>OX336392.1:0-5455000 GCA_946902985.2 Meconema thalassinum | reverse complement strand
CCCCCTGAGGCTGAGTGTAGCCCAGTAGGTGGTCGTGGCTAAAGGAACCATCCCAGCCTTCGCTTAGAGTAGTAGTGGAACACCACAACCAAGATGGGTGAGGGGGGATCTTCTCAATTCTGCCCCCTGAGGCTGGGTGTAGCCCAGTTGGTGGTGGTGGCTAAAGGAACCATCCCAGCTTTCGCTTAGACTAGTAGTGGAACACCACAACCAGGATGGGTGAGGGGGGATCTTCTCAATTCTGCCCCCTTGGTGTATTCCTTGGAATACACGTTCAGTTAGAGTTAGCTCTTGCTGCTCTTTGCTTTTTTTCATTACTTTCCTTTATTTAGTTTCCCTTCTTGCAGACACCAACAGTGATCCCTTTGTATTCCTTCTTTCCTACGAGCAGGAATGTATTGTGTTTCTGAGTTTGTTTCAATTGCTTATTCTGTGAAAACCTTACTGGCTCACCACGCGGCAACACGCCGTAATTCTCCGGATTAATTGGGTCAAGAGGACGCACACACCTCTCCAACAGACTTCGCCGCTGTCGTCAGCTAACATCTCCTTAGAGACCCTACTCTATGAAGAAAATTACATTTTGTCTAGAGTGTTTATTTTTTTAATGTTTCCCATTCTGCTATAAGCTCTTTTGTTTCCTTTCCCCTCCTCCTCTTCTACCTAGCACTATCGTGTGCTTCGCTGCTCGTTCTCACTTCTTATCGCGTCGTCAACGTGTGAGTTCGGCCTTTTTCAGAGACTACCTCCTCTCAACCGAGGTACAAATTCAAATCGCCGCCATGTTGTGGTATTGGATGTAAGCTAACGGCTACCAGGAGCCATCAACCTTCAGCGGCTATGAAAAAGTTAAGTACAAATCTTCAATAATTTTAAACACCTTTTAATGTTTTTAATCCATGCTGAATGCTTTTAACGAAAATGTATACACAATGTGGGGAATTACGCACTATTGTGCAATAACCGTCTTCGTGGGATTTTCTTTGTCATGCTTAAAAACATGAATTTTTTTAAATTCTTGTACGAAATAAAGGCAATACCTTCCCTACACCGAGAGATTTCTGCTAATACTCATAGCTGTCTATAAACATAACTTTTTCCACCGTGGGATTCTTACAGCTCCATTTAACTGTCACTACGTTTCTGGAACATTCTATTCACATCAAACTGTCAATCGTGTGAACTACTGTACACTTCATATTGTCGAAACTACCAATACTTTAAGTGAAATAGAACTATTAACCGCAATCCACAAACTTTCTAACGCAATAAACCTACTCAAGTCAAATTCAACTAAGTATATCTCCATAAACTGCAATAACTTTTCACTTGTTCCATGAACTTTCAGTACTGCAATAGTGAAATCTTCCAATCTATCAACAAACGTTAGTGCAAAACAGTGCCTGTTCAACTATCTACCGCGCCGCGTTCGATTGAGAGCAGTAAAATTGGCCAGAACTATAAATTCCTATCTCCTTTTCCTCAAATATCTCTTACTAACAAATGTAGGTCAATCTAAATATCTAGTTACTATTCTACGAGGCCTCGCCCAAAGTTTGGCGCCCTCCCATTTTTGGTAGATTTCATTAGAAAGCTAACTATTGCAATGGGTACCATGTTTCGACTTCCGGAAAATTTCGACATATCTTCGCGTTTCACATCCCCCAGACCCCAAAACCACCGACAGTTCAAACGTTTATATATAATTTATGTATATATATACAGGGTGTATCTTAATTATACCGACAAAAAAAAATAAGGTACGCTCTGCTTGTTATGTAAAAGACGATGCCGCGATCGAATTGGCGGAGAAAAATTTTTCCCTTCGAGAAATTGAGGTTACTTTGTTACTTCCGGGCGCGCGATTCAAATCTACGAACTCGCCGTATTTGCTGGCCCAGGGAGCAAGCCGCTGCAGCGGCCACTGCTGTGCTTCAAGCGAGAGAAGGTAGTGTGATAGAAGGAGAGAGAGAGATATGCTGGCAAGCCGCCCGATCGAGGAAACTTGCGCATGCCCGCCCAAGGTTTGTACAAACCTTGATGCCGCCACCATATCTCTGTCTCCTTCTATCACACTCCCATTCCTCGCTTGAAGCACAGCAATGGCCGCTGCAGCGGCTTGCTCCCTGGGTCAGCAAATAGGGCGAGTTCGTAGATTTGAATCGCGCGCCCAGAAATAACAAAGTAACCTCATTTTCTCGAAGGGAAAAATTTTCTCCGCCAATCCGATTGCGGCATCGTCTTTTACATAACACGTGAGCGTCCCTGATTTTTTTGTCAGTATAATTAAGATACACCTTTTATATGTATATATATACAGGGTGTCATTTATGTACTTGAGTACCCTTAAGAGGCGTGTAGGGGATGGGTATAGGATCAATTTGAGATAGGGAACCTAGGGTCGTAACGGCCTCCTAACCCCAGAAAACAGGTTTGGTTCAGGCCCTCCGCTTCTGTAAGGTATGAAAGCGCGCCATGTGTTACACAGAAGCTGTCAACTGTCTTGGCGCAACCACCAATCACGGCTGCGTTAGCCGAAAGGATAGCGGCGAGGCGCGGTGCTCCGGTGGTCCCGGGTTCGTTCCTCCTGGGGGGCCATGCCTTAAGTTTTTCTTTTTATTTATTCTTTAGAGGGGAAGGAGGTGGCGCAGCCACAGTGCGTGTTTATTCTGTACTGATTTTTTAAAAAATATCGTTGATTCTGTAAATTAATTGCCTTTTGATTATTAGCATCAATGAGTTAAGTGTTAACCACCGAGGCACTGCGCCTCGCCGCTATCCTCTCTGAAAACGCAGCGTTGAGCGGTGTTGGCGCCAAAACCGTTGACAGCGAAAGAGTGTCTGACCTCCGAGTAACCATGGCACGCTTGCCTACCTTACAGAGGCGGAGGGCCTAAAACAATCCTGTTTTATGGGGTAAGGAGGCCGTTACGACCCCAGGTTCCCTATATCAAATTGATCCTATACCCAACCCCTACCCGCCCCTTAAGGGCACTAAAGTACATAAAACCTGTATATATATATATCAGTTTCTTGTGGACACGATAACTGCCGTAATTTTGCACCAATCACTTTGATCTTTTTACCGAATATGTATACCTATAAAATCTCGGTCGGGTTCGTTACTGGGCCAAATCGGTCGAAGGGGGTGAAAATAGGGGCTTTTTTTTCGAAAAAGTGAAATATTGCTATAACTCTCTTAATATGTGAAATATCGAATCCGTTCAAAGTTCTTACTATGTGTCGGATAAAGCCCAAAAATTTATGTTTGAAGAGTTTTTTATAGCACCAACCATTGACCAAAGGGGTGGGAAAAAGTGGGTTTTTCGTGAAACATTAATCATATCTCTCTTAATAGGAACAATATCAAAACCGTACAAAATGGACAATATTCCTCTAATAATTACCTAAAACTTTTGTCTGAAAGAATTTTTGATATGACCCATCATTACGCCAAGGGATGAGAAAAATGATTTCGGAATTATAAGAAAATGCCAAGAGCTATCAGTGGTTGCCATGGCAACACTACTAAATTAATGAGGGATGAGCCATCAGACGTCCCCATGACAACGCACTTGCACGAGATTAGATTCAGATTTCCATCTGACTAAGTGTGAAGCGGCTTCGGTGACGTAACTGGTAGCATGCTGAACTTCTATGCCCAAGGTCGCGGGTTCAAAGCCGGCCAAAGTCGTCAGATTTTCTAAGAGCGCTAAAAATCCCTCAGTATGCTTTCCTTTGGAGGGGAAGTTCCAACGTCCATTGCGAGTTGCTGGTAGCGGTGGCATCTAGTAGCCATGTTCAGAGCTAGGTGTCGTTGACGGTAGTATCTGGTAGCAACAATAGGAACTACTGCTTGAAATTGACCGTCTGCAGTCCTTACCTGAATTACAGACTAATACAGCCATCACAATTCACACCGTTTATCAGACAGATTCTGCACTCACCCAAAGTACACGGGGTTACATGACCGCGTTGTCGCAGCCCCTAAACAGAGGAACCAACCAAAATCTCTGCGGGAGATATAATTTTGCGTGAAGAAGTAACAGACCGTTACATAGTTACACATCAGTAGTAGGGTATAAAGGGCGGTTCTGGCACAGGGGCTAATGCGCAAAATGGCCGCCTTACTCTGAGACCGTGAATGATGTCACAGGGGGAGGTCGGCCGTGTAGTTACTAAATGGAATATTTATTATTATTATTATTATTATTATTATTAATTTTATTAGGTAATTATTGATTGATAGCTTGCCACGGTGAGTGAGTGGTTATCGTGTCGGACTACCAACCCCAAGCTTGCAGGTTCGCTCTTGGTCGTGGTAAGTGATTTTTGAAAGGTGGCAAAAATTAAGACACGCATGTCATACGATGTTGGCATGTAAAAGAACGCAGGAAGAGGTCGGCTATGTAGCTGCTAAATGGAATATTTATTATCATTATTAATTATTATTATTATTATTATTATTATTATTAGGTAATTATTGATTGATCATGAACAATCAAGACGAGCCTTATATTGCCGCACTTTATGGTGTAGTGGCTAGCATTTTAGCTGTTACTGTGGAGGCTTGGGTTCGAGTCCTGGCTCTGTAAAGAAATTTAATTCTAGGCTGAGGGTTGGAATGGGGTACACTCAACCTTGTGAGGCAAAACTGACAGGAGCTGGCTTTTGATTCATACCGCAGCCATTCTGCCTAACCCAACTTCACCTAACCTAACCTAACCTAACCTAACCTAACCTTACCTAACCTAACCAAATCCCACCTTACCTAACCTAACCTAACCTAACCTAACTTCTAAGTCAGAATGTACAATACATCTATTGCTTTTATACCCTCATAAATTAGATATAGAGAATGTCCACCACGATTTAGATCCTCGAGCACTTTCTGACATATCATTAAAACGTGTAGAAACGTCTGAAAATTTTCACTAACACATAGTACACGTTCACCATACATTGTGTCCTCTTTTTTGAATGTTAATGATACGGAAAAGAGTATGCATTGGTAATTCAGTGAGCTTTTTTCTCTCTAATCAACAGTTCTGCCCCCATAGCATTGAGAATATTTATTGTAGTAGCCTGTAAAGAAACAAAAAAATCATATCTATTACAGTTTCGCTATAAGTGACCAGAACCACTATAACATTTTATTCTAATAAGGTGATTTCCATAATGATAAGAAATAAAAGCTCACCATAATGATGGATTTTGTAAGTAAACGTATTTTGCTGCTTGATGTCACTACTAAACAGATACTCATACAACGGACAAGTGAGTTAATGCTTCCCTGTCGTAATCGTATGTTCCTACGCACTTCCTGTGTGTTGCACGCGCCGTAGTGGCTAAATTTGAAACTAGATGAAATGATTTGCTGACGTAATCGTATGTTCCCCTGCACGCACACGCCGGTCCCTGTGGACGGGTCCTAACAAGGAGATTTCCATAAAGATAAGAAAAAAAAAGCTTACCATAATAATGGATTGTGTAAGTAAACATCTTTTGCTGCATGATGCCACTACTAACTGATACTCATACAACAGACAAGTGAGTTCATGTTTCGCTGACGTAATCGTATGTTCCCACGCACTTCCTGTGTATTGCACGCGCCGTAGTGGCTAAATTTGGAACTAGATGAGATGATTTGCTGACGTAATCGTATGTTTCCCTGCACGCACACGCAGGCCCCTGTGGACGGGTCATTGTTAATGGGTCCTTGTTGACGGATCCATGTGGACGAGCCCCTGTGGTAGGGTCCTTGTTGACGGGTCCTTTTTGACTTATCCCTTTAGACCGGTCCCTTTGGACTGGTCCCTAATGCTATAATGAAATTAAACGTTGTTCCACATGAAACGCAAGCGAAGAGCCGATCGCTACTATGAAATAACATGTTTGGTTGTTTTTTTTTTTGTTTTTTTTTACACTTGTGCACTTGGGTTTTTTGTAAGAGGGCGGGCTTTCTGAATACAGATTTATAGATGAGTTATTTTTAGGTAGATTTCATTAGAAAGCTAAATATTGCAATGGGTCCCATGTTTCGACTTCCGGAAAATTTCGACTTATCTTCGCGTTTCACATCCCCCAGACCCCAAAACCACCGTCAGTTCAAAAGTTTATATATAATTTATGTATGTATATATATATATATATGTGTATATATATATGTATATCAGTTTCTTGTGGACACGATAACTGCCGTAATTTTGCACCAATCACTTTGAATTTTTTACCGAATATGTATACCTATAAAATCTCGGTCGAATTCGTTACTGGGCAAAATCGGTCCAAGGGGGTGAAAATGGGGGGCTTTTTTCGGAAAAGTGAATTATTGCTATAACTCTCTTAATATGAGAAATATCGAATCCGTTCAACGTACATACTATGTGTCGGATAAAGCCCAAAAATTTATGTTTGAAGAGTTTTTTATAGCACCAACCATTGCCCAAAGGAGTGGGAAAAAGTGGTTTTTTTTCGGGAAACATTAATCATATCTCTCTTAATAGGCACAATATTGACCCGTTAATAAATATTAACGTGCATTCCAGTCGTATCCGCGGGCGGCTGCTGTTGCAAACTTGATCTTCACGGTATCTTTTGGTGACTGTCCGAACTAGTGAGCCGGCAACCTTCAGCGTGTCTGTCTTGTCGATGGCTCGCTCGTGTGGCTAATGTTGGCACTTAAGTTTTGAGAACTCGAGGTCTCACGATCGGCTCCGTTCGAGCCCGAACGGCGGCCATTTTGTTCTGGTTGTTGAGATAAACAAAGGAAGTTGAAGGAATTCTTGCAAGAAGGAAAGATGTGAGAACTAAATCTCTGGTGTAAAACGGGGATTATCTGGCCTTAGGCCAGGTAAACTTCCTTTCCCCGATATAATTTCGTCTCTACGTGATTTACATTTACCGCCCACCGTTGAGAAATCTCTGTCATCGGATTAAATATGTAGACATGAAGAAAACGCAATGTATGAAGTTTGGCTACAGGAATACATCTCTTTATTAAGGTTTGTTTGTGTTAAAAGTTATTGGAACTATTTGTGACCTGAAAATGTGAATTGGTCGTCGATACGAGTATTTGTGTTGGTGTTATTCTACATATTTTATATGTTGCAGTCTTGAGCTGTTGAATAATTATCTTAGCGCAGTTGGCATTTATTTTGCCGTTAGTAAGTCACTTGGTTTGTAGAACCGAGTAGGCCTAAGCATGAAGAGAAAGTTCCAATACCTTATTTTTAAACTTGATGTAATACACTTATTTATATGTATTTTGGGAGGGTTGTGTTTTATCTTTTTTCTGACGTGCCGTGCTGTGTAATGTTCAGATCTCATTTTGTTTTGAGCGAGGAATTTTCCTAACCTTAATTTTTTTTTTCGTAACAGTTAATTTTCCTTTTCCTCGTCTCGTTAGCGTGGTCTCTTAAAGACTCTGTTTTAAATATCTCCACTTATGATATGTATTTTTATTTTTTCCATGGTCCGTTGCCTGGATACTCTCCGGGATTGTTATCTGATTTCGTTTTTCTCGGAAACAATGTAATTAATTTTTCATGTCGACTTGAAGTCAGTCATATTGGATTTTCATGCCGTACGCACGTACCTTGCCTTTGCTCCTGAGTAACTAAAAGATTTCAAGAATTATCTTATTAATTTCCAAGAGATATCTTCTTGGTGGTTTGAACTTGTCATTCTTCGAACCTATTCGATGATAATGTATTTTTTTTTCGGAATCTAATTCTACTGATGTAGAGTATAATTGGTTCTCGCATAATGGGACTTCTTCATTGAAATTGGGTAATTAAATTCCATCTCCTTCTTAATTTTTATTGGTTCCTTGCTTCTTGATTATTATTTTGTTTGTTCTATTTTTTACCTTTTATGTTACATCTTTTTCTTTAACATGCATGTAAAGATGTTCTTTCCTTCAATTATATTTAATGTTATGAAATGTGATTCGTGTTTTCTTCAAGTTTAGTTTTAGTGCTCTTCTCTCAATTTAAATGCAACCTGGGTATGGTAATTTGTCCAGCCGTTCCACACACATACCCTAGTTGCTCTCTGTTATTATTTATCGTTTTCTCTCTTAGTGTTTCTGAAGGTAACTTGTGGGTACATATTTTGGTACCTAGTCGCGTGGTTTTGTTTCCACCTTGTATTTTGTTGAGAGAATGTGTACTGGGTTTGACTTGGAGAAAGCATAGGCATAAAAGGGTTACTTATTCTGAAAAAAATCTTGTATTAATCCTATGTGATTTTATGTTTCATGTCGACTATAAATGGAGCAACGGAATCTTAGGGCAGCTTACAGTTTGACCAAAGAAGAAATTATCTATGAACTCCTGATTAGAGGTTCTACTTCCTCTGGAAATAGGGAAAAGGATCTGATATTACTGAATGCAGTTTCGGATAATCCTGTACGTGTACCAAACTGGAGGAAATTTGACTGGACGTTAGGTAAGTCCCTTATTGTACCATCTGTTGAAAGTTTAATTGTGGTTTTTCATTCGTTAAACTCTGACTGTGCTCCGTCTAGTTCTCGACTTATCAGTTTTAAGGTCCGCTGTTCACATTGGTACCATCGCCTTCGTGATTTAATAGAAGTTTGGCAGGATAGAGATCCTGAATTCCATTTAAAATTAATTTCTCTGCGTGCTAAACTTGTTGATTGCTTTTTTGCGTTATTCCCAAATAATAGTGAGAGTGCGAGTGTTAACCCTGATGTGTGTGCAAATGAAGGGGTTCCTTCTATTAGTGGATTGAACGAATTGTTGCATAATATCAGTGTTGAAAGCAATTTAGGAAGTTTTGGT
Organism: Meconema thalassinum; assembly: GCA_946902985.2. Classification (NCBI taxonomy): domain Eukaryota; kingdom Metazoa; phylum Arthropoda; class Insecta; order Orthoptera; family Tettigoniidae; genus Meconema; species Meconema thalassinum. The sequence continues at coordinate 5,446,193 of OX336392.1, read as the reverse complement.
GGATCTTTGTCGAATCATAGTGAACCTGCAACTATGTATAATCAGGAAAACTATCCTAGTGCGTGCAGAATATCTGAGGTTAGGTCTGAGTGTAGCAATGTCAGAACAGGGTCGACCTCATCACGTCATAACCTTGAGAATCTTGATGATATAAATGTTTCCTTTGCTAATGTGTCCATTTCTGGTGCTGCGAGCAACCAGGTTAGGGGTAATTTATCAAATGCTAGGTCGAATGATGAAAGATTATCGCCCCTATGTTCTGAAAATCCTATTAATTTAGAACATGTGTCATCTAATGTAAATAATAATACTCGTGGGGAGTTTAAAATGGGAATTAAGTTTGGTAGTGTACCTCATCCTTTAAATGCTTGCATCCAAAATCTAGAGATGTGCAACGGTAACGATGCTAACCTGTTAATAAAATTTTTAAAGCAATTTATTGACCTTGCTGACAATGCTGTAAGATTTGGGTGTCCTGATAGTCAAATTTTCAACCTGATCTTTCCTTATACCTCTGGTTTATTGAGAGAAAAGTTAATTGTAGCCATGGAAGGTTGTTATTCCATTGATCGATTTCATCGTGAAATATTAAGTTCATTTATTCCTAGTCGTGCTTTGAGTATGCTGATGCATAATTTTTTCTATAGAGTTCAGAGATTCGAAGAGTCTTTAAATGATTATGTAACTGATATCAAGTCTTATGCTAGAGTTTTTTCTGTACAATTAAGTGAACAACAAATTGTGGCTTCTATATTGGAAGGGATTAATCCAGAAAGCAGGTCATACTTGACAACATGCAGTATTCCCGTAAATTTCTCTGATCTAAACAGATTTGTGTTGAATTCGGGTATTATCAAACATTCCGATTCCTTGAGAGTTGCCAATGTTCCTCCACCTAATTTTAATTCTAATCTATCTCAGAATTCTGGAAATCCTATCTGTTATGATAGCTCGCAAGGCCCTCGTTTCCAAAACAGAAATTCCTTCGATTCGGGTAATCGCACGTCGAATAACAGGAGAAGATGTGATAATTGTGGATCATTTCAACATATTGCTAAATGGTGTACGAGGAGACATAAACATAACCAATGACTAAATCGTAAGGAGACTTCTTCGGATTGCCATGCGTCAAATAGTTCTAAAATAAACTCTATGGAGGTAAATAATTATTTTGATGATGTCAGAAGTCTTAAACCTAAAGTGAGGTTATGTAGTCGCATTTCTGAAGTTTCTAAACATTGTTCCCCATTTATTGATATTTGGGTAAATAACGAACCTGTTACTGCTCTGATCGATTCGGGTTGTGTGAAATCATTTTTAAGTAAAAACTGGTTTGAAAATATGAGGTCAGTATGCAAATTTGGAAAACTTATTAAAGAACCGAACAATTTTGTGTCAGCGAACTGTTCTAGTCTTGAAGTTTTAGGATTGGTAAACTTAAAGATCCGCATTTTAAATTTCACTTGGAGATATGATTTTTGGGTTGCAAATAATTTATCTTGTGACGCCATTATGGGTGCTGATTTTTTGTCTCATGTTGGGTTGTTACTAGACCTTAGAAACAGGTCATGTTGGTTTCGTTTTAAGCCTAATTTAAAATTAAACTTCAAGCCTTGTCTTAGTTTTTCCGGAGTGAATTCCTCCAAAGTTATATCTGGTTCTGACACCATTGAGGAGTTTAATTTTGAAAATCTTAAACCTGACCAAGCTGATAAACTTCGTGAACTGTGTTCATCCTTCCCTGAGGTTTTGACGAATAAGTTAGGGGTGACCAATCTATTGGAATACAAGATTGTCGTTTCTGATTATATTCCAGTCAGTTCGCCACCGTATAGACTAGCCCCTCCCAAGATGAAAATCTTGAAAGAGATAATCGACGAGATGTTAGATGAAGGAATCATTAGTAAGTCTACTTCCTCGTATTCGTCACCTATTTTCTTGGTGCCTAAATCTGACGGTAAATTTCGCCCAGTTGTTGATTATCGAGCTCTTAATAAAAAGGTTATTCAGCAGTCCATCCCGCTTCCTGATCTGAGATCTTGCTTTGCATGGTTTAGGGGTGCTAACTGGTATACGATTTTAGATCTGAATCGCGCGTACTTTCAGATTCCATTAACTGAAGATTCTAAACATCTAACAGCCTTCTCCACTGACTGGAATCTCTTTCATTTTAACCGTTTACCATTTGGGATCTCCACGGGTGCGGCCATCCTAAGCCGATTGCTAGATATGGTATTTGATGGAATCAAGTTCAAGTTTGTGTATCATTATTTAGACGACGTAGTCATATTCAGTGAGAACTTTGATGATCATCTGGAACATATTGGTGAGGTTATGTCTCGTCTAAAGAAAGCTGGTCTTACCGTAAAACCATCTAAAGTTTCCTTTGCTAAACCCAAGATTTCATTTTTGGGACATATCGTAACATCGTCTGGAATTTCTGTGGATCATTCGAGAACCCAAGCGATTCGTGACTTTAAGCCCCCTAAGAATGTTAAAGGTGTATCAAGGTTCATCGGTATGATGAACTATTTCCGTAAGTTCATTAACAATTTCGCTCAGCGTGCTGCTCCTATAAATATGTTGAGGAAGAAGGGAGTTAATTTTGTTTGGGGTCCTTCGCAAGAAGCAGCATTTGAAGATTTGAAATTAGCTTTGATAAATGCACCTATTTTGTCCATCCCTGATTTCTCCAAAACCTTTATTGTGCAAACTGATGCCTCCAATAGTGCTGTTGGTGCAGTGTTACTACAAGACCATGGAAAAGGTAGATTACCTATTGCATACACTTCCCGCACTCTGAATGATGCAGAAAGAAATTACTCTGTTTATGAACTCGAAGGTTTGGCCGTCATGGATGCTCTTGAAAAGTACAAGTTGTATATCGAACATGTACCCTTCAAGTTAGAAACAGATAACCAAGCCTTGAGTTGGGTTCTTGGCAGACCTAGGAAAACTGGTCGAATAGCTCGTTGGGCCACTCGAATTTCTTCCTTTAAGTTCTCTGTACGTCACATCCGAGGGAGTGAAAATGTCATCGCTGATTGTTTAAGTCGGATGTATGGTGACACTAATGTTGAGGTTGAGGAAAATGTGAAGTGTAACGCAATTTTGGAACATAACATGTCAAACGTAATTCTGTCTAACTGTCCCATGTTGTTTCGGGATGTATCTGAATATCAAAAGGAAGATCCAGTTCTAAGTGAGATTATAAGAAAATTAGAGGTTGGTGAAGTTGTAAAACCATATTCATTAAGGAATGGCATCTTGTGTTGTTTGGCCCGTTCTGATAGAACACCTAAGATTGTTCTTCCCACTGTTTTAGTAGGCGAAATCTTTAAATACTTTCATGAGTCTCCTATCGGTGGACATTTAGGAGTATATAAGACCAGATTAAAGGTGAGGCAAAATTTTATCTGGAAGGGTATGGATGGTGACATCAGAAGACTGGTAAATAATTGTACAACATGTAAATTGGCAAAACCATCTCCTAACACTAAGGTTGGAATGTTATCGTCTCAACTTTCCGATAAACCTATGGAAAGATTGTTTGTAGATTTTGTCGGCCCGATGCCGCTGTCGAAGCTGGGTAACCGTTTTGTACTGGTTTGTACGGATGGCTTCAGTCGTTTTAACTGGTTGTTCCCAACTCGCTCAGCTACCACTGAAACGGTAATTAAATGTCTTAACCATATTTTTGCTGTTTTTGGCCCCTGCCAATTTCTGGTATCAGACAACGCGAAATGCTTTACATCACATGTTTTCCGCAATTTTTGTTTCGAGTTATCCATTTCCCATGTGACATCTTCTATCTATTATCCTAAAGGATCGTATGCTGAGAGGGTGAACAGGAATCTTCGAGCTGCGTTAATTGCTTACCATCATAAGGACCATAGATTATGGGACAGTTGCATTCCTTGGTTGACTTATTCGTTCAACACGGCGGTGCATGAATCTCATCGTACCACCCCTTTCAATTTAATGTTCTCCTTCGTCCCAAATTCCCCCATATCTAATTTGTGGACTATTAATCAATTGCTGCCTGATAAAGTCATGAATGAGAACGTACGTTCTATTTGGAAAAAGGCCAAAACATATATGAAGGTGGCACACGAGAAACTACAGCAGAGGTATAATAAAGGACGTAAACCTACGTCACTTCAGATTGGGGACATGGTTTTTGTCAAGAATTTTTCTGTTAAGGAAGTTGGTTCTAGAGAATCTGGCAAGCTAGTCACAAGATTCCGTGGCCCTTGTGAAATTATAAGTTTTATCACTCCGGTGACATTACTTGTAAAGGACCCTCAGAAAAAGGAAATATTTAGGGTGCATATGTCTCATGTTAAGAGAGGTTGTGATGTTTCAAATTAATGATCATAAAGTTGTATTTTAAATTTGTAAAAGCAAGGAATCTCAAAAATTTGATGGGGAAACCTTAGTTAAAACTTAGTTATGTATATTCTGTAGCCAAAATTTTTCCTAAATCATGTTTAAACTATGGACTTGTCGTAACTGATGTTAATCAAAAAGTGTGATGAAGAAAGAAATGGACCATTGCTGTCGGAGTACGATTTGATTTCAGATCAAATGTTGGTGATATCGTCATCCTGTTTGAAGAGCGTTGTGACTGTCGCGAATGTCCAGGGCCCGGACGTCGTGATGCTAAGCCGTGACCTCAGCACTGAGAATGACCGAGTCTCCTCCATCCTATGAAGACTTATTTCTGTATTTTATTGTATCCAAAAAAAGATTGTACTACTGCCAAGTAAGAGTTGGAATTTTACGCATGTTGGTGATTTTCAGATGCATGAAAAAACTTGGGTGTATCTAATCATGGAACGATCAGTTTGGTGTACTAGGTGTTGTGAGAACTGATGTATGTTTTCAGGTCATATTTTCTCGGTGTATCTTTTACCCCCAACCATAAACTTGTGAACAATTGTTGCCTATTGTCCAGCATTGTGTGGGGGAGAGATGACCCGTTAATAAATATTAACGTGCATTCCAGTCGTATCCGCGGGCGGCTGCTGTTGCAAACTTGATCTTCACGGTATCTTTTGGTGACTGTCCGAACTAGTGAGCCGGCAACCTTCAGCGTGTCTGTCTTGTCGATGGCTCGCTCGTGTGGCTAATGTTGGCACTTAAGTTTTGAGAACTCGAGGTCTCACGATCGGCTCCGTTCGAGCCCGAACGGCGGCCATTTTGTTCTGGTTGTTGAGATAAACAAAGGAAGTTGAAGGAATTCTTGCAAGAAGGAAAGATGTGAGAACTAAATCTCTGGTGTAAAACGGGGATTATCTGGCCTTAGGCCAGGTAAACTTCCTTTCCCCGATATAATTTCGTCTCTACGTGATTTACATTTACCGCCCACCGTTGAGAAATCTCTGTCATCGGATTAAATATGTAGACATGAAGAAAACGCAATGTATGAAGTTTGGCTACAGGAATACATCTCTTTATTAAGGTTTGTTTGTGTTAAAAGTTATTGGAACTATTTGTGACCTGAAAATGTGAATTGGTCGTCGATACGAGTATTTGTGTTGGTGTTATTCTACATATTTTATATGTTGCAGTCTTGAGCTGTTGAATAATTATCTTAGCGCAGTTGGCATTTATTTTGCCGTTAGTAAGTCACTTGGTTTGTAGAACCGAGTAGGCCTAAGCATGAAGAGAAAGTTCCAATACCTTATTTTTAAACTTGATGTAATACACTTATTTATATGTATTTTGGGAGGGTTGTGTTTTATCTTTTTTCTGACGTGCCGTGCTGTGTAATGTTCAGATCTCATTTTGTTTTGAGCGAGGAATTTTCCTAACCTTAATTTTTTTTTCGTAACAGTTAATTTTCCTTTTCCTCGTCTCGTTAGCGTGGTCTCTTAAAGACTCTGTTTTAAATATCTCCACTTATGATATGTATTTTTATTTTTTCCATGGTCCGTTGCCTGGATACTCTCCGGGATTGTTATCTGATTTCGTTTTTCTCGGAAACAATGTAATTAATTTTTCATGTCGACTTGAAGTCAGTCATATTGGATTTTCATGCCGTACGCACGTACCTTGCCTTTGCTCCTGAGTAACTAAAAGATTTCAAGAATTATCTTATTAATTTCCAAGAGATATCTTCTTGGTGGTTTGAACTTGTCATTCTTCGAACCTATTCGATGATAATGTATTTTTTTTTTCGGAATCTAATTCTACTGATGTAGAGTATAATTGGTTCTCGCATAATGGGACTTCTTCATTGAAATTGGGTAATTAAATTCCATCTCCTTCTTAATTTTTATTGGTTCCTTGCTTCTTGATTATTATTTTGTTTGTTCTATTTTTTACCTTTTATGTTACATCTTTTTCTTTAACATGCATGTAAAGATGTTCTTTCCTTCAATTATATTTAATGTTATGAAATGTGATTCGTGTTTTCTTCAAGTTTAGTTTTAGTGCTCTTCTCTCAATTTAAATGCAACCTGGGTATGGTAATTTGTCCAGCCGTTCCACACACATACCCTAGTTGCTCTCTGTTATTATTTATCGTTTTCTCTCTTAGTGTTTCTGAAGGTAACTTGTGGGTACAAATATCAAAACCGTACAAAATAGACAATATTTCCCTAATAATTACCTAAAACTTTGGCTGAATGAATTTTTGATATGACCCACCATTACGCCAAGGGATGAGAAAAATGATTTCGGAAATATAAGAACATGCCAAGAGCTATCAGAGGTCGCCATGGCAACACTACTAAATTGATGAGGGATGAGCCATCAGACGTTGCCATGACAACGCACTTGCACGAGGTCAGATTCAGTATTTCCATCTGACTAAGTGGGAAGCGGCTTCGGTGAAGTAACTGGTAGCATGCTGAATGTCTATGACCAAGGTCGCGGTTTCAAAGCCGGCCGAAGTCGTCGGATTTTCTAAGAGCGCTAAATACCCTCAGTATGCTTTCCTTTGGAGGGTAAGTTCCAACGTTCGTTGCGAGTTGCTGGTTTTGGTGGCATCTAGTAGCCAAGTCCACAGCTAGGGGTCGTTGACGGTAGTGCCTGGTAGCAACATTAGGAACTACTGCTTTAAATTGACCGTCTGCAGTCTTTACATGAATTACAGACTAATACAGCCATCCCTAAGTACACGGGGTTACATGACCGCGTTGTCGCAGCCCCTAAACTGAGGAACCAACCAAAATCTCTGCGGGAGATATAATTTTGCGTGAAGAAGGATCAGACCGTTACATAGTTACACATCAGTGTCGAAACCTTGCATAAGGACAGTGTGACCACAAGTATAAAAATGGACCCCAAATGACAAGAAGGTTGCCGTTCCCATAAGACAATAAAATGTTTAAAATAAGCATAAAATGACCAAAAACAAAGTTAATTAAGCTCCAATTATAAAATACCTTCTCGCAATAAATGAGGTCTGATCGTTCTACGAAAACCTGCATATTCTGCCTATTTTCGCCTATCCCCAAGTTTGTCCGGTGAAATCTACCTCCACCTTCCGGCGTGCCGAGAGGACTTTTTTTAATTACCAAAAGATCCAAAACTAATAGGTCATTAGCTTTTTAATTTGTCATGAACCAATAAGGCTAGGGACTTGTATGAGAGGTCGTTGTACTTGAGGTGACATTCTATTTTTGAATGTATTATTTATTTTTTGTCAAAAGGGCTTAACTACACTTTTGTTAATATCTCGCTAACTAATAATCAGAGAGGGTTAAGTGAGGTGTCATGGGTCTCAGGATGGTCAACCCTTTTCCATGGTTAAGGAATTTATCCAAAATACTCAATACATTAAGGTCAATGACCTGAGATTTTATAAACTAATAATTGGATACGAACATGTGAGATGTTTACCATGTGTGATGAAACATAGCTAGGTAGAGAAAGAATTAGTGTAGGCTACATGTATGGTGACTGACAAGTCTTTTACCATTGAAACTTGTTTTCAGATCAAACTGCAGTATAGAGAGAGTATAGGTTGCAGGTATGGGTTAATAAATGAGAAACGGTGTACGCAAACTCTGATTTATCAAGAATTAAGAGTAGACTATCTTTAATTGATTGGTTAAAGATGATAGCTAAAACACAAAAATGCTCAGTGGTTACCGAGACAAAATGGTCGCTACACACAACAAGCTTTAAATACTTGAGGCTAATAATCTATACACACACACACACACTCGCTTGCTGTAAACTAAACTGTGTTTCTGTCAGTGCTCAGACAGTAGGCTGATGACAAAATGCATTGCTAACAGAAATATAATCATTTCCGGTTGTCTAATGTTACCAGCTATCCATTTTTTTTGTGTTGCAGTGGTAAGCACTTTTAGCTCTTGTACTGGTGGTCTTAGCTCGATTTCCAGGTCTGAGGCCTAGAACAAGTTGAACTTAGAAACAAGGGCATAGTGGTGCAGTGGTTAAGCTGTTAGCCTTTCACCAGGGCTTCGATTTCAGGTTAATATGCATGTCATAAACATATTAAACAAAACAAAACAGAGATAACGTTGAAAACTGATTACATTTGTGTCTTTTCAAATTATTACTTGGATTACAAATACAAAGGTGAACTGGGTTTGATATACAGTTAATGCTGTCTATCACACACTAGACTGTAAGAAAGACAAAAGAGCAAAAGGCGTAGGTAGAGCAGTGGTAAAATTGCTATATGTAGAGAACTACCTGGCAAAGCTATATCGCATAAACTGTGCAGGATACAATCCAGCAATCAAATTTGTATCTTGTGGAACAGAGAAATGCACTTACGTGAGAAAATGTAAGTTCATGTGTAATATGACCTAACACACAAGTGTTCACCTGTGCACATGCATGATAAGAGCTAACAAGTCACATTCTTTTAGTTCGTACGTAACGTTAGGTTAGGGCTACGAGGCACATGCCATTTGAGAGCAGGCCAAGGGATCTAACTTGGTGGATGGATGTGTTCTAGCGAGTCATTTGTAGTTGAAAGAGAATAATACATGTTCTTAAGATGTTAAAACTGTTCAGATGGCACGTGCAGTAAGACGTCTTTTTATATTTCCTGTGTCATATTACAGACATGGCAGAGAGCGCGCAGATCTGTTGCTATGACTAACGCTGCAGTAATTTGAAACCCCACGTGTTCATCAAGACAATGGGTGATGATCATTCAAAGTTAGTAGTTATTGGATATTACACAGGTGTTCCTTCCGGTGTCATGTTGCTGACATGCCAGAGAGCGCACACTGCTGTTGCTATGACTGACGCTGCAGTAATTTGAAACCTCAGCTGTTGATCAAGACAATGGGTGATGATCATGCAAAGTCAGCAGTAATTGGATACCACACATCAACATGGACTAAATCATAAACGTGTTGTCATAACCTACAGAAACCTCATTTAAAGATTTTAGATTTTACATTTTAAATTTAAGATTTTTTGATTTTTAGATTTTACTTTTTTTACATTTTTCTAAAAGAGTAAACTACAAGGTCACATACCTAACCTCATTAAACCTAACTTTACCAAACCTAACTTAAGCTAATCCAAAGGCTAATGCACATACACAAAGTATATAAGGTACATGCAACTATCCTTATGCTAGTATTACAGGTTACTGTACAACATGATCACTACCCCAAACGGATTTTTTTTTTCATTTTGTTGTTTAAACATATGTCAATTTTCCAATTTCCCATTTTCAGTTTTTTTAATGTCAGTTTTTAGTTTTTCAATTTCATAATATGGAAAAAATGGATTTTGCATTTTGTTGTTTACACATTTATTAATTTCACAATTTCCCATTTTCAGTTCTTAAAATGTCAGTTTAAAGTTTTTCAATTTCATGATATAGAAACATGGATTTTCCAATTTGTTGTTTTCATATTTATCAATTTACCAAATTCACATTTGCAGTTTTTTAAATTTTCAGTTTAATGTTTTTGTTCTATTTGTTAATATGGAAACATGGATGTTTTACAATTTGTGTTTTACATGTCATGCAACTATCCTTATGCTAGTCTTATAGGTTACTATACAACATGATCACTACCCCACCGGATATTTTTTTTTTCATTTGTTGTTTACATATATGTCAATTTTCCAATTTCCCATTTTCAGTTTTTTTAATGTCATTTTTAAGTTTTTCAATTTCATAATATAGAAACATGGATTTCACATTTTGTTGTTTACACATTTATCAATTTCACAATTTCCCATTTACAGTTCTTAAAATGTCAGTTTAATGTATTTCAATTTCATGATTTAGAAACATGGATATTCCAATTTGTTGTTTTCACATTGGTCAATATACCAAATTCCCATTTACAGTTTTTAAAATTTCAGTTTAATGATTTTTTTCTATTTGTCAATATGGAAACATGGATTTTTTCAATTTGTGTTTTACATGCTCATTTTGCAATAGGAGTGGAGACAGGTGGGTAGTAATTAAAAATGTGCAAGCAGTGTCCATTGTTGACAGGTCATTGTTGACGAGTCCTTTTCATACAACAGACAACTGAGTTCATGTTTCGCATGCATTACCTAAAATGTAATACCATGCAAGTGTTTAACATTTTACAAATTAGCTTATGTATTAGTTTATGTGGGGGGTCTTATGTTGGGCATTTTGTGTTGCCTTATTTGACAAGTTATTTTGTCAATGCATTTAGTGGATTTTTCTCTAGGTCTTGGAAAGTATATCAGTCCATTTTATCACAACATAATGCTTACTGCCATGTTTGTAAGCAACAACAACAACACACTAAACTTTCAAAAAATCTAAAGTACTCTAAGGTTCTCTCAACTCGTACTCTTACCTCTACCCCTTGCCTAGTCAAGAACATTATTTTCTTTCCAAAAAAAGGTGAATGGGGAAAGTAGACTATATGTTTAAACTAAAAAATCATATAAAGTCACGCCTACTAGTAATTGCGTATACTACCAATTGCGCCTACTACCAATCGCGCATACTACTAATCGCGCCTACTATCAATAGCGCCTACTATCAATTACGTCCACTACCAATCGCGCCTATTATCAATCGCATCTACTAGTAATTGCGTCCACTACCAATCACGCCTACTACTAATCGCTCCTACTATCAATCGCACCTACTGTCAATTGAACCTACTATCAATAGCGCCTACTATCAATTACGTCCAATTGACAGTAGGCGCGATTGATAGTAGGCGCGATTGGTAGTGGGCTCAATTGGAAGTAGACGCAATTGCTAGTAGGCGCTATTGATAGTAGGCGCGATTGATAGTAGGTTCAATTGACAGTAGGCGTGATTGATAGTAGGCGCGATTAGAAGTAGGCGCGATTGGTAGTAGGCGCAATTGGTAGTAGACGCAATTGCTAGTAGGCGTGATTGGTAGTAGGTGCAATTGATAGTAGGCGCAATTCACAGTAGGCGCGATTGGTAGTGGGTGTAATTGCTAGTAGGCGCTATTGTTAGTAGGTGCAATTGACAGTAGGCACAATTATGGCGCAATTGATAGCAGGCGCTATTAGTAGTCGCGATTGATAGTAGGCGCGATTGGTAGTGGACGTAATTGATAGTAGGCGCTATTGATAGTAGGTGCGATTGATAGTAGGCGCGATTGATAGTAGGCGTGATTGGTAGTAGGCGCGATTGATAGCAGGCGCTATTAGTAGACGCGATTGATAGTAGGCGCGATTGGTAGTGGACATAATTGATAGTAGGTGCTATTGATAGTAGGCGCGATTGATAGTAGGCGCGATTGGTATTAGGCGCAATAAGTCATATATAGACTCAAACCAATGGTTTTATGTCCTTAATCGTTAGAACATAACATGGAATTTTTGACATTTTTTCCAAAAAATTTTCATTTTAAAAAATGGGCTATATTTTGTAAACTATGAAATTTACAAAGAAGAGTGTTTGACATAAATGACAGGTATTTACCCCCTCTACTCAAAAATCCAAGTCCTAGGTCTCTGGGACAAAATCCAAAAAGGTTCAATTTTGAAAGTAGACAATATTTTGAAAACTAATCATTCTAAAAAGTCATAGAGTCAAACACATTTTCTCTAAGTCCTTTAACGTTAGAACAAAACTTAACACATTTTCAATTTTTCCAAAAAAAAAGTTCAATTTTCAAAATTGCCTATATTTTGGAAACTAAAGAATTTTACAAAAAAGTTTGTTTAACGTAAATGAAAGAATTTTACCCCCTCTACCCCAAAAATAAATTGTAGGTGCCTAGGACAAAAACTGTGCAGTAGTGTGTTTTGGCCGGTTCTAATACCTCCACCTCCACATCCTCCACACAAGATGGCGGCCGTAGCTTAACTTAACCTAGCCTAACCTAACAAAATGGCGGCCGTAGCTTAACTTAACCTAGCCTAACCTAGCAAAATGGCGGCCGTAGCCTAACCTAACCTAACCTACGAGGTGTGATCAAAAAGTTCCAAAATGGTGGCTGTAGGTTAACTTAACCTAACCTAACCTAACTTAACCTAAACCTACGAGGTGCGATCAAAAAATTTTCAAAATAATGGTCATAGCTTAACTGAACCTAGCCTAACCTAACCTAACCTAAACCTACGCTGTGTGATCATAAAGTTCCACGATGGTGGTCGTAGCTTAACTCAACCTAACTTAACCCTACGAGGTGTGATCAAAATAAGTTCCAAAATGGCTGCCGTAACTTAACTTAACCTTTGATTGATCCCTGTTGATTTACCCCTTTTGTTTGATCTCTGTTGATGTATCCCTTTGGACTGGCCCCTGTTGACTAGCTCCTTTGGACGGGTCCTTTTTAAGGGAGTCATTTTTTTACGGGTCCAGGAGGACGGGTCCTTGTTGACGGGTCCCAGTGGGCGGGTCCTTTGGACTGATCCCTATGGACTGGCCCTTGCATTTTATCCAAATTATGTCAAAGGGACCCGCCCACAGGGACCCGTCAACAAGGACCCGTCCTCCGGGACCCGTAAAAAAATGACTCCCTTGAAAAAGGACCCGTCCAAAGGAGCTAGTCAAAAGGGGCCAGTCCAAAGGGATACATCAACAGAGATCAAACAAAAGGGGCCAATCAACAGGGATCAATCAAAGGTTAAGTTAAGCTACGGCAGCCATTTTGGAACTTTTTTTTATCACACCTCATAGGGTTAATTTAGGTTGAGTTAAGCTACGACCGCCATCTTGGAACTTTATGATCACACCACGTAGGTTTAGATTAGGTTAGGTTAGGCTAGGTTCAGTTAAGCTATACCATTATTTTGAATTTTTTTTTATCGCACCTCGTAGGTTTAGGTTAAGTTAGGTTAGGTTAGGTTAAGTTAACCTAAAGCCGCCATTTTGGAACTTTTTGATCACACCTTGAAGGTTAGGTTAGGTTAGGCTAGGCTAGGTTTGGTTAATTCGCAGCCTCATTTTTGGAACTTTTTGATCACACCTCGTAGGTTAGGTTCGGTTAGGCTACGGCCGCCATTTTGTTAGGTTATTCTAGGTTAAGTTAAGCTACGGCCGCCATTTTGTTAGGTTAGGCTAGGTTAAGTTAAGCTATGGCCGCCATCTTGTGTGGAGAGTGTGGAGGTGGAGGTATTAGAACCGGCCAAAACACACTACTGCACAGTTTTTGTCCTAGGCACCTACAATTTATTTTTGGGGTAGAGGGGGTAAAGGTTTTTCATTTACGTTAAACAAACTTTCTTGTAAAATTCTTTAGTTTCCAAAATATAGGCAATTTTGAAAATTGACCTTTTTTTTTGAAAAATTGAAAATGTGTTAAGTTTTGTTCTAACGTTAAAGGACTTAGAGAAAATGTGTTTGAGTCTATATATGACTTTTTAGAATGATTAGTTTTCAAAATATTGTCTACTTTCAAAATTGAACCTTTTTGGATTTTGTCCCAGAGACCTAGGACTTGGATTTTTGGGTAGAGGGGGTAAATACCTGTCATTTATGTCAAACACACTTCTTTGTAAATTTCATAGTTTACAAAATATAGCCCATTTTCTTAAATGAACATATTTTGAAAAAAAAAAAAAAAAATTCCATGTTTTGTTCAAACGATTAAGGACATAAAAGCCATTAGTTTGAGTCTATATATGACTTATTGCGCCTAATATCAATCGCGCCAACTACCAATCGTGCCTACTATCAATCGCGCCTTCTATCAATAGCACCTACTATGAATTACGTCCACTACCAATCGCGCCTACTATCAATCGCGTCTACTAATAGCGCCTGCTATCAATCGCGCCTATTACCAATCACGCCTACTATCAATCGCGCCTACTATCAATCGCACCTACTATCAATAGCGCCTAGTATCAATTACGCTCACTACCAATCGCGCCTACTATCAATCGGGTCTACTAATAGCGCCTTTTATCAATTGCGCCCTAATTGCGCCTACTGTCAATAGCACCTACTATCAATAGCGCCTACTAGCAATTACACCCACTACCAATTGCGCCTATTGTGAATTGCGCCTACTATCAATTGCGCTTACTACCAATCACGCCTACTATTAATTGCGTCTACTGCCAATTGCGCCGACTACCAATCGCGCCTACTACTAATCGCGCCTACTATCAATCACGCCTACTGTCAATTGAACCTACTATCAATCGTGCCTACTATCAATAGCGCCTACTAGTAATTGTGTCTACTACCAATTGAGCCTACTTCTAATCGTGCCTACTATCAATCGCGCCTACTGTCAATTGGACGTAATTGATAGTAGGCGCTATTGATAGTAGGTTCAATTGACAGTTGGCGCGATTGATAGTAGGCGCGATTAGTAGTAGGCGCGATTGGTAGTAGGCGCAATTGGTAGTAGACGCAATTACTAGTAGACGCGATTGATAGAAGCGCGATTGGTAGTGGACGTAATTGATAGTAGGCGCTATTGATAGTAGGCGCGATTAGTAGTAGCCGCGATTGGTAGTAGGCGCAATTGGTAGTAGACGCAATTACTAGTAGGCGTGATTGGTGGTAGGCACGATTGATATTAGGCGCAATTGACAGTAGGCGCGATTGGTAGTGGCCGTAATTGCTAGTAGGCGCTATTGATAGTAGGCGCGATTGATAGTAGGTTCAATTGACGGTAGGCGCTATTGATAGTAGGTTCAATTGGCAGTAGGCGCGATTGATAGTAGGCGTGATTAGTAGTAGGCGCGATTGGTAGTAGGCGCAATTGGTAGTAGACGCGATTGATAGTAGGCGCGATTGGTAGTGGACGTAATTGATAGTAGGCGCTATTGATAGTAGGTGCGATTAGTAGTAGGCGCGATTGGTAGTAGGCGCAATTGGTAGTAGACGCAATTACTAGTAGGCGCGATTGATATTAGGCGCAATTGACAGTTGGCGCGATTGGTAGTGGGCGTAATTGCAAGTAGGCGCTATTGTTAGTAGGCGCGATTGATAGTAGGTTCAATTGATAGTAGGCGTGATTGATAGTAGGCGCGATTAGTAGTAGGCGCGATTTGTAGTAGGGGCAATTGGTAGTAGACGTAATTACTAGTAGGCGCGATTGGTAGGTGTTAGAGTTAACATACGACTTTATATGATTTTTTTAGTTTAAACATATAGTCTACTTTCCCCATTCACCTTTTTTGGAAAGAAAATAATTTTCTTGACTAGGCAAGGGGTAGAGGTAAGAGTACGAGTTGAGAGAACCTTAGAGTACCGGTACTTTAGATTTTTTGAAAGTTTAGTGTGTTGTTGTTGTTGCTTACAAACATGGCAGTAAGCATTATGTTGTGATAAAATGGACTGATATACTTTCCAAGTTCAAGAGAAAAATCCACTAAATGCATTGACAAAATAACTTGTCAATTAAGCCAACACAAAATGCCCAACATAAGACCCCCCACATAAACTAATACATAAGCTAATTTGTAAAATGTTAAACACTTGCATGGTATTACATTTTAGGTAATGCATGCGAAACATGAACTCAGTTGTCTGTTGTATGAAAAGGACTCATCAACAATGACCTGTCAACAATGGACACTGCTTGCACATTTTTAATTACTACCCACCTTTCTCCACTCCTAATGCAAAATGAGCATGTAAAACACAAATTGAAAAAATCCATGTTTCCATATTGACAAATAGAAAAAAATCATTAAACTGAAATTTTAAAAACTGTAAATGGGAATTTGGTAAATTGACCAATGTGAAAACAACAAATTGGAATATCCATGTTCCTATATCATGAAATTGAAAAACTTTAAACTGACATTTTAAGAACTGTAAATGGGAAATTGTGAAATTGATAAATGTGTAAACAACAAAATGTGAAATCCATGTTTCTATATTATGAAATTGAAAAACTTAAAACTGACATTAAAAAAAACTAAAAATGGGAAATTGGAAAATTGATATATATGTAAACAACAAATTAAAAAAATTATCCGGTGGGGGTAGTGATCATGTTGTATAGTAACCTATAAGACTAGCATAAGGATAGTTGCATGACATGTAAAACACAAATTGTAAAACATCCATGTTTCCATATTAACAAATAGAACAAAAAACATTAAACTGAAATTTTTAAAAACTACAAATGTGAATTTGGTAAATTGATAAATGTGAAAACAACAAATTGGAAAATCCATGTTTCTATATCATGAAATTGAAAAACTTTAAACTGACATTTTAAGAACTGAAAATGGGAAATTGTGAAATTAATAAATGTGTAAACAACAAAATGCAAAATCCATTTTTTCCATATTATGAAATTGAAAAACTAAAAACTGACATTTAAAAAAACTGAAAATGGGAAATTGGAAAATTGACATATGTGTAAACAACAAAATGAAAAAAAAAATCTGTTTGGGGTAGTGATCATGTTGTACAGTAACCTGTAATACTAGCATAAGGATAGTTGCATGTACCTTATATACTTTGTGTATGTGCATTAGCCTTTGGATTAGCTTAAGTTAGGTTTGGTAAAGTTAGGTTTAATGATGTTAGGTATGTGACCTTGTAGTTTACTCTTTTAGAAAAATGTAAAAAAGTAAAATCTAAAAATCAAAAAATCTTAAATTTAAAATGTAAAATCTAAAATCTTTAAATGAGGTTTCTGCAGGTTATGACAACACGTTTATGATTTAGTCCATGTTGATGTGTGGTATCCAATTACTGCTGACTTTGCATGATCATCACCCATTGTCTTGATCAACAGCCGAGGTTTCAAATTACTGCAGCGTCAGTCATAGCAACAGCAGTGTGCGCTCTCCGGCATGTCAGCAACATGACACCGGAAGGAACACCTGTGTAATATCCAATAACTACTAACTTTGCATGATCATCACCCATTGTCTTGATGAACACGTGGGGTTTCAAATTACTGCAGCGTTAGTCATAGCAACAGATCTGCGCGCTCTCTGCCATGTCTATAATATGACACAGGAAATATAAAAAGACGTCTTACTGCACGTGCCATCTGAACAGTTTTAACATCTTAAGAACATGTATTATTCTCTTTCAACTACAAATGACTCGTTAGAACACATCCATCCACCAAGTTAGATCCCTTGGCCTGCTCTCAAATGGCATGTGCCTCGTAGCCCTAACCTAACGTTACGTACGAACTAAAAGAATGTGACTTGTTAGCTCTTATCATGCATGTGCACAGGTGAACACTTGTGTGTTAGGTCATATTACACATGAACTTACATTTTCTCACGTAAGTGCATTTCTCTGTTCCACAAGATACAAATTTGATTGCTGGATTGTATCCTGCACAGTTTATGCGATATAGCTTTGCCAGGTAGTTCTCTACATATAGCAATTTTACCACTGCTCTACCTACGCCTTTTGCTCTTTTGTCTTTCTTACAGTCTAGTGTGTGATAGACAGCATTAACTGTATATCAAACCCAGTTCACCTTTGTATTTGTAATCCAAGTAATAATTTGAAAAGACACAAATGTAATCAGTTTTCAACGTTATCTCTGTTTTGTTTTGTTTAATATGTTTATGACATGCATATTAACCTGAAATCGAAGCCCTGGTGAAAGGCTAACAGCTTAACCACTGCACCACTATGCCCTTGTTTCTAAGTTCAACTTGTTCTAGGCCTCAGACCTGGAAATCGAGCTAAGACCACCAGTACAAGAGCTAAAAGTGCTTACCACTGCAACACAAAAAAAATGGATAGCTGGTAACATTAGACAACCGGAAATGATTATATTTCTGTTAGCAATGCATTTTGTCATCAGCCTACTGTCTGAGCACTGACAGCAACACAGTTTAGTTTACAGCAAGCGAGTGTGTGTGTGTGTGTATAGATTATTAGCCTCAAGTATTTAAAGCTTGTTGTGTGTAGCGACCATTTTGTCTCGGTAACCACTGAGCATTTTTGTGTTTTAGCTATCATCTTTAACCAATCAATTAAAGATAGTCTACTCTTAATTCTTGATAAATCAGAGTTTGCGTACACCGTTTCTCATTTATTAACCCATACCTGCAACCTATACTCTCTCTATACTGCAGTTTGATCTGAAAATAAGTTTCAATGGTAAAAGACTTGTCAGTCACCATACATGTAGCCTACACTAATTCTTTCTCTACCTAGCTATGTTTCATCACACATGGTAAACATCTCACATGTTCGTATCCAATTATTAGTTTATAAAATCTCAGGTCAATGACCTTAATGTATTGAGTATTTTGGATAAATGCCTTGGCCATGGAAAAGGGTTGACCATCCTGAGTCCCATGACATCTCACTTAACCCTCTCTGATTATTAGTTAGCGAGATATTAACAAAAGTGTAGTTAAGCCCTTTTGACAAAAAATAAATAATACATTCAAAAACAGAATGTCACCTCAAGTCCAATGACCTCTCATACAAGTCCCTAGCCTTATTGGTTCATGAAATATTAAAAAGCTAATGACCTATTAGTTTTGGATCTTTTGGTAATTTAAAAAAAATCATCTATAAATCTGTATTCAAAGAGCCCGCCCTCCTACAAAAAGAACAAGTGCACATGTGTAAAAACAAACAAAAAAAACAAACATGTTAATTCATAGTAGCGATCGGCTCTTCGCTTGCGTTTCATGTGGATCAACGTTTAATTTCATTATAGCATTAGGGACCAGTCCAAAGGGACCGGTCTAAAGGGATTAGTCAAAAAGGACCCGTCAACAAGGACCCTTCCATAGGGGCTCGTCCACAATGATCCGTCAACAAGGACCCGTCAACAATGACCCGTCCACAGGGACCTGTCCACAGGGACTCGTCCACAAGGATCCGTCTACAGGGGCCTGCGTGTGCGTGCAGGGGAACATACGATTACGTCAGCAAATCATCTCATCTAGTTTCAAATTTAGCCACTACGGCGCGTGCAACACACAGGAAGTGCGTGGGAACATACGATTACGTCAGCGAAACATGAACTCACTTGTCTGTTGCATGAGTATCAGTTTAGTAGTGGCATCATGCAGCAAAAGACGTTTACTTACACAATCCATTATTATGGTAAGCTTTTTTTTCTTATCATTATGGAAATCTCCTTATTAGGACCCGTCCACAGGGACCGGCGTGTGCGTGCAGGGGAACATACGATTACGTCAGCAAATCATTTCATCTAGATTCAAATTTAGCCACTACGGCGCGTGCAACACACAGGAAGTGCGTAGGAACATACGATTACGTTAGCGAAACATGTACTCACTTGTCCGTTGTATGAGTATCAGTTTAGTAGTGACATCAAGCAGCAAAATACGTTTACTTACACAATCCATCATTATGGTGAGCTTTTTTTTCTTATCATTATGGAAATCTCCTTATTAGAATAAAATGTTATAGTGGTTCTGGTCACTTATAGCTAAACTGTAATAGATATGATTTATTTGTTTCTTTACAGGCTACTACAATAAATATTCTCAATGCTATGGGGGCAGAACTGTTGATTAGAGAGAAAAAAAGCTCACTGAATTACCAATGCATACTCTTTTCCGTATCATTAACATTCAAAAAAGTGGACACAATGTATGGTGAACGTGTACTATGTGTTAGTGAAAATTTTCAGACGTTTCTACACGTTTTAATGATATGTCAGAAAGTGCTCGAAGATCTAAATCGTGGTGGACATTCTCTATATCTAATTTATGAGGGTATAAAAAACAATAGATGTATTTTACATTCTGGCTTAGAAGTTAGGTTAGGTTAGGTTAGGTTAGGTAAGGTGGGATTTGGTTAGGTTAGGTAAGGTTAGGTTAGGTTAGGTTAGGTTAGGTTAGGTTAGGTTAGGTGAAGTTGGGTTAGGCAGAATGGCTGCGGTATGAATCAAAAGCCAGCTCCTGTCAGTTTTGCCTCACAAGGTTGAGTGTACCCCATTCCAACCCTCAGCCTAGAATTAAATTTCTTGACAGAGCCAGGACTCGAACCCAAGCCTCCACAGTAACAGCTAAAAATGCTAGCCACTACACCATAAAGTGCGGCAATATAAGGCTCGTCTTGATTGTTCATGATCAATCAATAATTACCTAATAATAATAATAATAATAATAAATAATAATAATAATAAATATTCCATTTAGCAGCTACATAGCCGACCTCTCTCTGCGTTTTTTTACATGCCAACATCGTATGACATACGTATCTTAATTTTTGCCGCCTTTCAGAAATCACTTACCACGACCAAGAGCGAACCTGCAAGCTTGGGGTTTGTAGTCCGACACGATAACCACTCACTCGCCGTGGCAAGCTATCAATCAATAATTACCTAATAAAATTATTATTATTAACAATTATAATAATAATAATAATAATAATAAATATTCCAGTTAGTAACTACACGGCCGACCTCCCCTTGTGACGTCATTCACGGTCTCAGAGTAAGGCGGCCATTTTGCGCATTAGCCCCTGTGCCAGCTCTGACTGACCCCTCCATAAGAATATCATAGGGCTGGTTGCGCGCGGCTGCCATCTTACGCATTAGCCCCTGTGCCAGAACCGCCCTTTATATCCTACTATCAGTGTCGAAACCTTGCATAAGAACAGTGTGACCACAAGTATAAAAATGGACTCCAAATGACAAGAAGGTTACCGTCATCATAAGACAATAAAATGTTTAAAATATGCATAAAATGTTGAAAAACAAAGTTAATTAATCTCCAATTATAAAATACTTTCTCGCAATAAAGGAGGTCTGATCCTTCTGCGAAAACCTGCATATTCTGCCTATTTTCGCCTATCCCCAAGTTTGTCCGGTGAAATCTACCTCCGCCTTCCGGCGTGCCGAGAGGACTTTTTTCTCCTTGTACCACTTATTCATTCTGTATAAATATTAGTAGTTATAGAAACTACTGATTAATCTTCATTTTCTTAACCTGCTGGCTCAGGAATTGTTAATTTTCTAAATGTTAAACTTTTGTACCTGGTTTTTTATTTTTTGCTCCAGGCTTCGTTAATACGACCTGACGTTTTCGGAATGTAACATTTTTTAACTTCTGTTTAAATAATAGCGGTCACCTCCGCTTGTAAATTTCTTCCTTTCTCCTGCTACTATCAGGAATTTGATCTTTTCGCTTGCTATTTGGTGTTCTACCTAACTAATTTAACAAAATGTTATACTAAATTGTAATATTTTATAATTAACCTAATCGCTTCAAAACCTCTTAATCATACGCTTGTTAAATAACTCTTGTAAGGGTTTTTGTACAAATAAGGGTCTTAAGACTTCCAAGTTGTTAAACCAAAATTTTTCTCTTTAGCTTAAAAAAGCTAAATTGCTACTCATTACTCAAAATAAGATACTAAATCTAACAAATTGTTAAATATTTCAAATTCTATCCTGTTAAATAAATAATTTGTTGTTTTGTTGCTATCTCTATTACTAGTATCACGGTTAGGCAGGACCTTCTCTTCCCTGATTCTTCTCCCAAAATTATTTCATCTTTCAAAATAAAATAAAAATCACTAAATCAATAAAAACTTCACCACTTGCTGCGTTTAAAACGAAACTTCAAATAACAACATTTACAAAGTTTCTCTTAGCTGTCAAAGCTAATTCTAGTAAATCATTAGGGCAAGTACAGCTCGCTCCACCAGCTTCCTATTTGTAGAGACTTCTTCTCTAACTTGTGTTTTACTCTTCAGAATTGTAGTTTTGTTTAAGTTAGTTCTGAGAGTTTCCTCCGTTCTAAGCTTTTAGTCGGCACCCTGCTGGGTAAAAACTTAGCCTGCTTTAAGTGCAACAGTTGGTATTCTTAAAAGATTCTCACTAATACTGTAACAGTAAAAAATATTGCTAAAGGCACTAGAGTTGCTTTATCTCGTCCCACTCTGGGGGCATACGGCTGTTCTGCCGGAGATCCAACCGTGGTTAGTAATAAAAATATAACGGCAAATTCAAATCCTTCCAGCATTTCAGAATGCTTAGTAAAATCTAACCCTTTTGGAGGGAAACCACATAAATCCACTTCCTTTCTTATATCCTTGCTTTCTAGCGTACTGCCTATCCCCATAGTACCCAAATCCCAGCTCGCTAGGGAAAGAACACATAGCGATATCTTGCAGGTAATCGTAGCTCCCGCCGCACTCTCCGTTGACGGTGACCGTGCTCCCTCTTATTTTAGTTACTTCACGGGCTCTGTCCAGCATAACTTGTCGTTAGATCACTATTTTCGTGCTTTTTTTAATTGTAATCTTTTCCCCTTTGCCAAAAATTGTTCCTACTCCTAAACCTACTTCATTTTTCCTCATCATCTTCCCTCAGGTAGTGTTGACACTCAGTATTAACCTACCACCCCTGAGGCTAGGTGTAGCCCAGTAGATGGTGGTGGCTGAGTGAGGAACCATCCCAGCCTTTGCTTAGAGTAGTAGTGGAACACCACATCCAAGATGGGTGAGGGGGATCTTCTCAATTCTGCCCCCTGAGGCTGAGTGTACCCCAGTACGTGGTCGTGGCTAAGTGAGGGACCATCCCAGCCTTCGCTTAGAGTAGTAGTGGAACACCACATCCAAGATGGGTGAGGGGGGATCTTCTCAATTCTGCCTCCTGTGGCTGGGTGTAGCCCAGTACGTGGTCGTGGCTAAAGGAACCATCCTAGCCTTCGCTTAGAGTAGTAGTGGAACACCACATCTAAGATGGGTGAGGGGGATCTTCTCAATTCTGCCCCCTGAGGCTGGGTGTAGCCCAGTAGGTGGTCGTGGCTAAAGGAACCATCCCAGCCTTCGCTTAGAGTAGTAGTGGAACACCATATCCAAGATGGGGGAGGGGGGATCTTCTCAATTCTGCCCCCTGAGGCTGGGTGTAGCCCAGTAGGCGGTCGTGGCTAAAGGAACCATTCCAGCTTTCGCTTAGAGTAGTAGTGGAACACCACATCCAGGATGGTTGAGGGGGTGATCTTATCAATTCTGCCCCCTGCTTAGCGAGCTTTAAATATTTCCCAGACAAAACTGTGCATGCGACAATCAACTGGCGGAGGGGAATTCCTTGTAATGAGACGACACTGAGGCAATTTGAACGTCAGCTGAGAAAACATCTTCAGCAATAAGCCTACTTCGCAATACAGGTAAGGAAGTAAGCCTATACGGGGATGAGCCTTCAAAGAATTCCTGGATTAGTATTAGTCAAGGCATGTGCTCTTCCGAATGGACAGCTGCAATAAAGGCAGCAGGGGTACGATCAGTTCGAAGAAGGACATCACTGCCTTTTCCCGGGTGCTAACACCTTGAGACGCTGGACCAAGGTCTTGGGAGAGGAACATTCGACATCACATGGTTCGGACGCAAATCGCAGAATCTCTACAGAATTCGAAGTGGGAAGTCTATGAAGAAGTTCATTGTTTGGCGGAAGATGGCAGCACTGAACGAGTGGTTAATAGGCCTCTCTGGAAAGCTATGATTTTAGACCTCACAATTCGATTCTAAAAGCACGTCCAGCAAGCTATCGTAGTTGGTGGCGAGAAGAGGACTATCTCCTCACTTAAGTGATAGTTATAATTAATGGGAGGTTAAAGGTGCCCGTGGGACATTGTTTCTTTGCACTAGGAAGCACCTGCAACGGCTTGACTTGTGTGGTACATGGAGATGCTGCGGAGAATTCTCAAGGATTTTGAATACCCCCTATATGTTTATAATCCTGGACCTCCACGGTAAGGCAGCTGCCGATGTCAATCATTCATTCAAGAAAAAGTTGCCTCTATTTTCTTCACTGGAAATATTTATTATTCATTAGATCATAAAGACGCAAGAAAGCTGAATTTGAGTTATTGGACACGAGAGAACAAGGATGCGGCCCTCGAACTATGCGCGCCCTAACTCGCCACTAATGATGTTATTGACCCTTTTAACTACTGCGGCTTTTAGAACCACCAAGGAGCCAAACTTTACTCCCAAATGGCATCTTTAGAGCAGTCGTTCACGGCACACTAACGTACGAATTGGCAACAATGTGAGGGGGTGGTCCGGGCGGGGACACCAAGAGCCCGCCGATGAGCCAGCTTGGTGTCCTAGGCGAAACCCCAGACAAGACACGGCACAAAGTTAGAAGAATTGCTGAGTTTTAATTCACCGGCCGTGAAAGCCAATATACCATCTTTTTGGAAGTCTTCATAGGGAGGTTAAGGCTGGTTGAGCTTTTAGTTCTCGCAGTCAAGTGGTGCAGTTGCACCTAATATAAAGGGAGCTGGCGCGCAGTTCGTCACTCCTGTGGGGTCCGGGCGGGGACACTAAGAGCCCGCCGATGAGCCAGCATGGTGTCCTAGGTGAAACCCCACACAAGACACGGCACAAACCTAGAAGAATTGCTGAGTTTTAATTCACCGGCCGTGAAAGCCAATATACCATCTTTTTGGAAGCCTTCATAGGGAGGTTAAGGCTGCTTGAGCTTTTAGTTCTCGCAGTCAAGTGGTGCAGTTGCACCTAATATAAAGGGAGCTGGCGCGCAGTTCGTCACTCCTGTGGGGGTCCGGGCGGGGACACTAAGAGCCCGCCGATGAGCCAGCTTGGTGTCCTAGGTGAAACCCCACACAAGACACGGCACAAACCTAGAAGAATTCCTGAGTTTTAATTCACCGGCCGTGAATGCCAATATACCATCTTTTTGGAAGCCTTCATAGGGAGGTTAAGGCTGCTTGAGATTTTAGTTCTCGCAGTCAAGTGGTGCAGTTGCACATAATATAAAGGGAGGTGGCGCGCAGTTCGTCACTCCTGTGGGGGCCTGGCGGGGACACTAAGAGCCCGCCGATGAGCCAGATTGGTGTCCTAGGTGAAACCCCACACAAGACACGGCACAAACCTAGAAGAATTCCTGAGTTTTAATTCACCGGCCGTGAATGCCAATATACCATCTTTTTGGAAGCCCTCATAGGGAGATTAAGGCTGCTTGAGCTTTTAGTTCTCGCAGTCAAATGGTGCAGTTGCACCTAATATAAAGGGAGCTGGCGGGCAGTTCGTCACTCCCGTGGGGGTCCAGGCGGGGACAACGAGAGCCCGTCGATGAGCCAGCTTGGTGTCCTAGGCGAAACCCCACACAAGACACGGCACAAACCTAGAAGAATTGCTGAGTTTTAATTCACCGGCCGTGAATGCCAATATACCATCTTTTTGGAAGCCTTCATAGGGAGGTTAAGGCTGCTTGAGATTTTAGTTCTCGCAGTCAAGTGGTGCAATTGCACATAATATAAAGGGAGGTGGCGCGCAGTTCGTCACTCCTGTGGGGGCCTGGCGGGGACACTAAGAGCCCGCCGATGAGCCAGATTGGTGTCCTAGGTGAAACCCCACACAAGACACGGCACAAACCTAGAAGAATTCCTGAGTTTTAATTCACCGGCCGTGAAAGCGAATTGTTTAAACTTTGTTTTTACGTTGGGAGGACCGGTGTCGTGTGTGGAGATATACTAAGCAATGATTCCATGTGGGTAGATTATTAGCTTGGGAATAACCTAACTCCCAAGGGAAGATGATAAAGAGAAGGAGATGGGTTTCGGACTGGAGAAAAAGGATGGAGAAGTAGGAGGAGAGTCCTACAAAAGTTATAAGTTTAATTTTAAATGTACTCAGGCGGTTGCCACTGCAAATCCGCTTTCCGATACCTAAAGTGGGTAGGGACCTGGGCAAAGCTAACGGGAAACGCCGCTAGAACTTGGGCGGTTTGCAAGAGAGTGGCTTTAGAGTATTCCCTCACAAGCATACATATGCCTACTATGGGGAAGGGTGATGGTCTGGTAATACAAAGAGTAACAGATTTATGGTGTATCTGTTCAAAGGAGTTTGTTTTTAAACAAATAATTTGAAGAACGCCAATAATTTGAATCGGTTTAGATATTTTAGTTTTCGAAATTGTAGAATTCCTAAAGAGCGACCAAATGCTTCCAAGAAGGATAGTGATAAAGCAATTATACCTTTGGGAATAATTTTGGTAAGTAAACCAATAGTTGCATTTGGAAATGACTAAGCTTTTACCCAGCAAGGAGCCGACTAAAAGTTTAGGCAAGGAGAAACACTTATATTTTGAAAAACCAACCATAAGTGTTGCAGAGAATCTCCACAAGCAGGAAGCTGGCGTAGCGAGCTATGCTTGCCTTACTGGCCAGTTAGAATTAGCTATTAAAGCTAAGAGAGACTTTACCAAGTTGTCAACTAAGAGTTCTTGCTCAAATGCAACAAGTGGTGAAAGCCCTATCAATAGATTTATTTGCATTAAGTGGGAAGAGTCAAGGAAGACAGGATCTTGCCTAACCGTTATGTTAGAGAAATGATAAAGCGAAAAAGAACTCTTTAATTTATTTAACAATGCAAAAGAGTGTAATGAATTTAACAAATATATAATTTCAATTTTGTTAACAATTTGGGGTCGCAGACCTCCGAAAACATTTAAAGCTTGCGCCAGGCAATTAACAATTCTTTTGGTTTCAAACCTTTATATGTTTTAAAATCTTCGCAAGATTTTGCAATGGCGAAGATAAAATGAAAAATTTAAAGATAATTAAAGTGATTAAAGTTAGACAATAAATCAAGTACAAGGTGTGTACTTTAAAGAATTTCTAAGTAAATATCCTAGAAAGAGTAACAACTTCGGAAATAACAATAACAAAAAAACAGGAAGAATAAAATAGAAGTTTCTATAACTTCTTATATTAAAGCTGAATTACTTGGTTGGATTATGCAAATAGGACAGGTCACTATTGTGAAACCTGAAGAGAAAAATCGAAAGGAAGTTTCTAGACCTCCTATGTTTAAGTAGGAATCACGAGACAAATGGGGCAAGTTTCCCTTTCGTGAAACCTAGAAATAACTCACTTATGAGTTGAAAGAATTGTATTCCCTAATTAGAAGGGAGAAACAAGATAATTTGAGACGTGTACCAGACACGTAGTTATGCAGACATTAATTCGTTGTATATGGAGCAAAAAAAGGGAGGGCACTAGTTGAGAGTGACACCTTATTGAAAAAGACCTAAAGTAACAATTTTATTATTTTGGTTTGTTAGTAAGGGATTTGGGAAAGATCAAATGGAATTTAGGATAAGTGTTCATGGCCGTATTTATTGTAATCGGACGAGCGCCACGCGGATGAAATGTTGAACAAACACTGTTTTTCACTACAGTCTGTTGAAATAGATGAAAAGTTCACTGTAGTAGCACAAAAGTTTATGGCAAATAAAGTTATTGCAATTATGGAAAATAACTAGTTACACTAGATTGGCGAGAGTCTATTGCTTGAGAAAGTTGTAGATCACAGTTAAATGCGCCGAGAAAAGAAATCCCAAAGGAGGAAGAAAAATTGGCTATTGGTAAGTAATTCATAAGGAAGATTCCTTAGTTAGAAAAGGTATTCCCACAGGCGAGTGGAAAATACATGACGGTATAACTGGTAGATAGAGTGCAGATTCTGGAAGGTTCCAGAGCAATCCTGACTGAAGAATAGGGCAAAAGTTAATCCAGCGGTGGAACGAGCTAAGTATTTTATAGACAGTGGGTAATTCAATGGTATCCCACGTTGTGAGAAGATCTCTCATTTAATAAGCATAAGAAATGCTGCTTCCTATTAAGATCGGCTTAGACAAACCAAAGCCCAACATGGAAAATCCCGCGAAGGATGATTATTGCCCCAAATATAGTAATCTCACACTGCCTATAAAATGATCATTAAAAGCATGTAGCTATTTAAAATCCATTAAAATTAGTTGAAGAACGTAGAAGTAGTACTTAGCTTGGCTTCATGGCGAAGGTGAAGTTCCCTTTGGCGGTTGAGATTAAAGTTCCAACTTGGCGTGGAATTTAAAAAAATTGCCTCTTGAGTTGAGGAGGCGAGCTCTAGTTGATCTTCAACTGACTGAGTCGACTGCTGGCGTACAAGTGAGACACGCTCAGCGAAGCACAGAGGGACCAGGGAAGGGAAAAGAGTGGGGGTAGGAAACAAAAGGAATACATATCAGAATAGACAACTTAACCAAAATAAATGTTTTCTTGGTGAAATGGTCTTCAAAGAGTTGATAGTAGGCGACACTAGAGCAGCCTGGTGGGTGAAAAAGTAGACGACGTACTCTTGATCACGGAGATGATAGCTGGCGATGGCGACGAGATCTGGTGGCCAGATTGATAAGGAAGTCCTCTTGAACAAGGAAGAATTGAGGAACTTCAGAGATTCGCTGCTAGATGACGCTAGGTGGGTCATGGAAGATATATATCTAGAACAGACTCACAAGTAACATGAGAGCCATAAACAGCAAGGAGAAATTGGAAGATCACTGTTGGTGTTTGAGAAGAAGGAAAGGAAGAAAGAATTACAGCAAAGAGCAGTAAAAGTTTACTCTATCATACCGTGTATTCCAAAGAATACACCACCATGGTCTCGAGTAAAAAAAATGAAAATTCATTTCAATAGCAAACAGGGTCCCTTATCTGGGAAAGATGAAAACCATTTTGGCCAATTATTGTCTTCAGAAGAAAAGCAAGCAAAAGCTATGGTATGGAGAGCAACTATTTCTGATGAAGCACAGTGGCCAGTTAAAAAGTTGCCGAAATAGCAGCGAAAAAATGCAATCCCATACTATTGCAGTGGGCGTAATTTTTCCGGCATGAAAGGAAATATTGGAATCAATGTGTGGTAATTGCGTTGAGAAGTTAAGTAATATCCGTGGTTCCAATGTCAAACGATACTATTTCCCAGCAAATTGATGATATATGTCTTCAAATATCTTGTGCAACGTCCATAAAAAGCTAACCAACTATAGCTCGACGAGGCAAATGTCGCAAGTAGGAAATGTCAATTACTGACTTACGGTGCATATGATTTGTTGATGTGGAGTCGACATGACACGCTAGATCTTCATACTGAGATCCGCTAATTGTCAAAAGGTAGAGTCCTGGAAAGATTTTTGAGTTGTGAAAGGAGCTATTAAGTATGTTTAGCGTCGAAAAGTCAGGCTTTGCAGCTCAGTTAAATGACGAGGAGTGGAGTGGAAAGGGAGCCTATTTGGCTGATATTTTTTGCCACTTACATTATCTGAACGCGACTATTCCAGGAAGAGAAGAAAGTGTGCTGACGTCAAGCGATGAACTCACCGGGTAACTTAAAATATGGAAATCAAAAGTGGGAAACAAAAACCAAAAATCTTAAGATGTCTCCTCTTACATTCGAGGAAGATCCACACGGTGACATAACCTCAAATCACATCATGGGTCTTGAGAATAACATGGCACATGTTACTGTATGTCTCCTAAGTCCACCCTTAGCCTCCAATAATAGAAAGCCTACTCAATCGCGGCGTTCTCTGCAACAATAGTGTCCTCCTAGCAGTGCGCGTATTGACCACTGCAGCGCTGATTCCCCACCCAACATTAGCATGTAATGACATTGCTATCGCAAGGTAATACCAGCATAAATTTAGACTATGTTTGCAGTACATGAACATACGTTGTTGAGTAGAATGGAGTAAAATATAAGTGATGATCATCTTTTACTAGTAGGAGTTCGTTTCATCTTCGGATTGCCCTTATTTAGCACGCACAACTAACGAAACTAATGTCTGATTTGCACAAGAGTACGGTACGTTGCACTGAATAGCTTTACTGGCGTCCCATAGACCTAGGGGTTCAGTGAAAAGGAACGATTTTAACAATTTTTCTTGATTCTCTTTTCTCATAATTTGTTCTTCTTCTCAAGAAGTAGTCTCGGCGAAACTCATCTGTCATGTCATTGGTGTAGTTAGTGACAGAGGAGCGCAGAAACGTCTGCAATATTAACTTGCTCAGTTTCTCAGGGTGATCACTCACTCCCCATTGTAGAATAGGTGGTTTAGCAACATGTGGCAACAGTATTGTGGTTAATGTTTTTGCTAATCTTGGACTGCCCAGCGTAACCGATATCATTTCGTCCGTTACTTCTTCCAGTCTCATCAACAGCGAAACAAAACCTAGCTTAGGATATCGGAGACCTCCTCTGTCATTGAATTTAAAAGTGACATCACTGGGGATTGACTCTGGATACTACTAAATTTATCAAGGCACTATTGACATGATACATGCTCTTCGACAGTTCGTACCAAATACCCTCCAATATAGGCCATTGCAGCACTCGTCATAGAAACACATGGCACCCCGTCAGCTTCATTTGCGATGCTTTCTAATTGTGTTTGAAATTTTCTTGCTAACTCTGTATTCTTTGTTGCCGATTGATCTGCATGAATCGTTGTGCTCGTGCGTCTCCCGGTTGAGTTACGTGTTACCATCCAGTCACTACAGGCAGATTCAGGTGCTACATTTCCCGTGAGAGATGCACTTACGAGCCCAGTAGTCAGAATTTTATGCAGGGCCTGTGTAACACTTGCAGCGTTGGTTTGGTCGTTGCTACCTCCAAACTGTCTGATGCAACTGAGCAAGCTTTCTACTTCATCAGAAGAAAATTTCCTGGTTAATACGAAATGAAAGCCATTTTCAAGCAGGTACTTGACACAGAGTATGGCAGATTTTGTCGCCAGACAAACTGCTGTATAAGTTTCTTTACTTATGAATTCCACCGGACTTGCTGATGCTTTCTTCCAGAGTTCCAGATAGGGAGTGAAGTCGTTATCCAGCCATTCGAGTCTTTCATCGTCAACTGAGAAGAAATGCATTGCGTCTTCATTCCTAGATTGTATATGCTACAAAGTGTTCTTAACATTGATTGCCTCAATAACTCAAGGGCTGAAATAACATCCGAAGAGAAAATATCGACAGCTCTGCCCACATGCATTTTTCTCAAAGGTTGTCGGGTAGATATGTTTGTGTGTCAGTCTTCTAACTAGTTTCACTTTCAAATCCTTTTGCAGGTCGTACAACTTTCTGATGAACCAACCAGATATGGGTTTCCCATCCTTAACTAACTGCTTTTTCACGTCCAGTAATCCATTCCTTAAATTTTTCAATATATGGCATTGGTCATAAGACAGAAATAAATTGCGTGAACTGTCCAAGGGATGTGGCACGACAGGTAGAGGTGTGGTACCCCCAGAAAGTAAGCGGAATAATTTCACATTTGTAGAATGATTATCTGCCACCACACGTACAACAATAAATGATGCCTTTTCCACTTGATCAATAACTTCAATAGTAAGTTGATGAAGTACTTCAGCTTTTAGGTCCCGAGTAAAGAAGTATGCCACATGAATTTTAAAATGCGAAGCAAGTCAACGAACACAAAGCACAGCAGTTTTGTTGCGATTTCTTTTTCTAGGCCTAAATCTTTTTCCAGTCCACTCATTGACACAAGTCTCTGTACTTAATCAGCTGCTACTAACAGGGACCTCCTGGGGTGCCAACGCAACAGTTCTGAGATCCACAGCTTACATACTCAGTTGCAGAATATTGCTGCTATACCTGGCTTAACAGTGCCCACACCAAAATTATTGACACACAACTCAATCAAGCAATGCGCCTCATCACAGGATGCATGCGATCCACAAACACACATTGGCTTCCGGTTCTAAGTAACATTCCACCTCCACCCCTGAGAAGACTTCAATCATTGCTGAACACATGGAAGAGAATTGAAAACAACCCATCGCTGCCAATACACTCTGAGCTCGCAGTACCTTTACCGCAGCGACTGAAATCCAGACAACCATCATGGCGAACAGCAGTCAACCTGCAGGATAATCACTTCAACATTCTAGATGCCTGGAACAATCAATGGCAGGAACAAACTTCCCTGACACATCACCACCTAATTGTGACTCCTTGGGAACGACCTGCAGGTTTTCGTTTACCTCGACGTCAATGGTGCACACTGAACCGGATAAGAACGGGCCAAGGCAGGTGTGCAGCGATACTGAATCAATGGGGCTGGAAGTCCTCCCCTGAATGTGACTGTGGAGAAGATCGGCGAACTATGGACCACGTAGCTTTCGAATGTCCTTTCAGAGCATTCAAAGGGACAATACAAGAACTCCACCAGCTTAATCAAGAAGCCATCGATTGGATTCAACAACTTAAAATTGAACTCTAATTTTACAAACATGAGATCATGTGTATCTTGATGTATATATTTTTGTACATATTCCTCCTTCCATCATACGATAAATAATAAATAAATCAGCTGCTTTACAGTAAAGCGCGCGTGGTTGGATAGCCATCTCATCTACAATAACTGAGCCAAATGTACTAATTCCCTCAGTAAATTTTGCTTCTTCGTAGAGTCTCTTCACTATTAAACTTGACACCATTACACCAGTAGTGCTTCCAACATAACGTTTGATGGTAGATTTAGAAGGCAAGCTTAACAGTTCGCTACTTCGTATAAATCGGTAACCTGGCGGAGACTTACTGTGCCAGATAATGCAATACCTGATAGTTGAGTCACTCCATCTAGGCTTCTTCTGTAGAAATACTTTAAGCTGTTCTTGTAGAAATTTTGCTTTTAAATTTCCTTCAGCACTCGAAACCTCAATTGCGTCCAAATTATAGTCAACCATATTTTTCTCTAGCCTGCTGATTCGTTGCTTGAGTTGCTCTTGACGACCTTTAAGTGCAGATATGTTTTGTCTTGCACGCCTTAGTGACCTACGCAGTGTTCGTAGTACCGGTATCCTATTCCGTGAGTTCAATTGTCTCATATTTACTTTTGTTTGTGTAGACGCATCTTTCTTGACTAAATCATTAACATTTGAGATGGCAGTTGGGGGGACACCATCCAAAGCACAAGATTCAACCGCAACAAAGCCTGCCTTGGGGGATTTTGTACATTTTAATGATACAATTTATTTGACAATATTTCTTCTTGGCACTGACAGTTTAAATTTCTTACTTGGTGAGTAGTCACTGAAAACGCTGGACACCGCATCAGGTTTCAACCGCTTTACCTTTAATTCTGGTCTGTAGTCACATTCGATGAAGTGATTACTGCACACAACGGAGCGGTCATTAGGGTTCCATAACTTATCCTTGATATCAGCTACACCATAGAAACAGAAGATTATTATATTGTTTGTTGTTCTATCATTAGTGGGGCTTGGACATATTGGTCATTTAGCTCCGTGTACTTGGGTATTGTAGAATCTGTGTGATTACCTGTGCAATTGAGGTGTCTGTAGTAGTGGGTGTATTTGTAATTCAGGTGATGATTGGGAAGTAGGTGGCCGCGGCCTTAAATTAGGAACAATGCGGGCATTTGTCTGGAGTAGAGGTGGGAAACCACGGAAAACCACTTCCAGGATGGATGAGATGGGAATTGAACCCACCTCATCTCGGTTTTACGTCTTGAAGTTGAGTGTTCCCCGTTCCAGCCCTCAGACCTGAGTTAAATTTCTTGGTAGAACCGGGAATCCAACCCGGACCTCTGGGCCGACAGACAAGAATGCTAGCCTCTACACGAAAAGGTGGTCAGGAGATTATCATCATCATCATCATCATCAGAACTAGAGCAATAATAGAAAGTAACCTAATTTTCAGTCACATGGTCAACTTATGCTACATACCTTGTCTGCTTATTGCTTTAATCCAT
This sequence comes from Meconema thalassinum, assembly GCA_946902985.2. Classification (NCBI taxonomy): domain Eukaryota; kingdom Metazoa; phylum Arthropoda; class Insecta; order Orthoptera; family Tettigoniidae; genus Meconema; species Meconema thalassinum. The sequence continues at coordinate 5,412,298 of OX336392.1, read as the reverse complement.
AATTTCTTTGTCGGCTCTCGACTAGGAAATTCATGAAAACTCGTTCCAGGAACATTATTTCTAGAGCCTTGTTTACAAAACGGCACGCAACAGTATACCATCTTAATAAAGTGGCCTTATTTCAGCTGGTACAATGTGTGTAAATACCGCCAAGTGAACGGATCATGTGGAGTGTATGCAGCGCCTCTAGCGGCAAACATAGCATCTGCAGGGGGACAGCTCCCAGAGGCCATTGGGCAGGCTTAAGGTCCACCACCGAGAGCTGCTCGCAGACCAAACACTTCATCTGCCACTTATCAAGTTGTGGTTGTTAGCGAAAAGGAGTACCCAGTAATAGCAATGGAAGCAGTGCGAGCCATTTGTGCGAGCTGAGATTTTCGGCAGCCGGCCCCGTGGTGTTGGGGTAGAGCGCCTGCCTCTCACCCGGAGGCCCCGGGTTCGATCCCCGGCTCCGTCAGGGATTTTAAAACTGACGTGAGGGTTGGAACGGGGTGCACTCAGCCTCGTGAGGACAATTGAGTAGCTGTCTGACAGTGCCCCGGTCACGAAAACCAAGATTAACGGCCGAGGGGACCCGACGCGCTGACCATGCGTCACCCCAAAATCTGCAGGCCAATTGGCTGGGCAGCGGTCGCTTGGTAGGCCTAGGCCCTTCAAGGGCTGTAGTGCCACGGGGTTAGTTTTTTTGAGATTTTCGGCACCAGCCAGCATTTTAAGAAAACGAGAAACGCGAGAGACTTCTCTCAGTTGACCAGGAAAAGCATGTGAATTTGTCTTCAATTCCACCACAAATTGAACTTTTGTGTAGGAAGCAACAGGCTCAAGCTGTAAGCTGTAAAGCCGGGTGAGTTAGCCGTGGTCGTTACGGCATGACTGCTGGCAGTCGCTCACATCCGGGAGGCGAGGTGGTTCGAATCCCCCCGCCGGCAATCTTGAAGATGGTCTTCTCTGGTTTCCCATCTTCCTTCCAGGCAAATGCCGGTGTTGGTCCCTAACTATAGGCCACATCCTCTACGTTCCAACTCCTCGTCCTTCCATTCCAACTTTCCTCCCCAACGGTACTTGTAGCTCACCCATTGGGTGTCCGTCTCGAAGCAGCTACAAAAACTGGCGAGCCGAACATGTCCTCGGACACTCCCGGCTCTAAAAACCATACGCTAAAAAAAAAGTTCAAGTTCTGAAGCATTACGAACTAGAGCTGTCGATTTAATCGATTGATTGGTCAATGTGCTTTAGTCGATTAATCCAAGCGATTACCGTACAATAGAAGTGTGGTGAAGGAAAAGTAATTGATTTTATATGAATTGCAGCAGGGTAGCACAAAACCTGTGTACTGTATTACTATTTGCCATTTGGCGCGCTAGCATCAGCTATTGTAAGATCGACAGGTCATTCAAGTTAGCTGATGTTCATGCCCCTGCTTCAGAAAGATAAAAGCGATAACATCTCCTTAATTTCTTTCTTCTAAACCGAGGGATTTGCCCACCGTTTTTACAAACAACAGGATAGGAAATACCGGACAGGCTATTATTGCCGTATTACTGAAGTCTACAAGTCGTTGGACTCAGTGACGCTGGAAATATTGTTACTAACAGAAGGGCAGCCCTTAGTTCTGAGCATGTCAAATTACTGACATGTCTGATGTCCTGGAGCAAAGAAGTGTGACTCTTATTTTCAAAATCTTGTGTCATTAAATAATCAATATCGAAACTAATTTTAAATAATAGGTCTAGTATTAACTTAATTCTTTTCAATTTATTTATGTTTTACTTGCACGCCACCAATACAATTAAATTTTAAAATGATATCTTCCTCATGGGCCAGCGGCCTAGCTGTGTTGAAACACAGGATCCCATGAGAACTCCGCAGTTAAGCAACATCGGGCGTAGTCGGAACTTGGATGGTATGCCGGTTCTAGGCACTGCGCGCTGTTGGCCAACATAAAGAGGAGCGGAAAGGCCCTGGCCACCCTACCGCAAGTAAACTCCGGCTGGGGATAGCCTCTTCGGATGCTCGGACCTGCCTTCGGGCAGAATACCATTTAATTTTTAATCTTCCTCATAGCAAATGGAATTGCAAACATTTCAAAATATAATATTCAAAGGTTTGTTTCTAGAACTATTGCTGAGTGACACCGACTAAAGTTCGATTAATCGATCGATTAAAGGCATTCTGTTAACAGCTCTAATTACTCTTCTTCTTTAAAAACTCATTCAGGGAAATTAATTCAATTCCTTTTATCTATATATATAAAATGAATTGCTGTTCGTTAGTCTCGCTAAAACTCGAGAGCGGCTGGACCGATTTGGCTAATTTTGGTCTTGAATTATTTGTGGAAGTCCAGAGAAGGTTTAAAAGGTGAATAAATATGAAAGTTGTAGCGCACGAGTAGATTCAACAAATGAGTGACGGCTCGCGAATCGTTTAAACAAAATCCCGTATGCGTTCATATGCCATTCATCCGATTGCGATCAAACGTTGATGAGTTGTTGTGTACACGCAAGGGAAGGTTTTCGAATTACTAAATCCATTTTACAATAGGTAACGTACGAGTATACTCAACAAATGGGTGACGGCGCTCGAATCTTTTCAACAAAGTCCCGTATGCGTTCATATAGCCTACCATTCATTTCATTGCGATGAAACTTTGTTGAGTTGTTGAGCACGCTCCCATGATTTTTTTAGATAGTAAATCAATTTTATAATAGTTTAGAGGTGGTTAACTGAAAAAGAAAAAATATTGGGAATCCAAAAGCACTTCAACAAAGAATGTTACAACGCCAACACTTTCTTTGATTGGCATTGCAACGCATGCCGGGTACAGCTAGTTAGCAATAAAATCCCTCAGAAATACCACGACACACCTAGCTAATCTCGCGGCACGCTGGTTGAGAACCACTGGTTTAGGTTATCAGTAAATCTACTCTAAAGGCCCTCTCGCATTTGCGCACCCTTAAAAGCCAACTGACTGCGCCAGGATCCGATCCTGGCGCCACGCAGCCAGAAGCCGCTTCATTTGCCGACATGCCAGTTGAGCTCCAGCGAGCAGTTTTAGATATTTATTACCGAGTTACGACTCCACGTTGCATTGCATGTGCTGGCCAATATTTCAGTGTTCCCCTTAATATTTATATCAGCCGCTGTTGAGCGTCTCACACGAACGCCATAAACACCACATTAAACTCAATAATAATTTGCAATACTTATTTCCGATGTGAACTATACACTTTAAAAATACCTTTATTGCTCTCTAAGGGCAACATGAAGAGCAACATTTTATGTTCCTTGTCACTGTGTTTTATACACAATATAATACGCTAAATAATAATTACTCTCTGAAGCACAGATTGTATTCTGACGGTGGGCGACTCCGGGCCATGCGGATGTTATTCTCTGACTAATTTCCCTAGTCGGGGTTTCATTTCCTCATCAAGATGGGCCACACCATTATTCCAATAAAGTGAATGTTAAGTCGGATTTTGTTTTGTCAAATTGGCAGGTGAAGAGCTAAAGGAAGTAGGATCCTTCTGTTACTTAGGAAGGTAAATAACCATTGACGGACAAAGCAGACGATATAAGAAGATACAGTCAGTCTGAGGGAGTAGACTTTATATCATGACGCATGCTACAAATGCTACACATGTTAGAAAGGCTCAGGAGGGCTTTTTGCTTCGCTCGAAGCCCCAGGACTCTTTCAACAGACTCCATTACCTATTAACTTTGGCTTCCCGCACGGGGAACAGAGAGCGGGAGGTGCACCCTGCTGCATGACGTCACGTACTCGCCGTCTCCGTATCGCATAACGCCAGACCCCAGGAGTAAACTCAGACTCGGTACATATGTACTGAACAACATGATGACGTCATACACGCCGTAACCGTAACGCATAACGGTAGTCGACAAGACCATTTGAAATGATAAAAGTAGGTTGACACAGGCAAGGAAAGCATTTCTACAGAAATGGAATCTGTTGACATCGAATATCTGTTGACCGTAAAACTATACGGAAGTGAAACTCGGACTGTTGAATTTCTTATTTAGTCGGATAGTTTTTGTCCGGAGAAACCTTGATCTTACCCAGAGTCTGATAGAACCTTCTCTCTGAGATGGCGAAAAGGAAGTTATCTTTCTTCCTCTTCATACTCTCCCTATACTTAGCAAGTCTGGCGGATAAAACAGACAACCTTTGTTTCAAGGTATCTAGGCACTCTTGAATTCGGTACATCTCACTGGATGTGGTCTGTGTTATGCTCTACTTTCCTCAGTCCTTTTCTTGTTCGTGTACCACGAACATATTGTACCATTCCCACAATATCTGCCCTGAGCTGTTCAATCCTTCAAACAGGTCTTCTTTCCCAGTTTGGTATCGATGGCATTTGCTTTTTTTGTTCATGTTGTTCAATACTCATAGCTCTCATAACAGTTACTGCGCCATAGTATGAAGGGATTCCAGATTTGCAGATGCTTCAACATGTTCCAGCAAAACATCTTAATTAATGATACTCAGTATAAGCGTACACACTATAGGCCTATATGCTTAACATTATAACGTATGAGCAGGGGCGGTTCGATCTTGTACATCTAGGGGGAGGGGGGGAGAATTTTAAAAATGCCGACTGGCTGTTTAACATTGCCGACTATACGCTTAAAAACTGAGCAACGGGATGGAAAAGAGGGAGGAGGCGGCGGTGGCAAACGATACACAAGAAAAATAGGCTATACGTAATTAATGGCTTTCATTTAAAATGTATTTCATTAGTTCCAGAATTTTTAATCGTAGGAAAATTTGATAAATGAGAAAAATAAGTGTTTAAATATTACAAGAATAAAAAAGCTCTAGTTATCTTTCTAAATCCCCACTCTAGGATGTTTTAACAAGGACCACTTCTCCACTATCTCCGTAATTTCAATGTCGTCGACCTTATCTTTCGTTGAAAACAACATCATGAGGGAGTCTAAGCGGTCGTCACCCATCGATGTCCGCAAATGATTAAAAATGAGCTTCAACTTGCTGAAAGACTGTTCGGAAAAAGCAGAAGACACTGGGGATGTTAAAATCAGTTGAACTACTTGATAACCACACGGGATAATCCTCTTAAATTTAACAGTAACTTTTGCGATTTCTTTAAAAGATGAGCACTGTTTACTGGCATCAAGCAGGATTTCCAGCTCAGCCAGCACAAGCTCTTCATCTTAAAGGATGATTTTCGGGTGCGATTGCTTTATAGATCGGACGCGATCGATGGTGCAGTTTTTTCTGTCAGCGGATATCTTGAAAATTATGTGGAATGGCTCTAGCAAAGAAATTAGTTTTGCGAGTTCATCTTGCACGCTTGTAGTAAATACATCCACAAGTATTCGAAACTCCTTTCTGTAGAATGTAAGGAAAGAAATTTCTGCTGTCGTTTCAGCGTACGCGTCATACTTCTTTGCAAGTCGCCTGGTCCTGTAGTGCTTTAAGAAGTCTTCCTCCGCATTTACTTGCATACTTTTCGCAAATGACGATGCACTCTTTATTAAAGCGTTCATCTTGCCGTCGTCGTTGATATCTTCAAAAGACTTCAAAGCGCTCTGAATCATCTGCATCGCGTCTACTACATTCATCTCCTTCGCTTATAAAAGCTCGGTTACGTTCTTAATTTTAAACATGATGTTTTGGTAAAGTACATGCCGCAGATAAAATCAAAGTAGAAGCTTTTTGTGCAAGCCTGACGCAAAGGTTCGGGTTTTACTGTCAAATTCAGAATCGAATGAGGTTTGCATTGTTTCCAATGCTGTGACTATCCCTTCATAAGACGTACAAACAGCTCTCACCGATTCGGCGCGCGCAGTCCACCTTGTTTTTGATAAATTTTTAAGTTGAAGTGAATTTTCAATTTTATCAGCTCTTTCTGCAAGCTTAAATGTCGTTTCGTGCTACCCGAAAAAAAACGTACAATGTTTCAAGAGTGTCAAAAAAAACTCTCGGATAAGCGCGCTAGCATTACAAGCTGTCTCTACGAAAATGTTTAACATGTGAGCTTAGCATGGAATATCTGGAATATCTATTTTGATCTTCTCCTATAGCTTTTTCTGAGTGCCGTTGTATATGCCAGACATGTTACCAGCAAAGTCGTACGATTGAAACGCTAGTTTATCGAGTGGAATTAAAAGTTCTTCTGAATTTAAAATTAAAAATATTATTTCAACCAACTCCTCTACAGTCTTTTTTGTTAAAAGAGCGTCTATTTTAAAAAAGACGCTCCGCAGGAACGAGATCTTCATCTTTTTCGACGACGTATCGGATGTTCAACGCGAGGTGGTCTTTATGTGACATATCGGGAGTAGTAGGCCTATCTGCTATAACGGAGAACGTACCTGCGTTCTTGATCTCTTCTGCAATTATTTCACGAATTTTCTCTCCAAGTAGATGGATGAATTCATTTTGAGAGTCCTTGCTCATATACGTAACGTTGTGCTTCCGCGTATTCACTTCTTCCAACCACCTATTCATGACCGGACTATGCCGTAAAAGTAACTTCACAATTGCGTGAAGTTTCCATTATCTTGAGTGATTCCATTCTCGTGACCTCGGATAGCCAAACCTTGCCGACAAAAGGTTCTTGCTGTGTCAATAAATATCTGGATAACTTTCGTGTGGAACTCCTTTTCTTGTTCTTCCTCAATTCTGATCGTCCGTAAATGTTTATCAAGGATAACGTCTGACGTGGCCTTTTCCATTGACATAGTGGCACAAATCTGCCATCGCTGCTTGATGAGCTTCTGAAGATAAGTGTTCTTGTAATTGGCCCTTTTTAGCCTATTTTCAATTTTGAAAAAATAGGCTTATGAGATCACCTTTTGTCCGTGAGTAGGTAATATAGGGCGGTTCTGGCGCAGGGGCTAATGGGCAAGATGGCCGCCGCGCGCAACCAGCCTTATGTTATTCTTATGGAGGGGTCATTCAGAGCTGGCGCAGTGGCTAATGGGCAATATGGCCACTACGCCCCGAGACCGTGAATGACTTTACAGGGAGAGGTTGGCCGTGTAGTTGCTAAATGGAATATTTATTATTATTATTATTATTATTATTAGGTAATTATTAATTGATCATGTGCAATCCAGACCAGCTTTATATTGTCAGCCACTTAGTGTAGTGGCTAGCATTCTTGGCTGTTACTGCTAAGGCCGGGTTCGATTCCTGGCTCTGACAAGAAATTTAATTTCTGGTCTCACGAGTGGAACGGAGTACACTCAGTCTTGTGAGGCAAAAGTGAGAAAAGGCGGGTTTTAATTCATACCTCTGCCATTCAGCCTAACCCAACTTCATTTAACCTCACCTAACCTAACCTATCCTAACCTAACCTAACCTAACTTCAAAGTAATAGCAAATATGAGAGCAAATGTGAGAGCACACATAATAAACTAAGTTATAACCTAACCTAACCTAACCTAACCTTACCTAACCTAACCTAACCTAACTTCAAAGTCAGAGCAAATATGAGAGCAAATGTAAGAGCACACATAATAAACTAAGTTATAACCTAACCTAACCTAACTTAACCTAACCTAACCTAAAAGTGCGAGAAAAAAAATGTGAGCAAAAAGTGTGAGCAAAAAAGTAAGAGCAAATGTGAGAGCACAAATAATAAACTTAGTTATAACCTAACCTAACCTTACCTAACCTAACCCACAGAAACCTCATTTAAAGATTTTAGATTTTGCATTTTAACATTTTACATTTTAACATTTTAGATTTTAGATTTTTTCATTTTATATTTTTTAGGTTTTTCATTTTACATTTTTGATTTTTTGTATTTTAGTTTTTAGTTTTTTTTAGATTTTACATTTTAAATTTAAGATTTTTTGATTTTAGATTTTACATTTTACATTTTCCGAAAAGAGTAAACTACAAGGTCACATACCTAACCTCACTAAACCTAACTATACCAAACCTAACTTAAGCTAATCCAAAGGCTAATGCACATACACAAAGTATATAAGTGCTCATGCAACTATCCTTATGCTAGTCTTATAGGCTACTGTACAACAAGATCACTACCCCCACCGAGTATTTTTTTCTTTCATTTTGTTTACGCATTTGTCAATTTTCTAATTTCCCATTTTCAGTTTTTTAATGTTAATTTTAAGTTTTACAATTTCATAATATGGAAACATGGAATTTGCATTTTGTTGTTTACACATTAGTCAATTTTCCAATTTTCCATTTTCAGTTTTTTTTATGACAGTTTTAGGTTTTTCAATTTCATAATATGGAAACATGGATTTTGCATTTTGTTGTTTACACATTTATTAATTTCACAATTTCCCATTTACAGTTTTTAAAATGTCAGTTTAAAGTTTTTCAATATCATGATATAGAAACATGGATTTTCCAATTTGTTGTTGTACATTTGTCAATTTACGAAATTCCCATTTACAGTTTTTAAAATTTCAGTTTAATGCTTTTTCTATTTTGTCAATATGGAAACATGGATTTTCCAATTTGTGTTTTACATGTTCATTTTGCATTAGGAGTGGAGAGAGGTGGGTAGTAATTAAAAATGTACAAGCAGTGTCCATACAATATTTTTTATTTTAAATACATGTACACTATTTACACATAATACATTTTTATATATATTCTTTTTTGTTATAAATTGTACAGTTGTTTTTATTTTGTTTTCTATTTATATTTATTTTTTGATTATGATTACTATTTTATTTTATTTTTGTAGTGTTATTGTTTTATTTCCTAAATTGTTTTATGTATTTGCTAGTTGCAGGCAGAAGATTTTGATATTCATAACTTAACTCTTTAAGCATGGTCAATGATTGAGTAATGACCATAGGCATGTGTACCTATACCATCAGCATCAATCACTCTTTTATCATCACTAGGACACAAAGCAATTTTGTTTAGTCTTATAGATGATATGTCATGTTGTTTAGAAGTGATAATGTTCATTGGTATTCTTTTTACATTGTTTTTCATGACACAATCCTTATAATCTTGAAAGCTTATACAATTTTTGACAACACCTCTGTTAATACCTTTAATCTTTTTGATTTCTTTACCATTTATGTCTAAAGCGTACATTTTAGCTCTAAGTCCAACAAATGCTTTTATAATTTGTCCACAAGCCTCGTCTTTAAATTTCCCCAACGTTTTCTTGTTTGATGTAGAGTAACATATGTGATTAGTAGGATAATCTGATGTGTCCAGGTGTTCTAGGAAATCCAACTTGTCTTGATATACATCTGGGGTGTTAACCAAATAAATGAACGAGTCGGTATCCATATACATGAGTTTAAGATTGTCCATTCCATAATAGGGTAGCAGGACATCATAGTGGTGGGAATACATTAGAGTTTTTGAAATATCCAGTATACACATTCCAATATATATAGGCTTATTGAATACAATGTTACTTTTAGCCATGTGGAAAGCAGCTAGGTTGGGACCATAAATTGTTCTGTCGATGAATGTTGGTTTAGCTATTAGCTTTTCTGCCTTTTTGCTGTCAGTCACAAGACGTATGTCTATTCTTTTACGGATATTTTCCATTGTTTTCCCAAAAATGGCATTGTTGAATAATTTGTACAGATTTTTCTCAAAATCATTTCTGGCTTGTTTTCGAAGGTTGTTATTAAAATCAACGTATGCCTTTAACCAAGGTCTTTGTTTAAACTTTAACACACGATGAATTTTTATCAATTTTATTCCATGATCTAAAGCCTGTTTTAATGCCATGTAGTGAACAACATATCGCCTTCGATTTCCAAGATGAGGAATTAGTTTTTTCAGAGACGAATCAGGTTGTGTACACTCTGGTAGGAAAGGTAAATCGTTGTGTAGATCATGAAGGTCAGATGGGTAATCAACATCAACGTCTAGAATGTATCCCACAGGATCGTCTTTCTTTAGTTTTTCTAGATCAACAGTATCTGGAGAAACCCACTGAAATCCACCATAAGGAAGGGAGTGGCACATAGCCCACCCGTATTGGTTGTTGGCATCATCATAGGTAATAAACTGCGATGGTTTCTCAGAATCATAGGTTTCCATGTATTTATTGTTAGCTTCAGCATACCGATGAGACACCTGGCATATGCCTCCACGTATTCCAGACTCGATTAAAAGAATCTGATCGTAATCCTGTAGCAATTCCAGTTCAATGCCTGTGTAAAGGAGCATTGCCTCGAAACTTAAACCAGGCGAAGTAAAGAAGTGTGCAGCATCCACTCGGTGTGTTTCTAGTGTTTTGTTTCTAAACGTTTCAAAGCTGTCTGCAAGAAGGAGTACATCTGATGTTAGGTAGAGGTCACTATATTCCCCTAGAGTTTTAATGTTGAACTGATTCCAGACATTTTTGGCATGTTCATAGTCTTCTTGACTAACATCTTCTTGACTTAATTTGTTAAAGAATGCCTCTTTTGGAGGTAAACACGTTTCACTTAACTTTTCCCATGAGTCAATGTAGTCATAACAAAATACCCCTTTACGAGTCATGAGCATTGCATTTTCTTTTCCAAAGTACTTGTCTGTTTCAGGGTATAATGTTAAGTTGGAAACTAAGTTTTCCAAACTACTCGGCATTAACCGAAACGTATCCACAAATCTAAGCTTAACATTTCCTACATATTTGGTAAAGGAAATGTACTTTTCTTTGGAGTTAGCGATAACATCCACTCTCTCAGTAGTACAGCCCAATTGCTTTACAATGAAATTTGCGTCGTAGCCACTCATATTATGTAGAAACACAGGAACGGGGTTACGTGTTTTACACCTCAAATTACAGTTATTGTGAGCACTTCCACGGTATTCCCCTGTAATATGGCAGTGGTCTTGAACTTTCCAGTCCTGTTGGGTAAATGGTTTTTGACACAAATAACAGGTTTCAGAACATTGGAACTCTGCTTCTTGAGCCTGAGTTAAGGCCTTTGGAACATTTAAGCTGTAAAGGCGATCAATTTCATTAGCTATTGAGATCAAACAGTCCATAAACTTTTCTGCAGCGTCAGGCCCACGATAAATAACAGGTTGGCTTGAAAGATTTGTCTTTATGTGTTCCACAGCAGGTGAGGGTTTAACGTATATACCAAAGCTCATAGGAACATGACTCTGGTATGGCACTGTATAACTTTCCTCAGGATTAGGTAGACATGTTTGATAGGGTAAGAGTATACTTTCAAAATCTGCATAGATAACGTAAGGTATTCTCAGCATTTTTTCAACATTTAAGAATTTGACAATGGGGTTTTTAATAGGCATTTCAACCCTAGCAATGTCATGCTGGACACACAAAGCTCTATGTTCTTTCATTTTTTCCATTCCTTGTTGTCCATATCGATTATCAAAGTGTGTAAAACACCGTTTACACGTATATATTTTATGTTCATAGCGGGTAATCTGATGTCTTACTAGTTTATCAAAATCTTTGATAAAGACGTAGTGGTTCTGGCCGGATGATGAACTTAGCAAAAGGAGGTCGCGATGGTCTTGCAGCTCTTGATCCACAACCTTCAGAGGGAACAATTTCTTGTCTTGTTCCAATCCAAATACATTAATGGATATATCGTTGGCTTTTTCAAATTTGGGAATGTCAGCTAGCGATGTAGGAAACGATATTACAGAAAAATCATACTTGTTTTCCAGGTCCTTGTATTTACTAATGCGATGAGCATCCTTTTTAACCAGTTTTGCTAAAATGGCATACATAAAACACTTTTCATTTTTCAAGTTTTCAGGATTAATGCAGGCTTTTCTTGCTTGTATAGCTGCTGGTAATGGAATATATGTGCTTCCACGCAAGGGATTGTACTTATTTATTTTCAATCGTACTCCTTCCACTGCTAACAAAGCCCAATTACTGCCTTTTAGCTCAGATTCCTCCATTTCCGTAGTTAACTTTGTAAATTGTGTTTCCAAGAAACTACTTAAGTCCGTTTCCAAAAATAGGGCCTGATTTCGTGTTTTAAAAGCACGATCTGTAATGTCATTGGTAGATGTATGAATGAATCTACATTCAGCCACAAGATTAACTTTTATCGACTTGTGCATTGCTAGTTCTTTCTGCATAGCTTGTATTATTTGCTGTTTGGACTCTTTAAGGTATGAATTTAAATCCTTGCACGTATCGCAACGAATGAAATAGGATTTAAGTCGACCTTCAAAAGATGTCTCATATTCAATAAGTCCATTTTTGTCAGGGACCAATGACAGTAGGTAATGTTTTGTAGGCTCTGCTTTTTGTCTTTTAGCTGCCGACACAACATTACAACATTCTTCATGACGACGTCCATTGTAGGCATTGTTGAATGTACTACCACAGGTCTTGCACTCATGAAATTCACCACACGATACTTCATGTCGCTTCCTATGATAGTCTCGAAGAAAAGTCTTTCCACACTCTTTACACATATAGCTAGGAATGGCTTCTTCCATTATGAATGTTGATTTCTGCAAACTGCTGCTTACTGCGTATCACAGGGCTAGAGGTTGGTCAGTGAGACGGTCTTTCACGATGTGAACACCGTGAGAGGTAGTAGTCAACTGGTGATATTCTTGTTAAGGGTCCTCTAATATACCCCTAGTCTAGACCAACAGCTCTTTACAGCGTATGACAAGGCTGTAGACTGGACAGTGAGACGGTCTTTCACGATGTGAACACTGTAACAAGTAGTAGTCAACTGATTATATACTTGCTAAGGGTTCTCTAATATGCAATAGTCAAGACCAACAGCAACTTACTGTGTAGTACAAGGCTGTACAATAGTTGTTTTGACAATCTTTCACAATGTGGTCACTGTGAATGGTGGTAGTCAATTGATGATATTCTTGATAAGGGTCCTCTAATATACCCCTGGTTAAGGGTAACAGCTGCTCACTGCTTATGACAAGGCTAAAGACTGGTTGTTTCAACGGTCTTTCACAATGTAAACACTGTGACAGGTAATAGTCAACTGAAAATATTCTTATGGCCTACTCAAGGTTATCAGGTACTTACTGCATATCAAAAGGCTGTACACTCATGTGTTAGACAGTCATTTTTGCTAAAGACCCTCTATATTCCCTACACAAGGCTATACATGTTAGTTCTAAATACTTGGTGGTTAACTGTATAATAAATTTTTGTACAAAGCATATACGAGCACGTTTTCACTCGGTAAAACTTTACCAAATAGTCAAATGCAACACGCAAAGTATGTTTCCGCTATCTTGCGGTGACTATGGGAACTACTTGAACGACCAGCATGCTACCTAGCGCTCCATTTCAACACTCGCTCACTGAACGACCAGCATACTATCTAGCGGTCGATATCAATACTCACTCAACTACCAGCCTGCTACCTATTGGTTATTATTACAACTCACTCAACTACCAACATGCTACATGGCTTTTTTTGGTCAGTTTTTTGTTGGCTTTTTTGTTGGCCTTTGTTGGCTTTTGTTGGCTTTTGTTGGCTTTTTGTTGGCTTTTTTGTTGGCTTTTGTTGGCTTTTGTATTAGCTCTTTCATATTTGCTCTTGCTTGTGGGGGGGGGTATTATTTGATCTTGGAAAGTATGTCATTCCTTTTTTATGATTGCAAAATGCTTACAGCCATGTTTGTAAGCAGCAACAACAACAACAACACACAAAATTCAAAAAAAAAGTACTCTAAGGTTTATCAATGACTCTCAACTCTTACACTGACCTCTATTCCATGCATAGTCAAAAAATTAGTGTATTTTTCAAATTTTTCAAAAAATATGTGGAAAGTAGGCTATGTCATTAATCTAAAAATCCTGAAAAGACATATGTTAACTCCAACACCTACCTCTATACCACTCTCAGTCCAAAAATAGTGTATTTTTCAAATTTTCCAAAACATATTTCCGAAAATGGGTTATATTTCCGAAATTAAAAAGTTAACAAAAATGTTTGTTTGACATAAATGAATGGCCTTTGCCTCCTCTACCACTGTACCAAGTCCCAGGTCTCCAGGACAAAAAAATAATTTTTTTAAAAATGGTTTTATTTCCAAAATTAGGAATTTTACAAAAACGTTTGTCTAACGTAAATCAATGGTCTTTACCCCCTATATCCCCATACCAAGTCTCAGGTCTTTAGGTCAACAAAAATAAAATTTTGAAAATGGGCCATATTTCCAAAATTAGGAATTCTACACAAAAGTTTGTTTGACGTAAATCAATGGTCTTTACCCCCTCTATTCCAACACCAAGTCTCAGGTCTCTAGGTCAACAAAAATAAAATTTGGAAAAAATGGTCACTATTTTGGAAACTAGGAATTTTACAAAAAAGTTTGTTTAACATAAATGAAAGGTCTCTATCCCTTCTACCTGTAAACCAAGTTCCAGGTCCGTATGACAAAAATGAAAAAGTTCAACTGGCAAAGTAGGCAATTTTTCATATAACCAAACATTCTAAAAAGTGTTCTATGGGATTAAAAGAATGGCCTCTATGTCCTTTATTTTTTTAAATAAAACTTTTTTATTTTTTACACTTTTTTGAAAAAAGGTCAATTTTGAAAATCCTATATTTTGGAAACTAGAAAGTTTACAAAAAACCTTGTTTGACATAAATTAATGGCCCTGACCCCATCTACCACCAAAATAAATTTCAAGTCTCTAGAATGAAAAATAACAGTAGGGGGGTGAGGGGGGGTTCTAACCAGTGTCATGGCCGTCGCGTGGACTCACTGTTATTTTTCATTCTAGAGACTTGAAATTTATTTTGGTGGTAGATGGGGTCAGGGCCATTAATTTATGTCAAACAAGGTTTTTTGTAAACTTTCTAGTTTCCAAAATATAGGATTTTCAAAATTGACCTTTTTTCAAAAAAGTGTAAAAAATAAAAAAGTTTTATTTAAAAAAATAAAGGACATAGAGGCCATTCTTTTAATCCCATAGAACACTTTTTAGAATGTTTGGTTATATGAAAAATTGCCTACTTTGCCAGTTGAACTTTTTCATTTTTGTCATACGGACCTGGAACTTGGTTTACAGGTAGAAGGGATAGAGACCTTTCATTTATGTTAAACAAACTTTTTTGTAAAATTCCTAGTTTCCAAAATAGTGACCATTTTTTCCAAATTTTATTTTTGTTGACCTAGAGACCTGAGACTTGGTGTTGGAATAGAGGGGGTAAAGACCATTGATTTACGTCAAACAAACTTTTGTGTAGAATTCCTAATTTTGGAAATATGGCCCATTTTCAAAATTTTATTTTTGTTGACCTAAAGACCTGAGACTTGGTATGGGGATATAGGGGGTAAAGACCATTGATTTACGTTAGACAAACGTTTTTGTAAAATTCCTAATTTTGGAAATAAAACCATTTTTAAAAAAATTATTTTTTTGTCCTGGAGACCTGGGACTTGGTACAGTGGTAGAGGAGGCAAAGGCCATTCATTTATGTCAAACAAACATTTTTGTTAACTTTTTAATTTCGGAAATATAACCCATTTTCGGAAATATGTTTTGGAAAATTTGAAAAATACACTATTTTTGGACTGAGAGTGGTATAGAGGTAGGTGTTGGAGTTAACATATGTCTTTTCAGGATTTTTAGATTAATGACATAGCCTACTTTCCACATATTTTTTGAAAAATTTGAAAAATACACTAATTTTTTGACTATGCATGGAATAGAGGTCAGTGTAAGAGTTGAGAGTCATTGATAAACCTTAGAGTACTTTTTTTTTGAATTTTGTGTGTTGTTGTTGTTGTTGCTGCTTACAAACATGGCTGTAAGCATTTTGCAATCATAAAAAAGGAATGACATACTTTCCAAGATCAAATAATACCCCCCCCACAAGCAAGAGCAAATATGAAAGAGCTAATACAAAAGCCAACAAAAGCCAACAAAAAAGCCAACAAAAAAGCCAACAAAAGCCAACAAAAGCCAACAAAGGCCAACAAAAAAGCCAACAAAAAACTGACCAAAAAAAGCCATGTAGCATGTTGGTAGTTGAGTGAGTTGTAATAATAACCAATAGGTAGCAGGCTGGTAGTTGAGTGAGTATTGATATCGACCGCTAGATAGTATGCTGGTCGTTCAGTGAGCGAGTGTTGAAATGGAGCGCTAGGTAGCATGCTGGTCGTTCAAGTAGTTCCCATAGTCACCGCAAGATAGCGGAAACATACTTTGCGTGTTGCATTTGACTATTTGGTAAAGTTTTACCGAGTGAAAACGTGCTCGTATATGCTTTGTACAAAAATTTATTATACAGTTAACCACCAAGTATTTAGAACTAACATGTATAGCCTTGTGTAGGGAATATAGAGGGTCTTTAGCAAAAATGACTGTCTAACACATGAGTGTACAGCCTTTTGATATGCAGTAAGTACCTGATAACCTTGAGTAGGCCATAAGAATATTTTCAGTTGACTATTACCTGTCACAGTGTTTACATTGTGAAAGACCGTTGAAACAACCAGTCTTTAGCCTTGTCATAAGCAGTGAGCAGCTGTTACCCTTAACCAGGGGTATATTAGAGGACCCTTATCAAGAATATCATCAATTGACTACCACCATTCACAGTGACCACATTGTGAAAGATTGTCAAAACAACTATTGTACAGCCTTGTACTACACAGTAAGTTGCTGTTGGTCTTGACTATTGCATATTAGAGAACCCTTAGCAAGTATATAATCAGTTGACTACTACTTGTTACAGTGTTCACATCGTGAAAGACCGTCTCACTGTCCAGTCTACAGCCTTGTCATACGCTGTAAAGAGCTGTTGGTCTAGACTAGGGGTATATTAGAGGACCCTTAACAAGAATATCACCAGTTGACTACTACCTCTCACGGTGTTCACATCGTGAAAGACCGTCTCACTGACCAACCTCTAGCCCTGTGATACGCAGTAAGCAGCAGTTTGCAGAAATCAACATTCATAATGGAAGAAGCCATTCCTAGCTATATGTGTAAAGAGTGTGGAAAGACTTTTCTTCGAGACTATCATAGGAAGCGACATGAAGTATCGTGTGGTGAATTTCATGAGTGCAAGACCTGTGGTAGTACATTCAACAATGCCTACAATGGACGTCGTCATGAAGAATGTTGTAATGTTGTGTCGGCAGCTAAAAGACAAAAAGCAGAGCCTACAAAACATTACCTACTGTCATTGGTCCCTGACAAAAATGGACTTATTGAATATGAGACATCTTTTGAAGGTCGACTTAAATCCTATTTCATTCGTTGCGATACGTGCAAGGATTTAAATTCATACCTTAAAGAGTCCAAACAGCAAATAATACAAGCTATGCAGAAAGAACTAGCAATGCACAAGTCGATAAAAGTTAATCTTGTGGCTGAATGTAGATTCATTCATACATCTACCAATGACATTACAGATCGTGCTTTTAAAACACGAAATCAGGCCCTATTTTTGGAAACGGACTTAAGTAGTTTCTTGGAAACACAATTTACAAAGTTAACTACGGAAATGGAGGAATCTGAGCTAAAAGGCAGTAATTGGGCTTTGTTAGCAGTGGAAGGAGTACGATTGAAAATAAATAAGTACAATCCCTTGCGTGGAAGCACATATATTCCATTACCAGCAGCTATACAAGCAAGAAAAGCCTGCATTAATCCTGAAAACTTGAAAAATGAAAAGTGTTTTATGTATGCCATTTTAGCAAAACTGGTTAAAAAGGATGCTCATCGCATTAGTAAATACAAGGACCTGGAAAACAAGTATGATTTTTCTGTAATATCGTTTCCTACATCGCTAGCTGACATTCCCAAATTTGAAAAAGCCAACGATATATCCATTAATGTATTTGGATTGGAACAAGACAAGAAATTGTTCCCTCTGAAGGTTGTGGATCAAGAGCTGCAAGACCATCGCGACCTCCTTTTGCTAAGTTCATCATCCGGCCAGAACCACTACGTCTTTATCAAAGATTTTGATAAACTAGTAAGACATCAGATTACCCGCTATGAACATAAAATATATACGTGTAAACGGTGTTTTACACACTTTGATAATCGATATGGACAACAAGGAATGGAAAAAATGAAAGAACATAGAGCTTTGTGTGTCCAGCATGACATTGCTAGGGTTGAAATGCCTATTAAAAACCCCATTGTCAAATTCTTAAATGTTGAAAAAATGCTGAGAATACCTTACGTTATCTATGCAGATTTTGAAAGTATACTCTTACCCTATCAAACATGTCTACCTAATCCTGAGGAAAGTTATACAGTGCCATACCAGAGTCATGTTCCTATGAGCTTTGGTATATACGTTAAACCCTCACCTGCTGTGGAACACATAAAGACAAATCTTTCAAGCCAACCTGTTATTTATCGTGGGCCTGACGCTGCAGAAAAGTTTATGGACTGTTTGATCTCAATAGCTAATGAAATTGATCGCCTTTACAGCTTAAATGTTCCAAAGGCCTTAACTCAGGCTCAAGAAGCAGAGTTCCAATGTTCTGAAACCTGTTATTTGTGTCAAAAACCATTTACCCAACAGGACTGGAAAGTTCAAGACCACTGCCATATTACAGGGGAATACCGTGGAAGTGCTCACAATAACTGTAATTTGAGGTGTAAAACACGAAACCCCGTTCCTGTGTTTCTACATAATATGAGTGGCTACGACGCAAATTTCATTGTAAAGCAATTGGGGTGTACTACTGAGAGAGTGGATGTTATCGCTAACTCCAAAGAAAAGTACATTTCCTTTACCAAATATGTAGGAAATGTTAAGCTTAGATTTGTGGATACGTTTCGGTTAATGCCGAGTAGTTTGGAAAACTTAGTTTCCAACTTAACATTATACCCTGAAACAGACAAGTACTTTGGAAAAGAAAATGCAATGCTCATGACTCGTAAAGGGGTATTTTGTTATGACTACATTGACTCATGGGAAAAGTTAAGTGAAACGTGTTTACCTCCAAAAGAGGCATTCTTTAACAAATTAAGTCAAGAAGATGTTAGTCAAGAAGACTATGAACATGCCAAAAATGTCTGGAATCAGTTCAACATTAAAACTCTAGGGGAATATAGTGACCTCTACCTAACATCAGATGTACTCCTTCTTGCAGACAGCTTTGAAACGTTTAGAAACAAAACACTAGAAACACACCGAGTGGATGCTGCACACTTCTTTACTTCGCCTGGTTTAAGTTTCGAGGCAATGCTCCTTTACGCAGGCATTGAACTGGAATTGCTACAGGATTACGATCAGATTCTTTTAATCGAGTCTGGAATACGTGGAGGCATATGCCAGGTGTCTCATCGGTATGCTGAAGCTAACAATAAATGCATGGAAACCTATGATTCTGAGAAACCATCGCAGTTTATTACCTATGATGATGCCAACAACCAATACGGGTGGGCTATGTGCCACTCCCTTCCTTATGGTGGATTTCAGTGGGTTTCTCCAGATACTGTTGATCTAGAAAAACTAAAGAAAGACGATCCTGTGGGATACATTCTAGACGTTGATGTTGATTACCCATCTGACCTTCATGATCTACACAACGATTTACCTTTCCTACCAGAGTGTACACAACCTAAGGATTCGTCTCTGAAAAAACTAATTCCTCATCTTGGAAATCGAAGGCGATATGTTGTTCACTACATGGCATTAAAACAGGCTTTAGATCATGGAATAAAATTGATAAAAATTCATCGTGTGTTAAAGTTTAAACAAAGACCTTGGTTAAAGGCATACGTTGATTTTAATAACAACCTTCGAAAACAAGCCAGAAATGATTTTGAGAAAAATCTGTACAAATTATTCAACAATGCCATTTTTGGGAAAACAATGGAAAATATCCGTAAAAGAATAGACATACGTCTTGTGACTGACAGCAAAAAGGCAGAAAAGCTAATAGCTAAACCAACATTCATCGACAGAACAATTTATGGTCCCAACCTAGCTGCTTTCCACATGGCTAAACGTAACATTGTATTCAATAAGCCTATATATATTGGAATGTGTATACTGGATATTTCAAAAACTCTAATGTATTCCCACCACTATGATGTCCTGCTACCCTATTATGGAATGGACAATCTTAAACTCATGTATATGGATACCGACTCGTTCATTTATTTGGTTAACACCCCAGATGTATATCAAGACAAGTTGGATTTCCTAGAACACCTGGACACATCAGATTATCCTACTAATCACATATGTTACTCTACATCAAACAAGAAAACGTTGGGGAAATTTAAAGACGAGGCTTGTGGACAAATTATAAAAGCATTTGTTGGACTTAGAGCTAAAATGTACGCTTTAGACATAAATGGTAAAGAAATCAAAAAGATTAAAGGTATTAACAGAGGTGTTGTCAAAAATTGTATAAGCTTTCAAGATTATAAGGATTGTGTCATGAAAAACAATGTAAAAAGAATACCAATGAACATTATCACTTCTAAACAACATGACATATCATCTATAAGACTAAACAAAATTGCTTTGTGTCCTAGTGATGATAAGAGTGATTGATGCTGATGGTATAGGTACACATGCCTATGGTCATTACTCAATCATTGACCATGCTTAAAGAGTTAAGTTATGAATATCAAAATCTTCTGCCTGCAACTAGCAAATACATAAAACAATTTAGGAAATAAAACAATAACACTACAAAAATAAAATAAAATAGTAATCATAATCAAAAAATAAATATAAATAGAAAACAAAATAAAAACAACTGTACAATTTATAACAAAAAAGAATATATATATATATATAAAAATGTATTATGTGTAAATAGTGTACATGTATTTAAAATAAAAAATATTGTATGGACACTGCTTGTACATTTTTAATTACTACCCACCTCTCTCCACTCCTAATGCAAAATGAACATGTAAAACACAAATTGGAAAATCCATGTTTCCATATTGACAAAATAGAAAAAGCATTAAACTGAAATTTTAAAAACTGTAAATGGGAATTTCGTAAATTGACAAATGTACAACAACAAATTGGAAAATCCATGTTTCTATATCATGATATTGAAAAACTTTAAACTGACATTTTAAAAACTGTAAATGGGAAATTGTGAAATTAATAAATGTGTAAACAACAAAATGCAAAATCCATGTTTCCATATTATGAAATTGAAAAACCTAAAACTGTCATAAAAAAAACTGAAAATGGAAAATTGGAAAATTGACTAATGTGTAAACAACAAAATGCAAATTCCATGTTTCCATATTATGAAATTGTAAAACTTAAAATTAACATTAAAAAAACTGAAAATGGGAAATTAGAAAATTGACAAATGCGTAAACAACAAAATGAAAGAAAAAAATACTCGGTTGGGGTAGTGATCTTGTTGTACAGTAGCCTATAAGACTAGCATAAGGATAGTTGCATGAGCACTTATATACTTTGTGTATGTGCATTAGCCTTTGGATTAGCTTAAGTTAGGTTTGGTATAGTTAGGTTTAGTGAGGTTAGGTATGTGACCTTGTAGTTTACTCTTTTCGGAAAATGTAAAATGTAAAATCTAAAATCAAAAAATCTTAAATTTAAAATGTAAAATCTAAAAAAAACTAAAAACTAAAATACAAAAAATCAAAAATGTAAAATGTAAAACCTAAAAAATATAAAATGAAAAAATCTAAAATCTAAAATGTTAAAATGTAAAATGTTAAAATGCAAAATCTAAAATCTTTAAATGAGGTTTCTGTGGGTTAGGTTAGGTTAGGTTAGGTTAGGTTATAACTAAGTTTATTATTTGTGCTCTCACATTTGCTCTTCCTTTTTGCTCACACTTTTTGCTCACATTTTTTTTCTCGCACTTTTAGGTTAGGTTAGGTTAAGTTAGGTTAGGTTAGGTTATAACTTAGTTTATTATGTGTGCTCTTACATTTGCTCTCATATTTGCTCTGACTTTGAAGTTAGGTTAGGTTAGGTTAGGTTAGGTAAGGTTAGGTTAGGTTAGGTTAGGTTATAACTTAGTTTATTATGTGTGCTCTCACATTTGCTCTCATATTTGCTATTACTTTGAAGTTAGGTTAGGTTAGGTTAGGCTAGGTTAGGTTAGGTGAGGTTAAATGAAGTTGGGTTAGGCTGAATGGCAGAGGTATGAATTAAAACCCGCCTTTTCTCACTTTTGCCTCACAAGACTGAGTGTACTCCGTTCCACTCGTGAGACCAGAAATTAAATTTCTTGTCAGAGCCAGGAATCGAACCCGGCCTTAGCAGTAACAGCCAAGAATGCTAGCCACTACACTAAGTGGCTGACAATATAAAGCTGGTCTGGATTGCACATGATCAATTAATAATTACCTAATAATAATAATAATAATAATAATAATAATAATAATAAATATTCCATTTAGCAACTACACGGCCAACCTCTCCCTGTAAAGTCATTCACGGTCTCGGGGCGTAGTGGCCATATTGCCCATTAGCCACTGCGCCAGCTCTGAATGACCCCTCCATAAGAATAACATAAGGCTGGTTGCGCGCGGCGGCCATCTTGCCCATTAGCCCCTGCGCCAGAACCGCCCTATATTACCTACTTCCGTGTGTGTGTGTGTGTGTGTGTGTGTGAGTGTGTGTGTGTGAGAGGTGTGTGTGTGTGTGTGTCCCCCTAATAACATCTAAACGGCTGGAGCGATTTCAATGAAACTCGGTAAGTTCATAGCACTATTCCCGGAAACCTCGACCGTGCCCTTCAAATTTTGTTACGTCTCACCAATCCAACATGGCGGCTGTGCGAAATATTTCACTAGCATTCAATATCTCCGAAACTATTACCGATATCGCCCTGAAATTGTGTACGGTGATAAAGGGCACTATTAGAAGTTCACCTATGAGACTTTCAAAAACCTGGTGACTACAAAACCAACATGGCGGTCAAGCGAAATTGAGACTTTTAAATAGACATTTCTCGCGATTTAACTATCCAAACGTAATGAAACTTGGTACAGCAAATGTTTATACACATTGTAATGCACTGGAGTCTAATTTAGTTCAATTGTTTACATAACCTCAAAATGGCGGCTGTGCGAAATATTTCACTGACATTCTATATCGCCGAAACTATTACAGATATCATCACGCAATTTTGTACGGTGATAAAGGGTACTGATACAAGTTTACCTATGTATATTTCATAAACCTGTAAAGTACAAAACGAACATGGCGACCAAGTGAATTTGAATTATTTTAATCGACTTTTCTCGTGATTTAACTCTCTGAGCGCAGTTAAATGTGGTACAGTAAATGATTTTGCAGATTGTAATGCACTGCCATCTAATTTAATTCAATTGTTTACATAACCTCAAGATGGCGGCTGGTGTATTCTTGTAATACACGGTACGAGAGATTATAATTTTCAATGCTTTTGCATGTTCTTTCCTTCCTCTTTGTCAAACACCAACAGTGATCTTCTGTTTTCTCTTAGGGGTTCAGGTCGCTTATATCTTTTATGAGTCTGTTCCAGATATATATTCTATGACCCACCTAGCGTCATATAGCAGCGAATCTCTGAAGCTCTTCAACTCTTCCTCGCGCAAGAGGAATTCCTTCTCCATCTGGCAACCAGATTTTACTGCCATCGCCAGCTATTATCTCCATGAGCAAGAGGACTACGTCTACTTCTTTACTCACCATGCTGCGCTAGTATCATCTGTTATCAACTCTTTGAAGACCGTCTCAGCAAGAGAAGATCAATTTTTTGTTGTAACATTGGCAATGTTTATTATATGTTCTCCTTTTGTCTCCTACCCCCCACTCTTTTCCCCTTCCTTGGACCCTCCGTGCTCCGTTGAGCAGGTCTCACTTCTCAGTCGGCAGTTGACTCGATCAGTTAAGGCTCCTCTCGAGCCAGCTTCCTCTAACCAAGAGGCACACTCTCTTCTACGCCATGTTGGCAAAGTAGTTATCGTCATACGGAACTTCGCCTTCAACATGAAATCAAGATAAGTACCATCTTCAAGTTTTAACCTCATCTTCATGATTTTACCGACCACATGCTTTTAACTATCTTTTTTAGGCAGTGTGAAATTACTTATTTTGGGGTAAAATCATCCTCCGCGGGATCTTCCATGTTGAGCTTTTGTTTAATCAAGCTAATCTTAGTGAAAAGCAGCATTTCTTATGCTTGCTAAATGAGAAATCTTCTCACTACGTGGGATATTATCTAATACCCGCTGTTTATAATTTACAAAGCAAGTTCCTCCGCTGGATTTACATTGGCCCCATTTTTCTACTGAGATCGTTCTGGAACCTTCTAGATCTTGTACTCTATCTGCGAGTCTTGCCATCAGGCATTTTTCACTCGCATGTGAAAATAATATTCAAAATAAGGAATTTTCTTTACCAATTACTGCAATAGATAACTTTCTTCCACCGCTGGAACCGCTGGAATGTTCTATGGTACATTTAATCGTAACTCACAACTTCCTCAAGAAATAGACTCTCACCTATATGGTGCAATCAGTTATTTCCATAATTGCAATAATTTTCTTTCTTACAAACTTTAGTGTTTCTATAGTGAACTTTGCATCAATCTTTACAGACTATAGTGATAATCAGTGCTTGCTCCACTTTTCTACCGCGTCGCGATCGTCCGTTTATATTAAATACGGCCATGAACATTTTCCTCCATCCCTATTTCTCTTTCCTAAACCTCTTACTAACAATCTGTAATAAACTTTTAAATTTAGGTCTGTTTCAATAAGGTGTCACTCTATGAAGTGCCCTTCCATTTTGCTTGTTTATCATTAAGTAATTGCTGTATAATTACGTGTTTTATACACGTTTCAAACTTACATTGTTTCTCCCTTTAAATCAGGGAAAACAATTCTTTCAACTCTTGTGTGAGTTATTTTTTGGGTCTCACTAAATGGAAACTGCCCCATTTGGCTTGTGATTCCTATCTAAAATATAGGAGGTCGAGAACCTTCCTTTTGATTATCTCTTCAGGTTTCACAGTAAGTGACCTGCCCTTATTTGCATAATAACCAACGTTAATTCTGTATAAATATAAGAAGTTGTAGAAACTTTCATCTTATTCTTCATGTTTTTCTTATTGTTATTTTCGAAGTTGTCACTTTCTCTAGAACATTCTCTCAAGAATTTCTTAAGGTACACTCTTTGTACTCCAATTAACGTTCCAACTTTAATTACTTCATTGGTTATTTGTTTAAATCTTATAAAGATTTTAGAAACATGTAAGGTTTTAAACCTCATAAATTGTCAATTGCCTGGAGCAATCGTTTAATGTGAGGAGGTCTGCGACCCCATTTCTTAAAAAAGTTTAAATGAACTATGTTTGTCAAAATTATATTACATGCTTGTTAATTTCCTCAAACTTCTTTGCATTGTTTAATAAATTAAATATTTGTTTTTGGATTCATCATTTCTCTGATACTACAGTTAGGCAAGATCCTGGCTTTCCTAGCTCTTCCTAGGTTTATGCCCTCGTTCATACTCAATAAAGCTTTTACTATTTGTCTGGCCAGACCATCACCCTTCCCTATAGTACTTTTATGCATGCTTGGGAGGAAATACACTAAAGCCTTTCTCTGGCAAACCGCCCAAGTCTTAGCTGCGGTCCCCGTCAGCTTCGACCAAGCTCGTACCTACTTTAGTTATCAGAGAGTTAATTTTCAGTGGCAACTGCCTCTAAATGTATTGAAAGTCAAATTCATTAATTTTGTGGGACTCTCCTCCTATCTTTCTATCCTTTTTCTACAATCCAAAATCTACTTCCTTTTCTTAATCATCTTCCCTTGGTGGGTGGGTTATTCCTCAGCCAATAAACTACCCAAAATTTGGTCCCAGAAACCCGGGAGAGTCCATTTGTCATTTTTCTGTTTGACAATACTCTGCAAATTATTAATATCTGCTTTGGATTTTTCAGCTATATCTACGTCGTGCAAAGCCTGTGAACGGGAAAGAGGCCGCTCCTGTCTCCTTTGGTGTGTCCCGTTCTTTCTACCCATTCGCTGCTGCAAACTTGACAGCATCTCCAAGGTTCTACAGTTTCGTGAGTTGTATTTCAATTTATTCTCTTTATCATGGCTCCTACTGAAAAAGATGAAACTCTCATTGCTAGACGTTCTTCCTATAAAGGGCAACTCACTAGATTCAGAAATTTTATCAACAAGTTAAATCCCGCCGAGTGTGATTTAGACATCTTGACACATCGCCTTAAGTTGTACGAACGGTCTTATGATTATTATGATCAAATTCAAACCGAGATTGAATCCGCTTGCCCAGAACTTCAATCGGATCGGGACGAGGTCGAACTCTTGTACTTTGAAGGGATTGCAAAGGCCCACCAACTGATCCGCAATATCTCAGAACCGGACACTAGGGTCATCAATCCGGCCCAGTTCGCACCCGCTTCAGTTCACAAGAACAAACCGAAACCGTTACTTCCTAAGATAAGCCTACCTCACTTCTCAGGCAAGGAAGGTGAATGGTATTCTTTTTATGAACTTTACTGCTCCCTAATTCATGAAAATACTGAGATTTCTGATATTCATAAATTTTATTTCCTCCGTACGTCTTTGGAATCTGAGGCCTTAGCCTTGGTGGAGTCACTGCCTTTAAGCGCAGACAACTACCACATCGCCTTTAATCTCCTTAAAGAGAGATATGGCAATTTACGTTTGAGTGTAGCTCGCCACATACGTTGTCTCTTCAACCTACCAGCCGTCAAACCTAATGACGTCACCTCTTTAAGAGACCTCTTAGACTCTATACAGTTGAATGTCAGAGCATTATACCAACTTAAGCAGCCTGTCCAAACATGGGACACCATACTCATTCATCTGGCTACATCAAGATTCGATTTTTCAACTTTAAAGGCTTGGGAAATTGAACTCGCTCGCAAGGAAGAATTTTCGTTCGAACACTTAATCTCGTTTCTTAACAGCCGATGCCAAGTCCTTACAGCACTCGCATTTCAGTGCGAAAAGGTCGAAACGAATCATCAGTCTCACATTTTTTAGAAAAACCTTGCTTTTTCAAAGGGACATCAGCCCCCATCTGTCGAGAACAAGCAAACCCGTTCTTCTTTCAATCATTCAAGAGAACATATCAGGCCGCTTAACAAATCTTTAAAATGCACGCTCTGTAAAAAGCTTCACACATTGTATTTGTGCAAATCCTTTAAAGAATTGTCTGTCGAAGATCGAAGGAAGTTTGTCTTCAATAGCAAACATTGTTTCAACTGCTTATCACCTAAGCATTCTTCTTCAAACTGCACGTCATCCAATCTCTGTTTTCTTTGCAAAAAAAACCGCATCATTCTTTATTGCATGTTCATGATAAATCGAGGTCATCAGTACCTGCCTCTTCAAGCTCCATGCAGAGCAGCTCCGAACAAGCTAATGCTTCTTCCTGCATTTCCAACGCCGAAACTTCTCACAGTGCGCAAACCCTTTTGACCACTGTACAATTCGAAATCCAAGATAAATTTGGAAATTGGTTTAGAACCCGTGGTCCTCTTGATTCCGCTTCAACTCATAATTTTGTTTCGCAATCGTTGATTAAAAAACTAGGTCTTTCGTCATCGCCTACTTCTATCAATGTGACCGGCATTGACAATTTGAAAACTCAAGTCTTGCAGTCTTCAAAATTGAAAATCAGAGACGTTTGACAAAGAAACACCAATCTTAACATAAACTGCCTCATTCTTACCAGTATTGGCAAGGACACTCCAAGTCACTCTATTAATACTTCCGGTTTAAACATTCCCTCGCACTTAAGGTTAGCCGATCCTCAGTTTAATGCTCAAGGTGCCATTGATGTACTTTTCAGTGCCAATGTTTTTTGGAAGTGCCTTCGCAAACAAACACGCAAGTTATCTTCAACCGTGGTCGCCAGAGACACCGATTTTGGTTGGGTTATTACTGGTGAAATCAAACATCCCAGTGTTCAAACCAAAGCGCAATGTCATTTCGTTACAGCTGACATAAATCCCATTTCTGAAAAAGAGAACGCTCATGTTTCAGATCTCAATATTTTTGAAAAACACTTGCCGAAACTATGTCTCATCGTGAACAACTACGCTACCTCTGTAAGTTGTTTAAATGATTTTTTCTTCTTCCCGCACAAAATGGCAATTCAAGTTCGCCTTGCCTTGTGTTATTTCGTTTACCTTCTCATGTCATTTTTTATAGCAGGTAATTGCTTAAACTCTTTCTCGAAAACTATCTTCCCCTTGTGTAAAACCATGGCTATCAGTCACCATCACTTTGCTGTAAGCCATGTTTCACTTCTTTCGCTATTTAGAAGGACGGCCACGGCAGGCTCCTCCCTCCTTCCTCACAATTGGAAGTCGCTTATGAAACCGCTTGAAAATCTGAATTCCCTAACGTCTAGAATAACTATTCTTATGCATAACCTCTTTCTCAATGTCCCGGCTTCTGTTCCTATTTCGGAAGAATTAAGCTTTTTTCTGTCGAAAGTTGTCGGATTTCGTGATCCTCAAAATTATGCGAAATTGATTTCCTACTTTATTTCATATGGCTTTAAATTGTTTTTTCACGTCCAAGTTACGATTGACTGCATGCCGTCCAACCTGAATATCTGCTTTAAGTTACAGCTGATTCAACTAGTGTTGTTTGTGTACTTTGAACTGCTTGTTTTTCAAACTTGTCTGTATACAAGCCCGAGTAAGGTCAAGTCACTGTTTATTTCCTGTACGCTTGACAAAGTTCAAAGCAAGTTTCTCTTATCTCAACTTTGGCTGATTGCCAAGCATTGTCTAGTGAGTCGCTCCTGCAAGTACAGAAGCCGTTCACCTACTTCCCAAAATAAACTTGTTCCAGTTAAGGACTCTTTCAGCTATTTATATGCCTTATCTCGCTGTACTATGTGTGTCAAGGCCGTGCTTGCCTGTGTATCTCACTTACTTACGCTCGTATTCTACAATTGCTTCGATTCTTGTCTCGTAACATCGTCGCATATCCTTTACGCGCTTATGTAATGCAATTTGCTTACATATTTTGAAATCTTATTGTTCATTGATGAACAAACTTACTTTTTCTCGTCGTTACATTCGATGTGTTTTTGCATTCATACTTGTTATGTCACGTTTCTCGCTGACTTAAGTATTTTTCTAAGTAACCCCTTTGATGCTTATTGTAACTTAAGGTCATTGTTTATGGCTACTAGGTTGTTACCTATGGCGTTCTTGCTTTCTACTCGCATAGTTTCTTTGTTTATTTGGTATATTCTTATCCTGAATAGATGTACTTGTTTCTATACGCTTTGTTTAAACTTGACAATTCTTCTTTTGCATCGTATCGTAATCTTTACTAGTGCTTTATTTCCCTCAGCTTCTAGTTATTTTGTGATTGAAGATGTCGTTAATTCTCGTTTTTTAACTCCGCTTTCTAATGACCCTGATGACCTCCTTCCACTTACACCTGGTCGCTTCCTTACACGCACTTCTCTCTCTGCCCATCTTCCCCTTCCTAATTTTTTCAGGGATTCTGATTTACCTATTGTTTGGTGTAAACTTGAAGCCCTCCGCAATTCTTTTTGGAAGAGGTGGAACTTTGAATATTTAACTTCCTTGCAAAGGAGACAGAAGTGGTTTCTTTCCAGTCCCGACAATAAAGTGGGAGACTTGGTCTTAGTTAGGGAAGTTTCTCCCCCCTTAGTCTGGATCTCGGGTAGAGTGACCGAGTGTTATCCTGGAAGAGATGGGAGAGTCAGGGTGGTCAGAGTTTTGACCACTAATGGTCAGATCATAAGACCACTTCTCTTCAATTACTTTATTACTCTTAAATGTTTAATTGCTTATTTGTGCTCTGTTGGTGTTTTTCCCCTCCCAGTATGGTGTATTCTTGGAATACACGGTACGAGAGATTATAATTTTCAATGCTTTTGCATGTTCTTTCCTTCCTCTTTGTCAAACACCAACAGTGATCTTCTGTTTTCTCTTAGGGGTTCAGGTCGCTTATATCTTTTATGAGTCTGTTCCAGATATATATTCTATGACCCACCTAGCGTCATATAGCAGCGAATCTCTGAAGCTCTTCAACTCTTCCTCGCGCAAGAGGAATTCCTTCTCCATCTGGCAACCAGATGTTACTGCCATCGCCAGCTATTATCTCCATGAGCAAGAGGACTACGTCTACTTCTTTACTCACCATGCTGCGCTAGTATCATCTGTTATCAACTCTTTGAAGACCGGCTCAGCAAGAGAAGATCAATTTTTTGTTGTAACATTGGCAATGTTTATATGTTCTCCTTTTGTCTCCTACCCCCCACTCTTTTCCCCTTCCTTGGACCCTCCGTGCTCCGTTGAGCAGGTCTCACTTCTCAGTCGGCAGTTGACTCGATCAGTTAAGGCTCCTCTCGAGCCAGCTTCCTCTAACCAAGAGGCACACTCTCTTCTACGCCATGTTGGCAAAGTAGTTATCGTCATACGGAACTTCGCCTTCAACATGAAATCAAGATAAGTACCATCTTCAAGTTTTAACCTCATCTTCATGATTTTACCGACCACATGCTTTTAACTATCTTTTTTAGGCAGTGTGAAATTACTTATTTTGGGGTAAAATCATCCTCCGCGGGATCTTCCATGTTGAGCTTTTGTTTAATCAAGCTAATCTTAGTGAAAAGCAGCATTTCTTATGCTTGCTAAATGAGAAATCTTCTCACTACGTGGGATATTATCTAATGCCCGCTGTTTATAATTTACAAAGCAAGTTCCTCCGCTGGATTTACATTGGCCCCATTTTTCTACTGAGATCGTTCTGGAACCTTCTAGATCTTGTACTCTATCTGCGAGTCTTGCCATCAGGCATTTTTCACTCGCATGTGAAAATAATACTCAAAATAAGGAATTTTCTTTACCAATTACTGCAATAGATAACTTTCTTCCACCGCTGGAACCGCTGGAATGTTCTATGGTACATTTAATCGTAACTCACAACTTCCTCAAGAAATAGACTCTCACCTATATGGTGCAATCAGTTATTTCCATAATTGCAATAATTTTCTTTCTTACAAACTTTAGTGTTTCTATAGTGAACTTTGCATCAATCTTTACAGACTATAGTGATAATCAGTGCTTGCTCCACTTTTCTACCGCGTCGCGATCGTCCGTTTATATTAAATACGGCCATGAACATTTTCCTCCATTCCTATTTCTCTTTCCTAAACCTCTTACTAACAATCTGTAATAAACTTTTAAATTTAGGTCTGTTTCAATAAGGTGTCACTCTATGAAGTGCCCTTCCATTTTGCTTGTTTATCATTAAGTAATTGCTGTATAATTACGTGTTTTATACACGTTTCAAACTTACATTGTTTCTCCCTTTAAATCAGGGAAAACAATTCTTTCAACTCTTGTGTGAGTTATTTTTTAGGTCTCACTAAATGGAAACTGCCCCATTTGGCTTGTGATTCCTATCTAAAATATAGGAGGTCGAGAACCTTCCTTTTGATTATCTCTTCAGGTTTCACAGTAAGTGACCTGCCCTTATTTGCATAATAACCAACGTTAATTCTGTATAAATATAAGAAGTTGTAGAAACTTTCATCGTATTCTTCATGTTTTTCTTATTGTTATTTTCGAAGTTGTCACTTTCTCTAGAACATTCTCTCAAGAATTTCTTAAGGTACACTCTTTGTACTCCAATTAACGTTCCAACTTTAATTACTTCATTGGTTATTTGTTTAAATCTTATAAAGATTTTAGAAACATGTAAGGTTTTAAACCTCATAAATTGTCAATTGCCTGGAGCAATCGTTTAATGTGAGGAGGTCTGCGACCCCATTTCTTAAAAAAGTTTAAATGAACTATGTTTGTCAAAATTATATTACATGCTTGTTAATTTCCTCAAACTTCTTTGCATTGTTTAATAAATTAAATATTTGTTTTTGGATTCATCATTTCTCTGATACTACAGTTAGGCAAGATCCTGGCTTTCCTAGCTCTTCCTAGGTTTATGCCCTCGTTCATACTCAATAAAGCTTTTACTATTTGTCTGGCCAGACCATCACCCTTCCCTATAGTACTTTTATTCGTGCTTGGGAGGAAATACACTAAAGCCTTTCTCTGGCAAACCGCCCAAGTCTTAGCTGCGGTCCCCGTCAGCTTCGACCAAGCTCGTACCTACTTTAGTTATCAGAGAGTTAATTTTCAGTGGCAACTGCCTCTAAATGTATTGAAAGTCAAATTCATTAATTTTGTGGGACTCTCCTCCTATCTTTCTATCCTTTTTCTACAATCCAAAATCTACTTCCTTTTCTTAATCATCTTCCCTTGGTGGGTGGGTTATTCCTCAGCCAATAAACTACCCAGCGGCTGTGCGAAATTTTAAAATTAAGTTTTTATTCTTGTGTCGTAATCATGCGATCGAAGTGAAAGTTTTAATAATGAACCTAGGCAATAATTGTCCTTGAATGGTACATAACTCTATGGCCTATACATATAACAATCCTAAATGGCGAGCTTCCGAAATATTTAGACGGTTCTCAATATCTATGAATCTTTTACAGCAACCAAACTGAATGTTTTTATGTTCATAGAGACTATGAACATATGTTCACCTATAGGACTTTCAGTAACCTTGTGAGCACAAATCCAACAAGGCGGCGACGCGAAGTATAAATATTTAAATGGACGTTTCTCGCGAATTAACTATCCGGGTGCCGCGAAACGTTGCACGTTAAATGCTTATACAAATGTTGATCCACTGGCATGTAATTTATTTCAATTGTTTGCATAATTACAAGATGACTGGTGTGCGTACTTTTAAAATCTCGTTTTTACTTCTTGTGTTCTATAAGCCTCCGTGGCTTAGGCGGCAGCACGCCGGCCTCTCACCGCTGGGTCCGAGGTTCAAATCCCGGTCTCTCCATGTGAGATCTGTGCTGGACAAAACGGAGGCAGACAGGTTTTTCTCCGGGTACTCCGGTTTTCCCTGTCAAAATTTCATTCCAGCAACACTCTCCACTATCGTTTCATTTCATCTGTCATTCATTTAATCATTGCCCCAGAGGAGTGCGTCAGGCCTCGGCAGCCGTCACAGTCCATATCCTCGCCGCTAGATGGGGGCTTCATTCATTCCATTCCTGACCCGGTCGGAGACTGGAAGCAGGCTGTGGATTTTCATTTTCACTTCTTGTGTTCTAATCATGCGATTGAAGTTTGAATACCACACGTACACAATAATCTTAATGTAATAGTACAAAAATAAAAAACCATCCTGGCGACCATATGAAATATTTAGACGGTTCTCAATATATCTACGAATCTGTTACAGCAATTAAACTGAAATTTTGTATGTTGATAGAGGCAATTAACATGAGTAGGATATATGAAAATAGGCTGTATAGTTCTTCACGGAACTACTTGTTTCTTCTTTCCGCTACTTTTCAATTTGTGCCACTGACGTACTCCAGCGTGCGACCATTCTTCACTTGCGGACGCCGTTCCTCGTCCGTTTGGGCAAAACAAAACATCGCGTTTTTTTCAATGATGTACTCCAACATAGGAAAATCCGTATACCAGGCCGGATTAAATCGATGCTGCTTATTTTGTGGTATGTCTGGATTTGCTGGAAATACACAAAGTTTTGGCTGCAAGGCCCCAAGTGAAGTCAGGTACAGTCGTTTGTTTGCCGTGATAATTCTTTTCCGCTTTCGAGGATCGCGA
This sequence comes from Meconema thalassinum, assembly GCA_946902985.2. Lineage (NCBI taxonomy): Eukaryota > Metazoa > Arthropoda > Insecta > Orthoptera > Tettigoniidae > Meconema > Meconema thalassinum. Next base: position 5,378,688 of record OX336392.1, on the reverse strand, counting down.
TTAACAGATGAATCGCCCGCTAGAATGTGTACTGCGTCCGCACGCATGTTATTTCCCTCCACTCTTGCTCGTTGAAGCAACTGACCGCTATTATCGTGGATTCTGGATAAGCAGTCTATCATTTCTACCATAAACAGTTTTGTGTTCGGAATAGCGTCTTCTTTTATTGTTTTCAAAATACCTTCAGCTCTTTTGAAATGCGTTATAAACTCACTAATTTGGCCAGAAAAAACAAGCCAAGAAAATTCGCTACTACGCTGTGTAGGACAGTCACCACTACAACCGGCATCCGATGAAGTTCCAGCTGCTCGTAACTTGGGAACGTCAGATGTGTTGGGGGATAGTGGAGGTTCAACGGTTCGTGATGACTCAACGGTGGTCAATGGCCCAACGGTGGACGATGGCTCAACGGTAGATGATGGCTCAACGATGGGCGATGGCTCAACGGTGGTAAATGGCGCAACGGTGGACACAGGCTCAATGGTGGACGATCTCTCAACGGTAGACAGCGGTAGGCGATGGCTCAACGGTAGACGATGACTCAACGGTGGGCGATGACTCAACGGTGGTCAATGGCGCTACGGTGGACGATGGCTCTACAGTGGGAAATGGCTCGACGAACGGAGAATGTCCGACAGTGGACAGTGACCCAACGATGCCTGATGGCTCACCTACGCTAGTCGATGGCTGGACTATGGTTAACGGCTCAAAGGAAGTCCGTTCGCTCGTAGGTGCTGTTGCAGATGAATCAACTCTCCTTTTCGAAGCTTCGAACGGGTTTTGCGGCGCTCCAACATGTTTCACTTTGACTTGGTGTTGTCCAACTTGTAGTCATCATCGAACTGACTGCCTCATTCAACACATTCTAATTTAATGCATTTCCTTGGAGTCTTGGACATTGCAACCTGCAAAGACAGTAGACAGTACAGTCTTATCTTACGATCTTTTCAAAAGTATGGTGCAAGAGCTGCCTATTTTCCTTGACCTGAAGTTATCAATGCGCTCACCAACACCTTTTGTCTAGCCACATGGCTCAGATGCTGGGCTCGCTTTGCTGTGAAGCTGAGTCGCTCTGCATAATGAACGCGGGATGTTACACCCACCCAGGAACGTGCCGATGAGTTCATCCCTTGTCCTTGGTCCCAAATTGCTCATCTGTCATTCTTTCTTCAGTTTCCATACAAAGAAACGAAATGGCAAGTGGCAGCCGGTGCACCGATGACTGGAAGTGAAACTTTTAAAATGGTTATTTTGCCGACTCTTCCTCTTGCCGCACTGGGCTATTGCCTGGCTGTGCGACCGATTGTGTCGACTGTCAGTATATATATATATGTGTGTATTTTAGTCGGACCAAATCGTATATGGCCACGCCCCATTTTGCTTTTCATCATTTTAAATGATCTTGTCGACTTCGTCGTTACGCTGAGGTCTGGCGTTACATTACGGTGACGGGACGAAATGTACCGAGAATGCACTGAAGTGTGTGACGTCATAGTACGATTTAGCAGCCGAGTACCAAGAAGGCAGTGCGAGAACAGAGTTTCAAGAAGGCAGTGCGAGAACAATCAAGTAGGCAGTGAAGAAACAAAATAGAATCTTGAAACTCTGTTCTCGCACTGCCTTCTCGGTACTCGGCTGCTAGCATTTAAAATGATATAAAGTCCAGGCTTTCAGACTATCAGTCTCTTTATAAATGCTGTTTTTGGAAATGTTACGACTTCTTCAGGATTTGCTGACTGCCGACTGGTGTGGTATTTGCCGACTGAGAAAATACCTGAGGGTGGGTGGGGGGGTGAGACACCCCCCCCCCCCCCCCCCCCCCATTGAACCGCCCCTGCGGACAGGCCAACAAGGACCACGCAAATATCACTTCTTTATAGGTCTAGTTTCCTTCTTTCTCTTCCAGATGTCTTTCATCCTGGTCGACTGCGCAGTTCTTCTTTCAGCCGTCCATTCTCCTCTGTTGAGATTATTCTTCTCCCCGACAAGAATTTTGAGGTCAAAATGTTTGTTCTGTACTCTATTCGATTTAGACAATCTTCTTCAGTACCGTAATTTTGAATTTTTGAAGTTCTTCTTGCATTTGTTTTACATTGCGTATGAGTAATTATAAAACAATAAATATTAAAATAATCAAGCAAAATAATTTGAACCCAGTTGATAGCTTCCCCTCCACTGCTACGAGGATGTTTACAGTAGCCCTAGTTAGTATAACCAAATAGCTTATAAAGATAATGGCGGAAACTCCGCCGTAAAAGCATGCGCTTGCCGGGAGACAGCGATCACAGTGCCATCTCTCGGTGTGGACTGACAGCATCATTCACCTTGCACGGCCGACTGAGCACCTTGCCGCCCATTTCCCAATGCGTACCAACCAAAATTGCTTTGTGATATTAATATTTGTCATGGCATGATATTTAGGCATTACGTAATTTAAAGAGTACCGGTTGGGTTAAAGGAAATGAAGAACACTAGATTGTGTACAATTTATATTAGATAACTTTTGAAAAAAATATATAGCAAATAATTCATGGCATGGTGCTGTTGTGGGCTACTCAAGTCTGAAATAGCCCCACAGGCTACACAACTCGTAAGCATTTACACTTAATGATATGTCACTTCTCACAGTTAAACATTACCGGTACCAATATTTACACAGATTCTTGGGGAACATTTATCTTAATCGCAAATGCCTTTAGGAGGATTGCAAAATATTTGCTAGCTAACGACAAAAGAGAAAAACCTTTTCAAATATTTATTTTCCGCGTCGCCGCCATGGTGGATTTGTGCTCACCAGGTTATTGAATGGTCTATAGATGAAAATAGGGTAAAGTAATCTTAATGGTTTTACGTCCTTTTTCTACTGAGTCTTTCAAAGAAGCCAGTGTGCTGGAATTTGGCCCAGAAGGGGATCATTAACGTGCCAGTAAATCAACTGATACGGCTTCCTCGCATTTGCACACCCTCATGTCAACTGACTGCCCCAGGATTCGATCGTGCTATGTTGAGCTGCGCCACGCAGTCAATGATCATCGCGGAGTGATTTGCAGCCGTCTGGAGTGTATTCCACGAAATCATGACTGAGCTTACCACTGCATATCAAGAGGTGGCTATGAATTGCGCAATTGCTTTACTGAGATTCATAATGTTCTTGCCGTGTTTTAGATACTGTAATAAAAGGAGTGGCATTGCCAGAGACAGATGGACACTTGGATGTCACGTCTTGAGGTACGGTACTGTTGCCATGATTTCAGGCTTGCCATTCCTTAATCAGATTGAATTATCAGAGCTTTCTGGAAATATCTACGAAGCTTAAGGGCCTTAAAATGTGGACACTTTTGGCCTTCCCAATATTATTTCTCGCATCCAGGGGTACAAAATGAGCTATACACCTCGATATTTTTCCTATTTCCTAAAATTACTCCTTCCCCATGAGGCTAAACATTTTTAGTGATATTTTTGGGGTTGCCTTCTACCTACATACGAATGTTTGTGTGATGTGCTCCGGTAGTTGTGACGCCAATCCAATACAAGCAGACAAACTGTGGGTACATTCACCTCATCTGGGAAGAATACAATAATTAATGTTCAGACAGGAAGCTCACTACTTATAGAGATATTTTTGTCGGATCCTTTTGAACGTCGGTAAACGCCAGCTACCGAGCGATGCCATTACATTTGTATTGCGTACCATCTTTCTAGCTTTATTGCATCGAGTTTTCTTGAGGGTCATCTAGTAGGATGTTATTTATTTTTCAGGAGGATGTTTATTAGTGGAGAGATCTTGGACCCAAGAGCATTTTATCTTAACCAGTGATATTCCTTTGAGTTTTGCTTTTGGCTAGTTTCATAAGATCGCCTAACCCAAACCCGATATTTCTCTCGTGCTGATGCATGTCTGATGTATATCTGCTGGCAATCAGCCCTATGGCACTGTATCTCGGGGCAAACGGGCTCGGATCGTGTGAACTTGTTTCCTTGTTTGTGAGGTCAAGTTATTCCAGCGAATCTCTGAATATGAAGGTCTATGCATTTCACCCTCGTTCTTCATTTGCGCTGACAGCGGCAATCGCTTCCTGACGCCAGCGAATTCGCGTGATTCTAATTGCTTTGAGTAATTGGGCCAAAAGTTATGTGCTCGGACCACACCTCCAGAACCCTAACAGGAAGACACCGTGCCATTCTTACGAGGACCGTACAAAGTAACGTGTTGTTGCCGACACAAACGAGCATTGGCGTGTTGGCACGCAGCCAACATATGATACCGACAATCCACTATTTATTGAAGTTACAACTATGAAATGCATACAATTGTAAATTTACATTAGAGGCTTTCTCTGTAGAAGATACAGGATCAACAATTCAATAGATTCAAGATGCTGGATGAACACACATCAGGTTAGAATCAATTACTATGGATGCAAAGGGGGGATTACAACGAAGTATATTGAATGGGGAGTCTTACATATGGTACATCAGAACATTCAATTATGCTGCTTGGTAAGGACAAACAGTTAAAACTATAGCCATATATTTGAGAGAAAGTAGCCTGCATGTTCTTCATGTTTCCCATTCAACAAGCAGTACACTAATCTTTCCTGTCTTGACTCTTTGAACATAATGCGCCATGCTCTTTCTTACGCGCAAGGTAATACTGACTCCATTCGTTCTTCACCGACCAATTAGAGCCACAAAAATCATGTTTCAAATAATTTTACTTCTCAAGTAGGTCAATGAGCTAAAACTTGCTCTGGGAACCTATAATTACAGGATTTTAAAGTTTCTTGGCAACCACAGACGTTGCAATATTTAGAAGTTAGTATCCAGTTTGCGATTCGCAGAGCTGATGACAACCATCCATATTTAATGTTAAGCCTTATTGAAGTAATGATTTCCACCATATTCTACCAAAAATAGTACGACTTTCATCAATAATTTATGGTTTCTGACCAAGCGCACTCGTTAGGACTAAATTAGAAACACGTTAATACGCATGGTAAGAATATGGCCACCTCATCTGAATAATACTGCACCTCATAAATTTATGAAAGAGTTTAGCTAGGTTGTTAAAAGTGTGAACTTTCCTTATTATATGTGTAGGTCTTCTGGCCTCAAAGTTATGTCTTGTTTTTAGTACCATTGGTCTTCTTTTGTCAATGTATGATGATGACACTTGACTTGAGTAATATTATTATTAACAGAAAAGCGCACGAATGTGCATAACATAGATTTACACTAATGAAACAAACATGTTACAAAAGAGTTAATTGATGTGAAAAACATCATGATCCAGTAATCAATCAGGAATGTGTGCATTAAAGCATTCATTCATGACCAGCCATTATATTGTGAATTGAATGTTATTTGTGAAATAGAGCAACACTGTATGATGCTTTGTTCATTTTAAATGTTAGTCCTTGCTATAATCACAGAGTGATTTCTGGTTATTTTTACATCGTGTGATATGATATGTGTGACAGAACTGGTCACATAACGAGCACACGCAGAGTTCATTTGGGGCGTGGTAGGACATGTTTTTACATATTTTATGGTGGTACCCATGCACTGCTAACTTTATCACCACATGTCTTAGTTTCTGATTGGCGCTGGTCCAGTTCCGGTTGATCATGGCATCCGTGCTGTAAAATTCCAGCGGAATGCCTTCTCTCTTATCTCTTCTCTCTGCTAGGTGCGCTTCAGCATTCTTTGTTGATGGAAGCTGTAATTTTGTTCTTATTTCTTCGATGAGGAAGGGTTCCCGTGCTAATTCATATGTTAGGCGTGAGCGCGTGTATTTTGAGATGCCCATTAAGGTTTAAAGGAATTGGGCTTTAACTCTTTCGATGATGGTCAGATCTCTCTTCGTTAGTCGGTCCCATATCAAGTGGATCCCGTACGTGAGAATTGGTAGGATCTTTGCGTCAAACAGATGCATAGCTGTTTTTAAGGATAGCTGCTGTAGATTGATAATGTCGTACATGGCTTTCAAGCAAGCCACTGCTCTGTCTTGGATGTGTAGTCTGAATGTTCCGGTAGTCTGTAAAGTGATCCCAAGGTATTTAACTGCATTCACTATTTCCACTTTGACCTCTTCATATTGCAAATTGTCGTTTGCTGCTACACGCCCACCTTTCCGAAAAACCATCTGTTGGGTTTTTGTCCAGTTTATTTTCAGACTGTTATTTCCTGCCCATTCTACCAGTGCTGAGAAGGCGTGTTGGAGTTCTTCCTTATTTGGTGATCCTAGGACCATGTCGTCCGCATATATGTAGATCACTGCGTCCTTTGATTTCTCTCGGATTGCTGTTGTTACATTGGCTGTGGCAATATTGAACAGTATGGGACTGAGGGGGTCACCTTGCAACACTCCATTAGTTTGGGTGATTTCCTTTGTTTTGCATACTGCGTCATCTATGGTGATCTGGTTGTATGCCAGGATATTTTTTACTAAGATTGTTAAAGGATTGTGATTTCCGATGATATTTTGAAGTTTCGATGTGAGCTTTCTTCTGTCAATTAGGTCGAAGGCCTTTGTATAGTCTATAAAGACTGCATAAAACTTTCCCTTTTGGAGTCGTTTTGCTTCCTCTATGTCATTTAACAGATTTTGAATTGCGTGCAAGGTTCCTCTTCCTCGTCTAAAGCCAAATTGTTCCTCCGGTATCTTGGAGTCGACTTCGTATACTATCCTGTTGGTTAGAATTCTTGTCAGTAACTTGAAGGTGTTGCTTTCCAGTGCAATTCCTCTGTACGAGTTGGAGTCGTTGGTTTCACCTTTTCCTTTATAAAGAGTTTTAATGGTCGATTTTCTCCATTCTTCGGGAATATTTCCTGTTTCTAGGCATTTGGTAAAGAGCTTGGACCATAGTTCTGATAGGTATTGTGCCGATTCCTTTAGATGTTCGTTGAATAACCCGTCTGGTCCTGCGGCCTTGTTACATTTCGTAGCATTGATTATGTCCAATACCTCTGTTTTAGTGATGGGGAGTATTTCTTCGTGTTGATCTCTACATTCAATTTCATATGCCGCTTGTTGACCTGTACCGTTAAGGATGAGAGTGAAGTGCGATTCCCATATTCCTATTTCTACGTTGCTAGATCTTGACGATCTTCTTGGTCTGATGGCTATGTATGGATCATTCATTGCTTCTTTGGCGATCCTCTCACCTTCTTTTTCTATGTATTGAAAGCGTTTACGTTTTAGGAGATTCTTGTAATATCTCCGAGTTTCCCCATATACTCTTAGGTCCTCTGGTGTTGACGTGATCCTAGCTATATGTAGCGCCTTTAGTGTAGTTTGTCTTTCTGCATAACATTCCTTATCAAACCACGGTTGAGCTTTCCTTGTAATCTGTTTGTGGGTTATACTTGCTCCTAGTATCTTGTTAATTCTTATTAGGGCTGAATTTAGGTCGTTTTCCTTGATTGTCTTTTCTGCTTCAGGTACTTTTCCTAGTTGTCGCTGTAGTGCTGCCATGTTAAGGTGTCTGGATATGATGGTCTTGACGCAATTCGGAACAACTTTCTTTGGAGTTTTGAGCAAGAATTTGGTCTGTATTGGGATGTGTTTTCTTAGTGGGGTTACTGGTGAAGTCCATAGACTCTTTTGTTCTAAAATTTCAATATCGTTTCCTTTGTGGAACACGAGGTCAATTGTGCTACTGCCATTATGGGCAAAGTAAGTTTTGCGTCTTGGGTCATTTACTATTTTGAAATGTTCTTCTGTAAGGAATGTAAGGACAGTTTTACATTTCATATCGGGTTTGTCTAGTCTACAGTTCATATCTCCTGCTAGTATTATGGTTTCTTCTGGGTTTGCAACTTTCCGTAGGGAGAGCGTGAGGAGTTCCATTATTTCCTCGGTATCAGTGTTGGGGCGTACATAAGTGCCTATTATCGTGAAGTTGTTTGCTTTCGCGATTATGAGGTTTTCTTCTATATGTAAGGTCTTTAAGGGTCCTATCCATGGTTTATAGAGGATAGATACACCTCCTGATGGCCTTCCTTCTGTAGGTTTTCTTGCTAGAGAGTGGATGGAGTAGAAACCTTCTATATCAATAGGAGTCGTTAGGAATGTCTCTGTGAAGATTAGTATGTCAGATGATTCAAATGTGTTTCCTGGGGTTAGTTTCAGTAGTCCTTTAAACCCTTCTACGTTCCACAGAAGCATGTTAATGCAGTTATTCGAGAGATGCGCCGTCGCTTCTTCTGCGGAGGCGAAATCGAAATCGACGCACAATTACTCTACTTGGCCAAAATTCGGGGTTGGATGTCATTTCTAGGCAGTCAAAAGGGATGCCAACTTTGTACGCTTTGGAGTCTCCTCTTATGGCGGTCTCTTCGCAGCTGACGTCCCCTCGGATTCCTTTCTTTCTTAGGTAGTTTATTACCGTCTCCGAGGTCGTTTCTTTCTTCATCTTCCCAATAAATAGCCATGCCGTTTTCCCTTCCGCTTGTAGATCGTCGTTCTCTGTTCCAGTGCCGATTACTGTGTTAGATGGTGATCGGTATTGCTGACTATTTCGTGGTTGATTCTGTTGCTGATATCTTTTTTCTGTATTGTCTGGTCTTCTCGTCTCTCCTTGTGTTGTAGTGTCACGGTTGATAATTTTGTTGGGTAGTCCCGGCCATTTTATGCTTGATAGTGATCTGGTTTCGTATCGATAGTTGCGTTTATTTGTTGACTCTACTGTGGTGGTTTGTGGGTCTGGTGATTGTGGTTTGATGGTTGGGGGGTGCAGCGGCGTTGCTGTTGTTGGTTTTTCGGTAGCGTCTTGAATTTTTGAGTAGCGCGAGACTTGTTGTTTTGCTAGTATATCTGCTTGTTGCAGTTGTGTCTCGAGAATTAAGGTCATTTTCTTCAAGAGGTTATCAGATAGTTCTTCAAGTTTTTCTTGGATGTGATCATATGATCATAAAATAGCAGTCAACTTGTGATCAGTGTGCTATATTATTTGAAAGTGCTCTATTTCCTAATTAAGATGAGTGGTTGACTTTTAGACGGGCAGTCAATTGTCTTCACACAACATATTTTGGTGACCGTGACAGGATTTAAGGAAATATGGAGCAACTTACGAAAACTAGGGCTGTTTTACGCAGCAATTTTACTAGGGTATTCAAACAGCTAAATGGCTACCTACGCACAAGAAATTCAAGTACGCCTGGGAATGCTGGAAAAGAGTTCTTGGTTCTGTGCCTCATTCATATTTGATTGAGATATTGAAGATCTACAAGTGCGACCATGTGTAGATGGAATGTGAAGCTTCACTTGAGAGGCCCAAACCAAGTCACATCGCCCCGCTTAATCAGAATCAACCGTGAAATCTTTCAGGGAGATTCATTCAGTCCACTATGGTTCTGTCTGGCCTTGAACCCAGTGATCAGGCAACTGAACAGAAGTGGAATAGTGTTTGAGATGCGTGCTGACGAGTTTCCTATCGGCTTTAAATGGACGACTTAAAAATCTATGCGAGCACACGAAGACAACTGCAGGTGCTCCTAGATCATATACAGAAATTCAGCTTGGACATAGGGATGGACTTGGCGATCGTCTTAGCGCGAGGAAAGCTTGATGCAGCAGACGGCTTCGATGTTAAACTAGATGAGCTCATCGAGTGCCTGGATGAAGACGTAACTTACAAATTCTTGGGATTTCTTCAGCTTCGTGGTGTTAGTCACACGCTGATAAAAATCAATCTGCAGAAGAAGTTTATCAGTCGTGTAGAGATGATCTTGAAATCGCTCTTGGATGCAGGTAAAAGCTATTAACAACTGGGCAGTAACTGTACTGAGATATTCATTTGGAATTGTGAAATGGTCCAAGAGAGATGTGGAGCAAGATGTGCGAGTGTCAAAGACAAAATATCCACGAAGTGAAGGTGGTCGAGGTGTCATTGATCTCTTAAGTTCCCAAAGCAAGCAGTTTCAAAGTCTGCGGCAGTACTTCTTCTCCAGTGCAAGAAATATGCCTCTTTACCAGAACATTGTTCGGAACGACAAGAGATTCACTCCATCACGACTGTCAGAGGCCCAATTTGACATTAGAGAATATGTTACTTCGACCGACCAGCGTCATATGGCTAAGTGAAGCTTATGTCGACTGTGTTTTGTTGAACTTATGGTTGAAGCATGGTTCGCTCTTCAGTGAAACACTACAATCCATGACCGAGTGATAGCCAAAATGAACTATAGAAAACACCTTCTGAGAGAGAACGTGGCCGATGAACGATGCAGAAGATGCACCTTGGTGCTGGAGTATACGTAGGAGCATAATGAGCTTGCTATAACAGGAAGACGTCTATCAGCCGTCAAACGTACTTGAAAACGGGGTGTACAAACTGCTTTCCTAATGAACCAGATATCGTGTACCTTAACAAACAAATCAAAAGGTTTATCTGATGAACATCACCGTACCACTAAGCCAAGACTACTCAGGCACAAACGATCAACAAATATGCACTCTCCTCAGTGTCAGCAACCGGAAGGCTTTGGTGACATAGTCCGATTATTTTTATCCCAGTAATAATTATCAGGTACTTGATTGTAAAGTCCGTGTCCATGAGATGATAGTAATAATAATAAGAAGAAGAACAAGTACCTCAAAGGTGAAGCCTCTGTGGCTTAGGCGGCAGCACGCCGGCCTCTCACTGCTGGATCCGTTGTTCAAATCCCGGTCACTCCATGTGAGATTTGTGCTGGACAAAGCGGAGGCCGACAGGATCTTCTCCGGGTACTCCGGTTTTCCCTGCCACCATTTCATTCCAGCAAAACTCTCCACTATCTTTTCATTTCATCTCTAATTCGTTTAATCATTGCCTCAGGGGAGTGCGACAGGCTTCGGCAGTCGGCACAGTTCAAATCCTCGCCGTTAGATGCGGGCTTCATTCATTCCATTCCGTGACCCGCTCGGTCGACAGGAAGCAGGCTGTGGATTTTCACTTCAATGGTGAACTGTACCAGATGTGCTAGACGGTGACTGCTGGACATCTGAAGAGGTTCAAACAGGCTCATCATCGTAGAATTCAGAATAGGATGTTTGCCAACAACCAAAGAATCTTCTGTAGAATCCTAGGAAAGAATTGCAAACTCTGCACCATCTGACAATAAATAGCCTATGTCTATCAACTACAACCAGCTGATAAATATGTGGTCTCTTTGATTGAAGAAGCATTATTCTGACGTTCTGGATGTGACTTTTGCAGACTGTTGTAGAATTGTTTCTGATTATACTTCCCCTTTTGACTTTCTTCGTACCTGAATAGCCGTTTGCTCTAGACAGCCAATTTTTGAGTGCGCGTTGTAACAGTCCGAATACTTCCCCTTAATTTATATGTTTTATAAGCAGCAAAATTAATTTATTATTAGTATTATTATTATTATTATTATTATTATTATTATGTATATTTTAATTATCATATCGATTCTAGATTTATTCCATAATTTCTTTATGTATATATATATATATATATATATATATATAAGGGGTTTAATTATTGTTTGGCGGAAGTTATAAAATGGAGATTTTAGTTAGATTCGTTATAGGTTATATTTTATACAAGACTTGATTGGGAAATATTTCGTTCAACGTGTCGTCAGTTTCGCCACGGGTAGTCCGCCAAAAATAGACTTGACTTTCGAGATATATGTACAAACATTCCGGGGACGCGAGGCTTCAAGACAAAGCAAGTTGGTCAGTTAGCGCTGACGTCACGAATTCTCGGAAGAACATCGCATCAGGACGCTGATTTAAAATTACTTCAGAAGCAACCCCACGTGGTTAACCCAACTAATGAAGAGGCATGATCAGAACTTAGGGATCTGGAGTGGGGAGCTACGTCATCAGGATACCTAATTGATTGGTCGAGAAATACTGCAGAGTGGGGAAGTTCATCTTCCATAAAAACCAATGGTCATCTACTCTCAACCCCCAATCTTCTGAGATTTTCTGAATCTTCACGTCTATCAGACATCTTCGCTGCGAGATCGCAACTTATCAGTTCAAGAAGTTTTAAAATTAATACTACTGACGTGAATATGATCGTGTCCTTGATCATATTCACAAAAGTGAATTTTGGAGCAAAGCCATTCACATATGTCAGTCGGGAGACGGGACAAATCGGTTCCCTGCCCGTATCAAGATAAGGATCTATACAATATTGAGGCAGAACCAAACAACATCCGCCAGCAAGATCAGAGGGAAAACCAGACTACCACTATGAAGAAGACGGCCGTGAGTTCCTTTACTAAATCCAATCAAGTCTCTGTAATTCTGTTTATGGCAAATTAGAATCCAGCTTTTGTTTAAATTTAATTCATATTCCATTTTGTAACTCTCGCCAATTTAATATAACTTCCAGATTTTTTAAAAATTCATTTGTTTCTCTTTTTACGTCTTTTGCTGCTTTAAATTTTGATCAATTAAATTTTGTTCTTAAGTAATGGTAGGACTTTCATTTCCAGTAGCTAGCTTTAGACATAATGCATACCTTCTCCCAGTAGCGATAAGACAATTGGTTAATGGCTCAGCTATACCACGGCTTGAGAGAAAGACGTTTCGAGTGCTCTATCACTATTTTAATTAAATACTTTGGCACATCTAAAGTAAGTGTTAGGTGTCCTGGCGCCCACACGAGCTGATTATAATCATTGCTAATGAACAGGTAAGAGGTAAGTATGCTATTGGTGGTGTGAGTAAAGCGGTGCTTGTTCTTGTTGCGATTCTTCTACTGTACTCCAGGAGAACGCAATATTGGAGCCCCGCCAGGAACGTAACCTTTGGTCACTTAGAAGGACCGGGAACGTTACAGCGTGTCCATTATTTGCGTCATCTTGTCTGGATCCAGCTCATTGGGTGTACATTCCTGATGTGTATGAGAGACCGATCGTGTGAGTTGACCGAGTTCTCTACGAAGCTCCAGGCGTTTTTGCCATGTAAGAGGCATCCCTGAGCTCGCACAATCGCTTGTTAACGCACCACCAGTTGGACGTGTTCTACATCATCCAGAACTTTAGAGACACCACTGCGATCTTGTGACGACGACATTGCTTCTCCATTGCTTGTTGGAAATAGAGGATTGCTTGTTCACACAACGCCACGTATTATATTTCTTGATCAGACCGTAGGCCTAATGCCACTATCGATATTGTAGAAAATGGCGGGTTTCGTAGGGGAATGGGAGAGGCGATACTCTCGATATATTTCGAAGTAAGCTTAATGAGAGACAGGTGGTTCCTTTCACAGTGATAATGAAATATGATTGTGTCCTGTTTGTTAAAGTAGATGATGGTAGTTTTAATGATATACCATCGGTGTTAGTGTGTTTTAAAGTGTCAAGTTCTTTAAGTGTAAATGACTGTATTCTATAAGAATCATGAATCAAAAATCTGTGTGCTTGTGGAAAAAATTAAGTGGGTACTGCAGTCTGATGGAAGCAGTGATTTTAAAATGCGACAGGTATGTGAATAGAATTACTGTTAGTACCACAAGCAAGAGGGTCTGGGGCGTTATCCGCTGGTTAGGTTTGTTTTTGTATATAAAACACTAATAAGATAGAATTAATGTCCGCTACTAGGTTAGGAAGGCCTACTGCCTGGCCGAAAATTACTGTTAGTACCACAAGCAAGGGGGCCTGGGGCGTTAGCCGCTGGTTAGGTTTGTTTCTGTATGTAAAACATTAATAAGATAGAATTTATGTCCGCTACTAGGTTAGGTTTTTCTATATAAAGCCTTCATGACCCAATTGATTTGCCTTCCGTTGGAATTCTATACACATCGAATTTGAAGAATGACTAGTTAATAATACAGTAAATTTTCATTTTAAAGAGTTTGTAACAGTCAATTGTGTTTTATTGGCAAATGGTATTTTAAATAAAGAACAAAATGATAGTACCTGTGCGCCATCTGTTGGAGCTAGTTCAGGATGTCCCTATACAAACAGAAAGAAGCGAGTGCGCTCACATCGCTCTCTCCACTCAAAACAAACAACACACGGCCGTGTTTACCGTATACGTGGGGTTGGCAATATTTTACTTGTCAAATAAGCCACGCCTACAATGGACGAAACAACTGAAATTTCACTATATAGGCCTAAGTCGTGTTATAAATTGGGATGGTGGATGGATTATAGACAACGGAGGAGACAACATCTATTAGCACATCACTGTTGTTAAAAACAAGGCGGTCATCGGGACGCGTTAGGCTGTAACCATTGTCAAAAACCATTGTTCTGGATGCGTTAGGCTGTAACTATTGTCAAAAACCGTTGGATTGGACAAATCGAAGGTTAGAATGTTCGGGTGTAGTTGCGGCTTAGACCGCGCGCAGCTAACGGGGCACGGTTGACACAAAACCATCGATCTGGACGCGTTAGGCTGTAACCATTGGATTGGACTAAACGAATGTTAGAATGGTCGGGTGTTGATGAGGCATAGTACCGTAATGGTGAGGTTGGCAGTACTGTTCTGATGATGGTTGATGTGAATAATGGCGTCCACAGCTGGAAATTCGCCTATATAATAAAGGATTTATTGCAGCCAATGGCCATACATATAATGAATAAAATCTAAAATCATACAGTAAACTAATTGTTACTCCCTAGTGAACCCTTTACCCTATGTTGGTTAAATGATTCTACTTTTTATTTCTTCAATTAATAAATATTTCAACCAGCATCATGAAAGTAGCCAGACAGTGATGAGGAAATTTCAAGCATTTGTTGGAGACAGTAGGGACATACCTGCGACGGTTTAACAAAAGGCTAAATACTTGAGCTATGAAAAGAAATAGCATAGCTATGTATCATAAGGACAGGTGTGGCTACCTCAATTTTAGAAGCGACGCGCGGTGAGACATGGTTCTGGTATGTTCATTGTGTTATTCGCGCCTAGAAGAAATATGATGCAGTAACGTGAATGGCTGATGAAGAAAATAGACACTCCCAAGACGCCAAGATCTACTAGAAACCGCCAAATTATTAGAAATGGAGAACCAATGAGAAGAGAATGCCTACTTGCGCGCCAACTCCGGCTGGGGTACGCGGTGGCTAGCATTCACGCGGGAAATCGCCTAGACAATATCTCTACGATCGATTCTAGGATTAATGGGCATATTCTTGACCTGTGCAATATTACGAGTTCAGTGATATTTATTTCATTCCTGTACCACAATTATTTCGAGAAATTTTTACATAAAATCCCCCTCCATCTAGACCCAAGGGCCAGTTCATTTATAAGTGTGTCCAAGAGCCAAGACATTATTATTATTCTGTGCGTCTACGGACGTAGATTATTATTCTGTTCGTCTGAGGACGGAGACTTTATTTCTGTGTGTCGAGGACACAAGAGATTGACTTTTATTCCGTGTCACAAGGACACAAGAGATTCTTTGTAAAGTGTTAAATTCAGTGATAGATAGTCATTGTACTATAGTTATAGGGGCAGTATCGTCGATAATTCGCCAACGAACAGTGACAGGGAATTTAGTACCTGAACAAGCGAATTTAGTAGTCAGACATAAAGTGTATAATAACCTAATTTTTGTATCAGCGCAAATGGTGACGTCGATGAATGCAGAGGAAGTTTGGAATTCTCAACACTCCGTCCAGATGGCTGATATGAGATAAAGAACCATCCAGTTGGGGAATGGCGTCTGATGTTCTTTGACGGGTGACTACAAAAAGAGATGAGTACAAAATAATATTTTATTATTTGTTAAATTAACTTATGGTTTATGGGACATATTTTTTTTGTAAATACTTTGCTTGTGTGATTAATGTAGTATATTTAGTTTTGATCTGACACACTTTTGTTTGGAAGCAGCTCGCACAATTGTAGTTAATGGAAAGTTCTTTTCTTTGTGTTGTGTTAACTAACGTAGCTATGTGAACGGCCGTGTTCGCCTAGGTTACGAAGTGCGGTTAAAAACGTCTCTCGGAGATATGTCGTGTTTCAGAAGTAGGACTGAATTAATATAATTATATAGTAGATTGGAGGGTAATTAAAATTTTGTTGAGATTTATTATTGATCAGATTCAGTGTGATTATTGCCTTTGGAGCAATGTAATTTGTGACGAAGAGTATTCAGTTCTATCGTAAGGTTTAAATATTGTGTTAAATGTTTGCGAGCTCTAATTCAGCAGACCCGTGTGAAAGGCGTTATGTCAGTCCCAGATGTGTGTATTGTGAGTATATATTTTGTGGTATTACAAGCGGGAATTTCAGCAGAGACTGATTTCTGTCAGCTTGGTACCAGATTCATATTGTATCCTTGCGAGGACAATTATGGATATGTGATTATTGTCTGACCATATGTTGAGTTGGAGGAGATGTTAGTTGCTGTTGATTCCTTGAGATAACAGTCCAGCTGGTCGGCTATTTATATACACTGGAAGGGGGACATGACTGGTATTGAGGAAAGGGTGAGTTGTTGTCACAAGGGCTGGCTGAGTTTCGCAAGCAAGCTCATCATTAGTGGAGTGCACGTTTGGCTCCCAATTACTTGAAAATAAATATAAATGTGAGAAACTGATCAATGGTAAAATTGTTTAAATAAATGGGAGTTGCCTACGAAACACGATAATCTTCGAAGCGTTTCCTTAACATGCAGTTTTGTTAATATAAAGTAATCTTAACCACTCAGGTTGTTTGTTGTTGTTGATTTATTCTATGTTTATTTTCCATGTCAGTGACCCGTGAGTCACGTGCGGCGCTGTGTTTCCTTGTTGTTGAGTATCTGGCCATTGTGGCAGCTCATTTGGTTAAGTGTGTTACCACACTAATAAGGGTCTCAGAGAGATGCCTGTAAATAGTAGAGTTGTAATATGTGTGTCAGAGTTAGATTTAAGGATTTTTATTAATGTTATGCCCATATCCATAAAAGTTGATTTACGAGATGATTGTTCGTGAGCACTGTGGCTGTTAACCCGTTGTGAACGAACGATCATCCAAGTACTCATTTCTCGTAGATAGTCATCACGCGAACATAAATTCATATGCAAGGTAGTGGAACTAGGATCCACATTTTATTAGAAAAGGGGAGATCCATCTGACTCCTCAAAGTGATAAAGATTCCTGTCAGGGGAAAATTCAGGGAGGATTTGGTTTATTATTGTTTGTTTTATTCTTTTATGCACAAATTAGTTATTAAATCTTGTTATTATCTTACGTTTTGTCTCCTTTCTTTCTTAATTATAGTTTTTATCCTATAACCCTTGCCTCAGAAAAGCACGTAGTTTGGCGGACGTAAACACCACACTATGAACTGAACGCGACCCCTTGATCTAAGATTCTTGCATAAAACACTGCTATTCTGAAGGGTTCACTAGGAATATCAAAGATTCATGTCTAAGAAATAGCGCTAGTGCAGAACATAGCGTGGTATCATCCACATTGTTCTCCACAGCGCTCATTCGGATGATGGAACTTTTTGGTCCGACACATTTTATAATGGAAACCATGAATGGCAAAGCGCGTGAGAATATGTCTCCCCCCCACTGTTCCAATCGTTGAAAACCATAGCGTCCGTGGCGCAAAAATCCCAACAAATGTCCTTCTTTGACTCTAGTGTGTCCATAAGTTTTACATATCCTTGAGTAGAAGGTAGCAGCATTTAAAGTCGGAGTTCTTCTACATTAAAAACCTCGAGAGTCACCTCGTACACCAGTCTTGAATGTGTATACTTTGATACACCCAAGGCCTTCTTTATGTAAGTCGCTTCTGTTTCTCTATATTGTTCCAAATACGTCATATTTAAATGTGTCCAAATGCTCTCCAGTCCATAAGTCACAATAGGGGTAACTTTTAACCGAAAAAGTTTTAAGGCTGTTTTTATAGATAGCTTAGTCAAATGTTTTATGTCATTCATGGCTTTGGTAGCGACGCTGAGTCTATCCTTGATGTGCAGTGTGAAAACATTGCCAGTTGTCTGTAATGTAATACCTAAGTAGGCCTCTACTTGTAATGTGATACACTCTCAAATGGTTTCCCTGCAGTGTGAAAAATTGCTGGCTTTCCCCCTTTCCTAAAGGTCATAGATTTAGTCTTGTTTCTGTTTAACCTAGGGTCATTGTCTAACGCCCATCCTTCTAAGGCTGTAACAGTTTGACCCTCACGTTGAGCGACAAGTGTAACGGTTTACCTTTGCTCCACGTTGAGCGTACAAGTGTAATGTTAATTAATGCCCCATGTTGGTAGCAACAAGTGTAACGGTTTGGCTGCCCCTAACTGTTGGGTGATAAATGTAACTGTTTACCTTTGTCTAAGCTATGTTGTTTTAATGGGCGCCAAGACCTCAATGCAATGCTGAAATCTAAATTTGTATTTAACAACGTCTAGCTCTGGTAGAACATCTTCAAGAATCTATTCACTCAGATCGTGGTATGATTTGATCATTAACCCAACAAACAATTGTATCAGGAGAAGGAATTGGTCTATATCTAATGCTACCTACTGAAAGCAAAGATTGCATTGTAAAAGAATTGAATTTATTATATAAAACAAGTATAGCAAAATTAATAATAATAATAATAATAATAAGTTTAAAATTTAAATTGGAGCGTTGCGATTTTGATATTACCGATAGAAAATTACGTGAAAACGGAGTCTGATAAATTATTGATTTTACTCTTATTCCCAAGCTATGAAGTTACTGAAATAGGAAATATAAAACAAAGAGAAATGAGAGATTGCGTATTTCTGCGTCATTCTCGCTTACCACTGGAAATGGCCGAAGCCTTTCCCTCGTACTGGATGATGCTGTGTGCTTCCCACAGTCTCCTGGACGTCGACATCTCCGTCGATATATGATGATATTCTGGTAGATTTGATAATTCTATGGTCCGTACATCGGACCCAAACACTCGTACAGCCACACTGGTTAAGTTTTACAAAAGTTAGTCCTCCAATCCACGGAACATCGGAGCGACTCCCGCGTGCAACCGTACTCGTTAAGTTCTATACAGATAGTTCTCGTTCCACGGCGCGCTGAACGATATATGCACACCTCCGCATCCCCACTCTTCAGCCGACTTCCAGCTTACGTGGTCTCCACTGATTGGCTGCTCCCTACGCGCTAGATCCCCACTCTGGCTCACTACACTCGGCGGGAGGCTGAAGTTGTTTTCCGTTCCATACATCCGCCTTTTCGTTAAGCTGCAACGCAGGATTGCGTCATGCTTCCCGACAAGATTAAGCCTGTACTTGAATTCCCAGTGACTCATGTCTCTCAATATACCCTAACTGACGAAACTCCGTTAAATTCCGTAATCACATAATTTTCTATGATATTGTCGTTCGTAATAATTTGCTTGATAGTGTTTTCTAAGACATAGAAAACCTATCTGTATGCTTGTAATTTTATAAAATGCTCCGAAAAATACCTTAATAATAATTATAATAAATTAATAATAATAATAAATTAACATGAAAATTTATCTTGGCTGAACAATTTGCCGCGTAAATAAATAGAGAATGGCTTCCTACTGACTTATGCCAGTGGCATGAAAACCCCTCGAAAAACACGTTACAAGGGGTCGAGAGCAGATTGCAATTCGACCTGTGAACTTGAAGCGATCACCATGTCATCCGCGTATATAAATGAGATTACCCTCTCTGATAATATATCTGTGATATTATCTGCCATAGCTGTGATAAATAACAGAGGGCTTAATGGGTCTCCTTGCAGCACGACTGTAGTCTGCTGTATTGGGCTCGATGTTGAAATGCCATCGTTAATGACTATATAGTTAGAGCCTAAAATACTTTTGACAAGATGTTTCAATAGTCTGTCTAGTTTTTCCAAATTTTCTCCCTGCTAATCGAGTCAAAAGCTTTGGAGAAGTCAATGAATATGGATTGCAACTTTCGCTTCGGTACTGACAGGGTAGACGCAATCTCAGTTTTTTAGACCTTGAATTGCCTGGATTGTGCATCTCCTCTCCAAAAGCCAAACTGTGAGTCGTGACACTATTTTGGATGGGTCACAGACTGCGGAGGAGGAAGCATCTATTAAAACATCATTCCCTGATTTATTTCTCGTTGTTTGATAAGGTATTTTGGCTAATTCATGTACTATAGAGAATGTTATCGCTCGTTCTACTTTCATTCAGTGCTACTATTCTATTTTAGACCACCTCGTTGTGTAGTTCCTAGCGTTCTTGGCTGTCCCGGAGGTCCGGGTTTGATTCCCGGCTTTGCCATGAAATTTAATTCTCATGTGAGGGCTGGAACGGGGTGCACTCAGCCTCATGTGGCAACTCAGTAGAAGAGGGTTCGATTCCCACCTCAGCTATCCTGGAAGTTGTTTTCGTGGTTTCCCCACTTCTAATCCAGTCAAATTCCAGGATGGTTCCTAACTTAAGGCCATGGTCGCTTCCTTTCCACTATAATCCAATTAACAAACACACTAGTTCAGCCATAACAATAACACAGGTTATCACACAAATTCCAAACACAAATACATGGGGCTACAAGACCACGATGTCGTAGCCCCTAATATAAGCAACAACAATTTCTATTTGCATTCTTGTAGCTCTATTCAAAAGTATTTGCATTTTTTTAATATTTTGTCTTTTCTCTGCTTTATTTATGTCTGTATTTTAGCTACTGACTGTTCGCATTGCTTGTCAGGGTTTCATATTGCATTTGTGCCTTATTACAAAGAAACCTGTAATTTATGGTGGAATGTTTGTCTTGCCACTATTTAGATGGCGCCATGCCCACCAGTCTCAACAACTGTTTGATGTTACGGTCTGAGATAGTGTAGTCGGTCATGGCTGAGGTTACCTTTCCAACTGAAACTCATCTTTTTCTTCCAAAGCAACCTGTTCTTCCCGTAATTGCAGAAAGAGATCTTCTGAGTCTCTAAATTAGGGTTGTTCTAAGACTTCGCATTTTATTTTCGTGATTCCCAAAATTGACTACAACTTTCTTCCGACAATAGCTCTTCTTCTATCCGCTAACATGTTGTTCTGTAAGCCGCTTTGGCCCTGTGTAGATCTTGGTAAAGCAATATGGGTGGATTAACTGAATAAACGAATGAAGAGCTCGAGAAACTTACCATTCTCGGTTAAGTGGGCATAATTAGTGGTCCAATAAAACCTCAAATGCACCAAAACATAATCCTTCTTCATAACTTAAATAAATCATCAAAACATGGTTACAAAACTAACAAATAAATGTATTAATAAAATAATAATAAAAAATCAACAAATATCCCTATAGTAATTACATATGATCCGCAAAATGATTATGCATAAATCCAATGAACAGATAATAAATTAAATCACCGTCCCATGGACGTTAGAAGTACTCCCCTTCTCTTTAAAAAAATAAACAAATCATCAAACAACTGTTAGCACAACAGCGCTAAAATTTACACTTATTAATTAATTAACAACATTGTTACTTTCAATCCGTTTACCAAATATTTTCCGCCAATAGAACTAATCAATTCAACTGAGAGTTGTTTCACAATAATAATGGACAACAAAGGTCTTACTTAATTCTTTACTGTAATATAGTTACTTATAATTTCCAAATAAACGCTTACAACGCGTATTATGACCTTCCCTTCTCTGATATACTGAACAAACATCCACAGAATACGTAAACGACAACTTCTCTCAATTACACAGGTAAATTACCTATAACATTTTTCTCAGCTTGTTATCAAACAAATATAGCTGCTATAATTCTTCACTTCGATCTCTTAATACAGTATTCTGGCATAACAACTTATTTAAATTGCATATAATGCCTTGCTTTCATAATATATTTATACATAATAATTACAGCGTATAACTCTTTCAGATTTTGTGATAATACATAATAATCGACTCTAATAAACAGTGATGACGTAATAGTTTACTAGTATAAGTTACTCTAGATTTTAAATAATTGTTGTTAATATTTAATAAATATAAACATTCGTTACTTCTCTCTGGACTTTCCAAAATATTGCGTTAATGCAATCAATAGTCAACAACAGTCTCTAAGAGTGTTGCAAAAAATTTCGTAGAATACTCAAATGTGTTGATTTGTCTAAGCAGATAAGATCTCTCAAAATAAAATAATTTATCCACTGATAAATTATTATTAATAATGACTGGCTAAAGTGGAATGTCCAAATAATGTTTCATCCTTCCACCAATCCAAAATGTTCGATTGAATAATTACTTGAGTAACATCAAACTCGAAGTTAGCTAATACACAATAACTATATTTCAAAAATAAAGGATAACTGTTCCTAAGATTTACAATAAAATCTTGGAAATGTCCAAAGAAATAATTCATTTCCAAAGAAATATCCTTTTCCTAGTCTGGGTTGCTTGGGTAAATTAATATCATATTCCAAAATGCTATATATAATTCGGTAAAATTCGATAAAATTCACTAAAATTCAATAAAATTCAATAAAATTCAATAAAATTTCCAAAGAATTCATGGTTTGAAATAAATTCGAAAAAGGAAATTATTTATAAAATGAGCTTAAATCTCGAAGCCTAAAAGTCAAAAATCCAAATGTTAATATCCAAAATCTCACTAAAAGAAATTTAATATTTAAATATCCAACGTTGAAAAATAATTTCTGTGCCTAAACTATATCACACACAATAATAAAAATGGATTTGCGTTGAAATGGTGCCATGCTCTCTGATATTCTACTCTACAACTTACTACAAAAAGAACCAACAACTACGAACGAAGATTTCTGTCTCTACCTTACGATGACATCTTGTAGAAATAGTGTGGTGTAAATTACTGACGACACCAGTAATTCCATACTCAATAATCTTCATCCTCGTCCTCCGGAAAACTGCCTCATCACGACTCGAACCCTGATCTCCGATCGCTAATCTCCCTGGCTGGTTACGAACGCGGACCATCTGCAAACTATTCGTCTGATGACCCTGTAGTTTACTTAAAAGACGCTTCCTACATGAAGGTATGTTGTTGAAAAATTTGGTAGAGATCAGATGATTATGTTAGTCGTAATTTGATTTAAGCTTCGAACATTTGGGTGGCCGCCATTACGTTTCCGTCAAGATGGCGGCGATATAAAACATGACACTGAGGTGCCCTTGGCTAGTATTACCTCTGTACCAAATTTCGTTCAATTCGATTTCACCGTGTTTGAATTGATAGGGGGGCAAACATTGCAGAGTACATACACTCACACACAGACAGACAGAGAGACACACAATTTTTGGCCCTGTGTAGATCTTATAAGTCTAGTTTCTTTTTTTTTTTTTTTTTCAAAAATTGAAAGTAGGCTAATAATAGGACTACCGAGCAGACGCATTCAATGGCCTATGACATGAACAAGGAAATTATGCGTTTCTGTTATTTCGTTACGAAACTAGAAGATGATATGACGATGTACAGACACCTCCTGTGCCAAAGACTACCCTGACTACCAAAAATTGTGTGTCTGTCTGTCACTAGTTCTCTAGTAATATATGAACAAATATCGGTATTAATACATCCAATGTCTTCCAATGACATTCCTACTTACTATTACAAAACCATCCATTGGTAAAAATAATGAAAATTATATTATACTGATCTTCCATAAGATCACTTCTGTACAACAATAAACAACCATAATGTAGTCAAAGAACGTCTTCACGTTCTTTAAACGTCACTCCTGTTAATGGTTTAAACGTTTAGAAGCTTTATAATAATTTTTAAAAAAGTTCAAATGTCAACTAAGATTCCTTAAATTATTTAATGATTAACAATAGAAATTATTATTAAATGTTTAATTAAAAGGCTATTAATATTTCCAAAATATTAATTGAGTTTGTAAAATATTTATTATTTAGATGTTTATTAATTATCAGATTTAATTATTAATCGTATTGACATGCCTCCTATAATTCATTGATTTGATAAATACTTAATGTATGCAGTACTACGGGAGAATTTTCAACACGACGGTTGCATTAAATCAGCATATACTTAACCTAACACTGGCAAATTTTAAAGTGGAACTTCTGATACCGCAATTCCATCTCAAGAATCCCGGTTTCTCTTCTCAACGTTTTGGACATATATTTGAATTGCCACATATCCATATTGGGCATTTCAACTCAAATTCTTGTACGAATTTCCCAATTTCTACATCCCATACAACGAGGTTATTTCATGTCATCATAATACTGGTTGGCACCTTTTAACATCGTTAATAGTCTCCGTATTGAAGAGGATTCAAGTTATTTAACTCAAGGGCCGAGCTGAATTATTTTATTGATTTTCTAAATTATTTTGTGTATATTTTGATAAAAAAATTAAAGCTTAACATTCTTACACTCACCGTCTAATAGTTCTTACCAATCTTATATTTATTTAATTAATACTACTTTGTAAGGATATCCATTTTTATTACTATATTTTATCAATTATTATCTTTAATTTTCATTTTAATTTGGATTTAAGGCGCATATGCCATTTTAGTTTTCCAATTCTTAATTGATTTTCTTTCTAGGCTGAGGATGACCCCACTGTGGGTCGAAACATGTACTAATATATAAAATATATATTTGTTTATGTATTGATTTGGCGTATAATTTAAACGTTTAATAATAAACAATATTATTATTATTGTTTTAGGATCAGCTGTTTATCAAGAAAGTTATTCAGTTAACTTTATTATATCGTTAAATTCTCCTAGTTATTAATGATATTATATTTGAATATTGTTAACAAAATATTTTATAATTATTATTTACATCATTCGTGATGATTCTCAATCATCCAACCTTCCTTCTCTTGTCAACTGCTGACAATCCTTAATTTTTATGCTCTTAAATAAAGTGTCACTGTTACAAAATCATATCACATTGTTATCAATCATAATATAGTTGTTTCGTTTCATAATTGGGCATACATACATAGCCGAACGGTTAAGTTAAGCTTATATAATTACTGTCTTGTTCTTGATAATATTTTAATAATAATTAATTAACAAGTTAATTACTTATAACACCATATTCTTCAACACTCGACTACAGCGGACTACAGCTATTAAAAATCGTTGTCCTTCATCCGCGATAGTCTATTGTTGTTGTTGTTGTTGTTGTTGTTTCTGTTGTTGATTCTTTAGGAGTTTTACGGCATCATGGTCTTGTAGCCCCGTGTACTTGGGTGTGTGCAGAAGTTGTCTGATAAACTGTGTCATTGTGATGTCTGTAGGCTTACTAGTGTGCGTACTCTTATACGAGGAAGGATTTGGGTAGGAAGCAGTTGTTGTTGTTGTTTCATTTGAGATGCATGGACATCATGGTCATTTAGCCCCGTGTACTTGGGTGACGAAGATAATAAAATAAAGTAATTAGTGTTGTGATTACTATTAAAGTAATAATAAGTAATCTGTTTAATTCGGCTATTGCTTGGATAATTAATCATTTTGAATTTTGTCTGATAACCTGTGATATTGTGACGGCTATATTAGTGTGTGTATATATATTTCAGGTGAGGATTCAATCAATTAAAGTATAATATCCATAGGCCTATACAAGCTACTACAACCAGCATTCAATTATACTCCTGGAAAAGGACAAAGAGTTATAACTATATCCATGCATTTAGGAGAAAGTAGGCTATATGTTCTTTACTAAACTTCTTGTTAATATTATTATTATTATTATTATTATTATTATTATTATTATTATTTGTAAATAATACGACGCTATGCCCAACAAAGGAGCTCGATTAAACCTGTTCAGTTGAATTTGAATTTGCTTTCTGTCTTCCCATCTGCATTCTCTCACTATGGACTTTTGCATTGCAGTGGCGAGTCTCATCCGGGGCTTTACAGCAATATCATGTTCACCAACGATCTGAAGCTAAATATATTTCTTTCTGTTACGTTGATTTTGTGCAAGTCATTTTAAATTACTATTATGCAGTTATTCTGCGCTTTTAATGAGGAGGCGTGATTGAATATCCTTCTTTCGTTGTCCGATCTTTGAATATGTTCATAACATTCCCTCACTGGGCAAAGGCCTTCCTGAGGATTATCTTTCTAGTTTGTCGGAATGTTTAGTTAGTGATCTGCCTCCAGTGATCAGTGCCGTGCTATACTGTTTTAATTTTGCGAGTTATTATTATTAATAATAACAATGATAATAATATTGCTAGTATGGCTTTTCAGACACAAACTAGACGTTTCCTGGCGGTCAAATATTAAGCAGGTGTCGTTAAGTGGGAATGTATCGGAAAGTGAAATGAGCTAGAGTGGGATCTTCAACGCTCCCAGCCGCTCCTGTCACATCCACTCAAACTTCCATTGCGACAAGAAAATCCTACCGGGTTCACTTTAAGTGCGGGGAGGATTACCACTTCAGGGTAGGCTATCATCTCACGTATCAACAGCACGATGAGAGGGACACGCTAGTCGAGTGATCAGAAGGCGAGACACATTAGTTATGTGTTTAGTCTTGTAGCAAAGTGAGATTACAAGCAAACAGTTCAGCCCGGTAGGAAACTGTAGGAAGGAATAACAACACCATATAGATATAAACACTGTGGGTTAGCCCCATAAAGTCCCAAGAACAGCCATGGAAAGAACAAAAGCACGGTATCTGCGCTTGCTAAACAAAATAGCGGCGTGAATATCTAATGCTAACGAGTCCCCTGGGTCGCTTTTCCCGGCAGCGTGTGGTTTCCGCTCAATATCGGGTCCATTGCACATCCTCTCTTAATGGACTAATAGGGCTCATTAGGGCCCAACGCGGGGGAGGGATATTTCTCTCTCTTTCGGAACACGATTAATCAGTCTCCCCTCTCACGGGAGGAACATGACCGAGACTGTCGTTCCTTCTGACGTTCCGCTCTCAAATGTTATATCAGAGGTGAGCTAATTGCCTGCAGGGCCGGAACAATGCTTTAATCTACGGCGACACTGGACAGTGTCACAATCCTGACAGTGAACATGGACAAGCACAAGAACTGTTAATTGCCTTTGTGAAAATCACTTGGTTCCAAAGAATCCCTGATGTGTGAGGTTAAAATGGGCTCACGTCATGTCCAAAGCTACAAGGCTCGCTGTGTTTACTGGCACTAGACGAGCAAGACGGCCTTGTGTTGAGGGGTGCAATACGGAAATAATGTGTCTTCATTTTCTAACATTTTCTATCATACCCATGTTCAGGGTGCATTGTTACTCCTAATGATCTGAGTTGATAAACAGCATCATCGGTGAACACGATTGTTGCCAGTATTTCCCTAAAGCTGTAAATATGAGAATAATAAACACATATCAGGGTACAATCGTGTTCACCGCCTGAAAAACATTACATTCTGATTACTCAGGCAACACATCCAAACAATAAGCATGTTCCTGCACCACTGAAACACACTTCAACTTGGCGCTCATCACGGACAGTACGAATACTATCCTCAGATATCCGCCATTTTTCAATGTCACTATATCCTACTCTGAAATAACAAGCACACTCCACATTAATGCTACTTACGTCTTTAATGTCACTATATCCTACTCTGATTTTGGAGAACTACATGATGAAAATATTAGTGAGAGAAGTAAAGATTCGTGATTTTTTTGGCTTAAGAAAAGTTTTTAACTTACGTAAGTCGCCCGAGATTGAGGAAGAAATTGACGGGTTTTTAAGTTCGCAAGCGCAGTGATTCTAAAAGTTCGCTGAACTATGGTCCTATAGAGAGGTTAGTAACGCACCATGGAACTACTTGCGAGCGTTATGATGCTACCGTCAATGAGGAGGATCTGAACGATCGAATTGGAATTAAATATGAAAAATTGTAACCTGCTTATTTAATATGTCAATACGAGCCATCAACCATTAATTTAATCTGCGACTCCCAGGCAAAACCCCACACAAGACACGGCACAAACCTAGAAGAATTGCTGAGTTTTAATTCATTGGCCGTGAAAGCTAATATTAATCTGAGATGTTTATTACGGAAGCGCAGTTGGCAGCGGTAGGTCGCCTATTGTTGTGAGGAGGCGACCGCATGTGAGGGTGTACCGGTGGAAGGACGAAGTTCATTCTGCTGAGTTCTAGACCCAACTCCACGTCACTGGCGACCGCATGTGAGGGTGTACCGGAGGAAGGACGAAGTTCATTCTGCTGAGTTCTAGACCCAACTCCACGTCACTGGCGACCATATTTGCAAGTGCGAATACAATGCGCACAGATCAAGGATTTATTCCCACTCAAGTGACATTTATTTTCTTAATGCCGTGCAAGTGCACGTTGGGTGAGTTACTTGGCCGCAGCACGACCACACCTGAGAGACGTACGCCCCCAGAATACTTGTGTGCCTAGTAGACCGACAACCCAGTTGCGCCCTGGCAATATCGCCATTATTTGTCGATGTGAAGAACTGTACGGATTCGCCTGAGAATTAGTACCCAGTCCGGGGAGTGCAAGCCGCGTTTTGTAATATAACACTGATTTAGGTAAAGAACATTCGTGAGAGTGACTTTTGAGCCTGAGTGTAAATGACAGTGTTTTAGTGATTATAATTTGTATATTTCTGTCATTTGCCTATTTTTACGTCCGGTGGTGGACGAGGCAATGTGTGAAGTGTATCATGGGACGTCGCCGTCATGGGCTGAGGACCTGTGAATGAGAGGATATAATACTGGTAAGCGCGCGAGACTTGAATGTTAGTATGTGGGTATTTGGGTGAGCTGTGTCGCCCGGACGTGTGAAATAGAATCATGGGTTAGATTTGTATTTTGATTAGTGGCTGTAATTGTAGATTTGTATTTGTTGTGTTTGACTATGATGCGCCAACCTAAACGTAGTAATGAACTAGGTTCGCACCTATCTGAGTGCAGGAGACACCAGGCATAGCAGCAATCTTCTTGAGAATGATGTAAAACTGGTGGTGGCAGAGAGAGTAGAACAGTTTCGTGCTGGGCCCATTGTTTTGCGAAACTACCGTGCCAGGACTCAAGAAGATGAGCTGGGCACCCCAGGGTCGTGGACGAACGTACCCTCGTTAAGAGAGTAATTTCAACCAAGTCCCCTCGAGTCGAGAACGAAAGTAAAGAAATCCTATAAGATACAAAAGACAACGAGGGATAAGCCAGAAATTGTCGAGACGACATGTATTTTAAATACTCAAAAGATCAGAAGCGAGAGAAACGATAACAAGCTAGGATGAACGTAAAATAAGTGGAGCGTATCAAGATACGTCCACTGACGTAAGGGAGTAGGGTTATAAAAAGATGAAGTTAGGAATGGATAAATGAAGAGGAGCTGACGAAGAGTCTTGTGAAAATCTGGTCTGTAACAAAGTAGGCGTTACAGTCCCAAAGGAGCTCCCGGATTAGGTAAAAAAAAAGGAGGAAAGATACAAGAATACATATTGAGGCGGGAACGAACCACATATCCGAGGAAATCCTGCATATGCTCACCGTTAAACAGAAACAAAACGAAATTGACTTACGGAAACATAGCCGAAGGTAGATATCTCGTTAAAAGGGGGACAGGAAGGAAAGGGGGAGGCAAGGGTCATGAGTAAAAGATTTGCGTAACAAACCGCAATCCCACTCAAAGACACGAAAGAAAAAGAACTTGAGTGCAGTAGATAGTAGTGTGATATCAAGACATTGCTTGGGTCAGAAAAGAATGAAGTATATGATGCGACAGTACAGGTCTGTCCTAAGATCCAGATGCATAGCAATACCGTAGTAATATGCAATGACCAAACGATCTTACACCAGTCACTGACGAGACTAGACGAACATCATGGTAGTCATATGAGCATCCCAAAAATGCATTAAATGCAAGGAGGCACCGACACACGGGATCTCAAAACATGCATGTATGCCCAACGCCACAACACCCAACTAAAT
Organism: Meconema thalassinum; assembly: GCA_946902985.2. Lineage (NCBI taxonomy): Eukaryota > Metazoa > Arthropoda > Insecta > Orthoptera > Tettigoniidae > Meconema > Meconema thalassinum. The sequence goes on along the minus strand of OX336392.1, from coordinate 5,348,843 downwards.
ACTGAACCCCAGAATAAAAATAAGGAAAGGGGGCCGGGACCAAAAACATAAACACAAGGGAAAAGGAGAACAAAAGGATATGCAGAATAGTGAAACATGCTCGTATAAGACGCACGTAACAGTTCACTCATTCATGCATATCGTGAAAAGAAACATGGCGACTACTTACCGAGATATTGCTGTGAAAAGCGACACAAATAAACGAGCGAAAAGAAACCAAATAGACTATATTAAATAATAGAAAAATATACGTATTTCACCTCATCTCAATATGTATACTTATCAAAAGAGTAGGAAGCGAAAACTTCCGATAAAATAGGAGAACTGCTGAACCGCTGAACTAGGAAAATAGTTCAATGACCAAAACAATATTTAATGTTTGTGACGTGATTCGAGTGAGGCTTGTAATATTTTTCGCCACTGAATTAGGGTGTGGTCATACCGGTGAGTCACGCGACCAGTGTAGAAGATTCGTAAGTGTTTGTAGTGTGTGATTCTTGCCAGTCAGGAAGGCTAGGGGATCACATCTAGCGGGACGTGAGTTGGCGACCACGGGACCCCAGCTGAGTACGGCATTTCTTCCACTTACTTGTGGTGGGCTCCTCTCCGTCTTCTTTCCTGTCGACCTCTCTTGGTCAACTCTTGTTCTCTTCCGATCCCGACAGTATTAGGGTATCCGAGGCCTAGGGAGTATTTCACTTTCCCGCCTTAATTGGCCCTTGTCTCATCTTTCCTGATACCCTCATTCTTCGAGGGGTCAGCCATCTTTATCTTTTCATGTTATCTCCTGCCTTTTGCTCAAGGCCCTCAAGGAGAGAGGGTGTGTTTGCTCTCAGGGAGAATATAATTGTCTTATTTCCACAGTTGGCAAAGGACATTTATTTATGTTTAGGTTGGCAGCAGTGACCTGGAGAGAGAGTGAAGTTGCCATCATGGATGAATGTGTTTGTATTTCGGAGCAACAGCTCCTTCGCATATCAAGTGTTGTGTCTTTTGTAACATGTACATTTTTGTAAATACAGTCCACTAGAGTTAATTCGTCATTTTCATTTATCCCCTGATGTTTCATCTGGGGCACGCATGTCGCAGACAGACATATGTTTTGGTCCAACACGGGCTGGATTCCCGCTATATCAACTGACGCCATGTGGTCTCGACAAACGCTAAAACTGCTGTATTTAAGTGAACCAGTGCGAAATACGTATGTAGAGACAATACTAGTACATTATTGTGAACAATGCAGGCGCAATTGCAATTTATTTATCAATGTTTGTGAGTTTGATCTAACTTATTTTGAAAAGTGAGCATTGTGGCTGCCATACGAAGCCACCATTGTGCTTTGGCTTCATGTCGCCTCGGCTAGCTTCGGTAAGCTTCGATACACGCGCCAGCTGCAGCGCTCGCCAGACTGCTTGATCCATGTTTACAACGTAGCTGTTGAATTACAAATTTACTACGTATTTGAATAAGTTAATACATGCAGCGGGACTTGCAAAATTAATTATGATGAATTGTATATTCGTAAATGCATATCCAGTATTGTGAACGTTTCGGTGTGCAGTTGAAAGCATCAATGGACGCATGTTTGAGGCCATCCGTGAGTTCTCGCGAGTTCCATTCAGTAGTGCAGCCTTCAATTCCTGACGGACACAGTTCCATTCAGTAGTGCAGCCTTCGATTCCTGACGGACACAGTTCCATTCAGTAGTGCAGCCTTCGATTCCTGACGGACACAGTTCCATTCAGTAGTGCAGCCTCCGATTCCTGACGGACACAGTTCCATTCAGTAGTGCAGCCTTCGATTCCTGACGGACACAGTTCCATTCAGCAGTGCAGCCTTCGATTCCTGACAGACGCAGTTCCATTCAGCGGTGCAGCCTTCGATTCCTGACGGACGCAGTTCCATTCAGCGGTGCAGCCTTCGATTCCTGACAGACGCAGTTCCATTCAGACGTCCTGACTTCGATATCCGACCGTTGGGTGACGACGCAGACTGAAAGAACCTCTACACCAGATAAGTTAACAAAGGCATTTCATAGCAATTCCTTCCCATACCCAGCAATCCTTCCTGTGCATGAACCATTTTAAGCATGTCTACTGAACGTGAGATAAAGTCACTGACCAAGCGCAGAGGTGTTCTCCGAGCATCCCTCACGAGACTCCATACCCAAATTAATGAATTTAATAATGATACTCCTGCTGAAGTGGAAAAGTATAAATTCTGTCCTAAAACTTCCCCATACGGGAGAACGAAACGCATCAGGCGAAAGCCTGGCCAAAATAACTACTGTGGTCAAGAAAATTAGACTGAAACGGTGCGGGGATATTGAGCATGAAATACGTGACTAGAAAACCAATATAGGGAGCAATGCATTAACAATTTTTATTCCTAATAATAAATTTATAATGAACAAACAAATTGCACTTAAGTGCTTATTACAGAAATTAACAATTATAAATGTAGCAAATTGTGAGGGCCTGATTACAGAACCCAGATTATAGAAAGGTCCATGAAAAGCTTGCTTGATTGGAGAAAAGTTGAGCTTAATATATAAAAAATGCAGTTTATAAAAAGAGAGAACCATAAAAAATAATTAAGAGTGTAATAACTGGTATGATATAAGCTCTTTATAAAATTGAACTTATCTTTGAAGAGAGTTGAAGAGAGTTGAAGAGCCAGCTCCTTAAAAAGTTCCAGCTAGCACACGTTGATTTAAAAGTCTTCACGGTTTACTTGGAAGGAGGCGTACATGGCCTAGAGTTATGTGCACCATCGATAAAATGTCAACTTTCTTTTCTTGCGCAGGATGACATTTATAGTTTCCAAGAGCTGATCCAGAGATATTTTGAAGGACGATTCCAAGTATCCCCTCTAAGGTGATGTTGAAGAGTACAGCGGCTGGCAATTATTCTTGCCATCTTGAGTAATACGTCATGGTGCAGATCTTGTGACGTAACTGCTCTCTAGCGTAGATATCAGCGATGGTGTCATGAGCGGTAGCGGTGACCAGCGGGTTGAAGTGATTCAGAAGTGGCGGTTGATCCGAAGTGATGAAGAACGCCAGCAAGCGGCGTCTTAAATAGGGACCATAGAACTCTCTCGAAGTTTGGAGATCGCCCGACCAGACAAAGACCTGCCATTGGTCGAACGAAAGTCAGGGTGACGTCAGTCGACACTACTCAGCAGACAGTGGATCAACCAGTAGATATCTGGTATGTCATGAGTGAGGACGCCTGAAATAGCGAGACTGAAACACTCGAGGTGAGAACTATAATATATATGAATAAGTGATTGATAACAAGATTATGCATATGGTTTAAGCAATTAACAATTGTAAATAAATAATTACCATTCGGGGATCTCAGTAACAATAAATAAAATTTGACCGACAAATGGGCCAAGCTAAACATTGAAAATTTCACAAAAGTGATCATGCTCCGAGAACTCCGAATGAAAACAAACAAAAGAATCAGTCAAAGCAAAACATGGATAACAGACGAGGAGAAACTAAGACTCGAAAGGCAAAACAGAAATAGCAGAGATGGGTCTAGTATAACGACCTTTACTAGTTAAAACATCAACAGCTCTGACACGTTTATCACGGCCAAAGTGGCAGTGAATAACTCTACCTAGGTTCCACACGAGAGGCGGAGATGGGTCTCGAAGAAGAACCATGTCCCCCACTCATACATCTGGTTGAGGAAGCCGCCATTTCTCACGCCTATTTAGCAAGCTGAGATATTCTAACTTCCATCGGCGCCAAAAAGAACAGCGCAAAGATTCTACTTTTCTCCAAAAGATAGGTAAGTTAGGATCACAGCGTCGAACCAGCAAAGGCGGAGTAGCAGCAAGCGAACAGCCAATCAGGAAGTGACTGGGTGTTAAAGGTAAAAGATCCTTAGGATCGTTTGAAAGAGGGGTCAGAGATCTGGAATTTACAATACCTTCAATTTGAATAATCAAAGAGTTGAATTCCTCATAAGAAAGTATGGTAGGACCAAGAGTTTTCTTAAGCTGTCTTTTAGTAAGTTTGATGCAGGACTCCCATCGGCCCCCATGATGGGGAGCGTAAGGCGGGGTGAAATGCCATTTGAAACCTTTAGAATAGGAAAAGTTGGAAATTTTTTCTTTAGCAGAAGGGGAGCTTAACACTTTTTTCCAGAGATCAGAAGCGCTTACAAAAATTTTATTATCTGAAAAAACTTCAGATGGAACACCCCTTCTAGCAGCAAATCTAGGAAAGGCGGCCAGAAAGTAGGATACAGAAGCGTTCGTAACCATCTCAAGGTGGATAGCTCCCGTCACCATACATACAAATAACGAGATGTAGAGTTTACCTAAGATTTTGCGCTTAGATGAAGAGGGATTGGTCTGATATATGTAAGGACCTGCGTAATCGATCCCAGTAAGAGCGAAGGGCTTACTAGGTTCTGAACGAAATGGAGGTAAATTACCCATAATCTGCGTGGCGGGCCGTGGTTTAACCTTGAAGCAAGGTATACACTTTTTGACAACAGAAGAAACCTCATGAACGCCATTGATGATCCAGTATAGTTCACGAATTAGACAGAGCAAGGTGCGAGTGCCAGCATGAAGGTGTTTATAATGAAACTTTTTTATTATAAGGGTAGTGATAGGATGCTTTGAAGGAAGGATGATGGGATGCTTTTTCCCATCCTCACAACTAGACATAGCTAATCTTCCACCCACACGTATTATGCCGTCCTGGTCTAGAAAAGGAGTGAGTGGTGAAAGCCTGCTAGACTTGGGTAAATCTTTACCACTTATAAGAGCTTGCTTTTCAGGAGCAAATACTTCCTGCTGAACAAGTAACAAAATCTTGCAAGTAGCAAATTCTAACTCTACTCTGGAAAGAAAGGGTTGAGGCTTCAATGGTTGATCAATTACTAAATATTTCCATCGGAAGATATAAGACACTACACGAATCAATTTATCAAATGAAGAGTATCTATGAAAAAGGCTAGTAGAAGTAGAAGTAAGATGCGACGTGACAGGGTCATTACGGGCATCAGGTATTTCTTCTACAGATTGATTAGCTAAGCGAGGCCAGCAAGATGATTCCTGACTTAGCCAAGGAGGACCATTCCAGTACAGGTCTGAAGAAATCAATTTTTTAGGCGTGCAACCACGTGATATTATATCCGCGGGGTTTTCACGGCTAGGAACATGTCTCCATTGTTCAGAATGAGAGACTTCATGAATCTTAGAAACGCGATTTGCCACAAAGGTATTCCAATGAGAAGAAGACTTGGAAATCCAAGCTAATACAATAGAAGAATCGCTCCAAAAAAATGTGCGGGAAAATTTTAACTTTAAACTGACATTTAGTTTAGTAGCTAATTCTGTTGCCATTAAAGCAGAGCATAATTCTAATCTCGGCAATAATACTGTTTTAAGTGGAGCAACCTTAGATTTAGCGCACACTAAATTAGAAAATCCAGGGAAAGTGTCTGAGGAACGTCCTACTATGTATGCACAACAGCCATAAGCTCGTTCTGAACTATCAGAAAATACATGCAGGTCATACTGCTGGTATAAGGGATTAGAAATTAAAGGGCGGGGTATAGAAACCTTGGAGAGATCCAGCAAACTGCTGCGATACTCTAACCATTCTTCTACAAGAGGAAGGGGGAGATTTTCATCCCAGTCTGATTTTAATGACCAAAGCTTTTGCAAGAACATTTTTGCAACAATAACTATAGGAGCAATATATTGCAAAGGATCCAAGATCTTTGCGATTTCTGACAGAACTTGCCTCTTAGTTACAGGGGGAGATTCTGACAGATGTACCTGATAAGAGAAGGTATCAGAAGAAGGACGCCAAAAACACCCAATGCTTTTACGGCTGCTTCATCAGTAGGAATGGCAACAAATTCATCAACTGGGACCTCTGATGAAAATTTTGATATAAATTCAGTGGAATTTGAAGTCCATTTATGGAGCGGAAAACCACCTCCTAGGAGTAGGGATTTCAAATCTTCGCACACAAGGAGCGCTTCAGAAATATTAGGGAAAGAGCACAAGAAATCGTCGACATAAAATGCCGTTTTTAATGACTCAGAGGCCAAAGGATGATACAGATGACCATCTTGCTCGGCTAACATGTGGAGAGACCGAATCGCAAGAAAGGCTGAAGGCTTCAGGCCATATGTCACAGTCTTCAATCTAAATATCTTTATGGGTTTGGAACTCTCATCGCGCCACAATATTCTTTGCAGATCTTGCTGCTCAGAATTTACGAGAATCTGCCGATACATCTGCTTAATATCTGAGATTACAGCAATAGGAAACCTTCGAAAATTAAGCAAAACAGAGGTGAGATCTGTTTGAATCGCGGGACCACATTGCAAGGTATCATTTAAAGAGATTCCATTGGAATCTGGTGATGAGCCATTGAAAACTACTCTTATATTGTCCTGTGTTAAAGAATTTTTCCATACCGGATGATGATTTAAATAAACTATTTCATTTAAAGGATGGTCAATTTCTTCTGATTTAGAAATTACCTCCATGTGATTGGATGATTCGTATTCCTCCATAAAGGAAGCATACTGAGTTTTGACAGAAGCATCTTGTTTGAACCGATTTTCAATAGCAAATAGTGCCCTAAGTGCTCTGGAATGCGAGCCCGTAATTGCGGGAGGATTGGGATTACGTGGAAGAGTTACTATAAATCTGCCTTCAGTATTACGGACAGTGGTTTCCTTATATAACTTTTCACAAATTTCGTTAGAAGAAGAAGAAGAAGAAGAAGAAGAAGAAGAAGTAGCCTGAACATTCTCAAGATCCCAGAACTTGGTTAGCTCTTGGCTCAAATCGGTACCAACAAAATAACAATTCGATACAGTTTGAATAGGATTACGGTATATTTGGCCAGTAGCAATCCAACCAAAATCAGTTTCGCGGAAGAAAACATTAGGAGCAATTTTTACTTTATTGGAATGAAGACATTGCCAAAATACGCTTGAGCTGAAAAGAAGCTCTACGGGTGAAGCTCTGTTGAAATGAGGGTCAGCTAGCTGTACAAAATTCGGGATATTCCAACTTTGAATAGGATAAGAAGTGCCAGGAATATTGTTGCCTATAGACTTGATAATCAAACAATCTAATTGCAACTGCGTACCAAGATTATTAGAGTCCTTCAGATCCACTTTAGCAAAGCTTAAGGATTGTGATTTAGAGCAGTTTATTCCTGTAACCTCTATTGAGGTAGGATGTTTTGGAAGGCCTAACTTTTGTACCAACGATTCATTAATAAAATTGTTGGTAGCGGCATTATCCAATAATCCCCTAACAAATACCCATTTTCCGTGAGAATTTTTCAATAGAACCTGCACGGTAGATAATAAAACCTGGACTTTGCCAAGCGAGGTAGAACTTTGAGCATACGACTGCGCACTATTTTGAGAAGTCTCCGAGTTAGACTTGGTATTGGAACTGCTTGGTCCTGATAACCGTGGTCTTTCATGCCTGTGCAAAAGTGAATGGTGTCTTGCCCTACAATGAAAGCATAAACGTTGTGAACGGCAATTGTTTAACATATGCGTTCCTGACAAACAGTTGAAACAATGTTTTTTGTTCGTAATGAACTTTCGTCTTTCATCTACTGATAAAGATTTAAATTCATCACAATTGTATAAATTATGCGATTGCTGACACAGACCGCACGTTTGCATTTGGTTAGGTGACCGAGCATCAACAGGAAGAGCCTGTGATCTTAAAATTCTTTGATTAGAACTGCTAACCTTATGTTTTGAGAAGGCTTTTGAATCTGAACTACTAGTTTTTTGATTAGCTATGGCGGAAAAGACTTGGCTTCTGGCCTTCAAAAAGTTAATAATCGCCTCATAAGTGCATTGCAAATTCTGGGAAAGTTCTGTTTCCCAGGCTTTTAATGTATTTGCATCCAATCTTGCAGAAATGAGGTGAACTAGAAATAAATCCCAGTGATTTACAGGTTGGTTTAAATTGGACAATGCTCTGACGTGTAACTCAGCGGTGTCAATCAACTTACGAAGTGATAAACTGTTATCTGCTTGCACGTTAGGTAACTCGAATAAGCTTTGTATATGGCGTTGAATAGATAAACGAATGTTCCCATATCTATCCTTAAGAAGATTCAGAGCAAATTCATAATTATCACTGGTCAAAGAAAGTGCTTGAATCAGGTTAAGTGCGTTGCCTTGAACTGCCAGACGCAAGTAGTGAAATTTTTGTATTACTGGTATAGAAGTATTCTCATGTACTAAAGAATTGAATAATTCAAAAAATGGTTCCCATTCTATGTCTTTACCAGTAAATTTGGGTATTTCTAATTTGGGTAATATAATGCGTGAAGAAGATGTAGAAGATGCTGCAGAAGTTTGATCTTCTTGTTTTTCTTTTAAAGTTAAAGCCCTAATAAGCTGTTTAGCTTCAGCAAATCCCTGATAGTATAATTTTTCAACTTCCAACCTATCACTTTGCTGGTCCGGATGCTGAGTTTCTATACTGCATTGTATCTCATCATATTTCTCAAAGGCTTGTTCATAATTCTTAAGCCTCTGCGAAATTATGTCAAGATTATGTTCTTGGGGTTCAAGTTCAGTTAAGAAAGTACGAAACCGTGTGAGCTTGCCCTTACAAGAGGCTCTGGAGTTGCTAAGTTTTTCATCAAGGTTAGGCATATTACAAGTTGTTTGTTACTCACGTCAATATTGTGACTTCGAGTACTGGAAGTCAGAGGAAGACAGCTTGCTATGTAGTAAGGTTTAGTCTGATGCGGAAGAAACCGGCTTACCTTACGTTTCTCTCCTCTCCCGCACATGCGCCTTAAGCTGAAACGTACAATGTGAATTAGTGTTGAAACACAATGAACAAAAATTGTTAATGCAAAATTCACAATATTAAACTTATATAGGGATCCAGGGTGCAACAGATATGTTTCCCGGGGGTGAGGCACCAATAAAATGTGCAAGAAAATTAGACTGAAACGGTGCGGGGATATTGAGCATGAAATACGTGACTAGAAAACCAATATAGGGAGCAATGCATTAACAATTGTTATTCCTAATAATAAATTTATAATGAACAAACAAATTGCACTTAAGTGCTTATTACAGAAATTAACAATTATAAATGTAGCAAAGTGTGAGGGCCTGATTACAGAACCCAGATTATAGAAAGGTCCATGAAAAGCTTGCTTGATTGGAGAAAAGTTGAGCTTAATATATAAAAAATGCAGTTTATAAAAAGAGAGAACCATAAAAAATAATTAAGAGTGTAATAACTGGTATGATATAAGCTCTTTATAAAATTGAACTTATCTTTGAAGAGAGTTGAAGAGAGTTGAAGAGCCAGCTCCTTAAAAAGTTCCAGCTAGCACACGTTGATTTAAAAGTCTTCACGGTTTACTTGGAAGGAGGCGTACATGGCCTAGAGTTATGTGCACCATCGATAAAATGTCAACTTTCTTTTCTTGCGCAGGATGACATTTATAGTTTCCAAGAGCTGATCCAGAGATATTTTGAAGGACGATTCCAAGTATCCCCTCTAAGGTGATGTTGAAGAGTACAGCGGCTGGCAATTATTCTTGCCATCTTGAGTAATACGTCATGGTGCAGATCTTGTGATGTAACTGCTCTCTAGCGTAGATATCAGCGATGGTGTCATGAGCGGTAGCGGTGACCAGCGGGTTGAAGTGATTCAGAAGTGGCGGTTGATCCGAAGTGATGAAGAACGCCAGCAAGCGGCGTCTTAAATAGGGACCATAGAACTCTCTCGAAGTTTGGAGATCGCCCGACCAGACAAAGACCTGCCATTGGTCGAACGAAAGTCAGGGTGACGTCAGTCGACACTACTCAGCAGACAGTGGATCAACCAGTAGATATCTGGTATGTCATGAGTGAGGACGCCTGAGATAGCGAGACTGAAACACTCGAGGTGAGAACTATAATATCTATGAATAAGTGATTGATAACAAGATTATGCATATGGTTTAAGCAATTAACAATTGTAAATAAATAATTACCATTCGGGGATCTCAGTAACAATAAATAAAATTTGACCGACAAATGGGCCAAGCTAAACATTGAAAATATCACAAAAGTGATCATGAAGTATTAAATGTGAAGAATGAACGTTTATTAGCTCTATTACCAGAATTTAATGAAATTCAAAGCAAATTGGAGGATTTGGATGACAAAAATCCTTATGAGCAGGTCCGGTGTGAATTCGAAGATGATTATGATGAACTTAGGGCTAAGCTACAACAGTTACTAAATACCCATTGCACACATGCCTCATCTGTCTCTAGCAACGGTAGAGAATCTACAAGTAGTAATACAGGTTCGTACAGTTTGCCCAAGATACGGTTACCAGAATTTTCAGATGATGTTACACAATTCATGCATTTCCATGACCTGTTTGATTCATTAATACTGAAGAATCAGTCTTTGGGTAATGTTGAAAGGTTCCATTACTTAATGTCAGCACTGCGTGGCAATGCTCATCAACTCATTCAAAACATTCCTCTTACTGCAGATAACTTTGAGCTAGCTTGGGAAACGGTCTGCAAGCGATACCGCAATTCAAAGGTAATAGTAAATGCACATATCAAATTACTGTTATCTCCAGATATCGTCCAAAGGAAATCATCTTCTAGTCTACGCACACTTTTGAATCAAGTACAGTCCAATTTAAAGGCTGTTGAGTCTTTGAATTTGAATATTCCCCTACATGAAATCATAATAGGTCAAATCATACTTGACAAGTTACCTGAAGCCACACGTAAGCAATGGGAAATGAGCAACAAATCCAAGGAACTATCTACACTTACCGAGTTGTTAGAATATCTTGAAAGGCGGGCTCAAACCCTTGAATTAATTGATTTTTCACCTACTAAGGGTCACAGTGATAAGATCAGCAGATTGTCTCAAGATAAAACTTCTAAGCATGGTTTCAAGCATGAGAAACAACCATTTACAAGTAGTTCATACATTGCAATTAACAATAATTGTGAAGCCTGTAAGGGGCAACATCCAATCTTCAGATGTGATAAATTTTTAGGTTATGATGTTAATCGTAGATACAACCTAGTTAAGCAGCATAAGCTTTGCTACAACTGTTTGCATGAATCACACGCTATAAGTTCTTGTCCTTCGAAGTCAACATGCAAAACTTGCAACGGTCGTCACAACTCACTGTTGCATTTTGATTCTGGGAATCAGCAATTCAATGCCAACTCGTCTAAACAGTCTCAGCAAGGAGCTATCAGCAGATGCTCAAACCCCGAGTCAAACCAGGCTCACAATGCTCAAGTTCGTGGTAACTCCTCCAGTTATTGCACCATGAAACTCAAACCACAAACTCAAGTTCTACTTTCTACAGCAATAGTAAAGGTAAAGGATAGTGCTGGTAGGCTACACTTAGCTCGTTGCTTATTGGACAGTGGCAGTCAAAGCAATTTTGTAACTGAGAGTTTGGTTCAAAATTTGGGCTTAAGAAAGGCCAAGAATCTCACACCCATCGAAGGTATTTCTCAGTCCATGTCTGAAGCCAAGTATAGTGTGAGCATTGAAGTGCAATCTTCCATAAGCAACACACGTCACAATGTTGAATGTCTGATCCTATCCAAAATTACAAGCGACATGCCTAGTCAGCAGGTACCCTATGAAGAGTGGGAGCTCCCTAATGATATTCAGTTAGCAGATCCGAGGTTTTATGCCCCAGCCAAGATAGACATGCTTCTCGGTGCTGATGTATTCTTTAGGATTCTACAGAGGGGACACAGGACGAGACCAGGGAAGTTTCCAGTCCTACAAAACACAGATTTTGGATGGATTGTGTCAGGTTCATATGAATCCACCTCGAGAAAGAGAAACAATGCAGCAGGAACGTTTTTCCTTCGTAATGATGTTCACCTTCATAACCAAGTACAACGATTTTGGGAGATCGAAGAACTTCACGAGCCAGTCAAGTCGCAAGAAGAGATTGAATGTGAACAGCATTTTTCTGATCATGTGACACGAGATGCATCTGGGAAATACATAGTCAGACTACCATTTAAGCAGGATCCAAGTATATTAGGCAATTCTTTACAAACAGCTACTAGCAGATTTCAATACCTTGAGCGTAGGCTTAACAATGATACGCAACTGAAGGTAGATTATGACCAGTTTCTCACTGAATACCAGGAACTAGGTCACATGGATATTGTTAATTCTAGTATGGCAACATCGGTAGCATACTACATGCCGCACAATCCGGTATTCAAGAAATCCAGCACTACTACAAAAACTAGAGTTGTCTTCGACGCTTCTTGTAAATCGAGGTCAGGAAAGTCACTTAATGATATTTTAATGACGGGTCCTACTATTCAACAAGATTTATGTTCGATTGTCGCTAGATTTAGAACTCACGCCATAGGCTTTACAGCTGACATCGAGAAGATGTACAGACAAGTTAAGGTTGATTCCAGAGACAGCAGCCTTCAACGCATCCTTTGGAGAGCTTCTCCTAATGAGCCTATCAAGCAGTACCAACTTCAGACGGTCACATATGGCACATCATCAGCTCCATTTCTAGCAATAAGATGTTTAAGGCAATTGGCATATGATGAGGGACAACAGTATCCGCAGGCAGCATCTGTCCTTCTTCGTGATTTTTATGTAGACGACTGCATTTCCGGAACAAGTAAGGTTGACAATGCATTGCTCCTACAACGTGAACTGATCCAATTGTTATCCAAGGGAGGCATCAAGCTCCGCAAGTGGTGCTCTAACCATCCAGCATTGTTAGAGGCGGTTTCAAAGGACTGCAGAGAAACGCAGCTTCCCCTTCAGATTGATTCTGGAGAAAATATAAAGACTTTAGGTCTACTTTGGCATCCAGCGACAGACAAACTACAGATATCCAGTGGTGTGCAGAAAGAACAAGGAAGTGGATCTCCAGTGACCAAACGCAAGGTGTTATCGATTGTGTCGTCAATTTATGACCCTATTGGGCTAATCAGTACTATTGTCATCGCATTCAAGATGTTTCTGCAGCAACTATGGCAAGAGAAGATAGGATGGGATGATGAACTTCCAACGGAACTTCTTACAAGATGGCGTACTCTGCATTCTCAAATACCCTTGATTGACAATATATATATTAACAGAGTTGTGCTTCAAGAAAATTGTACTCAGGTGCAGTTGCATGGCTTCGCTGATGCATCCTTGAAGGGCTACGGTGCATGTTTATTCCAACGCTCGTCAACAGATCAAGGTCACGTAATAACACATTTCCTGTGCTCCAAGTCCAGAGTGGCTCCACTGAAACAGATCACGCTACCCAGACTAGAGTTGTGTGCAGCAGTACTATTGTCACAAGTGGTTAAAAAGATGTGTCATGTTCTCAATATTGAATTCCATAGTATTCATCTGTGGACAGACTCAAAGATTGTTCTCGCATGGTTAGCAGGTGAACCGTCAAAATGGAAAACTTTTGTTGCGCACCTTGTGGCTGAAGTGCAAGGCAATACTTCAGTCAAGGATTGGAAGCACGTAGCATCAGCAGACAATTCTGCAGATCTAATTTCTCGAGGAACTGATCCTACAAACCTTTTAAATAATCATCTTTGTTGGCATGGCCCTGAATGGCTACAGTGTTCGGAACGGAACTGGCCCACTTCCAGTGAACAACCTGAATCAGAGATTCTTGAGCAACGCAAGATAGTGCTTAGTTGTTCAGTCCACTCTAATCCTGCAGACGTGCTCACAAGATTTTCTTCCCATCTCAAGCTACAAAGAGTGTTAGCATACTGTTTAAGATTCGTGCACAACACTAAACACAAACCTTCAGAACGGAAACATGGTCCATTAACAATAGAAGAGTTGCAGCAAACTAACATGACATGTGTTAGACTAGTCCAGTCAATAGCATTCCGCGAGGAAATAGCTGATCTTTTGAAACACAATGCAGTGTCAAGACGTAGCAAACATCAACGTTTAGTACCATTTTTAGACAAGGATCAAATCTTGAGAGTTGGAGGAAGACTAGAGAACTCCAATCAAGACTACGATTTCAAACATCAGATGATTTTGCCCGCTAAATATCAGTTTACTGATTTAATAATCAAGAGGGAACATGAAAGACTCCTACATTCAGGAAACCAGTTGACTTTAGCATCCATCAGACAGTGCTACTGGATCATCAATGGAAAGTCGGTGCTTCGAAGAGTTATTAACACTTGTACAAAATGCTTCAGGTTCAAAGCCAAAACTACACAGCAAGTAATGGGACAGTTGCCCTCAGTTCGTGTGTCTCAAGCAAGACCATTCCGCAACACCGGCACAGACTTCACGGGCCCTTTCTACTTGAAGATCGGCAATCCACGTAGCAAGACCATTGTCAAGGGTTACATATGCATTTTCATATGTATGTGCACCAAGGCCATTCATTTAGAAATAGTTTCCGACCTAACCACTCAAGCTTTCCTCGCTGCACTCAGGAGATTCATCGCAAGAAGAGGATTATGCAGCAACATGTACTCCGACAATGGTACAAATTTCCAAGGTGCTAGTAGAGAGCTCAAGGAGCTCAAGAAATTGTTCACTCAGGAACGGACTAGAGAGGAGATCAGTAACTTCGCCAGTAGTTGTGGAGTTAAGTGGCATTTCATACCTCCTCATGCCCCTAATTTTGGAGGGCTTTGGGAGGCCGGAGTAAAATCCCTCAAACATCATCTAAGAAGAGTTCTCGGAACACTTCATTTCACATATGAAGAATTGGCTACATTAACTGCGCAAATTGAGGCTTGCTTAAACTCACGTCCCCTTCTAACCCTGTCAAATGATCCTTCAGATGCATCTACCTTGACACCAGGTCACTTCCTTATAGGCGAACCCCTCACGACTCTTCCCGAACCCGATTTAACATTATGTAAACGGCCTTTGTTAACTAGATATAAGGTTCTGCAACAAAGGCTCCAATCCTTTTGGAAGAGATGGTCATTAGATTACCTCACCCATCTGCAACAGCGCAGCAAATGGACGACCTCCTCCAGCAACGTATCACCAGGTACTGTGGTGCTGATACGGGAAGACAATGTTCCCCCACTCCAGTGGCCCCTTGGTGTTATCACAGAAGTGCATGGTGGTAAAGACAATGTGGTAAGAGTAGTTTCAGTGAAGTGCAACAGTGGTATTTTTAAACGACCAGTTTCCAAGGTAGCTCCGCTACCAATTGAGCAGACACATAATTTTGACTGTTAATAATATGTCAGTGTTTTAAGTTAGTGAATATTTTAGTGTTTCATGTCCTTGTCATTGGAACATTTCAGTGTTTCCAATTCAGATTATTGAAATCCATGTATTTCAAGGTGGGGAGTATGTTTGCTCTCAGGGAGAATATAATTGTGTTATTTCCACAGTTGGCAAAGGACATTTATTTATGTTTAGGTTGGCAGCAGTGACCTGGACAGGGAGTGAAGTTGCCATCATGGCTGAATGTGTTTGTGTTTCGGAGCAACAGCTCCTTCGCATATCAAGTGTTGTGTCTTTTGTAACATGTACATTTTTGTAAATACAGTCCACTAGAGTTAATTCGTCATTTTCATTTATCCCCTGATGTTTCATCTGGGGCACGTATGTCGCAGACAGACAGGGTGTATGTGGCTCCATTACCTCTGATGCACTATGGATAGTGCTACACCCACAAGGGCTCACGGCTGGTGAATTTGGGTGTTGGTGACCCTGAGGGATTCCTGAACTGGGTCTGTTTTTCCTCTGACCTTGGAGAGGGCCCCCTTCTCTTTCCCTTTGCTATCTGCCTTTCATGGCTCTCCTTCCTTCCAAGTCCCTCAATTCTCATTCTTCGAGGGTTGAGGGCATTTCTTTTCTTCCTGTCCTTTATTTGCCTTACTCTTTATTTGTTTACCATTTCTTCTTCTAGTATGTAAGTTTGTTATAGTATTTTATAGTTTTCATTCTCATCTCATCTTTCACTATCACCCAACTCATTAGGGGCCGATAACCTAGATGTTATGCCCCTTAAAACAACAATTATGATCATCATGTTATCAAGAGGAACCAAAATACGTATATAAAAAACTATAATAATGGTGCAGAAACATGGAGAAAGCAAATGAACACAGAGAAAGATAAAGATTTTTGAAAATAAAATCCTCAGAAATATTTTCGGACCAATTTGTGAAGCAGGTGATTGGCGAAGGAAAAAGAACAAGGAACTAAAGGAGTTGTATAAAGAACCCGGTGTTGTTGCGGAAGCTAAGACAAGAAGGCTGAGATGGGCTGGTCACGTGTATAGAAGAGAAGTGTATGATAAAAAACCAGAGACAGACGAAGACCTATAGGCAGACCAAAAATGAGATGGAGAGACCAGGTAACCAAGGACATCCAGCGCGAGGTGGAGGAGGCTTCTTGACGAGGCCATGTGGAGCATGAGTAGCAAGTACAGTATTACTATTATAGGCCTCGAGATGCCCAATCGGGTACTATACAGACTTTCACTTTTATGTTCGTTGTTCTTGTTGTTTGAGTCTCCAGTTTCTTGACTGGTTTGATGCAGCGCTCCATGCCTCACTAATCGTCTCATCTCTACATAGCTACCACATCTGACATCCGAGGTAATATGTTTAACATATTCTAACTTTGGTCTACCCCTACAGTTCTTGTCCACGACTTTTCCTTCCATAACTAACTTTACTATTCCTGGGTGTCTTAGTATGTGTCCTACCAGCCTATCTCTTCTCTTCCTTGGCAGTCGCCAGAAACATCTCTCCTCTCCCACTCGTCTTAATACCTCTTCGTTTGTAACCCTATCTACCCATCTGATCTTCATCATTCTCCTGTAACACCACATTTCAAACGCTTGAATTCTCCTCTTTTCTGCTGCACCAATAGTGTTTCACTTCCATAGAGCGCCACGGTCCAAACAAAGGATTTCAAAAATGACTTCCTAATACCTAAATCTATATTCGATGTCAACAGATTCCTTTTTTGTAGAAAAGCTTTCCTTGCCCGTGCTAACCTACCTTTTATATCCTCTTTGTTTCGACCATCACTGGTTATTTTATGTTTAAGATGAAAGTTATTCTTCACGTGGACGGGAATTCCACTCAGAAACTGCGTGTGTACCTGGCAATATCCGTTCAGTCTGAATTGTTCACATTACTTTTGTCTTGATTTTAAAAGAATTGAACCAAAACTTCAAGATAGTTAGTTAGTTAGTTAGTTAGTTAGTTAGTTATTGTTGTTTTAAGGGGCGGAACTACGAGGTCATCTGCCCCTAAACTTCAATATGAAGTCTATGTTTAAGAAATCAATTTTGTGCTTTATATAGAGTCGCGTCTCCTCGTCGAGCAGGAGAGCCCAGGAGACTCCCAATAGCCTGCGCTCTTAATGAAGTTATTCAGCACACGAACAGTACCGCGGTATTGATTGGAGATTGTTCCCTTATCCTCACACTGATTTGCATTTTCTTTGCTAAATGAACTACAATTGTTCGTTAGTCTCCACAACTACAGGATTCTGTGAAGAGAGACGCCAAGTGGCCAAAGACGTGACTCGCAGTTAGAAAGAGCCTGATGTGCACCTGTACCATTGAGTGTCCAACACACGCAAAGTGCACAAAGTATTAAGAATCATGTTTGGGATTATTCCAGATGGTGAAAGACCTATGAGGACCAAACTTGCTTCTATAACGGGTAGGACATGGTTCTCTTATCACTTGTTGATAGTTCAAAGCTTCCGTCAATATTTCAATGGCACATTAAAGGCTAAAGATAACAAACCATTAATTTAAAACATATAATACAGTATTTTAGATGAATAACTGCAAGGGGTGCCTCGTGCTCCAGAAATAGTAAGAACTACATGCCTCTGTAGTGACGGCGAAGGGATGAGTCAAATAGAAGAGGGGAGAGAACCGCTCCCTGGGGAACCCCACATGCCTAGTCCACACCTCGCCGCGGGCAGATTGCATTCCCTCAACAAGTACAGCAAGTGGTTGTGTTCGTTAGTAACCACGCACTCTTCTCCATGAGCAATATAATTGGATGAGGCACCTTGTTTCTTGCGAGACGTGCTCCTGGCGAAAAGGACGAAAGTCAGGGTAGTTTTTACATAAATTGTACTGTCTTAGATAAAATGAACTTTACATTCTTCCTCGCGAGATGAGACACAGAAAACAGCGAGTATTAACCTTCAAATATGTTTAGCCTACTTTCGATTGTTGCAATAAATGAAAGCAAACTTATGAGATCTATAAGGGCCGTGTACATATGTATGTATGTGTGTGTATATGTGAATGTCGGTCCCCTCCCACTGACAATTCAAACATGACAAAACCGAATTGAACCAAATTTGGTACAGAGGTAGCGCTAGCAAAGGACTCCTCAATGTCAAGTTTTATATCACCGCCATCTTAACCAAAACAAAATGGTGGCCACCCGAATGTTCAAAGCTTAAATCTAATTACGACTCAACTTATCATCGGATCTCTACTAAATTTTATAAAAATATACAATATAAAATGTATATCATGATATACGCGTCCAGACAAGATCGTCAACCAAATAATTTAAATATGGCGGCCGTGTCAATCACGCAAGCATTAAAATCCATAACTTATGATCCGATGAATCAATGTTCACACTACTTGGCATTGAGGTAGTTTAATTTAGCCTAAGGGCACTCTGCAGCCAACGTGATACAAACTGTATGTAACGCGCAGCCACCATCTTGAAACTTTGCATGGCCAAGGCAAAACAACAGACTCTCCACACATTCAACATGGCGGTTGTGCAAATTATTAGAACAATAACAAGTAGTTCCGTGAAGAACTATACAGCCTATTTTCATATAGCCCACTTATTGCAACTATCAACATACACAATTTCAGTTTGATTGCTGTAATAGATTCGTAGATATTGAAAACCGACTAAATAATTCGGATGGTCGCCATGTTGGATTTTATATATGTAGGTCCTAGAGTTATGTACTGTTACATGCAGATTATTGTGTACGTGTAGTATTCAAACTTCAATCGCATAATTAGGACACTAGAAGTTACAAGGAGATTTTAAAATTTCGCACAGCTGCCATCTTTAGGTTATGGAAACAATTGAAATAAATTAGATGCTAGTGGATTACCAATCGTATAAGGATTTACTGTACCAAGTTTCACTGCTCTCGGATGGTTAAATTGCGATAAACGTCCATGTGATTATTTATACTTCGCGTCGCCGCCATGTTGGATTTTTGATCACCAGGTTATTTAAAGTCCTATAGGCCTAAGTGAACTTGAGTTCATAGCCCCTATGAACAATAAAAAATTCAGTTTGATTGCTACAATAGATTCGTAGATATTGAGAGCCGTCTAAATATTTCGGATGGTCGCCATGTTGGATTGTTAAATGTATAGGCCATAGAGTCATGTACCATTATAGGATAATTATTGGGTAGGTTCATTATTCAAACTTTCACTTCGATCGCATGACTACATCACAAGAAATAAAAACTTAATTTTAAAATTCGCACAGCCGCCATCTTGAGGTTATGTAAACAATTGAACTAAATTAGATACCAGTGCATTACAATGTGTATAAATATTTCCTGTACCAGATTTCAGTGCGTTTGGAGCATTAAATCGCGAGAAAGGTTTATTTCAAATTTCCTAATTTGCTTGGCCGCCATGTTTGTTTTGTATATAGCCGGTTTTTTAGAGTCGTATAAATGGACTTCCAGTAGTGCCCCCTATCTCCGTACAAAACTTCAGGGAGACACCGCTAATAGTTTCAGAGATACAGAATGCCGGTGAAATATTTCGCACATCCGCCATCTTGTGGTTATGTAAACAAATGAACGAAGTTAGTTGTCGGTGCATTACAATGTATATAAACATATACTGTACCAAGTTTTATTGCGTTTGGTTGGATAAATCGCGAGAAACGTCTATTTAAAAGTCGCAACTTCGCTTGGCCGCCATGTTGGTTTTGTAGTTACCAGGTTTTCAAAGATCACATAAGTGAACTTATAGTAGTTCCCTTTATCACCATACATGATGTCAGGGTAATATCGGTAATCGTTTCGGAGATATTGAATGCTGGTGAAATATTTCGCACAGCCACCATGTTGGATTGGTGAGTCGTAACAAAATTTGAAGGGCACGGTCGAGGTCGCCTGGAATAGTGCTATGAACTTACTGAGTTTCATTGAAATCGCTCCAACCGTTTAGATTTTATTTGGGGGGGACACACACATGAATCACACACACACACACACACGCACACACACACGGACAAAAGGTGATCTCATAAGCCTATTTTTTTCAAAATTGAAAATAGGCTAAAAACGACACCTTTGAATTAAATTGGGTAATTAAGACGAATCATACCAAGAAGTGAGCATCATATTGGAGTTCTCACATGAGTTAGTTAGACAGTGGCCACCTTGAAATTTCAAAATAAATTAATACCTTCCGATACGGTATCCTAGAGAAATTGAGCCTTCGTATACCAAAAGCAAATGACCAGTGACTCGATAGATACAATATTGTAGCTTGGTGTACGGTACTATTAAAGTATACAAATTACTGAGGGTGTTAGTCCACAATTAAGGTGAAACTTGAGAGAAGAGAAGAGACGTTAGTGACGTGCATTATAGCGCTCAATAGCCACCAAGGATGCTCCGACTCATCCTTATTGCAGATGTTGGGACTCCCCAGAACCCTAGGTCCCGATGCATTGCATAATGCTACCACCTGGGGTAGTGCTTTCTTTCAGCGGACTTTCCATTCTTCAATTGAAATTGTACAGTGTACATGGTAGGAAATAAATTTCAAGAAAAGATCGGATTGTTAGTCCGAAATTTTGATTTATTTTAAATTCGTGGTTAACTCCACTTAGGGTTACCAACCGTTCGGCTTTTGCCGGAGATGTCCTGCCTGCTTTTCAATCATTTTGGTTATGTCCGGCCGGCATTTCTAATTTATCGACATTGTCAGGCATTTTTCGTTACAATATTGCTCACTTACGTTTTAGGTTAAAGACAGCATGTTATTGTATCGTACATCAACTCCATGTGCTCAGGGCGCTACTTCCGAGGGTGGCAATAAGTAATACTAATATTCGATATATTGAACTCAAAGTCCAGGCATCGATCAACCAATCAACGCGCTTCATTTCCAAGTTTATGTTGAGAGAAACCGAACGTGTCGAGAGATACAGTTTACATGTGCTTGCCATATGATTTGCAGCTATCGTGTTGGGTTATCTGGTTGTCGCCGTAAACTATAGTGCGAGTATGCAGCGAGTGGAGTGAAATATTATTCTCATTGCATCCTATTACGTACCGGCATGTCATCTTTGCAACCTGAAAGGAGTGAATCTAAAAAAAGACAGTGTAAATTTTCGGATAAACTAAAACATAAGTATCCTTGCTTTACTCACGGACGCAGTGAAAGTGAAGCGAAATGTGCAGTGTGTGATAGTTATGTTAATGTCAGATACAAAGGTGTTGGTGACTTGGAAAGACAGGTTAACCGTGAAAAACACAAAAAGATGGTGAGAACTAGGTCAATATCATGTTCAATGTTATCATTTGCCACTCCCAAATATTCACCAGATGATAAAAAAGTTCAAGCCGCAGAAACTACAATGTTATTTCATACAGTTTTCCATCACCAGTCGTACAAATCAATGGACTGCACAGCTACATTGAATAAGAGTAGGCTATGTTCTTAGGTTCTGAAGTAGCACAGAAACTGACCTGTGCAAGAACTAAAACAGACGCCATAATAAATAATGTTATTGCTCCTCACTCGACAGATATTATAATTGAAACTCTTAACAATAAAGTTCCATTTTTGGGCCTAGGAAAAGATGCAAGCAATCATGGTGCACTAAAGTTGTTTCCAATTGTCATCTAATTCTTTGATTACAAAAATAATGGCATTCAGATAAAAGTTCATGATTTATAAGCAAGTCCAAATGAAAGTTCTGGATGTATTTCCTCCTATATTTCAGATACTCTCAAAATGCATAAAATTACTTCTAGATGCATTGCATTTTCTGGAGACTATGGCAATGTTAATGTTGGAGGCCTTGCACGCAGGGAATGGAAGAATGTATTCTCTGCTCTCAAAAAAGACTTGAATGAAAACATAGTAGGTGTTGGATGTCCTGCTCACATTCTACATAACTGTTGATATTGAGTCTGTGGTGATGAAAATTTTCAACTTCTTTCATATATATGCAGTGCGCACTCAGGAACTGAAAGACTTTAGTGAATTTGTTGATGTAAATTATCTGCAGCTTTTAAATCATTCTAAGACTAGGTGGTTAACATTGTATCCAGCAGTTGAAAGAATCTTGCAATTGTTCCCAGCTCTGAAATCCCACTTTCTTTCTCAGCGTAGGAAGTCAGTGCCTTCATCAATTAAAAACTTCCTTGAAAATGACTTTTCAGAGCTCTATCTTTTGCTTCTTTCCTCAACCATGCACATTTTTCACTATAAAATTTTGTCACTTGAGAAAGAAATTAATTCAGCTGTAGAAGTGCTTGAACTATTAGAATCTGTCCAATCTTCATTGAAATGAAGACTTGAAGGTCAATTTATTCCCCTTAAAGTCAGACATATGTGAAATACATTTTCAGAGGATGGTTTGGATAAAGAATGCAAAGTGTTAATGGAGAATGTAACTTGTTTCTATGAAACCTACACTGAGTACTTGGATAAATGGATGTATCTTATAGAGGAATTCAAGTGTTTCAAATGGTTGAAACTTCAAAACATTAAAGACCTCAGCGTTGACGATATTGTACCATGTATTCAGTACTTACAGTCAAAAGGTGTAGAAATAGATGATTCAAAATTATTCGACCAGTTCTGCAACGTAAGGGCTTATTCTAAAACATCAACTTTGGATAAAGAAACAACACTGGTCTGATTTTTTTAATAAGTGCCAGAACATTGAGGGAGACGCCTCTATAGTAAAACGCCCTATTTGTCCCCGTTCTTATGGAGAGGGTGGATCAACGCTGTTATCCACTCTTCCGGTATCTTCTCTGTCTCTCATATTGTCTGAAAGATTCGGTGCAAGTCGTCTAGGATTTCCGGTCTACCAATTTCAACCATGATCAATTCTTCTCCACTAGCCCTGCTGTTTTTCAGATTTTATTAATATTAATATTATTATTATTTAGCAACTGAAAAAGGTCGCGTCTCGCACTAAAATAAGCTGATCTGGAAGACGCCCGTGAGAGATTCGAGAGGCGAAGACATGTCACAGGACGGAGGCGGGAAGCGAGGATCAGCTAACCAGAAAATTGGGTTGGCTGGAGCGGATAAACACCAGTGAGTTAATGCACCACGGAATTGCTGCCGGGATTACATGCACTCTTTTGTTATCAATTTAGCTACACACACCTAAGGTGATATTATCAACAGGCTCTTTGACGCGAAGTCCATGACGGGTGCAATGAATGTAACATGGTAAAGCCTCTAAGGAAAGAATCCTCGTCTGTAAGTTGGGACCATCCAGCATGTGCCTAGGAATAACAAATACCGTGGGGGCATCCATTGCATTTAACATATCGTGGGTGCATCCATTGCATTTAACTTACTGTGGGTGCATCCACTGCATTTAACTTACTGTGGGTGCATCCATTGCATTTAACTTACTGTGGGTGCATTCACTGCAATTAACTTACTGTGGGTGCATCCACTGCATTTAACTTACTGGGAGTGCATCCACTGCATTTAACTTACTGTGGGTGCATCCACTGCATTTAACTTCATGTGGGTGCATCCACTGCATTTAACTTAATGTGGGTGCATCCACTGCATTAACTTACTGTGGGTGCATCCACTGCATTTAACTTACTGTGGGTGCAACCATTGAACTTAACTTACTGCCGGTGCATCCATTGCACTTAACTAAATGTGGGTGCATCCATTGCATTTAACTTACTGTGGGTGAACCCATTGCACTTAACTTACTGTGGGTGCATCCATAGCATTTAATTTACTATGGGTGCATCCATTGCACTTAACTTACTGTGGGTGCATCCATTGCACTTAACTTACTGTGGGTGCGTCCATTGCACTAAACTTACTGTGGGTGCAACTATTGCCCTTAACTTACTGTGGGTGCATCCATTGCATTTAACTTACTGTGGGTGAACCCATTGCACTTAACTTACTGTGGGTGCATCCATTGCACTTAACTTACTGTGGGTGCATCCATTGCACTTAACTTACTGAGGGGGCATCTATTAAACTTAACTTAATGTGGGTGCATCCATTGCACTTAACTTACTGTGGGTGCATTCATTGCACTTGACTTACTGTGAGTGCATCCATTGCACTTAACTTACTGCGGGTGCATCCATTGCACTTAACTTACTGTGGGTGCATCCATTGCACTTAACTTTCTGTGGGCGCATCCATTGCACTTAACTTACTGTGGGTGCATCCATTGCACTTAACTTATTGTGGGTGCATCCATTGCACTTAACTTACTGTGAGTGCATCCATTGCACTTAACTTACTGTGGGTGCATCCGTTGCACTTAACTTACTGTGAGTGCATCCATTGCACTTAACTTCTTGTGGGTGCATCCGTTGCACTTAACTTACTGTGGGTGCTTCCATTGCACTAACTTACTGTGGGTACATCCATTGCACTTTACTTACTGAGGGGGCATCCATTGCACTTAACTTACTGTGGGTGAACCCATTGCACTTAACTTACTGTGGGTGAACCCATTGCACTTAACTTACTGTGGGTGCATCCATTGCATTTAACATACCGTGGCTGCATCCATTGCATTTAACTTACTGTGGGTGCATCCATTGCACTTAACTTACTGTGGGTGAACCCACTTCACTTAACTTACCGTGGGTGCATCCATTGCATTTAACATACCGTGGCTGCATCCATTGCACTTAACTTACTGTGGGTGCATCCATTGCATTTAACTTACTGTGGGTACAACCATTGCACTTAACTTACCGTGGGTGAACCCATTGCACTTAACTTACTGTGGGTACATCCATTGCACTTAACTTACCGTGGGTGCATCCATTGCAATTAACATACCGTGGCTGCATCCATTACACTTAACTTACTGTGGGTACATCCATTGCACTTAACTTACCGTGGGTGCATCCATGGCATTTAACATACCGTGGCTGCATCCATTGCACTTAACTTACTGTGGGTACATCCATTGCACTTAACTTACTGAGGGGGCATCCATTGCACTTAACTTACTGTGGGTGAACCCATTGCACTTAACTTACTGTGGGTGAACCCATTGCACTTAACTTACAGTGGGTGCATCCATTGCGTTTAACATACCGTGGCTGCATCCATTGCATTTAACTTACTGTGGGTGCATCCATTGCACTTAACTTACTGTGGGTGAACCCACTTCACTTAACTTACCGTGGGTGCATCCATTGCATTTAACATACCGTGGCTGCATCCATTGCACTAAACTTACTGTGGGTGCATCCATTGCACTTAACTTACCGTGGCTGCATCCATTGCATTTAACATACTGTTACGTGCCACCCCCTAGTGGCACTTTTGTTAACTGGATTACGGTAGGGGTACAAAGCACAACACAAATTACTGCTTAAAGAAATAATTAACTTTATTGTGGCCAGAAAATTACACTAATCAGCAAATACAAGCAATTAGGAGCCTTCTCCAGTTTCCTCAAGTCTCTTCCTTATGCGCTCTTGGCCCCTTTCACTTGCAACAGACCACAGAAGTTAATCCGTCCTAATGAGTCCGGTGGCCTTGGCAGAAGCTACCTGCCCCTCTTCCAGGTACAAAAAATACAGTTACTTACGAGCACTTGATGTACGCTGTTCACAAGCTGGGAGAAACAATGTCACAGGATTTCGTAACTCGCACAGCACTTCGTCACCACACTTCTGTCGCACAAGATAATCGCTCTCACTAGCTCGTAAAACACAACAACAACTGCTTCACGGGTCACTCTTATATAGCAGGCCGGTGACTCAATAAATGGTTCTAGATCCATCCAGAGTCCACGGCTTCTCGAGGTTTCCACCGCTGGTCCAGTCACGAATCTTCTGGACTATCCCTTTGTCTGTAGTAGCCCTGCTGCATAAGGCGCGCGCAATACAGGAGGCAAGCCGCAGCCCAGCCCCTGGGGCAGTTGTGACTCAAGCGGCGAGCGATGACACAAACTCACAGCCGTAACAATACCGTGGCGGCATCGATTGCATTTAACTTACTGTGGGTGCATCCATTGCACTTAACTTACTGTGGGTGAACCCACTGCACTTAACATACTGTGGCTGCATCCATTGCATTTAACATACTGTGGCTGCATCCATTGCATTTAACTTACTGTGGGTGCATCCATTGCATTTAACTTACTGTGGGTGCATCCATTGCACTTAACTTACTGTGGGAGCATCCATTGCATTTAACTTACTGTGGGTGCATCCATTGCACTTAACTTACTGTGGGTGCATCCATTGCACTTAACTTACTGTGGGAGCATCCATTGCATTTAACTTACTGTGGCTGCATCCATTGCATTTAACTTACTGTGGGTGCATCCATTGCACTTAACTTACTGTGGTTGCATCCATTGCACTTAACTTACTGTGGGAGCATCCATTGCACTCAACTTACTGTGGGAGCATCCATTGCAATTAACTTACTGTGGGTACATTCATTGCACTTAACTTACTGTGGGTGCATCCATTGCACTTAACTTACTGTGGGAGCATCCATTGCATTTAACTTACTGTGGGTGCATCCATTGCACTTAACTTACTGTGGTTGCATCCATTGCACTTAACTTACTGTGGGAGCATCCATTGCACTTAACTTACTGTGGGAGCATCCATTGCAATTAACTTACTGTGGGTACATTCATTGCACTTAACTTACTGTGGGTGCATCCATTGCACTTAACTTACTGTGGGAGCATCCATTGCAAGTAGGTGAGCAGGGAGGGTTCTGCTTCAAATACCGTTATTTATGCAAATGAGGGGGGCGTGTCAAGGTCAATGACCTTGAGGTAGGTCATGGTCAATGACCTTGAGGTAGGTCATTGACCCCAAGGTCGCCTGGTCCCCGGAAGGTAAACAAACCTTGGAGGGTCCAGGAACCGGTTTGAGGGGGTGTGGGTGGAGTGGAGGGGTGGGGGAGGGGGGGGGGGAGTGGGAGGGAAGGGTGGGGTGGGGGACGAGGGGGGAAGGATGGAAGAGGATCTGCACGAGACCCTCCTCGACCCAGTCTCTCTGTTGGACTGAGCGCCTTCTCTGTTATGGTCTCGTGCTATATAGCTTTGCTTTGTACTTGATGAGATCCGAGTGTTGCCGAAGGTTTCCGAATCTTTGTCGGTGAATGAATCGTCAGATTTGAACGGTCAACTAGTGTGTGTGTGTGTGTGACG
The DNA here is from genome assembly GCA_946902985.2 of Meconema thalassinum. Taxonomy (NCBI): domain Eukaryota; kingdom Metazoa; phylum Arthropoda; class Insecta; order Orthoptera; family Tettigoniidae; genus Meconema; species Meconema thalassinum. Next base: position 5,321,392 of record OX336392.1, on the reverse strand, counting down.
TCATAGCAGATTATGTGATGTGGGGTAGGTCATGGTTGGAAGTGTTCTTAATGGGAAAACATGAATGGAGATGGATGGTGGTTGTTGAAACCTGACGTGGTAGGTTGGTTAGGTGTGAATGGGTCTGAGAGACAAACAAAATGGGGTTGAAAGCGCTCAATGGTAAACAAACATCAATGGTATCTGGAGTAGTGAATGGGATTGAGAGAGAGAGGGGGAATGAACTGGTTGTTGAATGTGCTCAATGGTAAACAAACGTCAATGAATCTGGAGTAGTATTTCCTGTAAATGGTAGGGTGGGTGAGGATACAAAACGCATAGCATGTTGGGTCGGCCAGCTCGACATGAAATAAAAACAAGAAGGCGTACACCAGATCTGATTTATTAATCCATGAATTATATGTGGCATTAAAACCTAGCCACTTAACAAAAAGTTTATTGCCACGTTTTTGTACAATTTTTTCAACAAGATAATGCTTGGGATATTGCGTCCTTTGCAGTTCCTCCATGTAGAATCCTCCTTGGATTGGCTGCTTGTTGAGGTCATCAAGTAAATAAACAACTGGATTAGAAAGTTTTACCTTGCGAATACGAAATATTTCTGTGCTCCAGTTTGGTGTGTATCCTTTGGCGAAGATTGTTTTATGTTTACTGATGCGCACATAATCACCAATACGTAATCGATGACGTCGCGGATCTGCCGTTTTGATTTTGTGATGAATGCGATCCAATTGCGCAATGTTCTTGGTTACAAGGCGTGGTTTCATTCTGATAGTTCTATGTTTAGTGTTGTTGTAACGTGTCACCTTCGGTAGCTTCTTCTTCCGCTTCCTCTTCGGTCTCACTGCCTCCTTCATCTTCTTCCTCCATCATCATCATCATTTGCACGAAAAATTCCGCCAGGACGCGGTCATTTGAAAAACTATAAAATAGAAAAAATGTCTATCAATGTCATTAGAATACCCAATCTAGCGGCGAGGATATAAACTGTCTTGATGTTTGTGTCAGGGTGAACCAAAGTACACAGAAGAAAACCTCCTAAGTTATGGAGGCATACTCCTTGCACTTCTCTGCATCAATGATTAAATGACAGGCAGAATGTAGGAAATAATGGGAAAAGAAGACTGGCCTCTTGCAGAAGGAGGGAATCAGAAAAGATGTGGCAAGGGCCTTGGATACTCTAATACTGTTGGAGTTGGAAGAGAACAAGAGTTGGCCAAGCGAGGTTGACAGGAAAGAAGACAGAGAGGAGCTTGAGACAAGTAAGTGGAAGCAATGCTGAACTCGGCTGTCACCTCTGTAGTTGTAAAACCCGCGTTCTGCTATATGTAAGCTTTTGGAAGCTGAGTTTAAAAAATGTTTTGCAAGAAGAGAATAATACTGTTAATTTTGTTATCCTTAATTCAACCTTCTTGATTACTCATGCTTCAAAGATCCTGTCCAGAATGATTTACAAGAGGATTGAAAGCCAGATAGAAACGGAGTTGGGTGAAGATCAGTTTGGTTTCAGGAGAAATGTAGGAACAAGGGAAGCTGTACTAAGTCTTAGGCTGATTTTAGAAGGTAGAATAAGGAAAGATAAGAGAACGTTCATGGCTTTTGTAGATTTAGAAAATGCTTTTGATAAAGTTGATTGGACTAAATTGTTTGACATTTTGAAATCAATTGGTATAAAGTACAGGGATAGGAGGGTGATATACAATCTGTACAGAAACCAGACAGCAGTCATTCGAGTTGAAGGACATGAGAGAGAAGCTGGTATTCAGAAAGGTGTAAGGCAAGGCTGCAACTTATCACCCATACTTTTCAATCTTTACATTGAACAAGCAATGAAGGAAATTAGAGAAAAATTTAAAGTGGGAGTGAAGGTTCAAGGAGAAATAATTTCAACTCTGAGATTTGCTGATGACATTGTCATCTTGGCCGACAAGCCTGAGGATTTGAATGAGTTTTTGAATGGTATGGACTCCGTCTTACGGAAAGAATTCATGATAAAAATAAATAAATGTAAAACATAAATACTGGAATGCAACCGAAATAAATCTGAAACCTCTATGGAGATCAAATTGACAGGTGAAAAGCTGAAGGAAGTAGGAGACTTCTGTTAGGAAGCAGAATAACCAGTGATGGACGAAGCAAAGAGGATATTAAAAGTAGGTTGGCTCAGGCAAAGAAAGCATTTCTACAAAAAAGGAATCTGCTGACATCGAATATAGATTTAGGTATTAGGAAGTCATTTTTGAAAGCCTTTGTCTGGAGCGTGGCGCTCTATGGAAGTGAAACTTGGACTATTGGTGCAGCAGAAAAGAGGAGAATAGAAGCATTTAAAATGTGGTGTTACAGGAGAATGATGAAGATCAGATGGGTAGATAGGGTTACAAACAAAGAGGTATAAAAACGAATGGGAGAGGAGAGATGTTTCTGGTGACTGCTAATGAAGAGAAGAGATAGGTTGGTAGGACACATACTAAGACACCCAGGAATAGCAAGCTTAGTTATGGAAGGAAGGGTCGAGGACAAAAACTGTAGGGGTAGACCAAGGTTAGAATATGTTAAACAGATTGCCTCCGATGTAGGGTGTTGGAGCTATGTAGAGATGAAACGATTAGCTCAGGACAGGGAGACATGGAGATCTGCATCAAACCAGTCAAAAGACTGAAGACTCAAACAACAACAATTCAACCTTTGCGGATGCCCTACACAGATCTCTCATGAAGTGAGTGAGATTTAAACCGCAGATCAGCGGTGAAAAGCTGGTATACTACTGCTGATTTACATAACAGCGCAACACAATTGTAATGTATGAGTAATTATACTGTTACAACTCTAAGATATTGAAAGCCCTTTTGACATTAGACTGGTATCAAGATTGATGATGTAGGCTGTTAACTTTTATTTTTGTTAAAGCAGTATGTCTTGGCAATATAATGAAAGCCATGATATTTGACACCGGCAATTAATTTAACAGCTCTCCAACCGGTAATACAATTTGCATTAAATTACAATAAATTAGTCATGTTTCTTAAGTCGAACAGAGAGAAAAAGAAAGTTGTTTGTTCCAAACAATGTCTGAATACCAAGTAGGATGCAATACACTGTATTTTAAAATCGTCAACATGTATGCTTATGTAACATAAAATGTAGGTATATATGATAGTATTACAAGGCTGAAGCGCAGCATTAGGTCATGGGAACCAAGCTCTCTGCTGACTCGGTAGACGCGTGGGTTCGAGCCCCACCGTCGGCCGTTCTTGAAATGGTTTTTCGTGGTTTCCCATTTTCAACACCAGGCAAATGCTGGGACGGTACCTTCTGATAGGCCACGACCGATTCCTTCCACATCGTTGCCCAGTTTCATTCATCTTCATCCATTCCATCCCGACGCGCAGGTCGCCCACGGGCGTCGAATAGAAAGACCTGCACTCGGCCTCTGAGGAGGCCCCACGACAAAAAAAACTACATATGAAATTAAATTTAAAGTTTGGCAGGACGAGTTAATGAGTGATGAAACTAATGGTAGGTAATGAATAATGATTGTGTGACCTCTGGAGAGGCCAAGTGCATGTCTTTCTAGTTAACACCCGTGGGCGACTTGAGCGTTATTATGAGGATGAAGTGATGATGAAGACGGTACATACACCCAATCCCGGACCGCAGGAATTAACTCTAGGTGATTACAATCCCTGAATAATGATTGTGTGGTCTCTGGAGAGGTTGAGTGCAGGTCTTTCTAGTTGATGTCTGCGGGCGACCTGCGCGTTATTATGAAGATGAAGTGATGATGAAGACAACACATACACCCAACCTCGGAGCCCCAGGAATTAACCTCAGGAGATTAAAATCCCTGATGGCTTGGTTGAGAATCGAACCCGGGGACATTTTGGGTCAATGTCTAGCACGCTAACCATTTAGCTACAGAGCTTGGCATGATGGGTAATCAACCTCATAAGAGATAAAACTAATGCTGAATGGAACTGGGTAAGAATGCAACCGCGGTTTGTTAGAAGTTATTATCCCAGCATTTGCCTGGAGTTGAAAATGGGGAACCGCAGAAAGCCATTTCAAGGACAGTTGACGGTGGATACTCAAACCCACACGTTTTCCAAGTCGGCAGAGAGCATAGTCCCCATGACCTAACGTTGCGCTTTAGCGAGTGGAGCTGCTGTTATTATAGTTAATTAATATATATGAACAAGTGTTGAAGAAAGTACTACTTGCATACAATTTGCATTCTCGACTAGTACAAGTTATTACACAAAGGCTACACCCGGCTAAGTTTATAAAACCTTAACACCTATCTCTGTGTGGCTCAACTATACTGTTCTTGGCTGCTGTTAGGCTCTGAACTGGAGGGTCCTGGGTTAGATTTTTGGGAGGGTTGTGGGGATTGTTTTTTCTGGTGATTAATTCCCCTGGCTTGGGGACTGGGTGTTTGTGTTGTCTTAATTAAAAATATATTCCGGTCCCATGGTTAATTGGTTAGCGTTCTAGGCTTTGATTTAATTTTTTTAGCCTGGTATCAATTTAAAAAAAATGAATATTACTTACATGAAAATGTCCAAAGACGAATCCCAATTGTTGGATTCTTCTTCATTACCATGGGTGTTCTCCTGATCAGACATAGCAGTGAATGACAATTCTTTGTAAAGTAGCAGGTTCATTTATACTAAATATAAAGGTCATCCAGTTACTGAGAAAGCGGACAAACCGGGGCGTTGCCTATGATTGTAAGGGTATATAAGCCGTGACATTATTGTTGCTAGCCAGAGAAGTCCACGAGTTGGTAGTATACACATCGCTTTGCTGCAAAGATCTTCTATCAGGTAATATTGAACACAGTACTTTTAGTTTCTCTAACTGTCGATGGTTATACAGTTAACCTTAAATATTTATCAAGTGGATAATAATATCAAATGGGTATATAAAACTATTATTGCAACTAACAGTCATTACCAGGCTTGACGTCAGTTAAAAGAGGTATTACCTTATCTCGCTCTATCCAACTGATTACTGGGACTAAGCACTGTTACGAGACTCCTCGTCTTAGCAAATAAGTTTTGTATACACATTTGATGGTTTAGTCTAGAGGTTTGGATGGGGATGCGGGACACACTACTCAAGTGGATATATGAAACTATTATTGCAACTAACAGTCATTACCAGGCTTGACGTCAGTCAAAAGAGATATTACCTTATCTCGCTCTATCCGACTGATTACTGGGACTAAGCACTGTTACGAGACTCCTCGTCTTAGCAAATAAGTTTTGTATACACATTTGATGGTTTAGTCTAGAGGTTTGGATGGGGATGCGGGACACACTACTCAAGTGGATATATGAAACTATTATTGCAACTAACAGTCATTACCAGGCTTGACGTCAGTCAAAAGAGATATTACCTTATCTCGCTCTATCCGACTGATTACTGGGACTAAGCACTGTTACGAGACTCCTCGTCTTAGCAAATAAGTTTTGTATACACATTTGATGGTTTAGTCTAGAGGTTTGGATGAGGATGCGGGACACACTACTCAAGTGGATATATGAAACTATTATTGCAACTAACAGTCATTACCAGGCTTGACGTCAGTCAAAAGAGATATTACCTTATCTCGCTCTATCCGACTGATTACTGGGACTAAGCACTGTTACGAGACTCCTCGTCTTAGCAAATAAGTTTTGTATACACATTTGATGGTTTAGTCTAGAGGTTTGGATGGAGATGCGGGACACACTACTCAAGTGGATATATGAAACTATTATTGCAACTAACAGTCATTACCAGGCTTGACGTCAGTCAAAAGAGATATTACCTTATCTCGCTCTATCCGACTGATTACTGGGACTAAGCACTGTTACGAGACTCCTCGTCTTAGCAAATAAGTTTTGTATACACATTTGATGGTTTAGTCTAGAGGTTTGGATGGGGATCCGGGACACACTACTCAAGTGGATATATAAAACTATTATTGCAACTAACAGTCATTACCAGGTTTGACGTCAGTCAAAAGAGATATTACCTTATCTCGCTGTATCCAACTGATTATTGGAACTAAGCGCTGTTAGGAGACTCCTCGTCTTAGCAAATAAGTTTTGTATACACATTTGATGGTTTAGTCTATAGATCAGGGTTTGAGTTAATGTGCTAATAAATAAAGGTGGAGGGTACCTGAACCTTTTTAATAGTTTACCTAAACACTTTATAATTAACTTTCAGAACCAATATGTCTGCAATAACAATTGCGAATTCCATTGGCAGAGCAACCGGTCTGGAGACTAAACGATTACAGGACCTGCCAGTTAACGAGTCCTATTTGGTGACAGCTGTTCGCAGGGTAAAAACGAAATATGGGGGAAGAATAGTTTGTGAACTAGAAGATTTCGCTGTCTTCTTACCTGCGAGGTTCATGGAACTCAACGACGAAGCTGTAAATGACCTCAACAAAGGAACCATCTACCTAAAATATTTGGGACTAGAAAATAAAAGATGTTTGGTAGAATTTATTGAAGAATCAAATAAAATTTAAAATTTGTTAATGTTAAAACAGAATTTGCAGAGACAATAAACTTTGTTTGTTTTCATTCTCTGCAAACTGTTCAGTGATTTGCTGTTTTTGTAGTAAATGTAATTACTGTAAGTGTCATGATGTCAGCACCAGAACTTAGTTGGCAGAACGTGGATAGTTGTTTTAATAATAAGTTATGTAGCTTTAAAATTAATAATGATGCTAAATTTTTAGAACCAAATGAATTTTTAAACGCTAGCTACAACATTTTTCAAAATAAAATGCAAGACTGTTTAAGAGAACATGTAGCGTTAAAGATTAACGCTGAGTTATTATGTGATTTTGTTATTTTAAAACAAGGTGAGGAAATAACCAAACCGATTTATTTACATACGAAAATGTGTGAATTGTACCGCACTGATAATATACACAGTTGGTATAGTAAAAACATTGTCGATAAGCTCATGACGCGCTTTGCCGAGTTTCAAGAATTGGAAAGTGGCAAATCGCTGGAAGCTATCAACCATTTTAAAATTAATGTATGCACCTTTGATCCCATGAACAGTGGTTCAGCTCATGTTAATTTACCTAAACAGTTGGAAAAACATCACGCAGTCATCAATGTGGATAATAATGACGTTTTTTGCTTTGTTTGGTCCTTGGCAGCTGGGTTAAGTCCTGCAACTGAAAATGTTCACAGAATGGGAAAATATCACCAGAAATTTATGGAATTAATGATCAGTCTAAATTTAGCAGACATAGAATTCCCAATGGACCTCAACGCCATTTCTCGTTTTGAATCTAAAAATCCGCTTTACTCCATTAATGTATACGGAGTTGAAGGGGACAAAGTTATTGGTCCATTGTATGTGACAAAGGGAAAAAAAGAAAAGCATTTTAATTTACTGTACATTGAAGGGGAATTGTGCAACCATTATTGTTATATCAAAGATCTTTCTAGACTAGTTCGTTCACAAGTTACAAAAAAAAAATAGGGTATATATATGTGATCGCTGTTTGCAATATTTTACTAGCAATCAAAAGTTGGCAGCACATACTATTGATTGCATCACACAACCAGCGGTAAAAATTACATTTCCAGAAAAGGATAAAGCCAGTATGAAATTTCAAAATGTGTCTCGTCAAGAACCGCTTCCATTTACAGTATATGCAGATTTTGAATGTTTAACCACACCCATTGACACATGTAAACCAGATCCGACACGTCCGTACACTCAACAAGTACAGCAACATGTGCCATTCAGTTGTGCCCTAAACGTGATTTGTTCATACGACCCTTCACTTTCATACTTCAAATCTTATCGCGATGCAGATGCTGCTGCTTGGTTTTTAAATGAATTGGACGCCTTGGCAGATCGGGTGTACAATATCCTGCAAAATCCAATTCCGCTTCAAATGTCAGACGCAGACGAGGCGGTTTTTGCAACAGCAACCACTTGTCACATTTGTCAAAAACCAATAGCACCTTGTGACACGCCAGTGAGAGACCATAATCGGTACACTGGAAAATTTAGAGGAGCGGCTCATAGTGTATGTAATTTGGCGTATAAAAGAGCACGCTATATTTCTTGTTTCTTACACAACATGTCTCGGTATGACAGCCATTTAATTATTAAGGAATTTGCTAACCTTGAAAACCTAAAGTTTAATTTAATTCCACAAAATCATGAAAATTTTATTTCGTTTTCGAAATGGCGAAATGGAATCAGTATACGATTTTTATATTCGTATAGATTCCTCGCATCATCATTGGATGCGCTTGTTCAAGGGCTTCACCCAAACAATTTGCATTTTGTACGTCAACACTTTACTGATGCCAAACAATTTGAATTATGCATTCGAAAAGGGGTGTTTCCCTATAATTATGTAAACAATTGGACATGTTTACAGGAAACTGCACTCCCTTCAAAGGACAAATTTTACAATGACTTAACAAAAAGTCATATTTCTGAAGAAGACTATTTACACGCTCAAAAAGTATGGAACGTGTTCAAGATATCAACTTTGGGCGAGTATGCTGATTTATACCTCAAAATTGATACACTACTTTTGACAGACGTGTTTGAACACTTTCGCAAACTGTGTCTTGAAATCTACAATCTAGATCCAGCCCATTACTACACCCTTGCCGGATATAGTTGGGACTGTATGTTGAAGGTGACTGACATAGAACTGGAACTATTAACAGACATCGACATGTTACTCTTTTTTGAACGCGGAATACGTGGTGGTCTTGTTTCGCTTGTGCAAAAGCACGCCAAAGCAAATAATCCATATATGGATACATACAAACCAAACCAACCTACAACATACCTCACCTACCTAGATTGTAACAATTTATACGGATATGCTATGGAAAAACCTCTTCCATATCAAAATTTTCGATGGCTGACTTCAGATGAAGTTTCAAATTTTAATTTAAAAGATGTGTTGAGCAATGACACGCGTGGCTACGTTCTAGAGGTCGACTTATTATATCCCTGTGAGATACACAATGATCATTCTGATCTACCATTTTGTGTTGAAAAATTACAACCTCCCAGTTCACGTTCCAACAATAAAAAGTTGCTGGCAACGTTAAATTCAAAAAATCGGTACGTCATACACATTGAAAATTTAATGCAATGTTTGAAACATGGTTTGAAACTGCAATCCATTCACCGCATTATTTGCTTTGACCAAAAACCATGGTTACAACCGTACATGCAATTGAATACTCATCATCGGCAACACGCCAAGACCACATTTGAATCAAATTTTTATAAATTAATGAACAATGCGTGCTACGGTAAATCAATGGAAAATATTCGAAAGCATAGAACTATTCATTTGGTAAACCACTGGGACGGTCGATATGGCGCACGAAAATATATAGCTATGCCTAATTTCCATTCTGTACGAGTTATTGAAACTGATTTAGTAACCATTGAATTGTCAAAGACAGAAATCATGTATAACAAACCAATTTACTTGGGAATGGTAATACTTGACTTTTCAAAATTTGTAATGTATCAATTTCATTATGAGTTTGCCAAACAAAAGTTTGGAGATGTAAAATTACTGTATATGGATACAGACAGTCTTATTTATCAAACCAATAAGATAGATGTTTACTCAGTGATGAGAGAACATCCAAATTACTTTGATACCTCAAACTATGAGGTTAACAATATGTTTGGCATAATTCCCATGAATAAAAAAATAGGTCTATTTAAGGATGAGTGCGCCGGTGATGTTATGACAGAATTTGTGGCTTTGGCGCCGAAAATGTACGCATTTTCAACACAAAAGAATAAAGGTCAATGCAAAGCGAAGGGTGTTCTTCGTAGCGTCACACAATTCCTCAATGTTGAGGAATATCGTTGTGTACTCTACGCAAACACCTCTCGCTTATACCAGCAAACACGCATTCTTTCAAAGAACCATAATATTTTTACAGTAAATCAAAATAAAACATCGCTGACAACATATGACGATAAACGTCTGTGGGATGGTGTAAATAGCTTGCCTTTTGGACATTTCCACACCTTGTAAAAAAGAACACACTTTCATTTTCAATTCTTTTTATTAAAATTGTATGTTTTTTACAAGAAGAAAACTAAACCATATTTTGTGTATACTATGAACTGGTGGACTGACTCTCAAATAAATACTTAACAATATTTGATTCATGTTTATTACTTTGTCCTTTTCCTCACTAATCCACCACCAATCATTAGCTTTGACTTCATCGCTCCTGGTACAATCAAGGCTGCAATCGTCTCACCAATAGAAGCAGTAGATGACATCACACGCTGCATGGCCCTTCTTAGAAGAATGCGGTCTGCAACTCGACGTACTTCTGCATTCTTGTCGCTGTAAGCAATGTCATGATCTCTACACGCAGCATCCAATTTGTTGATTCCAGAATTACCTTGTGCTAGACGTTGGTTTAGTTTAGTCCCAGGTCCACAAAATTGATAGCCGGGAATATGCAGTTCAATGGGAAGTACATCAATGGCCTTGTTAACTAGACCATGACCAGCAAAGGTCCGATATATCTTTTTCAAGCGTTGTCTTACTTTTTGGTGCTGGCGATACTGCCGCTGCTGTCTCTTCTTCCTCTTCTTCATCGCAACCATGGAATGATGAAGCAAAGTCTTTACAGGACGGTATATTTGTATGGCCGTGGTACAATTTGATGAGCTGACACGTTCCACACTGTCTAATGGATGGCATTTTAGTAATAGACACTTGCTGGTGATGACTAAAGTCAGTGCATGGTTGTAGTTCACGCAGACCAGGATCTCTGCTCCATTCACTAGGTACACTGTGCCAAATATTTTTCACCGCGTTTGAAGCAACATAAAAAAGGAACGCCTTGGGCAAAGCGTTCAATTCCTCATCTGTGAAACTGTCAAGCTTTTTTTTTTACAGGCAAAAAACTTGACAATAGCTCGCTCTGTGGGGTTTGAGTCCAAACCTTCAATTGCTGCCATATTACTACACGTCCACACTGATCACTGGTATGTCTCACACTGAAGCTGACGTTACAAAGCTTTGCACTCAACATGCAAGTTTTGACATGCTCTGCGAGCTAGCCAATCAAAAAGCTTCCAAACATTTTGAAGTGTTTTATTTTGTAGAGGTTCATCAGGCACGGACAGGTTGTACAGTGCAGGACATCCCAGATCATGAAGGTCAACAAGTTGACATGTTGAATTAACATACTGACGCAACCATTCCTTTTTTTCACTTCCCTTTACAAATACAAGGTCAGCACCAAACAAGTGAGCTTTCAGAACAAGTGATAGATGCTGGTAAGGAATGTCGCCTTCTTTCCAGACTAGTCCCAAATTGCGTTGCAACCACTCTGTTTGTCTTCTGTCCTCGTCTGACTGCAAATGCAATGGAAACGGTGGTTCAAAGACAAAACTGGTTACTCTTGGTGCCCACATGGTTGTGCAGTCAATAATTCCTACTTCTTTAAATACAAACTTGTTTCCGTTCACCTTGAAACCCTGCACGTCGACAATCAATGTTTTCGGCATGGCGACGGATATCACACCTTCCACCACCGCTACTTCTTAACAACTAACTGATTGGATAGGAGCGGGAAAATAATATACACACAAAGAATCAATTACACAATTTTATTCATAAAGTTATCAGTACATCGCTTACAATTTTTTATCATAGGATTTGGACCATCCCAATCACAGTGAGAATCTCCTCGATGCATAAAGTGTCTACGACAAGGACGGCAGGCTGCAACATCCGCCGACATACGGAGGTGTAATGGTAGCTTATCCCAATTAAGGTCAATGTCGTGTGCACCGTACGCGGTCAGAAATCCAGCTGGTAAATAGGCAATCAGATGCTGCGGCATTTCACGAAGAAATTGTGCTTTATGGTAGGCGCGTATTGCTAAACTCACCAGGGTGCGATAAATCTCAAATGCTGCATCAGCGTCTCGACTTGTTGAGCAACGATCGCATTTGCAGTCCATGCAATCTACCCGCTCTCCAACATGACAAGATGAAGCTTTGGCAACACCATCGTCCACATTATTTGTTTGATTAGCGATGGGCTTGTTGTTGTAGCCCCTGTCATGAATACCAAATAGTGAACCAGATGCGGCGGCATTCTAAGCACAGTATGATTCTTGTGATAGGCAGTTATAGCTTCACTCACTAGGGCGCGATAAATGGTAAACCTTGAATCTTCATCTGAACCTGGTGAATCACTTTCACATTTGCAGACCCACCTCGCAGAGGGGGTTGTGACTTCATCGTAGCTTTCCATGACTGTGAAGGGCAATACAGGAAGACATGCTATTTATACTCTGGTCACCATATTGGACAGCGGTTGATAAAACACTTGCGCCTCGTGAACAATAAGGCAATAGGCTGTTGTTTTTTCTGGAATAACTGTCGATGTTTCAAATTCTAGTCTGATATCAATAGTTGTTTCCTTCATCGACTCCTCCAAATACGAACAGTCCATCACCACCAGAGGCGCCTTGGACTTGAAGTCTTGTGGTGATAATAGCGGACATGCCTCTTTCTGATAATAGGAAGACTGAAAGTTTACAAACATGTCATAGAGCTTACCATATTTGTTCGTGTTAAAGTTTAAATCCATTCCCTCATAGGGAAAGGTAACTCCGTTCAAAAAGAGTCGTATATTTCGTAATTGGATGTGGTCAAATTTTGATGCATCTTTATTCTGTTGATATTTGCGATCTGTTTGAAATCCAACCAGGACATAGAGGGGACGCTCTGTATACCGTGAGGTTTTTATAGACCAAGTATGTGTATCGGAGAGTGGTAATACCGGGTATTCATGCAGCTCCCAGCTTCTAAATTGAATGGGTAAAGCTGTATCCTTCTCCACAATCTTGAGCAGACTCAATTTTTTCTGATCTGATAGAGTAACGTGCGGTACGTTCCATAGAATTCGTTGCAGTAGAATTTTTGTATCTACTGGCGCTGTATCAGCTCCCTTTAGCGCATTATAATCACTCCTGTCTCGTACAAGAATCAGATCCTGTCTTGCGTTCACAACAATGCGCTTATGATCCTCTGCAAAGCCTAGTATTAATTTTAGAGGTAAATGTCCAGTAAATGTACCATCATCGTTAATCATCCAGTCGTTGGTTGAGTTGGGACACCAACCAGCCATACAAAAAGCTTTACTCTCTTCGCTTCCGTACGAGGGATAAAGTTTCATGACACTTGTTATGCCAACATTTCGAGTAGTATCCACTTCAATACCGTTGATCACGTAGCGAACCTCAGAAAACAAAAAGGCCAAAGCATTGTTGGCCAACTTTGACGTTGTTGGAATGGTACCATCCAATTTGGTGAGTTGCCCTTCAATCTGGATGTAACTTTCATGTGGAAGCGTGTAGATATCTTGTTGGTTAATAGTAATTCGAATCTCATCATTATTATTTAGTCCCTGAGTATACGGTTGGTAGGAATGGTGTTCAATTCTTACAATACCCTCCTGAACTTCGACAGGGTTTGTCACGTCTAGAATCGAATTCATGACGTAAGATGTAACCAAGTTGTTGTAGGATCTGCTTGTTGACACGTGTTAACCTGTACACGCGTTGAGCACAACTAACACCTGCTCTTGACAGCGTTGCCGCTTTATACACTTGTTTCATGCTGGCTTCAAATACAGTTTGTAGGTCACAGGTGTATGAGGGTCTAACCGAATGAGACGTTGGTTTCTATTCACCAGTCTTAAGGTAATATTCCTGATGTTGGTCACACTCACAGGATGATAGAGCACCACCGACGGGTTTTCGCGGATGATGTAACCACCAGGTGAAGTAACAATAAAATCATAAAGCGAATGCGAGGGATCTTGATTGGTGTAGACGTCTGTAATAATATTACACGTGACAGATACGTGATGATCTTCAATTATTTTCACCGGTTGGTCAGAATTGTGTATCACGTTTGGTACTAACACTTGTGGTGAATAGCCTAACAATGACCCAATCGAATCTGGTTGAGATTTAAAATCAATCCTAAAAGAAGAAAGAAGACTGCAGCGATGTGTCACGTTGTTGGCTATGAGTTCAAACTTGCGTGTCCCGTCAAGAAATGTTTTTAGACTAAATTCTTTGGTGAGAGTTGTGTAGATGTGATCGTGAATATCATCTACGGTGTAGCTGCCAGACGGTAGAGTTAACACATAGTCATCGTAGTAGAACTTATCATTGACGTCTTCAATTATGTTGCAGATTCTATTATAGCCTTCAAACGAAACAAGTCCCAGCACGTAGGGTCGTCGTCCCAATTCAATAGGAGGATAAAAGTCAACAGTTACTTCCGCACCTTGTCCGTGCACTGTAAACGTTCTACTTTCTGTTGTCATAATGACCAAGTCACCCGCCGTGCTCGGTCTTATATAGAAAAGTCAAACATAGACGACCGCACTGTTGCGTGTTAAAATTTTGCACTCGTTTCACATTATAGTGTATTGTTGCACTGCTTCCAAAATAGCGAACAAGCTCTGTCGGAGGAGGAAGATTTCCAAAACTGTCAAAGTACCACACGGTTCGCCCATGCTTTATGTAGGCCACATAATGCGTTCCCGGTCCATGACTGTCATCCAAATTGACAACTGCACTTTCATGGCTCCGTGGTCGAGACGGTAGTTGGTTGCGCATAAACACGCCTCGAAAGTGGGAGATCTTAAGCTGTTTTGCATATCTTATAACTTCCTCATGCGTCATGGCTCTTCGTGGCAGTGCATCGATTAACCGTTTTTTGGCGACATGTAAATGCCGAGTCCTTTCTTGTAGGGTGCTAGCTTCATGTTCACACCTTTGCCGCGCAGTGCTATGGCCTCCATAGTTTTATTATGCCTTTCACTTTCCTTCAACTGTTGCTTCGCCTCCTCAACAGCTTTCACCGTTCGTGCTACCGCACTTGCTCCTCCAAGAAGTGAACCCAGGGCTGCTAGTCCAGCAAACAGTGCAGGCAAAAATCCACCACGTTTCGGCACAGGAATAACTCGGGCACGTTTTCTAAAACGTAGTTTACTTTTGGGATTCGCATGCAATCGTGCTGCTCGGAGTGCTTTCTTAATAGCCAACTCACTATTTGTTTCTCCGCGCGAAGCTTGACGTGCCGCATGAAGAATAGCTTTAAAACCTCCCTTTCTTGACAACTTCTTCCTCTTCTTCACCACATATCTCTGTTTCACCATCGCGACCAAAGAACAAGACAACCTCACACCGCAAAGTATTGAACACAACTAACGCTCCTCAGGAAGGGAACCTGTAGTTATTTATTCAATGGTGGCTGTATATTCAAGTTCTATATACAGAGGAAAATCGTTCATCGTTTTCCCCGCCTCTTTTTCTTCAGACGAGAGTTTCAAATGAAAGAATAATTTGTCTCCGGCTTTCACCGGTTGATCAATAAGTGGTTGAACACTACCGTTTAATCGTACCTCTAAATGTTTCAAATCTGGTGCATACTCAATTACACGAATGGCACCATCATACATTAAACGGTAATTGTCATACCCCGAACGTAGTATGTAGGCGAGGTTATTGGGATCTTTTACCGGTTGTTGGTTTACAATGTGAAGCAGAAATATAGAGGGTATTGATTTAATAAAAAGCGATAACCGTTGTTCCAAAAATCGTTTGGTCGTCACGTCGTGAGGTTGCACAGGATCAGCAACTTCGGCTATTCGTCTTCGCTTCATCTGTAGAGCGTTCTCCTTAATTTCCCACACCTTTTCCATTTCAGAGTTTAAAAACCGTTTTGTACAAACATCTTGATCATCTTCAGGATCGGCCACATGCACAAGGCGTGCATTATTTGCTGTATAGCCCTTTGCAGTTAGGGTGGGCACAATACTGAGCACCTGTTTCACCTTGTTATCTACATAGTCCTTTCGAGCAGCGTCCGTGTTGTTTGTTGGAAGAGCCAGCTGAGTGATTCGACGTTGGTGTACGTCATAGTCCTTTGCTTCTGTTAACACCACAGCATTGGTTAACACATAGGCTTTGGTGCACACATCTTGATCGTTCACAGGATCTGCAACGCCCGTAATACGTTTATTCTGAGCCTCATAATCTCCTTTGATACGTCGTAATCGGTAATAATCTACATACTTTTTTGAACATGCGTCCGAGGGTAATACGGGTTCTGTTATATTGGTCAATCGCTTTCCATTAAAGTTGTAATTGCCATCTGTAGTGCGTGACAATACATTAGCATCGACATATCGTTTAGTAGCCGGATCTGTATCATGTTTTGGATCGTTTGTCAAAGCAAATCGTTCATTTGTTTTAAGAGTTCTTCCAAAGGCGTCCATGGTTACACTGGAACTGAAACACCCGCTTGCCTCATGTATATAGAGACCAGCTCTTCCCCTTTCACATTTAGTTGATATGCAGATTATTAAGCAACAACATTCACTTCCGGTGGGAGACTTGGTTTCACACCTCTTCTCAACATCGTCCGAACAACGTCATGGATCACTCTTCCCATCCTCCATTCGCTGTCTCATCGCCGGCCCGTCAGGATGTGGAAAAACCAATCTTCTGCTTGCTTACCCTCATCACCTCCTTAAACGGAGTGCGCTTTCAAAATATCTATATTTTTGCCAAATCGCTGTATCAACCGCTGTATGTGTTCTTGGAACAGGTCATGTCAGGTCTGCGCAACATGGGCTACTTCACATTCGCAGCGCACGAAGATGTCATTTCTCCAGACAATGTTCGCCCCCATTCGCTTATGATTTTTGAAGATGTGGCCACAGAACGACAGGGCATTATTCAGGCTTACTTTAGCATGGGACGTCATAAATATATTGATTGTTTTTATCTCGCTCAAACCTATTCGCGAATACCAAAACAGTTGATTCGTGACAATGCCAACGTGATTGTTCTCTTCCGTCAGGATGAGCGCAACATGCATCACGTCTACGATGATCACGTGAACCCAGACATGACCTTTCAAGCCTTTACACAGTTGTGTGCCATGTGTTGGAACGTTCATCACCACAGTTGTCTTGTTATTGATAAGCAGAGCAACATCAACAATGGACGCTACCGCATGGGATTTGATCATTTCATTCGTATTTAAGTAGCTGCATTGCTTTTCTGAACATCATTTGTTCAGATGACATGGCGACAACAGGGAGTAAATTAAAAAAGCACATAATCCGTGCGCGAAATAGCATTCGACAAAAGTTTCGCTATCTAAAACGTGCACATGCCGACAGTGAACTGTTTGTCGAAAAACATTTGAAGTCACCTCTGGAAGCTGTGTTGAAAGGAACATCAAAGCCTATTACACGCTCAAAAGAAACACAAACAATTGAAGAGGAGGAAGAAAATGATGAAGAACCTGAGGATGTTTTTTCTCCATTGCTTCCGTCTTCTGGCTCCAAAGAATCACCGCTGCCCCAGTTTTTTAAAACATCAATAATTGCTGAAACACCCACTAGAGCCAAAGAAAAGCAGCCTACTCTTAAAGAAATATTGAATACGCCCGAACAATATGTGCGGTTAAAATCCATTTTACTACAAAATTATGGTGCGTTGGTTACTCCCTTCCTTGAAGATCTTTTTACTAAGAAAACTGATACTACCTAAGGTGTTCGCTATGAAAACAATAGATTTCGAATTGGCGATTCACCAATCAAGATAAGTGACAATGTTTTGATTGTTAAAACAGTTCGTTACAAATTGACGCCAGGTCTTTTAGAACTTTTATTTTCACGTACACCTTCTACCGAGGACTATGATAAAGAAGATCTTGAAAAGTATAAAAACATCTTGATGGCTACAAATGGTTTTAGACGTAATTATAGACATTCTGAAGCAGTAAATGCTAATAAGAGCTTCAAATATAAAACCATCATATCAAAATTGTTTCCCACCTATGCAAGTGTTCGCCGTGCAAATTCAGCGTCCGGTATCACGTTTAATACTTTGAAACCTTTCATCGATTTCGCCTATTGGAACAATCCAAATAAGTTGGTTAAACGTCTGCAACTGTTTCGTGCATCGGAAAAGGCTGGTCATACCGGACACGAGGCGGAAGTTTTAGAAATAGAAGAGGAGCTTCGTCATGCTGGCATTATTGTCTAATGAGTCAACGTGTTCATACACCCTCGCCTGTTAAGGCTGCCATTGCTCGCGAGTTGCATAGACCAGCTCGTCGTCTCTACCATCGTCGTCATGTCATCACATGGGGCGTTGACGATCTTTGGCAAGCTGATCTGGTTGAAATGATTCCTTATGCCAAAGCTAACAACGGGGTCAACTATCTGCTCACCGTCATCGACGTTTATTCCAAAATGGCCTTTGTTGAACCTGTTCGGAATAAATCTGCACAACTGGTCACCGCTGCATTCAAGACCATCGTTCAGCGGTCAAGACGACAACCTCGTTTGCTTCAAACAGATCAAGGCAAAGAATTTTTCAACAAGACTTTTTCCGCTTATCTCAAATCACTTGACATCCATCACTATTCCACTTTTAGCAATCTAAAGGCAAGTGTTGTAGAACGTTTCAACCGCACACTCAAGACGCGCATGTGGGAACAATTTACAGCAAGAGGATCCTATCGCTGGCTTGAACATGTACGCGACCTGGTGACACGTTACAACAACACTAAACATAGAACTATCAGAATGAAACCACGCCTTGTAACCAAGAACATTGCGCAATTGGATCGCATTCATCACAAAATCAAAACGGCAGATCCGCGACGTCATCGATTACGTATTGGTGATTATGTGCGCATCAGTAAACATAAAACAATCTTCGCCAAAGGATACACACCAAACTGGAGCACAGAAATATTTCGTATTCGCAAGGTAAAACTTTCTAATCCAGTTGTTTATTTACTTGATGACCTCAACAAGCAGCCAATCCAAGGAGGATTCTACATGGAGGAACTGCAAAGGACGCAATATCCCAAGCATTATCTTGTTGAAAAAATTGTACAAAAACGTGGCAATAAACTTTTTGTTAAGTGGCTAGGTTTTAATGCCACATATAGTTCATGGATTAATAAATCAGATCTGGTGTACGCCTTCTTGTTTTTATTTCATGTCGAGCTGGCCGACCCAACATGCTATGCGTTTTGTATCCTCACCCACCCTACCATTTACAGGAAATACTACTCCAGATTCATTGACGTTTGTTTACCATTGAGCACATTCAACAACCAGTTCATTCCCCCTCTCTCTCTCAATCCCATTCACTACTCCAGATACCATTGATGTTTGTTTACCATTGAGCGCTTTCAACCCCATTTTGTTTGTCTCTCAGACCCATTCACACCTAACCAACCTACCACGTCAGGTTTCAACAACCACCATCCATCTCCATTCATGTTTTCCCATTAAGAACACTTCCAACCATGACCTACCCCACATCACATAATCTGCTATGACGTCACACACACACACACACTAGTTGACCGTTCAAATCTGACGATTCATTCACCGACAAGGATTCGGAAACCTTCGGCAACACTCGGATCTCATCAAGTACAAAGCAAAGCTATATAGCACGAGACCATAACAGAGAAGGCGCTCAGTCCAACAGAGAGACTGGGTCGAGGAGGGTCTCGTGCAGATCCTCTTCCATCCTTCCCCCCTCGTCCCCCACCCCACCCTTCCCTCCCCCTCCCCCCCTCCCCCACCCCTCCACTCCACCCACACCCCCTCAAACCGGTTCCTGGACCCTCCAAGGTTTGTTTACCTTCCGGGGACCAGGCGACCTTGGGGTCAATGACCTACCTCAAGGTCATTGACCATGACCTACCTCAAGGTCATTGACCTTGACACGCCCCCCTCATTTGCATAAATAACGGTATTTGAAGCAGAACCCTCCCTGCTCACCTACTATTGCATTTAACTTACTGTGGCTGCATCCATTGCATTTAACTTACTGTGGGTGCATCCATTGCACTTTACTTACTGTGGGTGCATCCATTGCACTTAACTTACTGTGGGAGCATCCATTGCATTTAACTTACTGTGGGTGCATCCATTGCACTTAACTTACTGTGGGTGAATCCATTGCACTTAACTTACTGTGGGTACATCCATTGCACTTAACTTACTGTGGGTGCATCCATTGCACTTAACTTACTGTGGGTACATTCATTGCATTTAACTTACTGTGGGTACATCCATTGCACTTAACTTACTGTGGGTGCATCCATTGCACTTTACTTACTGTGGGTGTTTCCATTGCACTTAACTTATTGTGGGTACATCCATTGCACTTAACTTACTGTGGGTACATCCATTGCTCTTAACTTACTGTGTGTGCTTCCATTGCACTAACTTACTGTGGGTACATCCATTGCACTTAACTTACTGTGGGTACATCCATTGCACTTAACTTACTGTGGGTGCATCCATTGCATTTAACTTACTGTGGGTGCTTCCATTGCACTTAACTTACTGTGGCTGCATCCATTGCATCTAACTTACTGTGGGTACATCCATTGCACTTAACCTACTGTGGGTGCATCCATTGCCCTTAACGTACTGTGGGTGCATCCATTGCTCTTAACTTACTGTGGGTGCATCCATTGCACTTAACCTACTGTGGGTGCATCCATTGCACTTAACGTACTGTGGGTGCATCCATTGCCCTTAACCTATTGTGGGTGAATCCATTGCACTTAACTTACTGTGGGTACATCCATTGCACTTAACTTACTGTGTGTGCATCCATTGCCCTTAACCTACTGTGGGTGCATCCATTGCCCTTAACCTACTGTGGGTGCATCCATTGCCCTTAACCTACTGTGTGTGCATCCATTGCCCTTAACCTACTGTGGGTGCATCCATTGCCCTTAACCTATTGTGGGTGCATCCATTGCATCTAACTTAATGTGGGTACATCCATTGCATTTAACCTACTGTGTGTGCATGCATTTCAGTTAAATGCCGTAAGTCATTGGAAATCATTATTTGCTAGTTTGGTTCTTCATTAACATGGAGTTATACGACAAAAGAAGTCGACCTATTATAGTCATTAGGCTTGCCAGTGCGTGCAACTAGTTGTCACTTACCATTTTTTTTCATAAAACATCTCAAGTACCGTACTATTAATGATTTCTCTAATGAATGAACTGAGTAGTGTTGTTGTTCTCATTGATTTCTTCAGGAGACATTGCAATTCTGAGTTTAATGGACATAGAATAAGTTATATATTTTGCATAAGGTAGATAATGCTACCGTGTCCAAGGAAAATCTGTGGTCCGTGTTCCTAGCACCGCAATCTGTGATGGTCCTGGTCCATGACCTACAATTACCGAATAAGTTGCAAGACTCATAATTACATCATCAACTTCCAAAAGCAATGGCTTGTTCTCTGTCTTCAGCACCTCGATAGTAGGAGTTAGTGTGATGTCTTGAAGGAATTATTTTCTCAGTCATCCTCCACCTTTCTTCCCTGTGATTTTTCCTTAGTTAGGAAATAACATGCACATCTAAAAATGTTTATAATATTATGAAATTAGGTAGTCTGAGTTGTCGGTGATACCAGGCGCGGATTCACGGGGGTCATGACCCCCCCCCCTAACGGAGACCAATTTTTTTGAAAACTCAAAAAACGAAAACACAATAACCAGGCAAATAAAACTTAACGAATTTTAACTGAAAACAGTTTGTTTTTCTTTTTATTCAATACTGAAAATATATTTATTGCTATTATTATGTTCTGTTACAACTGAACATATTTACAACTTCATACCTGTTATTTAAAAACGATTATTTATGTAACAAAATCAACTCGTCTATTTTGTTTAGCAAACCTTGTGATTACCGAATCGATGTCTATAGTGATGTCACGATGAATGTGCAGCATCGTACGGATAGGAATTTGGGGGCTTTCCTCACCAAAAAAAATTGCCGACGTCCAAACTGCAAGCTTGGTTGGCAATTTAAGCTGTGACTTTCTCCCTTTGTCGGTACCAACTCGACTTGCTGAAACTGTAACGTACTTGATACTTTTCTCAAAGCTCGATGTAAAAGTCGCAAAACGCCGTTGCAATTTGTACGAATATTTTTGGTACGCTAAACGCATCAAATTTCTATCCATGTAGCTTGCAAAAAAATTGGTCTGGTTTTGTACGTTTGGTTATTTTGTGGTTGCGTTTTTAGTGATACAATTTTTCTTAACAATTTCTATTCTCTGACCCCCTCCCCCCCCCCCCCCCTCCCCAAAAGCCAAACTCTAGATCCGCGCCTGGGTGATACAGGAAAGGAGCATTTCTCGGGTTGGACGAGTTTTCACGCCATGTCTACAGTGGAACAAGTTCAAATATATCAGCTCCAAATGTATACAATAAGAGGCCGCTTAAACCCTCCTTTGCGAAGATGGCTTATGGTTAAGAGATCCTTAAATACAACCGCTTAAGCCTGGGTTTCCTACAGCTTGTCTCGTAGTTCGCTTAGCTAAGCGGAGTTTACGGCGGCAGTCAAAGGTCTTCGATGCGTGAGTAATGCTCCCTGCTGCAAAGAATAGTGTAGCCTCTTTCGACAGTACCGGTATATAGCTCCCGGGTGTTATCTATACTAATATAATAAAGCTGAAGAGTGTGTGTGTTTGTTTGTGTGTTTAAACGCGCTATTCTCTGAAAATACCAGTCGGATTCGAAAAATTCTTTTTTATATGATAGCCTGATTCACGAGGAATAGTTTAGGCTATGTAGCATTAGGCTACACCTCTCAGGTAATCTTAAAGATTGATTTTTGTTCAGTACCGGTAAGTCGGAAGAATAAGCGCTCCCGAACAGCTTCAATAATACCCAAGTCTATTGTTGCAATGTAATGCGGGCCGTATCACGTCACCCCTACCAATGTTATGGTGCAGAATTGCGAGCTGCTTATAAATTGCAGTCACGGGGAGTAATTAGGCTACTGCAAAAGGATTTCTTAGGCCCCTTTAAACAGTTATCATCATGACAATAGTATGCCTTTGTATAAGGGCGATGGTGTTGGTGCAGTATACTGAGGTTATCAGCTGCAATAAGCGTTGGTGCTTTCAAATTTACTTTCATTTATTTCGATCCTTATCCTTGAGCGCTTCAGCTCTCTAAAACAAATAAATCCACCGGGCGAAGCCGGGCACTACTTCTAATGCCAATATAATCGAGCTCTAACAGATTGCTCTGCATATTAATGATGCGCAGTATAAAGCAGAAAGTACAACTGAACCATCCAGAGATATATTTAATCGCTATTACTGTATTCGTGGAATGTGTATGTATGAAATAATCCTCACAGTGTTAATCTTCCAATATTAATTATATTTGTCATGTTGGTGATTGTGATCATTTGTTTTTAGCACTGCCGGCTGGATCGCACCCTTCCTGGCTGCTTTAAACTGCCTGCCCATTCAACGATTACAGCATTGGTTTCAGCGTACAACCACGTTTCCAAATAAAGGCGCTAGGAAGCAGCACCAAGTGACTGTGGCAGACATAAGTTTTATATTGATGTTAATGGCGAAGTTGTGTTTGGAATTTATTCTGAACGATTTCATAATGCTGTAAAGCTACGTGCCCTTTTGTAAATCATAACAGGGCAAGTTAGAATATCGGGGAATCTCATTTCATGAGATACAATCGGACAATTCACTGCGTGGGATGTGGTTACGTGCAATTTCCAGAGAAGGTGACGAAGAGGAAGGAAATAAATAGAAAAATAAAAAAATATATAAATGAATGAATGATTAAGTGAGTAAATGCGTGAGTCAATAAATATGTAAGTAAATAAGTAAGTAAATAAATATGTAAGTAAATAAATAAATAAGTAAATAAATATGTAACATTGTGGGGTTTGAAGCCATTTTTCAGTGTTGCCTAAGTAAACAAAAGTTTAGTGCTTTTCAGTCGGTCAACACGAATGTACCCAAAAAAAAGCTGGGTTATGCCCTAATCCTGAAATAAATTACACTAAATTTATTAATCTCATGTAATTTATTTCAGGATTAGGGCATAACCCAGCTCTTTTTGGGTTCATTCGCGTTGACCGACTGAAAAGCACCAAACGATAAATATGTAAGTAAATAAATAAGTAAAAGAATAAATAAGTAAATAAATAATTAAATAAATATGTAAGTAAATAAGTAAATAAAAAAGTGAATAAATAAGCAAATAAATAACTAACAAATAAATAAGAAAATAAGTAATTAAATAAATAAATGTGTAAGTAAATTAGTAAATAAATATGTAAGTGAATAAATAAATAAGTAATTAAATAAAAAAGAAAATAAATAATTAAATACATAAATAAGTAAATAAATAATTAAGTAAATAAATTTGTAAGTAAATAAATAAGTAAATAAATATACAATCTATCCAAAAAATCAGTAAAAATGTATAATACAGCCATCACAATAAGACGGGTTATCAGACAAATTCAACTCACACCCAAGTACATGGGGCTACATGACCATGATGTCGCAAGGCCCCTAAATAAATCAACATCCCATTTTTCGGGGGCCGGAGGCATTTCTTTTCCCTGTCTTTTATTGTCCTTATTCTTTTCTTTTCATCTCGCCAAGTATATAAGTTAGATTTAACTCAGAAGTAGTTGTATTTTTATTATCATCTGCATAATTACGGGAAAATGAGCTAGACATTTCGCCCCTTAAAACAATCGCTTCCACCACATGTATTTTTGCTTTCCTTTATACTGAAAATTTGCCCGTAAGTATGTGTCCGAATACTTTTAGATGATTGAATAACGAAAGAACTAACTTAGTGTAATGTTTTCACGTCCGTCAATCTCGAAATTAAGCCTCCAAACATAACAATCCTTCGTTTCAGGTATCTTCCTCTTTAAAAAGCCGCGACAATCCCAGTGCGTTGGTGCTGCACCTAGCGGTGAATTAATGCATATATCTTGTACGCCTGTGAGTGTCGAATGGACGGGCAGTTTAAAGCAACCAGGAGGGGTGCGATCCAGCCGGCAGTGGTTTTTAGACAGCTGAGAGCCTGAGATTTTCCCTCCAAGTATTCAAGTAGTTCTGTGTGTCGTGATCGCTCCCTACTTTTCGTTTCTTTTATTAATACATTAATTTAAGATTAGATAAGTTGGATAATGAACGGAAGAGAACACGAAACTTCTCTCCCAGCGAGAAAGCTGTTCTTTTCGACTTGGTGAATGCAAATAAGAACAAAAAGACAGACGCGGTGACCACCAGAGATACGGCACTGGTATGGCAGAAGATATAGTTCATCTACTGTAAGTTTGCACTTTCTTGACAGTTCTCGCTGGAACAAACACTCATACAGAACATATATAACCCAAGATTTTTATGCTGAAAGTGGCGAAAGTGGAAGACAAGCAAATTCTTTACGGAAATGCTACGAAATGGTTTAAAAAAATATGAGGAAGGCAGTCTCAGTTGAAAGGCGAGAGGCGTTTATTACAGGTAAGACTGTGGTGGACACAAAAATAAAAAACTCTTTGAAGTAGCACTACATTGTTGTGGCTTTTTTTAAGAAGTACGAAAATACAAAATATTACAATTTGGTGACCCCGACGTGATAAAGAGAAGAAAGATGTCGACAAACGAGACCACGCCGGACACGCGGTTAGAAGCCAATAAGGATAGCATCAAAATCCCACCTTTTTGGATAGAGAAACCCGAAATCTGGTTCTATCAGGTGGAGGCACAGTTTAGTATTTGCAAAATTATTTCAGAAGAGACTAAATTTAATCACCTAGTGTCTCAATTAGAACCGAAATACATTGAAAACATTTGGGACATTGTTAGAAGTGCGGAAATAAATAAATACTCATTGGCCAAAGAACGTTTACTGAACATTTTCAAGAAAGGCGAAGATAATAGTACATTATGCAACGAGCCTATAATGGCTATAATTAAGACACGAGTATGTTTATAAAACGAGCTTTAGCGAGTTTTATAATTTCCATACGAGTGTCTTAATTACCATTATAGGCGAGTTGCATACACTGTTTATGTTCGACGATAATTATAACTTTATTACATGTTTTAACATAGGGTACGGCGGGGCTAATTCGCCCACGGGGCTTTCCCGCTCAAAATAAGCTTGACGTTGCACTGAGCAGCCACCCTGCTCAGCTGATATCGCCCTTTGTGTTCAGTGTGACCCTCGGTCTCTGTGCTTCTACATCTATCGTTTGCTTGAGAGTGACAGCTTGAGTGTTGAGTAAAACAAAGGATGAATACTGCAAGGTGTGAGTTTGCATTCACAAATTCTCATAGTGTGTTTCTTTTGTTTTTGTATTTCTCATAGTGTTCTTCTTTTGTTTTTGTATACCATACAAGTCCAATGTACTTTTTGAATATAACCGTCTGTTTCCGGTTGTGACCAATGGATGTCGGTGTTTGTTTCTTCTCCCATCAATTTGGAGTTTAGAACTGTATTTAGTAAACCCTTTTTGCTAATTATTTTATGACAGGTTATGAGCCCAGTTAAACGCTTATTGCTGTTAATGTGTGGACTTTGTGATGGGAGAATGTCGGTCGTTAAGGGGTGTTGATATGTGCGGCGCACATGTGGACAGTTAAGTGTGCATCCAAGATAGTTTTTGGTGAACTTTGTGGACGATTTTCTATTGTGAGGACTATTTGTACGCTTTATTTTAAGTATACATACTAACATGGATTCAGCTACGGGAAGCAGCGAGCGAGTAGTTGCAATAGTGAGGTTACAGGACGACAATTGGGAAGCGTGGAGCACCCGAACAAAGGCATTGCTTCAAACAAGGCGTCTGTGGGACGCGGTTCAAGGTTTCCCACGAAAGACCGATACAGGAGAGGTAGAAGATACACCCGTTGAAGAATACTCCGAGGCCCAACTGGGCAAAGATCAAGACGCGAAAAACTTGCTCATAGGTTTGGTCACCGACCCTTTCCTAGGTGATATCAAAGAAGCGGAGACAGCTAAGGAAGCATGGCAGAATCTTCTGACTTCATGTTGCGATACCGGAGTCCTTCAAATTGTGACGATGTTAGAAGAATTGTGTCTTTTTAAGAAAACTAGTGACATTAGCATGCGTACATTTGTTGATAAAGTGCTTACTTGGTGTGCACGGTTGGACGATGTAGGTATAAAATTTACGGGTGAGGCCAAAGCTGCTTTTATTCTCAGAGGACTGGAAAAGCGGGAGTACGAAAATTTGATACGTTCATTGGAAAGCAATGAAGAAAACTTAAGTGTAAAGGTAGTGCGAGCCAAACTATTGTTGGAGGAGAGAAAGAACAAGTTGGACAAACTAAAGATGGAGCGAGAACAGGAGACTTATGCGAGGCTGAAGAAGGAAGAATCTGAGGGTGAAAGCGTGAAGGCAATGGTGGCAGCCATGCGCTTAAATTCCAAGGGGGTCGTCAACAGCAGCAAAAGTGTCAACAAGCCAACAGGTAGTGGTGGATTCATATGCTACAAGTGCCAAGAACAGGGGCATATTGCGAAGTTCTGTGATTTAGTTCATAAAGCAAGAAAGAAAGGTTCAGTTTTGTGTTTTAATTGTGCCAAGATAGGTCATACTTCCCGGAATTGTAGTAATGGACGCAAGGAAAATGTTAAGGTTAAGAATCGTGAGGTTATTGCTACGGTAAAGGACGATGAGGCGGCAAATGAATGTGTTCAGGTTAATGCTAGTAGTGTTAAGGTAAAGGCTTATGTGACAACTGAACGCAAGGATGATGCATCTGATTGTGTATGCAGGTGGTATGTAGATTCAGGAGCCACTGAGCACCTGACACCTTATAAGGATATTCTGTATGATTACACCCCAAAGGTTTCTGGTAGTGTAGACACAGCTGATGGATCCGTAGTTAGTGTATGTGGTATGGGAAGTGTGCTTATGAAGCTATCTGACAAGTGTGGAGGTTCTTTTCTGAAACTGAAAAGAGTGTTGTATGTCCCAGGTCTTCAAGACAATTTAATATCTGTAGGTCAATTTGACAGGAAAGGTGCAGTCGTAACCATTAAAGATAGCAAAGTTGTATTGTCAGATCATGAGGGTATATTCCTTACGGGTGAGGCCGTTGGAAATATGTATGAGGTAAATTGTGATTATTTTATGGTAGAACAAGGGAAAGAATTTGCTTGTAATGACGAGGTGGAGGTTGTGTATGCTAAGAGCAACAAAGCTGTAACTAGCGGAATATGGCATCAGCGTTTTGGCCATGCTCTGAACATTCCAGATCGTGATTTTATACCCAAAGAAAAGAATCTTGATTGTGATACTTGTAAACAAGGTAAAATGAAAAGACTTAAATTTAATGAAAGAGATCATGTATCTCAGAAGCCATTAGATGTTGTGTTCTCTGATGTATGCCAGCTAGAGCACCCTTCGATTGGAGGTAGCAAGTATTTTATTACATTTACTGATGATTGTACCAGATTCTCATATGTAAGGTTCCTTAAGCATAAGAGTGATGCATTTAATGAGTTTCTCAAGGTTAAGGCCCTAATGGAGACAGCACAAGGGACCAAGTTGAAATCTTTCCATTCAGACAACGGTGGAGAGTATTTAAGTACAGAGTTTTGTAACTATCTTGAAAAGGAAGGTATTGTTCGTAGGTTAACAATGGCTTACTCTCCCCAACAGAATGGCGTTGCTGAACGCCTCAACCAGCAACTTCTCACCACTAGTAGGTGCATGCTCATTCAGTCAGGCATGCCAGTTCAATTTTTGGGGGAAGCCATCAGCACAGCCTGCTATATAAAGAATAGGTGTGTGTCATCAACTGTAAAGAACATCCCATTTGAACTGTGGACGAGTAGAAAGCTGTCAGACCAGGAATTGCTTATGTTAAAATCATTTGGATGTAAAGTTTGGATCCATAAACGTAATGTGGAAAAGTTAGTGCCAAGGGCAAATGTTGGTGCAATGCTAGGGTACCCCGATGACTCGAGGGGCTACCGTGTATGGGACATCGAAAAGAAATGTGTCATTAAATCCAGGAATGTAGAATTGGTTGAAGATGTATTTCCGTTTTCTGTAAAAGCCCAGGAAAAACCTGTAACTCAGATAGATTGTGAACCTAGAACAGTTGGAGAAGTGTTTGTCGAGCAGAAAGATTGTGGAGGTGACGTGTTTGAACACGAAGTAGCCGAATCAGGAAATGAACATTCTGTAACAAGTGATAGTGATGCCTCTTTGTCAGATTCTGATGTCGTAATAGACGCTCCATTACAGCCTGAACACACAGTATTACGCAGGTCGAGTAGAGAGAGAAAACGTCCCAGTAAGTGTGTGTGTTGTAATGAAGTCAAGGTCAAATGTCGCATTGTCATGTTGAGGTCAGAATATAACGATCCGGTGTCTTTTCAAGAAGCCACCTCACGAGATGACAAAGATAAATGGTTTGAAGCAATGAACCAAGAGATTGCCCTCTTGGAAAAACATAATGTGTGGACACTTGCAGAAGATTCAGGTGGCAAGACTGTCATAGGCACCAAATGGGTGTATAAAACTAAACGAAACCAAGACGGTGAAGTACTTAGGTATAGAGCACGTTTAGTAGCTCAAGGTTTCAGTCAGATAAAGGGTACAGATTTCCTTGAATCCTACAGTCCTGTGGTAAAAAGGAAAACTATTAGGACCCTTATAGCCATAGGAGTAGAGCGTGAATGGGATAATTGTCATTTGGACATTGTATCGGCATACCTTAATAGCAAAATTAAGGAAATTGTATTTGTAAGTCAACCAGAAGGTTTTCGCAGTGTAGAGTACCCAGACTATGTGCTAAAACTCAACAAGAGTATTTACGGTTTATGTCAAGCTGGTAAAGATTGGCACAATTGTATCACTGCACAACTTGTCAAGCTTGGCTTAAATCAAAGCAAATGTGATCCATGTCTGTATTTTAGTCTGTATGTTGCCCTTTGCTACCATACAAGGATTGATGTACATATGTTTGTTGTTAGTGTAAGGCTAGTTATGTTCTTTTTTTTTTTTTTAGTTTTTTTTTTTGCAATTTGTGAATGGGGGGAAGTGTGAGTTTGCATTCACAAATTCTCATAGTGTGTTTCTTTTGTTTTTGTATTTCTCATAGTGTTCTTCTTTTGTTTTTGTATACCATACAAGTCCAATGTACTTTTTGAATATAACCGTCTGTTTCCGGTTGTGACCAATGGATGTCGGTGTTTGTTTCTTCTCCCATCAATTTGGAGTTTAGAACTGTATTTAGTAAACCCTTTTTGCTAATTATTTTATGACACAAGGTACGTTGTTTATGTTGTGGAATTTGTCGTCTTTAAGAATTTGTGCTTGCAACTTAAGGATTAGTGTCCACAGTAGCGGCTTTTCTTCCCCCGGAAGTGTGGCGCCTGGCAGTCTGAAGGTTAAGTTACATCTTGACATAGCAGGTAGCGCGTTTTCTTGGTCACAGCCAACACAAGACGCGCTATTGTAAATTGCAGTAATTGGGGCTACTCCGCCCAGAAATATGGGGGCTACTCCACTCAGCCAAGACTTCTCTCTTGTTATAATATTGCAACCAAATTATTTCAGATAGCAGATTAATATCTCTTTCTTGTTACGTTAGAGATGGTACGGACGTATAAAAGGAATGGGCCAGTTCGAAAATGGACGGAGGATGATATTGACCGAGCTATTTCAAGTGTATTACGAGGCGATGTGAGCATGAGAGATGCAGCGGGACTATTCAATGTGCCTTATTCAACACTTAAAAATCGTGTTCATTTGCGTAAACGACAAGGATCCTTAGAGAAAATCATAGTAGACAATCCACCGTGTCATCCCACAGCATTTAGTATGCAAGAGGAGACGGATTTAGCTCCCCAGCTAAAATGCTTGGCAGCAAGAGGATTTGGATGCACACCAGAACAGATACGAAGGGGAAAACGGAGCTTAAAATTGATAAGGCACGTAAAGGAAAGGTTGCCAAAAACATTTTCGAGACATTTGCAAGACAAATGACCGGGACCTTCAATCCGTACGACCAAACTACTTTGACAAGGAAGAAACACCATGTGGATTTTGTGGCGTAACTTTTTATACCGTTAAAGGGTGGTTGGATTCAATGCAAAGACTGTGAAACTTGGCATCACGTCATGTATGTTGGAGCTATAGGAAGTAAAAACTTCATTTGTGGTAAATGCCGTTGAGGAAAGGACATTATTACAGTGAGCGAAATAGTCCCAAGCATGGGCGTAATAGCCCCTTTAAATTTGTGCTTCGTCATTTTTGTTTTGATTTATATTTTATTTCATCAAGCCGGTATATTGTTATAACTGAATTTTGACAACATTCGTATGTAATAAGCAATACATAAGGTGTGCTTTGCTGTTGGTTCCATCTTTGAAATATGAATAGTTTTTGATTTATAATGTTTACAATTTGAAATGAGCGGAATAGCCCCGCTCTACCCTAAATATTCATAAATATCTGTTCAGTAACTAGAATTGTGTGATCGGGTGGTGCGCTAGGTAGCATATCTCCATGTTCCAAGCTCTCGGGCCGACCGACGCATGCGCTCTGTGTGCTTGCAATGCCATATGCAGGCCATATGTTTACATCTGCCGCCCCTCAGTAATATTGTCACCAGAGTCGTTTCAAGAAAATGCTCTGTGTAGAAATTAGTGTTGGTGATTCTAAGGTACAGTGCTATTTCTTGTCTCATATTCGCCAGTTTATTTACGCGAACATATGGACGGTGCGTATTCCATGTCGGTAATTTATTATAGTTCGATGTTGTGTTTATGTCCGACATGTTGGATTTTGAGTGCATGCGCGAAGGTATCGTTACCTAATTGGTCAATGAACGAGCTCTGATTGGCTGGAGAAACTGTATCATAATGGAAAACAGTGTTATAATGACCATCATTATGATACAGTTTTCTGACACATAATAGTGAGGGTCGAACATAAAAGTATTAAGAGACTCGTTACTGGAATTTATTTAGGATACCAGAAACCTAGTCAATTATTGCGTAAGATGCAAGCCTTAGCAGGGATCGATGTATCAGAAAAAGTTCTTAAGACTCTCTGGTTAGAAAAACTCCCGGATTCAATAAAGAATATTCTGATCGTCAGCGACGAAGGGCTTGAAAAAGTAGCTATAATAGCAGATAAAATAATTGAAATGAATCCCCGCAAATAATTATTTGCCATGAAAAGTGACTCTTGTAAACAACTGGATGTTCCTGTTACAATGCGCGATCTAATGGACAGAATTTCTGGACTAGAGCAACAAATAGCTGCCTTATCCACTGGTCACCAGGTTAGGCCTCGCCATAGAAGTAGTGAACGCCGACGATGTGATAATAGTCGTAGTAAATCACATAATAGATACAATCCCAGGGGCAAGTACTGTTATTACCACTTCCGATTTGGACAACAGTGTAAACCGGAGAAATGTATACCTCCATGTAGCTGGTCTGAACAGGGAAACGCCGCCCAGCAGCAGAATTAGCGGCAAGTTCTGCTGCCCAAGTCAATTGTCGCAAAACCCGCCTATTTGTAACCGACAGAAAAACGGGATTGCAATTTTTAGTTGATAGTGGGGCTGATGTTTCGATAATAATGAGCAACTCCAAAGTTAATACAGATTCGCAATATAAATTGTATGCTGCCAACGGAACCGAAATTCCTACATCTGGATTTGAACTCCGTACCATTGATCTAGGATTACGACGACAATTCCAGTGGCCATTTGTGGTTGCGAAGATTAATAAGGCTATATTGGGAGCAGACTTCTTGCATAAATTTCACTTGTTAGCAGATGTCCACAATAAGAAATTAATCTATTATATATAATCCAAAATTCACTCATCACCGCAGGGCTTAAACCACTAGACCTAGAAAGCTGAAATTTTGCCTGTTGGTTGATCCGAGTATGTAGAGGCTCACTAAGAAACGGTTTTTGAAAATTCAATTTGTAAGTGACTTTTTTCAGCCCTTTGACATTGACCATCCAAAAATCACTCATCGACGCAGGGCTCAAACCACTAGACCTAGAAAGCTGAAATTTTGCAAGTTGGTTGATCCGAGTATGTAGAGGCCCACTAAGAAACGGTTTTTGAAAATTCAATGTGTACGTGACTTTTTTCCGCCCTTTGGCACTGAGCAAGGACAGTCGGTACAAAGTTCGGATTTAGCTCATTTTAAGCCGCCAGATACGAGAAACAATACTCGGAGGTCCTGTAGGGACCCCGAAACACAATTTTTAAGTTCCTAAAATGAACGGTTTCGGAGATATTCCCAAATAACTGTGTTCCCTCTGAGAAACAGATCAACGTTACTATGGCAACCGCTGAAATTTCGCAGACCGGGGATAGTTTTCTGGCAATATCTCGAAAACCGTTCGTTTTAGGGCCTTAAAACGCGGGGTTCGGTTTGAACATTGCTCCTCGCATCGATACGCGCAGAATGAGCTATATTCCATATTTCTACGAGCAAATCGACTTGGAAAGTCTCATCTATTATATATAATCCAAAATTGACTCAACATCGCAGGGCTCAAACCACTAGACCTAGAAAGCTAAAATTTTGCCTGTTGGTTGATCCGAGTATGTAGAGGCTCACTAAGAAACGGTTTCTGAACATTCAATTTGTAAGTGACTTTTTTCGGCCCTTTGGCATTGACCATCCAAAATTGACTCATCGACGCAGGGCTCAAACCACTAGACCTAAAAAGCTGAAATTTTGCATGTAGGTTGATCCGAGTATGTAGAGACCCACTAAGAAACGGTTTTTGAAAATTCAATTTGTAAGTGACTTTTTTCGACCCTTTGGCGCTGAGCAAGGACAGTCGTTACAAAGTTCGGATTTAGCTCATTTTAAGCCGCCAGATACGAGAAACAATACTCGGAGGTCCTGTAGGGACCCCGAAACACAATTTTTAAGTTCCTAAAATGAACGGTTTCGGAGATATTCCCAAATAACTGTGTTCCCTCTGAGAAACAGATCAACGTTACTATGGCAACCGCTGAAATTTCGCAGACCGGGGATAGTTTTCTGGCAATATCTCGAAAACCATTCGTTTTAGGGCCTTAAAACGCGGGGTTCGGTTCCCACTTCTTAGAAGTGGAAACTACGAACATTGCTCCTCGCATTGATACGCGCAGAATGAGCTATATTCCATATTTCTACGAGCAAATCGACTTGGAAAGTCTCATCTATTATATATAATCCAAAATTGACTCATCATCGCAGGGCTCAAACCACTAGACCTAGAAAGCTAAAATTTTGCATGTTGGTTGATCCGAGTATGTAGAGGCTCACTAAGAAACGGTTTCTGAACATTCAATTTGTGACTTTTTTCGGCCCTTTGGCATTGATCATCCAAAATAGACTCATCGACGCAGGGCTCAAACCACTAGACCTTAAAAGCTGAAATTTTGCATGTAGGTTGATCCGAGTATGTAGAGACCCACTAAGAAACGGTTTTTGAAAATTCAATTTGTAAGTGACTTTTTTCGACCCTTTGGCACTGAGCAAGGACAGTCGTTACAAAGTTCGGATTTAGCTCATTTTAAGCCGCCAGATACGAGAACCAATACTCGGAGGTCCTGTAGGGACCCCGAAACACAATTTTTAAGTTCCTAAAATGAAAGGTTTCGGAGATATTCCCAAATAACTGTGTTCCCTCTGAGAAACAGATCAACGTTACTATGGCAACCGCTGAAATTTCGCAGCTGGGGATAGTGTTCTAGCAATATCTCGAAAACCGTTCGTTTTAGGGCCTTAAAACGCGGGGTTCGGTTCCCACTTCTAACCACGAACATTGCTCCTCGCATTGATACGCGTAAAATGAGATATATTTTATTTATAGAGGTGGCTTTTGGGGTCGGATACGATCGTGATTTTGAGTCTAATTTTATACTCTTTGAGCTGGTTATTGTAAGCGAGCTTTCAGATCTATACTCTAATTTACAATGTTAAGATGCATTCTATTTTGCACGGTATGCTTTCATTTTCTTTATAAATTTGTTTTTTTGTTAACTGAATATTTTGTTTGCTAATTTTGATTGCTCTTTTTTCGTTTTTTACCATGATCAGCAACCCATATTCACAGTGTCATATTCTACCGGCTGTCACATTAATTATTATTTTTTCTTAATTACTCTTACTGAGGAATTGGGCAAACTTATTTCAATAAGTTGGTATTTTGTCTTTCACGGCCATTGGATCCCCGCACATGGCACGGCTTAAACCTAGAAATGTTGCTGAGTTGGACTAATGGTGCAGCAGAAAGGAGGAGAATTGAAGCTTTTGAAATGTGGTGATACAGAAAAATGATGATCAGATGGGTAGATACTTCGAGCATACAATATTGTATGCTCGAAGGGTAGATAGGGTAACAAATGAAGAGGTATTAAGACGAGTGGGAGAGGAGAGATATTTCTGGTGACTGCTAATGAAGGGAAGAGATAGGAGGGTATGACACATATTAAGACACCCAGGAATAGCAAGCTTAGTTATGGATGGGAGGGTCGCGGACTAGAACTGTAGGGGTAAATCAGGGTTAAACAGATGCCTCGGATGTAGGGTGTGGTAGCTATGTAGAGATGAAACGATTAGCTCAGAAGAGGGAGACATGGAGGGCTGCATCAAACCAGTTAAAAATCTGAAGACTCAAACAACAACAATCAGGAATTTTAATTACTTAGAGAGGCATGTGAGGCAAAAGGGTGGTTGGAGAATTTCAATCCCTGGGATGTAACACTGGAAGAGACTGCATAATGTACATCAGCGGCCAAGGTGAGAGATATTTAACTATAGGTCTAATAATAGCGATATGTTGACGTTCAAATCATGAATAAGTATGGCCAAATTACATCCAGAATAGCTTAAGTAAGAATAATTTTAATTCCCCATATTCCGATAGATTTGCCATTCCAGTGTGCAAGAGTGCAGCTCACTCTTCAAACAATATTCGCAATTTCTTTAACAAAGCGCAATGACACACACTTAACAGTAGCACGTGTACATTTAGACAAAACAATTTTTTCCCATGGGCAACTGTATGTGGCGTGCTCGCGAGCATCCAGACAACAAAATCGTTATGTCTCAGCAGAAGATGGCAAAACCAAAAACGTAATTTTAAAATGTGTTAACATATCGTAACATCGAACCCTGCAGACTTTCACAACTCGATAAAATTCCCACTTTGCTGATCATATCAATATACTGTATGTATCAGAATATTCAGAATTAGAATGGACACACCTATAGCCGCGATTGCTGTAATAGAATAGACCAATTATCAGCAATAATGCATCGTCCCCATTGTCTTGATCGCGGGCGAAGCCGCGGGTACCTGCTAGTAGAAGATATAACCAAGCTCTGGACCAAGGGCGAAGTTATGTCTATCTCAGAAGAAAATGTAGTCAGTACAATGAGCCAAAACACAAAATTTAAAGATCTATTGCTGCAGTATCCGGACATAGCTAAACCTAATTTGGTACCTGGCAAAATTAAACATGATGCCCAACACTACATTACCACTGAAGGTCCACCCATGTTTTGTAGGGCATGACAATTTGATCCCAAGTGCATGGAAATGGCAAAACAAGAATTCAAATATACGTTGGACAATGGCATAATAAGGCCATTCAAATCATCATGGGCTAGTCCTCTTACCTGGTGCCGAAGAAGGATGGTTCGTCCGTGTGGAGATTATAGACGATTAAATGAAAGAACAGTTCCCGATCGTTATCCTGTTCCTAGGATAGAAGATTTTCACTGAATTTTGCGAGGAAAGAACACATTGTCTAAAATCGATCTATTAAAGGCTTGTCATCAGATATCCATTGCCGAAGAAGATAAACATAAGACTGAAATCATCACACCATTCGGACTGTATGAATTTAATGTAATGAGTTTTGGTCTGCGGAATGCACCTTGCAACGATTCATTAATGAGGTTATGCATGGACTGGATTTTGTATTCTCTTACCTGGATGATATTTTGATCGCCTCATCCAGTAATGAAGAACACCGAACACACCTGAAACTAGTTCTAGAGCGATTGTCAGAGTATGGCCTTCCAATCAACATCTCAAAATCAATATTTAGTGGGAATGAATTAACATTCCTAGGCTACTGGGTTACACCAGAGGGATCTCGTCCCATACCTGAGAAATTACAAGCAATTTTGGAGTACAAGTTACCTCATAAACTTCATGAGCTCCGCACATTCCTTGGTGTTGTCAACTACTATCGCCGTTACCTTAAAGATGCAGCACAAACTCAAGCTGTATTACATGAATATCTTAAGGGAGCGAAGAAGAAGGACAACAGACTCATTCAATGGACTGAGGAAGCAAAGTAAATGTTTGAGAAATGTTAAAATGATATCGCAAACGCTGCATTATTAGCGTTTCCCAACCTAGACTTACCTCTAGCACTTTGCACTGACGCGTCTGATTTTGCTGTCGGTGCTGTGCTCCAGCAACTGGAAAATGACAGCTGGAGGCCAATTGCTTTCTTCTCACAAAAGCTGAGTCAGGCACAGAAGGTTTATAGTACATACGATCGTGAACTTCTCGGTATTTTTCTTTCAATCAAGAAATTCAAACACCTATTGGAAGGAAGGAATTTCACGGTATTTACGGACCACAAGCCCCTAACCTATGCTTTCAAACAAAAGAATGAAAAGGCATCTCCAAGGCAATTTTGACAACTAAAGTACATTTCCCAATTCACTACGGACATTCATCATATCAGTGGGAAGGATAATGTCGTTGCTGATGCAATGTCAAGAATTGAAGAAATTGTGGAAATTAACTATGAAACAGTCGCTGAAGATCAAGTTGGAGATAACGAATTACAACAACTCCTAAAGGAAAGCAAATCCTTGCAGTTTAAAGGCAAGACCATTTGGTGTGATACTTCCACCACACAAATCAGGCCTTTCGTCCCTAAATCGCACAGGCATAAACTATGTCAACAAATGCATAATTTAGCCCATCTGTGAGTAATCTACAGTAAAGCTCACGACTTCTAAATCTGTATGGACAGATATTCGCCGTAATGTTGAGCAATGGACAACATCATGTGTCAACTGCCAGAAAAATAAAGTTACTCGTCACACAAAAACACCATTGGGCAAGTATGAAGAACGAGATGAGCGATTTAGCGTAGTGCATATTGATATCATCGGACCTTTACCTCCTTCAAACGGCATGATTTACTGCCTTACTTGCATTGACCGTTTTACCTCTTGGATGGAAGTTGTACTCTTACCGAACATAACAGCAGAAACAATAGCCAAAGCTTTCTATGAGCATTGGATTACTAGATTTGGGACTGCATCTCACGTCATAAGTGATCAAGGCGCTCAATTCAAGTCCGAATTATTCAAGAGTCTTACCAGGATGTGTGGAGTAGAAATGCGACATACTTCACCTTACCATCCACAGTGTAATGGCAAAATGGAATGTTTACACAGGACCTTAAAGTCAGCACTCCGAGCTCACAACTCAATACACTGGACTGATACGTTACCAACTGTTCTGCTTGGTTTACGTGGAGCAATACAGGAGACCACCAATTCTTCATTAGTACAAATGGTGTATGGAAAAACTATTCGATTACCAGGTGAATTTTTGGAGGAACACCTTCCAAGGGGTGACCCAGCATCGTTTGCATCACAACTACAAGAGAGAATGTTATTGGTTAAACCAACTCCTCCTAGACACTCTAAAACACTACCTGTTTTCATTCATAAGGATCTCATGTCTTCGTGAGACTTGACAGAATTAAAAAGCCACTAGAACCCTGCTATGAAGGACCTGTAAGGAAATGTGAGAAATACTTCGCCATCAATATTAAAGGCAAAGTAATCAACATATCAATGGACAGAGTCAAACCAGCTTATCTATTATCGACAGACGCTGAACTGGATTTCCAAAAAAAAGAAAACAGGCATTCAGACAAAATACCCCAAGAAAATCTAGTGCCACATAATTCTAACTTTAATATGCGGACAACCAAATCAGGAAGGAAAGTAACATTTCCCAAACGGTTTATGGATTGCGTGCTTAATGACGAACTAAATCCGTGGATTGTGTAACCAAAGACGGTGATTTCAATCTTCAGTGTTGTGTTTTGTTTATGTATACTACCATGTTATAGTTGCCATAGTCCTGACTGGTGGGGGAGTGATGTGGTGGATACAAAAATAAGAAACTCTTTGAAGTAGCACTACATTGTTTTTGTTTTTTTTTTTAGTACGAAAATACAAAATATTACAAGGCCACTCACCACCAGATTTCGATGTACGATATTTTGGTATGATTGGTTTCTTTGTCCCTATCCCACTGTTTTTAATCTTCTTCTTCTTCTTCTTTTGAGACCACAAAGGATCACTTTACCCAACCATTAGTTCGTCGACTTGTAGGAACTGTACGAGCCTTGCGGTCCTCCCAGTACTTCTTCATGCGTATTGATCGTCTTGCCCGTTCTTCGGCGGAAATTATTCTTGTAGGAATTTTCTTCTTTGTGAGTGGAAAATGAAACGTCATATTTTTAAGTGCTGTAGTTAAACTTTTCTTATTTGCAGCATCTTCTGTTGTTAGGCCAATTTCTTTTAAGTCCTCTCTGATTTCTTTTAACCATCGGCATCCAGTTGTGTTTTTTGAAGCAAGATTGTACTGCACTAGTTGTTTTAGAAGACGTGAATCTGGCATTCTCATGATGTGCCCAAAGAATCCTAGTCTTTTCTTTCGCATGGTATCAGTAATGGGTTCTAGGTTGTTATAGACCATATTGTTAGGTATTATTCGCCATTGCCCATCTTTTTTATATCCTTTATTGATACAAGTTCTTCCAATTCGCCTTTCGATCTTCTGTAATCTGTCGGTTTTAGAATGTTCATTTAGATGGAATAATGTTTCTGCTGCATATGTGGCTTCCGGTTTTATGTCTGTATTGTAATGTTTAACTTTTGCATTAATTGATAAGCATTTCTTTTTGTAAGTTTCCCATGTTAATTTTTGTGCCCTAGATAACTTGTTGGTTCTTATTTGAATTGACGCTTTCTCATTTAAATTGTTTGTTATTAGCTCTCCTAGATATTTGAATCGTGTTACAATTTTAATTTTTGTATCATTAATTTGTATTTCCTTTAATGGTGTTGGTTTTTGTGGCATGATTTCTGTTTTTTCGAATGATATCTTAAGACCAATTTTATTTGCAATTGTCTGAAGCTCTGATATCTGTGTTTTGGCTTCCTCTAAATCTTTCGCCAATAATGCCATGTGGTCTGCAAAACCAAGACAGTTTGTTTGAATTTTTCTCCCTATTTTTATATTTGGAGGGCATTTCTTAGACCATTCTCGCATTACCATTTCCAATGCACAATTAAATAGTACCGGTAATGGTGATAAGCCATCACCCTGTCGTAAACCGGTTGTGACCTCAAATGGGTCAGAGAATTCACCTCTGAATTTAACTTTTGATTTGGTGCCTGTAAGAGTTAGTTTTATGAGATTTGTCAATTTGGGGTGTAATCCCATGTGTCTTAGAATATTTAATAAAGATTCTCTATGAATACAATCATATGCTTTTTTAAAGTCGATAAATGTTATCACCATATCTCTATTCCTTTTTCTATTATAATCCATTATCAATTTTAGGCTCATAATTTGATCTGGGCAACTTCTCCAGGGTCTGAAACCTCCTTGATATTCTCCTAATTCATTTTCAAGTTGTACTTCTTACTTCCAACATGGCGGATATGTAAAAGGTTTATATTCTAAACGTAAGCAAAATTAAGAAATTACGCAGGTTTATCGAGGATTACGCGAGTGACTAAAGTGTTAAATATTGTGTGAACAGTGTAGATAAAATACGTAAGATAAATACAGTACATTACTTGTTAAAAGAGAAGTCATATAACATTTAATATCATGACGGTCAACTGTGCTCCATGCGGCAAAAAGATCAAGAACAATCAGCAGGCTGTAGGATGTGATGGTGAGTGTGGACGCTGGTTTCATGTAACATGCATGAAAATGAGTAAAGACACGTACCAACAATTCCGGAAAGATGATACTTTCAAATGGTCATGCAATCGTGAAGACTGCCTCCCGCAACCTAACCTCAAAGAGGTTATGGCATCTTTTTCCCAGAAACTTGAGGAATCCCTTTCGGCGATGAGAGAAGAAAACCACGAGGTAAAAAACTAGCAACTTTCTTATCAGAAAAGTATGATGAACTCCACCGGGAAATTGAAACACTGAAGAAAGAGAGAAAAACCGTCAAGGACGCAGAAATGGCAGCATCTAGAGCTATCAGCGAATTGGAGGAACTAAAACAGTACCAGCGCAAGAACAACTTGATAGTGTATGGAATACCCACTGAAAGAGAGGAGGATGTATTTCACAAAATCTCGGACATTGGCAAGGCGTTAGGAGTTGAAATCACCAGGGCAAACATAGACGCAGATCACCGCCTCCCGTCAACAAAGCCTGGGCCTCAACCGATAATTGTGAAATTAAATAATAGGTGGAAGAAGGAAGAGATTCTCAGTAGCAGAAGACAAAAGAAGACCCTGAAGACGAGTGAAATTGGTTACAGTGATGGTGGTAATATATATATCAATGAACACCTGACCCCAAGAAATGAAACCATCGCCAAAAAGTGCCGTGAATTAAGACAACAGGGAAAAATCTTTGCAACTTGGGTCAGAGACTGCAAAATATATATTCGGAATAATCAAAATGGACCCTCAAAGCTTATATCAAGTGCTGAAATACTGGATGAACTCGCCCTCTCAAACTAAAATCTATGTACCGGTAATAGTAAGATATCTACTAATTATCCCATATGGAACTAGAATTACAGAAATTAAATTTTTTAGGTAATGCAAATAATAATACACTAGAATTAACCGAGTGTAACTGTAATACACTTAGCGATTATTATACAATTAAGGACAGTAAACAGATAATAACCGATAACAGTACACTAAAATGCGTACACATAAATGCACATAGCATAAAAAACAAGTTCGATGATATCCAAATAATTTTAGACAGAATCAAAGGGGTAGATGTCCTAGCAATCTCAGAAAATTGGTAAACAGAACAAACAAAAAATGTTTTTCAATATTAAGAAATATGTTGCATATCACATAGTTAGAAAGCAAACTGGAGGGGGAGTATCTTTGTATATTTCAAACAAATGTAGCAGTACCCTTGTAAAGGAAATAAATTCCACCCACAGCATACTACACATTACTGTGAGAAAAGGCCATCAAGAATACAATATAACCACTGCTTATAACCCTCATAAAAGCAATATTCCACACTTTCTAACTGATCTCGAAGTAATTATTAGTTCTTACTCAACTAATCCTGTTATAATGCTAGGTGATATGAATATCGATCTATTATTTGGGGACAGATATACTAGTAGTTATATTAACCTAGTCAAATCATACGGTCTAGTCTTATGTAATACAAAATATCCAACTCGTGTAACACAAACTAGCTCTACTCTAATTGATCATGTATTGGTGAACGACTGTGACAAAATATGTAATGTCTATAATATTGATAATGATTTGAGTGATCACCATTTACTAATCTGTGAAATGAGAAACAAAAAGATAAACAGGAACTCAATATGTGATGATAGGCCAATAGAAAAGGATAAAATAAACTACAAAAAACTTAATAAATATTTAATAACTCAAGAATTTGTATGCAATGAAACTAACATCAATGACTACTACAATAAATTCTGTGATTTTATTAATAAAGGAATAGAAGCCTGTACTATGAAATATACGAATAAGGAGCCAAGTGCCCCACCAATAAAACCCTGGATCACACAAGATCTTTTAGCACTAATACACAGGAAAGATAAGATATATACAAAAACCAAAGTTAAAAAACCATCTGCAGAAATTTTAGAAGAATATAAAATTATTAGCAACCAAGTTACAAAACTTAAGAGAAACCTACAAAGAAACTACTTTGACCAAAAAATTCAAAATGCAAATAATCAGAAGGAAGTGTGGAGTGTTGTTAATGAGATGTTAAATAGGCCAAAGAAGGGGAAAAATGAAATTGTCAAACTTATAGTCGACGGCACAAATATCGAAAAAAAGGAAAATATATGTGATGAAATTAATAAATATTATGTCAATATTGCTAACAGTATATGGGAAAATCAAGGAAACGGTTCTACCTCGGACATTACAAGCTATAAAAATACTACTAGCACTAAGACAATCTTTATGTTACCTACTGATGCCAATGAAATACAATCAATTATAAACTCCCTAAAACACAAAAACAATATAAGTGAGGACAACACTACTAATGTCATGCTACAATTGTGTCTTGAGGGCCTTACACCATATCTTGTCAAAATAATAAATCTTTCACTGATGACTGGTATATTCCCCGATGCCTGTAAAGTCTCTAGGGTGGTCCCGATCTACAAAAAAGGAGACAAAACCCACCCATGAAATTACAGACCCATTAATATTATATCTGCCATCAGCAAGGTTCTAGAAAGCGTTGTTAAACGAAGACTTATGAATTTCTTCATGAAAAATGATTACTTTGCAAACTGCCAATATGGGTTTATTCCAAATAGAGGAGCTGATAGTGCTATATTTGAAGTAGTAACTGATGTAGAAAAGGCATTAGATGAAAACAAACTAGCTGCTGGTGTACTAATTGACCTTCAAAAAGCCTTCGATCTGGTTAACCATAAGATTCTCCTTAATAAACTAGAATTTGCAGGCATCAGAGGAGTGGCACATGATTGGTTCAAGAACTACCTCACAAACAGAAAACAATATGTTGCAATCGATAATGTAAAAGGAACTCAAATGAGAATTGACACAGGAGTACCTCAAGGTTCTGTCTTAGGACCAATTCTTTTCTTGGTCTATATTAATGATATAGTATTATTAGAATTGAAAGGCAAGCTTAAACTATTTGCAGATGATATTTTTATACTCTATCTGGGAACATCTGAACAGGAAATTATGCTAAATATTAATTATGATCTCAATAAGCTGGTGGATTGGTTGAGAGCACACAAAATGGTTATCAATATCACTAAAACAAAATATTTATTCTTCCATAAACCATCATACAAGATTGAGACCACAAACATAGTCAACATAGCCAACAAAGAAATAGAAAGGGTTAAATCGGCAACATACTTAGGTATCACACTAGATAGTACACTAACCTGGGAAAATCATGTAGAAAATGTAAAACATAAAATCAGCCCTATAATTGGTATTATTTTCAGATTAAGATACAGCTGTCTTACTAGCCAACAATTGAAAAATATATACTTTGCTCTGATACATTCACATCTAATGTACATGAATTTCATATGGGGATATTGTAAGAAGGAGCTGATAAAAGAACTTGAGATACTCCAGAAACGTGCTATAAAATCTATCTTTGGA
Source organism: Meconema thalassinum (assembly GCA_946902985.2). Classification (NCBI taxonomy): domain Eukaryota; kingdom Metazoa; phylum Arthropoda; class Insecta; order Orthoptera; family Tettigoniidae; genus Meconema; species Meconema thalassinum. The sequence goes on along the minus strand of OX336392.1, from coordinate 5,276,949 downwards.
TTTCCTTGGCTCACACCCTCAAATGAATTATACTCAAGAACAAAAATTATGCCACTGCAAAAACAAATAGCTATGTCAGCAACAGTATTTGTATACAAATTAGAAAACAAATTGATACACACACACATCCACTTTACCCATGCAAATGACATTCATCATTATGCAACAAGAGGAGTAAATCAAATATTCACCAGCCATTCCCAATCCATTAAATTTGGAACTAAAGGAATTATGTCCTCTATAATAAAAGAATACAACTCGCTACCATTAGGCATAAGGGAAAGTTTCTCTATAAAAACATTTAAGAGGAAAACAAAAGACTTCCTATTAAGGAATGAATAGCCCATATACAATAGTCTTAAGCAATGCAATGTATCATACCGAATAATCTCTGTAAAGTTAGTCACTAGCAATCTAATATAAGTTACTATTAAATTAAACAATAATGTTACAAAAATTGTATATATGCCATGCTGTAACTATGTTACTTGATTGTCCCTAACACGAGCTCAGGCTCATTGGGACCTATGTAAATAAATAAATAAATAAATAAATAAAAATTCGAGAAAAATTTTTATAGGTAACATCCAGGAGTGAAATCCCTCGGTAATTGTTAGAGTCTGTCTTATCCCCTTTTTTATGTAGTGGATGGATGATAATAGCTGATCTCCAATGTTCAGGGAATTTTCCTGTAATCCAGATGTTGACTAGTTGTTGGTGATGAGCGATTTTTGCCGAATTTCCAGCATACTTCCAAATCTCTGCAAAAGTCTGGTCTTCTCCAGGGGCTTTGAAATTCTTCATCTCATTCAGTGCTATGTAAACGTCTTCTAATGTGGGCGGGTTAATGTTCTCCGGTGGTGTTGTTATTGGAGTGTCAACATCCAATTGGAGAAATTCTATGGGTTCTTCACAGTTTAGGAGTGTCTTAAAATATTTAGCCATAATTTGTCCATTATCCTGGTTGTTGTGGGCCAATTTACCATTTTCATCTTTTAACAATAAGGTAGGTGCTTCATATATTTTCAGATGTTGTTTAAAGATTTTGTAATAATTCCGCGATTGTGAAATTTTGAATTCCTCTTCAATTGTTTGTAGGGTGTCAGTATGATATTGCCGTTTTATTCTTCTTAAAGTTTTAGTTGTTTCTTTTCGTTGTGTAACTAAATTTTGAAAAGATGTTTCAGATTTTTGGGATTGGTGTAATAACCACGCTCGGTGTCGTTTTTCAATCATCTCATCACATTCATTATTCCACCATTGATGTTTTTTCCGCGGTTTAATTGGAGCCAGGTCTTCTGCTATTCGTTGTAGGTTGTGAACCAAGTTTTCGAGTTTATCAGTTCTTTTAATGTTTCCAGTTGCTTTTTGGTACTGTTCACTGTTGATTAACTGGATAGGATCTATTGTTCGTTTAGTTTTGGGGGGTTTCCTTTGTTGTCTCTTCTGGGGCGTGAGTTTAATTTTAATTTTGACTACGTACTGATCAGAACCTGTGTCAATTCCGCGGAGGACTTTGACGTTATAGATCTCTTTATGGTGGTGTTTATCCATGCACACGTGGTCCAGTTGCCATTCTCCCTTAGTGTAATCAGGGTGTTTCCATGTTTTAAGTTTTTGAGGTTTTCGTTTAAAACATGTAGATTTTGAGATTAAGTTATGGTTTCGACACAGGTCAACTAGTCGCTCTCCATTTTTATTTGTTCTATTGTGTGCTGGCCATTTTCCGATGATGTCACGGTATTTTCTTTCTCTACCTAGCTGAGCGTTAAAGTCGCCAATTAATAATTTAACATGGTGTTTGGGGATGTTATCTATGGTTTGATCCAGTAGGTCCCAAAATTCTTCTGTTTCTTCACGGTCTTTGGGGGAAGTGTTTTTATCATTAGTGGGAGCATGGGCATTTGTGATAGTATAAATCTTATTAGATGTGTTAAAGGTGAGTGTTGAGATTCGAGGAGATGGTGAGCGGAATTCTTGAACTGAATTTATAATTTTAAGGTTGATCAGAAATCCTGTTCCAAATTGTGGAACATTCTTCATGACTCTCTTCCCCGGTATACCCTTATATAGTCGATACCCTTGAGGTTCCAAAGCATCCTGGTCAGTGTTCCTCAATTCCTGTAATCCCATGATAAGAATTTTGTGCTGATCCATTATGTCAGTGATCACCTTTAGCTTACTGTTTTTAATACTATAGTACCGGTAACTATATTTTGATGCTTAGGTAGAGGAACAACAGTCAAGGAGAGTCGAGAAGGCTGTGACTAGACAATGTTCACCTGGTTCGTGCTGCCGTAGTTACATCTCATTTGGAGAGGTTTTTGGATATCACATTGGAGTGCGAATCGTATATTAAAGTATTCTAGATTCCTACAACACTTTTGTAAGTATTATTTCTAATATTTGTGAACCTTACCGTAAGTTACGTGAAGTGGAAGAAACACAACCTAAAACTCTGTTCTGATCAACCCAACATGGCCGCCGCCTCTGTTGATAGAGGTCGGCGTCTCTTAACGAACATAACGAATGATAAAACTTCTGACGTATCAACCCACCAAGTACCAAACCAACCAATGAATTATTATAATACTGTAAATAACCCTGATTTTAACAACAGTACATCTGGCACCCAAATGACAACTACAATAACTACCGGCACCAAAGAAACAAATCCAAGGTCAAGCTATTCTGTTATAGCTCAATCTCTCCCCTCCGAAGAACAAGCTATCGTAATTGAATCCCAAGATGGAATCGGTATCAAAGATTATGTGCTAGCTGTAGGAAAACTCACTAGCCCTAGCAACATTCGTTTTGTTTCACGAATATCGAATGGACGAATATGCATTTTTCTTTCTAGCAAGAAAGTTGTTGAAGAGTTAATATTAGCAAACCCCAAGATCTTAATAAACAATGTATCTTTGGAAATACGACCACTCTTAACAAAAAAAAACAAGCGTATTATATTATCAAATGTTTGTCCTGTAATACCCAACTATGTAATTGAAGAGGAATTGTTAAACATTGGTGTGAAAATCATGTCTAAAATTACCCCTATCAGAGCAGGCTTATCCATCCCAGGTTTTTCTCATATTTTGAGCTTTCGAAGACAAATGTACATCCAAAATGAAGACTTCGATAAACTCCCTGCATCTCTCCAAATTGAATATGATGGCACTAACTACTGGATTTACCTATCATCTGACTCACCCACCTGCTTTATTTGTAAAACTGAGGGACATTTGGCCAAAGACTGTCCTACTAACAACTCAGTTCCAAATGATCAACCAACCTCTCAGCACGACATTCATGAAATTGACAAACCTAACCTCTCCAAATTTCCTAAACTACAAGAGAAACCACAAACAACAGAGATAAACCCCAAAAATGCAACCAGTACTTCCGACCTTCCTCCAAAAAATTCACATCATGAAACTTCATCAGCTATCCTAAACTTAACTCTAACCCAAGATTGTAATGGTATTTCTCTCTCCGAAATTCCAATAGAAAGAACAGTGCCTGGACATAGTGAAACATGTCCTGCCTCAACAACTGGACATTTCCCTGGATTTAAAAGACCAATGTCACATGCCAGCAGTGAAAGAACTGACCAAAATATTTCTAATAGCAACAGACCCAAAATCGACTCTTCTGAACAAATTGAGAATCACAAGGTAAATCACACTTCTAAGAAACCCAAGAAAGAACCACAAAAACCAACAATCAGCGATATGCTCCTTCCTGTGAAACAGGTTTTGGAAGCTGAACCATCACTAGCTCCTCTCAGTTACACACAACTCCAATCTTTTCTCGAAAATTCCCAAGGTGTCAAGGACGTGGTGGCAATTGCTTTCAATTACACCCAAGACATAGAAGGACTCACTAAAGCCCTACAGAAACTATACCCCTACTACACCGATAAAAGCATTAAAAACAGAAGCTCTCGGATAGTGAAGAAATTACTGAAGTTCGTCAACCTAAGCGAAGACCAAATGGATAACAATGTTTCTCTAGACTATTCTAGCGATGACTAATCTCTCCCTCTATAAGAATGGAAATGGATCTTTTGCTATTCCTTATCATACTTATGGCAACAACACTACTCCAATGGAATATCAACAGCTATCGATCCCAGTTAGAATTCCTACAACTCCTAATAAATAAACACCAACCACCCATTATCTGTCTCCAAGAGACCAACTTTCGGAACGATTTTGCTGCTAATCTAAGACTTTACAATGTGTATCATAAAAACAGAACTAATGCAAGTCATGCAAGTGGAGGAGTAGCTACCTATGTCAAAAACAATATATACCTTAAATAAATTTCTTTAAACTCCAATTTGGAAGCTGTAGCCGTCTCATTGCATCTACCTCCCTCTCTGTGTATCTGCAATATTTATATACCAAACAGTTATCTATTTCACGGAGATGATCTACGAAATCTTATCCGTCAGCTACCTAAACCATTCATTCTAGTAGGCGACTTCAACAGCCATAACACGTTATGGGGCAGTCATCACTCCGATGCAAGAGGGAAGGAGATAGAAAAGATACTAGATGAATTTGACCTAATTCTAATGAATTCAACTGCTCCAACTCGTTTCGATATTGCTCATGGAACCTATAGTAGCATAGACCTAACTATCTGCACTCCGGAGATAGCAACTATTTTTGACTGGTCTGTCTATTCGACGCTCCAAGGAAATAGTGACCACTTCCCCATACTGATCAATAACGACAACGCTTCAATCAACGCCCCGATACCCCAAACCCTTAAATGGAACTTAAATAAAGCAAATTGGACGCAGTTCAATCATATAGTCAACAACCATTTAATTGGCCTAACCCATCCACATGACTTCCCTTCCAAACACATCAATGATATTGTTCAAGATTTTACAGAAGCAATAGTTAAATCTGCAAACCTTAGTGTTCCGAAAATAAAGATAAACCCGTGTTAGAAGACAGCACCTTGGTGGAACGACGCATGTAAGGAAGCTCTAAAGAATAAAAACCATGCTTTCTATGTCTTTAAGAGAAAACCAACTCCTGAAAATAAAGCCCAATTTCAGAAATGTAGAGCAATCGCCCGAAAAGAAATTAAAGATAGCAAAAAGAACTCGTGGCTGACATTTGTTTCCTCACTAAATTCTCAAACTCCACAAAAAGAAGTATGGAATAAACTCAAACGAGTAAATGGTAAATATAACCAGTTCCAAATTACTTCTCTCAGAAACCCGAATGATGGATCCTTCATAACCAACCCTCAAAACATTGCTGATAAATTAGCTGACACATTCTCCGAGATTTCTAGTGACCACAATTATAACCAACATTTTCTCCATATAAAGAAAACCAGCAAACCTCTTGATCTAAAAAGAACCTCCTCCGACTCCAATTCTAATTTAAATGAACCTTTTCAATTACAGGACATGATTATTGAACTTGACAAATGTGGCAAATCCAGCCCTGGCCCAGATACGGTCCCTTATGAGTTCCTAAGACAGCTCCCACTAAACGCATTAAATTATCTTCTGGCTATTTTCAACTACATATGGACCTCTCAGACGTTCCCTGATCAATGGCGCAGAGCCATTGTTGTTCCAATACTCAAGCCAGGGAAGGATAACTCAATTGCAGAAAATTACCGTCCAATCGCTTTAACAAATGCAATGTGCAAATTAATGGAGAAAATTGTTAACAGGAGATTACGATGGTATCTTGAACATATAAACTTTTTTAGTGATGTACAAAGTGGATTTCGTAAAGGACGTTCAACTGTCGATACTCTCATAAGTTTGGAATCTGAAATTAGGGAAGCTTTCCTAAACAACCATCACCTCATAGCAGTTAGTCTAGATATTGAAAAGGCATATGACATGGTGTTCAAAGACCATGTACTTAAATCATTGATGGAATATAACATTTCAGGAAATATGCTCTATTTCATCTACAACTTCCTCAAAGATCGTAGAATTCAAGTTAAGACAAATGGCATTTTGTCACAGGAAGTTACAATCGACAATGGAGTCCCTCAAGGATCAGTTATCAGTGTTACTTTATTCCTGGTCGCAATAAACGGAATTGTATCCAACATCCACTTGCCAGTAAAGGCGTGTCTTTTTGCCGACGATTTGACCATATTCTGTGCTGGAAGAAATAGTTCAACTACTCAACAACTACTTCAAGAATCACTTGAAAATATTCAACAATGGGCCAAGATTACTGGATTCAAGTTCTCCAAAACAAAGTCCTAATGCATAGTATTCTCTAAAAACAAACACTCTGTACCAGATCCCGAGCTCAACATAAACAGTCATAAAATTGAGACAGTATCTACTCTTAAAATCCTGGGAATTCTGTTTGATAGTAAATTAAGTTGGATTCCATACCTGAAAAATCTCAAGGATGAGTGCCTACGACGGATTAATTTAATGAAGATTCTCGCAGCAAAAAACTGGGGAGCAGACTATCAAGTGCTCATGAATACTTATAGATCAATTATTAGGGCCAAATTAGATTATGGCAGTATAGTATACAACTCTGCAACAGCGTCTTCCCTCAAGATCCTTGATTCTATCCAGTCAGCTGCTCTTCGAATTGCTCTGGGAACTCTCCGCACCAGTCCAGTAACCAGTATGCAAATAGAAGCCAATGAACCACCTCTTGCAATTAGTCAACAACTAAGTTTATCATATGCACTCAAAGTATCAACTATGACTAAATCACGCATTAAGTCGTATGTTTTCCCTACTAACAGCCACACAAGAACAAACACTGAATCAAGACGACAACCTTCGCCCTTCAATGCCAGAATATCCAAGTTCCTTGAAGAATTAAACCTAAATATTCCTCCCATACTACTCTCAGACCATTCTCTTGATATCCCACCATGGACAATTACCTTACCAACAGTCAACTTCGAACTGAACAACTTGGTTAAAAACCAAACTGACAGATCACAGTACCATCGACTATTTCTTGAAATCTCCAATAGATACCCAATGCACAGTGCTATTTATACTGATGGTTCGAAATATGACGAAAGAAACGGTTGTGGGATAATTTATCCTGACCATACCATGCTTTTTCGACTTCCTGAATCTTTCACTGTCTATTCTAATGAACTCTTTGCTCTGCAACAACTCATTTATTATTTACTCCGATTCACGAAGTGCATTAAACGCAACAGAGAATCTATCTTCGACAAACGTCCTTGTACAAGAAATTCAACTGATATTCCATAAAGTGGTGAAGCAAGGTAAACAAGTCATATTTGTGTGGGTACCCTCTCACAGAGGCATTCATGGCAATGAATCTGCCGATCAAGCAGCTAAAGAAGCCACACTTGTACCTTTATGTGATCCTACAATAGCTACACCTCATACTGACATCATTTCCTACGTCAAAAGAAAAGTATTCCAACAGTGGAAGAATCATTGGCTTGGAACTTCTACCAGTAAACTCCATGAAATAACATCAGGAACCACAGAACAATATCTCCTTCATAAACTTTCCAGGCAAGATCAAGTTCTAATATCACGAATAAGAATAGGTCATACCAACATCACCCACAGCTATCTCCTCGAGAAGAAACAACCCCCTACCTGCTCAACATGTAACAGCGTACTGACTGTGCTCTCTACAACCACTGGTGCCAGCACAACAGCATTCCCAAGAAGATATGTGAGGCCTTCTCATCTCTTTCACAGCTCAAAAAACTCATCAAGTTCTTCAAAGACTCGGAACTTTATTTCAAAATCTGATTGATCAACTCATAGTAGTGGGACTTTTCTTTATTTCTAGTGTTCATTTTATGATTTTATAGTGTATTCAATTCAATGTATTGTATTGTATAATGTAAACCTACAGTGAAAGTCGCGATAAGACTTTCTAAGTTAAAGCGACTATAAATTAATCTAATAAAAAAAAAGACAGTCAAGGTTCCAGACAACAGCATAAGTAATAAAGTAAGGGCTTTAATAAGCCCTTCGCTGTTACCGTTGGATTCACCATGGGATAGCGATTCTCGCTATATCTCTGTGACAGGTATGCCAAATTTCTTTTTTCATTTTGCTCATGAATGCTTCATTCTCTTAAATGTCATATTTTGAGTATTAGTGTACCGTTACCTATTTTGCTAACATGCGCATGTCTGATGAGCGAGTAGGTGAAACAGCAAGGTTAGGCCAATATGATATACCAATATTTGGAATGCTGAATGTGATATAATTTAAGAATACAGTAGTGGCTGTTTGGTACCATAAGCTGAGTGAGCAATGAATTGATTGGCACAAATACCGTACAGGTTTAATACAAAAAGAACTTCAACACATGGCTCGCTTTATATTAGCATGACATTCCCTGGCCACTGTATTCTTAACTTGTTCCCATAACATTCGTCTACAATGTTCTGTTTTGTTTTGGGGGGAAAGAAATAGCAGACACTGATGACATTAATCGAGAGAGGAAACATGGGAAGACGTACCGGTGTCGATGGAAATTGTTCCAGATAATACCAGACCCTGCACCATCACCTGTGCCAGACCAACGCCAACCACGTTTACCACCACTCGTCGTAGTACCAGCACCAGACACTGTCACGGTAAGTTTAATACTGAGGGATGAAAAGGGTTTTACTTCGCCTCAAGAAGTTGATTTTGAAGTGGTGGTGGGTTCAGTTTCTAGCTCAGCCATTTTCAAAATGGTTCCCACTTTTAGCCTACTCCAGCCAAAAAAGGATGGTACCGAAGGCCATGGCTGCCTCCTTCCCAATCTAGACCCAATAACCAATGCGCACTACTGACAATAGTAGGTCATTGGCCCAAGCTATCTGCAGACTCCATAGATAAGGGATTTAAATCACACTGCTGCCCATCTTTGAAGTGGTTTTCCATGGTTTCCCATTTTCAACTCCAGTCACGGGACCTCCTTTTTACGTGGAATCTGTACCATAGGACATGGCAATTTACTTCGAAAATCACACATGCAGGAATCGAACCTTGGTGAGAGGCAAGTAGCTTGACCGCTGCGCCACCACGCCCCCTAGGCCAATGTATATTAGGCCTAATGGGTTCGTGTAGTTTAATTAAGTACCGGTAGTCAATGCATTGAAAGCACTGACAGAACTGTGTATAACCACCTGCTACTTAGAAACTACACCCCAATTGTGACCTAAACGAAATATAACTCAACATGACTAATTTTCATCTGTAACTGGTTTTTAGAGACTAAAGGAAAAGGAGGTTGCAGAAGAGTTTAAGAAAGAATTGCAAGAACAGATACCAAGGACGGATATTACCCATCTGGAGAAGTTCAAGAGTGCATTTGTAAGCAGTGAAGAGAAAACATGTGGTAGTACATCAGGAAAGGTACGGGAGAAGGCGACAACATGGTGGAATGATAGAGTGAAAGGTAAGGGAGAAGAAGAAAAGTTGGAAGGAATGGAAAACAAAAAAGACTGAAGAAAGTAGAGCAAAATATAGAAGCAAATAGAGATTGCAAGAAAGTAATTGCAGAGGAAAAGAAGAAAAGCTGGGAAGAATTCACTCAGGAAATAAGGGAGAATTTAAATTGTCGAAAGAAAAGTACAGTAGAAGAAATAAAATGGTGAACACTGGGTTCGTGAAAAACAAAGAAGGTGGAATATTGACAAAACCAGAAGTGATAACGGACATACGGAAAGAATATTTCAGCGAGCTGTTGAATGCGAGACGCCTGGCATGCGGTGAGTTACTCAAACAGCCAAAACGGTGGAGGAAAAAATAGAAGAAGAACCAGACATTAGTATGGCAGAAGTGGAATGGGCAGTTTAGGAAGATGAAGATGGGGAAAGCAGTGGGAATCGACGAAGTGGCAATAGAAATGATCAAGGCGGCAGGACCAGTGGGACTGCAGTGGACATACAGACTTCTCAGGAGTGTGTGGAGAGAGAAGAAAGTACCCGAAGCCTGGAAAAAGGGAATAATATTGCCAATATTCAAGAAAGGAGACAGGAAGGTGTGTGGTAAATACCGAGGAATCACCATCATCTCGCATGTTGCCAAAGTAATGGAAAGAATCCTAGAAAAAAGAATTAGAGTAAAGGTAAAAAGCCAAATAGAGGAGGAGCAGTTTGGATTTAGAGGGGGGCAGGTCAACAGTGGAACCCATTTTCATTCTGAGACGGATCATTGAAAAGAGTTGGGAATATGGGAAGGATATGGTAATGACTTTCATTGATCTAGAAAAGGCCTATGATAGCAACCCTAGAACAAAAGTTTGGGAAAGCTTAACAAATAGGGGGATAGGCAAAGAACTGAGAGACATGGTAAATGGAATGTGCATGGATTGCTACAGTAGTGTGAAGACTAGAGTCGGGACATCGGAATGGTTTAAAATTGAGACTGGACTAAAGCAAGGAAGTGTGGTGATGGATGACATCATGAAGGCAGCAATGAAAGGGCAAAGATGAAGGTAATGTTGTGATCTGGAGCGAGGATGAGATGGAAGTACAAGAACAGTTAAACGTAATAAATGAAAAGATTGAGCAATGGGGATTGAAGATAAATGTGGAGGAGTAAAACAGTGGTGATAAGTAGAGGTGAGAAAGAAGGAAAAGGAGTAATCAAAGTAGGAGATAAGGAATTGGAAGTGGTGAAACACTTGAAAACTGACTGAAGATGGAAGACTAGATTTGGAAATTAGCAGAAGAATACAACTCGGGAGTGCTTTCTACCAACAGGTACGGGGACTCGTATGGAACAAGGCTAAAGAAGTTATGTACAAAGCATATTATGTTCCTATAATGACATATGCAGCAGAAACGTGGACAATGACTAAGAGGGATGAGAGCAGAGTACAAGCAGCTGAGATGAGATTCCTGAGAAGTATGGTCCAGAAAAGGAGGAGGGACAGAGTGAGAAATGAAGATATATGGAAAGAACTGGGAGTACAGAAACTACATGACAAACTGGAGCAAAACAGATTGAGATGGTTTGGACATGTCAAACGGATGAATGAAGTAAGGCTACCAAGACGAGCACTGGAATGACTGATGACAAGGAAGAGAGGACGAGGAAGACCAAGAATGCGTTGGATGGACTCGGTGAAGAATAGCATTAGTAAATGGAACCTGGATTGGAACACCGTGTCCAGGGCGTATTTCTAAATAGGCTAAGTAGGCTCCAGCCTAGAGCGGCAAATTTTCAGGGACGGCAGTTTGGCAATTCATTCAAAGGCTAGAATAAAGTATATCAGACGTTAATGATATTTTCGGTATGAATTTAAGAATACATAATACTTAAAACTATGTTTTAGTCCTTCTACATTTTTTCCTGCCTTAGAAGAGTTAAGAACTATCTGCGGACTAGTATTTCTGAAATACGGTTAAACTCACTTTCATTACTTTGTATTGAGGCAAATACAACAAAAACACTTTCATATGAGGACATTATTAACGAGTTTGCCATTAAGAAATCTCGCAAGAAAGCTATGTAAATTTGATGATCAAGATTACGTGGAGTGAGTTGTTTTAGAGAAGTTTGTATATTTTTCAACAAAGAAACCAATAATTAACTATATTTCGTGTAATTTCATTTCACCATGTCGGACAACTTAATACAAATTGAACACAGTTCTTCAATTAGCATTAAAATATAAAAATATGTGTTAAATAGTGATCACTGATCTCCAGGAACAAATTAATTAATTCAGTTCGAAACCCATTTCATTTTTTGACAAATCTTAAAAAGAGAAGTAAGTAAAAAACGACAAGTAGATAACTACGGTAATTTCAGTATAACATTTATTATGTTAGCTATTGAAATTGTAGTTTTTTTTTCTAAACTACAGTAAATGAACTTTATGTTTAAAAAAGATGAAAACGACAAAGAACTCCATCCTTTTGTTGTATAAAACAAATGTATTAAGCAAATATGAACTATAGAGGGGGGCGGCAAATGGACTTTAGCCTACAGGTGGCATACTCTTAAATCCGGCCCTGTTTGTAATTCGTAAACTTTTAAGACAAAACTAACCTAACGTATAACGAGATTCAAATTGCGAATCGTAAAAAAATAAAAACATAAAAAATATACACCAAGACAGGCTACGAAAACAGTACCGGTACCGGTAGCGGTAGCGTAACACAGTGATCCAGACCTGACGATGGCCACTTGAGGGCCGAAACGTGTAATCCTAAATTGCCCCATTTGCTAATACACATCAGTTTTTCCAGAAGTGTATTTACATACTATTTTTATATCATGTACCCCGCCCATTCATTGAGTATATTCATGTTGACCGACTGCAGTGACATTTTATTTCGTACAGCCAATAGAGCCAACTGATAGTTCATACATAGTCTCCAAATCGGTTTAGACAGGGCCGGATTTAGATTGTATGCGCTCCTAGGCTCGTGGGTTGCTTCATACCTTCGTGAAAGAGAGAGAATTTAGATATCAGAAAGGTTTTTGTGAAGGTAATTTTTATTTTATCGTGAAGTAGTCAATTAAACTAATGAGAGAATCAACTGTTTCTAAATTTGTATATAAACTATAAATAAATAGGCCAAAGAGATATTAAAATAAATTCCAACCATTTAAGACTACACTTACAGATATACACTACAGCATAGAACCTACAACCATTAAGACTACACTTACTGTACATATACACTACAGCATAGAACCTACAACCATTAAGACTACACTTACTGTACATATACACTACAGCATAGAACCTACAACCATTAAGACTACACTTACTGTACATATACACTACAGCATAGAACCTACAACCATTAAGACTACACTTACAGATATACACTACAGCATAGAACCTACAACCATTTAAGACTACACTTACAGATATACACTACAGCATAGAACCTACAACCATTTAAGACTACACTTACTGTACATATACACTACAGCATAGAACCTACAACCATTAAGACTACACTTACTGTACATATACACTACAGCATAGAACCTACAACCATTAAGACTACACTTACTGTACATATACACTACAGCATAGAACCTACAACCATTAAGACTACACTTACAGATATACACTACAGCATAGAACCTACAACCATTTAAGACTACACTTACAGATATACACTACAGCATAGAACCTACAACCATTTAAGACTACACTTACTGTACATATACACTACAGCATAGAACCTACAACCATTAAGACTACACTTACTGTACATATACACTACAGCATAGAACCTACAACCATTAAGACTACACTTACTGTACATATACACTACAGCATAGAACCTACAACCATTAAGACTACACTTACTGTACATATACACTACAGCATAGAACCTACAACCATTTAAGACGACACTTACTGTACATATACACTACAGCATAGAACCTACAACCATTTAAGACTACACTTACAGATATACACTACAGCATAGAACCTACAACTATTTAAGACTACACTTACTGTACGTATACACTACAGCATAGAACCTACAACCATTTAAGACTACACTTACAGATATACACTACAGCATAGAACCTACAACCATTTAAGACTACACTTACTGTACATATATACTACAGCATAGAACCTACAACCATTAAGACTACACTTACAGATATACACTACAGCATAGAACCTACAACCATTTAAGACTACACTTACTGTACATATATACTACAGCATAGAACCTACAACCATTAAGACTACACTTACAGATATACACTACAGCATAGAACCTACAACCATTTAAGACTACACTTACTGTACATATACACTACAGCATAGAACCTACAACCATTTAAGACTACACTTACTGTACATATACACTACAGCATAGAACCTACAACCATTAAGACTACACTTACTGTACATATACACTACAGCATAGAACCTACAACCATATAAGACTACACTTACAGATATACACAACAGCATAGAACCTACAACTATTTAAGACTACACTTACAGATATACACTACAGCATAGAACCTACAACCATTAAGACTACACTTACAGATATACACTACAGCATAAAACCTACAACCATTTAAGACTACACTTACTGTACATATACACTACAGCATAGAACCTACAACCATTAAGACTACACTTACAGATATACACTACAGCATAGAACCTACAACCATTAAGACTACACTTACAGATATACACTACAGCATAGAACCTACAACCATTTAAGACTACACTTACTGTACATATACACTACAGCATTGAACCTACAACCATTTAAGACTACACTTACAGATATACACTACAGCATTGAACCTACAACCATTTAAGACTACACTTACTGTACATATATACTACAGCATAGAACCTACAACTATTTAAGACTACACTTACTGTACATATACACTACAGCATAGAACCTACAACCATTTAAGACTACACTTATAGATATACACTACAGCATAGAACCTACAACCATTTAAGACTACACTTACAGATATACACTACAGCATAGAACCTACAACCATGTAAGACTACACATACTGTACATATACACTACAGCATTGAACCTACAACCATTTAAGACTACACTTACTGTACATATACACTACAGCATAGAACCTACAACCATTTAAGACTACACTTACTGTACATATACACTACAGCATAGAACCTACAACCATTTAAGACTACACTTACATATATACACTACAGCATAGAACCTACAACCATTTAAGACTACACTTACTGTACATATACACTACAGCATAGAACCTACAACCATTAAGACTACACTTACTGTACATATACACTACAGCATAGAACCTACAACCATTTAAGACTACACTTACTGTACATATACACTACAGCATTGAACCTACAACCATTTAAGACTACACTTACAGATATACACTACAGCATAGAACCTACAACCATTTAAGACTACACTTACTGTACATATACACTACAGCATAGAACCTACAACCATTTAAGACTACACTTACTGTACATATACACTACAGCATTGAACCTACAACCATTTAAGACTACACTTACAGATATACACTACAGCATAGAACCTACAACCATTAAGACTACACTTACTGTACATATACACTACAGCATAGAACCTACAACCATTTAAGACTACACTTACTGTACATATACACTACAGCATTGAACCTACAACCATTTAAGACTACACTTACAGATATACACTACAGCATAGAACCAACAACCATTAAGACTACACTTACTGTACATATACACTACAGCATAGAACCTACAACCATTTAAGACTACACTTACAGATATACACTACAGCATAGAACCTTCAACCATTTAAGACTACACTTACTGTACATATACACTACAGCATAGAACCTACAACCATTTAAGACTACACTTACAGATATACACTACAGCATAGAACCTACAACCATTAAGACTACACTTACAGATATACACTACAGCATAGAACCTACAACCATTTAAGACTACACTTACTGTACATATACACTACAGCATAGAACCTACAACCATTAAGACTACACTTACAGATATACACTACAGCATAGAACCTACAACCATTAAGACTACACTTACTGTACATATACACTACAGCATAGAACCTACAACCATTAAGACTACACTTACTGTACATATACACTACAGCATAGAACCTACAACCATTTAAGACTACACTTACAGATATACACTACAGCATAGAACCTACAACTATTTAAGACTACACTTACAGATATACACTACAGCATAGAACCTACAACTATTTAAGACTACACTTACTGTACATATACACTACAGCATAGAACCTACAACCATTTAAGACTACACTTACTGTACATATACACTACAGCATTGAACCTACAACCATTTAAGACTACACTTATAGATATACACTACAGCATAGAACCTACAACCATTTAAGACTACACTTACAGATATACACTACAGCATAGAACCTACAACCATTTAAGACTACACTTACTGTACATATACACTACAGCATAGAACCTACAACCATTTAAGACTACACTTACTGTACATATACACTACAGCATTGAACCTACAACCATTTAAGACTACACTTATAGATATACACTACAGCATAGAACCTACAACCATTTAAGACTACACTTACAGATATACACTACAGCATAGAACCTACAACCATTTAAGACTACACTTACAGATGTACACTACAGCATAGAAGCTACAACCATTTAAGACTACACTTACAGATATACACTACAGCATAGAACCTACAACCATTTAAGACTACACTTACAGATGTACACTACAGCATAGAAGCTACAACCATTTAAGACTACACTTACAGATATACACTACAGCATAGAACCCACAACTACACTTACAGATATACACTACAGCATAGAACCTACAACCATTTAAGACTACACTTACAGATATACACTACAGCATAGAACCTACAACCATTTAAAACTACACATACAGATATACACTACAGCATAGAACCTACAACCATTTAAGACTACACTTACAGATATACACTACAGCATAAAACCTACAACTATGCATAATGAATTTTTCAAATTAAACTGATATTAATATTCAAGACTTAAATTTTCTCCTAATCTCTAGTTAGTATAAAACAAAAGTCCCTGATTCTTGTATGTCACGGGTAATCTCGAGAACCACTGGATGGATTTTGATGCGGTTTCCACCATTCTGTAAAGAATATCTCGAGGAAGGTTTCTGTAGAAAATTATTTATTATCAAAGGAAGCCAAGCAGTAACGATTTCAGTTAAAAGGTCGAAAACAAAACCCGGCGTTCGTGCACTTTTTAAGCTTACGCTGGGCAAACCGTCAAAAATATCAGTATACTATCAGCGTAAGAATCGTTCAGCATGAAGAGTTCTACAAAAAAGTCCGCGAGAGCATATCTCTATCTTCAATACATCGCCCACTATAAGGGTTTTTACGTTTTCATTTCTTCCAATAATCAATAACTGAGGCGACAGTTTACGAGCTAGCATTCATAACTGTTCCCGGGCGAAGCCAGGGCGGGTTGCTAGTAAATCATAAAGCATTCCTGTTCTAAAGCTGGGTTAATTTTGCGCCCCTAAGCCGGGGTAAATCCAGCCCTGGGTTTAGAGCAGGGCCATCCAGACAGCGCTCCGGACGCGCTCTAAGCCAGTGCTCCGAGCGCTTTGTTGGAAGGTAGTTTCAGAAGTGGTGGGAGGAGCTTGGCTGGCTGAGAGCGGTGAAGTCTGCAGCCGCTCCATCGGTCGCTAGTCTAGTCCAATGCGCTTTGTTGACTGCGTGTAAGTAAATCAGTTTTGCAGTGGTGATCAGGGCTGTATTTCTAACTAGGCTAAGTAGACTGCAGCCTAGAGCGGCAAATTTTCAGGAGCGGCAGGTTGGCAATTCATTCAAAAGCTAAAATGAAGTATTTCAGCTGTTAATAATATTTTCCGTACGAATTTAAGGATACAAATTACTTAAAATTATGTTTTAGTCCTTGTACAGTTCTTCCTGCCTTAGAAGAGTTAAGAACTAGTATTTCTGTTTTAGTCCTTGTACAGTTCTTCCTGCCTTAGAAGAGTTAAGAACTAGTATTTCTGAAATACGGTTCAACTCACTTTCATTACTTTGTATTGAGGAAAATACAAAAAAAAACACAAAATACAAAAAAAAAACAAAAAAAACACTTTCATATGAGGACATTATTAACGAGTTTGCCATTAAGAAATCTCATAAGAAAGCTATGTAAATTTGAACACGAAGATTACTTGGGGTGAGTTGTTTTAGAGAAGTTTGTATATTTTTCAACAAATAAACCAGCAATTAACTACATTTTGTGTAATTTCATTTCACCGCATAGGACAACTTAATTCAAATTGAACACAGTTCTTCAATTACGCAAAAGATAGTCATTAGTATTAAAATATTAGTACATTAGTACATTATGCCTATAATGGTAATTAAGACACTCGTATGGAAATTATAAAACTCGCATACGCTCGTTTTATAAAAAATACTCGTGTCTTAAATATAGCCATTATAGGCTCGTTGCATACGACTGTTTATGTTCGACGATAATTATAACTTTATTATATGTTTTAACATAAATATTCATAAATATCTGTTGAGAGTCAGCTACTGGAATTTTGTGATCGCAGAGCGAGCGTTGGGTGTTATATCTTTGTCTTCCAAGAGCTTTGAACGACCAACGCATGCGCTCTGTGGGCTTGCAATGCCATATGCAGCCATATGTTTACATCAGCCGTCCCTCAGTAATATTGTCACCGCAGTCATTTGAAGACAATGCGCTGTGTAGAAATTAGTGTTGGTGATTTTAAGGTACAGTGCTATTTCTTGTCTCATATTCGCCAGTTTATTTACGCGAACATATGGACGGTGGGTATTCCATGTCGGTAATTTATTATAGTTCGATGTTGTGTTTATGTCCGACATGTTGGATTTTGAGCGCATGCGCGAAGTTATCGTTA
The DNA here is from genome assembly GCA_946902985.2 of Meconema thalassinum. NCBI lineage: Eukaryota > Metazoa > Arthropoda > Insecta > Orthoptera > Tettigoniidae > Meconema > Meconema thalassinum. The sequence goes on along the minus strand of OX336392.1, from coordinate 5,258,470 downwards.
CCTAATTGGTCAATGAACGAGCTCTGATTGGCTGGAGAAACTGTATCATAATGGAAAACAGTGTTATAATGACCATCATTATGATACAGTTATCTGACACATAATAGTGAGGGTCGAACATAAAAAAATATATGTAACACAGTGATCACTGATCTCCAAGAACAAATTAATTAATTAATTAAGTTCGAAACCCATTGGATTTTTAATGAATCTTAGAAGAAGTAAGTAAAAAATAACAAGTAGATAACTAATTTCATTATAACATTTATTATGTAAGCCATTAAATTTGTAGTTTTATCTAAACTAAATGAACTTTATGTTTAAAAAGATGAAAACGCCAATGAACTCTATCCTTTTGTTGTATAAAACAAATGTATTAAGCAAATATGAACTACTGTGGGGGCAGCAAATGGACTTTAGCCTGTAGGCCGCATACTCTTAAATCCGGCCCTGACCGTGTCGGAAGAGGAATGGTGGAACGACAGAACAAAGTGGAGAGGAACCATATTTGCCCCCACCCAGTGTCAGCTGGAAAAGGGAAATGAAGCTGACGATGTTGATGATGATGATGATGATGATGAACTGGTTTTTAGTGGATTTTTACCCAATAGAGAGATAATACTCTTGATTCATAACCCAAGAATATGTCTCATGTTGTGGTTCATAACTGTGGAAGCGCTGTTACCAACCTAAAATATAAGACTTGACTTTCATAAGAATTTTGTGTGTTCACACGAAGATTCAGGAGAAGGCTTCAGTAATTGGACGAGCTGGAACGTCCAGTCATTGCTGACCAGTCGTCAAATGGCTGATCAAAAAACGGCCCCTACTTCCCCTAAAGGGCACAAAAGAATGAGAGGCCACGAAGTCTAGACCCAATTGGCGGAAGCGAAACTGCAACTTGTTTACCTTCAGGCTGAAAACTTCTGCATGAAGATTGAGGCAAGCAAAGAGATGGACGCTCAGAAAGCTAGGAAGGAACTCCAGCTTTTGGATGATAAAATAGCCAATGACAAGGAGGAACATAAGTTGCGGCTGGAAATCTTGCGAGCACAACTAGAGGCAAAAAAAAAAGGAAATAAAATTGAGAAGAGAAGACTGAGGCAAGCACACTACGAAAATTGAGTAGGGTTGGAGTTATTTCTTATCACAAGCTGTTCACAGACAGTATTTAACCTTTACAATCCCTGGTACTGGAATACAACAAAATGGTGGTTAGAAGCAATTTTAGAGTTAGGGGAGGGAGGGTTTAAGTGCGTAGTCATGAGGTTTCGTAAATTTGTTCAGATACGTCTGGTTAAAATCGGTATTAATATTATATAAATACTTGTTGGAGAAAACTTATTTCGTTCAGGTTGAGTGCTGGGGGAGTTGTTTTGGGAGATGTGAATTTGATATTTCTTGTATGGTAACACTTCGGAAGTGATGAACTAAGTACAAAACTGCTAAATATCTTGTGTAATGATGAATAATTATTTATTTATCGTATGATGATACAGAGTTAAAATAAAAGTCCATACACTACATATAAAGTTATATATACAGTTATATACATGGTCATAAACATAAGTTCTTGGTTTAAACTTCTAAATCCAGGCCATCAATCCACTGAAGTGCCTCAGAAGATGCATGATGAATGTCACCTACTGATCCTTGGAACGCTCGTTGCGGACATTCACCAACAATATGTCCGATGGTTTGCAGGGTAGCTCCACAATCGCAGTTAGCAGAAGTAACCCAACCCCATTTGTGAAGCAGGAATCCACATTTGCCTTGTCCTGTATAGATCCGGTTAATGATTCTCCATTGGCGTCTGGGGAGTTTGAAACCTTCTATCCGGTTGGAAGGGTTTTCAATCAGATGTGCATTGAATACTGATGATTCTTCCCACATAGTTTTCCATGCTTCTGAGATGTTAAATGAAGAGTCTTCAAGAAGTAGGCCTACTGCAGAGCGCCAAGGTGGTTTTCTTGACTTCAACCGTTGATTACCTGCTTTTGCTACATCAGTATGTATGGGTAGCTGGGGGTTCTTCTGAATGGTTTCAGTAGACTCAGTCATGGTTCCGTATTGATTGACAATCAAGTATAATATAATTTGGGAGATCTGCCTGATCAATACACAATTATATATGATGATTGAGTCTTCAGTCTTATGACTGGTTTGATGCAGCCCTCCGTGCCTCCCTGTCCTGAGCTAATCGCTTCATCTCTACATAGCTACCACACCCTACATCCGAGGCAATCTGTTTAACATATTCTAACCTTGGTCTACCCCTACAGTTCTTGCCCTCGACCCTTCCTTCCATTACTAAGCTTCCTATTCCTGGGTGTCTTAGTATGTGTCCTACTAATCTATCTCTTCTCTTCATTAGCAGTCGCCAGAAACATCTCTCCTCTCCCACTCGTCCTAATACCTCTTGGTTTGTAACCCTATCTACCCATCTGATCTTCATCATTCTCCTGTAACACCACATTTCAAAAGCTTCAATTCTCCTCTTTTCTGCTGCACCAATAGTCCAAGTTTCACTTCCATATAGCGCCACGCTCCAGACAAAGGCTTTCAAAAATGACTTCCTAATACCTAAATCTATATTCGATGTCAACAGATTCCTTTTTTGTAGAAATGCTTTCCTTGCCTGAGCCAACCTACTTTTTATATCCTCTTTGCTTCGTCCATCACTGGTTATTCTGCTTCCTAAGTAACATAAGTCTCCTACTTCCTTCAGCTTTTCACCTGCCAATTTGATCTCCATAGAGGTTTCTGATTTATTTCGGCTGCATTCCAGTATTTTTGTTTTACATTTATTAATTTTCATCATTAATTCTTTCCGTAAGACGGAGTCCATACCAGTCAAAAACTTATTCAAATCCTCAGGCTTGTCAGCCAAGATGACGATGTCATCAGCAAATCTCAGAGTTGAAATTATTTTTCCTTGAATTTTCACTCCCACTTTAAATTTTTCTCCAATTTCCTTCATTGCTTGTTCAATGTAAAGATTGAAAAGTATGGGTGATAAGTTGCAGCCTTGCCTTACACCTTTCTGAATACCAGCTTCTCTCTCATGTCCTTCAGCTCGAATGACTGCCGTCTGGTTTCTGTATAGATTGTATACCACCCTATTCCAATAGATTTCAAAATGTCAAACAATTTAGTCCAATCAACGTTATCAAAAGCCTTTTCTAAGTCTACAAAAGCCATGAACGTTCTCTTATCTTTCCTTATTCTACCTTCCAAAATCAGCCTAAGACTTAGTACAGCTTCCCTTGTTCCTACTTTTCTCCTGAAACCAAACTGGTCTTCACCCAACTCCGATTCTATCTGGCTTTCAATCCTCTTGTAAATTATTCTAGACAGGATCTTTGAAGCATGATTAACCAAGCTGATTGTACGGTAATCTTCACATCTGTCAGCTCCCACTTTCTTTGGTATAGGGATGATAACATTCTTCTTGAAATCAGAGGGTACCTCACCTGTCTCATAAATCCTACACACCAAGTGAAATAACCTGATCAGACCTTCATCTCCTATGCAGTGTAGCAACTCAATCGGTATATCATCTATGCCTGGTGCTTTGTTCCTGCTTAAATCTTCCAATGCTCTGTCAAATTCTGATCTCAATATTAAATCTCCTTTTGCATCCTCATCAATTTCCTCCTCCCTTTCCATTACACGATTCTCAATCTCCTTTCCCTTATACAAACACTCTATGTAAGATTTCCATCTCTCAACCTTTTCTTCCCTACCTGTTAGAGGCTTTCCATTTGTGTCCTTAATATTACAGCACTTAGTCTTCTTTTCCCCAAAAGTATTCTTAATCCTTCGTTAAGCTGTGTCTACTTTTCCTAATTTCAGACAATTTTCTATACCAGCACATTTCTCTTTCAACCATTCTTCTTTCGTTTCCTTGCACTTCTTGTTGACCATATTTCTCAGACGTCTGTATTCTGCTTTCCCCTTTTCATCTCTTACATACTTGTATTTCCGCCTTTCATCCATCAATTCTAGTATATCCTGAGTGATCCACGGTTTTCTACCTATTCTTTCTTTCCTACCAATGTTTTCTTCTGCGGATTTTGTTATTTCATTCTTCAAAAGTGCCCATTCGTCTGCAATTGAAGTTTGTTTAGGGTTTTTCATTAGTCCTTCCTTAATACTCTTCTTGAATCTTTTGTTTACATCCTTTACTTTCAGTCTGTCTAATGCCCACCTTTTTGGCTTTTGACTTTTCTTCAGTTTCTTCAACTTTAATCTGCATTTCATTACAACCAGATTGTGGTCAGAGTTTATGTCAGCACCAGGATATGTTTTACAATCCAAAACCTGGTTTCGAAACCTCTGCTTGACCATAATGAAGTCGATTTGGTAACGCCCTGTATCTCCTGGTCTCATCTATGTGTATATTCTTCTATTGTGGTTATTGAATAAGGTGTTAGCTATGACCAACTCATGCTGGGTGCAGAATTCCATCAGCCTGCTTCCTCGATCATTCCTTTCACCTAATCCGAAATCTCCTACTATCTTCCCTTCTCTCCCTTTTCCTACCACAGCGTTCCAATCTCCCATTACTATAACATTTTCATTACCCTTGATATACCTCAGAATTTCAACTATTTCTTCGTAGACCTTTTCAACATCCTCATCATCAGCTTGACTGGTAGGCATATAGACTTGTACCACTGTGGTGCACGTAGGTTTAGTATTTATTTTTGGTACAATAATCCATCCACTATATTGCTCATAATATTCCACCCGCTGTCCAAGTTTCCTACTCAATATAAGACCAACCCCTGCTTGCCAATTGTTTGATTTAGTGCTATTATAGTCTCCTGACCAAAAGTTCTGTTCTTCCTGCCAGCGCATTTCACTAATCCCAACCAAATCCAACCTCAACCTATCCATTTCCCTTTCTAAGTTTTCTAACCTTCCACTTCCTAGCAGACTTCTAACATTCCACGCTCCGATCCGTAGAATGTCAGATTTCCTCTTTGTCACTTCTGTGATGTTAACCCCCTCTCGAGTAGTCCCCACCCGGAGATCCGAACGGGGGACTAGTTTACCTCCGGATTGAAATTCTACAAGGGAGGAGGCCATCATCACATGTAATTATGCATAGAGAGGTGCATATCCTCTGGAATAGCATACGGCTGTAGTTTCCCGTTGCTTTCAGCCGTGCAGCAGAACGCAGTGTAGCCATTAGTTGGCTTATATTATCAATATCTTAACCGTCTATAAGACTAGTAAAGAAGTGATTTATTCTGAAAGGCTGCTACTATAATATAGGGCTATATTAATCCCATATGGTACATGTTTCGGGGCCTATTATGATGGCTCTTTCTTCAGCCAAAAATACAAATCATCAGTAAAATCATAGGATATATCATAAAATGTAGATTAACATGAAAAAGAATGGATAAAAATGAAACATACTAAATGTGAAAGATGAAGAGGTGAATAAAACACTCGAATGTAACAAAAATAGAAAGACACTTAACCTTCAATTAGTCGCGTGAAAAATTTTACGTTATTAGTCGCGCACGGAAGAAACTCCCAGGTTTGAGAAAAGGGTAGAAATTGTTTTTAAAACAATTTTTATTTGTACAACTGACTATATTAAACATGTTAAAATTCTATAATTATTATTTGGAAGTAAAAAAATGTTTTATTTGTTTTGGTTAAGTAATCTTTTTTAATAGTTAAGTCAAAAACAAACTATAAAAAGTTTTAAACTACAAAACTCTGAACATGAAAAATAAAGTGTAATTCTACAATTATAAACCTACAGGTACTGGTACTAATATTTACAAAAAATAAACCATGAAGTAAAAAGAACAGAACTAAACACCTGAAATCGTCTGAACACTTCCTCATCACTGCTGCCTTGGTTACCATTTTCTGCACAGTTGGTAGAGTGGGAAGTTGTATGCCGCTTACAAATGTATCTTGAGTATTTGAGCATGTCACAATATTTTTTCTGTTTTCCCTCCAAGTACAATATGCACAGCCCCCGACTGCTCCAGCTGCATGTGGTCTTTTCGTATAATCATCTTCAATACCCGAGATTTTTCTTGCTTTTCGCTTCACTTGGCGTGGTAGATTTTCCTGTAGAGCTCTTCGTCTGATATGATCCATTGACAGTTCTTTTGCGAGTGTTTTTAAAAAGTTTCTGCGGACAATATTTGCCTGCGTGTTGGCTAATTATATTATGTTAGCATTCACTGCACCAATGTTCATAAGATCGAAAAACAGAGCCAAGGGCCATCTGTTTGTTTTTCTTCCCACATTGTAGGCTGCCTTCAACTTGTCCAGGTTGTCAACTTCCCCTTTTTTTATAATAAGTCAGCATTTCTAGCTTCAGTGCGTCACCACTTACATCGCCAATGTCATCAGAATCGTGCAATGATGAAAGCGGCAAGACAACTTTATTTTTCTTTGCTTTGTAAGAAAGTAGAGTTTTGTCATAACCGTAAAAAAAAAAAACTACTGTTTACTGGTCGATTAGTATGCTCTTGTACTATTGGTGGTAATTCAACCTGATTTTTATGCAAGGTTCCGGCAAGAGAGAGCTGATGGTCACTTGCCAATTCATCACAGAGTGGTATAGAGCAGAAGTAATTGTCTACAGTCACATTCCTACCCGACTGGTAAATAGGCCGTGTTAATCTAACCACAACATCCTTTGCTCTATTGCTTACATTAAATGGTCCTTGTTTTTGCTTCCCACAGTAAACTTCCATTTTGCTGGCATAACATGTCTTAGAATCAGTCAGGGCGTATACTTTTATGCCATATTTAGCAAGTTTTGGTTTCATATACTGCCTAAACGGGCACCGGCCTCTAAAAGGTTCTAACATTTCGTCTATAGTGACGTTTTCTCCAAGGGTGTAGTTATTGACGCAGTTTTCATTGAAGACTTCAAATATTTCTCGCAGCGGAGCAAGTTTGTCAAGCTGTCGCCTTTCTTGTCTTGTAGTAGCATCGTCGAATCTTAGACTACTCAATAGAAACCTCCATCTTTTCAAAGATGGAAAAATTCTACTCCAGTAAAATCATGTGCATATAAGTCATCCAGACTTAGGTGTGACGATTTCAGGGTCCCCGCCATATACAGTAGCCCTAACATAGCATTCATTTCAATAATGTCTATATCCTTTGCATCTCTATCTCTTCCGTACTGTTGTCGGTTTACTGTAATTCAGTCATTTGTGCAGCGGACAATTGTATCTATCATGGGGTCTGTAAAAGACTAACTCCAACAATCCAAGGCTGTACGAGCTTCTCGAGCATCTCTTCGTGGGCCAGGTAGATGTACTCTCAGAATGTTGTGGGGTCTACGACTAGGTGGGCTACACGAATACCAGCGAGTTAGTTTGTCTTTACCCAAAATAAAGTTTGTGTTTCTATTCACATCAAAAATAGGGATTGGCTGTTGAACTGGATGTACATCTGGCACTGGATCTAGCTGTTCTTCATCTTCAGATTGTTCCGTGCTCGTATCGTGGTCAGAAACTTCTAAATTGTCTTCAACCTCACTACCGTCAGAAAAGATGTCATCTTCATCTGACATTAGCTCCAATAACAGAGCATTAATACTGCTTTCTTCCATAGGATCCATTATGAAGTAAAACACACCCAAAATGACATATAACTAAACGATATTATCTAAAAAAGTATACACGCACATAGTCGCACACGGGACTTTCATCCGTTCAAGTGGCAGCACAAATAGTCACGCACGGAAGATCAGACCAGGTCATTTAGCAAATCGTTGTTGAAAAGCACGCCTCGTGCCGAACACTGACAACAATAGAAGTGAAATGTACGGAAGGGAAGAGGGGAGAGCTGTTGGGTCAGCCAAACCGCCACCACCTCAAACCGGTACAGTCTGCGCAAAACAAATAGGACCCGGGAGAAAATCCTGTGACGCGACTAATTGAAGGTTAAAAATATTACAGGCTACAGATGAAAACATACATTAAAATAACATATTAAAAGGGGCAAGGCATATGATAGTGTCTCCAGAGAGAAGGTATGGGAAACCATGGTTAAGAAGAGACTGGGAAGAGAAATGTTGGAAATGGTGCAAGCAATGTACAACAACTGTGTTAGCAGGGTACTGACCCCAGTTGGAAAGACAGATTGGTTTAGGAACAAGACTGGACTAAGACAGGGGAGTGTGCTGTCACCTCTCTTGTTCATAATGGTGATGGATGAAATTGTAGAGGAAACAAAGGAAGCATATGGACATAAAGAAATGAAGTTACTGTTATTTGCAGATGATATTGTGGTCTGGGGAAGGAACAACGAAGAAGTGCAAAAACAACTAGATGCACTGAACGAAAATATTCAGAAGTACGGCCTGAAAATCAGTATAGAGAAAAGCAAGACCATGGTGATGACAAGAGGGGAAAGACAAGGAAAGGGCACTGTGAAAATTGGAAGTCAGAGTTTGGAAATTGTGGACACGTTCAAATACCTAGGAAGTGAATTGATGCAAACTGGTAGGTTGGACATGGAGATTGGCAGGAGGGTACAGCAGAGCAATGCAAAGTGTAAGAAAACTTGTTTGGGATAAGCAAGTACCAAGGAAAAGCAAGGAGGTAATGTATAAAGTGTACTATGTTCCCATATTAACTTATGCAGCTGAGACTTGGACCCTGACAAGCAGGCAAGAGAGTAGAATCCAAGCCAGTGAAATGAAATTCCTAAGAAGTATGATAGGAAAGACAAGGAAAGACAGAGTGAGGAATGAAGATGTTAGGAAGGAAGTTGGGATGGGAAAACTAAATGAGAGAATTGAGAAGAATAAACTAAGGTGGTTTGGACATGTAAAGAGGATGGAGGAAAATAGAATACCAAGACAGATGCTGGAGGCAAAGTGCAAGGGTAAGAGAGCAAGAGGAAGACCTAGAACAAGGTGGATTGATTCAGTGAAGAACAGCGTAAGAAAAAGAAATCTGGACTGGGACAAGATCGTGGAAGAAGAATGCTGGAAGGAAAGAGGAAAGTGGAGAAGTGCCATAAATACCCCGACCCGGCAGGAGCTGGATAAGGGGAAATGATGGTGATGATGATTAAAAGGGGCACTTTAAGTGTTTGCCAAAACAAGTCTTTTATGAGTCCTTATAATAATACCATCAGGGTATCGTGTCTAAACATTCCATGTTAAAATGCTGAAAATATTGTTAAAAACTCCAGTCTATTGGACCTGACTGTTTGCTACTCCTGTCAAAAGGAGAAAGTTGCTGTCGAAAGACCAATACTTCGCCTATGACGAGGATAGAACAAGCCAAGTTTGGAACAGAGCCTCTTGAGGATAGAATCAAGGAGAAATCCTTAAAAACTTGTTGGCATATTGACTAGTCCAAAAATGTTCCTTCTTCTAAGCGGCAAATGGGCCTTAGATAGGTCCTAAGGAGGAAACAAAAAATGACTTTTAGAAAAGAAAATTTAGTATAGAAAAAATAAAGTGTAGGGAACAAAAAATATTAGTCTTATTGGGACCAAAAAATAGTGAAAATATTTTAGACAAAGCGTGCAAGGTGGGAAGTCTCGGGTTCATAGCGATAAGGTGGCCTACTTGTTTTTCGTCTAGCAGAAATATGGTGTTCTTCAAGATATTTTTTAACTTTCTCTGTATGGTGGCAGTAGGATCTTTCTTAACGACTTCGAAGTTAGAAATTCTGAAAAAATCATGGATTTTGTTAATATAATCTTGTTTGTCCATTAAAACTATGGTATTACCTTTGTCAGCTTTAGTGACAATGATATTGTTATCAGAAATCTTCTTTTTTAAACTGGATGGGTTGGGGTTAATAGAAGGGGAACTGTTGTTAACATTCTTTAATAACTTGTTGATTTGCTTATTTGCCTCGTGTCTAGCCGCACTTTGTTTATTTTTGGGAAGTAAACGCACTGCCGCTTCGGTTTCAGCTACTATGGTGGTGAGGGAATTTATATTTATATTAGTATGCCAATTGTGTTTGGGTCCTTTGTTGAGGATATCCATTTCAGCATCGTCAAATTGGACGTTGGTTAAGTTTTTAACCGGATCCTGAAAATTATGTGAACCTGCTTCAGAGCGCGGTGTTCGTACTGTCTGCTTGTTTAACAAGGTTTTGAATTTGTTGTCTAAAATTGCAACTTTCCTTGCTAACTTAACATGGACGATACTGTCAACTATCGGAATAAACTTGTCCCATTGGCTGCCTTCAAGTGAGTGAGATATAGTTTGAAATTAATGTGATTCTTTTTAATGAAAAGAAACTCTCTCTTTGAAAAATGCATTTGTTTATGATCTTTTGTGTTCTGCTCTTTTTTGGTAAGTTTTCATATGCTGCGGAATTAAGTTGTTAGCTCTACACCTTTTCAAAAAAGAAGAAGGAACATTTTTGGACTAGTCAATATGCCAACAATTTTTTAAGGATTTCTCCTTGATTCCATCCTCAAGAGGCTCTGTTCCAAACTTGGCATGTTCGATCCTCGTCATAGGAGAAGTATTGGTCTTTCAACAGCAACTTTCTCCTTTTAACAGGAGAAGCAAACAGCCAGGTCCAATAGACTGGAGTTTTTAACAATATTTTCAGCATTTTAACATGGAATGTTTAGACACGATACCCTGATGGTATTATTATAAGGACTCATAAAAGACTTGTTTTGACAAACACTCAAAGTGCCCCTTTTAATATGTTATTTTAATGTATGTTTTCATCTTTAGCCTGTAACATTTTTAAGTGTCTTTCTATTTTTGTTACATTCGAGTGTTTTATTCACCTCTTCATCTTTCACATTTAGTATGTTTCATTTTTATCCATTCTTTTTCATGTTAATCTACATTTTATGATATATCCTATGATTTTACTGATGATTTGTATTTTTGGCCATCATAATAGGCCCCAAAACATGTACCATATGGGATTAATATAGCCCTATATAGATAATTGTGTATTGATCAGGCGGATCTCCCAAATTATATTATATCTGAATGGTTTTCCAGATCTTCAGGAGAGCCTCTGATCTTCGAAGAGCTGGAGGTTGGATGTTACTTAGAACAGGTAACCATGAAGTGGGTGTGCTACGTATGCAGCCCGTAATCAGTCGCATTGTCTGGTTAAGTTGCACATCTACCTTCTTGGAGTGGACACTGTTTAGCCAAGATGGGCAGCAGTATTCAGCAACGGAGTATGACAGTGCCAGAGCAGTTGATCGTAAAGTTTGAGCGCTGGATCCCCAGGAGGTACCAACAAGCTTCTGAATGATGCTATTACGGGTCTTCACCTTTGCGGCCACATTCGTGAGATGTTGCTTGAAGGTCAAGGACCTATCAAGTGTTATCCCAAGGTACTTAGGCAGGGCCGGATTTACCGTAAGGCAAAATAGGCACATGCCTAGGGGTGCCTAAGGCGCCCATTCGGTTAGGCAACCGGCAATGATCTGTACAGGAGGCGCCCCGAAGGGCAACGCCGTCGGTCGCCCTCTTTGCTACGGCTTTAAATGTGCTAAGTTAGGATTAAAGCAGTATATATACTAAAATAAATATTGAGAAATGAGCAGAGACATTTAGAAATAATATTGTGTCTTTGTCGCATGCCCTTTTACTTCGCTCTTCGTTATGCCGCTCGACGCCCTTTCGTACCGACAAGTGAGAGGGACGGGGAGGCGGGCGGAGCTGTGCTGCGCGCGCTGTTGTTGCGGTAGCTGGGTTTGCTTGCATTGTAGTAGCATCGAAGTGCCCCGCGCCCCACCCCCCTTGCATGTGCTTTGTGCGAGTTCGAGCTTGCGTTGTGTTGTGATGTGATCAGCAAGTAAATGTTTTAAACTATAGGCAGAAAAAGTTGTCTGGTTACCAAAACCGTGTCCGCAAAGCTGAAGAGGATAAGAAAGTCGAGGTTACACTATCAAAATGTCGGAAAATAAATGAGATGTTTAGTGCGCGTGTGAATCCTACACCTCCAACGACAAATTCGGATAACAATAACAATTCTTGCTCTGCGGTTCACGACATTGACTGCGATGGAGTTCAGCAACTTGAGGTAAGCTACCGTACACAAATTACTTTACTCAAAGTAGGCCTTTCCCAATAGGCGATTCCTTGATAACCTGTTGCACAAAGTGACATGCGTAAAAACTCAGACTGACCTCGAAACCGTACCGTGCCTGCAGAGTATATTAAAAGTTGTTCTTTTTAAATTTACTATGTTTGAAGTGCTCTAATTAATACGAGATTTTCCTTTTCAGCTCCAACAAGCCAAAATTGATGAAAAAGAGAATGCAAATTCTAGGCCTACATTTAATTCAAATAACACCTTAGGGGGAGAAAGTATCAACAATTTAAATTTGCCTCGGCGGACAAATAAAACGTTACGGCCAATGGTGAACCAAAAGAAAGGTTTCTAGGTTTTATGGCGAGTATCGGGCACAGGTCAGAGCAGCTTTTTGATGCAGTAAAGGCTAAGTTGGAAGATCAGGATTTGAAAGTGGAGGATATTCGAGGCCAATTTTACGATAACACGAGTAATATGTCCGGCGAATATTCTGGGTTGCAAGCTCGAATAGCGGCCTTGAATTCCATAGCTCTCTATGCACCGTGCCCACCCCATTCACTAAATTTGGTTGGAACGCATGCCGCTGAATCTTGTTCAGAATCTGTAAGGTATTTTTAACAGGTCAAGAAATGTACAACGTTTTTACTGCTTCGACCTACCGATGGAAAATTTTAAAGAACTTTATCGCGCGCATACTAAAAAGTCCGTCAGTGACTCGGTGGTCGGCACGATACGACGCTTGTCAAGCTCTGAGGGAAGGCTGGTGTGGCGTCGTGGCACCTCTTGAGAGTATTCACGAAGGCAGAAATCAAAAGGCAAACACTCGAAGTGAAGCCAAAGGCATCTTAAGCAATATCCTACAATTATAAACTGCTTTCCTAGTTGTTTTTGGAATACCATTCTAAAAAGATTTAATACTGTCAGCCAGAAGTTCCAAAAAGTTAACACTAATTTGAGCACTGTGGTAGAATGTTACGCTTCGTTAGCGGAATATGTGCAAAGTTTAAGAGACAATTTCGATGTCTATGAGAAAGAAGCCAAAGGATTGAGCGGTATTGCTCAATATTCCTACGACCTAAAGAGAGGACCGGAACGAAAGACTAGGAATGATGAGACAAAGCAACGAGAGTATGTACCGTTAGAGGGCTCAGAAAATTTTCGCGTCAATGTATTGTATGTAATTCTGGATGTACTAAGTGCTGAGCTTAAGAGGCGAAGTGAGGCTTACAAAGTCCTCCATAAGAGATTTTATTTTCTAAAAAACCTGTTAGACCTAGATAGACCAATGATAAAAAATCGCTGACGATCTCTCAGAAATGTACGTGGATGACTTAGAAAGTGCACTGGCTGACGAGTGCTTGCATTTAAAGGAACATTTAAAAATTGCAGATTTTAAAGGTAAGTCAGCCTCTGAGCTCAGCCCTTTCCTTCATGAAAAAGATTTACACAATATGTACCCTAACGTAAACATTGCATTACGGATACTTCTCACCATTCCAGTGACCAATTTTTCTGGAGAAAGATAATTATCGGTACTGAATCGCGTCAAGAACTATTTGCGTCAGTCACTAAAGAAGAAAGGTTAAACTCTATTACACTCCTAGCGATTGAAAAAGATATGACGATAAACTTGAACTGCGGTGCCATAATTAATGAATTTGCCGAAAAGAAGGCAAGAAGGAAACCTTTGAAGTAGTTCTCATTGTGCTTGAGGCAGGCCCCGTTATGTCTTCATTCATGTTTTTAATCTGCACTTTAATTTCTCTAAAAGTTATTGCAGGAAGATATGCAGTTGGCCTTATTTGTATTTTAGAGGCGCAGTGTTCAATTTAAAATGTCTTTCGTACCACTGCTCTTCATGCGTTTAGTGTGTGTTCTACTATTTTTTTAAATATATATCGTGCTACCGCAGTTCATTCAAGTACAGCAGTAAATTATGTTTTTATTTTTGAAGCTACTCTTCATTTTTGTTGTATGAATCATGGCTAGACATTATTTTTGGAAAGGGTATTCATAAAGTGTTTTGGTTACATAAAAGTTAAACTGTTTCATGTAGTTTTACTCCAAGCTGTTTTTTTTTTTTATTGAATTGACTATGTTTTCCCTGCGTAAAAATTCAAGCATAAAATTATGCTGTCAGCCATATATCTGTTTATTATTTTCTTCCGAACCTTAGCTCATGCGAGTGATGATGCCTTATCATAAAAATCGGTGGGGGGTTCAAGTGAGGAGGGGCGCTCAATGGAGAGGTGCCTATAGTGTAACTTTGGGTAAATCCGGCCCTGTACTTAGGCATGCTGCAGAACTGCAAAGTTCATCCTCTGAATTTAACTTCTGGTTTGTAATTAGAGAACCTATTGCGTAAGTGAAATGCGGATACAACCGTTTTCTGATAATTTAGACGGAGGCACCATTTCTTGAAATATGTGTCCAAGACTTCCAAGTCGGCAGTTAGTGTATTTTCAGCATCGGTGAAGTTGGAGTTCTGGGTTACCAAACAGATGTCATCAGCATATATGAATTTCCTTGAAGAAGTTTCTTGCAGGTCGTATATGTACAAGCTGAAAAGGAGAGGAGCCAGGACAGATCCTTGGGGTAATCCATCATTTAATTTGAAGAACTTGCTTCTATCATTGCCAGAGTAAATCTGGAAAAGTCTATTGCACAGCATGTTGTTAATTAGGTTTGTGAGTTTGAGACAGGGAATGATGCTCGCATAATAATAATTGTGGCAATTAACTTATGTCACAATGTTTTCTCCTCAGCCCCAAACTCCCTTGCTTGTATTACCGGTATTGTTTGGCCAGACAAAAGCCAATGGTATCTCGCTCCACTTCGTAATCCAATAGTTTTATCAAATACCATGATAAAATGGTCCGGTTAGCTCAAATTATATTTGCCAGTGTTTCGCCCCAGTGTACCATTGGGCTCGTCAGTTGGCATGGAACACCTCACCAAGACGCGTGGCTAGAACAAGATACAAACTACACATAGTATTGGCGTCACGAGTAATGCCCTTTCACAGAAACAATCAACCTTACCTTGGTAATCCAATTTGGTTTTCAAACATTCCCGAAGGAAATATGATGTTAGTGTCCATTTGAGCGGAAGTATTATCAAATAATATAATATGATAGATTCTCGCGTTGTGTAATTTGTGTAGCTTCGATGTGCGTCTCGGGAACAGTTGAGCTACAACAAGCAAGCACGATTGCCATCGATTAAAGTCACATATTTACCGTACGTAATTTAGCACATATTAGTGATAATGGACAGGAATTTCAATTGGTAATGACTCCCGGAATATCAAATAAGCTATTATCTAAGTGCAAGTGTAGGATCCAGGTTCATCACTCGCGAAGCAGCTGTTTTAATATTTGTAAACGTGTACTTTTGCTAGCTATTTCTAAAATTAGCTGATGAACTAATCTGGTTTGGAACATGTGTAAATAAGATCTTCAGGTTTGTTGATTTTATTACAATAACTAATAAGTTATGTATATTCTGGCTGATTCTTTCTTGTTTTAGAAGGTAGACCATTGAGATTTCCTGCTGATCGGATAAATAGTTGAGTTCAAGTGCATACTGTAATTTCTACGTGTCGAGAGGAATATTTCTTTGTGTAGTCGATGATGTGACAGACGTTGATGTTTGTCTGTTGTAGGGCCTTCAATTGCCACCTTGCAACTCTGGATATGAGGTTTCAAACAGTGCGGATACAGTCACATGTTTCTAATGTGAGGGTATGTCATGAGTTAGGGATGTTCATGAATTACTTATAATTGTTCAATTTAATTGACAGGTTGCACTCCAATCTTCTAGAAGTCATGGCGAGACAAACCCATGGCTTGCTACTCGGTATGACAACTGTCTAGACAAAACAATTGGCAGTTACTAGGTTAGACCACTGTCTGGATGAAAACTACTGCTTGTAGCGCAAGCTAGGGGGGTCTGGGTCGTAAGCACAAGGTTAGGTTTGTTTTTAAAACCTTATTAACATACAGAACTTAACATGTATGCATTGTTTAAACCCTCAGTGTCGTGCATGACGTCATGGCTGCCACAATTTTGTCTAGGGGAGTTTTTTAGTTTAAGGAATCACAATATTTCACTACTCCCCTTAGTGGGTCAACAATGTAGCTTGTTGAAATATTAATTACGGTAAAATGTAGGGGTCCCTTTCAGAAAAATTCAGTGCAGTGTACGAGTTTGTAAGTGGATAATCACTAGATTATAATTCAATTCTTGGTCGGGTAGTGTGTATTGGGGACTTGGCGTTTGTGATATCTTCATAGCGTGCCGGACGCTTGCTTCTGTTGCTCTGTTGTGTGCTTGCCTCTGCAGACACTATCTGATGCTTAACCTTCAGAGTGCTATTGTCACCAATCCTACCTTCTAGCTGTTTCAGGCAATGCTGCTCTTTTGTGTTAGTCCATAGAACCATCATCATCATCATTTCCCCTTATCCAGCTCCTGCCGGGTCGGGGTATTTATGGCACTTCTCCACTTTCCTCTCTCCTTCCACCATTCTTCTTCCACGATCCTGTCCCAGTCCAGATTTCTTTTTCTTACGCTGTTCTTCACTGAATCAATCCACCTTGTTCTAGGTCTTCCTCTTGCTCTCTTACTCTTGCACTTCGCCTCCAGCATCTGTCTTGGTATTCTATTTTCCTCCATCCTCTTTACATGTCCAAACCACCTTAGTTTATTCTTCTCAATTCTCTCATTTAGTTTTCCCATCCCAACTTCCTTCCTAACATCTTCATTCCTCACTCTGTCTTTCCTTGTCTTTCCTATCATACTTCTTAGGAATTTCATTTCACTGGCTTGGATTCTACTCTCTTGCCTGCTTGTCAGGGTCCAAGTCTCAGCTGCATAAGTTAATATGGGAACATAGTACACTTTATACATTACCTCCTTGCTTTTCCTTGGTACTTCCTTATCCCAAACAAGTTTTCTTACACTTTGATAGAATGCATTGCTCTGCTGAACCCACCTGCCAATCTCCATGTCCAACCTACCAGTTTGCATCAATTCACTTCCTAGGTATTTGAACGTGTCCACAATTTCCAAACTCTGACTTCCAATTTTCACAGTGCCCTTTCCTTGTCTTTCCCCTCTTGTCATCACCATGGTCTTGCTTTTCTCTATACTGATTTTCAGGCCGTACTTCTGAATATTTTCGCTCAGTGCATCTAGTTGTTTTTGCATTTCTTCGGTGTTCCTTCCCCAGACCACAATATCATCTGCAAATAACAGTAACTTCATTTCTTTATGTCCATATGCTTCCTTTGTTTCCTTTACAATTTCATCCATCACCATTATGAACAAGAGAGGTGACAGCACACTCCCCTGTCTTAGTCCAGTCTTGTTCCTAAACCAATCTGTCTTTCCAACTGGGGTCAGTACCCTGCTAACACAGTTGTTGTACATTGCTTGCACCATTACCAACATTTCTCTTCCCAGTCTCTTCTTAACCATGGTTTCCCATACCTTCTCTCTGGGGACACTATCATATGCCTTTTCTAGATCTATGAAAGTCATGATCAAATCCTCTCCATATTCCCAGTTCTTTTCCATCACCTGCCTCAAGCTAAAGATTGGGTCCACTGTAGATCTTCCACTCCTGAAGCCATACTGTTCCTCTTGCAACTCTCCTTCCACCTTTCTTCTCATTCTTCTTTCTAATATCCTTTCCAGTATTTTTACTATCTGTGATAAGAGGGTGATCCCTCTATAGTTATCACACACCTTCTTGTCCCCCTTCTTAAACACTGGTATTATTAGCCCTTTCTCCCAGGCTTCTGGTACATATTTCCATTTCCACACACACTTTAGCAGTCGATACAACCATTGCATACCAACAGGTCCAGCAGCCTTTATCATTTCTATACTGATTTCATCCACCCCTGTTGCTTTTCCCATCTTCATTTTCTGTACTGCTAATTCCACCTCCAGCATTGTTATATCATCTTCTGTTATAGAGTCGTCAGGTTGTGTCACTTCCATCTCACCAGTACAATTGCTCACATTCAATAGCTTATCGAAATACTCCTTCCATCATCCCTTTATCTCTTCTGGGTGTGTTAACAACTCTCCATCTTCCTTTTTCACTAGCTTTATAGTAACTCTTTCTTTCCTCTTTTCCGTGGCCCACATTTCTACCGAGTGTGTGGATCTTGCTGACTTACGAAGAAACCTTGGTTTGCAGACGACACTCAAACTTATATTAGCCGATGACGCAGTGGCTGCTGATCGCGTTATCCGCTTTATAAGTGAGAGTGGGTTAGGGCCAGCAATCTAAATTTTCCAGTGAACATTGACTCAACGACTTGTTCGTTTTTGAATGATAATGTTTTGTTTTTCCGTAAATTTTGTTTATTTTTATAACTTTTATTTAATTTTTTGCTTTTGTTTTATTAATTTTTGGTCTCTTTAAATTTAGATGTCCACCTCAAAATTTTAAATTCAATCCAAAATTTGTATTCTTTAATCTGTGTTAAGAGGGGCAGATGACCTCGTAGTTCCGCCCCTTAAAACAACAATAACTAACTAACTAACTTTCTTTCCTCTTACTTCTTAGAAGCCCATACAGCATCCTTTTACTGCCACTTACATCAGTTTCCATTCTTCGTGTAAATTCATCCAAACTTTTCTTCTTTTCTTCTCCTAACTTACCACTTTCTTACACCTCCGTTTGCTGTCGTGATACTTCCTTTTGCTTTCTTCTGTTTGATCTCGGTTCCATTCTTTCCATGCAGACTTCTTTTCTTTCACTGCTTTCCTCACTTCCTCATTCCACCACGGTGTCTCCTTCTCTTTCACTCTTGTTGACGTCCTACCACAAGCACTCTCTGCACCAGCAAATGCCTTTTTAAAGTGGGACCATTCCTCTTCTACATTTTCCACTTCAGTAACTGGGATTTGTTGCTTCAATCTCTCCTGAAAATATTCCTGTACAGTTTTGTCTTTCAATTTCCATACTTTTATTTTACTTCCTCAGATCTCCTTTAGGTTTTCCAATTTTTCCCATCTAAATTTTGCCACCACAGCTCTATGGTCCCCATCAAATGCTTCTCCTGGTAAAGCTGTCACATCTATCAGCTTTCTGCGGTTAGTCCTTTCCACCAGAAAGTAGTCAATTACTGATTTTGTTCTTCTATCGCCCCAACCATATCTCGTAATTTTCCTGCTGTTTTTCTTCCGAAACCATGAATTACCCACCATCAGTCCATTCCTTTCACAAATGTTTACAAGTTCCTCTCCTTCCCGGTTCTTTTTCCCATATCCATATGGTCCAATGACTTCTTCCTTTCCTTGTCTCTCGTTTCCGACTTGTGCATTCATATCTCCCATGATCACCACTTCTACATCTGAAATTACTCTTTCTACATCCTCCAGGAATACTTCAATATCTTCTTCTCTGTTTCCAGTCTGTGGTGCATACACTTTTATGATGTCCATCACGTCATTTTTCATCTTAATTCTAATATTCATTATTCTGTCACTCACACACTCGACCACTTCAACATACTCCTCCAGTTGTTTCGAGGTTATCAGTCCCACGCCATTGTTTGCCTCTTGGCCACCACTCCAGTATAATGTATATCCTTTCCTCAATTTCTTCCTTCCTTTACCTTTCCATTTCACTTCACTCAGCCCCATCAATCCAACATTCTCCCTCTCCATGAAGTCTACCACCTCCTCCACCTTGCCTGTCAGGGTCATGACATTCATGATTCCCACTTTCATTTCGGTTACTGGTCGCCCATTTCTCACAGTTCCCCCAGTACCAAAAGAACTGCGCGTCGCCTGCAGGGTACGCCCTAACCTTCTCCGATTCATTTGAAGTGCCATTTCCATTTTAGGCTAATATTACGATGGGGTCGCCACTCCCAAAGGCATTTTAAGAAGCTACTGCCAGCTATTATACAGGCCGCCCCTAACATGGGAAACAGACGCCCTTGCAGCCGCCCCTAACCTGGGAAACAGACGCTGCCGATTGATGCTGTACTCATACTATTCCCTGAGTACTGGGTTGCCTCTTCCGCAATCTCCACCGTTCCAAGGTCCATCTTCTCCGCTGCAGATTCCGTTGAGGTCTTCGCACGTAACCCTGTGCACGGGGCCTATGTTATACCCCATAGGACTGGGTCCTCACCAGAACTTAGCCGGTACTGTAGTTCCATGGTATATTACAGTACCGTTGCCCACCCCCCGCGACGTGGACGCGCCTGGCAAGAATTATCCATGTAGCCAATTATAATTGCCTCATGGTCCTGGTTAAGGAGCTGTCTAAATCCAGCCTCCAAGGCCCCCTCCATAGAACCATGTACCGGAAATTTGGTTTTTTAATCTTGATGGTGATGCAAATTACTCTCTTCCCATAAGTCCAACCCCTCGTCCATGTCGTGGGAGACGGGCAACGGCACAAAGTAGGGGATTGCCTGTAGGGGCGAAGTACAGTGGGGACTTTGTGTGCCCCGGGACCGTTACGGTAGCTGTGAAGGTCCTACAGGAACCCTGAAAAGTGACGGCTAACGGGGCTATGGTGAAGCTACGATAGGCCCAGCAAGCCAGTAGTGGATGAAACCAAATGCTTTCATAAATGGAACGAGCCTCGGACATGATGGATATAATAG
Organism: Meconema thalassinum; assembly: GCA_946902985.2. Classification (NCBI taxonomy): domain Eukaryota; kingdom Metazoa; phylum Arthropoda; class Insecta; order Orthoptera; family Tettigoniidae; genus Meconema; species Meconema thalassinum. The sequence continues at coordinate 5,237,784 of OX336392.1, read as the reverse complement.
ACGACACTGCTGTAAACACGGACTAAGATTTGGAACTTTAAACATATGAATTGGTTATGAATTATCAAAATTTTCTGACGGGGAAGTTGGAGGAGATGGTGGATATGATGGAAAGAAGGAAGTTGGATTTATTGGGATTGGCAGAAACAAAGTGGAAAGGGGAAGGAAGGAGAGAACTGAGTAAAGGCTATAGACTGTACTGGAGTGGGAATGAAGAGGGAAAGAGGAATGGAGTGGGAGTAGTAGTACGAGATGCTTTAAAAGAAGAAGTGAGGAGAGTAAGTGATAGGATGATGAAAGTGAAAATAGCACTGAGGGGAGAGACCGTAGAAATAGTGCAAGTGTATGCTCCACAAGTAGTGAACCCTTATCATTGTGTCCAATAATAATGTTTCATATTAATAAAAACGATGGAAATACTAAATACATGATATGCTGGATATTTGAGTAATATTGATGTAGCAAGAAATCTGGACTTGGTAAGACATGCTACGTGCTGGCTGGAAATGACCAATAGTTTCACAACCAATGTTATTCTTGGATTTCTGAGAAAATCAGATATGACGCTGTGGCGTACGTGACCATAAAAGGCCACAATGCTGCGTACAAGGCAAGGAGTGAGAGAGAGGAGAATAGTCGTGACGTGAAAATAAGGGCGGGATTTGTAAGGTCAGAACTCCGAAGCCAACTTATCTGACCAATAAGAAAACATGACGCCAGAACATAGCGTCAGTGTGTTTTGCGCGGCAATCGGATATAAAAAGATCTAGCGATCGGTTTGCTTGTTCGACGGCAGATTCGCGACCTGTGAGAAAATACAAGAATTTTGAGAGGTCACACATAATTATAGGCCCATTACTTAAAATATTGAGGAGCTGTTTTTCTCCCACCATTGAAACTTTAGGCTTTCTGTATATATACAAATGTCTGAGATGAATCGGGGCACTCCTAATTATTCTTCGACAGTCATTTTAAGACGTCCTTAAGACGAAATGGTTTTAAAATTATAGTTGTGTGTCGGCAACGAAGTTGGAAATTTTCATAAATTGTGAGATGGCAATTAGCCATAGAATAGGGAAAGTCGACGATTCTGCATAGGACGATCTGAGGAAATAAAATACTTAGAACGCAGATAGAACAGTTTAAAAACTTTGATTTAATTGTGTTTTAACAGCAGCAAAATGTCGACCATGGAGAGAAGACAGCAAGCTTCGTCCTCCATTACCATCAGTGTTATGGGCTAACGGCCTAATGATGGGAATTGACGAGGCGGGAGGCCTCTGGAAAGCAGTTTAAGTGATGAGTATTAAAAAATTGATTTATTGATTTTGGACGAGGGGAATCGCGAGAGATGTGTGGAACTTTGTATAGATTTTATTTGTGTGATTTAATTTAAATTTCAGGGTTTGATTTCTTAACTGACATGCGTGTAGTAAATTTTGGCATTGCGTGACAATTATGTTGTACAGTAAATTTTGTAATATAAATGTTTTCCTTGTGTATACGTAATTCTTAGCGAAACGGCCGCATCGATTAACGTATCTATAAAAAGTGTAGCCATGAATGAGAACCTAGGAACGACAATGATAAATGGACTGATTTAATGATATGTTAAACTAATTACTACGTGGGGGGAATATTTGCATTTTGTTGCTTTGATAACTCGGGCTAGGACTGATCCTGTTATTTATTCTTTATTGTCATTTGGACATGTTGTGTGTCATTATCTGAGAGGTGTGCTGATTAATGCTACGACATGATCTTCGAGAAATGTGCCACGTATTTTTGGGTGTAAGTGATGATGATGAGGAGAGGTAAAGCCTGTCCATGACTGCGATATCATTCCGGCAAACTAGTTATCCGTGGGGATAAGTTTGACCTGGGAATGTATTCTTAAAAATCCCTGAGAGGATGTTTTGAGATAATGTGTTATTTATTTGTACGCGTTTAACAGGTGGCGATTAGCAAAGGTGCTGTACGCTGGCTATGGGCCAGAATCTATATTTAGCATGGCACTAATTACTACTTGGGGGAAGAAATCAGCCACTCTCTCGGTGATGCGATAACAGGCCCGGTTGTCTCCAGCTCGTTATGACACGTTTTGTTTGCTTTAAAGCCTAATGAGTTAAGGTTATTTTATTTGGTTTAATTTGGGAAGTTGCCATGTTGTCGATCCAAGTTTCTTTTATCATTACTACGACTTATTTGTTCATTGTTTTAAAACGCCAAACTTTCCGGCGTGAAAATTAAAAGTTGTATTTTGTTGTTGTTGGCTCTTATTTTCAAGGCCATTGTATTCATATAAATATAATTTGGCAACCGGCCAAACTTGTTCATGTCATGTTATGCTATCCTAGTGTTTAAGGTATAAGACGGTAATTCCGCAGCCCTTATTTTAAATAATACACACGTGTATTTGGTTGTGGTAATCTAAGGTTAGAGCATGTCAGTAGTGTATATAAATATGTAATTGTTGTTCCCACATTTCCGTAATTCGTCCTTCGCAGTACGGAGTCCGTTCCCGAACCAACTGTTTTGGTCGGAAACGAGCGCCCGTCAAAATGCTCATTACTTGAACTAGTCTTAAAACCCGTGTCGCTCATAAATATTGAATTTTTGTACTATTTTATTTGTTTGTTATATTTGGATCTTGGGATCCGTTTTCTTTTGTTACTTTGACTTAAGTGACATTGTAGTCACAATGCTTGTTGACAGCTGTCATACCGTGTCGTCATGGTACGTCAGGCTGGTCAGTGTTAGATCTGTTCACGCGAGTGAACAATAAAAGGGTGGTTATAGTTTTCCTTTTTATGTTTGATTCAGTTAATAAATTTCATTTGTTAGTAGATCCTGTTGTTTTTCTTGGCTTTATAATAATAATAAGTTAACCTTGTGAACCCTGGAAGTTATGTTGATAGCAAAACCTCTAAATCACATTCACAAGAATCCATTACGACCCCGAAATTTTGAATCTTGTCTACATGCTATTTTCCAAAGGGTTTAGTAGGCTGCGCCACTGAAGAGAAGGAGGAGTTTGAAGAGGAATTGCAGAAGCAGCTGGGAGGAAGGAATACAGTGGCGAAGCGTGATATTTTTTGTAGGGTAGGCTGAAGTTGAATGAATTCCGAAAGTAACAAACGTGCTCAACTCCTCAAAATGCACAGCTTTAGTCTTCTGGAAAGGCTGTGTCCCCACCCCCAGTGTCCCATAACTCATCAGAGGTCGGGCCTTTTTTTTACTTTAATGGGGCACACACAGTTACTCATACCATGTATGGAAAAAATTAAAATAGAACAATTACCTCAACTAAAGTGTATTCTTCACTTACACAGTCATTAGAGTAGATGTGTTATTTCAAATAATTAAATCTAATTCGACAAGGAGCATCAGCAAATTAATACATTATCACTCACCATTACATTTTTTTGTAGATAAGTTCGATCCTTCTGTCCTTTTTCTGGGCGTAGACGTCGATAACTCGAGAAATGAATTCTTGACGTTTGGAAGAAGATTTAACAGTCCTCTTCTCTATAGCCAAAATTGCCAAATTTTATAGTCTATCGTTCGTCATTGTGTTGCGGAGGTACGTTTTAACACGTTTCAATGTACTCATGCTTCTTTCGCATGAAGCAGTGGTCACCGGAACTGAAAGTACCAAGGAAAGTAGCTTCACACACTCGGGGAGCACATTTTTTAATCCATTGTGTATAACGTATTTGAATAAATCCCTAGGCGATAGGTGTTTTTCCTCACTACTATAAACGAACATAAGTTCTCCTGTCAGTTTTTCATGATCGAAGAATTACTTACTTACTTACTTAATTCCTGCCGCTCCTTCCGGAGCATAGGGCCTTGGCGAAATTTCTCCACGCAGTACGGTTCCTGGCCATTCTCTTCACTTGACTCCAGTTCTTGTCCACCTCTGCAATTTCATTTTCGATCGTCCTCTTCCAGGTCTTCTTAGGTCGACCTCGCTTCCTGGCGCCTTGAGGATTCCAGTCTAGCGCCGCCCTCTCAATAGCTCCGTCCGGCTTCCTTAGTGTGTGACCAATCCAGCGCCATTTCCTCTCCTTGATCTGGATGCTAATCGGTTGTTGATTGGTGATGGTCCAAAGATCTTCATTTGAGATTATGTCCGGCCACCTCACATTCATGATGCGACGCAGACATCTGTTAATGAACACCTGTAGCTGGTTGTTGATCGGTTTTGTGACTTTCCATGTTTCACAGCCGTAGAGAAGAATCGACTTTACGTTGCTATTGAAAAGGCGGAGCTTGGTCTTCCTGGAAATGTTTCTATTTCTCCAGATGGGATAGAGCTGGACAAAGGCACCATTTGCCTTCCTGATACGGCTTCGAACATCTTCCTCTGCTCCCACATCATTTGTGACTATACTTCCAAGGTAGAGGAAGGACTCAACTCGCTCGATGTCCTTTCCGTTGACTGTCAAACTAGTCGTGATGTCAGAATTTATCCTCATCTCTTTGGTCTTGTTGGTGTTGATCATCAGTCCTGCACGTTCTGCTTCTCTCTGCAACCTCCCCAGCTTATCTTCTATGTCTCGGTACCGTTGTGACATAAGACAAATGTCGTCTGCGAAATCCAGATCTTCAAGCCTGTCATTTATACCCCATTGAATACCCCTCTTCCGTCCTCCCATTACCTTCTTCATCACACTATCCAGGACCAACAGGAACAGAGTGGGGGAAAGGACACACCCCTGTCTCACTCCGGAACTGACCTTTATCTTTTCTGTTAATTTGCCTTCGTGAAGAACCTGGCACTCATACCCTTCGTACATCTCTTCCATGATTCTGATGATCTTTGTTGGAATTTTATATTCCTCGAGGGTCTTCCACATAATTCTTTGATTTACGGAGTCGAAGGCTTTCTCGAAGTCAACAAATGTGAGGTAAAGGGTATTCCGCCACTCCACACTCTGCTCCAGGATGATTCGGAGGGTGTTGATGAGATCCACACAGCTGCGATGTTGTCGAAATCCAGCCTGTTCCTTCCGAAGCCTTTTTTCTACGCAGTCTTTTATACGATTCAGGATGACTCGCCAGCACTTTGCTTGGAATGGACAGCAAGGTGATACCCCTCCAGTTATTACAGTTTGTGGTGTCCCCTTTCTTCGGCAACTTGACTATCAACCCCTTCTTCCAGTCGGTTGGTATTTTCTCCTCCTTCCAGATCTTCTCCAACAGCGGGTGCAGCAGATCGATCGTAATATCCAGGTCTGCTTTCAGTACTTCCGCTGGGATATTATCCAGACCTGGTGCCTTCCCGCATTTCATCTGCTTCAACGCTGTCCGTATTTCGCCCCGAGTTGGGGAGTCGAGGCTGATGCTTGGGTCACTTTCTGCTTCCTCTTCATCTTCTCCTCGCTGCTTACTTTCTGGTCCTCTATCTCTATTAAGAACCTCCGCAAAGTGTTATCTCCATCTTGTCAGCTGCTGTTCACACATCGTGAGGATCTCGCCCGTCTTGCTCTTCACAGGCCTAGTTTTATTAAAACCTTTCTTCGAAAGCATCTTTGTGATGCCATAGAGCTCCTTAACGTCCCCCCTTCTTGCCGCTTCTTCTGCTTTCTCCGCCTGCTCATCAATCCACCTCCTATGATCCTTCCGTACACTCCTCTTTACCTCTCTGTTTGCTGTTGAATACTTTGCTTGTGTGAGAGCCTTCTGCTGCCTAGTCTTGCAGGTGTTGAGCTTGGCCTTAATCTCCTTCCTATAATTTATCTTGTCCCAGGTCTGATCGGATATCCATTCTTTCCGCAGGTAGTTCTTGTACCCGAGCTGCATCTCACTAGTTTCCAAGAAGATATTCTTTACCTCGCTCCACACAGTCTCCACGTCCTCTGTCTCTGAGTCCAACACCTCGAATTTATTTCTGAGCTCCAGTTTAAATTGGTCCAATCTCTGCTGGTTCTTAAGCTTGCCCACATCAAACTTGTTGTGCCGAGTGTTAAACTTTCAGCGGACTGCGACGATCTTCATGCGGAAGTTGGCAACCACAAGATGATGGTCACTACCAACGTCCGCTCCTCTCTTGTTCCTAACATCTTCCAAGCTTCTTCTGAACCTCCTGCTCACCGCGATGTGATCAATTTGATTTTCTGTGACTTGATCAGGAGACACCCAGGTGACCTTGTGGCACCGCCTATGAGGAAATACCGTGCCACCCATCACCAAATCCTGACTGGCGCAATATTCCGTAAATTTCTCCCCATTGTCATTCATCTCACCAAGGCCATGTTTACCCATGATCTGCTCCAACCCCTCATTGTTTGAGCCCACCTTCGCGTTGAAGTCTCCCATAACAATGGGAATGTCCTTCTTACTTGTTTGTCTTGTGACATCTCTCAGCATTTGGTAGAATTCTTCCTTCTTCTCTGGCTCCGATTGTTCTGTAGGCGCATAGCATTGGATGATGATCACATTCCTGATCTTTGTCTTGAACCTAGCAAACATGAGCCTACTGGAAATTGGCTTCCACTCCATAAGGCTTCTCTTTGCATTTCTGTTGAGCAGCAACCCCACTCCATCCCTGTGTTCTTCATCATCGCCCCCAGAATAGAGAAATGTAATTCCATCTGTTGTCTGTATTTCACCAAATCCTGGCCACCTCACTTCACTCAATCCTAGGATATCCAGCCCATAGTTCTTCATCTCCCGTGACACTTGTTTCAGTCTGGTTTTCTCCATCAAGGTCCTCACATTCCAGAAACCGATTTTCGTAGTCCTCTTCATGCCAAAAGCCGTCATCAGGTTATCCGTCAGGTTTTGTAATTTCGCTTCAGTTTCCATAATCAGTTTATTTAAGAGGAGCGAGTGATTAACCCACTGCCTCCGAGTGCCTTGGAGGGGCTGCCACCTTAAGCCTGAGGCACCAGGCTGATTTTCTGTCAGGGTTTCTTCCCTTAGCCTTTGAAGAACCAACTCCAAACTACAAGGCAGCAGTTGTTTCACCAGAGCCCCGTTAGCCGTAATTTCTTCAGGGTTCCTGTAGGGCCTTCACAGCTACCGTAGCGGTCTTGAGGCACACAAAGTCCCCACCGTACTTCACCCCTACAGGCAATCCCCTACTTAATTACGTTGCCCATCTCCCACGACGAGGACGAGGGGTTGGATTTGTGGGAGACTGATCGAAGAATGGATACACTTTAAACAATATTTTGAGAATAAATGTCGGGAAATTATTTGGCCTACTGTAATACAAAAATTTTTCCTGATCTACCAATTCCGTAAAATCTAGCTTCTGAAAGACCTGGAATCTGGTTTCCATATTCACTACTATAGTGTCAACTATTTCAAACGTAAGTCTCTTCAATTTCTGTGATCCTGCTTCATTTAGAGTAGTTTTAAGTTCACCTGCTGAATTTAGGAGAGAGTTAGCTTTCTCTAGGCAGGCAAGAAATACTTCTTCACATCTTAGTTTATCAACTGCCTTGGTGCAATTTTCAATTTCGTACTTGCAACGTCTTATATCTACTGTTTTGCTTTGCAGGATGTCAAACAATACACCCGTACGCTGAAAAATCAAATTATAAAGCTGCAGCAAAAAAATAAACGTCAGATCATTCAATATATTGCAGAGTCCGATTGCCTGATGTAAGGAATTATCATCCCATCCATCATTGTCTATAATATCATGAAATGCGGCTTTTAGTTCCGCATAGTGAAGGATAATTGTTGCAACAGCGTGTGAATGAAAGTTCCATCTTGTTTCACATGAGCTTGGCAATTTGAAACCCCTTGCTCTAAGAAGATGGCTTCTTTTACTTGAACGGCTAAAGAAAGTATGGAATCCTGCGAGGTTTGCTACAAAAATTTTCTTCTTCTTCTTCTTCTTCTACCTTATCCGATACGGACGTTGGCTACCACCATGGCTAACACCTTCTTATCCTGTGCAATCCTGAAGAGTTCCGTGGAAGACAGCCCAAACCACGTTTTTAAATTATCCATCCAAGTTATTCGTCTCCTTCCTGGTCCACGCCGTCCTTCAATTTTACCCTGAAGTATAACTTGGAGCAGACGGTATTTTGGATTCCTCATCATGTGTCCCAAGTATTCCAATTTCCTCTTCTTAATTGTGTTTAACAGCTCAGGTTGGCTGCTCACACGCTGAAGAACCTCGGCATTACTCACATGTTCTGTCCACGAAATTTTAAGAATCCGCCGGTATATCCACATTTCAAAAGCTCGAATCTTCTTTTCTGTAGCTACGGACAAGGTCCAAGCTTCAACACCATAAAGAAGGGTGGAGACAACATAACACTTCACAATTCTTTTCTTAAGCGTCATACTGAGATCTCGACAGCATAGTAGTTGTTTCATTGTCATAAAGATGGATCTAGCCTTCTCTATACGGCATCTTATTTCAACCGAAGGATCCCAATTCTCATTAATATTCTGTCCTAAATAAACCAAACTCTTGACTCGCTCAATCTGATGTCCATCGACTAAAAGGATTTGTGACAATGCTGGTTTTCGCGATATTATCATATATTTTGTTTTCTTAATGTTGAGGTCAAGGCCATATTGTTTACTCTTTTGATATACCATAGTAACAATCTCTTTAAGTCCTTCGAAACTATTTGCAATCAATACAGTATCATCTGCGTACCGTATATTATTAATATAATTACCATTGACCTTAATACCTTGTTGAATGCCATCAAGTGCCTCGGAGAAAATCTGTTCTGCATAGATATTATAAAGAAGTGGTGAAAGAATGCATCCTTGTCTCACACCACGCATTATTTCCACTGATCTCGATATATGTCCATCAATTCTGATACTAGCCTTTTGACCCCAGTATAAATTAATGATGATCCGAATGTCTTTCTCATCTATTCCTGAGTTCCTGAGTGCATTATACAACTTATCATGCTGACAACGGTCAAAGGCTTTTGCATAGTCCAGAAAACATGCATATACATCCTGTTTCACCTCACGGCATCTCTGGAAAAGAACTTGAAGCGCAAATAATGCCTCACGAGTTCCTAGACCGTTGCGGAACCCAAACTGCGTGTCACTGATATTCATCTCGCATTTCCTGTATATGCGATTATGGATAACTTTGAGAAATATCTTGAGCACATGACTCATAAGACTGATTGTCCTGAAGTCACTACATGACTTAGCCATCGGTTTCTTCGGAAGAGCAATAAATGTAGACAAGAGCCAGTCTTCTGGTAATATGCCCGTGTCGTATATCTTGTTATATAAATTAGTGAGCGTCACAATGCTATCATCATCCAAGATCTTCAATAATTCCACTGGAATTTTAACTTGCGTAATTGTTTTACAAGCATAAAGCAGAAACAAATTTAATTGATGCGTGTAGCAATGGATGAAGCGGGCATGAGGATATTCTTGTTTTACAATACAGTGAACACCAGCATTTTTACCTGCCATTGCACTGCATCCATCATACGTTTGGGATATTAATTTCCCTTTCGAGATCTTCCAGGTTTTGAGGACGTCAAGCAAAACAGCGGCTATACCTTGAGCACTTCGGTCTTTTGAAACGTCATAAAATCCGACTAATCTCTCTTCAATTTCTCCCGATTCGTTATTGGCATAATGGAAAATAACGCTCATTTGACTTGTAGTTGAGACATCCAAGGTTTCATCAGCCTGTATAGAAATAAACGGACTATTTTCAAGTTCACTAAAAATCTGTTCTTTAACTACTTCCGTAATGCATTCGAGTGGTTCATTTTGTGTGTCAGAGGAAGTGCCTTTATATACCCCATCGGATAATAAATGATCTTTCATATACGGTTCTTCCTCTGCCAAGAAATCCAATAATTCTAAATAATTGCCTTTGTTTAAAGACGTCTCAGATTCATCGTGACCTCTGAGAGCTAACTCTTGCCGCGCTAGGAAACAGAGAGTTGAAATCAGTCTTTTCATTATATTCCTATTTCGCTCGACTTTTTCATTGTGTTTCAAAGCAGCAAGAAAGCAGCCTCAGAAAGTGCATGGTCAATTCTAGCGGTACCTAAATGATTATATTTAAAAGCTGCTGTGATGTGTGAAATTGAACACTCATGTTTTTTTGCCTTAGAGAGAAAATTTTTAAGACTTTCCTCACCAACCCCTCTTTTGCCCACATTCTAAATTGTCTTTAGCAAAAAGCACACAATAAAAACAAAATAATCTATTTTGGGTAGCACTACCACTCAACCATGGTTTCGACTCGTACCATTGTCTCTGAATCCGTCTTACAAACTTTCCATCGGTTTTCTGAAGTGACAAGCTTGGCATGGGCTTCCGTTCTTTCACCTGGATTTTTTCCTCCAAAGAGAGTTGAGAAAAAAATACTGGATTTTCAATAAGAAAAATTCAATGGATCTTGAGATGTATTGAATGCATCCATTGAAACGCATGTGTCGTGTAGATTAGCGTACTGATGCCTACTATTTGTTTTCAACTACACTGTAACACAAACACACGACACAGTAAGTACAAGTAGATTAATACAAACACACTTCACCAGTAGCGGCTGGCCCATAAGGACTCCAGGACGGTGTCCTTCCTCGAGAACGAAAAGGGATTTTCATATTCTCTTGATATTTTAAGTCAAAAATTGAACTCTAATAATGCTAAGAAAATTACGTGTCAATGTAAAACTGTAGCTCTATCCATCTGGAAGACTGTGTTTGGTGGTATCACGCTCAGCGCGCAGCTCTCTGGTCAGTATGGAGTTACGGACTCGGGGCATTCCGCCCTAAGATTGTGCCCGGGCGAGGGGATTGAGACGTAAGGGGAATACGGAGACTGGCGCGCTTGTTGGCTGCCTGAGGGGTAATCTGTGGACGCGGTGTGCGGGCAGTTGTCTAAGTCGGGCGGAGTCCGTACAGCTGTGCAGCACTCATCTCCCCTGGCTCCTCTACGAGCATGCGCCCAGCCGGGGAATCACCCCATTAGCAAATAAAGTAAATGAATGAATAAATCAAATCTCCATGGTTGCATATAATAACCATAATCCATGAGCAGCATGCCCTTTGTTTATCTTTGAAGACAAAAAATATATAATTATATTTAAGTGTAGCATCTTGCGAGTCTCCGTGGCTTAGGCGGCAGCACTGGGTCCGTGGCTCAAATCCCGGTCACTCCATGTGTGATCTGTGCTGGACAAAACGGAGGCAGACAGGTTTTTCTCCGGATACTCCGGTTTTTCCTGTCAAAATTTCATTCCAGCAACACTCTCCGCTATCATTTCATTTCATCTGTCATTCATTTAATCATTGCCCCAGAGGAGTGCGACAGGCTTCGGCAGCCGGCACAGTTCCTATCTTCGCCGCTAGATGGGGGCTTCATTCATTCAATTCCGGACCCGGTCGGAGACTGGAAGAAGGCTGTGGTTTTTCATTTAAGTGTAGCATCTGAGATCAGGAATCTCGATTCATATTGCAATGGTGAAGTATAACACGGACCTCTGGCTAGCCTCCTGTGGTTAGTGAAGAGGTTGGCACCAGTGAGCTATTTCGCTTTCGTGCTGAAGAGTCTTGAGTGTGGTGGTAATATTCAGCAGTTGTAATCTCTGTAAATCATTAAGTAGTGCTTTTTTTTTTAATTTACCGGTGCGACTGTGGTTTGGAAGTGCTTGTGCCATAAGTGATATTCTCGTGATGTCTCTATAATAGTAATAATAATAATAATAATACTTGTTACGGCTGTGCTCTAGAGATGAAACTCATTAAAGCTTGACTGTCTTTTTTATGCTTATGTCTCAGTGTGATTAGGTATTTCTGCGTTTCAAAATGTGTTCTGTGGACGCTATTTTAAAAACGGCAGCGGAAAACTTTCTCTTGACAGTAATTTTCACTTCAGGTTCTCAGTGTTGCTACCCTATGAAATCATTGTTGTAATACCGGTATCAAATGATAAAAACAAGTATTGAGGGCAGCTTTGAGATCTGATATCAAGAATATCGAGTAGCGATATTTTCATTGCATATAAAAGTAACTTGTTCTTAGGCCTACCGGTACTCTTTTTTCCTCTGTCAACTTATAAAAAGGTGCGGGAAAAATACTGTGATCGCCCTCCCAGCCTAACAGTATGTCGGCCGCCACTGCACTTCACTGCACTTACATTTCACACTGGCAATAGGCTACACAGATTCGTATCATTCACCGCGTAGCCAGGACTGCCAACATGTCGAAAGAGCACATTTAAAAGAAAATATCATTCTGCAAGTTAAGTTATGTATTTTAAAGTAACACATAATGAGATTTATCTTAAATTCATTTTTTGCGTATGTCTGCGTCCTGTTCAGATCTATGTCCATGTTCAATAATTTTTTATGTCAGAAAATTATGCTATCTTGCATTTAATATCGTTGACAACCCAGTAACCAGTATCATTCATTATAATGTGCTGTCTAAGTTCTGCTAAACACCCCTAGATTGCAGCAGTTACTTACAACCAGAGTTGTGGGGTTTCTCCCTCCAGGTCCTTGGGTACGCACACGTTTAAAAGATACACCCCCCTCTTTACCCCGCCGCCTAAGTAGTTGCTACTGCGTCTGCGAGCGTCAGGCTGAGTCGAGGTGAATAGCTATTGGTTGATTTGGTTGTGAGCAAACACAGCGCTAGGCAGCGCAAGTTCAAATATATAATACAGTATTTGAAATATCAATCGAAAGACACCAATAACAGCGGAAGAAAACTAATTTAAGTATTTTTTATGATTGTAATGGGGGATCTGAATGCCCATGTAGGAAGAGAAAGACAAGGGTATGAGAGTGTGCTTGGACCAGAGGGTTGGGGTGGAAGAAATGAGGAAGGAAAGAGACTGTTGGACTTCTGCCAAAGGAACAGCCTGCTAGTTGGGAACTCCTGGTTCAAGAAAAGAGTGAGCCACACAATCACATGGTACAGTGATGACTTGACCAGGAAGTCGGTGGTCGACTATATACTGTATGAGAAAGAACTAAATAAGAACATCACGGACATCAAGGTTATACCATCGGAGAACCTGGATAGCGACCATCGATTGCTGGTAATGAACCTGAGAGGGACTAAGGAGAAGAAAGGGACTGAGAACCAGGAAAGACATATAGGTATATGGAAACTGAAAGAAGGAGATAGAAGGGTCGAGTACCTCAAAATGGTAAAGGAAGGAATTCCAACAGATGAAGAAAGAGGGGTGGAAGAGGAATGGGCCAGATTTAAGAAGACACTAGCAGCAGAAGCAGTATGTGGGAGGACAAGTAGTAAGAAGAGGTGGAAGGAAACACCATGGTGGAATGAGAAGACAAAAGATATAGTAAGGGAAAAGAATAGAGCCTTTAGGAGGTTGTATCAAAATAGGACGGTAGAGACAAGGGAAGAGTACCAGGAAAGAAAGAAGGAGGCAAAGAGAGTAGTGGCTGAGGAGAGAAGAAAGTGGATGGAAGAGTGGACAAAGATGATGAAGGAGGATAGTGAAGGTACAAAAAAGGTCCTGTATGGGATGGTAAAAAATAAGAGGCGGAAGGATCCTACGGATTATGTTAGAATGGTGTGCAAAAGGGGACAAGAGACAGAAAATAGGGAAGAACTGAAGAAAATGTGGAAAGAATATTTTGAAGAACTTCTGAACCCAAGTGGAAACCACGGCGAGGAGGAAGAAATTGGGGAAGAGGAAGATGGACTGCAAACAGAAAAGGACTTAACATGGAAAGAAGTGGAAGATGAAAGGAGGGAAGGCACCGGGTGTGGAAGAGTTGAGTGTGGAGATGGTGAGAGCAGCAGGAGGGGTGGGGATACAATGGTTGTACCGAGTGATGAAGACAGCATGGAAGGAAAGGAAGACCCCAGAGGACTGGAAAAAGGGAATAATTGTCCCGATCATCAAGAAAGGTAATAGAACAGAATGCAGAAACTATCGGGGAATAGCACCGATGAGTCATTGTGCAAAGATGTTTGAGAAAGTTTTGGAAAGGAGAATTAGGACAAGGATAGAAGGAGGGATGAGGGAAGTACAACATGGCTTCAGAGCAGGAAGGTCCACAGTGGATTTGATTTTTGCTGTAAGGCAGTTGCAAGAACAGCACTATGAGAATGGAACAGATCTACTGATGGCCTTCCTGGACATTGAGAAAGCCTCCTCAACCCCCGCAGCAATAGGTAATTTCCAACATATACCCTGAATCGATCAAATTTTTTGACGCCATACATAATCACCCAACCTTGGTGCTAGTTAATGTCTCTCCGCTTTTGACAAGGTTGTACGATTCCGGTGTTTTCCGTTGTTCTGTTCTTCAGATGCTTGTGTACAGTTCGGCAACCCACGTTGAAACTAACAAGGAGTAAATATGTCAATGTTCCTCGCTCCATATTCAATACTTCAACTAATAAGTGTTTATTCCGTGTGTGGCATTAATGTGTCTAAAGACACAGGCCTAACAAAAGAAGAATGAGAGAGTAAATGTGATTTTTTTTTTGTAATTTGGTGAGGTTTTCGATGTAGTATGATGTTATACACCAAAAAGTGGGCTGAGGAAGGAAACATTTAGTTTTCCGAAACATGTACCTGTAGTATTTTTGATGTAAGTAAAGTATTGATTTGGCGAGAAATTTATGTTATACTTCATGTAAACATGGTCAATACTGTGACCGTCGGTGGAGCTGCCAGGATAGCCAACAAATGCAATGAATTCCCTAACATCTCATCTGTCGGACGTAATTGCCGTGAGGATCAGGTGAACTTCCTAATAGGCCAAAGCGGCACGAGAATCTGTAGTCCACAGGGATCGTGGTACATGGTGACGATGGTCATAGATTGCCTAAGGAAAGGTTCACCTTAAAAACTAGACTGAGAAAATAAACATCCAGACTTATGTAAAACACCGTGAAAATTTATTATTAAAATTCACAAGCCCTAGCCTAGTTCGGAGGGTATCAATCGGCTAGTCCGCATGCTAATAAACAAACAAAAATAAAGAGCAGGTCCCTACCTGAGAAGTTACGGAAAACCCTCGCGAAAGATCTATCTCACAATAACAAAGCAACTACAGCAACACTAGGAAAATGGTACGACGCAAGTCCCTAGGTCAAGTTACAAGATCAAGCTAATATCAGAAGTTACATTTAACAGGGTAGCAAAACAAATTTAAGTTAGGGTGATAACATCTCCGCATTTACATTTAACGTTAATTCATCTAGCTAAGTCCTATCAATTAACAAAATTTACGGCGATAACGTCCGTAACAGAAAACAATTACATTGAAAAGCTAAGTGAACAGCCATGTAAAAAAAACATTTAATTATTCTTAGTAACTACGTGCTAACAGTACACAATAGGGTAACATGTAGGATTCATACACTTTTACATCGTAAATAATTAATAAAAGACAACAGTTTTATTAAAATGCCTGCCTGCACCTTGGTTTACTCTTTGTAAGCCATAGTCATCTAATGTGTGTAGTTACGGTGACGACTGCGTAGTAAAGACAACGTCTAACATCGCATGGCCTGCGCTCCACAAGCTACGATCTCAAGGTTCGAACATGCTTCAGGTCACTTCAAAAGTGTCAGCTGTCCTAGTCATTCCCTCAAAGGGAAATACCTTCATCTGCACGGCCATGTCAGCAGGTTCCAAATGTAAAAGAGCAAAGTTAGATAGAAAGAATTCGTTAGTTAGCTTTTGTTTTACCAAAATTATGCGTTTTATTATTAAGATGTCGGTTTAGGTTTATCGTTGGTTTATGGCGAATAATACTGACAATAGCCTGGGCACGGGGTGTCTCCACTGAGATCAATCTCCACCAAAAGACTCAAAAGTCGGAATATAATCAACGAGCAATAACAACTCGGACACACAATAACACAAGTTACCAGCGGCGCACAGCTCGCGTTCAATAACTCTGGGATGGGCCTGCACACTCAGTCACCCTCCAATAACATCTGGTCAACGGGAACAATCCCGGACCAGGTACGCACAAATACCTTCATACAATAAATACTTCCTATAACAGGGTCGCCTACAACATACTATAGAAAACCTGACATAACTGTACACGTCAGCAACGGTACACGCAGCAGTGCGTTTAACTAACAAAAAACAATCTATAAAAACATGTGATCAGATACAAGGTCAGACACTGGGTTCCATGAGCTAAATTGCAATGAAAGAAAGAGCGAATACAACAAGCATTCTGTCCTCTGTCAAAGTAGTTCTGTCTCATAATACAAGCGTGCTCTCAAGGGCACTGGGTCACAAACCAGTTTATGTCGCCGCAGGCTACAACATTCCTGCGCTCGTCTGACATAACACACGCACTATCAAGGCCGGCGATTTAAACAAAAATAAAAACTGTACATCTGGCCTCATCATGAAAACTTTACCATAAGTTATAAACCTCGAAGAATACGTGTATGAAAAACACGCTATAAATCTGAATACAATAATGTAATTCTGTCTTTCAAAACAAAGACATCTAAATGATAGCAATGTCACATTGCTGGAGCTCTTTGCTCTCAAAGATATAACTTCAGTAGTTGCTTGTACAACATCAAATAAATACGTGTCTTCACATGACACTAACAAAATAATAATTGTGACGCAGATTCCACACTCTGGATCTGCTTAATGATACGTTGGGAACTGGGTTCGATGCTAGACAACGAAACATTCCTTTTACTTATGAGGTCTACACTTGACCAGATGGCGTCTGAGCAACATCTCAAATGAAGTATAATGCAGTTACAAAACTGGTAATTACAGTCGATTACCTAAATGATACGACTGCTCTAACGAAGTCAGGGGTGTAACAAAGACTGGTTGCAAAAAATGCAGTTAAAGAAAAGTCTGCAAAGACTTAAAAATCACCCCAAATAGGGTTAAACAAAGTAGCCTCAAATGACTACGGTCACGTTTAGCAAAAGATAGGCATTGACGCTCTAGGACGTCCATCAAGCTGCACCAGGGTTGACCAAAATGTCAGATCCAAGGGTGTCTCACTCTAACTGAAATAAATGACATCTAATTAGACTAATTAGATTCCCTACCTATAAAAATGGCTGTCACTGAGTTCGGTTGGTTCACAAACTACATTAAACCTACTATACCACCAGAAACTAGAACAAGAAAAGGGTGCACAAAAACTCACGAAATGGAGGAGCTCTCACTCAGCCCTCTGTTCAACGACAAGGGTCGTACAAATTCATCACTGGCTCTCCGGAACGGCTTTATCCTCATCAGGACTCCCATCTGGACTCCTCCAAAGACCAGGGTTCGATCTGTCCCTGTCGACAACTTCGTGGATGTACATGGCATGCCTGGGAATGGCATCCTGGGTTCCTTCCTCCTTGTTCGCTGTTCTGGAAGCTCCACCATCATGCTGGTTCCAATAGATACATCACCCTCATACCATAGCGGTATTAGCCCATGATGACGGTCTCAAACATGGTGTAGAATAATTTGATCACGTGGGTGGTGGAATAAATCGTGTAGTAGTTCATTCTTTCACTTCAAAAATCACAATGTTCGTAGTAAATGTTACAGGCTTTAATACAATTGATAACACAGCCTTTACTTCGCAGATATTGAATAATTCGTGATCAAGCACTGTTCTATGGTTCTTCACGTGTACTGACGCCACTTTTACATCACGTGGCATCCGTGAAATGTGCGTCGTTTTGTAATTGAAAAATTCACTGTGGCAATTCAAATATACAGTACTTTCATAATCACACTTATTTAAAGTAGCTATAACACGTTTACCTCTATATTTTTCACCAGGCTCTTGGCCCTCCACAAACACGTGGGTACAAAAATGTGGTGTTACGGTAATGTTAGAAGTTTCACTATACTTGCCAATTATATCACAATATGCTTCTTGTTGTTCACTGTGCATCAACAAACAGTGATTTATAGAATATTCGTGCTCGATGGCACCCGATGATAACTTCCACGCTAAACAGCGGATATTTTCCTCGTCTGACACGACGGCTATAACTTCACGCCAACAAAAGGCGGATTTTCCAGATGTAGTGCAAATAATTCACTATACAATTCTTACTTATCACTCGTATTAGAACGTATTCGTGCTCGATGGCAACAGATTATACTTTCCACGCTAAACAGCGGATATTTTCTACGTCTAACAAGACGGATGTAACTTCACGCCTACACGGGGCGGATTCTCCAGACGTAGTGCAAGGCACAGGGTTACTCGAGGAAGTAGGTCGTCAAACCGAAGTCGTTGAGCGACTACTTACATTCCTATTTGCGTATCTGCAAGGGTATTACCTTACCTTAAGCGAAAATAACATTCTCCAAAATGTTTTAATAATGCAGCATGACGAAATGGAATATTCTGAGTCTTGTGGAAGGATAAAACTGATTAATAAGACCTCAGATAAATAATTAGCAGACTTCACCAAAGTCAAAAGTGCGATTCTCCGCTACTTCAAAGAGTATAGCGTGAGCTCTCAGCTCCACGTGGCTTTCTGGGTGTGTTCAAAGGTACTACATCCCATCATAAATGTGCTGTTATAAAAATATCACATGAACCTTAGCTCAGCGGGTTCATCTGCCTCTCCGTCGTTTCAAATAAAATGTTGGGACGACATTTTTATTTGATTTTAAGTTCATTCATGAGTGATATTTTTTTTAGATTAGCTGCATTGAAGGTTCCAATGCGCTCTCCTGTCCTAATGTCTTCTATTACATAACTTCCATTGTTCAAAGGCTGTCGGATACGACTGGGGCCATAATATAAAGACAGATATTTCCCATATATGCGGTCTATAGGACTTGAAATTCCGGGTCTCCTTATAAGGATAAGGTCTCCCTCGACAAGTGGTTCTCTGAATCTCTGGCGTCTAGTTCTTCTCAAGCGTTTGGCAGCTTGTCTGTCCAATGCATCCCTCGCGGCTAAAAGTCTGCTGGCATGTGATGGTTGTAAACAAGGTGGATTTACAATCACACGATTCCATATTCTCACTGGCATCTGGTTCAAATGCAGAACCATAGGTATTTGACCAGTGCTCTCATGGACTGTTGAATTAATACATTTTGCCATAATAACTAGGAAGGACTTCAGTCCATCGCCAGTTGTCTTCTTGACCATATAATCGACAGAATTTTGCGATAATAGACATTACGCATTCTGCTGGGTTGCTCTCTGGATGGCGAATAGATGATAAAACATGACCTATTTCCAGCTCGTTCATAGCATTGGCAAATTCTGCGGAGGTGTACTGTGATCCGTGATCAGTCAACAGGAATTGTGGCTTTCCTGCCTCCGGTATCACTTGTCGTCTAATCCTCTGAATAATCTGATGTGCGGTGGCTTTCTGAATCGGATGAAGCATCGTATATTTCGTGAACACATCAATAGTTACAACGATGTAGCGATTTCCACGATGGGCCTTAGGTATTGGACCATACAGGTCCTGTGCATATAACTCTCTAGGTTGAGTTGGGAGTATTGGTCTAGGTGGTTCCTTCAACAAGTGTGACGTGTACTTGTTCCGCTGGCATGCGTCGCAAGCACGTAAACACTGTCTAACGGTGGTTCCTAGCCCTTTCCAAGTAAAAGACTCCTTGATGGTTGCAATGGTCTTGTCTGTCCCACCATGTCCAATGGATAGATGAACCATAAGAATAACAGATTCTTGGTATCTCCTGGGAATAACTGCACGCAGTTGAGTGTGGTCCTCGTCTACAAACTTGTACAAGACACGATGATAAATCAAATAATCATCTGCAACAGCAGCAATCCTCGCATAATGAGCATCCTGTGGATCCATTCTTCGTTCCAGGAAACCGATAATATGCCTGAGTTCCTCCTCACGTCGTTGTCCTTCAGGTAGATGACGAAGTCGGCGAAGGTGATCCTCGCATTCTCCCTCGATGTCTATGGCATTCACAGTAGCTTCAGGATTCCGGCTGAGAATGTCGGCCAACACATTCTCTCTGCCTGGTCGGTAAACTATTTCCAAATCAAACTGTTGGAGAAACAGCGTCCAACGTGTGATCCTGTCGCTTGCCAGTCTTGTTCGTAATATGAAGGTCTGCGCATGGTGATCGGTCCTCACAATAATCCTCTGGCCTAACAAAAGTTTCTGCCAGTACTCAAGTGCGTAAACAATCGCAAGTGCCTCAATCTCAGTGGTGAAATAGTGAGATTCATGTGCTCTCAAACGTCGACTTAAGAAAGCGATGTAATGACGTTTCTTCTCATCATCCTCCTGCAGTAGGATGGCTCCTATTCTAATTGCAGATGCATCAGTTTCTAGAATAAAATTCCGGGAATAGCCTGGATATTCTAACTGAATTGAATCAACTAGCATCTGTTTAGCTTTCCTGAAAGCTATCTCGCACTCATCATTCCAGGCCCATCTGCAGTTCTTCTTCAGTAAACCTTGCAGTGGTGCGACAGTTTCAGAGTACTTCTCACAATGAGCAGCAAAGAATTGGAGAATTCCTAAGAATTTTCTCACGTGTTTCACACGGGTTGGCGTTGGAAATGCAGCAACAGTTCTGATCTTTGCCGGATTCGGTCTGTATCCTTCTCCATTGATTATGTGTCCCACAAATTTCACTTCTTTCTGGAAGAATCGACACTTGTCAAATTTCACCTTAAAGTTAGCCTGTCGAAGATTCTCAGAAACAAGGCGTAAGGTCTTTAAATGCTCTTCCTCTGTTTCCGAAGCTATGATGATGTCATCCAAGTAACATATCACCTTCTGCTTCACTTCAGGAGTCAGCTTCGCATCAAGTGCTCTGATTAATGCAGCTCTGGCATTTTTCAACCCAAAGGGTAGTTTTTGAAAGACATAGGTGGTCTGATCAAACAGAAACCCTGTATATTTCTGAGTATGCTCAGATAATCTGATATGGTAATAAGACTGTACCAAGTCCAATGACGAAAATATTCTCTTTCCCTTGAACTTCCTGAGGATGTTCCTAATCTTGGGCGGTCTGTCATGCTCAGGAGCTAGGCGTTTATTTAAGGCTCTTGCATCGAGACAAAGTCTCAAGCTTCCATCCACCTTAACCACAGGTGTTATAGGATTCAAGAAAAGAGTCGGTGACTTCTTGATTGTGCCTGCTGCTTCCATCTCATGGATCTTCTTAGCAGCTTCCTCGCGATGTTTCTCTGCGATAGGATAAATCTTCTTCTGGAATGGGGAATCATCCAGTAGTACAAGATCGTACTCGTAGTCCAATATCTCACCAGGTGTGGTGTCGAATACGTCCCTGTATTCGCTCAATATTGCATCAAGTTTCTCTCGTATAGGTGCTGATAATGGTTCTGCCTCTTCGTCGGCATCTAGTGTCTTCTCAATTTCCTTGCCATTTAATTTTTCGACAACGTCGACTTCGGATAGGAATTCCGGTTCTTCTTCAACTAAGTTCATCTGGATGGGTTCGTTCGGCTTAAACTCTACCGTATTACGTCCCATGTCAATGATTCCATCATAGTTCCTAATGAAGTCTGCACCTAATATGGCATCATGATGCAAGCCTTTCATCACAAGAAATTCGTGCAAGTACACGTGGCTCGAAATCTTCAAAGTGCATAGAATCTGGATTTTGCACGTTACAACACGGTCAGGTATGACTCCTCTGACTCTTACAGCAGAAACTGGCAGCTCTGTCACCTCAGAGTTTGCTTTCAGTCTGGCATGGCAATCGGCGGAAATGACACTAATCATCGCCCCAGTATCGATGAGAATGACTACGTTGCATCCATTCAGGGTGGCTACAATCTTCGGTAGACGCGTCAACTCGTAGTTGTGGTACGTCGTTCGTCGTTCGTCTAACAAGTCTTCTTGGATTGGCTCCCAGAGTAATATGGTGGCAGTTACTCGGTGCTCAACCGGGCAAGAATCTATTGATTTTTCGGCGTTTTTTTTTCTGTCCTGGCGAGAAGTACTGGGCTGGTTTTGCTCCGTCTCCTGCGCCGAATTCCTAGTTTCCCTCGAAGTCGGGTTCTGTTCTCCCTCTTCTCGGATTTGGAGTTCTCTGAGTTGTTGAAGATACTCACAGCTCTCCCGTGCTCTTCCTTTCCAATCTCTATCTGGCTGGTATATAGTGTCTCGATCTCTGTTATACCCTCTATTGTATCGGTAGTCCCTACGGATACTTCCGTGCTGTGGGTTTCGACCATTATTCCCTCGGCGGTCGTTTTCGTGACGACGGTCGTCGTTCGTCCCTCGGTCGAATCGCCTGTTCCAATGACTACGACGGTAATCTCGCTGGTCCCTAGCATATGGCGTATTGTTCCATTCTCTTCTACCATAGTTATAATTATTATGTTGCCCAGAGCTCTCTTGGGTTTGCGTCTGTTGTGGTGTCTGGCACACTTTGTCGACAGTAGTTAAGTTGACATGTCTCTCCTCGCGCCTGTCAGCCTTCTGCTGACGGTGTGTCGGGAACTGTTCCGTGTTTGCATCCAACCGTCGCAGGATTTGGTCACACTGCTGAAAAGTGGATGACCCTGCAGCAATCAATACGCGTTGCACGTCTGCAGGGTATTGCCAAACGATGGTGTTCACTAGGTCTTATTCAGACAACGGGGGTTGAAGACAACGAAGCTTCGCAAGCTGGATCGCGAAGTAGTTCGCATAGCGCGTTGGAGTATTAGAGCTGTATCTGCGAGTATACATCTCAGCTCTGATGCTCTGCTGGATGTCGCTCGACCAGTACGTTCTTAACAAGGCTTCTTTGAAATCCTGGTAGCCTATAAAGGAGTATCGGAATGCTCTAAACCAGGTGCTGGCTTGCCCCTCAAGCAAACGCTCTATAACTCGGAGCTCCCTCTCCGGAGTTACCATGGTGTCTCTCAAGTACCGTAGCTTTCTACGTCGGCCAGAAATTCAACTGGAGTGATACCACTTCCAGTTCCTGAGAAGCGAGCTGGTTGCTCCTCTCGCGAACGGATTATAGTTACATTTCCCTGCGTATGCGCGGGTCTAAATGAATTCTGCATGTAGTTATGCGTAGGGGTATTCGTTTCATGACTAAGTCGATTGGGTGCTGGTTGAAAAGGATGGGCGTCAAAGTTCAAGGTTTGACTTTGCGCTGAACCAGTGAATTGGGATGGTTGCGGTTCCATAGGTGCGCTGGGTTGGAAATGAGTAGGCATCATCCCTGAGGATTGAGATACTGGTGTTTCCTGAGAGTCTCTCATCTGTGAGTGTAAGTGTCTCTCTCTAGGAAGCGTCTCAAGTCTGTCAAGACGTCTCTCAATAACCTCAAGCCCTGGAATGGTTCTAGCTGCGACTTTGTTACCTAAGTCGTTAAGTTGTAGCTCGATCCTATCGACTTTCCCTTTGAGGTTCGTGTCAACTTCGCGTATGGCCGTCCTGAGGTTATAGCTAAGGTCTAACCTCTCGGTTACCGCGACTTCCTCGAAACGTTTCTGTAAAGAATCGATTTCTCCTTCGACTTTCGACACGTTCTCTTGGATCTTTCCAACATCGTCTCTGACCTCGGCTACCTTAGCCTCCACTGTGGTCTTGTGTTCGTTGAGATCACCCCTCAATAACATGAGATCGATTTTATGTTCCTCACGATGAACGTCAACTGTTTCACGCAGGCTTGCTACGGTTTCTGTCAACTCCGTAATATTCCTCCTATTGGTGTTTAATTCGTCCTTGACTTCTATCATGCCGTCGACGATCGTCTTGACGTTGTTATTCACAGCATTGGCAGCACCTCTCATCAAAATCAGTCCAATATTCATGGTCGCCATGTCCATTTTCACGGTGTCCATAAATCCCTCGACGTGAATCAATCGAGTCCCAAATTCTTCTCGAGTGTGCTCCAGGTCGGCTCTCATATCTATCTGGACTCGGTTTATGGTCGTTTGAATTTGAGCTGTGTGCTCCTCCAATCGGGTCTGCACATCCTCCCTAGCTCTATTCATCTGGTCGGTTAAGCAATCTGTACGCTGGTTATCCTCCTGATGGTGTCGTATGACATCAACCCTAACAGCCGCTAAACCTGCCGTAAGATCATTCCTAGCTTCGACTCTATATGCGTCCATGTCGGCCCTGACTTGTGTTAAATCAGTCCTAACATTGTTAACTGACTGGGTGTTAACCTCTAAATCTTGTCTGACATTGTTAATTTCCTGCCTAATTTGGTCCACATGACCACTCACAATATTTATGGATCGAGTATTAACCTCTAAGTCTTGCCTAACTTGGTCCACATGACCACTCACAGTGTTGACAGCTTGGGTATTCTGACCTAAGTCAGTCCTTACAGTACCTAAGTCACCTCGGACTTCACCTAAATCACCTCTTACATCACCTAAATCAGTCCTTACTGTACCTAATTCAGCAGTAATCTGTTGGAGGTTGGCATTTACACCTGCCAGCATCTCCCCAAACACACGACGAATAGTTTATTCATCCATTGACAAGAAAAATATATGAGAAAGTGAGGGATCAATATCTAATGGAACTTACAGCTATGATTAGTTACTTGGTGGTATAAAGCTTGTTTCATTTATATAAATATCACGAGTACAGCTGGAGTATGCAAACTAAGTGCTTCTACATTTACAAAGACAACGGCGAGCAAAGCAAAGTATTACATTTACTCAGGATGAGGCATCATCAAAGTAAATCCTATCCTTCATTTATCCAACACTAAAGCCTCACCCCATGGACTTCTATCAAACATGAATGTCATGCGGTCAATTGATCTCCAGTACGACTTTCTAAGTTCGTCCCAGTCCTGTCAATTTACCATTAATCAACATTAAGATCCTCCTAAATAACATGGAACTGACGGCCACCACGTTAACGTCGGCAACTGAGTTGGGCGCCATTTTATGTGACCGTCGGTGGAGCTGCCAGGATAGCCAACAACCGCAATGACTTCCCTAACATCTCATCCGTCGGACATAATTGCCGTGAAGACCAGGTGAACTTCCTAATAGGCCAAAGCGGCACGAGAATCTGTAGTCCACAGGGATCGTGGTATAGGTGACGATGGTCATAGACTGCCTAAGGAAAGGTTCAACTTAAAAACTAGACTGAGAAAATAAACATCCAGACTTATGTAAAACACCGTGAAAATGTATTATTAAAATTCACAAGCCCCTAGCCTAGTTCGGAGGGTTTCAATAGGCTAGTCCGCATGCTAATAAACAAACAAAAATAAAGAGCAGGTCCCTACCTGAGAAGTTACGGAAAACCCTCGCGAAAGATCAATCTCACAATAACAAAGCAACAACAGCAACACTAGGAAAATGGTACGACGCAAGTTCCTAGGTCAAGTTTCAAGATCAAGCTAATATCAGAAGTTACATTTAACAGGGTAGCAAAACAAATTTAAGTTAGGGTGATAACATCTCCGCATTTACATTTAACGTTAATTCATCTAGCTAAGTCCTATCAATTAACAAAATTTACGGCGATAACGTCCGTAACAGAAAACAATTACATTGAAAAGCTAAGTGAACAGCCATGTAAAAAAACATTTAATTATTCTTAGTAACTACGTGCTAACAGTACACAATAGGGTAACATGTAGGATTCATACACTTTTACATCATAAATAATTAATAAAAGACAACAGTTTTATTAAAATGCCTGCCTGCACCTTGGTTTACTCTTTGTAAGCCATAGTCATCTAATGTGTGTAGTTACGGTGACGACTGCGTAGTAAAGACAACGTCTAACATCGCATGGCCTGCGCTCCACAAGCTACGATCTCAAGGTTCGAGCATGCTTCAGGTCGCTTCAAAAGTGTCAGCTGTCCTAGTCATTCCCTCAAAGGGAAATACCTTCATCTGCACGGCCATGTCAGCAGGTTCCAAATGTAAAAGAGCAAAGCTAGATAGAAAGAATTCGTTAGTTAGCTTTTGTTTTACCAAAATTATGCGTTTTATTATTAAGATGTCGGTTTAGGTTTATCGTTGGTTTATGGCGAATAATACTGACAATAGCCTGGGCACGGGGTGTCTCCACTGAGACCAATCTCCACCAAAAGCCTCGACTCAAAAGTCGGAATATTATCAACGAGCAATAACAACTCGGACACACAATAACACAAGTTACCAGCGGCGCACAGCTCGCGTTCAATAACTCTGGGATGGGCCTGCACACTCAGTCACCCTCCAATAACATCTGGTCAACGGGAACAATCCCGGACAAGGTACGCACAAATACCTTAATACAATAAATACTTCCTATAACAGGGTCGCCTACAACATACTATAGAAAACCTGACATAACTGTACACGTCAGCAAACGGTACACGCAGCAGTGCGTTTAACTAACAAAAAACAATCTATAAAAACATGTGATCAGATACAAGGTCAGACACTGGGTTCCATGAGCTAAATTGCAATGAAAGAAAGAGCGAATACAACAAGCATTCTGTCCTCTGTCAAAGTAGTTCTGTCTCATAATACAAGCGTGTTCTCAAGGGCACTGGGTCACAAACCAGTTTATGTTGCCGCAGGCTACAACATTCCTTCGCTCGTCTGACATAACACACACACTATCAAGGCCGGCGATTTAAACAAAAATAAAAACTGTACATCTGGCCTCATCATGGAAACTTTACCATAGGTTATAAACCTCGAAGAATACGTGGATGAAAAACACGCTATAAATCTGATACAATAATGTAATTCTTGTCTTTCAAACCAAAGACATCTAAATGATAGCAATGTCACATTGCTGGAGCTCTTTGCTCTCAAAGATATAACTTCAGTAGTTGCTTGTACAACATCAAATAAATACGTGTCTTCACATGACACTAACAAAATAATAATTGTGACGCAGATTCCACACTCTGGATCTGCTTAATGATACGTTGGGAACTGGGTTCGATGCTAGACAACGAAACATTCCTTTTACTTATGAGGTCTACACTTGACCAGATGGCGTCTGAGCAACATCTCAAATGAAATATAATGCAGTTACAAAACTGGTAATTACAGTCGATTACCTAAATGATACTACTGCTCTAACGAAGTCAGGGGTGTAACAAAGACTGGTTGCAAAAAATGCAGTTAAAGAAAAGTCTGCAAAGACTTGAAAATCACCCCAAATAGGGTTAAACAAAGTAGCCTCAAATGACTACGGTCACGTTTAGCAAAAGATAGGCATTGACGCTCTAGGACGTCCATCAAGCTGCACCAGGGTTGACCAAAATGTCAGATCCAAGGGTGTCTCACTCTAACTGAAATAAATGACATCTAATTAGACTAATTAGATTCCCTACCTATAAAAATGGCTGTCACTGAGTTCGGTTGGTTCACAAACTACATTAAACCTACTATACCACCAGAAACTAGAACAAGAAAAGGGTGCACAAAAACTCACGAAATGGAGGAGCTCTCACTCAGCCCTCTGTTCAACGACAAGGGTCGTACAAATTCATCACTGGCTCTCCGGAAAGGCATTATCCTCATCAGGACTCCCATCTGGACTCCTCCAAAGACCAGGGTTCGATCTGTCCCTGTCGACAACTTCGTGGATGTACATGGCATGCCTGGGAATGGCATCCTGGGTTCCTTCCTCCTTGTTCGCTGTTCTGGAAGCTCCACCATCATGCTGGTTCCAATAGATACATCACCCTCATACCATAGCGGTATTAGCCCATGATGACGGTCTCAAACATGGTGTAGAATAATTTGATCACGTGGGTGGTGGAATAAATCGTGTAGTAGTTCATTCTTTCACTTCAAAAATCACAATGTTCGTAGTAAATGTTACAGGCTTTAATACAATTGATAACACAGCCTTTACTTCGCAGATATTGAATAATTCGTGATCAAGCACTGTTCTATGGTTCTTCACGTGTACTGACGCCACTTTTACATCACGTGGCATCCGTGAAATGTGCGTCGTTTTGTAATTGAAAAATTCACTGTGGCAATTCAAATATACAGTACTTTCATAATCACACTTATTTAAAGTAGCTATAACACGTTTACCTCTATATTTTTCACCAGGCTCTTGGCCCTCCACAAACACGTGGGTACAAAAATGTGGTGTTACGGTAATGTTAGAAGTTTCACTATACTTGCCAATTATATCACAATATGCTTCTTGTTGTTCACTGTGCATCAACAAACAGTGATTTATAGAATATTCGTGCTCGATGGCACCCGATGATAACTTCCACGCTAAACAGCGGATATTTTCCTCGTCTGACACGACGGCTATAACTTCACGCCAACAAAAGGCGGATTTTCCAGATGTAGTGCAAATAATTCACTATACAATTCTTACTTATCACTCGTATTAGAACGTATTCGTGCTCGATGGCAACAGATTATACTTTCCACGCTAAACAGCGGATATTTTCTACGTCTAACAAGACGGATGTAACTTCACGCCTACACGGGGCGGATTCTCCAGACGTAGTGCAAGGCACAGGGTTACTCGAGGAAGTAGGTCGTCAAACCGAAGTCGTTGAGCGACTACTTACATTCCTATTTGCGTATCTGCAAGGGTATTACCTTACCTTAAGCGAAAATAACATTCTCCAAAATGTTTTAATAATGCAGCATGACGAAATGGAATATTCTGAGTCTTGTGGAAGGATAAAACTGATTAATAAGACCTCAGATAAATAATTAGCAGACTTCACCAAAGTCAAAAGTGCGATTCTCCGCTACTTCAAAGAGTATAGCGTGAGCTCTCAGCTCCACGTGGCTTTCTGGGTGTGTTCAAAGGTACTACATCCCATCATAAATGTGCTGTTATAAAAATATCACATGAACCTTAGCTCAGCGGGTTCATCTGCCTCTCCGTCGTTTCAAATAAAATGTTGGGACGACATTTTTATTTGATTTTAAGTTCATTCATGAGTGATATTTTTTTTAGATTAGCTGCATTGAAGGTTCCAATGCGCTCTCCTGTCCTAATGTCTTCTATTACATAACTTCCATTGTTCAAAGGCTGTCGGATACGACTGGGGCCATAATATAAAGACAGATATTTCCCATATATGCGGTCTATAGGACTTGAAATTCCGGGTCTCCTTATAAGGATAAGGTCTCCCTCGACAAGTGGTTCTCTGAATCTCTGGCGTCTAGTTCTTCTCAAGCGTTTGGCAGCTTGTCTGTCCAATGCATCCCTCGCGGCTAAAAGTCTGCTGGCATGTGATGGTTGTAAACAAGGTGGATTTACAATCACACGATTCCATATTCTCATTGGCATCTGGTTCAAATGCAGAACCATAGGTATTTGACCAGTGCTCTCATGGACTGTTGAATTAATACATTTTGCCATAATAACTAGGACTTCAGTCCATCGCCAGTTGTCTTCTTGACCATATAATCGACAGAATTTTGCGATAATAGACATTACGCATTCTGCTGGGTTGCTCTCTGGATGGCGAATAGATGATAAAACATGACCTATTTCCAGCTCGTTCATAGCATTGGCAAATTCTGCGGAGGTGTACTGTGATCCGTGATCAGTCAACAGGAATTGTGGCTTTCCTGCCTCCGGTATCACTTGTCGTCTAATCCTCTGAATAATCTGATGTGCGGTGGCTTTCTGAATCGGATGAAGCATCGTATATTTCGTGAACACATCAATAGTTACAACGATGTAGCGATTTCCACGACGGGCCTTAGGTATTGGACCATACAGGTCCTGTGCATATAACTCTCTAGGTTGAGTTGGGAGTATTGGTCTAGGTGGTTCCTTCAACAAGTGTGACGTGTACTTGTTCCGCTGGCATGCGTCGCAAGCACGTAAACACTGTCTAACGGTGGTTCCTAGCCCTTTCCAAGTAAAAGACTCCTTGATGGTTGCAATGGTCTTGTCTGTCCCACCATGTCCAATGGATAGATGAACCATAAGAATAACAGATTCTTGGTATCTCCTGGGAATAACTGCACGCAGTTGAGTGTGGTCCTCGTCTACAAACTTGTACAAGACACGATGATAAATCAAATAATCATCTGCAACAGCAGCAATCCTCGCATAATGAGCATCCTGTGGATCCATTCTTCGTTCCAGGAAACCGATAATATGCCTGAGTTCCTCCTCACGTCGTTGTCCTTCAGGTAGATGACGAAGTCGGCGAAGGTGATCCTCGCATTCTCCCTCGATGTCTATGGCATTCACAGTAGCTTCAGGATTCCGGCTGAGAATGTCGGCCAACACATTCTCTCTGCCTGGTCGGTAAACTATTTCCAAATCAAACTGTTGGAGAAACAGCGTCCAACGTGTGATCCTGTCGCTTGCCAGTCTTGTTCGTAATATGAAGGTCTGCGCATGGTGATCGGTCCTCACAATAATCCTCTGGCCTAACAAAAGTTTCTGCCAGTACTCAAGTGCGTAAACAATCGCAAGTGCCTCAATCTCAGTGGTGAAATAGTGAGATTCATGTGCTCTCAAACGTCGACTTAAGAAAGCGATGTAATGACGTTTCTTCTCATCATCCTCCTGCAGTAGGATGGCTCCTATTCTAATTGCAGATGCATCAGTTTCTAGAATAAAATTCCGGGAATAGCCTGGATATTCTAACTGAATTGAATCAACTAGCATCTGTTTAGCTTTCCTGAAAGCTATCTCGCACTCATCATTCCAGGCCCATCTGCAGTTCTTCTTCAGTAAACCTTGCAGTGGTGCGACAGTTTCAGAGTACTTCTCACAATGAGCAGCAAAGAATTGGAGAATTCCTAAGAATTTTCTCACGTGTTTCACACGGGTTGGCGTTGGAAATGCAGCAACAGTTCTGATCTTTGCCGGATTCGGTCTGTATCCTTCTCCATTGATTATGTGTCCCACAAATTTCACTTCTTTCTGGAAGAATCGACACTTGTCAAATTTCACCTTAAAGTTAGCCTGTCGAAGATTCTCAGAAACAAGGCGTAAGGTCTTTAAATGCTCTTCCTCTGTTTCCGAAGCTATGATGATGTCATCCAAGTAACATATCACCTTCTGCTTCACTTCAGGAGTCAGCTTCGCATCAAGTGCTCTGATTAATGCAGCTCCGGCATTTTTCAACCCAAAGGGTAGTTTTTGAAAGACATAGGTGGTCTGATCAAACAGAAACCCTGTATATTTCTGAGTATGCTCAGATAATCTGATATGGTAATAAGACTGTACCAAGTCCAATGACGAAAATATTCTCTTTCCCTTGAACTTCCTGAGGATGTTCCTAATCTTGGGCGGTCTGTCATGCTCAGGAGCTAGGCGTTTATTTAAGGCTCTTGCATCGAGACAAAGTCTCAAGCTTCCATCCACCTTAACCACAGGTGTTATAGGATTCAAGAAAAGAGTCGGTGACTTCTTGATTGTGCCTGCTGCTTCCATCTCATGGATCTTCTTAGCAGCTTCCTCGCGATGTTTCTCTGCGATAGGATAAATCTTCTTCTGGAATGGGGAATCATCCAGTAGTACAAGATCGTACTCGTAGTCCAATATCTCACCAGGTGTGGTGTCGAATACGTCCCTGTATTCGCTCAATATTGCATCAAGTTTCTCTCGTATAGGTGCTGATAATGGTTCTGCCTCTTCGTCGGCATCTAGTGTCTTCTCAATTTCCTTGCCATTTAATTTTTCGACAACGTCGACTTCGGATAGGAATTCCGGTTCTTCTTCAACTAAGTTCATCTGGATGGGTTCGTTCGGCTTAAACTCTACCGTATTACGTCCCATGTCAATGATTCCATCATAGTTCCTAATGAAGTCTGCACCTAATATGGCATCATGATGCAAGCCTTTCATCACAAGAAATTCGTGCAAGTACACGTGGCTCGAAATCTTCAAAGTGCATAGAATCTGGATTTTGCACGTTACAACACGGTCAGGTATGACTCCTCTGACTCTTACAGCAGAAACTGGCAGCTCTGTCACCTCAGAGTTTGCTTTCAGTCTGGCATGGCAATCGGCGGAAATGACACTAATCATCGCCCCAGTATCGATGAGAATGACTACGTTGCATCCATTCAGGGTGGCTACAATCTTCGGTAGACGCGTCAACTCGTAGTTGTGGTTCGTCGTTCGTCGTTCGTCTAACAAGTCTTCTTGGATTGGCTCCCAGAGTAATATGGTGGCAGTTACTCGGTGCTCAACCGGGCAAGAATCTATTGATTTTTCGGCGGTTTTTTTTTTCTGTCCTGGCGAGAAGTACTGGGCTGGTTTTGCTCCGTCTCCTGCGCCGAATTCCTAGTTTCCCTCGAAGTCGGGTTCTGTTCTCCCTCTTCTCGGATTTGGAGTTCTCTGAGTTGTTGAAGATACTCACAGCTCTCCCGTGCTCTTCCTTTCCAATCTCTATCTGGCTGGTATCTAGTGTCTCGATCTCTGTTATACCCTCTATTGTATCGGTAGTCCCTACGGATACTTCCGTGCTGTGGGTTTCGACCATTATTCCCTCGGCGGTCGTTTTCGTGACGACGGTCGTCGTTCGTCCCTCGGTCGAATCGCCTGTTCCAATGACTACGACGGTAATCTCGCTGGTCCCTAGCATATGGCGTATTGTTCCATTCTCTTCTACCATAGTTATAATTATTATGTTGCCCAGAGCTCTCTTGGGTTTGCGTCTGTTGTGGTGTCTGGCACACTTTGTCGACAGTAGTTAAGTTGACATGTCTCTCCTCGCGCCTGTCAGCCTTCTGCTGACGGTGTGTCGGGAACTGTTCCGTGTTTGCATCCAACCGTCGCAGGATTTGGTCACACTGCTGAAAAGTGGATGACCCTGCAGCAATCAATACGCGTTGCACGTCTGCAGGGTATTGCCAAACGATGGTGTTCACTAGGTCTTATTCAGACAACGGGGGTTGAAGACAACGAAGCTTCGCAAGCTGGATCGCGAAGTAGTTCGCATAGCGCGTTGGAGTATTAGAGCTGTATCTGCGAGTATACATCTCAGCTCTGATGCTCTGCTGGATGTCGCTCGACCAGTACGTTCTTAACAAGGCTTCTTTGAAATCCTGGTAGCCTATAAAGGAGTATCGGAATGCTCTAAACCAGGTGCTGGCTTGCCCCTCAAGCAAACGCTCTATAACTCGGAGCTCCCTCTCCGGAGTTACCATGGTGTCTCTCAAGTAGCTTTCTACGTCGGCCAGAAATTCAACTGGAGTGATACCACTTCCAGTTCCTGAGAAGCGAGCTGGTTGCTCCTCTCGCGAACGGATTATAGTTACATTTCCCTGCGTATGCGCGGGTCTAAATGAATTCTGCATGTAGTTATGCGTAGGGGTATTCGTTTCATGACTAAGTCGATTGGGTGCTGGTTGAAAAGGATGGGCGTCAAAGTTCAAGGTTTGACTTTGCGCTGAACCAGTGAATTGGGATGGTTGCGGTTCCATAGGTGCGCTGGGTTGGAAATGAGTAGGCATCATCCCTGAGGATTGAGATACTGGTGTTTCCTGAGAGTCTCTCATCTGTGAGTGTAAGTGTCTCTCTCTAGGAAGCGTCTCAAGTCTGTCAAGACGTCTCTCAATAACCTCAAGCCCTGGAATGGTTCTAGCTGCGACTTTGTTACCTAAGTCGTTAAGTTGTAGCTCGATCCTATCGACTTTCCCTTTGAGGTTCGTGTCAACTTCGCGTATGGCCGTCCTGAGGTTATAGCTAAGGTCTAACCTCTCGGTTACCGCGACTTCCTCGAAACGTTTCTGTAAAGAATCGATTTCTCCTTCGACTTTCGACACGTTCTCTTGGATCTTTCCAACATCGTCTCTGACCTCGGCTACCTTAGCCTCCACTGTGGTCTTGTGTTCGTTGAGATCACCCCTCAATAACATGAGATCGATTTTATGTTCCTCACGATGAACGTCAACTGTTTCACGCAGGCTTGCTACGGTTTCTGTCAACTCCGTAATATTCCTCCTATTGGTGTTTAATTCGTCCTTGACTTCTATCATGCCGTCGACGATCGTCTTGACGTTGTTATTCACAGCATTGGCAGCACCTCTCATCAAAATCAGTCCAATATTCATGGTCGCCAAGTCCATTTTCACGGTGTCCATAAATCCCTCGACGTGAATCAATCGAGTCCCAAATTCTTCTCGAGTGTGCTCCAGGTCGGCTCTCATATCTATCTGGACTCGGTTTATGGTCGTTTGAATTTGAGCTGTGTGCTCCTCCAATCGGGTCTGCACATCCTCCCTAGCTCTATTCATCTGGTCGGTTAAGCAATCTGTACGCTGGTTATCCTCCTGATGGTGTCGTATGACATCAACCCTAACAGCCGCTAAACCTGCCGTAAGATCATTCCTAGCTTCGACTCTATATGCGTCCATGTCGGCCCTGACTTGTGTTAAATCAGTCCTAACATTGTTAACTGACTGGGTGTTAACCTCTAAATCTTGTCTGACATTGTTAATTTCCTGCCTAATTTGGTCCACATGACCACTCACAATATTTATGGATCGAGTATTAACCTCTAAGTCTTGCCTAACTTGGTCCACATGACCACTCACAGTGTTGACAGCTTGGGTATTCTGACCTAAGTCAGTCCTTACAGTACCTAAGTCACCTCGGACTTCACCTAAATCACCTCTTACATCACCTAAATCAGTCCTTACTGTACCTAATTCAGCAGTAATCTGTTGGAGGTTGGCATTCACACCTGCCAGCATCTCCCCAAACACACGACGAATAGTTTATTCATCCATTGACAAGAAAAATATATGAGAAAGTGAGGGATCAATATCTAATGGAACTTACAGCTATGATTAGTTACTTGGTGGTATAAATCTTGTTTCATTTATATAAATATCACGAGTACAGCTGGAGTATGCAAACTAAGTGCTTCTACATTTACAAAGACAACGGCGAGCAAAGCAAAGTATTACATTTACTCAGGATGAGGCATCATCAAAGTAAATCCTATCCTTCATTTATCCAACACTAAAGCCTCACCCCATGGACTTCTATCAAACATGAATGTCATGCGGTCAATTGATCTCCAGTACGACTTTCTAAGTTCGTCCCAGTCCTGTCAATTTACCATTAATCAACATTAAGATCCTCCTAAATAACATGGAACTGACGGCCACCACGTTAACGTCGGCAACTGAGTTGGGCGCCATTTTATGTGACCGTCGGTGGAGCTGCCAGGATAGCCAACAACCGCAATGACTTCCCTAACATCTCATCCGTCGGACATAATTGCCGTGAAGACCAGGTGAACTTCCTAATAGGCCAAAGCGGCACGAGAATCTGTAGTCCACAGGGATCGTGGTATAGGTGACGATGGTCATAGACTGCCTAAGGAAAGGTTCAACTTAAAAACTAGACTGAGAAAATAAACATCCAGACTTATGTAAAACACCGTGAAAATGTATTATTAAAATTCACAAGCCCCTAGCCTAGTTCGGAGGGTTTCAATAGACTAGTCCGCATGCTAATAAACAAACAAAAATAAAGAGCAGGTCCCTACCTGAGAAGTTACGGAAAACCCTCGCGAAAGATCAATCTCACAATAACAAAGCAACAACAGCAACACTAGGAAAATGGTACGACGCAAGTTCCTAGGTCAAGTTTCAAGATCAAGCTAATATCAGAAGTTACATTTAACAGGGTAGCAAAACAAATTTAAGTTAGGGTGATAACATCTCCGCATTTACATTTAACGTTAATTCATCTAGCTAAGTCCTATCAATTAACAAAATTTACGGCGATAACGTCCGTAACAGAAAACAATTACATTGAAAAGCTAAGTGAACAGCCATGTAAAAAAACATTTAATTATTCTTAGTAACTACGTGCTAACAGTACACAATAGGGTAACATGTAGGATTCATACACTTTTACATCATAAATAATTAATAAAAGACAACAGTTTTATTAAAATGCCTGCCTGCACCTTGGTTTACTCTTTGTAAGCCATAGTCATCTAATGTGTGTAGTTACGGTGACGACTGCGTAGTAAAGACAACGTCTAACATCGCATGGCCTGCGCTCCACAAGCTACGATCTCAAGGTTCGAGCATGCTTCAGGTCGCTTCAAAAGTGTCAGCTGTCCTAGTCATTCCCTCAAAGGGAAATACCTTCATCTGCACGGCCATGTCAGCAGGTTCCAAATGTAAAAGAGCAAAGCTAGATAGAAAGAATTCGTTAGTTAGCTTTTGTTTTACCAAAATTATGCGTTTTATTATTAAGATGTCGGTTTAGGTTTATCGTTGGTTTATGGCGAATAATACTGACAATAGCCTGGGCACGGGGTGTCTCCACTGAGATCAATCTCCACCAAAAGCCTCGACTCAAAAGTCGGAATATTATCAACGAGCAATAACAACTCGGACACACAATAACACAAGTTACCAGCGGCGCACAGCTCGCGTTCAATAACTCTGGGATGGGCCTGCACACTCAGTCACCCTCCAATAACATCTGGTCAACGGGAACAATCCCGGACAAGGTACGCACAAATACCTTAATACAATAAATACTTCCTATAACAGGGTCGCCTACAACATACTATAGAAAACCTGACATAACTGTACACGTCAGCAACGGTACACGCAGCAGTGCGTTTAACTAACAAAAAACAATCTATAAAAACATGTGATCAGATACAAGGTCAGACACTGGGTTCCATGAGCTAAATTGCAATGAAAGAAAGAGCGAATACAACAAGCATTCTGTCCTCTGTCAAAGTAGTTCTGTCTCATAATACAAGCGTGTTCTCAAGGGCACTGGGTCACAAACCAGTTTATGTTGCCGCAGGCTACAACATTCCTTCGCTCGTCTGACATAACACACACACTATCAAGGCCGGCGATTTAAACAAAAATAAAAACTGTACATCTGGCCTCATCATGGAAACTTTACCATAGGTTATAAACCTCGAAGAATACGTGGATGAAAAACACGCTATAAATCTGATACAATAATGTAATTCTTGTCTTTCAAACCAAAGACATCTAAATGATAGCAATGTCACATTGCTGGAGCTCTTTGCTCTCAAAGATATAACTTCAGTAGTTGCTTGTACAACATCAAATAAATACGTGTCTTCACATGACACTAACAAAATAATAATTGTGACGCAGATTCCACACTCTGGATCTGCTTAATGATACGTTGGGAACTGGGTTCGATGCTAGACAACGAAACATTCCTTTTACTTATGAGGTCTACACTTGACCAGATGGCGTCTGAGCAACATCTCAAATGAAATATAATGCAGTTACAAAACTGGTAATTACAGTCGATTACCTAAATGATACTACTGCTCTAACGAAGTCAGGGGTGTAACAAAGACTGGTTGCAAAAAATGCAGTTAAAGAAAAGTCTGCAAAGACTTGAAAATCACCCCAAATAGGGTTAAACAAAGTAGCCTCAAATGACTACGGTCACGTTTAGCAAAAGATAGGCATTGACGCTCTAGGACGTCCATCAAGCTGCACCAGGGTTGACCAAAATGTCAGATCCAAGGGTGTCTCACTCTAACTGAAATAAATGACATCTAATTAGACTAATTAGATTCCCTACCTATAAAAATGGCTGTCACTGAGTTCGGTTGGTTCACAAACTACATTAAACCTACTATACCACCAGAAACTAGAACAAGAAAAGGGTGCACAAAAACTCACGAAATGGAGGAGCTCTCACTCAGTCCTCTGTTCAACGACAAGGGTCGTACAAATTCATCACTGGCTCTCCGGAAAGGCATTATCCTCATCAGGACTCCCATCTGGACTCCTCCAAAGACCAGGGTTCGATCTGTCCCTGTCGACAACTTCGTGGATGTACATGGCATGCCTGGGAATGGCATCCTGGGTTCCTTCCTCCTTGTTCGCTGTTCTGGAAGCTCCACCATCATGCTGGTTCCAATAGATACATCACCCTCATACCATAGCGGTATTAGCCCATGATGACGGTCTCAAACATGGTGTAGAATAATTTGATCACGTGGGTGGTGGAATAAATCGTGTAGTAGTTCATTCTTTCACTTCAAAAATCACAATGTTCGTAGTAAATGTTACAGGCTTTAATACAATTGATAACACAGCCTTTACTTCGCAGATATTGAATAATTCGTGATCAAGCACTGTTCTATGGTTCTTCACGTGTACTGACGCCACTTTTACATCACGTGGCATCCGTGAAATGTGCGTCGTTTTGTAATTGAAAAATTCACTGTGGCAATTCAAATATACAGTACTTTCATAATCACACTTATTTAAAGTAGCTATAACACGTTTACCTCTATATTTTTCACCAGGCTCTTGGCCCTCCACAAACACGTGGGTACAAAAATGTGGTGTTACGGTAATGTTAGAAGTTTCACTATACTTGCCAATTATATCACAATATGCTTCTTGTTGTTCACTGTGC
Organism: Meconema thalassinum; assembly: GCA_946902985.2. Lineage (NCBI taxonomy): Eukaryota > Metazoa > Arthropoda > Insecta > Orthoptera > Tettigoniidae > Meconema > Meconema thalassinum. The sequence goes on along the minus strand of OX336392.1, from coordinate 5,199,544 downwards.
ATCAACAAACAGTGATTTATAGAATATTCGTGCTCGATGGCACCCGATGATAACTTCCACGCTAAACAGCGGATATTTTCCTCGTCTGACACGACGGCTATAACTTCACGCCAACAAAAGGCGGATTTTCCAGATGTAGTGCAAATAATTCACTATACAATTCTTACTTATCACTCGTATTAGAACGTATTCGTGCTCGATGGCAACAGATTATACTTTCCACGCTAAACAGCGGATATTTTCTACGTCTAACAAGACGGATGTAACTTCACGCCTACACGGGGCGGATTCTCCAGACGTAGTGCAAGGCACAGGGTTACTCGAGGAAGTAGGTCGTCAAACCGAAGTCGTTGAGCGACTACTTACATTCCTATTTGCGTATCTGCAAGGGTATTACCTTACCTTAAGCGAAAATAACATTCTCCAAAATGTTTTAATAATGCAGCATGACGAAATGGAATATTCTGAGTCTTGTGGAAGGATAAAACTGATTAATAAGACCTCAGATAAATAATTAGCAGACTTCACCAAAGTCAAAAGTGCGATTCTCCGCTACTTCAAAGAGTATAGCGTGAGCTCTCAGCTCCACGTGGCTTTCTGGGTGTGTTCAAAGGTACTACATCCCATCATAAATGTGCTGTTATAAAAATATCACATGAACCTTAGCTCAGCGGGTTCATCTGCCTCTCCGTCGTTTCAAATAAAATGTTGGGACGACATTTTTATTTGACTTTAAGTTCATTCATGAGTGATATTTTTTTTAGATTAGCTGCATTGAAGGTTCCAATGCGCTCTCCTGTCCTAATGTCTTCTATTACATAACTTCCATTGTTCAAAGGCTGTCGGATACGACTGGGGCCATAATATAAAGACAGATATTTCCCATATATGCGGTCTATAGGACTTGAAATTCCGGGTCTCCTTATAAGGATAAGGTCTCCCTCGACAAGTGGTTCTCTGAATCTCTGGCGTCTAGTTCTTCTCAAGCGTTTGGCAGCTTGTCTGTCCAATGCATCCCTCGCGGCTAAAAGTCTGCTGGCATGTGATGGTTGTAAACAAGGTGGATTTACAATCACACGATTCCATATTCTCATTGGCATCTGGTTCAAATGCAGAACCATAGGTATTTGACCAGTGCTCTCATGGACTGTTGAATTAATACATTTTGCCATAATAACTAGGACTTCAGTCCATCGCCAGTTGTCTTCTTGACCATATAATCGACAGAATTTTGCGATAATAGACATTACGCATTCTGCTGGGTTGCTCTCTGGATGGCGAATAGATGATAAAACATGACCTATTTCCAGCTCGTTCATAGCATTGGCAAATTCTGCGGAGGTGTACTGTGATCCGTGATCAGTCAACAGGAATTGTGGCTTTCCTGCCTCCGGTATCACTTGTCGTCTAATCCTCTGAATAATCTGATGTGCGGTGGCTTTCTGAATCGGATGAAGCATCGTATATTTCGTGAACACATCAATAGTTACAACGATGTAGCGATTTCCACGACGGGCCTTAGGTATTGGACCATACAGGTCCTGTGCATATAACTCTCTAGGTTGAGTTGGGAGTATTGGTCTAGGTGGTTCCTTCAACAAGTGTGACGTGTACTTGTTCCGCTGGCATGCGTCGCAAGCACGTAAACACTGTCTAACGGTGGTTCCTAGCCCTTTCCAAGTAAAAGACTCCTTGATGGTTGCAATGGTCTTGTCTGTCCCACCATGTCCAATGGATAGATGAACCATAAGAATAACAGATTCTTGGTATCTCCTGGGAATAACTGCACGCAGTTGAGTGTGGTCCTCGTCTACAAACTTGTACAAGACACGATGATAAATCAAATAATCATCTGCAACAGCAGCAATCCTCGCATAATGAGCATCCTGTGGATCCATTCTTCGTTCCAGGAAACCGATAATATGCCTGAGTTCCTCCTCACGTCGTTGTCCTTCAGGTAGATGACGAAGTCGGCGAAGGTGATCCTCGCATTCTCCCTCGATGTCTATGGCATTCACAGTAGCTTCAGGATTCCGGCTGAGAATGTCGGCCAACACATTCTCTCTGCCTGGTCGGTAAACTATTTCCAAATCAAACTGTTGGAGAAACAGCGTCCAACGTGTGATCCTGTCGCTTGCCAGTCTTGTTCGTAATATGAAGGTCTGCGCATGGTGATCGGTCCTCACAATAATCCTCTGGCCTAACAAAAGTTTCTGCCAGTACTCAAGTGCGTAAACAATCGCAAGTGCCTCAATCTCAGTGGTGAAATAGTGAGATTCATGTGCTCTCAAACGTCGACTTAAGAAAGCGATGTAATGACGTTTCTTCTCATCATCCTCCTGCAGTAGGATGGCTCCTATTCTAATTGCAGATGCATCAGTTTCTAGAATAAAATTCCGGGAATAGCCTGGATATTCTAACTGAATTGAATCAACTAGCATCTGTTTAGCTTTCCTGAAAGCTATCTCGCACTCATCATTCCAGGCCCATCTGCAGTTCTTCTTCAGTAAACCTTGCAGTGGTGCGACAGTTTCAGAGTACTTCTCACAATGAGCAGCAAAGAATTGGAGAATTCCTAAGAATTTTCTCACGTGTTTCACACGGGTTGGCGTTGGAAATGCAGCAACAGTTCTGATCTTTGCCGGATTCGGTCTGTATCCTTCTCCATTGATTATGTGTCCCACAAATTTCACTTCTTTCTGGAAGAATCGACACTTGTCAAATTTCACCTTAAAGTTAGCCTGTCGAAGATTCTCAGAAACAAGGCGTAAGGTCTTTAAATGCTCTTCCTCTGTTTCCGAAGCTATGATGATGTCATCCAAGTAACATATCACCTTCTGCTTCACTTCAGGAGTCAGCTTCGCATCAAGTGCTCTGATTAATGCAGCTCCGGCATTTTTCAACCCAAAGGGTAGTTTTTGAAAGACATAGGTGGTCTGATCAAACAGAAACCCTGTATATTTCTGAGTATGCTCAGATAATCTGATATGGTAATAAGACTGTACCAAGTCCAATGACGAAAATATTCTCTTTCCCTTGAACTTCCTGAGGATGTTCCTAATCTTGGGCGGTCTGTCATGCTCAGGAGCTAGGCGTTTATTTAAGGCTCTTGCATCGAGACAAAGTCTCAAGCTTCCATCCACCTTAACCACAGGTGTTATAGGATTCAAGAAAAGAGTCGGTGACTTCTTGATTGTGCCTGCTGCTTCCATCTCATGGATCTTCTTAGCAGCTTCCTCGCGATGTTTCTCTGCGATAGGATAAATCTTCTTCTGGAATGGGGAATCATCCAGTAGTACAAGATCGTACTCGTAGTCCAATATCTCACCAGGTGTGGTGTCGAATACGTCCCTGTATTCGCTCAATATTGCATCAAGTTTCTCTCGTATAGGTGCTGATAATGGTTCTGCCTCTTCGTCGGCATCTAGTGTCTTCTCAATTTCCTTGCCATTTAATTTTTCGACAACGTCGACTTCGGATAGGAATTCCGGTTCTTCTTCAACTAAGTTCATCTGGATGGGTTCGTTCGGCTTAAACTCTACCGTATTACGTCCCATGTCAATGATTCCATCATAGTTCCTAATGAAGTCTGCACCTAATATGGCATCATGATGCAAGCCTTTCATCACAAGAAATTCGTGCAAGTACACGTGGCTCGAAATCTTCAAAGTGCATAGAATCTGGATTTTGCACGTTACAACACGGTCAGGTATGACTCCTCTGACTCTTACAGCAGAAACTGGCAGCTCTGTCACCTCAGAGTTTGCTTTCAGTCTGGCATGGCAATCGGCGGAAATGACACTAATCATCGCCCCAGTATCGATGAGAATGACTACGTTGCATCCATTCAGGGTGGCTACAATCTTCGGTAGACGCGTCAACTCGTAGTTGTGGTTCGTCGTTCGTCGTTCGTCTAACAAGTCTTCTTGGATTGGCTCCCAGAGTAATATGGTGGCAGTTACTCGGTGCTCAACCGGGCAAGAATCTATTGATTTTTCGGCGTTTTTTTCTGTCCTGGCGAGAAGTACTGGGCTGGTTTTGCTCCGTCTCCTGCGCCGAATTCCTAGTTTCCCTCGAAGTCGGGTTCTGTTCTCCCTCTTCTCGGATTTGGAGTTCTCTGAGTTGTTGAAGATACTCACAGCTCTCCCGTGCTCTTCCTTTCCAATCTCTATCTGGCTGGTATCTAGTGTCTCGATCTCTGTTATACCCTCTATTGTATCGGTAGTCCCTACGGATACTTCCGTGCTGTGGGTTTCGACCATTATTCCCTCGGCGGTCGTTTTCGTGACGACGGTCGTCGTTCGTCCCTCGGTCGAATCGCCTGTTCCAATGACTACGACGGTAATCTCGCTGGTCCCTAGCATATGGCGTATTGTTCCATTCTCTTCTACCATAGTTATAATTATTATGTTGCCCAGAGCTCTCTTGGGTTTGCGTCTGTTGTGGTGTCTGGCACACTTTGTCGACAGTAGTTAAGTTGACATGTCTCTCCTCGCGCCTGTCAGCCTTCTGCTGACGGTGTGTCGGGAACTGTTCCGTGTTTGCATCCAACCGTCGCAGGATTTGGTCACACTGCTGAAAAGTGGATGACCCTGCAGCAATCAATACGCGTTGCACGTCTGCAGGGTATTGCCAAACGATGGTGTTCACTAGGTCTTATTCAGACAACGGGGGTTGAAGACAACGAAGCTTCGCAAGCTGGATCGCGAAGTAGTTCGCATAGCGCGTTGGAGTATTAGAGCTGTATCTGCGAGTATACATCTCAGCTCTGATGCTCTGCTGGATGTCGCTCGACCAGTACGTTCTTAACAAGGCTTCTTTGAAATCCTGGTAGCCTATAAAGGAGTATCGGAATGCTCTAAACCAGGTGCTGGCTTGCCCCTCAAGCAAACGCTCTATAACTCGGAGCTCCCTCTCCGGAGTTACCATGGTGTCTCTCAAGTAGCTTTCTACGTCGGCCAGAAATTCAACTGGAGTGATACCACTTCCAGTTCCTGAGAAGCGAGCTGGTTGCTCCTCTCGCGAACGGATTATAGTTACATTTCCCTGCGTATGCGCGGGTCTAAATGAATTCTGCATGTAGTTATGCGTAGGGGTATTCGTTTCATGACTAAGTCGATTGGGTGCTGGTTGAAAAGGATGGGCGTCAAAGTTCAAGGTTTGACTTTGCGCTGAACCAGTGAATTGGGATGGTTGCGGTTCCATAGGTGCGCTGGGTTGGAAATGAGTAGGCATCATCCCTGAGGATTGAGATACTGGTGTTTCCTGAGAGTCTCTCATCTGTGAGTGTAAGTGTCTCTCTCTAGGAAGCGTCTCAGTCTGTCAAGACGTCTCTCAATAACCTCAAGCCCTGGAATGGTTCTAGCTGCGACTTTGTTACCTAAGTCGTTAAGTTGTAGCTCGATCCTATCGACTTTCCCTTTGAGGTTCGTGTCAACTTCGCGTATGGCCGTCCTGAGGTTATAGCTAAGGTCTAACCTCTCGGTTACCGCGACTTCCTCGAAACGTTTCTGTAAAGAATCGATTTCTCCTTCGGACTTTCGACACGTTCTCTTGGATCTTTCCAAACATCGTCTCTGACCTCGGCTACCTTAGCCTCCACTGTGGTCTTGTGTTCGTTGAGTCACCCCTCAATAACATGAGATCGATTTTATGTTCCTCACGATGAACGTCAACTGTTTCACGCAGGCTTGCTACGGTTTCTGTCAACTCCGTAATATTCCTCCTATTGGTGTTTAATTCGTCCTTGACTTCTATCATGCCGTCGACGATCGTCTTGACGTTGTTATTCACAGCATTGGCAGCACCTCTCATCAAAATCAGTCCAATATTCATGGTCGCCATGTCCATTTTCACGGTGTCCATAAATCCCTCGACGTGAATCAATCGAGTCCCAAATTCTTCTCGAGTGTGCTCCAGGTCGGCTCTCATATCTATCTGGACTCTGTTTATGGTCGTTTGAATTTGAGCTGTGTGCTCCTCCAATCGGGTCTGCACATCCTCCCTAGCTCTATTCATCTGGTCGGTTAAGCAATCTGTACGCTGGTTATCCTCCTGATGGTGTCGTATGACATCAACCCTAACAGCCGCTATACCTGCCGTAAGATCATTCCTAGCTTCGACTCTATATGCGTCCATGTCGGCCCTGACTTGAGTTAAATCAATCCTAACATTGTTAACTGACTGGGTGTTAACCTCTAAATCTTGTCTGACATTGTTAATTTCCTGCCTAATTTGGTCCACATGACCACTCACAACATTTATGGATCGAGTATTAACCTCTAAGTCTTGCCTAACTTGGTCCACATGACCACTCACAGTGTTGACAGCTTGGGTATTCTGACCTAAGTCAGTCCTTACAGTACCTAAGTCACCTCGGACTTCACCTAAATCACCTCTTACATCACCTAAATCAGTCCTTACTGTACCTAATTCAGCAGTAATCTGTTGGAGGTTGGCATTCACACCTGCCAGCATCTCCCCAAACACACGACGAATAGTTTCCTCATCCATTGACAAGAAAAATATATGAGAAAGTGAGGGATCAATATCTAATGGAACTTACAGCTATGATTAGTTACTTGGTGGTATAAAGCTTGTTTCATTTATATAAATATCACGAGTACAGCTGGAGTATGCAAACTAAGTGCTTCTACATTTACAAAGACAACGGCGAGCAAAGCAAAGTATTACATTTACTCAGGATGAGGCATCATCAAAGAAAATCCTATCCTTCATTTATCCAACACTAAAGCCTCACTCCATGGACTTCTATCAAACATGAATGCCATGCGGTCAATTGATCTGCAGTACGACTTTCTAAGTTTGTCCCAGTCCTGTCAATTTACCATTAATCAACATTAAGATCCTCCTAAATAACATGGAACTGACGGTCACCACGTTAACGTCGGCAACTGAGTTGGGCGCCATTTTATGTGACCGTCGGTGGAGCTGCCAGGATAGCCAACAACCGCAATGACTTCCCTAACATCTCATCCGTCGGACATAATTGCCGTGAGGATCAGGTGAACTTCCTAATAGGCCAAAGCGGCACGAGAATCTGTAGTCCACAGGGATCGTGGTACATGGTGACGATGGTCATAGACTGCCTAAGGAAAGGTTCACCTTAAAAACTAGACTGAGAAAATAAACATCCAGACTTATGTAAAACACCGTGAAAATTTATTATTAAAATTCACAAGCCCCTAGCCTAGTTCGGAGGGTTTCAATCGGCTAGTCCGCAAGCTAATAAACAAACAAAAATAAAGAGCAGGTCCCTACCTGAGAAGTTACGGAAAACCCTCGCGAAAGATCTATCTCACAATAACAAAGCAACAACAGCAACACTAGGAAAATGGTACGACGCAAGTCCCTAGGTCAGTCACCCTCCAATAACATCTGGTCAACGGGAACAATCCCGGACAAGGTACGCACAAATACCTTCATACAATAAATACTTCCTATAACAGGGTCGCCTACAACATACTATAGAAAACCTGACATAACTGTACACGTCAGCAACGGTACACCCAGCAGTGCGTTTAACTAACAAAAAACAATCTATAAAAACATGTGATCAGATACAAGGTCAGACACTGGGTTCCATGAGCTAAATTGCAATGAAAGAAAGAGCGAATACAACAAGCATTCTGTCCTCTGTCAAAGTAGTTCTGTCTCATAATACAAGCGTGCTCTCAAGGGCACTGGGTCACAAACCAGTTTATGTCGCCGCAGGCTACAACATTCCTGCGCTCGTCTGACATAACACACACACTATCAAGGCCGGCGATTTAAACAAAAATAAAAACTGTACATCTGGCCTCATCATGGAAACTTTACCATAGGTTATAAACCTCGAAGAATACGTGTATGAAAAACACGCTATAAGTCTGATACAATAATGTAATTCTTGTCTTTCAAACCAAAGACATCTAAATGATAGCAATGTCACATTGCTGGAGCTCTTTGCTCTCAAAGATATAACTTCAGTAGTTGCTTGTACAACTTCAAATAAATACGTGTCTTCACATGACACTAACAAAATAATAATTGTGACGCAGATTCCACACTCTGGATCTGCTTAATGATACGTTGGGAACTGGGTTCGATGCTAGACAACGAAACATTCCTTTTACTTATGAGGTCTACACTTGACCAGATGGCGTCTGAGCAACATCTCAAATGAAATATAATGCAGTTACAAAACTGGTAATTACAGTCGATTACCTAAATGATACGACTGCTCTAACGAAGTTAGGGGTGTAACAAAGACTGGTTGCAAAAAATGCAGTTAAAGAAAAGTCTGCAAAGACTTGAAAATCACCCCAAATAGGGTTAAACAAAGTAGCCTCAAATGACTACGGTCACGTTTAGCAAAAGATAGGCATTGACGCTCTAGGACGTCCATCAAGCTGCACCAGGGTTGACCAAAATGTCAGACCCAAGGGTGTCTCACTCTAACTGAAATAAATGACATCTAATTAGACTAATTAGATTCCCTACCTATAAAAATGGCTGTCACTGAGTTCGGTTGGTTCACAAACTACATTAAACCTACTATACCACCAGAAACTAGAACAAGAAAAGGGTGCACAAAAACTCACGAAATGGAGGAGCTCTCACTCAGCCCTCTGTTCAACGACAAGGGTCGTACAAATTCATCACTGGCTCTCCGGAAAGGCATTATCCTCATCAGGACTCCCATCTGGACTCCTCCAAAGACCAGGGTTCGATCTGTCCCTATCGACAACTTCGTGGATGTACATGGCATGCCTGGGAATGGCATCCTGGGTTCCTTCCTCCTTGTTCGCTGTTCTGGAAGCTCCACCATCATGCTGGTTCCAATAGATACATCACCCTCATACCATAGCGGTATTAGCCCATGATGACGGTCTCAAACATGGTGTAGAATAATTTGATCACGTGGGTGGTGGAATAAATCGTGTAGTAGTTCATTCTTTCACTTCAAAAATCACAATGTTCGTAGTAAATGTTACAGGCTTTAATACAATTGATAACACAGCCTTTACTTCGCAGATATTGAATAATTCGTGATCAAGCACTGTTCTATGGTTCTTCACGTGTACTGACGCCACTTTTACATCACGTGGCATCCGTGAAATGTGCGTCGTTTTGTAATTGAAAAATTCACTGTGGCAATTCAAATATACAGTACTTTCATAATCACACTTATTTAAAGTAGCTATAACACGTTTACCTCTATATTTTTCACCAGGCTCTTGGCCCTCCACAAACACGTGGGTACAAAAATGTGGTGTTACGGTAATGTTAGAAGTTTCACTATACTTGCCAATTATATCACAATATGCTTCTTGTTGTTCACTGTGCATCAACAAACAGTGATTTATAGAATATTCGTGCTCGATGGCACCCGATGATAACTTCCACGCTAAACAGCGGATATTTTCCTCGTCTGACACGACGGCTATAACTTCACGCCAACAAAAGGCGGATTTTCCAGATGTAGTGCAAATAATTCACTATACAATTCTTACTTATCACTCGTATTAGAACGTATTCGTGCTCGATGGCAACAGATTATACTTTCCACGCTAAACAGCGGATATTTTCTACGTCTAACAAGACGGATGTAACTTCACGCCTACACGGGGCGGATTCTCCAGATGTAGTGCAAGGCACAGGGTTACTCGAGGAAGTAGGTCGTCAAACCGAAGTCGTTGAGCGACTACTTACATTCCTATTTGCGTATCTGCAAGGGTATTACCTTACCTTAAGCGAAAATAACATTCTCCAAAATGTTTTAATAATGCAGCATGACGAAATGGAATATTCTGAGTCTTGTGGAAGGATAAAACTGATTAATAAGACCTCAGATAAATAATTAGCAGACTTCACCAAAGTCAAAAGTGCGATTCTCCGCTACTTCAAAGAGTATAGCGTGAGCTCTCAGCTCCACGTGGCTTTCTGGGTGTGTTCAAAGGTACTACATCCCATCATAAATGTGCTGTTGTAAAAATATCACATGAACCTTAGCTTAGCGGTTTCAATACGGAACCTGGAATGAGTGCTGTTCCTGTTAGCATATGACAGTGTATGCAGAAACAAAGTATGGAAGTCCCTGGAGGATAGAGGGGTAGAAAAATGGACTATAAGGAGGATAAAGGAGATGTACAAGGGAAGTGTGAGCATTGTGAAAGTGGGAGAGGAGAGATCGGACTGGTTGGAACAGAGAAACGGCCTGAAACAAGGAAATGCACTGTCACCGTTACTTTTCATTGTGGTGATGGATGGCATAATGACCTGAGTGGCACAAGTAATTGGGGAAGGAAAGATGAAAGCAATGGTGTTTGGAGATGATTTGATGATTTGGGGACACAAGGAGGAGGAGGTACAGGAACAGTTGGACGTGTGGGAAGGAATAATACAAGGATATGGGATGAAATTTAGCATAAATAAGAGTGAGATGGTGATCAGAACAAGGAAGAAGGAAAGAACCACATCGGGAATAACAATTGGTGGGGAACAGCTGAAGAAAGTGGAGAGTTTCAAGTATCTGGGAAGCCTGATACAAGATAATGGATGAAACGATAGAGAAATAAATGAGCGGGGGAGACAGGCAGAAGCATTCCGGAGGAGTGTGAGAAGCATGTTAAGGAGCAAGGATGTCCCTCAGAGCAGCAAAAAGGTCATATATCGGACGTACTATGTCCCTATCCTGACGTATTCCTCGGAGACCTGGGTTATGAAAGGAAGGGAGAAGAGCAAAATACAGGTCAGTGAGATGAGATTCTTGAGAAGCAGTATTGGAGCTACAAAGATGGACAGAATAAGAAATGAGAAGACCAGAGAATTAATGAAGGAGGAACCATTACAGGATGGTATAGAGAAATCTAGACTTAGATGGTATGGACATGTAAAACGAATGGAGGAGAAGGGGATACCCAGGAAGATACAAGAGACGAAGTGGGAAGGAAAGAGACCGAGAGGAAGACCGAGAGACAGGTGGCTGAAGGGGGTGGAAGAAAGCGTGAAGAAGAGAGGAGAAGACTGGACAAAGGTGAAGACTGAGAGATGGTGGGAAGACAGAAGACGTTTGAGAGGCCTGTGTTCCACTCAGACCCGGCCAGTGGCTGGAAACTGTGCAAGATGATGATGATTTGTTCAGAGTTTGACTGATGTTCTGTGGGGGCTGTGCAGGGTTCTGCAACCCATCCCGCCTCCCCATTGGCCCAGAAACCTTAACCAATGTAATATTTAATATGTGAATTAAAATAAAACTCGGCAATTCTTCTAGGTTTGTGCCGTGTCTTGTGTGGGGTTTCGCCTAGCACACCAAGCTGGCTCATCAGCGGGCGGGGACACTGACAGTACGAAGTACGAAGGTAAAATCTACTTCTTTCTCCTTTGGTTCACATTTTTCTTTTTTCTTTTTTAATAATTGTTTCTTTCTTTAACTTAATTGTGATTTATTGTATTTCTTTTGAATATTAAAAATATAAATGTTAGAACCACTTTACTTTCATTCTCCTACCTTGACCCACTGTTATATATTTGTTGACAGCTTTGGATTATTGCAGAAGAGATTTGTGAGTCAAGCCAATGATTGTTGGCAAAAGGGACTGCAGTGGTCGTGATGGGCTACCGTATTTTGCATGGGGTCTTGTTAACCCCTTGATAGGGCAAACGACCAGAGATAACTAGAAATAAGATTTTTTTTACACATTTGTAATAGAGTGTGATAGAGGGGTCGTTTTATGGGTGCGAATCTATTTTATGAAACATGGGGTGGGGAATTATTATCCCACTGGCCATTCGCGACACCGGGCAATGGGGTAATACTTTCCCACCTACAAATGATGATACTGTGCTTATCACTCAATAATGATGTTTATTCAAAACGCCCAGCACACACTATCACTTTGGTATCTCATTCAACCAGGCACTATTTTTCCTGTCCATATCCTGGATTGAGTAGTAATTGCCCTCTAATGGAAACCAAAATAAATATCATCCTCATAATCAACACTTTTTCTTTAGAAACCAATTCTTCTTGGAAGGACGTTTATGAAACGGAGCACTCGCCCAGGGATTACCACTAACTCCCAAAAAATACAAGTTCAATGACCTATAACATCTTGGCCAAAAAATGCACAGTTTAAAATTGAAAATGCACTCATGTTCCGTCTAGTCAATACTATAAGTAGTGTGAACTATCATTCGTCAATACGGACCAATCGTGAACAATGTTAACCCCAAAAACTGCACAAGTGACTTTGGAATGTTGAAAGGTACCGGTAGTATGTTTGAACTACCCTATAATTCAATAATTTCGAGACATCATTTACATTTAAAAAAAGAAATGAATGGAGAAAGGTTATATTCTATGGTGAAAATGAAAATCCACAGCCTGCTTCCAGTCTCCGACCTGGTCAGGAATGGAATGAATGAAGCCCCCATCTAGCGGCGAGGATATGAACTGTGCCGGCTGCCGAAGCCTGTCGCACTCCTTTGGGGGCAGTGATTAAGGTATGTGTTCACGTTGAAAATAGCATTTTTGAGAAATTTTTCATTTTTTTTATATTTTTTTATTTTAAGGAAGCCTGGTTTTTCTACTTTAAGAAAATATGTAATTTATATACATTAAACAAAAGCAATTAACCTTCAGAGAGGTTTAAAACCATATGTGCATTGTCTCTGAACTGAGAGTGGGCGTGGCTTGTTGGCAGGTAATATTTAAATTCAATTTCTTGTGGACAGTCAGTTTGATTTTACCGCCCATAATATGTTAGTTGCCTGAATTCCTGAATTGAACATAGTTCAAGTTTTTATCACCAGATGATGTCCATGTAGCATTCCCTCCAAAATGAACTGAGAAAACTGGTCCAAGATAAAAAATTAGGCGGGAAGGGAAAGTTGACTGGGAAACTCATCGGCAAAATGCAGAACTATTTTGGGATAGCTCTACTTTCAAATTCCAGCAGTATTGATGCCATGAGAAATGCTATTTTGGCTACTTTCTACCAGTTGACTGAGACTCGAGATCGTCCCACGCATCACGGGTGTCCTGTTGGTAGGGACAGCTTGTGTGCATACCAGCGGGTAAAGGCTGAAAACAAACTGGAAGGATATAAGCATTTCTCTAGAGATTCTACATGATTCTATATGAGAGACTGTGTGACCCATCTATATTGTCCAAGTGTCTTTATGGCCTATGGTGTGGCGGCGGTGTCCTAAAGGAACTTAGGAGTGATGCATGCTGTGTGCCATTTCAACTGTGGAAATACTGCAGACATAGAGATTTCGACTAGAATGGACATACATCCTGGATATTACACCTTGAGAGGAGCATTGAAGACAGATCAGGATCGGATAGCGAAGAGCTCTTACCACTCTCTCCCCCTCCAGAAACAGAGAAGAAGGTATCTCAGAGGGAGGAGGAAATTAAAGGAAGATCAGAACACTAACAAGGAAGGAGTGACTTATGGAGCTGGATTGTTTTAAAGAGCCAAGTAGGTGTGTGGATTGTGTGTCTTCAAAACATATCATTGTGTAACTTCTTCCTTGATTTCCTCAAAACTAGTTTTTTATGCAGATTTTCAAATTCAAAACAAGATATCTCATTCAGTTTTTGACCTACGATAATGAATAATATGTCAAATTAAAGGTAAGAAGCTGTCAAATGTTGTATACTAGGATCTTTAGGATAATTTGAAAATCTGTAATGTGGCCCTCAATTGAAAAAAAAATCTATAAGTAAAAAATAGAAATAACATGAAATTCATTACCAGTCCTCTGAATTAAAGTATATCATCATATCTGTAGTATACAACATTAGGTATAAAGGTAGCTTCAATTTGAAACCACATGCAAGCATGTCGATTGTATTATTTGTTGAGGAGATACAATGTTTAGAAAATGTTGAAAAAGTTTAACTCTTTTTAAATTTTCAGCACTTCAAATTTAAACAAGAAGTTCCGTGACGAACTAAAGAGCCTACTTTTCTTAAAATTTAGATTCATGCCAATGATTAATCTACTGTATATGAACCTATGTACTGTAGAATAACGACGAAAATAAGTTGGTAATATCGAAATGTCTAATTAGTTCGAAATATACCTGGTATAATGTAGCCTAATAGAGCACTACAGTTGGCAGCTCTGGAGACTGAATATATTCTCAGTTCCATCTCTTATGGTACAGAATACAAAATTTGGTTGAAGCCCAATGGACGTCACATGCAGTTAGACATTGGATCTATCAACACGCGTGAATGCATGTTGGCAACAATGTCATGCGTGTGATGGTCTGAAATAATATGATCTATTGTTGTGTCAATTTTGAATGAAAACCATTAGTTAGTATAGAAGTTACATGCATTTTAAAATTGGACCTATCAGCAGGCTTAGAATCATGTTGGCAGCACTGAGGTATATTAGTTACTCCAAATTAATCTAGAATGCCAGGTACTATATGTGTGCCAAGTTTAGAGCTATTGGCTTGCATACTTTCTGATATATTGATATTAGGGTAACAAAAATAGAGACAGCATTTATTAACAGTTGGCAGCCCTGGTTGCTCTTAAGAATACGCATAGTCATATCTTTTATGGTACACATAGCACATACGAAATTTCGTTGAAATCCAAATGATAGTATTGGCAACTCAAACTAACACTTGGGGCGCTACGGTCGGTCTGGATAAGTAGGGTAAAAATACTCAATAATACGCGTTTGATATGGAACACTTTTTATATTTCGGTTATAATCAGTAAATGTGGTCCCTAAAATAATGACAGTGTTATTTTCAATTGTATATATGAGGCGCCTGGAATCAAAACCCGCCAAATCCATATTTTATGAAAATTGAGATAACCATTGTTTCTTATAGCTTATGCTGCGCTGAATTCATTAAAACTATTATTCTGTCACAAAACCCGCTACATCCTACTGTAGAACGAAGTCAAAGTTGAGGCTTAGTTGCAATATCCGCCAAGTCCAAAGACAGTTTCGCCATTTTTGGTTACAAAACCCGCCACATCCACATCAGCCAATAGGAGCACCCAGTTCCGCCATCTTACCTTCCATGATGCTTTGCGAAGTGTTTACTCTTTACCTACGAGCATTAGTCAGAAAACGTACCCCAGCCCCTTATACTTAAATGATCCTTGCCCCAGCCTGACGTGTCTGAATGGTTTATGTTGTTATACTTTCCATTAATCATAATTTGTTTAGGATAATTTTGACAAAGAACAAGAAAACAATAACATTTTGGTCCGGGGTGAAGTTTTCCACAGTACTGATATTTGCGCATATAAACGTGTCACGAAACCTCACGCACAGCCAAAAGACATAAACAGGGAGATTGTCATTCAGGAACAATAAGTGAAAGATGTTTCTAGACTGCTTTCGAAGCATTTTGGAAAAAGATGGAGGAAAAATGAAGAGCTGCAGTTTTATTGCAATCTCCAAATTTCAAATTTATTAGGGCTCTTTGGTATCAAAACCTGTCAAATCCAAATCTTAGTAACGAACACGAAGGGAATGATGAAGATTGTGAAACTACTATTGAGGATGAGGCAGAAACAGACATTGTGTAGCTAGAATTTGCTGTAAGGAATTTGATTTAATAAGCGGCTTTGGTGGCGTAGTTGTTAGCATGCTGAGCTTCTATGCCCAAGATAGCGGGTTCAAACCCGGCCGAAGCCGTCGGATTTTTTAAGAGCGTTAAAAATCCCTCAGTATGCCTTCCTTCGGAGGGGAAGTAAAGCCGGCGGTCCCGTGTCATAGATTTATGGCATGTTAAAGAACCTTCCACTAATTACACCTGTGTGATGCTAAATTGTATAGGAATGTAAACAACGCTCATAGGTTTCTACGTTCATTGCCAAGAGCTGACTGCGGTGGCGTCTAGTGGCTAAGTTCTGAACTAGGCCTAGTAGTCATTGACGGTGGCGTTTGGCGGCTAAATTAGGAACTACACTGACCGGCACGAAATATGCAACACTTCAATTTCTTATAAAAACTGAAATTTATTTCAAATTTATGACACTTTTATAACACTAATCTACTACAGTGAAACTTGGATAATTCGAACCTCAAGGGACCAGGAAAAAAATTCGAATTAACCAAAAATTCGAATTATGGAAGTTCTTTGAAAAGGGTAGAGAAAATATTCAAATTCAAATTTTCCAGTTCCCTTAACCATTTTCGGCCTTTGCCACTCTCATTTTCATTACCGAGAATTTTGTCTTTATTTTTAGGTATGTAGACAACATGTTTGGAGGAATCCCGAAAGCCTTTGCAATTTCAGATTTTGTTCCTTCATTCTCTTTTCCACTTCTTTAATCACCGCTATTTTCTCCGCCAAAGTCAAGTTTTGTATGGAACCCGAGGCTTCGATGACAACATCTTAGTTCTGTACACACTTTAAAACACAGGCAAAACCCAACTTCTAAACAACAACTACAAATCTAATCAGACCACTTAGCACGCAATACCAGACAGGTGTAAGGGATGACACTCTTATGAGTTAAGAGATGTGGAGCGTTGCAAAACAATGGGAGGGAGAGGGGTTGGGCATTGACCTTGGAAGGAGCGTCGCAGGCGTGTTGTTAGTCATGTAGGCAAAACCATCGAGAAGGGGCCGCATGCCAATGATACGTCGTTTTTCAGGAATCCTGACCCAACTGTTTGGCTTCCTATCGGCATTTTACACGTAAAAACTTCGAATTATCCAAAATATAATTCGAATTAACCACGACTTTTTAGCATTGATTGTATATAAAATGCTAGGGACCGAGAGAAAAATTCAAATTAAGGAAGATTTCGAATTATAGAAGTTTGAATTTGCCACGTTCCACTGTACATGATGATGTAGTACGGTCCCATGTAGGTGTCTAACAATGGAAAATAAAAGATGATTATACACAAATTTAAAAATTAAGCCAGTGATGCACACTTCAAGGAAAGAGCGCTAAAAGAGCGGGAAATTTTGAGTAAGGTCCTAAAGGTCCTCACTTCTGTTTTGATTTTATACACTTCACACATTACTTCACAGACCTCGGAGATGATCTTGGAGACATCTGTTCGCATCTTTAAAAGCGTGTTTTGCCACCTCTTGTACCAATGACGGCATTCAACCTTTCAGGGATGCTCCTGATTAATGCTGTAATGTCCTGTTGAGGAATTATCTCCCATTCTTCCAGGAGGACATTCCGTAGGTCCTGTAGGGTCTCTGGATAGCACTCACGGGCTCTTCTCCCCAGCCGGTCCCAAACGTGCTCAAGAGGATTCAAATCAGGGCTTCGAGCAGGCCAAGCCATAGCATGAATCCCTGCTTCACCCAAGAGCTTTCTTAACATGTGGGCGTGCATTGTCTTGCATTAGTGTGAAATCATCACCAATAAATGGGGGCGAAAGGCACAACATGCTCCAGAAGGATTTCCTCCACATACTGATGTGCAGTCTCCACGAAGACCAAATCCGTCCTTGCAGCCATACTGATTCCTGCTCACACCATCACACAACCACCCTGAAATGGCGTCCTGGATGAGCATGTGCAAGGGGAATACCTTTCCTCTGGCCTTCTACAGACCCTCTCTCTTCCGTCAGGTGATCAGAGGCCAAACCGCGACTCATCGGCGAACAACACTTGTTCCCATTGTTGTACTGTCCAGCCATGATATTCCCTTTCAAAACGTAGTCGAGCTGTGCCATGTTCTCTGGTAGGTTCTGGGTCTGTAACTGGTCTTCTGGATTGAAGATTGGCTTCTTCCAATCTTCTTCGGACGGTTCTCTCACTAGCATCGACCCCTCGAACTTGGTGGACTCGATTTCGTGCTCCAATGGCGGTGGAGTGACGGTCGTGAAGAACTTGAAGTTGTATGAAGCGGACATCTCCCTTCGATTTTGTTCTTCACGGGCCTGATCCTTTTCTCCTTGCAAAGCCTCCAGTTTCCCCGTACCTTCGTACGGTTCTGGAAATCGTGGAAGCTGTAATTCTCAACACTTCTGCAATGTATTGCATGCTGCGACCATCTTCCACCAAAGCAACAACTTTTGCAGCTTGTTCAGGGCATGTTTGCTCCAAAAAGCTAATTACGACAATCACAGAAAGATCTCGCAAACACATGTGATTGAAAAGGGAACAATTGAAAGTATAACACTAAGCGCTATAAGAGCGGGAACACATTATTGGGTTACATCCAGTGATGTGTTTTCCAGGTTGCGCGGGAAAAATCAATTGAGGCTAGTGCAATCAACAATCAACACTTCATTGTTTGCTTGCAAAGCAACACCAATAACATACACCGTCTAAAAAAATAGGTTAAAGTGCTTCACTTTGATTAAATAGATAAATTACACTTTTTTTTTTTTTTCGTGTGGCCTCCTGAGAGGCCGAGTGCAGGTCTTTCTAAGTGACGCCCGTGGGCGACCTGCGCGTCGGGATGAAAGAGGGAATTGATGAAGGCGAATGAAACTGGGCAAGGATGTGGAAGGAAGCGGCCGTGGCCTGTCAGTAGGTACCGTCCCAGCATTTGCCTGGTGTTGAAAATGGGGAAACCACGGAAAACCATTTCAAGGACGGCCGACGGTGGGGCTCGAACCCACGCGTCTACCGAGTCAGCAGAGAGCTTGGCCCCATGACCTAACGCTGCGCTTTAGCGCGCGTAGCCACTACTGTCGGTAATTACACAATAATTTCACATCATTTATTGGGTGTTGCGTTTTTCGTGCTGGTCAGTGTATTTGAAAAATTCAAAGTTGCAATCCTTACTTGAATTAAAAAACAGATACACACACTAATACAGCCATCACAATTAACACCAGTTATCAGACAGATTCTACACACATCCAAAGTACACGGGGCTACATGACTGCGTTGTCACAGCCCCTAAACTGAGGAATCAACTGTTACGTGCCACCCCCTAGTGGCACTTTTGTTAACTGGATTACGGTGGGGGTACAAAGCACAACACCAATTACTGCTTAAAGAAATAATTAACTTTATTGTGGCCAGAAAATTACACTAGTCAGCAAATACAAGCAATTAGGAGCCTTATTCCAGTTTCCTCAAGTCTCTTCCTTGAGCGCTCTTGGCCCTTCCACTTGTCAACAGATCACAGAAGTTAATCCGTCCTAATGAGTACGGTGGCCTTGACAGAAACTACCTGCTCCTCTCCTTTATGTTCACCGACCATAATTACTTACGATCACTTGCTGCAGGCTATTTCGCTGTCCACAAGCTGGAGAAACAATGTCACTGGATTTCGTAACTCGCACAGCACTTCGTCACCACACTTCTGTCGCACAAGATAATCGCTCGCACTAGCTCGTAAAACGCAACAACAACTGCTAGACAGGTCGCACTTAAATAGCAGGCCGGTGACTCAATAAATGCTTCTAGATCCATCCAGAGTTCACGGCTTCTCGAGGTTTCCATCGCTGGTCCAGTCACGAATATTCTGGACTACCCCTTTGTCCTAGTAGCCCTGTTGCATAAGGCACACGCAATACAGGAGGCAGGCCACAGCCCAGCCCTGGGGCAGTTGTGACTCATGCGGCGAGTGATGACACAAACTCACAGCCGTAACACAACCAACCGTGATTTAATAGTTGAATGACGATAGTTTTGTCTCTCAGAACCTGGATCATATGAATTGAACATGAATTTAATTTGACGTTTTTTCCTTATTATTAATATTCAGTACTGTACCGTAGACTATTATTACCCTTTCATGAATTGATTGCCGGCGGTGGAGATGGGAAATATTCTTTATGTACTTGTGTCACACGTCAGACTGCTTCGTCAACAGGTACTGTTACGCGAGTAGGATATGACTCAGCTCAAGTACCCTCAGTCATCGTTTAACTGCCATGGTGACATGAGCTCCTATGACGCTTATCTGACGTTATGCAGCTTGACCTATGTGCATACAGCACTCTGTCATCGCTGTGTCCTCCGCTTCGCCCCACGGGGCTCATGCTACAATAAACATAAACGCTGGCACAACCACGCTCAGCGGCAATCGAATATTGAATGGGTAATATTAGTTTTATTCTGTTTCTTTTTTTCTTACTAGCCAATAATCTTTGTGCTAATAAAGCACAAAAATGATACGATTTTTTATTTTATAACCTAAATTTAGTTAACTTTCATTAAAAATATTAATTTCTTAGTAAAGCTTACGTAGTTTCTACAATCTCATCACAACTTCAGATTTATTAGGGCTTTTTGGTATCAAAACCTGCTAAATCCAAATCTTAGTAACAAACCCCGACAAATCCGAATTATTGCTTTATATTTTTCTAAATAAATTGTTAACTATCCCGGGGATCAGCTTCGTACTTCGTCACTGTTCTTAAAAATAATTAATTCATTTTTTAGTGAAAAAAGTATTTCTTTCTAGGTATTGGTTTGTTTGGGGCAGTTTTTGCCACTTTGCCATAAAAGTGAAAGAATGGATTTGGAGGGTTTTGATACTAGGCAGCTCATATGTATAACTGTGCGATACACGTGATCTAATTTTGTGTTCCACTGGATTTTATGTGCCAATTGCATATTATCAAGCATCGGTTGTCTGCTGGTATTTGTTTTTGTGCAGTTTGAATCATGGCGCTGTTGCGTTTTAAAGCTATATTTGAGTTTGCTCACTGTACCATAGACTCTAGAAATTATTTGCTGCTTGGTAGGGCTAAGGGATGAGTATAACTTGTATTAAAACTTGGGGTAGACAGGAATTGCTTGATTTGGATGGTGAGTATTAACCCTGCGAAGTCAAATTAGGCCTATATGACTCGTAGTGGATTGGCTCGGATATCGCAGAGCGAGGTGATTGCGGTTGGTAGGGTTATTGGAAATGAACTAGAGAGCGGGGAAGGATACCTGACTGATGAAGCTTGGCAGTCCTCGGCTGGTGTAGGCTTGGCTGTCTTGGTACGGCTTGGCTCGGCGAGACTGTACTTGGCTGTCTAGGTGCGGCTTGGCTCGGCGTAAGTGAATAACCCGTCCTGTCGTCAGTGAGTGTAGTTGTGAGTGGTCCAACCCGCTCTTGTTTCCCGTATTTATTTGGTATCGTCACCTTTCGGCTATTGCTATTTGCATCTTTTGTAAAGTGGAAAGTGATGAAAACGTATATCCGCAGCCCTCTTATACATCGACTTACAGCCGTAAACTGAGCAATATAGCCTACTTTGCTTTTACTCATTTTGCACTCTTATCAACGAGTAAAACTTATTACTTATGTATAAACACGAAGAATTTACCACGATCTGCTTACCAATACAAGAAACCATATACAAGCAGTCACCACGTGACAAATGTACCCTACTTGGTAAGTTTCTCATTTTTACCGCTAGATGTCATATCAGATAGCTGGAGTTGCCAATAGAAGTTACATGTATTTAAAGTTGGACCTCTCAGCAGGCTAAGAATCATGTTGGTAGCACTGACATATATAAGTTACTCCAATGTAATACAGAATGCCAGGTACTCTACGTGTGCATAGTTTAACGCTGTCGGCTTGCATACTTTCTGATATATTGGTATTTGGATTTAAGAAATAGAGAGAGCAATTATTAACAGTTGGCAGCCCTGGTGGCTCTTAAGAATACACTCAGTCATATCTGTTTATATACACATACTACATACAAAATTTGGTTGAAATCCAACTGATAGTGTAGAAGTTATATGCATTTAAAAATTGGACCTATCAGAAGGTTTAAAATTATTTTGGCAACACTGTCATGTATCGCCTCCAGGAAATTAAACTATCTACATGTGTGGCAATTTTGGAATAGCTCCCATGCATACCTTCCATGATATCCAACATGGAGCTCAAATTTCTAGTGCGTTTTTTCAGCAGTTGGTAGCACTGACATCATTTTCAAATATGGGCGTGAGATATTCCGGTATACATCTTTACTCATACTAAACTTGGTTTCGATTGCTGCAGACGTTTAGGAGTTGATAGGTGGGCCACACACTCAGCCAGACAGACAGAAGGACAGACAGACAGGCACACATTTTCCCGGATCGATCTCATAAGTCAACTTTTTCCTCATGCAAATTGTGAAAAGTTGGCTAAAATATATATATATATATATATATATATATATTAAAATTGTTTTTGTTAATGTGTATTAATGCTGAATCCACCATATAAATTTCAAAATGAACAAATAAGATTTGTTAATATTCATAATGTTGAATTTTGGGCTTATGCCGTGTTTTATTATATTAAAATTCGACGCGTTTCGAAAGAAACCATGTCTTTCTTCGTCAGGAATAATCTGGAATATGACAATGATTGCTAAGAGAAAGCAACAAAGAACATATAGAAGGTGCCCAAAGATGGACGCCATTATAGCCCCATGTTAGGGACAACGGAAAGCAGCAGATTTGTTAAAGTTTACTTGCAACGTGAACACATACCTTAAATGAATGACAGAAGAAATGAAGTGATAGTGGAGACTGTTGCTGGAATGAAATTTTGACTGGGAAAACCGTAGTACCCGGAGAAAAGCCTGTATGCCTCCGCTTTGTCCAGCACAGATCTCACATGGAGTGACTGGGATTTGAACCACGGACCCAGTGGTGAGAGGTCAGCGTGCTTCCGCCTAGGCCACGGTGGCTGTTTTATTCTTTGGTAAACGCCTTAAACAGCACCATTATTTCCTGAAATATATTTACTCAGTGATCAAAACCATTATAAACATTACATTTCACTTGATACTGTACCCGATACCTAGTTGAGGCTATCGGCTACGCCAGCAGACATTAAGCCGTAGTTGAGATTATGGGAAGAGTTGTGAAAAGATAGCGCTCAGATCGAGTCAAGAGGAATGTCAGGATGACGTAGAAGGTCTAAGATCAAGAAGGCACTGGCATCTGTAAGCGGATGGAATTATGGATGGAATTATGAAGCTTTATTAAGATCTATATGGAACATGGTATTTAAACATCTCAGAAGAGAAGATATAACATGCATTATATGTGGTAATAATTTTAAGGAAGTCAGATAACCCCTAAGTTATTTTATAACTTAATAGCCGAGATGATCGGGGTTCGAGATTATAGTTGTGACGCAAGAGCACAGTGGTGGGGAGAACGTCACATGACTGCGACAGGCAGGTAAGGGTCATTGCAGTCCAGAGACAGTCAGTCGAGTCCAGTACAGCGAGCAACGCAGTCGAGGTCAGTCAGTCGAGCTCAGTAGCACACGCCAAGCGCATGGTACAGGTCGCGCAGCGAACAGTTTTGTCACGGAAAGTGAAAGCGACAGTTTTAACTTCACCGAGCAGCGGACGACAAGTAGGTCAGTGAGCCGGGCGGACATCCGCAGTAGGCAGCCTGAAGACCGGTTACCGAACCTGCTGTACGGGTCGAGCGGCATGAGGAGGCCGGGGTTTTAGAACAGCATTGCGAGTAGTTGGAGAACTTTATTCCAAGCTGCATTTCAACGCAGAACAGCATAGTAGAGCGACATGGCGAGGCCAGCTTTAGGCGGAGATTATTATAGCATTATGACAGAAGCTGAACTTCATTACAACATTGAGTTGGAACGTTTATACAGCATTTGAATTATACAAGCAGATAGTTACGAGACACTGCGACTTTGAACTTCGAATGAACATAGTTTTTCAGAGACTTTACGACTATGCATTTCATAACGCATTCCAAGTAACATTAACGATTTCAGGCAAACGGAATGTTGTAAGCATATGCACTTAGGAACATTGGCTCGTGCATTAATGCAATTCTTTCTCATGAAGTGTTATAAATTACCGAGTATGAACACAACTACAGGGTGTTTCATGAACTTAGACACTCTCATATAAAATTTTATTTTATGAAAGTGAGACTTAGCAGTTATTGGAGATTGAACTTTCAACACTCAAACTGAACATTGTATGGAACAGTGGCGTAACGTAGAAGAGGAATAAGGGGTCCGCTGTTTCTATGAACTTTTTCGTGAAGATTTGGACAGTATCCGCTATGGATAACCAGAAGTTTATCATGTCGGAGTAAACGCAGACAGAGACGCGATGGCACCACAGAGCGATGGATTCGATTCCTGACGAGGAGGAGGTCCACCGGCTGATTCACTTGGGATTTTGAAGGCAATCGTCATTGCATGGATGGAATGATATTCACGCCGATCTTTCGAGAAATTCATTACATAAGGAAAATCGACGATCTTTGAAATTTAATAACAGCTGATTATGAGAAGGTACTGTAAGAGTTATAACTTCCTGATACGATTATTTTCACGAATAATGGGCACACATGTATATTTTTCTAATAGGAGTGATACGATTATTTAGACATGGTTTGACTTTATATGCTTCGAATTTGCTAGAATATGGCGTGACCATATGACATGGCAGGCATCATTATACGAAATTCTCACCATTGGTTGGCTTTAGTAAGCAGATGTTTGGTCTTTTAGACATTTTTCCAGCAAGGATATTTTTCATGAACAGTTTTTTTTTTTTTTTTTTTTCGTGACGAGTATTTCGAACTCGTGATCTGCAATTGATTATCTAAATTACTTCGTCAGTTCATTGCATACTAGCGAGTGTGTATTATTCATCAGTAGGGATTTTTTCCATTGGATTGTTTGGAGATATTAAGATGTTATTCACTTTAGTGAATGAATATCGCTTTTATATGACAACTAGAGACTTGTTGATTCCTATCTGGTACATTCACTCATTTAGTCTTCGAGATGGGGTCTTTCGTATTTATACGATTGTATGGTGGTTACTCATCTTACCCATCGTGCAGGGCACTATCATGTTAGTCGACGGGGCGAGGTCTTTCGTATTTATACGATTGTACGGTGGTTACTCATCTTACTTGCCATTGAGGGTCTCATTTTATCATCCGAGTGTACATGAGATTGTAAGTGAATCAAACAAGGAACTACTAGTCACATATCAGTCGAAATTTTGTTAAATAAATTAAAGATAAATGTTAGCAGGGTTACATTTGTAATTCTTGTTTGCCAATCCAATATTTTGTTGCTATACTCTTTTGAGAGTACTTTCAGTTTAACAGCTGGTACAGCTGATGCTTTTGATGATTTTTATAATTGAGTTTGATACCTTTGAGAAGGATTTAAAGTAATTGAATCTTGTAAGATGAATCATTAATGGTCAGATTTATTTTAAGGCAGATCAGTATTGCAGATTTTGATATGAGAGATTATAGCACATTGGTGTTTTTCTGTGATGTGAATTATGAGAATTGTAAGAGAATTTATGCTATTTGAAAGCAGATCTTGAATTACTAAGGTAATATTTTTTTCCAATTGTTTAAGAAGTTGTCTAGATGTGATCAGATTAACTACAGTTATTGGAGATTGTGTGCGTTGATAATTTGAAGCCAGTTATATATTTTTTGTAGATCATGCAACATGGTTAAGTGAAGTTTGTGATAGGCATTTTGTAGAAGTTGCCAAGTGATAGTTGCAATATTGCTAATGTATTTTGAGGCAGACATGAGGTTGTCGAACCCAGTCTAGCGTAATTGTTGAGATTCATGCTGTGTATGCTGAATATTTATGGAGTTTTGTGGAATAATTGTGGTATTCAAATGTGATATTTGAAGAATTGAGGATATATAATGTAGTTGTGGGTAGTCAGATCCAACGTGATGTCGTGAAGGCAATAATATTTTTGGCATGAAAATTAAATACGAGATATAACTTGGATGTGATAAAAATGTAAGACAACGTTCTATAACCCATATTAAACAATTTGTTAGGAAATAAAACAAATAAATAAAGTTGATAATACAAGATTTTCTGAGAATAATAATTAATGAAATAATAATCTGAAATTTGAGCATATTAATGATCTGACCTAATGAAATAAAAATCAGAATGACTAGATGAAACAATAAAAATCTAAATAACCAGAAGAATAAAATTTAAATAAATTGATAAATTAAATTTTGGAATAAATCAATGAATTAAGTAAATGGATGAATTAGAGATTGGATAAATAAACTGATTTAAATAAATTAATAGATGATTGGATAGATGATGAATAACTGAATTAGAAGGTGATAATTAATTAAAGAAGCTGATGATTAATGAATTTATATGGATTAAAAATAAATTTAATTGAGATAATTTAAAGAAATTGCAACTTGAGTTGAGGAATTAAACAATTTGTATTGATGATTTAAGATGATTTAATCTGAAGTAGATGATAAAATAAGATTGTGTGAATAATTAGAAAATATAATGAAGTGATGATAATAATTTTAATTTAAATGATTTAATGGTGATGGATTAATGATTCTGACAGGAATATGTCGAATTTTGAGATGAGAATTAATGTGAGAAATATTTAACTATGATGATGATGATGATGACCAATGAGCCGTGGATTTTCTGTAATTCACAAACAAGTAATTATTAATGACAATGTAAATAGTGTAAATTAATTATTCGATGTTTAGGAGCATTTTACTAACGTGTTCAACGTTTAAATTATGCCACGCAAGCCATAAAATACGTGATATTTAAAATATGTGATTATAATGTGTATGTTTAGACAGATTAATAATTTTTTTCAAATCCACATTTATGATGTTAGATTAAAGAGAAATTAGGTCTCAGGTATCACAAATGTCAGTGACGAAAGACATAGTGCTACAGTGATCCTGAGAACCCAAGAGAACTTTAGAGATTTTTCACGTTTTATGTGGATGAAATATTTTTGATTAGAAAGGAGATGGTTCGATTTTTGGACAATGACAATTTAACGTTGGCATTCGACCATGCTCTCAGGTAGGAGGTATATTTAAAATGTCTGTCTGACTATCAAAGTGAAATAAATTTGTTTTTATCTTAGTTGTGATCTGATGATGGTGTGATTTTCCTTTTTCTTTCTTTATCTTGATTAAGGCTTAACCGGAAAGGATGTGGTTTGCTAGGAGTTTAGTTGATGGCGCCCATTTATATTTGCATTTTTTTTATTAAACTTAAGCCCGTAACGACCCTAGAGATACTTTGTCTCGTGTTACCCACTGCTTTTTCGATAACTCAGCTGAATTTCCGACACATTCCTTATTTGACTAGAGGTTCATTTAACTCCGCTCTGTCCTGGAACTCCAGGAATGCGATGTAATAGCAGATGGGTCATCGCATCCCCAGGACGAACGGGTACAATACCAATCTGTCCATATCTCCCATCTTCTGAAAACCAACGGAACTGATGCACATGCACTGTGCAGTATACAGCAAATTAATGGGTTTTCAAGGTTTCTGTGCAGCAATCTTTTGGAAGCATGTGGAACTGCTTGAACTGAAATGGATGGGAAGATTCTTTCCCTACCACCATTCTATATATGCGGTACATGGTGGGAAGACCTAGGGAGAGGGGACTTTCTGCCACTCCCAGTATTTACCAAAAGTCAGAATAAGAATCTTATGTTGCATCAGGTTATCTAGTCCATAACGAAACACCAATAGCCACTTGAAGTTTTGCATACCAACTGATGAGCTCGATTACACACGGGACAAAATCCCGGTTTGGCACCAAGACTTTCCCCTCACCATCAAACTACGCGATACTCTTTATCAGTTTCACTCAACGCACTCTGTTACTACAAGCAAGCGTTTCGACAACAGGTCTAAAGCTCAGTGACTTTGTTTCTAAAACAGAGTGTGAGATTAGGATGGGGCTAGCTATAACTCTCTGATTGTCACATTATTTAATGAGTAGTAATAAGCGGCTTCGGTGGCGTAGTTGGTAGCATGCTTAACTGCTGTGCCCAAGATAGTGGGTTCAAACCTGGCCGAAGGTGTCGGATTTTTTAAGAGCGTTAAAAATCCTTCAGTATGCCTTCCTTCGGAGGGGAAGTAAAGCCGGCAGTTCCATGTCATAGATTTATGGCATGTAAAAGATCCTTTCACAGACTAAACTTGTGTAAAGCTAAATTGTTAGGTTAGATTTCATCGGAACGCTCTATCAAAGTTCCAACGTTCACCACTAGGTGTCATTGATAACTGGTAGCGAAAGTTGGAACTACTATAAATTGAACGGAACTTGTAGCTCACCCTATGGGTGTCCGCTGGAAGCAGCTACATACTCAGGCGAACCAAACATGTCCTCGGACACTCCCGGCACTAAAAGCCATACGATAAATAATAAAAATTCCTCTCGGCACGCCGGAAGGCAGAGGTAGATTTCACCGGGCAAACTAGGGGATAGGCTATAATAGGCAAAATATGCAGGTTTTCGTAGAAGGATCAGACCTCATTTATTGCGAGAAAGTATTTTAAGATGCAATTGGAGCTCAATTAACTTTTCTTTCGTCTTACTATGCATATTTTTAACATTTTATTGTGTTATGGGGACGGTAACCTTCTTGTCATTTGGGGTCCATTTTTATACTTGTGGTCACACCGTCCTTATGCAAGGTTTGGAACTGATGTGTAACTATCTAACAGTCGGTTACTTCTTCACGTCAAATTTTATCTCCCGCAGAGATGATGGTTGATTCCTCAGTTTAGGGCTGCGACAACGCGGTCATGTAACCCCGTGTACTTTGAGTGTATGTAGAATCTGTCTGATAAACGGTGTTAATTGTGATGGCTGTATTAGTCTGTAATTCAGGTAAGGACTGCAGACGGTCAATTTCAAGTAGTAGTTCCTAATGTTGGTACCAAAGATACCGTCAACGACACCTAGCCGTGAACTTGGCTACTAGATGCCACCGCAACCAGCAACTTGCAACGAACGTTGGACTTCCCCTCTAAAGGAAAGCATACTGAGGGATTTTCAGTGCTCTTTGAAAATCCGACGACTTCGGCCGGCTTTGAACCCGCGACCTTGGGCATAGAAGTTCAGCATGCTACCAGCTAGGCTACGTCACCGAAGCCGCTTCCCACATAGTCAGATGGAAAACTGAATGTGATCTCGTTGTCATGGCAACCTTTGATAGCTCATCCCTCATCAATTTAGAAGCGTTGTCATGGTAACCTCTGATGGCTCTTGGCATTTTCTTCTAATTCCGAAATCATTTTTCTCACCCCTTGGCGTAATGGTGGGTTGTATCAAAAATTCTTTCAGACAAACGTTTTAGGTAATTATTAGGGGAATATCGTCCATTTTGTACGGTTTTGATATTGTGCCTATTAAGAGAGATATGATTAATGTTTCCTGAAAAACTCACCTTTTTCCACCCCATTGGCCAATGGTTGGTGCTATCAAAAAACTTTCTGAACATAAATTGTTGGTACTTATCCGACACATAATATGAACTTTGAAGGGATTCGATATTTCACATATTAAGAGAGTTATAGTGATATTTCACTTTTTCGAAAAAAGCCCCCCATTTTTACCCCCTTCGACCGATATTGTCCATTAACGAACTCGACCGAGATTTTATAGGTATACATATTATGTAAAAAATTCAAAGTGATTGGTGCAAAATTACGGCAGTTATCGTGTCCACAAGAAACTGATATATACATAAATTATATATAAACTTTTGAACTGACAATGGTTTTGGGGTCTGGGGGATGTGAAGCGCGAAGATATGTCGAAATTTTCAGGAAGTCGAAACATGGTACCCATTGCAATAGTTAGCTTTCTAATGAAATCTACCTAAATGAGTAGTAATTTAAGCTTTAGAGGATTTTTACATTACTTCATTCTATTTTTATTTAAAACAATATCAACGATTTCTTTTACATTAATGACTTTCATAACTAAGCTTTATTGTTTCATTTGTTATTACTGGGGCTCGGATTCGAGCATATTTGCATATTTTTTTCCTGAAAAGTACACATTGAGAGAAGCCTTTCGGTGGTATTTTCACCTCTCTGGGACCAACAGAATTGAAATTTATCGAGCATATAAATGCATAAAACCGCGGTTTTCAGAATAGAAGCATATAAATGCATATTCTTGTGGTTTTCGTCTAAGTAGTTTGTTTTTCTTCGAATTCTCCCCCGAATTCGGGCCCTGACAATTCTTAAGGTTCGAAAACAGAAATAATTATTGAAAAGCCTATCTGGTGTGAATAATAGAACCCCAGGCTTTTAACCTTTTGTGAGGTCGTTCTCGTCATTGAAACTTTTATTGACTGATTAAGAAAATCATTCAAAACTGAAAACATAGAAAATTTCTTGTTGTACAGACCAATGCAGATCTACTTCATTGACTCGCCTAATTCTGAAGATTTTGTAAAGGAACTTTTAAACTGTAACTTTTATAAGAGCACTTCTCTTATATATACTTGTAAAACTTGAATGCAAGTATATTGCAGTGTATCATGCATACAATTAGAAAAGAAAGCCCGTATATTAAGATATGTTTTTGGTTTTTTCATTTCACTTTCCTTTCTATAGTTTTTAACGGTGTTTTTCGAGCATATTCTGCATATTTAACCGCATATAATGGGGGTTTCGAACATATCTATCGAGCATATAATGGGTTTATAATGGGGTTTTCGAGCATATAATGGGTTTCTTGAGCATATCTATCGAGCATAAAACACATGGTTTTCTAGCATATCTGGAGATTTTATCGAGCATATCGATCCGAGCCCTAGTTATTACATATTGCACTGTGGGTTGAAAGAGAAAAGTCAGTAAGTATAGGGCTGTCCTGCTTTTAACAAGACCGTGTGCGGCCACGCGACCACACAATGGCTGTGGAAAGTCAGAGCTTCTGGCTCGCATACAGGACATTCCTGGCCTGTATCATTGCAAAAACAACATTTTAAAGAAATGTATAAGGGCCCAAAAATAATGCACAAAGAAAACTAAAACAAACTTGAATGTCCTATTTGATAGAAACAAATGAACCCGAGCTTATGCACAGCAACAGTGTACCAAAAACCAATAAAAAAAGACGTGCCAAAAAGACCTATAGTAAATTTTAGGAGCAGCCCGACAAGTATAAACTACAATTTTTAAAGAAGCATATAAAAATGGAGGTAAACATCATGATCATCATCATTTCTTCGCTCCAGCAACCCGGGTGCGGTTATGAATGAGCCGTCTCCATTGTCCTGTCCATCCATAACTGTTGTTTTTGTATTTGATGCCAGTTCTTATCTCTAGCTTCAAGGTCCTTACAAATTTGCTTCTCCCACCCATCGCGAGGTTTTCCTCTTGGTCTCTTTCCAGGGACACTCTGGCCAAAGTACACTGGAGGTATCCTGTGGGGAGCCATCCTCTTCATGTGACCATACCATCTCCAGTGTCTCCAGCAGGCTCCTTTCCAATCCCAGTTGTTGTCGGATATCCTCATTCCTCATTTTAACCATTTTCGTCTTTTGAAGGCAAGAACGGACAAACTTCAATTTTACTGCCTGGAGACGACTGTTTGTTGGTCTAGTAAGAGTTGCTGCTTCCAGACCATATGCTAGTATAGGTATTAAGTACTGTATATCTTGAACAAACTAATCTTGGAAGTTTGTGGAAATGTTTCGTCCCAAAGTAGCTGACGCACTGCCTGATAGAAATTGGAAGCTTTCTGTATTCTGTTGTTAATCTCTTGATGTATGGTATTGTCCGAGGAAAGAATACTACCTATATACTGGAATTTGTCTACAACATTTATCTCCTAATCTCCAAGTCTTAGGTGGACCATTGAAGGATTTCTACTCATCACCAAACCAACTGTCTTGGTTTTGCTGATTTTAAGACCCATGTTCACAAATTAATTTTGCCAAAGATGTAGTCTAGCTTGCACCTCCTCTTCTGACTCGCCCCACACCAAGGCATCATCGGCGAAAACTAAGGCATTAGTTTCTTGATCCTTGATTTTAACTGCTTTTAAGACTTCATCCATTATGATAATGAAGAGAAGTGGTGAAAGGCAACATCCCTGTTGGACTCCGCTCTTTGTTACGAACCAACCTGACTTCCTATCCTGGACCGGTACACAGCTCTTGGTTTCATCGTATAATCGTTGTACTCGTGATATGATGTCCTTGGGCATTTTCTTACGTCTCAAAACGTTTATCTCCTCATCTCCAAGTCTTAGATGATCCTTGCGTGGTACATGGTCATAGGCTTTCTCGATGTCCAGAAAAACAGTTATAAGTGTTTTACTTTTCTCCCAGTACTTTTCGTGGAGCATTCAGGTTGCAAAGATGAGGTCCACAGTCGATCCATTTGGTCTAAATCCATGTTGTTCCTCTTCAAGTGTAGGTTCAACATATTTTCTTATCCTTCCCTCAAGGATGGACTCATAATTTTTTTATCCTTTCACTTTCAAGCTGTCATCTGATGGATGTGCACACACTTCTTTTAAAATGAGATGGAAGAGAGACCATTAAAGATTTTAAAATTAAATATTATAAACATTGAGTGTATAAATCACTTGTTATTACTTAAGCCCCTCGGCCTAGGGCAAACGGGGGGCTTGGGCTGTAACTGTGTGCATCTGGGCACCTCTTGGCTGATACGTCCACGTCGTGGGGGGCGGGCAACACTGAATTACAGTGGCAGAGTGCAGTCAGGGACCGAGATGGGGCGGTATATCCCCGAGCTAGTAGGTCTCGAACACCAGAGACAAGTGGACGAGATTGTCCACATGGGAGAAGGGAGAAAACCCTGTAAAAATCTAGTAAGTCCAGGGACTATGAGGAGGCAGCACCTCCACTGGACTAAGGCGCAGTGGGCCAACAACTCACTAGCCCGAAAATCCAAAGTTAAAAGAAATCAAAAGGAGAAAACCGGCCTGATTAAATCGTTGACGACTATGCGAGGAAAAAGGATAATGAGAATAGGAACATGGAACGTAAGTGGTATACAGGGGAAAGAAATAGAGCTAGCAACTGAACTCCAGAACTCACAAGTAGAGGTTTTAGCTATTACAGAAACCAAGAAGAAAGGACGAGGATGTGAACAAATAATGGATCAGGAAAAGATTTCAGGAGTGGCACAGAGTGAGAGAGCAAGCGCAGGAGTCGGAAGGATATAGGCAATGGCAATACATTAGTGAGAGGATCATTCAACTGACGATAGAAATGGGAGAGAGAGACTTTCAGGATATGACCTTTATTGCGGCTTATGGACCCAAAGAGGATAACACTAAGGAAGTGAAGGAGGTCTTCTATGAAGAACTGCAGAAGACCATAGATGATGCAAAAGGAAGAGTGTTCGTACTGGGTGACCTTAATGGCCGAGTTGACAACAGAGTAGAAGGGTGGGAAGAGGTGATGGGAAGACATGGTGAAGAGACACAAAATGACAATGGAAGGAGGATTTTAGAACTATGCAACAGCAATGAGATGGTTGTCTCCAATACCATGTTTCAACACAAGAGGATTCATATGTATACCAGAGAAGAGCCAAACCGACAAGAGAAGTCTATAATAGACTATGTGCTTGTAGAGAAGGCTGGATGCCAGGGTACACAGGGGGTTCGAGATTGGTAGCGATCACTACCTGCTCGTTATGAAGATGGCAGTTACATCGAAGCCGAAACAACAGCAGCGGAGGAAAAAACCTAAGAAGAAGATAAAGGGGTATAGACTCAAGAAGGAGGAAGATGTGAGAGCAGCATATCAGGAGAAGATATCTGATAGACTACAGGGCATAGGGACAGAGGATTTGGACTTGGAAGAGTCATGGGGCTTGTTTAAGCAAACAATTCTGAGGGCGGCAGAAGAAACCTGTGGAGTGTCAAAGGCTGGAGTACAACAGAAGAGGACGGCATGGTGGACTGAGGAGGTGAAAGCAGAGGTGAAGAAGAAGAAGCAGTATCTTACAACTAGGTCACAGGGGGATTAAGATCTCTATAAAAACCAGAGGCAAAAAACAAAAAATGCAGTTAAAGAAGCAAGAAAAACGACATGGGACAATTTTGGTAAAGAGATGGAAGAGAATTATAGTACAAATCAAAAACTCTTCTATAAAGTTATGAAGAATATGAGGAAGGGGAAGGAATGCCCACTCAAATTTATAAAAGACAAGCATGGAAACCTACTAAGAACAGAAAAGGATATAATGGAAAGATGGAAGGAACATTTTAAGGAACTCTTAGTAGCGGAAGGGCAAGAAACAGACCAAGAAGAACAGGAATTAAGAAGAGAGACTAATCAAGGAATAGAGATTACAATGGAGTAGGTCAAGAAGGCACTGAAGAAAATGAAGCTGGGTAAAGCAGCCGGGCATGATCAGATCACCCCGGAGATGCTGAGGTATATGGGTGAGGAGGGAGAGAGACTACTGTTAAAAGTATTGAACATTGCCTGGAGGGCAAAGAGCATCCCTGAAGATTGGAAGTCAGCATTATCATCCCCATTTTTAAGAAAGGAGATAATCGGGAATGCGGGAATCATCGAGGGATCTCACTGCTAAGCGTACCAGGAAAGATTTATGCACGAGTGTTGGAAGACCGACTGCGGACAATTGTAGAACCCCAGTTTGATGAAGCACATTGTGGATTTAGGCCAGAAAGGAGTACACAGGATTTGATTTTCAGTGCAAGACAGATAAGTGACAAGATGCTGGAAAAGGGAAAGGAGGTCCACATGGCCTTCATTGACTTGGAGAAGGCTTTCGACAGTGTCCCGCGGTACAAGATCTGGGAAGCTTTGCGACAGAAGGGAGTGGAGGACAGCCTGTTGGTAGCACTGAAGAGTATGTACAAGAAGTGTAGAAACTATATCAGAACATCAAATGCAGAGTCAGAGGAGTTCCAGACGACATCGGGAGTGAGACAGGGATGCATTTTAAGTCCACTCCTGTTTATAACTCTTATGGACTCGGTCATTAAAAACTGTAATGTGAGAGTGAAGAAGTTCCATCTTGGCTATAGGAACATGCGGCCAGTGTTTGTTACACATTTCGTTTTTGCAGATGACATCCTGCTGATGGGAGACACCCAAGAACATCTACAACATAACATTAACGTATGGGATGAAGAATTATCCAATAGTGGGATGAAAATCAATACTGCTAAGACACAGACAATGCTAGTGTCACGAGAAGAAACTGTGCAGCAGGTGAATATAAGAGGAACCAACCTGGAACAAACTGAAAGCTTCAAATATTTGGGAGCAATACTACAAAGAGATGGAAAAATTGAGGGTGAAATCAATAGCAGAGTGCAGGCTACCTGTAGATTGTTCAATTCAATAAAGTCAAGTTTCCTTAACAACAGAGAAGTTTCGAAGAACACAAAGCTGGCAATATTTCGGGCTGTCTATACACCAGTACTTATGTACAGCAGTGAGACCTGGTGCCTCACAGACAAGTACCGCAGCAAAGTGCAGGCAATGGAAATGAGGTATTTGAGGAAAGTAAAAGGCAAGACGAGACGGGACAGGATCCGGAATCAGACCATGAGAATGGGTTTAGGAGTTGTACCACTTCAGCAAAAGGTCGAACAGAATCAGATGAGGTGGTACGGCCACATCCAACGTATGCCGGAATCACGAATTGCCAAGATAGTATGTGAAACACAAGTGCAGGGTAATAGAACAAGAGGGAGACCAAGGACTACGTGGCAGGAAAATGTCAGGAGGGTAGTCGAGGAGAGGGGAATAGAATGGAGGAAAGCAAAACAGCTGAGCAGAGATAGGAAGGCTTGGCGCTCCTTTTGTAAAACCTCGACATCGATGGGTAGAAGAGGATCCGACTAAGTTAGTAAGTAAGTAAGTTATTACTTAAAATAATTGATGTTTCTCAACCTTATGATTTGAATGTAAAAACAACAATGGAAGAAAGAATTACAAATTTCAGATTTGAAATTTTTGAAGGAATTTTGGGAACTGGAATTAACTTTCCAAGCCTATTATTCATGTTAAAAGAAACTCTATATTATTTGATAGAGTGGTACATGTCAAGTTTTCCACCAACCACGATGTAAACAAGACACGAAACTCCGTGAATACATGTTTCACACTCCAAGATTTAATATAATTACACATTTTCAGAGGTTCCCGCCTAATATAAACATGAGTAAAAATTGCCTCTTCATATTCCCCGAAAATTGCTGCTGGCAAGCGTAAAAACAAGTGACCAAATAACCAATAATAAAGGCCAGTAACGATGGATCTTTACCCTGACAGTTTTGGCACGAACAGGGCGTAAAAACAGATCGTTACTTTGAAAGCCATGGGACAACAAAGTGACACCTCTGTAGTTTGCACATTTCTTCCTATCACCCTTTTTCAATAATGGGATGATGATTCCCTGCTTCCAATCATTGGGTATTGTATTTTTTTTTCCATATTCTGTAAACACAAGTTTTATAAATTCTATAGATTTTGTTGTTGTTTGAGTCTTCAGTCTTTTGACTGGCTTGATGCTGTCCTGAGCTAATCGTTTCATCTCTACATAGCTACCACACCCTACATCCGAGGCAATCTGTTTAACATATTCTAACCTTGGTCTACCCCTACAGTTCTTGTCCTCAACCTTTCCTTCCATAACTAAGCTTGCTATTCCTGATGCATGACAACGCTCGCCCACAAGCTGCTGTCTGAGTGAATGGAGCGCATTGTGTGGCTCTAAAATTCATAAAGGTGGTCAAGGGTCCCTCTAGAATTTTTTCACGCGATTTACACGTGAGGGTGTGGTACGGAAGTTCTATTATATCCCTATCCCTATATTGTTATATTCTTGTTCTTTATTTGTTTCACCCAACTTTGGGCTACATGAAATCAATCATTTTCTATTGTTTTGAGCTTTCCTTCTGGCCCAGTATTGCCTCATCCTTTGAGATCTTGCTTCGGCAGAGATGTGGATCGTACGCTTTTGTTTGATTTTAACTTGGAACCGTTGTTTCTTATCCTTGGTGATGGTTTTGGCTGTTTTGTCCATGAGCATGGTGTCTGTAATTTGGAGTTCCACGAGGTCTTTCTCGGTTTCCTTAAACCAAAGAGGTTTTGTTTTTTTTTATTACGGAAGTGGTCGAAGATCTTTTTGGTTAATCTATTTGAATTCATCCGGAGGATGTGCCCATAAAAATCAATTCTCCGTTTTCTTATTGTGTCCGAGAGTTTTTCAGTTTTTTGGTAAAGAGTTTCGTTCCTGACATGGATTAATTTGTTTTTTTGAAATTTGGGGCCTAATATTTTGCGTATTATCTTTCTTTCCATGACCTCCAGCCTTTCAAGCGGTCTCT
The DNA here is from genome assembly GCA_946902985.2 of Meconema thalassinum. Taxonomy (NCBI): domain Eukaryota; kingdom Metazoa; phylum Arthropoda; class Insecta; order Orthoptera; family Tettigoniidae; genus Meconema; species Meconema thalassinum. The sequence goes on along the minus strand of OX336392.1, from coordinate 5,162,450 downwards.
GGGTGGTGAGAGACAATGTTTCGGCTGCATATAAGGCTTCTGGTTTAATTACCGTGTTATAATGTTTTATCTTGGTATTCCAGGAGAGAGACTTCTTGTTATAAGTGTCCTTCGTAAATTGGAAGGCCAATTCAACTTTATTTCTCCTAGATTCCATTGCCTTTTTCTCTAACGCATTCCAGCCGATCCATTCCCCAGTTAAATAGCAGTGGAGAAAGTCCATCTCCTTGCTGTACACCTGTTTTAATCTCAAAAGGGGTGGAGAGTTCCCCCATGAATTCTTTGACGATGTCTATGTATTGTTTTCCCACTTCTAGCTTTTTTGGTGTTTTTTTTTATGTTCCTCATTATTTTGGTCTTTTCAACTGAGATTTTGAGACCCATTTTTAACGCTTGCCTCTGGGGTTCGAGGATCTGTTCCTTGGCTTCTTCCCATGACTCAGCTAGTAAGGCCATGTCATCAGCAAAAGCTAAACAATTGACCTTAATGCCTTTCTTTTTAGTTCCTATTCTGATTCCACTGTGGGTCTTCACATTCGACTCTCTGGCTACTTTTTCGAGGGCACAGTTAAATAGCAGTGGAGAAAGTCCATCTCCTTGCCGTACACCTGTTTTAATCTCAAAAGGGGTGGAGAGTTCCCCCATGAATTTAACTTTGGAGAATGTATTAGTTAGTGTTTTTCTGATTAGGTTTGCAGTTTTGTTATCGAGGTCTAGTTCTTTCAGGACCGAGAATAAGGATTCCCTATCTATAGAGTCGTATGCCTTTTGGAAGTCAATGAAAGTGATAACATGCGATTTAGCCCATGTTTTTTGGTAGTTCATGATGTGTTTGAGGTTGATAATTTGTTCCGGACAGGATCTCCCCGCCTGGTATTCCCCAAGTTGATGGTCTAGTTGAGGTTCTGCCCTGTGTAGTAGGACTGTGGAGAATATCTTGTATGTTACGTCAAGGAGAGATATCCCTCTGTAGTTTTTAGGGTCCGTTTTGGATCCTTTCTTATGAAGTGGATGTATAAGGGCTGTTTCCAGTCATCTGGGATTCTTTCATGTATCCAAATTTCTTCAAAGATATTTCTGAGAGACTGTATAGCATTTTCGTTAACATTCTTCCAAAGTTGAGCTGTGATTTGATTTTCTCCCGAAGCCTTATATTTCTTAAGACTCAATATTATTGAATGGAGTTCTTCAATGGTTGGAGGTTCTGAGTCAGGATTGGTTGATGGGGATATATGAAAGTCCATCTTTTCTATGGGTTCCTCACAGTTAAGGAGATTTTTGAAATATTCTGCTAATACTTTGTAGTTGTCTTTGTTGTTATGAGCAACATTTCCTTCTTTATCCTGGAGTTGTAGAGTTGGGGGACTGTACTTAGTCAATTTCTTCTTAAAATTCCTATAAAAGTTTCATACATTGTTTCTGTGAAAGTCTTCATTAATTTGCATAAGTATGTGATCATCTCGAATTATTTTTATTCTCTTAAGATTTTCAGTCACTAATTTTCTAACATTTAAGACATTTTGTCTGTTATGGTAGTTTTTCTGTGATTGCCACTGGTGCCATTCTTTCCTTCTTAGTTCAATGAGACTATCACACTCTTCCGTCCACCACGCATGTTTTTTGATTTTAGTTAGTGGAGCAAGTTGTTCTGCTTTAATTATTAGACTTTCTTTTATTTGATCCCAGTCTTGATTTTGTAAATCTGCAGTGGCAATTGAAAACTCTTTTGAGTTCATTAGCTTTTCAGGATCGTATTTCCTATGTTTTAGTCTGTTAGTGCAGATTTTCCTATTGCGGATGATTCTGAGCTTTATTTTAGAAAGATAGTGATCAGAATTTAAGTTAGCACCCCTGAGTACTTTGACATTTTTTATTTATTTAATAAATTTTCTTTTAACCGCTACATGATCTAATTGAAATTCTCCTAAGAGCGAGTTGGGTGAGATCCATGTTTTCTCTTTCCTTGGTAATTTCTTAAAAGCTGTGGATTTTAAGATCATGTCATGTGCTTGGCAAAGTTCTATTAGTCTAACTCCATTTAGGTTCATCCTATTATGTGCTGGGCACTTCCCAACAATGCTTTTGTACTTCTTTTCTTTCCCTACTTGGGCATTAAAGTCCCCCATAAGTATGACATTATTTTTTTCCAGAATTGTTTGGATAACATCATCTAATTGGTCCCAAAAGATTTCCACCTTTTCTAAATTCTTTTTATTGTGTTCGTTTATGGAGACATGTGCATTTACAACGGAATATATTCTATTAGCAGATTTAAAAGTAAGAGTTGGAAGTCTTTCAGATTGTGATTCAAAGCTAATAATAGAATCCAAAATGGTTTTGGCTATTATGAAGCCAGTTCCAAGGTGAGGTGTGTTCTTCATTATTCTTTTGCCCACTTTTCCTTTGTAAATTCTGAATCCTTCAGAATCAAAACAGTTTTCATCCAAGAATCTTGTTTCTTGGAGAGCCGTTATGATAATATTGTGGCTTTTGAGGGTGTCAGTAAGATGATTTAATTTTCCTGTTTGTAAAAGAGAATTAACATTGAATGTAGCCATGTAATTAGGTCTTCTAAACTTCATCTTGTTTGAGTTTCCAAGACACTCCGACTCGTCTCTGTGTAATGCTGCAGACTCCCCAGAATCTGAATATCTGCTTGTGCCCTCATGTGTACCTGAGGTACTTACATCACACTCTTCACAATCTTCCATGATTGATCATTTCTTGGAGATGACTTCTAGAGCCACGAATTTACAACCAAGGTTGTGAGCCCAGGAGGTTATTCTCAGCCGTCCCTAACCTGGGAAACAGACGCTGACCAAAGGCCGCCCAATCTGGGAACAAACACTTTTGGATTTGGAATTTTGTGTTGGTGGTGAGACCACCAGGCTCTTCGGCTACATCCACCGTTGGGAATCCAAGATTCCTCTTCCGCTATCAGGACCGTTGACCAAGTTTCACCTAGTAACCCTAGGCAGGGGCCCTTACAGGGTGCTACCATCCGGAGCCAGATGGACCCAGATTTTTTAACGAGGTGTTACTCCTCCCCCTCCTCCTTCCTCATCGCTTGCGAGATGAGGCCCCGGGCTACAACGACGAGACAAAGCTTATTTTCCGCCCCTTGGTGTCAGAAACAAACCTCGGGGCCCCTAAATAGCCATAAAGTGTCCCCGAAAACTACATTTTAAGCCTCTAAAACCAACAGTTTCTGAGAAATTCCCAGAAAACTAATTTAATTTAATAAACTAATGAAGGAATGCAAGCCAGTAACCATGACAACAGTATCTCAAAAGGTGACATCCAACTTTCCATCTATTTCTGCAAGAAGTAATGCCACTCCATTTATTAAATTTCTGTGAGCATTTGCAAATGGCTATAAGGTTATCACGGAATTAACTAAAACTGTAAAATTCATCAATGCGCTTAAGGGGGTCTAGGTGTACCCTAGATTTTTTTCACACGACTTAAACGTGCTTGTCATACAGAAGGTCTATTATATCTCCAAACAGCAACATTATTTTCAAAAATTCCTGAATTAAAATAGTTTTTTTTTTTTTTTTATATTTTATTTTTTTTATTTTTAGGAATTTGGGCCATTGGAGGCTAAAAAACCTGAATTTTCATGCACCACAAGCCTTTATAATTTATTAATGGGATGCTGATGGAGCATGTCTGGAATATGCTTGGGAGACGTGCTAAGAGTCGTTCTCCTGTCTTGAGCTGTGCTCGAGGAAGAATGGGAGCTCATACCACAAGAGAACATTCGAGGTTGCATCCTGAGCATGCCTGATGGAACCACAGCTGTAACTGCGACTAGAGGTGGTAATACCCGTTATTGAGCCAATGGAAATGTGGTGTAAACAAGTGGACAAACAGACTAAGTCGTAGAGTAATCATTCAGTGTAACAGGTCGGAGGACAATACGATGGATTCCAGGTTTCGACATTTCCAAATTCTTGTTTCTGCCCTGTGATAGTTATGCTTATCAGTTATTGTGATAATTAGGGTAATTAACTTATGAATCATTTCCATGTTGTTGTAATGTCATAATACACTGATGATATAATTCGTGAGTCCTCCAAGCGGAGCCCTCGTAAGTCAATTCGACAAGCAAGTAGGCAGTTACAGTTACCTCGGTGCTCACGTCTAAGGCGGGCCTCTTGGACTGTCAACCCACTTCATACTCTCCTTTCACTGATGTTCGTGCCCCATACTTGCTGCAAGCCTCCACAGCTGTTGTGTGTCCATCACTAACAACTTGCATTGCGAGAAAGCGCTCAGTAGTGGTTTTCCTACGACCAGAACCGGGCCTCCTGGAGTAGATATTGCCCTTTTAACAGTCCTGTACACGTTCAAACAAGATGTGGCTATAACGATTGCCACATAGCGTATACTGCGCCCATCCTCCGCTAATGCCACTGCCCTTGCAGCGTTTACAGAAGACCAGCCGTAATGTGCGGCACGAGATTTCACAGCAATGAACCTTACGACCAAAGGCACGAAACGATAATATTGGTGCTGCGATTGTCATGATCAACAATGTTTATCAATTATTATGCTAAAACTTCTCAAATGGGCTAATTAACTCATGAAACATTGCCAAATCGCAGCAATTTGTACCAGGTTTGAAGCGGTCCAACAATGAGATTTGTCTGAAATTCATAGTGTTTCACTCTTCATGCCGGTGAGTGTAAGATGTAGCTTGCCACACCAAACCTCTTAAAACATTCTGCACAAAAGTTCACTTGTTGTGAAATAGCAGGACATTTTCCAGTCAGTCAGCACTACACAAGACAGATTGTCAGCTAGATTGGTGACATGAATATTAATTTATTCGAAAATCAAGACTCAGATGATTATTTTAACCTTCTTAATGAACAGGGGCGATTTCTCCGAGCATGCTACGCTTGCTGTGCAAGCGCAATATTTGTATAAAGCAGGCAGTTCCAAAAATTACAATATGTACCGTATCTGTAATAGATGTGCGTTATTCGAATCGCATGTTGCATATATCTTGGTGAGAACAGCGAGGCTTGCTCATGTGTTGGGAGCTTCAGCGGAACTGTCGACACAGCGAGAAAGGTATGCGCGCGCCAGTCTCTTCTCTCGAAGGCCAACTGCAAGCTGTCACATTTGTAATGTGTAGTTGGAAGCTCTGGGCTGAGAGCTACAGATATAGTGACGAGTGTACTGTAAGTTACTGTTCATCTATTCTGAATGATTTGACGTGCTGCAATGGGTTCCGAACCGTGCATTATTGACAGCTTGTTATCAAATCCATTTTTTCGGAGGACTATTCAATAGAAAACAGAAATGATTAAGAATGGCAGGCCAAGTCCGGCGCTGCCAGGTTTAAAGGCACAGCACAGGGAGAAAAATAGAGAATACAGTATGTACGCTTGTTCTCAGCATCTCAATAATAATACGCACTGGTTGACAGGATCGAAGAAACTGAATAAACTGTTGTGCTGGCCGTGTTTACTATTTTCTGCTGATGGTGTAAAAGTGGCTTTGACAATTGAAACACCTTGACACTGTCCACTACATGAGAAATCTTCAAACCATATGAAGTATTTCTTGCAGTTAAATAGCTTTGGGCATACAGGGATTAACCACCAGCTGGATGAACAGAAAAGCATCAGTGACAAACTTCATAATGAAAAGGTAAAGAAAAATCGTGACATACTTAAACGATTCATCGATGCAGTGTGTTTTTTAGCAAAACAGGAACTGCAACTTCTGTAAACAGGGGGAATTACATCGAACTTCTACAAATTATAAGTGAATATGATCCTCTTCTGAAAGACTGCAATCCAAAATGATTAATAGCAGAAATAAGTTCAGTAATTGCAAGAATAGTAAAGGAGGAGCTTGAACAAGCACATTTTGTGGCAATAATGTTGGACGAAATTACAACTCTCTACTTTACTCCATTTTGTAGATGAAACTGGTGAAATTCAAGAGAGGTTTCTTGGTTTTGCAGACTCTAGTAAAGATCGCACTTCTGGAGCTCTCCTAAATCATGTCCGTGCTATTTTAAAACAGTTCAGTTGTGAGGAAAAGATTGTTGCTCAAACATATCACGGTGCTGCTGTCTTAACCGGTCATGTGAATGGGCTCAATAAACTAGTTCAAGACCAGTATCCATGTGCGACATTTGTGCATTGTTATAGCCACCTTTGGAATTTAACACTACAGAAGTCTGCTTCAAAACTCCAAAAAAAATGTACAATTTTCTTCCAAACATTATCAGGACTTGCTAAATTTTTTCCAAAGTCTATAAAGGGAACAGCTGCTCTTCGAAATTTTGTTCAGAAGAAATTGCCAACAGTAGGACCAATGAGATGGAATTTCGCTTCTCGTCTTATTAACACTATGAAGGGATACAGTATTATGATATGTTGGTGAAATTCTTTCAACATGTACAAGATACTTCAGACGAATAGGATGAAGACACTACATTGAAAGCACAAGAATTTTTGTTCGTCTTACTTAAGTTCAACACTAGATTTCTGCTGGCAGTGTTCTCCATGATTTTTTCATTCTTCGATATGGTGTTCAATATTTTACAAACAAAGAGTTTGGATATACAGTACTGTGGCAAGAAGGTTGAGGAGCTCGTTTTAAATTCCAGTCTATGAGAGATGAAGATTTTGATAGTTTGTATGGACATGTTGATCATCATCATCATCATCTTGCACAGTTTCCAGCCACTGGCCGGGCCTGTTTGGAACACAAGCCTCTCCAATGTCTTCTGTCTTCCCACCATCTCTCAGCCTCCACCCTTGTCCAGTCTTCTCCTCTCTTCTTCACTCTTTCTTCCACCCCCTTCAGCCACCTGTCTCTCGGTCTCCCTCTTGGTCTCTTTCCTTCCCACTTCGTCTCATGTATCCTCCGGGGTATCCTCTTCTCCTCCATTCGTTTTACATGTCCATACCATCTAAGTCTAGATTTCTCTATACCAACCTGTAATGGTTCCTCCTTCATTAATTCCCTGGTCCTCTCATTTCTTATTCTGTCCCTCTTTGTAGCTCCAATACTGCTTCTCAAGAACCTCATCTCACTGGCCTGTATTTTGCTCTTCTCCCTTCCTTTCATAACCCAGGTCTCCGAGGCATACGTCAGGATAGGGACATAGTACGTCCGATATATGATCTTTTCGCTGTTCTGAGGGACATCCTTGCTCAATAACATGCTTCTCACACTCCTCCGGAATGCTTCTGCCTGTCCCCCCGCTCATTTATTTCTCTATCGTTTCTTCCATTCTCTTGTATCAGGCTTCCCAGATACTTGAAACTCTCCACTTTCTTCAGCTGTTCCCCACCGACAGTAGTGGCTCAGCTGGCTAAAGCGCAGCATTAGGTCATGGGACCAAGCTCTCTGCTGACTCGGTAGACGCGTGGGTTCGAGCCCCACCGTCGGCCGTCCTTGAAATGGTTTTCTGTGGTTTCCCATTTTCAACACCAGGCAAATGCTGGGACGGTACCTTCTGATAGGCCACGGCCGATTCCTTCCACATCCTTAACCAGTTTCATTCATTCACCTTCCTCCATTCCATCTCTCATCCCGACGCGCAGGTCGCCCACGGGCGTCGAATAGAAAGACCTGCACTCGGCCTCTGAGGAGGCCACACGACAAAAAAAAAAAAAGCTGTTTCCCACCAATTGTTATTCCTGTTGTGGTTCTTTCCTTCTTCCTTGTTGTGATCACCATCTCACTCTTATTTATGCTAAATTTCATCCCATACCCTTGTATTATTCCTTCCCACACGTCCAACTGTTCCTGTACCTCCTCCTCCTTGTTTCCCCAAATCATCTGCAAACACCATTGCTTTCATCTTTCTTTCCCCAATTACTTGTGCCACTCGGGTCATTATGTCATCCATCATCACAATGAAAAGTAACGGTGACAGTGCACTTCCTTGTTTCAGGCCGTTTCTCTGTTCCAACCAGTCCGATCTCTCTTCTCCCACTTTCACACAGCTCACGATTTCCTTGTACATCTTCTTTATCCTCCTTATAGTCCATTTTTCTACTCCTCTATCCTCCAGGGACTTCCATACATTGTTTCTGCATACACTGTCATATGCTTTCTCAATGTCCAGGAAGGCCATCAGTAGGTCTGTTCCATACTCATAGTGCTGTTCTTGTAACTGCCTTACAGCAAAAATCAAATCCACTGTGGACCTTCCTGCTCTGAAGCCATGTTGTTCTTCCCTCATCCTGTAACGATTCGATCCCATACCTGTTAGATATAAAGGGTTATTCATTCATTTATTATCATATTTATTATTCTTATTAATTAGTGCATCGATGAGATGATTTTTATATCAAATACTTGTAAGCGGTTTTTATTATTATAGTCAGAAAGATTTTTATTAATATCCATTTACTTGTAAAGAGACGAAGTATTATATATTGCAACAAGACTGGCGATATGGACCAACCCTATGTGTCACAAACAGAACAACGCAGTAGTTATTTCACCACGGCAAACAGAGTCACTGTCATGGGAAGCTAAAACCCACTATGAGCAACCATCACGAGTTCGACCATCGAGTTCATTCTAGAAGGAATGGAACATATTATTTCAAACTATGGTGTAACCAATACGTCACTACTGTAGCCCACGTACGCGTCAAGATATTGCAAGTAAGGAGTCATGAATGGAGAAGACTGAAGAGAGAGGGTAGCTTGCTTCTAGAGTGGGGGCTGCTTACTACCACGTGACAAGGAGAATATAACCGCACTCCCGCGTCTACAAGATGATTAGTGAACGACAACTCATTAGTGACAGAGAGCAGCGACTGAGGTCCACCGACTGCTACCTGAAAGATCATTCATAGCTTTAGCATACATCATGTCTCGACATAATAACCACAATGTTGACAAGATATATATATAAGCCGACAATGGCTTATAGTTCAATACTACAATAAATCTAGAGAAGGCAACACAATGGAACGTAGTATGCTGTATCTTATGACATACTACAACATTTTTTAGAAATATGAGAAGGAACATCAAGGTTATCTGTTATAACATTCAATATGACAAAGCTGCAAGTTGGTGAGCATAAACAATTATCACTTCCGTCTCCATTTGCAATTTAGATTCAAGCTTTTTTTTTTAATTCAAGTCTTTTAAATGTTCAATTTCTTTTAAATAATTAAACCGCAGTTGGTAAATTAAATTCTTTTTTGTAACTATTAGTATTTTGTTCTTGAGTCAATAAATTTCTTTAACGTAATGCCTATTTCTTTCATAGTGGTTAGTAAATACTATAGGCAAATTCAACTACTCCTATATACAAACTTAGGCTTTCACGGCCGGCGTTAGAATCTAAGAAGTGATTATCCGGGCTGTTAGGCCGTGGTCCAGTAGGGCTGTTGTTTCCCGACGTTTCAGCGAAGACTGCGTTCGCCATTATCAAGGGTCTTCTCTTTCCGATGGTCAGAGGTAGACTGAAGTTGCGTTTGTCCGCTCCCACTATATATAGTGTGCGACCGGGTCGGTTCACTGCGCGGTCCGGAACTTTCCGCGCCAGGAGTGGAGCGCGCTGATTGGCTGCCAGTACTGAGAGGTGTGCAATGCTCAGCCAATGGTTTGATGTTAGTTGATCTGAGGACGGGATGCCAGATTTTGTTCACCCGTTCGCTCTCTTCTTTCCGGTTGAAATTGCTAGGGTGTTTGAAAATTTCAATAGCCTCTCGCTGCAGCCTCGCGTGGTAGTGGACGGTGCTGGACAGCACCTCTGTGCACCCGTAGTGAACATCATGGCCTTTAAGAAGGGAATGCTCTGCCACCGAGGACTTCTCCATCTGGCCCAGCCGGCTGTGTCGCTCGTGTTCCTTCAGCCTGGTGGCAATACTGCGCTTCGTGGTACCAATATATACCTGGCCGCAGCTGCAAGGTACCCTGTAGACGCCCGCACCGGAATGGGGATGGCGCTTGTCCTTGGCAGATCTGATTAAATCGCGTATCTGTCTCGTAGGCCTGTATACGGTCCTGATGTTATGATGGCGGAGTATTTTGCCTATCCGGTCAGTCACCTTGTGAACGTACGGGAGGTACGTCACTGCTATCGGCCGATCCTGTTCCCTCTCCGTGGACGCCGGTCGTCTGGGATGACATGCCCGTTGGATCTCCTTACTGGTGTAACCATTGGCGCGGAGAGCTGTGTTGAGGTGACGTAGTTCCTCTTTCAGGTGGTGGGACTCACAGATACGCTTAGCACGGTTGACCAGAGTCTTGATGACGGCGTGTTTTTGTTTAGGGTGGTGGTTCGATGCCTTCTGTAGGTACCGGTCAGTGTGGGTAGGCTTCCTGTAGACAGTGTGCCCCAAGCGAAGGTCCGGAGTTCTCGTAACCATGACATCAAGGAAGGCGAGAGAGTGGTTTTTCTCCTTCTCCATGGTAAACTGGATGCTGGTATTTAGGCTGTTTAGGTGATCCAGGAACCGTTGTAGCTCTTCCTCTCCATGACTCCAGACCACAAATGTATCGTCCACATACCCTAACCAGACTTTCGGCTGGAGCGGCGCAGTCTCCAGGGCCATGCTTTCAAACTTCTCCATGAAAAAGTTAGCAACAACCGGGCTCAGTGGACTACCCATGGCGACGCCATCGGTCTGCTGATAGAAGTTACCATTCCACAAGAAGTAGCTAGCAGTGAGGCAGTGACGGAACAGATCAGCGATGTCAGAAGGGAAGATCTGGGAGATGTGGTCCAGAGTGTCTCTCAAAGGTACCTTGGTGAAGAGGGACACCACGTCGAAGCTCACGAGACGATCAGTGGTTTCCAGTTCAATCTCCTCGAGTTTCTGGATGAAATGGCCGGAATCAATGATGTGAGTCTGTGTGTCGCCAATGTGAGGTTGGAGCAAGGATGCCAGATGCTTCGCCAGGCTGTAGGTCGGTGAACCAATGGCACTTACGATGGGCCGTAATGGTACGTTCTCCTTGTGAATTTTAGGCAAGCCGTAAAGTCTAGGAGGCAGGGCTTCACTCTTGATGGTCATCTTCTTGGCATCATCTGGTAGTGAAGAGGCTTTGATCAGAATGTTAGTTTCCCTTACTACACGGTTTGTGGGGTCTTTAGGCAGCTGTTGATAAGTCTGAGGATCCAGCAGTTCCGAGATCTTGGCGGTATAAGAATCGGTGTTCATGACGACAGTGGCGTTTCCTTTGTCAGCCGGTAGAATAACGATGGTGTCATCTTGGTTCAGCGTTTTTATGGCCTTCCTCTCCATCGCCGTGAGGTTACTCTTGGTAGCAGGTGCTTTCCGAAGAATTCGCGAAGTTTCACCTCGGATTTCCTCTGCCTGCGCTGCAGGGAGCTGGCGGATAGCTGCTTCAACGTTCGCGATGATGTCTTCAACAGGAACCATACGGGGAGTGACCGCAAAATTCCCACCTTTAGCCAGGAGGGTCTTTTCCGCTTCAGATAAGTGAAGCCCTGCCTCCTAGACTTTACGGCTTGCCTAAAATTCACAAGGAGAACGTACCATTACGGCCCATCGTAAGTGCCATTGGTTCACCGACCTACAGCCTGGCGAAGCATCTGGCATCCTTGCTCCAACCTCACATTGGCGACACACAGACTCACATCATTGATTCCGGCCATTTCATCCAGAAACTCGAGGAGATTGAACTGGAAACCACTGATCGTCTCGTGAGCTTCGACGTGGTGTCCCTCTTCACCAAGGTACCTTTGAGAGACACTCTGGACCACATCTCCCAGATCTTCCCTTCTGACATCGCTGATCTGTTCCGTCACTGCCTCACTGCTAGCTACTGTTTGTGGAATGGTAACTTCTATCAGCAGACTGATGGCGTCGCCATGGGTAGTCCACTGAGCCCGGTTGTTGCTAACTTTTTCATGGAGAAGTTTGAAAGCATGGCCCTGGAGACTGCGCCGCTCCAGCCGAAAGTATGGTTACAGTATGTGGACGATACATTTGTGGTCTGGAGTCATGGAGAGGAAGAGCTACAACGGTTCCTGGATCACCTAAACAGCCTAAATACCAGCATCCAGTTTACCATGGAGAAGGAGAAAAACCACTCTCTCGCCTTCCTTGATGTCATGGTTACGAGAACTCCGGACCTTCGCTTGGGGCACACTGTCTACAGGAAGCCTACCCACACTGACCGGTACCTACAGAAGGCATCGAACCACCACCCTAAACAAAAACACGCCGTCATCAAGACTCTGGTCAACCGTGCTAAGCGTATCTGTGAGTCCCACCACCTGAAAGAGGAACTACGTCACCTCAACACAGCTCTCCGCGCCAATGGTTACACCAGTAAGGAGATCCAACGGGCATGTCATCCCAGACGACCGGCGTCCACGGAGAGGGAACAGGATCGGCCGATAGCAGTGACGTACCTCCCGTACGTTCACAAGGTGACTGACCGGATAGGCAAAATACTCCGCCATCATAACATCAGGACCGTATACAGGCCTACGAGACAGATACGCGATTTAATCAGATCTGCCAAGGACAAGCGCCATCCCCATTCCGGTGCGGGCGTCTACAGGGTACCTTGCAGCTGCGGCCAGGTATATATTGGTACCACGAAGCGCAGTATTGCCACCAGGCTGAAGGAACACGAGCGACACAGCCGGCTGGGCCAGATGGAGAAGTCCTCGGTGGCAGAGCATTCCCTTCTTAAAGGCCATGATGTTCACTACGGGTGCACAGAGGTGCTGTCCAGCACCGTCCACTACCACGCGAGGCTGCAGCGAGAGGCTATTGAAATTTTCAAACACCCTAGCAATTTCAACCGGAAAGAAGAGAGCGAACGGGTGAACAAAACCTGGCATCCCGTCCTCAGATCAACTAACATCAAACCATTGGCTGAGCATTGCACACCTCTCGGTACTGGCAGCCAATCAGCGCGCTCCACTCCTGGCGCGGAAAGTTCCGGACCGCGCAGTGAACCGACCCGGTCGCACACTATATATAGCGGGAGCGGACAAACGCAACTTCAGTCTACCTCTGACCATCGGAAAGAGAAGACCCTTGATAATGGCGAACGCAGTCTTCGCTGAAACGTCGGGAAACAACAGCCCTACTGGACCACGGCCTAACAGCCCGGATAATCACTTCTTAGATTTCAACTACTCCTTATAAATAAATACTGAATGGTTAGTCAACTAAGTTACACTACGGCCCGGGTAGGTGGTCTCGACTCTACTGCTGACTGCCGAGGATAATATTTATAAATTTTGGTTCTATATCTTAAATATTGAACCTGGCGCCCTAATTATATCCTATTATACTATCACAGGTAAGGTCACACCACAGTGTATATTGTTTATTATTATCATGTTTTTTTAAACTGACCCATTATAGTTGTCACCATAGTCAGGGACTAAATATAAGAAAATGTTACAATCCCTCCTTCTATACTTGTCCTAATTCTCCTTTCCAAAACTTTCTCAAACATCTTTGCACAATGACTCATCGGTGTTATTCCCCGATAGTTTCTGCATTCTGTTTTACTACCTTTCTTGAAGATCGGGACAATTATTCCCTTTTTCCAGTCCTCTGGGGTCTTCCTTTCCTTCCATCACTCGGTACAAACATTGTATCCCCACCTCTCCTGCTGCTCTCACCATCTCCACACTCAACTCATCCACACCCGGTGCCTTCCCTCCTTTCATCTTCCTCACTGCATCTTCCACTTCTTTCCATGATAAGTCCTTTTCTGTTTGCAGTTCATCTTCCTCTTCCCCGATTTCTTCCTCCTCGCCGTGGTTTCCATTTGGGTTTGGGAGTTCTTCAAAATATTCTTTCTACCTTTTCTTCAGTTCTTCCCTATTTTCTATCTCTTGTCCCCTTTTGTTCACCATTCTAACATAATCTGTAGGATCCTTCCGCCTCTTATTCTTTACCATCCCATACAGGACCTTTTTTGTACCTTCACTATCCTCCTTCATCATCTTTGTCCACTCTTCCATCCACTTTCTTCTCTCCTCAGCCACTACTCTCTTTGCCTCCTTCTTTCTTTCCTGGTACTCTTCCCTTGTCTCTACCGTCCTATTTTGATACCACCTCCTAAAGGCTCTATTCTTTTCCCTTACTATTTCTTTTGTCTTCTCATTCCACCATGGTGTTTCCTTCCACCTCTTCTTACTACTTGTCCTCCCACATACTGCTTCTGCTGCACCTACTAGTGTCTTCTTAAATCAAGCCCATTCCTCTTCCACCCCTCTTTCTTCATCTGTTGGAATTCCTTCCTTTACCATTTTGAGGTACTCGACCCTTCTATCTCCTCTTTCAGTTTCCATATCCTTATACGTCTTTCCTGGTTTTCAGTCCCTTTCTTCTCCTTAGTCCCTCTCAGGTTCATTACCAGCAATCGATGGTCGCTATCCAGGTTCTCCGATGGTATAACCTTGATGTCCGTGATGTTCTTATTTAGTTCTTTCTCATACAGTATATAGTCGACCACCGACTTCCTGGTCAAGTCATCACTGTACTATTTTCTTAAACCAGGAGTTCCCAACTAGCAGGCTGTTCCTCTGGCCGAAGTCCAACAGTCTCTTTCCTTCCTCATTTCTTCCGCCCCAACCCTCTGGTCCTATAACACTCTCATAACCTTGTCTTTCTCTTCCTACATGGGCATTCAGATCCCCTATAACAATCATATTTCTTCCTACCAGCTGCTTCTGCAATTCCTCTTCAAACTCCTCCTTCTCTTCAGAGGCGCAGCCTACTTGTGGAGCATACACTTGCACTATTTCTACGGTCTCTCCCCTCAGTGTTACTTTCACTTTCATCATCCTATCACTTATTCTCTTCACTTCTTCTTTTAAACCATCTCGTACTGCTACTCCCACTCCATTCCTCTTTCCCTCTTTATTCCCACTCCAGTACAGTCTATAGCCTTTTCTCAGTTCTCTCCTTCCTTCCCCTTTCCAATTTGTTTCTGCCAATCCCAATAAATCCAACTTCCTTCTTTCCACCATATCCACTATCTCCTCCACCTTCCCCGTCAGCGTTCTTATGTTTAAAGTTCCAAATCTTAGTTCGTGTTTACAGCCGTGTCGTCGTCTATTATATCCATCATGTCCGAGGCTCGTTCCATTCTTGAAAGCATTTGGTTTCATCCACTACTGGCTTGCTGAGCCTATGGTAGCTTCACCAGAGCCCTGTTAGCCGTCACTTTTCAGGGTTCCTGTAGGACCTTCACAGCTACCGTAACGGTCCCGGGGCACATGAAGTCCCCACTGTACTTCGCCCCTACAGGCAATCCCCTACTTTGTGCCGTTGCCCGTCTCCCACGACATGGACGAGGGGTTGGACTTATGGGAGATAGACATGTTGATACTGAAATCAATGTTTATGGAGGACAGCCGTGCTCTAAAAAGCGTGCATTAGTGATGAACCAGAAAAATAAAAATACCAACATCTATTCAATTAAATTATTAAATTATACCTTGTAGGGCTACTTGTCCAAATAGGAGAGCGTTTTAAATACATATAGAAATTTGTGTTCTTCTCGCTGCTGGATTGCGATTTGTTTGACAAGCACAGAAATAAGTTTCCAGACAGTGATGTTACTGCCCTAGATAAGACCTATTGGTCATTTATCGAGATAGTTTGCTTAAAAACTGAATTAAGTGTGATGTATTCATCTTCTGAGTGTAAAGAGAAAAGTGTTTCAGACTTAATGCAGTTTATGCAACTAATAAATTCTAAAAAATATGCCAAAGAGTTTCAAGCTCATCAAACTAGTAGCAACAATTCCTCCTACTACATCCAACAAAGTGATGGGATAAATGTAGTGATTTGGGAACAAGGAGAAAATGGTATACAAAGAAGATTGGATATTTGGAATGATTATTTTAAGGCATTCGGAATGAAAATCAGTCAACAGGAAACTGTGGCAATGCACTGTAGAAAGGAAAATGAGAAAGTTCAAATCAACTTAGATGGGAACAGTTAGAGAAAGTGCAAAAATTTACATATTTAGCCAGTCTTAACAGGAATAATGAAATTAATACAGAACATTTTATCATCTAGTTCGACAGCTGTTATGGGATGTTAAGGTACCACAAAGAACAACATTAACATTACATAAACAATATTTTACCCCAATTGTAACTTATGACAATGGTTACTAACAAGAGGCAAAACAGTGAGAACTTCTCTCCAGAAGACTAGAAGAGATAACATCTGAAAGTAGAAAATTGGGCAACAACTAAATATGACTGAACCATTAGTACAGCGAATTAAGATGGTTTGGCTGTGTACAAAGGACGGAAATGGACAGACCTGCAAAGAGGGAGATGGTGAGGAACCTTGACGGTATTAGATTGGTTGGAAGGCCGGAAAAGAGATGGGTGGACCAAATCCGACAAGACATATGTAACATTGGACTGGATGTGGCGGAAGTAATGGAGCAGGAGAAGGGGAAGAATCGACAGCAGTGGACAGTCACCAGGGTGTTGGACACGGTTGATGATGATGACAAGTACAACTACCGTATTAATTATCTTAGGAATGTTGCTTACAGATGCCCTTCATGTTCCCTAAACAGATGTGATGCATAAGATTCTCCCGTCGCATCAACACGACTGTACGTTGGGAAGTTAATTAACAGTTACTGTAGAAGCTCTGACCGCGAAAGTTTACGAAACAGAAACCACCACAATTGTCATTACTAGTTGAGGACAGGTGAACCTACGTTAATACGGATACGACGATACAAATTGAAATTGTAGTCTATTATCACTGGTAATATGTGCGTTTGTTTCCTGTTCATTGAAGGACGGCAGCCATGTTGCTCAAGCTGTGAGCACTCGTTATCTGGGTGGAGTGACGAGACACAGTGGTGTGGCCAACATGTAAGATGTAAAATACACCATCACATGAGGCCTTGCGTGGTCTTGTGTGACTAATCCATTGGATTGGACAAAACAAAGGTTAGAATGGTAGGATTAAGGTGCGGCTATGGCCACGGGAAGCTAGTGGGGCACTGTTGACGACACGCTAGGCTGTACCCATTGTCATAAAACCATTGGATTGGATGTGTTAGGCTGTAACCATTGTCAAAACCACTGTTTCCTTGATTTGAACCCCTCACAGAACGCAACCTTGACTGCTTATACAATTAGTATCATATGGGTGGGGTTGGCAATACTGTACTTGTGCATAGTCTAATGGCCGACACTATACAGTAAAAGCCGTGATGGTGAGTGCGTTGTAGACAGCGGAGGAGTGAACTACATCTATTTTGAATCATTAAGGAGGTATTTATGGCTAATATCAGTAAATCCTCTCCTTAGCTCTTACCCACTTTTTAATACACCAGGTTTTAATGTAATAATTTAACTTGATCATTACGATGTGACACCAGGAGGAATGTTACACACTCACTCACTTCTGGTAGCGAAGAAAAGCAACACAATGCTTGGTTTACAAAAGATCACCACCAGACGAGCGCCAACGTACCGTAGTTCATATTCACACTCACAGATGGAGCAGTGTTATCAATCCAGTACAATACAGAGTTTATAAGACAACATTCAGTCACGTATCAGTAACAATCTGGACTTTTTGTAGTAGGTTTTGCTTTATTTTGTTGGTTTAAGTTGGCGACACAGTTAAGCCTACCAGAACGCAGACACAAATTCTCGGGTTTGTTAACTATTCTGGTGGCATTGCAAGTGTTCAATAGTAGCGTCATTAAATTATTTTTGTGTTTAATTATATCAAGTGCAGCGGATATCCTTACCAAGTTTAGGCTATATCTGTATGTAAGGTAGTCTTGACGGTACGGCATCTTGTTCATTTTATTTTACCTGTTTATTTCGCATCATGTTGGTACCATCTGAAAACAATATACTGCTTGGAGACATCACACTTTATGGGGATATGATGAAAGTGATGAGAGGTATGCAAGAGACCTTAAGCTAGTGTATGATGCCAAGGACACGGGAACTTTCCACTCTGGCCGCTGGAATAAGGACCATTCACCAGATCTTTGTTTTATCTCTCCTAATCTCATGTCAACTACTCCAGTCGGCAGGAAAGTACTATCTGATTTTCCTCGAAGTCAATATAGACCCATCATCCTCAGGATTGGACTTCAAATCCCTCTTAAAAGATCCATACCCAAACCCTGCTGGAATTTTCAAAAATCTGACTGGAAGGCGTACTCCTTACACACTGACGCTAACATTAGATGGATTACTCCAACATCAGACAATTACTGGAGGTTTGTTGGGTTAATTAAATCAGCTGCAAAAAGAACCATCCCTCGTGGATATCGGAAAGATTACATCCCAGGTTGGAATGAAGAAACTAATCGCTTGTTTTCTGAATACAAAGAAGAAAGTACCAAAGAGAAAGCAACTGAACGCATGAAATCGCTAGATAATGCTAGAAGAGAGAAGTGGACGACCACAGTACAGGATCTCAACTTAACTCACTCCAGCAGAAGAGCCTGGGCTCTAATCTGCAAGCTTGATCCGACTTCCTTGCCATCAAGAAAACACTCCAATATTAATGTAGAAACTATAGCTAATCACCTAGTCTCTGTATCACGGACTCCAGGAAATAAGAAATTCACTAAACAGGTCAAATCAGAACTGAGACAGAGAAAACAAGACACCCAACCAAATGACCATTATTGGAGCCCATTTTCAACAGTGGAGGTACAGAAAGGTCTGGACTCTCTTCAGAATGGTAAAGCTGCAGGATTGGATGGTATATATCCAGAGCTTTTAAAGAACTGTGGTCCAGCAACCAAGCGCTGGCTTGCTTCTTTCTTCAGTGATATTCTGGAAACAGGTCGATTGCCTCCTCTGTTTAAGAATACTAAAATTATTGCCATCTTGAAACCTGGCAAGGATCCCAAACTACCCGAAAGTTATAGACCCATTGCCTTACTAAGTGTAACTTACAAGTTCCTCGGAAGATTGATTCTCAATAGAATAGCTTCTGCTATTGAATGTCTCATCCCTGTTGAACAAGCTGGGTTTTGGCGCGGTCGAGATTGCAGTGATCAGGTACTCGCTTTGACTACCTTCCTGGAAACTGGATTTGAAAGGAAAATGAAAAATGGATCGGTGTTCTTTGATCTCACAGCTGCCTATGACACCGTATGGAAGGAAGGTCTCCTTCTGAAACTCATCAGCGCTATACCATGCCTCAAGATCTTCACTCTGATGAAAACCTTGCTTAGCAACAGATTTTTCAAAATCCATACAGAACATGCCCATAGCAGATTCCATAAACTCAACAATGGCTTGCCACAGGATTCAGTCCTGTCTCCCATTCTCTTCAACTTGTACATCCATGACCTTCCTGAAACTATATCTCGTAAGTTCATCTACGCAGATGATATTAATCTCACCATTCGAATAACAGACTTCAGTGAGGCGGAATGCATTTTATCTCAAGACCTCGAAAAAATGGATGATTTCTTCACTAAATGGCAACTGAAGTCTAGCCTGCTTAAGACACAAGTAGCTACGTTCCATCTCAGTAACGTACCGCAAACTACCAGCCTATGATCAGGAACAACACAAATACCCCAAATACCCAAATACCTGGGTGTAACGTTAGACAGATCCTTAACGTACCGATGCCATCTTGAGAAACTTGCAGCTAAACTTAAAAGCTGTAACAACTTGCAGGGTAGATTAGCTGGAAGTACATGGGGTGCAGATGCGAATACGCTTCGTATAACTGCTTTAGCACTTCTATATTCATCTGCCGAGTACTGCTCTGCTCTATGGTTGAATAGCTCCGCACTCGACCGGTAGATGCCTAGCTTCGTCACTCAATGAGAGTTATATCTGGTGCATTACACCCCACTCCTGTCCAGTGGTTACCGGTTCTGAGCAACATTAGACAGAAGAGATCCCTAGCTAGAGTATGGTCGAGGATTCTGATGAACAGTTCTCTTCCCATCCATCAGGACACAGGCGAAAATGCCGTAACAAGACTGAAGTCCCAGAAACCTGCTTGGAGGACAGCCAAGGAATTAACTGCCATGCCTTTCAGACCTAAGGAGGCATGGAAACAAGAAAGGTCTCAATCATACTCGTCTGGCATTTCTATCAGGGACCCAACAATAAAACTGGCTGGGTTCAATGTCCTTCGCTCCACCTGGACCAATCTTAACAGGATACGCTGTGGTGTTGGAAGAAGTGCTTCTGTTCTCCACCAGTGGGGTTGCCTGCTTGTGACTGTGGTTCTGAAGTGCAAACCATCATGCACATTGTGAAGGACTGCCCTTTGCAAGCATTCTCTGGATCATTCAAAGACCTCCATCGTTTAATCCCTGACGCAATCTCTTGATTGGAGAGAGTGGACATACGTCTGTGAGAGGCTACCACCTTCACATTTCCTTGTTTCCCTATATATATTTATATATTGTGTGACCCAATTGTCAATTGTATCATCATACACTAATAATAATAATAATAATAATAATAACCTGTTTATTTCGCGGTGGCAGCTGAAACTGTGTGAAAGTTGTATTGCGGGTCTTGTACAATTACACAGTTAAATACTGTGATTCTGAAACTTAGGTCTATAGCATAAAATATGCAACGTTTGAACGATTTAATTGCAAATTTTGAATTTGCTGGCATCGCCAAGATAATTATTATCAAGCACCACTGGATGTACCACGGTAATTTTGAATATCTTCCTTATCCCTACCTTTATGAATTGGGACAATGAGTGATTCCTGCCATTCTGTCGGAATAATTTCATCTTATTTATGTAATCTTTGTCCACCATATTTATTAAGCTCAGCAGGATATGATATTTGTTCTTCCGATGGGGAACTAAATGGTTTCTGGATCTGCACAATACAGGCAAGGAATCCAAGTATTCTTTACAGCAATTTAATAATTTGTCCTGATCAGCAATTAAATTTCCAGATTTATCTTTCATAATACTTGATGATGGTTGAAATCCTTTTTGAATTGTGTAGACCAGGACTGCCTAACCTACGGCCCGCCGCTCCATGTCCGCACCGTGTCGTCAAAACTTTGATACAACTAAAACCAACTGCGCAAAGAAGTACGCGCGCACCCCTACCCAAAGCAGTTCCAGTCGTCGCACGAAACTAAGTTATCAAGAACTTTATTTCATAATTTGTTTATTAATTGTGTCAAATGAACATAAATCCTCACACTTTGTCATGTGTATTGAATATCTTCGTACTTCTATGTTAAAGTGATTTAGTAAAAATATTTAAATTTATTTTTAATGTTTTCATTTTGTATCCATTACAGGAGACAGAAGCTGCATCCAAAGCTTCACATTCAGTAAACAAACTACTCACATCCGAATTGTTATCAAGAGGGACCAAGATACGAATATGTTGTGTTGGCAGTAAGCACAAGAGTGTAGTGCAGTATCTTTGACATAGTCTTTGAGTTCAGTGTCAAAAACAATATGGTGTGTATCGTGTGAATTGTGAACCTTTCCACAACAAATAATAAAATATGCATTCTAGAGGAGTCTATGTGATTTATTGAGAAGTGAACCTAACATTTTATGGCGACCGTGACAGGACTCGTTCATAGTAAAAGGCTCCCGTGAAGAAAGAAGATGGAAAGACTCGCTAAAGAAAGAACCGTAAAGCGGCGGTTATTTACGCGCTCACACAATCAACTAATGGCGTTGTTAGAAGATGATCAAACTAAAACGGAAAAAGTGCAAGTGCAACTTGAAATCCTTCAAGAAAAGTATGATGATATCTCTAATTTAGATGGATTAATATTTCAACAGATGATAGACGACGAGTGTGAGGATGACGAAATAGAAACGGAATGTGAATCAGCTGATGATTACAAACACAAATTCCTGAGCTGTAGAACAAAAGCAACACGTTTTATGAATCCCGTTGTTTCCATTACCCCTCCACAAAGTGTAGTGAATGACAATGTTTGTGATAAAAAGAAATATAGACTTCCAAGAATAGAATTTAAGAAATTTTCTGGTGAAATAATTGATTGGTTATATTTTTGGAGCCAGTTCCGTAAAATTCACGAGGATGAGGACATTGGGAAGGAAGATAAATTCCAATATTTAATTCAGGCTATGACAGAAGGTTCCAGAGCATATGAATTAGTTACTAGTTTTCCACCCACTGCCGAGAATTATGACAAAGCTGTAGAGAGTCTTCAAGCTCGATTTGGTAGAGAGGACTTGCAGGTGGAAGTTTATGTTCGTGAATTGCTCAAACTAGTATTGACGAATGCAGTCAATTCCAAAGAAAGGCCAACACTGAGTAGCTTGTATGATAAATTAGAGTCCCATCTCAGATCGCTGGAAAGTTTAGGCGTTATTACAGAAAAATGTACTGCAATGCTGTATCCCCTAATTGAATCATCTTTGCCAGAAGACCTATTAAGAGCATGGAAGAGGAATACTTCCTTCAGGTGTGATTCCGTATCCAAAGATCGTTTGCAGCAGCTCATGGCTTTTCTTCAAAATGAAGTAGTAAGTGAAGAAAGAATTTCATTGGCTATGAAAGGGTTTAGTATTAGCACATCCCAAGGATCTAAGATTAAGGGAGACAAGAAACCAAGGGATGTCATTGAACCAAATATACCTACTGCTTCTGCTTTGTTTGCTGATGTTTCTAACAGACAGGAGTGTGTTTTTTGTCTTAAACCTCATTCGAGCCCAGAGTGCATTAAAGCTCAAAAAATGACTGTAGGGGAGAAAAGAAAAATCTTAACTGATAAACACTGTTGCTTCAATTGTTTAAAGAAGGGCCATGCAAGTAGAGCTTGTAAATCGATTGTCAGGTGCATTGTTTGTGGTGGTAAACATGTGGTATTAATGTGTTATAAGCTCCGTGACAAAGAAAATGAAAGTGTGTCCAAACAGAATTACGAGGGAGACAGGAATTTGGTTCTCCAGGATGTCAATAATGTGGATAAGGCTTTAGCTAATGTGTCTTGTTCTCCTGAGGTGTACTTGCAAACCCTGGCAGTTGTCGTTAAAGGAAAGGGTAAACAAAAAACTGTACGAGCTGTCATTGATACTGGGTCTACTAAATCCTACATTGCATGTGACCTAGCCGAAGAAATGGGGTATCAGTCAATCAGGAAGGAAACGTTAATACATTCCTTGTTTGGTGGAGTACGTTCTCGAGAAGCAAAACACGACTGTTACAGAATAAGTTTAAAGCGATTGGAGGGAAACTATTCCAAGGAGCTGGAAGTTTTAAGCCAAGAGATAATTTGTGAAGATGTCCCATATATTAAGAATGGTTCTTGGAGTGAGGAGATAAGGGATCTGAAAATATGTTTAACTGATGTACGAGAGAGAGGGCCTGTGCAGATTCTGATTGGGGCCGATAAGGCGGGTGAACTGCTCACTGGGAGGAAACATCAACTAAAATGTGGCCTAGTTTTGGTGGAGACTTCCCTAGGGTGGACACTAATGGGAAAAGTCATAGGTAACAAGGCCCAAAGGGATTCGGCATCATTATTAGTGTCATCATTGTTTTCCCAACATACAAGAATTTCTGATCTCTGGGACTTAGAAATTCTTGGAATTACTGACCCTGTTGTGAAAGAATCTATCGTCGAGAGGAATGAGCGTGTTAGAAATAACTTCCTTGAGACTGCACGACTGAATGAAGATAACAGATATGAAGTGTGTCTGCCTTGGAGTGAACAACATCCACCTCTCCCTGACAACAGAGAAATTGCTCAGCGCAGATTAGAAATCACTACAAAGAAACTACAAGCTGAACAACATTATCAGGAGTATGATAATGTCTTACGAAGTTGGTTGGAGCAAGGAATCATCGAGAGGGTACCTGAAGAAGAACTGAAGAATAGTGGACACTATCTACCTCACCGACCTGTCTTCAAAGAAAACAGCACCACCAAGATCAGGCCTGTTTTTGATGCCTCGGCGAAGCAGAGAAACGCTCCATCTCTGAACGAATGTATTGAAAAAGGGCCTAACTTCATAGAGTTGATCCCTAGTTCGCTACTGAAGTTCAGAGAAAATGAGATCGGTGTGACGGCCGATGTAGAAAAAGCATTTCTTCAAATAAGTGTCAATCCTAGAGACCGTGATTTTCTGAGATTCCTTTGGTGGGAGGAGGAAAGTACAGGGAAGGTAGAAGTGTTCCGTCACAATAGAGTTGTCTTTGGACTTGCATGTTCTCCGTTCCTATTGTCGGCAACCATCAAACTCCACTTGAACGAGTTGAAGAGACAAACAGTCGATAATAGTTCCTACTCAACTTCAACAATAGAAAGATTGGAAGAATGTTTTTATGTGGATAACTGTGCTATTAGTGTTAACAACAGAAATGACCTTCATTCATTCATGCGAGAGGCAAGCATAATAATGGATAAGGCATCTTTCAATCTCCGAGGGTGGGAGTATTCTCAGGATGGTACAGCTGAAAATCTTACTCATGTGCTAGGGCTCATTTGGAATAAAGGAGAAGATACCATTGAACTGAATCTAACTCATGTTAACGATTTCAAATATGATGTAATCACTAAAAGAGCTATACTAGGTGCTGCACATAAGGTGTTTGACCCTATTGGCTTCTCATGTCCAGTATTTCTCTGTCCAAAATTAATCTTGCAAGAACTATGGGCCACTGACTTGGGTTGGGACACCAGAGTAGACGAAACAACTAAGAGAAGATTCATGAAGTGGTTGGCAGAACTACCTCAGCTGTCTGAGATTAAGATTCCTAGATGTTTGATCGGTAGTGTCCAGTCGGTTGAAGATATATCTCTTCACGTGTTCTGCGACGCCAGTCAAACTGCGTATGCTGCAGTTATATTCTTGCGAATACAGAGGGTTGAAAATATAGAGCTACGATTTGTACAAGTCAAGACAAGAGTGGCACCCAAGAAGAGTATCACCATACCACGCCTGGAATTATTAGCAGCTACAATAGGGGTTCGACTAGTGACGTCAGTACTGCCAACATTAACTGCAAAAGAAATCGTTACTTATTATTGGAGTGACTCGTCGACTGTGTTGTCCTGGATCAAGTTAGACGAACCTTGGGGGACCTTCGTGTGGAACAGAGTGCAAGAAATTCGAAGACTGTCCAGAATAGAACAGTGGCGGCATGTTCCAGGAACCATGAATCCGGCTGACCTGGCATCAAGGGGATGTAGCACAAAACAGTTACTTCAACAGAGATGGTGGGAAGGGCCAAAATGGCTAAAACAATCCACTACACAATGGCCTAGCCCCGAAATTTCAACAAACGATGATGAAGTCTTCCAAGAAAGAAAAAAGAAAGTCAACACTATGACGGTGTTAGAAGACAAGTCCAATACCCATGAATGGCACCTTGACTATTTCTCAAGTTTCCGTAGAACAGTTCGTATGATAGGATGGATCTTGAGGTTTCTGTATAATTGTCGACAGAAAAATAATAGAAGAACTACCGAACTATCCATTGAAGAAACCACAGAAGCAGAAAAAGTCGTGATGAAGTTCATACAAAAGGAGTGTTTTGTTGGTGAAAAGGATGAAAGATTCAACTCACTATGTGTTTTCATGGATGATGAGGGAGTGATGACACTGAAAACAAAAATTATATCGCGCAAAGATGATTATGCTTTCCGTTGTCCTGCTATCCTTCCTGCGAAGCATACAGCAGTTCACGCTCTCATTAGGGAGAATCACAAAGACTTATGTCATGCTGGAACCCAGATTCTGCTCAGCGGGCTCAGACAGAAATATTGGATCCTTGGAGGAAGGAGAACGGTGAAGGGTGCAATTAAGACGTGTGTTGTCTGCAGAAGGTACCATGGAAAATATCTTGAAACAGAACAAACTCATCTCCCCATAGACAGAGTAAGAGAAGCCTCAATTTTTGAAATAACAGGGGTCGACTTTGCCGGGCCTCTGATTTTGAAAGGTGGAGAGAAAGCCTGGGTCTGTCTGTTCACGTGTGCGGTTTTTCGTGCAGTACACCTGGAGCTAGTAACATCTTTGGCTACTGCAACATTCCTCGAAGCTTTTCGGCGCTTCGTGTCCAGACGTGGAAGGCCAATGATTGTCTATAGTGACAATGGGACAAACTTTCAAGGCACCTGCAATATGTTGGAGACAATTCAGTGGGATAAAATTGCTGAATATAGTTCTGTACACCAAATAAAATGGAAATTCAATCCTCCCACTGCAGCATGGTGGGGAGGATGGTGGGAGAGGCTGATTGGTGTCCTCAAACAAATGCTCAGGAAAGTTCTGGGAAAGTCATGTCTGTCGTACCAAGAAATGATGACTGTTCTGTGTGACATTGAAGCTGTCATGAATTCACGACCACTTACTTACCTGTCCAATGATGGAGAAGACTTGATGGCTATCACCCCTGCAATGTTCCTACAGGAAGTCAAGGAGATTGGAATGCCCGATATCGACATGATAGAGGACATAAAACTTGACAGAAGATTCAGGTACAGACAGAAAGTAAAGGAAACATTAAGGGTAAGATTCAGGAATGAATATCTTGGACAGCTAATACAGAAGAACCACATTAGGAAAAGTCAGCACAAACCCTGCGTAGGTGAAGTAGTACTGGTAGCCAGTGACAACACGAAGAGACTAGACTGGCCGCTGGCAAGAGTGACGGAGGTCATCCCTGGCAAAGGTGGTGTCGTGAGAGTTGTTCGCTTGGTGACTACAAAAGGAGAGCTACTCAGGCCAGTACAGAGGGTGTATCCACTTGAAGTGACATCTAGAGAAGATCATGCTTTAAGACTGCAAGTTGAGCGGAATGAAAATGAGAAGAAGGAGAAAAATCCAAAAACGGTTAAACCATCTACTAATACTTCTGATCTCATCAAAACCAGTAGTGGGAGAGTGGTGGTTAAACCAAAGAGATATTTTGAGTGACTTATTTATTTCTATGTTCATTTATTTTTTGAAAATATATGTGTTATGTTATTTTATTGTTTTGTTGAGTTGTTTCCACAACTCAAGGTAGGAGAATGTTGTGTTGGCAGTAAGCACAAGAGTGTAGTGCAGTATCTTTGACATAGTCTTTGAGATCAGTGAAGTTCAGTGTCAAAAACAATATGGTGTGTATCGTGTGAATTGTGAACCTTTCCACAACAAATAATAAAATATGCATTCTAGAGGAGTCTATGTGATTTATTGAGAAGTGAACCTAACAGAATATATACAACTATAATTAGGCCAGTATTACTATATGGTGCAGAAACATGGAGATTAGGCCAGTATTACTATATGGTGCAGAAACATGGAGATTAGGCCAGTATTACTATATGGTGCAGAAACACGGGGATTAGGCCAGTATTACTATATGGTGCAGAAACACGGGGATTAGGCCAGTATTACTATATGGTGCAGAAACACGGGGATTAGGCCAGTATTACTATATGGTGCAGAAACATGGAGATTAGGCCAGTATTACTATATGGTGCAGAAACACGGGGATTAGGCCAGTATTACTATATGGTGCAGAAACATGGAGATCAGGCCAGTATTACTTTATGGTGCAGAAACATGGAGATTAGGCCAGTATTACTATATGGTGCAGAAACACGGGGATTAGGCCAGTATTACTATATGGTGCAGAAACATGGAGATTAGGCCAGTATTACTATATGGTGCAGAAACATGGAGATTAGGCCAGTATTACTATATGGTGCAGAAACACGGGGATTAGGCCAGTATTACTATAGGGTGCAGAAACATGGGGATTAGGCCAGTATTACTATATGGTGCAGAAACATGGGGATTAGGCCAGTATTACTATATGGTGCAGAAACACGGGGATTAGGCCAGTATTACTATATGGTGCAGAAACACGGGGATTAGGCCAGTATTACTATATGGTGCAGAAACATGGAGATTAGGCCAGTATTACTATATGGTGCAGAAACACGGGGATTAGGCCAGTATTACTATATGGTGCAGAAACATGGGGATTAGGCCAGTATTACTATATGGTGCAGAAACATGGAGATTAGGCCAGTATTACTATATGATGCAGAAACACGGGGATTGGGCCAGTATTACTATATGGTGCAGAAACACGGGGATTAGGCCAGTATGATTACTATATGGTGCAGAAAAATGGAGATTAGGCCAGTATTACTTTATGGTGCAGAAACACGGGGATTAGGCCAGTATTACTATATGGTGCAGAAACACGGGGATTAGGCCAGTATTACTATATGGTGCAGAAACATGGAGATTAGGCCAGTATTACTATATGGTGCAGAAACATGGAGATTAGGCCAGTATTACTATAATTATGGTGCAGAAACACGGGGATTAGGCCAGTATTACTATATGGTGCAGAAAATGGACATTAGGCCAGTATTACCATAAACATGGAAATTAAGCAAATGCACAGAGAGAGAGACAAATGTTTTCGTCCATCTGGCTTTTTCTCACACACTTCTCGCTGTCTAGATCCCTCTTCTATTCCTTACACGTGACCAGCCCATCTCAGCCTTTTTGTCTTAGCTTCCGCAACATTATTGGACATGTTCCTCCCTTAATAGAAGTTTCCTTCTGACACATACGAGTCCCTCTTCATCATTCTTGCCTCTTTCTTATCAATACTATCATTTTGTATGCACTTCATTAATTTCTTCTCCACTCTCTGTGTTTCTTCACAGCTCAGTTCTCCACATCTTGCGACATCTATCAATAACAATATGAAATTAATCATAATTACTAAGAGGGACGTAATACTAATAAATAGTGGAAATGTGGCCCTCTTCAGCAACTGTCTTATAAAGCCAATTAAACTAATTGAATTACGAGAATAGTTGATCAATATTCACCTTGTGTTTTCCCTTTACTTGATAATAATTTTTCACAAAAGATTATTCAAATAAACAGATCTGTAACAATGTGATGATACAGTATCAAAAAATAACTTACTGAAAAAAAATTAAATCTAAATATCTCGTGATGGTCAAAATTATTTTATAATAGATTTAACATTTTTTTTAAATAACTTGTGATGGATTTTTATAGGATGAAATAAGGCTCTCTGTTGAGGGTTGTATTTACCCGTATTGTATTCAAACTTCAATGCAATATTTGGTCGAAACATCCATACCATCATTCTTGCAATCTTCAAGTACTTTGAAAAGTAGGCGAGCCATGAAGTGAAGTTCGTCCTTTCACAAGATGTACTGGACCCCGCAGTTTTCTTCCTTTCAGCATTTACTTCCACTTCTTCTCCTCCTCCTTCTTCTGGTGGAGATTCTTCGAACACGGACATGGGCAGTTCATTTAGATCTTTCCATAGCCATCGCGGTCCCTACAACCAATGGCTTTCTATCAATATCTTTGCATTACAGCCACTTGAGGGAAGATCTGCAGGGTTCAAAATTCCGGGAACAAGACACCAGTCAGTAGCATGACTATGCAGCTCGATACTACTTGGTTGCCCAGGAATGTGTTCCCTCATCCTCCCCTTTGTAACCATAAAATAAGGCTCTTTGCAGGAGAACAATAGTGGTATTGTCACTGTATACCTACAGACGGTTTGTCATGGTGTGTTAGTGAGAACAATGGTGGTATTGTCACTGTATACCTACAGACGGTTTGTCATGGTGTGACAGTGAGAACAATGGTGGTATTGTCACTGTATACCTACAGGCGGCTTGTCAAGGTGTGTTAGTGAGAACAATGGTGGTATTGTCACTGTATACCTACAGACGGTTTGTCATGGTGTGTTAGTGAGAACAATGGTGGTATTGTCACTGTATACCTACAGACGGTTTGTCATGGTGTGATAGTGATAACAATGGTGGTATTGTCACTGTATACATACAGATGGTTTGTCATGGTGTGTTAGTGAGAACAATGGTGGTATTGTCACTGTATACCTACAGACGGTTTGTCATGGTGTGATAGTGAGAACAATGGTGGTATTGTCACTGTATACCTACAGACGGTTTGTCATGGTGTGTTAGTGAGAACAATGGTGGTATTGTCACTGTATACCTACAGACGGTTTGTCATGGTGTGTTAGTGAGAACAAAGTTAGTATTGTCACTGTCTACCTACAGACGGTTTGTCATGGTGTGTTAGAGTGAACAATGGTGGTATTGTCACTGTATACCCACACACGGTATGTCGTGGTGTGATAGAGTGAACAATGGTGGTATTGTCACTGTATACCTACAGACGGATTGTCATGGCGTGTTAGAGTGAACAATGGTGGTATTGTCACTATATACCTACAGACGGTATGACGTGGTGTGTTAGAGTTAACAATGGTGGTATAGTCGCTGTATACCCACAGACGCTATGCCGTGGTGTGTTAGAGTGAACAATGGTGGTATTGTCGCTGTATACCTACAGACGGTATGACGTGGTGTGTTAGAGTGAACAATGATGGTATTGTCTCTGTATACCTACAGACGTTGGGACGTGGTGTGTTAGAGTGAACAATGGTGGTATTGTCGCTGTATACCTACAGACGGTATGCCGTGGTGTGTTAGAGTGAACAATGGTGGTATTGTCGCTGTATACCTACAGACGATATGACGTGGTGTGTTAGAGTGAACAGTTGTGGTATTGTCACTGTATACCTACAGACGGTATGACGTGGTGTGTTAGAGTGAACAATGGTGGTATTGTCGCTGTATACCCAAAGACGCTATGTCGTGGTGTGTTAGTGTGAACAATAGTGGTATTGTCACTGTATACCTACAGACGGTATGTCGTGGTGTGTTAGAGTGAACAATGGTGGTATTGTCGCTGTATACCTACAGACGCTATGTCGTGGTGTGTTAGAGTGAACAATGGTGGTATTGTCGCTGTATACCTACAGACGGTATGACGTGGTGTGTTAGAGTGAACAATAGTGGTATTGTCGCTGTATACCTACAGACGGTATGATGTGGTGTGTTAGAGTGAACAATGGTGGTATTGTCGCTGTATACCTACAGACGGTATGTCGTGGTGTGTTAGAGTGAACAATAGTGGTATTGTCGCTGTATACCTACAGACGGTATGACGTGGTGTGTTACAGTGAACAATGGTGGTATTGTCGCTGTATACCTACAGACGGTATGACGTGGTGTGTTAGAGTGAACAATGGTGGTATTGTCACTGTATACCTACAGACGGTATGACGTGGTGTGTTAGAGTGAACAATGGTGGTATTGTCGCTGTATACCTACAGACGGTATGGCGTGGTGTGTTAGAGTGAACAATGGTGGTATTGTCGCTGTATACCCACAGACGCTATGTCGTGGTGTGTTAGGGAGAACAATGGTGGTATTGTCGCTGTATACCTACAGACGGTATGTCGTGGTGTGTTAGTGTGAACAATAGTGGTATTGTTGTTGTATACCTACAGACGGTATGACGTGGTGTGTTAGAGTGAACAATGGTGGTATTGTCGTTCTACACCAACAGACGCTATGTCGTGGTGTGTTAGAGTTAACAATGGTGGTATTGTCGCTGTATACCTATAGACGCTATGTCGTGGTGTGTTAGTGTGAACAATAGTGGTATTGTTGTTGTATACCTCCAGACGGTACGACGTGTTTTAGATTGAACAATGGTGGTATTGTCACTGTATACCTACAGACGATATGACATGGTGTGTTAGAGTTAACAATGGTGGTAATGTCGCTGTATACCCACAGACTCTATGCCGTGGTGTGTTAGAGTGAACAATGGTGGTAATGTCGCTGTATACCCACAGACGCTATGTCGTGGTGTGTTAGAGTTAACAATGGTGGTATTGTCGCTGTATACCCACAGATGGTATGACGTGGTGTGTTAGAGTTAACAATGGTGGTATTGTCGCTGTATACCCACAGACGGTACGACGTGGTGTGTTAGAGTGAACAATGGTGGTATTGTCGCTGTATACCCACAGACGCTATGTCGTGGTGTGTTAGTGTGAACAATGGTGGTATTGTCACTGTATACCTACAGACGGTATGCCGTGGTGTGTTAGAGTGAACAATGGTGGTATTTTCGCTGAATACCGACAGACGCTATGTCGAGGTGTGTTAGGGAGAACAATGGTGGTTTGTCACAGTATACCTACAGACGGTATGACGTGGTGTGTTAGAGTGAACAATGGTGGTATTGTCGCTGTATACCCACAGACGCTATGTCGTGGTGTGTTAGGGAGAACAATGGTAGTATTGTCGCTGTATTGGCAACTCAAACTAACACTTGGGGCGCTGCGGTCGTCTGGATAAATAGGGTCAAATTACTCAATAACACGCGTTTGATATGGAACACTTTTTATTTTTCGGTTATAATCAGTAAATGTGGTCCCTAAAATAATGACAGTGTTATTTTCAATTGTATATAATGTATAACTGTGCGATACGCGTGATCTAATTTGTGTGTTCCACTGGATTTTATGTGTAAATTGCATATTATCAAGCATCGGTTGTCTGCTGGTATTTGTATTTGTGCAGTTCGAGTCATGGCGCTGTTACGTTTAAAAGCGATATTTGAGTTTGCTCACTGTTCCATATACTCTAGAAATTATTTGCTGCTTGGTAGGGCGAAGGGATGAGTTTAACTTGTATTAAAACTCGGGGTAGACAGGAATTGCTTGATTTGGATGGTAAGTATTTACCCTGCGAAGTCAAATTAGGCCTATGACTCGTAGTGGAATGGCTCGGATATCGCAGAGAGAGGTGATGACGGTTGGTAGGGTTAATGGAAATGAACTTGGGAGCGGGAAAGGATACCTGACTGATGAAGCTTGGCTGTTCTCGGCTGGAGTAGGCCTAGGCTTGGCTGTCTTGGTACGGCTTGGCTCCGCGAGACTGTGCTTGGCTGTCTAGGTGCGGCTTGGCACGGCGTAAGTAAACAACCCGTCCTGTCGTCAGTGAGTGTAGTGGTGAGTGGTCCAACCCGCTCTTGTTGCCCGTATTTATTTGGTATCGTCACCTTTCGGCTATTGCTATTTGCATCTTTTGGAAAGTGATGGAAACGTATATCCGCAGCCCTCTTATACATCGACTTACAGCCGTAAACTGAGCAATATACTTTGCTTTTACTCATTTTGCACTCTTATCAACGAGTGAAACTTATTACTTATGTATAATCACGAAGAATTTACCACGATTTGCTTACCAATACAAGAAACCATATACAAACAGACACCACGTGACAAATGTACCCTACTTCGTAAGTTTCTCATTTTTACCGCTAGATGTCATATCAGATAGCTGGAGTTGCCAATACCTACAGACGGTATGACGTGGTGTGTTAGTGAACAATGGTGGTATTGTCGTTGTATACCTACAGACGGTATGTCGTGGTGTGTTAGAGTGAACAATGGTGTTATTGACGTTGTATACATCCAGACGGTACGACGTGGTGTGTTAGAGTGAACAATGGTGGTATTGTCGCTGTATACCCACAGACGGTACGACGTGGTGTGTTAGAGTTAACAATGGTGGTATTGTCGCTGTTTACCCACAGACGATATGTCGTGGTGTGTTAGTGTGAACAATAGTGGTATTGTCACTGTATACCTACAGACGGTATGACGTGGTGTGTTAGAGTGAACAATGGTGGTATTGTCTCTGTATACCTACAAACAGTATGTCGTGGTGTGTTAGAGTTAACATTGGTCGTATTGTCGCTGTATACCTCCAGACGGTACGACGTGGTGAGTTAGAGTGAACAATGGTGGTATTGTCGCTGTTTACCCACAGACGATATGTCGTGGTGTGTTAGTGTGAACAATAGTGGTATTGTCACTGTATACCTACAGACGGTATGACGTGGTGTGTTAGAGTGAACAATGGTGGTATTGTCTCTGTATACCTACAAACAGTATGTCGTGGTGTGTTAGAGTTAACATTGGTCGTATTGTCGCTGTATATCTACGGACGGTATGTCCTGGTGTGTTAGAGTGAACAATGGTGGTATTGTCACTGTATACCTACAGACGGTATGTCGTGGTGTGCTAGAGTGAACATTGGTATTATTGATGCTGTATATCTACGGACGGTATGTCCTGGTGTGTTAGAGTGAACAATGGTGGTATTGTCACTGTATACCTACATACGGTATGACGTGGTGTGATAGAGTGAACAATGGTGGTGTTGTCGCTGTATGCCTACAGACGGTATGACGTGGTTTGTTAGAGTGAACAGTTGTGGTATTGTCGCTGTATACCTACATACGGTATGACGTGGTGTGTTAGAGTGAACAATGGTGGTATTGTCACTGTATACCTACATACGGTATGACGTGGTTTGTTAGAGTGAACAGTTGTGGTATTGTCGCTGTATACCTACAGACGGTGTGTCGTGGTGTGTTAGAGTGAACAATGGTGGTATTGTCACTGTATACCTACATACGGTATGACGTGGTGTGTTAGAGTGAACAATGGTGGAATTGTCGCTGTATACCTACAGACGGTATGGCGTGGTGTGTTAGAGTGAACAATGGTGGTGTTGTCGCTGTATACCTACAGACGGTATGACGTGGTGTGTTAGAGTGAACAATGGTGGTGTTGTCGCTGTATATCTACAGACGGTATGACGTGGTGTGTTAGAGTGAACAGTTGTGGTATTGTCGCTGTATACCTACAGACGGTATGACGTGGTGTGTTAGAGTGAACAATGATGGTATTGTCGCTGTATACCTACAGACGGTATGCCGTGGTGTGTTAGAGTGAACAATGGTGGTGTTGTCGCTGTATACCTACAGACGGTATGACGTGGTGTGTTAGAGTGAACAGTTGTGGTATTGTCGCTGTATATCTACACACGGTATGACGTGGTGTGTTAGAGTGAACAGTTGTGGTATTGTCGCTGTATATCTACACACGGTATGTCGTGGTGTGTTAGAGTGAACAGTTGTGGTTTTGTCGATGTATACCTACAGACGGTGTGTCGTGGTGTGTTAGAGTGAACAATGGTGGTATTGTCACTGTATACCTACAGACGGTATGCCGTGGTGTGTTAGAGTGAACAATGGTGGTGTTGTCGCTGTATACCTACAGACGGTATGACGTGGTGTGTTAGAGTGAACAGTTGTGGTATTGTCGCTGTATATCTACACACGGTATGTCGTGGTGTGTTAGAGTGAACAGTTGTGGTATTGTCGATGTATACCTACAGACGGTATGACGTGGTGTGTTAGAGTGAACAGTTGTGGTATTGTCGATGTATACCTACAGACGGTATGTCGTGGTGTGTTAGAGTGAACAATGGTGGTATTGTCACTGTATACCTACAGACGGTATGACGTGGTGTGTTAGAGTGAACAATGGTGGTATTGTCACTGTATACCTACAGACGGTATGTCGTGGTGTGTTAGAGTGAACATTGGTAGTATTGTCGCTGTATACCTACATACGTTATGTCGTGGTGTGTTAGAGTTAACAATGGTGGTATTGTCGCTGTATACCTACAGACGGTATGACGTGATGTGTTAAGAGTTAACAATGGTGGTATTGTCACTGTATACCCACAGACGCTATGCCTCGGTGTGTTAGAGTGAACAATGGTGGTATTGTCGCTGTATACCTACAGACGGTATGACGTGGTGTGTTAGAGTGAACAATGGTGGTATTGTCACTGTATACCTACAGACGGTATGTCGTGGTGTGTTAGAGTGAACAATGGTGGTATTGTCGTTGTATACCTACAGACGGTATGACGTGGTGTGTTAGTGTGAACAATAGTGGTATTGTCACTGTATACCTAGAGACGGTATGACGTGGTGTGTTAGAGTGAACAATGGTGGTATTGTCGTTGTATACCTACAGACGGTATGACGTGGTGTGTTAGAGTGAACAATGGTGGTATTGTCACTGTATACCTAGAGACGGTATGACGTGGTGTTTTAGAGTTAACAATGGTGGTATTGTCACTGTATACCTACAGACGGTATGTCGTGGTGTGTTAGAGTGAACAATGGTGGTATTGTCGTTGTATACCTACAGACGGTATGACGTGGTGTGTTAGTGTGAACAATAGTGGTATTGTCACTGTATACCTACAGACGGTATGTCGTGGTGTGTTAGAGTGAAAAATTTTGTTATTGACGTTGTATACCTCCAGACGGTACGACGTGGTGTATTAGAGTGAACAATGGTGGTATTGCCGCTGTATACCCACAGACGGTATGACGTGGTGTGTTAGAGTTAACAATGGTGGTATTGTCGCTGTTTACCCACAGACGCTATGTCGTGGTGTGTTAGTGTGAACAATAGTAGTATTGTCACTGTATACCTACAGACGGTATGACGTGGTGTGTTAGAGTGAACAATGGTGGTGTTGTCGCTGTATACCTACAGACGGTATGTCGTGGTGTGTTAGAGTGAACAATGGTGTTATTGACGTTGTATACCTCCAGACGGTACGACGTGGTGTGTTAGAGTGAACAATGGTGGTATTGTCTCTGTATACCTACAGACGGTATGTCGTGGCGTGTTAGAGTTAACATTGGTGGTATTGTCGCTGTATACCTACAGACGGTATGTCCTGGTGTGTTAGAGTGAACAATGGTGGTATTGTCATTGTATACCTACATACGGTATGACGTGGTGTGTTAGAGTGAACAATGGTGGTATTGTCGCTGTATACCTACAGACGGTATGTCCTGGTGTGTTAGAGTGAACAATGGTGGTATTGTCACTGTATACCTACATACGGTATGACGTGGTGTGTTAGAGTGAACAATGGTGGTATTGTCGCTGTATACCTACAGACGGTATGGCGTGGTGTGTTAGAGTGAACAATGGTGGTGTTGTCGCTGTATACCTACAGACGGTATGACGTGGTGTGTTAGAGTGAAAAGTTGTGGTATTGTCGCTGTTTACCTACACACGGTATGTCGTGGTGTGTTAGAGTGAACAATGGTGGTATTGTCATTGTATACCTAAAGACGGTATGTCCTGGTGTGTTAGAGTGAACATTGGTAGTATTGTCGATGTATACCTACAGACGGTATGTCGTGATGTGTTAGAGTGAACAATGGTAGTATTTTCACTGTATACCTACAGACGCTATGTCGTGGTGTGTTAGTGTGAACAATGGTCGTATTGTCGCTGTATACCTACAGGCGGTATGTCGTGGTGTGTTAGAGTGATCAATGGTAGTATTTTCACTGTATACCTACAGACGGTATGTCGTGGTGTGTTAGAGTGAACAATGGTCGTATAGTCGCTGTATACCTACAGACGCTATGTCGTGGTGTGTTAGAGTGAACAATGGTCGTATTGTCGATGTATACCTACAGACGGTATGTCGTGATGTGTTAGAGTGAACAATGGTAGTATTTTCACTGTATACCTACAGACGGTATGTCGTGGTGTGTTAGAGTGAACAATGGTCGTATTGTCACTGTATACCTACAGACGGTATGTCGTGGTGTGTTAGAGTGAACAATGGTAGTATTTTCACTGTATACCTACAGACGGTATGTCGTGGTGTGTTAGAGTGAACAATGGTCGTATTGTCGCTGTATACCTACAGACGCTATGTCGTGGTGTGTTAGTGTGAGCAATAGTGGTATTGTTGTTGTATACCTCCAGACGGTACGACGTTGTGTTTTAGATTGAACAATGGTGGTATTGTCACTGTAAACCTACAGACGGAGTGACATGGTGTGTTAGAGTTATCAATGGTGGTATTGTCGCTGTATACCCACAGACTCTATGCCGTGGTGTGTTAGTGTGAACAATAGTGGTATTGTCACTGTATACCTACAGACGGTATGACGTGGTGTGTTAGGGAGATCAATGGTGGTATTGTCGCTGTATACCTACCGACGGTATGTCGTGGTGTGTTAGAGTGAACAATGGTGTTATTGACGTTGTATACCTCCAGACTGTACGACGTGGTGTGTTAGAGTGAACAATGGTGGTATTGTCGCTGTATACCCACAGACGGTATGACGTGGTGCGTTAGAGTTAACAATGGTGGTATTGTCGCTGTATACCCACAGACGCTATGTCGTGGTGTGTTAGTGTGAACAATAGTGGTATTGTCACTGTATACCTATAGACGGTATGACGTGGTGTGTTAGAGTGAGCAATGGTGTTATTGACGTTGTATACCTCCAGACGGTACGACGTGGTGTGTTAGAGTGAACAATGGTGGTATTGTCACTGTATACCTACAGACGGTATGTCTTGGTGTGTTAGGGAGAACAATGGTGGTATTGTCGCTGTATACCTACAGACGGTATGACGTGGTGTGTTAGAGTGAACAATGGTGGTATTGTCGTTGTATACCTACAGACGGTATGTCGTGGTGTGTTAGAGTGAACAATGGTGTTATTGACGTTGTATATCTCCAGACGGTACGACGTGGTGTGTTAGAGTGAACAATGGTGGTATTGTCACTGTATACCTACAGACGCTATGTCGTGGTGTGTTAGAGTGAACAATGGTGGTATTGTCACTGTATACCTACATACGGTATGTCGTGGTGTGTTAGAGTGAACAATGGTAGTATTTTCACTGTATACCCACAGACGGTATGTCGTGGTGTGTTAGAGTGAACAATGGTCGTATTGTCGCTGTATACCTACAGACGCTATGTCGTGGTGTGTTAGTGTGAACAATAGTGGTATTGTTGTTGTTTACCTCCAGACGGTACGACGTTGTGTTTTAGATTGTACAATGGTGTTATTGTCACTGTATACCTACGGACGGTATGACATGGTGTGTTAGAGTTAACAATGGTGGTATTGTCGCTGTATACCCACAGACGCTATGTCGTGGTGTGTTAGTGTGAACAATAGTGGTATTGTCACTGTATACCTACAGACGGTATGACGTGGTGTGTTAGAGTGAACAATGGTGGTATTGTCGCTGTATACCTACATACGGTATGTCGTGGTGTGTTAGAGTGAACAATGATATTATTGACGTTGTATACCTCCAGACGGTACGACGTGGTGTGTTAGAGTGAACAATGGTGGTATTGTCTCTGTATACCTACAGACGGTATTTCGTGGTGTGTTAGAGTTAACATTGGAGGTATTGTCGCTGTATACCTTCGGACGGTACGACGTGGTGTGTTAGAGTGAACAATGGTGGTATTGTCACTGTATACCTACAGACGGTATGTCGAGGTGTGTTAGAGTGAACAATGGTGGTATTGTCACTGTATACCCACAGTCGCTATGTCGTGGTGTTTTAGAGTGAACAATGGTGGTATTGTCACTGTATACCTACAGACGGTATGACGTGGTGTGTTAGAGTGAACAATGGTTGTATTGTCACTGTATACCTACATACGGTATGTCGTGGTGTGTTAGAGTGAACAATGGTGGTGTTGTCGCTGTATACCTACAGACGGTATGTCGTGGTGTGTTAGAGTGAACAATGGTGTTATTGACGTTGTATACCTCCAGACGGTACGACGTGGTGTGTTAGAGTGAACAATGGTGGTATTGTCTCTGTATACCTACAGACGGTATGTCGTGGCGTGTTAGAGTTAACATTGGTGGTATTGTCGCTGTATACCTCCAGACGGTACGACGTGGTGTGTTAGGGTGAAAATTGGTGGTATTGTCATTGTATACCTACATACGGTATGACGTGGTGTGTTAGAGTGAACAATGGTGGTATTGTCGCTGTATACCTACAGACGGTATGTCCTGGTGTGTTAGAGTGAACAATGGTGGTATTGTCACTGTATACCTACATACGGTATGACGTGGTGTGTTAGAGTGAACAATGGTGGTATTGTCGCTGTATACCTACAGACGGTATGGCGTGGTGTGTTAGAGTGAACAATGGTGGTGTTGTCGCTGTATACCTACAGACGGTATGACGTGGTGTGTTAGAGTGAAAAGTTGTGGTATTGTCGCTGTTTACCTACACACGGTATGTCGTGGTGTGTTAGAGTGAACAATGGTGGTATTGTCATTGTATACCTAAAGACGGTATGTCCTGGTGTGTTAGAGTGAACATTGGTAGTATTGTCGATGTATACCTACAGACGGTATGTCGTGATGTGTTAGAGTGAACAATGGTAGTATTTTCACTGTATACCTACAGACGCTATGTCGTGGTGTGTTAGTGTGAACAATGGTCGTATTGTCGCTGTATACCTACAGGCGGTATGTCGTGGTGTGTTAGAGTGATCAATGGTAGTATTTTCACTGTATACCTACAGACGGTATGTCGTGGTGTGTTAGAGTGAACAATGGTCGTATAGTCGCTGTATACCTACAGACGCTATGTCGTGGTGTGTTAGAGTGAACAATGGTCGTATTGTCGATGTATACCTACAGACGGTATGTCGTGATGTGTTAGAGTGAACAATGGTAGTATTTTCACTGTATACCTACAGACGGTATGTCGTGGTGTGTTAGAGTGAACAATGGTCGTATTGTCACTGTATACCTACAGACGGTATGTCGTGGTGTGTTAGAGTGAACAATGGTAGTATTTTCACTGTATACCTACAGACGGTATGTCGTGGTGTGTTAGAGTGAACAATGGTCGTATTGTCGCTGTATACCTACAGACGCTATGTCGTGGTGTGTTAGTGTGAGCAATAGTGGTATTGTTGTTGTATACCTCCAGACGGTACGACGTTGTGTTTTAGATTGAACAATGGTGGTATTGTCACTGTAAACCTACAGACGGAGTGACATGGTGTGTTAGAGTTATCAATGGTGGTATTGTCGCTGTATACCCACAGACTCTATGCCGTGGTGTGTTAGTGT
Organism: Meconema thalassinum; assembly: GCA_946902985.2. Lineage (NCBI taxonomy): Eukaryota > Metazoa > Arthropoda > Insecta > Orthoptera > Tettigoniidae > Meconema > Meconema thalassinum. Next base: position 5,121,784 of record OX336392.1, on the reverse strand, counting down.
GAACAATAGTGGTATTGTCACTGTATACCTACAGACGGTATGACGTGGTGTGTTAGGGAGATCAATGGTGGTATTGTCGCTGTATACCTACCGACGGTATGTCGTGGTGTGTTAGAGTGAACAATGGTGTTATTGACGTTGTATACCTCCAGACTGTACGACGTGGTGTGTTAGAGTGAACAATGGTGGTATTGTCGCTGTATACCCACAGACGGTATGACGTGGTGCGTTAGAGTTAACAATGGTGGTATTGTCGCTGTATACCCACAGACGCTATGTCGTGGTGTGTTAGTGTGAACAATAGTGGTATTGTCACTGTATACCTATAGACGGTATGACGTGGTGTGTTAGAGTGAGCAATGGTGTTATTGACGTTGTATACCTCCAGACGGTACGACGTGGTGTGTTAGAGTGAACAATGGTGGTATTGTCACTGTATACCTACAGACGGTATGTCTTGGTGTGTTAGGGAGAACAATGGTGGTATTGTCGCTGTATACCTACAGACGGTATGACGTGGTGTGTTAGAGTGAACAATGGTGGTATTGTCGTTGTATACCTACAGACGGTATGTCGTGGTGTGTTAGAGTGAACAATGGTGTTATTGACGTTGTATATCTCCAGACGGTACGACGTGGTGTGTTAGAGTGAACAATGGTGGTATTGTCACTGTATACCTACAGACGCTATGTCGTGGTGTGTTAGAGTGAACAATGGTGGTATTGTCACTGTATACCTACATACGGTATGTCGTGGTGTGTTAGAGTGAACAATGGTAGTATTTTCACTGTATACCCACAGACGGTATGTCGTGGTGTGTTAGAGTGAACAATGGTCGTATTGTCGCTGTATACCTACAGACGCTATGTCGTGGTGTGTTAGTGTGAACAATAGTGGTATTGTTGTTGTTTACCTCCAGACGGTACGACGTTGTGTTTTAGATTGTACAATGGTGTTATTGTCACTGTATACCTACGGACGGTATGACATGGTGTGTTAGAGTTAACAATGGTGGTATTGTCGCTGTATACCCACAGACGCTATGTCGTGGTGTGTTAGTGTGAACAATAGTGGTATTGTCACTGTATACCTACAGACGGTATGACGTGGTGTGTTAGAGTGAACAATGGTGGTATTGTCGCTGTATACCTACATACGGTATGTCGTGGTGTGTTAGAGTGAACAATGGTATTATTGACGTTGTATACCTCCAGACGGTACGACGTGGTGTGTTAGAGTGAACAATGGTGGTATTGTCTCTGTATACCTACAGACGGTATTTCGTGGTGTGTTAGAGTTAACATTGGAGGTATTGTCGCTGTATACCTTCGGACGGTACGACGTGGTGTGTTAGAGTGAACAATGGTGGTATTGTCACAGTATACCTACAGACGGTATGTCGTGGTGTGTTAGAGTGAACAATGGTGGTATTGTCACTGTATACCCACAGTCGCTATGTCGTGGTGTGTTAGAGTGAACAATGGTGGTATTGTCACTGTATACCTACAGACTGTTACGTGGTGTGTTAGAGTGAACAATGGTTGTATTGTCACTGTATACCTACATACGGTATGTCGTGGTGTGTTAGAGTGAACAATGGTAGTATTGACGCTGTATACCCACAGACGCTATGTCGTGGTGTGTTAGAGTGAACAATGGTGGTATTGTCACTGTATACCTACAGACGGTATGTCCTGGTGTGTTAGAGTGAACAATGGTGGTATTGTCGCTGTATACCTACAGACGGTATGTCGTGGTGTGTTAGAGTGAACAATGGTAGTATTGACGCTGTATACCCACAGACGCTATGTCGTGGTGTGTTAGAGTGAACAATGGTGGTATTGTCACTGTACACCTACAGACAGTATGACGTGGTGTGTTAGAGTGAACAATGGTGGTATTGTCGCTGTATACCTACAGACGGTATGTCGTGGTGTGTTAGAGTGAACAATGGTGTTATTGACGTTGTATACCTCCAGACGGTACGACGTGGTGTGTTAGAGTGAACAATGGTGGTATTGTCTCTGTATACCTACAGACGGTATTTCGTGGTGTGTTAGAGTTAACATTGGAGGTATTGTCGCTGTATACCTTCGGACGGTACAACGTGGTGTGTTAGAGTGAACAATGGTGGTATTGTCACTGTATACCTACAGACGGTATGACGTGGTGTGTTAGAGTGAACAATGGTGGTATTGTCACTGTATACCTACAGACGGTATGACGTGGTGTGTTAGAGTGAACAATGGTGGTATTGTCACTGTATACCTACAGACGGTATGACGTGGTGTGTTAGAGTGAACAATGGTGTTATTGACGTTGTATACCTCCAGACAGTACGACGTGGTGTGTTAGAGTGAACAATGGTGGTATTGTCACTATATACCTACAGACGGTGTGTCCTGGTGTGTTAGAGTTAACATTGGAGGTATTGTCGCTGTATACCTTCGGACGGTACGACGTGGTGTGTTAGAGTGAACAATGGTGGTATTGTCACTGTATACCTACAGACGGTATGACGTGGTGTGTTAGAGTGAACAATGGTGGTATTGTCACTGTATACCTACAGACGGTACGACGTGGTGTGTTAGAGTGAACAATGGTGGTATTGTCACTGTATACCTACAGACGGTATGACGTGGTGTGTTAGAGTGAACAATGGTGGTATTGTCACTGTATACCTACAGACGGTATGTCGTGGTGTGTTAGAGTGAACAATGGTGGTATTGTCGCTGTATACCTACAGACGGTACGACGTGGTGTGTTAGAGTGAACAATGGTGGTATTGTCGCTGTATACCTACAGACGGTATGTCGTGGTGTGTTAGAGTGAACAATGGTGGTATTGTCACTGTATACCTACAGACGGTATGACGTGGTGTGTTAGAGTGAACAATGGTGGTATTGTCACTGTATACCTACAGACGGTACGACGTGGTGTGTTAGAGTGAACAATGGTGGTATTGTCACTGTATACCTACAGACGGTATGTCTTGGTGTGTTAGAGTTAACAATGGTGGTATTGTCGCTGTATACCTACAGACGGTATGTCTTGGTGTGTTAGAGTTAACAATGGTGGTATTGTCTCTGTATACCTACAGACGGTATGTCTTGGTGTGTTAGAGTGAACAATGGTGGTATTGTCGCTGTATACCTACAGACGGTATGTCTTGGTGTGTTAGAGTTAACAATGGTGTTATTGACGTTGTATACCTTCAGACGGTACGACGTGGTGTGTTAGAGTGAACAATGGTGGTATTGTCTCTGTATATCTACAGACGGTATGTCGTGGTGTGTTAGAGTTAACATTGGTGGTATTGTCGCTGTATACCTCCAGACGGTACGACGTGGTGTGTTAGAGTGAACAATGGTGGTATTGTCACTGTATACCTACAGACGGTACTACGTGGTGTGTTAGAGTGATCAATGGTGGTATTGTCGCTGTATACCTACAGACGGTATGACGTGGTGTGTTAGAGTGAACAATGGTGTTATTGACGTTGTATACCTCCAGACAGTACGACGTGGTGTGTTAGAGTGAACAATGGTGGTATTGTCTCTGTATACCTACAGACGGTATGTCATGGTGTGTTAGGGAGAACAATGGTGGTATTGTCACTGTATACCTGCCTACAGAATGTCAAGAGCTGATAAGCAGCATGTCCTTGTGCCATTGTGATGTCATGGAGGTCGTCGTTCCACTTACTGCAAGTACTACGAGTCCAAGGTCTGACTGTGAGCTGTCAGTTTCGCAGTACGGAGTGGAGCAGTCAACACTATCGCAGTGAGTACCGTAGTTTGCTCCAGTTTCTGTTGTGTGCAATATGTGCACTCACATTAGGGAGTAGAATGCCTCCAGTATGTATCGCTTGGACTGGACATCTGATGCTGTGCCTGAGAGTGGGTTGTTGTTGTTGTTGTTGTTGTCGCTGCTGCTTGAGATAGGGACAAGTCTAGGGTGGGTGAAGTGGTGAATTAATACACCATCCTCTAACTGGAGGCTTGTCGCCTACCCCGGAAACACCAGCCGATAGCAATTTAACCCAAATTACCAAAATGTCAGCCTTATAATTATTCTGATTCTCAACAAACAATCAAACAAATGTTAGCTGCAAATGGTACGCGACTCGTTCAAAAAATACCCAACTGAAATAAACAGTATCTTATCAGCTAACTGAGATGGTACAACTACCCGACACAATTTGAAGCCAAACAACGAAAATATTACATAACAGGGCAATTTGGATTTCAGAGGTTGCGTGACAGTGCGTGTGGTAGAGGCACACAAGGTGACATCCAGTTCAATCCCCGAGCGACATCGAACTCAGGTGATGTTGGTTCCTAGGCCATGTCTGGCTGCGTGGCTCAGGGGTAACGTTCTCGCTTGCTGAGCCCAAGGTTGCAGGTTCGAAACCTGGCGCAGTCAGCTGGCATTTGAGGGTGCGCAAATGCGAGGGAGCCGTGTCAGTACATTTACTGGCACGTTAAAGATCCCCTTCGGGGCAAAATTCCGGCACCCCGGCGTCTCTAAAAGCCAGGGTAGTTAAAAGGGACGTAAAACCAATAACATTATTATTAGGTTCCTAGGCCAGACATCGCCACAGAGAACCATAATACTTGTCACGGGCAGCCACAATAAACTCGCAATTGCCTTTACACAAAAATGGTGCTTCAGCCTACCGTGCAAACAACTCTGTGGCTCCTAATTCCACTGCCATGGACTTATGACCGTGCTGCCCTAGTAAACGAAGTTTGATGTTTTTCTGTCGGTCGACACGATTGTGTTGTTTATTCCCTACATGAGACCAGTTTCGATCGTTTTTAGTCTCATGTTAATTTGTTTCAGGATCACAATCCTGTTGCCCGACTGAGAAACATCAAACATCGTCATTGATCATGGCAACTAACTAAACACATGGGGGCAGATGACCTCGTAGTTCCGCCCCTTCAAACAACAATAACTAACGGTGTTATATCGAAGCGTTTGTGTCCACAAGCATCACATACTCCCCCAAACAAAACAAATATTCGGAATTTAACCTTACACAAAAGAAACAAGAACGAATAAATTTAAATATATACGTTAGACGCCCCCACATTGCTAATACCACACAATATGGAGCCCATCATCTTCCTGATTACACACTGGTGAACTTATTATTACACAATGACTTTTCACTAACACTCAGACTTCTTTATTACACAATAATTGCCTTCCTGCAGTGGCTAGCGCTGATGTACTTGCAATGCCCACAACTTCCGTAACTGTCCAATATCGGTCCTAAACGGGGTTGTTGAAGCCCGTACCGGCCCGACTACTACTCTGGTATCCAAGCTTCCACAGATTAATTAGAGATATGCAAATGAAGCTTAATATTTGGCTGCTTAATGACCACTGCCGTTCGCTTAGTAAATTGGTATTCCACGCACTTTCCTTGGGCAAGACTTCATGTATTCAAGCAGTCACAACGCATTGATCGCTACTCGTCATAGAAGCTTTAGTCTAGGAATGGGAATCCACCTTCCTCAGTTTGAATGGGCTGCCAACGGGTTCATTGAGCGAGGGGGCTTGAAGTTAATTATGAAAATTTACCATTCTTCTTTAGTTTTCCAACTCGGCCTCAGTGTGCTCTCCATCTCACGTATAATTTCTAGCTTGAGATATTTCGAATTCAGGGGAAGATGCCCTCGTAGTTCCGCCCCTTAAAACAACAATAACTATCTATTTCGATTTTACTCTTTCTTGCAAAACACTAGCAGGTTCGTTGCGTAGTTTGGTGAATCCTCTCACCTTGTGACGTATGCAGGCTTTCCTCTCGGCTTTCCATGCCATCTCAATAGCGAGGCCCAGATCGTATTTTTTAAATTATTATTATTAATAATTTACTGGAACTCATTTGTGCCTAAGGTCGGATGGTTACAGTAGGCCTACACAGTGGCTCTCAACTGATGAAAGAAGAGCAGAGTGGCCGTGCTCTGATGCCAAGCATACCGCATGATACAAAGATATTTCTCATAAAGTACCGTTCGGACATTGCAGAGGAACCTGTGTAATATGTCCCGAAAAAGCGAGGAAGATATCCAACAGCCTACTTTCTCCTAAATGGTTGTGGGTTGTTATAACTCTTTGTACATGTAGTAGTAACCTACTACCGATTCCACTTAACCCGACGCCCGGCGTCGCCACTCCCAAGAGCACCCGTGTTAAATTAGCGGATATCTCAAGAACCAATTATTGCAGATGGGCGTGTGAGGTGCCGAATTTACCTAAATAACCCAAACCTACAAGGTCATAGATTTTTTACCCCCTCATATCTTTAGAACCCGTAATTTTATAAAAGCGTGCCATAGGTCTTTGGACACATGGAACATTAAACTGGCTTTGCAACCATAGCCAACATGCATTTAGCGGTGTCTGCAAACGAATGCGATTTTTGTTGGGCATTTTCAATGGTTTTGATCGGGATATGCACCCTGAAACTTATTCCAACGTAACGGTGTGCTCAACTCAAAATCGACCTAAAGTGCACTTAGCGGCTTTTGCATCTGGGGTCATAAAACGTGGTTTTTGGGTCCCTTTGTCTGTTTTTTATTTATACAAATCTACACCGTTTCAGTGACCTGACCAAATTTTAAGTCGCGAGTTTTGTTACATGCATTGCGAGGCTTAAAATCAGCCTAGATTGGTCCTTCTACGACGAATTCGATATTTCGTCCAAGTGTCAAACGATCTAAATCTAGGGGAAAAGAGCGCTGTCCACATTTCTAGTACACAGCGTAACCTGCAGTTTTCCTAAAGGTAAGTACATAAAATTTGATTCAGATCGGTGAAACTCTGTAGATTTGTGTCAAAGGGCCTAAATGCAGCGAATGGAGAGGTCTGACCAAAGTTCCATGTAGACAGTGTTACGCGCAGGGTTCCATAAGTATATAAAATTTGGTTCAGATCGGTGAAACGCTGTAGATTTGTGTCAAAGGGCCTAAATGCAGCGAATGGAGAGGTCTGATCGAAGTTCCATGTAGACAATGTTACTCGCAGGGTTCCATAAGTATATAATATTTGGTTCAGGTCGGTGGAACGGTGTAGATTTGTGCCAAGGGGCCTAAATGCAGGGAATAGAGAGATATGTCCGAAATTTCAAGTGAACAGTGTTACTCGCAGGGTTCCAAAGGCTAAGTACTTAAAATTTGGTTCAGATCGGGGAAACGGTGTCGGAGTCTATTAATCTCGTACAGACAGACAGACATAGGCTATACACAGGTCCATCATCATACTAATATATAACAAGTAGTTCCGTGACGAACTAAAGAGCCTACTTTTCTTAAAATATAAGTTCATGCCAATCTATATAGACCTATCTAGAATAATGACGAAATCAAGTTGGTAATACTAACTACAGTTTGAAATACACCCGAAATAGTGAAGCCTAATAGAGTAACTTACTACAGTTGGCAGCCCTGGCGTCTCTGAATATATTCTTACTTCCATCTCTTAAGGTATAGAATGCACATACAACATTTAGTTGAAGTCCAATGGATAGTGTGGACGTTACATGCTGTTTGAAATTGAATTTATCAGTGCGCGTAAAATCATGTTGGGAACAATGTCATATATGTGATGCTCAGAATTAAACTGAAATATTGTGATATAATATAGTGCCAATTTTGGATAAAATCCATTTGTTAGTATAGAAGTTACATGAAATTAAAATTTGAAACTATCAGAAAGCTTAGAATCATGTTGGCAGCACTGAGGTATATTAGTGACTCCAAATTAATCTAGAATGCCAGGTACTATACGTGTGCAAACTTTCGAGTTGATGGCTTGCATACTTTCTGATATATTGATATTAGGATTGAACAATTAGAGAGAGCATTTATTAACAGTTGGCAGCCCTGCTGGTTCTTAAGAATACGTCTAGTCATAACTGTTATGGTAAACAAGGCACTTACGAAATTTGGTTGAAATCCATTTGTTACATTAGAAGTTATATGCATTTAAAGACTGGACCTATCAACAGGCATAGAATCGTGTTGGCAGCACTGATGTATATAAGTTACGCCAAACTAAGGTAGAATGTCAGGTACTATACGCGTGCAAAGTTTAGAGCCGTTGGCTTGCATACTTTCTGATATATTGATATTAATGTTAAAACATAGAGACAACATTTATCAACAGTTGGGAGCCCTGGTGGCTCTTTAGAATACGTACAGTCATATCTGTTGTAGTACACATAGTACATACGAAAGTTGGTTGAAATCCAATTGATAGTATAGTTGTTAGATGCATTTATATTATGGACTTATCGGCAGACTTAGAATCATGTTGGCAACACTGGCATGTATGAACTTCTGAAAATTAATCTGGAATGTTATCGTCTATTCTTGTGCTAATTTTGGAAGAGTTCGCATCCATAACTTCTGAGATATCCAACATAGCGCTCAAATTTCAATTGTGAATTTTCAGCAGTTGGTAGCACTGACGTCAATTTCAAATATGGCCGTGAGATATTCAGGTGTAGATCTTTACTCGTACCAATTTTTGTTTTGATAGCTGCAGCCGTTTAGGAGTTGATAGGGGGGGACACACACACAGCCAGACAGACAGACAGACAGACACACATTTTCCCGGATCGATCTCATAAGTCTACTTTTTCCTCATTTTTGCAAAATGAGAAAAGTAGGCTAAAAATGAGATGGTGTGTGTCTGTCTTTCTGTCTGTCTGTCTGTCTGTCTGTGTGTTACTCAATAACGCAAGAACCACTGGTCCGATTTAAATGAAATTTTGCATGGGTGTAGCTGATTTACCAGGTTTACATATAGGGTACTTTTGATTTCGAAATTTTGTACTGTTAAAAAATGGCGACCATTTTAGTGACGTCACTACACCCTTTGGTTTCAAAATTTGATACTTCCATATCAAATAAAAAAAGAACGGTAGGAAATAGCAAACTTTTGATGGCACATGTGAGCTTTGAAATTTAATTTCCTATCCGAAAGGTCCTTATCACTTTTCGTGTATCTCCAACGGTTAGCGAGTAAAACCCACATATGTGACGTCACTACACACTTCGGTTTCAAAATTTCATATTTCTATTTCAAATAAAAAGAGAACGCTAAGAAATAGCAAACTTTTGATGGTAAACACGAGCTTTAACATTTAATTTTCTATCCGAAAGGTCCTGATCACTTTTCGTATATCTCCAACGGTTAGCGAGTAGAACCTAAATTTGTGCAATAAAACACGGTCAACACTGAGCGGTGCAGTATATCTCTCTCTATATATAAATGAAAGTTTGTCTGTTTTTCTCTGAATTTCTACGGAAATTTTAGTTGTTTACGCGTTTCAGACTTTTTTATGATGGATGTGAGCGAAAATAATTTTTTGTCTGTCTGTCTGTCTGTCTGTCTGTTTGTTTGTTTGTTTGTTTGTTTGTTTGTTTTTCTGTGGACATCTTTGTTCCCTTATAACTCGAGAACGGCTGGGTGTACCAACGTAACATTTGGTACAGATATCCATCAGAGGCACGACACTTATCATTGATGTAACTCTTCTCCGTACCTCTCATAAAAGGGGGCCTACCCCCTTAAAATACATGCTGAAATAGGCGTAGAAGGACGAGACAAAGCTCATTTTCAGCCCCTCAATGTGAGAGACAAAACTCGGGTCCCCGAAAACCACATTTTAAGGCCCTAAGACCATCCGTTTTTGAGATATTCCCAGAAAACTAATTTCATTTAATAAACTAATGAACGAATACAAGCCAGTAACCATGGCAACAGATTCTCAGAGGTCCATCTATTGCTGTAAGACGCAATGCAATTCCATTAATTACATTAGTGTGAAAGTTTGCAAACGGCTAGGAGGTTATCACGGAACCAAATTAAGCCGTAAAATTCATCAATACGTATAATGCGCTTAAGGGGATCAAGGGGTACTCTAGAATTTTTTCACGCGATTTACACCTGCGGGTGTGGTATGGCAGGTCTATTATATTCCTATCCCCATATTATTCATTCATTCATTCATTTCGTATAGGCCATCTATGGATCACGTCATTCCAACTGTCTCCTACTGGCTTTGATGTTTGCCCGGTACGCCCGCATTCGTTCTTGGTGGACTTCCTTCCGTTCCTGGGCCCAAATCTTTCCCGTTTTCAGCTTCGGTTTTTCTTGGAAACCTTTGAAAGCTTGAAATTTCCTTTTGAGATGGGCGCGCTCCTGAATGTATGTTGGTGTAATGCCCACTTCTTTCAGATCTTTATCCAGTTCTATGAACCAGGCCCATTTTGTTTTCCTCTCCTGAAAGTAAGTTATGTTGCTGTTGGTCAGTCTCGCTGGGCTCATTCGTTTCACATGCCCAAAAAATGGTATCCTTCTCTTCCGGATGACGTTACTTATCTTCCCCACATGAGTATATAGTTCATGGTTATGCCGTCTTCTGTATTCCCCATTGTCTTTGATGTAACCCAATATCTTTCTCAAAATTTTCCTTTCTTTGGCCTCCAGTTTCTCGACCAAGCCTTTTTTGTTCATCGTGAGACATTCAGAAGCATGCAAGACCTCCGGACGGATGACACTGCAGTAATGTTTTAGTTTTGCGTTGAAGGATATTGACCTTTTCTTATAGATGCCCTTACTTAAATGGAAGGCCATTTCCATTTTGCTCATGCGTGATGTGAATGCTTCTTTCTCTGATAATATCCCTTCCCTGACCCATCTTGAAAAGAAAAGTACATGGCCATTGGCTGCATTAATAATTAAAAAAATAGGTGTTATAATTTCTCCCTATATTATATTATTATTAGTGTTATATTATGGCGTACAACGACGAGACAAATCCCCTCGGTGCCAGAAACAAAACTCGGGGGCCCTAAAGGGTCCTCGAAAACTACATTATAAGGCTCTAAATCCAACAGTTCCTGAAATATTCCCAGAAAACTAATTTAATTTAATTTAACAAACTAATGAAGGAATGCAAATCGGTAAACATGAGAACATTATCTCAAGGGGTGGCATACAACATTCCTTCTATTTCTGTAAGAAGCAATGTCACTCCATTTATTACATTTCTGTGAAAGTTTGCAATTGGCTATGAGGTTATCACGGAACTAACGTAGACTGTATAATTCATCAATGCAATTAAGGGGGTCAAGGGGTAACCTAGAACTTTTTCATGCAATTTTCACGTTCGACATATAGTACAGAAGGTCTATTATATCTCCAAACAGCAACATTATTTTCAAATATTCCTGAATTGAACCAGCATTTTTTGCGGCTTTTAGGAATTTGGGCAATTTGAGGCTAAAGAACCTGAATTTTCATGCACCTCAAGCCTTTATAATTTACGAAAGGGGTCTTCCTGTGTATGGGCACCTAGCACAACGTAGAGGGTCAGTTTTTATGTGACGTGTATTGCGTTTAGTCTACAAGGCTTTCAATTCTATTTCACGTCAGGAAGTACACGTTAGGTGAATTTTGACTGAGAGCACATTTTAACTTTTTTTTTTGTCGACATACGGGTTCATCGTAAGGATGATTTTGTTTGATACTGTGAGGTAGATATACCCATATTTGGATATCTGGGTAATATGTTGTAGACAATAGAATTGTCTGTCTGTCTTTCCGTGTATCTTTATGTACGCCTATACCTCGTGTTCTGATGCTTGGTGCATCGTAAAATTAGGTATGGTAACCATGAGAGTCAATACACCAATCATTTATAAAACTCTTCACTGTACTTTTCATACAGTAGAAGGGTGGATATAGAGAAAAACTTCTCAATATATGCTAAAATAGGCGAAATATAAAAATTATCCTAGAAGGACGACCAAAGCATATGTTGCGCTTCTCAATGTGAGACACAAAATTCGGGAATCTATAAAGGGTCTCCGAAAACTACATTTTAAGGGCCTTAAATTAACAGTGTGTGTGATGTTCCCAGAAAAGTAACTTCGTTCTGATAAACTTGAAGGAATGACAAACCGCTAACCATTGCAACAGTAGCTCAATTGATAATGTCTGGTGTTAACAACGAACACCGTTCGAAGAACGGGTACTTCTGCTAGTCTTATATAAAGAAGCTGTACCCGGCATGCATTGCGTGGCAATGCCAATCGAAAAAGTGTTGGCGTTGTAATTTTGTTTGTTGAAGTGCTTTTGGATACACAATATTTTTCTAGACAATTTTCATTTATGAAAAAATAGGCCTATGAGATCACCTTTTGTCCGTGTGTCTGTGTGTGTGTGCGTCCGTGTGTGTGTGTGTCTCACCTTATAAAATCTAAACGGCTGGAGCGATTTCAATAAAACTCGGTAAGTTCATAACACTATTCCGGACGACCCCGAACATGCCCTTCAAATTTTGTTTCGTCTCACCAATCCCACATGGCGGCTGTGCGAAATATTTCATCAGCATTCAATATCTCCGAAACTATTACCGATATTACCCTGGAATTTTGTACGGTGATAAAGGGAACTACTGGAAGTTCACCTTATGTGACGTTTGAAAACCTGGTAACTACAAAACCAACATGGCGGCCAAGCGAAGTTGCGACTTTTAAATAGACGTTTCTCGCGATCTCAGAAACTATTACCGGTATCACCCTGAAATTTTGTACGGAGATAAAGGGCACTACTGGAAGTTCATCTATGAGACTTTCTAAAACCGGTTAACAACAAAACGAACATGGCGGCCAAGCGAAATTGAAAGTTGTAAATAGACTTTTCTCGTGATTTAATGATCCAAACCCAATGAAACTTGGTACAGCAAATGTTTATACACATTGTAATGCAGTGGTATCTAATTTAGTGCAATTGTTTACATAACGTCCAGATGGCGGCTGTGCGAATTTTAAAATTAAGTTTTATTTCTTGTGTCGTAATCATGCAATCGAAGTGAACGTTTGAATAATGAACCTACGCAATAATTTTCCTTTAATGGTACATGACTCTACGACCTATACATATAGCAATCCAACATGGCGACCATCCGAAATATTTAGACGGTTCTCAATATCTACGAATCTATTACAGCAATCAAACTGATTTTTTTATATATATTCAAAGGGGCTATGGTCATAAATTCACCTCTAGGACTTTCAATAACCTGGTATCACAAATCCAACATGGCGGCGACGAGAAGACTGAAAGAGAAGGATGGAAACGAAAGATTCAAGAAGAGTGTAAAGGAAGGACTAATGAAAAACCGTCGGATTTTTAAGAGCGTTAAAAATCCCTCAGTATGCCTTCCTTCGGAGGGGGAAGTAAAGCCGGCGGTCCCATGTCATAGATTTATGGTATGTTAAAGAACCTTCCACTAATTACACCTGTGTGAAGCTAAATTGTAGGTTAAATTTGAACAACGCTATGAGGTTCCAACGTTCGTTGCCTGGAGCTGACTGCGGTGGCGTCTAGTAACTAAGTTCTGAACTAGTAGTCGTTGACGGTGGAGTTTGGCGGCAAAAATTCAATGTATGCTGTCCTTACTTGAATTGAGAACAGATAACACACAATAATACAGCCATCACAATTAACACCGGTTATCAGACAGATTCTACACACACCCAAAGTACACAGGGCTACATGACCGCGTTGTCGCAGCCCCTAAACTGAGGAACCAACCAACCAAACTTCAATTGCAGACGAATGGGCTCTTTTGAAGAATGAAATAACAAAGTCTGCAAAAGAAAACGTTGGTAGGAAAGAAAGAATAGGCAGAAAACCGTGGATCACTCAGGATATACTAGAATTGATGGATGAAAGGCGGAAACACAAGAATGTAAGAGATGAAAAGAAGAAAGCAGAATACAGACGTCTGAGAAATGGCGTTAACAAGAAGTGCAAGGAAGCGAAAGAAAAATGGTTGAAAGACAAATGTGCAGGTATAGAAAATTGTCTGAAATTTGGAAAAGTAGACTTAGCTTATCGAAGGATTAAGAATACTTTTGGGGAAAAGAAGACTAAGAGTAGTGGTTTTGTAGCGGTTCGAATGCCTCCTCCTCCTCACCCTCCTCACAAGATAGCGGCGGCACGATATCTCTCGAACGCATGGTCGGATTTTGACGAATGAGGTGTCATTGAACTCGGGCTGATACCCCCTTTCCAATGAACAACATCCACCCCAAAATAAACCCTACCCCTACTAGGGGGTGAAATTGTATTTTTTTTTTAGAAAATCTCTCTTTCCAAGTGCAACATGTGAGAGTTTGAATGCCAATATGGAATTAAACGTTGTTCTACACTAGAGACATGTATACGGTGGATAGCCACTAAGAATTAACATGCTTGGTTTTTTGTTTTTTACGCATGCCACTCATAGCTTTTGTAAGAGGGCGGGCTTTTTAAAAGATGGCGGACGAGTCCCTGTTGACGAGTCATTGTTGACGGGTCCTTGTGGACGGGTCCCTGTGGACGGGTCCTTGTTGACAGGTCCTTGCGGACGAGTCCTTGTGGATGAGTCCCTTTGGACCAGCCCATTTAGACTGGCCCATGAATTTATCCAAATTATGTCAATGGGCTTAACTAACGGACTAATAAGGCTAGGAACTTGTATGAGGTATTGTAGGACTTGGGATGAAGCCCCCTTTTAGAATGTATTTTTGAAATTTTGACAAAGGGCCTAACCACACTTTTGTTAATATCTCGCGAACCTATCATGCTAGTGACTTGTATGAGGGGTCCTAGCAATTGGGGCGATGTTCCCCTTTCGGGGGTGAAACTATCCCCCCACTCCCAAATTGAAAAATCGATATCTTGGAAACTAAGAACCCTAAAATTATGTGTGATAGCTTTAAAAATAGGCCATAAGATACGATTTTACCACGATAGGTCATTTCACCCCTAAAATGGTAAATAGTAATGTTACAGGGAAAAAAGCGGTTAAACACTTGAAAATGATAAATGAACCTAAGATCATTTGTTTTTGATGAAAAAATAGTAAGAGGGTTAAAACTTCCCCTTAAAATTTAAAAATCGTTATCTTGGAAATTAAGAGCCTTAAAATTAAGTGTGATAGCTTTAAAAATAGGTCATGACATACGCTTATACCACGATAGGTCATTTCACCCCTAAAACAGTGAATAGTGATTTTACAGGGGAAAAGGTGTTAAACGCCTAAAAATGATAAATGAACCTAAGATCTTTTGTTTTTGATGAAAAATAGTAAGGGGGTGAAAACTACCCCAAAATTGAAAAATCGATACCTTGGAAACTAAGAAACCTAAAATTAGGATTGATAGCTCAAAAAATTGGACATTTAATACTCTTTTACCACGATTGGTCATTTTACCCCTTAAACAATGCATGTAGATTTTACAGGAAAAAGGATCAGATTTGGACACATGAGGTGTTATAAGACTCAGGGCGACAAACTCTTCTTGAATTTTTTTTTTGAAATTTTGACAAAGGGCCTAACCAATCATTTTGAAAATTTAGATTTTTAAAATTTTTGAATTATTTTTAATATTTTTTTTTTAGTAGAGAGAGACAGTACCGGTTGTGTTTAAACGAGCATGTCGCCGATCACTGTGGCCATGTTCAATGGATGAATCGATATTTTTTGAAGCATTGATTGAAGAGGGTCATGCGACGACTTGTTTCAAGAATATTTTTATGATTTTTCCTATGATGCATGCATTTATTTAAATATACCAAAACGGCAAGGTTACTGATTTGAGTTTTATAAACTAATAATGGGATTTGGACTCATAAGGTGTCCTATAACTTGACAAGACGCTTTCTTTATATGGCTTATGAATTTTCCCAAAAAGATTGAAAACAACAAGGTCATGGACATTTGTTTCTCTTAATATATTGCAAACCCATAATGTTAGATGTTTATGGTGAGTGATGAAACATAGCTATGTAGAGAAAGAATTATTGTAGGCTTCACGTATGGTGACTGACAAGTCTTTGACCATTGAAACTTGTTTTTAAACCTGACCGCAGTACATAGGGAGTATAGGTTTCAGGCATGACATGACAAACGGTGTGTACAAAATCCAATGTATCGATTCAAGAATTAAAATTACACTGAACCAAACCGAACCAATACAACCCTTTTTGAATGTATAATGTTACTTGCTAACCATTTTGTGCTGCAGTGGCAATTTCACCCCCTAGTAGGGGTAGGGTTTATTTTGGGGTGGAAATATGTTGTTCATTGGAAAGGGGGTATCAGCCCGAGTTCAATGACACCTAATTCGTCAAAATCCGACCATGCGTTCGAGAGATATCGTGCCGCCGCCATCTTGTGAGGAGGTTGAGGAGGAGGAGGCATTAGAACCGCTACAAAACCACTACTACTAAGTGCTGTAATATTAAGGACACAGATGGAAAGCCTCTAACAGATAGGGAAGAAAAGGTTGAGAGATGGAAAGTTTACATAGAGTGTTTGTATAAGGGCAAGGAGATTGAGAATCATGTAATGGAAAGGGAAGAGGAAATTGGTGAGGATGCGAAAGGAGATTTTAATATTGAGATCAGAATTTGACAGAGCATTAGAGGACCGAACTATTGCAAGACTGGTGGAAGCCTACTGTCAAGGAGGTGAGGAATGTCAACACAGAGCACGTGCTGGTAGACCCGTTACTGCAACATGTTCAGGCTGTAAGGCCATCGTTGGAAAAGGACAGGCGCTGGACATGGTATTGCAGTATCGTCTGTCCATCACCAAGGCCATGGTTGGAAATGGACAGGTGCTGTACATGTGTGGAGATTTGCAAGGAACTTGGTATTGCTGCATCGTCTGTCCATCACATTGTTGGAAAAGGACAGGCGCCGGACATGTAAGGATCTTGGTGCTGCAGTATCGTCTGTCCATCACAAGGCCATTGTTGGAAAAGAACAGGCGCCGGACATGTGTGGAAATTCGCAAGGAACTTCGTATTGCTGCATCGTCTGTCCATCACATGGCCATTGTTGGAAAAGGACAGGCGCTGGATATGCAAGGAACTTTGTACTGCAGTATCGTCTGTCCATCACAAGGCCATTGTTGGAAAAGAACAGGCGCCGGCCATGTGTGGAGATTTGCAAGGAACTTGGTATTGCTGCATCGTCTGTCCATCACATTTTAAGAAAAAAGCTGAAGATGCGAAAAGTTTCTGCCCACTGGTTTCCGCACTCTCTAACCGAAATTGGAAAGTGGCAACGAATGGAGACAGCAAGAATGCATTTGGAGCGATATGAACATGAAGGTTTCTTCGTCGCGTTATCACAATGGATGAGACATGGGTACGTTCGTATACACCTGAGCAGAAACGACAATCAAGCGATTGGTGACGGACAGAATCACCATGCCCAAAAAGATGTCAAACATTGCAGGATCCTTTAAAACTGATTGTTGTGTGTTATGAATATGAAGGCATAATGTTGGTGCGTACTGAACCTCATGGTACAGATTGAAGGCATAATGTTGGTACGTACTGAACCTCATGGTACAGATTGCTACTTACGGTACTTGGAACATCATTAGCGCCCAGCATGGCGTCGTAAACGACCTCAGCCCATTGGGAGTCCTGTTGAGTTACATGACAATATTCGTTGCCATGTAGCCGCAAGAGTGAGGCATTTGTATACAAGGTGGAACTGCGAAGTATTTGAACAACCACCAAATTCACCTGACATGAGCCCATGTGATCACGACTTATTCTCAAAGATCAAAGAATCTCTACGAGGCGTTCGATTTCAATCAAGAGTTGACATCCAGGGAGCGACAGATCGATCAGCGAGAGAGATATCCAGAAATGGTGCTGCATATGGAGTGTATCGTCTTCCAAGGATTTGGGAACGTATTGTTGACAAGACAGGAGACTATAAATGAAGTTCGTAATGTCAAAATTAACCAAATAATATTCTTTGTGAGCTTATAGCAGTGTTGCCATTAGACTATTTATCGAATGCCCTACTATATATGTGCCAATTTTGGAAGGAATCCATCTATTAGTATGGAAGTTAGATGAGATTAAACATTTAACCTACCTACCAGCCCGCGTACAATGATGTTGGCAGCACTGCCGTATATCGGTTACTGAAAATTTGCAGGGTTGTGCAAGGTTTAGAACTGTTGGCCTGCATACTTTCTGATATATTGAGATTAGGAGAAAAATGTATATAGTGCGTTGTTCAATAGTTGGCAACCCTGTTGACTCTAAAGGAAACGCATATTCATATCTGTTCCGGTACACAAATCACAAACTAAATTTGGTTGAAATCCAATTGATAGTATGGAAGTTACATGTAGTAATATTTAAAGATTGGACCTATCAGCGGGCATAGAATCATGTTGGCAACACTGTCATGTACGGGCTCCTGTAAATTAATCTTATGTAATATTATCTGTGTGTCAATTTTGGAATAGTTCCCATGCATACCTTCCGAGATAGAGCTCAAATTTTAATTGCGATTTTTCATCTGTTGGTAGCACTGACGCCATTTTCAAATATGGCCGTGAGATATTCATACTCCTACTAAATGCGGCCGTTTGGGAGTTGTCATCATACGCACACACAGATCACACGTTTGTTTGTTGTGAACACTTCAGCGAAGGTTTCTGAATTAGTAAATCCATTGTACAACGTATGCCCAGTTGTTTAGAAGATTGGCCATCTGGATTAACATAACCGTTTTAATGAACTGCTTGATTTTTATTTTTATCTATACATGGTAATACCACTATTTTTGTCGATACATGGTCATACCACTGTATTTGTCGATACATGGTAATACCACTATATTTATCGATACAGGGTCATACCACTATATTTGTCGATACATGGTCATACCACTATATTTGTCGATACATGGTCATACCACTATATTTGTCGATACATGGTCATACTACTACCGGTATTTTTGTCGATACATGGTAAAACCACTATATTTGTCGATACATGGTCATACCACTATATTTGTCGATACATGGTAATACCACTATATTTATCGATACAGGGTCATACCACTATATTTGTCGATACATGGTCATACCACTATTTTTGTCGATACAGGGTAATACCACTATATTTGTCGATACATGGTCATATCACTATTTATGTCGATACATGGTCATACCACTATTTTTGTCGATACAAGTTCATACCACTATTTATGTCGATACGAGGTCATACCACTATATTTGTCGATACATGGTCATATCACTATTTATGTCGAGACATGGTCATACCACTATTTATGTCGATACATGGTCATACCACTATTTTGTCGATACATGGTCATACCACTATATTTGTCGATACATGGTCATACCACTATATTTGTCGATACAAGGTCATACCACTATATTTGTCGATACATGGTCATATAACTATTTATGTCGATACATGGTCATACCACTATATTTGTCGATACATGGTCATACCACTATTTTTGTCGATACAAGGTCATACCACTATATTTGTCGATACAAGGTCATACCACTATATTTGTCGATACAAGGTCATACCACTATATTTGTCGATACAAGGTCATACCACTATATTTGTCGATACATGGTCATACAACTATTTGTACCTGTTTTAATAATTGAACATTTTGGCAATGGAACACAAAAGAAGAAAAGTAAACTTCTATATTTCAACTAAAGACTGTTAAAGTAGGCAACAGTTTCAGAAAAGAATGAAACTGAAAGTGGGTGTTAACCCTGGAAACAAATCCTGCGGGTGCCAATGCTGAGCTTTAAAAATAATATAGCGGAACGGAGAGTAAAATTCAAAAAGGACTGCGGACTTCATAGAAATGAAAACAAAACGTATCCTTCTTCTGGACCACTTCACGCAGCTGTTGAATCACTCGAAAGCTTGCTTCGAATTTCACTTGCCACCTCACTCGAAAGTCAAGGCAGGAACAACAGTTACTGTTCTAGTTATGTACAGTAGTAGTAATTTCTACGGACGACAGATGACGCCACATGCTGACACTGTTCATGCACAGAGCAGGGAACTTACAGGCGTCACTCTGTTCTGTGCTTCTGTGCTTGTGTCCAAGTACACGTGAACTCCCAGATGAGTAGGTCAGTGAACATCTCTCCAATGTGACACCGCCTTGGCTCTCAAATAAAAGGAAAAAAATCCACAGCCTGCTTCCAGTCTCCGACCGGGTCAGGAATGGAATGAATGAAGCCCCTATCTAGCGGTGAGGATATGAACTGTGCCGGCTGCCGAGGCCTGACGCACTCCTCTGGGCCAATGATTAAATGAATGACAGATGAAATGAAATTATAGTGGAGACTGTTGCTGGAATGAAATTTTGACAGGGAAAACCGGAGTACCCGGAGAAAAACCTGTCTGCCTCCGTTTTGTCCAGCACAGATCTCACATGGAGTGACCGGGATTTGAACTACGGACCCAGCGGTGAGAGGCCGGCGTACTGCCGCCTAAGCCACGGAGGCTTAGCTCTCAAATAAAAGGGATAGGACTACATTCTACCTTTGCACGCTCGGTGTACCATCTGCGCTACACCGCACTCCGGCAGGCTGGGCTGCCTGCTCTGACTGCCGGTGCGTTGGACCGAGTCAAGATGGGATCGCCTTTGCACTGGACGTAATGTAAACAAACAAACTGTTCTTCCAATGCCCGAGACATCTACATTTTGTTCGCGTATTTCTCCGCGTACCGGCACTTGAAGATTACCTGCTTAGCATTAAAACATTTTATCATTTTAAATGATCTTGTCGACTTCGTCGTTACGCTGAGGTCTGGCGTTACGTTACGGTGACGGGACGAAATGTATTTAGAATGCACTGAAGTGTGTGACGTCATAAAAAGGCAGTGCGAGAACAGAGTTTCAAGAAGGCAGTGTGAGAACAATCAAGTAGGCAGCGAAGAAACAAAATAGAATCTTGAAACTTTGTTCTCGCACTGCCTTCTTGGTGCTCGGCTGCTAGCATTTAAAATGATATAAAGTCCAGTCTTTCAGACTGACTATCCGTGTCTTTTTTGCTGTTGTTGATTGATGTAGTGGCTTTGCGACGTCGTGGTCATGTAGCCCCGTGTACTTGCTTGTGTGTATATAATTTGTCTGATAAACTGTGTAATTGTGGTGGCAGTATTAGTGTGTGTATTTTTAAGCCAGGTGAGGACTGGGAAGGAGGTGGCCGTGGCCTTAATTTAGGAGCCATCCCTGCATTTGCCTGGAGTAGAAGTGGGAAACCACGGAAAACTACTTCCAAGATGGCTGAGATGGGAATCGAACCCACTTCTTCTCAGTTTTGCCTCATAAGGCTGAGTGTACCCAGTTCTAGTCCTCAGACCAGAATTACATTTCTTGACAGGGCTACATCCAAGAATGCTGGCCGCTACACCACGAGGTGGCCAGAATTAAAACAATCAGAAATATTGATAAGGTATCATCGACTCATATTTTATGACAATGCAATTTTGGTCACATTTTTATTTTCCTTGTTTACAATTTGTATTAATATTGTAACGTGTTTTTCGAGGGGTTTTTATGCCACTGGCATAAGTCAGTAGGAAGCCATTCTATATTTATTTACGCGGCAAATTGTTCAGCCAAGAGAAATTTTCATGTTAATTTATTATTATTATTAATTTATTATAATTGTTATTAAGGTATTTTTCGAAGCATTTTATAAAATGATAAGCATACAGATAGGTTTTCTATGTCTTAGAAAACACTATCAAGCAAATTATTACGAACGACAATATCATAGAAAATTATGTAATTACGGAATTTTACGGAGTTTCGTCAGTTAGGGTATATTGAGAGACATGAGTCACTGGAAATTCAGATACAGGCTTATGCTTGTCAGGAAGTATGACGCAAGGCTGGGTCGCATCGTCAAGAAAAGGCGGATGTATGGAACGGCAAACGACTTCACCCTCCCGCCGAGTGTAATGAGCCAGAGGAGGGGAGTATAGCGGGGTGCTCAGCCAATCAGTGGAGACCACGTAAGCTAGAAGTCGGGACTGGAGTGGGGATGCGGCGGGTGCATATATGGTTTGCACGCCGTGGAAACGAGGACTATCGTTATAAAATTTAACCAGTATGGTTGCACGAGTGAGTGGCTCCGATGTTCAGTGGAGTTAGCGACTATCGTTATAAAATTTAACCAGTATGGTTGCACGAGTGAGTGGCTCCGATGTTCAGTGGAGTTAGCGACTATCTTTGTGAAACTTAACCGTGGTGGTTGTACGTGTTGGTTCCGATGTACGGACCATAAATCTTCATATCTACAAATATATCATCAACAACGAAGAAAATGACGACGTCCAGGAGGCTATGGGAAGCTCACTTCAACATCCAGTACGAGGGAAATGCTACGGCAATTTTCAGTGGTAAGCGCGAATGACACATAGCTACGCAATCTCTCGTCTTTCTTTGTTTCATATTCAGTAATTCAGTAAATTCATAGCTTGGGAATAAGGGTAAAATCAGTAATTTATCCGACTCCGTTTTCACGTAATTTTCTAGCGGTAATATTTAAATCGCAACGCTCCAATTTAAATTCAAACTTATTATTATTATTATTATTAATTTTGCTATACTTGTTTTTTATACAATAAATTCATTTCTTTTAACCATGCAATCTTTGTTTTCAGTAGGTAGCATTAGATATAGACCAATTCCTTCTCCTGATACAATTGTTTGTTGGGTTAATGATCCAATCATACCACGATCTGAGAGTAAAGATTCTTGAAGGTGTTCTACCAGAGCTAGGTGTTGTTAAATACAAATTTAGATTTCAACATAGCGTTGAGGTCTTGGCGCCCATTAAAACAACATATCTTAGTAGAAAACGGTATATTTGTCACGCAACAGTGAGGGCTATAGAGGACATTACATTTGTCGCTACCAACTTGGGGCTGAAAACCTAATAACATTTGTGGAAGGAGAAGGGTATATATTTCTGTGCCTGTATTTTGGGGGTTTTTCATTTATCGGTGTGTATCAGCATGGGTAGTGTTGAGGAAGAGATGAAGTTGCGTAGTGGTCACCAGTTGGATAGTGAAGATACGAGCAGTATGGCTAGTCTTGGAAATGAAAGCAGTACAGGGATGTCGGAGGTAAATCCCGATACTGAGGGGGGTAATCAAAACAGTCAAGCAGGGTTAGAGAGTTTGCTTCTCTAATTTATGCAACAAAACAAAATTAGTACTGATGATTTAAACTCTAGACTTGTACAAAATAGTAGGGAAAATAAAGAGAGTACTGAAGCTTTAAACGCTTAACTTGAACAAAACAGTAGGGAAAATAAAGAGAGTACTGAAGCTTTAAACACTAGACTTGAACAAAATAGTAGGGAAAATAAAGAGAGTACTGAAGCTTTAAACACTAGACTTGAACAAAATAGTAGGGAAAATAAAGAGAGTACTGAAGCTTTAAACACTAGACTTGAACAAAATAGTAGGGAAAATAAAGAGAGTACTGAAGCTTTAAACACTAGACTTGAACAAAATAGTAGGGAAAATAAAGAGAGTACTGAAGCTTTAAACGCTAAACTTGAACAAAATAGTAGGGAAAATAAAGAGAGTAATAGGGAATTGAGCGATAGTTTAAATACTAAACTTGAACAAAACAGTAGGGAAATTAGTGATAAATTTGATCTGATTAGAGGTGAGATCAGAGGGGTGATGGAAGAGAAGGCTAAAGAGATTATTGCAGATGTAGACAGAAAATTAGGAAAAGTACAGGAGGAGTTAGAAAGTAGAATCAGTACACAGGCTGAAAATTTAAAAGAACTATTGCAACTTGAAACACAGCAGGTCAAAAAGCAATTGGGGGGAGAAATTGATAAGATTCAGGTAGCAACTAAAGAGGTTAAAGAACAGCTGGGGGGAAGTATTGATAAAGTACATGCAGAAATAATCACTGAAGTTAATACTTTAAGGGAGAGGAATAAGGAAAGCATTAATGAGATTAGTGAGAAACAAGCTCAGTTAAGTGGTAAAGTTGAAGCATCGGAAGGGAGCATTAGGTTAACTGTAACTAATATCGAAAGAAAAGCTGAGGAGAAAATTGCTGAATTAGAACAGAAGTTGAAAGCTAGAATTAGGCAGGAAAATAGCCAGAGTAGGCCAGTTTATGTGAATAGCACACACAGGGAAATAGAACTAGGCAAATTTAGTAATCGGCAGGGTTGTCCAATGGAGTTCATGAATACTATAGAAAATAAATTCGGGGAGAGGCTGGAAGATGGTAGTGTTGAGTGGTGCCAGGTAGTTGAAATTTTAGAGC
The DNA here is from genome assembly GCA_946902985.2 of Meconema thalassinum. Classification (NCBI taxonomy): domain Eukaryota; kingdom Metazoa; phylum Arthropoda; class Insecta; order Orthoptera; family Tettigoniidae; genus Meconema; species Meconema thalassinum. The sequence goes on along the minus strand of OX336392.1, from coordinate 5,097,574 downwards.
AAGCGTTTGTAGGGGAGATAAGAAACTGGTTTGCTGTCTACAGAGACAATTTTGAGAATATTACAGATTTCAAAGTTAAATTTTGTGAGAAATTTTGGAATGAGGTCATTCAGTCTCAGCATCGTGAGGGAATTGTGTGTGGGAAATATAACCCGAGAGGCAACTACACTATGACCGAGTACTTTTTAGGACAGGTATTAACGTGCAAATATCTGGATGGTTTGAAGGAGGAGAGTGATGTAGTCAGACTATTACTAAGACATTTTCCATACAGAATCAAAGAAGCTGCCTGTATCCAAAATGTTAAATCTATCTCACAAGTGGAGAATTTATTGAGTACATTCGATGCTCTGGGAAGAGGCGGTTACGAGGAGAATTTCGGTAGGAACCAGGGTTACAATAATAACAGGCCTAATGAGAATAGGAACCAGGAAGTTCAAGGGAACAGTGGCGAAGGGGCCAGCGTTCAAAATAGGGGGAACCAAAATAGTAATAATAATAATCAGCAAAACCAGTACAGAGGAAATGGGTATGGTACGAACTACCAAGGTAGAAATAATGATTTCAGGGGAAATCAAGGCCGAAATAACGATTATAGGGGTAACCAAGGGCGGTATAACAATAATAATAATTATAACCAGAACAGGGGTCAAGGAGGGAATCAGCCCAATGGTAATAACGGACAGAGAGATACCGTTAATACAACCCAGAACAACCAGACCAGTACAGTAGTCAGTAGTACTACACCAAGCGGTATCAATGCTTTAAACACGAACCAGGCTGCGATGTAAGGTCAGAATCTCAGTCTGTAACATGCCCTGTCCATACACTTATACAGGAACCCTATGACCTAAATGTAAGAAATGAATTATTACGTGAACTAAATGATGAAGGCATTATTCAGGAAGTGGCTAGTAAGAGCCCCATAGTTAAATTTAACGTGTCCGAGGCGTACACAGATGTTTTAATTGATAGTGGTTGTATGAAGAGTTGCATAAGTAGTGCATTTTATGATAAAATGAAAGGAACTGGAGTAAATTTTGAGGAGATGCCAATTAAAAGCACTTTTGTTATCACAGCTGTTGGGAAGCGGTCTAAAGTAATTTCTAAGCAAGTTTTAGTAGACATTAAAATTAATAATCATGTAGAGAAGCAGATTTGCCTTCTAATTCCAAATTTAGTATTCAGTGTTATCTTGGGTTCAGAGTGGCTAAGTAGAGTGTCTGGTAACTTATGTTATGATGTAGGGAGTTTGAAATTTAAATGGGGAGATTCTGAAGTAGAAGTAGCGTTCAATGATCAAATTCAGAGAAGTAGTATTGTAGGTGTGATTTGTACTTTAAATGAGATATCGCCAGCCGTAGAGCGGGGTTCTCCATGTTTAGTGGGCAGTGTGATTACGAACGGAAGTCTAGAAGACTCGTTACGTGATGCTGCATTTCAGGGAAATATAGAGGTGGAACAATGTGTTCGGCTCTATGATGTGTTATTGTGTAATAGGAGAGTTTTTGAGGATCGCATTGGTATGGCCAATTGCTATACACATTCATTGAACGTTATTGATAGGTCAGTATTCACAGGACATATATATCCTGTACCTTTCGCTTATCAGAGTGCAGTTGAGGCACAAATTAATCAGATGCTTGAAGATGGGATTATTGAGCACTCTAACAGTCCATATGTTAATTCTTTGATCACGGTACCCAAGACCGACGGCACAGTTCGTATTTGTTTAGACGCTCGTTTGGTTAACAGTAGAATTAGTTCAGATCAGCTGAAATCTATGTCAATAGAGGAATTAATGCAAACATTTGAGGGGAAGAAGTATTTCACTTGTGTAGATTTGAGTTCCAGTTTTTGGCAAGTGCCACTTATGTACGAAGATAGACCATTTACAGCTTTTAGTCATAAATATAATCTTTATCAATTTTGTAGAACACCTTATGGGTTAAAGAGTAGTTCAGCAGCTTTAAGTAGGGCTTTAAACATCGCATTAGGGGATGACACAGGAGAGTTTGTAACCATTTATATTGATGATATGGTAATTAGTTCACGCAGTTTTGAGGAGCATCTACGTCATTTAAATATAGTTTTTCAGAAGTTAGATCAGGCTGGGTTCACTTTGAAGCTGTCTAAGTCGTCATTCTGTCAGTCAGAAGTGACATTTTTAGGTCATAGAGTGTCGAGTAGAGGTGTGACACCAGAGGAAAGTAGGGTTATCATGTGTGGACAGTAGCAACAGGGCAATGTTACATGCACTGAGAAATAGGTAGGTAGAGCAACGTGTTGACGTTCATTTAAGGGAGCCACTTGCAAGGTTGGAAGCAGGTGACGCAGTAACATTTATAGTTTCCAAACGTATTGGCAAAAAAGCATATGTGCTGAAGGATAGTAAGGGAAACAGATTATACGGGACGTATAATATACATAGTCTCCGAAAGTATGTGTCATAAAGTGAGGATGTTTAGCTGGCGAGCCAGCCTATCAAATGAGTAAGTGTGGTATTTGGTGCGTGGAAGATGTGGTCTTCCAGGCAGGCGTATCAGAAGTCACACAGGGGGGTAGTATGTAAGTAAATGAGAGTTTTTAAGGTACAGGGAAATATGACGGGATTGTCGGATGCTCTTGAGCACTAAAATGTCTCGATACACCAAGGCCAGAATTTGGTAGCGCTGGTGAATTCCCATTTGCCTCCTAGAGATGGGTGAGCGCTTGAACAGGGTATTTTTGCTTAAGGCATCCACGAGACAAAAGATGGGCCATCAGAAGGCGAGACAGTCCTTCATGAAACTCATACATATCAGCACACGTGATTTCTGCTTACGGCCTCGCCATGTAAGATTTGTAAGTGTGTAATTTAAGGTAAGTTGTACAAAGGTATTATTTGTGTGAGGAGAACTGGTCTGTGTTGAGAACTAGTATTAAGTAGAATATGGTCTACGGGAACTTAAGAAGACAGGGCGATTACGGCACAGAAATATTTGGTGTTATATGTAATGCGCACTTACTGTTTTTTTTTTCAGAAGTCAATATTAATTTAATCTACTTTAAAGAGAGATTAAGTATTATGGTCACGAGGCGCTGCCACAATAGTGTGATCGTGTGCTCAGTGATGAGTGAGATTAAATTTCACCATAAGGAAGGAACCTCCAGTGAAATTAGGAAGTTCTGTGGTGATACACAAATATCTGAACACCTTCAATGCGTGTGATGTGACATCATAAATACATAGTGCTCACACATTATTTATGTCAATTTTTCCAACATAGAGAAATTTGAGAGGTGGAAATATCCGTGAAACACTATTCTATATGAAAAACATTGGACTGGTTGCAAAGTGCAATCCATAGTGACAACAAACTTTGACGCAAAGTGCGTAAAGAAAAATTATGAGTGTATATATCTGTAATTTAGGGTGATTTCATTTATGTAATATGTATTTTGGATGGGGATTATTAACGTGTCTGGGATAATCGGATAATGGACCGTCGTCACGGTAAATCATCCGATGATCCGAGGCGAATATGTAACGTGTTTTTCGAGGGATTTTTATGCTACTGGCATAAGTCAGTAGGAAGCCATTCTATATTTATTTACGCGGCAAATTGTTCAGCCAAGAGACATTTTCATGTTAACTTATTATTATTATTATTATTAACTTATTATTATTATTATTATTATTATTATTATTAATTGATTTTTTGGAGCATTTTCTTATAAATTTATAAGCATACAGATAGGTTTTCTATGTTATAGAAAACGCTATCAAGCAAATTATTACGATCAACATTAGCGTAGAAAATTATATGATTACGGAATTTTACGGAGTTTCGTCAGTTAGGGTATATTGAGAGACATGAGTCACTGGAAATTCTGATACAGGCTTATGCTTGTCAGGAAGTATGACGCAAGGCTGGGTCACATCGTCAAGAAAAGGCGGATGTATGGAACGGCAAACGACTTCACCCTCCCGCCGAGTGTAATGAGCCAGAGGAGGGGAGTATAGCGGGGTGCTCAGCCAATCAGTGGAGACCACGTAAGCTAGAAATCGGGACTGGAGTGGGGATGCGGCGGGTGCATTTATGGTTTGCACGCCGTGGAAACGAGGACTATCGTTATAAAATTTAACCAGTATGGTTGCACGAGTGAGTGGCTCCGATGTTCAGTGGAGTTAGCGACTATCGTTATAAAATTTAACCAGTATGGTTGCACGAGTGAGTGGCTCCGATGTTCAGTGGAGTTAGCGACTATCTTTGTGAAACTTAACCGTGGTGGTTGTACGTGTTGGTTCCGATGTACGGACCATAAATCTTCATATCTACAAATATATCATCAACAACGAAGAAGATGACGACGTCCAGGAGGCTATGGGAAGCTCACTTCAACATCCAGTACGAGGGAAATGCTACGGCAATTTCCAGTGGTAAGCGCGAATGACACATAGCTACGCAATCTCTCGTCTTTCTTTGTTTCATATTCAGTAATTCAGTAAATTCATAGCTTGGGAATAAGAGTAAAATCAGTAATTTATCCGACTCCGTTTTCACGTAATTTTCTAGCGGTAATATTTAAATCGCAACGCTCCAATTTAAATTCAAACTTATTATTATTATTATTATTATTATTATTATTATTATTATTATTATTATTAATTTTGCTATACTTGTTTTTTATACAATAAATTCATTTCTTTTAACCATGCAATCTTTGTTTTCAGTAGGTAGCATTAGATATAGACCAATTCCTTCTCCTGATACAATTGTTTGTTGGGTTAATGATCCAATCATACCACGATTTGAGAGTAAAGATTCTTGAAGGTGTTCTACCAGAGCTAGGTGTTGTTAAATACAAATTTAGATTTCAACATAGCGTTGAGGTCTTGGCGCCCATTAAAACAACATATCTTAGTAGAAAACGGTATATTTGTCACGCAACAGTGAGGGCTATAGAAAACATTACAATATTTATAATATGCTTGTGGTGAAACCACAACACTTCTTCGCTGCAGGAATCCAGAGCGCAGCACCTCCTATGTGACTGCCGATCTGGACTCGGGAGGCAGGATCAAGGAGGCCATGAGAAGCAGTTGTTACCCCTGGGTAACCAGAGACAATAAGATGGCTGACTCGTTTGTCTTTGGAATGGTATTGAACGATAAAAGCTTAGATAACCAGGACCAATAAAGCAATTTATCTCCACATGCTCATTTTTGGTTCGATTGCTTGTGAGACAATCAACCGGAGGCTGTTTCGCAGGTTACCGTCACACATCAGAGCGCGATGCCGTGATTTTGTTAGTTCCAATGCAGTGAAAAACGTTTCACAGTCAAACTTTGCTCCAAACATGGATAACACCTGTGCAGTTTTGGATATTCGGCTGCGGTAATTTTGAGTAGAAATCAGGCAAATATTTCACAGAGCTAAATATATCCTTAAGTCTAGAGCTACATTGCAAATTTATAAGCTCCATTTGAAACGCATGCGGAACCTCAGTTACAGAGATTGAAAATGGCTTGACAAACAAATCAAAAACAGGTTGAAATTCTGCAAGTTTTAGAAATCTGGTAGAAAACTCTTTCAACATAAGAGACACCGTGGCCGTTTGACTTTCGACACAGCAAGGGCAGTACGGGAGAGAGTAAGACGGGAAAGAGAGCGAGAGAGAGACAGACATACAGTCTTCCCCCACCATCACCGCAAGGCCGTCCGCGCCAGAAGCACGCTGGAGTGCCAGCGCGCCCGGAGTGCTGTATGGCCACCTGTGTTCTATATCCTACCTTCCCTCATTCCCTTCTTTGTATGTTCTTCATATTTGTTGCGAAGGAACGCTACATGATCCTCGTTTCTTTTCAGATGGTTGAGATCGTCCGTGGAACCCTCGAGAATCGTGCGCAGATCGTCGACTTACTGCGTCGTTGTTTCTACCGGTACGAGCCGCTCAACATCTCAGTGGGCAGCATGGACGGGCCCGCATCCAGTCAGGACGTTCGGTCTCTGCAGTCGCTCGGCCAAGGACTGTCTTTGGTGGCCGTCGGAGAGGGCGGCAGCATAGTCGGGGTCTGTTTGAACGGTGAGATCCGGCGAGATGAGCCCAAACAAGCCTTCCCTTGCAAATGTGTCAAGTATTCCCAGATTGTGAAGGTGATCAGCAAGATCGCGCAGCGCGCAGACGTGTGGCAACACACAACCAGCTCACGGGGCATGGAGTTCCAGGTCCTGGCGGTGGATACCCAATGTCGAGGACAGGGGCTAGGGAGGATAATGCTGGAGAAGACGCGGGAGTTAGCTCGGGAAGAAGGACATGGCTTCATTACCGGGACATGCACTGGGGCCTACTCCGCCCACCTACCCCCTCTAATGGGCATGGCGTGTATCTACAGTGTGCCGTACACACAGCTGGTAGCTGAGGGCCTTCTGCCCGCTGTCCCGCCAGAGCCTCACCAGGAGATCAAGGTGTTCTATCAGTGCCTCACCGAGTAAACATCCCACCATCCACTAGGACTGGTCTCTCTCATGGGCTTGGAGCCGTACACACAGCCTACTGCCCGCTGTCCCGTCAGAGCCTCACCAGGAGATCAAAGTGTTCTATCAGTGACTCACCGAGTAAACATCCCACCATCCACGGCCCAACTTGGACTGGTTTCTCTCATGGGCTTGGAGCCGTACACACAGCCTACTGCCCGCTGTCCCGCCAGAGCCTCACCAGGAGATCAAAGTGTTCTAACAGTGCCTCACCGAGTAAACATCCCACCATCCACTAGGACTGGTCTCTCTCATGGGCCTGGAGCCGTACACACAGCCTACTGCCCGCTGTCCCGTCAGAGCCTCACCAGGAGATCAAAGTGTTCTATCAGTGCCTCACCGAGTAAACATCCCACCATCCACTAGGACTGGTCTCTCTCATGGGCTTGGAGCCGTTCACACAGCCGTCTGTCCGCTGTCCCGTCAGAGCCTTACCAGGAGATCAAAGTGTTCTATCAGTGCCTCACCGAGTAAACATCCCACCATCCACTAGGACTGGTCTCTCTCATGGGCTTGGAGCCGTACACACAGCCTACTGCCCGCTGTCCCGTCAGAGCCTCACCAGGAGATCAAAGTGTTCTATCAGTGACTCACCGAGTAAACATCCCACCATCCACGGCCCAACTAGGACTGGTCTCTCTCATGGGCTTGGAGCCGTTCACACAGCCTACTGCCCACTGTCCCGTCAGAGCCTCACCAGGAGATCAAAGTGTTCTATCAGTGCCTCACCGAGTAAACATCCCACCATCCACTAGGACTGGTCTCTCTCATGGGCTTGGAGCCGTTCACACAGCCGTCTGTCCGCTGTCCCGTCAGAGCCTCACCAGGAGATCAAAGTGTTCTATCAGTGCCTCACCGAGTAAACATCCCACCATCCACTAGGACTGGTCTCTCTCATGGGCTTGGAGCCGTACACACAGCCGTCTGTCCTCTGTCCCGTCAGAGCCTCACCAGGAGATCAAAGTGTTCTATCAGAGCCTCACCGAGTAAACATCCCACCATCCACTAGGACTGGACTCTCTCATGGGCTTGGAGCCGTACACACAGCCTACTCCCCGCTGTCCCGTCAGAGCCTCACCAGGAGGTCAAAGTGTTCTATCGGTGCCTCACCAGGAGATCAAAGTGTTCTATCAGTGCCTCACCGAGTAAACATCCCACCATCCACTAGGACTGGTCTCCCTCATGGGCTTGGAGCCGTACACACAGCCGTCTATCCTCTGTCCCGTCAGAGCCTCACCAGGAGATCAAAGTGTTCTATCAGAGCCTCACCAGGAGATCAAAGTGTTCTATCAGTGACTCGTCCAGTTAACATCCTAACTGTACACTGAATACGGTGACTTGTGGATGTATGAGCATGAGCAGTGACCTAGCATAGAGAGACTGTTTCCCCGCCAGTGTCTAGGTATAATTACCTGGTTGTATACATTAAGCAAAATCATTGTGTCCGATCAATTACAGACATAATTAATATTATCCAGCTCAGAGACAACTGAATGCAGTATTATTATTATTATTATTATTATTATTATTATTATTATTATTATTATTATTATTATATTGGTACAAATTGTTATTGTGTCCTGGTTTCATATCATTTTTGTGTTTCCAAAATATTAATTCCAATCAAAGAAACTCCCTATGTATAAACACTTTTCCTACATCTGTAAGTAACAGGGCCATTATCTTAGTGCGCCCTGGTAATCGCGGCAAACTATGGCGCCATTTGGCTGGCCAGGTGCGGAGCGAATGGACATCGCAATACCCCGCTCCGCTGTCTCATATCACTAGTTCACACATGGTTTGTCATTGAAATGGACGTGTATCTGTGGGGGTCCGGGCGGGGACACCAAGAGCCCGCCGATGAGCCTAGCTTGGTGTCCTAGGCGAAACCCCACACAAGACACGGCACAAACCTAGAAGAATTGCTGAGTTTTAATTCACCGGCCGTGAAAGCCAATATACCATCTTTTTGGAAGCCTTCATAGGGAGGTTAAGGCTGCTTGAGCTTTTAGTTCTCGTAGTCAAGTGGTGCAGTTGCACCTTATATAAAGGGAGGTGGCGCGCAGTTCGTCACTCCTGTGGGGGTCCGGGCGGGGACACCAAGAGCCCGCCGATGAGCCTAGCTTGGTGTCCTAGGCGAAACCCCACACAAGACACGGCACAAACCTAGAAGAATTGCTGAGTTTTAATTCACCGGCCGTGAAAGCCAATATACCATCTTTTTGGAAGCCTTCATAGGGAGGTTAAGGCTGCTTGAGCTTTTAGTTCTCATAGTCAAGTGGTGCAGTTGCACCTTATATAAAGGGAGGTGGCGCGCAGTTCGTCACTCCTGTGGGGGTCCGGGCGGGGACACCAAGAGCCCGCCGATGAGCCTAGCTTGGTGTCCTAGGCGAAACCCCACACAAGACACGGCACAAACCTAGAAGAATTGCTGAGTTTTAATTCACCGGCCGTGAAAGCCAATATACCATCTTTTTGGAAGCCTTCATAGGGAGGTTAAGGCTGCTTGAGCTTTTAGTTCTCGTAGTCAAGTGGTGCAGTTGCACCTTATATAAAGGGAGGTGGCGCGCAGTTCGTCACTCCTGTGGGGGTCCGGGCGGGGACACCAAGAGCCCGCCGATGAGCCTAGCTTGGTGTCCTAGGCGAAACCCCACACAAGACACGGCACAAACCTAGAAGAATTGCTGAGTTTTAATTCACCGGCCGTGAAAGCCAATATACCATCTTTTTGGAAGCTTTCATAGGGAGGTTAAGGCTGCTTGAGCTTTTAGTTCTCGTAGTCAAGTGGTGCAGTTGCACCTTATATAAAGGGAGGTGGCGCGCAGTTCGTCACTCCTGTGGGGGTCCGGGCGGGGACACCAAGAGCCCGCCGATGAGCCTAGCTTGGTGTCCTAGGCGAAACCCCACACAAGACACGGCACAAACCTAGAAGAATTGCTGAGTTTTAATTCACCGGCCGTGAAAGCCAATATACCATCTTTTTGGAAGCCTTCATAGGGAGGTTAAGGCTGCTTGAGCTTTTAGTTCTCGTAGTCAAGTGGTGCAGTTGCACCTTATATAAAGTGAGGTGGCGCGCAGTTCGTCACTCCTGTGGGGGTCCGGGCGGGGACACCAAGAGCCCGCCGATGAGCCTAGCTTGGTGTCCTAGGCGAAACCCCACACAAGACACGGCACAAACCTAGAAGAATTGCTGAGTTTTAATTCACCGGCCGTGAAAGCCAATATACCATCTTTTTGGAAGCCTTCATAGGGAGGTTAAGGCTGCTTGAGCTTTTAGTTCTCGTAGTCAAGTGGTGCAGTTGCACCTTATATAAAGGGAGGTGGCGCGCAGTTCGTCACTCCTGTGGGGGTCCGGGCGGGGACACCAAGAGCCCGCCGATGAGCCTAGCTTGGTGTCCTAGGCGAAACCCCACACAAGACACGGCACAAACCTAGAAGAATTGCTGAGTTTTAATTCACCGGCCGTGAAAGCCAATATACCATCTTTTTGGAAGCCTTCATAGGGAGGTTAAGGCTGCTTGAGCTTTTAGTTCTCGTAGTCAAGTGGTGCAGTTGCACCTTATATAAAGGGAGGTGGCGCGCAGTTCGTCACTCCTGTGGGGGTCCGGGCGGGGACACCAAGAGCCCGCCGATGAGCCTAGCTTGGTGTCCTAGGCGAAACCCCACACAAGACACGGCACAAACCTAGAAGAATTGCTGAGTTTTAATTCACCGGCCGTGAAAGCCAATATACCATCTTTTTGGAAGCCTTCATAGGGAGGTTAAGGCTGCTTGAGCTTTTAGTTCTCATAGTCAAGTGGTGCAGTTGCACCTTATATAAAGGGAGGTGGCGCGCAGTTCGTCACTCCTGTGGGGGTCCGGGCGGGGACACCAAGAGCCCGCCGATGAGCCTAGCTTGGTGTCCTAGGCGAAACCCCACACAAGACACGGCACAAACCTAGAAGAATTGCTGAGTTTTAATTCACCGGCCGTGAAAGCCAATATACCATCTTTTTGGAAGCCTTCATAGGGAGGTTAAGGCTGCTTGAGCTTTTAGTTCTCGTAGTCAAGTGGTGCAGTTGCACCTTATATAAAGGGAGGTGGCGCGCAGTTCGTCACTCCTGTGGGGGTCCGGGCGGGGACACCAAGAGCCCGCCGATGAGCCTAGCTTGGTGTCCTAGGCGAAACCCCACACAAGACACGGCACAAACCTAGAAGAATTGCTGAGTTTTAATTCACCGGCCGTGAAAGCCAATATACCATCTTTTTGGAAGCCTTCATAGGGAGGTTAAGGCTGCTTGAGCTTTTAGTTCTCGTAGTCAAGTGGTGCAGTTGCACCTTATATAAAGGGAGGTGGCGCGCAGTTCGTCACTCCTGTGGGGGTCCGGGCGGGGACACCAAGAGCCCGCCGATGAGCCTAGCTTGGTGTCCTAGGCGAAACCCCACACAAGACACGGCACAAACCTAGAAGAATTGCTGAGTTTTAATTCACCGGCCGTGAAAGCCAATATACCATCTTTTTGGAAGCTTTCATAGGGAGGTTAAGGCTGCTTGAGCTTTTAGTTCTCGTAGTCAAGTGGTGCAGTTGCACCTTATATAAAGGGAGGTGGCGCGCAGTTCGTCACTCCTGTGGGGGTCCGGGCGGGGACACCAAGAGCCCGCCGATGAGCCTAGCTTGGTGTCCTAGGCGAAACCCCACACAAGACACGGCACAAACCTAGAAGAATTGCTGAGTTTTAATTCACCGGCCGTGAAAGCCAATATACCATCTTTTTGGAAGCCTTCATAGGGAGGTTAAGGCTGCTTGAGCTTTTAGTTCTCGTAGTCAAGTGGTGCAGTTGCACCTTATATAAAGTGAGGTGGCGCACAGTTCGTCACTCCTGTGGGGGTCCGGGCGGGGACACCAAGAGCCCGCCGATGAGCCTAGCTTGGTGTCCTAGGCGAAACCCCACACAAGACACGGCACAAACCTAGAAGAATTGCTGAGTTTTAATTCACCGGCCGTGAAAGCCAATATACCATCTTTTTGGAAGCCTTCATAGGGAGGTTAAGGCTGCTTGAGCTTTTAGTTCTCGTAGTCAAGTGGTGCAGTTGCACCTTATATAAAGGGAGGTGGCGCGCAGTTCGTCACTCCTGTGGGGGTCCGGGCGGGGACACCAAGAGCCCGCCGATGAGCCTAGCTTGGTGTCCTAGGCGAAACCCCACACAAGACACGGCACAAACCTAGAAGAATTGCTGAGTTTTAATTCACCGGCCGTGAAAGCCAATATACCATCTTTTTGGAAGCCTTCATAGGGAGGTTAAGGCTGCTTGAGCTTTTAGTTCTCGTAGTCAAGTGGTGCAGTTGCACCTTATATAAAGGGAGGTGGCGCGCAGTTCGTCACTCCTGTGGGGGTCCGGGCGGGGACACCAAGAGCCCGCCGATGAGCCTAGCTTGGTGTCCTAGGCGGAAACCCCACACAAGACACGGCACAAACCTAGAAGAATTGCTGAGTTTTAATTCACCGGCCGTGAAAGCCAATATACCATCTTTTTGGAAGCCTTCATAGGGAGGTTAAGGCTGCTTGAGCTTTTAGTTCTCGTAGTCAAGTGGTGCAGTTGCACCTTATATAAAGGGAGATGGCGCGCAGTTCGTCACTCCTGTGGGGGTCCGGGCGGGGACACCAAGAGCCCGCCGATGAGCCTAGCTTGGTGTCCTAGGCGAAACCCCACCCAAGACACGGCACAAACCTAGAAGAATTGCTGAGTTTTAATTCACCGGCCGTGAAAGCCAATATACCATCTTTTTGGCAGCCTTCATAGGGAGGTTAAGGCTGCCTGAGCTTTTAGTTCTCGTAGTCAAGTGGTGCAGTTGCACCTTATATAAAGGGAGGTGGCGCGCAGTTCGTCACTCCTGTGGGGGTCCGGGCGGGAACACCAAGAGCCCGCCGATGAGCCTAGCTTGGTGTCCTAGGCGAAACCCCACACAAGACACGGCACAAACCTAGAAGAATTGCTGAGTCTTGGAAGTTAGTGTTGCACGTTTAGTGAGTATTGTGATTACTGTGATTATTGGCCATGTCAAGACACCAAGTCACATTGCGCGAACGTGTTGAGCCCGAATTTCTAGTCTGGAAATCTGTATTAGAATGTTTCAAACTTAAGCATTGTATAAATGAGATTTATTGACGCTGGAAATCGCACTTGGCTTCAAAGAAAAGGGATCAGGTGATTTCCGAGCTCAAGGGCAAGCCAGTCAAACAGGGCTTAGGCTGAGAAGAGAGCGGCTCTGCCTAAAAAAGTGAGGAAATTAAAATCACGAGCGGCACGTGCAGAAAATAAAGAAAATAAAACTGGAGTGTGCCGTGACGCGAGGCAAATTGCATCGCTTTGTGATCACATGACCCGATTCAAATATTAAGGAGTTCCGAAGTAAAACGAAGAGGGTAATTACAGTAAAATAATTGTTACAGAAGTACCAGAAGAAATGTGATTACACTCAAAATAGAGGGAAATTTAAGACTATAATTATTGTTATGTGTTTGGAATGTTAATAATGGAAGTATTAAAGTTAATATCAAGATTTTCACGAAGCTCGAGCGCCAAAATTCTTTCGTGAGGAAATGCGCCATTTTAAGAGGGGCTTTTTATTCTGATCCTTCGAGGTGATTAGACGTATTGTCTAGTTCGAGGCCAGGCACGTCCTGAGGAAATACATTTGACGGCGAATGCGGGGGCATCGACGGCCAAGCCATCATTGAATGGCGGACTACGATTTAGCACAGTGCGGACTTTTATAATTTCAGCTCTTGAAAAATTAACATTTAGTTCTGAAGTGGACTTCACAAGTGCGAATCTGCGATAAAGAGTGCGCGATATCTCTGAACATTAATAAGTGAGTTTATACTCAATCCTATTTGAACTTTTCTTCAAGAGTGTTCCAAACAGATATTCTACGAGAATCTATCAATTTCTTCGACGAGGGAAATTTTAGTAAAGAATCCCGAAAAATATTCCAGCACCGATTGTTCTATTGTTTTTGAACTAGAAGCATTGCTTGGTTATTGCATTCATTTTTCAAGGTAATTGTGAAGTATTAGACACATTTCAACGGAAACTACAGGGGAAATTCAATCAACATTTTCGAGATTCCATTGAAGATGAATTTTATTCCTACATCGAGTCGAACAGCATTCGAATTTGAAATGGTTGAGTAAATTGCGAGAGGGAACACTACAATGGGAGATCTAAGAGTAACCAGATAAAATCAGCTACAAGCATGGGAAATTCCGGAGTAACTTAACATTACTCAAGATTATTCAAAATTCAACAATGAAAATTATTTAAATGCTTTCGATGAAAGTACACCTAACGATGACTTCAAGAAATCTATACCCGGCAGGAAGAAAGAAGAAGATGGTTTGAACAAGGGTAGTCCCAGTTCACGTTCCCAGTTCATTTCCAGAAGTAGGACAACGCGAGGGCGAGGACAGTTCGAGACCGGAAAGAGTCAGCGGAGACGCAGTTTAAATGGCTGGAGGAAACGAGGTGATACCGGGAGAAGACATCGGAACGAGCACCGGTATATCATCCGATATATACATCAGCTGTTGAAGACATCGAAAGGTAGAACAGAATCCTTTATGTAGAAATTTGTATAGTATTTAGAATTTCCATGAGCAACCTTTCTCAATATTTTTATTCTTCGATTTTGGAAAATTTTTACTTCGTAAATATTTTATTTTTGAATTTAGTTTTGGATTTTATTCTTCGACGAGTGTGATTTTGAAGTAGTGGATTTTCATCGTAAATGTAGGTTTTTGTGAGCGATTAAATGTTTCGTTAGTATTTTAGATTGTAGATTTGCGTAACTCGACTGTATTTTGTAGGATTATAGGAAATAGATCGTTAGATTTTATAGAAGAGTGCAGTAGTTGTTGTTAGTTCTTATTTGGACATTGCATTAGAATGTGATATAGACATTGAAATGTATATAGGACAATCAATGATTGTCAATCGGAACGGAAATAATAAGATTTTCTTGAGTATCAGACGATACCAACTGATCATTCAATATCACGCAGGATTGATTTTGGATTGTGATAGAGACTCAATAAAGGTTTTTTGTTCCCTTTATTAATAAAACGAATTGTAAAAAATTGCAACGAGCACAACAGATTACCTGGCCAACATATAAGAAACAGTCTCTTTCGATTAATGCTAAACTTCGACATTATTTCTCCGTCGTTAAGCCAGAAGCAACATAATGCAAGTGAAACTTTATTTAAAGTAAACAACCGATCAACAACTGACAAACTACAGAAGGTTGATAGACGGATTCTTCGGATAGTAATCAATAAAAAACACCAGGTTGAGGGCCAGTGGAGACTTTTGCCCAATTCAATACTTTACAAGGAAAATGAATCTATCATTGACACGATGCGAAAACGAAGGATCGCGTTTTTTGGACACTTGCCAAATACTAGACTCCTGAAACAACTTTTTGACTTCTTTTGGAACAGTAAAACAAAAATCACATGGTGTAAAGAAATACAAATGGATTTAGACGAATTGAAAATAACTCAACATCAAATTGAACATAGAGAGGAGAAACGGCTTCTGAATAACAAATACACTCGACTAACATTCAAAATTTCACAGCGTAAGAAATATATTATATCAGCAGAAGAACGATCTGCAAGATCTTCCAGAATGAAGAAGTATTGGGAAAGGAAAAAATTATCAAGAATTAAGAACTGAACTTATTATTTGAAATATTGGAAGACTTTGTATATAAGGTTTGATTTTTGTGCTCCAATGTGGGCGTAACCAGTGTAAAAAAACGAATTGTAAAGATTGTATTGGTTCTAATGAAACACTTAAAGCGTTTTGAGTGCAAAATGGGATTGTATTGTATTGTGAAGAGAGACTCTAAGTATTGTTGTGTGCAACACTTATGAACGATAAGCAGGGAGGACAGGAAATGTATTATTGTTTCCTTGTAATGATAAATGTTGTGGATTTTAAATTATTTGTATGTGAAACATGTCAGTAGGAGAGATATAGGCTGCTTATTTTTAATTGTTGGATGAACGCATTGTTGTAATATTGAAGCGTGAAAGATGGTATTTTGAAGGGGAAATTGTATTCCAATCGGTCATGTTGACGTTGGGAATGTTTGTAACTGCAGTAAATAGTTGTAAGTTGTTGTTTTGGATTATATTGTACAGCCCCCCAGGGGTCTGCACCCCCTGGAGGCCATCCCCCCCATCATCTATTTAAACCACCCCTAACTGGCAGATCTCGTAAGTCCAGAACAACATCTCTAACACCGCAAGGGCAGCTAACCAGTCTGGAAAGCTTGCCCAATACTTGCATCACTACCACAAACAGCGACACATAATTAACTGGGGCATCTATGCCATCGGAATGCCGACGAAGCAGCACCAAAGACTATAAAGGGAGGCCTTAAGGAGGGCAGTCCCTCTCTCAATTACCAGTCTTACAGTGCGTCGGCCGGAGGCTATAGCTGTTATCATCAGGTGAGTCAGCAGTGTTCAGAAGTCCTATACTTTGTAACCTTTATCCACCAATTGTACACACAAGTTTGTACACTTACATTGTGACATTTATTACATCCCCTAAAAGGGACTCATAATTCCATATTACTGACCAATAAACACTTGGTCAGTACACTACACTTGTATTACTGTTTACACGCCTCTTTACGCCCTAACTCCTTTCCTAATTCCCGTCACGATTAGCCGTGACATACAGTAGCCAAATAGTTGCTAGTGCAAGCTTCATTGCACTTCACGCAGCGGCCCGACTACCAGAGGCAGCGTGCCGCTATATAGCTGACGCGTGCACGTCGGTTATATAACCAGCCAGCCAGCTGGAAGACCAGCGCGTTGACCTGTACACTAATTTCCATCTCCTGAAATACACCTACGTCTTTTATAGGAGCGCCCCCTAGCATCCTAACATTAAACAACATTCTACACTGGTCAGCTTGCCCGACTACGGGAAGCTACCCCCTTTTAGGCACTTCCTTATAAATTAACACAATAACACTTCCGTTTTAGATCCAACTACCCCCCAATAAGGGATCTAAAACAGATGGTGGAGGCCGGGTACCACGCACAGTAAAATAGGACTCATACAACGAGTTCTCGTGGTCAAAACGGCCCGTACCGCATACAGCCAAGCGAGACTGAATTTTTTTTTTAGCCTCATATTACGTCACACATTTTTTTTCTCTCTAGGAGTTTGTATTATTACACCAACCCCCATCCGCCCCATAGTGCAAAGTCGGTGGAAATTAAATGTCCACATTTAGAACCACACTAAGAGACTTTGCGCACCATTTGTCGGCTAGCACGACTCCACTCCTGCCGAAGCTAAAAATTAAGAACGGTGACTTGATAACTGACCAGACCGCAGTACAACTTCTCAGGGACCTTGAATTCAAGACATCACAGATCCGTGCTCAACACCCTACCGCCGCAGCACAAGTTATACATTTTACACGATCCCAGGCCAGTGAACACAGACAAGAGTCACCAGTATCCAGCGCTAGTGAAGTAGATTGCCTGCCAACACTCCATCCCCTATTGTTGCAGCAACTGCAAATCACAGAGCAGAAAACTAATAATCTGCTCGAGCGCATTACAGAGCTACTAGAGACAGACACTATCAAGTCAAATAATCATACGACAGAAGCAGTTCTTGACATCCACACTATTCTGGAAACTGTGAAACAGGACTTAGACAGGACTGTACACATAGTTAAATCCACACAGTACGACAACACACCATCACTCAGTACAGACATATCAGGTGACGAGCCACCTGGTAACATAACACAGGTGTCGTACACGGGAAGCGAGGCTAATTCCCCTCTAAATAGCCCAAACACCTCGGCACACGATAGTGGTGCGAACAGCATAGACAGACCAGAATCACTACACAGCCAACGAGACACTGCCGAAAACGAAATGAACAGACACACGGAGTACCCCATGATCCACCCCACAAAGTTCACGGGGGAAGGCCAGGATCCCGAAGAATACCTCAAGGCCTTCAATAGAACGGCCCGGATCAATGGTTGGAGCGAGGAAGTTAGGAAACGGCTCCTTCCTGCATACCTCACAAAGGCGGCCATGACATGGTATGAGCTCCATGAGGACACACTAGAAGCTGCCACATGGGAGGAAACCGCTTTACTGTTGAAGAG
This sequence comes from Meconema thalassinum, assembly GCA_946902985.2. Classification (NCBI taxonomy): domain Eukaryota; kingdom Metazoa; phylum Arthropoda; class Insecta; order Orthoptera; family Tettigoniidae; genus Meconema; species Meconema thalassinum. Next base: position 5,079,859 of record OX336392.1, on the reverse strand, counting down.
TGAATTCCAGCTCATACCAGACGATGACGATCTCTACGACCAAATTAGACAGAGGTCATAGGGACCCAAAGAAAGCGCCCAGGCATACATCAATGTAAAGTTGATAATGTGCGACAAGTACAATGCAGCCATGACAAACAAACAGAAAGTCAAGCTGTTAATGCAGGGCCTCAGACCAGCCATAGTGGAAAAGCTGTGTATAATGAACAACCCCACGGTCCAACATATGTTAAACAACATAAAGACCATAGAGGAGGGGAGAAAGATCACGGAAAAGGCTACGGAAAAAGCCGTGGATCTGCACTTCCAAACACAAAAAGACGACACTAACGATAAAATGGACGAATTAGTGGACAGAATGGAGAAACTGACCATAGCTGCCATCCAAGCAGGTGGGAGACCGCTAAGGGATGAGCACGCAGACACACAAGGGCGCTATTATCCTGAGAGCGACAGGGGGTACACAGAGAGGAGACGCTACGGGAGGGAGGAAAATTACTACCCTCCACAGCGACCAACAACACCTCACCCTCAGGATAGGCCACACTACCCTCCTCGGTATTCACCGATATCGTACACGGACACAGAACCGACATACCCCTCACGGCGATCACCATCCCCGTACACACAGGAGTACTACCCTGAGGAGTACGACCACGACATCCCCCGACGAAATAGCCCGCCACCAAATAGGCAGTCCTACGCACCCCCACAATACAGGGCAGAGAGGGAGTACCGGGAAAACTCGCCCCCACGCAGGCAAGGCTATGCAGCCCCGCAGTACAGGGGAAATGGGGACCGTCGAGAAAACCCACCCCCGACCAGACAGGGGTATGCAGCTGCCCAGTACAGGGAAAAGGGGAATCTACGGGAAAACCCGCTCCCCCAGCAGCAGACATACACCCCACCCTGGCGGAAACAGGAAAACAGACCACCGGGCAATAACCGACAGGGAAGAAAACCCACTAGAGAGCGGGACAATATAGATAAGTACACAAAGGGCCCGGAACACTACCCCCTCCCCGACGAACACCCGAGGGAGTTCAGGGATGAGACACCCCGCCGGACAGACAGGGGGGCAATACTCCCCACACCTAGCCACACACCGCAGGCGGGGAGCTGGCGCAGCCACCCCGAGGGGGGGGGGCGCACATACAGTACAGGCAGGCGTACACCTACGTTCCAAAAAAAACGCCTAGACGGGGAGGTTCGGCTAGCGGATGAAGCAGCTGAAGTTCCTCCCCCAACACAACAACAGAAAGGCCCTTCCCCCAAGCAAACTCGCAAGAGTAAGGGGAAGAAGCAGCCAGACAAAGCTAAGGCTGACGATCCGCCCCCGGGCCGTTTCCAGACACACCCCGTACAAGGAGACGGCAACTGCCTGTTTAGGACTATTAGCTTCCTGGTTCGGCATAGCGAGGACCATCATAAGGAATACAGGCAGGAAACGGTCAAACACATCCTGGCCAACTGGAAAGAGTACCGAGACTTTGTGTCGGACGAGCGGGAAAACCCATTCCAGACCGGGGAGGATTACAGAAAATACATGGATAGGGACGGCACCTATGCTAGTGCCGTAGAGGTGACCGCTCTCGGCAAGGTGCTTCGAACCAATATCCACGTATACACTGACGTGCACTCGCCCCCGCTATTTTCCACTGCGGGATTCGACAGGGACCTGCATGTACTTTTTACAGGGAACCCTAAGGCGGGACATTATACACCCCTCATAATTACACGCAAACAGCCTGAGAACACACCCACACCCTCCAAACAGAAAGCCATACCCCCTACATCACAACGCAGGGTAGGAAATGACCACACACAGGCGCAGGACGCGAGCTCGCTCGGCTCTGGGAAGCTAGCCACAGGAGTCGAACTCGCGACCGCCTGGAACAAAAAACGGGGTAACAAGGGCAAGCTCAGGGTCACGTTCACAGACACACCTTCCCGAGAGGAAGAAAACAACAACAACACAACTACACAAAAGCTGGGAACGATTAATACATTAAACGTTCGCCAGCAAACTTCTATTCTAACAGCAAGGCCGATTAAGAGAGCTGGCAATGTACTGGGTGAGCGCACTTTGCTGACCGAGGCAAAGCACTCAGGACAGGAAGCAAGCCGAGAAGCTAAGCGTGCCCGGTATGATAAGCGGCCCGCTCCATGCCTTCCCAGTACAGATGTCACTCCGGTAACAACAACAACAACAACAACATATACCCTACACAATACATCGGTGCAGGGCAGTGGATTTCAGGTATCGGCCCTCACGATACACGCCACCATAAATGGCCACAGAGTGCAGGCCCTAATTGACACCGGGGCAGCCGTAAGTTGTGTTAATAGGAGACACGTTACCGAAGCCCAAATACACGGTGTCATGGGTGACATCCGGCTGGTAGCGGCCAATGCTCAGACGCTAGAAAACGCGGGGGTGGCAAACATACATCTTAGGATAGACCATTTTGCCACAACACACCCCATGTTCGTTATAGAACATCTTTCTGCGTCAGCCATAATTGGCATGGATTTCCTCGCTAAATATGAGGCTAGCATAAATTTCGCTAGCGGTCAGATGATTTTAAAGCACGACCAGAGGCTCACCACACATCCCATGATATACACCAGGAACACAGATGGGATTCGAGCGGAGCGAGAAAATCACGAGCACCAGGCCTCTGTACTGCATACTATCAGCCAACACACAGACACACGCACAGATAAGGCGGCCAACCAGAACCACAGGCAGGACCTGACTCCGGAGCAAAATGAAAGGCTCACGGAGCTCCTGGAGACCAACAGGGATATTTTTGCCCATTCAATGAAGGATCTCGCTGTGACAGACCTCATTGAACACCATGTCACACTCACTAGTGACCGGCCAGTACACCAGCCTCCCTTCAGAGTGAGCCAGAAGGAGAGACACGCCATCGACGCTCAGATCTCAGAGATGCTCGAGGCAGGGGTCATTGATCCCGTTATTTCAAACTACAGCTCGCCGGTTCTGCTGACCAAAAAACGGGACGGATCTCACAGATTTTGTACTGACTACAGGAGGTTCAATAAGTTAGTCGAAAATGATAGTTATCCACTACCAAGGGCGGACACCTATTTGGACGCCCTTGGCGGAGCTAGCTGGTTCAGTTCGATGGATTGGTATAGTGGATTCTATTCAATCCCCGTCTATGAACCAGATAGGCACAAGCTGGCGTTCGTTACAGAGAACGGGCTATATACCTACACAAGGTTACCCATGGGCCTCCGTAACACCAGCCAAACCTTCCAAAAGCTGGCGGATAAGACATTTTCAGGGCTTAAGTGGCGTTCCGTATTAGTGTACGTGGACGACATAACAGTTTTCTCCAATACCTTCGACGAACATATCGTACATTTGGAGGAGGCTTTCGCAAGGATCAGAGAGGCCAAGTTAAGGCTTAAACCTGCGAAATGTCAATTTGCCAGACAGCAAATTAACATATTGGGCCACATTGTAAACAGAGAGGGCATTATTCCGGACCCAGCAAAAACTGACGCAATAACGGGCATCCCAATGCCCACAAATTTGAAACAATTGCGCAGTTTTATTGGGCTGGCTTCGTATTATCGCAAGTATATCTACAGGTTTGCACACATCGCCCATCCCCTAACCGAGCTCACACGTGAAAAAACGCCCTTCAGCATCAAGCAGGAGCACATAGATGCCTTCAACACATTGAAGCAACTATTGACCTCACCACCATTACTGCAACACTTCCACAGTGATAGGCCCACATTTTTACACGTGGATGCCAGCCTGTATGGGCTGGGGGCGGCCCTATTGCAGGAAGACGCAGAAGGGCGCATACGGCCCGTCGCTTTCGCTAGCAGGAAGCTAACGGCCGTTGAGACTAGATACTCTGCCACAGAGCGGGAAATGCTGCCATTTTCGTGGGGAGTGAACTATTTTAGGGTATACCTCTATGGTATCAAGTTCACGGTAGTGACTGACCACGCGAGCTTGCTTTTTTGGGACAAATTTAAAAACCCAAATTCGCGGCTCAACAGGTTTATATTCCGCCTGTATGAATATGACTTCGTGGTCAAACACAAGAAAGGCGCTACACACCTAGACGCAGATGGGTTGTCTAGGCTGCCAGTAGCCGATCCCCCGGATGACAGTAAGTACCACGACTGGGACGACATGCCCACTTTTGCCCTGACGGTGATTAACATCAAACAGGAGCAAGAAAGTGATCCGTACTTGAAACAGATTCTATTGGCACTAGAAAACTTGGATAAAGTGGACTCCAAGACAGCACGGCTGTCTAGGCGATTTTTCCTAGACAAAGACGGGGTACTGAAATTTAAGCCCACAGCCATGCACGATAACGCACCTATAGCGGTTCCGGAATCATTGAAAGAAAATATCATGATCGGACACCACAATAGCCCACTGGCAGGGGCACACTTAGGTACGCATAAAACATACCTTAGAATCCGTGACAAGTACTATTGGGTAAACATGAAGGCCGACATAGATACCTTCGTAAGGACATGTCACACTTGCCAGCGATTCAAAACAAGGCCTGGCAAGCCTCACGGATTACTCAACCCAATTCCCGTAGGAGAGTTATTTCACAGAGTCGGGATAGATGTGAAAGGCCCCATTACGACAAGTCAGAAAGGCAATAAATATATCCTGGTGGCCACTGAGTATCTCACACGATACATGATTACGAAGGCTGTTCCCAAAGCAGACACGAACAGCATAGCCGAATTCCTATTTGATATAGTTACACGATACGGCCTATTCCAAACCTTATTATCCGACAGAGGTACTATTTTCACCTCGAGAGTGCTCCAACAGTTTCTGGAGATACTCAGGATTAAGGCATACACTACCACGAGTTTTCCCCCGCAAACCAACGGACTCACGGAGAGTATGAATAAAATACTTGGAATAGCGTTGGCTAAATTTACAGGGGACGCAGGAACAGACTGGGATGAATACCTGCAGTCCATTACTTTTAGTTATAATACCTCTATATCCACGGCTACGAAACACTCTCCACACTTCCTACTGCACGGGTACACACCCAGAAGTCCCATAGATAATATATGTATCCCACAGGACACTTACACGGACAATGCTGCCCGGCTAGAGCACTTACAGATAGCGCGAATGAACGCTAGAAAGAACATAGCCGCGGCGCAGAAGAAACAAAAAGAGCGGTACGATCGGAATAGGAAGACCGTGGAATACACACCCGGGCAATTGGTTATGGTTTCCAATTCTGCCCGTAAGAAAAACGTGTCCGAGTTCCTCCTGCCACGCTGGTCAGGTCCCTTCAAAGTCTGCAGGAAGGTATCTGACCTAAATTACATAGTCAGCGTGCGCCATGGGAGAAAATCATTAAAGACACTATTCACGCCCGCCGTATGAAGGCATATCATACACGCAAAGCTCCCACACCTACACGTGCAGGCGGGAACACTATCAAAAAAAAGGAAATGATCCCACTGGCAGACGTGGAAAGAAGGCCAAGAAATAGCCTTCGGACCTCACTGACCGCACCGGGATACGATCCTAACACTCGACAGAACTGTCCCGGAGACACAGCCTAGAATGGCACCAGAAACAATTACTCTGGGTAAAGACGGTCTCAAAACCCGCAACCTTCTGAATAACAGGAATATAAGGTCGGGTAGCCATCCAGTTGCAGGATAGGAAAGTGAGGAAGCTAAAACAGATTGGGACAGTTCCACTAACAGATGTTCATAAATGAAAAACAACAAAATCACCTCCGGCACCTAGTCACCAAACACGCGACTAGCGGCCCGGAGACACTCGTGTATAACGACATTTTGTACAATGGATAGGGACATATTCGACCCACGTTACAGTTAACACAAAACTTGGGGACACGAATGTAGTTAGTGAGAGGTTCTTTTGTATGGCGGAAAGCCCCACTCGCAATTACAGAGTTAGCACTCAGGCTAAGAGGCACAAACATACAGACACGGAGTATTGTCAAGCAAGTAACAAGATAACGCACACGTGAGTGAAACTAGAGACTATCGCGTCAGCGATAACGCACTCATCGTGGGCGACCTTTGCTGGCACAGACAGACTGGGAGCACTACAGACGAACCTGGGAAATACACGTTCATTTACGCCAAGTTCGGAATCCCACAACTCCCCAAATTACACTACGGTGAGAATTCAAAAATACACAAATTCTTCACAGCAATGCGTACTTTCATTTGCGCATTGCAAATACACGGTACATATGCCATAATATATACGGCACAGAGCGTCATACCAAGTCTATACAGCATGCCGGGTCCGAACTCATAACCACACACCACACTCGTACCAAAAACTAACTAACCAACGGTATTTTTGGTACGAGAGACACAAGCAAAAACCACACTGAGGACACCTGAATCCCAGAAACACAACGCAGACATAGAACACAGAGAATGACATGAGATCGCGGGTCTGAATCCCAGCAAAAATTGGACACCATGGAAAACAACTATCCAGGCTTCCAACCACACCGAAATTGGCCCATACAGGTACATGAACAAGGGAATACCACATTTCCTCCCGCCAAAAACCAGGCATAAAATTTCAATTACACCTGACATAGAAAAAAAACATTTCCCAGACACAGGTATGAAAATTTCGTAAGACAAAGGTCTTATGGAATAGTGGCCACACAACAGTACTAGCTAAATAGGACAAATTGCTACATTGGTCCGCCCGGAATACCGAACAGTGACAACACTCACATACGTGCAAGAAAGCACGTTCCGGCAGCTGACATACATAACGTCCGAGCCTGCCATTACACATACAAACCGCCGACTTGCAGAGGCCACCACATCGCAACACTGCTGCCAACAGGCACTATTGTTATATCGGCAGTGACCGTGAAATCACAAGCGCAAAGCAATCATAATGCCACACATTTTTTTTTAGCACTGCAAAAACAACTGTGACATTTAGCAATGGACAGACGTGACAGACCGGAACTTATCTTGGGCCCATAGGAGCACGTTCTCAAAGACATTGACAGGCCACGGGCACCTCCTGCCCATACACGCGATACACATTAGGACTTAGCCTATAACAGACCAACCGTCCGCGTGGTGTAGCGGAACATAGTCACACACACACGCGCTCACTAATCAGGAGCGAACACAGACAGGGGCTCTGAGGAAACAAGATCCCCCCCTAACAACTTCCTTTCTCGATTTCAGTTCTCAAAAAGTCATTACAGGCGATCAGGACATGGCCAGTCGCACTACGACCACTGGCCACATTCACACTACAAAAGGGGAGACCAAATTAGGTCGTGACGTCACAGCGTCACGACGCTTTACTATCCCAAGAAGCGGATAGAAAGCAAACATGGACCAAGGGAGAATGACAGAAGCATAGGTGGATAATCCCAGCGGGATTACCGACATACCAACCACAGGCTACCATTTTTTAATACCTAATTCCCCGTCCATAACCTTCCCACGTCCAACATGACCAACACAAACGTACAGATACGATGAAAACAGCTACACTACATTACAAAGTACACATTGGGGTTGATAGACTTCATGCGTTTAAAGAGAGGGCCTCCTACGCCCGGGATCTCGATGCTAACACCTGAATATTAGGGGTGGGTCGGCAAACAACAATTAAGCATAATGCGCATCTCCAAATGAGAGATGAGGCCACAATCATATATTGACCATTTTTTTAAATTAAATACTCCCGCATGACAGGGATATATTATTATTACGCCTCACCCTACACCTATCCTTACATGAGTGCGGATGCCTCATATCCAGATACATGCATGAGTATCCCATCCACTTACCAACGGTATTACTATCAAACCTGCATGGAATTTTTTATATTTTTGCAATCCCGGGAATTACCTGCCTCAGTCCACTCATTGTAAGAGCAATCCTAGCAGCATTACCGGCTCAAGGTCACCATTTATTGGAGCCCAAAGATGCACAACCTCTTCCTACCATGCTTTCAGCCTACTCTACGAATAACTACCCCCAGATCCTAATAACAGGGTACCTAACGCCGTAGACCCTACTAACACCTCCATAAAGGTTAACAGAGCATTATCGCTGGAAAGCCGACATAGCAACAGTAGACCTAAAGTAGGCTATGCACTTAGAAGTTCTACAACCCCACAACACTTGAAAAATTTTACATTTTATACAAAATAAATTATTTACACAGGTTACGCCTATATTTCCTATATGAAAAGGACTCTGACAACACTCTGATTGGTGATAGCGGCACGAGCTAAAGGCCAAAGGCACCACACTATGAGAGTACAAAGGCGATGTTGAGCCTACCCTAGTTAACTGAACGACTAGACTAAACAGACGAACCACGTAAGGTCGAGGCACTCACGGCCTGGCGCGGGCAAGCTTCGGAATCCCAGGTATGCCTAGCCTGCTCCTGGGAGGAAGAGATGCTACACCCACTATGTGCCACGGTCGTCGAAGCCAAGACCTGCAGGGGAGACTTTCTGAGGATGGTGGGAGAAACAACCAGCTCCACGCCGGACCCAGGAGTTGACCCTAGAGACGACCAAACTAGGACTAGACTTCTAGCTAAAATATAAGTAAGTAAGGCTTCTACAGCGGGAAGCAAGACTCCTAGGCGCGGGAGTGAAATACTACGGTTGCCAATAAAGGCGAAGAGATTATTATTACTGCCTAAAGCATACTACGGTTGCCAATAAAGGCGAAGAGATTGTTACTACTGCGTAAAGCATACTACGGTTGCCAATAAAGGCGAAGAGATTATTACTACTGCGTAAAGCATACTACGGTTGCCAATAAAGGCGAAGATAATACTATGCCATTGGACGATGTCCAATGCCCACATAAATGGTGACGCAGCGGGCAGCCTAGGGCATTAAATGAGGGGCACAGCGAGCAACTCAAAGGGGTTAAAGTGGGCGACCCAACTACGACAACGTATGAAAAACAACGGTAATTAGCAGGAAGATACAGCAGGCGAAACGGTTTGCTTGGTGGCACCGTAAGCCGCCTGTGACTAGATTAGTACTAGTTGGTAAGACCTAGAATAGACGTCGACAACTAGAATTAAGGGGGCGGAATCCGGCGATTCTAGAGACAACCGGTGTTTCTAGGATTCGTACGGGTGGTGCCCTGAGGAAGTAAATTGCCTCAGGCGATCGCCCTGGTCAAAATTTAGCAAATAAGAAAGTTGCACTTTGGTACGCAACTTAGGACTAAGCAAATTCATTAACCGCTGTTGCCAAGTATGGCACAGCACATTTCGGCAATAGAATAAGGCCACCCATTCGGCTTAGTAATAGCAGCCATTTATTTAAATTAATAAGTAAGATAAGTAGTGTTAAGATAACGCCGCTCAGCTCCTGATGACCGACAAACCCGTCATCAGTGTAAGTCCGATAATACACTATAATACATGATAGTACATTATAATATATTAAAATAAGTATAATTGAGGTAGAATATATCGGCACCCGGTAACTAAAATTCCGCTACCGGGGTAAGGCCGACAGCATATTAAGATAGCATATTAAGATAACATAGTAATAGGAATGGTATCACGGTAATACGTTAAGTAGATTAACCAGATTAATTAGGTTATCTATAAACACCTGCAGCATAAGAAACGACATTACGGCACCGTATAGGATAAGCCCGGGAATACAGCAAATTACACTAATCCTGCCATTTTTTTTTTCAGGCAAAAAGAGCTTCAGACTGTGGACACACTGCCACAGGAAGCAACATAGAAAATATACGATATTTACATGTTTTCTTAACCTCTCCATTTTTTCAGGCATCACCACCAGGAGTATGGCACTGGTGACTATAATTTCGCTGCCATATAGCAGCAGCATGCTATTAGTGCCATCATATTATCATATTCTACCTTCGTGCACTAATTTATATTTGATACTTGTAATCATCTTCACTCATATGATCACCACATTTTTTACATCTACACTTTCAAAATCTGCACAGCACGGCTGATACCTGTGGGGTATCAGGCTCGCTGGCAGATCGACGTACACAAGAAACATAAGGCGTCAAAAATGCGGCGCAAATTACGGCAATGAGGGCGCAACCGACTTGTGGCGGCGACTCTCATTGTCAAGTGTGAAAGCATTCACCCACAGGGGATGCTTCACAGAATAGGAATACATTGCAAGCGGTACGACCACTAAACCATACCAGGAAGTGGCCGTGAAGGATTAGCCGTGAGACGGCGCGTACGTACAAAGTAGTAGCGTGCACGCGAGGTAATATAAACTAGAATCATAGGAAATTAGCGCGCTTAAGCTAGATATAAGATAATCGTAAGTCATATTTGTAAAAGGGTACCTTAACACACATTAATGCGCCCACGGGCAATCATTCCACTATAAATATAGAAATAATACTTCGCATCCCCACATTGTCTACGGAGGTGATAAAGGATATTCCTAAATGTTAATATATGCACACCTCAGAAATCACGCATTAAACGGTATACTTTTTAAAAAAATCCCATGTACACAATGTTTATGATTTGTTTTTATTTTATTTTTCTTTCTTCTAACTTCCCCATTTGTAAGGGTGTTCCGTTTCATCCCAACTCAATAAATGCATTTTAAATATTTCCCTTAAATTATACCCTGGAACACCCATTTTTTCTATTTCTTCTATCTTTCTCATTGCAGGGAGCACTTTTTCCCTAAGATAGGGCGGACGACGCAATTATCCGTCCAGCACTGGGTTTTTTTCCTCCCTGCACAACAATGTACCGCATAATTAGCAGAACCATGTTTTTTTTCTGAAACTTTCAATATGTTAATGTCAATTTTTCCCATGCACTAATTTTACAATGTCAATGTCAATGCCAATTTTTCTCATGCACTAATTTTACAATGTCAATGTCAATGCCAATTTTTCTCATGCACTAATTTTACAATGTCAATGTCAATGTCAATTTTTCTCATGCACTATTTTACAATGTCAGTGTCAATGTCAAATATATATATGTATATCCCATAACCCGCCCCTCTGAACACGAGCTGATCTCACACCTACACATCAACACGCCATCACCACATCTATACGACGACGAAGAGGACACCAACAGGAGATACAAGGAAGATCCAAGAACTACTACATCAACTACATCAACTACATCTACTACATCAACATCCCAACCTCAAGTTTCGTTCCCGTTCGCGGGGACGCGAACTAAATAGGGGAAGAGGCTTGTACAGCCCCCCAGGGGTCTGCACCCCCTGGAGGCCATCCCCCCCCCCCATCATCTATTTAAACCACCCCTAACTGGCAGATCTCGTAAGTCCAGAACAACATCTCTAACACCGCAAGGGCAGCTAACCAGTCTGGAAAGCTTGCCCAATACTTGCATCACTACCACAAACAGCGACACATAATTAACTGGGGCATCTATGCCATCGGAATGCCGACGAAGCAGCACCAAAGACTATAAAGGGAGGCCTTAAGGAGGGCAGTCCCTCTCTCAATTACCAGTCTTACAGTGCGTCGGCCGGAGGCTATAGCTGGTGAGTCAGCAGTGTTCAGAAGTCCTATACTTTGTAACCTTTACCCACCAATTGTACACACAAGTTTGTACACTTACATTGTGACATTTATTACATCCCCTAAAAGGGACTCATAATTCCATATTACTGACCAATAAACACTTGGTCAGTACACTACACTTGTATTACTGTTTACACGCCTCTTTACGCCCTAACTCCTTTCCTAATTCCCGTCACGATTAGCCGTGACATACAGTAGCCAAATAGTTGCTAGTGCAAGCTTCATTGCACTTCACGCAGCGGCCCGACTACCAGAGGCAGCGTGCCGCTATATAGCTGACGCGTGCACGTCGGTTATATAACCAGCCAGCCAGCTGGAAGACCAGCGCGTTGACCTGTACACTAATTTCCATCCCCTGAAATACACCTACGTCTTTTATAGGAGCGCCCCCTAGCATCCTAACATTAAAAAACATTATACACTGGTCAGCTTGCCCGACTACGGGAAGCTACCCCCTTTTAGGCACTTCCTTATAAATTAACACAATAACACTTCCGTTTTAGATCCAACTACCCCCCAATAAGGGATCTAAAACAATATTCGTGCAAGTGCAAGTGAGAAGTTATCTTGGCACTGAATCTCGTAGAGACCAGTTATTTTACGACGTTGTAGGATTATGTGTTGAATGAGGAAGCTGTATAAGATGGAAGATGCATTAATTGAAGTTAGAAAGTGACTACAGAAGGTAATGTATCGTCGGAAAATGCACGAATGAAGAAATTGCATTGAAGCAATGTTTTATCATTATTCTTATTATTCCATTTAACTTGATGTTAAGCATGAGCTAGGCTTTATTGAACGGCCATGACTTTCACGACTGAGATTCGTATAAGTAAGGCAATTGAAGTTGGTGGTTCCTTTTTAATAAATTCCTTAAGACGAGTTATGGAAGTTAAAAACTCGCACACAGACAATGTTTCCATGTAGATGTCGTAATAGTGGTATACATAACATGTAAATAGTTCAGATAGATTGGAAATAGCAACAGCTGACTATTGTTCAATCTAGGCTAGTTTAAATAATTTTCATAGAGATAAGGCAGAGTTTTCGTGTTGTATAGAGTAAAATAGCCTAGATAAACCGAATTTATGGTATTAATGTCATTTAGGGTTTTATTTTTATTTATGAACTCCGGCATTTTTTTTAAATGCAGATGGCATTATGGAAAAATGGATACAGTTTTAAATTTTATTTTGAGATCGAGTTTTAAGATATAATTTATTTCGTTATTTTATTTTGTCTTTGTTGATGGACGGGAGAGTCCAGTTTAATATAAATTTTGTATTGTCTAACAGATAATAAACCGTCTGTGCATCGCTATTCTAGAAACCAAGTGTTATTGATGAGCAAGGCGAGGTTATGCTAGGATAGGCGCGCAATTTAATGATCCCATTTGTCCCCGAGAAGATCAAGTTCCTCACTCGACCAATGATGGATCAAGTCCTAATTCCGTAGTGTAATGTCACTATGTCTCCCGACTTATCCCATGTCCCAGGCATTTATTCCAGTGGTTTACCTAGCTGGGGCCACGAAGAAGCTGCGATCCGTCCATCAGGATACTGGTAGGTGGTTATAAAAGGGCACAGTTTGTATATCCATAATTCGTATATGAAATCAGAAAGTCTTGTTCTGAAACAAGACGAAAATTTTTAATCAAGTTTCCAGGAAGACCTGTGCCAAATGCCAGTACAATTAGGAGGCTCGCTAAACGATTCAAGAAAACTGGCTCCGTAAATAATAAGAATTTTAACATACAACCAAAAATAGATGAGATTGTTGTTCATTTTCTCATCAGAAGTTGTCAGGTGTGTGTTACAAGAGAGGGAGGTCATTTTCATCATCGACTATGAGCACTGTAAGTATAGATTATTGATCATGTTTGGTCAAAGTGCGCGCCACCACCGACTGAACCGTGTACACGCACCCGCGATCTGCGCCAGTCAACGCCGGCTTTTCTAGCGGTGCTTACCGGGGCGCACAAAGATAATGTCCCTGTACAGAAGACACTTCAAGTGTTGTCAAAAACAAGGAACCCTCGACGTTTTGTGAAATGTCTCTCATGTACACACTGTTCACTGACGGGCCCCATGGCACTTTCCTCCAGCCGTGCGAAGTTAAGTTGAGCGCTCGTTCGCCAGGTCAAGACTTCCACCGGGACACATCGCGCGGAACAGGAAGGTCATCTGCCCCTTGGCTGAGTCTAGGAGCTGTGTTACACAATCAGCTGTTGATCTCTGTGTAGCAGAAGTTGAGTGATGCTGGAAGATGTGACACACGATAAGAGATATCAGAATCATTGAGAGGGAGATTTCCTGATCAGATTCTCAATGGTGAACATTTCAGACTTGGAGAGGTTTGATCTAACGGGATAACTATCATTGTTCGTTCCAAAGCCAGCTACACGTTGTTGGGTGTTGACGGCTGCCCTGCGTTGATCAGCAGCCACAGTGGTTCCAGTCTGTAAACAAGAGCAAAATAGAGTATTAATGTAAATCATACTAACGTATTGACCATACTATACTATACTACACTATAAGTTACTATACAGTGAGTGATTTTCTCCTGCTTAATATTCACAATTATTTATCACTAGCAACCCGGCCCGGCTTCGGTCGATATCCTCAACGGTTTAGGCTACCCAGCGTAAGCTGAAAGGCATATTAATAGTCTGCTGTGTGTGTGTGAGTTTGTGTGTTTGTGAAATTTTCAATGTCTGTCCTATCAATTCAAACACGGTGAAACCAAATTGAACGAAATTTGGTACAGAGATAGCACTAGCAAAGGACAACTCAGTGTCATTATGTATATCACCGATATCTTAACACAAACGAAATGGCGCCCACCCAAATGTTCTGAGCTTAAATCAAATTACGACTAACGTAATCATCCGATATATACCAAATTTTGCAGCAATGTACCGTATTATGGGAAGCGTCTTTTGCCCAAACTGCAAGGTCATTAGCCAAATAGTTTCAAGATGGCAGATGTATGAATCATGCAAGTATTATAGCTTAACCGTAACTTACGATTCAACAAGGCCTGGCCTCACCAAATACGATCATCGTACATAGGGAGGTTTAAACTGTCCTCAAGGAGGTGACCGGTAGGATATTAGCATTTTAAAATAGAATGTGTAACCGCAATAGTGACTAATAGTTCAGGCTTACCGTGCCATATCGTGCTTGTTCGTGCCGTCCCGTTGGATTAAAATGGCCGCTATTGTTTGCTCGTAAATCCATATATTTCCGTAACTTCGTAAGTTTATATCAATTTAGGAATGCACTGAACAAAATAATACATATTTAGTATCAAATGGTTTATAGAAACGGCAGAAAACTCTAATTGCAATACAAAACAAGTAGTTCCGTGAAGAATTATACAGCCTATTTTCATATATCCTACTTATGTTATTTGCCTCTATCAACATACAAAATGTCATTTTGATTGCTGTAATAGGTTCGTAGATATTGACAGCCGTCTAAATATTGCAATGGTCGCCATATTGGATTTTTATATATGTAAGGCTTAGAGTTATGTACTATCACATGAAGATTATTGTGTACGTGTAGTATTCAAACTTCAATCACATGATTAAGATACAGGAAATAAAAACGAGATTTTAAAATTTCGCACGGCTGCCATCTCGTAGTTATGAAAACAGATGACATAATTTAGATGCCAGTGGATTAAAATTTGTATAAACATTTACCGTGCCAAGGTTGACTGCGCTCGGATGGTTAAATCGCGATAAACGTCCATATAAATATTTATATTTCATGTTGCCGCCATGTTGGATTTGTGCTCACCAGGTTATTGAAAGTCCCATAGGTGAACTCATGTTCATAGCCTCTATCAGCATACAAAATTTCAGTTTGATTGCTGTAATAGATTAATAGATATTGAGTACCGTCTAAATATTTCGGATGGTCACCATGTTGAATTTTTGTATATGTAGGCCATAGAGTTATTTATTATTATATGACGATTATTGCGTAGGTTCATTATTCAAACGTTTACTTCGATCGCATGAGTAATACAGAAGAAATGAAAACTTAATTTTAAAATTTCGCACAGCCACCATCTTGAGGTTATGTAAACAACTGTACTAAATTAGGCGCCAGTGAATTACAATGTGTATAAACATTTACTGTACCATATTTTTTTACTGCGCTCAGATGGTTAAATCGCGAGAAAATACTATTCAAATGTTTCAAATTCACTTGGCCGCCATGTTCGTTTTGTAGTACATAGGTTTTTAATGTCTTATAGATGAATTTCTAGCAGTGCCATTTCTTATCGTACAAAATTTCAGGATGATATCAGTAATAGTTTTGGAGATATTGAATGCTGGTGACATATTTCGCACAGCCGCCATGTTGGATTGGTGAGACGGAATACAATTTGAAGGGCACGGTCGGGGTCGGCCAAAATGGTGCTATTACCTCACCTTGTTTCAATGAAATCTCTACAGCCGTTTAGATGTTATTAGGGAGGACACACACACATACGCACTCACATACACATACACGGACAAAAGGTGATCACATAAGCCTTTTTTTTTTTTTTCATAAATGAAAATAGGCTAAAATATTAAGCAATTATACTAAACCAGTTGTTAACGAAATATTAGTGTAGCTCATGCATGGCGTAGTATGGGCTCATAGTCTTGAGGTTCGTGGATCAAATCCCATCAGGTACAAATTTTTTCCTTCGTTTTTAGCCTATTTGCAATTATGAAACAAGTAGTTCCGTGACGAACTAAAGACCCTACTTTTCTTAAAAAGTTAATGACGAAATTAAGTGGTAATACTAACATTTCTAATTAGTTCGAAATATACCTGCAATATTGTAGTCTAATAGAGCACTACAGTTGGCAGCCCTGGTGACTCTGAATATATTCTTAGTTCCATCTCGAAAGGTACAGAATAGCCTGCACATACAGAATTTGGTCGAAGTCCATAGTAATGCCGTTACATGCAGTTAGACATTGGATCTATCAGCGCGCGTAAAATCATGTTGGCAACGGTGTCATGTATGTGATCCTCAGAATTAATCTGAAATATTGGTATCTAATATTGCGGCAATTTTGGATTAAATCCATTTGTTACTATAGAAGTTACATGTATTTAAAAATTGAACATACCAGCAGGCTTTGAATCATGTTGGCAGCACTGTTGTATATCAGTTACTCCAAAATGTCATATTGTGATTTTTCAGCAGTTGGTGAGCAAAGTTTAGAGATGTTGGCTTGCACTTCTGATATATAGATATTAGGGTGAAAATAGAGAGAGCATTTATTTACAGTTGGCAGCCCTGCTGGTTCTTAAGAATTCGCATAGCCATAACAATTATGATACACAAAGCACATACGAAATGTCGTTGAAATCGAATTGTTAGTAGCCTATAGAAGTTACATGCATTTAGAAATGGGACCTATCGGCAGGCTTAGAATAATGTTGGCAGCACTGACGTATATTTGTTACTCCAAATTAATGTAGAAGGTCATGTACTAAACGTGTGCAAAGTTTCGAGCTGTTAGCTTTCATTAATTCTGATATAGTCTATTGTTATTAGGGTACAAAAATAGAGAGAGCATTTATTAACAGTTGGCAGCCCTGGTTGCTATTGAAATACGTATAGTACACATACTACATATGAAATTTGGTTGAAATCGAATTGATAGTAGGGAAGTTACATGCATATAACAATATTACCTATTAGCAGCCGTAGAATCATGTTGGCAACACTGTCATATATGACCTCCTGGAAATGAAACTGGAATATTATTATCTATATGTGTCCCAATTTTGGAATATCTCGCATGCATACTTTCTGAGATATTCAACATGGAGCTCAAATTCCAATTGCGATTTTTCAGCAGTTGTTAGAACCGACGACATTTTCAAATTTGGTCGTGAGATATTCAGGTATTGATCTTTACTTATACCAAATTTGGTTTCAATATTTACAGCCGTGTAGGAGTTGATAGGAGGGACACACACACAGACAGACAGACAGACAGAAGGACAGACAGGCAGACACACATTTGCCCGGATTGATCTCATAATTCTACTTTTTCCACATTTTTTAGCCTATTTTCATTTATAAAACTAGATGTTCATTAAAGAACATATAGCCTACTTTCTCCTAAAGGCATGGATATAGTTAGTCTATAACTCTTTGTCCTTTTCAAGGAGTATAATTGAATGCTGATTGTAGTAGCTTGTTGAAATACAACGTGCTATACGGATATTATACGTTGATTGATTGAATCCTCACCTGAATTATATATACATACTGTACACACTAATGCAGCCATCACAATAACACAGGTTATCAGACAAAATTCAACACTCACCCAAGTATACGGGGCTAAATGACCATGATGCCCATGCACTCAAATGAAACATCAACAACAGCTTCCTACCCAAATCCTTCCTCGTATAAAAGTACACACACCAGTGAGCCTACAGACATCACAGCACACACCCAAGTACACGGGGCTACAAGACCATGATGCCACAAAACCCCTAAAGATTCAACAACAACAACAACAACAACAACAATAGACTCTACCGCAGTTCAAGAACAAAGAATTTTAATCGCTGTAGTCGAGTGTTGAAATATTTTCGATTGCAAATACACACTATATTATGCTTAACATTATAACGCGTGATTAGTTATAAATCAATAAATACGGTACAAAAAAAACAAGTAAAAATATTTGAAGCCGCATGGATTTGAAGCACGAACCTCAGGGGTAAGAGTCAGAGACGCTACCATTACGCTACACCGAGCATTGCAAACATTGGGTTCATAAAAGCTTTAGTACAACTGCCTAGAATATTTTTTGGTCTTGCAATGAACGATTTCATTAGCGTTTTCAGACGTTTATATAAACCATTTGATACCAAATGTGCATTATTTTGTTCAGTACGTTCCTAAAAGCATATAAACATCCAAAGTTACGGAAATATAGGCATTTACGAGCAAAAAATAGCGGTCATTGACTCAACGGGACGGCATGGATAACCACGATACGGCACGGTCAGCCTGAAGCGTTAGTCACTATTGCGGTTACATAATATTCTATTTTAAAATGCTAATATCCTATGAGGACAGTTTAAACCTCCCTATGTACGATGATCGTATTTGGTGAGGCCAGGCCTTGTTGAATCGTAAGTTACGGTTAGGCTATAATTCTTGCATGATTCATACATCCGCCATTCTTGAAACTATTTGGCTGATGACCGTGTAGTTTTGGGCAAAAGACGCTCACCATAAAGGTATATTGATGCAAAATTTGGTAGAGATCGGATGATTAGGTTAGTCGTAATTTGATTTAATCTCAGAACATTTGGGTGGATGCCATTTCTTTTTCGCTATGATGGCGGCGATATACAACATGACAATGAGTTTTCCCTTGCTAGTACTACCTCTATAACAAAGGTGGGTCGATTTGGTTTCGTTGTGTTTGATCTGATAGGGGGGATCGATTTGCACACATACACGACCGCCATCTTCAAACTATTTGGTTGATGAACTTGTAGTTTGGTCAAAAGAAGCTTCCCACATGAAGGTATGTTGTTGCAAAATTTGGTAGAGATCAGATGATTGGGCTAGTCGTAACTTAATTTGATTTAAGCGTTGAACATTTGGGTGGCCGCCATTACGTTTCCGTCAAGATGGTGGCGATATAAAACATGACACTCAGGTGCCCTTTGCTAGTGCTACCTCTGAACCAAATTTCGTTCAATTCGGTTTCACCGTGTTGGAATTAATAAAGGGGGAGGGGGAGGGAAGGGGGGAGGGGGGGGGGGGACAGACATACACACAGACAGACAATTTTTGGCCCTGTGTTGATCTTATAAGTCTACTTTCATTCGTTTTGCAAAAAATCGAAAGTAGGCGAAAAATAGGTTTATGAGATCACCATTTGTCCGTGTGTGTGTGTGTGTGTGTGTGTGTGTGTCCCTTATAACATCTAAACGGCTGGAGCGATTTCAATGGAACTAGGTATGGTCATAACACCGGTTTGGCCGACCCCAACCGTGCCCTTCTTATTAAAACGTCTCACCATCCCACATTGCAGCTGTGCGAAATATTTCACCGGCATTCTATATCTCCGAAACTATTCCCGATTTCACCCTGAACTATTGCACGGTGATAAAGGACACTGCTACAAGTTCATTTATGTAATGTTCAAAAACCTGTTAAGTACAAAATGAACATGGCGGCCAAGCAAAGTTGAAAATTTTAATAGACTTTTCGCGCGATTTAACCATCCGAGCGCAGTGAAATGAGAATCAGTAATGTAATGTACTGGAATCTAATTTAGTTGAATGGTTTTCATAACATCGAGATGGCTTCTGTGCAAAATTTTAAAATTAAGTTTTTATTTCTTGTGTCGTAATTATGCAATCAAAGTGAAAGTTTTAATAATGAACCTACGCAATAATTTTCATTTAATGGCACATAACTCCTGGCCTACAGTATACATATAAAAATCCAACATGGTGACCATCCAAAATATGTATTTAGATGGTTCTTAATATCTAAGAATCTACTACAGCAATCAAACTGAAATTTTATTTGTTCATAGAGGCTATGGACATGAGTTCACCTATGAGACTTTCAATAACCTGGAGAGGACAAATCTAACATGGCGGTGACGCAAAATATAAATATGTATATGGTCGTTTCTCGCGATTTAACCATCCGAGTGCAGTAAAACTTGGTACGGTAAATGCTTATACAGGTGTTAATCCACTGGCATTACATTTATTTCAATTGTTTTCATAACCATAAGATGGCAGCTGTGCGAAATTTTAAAATCTCGTTTTTAATTCGTATGTCCTAATCATGCGATTGAAGTTTGAATACTTCACCTACACAATAATCTTCATGTGACCGTACATAACTCCAAGACCTACATATACGGAGGTCGAACCATAAGTCATGGCAACTATTTTCTTTTCTCGCGAACACGAGACAACACGGGAAATCTACGATATACATTTGGAAACGTACGGTATGTACTTGTGTAGGATGCCACTAGATGGTGTGGGTCTGAGCATGCCCCAAGTTCAGTGTGTGAGTGAGAGCGTCACACAATGGAAGTCTACAAGCAGGAGCAACGATCGTATATTAAAATCGCAGTTCTCCACGGCAGAAATGCACGCCAATGCCACGCAGAGCTGCGGGAAGCATTAGGTGTGCATGCCATGCCCTATAGAACAGTGGCAAGGTGGGTGGAGACGTTCAAACGGGGTAGAGTATCAACTGCCGATTTGCCTCGCCCAGGCCGTCCAGTGTCCATGGACAAAGATGTACGGATAATGGTGAGCGATCAGTGTTTACAGGAGGACAGGCGCTGGACTATAGCGGAATTGCAAGAACATACAGCAATACCAACGACAACAATACGGCGCATTTTACACAAGGACCTACAATTGCGTAACATTTGTGCAAAGTGGGTGCCACATCACTTAACGGTGGTACAGAAGTGGACTCGTTACGAAACATGTCGCATCATTCTGGAGAGGTTTCAGCAGGAAGGACGAGCCATGTTGAATCGCATTATTGCAGGCGATGAAACATGGGCACGTGCTTATGAACATGAACTGAAGAGACAGTCAAGTGAATGGCGTCGTCAACGGTCACCCAGGAGACACTAGGTTCAACAAAATCAGTCGCTGAATAAGGTTATGGTCATCTTGGCATACGATGTTCAAGGTGTTCTTGTGTGTCATCCAGTGCATGAGGGGTACACAGTCAATGCAGTGTATTACAATTTCTTTTTGTTGTACCAATTGTGCCGTGCAGTGCGAACCAAACGTCCTGATCGTTTGGACGACGCCATGATCCTACACAATAGCACGACAGCTCACACAACAGCCATCATTTAGCATCGCTTACAACGGTGAGGATGGGAGGTTCTTCCACAGCCGCCTTATTCGCCTGATCTGAGCCCATGTGACTATGATCTAATCCCCACTATGTGGACGACTGTTTGCTAACAAAGGAGACATCTTAACAGCATTTCGGAGGGAGGTGATACACGTTAGCGATACACATACAGCGAATGGTATTCAGTGCCTGCCCCACCGCTGACAACGCGCAGTAGACACCTTGGGTGTTTATTCGGAAGGTCTGTAACCAGTGGAGACCTATCCTTTGTACGTAGTCTTGTGTATTTGCTGTCTATACCAGGCGCGGCTGGTGATGAAAGGCTCTTAGGCGGAGCCTCTCTTCAAAGATTCTATAAATATACATATTTAATTGAGGAATTTATAATTTATATTGATTGGAAACATTTATAAATTTTACTCAATCCATTCAGTCACGAGTCAATATATTTGGAACTGTTGATAAAGAATGTTTTTCAAATGGGTAGTAGCGCCGTTAGGCTGCGCCTTAAATGTCCTATTACTTCCTATGTAACAGGGATGGGGGGCCGTGGTTATGAAAGCTCCATTCGTTTCCATTGTATCGCTGAAGGCTCAGCCGACTACAGCCTAAGGCAGGCTTGCCAACGACGACAGGATGTTCTTATTCTGTGGAATGCATTTAAAGTTGTTCATGGAGACACAAACCACTCGCATGAAAGTTTATGCCTTTCCCTCTTTCACTCTCCTAAGGATTATTAATTGACAAGTTACCTAAAACAGTTAGATGACTAATAAGTGATATTCATTATTGAGAACTCAAATGGTATCCCTTAAAGTATAATAACTATAATATTTCCGCCAGATAGCACCATGAGGTGGCAAGGGGTAGCAGAACCATCTACCGAGTCTTAAGAGAAGTATTCTGTTTAAAATCTGCCGCCGTTCTGCGATTGTTTGGTAGTGTACAACCGTGAAACAGATTCCTCTGATCGGGACTGATTAGAATGGGGAGTAGGTTAAATTATTGCCTCTTCCTGAATTTCGAAACTAGGTAAGCAAATTCATTTTAATTAGGAAAAAATGCTTCATAAAATAACATAATGGTGCCAATCTGTTTGACAGCAAGAGTTCTGTTTCGACCTCCCCCACCTTTCACCGTGAAATTAAAAATCCTGCGGCCGTGTATGTGGGTGTCGTCGGCCGCGGTGGCCGAGAGCGCTAACGCGCTACCTCGTGCCTCGCTGGCATCGGAAGAGCGTGGGTTCGATTCCCACCTAGGTCGTCCTGAAAATGGTTTTCGTGGTTTCCCATTTTCACCACCAGGCAAATGCCGGGACGGTTCCTTTCAATAGGTCCACGGCCAATTTCCTTCCAATATCCCTTCCCTGACGCGTCCTGAAAAGAAAAGTACATGGCCATTGGCTGCATTAATACAATTATTATAATGCGTTATACCAGCATTTGGCACTACGTGCGAGCCTTCCCCAGCTCCAACACCACGAGCCGCGTCTGGTCTATACCATAATAAAACAATGTTCTGTCACTTACCTACGAGCATCTCCTGATGTCAGAATTTATCTTCAGGCATTATGCATACGTACATGCCCTATATTTCCAAATGCATATCGTAAGATTTTCCGTGTGGTCTCCTGTTCGCGGGAAAGAAAATTGTTGCCATGACTTATGACTCGACCCTCGTATAACAGTCCAACATGGCGACCATCCGAAATATTTAGACGGTTCTCAAGATCTACGAATGTATTACAGCAATCAAACTGAAATTTTGAATGTTGATAGAAGCAATTAACATAGTTAGGATATATGAAAATGGGCTTTAGTTCTTCACAGAACTACTTGTTTTTGTATTTATTGATTTATAATTACTCACACGTTACAATGTTAAGCATATATAGTGTGTATTTGCAATCGAAATTATTATATATCGATACTAATATAATAAAGCTGAAGAGTTTGTTTGTTTGTTTGTGTGTTTCAACGCTCTAATCTCTGAAACTACCAGTCGGATTCGAAAAATTATTTTTGAATATTATAGCCAGATTCAAGAGGAATAGTTAGGCTATGTTAAATTTCGGACAGACCACTCCATTCCCTGCATTTATGCCCTTTTGCACAAATCTACACCGTTTCACCGATCTGAACCAAAATTTCTATACTTACCCTTTGGAACCCTGCGAGTAACACTGTCTGCATGGAATTTCGAACAGACAACTCTATTCCCTGCATTTAGGCATTTAGGCACTTTGGCACAAATCCACACCGTTTCATCCATCTGAACCAAATTTCACTTACTTACCCTTTGGAACCCGATGAGTGGTACTGTCTGCTTGAAATTTTGGACAGACCACTCCATTCCCTGCATTTAGGCCCTTTGGTACAAATCTACACCGTTTCACCGATCTGAACCAAATTTCACTTACTTACACTTTGGAACCCGACGAGTGGTACTGTCTGCTTGAAATTTTGGACAGACCACTCCATTCCCTGCACTTAGGTCCTTTGGCACAAATCTACACTGTTTTACCGATCTGAACCAAAATTTGGATACTTACCCTTTGGAACCCTGCGTGTGACACTGTCCACTTTAAATTGCGGACAGACCACTCCATTCCCCGCATTTAGGCCCTTTATCACAAATCTACGCTCCTCCTAATTGCACCAAATTTTACTTACACTTTGAAACCCTGCTGGTAACACTGTCCACTTGCTATTTTGGACAACGCTATCCATTCCCTACATTTAGAATAACAAACAAACTGAACTTGAAAACCACGTGTTAAGGCCCTAGAACCATTCATGTCCGTAGTAGTGTAACTGTAAGAGTATTTTAATAAGTCCATTGTTGACTGGCAATTCTGGCTGCATTACGTCGCCCCTATCAGTGTTCTGGTGCAGAATTGCGAAAATAGTTAAATCTTGGGCTGCTTATAAATTGCAGTCACGGGGAGTATTTAGTGCAAAAAGATTTCTTAGGCCCCTTAAAACAGTTATCATCATGAACATAGCCTATTATGCCTCTGTATAAGTGCAATGGTGTTGGTGCAGTACATTGAGGTTACCTGCTTCAATAAGCGTTCGTGCTTTCAAATTTACCTTCAATTATTCCGAAACTTATCGTTGAGTGCTATGTGGCGGTAAATTATACTATTCTACCTCAGGAGCTCTGGACAGCCGAAGTTTTCCAAAGTGTTCTGATTATTTTCCTACGGCGCTATGCGACAAAAGACGTGACTATTGGTCACTACATTTCTAACAGCCAATGAGATATGGGCCCTAGGCAGTGTCTTATTTCACTTACTCCTCTTTCTAAACATATTTTAAAATTTGTTTGTAAATTACATGTGTCAGTGCTGTAGTTAGTAAACAGCCGTTTCCCTATTCATTATCATAACGGGAAAATGACCTGAATGTTACGTCCATTATACTGTACTACTTATCACCCCCCACTACAACCACCACCACCACCGCAAAAAGTTATATTTAAAAATATTTATTTTCTGTTAGTTTAAGTATCATGTGCCAGTTCCGTAGTGGTATTAATGATCATCCATAAAACAAGTAAATCCATCGGGCGAAGCCGGGCACTACTGCTAGTATACTTAGAACACCACATATTTCAACACTCGAATACAGAGATTAATATTCGTTGTCCTTGATCCGCGGTGGAGTCTACTGTTGTTGTTCTTGTTGATTCTTTACGACGTTTGCGGCATCATGGTCTTGTAGCCACGTGTACTTGGGTGTGTGTGGAAGTTGTCTGATAACCTGTGTCACTATGCTGTCTGTAGGCTTACTAGGCCTAGTGTGTGTAATTTTATACGAGGAAGGTTTGGGTAGGAAGCTGTTGTGTTTGTTTCATTTATGCATGGACATCATGGTCATTTAGCCCCGTGTACTTGGGTGAGTGTTGAATTTTGTCTGATAACCTGTGTTATTGTGATGGCTGTATTAGTGTGTGTGTGTGTGTGTGTGTGTGTGTATCATTGAGGTTAGGATTCAATCAATTAACGTATAATATCCGTATAGCACGTTGTATTTCAACAAGCTACTACAATCAGCATTCAATTATACTCCTTGAAAATGACATCCATTAATTTAGGAGAAAGTAGGCTACGGTACATGTTCTTTACTGAACATCTTGTTTCACTTTCAATGAACTACGACTTATATCCGTTTTACGTCTCGGCATGACGGGTTAAAATCACTGACCGGACTATTAATTATATTATCATGGAGATGCATGTGCAACGAATTCTTGTCAGACGTAATTTAAGAATGGCGAGGTGCATGAAACACAAATATCCCTTCCGTCCAATCTTAACTTGACTTTGTATTCTGCGGAACAAAGGCTGAAACTGGGGTCATAGGCTCGATTTATAGGTAGCTCGTAGAGTGTCTCCCCGAAGTCGTCGGATTTTTAAGAGCGTTAAAAATCCCTCAGTATGCCTTCCTTCGGAGGAGAAGTAAAGCTGGCGGTCCCATGTGATAGATGTATGGCATGTTAAAGAACCTTCTACTAATTACACCTGTGTGAAGCTAAATTGTATAGGTTAAGAATGTAAACAACGCTCTTAAGTTCCTACGTTCGTTACCAAGAGCCGACTGCGGTGGCGTCTGGTAGCTAAGTTCTGAACTAGTAGTCGTTGACGGTGGCGTTTGGCGGCAAAAGTAGGAACTACTTGAAATTAAAAGTCTGCTGTCCTCACTTGAATTGAAAACTGATAACACACACTAATACAGTCATCACAATTAACACCGGTTATCAGACAAATTCTACACACACCCAAAGTACACGGGGCTACATGACCGCGTTGTTGCAGCCCCTAAACTAAGGAACCAACCAACCAAAGTGTCTCCGAAGCTAGTAATTGACAGGAGATTGTTGGAAGAAATGGAAACGTAAAAGCACCTACAGTGAGCGATGGATTCAAGATAGTGATATGCTGTTACGGACTTTTTTGTAGAACGTTCCATGCTGAACAATTCTTACACTCATAGTATTTAAATATGATTAATGGTTTACCCAGCGTAAGCTTAAAAGGCGCACGGACGGTACTTTTTTTCGACTCGATTCACTGAAATCGTTACTTCCTTTGGACATAAATAAGTTATAGTCTACTCTATAGACACCTTTCTCGAGAAATCATTTACAGAATGATAACAACCGCATCAAAATCCACCCAGTGGTTCTCGAGATTACCAAGAAGCTCACCTGTGGGAGTCGTCCCGATGCCTGTCGTCGCTTCCTGCGGCGCCGGTAGTTTCCCTGCTCGAACATGTCTCCAGCCGCGGGGTCAAGTGTCCAGTAACTCCCTTTACCACCTGCGGTTTTATCGCGAGGAACCTTTCGAAAACAAGCATTCAAACTGAGGTTATGTCTGATTGAGTTCTGCCAGCCTTGCTTGTTGTCCAGGTAAAATGGGAACCGCTCCATTATGAACTGATAAATACCACTCAATGTTATCCGCTGTTCCGGGGCGTTGTTGATAGCCATGGCGATCAGCGCGATGTACGAATAAGGCGGTTTCTCTGGCCGATAGAAGGCCATGAGATGCTGAGGCGCACAGAGGAACGACATGCCTCGCTCCCAGCGGGCGGTACACTGAGCGACACTCAACTCTCCCTATAGGTCTATAGTTAGGAACAGCGAGGGCATCTTCCCGTTCACGAAGTTGCGCCATATCGCCATTCCCTCAATACAGGGGTGTACAAATTAGTAGACGCAATGCTAGTTTCCCAACAATTCATTTCTTATTTTGGTGTAAAAATGTTTGCGTGGCATTGTTATCAAATGATTAACCAATAATGTTAATACATTTTCTCTCTGGAAGCCGACAGTAATGTTCTATTTTCAGTGATTGAGAAGCCTTGCTAAAGGAAAATGCCACACGTTTTATTTGTTTTGACTACGTTATTCAAGTTTTTTTTCTCCAAATTTATTGCAGAAGGAATCGAAGTATTTTATTACTGATGGTCCGCTCTGGAACTATTCAAATCACGTGATTTAGTGGGCACATTCCAAAGTAAAAGAAAACGGACCCAGCTCAGGAGTCCCTCACAATCTCCAATTTCGAAACTTTACCCACGCAATTTCGTATGGGAGAAGTTGCGAGTCCACAGGGGAGAAAATAACACTAAGTAGGATATTAACAACAAAATAAAACGACTTTGAAGGAAGAAATCGTGATTGATTTATATTCATTGTTTTAGTCTAATAATTTGCTCACTCCTGTATTCAAGATGGCGGCTGCGTGTGATAGTCTAATGATTTGCACACCCCTGTACGAGTCGATTATTCAATATGGCGGCTGTGTGTGATAGTCTAATAATTTGCACACCCCTGTAAGAGTCGATTATTCAAGATGGCGGCTGCGTGTGATAGTCTAATAATTTGCACACCCCTGTTAGAATGGATTATTCAAGATGGCGGCTGCGTGTGATAGTCTAATAATTTGCACACCCCTGTAAGAGTGGATTATTCAAGATGGCGGCTGAGTGTGATGCTAATAATTTGCACACCCCTGTTAGAGTCGATTTTTCAAGATGGCGGCTGCGTATGATAGTCTAATAATTTGCACACCCCTGTTAGAGTGGATTATTCAAGATGGCGGCTGCGTGTGATAGTCTAATAATTTGCACACCCCTGTAAGAGTGGATTATTCAAGATGGTGGCTGCGTGTGGTAGTCTAATAATCTGCACAACCCTGTTAGAGTGGATTATTCAAGATGGCGGCTGCGTATGATAGTCTAATAATTTGCACACCCCTGTTAGAGTGGACTATTCAAGATGGCGGCTGCGTCAGATCGTCTAATAATTTGCACACCCCTGTGAGAGTGGATTATTCAAGATGGTGGCTGCGTGTGATAGTCTAATAATTTGCACACGCCTGTAAGAGTGGATTATTCAAGATGGCGGCTGCGTGTGGTAGTCTAATAATCTGCACAACCCTGTTAGAGTGGATTATTCAAGATGGCGGCTGCGTATGATAGTCTAGTAATTTGCACACCCATGTTAGAGTGGATTATTCAAGATGGCGGCTGCGTGTGATAGTCTAATAATCTGCACAACCCTGTTAGAGTGGATTATTCAAGATGGCGGCTGCGTGTGATAGTCTAATAATTTGCACAACCCTGTTAGAGTGGATTATTCAAGATGGCGGCTGCGTGTGATAGTCTAATGCTAGTGGGGTCTTGCAACGTTCCCTTTCAATTGCATCCTGCGTTATAGATTTGGATGTGTAATAATTTGCTCTGCCACCATCTTGGATGTATGTAGCCTATAACGTTCCATTTTATTACTAACTTAAAGACCCGTGTTGATCCGCAGGTTCCATATCAACAATCCTACAGCACTTCATATGCTAATGTTACAGTTATTGTCCACATTCAAGTTTCGCCAACATAATTTCCGTAAATTATGAAAAAATATACTTATGAGTTCAATAGGGCAATTTTGGGTGCATGTGTCTGTGTGTGTGTCCCCTGTCAACACATAACTGGCTGTAGCTATCAAAACCAAATTTGGTATGAGTAAATATTTCAAGAACATAGTCTATTTGCAAACGAAGTCATTGTCACCAACAACCGACAATAGCCCCTAAACCACCCATGGATTGATTAGGACTAAGGAGAAACCTGTATAGCGGTGACGAGCTGCTCCTTAAAACTGGGGCACAGCAGTTTTCATGTCATTTAATTTATTTATTTATAGCCTACTTTTCTCATTTTGCAAAAATGAGGAAAAAGTAGACGTAAGATCGATCCGGGAAAATGTGTGTCTGTCTGTTATTTAGTTAGGAAGTTTATTTTACGTTATTGAACAGGATTTATTTTGAGTTATCATTTGCAGTTAATTACGACTCACATACTGCCCCACTCCATGAGTAGCTAGACACCCAATAGTCCCTATCAATTCCTTAACGGCTGCAGCTATTGAAACCAAATTCGGTAAGAGTAAAGATCTATACCTGAAAATCTCACGGCCATATTTCAAATTGACGTCAGTGCTACCAACTGCTGAAAATTCGCAATTGAAATTTGAGCTCTATGTTGGATGTCTCAGATGTTATGCTTGCGAACTATTCCAAAATTGTGACACATAGAGATAATAACATTCCAGATTAATTTTCAGAAGTCCATACATGCCAACATGATCCTAAGCCTGCCGATAGGTCCAATTTCTAAATTCATGTAACTTCTATACTATCGATTGGATTTCAACCAAATTTCGTATATACTATGTGTACTACAACAGATATGACAGTGCGTATTCTAAAGAGAACCCATAGCTGCCAACTGTTAATAAATGCTTTCTCTATCTTAGTCCTAATATCAATATATCATAAAGTATGCAAGCCAACAGCTGTAAACTTTGCACACGTAGCCTATAGTACCTGGCATTCTAGATTAATTTGGAGTACCTAATATACCTCAGTGCTACCAGCATGATTCTAAGCATTCTGATAGTTTCAACTTTTAATTACATGTAACTTCTATACTAAAAATGGATTTTATCCAAATTTGGCACTAAAATAGATCGTAATATTTCAGATTAGTTCTGTGCATCACATACATGACATTGTTCTCAACAAGATTTTAGGCCACTGATAAATCCAATATCAAACAGCATGTAACATACCCATTAGACTTCAACCAAATTTTGTATGTGCATTCTATACCTTAAGAGATAGAACTAAGAATATATTCAGAGTCACCAGGGCTGCCAACTGCAGTAAGTTCCTCTATTCGGCTACACTACTTCAGGAGTATTTCAAACTGCTATAAAAATTCAGACTTTCACGACCGGCGTTGAAATAGGAATGTCTGTTTCGCGGGCTTATAGGCCGTGTTCCAAGGACATTTTGTCGTCCTAACGTTTCTCTGAAGACTGCGTTCAGCATGTTCACAGGTTACATTAAGCGAGGTAAAACAATAAACAGAAGATATATAAATAGTCAACAACCCACACATAGAGGCTACCATAGCAACGGCGTACCACATAAAAGTAATGCATCAAGGACATGGATGCTCTTCTGTTGCATTTTCCTGTCTACGACGGTCAATGAGGGCAGGCTTGAGGGGATTAAGGACTGGAAGCCAAGCTCTGTTCACACGTCATGCTTCCTCCTTAAGATTGAAGCTGTTAGTATGCTTCAGGATTTCAATGGCCTCCCTTTGTAGCCTGGCATGATAAGACACCGTGGTGGACAGAACTTCGGTGTATCCATATCTTATGTCGTGACCTGCGAGTAGTGAGTGTGCTGCAACTGTGGATTTATCTGTTTGTCCCAGCCGGCTGTGTCGTTCATGTTCCTTGAGGCGAGTGGCAATACTTCTTTTCGTTCTTCCAATATATACTTGGCCACAATCACACGGGATTTTATAAACCCCTGCCGCGGTATGAGGATGTCGCTTATCTTTTGCGGACCTAAACATGTCCTTAATTTTTCTCGTAGGCCTGTATATGGTCTTTATATCATGGGACTCGAGTAGCCTCCCTATTCTGTCCGTGACCTTTTTTATATATGGAAGGAAAGCTCTTGCTAGGGGCTGCTTGTCTCCAATTACCCTTGTAGTTGGACGTCTTGGATGGAGTGCTCGCTGGATATCTTTCGGCTGTACCCATTGCCGCGTAGGGCCTCGTTGAGGTGTTTAATTTCTTGGTTTAGGCACTGCTTTTCACAAATTCTTTTCGCGCGGTCAGCCAGTGTTTTTATCACTCCGTATTTCTGTCGTGGGTGGTGGTTGGACGTCTTATGTAAATATCGGTCAGTATGGGTCGCCTTACGGTAAACTGTATGTCCCAAGGTTAGATCAGCGGTCTTCGTTACCATAACGTCAAGAAAAGCGATTTTCTGTTCATTCTCTAACTCCATGGTAAACTGAATGTTAGAGTTCAGGCCCTACGCGCCAATGGGTACAGCCAGAAAGATATCCAGCGAGCACTCCATCCAAGACGTCCAACTACAAGGGTAATTGGAGACAAGCAGCCCCTGGCTAGAGCTTTCCTTCCATATATAAAAAAGGTCACGGACAGAATAGGGAGGCTACTCGAGTCCCATGATATAAAGACCATATACAGGCCTACGAGAAAAATTAAGGACATGTTTAGGTCCGCTAAAGATAAGCGACATCCTCATACCGCGGCAGGGGTTTATAAAATCCCGTGTGATTGTGGCCAAGTATATATTGGAACAACGAAAATAAGTATTGCCACTCGCCTCAAGGAACACGAACGACACAGCCGGCTGGGACAAACAGATAAATCCACTGTAGCAGCACACTCGCTACTCGCAGGTCACGACATAAGATATGGATACACCGAAGTTCTGTCCACCACGGTGTCTTATCATGCCAGGCTACAAAGGGAGGCCATTGAAATCCTGAAGCATACTAACAGCTTCAATCTTAAGGAGGAAGCAGAACGTGTGAACAGAGCTTGGCTTCCAGTCCTTAATCCCCTCAAGGCTGCCCTCATTGACCGTCGTAGACGAGAAAATGCAACAGAAGAGCAGCCCTGTCCTTGATGCATTAATTTTATATGGTACGCCGTTGCTATGGTAGCCTCTATGTGTGGGTTGTTGACTATTTATATATCTTCTGTTTACTTGTTTTACCTCGCTTAATGTAACCTGTGAACATGCTGAACGCAGTTTTCAGCGAAGCGTCAGGACAACAAAATGTCCTTAGAACACGACCTATAAGCCCACGAAACAGACATTCCTATTTCAAACTGCTATACTTAGAAATGTTAGTATTACCAACTTGATTTCGTAATTATTCTAGATAGGTCTGGATAGTTTGGCATGAATCTTAAATTTTAAGAAAAGTAGGCCCTTTAGTTCGTCACAGAACTACTTGTTATTTAGTTAGGAAGTTTATTTTACGTTATTGAACAGGATTTATTTTGAGTTATCCTTTGCCGTTAATTAGGACTCACCCACTGCCCCATTCCATAAGTAGCTAGACACCCAATACTCACCTCTCCTGTGTTATTTGCCAGTAGCTCCAAGTAGGGACTACTGTACTCCACCTTCATCTTCGGATTCTGGCAGATGCTTCATCAGGATATATGAATACAATAAACTGGTGGAAAAGATAACCCAACACCAAGAAGGGATTGTGCTAGATTAACGAACGTTGGTAGGCGCATTGGCGTGGCCCCATGACGTTGCACATCAGGTTTGCTGTAAATACCGGTGAGAGCGTTAGTTAGTTACCTGTGAGATTGGACGGAGTGGCTGTGAGTGGGTCAAGAAGAGGCCAGTATCAACAGCTTACTGCGTTTCAACGAGGCCGTGTAATAGGGCTACGTGAAGGGGGATTTTCATTCCGCTCTATTGCAGAACGACTTGATAGGAATGTCTCCACTGTGCATACGTGCTGGCAGCAGTGGTAACGAGAAGGTACGGTCGCAATAAGACCGGGCTCTGGACGTTTCCATGGCACCACCGAGAGGGAGGACCGCCTTGTTCGGCGTATGGCTTTGGCGCATCGGAAGGCGTCTGCAGCAGCAATTCGAGTGGCAGTTGGCACCACAGTGACGCAACGAATTCTTCGAAATCGGTTACTTGAAGGACAGCTCCATACCAGACGCCCTGCGGCGTGCATTCCACTTACCCCAAGCCACCGCCGTCTGCAACTTCAGTGGTGTCAAGCGATAGCTCATTGGAGGATGGAGTGGAGGTCCGTTGTGTTTTCCGATGAATGCCGATTCTGCCTTGGTGTCAGTGATGGCCGTGTGTTAGTTGGAAGGAGGCCAGGTGAGCCCCTGCATTCCACTTGCCTGCGGCGTCGACACACTGGACCTACACCGGGCGTTCTGGTCTGGGGAGGATTTTCCTATGACAGCAGAAGCACTTTCGTGGATATCTCACGCACACTAACTGCAGATGTGCACGTCCATCTGGGGATTTGACCTGTCGTGCTGCCATTCATGAACAGCATTCCCGGGGGGGGGGGTTCCAACAGGATAACGCACGCCCCCATGCCACCCAAAGTGCTCTACAGAGTGTCGACATGCTGCCTAGGCCTGTTCGATCCCCCGATCTGTCCCTAATCGATCACGTATGGGACATCATTGCACGACAACTCCAGCGTCATCCACAACCGGCATTAACCGTCCCTATATTGACCGACCAAGTGCAACAGGCATGGAACTCCATCCCACAAGCTGACATCCGCCACCTGCATTCAACACTGGCGATTATACCGGTTGTTAATGGACCAGCATGGCACATTTGAGATGGCTTTTCTCGCGCGGACATTAACCTGTTGTCTTGTAGGCTACCTTTAATCAATTAAATATGTTACCTCGACAAAATTATTGCCGACATTTTCGTACTCTACGGTACATTCCTTCCTGTATGGTGTTGGGATAATACTTTCTTTCTTGTGGACACGATAACTACCGTCAATTTGCGCCAATCACGTTAGAGTGTAGGCCTATACATTGGATACGTTAGAGGTTAGGGGGCGTGGTAGCGCAGTGGTCATGCTGTTGGTCTCTCACCAAGTGCACTGGGTTTGATTCCCGGTCAATGCATGTGAGATTTTCGAAGTGAAATGCCATGTCGTGTGGTTGGGATTCCACGTAAAAAGGAGGTCCCGTAAAACTAAAAGCTTCCTTCCTTTCTTTAATTCGTTAGAGGGCAAAATCGCACCCGTGGGGTCCAGTGTCTTGTTTGAGTCAGCGATCGTTGTCAGTAAACGTTAGTTCTCAACACCTCGAGATCTCTGTTTTCATTAACGGATTGCAGGACACTGCAAGCTATTGTAATTAAATACGATTGGGTTTATATTCCGGGTGAACGACATTGAGAGACATTTTTCTGCGTTTAATCCTAATATATATTCTGTAGTCCATTGCAAAATACTGTTTAGGTCATTTTGAAGTAAGTCGCAGGTAGATATAGATATTGTCCCTCGCCAATATCTTCTAATCCGTTTAAGATATCAATATTCTGTTTTCACTTTTGTGAATGGTGCTAAGGGGCTCGTAATAGTACATTATGCAACGAGCCTATAATGGCTATAATTAAGACACGAGTATTTTTTATAAAACGAGCGTATGCGAGTTTTATAATTTCCATACGAGTGTCATAATTACCATTATAGGCGAGTTGCATACGACTGTTTATGTTCGACGATAATTATAACTTTATTATATGTTTTAACATAAATATTCATAAATATCTGTTCAGTCACTACAGTAGAATGTTGTGATCGGGTGCTGCGGTGGGTAGTATATCTCTCTTGTCCAAGCTCTCTGGACAACCGACGCATGCGCTCTGTGTGCTTCAATACCATATGTTCAGATTGCGCACCAGTATTCAGTAAAACTGTCACTGAAGTCGTGTCAAAACCACGTGCTGTGTAGAAAATGGTTTTTGGGGATATTAAGGTACCGGTACAGTGCTATTTTTTGTCTCATATTCGCCAGTTTATTTACGCGAACATATGGACGGTGCGTATTCCATGTCGGTAATTTATTATA
The DNA here is from genome assembly GCA_946902985.2 of Meconema thalassinum. Taxonomy (NCBI): domain Eukaryota; kingdom Metazoa; phylum Arthropoda; class Insecta; order Orthoptera; family Tettigoniidae; genus Meconema; species Meconema thalassinum. Next base: position 5,044,825 of record OX336392.1, on the reverse strand, counting down.
GTTCGATGTTGTGTTTATGTCCGACATGTTGGATTTTGAGCGCATGCGCGAAGTTATCGTTACCTAATTGGTCAATGAACGAGCTCTGATTGGCTGGAGAAACTGTATCATAATGAAAAACGTGTTATAATGACCATCATTATGATACAGTTTTCTAACACATAATAGTGAGGGTCGAACATGAACTAACTTATACTATTTTTTTTCCTTTTATTGTTAATAGCTGAGATAATGGTACCAACTTTTTTATGGAACTACACTAACATAGAAAAAATCAGTTTGATTGCTGTAATAGATTCGTAGATATTGAGAACCGTCTAAATATTTCAGATGGTCGCCATGTTGGATTGTTATATGTATAAGCCATAGAGTTATGTACCATTAAATGAAAATTATTGCGTAGCTTCATTATGCAAACTTTCATCGATCGCATGATTAGGACAAACGAAATGAAAACTTAATTTTAAAATTGCGCACAGACATCATCTCGAGATTATGTAAACAATTGAACTAACTTAGATGCCATTGCAGTACAATGTGTATAAACATTTACTCTACCATATTTCACTGCGCTCAGATGGTTAAATCGCGAGAAAAGTCTATTAAAATGTCTCACATTCGCTTCGTTTTGTACTTTACAGGTTTATGAAAATTATGGGGTTTGAAGCCATTTTTCAGTGTTGCCATAGTAAACAAAAATTTGGAGCTTTTCAGTCGGTCAACACGAATGTACCCAAACGAGTTGGGTTATACCCTAATCCTGAAAAAAATTACGTGAGATTAATACTTTTATTAATCATTACTGAAAAGCACCATTTTTTTAGGTTTATGAAAGTTACATACATGAACTTGTAGTAATGCCCTTTATCTCCGTACAATATTTCAGGGTGATATCAGCAATCGTTTCGGAGATATGGAATGCCGGTGTAATATTTCGCACAGCCGCCATCTTGAGGTTATGTAAACAATTGAACTAAATTACATGCCAGTCCATTACAATGTGTATAAACATTTGCTGTACCAAGTTTCATAGCGTTTGGATGGTTAAATCGCGAGAAAAGTTCATTCAAAGTTTCAATTTCGCTTGGCCGCCATGTTGGTTTTGTAGTTAACAGGTTTTTGAAAGTTTCATAGGTGAACTTCGAGTAGTGCCCTTTATCCCCGAACAATATTTCATGGTGATATCGGTAATAGTTTCGGAGATATGGAATGCCGGTGAAATATTTCGCACTACCGTCATGTTGGATTGGTGAGACATAATAAAATTTCAAGAGCACCGACGCAATCGGCGAAAATGGTGCTATGACCTTACCGAGTTTCATTGAAATCGCTCCAGCCGTTTAGAAGTTATTAGGTGCACACACACACGGACAAAAGTTGATATCATAAACCTATTTCTTCATAAATGAAAATAGACTCAATATGGAGTAGCCTCTGCAGAGGGGAAGATGACCTCGCTGTTCCGTCCCTTAAAGCAACAATAACTAACTGGCCTCGGCAGACTACGAAATAAGATGTTTTCTTTCCTCGTTACGATATTACATATGTTGTTAGAGTCTTCAGTCTTTGGACTGGCTTGATGCAGCCTCAATGCTTCCCTGTCCTGAGCTAATCGTTTCATCTCTACATAGCTACCACACCCTACATCCGAGGCAATCTGTTTAACATATTCTAACCTTGGTCTTTCCCTACAGTTCTTGTCCTCCACCCTTCCTTCTATAACTAAGCTTGCTATTCCTGGGTGTCTTAGTATGTGTCCTACCAACCTATCTCTTCTCTTCATTAGCAGTCGCGAGAAACATCTCTCCTCTCCCACTCGTCTTACCTCTTCGTTTGTAACCCTATCTACCCTTCTGAGCTTCATCATTCTCCTGTAACACCACATTTCAAATGCTTCAATTCTCCTCTTTTCTGCTTCTCCATCAGTCCAAGTTTCACTTCCAAAGAGCGCCACGCTCCAGACAATGGCAGTAGTGGAGTACTAGGAGTTCTGCCCCACTTCAAAACCCCCCTTGCTCTACTACTAAGCCTCAGCCATGTTAAATATCTCTTGAACGCATGGTCCGATTTTGACAAATGAGGTATTGTTGGACTCGGGCTGACGTCCTCTTTGCTATGGACCACTCATTATATTTTTCAAAATTTTTTTGAAAATTTTTGTTTTCGAAAATAGGCGATAGTTTGAAAACCAAACAGGATAGAACGTTGTGCCATGGCTCAAACGAACAGTCTTTATGACCTTTATTTTTTGTAATAAAAAATTTTTATTTTTTATATTTTTTTGAAAACACTCGAATTTTGAAAATCCTATATTTTGGAAACTAGGAACTCTACAAAAAAAATTGTTTAACGTAAATCAATGGTCCCTACCCCCTCTACCCCCAAAATAAATTTAAAGTCTCTAGAATGAAAACCTGCAGTAGTGTGGTAAGGACAGAGCTGCTTATAAAAGCAAGTGGTGAGCCCCTGCGACCTTGGAATGGAAGGAGCCATGCTAGGAGGGCGTGCTTGGATTCGTTTTTTTCGTCTCGTTGTGCTCTTTACGGGAATGTCGGTGTCGAAAAGGTGAAAATCTGGAAACACAGTCTTTTTGGGGTAAAAACGTGATTTTAGACTTTTTGCTATATCTCGCGAACCAATCATGCTAGAGGCATGTTCGACAGGTCCAAGGACTCGGGGTGACGTCCTCTCTGCTATGGACCACTCGTTATAATTTTTAATAAAATTGGAAACTCGATTTTGGGGTAAACACATGCTTTTTGTGATTTTGCCGATATCTAACGAACCAATAACGTTAGAGGCATGTACGACGGGTCCAAGGACTCGGGGTGACGTCCTCTTTGCTATGGACCACTCGTTGTAATTAAAAAAAAATGGGAAATGCGATTTTGGGGTAAACACGTGTTTTTTATGATTTTTGCCGATATGTCATGAACCAATAACGCTAGAGACGTGTACGAGGTGTCCTAGGACTCGGGCTAACGCCCCCTTTCAAATGTGGTAGATATTTTTTTTCCAAAAAGATAATTCACAAAGGGCCTAACGCCATACATGTTGAAAAAACGTTTTCTTTTTCTTTACCTGTTTATAATTTTCATGGAGCGTGGTGGTTGAGAGAGACGATACTGCTGGATGTGTGTGTTTCAACGAACTTGTCGCTGACCAAGGTGGCTGTGTTCAATAGATCAATTGATATTTCGACGAGTCGGTGTATGACAGAGCGAGGGTGCGTTTTCTGATATTTTACCTTTAACGTGTAAACGGTGATGAGAACTAGGTTCTATGTTGGTCGAAGCGAGTAGAGAAAACAAACTTACAGGAGGTGAATGTCATTTGAGCTTATTGGAAGGCTCCGATCTGACTTGACAATAGGTGACGCTTGAAGGTGAAATAATCTGACCATCGTGGTGGCAGGGGAGTGTGAAAGGCATGCACACACATTTGTGAAACCACATGTAGGCTAAACCAGTGACATCCTGTCTTGCTTCGTACGTGACAAAATGCAAGTTCAGGTGACATTTGATCTACCTCAGGTGTTCACCTGGGACGTTATCTGTCCACGTGCCTGATAACAGAATGGTCAAAGCGTGGAAAAAAAAAAAAGATTATACATGCAATGTAGCATATATAAAGACATGTCGTTATCATTTCCACGCTCACTTAGGTGACTACCTTTGAACACACTGCGTTTATCAGTTTTGGTGTTGGTGGAAAATACTTAACCTTGTTGTGGGGTAGGTATATATTTATTCATTTATATATTTATTGATTTTATATAAATACATGCAATTATTTATTGATTAGATAATTAATGATTTTATTTATTTATTTGTTTGCAGATAACGTGTATAGCCTACCTGTCGTGTGTCTGTGGGAAATATATTAAAGAAAGAGAAAGACAGACAACTAGAAAAGAAAACCATTTCCATACTAGCCCACGAGACGGGAATATAGAAAAGCATTACACGTCAAGGTGAGATTTGTTTTTTTAAATATATAACCTGTTTGATTTTGTTTTGTTTATGAAATGCATAAACTATATGGAATGGATATACTTATGGTGGTTTATTTTATTTCTTTTTAGAGTGTTGGAAAACGCTTGACCTCTGTGAATAACCAGGAACGTGTCTGTTTTTTGGATTATTGTCAGACAGTCTACATTTCTAAACTCAGGTGAGTGTGTTCTTTCAAAATAATGTCTTTTACTGCTGCGGATACGTTAACTTGGGAAACCCTAAACAGTTGTTTCAAATCGCGTGTGTGCTCTGGCCGCATAGTGAATGTTAGAAAAAGTTCGATTCCCAAAGAATTTTTAGAATCTTGTTTTGAAATTTTTAAAATTGAAATTTGTACAGCGCAAAGGTTGCATATGGCTTTAAAGGTGAATACAGAACTAGTGTGCGATTTCGTATATAAAAAGAAGGATGTAGAGCATAAAGAGACATTCTATATTTGCAGTAAAATGCAAGAGCTATTCATAGCCCATAATTTGGAACAGTGGTATGAAACCCACGTGGTGAATGCCTTGCTGTCAAAATTTGATAAACTGCAACAAGGACCGAGTGGTCTAGCCTTAGACAAAATTCATCATTTACAAATCAACATTTGTCATTTCAACCCGTTGAATGCTGGGTCTAGCTATATTAAAACACCTCCAGCAATAGCTTCGAAAAAGGCTGTGGTGAATATTGAGAACCATGACAATGATTGCTTTCTGTGGGCTGTGGCTGCGTACTTGCAGCCAGCTCAAGATCGTCATGTTAACAGACCAGGAATGTACAAGGCCAAGTTTGTTGAATTGAAACATACTTTAAATTTAACTCGAGTGACGTTCCCTATGGACTTAACCGAGATCCATAGGTTTGAACGAGACAACCAGGACTTTTCGTTCATGGTGTATGGCCTTGACGGTGATGAGATTGTGGGTCCTCTTTATGCCACAAAAGAACCGAAACGACATCACATTCATCTTTTATATTTATCTGTAGGAGAAGTGAATCACTATTGCCTCATTAAAAGCCTGAGTAGATTGCTAAGCAGTCAAATGTCCAAAGCACATGGTATAAAGCATATTTGTGACCGTTGTCTCCAATACTTTTGGACGCCTACTTCTTTGGAACGTCATAGGGTAGATTGTGTTACTCAGGAAGCGGTGAGATTGATATTGCCACAAGGGGACAAGGCTGTGTTAAAGTTTAAGGACATTCATAAGCGTGACACTGTTCCCTATGTGGTATATGCAGATTTCGAAGCTCTCACCACACCCATGGCGGGATGTGAACCAGATCCCTCCATGAGCTCAACCACACCCATTCAAAAACATGAACCCTTTGCCATAGGATTTAATGTGGTGTGTGCCCATGACCCCACACAATCCGTTTACAAATACCGTGAGGGGCCAGATTGTGCCAAATGGTTCTTGGATGAACTTGTCAAGTTGGCCGACCATGTACAGGAATTACTGGACCACCCAGTACCCATGAGCCTATCTCCAGAACAACAGCAGCAGTATGAGCATGCCATGACATGCCATATTTGCGAAAAGCCACTGATCAATGCTGAAGACACCGTTCGTGATCACTCGCACTTTACGGGGGAGTTTCGTGGAGCTGCGCATAGTAAATGCAACTTGAACTTTCCAGCTCCTCGTTTCATCGGTGTCTTTTTCCACAATCTGGCGAATTATGACATTCAGTTTTTGATTCGTGAATTGGGCCATGTTAACAAGGGCTCGTTTACCATTATTCCCCAAAACCATGAGCGTTTTACAGCCCTGACATGGTGGTTGAGCAACTTTAGCATTCGATTTTTGGATTCCTTTAAGTTTATGGCATCCTCGCTAGACAGCCTTGTGAATGGCTTGAATGAGGAGGAATTAAAAAATACTAGAATGCATTTTAATGATCCTGAGCAATTTCAATTGTGCATTCGGAAAGGTATATTCCCGTATGATTTCTGCAACAGCTGGGACGTGTTAAAGCAAAGAAAACTCCCTCCACAAGAGAAATTTTACTCGAAACTAACACGCAGTACCGTTTCCGATGAAGACTATGCACATGCATGTCAAGTTTGGCGAGTGTTTGGCATGAAGACGCTAAGTGAATATGCTTTGCATTACCTAAAACTGGATGTATTGCTGCTCACTGATGTGTTTGAAAAATTCCGTAACTTGTGTCAACACATTTACGGTCTTGATCCGGCTCACTATTACACGAGTCCTGGACTCTCGTTCGATGCCGCTTTGAAATACACTCAAGTGGAATTGGATTTACTCACTGACGTAGACATGGTTCTATTTTTTGAAAAGGGCATTCGTGGCGGCTTTGTGTCACTTAACCAACGCCATGCTGAAGCGAACAATGTCTACATGTCTGATTATTCACCAGACAAACCAGAATCGTACTTAATGTACTATGACGTGAATAATTTGTACGGTTACGCCATGAGTCAGCCTTTGCCCTATGGGAAGTTTGCTTGGCTGACAGAGAAACAAGTGTCAGAATTTCATGTGAACATGGCTAGCCAAGAAACAGGCCGTGGATATGTGCTAGAAGTGGATATTGAATATCCATCATCCTTGTATGATGAACATGCCGATTTCCCATTCTGTCTTGAGCAAATGGTTCCCCCTGACAGTAAAGTGAAAACTGAAAAACTCATGGGCACACTTTACAACAAAAATCGGTATGTGCTACATATCCAAATGTTGGTGCAATGCCTCGCCCAAGGCTTGGTGTTGAAGAAAGTCCACAGGGGTATTTCTTTTGCTCAAAAAGCATGGCTTGAGCCATACATGCGACTCAACACAGAGCACCGACAAATGGCAACACAGCAGTTTGAAATTAATTTTTTTAAATTAATGAACAACTGCATCTATGGCAAGTCTATGGAGAATGTCCGCAAATACCGTGACATTAAATTGATGAATGTCTGGGAGGGGCGGTGGGGTGCCCGGCGGTACATTGCCAAGCCAAATTTCAAATCGATCAAAATTATCGATGAGGATTTGGCTACTATTGAAATGAGTAAGACCAGCGTGACCATGGATAAGCCCATTTACTTGGGTCAAGTCATTTTAGACTTTTCTAAATCGGTCATGTATCGATTCCACTATGAGTTTGCGAAACGCCATTTTGAGGACGTCTCTCTTTTGTATATGGACACGGACTCATTCATTTACCACATTCGCCACTGCAACCCCTATGACGTCATGAGGCAACATAGTGACTGGTTCGACACCTCTTGCTATAGTGCTGACAACGTGTTTCAGCTGCCCATAAAGAACAAGAAGGAAATGGGCGTTTTAAAAGATGAATGCGGTGATTCCATTATGACGGAATTCGTAGGTTTGGCTTCAAAAATGTATGCTTACCGCACACTCGACTGTAAGGAAGCCAAGAGAGCAAAAGGTGTAGGTAGGGCAGTGGTAAAATCGCTACGTGTAGACGATTACTTAGCGGTTTTACGCACTGGCAAAGCTATGTCTCATACACAGTGCAGGATACAATCCAGCAACCATCATTTGTATCTTGTGGAACAGAGAAAACGCACCCTCGCCTCCATGGATAACAAGCGTGTGTGGGCTGATGACCTGCTCACTAGCCTGCCCTGGGGTTATGATCGCAACGAGGAGGAGGTGTGATTTCACTGTTTAATCGTTTATGGGGCATGGCTTTTTGTAACTTGTAGATTTAGAATTTTGTAAATATTGGTTTCTGTCATTGTAAATAGTAGATTTTGTAAATAGTGACAATTCACTTGGACCTTTTGCTCTTTAAAAAGTTGTGTGCAACCTTATTTTTTAAAATTTTTTTGATTGGTAAATAGTGTGATTCTTTTAACGCTGTACAAAGTTGAGTTTTTTTTGTAAATATGAAATAAGTAAGATTTTTAGTAACTTTAATAACTAGTATTTAATTATTTTTCGTAATGTAAATGATAAACTAAAAAGTTCTTTTGGAATGAGTGTGCATGTCGAGAATGTGCTTTTGGGAATAAATAAAGTGGTTGTGTTTGTTCCCAAAGACAGGTGTGAATGTATGAGTGGAGAGAGAAAACTGGTGTGTATGATTGACCAGAGCAAACACGATGAGGTAGAGTGGGTGGGTGGGGTGGGGGTAAATGGTCACTTATATATTCATTTTGTTTTAAATAGTTTCGTTTTTTCATTGAAATGTGACAGTCAAAAGACATTATTTTTGTAAAAACAGTCTTACCTGCAGTAGTCGTAGACCTCGACGTTTCTCCAAACACACATCAACACATTGCAGTATTATCAAGGTCAAGCACTCGCATCAACATCATTGTCAAATCTCAACTTTCGACATACACCAAATGGAAAAAATATGAAAACAGCAAAATGGAAATTCCATGTTTCCATATCACCAAAACAGCAAAACTTAAAACGGACATTTTTAAAAACTGGAAATGGCCATGTGTGAAATTTGAAAATTCAAAAACTTCAAACGGACATTGTTTAAAATGTGTCATCAGCAAAATGGAAAAATCCATATCATCAAAAACGTTAAACTTGAAACGAACGTTTTCAAAAACTGTAAATTGCAAAATGATAAATGACAGTGTGTGGAATTCATCATGTGTGAAATGTGTAAAATGAAAAAATCAGCCATCAACATCACGATTTCTTAAAATTAAAAATAACAAAACATCGTGCTCTGGAAAACTTTTGTTTTTATTTCATAGTCATAGTGAATTGACAAAAGAAAAATAGAATACAAACAAATCCCAATTCCTCACTCCTCAATGTTTATGTCCATGCATCATCAACTTTCCTTTCATAGCACTCATGACAATTAGGGCTGCCATCCTTTCACCTACTGAGGCATCACTGGATGTGAAACGTTGTTTAGCTTTCTTCAATAACAATTTATCTGCCACATGTCTTAAACCAGAATGACTATGGCGATAAGAAAGGTCATGTTCCTTGCATGCTTGATCCAAAAGATTAATGGGTACATCACCACGTTGTAAACGTTTTTCGAGACGAGTTCCAGGGCCGCAAAAACGATAACCTGGAAGATGGATTTCGTAAGGTAAGTATTGAATCACTTTGTCAATGACGCCATTGCCAGTACAGGTCTGGCATATCCTTTTCCATCGATGGTAAAAAGGTTTGGTCTTCCTCCTCCTCTGTGGACGATGTTTGTGTTTGTTGTTGTTGTTGTTGCTTTTTCTCGCCATGACACTCGTGGAATGATTCAACAAAGTCTTTACACGGACTTTTATGACCGTGATACAGTTTCACTAGCTGGCAAGTCGCACACTGACGCATAGACGGTATTTTTGCCATGGCCACTTGCTTATGGTGATCGTAATCCGTACAGGGTTGCAATTCACTCAACACAGGGTCTTGAGTCCATGATTTTGGTACATGTTGCCAGATTTCTTTGACCGCGTTGGCGGCCACATAATAAATGAACGACTTGGGCAGTGCCAAGAGTTCCTCTTTGGTAAAACTGTCTAGTTTCTTTTTGCACACAAAGAACTTGCCGATGGCTTTGTCCGTAGCATTGCCTTTCTCCATGGTATCATGTGCTGTAGATGTTTACACGTCGCTAGTAGAAATCTCACTGACGTCATTCACAGGTAAATCTTGAGTTATAATTTTGTTCAACAACTCCCAGCAGGCATGAGTGGTTAACCAATGAAAGAGATGCCACGCATGCGATAGGGCTGTATGGGTAATGTTGCCACAGGAACAAGTATCCATGAGCGTTTGCAGGGAGGGGCAGCCCAACTCCATGAGGTCGATACATTGACAGTAAGACGCCAAAAATGGTTGCAACCATTGACGTTTTTCATTACCTTTCACAAATACCACATTGGCCGAGGACAAGTGTGCTTTCATGACCACGTCCAAATATTTATAGGAAATGGTTCCCTGATTCCAGTCTAGTTGCCTATGATTTTCAATCCACTGGGTTTGTTTACGGTCTTTTTCACACAACAAATCAAAAGCATGGGGTGGTTTAAATAGCAAATGCGTAGCTTGCGATATCCAAAACGTGGTACAATCGATTATGGCCACTTGTTTAAATATAAATTTGTTGTCACCAATTTTAAACCCTTGGCAATCCACAATGAGTGTGCGCAACATGTTGACGCTTGCCTGGACCAAGTTCAACTGACGACTGACTGACGATCACGTGTGATCATGGCATGGACTTACCTGCCATGCTAGTTTCAAAAAAGAAGGTTAGGGTAGGACAGGGGGACATGCAAAAATAAGAATTTAAGAATTACATCATTTTATTATCATAACACGTCTTACAGGCTTTTCTCATTTTAGGATAAGGACGATAGCAACTGATACAACAAAATAGTCTCTTGTGTTTGTAACGTCCATAACACCGATGATGTCCCAATGTCTCTAAACTAGGCGTTTTTGATGGTGATCTGCTCACCGAAGCACCATGGATACCATACGGCCCACATGTATCATAACTTGTATTTTTTTCATCACCCAGAGACACAAGTGAGGGATAGCTTGAATGACAGGGTATATTTCCCACTTTCATTCTGCACAGGTAGGGGCAGGTGTGTGACCAGCGCTGATGTTCCTGCATGGGTTCATCGCCCTCCTGCCATTGGTCTATGATGATGGGACAAAAGGCACATTTCACTTCATCTCTTGTTTTTAAATAGTAGAATCCAGCAGCCGCCAAGGCTTGAGGGTTTATGAAAGGCACTGGCCATGTGGCAAAAGTCTTGAAACGTTGTTCCTCAGAGTTTAAATTCATGGATGTAACGTCTCTTGAGGCTTTAAAGCAAGACATGACTGAGCGACTTAACGTGGGTTGAGCTGTTATTTATACACTCGTCACTTGGTTGGACAGTGGATAATAGTTGACTTGTTTGTGATGAATAATCAGACAGTAGGCTGTCGTATTGGCTGGTACATTGTCATGCGTTTCAAAATCTAGTCGAATGTCGATATTGGATGGCTTGACAGACTCTTCCAGGTAAGAACAGTCAAAAACAATCAGTGGTGCTCTTGCCTTAAACGCTTGGGGTAGTAGCATGGGACCGTTCTCTTTTTGATAATACGACCATCGAAATTTAGAAAACAAGTCGTACAGGGGGCCAAACTTATTTTTTGAAAAATCCAAATCCAGTCCTTCATAGGGAAACACAGCTCCGTTGAGGAAAAGACGTGCATTTCTCAATTGCAGGTGATCAAATTGCGTGGCATCTTTGGTTTGTTGATACTTGCGATTCGTTTGAAAACCCACGATCAGGTAGAGAGGTCTCTCTGTATAGCGAGCTGTTTTTACAGACCAACTGTGTGTGTTGGTGGTGGGCAATAGCGGATACTCATGGAGTGCCCAGCTTCTAAATTCCATGGGTAGAGGCATATCTCTCTTTACCATTTTGAGTATGTCCAGTTTTTTGCTATCGTTAAGGGTCACATGAGGCACTTTCCATAGCAAGCGTTGTAGTTGAATTTTTGAATCGATGGGGGCATTGTCGGCCCCCTTGAGTGCATTGTTATCACTCCTGTCTCTCACTAGATAAAGCACTTGCCTTGCGTTAACCACAATGCGTTGGTGATCTTCGGCAAAGCCTAGAACCAGTTTAAGAGGTAAATATCCAGTAAAGGTCCCATCGGTGTGTACCATCCAGTCATTGGTCGAGTCAGGGCACCAAGCTGTCATGCAAAGTGTTTTACCTTCTTCCTCACTATAAGAGGGGTATAGTTTCATGACACTGGAAATACCCACATTTCGAGTGCTATCCACCACGATATCGTTAATGACATAACGTACTTCAGAAAACAGAAAGGCTAAACCATGGTTGGCCAACTTGGATGTAGTGGGTGTAGAGCCATCGGCTTTGGTGAGCCGACCTTCAATCTGAATAACACTTTCATGCGGTAGGGTGTAAATATCTTGGTTGTTGATAACAAATTGAATTTCATCATTGTTATTGAGTCCAGGTGTTTGAGCTTGATAGGAATGGAGATCAATTCTTACCACTCCTGGTTGCTCCTCGATGTGGTTCGCTATCTCTAGGATAGAATTCATTATAAGGGTTGACGTGGTAACCCAAATGCTGTAAAATCTGCTTGCCTTGAGATGTTAACGTGTATTCACGCGGCAAACAACTAACACCATTCCTAGACGGTGTTGTTGCTTTATACACAAATTTCATAGTGGCTTTAGCACCAACTTGTAAGTCACTGGTGTAGTGGAATCTAGATCAATGAGTTGTTGATCTCTATTGATCAGTCTTAATGTTATATTACTAATACTATCAACAGCCACAGCATGAAAAAGCACCACTGGAGGGTTTTCACGAATAATATACCCATTGGGCGATGTCACAATAAAGTCATAAAGCGAATGCGATGGTTCTTGATTGGTGTACACTTGGCTAATAATATTACACGTCACCGACACATGATGGTCCTCAATGAATTTCACTTCATGGTCCGATTCATGTTTTTTGTTGGGCTCCAACACACGTGGTTTAAATCCGAGTAATGGGCCAATGGAATCGGGGTGTGTTTTAAAGTCAATGTTGAAGGTAGAGAAAATACTGCAGCGATGAGTGTTAGTATTGCCTACAAGTTCAAACTTGTGCGTTCCGTCGAGAAATGACTTTAAACCATACTGATTGATCAACACCACATAAATGTGTTCATAAATATCATCGATCGTGTATCCACCAGAGTTCAGGGTGAGCACAGAATCATCATAGTAAAACTTGTTGTTCACATTTTCACGTATGTTGTATATTCGATTGTACGTTTCAAGAGAAACAAGTCCTAAACCATAGGGTTTTTCACTCAATTCGATAGGCGGGTAAAAGTCTAGGCTGACTTCAGGTCCACGTCCATGCACTGTAAACGTTTTACTTTCTACCGACATACTGGTGGCGTTTTTGCTTATGCTGCGTCTTATATAAAAAAATTAAACACAAACGTCCACACTGTTGGCTGTTAAACGTTTGCTCACGTTTCACATTATAATATATCTTGATCCTGTTTCCAAAATAGGTCACTAGTTCCATGGGCGGGGGCAAATTCCCAAAACTGTCAAAGTACCATACCGTGGATCCCTCTTTGACATAAGCTACATAATGCGTTCCTGGTCCTCGGTGATCATCCAAATTGACAACAGCACATTCCTGTTTCCAGGGTCGTGGGGGTAATTGGTTTCGCATAAACACACCTCGAAAATGAGAAAGCTTTAGTTGTTTAGCATAGCTTTCCACTTGTTGATGCGTCAGGGCATGTCTCGCTATGGCTGAGGTTAAATTTTTTTTTTTTTAATATTTCGAAATGGTGAAATCCCAAATCCTTGTTGATAAAAGGCTGGCTTTAAATTGGCATTTCTAGCCCCCATGGCAATCGCTTCCATCGTTTCATTGTGTCGCTGACTTTCTTTGAGTTGTTGCTTGCCCTGCTGCGCGGCTTTAATGGTTTTCGCCACTGCACTGGCACCGCCCAAAAGTGAGCCCAGAGCAGCCAAACCAGCAAATAATGCAGGTAAAAATCCCGCTCGTTTGGGAACGGGAATCACTCGCCCTTGGTTTGAAACCTGTCGCCGACGTTTTGGAATAACCTGTCTCTGTGCTGCTCGAAGGGCTTTCCTTATGGTCAATACATTATTTTTTCTTTTTTTCTTTCGCAAGGGCTTGTCCTCGAATGTTGTAAGCCCTGGCTTTGCCAAGGACAAAGTCCTTTTTTTAGTCTTTCTCACTGCATACCTTTGTTTCACCATGATGATAATGACCCACAACCTTTCACAAGAAAGTTTAAATCACAACTAACGTCAGATGGTTATTTCATGGCTGTATATTCCAATTCCACATAAAGTGGGAAGTCGTTTATGGTTTTTCCCGCTTGCTTTTCATCCCATGTCAACATGAGATAAAAGGATAATTCGTCACCTGCATTGACCATTTCATGGTTATGAAGCAACATCCTATGACCATTTATCTTTATTTGTAAATGGTTCTCATCAGGTATGGCATATTTGATGTGAATGGTTCCATCATAGTGTAATCGATAGTGGCTTAAACCCGAAGCAAGCGCATAGGTCAAGTGCTGATCATGGACTAGCGGTAAATGGTTTCTGTCATTCACAGGTTTTTCATTTGTCAGATACACTAAAAACACAGATGGGATAAATTTATAAAGCCTTTTCATTTCATGGGTCACGTAACGCTTGGTACAAACATCGTCTTCGTCTTGTGGGTCTTCCACGTGAATAATCCGATGGTGATTAGCGCTATAGCCATTCACCATAAGCTGGGGCACTTTGTCATAAAACTCATACACTTTGTTATCCACATACTTTTTCGTAGTAACGTCTGTAGACACTTGAGGATGTTTTACATGGGTTAACCGCTTTCCCTTAAAGTCATAATCTCCCTGTTTTGTGCGTGGCACTACTGACCTATCCACATAGTGTTTATTAGCAGGATCTGTTTCCTGTTTAGGATCATGTATGGGGACAGGCCTAGCTTTGGCCATCAACGCACGTCCAAAGACATCCATCGTCAACCTGTAGTACCAGTCTACTGTTTCTATGACAAGGCTCGGTGTCCTGTATATAGACAGCCTGCTAGCCTTTCTAAGCCTTAGTTGAAATGAAGATTATTAAGCAGCAAGAGTCATTCCCCGTGGGGGACATGGTTTCCCATCTCTGTCCCACATCACGTGAACAACGCCATGGTTCACTGTTTCCATCTTCCATTCGCTGCATCATTGTGGGGCCTTCCGGCTGTGGAAAGACTAATCTTTTGCTAACGCTCATTACAGCGCCCAATGGTCTGCGTTTTCAAAATATTTATATTTTTGCAAAATCTCTCTACCAACCCCTCTACGTGTTTCTGGATCAAGTCATGTCTGGATTACAAAAAGAGAATATGGGTTATTTTACATTTTCCATGCAAGAAAATGTGATTTCACCGGATGAGGTAAAGCCTGATTCACTCATGATTTTCGATGATGTATCCACTGAACGTCAAGGCATCATTCAAAGCTATTTCAGCATGGGTCGACACAAACATATCGATTGCTTCTATCTTGGGCAAACGTATTCTAAAATGTCCAAACAGTTGATTCGTGACAATGCCAATGTCATTGTTTTATTTCGTCAGGACGAGAGGAACAGTCGTCACATTTATAATGAACATGTGAATCCGGATATGACCTTTCAAATGTTTACAGAATTGTGTGCCAAGTGCTGGAACACTCAACGTCATGCCTGTTTAGTGATTGACAAACAAAGTGAACTCAACCAAGGACGGTATCGCTTAGGGTTTGATCATTTTATTGCTATTTAAGGCCCTGTCTCATTCGCCATCAAGTCATTTGTCAAGACACCATGGCGTTAGCAGAGAGTCAATTGAAAAAGCATATTATTAGAGCAAAAAATACTATTCGCCAAAAGTTTCGTCAATTGAAACAATCACGTGCCAATCATGCTTTGTTTATTCAGCAACATTTAGCACCTCCACTAAAAGCCATGTTGAAACCCTCTTTCAAGCCATCTGAAACGCTACCCACCGTTTCACAAGCCACGCAGACGCTGCACGAGGACCCTGAGGAAGAGGAAGTGGAAGATTTGACTAGTGATAGTGAAGTTGAGGATGAGGAGGAACAAGTGTTTACGCCTCAAAAAAAGGCCGCACCCCTTGCAGAGTTTTTGAGAAAAAAGAAATCCTTGGCCATGGTCGAAACACCTTGCCCTTCCAGAGCGTCTCCGTTTTCACAACTCTTGGCCACCCCTCAACATAAAGCTCAACTGAAAACCATTTTAATAAAATATTATGGATCAACATTGGAACCCTATTTCACCGATCTATTTATTGGAAACACAGATACCACGTATGGTGTTCGCTATGAGGATGATAGTTTTAAAATTGGCGATTCATCCATTAAATTTGCTCGTACTAAAGCTGTCATTAAAAACATCAACTATAAATTAACGCCAGGACTGTTAAAGCTGCTCTTTTCTCGGACCCCCTCTTCCCATGATTATACGTCAGAGGACCTTGACAAATATAAATCCATTTTATTGGATACCCATGCTCACAAAAGACAGTATGATCCCACGCAACAAGTGAATGCCAATATATCTCAAAAATATAAAACCATCATTGCAAAAATGTTTCCCACCAGTCAAAGTACTCGTCGTAAAGTGTCCGCTTCGGGAGTGACTTTTAAACCATTAAAACCCCTTGTGGATGTTACCTACTGGCACAATCCCAATAAGCTCGTCCAGCGGCTACAATTGTTGCATGCCTCACGTCAAGCTGGCCACACCGGTCACGATTGGGAAATTCAAGAAATTGAACAAGAACTTCGAAATGCCAAAATTATTGTTTAAGCCCTCACCCATTAAAATGGGTATTGCTCACGAGTTGCATCGCCCAGCTAGGCGTCACTATCCGCGACTCAAGGTGATTTCACGAGGTGTGGATGAACTTTGGCAGGCTGACTTGGTTGAAATGATACCCTATGCTGGCGTTAACGACGGTGTACGCTATATGTTGACCGTCATTGATGTCTATTCCAAAATGGCCTTTGTTGAACCTGTGCGTCGCAAGTCTGGTCCACTAGTTACCAAGGCCTTTCAACATATTATTCAACACTCCAAACGTCAACCTCAGTTGCTACAAACCGACCAGGGGAAAGAATTTTTCAACAAGGATTTCTCCAGTTTTCTCAAATCTAAGGATATTCACCATTACACC
This sequence comes from Meconema thalassinum, assembly GCA_946902985.2. Lineage (NCBI taxonomy): Eukaryota > Metazoa > Arthropoda > Insecta > Orthoptera > Tettigoniidae > Meconema > Meconema thalassinum. The sequence continues at coordinate 5,028,097 of OX336392.1, read as the reverse complement.
ACGTACAGCAATCTGAAAGCCAGTGTGGTCGAGCGGTTCAACCGAACATTGAAAACCCATATGTGGAAAGCGTTTACCGCTCAGGGCAGTTATCGCTGGTTGGACATGTTACCTGAGCTAGTATCACGTTACAATGACACCAAACATAGAACGATTGGGACCAAGCCACGCCTCGTGACTAAAAATATTCAGCGATTGGATAAACTGTTTAACCCCATAAAAGCAGCTGATCCTAAACGTCACCGACTGAACATTGGGGATTTTGTTCGTGTAAGCAAATTTAAGTCTGTCTTCAATAAGGGCTACACGCCTCAGTGGGGGACTGAACTATTTCGAATTCGTCGAGTCTACTTGGACAGTCCAGTCACCTATTTACTCGAGGACCTCAACCATCAACCCATAAAAGGTAGATTTTATCTCCATGAACTTCAGAAAACAGCATTTCCTCAGCATTATCTTGTGGAAAAAGTGTTGAAACAAAAAGGAAATAAACTCTACGTCAAATGGTTAGGGTTTAACTCTACGTTTAATTCTTGGATCAATAAACTACATGTTGTGTGAACCTGTGTACTTTTTATTTATTCACACATGTTGTACACCACCTATAGCTCTATGTGTACAGCGCTCCGCGCTTCATGCATGTTCATACATGTTTGTCTTTCCCTTTCCTCCTGTGTTCTCTCATACATCACCCCCTCCCCTCTCCCTCCCTTCACCTCCCACCACTGCTGTTTGCAGCTCTTGCCTATCTATTGGTTGTGACATTATTCCGACAAGTTGCATTATACTTTTTACTGATTCAGCGATTCCCATGCTTTGAACATTCTCTTATCGTGCACGTGGACAGATAACACCCAAGCGAACACCTGTGCCGGATCAAATTTCACCTGAACTTGCATTTTGTCACGTACGAAGCAAGACAGGATGTAACTTGTTAACAGTTATCGCGCATGTAGATAGATAACGTCCCAAGCGAACACCTGAGGTAGATCAAATGTCACCTGAACTTGCATTTTGTCACGTACGAAGCAAGACAGGATGTCACTGGTTTAGCCTACATGTGGTTTCACAAATGTGTGTGCATGCCTTTCACACTCCCCTGCCACCACGATGGTCAGATTATTTCACCTTCAAGCGTCACCTATTGTCAAGTCAGATCGGAGCCTTCCAATAAGCTCAAATGACATTCACCTCCTGTAAGTTTGTTTTCTCTACTCGCTTCGACCAACATAGAACCTAGTTCTCATCACCGTTTACACGTTAAAGGTAAAATATCAGAAAACGCACCCTCGCTCTGTCATACACCGACTCGTCGAAATATCAATTGATCTATTGAACACAGCCACCTTGGTCAGCGACAAGTTCGTTGAAACACACACATCCAGCAGTATCGTCTCTCTCAACCACCACGCTCCATGAAAATTATAAACAGGTAAAGAAAAAGAAAACGTTTTTTCAACATGTATGGCGTTAGGCCCTTTGTGAATTATCTTTTTGGAAAAAAAATATCTACCACATTTGAAAGGGGGCGTTAGCCCGAGTCCTAGGACACCTCGTACACGTCTCTAGCGTTATTGGTTCGTGACATATCGGCAAAAATCATAAAAAACACGTGTTTACCCCAAAATCGCATTTCCCATTTTTTTTTAATTACAACGAGTGGTCCATAGCAAAGAGGACGTCACCCCGAGTCCTTGGACCCGTCGTACATGCCTCTAACGTTATTGGTTCGTTAGATATCGGCAAAATCACAAAAAGCATGTGTTTACCCCAAAATCGAGTTTCCAATTTTATTAAAAATTATAACGAGTGGTCCATAGCAGAGAGGACGTCACCCCGAGTCCTTGGACCTGTCGAACATGCCTCTAGCATGATTGGTTCGCGAGATATAGCAAAAAGTCTAAAATCACGTTTTTACCCCAAAAAGACTGTGTTTCCAGATTTTCACCTTTTCGACACCGACATTCCCGTAAAGAGCACAACGAGACGAAAAAAACGAATCCAAGCACGCCCTCCTAGCATGGCTCCTTCCATTCCAAGGTCGCAGGGGCTCACCACTTGCTTTTATAAGCAGCTCTGTCCTTACCACACTACTGCAGGTTTTCATTCTAGAGACTTTAAATTTATTTTGGGGGTAGAGGGGGTAGGGACCATTGATTTACGTTAAACAATTTTTTTTGTAGAGTTCCTAGTTTCCAAAATATAGGATTTTCAAAATTCGAGTGTTTTCAAAAAAATATAAAAAATAAAAATTTTTTATTACAAAAAATAAAGGTCATAAAGACTGTTCGTTTGAGCCATGGCACAACGTTCTATCCTGTTTGGTTTTCAAACTATCGCCTATTTTCGAAAACAAAAATTTTCAAAAAAATTTTGAAAAATATAATGAGTGGTCCATAGCAAAGAGGACGTCAGCCCGAGTCCAACAATACCTCATTTGTCAAAATCGGACCATGCGTTCAAGAGATATTTAACATGGCTGAGGCTTAGTAGTAGAGCAAGGGGGGTTTTGAAGTGGGGCAGAACTCCTAGTACTCCACTACTAATGGCTGTCAGAAATGACTTCCTAATACCTAAATCTATATTCGATGTCAAAAGATTCCTTTTCTGTAGAAATGCTTTCCTTGCCTGAGCCAACCTACTTTTTATATCCTCTTTGCCTCGTCCATCACTGGTTATTCTGCTTCCTAAGTAACAGAAGTCTCCTACTTCCTTTAGGTTTTCACCTGCCAATTAGACATCCATAGGGGTTTCTGATTTATTTCGACTGCATTCCAATATTTTTGTTTTACATTTATTAATTTTCATCATGAATTCTTTCCGTAAGACGGAGTCCATACCATTGAGAATGAGAGTGAGTTTTTTAACTCGTTCAAATCCTCTGGCGTGTCGGCCAAGATGACGATGTCATCAGCAAATCCTCAGGCTTGTCGGCCAAGATGACGATGTCATCAGCAAATCCTCAGGCTTGTCGGCCAAGATGACGATGTCATCAGCAAATCCTCAGGCTTGTCAGCCAAGATGACGATGTCATCAGCAAATCCTCAGGCTTGTCAGCCAAGATGACGATGTCATCAGCAAATCTCAGAGTTGAAATTATTTCTCCTTGAATCTTCACTCCCACTTTAAATTTGTATTTAATTTCCTTCATTGCTTGTTCAATGTATGGGTGATAAGTTGCAGCTTCTCTCTCATGTCCTTCGGCTCGAATGACTGCTGTCTGGTTTCTGTATAGATTGTATATCACCCTCCTATCCCTGTACTTTATTCCAATCGTTTTCAACAAGTCAAAGGACTTACTCCAACGTTATCTAAGCCTTTTCTAAGTCTACAAAAGCCATGAACGTTCTCTTATCTTTCCTTATTCTACCTTCCAAAATCAGCCTAAGACTTAGTACAGCTTCCCTTGTTCCTACATTTCTCCTGAAACCAAACTGGTCTTCACCCAACTCCGCTTCTATCTGGCTTTCCATCCCCTTGTAAATTATTCTAGACAGGATCTTTGAAGCATGAGTAATCAAGCTGATTGTACGGTAATCTTCACATCTGTCAGCTCCCACTTTCTTTGGTATAGGGATGATTTCATTCTTCTTGAAATCAGGGGGTACCTCACCTGTCTCATAAATCCTACACACCAAGTGAAATAACCTGATCAGACCTTCCTCTCCTATGCAGCGTAGCAACTCAATCGGTATATCATCTATACCTGATGCTTTGTTCCTGCCTAAGTCCTCTAATGCTCTATCAAATTCTGATCTCAATATTAAATCTCCTTTCGCATCCTCATCAATTTCCTCCTCCCTTTCCATTACATGATTCTCAATCTCCTTTCCCTGATACAAACTCTCTATGTAAGCTTTCCATCTCTCAACCTTTTCTTCCCTACCTGTTAGAGGCTTTCCATTTGTGTCCTTAATATTACAGCACTTAGTCTTCTTTTCCCCAAAAGTATTCTTAATCCTTCGATAAGCTGTGTCTACTTTTCCTAATTTCAGACAATTTTCTATACCTGCACAATTCTCTTTCAACCATTCTTCTTTCGCTACCTTGCACTTGTTGGTAACCTCATTTTTCAGAAGTCGGTATTCTGCTTTCCCCTTTTCATCTCTTACATTCTTGTGTATCCGCCTTTCATCCATTAATTCTAGTGTATCCTGAGTGATCCACGTTTTTCTACCTATTCTTCCTTTCCTATCAATGTTTATTTCTGCGGATTTTATTATTTCATTCTTCAAAAGAGCCCATTCATCTGAAATTGAAGTTTGTTTAGGGTTTTTCATTAGTCCTTCCTTTATAGCCTACTCGTCTTGAATCTTTTGTTCAGGTCCTTCCCTTTCAGTCCGTCTATTGCCCACCTTTTTGGCTTTTCTTCAACTTAAGTCTGATTACCGTATTACTAGTATTATTGCGACGTTGTGCCAACTACGGAGCGCGAGTGAAGCTGTCCAAGCAGTGGCAGGCGCAGGCCTGTCCCCTGTCTCTAACGTTCATTTCTTCAAGCTCATTTGCAATTTCTATTCTCCAGTTATTCTTGCAGTAAGTCTTTCATTATTGTTATTATTTCCTATTCTTATGGTTGGTAACAACTCAAGAAACATGAATGTTTCACAGTAAAATTATTTCCAGGAATGTCATATTTCACAACTGTTGGCACGCCCGTGAGAGATTTGTCTGTAGCTAGTGGAATATTATGGTTATTCGGGACAGCACAGAACTCGAAGCTATTGTTGGTCTGGAGTTAAACCACTGCAGAGGCACAGTCCTTCTGTGGGGAGTGAAAGTTGTAAATAAACATTGGAAACTCAAACAGCCGTGGAAGTGATTTATTACAGTGTGTGTAACATAAGCACGGTTTGTTTGTTATTACCTGAGGTTCAAAGCCCGCCGCTGCAAAGTAATAAAACTGACACATGGCAGGTTTTATGTTACCACAGTTTCCGGAATGTCGTGTTTACCTCCCCCAAGGCTCTTCCCCGCATAAAATAATAATAATAATAACCCTGTGGAACACACAGGCCATCCTACTGTTGTTGCTCTTGAGTCTTCAGTCTGTTGACTGGTTTGATGCAGCTCTCCATGCCACCCTTTCCTGAGCTAATAGTTTCATCTGTACATAGGTACCACACCTTAAATAACAGGCAATATGTTTAACATAATCTAACCTTGGTCTGCCCTTACAGTTCTTGTCCTCGACCCTTCCTTCCATAACTAAAATTGCTATTCCTGGGTGTTTTAGTAGTAGTCCTACCAACCTATCTCTTCTCTTCATTAGAAGGGGCGTGGTGGCTCAGCGGTCTAGCTGTATGCCTCTCACCAAGGCGGTCCGGGTTCGATTCCCGGTCAATGCATGTGAGATTTTCGAAGTGAAATGCCATGTGCTGTGGTTCGGATTCCACGTAAAAAGGAGGTCCCGTGGCTTATGATCTCAAGATTAACGGTCACGTTAAACTACAAGCTTCCTTTCCTTCTCTTCATTAGCAGTCGCCACAAGCATCTCTCCTCAATCACCACGCACCTCTAGAATATTGAGGCCTTAACTAAAAACATAAATTTTTTAGGAGAGCAACTTTAAAATTTAAGCTGCGATATAAAATCAGTTATTCAAGTGTTTCGATGTTTTGATATGTTCCACTTTACTTTCTCTCAAAGGAAGCTATAACACCAGACCGTTCAATTGTTACAATGGTTTGGTGGCAGTAACAAATCAATAACATAGCATACTGTAGAGCAATCTACCGGACATTTGTTGCTCTTTTACACAAATTACCGTCGTTGATGATCACTTCGCCAATAAACAACCATGAGAGGCTGTTTTCCCTTTATAGTCTTTTCAAAAAGTAAACACGTGCAGTAAATGCCTCTGGCATTATTCTTACACTAGCCACCTCCTCCTCAGAACATGGCGGCCGTAGCATAACTTAACAAGATGGCGGCCATAGCTTAACTTAACATGGTCTAACCTAACAAGATGGCGGCAGCCATAGCTTAACTTAACCTAGCCTAACAAGATGGCGGCCATAGCTTAACTTAACATAGTCTATCCTAACAAGATGGCGGCCGTAGCTTAACCCCTAGCCTAAAAATATGGCGGCCGTAGCTTAGCATAGTCTAACCTAACAAGATGGCGGCCATAGCTTAACTTAACCTAGCCTAACAAGATGGTGGCCATAGCTTAACTTAAAATAGTCTAACCTAACAAGATGGCGGCCATAGCTTAACTTAACCTAGCCTAACCTAACAAGATGGCGGCCCTAGCTTAGTCTAACCTAACAAGATGGTGGCCATAGCTTAACTTAACCTAAGCTTACATAAACCAACCGAACTGAACCTCAAGACGGCAGCCAATTATTGACTATGTATTATTAACTATCGATTTAGCAATTTATAATCAACTACTAGATCGTCTGCCTGAGATTTCCGAATATCGTAAGTATCTTTAGTCGATCAACCAAAGATAGTAGTGGCTAAGGAGTGGACGGTGAGGGTAGAATTATTATTTATTTCATTAGTTATTATTTATTTGTCAGGGTAGCCGAGCAGGGAGATTTGTAATCGGTCGAGCAAAGAGGTTGTCAATAGCTAACCTACCAGGGGTAATCAAAAAAGCTCCCAAGATGGTGGCAATAGCTGTTAACCTAACCTAACCAACAAGGTATGATCAAAAAGTGTCAACATGGTTTTCAATAGCTTAACTTAAGCTAAGCTAACCTAACCTACGAGGGATGATCAAAAAGTTCCAAAATGGCGGTCATGGCTTAACTTAACCTTACCTAACCGAAGTGAACCTCAAGACGGCAGCCAATTATTGACTATGGATTATTAACTATCGATTTAGCAATTTATAATCAACTACTAGATCTCTTGCCTGAGATTTACGAAAATCTATAGGCTACATATAAAACTTAATGTTGGTTTGTTTGTCTGTTATTTATACAAATCTACACCGTTTCACCGATCTGCACCAAATTTTGTATACTTACCCTTTCGAACCCAGCGGGTAACACTGTCCACTTTAAATTTCGGACAGACCACTCCATTCCCTGCATTTCGGCCCTTTTGCACAAATTTACATCATTTCACCGATCTAATAACTTGAAGGACATATTGTCGCTAGGCGACAACGACTAACACTGTATCTAGTCAACGCCGCACCATTGATGGACAGGTTGTCACTAGGCAACAACGATAGTCCGGTAAAATTTGCTAAAGGACACATGAGAAAACTGACCGATGTAATGCTATCCTGTCAGAGAAACATAGTGGCATACATTCCTACATTCACCTATCACCATTATGCAGTTTTCATGTGTAGACAGTTGTTATTTCATTTGTGGGCCTTAGACATCGTGGTCATGTTGCCCCGTGTAGATGGATGTGTGTGTAGAATTTTTGTGATAACCTGCGTTATTGTGATTGTTGCACTAGCATGTGTAAATCGGAGATAGGATATGGTATTTGAAGCCATTTCTCAGTGTTGCTCAAAGATTTATTGAACTGTAGTATTCTCTATGCATTCGTATACCCTGCGGGTAGTCCAGTGAATAGAGCAAAAAATGGGGGGTTACCTTACAAACGGTCCGGTAGTTCTAAATTTTTTATTTGTTGTCTAGGATGGTTAGTAGGTGTTTAAAATGGAAAATGCACAATCCCCCCCCCCCCTCCGCACCCGCCGCCATATTGGAAAAATCGCCAATAATCGGCCTTTTCTTGAGATTCTCGCCTCTATCTCCGTTTCGGTGCGTTTTAGCGAAAAAAGAGTTCTAGTCAATGTTGTAGACAATTAAATTTCCTACAATTTACGTTTGATATTTTGTTTCTAGGACTTATGGTTACGGAAATATTTACTTTGTTAAACAATAAAAAATCACATTTTTCGGATATTTTGTCAACGTAACATGAACGTCCTCTGAGCAGCGCGTGGAAATGAGGCCTACTAGAATGAGTCGTGACGCTCATGATGTGGGGATTCTATTTGATTGACTTTCCAAACACCCACCCTTCCCCGAAACTGATCTAATCATCAACATTAACTCTGGTGTAGTGGGAAGTGACCAGGTTAATTGTTACCAAGCCCAAGTGGTAGGAGGTGCAGGGGTAGCAAAAATAGTTGGAAACACATTCGGAGAGGCGTCTTTTAAGAAAAAAGACAAAGTGATCATACTGATGTTCGATAAAAACTCAATGAAGATGGGAGGCAAGAAGTTATCTGTTGACCCACTCACAATGTTTAACCGCATGTGTGTAGCGAAACAATCAGAAGAAGATCTGCAGAACTACCTATCGTATAAACTGGCACCATTCCCTATGTCTTTGTTTAATGAGGACGGTATGCGTAAAGGGACGAAATCATTATTATACACAGCTTTTTCGCCACTTCCACAAGACTTCCAACTACCTCAACGTTCCATGGTCGTTATTGATGGAGGGTACCTTCTGCATAAAGTTGTATGGAACAGCAGCTTGACCTTAGGAGGAATTTGCCAGGGTTACGTCAAGTACGTTCTACGTCATTATGGCACCGATGTGATGGTGATTTTTGATGGCTACATTACAGATCCTTCTCATCAAGGGACCAAGACTGCAGAACGAGCAAGAAGGCACAAGGCAAACTCATCACCAGACGTGTTTAAGAAAGCAACCGTTAACACCACACATCTGGATAAGTTCCTGGCCAATGAGGGGAACAAGGACCGATTTGTGAAGCTGCTCTCCAGTGAATTGCAAGCGTCAAACATATCTACAGACCAAGCTTCCGAAGGTGCTGACAGGTTGATAGTTGCCACACCTAAACACCTCTCCCCCACTACACGTACGACGCCGTTATCATTGTCGGGGAAGACATTGACCTACTTGTACTGCTGGCTGGCACAACACCTGCGGTAAATAATGTTTACCTCATAAAACCAGCGAGGGGAAAACATCCAGAAGCAATCTACTCCGCCTCCTCCTACAAGTACAACTCCAAAGGCTGTATCTTGCTCCTGCATGCAATATCGGGCTGTGACACCACTTCAAACATTTTTGGGTTTGGAAAGAATAAATTCTGCCAACTTTTACGAAAGACCCATCATTGCTGGAGCAGGCCAAGAGGTTCGAGGACCCTGCTGCCAGTCCCCAAGAAATTTCAGCAGCAGGGGAGTAACTCTTGATATCCCTGTATGGTGGCAGTGGAGAACAGTCATTGAACTCCCTTCACTATAGCAAATTGAAGACTAGTGCCATTAAACTCAACCTGGCTAAACTACCTCCAACTACTGACGCAGCACATTTCCACTTCCTGAGGACATATCACCAGGTCATGCAGTGGATGGGGATTGACAAGGACCCTATCGATTTGGCTGGTGTAGAGAAGCTGGAAGACTGGAACCCATCAGGATGAGTAGAGACGCTGCTCCCCCAAACCTGCTTAACACCATCTCATGCTGATGCACAACTGGCTGTATGGAGGTGTGTGGCTATAGGAAGGCGGGCCTAAGTTGTTCCGCCCTTTGCAAAGTATGTAGTAGAGAAGAATGTAATAACAGGGAGGAAGTCACCGTCGACGACGAAGACGACGCCGATCTACTAACTTCACTATTTGAGGAGGACAATGAAGACTCCGACTTCATTCACTCACCCCCTACAAAACGAGCAGAGCTCCAGTAAATCAGTTTTCTTTTATGTTCTTAGTTTATTCACTACTGATTTTTGAAAGATTATTGCTGTATTTTGATCTTATTTTGTTTAAATAAATGAATCTTTAAAAATGTACTTGCTGTGTTGGTGGATTGTTTGGAATTGGACATCTCCTCTCACCAGTGGATATTTAAGTGAAATATAGTACCTGCCTCATTATAATTGCGTTGTTACATGCAAGAAGCTCAAGTATGGTTGGTATTAACTAAAAATTCAAGCCATAGCTGGATAATAGTTTGTGCATTTTCTTTAGATTAAATGTGGAGTAACAAAAGCGAAAAAAAGCAATATACCCATTGTTTTAATTTTTATACTTACCCCCACTTCATATGGTTGGCTAAAGAATTACAGATATTTTGTAGGTAATTAAATTCTCTACAAATTATATTGTGATACTTGTTTTTCTAGAATAGGCCATAACGGAATTACAGCGTTCTAAAGTTAGAATTTTGGCAAAATATCCGAAATATGTGATTTTTTATCGTTTAAAAAGTAAATATTTCCGTAACCATATCCTAGAAACAAAATGAATGAAAAAATCCACAGCCTGCTTCCAGTCTCCGACCGGGTCAGGAATGGAATGAATGAAGCCCCCATCTAGCGGCGAGGATATGAACTGTGCCGGCTGCCGAGGCCTGACGCACTCCTCTGGGGCAATGATTAAATGAATGACAGATCAAATGAAATGATAGTGGAGAGTGTTGCTGGAATGAAATTTTGACAGGGAAAACCGGAGTACCCGGAGAAAAACCTGTCTGCCTCAGTTTTGTCCAGCACAGATCTCACATGGAGTCACCGGGATTTGAACCACGGACCCAGCGGTGAGAGGCCGGAGTGCTTCCGCCTAAGCCACGGAGGCTTCCTAGAAACAAAATATTGAACGTAAATTGTAGAAAATTTAATTGTCTACAACATTGACTAGAACTCTATTTTCAATAAAACACACCGAAACGGAGATATAGGTGAAAATATCAAGAATGTGCCATTTTTTTTTGCGATTTTTCCAACATGGCGGCGGGCGCGGAGGGGGGGGGGGAGGGAGGGGGGATAGTGCATTTTACATTTTAAACACCTACTAGCCGTCCTAGACAACATATAAAAAATTAGAACTACCGGACCGTTTGTAAGGTAACAGACCTCTATTCACTGGATTAGGGTAACACTGTCTACTTTAAATTTCCGACAGACCACTCCATTCCTTGCATATAGGCCCTTTGTCTCAACTCTACACCGTTTCACCGATATCAACCAAAATTTGTATACCTACCCTTTGGGACCCTGAGAGTAACACTGTCTACTTTAAATTTCGGACAGACCACTCCATTCCTTGCATATAGGCCATTTGTCTCAACTCTACACCGTTTCACCGATATCAACCAAAATTTGTATACCTACCCTTTGGAACCATGCGAGTAACACTGTCTAAATGAAATTTCGGACGGATCCCTCCATTTCATGCATTTAGGCCCTTTGGCACAAATCTACACAATTTCACCAATCTGAATCAAATGTTACATACTTACCCTTTGGAACCCTGCGAGTAACACTGTCTACATGAAATTTTGCAAAGACCACGCCATTCCCTGCATTTAGGCCCTTTGGCACAAATATACACAGTTTCACCGCTCAGAACCAAAATGTGTAGGTTATACTTACCCTTTGGAACCCTGCGAGTAACACATATGCATGAAATTTCGCACAGACCACGCCATTCCCTGCATTTAGGCCCTTTGGCACAAATCTACCCAGTTCCACCGATCTGAACCAAAATGTGTATACTTACCCTTTGGAACCTTGCGAGTAACACTATCTACATGAAATTTCGCACAGACCACGCCATTCCCTGCATTTAGGCCCTTTGGCACAAATATACACAGTTTCACCGCTCAGAACCAAAATGTGTATAGTTGCCCTTTGGAACCCTGCGAGTAACACATATGCATGAAATTTCGCACAGACCACTCCATTCCCTGCATTTAGGCCCTTTGGCACAAATCTACAGTTCCACCGATCTGAACCAAAATGTGTATACTTACCCTTTGGAACCTTGCGAGTAACACTGTCTACATGAAATTTCGCACAGACCCGCCATTCTCTGCATTTAGGCCCTTTGGCACAAATCTACAGTTCCACCTATCTGAACCAAAATGTGTATACTTACCCTTTGGAACCTTGCGAGTAACACTGTCTACATGAAATTTCGCACAGACCCGCAATTCCCTGCATTTAGGCCCTTTGGCACAAATCTACAGTTCCACCGATCTGAACCAAAATGTGTATACTTACCCTTTGGAACCTTGCGAGTAACACTGTCTACATTAAATTTTGGACAGACCACTCCATTCCCTGCATTTAGGACCTTTGGCACAAATCTACACAGTTCCACCGATCTGAACCAAAATGTGTATACTTACCGTTTGGAACACTGCGAGTAACACAGTCTGCATGAAATTTCGGACAGACCACTCCATTCCTTGCATTAAGGCCCTTTGGCACAAATCTACACCGTTTCACCAATATCAAGCAACATTTGTATATCTACCCTTTGGGACCCTGAGAGTAGACTAACACTGTCCACATGAAATTTCGGACAGACCACTCCATTCTCTGCATTTAGGCCCTTTGGCACAAATCTACACTGTTTCACCAATCTGAACCAAAATGTGTATACTTACCCTTTGGAACCCTGCGGGTAACACTATCTACATGAAATTTTGGACCTACCACTCCATTCCCTGCATTTAGGCCCTTTGGCACAAATCTACCCCGTTTCACCAATCTGAACCTAAATTTAAATACTTCCCCCATTGGAAACCGACAAGTAACACTGTCTGCATGAAATTTCGGACAGACCACTCCATTCCCTGCGTTTAGGCCCTTTGGCACAAATCTACAATGTTTCACCGATTTGAGTGAAATTTTGTATACTTACCCTTTGGAGGCCTGTGGGTAACAATGTCCACTTGAATTTTCGTACAGACCACTCCATTCCCTGCACAAATCTACACCGTTTCACTTAATTGCACCAAATTTTACATGCTTACCCTTTGAAATCCTGCTGGTACCACTGTCCACTTGATAGTTTGGAAAACCCTCTCCATTCCCTACATTTAGAAAACAGACAAAATGAACTTGAAAACCACGTTTTTAGGCCCTAGAACATGTCCGTAGTAGTGTACCCTTAAGAATATGTTAATAAGTATATTGCTGGCTGGTAATTCGGGCTGCATCACGTCGCTCCTACCAGTGTTCTGGTGCAGAATTGCGAAAATAGTTACATCTTGCGCTGGTTATAAATTGCAGTCATGAGGAATAATTAGTGCAAAACGATTTCTTAGGCCCCTTAAAACACTTGTCATTATGAATATTATGCCTCTGTATAAGTGCGATGGTGTTGGTGCAGTACATTGGGGTTATCAGCTGCAATAAGCGATGGTGCTTTCAAATTTACTTTCGTTCATTCCGATCCTTATCCTTGAGCGCTATGTGCCGATAAATGACACTATTGCTGCCTCAGGAGCTTGGGAGAGCCAAGTGCTCTGATGATTTTCCTACGGCGCTATGCGACAAAAGACGACACTATTGGTCTCTATTTTCCTAACAGCCAATGAGATATCGGCCCTAGACCGTGTCTCTTACTTCACTTACTCCTCTTTCTAATCATATTTTTCAAATCGTTTGTACATTACATGTGTCAGTACTGTAGTTAGTAAATAGCAGTTTCCCTATTCATTATTATCATTATCATTACGGGAAGATGTCCTGAATGTTACGTCCATTATACTGTACTACTTATCACCCCCACTACCACGACCGCCACAAAAAGTTATATTTTTTCTTTCTGTTATTTTAAATATCATTTGCCAGTTCTGTAGTAGTATTCATTGTCATCCATAAAACAAATGAATCCACCGAGCGAAGCCGGGCACTACTGCTAGTACATGATATTTCTTGAACCAATAATCATAGAAAGTTGTGCAAGGGCTGATCCCTAGGATCCATCATAATCCACCCTAAGATAAAGACTACCCCTAACCCCGGGGTGAAATCACGTTATTTGGTATGCATGTGCATTCGCGTCTCTTGTAAGACGGTGAACTTTTTGAAAATGATTATTTATCAGATCACTGTAACAATACAGTAGTTACCATTGTCTATGTGTCAGGTCACTGCAAGAGGAAATACAAATTTAAGGTCAAATCAAACTCCGAGAACAACAATAACACATTGTTTATTGCATTTCATAATTTTATACCATATCACAAATTCCCACACTTCCATTCTTTCTTTCTTTCTTTCTTTCTTTCTTTATCTGGTCCATTTCTTATTCATATACACAATTTGGTTTAAAACAAGGTGAAATTAACTTATCAGGCTAAAGAGACACGATAACTTATATTTGTACATATCTTACTTATGCACGCCGAGGCTCAATATATGATATAAAGGCTTTGGTGAATTATTATTGATTTTCATTGTAAGCAAGTCAGGGTCACAAACACAATATTATTTTGGCTTTAGACCCTCTTGTTGATACATCTCACTTGGAATGACTGGCTCGACTAAACACAGGTGACAAGGCTCTCACATCATCTTCCCGCTCGCGCTAATTTGCTGCTGTCATTTTCCACCACTGAAGCCAAGCCATATCATTGCGACAGGGAAACACTCATAAAACACAAAGTTTGAGTAGAGACTGAGATGCGGAAACAAGTTTAGTCACTCATAGATGGAACAATGTGTCGAGGAGTTGTATCACGATGCACCAACACCTTTATGCAGACGGATTCTTCCTCATCAACTCCAGGTCGGAGTCCATCATGTCAGTGACAAGCTCCTGAAGAATAGCAAAATATCATATTAATAGTAAGTGCTCTCTATTTCAGCAAACATAATTCCTGTCAGGGTTTATTTGTCACATTGGGATGGCAAGGGAAGGGAAGGAGATGCCAGCTATATCCATAACAATACAATAATTATATAAAAACCTCTCAGGTGAAGTTCAGAGGAGAACTCTCTAGGAATTTCGAGGTCAAAACCGGAGTACGGCAGGGAGATAGCCTCGCCGCACTCTTGGCTGGGCTGAGTGCTACACTAGCTACACAGCACTCATAACAATACAATAATGATATAGCATATAAGCTATTTAGTTCTTCACGGAACTACTTGGTGTCCTACCACAACCAGTGGTTTAGTTGGACCGGAACGCCGTTCCGGAAAATATCTTCCCGCTTTAGAATGATGTAACAATTTTACATTCAGTAAGAAAATCGTTTATAATCTATACATAGCGCTGAAACGTCACGGGTGTACTCTAGCGGACTAATATCGAACCTTACGGTTTTATGTTCATAAAATACGGTCGCTTTTACACTCCTGGGCGTTTTTCTGGTTCTCTAAGATTGGCTACACTGCTATTGGATACGGAGAGCGGGAAGTGAGCACAACAACTTTCTTCCGCTCGTTATGTTTGTGTGAATCCAAGTTTTATTTTATGTTTTGCTCGATGTGTTGCTGTGAAGCAGATATTACAGAATCTCTCTGCAGTTAATGAACATCAGTAGCCCCGTAGTACCTTTCAAGTTTTCCAGTGACTGTGAAAGTGAGTTGTGAGTCACAACTTGTGACAATGAGTTTACTTAAGTGGCTGGGTTCAAAAAAACGTGCTGGGGATGAAAATGAAGAATCAAAGAATACTAAAAAGGTGTGTGATGGCTCAAGTAAAAACGAAACTGAATGGAGTTCCGAGAACATTAGTTTCATTAAAGACGTGAGTATAGAGATAGACCCTGGGTTAACAATTGCTGAAACGTGTGATGCAGATTCAAGGGAGAATCAAGGTTATGGTTCTACACCTTCTACCATCGACTGTGAAATTCAAGGACCCACCTACCGAAAACAAGATTTTCCAGACTGTTGGAACGAGTCTCAGTACCGTTATTTTTTGTCAGAGAACGAGTGGTTATTTGCAGGAAATAAAAATTTAGGCTGCAATATATGTCAAGAGGAAAGTAAATTAGGATTAGGAGTTTCTAAAGGGGCAGGACTTAAGCTAATGAAAGTATGGGTAGAATGCAAGATTCATCCCAACGGAAATAATATTAATCAACAACAAACAAGCCTTAGGAAAAAAGTATTTGAGCACAAAAATTCAGAATCTCACAAAAAAGCTATGTTACAAAAATCAGAATCCAATAAAAAGATATTTGAAAGTTGCTTGGACACTATGAATGTCAAACACCTAGAAACCACCGTTCGAGTATTTCGAACAGCATACTCAATTGCGAAAAGAAATAGACCCTTCGTAGACCTACAGGCTTATGTTGAACTTCAACAATTAAATGGTTTAGGTGTGGGACGAGTTCTTCATACAAATTTTAGTTGTGCTAATATTATTGAACACATTTCGGAGGAAATGAGAAATAAAATAGCAAAATCTATAACAGAAAATCAGATGAAAATCAGTATTATGATTGACGAATCAACAACAGTTAGTGTAAAATCTGTGTTAGTATTATGTTTGAGATGTGCTCTTTCAGATAACTCTGAAGTTGTTTCCTTTTTCTGGGACTTGATAGACCTTGAATCAACTACAGCAGATGTTATTACTCGAGAGATATTGAAGAATCTTTCTTCATATGGGTTGAATGAAAACTTTCTGGCAGAACATTTAGTTGGTCTAGCATGTGATGGGGCCTCTGTAATGTTAGGTAGAAAAAATGGAGTTGGAGCACAGTTTTTAAAGTTATTTCCAGATATAGTAATCTGGCACTGTTCAAACCATCGCTTGGAATTGGCCGTTTCTGATACAAGGAATGAAGTTACAGGTGTTAACCATTTCCATTCTTTCTTTGACAAATTGTATTCTTTATACAACATGTCTCCCAAAAATCAAAGGGAACTCAACATTTGTGCTGCTTCACTGGAACAAAGAGTTAAGAAGATTGGGAAAATATTTACAATAAGATGGGTAGTTTCAAGCCAGAGAACTGTAAAAACTGTCTGGGAAAACTACAGTGCTCTAGTAAAACATTTTAGTGAGGCCAAAAATGACCACCAGAGAGACTCCAAAGAAAGGGCAAAATTCCAAGGTCTAGAAAATATGTTAACTTGTGTAGAATTTCTAGAAAATATTGCAATTATGTATGATGCTCTTGTTGAGTTAGCTGATTTGTCATTAGAGTTGCAGAAAAGAGAGACAAGTCTGACAGAGGCTCAAAATGCAATCAAGCGCACTATAAAAGTGTTTGAATCTATGTGTAACTCAGCTTCTGGAGAATACTACAGAACAGTTCTTAAAGCAGCAGAAAACAAAAAGTTTAGAAACATAGGATTACATGATTCTAAAAAAGTTGTAAAAATTGACAGAAGTCAGTTTTTAAGAAGTCTTGTGAACAATTTAAATAACAGGCTTATGGAAAATGTGTCCACATCACCTCATCATGGTTCCAGCTCTAGTCAGCAGAGACATGAGAGAATGACAAAAGTTATCAGTGATTCAAAGGTACTATACAAAAATAATTGGCCCTCCACTTCTACTTTGGATATCTGCTATGGTGATGAGAGTGTCGGCAACCTTTGTGAATTTTTCCACATGTCAGTCAAGAGGAGGTGCATTAATGCTTTTAGAAAGTATGTCGAGACCAAGGAAATTCCAGTGGAGCTGATGCCTTTAATCAAGACTGTACAGACCATTCCCATCTCTTCAGTAGAAACTGAAAGAGCTTTCAGTACCATGAATGAGATCCACACCGAAAAGAGAAATAGGCTGCTGGTTGAAAGATCAAGCGGACTTATTTTCATAAGCAGCGTAGGACCTCCTGTGCATTTATTTAACCCACAACCATATGTCAAGTCATGGCTACGAAAGGGGAGTCGTTCAGCTGATGAAACAACTTGTCGGAAACACGAGGCCGCTGATTTTGACACTCAATACGAGTCCATTTGGAAATTGCTGAATTAATAAGGTGAGTTCCTGTAAATATTTTTTTCCAACTAAATCACTGACCACAACTATAGCTACACCACAAATTGAAACGCACATACATACCTTAAAGGATACCTTTGGCTTCCATCCAAAGCTAGCAAAAGCTTTGCTAGGATCCCCCAAGAGAATATCCTGAAAAATAAATTTAAAAAATTAACGTTTTTGTACAAAGTTGTATATTTTCTGTACCATGTAACTAGTTGTAAATACTAGATCCCACGGCAATCTCAACTACGCGTCGCGAGTCATAGAAATGGGGGTTCACACTTAAATCTATTTAAAACAAGGCCTGTGAGAAGAATTGCAATTAAATATACCAGTAATAGGATTCCAAAGTGCATCGAAAGCAGGTTTATTCAATATAAAAATACATTAATAATTAACAAATCAAATAAACTGTGAATTCTATTAATTCTCACATTTATTTATTTATTTATTTTGTAAAATGCATTTATGAAAACTTGAAATGTTACATTCGTAACTCTAAAGAATTTAAACTAATAGCATTGATGTAGACGCTTCTATAGTTACGAAGTAATGATAGTTCTATAATGATGCCAATTATAATGATAATGATGAACCAACAGAGAATTATGTAAGTTACAGTTCTTAAAAACAAAATTCATTCGACTTTCTTTCTTTCTTTCTTTCTTTCTTTCTTTGATGCAAACAGATCAATCACTTTTTCATTGTAACTTGGGAACATTGCTAAAGCACTCAACCATTGTGCTTCTCAGAGACGATAAGCACCTTCCAGTTTCTCAGGTAGTCACGGGTATGGTGCAGTAGTTTGTAAGTCGCTGAAAATGTGGTCTCCAGGTTGTTTTCAACAATGAATTGCAGGAAACATGTAGCATCACTCATAGTTATTGGGCATTCTTTCTCTAAGAAGGTGTACTCTTCCTGTCATGCTGCTCAAATTGCCTTGCGACATACAGAGTAGCATGTTGTAAAACGATCACATCACACACTTCTTTTGCTGCTACAGCTCTGGTTAAGTGCACATTTTCATTTCTCCTTTTCTTTGACGACTCTGCCTGCTGCCTAACGTTGTCCATAGATTCCCTTCCCTTTTCAATGGATCTCCGAAAAATCTCAATCTGTTTTTTAGACTGCACTACATCCACAGTTCTTTTCTGAAGTTGACTATATAGCATATCAATATGAGGCACAATGTTATGGAAGACTTGCAGCCAAGAGATAATCACTGGATCTCTGAGCATACGTCGAATGGCTCTCGCCTGGTTAATATTGTTGACGACTGCTTAGCTGATGACTCAATTTCATCCATGCACTGAATTAGTTCTGTTCAGTATTCATATGGTTCACCTCTTGAAGTTCCATCTTGTGGTAGAAGCATGAGGGATTCTTTTGCAAACAACCTTGTCCAGAAAAGAAATCCTTTGGGGGGAATTGCTGAAGAAGTTGGTTATGTCAGTCAATTTGAAGAAAGAAAAAAACACTCGTACTTGGTGGTTTTGACTTGCTGGCTGTGCTACAATCAGGTCTAGTTGGTGCACAACACTAGAGTATCTGTATTGTTGCCTGAACGCCACTTATATGTCCTTGCATCACACTGGCTCCATCGCAGCTCTGGGGTCAGAATTTTGAACTACATGTACCAATGCTTCTTGAATACATGCAACAATTGATGTTGCATCATGACCTGAAGAATTGACAAACAGGCTGTCCATTAGCCAAAATGTAATGGAAAACAACCACCAATTGACACAACACCGACACGAAATTCGCAACTCCTACTTCCTGTCTTATATGCTCTTGACACATACAATCCAGCAAATCATTTGGATTTCTTTGGATGTTCCTTTAAAATCTGTTGCACTAGCAAGATGCATCAAGCTCCGATGATAAATTTATGAGGCCCCTAAAAATTCCAGGATTCGACGATTCTTCACTTTCATTGTGACCTCGAAGAGCTAAATCAAATCCATCGCAAAATTTAATGCAATCTATAATTTTTGAAAGCACATATCGATCTTTTATCACAGTTTCATTATGTCTTTTGATATTCAGGCGATATCCGCTGTCTAATTGCTGCCGGATATAAATTTTCCCCAGAATATTAAATTCAACAATAGAATTTATATGGGATTTGGTAGTTTCATGTTTCTTAATCTTTTGTGTTAGGTATGACAAATGGGCCACACCGTAGCTTACCCAAGAAGTCACACCATCATGTTTTGTGTTAGGTGTGACAAATGGGCCACACTGTAGCTTACCCAAGAAGTCACACCATCATGTTTTGTGTTAGGTGTGACAAATGGGCCACACCATAGCTTACCCAAGAAGTCACACCATCATGTTTTGTGTTAGGTGTGACAAATGGGCCACACCATAGCTTACCCAAGAAGTCACACCATCATGTTTTGTGTTAGGTGTGACAAATGGGCCACACCGTAGCTTACCCAAGAAGTCACACCATCATGTTTTGTGTTAGGTGTGACAAATGGGCCACACCATAGCTTACCCAAGAAGTCACACCATCATGTTTTGTGTTAGGTGTGACAAATGGGCCACACCGTAGCTTACCCAAGAAGTCACACCATCATGTTTTGTGTTAGGTGTGACAAATGGGCCACACCGTAGCTTACCCAAGAAGTCACACCATCATGTTTTGTGTTAGGTGTGACAAATGGGCCACACCATAGCTTACCCAAGAAGTCACACCATCATGTTTTGTGTTAGGTGTGACAAATGGGCCACACCGTAGCTTACCCAAGAAGTCACACCATCATGTTTTGTGTTAGGTGTGACAAATGGGCCACACCGTAGCTTACCCAAGAAGTCACACCATCATGTTTTGTGTTAGGTGTGACAAATGGGCCACACCGTAGCTTACCCAAGAAGTCACACCATCATGTTTTGTGTTAGGTATGACAAATGGGCCACACCATAGCTTACCCAAGAAGTCACACCATCATGTTTTGTGTTAGGTGTGACAAATGGGCCACACCGTAGCTTACCCAAGAAGTCACACCATCATGTTTTGTGTTAGGTGTGACAAATGGGCCACACCGTAGCTTACCCAAGAAGTCACACCATCATGTTTTGTGTTAGGTGTGACAAATGGGCCACACCGTAGCTTACCCAAGAAGTCACACCATCATGTTTTGTGTTAGGTGTGACAAATGGGCCACACCGTAGCTTACCCAAGAAGTCACACCATCATGTTTTGTGTTAGGTGTGACAAATGGGCCACACCGTAGCTTACCCAAGAAGTCACACCATCATGTTTTGTGTTAGGTATGACAAATGGGCCACACCATAGCTTACCCAAGAAGTCACACCATCATGTTTTGTGTTAGGTGTGACAAATGGGCCACACCGTAGCTTACCCAAGAAGTCACACCATCATGTTTTGCAAATAGGAGGCAAGGAAAACAAACAGTCTATTCGTTACACCACAGCCACGAATCCATTTGTTCTTTTCATACAAGTCTACTTTAAATTCTCTTCTATAATCCCTGGCATGGGATTTAGTTATTTGTTGTATGTTCAGATGAGGTGTTGGTCAACCATTTTTAGCCTATTTTCGCTTTATGAAAAAATAGGCTTAACTTACGAGATGACCTTTTATCCGTGTGTGTGTTCCCCTAATAACTTCTAAACGGCTGGAGCGATTTCAATGAAACTCGGTAAGGTCATAGTACTATTTTGGACGACCACGACCGTGCCCATTAAATTTTATTACGTCTCACCAATCAAACATGGCGGCTGTGCGAAATATTTCACCGGCATCCTATATCACCGAAACTATTATTGATATCACCCTGAAATTGTGTACGATGATAAAGGGCGCTACTAGAAGTTCATCTATGAGACTTTCAAAAACCTGTTGACTACAAAACAAACATGGCGGTCAAGCGAAGTTGAAACTTTTAAATAGACTTTTCTCGCGATTTAACCATCCAAACGCAATGAAACTTGGTACAGCAAATATTTATGCACATTGTAATGCACTGGCATCTAATTTAGTTCAATTGTCTACATTAAATCAAGATGGCGGCTGTGGGAAATATTTCACCGGCATTCTATAACTTCGAAACTATTACTGATAACACCCTAAAATTTTGTACGGTGATAAAAGGCACTACTAGAAGTTCAACAATGCAACTTCTAAAAACCTGTAAAATACCAAACGAACATGGCGGCCAAACGAAGGTGAAACATTTGAATACATGTTTCTCGCGATTTAACCATCTGAGCGCAGTAAAATATGGTACAGTAAATGTTTATACACATTGTAATGCACTGGCATCTAATTTAGTTCAATTGTTCACATAACCTCAAGATGGCGGCGGTGCGAAATTTCAAAATTAAGTTTTTATTTATTGTATATTAATCATGCGATCGAAGTGAACGTTTGAATAATGAATCTATGTAAAGATCGTCATCTAATAGTACATAACTCAATGGCCTACATATATAAAAATCGAACATGGCGACCAACCGGAATATTTAGACGGTTCTCAATGTCTACTAATCTATGATAGTAATCAAACTGAAATTCTGTATGTTGATAGAGGCTATGAATATAAGTTCACGTATGGAACTTTCAATAACCTGGTGAGCACAAATCCAACATGGCGGCGACGCAAAATATAAATATTTAAATGGACGTTTCTCGCGAATTAACCATCCGAGCGCAGTAAAACTTGGTACGGTATATGCTTATACAAATTTTAATCAACTGGCATCTAATTTATTTCAATTGCTTTCATAACCACAAATTGGCAGCTGTGCGAAATTTTAAAATATGATTTTCATATCTTGTGTCCTAATCATGCGATTGAAGTTCGAATACTACACCTACACAATAATCTTCATGTAATATTACATAACTATAAATCCTACATATATAAAAATCCAACATGTCGACCATCCGAAATATTTAGACGGTTGCCAATATCTACGAATCTATTACAGCAATCAAACTGAAATTCTGCATGTTGATAGAGACGATTGACATAAATAGGATATATGAAAATAGGCTGTATAGTTCTTCACGGAACTACTTGTTTATTTCCCCTTTCTTCTCCAACGGTAAGGTAGAGAATGAGAGTTCCTTTAGTTCCGTGACTTTTAAGCCCCTTGAATCCATTCCTATGCCACTCACATCACAACGAAAATACTTTAACAATAATATAATGTAATTATATGCATAAAAACGCACAACGAACATAAAGAAAAGTGCAACGCCGACCTGTCTCAGAGCCCGCTTGTTCGCCGCCAGGTCCCTTCTCGATGTTCTTATTGTCTCGTTCCGATATTCCATTGAATATTATTGCATCATTAAGGAATATGTGTGAGTATTGTGAAATAAATTCAATAGTTTTAGTGAATTTTAAATAGGGGGTTCACGTGCGACTGTGCTCAAATGCAAGAACCGTCCCTTAAAGTCTATCAGCCCGGGCCTTTAAAGCTACCGTACAACTGACAGCATTGGGTTTGGGGGATGTTGGCTGATTACAAGATATGACGTAGTGCTTGGGGCACGGAAGGTCAAACGTTAAGTTGCTACAACAATCGAGATTGAAAAGAAGAGGACAATTTTAAGTCAAAGAGCTATAGGAGTGCGACACCCTGTGGCTCTATAATCACCCAACCTTTTGATTAGGGGGTTGGTTTGTAAAGGTTCCTGCCTGTGGGGAGCTGATATTCAGCGTTGCGCGAATTTGTTGAAGCGTACCATATTCCATTACTGGCCGCACAATAGTGCAGTATGCCAGGAGTTTATTTATTATTTACATATTTTACGCCCACATTGGAGCACTTAAATCAATACATTTGAGTAAATTTCGTCTTTTTCTCCTCCCAGATCTTTCTCATCCTCTCCGACCTGGAAGCCCTTTGTGTGTCCGATATATAATAGTATATTGTTTCCGTTCAACTGTTATTAGTTCGAGACTTATACTTTTGTTCTTCAAAATCCTCTTCTCTTCTCTGTCTTTAATTTGTTGCCGAGTTATACCCAATTCTTCCAAATCATCCTGAACTTCTTTGAATCAATTATTATTGATTTTATTTTTCAAAAAATAATCAAATAGTTGTTTCAATATCTTGGTTTCTGGCAGTCTCGATATGTGACAGAAAAAGGAAATTCTTCTTTTACGCATTGTAGTTATTATTGATTCACATTCACGATAGACGATGTTGTTAGGCAACAATCTCCACTGTCCATCAACTCGGTGTTTTTTGTTAATAATTGTTCTAATAATTTTTCTGTCAGTTTTCTGTAATTTGCCTGTTGTAGATTTTACATTCAATTTGAATAAAGTTTCACTAGCATAAGTTGCCTGGGGTTTAACTATGGAATTATAGTGTTTCAGCTTAGCCTTTATCGAAAGAGATTTCTTTTTATAGGTTGGCCAGGTAAGTCTGTGTGCTTGTTTAAATTTAGTTGTTCTGTATTCTATTGCTTCTTTATCATTTGTGGTCCATGTTATTATTTCCCCAAGATATTTGAATTTCTGAACAATTTTAATCTCTTTATTATTGTTCAGTTGAACGACTGGTAGATCAAGTTTAAAAATTGACATCATTTCTGTTTTTTCAAATGAAATTTGTAATCCCATTATTTTTTTGCTATAATTTCTAGTTGTTCAATTTGAAATTTAGCCTCTTCTATTGTATTTGCAAGTAATGCTAAATCGTCCGCAAAAGCAAGACAGTTGAGTTTAATATTTCTACCGATCTTGATAGTTGGTTGACATTTCTTGTTCCATTCACGCATAACCTTCTCCAAAGCACAATTAAACAACAATGATGAAAGTCCGTCTCCTTGTCAGAGTCCAGTTCTTATAGTGAATGATTCTGATAATTCACCTCTAGATTTAACTTTTGCTTTCGTATTTTTGCAAGTCATACGAATGAGGTTAACGAGTTTTTGGTGTAAGCCAAATTCTTTAAGGCTTTTCACTAATGATTCACGATGGATACTGTCATATGCTTTCTTAAAATCTACAAACGTGATGACTAGACCCTTATTTCGAACTCTTTGGTGCTTCATTATCCATTTTAAACTAATGATCCGGTCGAAATCCTCCCTGATATTCTCCAAGTTCTTGGTCGAGTTAATGGAGTTTAATTTTTGGGTTATGGTTAAATTCTAGATGTTCCACAGGATCGTCACAATTGAGTAACTCTTTAAAGTATTCTGCGAGGATGTTAGCATTATCTTGATTATTGTGTGCCATTTTTCCATTTTTATTTCTTAACATAAATGTGGGAGGGGTAAACTTGAATGTTTTGTAACAGTCTCTTGTTTTATGCTGCAATTCCTTTTGATAATTTATTTTAATTCTCCTAATTTCTTTAGCTGTTGGTCTTCTGCCAGGAGTTTATTAAATATAAATAATAATAATAATAACGTATGGCTTCGGGTGCCAGGTGCAAGCTTTGTTATTTGACACCCAGAGGGTAGCTTGCATGTCGAATTTCGTCGTTCCTTTGAACGCTATGAAAGTCAAGGTGGTTAGATATCTAAGCTCCTTAACACTACAGCGTTTGAGAATGGAGGAACTTTGTGTTGGTGGAAAATCTCGAGATATCGAGGTAGCTCTGGGACTTCATATGAGGCCAAGCTTTCGCTTGATTTGTGCGCTGAAAGCAAGTCCCTTATCTAGCGTGATAGTAGCCGACTGCCATCCGATTACTTCACCCACAAAGGTGAGATCCTGGACTCTTGTTTCTTAGTAAACAGGGTGCAAGAACATTCATTAACATTAATTATAATGCGCCATTTCTCGAGCCAAGGAACGAGACTGAAGGTTTCCTTCAACTCTATATCCTCTCCAGGAAGTAAGTAGTGGAGATTGCGGTATCATCCACGTACAAATGAAGGTTTGTTTTCGGGAAGTCAGAGACCAGTGGAGTGCATTGGGGTGAAGCAAGGGAAAGACTGCTTCAGTACCTGAAATTCCCCTTAAATTCGCCTATTTTCTACTAATTATTAGCCATATTTCCTCTTGTTTGCGCGCTCAGATTTCCTCTCGTCCGCGGAAAGAAGCTTTGCTTCAGTTTGTGCTAGGGTTTACACAGAGAAGGTATAGCTTGTACTCCTACACCTGTATTCAAGCTTAATGACCAGCAGGTCATCCTACTTCCTTTCGTCATCAACAGAGGTCTAGAACAACACACGGAGAGAGAGGAAACCCGTGACCAAACCACTATGAACAGTGTAAATCAATGACTAATAGTACTGTAGTGTTTCATTGACGACCTAATAGCCAGACCACTTTCAACATGTTCATTTGGAGATAAAAGTGAAATTATAAAGAATGGTAGACCAGCATTGGAACTCTCCAATTTAATTCAGAAGTATAAAACATGTACGCGCCATTTTCCCGTAAATGTGTACGAGAAGCATGATTGGCTTGCTGGTAGTATAGAATTAAATTCTGTTTTCTGCTGGAACTGTCTATTATTTACAGTCAATAAGGACATAAGCTGGTCAAAAATTGGTAACACACTACTAATGGAAACAAACGAATACAATAGCATACAGTTGTTAGTCAAGGAACATCAACATTCTCCATATCGCATTGGAGCAGAGCTCCACTCGTCTCATAACACGATTTATGACAATACAAATACAATTCTTTTTAGATTTCACAATTAATTTATATTAGCGGACCCGTGCGAGAAATCTCGCACTTTCCCCAAAATTGCAGCATGTTACAGCAACAGTATTTGTAAATCGAACACTTCTTACAAAAATCGATATTTATGACATTAGAATGCAGAAGAAAAACCTGTAAAAGAATTAATGTTTAATATTTTTAAGGTTTTAGACGACAACTCATAATTGCAACATGATAGGAGCATCAGTATTTGCAAATTGTACACTTCGTGTGACAGCTTAGCCGTAACACTCACCGGTTATTCGATATTTTTGAAATTATACGATTTGAGTAGTCTACTCATTCCTTTGATTTACTGTTTCTGAAATCCATGCAAAATGATAAATGAAAGACCTCAGAATGTTAAAATGACACGAAACAGGCATCACAGCGGCCAAAAAGTGAAGTGGGCAGCAATTATGAAGCGTATTTTCCTACAGCAACAGTATCCGCAAATCGCACAATTCGTTCATTTTTAAAAAGGTCATTGTTTAATAAAATAATAGATAGTTATGAAATTAGAGTGCAATTTATTCGTCACTGCTAATGTCTATTCCCTTTCATTTGAATGCTCATTTGCTACGATCGGTCGCTTGTGAGCGCCGCAGGAGGGATCTATACTACTGAAATAATATATATGATTATCATATTAAAGCCCATATTTGTGACAGATCTGTTACTTAAATATATATATATATAAATGAATGTTACGTGATAGTCTGTTGTGCATCTGTCCTTTATGCATTCATATACCATTCATCCGATTGCGATGAAACTTTGGTGAGTTGTTGTGCACGCTCCCACGAATGTTTCCATTTTACAATACTCTAGAAGCAGTTAACGGAAACATTTATCGGTAAATTTGGACTTTCCTATTAATGTTGTTCTAGCTGTCCTTCAGCGACTGCCATATTTTGTGCACTATAATGCAGACCGAAATCTTCTCCATACAGCGACGGTACAACTGCCGGACCAGCAGCACTCTTATTATGGCAATGGCAAATAATTTAACACTAAGTACCGATCCCTGTGTGACTCCATTTTCCTGTACGTGTTATTACGAACATGTCCTGCCTATTCGGACATGGAATAGACGGACAGAAAATTCGCAATAAATACTGGCAAGTTACTTTGCAATTTCCATTATTGCAGGGTAGAGAGGATGCCGTAACGCCAAGTGGTGTCATAGGCCTTCTCGAGATCAAAGGAAACAGCGACTAGGTGCTGTCTCCGGAGAAAAGGGTCCTCTATGGCGGTCTCCAGGCGTACAAGATGGTCGTTGGTACAACGAGACGTCCTGAAACCACACTGGTATTCAGACAGGAGACCTCGTTTCTTCAGAACCCATACCAGTCGCTGACCATCCTTTCAAAGAGGATGTAAGACAAATTGGGCTGTAACTCCCTGTCAAATTGGGATCCTTTTCTTTAGTTCTATTGAGTACCTCTTGCTCTATTTTCCCATCACTACTTAATATGGGGCCAAGGTATTCAAAAGTTTCTACTTTTTCGAGAGGTCTTCCTCCACAAATTATGTCAAGTTGTTGTTCCTGTCTGTCCAGTTTTGAGACCCACATTACTTTGCTTTTATCTGTATTCACTACCATTCATTTCCTTTCCAATTCTTCATACCATTCCACCACGGCCTGCTGAAGTCTTTCTGGTGTATCAGCAGTCACTATTATATCATCTGCATAGAGGAGTGCTTGCAAGTAATCAGGTCTTAGTCTCCACATACCAAGCTTGGTCCTATGGGTTCGCCGCTTACATATTTTTGTTATTTCATCCAGGATGATATTAAACAGTAGAGGGCTGAGGCTATCATCTTGCTTTACTCCTCTCTCCATTTGGAATTCTCCAGACATTTCACCATCTATACGAACTATTCCCACAGGTTGCTGGTATACACTCTTCACAGCATTTAACAGTCTCATTGGTACCTTCTTCGCTTCCAGTGCCTCCCATATGCTCTGCCTCGGCACAGAGTCAAAAGCTGCCTTCAGATCCAGAAACGCAAGGTACAGGTCACGGTTTTTGGCAATGCTCTTCTCTATTACTGTTCTAATTGTGTAGATGTGATCTTGTGTCTGACGTCCTGGCCTAAAAGCTGCCTGCTCCTCTTCAACATCATTTTCCACCACCTTCCTAAGTCTCCTTTCCAGCACCCGAGTGTAGATCGTGTACGCTACAGATGATAGACAGATAGCCCTGTAATTATTACAGTCGTAGCTGTTCCCCTTCTTGTGCAACGGGATAATTAGATTCTTCTTCCATTCCTCTGGTATTCTGTTCTCTTCCCACATTCTCCTAAACAGCTTAGTTAGTTGCTTCACTATCTCAACAACTCCATATTTAATTAACTCTGAAGCAATTCCATCAGGACCTGTAGCTTTCCGAGTCTTAATTTGTTTAATTGCCATTATGACCTCCATTTCTTCTATGTTTCCTTCTATTTCTGGATTTTGCACATCTTCATGTGGTCCATAAACAATCCCATCCTCTTGCTATGCTGCATTTTTCTGGAACTTCTCCTCATAGTGTCTTCTCCACACTTGAAGCACTTCTGCCTTCTCTGATACTAGGTTATTTCCATTCGTAATTGTCCTAGTCTGCTTTCCATACTCCCTCTTATAGACTTCATTGTTTTCCAAAAGCTTCTTGTATTCTTCTCTCTAGCTTTGCTTTCAATAAATTCCCAAACTCTTCCCAAGATTTTCTCTTAGCTTCCTTCACTACTCTTTTCGCTTCATCCCTTCTTTTGATGTATTCTTGCCTGTTTTCTTCCTTATGACATCCTATGTATCTTTTCCATGCTTCTTTTTTGCTCTTTACCTTCTCCTTCACTTCTTCATTCCACCAACTTGTTCTTTTCTTTCTGGTATCTACCACTGCCTTTCCACACACTTCTTCTGTTGACTTTAGCAACGCTGATTTTATGTCATTCCACATGTCATTGATTTCTTCACTTCCATTAGTTCTTATTTGCATCTTCTCCTTCATTAATTCTGCATACTGGGACCTTTTCTCTTCTTTTTGAAGTTCCTTCAATCGGATCACCTCAAACCTTTTGTTTCTTGGTTGGATTGGCCTCTTGAATCTGGTGTGCATTACCAGTAATCTGTGAACAGTAGCAAGTTCTGCTCCCCGTATGACCTTCACATCCATGATGTTATTCCGTATGCCATGAGGGTACATAAAGTAGTCTATAACACTCCTAGCATTTCTACCTTCAGCCTCAAAAGTTATCTTGTGTACTTCTTTATGGGGGAAAAATGAGTTCCCCAATAACAGTTGATTTTCAATGCAGAATTCTATAAGTCGTCTGCCATTTTCATTCAGCGTCCTCTTTCTACCATGATTGCCCATGCTTCTATGTGCTATTCTTTCGTCCTGGCCTGTTCTTGCATTGAGGTCCCCTCATATCAATACTTGGCGTCCATTCGCAACCTCTTTGTCCACGGTCCTTTGGAGTTGAGCATAAAACTCCTCTTTATCGAGTAAGTTGATGTCTTCTGTTGGAGCGTATACTTGTATGAAGGACACTTTCATCTCTATGTCAAGGTTAATAACCATTATTCTCGAGTTTATTGGTTGTCATCCACTCACTTTGGTTTCAGTCTGCTCGCTGGTGACTATGCCCACACCTTCCTTTGCCCTACTGTCCATCCCAACCCCAGAATATCTCAAGACATACCCTTCTTGTAATCTCTTCATTCCACTTCCTTTCTTCTTCACCTCACTAAGTCCCAATACTTCCAGTTTATGACTTTTCATTTCCTGTATTAACTCTACATCTTTTCCAGCGATTGTCTTAATATTCCACGTACCAAATCTCATATTCCGTTTCCATTGCGGTCATTGTCGTCGTGTAGATCCGTCCAATCCGACGCTACTGTTTCTTTGAATCATTTCTACCCCCACATGGGTGATTAACCCAATGTGGAGTGGTTTGTTGGGTTGCCTTCCCAGCCTCCTTATTTATGTCCCCAGGAGACAGGGTGGCCCAGTTATACCCCCAGGCACCGGGTACCCATTTTCGTCGCCTTTTACGACATGCATGGGCTACTATGGGACTATTCTAAACCCCGGTCACCCCACGGAGTAAGAATCCGTGCTTTGGCACGAAATTTCTTCAACGCCACCAAATTGGCCATGGATGGGTGCAGACGTTAGCGCATATGAGCTCGGCGACGGTCTCTTATTACCGCTGCAATATCCTCAGTCTACCAGGGAACGAGTTTGAGATGAAAAGTCCCAGAAAAGGATAGAATAGTAGGCCTATCCTCGGCGGCAGCAAGAAGGACATCAGTGATGTGCTGTACACCGATATCGAAGCTCCGGTAACCAAGATCATCGAACACAGCTCGATCTTTAAACGAGGGCCAATTCGCCTGCTTAAGTACCGTACCCAACGACTGGGGAGCTGCACGGGCTTCTGATTTAGAAGAGAGGTCACAGAGGTCATCGTGTACATACCACCAAACAGAGGGACTACACACCCTCAATGTTAGGGACCTACGCCTACCCGGTGTAGGTATAACCAATAAAACAAATTGAATGAAACGCTCAAGACTTCTCATAAGAAAACTTTATATTATGGTAACCACCATTACAACATTTCACGGCCTTGTGTATCAAAGCTCTCAACAACAAGAAACACAAAAGTCATGGAGTAAAGAGTAATCGTCCGTGAAATCCTCTCACCTTTGATGCAAATCAAACACAATGTTCATAAACCGAGACGGGAAGGCATTTTAACTCTTCTTCCACTCCTGGTGAAGTTGCGACTTCTGAGACTTACTGCCTCCGGAACTGCACCACTAAGTAAGGGCACCTCCTCACTCCCACCTCCAGCGTCCAAAGGATATAGGTGCCTCGTAGGTCGGAGGAGTTCTCCTGAGGATGTCTTTACCCTAACTGTCAAGATAGCTTTGCCTAAAACACGCCTTAATAATTTCTTGACCATTTGCACAATACGTTCCTAGAATCCACCCCACCAAGGGGCTGAAGGAGGACTAAATTTCTACCTGATTCTATTAACTGATACTTCCGCACACAATTTTTTCCAGTCAATGAAGCCAAACAAATTGTTGGTGCCAACAAAGTTTGTCCCGTTGTCACTATAAATCACATGAGGCCTCCCTCGTCGGGCTATGAAACGCCTAAGAGCTAACAGAAACCATGCAGTGGACAAAGTCATGACTAATTCAAAATGGACCGCTCTCACTACAGCACATGTAAAAATCACAATCCAAACCTTGTTCTTGCATTTTAAGTATAGCGGCCCAGCAATGTCCACACCCACTACCTCAAATACACCTGCATCTCTCACACGATCTTCTGGAAGGGCTGGCGTTTCCGGAATTGTATTTTCCATTTCGAATCTCCTGCACTGGGTACACTTCCTGATGACTTTGCGAATGGTTCTTCTTCCCTTTGGTATCCAGTAGTGCTCCCTGAGTATAGCGAGTAAAATCTGAACACCAGCATGAGAGGCTCTCGAATGATGATCTCTGATTATCATGTCAGTCAAAGGGTGCTTTGATGGCAATAACACCGGCGCACATAAATCATATTCATCCTTTCTGTTGGTAATTTTTGTCTTAATCCTGAAGAGACCCATCTGGTCTTTAAAAAAGCAGAATGTTTTCTGGTTGTCCCTTTCGGTAAACTTCTCTTCCTGAACTAATTTCAGCAGCCGTTTCTCTGCCATTGAAATTTCAAGACAATCTAATTCGGAAGCAACATTTTTCACTACGTCCTTCCTGGCATTGTTGACGAACCGTAACATCCAGGCCACCATTCTGACGATTCTTGAGTACTTGGAAAAATAACTCAAATACCAGTGTTTTACCTGGGAGACAAGCATGGTATTGGTAACATGGCCGTTTCTTCTTTCTTCATCGACCTCTTCTTCATTAACTTTTACAATGCGCGTTGACCAGCTGTTTTCTTCCAACTTTAACCAAGCGGGTCCCTCCGACCAATGAGAAGAAATCAGCTGCAACGTAGAGCAACCTCTCGAAGGTAGATCGACTGGGTTGTCCGTCCCTGGTAGATGAAACCAACGCTTCGGGTTAGTTAATGTTCTAATTTCTTTCACTCGGTTAGTGACGAACACTCCCCAAGCTTCCTCTCTTCGTATCCAACATAAAACAGAAGACGAGTCACTCCAGTAGTACTCCGGGACGTTCGTTAGATTCAAGCTTTCCTTCACTGTAAAGGCAAGACGTGAGCCTATAGTGCAAGCTAATAGCTCCAGTCTCGGTATCGTCACCTTCTTGAGTGGTGCTACCCTGGATTTTGCTGCGACCAGTTGCACTTCAAATTCTTTCCCATTGAATGATCTCAAGAAAATAACAACCGCATAAGCCCCTTGACTAGCATCACAAAATACATGCAAACTCCAAGAGGATCTGCCCTCACAATTAGAAAATCTTCTACGCACTTTAATCTCAGCAATAGAGGACAGTTCATGTAACCATTTATTGAATTTGCTTTGGGCGTCTTCACTCAGTGGACTATCCCAACTTATTTTCTCTCTCCAACTTTCCTGAAGCAAAACCTTTGGCACAATGGAAACCAGACAAGTAAATCCAATTGGATCAAAGATACTTTGAGCTACCTCCTTGTGAGGACATCAGATTCATTTAATTTTGCTACTTTACAAGCCAGAGTATCAGCTACTGGGTCCCACCACAAACCCAAAACGGGTGTCACTTCGGGAACCTCATCCTCCACACTCAATCTGGTATGCTCCCATCCTCGGAGGTCAAATTTTCCTTGCGACAGTAACTCTCTAGACTCATCAACAAATTGTTTGAGTTCTTCCTCTGTGTTCAAGGAAGTGACGCAATTGTCTACATATAGTGAGGTTCTTAGTTTATCTGCTGTCTCAGTGAAGCATGTACTGCTTTTCAGATGACTGTTCAATACGGCTCCAAGTAGAAATGGACTACAGTTCACTCCGAAAACAACCCGTTTGTGGTGGTATATTTTAAGAGTCCCCTCAGTGCAGTTCTCCCACCACAGGAATTTCAGAAAGTTTCGATCATTCTCAGAGACTGAAATTTGAAGAAAAGCCTTCTTAATGTCTGCGATCACACCTATCCTGTTTAAACAGAACCGGTTCAAAATAGAAGGAATTACTTCCAACAAATTAGGACCCTTTTCCAGACAGTCATTGAGTGAAAGTCCTCCTTTCGATTTACATGAAGCATCAAACACCGGCCTCACCGCTGTACTCGATCCTTCCTTGAAAACTCCTTGGTGTGGTAAATAATACCCAACATCCTGAGAGCCCTCCTGACCAACTTCTTCGATTATCCCTTCCTGTTCCCAGTCCTGAAGCACCCGCTGGTACTTCTCAAATTTGTCTTCCTTGATCAAACGGTGTGTTACAGAAACCAGTCTTTTTAACGCAACTTCCTTGTTGCCTGACAATAACTGCTGATCTTCTTTCCACGGAAGTGCGACTTCATACCTTCCTTCCTCATTGATCTTAACGTTTTCTTGGAAATGTTTCAATGTTGCAATTTCAATTTCCTTCTTAGATAGTGTTTCAGCAGGATCACCAATTCCAATGGTTTCCAGATTCCACAGTTCACCCAAAGAAGCAGTTCTCACAAACAGAGAGTTCACCATGGACACGGCGCTATCGTTTTCAGTTGTCTTCCAAAGCTGACCCATCACTGTCCAACCAAATGTAGTCCTAACAGCAACCAATCCAGACTTCAACTTGATTGTGTCCCCAGTCAATAAACTACCCACAGTGTCTGCGCCGATTAGTAGTCCAATCTCCGATGGCTCTGGGCCAAAATCAGAGAGCCAGATTTTCTTTTCTCTGATCTCATCCATCCAAGGGCCCCGGTTTAACCGTGGGATTACAGCACAAATTACCTTTTGTACCAACACCTTTAATTTTCGAGATTGAATGATGTAGGTCGTCTATATCTATCTCATATAGGTTATGATCATTGGCACTGATTGAAGCACCCCCAAAAAGCCTGTGTTCATTTTTTTCAGTCTTTGATGGAATATACCCCATTTCCACAGCAATCTTCTCTAACAGATAGGATCTCTGCGAGCCTGTATCTAACAACGCACGTACAGTTTTTTCTCTCCCTTGATGAACCAACCTAACTACAAGAGTTTATAGCAGTACTTCCGAAACATCACTAGTTTGTGTATTAAGGGTTGTAGTTGGGACACCAGGCAATTTTGAGCCCCTTTCCTGGTGCTTCTCCTCACCTTTATAATCCCCCCTATTTACATCTAATTTTGGGCACATAATAGCTTCATGTTTACTACTGCACACAAGACACTTCGGTTTCGTAATACAATTTGCAGCCCATCTCCAACCTTCAGACACAAAAAACAAGCCTTGTTTTCAGACAGCCTTTTACGTTTGTCCCCTAAGTTCATTTCTTGAGCAAGATAACACCCCTTACTGTTATGTGTTTTTTTACAGAAGACACACGTTAAACCGTTTCCTTCACCTTTACCATCAAAGAGAACACTAGCAGTTGCTAAACTACTCTCCTTCCATTCTTTAACTTTAGCACTCCTTGATTCACTAGATAATGTTAATGTTATTGGTTTTACGTCCCTTTTAACTACCCTGGCTTTTAGAGACGCCGGGGTGCTGGAATTTTGCCCCGAAGGGGATCTTTAACGTGCCAGTAAATGTACTGACACGGCTCCCTCGCATTTGCGCACCCTCAAATGCCAGCTGACTGCGCCAGGTTTCGAACCTGCAACCTTGGGCTCAGCAAGCAAGAACGTTACCCCTGAGCCACGCAGCCAGGCTTGATTCACTAGAAACTCCAAAACAAGCTTGAGCAAATGTAATCCTCTCTTCACTCTCTACTTCACCCTTCAGAAAACCAAGTAATGCAGTCAGTTTGTCGGCATGTCCCTTGTCTTGATCCCCCATAGCCGTTGACGAACTCCTCATCCAGACGCGTAACACTTCCTCAGGCAAGCAGGATTCTACTAGAGGGAAAAGCATTGACCCGTACTTATCTCGGGTAACACCTATAGACTCCAAAGCTCTCAGTTGTGCTTCCAACTTGTCATATAGACTAGCAAGTTGAGTCTTCTTCCTTGTTTGAGAAACATTTTTCACTACAAGACTTATGAGTTCCCTTACATAGAACTCAGTCAATAAATCCTCCCTTCCAAATCTACCCTGAAGAGATTCCACTGCTTTAGGGTAATTTTCAGCAGTAGGGGTGAAACAGGCAACTAATTTTCTAGCGCGACTATCAATTTTCGAGGATTGGATCAAGTATTGGAATTTGTCTTCGTCCTCAATTTCAGAGTTCTCATGAATGCGCCGAAATTGTCTCCAAAATTCCAACCAATTTTTAATCTCCCCGTCGAATTTCATGAGTTCTATTTTAGGTAGTTTCAACTGCCTTTTGGTTTTATTCCCATCTGATAGGACCGATCTTGCTGACACCAAAGCCAATACATTGGAATTATCCTGCAACCGTAGAGCATACTTCTGTCTTGCATCATCCAATCTGTCTCGAAAACTGTCTACATATTCGTACTCACGGTCATACTCTTACCCTTCCTTTTCCAGCAACATACTTAAAACTTTCTCGTCCAACGGTGCCAGCTCCATTCCTAACCTCT
Source organism: Meconema thalassinum (assembly GCA_946902985.2). Lineage (NCBI taxonomy): Eukaryota > Metazoa > Arthropoda > Insecta > Orthoptera > Tettigoniidae > Meconema > Meconema thalassinum. The sequence continues at coordinate 4,992,152 of OX336392.1, read as the reverse complement.
CCAATTTGGTTAGCAAGGACTGTACGGTGTCGTCGTCCACGCCGTCTTGAATTTCTTGATTTAAGTTTTGCAAAAACGCACAAGTCCAACCCCTCCTCCACGTGGTGGGAGACGGGCAACGGCATGAAGTAGGGGATTGCCTGTAGGGGTGAAGTACAGTGGGGACTTCGTGTGCCCCGGGACCGCTACGGTAGCTGTGAAGGCCCTATAGGAACCCTGAAAAGTGACGGCTGACGGGGCTCTGGTGAAGCTACGATAGGCCTAGCAAGCCAGTAGTGGATATTATATTTGCTTTCAAAACAGGAACAGGCCTCGGAAAGGACGGATGCAAACGACGACGACCCGGATATGTTAATGGACTACGAGTTGGCACCTTAAACATTCAAACACTGACAGGAAAGGTGGAGGAGATTGTAGATGTGATGGAGAGAAGAAAACTGGATGTACTGGGCTTGGCAGAAACAAGATGGAAAGGAGAAGGTCGCAGAGAACTGAGGAAAGGGTACCGGTTGTACTGGAGTGGGAACAGTGACGGAAGGAGAAGCGGAGTAGGAGTAGTTGTGAGAGATGGAATGAAGGAAGAGGTAAAGGGAATAAGTGACAGGATCATGAAGATTAGAGTAACTGTAAAGGGAAGAAGCCTGGAGATAGCCCAGGTATATGCCCCTCAAGTTGGATGTACAGCTCAAGAGAAGGAAGACTTTGAGGAGGAGCTACAACAGCAGTTGAATGGTCAGAGCATCATTGTCATGGGAGATTTGAATGCACATGTAGGAAGTGAAAGGCAAGGATATGAAAATGTATTGGGAGCAGAAGGATGGGGTAGCAGGAATGAAGAAGGGAGAAAGTTGCTGGATTTTTGCAAGAGAAACGGTTTAGTGGTACGCAACTCCTGGTTCCGGAAGAAAGAAGGCCACAAGGTAACATGGTACAGCAGTGATTTAACAAAGAAATCTTTGGTAGATTATATGCTGTACGACTGGGAAATGAAGAGAAGTGTCAGAGATATAAAGGTAATACCATCAGAGGCCTTAGATAGCGACCACAGAATACTTGTAATGAACCTGGGAGTTGTTAAGGATAGCAAGAGGACAGAGTACCAGGAAAGGAGAATCAAAGTATGGAAACTCAAGGAAGAGGAAGTCAAGGAAGAATTCCAGAATATAATAAGGGAAAGGATGCCAACAGACAATCCTAAAACAGGGGAAGAGGAATGGAAGCATTTCAAAAACACAATGGTGGAAGCTGCGTGGCAGTATGAGGAAGAACAAGCAACAGAAAGCGGTGTAAAGAGACACCATGGTGGAATGAGAGAGTAAAAGAAGCTGTGGGAAGGAAGAACAAGGCTTTCAGAGTGTGGTTCCAGGAAAGAACTAATCTGGCAAGGGAAGATTATAAGATAAAGAAGAAAGAAGCAAACAAGATTGTCGCAGAGGAGAGGAAGAAGTGGATGGTAAAATGGACAGAGATGATGGAGGAAGACAGCAGAGGAAATAAGAAAGTACTTTATGGGATGGTCAAAAGTAAGAGAAGACGTGTGCGAGAGGATGTGGTAATGATGGACAAAAACGGAAATGAGGTACACAACAAAGAGACACTCAAGACAGTCTGGAAAGAGTACTTTGAGGATTTGCTGAATCCAAATGGTCATAGGGAGGAAGACAATGTATTGGAAGAAGGAGAAGACAACACAGGAATGGAAAAGGACCTGACTTGGAGAGAACTGGAGATGGCTATAGACAAGATGAAAGGAGGAAGGGCACCGGGTGTGGATGAAGTGAGTGTTGAAATGGTGAAGGCAGCAGGGGAGGTTGGGAAACAGTGGCTGTACCGTGTGATGAGGGTGATATGGAAGGAGAAAAAGACCCCAGAAGATTGGAAGAAAGGATTAATTGTCCCAATATTTAAGAAAGGAAGCAGAAAGGAGTGCAGAAATTACAGAGGAGTTACACTCATACCTCACTGTGCCAAGATATATGAAAAGATATTAGAAAGTAGAATATGAGCCAAAGTGGAGAGAAAATTGAGAGAGGAGCAGTATGGATTCAGACCTGGGAGATCAACAGTGGATCTCATATTTTCAGTGAGACAGCTTCAGGAACACCACTACGAATTTGGAGAGGATCTGTTGATGGCCTTTCTGGACATCGAAAAGGCATATGATAGTGTGTGTAGGGAGAAGGTTTGGCAAGCAATGGAAAACATGGGAGTGGAAAAAGGGACTGTAGGCAGAGTGAAGGAAATGTATTTTGGAAGTGTGAGTTGTGTGAAAGTTGGAGGGGAAAGAACAGACTGGTTCAGACAAATGAGTGGCCTGAAACAGGGTAGTGCACTGTCACCCCTTCTCTTTATTGTGGTTATGGACGAGATAGTGACACGGATAGCAGGAAAGATAGGAGAAGATAAGATGATAGCAATGGTGTTTGCAGATGATCTCATGGTCTGGGGAAACAAGGAGGAGGAAATTCAGGAGCAACTGAAGGCTTGGGAAGAAACAGTGGGAGAGTACGGATGGAAGTTCAACATCAGTAAATGTGAGATCCTGTTAACGACCAGGAAAAAGGACAGACCAATGAGTGGGATAACACTTGGAGGTGGACAGCTGAAGAAGGTGGAAAGTCTCAAGTACTTGGGAAGTATAGTGGAGGAAAATGGGAGAAATGACAAAGAGATTACGGAACGTGGCAGACAGGCAGAAGCATTTCTGAGAAGCATTAGGAGCTTAGTGTGGAATAAAGATGTCCCACAAAAAAGCAAAGAAGCAAAGAAGCTACTATATCCCGATACTGACCTATGCTTCAGAAACGTGGACAATGAAGAAAAGAGACATAAGCAGAATACAGGCAGGTGAAATGAAGTTCCTGCGAAGTAGGATCGGAGTAACAAGAAGAGACAGGGTGAGGAATGAAAAGGTCAGGGAAATGGTGAAAGAGGAGCCCTAGCAAGGTAGGATTGAGACATCAAGACTGAGGTGGTATGGACACTTAAAGAGAATGGATGAGAATAAGATTCCCAAGAGGATACATGAGATGCAGATGCAGACGAAACGACCAAGGGGAAGACCAAGAGATAGATGGCTGAAAGGCGTGGAGGAATGTGTCAAGAAGAGAGGCGAGGACTGGACCAGAGTGACAGCGGAGAGGTGGTGGGAAGAAAGGAATAAGTGGCGAGGCTTATGTTCCAAACAGACCCAGCCTGGGGCTGGAAACTGTACAAGATGTTGATGATGATGAAAAACGCATTGTACGTCTTCGTAAAAGTCGCTCTCGGCTTCCGCGCTTTCATTAACTTCTCCATTTCCACTACGAACACAGAACAGGAACACGAACGAACAGGAACACGCGGTCTTTAAATCAACACAATCTTCAAGTTGTTTGAATTAATACGCCATCCTGGCAAGGTCGCCAATATTTTGTTAGGGTCCTACGCCTACCTGGTGTAGGTATAACCAATAAAACAAATTGAATGAAACGCTCAAGACTTCTCATAAGAAAACTTTATATTATGGTAACCACCATTACAACATTTCACGGCCTTGTGTATCAAAGCGCTCAACAACAAGAAACTCAAAAGTCATGGAGTAGAGAGTAATCGTCCGTGACACTCAAGTCAATGTGCGAGTAATTGTCGTGCGCTAAGCTAAAATGTGTAACTTCCCCTGTATTTAATAGAGATAAATCCAACCCTTGTATTAAGCCTTCCACGTCCCTTCCTCTGGGGCAGGAAGGTGGTGATCCCCATTGTGGGTGATGGGAGTTGAAATCACCCACGGGCAGGAAAGGGCTGGAAGTTGATCTACAAGATCAAAAACATCGTTAACATCAAGGAGATGGTTCGGTGGAAGGTACACGTTACAAACAGTCCTCATAACAGGCAATGATACCCGAACTGCAATAACTTCCAGAGGGGTGGTGAGTGGGAACTCTTCACTATAGCAGTCAGAGCGAACCAAAGTGTGTCTGTTCGCTCTTTAGAGTATACCGTATTTACTCGAATATGACCCGCCCCCGAATAAGACCCGCACCCTGATTTTGAAGAACAAAATTTAAAAAAATATATATTTATTACTCAAAATTATTTACAATCTTAACTAAATAAACAGAATAGCATTTATCCAAAATAGTTTCCAACAGTTTTGAAGTCGTCGTAAAATAACACACATCAAACGATTAAAAATACAAATAAAAGTACACAAACACTTCATTCATCGTCATAAGAAGTACCAACTTCGGAACTTTTATCACCATCACTTTCCCACTAAATGTCGTCATCACTGACATCCGTAGCATTCGAAATACTACATTTCTTGAAGCTCTTCCGTATGAGATCTCCAGAGATGCCGTCAAAATGCACAAACACAGCAGCTGAACTACCGGGCACTGAATACGACCAGTAGGAGTCAGTGTGTGCTTATCGGCCGCCATCCGCTCCGTATACAGCTGTTTCAAGGCTGCTTTGAACGGGTGGTTCACGCAGCTTAGACGTCATCCCGCTCAATCATGAATACATGACTTGTCAATATCATATTTCCTACCGGGCACGATTTCCAATAACTTCAGCTTCCCTCACAACTTTCAATTTCTCACTCACAGTAAATGACCGCAAACGTTTCGTAGCATTCATGTTTACACTCGGAGAACATGCGCGTGACTGTATGATGCCGCGTGCTTACGGTAAAACAAAGTTATAGCCGGAAGAAGGCTAGCACCATCTAGCGGATACTCGCAACACCCGACATCGCCCGTGGCAGGCAATTTAGATCTTTCAAATTTGGATGACTCAAATAAGACCCGTACCCCAATTTTTCACGTCCGAATTTGTTTAAAAATGTGCGGGTGGTATTAGAGTATATACGGTAGTCTGAAACCACTCATGACCGTCTGATGGTCAGGCCTGAGATTAGTTTCTTGTAAACAGAATATACTCGCTGCGTTTTGAGCAATGAGCTGCCGTAGCTCAGTCAAATGCCTGTCATAACTGTTGCAATTTCACTGTAACAGTGCCATAGTGTGAAGTTTTAAACTAGGGAATAAGTTGGAGCAGCAAGATATTACTTATCCTCTGGCGGATCATCACCCACTATGACGACCACAATCACCATGTCTTCATTCGAAGCCGTGGAGTGGGTCAACCCAGTGGAAGATCTCGGCGGCGGGGAGACCTCCGAGGGGACGTCCCCCATTTTACGAGGAGTGAGGGAACACGCGGTGTGCTCTCCCTTCTTCCCCGCCTTTCCTACAATTATAGACGGGCCAGGAATCGAACTCCTGACCGAGGTCGACGATGTCACCTCCGTCGGCTTGGATGCAGCTTTCGTCGACCGTTTGGGCGGGGAGGAAGTCTTGGACTCCCCCCTCCTGCTGTGCGGACGGAGCAGGCTTCGCCCGCACAGACTTCTTGGTGGCAGAAGGTGAGGTTGGTGGCACCTTCGGGCTTTTCGTCGTTCTCGTCTTGGATGCTGCTAACAGGACAGAAGATACAATGCTAGGTTTCGTAGTTGGTACAAAAGATGAGGTTGACGGAATTAAACCTGATATTATGACACTGTAGTCAATCTGAGGAGCGGGAGCGTATGGCCTCCTGGTAGGTGAGACCATCCAGGGTTTTCTTCTCACTCTGGAAGACAGGGCAGTCACTGTCCCGAGGAGGGCAATTAGTACGCTATTCCGCATCCTAGGGTACCTTACCACATGTTCCAAAGATTGCAGAGTTCGAGCTACGAGATAACATGTGCCCGACCTACTGGCAGTTAAAACACCCCTTAGGTGGAGGAATGTAGAGGCATACGTGACAACGGAAACTTGTCACTTTGATCTCCGAGAGCACTGAAAGCTCAAACGAAATGATGAAAGCACCCGCATTCACGATCTGACCGTTCACCTTGGGCGTAATACACCGGACATTGGTCACGTGACGGTGCTGCATATCCTCTTTGAGCTCCTCGTCAGTGTTCAGAATCAGGTCCCGGTGGGTAATGACTCTTCGGACCTGATTCAAAGACTTGTGCTTTTCCACTTTGCCGCGATCGCCAAAGTGGTTACACTTCAGAAGCAGAGCCGTTCTTGTCTTCAGCAACAAGCAACCGTTCCCCATCTTTTGCACTTTCTCAAGCTCACCATAGACACCTTCTATGTGGCGAGAAATCATAATACTCTTAACCAGCTTGAAATCTCCCCCATCTGTTCTGGCGGCAACCAGAAACTTGGGGGTGTTAGCACCCAGATTCTCACGAACAGACTGTTCCCAGGAGTTGGTCCCCTTATGGTGTTAAAGGTTAAAGACTTGGGTGCTGGACCACCCTGTTTTAGGATTTTTCGTTTTCCCATGGCCAGGCCTTCCTCCCCGAATACCACAGACATTTGATCACGGGCTGTCACAGAAGGCATTACCCAGTCACGGCAAAGCTCGCCTAGCTTGGAAGGCATTGCCTGTGGGTCCGATGTCTTATCGGCATGTATTCTCAGCTCGGACATTCGACTGTGCGGGGACCTGCGTAGTCGGGCGGATAATACTGTACGGGTACATTTGCGCACCCACCTGTCAGCTTAGCCAAGACCGAGCAGGCTTTTGAGCGTAGTCGCACACATAAGCGACCCTTCCCCTAACAGCACGCTCATGAAGAAATTTTGATTGCCAGACGTCAAAAACCAGCATGGAAAGAAGTGCGATACAGTCCAACCTCTGTACAACGATTACCGATGCAACGATAAAGCCGTATATGGTCACGGCTGATTTCCTATATTTACTATGTTAATTACCGTACCACTCATTACAACGATGAAGTAATTTTTAGTAACACCCTGTTATAATGAGGACAAAGTTTCGGGGATCGTACTATTCTTTGCTTCTAAGAATGTGACCATTCAGGGTGTCGAGCAATACGGGAAATACGGGATATGCGGGAAATGTACGGGAATTTTAGTGAGTCGGGAAAAATGCGGGAAATATACGGGAGTTTTGCATTTGATCCTGGGAATCTTGAAAAGTCTCGCAATGCCTTCGAATGCTCGATCGAGTCCTGCCACTGCCTAGAGACCGTGCCGCCACCGTCTCTTAGCGGGGTGGGAGTCCAGCCAACGTCACGACGCGACGAATACAACACTGCTTTGCCTGGTCGACCGACGCACCGCGCTCGTTGCTGGACAATGATGGGCATTGATATTCACAGAGGAGACCACTTGTTTTTTAGCTCAGCTGATATTCTTATGTCAATGGGTACGTTAGCCAATCTTTGCAAACCTCAATATGATGGGGAAGGATATTCAGCTGAAGTAGAAACCATTATGCTGCTTCGCCTTTCGCGTACGTCGCTGTCCATCACTTTAACGAGATTTCTACTGTTCCTACGGCTTCAAGGTCGAGGCTGGGTACTGGGGAACAATGCGGGAAGATACTGTATTGCGATGTTACACAATCAACACAGCTCTCGGCCGTTTGACAGGTTTCACTTCATCCTTGCGGTCGAATATCGATGTTACGCAATCAGCGCCCTTTGTGGTCCGTTTGACGAGAGTCCCGTTCTCTCGGTCAGACTCGAAGAAATATTGCGATGCTATGCAGTCGGAAACTATTAAGCAAGCAGCATATTCAATCCCCAGTGTTTCAGCGAAACAATTGATTGCGTTAGAGGAGATAAAGACAATATTTACAAGAGAATCGTTGAGAAAAAAGATACAAAGGAAAATAAGTGAATTCTTCTGTACACAAGAGTAAGATATTCTACTAATAAAACTAATAAAATGGCGTGAACAAAATGTGTTTCATTATTTGTCTTTTAATATTATTTCTCATCAGATAAGTGCTACTGTCCTTTAAGGTGCACTACTGTTAACAAGACCTCATTGTAACAATAACAATGGTCCCATGAACATTGTTGAATCGAGGTTTGTCTGATGCGAGTTATATCGCACTGGTGTGGGTAGTTAGAGTTGGCGGTCAAACTCTCAAAGAGGGGACCTAATCCGAGAAACCCTTCTAGACGCCTGACAGGGGATATCGTGGGTGTATTCTAAACCCCCCACCCACAGGGGAACAATACCAAAATAAGTTTTCGCACACTTCATAACCGGTACACAGGCCCAACCAACCGGCACGTTGGCAATCAATCTGCTTCCACTTTTACCAAGACAAACGCTTACTCTTCCCCTATTACTTCCATCATTCCACGATAGTGTTGACCGACTGAAGAGCGGCTTCCGTGACGTAGTCGGTAGCATGCTGAGCTTCTATGCCTAAGGTCACGGGTTCCAACCCGGCCGAAGTCGTCGGATTTGTTAACAGCGTTAAAAATCCCTCAGTATGCCTTCCTTCGGAGGGGAAGTAAAGCCGGCAGTCCCATGTCATAGATTTATGGCATGGAAAAGAACCTTCCACAAACTACATCCGTGTGAAGCTAAAATTTATAGCAGCTTAGGCTTTCACGGCTGGCGTTCATAATTAAGTACAAGTTTTTCAGGCTTGTAGGCCGTGGTCCAGACAGGATGGATCCCGACATTTCACCGGAAACTGCGTCCGGCATTATCAAGGGTTCCGCTCCTTTCCTTGGTCAGCCCAGACGCAGTTTCCGGTGAAATGTCGGGAGATATCCTGTCTGGACCACGGCCTACAAGCCCGAAATCTTGTACTTAATAATAAAATTTGTAGGTTAGATTTGATAACGCTATATTAGTTCCAACGTTCGCCGCCAGATGTTGGTTGCGATAGCATCTAGTAGCCAAGTTCACAGCTAGGTGTCATGGACGGTAGCATTTGGTAACAAAAGTAGGAACTACTGCTGTCCTTACCTGAATCACAGATAACACACACTTACCACTTCAGTAGGTCGGAAGTATTTAGGATTGACTCGAACTCGGACTGTTCCAGTATCTTGGTCCTTGCCAACCTCAGCCTCCCCTTGTCCTTCCCATACAATCTTCTTGCCAATGTGGTGAAATGCAGCCTCGACAAACTCCCGCACACTGTGAGTCTCGCCTGTGGCAATCACAAAGTCTTCTGGGGCTTCCTGTTGCAGCATCAGCCACATTGCCTAAACAATACAGAATATAACGTCAGGACACACTCTACTATATCCCGGCTGATCTCACAGATCGGGAAGGGACATTATTAGTCTATTTACAATTTATGAAAAAAAAGAAAGGCTTATGAGATCACCTTTTGTCCGTGTGTGTGTGTGCATCCCCAATTACTTCTAAACCGATGAAGCGATTTCAATGAAATTCGACCGACCCCGTGCCCTTCAAAGTTTATTACGTCTCACCAATCCAACATGGCGGCTGTGCGAAATATTTCACCGGCATTCTAGGCATATATCTCCGAAACTATTACTAATATCACCCAGAAATTGTGTTCGGTGATAAAAGGCACTAAAGTTCACCTACGTGAACTTCAAAAACCTGTTAACTACAAAATGAACATGGCGGCCAAGCGAAGTTGAAACTTTTAAATAGATTTTTCTCGCTATTTAACCATACAAACGCAATGAAACTTGGTACAGCAAATGTTAATGCACAGTGTAATTCACTGGCACCTAATTTAGTTCAATTGTCTACATAAACTCAAGATGACAGCTGTGCGAAATATTTCACCGGCATTCTATATCTCCAAAACTATTACTGATATCACCCCGACATTTTGTACGGTGATAAAAGGTACTACTAGAAGTTCAGCTAGGAGACTTTCAAAAACCTGTAAAATACTAAACGAACATGGCGGCCAAGCGAAGGTGAAACATTATAATAGACTGTTCTCGCGATTTAACCATCTGAACGCAGTGATATATGGTACAGTAAATGTTTATACACATTGTAATGCACTGGCATCTAATTTAGTTCAATTGTTGAAATAACCTCAAGATGGCGGCTGTGCCCAATTTTAAAATTAAATTTTTATTTATTGTGTGTTAATCATGCGATCGAAGTGAACGTTTGAATAATGAACCTACGCAAAAATCGTCATCTAATAGTTCATAACTCTATAACCTACATATATAAAAATGCAACATGGCGACCAACCGAAATATTTAGACGGTTCTCAATATTTACTAATCTATGATAGCAATCTGAAATTTTGTATGTTGATAGAGGCAATTAACATAAATAGGATATATGAAAACTACTTGTTATTCATTGCTCCATGAAGAGAGGCAGGCCTGTCTCCATTATCTTCCTTGCTTGGCGGTTGGAACCAGTCAGTGTGATTCAAATTCCTCGTCTAAGAATAGTGTTACATGTAGGAGCTAGTTTGATCGCCGCGACACTTGCGGGAGTCCTTGCAGATATCATAATGCCCCAATTACAGATGGGCCTAGTTGGCCTGCCATTAGGTTTGATGTATTGTTGGAATCATAGGCGATATGTTTAGAACAGTCTTACAACATACATACAAAATTATTTTGCAAGAGACGCTAGAGAAAGGCAATAGCCTACATGTATACTTCCCTCTAAATAGTATCATACCAGCAAACTTTCCTGGTCTATTTCTTATTTCTTCCGTTCACTCTAGTTGTACCCAGCATGCGTTGCAATGCCAATAAAGAAAGTGCTGGCGCTGTAATTTTGTTTCTTGAGGTGCTTTTGGATACACGATATTTTTTTCAATTTCCGTTAACTGCCTCTAAACTATCATAAAATGGATTAACTAATTTATAAGCATTCGTGGTAGCGTGCACAACAACCCACCAAAGTGTCATCGCAACCGGATGAATGGCATATGAACGAAAACGGAATTTTGTTTAAACGATTCGTGCACTGACACTCATTTGTTTAATATACTCATGCGCTACCTATTGTAAAATGGATTTTCTAAGTTAGAAACCTTCACGTAAGTGTACTCAACAACTCATCAAAGTTTCATCGCAATCGATGAATGGTATATGAAAGCATACGGGATTGTGTTGAATCGCTTCGCGCGTCGTCACTCAATTGTTATGTCTACTAGTGCGCTACCTATGGTGAATGGATTTAGGCTACTAAGCCAGAAACCTTCCCGGAAGTATACACAACATCTCACCCAAGTTTCATCGCTATCGGACGAATGGTATATGAACGCATACGGGACTTTGTTGAAACGCTTCGCGCGTCGTCTCTCATTTGTTGAATCTAATCATGCGCTACCTACTGTCAAGTGGATTTACTAAGCCAGAAACCTTCCCTGAAGTGTACACAACATCTCACCCAAGTTTCATCGTAATGAGATTAAATGGTATATGAAAGCATGTGTTTTTTTTAAACTAATCGCACGTCATCTATTGTAAATTGGATTTACTATGCCTATAACTTTCCCGGGAGTGTGCACAACAACTCACCAAAATTTGATCGCAATCGGATGAATGGTTTAAGAACGCATAAAAGACGAACAGACGAACATTTTTTAAAAAATATATATTATACAAGCTGTACCCGGCATGAGTTGCAAGGACATTCAAAGAAAGTGTTGGCGTTGCAATTTTGTTTCTTGGTGTGCTTTTGGATACACAATATTTTTTTCAATTTCCGTTAACTGTCTCTAAACTATCGTAAAATGGATTAACTGATTTAGAAACATCCGTGGGAGCGTGCACAACAACCCACCAACATTTCATCGCAATCGGATGAATGGCATATGAACGCATACAGAATTTTGTTTAAACGATTCGTGCGCTGTCACTCATTTGTTGAATCTACTCGTGCGCTATCTACTGTGAAATGGATTTATTAAGTTAGAAACATTCACGTAAGTGTACACAACAACACTTCAAAAGTTTCATCGCAATCGATGTATGGTATATGAACGCATACGGGATTTTGTTGAAACGCTTTGCGCGTCGTCACTCATTTGTTGCATCTACTCGTACCCTACCTATTGTAAAATGGATTTACTGAGCCAGAAACCTTTCCTGGAGTGTACACAACAATTGACCAAAGTTTCATCGCTATCGGAAGAATGGTAGCCTATATGAACGCATACGGGACTTTGTTGAAACGCTTCACGCGTCGTCGCCCATTTGTTGAATATACTCATGTTCTACCTATTATAAAATGGATTTACTAAGCCAGAAACCTTTCCTGAAATGTACACAACAATTCGCCGAAGTTTCTCACAATCGGATGAATGGTATATGAACGCATGTGGGACTTTGTTGAAACGAATCGCACGCCATTTTGTTGAAGCTACTCGCGCGCCATCTATTGTAAATTGGATTTACTATGCCTATAACTTTCCCGGGAGTGTGCACAACAACTCACCAAAATTTGATCGCAATCGGATGAATGGTTTAAGAACGCATAAAAGACGAACAGACGAACATTTTTAAAAAAATATATATTATACAAGCTGTACCCGGCATGAGTTGCAAGGACATTCAAAGAAAGTGTTGGCGTTGCAATTTTGTTTCTTGGTGTGCTTTTGGATACACAATATTTTTTTCAATTTCCGTTAACTGTCTCTAAACTATCGTAAAATGGATTAACTGATTTAGAAACATCCGTGGGAGCGTGCACAACAACCCACCAACATTTCATCGCAATCGGATGAATGGCATATGAACGCATACAGAATTTTGTTTAAACGATTCGTGCGCTGTCACTCATTTGTTGAATCTACTCGTGCGCTATCTACTGTGAAATGGATTTATTAAGTTAGAAACATTCACGTAAGTGTACACAACAACACTTCAAAAGTTTCATCGCAATCGATGTATGGTATATGAACGCATACGGGATTTTGTTGAAACGCTTTGCGCGTCGTCACTCATTTGTTGCATCTACTCGTACCCTACCTATTGTAAAATGGATTTACTGAGCCAGAAACCTTTCCTGGAGTGTACACAACAATTGACCAAAGTTTCATCGCTATCGGAAGAATGGTAGCCTATATGAACGCATACGGGACTTTGTTGAAACGCTTCACGCGTCGTCGCCCATTTGTTGAATATACTCATGTTCTACCTATTATAAAATGGATTTACTAAGCCAGAAACCTTTCCTGAAATGTACACAACAATTCGCCGAAGTTTCTCACAATCGGATGAATGGTATATGAACGCATGTGGGACTTTGTTGAAACGAATCGCACGCCATTTTGTTGAAGCTACTCGCGCGCCATCTATTGTAAATTGGATTTACTATGCCTATAACTTTCCCGGGAGTGTGCACAACAACTCACCAAAATTTTATCGCAATCGGATGAATGGTTTATGAACGCATAAAAGGTCGAACAAACGAACATTCTTTTTTATATACAGGCCTATAAGATAAGATAAGGGCATTTAAACTAATTTTACAACTAGACAATCTACGAGCCGCAGGCTCGTTGTTCTTGAACAACATGTATTTATTCATTGGAACCAAATCGTCACATTGAGCCATGAACTCTGCTTTATCGTTTCCTTAAAACCCGGCGTTAGTCGCCCCCTAATAAGAGAGAGATCGCCGCGGAAAAACTGCTTTGTCTTAGGGGGCGACTAACGCCGGGTTTTAAGGAAACAATAAAGCAGAGTTCATGGCTCAATGTGACGATTTGGTTCCAATGAGTAAATAAATGTTGTTCAAGAGGTCTCGGTTCCTTCGCCTGTGGCTTACGTAGCAGTGCCATTGTTTGTTCATAGGAACATGGAAGTAAGCTTCTCAAATTGACTGTGATCTATCAAGTAAACGTTAAGGTTCAGTAAAAGAATGTCTCCATTTTGAAATACTGACGATCGTGGACAAGACCGACTAAGAAGCAAATGGGATTACAATTACATTTTTATTTTTACAAAACTCTACATTGTGTTTAACTCAAGAAACCAGCCTGGAAATAGTTTAATAATGCCACTGTTTTAAGTCTGCTCTGTTGTCTTGCAGGCTCAGCCTAGCCTTGCCCGACCGTGCAAGATAACGAGTTTGCTGACCAGTATTTAGTTTCAGTTCCGGACTTTGGTTTACTACGAGTAAGTGAGAGGAGGGAGAGACAAGCAAACAGATTATTTTCGTTAGCAAGCGTTCTGCCATGCTGTGTCAGGCCTGAACACAGTACAGAGAGGCCACGGCCGATTCCTTTCTAAGCCCGGGATTATTGGTTAGTTAATAAAAGACAAACGGTTTGCACTGAATCAGATGTATTGATCCAAGAATTAAAGGTAGCGCTAAACACCTATTATTTTATTTAAACACGAGTGTATCTGATGCTAGGTATTTCTTCGGATATGTTTCGAACGAATTGGAGGAAGTTATACAGAAGTTATCATTACCCGGCGTGAAATAGTTTATTAGAATGCATGTGTACTGGCGGCTTCTTAAGGCAACGAGCTTTTCTGAACCGAACCAAACTGGAACCGAACCAAAACCAAACCGACCCAAAACTGAACATAACCAATCCGAACCGAACTGAACCGACCCGAACCCAATGAAACCAAAACTGAACTGAAACCAAACCTGAACCGATCCATAACCGAACTTAATGACGAGGTTAAGGGACCAATTTAGTCAGCGACATCACTAAGTAGACCTTTCTTACTTTTATAATTGTATCATTTCACACTGATTGGAGGAACGCAAGTGTCTTCTGTACGCAAAGAAGCGAGATTCTTGTAACCAGCAATGTTGCGAGCTAGCAGACGTGTACACAGTACGTCAGAGGGACACATCTGAGGATCGGTTGTAGCGGGCAAACTATGAGTGGACACTTTGAGAGTGCATTCTTTATATTGGAAATACCGTTCATAAATGTTGTTGTTGTTGTTGTTTGAGTCTTCATTCTTTCAACAGGATTGATGCAGCTGTCCAAGCTTCCCTGTCCTGAGCTAATCGTTTCATCTCTACATAGTTACCACACCCTACATCCGAGGCAATCTGTTTAACATATTCTAACCTTGGTCTACCCCTACAGTTCTCATCCTCGGTCCTTCCTTCTAGAACTAAGTTTGCTATTCCTGGGTGTCTTAGTATGTGTCCTACCAACCTATCACTTCCCTTCATTAGCAGACACCACAAACATCTCTCCTCTCCCACTCGTCTTAAGACCTCTTCATTCGTAACCCTATCTACCCATCATTCTCCTGTAACACCACATTTCAAACGCTTCAGTTCTCTTTTCTGCTGCACCAATAGTCCAAGTTGCACTTCCATATAGCGCCACCTCCAGACAAAGGATTTAAAAAATAACTTCCTAATACCTAAATGTATATTCGATGTCAACAGATTCCTTTTTTGTAGAAATGCTTCCCTTGCCTGTGCTAATCTACTTTCTTTATCCTCTTTACTTCGTCCATCACTGGTTATTTTCTTCCTATGTAACAGAAGTCTCCTACTTCCTTTAGCTTTTCACCTGTCAATTTCATGTCCATAGGGGTTTCTGATTTCTTTCGACTACATTCCAATACTTTTGTTTTACATTTATTAATTTTCATCATGAATTCTTTCCTCAAGACAGAATCCCTACCATTTAAAAACTCATTCAAATGCTCTGGTGTGTCGGCTAAGATGATGATGTCATCAGCAAATCTCAGAGTTAACATTATTTCTCCTTGAATCTTTACTCTTACTTTGAAATTTTCTCCAATTTCCTTCATTGCTTGTTCAATCTATAGATTGAAAAGTAAGTTACAGCCTTGCCTTACACCTTTCTGAATACCAGCTTCTCCTTCATGTCCTTCGGGTCGAATGACTGCTGTCTGGTTTCTGTGTAGTTTGTAGAGCACCCTCCTATCCCTGTACTTTATTCCAATCGTTTTCAAAATGTCAAACAACTTACTCTAATCAATGTTATCAAAAGCCTTTTCTGAGTCTACAAATGCCATGAACGTTTTCTTATCCTTCCTTATTCTAGCTTCCAAAATCAGCCTTATACTTAGTAAAGCTTCCCTTGTTCCTATGCGTCTCCTAGTCTGGATGCACATCTAGACCTCTCACTGTATGATTCGTTTGGGAAGGAGTCTCATGGCGACTGTCTTGGTTCCTAGTTCCGTGGTATTTTGGACCAAACGGGCTCAATATATACAATATTCAGATCTTATGTAGGCTACAGGTACTACTGCTCACATCTATAGTGTGTGTTATAGCCTGTGATCTATTGAAGTATTATTGTGACGAACATCAGGATTGATGTGAATGTGGCGCGTACACAAATATTACACAAGGTTACGTAAACTTAGCTGGTATATGGCGTCCGTCCTCGCTCACTGCTCACCTCGGAATGTCCATTCCAGCTTCCTAGTTCATTCCACCTACTTGTTATTCGCTACGTCTAAGTGCTTTCTGCGCCATCTGTTGTTGTTTCTTAAATCCTTGCTTGGCTTAATTAATTTGTGTCTTGATTCGGCAGGACCTGTGATGATGTATGCTAATGGTTCAGAACGATCTATATTAACGA
Organism: Meconema thalassinum; assembly: GCA_946902985.2. Lineage (NCBI taxonomy): Eukaryota > Metazoa > Arthropoda > Insecta > Orthoptera > Tettigoniidae > Meconema > Meconema thalassinum. The sequence goes on along the minus strand of OX336392.1, from coordinate 4,975,826 downwards.
CACTGCAGTCAATGAGACAGTCCGAGTCTTGTCCGGATGCATGAAGCCAACGCCAGTCAACAAACTCTGGGATAGCTCCTCCCGCTGCCAATGCGGAGAGGGCGAGGCAGACCAATGATCCCCCGTCACCCACTGCATGATCATCAAGCTGTAGTTTGTCGCCTGAAATCCAGAAAGAACTTCATCGCTAGAACTCAACCACTGGAGGGAACAGCCGAGTCTAACCGCATCACCAGATGAAAGAGTCAGCTGCCGCTTGATATCCCAGTAAACGATGTTCCCTATCCTGTTTGGAGATCACTCAATCGTCTTTGGGTGGGCGTCACCCATTGCAAAATGGGGCATCCTTCCAGCTGACGGAGATGTGTCATGCGAGTGCTCATATGCTCTCAACTGGAACAACCTTGCACAACGCAAGACTTGATCGAGGCCAATATCAAGGCTATCGGAGTTGCTACGTTCTGGAAATGTTGACCGGACACGGAAATGAATGAATGAATGAACGACCAATCTCTTCCCCGCCTCGCATAAACAAATGAGTCATCTGTAAGCGCAACAGGTATATTGGGGCGTCTTGAACTAATTACCACTGCCTGACTTGGTTTATTGAGAATATGATACAACGTACATTCTTCACACTTAGCAGTTTTCCCATGATACTGATAATCATTGCCTGGCTTCCTTCGTTATGCTGTTTACTTGTTATCGACGGGAGTATTGTCTAATAGTATGAATAGGAGTGTGTTCATTTATATTATCTGGGTTGTTTACTTAAGCTAAATGGATTTCTATGACTTCTTTTATGTCAAGTTCCCTACTGTTTGTTTCGTAGTGTATGATTTTTAGGTCTGTTTCTATATTAGTGAAACTATGCCCGGTGCCATACATGTGTTGGCATTCTGATGAGTGTTTCCTGCATTTAATTGCATTTATGTGTTCTTTATAACATGTGTCCATCCTCCTCCCTGTTTGTCCTACAGTTCACGTCACGTTTTTTGGCCGGTGAGCCTCGATTGCACAGTTGGTATGTCCCTTGAATATACGCAATACATAGTTTGTACGTATGTTTTTTTCTAGTATTTCGCTTTCCCTTATCTTTTATTCCGTGAAAACCACCAACAGAGATTTCTGTGTGTTTTCGCTCTCTCCTTGTGCTTTTGCTCATGCCATTTCTTAATATGTTGCAGCTAACGAGATACTTCACCCCTCGTTCAACAGAAACATCAAGCTTCTCCAGAGCGCCATCTCGCAGCGCTTTGTTGAACTCACTCGTCTCTTGTGGACAACGTGGGAACAACCTGTTCTCACTGACTACCTATGATGCTTGTAAGTTCGACTCCTCCTCTACAGATGGCAACCTATACGCTTCTACATTCTTTGGTCTCTGCCTCAAGAAAAGAAATTTGTGTATTTAAGTGCATTCATTTTTCTCATGTTCATACCCATCCTCTTCGTTCGTCTCGCTAGTCGGGAGCTCTACTAAGCTCTTCATTCTTCTGAGGACAGGCAGCATACTCACTCGGTCCATCTACAGAGGACTACCGTCACCTGTCGGACATTTTGTGAAAATCATGTGGTGACAAATACTCTTATCAGCACCGTCAGTCAGCCAGTCATCATGCAAAGATAAGTTCTATACTATTTTAATCTAGCTATGAAGCTCTTAATACTTGCAAGTAATCAAATCTACTACATTTTATCTTGCCGGCAAGGTACAATTTTGTGATGTCAAACATCAATTTCCACCGTGGGAATCTATTCTAAATGTAAAAGTAGAAAGATTGGTTAGGCGCAATGGGCGATTTATCCATTTTTCATCTATACTCTGTCAAAGGCAATAACTTGACACATCGTGGGAATTTTGTACTTCACTCTGTCAAATGACAGTAATTGGCTTGTCGTAGGATTAATTTTGTATCGAATTCAACCTAGTCAAATAATCTCGAAAGTTCTTCAAGTATCATCGTCAAATTTAAAGTCTGTAATTGACACACCGTGAAATTCACCTAACTCCGCTTCTAACTGTCTAATGGGTCAACTCTGCTCATACCTCGAGACTCTCAACCTCAAGCAATACATCAATGTTCAAGATTAAAATAGCTTTGAAATTATGCAAATTCTCAACTCGGAAATAATTCATCCTGTTAAACAGTGACATTTTTTAATGATAAACTTTATCCCCATCTTTTGAGTTCGTCATGCCAAAAATAATCTGGTTTGCCTTATAATCGGTTACAGTGTTGCGCATACATACATGCATGGACAAACTAGTGAAGAAAACCTGCTGGTATTTTCCTTCCTCCCCATTTCACCCTCGACTAACAAATTTCAATTAAGTATATTACATAATCTATGCTGTATTTTCTTTGGTAAATTTGAGGTTACATCCAAGAGATGTCCTTCCCATTTTTGAATTTGCAACTAACTGCCACTCTGTATAAATTCAGTGGTATTTGTCAACCACATCCCTAGGTCCAACTGATGAATAGTTGGAGCTTTCTCTAAGCTAAAATTCTTTAAATCTATTGTAACTTTAAAAGCTCATTATTCCCTTGCCATCTGGGCCCTGTTTCATGCCTTTTCCATTTAAATTGTATTTTAATAATTCTCAGCGATTACTGCTGTTCCCAAGTTGCTAGGAGCAACCTAGATTATTTCTCTATCTTAACTCCAGTTAATCTTTATTGCGTCTAATGGGACACGTTAACTTGTGATATTTTTACTCATCTAATCTAGTCTACGCAATAATTGCGATTTTTTGATAAATAGTATATTAAAGTCTAATCTTGGACTGAGACCCACTATTTAGCAGAAACTCTTCCTTTTGTGTACTGTAACTTATCAGCAATTGAATTGCTCTAATGTGGCATCCTCAGATGTTTGGCCCACTGTTAGTATTTTGAATTATTTTTCATTTACTTAAGTTAGATAGTCTATCCTCGATTATTGTCGAGGCTAATTACTATTCTCACTATTCTTTCACTTGATTTTCACTTATGGCAGCAACTTAAGATGCGCCTCGTGAACTTTGGCAATTATTTCTTTTGTTTGTTGTGCCCTCGCCAAAGCCTGCTTAACTACTATTTCTGTTCAATTCATGATTTTTCACAGATCTCTTTAGATGAGTATCGCAGGTATAGTTCGCTCAGCTAACTTCCTACCATGGGTCGTTCTCAATCAATGCATCTTGATTATTGTTTTTTCATAATCAAGACTGTGTTTAATCTAGCTAAATCTCTTATTAGTACTTTTCTTGTGAGAGATTTAGTTTTTCATTTCGAGCACAACAATCATTCTTTCTGAATCCAAATGGTCATAGGGAGGAAGACAATGTATTGGAAGATGGAGAAGACAACACAGGAATGGAAAAGGACCTGAATTGGAGAGAACTGGAGATGGCTATAGACAAGATGAAAGGAGGAAGGGCACCGGGTGTGGATGAAGTGAGTGTTGAAATGGTGAAGGCAGCAGAGGAGGTTGGGAAACAGTGGCTGTACCATGTGATGAGGGTGATATGGAAGGAGAAAAAGACCCCAGAAGATTGGAAGAAAGGATTAATTGTCCCAATATTTAAGAAAGGAAGCAGAAAGGAGTGCAGAAATTACAGGGGAGTCACACTCATACCTCACTGTGCCAAGATATATGAAAAGATATTAGAAAGCAGAATACGAACCAAAGTGGAGAGAAAATTGAGAGAGGAGCAGTATGGATTCAGACCTGAGAGATCAAAAGTGGATCTCATATTTTCAGTGAGACAGCTCCAGGAACACCACTACGAATTTGGAGAGGATCTGTTGATGGCCTTCCTGGACATCGAAAAGGCCTATGATAGTGTGTGTAGGGAGAAGGTTTGGCAAGCAATGGAAAACATGGGAGTGGAAAAAGGGACTGTAGGCAGAGTGAAGGAAATGTATTGTGGAAGTGTGAGTTGTGTGAAAGTTGGAGGGGAAAGAACAGACTGGTTCAGACAAATGAGTGGCCTGAAACAGGGTAGTGCACTGTCACCCCTTCTCTTTATTGTGGTTATGGACGAGGTAATGACACGGATAGCAGGAAAGATAGGAGAAGATAAGATGAAAGCAATGGTGTTTGCAGATGATCTCATGGTTTGGGGAAACAAGGAGGAGGATATTCAGGAGCAAATGAAGGCTTGGGAAGAAACAGTGGGAGAGTATGGATGGAAGTTCAACATCAGTAAATGTGAGATCCTGTTAACAACCAGGAAAAAGGACAGACCAATGAGTGGGATAACACTTGGAGGTGGACAGCTGAAGAAGGTGGAAATTCTCAAGTACTTGGGAAGTATAGTGGAGGAAAATGGGAGATATGACAAAGAGATTACGGAACGTGGCAGACAGGCAGAAGCATTTCTGAAAAGCATTAGGAGCTTAGTGTGAAATAAAGATGTCCCACAAAAAAGCAAGGAAGTGTTATAAGAAGCTACTATATCCCGATACTGACCTATGCTTCAGAAATGTGGACAATGAAGAAAAGAGACATAAGCAGAATACAGGCAGGTGAAATGAAGTTCCTGCGAAGTAGAATCGGACTAACAAGAAGAGACAGAGTGAGGAATGAAAAGGTCAGGGAAATGTGAAAGAGGAGCCCTTGCAAGGTAGGATTGAGACATCAAGACTGAGGTGGTATGGACACTTAAAGAGAATGGATGAGAAGAAGATTCCCAAGAGGATACATGAGATGCAGATGCAGAAGAAACGACCAAGGGGAAGACCAAGAGATAGATGGCTGAAAGGAGTGGAGGAATGTGTCAAGAAGAGAGGCGAGGACTGGACCAGAGTAACAGCGGAGAGGTGGTGGGAAGAAAGGACTAAGTGGCGAAGCTTATGTTCCAAACAGACCCAGTCTGGGGCTGGAACAAGATGATGATGATGATGACTGCCAATATTTGTAAATGGCCACGGGCCACCCTTTTCCACACACTACTCTGCTTTGAGAAGTTTAGAGTCCCTAGTATTGATAACCCGACTAAATTAGTATATTTCATGAAATTATTTTATTGTTTTTACATCTGTTAAATAAAAATTTGCTTGTTTTGAGTCTTTCCCGTTTGAAGCAACTCTTCTGATTTCTCGCCCAACCCTGCTCATCTTCCCTATGGTGGCGATCGGACTCCAGCAGAGGACAGGTGGCATGTGCGCGATTACTTTCCGCGCAACTGACAAGTCACGTATCAGTTGCACATGCCCGAGGCTCACCGACCAAAAACCGTGGCGTGCATTGTACGTAATTTGCTTGACATCATGTTTCTTGGAATGATTATTAGTTCACCCCTGATTTTGAGTATGGTTTTGTTTATTTTAATTGCTATTATGAAGACGCTTCCCGAGTTTGTTGTTTGTTCTGAATGATATTTCGATTCCTTATTTTTTGAAAAGATTCGAGATTTTCTACGAGTTTGCCGTTTACGAAATTGAAACGCGCAAACTTGCATACATTTAAGTTTGGCGTTTGTACTGCACTATCTGTTGTTCGATGATTAGGTATTATTTGATTTATTTTATTGGGTGTGAAGTAATTTTCTTTAGGTATTTGTTACATGGTTTTAATTTGTCGTAATTTTCTTTTGGCATGGGAATACTTAAGGCCCTCTGAACCATCGAGTTGAAACCCGCCATTTCATCTACGCTTGGGAGATTGGAACAATGTTTGAGTGGGCTTGCGGAAGATCGACTACAACAGGTTATTGTTCGATTGTTATATCGAGGTAATTTATATTTCACTCAATTTAAATCAATTTAAGACAACTTAAAACTGAGTAACTCGATTAAAGAAACAGACGACATAGTAAAATTACTGAAAATCGCACTCAACGAAAACGCTTTTAATTCAACAATAAAATAAACGAACAGATCAATTCAAATTATTTCTTTGAACTCTGGTATCTTTACTTTAGCTATAGCTTTCGTTGTATGAATGTACCCTTGGATACGGTCAGGGGCGGATTTACGTATAGGCTGTATAGGCGGCAGATTTAAGGGGGCGGCAAATCTTGACTAAATGTTTTTTAATTAAAAAGAAAAAAAAAATATATTTTATTTAAAAAATAAAAATTTGAATTCTGAATATGTTCATGCATCTACAAGAGTAATGATCGCCCCTTAGAGACAATCCAATACCACCCATGTGACATATTATAAGATTGAGTAATAGTGGGTCTTCTGTTTCCGTCTCTGTGTGCTGCGCGTTGGTGGTCGAAGCCTCGTTTAGATGGAGACTGGTCTGATTATCTTGGAGGGGGGGGGGGGGGAGGGGGGGGGGGAAGCTCTGGTTGTTTTGCGTGGCTGGTACCTCTACCATGTTTTGTGTGGCTGGTGACTTTATCGTGGTAGCTTTGCTAATTACTTTTGTTGCGTCTGCATGGAGAGCTCCTGTTTTCTATGGTCGTCCGGCTTATTGTGGCTGCTGTTTTTGGTTCTTGCCTGGGGGAGAGAGGTTTTTCCCATCTTCCTGGCTGCCGGTACCGCTTCTTGTACTCTTTCTATGAGGGTGGATTCCATGTTCTGTTTCATTTGTTCTATGGATGATTGCATGGATTCTATAGAGCTCAATAGGCTGCTTTCCACAGCATTGGTTTGCATTCTTTGCATATCCGCGTGAGTCTGCAGTTAGGCCTCGTAAGCGTGTCTAGTTCGCCTTGCGTCAGACCCGCAAATTTCTTATGTTCCCCTCTTTCGCATGCCTCGCATGTAGCTGAGTCCTCATCTTCTTCTGTTCTGCGTTCGCATTTTCTGCAGAGCTCTGTAGGGTCCTTTCCTGCATTCTCGGTGACAGAGGAGGGGCAGAATGTTTGATGAAACAGGTGATTGGTCTCGGTCCACTGTGGATTTACTTCGTGTGAGGCTTAGGAAAGCCTCATTACGTTTGTAACAGAAGACTGGGTTCGGTCCGGTACGGTTATGTTTCATACAGAGCTAGACTGCTATGTATTCATCTTTTCTGCGATGGCGTTCACAGAAATTGTTCTCCGGTATGGTTATGTTTCATACGAAGCTGGACTGCTATGTGTGAGTCTTGTGTGCGAGGGCATTCACAGAAATTGTTCTGCAAGTGTTCGAGTTGTTAATTGCTGGAGTTAAGTCTATCTAACCTCACCAAATTCTTTGTGAAGACTGGTCTTTGTTTCCTGCTTATAAACTATTATTCACCTTCTTTGTTGCGAGTCTCTTTGACGTCTTTCTGATGTTGATCTCTTTTGTCAATTGACCTAATAGATTGCACATCATTGAACTACAGTTAACTGTCTATAATTCGAATTATAAGAAAGCTAAAATTTGGCGCGTCACAACACATTCATTTTTCGTTTCAAAATTTAAAATGGATGGGCATAAAAGATTAAGTGGTGCTCAATGTCGAAAGCAAGCATCTGGAAAAGCGCAAAAACAAGAAAAAGTCTTGGCTAAAACGCCAAAAATTGATATTTTTTTTTAAACCTTCGACAAGTGAAATGAAATGAAAATCCACAGCCTGCTTCCAGTCTCCGACCGGGTCAGGAATGGAATGAATGAAGCCCCCATCTAGCGGCGAGGATATGAACTGTGCCGGCTGCCGAGGCCTGACGCACTCCTCTGGGGCAATGATTAAATGAATGACAAATGAAATGAAATGATAGTGGAGAGTGTTGCTGGAATGAAATGTTGACAGGGAAAACCGGAGTACCCGGAGAAAAACCTGTCTGCCTCCGTTTTGTCCAGCACAGATCTCACATGGAGTGACCGGGATTTGAACCACGGACCCAGCGGTGAGAGGCCGGCGTGCTGCCGCCTAAGCCACGGAGGCTAAACCTTCGACAAGTAAGTTGCTCAAAATAATAATTGAATAATGAAAGAAATCAGTTTTCCAAATGCAATGAACTGACGTTTTTATGTGCATAAGAATAAGAAACATCAATCCTCTCGCAGAGTACACACCATGCACTGCACATTTGTATAATTTGGTTGGTACACTAGCTGCAGAAAGTTGTACAGAAGCGAGTAAGTAAGTTTTTTTGAATTGGTCCAGGAGTTGCATAATTTCTTTTCAGATTAGACAGAAAGATGGTCTGTTTTTCAGCATTTTGCTGATTCAAAATCAAACTAAAATCATTGTCTACAACTCGTTGTTCTGCACGTGCTGATGCGGTTTCTGTTCTGGTTGAATTTTGGAACGAAATAATAAATGCTTTATCAGCTTTTGAAGAAAAACCCAACGAAAAAGCAATAGTTCGAAATAAAACTACAGACCTTCGGAATAATATGGAACGACTAGAAAGTGCATTTATGCTAAGTACTTGGTCTGTTTTACTTGAACGATCCGGTGCTACAAGTCAGCAATTGCAAGCCATGGATACCAGCATTTCAGATATTTTGGATTTGTAAAAATCGTTGGTTGGTTTTGTAGAAGAAGCTCAGAAAAATATTGAACTTTATGAAGAAATAGCACGAAAAATTTCTACCACCCAGGAGTTTGAAAAAGACTTTCGTAGGAAGAAACAAAGAAAATTAATGTCTGATGTATTGTATGAAGATGATGTTGAGCTAGGTGGAAGAGAGAAGTTCAGATTAAATACTTTCAATATAATTTTGAATAGACTCTATTTGAAGGACAAATGCGCCGATTATGAAAGAATTTTTCAAAAATATATCGCGCTTATCGAATTCGGTGCGTTGAATGAACCTGAATTAAGGAAACATGCGGCAACATTAACTTACACGAATATTTTCCAAATGATATAGAACAAATATTTATAAACGAGTTGTGCCTCTTTCAAAAATATTGCTAAGTAAAAGAAAATTGAAAATTACCCGCCTTTAGAAATATTAAAATTTATTCAACAGTATGATCTACAAGGAGTATTTCAAAATGTTGAAATAGCCTACCGCTTGTTGAACTGGACAGCAGTTACCAACTGCAGTGCCGAACGCTCGTTTTCATGTTTAAAGCGCATACAAGACTATTTGAGCTCAACCACAAGCCAGAATCGTTTGGTTTGTCAAATGATTTTGGTAATTGAATCAGAATTAATGTCAGATATGGAATTTGACGATATTATCAAAACTTTTCCTAAAAGAAAAGCACGGAGAAAGATTTTTGTTAGCACACCTAGATCTTAAGTTATACCTACATATAAAATTTAATTATACGTGTAAAAAAAATAATCTCGAATTTTTTATAGGTTGCCTTACTAACTACCACTCAATTTACACACAAACCTAAAATAGGGGGGGTGGGGGGGCAATTTTAATTTTGCCTAGGGGCGACAAAAATTTTAATCCGCCCCTGGATATGGTACATCATTCTTACACAAGTTTTCAATATCTGCTTTCATAAAAGCATCTAAAATTACAAGAGTTGGCGATTTGTGAGTGGTTCCACATACATCAGAGCAGCTACGTCTCCATATCAGATCATAGACAAGTTTTTCACCATCTTCTCAGCAGAATACTCATACAGTGCGCCATTTCTGCATTAGTAGTTTAGGGATTATCACAGCAATAGATTAGTTGGTGGAAGGAGATGGGATCGTCATTTCTCAGTCTTGTAACATTGTGGGTAGGCTATTAAAATCAGATGCTTATTGCTTATCAGTAATAGTTGCCACACATACAGAGACCGTTTGTGAGTGTTATTGTAGGTTTGGTAATGTTTTGTAGGTCGAATTTGTGAAGTATATTTGTATCTGGTGATGCTTCTGTTATTATTTAATCACATGTAAATAACACATTGGGCAGACATTCATATTCACCGTTTGAAAGTTACCATTACATTCGGCTTTTGGAAATGATGGAAACAAATTTCGATTTTGGAAGAAAATATTTTTCTGCCTCTGTTCATCATCATTCAATACTAAAAGTCTGCAGGTATCTTCAAACAGCTGGTATGTGAGGAAGAAGTAGCGAACAATCTGTGGAGCGGACACTGCCCTTACCGCTAGATGAAGCGTTTCCACTTCATGCCTAACAATTATTCCAAGTAAAACTAGAATTCTACCATATTTTTCAGCTATGAACGATGACAATGCTACAAACTATACAAATGGGAAACTCTTAAGAAAAACTAAACACAGAATGTACAGCACAGACAGAGTATGCAAGCTGAAAATAAGTACTAAGTAATATAGGCTCACCTCGACATAATCTTTGGCATGGCCCCAATCTCGTTTAGAATCAAGATTTCCGAGCTCTAGACAGTCCACCTGGCCCAAGGCAATTTTAGCCACTGTTCGAGTGATTTTTCTAGTTACAAAGTTTTCACCTCTCCTAGGACTTTCATGGTTAAACAGAATACCATTGCACGCAAACATGCTGTACGCCTCTCGATAGTTCACAACGATCCAGTATCCATACAACTTGGCGCATGCTGAAACATACAAATACCTAATGTCACATACTGCAAGCCTATGGCTGCATGGTTAATGCGAACTTGAGATCGCACGGATCTTAACCTTACGTAAAAACTAGGCCTACACTTTATTTACCATAACACGAATGCAACCGGTATACTCTCTCGTAAATTTTAAGTGAATATTTGGGGTGTGGCATTACTTGAGTCGAGGTTGGCACCGTATCCCTACCCACCACAGAGGTTGAATCTCCAAACAACGCGAGTAGGTAATATAGGCCGAAGCTGGCGCAGGGGCTAATGGGCAAGATGGCCGCCGCGCGCAATCACTCTATGTTATTCTTATGGAGGGGTCATTCAGAGCTGGCGCAGTGGCTAATGGGCAAAATGGCCGCCACGCCCTGAGACCGTGAATGATGTCACAGAGAGAGGTCGGCCGTGTAGTTGCTAAATGGAATATTTATTATTAATATTATTATTATTATTAGGTAATTATTAATTGATCATGTGCAATCCAGACCAGCCTTATATTGTCCACTTTTGGTGTAGTTGCTAGCATTTTAGCTGTTTCCCTAGAGGTGTGGGTTTCATTCACGCCTCAACCAAGAAATTTTATTCTGGGCTGAGAGCTGGAATGGGGTACACAGCCTCATGAGGTGAAAGTAAGAAAACGTGGGGTTTCATTCATACCTCAGCCATTCCGCCTAAACCAACTTTACCTAACCTACCCTAACCTAACTTCGCCTAACCTAACCTAACCTAACATTATTTAACCTAACCTAACCTAACCTAGCCTAACTTCAAAGTGAGAGCAAATATGAGAGCAAATGTGAGAGCACACATAATAAACTAAGTTATAACCTAACCTAACCTAACCAAACTTCACATAACCTAACCTAACCTAACATAACCTAACATAACCTAACTTCAAAGTGGGTGCAAGAGTGGGTGCAAAAGTGGGTGCAAAAATGGGTGCAAAAGTGAGTGCAAAAGTGGGAGCAAAAAAGTGGGAGCAAAAAGGTGGGAGCAAAAAAGTGGGAGCAAAACAGTGGGGAGCAAAAAGTGTGAGCAAATAATTAAGAGTAAATGGGAGAGCACAAATAATAAACTTAGTTATAACCTAACCTAACCTAACCCACAGAAACCTCATTTAAGTATTTTAGATTCAACATTTTAACATTTTACATTTTAACATTTTAGATTTTTGATTTTTCATTTTACATTTTTTTTAGATTTTACATTTTTGATTTTTTTGTATTTTAGATTTTAGTTTTTTTAGATGTTACATTTTCAATTTAAGATTTTTTGATTTTAGATTTTACATTTTCCGAAAAGAGTAAACTACAAGGTCACATACCTAACCTCACCAAACCTAACTTTACCAAACCTAACTTAAGCTAATCCAAAGGCTAATGCACATACACAAAGTATATAAGGGCACATGCAACTATCCTTATGCTAGTCTTATAGGCTACTGTACAACATGATCACTACCCCAACCGCGGTATTTATTTTTCTTTTCATTTTGTTGTTTTCTCATTTGTCAATTTTCCAATTTCCCATTTTCAGTTTTTTTTAATGTCAGTTTTAAGTTTTTCAATTTCATAATATGGAGACATGGATTTTGCATTTTGTTGTTTACACAATTGCCAATTTTTCAATTTCCCATTTTCGTTTTTTTTAAATGACAGTTTTAGGATTTTCAATTTCATAATATGGAAACATGGATTTTGCATTTTGTTGTTTACACATTTATTAATTTCACAATTTCCCATTTACAGTTTTTAAAATGTCAGTTTCAAGTTTTTCAATATCATGATATAGAAACATGGATTTTCCAATTTGTTGTTATACATTATTTGTCAATTTACCAAATTCCCATTTACAGTTTTTAAAATTTCAGTTTAATGTTTTTTCTATTTTGTCAATATGGAAACATAGATTTTCCAATTTGTGTTTTACATGTTCATTTTGCATTAGGTGTGGAGAGAGGTGGGTAGTAATTAAAAATGTACAAGCAGTGTCCATACAATATTTTTCTTATTTTAAATACATGTACACTATTTACACATAATACATTTTTATATATATTCTTTTTTGTTATAAATTGTACAGTTGTTTTTATTTTGTTTTCTATTTATATATTTTTTTATTATGATTACCATTTTTTTATTTTTGTAGTGTTATTGTTTTATTTCCGAAATTGTTTTATGTATTTGCTAGTTGCAGGCAAAAGATTTTGATATTCATAAATTAACTCTTTAAGCATGATCAATGATTGAGTAATGACCATAGGCATGTGTACCTATACCAACAGCATCAATCACTCTTTTATCATCACCAGGACACAAAGCAATTTTGTTTATTCTTATAGATGATATGTCATGTTGTTTAGAAGCGAAAATGTTCATTGGTATTCTTTTTACATTGTTTTTCATGACACAATCCTTATAATCTTGAAAGCTTATACAATTTTTGACAACACCTTTGCTAATACCTTTAATCTTTTTGATTTCTTTACCATTTATGTCTAAAGCATACATTTTAGCTCTAAGTCCAACAAATGCTTTTATAATTTGTCCACAAGCCTCGTCTTTAAATTTCCCCAACGTTATCTTGTTTGATGTAGAGTAACATATGTGATTAGTAGGATAATCTGATGTGTCCAGGTGTTCTAGGAAATCCAACTTGTCTTGATATACATCTGGGGTGTTAACCAAATAAATGAACGAGTCGGTATCCATATACATGAGTTTAAGATTGTTCATTCCATAATAGGGTAGCAGGACATCATAGTGGTGGGGATACATGAGAGTTTTTGAAATATCCAGTATACACATTCCAATATATATAGGCTTATTGAATACAATGTTACGTTTAGCCATGTGGAAAGCAGCTAGGTTAGGACCATAAATTGTTCTGTCGATGAATGTTGGTTTAGCTATTAGCTTTTCTACCTTTTTGCTGTCAGTCACAAGACGTATGTCTATTCTTTTACGGATATTTTCCATTGTTTTCCCAAAAATGGCATTGTTGAATAAATTGTACAGATTTTTCTCAAAATCATTTTTGGCTTGTTTTCGAAGGTTGTTATTAAAATCAACGTAGGCCTTTAACCAAGGTCTTTGCTTAAACTTTAACACACGATGAATTTTTATCAATTTTATTCCATGATCTAAAGCCTGTTTTAATGCCATGTAGTGAACAACATATCGCCTTCGATTTCCAAGATGAGGAATTAGTTTTTAAGAGACGAATCCTTAGGTTGTGTACACTCTGGTAGGAAAGGTAAATCGTTGTGTAGATCATGAAGGTCAGATGGGTAATCAACATCAACGTCTAGAATGTATCCCACAGGATCGTCTTTCTTTAGTTTGTCTAGATCAACAGTATCTGGAGAAACCCACTGAAATCCACCATAAGGAAGGGAGTGGCACATAGCCCATACGTATTGGTTGTTGGCATCATCATAGGTAATAAACTGCGATGGTTTCTCAGAATCATAGGTTTCCATGTATTTATTGTTAGCTTCAGCATACCGATGAGACACCTGGCATATGCCTCCACGTATTCCAGACACGATTAGAAGAATCTGATCGTAATCCTGTATCAATTCCAGTTCAATTCCTGTGTAAAGGAGCATTGCCTCGAAACTTAAACCAGGCGAAGTAAAAAAGTGTGCAGCATCCACTCGGTGTGTTTCTAGTGTTCTGTTTCTAAATGCTTCAAAGCTGTCTGCAAGAAGGAGTACATCTGATGTTAGGTAGAGGTCACTATATTCCCCTAGAGTTTTAATGTTGAACTGTTTCCAGACATTTTTGGCATGTTCATAGTCTTCTTGAATAACATCTTCTTGACTTAATTTGTTAAAGAATGCCTCTTTTGGAGGTAAACACGTTTCACTTAACTTTTCCCATGAGTCAATGCAGTCATAACAAAATACCCCTTTACGAGTCATGAGCATTGCATTTTCTTTTCCAAAGTACTTGTCTGTTTCAGGGAATGATGTTAAGTTGGAAACTACGTTTTCCAAACTACTTGGCATTAGCCGAAACGTGTCCACAAATCTAAGCTTAACATTTCCTACATATTTGGTAAAGGAAATGTACTTTTCTTTGGAGTTAGCGATAACATCCACTCTCTCAGTAGCACATCCTAATTGCTTTACAATGAAATTTGCGTCGTAGCCACTCATATTATGTAGAAACACAGGAACGGGGTTACGTGTTTTACACCACAAATTACAGTTATTGTGAACACTTCCACGGTACTCCCCTGTAATGTGGCAGTGGTCTCGAACTTTCCAGTCCTCTTTGGTAAATGGTTTTTGACACAAATAACAGGTTTCAGAACATTGGAACTCTGATTCTTGATCCTGAGTTAAGGCCTTTGGAAAATTGAAGCTGTAAAGTCGATCAATTTCATTAGCTATTGAGATCAAACAGTCCATAAACCTTTCTGCAGCGTCAGGTCCACGATAAATAACAGGTTGGCTTGGAAGGTTTGTCTTTATGTGTTCCACAGCAGGTGAGGGTTTAACGTATATACCAAAGCTCATAGGAACATGACTCTGGTATGGCACTGTATAACTTGCTTCAGGATTGGGTAAACATGTTTGATATGGTAAGAGCATACTTTCAAAATCTGCATAGATAACGTAAGGTATTCTCAGCATTTTTTCCACGTTAAAAAATTTGACAATGGGGTTTTTAATAGGCATTTCAACCCTAGCAATGTCATGCTGGACACACAAAGCTCTATGTTCTTTCAATTTTTCCATTCCTTGTTGACCATATCGATTATCGAAGTGAGTAAAACACCGTTTACACGTATATATCTTATGTCCATGGTGAGTAATCTGATGTCCTACTAGTTTATCAAATTTTTGATAAAGACGTAGTGGTTCTGGCCGGATGATGAACTTAGCAGAAGGAGGTCGCGATGGTCTTGCAGCTCTTGATCCACAACCTTCAGAGGGAACAATTTGTTGTCTTGTTCCAATCCAAATACATTAATGGATATATCGTTGGCTTTTTCAAATTGGAGAATGTCAGCTAGTAATGTAGGAAATGATATTACAGAAAAATCATACTTGTTTTCCAGGTCCTTGTATTTACTAATGCGTTGAGCATCCTTTTTAACCAGTTTTGCTAAAATGGCATACATAAAACATTTTTCATCATTCAAATTTTCAGGATTAATGCAGGCTTTTCTTGCTTTTATAGCTGCTGGTAATTGAATATATGTGCTGCCACGCAAGGGATTGTACTTATTTATTTTCAATCGTACTCCATCCACTGCTAACAAATCCCAATTACTGCCTTTTAGCTCAGATTCTTCCATTTCCGTAGTTAACTTTGTAAATTGTGTTTCCAAGAATCTACTCAAGTCTGTTTCCAAAAATAGGGCCTGATTTCGTGTTTTAAAAGCACGATCTGTAATTTCATTGGTAGATGTATGAATGAATCTACATTCAGCCACAAGATTAACTTTTATCGACTTGTGCATTGCTAGTTCTTTCTGCATAGCTTGTATTATTTGCTCTTTGGACTCTTTAAGGTATGAATTTAAATCCTTGCACGTATCGCAACGAATGAAATAGGATTTAAGTCGACCTTGAAAAGATGTCTCATATTCAATAAGTCCATTTTTGTCAGGGACCAATGACAGTAGGTAATGTTTTGTAGGCTCAGATTTTTGTCTTTTAGCTGCCGACACAACATTACAACATTCTTCATGACGACGTCCATTGTAGGCATTGTTGAATTTATTGCCACACGTTTTACACTCATGAAATTCACCACACGATACTTCATGTTGCTTTCTATGATAGTCTCGAAGAAAAGTCTATCCACACTCTTTACACATATAGCTGGGAATGGCTTCTTCCATTATGAATGTTGATTTCTGCAAACAGCTGCTTACTGCGTATCACAAGGCTAGAGGTTGGTCGGTGAGACGGTCTTTCACGATGTGAACACCGTGAGAGGTAGTAGTCAACTGGTGATATTCTTGTGAAGGGTCCTCTAATATACCCCTAGTCTAGACCAACAGCTCTTTACAGCGTATGACAAGGCTGTAGACTGGACAGTGAAACGGTCTTTCACGATGTGAACACTGTAACAAGTAGTAGTCAACTGATTATATACTTGCTAAGGGTTCTCTAATATACAATAGTCAAGACCAACAGCTACTTACTGAGTAGTACAAGGCTGTACAATAGTTGTTTTGACAGTCTTTCACGATGTGGTCACTGTGAATGGTGGTAGTCAATTGATGATATTCTTGATAAGGGTCCTCTAATATACCCCTGGTTAAGGGTAACAGCTGCTCACTGCTTATGACAAGGCTAAAGACTGGTTGTTTCAACGGTCTTTCACAATGTAAACACTGTGACAGGTAGTAGTCAACTGAAAATATTCTCAAGGCCTATTCAAGGTTATCAGGTACTTACTGCGTATCAAAAGGCTGTACACTCATGTGTTAGACAGTCTTTTTTTTTTTGCTAAAGGCCTTCTATATTCCCTACACAAGGCTATACATGTTAGTTCTAAACACTTAGTGGTTAATTGCATAATAAATTTAAATACACAGCATATACGAGAACGTTTTCACTCGGTAAAACTTTACCAAATAGTCAAATGCGACACGCAAAGTATGTTGCCGCTATCTAGCGGAGACTATGAGAACTACTTGAACGACCAGCATGCTACCTAGCGCTCCATTTCAACACTCGCTCACTGAACGACCAGCATGCTATCTAGCGGTCGATAGCAATACTCACTCAACTACCAGCCTGCTACCTATCGGTCAATATAACAACTCACTCAACTACCAGCATGCTACATGTTGGCTTTTGTATTAGCTCTTACTTATTTGCTCTTGCTTGTTGGGGCTTATTTGGTCTTGGAAAGTATGTCAGTCCTTTTTATGGCTGCATAATGCTTACAGCCATGTTTGTAAGCAGCAGCAACAACAACAACAACAACACACAAAATTTCAAAAAAAATCGAAAGTACTCTAAGGTTTATCAATGACTCTCAACTCTTACACTTACCTCTATCCCATCCCTAGTCAAAAAAGTAGTGTATTTTTCAAATTTTTCAAAAATATATTTGGAAAGTAGGCTATATCATTAAACTAAAAATCCTGAAAAGACATATGTTAACTCCAACACCTACCTCTATACCACTCTTAGTCCAAAAATAGTGTATTTTTCAAATTTTCCAAACACATATTTCCAAAATGGGTTATATTTCCAAAATTAAAAAGTTTACAAAAATGTTTGTTTGACAGAAATGAATGGCCTTTACCCCCTCTACCGCGGTACCAACTCCCAGGTCTCTAGGAGAACAAAAATAAAATTTTGAAAATGGGCTATATTTCCAAAATTAGGAATTTTACAAACAAGTTTGTCTTTACCTCCTCTAGCACCATGCCAAATTTCAAGTTTCTAGGACAAAAGAAAATTATTTTTGAAAAATGGTCACTATTTTGGAAACTAGGAATTCTACAAAAACGTTTTTAACATAAATGAAAGGTCTATATCCCCTTTACCTGTAAACCAAGTTCCAGATCTGTAGAACAAAAATGAAAAAAGTTCAACTGGGAAAGTATTCGATTTTTCATAAAACCAAACATTCTAAAAAGTGTTCTGTGGGCTTAAAAGAATGGCCTCTATGTCCTTTATTTTTTATAATAAAACTTTATTATTTTGTACATTTTTTTGAAAAAAGTCCAATTTTGAAATTTTTATATTTTGGAAACTAAAGAGTTTACAAAAAATTTTGTTTGACATAAATGAATGGCCCTGACCCCTTCTACCACCAAAATAAATTTCAAGTCGCTAGGACAAAAAATAACAGTAGTGGAGTAGTGGTGCTTCTGGCCCCGCCCCAAAATGTGACGTCAGAAGGAGAGGTGTGGGAGGGGGCAGAAGCGCCACTACTCCACTACTGTTATTTTTTTGTCCTAGCGACTTGAAATTTATTTTGGTGGTAGAAGGGGTCAGGGCCATTCATTTATGTCAAACAAATTTTTTTGTAAACTCTTTAGTTTCCAAAATATAAAAATTTCAAAATTGGACTTTTTTCAAAAAAATGTAAAAAATAATAAAGTTTTATTATAAAAAATAAAGGACATAGAGGCCATTCTTTTAAGCCCATAGAACACTTTTTAGAATGTTTGGTTTTATGAAAAATCGCCTACTTTCCCAGTTGAACTTTTTATATTTTTGCCCTACAGACCTGGAACTTGGTTTACAGGTAAAGGGGATAGAGACCTTTCATTTATGTTAAAAACTTTTATGTAGAATTCCTAGTTTCCAAAATAGTGACCATTTTTCAAAAATAATTTTCTTTTGTCCTAGAAACTTGAAATTTGGTATGGTGCTAGAGGAGGTAAAGACCATTGATTTACGTCAGACAACTTGTTTGTAAAATTCCTAATGTTGGAAATATAGCCCATTTTCAAAATTTTATTTTTGTTGTGCTAGAGACCTGGGAGTTGGTACCGCGGTAGAGGGGGTAAAGGCCATTCATTTCTGGCAAACAAACATTTTTGTAAACTTTTTAATTTTGGAAATATAACCCATTTTGGAAATATGTTTTTGCAAAATTTGAAAAATACACTATTTTTGGACTAAGAGTGGTATAGAGGTAGGTGTTGGAGTTAACATATATCTTTTCAGGATTTTTAGCTTAATGATATAACCTACTTTCCAATTATTTTTTTGAAAAATTTGAAAAATACACTACTTTTTTGACTAGGGATGGGATAGAGGTAAGTGTAAGAGTTGAGAGTCATTGATAAACCTTAGAGTACTTTCGATTTTTTTTTGAAATTTTGTGTGTTGTTGTTGTTGCTGCTGCTTACAAACATGGCTGTAAGCATTATGCAGCCATAAAAAGGACTGACATACTTTCCAAGACCAAATAAGCCCCAACAAGCAAGAGCAAATATGTAAGAGCTAATACAAAAGCCAACATGTAGCATGCTGGTAGTTGAGTGAGTTGTTATATTGACCGATAGGTAGCAGGCTGGTAGTTGAGTGAGTATTGCTATCGACCGCTAGATAGCATGCTGGTCGTTCAGTGAGCGAGTGTTGAAATGGAGCACTAGGTAGCATGCTGGTCGTTCAAGTAGTTCTCATAGTCTCCGCTAGATAGCGGCAACATACTTTGCGTGTCGCATTTGACTATTTGGTAAAGTTTTACCGAGTGAAAACGTTCTCGTATATGCTGTGTATTTAAATTTATTATACAATTAACCACTAAGTGTTTAGAACTAACATGTATAGCCTTGTGTAGGGAATACAGAAGGCCTTTAGCAAAAAAAAAGACTGTCTAACACATGAGTGTACAGCCTTTTGATATGCATTAAGTACCTGATAACCTTGAGTAGGCCTTGAGAATATTTACAGTTGACTACTACCTGTCACAGTGTTTACATTGTGAAAGACCGTTGAAACAAACGGTCTTTAGCCTTGTCATAAGCAGTGAGCAGCTGTTACCATTAACCAGGGGTATATTAGAGGACCCTTATCAAGAATATCATCAATTGACTACCACCATTCACAGTGACCACATCGTGAAAGACTGTCAAAACAACTATTGTACAGCCTTGTACTACTCAGTAAGTAGCTGTTGGTCTTGACTATTGTATATTAGAGAACCCTTAGCAAGTATATTATCAGTTGACTACTACTTGTTACAGTGTTCACATCGTGAAAGACCGTTTCACTGCCCAGTCTACAGCCTTGTCATACGCTGTAAAGAGCTGTTGGTCTAGACTAGGGGTATATTAGAGGACCCTTCACAAGAATATCACCAGTTGACTACTACCTCTCACGGTGTTCACATCGTGAAAGACCGTCTCACCGACCAACCTCTAGCCTTGTGATACGCAGTAAGCAGCTGTTTGCAGAAATCAACATTCATATTGAAAGAAGCCATTCCCAGCTATATGTGTAAAGAGTGTGGAAAGACATTTCTTCGAGACTATCATAGAAAGCAACATGAAGTATCGTGTGGTGAATTTCATGAGTGTAAAACGTGTGGCAATAAATTCAACAATGCCTACAATGGACGTCGTCATGAAGAATGTTGTAATGTTGTGTCGGCAGCTAAAAGACAAAAATCTGAGCCTACAAAACATTACCTACTGTCATTGGTCCCTGACAAAAATGGACTTATTGAATATGAGACATCTTTTCAAGGTCGACTTAAATCCTATTTCATTCGTTGCGATACGTGCAAGGATTTAAATTCATACCTTAAAGAGTCCAAAGAGCAAATAATACAAGCTATGCAGAAAGAACTAGCAATGCACAAGTCGATAAAAGTTAATCTTGTGGCTGAATGTAGATTCATTCATACATCTACCAATGAAATTACAGATCGTGCTTTTAAAACACGAAATCAGGCCCTATTTTTGGAAACAGACTTGAGTAGTTTCTTGGAAACACAATTTACAAAGTTAACTACGGAAATGGAAGAATCTGAGCTAAAATGCAGTAATTGGGATTTGTTAGCAGTGGAAGGAGTACGATTGAAAATAAATAAGTACAATCTCTTGCGTGGCAGCACATATATTCCATTACCAGCAGCTATAAAAGCAAGAAAAGCCTGCATTAATCCTGAAAATTTGAATGATGAAAAGTGTTTTATGTATGACATTTTAGCAAAACTGGTTTAAAAGGATGCTCAACGCATTAGTAAATACAAGGACCTGGAAAACAAGTATGATTTTTCTGTAATATCATTTCCTACATTACTAGCTGACATTCCCCAATTTGAAAAAGCCAACGATATATCCAATAATGTATTTGGATTGGAACAAGACAACAAATTGTTCCCTCTGAAGGTTGTGGATCAAGAGCTGCAAGACCATCGCGACCTCCTTCTGCTAAGTTCATCATCCGGCCAGAACCACTACGTCTTTATCAAAGATTTTGATAAACTAGTAGGACATCAGATTACTCACCATGGACATAAGATATATACGTGTAAACGGTGTTTTACTCACTTCGATAATCGATATGGTCAACAAGGAATGGAAAAATTGAAAGAACATAGAGCTTTGTGTGTCCAGCATGACATTGCTAGGGTTGAAGTGCCTATTAAAAACCCCATTGTCAAATTTTTAAACGTGGAAAAAAATGCTGAGAATACCTTACGTTATCTATGCAGATTCTGAAAGTATACTCTTACCATATCAAACATGTTTACCCAATCCTGAAGCTAGTTATACAGTGCCATACCAGAGTCATGTTCCTATGAGCTTTGGTATATACGTTAAACCCTCACCTGCTGTGGAACACATAAAGACAAACCTTCCAAGCCAACCTGTTATTTATCGTGGACCTGACGCTGCAGAAAAGTTTATGGACTGTTTGATCTCAATAGCTAATGAAATTGATCGACTTTACAGCTTAAATTTTCCAAAGGCCTTAACTCAGGATCAAGAATCAGAGTTCCAATGTTCTGAAACCTGTTATTTGTGTCAAAAACCATTTACCAAAGAGGACTGGAAAGTTCGAGACCACTGCCACATTACAGGGGAGTACCGTGGAAGTGTTCACAATAACTGTAATTTGTGGTGTAAAACACGTAACCCCGTTCCTGTGTTTCTACATAATATGAGTGGCTACGACGCAAATTTCATTGTAAAGCAATTAGGATGTGCTACTGAGAGAGTGGATGTTATCGCTAACTCCAAAGAAAAGTACATTTCCTTTACCAAATATGTAGGAAATGTTAAGCTTAGATTTGTGGACACGTTTCGGCTAATGCCAAGTAGTTTGGAAAACGTAGTTTCCAACTTAACATCATACCCTGAAACAGACAAGTACTTTGGAAAAGAAAATGCAATGCTCATGACTCGTAAAGGGGTATTTTGTTATGACTGCATTGACTCATGGGAAAAGTTAAGTGAAACGTGTTTACCTCCAAAAGAGGCATTCTTTAACAAATTAAGTCAAGAAGATGTTAGTCAAGAAGACTATGAACATGCCAAAAATGTCTGGAAACAGTTCAACATTAAAACTCTAGGGGAATATAGTGACCTCTACCTAACATCAGATGTACTCCTTCTTGCAGACAGCTTTGAAACGTTTAGAAACAAAACACTAGAAACACACCGAGTGGATGCTGCACACTTTTTTACTTCGCCTGGTTTAAGTTTCGAGGCAATGCTCCTTTACACAGGAATTGAACTGGAATTGATACAGGATTACAATCAGATTCTTCTAATCGAGTCTGGAATACGTGGAGGCATATGCCAGGTGTCTCATCGGTATGCTGAAGCTAACAATAAATACATGGAAACCTATGATTCTGAGAAACCATCGCAGTTTATTACCTATGATGATGCCAACAACCAATACGGGTTGGCTATGTGCCACTCCCTTCCTTATGGTGGATTTCAGTGGGTTTCTCCAGATACTGTTGATCTAGACAAACTAAAGAAAGACGATCCTGTGGGATACATTCTAGACGTTGATGTTGATTACCCATCTGACCTTCATGATCTACACAACGATTTACCTTTCCTACCAGAGTGTACACAACCTAAGGATTCGTCTCTTAAAAACTAATTCCTCATCTTGGAAATCGAAGGCGATATGTTGTTCACTACATGGCATTAAAACAGGCTTTAGATCATGGAATAAAATTGATAAAAATTCATCGTGTGTTAAAGTTTAAGCAAAGACCTTGGTTAAAGGCATACGTTGATTTTAATAATAACCTTCGAAAACAAGCCAAGAATGATTTTGAGAAAAATCTGTACAAATTATTCAACAATGCCATTTTTGGGAAAACAATGGAAAATATCCGTAAAAGAATAGACATACGTCTTGTGACTGACAGCAAAAAGGTAGAAAAGCTAATAGCTAAACCAACATTCATCGACAGAACAATTTATGGTCCTAACCTAGCTGCTTTCCACATGGCTAAACATAACATTGTATTCAATAAGCCTATATATATTGGAATGTGTATACTGGATATTTCAAAAACTCTCCTGTATTCCCACCACTATGATGTCCTGCTAACCTATTATGGAATGAACAATCTTAAACTCATGTATATGGATACCGACTCGTTCATTTATTTGGTTAACACCCCAGATGTATATCAAGACAAGTTGGATTTCCTAGAACACCTGGACACATCAGATTATCCTACTAATCACATATGTTACTCTACATCAAACAAGAAAACGTTGGGGAAATTTAAAGACGAGGCTTGTGGACAAATTATAAAAGCATTTGTTGGACTTAGAGCTAAAATGTATGCTTTAGACATAAATGGTAAAGAAATCAAAAAGATTAAAGGTATTAGCAAAGGTGTTGTCAAAAATTGTATAAGCTTTCAAGATTATAAGGATTGTGTCATGAAAAACAATGTAAAAAGAATACCAATGAACATTTTCGCTTCTAAACAACATGACATATCATCTATAAGACTAAACAAAATTGCTCTGTGTCCTGGTGATTATAAAAGAGTGATTGATGCTGATGGTATAGGTACACATGCCTATGGTCAATCATTGACCATGCTTAAAGAGTTAATTTATGAATATCAAAATCTTTTGCCTGCAACTAGCAAATACATAAAACAATTTAGGAAATAAAACAATAACACTACAAAAATAAAAATATGGTAATCATAATCAAAAAATAAATATAAATAGAAAACAAAATAAAAACAACTGTACAATTTATAACAAAAAAGAATATATATAAAAATGTATTATGTGTAAATAGTGTACATGTATTTAAAATAAAAAAATATTGTATGGACACTGCTTGTACATTTTTAATTACTACCCACCTCTCTCCACTCCTAATGCAAAATGAACATGTAAAACACAAATTGGAAAATCCATGTTTCCATATTGAAAAATAGAAAAAACATTAAACTGAAATTTTAAAAACTGTAAATGGGAATTTGGTAAATTGACAAATATGTATAACAACAAATTGGAAAATCCATGTTTCTATATCATGATATTGAAAAACTTGAAACTGACATTTTAAAAACTGTAAATGGGAAATTGTGAAATTAATAAATGTGTAAACAACAAAATGCAAAATCCATGTTTCCATATTATGAAATTGAAAATCCTAAAACTGTCATTTAAAAAAAACGAAAATGGGAAATTGAAAAATTGGCAATTGTGTAAACAACAAAATGCAAAATCCATGTCTCCATATTATGAAATTGAAAAACTTAAAACTGACATTAAAAAAAAACTGAAAATGGGAAATTGGAAAATTGACAAATGAGAAAACAACAAAATGAAAAGAAAAATAAATACCCCGGTTGGGGTAGTGATCATGTTGTACAGTAGCCTATAAGACTAGCATAAGGATAGTTGCATGTGCCCTTATATACTTTGTGTATGTGCATTAGCCTTTGGATTAGCTTAAGTTAGGTTTGGTAAAGTTAGGTTTGGTGAGGTTAGGTATGTGACCTTGTAGTTTACTCTTTTCGGAAAATCTAAAATCTAAAATCAAAAAATCTTAAATTGAAAATGTAACATCTAAAAAAACTAAAATCTAAAATACAAAAAAATCAAAAATGTAAAATCTAAAAAAAATGTAAAATGAAAAATCAAAAATCTAAAATGTTAAAATGTAAAATGTTGAATCTAAAATACTTAAATGAGGTTTCTGTGGGTTAGGTTAGGTTAGGTTAGGTTAGGTTAGGTTATAACTAAGTTTTTTATTTGTGCTCTCCCATTTACTCTTATTTGCTCACACTTTTTGCTCCCCACTGTTTTGCTCCCACTTTTTTGCTCCCACCTTTTTGCTCCCACCTTTTTGCTCCCACTTTTGCACTCACTTTTGCACCCACTCTTGCACCCACTTTTGCACCCACTTTGAAGTTAGGTTATGTTAGGTTAGGTTAGGTTAGGTTAGGTTATAACTTAGTTTATTATGTGTGCTCTCATATTTGCTCTCATATTTGCTCTCACTTTGAAGTTAGGCTAGGTTAGGTTAGGTTAAATAATGTTTGTTAGGTTAGGTTAGGCGAAGTTAGGTTAGGTTAAGTTAGGTTAGGGTAGGTTAGGTAAAGTTGGATTAGGCGGATTGGCTGAGGTATGAATGAAACCCCACGTTTTCTTACTTTCACCTCATGAGGCTGAGTGTACCCCATTCCAGCTCTCAGCCCAGAATAAAATTTCTTGGTTGAGGCGTGAATGAAACCCACACCTCTAGGGAAACAGCTAAAATGCTAGCAACTACACCAAAAGTGGACAATATAAGGCTGGTCTGGATTGCACATGATCAATTAATAATTATCTAACAATAATAATTATAATATTAATAATAAATATTCCATTTAGCAACTACACGGCCGACCTCTCTCTGTGACGTCATTCACGGTCTCAGGGCTTGGCGGCCATTTTGCCCATTAGTCACTGCGCCAGCTCTGAATGACCCCTCCATTAGAATAACATAGAGTGATTGCGCGCGGCGGCCATCTTGCCCATTAGCCCCTGCGCCAGCTTCGGCCTATATTACCTACTAACGCGATACCAACTGCGCCGTAATACTGGCCGGTGGTTAGAAAGTACCATAAGGCATTATTTATTATATTGGCAAATTCAGCTAGAAGTAGTTGTGCACTTTTTCCCTTTCTAATACCATGCACATGTCCCTTTAAAGTATCATGTTCATTTAGAAAATTGTTCAGTCTCTTATCCAAGCATTTTTTTTTTTTGTGTAGGATTGATAAAATGCATATTGGTCTACAGTTGCCAAAGTCTAAGAAGTGATCACCATGCTCATATATTGTGTTTCCCAGATAGTTTGGTATTATGCCTGAATCGAATATCTTGTTTATGAGATGTGTTATGACGGGAATAGTTTTTTGAGATGATTTAATTTCAAGCGTATATCGTTTTTAATACCTTAATTATGTTCTCTATTTCATATATCAGTTTCAAGTAACTTAAAATAATTCATTAATGTAATGTGTAAATTGTGGAATCCGCCAATACTTGTGAAATGATGTTCAATGTTTCAATATCTACATCAGTGTTAAATAGTTTACATTGAAATGGATATCCTTACAAAATGTATTTCATCTTATGTTAAATTCAAAGGCTCCACGTGTCTTTGCCAATATCAAAGAGATGTCACTAGAACAGGGTAAGATCAAGAATAAATTAGGTGACCAACCCGTAACACACCACGTGCCACATACGATGTTGATAATCTTGAATGTGCCACTCTACGTCAACCAACCCTCCTCCATAGTCGCTGGAAACGATAAAGAAATTATGTTTCTATGCATACTTCAAATAAAAAATGGGAAACTATTGTTAATCTGGATACAAAACAATACAAAGAAACATTATTATGATCAGGGCCAGGACTTTTTGGTGTTAATCCTTTTTGTAAACTTCGTGAAAATTGTATGAAATATCGTGTTTATGACTATCAGAAAGACAGTAATTTCACGAAACCATCGTGATCATTTTAATGCCATATACTAATACAAAAAGTTACTATATCAATTAATGATTTTATATAATGCATAATATTTGCAATATATATGGGGAAATAAAGCTTACAAATAAATATATTTATCTTCGGAAATCAGCGTTGTTCTGTTACACTCGTCACTAAAAGTGCAGTGTAAAACTAAGTTGTATACAAAATAATCTGTCATTTACATAATATAGCTTTGGGGCGGGGCTAGTAAGTCGAGTGAAACTATAAACCCGACGTTTTGTGACAACTACTTGTCTCTTTATCAAGGTTTGTCAAGAAAGAAAGAAAGAAAGAAAGAAAGAAAGAAAGAAAGAAAGAAAGAAAGAAAGAAAGAATGAGTAAACAATGCCATAGCCTCCATAGATAAATGGTAGATAGGAAGCCATGTCGGAACAAATACTGTTCGGGTCCACGCTCTGTGAACTTTCGGGGTGAGGGGAAAGAGCAGGGAAGGGTCAGGCGAGAAGAGAAGGGTCTGTCAACAGCCCGCCTGATGTCTCGTATTCCTTTCTATTCCAATACTGCTAACATAGGTCCGTTGCTCAAACCACTGCGGTGTTACGAATGAGTGAGTTAGTCATCGACCAATGTATTTGATTCTGTACAAAGCACGGACAGAGAAACCTCATCACTCGTCAACACCACTTATCAGATTTCACGATGCACATTCCTCTCAGGTTCACGCAGCTTAGACCCGAGCAGTAGTTAGACCAAGAACATGTTGGTAATGAAACTATAGAGGGCAGCCATGATTTACTCAAGGGATACCCATCACCTCTATTAAAGTTGTGTGGTTGTTTACGTATTTCAATCGCCTCCCGAAACATACGAGTTGTGAAATGCTTCTCCATACAGATGACATAAGTTTCATCAAAAAGAATTCGATAGTCATTCTGTTTGGCATGTTCAGCAATCGCAAAGACGTAAATGACTACGATGTTCAATGACCCTTGTTGTGATTCACCTACATGTCTGCCCAATACATACGTAACCACAGGAACAGCGAATCTTATATACTCCAGCACAGTTAAAACCAACTGAATCCTTGAATGATCGCAAGGATTAGCCCACGGTGACATTAGGCTTGAATATGGTTTCGATATTGTGTCTTCTTGATAATCCTGTCCGTGACAGATTGCACGTATGGTAGATAGGCCAATTTCGCAGGAGGAGGATTCTGCGATAATCTGTCTTTCGGTTTAAGATGTAACACTTGATTAATCTGTCTCATCGAGTAGCCATTCTTCTGGAAAGTAGAAGAAAGCGATGGGCTGGTTCATAACGCAAAGTTCTGGTTCCATGCTCACGTGCTAATGACAAGACATAGATCCATGACTTCACAGTTACTAGTAACACCTGTAACGCGTTACTCACAAAGTAAATGAGTTAATTACCATAAGGGGATCGGGGATAGAATGGTGTAGTTTCCTTCTGAGGGATTTCATGAACTTTTCCATACAGTTCCTCACAAACCCTCCATAGCTTCTAGCAGTGATAAATGAGTTAATTATCATTAGGGGATCGGGGATAGAATGCTGTAGTTTCCTTCTGAGGGATTTCATGAACTTTTCCATACACTTCCTCACAAACCCTCCATAGCTCCTAGCAGTGATAAATGAGTTAATTACCATAAGGGGATCGGGGATAGAATGGTGTAGTTTCCTTCCGAGGGATTTCAAGAACTTTCCCATACAGTTCCTCACAAACCATCCAAAAGCTTCTAGCAGTGATAAATGAGTTAATTACCATAAGGGGATCGGGGATAGAATGGTGTAGTTTCCTTCTGAGGGATTTCATGAACTTTTCCATACACTTCCTCACAAACCCTCCATAGCTTCTAGTAGTGATAAATGAGTTAATTACCATAAGGGGATCGGGATAGAATGGTGTAGTTTCCTTCAGAGGGATTTCATGAACTTTTCCATACACTTCCTCACAAACCCTCCATACCTTCTAGCAGTGATAAAGGAGTTAATTACCATAAGGGGATCGGGGATAAAATGGTGTAGTTTCCTTCAGAGGGATTTCATGAACTTCTCCATATAGTTCCTCCCAAACCCTCCACAGCTTCTAGCAGTGATAAATGAGTTAATTACCATAAGGGGATCGGGGATAGAATGGTGTAGTTTCCTTCTGAGGGATATCATGAACTTTTCCATACACTTCCTCACAAACCCTCCATAGCTACTAGCAGTGATAAATGAGTTAATTACCATAAGGGGATCGGGGATAGAATGGTGTAGTTTCCTTCTGAGGGATTTCATGAACTTTTCCATACACTTCCTCACAAACCCTCCATAGCTTCTAGCATTGATAAATGAGTTAATTACCATAAGGGGATCGGGGATAGAATGGTGTAGTTTCCTTCAGAGAGATTTCATGAACTTCTCCATATAGTTCCTCCCAAACCCTCCATAGCTTCTAGCAGTGATAAATGAGTTAATTACCATAAGGGGATCGGGGATAGAATGGTGTAGTTTCCTTCTGAGGGATTTCAAGAACTTTTCCATACAGTTCCGATGTAGAAGCCTGATAGAACTTGACATCCTTCTCAAGCCCACATGTTCTAATTGCATCGAGAAGTCTCAAGGTGCCAAGAGCATCAACTTCTGCGGTATATTCACTGAGATCAAAAGACACCTGAAAAAGAAAAACAATCATCACACGGCTGAACTTAATTTCCAAATCAGAGAATTGGGAAACAAATGGTTGATAACCGTTGTGCTACAATATTTACGTTTAGCTGTAGAAATTCTTCTCTGAAAACATAGTAATAAGTGTTGATGAGTAAATGATGAATGCTGCAGGGTAAATCCACAGCAGGAAGTTGATGAATGGCTAACCTTTGAGCCGGTTACATCTGTTGAGTAAGACTAGAAAAAGTGACAGCAGGGATCTCCGAGGAATTGAGTAGCCTTGACATGACAATATAGCACAATAGAGTGAAAGGAATGATGGTACTCATGTAGATAAATCTGATCGAGTGAAAGGGATGAATGACACGCGCAATAGCCCGATACGAGTTATAGCAAAGAATGACATGTGAAATAGCCCGATGGATCGATAGCAATGAATGTCATGTGAACGAGTCCGATAGATCGATAGCAATGAATGGCCTGTGAAATAGTCCGATAGATTGATAGCAATGAATTGCCTGTGAAATAGTCCGATAGATTGATAGGAATGAATGGCCTGTGAAATAGTCCGATAGCAATGAATGGCATGTGAAATAATCCGATAGATCGATAGCAACGAATGACCTGTGAAATAGTCCGATAGATCGACAGCAATGAATGACATGTGAAATAGTCCGATAGATAGCCTATATAGCAATGATGGAATGTGAAATAGTCCGATAGGTCGATAGCAATGAATGGCATGTGAAATAGCCCGATAGATCGATAGCAACGAATGACCTGTGAAATAGTCCGATAGATCGATAGCAATGAATGGCATGTGCAATAGCCGGATACATCGATAGCAATGAATGACATGTGAAATAGTCCGATAAATCGATAGGAATGAATGACATGTGAAATAGTCCGATAGCAATGAATTGCATGTGAAATGGCCCGATAGATCGATAGCAATGAATGACCTGTGAAATAGTCCGATAGGTCGATAGCAATGAATGGCATGTGAAATAGTCCGATAGATCGATAGCAACGAATGACCTGTGAAATAGTCCGATAGATCGATACCAATGAATGACCTGTGAAATAGTCCGACAGATCGATAGCAATGAATGACATGTGAAATAGTCCGATAGATAGCCTATATAACAATGAATGGCAAGTGAAATAGTCCGATAGGTCGATAGCAATGAATGGCATGTGAAATAGTCCGATAGATCGATAGCAACGAATGACATGTAAAATAGTCCGATAGATCGACGGCAATGAATGACATGTGAAATAGTCTGATAGATCGATAGCAATGAATGGCATGTGAAATAGTCCGATATATCGATAGCAATGAATGGCATGTGAAATAGTCCGATAGATCGATAGCAACGAATGACATGTAAAATAGTCCGATAGATCGACAGCAATGAATGGCATGTGAAATATTCAGATATATCGATAGCAATGAATGGCATGTGAAATAGCCCGATAGATCGATAGCAAATGAATGGCTTGTGAAATAGTCCGATAGATCGATAGCAATGAATGGCATGTGAAATAGTCCGATAGATAGCCTATATAACAATGAATGGCAAGTGAAATAGTCCGATAGGTCGATAGCAATGAATGGCATGTGAAATAGTCCGATAGATCGATAGCAACGAATGACATGTAAAATAGTCCGATAGATCGACGGCAATGAATGACATGTGAAATAGTCTGATAGATCGATAGCAATGAATGGCATGTGAAATAGTCCGATATATCGATAGCAATGAATGGCATGTGAAATAGTCCGATAGATCGATAGCAACGAATGACATGTAAAATAGTCCGATAGATCGACAGCAATGAATGGCATGTGAAATATTCAGATATATCGATAGCAATGAATGGCATGTGAAATAGCCCGATAGATCGATAGCAAATGAATGGCTTGTGAAATAGTCCGATAGATCGATAGCAATGAATGGCATGTGAAATAGTCCGATAGATCGATAGCAATTAATGGCATGTGAAATAGACCGATGGGTCGATAGCAATGAATTGCATGCGAAATAGTCCGATAGATCATATTACAACTTCGAGTCGGTCAACACAATATAATCCCAATTATTGGGCAATGCGAAAAACAACCTGAAAAAATTACAAGTGATTAAAAATATTTGTTACAGAATACAGAAGATGACATGTTTCGGTCATGACGCGAGCATCATCAGATCTCTACATGACATTACTAGATCCCACAAGGTCAACCATGACACGGAAACAGAGTCCTGAAACAAGAGCCCTCATAAGATCGACAGAATATTAAAATGTACGGCTAATACAGCTGTTTAAAAAAAACGGAAATGTTAAGACCCCTTGATAAGAATATGAACATGGCTGACGGCACTTTATAACCGTTACCCTCCCTCCCCCAAAGCAATAAGCCCCCGGAATAGAAATACAGTAAACTCCCGATTATCCGCGGAATTGACTGGCGCTGATACCGCGGATAATCGAATTTCACGGATAAGCCGCAAAATTGCTGGTAATTGTTAAACAAAGGTCGAAGGCACTAAAAAACAACACACAAGTGCTATAAATAAGTTTATTATACAATAAAAGGACGTATATGATATTATTTATTTATTTATCGTATGGCTTTTAGTGCCGGGAGTGTCCGAGGACATGTTCGGCTCACCTGAGTCTGTAGCTGCTTCCAGCGGATACCCTAAAGGGTGAGCTACAAGTTCCGTTCAATTTCAAGTAGTTCCAACTTTCGCCACCAGATATCAATGATAGCTAGTGGTGAACGTTGGAACTTTGATAGAGCGTTCTGACGAAATCTAACCTAACAAATTTTGCTTTACACAAGTTTAGTCTGTGAAAGGATCTTTTACATGCCATAAATCTATGACATGGGACCGCCGGCTTTACTTCCCCTCCGAAGGAAGGCATACTGAAGGATTTTTAACGCTCTTAAAAAATCCGACGACTTCGGCCGGGTTTGAACCCGCTATCTTGGGTACAGCAGTTCAGCATGCTACCGACTACGCCACCGAAGCCGCTACGTATATGATAACAAAACTCAGTCGATGTTATGTGTTTTATTAAAAAGTCTGGTTTACTGTTTAACAAAAAAATCGGTCATTTGCTTTTGCTTTTTCTTAGTAAAACTTTTTTTTTCTTTATTTGTGATTTGAGTTTTCTCAAGACCATCTTGTCACAATGTGATGCGTCGTCTTGCTCTTCAAGGTATTGAAGAATCCTGTCAATGTCTGCATCAGCGTTTCCTCATTGTCTTCCGATTCAACCGATTCAATCCCTCATACTTGATGCATGATCTTTTCATCTGTGAGGTATTTGCGATTTACGATGTTTATTACGTTTAAGTATTTAGTAACTTTATTTCAATTTTTGAGAAATAATTTTCGGTTTCAAAACCTTCCTTTTTTTTAAATAAAAATGTTCTTCTACAGGCACAGCGGATAATCCGCAAAGCGGTTAAACCGCCCGCGGAAAATCGAGGGTTTACTGTATAAACACTGGATAAGTAAATGTATACAACTGTGATATTGTTTTGCCTCCCTCGTGCCCTTCTCAGAGGTCGTACTTGCTTGGCGAGTAAGGGGATGTAGCCGAGAAGGCAAGAGGATGTGTGTAATTGTGTGGAATGAAAGGGAAGTCAGTCAGTAGCAGAGCGGAAGCCAGTTGCGTGCTCCTATTTGCTGAGTAAGAAGTACGGTACATAGCGAAGGGAATGAAACTGCTTATGTCGTGAGTAAAAACAGCTGGTGTATAAACAACTGAAACAGAGTATCAGGGGTTTATTCTAAGTTCCAACAATGCAACTTGGAGCAATGGAGAGTTTACAAAATTATGAGGGTTTGGCGGTGGAAGGATTAAGGAATAATTCTAAGTGCACACTCACCGACGATTGATGTAGAAGTTGGCGATGTAGTGTAGAAATGTCAGAGATACGTGTAGCAGCGAAACTGGTAGCAACTGACCATGATCTTTATTCTCTGCGGCTATCATACCTGCCAACTTTCAAAAATAGAAATCCAGAAGATCCCAAAGCGCAAAAATTTAACGCGTACATGCGTTGCAAGGTCTTAAAAATAGCGAGAAAAGACTACAGGGAAAGAGATTACAAACTCTTGGTGACGTGAGACTATTTAATTCATTGTGCCAGTTTCCAAAAATTCTGAAGAATATGCCTCCCTGAAAGACTGATGATATCGTTTCCATCACGAAAACACTAAACTGCACAAAAATTGTCACATAATTGCACGAATATCAGAACTACAGCAAGCACCGCTTAAAACCAAGCTTTCCCGCGTACAAACTGTCGAAGCAAAGTGTAATGCAGCGATAATCTGCGAGACAGGATTATCGATAAACTTTACAGGGCGTCTACTGTAAGGATGAAGTAATAATTAGTTACGTTTTAGCTACCTTTTAGTTAATTTTAGTTACCTTTTAATTCAATATACGTCTGCGGTAGGCAACCGTAGAAGCTCATCGCGCGGTAGAGGAAAACAACAATGAACTGTGTTTAAAGCAGTGAATAAGAAAGATTCACTTATGGTGTCATAATAATTTAGATAAAAATAAATAATGGATATTTAATATCAAATGAGTTGATTCAGCAAATATGCCGTCTTGTGTACAAGAAGTTATGATTAACAAGAAGTGGTTCTGATCTTGGCCGTTTGGGGAGATTTCCTTTGTTCCCGCGGTAGACCACGAAGAAATATATGCGACGTTACGTGGTCGTCACCGAATTTTGTCTTCGCAGTCAGGTACGGAGAAATATCGAGAGGTTACACGATCGGCGCTGGTCTCAGCCGTTTGACGCGATTCGTAGTTTTTTAGATAGAACACGGAGAACAATCGCGATTACATAATCGGTGTCATTTTTAGTCGTTCGACGAGATTTCTATTGTCCTTGAGGTCGGGCACGGAAAAATATGGTAAGTTATTATTACGCAATCGGCACCGGCATCGGCATTTGACAAGAACCCAGTTGCACTCGTCATCGAATGCGGATAAATATCGCGATGTATCGCAATCGCTGCCGCTCTCGGTCGTTTTACGAGATTCGAGTTGTCCTCGCGGATGCACAATCAAAACGCGATATCATGCAATCGGCACCGCATCCGGCCGTTCAACGATTGTCTGCCTGTCTATCTGTCTTGGCAGAATGGCGGAGGCGAGCTCGAGGTTGGGCATAGTTAAAATTCACGAGCACTTATGGACATGTTGTATGATCGGCGCCGTGATTCCCGCAGTCCTCGAGGACACAAGTTCGCGGCCGGGCACGGATTTTATAATTTTACGCAACTGGCGTCGATCGTGGTCCGTTTGAAGAGACTCCCGCAGGCAAGTCGTGCTGTCAGTCGGCTGTCTTGAGGATGTGACTTAGGAGGATAAACGTTCGAAGTAGGTATCGGTTATTATGAATTATTCAGAGAGGATTGCACGAATATTCCGACAAGAGGGCACATTTTCTTTCGAATTCAAATTTTACAAGTTTTCGAGATAACCGGTTAGATTATATATCCAATGGAATCATAGTTCGAAGGAAAAATAGATATATAACGGAGTTTCGAATTAAACACACTTGATGTCGCAAATTCACTAGACGGATATATTTTTTAAATATAGTCTATGTATTTCGAAGCATTTTAGCGATTATTTTTCAAACGGTATCATTTCGCAAGATTGCGACAGTAAATTATTTCGCGTTATTTCTGGACTTCAATTTGAGATATACAAATTTAGAGGCCAATATCAGAAAGGAGGGTTTCTGTTGAGTTTCGGAAGTTATCGCGAATAAACGTCTCGCAAAAAGTAAAGTTTCCGATTAATACCGAAAAATATTTCACACAAAACTAAACTCTTCTTGATGCCGAAAATAAACGTTGAACCGATGTATACAGTACCACTGAAGGTATCCTCAGTCTTCATTTCCTTGAGGTCGTGCACGGGGAAATATAGCTTGCGCAATCGGCGCCGCTTGCGTGAAACTCACTTCATCGCATATGCGAGCCTCGCGGTGCGGTTTTGAATGATTTTAACAGACCTCGGCGAATTTTCGTTACCTCCAACTATCCAGACATAAGAATTAGCTACTGTTCGTTACCTTTATAAAATTAGCTACTTTTTCGTTACCGGTAGACACCCTGAGTCTTATCAGTCGATTTTCAATCGAATTTAAACACTCGCATTTCAGAATAGCAGCTATTATCGAAAATCAAAACTGAAATGCGATTTGGATGCAGAGAACAGAAAAAAAACTAGGGAGTTGAAAATCCGGAAAAAAGCTATGTTAATCCGGAAAACCAGAAATCACCCCAAAAATCCGGAAACCTTCCGGGAAAACCGGAAAACTTGGCAGGTATGGGCTATGTATTCTTTTTCTCGTATTGCGGTCACAGTATTTTGTTAGTTAGTTTAAGTGTATGTATGTAACTTGTCTGGCAAAGAGGTTCTTCTATTAACCCTTTAGTGATCGGGTTTATTAGGGATTTGTTAGGATTTTAGGGCGTTACAGCCTGTTAAGGGCTGGGGCTGTAATAGAGTCAAATAGTGGAGAGTTTGGTAACAAACCCAACCCCTTTGTAATAATGTTGCTGGTTTTTACGTCCCTTTTAACTACTCTTGCTTTAAGAGACGCCGGGGTGCCGGAATTTTGCTCCGAAAGAGATCTTTAACTTGCCAGTAAATCTACTGACACGGCTCCCTCAGATTTTCGCACCCTCAAATGCCAACTGACTGCGCGGGATTCGAACCTGCAACCCAACCACTTTTGAGTTTTACGCCATCCAAAGCATTGACTATGTTCTGAAGTCGGGGGCAAAACATATGATGTTATCTATATTGTGCTTGCCACGGTGGGTGAGTGGTTAACGTGTCTGTCTACTAACCCCAAGCATGCAGGTTCGCTCCTGGCCGTGGTAAGTGATCTTTGAAAGGCGGCAAAAATTGCGACACCATGTGATACGATGTTGGCATGTCAAAGAACCCATTTGAATTCAGTAGGCCGTGTTCATAATGGCAAAATTAATCTCGGGAGTTTCCACCAACACAAAGTTTCTCATTTCTCTACTAGAAAGCGCTATAGTGTTCAAGGAGCTTAGATATCTAACCTCCTTGACTTTCATAGTGCTTCAAGGAACAACGAAATTCGACATGCAAGCTACCCTTTGGGTGTCAAATAACAAAGCATGCACCCGGCACCCGAGGTCATAAGATATTATTATTATTATCTGTATTGTAGACAATATTCTTGTCGAGTGAAGCAAGGATGTTGGCCACATTGTGGTGACCCCAACCATAGCGGTGACTTCTACATCGCAATTCAGGTG
This sequence comes from Meconema thalassinum, assembly GCA_946902985.2. Taxonomy (NCBI): domain Eukaryota; kingdom Metazoa; phylum Arthropoda; class Insecta; order Orthoptera; family Tettigoniidae; genus Meconema; species Meconema thalassinum. The sequence goes on along the minus strand of OX336392.1, from coordinate 4,938,999 downwards.
AGCCCTATCACTTGAAAAATTCAACATCATTTTCATTTAAATCATAAATATGAACGGTATAGTTAAGTCCACAAAACTGGCAACAACTTCAAGCAGGACTTGTAAAAATAGCAGAAAACATAGCGCCACTATCCAAGACACGGAAACACGCATGGTGGACAGATGAGTGTGATCAACTCCTGAAACTCAACACAAAAGGCATGGCTAAATTGGTCATGCAACAAAAATCCAAAAACTAGGCAGGACCTCAACGACGTCAGAAAAACGGTCACTAAATCTATAATAACGATTCGTAAACAGCCCGAGGACACAAAATTACAAGAAATAGAATCTGACTTCAGGAAACACAATTCACGAAACTACTACAGAACGTTCAAACAAAAATTAACCAAGTATTCTCCCCCATCACTCCAATTCAAAAATGAACTCGGGGAAATTGCTCACAGCAACGCCAAAAACTGTGAAATCCTGGGGAAATATTTTTCAGAATTATTAAATTGTGAAAAAACACAAGAAAAATTCAAATTTTACCATGCACAACGAAACCCAGACTCAGACAACCACCAAGTATACAGGAAATTAAAGACATAATTCACGCTTTGAAAAATGACAAAGCATCAGGAGACGATCAAATCACTGCAGAACTATGAAAAAATGCAAGGGAAAATCTCATCTCAAAACTGAAGGAAATTATGGATGAAATCTGGCGAACTGAAAAAATCCCTTCAGAATGGAAAATGGCGATCATACATCCACTGCACAAAAAAGGAAGCAAGACGGACCCCAACAATTATCGTGGAATTTCACTACTTTCAATAGTTTATAAAATTCTATCCAAAACTCTCTTGAACCGTGCAGAATCTAAACTGGATCCAGAAATCAGCGAATACCAAGGAGGATTCAGAAAAGGACGGTCATGCGTAGAGCAAATTATAAATCTAAAGAACTGTAAGAAATATTTCCACAGCTCATCAAACAAGAATTATGTCATCACATTCGTCGACTTCAAGAAAGCGTACGATAGTATAGACAGAGGATCACTATTCAAAGTATTAGCAGAATTTGAACTTGATCAGAAGACGACAAACATTATCAAAGAAACACTCACGGAGACCAAATCCAAGGTGAAATTTATGGGGGAGAACTGAGGACAGACTTTCAAATAGAAATAGGAGTACGACAAGGCGATGGACTGTCCCCGTTGCTCTTCAATTGTGCTCTTGAGAAAGTTGTACGGGAATGGAGAAAAGCTGGTGCACCAACACACCGACTGGAGCCAAAACTGAAAGGCATAGAATTATACTGCTTAGCATTTGCTGATGACATGGCACTAATTGCCCAAGATATCTCTGACGCGCAAAAGCAAATTGAAGTACTACAAGAACAAGCGGCGAAAATTGGATTACAAATCTCGTTTGAAAAACCAAATTTATCACTGACATCAAAACCGCATCAAATGAACTTCAAATTGGCAACAACAAAATCTTTCGAGTAAACGAATTTAAATATTTAGGTGAATGGATTACAGCAAACTGTAACGAAAGGAAAGCAATTGAATCGAGGCTTCAGAAAATGGAAACAGCTTTTCAATCAACAAAAAATATTTATAACAAAAAGAGTCTCTCCTGGAACTGCAAAATTCGCCACTATACAACTGTAATCAAACCTTCAGAGACACTCAATCTCCAACACAAAACACTAAAAGTGAAGTGAAAGAGCGTAAAATAATGAGAAAAATCCTTGGACCGAGAACAAAGGATGGTGTATATTATCCAAAGCCTAATACAGAAATATACAAAAAAGTTTCCAAAATCACCAACACAATGCGAATGCGAAGAATCCAATTTATGGGACACATAGAAAGAATGGACCCGAACAGACTGACACACAAAATACATACTTTCTTAAAGAAAAAGGCTACTAGACCGAATTGGTATAAATTTACAGAAGAAAGACTTAAAGGAATTAGGATCACCAAACTTGCATGACCGGAAGGAAATCAGGAAAATCACTAAAACGCGGGGTTTCGAGGAAGAAGAGAAGAAGACTACACAACATCAATGGTCAGAGCAACGGAAACAGACCCACTGGAATACTGGGCCAGCAGGAAGGCTATTTCGCGTGGTCCTAAGCGACCCATTCGCGAAGAGGAAGAAGAAGAAGACTACACAACGTCAATTGGCAGAGCAACGGAAACAGACCCACTGGAATACTGGGCCAACAGGAAGGCTATTTCGCGTGGTCCTAAGCGACCCATTCGCGAAGAGGAAGAAGAAGAAGACTACACAACGTCAATGGGCAGAGCAACGGAAACAGACCCACTGGAATACTGGGCCAGCAGGAAGGCTATTTCGCGTGGTCCTAAGCGACCCATTCGCGAAGAGGAAGAAGAAGAAGACTACACAACGTCAATGGGCAGAGCAACGGAAACAGACCCACTGGAATACTGGGCCAACAGGAAGGCTATTTCGCGTGGTCCTAAGCGACCCATTCGCGAAGAGGAAGAAGAGAAAAAGACTACACAACGTCAATGGGCAGAGCAACGGAACAGACCCACTGGAATACTGGGCCAGCAGGAAGGCTATTCGCGTGGTCCTAAGCGACCCATTCGCGAAGAGAAAGAAGAGAAGAAGACTACACAACGTCAATGGACAGAGCAACGGAAACAGACCCACTGGAATACTGGGCCAGCAGGAAGGCTATTTCGCGTGGTCCTAAGCGACCCATTCGCGAAGAGGAAGAAGAAGAAGACTACACAACGTCAATGGGCAGAGCAACGGAAACAGACCCACTGGAATACTGGGCCAGCAGGAAGGCTATTTCGCGTGGTCCTAAGCGACCCATTCGCGAAGAGGAAGAAGAAGAAGAAGAAGAAGAAGACTACACAACATCAATGGTCAGAGCAGCGGAAACAGACCCACTGGAATACTGGGCCAACAGGAAGGCTATTTCGCGTGGTCCTAAGCGACCCATTCGCGAAGAGGAAGAAGAAGAAGACTACACAACACCAATGGTCAGAGCAACGGAAACTGACCCACTGGAATACTGGGCCAACAGGAAGGCTATTTCGTGTGGTCCTAAGCGACCCATTCGCGAAGAGGAAGAAGAAGAAGACTACACAACACCAATGGTCAGAGCAACGGAAACAGACCCACTGGAATACTGGGCCAACAGGAAGGCTATTTCGCGTGGTCCTAAGCGACCCATTCGCGAAGAGGAAGAAGAGAAGAAGACTACACAACACCAATGGTCAGAGCAACGGAAACAGACCCACTGGAATACTGGGCCAGCAGGAAGGCTATTTCGCGTGGTCCTAAGCGACCCATTCGCGAAGAGGAAGAAGAGAAAAAGACTACACAACGTCAATGGGCAGAGCAACGGAAACAGACCCACTGGAATACTGGGCCAGCAGGAAGGCTATTTCGCGTGGTCCTAAGCGACCCATTCGCGAAGAGGAAGAAGAAGACTACACAACGTCAATGGGCAGAGCAACGGAAACAGACCCACTGGAATACTGGGCCAGCAGGAAGGCTATTTCGCGTGGTCCTAAGCGACCCATTCGCGAAGAGGAAGAAGAAGAAGACTACACAACATCAATGGTCAGAGCAACGGAAACAGACCCACTGGAATACTGGGCCAACAGGAAGGCTATTTCGTGTGGTCCTAAGCGACCCATTCGCGAAGAGGAAGAAGAAGAAGACTACACAACACCAATGGTCAGAGCAACGGAAACAGACCCACTGGAATACTGGGCCAACAGGAAGGCTATTTCGCGTGGTCCTAAGCGACCCATTCGCGAAGAGGAAGAAGAGAAGAAGACTACACAACACCAATGGTCAGAGCAACGGAAACAGACCCACTGGAATACTGGGCCAGCAGGAAGGCTATTTCGCGTGGTCCTAAGCGACCCATTCGCGAAGAGGAAGAAGAGAAAAAGACTACACAACGTCAATGGGCAGAGCAACGGAAACAGACCCACTGGAATACTTGGCCAGCAGGAAGGCTATTTCGCGTGGTCCTAAGCGACCCATTCGCGAAGAGGAAGAAGAAGACTACACAACGTCAATGGGCAGAGCAACGGAAACAGACCCACTGGAATACTGGGCCAACAGGAAGGCTATTTCGCGTGGTCCTAAGCGACCCATTCGCGAAGAGGAAGAAGAAGAAGAAGACTACACAACATCAATGGTCAGAGCAACGGAAACAGACCCACTGGAATACTGGGCCAGCAGGAAGGCTATTTCGCGTGGTCCTAAGCGACCCATTCGCGAAGAGGAAGAAGAAGAAGACTACACAATATCAATGGGCAGAGCAACGGAAACAGACCCACTGGAATACTGGGCCAACAGGAAGGCTATTTCGCGTGGTCCTAAGCGACCCATTCGCGAAGAGGAAGAAGAAGAAGACTACACAACGTCAATGGGCAGAGCAACGGAAACAGACCCACTGGAATACTGGGCCAACAGGAAGGCTATTTCGCGTGGTCCTAAGCGACCCATTCGCGAAGAGGAAGAGAAGAAGACTACACAACGTCAATGGGCAGAGCAACGGAAACAGACCCACTGGAATACTGGGCCAGCAGGAAGGCTATTTCGCGTGGTCCTAAGCGACCCATTCGCGAAGAGGAAGAAGAAGAAGACTACACAACGTCAATGGGCAGAGCAACGGAAACAGACCCACTGGAATACTGGGCCAGCAGGAAGGCTATTTCGCGTGGTCCTAAGCGACCCATTCGCGAAGAGGAAGAAGAAGAAGACTACACAACGTCAATGGGCAGAGCAACGGAAACAGACCCACTGGAATACTGGGCCAGCAGGAAGGCTATTTCGCGTGGTCCTAACCGACCCATTCGCGAAGAGGAAGAAGAAGAAGACTACACAACGTCAATGGGCAGAGCAACGGAAACAGACCCACTGGAATACTGGGCCAGCAGGAAGGCTATTTCGCGTGGTCCTAAGCGACCCATTCGCGAAGAGGAAGAAGAAGAAGACTACACAACGTCAATGGGCAGAGCAACGGAAACAGACCCACTGGAATACTGGGCCAGCAGGAAGGCTATTTCGCGTGGTCCTAAGCGACCCATTCGCGAAGAGGAAGAAGAGAAGAAGACTACACAACGTCAATGGGCAGAGCAACGGAAACAGACCCACTGGAATACTGGGCCAACAGGAAGGCTTTCACGTGGTCCTAAGCGACCCATTCGCGAAGAGGAAGAAGAAGAAGACTACACAACGTCAATGGGCAGAGCAACAGAAACAGACCCACTGGAATACTGGGCCAACAGGAAGGCTATTTCGCGTGGTCCTAAGCGACCCATTCGCGAAGAGGAAGAAGAAGAAGACTACACAACGTGAATGGGCAGAGCAACGGAAACAGACCCACTGGAATACTGGGCCAACAGGAAGGCTATTTCGCGTGGTCCTAAGCGACCCATTCGCGAAGAGGAAGAAGAAGAAAACTACACAACGTCAATGGGCAGAGCAACGGAAACAGACCCACTGGAATACTGGGCCAGCAGGAAGGCTATTTCGCGTGGTCCTAAGCGACCCATTCGCGAAGAGGAAGAAGAAGAAGACTACACAACGTCAATGGGCAGAGCAACGGAAACAGACCCACTGGAATACTGGGCCAGCAGGAAGGCTATTTCGCGTGGTCCTAAGCGACCCATTCGCGAAGAGGAAGAAGAGAAGAAGACTACACAACGTCAATGGGCAGAGCAACGGAAACAGACCCACTGGAATACTGGGCCAACAGGAAGGCTTTCACGTGGTCCTAAGCGACCCATTCGCGAAGAGGAAGAAGAAGAAGACTACACAACGTCAATGGGCAGAGCAACAGAAACAGACCCACTGGAATACTGGGCCAACAGGAAGGCTATTTCGCGTGGTCCTAAGCGACCCATTCGCGAAGAGGAAGAAGAAGAAGACTACACAACGTGAATGGGCAGAGCAACGGAAACAGACCCACTGGAATACTGGGCCAACAGGAAGGCTATTTCGCGTGGTCCTAAGCGACCCATTCGCGAAGAGGAAGAAGAAGAAAACTACACAACGTCAATGGGCAGAGCAACGGAAACAGACCCACTGGAATACTGGGCCAACAGGAAGGCTATTTCGCGTGGTCCTAAGCGACCCATTCGCGAAGAGGAAGAGAAGAAGACTACACAACGTCAATGGGCAGAGCAACGGAAACAGACCCACTGGAATACTGGGCCAACAGGAAGGCTATTTCGCGTGGTCCTAAGCGACCCATTCGCGAAGAGGAAGAAGAAGAAGACTACACAACGTCAATGGGCAGAGCAACGGAAACAGACCCACTGGAATACTGGGCCAACAGGAAGGCTATTTCGCGTGGTCCTAAGCGACCCATTCGCGAAGAGGAAGAAGAAGAAGAAGAAGAACGGTATAGGCGTAGTACATGAAAGTAAGGTGTTTTCCTGGACGCATTACCATTCTTCATATCATTGTTTCACTTAACAATAGCGATTCATTGACATGTTGCTGTTTCCCGCGGAAACATGTGCGTGCCACCATTTTATCATTTTAAATGATATAGTTGACTTCCTCATTACTTTACGGCAACGTCACGAAATGTACCCAGAATGCACTGAGGTGTGTGACGTCATAGTACCGCTTGGTGCATGTGTACTGAGTTCACTGGTGAGCTCTGGCGTTACGAGACGGCAACGACACGGCGAGCGAGATGTCATCCAGCCAGCTCCCTCCTTTCACCGCGCGCTCGCTCGAAGCCTCCAGCCTTTCTAGCATTTGTAGTATTTAAAATGATATAAAGTTCAGTCTCTTTTCAATCAGAGCCACTGTCCTGGCAACATCTTTAGGCCTCAAACGCATATTTGTTTCGGAATTGCACAAGGACAACTGGAGGATATGGCTGTGCCTGTGCCAACAAGTGGCAAAAGAAGAATGAATGCATTGTTGACGATAGTGACGTGTCATAGTGAAACAATGATTACATCCAGGAAACTATGCCTATAGCAATTACAGGGCAAAACTATTTTGTATTTTTATGTGTTTTTAAATTTTAATTTATTTTAATGATTATAATTATTAATAATGTTATTTTTTGTTTCTCTGATTTTAATGTTTATATATTTCTTTTTAATTTTCTATTTTAGTTCTTATAGATTTAATTTTGATATTATTATTATTGAATTAATTAACTAATTTCGAATTGATTTTACAATTATATTCATATTCTTTTATACAGTAGTTATATTTATTATTTTAATTTGTATATTTCTTTTATAATTGTAATTTTATTTTGATGAAGTTTATTTCTATATTTATATTTTATTTTTACACTTGTTAATGTTTTTTATTTCATCCATCACATTACTGTACGTCCAGTAGATACGTATATAATATTTGATTTTTAGAAATACTAGCACTTCAGCATGAAAATTCTCCAAAATTTGGCTGAAAGATTCAACTATCAGCATCTTTGAAAGCATAAACTGTCCTCATGGCAGGTGGTTAATATAGACACCACGTCCCATAAAGCGTTAAATGAAAGTAATAATGAATTTTTCATGTGATCGTGTTTTTTTGCCGGTCAGTGTATTTAGTACAATGGAAATACTTACGGTACCAAGAAAAGAAGAGTGACCATAGCGTCTCTTACGCGCTCTTATAACTATTTGAATTGGTTATTTGGTAAAACTGATCCGGATGAAGAAAGAGTTAAAGTTAAGTTCAATATATTCATGAGACTTAGGTAATATTGGGAGCGAATGGTATGAACTAAACAATCGAGAGGACAGAACACATCATGAATATGCTCAGTTACAAGTTTACAAGGAAGTGAAATGTAGAATGTCCAAAGCACAAAGTGAAAATGCTACGTCGTGTTCTTGTCCAACCCCGCGGAGGAAACTCGGGCTTGGGTTTTGTAGCCAAAATTCATGAGGATAAGGAAATGCCAGAGGAGGACAAGTTTCAGAACTTGATAGAAGCGACGGTCTAGGGCCAGAGTTTTCCACTAACTATCAAAAGGCTATTAATACACACATCAAAAAAAGTTTTGCATCACCTCGGTTCCCAGATCTCCGGCATATAGACGTTGACTGTGTATATTGTATCCAAGATACAGTCCCTTTGACTGTTCATAGATGTCACTAAAACTGCTCAAAGATGTAAACAACCATGCATGAGCAGGGCCTTTTAGACGGAGGGGGTACGACAGCCGATCAGTTCCAGTCATTCCACCAGGACGAAGGTACGCTGCTCATGTTGTCTGTAGTTCTACCATGCCTAGAAGGTCAATACCGCAGTTCGATCGCGTCCGCATTGTTACTTTGTGTCAAGAAGGGCTCTCAACAAGGGAAGTTTCCAGGCGTCTCAGAGTGAACCAAAGCGATGTTGTTCGGACATGGAGGAGGTACAGAGATACAGGAACTGTCGATGACAGGCCTCGCTCAGGCCGCCCAAGGGCTACTACTGTAGTGGATGACCGCTACTTACGGATTGCCGCTCGGAGGAACCCTGACAGCAATGCCACCATGTTGAATAATGCGTTTCGTTCAGCCACAGGACGTCGTGTTTCAACTCAAACTGTGCGCAATAGGCTGCATGATGCGCAACTTCACTCCCGACGTCCATGGCGAGGTCCAGCTTTGCAACCCCGACACCATGCAGCGCGGTACAGATGGGCCCAACAACATGCTGAATGGACCCCACGGAATTGGCATCACGTTCTCTTCACCGATGAGTGTCGCATATGCCTTCAACCAGACAATCGTCGGAGACGTGTTTGGAGGCACCCTGGTCAGGCTGAACGTCTTAGACACACTGTCCAGCGAGTGCAGCAAGGTGGTGGTTCCCTGATGTTTTGGGGTGGCATTATGTGGGGCCGACGTACGCCACTGGTGGTCATGGAAGGCTCCGAAACGGCTTTACGATACCTGAATGACATCCTCCGACCCATAGTGCAACCATATCGGCAGAATATTGGAGAGGCATTTGTCTTCATGGACGACAATTCTCGACCTCATCGTGCACATCTTGTGAATGCGTTCCTTCAAGATAACGACATCGCTCGACTACAGTGGCCAGCATGTTCGCCAGACATGAACCCTATCGAACATGCCTGGGATATGTTGAAAAGGGCTGTTTATGGACGTCTTGACCCACCAACCACTCTGAGAGATTTACGCCGAATTGTCGTTGAGGAGTGGGACAATTTGGACCAACAGTGTCTTGATGAACTTGTGGATAGTATGCCACGGCGAATACAGGCATGCATCAATGCAAGAGGACGTGCTACTGGGTATTAGAGGTAGTGGTGTGTACTGCAATCTGGACCACAAATGCTGAAAGTCTAGCTGTATGATGGTACAACATGCAATGTGTGGGTCTCATGAGCAATAAAACGAGCTGAAATGTTGTTTGTGTTGATCTCTATTCCCTTTGTATTTAACGGTTCCGGAACTCTTGGAACCGAGGTGATGCAAAACTTTTTTTGATGTGTGTAGATGAGGAAGAGGCGATTTACTTACAGAGTATTATGTAAGAGTAAGAACAGCTTAACCACAACTCAGTTTTATGATAAAGTTGAGACATTTTTAGGGCATTAAAATCCATAGGTATGACTTCAGGTAAATGCGCAGCAACGGTAGAATCTTGCATTCCAGAAGAGACTTTGAGGGTGTGGCTACACAATTCCACAATGTACAGTCAGATGTCGACAGGCACAAGCTGAGTCTATGGTTATCTTTCCTCAGATCTGAAGTACAAGGGGAAAATATTATAACGAAGGCAAAGGCAGGAATCCAAGTTTCGACCAAGACACCGAAGTAAAGATGCTTAAAGAATTCTGAAAACGATGAGGGAGTACCTATTACTCTCAATCTTCTGATGAGGGAGAAGCAACCATCTGTTCTGTAACAAAATGCATGAAAGCAAGGAGTGTTTCTGAGCACAAAGAATGCCTTTGCTAGAGAAGAAGGATATTTAAAGAAAAAGAAGGATTCCTTTCTATGTTTGAGGCAAGGCCACGACTGTAAGGCTAACTGTGACAAGAAGCACGGTAAAACTACTTTATGTGTCCATATCTACCTGCAAATAAAGATAAGATATGAAAAGACCTGGACCACCAGATAACATAAGCCTCACAGTGTGTATCAAATGAGATTTTACTTCAGACTCTGCTTGTCAAACTGAAGTCTGGAGGCAGTCAGCGGATAGTGAGAGCGATCTCAGCGTTCCTACATCTTGAAACACATGTAACAGGTTGATTTGCCCTCAACGAGTCCTGCAGAATAATTACTGGTTGCCTGAAACCTACACCTGTCCACAAACTACATTCCTTGGCAGGAATAGCCCCTCCTGAGGTACGCCGTGAGGTCATAGCACAAACGGAACGAAGAGGACCATGCTCACCCTCTCTTTGGTCACCAGCCTCCAAGAAGGCGGCTAAAATCAAGGAAAAAATTTCTGCAAACAAAATTGATGCCTACTACAAAACCCGAGGTAGCCAGGATACAGAGCTCTATGGCAATCCACCATACCACCAGGTTGGATGAAGGCCAAGGAAAGGCTCCCAGCAGGCCACAACAACAACTAGGAAACTTGGCGGTCACTCAACAGACTTCGGACTGGTGATGGGAGATGCAAAGTTAATTTCCACAAATGGGGATACCTACAGGAATCAGAACTCTGTGAGTGTGGGGAGAGACAGACCATGATACACCTGTGTTCCTGTGAACTGTGCCCTTGCTCTTGCTCAACGCAGGAGTTAATGGAAGGCCATGAAAGGGGTGTGACAGTGGCCCGTTTCTGGGTGAAGAAAATTTACTTCGAGACATTGTTGTATGTATTATTCCATTTTAATATTGTGTATCATCCCTCTTGTGTATGTTGTAGTGCTTTTGACTTTAATAAATAAAAATCTTGAAACAAACGGCTATCAACATTGAACTGTCGGCCTGTAGGATCAGAGACCTTAGTCCATGCTCTGTTTTGTTTGGGGGTGTTACATCTAAGAGGAATGCTCATCAGTGCTATTAAATCTTGCTCAAGAGTTTATCTGACAATTATTCTTGTAAAAAAACATCACTCACAACTGATATAGACATATTGATTGGCTCTGATGCTTCTGAGATGTTGTTTACAAGTAGCATGAACAAGCTGGAGTGTGGACTGACCACTATGGAGACTCGTCTAGGCACATTCAACAATGATTGGAAGGAAGAATCTGTTGCTGCAATGACCACCTCACTGTGGACGCACAGCCACGACGTGGAGACTTGGTATCACTATCCCATCGAACAGAAATCAAAGGCAGAAATTGAGATTGCAGCTCTCGATCATTTTAACAAGACTGTTTATATTAATAACGATGGTAGATATGAGGTTTGCTTGCCATGGACCAAAACTAGAGACGATCTGAAAGACAACAGAGATGTAGTAGAGAGGAGACTTGCCACGATGACAGCAAAACTCATTTGAGGACTACGACTCAATCCTGAACGAGTGGGTGGCAGACGATATTATTGAAGATATTCATGGAAAGCAAGAGGGAAATGGTGGATACTACCTGCCTACCTCATCAAGCGTGTTCAAAGATGGTGGAACAACATGTACGGCCAGTCTTTGATGTGTCTTCTAAGAAGAGGGGAGACCTTTCCCTAAATGACTGCTTAAACAAAGAACCCCAACTTGTAAGAACGTGATGTTCAGAGAGAAGTCGATAGTTGTCATCTCATGCATTAAAAAAGGCGTTCTTACAGATATCTGTCAATGAAGTATATCGTGGTTACTTGAAATTCCTCTGGTGGAAAGACTACCGTACTCGCAGAAGATTAAAATTTTTCATCATTGTCAGAGTCGTGTTTGGAGTGAACTGTAGTCCTTTCATACTTGGTGCTGTTATAAATCACCTCCTGTCTGCCGGCATCCAGTAATACTCTTGATAAACTGAGGACTTAGTTTTATGTAGATAACTGCATCACATCCGTGAGTTCTGAGGAAGAGCTTCAGAAATATGTTCAGATATCTTCCCGAGTTGTGGCAGATGCAAAGTTTGAGATGAGAGGATGGGAAAGTGCCTGTATGGTCCCAGATAATGATAGCGGAGCTTGGGCAACTGTGTGGCTATGTGTCACAAAGGCCTGGGAGATTCCTGACATGCCAGAAATCAGGAGGAGTATTCTCGCCTCTTGGGTTCATGTGTCCTGTAACCCTACTACCAAAGATTCGATTGCAGAAAACCTGGGAGCAGAAGATACGTTGGGTTGAGGTGGTACGGCCAGACACCAGAGAAAAATTAATACAATCAACTCAGCAACTATTCGATTTGGCGGATATAGCAATACCTAGGATAATCACCTTTACGAATATCAAAAAAAAAACATATTCATTGCACGCCTTCTGTGACGCCAGCAATCCGCTTATGCTGCAGCGGTATTTTTGAGAAGCTGTAAGCAAATTACTATATCCAGATTGGAACTACTTTCATGTTGCATTGGAATCACGATTAGAGAAAGTCTAGGAAATGTAGATACTTCACAGTTTTTCTGGACGGACTCGATCAGTGTTTTGAGTTGGATAAAAGGTGACGAAATATGGAAAACATTCGTACGGAACAGAGTCAGGGGTCTCAACCCAGTCGACCCACCTTCCCGAAGCTGAAGGAGTCTCGTTGTTAGGAAGGTCCTGCGTGAAGCACTCCAAAACTCGCATAGACGAAGAAGCACTGGAGAGGGAAGTTGTCACATATTTAAGTACAGCAGGAGTTGAGACTCTGCGGCGCTTCTCATTATGTACAAAGATAGTCAGAATGGTTGCTTGGATGCAGAAATTTGTGGCAAATACTGAAAAGAAACCATGCGGAAGATGGGGAGGAAAATTAACCACCAGTTTGTGAAATATGAAAAACTGAGGAACTGAGGTACTGTACTCGATGCGACTTGAGCCACTCAGCTAAAATGGCCGTGATTTTGAAAAGCCACGTGAAGAAATCGCCAAGATTAGATGTTAACCTTGGGCAGCGATACCGAGTAAACAGGATGGAATATGTCACCAATAGTCCAGTGACGGCTGAGTGCAGCCGAACTAAGAGAATCTACATTTTAATATGATACAGGAAAATGCATAGCATGATTAATAAGACATAGTGAGGAACAACTGTACAGCACCGGCCGAAGGGAGTTCAGCTCACAAGTAACAGCCGAGCGCGTTATACTGAACGTATTGTCGGTTCCGTGAGGACATTACCCAGTACGGGAACATATTCTAGTCGAGTGTGCGAGAACGAAGTCCGCGAGTGAACAAAACAGAAGTCGTATAGTGAAATTTTAAAGTACGGTACAGTATTCAGCAATACGAGCTTAGCTTGTGCCGTGAGAACTGGTTCTTTCTAAGATATCCAGGCAATCTGTTCCCTGCTGCATTCATTTTAAGCGAACAGCATTCTACCAGTGTTATGCAGAACAGAGAAGCGAATAGGACGACATATGACAGCGCACAAACCAAAGCAGTTGAGAATACAGAGATAACCCCGCACCGCAGATGAAGTGCATTGGAATATTAACACGCAACATGGCGACCATCCGAAATATTTAGACGGTTCCCAATATCTATTAATCTATGACAGCAGTCAAACTGAAATGTTGTATGTTGATAGAGGCTATGAATATGAGTTCACCTATGGCACTTTCAATAACTTGGTGAGCACAAATCCAACATGGCGGCGACTCGAGATATAAATATTTAAATGGACGTTTCTCGCCATTTAACCTTCCGAGTGCAGTAAAACGTGGTTCGGTAAATGCTTAAACAAATTTAAAGTGATGATAATTGTTGTTTTAAGGGGCCTAACATCTAGGTTATCGGCCCCTAATGGTCTGGGTGATAGCGAAATTGTCAATAAAGTGGAAACCAGAACGAAACTTATGAGGAGGAAAATACGTACAAAAAGGAACTTAGATTGAAACAACTTACAAAATGGTGAGCGGTAATACTTACAAAAGGGAAGTTAGAATGAAAATACTCACAAAAGGAATAGATTGAAAAATACGCACAAAATAGAAGTTAAGTTCAAAATACGCACAAAATGCAATGTACAGTCTAAATACTTACAAAATGCAAGTGAAATTTAAAATACTTACAAAATGCAAATGAGATTGAAAATACGTACAAAATGCAATTGAGGTGCAAAATACTTACAAAATGCAATTGAAATTGAAAATACACAATGCAATTCAGATTGAAAGCTCCCATTTCCAATCCAAAATATTCACAAAGTGCAATTGAAATTCAAAATGCTTACAAAATGCAATTGAAATTCAAAATGCTTACAAAATGCCCGGAAGTTTCAAACTACTCATTTGGATAGACAATACTTACAAAATGCAATTTAGATTGAAAATACTTACAAAATGTAATTTAGATTCAAAATACCCCAAAATGCAATTGAGAATCAAAATACTTGCAAAATGCCGATGATACAAAATGCAATTTAGATTGAAAATACTTGCAAAAAGCGGTTTAGGTTGAAAATACAAAATGCAATTGAAATTCAAAATACTCACTAAAATGCCTTGCTCCTACATTGAAAGACTTACTAAAAAGCAATTCAGATTGTCAATCCTTACAAAATGCAATTGAGGTTGAAAAAACACTCCCAAAATGTAATTTAGATCGAAAAAACGCACAAAATACAACGTAGATTGAAAATACCTACAAAATGATGTTGATGCAAAAAAATGCTAGGAAATTTAGATACTCGGGGGGCCAATTAACAAAAACAGTGCGGGAAACTTAAAGAGAAAAGGAAATTTAATGAAAAGAAAACAAGAGGTCTGGCCCCTCGAAGAAGGAGGGATCAGGAAAGATGAGACAAGGGCCAATTAAGGCGGGAAAGTGAAAGACTCCCTAGGCCTCGGATACCCTAATACCGTCGGGGTCGGAAAAGAACAAGAGTTGACCAAGGGAAGTCGACAGGAATGAAGACGGAGAGGAGCCCGGCAAAAGTAAGTGGAAGCAATACCGGACTCAGCTGGGATCCCGTGGTCGCCAACCCACGTCCCACTAGATGTGAGCCACTGGGGGGAAATTTTAATCTACTGGCATCTAATTTATTTCAATTGATTTCATAACCACAAGATGGCAGCTGTGCGAAATTTTAAAATCTCAATTTTATTTCTTGTGTTGTAATCATGCGATTGAAGTTTGAATACTACACCTACACAATAATCTTCATGTAATAGCATATAACTCGAAGAGCCTACATATTAAAAAAATCAACATGGCGACCATCCGAAATATTAACACGGTTCTCAATATCTACGAATCTATTACAGCAATCAAACAGAAATGTTGTATGTTGGTAGAGTCAATTAACATAAGTAGGATAAGAGTTTAGTGCTTTTCAGTCGGTCAACACGAATGTACCCAAAAGAGATGGGTTATGCCCTAATCCTGAAATAAATTACATGAGATTAATAAAACACTAGGATGACCAGTTTCAGGATTAGGGCATAACCCATCTCTTTTGGGTACATTCGTGTTGACCGACTGAAAAGCACTAAACTCTTGTTTACTAAGGCAACACTGAAAATATGGCTTCAAACACCACAATAAGTAGGATATATGAAAATAGGCTGTATAGTTCTTCACTTGTTTTCTACACAATGTTTCCACTCTATAATGATAATATATCATTTATTTAATTTCGATGGTTATTTAAACCACACGCAAAATATATTCCAATGATATTAGGAACACAATTAGCTGTATTTTAACAGTTTAATGAGATTTATGACATTATAATTAAACTAGCAGTAGTGCCCGGCTTCACCCGGTGGATATATTTGTTTGTCAGAACTGGAGCGCTCAAGGATAAGGATCGGAATAAATGGAAATAAATTTTAAAGCACCAACGCTTACTGCAGCTGATGACCTCAGTATACTGCACCAACACCATCGCCCTTATACAGAGGCATACTATTGTCATGATGATAACTGTTTTAAGGAGCCTAAGAAATCTTTTTGCACTAGTTACTCCCCGTGACTGCAATTTATAAGCAGCTCTCAATTCTGCACCAGAACATTGGTACGGGCGACGTGATGCGGCCCGCATTACATGGCAACAATAGACTTTGGTATTATTGAAGTCGTTCTGGAGCGCTTGTTCTTCCGACTTACTGAAAAAAATCAATCTTTAAGGTTACCTGAGAGGTGTAGCGTAATGCTACATAGCCTAAACTATTCCTCTTAAATCAGGCTATCATATACAAAAATAATTTTTCGAATCCGACCGGTAGTTCCAGAGATTAGCGCGTTTAAACACACAAACAAACACACAAACTCTTCAGCTTTATTATATTAGTATAGATGGTAAAAATAATTACGATAATTATAAAATCAATACAGAACAATAACTGAGCAATAATATTTAATAAATTAATTAATTTTATTGAAGGAATTTGATGAAACTATGATTACTCACAATTTATAAGAAAACTTGCCAATAAGTAGATAATTTAAGTAAACTGATATTATTATAGATTCAGGAAGATTGTTAGAAGATCTTTCTTGCCCATTAAACAAATAATTGCTACACGATAATGTAATGATGGATATGTTGTTAAGAGGATTTAAATAGGATTTTGTATGAGGTTTCGACTCTTGATTAAGAAGTATTTTATGCATTCCTTATGGCACACGTGTTAAAGATGTGATAATGATGATAATTAAATCCTATTGAGGATGTTAATTAATGAGAATGGCATTCCAATGCTAAGGTATAAAAGGAACCATGGTCAAATGAAGACATGTTTCGTAATTTTGAGAATATGTGGTGTGAAGAGATTTAGGAATGCATAACATAGTCCGATCCTCATGATGAAATTTAGGCAGATATTTTTTTACGCACATCCATATTTAACAGTTATTGAGTTTATATTGATAGTTGAAGTTGGATAATGTCTGACCCATTTCACTTCATAGATTTGACGAAGTTTTTGTTTATCTTATATTGTGTGCGTTTATTGCTTAAATTGGTGATGCTGATTATCAATATATAAGTAGATTTTCTTAAGTGTCAATATTTTGCATGTCATAATGAATTTTTAAATTTTCTTGAAAGCTATTAATATTGCATGCTCATTTAATACAACTAGAGTCCTATAGCATACAGTAACTCAAGAATTGGTGGGAATGTGCAAAAATATTGAATAACACTGAATCTTTGTACAACAATGGTGACATTCGGTGACCCCTCTGCTCATACTATAGCACAGTCCCAACATCACCGTGAATGTCCTGGTGAAAACATTCACCGTGATCTTCACTGACAGCTGCTAAATTTGGCCTAAATAAATCAATATGAGAAAACAAATAGTGTATTTTCACCGGCATTCTACGCCCAACACTCTATCAAATCTGTAATTCTCACTGCTATTGTTGCACTACCATTCCAAAAGCGTCCCAAGCAATTCGTTCATCAAGAGTCATTGCATCTACAAGTTCTTTTGATTTTAACATCATACGAAGCTGAGGCCAGGTGGAAATTCCACCTTTCATTTCTGTTTCAGATAACTTGTGGAACATTTGTAAGAGCCTCACTCTTGCTTTGATTAATTGTTTAGCAAGTCCAAGTTTGATATGGCGAATCTTCTCCCTGGACATTTATTACGTTGTGTACACCAAAGGACCTCAAAGTGGCGGAGCGCTGGCTCTGATTGAAATACTTGTATTTCATATTCTGTAACAAAGATTGCTATCCTCACATCGATGAAGCTCCCACGACCATTCAAGACTAATAAGCTCGTACTTTTGCTGTCTTATTTCACAAGAAGTGACCATTAGTTCCTGCCAGCAGGAATTCTGCTTACACTGCTCCCTTTCACAGCGATATCTCCTCAACAAAATACTTAACAACCGCTAATGACAATAAGCCGCTTGACAATGTGACCGTCACTTCCTTACAAGAATAGATTTTTCTATGTTTGGCATTGTCGACTCGAATTTAGCCAAGCCTTTGCAGTCAGTTCAAAGACAATGAGTAAACAGGTGAATTGTAGTGCGTGTTCTGCGGAAGTGGTTAGCCCGATTTACAATACACTGATGCAAGTAACGCCATTACAATTCTTGTTGTGCTCTAGAAATAGTAAATTGTGAGTTATTATTATTATTATTATTATTACTGTTGTAGTAATTAGACTGGACATCTTGTGAAGTACGAGAGGTGGAGAATATGAGGGGAATTCATGCTTCACAAGAGGGACCCGAACCAGCCAGGCTGCTATCCCACAGGGAAGAATATTTAGTGTAGCCACTAAGAAGTTCAGCCTTTGACTTGGTTAGTTGCAAGGTCATCCAAATTGCTATCACCGCAAACTAAAATCACTGTCATCACTTGAATTCGTCTCTGCGTCTGTTTTGGCGGTGATCGAATTGGCAGCATGCTAGGATATGGAATATCCACCCCCACCATACAGAAATAACAGTTGCCGTGATGATTTGTGGGCTCTCGCCATATTCGGGGAATTGCAAATGGCATACATTGTCTTCTTCCACGTACCCAACACCCTTAAGTAGACCGGCAGCTACCACATGGGCAGCCCATGTAACATTCACACCATAGGGCAGATGAACTCGTTGTTACGCCCCTTAAAACAACATGCACTCCGAAATAAGCACTGTACGCCTCACAAAACTTCGTACCAGGCACAATTTTATGTTTCACTTCTTTAAAGTCAATGTATTTTCCACAAAATTAATAAAAAACAAAAATATTGGAATGCAGCCGAAAAAATCAGAAACCTCTATGGACATCAAATTGGCAGGTGAAAAACTGAAGGAAGTAGGAGACTTCTGTTACTTAGGAAGCAAAATAACCAGTGATGGACGAAGCAAAGAGGATATAAATAGTAGGTTGTCTCAGGCAAGGAATGAATTTCTAAAAAAAAAAAAAAAATGTTGATATCGAGTATAGATTTAGGTATTAGGAAGTCATTTTTGAAAGCCTTTGTCTGGAGCGTGGCGCTCTATGGAAGTGAAAGTTGGACTATTGGTGCAGCAGAAAAGAGGAGAATTGAAGCATTTGAAATGTGGTGTTACAGGAGAATGATGAAGATTAGATGGGTAGATAGGGTTACAAACGAAGGGGTATTAAGACGAGTGGGAGAAGAGAGATGTTTCTGGCGACTGCCAATGAAGAGAGAAGATAGGTTGATAGGACACATACTAAGACAGCCAGGAATAGCAAGCTTAGTTATGGAAGGAAGGGTCGAGGAAACAACTGTAGGGGTAGACCAAAGTTAGAATATGTTAAACAGATTGCCTCGGATGTAGGGTGTGGTATCTATGTAGAGATGAAACGATTAGCTCAGGACAGGGAGGCATGGACAGCTGCATCAAACCAGTCAAAAGACTGAAGACTCAAACAACATTTTCCACAAAATTAACAAAACGTGTCTGCTGGCAATTTACAACTCCAGGATGTTGACATTTTACGTTAAAAGACAACTATCAACGTTACTTATAACCACACAACTGCATCTACATTCACAAACGACAGGAAGACATTTTGGGAAAATATCGATACTTATCGATACATACAGTTGGATTTTGAAATAAGTCGATATATTAAACCATTCCGGATGTCTGTATTAGCAATAATGAACGCTGACGTCTGTGAAAGCTAGCACGTGCGTTGTCACTGAGACATAACATTCCAAGGGGCTTGCAGCAAGACACAAATGTGGTGTGTCAGCCGTGTTCGTGTGGAACGGCACAAGCGATGCAACGAAATGAGAACACAATAATAATAATAATAATAATAATAATAATAATAATAATAATAATAATAATGAACAATGAAACTTACCTACTCACTCTCACTGCTACTAATTACGAGTTCTATTCCTTCGTCACTCGAGTCTGAATCGGACCCGGAATTGCTCTTTGAGCTAAACAAGAAGTTTGCGACATGTTGGAATCTCTTTCCTAAAATAATACCCATAAATATGCCGTCTAACAGCATCTTGTTGAAGGCCATCTAAATTAGTGACCACCCCATCCCTCTGCCTCTTCTTCCCTGGAGTTGATAATTTAGACGGGCCAGCATCATTAGACGGGAACTTCTCTTTCCTCACTCGGTACACAGTAGTTTCACTCACACCAAGAGCCTTTGCAGTTCTTTTCCTCACCTGAACAAATGGAATCAGATGTTCCTCACGTAAGCACATACATTCCTCTTCTTCCTCCACAGAATTCCTCAAAGCACATACCATCTCCCTTGCTTGGCTATGGAGAGTCACACCACACCCTGAAGCTGTTCTATGTCGCGGAGAATGGATCCTGGGCCTTCCGCGAGCACGTACCGATGCCATTTTTACGCAGACGATGATGCGAATAAAAGAAAAAAAAGGAAAATCGGTATATTGGGCCCGTTTAGTCTGGGAGCCACTTCAGCCACCATGACATTCCTTCATATCTGCATCGTGACGAGCTCCGGTGGTTTTATAAGAGGCGCTAGCTCAAACTAGCCCAGGACGCACACCAGCAAGGAAAAACAATCATCCCGACTGACTTCAATGTTCCTATAAATTTATTTAAAAATTCAGATCCCTACCCCACTCGATAGAGGATCCCCTGGCTAATCCATCATCAATCTAATTTATTTTAAAAGAAAACTTAACTAAATCCTTATAAATATCCTCTATGCGAAGTCCTATCACAAAAAAAAAAAAAAATCGGCAATCAAGCTGAATATGCGATACGTAGAGTAATCGTTAACCAAATGCATGTCCCCTTGAGAACAGCGATAATCACACCTGATATTACTAGCAAATTAAAACTTCTTTCTTTTACAATAATTCCAAGTTACATTTAATTCAATTGCAATGATAATGATACCTAAGATACGATGGTATCGCATACTACATTTATATTTACGTTAATCATCCTAGCTAGTCCTATTTACGTTAAAACAATTAAACTAACATTGAAATCCTCTCAAGCTGCAAAAAGAAACAATGAAAAACAAATCTAAGCTTCCATGACATTCAAAAAGAACATTGATTGTGTGCACAATAATAACACAGGTTGGAAAAATCAAAGAAACACAACACACACAAGTAAATGGCGTCGCTCCCTTTGAGCCCAGGTATGTCACTCCATGTGGAGACAGTCCTCTCATGACGTGGGATGGGTCTGTCCTGTCTCAAATAGCTAAATAATACGAGTATCACGGACGCATGTCGAAGAAAGAAAAAAATATTGATTTTTTATTATTATTTTTATTATTTTTATCGTTTCGGTCGTCTATGGACCACGTTATTTCAACTGCCTTTTCCCTCGTTCTTTCACATTGGCCCAGTATTCGCGCATTCTTCTTCGGTGAGCTTCCCTTTGTTCTTCGGTCCACTTCTTGCCGGTTTTCAATGTAGGTTTTGGCTGAAAAAACTGAATCTCCCCAAGTTTCTTCTTGAAAGAGTCACGTTCCAAGATGTCCTCATGTGATATCCCCAGTTCTTGTAGGTCTTTCTCCACCTCTGTAAACCAGATCCCTTTGGTTTTCTTTCCCACAAAGTAGGCACAGATTCGATTGGACAATCTTCCGGAGTTCATTCGTGATAAATGGCCACAAAAGGAAAGTCTCCTTTTGCGAATGGTGTCCGTTATTTTCTCCACATGTAGATAGAGTCCATCGTTGTGTCGTCTTCTATACTCTCCTCGTTCCTTGACCGGGCCCAAGATCTTTCTCAGAATCTTCCTCTCTTTGGCTTCGAATTGTTCTGCCAGGCCTTTCTTATTCACAGCCAGGCATTCTGATGCATATAACGCCTCCGGGCGAATAACGGTAACGAAGTGCCTCAGTTTGGCCTTGAAGGACATTGATCGTGTTCTGTAAATGTCTTTGGTTAAATGGTAAGCCATTTCCAATTTGTTAATCCGTGCCACGAAGGCTTCCTTTTCACGAATGTTGGGCTCAATACATTCACCCAGGTATTTGAATTGCTCTACCTGTGTTATTTGTCCTCCATTATTATTATTATTATTATTAAATTCAACCTTTAATTATTATTTTTAAATGGGACGTATGAGGTAAATTTTATGTTTCATTTTAATCATGTTACGGATTCATCATTATTATTTTATTTATTTATTTATAAATTTAATCCCTTGCATTATTGATTAAATTATCAGTTAATGAACCAATTGTCATCATCCACTAGTTTAACTCACTCCTCACCAAATATAATCCTACACATCACACGTCACCATCCAGGTGAACTCATTTCACCATTAGCCTAACTTCCATTAAATGCATATTTTCCAAGTCGTCATGGCTGCTGTCCAATGAAGCTATAATTATTTATTTCAATTACCACATCACTTCATTTAATTACCATCGAGAATTAACAAAATCCTGCTAAAAGGATTATTAAACATTAAATATTAATTCTCCGTCGTGCGCTTTAATAAGCTTGTGAAAAATTTTAGAAATATTTCACAGTTTCATTTACCATTCATCTCACAACATAACAAAATATAACAAGTTCCGTGAAGAACTAAAGCGTATTTTCATATATTCCACTTATGTTAATTGCCTCTTTCAACATACAAAATTTCAGTTTGATTGTAATAGATTCGTAGATATTGAGAACCGTCTGATATTTCGGGTGGTCGCCATGTTGGATTTGTATATATGCAGGTCTTAGAGTTATGTACTATTACATGAAGATTATTGTGTAGGTGCAGTATTCAAACTTATATCGCATGATTAGGACAAAAGAAGTAAAAACGAGATTTTAAAATTTCGCACAATTGGCATCTTGTGGTTATGAATACAACTGAAATAAATTAGATGCCAGTGGATTAACATTTGTATAAGCATTTACCGTACCAAGTTTCACTGCACTCGGATGGTTAAATCGTGAGAAACGTCTATTTAAATATTTATACTTCGCGTCGTCGCCGTGATGGATTTGTGCTCACTAGGTTATTGAAAGTCCCATAAGTGAACTTATGTTCATAGCCTCTATCAACATAGAAAATTTCAGTTTGATTGCTATCATAGATCAATGCATATTGGGAACCGTCTAAATATTTCGGATGATCGCCATGTTGAATTGTTATATGTATAGGCAATAGAGTTATGTACCATTAAAGCAAAACTATTGCGAAGGTTCATTATTAAAACTTTCACTTCCATCGCATGATTACGACACGAGAATAAAAACTAAATTTTAAAATTTCGCACAGCCGCCATCTTGAGGTTATGTAAACAATTTACCTAATTAGATGCCAGTGCATTACAATGTGTATAAACTCTTGCTGTACCATGTTCCATTGCGTTTGGATGGTTAAATCGTGAGAGCAGTCTATTTAAAAGTCTCAACTTCACCTCGCCGCCATGTTGGTTTTGTACTTACCAGGGTTTTGAACGTGTCATACGTGAACTTTTAGTAGCGCCCTTTATCACCGTACAAAATTTCAGGGTGATATCAGGGATAGTTTCAGAGATATAGAATGCTGGTGAAATATTTCGCACAGCCGCCATGTTGGATTGGTGAGACCTAATAAAATTTGAAGGCCACGGTCGGGGTCGGCCAAAATCGTGCTATGACCTAGCCGAGTTTCATTGAAATCGCCCCAGCCGTTTAAAAGTTATTAGGGGGAGACACACACACACACGGACAAAAGGTGATCTCATAAGCCATGTCGATAGTGGCATACAGCACAGACTAGTGTACGAAATGTATACTGTACGTCAACAACATGGCCACAGGCTGCAATAAGATTATTATTTGGTTCCTTAGTTTAGGGGCTGCGACAACGCGGTCATGTAGCCCCGTGTACTTTGGGTGTGTGTAGAATCTGTCTGATAACCGGTGTTAATTGTGATGACTGTATTAGTGTGTGTATCTGTTTTTTAATTCATGTAGAGACTGCAACTTTGAATTTTCAAATAGTTCCTACTTTTGCCGCCAAACGCCACCGTCAACGACTACTAGGCCTAGTTCAGAACTAGCTACTAGACGCCACCGCAGTCGGCTCTTGGCAACGAACGTAGCAACCTAAGAGCGTTGTTTACATTCTTAACCTATCCAATTTAGTTTCACACAGGTGTAATTAGTGGAAAGATCTTTAACATGCCATAAATCTATGACATGGGACCGCCGGCTTTACTTCCCCTCCGAAGGAAGGCATACTGAGGAAGATTATTATTATAAGCCTTTTTTTTCATTAATGAAAATAGGCTAAAAATGGCCTCCACAATAACGCAATTTTGAAACATCGAACCAACTATTTCTGCCTTAAAGATGGGAGGGGGAGACACACACACACACGGACAAAAGGTGATCTCATAAGCCATGTCGATAGTGGCATACAGCACAGACTAGTGTACGAAATGTATACTGTACGTCAACAACATGGCCACAGGCTGCAATAAGATTATTATTATAAGCCTTTTTTTTTTCATTAATGAAAATAGGCTAAAAATGGCCTCCACAATAACGCAATTTTGAAACATCGAACCAACTATTTCTGCCTTAAAGATGGTAAATTGGCTTTCACGGCCAGTGAATTAAAACTCAGCAATTCTCTAGGTTTGTGCCGTGTCTTGTGTGGGGTTTCACCTAGGTCACCAAGCTGGCTCATCAGCGGGCTCTTGGTGTCCCCACCCGGACCGCCAAAGGAATAGCGAACTGCGCGGGCTACGTTTCTTTTAATGAAGCGCACCTGCAACACTCTACTGCGAGAATTAAAGCTCAAGCAGCCTTAACCTCCTTATGAAACCCACACTAGACACGGCACAAACCTAGAAAATTTGCTGAGTTTTAAAACCTGCCTTTCTAGTCTATGTCTGCGAATACAATTTTATTTTACATCATTCTTTTCGTACGTTCTCGTATGTTTCCAATTGAACAAGTTCTATAAGGCATCCAACGTTTAGAACGAAGCATGGGTCTTATGGCGCGTTACGACAGGGTTGCCACTCCATGAGAGGAGGCAGTACAAAGCGCTTCGCGTACACTTTCCGCACATTCAGCGATTGTGCAGTGACGAAGACTTGAGTACTGTATAATAATACTAATAGTAGGCTAACATAACACATACAACGAAATTAAATTAAATTAACTATAACGTATGCCGAATGTAACATAAAGGAAACAATCAAAATAAAATAAATAAAGTACAAGCACAAGGAAATGTGTGAAGTTTCGACTGCAATTAAAGTTGAAGTACGTTATTAAAGACAAGTAGTTCCGTGAAGAACTATACAGCCTATATTCATATATCCTACTCATGTTAATTGCCTCTATCAACATACAAAATTTCAGTTTGATTGCTGTAATAGATTCGTAGCTATTGAGAACCGACTAAATATTTCGGATGGTCGCCATGTTGGATTTTATATATGTAGGTCCTAGAGTTATGTACTGTTAAGTTACATGAAGAGTATTGCGTACGTGTAGCATTCAAACTTCAATCGCATGATTAGGACACAAGAAGTAACAAGGAGATTTTAAAATTTCGCACAGCTGCCATCTTGTGGTTATGGAAACAATTGAAATAATTAGATGCCAGTGGATTAACATTCGTATAAGGATTTACTGTACCAAGTTTCACTGCACTCGGATGGTTAAATTACGAGAAACGACCATGTGGATATTTATACTTCGCGTCGCCGCCATGTTGGATTTGTGATCACCAGGTTATTTAAAGTCCTATAGGTGAACTTAAGTTCATAGTCCCTATGAACATAAAAAAATTCAGTTTGATTGCTATAATAGATTCGTAGATATTCAGAGCCGTCTAAATATTTCGGATGGTCGCCATGTTGGATTGATAAATGTATAGGCCATAGAATCATGTACCATTAAAGGAAAATTATTGCGTAGGTTCATTATTCAAACTTTCACTTCGATCGCATGATTACGACACAAGAAATAAAAACTTAATTTTAAAATACGCAAAGCCGCCATCTTGAGGGTATGTAAACAATTGAACTAAATTAGATACCAGTGCATTACAATGTGTATAAACATTACCTGTACCAGATTTCATTGCGTTTGGAACATTAAATCGCGGGAAAGGTCTATTTAAAATTTTCAAATTCACTTGACCGCCATGTTCGTTTTGTAGTTATCCGGTTTTGGAAAGTCTTATAGATGAACTTCCAGTAGTGCCCTTTATCTCCGTATAAAATTTAAGGGTGATACCGCTAATAGTTTCAGAGATATAGAATGCCGGTGAAATATTTCGCACATCCGCCATCTTGTGGTTATGTAAACAATTGAACCAAGTTAGATGTCGGTGCATTACAATGTGTATAAACATATACTGTACCAAGTTTTATTGCGTTTGGTTGATTAAATCGCAAGAAACGTCTATTTAAAAGTCGCAAATTCGCGTGGCCGCCATGTTGGTTTTGTAGTTACCAGTTTTTCAAAAATCACATAGGTGAACTTCTAGTAGTTCCCTTTATCACCGTAAAAAAATCCAGTGTGATATCGGGAATAGTTTCGGAGATATTGAATGCTGGTGAAATATTTCGCACAGCCGCCATGTTGGATTGGTGCGACGTAACAAAATTTGAAAGGCACGGTCGGGGTCACCCTGAATAGTGCTATGAACTTACTGAGTTTCATTGAAATCGCTCCAGCCGTTTGGAAGTTATTAGGGGACACACACACCTCACACACACGCACACTGACAAAAGGTGATCTCATAAGCCTTTTTTTTTTTTTTTTTTTTCAAAATTGAAAATAGGCTAAAAATACTCCTCATTGGCTTACCTTTCATGATTTATACTTTCGTTGGGTTTAAGATTCTTAAAATAACTGAACACATTAATTACGACCTCTTTTTCCCTTCTTCTGAGCACTTGACCTCGCTTTCTTTTCACAAAACTATCCATAGTTGTATGTGAAATACGTAAAATACAACACGTTAAATCTAACAGAACTGCTGCACACACACTCAAGATAGAGACAGCCGAACTACTGAAATACAAGCTCGAAGGGCACAGTAATAAAGCTGTGAGTAGCAAGCTGCACCCCGCTGTCCTTTGAAACTTCATTTTTATAATCCGCGGTCAATGAACAGCCCGGCCTGTGTAAACAATTAAACCTACACTCTGGGTAAGCAGGTAGAAAACTTCTTCCAATATTCCTCTACAATTCTCAAACTGACATGACATGGTTATCTTTAAAAATAGAAAAGTTGGCAGCTTACGAACTTTTTCAATGCTGCTATGCAGTTATGAGAGAATATTCAGAAGTTCTACCTACATGAAAATTGTAATATTGCCAGTATAAAATATTTCAACAATCCATCATCAAGACGGCACATTTAGCTACACGTGTATGAAAAATAGGCATCACAAAGTCAATGCAACATGATATAAGATCGATTTTACTACGAGGGGACTCAGTTTATCGTTTAAAAAAAATATGGATACCTAATTTTTCTAGCATTTCTATCAAGTTTACGTAATTCTAATATAGGACAAAAAAGATCGGCAAAACATAGTTCTACCCGAATATGCTTTTTTTCGACAAAGAAATTTTTTCGACTGATATGGCAACAGTGGATTGCTAGAAAATGACAGCGTCATGCATGTCTCACGTGAAGAAAAAGAGAAGAATATCCCTATCTAACCAGTGCTTCATTCTAATATAGTGCTGTCTGACTTACTGCGCTCTGTCACACACAGCCTAGCCTAGCTGAAATGAGCACTTGCAAAATGGGATTGAGTTGAAACACTATGATAGTCCTACCTAAAATGTCATGGCATAACTACATCTAATGTGTCCACAGGTACAAGCGACGACAAGGACTCGCTCATTTCTTCTGCGTCGGACGGGCCTCGAAACAAGGACCTCGGGCTTCCCGTCATCTGCCACGGTTTATGGGTGTCCTTCCATTCGTCCCCCCATCATATGGGACTTACCTCCTGGTAGAATATAATCCATGCTGGACATTCTCCTGGGACTGGCGAAGAGTTCTGGGTTCCACTTCATGCTCAATGCTAAATGAACTGGTTATGTCCACTGACTCGACACTTCGGCAGATTGTATCAAAAATGACCGTTCCCTTTCTGCCTCTCCACAGAATTTACCCGAGTGCTTCTGCTCTCAAACAAACTTTCCAGGCAACTTTGCCAAAATAAAACACACGTAAAACGAAATGTGACATTTTTGTTGTTTTCAAATGCAATTTATTTAGGCGCTCGTGCATTCTCCGGTGTCCGTTTTCAAAGTGCATTATTTTTGTTTGTGGCGCTTTGAAAATGGTTTCTACTTACTGTGCCACGTTATTGATGTCAACTGCTATTAACTAACACCACGAAAACACTTTCAAAATAAGGAAATTGGCAACATTAACTTTCGAGTAATAAACACGTCGCCATGTTGGATTGCAACTTCACTTCACCGCAATCCCCTGTTGCGAGGTTTGGCGACTGTCTGGACGAAATTATTGGTGAAAATTACTGATTGTACTACTAGGCAAAACAATTGGCCTGGATAAAGATTATTGATACGTGACTACCCCCACTGTGCGTGACAAAAACCAGGGATGTTTATATTAGCTAACGCAGTACGCAGGGCTGCGCTACCTAACCATTATTGGTCTAGGCGAAAACCATTGGTCTGGAACCAATAAAAAAAATGCAATAACACCCTCTAGCGATAAAACATTCAACTCCTGTATCTTAGTAGGCTAACATTAGCTATTTCTATAGTAAATTTTGCAGATTTTCATGGCGGCGGACACCGGACAATACACGAGTTCCTTTAATTATTCACTGGTCTGTTTAAGGGACACTGGGACTGAAATTTTCAAATTCTATATAAACTGAGGTACAGCTTTAAAATTTTATGTGGTTATGAATAGTCATATAGTAAACCACTGTGGGAAATTTGAGCATTGTAAGTTGATTAGTTCTTCAGATATTAATTATTTTTGTACATTTATTGTGCTAATTATTCAAGTTGTATAAAGGTCAGCCGCGTTAAACAAATCAAGATAGTGCAACTTTTAGGTAATATTCTATTGCACTATAACAATTGGAAGGAACCAACGGATCCTTTTTTGAATTGCATTAATG
The DNA here is from genome assembly GCA_946902985.2 of Meconema thalassinum. NCBI lineage: Eukaryota > Metazoa > Arthropoda > Insecta > Orthoptera > Tettigoniidae > Meconema > Meconema thalassinum. The sequence continues at coordinate 4,909,908 of OX336392.1, read as the reverse complement.
AGTGTGAAGAAATAATTCTTTTTCTTTCTTATCCAAGTTTCATTTTACAAAAAATCTTGAATTTTTTCAGTTTTTTTTTTTTTGCAGCCAAACCAAAAGTGCAATCTAAAAATCGATCCGCAGGTTTATAGTCATTGCAATGAAGATAGTAAATGCACATTTTGAAAGCAATATCATAAGATTTATGACGCGAGTAACATTTTGAATGCCTGAAAAAGTGAATCAGAGAAAACAGCAATTTTCTAAAATGATGCACAATTGAACTGTCCTGCAGCATAGATGACACCCTCCTTCTGCTGTTTTGCAGCCTCCTTCATCATTTTTGTCACTTTCACCTTCCGTCGACATGCCTTTCGATTCTCCAATGATGACCGCAGACTTTCATACTTCCTGCGACTGTCACATCTTTCAAGTGTTGTACTGTGACATGAGATACTGAAGTTTGTCTTATTCCTGATTTCAACTCTGTTGTACTACACCCCATGTTGAATTCTGCTACAGAATTACAAACAGCAATTTCAAGTCTCTTCCGTGAAATAAAAATCTCATTTGGGCACTTCCTCCAGATAACAGAATGCAGACTCATTCTGATTTTGAGTAGCACCCCGGATGCATCTGGATAATAGCTCATCTGATAAACAGGTATAATCTTGAGAACTAAGGGTTCTTAAAGCTTTACAGCCATTTTGTCATGACTCTGTGGTGTTTTACCAGCTGCGATACTTCGATTGCAGAAGCATCAAGACTCAGAACCTTCAGGACACTTACTGTGCTGGGGCGTTTCAAGGACTGCACGCCAGGCATTTAAAAGCTACGCTAGGGCTTTAAAAATGGCGGAATTCGGATAAAAAACACTGCTATCTGATCTGCAGAGGATAAGGGTGTATTAATATGGGAAATAAACTAAAATCTATATTTTTCACATATTTCACTAAAATTTCAGTTCCAGTGTCCCCTGTTTAAATAGGTCGTGCCATGGCACTTGACACCTCCACGTTCTTAACACGTTAAAGTCTGTTCGCGTGAAAATCCTTATCTGTTCACAAAACTATCCTGTCCACTCCACCTACAGCAGAAATATCTCCCCCGCACTTCGATTAACTCGAACCTCACTTTAAATTACAGCAATTCTCAAACACTCGATCACGGTGCGTTACTCACCGACAAAAACACTCGATCACGGTGCGTTACTCACCGACAATTGTATACACGTATTGGAACAACGAATATACGATGACTGACCGCTGAGCAGTTGTAGCCACTTATTTCTCCCTTCTGGAGCTCAGTGAGTGATCTTATAAATCATTCCACATTATTAGGGTATTTTTCATGCAGTTATTTTCCTTTTCTTTTCCGTCGAATTTTATATTTGTCGAAATCGTGCCTTCCGGCCTAGGTTTGTCTCTGACGTCACACGCACAGTAAGTGGGGTGCGTTCAGTGACTCTGCCTGCCTTCTCCCACGGGGGTAAGATGTTTTATTCTTGATTTACGATATCATGAGACTACGGTCTCAATATACACAAGCCTCCAACAAACACACAACGATAACGCTTACTGTAGTCTATGAAAGAATAAGCAAATGCACTTTAATAGGTACACACGATAATAGTGACGAGTCAAGGCACAGTAGAACACTGCTCGCTGTTGCCATGGAGACCGTCACCCCTCTCGTCTCCACACCTCAAGCGGACGACAGCCTTCACCGTTCATCTTTCGTAAATCAGAGTACAATAAAGTTGGAACATCACATTACAGTGATCGTCTCAAACAATTACCATTACCAGAAAAAGAAGTAAATTCGCAATTTTTCAAAAACCGTTAAAATATCAATAAGTATCGACATTTGAAACAGGTAGTTCCGTGAAGAACTATACAGCCTATCTTCATATATCCTACTTATGTTAATTGCCTCTATCAACATACAAAATTTCAGTTTGATTGCTGTAATAGATTCGTAGATATTGAGAACCGTCTGATGGTTGCCATGTTGGATTTTATATAGGTAGGCTATAGAGTTATGTATGCCTACTATTAGATGAAGATTATTCCGTAGGTTGATTATTGATGTGTAACATCTCTCCGCTCGGTTGCTGGATAGTTTTGTGGGAGTGATTTTGAAAATTGAGGACGAAGTGAATCGGGCGGAAGTGAAGACGTGTCAAAATAACTTTTGATTCGTTCTTTTCGTCCTGCGATAATTTGAAGTTTAGACACGAACTGATTGTCTCTTATCTACATGATCCAAGGTAGGATTTGGTTGATTTTTGGATTTTCTGCAAACCAGGTGGAATAAATATCGATTTACGGTACTTCATCTTATATTCGGCTTCTTTGTGTATTTTTTTGTAGTTTTTCATGTTAGTGTCTGGAGTGTGTTGGACGACGTCCATTATACCCAATCCCGTTACCCACTCGTTGTATTTATTGATATTCTGGGACAATATGCGATGTAATTTCCCGGATGCGGGTACAGTACGTCCTGAATGTAAAGTACGGTGTTGATTAGGCTGAAAATGATTTCCATTCTACTTTGTTGTAGACTTACAAGATTGTTAGTCAATACAAATAGTTCCCACAATATGTCCCAGTTTGTTCTTATAATGCATTTTGTATGTGATTGGAAATTATTGAATTCGTAACCTAATGTTGACAGTTCCTTGTAAATTACAAGTGGTTGGAAATCGTCAGAAAAAATTATTATTATTCAATATGATGAAGGAAATAAAAAGTACTTCGACTACCGCGCTGCAGAGACTTAACTTACTATTTCACAGCGTGATTTGGACTTGCATAGTCTCGTCTATTTAACTTTGGTTATCGGTGCAGTGATCGGTTCGAATGTATGTCTCCGACCCGGAGAAAGAAAGTACTCGTTGCTCTGAGTTCTTTCATTTTTTAATTTTGTAAGCGAAGTGTGTTTCCTGGTGCCTGGGCAAGTTACAACGTAACTGCAAGTAACAATTCCCGGCAATATTACAGTACATCTATTAAATCAAATCATCATCATTGCATGTTTAATTTAATTCCAAAAAGGCCACGTACAGTAAGTACACTTGAGCAAGACTAGGTACTTACTTTGACGTGACTCTGGGCAGCAAGATTATAAATTTCAGTAGGTCGTACAGAGCTGATAATCTTCACAAGACAGCTGCTATCAGTTAGATCACCGTAGTGAAGCTTCATCTTCTCCTGTCTATGGGACTTGGTGTCGGCATACAGATGTTGGATGCGGCCGGTGTTGAAGGTGCTTGCTCGTCGAATTACTCCATGAATGTGATAGCCCTTGCTCAACAGGAACTCGGCTAAATATGACCCATCCTACATATTTAAAAAAAAGAAAACATTTGTTTAATACAATTCCTATCAATTTACAATTTTCATATGAAGTCTCAAGGAATAGGAATGTAATCACTAAGGAATAATGGAAACAAACACACTCGCAATGTTTCAATCAACCCCCAGTGGCATGCATTCAATCCCATCAGTGCTGGACCAAGTATTGTGAATCCAAATTATCTCTTATGACAACTACAGTATCGAACCACATTCGAAATCTCGCGCATGGTAGATCTTAATTTATCCCTGCAAACTGTTTAGCGACCAACATGCTGTCTTTTAAACCACGGAATAGGAGCAATGTATTCCTTTGGACCAAGGGTGCTCAACGTACTGCGCCCGAATTTATTTGAGGCCAATACTAAGATCCAGAAGGGATACGAACTGGGACTGAGGAAAAATAGAAAGAACGAATTAAAATCTCTTATTCCTTAGAAAATAGAAGAACTGAAAATTCTAGACTGAAAATGAATGTATTATCATGTATTATTATCGAGTCCCTTTGTTAATTGTATTACGGAAGGCTGGAATGAAAGAGGGAATTATTTAAATTGTTTAGATAAGAGTTGCGTAAATTATCAAATACGCAGGGAGGCCTACAGTTCAGAAGCACGGACTCACTTCCGGGAAGAGGAGTGCATCATCAGGGAGAGAGGAGAAGCAGCAACCCGAGGACAGCGAGTGGGGGAAACAGTGGAGCTGCGTCACACCACGAGAGGGGGAGTAGAGCGGTGATCGTCACGTGAGCCGAGAGGAAACGCAAGCAATCATTCCATATTCAGAGCGGGTCGGAGTTAGACCGCTAGTAACGAAGCAGGTGCTTCATATCATAGTGCTACGTATTGGCAACTCAAACTAACACTTGGGGCGCTGCGGTCGGTCTGGATAAGTAGGGTAAAAATACTCAACAACACGCGTTAGATATGGAACACATTTTATTTTTCGGTTATAATCAGCAAATGTGGTCCCTAAAATAATGACAGTGTTATTTTTAATTGTGTATATGTATAACTGTGCGATACACGTGATCTAATTTGTGTGTTCCACTGGAATGTGTGTGTCAATTATTGCATATTATCAAGCATCGGTTGTCTGCTTGTATTTGTTTTTGTGCAGTTCGCGTCATGGCGCTGTTACGTTTAAAAGCCATATTTGAGTTTGCTCACTGTACCATAAACTCTAGAAATTATTTGCTGCTTGGTAGGGCGAAGGGATGAGTTTAACTTGTATTAAAACTCGGGGGAGACAGGAATTGCTTGATTTGGATGGTTAGCAGGTGGGTTTGGTGTTGAATATCGGACTGGTAGCAGGTTCTCGCAGAGTAGATATTTACCCTGCGAAGTCAAATTAGGCCTATACGGTATGACTCGCAGTGGAATGGCTCGGATATCGCAGAGCGAGGTGATGGCGGTTGGTAGGGTTATTGGAAATTAACTAGGGAGCGGAGAAAGTTACCAGACTGATGAAGCTTGGCTGTCCTCGGCTGGTGTAGGCTTGGCTGTCTTGGTACGGCGAGACTGTGCTTGGCTGTCTAGGTGCGGCTTGGCTCGGCGTAACAGTGAACAACCCGTCCTGTCGTCAGTGAGTGTGGTGGTGAGTGGTCCAACCCGCTCCTGTTGCCCGTATATATTTGATATCGTCACCTTTCGGCTATTGCTATTTGCATCTTTTGGTAAGTGATGAAAACTTATATCCGCAGCCCTCTTATACATCGACTTACAGCAGTAAACTGAGCAATATACATTGCTTTTACTCATTTTGCACTCTTATCAATGAGTACAACTTATTACGTTTGTATAAAGACACGAAGAATTTACCACGATCTGCTTTCCAATACAGAAACCACGTGACAAATGTACCCTACTTGGTAAGTTTCTGATTTTTACCGCTAGATGTCATATCAGATAGCTGGAGTTGCCAATAACGAAAGTCGAGAGAAGGAGTGCGACTTTAGAAGGCCGTGAATCGTGCAGCAAGCCACGTTCAACCGAGCTAAGCACAGTTGTAGGACGGTGAAATCTAGCACACTTTATAAGAACGAGACAGAGCACTTCGCTCACATTTATAAAAGCTTTCTACAGCGAGACTGTGGACAATTTAAACACAGCTTGTCATACAAGTATTTCAATACAGAGCTATTACACGTCTCACATATAACTGCAATAAATTCAACACTGAGAAATAGCAGTATTATACAATACTATTCTTTACACGCTATTTGGCAATGCAGATTATAAATTGGCAACGGGGAAGTTATACAGGCTTAAACATTAACCTGGTAATGACTTCGTGCTAAAATGCATTATAAAGGGAAGTAGACACTACATGAATGAAAAGTGAATCCAGAATTCCATAGAATGGATAGCGCAATCAAACATCTACGCGATGCGCAAAAATGCAGAACGAATTTGTACTACGTAACGCATACTCTCAAAGACATTTTATAATCAATCGAATCTCAACCACAAGAAGCGACGCAGGCGTATTGATGACAATCCATCAGAAGATCCGAACAGCATGCAGAGTTCAGTGAAGGAGGGGAAGCGACTTGCCGTGCGCGGAGAGGTCGTTAACCCAGTCCAGACTTTGACCTTGCTCTACTGTGAGGTAATCGAGCAGTCCACGTCACAGATGGATCGCGCAGCTGAGTGCTGTACTCTCAAGCATATTTGTCTTGCCAGACAAGGCATTATCCAGCAGAGATCGACGGCATCACAAGGTAGTGAAGAGATTGTATTATATTTAGTAGAATCGTAGTCATGTTCTGTGTTTATCCGAATTGACCCACCGTATAATTTTGTCATTTTATCTAAATTTGTGTAGATCTTTAATCCAGTTACATTAGCATTTTTAGAGTCATTTTTCATTGCAAATTTCAGTCATTTTGATAATTGTTATATCATTTAGAATCGTTAGAATTTGCGTTAAATTATGTAAATCTGTTTTATGCGCAGTGTTTGGAAAGTTTATTGAAACATCGAAGTACCGTATACTTAAAAAGTTATATCACGAAATGTCAAATACATTTCGACAACTCATGATATTGATTCGAGTGTCAGAAACCTATTATAAACCAACTGTGTGCAATAATTGAATTGTTACACGCCACTAAATCTTGTAGAAGATAGTCTAAATAATTGATATAGACAATTAAATCAATAAATATCAAATTCATTGTAATGAAACAGATAGTTATGAACAACTATGCTGTAAATGGAATAAACCATATTTCCAAGCAACAAAATGTTCCAAGAACATTTATAATTGTCAAATAAAATATTTAGAGCATTAAAAACTTAAATAAAATTTATTAAATAAAATCTTTCATGAAGATAACGGAAAGACTCCATTGTTAATAAATTGTAATTAAAAGACGAAGGAAGAGACAGGGCAACTTAGATAAGTCTACCCATTGTCTGAAAATAAGTCAGCTGGACTTAACTGAATTAAATTCAGAAATTTGTACTCACAGGAAAATAGGAAATGCTTATATTATTATTAAATATGAATTCTTGCAGACAATTCTTTGAAAGTTACAATAATGTAATAACTGAATTAATACGTGAAAAGGAGTTAAGAAATTTAAATCACAAGGTGATATAAAAGAAACTGTACAGAATAAATTGAATTTGTAGGCACGAGGAAATTATTTGTATAAGGATAGGGGAAGTTATGTTAGAGACTGTTTCTTGAAAAATATTCACAATGGTGGTGAATATCTAATAAAGATACTGATTTTCTTTGCATTATAGAGAAAATGCACTGAAATGGATTTAGATTTGAAATACCGTGCCGGAATCGTAGACGTAAATGAGTTACGTATTTTCATAGAAGGAGGCTGAGTAGTCATGTTTCCTAGTTTGGATCACAGCGAGTGTGATATTAAATTGCATTGAGGCAAGTTCTGTACAGGGTGTTTAAGAAATAATATAATTGTTTGTGTAATTTTGGAATAGAAGTGTGGAATGAAGGTAAAATGCCATGCACTTTGAATATTCACGTTTATTGAAGTAACTGAAAGTCTAGCAAAGAATTTCATGAATTATCGGAAGTTAATAATCAGATGGGAGAGAAATGTTAGAGCAGCGATGAACTTAATCATTTGTCACTTATGTTCTTTTGATTAAAACAAGTATTTAATACTTTCTACCGATGAAGTTATGGTGATTGTTCAAGAAGTTTGAGTAGTAGAGACTCACAAATGTTAGAGAAAGAAAAATAAATAATTTCAATGCAGAAATTAATATTTGTGCTAATCACAAATTCTTGTATATATAAATGTCAATTTAATATTCAGTAAATTTTGTTCATGCATATTTAGATGTGGAACTACGGTTCAGTTATGAAACACACTGTATAATTTAGGGTAATGTTTGCAACCACGTCGTTTCATATTTTTCGTATTTCAGTGGAGGTTCTGAGGAACTTCACTAGGGTTTAATATTTGTAATAATTTTTTTGTTTAATTTTTCTAATAGCAAGTTAATACTATATTCTTCGATGAGAGAAGAAGGGCTCAGTGGAGTACCGAAATCTCCAACCCGTATCTTCAGGACATTATGTATAAATGCCACGTTTTAGTTTTATTTTGATTTTATTTTTGGAAGTGTCAGGAAGACATTAGTAATTGATTTACGTTAGGGACATGTGTGTATTGTCCTAGATTAATAAACGGCTAGCGCTTTTTAGCGATTTAGTCAAATTTTATCATAGCTGACATCGTTCCCATTTTATCAACGTCGAAAATGGTACTACTAGGTAGGATACAGGCGCCCACTATAGATAGACCTAATCACCCCTCGAGACCGGAGTTTCTCGAATTGTTTAAATGTAAATGTTAGTAGAAATTTGTACCTAGGCTGGTAGTACTATTTTTTATAAATATACTCTATGATCCTAGAATTCCCAATTTTTACTTAGCAGACAACGGTAAGTTATTTTGAGCTGGGTATCAATGTGTCTGCAATCCTTTACAGTTCAACGGATATATGTGCTGATTGGAGAATTCGGGCGCAGTACGGCCGCGCAGGCATTTTATGTGGCCCTGGTCGAGTTTTATAATGTGCTTAAGTTTGAAGGTTATGTTTTTGTAGGTTCAAAAAAAACTAGATAATAAAAACTGTATGGTAATTTACGGAGAAAGGGGATAAAACCATAAGAAAAATCTCTGAATTATTCGTAGATTTTTCTTGACATGATGTTTCACTTACTGGGCTGTAGAAATTCTAAGATGCATAAGTATTCCCACCTTAAAGGCAGATAAGGGTTAAAATTCATCCATTCATTTCTTGGAATTACAGCTGTGTGAGTTTCTCAACTTTTTATTCCGTCAAGGCTGGTGTGTGAAAACGAACATTGTTAAGAAAATATGCGCATTATTCTAGGATTATTGGTGTCAGTTCGCGGTAGTCGATAATACGAGTACAGCACAAGTTATTGTTTCCTGTTATACCGTAGTGTTCAAATTTACGCCTATCACTCAATAGCCTACAGCTAGACAGTATAAAAACACGGCTATGATATGGCCACATTGTGTGCTCGGTGCTAAATACTTACAGTATTTGCCTTAACATTACGCTTGTGGAATCACAAAAGCTGTCGCGATACAGCGAGTATGCTTGGTGTTATGATGTTTCTGTGTTCTCACAGACTCTTGTTTCATCTTGATAGATAATCATTGCATGGTGCGTGTTGATATATTCTTCATCAGATTACTTTGTATTTTGTATTATATTTGTACTAGCAGTAGTGCCCGGCTTCGCCCGGTGGATTTATTTGTTTTATGGATGATAATGAATACTACTACAGAACTGGCACATAATACTTAAACTAACAGAAAAAAAACTTTTTGTGGTGGTGGTAGTGCGGGTGGTAAGTAGACTAGTACAGTATAATGGACGTAATATTCAGGTCACTTTCTTCTAATGATATTGATAATAATGAATAGGGAAACAGCTACTTATTAACTACAGTACTGACACACATAATTTACAAATGAATTGAAAAATATGATTAGAAAGAGGAGTAAGTGAAATAAAAGACGCTTCCTAGGGCCGATATCACATTCGCTGTTACAAAAGTAGATACCAATAGTGTCGTCTTTTGTCGCATAGCGCCATAGGAAAATAATCAGAGCACTTTGGAAAACTTCGGCTGTCCCGAGCTCCCGAGTTGCCAAAACTGTCATTTATCGCCACATAGCGCTGAAGGATAAGGATCGGAATAAATGAAAGTAAATTTGAAAGCACCAACGCCTATTGCAGCTGATAACCTCAATGAACTGCACCAACACCATCGCCCTTATACAGAGGTATACCATTTTCATGATAACTGTTTTAAGGGGCCTAAGAAATCTTTTTGCACCAATTACTCCCCGTGACTGAAATTTATAAGCAGCGCCAGATGAAACTATTTTCAAAATTCTGTACCAGAACACAGGTAGGGGCTACGTGATGCAGCCCGCATTGCCAGCCAACAATAGACTTATTAAAATATGCTTACAGTTACACTACTACGGATATGAATGGTTCTAGGGCCGTAAAGCGTGGTTTTCAAGTTCCCTTTGTCTGTTATTCTAAATGTAGGGAACGGAGAGGGTTGCCAAATACAAAAACATCAAGTGGACAATGTTACCAGCAGGGTTTCAAAGGGTAAGTATGTAAAATTCGGTGCAATTACGTGAAACGGTGTAGGTTTGTGCGAAAGGGCCTAAATACAGGGAATGGAGTGGTCTGTCCGAAATTTCAAGTGGACAGTGTTACTCGCAGCGTTCCAAAGGGTAAGTATACAAAATTTAGTTCAGATCGGTGAAACGGTGTAGATTCGTGCCAAAGGGCCTAAATGCAGGGAATGGAGTGGTCTGTCCAAAATTTCAAGGGAACAGTGTTTAAGTACATAAAGTTTGGTTTAGATCGGTGAAACGATGTAGATTTGCGCCCAAGGGTCTAAATGCAGGGAATGAATAGGTATGACCGAAATTTCAAGCAGACAGTGTTAGCCGTTGGGTTCTAAAGTGTAAGTATGTAAAATTTGGTTCAGATCGGTGAAACAGTGTAGATTCGTGCCAAAGGGCCTAAATGCAGGGAATGGAATGGTCTGTCCGAAATTTCAAGTGAACAGTGTTTAAGTACATAAAGTTTGGTTTAGATCGGTGAAACGATGTAGATTTGCGCCAAAGGGCCAAAATGCACGGAATGGAGTGGTCTGTCCGAAATTTCAAGTGGGCAGTGTTAGTCGCAGGGTTCCAAAGGGTAAGTATTCAAATTTTGGTTCAGATCGGTGAAACTGTGTAGTTTTGTGCCAAAGGGCCTAAATGCAGGGAATGGATTGGTCTGTCCTAAATTTCAAGTAGACTGTGTTACTCGTTGGGTTGCAAAGGGTAAGTATGTAAAATTTGGTTCAGATCGGTGAAACGGTGTAGATTTGTACCAAGGGGCCTAAATGCAGAGAATGGAGTGGTCTGTCAGAAATTTAAAGTGGTGTCGATTTGTATAAATAACAGACAGACAGACAGACAAACATTGAACTGTATATACATACCTGTATAGGTAGATAGATGTAGACCGTATTTCTCTCTTTGACTCTCGTTGACTCAGGATCGACATTTACATTATATTGCGCATAATAGTACCGAAATAATGTCCGAAGTGTAGCTCTGTGTATTATTCGAATCAGCTTATCTACATCAACAAAATAACTTGGCAACACAGCTCAGCTGTTCCAAGCTCCCGCCATTTTCTTCACGTTCTTTGTTTCGAAATACAGAGTATACTCTACTGTGAACTAGCGTTCTTACGAACTGCTGTTATTCAAAGTACTTTTAATAATTTATTTGTGAACGAAAATGTCGCTTTCCAAACGTAGAAAAGTGGATAGTGAGTGCCATGTTTTTAAAGAAAAATGGACTGACGACCATTTTTGTATTGAGAATAGTGGGAAAGTAATGTGTCTGATATGCAGGGAAAATACGTCAGTTATTAAAGAATACAACATCAGGCGGCATTATGATCCGAAGCACGAATCTGTATATAATACGCTGCCGGAAAAAAAATTAGGTCACCGTTTTAGAGGTTACCAATTCACTCAAGATTTATTGTGGTAACAGTGCATATGGAGTACATAATTAAATATACAGATCAATAGGTCAGGCGGTTCAGAGATACCCGGTATCGAGCCATGCTGAAACACCCATATTAGTACGAGGTGTAGCCTCCACGGGGGGCAATGCAGGCACTGACTCTTGCATCCAGTCGATCATACAGATGGCGAATACTGTCTTGGGATACGTTATTCCACGCCTACTCGACCTGTTCACACAGTTCGGTAAGAGTTGTGGAAGGACGAGTCGCACGAGTCACTTGTCGGCCCATCATGTTCCACACGTGCTCGATTGGCGACAAGCCCGGCGATCGTGCTGGCCAGGGAAGTCGCAGCACGTCTTGCAGTGCACGTTGAGTTGCAAGGGCAGTGTGTGGGCGAGCATTTCCCTTTTGGAACAACACAATCCCCTTTCTGTTGTAAGAACGGCAAAAGAACGGGTCTAACAACATCCTGCACGTACCGAGCACTGGTTAGCGTTCCCTCCACAAACACCAAAGGTGAACGAGAGTTGTAGCTTATCGCACCCCAGACCATAAGGCCTGGGGTGCCGGTGTGTCTTGGACGAAGTCACTCTACGAGACAGCGACCAGGTCTACGTCGAACGCGCCAACGACTATCACTTGCGTGTAGGCAGAATCTGCTTTCATCGCTGAAGACCACCGCGCGCCATTCCATCTTCCAAATGATCCTCTGACGGCACCAGTCAAGCCGTGCACGTTGATGCTGTGGCGTGAGTGGAAGCCGGGCTAGAGGTATGCGTGCCCGTAGTCCCACTGCTAGTAACCGGTTCGCAACAGTTCGTGTTGACACTTCTGGGCTCACAAACCCTCGTATCTGTGCTGTGGTAGCTGTACAATCAGCCACTGCTGCCCTTACAATACGACGATCCTGGCGGACGTCTGTATGCGTGGACGTCCAGAACCACGTCTACGGGTGTGAGAATGCTCACGTGACCACTGATACCAGCATCGTTGCACAACGGACACAGCACGTCCAACTTGTGTGGCAATTCTCCGAAAGGACCATCCCGCCACTCGGAAGGCCACAATTTGACCCCTTTCAAACTCGCTCAGTTGGCTGTATGAAGCACGCGTGCGTCTCCGTGGAATTGTGCCTGCTTGCTTCACACGTTCGCACCACAATGAGCCGTATGGCTGTGAGCATTCCCTATTAAATGGTAGATACATATGGCGCTCTGGTAGCTATGCCACTACGCTATCTGTTGGCAGACGACGTTGAAACCCTGATCAGTACATCTACTACCCCCAGGCGGCATCTGCCGTCATCGGATCAAAATCAACGTCGTCTTTTCAGGTGACCTAATTTTTTTTCGGCAGTGTGAATTCGATGGGGGTATTACGAAAGGAAAATATTTCAAATTTGATAAAAGGTCTAGCCGCTCAAAAACAAATGTTCACGAAACAGATCGAGGAAAATATAGCTGCAGTCCGCGCTGAAACAGATCGAGGAAAATATAGCTGCAGTCCACGCTAGTTATAAAGTTGCACATTTATTAGCCGCGAAAGGAAAACCCTTTTCTGACGGGGAGTTTGTGAAGAACTATATACTTTCTGTAATAGAAGAAATGTGTCCTGATAAGAAAAAACTGATAAATTCGGTCAGATTATCGAGGAGCACAATGACGGGAACTCGGGGATTATTTGTGCTCGGATCTAAGCGAAAAATCATTGGAGTGTTTTTCGTTGGCTTTGGGTGAAAGTAACGACGTCCACAAAACATCACAACTTTTAATTTTTATTCGTGGGATTGAAAAAGCATGTAAAATAACTGAGGAGCTGGCATCTTTAAGAAGCATCCATGGAACTACAACAGGCGAGGATTTGTTTCTCCAACTGAATGAAACATTGAAGGATCTCGCTTTAGGATGGGCAGCTACAACAACAGATGGAGCAAGGAATATGAGTGGTACAAAAACTGGATTGATTGGAAGAATAAGAAACGAATTTACTAACAGAAATACCGATATGCCTCTTGAATTACACTGCATTATTCATCAGGAAGTGCTATGTGGAGAAGTTTTAAATTTACAACACATGAGCACAGTGACATCTACAATTAATTACATTCGATCGCATAGACTCAATCATCGGCAGTTCCAGTAATTTCTGGCTCAAATTGATTGTGATTACGGCGATGTAATTTACCATAGCGAGGTACGCTGGCTTAGTCGTGGTAATATAGTGAAACGCCTATTTCATCTTCGTGAAGAAATAAGCACATTTAAGAACATGAAACAGAAAAAAGTGACAATTTGGGTACGAAAACTGGATGTGGGATTTACCAATACTCACAGATCAAAAGCAACAGTTAAATATTTTGAATAAGGGATTACAAGGGGAAGGCGCGCTTTTAAATGAAGCATACAGTAACGTGTTAGCGTTCCAAAATAAACTGAAATTATTTCGACAGCAATTAGAGAAGGGCACGTTCCCACACTTTTCAAGAAGCGAACTCGAACAGTTCAGTGCCATATGATCAGTTTATTTAGTTGATTGACCTACTGAAGAATGAGTTTGAAACCAGATTTAAAGACTTTTCTGTGTATGCGGGGGAAATTCATTGGTTCGAAAATCCATTTGCAGTTCATGTCTGTGATGCACCTATGCAACTACAGATCGAATTAATTTAACTTCAGTGTTGCTCCCAATTAAGGGACAAGTTAGCGAAAGAAAATCTTACTAACTTTTACAGGGCGCAAAGTATTTTTTAAAAATCTTATAATTTGCGAGAAAATACTTGTGCGCGTTTCCGACTACTTACATTTGTGAACAAACATTTTCAAAAAAGAAGTTTATAAAATCCAAATTACCTTCCCAGTTAGTGATGAACACCTACATTCCATTCGGAGGGTGGCAGTGTCAAACCTATCTCCAGTTATTTCAACACCGTCACTTCAAGCGAAGGCCCAGGCCTCTCATTTATCTCAAGTTACAGAGTATTGTTTACTTTCCTTATATTCTTTTTGTATTGTGGTTCGGCAGCCGGCACAGTTCGTATCCTCGCCGCTAGATGGGGGCTTCATTCATTCCATTCCTGACCCGGTCGGAGACGGGAAGCAGGATGTGGATTTTTTTATACCCACAAAATGCAATTGAGAATCAAAATACTTGCAAAATGCGCACCCTACAATATGCAATTTAAGTTAAAAATACTTGCAAAAAGAGGTTTAGGTTGAAAATACAAAATGCGATTGAAATTCAAAATACTCACAAAAGTCCCAGCCCCTACATTGAAAGACTTACTAAAAAGCAATTTAGATTGCCAATCCTTACAAAATGCAATTGAGGTTGAAAACACTCACAAAATGCAATTTAGATCGAAAAGACTTACAAAATGCAACGGAGATTGAAAACACCAACAAAATGGAGTGTAGATGCAAATATATATATATATATATATATATATATATATATATATATATATATATATATATATAAATCGCTAAATGGAATTTAGATACACGGTGGTCCAATTAACGAAAACGGTGCGGGAATCTTAAAGAGCAAAGGAAATATAATGAAAAGAAAACAAGAGGTCTGACCCCTCGAAGAAGGAGGGATCAGGAAAGATGAGACAGGGGCCAATTAAGGCGGGAAAGTGAAAGATTCCCTAGGACTCGGATACCCTAATACCGTCAGGGTCGGAAGAGAACAAGAGTTGACCAAGGGAGGTCGACAGGAAAGAAGACGGACAGAAGCCCGGCACAAGTAAGTGGAAGCAATGCCGGACTCAGCTGGGGTCACGTGGTCGCCAACCCACGTCCCACAAGTTGTGAGCCCCTGGGGGAACATGAACATTAACCCAAAGGGTTAGACCAATAGCCAATTGCAGAAATGCACAAAGAACTACCGGTACTCAAAATATTAAAGAACACGGTGGTAATAATAATATCGTATGGCCTCGGATGCCGGGTGCAAGCTTTATGATTTGACACCCAAAGGGTAGCTTGCATGTCGAATTTCGTTGTTCCTTGAAGCACTATGAAAGTCAAGGAGGTTAGATATCTAAGCTCCTTGAACACTATAGCGCTTTCTAGTAGAGAAATGAGGAACTTTGTGTTGGCGGAAACTGCCGAGATTAATTTTGCCATTATGAACACGGCCTACTGAATTCAAATGGGTTCTTTGACATGCCAACATCGTATGACATGGTGTCGTAATTTTTGCAGCCTTTCAAAAATCACTTACCACGGCCAGGAGCGAACCTGCATGCTTGGGGTTGGTAGTCCGGCACGTTGACCACTCACCCACCGTGGCAAGCTAACACGCTGGTTATCAACAATGACAAATCGGTCAAAAACACAACGAAGTTAGTGAATATACTGGGTCGTGCGCCCCGATAAACACGGCAAGCTAAGCCGGCTTTGACTGACACAGATCGCGGGCGCGCGTAACCAGTTCAGCCGGTGGTGGGCGCGCACTTTCACCAAACATGTTCAATAATGTGCACTTACAGTGCTCATAGGCGATGCTGAAAATGTGCTCCCTCTCTTGTAACACACAGCTGACATTTTCTGATGAAAGAATGGACAACAATCTCTTCTAAGTTTTGTTCTCTAAGAACACAACGCTGTCTGTTAACTTTTTTATTATTTACGGAGCCTGTTTTCTTGAATCGTTTAGCGAGTCTCCTAATTGAACTGGCATTAGGCACAGGTCTTCCTAGAAACTTCATTCGAAATATTTTCTTGTTTCAGAACAGGACTTTCTGCTATTCACATACGAGTTATGGATATGCACACGTCGCGCAATGTGAATTGGTGTCTAGGCAAGACCAACAATCACAGTAATCACAATACTCACTAAACATGCAACACTAACGTCTAAGCTTTGCAGATACACGTCCATATGAATGACAAAACACGTGTGAACTAACGATAGGAATCAGAGGAGCGCTTGCCGTGTTTATCGGGGCGCACATAGATAATGACCCTGTACTAGCTATATTTAAAAAAAAAATCCTCTCGGCACGCCGGAAGGTGGAGGTAGATTTCACTGGACAAACTAGGGGATAGGCTATAATAGGCAAAATATGCAGGTTTTCGTAGGAGGATCAGACCTCATTTATTGCAAGAAAGTATTTTAAATTTGGAGGTTAATTAACTTTTTTTTCGTTTTTGTATGCATATTTTTATCATTTTATTGTCATATGGGGATGGTAACCTTCTTGTCATTTGGGGTTAATTTTTATACTTGTGATCACACAGTCCTTATGCAAGGTTTGGAACTGATGTGTAACTATCTGACATTCTGTTACTTCTTCACGCAAAATTTTTTCTCCCGCAGAGATTTTTGTTGGTTCCTCAGTTTAGGGGCTGCGACAACGTGGTCATGTAACCCCGTGTACATTGGGTGTGTTTAGAATCTGATAAACGGTGTTAATTGTGATTGTATTAGTCTGTAATTCAGGTAAGGTCTGCAGACGGTCAATTTTAAGTAGTAGTTCCTAATTTTGTACCATATACTAACGTCAACGACACCCAGCTGTGAACTTGGCTACTAGATGCCACCGCAACCAGCAACTTGCAACGAACGTTGGAACTTCCCCTCCAAAGGAAAGCATGCTGAGGGATTTTTAGCTCTCTTAGAAAATCCGACGACTTTGGCCGGCTTTGAACCAGCAACCTTGGGCATAGAAGTTCAGCATGCTACCAGTTAGCCGCTTCCCACTGTCAGATGGAAAAATGAATGTGATCTCGTGCAATGGCGTTGTCTTGGCAACCTCTGATAGCTCATCCCTCATCAATTTAGAAGCGTTGTCATGGTAACCTCTGATGGCACTTGGCATTTTCTTGAATTCCGAAATCATTTTTCTCATCCCTTGGCGTAACGGTAGGTCAGATCGAAAATTCTTTCAGACAAAGTTTTAGCTAATTATTAGGGGAATATTTTCCATTTTGTACGGTTTCGACATTGTGCCTATTAAGAGAGATATGATTAATGTTTCCCGAAAAACCCACTTTTTTCCACCCCTTTGGTCAATGGTTGGTGCTATCAAAAAACTTTTCAAACATAAATTTTAGGGCCTTATCCGACACATAGTATGAACTTTGAATGGATTCAATATTTCAGAAATTAAGAGAGTTATAGCGATATTTAAATTTTTCGAAAAAAGACTCGCATTTTCACCCCCTTTGACCGATTTTGCCCGTTAGCGAATCCGACCGAGATTTTAAGGGGATACATATTATGTAAAAAATTCAAAGTGATTGGTGCAAAATTACGGCAGTTATCGTGTCCACAAGAAACTGATATCTATACATTTATGCATATATACATACATAAATTATCTATAAACTTTTGAACTGATGGTGGTTTTGGGGTCTGAGGGATGTGAAACGCGAAGATATGTCGAAATTTTCGGGAAGTCGAAACATGGGACCCATTGCAATAGTTAGCTTTCTAATGAAATCTACCTAAAAATCTACCTAATAGAACCCAAGATGAGATTAGTGCCATTCGATATAACCAATGTGTATATTTACATACCAGTAAACGAAGCCAAAGTATTAGAAGACAAGAAACTTGACAAAAGAACAGACGAGATAGTGAAATTGCTTAAAATGGCACTCAACCAGAACGTTTTTCAATTCAACAATTAAGTGTACCAACACACATGGGATCGCCACTCAGCGGTCTAGTGGCCAATAAACAACAAGGCAAATGGGTTTATACAATGTGGACGATGTCTTATGCATACTGCATATGATACAAGTGAAGATATGATCTTCCAAGACATCAACAGTTTGCACCATTCAATAAAATGCACCAAGGAATCGGAAATTAAGAGAAACATAAATTACCTAGATATAGCAATCGAATGATCGTACCTGTACTCGATCTTCCGCATGCCCACTCAAACATCACACTATTGATGATAATTGTTCCAACCACGCAACTCGATGGTTCATATGGCCATAAGTATATCAATGTTAAAAGAAAATTACAACAAAGAAATTAAAACTATAAAACAAATAGCTAAAGAAAACAACTTCACACCCAATAAGATGGATCAAATAATACTAAGAGTAGTGACGCAGTAAGACATCTAACCAATAAAGCAAGTGGTGAGTCCCTGAGGCGTTTGCGTCACTATGGTTACCTGTGGATATTTGGGGAAGGGGATGTGGTGGGAGGGCCTGTTTGGTATCGTTTTGATGGTATTTTTTCCGCTCTATCTGATGCCGAGGACTAATTGGTGGACTATTGGAAACTGTTTTTGGGTTAAAAACCTGTTTTTTGACATTTTTCCTGATATCTGGGGAAGGGATGATGCGATTATGAAGTGTGACATATCCTTTTTTTTTCGTGGCGTTGCCCTCTTTAAGAGGATGCCTGTGGTGAGAATTAGGGAAACGGGGTTTGGGCGTAAAACAGGCGTTTTCACATTTTTTATGATATTTCCTGAATGCATTTTCGGATTTGGATGTGGGTGGTAGGACTGTTCTGAGGGTGATGTCCTCTTTTTACGAGGTAGGAAGAGGATGAGAATATTTGAAAATGTGTAAAACAGAATGGATTTTTGTCGAAGAAAGTGAGTTTTTGGAGTTTTGGATCAGGGAATCAAACCCGAGGTCTTTACGGTGACACTGAAGCCTGCTAGCCACTGCACGACGACGCTAATAACCTGTGTTTTTACTATTGGCAGTGAGGAACCAAGTGTGTTAGGTGTTTGGACACGGGCGTAGACACTTGAGGGAAAACTGTGTTTTATTATTATTCATATTATGAATATGAATACGCGTGCATGTGTATGAGAGAAGTAATAACATTAGACATTGAGACTGTCGTAAATGAAACGTCTAGCTACTGATATGAACTCAGCGTCCAGCACTGTGTGTGTGCTTGCGTGTGTTATCAAACTGTGCGCGTGTGTGTGTGGGCAGGCGACATGCCGATAACACCGGCAGTGGCAGGATGCGTTATCAGCCAGACAGGTAATCCGATACGACAGCCAAGGCCTTTCTCATGAACATCTCGGCTCGAGAACTCCGCCTCGTCGTGAGAAATAGCTGACGTTGTAAGTTACAGCCCACCCACTAGCATGAGCACTGCCGCGGTGAGGGGAGGTGTAAATGACGAAGAGTTACTAGTGGGTACGTCTCCACTGTCGGCCATCATGGATTAGTACCATGTTTACCTGCTAGGGGTATGAAGCGCCAACTTTGAAATGGACTAGGACTAGCGAGTGATTGAGGTTTGAAGGGGCGGAACGACGAGGTCATCTCCCCTCTGGAAAAGGGATTAGCCTAAGGGAGAATAAATAAATAAAAAGAGAGACATGATTTTATTAGAGAAAATCTTGTTTATTAACCCAAGAATTATAGGTATGAGGGAATCCCATCCATTTCACAAAATACTGGTTGCTTCACGTCTTCAGTATTTTCTCGATTAAAAAATGGTGACGGTATAAAATTTTCTGTAATTCTTCAAGGTAAAAGGCACCTTGAATGGGTTCTCCAGATTGACTTTCTTGCTTATAGGTGACGGGGTGCCCCATCTTTACTTGGCGGATTTTCAAAATTTCACATGTCCAATTGGGAAAATAGTCCTTGGCAAAGTCGGATTTATATTTGCTCACACGAACATGGTCTCCGATTTTAAGACGGTAACGTTTAGGGTCTGCCGTTTTTATAGGATTAAACAGTTTATCCAGCCTGGGAATATTCTTAGTTACCAGTCGGGGTTTCACTCCAATGGTTCTATGCTTTGATTTATTATACTGTCTGACCAACTGTTGGACAAGAGGTTAGTTACCTCTTGGGGTAAACTCTCTCCACATATAGTTTTTCAATTTGCGATTAATGCTTTCAATCACACTCCCTTTTAAATTAATACCTAATGTAGGATAGTGGTGGATATTTAAAGATTTAAGAAAACTGCTGAAATCCTTGTTGAAAAATTATCTCCCCTTGTCGGTTTGAAAATGCTTGGGTTTTCGTTTTGAGCGTGAAATAATACTAAGAGTCCAGTTTTATTTTTCACAGGTTCTACAAAGGCCATTTTAGAATACACATCAATCACAGTCAACATATAGCGTACACCATCGTTAACGCTAGCATAAGGGAGCATCTCCACCAAATCACCTTGCCACAACTCATCCACGCCCTTTGAAATAACACGACGGCGTTGATAAAAGCGAAGAGCAGGTTTATGCAGTTCATGGGCGATGGCCACTTTGATGGGGGATGGATTATAAGATGATTTGAGCATCCCGGAGATTTTGTTCAATTTCTTGGATTTCGGAATCATGTCCACTGTGTCCAGCTTGTCGTGACGCGTGAAGCAGGTATAAGCGTTCTACTAACTGATTGGGATTATTCCAATCTGTTTTATCCACGAGTGGCTTTAATTTTTTAAACCTAACACCAGAGGCAGAGACATGTTTACGCTTGCTAAACATTTTTGCAAGGTGGTTTTATATTTTTGGGATATATTGGCAATGAGTTGTTGAGAGGATTTATACTTTCGTTTGTGAGCATGGGTTTCCAATACTCTGGATTTATATTTGTCACGGTCCTCTAGCGTATAATCATGTAAAGATGGTGTACGAGAAAATAACAGCTTTAACAGACCTGGCGGTAATTTATAGTTTATGTTTTTTATGATGACACTAGTACCACTAAATTTAATAGATGAATCACCAATTTTAAAACTATCATCCTCATAGCGAACACCATACATCGTGTCTGTCTTTCCAATAAATAGATTTGTGAGAAACGGTTCCAGTGTTGATCCATAATATTTTATTAAAATATTTTTAGTTTAGCTTTATTTTAAGGGGTGGCCAAGAGTTGTGTAAACTGAGACGATCTGGAAGAAGAAGGTTTTTCGCCCATGACCGATGTTTGTTTTGTTTTTAGAAACTGTTCAAGGGGTGAGGATTTTTCTTTTTTCAGGACTAAATACTGTATCGCTTTCACTTTCACCATGTTGTTGTTGTTCTTCTTGATTATCATATGATTATATTACCACCTGTGGAAGGGTTTAAGTAGATTTTGAACTTCTTAAGGGTCTCGTCTGAGAGGTAGCAGCAGCGTTTTGTTTGATAGACATATGATGAACAGGCGATGGAACCTGTTTTAACAGGGCCATAGGATTAATGTTTATTAGACGTTGTAATTCATGAAATTTACGTCTAATAGTATTTCGTGCCTCAATGATACGCTGCTTTATTTGAACATGGCTTTGTACCCTATGGACGTCCCCATGGTGGTGGTAAACACACTATCAGGAAATACCAAAACATCAGTCTTTTTAAAGAGAAATAAAATGGTAAAGCCCTTCACGTCGTTTACTTTGTTTATTAATCACTAAAAAGGCATGTGGATGACTGTTCCAACATGAGGCACACAGCTGTGTGAAAGCCGAAAAGGACATATCAGGATTCACGTGATCTTGAAAAATGCGATAGAGATTTCTGGAATGTTGTCGAAAGAGAACAATGAGATTGGCATTGTCACGAATCAACTGTTTGGGAATTTTTGAATACGTCTGGGCAAGATAAAAACAATCCACTTGTTATTGCGCCCCATACTAAAATACTCTTGAATAATGGCCTGCCGTTGAGTGGCAATGTCATCAAAAATAATAATGGAATCAGGTCGTATACGGTCTGGTTGAATAACGACTTGAGGTGATGTAAATGTAAAATAGCCCATGGATTCTGTATTTAACGAAGACATAATTTGTTCCAGATACACGTTGGTACAAGGCAAAAACATAAATATTTTGAAATCGTAGGCCCCGAGGAGCGGTAATGATGTTTAGCAAAACATTGGTCTTCCCACAGCCAGAAGATCCCACGATAATACATGGAATCATGGAAGGAAATAGTGAGCCGTGACGTTTTGGATGACACACGGACGCCGAAAGTCTGAAACCAAATCGGTGACAGGCAAGGCATCTGGTTGTTTCATCAATTCCATAGTGACTACGGCTGAGTTTTTAATGCGTTTATGAGGTTTATATATATATATATATATATATATACAGAACCAACCACTAGGACAGGCTAATTGTTGCCTATCACCATGGATGTGTTTGGGCGAGCTAGAGTGACTATGGCCACGGCCGCTTCCTTCCCAAAACAGCATCGAGAGGTGGTTACAAAAACGTATGTCGATCGTAAAGTCAACGTTTATACCACATGGTCCCGAGGCTAACAGCCAAGGGCTATTCGGCCAATCATAATCGTATTATCGACGTAGAAGACCCTCAACACGATAACGATGTTTGCACCAAACGCTACGTGACCTACCAAATGAAAATTTGTCCCATCCATATTTTTAGTGTATCTGACTAAACAAAAACCTGTGAATGACAGCAACCATTCCCCACCAATGGTGAATAACCACCTTACCTATGTGCTATTTTCCGGTTTAAGACACTATCGATTGCACTATGATGGTGTTATTCATATCAAACAATCAATGCCTGATGAGAAACATTTACACGTAGAAATAAACAGTCATAGGCTGTTGGTACACCATCATAAAACCGTGAACGCCGGTGATTTAAAAAAAACGGAAAAACTGTGAATGATTTCCCGCTTTATATAGAACTGGAATATGCCGCCATGTAATAATGCTCTACACGTTAGTTGTTATCCAATCTTTGCTGTGAAAGGTTCATTATTATTATTATTACCATGGTGAAACAAAGATATGCTGTGAAAATAAATAAAAAAGAGATAAAAGAAAAAAGCCAGCCGGGAAACTAGATTGGCCTGCGTCACACCATGCGATAATACCAAAAAATTAAAAAAGGGTGGCTATTGAAAAAACATTATAGGTGGTGCGACTGTCTACTCACCCGAAATCCCTCCATGATGCGGCGATAAAGAAAAAAAAAGTCCTCTCGGCACGCCGGAAGGCGGAGGTAGATTTCACCGGACAAACTTGGGGATAGTCGAAAATAGGCAGAATATGCAGGTTTTCGTAGAAGGATCAGACCACATTTATTGCGTGAAAGTATTTTATAATTGGAGATTAATTAACTTTGTTTTTCGTCATTTTATGCATATTTTGAACATTCTATTGTCTTATGATGACGGTAACCTTCTTGTCATTTGGAGTCCATTTTTATACTTGTGGTCACACTGTCCTTATGCAAAGTTTCGACACTGATGTGTAACTATGTAACGGTCTGTTACTTCTTCACGCAAAATTATATCTCCCGCAGAGATGTTGGTTGGTTCCTCAGTTTAGGGGCTGCGACAACGTGGTCATGTAACCCCGTGTACTTTGGGTGAGTGTAGAATCTGTCTGATAAACGGTGTGAATTGTGATAGCTGTATTAGTCTGTAATTCAGGTAAGGAATGCAGACGCTCAATTTCAAGCAGTAGTTGTTAATGTTGCTACCAGATACTACCGTCAACGACACCTAGCTGTGAACTTGGCTACTAGATGCCACCGCAATCAGCAACTCGCAACGAACGTTGGAACTTCCCCTCCAAAGGAAAGCATACTGAGGGATTTTTAGCGCTCTTAGAAAATCGGACGACTTTGGCCGGCTTTGAACCCGCGACCTTGGGCATAGGAGTTCAGCATGCTACCAGTTAAGTCACCGAAGATGCATCACACTTAGTCAGATGGAAATCTGAATCTGATCTCGCGCAAGTGCGTTGTCATGGCAACGTCTGATGGCTCATCCCTCATCAATTTAGTAGTGTTGCCATGTCAACCACTGATAGCTCTTGGCATTTTCTTACAATTCCGAAATCATTTTTCTCATCCCTTGGCGTAATGGTGGCTCATATCAAAAATTCTTTCAGACAAAAGTTTTAGGTTATTATTAGGGGAATATTGTCCATTTTGTACGGTTTTGATATTGTGCCTATAAACAGAGATATGATTAATGTTTCCCGAAAAAACCACCTTTTCCCACCCCTTTGGTCAATGGTTGGTGCTATCAAAAAAACGTTTCAAACATAAATTTCTGAGCTTTATCCGACACATAGTATGAACTTTGAACGGATTCGATATTTCACATATTAAGAGAGTTATAGCAATATTTCATTTTTTCGAAAAAAAAAAGTCCCCCATTTTCATCCCCTTCGACCGATTTAGCCCAGTAACGAACTCGTCCGAGATTTTATGGGTATACATATTCGGTAAAAAATTCAAAGTGATTGGTGCAAAATTACGGCAGTTATCGTGTCCACAAGAAACTGATATACATATATATACATATATTACATAAATTATGTATAAACTTTTGAACTGACGGTGGTTTTGGGGTCTGGGGGATGTGAAACGCGAAGATATGTCAAAATTTTCCGGAAATCGAAACATGGTACCCATTGCAATAGTTAGCTTTCTAATGAAATCTACCTAAAATACTGCCGTCAACGACACCTAGCTGTGAACTTGGCTACTAGATGCCACCTCAATCAGCAACTCGCAACGAACGTTGGAACTTCCCCTCCGAAGGAAAGCAAACTCAGGTTTTTTTAGCGCTCTTAGTAAATCCGACGACTTCAGCCGGGTTTGAACCCGCGACCTTGGGCATAGAAGTTCAGCAAGCTACCAGTTCCGATACCGAAGTCGCTTCCCACTGACATATGAAAACTGAATGTGATCTCGTGCAGTGGCGTTGCCATAGCAACTGCTGATGGTCATCCCTTATCAATTAAAAGTAAAGTTGTCATGGCAACCTCTCTTGGCACTTGGCATTTTCTTATAATTTAAATCATTTTGTTCACCCCGTGGCGTAATGGTGGGTCATATCAAAAATTCTTTCAGACAAACGTTTTAGGTAATTATTGGAGGAATATTGTCCATTTTGTGCGGTTTTGATATTGTGCCTATTAACAGAGATATGATTAATGTTTTCCGAAAACCCCACTTTTTCCCACCCCTTTGGTCAATGGTTGGTGCTATCAAAAAACTTATTTGACATAAATTTTTGGCACTTATCCGACACATATTATGAACTTTGAAGGGATTCGATATTTCATGTATTAAGAGGGTTATAGCGATATTTCACTTTTTCGATTTTTACCCCCTTTGACCGATTTTGCCCATTAACGAACTCGACCGAGATTTTATAGGGATACATATTATGTAAAAAATTCAAAGTGATTGGTGCAAAATTACGGCAGTTATCGTGTCCACAAGAAACTGATATATATATATCAGTATGTATATGTATATATATATATACATACCTGCCAACTTTTGAAAAGGGCTATCAGTAAAACTCACGCGCGACAAAAAATCGAACGATTTTCGATATACCCCAGGCTTGACGAAAATAATAATACTTCTGGGCTACAAAATACAATAATTCATGCTTTAAACAGGATACTTCAATGAAATCATATCTACTTACATAATTTGTAGATGAACATAACAATCCAGAAGAAATCCATGTTAATCAGCAGCAGGCGTGGTGAATATTGGTTTGGAGCACACATAACAGGACTTCCTTGATAGATTAAGCTGATATACGATAATTGAAAAAGGCTTTACACAATAAAACTTGTTTAACGTAACACAGGCAAGAAATAATATAATACACACTGCAAATCACATGCTAGTTCGACTTTAAAGTCATGGTTGTGGTCTTTTTAGCTTCCTGCAAAAAGTCATGAGAAAATGTTTTGTCATAACAGCGACCAGAACTCCTGGTCTTCAAAATAGAAATAGACTCCAGAGATTCATTGGACATGGATGACCTGAACTGTGTTCTATTTTTCTTCACACGGCTAAAAACACGTTGACATTCTGCATTGCTATGGGGTATGGTGAGAACAGAGAGCATTACTCTAGAAATTCGGTTATACTTAAGAAGTCTATCGGCTCCACGAATTCTTGATATTTGTGCCCAACTGGAATCACTTGCAGCATCTTGATGTGCAGCCGAAGTGTCATCTACCTGAAGAGCTGTGAACTGCCTCTGAAGCTCATTCACCACCTCATCTGTAGTTTCATTCTCTTCCTTGCATAACATGATAGGAAACTTTTCCAAGAAAAAACGAATGGAAGAAAACTGTGCATCTTCAATTTTGTCTAACCTAGCAACTTGAGCATTCTTTAACACTTCATCCTTGAGTGGAAACTTGTTGATGATGTAGTCACAGGCAGTACAAAAGTAGTTTCTCACTGATGGAAAGAAAAGGGATTTATCTGTATCCGGTCCGTTCTGAAGGCACTTAACAACTTCAGATGATGCATTTTTTGCCATTTTATTTACAAAGCATGTCGTTTTCGTGCGACCACAACTATATTTCTTTGCAACTTCTGATATAAAGCACCAGCATGATCAGCCGCACTTAAGGGCACATTGTGTTCCACCAAAAAGGAAGTAAACAGACACTTGGCCCTAATTACGTCACTGTCAACGTGAAGAAAGAATATGCATATAGTAGAAATAAAAAACACACACACACGTGGAACGAATGTAATTAGTCCAAGGAATACAGGAAACTGCGAAGCACGAAGTTATAGCACAAAAACTCGAACGCTTCATTAAAATATGCCATAACCTTAAAAGACGAAAACATTCAAGGAACGCCAACTTCGCGAACAATGAACAACTCACGTGGTCAAAGAATATGGTTTAAATCGCAACGAGCGAACGGAGCGGAACAAAGAATATGCGAAGAACATGGAAGAACGGTTATCCCGGCTTCAAATTCAATTACAATGAAGACAAAAAACATCACACGGTTAAAAGTACGAATCATATCAAAGAACGAGTTATCGACTATCGTGGACTTGCCTTCGACCCACGCAAACAATCGATTGTACGGAAGTGGGCGGTATTATCGAATGTAAATTATCTTTTCAAATTTTTGTCCGCGAAATCGTAAAATTACACCGTTCATCCGTAAAACCGTAAAATGCTGCAATTTCCGTAAATTTTACGGATAAACCGTAAAAGTTGGCAGGTATGTAATATATATACATATATTATATATAAACTTTTGAACTGACGGTGGTTTTGGGGTCTGGGGGATGTGAAACGCGAAGATATGTCGAAATTTTCCGGAAGTCGAAACATGGGACCCATTGCAATAGTTAGCTTTCTAAAGAAATCTACCTAAAACGTGGGCGAGTGATTCCTACCCCTAAACGCGGAGGGTTTTTACCAGCCCTTTTCGCGGGTCTGGCCACCCTGGGGTAAATTTTGGGCAGTGCTAGCGCGGTGGCAAAAACCATTAAAGCGGTGGAGCAAGGCAAACAACTATTGAAATAAAGTCAGCGACACAATCAAACCATGGAAGCCTTAGGGGCTAAGAACGGCAATGCTTTAAAGCCAGTGTTTTATCAACAAGGACTTGGCCTGACCATGTCGGCAAAGAGAAAAAAAACGCCATTCATCAATAAACTCCTAAGGCAACTGCCTCGGCGTGCCATGACCCTTCAACAAGTGGAAAACTATGCCAAACAACTAAAGAATTCTCATTTTCGAGGTGTATTTATGCGAAATGAATTACCTAAAACACCATGGAAAGAAGAACGAGCCATGATGAATTTAGATGAGGGTACAGTACCAGGAACGCATTTTGTGGCTTATGTCAAACAAGGTTCCACGGTATGCTACTTTGACAGTTATGGAAATTTACCGCCTCCTATCGAGTTGATGCGTTATTTGGGAAAACAGGTTACCCTATACTATAATTTAAATCGTCAACAAAAGTTTGACAGTCAAGAGTTTGGGCGTTTGTGTTTAATTTTTTTATATAAGATGTCACGTTAAACGAACAGTCTCATCATTATGAATGTGAACGCCAAGACTTTTACCGTGCACGGGAACGGGCCTCAAGTGTCCCTGAATTCCCCCCCCCCCCATTGAATTGCAAGCCCAACAATCCTATGTGCTGGGATTAATCTCTTTCAAAGTTACAACAGAATTTATAATACACAACAGGATATTAAAAGTTTTATTATGATAATTATATGTTGACGCTACCACCAGGAGGTTACACCATAGACGATGTTCATGATGCCATTAGTGTGGGAATGATCAAACAATTTCGTGCCAAGCCATTTGCGGATGGGACACACACATTTGAACTTACAGGAAATAGCATTACACATCGGTGTCGTATTTTCTCCTCGTTTAAAATTGACTTCGAAACACAACCCGATTCTATTGGTCCTTTACTAGGAATTAAACCAC
This sequence comes from Meconema thalassinum, assembly GCA_946902985.2. Classification (NCBI taxonomy): domain Eukaryota; kingdom Metazoa; phylum Arthropoda; class Insecta; order Orthoptera; family Tettigoniidae; genus Meconema; species Meconema thalassinum. The sequence goes on along the minus strand of OX336392.1, from coordinate 4,881,319 downwards.
GAGTGTTGGAACCTAGACGACCCCATGATTCAGAACATGAAGTATTGACGATCATCATGTCTCTGTGACATGCAATATTATTACAGACGTGTTTATGAATAAAGAACAAAGCCATTCACTGTATGATTTTATAGTGTCCTCCCCTTGTGGCTATATTATTCGTGAAAATTCTTCAGTGGTTCTTTATCACCCTGTGAGTGTGAGTGATATTGGTAATATTACCTTACGTTTAGTGAATAAAAAGCAACAACTGATTGCTCTGGATGCCAACACGCCCGTGACCTACAGGTTGGTTTTAAAGACGATATGAAATGTATCTACAAAGCAATAACACCGTCTACGAGGACGATTAGTTGTCCACCGTGGGTGAAGAGGTTGACACGAGTAACCCAACAACGCATACAACACCTTGGTTATACGTTAAACAACCTTCATGAACAAGGACCTGTTGCAAGTGTTTAAATACCACACAAGTGGAAGGTGGCGTAGTACGATTTGACATGCATTCCTATCAACCCCAAGCTCCAGGACTAAATAACAATGACGAAGTTCAATTTCTTCTCAACAATCAAGATATTTTACCCTACCTCATTAAAGTGTTATTCAAATTGAGGGTAAATTGATGAAAGCCGATGGCAGCACACGCACCTCGTCCACGTTGGCTAATCATGGTCTGGCTTTTCTGTTTTCTGAAGTGCGATATGTGATTAATGATATTGTGGTAGACATGTGTCGAAATGTTGGGTATACGAGTCTTATGAATTATATCCTTCCTATAGTGAGGAAGAATGCAAAACGCTTTCTGTGGCAGGATGGTGTCCCAACAGCAGCAATGACTGGTTAGTTCATACGGATGGCACCTTTACAGGGTTTTTACCCTTAAAATTACTACTTGGCTTCGCGGAAGATCATAAGCGTATTATTTTAAATGTAGGACAAAGTTTGTATCTGGTGAGAGATAGAAGTGATTATAATGCACTCAAAGGAGCCACTGATGATGTGGTAGACTCAAAAATGCAACTGCTTCGTTTAATATGGAAAGTCCCCCACGTCACTCGGTCTGATCGTAAAAAGCTAACCATGTTAAACATGGTGCAGAAGATATCCGCTATATATAGGTCCCTACATCCCCGAAGGAGGGATAGACAACCTTCTCAGAGCTCCGACGTGAGGGGAACTGCTTACCTCCCTTATATTCACACCACTGACCACGTTGCTAAGATTCTCCGCAAGCACAAGATAAAAACAGTTTTCGGCACTGTCACGAAAATTGGTAAACGTTTAGCATTAAACAAAGATAAATTGTCCCCAATACTACAACCTGGGGTGTATGAAGTCCCTTGTACTTGCGGAAAAGTCTACATTGGACAAACAAAACGGTCCATTGCAACTCGCATCAAAGAGCATCAAAGGAACTTCCGTCTAAACCAACCTGACAAATCAGCTATAGCTGAACATGCCCTGTCTCCAGGGCACGATGTATGTTTCAAGGATGCTCATGCGCTTGCCCTTGTTAAGCACAACTGGTCTAGAATTATAAGGGAGGCAGTTGAAATTCGTAAAAATCCCAATCATTTTAACAGAGACACTGGATATCAGCTAAGTGACACTTGGCTACCAGTTATTAAGGATCTAGGAAGATAGTTCCTCTCGGTCTCTCTGTTCTTCACCTATTTCAAATTGTACTTTTTTCCTCTATGGCTACAGAGCCATAGAGCCTTTGTTCGTCACTGGAGGAGTTTCCATCTGATTTTCGCCGTTGCCTGTATGACGTTAGGTATCGTTCAGATACACTTCCCTTTTGTTTATGTTTCCTTATATCCATATAACCCTCCCACCTTCCCCCCCCCCTTTTTTCTTTTGGACATCCTCATTCTTCGAGGAGCCTCTGTTTTCACCCCGCCCCTCTACCTTCTCCTTACTACTCTGTCCGCCGTTCTACCATGGTCCATACATTAATTTATGGCAGTTGCTCTCTGGTGACGAACAGTGGAATTTATCTATATTTTTTGAATTTTTTTGTAATCTCATTGATATACTTTCTTTGTCCACATTGTTTGATTCCATTGAAAAAGGAGGCAAGGTTTCTCCGAAACGTATGGTTCTAATTTAATTTCACACGGCATTATCCCAAAAAACATGAATTATTTATATAGTAATCCGGGACGTGAAAGCCTAATATACATTAAAAAATCATGTCTTACCACGTTATAATTATTCATCATATGTTGCCTGCTATTACATCAGTTGCGCTCTGCCACTGTGCATACCAACGACAAACGCCACGTGCCCCTCAATAAGCAACAACAACAACAACATGAGAGGAAAACCATACAATTTAATAGACTAAAGACGTTTCAAACATGGGCAGTCCATGGATCCTGGAGAATTGGCCGCAGCAGGCTTTAATTATTTAAACAAAAACGATATTGTCAAGTGTATTTTCTGCAACATTGAAATTGGCCATTGGGAGATGAGTGATCGAGCAATCAGTGACCATCAACGACGGAGTCCATCCTGTCATTGCCTGAATCGCTATGATGTGGGCAATATTCCATGGAGTTTGAATTATCGCATCATTGTACCAGACTCTAACAAAACTGGAGAAAACAGTGGGCCTTATGTGAAAACAGTTCAGTTGAATGCAGTACCAGATTTTTTAAAAAACTTTGTAACAGCTGTATGTGTATGAATTTAATGATAATCAATAAAACCAGTGTGCTAATGTACAGAAAAATACTGTTGTTGTTCCTACTCGTATTCCTTTTCCTATTTTATTTAAACCATGGATAAGCCTATGGCTGGATAACCATCAGATGGGTTAGTTGTTGGTTAGACGTGGACAAGGCAACAAGTAAAAATAAAACAAAAATAGGGAAACCAAGTTGCGTACACTCATTGTCGATTGACAAGGGTTTAAAATTGGTGACTGATAACAAATGTATATTTAAAGAGGTGGCCATCATTGATTGTTGCACCTTTTGGGTTTCACAACCCACCCATCTGGTGTTTAAACCGCCCTATGATTTTGAGTTATTGTGTGAGAAAGATAAAAACAAAGTCAATGGATTGAAAATCATTTACAACTAGTGTGGAAAGAGGGAACTATTTCTTATAAGTATCTGGACATAGTCATGAAAGCGCATTTTTCCTCAGCCAATGTATTTGTAAAAGGGGCTGAAAAGCGGCAATGGCTACAACAGTTTTTGGCTCCTTACTGTCAATGTATCGATCTCAAGGACTTGGGGTGCCCTTCGCTGCAAACATTGATGGACACCTGTCATTGTGGCAATATTAACAATAAAGCCTTGACGCATGCGTGGCAGTTGAATCATTGCTTAACGACTAATGCGTGTTGGGAGTTGTTAAACAATATTAAAACTCAAGGTTTACTGGCAAATGACACCAGTGAGAGTTGTACACGTGAGGTGAAAACATCGACATTATAAGATGGATGTTACTGCAATTAATAAGGCTATTGGCAAATTCTTTGTACGCAAGAAAAAACTGACGAGTTTTACGAACATAAATTATTGGCACTCCCCAAGTCGTTTATTTTTTAAGTGGCAGCCAAAGCAGTGAAAGAAATTTGGGACAAGGCACCTTGCGTGTGGACAAGAGACCATGTATTGAGTGAATTGCAACCATGCAGCCATTTATCGCATCATAAGCAATTGACAATGGCAAAAATACCATCCCAACGTCAGTGTGCGACGTGTCAACTCATGAAATTGTATCACGGTAATAAACGTCAGTGTAAAGATTTGGTTTCAACATTCCATGGTTGCCATGGCGAAAACTACACTTACCTGGTTGCAGCTTTTGTGGGCCCGGAACTCACCTTGAAGAACGTTTGCGTAGAGGGGATATGGGAATTAACCCTTTGGATCAAGCATGCCATAATCATGATATGGCTTATCATAACAGTGATTCAACATTAAGACGTGTGGCCGACGAAGCATTATTAAGCATTGCCAAGCAACGATTAACAGCTTTTGATGCAAGTGTATCAGAACGGTTGGCAGCATTGATGGTTATCGGTGGCATGAAGAGCAAATTACTTTTATCCAGATATTGACTTTAGCATGAAGAATTTTTTTAAACACAAATCAGAATGTATTCCATCACTGTTATGATTTCAAAAATAAATAAAAAATACAAGAGTCAATGTTTTGTCATTATTATTGATAAAATTATTATTAGTATTACAAATGGCATAAATGGTATTATTATTTTAAATAACCTAAATGGTATTATTATTATTATTAACATATACAAATACAGACAGCAATAAAAAAACATTAATATTAGTATATACAGTATAACATGACTATATATTTATAGAAAACCTCATGCCACATCCCTCATGTAACACAGCAACAGGTCAAAAAAGTAGGTGATACTGATGAGTGGTCATCAAGTCTATGTGCATCTTTTGTAAAACGGTTATTATCATTATAATGATGATTATTTTGATGAAAACATGTCATGATGATTCGGAAAGAACTTTTTTTTTGTTATGGCTATGGTTTAGTACTAAATCATGTTACCAGTGAATGATAGGCGACGATACCTTTTATTGAGACAGTAATTAACTCTTTTGTTGCAATGAGCTGAAAATGTTCTTTTTAAATGTCTTTCCTAAAAAAATCATGTTTCTTAAAAACTTGTGGCTGTCTTGCATGAGGGCTGCGACATGTTCAAGCAACCCTCTAAGCACATTTCGCCCCCCCCCCCTTATTTTAAACTATAAAAAACTATGAAGACAATTTGTTTTAAATAGTTATTTGCATAAAAAGTAAAAGCAGTTAACATAGTCTTATATTGACGCAGCCTAAGGCTGAAAAAACTTTTCACCATGACGGTAAACTAACAGGAAATTAAGTCAGAGTCTAGCTATGATTCTATTCATGCAGCCTAATGCTGAAAAACTTTCACCATAATGGCAAACTAAAAAGCAAAATGAATATACATGGGACTTTGCCAAGTTGATAGTTAAGCAACAACAACAGTGAACACATGTCTAACAGTACAGGATCTCAAAGATTGGATTTTATTATTATTATAATTATTAGAAAAAGTAATGAATTTAAGCCATGGATCGAGTTATGCTATCATTAGTTTTCTATTTTAACAAAACGTACAATACATCGATTGTTTTTTCATAGATCAAATACACAGGGTGAATACTCGTATTCACATCCTCAATAACATCCTCTGGCACGTTATGAAAACGTGTAGGAAGAAATGTTTCAAACTCTTGACAAATGCATAGAGCTCGTTCACCAAATTTGGTTTTTAATTTTTCTATTTTATGTTTGCGAAAGGGTGCTTGCATAGGCAAGTCACTCATCTTCTTGCGTTCAAGACCACAGGATTGACCAATTTCATTGAGACCATCCATGGTAGTCTTTATAAAGAAAGAGCATAAGTATCACTCTAGTCTCAATGTTATTACTACAACAACAATAACAAGAAAGGTGTGTTTCATCAAGTGAAAACAAATGTCTGACGTGTACTGGTTGTGAACCTCGCCCACTGTACGTTTCCATTTGGTCATCAATGCTTTTGCAGCGTCTCCAATATTTCCTTCATAGTTTTGAAATTATTTATGATTATGCCTATACCAGTTTGTTGCAAATGCCTAGTGTTAATTGGCAAGTAAAACAATTTACACAAGCAATTCAGCATTTCTTGTAGTCTTCCCATGCATCTTTCCAATTCCTTTTCATAATATTTTCTGTATGCCTCTCACCAAGGCGGACCGGGTTCGATTCCCGGTCAATGCATGTGAGATTTTCGATGTGAAATGCCATGTCCTGTGGTTCGGATTCCACGTAAAACGGAGGTCCCGTGGCTTATGATCGCGAGATTAACGGTCACGTTAAACTACAAGCTTCCTTTTTTTTCATAATATTTTACACTCACTATTATTTGTATGTTTTCATATCTCTTTTATTCTCCTCTGCTTGGCGTTCTACTATGTCTAATTAACTCAAGTTTTTCTTTCTGAAATTGAATTTAATAAGCAGGATGAATACTCGTATTGACATCCTCAAACACATGATCAAGCATGTTATTAAAACATAAAGAAAGAAATGTTTGTATTTAAATAGTAACAAACATATACTATGGTCAGTAGGACCATGCAGCTGCAGGCACATAAGGTAAAGTTAACACTATGCATTCAATAAATCATGTCTATACAAAAGAAAAGAAAAAATTAACGAGTGAAACTAAAACAAAACAAAAATAAAAATTTAACCAAGTGTTTTGAAACGTCCTGTGCTGACTCAAGCCGACTGAAAACAACAACAATTACTTGTTGTTTGTTACAGGTCTCATTCTATGAGGTGAATATTGATTCATAGGTAAGGCAACAGAAAGTTGACTAAACGCATGTTTACGTTAGCTGCTAGTTTTTTCATCAGTAGGAAATTTGTAAAAATGAAAGCAAAACATACTGGATGGTATGGGAAAATAAACATTGAATAAAGGTTTGGTACACAGAGTACACCAAAAATCTGGTAAATCATCCTCATCTGCTAATTTGACTTCTTTTATGGTCATTCCGTACCACGATTTGTAAATCACTTCAGCAGATAAATTATTTTGAAAACCAAAATTTAGCATACAGGATTTGCAATATTGACCTGGGTCGTTCAACATTTGTACACGTTCAATAATGCTGTCGTAATAACTGGTATCCACTCTTACTTTGGTGTTTTTATATCCTGAAGGGTAAGACACTCATTTTCGGTTAAGGTACACCATGGTATAATATTCAATAAACGTAGTATGTTTGGTGACTATAAACACATCTTGATGATTCGCCTGTGAAGTAGTAGTTTACGTTTACTAGGAAATCAAAAAGAAAAAAGAAAAGAAAATCTGTACACACACTGTCTGTCCCCTGACTCAAAAGGCATAAAAAATAAAAAATAAGCAAAGCACTACGATAAAATAAAATGGCATTCTGTTTGTTGGCTGAACGTGTAGGCTAACATCATCAAATGAATGATTCTCAAAAATGTATCATGCTGTACACAAGTATTGTTGTACTAAAGTATGGCTCAACACTACTCAAGTACAACACCACTCATGTGAGAATATAAAAGTGCGAGGCCTACTAAGTCATGTAAGCAGTAAGGGCAGCTGGTTGCTCTAGCATGAGGGCTACTAAGCCGCATGAATAGTGAGGGCGGCTGGTTGATCCTGCATGAGGCTATACAAGTAGCAGGCCTATTAAACCGCATAATAGTGAGGGTGGGTAGTTTCCTCTGTTGTACATGATGGATACTTACTTTGCCTTTGTTAACAGTCAACATTTTACTGTGGCCAGTGCCAACTGAGCAATGCAAAAGGTAATGCATTCCTCTCTTTATGGAACAACACACAGTTACATAGTTACACAGTTTTTACAGCTATTTACATACATATATACACACATGCATACGCAGACACATACACACATGCACTCACATAAAATATATATTCTTGATTGTTCATTTATTCCTTGTTGTCTTTAATTTAAAATAAATGTTTATACTATATCAGTGGACATATCTCATTGTCAGTGTAGTTAAATTAATAATTTTAAATTTTATTTCGTGAACAACATAGTTCTGGGTTGGGTACTTATCCCGAGCACGCATTTTACACTAACAGTTTTCACCTTCTCGCCTTCATCTCGGATTAACATAACATTCGTGTGTTGGTCATACTGTGAGTATCCGTAGATTGCAGGCACTTACAGTATTACCTACCTTACAGTTTGGGTTGTATTTTCTCTTGTGTATTTTCTTTAAATTGTTTTCTTCTACTTGGTTTGAAGAGTATCGTTTTATGTTTTCCTTAATGTAATTGTTTTCTTGTATTTGGGTTTAACTTAAAATACCTTAAACTGTAACGGTAGTGTACGAGGAAAGAGGCGAGTTGGTGGATCAGTTGTTATTGACTGCCTCCATGGTAGCCAAAAGGAGAGCTTGTCACCATATCATGACTCCACTCTCGCTTAATGTCCAACAAAGCAAGCGTTTGCTTTCGTTGTTTCAATAAAAATAAATCGTGGTTTTTCGAAAGGATTCGAAACTGACTATGCAACATAGTTGTGTGGGTCTGAAGGACTTGCAAATAATCTTCCACACAAAGACGTTTAACCACGTGTTGGCTGATGCCTTCGGCCCGCTGTATTCACTTTGATCCAATTGTCCAAAACAATACATCTTAGGTGCTAAGCCCGCAAACTCTGTCATTATGGTGTCAGAGCACTCATCTTTCACTAATCCAATTTCCTTTTTGTTCCTAATGGGAATATGAAATACATTATCCTTACTGAAGGAAGAAGTGTGAAAGTAATCACCATGATCCATCGTGACGACACACTGGTTACGGCCTCGGATATGGTCAATGACACTATCCATGTCTGTGTATAGCAGAGAGACGTTGCCAAATCTTTGCAAAGCCGTAGTGAAATTTGTACATGTGTAATTTTGAAAAATCCAAAATGACTTGCCCCAAATAAATAGGTTTATTCCTAACGACTTTGATTTTTGACAATTCAATGGCAAGCAAGTCGTTATGAATAATTTTCAAAGATTTGAAATACGGCTTTGCAATATACTTTTCCGCCCCAGAGCGCCCTTCCCAGGTGTTGACCAATTTTATGTACCGATATTGCCTTACATTTTCCAGACTCTTGCCGTAAATGCAATTGTTCATGAGTTTTAAAAAATCAAACGGCTGAGTCGCCCTTTGCCTGTGACTGGTGTTCAATTCCATGTACCGAATCAGCCACGGTTTCTGTGCAAAAGAGATGCCTCTATAGGTTATTTTTAGCTAGATATTCCACCAGCATGCTAATATGCAACACATAGCGATTCTTAGCATACGAGGTGCCCTTCAATTTTTTGATTGATCTTACTGTGTGGAGGCACCATTTTCTCACGACAAAAAGGAAAATCGCTATGTTGCTCTCTGAGGTGGGCGGGACAACACATGTCTACTTCTAAAATAAAACCTACGTCTTGCTGTTGGGTGGCTGTGTGGACATTGAAATTTTCTAGTTGATCCTCAGAGGGCAAAGTCGTTGTAAGGCAGAGGATGACTCATGGCGTGACCGTACAGATTATTCACTTCATAATACATCAAATAGGACAGGAGTTCTTCGGGACAATAAGAAGGCATGTAGGGATTATTTGCCTTGGCGTACCGCTGATTTAGCGATACAAAACCCCCACGGATCCCTTTCTCCATCATTAGCACCGTGTCAGGATTCGTTAATAAATAAAGCTCAATATGAAAGCCCTGGACTGGTATAATAGTGGGCGGGGTCCAGGCCATAAATGCTATGACATAACTGACAGAACTTTTCAAATACATCCGTCTACAGCAAGTATTTCTAGTTTCAGATAGTGCATAGCATATTCACCTAAAGTCTTAATGTTGAAAGTTCTCCACACGTGACAAGCATGAGCGTATTCCTTATCGGATATCGTGCTTTGCGTCAGCTGTGAAAAGAACTTATCTTGGAAAGGCAAAGATTTTTCCTTAAGTACATCCCAGCTTTGTACATGATCGTAAGGAAATAATCCTTTGCGAACACACAATTTGAACTGCTGTGTATTCGCAAAATGCAATTGGGTATACTTCAACTCATTTTCACTTAAGTCATTCACAAGGCTATCAAGTGAACTAGACATGAATTTAAATGAGTCTAGGAAGCGAATACACATTTTCTCTCACCACGACGAAAGCGAAGTGGAACTTTCATGGTTTTTGGGTAAAATACTGAATTTGCCTTTATCCACATTTGCAAACTTCTTAATAATAAAGTGAAGGTCGTATCCAGAGAGGTTGTGAAAGAACACGGGCAAAAAGCGAGGGGCACGATAATTCAAATTGCAACGGCTATGCGCTGCCCCTCGAAACATCCCAGTAAAATGACAATGGTCTTTCACTTTTAATTTATCACCTAAAATAGGTTTCTCGCAAATATGACATGTCGTTGCTGGTTCATATTCTTTACGCTGTAAATCATTAAATTGAATAGGTACAGGGTTTTCCAATATCTTACGTACCTCGTCAGCCAATGCCGCCATCTGCTGAACAAACCACTGGGCAGAATCAGGCCCTTGATAACTGTAATACTGGGATTTCGACTTGTCATAATTGCACACCACATGATATCCTACAGCAAAAGGTTCATGTCTTTGGACTTCATAAGTTGAGCTTGTATGGGGGGATGGTTCGCAACCTCGGAGGGGCACCGTTAATGCCTCAAAATCGGCGTAGACAACGAATGGCACTATCTGCTGCTTGCTTGTGTGTGGCTTTAAATTTTAGAACTGTGTCATTCCCTTCAGGCAAAACCTGCTTTATCGCTGGCTGCGTTCCACAGTCCTCTGTATGTCGTTCCAAGAGTTCAGGGGTTGTAAAATACTGTAGGCAGCGATCGCAAATATGCTTCCTATTATGATCTTTGGACACTTGTCTACCTACAAGTTTTCCTAGATTCTTTATCCAACAAAAGTGATATTTATCCCCATTAGATAAAAACAGCAAATTAATATGATGCTGTTTCTGCTCTTTGGTGGCGTATAAAGGACCCACTATGTTAGACCCTTCACCGCCATACACCATGAATGAGTAATCAGGATTATCCTGTTCAAATAAATGAATTTCATCCAACCGCACCGGGAATGAAATGCATGAAAGATTCAGAGTTTGTTTCAAGTAGTCAAACACATATTTGTACTGTTTTGGCCATTCACCATGACGGTCTTCACATGGCCTCAAAAAACTAGCAAGGCTCCACAAAAAGCAATAATCATATCGATTACGAATATTGATAATTGCTTTTTTCGAAGCTATCGGCTTCGGTGTTGCAATAAAGCTCGAGACAGCATTTAGCGGGTTGTATTTACAAATATTGATTTGCAAATGGTGGATGGTCTCTAACGCCAAGCCACTAGGCCCATCCTGCAAATGGTCAAATTTATTCATCAGAGCTTTAACTCCATTTTCCTCATACCAAGATTCCAGATTATCGGCTATGAGTAATTCCCGCATCTATGTACAAAGATTAAACTTTTGTCTTTGTTCTATGTTATTCTTAATTAATATAAACTCGCATAGTAGTTCAAAATTTATTTTCAACGCGTAATGCTATCAAGTTTTTCTCACTTTCACTCTTAAAAATTGAAAAACAAGATTCCACAAACTCGTTAGGGGACAGACAGTTATTTACGTTTTCGATTCGACCCGAGCAGGCACGACTTTTAAAACATTTGGCCAACGCTTGCCAAACTAAATTATTTTCATGGATAGACATGCTTATAATGAATGAAAAGTGTTTAACCCTACCTTAGTTCCACTGGTCATCCAACAGTAGACAAGCAGTTGTTGCATATACAAACACGTGGTCAGACTAATACACACATGCACTACACTCGTTGATCCTGCAACCTTGGGGTCCAGCAGTCAGCCACCCACCAGGTGTTTTTTTCTTCAAACTAGGCGTCTGCAAAGCAAACCAACACAACCCTTCATTAGTCAAGTATATATACAGTAAACACACACATTCATTCATTCATGCGACTTTATAAAAAAAAAAAGGTTCAGGACAAGAACTCTGGGGCTACATCAAGGTTAAACTAGGTTACGCACATACACACATGGTCTTGGAAAAAGATAGGTTGGTAGGACACACTCAGGAATAGCAACGTTAGTAAAAAAATACATTTATAGCTTACCTTTTAATGTCGACAACCGTGGTTTAGTAGTCACGCTGCAGCTTGGCTTTCTCTCTCTCCGTATCAATTCACTCAGGTTCTACAACATTTAAAAAAATATTATACGTCCATCCATCGCCATAAAATAAATAACATATATTCAACATAGGTTGTCTATGTCATGCACTCACCTTCCAAATAATAATAATAGACACGCCACCGTTTTTCTGCCTCTATGAAAATGCCACCTCGGTTGTGCCAACTTCTACAACAAAAAATAAATACATACCATAAGTCAAACATTCACCATCAAATAAATAACTAAATATTATTAAACCATCAATAACATACCTGGTCACTAGTTAACGTTGTTCCTTGCACGTACACACGCACACACTTTAACACTATAGTATAATACCACTTAATCCCCACAAACTTGGGTACAGCAGTCAGTCAGCCGCGAACACTTCCTTCATCATCAAATGACGAAACAGTAATGGCAGTCTAACTGCTAATACATATACTCATCTATATGAGTTGCAGATTAACCCCCCCCCCCCCCCCTTACAGCGGCAGTGCTAATGCTAGTGGGTGGGCTGTAACCTGCACCGTCTCTATTTATCACGACGAGGCGGAGTTCTCGAGCTGAGATGTTCATGAGAAAGGCCTTGGCTGTCGTATCGGATTACCTGTCTGGCTGATAACGCATCCTGCCACTGCCGGTGTTATCGGCATGTCGCCTGCCCACACCCATGCACAGTTTGATAATACACGCAAGCAGACGCAGAGCTCACATCAGTAGCTAGACGTTTCATTTACGACAGTCTCAATGTCTAATGTTATTACTTCTCTCATACACACGTATTCATAATATGAATAATAATAATAATAATAATAATAATAATAATAATAATAATAAAACACAGTTTTCCCCCCAAGTGTCTACGCCCGTGTCCAAACACCTAACACATTTGGTTCCTCACTGCCAATAGTAAAAACACAGGTTATTAGCGTCGTCGTGCAATGGCTAGCAGGCTTCAGTGTCACCGTAAATACATCGGGTTCAATTCCCTGCTCCAAAACTCCAAAAACTCGCTTCTTCCAAAAAAATACATTCAGTTTTCCACATTTTCAAAATTCTCACCCTCTTCCTACCTCATAAAAAAGAGGATATCACCCTCACAATAGTCCTACCACCCACATCCAAATCCGAAAATGCATTCAGGAAATATCATCAAAAATGTGGAGGAAAAAACGGTTTTACGCCCAAATCCCGTTTCCCTCATTCTCACCACAGGCATCCTCTTAAAGAGGGCAACGCCACGAAAAAAAAGGATATGTCACATTTGAAAATCTCATCATCCCTTCCCCAGATATCAGGAAAAATGTCAAAAAACAGGTTTTTAACCCCAAAACAGTTTCCAATAGTCCACCAATTAGTCCTCGGCATCAGAGCGGAAAAATACCATCAAAACGATGCCAAATAGGCCCTCCCACCACATCCCCTTTCCCAAATATCCACAGGTAACCATAGTGACGCAAACGCCTCAGGGACTCACCACTTGCTTTATTGGTTAAATGTCTTACTGCTTCACTACTACTAAGACATCGGACAAAAGATAGTGCAGTACAAATGCAACCAGTAATGCAAGCAAGTGCGCGCGTTTCAATTTCGTGAACGCAAACTCGTACAAAATGACTAATGTTTTCAAAACAAAAACACAAGGAAATAAAGTAGCATTCAGAAGAAAAGGGGTAGATGACCTCGTAGTTCCGGCCCTTAACTAACACTCGGTAAGTACCCTCGCAATAGCAATTTAAATAAACAAAACGTAAAGAAAGAAAGAAAGAAAGAAAGAAAGAAAGAAAGAAAGAAAGAAGCTTTTAGTTTTAAGTGGCCGTTAATCTCGCGATCATGAGCCACGGGACCTCCTTTAAACGTGGAATCCGAACCACAGGATATGGCATTTCACTTCTCACATGCATTGACCGGGAATCAAACCCGGTCCGCCGTGGTGAGAGGCCAACAGCTTGACCGCTGCGCCACCACGCCCCTTATATGACACCCGACATAGCTTCACAAATATAGAATCACACACTACGAAACAAAAGGCAGGACACTTTTGACATTAAAAGGCCGTAGAAATTCATTTAGTTTAACTAAACAACCCAGATAACCTAAATGAACACACATTCTTCCTACTATTAGGCAATAATCCCGTCAATAAAAAAAGGCAACATAAAGAAAGTATACTTTCAAAACTACCTTTCTATACAAAATGTTCTATCTTATGATAAGGATGTCATTGAACAGTAAATGGTTTGACGTGCACAGAATTTGCAAACGTTCGTATGTTTAAAGCAACTCCGTCCCATGGGGTGACTTGGAAAAAATAAAAATCATACTAATATATAAAATGAGATGGTGTGTGTCTGTCTTTCTGTCTGTCTGTCTGTTACTCAATAACTAAAGAACCACTGGTCCGATTTAAATGAAATTTTGCATGGATGTAGCTGATTTACCAGGTTTACATATAGGATAGTTTTGATTTCGAAATTTTGCACTATTAAAAAATGGCGACCATTTTAGTGACGTCATTAGACCCTTTGGTTTCAAAATTTCATACTTCCATATCAAATAAAAGGAGAACGGTAGGAAATAGCAAACTTTTGATGGCACATACGAGCTTTGAAATTTAATTTTCTATCCGAAAGGTCCTTATCACTTTTCGTGTATCTCCAACAGTTAGCGAGTAAAACAGACATTTGTGACGTCACTACACCCTTTGGTTTCAAAATTTCATATTTCCTTTTCAAATAAAAAGAGAATGCTAAGAAATATCAAACTTTTGATGGTATACATGAGCTTTAACATTTAATTTTCTATCCGAAAGGTCCTTATCACTTTTCGTATATCTCCAACGGTTAGCGAGTAAAACCAGAATCTGTGCAATAAAACACGGTCAACACCGAGCGGTGCAGTATATATCTCTAAATATGAATGAAAATTTGTGTGTTTTTCTCTGAATTTCTACGGAAATTCGAGTTGTTTACACGTTTCAGACTGTTTTATGATGGATGCGCGCGAAAATAATTTTGTTTGTCTGTCTGTCTGTTTGTTTGTTTGTCTGTGGACAAATTTGTTCCCTTATAACTCGAGAACGGCTGGGTGTATCAACGTAAAATTTGGTACAGATATCCATCAGAGGCACGACACTAATCATTGATGTAACTCTTCTCCGTACCTCTCATAAAAGGGGGCCTACTCCCTTAAAATACATGCTGAAATAGGCGTAGAAGGACGAGACAAAACTCATTTTCATCCCCTCAATGTGAGAGACAAAACTCGGGTCCCCGAAAACCACATTTTAAGGACCGAAGACCAACCGTTTTTGAGATATTCCCAGAAAACTAATTTAATTTAATAAACTAATGAACGAATGCAAGCCAGTAACCATGCCAACGGATTCTCAGAGGTCCATCTATTGCTGTAAGACGCAATGCAATTCCATTAATTACATTAGTGTGAAAGTTTGCAAACGGCTAGAAGGTTATCACGGAACCAAATTAAGCCGTAAAATTCATCAATACGTATAATGCGCTTAAGGGGATCAATGAGTACTCTAGAATATTTTCACGCGATTTACACCTGCGGGTGTGGTATGGCAGGTCTATTATATTCCTATACCCATATTATTCATTCATTCATTTCGTATAGGCCATCTATGGACCGCGTCATTCCAACCGCCTCCTACTGGCTTTGATGTTTGCCCTGTACCCCGCATTCGTTCTCGGTGGACTTCCTTCCGTTCCGTACAAATCTTTCCCGTTTTCAGCTTCGGTTTTTCTTGGAAACCTTTACAAGCTTGAAGTTTCCCTTTGAGTGGGGCGCGCTCCTGAATGTCTGTTGGTGTAATCCCCACTTCTTTCAGATCTTTATCCTGTTCAATGAACCAGGCCCATTTTCTTTTCCTCTCCTGAAAGTAAGTTATGTTGCGGTTGGTCAGTCTCGCTGGGCTCATTCGTTTCACATGCCCAAATAATGGTAACCTTCTCTTCCGGATGACGTTGCTTATCTTCTCCACATGAGTATATAGGTCATGGTTATGCCGTCTTCTGTATTCCCCATTGTCTTTGATGGAACCCAATATCTTTCTCAAAATTTTCCTGTCTTTGGCCTCCAGTTTCTCGACCAAGCCTTTTTTGTTCATCGTGAGGCATTCAGAAGAATGCAAGACCTCCGGACGGATGACACTGCAGTAATGTTTTAGTTTTGCGTTGAAGGATATTGACCTTTTCTTATAGATGCCCTTACTTAAATGGAAGGCCATTTCCATTTTGCTCAAGCGTGATGTGATTGCTTCTTTCTCTGATAATATCCCTTCCCTGACCCGTCCTGAAAAGAAAAGTACATGGCAATTGGCTGAATTAAAAATAAAATAAAAATAGGTGTTATAATTTCTCCCTATATTATATTATTATTATATTATGGCGTACAACGACGAGATAAATCCCCTCGGTGCCAGCAACAAAACTCGGGGGCCCTAAAGGGTCCTCGACAACTACATTATAAGGCTCTAAATCCAACAGTTTCTGAAATATTTCCAGAAAACTAATTTAATTTAATTTAACAAACTAATGAAGGAATGCAAATCGGTAATCATGAGAACATTATCTCAAGGGGTGGCATACAACTTTCCATCTATTTCTGTAAGAAGCAATGTCACTCCATTTATTACATTTCTGTGAAAGTTTGCAAATGGCTATAAGGTTATCACGGAACTAACGTAGACCGTATAATTCATCAATGCAATTTAGGGGGTGAAGGGGTAACCTAGAATTTTTTCATGCAATTTTCATGTTCGACATATAGTACAGAAGGTCGATTATATCTCCAAACAGCAACATTATTTTCAAAAATTCCTGAATTGAACCAGCATTTTTTGCGGCTTTTAGGAATTTGGGCAATTTGAGGCTAAAGAACCTGAATTTTCATGCACCACAAGCCTTTATAATTTATGAAAGTGGTCTTCCTGTGTATGGGCACCTAGCACAACGTAGAGGGTCAGTTTTTATGTGACGTGCATTGAGTTTCGTCTACAAGGCTTTCAATTGTATTTCACGTCAGGAAGTACACGTTAGGTGAATTTAGTCTGAGAGCACATTTTAACTTTTTTTTGTCGACATACGGGTTCATCGTAAGGATGATTGTATTTGATACTGTGTGATAGATATACCCATATTTGGATATCTGGGTAATATGTTGTAGACAATAGAATTGTCTGTCTGTCTTTCTGTGTATCTTTATGTACGCCTATACCTCGTGTTCGGATGCTTGGTGCATCGTAAAATTAGGCATGGTAACCATGAGAGTCAATACACCAATCATTTATAAAACTCTTCTCCGTACTTTTCATACAGTAGAAGGGTGGATATAGAGAAAAACTTCTCAATATATGCTAAAATAGGCGAAATATAAAAATTATCCTAGAAGGACGACCAAAGCATATGTTGCGCTTCTCAATGTGAGACACAAAATTCGGGAATCTATAAAAGGTCTCCGAAAACTACATTTTAAGGGCCTTAAATTAACAGTGTGTATGATATTCCCAGTAAACTAACTTCGTTCTGATAAACTTGAAGGAATGACAAACCGCTAACCATTGCAACAGTAGCTCAATTGATAATGTCTGGTGTTAACAACGAACACCGTTCGAAGAACGGGTACTTCTGCTAGTAAATAATAAAATATTCTTGTGGGGGATTATAAAAATATATAACTTGCTCTGTCACATCCAGTAGCACCTCTTGCAAATTCCCAAAATGTTTCTTTTCAATATCCTGAGAAGGTTTCGTTTAATTTGAAAAAAATATTTTCAAAGTGTTCAAAGTCTGCTTTACGGTATATGAAAGATTGTCCGGTTTGTTTTTCTTGTTTTTTTTTCTTTTCGTATTGTAACGTGTTTTTCGAGTTTTTTTTATGCCACTGGCAAAAGTCAGTAGGAAGCCATTCTATATTTATTTACGCGTCAAATTGTTCAGCCAAGAGAATTTTTCATGTTAATTTATTATTATTATTAATTTATTATAATTATTATTAAGATATTTTCGGAGCATTTTATAAAAATTATAAGCATACAGATAGGTTTTCTATGTCTTAGAAAACACTATCAAGCAAATTATTACGAACGACAATATCATAGAAAATTATGTGATTACGGAATTTTACGGAGTTTCGTCAGTTAGGATATTATGAGAGACATGACTCACTGGAAATTCAGATACAGGCTGATTCTTGTCAAGAAGTATTACGCAAGCTTGGGTCGCAGCGTCAAGAAAAGGCGGATAGTTGGAACGGAAATCGACTTCATCATCCGCGCGCCGTGTGTAATGAGCCAGAGAAGGGGAAGTGGCACGTGGGGAGCAGCCAATCAGTGGAGACCACGTAAGCTGGAAGTCGGTACCGAGGTGGGGAGCCGACGGGTGCATATATCGTTCGGCGCGCCGTGGAACGAGGACAAACTGTGAAAGACTTGACTAGTTCGGTTGCAAGTGTGTATCGCTCCAATGTTCCGTGGAGTGGAGAACTATCTGTTTAAAACTTAACCAGTTTGGTTGTACGAGGGTATGGCTCCGATGTTAGGACCATAAAGTCACCAAATCTACAAGTATATCATCAAATATCGACGGAGATGACGACGTCCAGGAGACTGTGGGAAGCTCACAGCATCATCCAGTACGAGGGAAATGCTTTGGCAATTTCCAGTGGTAAGCGCAAATGACGCAGAAATACGCAATCTCTCGTTTCTGTTTGTTTTCTATTCAATATTTCAGTAACTTCATAGCTTGGGAATAAGAGTAAAATCAATAATTTATCAGACTCCGTTTTCACGTAATTTTCTATCGGTAATATTAAAATCGCAACGCTCCAATTTAAATTTTAAACTTATTATTATTATTAATTTTGCTATACTTGTTTTATATAATAAATTCATTTCTTTTACAATGCAATCTTTGCTTTCAGTAGGTAGCATTAGATATGGACTAATTCCTTCTCCTGATACAATTGTTTGTTGGGTTAATGATCAAATCATACCACGATCTGAGTGAATAGATTCTTGAAGGTGTTCTACCAGAGCTAGACGTTGTTAAATACAAATTTAGATTTCAACATTGCGTTGAGGTCTTGGCGCCCATTAAAACAACATAGCTTAGGCAAAGGTAAACAGTTACATTTATCTCCCAACAGTTAGGGGCAGCCAAACCGTTACACTTGTCGCTCAACGTATGGGCTAGCAAAACTGCTACAATTGTCGCTACCAACATGGGGCATTAATTACCATTACAGTATTTCCAAAGAATTTGGCATTAATTACACTTTTCACACTGTTTATGACGAATACGCGCAAAAATAAAATGTGTGTTTGTGTTTGCACGTATATAGCTCGATTGTAAGGGATGTAGGGTGTGGGAGCTATGTAGAGATGAAACTATTAGCTCAGGACAGGGAGGTATTGAGTGCTGCATCAAACCAGTCAAAAGACCGAAGACACAAAGAACAACAGCTAGATATAACACAATATGCAACTGAAAAGGCTCGAAACTTATTCAAGCTCTTTCTAAGTCTGCCAAAATGAAGGGGAGCTATTCTACCCATCCTGTCATATGGAATACCATTATGGATACAATCAATAACCATACGTATAATGCGCTGAAATTAAGAAGAGTGCAACGACTAATAAACATTAAAATAGCTAAGGCCTACCGCACAACATTAGATGAGGCACTGTGTCTTAACCCGATTACCTCCAATCATGATACAATTGGGAGAGATTGCCAGGTATTATGACATAACAAAACGGACTGAGAAATGGCAGTGCGAGAAGAGACACTGAAACTTGATACCATGAATTGTTGTAAACAGTGGTCGCACCCGGCTCAGCAAGTTAAAATACAGGACAAAATTGATGACAAACACTACCCATTTCAAATCTATTCAGATGGCATCAAAAGTGACCCAGGAGTTGGATCTGGAATAATTCTGTAGAGTCATTATGAACCTCCTCAGCAATATAAATTAAAATTACAAAACACCTGTTCTAATAATCAAGCAGAACAACACTCCATACTGAAGGCCCTGGAGAAATTACAAGACATCTGTCAATTACGTAAATAGAGCATAGAAGACAGCAATTATACAGCCTACACTGATAGTAAAATAACCCTGGGCCTACACTAAAACTGCAGGAAAAGAAATCATCTAATTGGAGAGATCAGAAGGAAGGTGAGAGACCTGCAACTTCAATAGCAATTGGCCTCGCCAATTCGATTCTCAAAGATACGTTTATTACGTAATAACACCTCCAATAATAGATCACTCTGACCTTCTCCCAACTCACTTTCAACCACAGTGTTATGTAGTGAGTCCTCAAGACTGTCATTAGTTAACCATCTGCCAATAAAATTCGAACAATTAGGAGCACTACCACCTGGCATTACCTCACTTACCTCTACATCTCTTTCCAATAAAACCTCGTAATACGGAAGACAATCAGATAAGTAGTTAGCCAAAAATTTTATAGTTTAACCATAGTTTACAACCATATAATCTCTCTAAAGTACAATCTCCGGATAGCTATCACCATTTAGCATTTCACGTAACATATATACTGCATTTAGCATACACAGTACCAATACTGCAACTAAATAGTTGTACATATTGTAAATATTTTCACCTGTATTGCAAACATAGATTTTGTAGCCTAAGTGTAATGGATCTGATGATGATCGCTTGACGATCGAAACTGGTCATCCTAGTGTTTTATTAATCTCATATAATTTATTTCAGGATTAGGGCATAACCCATCTCTCTTGGGTACATTCGTGTTGACCGACTGAAAAGCACTAAACTCTTGTTTACTAAGGCAACACTGAAAATATGGCTTCAAACACCACAAAAAAAACTCGTTTATCACACAAATACTTTGAGAGTCACCCAACTTACCTGTTCCATTAAACATAATGATCATAATAATCCTCATCATTCCATTTAAACTTAACACATCCCCCATCATAGCACAGATGAATATGGTGTTTTTGACATCCAGCCAGTTCCAAGATCAGATCGTAAACCAAGTTAGGAACCACTAAACATACCCGAGTTCCGATAATAGTATTTATAACAATCTCCTTAAGAACCTGTTTTGATATAATGTGTGACTTTCTCCATACTGCAGTCACCACAATAGTCGACTTAATTGGTATTCAAATACCACACCAGACTCCCAATGAAGCACTAATACACCCCTCACGAAGGACAGCCTTGTAAGGCTCGAATTCACTCATGAGACCGCCCCCTCACGACTAGGTCATACCCACTAAACACCGTATTAGCTGGGAACGTCACTGGAATTCCGACAAGCATTACATAAACGCCCTAACTTGCATTTCTAATTCTCTCTCTCTCTCGTTTCACAGTATGTATGTCTACCCCTTATTACTCCCGTTTTCCAACGGGGTCGGGGATGAGATGCGATGGAAGTAGTTGTGGCGGTGGTTTTTACGGCCGGATGCCCTTCCTGACGCCAGCCTCATGAGAGATGAAATGAATGATGGTGAATGAAACTGGGCAAGGATGTGGAAGGAAGCGGCCGTGGCCTGTCAGAAGGTACCGTCCCAGCATTTGCCTGGTGTTGAAAATGGGAAACCACGGAAAACCATTTCAAGGACGGCCGACGGTGGGGCTCGAACCCACGCGTCTACCGAGTCAGCAGAGAGCTTGGCCCCATGACTTAATGCTGCGCTTTAGCCAGCGTAGCCACTACTGTCGGTTCTCTCGTTTCACAGTAGTTCTCTCTTTTCTTCTCATAACAATAGTGTCTCCCTCCTCAGTACAGAACTACATTTATCAATGGCAAACCCACACTTCGCCTCTCCTCCTACTGTTTCGCCTACCTTAGCTATTGTACTCCATTCCATCTTATACTCTTCCTCTCTCTCTCTCTTTTCAATCTTTCTTCCATCTCCTTTAACAAAGTACCGTAATCTGCTTCTCCTCTTTCTTTCTGCTCCTAGGGTTTTTAACTTCAACCTTCTGCTTTCCTTGTTTATTCGAGACTCCTTGCTGAATTTTAGCTAAAACACGCTCCTCCATCTCAGCTAATTTACTTCATTCTATCATCTGCCATTTTAGGAACGCTCTTCCTCATCTCCTGCTGCGCTTCCTCTACGCCAGACGTGGCC
This sequence comes from Meconema thalassinum, assembly GCA_946902985.2. Lineage (NCBI taxonomy): Eukaryota > Metazoa > Arthropoda > Insecta > Orthoptera > Tettigoniidae > Meconema > Meconema thalassinum. Next base: position 4,859,345 of record OX336392.1, on the reverse strand, counting down.
AAACAGCACGCCGGCGTCCTGGCGCGTACGGCCTTGCAGCGATATGTCTACCACTCTCGCTCGCTTTCTATTCTCACTTCCTCCCGTACTGCCTTCGCATCAATTTCGATAATAATTATGTCAAGAAAGAAAATTAACGCTTAAGGCGGGAAAGAAAGAGACTCCCTAGGCCTCGGATACCGTCGGGGTCGGAAGAGAACAAGAGTTGATATGCCTTAGGCCTAACCTACAGCAACATCAATACGCAATGGACCATAATGTAGTTTCCTAGTGCACAAAAGGTTATTGTACCGTACTGAATGTATTTCGAACTGATAAATAATACTAGTAGTAACTACAGCCATTTGATTTGCATAATCTCCTGGGGTTAATTCCCTTGGCTCGGGGACTGGGTGTATGTGCCGTCTTCATCATCACTTCATTCTCATTACGACGCGCAGGTCGCCAACGGGCGTCAACTAGAATGAACTGCACTTGGTCTCTCCGGAGGCCACACGATCATTCATTCAATGTAAGGTAATTTAAATTGGAATACTATTTGCTTTAACTGTAGGCTGCAAGCCAACGTTTGAGGAAGGGAAGACATTTCACTGAATGAAACCTATTATTTTCAACAATCATCTTCCCCCGATACAGAGTTAGGAGAGGTTCCTCTGTGGTGGAGAATGTTAGATGCCTGATTCTCTCTGTTTGTAGATAAGAATATCAATAACTTATAAACTAATTTTTATTAAGTTTTAATGTGTAACATTGCCACGAATTTGGAGAATTTCATCCATTTTAAGCAGAACATGAATGAAAATATCTAGGTGATACCAATCAAATTATGATGTAATGTGCTGTCTATATCTGTACTTTTCAAATGACTTAATCTTACTCTCATAAAATTTCCACCACTATAATATCATACAGAAAAAAGTGTCCGATATTGCAACAGGAGTTGGGGTTGGTCAAAACGAGAAGATATATTCCCATAAACAAATACCTGTTGAGATTTGTGCTATTTTACTTATGTTGTGTATTTACACTTCAGACAATGGACGTCTTCCTACCAGCTACTCCTAATGATCTCTCAACTGTCACACGCTTTTAACAGAACACGCGTTGGTCAAACATCCATCAACACCACCAACCAGGACCTGTAATGATTTCAACCGGTCTGTCCGCGGATACCATCTGCACGTTACAAGAGATGCTCCACATGGTTACCACGATCTCGTACACACGATTTGGCTCTTATTCACAAGAAATCCCGAACTCGTCCAATCACGCCTGGCTGATCGCGGATGTGCGCACACTCATTGGTCACACGCTCTTGTAATATCTGCACATTGTCGATGGGTGTAGCATTCACCAATGTCCTTAAATGTCGCCATAGCCAGAAATCCAATGGATTAAGGTCTGGCGAACGGAGAGGCCATGCTACTGCCGTTTGCTAATCCATAGAAAAAAGCCATGTCTGCTATTTCCTTCGAGGAATACTCCATCACACTCTTTAGGTCGTCCACACAGTACGGGACCACCAGTCTGGTGCGGTTAACGCACTGCGCTGTCAGCAAAAGCGCATACTATGACTGAACATCCGACTCATGCAAAGACCTTCAATGAAAGGACGCCTACACCATTGAATGCAACGCCTCCTCCAAGCATATCTCAACAGGTATTTGTTTCCGGACATATGTTTATAGGAATATTTCTTCTCATTTTGACCAATCCCAACTAGTGATGTGGGCCGGGTAAATACCCAGTGGGAAGGTAAATATAAATTGAGTGTTTACCCGGATATATACCCAGTGGTCATTTAAATACCCAAAATGAGGGTATTTTCAGTTTTTGAGCTTTGTACAACACTTTTTGGAATTGTTGAAGAAGTGTTGGACAAACAAGGACAGAAACACAGGTATTTGATGCCTTAAATTGAAATCATGAACAATATTGATTCTTCAAAACTAAAAGAAAACAAAACAAAAGGAAAATGGACGTCCGGGTATTTTTAGGAATTTATATGTTTTGACACTGTAACCTTGTCTTTATGTGGTGTTTTTTTTTCCTTAAACTAAAGTAAAATATTGGATAAAACCTTTTGGTTGTTTTGTGTTTTAAATTTTTAATAAAACCCAAGATATTGAGAAGGTTGAGTTTTATTTCGGTACTGGAAATGAGCAACAAAGATGTGGGAGGGAAAAGCTACTTTTGAAGTAATAAGAGTAGGCTATATGCATATTAATTGAAATGTGTTTGCCAAAACTCAAAAGGTAATAAAATATATTCAATAGAAGGGACATTTGAAAGAAATAAAAGCTTAGTAAAAATGCTTTAAGTTATTTTTCATTCAATTTTAAATATATTTTTTTTATATCATACTCTAAATAATATAAATGCATGTCAGGAAGTTTTTGTAGTATGTGGGCTCTATAATGGGTGAAGATGTACTGTATGCCAGCAAGCTTATGGGTTGGCAACACTTCTCAGTTCATCCTATCCAGAATTCAAACTGACACTGTACTTTCCTCCCATTTTCTATTCTTTTTTGATTTACTATTTACTAGTATTTTCGGTTATTTGATTATTTATTTTATAAATGAATGATATTACAAACTGTTCTGAAAAACATATACTGTGTGTTGAAAACAGTATATTATATCTTTTGTAGAACTTGGCCAATGCTCTGAATAAATTTCCCCCAACTTTTATCTCAATGTTTGCAAAAAGGCCTAGTTCAATTCTAACCCTGAGTTTTTCAGGTTTTAACTATTGAATTTTATCTCCTGACCTAATTCCCAATTCTAATTCTGTTTTTAAATCCCAATTCTAATTAAATTTAATTTTATTAACTATCTAATGTTGTTACATTTCTAAAAAGTTAATGTAGAATAGTTTGCAAACCGGTACCCTTTTTTAAGGTTCAACTTACCACGACACAGGATTTTTAATAAAAATCTATAATACCCGGGTATTTACCCAAATTGGGTTTCACCCCGATTTATAAATACCTGGGTATTTTACATCACTAATCCCAACCCCTGTTGCAATATCGGAAACAGCCTGTATTTACCCTCCTTGTTTACTTTCCTCTGTCTCCTTCATTCAACCAGAATCATAACATCACAGCATCCTGCAGGGTACAACAGCCATCATACTCATTGGACATCGACAAGAACGGTGAAACGTTAGTTAACTGGGCAGAAGACAACAACTTGTATTTGGTATTTGATGCTAAAGACAAAGGAACTTTAAGTCAGCAGCATGGCGGCAGGAGTACAACCCACATCTTTGTTTCGTGACCACCAACGAAAACAGATTGCCACTACGAACCTCACGCCTAGTATTACCAGACTTCCCACAGAGTCAGCACCGTCCAGTTATATTTGAAATTGGGACTAGTATACCACTGATATTATCCCATCCTCAACCAAGATGGAATTTCAAGAAGGCGGAATGGGAGGTATTTCCTGATAATTTGGACAAGTGCCTGGGATGGATCCCTCCAAAAGCTAGTAGTCTAATTACGGTAGACTTCTTGGTGCAATCATATGTGCAGCAAAAAAAGGCTATACCAAGAGGTTACCGAAAGGAATACATTCCAGGTTGGGATGAAGCTTGTGAGGAACTATGTGATGAATTCTTGAAGGGAGGAGATCAAGAAATTGCAGACGACCTGCTACATAGCTTGGATGAAGCACGCCGTGTCAAATGGACCCTGACTGTCGAATCACTTAACTTCCAAACCTCTAGCAGAGAAGCATGGTCACACTTACACAAATTAGGAGGAGCTAAGAATAAGGTGAGAGAGAACAATCACATATCAGGCAATAAGATTGCAGCACATATATTGTCAACATCTAGAGCACCAAGAGACAACTCCTTTACTCGGCAAATTAAACGTAAACTTAGTATCCTCAGAAAGAACAGCGCTGAACAATCAGAGTAATCAAACTCTTTCTCCGCCTCTGAAATCATAGTCGCTCTGAAATATGTAAAAGCCGGCAAAGCTTCTGGAAGTGATGGTATACATCCAGAATTTCTCCTGCACTCTGGGAAGTACGCAAAACGTTACCTAGCAGAATTCTTCTCGGATATAACAGCAATTGGTACAGTTCCATACAAATTGAAGCAGTCGAAAATCATTGCAATACTCAAACCGGGTAAATCACATGACCATCCAAAGAATTATCGTCCTATTGCATTGCTGAGGCCATCTATAAGCTTCTAGAAAGGCTGCTGTACAACAGAATTTGCCAAAAGGTTTTTGAGAATCTACCTATTGAACAAGCTGGCTTTCGCCCAAACCGCAACTGTGCTGATCAGGTCCTATCTCTAACCACCTTCATAGAGGCAGGATATCAAATGAAGCAGAAAACATAACTTAAGTTGCTTTTATAGACTTGAACGCCGCATACGATACAGTCTGAAGGCATGGACTGCTATATACATTACTACAGGTGATCCCATGTCAAAAAACAACACGACTAATTGACAACATGCTTAGTGAAATAAATTTTACTGTAGTAATCGGAAAGGATGTCAACTCTGTGAAAACACTAACAATGGTTTACCACAAGGTTCTGTCCTTGCCCCTCTGCTTTTCAATCTGTACTTAGCTGACATGACAGAAACAAAATCTAAAAAGTTTGGTTATGCAGATGATTGGGCCATCGCTATTCAGAACAGTACATTTGAAGTAATTGAACAAGTCCTAACTTCAGATTTGGATACGTTAGGCAAGTTCTTTCGCCAGTGGAGACTACAACCCAACCCAATTAAAACAGAAGTGTCCTGTTTCCATCTATCGAGTCAATTTTCAAACAGAGTTCACAATGTGTACTTTGAGGGAAACAGACTTCATCATAACATTTGCCCTAAATATCTAGGGGTCATTTTGGATAGGACACTTTCCTACAAGGAACATCTCACGAAGGTAGCTGCCAAGTTGAGGAGTAGGAACAACCTCCTGCATCAACTGTGTGGTACTGGCTGGGGATCTTCAGCAGACACACTACGAACCTCAGCTCTCGGGTAGGTTTATTCAGTTGCGGAATACTGTGCACCAGTATGGATAAATAGCGCTCACACACAGAAAGTAGACACGCAGTTGAATGAGACTATGCGCATTCTTAATGGGACCATACGATCTACTCCCACTCACTGGCTACCCATTCTAAGTCATATTCCACCGCCTGATGCTAGAAGGAAAGAGTGTTCTAGTACGAGAATATCAGAAGATCATGGATAATCCGCAGCTGCTTTTGTTAAATGGCGTACCCTATGCGGAGCGAAAACGGCTCAGATCAAGGAGCCGTGCTATTTCCACAGCCAGAATTTTGTCAGAAGAGACATTCGACATTCGTCTCTCATGGAGCCATAACTGGCAACAACGGCTCAGATCAAGGAGCCGTGCTATTTCCACAGCCAGAATTTTGTCAGAAGAGAAATTCGACATTCGTCTCTCATGGAGCCATAATTGGCAACAACGGCTCAGATCAAGGAGCCGTGCTATTTCCACAGCCAGAATTTTGTCAGAAGAGAAGTTCGACATTCGTCTCTCATGGAGCCAAAATTGGCAACAATACTGCCCTGAAGGATGTCGTAGCATGCCCTGCATCCTGGAAAAGCCACCAGAATTTGATCAACCTCGCTCTGTGTGGACAGCCCAATGGGCGCCCGCAGGGAGGGCAAGGTGGGGCCGTGCCCCCCCCCCCCCCCTGGAATTCCGAGAATGTTGATATTCGATTGGTCATTGTCACCTGTTTATTTCATAAATTGAAGTTTCTGATAATCAACTGACAAATGTTACAATAGAAAACTTCATTAATGTTGCTGACGTAATATGTATTTATATTCAGAAATATATGGTTCTAATGATGTCATGCACTAGACCACCAGTGGAAACATAGCTCCATTTTTCAATATGGTTATGCCTAGTGTATGTTTACCCAACGCTATCTGAAATGATTAAGCTGGCTACTACTTTCGTCACGTAACTTTGGCAGTGACGATATGAAAGCACGTTCTGGAGATATTTTGCAACACCGATAGCGGATTTCAGCCTCTGATGACTAGTAAAACACCGCTCAAGGTCGTGCTTACAATATTGAGTCATATACTGTATTCAGGCCCGTGATGACGGGGGAACAAACAGGCAGTTGCCCAGGGTGGCAGGTTTTAGGGGCGGAAAGAAATCTGAAAACTGTACAAAACCACTTGGGCATTAAACGCCAAGTTATTAAAGTTTAACCCCACCCCTCCACGCACACACACACACACACAAGAGAGAATTATTCATTGTCACAGATTTGCAATGTTGATTATTTAAGGACACACAAAACGGGATTGTGTTAGTTATCTCGGTGTTCTTGCTTTTGAATCTGACTAGAAAGTGAAATTGGAATAATGATATCCTAATCGTGTTTGTAAATGACAAGGCAAGAAGGAAGCCCCTTGTTATTTAAATAATTGGTGATTTTGCAATTGGTTGTGTATGTCTTTTAAAATTTATATGTAAATTCTTTGTATTAAATTATTTTTCTATTTGTAATTTAAGTAAACACATATTTATAGTGTTTGCCACCCATAGTTAAATACACGCTCAGTGAAGAAACAGTCCCATATGTTAAGGAAACTTTAATAAATTGTAATAAATCTACATATTTTAAATCGGGGGCAGCATTTCTTTTTCTTAATTTTTTCTTTTCAGGGGATTCAAGAGCCCTAAATACGAGCCTGACTGTTGTACACTCGTCTAATTTTGCGCCGTTCTGCCTTACTGCGAACGTTTTCGTGCTGCGAAATGCCGTTTAGTTTTATTCAAGGTGTGACATAGTACTGTGGTCCATTTCTTGAGAACAGAGCAATTATTGCTATAAATGGACAGCAATCTACCATTGTTATAGATTCTTAACCTGTAGCGTTAAATCTTCTACGATCGAAGCAATTTATAGGCTAATGGTTAAATTGTTCTGCGGTGTTTTTGTGCCGTTATCAGAGCGACTGAGATTCGCACTCTCAATCGAATGTAGACGGTACATCAGTTGAGACAAAATGGTGAATTCATTACTGATAGACTTCGTAATGTTGTAGGCTATATTATTTCAATGGAATCTTCTTGCAAGGCAATTTTGATGTGCAACTTGTAGCCGACTTATATGAGCGGAGAAGGTAATTTAATCCTAATTTAATTGGGCTTGTAGTCATATTGACCGACTGGAAGTTACAATTCAATATAGATCAATTAGCTGGTAAAACGAAAGTTGAAGGGGGATTGATAATGATGTGATTCTGAAAGAAGAAAACTACAGAACAGACATTGGTAGGCTCTTTACTCAAGGAACATTTATGTGGCATTTTTAAGTACGAATGTATAATAGTTAGGCTAAATTATCCTGCGATATTTGTCGTTATCTAAACGACTAAGTAAGAAGTACATGATTTAGTGAGTATTAGACTATATATTTTACTTAACGGTCAGCAATAACCAAATTAACTTAAATAATTTCTTTCTAACACAAAAATTTGCTAAAACAATGGGAATACGAATTTATCATTCGCACACAATTCATGAGGAAAGGAAGCTTGTAGTTTGTGACCGTTAATCATGCGATCATGAGCCACGGAACCTCCTTTTTACGAGGAATCCGAACCACAGGACAGGGCATTTCACTTCGAAAATCTCACATGACCGGGAATCGAACCTGGTCCACCTTGGTGAGAGGCCATCAACTTGACTGCTGCGCCACCACGCCCCAAAATTTATTAGGCTAAGAAGAGCAATGCGAATTATTCATGATAGCTTGTGAAGAAGAGGAAATACTTAATGGATCCGCTGTAACGGCCAGTACAAACTAGATATTTGGAAACAGTGCTACTTGAATTATTAGGCAGATTCATATGTAGGGATATTTCCACAGATTAATTTAACTCAGTAATATGGAAATATCTGAAAATATGTCCTCCAGTTACCGTATTTAGAAAATAGGCGAACTGGATTTACTTTAGCATTTTAATGAACTGCTTTTTTTACATGTTTTTAAGACCTCAACATTATGACAATGTATCACAAAAGAAGAAACGCGAACCTTCATGGATAAAAACTGTGAACTGAAAACAAAACATTCATCCCTATCTTGCCATAAGGTAGCCAACGGATTGAGAGCAGTCAAATAATGAATTTCACGAAGCAAGTAAGAAATAATGCCGTCTCCGTAGCGTAACGGTCAGAATGGTTAGCTGCCGCCCCGGAGGTCCTCGGTTCGATTCCCGGCTCTGCCACGAAATTTTAAAAGTGGTATTGTAACGGTTTCTGTTGCTCCACGTTGAGCGTACAAGTGAAACGGTTTCTTTAGCCCTCACTTTTGCGTGACAAATGTAATGCTTCTACTGGCCCTGCCTTGCACTTTGAAATATTTACTCTGCCTAAGATATGTTGTTTTAATGGGCGCCAAGACCTCAACGCTATGTTGAAATCTAAATTTATATTTAACAACACCTAGCTCTGGTAGAACACCTTCAAGAATCTTTTCACTCAGATCGTGGTACGATTTGATCATTAACCCAACAAACAATTGTATCAGGAGAAGGAATTGGTCTATATCTAATGCTACCTAGTGAAAGCAAAGATTGCATGGTTAAAAGAAATGAATTTATTATATAAAACAAGTATAGCAAAATTAATAGTAATAATAATATATACTGAATTTAAATTGGAGCGTTGCGATTTGAATATTACCGCTAGAAAATTACGTGAAAACGGAGTCGGATAAATTACTGATTTTACTCTTATTCCCAAGCTATGAAGTTACTGAAATACTGAAAATGAAAAAAAAAAAGACGAGAGATTACGTAGTTCTGAGTCATTCGCGCTTACCACTGGAAATTGCCGAAGCATTTCCCTCGTACTGGATGTTGAAGGGAGCTTCCCACAGCCTCCTGGACGTCGTCATCTTCTTCGTTAGTTGATGAGATACTTGTAGATATGAGAACTTTATGGTCCGAACATCGGAGCCAATCACACGTACAACCACACTGGTTAAGTTTTACAACGATAGTCGCCTAGCCTCCACGGCGCGCAAACCATACACTCGTCGCTTCTCCTCTCTGGACCCGGCTTCTTCTCGCCCGCTCTCCTCTGATTGGCTGAGCCCCCACGCGCTACCCCCCTCCTCAGGGTCATTACACTCAGTGCGAGGATGATGTCGATTACCGTTCCAGACTATTTCGCCTTTTCTTGAAGCAGCAACCCAGCTTGCGTCATGCTATTCGACAAGATTAGGCCTGTAGCCGAATTCCCCGTGACGCATCTCTCTCATAATACCCTAACTGACAAAACTCCGTAAAATTCCGTCATCATATAATTTTCTATGATAATGTTGTTCGTAATAATTTGCTTGATAGTGTTTTCTATGACATAGAAAACCTATCTGTATGCTTATAATTTTATAAAAAATGCTCCAAAGAAATACCTTAATAATAATAAGTTAATAATAATAATAATAATAATAATAATAAGTTACATGAAAACTTCTCTTGGCTGAACAATTTGCCACGTAAATAAATATAGAAGGAAGCTTGTAGTTTAACGTGACCGTTAATCTTGAGATCATGAGCCACGGGACCTCCTTTTTACGTGGAATCCGAACCACAGGACATGGCATTTCACTTCGAAAATCTCACATGCATTGACCGGGAATCGAACCCGGACCGCCTTGGTGAGAGGCATACAGCTAGACCGCTGAGCCACCACGCCCCTAAATAAATATAGAATGGCTTCCTACTGACTTATGCCAGTGGCGTAAAATCCCCTCGAAAAACACGTTACAGTATGAGGACTTGAACGGGGTCTACTCAACCTCGGGTGGTCCAAATGAGTAGAGGGGGGGTTCGACTCCCACCTTAGCCATCCTCGAAGTGGTTTTCCGTGGTTTCCCACTTCGTCTTCGGGCAAATGCCGGGATGGTATCTACTGTAATGCCACGGCCGCCTCTTTCCCTCTTCCTTGCCTATCCATCCCAATCTTCCCTTCCCTCATGAGGCCCCTGTTCGCTCTTTCAGATGAGGTCGCCTGGGCGAAGTGTTGATCACACCTCCCCAGTTGTATCCACTTCGACCAAGTGTTCCCAGCTCTAGGACACTGCCCGTAGAGGCGGTAGTGGTGAGTTCCCTCGCTGAGTCCGTAGGAACCACCAACCTGGAGGGTAAAATTGACTAAAAAAAAGTAAGAAATAAAACAAAAATTGGGGGGGGGGTAATGAAATGAAAATTATAATTTGGCCCCCCTCTGGTAAAAATCCAGCGGGCGCCCATGGACAGCCCTCAATCGTATCCGCACTGGCCATGGAAGATGTGCAGACGCTCTCCACAAGTGACTGTGGTCGTGCCCAAACCATGCATATTGTGGGGACTTGAAGGACTTTTTAACTGTAACAACAGATACTGTATGCTACATAAAGAACATGAATATTTGTATATAGATGTATGTAGGAAGTGATGTTTCAATAGCTGGAACTATTATAGAATATCATGTATGTGATAATTTAATGTTTTATGTGCCATAAAATAAATAAATTCAACCAGAAGACAGTCATAGTAAGGGGGATCAATTCACAGAGTTTAATGACTAATGATCATAATCATTGTAACTTAATAAATAGTATTATAACAGTACTATCATAAATAAATTGCTTTTTTTTAAACAAGCGTTTCTTCCTAGTGCAGGCGCGGATTCAAGGGAGGGGGTGTGTCACGGAGGTCACGGACAACCCCCCCCCCCCCCCTCCAAACGGAGACCAACTTTTTTGCAAACTTAAAAAACGAAAATACAATAACCAGACAAATAAAACTTAACGAATTTTAACTGAAAAACAGTAGTTTTTTTTAATACTGAAAATATCTTTATTGCAATTAATATGTTCTGTTACAACTGTACATATTTACAACTTCATACCTGTTATATAAAAACGATTATTTATGTAACAAAATCAACTCGTCTATTTTGTTTAGCAAAACTTGTGATTACCGAATCAATGTTTACAGTGATGTCACGGTGAATGTGCAGCAATGCACGGATAGGAAATTGGGGCTTTTTTCGCACCAAAAAATTTTGCCGACGTCCAAACTGCAAGCTTGGTTGGCAATTTAAGCTGTGACATTCTCCCTTTGTCGGTACCAACTCGACTTGCCGAAACTGTAACGTACTTGATACTTTTCTCGAAGCTCGATGTAGAAGTCGCAAAACACGCCGCTGCAATTTGTACGAATATTTTTGGTGCGCTAAACGCATCAAATTTCTATCCATGTAGCTTGCAAAAAATTGGTCTGGTTTTGTACGTTTGGTTATTTTGTGATTGCGTTGTTAGTGATACCATTTTTCTTAACAATTTCGATTCTTTGACCCCCCCACAGCCAACTCTAGATCAGCGCCTGTCCTAGTGATGTATAAACATACTGCAAGTAAACAGTGCGGAGTAGCTGCTCGTGCGTTAGTTGTAACTGTATTCGCAGGTATATTTCTAAACTGGGATCCAATGATGATTCCTAGCGAAATCAGAAGTACATATTTAGTGCAGTGACTTTCTCTTTACGGATGTTTGTGGACTCTGTACTGCCGTTATCTGTCAAAACATCACAGACACAACATGAAAGATATATTGTTTCATAAGGTTGGTATGCCGAGTCCAGTGGAACTGAGAACAACGCATTTTACGAAGCTCAAACCTTCTGGACCACACTCATGACGTCACGCGCGGTGCGAGCAGGTTTGAAGTATAACTGGGACCCCGTGGTCGCCAACCCTCGTCCCACTAGATGTGACCCCTGGGGGGACCCAGAGATGAGTTGGAGACCGACTTCACTGAAGGTTCACTCATCACATAAAATAAGATCAAGAATGAATTACAATATCTACCGGAATCAGTAAGCATGGTGAATTACAGTGATACGGATTGTCTGGCAGTAGGAATTAAATTAGGATTCATTGCGTACCGGTATTTATTTAAACTTAATGGATGTTCAGGTTGCTAGTTTTATATGAGATTTGAGTGTAACAGGAGAATAATGGAGAAGTCGCGTAAATGATCAGCGCTCTAATAGGCCATCCTTTTCTATGGATGTTTTAACACTATAGAGTAGAATGGCATGACACTTTCTAGAATTACAAATTACACAGGTACAATTTTGCTCACAACACTATGTTTGTTCTAGAAGAGAAGGAAGGAGTAGAGGCAAGATATGTGGATAAATAATTAAATATTGTAAAAAATTGAATAATTGTTATGTTAATTATCTGAAGGCTGTAATGAAATTAAGCATTCTCTATATGCTGCAGATATATAACTTAATTGTAACTACGTGAAATGAATATTGTAGGCAATGAAAGTTGTTGTCGATATGAATTTAAATGAGGGGAAAATTTGAGATACTCTAAGGAGTTATAAGAGGAATTAAGGAGGTTATTAACAACCGTGAAATAAGTTGAAAATTAGATATTCCGGTGGAGTGAGACTGAAAGCAGAGTAATGGTGAATTGTGGATATTTTTATCACTCGATTTGAGAGTACGAGTGTGTAACTGACTGAAAGCACGCGGTAATGTCCAGATAAAATGTTTATGTTTCGTGTGCAAAAGGTGTCTGCATTTCTGTTTACGATGTGGTTCTACTTTAAATATTTTGAATCTGGCATGGTTACGGGCCGGAGATCCAGAACACATACAAAATTATCGTGGAATGGTTATACGACAGTGTGGAAAGTAAGGAAACCTTTCCAAATGAAACCTTTGGGTTTTCATTGTTAAGTTGAACTGAGAATGAATGTGAATTTAGACTATAATGCAAAAACTGATCCTATGATTAAGTTAAAATAAATTGAACGTGACAGTGATGAAATGATAGCCGATTGGAACAATGGTTAAACATTAATGAATAGACATGCAAGTGACAGGCATAGTGAACATATCTAACGGAGGAAGTGCTAAATAATTAATGTAAATTTGTACAAATTGATGAAGGGAGAAACGAACATCCATGTAATCTTTTTTTTTATTTCAATTTAGATAGAAGGACATCATAAAAACTTAATGAATTTTGAGAATTTTTGTAATCTGACATCAACATATTTTTAATTGAATATTTGTGTAAAAGCTTTATGACATGATTAAGATTAATCACAGATCCCCGTCGGTTGAGTTAAGTTATAACTAAGGACAGGGCGCGGGAAGATTTTTGCCCCAATTAAATTAGATTTTGAGTTGAACATTTTAAAATGGCTTATTTGCATTGCACCTCAAACAGTAAGGTCGAAGAATCTCCGAGCATAGGTAGACATTTATTTCTTTTATTGTTTGTACACTATTTAATGTGATTTTAATAAAGTGTTGGATGTGTTTTATCTTAGTCCGGCTGAGTTCTATATCGTTTTGTTGTCGCTTGACCTGAATGATTATCGGAATGATTTCGGAACTTTACCGAATTGAACCGAATTCCCATTAACGCCCTGGGATTGTTTGAATCTCGTCCTCCTGGTTTGTTTGTTGTATTTTTTTTTTTTTTTTTTCGAAATTATTTCGAACGTTCAGGGTTTTTCTTTTTTGAGTTGCATCGATTTCGTGCTGGGGATTTAGGTGTTGAGCCGGGTCACCCAATCCAAGGCCTGATTATCGGGTACAGGTCTAGGAACACAAGATTGCACACAACGTCTAAGGTGATCAAATTTGACATAGAGCGACTGTGGTGGAATGAAGATTGTGACCACACAATAGCTCAAGGATAGTTGAAATGGAATTCTAATAAAAACAAGGCAAATTTTATGGAACTTTATGAAATAACGACAGCTTACTTCCAAGTTAATTCGCAGAATTAAACGGACCTACACTGGCAATCAATTAACCCAAATTGAAGAGAACTTTGTGAAAAATAACACCAAGGATTTTTACAAGACCTTCAAACAGTCACTCCGAAAATACATTCCACCAAGTCTTTATTTCCGGGATTCACAGGGCAAAATGGTTTTTGATGACAAGGACAACTATCACCTTTTAGCCTAGTACTTTAAGGAGTTGCTCAATTGTGATCCACCAAGTGAAGGCTTTGAGTACCAACATACTTCATCAAACCGGACTCGCTGCTTCCTTCCAATGAGGAAGTTTGTGAAATCATTCAACATCTTAAGAACTATAAGGCAGCCGGAGAAGATGCAATTGTTGGTGAACTCTGGAAGCAATGCCGAAGATTATACTGAACATCTGGGAAACGGAAGTACTACCACCTGATTGGACATCAGCTCTCATTCATCCCCTCCACAAGAAAGGCGATTTTACTGACCTAAATAATTACCGTGGGATTTCTCTTGTCCCGGCAACTCACAAGGCCTTATTAACATAGGCTGAAGGTCAGATCGGAGAATATCAAGGAGGCTTCCGGAAGAGCCGAACCTGTGTGGAGCAGATTCTCAATCTTAAAACTGTAATTGCATAATCCAAAGTGTGGTTGTCACCTTTGTTGATTTTCGGAAGGCTTATGATTCCATTGATAGAGGAACACTTAATAAAATCAACAAGAACTAGGATTGGATAACAAAATCGCAGACTCATTTTAATAACCTTCACTAACACCCATTCCAAGGTTAAATTTAGAGGTGAGATCTCAGAAAACTTTGAAATAAAAACGGGGGTGAGACAAGGGGATGGCTATTCCCCACTTCTCTTCAACTGTGCTCTTGGGAAGGTTGTGAGGGAGTGGTGCAAGGAACTGACCACCATGGGTGTTCAGAGTGGGATATGCCTGGGTCGTAAGAAGGATGGACTATTTGTAGACTGTCTGGCTTTTACTGAGATATAGCATAATATTTCAGAAGATCAATTTGGATTTAGGAAGGGAAGAGACACACGAGAAGCTATCCTCAATGTAAGAGTAATCATCAAAAAAAAACTGGAAATTGGCAAATCAGTGGAATTCATTGATATAGAGAAAACCTTCGGTAAAGTGAACTGGAATGTGATGTTTGAAATCATAAGGAATTTGAAAATAGACTACAGGGACAGAAGAATACTTTATCACCTTTAAAAAAAACAGATAGCATTAATTGGAAATAAAAGAGTAGAAACAAAAGTTGGGAAAGGTGTTAAGACAAGGATGTGGATTATCACCAATCCTATTTAACATCTTGTATATTGAGGAATCTATTAAATAATTTTTAGCTACTGACAATCATGGCGTAAAAGTAAGCTGTACAGCACCATACGTTTTGCAGATCACATAGCATTGATAACAGAGAATGAAAAAGACATTTGAAGAGGCACTAAATCACATGAATGACTTATTAAATGTGAGTTGTGGTATGAGGATAAATAAAAAGAAGACCAAGATAATGACATGCACTAGGGATGGTGGATGGAGAACACCTAGCCCAAGTACGGAAATTCAAATATCTGGGGACTCTGATCACAACTGATGGAGGTGGTAAACGCTCGAATTGCACAGGCAAAAGAAGCTTTTTCAGAAAAGAAATCTTTACTAACGTCAAAGACCATCAACTTGGAGGTACGAAAACAATTTGTGAAAAGTTTTATATGGAGTATCGTAAGCTATGGCTCTGAAACTTGGACCCTAAGAAAGTAGATGTGACGAAAGTCAGAGCATTTGAGATGTGGTGTTGGAGAAGACTCCTGAAGATACTGTGGACTGATAATGTCACAAACTAGGATGTTCTCAAAAGAGCAAGTGAGCCTCGCAACTTGGTTGAATCTTTAAACAAAAGAAGAAACAGCCTTGTTAGTCACTTGCTTCGACATTCTGACTGGTCCACCAACCTATTTGAAGGAAAATTCGAAGGAAAAAGGAGCAAAGGAAGAGCAAGAACACAATTTATCAACAGCATTCGAGATCAGCACACCTATTGCAATTTGAAACTGGTGGCCAAACGACGGAGACGCTTGGGCGTGATAACTGTTTCCCACCAACCCAACGGTTGAGGAGATGAAGAAGATAGTACCGATTGCTGACTGTATGGATACAGCACCAATCCAGATAAATTGCCACCGGAGACAGACAGCCAAAGTAGGTCTTCAAGTGTCGCTGGAGAAGACAAGAGTTCTTCACTAACATAAAAGAAGCTTTTTTGAGATGCTCTTGGAGCAGGGAGAGATCAGGAGGACTGACAAATTTAAGTATCTCGGAGAATGGACTTAATCCAACTTATCTAAAAGGGCAGTCAATGCGTGTCAATAAATTAGAAATGGCCTATCGGTTGACGAAGAACACTTACAATAAGAAGTGCTTATCTAGTAACTTGAAATTGAAACATTCTAAGCCAGTCATAAGGCCAGAAGCCTTCTATGCCATGAGTGTCTTCCTTTAAACCAAAGGCGTCTGATGGAGAAGATGGAAATGAGAGAGAGGAGAATTCTCCGGAAGATCCTCGGTCCTGTAAAAGTAGATGAAGAATTTCGTAGGCGACATAACTCCGAGCTCTACGAACATATAGAGAAACTCTCTCATTGTGCAAGAAAACGAGAAAAAAAAGAATAGCCTTTTACGGCCATGTAGCGAGATTACCTCCCACAAGATTAACCAATCGTTTGCTCAGTTTCTGGCAGAATAAGAAGCTTCGTACCATGTTGTTTACGGAAACTGAGAAGGACATAACAAACTGGGAATATCTGATCTGCATGACAGACAGGCTGTGAGGCGTGCTATCAGGAGAAAACCTCGGAGGAAAGGACTATAATAAAATTTGGGAAATCCGCCTGATCAATACACAATATTTACATATATAGGGCTGTATTAAACCCCTTTGGTACATGTTTCGGGGCCTATTATGATGGCCCCTTCATCAGCCAAAAAACATACAGATCATCAGTATAATCACAGGATGCATCACAAAGGTAGATCTAACATGAAAAAGAAAAGAATGGATGAAAATGAAACATAATATTCATGAAAGATGACATGGTGATAAAACACTTGAATGTGACAAATTAGAGAGACACTTAAAAATGTTACAGGCGACAGATGAAAAAACACATTAAAATAACATTTTAAAAGGGGGGCACTTTAAGTGCTTGTCAAAACAAGTATTTTGTGAGTCCTTATGAACAATAATACCAGCAGGGTATCGTATCTAAATAAGAAGTTCTTTCCATAAAAAATCGTTAAAAATATTGTAAAAATCTCAGTCCTATTGGACCTGACTGTTTGTGACTGCTGTTAGAAGGAGAAATTGCTGTTTGTTAAGAGACCAATACATCGCCTATGACGAGGATCAAACAGGCCAAATTAGACCCTCAAGGATAGAAGCGAGGAGAAATCCTTAAAAACTTGGTGACATATATTGATTAGTCCAAAAAAGTTCCATCTTCTATGCAGCAAATGAGCCTTAGAAAGATCCTGAGGAGGAAACAAAAAAAACCGAATTTAAAAAAATAAATTTTAGTATAGAAAAATAAATAAAGTATGGGGAACGAAAAAATGTTTGTCATATTGGGACAAAAAAATAGTGAAAATAGAGAGCTCTTTAGGCCGACACAAAAGAAGAAATAACTTACAGTATAACGGAACAAACACCGGCTGTCCGAAGCAGGAAGCGCAGCGTCCAACAGACTTGGAAGTGCAATAACAACACTGCTGGTATTATTGTTCATAAGGACTCACAAAATACTTGTTTTGACAAGCACTTAAAGTGCCCCCCTTTTAAAATGTTATTTTAATGTGTTTTTTCATCTGTCGCCTGTAACATTTTTGAGTGTGTCTCTAATTTGTCACATTCAAGTGTTTTATCACCACATCATCTTTCATGAATATTATGTTTCATTTTCATCCATTCTTTTTTTTTTTAAGTTAGATCTACCTTTGTGATGTATTCTGTGATTACCGTATACTGATGATCTGTATGTTTTTGGCTGATGAAGGGGCCATCATAATAGGCCCCGAAACATGTACCAAAGGGGTTTAAAATAGCCCTATATATGTAAATTGATCAGGCGGATTTCCCAAATTTTATTATACTTGGTTGTCAATCAATACGGAACCATGACTGAGTCTACTGGAAAGAACTAGTGGAAGAAAGGAATTACACTGGCAGAAAATGCGTGAATGCTGGGCGAAGATCAAGACCCTCCAGTTGAAGAAGCGTGGTCCTAAGTAAGCCAATTTGAGAGAAGAAGAAGTTAATAATGCTAGTACTTTAAACAGCTGATAATGACTATTTTAGGAACATGTTAGGAGAGACTGTAAGAAATATTAGTGAGGTGGAGATGATATCTGTTACGATCATTAACAAGCATGAGCTTTGCTTTATTGTACGGCCATATCTAACAGAAAGTAACAGGAAACATATTGAAAGAATGACGAGATAGTAAACCTTTCGTGATGATGGTGAATTTTAAAATAAGTGAAATCAGTAACAGCTGATGAGCTTTAAGGCTAGAATGGCAATTGCATTAGAATGAACCATATTTGATCTGAGTAATATGTAAGTTATAGAGTAAAATAATTATATTGTTCAGAATAGACATAGACCGAATCCGAATATATATGAATTATTAAGTTAATTTAGGGTTTGTTTATTTTGTAACTCTGGGGAGAAAGGAAGAAAAGTCTAGGAGACTTGAAGGAATGCAGGAAGCATTATGAAGTTGAGAGTTTATTTTACAGGAGAATTAGAATTTTATTTCGGAGTTAGTCTTTTATATTCATTTTAATTTGAGTAGGGAGGAGCATATTTATTTTGTATTTGTCTTTGATTAATACATTTTTCAATTTGGTTTTATAGAACTTAATAGTTATGATTTATATTAGAGCAAGGGAGGTATTAAGTTAATAGGTGCCGTAACGCCCGAGAAGTGCAAGTTTCTCACTCACCTTTAGTACTTAGGATGTTTACCCAGTAGAATAGTCCATAGTACAATCGTAGTCATCGTATCTTATTATGTAGTATTTGTTGGCAGGTTTATCTAGCCAGGGAGCTCAAAGGTTCTGCGATCCTGCCCATTTCGGATACGACACATGCATTTGGCAATATCATAGATATAATCAAATAGTTTTAAAACGAAGGAAGAAAATGGAAAGTGAAATGTTGTCCAACATTGGACATGAAACACTATCAGTTGAAGAAATAGTCTTTTAAATATTTCAAGACCACTATTATTTATTATTTATTTATCGTATGATGATACAGAGTTAAAATATACACTACATATCAAGTTATATATACAGTTATATACAAAGTCATAAACACAAGTTCTAAACTTCTATGTCCAGGCCATCAATCCACTGAAGTGCCTCAGAAGATCCATGGTGAATGTCACCTACTGATCCTTGGAACGCTCGTTGCGGACATTCACCAACAATATGTCCGATGGTTTGCAAGGTAGCTCCACAATCGCAGTTAGCAGAAGTAACCCAACCCCATTTGTGAAGCAGGAATCCACATTTGCCTTGTCCTGTACGGATCCGGTTAATAATTCTCTATTGGCGTCTGGGGAGTTTGAAACCTTCTACCTGGTTGGAAGGGTTTTCAATCAGATGTGCATTGAATACTGATGATTCTTCCCACATAGTTTTCCATGCTTCTGAGATGTTAAATGAAGAGTCTTCAAGGAGTACTGCAGAGCGCCAAGGTGGTTTTCTTGACTTATATTTATTTTGTATTTGTCTTTGATTAATACTTTTTTCAATTTGGTTTTATAGAACTTAATAGTTATGATTTATATTAGAGCAAGGGAGGTATTAAGTTAATAGGCGCCGTAACGCCCGAGAAGTGCAAGTTTCTCACTCACCTTTAGTACTTAGGATGTTTACCCAGTAGAATAGTCCATAGTACAATCGCAATGCCTGTGAGATTTTACACTGATATATCACGTCCTGTGGTTCCGATTCCACGTGGCTCATGATCTTGAGATAAATACTACAAGCTTCTTTCGTCCTAATCATTGCCACACAAAAGAAATGATAAATGGAAATTCAGGAAGGACAGTGAGCTGGTCAACTAGAGATATCTGCAATAGCTTATCGAATCAAAAGCCGCTAGATGCAGTAACTGAGACATCGTGGTCATTGAACACACCTCATTAAAACTGCTCGTTCAGCGATGGCAGCAGGCACTGTTACCAACATGTGCTATACAAAATACACCTTGTAATTATGTGAAAACGATTAGGGCAAAACGATAATAATGTTATTGGTTTTACGTTCCTTTTAACTACCGAGGCTTTTAGAGATGCAGAGGTGCCGGGATTTTGCCCCAAAGGGGATCTTTAACATGCCAGTAAATCTAATGACACGGCTCCCTCACATTTGCGCACCCTCAGATGCCAGCTGACTGCACCAGGATTCCATCCTGCAAAAGTAGGCGAGAAAGTTACCGCTGAGCCACGCAGCCAGCCTATGGCAAAATGATTGGTGTGAATGAAGATTATGCTCCCACTGTTGTTGTTTGAGTCTTCAGTCTTTTGACTGGTTTGATGCAGCTCTCCATGCCTCCCTGTCCTGAGCTAATCGTTTCATCTCTACATAGCTCCGACACCCTACATCGGAGGCAATCTGTTTAACATATTCTAACCTTGGTCTACCCCTACAGTTTTTGTCCTCGACCCTTCCTTCCATAACTAAGCTTGCTATTCCTGGGTGTCTTAGTATGTGTCCTACCAACCTATCTCTTCTCTTCATTAGCAGTCGCAAGAAACATCTCTCCTCTCCCACTCGTCTTAATACCTCTTTGTTTGTAACCCTATCTACCCATCTGATCTTCATCATTCTCCTGTAACACCACATTTCAAATGCTTCAATTCTCCTCTTTTCTGCTGCACCAATAGTCCAAGTTTCACTTCCATAGAGCGCCACGCTCCAGACAAAGGCTTTCAAAAATGACTTCCTAATACCTAAATCTATATTCGATGTCAGCAGATTCCTTTTTTGTAGAAATGCTTTCTTTGCCTGAGCCAACCTACTTTTAATATCCTCTTTGCTTCGTCCATCACTGGTTATTCTGCTTCCTAAGTAACAGAAGTCTCCTACTTCCTTCAGCTTTTCACCTGCCAATTTGATCTCCATAGAGGTTTCTGATTTATTTCGGCTGCATTCCAGTATTTTTGTTTTACATTTATTTATTTTCATCATGAATTCCTTCCGTAAGACGGAGTCCATACCATTCAAAAACTCATTCAAATCCTCAGGCTTGTCGGCCAAGATGACGATGTCATCAGCAAATCTCAGAGTTGAAATTATTTCTCCTTGAATCTTCACTCCCACTTTAAATTTTTCTCTAATTTCCTTCATTGCTTGTTCAATGTAAAGATTGAAACGTATGGGTGATAAGTTGCAGCCTTGCCTTACACCTTTCTGAATACCAGCTTCTCTCTCATGTCCATCAACTCGAATTACTGCTGTCTGGTTTCTGTACAGATTGTATATCACCCTCCTATCCCTGTACTTTATTCCAATTGATTTCAAAATGTCAAACAATTTAGTCCAATCAACGTTATCAAAAGCCTTTTCTAAGTCTACAAAAGCCATGAACGTTCTCTTATCTTTCCTTATTCTACCTTCTAAAATCAGCCTAAGACTTAGTACAGCTTCCCTTGTTCCTACATTTCTCCTGAAACCAAACTGGTCTTCACCCAGCTCCCACTGTGCGTGACAAAACCAGGGGTGTATTTATGGATGCACCTAAAGGCTGTTCGCCTATTCGAGACACAGCTGTGTGCGTGATTGCAGGGCTGCCCGCAAAGGGTGCATAAAGTTGTGCCTGTTAACAGTGGCTTTATTAAGACAGTGACGACAATTGAGCTAGTTTGTTTCTTATTCGATATTTCAAATACTACTGAACCTATTTGGATGAAACATCATTTGCTGTATTCCTTACAATCTCTGCATCACTGTGCTGAACAGTCAACAAATATGATAACTAATGGGAGAAATGTAAACGCTCTCTAAGCTCACGCGAGTATAAGTTTTTTCAGCATGCTGGAAAAACACAGAGAATTATAACCCCAAAACAATTGGAGTTACGGAGATGGATAAAAATAATTGAAGTTTATTCACACAAAATCTCATGTTGATAAGACAACTAGTACGTGAGATATGAAGAGAGGTTTTAGGAATTTCTACTGCTCTTTGGTTAAAATAATCGTGCGTGAATGAATTTCGGTGTAAGAATACAGCTCGTCGGGTTGAGTATTCCATTCTCCGAATCAAGAAAATGATGCGGATTTATTATAAGAAAATGTAATGCATGGGACTATTTTTGAGCCTTACCAATGTACCTCAACCGGTGTGTATTATTTTGGGAAGTTGAGATGCTGGCATTAAAGACAGTTAAGCTTGACAATTGACAGTCAGTGATGAGAAAACCTGACGCAGTAGGCCTCCACCACGTGGGATAACCACCTACACGTACCGAGAGTGGAATTGATCACCTGAGAAATCATTCCGACGAATGTTCAGTACGCCTGTGGAATATGAGAACAGAATGGACCGTCTCGGAAATGTAATGATCTTTTAAATTTTCCTGTGCGGCCCAGTGCCTAAGTGGTTAGCTTGCTAGGATTTGGCCCGAAGGGCTCTGGGATCGATTCTCGGCCGGACCATGGGGTTTTAATTTCCTAGGGCTGATTTCCCTGGTTCGAGAACTGGTTGTTTGTGACATCATCATCATCATTCATTTCATCCTGATCATGCCACGCAGTTTTCCCACGGGCGTTAATAGGAAGACCTACACGAGTCTTCCTACTATATGGGGCCATATGACATTTCATTTCTCGGCAAAGTACAGAAGCAACTTATCGACAAATGAAGCAGAACAGTTCAAAAAAGACATTGTTCTTAATAAGGGATTATCCCTACTTCATTCATACGGCCACTGAACCACTTCAAGGTCTGTGTAATGAAAGACTGACATTGGGCTCCTCATCCTTGAGGAATTAAACACAGTATAGGTGTATTTCATTTCGCAGACGTGCATGTGCAATAACGAAGAGGCTCTCAGGATTGTGGAAGCCCTTCCCATTGTGGATGTGTGTGGCTAAAATGCTTACAACTCCATAACTCAAGTTGCCCGAACATGGCTGCTGGTACCACGTGAACCGCTCAGCCAGTAAAAAACGAGACACCCAATTGTCGTTACTGTATGCCTGCTGAACAAACTATCTCGGATTATCTTGGCTAGCCCTGTCCAACAGAGCCGATCACGTGAACTGAGCGTGTTTCCCTGTCCCGGCAGTCAAGTGATCATCTGCACTATCTCGACTGGACGAATAGACTTTAGTAATGAACTCTCGATGTTGCAATATTCTATTTGTCCAATAATTCATGCATATAATGGCCGACACCACTGGAATCGTGATCTGAAAAGGGGAAGGTCGGTGGGTTATGGACAGCGGAGAAGTAAACATCAGTTCCAGATTTATTTTTCATCATTACAAAAGGTATTTTGGCTAATTTCAGTAGTTTAGCAAATTTTATTGTAGGTTTCATGCTTATGCAACTGAGTGAACTGATCCAACCCTTCTTTTTTGGAAAAACTGGCAATTGAATCCAGTTATCAGGGGTGACAGTGTTGGTCCATCTCTTAGCACGGCTTCTGCTATAGGAGTAAAAGCATTGTGTGTTCATTTTAGCAGGCCCATTGGATTAATCTGTGAAAGTATGTTTTGCTTCATTTAAGGGGCTTGGGATGTCTTAGTCTTCGGTGTTCAGCTCCGGCCGGGTACTGTAGAAAAAGTGTGATAATCAGTCCCATTTTGTATGTTAATATACTTATTTGGACCCTGGGACATCTCACCTGAAACTAGTTTTTATATACGCTTCAAGATTCAAGATAAGTTATGGTTTTACTTTGTTTCAATAAATTGATCATACACCACCGTTCGTCACCATTGACCGGGGCAGATTACCTCACTGTTCCACCCCTTAAAACAGCAATAACGTCCAGAGTTAAGAGTAGACTAGTGTTGCAATGTGTAGTGGTACAGCACTCAACATGAGTAAGTTAACTATGATACTGATAACAACAATAATTTAAAAACTTGCCAACTACAACAAAGTATGCATCGTCAACTTGCATAGAAAAAGCAAACGAAGCATCAGACATCTTCATAAATAGAGTTCCACGCACCATATTGTTTTAGTTCACAAAACACTTACTCTCGTGCATTGGGTGGGGCTCGAACCCAAGTACAACACTGCAAGGACTGTTCCATCCAGACGAGTTACAAAATCACGCAGGTATTGAGAATGTATTAACTTAATTACGTATCACAAAATGAGCGTCCAGGATCGTGTAGCCTACTATCCAGTCATTACCAATAAGCTATTATACAAGACAGAGGAAATACAGTTTTTAAAGACTTCGAAGTCATCAATTCATTAAAAGTGCAGTTTAGTCAATCCTCCCTTTTCATCACTTTTAAGAACATAGCTCATTGATTAAAATACCTTTCCGGGAGTCCTAGTGAGTTCATTTGTTTGAATTCCCACTGCCTACACCGGAAATATAATTGCTTTTTACGTAAAGTAAGCATTTTTGGTCGTGTTCATTTGAATATCGTCCTCCATTTTACATCGACGGTGGACACTACGTCATACCCACGTGACACGTTGTCAACATGAATAACGAAATAAAAGCCATAACCATTGGCCTGGATAAAGATTATTGATGAGTGACTTCCCCACTGTGCGTCACAAAAACCATGGGTGTTATCTGTTAGCTAACGCGGCCCATAGGGCCGTGCTACCCAACCACCATTGGTCTGGACGAAAATATTGGTCTAGACAAAGCCATTGGTCTGCCGGATGCGATATAGTACCAAAAGCGTGGGGTTGGCATTACTGACTCAGTGAGAAAGATGGTCATCAGACCTTCAATTTCAACTATATAAGTAGAGTTGCTATTAGTGTGGGATGGTGGGACACCAGAGCAGTGAACATCTAATACTAAATCCTCTCCAGATATTCTCCCGACTATTAATTCAGGTACTTTCATTTTTTTTTAATTTTTATACAAAGGATGAACTAAACTGCACCGCCTCCATTTCTGGGGGAGTAAGGCCCATACGAGCCCATAGTAAGCCTGAAGGTGGCACTTTGTTTTATGACCTCCCCCTCCGCCACACAAACCACACATGGAACTTGTGAAAGATATAATAATAATATTACTGGTTTTACGTCCTTTTGAACTACTGCATCTTTTAGAGATGCCGGGGTGTCAGAATTTTGCCCCTATTAACCTACCAACCTAGTTCCCTCACATTTGTGCACCCTCAAAAGCAAACTGACTGCATCAGGATTCGTTCCTGCAACCTTGGTCCAGCAGGCAAGAATGTTACCGCTGTCTGCTATAAAAACATTATCTGTCAATAACACATACCACCTTAAGGAAAGGTAAATTAAAATTACAATCATAAAACCATTCAACATACACTCAATTCCCCTCTCCTACTGTCTGACCAACTTATTAAACTTTCTTACATCTACTGGGAGAAATGTTTAAAAAGGTCGCTTGGCAAACTTGTATGAGCACTTTAAGTTACAAGAGTTTAGTGCTTTTCAGTCGGTCAACACGAATGTACCCAAAAGAGATGGGTTATGCCCTAATCCTGAAATAAATTACATGAGATTAATAAAACACTAGGATGACCAGTTTCGCTGAAAAGCACTAAACTCTTGTTTACTAAGGCAACACTGGAAATATGGCTTCAAACTTTAAGTTACCCTATTCTTATTTAGGTAAAATTCAGATTTTCTTTATTTGTCGCTTAAAATATTTGACAACATGTTGAAAGATCGTCTCGGCATTTGAATTATATTTTAAAATGAAGTAGGATTTCCCACAATTGGCTAAAACCCCATTCTCCTATTTTACCAACTTTAGCGCTAGAAAAATCACCTCGTCTGCCCCACAGCAACGCAATCCTGCCACGGCAGCCGAGTCGACAAAGTTGGTTCGAGTGTCCTCAGGCTAGAGAGATAATAAAAAATAACGTAACTTAATTACCTGTCCGGTTATGCCGGTAATCAAAGCCACTTTTCTTTGACTTTCCACAGATTCACCGGAAGCCATCTCTACTCAATGCAGGCGTAAAAGTGGTATCCAAACACCGCGTTTCCTCAAGGCAGAGCAAATATGAACTCGGTGCTATTCAAATGTCACTTTAACACATTCATACTGCCACGAAGCTTAGTTCTTGCAATTCACAGGAATCTACCAATGGGATGTGAAGATATCACCATAAACACATTTATTCTTTTCTGTCGAGAGCTGAGAGACAGGAATACTCCAGTGTCACCAACCAATGTTTACAGAATACCCCTAAATTCTTATTCTTCTCTTTTTACTCTGTCCGTTTTGTAAATGGGCACCAGAGACCGGTTTGCCCAATAGCTTCTGTAAGTGTGCGTAATCTGTTGGTAGTCCCAAGTTTTGTACACAACACACATGCTTATCAATGTTTGTAAACAAATGTCGGACGTACCATGAATATTTTTTACGTATGTCGGATCACCAACCGGCAGTGGCGAATCCAGAAGTTGACCTCGGAGGGGACACTCTAGGATTTCAGAATAGCTACAGAAAATATGTAATAAAATTACTAAATTTGTGTTTTATCTACACACACTACACTACATCCATCCACCATATTTTATAATTCTACAAGAAATTCATTATATTAAAATGGTTTATTGGTTTCAATTTCAAGTCATTGTCATTATGTAAAAAAAAACTTTTAATTGTACAAAATATGTAGCCTACATTTCCACATTGTAATGCACGTTACACAGTCCAATATGTATTAAAAACATTTGCAATCATAGTGACTATCTGAAGACAATATAGGCCTACAAGACTACTACACAAATGTTACAAAATATGTACATAGTACCAACACTGTCAGTCTCTGAGTCACTACTAGTCACATAAATATAAATTAAAAAAAATTATTGTATTGAATACTGATTGGGATACTATTCGGTGACTATCCTAGGCAAAATACATGCCTATTACAAAATAAAATCCAGGGCGTTCATTCGTTTACCCCCTTTAGAGAAACGTTCCAGAACCTTTTCAACGTCAACATTTATATCACGGTGAACAAATAACAGACAAGCCATTCAACCTTTCCCCTGTCATTCGCGTTCGTAGCCATGATTTGACAAGTTGCAGGTTGCTAAAAGATGTCTCTGCACTTGCAACACAGTCGATGTAGCAGTAGCGGCTATTCAGGTGAAGAGAGTGAAGAGCCTCTTCACATGCCATCTCTTAAATAAAATTAACATTATTTTTTCTTATTTAAATAAAAATGTTGTCATTGTCTTGGGCTACTTTTTCACTTAGTGTACTGTTATTTCTACACTCCGTCGCTAGATGGTGCGCAAGCAAGGCGGCATGACGTCCTTGTAGCAGTTGTACTCCCTGTCGCTAGATTGTACTGCCGTAACTTGGAAGGAAGCAGGAGACGAAGTGTCTTGTTTATGTCAGCTACATCGTCTCGTTGCCATGGTAACCTGACGTCAGTTGTGACGTCATTACCTGCCGTTAGACAGACGAGTGAAGATGTTCCTGTGTCGGCAAGGCAATATCGTCTAGTTCAGTTGACGAAAGTTTACATTGCAACAGGCTTCTTTTTCTTTTATATTGAGGCTTTTATTTACTTTCCCAATGAATAGTATGTATTTATAACGTTATCTACCCTGTTGTTGATGAAGGTTGATGGCTTTTAGTGTATAATGTTTGCAGTGAAAGACACGTTACTAATTTTATTAGAAATTCCCTTCAGTAGGTGGAAAGATGAAGACAAAAAGGGATTTATTAATCAATTTATTAATTTGTGGGCGGCCAAAGAAATTAATAGAACTGTGCACTAAAGAAATAAAACCGGAAAGTCCTATAGCCTTCATCGCAAGGGATCTTGGTTCGAACAGTTCACATAGTTGTGCAGTAGTTATAGAACTGTTCTGTTGGCCTTGCTTACTATACAGTAACAGTAACAAATTTCCAAAACATTACGCGCGGGTTGGACAAACACAAAGACAGTGAGCAACATTTAAAGAACCAGTTACCACTTAGAACACGCACACAAGCACGATATCTGGCACTTTACGGGAAAATGCAAGACTAAGTGCACTTAAATGTAATGTGAATGTGACTTTAAATAGGCAGATCCTGGGACTTGTGATTAGAGTTGTTCTATACTTAAGTTTACAGGAACTCTCTTCTAGAGAGGAGGGCCGATAACCTAGATGTTAGGCCTCTTAAAGCAACAATTATCATCATCATCATCGTCTTCTAGAGGACATGACAAGACCTCTTTAAACCGTGTGCGCTTTAAGGAATTATTGAAGATACTGACATCTAAAAAGTCCTTAGAACCTCAAAATTATTAAAATAAAATTCAAAGTGTGTTCTCTGGAAATAACTGATGCAACATCAGAGTACATCAGAGATCATATTAAGGACCGACTTAATAATGTTAGAGCCTCCGTGGCTTAGGCGGCAGCACGCCGGCCTCTCACCGCTGGGTCCGTGGTTCAAATCCCGGTCACTCCATGTGAGATCTGTGCTGGACAAAACGGAGGCAGACAGGTTTTTCTCCGGGTACTCCGGTTTTCCCTGTCAAAAATTTAATTCCAGCAACACTCTCCACTATCATTTCATTTCATCTGTCATTCATTTCATCATTGCCCCAGAGGAGTGCGTCAGGCCTCGGCAGCCGGCACAGTTCATATCCTCGCTGCTAGATGGGGGGGGGGGGCTTCATTCATTCCATTCCTGACCCAATCGGAGACTAGAAGCAGGCTGTGAATTTTCATTTTTTTCTTAATAATGTTCCGCTTTTTTCTATGCTAACGCATGGCTGTGATAAATTACAATTCTTAAATAAGTGACGTCATAGACGTTATAGATTCCGACAAATTTGAGCTGTATAACAAACATATTCAACAATAGGCCTACCCCACATTTAAGAAATGAACTGTCACTCTTTTATACTCATGAATCCTACAACGTAAAAATAGTCGGGAGAAATGCATCAAGAACTCCGTGAATAGAAGAGACTTACAAACTTTTGCTTAAGGACACGACGTACTCTTGCATGATGAAAATATCGATTTTTTGATTTTGGCGCCATAAAATTCTTCATTCTTTTCTGAATCCAAATATATATAGTTTGTGTTTTTTTTTATGTCTACAACTAGCTTAAATTCGTTTTTTTTTAAATTAGCGTCCCATGCTCTGAATAATTCACTTTTAACTTTGCCAGCTGTTTTCCGTTAATACTCATTTTCCATGTTTAGGTACCAATAACAAGGAAACCATTTAAGATAGAGGGCTAATTTTTTTACATTAACTTACCTAATGGAGTACTTGAATATTAACCTATTTGCACTTCCAAAACATAGTAGGCATGGATTGGGAAGAGAAAAATTAATACATGTTTTTGAATAAATTTAAAAAGAAAGAGTTCGGATTCTTTTTTCTTGCATTCTGTCCCAATAATAATGAAACAAAGTGGTTACCGGTACTCATCTGCCATAATCCATTCCAAGTGTGTGAACAGAATTTGAGAATATTTGATTGAAAAACAACTGAGAAATGTGTACCTGAAGCAAATTATACAACATTTTTTTGAAAACGTATCTGTCCAAATTTGTATTCATTTCACACATCCTATAAAAGCAAAGTAGCACTACATGGTCATAAACAGCTCAGAATACACCGCTTCTTATATGTGACAAGAATCATAGCTGTACCTTTAGCATAAATCCAGAAAATACTTAGTAAAGTGATGCCACAAAAATAGACTTTTTCATCGTGTAAGAGTACGTGGCGACCTTAATTGGGTACTGGCAATACCTTCTACAAGTGCATCAGTACAACGCAGTTTCTCTTGTTTGAAAAGATTCAATACTTTTGCATGTAACACAATATCTGACTCCAGAATTACATCATTGGCTATCTCCATAAATCGTGAATTGTAGTTGAAATTGATTGAAGACCTTCTATGAGGACATCATAGATAAGATTGCCAACCTTAGAGAACGGAGGATTCATTTAAGCTATACAAATAAGCGAGTTTGACTTTTTAGTGCGATAACTTATGTTTGGTTTGGTTTTAAGTACTAGGCTCTTAGTAGATATTTTAGCATTAAAATAGGAAAAGGATGTCAATATTCACAAACGCAAACATCATGCACTGATGAAATTAGGAGTTTGGCTCTTCACCTGATATTTGATCTACGAGCCGCCACTGCGATGTAGGGATTATATTAACAGTGTTGCCATTACATACTATATGATAACAAACATTGACCACATAGGCTACATGAATGCAGGCAATAGAGCAAAGATTTTACTTGCAGTGCAGTTTGGAGAAACAATCATTTTTATCGGCAATATCAATGTAGCAAACAACTGGTTTTTCGGGGAGGGCACTTGCCCCTGGTGCCCCCCTCTGGATCCGCCACTGCCAACCGGGGGAATGACGGCAAAACCAACGATGAGTCCTCACACATAAAAGATCTAAACCATCTCAATTTGATCCGGAAGTGACTCTTGGATAAAAGGATTTGTGTTAAAATATGTGACCATGGTTTGTGTTGGTCACACTGTTAATTATAAACCTGGTCCATAGAGATATGTTTCTCTTTTTTGTTTTGGTGTGTATAAAAGGATGTTGTATCACCTTGTTCTTTCAGTTCTGTTCTAGTAAATGTCAAGTACATTAAACGTGTGTTCCATTCAGCGGCGGCTCGTGGGATATAAGTTCGGTGCAGCCCAACACACGCTCGTGTGCAGTAAACGTATATATTAACTAAAAGAACAAACATCACTCACATTCGGTCACGTCTATTGCTTGTATCATAACGAATAGAATATAAAGTGTGATCTCTTCTCCCTCAATAGCATGTAATGAATACGGATCGGGTTGGCACTCGCCGCTATGCAGCGCTACAGTCGATTTGAGATTGTTGATTTCCACATATGTTTGTGTTTATGTGCGATATTTTAAGTATTTAATCCATCGGAGTGTTTTGGTGGTGTTCTGTGCAAACGTTTATTGATATACAAGTGCTTACACTATTACTTTATAGTATTAATACCTGAAATGCTATTGTAGGAAGCATTAACTGAAATGGAAATTAATTTCTTGTCGTGTGTTGACGTTATCTTCGTGTGTTAATTTTATTGTTATTTAATGTAAGTAAACAGCAGTTTAGCCCTTACATTTTCATGAGTGCTTAATGTGAGTAGTGAAAATGCCTTGCTCTATTGTACCAGAATGCAGATCTAGCTGTGGGGACTGTTAAGAGGTCAGACGGTTTTTCAAACCTCTTAAAGATAAGGAACGATTTATCAAGTGCAAAGGGGCCATACCAGGGAAGGATAGGGAACTTACTGAAAAGTCCTACATCTGTGATGCTCACTTTTCAGAAGATTTAATTGTTAAATTTGACAAATTTGTGATAGAAGGGAAGGAAGTAGTACTTCTCCAAAGAACCAACTAGCGATTGAAAGACTATTCTGTTCCACATATATTTCCTAATTTGTCTAAGTATTTGTCCGGTATGGTGTAAATAAAAATGCTCTTGATGCCATTAAAGACTACTTCTGTGAAGAAAGGGATGAGAATAAAAAGACAATGAGTTAAAAAACATATGTACCGTAATGCTGAAGGAGGCGTGATCAGTTTTAGGCAATAGCCTACTCTACGAAGGGGTCATAACTATGCCTTCTATGTCTGTTTAATGTTAAGTTCTTCTGAAATGATGGTAGTTTACTGATTTTGGTGTTTGTGGAGTGAAATTTATGGTTATTATTGAATTTATAGTAATCTACGGTAAAGTTGAAAGTTGCGTTCGTACGGCTTTTTTTTCTGTGTTGCAAGTCTGTTAAGGGAATGTAAAACGTGTAACAATGTGAAGAAATCCTAACTGATAGCGAGGTTAATTTTTCCGTTCTTTTTATAAATTTACCGATAGCTGGCAAAACTAATTGCATTTTGAACTTGCTCTCTGTCTTCACTTATTGTCGAAACTGGACTATTACAGGAGACGACTTATTAAATTATAATTGGGCACATTAAATTAAGTGGAGATGTTGAACTTATTAGCGCCTATGAGGATATCTTGCGGTGTTTTAACGTGTAAAACAGGTCGCAAGGTTTTAAAAGTCTCGTAAGCGCCAATGCTAACTTACATCACAGATCGGAGCCAGCGCTGCGCTGCGGCGGACCAGGCGTACTAGGCCAGTGATATCACTTCTTATTCTATACGTTATGCTTGTATGTTAAATCTATTCTTCGGTCCTTTGAAGCAGCGAACTTGTCTATGATGTCATCGTAAAAGGGCACTGTATTCATTAAATCGTTGAGCAGTGACTTCTCTAGGGATATGGTTGCCAGCACAGTCAGCCTCTCCTGGGATGTTGAATTCCTTAAGTATGTTTTATCATTTTAAATGATCTTGTCGACTTCGTCGTTACGCTGAGGTCTGGCGTTATGTTACGGTGACGGGACAAAATGTACCGAGAATGCACTGAAGTGAGTGACGTCATAGTACGATGTAGCAGCCGAGTACCAAGAAGGCAGTGCGAGAACAGAGTTTCAAGAAGGCAGTGCGAGAACAATCAAGTAGGCAGTGAAGAAAAAAAATAGAATCTTGAAACTCTGTTCTCGCACTGCTTTCTTGGTACTCGGCTGCTAGCATTTAAAATGATATAAAGTCCAGTCTTTCAGACTGACTATCCGTGTATTTTTATCCGCTTAAGGCACGAAAAGCTTCTTTCTACTGATGAACTGGCAGACGGTATAGTAAGTATTAAATACAATAATTTATACGCTTCTTTGAACACGTCCTTAAGTTCATTCTTATTGAGCGACACAATTATTTCCTCCAATCTGGTATTTTTGTAGATAGAATCAGAATAGATGTACTGAAGTTCGTTTTGTAACCTGTGAGTGTGTCAAATGTCGTGGGATAAGAGATTGTTAAGTTCTCTAGACAGAGCGTCAAGAGGGAGGATTATAGAATATTCTTCAAACTTAGAGCTATCTCCTAAGCAAAGATACTGAAGCTTCTGCATATCATGAAATCTCGTTAAATTTTAGTTTTCTTTTCAGCCATATGAAAATAGGTTTTAAACGTTACTTCATTCCTTTTACCTAGTAGGCTATCAGTTGCCATGTGGTGTTTATTTTTGAGAGGCAGAAGTAAATGTGCAGATACTTGTTTTGGAGCACGTTAAATAATATATTAGCAAGCTCAAAAATGTCATTGAATACTATTGATAAAAATATTAATTGGAAGCTATTGAAGTTATTATACAACCCTTCTGATTGACGAATTGTTTTCTCGTCTGACTGAGGGTCGTCCATTAGTCTTTCAAAAATATCTTTCAATCCCTCCCACTCCTCTACAACCACGTTTAAAAGTTTACCATGAGACGACCAACACGTCACAATTATTGCGCCACACGGCCACGAATCACAATTTAACAGCACAATTTTTACTATAAAGGAATACTTCGTACACCACACGTTCAAATTTGTAACATGCTTCTTGTTGCAGCTGTTGGAAGAGTAGCCACAATTCTCGCGACAAAATATATTAGTAAATATGTCTTTGCATGATTGTGTTTTAGCGTGATTGAGATACTAACATTGGCAGCAATGGTCTAGGAGCGGAGAGCGCCGGTTATATTCGGGTGCGTTCCGAATAATATCGTCACAGCTCGTGCGAGGCAGCCAGATATTCCAGTTGCACGCTGGGCAGCACCAAGCGGAATACATCTGTACACATACCGCAGGCGGTTCGGCGCGTTGTCATGGCAACCGTTGAGTTACACGTCACAAGTCAGCCCATACTGCTGTGACCATTAGCAGGGCTGCTCTTAGAAGGCAAGGCGCAATCGTGAAGGAAACGGACTGTGATGCTTGCTTAATTACTAATAAGTATGAGCGCTGCACCAGTTGTGTAATCACAACATATAAAGCGCACTCTTCGTTCTTTTTAACGAATACGGTCGGTTTTAAAGAGAAAATATAGGGATTCAGAAAATGATAGACAATTGTTTTGAGAAATGTTAGTGCAGCCGGGCTGTACCTGATGCACCTGAAAAGCCGCTACTGGTTCCATTTCGATTGACTGTTTGTCTCATAATTCTACAGGTCATGGGCACAGCCACGAATCCACCGTGCGAATATAAAGTGCGTATGATAGACTGCTCGTTATATGGACTGTGAATTTCGCTACGTATCGAAATCAACATGTCTGCAACCAGTACCTCGTTACCGGCTAGAGATAATCTGCGAGGTAGTCTAAATGATGTGGATTGGCGATTCGAGATGGAAAACGTCCTAAGACTCGAAGATCTGTGGAACTGTATAGTTGGCTATCCGGATGGAGATACTACAACATTTGAGAAGAAAGCGAAAGACGAAAGTCGGGTTACGGCCAGACTTAACCTCATGGTAGATAAATCAATTTTCCCAATCGGCATGCCTTGTAAGGCTGCGAAGGAAGTCTGGGAAGCTCTTGAATAGGCTTACTCAGATAAAGGAGTGAATCGGTGGATCGGCATCTTGAAGAAATTGTGCAAAGTTAAATTAAAGCACTACAAGACGATGGAAGAGTATGTAAGTGAGTTTCTGGGACTTGCTCAGCAACTTGTGTCTATGAATAAGGCACTGGACGACGAGTTTGTGGCAGCTCTTATGCTGAAAGGTCTATCAGATGAGTTTCAGCCTATGATTATGGCTCTGGAAAGTTCCGGAACAGACCTTACTGCAGACACAGTCCGAACCAAGTTGCTACAAGATACTACTTGGAGTGGGAAAAGTACTTCCAAGCCATCCAAGGATTCTGTTCTGTTTTCACGAGAAGACAAGACGAAGAAGAAACCCTTCTGCTGGAAATGCAAGAAGCCAGGACACTGGGAGCGGGATTGCAGGAAAGAGGAGATGCAGAGCTCAACTCTACAGAAGTCGAAGAAAGACAAGATGATGCTGGCGACCGATGGACAGGCATTGAGTGCAAGAGCCTCTACAGGGGCCTGGTTCGTTGACTCTGGTACTACTAAGCATATAAGTTCAAGCAAGACTGCGATGGTGAACGTCACTGCTGGTCCTAATCTGGAGATCAGTACAGCAAACAATCAAAAATTGTATGGCCAAGGATCTGGTATTTTAACTGTTCAATTAGAAAATGGTATTTCACAAACCTTGTCCAATGTAGAATACGTTCCTGGGCTCACGGCTAATCTTTTATCTGTGTCTGCTACTACTCAAAAGGGTTATGTTGTGGTACTCACCGACAATACTTGAGACATTTATGATAGTGAAAACTTTGTTGCTACAGGTAGTGTAGCACTGACTGCGAGTAATGTGGGGGGTGTTTACCAAATCAATGCTCTCAGTGCTCAAGCTAATATTTGTACAGAGGACTCAGAATATTTATGGCATAAACGACTGGGCCATCTTAACAACCACAGCATGAAGTTGTTAAGAGATGGTCTCACTCATGGAATTAATTTCTCAGATAATGGCTTTGAATTCTTATATTTTAGGTATTAGAGTAAGGCAAGATGAGAAGAATGGTACAATGTATCTTAGCCAAGAGTAGTACATCAGTGAGATTGCAAAGAAATATGGTATGCACGATGCACGTCCCATTGGTACTCCTTTGGAAACTAAACCAAATCTTGGTGTTTCTGATACAGAAACTAGTGATCTTCCTTATAGAGAAGTCATAGGTTCACTTGTGTATTTAAGTGTTTGCACGCGTCCAGATATAAGCTATGCGATATCATATCTCAGACAATTTAATCATTGTTACAATGAATCTCACTGGTCTGCTGCAAAGCGAGTGCTGCGTTATTTAAATTGCACAAAAGACTTGTCACTTAAGTATGTCAGGAATGGAGGTCAATTCATGGGATTTGTTGATGCTGACTGGGCTAATGATAGCACTGACCGAAAATAATACAGTGGTTTTGTGTTCAAAATGGCAGGTGGTGCTGTATCATGAGGGGCTCAAAAGCAAAAATGCATTTCCTTATCATCTACTGAAGCAGAATACGTTGCACTGAGTGAAGGTGTAAGAGAAGTTGTTTGGTTGAAACGTGTTTTGTCTAACTTTATAGAAATTGCATCACCATGAAGGCATTGGTCGTTTGTGTTGATTTTCAAGATATGGAACGATGCCCTGTAGGTATGTAAACGATCAAAGTTTCAGACCCATTAGAGTGTTGCTACAGGTCTCCCCACGTGATTGGTCACGGAGGAATCAACTTCAGTATACGGACTCTGGTGTAGCGTAGTTGACTTGCAGTCTGTGCAGTGAAGTGTGCCCCGTCAAACATGCCTCGACGACAGAGAAGAGCCCGCTATCAACAACTGTCACCGTTTGAGAGGGCTTGGATAATTGGGCTGTGTGAGGCTGGATTATCGCTAAGGACTGTCGCTGCACGTGTTGGCCGACAGGCATCTACGGTACAACGTGTATGGCAGCAGTTGTCAAATGAAGGTACCCACACTCGTAGACCTGGCACAGGCCCAGCGCGACAGACAACTGTGAGAGAGGATCGCCGCATCATTTGGATGGCCCGGATGGAACCCCATGCAACATCAGTGAAAATTCGAGCAGCGGTGGCACCCCACGTAACACAACAAACAGTTGGTAATCGCCTGCGTGCAGCTGGCTTATGATCCCGTGTCTGCTGAAGGTGTTCCATTGACCCCACAACAGCGACGTGTAAGGCTGTCTTGGTGTCGAGAACGATCGGCGTGGGTCGACGAATGGCATAGGGTCGCCTTTAGTGATGAATCGCGCTTCTGTCTTGCCCGCAGTGATCGCCGGAATCGTATGCGCCGACGTACCGGGGAGAGGGGCCGCCCAGACCTTATTGTCGAGAGGCACACAGGGCCAACACCAAGCATTATGGTCTGGGGAGCTCTTGGCTTTAATGTGAAATCACAATTAGTGCTTGTTGAGGGAACTATGACTGATCGACAGTACGTTGATAGGGTACTCAATCCAGTGGATGTCCCCATGATGGCGAACATTGCTAATGGGATGTTTCAGCAGGACAATGCCCGAGTTCACTCTGCACGCATCTCCAGAGAAGCTCTCCACGACATCACAACCTTAGAATGGCCCGCCAGATCACCGGACCTCAGTCCTATTGAGCATGTGTGGGACATGATGGGTCGACAACTGGCCAACCATCCTCAGCCACCCACAACTCTGGAACAACTGATCTATGCAGTGCAGCAAGCATGGGCCACAATTCTTCAGGAAGCGATCCAGGGCCTTATTGACTCCATGCCTCGCAGAATTCATCAATGTATTTCAGCTCGTGGTGGGCACATCCTCTATTGATTGTTGTCCAAACTTGCGGTCAGAGGGGCCTGAAAGTGTAATCATCGAATCACAACCGAACACTCGTCCTGCGTGTTCAATTGCAGCAATGTTGCACCTCTCCTTCTGGGTGTTGCAATTTCCAGTTTCTTCAGTGTATTATTGAATGATAGTCAATCAGCTCCAAAACTGGCAAAAAATCCAGTCCACCATAATAGGACCTAACATATTGACACTAAATATCACTATGTTAGAGATACTTTGGATTCTAAAGTCATATGCATCACATATGAGGAGACTTCAAAATGACTGCAGACATCCTAACAATGCCTCTTCCTAAGACTAAGCATATTTATTTTTGTAAAGACTTGGGTCTTGAATAATGTCCTCTACTCCCACAGGTTTAAGGAGGTCTGTTGAA
This sequence comes from Meconema thalassinum, assembly GCA_946902985.2. Taxonomy (NCBI): domain Eukaryota; kingdom Metazoa; phylum Arthropoda; class Insecta; order Orthoptera; family Tettigoniidae; genus Meconema; species Meconema thalassinum. Next base: position 4,821,594 of record OX336392.1, on the reverse strand, counting down.
ATATGTGACTATGGTTTGTGTTGGTCACACTGTTAATTATAAACCTGGTCCATAGAGATATGTTTCTCTTTTTTGTTATGGTGTGTATAAAAGAATGTTGTATCACCTTGTTCTTTCAGTTCTGTTCTAGTAAATGTCAAGTACATTAAACGTGTGTTCCATTTCAATTGCCTGTTTGTCTCATAATTCTACAATTTGAAGGAATAATAAATTAAAGGTGTAAATGAATTTGATCTAGGAAAGTCATTATGATCTGCACCAAGGGAACCGTAGGAGTATGGATTAATGATGCAATGTTTAAAGGCGAAGGAAAGCCAAGAGGGCGTAATCGCTGAATCGCCCGTGGAGTATTGAATTGCTCACATTGAAAAGGAATATGATGTAACGTTCCAATCGTCGTTCTACATGTAGATAAATTATCCTCTCGAATATGAATTCTAGCCATGTACACGGGTGTGAGAGCATGGTTGAAACGCATTCGAATGATTGTGATTATGTGTCTACGGGTATATTTTCCCACACGAAACGAAGGATTTGTCGTAATCAAAGTAATGTTTGGCTCAAGCTGGTGCGAGTGAAGCCCATTCATCTTGCCATTCTTGTATGACTAAACTATTGATCAGCGGGATGAGATATCGATATGGGATCGCGACATTATACAATGCACCCTGTCCTAAAGCCGCTTCCTTCGCTAGACGATCAACCCGTTCGTTACCTGTAATGTTTGAATGTCCGGGAATCCACGTAATCAAAACATGCATTACTTTCGTGTGAAATTCAAGTAACTGTTGGGCAGCTTGGAGCAAATACCAATTATCTGAGGACACGACGTGAGATAAAGCTTGGATAACACTCATTGAATCCGTACAAATTAATGCATGAGAAATTTGATGCTGATGAATATATTTGCAAGTTTGTCTAATAGCACACTAAATTCTGTTACTGTTGTTAATTCCGCGAACTCAAGCGACAGTGCTGCCGTTAAGTTGAACTAGTGTAAGGGTGTTGGAAACATAAACAAACAGATGCTATAACAAGTGATGGGTGTTACGCAATAAAATCTCTTGAAAGCCTAACCGGCGTGTAGGTTCTTTTATAAGACTTATTTATTCCAAACAGTACATTTGCATTTGTCTGTTGGCACAGGCTAGAGTATCACCGATGTCTCAGTCTCACTCATGGCTGTGATTATGTGGAAGCTACTGAGGTATGGGTGGTGCTTAGCAATTGCATTCAGGGCACAGTCAGTGCCTGTGGATGCTGTGAAAGGTTCTACTCATAGGGCTAGGACTACTGTTCTGACCCAGTGAGGAAAGCAATGGCAAACTACCTCACTTCTCTTCTTGCCTAGAATGCCTCAATATAGCGCTGCCTTGGGTTTTTGTGGGTATCTACTCACACAACGTAACGGCGGTGCTTTTTGAGGATCCAACCAGCCTTCGGGCTGACTACCTAACAGACATTTATTCCAAAATAAACAACAAGGTATGTTCAGCCCAGTTCAGCCATGTAGGCCTATTCACGAACTCAAGTGACGGTGCTGCCGTTATCTGGAACTAGAGGAAGGGTGATGGAAACATAAACAAACAGATGATACAATATGTGATTTGAGTTGATGGGTGTGCTCTTCTCTCCTTTTTGATGTGTAACATCTTTCCACTTGGTTGCTGGATATTTTTGTGGGAGTGATTTTGAAAACTGGGACGGAAGTGGATCGGAACGATCAAGGTGGCACACTTCCGTTCGATCGAATGGAAGTGTACTAGCTGGTAGTGGTGGATCGAACGAAAGTGTAAGATGCACTGCCAACTCGATCGATCGATCCAACTGGCAGTGGTAAGAGAAACAATGAGTGCGCGGTGTCGGAAATTGATACCATGACGTACTCTCGGCCATGTGGAATGTATATGACATACTGAACGGTAAACGCTCATGCGAACTCTGGTGTCGAGTGATTGAAACAAAGCACATGGTACATGTTCGAAGTCTTCGTATCAGTATGTAAATGGTAAAATGCCTTAATATCAAACATTGTAAGTAGTCGGCATTGCCGGTATTATGTTTCTGCACAATGGCTATTTAAATATTAACCCACATAACGGTAATGCAGTCATCAATACAATATAATCGTTGTGGTTATACGAGAATTGAGCAAGCCTTCATGAACTATTGCTGAATACATTCTCTTTATTCATAAGAGGGCCTATTCATAAGGTATTTTAAACTCAATTTCACGAAGGAACATTATCGAAACAAGCAAAATATAAATGAAACTTAATTCCGTAATGCAGTATTATTGGAACGTGGAAATAAGTCACCATCTTGTGCACAATATTTGCCCAGTCGAAATATCCGTGGGGTTAGCGCCTATGACTGTGAATCTAGAGATCTCGGGTTTGAATCCAGGACGGGGTAGATATTTTGGCTACCAGATTATCATTTTAAACGATATTTATTATATCAATATGACTCATTTTAACAGAATCCATATGAAATTACGTGTTGGTCTGTGAATCAAGAGGTCCTGTTTATAAGGAATTTAAGGTTATGAGTGGTGTCGCTTCTATTAATCTAGTTGATCCATATCGTATTCTTTATTTAGGCTAGTGCTGGTGGAAGCTACAAATATTCTAATAAAATGAGTTCCGTATTATAAACTACAATATCTGTAAAACACTCCCTTTTACAATAGATTCATATTTGTGCCAATAATAGTATAAAATACCGGTGTATCAACAATTTCACGTGAGGTTTCTTCTATGTCAGATGTTACACATCATATGCGACTACTGTAAGGCTCGTAATTTTTTCAGTAATTTTCATGATATTTGAGGCTAAAAAATGACTTACATAATTGCTCAGTTCCGATGTGCTCTTCAAATTCAACAATTGTGATATCAATGCATTACTTCCACAAAAAGAAAGTTTTTCAGACGGAATGGAGTCGATTACTTCGCAAAGCGGTTGACATTTTACAAAGAAGAATTAATTATTAATAATTACTAATGAATTTCATACAATATTCAGTAGGCCTACCCTACATTCTCCCCTGCACTACAAACTAGGCGACTTGGCAAGGTTGATTTGACAGCTCAAACAGTGATTGAAGAAGTCACCGAATCTTTGGATACACGTTCCCACAACGTAGTTTAAGTTTATTAAATTATCAATAAGAATTTCTAAATACTATCAATATTCCGTATTTCACTTGACCTAAGGAAAGTGACTTTATAGATTGTAAACCTCTGTTATAATATTTTCCCACTTTTATCAAATATTTACACTAGCTGCTATTTCACTACACTTTCACTGTGACGCCATCTTGCCGCATTGACGATTGCATTCTCTCGTTTGTACTTTGATTTGATTCAACGTTTAAATCGGCCTGAATTGGTGTTTCTTTTGTTATTGTGCCTTCAATATTCGATGGTCTGATGAAACTGGTATTTCTTCGCAAAATTTTTCCATCATCTTTCTGAATCACATATGAGCGATCAGTTACTGGATGTAAAATTCTTCCCGTGTACCACTTGTTGTTTAGATCACTGATCAAGATTTTCTCGTCATTTTGATTCTGTCGTGATTCCTTGGCTCCGCGATCAGCATATTTATTCTGTTTTGACCGTTTTTCCTTAAGTTTTAGTGGTACATCGATTTGTAGTTTGGGCTGCAGATTGTTATTAGAAAAGATTGGAGTTCTCGTATTCCTTCCGAACAATCTCGAGGTTGGTGTGCCTAGTTCTGGGTCTCGTGGTGTATTTCTCGACATTAGTAGGGCCAGTTGTACATCTTCTCCGCTGATGTCGCATTTCTTCACCAGTCGCTTCGCAATGTCCACGTACTTCTCAGCTAATCCGTTCGACCTTGCGAAACAAGGACTCGGTGTAACTAATTTGAAGTTCCATTCCTTTGAAAATTTCACAAATTCTCTGGACGAATATGTTGCATTGTCGGCGTGAAATTCTTGTGGATCTCCATGTGTAGCAAACCAAATTTTAAGTTGATTAATCATTTCTGCTGCTGTTGTTTTTTTAATCTTTTGCACTTCGTAGTATCCACTGTAACTGTCTGCCACAACAAGATAGCTGTTGCTTTTGTAGAAAAAGACATCTGAAGATGCTATTTCAAAAGGTAATTTAGGTATTTTCTTCATTATGATGGTTTCCTTGACAGGTTTACGCTGCGTATGTTGGCAGGTTTTGCAGGATTCAACCAATTTGGTTACGTCATTTGTTAGTTTCCCAAAACACCAACTGTCTTGATCTTCTCGGTGTTGATTGTATACCCGGATGTCCTTTATGAATCACTTGTAGAACTCTAGGTCTTTCGCTTTCGCTTGGGACAAAAACGCGATCTCCTTTGAAAATGAGTCCATCACAATGTGATAATTCATCTCGAAAAGTGAAAAATCATCTCAATATCTGCGGCACTTGAATGATATCGTTAGGCCAACCATTGTTCATCATCTTGATTAATGCCTGGCAAGTTTGGTCTTGGAGCGTTGATCTTTTGAAGTCTTCAGTGGCGCTTTCAGACATTGATAACACCATTAGAACTTCGAGTTCTTCTTCATCATTTTCGTAAGAATCTTCACAATCTCTACTAAGTGTATCCGCAATCTTCAGTTCACTTCCTTTATGGTATACGATGATAGGGCTGTACTCCTTGAGATCTAATAATATTCTTCTTAGTCTCGGTGGTGCATTCACAAGCGGCTTTTTCCAGATTGACTCTAAGGGTTTGTGATCCGACTCGACTGTTAATTTCTTACCCCAAATGTAGTCATGAAATTTCTTACAGCCGTAGCGAATCGCAAGTGCCTCTTTAACAATCTGCGGGTAATTTTGTTCGGTGCTTTTTAATGATTTTGTAGCATACGCTGCTAGTTGTCCTCTTTGCATTAGAACTGCTCCTAATGCCCTTGATGATGCACCAACTGATGATGTTACGTCTTCATTTACGTCATAATACCTCAAAACAGGGGTGCTAGACAGTGCCATTTTTAGTTCTTTGAAAGCTTGATCCTGTTCCGGACCCCAAAACCATGCAACATCATTCTTCAATAGTACATGCAAAAGAGCTGTCAATTTTGACTGACAGGGAATACATTTTCCCAAGTAATTTATCATACCCAACAGTCTCTGTAGCGCTTCTTTGTTCTTCGGTACTTTGAGTTTATTTATCGCATCGACTTTTGTCTCATCAATTTCAAATCCCTTGTCTGACAAAACGTGACCTAAGAACGAACTCTTTGTACGTTAAATATGTACTTTTCTTTATTGAGTTTAAAGCCGTTTTCATGTAGTCTTCGAAGTACTATTTCAGTGGTATCTCGAAGTTTCTGGTCTGTACTGGCATGAATTAATATGTCGCCCATGGCGAATTCTACATTTGGAATGTCGTGAAGTATCTCTGTCATAATTTGCTGAAATACTTCTGGAGCTGAAGAGAGTCCGAACGGAAGACGTTTACAGGAATAACGTCCCCAGGGTGTTGCAAATGTTAAATATTCTTGTGTTCTCTCAGCGACTTTTATTTGCCAAAAACCTCGATTGCAATCTAGGCATGTGAAGTACTTACTACCATTGATTCTTGCGGCAATGGCTTCAATCGTGTTGAATGGGAAATGCCTTCTCTTGATATTTTTATTTACATCTGTAGGGTCGATACACAAACGAGGTTTGCCCCCTTTTTTGACGATTACAAGAGGAGATACTGCTACAGTGGGTTTCGTGACTCGTTTGATGACGTCCATTTTAACCATTTTATCAAGTTCTTGCTTAACTGTTTCCTTTATGGCCAATGGAATCGTTCTAGCTGAGCTAATCTCGATCTTCAGATTTTCTACAAGGTCTATGTCGTATTCGTAACACTTGAAACATCCCAATCCATTAAACATCTGTTCGTTATTTAACTTCGGGTTGCTAATCTTCACGCTGTGTACTCTAATAATCAGATTTTCTTCTTCGCAAGTCTTTTTGCCGATTATTGGTTGAACTTTTTCATTCACAGTCAAGAATGTTACTTCTTGTTTGACGATTCTTGATCTTACATTTCAATTTCAGTTCTCCGACAACGTTCAGCCTGTGTTCACTAAATGTTACCAACTTCTTTACTTTGGATGGTGTTATCTTAGCAGTGACTACCAGTTCCTCGATTATGTGAGTCGGAAGAACGTTACATTGAGCACCGCTGTCTAGTTTAGCATGAAACGCTTTGTTTCCCACTTTTTTTTCAATCTTCTTGTCTTGGTGGTACTGTAACACTGCCAATGTACATCATATCACTATCACGTGACGATTGAGAGGTTCCCTCGTCGTCTTTAGAGCCGTGTACTGCATGAATCTCCTTTTTGGACTTGCAAACAAACTTCAAAATGTCCTAACTTTCCATACAAATTACATCTTTGTTTATACGCTGGACAAGATCGCTTTCCATGTGTCATACCACATCTGTTGCAAGTAAACTGATCACTATTTTTTATGTTAACTCCTTGTCTTGTCATTTTCTTGAGTGGGGCGACTGACATCTGTGATTCTGATTCGCTATTCTTACTCATGTCGATGGCTTGTTTATGTGCCAGCTCGCTTGCTTGACAGTTGACACATGTCTACCGCTTTGTCATAGGTTAGGTCTGTTGTACCCAACAATCTTTCACGTAACGTATCATTATTTATGCCAGTAACAATTTTGTCTTTTAGCATTCTTTTTCTAACTGACCGAAACTACATTTTCTTGCTTGAGTTGTTATGCGAATCAAAAACTGTTCAAAATTTTCGTCTGATTCTTGTAACATTTTATGAAAAACGTATGCTTCATATGTTTCATTAGCTTTAGGCACAAAATAATTGTTAAATTTGTCCAAGATTACCTGCATGTTTGTTTGTTCAGCCTCAGTGAGGTTAAATGACTGAAAAATCTCTTCAGCCCCATAACCTATTGTTGACTTAAACGTAGCGACTTGGACTTCGGTTGATTCTTTGTCCAGCTGAATTGCTTTTGAGTACCAGTTGTAAGACACTTTCCACGTTTTCCATTCCTGTGCCATATTTTTGCCAAACTCCAGGAGTTTAGGTTGTGGAATATGAATTCTATGAGTTAGCCTCTGATGTTGGGCGTTTTGTTCTACGTTGGCCATTATTTTTGTTTGCTGCTTTATAATTCAGAAAAACCAATTACTTCTGACACCATGTAACATTTACATACAGGTTTATAGGGTAATCCAATCTAGTGCCAACATTTATTATTGTATATGTGGAAGTAACAATAACTGACATCGTTGCGCAACGTATTCCAGAGATGTATGTTTCGATTATCGAATCTCGAATCCTAAGGTTATCGTTACACATATTATCATGCTATGCACTGTCAATTCCCGATAAGGTAAAAATAAAAGGCTGTACTGTACCTCAATGTCCTAATGTCTGAAGTTTCATTTTCTTGCTGCTATGCACACTGCCGTCATTGACACGCGCAGAAAATATATTTAAGACTATTCTTACTAACGTAGAGACTACCTTTGATAATTAATCCTTCACTTATTGTCCACAGATACACTCATCATAGTCACAATAGGCCTCCCAGCTTAATATTGACAGTCTAACAATAATGTTCCACTGGTCACTTAATTTAAACTAGGTACCGGTAGCTTTCTAATGAAATCTACCTAAAAGCACATGCCAACTGAGTTCAGTTCATAATGTACTGGAAAACAGAGGGAACAAGAAGATACATACCGGTACCTAAACTAAATTAGGCCTACTAGAGCTCGGATCAGTCGGGAAGGCGGCCGGCACTCTGGGAACTGCGCATAAGGAGACAGAGATACATGTCCACTGTTGCAACAGGTCCACCAGGTCCAAGGCCCCTCACCGCAAGCTACTGCCGTGAGTTCCTGTGGTGTGGCAAAACCACCGCTTAGCTCGTCGAGCCTGTCTCTTTCACGCAGCTTTACACTTTTAAAGTATTCGTGCACTTTGTAAACTATTTCTTGGGCTTGCCTATGCACAACTTGTCATTTACTTCCCTCTGCTTCCATAACACTCAAAATGTACACAATCACTTTCACTGGATCTTTAAATATTACGATATAATCACTTCGCTTTCCTGACAACACACTAGCTCAGATTCTTAAGACAGACTGACTGTGATTGTTAAGATGGAAGTGAGGCATGACGTAATGGTAGCGTTGTGTTCTGCGCACCGCCTTCCTGGCTGACTCGAGCTCTAGACACAGAAAGTCCACCTCGTTGTAGTGATCAAATCGTTGTAATATAACCAGTTATTTTAATAGTGCTGCTATAATTTGACTTACAGACAGCCACACAACACTTCCTAGGCATCTGAAATAGTTTAAAAGAAATATTAGTAAATAATTTGTCGGTTAAATTCATAACCAAGTATTGGTTACACATGCAACTTTATACGGGAAATACTCACTTCTACAACTTTCAGCAGGTCTGATTTACCACGAGGAATTTCACGAGTGTTGAAATAATCAGTATGAACTTCTTGTAGATGCTGTCATATCAAAATAAACGGTATTTAAGAATAAAACTTAGCATGTGGTCTTACGTGCTTATAGAATTTACGGACTCTTCTGTACGTTGCCAATTCTACCAACAGCACGGCTTGAGAATTAGTCGCCAAGATGAGTCACTTCGTCTTGAAGAGTAGTTAGTTCCTTTTGTATCCTTGTCTCGGTGTAATAATCTCCCTCTAATATTTTAGATACAATCAATTTTATGTCTCATTAACACACTCCCTCTGATTCAAATATACTTACTTTCCGAATTTGAATACTCCCAACATCTATATAGACAGTGTTTTAATACATATGTATTGCAGCCAAGTGGCCATAATGGACAGTTATAAGGTGTGCTTACAAATAATTATTACAGGTAGATTAATCTTTACTGTATTCAACTATGCTCTTTGTCCGTTTGCTGCATGATGTGATGTGGTATTTGTCGCAGGGGTTATTGCACAGAGAACATATGCGTTCTTCATTTGGTTCATTTTTACAGATCTTGTGGTAATAATAATAATAATAATAATAACAATAATAATATCGTATGGCCTCGGATGCCTGGTGCAAGCTATGTTAATTGACACCCAGAGGGTAGCTTGCATGTCAAATTTCGTCGTTCCTTTGAACGCTATGAAAGTCAAGGAGGTTAGATATCTAAACTCCTTGACACTACAGCGCCTTCAAGTAGAGAATGGAGGAACTTCGTGTTGGCGGAAAATCCGATAAAAATTTTGCCATTGAACACGGCCTACTGAATTCAAATGGGTTCTTTAACATGCCAACAACGTATGACATGAGTATCGTGATTTTTGTCGCCTTCAAAAATCACTTACCATGGCCAGGGGCGAACCTGCAATCTTGGGGTTGGTAGTCCGACTCTATAACCACTCACCCACCGTGGCAAGCAGATCTTGTGGTGGAAACTGTGGATGGCGAGTCTTGTTACCACATGTCTCATCTCCTGGTTCTCGTTTGTCCATCTTCTGTCCACCATTGCTTCTATTGCGTAGAATCCAAGCGGGATTTCGTTCTGCTTCTGATGTCATATCTCGAGGAGTTTCTTCATTTTATTCTTAGTAGATGGCAATTGTAGTCTTAATCTGAGATTTTCGATGTAGTATATTTCTTTTGTTAGGACATATGCCAGCCTGGACTGGGACGTTCTTGCAATTCCTAGCACCCTTTTCAGGAAAGAAGCCTTTACTATTTCAATTATGATTAGGTCTGTCATGGAGAGCCTTTCCCATATCAGTTCTAGACCATATGTAATGACGGGGGTTATTTTCGCGTGGAAGAGAAACATTGCTGTTTGTAGAGATAGTTTAGTAATATTGCTCAAATCGCACATTCCTCTAATGGCTGCTGCTACCCGTTCCTTTATATGTAGTGTAAAGGATTGGCACGTTGTCTGTAGGGTGAGGCCGAGGTATTTGTAGGAATTGACTGTCCTAAGTTCAGTCTCTCCCAGGATCATTTTGTTTTCGGCGGCTAGTTTTCCTCCTTTTCGGAAGGCCATGTACACTGCCTTCTTTTCATTTATACTGAGCTCATTTTCCTCCGCCCAGTCCTGCAAGTTGTTGAGCACTTCTTGTAGCTCCTGCCTGTTTGTTGACTCCAGAACCATGTCATCTGCGTACAGGTAAAGGGATACTGATTTTGTATTTTCAATAGTCCGAATAATATCCGCTGTCGCGACGTTGAACAGAGTGGGACTCTATGGGTCGCCTTGTAGTACTCCGTTGGTTTGGGTGATCTCTCTTGAGGTTGATATCCCGTCGTGTATCTCTACTTTGTTGAAAGCCAGGATGTTTTTATCATATACGTGATTTCGGATTTTTCATCCATCATTTGCTCCAGTTTTATAATGAGCTTATAATGAGCTTCGATCTGTTTAGTAGGTCGAAGACCTTCGAGAAGTCGACAAATATTGCATGGAAAATTCCTTTAGGGTGACTTAAGCGCTTGTTCTATGTCATTCAGTAAATTGTTGATAGCTTGAAGGGTGGACCTTCCTTTCCTGAACCCGAATTGTTGATCGGGAATCAGCTGATCGACTGTCGGGGTGAGCCTATTGAGCAGAATGTTTGAAAATACTTTGAATATATTGTTCTCTAGAGCGATTCCTCGGTATGAGTTTGGGTCGTTGTCTTCTCCTTTGCCTTTATGTAGAACCTTAATGATGGATTTTCTCCATTCGTCGGGTATTTCTCCTGTTGCTAGGCATCTGTTAAACAGATCTGACCATAGTTCACTTAGAATTTCAGCCGAGTCTTTCAGGATCTCATTGGAGATGCCGCCTGGGCCTGTCGCTTTATTGTTTTTTGTCTTGCTGATTGTCGCAATTACTTCTTCCGATGTGATGGGGGTGCCCAATTCTACGCTTGTGTGATATGTTGCGTTATACGCCGCTTGTGACTGAGTTAGGTTCAGTACTTGTGAGAAGTTATTTTCCCATATGTCCATCTGAATTTGGCCAGATTTCCTCGTAGTCTTTCTTCTGATAGCTATGAAGGTTTTTTTAGTGCTTTTCTGCTTCCATTAAGGCTTGTTTTTCTATGTATTGTGCCCATTTAGCATGAAATATGCAAATCACAGTATGCCAGCAATGCTCAAATCGGGATTTTCGGGGTTATGGTATGTTCTCCCACTCTGTGAATTACACATTTTGGATTAAATAAAGGATACACTTCCAAAATAATAAACAAAATCAACTCCTACTATAAAACATTTAATTAACCAAATATATGGCGCTACAACAAAATAAACAAATAAAATACTGACCAATACTTCTAACTTGTTCAGAGTGAACAAGGATTACATAAACAAACAAAGGTTAAATCATAATAAATGGTTTCCTATAAACCAACAAACTTACATCTCTTTTCACTTCCATAAAGTATCCCTTTAAAATTCCATAAAATCAAGAGCTCCAAATGGCTCGATACTTTCTGTGTTATTCTTTTACAACACCTCACATCTTATTATATGAGTATCTTATAATTACTCAATATATACTTCTTATTTAAAGTACTGTTATTCATTTACTTAAATTTTGGGCTTTCACATGTTCATGGGTTACCATCTCTCTCAGTCAACAATTCACTACTGTGATTGGGAAAACATCTGCGTACTCCCGAGCTTCAGAAGACTACTTGAACATGTCAAAAATTAAGATCACTCCCGAAATCTAATTGTCTTCACTGAACTCGTGAATTCCTACATTATATTACATTAGGGACTTATCGTTATTTGTCTTTAAAGACCATTATCTCATAATAAAGCAACGATCTGAACTTGCAAGCGGTAATCTTCAACTAAAGGAACCTCGGTTCGAAGACCGGGTCGTTAAAACAAACTCTACACTCTTGTATAATATAACTTCAAAACAGACGGCTATTCAAACCTACCACAACATCAATGGCGAGGGGTCTGGCCTGGCCACTTAGCGCGATTCATTGCAGGGAAGGCAGACATTACGGTCCTCGCCCACACGGGACGAACGACTCTTAGCTTTACACAGCTGTTTCATTGTGTAGTTCTTTGAACAAGCAAGACTTTCATTATACTATTTTTATTGAGGTTCACAAGACCTTATTCTCATAAACTCGGCATTTATTAATTTTGAAGTATCCTCATTGGTGGGTAAGAATAATTCAATACAACAACAAATATTTAAGGGCTTCAATAATAGACGAACCTGGGTTCGATTCCTTTCACTGCCTCGGGAACCATATCCCATACTGGAGGACTTACAACATTCGCGACTTAGGGCGACCTTTGTCTATAACCTGCGCTCATAATACAACAAATATTTCTCACCCTTCTACAATATAACACACACATGGCCTCGTGATCAGAGGACTTACCATAGCTCAATTACCGCGACCAACTGCCCCTCATAATTAAATTTACCGAGTATTCAAACGCGTTCCTAGCGTGACAAATTTCTTTAATGCGCTTCACAGCGCTTACATGTTACTGAGCCAAGTTGCCTTCATTGACTGATAAATTCAAAAATCAACATTTGATTATATATCTCAATTTTATATTACTCCTCTCCCCTGACAATAATCGCTTTATCTCAAAACAATGTGTTCACCACAAGTATTAATTCTTTTAAAAGAGCTCACAAACTCTTATTTTCATATAATTCATTATAAACTTTATTCATTCATATAATTGTTATTATTATTATTACGCTTGCTTTCACATATTTAAATCATTTATCAACTACACTGATATTTTATTTCCTACATTACCCCAAAGGTATTTATTTATTTCACATGATTATTTTATACTTTCTCATTTTTCTATCGTTCAGATCGTGCTATTATTCTATTCTTTATTATTTAAAAACATCCCTATTCTTTTCGTTCTCAGGTGGTTTGTACGCAAATCCTCCCAACACATAACATAATGAAATGGTTACTCACACGATATGTCGGTCACCGACCGAACTTTCCAACGATGTTTCATTTTGCCCACTTGAATGTGTTTAAGCCATCTTCCCTAATTCCATTTCACACATTAACACTTCTTGATATACAAACATATTATTTACCTTCAACACTGGTAACATATTGAATACAATTTTGTATTCTTTTATCATACACAAATACATTCACTAAAAATTATAACACTTAAACGGATTTAACTATATTTACATTACACTGCTTTTAATCACTAAGGCTTTGCTTTTTGCCTTTACACACGTGATTCCTTCTTTCCCGTTTCCAAGGGTTGACACTCTTAGATGTTGGCTTCCTATCTGGCAAGATGATGAAAGTCTCAATCAATCTACCCTTCCCTGGAACGGCTATTCCTCAAATCCGGTTTCCTGACGATCGGCTTCTATTTTTATTACCTCGAACTCGCTTCTTTCTAGACACTAATTAATTTGTCTAGCTACAGTCTGTTCTGTTACGGCCTTTCGAATATTTTATCGGTGACCTATGATTCCCTAGCACTTACGGCTATTCCTTTAGTTAGTTTCGTAGCTTAATGCTTTTACTGTTCGTTTGTCTCCTGTTAGACAATGTCTTGGATTAAATTTTCCCTTCTTATTTTCTTCGGCGCTTTAGTTCCTATCTTTTTGATACACTAGGCGTTACTATTTTTGTCCGACCCTGATCGGGTTCCTTAACTGTTATATAACTGTTTGTTTCACTATATTTGGTACTTCAAACGTTACGATACTTTTGGTCGTTTAACTGAACTGTTATTTGAAGACCTATCGCCTGTTCTTTAAGTTCGCAGCCTAACTTGACTGTAATACTGAACTTTTCACTATAAAGACTGACACTTGCTGAACTAAATCCTGTACTAGGATTTTCCTAAGTCTTCACACGGCGATACTATGATGATACTTGATGCTTCCTCGTGTAGCGTCTCGGCGCTCACGAAACTGGTTGGTTGTCGATACAGCGACGCCCTCGGGCTGTCTGAAACTGCATTAGATGTGATGCAGCACCTCCGCTCACGGAGTGCTTGTAGACTGCATTTGCGAAACAGCACCGTGCCCTCAGGCACCTATGGTAGACTGAATGCCTCTCCTGGCTCTGCCAGGGTTTTTATACTTTTTGGCTACAAAAAGATAAAGTCCTCGTCTTTTTCATAGCTAACTTTTGAAGCAATAGTCGCACACTATTAAAAATTATATCTCTGGAAAGCTCGTTTTCTAAACGTAAACTGACTTCTTTGCACATGAAAATCGATCGTACAATTCTGAGATATTAAATGATTTTTGCTCTTCAGATACGTGGCCGTTGATTTTTATTTGTAATCCCTACCACCTCGGGTCTCGGGGAACTTTTAATTACGTAATGCCGCATTTGCATTTCTTTCCTGGGCAATTATTAAAACCTTTTTCTCCACACAAAAATCTCTATTCCGAAATGATTCACAATGATGTATTTCTTTTCTTAATTATATGCTCGCAAGTGGCTTAAATCTAATTCTTCTTCTTCTTGCACAACTGCGAGGATGCCATTTTACTGCAACGTCAGCTCAATTTCCGAAACCTTCTCTCACTCACTCCGTACGGAAAGTTCCTCTCGTTCTAATTATAGCCATGATCGCTCCTTATCGGTGCGTCATGCGTGATATCATTTCCTGGAGCCACCTGGGCTCTTATTATTGCACACCATTAAACCAGTCCTCTTGTATAAAATCTTTCTATGTTCCACTGAAGACTGTATCTTTCCTCTTTTCTTTCACCAATAAAATATGGATTCGACCCCTTGAACCAATGGTACATGGGTTCAGTATTGAGCCTTTTTCTTTTTCAGGAGAGTTTTATATTCCTTTCTTTGTGCTGCATATTCTTCTAGAAGACCTTTTGTGTTGTGGAGTTTGGTCATGTGTAGTTTTAGTAGGACTTCGTTTCTAAGTGTGTAGCATTCCGTATCAAACCATGGTTTAGCTCTTCTTTGGTTGATTGGGATTGTTGATGCTCCTATGGCCTCCTGAATTGTTGTCAGGGCTTGGTTCAGATTGTTTTCGTTAAGGCATTGTTTTGTTGCCTCCATTGTTTGTGCGTTGTTGGTTAGGGCATTTGCGTCAATCTTCCTGGAGCTCTTGTGGGTTAGTAGGTTGGTATTTCCTCTTCAGTATTTCCGAGTATAATATTGGTCCTGATAGGTATATGTTTTGTCAGTGGGGTGCAGGATGACTTCCAGAGTCCCTGTTGGTTTATGATGGAGATGTTGCTTCCTCTGTAAAAAACTAGGTCGATGGTACTTGTGCCATTGTGGGCTATGTACGTTATTTCATTTGCTTTGTTTATAAGAGAGTATCCTTCTTCTTGTAACATATCTAACATAGCTCTTGTTTTGTTGTTGGGCTTGTCTATTCTGCAGTTAAAATCTCCTGCCAAGATTACGTTTTTGTCTGTCTGTCTTTGTTCGGGTAATCGCCCCTGCTATTATTTCTATTGTGTCTTCTAGGGAAGATCCGTAAGTGATATATATGCCTATTATTGTTAGGTATGGGGTTTTCATTACCTTACTAGATTCTCTTCTTTTATCGAGTCCTCAATTTTCCCTATGGATGGTTTGAAAATTATGGAGACTCCTCCCTCTGGTCTGCCTCTTGGGTTTGACTTGGCGAGAGAGTGAATTGCGTAGTGGCTCGTGAAGTTCAGAGGTTCTGTCAGGAAGGTTTCAGTTGCCACCGTTATGTCGCTCTTTATCCAGATATCTTCAGGTGCTGTGCAGATTTTGCCGCTCAGACCCTCTACATTCCTCAAAAGTATTTCCAGATTTCTTTCAGCGTTTTTCAGTTTGGGGCTTCCGTTTGGGTTATTGCCTTCGAAATCGAAAGGTACGATATATTACCCTATATATTACCCTATCCGGCCAGAGACTTGTTTGCATAACGGAGTCCCTTTCTTCCATGGGCACCCCTATTTTAAAGGCTTTGCTGGTGCCACGGAATGGAAGCTGTTCGCAGCTGGTTACCTTAGAGATACCGTTTTGAGTAAGGTGTTCTTTTATATCTTCTTCGGTTACGTCGGTGTCAAGTCTCCCAATGAATATCCAGGTGGTTCGTGGAGCTGCCCTCAGCCTGTCGATTTCGGAGCCTCCCGTGCCATGTTGTGGGGGGTTTTCTCATTGTGTCGTCTTGTTTTCTTGTGTTTATGTTTGCTGAGGTGTCTTCGTTGGTACGTTTGCTAGGCAGATCTGGCCACTCTTTGTTTGCTGCAGGTCTGTCTCTCTATTTGTTTTTGTTTATATCTCTAATTGGCGGTAGTGGTTTGGTGGTAGGAGGGTGCAGCAGCGTTGCTGTTTTTGGAGTTTCGGTGAGGTCTTGGGTTTTGGGGTAGTCTAAGTCTTGTTGTTTTACTAGTATGTCTGCTTGTTGCAGTTGCGTCTCGAGAATTAGGGTCATTTTTTTCATGAGGTTTTCAGACAGTTCTTCAAGCTTTTCTTTGATGTTTTCACAGGATGTTTTATTTTCCAAGGCTATCTCTCTTACTTCTTTATTTAATTCTTGGTTACTTGTCGCCGTTGGGGCCAAACCAATCGATTTCAGGCATAGTCTACAGGTCTCGCACATCCATAGTAGAGATCTCTTTTTTGAGTGAAGGGCGTTTTATACTGGGCGTATGTGTAGTCCAGGAGGTTTAAGAAATACGCGTCCGAATGACTTTTGGTGATTGGGTGTTTTGTGATTGGGTAAATTCTCTGGCTGTGCCCACAAAATCGCCAAAAAAGGAAGGAAATTAGCAAGGGGATGATAGTTCATAGGGAGCACAGTCGCTCGTCCGCTGTGAACGCAGCAACATATCCGTCGCTTTCGTCTGGTGTTTGTGTGTGCGGTGAGCGGTGTGGTGTGCGATTTGCTATCCATATTTAAGTGTGTTGTTTTCGTCTTTATTTCCTTGTGCTTGGTGACGATTTATGTAAGTACTATACATTCGGAAATTCTTCGCCGCAATGTCGGAGAAGAGTGGGGGAGGTCAAATAGGCCTCCCACCGGATAATCCATCGGCGGTTATTATTGATGGTTACGCCAACATTGAATCAATGCATATTGTGGATGAACATGAGAACACTAAAATGTCGGAAGTTCGGGCTATTCCTGTGGTCCAAACCCCTGTACAACCTCGTACTCCTCCTAGTGACTATCGCTACTACTCAAATCATACGGGGCCGTATATAGTTTTCGTTCAAGGCGTTGAGCCTCAAGCGATTGGACATTTGCATCCAATGGCCTTGGGACGGTTGTTTTATGAACGTAAAATCCCAGGAATTCAAGAAATCCAACGAAAAGGGCGCAATCGGGTTCAAGTTCAATTTAAGTCACTACGAGATGCCAATTCATTTTTGGAACATCCGGTGTTAAAGGATAGAAATATGATGGCCTTTATACCATCGTCAAGCATACAACGAGTGGGACCCATTCGGGGGGTAGATACCTCCCTTACGCAGGAGGAACTCATGCGTTTCATTGACTCTCCTGTACCTATCGTACGTTTACAACGTTTTTTTCGTACTAAAACCGTAGATGGAAAATCGGAAAAAATAGCAACGGGCACGGTGAAAATTTTTTTCGAAACTCAAAACTTGCCTACTCATGTCAGCATCTTCAATGTTCTCTTAGAAGTAAGTTTGTACATTTTTTCACCTCTTCGATGTCAGAAGTGCCAGAGGTACGGGCATGTGCAACTTCACTGTAGGGCTCGGGGACCTAGATGTGGACAATGTGCGCAGGAGCATTTAACGAGTGACTGCAAAGAAGTGATATTCAAGTGCGTTAATTGTCAAGGCAATCATATGGCAGGGGCGGTGCGCTGTGAGGTGCATCAGCAGCAAATAGAGATAAAGAGGCTGATGTGTACTGAAAACAAATCATATAATGAAATTGTGAAGCGCCAGACAAGTACCCCTTTTCACCCTTTAGCACTTCCCCAACAATTCCCCCCTTTGGCAGCATCACCTAGTGGGCAACGATTTGATCCTCCGCGTAAGCGTAAATTTCCAGAGTTGGTACATCCGGCTCCGAAATTGATTACACCTTTGGGATATGATAGGTCGGCATATTTGCAACTGATAGAAACCCCAAGCGTGGAACGGATATCACCACTTGAGAAGCCCAGCGAACCGGGCACATCCGGTGTCCGGCGACTGGAGCCCGATTCGGGGCCCGATAAAACTGCTCCTACTCAAAAAATCCTAGACGAATTTACAGAACTCATGGAGCTTTTAGGCCACAATGCACAGTGGGCGCACTGTGTTAAAAAGTTATTAGATAAAATACTGCCATTACTTCCACCCCTCGAAAAACCACTACCAAGGGGCACTGGTGCACTTTGTCAATAGTTTTTTTTTTTTTTTTTTGGGTTGATTCGTTTCGTCTCTTTCTTCATCTCATGTCGTTCATAGGTGAAGGATGTGGCTGCTGCAATGGAACTGTCGGAGTGTGGTAAATAAGAAGCATGAACTGCTTCATTTAATATCGACATATCACCCTGAGATCGTTTTTATCCAAGAAACGTGGCTATACCCACATTACCGTTTTCAAATTCCCAATTATACGGTCTTTCGTGAAGATGGTCCGGGATACGGAGGCTTAATAACCCTCTGTAAATCGGATTTACAAATTACTCCGCTGTCTTTGCCGTATCACCTCCCTTTTTGTTATCATCAATTTTTTCGGGTGGGGGATATATATGTTAGTCATATCTATTGCCCACCACGTGTTCAGGGCACGCAACAACAGTGGCACATGTATTTTAAATACGTGTCACAAAGATCTAAGCATGTTATCCTAGGTGATTTTAATGCACACCATGGCCTCTGGGGCAGTGAACGAACAAATGCTAAAGGTAGACATATTGCTCATGCGATTGCCACATTTTCCTTAAATGTGTTAAACGAC
Source organism: Meconema thalassinum (assembly GCA_946902985.2). Taxonomy (NCBI): domain Eukaryota; kingdom Metazoa; phylum Arthropoda; class Insecta; order Orthoptera; family Tettigoniidae; genus Meconema; species Meconema thalassinum. Next base: position 4,802,684 of record OX336392.1, on the reverse strand, counting down.
GGTTCTCCTACGAGATTGACACCCCCGGGCAGTCCAAAAAGTGCGGTAGATTTAACCCTCACTACCCCGGACTTGTCGCATAAATTAGATTGGAGCACGATCGGGGACACGCATCAGAGTGATCACTTCCCTATTTTAATTTTTTATGATCGCACTGGGGTCGCACCATCGATACACCGGGGCACTAAAATAACTCGTTCTTTAAAATACTTTGATTTCGACCTCTTTCAGACATTCTTTCAGGATAATCTGGGCCGTATCCCACCCCTCCCACGTCAGAAATACTCTCTTTTGTATCACCTTATTCAACAATATTTGGATTGTTATCACCCGAAGCGTTCCATTCCGTATAGTAGGTTCCAACGCCCTGGGACTATACAGTGGTGGGATGCAGAGTGCGCCTTACTAGTAAAAAGACGGAAGGCGTGTTTACGAAAATATCGGAAACATGGTACACATGACAATTATATCTTGTATAAGCGCGTCACAGCCACGATCCAACGAGTATTTAATGAAAAGAGACGAGACGCATGGAAGAATCACATCAGCTCATTAAATGCCACAACCTCTTTAACTAAGTTATGGTCTACCATCAAAAGTTTGTCCAATACTCGTTATATGGGGCCGTCTACAGGACTTAGCCGGCAGGGTTTTCAAGAATTTTATATAAATCTCACGCCAGATACAGTTATCAATATGGGCCCGCTTCCGTCTTATACAGCTTCAGATCATTTCCATGTTCTACTGCAACCTATAACGCACGCGGAAGTTCAATCTGCTCTTCGAGGTACGAAATCGACAAGTCCTGGTGTCGATTCTATAACATATCAGATGGTTGCCTATCTTCCAGACAAGGCACTCGAGATACTTATTTCTGTATATAATGAAGTATTACGTTTTGGCACGTTTCCCACTGAGTGGAATATCTTTGAGGTCCTGCCTATCTTAAAAATCTCGAAGGACGCACGTGACCCTCAGAATTATCGTGGGATCAATTTAGGCTCCTGTGTGAGGAAGATATTTCAAAAAGTATTATTGCAACGTTTGCAATGGTGTATGGAATATTACAACTTATTCTCTAAGTATCAATTCGCATTTCGTAAACGTAGCAGTACTGTCGATGCTATTTCGATTTTCTTAACTGATGTGTTATTAGCTAAAGGACGTAAACATCATACTATTGCTGTTTGTCTGGATATTAAGGGGGCGTATGATGCAGTAGATCCCATGATTTTACAACGGAAACTGCAGGAGCTTCATTTCCCCTCTCCATTTCTTTGTATTGTTCACAATTTTTTAACTCATCGGCGTCTCATATTACGTACCCCCGAGGGGAAGCTGGACCACCGTCAGACGTCTCAGGGCTTGCCGCAAGGGGACATACTTAGTGGTTTTCTGTTTTCCATTTATACTCAACAATTAGAAGCGGTGATTTTGCCTTATGCCCGTATCATACAATATGCGGATGATTTTATGATTTATTGTTCCCGTGACTCGTTGCATCAATGTCGAACAGATTTATATCTTGCATTAACTCTAGCCCATGAATGGCTAAGTAATCATGGCTTGGAAACATCTCCGGGTAAGAACTCTGCTATAATTATCACGCATCAACGGCGGTACGATCAGAGCCCTATTTTATTTCGACAGGGTACCATAGATGTTGTGCGCAATATCAAATATTTAGGCATTTATATTGATGATAAACTCCGGTGGACACGGCAGGTGCAATATCTTGAAGTTAAAATCGAAAAACGGTTACAGGTCCTTCGAGCTTTGACAAGGCGTCGTTGGGGTGCGGACCCCGCATTATTATTGACAGTGTACAAGAACATTATTCGTTCACAATTAGATTACGGCAGTTTCTTTTACGATCTAATGGCGAACAGTCGCTTGTTAATGTTAGATAGACTACAATATAAAGCCATCCGCATCATTCTAGGGGCTTTGGCCTCCACCCCCACGAGTGCATTGTTGGTGGAAGCCGGTGAGTTACCTTTGTCACATCGACGCACATTTATAGCGGGCAAATATTTGGCCTACAAATTGTCGTTAGTGGCGTCTCCGATTATCTCTAAATTACAACTTCTGATGGAATATTACGCACAAAATCGTTTAGATCGCTCACATAAACCGGCACTGGTCATAGCTTATGAGATTTTACAACCCTTCAGGAAGGATGTGTTACAAACCCGTTTAGCACTTCCATATACAATCCCCTACAAGGTTTTGCATACCCAACCTAAGATTCTGCATAATTCCTTTCCATTGCTATTTCAAATGTTCAAGCATCATCCGAATATCATTTCTCGTGCATTTCGAGATATTCAGGATTTGTATTCCGATTATAAGATTTTTTATACGGATGGTTCAAAGATGGTTCGACCGGATCGCGTGGGGTCGGCTTTTTACTCTCCTGATTTACAGGTTAGTCGCACTTATTGCCTCCCCCCTCATCTTACAATCTTTACAGCTGAACTCTTTGCTATACGCCAGGCTTGTCACTATATTCATGCCCATCGTTTACATCACGCGCTAATATGCACGGATTCTTTGAGTGTTATTAATGCCTTACCTCATTTTCTGCACTCAAATAATTGGTACCTCTACCAAATAGTGCAATATTTCCATACATTCACCCTCACAGGACAAGACGTGGTCATCATGTGGATTCCTGGGCATTGTCATATAGCAGGAAACGAAACAGTCGATCTCTGGGCTAAGAATGCGGCATGCGGTCAGGGAACAGTGTATAATATCGGGATACCGTATCCGGATATAGTACCGATAATTCATCAGCGAGTCGTTAGTGCTTGGCAAAATGAATGGACCGAGATAGCAAAATATAAAGCTAAACATTTTTTCTTAATAAAACCATCCGTAACTACAGCGCCTTGGTTCCGGGTCGGAAAATATTCGCGGCGTCATATTATTACCATCATTCGAATGCGGTTCCAGCACGCTCTTACACCAGTAGCTTTGGAGCGCATGCATCTCAGGGACAATGATAGGTGTGTATGTGGTAGGGCACGAGGTACTTTACATCACATATTGTTTCAGTGCGAAACCTTCAATCCGCAGCGGGACATTATGTTGGAGAAATTGAGGCGACTTGCTTATCCCTTGCCGTTAAACATCGCGTCACTTGTACATAGTCCTACAGTTCCATTGGTGGATGCTATTATGTCATATTTGGATCACCTTCCATTTCAATTGTAAAATCTTAGGTGGGCTCTTAGGGGGTCCTTCCCGTTATTCTTTCTGGTGCTCCTGGGTGTGGTTTTCGGTTTTTTGGTCACCCATATACATATACGGATAGATCTTGTTTCCCTGATTTCTCATATTTGGCGTGTGCGATAATTATATAAATTTAGACATCAGTGCTAAAGATCAGCTTCGATAGTGAAGAGGATAATGTGGACATCAGTTGCAATGTGATAAACGAAGTTCAAGAGATTAGTGGTTTTGAACATATGGACCAATTTGCTGCGGCATTTTACTGCGATGGCTACTGTAGACTATTCCCATGCCGGATGTTATTGGGCGAAGAAGCTTATGTGTCCAGCAACGCAACACAAACAACAACAACATTCATAGGGAGCGCGTGGGGTTCGATAAAGCTCCGCTATAGATGTTCTGCCAACCAATGAAGAATTAATTTCAGTACTATGTTTCCGTAGTTGGCACTCACCCAACGCTCACAGCAAACAGACTGACGGAAGCGGGAATGGTCTGTTTTGATTGATTTTCCTCGTGGTGGTGTTGGTTGTTGTGATTTGTTGGGTATTTTGATTGTTTATTTGAATTGAATTGAGAGTCAATCATGCCACTGCAAGGGAGGAAAAATTGCCAAGCACCGGGATGTAAGAATTATAATGATAGTAAGAACAATACGACAATGTTCATCTTCCTGGAGTTGACCATGTGTAAAACTAGTGGACAATATGGACTATTCTCGAATAAAAATATATAGAGAGAATAAATGTGTGTCCATTTCATCTCTTGTTTGTTTTCCTACCCATTCTCCTTTGCATTGCAATAAAATTTGTGGTTTACGGCTATGGGGAGGGGTGGGTGGCAGCCGGCATGCTAGGCAAAAGTGAGGTTATGTCAATATAGAGTGTGCATTTGGACAGTTTTCTTTATATTCACCGAATATCCCAACAATTCTGTAGAGTAGGAGAGCAATGTTTAATTAGCCTAAAGGTGAATTAAGCTCTAGAACGGCATAATTCTATCCTTCGTGACAAATCTATTGCCAACATTGATATATATCAAAGAGTACTATTTTCCTATCGGGGCATACATTTCTACTCCTAGCGAAAGGCGCAGTTATGTTTGTGTTATTTTCATCAATAATCAATAACTCATCGCAGAACATATTGTTCAATTACGTGTAATAAAGGCTACATTCATATGACTTTTTATGTTGCCAGACTTGGTATAGCGGTACATAGCCTTAGGCGGTGCTCTCTCCCGGAAATTCTATAACCAAAATTGACGAATCTCTTATAGTTTATATGGTCCTTGGAAATTAGGAAACTTTTGGTTCGCTCGATAGGTGGTTCTTCTCTCTGCTTTGTTTACGTTTGTAATGTAAATACATCCTATTGTAATTGCAGTTTATTTTGCATAATTTGAACTAGATTTGCCGCCTGCAATTGGTGTGGTATTCTTTTTTTTAAACGATTTATTGATGTTTTATGTTCTCTCCTTATTTTGGCAGAACAGCACTCAAAATGATGTCAAGATCTGTCAGAGCCGAAACAAGAAGCAGAGCCAAAGATGACATTAAGAGAGTTATGCAGGTAGTTGATAAAGTGCGGCACTGGGAAAAGAAATGGGTTACAATAGGTGAAACTACGATGAAGATTTACAAGTGGGTGCCAGTATCTAGCAGTGAACAGAAAAAGAAGGTGAAAGACACCAGCAACAAGGAGAACACCTTAACCAGAAAGTCGGCAGCTCTTGATTCATCAAATTCAAATTTTGGTCTTGCAGAAGACTCCAATACATGTTTTTCTATGGTTAGTGATTCACAAGGCCCAACGGACTTCTCAGCCCAACTTGGGTTTTCTGAAGACTCAAACTCCCAAAGTAGTGAACCCAGTAGTAGTAAGCGGGCCAAAACAGATTGATTTTTATTCTGAAATTTACTTAAAGAACTTCATACGGCTCTTTTTGAAGTGTTGATGTTTGAAAAACCTTTCCTCCATGGACTTGCTGAAGGCTTATGTCTAGATACAGCAGTAGAACTATGGCTGTATTCAATAGTAATATCTTCGGTTTGTGTGTATGAGTAATTTTTTTTTTTTTTTAACTTGGATGAGATGAGCAATATTTTTGTGTTGAAAATCCTGCTAGGCCTATTCCTACTAGTTGCTATTTCACGCATGGCAGTAAACCACTAGAAGATCAAATTTAGTAATGAGAAATGGGTTGTGGAATGAGGTGGGTCACACTAAAGTCCTTTGTTTAGATGGGGGGGGGGGGGTGCGTGGTGGCTCAGCGGTCTAGCTGTATGCCTCTCACCAAGGCGGTCCGGGTTCGATTCCCGGTCAATGCATGTGAGATTTTCGAAGTGAAATGCCATGTCCTGTGGTTCGGATTCCACGTAAAAAGGAGGTCCCGTGGCTCATAATCACAAGATTCACGGTCACGTAAAACTACAATCTTCCTTTTCTTTTGTTTAGATGGAACTATTTGGATTTTCTTCTGACGTCACATTGCCTTGCCAAACTGTCCGATACAAAATAACCACACGACACACGTAACCTTGTAATTATGTGAAAAATAAATAAAAGGCAAATCAGTTGGTGTGGATAAAGATAATTGATGCGTGACTACACTCACTGTGCGTGACAAAAACCAGGGGTGTTTATATTTGGCAATACTGTGCATGATGGTAAAAATGGCAGTCGGCTGGAATTTCATCTATATAAGTCGTGATCCTATTTGGGATGGCTGGGTGGGTCACAGGAGTAAACATCTATTGCTATATCATCTCCAGATTTTTACCCTACCATTACTACAGGTATTATGGCTGATTTTAATAGTTTAAGAATTTTTTACTTCGGTTCTGGTGTTCTGTGCTGTTACAGTGTGAATCATGGAGATGCATTGTGGGAGTTACTTTTGCTATAAATCATGGAGATGCTACGCATTGTTGCTGCGAAGTTAGTGCAGTGGTGAGCGGGAACAGCAATGGTGTTTTCATGTTAATTTTCTTGCTGTATTCTTTGTGTTAATAAGGCTTTACATACAAAAACAGTTCTAACCTAGGCTCATTGGTTGCAATTCAGTTAGTTGCCAATGGTTTCGTCCAGACAGTGGTCGTACCGAGTGGTGAACAATGAATTTTGCCTTAGGGAAGTGCAGATGTCATCATGACATGCTAATTCAAGTGTGAATATTGCAAAAATCAGCTCTACAACAATGTTGTTGCTCGATAGAAATGTTGCTCACATCTTGTATAATTTGAATGTGGTATCATGTTGGGTTTCGTGTTTGCTCGTTTGCTATCGAAACACCATTTGTTAAGGTAAATGCCCAATAGTCGTCAGGTTAAGACTGGTTTAGTCGAGTATAATATACCTTATACCTTTTGGTAATTTAAATCTACAAGACCACTGTACCTAACCTCGAACTCGACTCAAACACTAGGAAACTCTCAAAATCAATAGTATTTGTTCTAGGAATAATTATGTATTAAAAAAAAGGTGTTTTTGTGCTAGTAATCGTCACGATGCATTTAGATTTTTCCAATATTCGTCTCACGTTTGCACCAATTGTCGTCACATTGTTGCTTAGAACAATTGCCGAGGGTCTGACAAGATAGACTGTAAGTCGTTTTTCACCACTTATGAAAACCAGGTTTTAATTTGATGTTCTGTAATTGCAGCATAGCTTACTGTCAAATTTCGAGGGGTTTGTAAAGACGGCCTAGATTTCTTTTTAGGAAGAATTCACACCATTTCCTTCTTGGCTGCCCATCTCTGAAAGGAAAGTCCCTCTTCAAGTCTTTTGTGAGGCACTGGATGCTATTTTGCAAATCGTCCTTTGTTACCGGGAACTCCGCTTTTCCTAGTGTGATTACCCATTGAGCTAACACCCTTTGTAAAAAGGAACTTGGCCCCATCTTCCTCTCTCGAGTGTTTCCTTCAATTTTGTCCGAGAGGTTTCTCGGAACACCATTCCTCTCCACGGCCATTGTAATACTCATGCCGTCCTCCTCAATGACCTTAATAGCAGCTTCCATTTGCTGAATATCTTAGACTAATTGAGAAATGTGCATTTCGACATATTGCTTGAAAGCAAAGATTTAGTCTTAGAATATATTATTCATCTCTATTTAAAAAGAATTCTCTTTAGCACACCTAGCCATATAAACCCTAGGCCGAGACCTACTGATAATAATAATGTTATTTGTTTTACGTCCCTTTTAAATACTGCGGCTTTTAGAGACGCCGGGGTGCCGGAATATTGCCCCGAAGAAGATCTTTAACAAGCCAGTAAATCAACTGACATGGCTCCCTCGCATTTGCGCACCCTCAAATGCCAGATGACTGCGACAGGATTCGATCCTGCAACCTTAGGCACAGCAAGAGAGAACGTTACCGCGGAGCCATGCAGCCAGCCTATACCTACGGTCGTCAAAAGACAGACCTACATAATAACAGCACATTGTAAATGTTTATTGGTTCTGAAACGTTAACATTATCGTTTACTAGTGTTCGTCACACATGTGCTCTAAAGATCGTCAGCTATGACGACTATTGGACTCCATGATCAAACGATATTTTAATTAATGCAGGGTGCTTCAGAACTACTTTATAAGTATATTGCCGCTGTTAGTTAGGTCTTACAAGGAGAAATGACAGTGTGCCAGTTTTCGTCACAAATGACGAGCATTGGTAAAGTGCGTGTTTTTAGATCCAGTGTTCGTCACCAGCATTTCTAACCAAACTAGGAACGTGAGTACGAAATAACAAATCACATATGTTACGGAAACAATTACCAACTATATCACACACTTGTAACATTTTAAAATGTCGGAACATAACGCTTATGAACATAATTAATTCACGTGCCTGCTTAGCACATGCGAGGAACAATATGCCGCGTCAAGACAACTCAACTCACAGGAGATGTTTGGCGCTGGGAATCACCAATTACATGACGCGCATTATTTCGTAAAGTCGCTCCTTATCGGCAACGAAGGTATGACGAATGTCATGAGACTTTGTACATATGCTTATTATTTGTACTTATATACCAGAGTGACGACTATTGGATCAGTGACAAAAACCGGTACAGTTACCTTAATTTATTAAATTTTCTGAAAATTGTAAAAAGTGTCCTGGTTTTGACTTCAGATAATTTGATGGTAGAACTTGACATTACCGACTCCTTGGGGAAAAGAATCTCCTACTACTGAAATCAGCCAAAATACCTGTAGTAATGGCAGGGAGATGATGTTTACTTCTCCGCTGCCTATAACCCACCCGCCGTCCGCTTTTTGATCACAACTTAAATAGATGAAATTCCAGTTGAGTCCGCTATTATATGCCTGATTTAGTAACAAGTACAGTTTTACCAACTATTTCATATCCAGTATCATAAAACAAAAAAGCGCCATTCTAGCCCAATATTTCCATCCTGACCAATGGTTTTTGCCTGGAGTAAGGAGGGTCGCGTTAGCCAACATAAACACCGCTGGTTTTTGTCACACTCAGTGGGGGTAGTAAAAATAACCCCTGGCACTACTGCCCGTGAAGGACCTAATCCTACCAAGCGACCGCTGCCCAGCCATTTGGCCTGCGTGATGAGCACATCGGGTCCCCTCGGCCGTTAATCTCGGTTTTCGTGGCGCTGCCTCACTGTTAGACAGCTACTCAATTGTCCTCACTAGGCTGAGTGCACCCCATTCCAGCTCTCAAGTCAGGTTCTGAAATCCCTGACGGAGCCGGGAATCGAACCCGGGGCCTCAGGGTGAGAGGCAGGCGCGCTACCCCAACACCATGGGGCCAGCAGTGGGGGTAGTCACTCATCAATAATCTTTATCCAGGCCAATGGTTTTGCCAATTATTACTATTTTCACTTGTGTTTTGTGGTGTATTTTGTATCAGACATGTTGGCAACAGTGATAGGACCAGAGACATATGCTGGACGTAAAGTATGGGTGTTCTGTTAAAAATATACAGTGGGTTTGTGGTTCTTGGCCTCACAGAAATCGTATAGGTAAAATATCGGATCTACATTTCATGCATTTAGACATTAAAATCACGTGCTTCTTTCATTTAAGCGTCAACTGTATCTTGTGATGCGAACTTCACCATCACAGCGTTACGAAATGAGTCTTAGTTCTTCATTTTGTGCACTAACCCCTTTTCGATTAATAACAAAATTAAGTTAGCCTACTCAGTCTTTCTTGAAACTGAGTACTTTGTAAGTACCTTAAGTCTTGATTAATCTTAATGGAGAAAACCAATGTTCCGCAGAACTTGTAGTACGAAGAATGGTCGGTATTAATTTAGCCTAAGATTTTTTAAGCATAAAATTAACAATTTTGTGAACATCCTTTCCATAAAATTCCATCCAATGCGATCAAATAAATTTCCACATGGAGTAGTTCTATACCCACAATAGCCTACTTCTGGTGATGTAACGAATGAAAATATTGCAATTTCTCAAGTTGAAAGAACCTACATTCAATCTGACGAATTAAGCAATTAACAATTTCTATGTATATGCGGTGATCATTTGTTCTTGAGCATTGATGTAAAGTGCCGCTTTGCTTTAATCGGATAGGTTTCGTCTGTATTTGAAATTGTATTGTTCCAAACTGATGAATAAGAATGCTGTGTATCATACTGAAGTTTATCTTTGATTTCATTTAGTTTCCCGCTATATAGTCCACACCACCTAAAATAAGTTACGAAATGATGACAATGTAGCCAACTTTAACACCACGTGCATGTTGGTTTATACTTGAAGCTGTTATTTTTTTTGTCAGCACAGTGTCGCCAACCCTGCTTAAAATCTCACCATCTCCAAATGCGACAATACCACTAAGGTTTCTTAGCAGACAATTGTCTCGTGGATAACTCCCAGAATGCATTGCACACAATGTTTGGTACAACTTTCAGTGATGCCATAGCCACCTATAAGGAAGGCCTGGCGATAACTGGAGCTGATCGTGCGACAATCAGGGATCTGTCCCTCCCCCACAGCCAAATAATAATAAAACAATATTACATTTGGTGAAGTTTTTAATTTTGAATAAAACCAATCTTCAATGATTGGAAGGTGTAAGTTCATGCTTACAAATTTGAATGCATTTCTTTTCACTTGTTTGAAATATTTAGCGCTACCGTAACTGAGCAAAATAGCCAGAGAGGAAGCAGTGAGGTGGGTGAGCAGCACCCTTGCCTTCCGAGTGCGTGAATACTGGTAATTGTGTTAAACATTAGTTTATCAATATTTATACAATGTCGGGAAATAGAATGCGCCAGATGATTACGGGAAGAAAACTAGACATTATAATATAATACTAACAAAACTGTTAATTTTCGATCATTTGTACATTGATAATTGCAAGTGCAATTTAAGAAGTGTAGGTAGGAGCATCATATACTCAGCTCATCCCCCTCCTGAAGCAAACAACAGTTACGCCACTGCTGACAATCCTCGTCAATGACCTACGATAGCTACTTTTCTCATGTCTACGTTGGCATTTAAGCAGTGTAAGTAATAATAATATTGTATGGCCTCGGGTGCCGGGTGCAAGCTTTGTTATTTGACACCCAGAGGGTAGCGTGCATGTCGAATTTAGTCGTTCCATGGAACACTATGCAAGTCAAGGAGGTTATATATCTAAGCTCCTTGACACTATAGCGCTTTCTAGTAGAGAATGGAGAAACTTTGTGTTGGCAGAAAAATCCCGAGATTAATTTTGCCATTATGAACTCGGCCTACTGAATTAAAATGGGTTCTTTAACATCCCAGCAACGTATGGCAAGCATGACGTGATTTTTGTCGCCTTTCAAAAATCACTTACCACGGCCAGGAGCACGCTCCAGGTAACAGGCCGAAGCTTCAGAATACATACAAGAGCGAAAGCGGCCGCAGCAGTGAAGGCCATAAACGACATAAGCCATATTACCCAAATATCGCTGGAAACAGCAATGATGCTCTTCCGAGCCAAGGTCATACCTATACTAACATACGGTCTGGAGCTAACATGGGAGTTTCTCAACTACAAACAACTGGCGGAACTCGAAAAGGTGAAATCTAGGTTCCTCAAAAGAGCCCTCGGAGTCTCCAAGTCAGCCAAATCTCGGCTGGTATATGAACTGGCGAGAGAAACGTTCCTAATAGAGGACCTTCGGTCACTTCTACTGTTTCCCCCTGTGGGTGGGGGGGTTTAGAATACACCCACGGTATCCTCTGCCTGTCGTAAGAGGCGACTAAAAGGGGCGACCTTGGCTATACTTTAAGGACTCCTCGTTGTTTTGTGAATTGGACCCCCAGTGGGTGGGAGGAAGCGAATACATCCACGGTAATCCCTGCCAGTCGTAAAAGGCGACTAAAAGGGCTTCTCGGATCGGTCCCCTTTCGAGGGTGTGACAGTCAGCTCTAAAAGACATACACCCGTGCGGTATAACTCTCATTAGGTTATATCGCACTTCTTTCCGTTACTGCTTTCAGGGTCTGGCAACCAAAATTTCTATATGTGCGTGCTGTTAGGGGATGGGCCACTTACGCTTGCGACTACGCTCGAAAGCCTGTTCCGGTCTTGGCCGCGCCGACAGGTGGGTGTGCCATGTACCCGTGCAGTAGTATCCGCCTGACTACGCAGGTCCCCGCACAGCCGAATGTCAGAGCTGTAAAATCCAGTATATGCCAAGGGGTACATGCCGATACGGCATTGTAAAACATCGGACCCCCGGGCAATGCCTTCCAAGCTAGGCGGGCCTTGCCCTGGCAGGGTAGCGCCTACTGTGACGGCCCGTGATCGGATGTCGGTGGCATTCGGGGAGGTTGATCTGGCCATGGGTTCAAAAAATAATCCCCAAACAGGGTGGTCCTACACCCAAGTCTTTAACATTTGATTCCCTCCGGGGATCAACCCCCTGGGAACAATCTGTGCGTGAAAATCTGGGTGCTAACACCCCCAAGTTTCTGGTAGCTACCAGAACAGATGGGGGTGATTTCAAGCTGGTAAAGAGTATTTTGTTTTCTCGCCACATAGAAGGTGTCTATGGTGAGCTTGAGAAAGTACAAAAGATGAGGAACGGTAGCTTGTTGCTCAAGACTAGGACTGGTGAGCAAGTTGAACAACTTTTGCAATGTGACCACTTTGGCGAAATTCCCGTCAAAGTGGAAAAGCACACGTCCCTGAATCTGGTCCGAGGAGTTATTTTCCACCGGGATCTGATTCTGAACACTGACGAGGAGCTCAAGGAGGATATGCAGCACCGTCACGTGACTGATGTCCGGCGCATTACGCGCAAGGTCAATGGTCAAATCGTGGATACTGGTGCTTTCATTATTTCCTTTGAGCTTTCGGTGCTCCCGGAGAAAGTCAAGGTTACAAGTTACCGTTGTGACGTACGGCCTTATATCCCTCTACCAATGAGGTGTTATAAGTGCCAGAAGTTCGGGCACATGTTATCCCGATGCTCGAGCCCAGAAATCTGCGGAACATGCGGTAAGGTACCACTCGAAGCGGAAGAGTGCACAACACCTTATCAGTGCACTAATTGCCCTGGATTTCATTCTCCTCGGGACAGGAACTGCCCTGTCTTCCTGAGTGAGAAGAAAATCCAGGAGATCAAAACCCTGGATGGTCTCAATTACCAGGAAGCCCGCAAGAAGTACCATACCGCGATTGCTCCTTCGCCTACGATTGATTATCGAGTTATAATACCCAATTTGGTTCCGTCAACCTCATCTTTTGTACCAGCTGTGAAACCTGCAACTGAGTTTCCTGTTCCGAAACCAGCACCTATGATTATAACGAAAAGCCCGAAGGTGACTTCAACTCCACCTTCAGCCACCACGAAGGCTGTGCGAGCGAAGGCTGCTCCGCCCGCACAGCAGGGGAGGAAGTTGAAGACTTACTCCCCACCCAAACGGTCGGCGAAAGCCGCACCGAAGCCGGCGGAGGCGGCATCGTCGACCAGGGTCAGGAATTCGGCTCCTGACCCGTCTATATATCTTAAAGAGGCGGGGAAGAAGGGACCCCGCACTACGCATTCCCTTTCTCCAAAAAAGGGGAAGCCATGCGCCCCACCACCTGCGGATGCTCCTGCGCCTGGGGACGTTTCGGTCCCCCGATCTGCGCGCTCCCCACGGAGATCCCCCCGCCGCTGAACTGCGTCTAGGAAATCTTCCACCGAGTCGATTCACTCCATGACCTCGCCTGAGGACATGGAGATTATAGTCGACGTAGTGGCTGATGATCCTCGAGAGGTTAAGTTGTAGCTTGCTGCTCCAACTTATCCCTAGTTTATAAGTTCACACAATTGCACTGTTACAGTGGAATTGTAACAGTTCTGACAGGCATTTGACAGAGCTCCGTCAGTTTATTGCACAATACGCAGCGAGTATAGTCTGCCTACAGGAAACAAACCTCAGACCTGATCACGAGACTGTTCTGAGAGGTTTCCGACTATACTCTAAAGAGCAACAAGACGCCGCCCGGGCTTCCGGGGGCGTTTGTACCTTCGTTCGCTCTGACTGCTATAGTGAGGAGTTTCCACTCGCCACTCCTCTGGAAGCTATTGCTGTTCGCGTGTCCTTGCCTGCTATGACAACTGTTTGTAACATGTACCTTCCACCGAACCAGCCCCTTGATATTGTTGATCAACTTCCAGTCCCTTTCCTACTCGTGGGTGATTTCAACTCTCATCACCCCCAATGGGGATCACCATCTTCCTGCCCCAGGGGAAGGGACGTGGAGGGCTTAATTCAAGGGTTGGATTTATCTCTATTAAATACAGGGGAAGCTACACATTTTAGCTTAGCGCACAGCACGTACTCACACATTGACTTGAGTGTGTGTAGCCGTGCGCTGGTCCCCCTATTTGGTTGGTATGTACACGACGACCTCTGTGACAGTGACCATTTCCCGATCGTTCTTACACTTCTGAACCTGACGTCCGTGGAGTTCCCCAGTCGTTGGGTGCTTAAGCGGGCAAATTGGCCCTCGTTTCAAGAACGAGCTGTGTTCGTTGAGCTTGGTTGCCGGAGCGTCGATGACGAGGTACAGCACATCACCGATGTGCTTCTTGCTGCCGTCGAAGAGTCCATTCCATCCTTTTCTGGGACTCGTCGTCGCAAACTCGTCCCTTGGTGGACAGAGGATATTGCAGCGGCAATAAGAGACCGTCGTCGAGCTCATAAGCACTACCGTCGGCGTCCAACCATGGCCAATTTGGTGGCGTTTAAGAAACTTCGTGCCAAGGCACGGATTCTTATTCGCCAGAGTAAGAAACAATCCTGGGAACGGTATGTGTCTTCTATTACGGCACATACCCCCTCCTCTCAAGTGTGGACTAAACTACGACACATTTCGGGAGTTCAGACATCTTCTACTGTACCGGGAATTTCCATTGATAATGAATTGGTTACAGATCCTTATCGCGTTGCAAACCATCTCGCCTCGTATTTTGCGGATATATCTGGTTCCGATAACTATGACCCTGGCTTTGTGGCCCTGAAGCGCGAAGCGGAACGTTTCCAGCTTAGTTTTGCTTCCCGCGCTTCGGGGGAGTACAACGTGCCCTTTACGGAGAGGGAACTCCGTGGAGCGCTGGCGCTCTGCAGGGACACGTCTCCCGGCCCGGATAATATTCACAACCAGATGCTTAAGCACCTTAACGATGAGAGCATTCGTTATTTGCTCAGGGTGTTTAACCAAATCTGGTTGGAAGGTATGTTTCCAGCGCAATGGCAGGAAGGTATCATTATACCTATCCTGAAGCCCGATAAGGATCCCAATTTGACGGAGTTACTGACCTCACTAACGGTCTGTGCAAGCTCTTTGAGAGGATGGTCAATCGGCGCCTGGTGTGGGTCCTGGAGAAACGGGGACTGCTGTCTGAATACCAGTGTGGTTTCAGGGCGTCTCGGTGTACCAACGACCATCTGGTACGCCTAGAGACAGCCATACAGGACGCTTAGGCCATAGTTTTACATCATTATTTATAACAATTGCAATAACTTTTTGAATGTAAGAAGTTTCATTGTGAACTGAGTGTACTGACTTAAGTAAAGAAGTTAAAAATTATGTTCCTTAAATCCATTTTTTTTTTAATTTATTTGTCGTGGGTTTTTTTTAGATTAATTTATTAAAAAAGTCAGATGAAGCCAGTTTTTTCCATGCCTTCTGAAGTGCTCACAGCATCTAAAACTGGGCTAATTCTTAAAATTAGCTTTTTGTTAAAATTCTTTCTTTAAGCCTTTTCTTTACAATCTCTGAAAAGAAACTCTTTTTCTGTATGATTTAGCTTACATATCTCGTGTAATACAGTAGCTGGAAAAAAAGTTAGCATGGACGTGTATTTAAAGAAAAATAAAAAAAATAATCACCATATGTCGTTCGATTTGAAGATGTAAATCAGTAACTATCGTTTGATTAATTCAACGGTTTTTATTTTTAAAATATGTTCATACGGTGATTCATAATAAAGTATTGGTGGTCAGGGAAAATGGGATCTTAAGTTAGGGAAAAGTCAGGGAAAATGCAAATCTTGGTCTTGTAACAACCCTGATGGTACAAAGTTAGAACAAGTACGTCAGTTCTGTTACCTTGTCAGTGTAGTGTCCACAGATAACCAACCATCTGCAGAAATCACTAGTCGAGTTTAACTTGTAGCACAATTTTATCACCTCGTGAGAGGGCGGGCTTCTTTGGGATAAGAGCTTCTTTGTACCTGTTACTACATATAGCTTAGAAACCTGTACCCAATCCAAGAGAAATACCAGCAAACTACAAGCAGAGGAGATGAAGTTTTTAAGAATTATGAATCAGAAGACAAGCAGGGACAAAGTAAAAAATGATAAGATACGCCATCTTGTTCAAGTAGAACAATCTCTTAATGAGATCTGTGTTGAAGCCAGGCTGCAATGGTTCGGTCATCTCAAGCGAATGGACACACAAAGAACAGCTAGAGTGCGATTTGAGAAAGAACTGAAAGGCAAGAGACCAAGAGGTCGACCAAGGAAGTGATGGATCGACCCGGTTAGAAATGATCTTGCAGGGAGAGGTCTGGATTTGTAGCAGGTCGTGGAAAGGGAGACATTCTTGGAGAGAACTAAATAGAGAGCGCTCATTCACTGCACCCGGGTAACTGGAGCCGGTTCTTGATGATGATGGTTTTATTTGATTAATTGTAAATATCTTACATCAAAATCTCCTTGTGTCACCTTTACGCAACTACCCCCGTCCATACATATTAGTGAACTTCTTTCCAATAATCCGATATTAAATTAGAATATTAAGAGACAAGCTAGGCGCTCGGCCGGAGGACGTATGAAGCCGGCAATTCGGTCTGGTTATATAGGTGGCTATGCTGTTGCCTGTTTCACAGTTATCTTTGCAATTTCAAGTCTAATGAAGTTGTGCAAGGTGAGTAGTACTAAAATACATCGATTAAAGCAGTGTTTACAGTTATTATAGAATATGTGTGTGTTCAAACTCTGTCTTCTGAAATAAGTTATTATTTAATTAATTTTTGCATAAATTCTTATTTAAATTTCATCAAGATGCCTAAAACACGCAAGAACAAGATTGGAGAAACTCTATGGAAGATCACTTGGCGAATGGGTTATGAATTTGAGTAAGTAGCCTAGACTTCATCGAAGTACAAAGTTACTTAATCGTTGTTTTATTTATTTTTATATTCAGTTAGGGCACCAATAAAGTAATAAAAAACCTTAATGGTCTTTGGAAATTTTGAAATAGTCTTTGACTGCATTTTTCGTTTAACTCAAACATAACATAATAGCTTAACAATATTTACAGTCAGCAACATATTCTTAGGTTGAATTTGCCTTCTAATATTGTATTTATCTTATTCTCGACTTGCAAGTGCTGTGAGCTATTATACTATGGGTTATTTCACATGGTGCAATGTTACTCGTAAACTTGGAAGTATGATTCGCACTCGGCTAGTGGTAGTTCATTAGTGTGAATGTATACAATAGCTTATATGTAGTACTGACCTATACTTAGTAGTAGGCAGATAAAATATTTATATTTTTTACTAAAAAGATGGTACGGTATATTGGCTTTCACGGCCAGTGAATTATAACTCGACAATTCTTCTAGGTTTGTTTCAGTCATGGTTTCGACAGATTAGTGAGGTAGCCTACCTCCTGATAATACAATGATGTTTGAACCTCAAAGGTTGTGCAACATGAGTCAATCATCTGAAGAGGCATATGTGCACTGCGCATGAGTCACAGATGCAAAATTTCAGAGAATACCAACAATATCTCATCAGGGCCGGATTTACCGTAAGGCAAAATAGGCACGTGCCTAGGGGCGCCGCAGTCCAAGGGGCGCCGCAAGGCACCCCTTCGGTTAGGCAACCGGCAATGATCTGTACTGGAAGCGCACTAAAGGGCACCGCCGTCAGGCGCCCTCTTTGCTACGGCTTTAAATGTGCTAAGTTAATATTATAGCAGTATATATGCTACAATAAATATTGAGAAATGAGCAGAGACATTTAGAAATAATATCGTGTCTTTGTCCCATGCCCTTCCACTTCGCTCTTCGTTATGCCGCTCGACGCCCTTTCGTCCCGACAAGTGTGAGAGGGTTGGGGGGGGGGGGGGGGAGCGGAGCTGTGCTGCGCGCGCTGTTGTTGCGGTAGCTGGGTTTGCTTGCATTGTAGTAGCATCGAAGTGCCCCGCGCCCCACCCCCTTGCCAGTGCTGTGTGCGAGTTCGAGATTGCGTTTTGTTGTGATGTGATCTGCAAATAAATGTTTTAAACTATGGGCAGCAAAAAGTTGTCTGGTTACCAAAACCGTGTCCGCAAAGCTGAAAGGATAAGGCAGCCGAGGTTACACTATCAAAATGTCGGAAAATAAATGAGATGTTTAGTGCGCGTGTGAATCCTACACCTCCAACGACAAATTCGGATAACAATAACAAATCTTGCTCTGCGGTTCACGACATTGACTGCGATGGAGTTCAGCAACTTGAGGTACGCTACCGTACAAGAATTACTTTGCGCAAAGTAGGCCTTTCCCAATAGGCGATTCCTTGATACACTGTTGTACAAAGTGACATACGTAAAAACTCAGACTGGCCTCGAAACCGTACCGTGCCTGCAGAGTATGTTAAAAGTTGTTCTTTTTAAATTCACTATGTTTGAAGTGCTCTAATTAATACGGGATTTTCCTTTCCAGCTCCATCAAGCCAAAATTGATCAAAAAGAGAATGATAATTCTAGGCCTACATTTAATTCAAATGACACCATTATGGGGAGAAAGCAACAAAAATTTAAATTTGCCTCAGCGGACAAACAAAATGTTACGGCCAATGGTGAACCAAAAGAAAGGTTTCTAGGTCTTATGGCGAGCATCGGGCACAAGTCAGAGCAGCTTTTTGATGCAGTAAAGGCTAAGTTGGAAGATCTGGATTTGAAAGTGGAGGATATTCGAGGCCAATCTTAGGATAACGCAAGTAATATATCCGGCGAATGTTCCGGGTTGCAAGCTCGAATAGCGGCCTTGAATCCCTTAGCTCTCTATGCACCATGCTCACCCCATTCACTAAATTTGGTTGGAACTCATGCCGCTGAATCTTGTTCAGAATCTGTAAGGTATTTTTTAACAACACAAAAACTGTACAACTTTTTTACTGCTTCGACCTACCGATGGAAAATTTTAAAGAACTTGATCGCGTACTAAAAAGCCCGTCAGTGACTCAGTGGTCGGCACGATATGACGCTTGTCAAGCTCTGAGGGAAGGCTGGTGTGGCGTCGTGGCAGCTCTTGAGAGTATTCACGAAGAGAGAAATCAAAAGGCAAACACTCGAAGTGAAGCCAAAGGCATCTTAAGCAATATCCTACAATTATAAACTGCTTTCCTAGTTGTTTTTTGGAGTACCATTCTAAAAAGATTTAATACTGTCAGCCAGAAGCTCCAGAAACTTAGCACTAATTTGAGCACTGTGGTAGAATGTTACGCTTCGTTAGCGGAATTTGTGCAAAGTTTAAGAGATAATTTCGATGTCTATGAGAAAGAAGCCAAAGAATTAAACGGTATTGCTCAATATTCCTACGACCTAAAGAGAACACCGGAACGAAAGACTAGTAATGATGAGAAAAAGCAAGGAGAATATGTACCGTCAGGGGGCTCAGAAAATTTTCGCGTCAATCTATTTTATGTAATTCTGGATGTACTAAGTGCTGAGCTTAAGAGGCGAAGTGAGGCTAACAACGTCCTCCATAAGCGATTTTATTTTCTAGAAAACCTGTTAGACCAATGATAAAAAAAAATCGCTGACGATCTCTCAAAAATGTATGTGAATGACTTAGAAAGTGCACTGGCTGACGAGTGCTTGCATTTAAAGGAACATTTAAAAAGTGCAGATTTTAAAGGTAAGTCAGCCTCTGAGCTCAGCACTTTCCTTCATGAAAAAGATTTACACAATATGTACCCTAACGTAAACATTGCATTACGGATACTTCTCACCATTCCAGTGACCAATTGTTCTGGAGAAAGATCATTTTCGGTACTGAATCGCGTCAAGAACTATTTACGGTCAGTCACTAAAGAAGAAAGGTAAAACTCTATTGCACTCCTAGCGATTGAAAAAGATACGACGATAAACTTGAACTGTGGTGCCATAATTAATGAATTTGCCGAAAAGAAGGCAAGAAGGAAACTTTTGAAGTAGTTCTCGTTGTGCTTGAAGCAGGCCCCGTTATGTCTTCATTGATGTTTTTAATCTGCATTTTAATTTGTCTAAAAGATATTGCAGGAAGATATGCAGTTGGCCTTATTTGTATTTTAGAGGCACTTTGTTCAATTTAAAATGTCGTTCTTACTACTGCTCTTCATGCGTTTAGTGTGTGTCCTACTATTTTTAAAATATATTTCGTGCTACCGCAGTTCATTCAGTTACAGCAGTAAATTATGCTTTTATTTTTGAAGCTACTCTTCATTTTTGTTGTATGAATTAAGGCTAGACATTATTTTTGGAAAGAGTATTCATAAAGTGTTTTGGTTGCATAAAATTTAAACTGTTTCATGCAGTTTTACTACAAGCTGTTTTTTTATTGAATTGACTATGTTTTCCCTGCGTAAAAACTCAAGCATAAAATTATGCTGTCAGCCATATATCTGTTTATTCCTTTTTTCCGAACCTTGTCTCATTCGAGTGGCTATGCCTTATCATAAAATCGGGGGTGGGGGATGCTCAAGTGAGGAGGGGCGCTCAATGGAGAGGTGCCTATAGCGTAACTTTGGGTAAATCCGGCCCTGTATCTCATAGCTCTCTCTTAGTTCCCGACATAAGTTACTGCACCACTGAATGTCTCGGCGAAAATTACTCATGTACTAAAGTTGGGTGAGACAAAGCCATTGGTCGCTACACAGTTTGGGCGGAGCCACTGGTTGCCAATAGGTTATAAGATTGGTCGCTACTATAGCCTAGATGTATTTTCCATAGAAGTGATCTGACGTTTCCCCACTACTGTACAATAACAGTGGAAGACTAGATTGGTCGCAGGGCTTGTTGAAATGGAAACCATACAGTGCTGCCAGTTTCAATGACGCTAACTGACCACATGCTTTTTGCCGACCAGATGCTTGTTTGGCTGGATAGTTAATTTTTTAAAACAGTGGACTACTTTCTCGTCTAGGATTTATAATTTATTACTGTCCATTATGTATTTATTTACCAACAGTTGGTGTACTCTGTGAGCTGCCAGAATGGTATTGACACGTCAGTCATAACCCCTCTGCCTCTTGCCCAGTTGATGTCATAATGCAGCCCACGTGTGTCAGTGCCTGGTTAGCTTTGTCTGTGATCGCTTGTTATTCTAACTGTTTGGCAACCGTGTTCCCTGACCACATGGCGAGGCGAGAACTGGCAGCTCACAGAGTATAGCAGAGGTTCGACTTCAATTCCAAACCCTACCAAGAAATGTAATTCTGGTTTGAGGACTGGAGTGGGGCATATTCAGCATCGTGAGGCAAAATGAGAGGAGGCGTGTTCGATTCCCAGCTTGGCCAGTTAAACGCAACGTTGCGACTTCCATTTAATAGCCGTTAGTCACAGTGGAAAACTGGGCAAATATGGTGCCTTGTGTGGAAAAGATGTTGAGCAAAGCGCGGAATTGTGAAGATGTTGTGGACCCCTAGCTCTTAAACTTGCTCCGAAGCTAGCAATTTAAATTTCCACTGAATGGAGATTGTTGGAAGAAATGAAAACATAAAAGCATTTATAGTGGGCGATGCACTTTCTTGTAGAACTTTTCATGCTGAACCATTCTTACACTCATAGTACAGTACATTGAAACCTCTCAATTGCGGACTCTAATTTGTCCTTAAATTGCAGGGACCACATTAAAAAAAAAAAGGGTCATGACAAAAATAAAAATGCATTATGTGCATTACATACTGAACAGATACAAAACTGTACCACACACACATCTCCAATTACTGTAAGTAATGCAGTACAGGGGTGGCCACAATCTCGTGCGGCTCCTTGATACCAAGCTGAGAGTATGTAATACGGTATATAAGTAAATAATGAATAAGTGGCGTTTCGGCCATAACATTACATGAGAGAGTGCTTATGTGTGTAAATAAGTGTATTCATTTTTCAAGTTCATTAAAACTGAATATCGATCTGACCTAACCAATGAACACTGAAGTGAACTCATGCGAACTGCGCAGGCTGATTTCAAACAATTAACAGAAAAATTTAATACTCAAAAAAGCACTTTGAAATTTAAAATTCTATTTATTGTTGTGTAATTAAACGCTAATGTTATGTTCTTTTTTATATAATAAAAGGTAAAGGAAGTAGGAGACTTCTCTTAATTAGAAAGCAAAAGAGAGTTCTTTTTATTAGCAGTGAGATATAATTTAAATTCAGGACATAAACTCTGTCCATTTCTAGGGAGTGTCCATAAAGGGAGGTTTCTCTGTATATAGATATTTTTAATGGTTTTCCCAGTGTAAGCTTAAAAGGCGCACGGACGGCAGGATTTTCTTCTGCTCGATTCACTGAAATTGCTCAGCTTCCTTTCGTCATAAATGAATGTTTTTCTACAGAAACCTTCCTCGAGAATAGTGAAGACCCCATCAAAATATATCCAGTAGTTCTCGTGATTACCCGTTACATCCAAGAATCGGGGACTTTGTTTTGTACTGTAGAGATGTGCACCGAAAATTTTAAGCATTTTGATTTTTTAGAAACCATTTGAGTAACACTTTCATAATAATGTTATTACTATTACTTTCATGTAGAAATGAGCGGAAGTGTGATGGACGTAAGCACGCTGCCTTCAGTCGAATGCTTCTCTGCCGAATTGTCAGATCGCATCTCTGGAAAATACAACTCCAGGATAGACAACTGTCTGGATGAAACCATTGGCTGCTACTGGGCTAGCTGACTGCATGAAAATTACTGCTTGTAATACCCAGGATTGCACAGGTGTTAGCCATGGTGGAGCCAACATCCGTATCGGATGAGGCAGAATAATAATAATAAGAATACAAGCAAGGGGGTCTGGGGTGTAAGCCCCAGGTTAGGTTTGTGTTTGTATACAAAGCCTTATTCTGCATTTACCACTTTCGAACTAAGCGGCAAAACCAGAGACAAACAATAATGTTGGCTCTGCTGAAAAATGTAATAACACCATTTAGCGATAAAATGTTGAACTCCTGTATCTTAATCGTTTTACATATTACTGTAGAAAATCTTCCAGATTTGATGGAGGTTGTCCCTTATTCCCTCTCGTATATTCCTCTCTCGCAACTTAAATATCTTAACTCTCCACTGAAAATTGTTTTGTGTTGGTATCTTGCCCTTGGTTGTGGCATCATGCGCAACCATTAACCCGGCTCTAGGGAGATAGGGTCACCTTCCCTATCCTCCACTTGAGTAATTCTTGTTTGGCGCATCCACGCTGCGGGGGTGGGTATCCTCCACATCAGTAGGCCGGTGTGAAGGAGAGCTAAGTTCAGACAGGGACCCAGTCTCACGGGGTATAACGTGAAACCCATGCCCAGGGTACGGGTGAAGACCTTAACAGCATCTTAGGCAGAGAAGGAGACCTTCAGAATGGGGAAGATGGTGGATGAGGCAACCCATCCTCTCTGGGGGAAATTAGAAGAGGAAACCACTGCCTTGTGGAGAAGAGGGATCTTCAAAGGCTAAGGGAGTAAACCCCAAAAGAAAATCCTCAGATGCGTTAGGCTTAGCAAGCCAGCAGACGAGTAAATTTGTAGTTGCTTTCAATTATAATACATGCCTCGGATCGAAGAAAAACGGAATTGACATGACTCTGACTACAGTTGCAGCGTATGATGGTAATGCTGATGTTTGTGCTAGATCAGAGAACAAAACCCGATTTGGAACAATAAATATTTTAACACTGAATGACAAGGAAAATGAATTGATTGACCTAATGGAGACACGAAAACTCGACATCCTGGGATTAAGTGAAGTGAAACGGAAGGGAAAAGGAATGAAGAAACTAAGTAAGGGGTACACCTTGTACTGGATGGGTAACCGTAAAGAGAAAAGAAATGGAGTGGGCTTTATAGTGAATCAAAATGTTGGACCAATAGCTGAAGTTGAGTATGTAAATGAAAGAATTATAATAAGGCAAATACACGTAAATAAGGAACTACTGAAGATAATACAGGTGTATGCTCCACAGACAGGATGTAGCTTGGAAGAAAAAGAAGATTTCCTCAGTGAACTGGAATCACATATTGTTGGAGATGGGATCATGATAATGGGAGATCTAAATGCTCATGTAGGAACTGATAGAATGGGATATGAGAATGTTTTGGGTCCACATGGGTATGGCGATCGAAATGAAGATGGAGAGAAACTGTTGGATTTTTGTGTCAGAAATAACCTGATAATAAAGAACACGTGGTTCAAGAAAAGGAATAGCCATAAGATCAGCCGGTATAGTTGGGATGGACAGTATGGTACTCTCATCGATTTTGTGATAACAGACCGAGAATGGGGAAGATACGTCATGGATGCGAAGATAATCCCCAGTGAAAGTATGGGAGGTGATCACAGGTTATTAATAGTGGATTTAAAACGAGTAAAAATCCCTAAAATTGTACTTAAGAAAAAACCAAAGATCAGAATTTGGGAATTGGAGGAGGAGGACAAAAGGATAGCATTCCAAGATAGGATAAAAATGAAGCTGCCTAACACAGAAACACAAAGTGGAGAAGAAGAGTGGAACAATTTCAGACAGACATTTGTTGAAGCAGCAGTTGAGGTATGTGGGAAAACAAAAGCAAAGGTTAAGGAAAAGGAGACCCGGTGGTGGACAGACAAAATAAAGCAAGAAATAAAAGAAAGGAACAAGGTGAAGAAAGAAATGGATAAGGAAAAGCAAAAAACGTATCAGAAAGATGAGGATAAGATAGAAAGGTTACATGTGGAATACAAAAGATTAAAACTACAAGTAAAAAGGAGTATCAGGAAAGAAAAAGAGAAATGCTGGGGAGAGTTCACCAACAAAATTGAGCAAGATAGTAGAGGAAATCAGAAACTACTGTATAGAGTAAAAAAATCGAAAAGAGCAGACCAAGAAAAAATCAAGGCATTAGAGAGAGAAGATGGTTCCATAGTACATGATGAAAAAGGTCTTCAGAAGGTGATGTCTAAGTATTTTGAAAAGCTTTATAATGGGGATGACTTCCCAGAGGAAGAACGAGATAAGAAAATGGAAATAGATGGAGAAAAAGAAGAGAACCCAATAACATGGTTGGAACTTGAAAGGACAGTGAAAGCAATGAGCAAAGGTAAAGCAAGTGGAAAAGACGAATTCAATGCTGATATGATTAAGGCAGCAGGAAGCATTGGACTACAGTGGCTATACCGAACCCTCAATGCCATATGGAAGGATGAAAGGATACCTGAAGATTGGCAACAAGGAAGCATTGTACCACTGTTCAAGAAAGGAAATAGGAAGAAATGTGAAAATTATAGAGGTATAACATTGTTATCACATGCGCTAAAAATAATGGAGAAAGTCATAGGCAAGAGACTGAGGGATATAATAGAACCTCAGTTAGAGGAAGAACAGTATGGCTTTAGACTGAATAGATCAACAATAGACTTGATATTTGCAGTGCGAATGATAATCGAAAAGCATCTAGAAATGAACAAGGAAATCATCTTTATATTTTTGGATGTGGAAAAAGCCTATCATCATCATCATCTTGAGCAGTTTCCAACCGCTGGTCGGGTCTGCTTGAAAAAGCCTATGATACAGTTAAAAGAAAATATGTATGGGAATGCCTACTGAAAAGGAATGTACCAAAATCACTAATTAACGAGATAAAAATGTTGTATTATGAGAGTAAGAGCAGTGTACAAGTGGGTAGTGGTGATTCTGAAACATTCTATACAAAAAAAGGCCTCAAGCAAGGAAGTGCACTGTCACCATTATTATTTGTTATATTGATGGATGAAATCATAAAACGTGTAAAACAGAGTATCAGTAGTGATGAAGTGAAGGCCGTGGTATTTGCCGATGATGTGGTGATTTGGGGAGAGGGAGAAAAGGAAGTACAAAGGAGATTGGACATTTGGAATGAAAAGCTGAAGGAGTTTGGAATGGTAATTAGTAAAAAGAAAACTGTAGTCCTGCACTGTGGAAAAGAGGAAAAGAGAAGCCAAGTGAACATAGATGGAGAATGGTTAGAGAATGTGGAACAGTTCCCATATCTGGGTAGCATTGTTAACGGAGGTAATGAAATCAACCCTGAAATTAACAACAGACTAAGTAAAAGCACAACATTCTATCATCAAGTCAGAGAGCTTTTATGGGATGACAAAGTGCCCAGGAGAACGAAATTAACACTATATAAACAGTACTTCATACCAATTGTAACATACGGACTGGAAACGCCGGTAACTAACAAGAGACAAGATAGTAAGATCCAAGCAGCAGAAATGAAATTTTTAAGAACATCTGTAAAAAAGACAAGAAGAGATAGAATTCAAAATGTTAAAATCAGAGAAGAGCTAAATGTGGAACCGTTAGTACAGAAGATACGGAAAGCAAGACTGAGATGGTTCGGACATGTGAAGAGAATGGGAAAGGAACGAGCCGCAAGAAGGGAGTTGGAAAGAGAAGTTAAGGGTAAGCGATCAGTTGGAAGACCAAGAAGAAGATGGATGGATCAGATTCGGAAGGACATCGGAGAAGCTGGATTGGATGTGGAGGAAGTAATGGAGCAGGAAAAGTGGAAGGACAGAAACGAGTGGAAGAGGCTTGTTAACCACACCCGGGCGACTGGAGTGGGACATTGATGATGATGATGATGATCTTCTCATCCCATCTGCTAGGGTATTTCCTGGGTATTTTATCTCCTTAAGAGATTTGTTATTAAATTAGGAAACTTCCAGCATTTGTCTGCAATAGAAGTGGGAAACCACAGAAAACCACTTCTAGGAAAGTTCTGCCTCACTCTATTCCAGTCCTTGACGAGAATCAATTTCTGTTGGATTATAAACTCTCGGAATGGATCTGCCATTTTAATGTCCCAACTTTGCAATGTCAACAAGGACAAGAGACTCGTAGACACATGCATTGTTTGTAAAATGTTGTGTGAATTGTGTCAGAAAACATTCCACATATAGGAATTATGGTTTTGTGCTTAGGCACCTCGTCATAAGATTCGCTGTCCATGACTTTTATCACCAAGGAATACCATGAGCCGAGCTTGGATTGTGTTTGCGAAAGACGTTGAGAGGTTGTGTTATGTACTGTATGGTCAGTGGCGTACACAGGATTTCCTTCTGGGGGGGTCCATTAATATAATAGGGTAATTGTGTACATTACCGGTATTACAGGGACAGATGACCTTGCTGTTCCGCCCCTTAAAACGACAGTCATCATCATAATTAAAATGATGCTTTGATTAATATTCATATAAAAACTACAATTAAATAACCGCTCTCTTTGCATGAAATACATTTTAGGTCTTATTTTTTCGACAATTAAAAATGAAAAGAAATTCTAAAAAATATGGACAACAGTAACTAAATATTGAGACTGAAACGAGTGCAGGGCAGTGAGGAGCGTGACCACACCTAAGGTGTATGCGGGAGTCAAGACGCCTAACGAGCGATATACTCTCGACTAGCTTCTGTATGCAGACTAATTCTTTGTTTCTGTTGCTTTTTATGTAATGATGACCATTGGCTGACATATATTCTTTCTTCTTCTTCTCGCGGATGGGTCACTTAGGACCACGCCGAAACAACGTATGTTGAGCCTTCCTCCTTGCCCAATAGCTCTTCATATGCATGGATTGTTGTAGCTTCTGTTCCTCCGACCATGCACGACGTGTTGGTTTCTTCTGATCTTCCTCAAATCCCCGTGTGTGAACAATATTCCTGACTACATTTCTATTCATCAGATCTGGCGATCCCATCTCCACTAGGTCCCTCTCCGCCTGTGTGTACCACTTTGGTCTTGTACGTTTGTTCTGCAGAAATTTGTGGATTCGGTAAGTATGTCTCGTATGATTCATTCTTTCCAAATGGCCCAAAAATTGATTTCGTCTCATTCTCATGGTATCCGTAAGTTTAGAAATTTTCATATATATTTCAGAGTTGGGTTTGGGACAGTGTATGCCCTTTTTAGCCTATTTTTATTTATGAAAAATTAGGCTTATGAGATAACATTTTGTCCGTGTGCGTGTGTGTGATATGGTGTGTGTCCCCCCTAATAACTTCTAAACGGCTGGAGCGATTTCAATGAAACTCTGTGAGTCCATAGCACTATTCCGGACGACCCCGACTGTGCCCTTCAAATTTTGTTACGTCTCTCCAATCTAAGATGGCGGCTGTGCAAAACATTTCACCAGCATTCAATATCTCCGAAACTATTACCGATATCACCCTGGAATAATTTACGGTGATAAAGGGAACTACTAGAAGTTCACCTATGTGTCTTTTGAAAACCTGGTAACTACAAAACCAACATGGCGGCCAAGCGAAGTTGCGACTTTTAAATAGACGTTTCTCGCGATTTAACGAACCAAACGCAATAAAACTTGGTACAGTATATGTTTATATACATTGTAATGCACCAACATCTAACTTCGTTCAATTGTTTACATAACCTCAAGATGGCGGCCGTCCGAAATATTTCACCGGCATTCTATATCTCTGAAACTATTAGCGGTGTCACCCTAAAATTTTGTAGGGAGATAAAGGGCTCTACTGGAACTTCATCTATAAGACTTTCAAAAACCGGTTAACTAGAAAACGAATATGGCGGCAAAGCGAAGTAGAAAATTTTAAATAGACCTTTCTTGCGATTTATTCATCCAAACGCAAAGAAACTTGGTACAGGAAATGTTTATACACATTGTAATGCACTAGTATGTAATTTAGTTCAATTATTTACATAATTTCAAGATGGTGGCTGTGCGAATTTTAAAATTAAGTTTTTATTTGTTGTGTCTTAATCATGCGTCGAAATGAAAGTTTGAAAAATGAACCTACGCAATAATTTTCCTGGTACATGACTCTATGGCCTATACATATAACAATCCAACATGGCGACCATCCGAAATATTTAGATGGATCTCAATATCTACGAATCTATTACAGCAATCAAACTGATTTTTTTAATGTTCAAAGGGGCTATGAACATAAGTTCACCTATAGGACTTTCAATAACCTGGTGATCACAAATCCCACATGGCGGCGACACGAAGTATTAATATTCACATGGTCGTTTCTCGCAATTTAACCATCCGAGTGTAGTGACACTTGGTACAGTAAATCCTTTTACAAATGTTAATCCACTGGCATCTAATTTATTTCAATTGTTTACATAACCACAAGATGGCAGTTGTGCGAAATTTTAAAATCTCGTTTTTACTTCTTGTGTCCTAATCATGCGATTGAAGTTTGAATGCTACACGTACACAATAATATTCATGTAACAGTTCATAACTCTAGGACCTACATATATAAAAATCCAACCTGGCGACCATCCGCAATATTTAGTCGGTTCTCAATATCTACGAATCTATTACATCAATCAAACTGAAATTTTGTATGTTGATAGAGGCAATTAACATAAGTAGGATATATGAAAATAGGCTGTATAATTCTTCACGGAACTACCGGTACTTGTTAATTCTGGGTCCTAAGATCTTTCGCATCATTTTCCTTTCCTTAATCTCTAATTGTTCCTTTAATGTTTTAAGTTGTAAATTGAGCTTTTCTGAAGCATAAAGAGCTTCCGGTTTAATCACTGTTAAGTAATGGCAAATTTTACTATTCCATGACAAGCATTGTTTGTTATAAACATCTTTTGTGTATTGAAAAGCAACCTCCATTTTCTGGATTCTTTATGTTACAGATTTATTTTCATTGCCATTTTCTGTAAACCATTCGCCTAAGTATTGTTAAGGCCCAAGGGAGCCTACACCCTTAGGACCTTACGCACCCCCAAGAGAGACGTGCCCTACGCCACTGGACCTACACATCTACAGCAGTCTACAAATACTCCAATAACCACTCAACAAATACTACGCTTCTATCCCAACATCTTACACCCTCTTCTACCCCCAAGCTGGAAGTACAGCTCATCCAATACATTTTCTGAACACCGCAAGCTGGGCACCACTTACTACAGCTGGTTAGCCAATAGCTTGCATCACTCACGTACACATACACTGGAGGTATCTGGGACATCAACACAAATGAAGCAACACCAACTCAGCACTTCCAAAAGGATAAAAGGGACGACCTCAACGGGCCAAATAACTGTTGTGTGCCGAAGGCCTAGCCCATCTACACCGTGACGTCCTGCCAGTGGTAAGTGTGACTCAGAATCCTGAACTTGTATTTTACATTCCTTCCCCATTTTGACACCTGAACACTTGTTGCATTTGTAACATTGCCTACACAGTTCCTAATCAGAGGAACACATACATAACATTACTGGTATCAATAAACCAGTAACCACAGTTATTACAGACTCATTGGAAACATTATTCACACCCCTTTGTTTTATCTCTTACTTCCCCAGCTGACATCCTTAATTTCCAGTGTCCATCACTAGTTATAGAATTGCTGTGCCTGCCATTCTCATTGTAAGTAACCTTGAAGTGCTCAGACTGCCGAGCGTAACTGCGCGCTCAGTGATTAGCGAATAGCTCACACACAGCGTTTATCCTGTAAGGTAATAGCTCTTTCTCGATCGTGCACTCTTTAAATAACGCTCCCCCAACACCCTTTCACATACCCTTACTCGTAGTTTCCGCACCTCCGTGGAAACTCACACCATTTGGACCATACCCTCTAAATTCCCGCATTTATAACCTTGTTCGACCTACCCCTATTTCAGGTCAGAAGAGTATTTAAATGTATTTACTCTAGCAATTTTGTTACCGTTAATATCAATTTCATGTGGAGCATTTTTTACGTTAGTCATAATTTTTTTTTTTTTTTTTTTTTTAGAAGAGATATGAAGCCCTATTTTTGCAGCTTGTTCTTCCAAGATGATCTGCTTCTGTGCATCAGAGATGTCTTCAGCATATAGTGCCATATCATCAGCAAACGCTAGACAGTCTATTTGAATACCCTTATTTTGCCCTAGTCGCTGAGATGGTACCCCTGCTGTTCTCCATTCATTAACAACCTTTTCCAGGGCGCACAATTGGAAAGTGATGGGGAAATTCCATCGCCTTGACGGACGCCTGTATTTATTCCAAACTCTACACGTAATCCACCCATTAATTTTACTTAAGCCTTTGTCTCTGTAAGTGTGTCTTTCTTGTTTCTTGTTTTTTGGTCAAGTCCAAATTCTGTCATATGCTTTCCGGAAATCCACAAACGTTATGGAATATTTTTTGTCAGTTGTGTTGCGAAAATATTTAACGATGTTTTTCAAATTCAAAATTTGCTCTGCACATGACCGTCCCTTCCTGAACCACCTTGATATTCACCGATTTCATTATCTACTTGAAGCTCTGCACGGTTTCGTAAAACTTTTGAAAGAAGTTTGTATGTGACCTGATGTAAGGATACACCTCGATAATTGTTTGGGTCAGTTTTACTTCCTTTTTTTGTGTATGGGATGGATTATCGCCAACTTCCAATCCGAGGGGATTTTTTTCGTTTGCCAAATGTCCAACATAATTTCGAGCAATTTTATGATACAATTTTCTCCTGCATTTTCCCACAATTCTGCAGTTATTTGATCCTCCCCTGAGGCCTTGTTATTTTTTAGTGATCGAATGATTTCTTTAATCTCTTGTTCAGTCGGTGGGGTTGAATTTTGATTAATTCTATAAGAATTTATGAACTTAAACTTTTCTTGCGGTAAGTCACTGTTAAAAGTAATTTAGAAAAGTATACTGCAAGGATTGTACAGTTTGCATCTATAGTATAAGCCAATTCTCCATTTTCATTAACAAAATGGAGCGATGGTGAAGAATACTTTGTCAACTTTTGCTTGAACGTTCTGTAATAGTTTCGTAGCTTGCCACGGTGGGTGAGTGGATATCGTGTAGGTCTACTAACCCCAAGATTTCAGGTTCGCTCCTGGCCGTGGTAAGTGAGCTTTGAAAGGCGGCAAAAGTACGATATGCATGTCATACGATGTTGGCATGACAAAGAACCCATTTGAATTCAGTAGGCTGAGTTCATAATGGCAAAATTAATCTCGGAAGTTTCCGCCAACACAAAGTTCCTCATTTCTCTACTAGAAATTGCTATCGTGTTCAAGGAGCTTAGATATCTAACATCTAACCTCCTTGACTTTCATAGTCAAGGAACAACGAAATTCGACATGCAAGCTACCCTCTGGGTGTCAAATAACAAAGCTTGCACCCGGCAACTGAGGCCATACGATATTATATTATTATTTTACATTCGAATTGAGCCACTATGGACTACGGAGTAACAATCAAAATCAATGTTTCGTTCTAGATCGTCTGCCAGCTTTGATGTCCTGCCAGTATCTCTTGAGCCCATCACTCAGCGCCTTCTTCCGATCTTCTGAAAGAGGTCCCCTCCGTCTTTTGGGTTCTGCCCCTACCTTAAATCCCTGGTAATTTTTGATTAGGTGTCTGAATTCACACCTGTTCATAATTTTGCGATCCGGAATACCTATTTCTAGAAGGTCTTTGTTACATTCTTCAAACCATACCAATTTTTTCTTCTTTGGTTTCACGAAATTCCAAATTTTCTTTGTTAGACGATCGTTGGACATTCTGAAAATGTGTCCATAGAACAACAACCTTTTCCTTTTTATTGTTGAAGTGACTGGTTCTATCTTTCTATATAACTCTTCGTTCGACTTCAAACGTATGTGCCCGTCAACCCATCTGTTGCCTAAAATTTTTCTCAATACCCTGCGTTCTCTTTTGACCAACTGGTCGACTAGTCCCCGCCTGTTCACAGTCAAAGTCTCCGAAGCATATAATGCTTCAGGTTTGACAACCGTGCTGTAGTGTCTTAATTTGGCTCCAATGCTCAGCGACTTCTTATTATAGAGATTTTTCGTCAGGTGATAGGCTCGGTCTAATTTCCAGATTCTAAGATTAATTGCTTCCTGTTCTAGGCCATTTTGTTGGATTACCTCACCCAGGTATTTCAATTTCTTTACACGTTTAATCTTTCCTTGGTTTGTTTTCATCCATTCTGGTCCATCACTGATGTTTGTCATGTACTTTGTCTTCTCAAAGGAATTCTGTAAACCTACTTTCTCAGCCATCTCTGACAACCGATTAATCTTTACAATGGCTGATTTAATAGCTAGGTCATCTGCAAAAGCCAAACAATCAACGTGCACCCCTTTCAGTTTGGGCCCTAGCTTGAATCGTTCTTCATTCCCTTCTTCCCGACTCAGTGTCTTCCTCCATTCACGAATGACCTTTTCTAATACACAGTTGAAAAGGATTGGAGATAATCCATCACCTTGTCTGACACCAGTTTTGATTACAAAGGGATCTGAGATCTCGCCAATAAATTTTACTTTTGACACTGTGTCGGTCAAAGTCTGTTTAATCAGATTTCGAGACGTGTCATCCACTCCAAATTCTTCCAGAATATTCAGTAGCGACTCGCGGTCAATTGAGTCATACGCTTTCTCAAAATCAATGAATACGACCACATAGTCATACCTGCCTATCGTCTTATACCTAATGATGTTTTCCAGGTTAAAAATCTGTTCCGGACAAGAACGTCCCTTTCTGTAACCGGCCTAGTACTCACCAATCTGATTATCAAGATGTTCTTCAATTCTGTTCAGGAGTGCTTTGGATAGGATCTTGTAGGGAACAGATACAATTGATATACCCCTGTAATTATTAACGTCCTTCTTATCCCCCCTTTTGTGGAGAGGGTGAATTAATGCAGACTGCCACTCTGTGGGTATCCTACCAGTTCTCCATATCTCCGCAAAGAGCTCAGCTAATATATTCAGGGTATCTTCATTTGCCAGTTTTAGAAGCTCTGCCACAATGGAATCCTCTCCCGCTGCTTTATTATTCTTCATCACAATTGAGTAATTTCTTAAAGTACTCAGCCAAGATACGACAGTTCTCCTTGTTGTTCAGACCTAACTTTCCATTTTCATCTCTGAAGCACAAGCTCGGTGCTTGATACCCTTTCAGATTAGACTTAAAAGTTTGATAGAAGTCCCTGACATTATTCTTCCTGAAATCCTGATCAATCTGTTCCATCTGTTGTTTTTCATACGATCGCCTTGCAATTCGGAAAACCCGGGCTGCACCTTTCCGACTGTCACAAAACGAGTTATAATCTTCTTGTCTCTTCGTTGAGTTCCATTTCTTCCAGGCATGTGTTCTTTGTACACATGCACAATCACAGGTCTCGTTCCACCATCTGTGTTTACGCTTCTGTGCTGTCAAGATTGAAACATTGGCTGCTTGTTGGATTTTGGAGGCAATGTCAGTCCAATTCTTGGATTTAAATGTTAATTGCTGGTGGTATTGCTCCAATACTTCTTGATCAACCTTAAGTTTTGTCACATCATATCTGTGAAGTTTATTTTCAGCTTTCGGAGCCTTTCTAAAAGGAATGAAATTCATATTAATCTTGGAGAGATAATGATCTGAATCAAATTTGGCCCCTCTCTGTTCTTTAACATTCATAATCTCCTTCATTGCTGTCCTGGATATTGCCACGTGATCAATTTGTTTCTCTCCGTTCAAATTGCCAGGTGAACGCCATGTCTTCTGTTTACTTGGTTTGTGTTTATAGAAAGTTGACACTATCTGAAGATCAAACGTTCTACATAGTTCGACAAACCTTGTTCCATTTTTGTTGGTCATTCTGTGAGCAGGATATTTTCCTACTGTCGATCTATATCTTGCTTCTATTCCCAGTTGAGCGTTGAAGTCGCCCAATAAAACCTTGATGTTCTTTGTAGGTATTTTCTCCATCTCCTCCTCTATAAGGTCCCAGAATTGTTCAACTTTCTCGGGATTACGCCTGTTGTCTTCATTAATTGGCGCATGTGCATTGATCAGGGTATAGCCTTTGTTACCACAGCGTCGAGTTAGGAGTAATAGTCTTTCTGATGGGCTAGACAAGTCCACAACTGCACTGATTACCTTCTTATTTACAGCAAAAGCTGTTCCAAACATTGGCATATTCTTGCCTATCTTCACTGCTCTCTGTCCTTTATAAACCCTATAGCCCTCAATGTCCATTACATCTTCGTCCTGATACCGTGTTTACTACAAGGCCAGGATTGAGATGTTATGTTCGTCCATCATATTTGTCAATTCCTTGTGTTTACCAACTTTGAGTAATGAGTTGACATTTAACGTTCCAAAATAATATTTCTGTTTCGTCTTCAATTTAGTATTCTTTAAGCATCTACTTGCAAGCTCCCCAGAATCCAAAGGCTTGCGTGCACTCCTAGGAGCGGTGGATTCCCTTAAACAGTTACCACCTGGGGTAGTGTCTTCCTTTTGACGACTTTCCATGATGCTTGATTGTTAAGAAATATGTGGGTCGGATTGCTCCTTCCCGTTAGTAGAACCAAGGTTGTAAGCCCCAGAGCTTGAAGATAGTTCCTCCGCTTTATCCGCCGTTGGGACGCGAGGTCGTCTTCCGCCTTCTAAACCGTTGTCTATCTTCGCCTGTAACCCCGGCAGGGACCCATACAAGGTACTACCAGCCGGGCCAGCTGGACCAAGGTTTCTTTAAAGAGGTGTTGCTCCTCTATCACTCATCCTTAGTCCTGGCTTGTGACAGGCAGAGCCTGGCTTCCCAAAGGTTGGGCCCAGGTTGGCGGGTTTATTATTATTATTAATAGTTTCATGACTTATGTTGCTAAAAGTCATTTTCTATTGATTGTAATTTAAAATCTTCACGTTGCTTACGAATTCTCCTTATTGATTTTGTAACTATCTTCCTAACGTTTTTAAGTTCTTGAAATGTGGTTGAAGTTTTATTGCATGACCAATTATGCCAGGTTTGCTGCTTAAGTTGTATTAACTGGTTACATTCATCTGTCCACCACAGGCGTTTTCTTGTTCTTTGTAACGGGGCTATGTTTACAGCTGCTTGAAGTTGCGGCCAATTTTGTGGATGCATTTCTTCAGTTCCTTTCATGAAGTTTTCATTACGTTTAATATTCTCTATTAGCCCAGGCATTTAAGTCAAAATATCGCCTTAACCTAAAAAAATGTTATAAAGCCAATTCTTTCAGAATCCATTAATTCGACCCTAGGGAACAACATATCAAAATACTCGGCCGTACATGTGCCGGCCTCCTTGATTTCCAGGCCTGGAAACCTGGAATTCCAGGAATTTTTCATCGCTGTCCTGGAACGCCCATAAAAACCGAACGACTCGGCCTAGGTAGACAAAAGTGGTGTCAAATGAAAGAGAAAAGCATGCAGACTCCATATATAAGGTTTTAGGCAATGCTTTTCTCATTTCGGGGTGGATCGTAACAAAACAAACGCGCGAAATTCAAAATTTTTGTAAGTTTGAGTTCATTTGCACGTTTATTAGAGACTAAGACGGCAGCTATTTATGAGAATAGAGTGTGTTTTGAAAAAGGAAACTGAAAAAGCGGAGTAACTTACTTTCATTATGAGCTGGAGCCAACTCCACCCTCTCTTTTTGACGGATGTTCAATGCGCAAAACGGACAAGTCAGCGTTTGCGTCTCTCTTTAAGCACTCAGAAAAATAGGCGATCAACTTTGTCCAGAGACCACGTATGTCATTGACGGAGGCTATCTCATGTACGCTGTTAGTTGGCCTCGACTGGCAACATACGGAGAAATTTGCGACCTTTACGTCAGACACGTTATGACTCGATACCCATCTGCAGTTGTTTTCGACGGATACAATGGCCAGCCAACTATGAAAGAAGCGGAGCAAAGGCGACGCGCTGCAAGAAGGACCTGTTTTGATACCGACTTGACCGAACATTCGACATCGACAACATCAATCACAGGCGGACTTTCTGACGAACAGGAGAAACAAATCTCGACTTATTGATGTACTTGTTTCAAGATTTGAAGCTGTAAAAGTTCGAGTATACCAGGCAACTGGGGACGCCGATCGTCTCATCGTGCACACTGCTTTGGAGATAGAGAGCTTGGGGAAGTCTGTAGTTGTAGTCGGCAACGATACCGATCTTCTGGCAATGCTGATTGCTAGGCGTCAGACGGGAGATGTCTTCATGCTACACCCAGGGACTTCCAAGTGCCCCGGAATGCTGTACGATATTGGTGCTATTCAAGATGAAATAGGTGACATGAAGAACTGCGTGCTGTACTCCCATGCTGTCTCATGTGGTGATAAAACATCTGCAATCTACGGGAATGGGAAAAAGAAGGCTTACAAATTGCTTCAAAAAAGTATGGATCTTCGGGAAGAAATTGTCAAAACATACACAAATCCATCTGCGAGTCGCAAAGAAGTTTGCACTGTTGGAGAAAAGTTCATAAGGGCACTGTATCCTGGAGGAAATGAATTGGAGAATATCGATTATCTTTAACATCGTGTGTACCAAATGACCATTGCGCGCCAAGGTCTGACTTCTCAGTTTGAACTTGCGACTCTTCCTCCAACAAGGGAAGCTCTACGGCAGCACTCAATGCAGGTAACTTTCACTGTTTTCCTTTACACTACACGTATACAATATTTTTCTAGTATTTCTCAGGAGAGTTAAATATGTTGAGTTGATTTTAGGTTCAAGAATGGCTGGGAAGGAACCTCAATCCAACAGAGTGGCGCTGGCAAGCCATTGACAACTCTCTTTTGCTCGTTCCCACAACTCTGCCACCAGGTCCTGGCTCTCTTCTCCTCCTAATTGCCTGCGATTGCAAGACGGACTGCGGAGTGCGTTGTGGATGTAGACGATCCGGCCAAGAGTGCTCAGAAATGTGCCCTCAATGTCACGGACAAAATGGTCATAACACAGTACATCGTTATGAATCAGATCAGGATCTAGATACACCCGATGTCACTTAAACTACCAGTTTCTTGTATTACACCTTTTAATCCAATGCCTTTTTCCTATGATTTCGAAGGCTTAACGCATAATTAATTATTATGTGTGTAAATACAAATTTCATCTTGTGTTTCTTCCGTAGAAAAAAAAGCATTATTAGCTCAACCTTTACTTTCCAGGTGCTAACCGATTAAGCTAAAACCCGACGACACAACGCAATCCTGCACTGTCATCTGACAGCTACTACACGTTTAATTTTCGCTATAAGTTTACAATAATAAACGTAAAGCAAACATGACAGATGGTCTTAAAAGCTACAAATGTGGTCTTAGTTATATCACGCCTGATTTTTTGGTATGTACTTCATGTCCAGTCGTTGCTGTACCTGCAGAAAAAATCAAACGTCAAAAATTTTGAATTTCGCTCGTTGTTTTTGTTACAAACTACCCCGAAAGAAGAAAAACATTGCCTAAAGTCTTATATATGGAATCTGCATGCTTTTTCTTTCATTTGATACTACTTTTGTCTACCTAGGCCGTGTCGTTCGTTTTTTACGGGCGTTCCAGGACGGCGATGAGGAATTCCTGGAATTCCAGGTTTCCAGGCCTGGAAATCAAGGAAGCCGGCACATGTACGCCCGAGTATTTTGATATGTTGTTCCTTAGGGTCGAATTAATGGGTTGTGAAAAAAATAGCTTTATAACATTTTATTGGACCTAAAAACCTTATTTTCCTGGGCTATATATCATATTTACGTTGAGAAGCTCGTTTCGTAAAGTTTCGTTTCTCAGGAATCACATCAAGGGAACATTTTGTTGGATAATGATCAGAATCTAAGCCCAGGCCTTTCAGTACTTTTAGTTTCATGATTTATAATATGGGAATTTAAAAAAAACACTTTTCAACTGTAACCTTCCCAGATTACAAGGGATCGAACCCTTAATTTTGAGACGTACGATTTTATTAATCGTGTATATATTTTTAATTGATGCTTTTTATGTTGTATAATGATTTAATATAGTGTATGATGTCACACAATCGATTTCCGATTAATTTGTTTAGATTTCAAGGATTGTAAATTGGCAGGATCTAAGTCAGGGTATATGTGTGAATGTTTAACATTGGAATAATGTTCAATAAGTTAGTCTGGAAATGTGCTACAAGTAGGAAGTGGACTTGTTGTCCACGCTGGTTTTTTCTATCGGCCACCCAGTGGAGAGGTGACTAATAGGTAAGAGGTGGGCCTGGAGTATTTCTGACACATTCCTTATTTGGGCATATTTTGAAGCGTGTTGTTTGATTGGCTGTACCCGTGGGGTGAGCCAGGGTAGACCAGTGTTGTGGGGGTGGGGGGAGGATGGCTGTTATTAGCGGTTCAGACTCCGAGCGGAGAGGACGTTTTCTTCAGATTCAGTGAGGGTCGGAACTCATTCTTCAGACCCCGTAGGGGAGTAGAGTTGCATTTTGGGACTTTTGTGATTTTGTGGAGGAGGCAGTATCAGACGATCACAAATTTGTGTTTAATGTGCAATTACTGAGTTGATGACTATAAGTTCTCTAGGAAATTATGAGTCTAGTCTCAAGCATATCGCCTAGATTGTTTGTTTCGAAACGCGTCAAGTATTGTGAATTAACGTCTGGGTACCAAATTTCTGAGACGATAACGGTAAATTGTGGTACGGAGAACACTAGTTAAATATGCTACGTGTTAGTAAATTCAGGAACGGAATAGGCGCGACAATCCAACACACGGATTTGAAGCACCTTATTATAATCAGATCCGCGAAGCAAAGTAAATCGTTGGATTCTGACCATCAATCGAATAATGTACATATTCTTCATAACTGTAAAACTTGCGGGTGAAACATATCATAATTGTGTTGCGAGTAAATAGAACTGATTCTTTGGGAGCACTAACCCCAGAATCAGTAGAGTTAGCCATCACTGCTGAAGTCATCACCTGTAAGTACCAGTTATCTTTACGTCCAAGGGTCATGATTTTTACCAGATTTCGAGTGTTTTTATTTCTGAGGTTGCCATAATAATTAAGTGTGAATGTATAATGATGCTGCTAATACCGTACAGGTGTTTAACCCCCACGCACCCCGTGTATATAGTTATTGAGAGGCAGGAACGTCAAAATAGGCGCCCAACGTAGGGATCGAAGTACGGTACAGCAACAACAATAGCATTCACGTGTACGCATACGCTAATAGGCCGAGTAATATTTTCATGCAGGTTAAATGTTATCGGAGGAAGGAGTTGAGAAGTAGAGTTATTAGTAAAATTAACGTTAAGATGTGGGAAAGAACTTGAACATGGATATGGATAGGAACGGGTTAGGTGAAGGCTTGATAGAGGAACCGTCGGAGAACTCTATCAATTCCGAGAAAGATCATATCATTATGCAGGGGGGTAGTAAGATTAAAAGTAATGGGGGGATAAAGGAGAGAGTTGGATCGACATGATACTGAGCGGAAAGAACCCCAGGGCGCTTCAAAGGTTGCGGAACGAAATCGACGCAGAAATTAAGAAAGAGATTTTAACTAAGGGAATAGGAGAGGTTGGGAAGCAGTTAGAGTCTTTAAGAAAGGAGGTAAGAGAGTTGAATGAGTCTTTGAGTAAGAAAGTAGAAGAGAGAAGCAGCAGTTAGAGGAGACGTTAGATGATAGCGTAGGGGAGAAGTAGTAGGTGAAGGCGACGTTTGGTGATAGTAGTTTAGATGAGGAGAGGCAGCAGGTGAAAGTAACGTTAGTTGAGAGTAGAGGAGATGGGGAGAAGCAGCAGATGAAGTTGATAGTATTGTCATTTAGACTTTCACGGCCCGTGTTATTATTCATAATGTTGAATTTTGGGCTTATGCCGTGTTTTATTATATTGCAATTCGACGCGTTTCGAAAGAAACCATGTCTTTCATCGTCAGGAATAATCTGGAATACGACAATGTTGCTAAGAGAAAGCAACGAAGATCATATAGAAGGTGCCCAAAGATGGACGCCATTATAGCCCCATGTTAGGGACAACGGAAAGCAGCAGTGAATTACTTTCTCAGGGTTCTGATAATAGGTAGCCAGGATTCACTGAGATTGTAGCCAGTGTCGCGGTTGAAATTATCTGGGTGTTTACGTATTTCAACCGCCTCCCTGATGATTCTGGGACGATATTGCTTTATACGGGCAAGAACATCCACCCCTTGGAACATGACATCATGGCCAGGTGTTAAAGCATGATCGGCAACAGCTGATTTATCAGGTTGAATGAGCCTGATACATCTATTATGTTCCTTAATGCGAGTGCATATTGTTCTCGAAGTCTGCCCGATGTAAACCTTGCCACAAGTACAGGGAACTCTGTAGATACCCGGTTGTTGCAATTTAGGCAAACTGTCCTTAGTTGGTCGCAGGAGTTGCCTAATCTTAACAGAAGTTCCAAATACAGTCCGTATGTTGTATTGACGTAGGATTTTAGCAATACGATCCGTTGTGTTATGTATGTACGGAAGGTAAGCAGTTCCTCTTACATCTCTTTTCTCAACTGACGTCCTATTATTATTTGTTGGTTTCAGAACCGTAGAAATCAAAGCCTTGCTATAACCGTTGCTCTCAAAGGTGGTTCGCAGGGTGTTAATTTCTTCTTGTAAAGAAGACACTTCACAAATCCTCCTAGCCCTGGTAGTTAGAGTTGTAAGGATACCATGTTTCTGGGCAGGGTGATGGTGAGAACTTGCGTGGAGATATCTATTGGTGTGTGTTGGCTTACGAAAAACGCTGTGTCCTAAAGATCCATCCTCTTTCTTGGTGACGAGAACATCTAAAAAAGGTATTTTGCCGTCAGATTCCTTTTCCATGGTGAAACAAATAGAAGGGTGCTGGAGATTAAGGTGATCCAGGAAATGGCTAAGATTTTCCTCACCTTCCGTCCAAACAACGAACGTGTCATCCACATAACGCCACCAGATCTTCGGTTTGAAAGGAGCCGAGGACAAAGCTTTCTCTTCAAAGTTCTCCATGAAGAAATTAGCCACAACAGGAGAGAGAGGACTACCCATGGCCACACCATCAGTCTGCTCATAAAAATTCCCATTCCATAGAAAGTAGGAGGAGGTCATGCAGTGATAAAAAAAAGTCTTGTGATGTCTTCAGGAAAAAAGCCATTAATGAGAGACATAACACCATCAATAGGTACTCTCGTAAACAGAGACACCACGTCGAGACTCACAAGAATATCACCCGGCTGAAGTGTTATAGCTTTTAACTTTTCCACGAAGTGTGTGGAATCCTTAATGTACGAAGGCGTGTTACCCAGAAGCGGCTGAAGTAGTCTACCTAAGTATTTGGAAAGGGCATATGTGGGAGAACCAATCGTACTAACAATAGGTCTAAGAGGGGATGCTATTCCTCCGAGACTCTATGGTATTCCTAAAATGCATAAGGAAGATGTTCCTCTTAGACCTATTGTTAGTACGATTGGTTCTCCCACATATGCCCTTTCCAAATATTTAGGGAGACTACTTCAGCCGCTTCTGGGTAACACGCCTTAGTACATTAAGGATTCCACACACTTCGTGGAAAAGTTAAAAGCTATAACACTTCAGCCGGGTGATATTCTAGTGAATCTCGACGTGGTGTCTCTGTTTACGAGAGTACCTATTGATGGTGTTATGTCTCTCATTAATGGATTTTTTCCTGAAGACATCACAAGACTTTTTTATCACTGCATGACCTCCTCCTACTTTCTATGGAATGAGAATTTTTATGAGCAGACTGATGGTGTGGCCATGGGTAGTCCTCTCTCTCCTGTTGTGGCTAATTTCTTCATGGAGAACTTTGAAGAGAAAGCTTTGTCGTCGGCTCCTTTC
Source organism: Meconema thalassinum (assembly GCA_946902985.2). Lineage (NCBI taxonomy): Eukaryota > Metazoa > Arthropoda > Insecta > Orthoptera > Tettigoniidae > Meconema > Meconema thalassinum. Next base: position 4,760,111 of record OX336392.1, on the reverse strand, counting down.
AAACCGAAAATCTGGTGGCGTTATGTGGATGACACGTTCGTTGTTTGGACGGAAGGCGAGGAAAATCTTAGCCATTTCCTGGATCACCTTATTCTCCAGCACCCTTCTATTTGTTTCACCATGGAAAAGGAATCTGACGGCAAAATACCTTTTTTAGATGTTCTCGTCACCAAGAAAGAGGATGGATCTTTAGGACACAGCGTTTTTCGTAAGCCAACACACACCAATAGATATCTCCACGCAAGTTCTCACCATCACCCTGCCCAGAAACATGGTATCCTTACAACTCTAACTACCAGGGCTAGGAGGATTTGTGAAGTGTCTTCTTTACAAGAAGAAATTAACACCCTGCGAACCACCTTTGAGAGCAACGGTTATAGCAAGGCTTTGATTTCTACGGTTCTGAAACCAACAAATAATAATAGGACGTCAGTTGAGAAAAGAGATGTAAGAGGAACTGCTTACCTTCCGTACATACATAACACAACGGATCGTATTGCTAAAATCCTACGTCGATACAACATACGGACTGTATTTGGAACTTCTGTTAAGATTAGGCAACTCCTGCGACCAACTAAGGACAGTTTGCCTAAATTGCAACAACCGGGTATCTACAGAGTTCCCTGTACTTGTGGCAAGGTTTACATCGGGCAGACTTCGAGAACAATATGCACTCGCATTAAGGAACATAATAGATGTATCAGGCTCATTCAACCTGATAAATCAGCTGTTGCCGATCATGCTTTAACACCTGGCCATGATGTCATGTTCCAAGGGGTGGATGTTCTTGCCCGTATAAAGCAATATCGTCCCAGAATCATCAGGGAGGCGGTTGAAATACGTAAACACCCAGATAATTTCAACCGCGACACTGGCTACAATCTCAGTGAATCCTGGCTACCTATTATCAGAACCCTGAGAAAGTAATTCACAGCTGCTTTCCGTTGTCCCTAACATGGGGCTATAATAGCGTCCATCTTTGGGCACCTTCTATATGTTCTTCGTTGCTTTCTCTTAGCAACATTGTCGTATTCCAGATTATTCCTGACGATGAAAGACATGGTTTCTTTCGAAACGCGTCGAATTGCAATATAATAAAACACGGCATAAGCCCAAAATTCAACATTATGAATAAGTTGATAGTAGTTTAGATTTTTTTGCGTATGGCTTTCTTAGTGCCGGGAGTGTCCGAGGACATGTTCGTCTCGCCAGTTTTTTGTAGCTGCTTCGAGACGGACACCCAATGGGTGAGCTACAAGTACCGTTGGGGATGGAAGTTGGAATGTTAAGGACGAGGAGTTGGAAGGTAGCGGCTGTGGCCTATAGTTGGGGACCAACTCCGGCATTTGCCTGGAAGGAAGAAGGGAAACCACAGGAGAACATCTTCAAGGTTGCCGGTGGGGGGATTCCAACCTCCTCGTCTCTCGGATGTGAGCGGCTGCCGTAACTACCACGGCTACCTCACCCGGTAGTAGTTTAGATGAGGAGAGACAGCAGGTGAAAGTGACGTTAGGTGAGAGTAGAGGAGGTGGGGAGGAGCAGGAGGTGAACGTGACGTTAGATGAGATTAGCTTGGATGGGAATAGGCAGCAGTTGAAGGTGACGTTAGATGAAAGTAGTTTCGAGGAGGAGAGGGGAGGCAGCAGGTGAGAGTAGCTTAGATAAAGTGAGGCAGCAGGTGAGGGTGACGTTAGGAGAAGGTAGAGGAGATGAGGAGAGGCAGCAGCTGAAAGCGACGTTAGGTGAATATCAGCATGGAGATTCTAGTAGACAGGACGAACAGAAGGTGGAAATCAGGAATTATCGAAATTGAAAGAAACAGAGTAAACAGATGGTATTGCCTATGAAGTTAGATTTGATTTATGAAGTAGTAGCCTACTTGGTGATGACAGACTAGACAATCATAAGGTTAGCATGGATTTTGATAACGGAATTTCATGTTTGGAGAAGGACATTAAGGGTCAGGGAATTAAGATGAGATGTGAATTAGTTGAAGAGGTGGATGGTGCGTGAATTACTAAGGGTTTGGAGGGGATGTCAGCAGAAGTGTCTGACGAGGAGGTACAGCTGGAGGCTGTGTGCCATATTTCGGTAGAGGAACATCGAGGTGATCCACTTTAGGAAGCCGTGGACAAAAGCACGTTGTGTGATGAGAGTAAGGAAGATTTGTTTGAAGTTTTATTGAGTAACAAGGAAGTATTTAGTGATAAGCCTGGATTAACGCACGTATACACCCATCAATTCGAGCTGGTTGATAGATCGCCTTTTTCTGGACCTAGATATGCCATTCCTTTCAGTTATGATGCCGCCGTAGAATATGAAAGTAGCCATAAGTTAGATTTAGGGGTCATAGAGCCAATTAAGGGTTGTTCAGGATTGCTTATTGTGGGAGCGGTGTGTTGCCGAGCAACATGTCGGTGGCGCTGGATTGGAGACTGGACGTCAGCTAAGCCCGCCAGCGGCTATATGGTCAACTAATTAACAGCTCTGCCCTATCTGATAGCCAAACTAATTTGGTAGTCCTTGATTCCTTTGTTGTAGATGATTCTGAGTGCTATGTCGTCGTCGTGCTGGTTTTTGGTCAAACTAGTATAATAAAATAGTTAATACAACTCGGTGCATTCGTGATATGATTCAGTCCTAATAAGATTTACAGTCCATTCTGTAAGCATTTTCATCATTCATAATTTTGGTCCTACCGGCCGGATGCACAGGGTATATTAATTAATTACATCAAGCTGATATGCAAATCGACCGGGAGTGATACCGTTCGTACCGTTCTCTGCCAATCTGTGTGGGGTGCTACGCTGTATTTGTATCATATTGCACAATTTCGTGACCCGCTAGCACCTACTACATCAACCAGACCATCTCCCCACCAAGGGACGAGTAGCATCTTGATTACAGCAGTAAGCTCAGGTCTTAATTTATATTTATTAGCAATCAATATTGATTACTGCGTGTAGTATGGATCCTAGTGTACGGAAAACACTGACAAGAAAACGAGCTGTCGCTAAGTCCAAAATCACCAACATCCAAAAATATATTGATTCTCTAACAGATGACATTGATATATTTAATATTAAAATCAGACGCGAAGCTCTGCAGCAGGCCTGGAACAGTTACAACACTATTCAGGACGAGCTTGAAGTAGAAGATGATACCCAAAATCACGCAGCTGATAGGGAACTATTTTCAAATATCTTTTACGAGCTATAGCCTACGCTAAACTAACGAAATTAATTGAAACTAGTGACAAAGTTGAAAATGATTCACATTTAAGCATAAATTCTAACACTCCAACGTCTGCCTGTAAATTAAAATTACCCACGGTAAAGCTACCTACATTTAGCAATGCTGTGGTAGATTTCCGGCATTTCCATGACACATTTCAGTCTTTAATTTGTTCGCAATGAATCGTTAGATGACAGAGATATTATTACCTTCTAGCTTCAGTATCAGGTGAGGCACACACATTAATTGCCAATCTCCCAGTTACATCTGACAATTTCAAAATTGCATGGGCTTTAATTTGTGAAAGGTACAATAACCCTCAACTTGTTGCAACGACACATGCCAAAGCTCTGTCGTAGCTAGAGAATGACCGAAATTACTTCGAGAGTTGCTCAGCCATTGCAAAAGCAATCTTAACGCCATTGAGGCATTAGATTTAAAAATACCATTGCATGGATTAATTATTTCCCAGTTATACTTGGAAAAAGTTGATTGCAATACTAGAAAGGACTGGGAACTGAGGCCTCGTTCTCAACCCACATTCTTGAATGATTTTCTGCAATTTCTAGAACAACGGTATCAGGCTCTAGAACCCCTGGGTTCTAGGTTGCCCTCTAAAGGCTCAGAATTGGACACGACTAAGACTAGAATTTCGAAGGATACAAGACATACTTATGTAGCAACCAAAATACATGCGTTCTATGTAATAATGGCCGTGTCTTGTATTAATATTCTAAGTTTCGTGAATCTAATTTACGACAAAGACTTAACATCGTGAAGCAAAATCATCTCTGTTCCAATTGCATATCCAGAGGACACAAGGATAGCACTTGTCCATCTGAACATAGATGTCACCAGTGTGGTAGAAAACATCACACATTAATCCACATACAAGAGTCGCAAGCAAGCTCACAGCAGACAGTTTGAGCTTACTGTTCATTTAAGCAAAAACCAGTTACTCAAATTCTGCTAGCCACAGCATAAGTCATGGTGTATGACAGCTCAGGATATCATCATAAGTCTCGGGCACTCCTAGATTCTGGGTCACAGACGAATTTCATAATAGAAAATCTAGTTCAACGCCTTCACTTGAAGAAAGTTCGTAATCAGATTCCGATTCAAGGGATTAATGAAGTGACCTCCAAGATAAATCATAGTGTACAGGTGCAATTCAAATCGAACTCAACTGAGTTCAGTGCCAACATTATATGTTCTGTATTACACTCTATCACTGGTGACATGCCCTCTACATCACTGCAAATCAATGACTGGAATATTCCTGACGATATTCAGCTGGCTGATCCTACACTTTGCAAGCCAGGAAGAATAGATCTACTGTTGGGTGCTGAGCTATTCTTTAACCTTTTACTTCCTGAAAGAAGAACTAGGCCCAGAAACTATCCCGTTCTACAAAACACCGAATTGGGATGGATTCTGTCCGTAAAGATCCAGGCTTCAAGACCCAAAAATCTTAACACTCAACCACACTGTTCATTCCTACTTCGAAATGATGCGTCTTACGGTCAGCAGTTACAACGCTTTTGGGAAAAAGAAGATTTACCATTGAAACAGTTGACGTCCGAGGAAGAATTATGCGAACACCATTTCAAACAGAACACCACTAGAAACTCGATTGGTCGTTATATGGTTCGACTGCCACGTCGGACAGAGCAAGTTAAACTTGGTGAGTCTTTTCACCTCGCCAAACAGAGATTGCTGCAAATAGAACGTCGGCTGCTCAAACAACCCGAAGTACGTCAGGCTTACAACGAATTTGTGTGCGAATACGAAAAATAAGGTCACATGAAAGAAGTTGAAATTGGTACTGCTCCTGAAACTATTGAAACTTTATATTTGCCCCACCATGCAATATTTAATGCCTCAAGTACAACCACCAAAACACGAGTTGTCTTCATGGATCTGCACGCTCTAGCAACGGACTGTCCTTAAACGATACCTTGTTAGCTGGGCCCACAATCCAACGAGATTTATACTCCATTGTACTTCGTTTTAGAATGCACCCCATTGCTTTCACAGCTGATATTGCTAAAATGTAAAGACAGAATCAGGTTGATCCATCCGACACACCCTTACAACGGATTCTTTGGCGAACTTCACCAGATCTTCCTATCAAGACCTTTGAACTATCCACCGTGACGTATGGAACCAGCAGTGCTCCTTTTCTAGCCACGTGCTCGTTACATCAATTAGCTGAGGACGAGAATGAACACTATCCCAAAGCAGCATATGTTCTGCGGAGAGATTTTTACGTAGATGATCTGATAACTGCAACTAGTACCGTCGCAGAAGCACTGCAGTTACAGAGTGACATGATCGCACTACTTGAAAGAGGAGGATTTTCGCTTCGTAAATTCTCTGCTAATTACAAAGCCCTATTGGAAGCATTACCAGTAGAGTACCGAGAGACTCAGTCTCCCATTTCGTTAGACAAATGTGAAAACACACTTGGCCTATTATGGAATCCATCAGCAGATCAATTCATGATTTCCAGTTCTTCTAATGATACATTTGTCTATGGTCGGTCAAACTGAGACCCACAAAGCGCATAGTCTCTTCTATTGTGGCTTCTACGTTTGACCCACTCGGGTTAATTAGCCCAATTGTAATTAGGTACGGTATAAGATATTTCTGCAGGAACTGTGGATTTCGTAATTAGATTGGGACACTCCACTTTCTGATGAACTCATGTCGAAATGGAATCATTTGTTTCGTCATCTTCAACAAATCAACAGCATCAGCACCGATCGCATTGCAATGCCATACGCCAATCCAGCCAACATTCAGTAGCACGGGTTTTGTGATGCTAGAGAGAAGGTCTATGGCGCATGTCTGTATCTCCGGTCAAGAAATCATGAGGGGAATATTTCCAGTCGACTGGTATGCTCCCTGTCAAAAAGATTGCGTTTCCACGTCTTGAATTGTGCCGAGTGGTCTTACTTGCACAGTTGATCAGAAAGACAGTCCCGATTCTCGGTATACAAAATTTACTCCATTCACCTCTTAACAGATTCTAGCATTGTTCTAGTTTGGATTAATGTTTTGCTACGCGATGGAAAACATTCGTTGCTAACAGAGCGGCTTTCGTCCAGAATAATACCAGCACGGAATATTGGGGTCATGTTTCTACACATGACAATCCTGCCGACCTGATATCTCGTGGTGTAGACCCAGCAACCCTTCTAGAAACTCAGATGTGTTGGAAAAGTCCCAAGCGGCTCAATGATTTCCTTGAATTCTGGTTAGAAGGCAAGCTACAAGATCTTCTTACAGAACTACCAGAAATGCGGTCAGTCACAACATTGCTGTCTACATCCAATTCTGATGATGATATTACGAAAAATTCTCTTCTCAAAGGAAACTATTACGCATAGTTGCCTACTGCAAGCGTTTCATTGACAATGTCAGCGATACTACAAACGCTGGAGTGGAGAACTAATATCACAAGAACTTGAGAAGGCATTACTGCTATGCATCAAAATGGTTCAACAATCCACTTACCCAAAGAAGATCATAGCATTGGCTCAAGATGACCTCATCGCTAAGAAGAGTAATCTTTTGACTCTCAATCCATTCCTTGACAAAGAGGAAATACTTCGAGAGGGTGGAAGACTCCGTAATTCAGATCTGACCTTTGACAGCAAACATCAAATCATCCTTCCGCCTGAGCATCATTTCACAAGACTGATCGTTCTGCATGAACATATGAGACTTCTTCACGCCGAAACTGACAAGGGAACGGATTGCGGTGTAAAATTCTAAACTGGTTGAAATTTAGTACACAATAATCATACAAAGTTGTAAAATGACGTAGTGAAAACCAGACGGGCCACTTTCAATTTTGAACGCCGAAAACCTGCCGGAGGATGGCATGAGCGAGGATGTGGAAAGTGGTAAAGCTGACCCTGAATCCCAACAGCACGCATTGGCTCCCGGTCACCGGGCAGCGACCTACCGTGCTGCTTTGCATTCCCTACCTTCCACCTTCCCCTCACCACAACACTCCCTTATTAGCTCGATAGGGCTATGGAGAACAAAAGTGATGTTTCGGATGAACAGGTCCCAAATTGTTCCGTCATCCAGCTATGTAAGTGTGACACTTTTATTTTGTCTGTTTTTAATTTTACTGGCACAGCCAACTTTAATTTACAGTCAGAATATTGACAAATATCAGAAAGTGACACCTTCCAAATTGTAATCCTTAAAATGCGGTAGTTTGTCTACAAAGCTGCTTTACTGAAAGTGATCGCTATGATAGCTGGTGGCCGGGAGCCATCGCGTGCTACTAGGATTCAAGGTCAGCTTTGCCTCTTCCCACCTCCTCACTCATGCAGTCGCCCGGTAGGTTTTCGGCGTTCAATATTGGCGTTCAAAATTGAAAGTGGCCCGTGCGGTTTTGACTACGTCATTGTACAACTTTGTAGGAGTATTGTGTACTAGATTTCAACCGGATTGGAATTTTACACCACAATCCGTTCCCTTGTCAGCTACTGTTATCTTCATTACGCTCTCGTTTTTGGATTCCAAGAGCATGGCAAACTATCCGTGCCGTTCTTCATAAGTGCCTACCGTGTTTCAAACTGAAAACACAACGCAATCATCAGCTCATGGGGGAATTGACTGCAAGTAGAATTAAAATTACTCGCCCATTCTTGTCTCCGGGAGTTGATTTCGCAGGCCCAATCAGCATAAAACAAGGCTCGTCAACAAGTAAATCGACTCAGAAAGTCTACATTGCGGTTTTTGTTTGTTTGTCCACCAAAGCCGTGCATATGGAACACATGACCAACTTGGCATCTCAAGCATTCATAGCTGCTCTTGGTAGATTCATTGCACGCCGTGGACACGTCAAAGACATATATAGCGACAATGGCACCTCATTCGTAGGCGCAAATAGGGAACTAGGCGATCTCCGGAATCTCTTTAAGAATCAACACTGTTCTTAAGAGAATTATATGATTATGCTACAGCCTCTAACCTCACTTGGCATTTCCTCCCAACACAATCTCCTCATTTTGGTGGCTTGTGGGAGTCAGCTGTTAAGGCCATGAAGAGATGTCAACGCTGTTAAATTAAATTGAAGCATGTCTTAATTCAAGGCCATTGTGTGCACTCTCCGATGACCCTAACGATCCCGCAGTATTGACACCAGGCCATTTCCTTATTGGAGCTCCTCTCATGTCATTACTGGATCCTGATGTGACTGAGCTTAATGTGAATCGTTTAAGCAGATGGCAACATATTCAACAAACGCAACAGCATTGGTGGTCGCGATGGTCCACCTGCACAACCTTCAGCAACGGAGAGAGTGGACTTCCTCTTCTCCTAATTTACAGCCAGGCACTCTTGTTCTACTGAAGGACTATCACCTGCCACCTATGCATTGGAAGCTGGGTGTAATCAAACAAGTGTTTCCAGGAGGTGACAACATAGTTAGAGTTGTAGTCGTGAGAGTCAGTTCTACAGTATTCAGAAGGTCAATCCACAAACATGTTCCTTTACCTTCCCCGTAACCCAGCATGTCAAATGCATTACGGTCTTGAACTAGTTCAACGGGGGCAGAATGTTCAGGATTGCTTCTTGTGGGAGCGGTGTGTTGCCGGGCAGCATGTCGGTGGCGCTGGATTGGAGACTGGACGTCATATAAGACCGCCAGTGGCTATATGGTCAACTAATTAACAGCTCAGGCCTATCTGATAGCCAATCTAATTTGGTAGTCCTTGATTCCTTTTTTGTAGATGATTCTGAGTGCTATGTCGTCGTCGTGTTGGTTTTTGGTCAAATTAGTATAATAAAATAGTTAATACAACTCTGTGCATTCGTGATATGATTCAGTCCTAGTAAGATTTACAGTCCATTCCGTAAGCATTTTCATCATTCATAATTTTGGTCCTACCGGCCCGGATGCACAGGGTATATTAATTAATTACATCAAGCTGATATGCAAATCGACCGGGAGTGATACCGTTCGTACCGTTCTCTGCCAATCTGTGTGGGGTGCTACGCTGTATTTATATCATATTGCACAATTTCGTGACCCGCTAGTACCTACTACATCAACCAGACCATCTCCCCACCAAGGGACGAGTAGCATCTTGATTACAGCAGTAAGCTCAGGTCTTAATTTATATTTATTAGCAATCAATATTGATTACTGCGTGTAGTATGGATCCTAGTGTACGGAAAACACTGACAAGAAAACGAGCTGTCGCTAAGTCCAAAATCACCAACATCCAAAAATATATTGATTCTCTAACAGATGACATTGATATATTTAATATTAAAATCAGACGCGAAGCTCTGCAGCAGGCCTGGAACAGTTACAACACTATTCAGGACGAGCTTGAAGTAGAAGATGATACCCAAAATCACGCAGCTGATAGGGAACTATTTTCAAATATCTTTTACGAGCTATAGCCTACGCTAAACTAACGAAATTAATTGAAACTAGTGACAAAGTTGAAAATGATTCACATTTAAGCATAAATTCTAACACTCCAACGTCTGCCTGTAAATTAAAATTACCCACGGTAAAGCTACCTACATTTAGCAATGCTGTGGTAGATTTCCGGCATTTCCATGACACATTTCAGTCTTTAATTTGTTCGCAATGAATCGTTAGATGACAGAGATATTATTACCTTCTAGCTTCAGTATCAGGTGAGGCACACAGATTAATTGCCAATCTCCCAGTTACATCTGACAATTTCAAAATTGCATGGGCTTTAATTTGTGAAAGGTACAATAACCCTCAACTTGTTGCAACGACACATACCAAAGCTCTGTCGTAGCTAGAGAATGCCCGAAACTACTTCGAGAGTTGCTCAGCCATTGCAAAAGCAATCTTAACGCCATTGAGGCATTAGATTTGAAAATACCATTGCATGGATTAATTATTTCCCAGTTATACGTGGAAAAAGTTGATTGCAATACTAGAATGGACTGGGAACTGAGGCCTCGTTCTCAACCCACATTTTTGAATGATTTTCTGCAATTTCTAGAACAACGGTATCAGGCTCTAGAACTTCTGGGTTTTAGGTTGCCCTCTAAAGGCTCAGAATTGGACACGACTAAGACTAGAATTTCGAAGGATACAAGACATACTTATGTAGCAACCAAAATGCATGCGTTCTATGTAATAATGGCTATGTCTTGTATTAATATTCTAAGTTTCGTGAATCTAATTTACAACAAAGACTTAACATCGTGAAGCAAAATCATCTCTGTTTCAATTGCATATCCAGAGGACACAAGGATAGCACTTGTCCATCTGAACATAGATGTCACCAGTGTGGTAGAAAACATCACACATTAATCCACATACAAGAGTCGCAAGCAAGCTCACAGCAGACAGTTTGAGCTTACTGTTCATTTAAGCAAAAACCAGTTACTCAAATTCTGCTAGCCACAGCATAAGTCATGGTGTATGACAGCTCAGGATATCATCATAAGTGTCAGGCACTCCTAGATTCTGGGTCACAGACGAATTTCATAACAGAAAATCTAGTTCAACGCCTTCACTTGAAGAATGATCGTAATCAGATTCCGATTCAAGGGATTAATGAAGTGACCTCCAAGATAAATCATAGTGTACAGGTGCAATTCAAATCGAACTCAACTGAGTTCAGTGCCAACATTATATGTTCTGTATTACACTCTATCACTGGTGACATGCCCTCTACATCACTGCAAATCAATGACTGGAATATTCCTGACGATATTCAGCTGGCTGATCCTACATTTTGCAAGCCAGGAAGAATAGATCTACTGTTGGGTACTGAGCTATTCTTTGACCTTTTCATCCTGATAGAAGAACTAGGCCCAGAAACTATCCCGTTCTACAAAACACCGAATTGGGATGGATTCTGTCCGTAAAGATCCAGGCTTCAAGATCCGAAAATCTTAACACTCAACCACACTGTTCATTCCTACTTCGAAATGATGCGTCTTAAGATCAGCAGTTACAACGCTTTTGGGAAAAAGAAGATTTACCATTGAAACAGTTGACGTCCGAGGAAGAATTATGCGAACACCATTTCAAACAGAACACCACTAGAAACTCGATTGGTCGTTATATGGTTCGACTGCCACGTCGGACAGAGCAAGTTAAACTTGGTGAGTCTTTTCACCTCGCCAAACAGAGATTGCTGCAAATAGAACGTCGGCTGCTCAAACAACCCGAAGTACGTCAGGCTTACAACGAATTTATGTGCGAATACGAACAATAAGGACACATGAAAGAAGTTGAAATTGGTACTACTCCTGAAACTATTGAAACTTTATATTTGCCTCACCATGCAATATTTAATGCCTCAAGTACAACCACCAAAACACGAGTTGTCTTCATGGATCTGCACGCTCTAGCAACGGACTGTCCTTAAACGATACCTTGTTAGCTGGGCCCACAATCCAACGAGATTTATACTCCATTGTACTTCGTTTTAGAATGCACCCCATTGCTTTCACAGCTGATATTGCTAAAATGTAAAGACAGAATCAGGTTGATCCATCCGACACACCCTTACAACGGATTCTTTGGCGAACTTCACCAGATCTTCCTATCAAGATCTTTGAACTATCCACAGTGACGTATGGAACCAGCAGTGCTCCTTTTCTAGCCACGTGCTCGTTACATCAATTAGCTGAGGACGAGAATGAACACTATCCCAAAGCAGCATATGTTCTGCGGAGAGATTTTTACGTAGATGATCTGATAACTGCAACTAGTACCGTCGCAGAAGCACTGCAGTTACAGAGTGACATGATCGCACTACTTGAAAGAGGAGGATTTTCGCTTCGTAAATTCTCTGCTAATTACAAAGCCCTATTGGAAGCATTACCAGTAGAGTACCGAGAGACTCAGTCTCCCATTTCGTTAGACAAAGGTGAAAACACACTTGGCCTATTATGGAATCCATCAGCAGATCAATTCTTGATTTCCAGTTCTTCTAATGATACATTTGTCTATGGTCGGTCAAACTCAGACCCACAAAGCGCAAAGTCTCTTCCATTGTGGCTTCTACGTTTGACCCACTCGGGTTAATTAGCCCAATTGTAATTAGGTACGGTATAAGATATTTCTGCAGGAACTGTGGATTTCGTAATTAGATTGGGACACTCCACTTTCTGATGAACTCATGTTGAAATGGAATCATTTGTTTCGTCATCTTCAACAAATCAACAGCATCAGCACCGATCGCATTGCAATGCCATACGCCAATCCAGCCAACATTCAGTAGCACTGGTTTTGTGATGCTAGAGAGAAGGTCTATGGCGCATGTCTGTATCTCCGGTTAAGAAATCATGAGGGGAATATTTCCAGTCGACTCTTATGCTCCCTGTCAAAAAGATTACACTTCCACGTCATGAATTGTGCCGAGCGGTCTTACTTGCACAGTTGATCAAAAGGACAGTCCCGATTCTCGGTATACAAATTAACTCCATTCACCTCTTAACAGACTCTTGCATTGTTCTAGCTTGGATTAATGTTCTGCTACGCGATGGAAAACATTCGTTGCAAACTGAGCGGCTTTCGTTCAGAATAATACCAGCACGGAATATTGGGGTCATGTTTCAACACATGACAATCCTGCCGACCTGATATCTCGTGGTGTAGACCCAGCAACCATTGTAGAAACTCAGATGTGTTGGAAAAGTCCCAAGCGGCTCAATGATTTCCTTGAATTCTGGTTAGAAGGCAAGCTACAAGATCTTCTTACAGAACTACCAGAAATGCGGTCAGTCACAATATTGCTGTCTACATCCAATTCTGCTGATGATATTACGAAAAATTATCTTCTCAAAGGAAACTATTACGCATAGTTGCCTACTGCAAGCGTTTCATTGACAATTGTCAGCGATCCTACAAACGCTGGAGTGGAGAATTAATATCACAGGAACTTGAGAAGGCATTACTGCTATGCATCAAAATGGTTCAACAATCCACTTACCCAAAGAAGATCATTGCATTGGCTCAAGGTGACCTCATCGCTAAGAAGAGTAATCTTTTGACTCTCAATCCATTCCTTGACAAAGAGGAAATACTTCGAGAGGGTGGAAGGCTCCGTAATTCAGATCTGACCTTTGACAGCAAACATCAAATCATCCTTCCGCCTGAGCATCATTTCACAAGACTGATCGTTCTGCATGAACATATGAGACTTCTTCACGCCGAAACTGACAAGGGAACGGATTGCGGTGTAAAATTCTAAACTGATTGAAATTTAGTACACAATAATCATACAAAGTTGTAAAATGACGTAGTGAAAACCAGAGGGCCACAGTCAATTTTGAACGCCAATATTGAACAACGAAAACCTGCCGGAGGATGGCATGAGCGAGGAGGTAGGAAGTGGTAAAGCTGACCCTGAATCCTAGCAGCACGCATTGGCTCCCGGTCACCGGGCAGCGACCTAAGTAGGGGGGTAATGCCGATTCCAAATAGTGTCATGGCCGCCGCGTTAGTCCAAGCCAATATCTCGCGAACCCATGGTCGGATGTTGACATATGAGGTATCGTTGAACTCGAGCTGACGTCCTCTTTCCTATTGACCATGTATTATATTTTTCAAAAATTCTTTGAATTTTTTTGTTTTCGAAAGTTGGTGATAGTTTGAAAACCAAAGATGATAGAACGTTGTGCCATGGTTCAAACGAATGGTCTTTATGACCTTTATTTTCTATAGTAAAACGTTTTTACTTTTTATGTTTTTTTGAAAACACTCGAATTTTGAAAATTCTATATTTTGGAAACTAGGAACTCTACAAAAACGTTTATTTGACATAAATGAAACGTCCCTATGCCCTCTACCCCCAAAATAAATTTCAAGTCGCTAGAGCAAAAATTTGTGTTTTGTAAGTTGTGGGATGCTGAGAGGGCTGCACCACTTCTTATTGAGCCACCCTCGTATTTGCCCCGAAGCTGATATCTCGCTAACCAATGGTCGGATTTGAACATACAGGATGTCCTAGCACTCGTAGTGATGTCCCCTACTTTCCTATAGCCTCTTTATTTGATTAAAATACCAAAACTAAAAGGTCATGTGCTTTTAATATCTCGCGAACCAATCATGCTAGAGGCATGTTCGATAGGTCCAAGGACTCGGGGTGACGTCCTCTCTGCTATGGACCACTCGTTATAATTTTTAATAAAATTGGAAACTCGATTTTGGGGTAAACACGTGTTTTTTGTGATTTTGCCAATATCTCACGAAGCAATAACGCTAGAGGCATGTACGACGGGTCCAAGGATTCGAGCAGACGTCCTCTTTGCTATGGACCACTCGTTGTAATTTTAAAAAATTTGGGAAACGCGATTTTGGGGTAAACACGTGTTTTTTATGATTTTTGCCGATATGTCACAAACCAATAACGCTAGAGACGTGTACGAGGTGTCCTAGGACTCGGGCTAACGCCCCCTTTCAAATGTGGTAGATATTTTTTCCAAAAAAATAATTCACCAAGGGGCTAACGCCATACATGTTGAAAAAACGTTTTCTTTTTCTTTACCTGTTTATAATTTTCATGGAGCGTGGTGGTTGAGAGAGACGATACTGCTGGATGTGTGTGTTTCAACGAACCTGTCGCTGACCAAGGTGGCTGTGTTCAATAGATCAATCGCTATTTCGGCGGGCCGGTTTATGACAGAGCGAGGGTACGTTTTTTCACACTTTTTACCTTTAACGTGTAAACGGTGATGAGAACTTGGTTCTATGTTGGTCGAAGCGATACAGAAAACAAACTTGCAGATGAGCAGGAGGTGAAGGTCATTTGAGCTTATTGGAAGGCTCCGGTCTGACTTGACAACAGGTGCAATGGAAAAAATGACCAAGACGCTTGAAGGTGAAATAATCTGACCATTGTGGTGGCAGGGGAGTGTGAAAGGCATGCACACACATTTGTGAAACCACAGGCACGCTAAACCAGTGACATCCTGTTTTGCTTCGTACGTGACAAAATGCAAGTTCATGTGAAATTTGATCTACCGCAGGTGTTCGCTTGGGACGTTATCTGTCCACATGCGCGATAACTGTTAACAAGTTACATCCTGTCTGGCTTCGTACGTGACAAAATGCAAGTTGACGTGAAATTTGATCTGTCACAGGTGTTCAGGTTGGACGTTAGCTGTCCACGTGCCTGATAACAGAATGTTCAAAGCGTGGGAATCGCTGAATCAGTAAAAAGTATGATACAACTTGTGGGAATGATGTCACAACCAATAGAGAGGCAAGAGCTGCAAACAGCAGTGGTGGGAGGTGAAGGGAGGGAGAGGGGAGGGGGTGATGTATGAGAGAACACAGGAGGAAAGGGAAAGACAAACATGTATGAACATGCATGAAGCGCGGAGCGCTGTATACATAGAGCTATAGGTGGTGTACAACATGTGTGAATAAATAAAAAGTACACAGGTTCACACAACATGTAATTTATTGATCCAGGAATTAAACGTAGAGTTAAACCCTAACCATTTGACGTAGAGTTTATTTCCTTTTTGTTTCAACACTTTTTCCACAAGATAATGCTGAGGAAATGCTGTTTTCTGAAGTTCATGGAGATAAAATCTACCTTTTATGGGTTGATGGTTGAGGTCCTCGAGTAAATAGGTGACTGGACTGTCTAAGTAGACTCGACGAATTCGAAATAGTTCAGTCCCCCACTGAGGCGTGTAGCCCTTATTGAAGGCAGACTTAAATTTGCTCACACGAACAAAATCCCCAATGTTCAGTCGGTGACGTTTAGGATCGGCTGTTTTTATGGGGTTAAACAGTTTATCCAATCGCTGAATATTTTTAGTCACGAGGCGTGGCTTGGTCCCAATCGTTCTATGTTCGGTGTCATTGTAACGTGACACTAGCTCAGGTAACATGTCCAACCAGCGATACGTGCCCTGAGTGGTAAACGCTTTCCACATATGGGTTTTCAATGTTCGGTTGAATCGCTCGACCACACTGGCTTTCAGATTGCTGTACGTGGTGTAATGGTGAATATTCTTAGATTTGAGAAAACTGGAGAAATCCTTGTTGAAAAATTCTTTCCCCTGGTCGGTTTGTAGCAGCTGAGGTTGACGTTTGGAGTGTTGAATAATATGTTGAAAGGCCTTGGTAACTAGTGGGCCAGACTTGCGACGCACAGGTTCAACAAAGGCCATTTTGGAATAGACATCAATGACGGTCAACATATAGCGTACACCGTCGTTAACGCTAGCATAGGGTATCATTTCAACCAAGTCAGCCTGCCAAAGTTCATCCACACCTCGTGAAATCACCTTGAGTCGTGGATAATGACGCCTAGCTGGGCGATGCAACTCGTGAGCAATACCCATTTTAATGGGTGAGGGCTTAAATAATAATTTTGGCATTTCGAAGTTCTTGTTCAATTTCTTGAATTTCCCAATCGTGACCGGTATGGCCAGCTTGACGTGAAGCATGCAACAACTGTAGCCGCTGGACGAGCTTATTGGGATTGTGCCAGTAGGTAACATCCACAAGGGGTTTTAATGGTTTAAAAGTCACTCCCGAAGCGGACACTTTACGACGAGTACTTTGACTAGTGGGAAACATTTTTGCAATGATGGTTTTATATTTTTGAGATATATTGGTATTCACTTGTTGCGTGGGATCATACTGTCTTTTGTGAGCATGGGTATCCAATAAAATGGATTTATATTTGTCAAGGTCCTCTGACGTATAATCATGGGAAGAGGGGGTCCGAGAAAAGAGCAGCTTTAACAGTCCTGGCGTTAATTTATAGTTGATGTTTTTAATGACAGCTTTAGTACGAGCAAATTTAATGGATGAATCGCCAATTTTAAAACTATCATCCTCATAGCGAACACCATACTTGGTATCTGTGTTTCCAATAAATAGATCGGTGAAATAGGGTTCCAATGTTGATCCATAATATTTTATTAAAATGGTTTTCAGTTGAGCTTTATGTTGAGGGGTGGCCAAGAGTTGTGAAAACGGAGACGCCCTGGAAGGGCAAGGTGTATCGACCATGGCCAAGGATTTCTTTTTTCTCAAAAACTCTGCAAGGGGTGCGGCCTTTTTTTGAGGCGTAAACACTTGTTCCTCCTCATCCTCAACTTCACTAACACTAGTCAAATCTTCCTGTTCCTCTTCCTCTTCCTCAGGGTCCTCGTGCAGCGTCTGCGTGGCTTGTGAAACGGTGGGTAGCGTTTCAGATGGCTTGAAAGAGGGTTTCAACATGGCTTTTAGTGGAGGTGCTAAATGTTGCTGAATAAACAAAGCATGATTGGCACGTGATTGTTTCAATTGACGAAACTTTTGGCGAATAGTATTTTTTGCTCTAATAATATGCTTTTTCAATTGACTCTCTGCTAACGCCATGGTGTCTTGACAAATGACTTGATGGGGAATGAGACAGGGCCTTAAATAGCAATAAAATGATCAAACCCTAAGCGATACCGTCCTTGGTTGAGTTCACTTTGTTTGTCAATCACTAAACAGGCATGACGTTGAGTGTTCCAGCACTTGGCACACAATTCTGTAAACATTTGAAAGGTCATATCCGGATTCACATGTTCATTATAAATGTGACGACTGTTCCTCTCGTCCTGACGAAATAAAACAATGACATTGGCATTGTCACGAATCAACTGTTTGGACATTTTTGAATACGTTTGTCCAAGATAGAAGCAATCGATATGTTTGTGTCGACCCATGCTGAAATAGCTTTGAATGATGCCTTGACGTTCAGTGGATACATCATCGAAAATCATGAGTGAATCAGGCTTTACCTCATCCGGTGAAATCACATTTTCTTGCATGGAAAATGTAAAATAACCCATATTCTCTTTTTGTAATCCAGACATGACTTGATCCAGAAACACGTAGAGGGGTTGGTAGAGAGATTTTGCAAAAATATAAATATTTTGAAAACGCAGACCATTGGGCGCTGTAATGAGCGTTAGCAAAAGATTAGTCTTTCCACAACCGGAAGGCCCCACAATGATGCAGCGAATGGAAGATGGAAACAGTGAACCATGACGTTGTTCACGTGATGTGGGACAGAGATGGGAAACCATGTCCCCCACGGGGAATGACTCTTGCTGCTTAATAATTTTCATGTCAACTAAGGCTTAGACAGGCTAGCCGGCTGTCTATATACAGGACACCGAACCTTGTCATAGAAACAGTAGACTGCTACTACAGGTTGACGATGGATGTCTTTGGACGTGCGTTGATGGCCAAAGATAGGCCTGTCCCCATACATGATCCTAAACAAGAAACAGATCCTGCTAATAAACACTATGTGGATAGGTCAGTAGTGCCACGCACAAAACAGGGAGATTATGACTTTAAGGGAAAGCGGTTAACCCATGTAAAACATCCTCAAGTGTCTACAGACGTTACTACGAAAAAGTATGTGGATAACAAAGTGTATGAGTTTTATGACAAAGTGCCCCAGCTTATGGTGAATGGCTATAGCGCTAATCACCATCGGATTATTCACGTGGAAGACCCACAAGACGAAGACGATGTTTGTACCAAGCGTTACGTGACCCATGAAATGAAAAGGCGTTATAAATTTATCCCATCTGTGTTTTTAGTGTATCTGACAAATGAAAAACCTGTGAATGACAGAAACCATTTACCGCTAGTCCATGATCAGCACTCGACCTATGTGCTTGCTTCGGGTTTAAGCCACTATCGATTACACTATGATGGAACCATTCACATCAAATATGCCATACCTGATGAGAACCATTTACAAATAAAGATAAATGGTCATAGGATGTTGATCCATAACCATGAAATGGTCAATGCAGGGGACGAATTATCCTTTTATCTCATGTTGACATGGGATGAAAAGCAAGTGGGAAAAACCATAAACGATTTCCCACTTTATGTGGAATTGGAATATACAGCCATGAAATAACCATCTGACGTTAGTTGTGATTTAAACTTTCTTGTGAAAGGTTGTTGGTCATTATCATCATGGTGAAACAAAGGTATGCAGTGAGAAAGACTAAAAAAAGGACTTTGTCCTTGGCAAAGCCAGGGTTTTCAACATTCGTGGCCAAGCCCTTGCGAAAGAAAAAAAGAAAAAATAATGTATTGACCATAAGGAAAGCCCTTCGAGCAGCACAGAGACAGGTTATTCCAAAACGTCGGCGACAGGTTTCAAACCAAGGGCGAGTGATTCCCGTCCCCAAACGAGCGGGATTTTTACCTGCATTATTTGCTGGTTTGGCTGCTCTGGGCTCACTTTTGTGCGGTGCCAGTGCAGTGGCGAAAACCATTAAAGCCGCGCAGCAGGGCAAGCAACAACTCAAAGAAAGTCAGCGACACAATGAAACGATGGAAGCGATTGCCATGGGGGCTAGAAATGCCAATTTAAAGCCAGCCTTTTATCAACAAGGATTTGGGATTTCACCATTTCGAAATATTAAAAAAAAAAAAAAAATTAACCTCAGCCATAGCGAGACATGCCCTGACGCATCAACAAGTGGAAAGCTATGCTAAACAACTAAAGCTTTCTCATTTTCGAGGTGTGTTTATGCGAAACCAATTACCCCCACGACCCTGGAAACAGGAATGTGCTGTTGTCAATTTGGATGATCACCGAGGACCAGGAACGCATTATGTAGCTTATGTCAAAGAGGGATCCACGGTATGGTACTTTGACAGTTTTGGGAATTTGCCCCCGCCCATGGAACTAGTGACCTATTTTGGAAACAGGATCAAGATATATTATAATGTGAAACGTGAGCAAACGTTTAACAGCCAACAGTGTGGACGTTTGTGTTTAATTTTTTTATATAAGACGCAGCATAAGCTAAAACGCCACCAGTATGTCGGCAGAAAGTAAAACGTTTACACTGCATGGACGTGGACCTGAAGTCAGCCTAGACTTCTACCCGCCTATCGAATTGAGTGAAAAACCCTATGGTTTAGGACTTGTTTCTCTTGAAACGTACAATCGAATATACAACATACGTGAAAATGTGAACAACAAGTTTTACTATGATGATTCTGTGCTCACCCTGAACTCTGGTGGATACACGATCGATGATATTTATGAACACATTTATGTGGTGTTGATCAATCAATATGGTTTAAAGTCATTTCTCGACGGAACGCACAAGTTTGAACTTGTAGGAAATACCAACACTCATCGCTGCAGTATTTTCTCTACCTTCAACATTGACTTTAAAACACACCCCGATTCCATTGGTCCATTACTAGGATTTAAACCACGTGTGTTGGAGCCCAACAAAAAACATGACTCAGACCATGAAGTGAAATTCATTGAGGACCATCATGTGTCGGTGACGTGTAATATTATTAGCCAAGTGTACACCAATCAAGAACCATCGCATTCGCTATATGACTTTATTGTGACATCGCCCAATGGGTATATTATTCGTGAAAACCCTCCAGTGGTGCTTTTTCATGCTGTGGCTGTCGATAGTATTAGTAATATAACATTAAGACTGATCAATAGAGATCAACAACTCATTGATCTAGATTCTACCACACCAGTGACTTACAAGTTGGTGCTAAAGCCACTATGAAGTTTGTGTATAAAGCAACAACACTGTCTAGGAATGGTGTTAGTTGTTTGCCACGTGAATACACGTTAACATCTCAAGGCAAGCAGATTTTACAGCATTTGGGTTACCGCGTCAACCCTCATAATGAATTCTATCCTAGAGATAGCGAACCACATCGAGGAGCAACCAGGAGTGGTAAGAATTGATCTCCATTCCTATCAAGCTCAAACACCTGGACTCAATAACAATGATGAAATTCAATTTGCTATCAACAACCAAGATATTTACACTCTACCGCATGAAAGTGTTATTCAGATTGAAGGTCGGCTCACCAAAGCCGATGGCTCTACACCCACCACATCCAAGTTGGCCAACCATGGTTTGGCCTTTCTGTTTTCTGAAGTGCGGTATGTCATTAACGATATCGTGGTGGATAGCACTCGAAATGTGGGCATTTCCAGTGTCATGAAACTATACCCCTCTTATAGTGAGGAAGAAGGTAAAACACTTTGCATGGCAGGTTGGTGTCCTGACTCGACCAATGACTGGATGGTACACACTGATGGGACCTTTACTGGATATTTACCTCTTAAACTGATTCTAGGCTTTGCTGAAGATCACCAACGCATTGTGGTTAACGCAAGGCAAGTGCTTTATCTGGTGAGAGACAGGAGTGATAATAATGCACTCAAGGGAGCCGACAATGCCCCCATCGATTCAAAAATTCAACTACAACGCTTGCTATGGAAAGTTCCCCATGTGACCCTTGAAGATAGCAAAAAACTGGACATACTCAAAATGGTAAAGAGAGATATGCCTCTACCCATGGAATTTAGAAGCTGGGCACTCCATGAGTATCCGCTATTGCCCACCACCAACACACACAGTTGGTCTGTAAAAACAGCTCGCTATACAGAGAGACCTCTCTACCTGATCGTGGGTTTTCAAACGAATCGCAAGTATCAACAAACCAAAGATGCCACGCAATTTGATCACCTGCAATTGAGAAATGCACGTCTTTTCCTCAACGGAGCTGTGTTTCCCTATGAAGGACTGGATTTGGATTTTTCAAAAAATAAGTTTGGCCCCCTGTACGACTTGCTTTCTAAATTTCGATGGTCGTATTATCAAAAAGAGAACGGCCCCATGCTACTACCCCAAGCGTTTAAGGCAAGAGCACCACTGATTGTCTTTGACTGTTCTTACCTGGAAGAGTCTGTCAAGCCATCCAATATCGACATTCGACTAGATTTTGAAACGCATGACAATGTACCAGCCAATACGACGGCCTACTGTTTGATTATTCATCACAAACAAGTCAACTATTATCCACTGTCCAACCAAGTGACGAGTGTATAAATAACAGCTCAACCCACGTCAAGCCGCTCAGTCATGTCTTGCTTTAAAGCCTCAAGAGACGTTACATCCATGAATTTAAACTCTGAAGAACAACGTTTCAAGACTTTTGCCACATGGCCAGTGCCTTTCATAAACCCTCAAGCCTTGGCGGCCGCTGGATTCTACTATTTAAAAACAAGAGATGAAGTGAAATGTGCCTTTTGTCCCATCATCATAGACCAATGGCAGGAGGGCGATGAACCCATGCAGGAACATCAACGCTGGTCACCCACCTGCCCCTACCTGTGCAGAATGAAAGTGGGAAATATACCCTGTCATTCAAGCTATCCATCACTTGTGTCTCTGGGTGATGAAAAAAAACCAAGTTACGATACGTGTGGGCCGTATGGTATCCATGGTGCTTCGGTGAGCAGCTCACCATCAAAAACGCCTAGTTTAGAGACATTGGGACATCATCGGTGTTATGGACGTTACAAACACAAGAGACTATATTGTTGTATCAGTTGCTATCGTCCATATCCTAAAATGAGAAAAGCCTGTAAGACGTGTTATGATAATAAAATGATGTAATTCTTAAATTCTTATTTTTGCATGTCCCCCTGTCCTACCCTAACCTTATTTTTTGGAACTAGCATGGCAGGTAAGTCCATGCCATGATCACACCTGATCGTCCGTCAGTCGTCAGTTGAACTTGGTCCAGACAAGCGTCAACATGTTGCGCACACTCATTGTGGATTGCCAAGGGTTTAAAATTGGTGACAACAAATTTATATTTAAACAAGTGGCCGTGATCGATTGTACCACGTTTTGGATATCACAAGCTACGCATTTGCTATTTAAACCACCCCATGCTTTTGATTTGTTGTGTGAAAAAGACCGTAAACAAACCCAGTGGATTGAAAATCATAGGCAACTAGACTGGAATCAGGGAACCATTTCCTATAAATATTTGGATGTGGTTATGAAAGCACACTTGTCCTCGGCCAATGTGGTATTTGTGAAAGGTAATGAAAAACGTCAATGGTTGCAACCATTTTTGGCGTCTTACTGCCAATGTATCGACCTCATGGAGTTGGGCTGCCCCTCCCTGCAAACGCTCATGGATACTTGTTCCTGTGGCAACATTACCCATACAGCCCTATCGCATGCGTGGCATCTCTTTCATTGGTTAACCACCCATGCCTGCTGGGAGTTGTTGAACAAAATTATAACTCAAGATTTACCTGTGAATGACGTCAGTGAGATTTCTACAAGCGACGTGTAAACATCTACAGCACGTGATACCATGGAGAAAGGCAATGCTACGGACAAAGCCATCGGCAAGTTCTTTGTGTGCAAAAAGAAACTAGACAGTTTTACCAAAGAGGAACTCTTGGCGCTGCCCAAGTCGTTCATTTATTATGTGGCTGCCAACGCGGTCAAAGAAATCTGGCAACATGTACCAAAATCATGGACTCAAGACCCTGTGTTGAGTGAATTGCAACCCTGTACGGATTACGATCACCATAAGCAAGTGGCCATGGCAAAAATACCGTCTATGCGTCAGTGTGCGACTTGCCAGCTAGTGAAACTGTATCACGGTCATAAAAGTCCATGTAAAGACTTTGTTGAATCATTCCACGGGTGTCATGGCGAGAAAAAGCAACAACAACAACAACAAACACAAACATCGTCCACAGAGGAGGAGGAAGACCAAACCTTTTTACCATCGATGGAAAAGGATATGCCAGACCTGTACTGGCAATGGCGTCATTGACAAAGTGATTCAATACCTACCTTTCGAAATCCATCTTCCAGGTTATCGTTTTTGCGGCCCTGGAACTCGTCTCGAAAAACGTTTACAACGTAGTGATGTACCCATTAATCTTTTGGATCAAGCATGCAAGGAACATGACCTTTCTTATCGCCATAGTCATCCTGGTTTAAGACATGTGGCAGATAAATTGTTATTAAAGAAAGCTAAACAACGTTTCACATTCAGTGATGCCTCAGTGGGTGAAAGGATGGCAGCCCTGATTGTCATGAGTGCTATGAAAGGAAAGTTGATGATGCATGGACATAAACATTGAGGAGTGAGGAATTGGGATTTGTTTGTATTCTATTTTTCTTTTGTCAATTCTCTATGAAATAAAAAACAAAGGTATACCAGAGCACGATGATTTGTGTTTTTATTATTTTTAAAAATCGTGATGTTGATGGTTG
Organism: Meconema thalassinum; assembly: GCA_946902985.2. NCBI lineage: Eukaryota > Metazoa > Arthropoda > Insecta > Orthoptera > Tettigoniidae > Meconema > Meconema thalassinum. The sequence continues at coordinate 4,735,781 of OX336392.1, read as the reverse complement.
ATTTTTTCATTTTACATATTTCACACATGATGAATTCCACACACTGCCATTTGTCATTTTGCAATTTACAGATTTTAAAAATGTTCGTTTCAAGTTTTGCGATTTTGATGACATGGATTTTTCCAGTTTGTTGATGACACATTTTAAACAATGTCTGTTTGAAGTTTTTGAATTTTCAAATTTCACACATGCCCATTTCCAGTTTTTAAAAATGTCCGTTTTAAGTTTTGCGTTTTTGGTGATATGGAAACATGGATTTTCCATTTTGCTGTTTTCACATTTTTCCCTTTGGTGTATGTCGAAAGTTGAGATTTGACAATGATGTTGATGCAAGTGCATGACCATGACGATGCTGCAGTGAGTTTATGGGTGTTTGGAGAAACGTCGAGGTCTACGACTACTGCAGGTAAGACTGTTTTTACAAAAATAATGTCTATTGACTGCCACATTTCAATGAAAAAACTAAACTATTTAAAACAAAATGAGTATATAAGTGACCATTTACCTCACTCCCCACCCACTCTACCTCACCGTGTTTGCTCTGGTCAATCATACACACCAGTTTTCTCTCTCCACTCATACATTCACACTTGTCTTTGGGAACAAACACAACCACTTTATTTATTCCCAAAAGCACATTCTCGACATGCACACTCATCCCAAAAGAACTTTTTAGTTTATCATTTACATTATGAAAAATAATTAAATACTAGTTATTAAAGTTACTAAAAATCTTACTTATTTCATATTTACAAAAAAACTCAACTTTGTACAGCGTTAAAAGAATCACACTATTTACCAATCAAAAAATTTAAAAAAAATAACGTTGCATAGAACTTTTAAAGAGCAAAAGGTCCAAGTGGGTTGTCACTATTTTACAAAATCTACTATTTACAATTGCAGAAACCAATATTTACAAAATTCTAAATCTACAAGTTTCAAAAAGCCATGTCCCATAAACGATTAAACAATGAAATCACACCTCCTCCTCGTTGCGATTATAACCCCAGGGCAGGCTGGTGAGCAGGTCATCAGCCCACACACGCTTGTTATCCATGGAGGCGAGGGTGCGTTTTCTCTGTTCCACAAGATACAAATAATGGTTGCTGGATTGTATCCTGCACTGTGTATGAGACATAGCTTTGCCAGTAAGTAAAACCGCTAGGTAATCGTCTACACGTAGCGATTTTACCACTGCCTTACCTACACCTTTTGCTCTTTTGGCTTCCTTAGAGTCGAGTGTGCGATAAGCATACATTTTCGAAGCCAAACCTACGAATTCCGTCATAATGGAATCACCGCATTCATCTTTTAAAACGCCCATTTCCTTTTTGTTTTTTATGGGCAGCTGAAACACGTTGTCAGCGCTATAGCAAGAGGTGTCGAACCAGTCACTATGTTGCCTCATGACGTCATAGGGGTTGCAGTGGCGAATGTGGTAAATGAATGAGTCCGTATCCATATACAAAAGAGAGACGTCCTCAAAATGGCGTTTCGCAAACTCATAGTGGAATCGATACATGACCGATTTAGAAAAGTCTAAAATGACTTGACCCAAGTAAATGGGCTTATCCATGGTCACGCTGGTCTTACTCATTTCAATAGTAGCCAAATCCTCATCGATAATTTTGATCGATTTGAAATTTGGCTTAGCAATGTACCGCCGGGCACCCCACCGCCCCTCCCAGACATTCACTAATTTAATGTCACGGTATTTGCGGACATTCTCCATAGACTTGCCATAGATGCAGTTGTTCATTAATTTAAAAAAATTAATTTCAAACTGCTGTGTTGCCATTTGTCGGTGCTCTGTGTTGAGTCGCATGTATGGCTCAAGCCATGCTTTTTGAGCAAAAGAAATACCCCTGTGGATTTTCTTTAACACCAAGCCTTGGGCGAGGCATTGCACCAACATTTGGATATGTACCACATACCGATTTTTGTTGTAAAGTGTGCCCATGAGTTTTTCAATTTTCACTTTACTGTCAGGGGGAACCATTTGCTCAAGGCAGAATGGGAAATCGGCATGTTCATCATACAAGGATGAGGGGTATTCAATATCCACTTCTAGCACATATCCACGGCCTGTTTCTTGGCTAGCCATGTTCACATCAAATTCTGACACTTGTTTGTCTGTCAGCCAAGCAAACTTCCCATAGGGCAAAGGCTGACTCATGGCGTAACCGTACAAATTATTCACGTCATAGCACATTAAGTATGATTCTGGTTTGTCTAGTGAATAATCAGGCATGTAGACATTGTTCGCTTTGGCATGGCGTTGGTTAAGTGACACAAAGCCGCCACGAATGCCCTTTTCAAAAAATAGAACCATGTCTACGTCAGTGAGTAAATCCAATTCCACTTGAGTGTATTTCAAAGCGGCATCAAACGAGAGTCCAGGACTCGTGTAATAGTGAGCCGGGTCAAGACCGTAAATGTGTTGACACAAGTTACGGAATTTTTCAAACACATCAGTGAGCAGCAATACATCCAGTTTTAGGTAATGCAAAGCATATTCACTTAGCGTCTTTATGTCAAACACTCGCCAAACTTGACATGCATGTGCATAGTCTTCATCGGAAACGGTACTGCGTGTTAGTTTCGAGTAAAATTTCTCTTGTGGTGGGAGTTTTCTTTGCTTTAACACGTCCCAGCTGTTGCAGAAATCATACGGGAATATACCTTTCCGAATGCACAATTGAAATTGCTTAGGATCATTAAAATGCATTCTAGTATTTTTTAATTCCTCCTCATTCAAGCCATTCACAAGGCTGTCTAGCGAGGATGCCATAAACTTAAAGGAATCCAAAAATCGAATGCTAAAGTCGCTCAACCTCCATGTCAGGGCTGTAAAACGCTCATGGTTTTGGGGAATAATGGTAAACGAGCCCTTGTTGACATGACCCAATTCACGAATCAAAAACTGAATGTCATAATTTGCCAGATTGTGGAAAAAGACACTGATGAAGCGAGGAGCTGGAAAGTTCAAGTTACATTTACTATGTGCAGCTCCACGAAACTCCCCCGTAAAGTGCGAGTGGTCTCTGACTTTTTTCTCTCCACTTAAAATAGGCTTTTCGCAAATATGGCATGTCGTGGCATGCTCATACTGCTGCTGCTGTTCTGGAGATAGGCTCATGGGTACTGGGTGGTTTAGTAATTCCTGTACATGATCGACCAACTTGACAAGTTCATCCAAGAACCATCTGGCACAATCTGGCCCCTCACGGTATTTGTAAACGGATTGCGTGGGGTCATAGGCACACACCACATTAAATCCTATGGCAAAGGGTTCATGTTTTTGAATGGCTGTGGTTGAGCTCATGGAGGGATCTGGTTCACATCCCGCCATGGGTGTAGTGAGAGCTTCAAAATCTGCATATACCACATAGGGGACAGTGTCACGCTTGTGAATGTCCTTAAACTTTAACACAGCCTTGTCCCCTTGTGGCAATATCAGTCTCACCGCTTCCTGAGAAACACAATCTACCCTATGACGTTCTAAGAGCATGGGGGTTGTAAAATATTGCAAGCAACGATCACAAATATGTGTTTTATGTCCATGCTTAGACGTTTGACTGCTTAGCAATCTACCTAAGCTTTTAATCAGGCAATAGTGATTCACCTCTCCTACAGATAAATATAAAAGATGAATGTGATGTCGTTTCGGTTCTTTTGTGGCATAAAGAGGACCCACAATCACATTACCATTAAGGCCATAGACCATGAACGAAAAGTCCTGGTTATCTTGTTCAAACCTATGGATCTCGGTTAAGTCCATAGGGAACGATACTCGAGTTAAATTTAAAGTTTGTTTCAATTCTTCAAACTTGGCCTTGTACTTTCCCGGCCAACAACCATTATGTTGCACCGGCTGCAAAAAGGCAGCCACAGACCACAGAAAGCAATCATTGTCACGATTCTTTATATTGACCACAGCATTTTTCGAAGCTATAGCTGGTGGTGTTTTAATATAGCTAGACCCAGCATTCAACGGGTTGAATTGACAAATGTTGATTTGCAAATAATGAATTTTGTCTAAGGCTAGACCACTCGGTCCTTGTTGCAGTTTATCAAATTTTGATAGCAAGGCATTCACCACGTGGGTTTCATACCACTGTTCCAAATTATGGGCTATGAATAGCTCTTGCATTTTACTGCAAATATAAAATGTCTCTTTATGCTCCACGTCCTTCTTTTTATATATGAAATCGCACACCAGTTCTGTATTCACCTTTAAAGCCGTATGCAACCTTTGCGCTGTACAAATTTCAATTTTAAAAATTTCAAAACAAGATTCTAAAAATTCTTTGGGAATCAAACTTTTTCTAACATTGACCACGCGGCCAGAGCACACACGCGATTTGAAACAACTGTTTATGGGTTCCCAAGTTAACGTATTCTCAGCAGTAAAAGACATTATTTTGAAAGAACACTCTCACCTGAGTTTTCAGCTGTAGACTGCTTGACAATGGTTCCACTCTAAAGCCTCTTGGTTTTCAACTGTATTTATTATAGCAGTGAACCCTTTTTTTCCAAATATCTAAAAAGAAATAAAATAAACCACCATAAGTATATCCATTCCATATAGTTTATGCATTTCATAAACAAAAACAAAATCAAACAGGTTATATTATATAAAAAAACAAATCTCACCTTGACGTGTAATGCTTTTCTATATTCCCGTTTCGTGGGCTAGTATGGAAATGGTTTTCTTTTCTAGTTGTCCGTTTTTCTCTCTTTCTTTAATATATTTCCCACAGACACACGACAGGCAGGCTATACACGTTATCTGCAAACAAATAAATAAATAAAATCATTAATTACCTAATCAATAAATAATTGCATGTATTTATATAAAAATCAATAAATATATAAATAAATAAATAAATACCTACCCCACAACAAGGTCAAGTATTTTCCACCAACACCAAAACTGTTAAACAAGACCAGAGGTTTCTTGCAACGCAATGTGTTCAAAGGTAGTCACCTAAGTGAGTGTGGAAATGATAACGACATGTCTTTATATATGCTACGTTGCATGTATAATCTTTTTTTTTTCCACGCTTTGAACATTCTGTTATCAGGCACGTGGACAGCTAACGTCCAACCTGAACACCTGTGACAGATCAAATTTCACGTCAACTTGCATTTTGTCACGTACGAAGCCAGACAGGATGTAACTTGTTAACAGTTATCGCGCATGTGGACAGATAACGTCCCAAGCGAACACCTGCGGTAGATCAAATTTCACATGAACTTGCATTTTGTCACGTACGAAGCAAAACAGGATGTCACTGGTTTAGCGTGCCTGTGGTTTCACAAATGTGTGTGCATGCCTTTCACACTCCCCTGCCACCACAATGGTCAGATTATTTCACCTTCAAGCGTCTTGGTCATTTTTTCCATTGCACCTGTTGTCAAGTCAGACCGGAGCCTTCCAATAAGCTCAAATGACCTTCACCTCCTGCTCATCTGCAAGTTTGTTTTCTGTATCGCTTCGACCAACATAGAACCAAGTTCTCATCACCGTTTACACGTTAAAGGTAAAAAGTGTGAAAAAACGTACCCTCGCTCTGTCATAAACCGGCCCGCCGAAATAGCGATTGATCTATTGAACACAGCCACCTTGGTCAGCGACAGGTTCGTTGAAACACACACATCCAGCAGTATCGTCTCTCTCAACCACCACGCTCCATGAAAATTATAAACAGGTAAAGAAAAAGAAAACGTTTTTTCAACATGTATGGCGTTAGGCCCTTTGTGAATTATTTTTTGGAAAAAATATCTACCACATTTGAAAGGGGGCGTTAGCCCGAGTCCTAGGACACCTCGTACACGTCTCTAGCGTTATTGGTTTGTGACATATCGGCAAAAATCATAAAAAACACGTGTTTACCCCAAAATCGCGTTTCCCAAATTTTTTAAAATTACAACGAGTGGTCCATAGCAAAGAGGACGTCTGCTCGAATCCTTGGACCCGTCGTACATGCCTCTAGCGTTATTGCTTCGTGAGATATTGGCAAAATCACAAAAAACACGTGTTTACCCCAAAATCGAGTTTCCAATTTTATTAAAAATTATAACGAGTGGTCCATAGCAGAGAGGACGTCACCCCGAGTCTTTGGACCTATCGAACATGCCTCTAGCATGATTGGTTCGCGAGATATTAAAAGCACATGACCTTTTAGTTTTGGTCTTTTAATCAAATAAAGAGGCTATAGGAAAGTAGGGGACATCACTACGAGTGCTAGGACACCCTGTATGTTCAAATCCGACCATTGGTTAGCGAGATATCAGCTTCGGGGCAAATACGAGGGTGGCTCAATAAGAAGTGGTGCAGCCCTCTCATCATCCCACTACTTACAAAACACAAATTTTTGCTCTAGCGACTTGAAATTTATTTTGGGGGTAGAGGGCATAGGGACGTTTCATTTATGTCAAATAAACGTTTTTGTAGAGTTCCTAGTTTCCAAAATATAGAATTTTCAAAATTCGAGTGTTTTCAAAAAAACATAAAAAGTAAAAACGTTTTATTATAGAAAATAAAGGTCATAAAGACCATTCGTTTGAACCATGGCACAACGTTCTATCATCTTTGGTTTTCAAACTATCACCAACTTTCGAAAACAAAAAAATTCAAAGAATTTTTGAAAAATATAATACATGGTCAATAGGAAAGAGGACGTCAGCTCGAGTTCAACGACACCTCATATGTCAACATCCGACCATGGGTTCGCGAGATATTGGCTTGGACTAACGCGGCGGCCATGACACTATTTGGAATCGGCATTACCCCCCTACTGACCTACCGTGCTGCTTTGCATTCCCTACCTTCCACCTTCCCCTCACCACAACACTCCCTTATTAGCTCGATAGGGCTATGGAGAACAAAAGTGATGTTTCGGATGAACAGGTCCCAAATCGTTCCGTCATCCAGCTATGTAAGAGTGACACTTTTATTTTGTCTGTTTTTAATTTTACTGGCACAGCCAACTTTACTTTACAGTCAGAATATTGACAAATATCAGAAAGTGACACCTTCCAAATTGTAATCCTTAAAATGCGGTAGTTTGTCTACAAAGCTGATTTACTGAAAGTGATCGCTATGATAGCTGGTAGCAGGGAGCCATCGCGTGCTACTAGGATTCAAGGTCAGCTTTGCCTCTCCCCACCTCCTCACTCATGCAGTCGCCCGGTATGTTTTCGGCGTTCAATATTGGCGTTCAAAATTGAAAGTGGCCCGTGCGGTTTTGACTACGTCATTGTACAACTTTGTAGGAGTATTGTGCACTAAATGTCAACCGGATTGGAATTTTACACCACAATCCGTTCCCTTGTCAGCTACTGTTATATTCATTACGCTCTCGTTTTTGGATTCCAAGAGCAAGGCAAACTATCCGTGCCGTTCTTCATAAGTGCCTACCGTGTTTCAAACTGAAAATACAACGCAATCATCAGCTCATGGGGGAATTGACTGCAAGTAGAATTAAAATTACTCGCCCATTCTTGTCTTCGGGAGTTGATTTCGCAGGCCCAATCAGCATAAAACAAGGCTCGTCAACAAGTAAGTCGACTCATAAAGTCTACATTGCGGTTTTTGTTTGTTTGACCACCAAAGCCGTGCATATGGAACACATGACCAACTTGGCATCTCAAGCATTCATAGCTGCTCTTGGTAGATTCATTGCACGCCGTGGACACGTCAAAGACATATATAGCGACAATGGCACCTCATTCGTAGGCGCAAATAAGGAACTAGGCGATCTCCGGAATCTCTTTAAGAATCAACACTGTTCTTAAGAGAATTACATGATTATGCTACAGCCTCTAATCTCACTTGGCATTTCCTCCCAACACAATCTCCTCATTTTGGTGGCTTGTGGGAGTCAGCTGTTAAGGCCATGAAGAGATGTCAACGCTGTTAAATTAAATTGAAGCAAGTCTTAATTCAAGGCCATTGTGTGCACTCTCCGATGACCCTAACGATCCCTCAGTATTGACACCAGGCCATTTCCTTATTGGAGCTCCTCTCATGTCATTACCGGATCCTGATGTGACTGAGCTTAATGTGAATCGTTTAAGCAGATGGCAACATATTCAACAAACGCAACAGCATTGGTGGACGCGATGGTCCACCTGCACTACCTTCAGCAACGGAGAAAGTGGACTTCCTTTTCTCCTAATTTACAGCCAGGCACTCTTGTGCTACTGAAGGACTATCACCTGCCACCTATGCATTGGAAGCTGGGTGTAATCAAACAAGTGTTTCCAGGAGGTGACAACATAGTTAGAGTTGTCGTCGTGAGAGTCAGTTCTACAGTATTCAGAAGGTCAATCCACAAACATGTTCCTTTACCTTCCCCGTAACCCAGCATGTCAAATGCATTACGGTCTTGAACTAGTTCAACGGGGGCAGAATGTTCAGGATTGCTTCTTGTGGGAGCGGTGTGTTGCCGGGCAGCATGTCGGTGGCGCTGGATTGGAGACTGGACGTCATATAAGACCGCCAGTGGCTATATGGTCAACTAATTAACAGCTCAGGCCTATCTGATAGCCAATCTAATTTGGTAGTCCTTGATTCCTTTTTTGTAGATGATTCTGAGTGCTATGTCGTCGTCGTGTTGGTTTTTGGTCAAATTAGTATAATAAAATAGTTAATACAACTCTGTGCATTCGTGATATGATTCAGTCCTAATAATATTTACAGTCCATTCCGTAAGCATTTTCATCATTCATCAGGGGTACTGGTAAGTATTTCAAAGCATGGAGAGGTAAGTATTTCAAAGCATTGAGAGGTAAGTATTTGAGTCCTCAGATAAGTATAGGAGAGTATGATGGCTCGGGAAGGTATTATTTTGAGGTAGTTTTAATGTTGGTGATGATGATCACAGGGTGGGAGAAAGACGAGAGCGCGGCTCATATCTTTAGTTTTTTTAGTGGTGATCAGGTGTTGCTCAGAATGCCATGTCCTTCTTCCGCTGTTGACAAGGAAATGTCAAAGTTTTTTTCAATTGTTCAGGGGACCCTTTATAGTAAATAAGCGTATTGGCGAGTGTGCGTACGGCTTAACAGACCACCAAGGAAACAATGTAGGGTCATACAATGTGTACAATCTTAAGGAGTATATTAGCTTGTGATGGTAGGGCAGATCCTCTGAGACAGACGTAGTCGACATTGTGATATATTGCACAGGTACGCTTCAAGAAATGACGAAGATGCTACAATTGGCCAAGTGGTAAAAAGCTGAGCATATTTGTTCACATGCATATTAGAATGCAATTTGCGAGTACAACGTGGCTATGTGCCAATTTGTCAAGTATGACATGAGAGAGTATAAAGGATACGTGAGGAATTTCCGTGTGAGATAGTTTTTAGGACACTTGAGTAATGTCGGTGTGAGTTAGTTATAAGCAAAATCTAACAATGACATTTGAAAGAATGACTGTGTAGAATCAGACGTCAAGAAAATGAAATTGTATTGAGGGCAATATTTTGAAATTTGAAGGGTGATTTGTGTATGTTGTTCAGAGTGTATTTTTTGTATTTCTCGGGTCATGTATATATTTCTGTGTTTTTTATATATAGATGGAGTCCCCATTCATATATATTCATAGGAACTCCATGGAGGGGAATTGTAACCTTCCCAGTTTACAAGGGATCGAACCCTTAATTTTGAGACGTACGATTTTATTAATCGTGTATATATTTTTAATTGATGCTTTTTATGTTGTATAATGATTTAATATAGTGTATGATGTCACGCAATCGATTTCCGATTAATTTGTTTAGATTTTAAGGATTGTAAATTGGCAGGATCTAAGTCAGGGTGTGGAGAACTGATGTAGCGAGTTCTTCGTATATGCCTCTCTTTGCTCCTTGAATGTTTTTTTAATCTTTTTCGATTCGCTTTGTATAGGCAACAAATATAAGTCATGGCTGGTTATTTCACGGTTTATTTATTGGTGTAATCCACATTTTATGGTGCCGAAAAACACGGGAACTAGGAACGAATCACGAAGATACACCAACACGAGATGACAAGTTTGAAAACTTTAATAGTTTACCTCAGAATTGACGTAAGTGATCGTAGCTGTCGACACTTCTTGTATTGGACACGCTCCACGTCAGAATCACATGGTACGCACGAGATTTGGAGAACGCTGATATGTATCCAAATTGCCTACTTATAGGGGAGTATAATTAATTGAACGATTGCCAGTTGTGAATTAATTTTAGGTTGTAGCTAAATGCTAGATTCTTTAGTTGAGATTGTGGCCAGTAATTTATTGTAAGAAGAGAGCATCCATCTTCTTTTCATAGATGCAATGAGTGCTACAGGAATCTAAGAACATATATGTGACTAGTGCTGCTATCTAGCGGATTACTGTAGCAACGTAATAGAAAAGACGACCCCCCCCCCTGTAGTCTCAAACAAGAAGCAACGGAATATTATTTATTAAGAATTAGAACGGTCTTACATCTAAGCAGTCTGTTTAAAGAAATATTTCACGAGCATGACAGACGAGAACGGAAACAAGGCGTTAATGTTGTCGAAGAGAAAACGAAGGACAGTGCGCGCGAACATAACCATACTCAGTAATGACACTATAAAGACAGCGCCAGACGCAGAAATAGATCACGAATACAACCGGATGAGATTGCAAGAGGCCTTGGATCAACTCATTCTCCTTGATAATGACATTCACGAACTTCTATCAGATGACGAATATGACGCTGACGTCATAGAGTGTAAGAAATACATTGAGGTCGCGAAGCGTACTGTACGCGTTCGGGGAGACGAGACAGAAAATTATACAAGTAGTGGAAAGTTTTCTAAATTAGCCCATGTTAAAATTTATCGATGCTGGAAGCAAACACAAAACTGGTTTGGTTAGAGAGTGAATTAACTGAGTTAATTCGGCCGGCCAATAGCAAAATAGTAGTCGCAAGAGGACTCGGAACAAGCTTCGCTAGGATGACAAAGAACCCGAGCAGTCACGAGGACGCCCGAGTGAAAAAGAATGGGGAGAGGAACTAAGCGTGTGGCAAGAGAAAGAAGAGGGGAGCCGACGTGAGGCCGACACGCGATCATGACCAATGGGAAGCCGCCTATTAAATTAACACCAACAGAGTAATTAACATATATAATTACTAGGACAAAGTTATTACATTAAACCATCATGAAGAGTGTTAAATGATAATTAAGAACGATTGAATATAATTACAGCCGAATTCTTAAGTTATTAATGAAGAGTTTGATCAATTAATTTAAGCAACCAATCAGAGCCATGGATTGAAAAGGACGCGGTTTTTGGAAAAGAGACGCGAAGAAAAGACGAGAGGAAACGAGGCTCTTATCAACCACGACTTCGAAGTAGAAGGACGATACAACGAACTAGTTTCCCAGTTCAACGAAAGAGATAGAATTATTCATCGAAGGCACTCAGTAATGTGCATGTAATATTAACATAGACATTCAGCAAGGAAACAATTTTGAATTTATACGATAAAGCTACAGCTTCAAGATGATAAAAATTCAAAAGTTGAGGGAGGAATTTCATGAAGATTCTACAGGCGTCGTGATGAACGCTTAAACAATTATGGGAACAACGCTATGATGGCATCAAAAACATCCGAAATGACTTAACATCAACATCTCGGGGGAGATTAACATCTCATCTCTCCCGTAATAGAAAGTCTACAATCATCAGTCATTTTACCATCTCAAATGACGATCTACAGGGAACTGTGGGGGAAGAAGACTGCAAGTTATTCATGTACGAGGGCGACCAGAGAATTACCCGGTGCCGAAGAGAGAAAGGGCCATCCCATCTCAATCAGAAGAGTCATCGGCGGAAGGAGGAGACAGCACGATGATGATAGAGTTCGAATACCAGTACCTGACCGCACGAGATATTCGGAGGGAGAATTGGACAAGAATGCTGACCACCACGCAGTCTTAAGCCGCTAGAAACATTCCGTTTCTAATGGGTAACCAAAGGGAGTCCACTTCATGTCAACTCTAACCCAGCACAAGGTAGTCCAAGGACCAACGCTAAATATCCCACTATGTAGAACTGTAGATCTTGAATATCCGACAACTATTGTTGAATGCCATTTTTCTATATTGTTTATTAGTTTATTGCAGTTTTCAATGTTATGTTTGTAAAAACATCATGCGGATGTTTGATAGTATTTTTCGACGACTTCGGAATTTTAGGGATTTTTCATTTCGATTTTTCGATTTTTGCGATATTCGATATTTGAAGGGAGATTTTATAGTTTAATTCAGATTTTATACTTTAGCTCAGGATTTTATAGTTTGTTCAGAATTGTTATTGTAAAGTTCAAACGTGTATTAAATCAAACGATATCTATGTTTTTATTAATAAATGTAATAGTGGAAATGTTTTCCAAGTATGTGCAAGGAAGTCTATGTCAAAGAATGTAATTACGAAAGATCTATTGTAGAGTTCTAGAAAAAGTCACGAACTGAGAAATAATGAAACAAATTTAGTGAAGAAAGTTTGTAAGTAATGTTTTTTTTTTGAAAGTATTAGAATTTGTTGAACAGACAGTAAAGAAAGAATTGGTGAAGTATTATAATGTGGAATTAACAGATGCGAACGAGAGCATATTTTGAAGTAAGAAATAACGTAATGATAAAATGGAAGAAATGTTACAGTTTGTTGAAAGATTTTTGAGAAATGTGAATGAAGTAAAGAAATAAGATTTTATTTAAAGATTATCATTTTATCGCATTACCTGTTAAATTGAGGCAGGGAGAGAACCAGTATTTTTTTTATTATATGTTCATTAAGATTGTGATGACTGAAAGAAGAGTTTATTATTGGAAAGTGTAGAGAAAGAAATGTTATGGAAGTTTGCGAAGTATCTCGATGGATGAGATTTATTATTCCCGTTGTAGACGGAGGTATTTGTTGTGAGACAATGAGCCAGTGTGTAGCCATTGATCTATTTTTGAGGAAATGTCTGTAGTGACGGACGCATGTATTTCATGAAAGTAAGAGGTTATAAGAGAATTGTTACGGAAGTTTAGTAATTGTGGACGTTATTGAAATCGTCTCAATAGAGTTGAAACTCCTTTAAATTCACAGGACAACGGATCCTGGATGAAGTTAAATCTGATAGAAATTATAGGGTTTAATGGATCTTTGTTGAAGCTGTGAGTAAACTCAGATCTATTAAATGGTTCTTATCCTAATGTTTGTCATTTATGGTAATTATTCAACGAGTGGAAATGTGTATTTTTATTAAGTATTTTTATTACATGAACAGATAAGTTGTAGGAGGTTTTTGAACTAGTCTCTACTTAATTGTATGGATTATGGAATCCCAGATGTTAACGTAAAACACGAATAAGACTAAGTAGAGTGAAGTAATATTTTTCTGAAGCCCGTTGAGATTTAGAAGTAATGTGGAAGGACAGTTACTTGTTGTATTGTCGGGAGAAAGGAACGAACGTGTTGTAAATATTTTATTTCTAAGTAAGTAACTGACGAACTACGACGTGATTATTTTCATTGTATAGAATGTTATATTAAACGTATTTCAGATAAATTCGTAAATAGATTTAGGAGTGTTTTATATTTTAAATTTAAACCTTAAAAGTTTGTGTAGAGATTTTGCGCTTCTTAGAGGAAGAAATATTAATGTTAGGGTGCGGGAGATGAATTGTATAGAGTAATGATTAGTATTTGTAATGACGGAGATCTACGTCATGGGTAACGTCATTTATTTTTGGGATTATTTAAATTTTTTACTTATAACATTTTACTTGTTATAAACTCCCGTCACCTAGGGCACAGCAGTTGTTCGCTGTATAGAAGCTTATTTAAGCTTACACGTAACAATTTTTACGGTTTCTTAGCGAAACAATTTGTACTTGTATATGGATTAATAAGCCTCCGTGGCTTAGGCGGCAGCACGCCGGCCTCTCACCGCTGGGTCCTTGGTTCAAATCCCGGTCACTCCATGTGAGATCTGTGCTGGACAAAACGGAGGCAGACAGGTTTTTCTCCGGGTACTCCGGTTTTCCCTGTCAAAATTTCATTCCAGCAACACTCTCCACTATCATTTCATTTCATCTGTCATTCATTTAATCATTGCCCCAGAGGAGTGCGTCAGGCCTCGGCAGCCGGCACAGTTCACATCCTCGCCGCTAGATGGGGGTTTCATTCATTCCATTCCTGACCCGGTCGGAGACTGGAAGCAGGCTGTGGATTTTCATTTTCATATGGATTAATGACACTTAGTCATATATTTTATTTCATGGTTTAATTTCGAGAGCATTTAATCAAAGCTCGGTGACACGAGATGTGTATTGTCTTTTTTAATAAATAGGCGGATTCGTGTTGACGATTTCCTGATTGTTTTATAGGAAACTGGCATTATACTTGTAGTTAGATGGTAGAGGAATGTGCTGTAGGGTGGAAGTTCCCGAGGGACCTAATCCGTATCCTTACGCCCGAGATTTTTATTGAGTTTTTTTATCCTAAGTAGTTAGATGACCCTACTGTTCTGTAGTTAGATACTGCAGCACATTCCGTTTGAGAAAATACCTGTCCCTTATTCTGAGTGTTTTCGCCAAGTGGCACCATGTCGTTTTTAGCCGGGGCGTCAAGATGCTACAATCCCAGATTATTTCCAGCCGGAGGATATTGGTGGATCATCCAGATATAAGGGTACAGATATCTTAATGGCGCTACCAACGTGGTCACTCGTGTTTTGAGGTCCTCAGTTGTCAGCTAAGTTATTTTAGTGGCGCTGCCAACGTGTATGGCTAGTGATTTTGGCCCCTGGTATAGTGCATAGAGTTTTTTTTATAGCACTGTGAATATGTTGGTTAGTGATTTTAACCCAGATTCAATGTCTAGTCTGTTTGTATAGAATTAACCATAGGTTAGTTACTGGTAAGTCCAATAGTTTGTTGGCAAGCAACTCATTTGGATGATTAGGAGAAGGGAGACGCATTATGAATCCTTGACATGATGTGATCGCTTCAGGAACATGGTTGATTATACACGAGAGTGTGAGATAGATGGAGAAAGACTTAAAATTTGTAATAAAAGTCAACCAATATTTATCGAGGTAAGAAATGAATTTCTGAAAGAAATCTAACCTGAATAATTAACCATGTATTGTGTTTGAAAGAAGACTAGTCTAAAGGAATAACCTTAGAGAGGTCATGGCTAGGTCTTATTTATTTAATTTACCGGTTGTCTATGGTTATTTTGAAGCCATAAGTCATGTTAGATTAATATTGTCATTTAGGACTGTTGTGAGTTTATTTTATTTGTCGTAGACCGTTGACTACAACTGATAATTTGCCAGATAGAGAGTAAGATATTATTGAAATAGATTAAGTATTTGATAAACGGTAAAATCTCCTTCATTTTAATATAGTGGTATAAATGGTAGTTGTTTAGGATATTATTGATTGTTGTCATAGTATATGTTCCCTATTTCTCAAGAAAGAAGATGCCAGGAGATCTGGATGCTATTAGGGCAATGTTTGCTATGTTGCAGGAGACTAGGGCAAATTAGATAAGGACTTAGAAGCCTTACACCAAGCCACCCACCAAAACCAGAAAAAGTTAGAGAGAGATTTAAAAAAATGCAGAAGAAATTAGGAAAGAAGCGAAAGCTGACGCAGATAGGATAGCTAAGGAATGTCAAACTAGTGCTATCGAGACCCAAAGAAGGTTAGCTGAGACCCAAGCCATTGTAAATACTTCCCAAGCCACATTAGCTAACACCCAAGTTACATTAGCTACCCTGCAAACTCAGAATAATGAAACCAAAGAAACGTTAGCTATCTCGCAAGCCACAATAGCTAGTACCCAAATAATGTTAACTACCCTAGATACTAGAGCTACAGAAACCCAGAATACGTTAGTTAGGACGCAAACATCTTTGGCAGCCTTAGGAATTCAATCAGAAGATAACAGTAAAAGATTTAATGAATTTCAGGATAACATAACCCTCCAGTTAGGCAAGCTCCAATCTGAGAATACAAGCATCAACTCGAACCTGGATGAGTTGAAAACAACTGTGGCAATGCTACAAATACAGGTGAATCAGAAAGCTGATCTTGTAAGGGCTGACATTGAAATTGATATTAAACATGTCGTAAGTGAATGTGTTGATAAACTCAAAACTGAGTTAATTGAAGCCTCAGGCATAACTGTTAAAATTTTAGAAGTTGATTTCTCTAAAAAACTTGTAATGGCAGAATATCGTAATGCTAAAGACGTTGAAGAACTTAGGAAAGACTTTATAGAGAGAATTCATAGTTTACAGAACATATTGTCAGTAGATTTAGAACCAGATCTCAGTGATAAGATTAATGAACGTATAGATGTTGGATTGAAAGATAAAATCTCCCATTTAAATAACGAAATCGAATCGATAAAAAGCAAAATGCAGGAGTTAGAAGTAGGCAATTCTCGCATTGTAGAGGATGTGATTAAAGGTCGGACTACTGAGTTAACTAACGAAAATACGTCAATGCCAGAACGAACAGAAAATAGTAGCATCAGAGAAGAACGGAGAATTTTGCAAGAAAGAATCGAGAAATTAGAGGAGGAATTGTTCCAAGCTAGGAGGTTAAATACACCGCAAGCTAGGGAGAATCAAGTACGATTTTCGACACCTATAGAAAACATGTCACGGGGAAACACATCATCAAACATTCCAAACATGATAATTCGGAATATTGACCAGAAACCACGCACGTTTCCAGGAAATGATGGAATAACACCAATAGAGTTTATTAATGACATCTCAGAGTACTTTTTGGAGAATAATGTTCCCGAGGAAAGAAAGTTACGATTGGAAAAGCGAACTAAGCAATATCGCACTTCAGTGGTTCAGAGCATTCCGATGGACTTTTCTAAGTTTTGAGGACTTTGCTAATGCCCTCATAAAACGATTTTGGACGGTAGATGAACAGCACAATGTTAGAGCAGAAGCATACTCACGAAAGTACGCGGGTTCGCACAACACACGCTATGCTAGCTACTTCGCGACACAATTAGCACGTCTTCAATATTTGCAACCAGCACCGTCAGACGTAGAAATGATACAAACTATATCACGGCAATTTCCAGCGGATGTTAGGAGAAACATAATTGCATCCATAGTATCAAATCTCCAAGAAATGGATGATTTACTGAGACAGCTTGACTACACTTCAAGTGTAACGAATTCTAATTTTCGTAGCCCAAGAACAGACATTCGAGAAGTCAATACTATAATGATTGACGAAGTACAGCAAACGGAAGAAAATATCGCCGATAACAGGAGAGGAGGACCGGTAGGGAATGCTTATACTCAGAATCAGAGAAACGAGTATCAGAACCGAAGGCAACAGGATAACAGGCCATATCAGGGATACGCCAGAAACAGAAGATCGGGTTATCAGTATAATAATAATTATCGCCAGAATAATTATTACCAGAGATGTAATAACAACGAAAATTACAATAATCGCCAAGGATATTCCCGGTACAAGAACTGAAATGACGATAATCACAATCGCCAGAATTTCCAGCAGAGGAGAAATCAAGAGAACAGAGATTATATCCGAGATCAACAGGAGAAAAATCGGAGAAGTAGACAAGAGAGACCGAGAGAGGACGAACTGAAACAAGGCACGAGTAGGCAAGAGAATAGAGGTAATAACGAGGACACCTCTAGACAAAAAAAAAACTTCAAATGGGAAACAATAATAAACGGCAGAAAAACTTCACCTACTAATGAAATCACGGTAAATGAGATTTATCAGACGACAGATGACGATTTGTTATTCGAGGAAGAGATCCCAGAGAAAGAGAATGGCTGAGTTGCCTATTATAAATATTGTAGTCGGATAAACCACGTTAAAAACATTGTTGGATACGGGCGCATCAATTTCGATAATTTCACAAGATTCCTATGAAAAAATTAAAGACGGAGAAGAGATTACCTCCATGCCAGTCTCAAGTTGGAAAATACGAGGGATTTTCAGAGATAAGTCAGTAAAATGTCGAGTCCAAGTTCTAATGGAATTCACCATTAATAAGCGTCGTTATGAACACATTTTCATTGTGGTAGAAAAGATTAATTTCGATGTGATCTTTGGGATTGACTTTATAACAAAGGTAGGAGCAATAATTGACATGCGGAATAGAATAGTGAAATTCTATGACGAGATTGACACAGAAGAGTCTGAAGAACAGGACACAGAAAACCTTCCAGAAAAGGAACCAAGAGAGATTACTTTGAATCAAGTCATTGCGGAAGTAGAAGCAGAAACGGGACGGTATGGATTGAAAGTGTATGGTCTTACAGAGTATGAAGAGATATTTGGAAATTTAATTCAGGATTACACAGATATATTTGATGATAAACCTGGATTAATCAAGGGATTTAAATACCACATAAGGCTTACTGATACTACTCCTTATCAGAGAAAACCTTACCCAATTCCAGAGAAGTATCATGACGAAGTAGCTGATATTATTCAGAAGATGGAAAGGGACGGAATAATTAGGAAACAAGCTACGTCATATATTAACCCCATCACTGTGGTAAAAAGGCAAATGGGCAATTAAGGCTATGTTTAGACGCCATACGAATTAACAGTCTCATTCTCAAAGAAAATGACCGCCCGACGAAAATTAGGGAGCACCTAAGGCAGTTCAAAGGAAAGGAATGCGTTTCAAATTTGGACATGACTTATTCTTTCTACCATATTGAGCTAACCGAGGAAAGTAAGATGTATACTGGATTTTTATTCGACCAGACTACCTGGATTTTCAACCGCCTTCCTTTTGGTATCATAAACAGTGGACCAGCACTGATTAGAGCACTGGATAATCAGTTAAACGAGGACGTAAAGAAGAACGCTATCTGTTACTTAGACGACATTCTCGTTTCTTCGACTACGATTCACGAACACTTAATCCATCTCAAGTTACTTTTTGAGAATCTCCGGAAAGCCAACATCAAACTAAACTTTGAGAAATGTATTTTTTTTCATGAGAAAATCAACGTTTTGGGGCATACTATAGATAAAGATGGTTACCACCCGAATCAGGATAAAGTGGAAGTAATAATGAACTTTCCGAAGCCTACAAGAGTAAAGAATGTTAGAAGTTTTCTGGGTGTTTGCCAGTATTTTTCCCAGCATTGTCCACGCTATTCTGAGACAATGGCACCATTGTATGAACTCTTGAAAAAGAATAATCGTTTGCAATGGAATGCAGAAACGGAGAGAGCTTTTCAATACGCCAAGAACATGCTTAAGGAAAATGTGAAGTTAGAATACCCTGACTTTGAAAGGACATTCTATGTGGAGTCAGACGCATCTAAAATCGGAATTAGTGCTGTCTTATATTAGCTGGATAACAACGGTCAGAAACTTTACATTGCTTTCAGCAGCAGGAAATTGAAGACGCACGAAGCTATATATTTCACGACGGAATTAGAAGCTTTGGCTTTTATTTCGGCCCTTCAACAGTGGAAAAAAGTACTTATCGGACACCAGATAATCATTGTTACAGACCACAAAGCATTGCAGCTTATGCTGAAGACTGACTTGTCTAGCGACCGACTTGTCAGATGGTCACTGTTCCTCCAACAGTTTAATGCAACAATTGTGCACAAGCCCGGGAAAGATAACCTACTAGCGGATGCATTATCTCGCAATCCGACGGACAGTATTCAAGTTAATGCTATCCAGATTGAAAGGCAAGATGAAGAGACGATAGACAGACTAAAAAACATTGCAGTCACGCAGAAAAGGCATGCACCTACACGACGAATTTTTCGATTCCTGATTATGAAGAAACGAGAAAGCTAGCACGAAAACACCTACTCTGTGGAGAGATTGTATGCAAATATAAAGACCCAGAGAAAACACAAATTAGAGTTGTAATTCCATCGAACCTTGTCAACCGAGTTATATGGTTAACTCATCACAGCATTGGTCACGCTGGAATAGACAAAACCCTGTCCACCGTGAAAGAACAGTTCGTTTGGACTAATATGAGAGTTACCGTAGCCAATGTTATTAGGACATGTAATAACTGCCAGCCAAGTAAGCAAGCCTCATCATTACTCAAGGAAAAAACAAGGTCTATATTACCCGAAAAAAACCGTGAAATGTATTCGATGGACATATTTGGCCCCGGACCTGAGGGATATCGCGGTAATCAGTACTTGCTCGTAACAATTGATGTATTTACAAAGTACGTGATTATAAATCCGATGCAGAAAGCAAACTCGAAAGAAATGTAATCCCAAGAGCAGGAAAAACTGATAGTATTTTGACAGACCATGGAACGCAATTTACGTCAGAAGAATTCAAGAGCGCGATGGAGAAGCTCGAGATTAAACATATTTTCTCCAGCTACAGGAACCCAGAATCGAACCCGGTGGAGAGATCGATCAAGGAGATAAGTAAATACGCAAGATTATACTGCTCAGATAACCACAGGGAATGGATTAGATTTGTACCCCTCATTGAGGAATGTCTCAATTCTACAATACACGAAAGCACGGCAGATATTCCAACTCTACTACATTTCAACAGAGAACCTGAACGACCACGGGATGATGTTTTCAGAGATATACCTAAGGATCACCCACCCACGAGGGAAAGAAGAATTGAGAGAGCCCACCAGAATCTAATCACAGCAGCGGAGAGACGAGAAAAACGCATGTTAGGAAAACGTTACGATACACCGCTGAGACCAGATGAATTAGTGGTTATTAAAAGACCCACAAAGGCTGAAGAGTCAAAGCAGATATACCCCAGATTTGCTAAGGAAAATTATGGTCCCTTCAAAGTAACGGAAAGTTATGGTAATAATTGTTACAAGATCGTGAACATTCATGACAATCAAGTTGTGGGAAATTACAATGCTAAGAATTTAAAACGCTACTACAGGAAGGTAGAATAGTGAGTTAACTATGGTCTAATTCAGTGTTAAAGAAGACATTTCAAAAGCTTTGTTCCACACTTTTGTAATGAAAAATTGAGTGAGGATTGTACGCGTTTGGGAAGACGAGACAGAAAATTATACAAGTAGTGGAAAGTTTTCTAAATTAGCCCATGTTAAAATTTATCGATGCTGGAAGCGAACACAAAACTGGTTTGGTTAGAGAGTGAATTAACTGAGTTAATTCGGCCGGCCAATAGCAAATTAGTAGTCGCAAGGGGGACTCGGAACAAGCTTCGCTAGGATGACAAAGAACCCGAGCAGTCACGAGGACGCCCGAGTGAAAAAGAATGGGGAGAAGAACTAAGCGTGTGGCAAGAGAAAGAAGAGGAGAGCCGACGCGAGGCCGACACGCGACCATGACCAATGGGAAGCCGCCTATTAAAATTAACACCAACAGAGTAATTAACATATATAATTACTAGGACAAAGTTATTACATTAAACCATCATGAAGAGTGTTAAATGATAATTAAGAACGATTTAATATAATTACAGCCAAATTCTTAAGTTATTAATGAAGAGTTTGATCAATTAATTTAAGCAACCAATCAGAGCCATGGATTGAAAAGGACGCGGTTTTTGGAAAAGAGACGCGGAGAAAAGACGAGAGGAAGTTTGGCTCTTATCAACCACGACTTCGAAGTAGAAGGACGTTACAACGAACTAGTCTCCAAGTTGAACGAAAGAGATAGAATTATTGATCGAAGGCACTCAGTAATGTGCATGTAATATTAACATAGACATTAAGCGAGGAAACAATTTTGAATTTATACGATAAAGCTACAGCTTCAAGTAGATAAAAATTCAAAAGTTGAGGGAGGAATTTCATGAAGATTCTACAGGCGTCGTGATGAACGCTTAAACAATTATGGGAACAACGCTATGATGACATCAAAAACATCCGAAATGACTTAACATCAACATCTCGGGGGAGATTAACATCTCATCTCTCCCGTAATAGAAAGTCTACAATCATCAGTCATTTTACCATCTCAAATGACGATCTACAGGGAACTATGGGGGAAGAAGACTGCAAGTTATTCATGTACGAGGGCGACCAGGGAATTACCCGGTGCCGAAGAGAGAAAGGGCTATCCCATCTCAATCAGAAGAGTCATCGGCGGAAGAAGGAGACAGCACGATGATGATAGAGTTCGAATCCCAGTACCTGACCGCACGAGATATTCGGAGGGAGAATTGGACAAGAATGCTGACCACCACGCAGTCTTAAGCCGCTAGAAACATTCCGTTTCTAATGGGTAACCAAAGGGAGTCCACTTCATGTCAACTCTAACCCAGCACAAGGTAGTCCAAGGACCAACGCTAAATATCCCACTATGTAGAACTGTAGATCTTGAATATCCGACAACTATTGTTGAATGCCATTTTTCTATATTGTTTATTAGTTTATTGCAGTTTTCAATGTTATGTTTGTAAAAACATCATGCGGATGTTTGATAGTATTTTTCGACGACTTCGGAATTTTAGGGATTTTTCATTTCGATTTTTCGATTTTTGCGATATTCGAAATTTGAAGGGAGATTTTATAGTTTAATTCAGATTTTATACTTTAGCTCAGGATTTTATAGTTTGTTCAGAATTGTTATTGTAAAGTTCAAACGTGTATTAAATCGAACGATATCTATGTTTTTATTAATAAATGTAATAGTGGAAATGTTTTCCAAGTATGTGAAAGGAAGTCTATGTCAAAGAATGTAATTACGAAAGATCTATTGTAGAGATCTAGAGAAAGTCACGAACTGAGAAATAATGAAACGAATTTAGTGAAGAAAGTTTGTAAGTAATGTTTTTTTTTTTGAAAGTATTAGAATTTGGTGAACAGACAGTAAAGAAAGAATTGGTTAAGTATTATAATGTGGAATTAACAGATGCGAACGAGAGCATATATTGAAGTAAGAAATAACGTAATGGTGAAATGGAAGAAATGTTACAGTTTGTTGAAAGATTTTTGAGAAATGTGAATGAAGTAAAGAAATAAGATTTTATTTAAAGATTATCATTTTATCGCATTACCTGTTAAATTGAGGCAGGGAGAGAACCAGTATTTTTTTATTATATGTTCATTAAGATTGTGATGACTGAAAGAAGAGTTTATTATTGGAAAGTGTAGAGAAAGAAATGTTATGGAAGTTTGCGAAGTATCTCGATGGATGAGATTTATTATTCCCGTTGTAGACGGAGGTATTTGTTGTGAGACAATGAGCCAGTGTGTAGCCATTGATCTATTTTTGAGGAAATGTCTGTAGTGACGGACGCATGTATTTCATGAAAGTAAGAGGTTATAAGAGAATTGTTACGGAAGTTTAGTAATTGTGGACGTTATTGAAATCGTCTCAATAGAGTTGAAACTCCTTTAAATTCACAGGACAACGGATCCTGGATGAAGTTAAATCTGATAGAAATTATAGGGTTTAATGGATCTTTGTTGAAGCTGTGAGTAAACTCAGATCTATTAAATGGTTCTTATCCTAATGTTTGTCATTTATGGTAATTATTCAACGAGTGGAAATGTGTATTTTTATTAAGTATTTTTATTACATGAACAGATAAGTTGTAGGAGGTTTTTGAACTAGTCTCTACTTAATTGTATGGATTATGGAATCCCAGATGTTAACGTAAAACACGAATAAGACTAAGTAGAGTGAAGTAATATTTTTCTGAAGCCCGTTGAGATTTAGAAGTAATGTGGAAGGACAGTTACTTGTTGTATTGTCGGGAGAAAGGAACGAACGTGTTGTAAATATTTTATTTCTAAGTAAGTAACTGACGAACTACGACGTGATTATTTTCATTGTATAGAATGTTATATTAAACGTATTTCAGATAAATTCGTAAATAGATTTAGGAGTGTTTTATATTTTAAATTTAAACCTTAAAAGTTTGTGTAGAGATTTTGCGCTTCTTAGAGGAAGAAATATTAATGTTAGGGTGCGGGAGATGAATTGTATAGAGTAATGATTAGTATTTGTAATGACGGAGATCTACGTCATGGGTAACGTCATTTATTTTTGGGATTATTTAAATTTTTTACTTATAACATTTTACTTGTTATAAACTCCCGTCACCTAGGGCACAGCAGTTGTTCGCTGTATAGAAGCTTATTTAAGCTTACACGTAACAATTTTTACGGTTTCTTAGCGAAACAATTTGTACTTGTATATGGATTAATGACACTTAGTCATATATTTTATTTCACGGTTTATTTTCGAGAGCATTTAATCAAAGCTCGGTGACACGAGATGTGTATTGTCTTTTTTAATAAATAGACGGATTCGTGTTGACGATTTCCTGATTGTTTTATAGAAAACTGGCATTATACTTGTAGTTAGATGGTAGAGGAATGTGCTGTAGGGTGGAAGTTCCCGAGGGACCTAATCCGTATCCTTACGCCCGAGATTTTTATAGAGTTTTTTTAATCCTAAGTAGTTAGATGACCCTGCTGTTCTGTAGTTAGATACAGCAGCACATTCCGTTTGAGAAAATACCTGTCCCTTATTCTGAGTGTTTTCGCCAAGTGGCACCATGTCGTTTTTAGCCGGGGCGTCAAGATGCTACAATCCCAGATTATTTCCAGCCGGAGGATATTGGTGGATCATCCAGATTTAAGGGTACAGTACGATATATAATTCGACACGCGTTATTCATGACAAAACTATCTGAATCGGGAATATGAATTTTGACCCTTCCAGACCTTCATCCGCAGTACCAGTGCTATCAATCTTATCCGTCATGCACTCTGCAAAATTACCCACGATCAAACTAGAACCATTCGCAGGAGATGTAGAAAAATGGTCCCGGTTGTGGGAGCAATTCCAGACAGCGGTAGACAACAATCCAACCATCAACGCGATCGACAAGCACGTCTTCCTTTGTGGATACCTGGAGGGAGAACCAAACGATCTGGTCGATGGTATAGCGATGACTGCCGACGCATACGAGGAAATCAAGAGAATTCTTATTGGACGATATGGCGATAAGAACCGCATCATCCATTCATTCATTCATTCATTCATTCATTCGTTTATTTGCAATTGGGGGTGTGTCCCCTGGTGGCAAATTAGATATACATAACAAATGAATAATTGTACATAACATTTCACTAACAATATTTGCAAGAATCTTCTTCTACAAGTATTTCCGAGTCAATGTTATATTGAAAATCTTGCCTGCGCACTTTTCCTATTTTTATTAGACTACATTTTCTTGTGTTTATTTTCATTTTATTTTCAATCGCCCAGTGGCGTATACTGGTCTGAAGATCTGGGCTACCGCTGAGCTTAATATTACACAAAACATGCTTTTGAACTGCCGTGCGAAAAGCGTTCATATTTGAAAACCCTTCCTTTCACGACTAAATAACAAACACGGCCAGCAATACAATTTAGACAGTTTAGAACTGCCAGATAACCTATTCCACCTAGCATGTAGATGATATGAAATGACGTGTATACATTGGCACACAATAATTATTGCAGTTCAGGTGTAGGCCTTGTCATATGTATAATATGAACTTTCTCACTGTATAGACGACGGCTGAAAGGAACTTCTAACAAACTCTCTATTATACAGTCATTGGCATTTAAAGCCCCCGCATGTGTTTGTTCCGTAATTTTCTCACAAAATCACAACTGGCACAGTTAAAACAAAACACTACATAAATATTCTTCAGCATACACACATTTAAATAAATCACACATCGAAAATACTACAACTTCTAAAACATATTCACATACATGAACGCGATAATGTATATTTATTGTAGGCTATTTGTTCCATTAAACGCTTTTAACTTCAAAGAAACCGCTGGTACTCAATTAAATTAGCCTCTGGCTGCGCGAGCCAGCGGCGTGTGGGCCAGATATGCAGGGCGACTAAGCGCTCCTTAGCCTGGGGTTTAACTTGAATCGGGGTTAAAAATTGGCGGTTTCTTGCGTGGTTTCAAGTTGTTAAGCGAATAATTTTTATTTGATGTTGTGTATGCAATCATTTAAATATTTGGTAGTTTGATATTATTTTGCGTGGTATACATGTGTTTGTACCTATTTCCCTCCGTGTTACTCAGACCATCGCCGCTCCAAGCTGTGTTTATTCTTGTTAGGCGCTGTCCAGCATGGTAAGAAACCGCTGGCCGTAGCGGCAACTCACTCGCTATGTAGCGATGGGCCTGCACGGAACAAGGGTGGGTACGGAGAGATGGGGAGGGCGGCGTGAGGCTGCCGATTTCTCGAACGGTTTCTGCTGCGTTGCCGCGTTGACTACTCACTAACCATTATTTATTTCGATAAAGAAGAATGTGCATGAAAGTCACGATTGTTTGAATGCTTTGTTGAACCTGTAATAAAGTGTTATTTATTTTTAATGTAATTTTCTTGGGCTACCGCCGGTAGCCCCGGTAGCCCTAAGAATACGCCCCTGCAATCGCCCACTTATAGACCAGGTTCAGGTCATCTTGAAGTACTGCATTGTCTTGTGAGTCATGTGTCTTTACACAAATAGTCAGTCTTTTCTTAAACACACCTATATGTTTGGGAAAAGGCTCTAAGACTGCGGCAGGTAGAGAGATCCAGTTATCAATGGCACGGTTTACGAAAGAATATTTACCATAATTTGTTCGCTGTGGTCGGCCCTTAACTTTGAAAGGGTGATCGCTCCTACCCATGTAAGTAGCCTTTTCCATACGTATGCTAAGCTCACCCCATGCTGGTTGATTTGTATACGCGTTGTACATAGCGCAGAGTCTAGATTTCAACCTCCTAGCCTCAAGTGATTCCCACCCAAGTTTCTTTAACATACGGCTCACACTGCTCCTGGGATTAAAGTCACTGGGCACAAATCTAGCGGCCTTTCTTTGTACCATTTCCAACTCATTTATGAGCCCTACTTGATACGGATCCCAAACCGCCGAGGCGTATTCCAGAATACGTCTTACAAGTGACAAATATCCTAATTCTTTAGCAGAGGTAATACTTCCTTTTAATACCCTCATTACAAAGTGCATGGATTTGTAAGCTTTAGAAACTACACATCCTATTTGACTACTCCATTTCATATCATTTCTTACGTGAACGCCCAAATATTTGCAAGAATCTTCTTCTAAAAGTATTTCCGAGCCAATGTTATATTGAAAATCTTGCCTTCGCACTTTCCCTATTTTTATTAGACTACATTTTCTTGTGTTTATTTTCATTTTATTTTCAATCGCCCACTTATAGACCAGGTTCAGGTCATCTTGAAGTACTGCATTGTCTTGTGAGTCATGTATCTATATTACACAATCATCCGCAAACAATCGACAGTCACTGCGAATCCCATTTGGTAAGTCATTTATAAACGCCAAAAATAACAAAGTTCCGATTACGCTGCCCTGAGGAATACCCGACGTTACAGTAATTTCATCCGAGAATCGGCCTTCAACTTTCACTTTCTGGGAACGACCCGTCAAAAATTCTTGGATCCATAAAATTACTCTTCTATCAATCTTCGTCGAAGCTAATTTATGGAGTAGCATGTCATGCGGCACGATATCAAATGCCTTCGCAAAATCTATAACTACGGCGTCGACTGAAACCCCATCGTCTAACGATTCGCTAATATCTTGAAAAAGTGATAGCATCTGACTCTCGCATGAGTAACCTTTCCGAAATCCATGTTGCCTATCATTAAACCATGATAATGTTTCCCACTGTTCCCTCAAGTAGTCGCAAATGAGATGCTCCATCTGTTTACAAACGATGGACGTAAGACTAACCGGCCTGTAGTTGCCCAATTCAAGTCTGCTCCCTCCCTTAAATATTGGGACTACCGTAGCTCTTTTCCAGTCATCCGGGATTTGCGCATTGTTTATGGACACATTAAACATCACCTTTAAGTATCGTGCCACGGCCCTACCTCCTAGATTAAGTACTTCACTAACAATATTATCAAGACCCTTCGATATATCGTAACGAATTTTTTGTATTAACTTTACAATTGCTGACTGGTTTATTTGGAGAAGTGGAGCCCCTGATTCACCGTTAAGGTCCAACACACAGCTATTGGATTTATTAAACACACTACCATAAAATACATTTAATTCATTAGCAATGGCTTGCTTCTCAGTAATTAATTTACCGTCACCGGGCATTATCATCGAAAAATTATTTGAATTTCCCTTTCTTCTCCTAACATAACTGTAAAACCCAGGCGCATCTGGATTACTTGGAGAACATGAAACCAGTTCTCGATGCTACGCCCAACGCCCTCAATTGTATATATAGTATGTAATAAACGTATATAGGCTTTAAGGGCATTAGGGGAAAACGTCGACCACTATGGGAGAATGCTAGCCCCCAAACTGTTACGTGCATTTCCGGATGACATCTGTAGAAGGTGGATCATCTACGCGAAGAGAGAGAAGATTTGCGAAGCGCACATAACGAGGCTTATGGAATTTCTCAATGAAGAAGTGGAAGGCGCAATGACGACGCAGAAAATCAAAGGAACAACGCCATCTCAAACTCATATTACCCAACTGCTTCTGCCTTGGAAGTCACTACTAGGACGGGCCAGATCATACAGAAGACGAAGACGTTACCCTTTTGCGTTTTTTTTTTTGCGAAGGAAAAGACCACTGGGCTCAAAATTGTGCCAAGGTGACAGATGTCAAACAACGCATAGAAAAGCTCAAGTCCACCCAACGATGTTTCTTGTGCCTAAACAGAAGTCACACTTTGAGAAACTGCAGCAAGAAGGCCAAAGTATCCTGCGCTACGTGTAAGGGACCACATCACATTTCCATCTGTAACAGATGAGAGGAACCTTTATCAGTGGGCTAGATCGACGGAGGAACACGAGGGTTCACACATCTTCAAACTTCCCGCGCTACCATTATCGGTCCCACTGGTGAGAGTAAACGGACGCGTTGCATACTAGATGCCGGTAGCCAATCAAGCTTTGTTAGCGCAGATCTCGTGAAACAGCTTAAGCTGAAGGTTATCGGACAAACAGATTTAGTTGTTTTAGGATTTGAATCGCATCACTCCAGGGGCAGAACTCGTAGACTAATTCAGTTCAAAATTAGTAATGGAACAATCAATATACCAATATCAGCCTTAGGAAGTACCAACAAGTACTTGCCACATCCCACACCAACATCCGACGTTCAATCGTTGTTGCGATTGCGAAAATTCCAGGTAGCAGATCCTACCGACGACGGACGTGATCTACCGATAGAGGTATTGATGCGTGGTGATCAATATTGGAAAATAGTTGAAGATGGTCCACTGATTCGACTCTCAGACACGCAGGTGCTTATCCCTTCAAAGTTGGGATGGATACTCACTGGGAAAAAATCTGGCATATCAGTCAATCATGTTTCTGTAAATCACATCCACGACATTGATGAATCGTTGCCTTTGAACGATGAAATGCGACGATTTTGGGACTTAGAGACGCTTGAGATTCCAGATCATCAGGAATGAACTTTAACTGTCAAGGACACTGCAATAATGAAGGAATTTCACGACTCATTCCGAATGGAAAATGGTCGAAGAGTGGCGTGTCTACCCAGAAGAGAGGGTGTTGTCATACTCTCAAATCGTATCAACGCAGAAAGCCGCTCCAGTTCCTTACAAAAGAAATTTGAGGGAAATCATGAATTTCGCGATATGTATCATTCCGAAATGATGAATTATATTAAGAATGGACACGTCGAAACAATGCCTTTTGAGGAATCAACTAATGTCTCACTTCCAGAAGCTCGAAAGAGACCCCAGCAAGTCTTGACTGTCAACACGTGGGAACCTCCTATAGATGCAGCGAAATTCAGCTCACATTGGAAGATTCTGCACATAATGGCATGGATTCTACGCTTCATAAAATAATCTGAGATACAATTAAAAATTCAAAGGGGATCTGACAGTCCATGAACTGGCAGCAGCACGTCTTCGTTGGATCAGCGTGGTTCAGAGGGATAGTTTTCCTACAGAATACGACGCCTTCAAGAAGAAAACTGACTTTTACACGAAATCAAAGATAGTACGTTACAATCCCTTCCTAAAAGACGACCTAATACGATTAGGTGGACGCCTCCAATTTGCCGAGCTGACCTTGGAACAGAAGCACCCACTCCTTCTTGATGGTAATCACTCTTTTACGAAGTTACTTCTACGACAGACGCACATCCGGTTACATCACCTTGGAGTAAGAATTATTCTATCTGAACTGCGTGCAGAATATTGGATGTTGAATGCTCGGCAAGCTATCAAGAAAGTCCTCAACACGTGTCTGCCATGCAAGATAGCAAGGAATCATAGTGGAGGTGACGTAGAGGCTCCCTTGCCGTCAGATCGTGAGCAAATCACTAAGCCATTTGCTGTCACCAGTGTGGACTTCGCAGGCCCGCTTTACGTGAAGGTGGGGGGTCAGGTTCAGAAGTCATACATAGTGTTATTCACTTGCGCAACCACAAGAGCACTACACCTTGAGCTTGGGACAGACATGAGCACAGAGAAATTTCTCATGGCTTTTAGGCGCTTCTCCGGCAGACGAGGATTTCCTCACACAGTGTATTCCGATAACGCAAGGACTTTTATGGCAGCAAATAAGGAGCTATCGGAGCTGGGTCAAATCTTGAGTCACCCATTGACAAACCACCACCTTCTACATCATTCCATCGGCAGGAAGTTTATTCTACCACGCGCCGCTTGGTGGGGAGGGTGGTGGGAGAGAATGGTTGGAACAACGAGATGTCTCAGGAAGGTTCTGGGCAAATCCCTGATTGACCATGAGATTCTGACAACGCTATTGGTAGAAGTGGAGGCAACGATTAATTCAAGACCCATCAACCAAGATAGTTCAGACGTACTGACTCCAAGTCATTTCTTCAATGGTGAACGCTTGACAACTTTGCCTACCGGACCAGAACCTAGCATTGAGATAAACATGAGAAAAGAAGTCCGACATAGGCAAAAGATGCAAGACGATTTCCTAAGGAGATGGAAGAAAGAATATCTTCTAGAATTACGAAGCTACCACGAGGTCCAGCGTCCTATGAAACGACCAACAGAGTGCCGAGTGGGAGACATCGTTTTATTGCAAGAAGACGTACGGCCGAGGCACGTGTGGCAGAGGGCGTTGATCACAGAGACTAAACCTGGCAGAGATGGGAAGGTGCGAACACTCATCCTCCGGAAGACAGACGGGTCTAGTGTCAGCCGACCTGTCCAACTGGTCGTTCCGTTGGAAGTCGACCAGAGTGGGGAGGGTGTGGAGAACTGATGTAGCGAGTTCTTCGTATATGCCTCTCTTTGCTCCCTGAATGTTTTTTTTTATCTTTTTCGATTCGCTTTGTATAGGCAACAAATATATGTCATGGCTGGTTATGTCACGATTTATTTATTGGTGTAATCCACACAGGGTATATGTGTGAATGTTAACATTGGAATAATGTTCAGTAAGTTAGCCTGGAATTGTGCTACAAGTAGGAAGTGGGCTTGTTGTTCACGCTGGGTTTTTCTATCGGCTGCCCAGTGGAGAGATGACTAATAGGTAAGAGGTGGGCCTGGAGTATTTCTGACACATTCCTTATTTGGGCATATTTTGAAGCGTGTTGTTTGATTGGCTGTACCCGTGGGGTGAGCCAGGGTAGACCAGTGTTGTGGTAGGGATGGATGACTGTTATTAGCGGTTCAGACTCCGAGCGGAGAGGACCTTTTCTTCTGACTCCGAGCGGAGAGGACTCTTTCTTCAGATTACGTGAGGGACGGAACTCATTCTTCAGACCCCATAGGGGAGTAGAGTTGCATTTTGGGACTTGTGTGATTTTGTGGAGGAGGCAGTATCAGACGATCACAAATGTGTGTTTAATGTGCAATTACTGAGTTGATGACTATAAGTTCTCTAGGAAATGATGAGTCTAGTCTCAAGCATATCGCCTAGATTGTTTGTTTCGAAACGCATAAAATATTGTGAATTAACATCTGGGTATCAAATTTCTGAGACGATAACGGTAAATTGTGGTACGGAGAACACTAGTAAAATATGCTACGTGTTTGTAAATTCAGGAACGGAATAGGCGCGACAATCCAACACACGGATTTGAAGAACCTTATTATAATCAGATCCGCGAAGCAAAGTAAATCGTTGGATTCTGACCATCAATCGAATAATGTACATATTCTTCATAACTGTAAAACTTGCGTGTGAAACATATCATAATTGTGTTGCGAGTAAGTAGGACTGATTCTTTGGGAGCACGAACCCCAGAATCAGTAGAGTTAGCCATCACTGCTGAAGTAATCACCTGTAAGTACCAGTCATCTTTACTTCCAAGGGTCATGAATGTCATATGTGTACCTGTGTTAATATGATAGGGAGTGTTAGTAGAGTCTGTAAGACGAGGATCCTGAAGAGTGCATTTTATGTCTGTTATGAGAATAGAGTACTTTTTGAGGATCCAACCAGCCTTCGGGCTGACTACCTAACAGACAGATGAGAATAGAGTATGATTTTTACCAGATTTCGAGTGTCTGTTTTTATTTCTGAGGTGGCCATAATAATAAAGTGTGAATGTATATTGCTGTTGCTAATACCGTACAGGTGTTTGACCCCCACGCATTCCGTGTATATAGTTATTGAGATGCAGGAATGTTACAATTGGTCGCCCAAGTGGGGCAGGTACGTCACAATGTTTTCTTGTTCTTTTTAACGGGGCTATGTTTACAGCTGTTTGTAAGAGGCCTGCTTGAAGTTGCGGCCAATTTTGTGGATGTATTTCTTCAGTTCCTTTCATGAAGTTTTCAGTACCTTTAATATTCTCTATATCATATTTACGTGGAGAAACTCGTTTCGTAAAGTTCCGTTTTTCAGGGATCACATCAAGGGAAAATTTTGTTGGATAATGATCGGAATCTAAGTCCAGGCCTTACAGTACTTTTAGTATCATGATTTATAATATGTGAATTAAAAAGAAACACATTTCATCCAGTATACCATTGAACTCGCTAAGTGTGGTAATAATTCTTGCTGTTAGGTGGTTAGGTGAGGACCAATGTCAGAAAATCTTGCCATGTGGTAGCTAGGGAAGGAAAACGTTATGCCCTGTCGTGATACCACCGTTACTTCTGACTCGACGTTCCAGTGCTACGCTGGCGGTCAGAAGTGAAATTTAACTAGCCAATCATAGGCAGCCATTCAATTGATATACCGCGACAAATCGACGATATCGCCTGATAAATCGCAATTAAACTCTATTTGTCGTGAGTGGTGTAAATCAGTAATTTGTCCAGTTATGAAACTTGTATGGCTTTGATGGATGGGACACAGACCATAAAATCTCTCTCCTTAAATAAGTCTGGAAATCCAAAATTATCAAATATCAATGGATCAATACTAATTACAGCACCGTACGTAAATAAATACAAGGCTAATTGACCAATTCCTAGCTTACAAAGTTCTGTTTAGTACCAGAAAGTGTAGGCTATATCTGTATGCTAATGTGTAACTCCTTTTAAAGTGCTTCAGTTATTAATTTTAATCTATTGAATGCTTAAATAATGGTGAATTAAAATATATTATGGAATTGGTTGTATTCAAGCCTTGACCTTATATATTGAAGAATAATGCTTGGACACCAATAATCATCTTCATCTTGAGCCGGCTCCAGTTTCCCGAGTGCGGTGAATGAGCATTCTCCATTTATTTCTCTCCAAGAATATGTCCTCCTCCATAATTTGCTGTAAATCCAGACCTCACCCTGCAAGATCATTTCTAACCTGGCCGATCCACCTCTTCCTTGATCGACCTCTTGGTCTCTTGCCTTTCAGTTCTTTCTCAATTCACGCTCTAGCTGTTCTTTGTGTGTCCATTCGCTTGAGATGACCGAACCATTGCAGCCTGGCTTCAACACAGATCTCATTAAGAGATTGTTCTACTTGAACAAGTTGGCGTATCTTATCATTTTTACTTTGTCCCTGCTTGTCTTCTGAATCATAGTTCTTAAAAACATCAACTCCACTGCCTGTAGTTTGCTGGTATTTCTCTTGGATTGGGTACAGGTTTCTAAGCTATGTGTAGTAACAGGTACAAAGAAGCTCTTATCCCAAAGAAGCCCGCCCTCTCACGAGGTGATAAAATTGTGCTACAAGTTAAACTCGACTAGTGATTTCTGCAGATGGTTGGTTATCTGTGGACACTACACTGACAAGGTAACAGAACTGCCGTACTTGTTCTAACTTTGTACCATTCAGAGTGATGTTAGTACAGATGATTTGTCGACAAACAGGCCTCACTATCGTTTTGGACTAGCTTATATTTCGACCAAATTGCTTGAATATAGCTTTCCAATCATTCAGCTTCTGTTGTATTTCAGCCTCATTTCCTCCCCATATTACATCATCCTCTGCAAAGGCTAAAGCTTTAAACTCAGAGGACATATTGAGTCTCATAACTCTCTTCATTATTTCATCCATTACAGTAATGAATAAGAATGGTACACCCTGCTTAGTCTCAATAGCCATCACCTATTTGGACACAACGCTGGCAGTGTTCATATAGCATCATGACTTTATTTATTAACATGCATGGTATTAATCTATTTTGAAGGCATTAGTCGCGTGCGTGCTTGAATACATAGGGCTATGTTGGAAAAAGTTTAGGTAGGGGGGTAGGGGGACTAGGGTTGAGTGAGGGGTCGCTTGGATGGTATTGTTTTCGCTCTATCTGATGGTGAGTTAATTTTTTTTAAATGGGTGGATTATTGGAAACGAAATTTGGGCTTAACTTGTGTTTTTGACATTTGCAGATATTTGGTGAAGTGGTAAGCTTAGAACGATGTGGTTGGATGTATTTTATTTTTGGTGAGTAGGTGGGATACGTTTTTGGTTAAACATGTGTTTTTTGATATTTTCCCTGATATTTGGGAAACCGAAAAAGTTTTAATGACGTGTGACATGTTATTTTTTTTTGTTGTTTTCCTGTTTACGGGGATGTATGTGGTGAAAAGGTGAAACATGTTTTTGGTAAAATAATGCGCTTTTATGCCATTTTTCAGATATTAGACAAACCGAAAAAGTTATAAATATGTTTGATGTGTCTTTGTGTTTGGTGCGTGGTTGTCTTGAGCAGGATGTTCTGTCCGTCCACCCGCTTAAGGTCCGTGGCTGGTATGCAACGAGTCAGCAGGAGACCGCTGGCTTCTGCGCGAACGGCAATAGTGCCAACCTACTACTGACCAGTACGATTTCACAGTTGAATCTGGCTGCGTGGCTCAGGGGTAACGTTCTCGCTTGCTGAGCCTAAGGTTGCAGGTTCGAAACCTGGCGCAGTCAGATGGCATTTGAGGGTGCGCAAAGGCGAGGGAGCCGTGTCAGTACATTTACTGGCACGTTAAAGATCCCCTTCGGGGCAAAATTCCGGCACCCCGGCGTCTCTAAAAGCCAGAGTAGTTAAAAGGGACGTAAAACCAATAACATTATTATTATTATTATACAATTGAATCTAAACGAAAGTAGCAGTGAGTCACCATAGCGTGAATAACATCGGCGCTGAGTTGGCAAGACCTACAGCGGCACGTCCTCTCAATCAACGCAGCTGGGATATCTCTCATCTCCCCTTCAGCCCCCTAAGACCATGATCTGGTGGACGGACAGTATGTCTGGACTGGATCAGATTAAAACTTTGGGCTGAAAAACGTATTTTTTGTCATTTTTGTGATTTTTGTGAATATTTTGGAAATGGATGGTGGGATGGGGTTCAGGGGTGGTGTCTATGTTAAGAATGTGTTGACGTGGTGGCGATGATGTTGGATGATTGGTATTTTTTTTTTGTAAACGAAGTGAAAGGGTAGGCGATTTGAGTTAAAACATGTGTTTTTGAAAGTTTTGACGGGGAGGTTCGAATCTCGTGAGGGGACGTTAGGTTGAGGGAGAGAGAGATCGAGAGAGAGAGCCTTGTTGACTCTTTCATGATGGTGAAGAAGTGAAAACATGGTTTTTGGTCTAAAAATGCGTTTTTGTAATTTTTCCTAATATTTTTAAATCATTATTAATTGATCAGTTATTTTAAAAAAATAATTTAAGAACCAAAAACTAACATGTCATTTTAGTATGTCGCTAATCAAAAATCGGATTTTGACATATGGAGTATCCTAGACCTCGGGGTGACGCCCCCGTTTTGAATTTATTATTTATTTTTGTCAAAAGGACCTAACTACAAAAAATCCACAGCCTGCTTCCAGTCTCCGACCGGGTCAGGAATGGAATGAATGAAGCCCCCATCTAGCGACGAGGATATGAACTGTGCCGGCTGCCGAGGCCTGACGCACTCCTCTGGGGCAATGATTAAATGAATGACAGATGAAATGAAATGATAGTGGAGAGTGTTGCTGGAATGAAATTTTGACAGGGAAAACCGGAGTACCCGGAGAAAAACCTGTCTGCCTCCGTTTTGTCCAGCACAGATCTCACATGGAGTGACCGGGATTTGAATCACGGACCCAGCGGTGAGAGGCCGGCGTGCTGCCGCCTAAGCCACGGAGGCTTAAAAGGACCTAACTACACTTTTGTTAATATTTTCTGAACCCCTGATGGGATTTTGCCATATGCAGTATCCTAGCACTTGGGTTGACGCCCCGTTTTGAATGTATTATTAATTTTTGTCAAAAGGGTATAACTACACTTTTGTTAATATCTCGCGAACCATTTATGCTAGGGACTTGTATGAGGGGTCCTAGCACTTGGGGCGACGTTCCCCTTTGGGGGGTGAAACTACCCCCAAAAATTGAAAAATCAGTACCTTGGAAACTAAGTACCCTAAAATTATGCGTGATAGCTCAAAAAAGGTCATGACATTGGCTTTTACCTCGATTGGTCATTTCACCCCTAAAACAGTAAATGGTAATTTTACGGTAAAAAAAAACATGTTCAACACTTAAAAATGATAAATAAACCTATGGTCTTTTTTTTGATGAAAAATAGTAGGGGGTGAAAAATACCCCCAAAATTGAAAAAATCGATATCTTGGAAACTAAGAACCCTAAAATTAGGTGTGATAGCTCAAAAAATATGTCATGTCATATGCCTTTACTTCGATTGGTCATTTCACTCCTAAAACAGTAAATAGTAATTTTACGGGGAAAACGTGTTAAACACTAAAATGATAAATGAACCTAAGAGCTTTTGTTTTTTGATGAAAATACCAGGGCTGTGAAAACTACCCCCAAATTGAAAAATCGATACCTTGGAAACTAAGAACCGTAAAATTAGGTGTGATAAGCTCAAAAATAGGTCATGACATACGTTTTTACCTCGATAGGTCATTTCACCCCTAAAACAGTAAATAGTGATTTTACGCGGGGAAAAGGTGTTAAACATGTAAAAATGATAAATGAACCTAAGATCTTTTGTTTTTTGATGATAAATATTAGGGGGTTAAATGTACCCCAAAATTGAAAAAATCGATATCTTGGAAACTTAAGAACCCTAAAATTAGGTGTGATAGCTCAAGAAATAGGTCATGACATATGCTTTTACCTCGATTGGTCATTTCACCCCTAAAACAGTAAATAGTAATGTTACAGGGGGAAAATGTGTTAAACACCAAAAAAAAAATGAACCTTAGATCTTTTGTTTTTAATGAAAAATAGTAGGGGGGTTAAATGTACCCCAAAATGGAAAAATCGATACCTTGGAAACTAAGAACTGTAAAATTAGCTCAAAAAATAGGTAAAATAATACGCTTTTACCCTGATAGATAGAGAGATAGATTTTTATTAATTCCATTTGATCAAATACATGCATTCAATACATTTTTGATATAGGACACGTCAGAATTTACATGCATAAAATAAAAGAACTAACAGGTATATATTACTAAGATTATAACTATTTATAACTTATTATAATAGCAAATCTTAATAGATACAATCTTATTGCACAACTATTTACACCTCACTCTATTATCATAATATGAAAACTTAATTCTATAAATACAACAACATACAGCTAGGTATTAAAATTAAATTAAAAAAGTAAAATATAGTTATAGATTCCATCACTCCTATACGCTAAAATATTCAACTACTGAGTAAAAACAATGGCACTGCAGATAAGCTTTCAACATTCTATCAAAGGTTTTTATTTTTGGGGCCAGTTTTATATACTGGGGTAGTTTATTGTATAATTTAACTCCAGTGTGAAAAGTTCCTTTTTGATATATGCTTGTGTGTGTGTGTGAAATATGAATGTTTTGATTTTGTCTTGTGTTATGCCTATGAACATCATTGTTTGTTTTAAGAAAAACATCTTTATTCATTAAATTCTTTTTAAAAAACATAATACTTTCAAAGATATATATGCAGGGCAGTGGGAGAATGTTTAAATCTTTAAACAGAGGTCTACATGATTCTCTCGAGTTTACATTTGCCATAATTCTAATCGCTCTCTTTTGTATCCTAAACGTGCTTAGTACATCTGGCGACATACCCCAAAATATGATCCCATATCTTAAGTATGAATGGAAATAAGCAAAATAAGTATTTCTTAATGTGTGCATGCTAGTGCAGGTTTTCAAAATACGTAACGCAAAGCACATCGAGTTCAGTTTAGTATTCAGATATTGTATATGTTTATTCCATTTCAAGTCTTGTTGTATCCATAGTCCTAAAAACTTTGTTTCTGATTTATTTTCTATTTGATGACCATTTAATGTTATTTTGGGCATCGCAGGATTCCTATTCTGTATAGTGTGGAAATTTAGACATACTGTCTTTTTATAGTTTATTATGAGGCGATTATCTTGTGACCATTTGGTTAACTCTCCTGTAACGGAGTCAGCAGACTGCTGTATGACCTGTTTAGTTTCACCTTTTATTACGAGTGTTGTATCGTCCGCAAACAAAATTTCCTTATGTGAATGAACGTTCTGTGTTATATCATTGATATATAGAAGAAAGAGTAGTGGGCCCAAAACCGATCCCTGGGGTACTCCAAATTCAATAATTCCCTCATTGGACAATGTTTCATTAAGTAATTTGGTTCCATCATCCTTGTGTCTCAAGCTTACTATTTGTTTACGCCTTGTTAAGTAAGACTCTATCCATTTATTAGCTAGACCTCTAACACCATATTGATTTAGTTTGGTAAGGAGGATTTTATGGTCAACTACATCAAATGCTTTCGATAAATCCAAGAATAGGCCAGTTACATGTTCCTTATTGTCAATTAATTTCAGTATACTATTACTACATTCGTAAATTGCTGTCTGTGTAGATTTTTCCGTTCTAAATCCATGTTGTGAGTTTGATAATATTTTATTTTTTTCTATGAAACTTATCAGTCTCTTATACATAATTTTTTCCACAATTTTTGCAATACCAGTTGGTAAGGTAATAGGACGATAGTTATCTAATTCATCTTTTGAACCGTTTTTGTGCACTGGAATTACTTTTGATAACTTCAAAATATCCGGGTAAGTTCCTGAGAGAATTGAACTGTTTATTAAGTGCGTAAGTGGATTTATTATATTTTCGGCACATTTCTTTAAAATTGCATCAGGGATGCCATCAATGCCAGCACAGAATTTATTTTTTAGCTCTTTTATAACTATTCTTACCTCTTCACTTGTGACATGATTTATAAATAAAGAATCACTGCATATATTTATTTTATTATTAGAATTTAGTGTATTTACCTGTGATTTATTTAATAATTTTTGCGGAATTTCCAGAAAATAGTCATTAAAAGTGTTTGCTATTTCCTCTGGATTATTAATCACTTTATTATTTCTGGTCAGTGTAATGTTCCTTTGTATTTTAGCATATTTTCCAGTTTCTTTCTTTATTACGGACCACATAGCCCTGTTTTTATTAGATGATTGGGAAATAAAATTATCATTATGCATTTTCTTTGCTAGTCTTATTAC
Organism: Meconema thalassinum; assembly: GCA_946902985.2. NCBI lineage: Eukaryota > Metazoa > Arthropoda > Insecta > Orthoptera > Tettigoniidae > Meconema > Meconema thalassinum. The sequence continues at coordinate 4,695,850 of OX336392.1, read as the reverse complement.
CTTATTTAATATGCTAGTGTATTTTTTGTAGTATAAATTGAATTCAGGTGTTGTGTGGTATTGTTTATATAATTTGTGTAGAAATTTCTTTCTTTGACATGAATTTATAATCCCTGTTGTTATCCAATTGCTAGTTTTGTTATTTTGAACAGTTCTTCGTTTAAAGGGGAATGCTATTTCAAAATAGTGTTTTAGGGTACTGTTAAATGCATTAAATTTATCATTTACATTTTCTAGTTCATAAATTTCTGACCATGTTTCCTTATTTAATAAGTCATTGAAATATGTAACATTTGCTTCAGTGAATGACCTGCACTTTGATTTTACTCCATTATCATTATTATTGATTACTTCGGATACTTCAAAACTCAGTATTTGTCCATGGTGGTCACTAAAACCCGGACAATAGACTTCTATTGAATGGTGATATTTATCTGTATTTATAAAAATTTGATCAGGAGTGGTTTTACTAAATTTTGTTATTCTTGTTGGTGTATTTACTGTAGGTTTCAGTCCATAGGAAATTAGTAACTGGTTTAATAATTCACAATTTCTATCAAGTTTTAAGAAATCCACATTTACATCCCCACAAATTATTATATCGAAATTTACTTTGCTCATGTTATTGAGTAACAATTCTAGTTTATCTATAAATAGAGGAAACTTTCCTGACGGAGAACGGTATACGCATACAATTATTAACTTAAACTGCTGAATTTTTACGGCAGAGAATTCAAAATCCTGTTCCATAATTAGATAATCATAAGCTGTTATCTGTTCATGATCTAAATTATTTCTTAAGAAGATGCAAGTACCACCATGGCTAATATTAGATCTAGAGTATTTACTAGCTTGTATAAACCCTGGGAATTGAATTAATTCAAGTTGTTCCTCTTTCAGCCAATGTTCTGAAATACATAGTGCTGAGATGTCTTTAAGTTCATTTTTAAGCATTAGATTTATGTAATCAATTTTATTATAAAGAGACTGGACATTCTGGTGGTAAATTTTAAATTTGTTACTTTTGCAAGCTTGTGTTGGTGATTTATTTACATTATTATTATCATAATTGTTATTATTATTGTTGCTAGACAAATCCGAAATACCATTGTTGCACTCCGTTAAATTTGACTTCAAAAGATGTGAATGCCAAACCTCACGTTTGGCTTCTTCTACCAGTTTCCCTGCTTCCACTCTAATGATATTACTGTCGAATTATTCTTACCATTTGAATTTACAATTTTGCAGATTTCATCACTAAGATACTCTTTTCCTAATCTATTTAAGTGTAGGCCATGCCGAGTGTGGAACTTCCTGTCTAATTTACTTACATCTACAATTTGGACATTTGGAAAACTCTTACAAATTTTATGAATTTTTCCATTTGTAGCCTCTATTTCTATATTTACACATGACTTGGGAATTAAATCGTGTCTCTGCGGAATGTTTACAATAATGACATTTGTTTTTTGCATGGATGGCAATGTACCCTTTAAATCTTTGATTACCAAGTCATTTCACCTCTAAAACAGTTAATATATAGATTTTACAGGGCAAAAATGTGTTAAAAGCCTAAAAAGTATATGCGTTTTGTAAAACCATGGTTTAATGGATGTGTGTATGGAGGAGGACTGCTTGCTAATTATTATTATTATTAGGTAACTATAGATGGATGTGTATATAGGTAACTAACCAATACGACAAAATATTGGTATGAGGTGTTGTATCAGTTAGAATGGCCAACCCTTTCCCCTAGTCCATGAATTTAGCCACACACAAAAAAAAAAAAGGTTCAGATTTAAATGGAATGCACATGCTTTGTGTTTTACCTGGCAAGACTGAGTGTACCTTGTTCCAGCCTTTAGACTAGAAAATAGAAGTCGGACTCTGCGGTGACAGCAGAGTGATAATGTTGCATTAAAAAAAAGGTTTGAATGCTTGTGCTCCCATTGCTGGCTGTGGTCACGCTAGGTGGCCAGGTCTTGTGAGACTTGGTGATAACAGTAGTGCGGTGTTGTCAGGAATGTGTCAGGTTTCTTGTCTGGCTGATAGTGGAACTGGAGTTTAACTGGGCCGCACTTGACAATGCTCACCTGCATAACAAATACACACACTAATACAACCATAGCAATAACACAGGTTAGTATATACAAAACTGAATTTTAAGAAACAGTTCATGACCTACATTATGCTTGATTTTCTTAAATTTATTTACACCCTTGACAAACGCTGGCATAGCTGTAATTCAAAAGCAACGGCGGCCTTTTTCCCAATCCTACACTGTACACCGCAGTTAAAATTAATGATGATAACGTCACAGACATCCAGTTTTTAAGCCACGAGAAATAAGCGGGCAAAGTATAAATCTCACGACCCAGTTGTGAATTGGACCTGATGTTCTTTGGACAAAAGACAAGCGTTCTATAAACTTAGGCACAAAGTTGTCCTACCTAAAAATGATGAACAGTCCTTTAGCACAAGTAACTCTGGTCACATTACCCTAATACCGTAGGGGTTGGAAAAGAACAAGAGAACACGTTTTTGAACCTACCCTTGACCAAGGAAAGAGAGTTTTCCAGGTTCTTGGAAATAAAGATGGATTCGTCCAGTCTTGCACTGAAGCTTTGTATAGTCATTAGGCTTCAACTGCTGGACAGTAACCATTTTATACGGATGAAAATGCAAATCGAAACGAAATATTCGTCTCACTGTTCGATCAGACATTTGCAAAGCAGCAGCTTGTTTACGAGCCGGCCGCCTTGGGCTGGTTTCCACAGCTTGTCTCACTCGCTCAACATTTTCTGGTGTCCTGGCTGACCTTGGACGGCCTGTCGATGTACGTTTTAAGGCTGAACCTGTAGCTCGAAAATTACTCACCCATACCAAATTGTGTTACGAGATGGAACGCGTCCTCTTCGACTCGCTCAGCCGTACAACGACATAAACCGTCAGATCTTTTTGCCGCATGGCAAAAGATGGGCATCATTTGAAAGTCGTTATTTTCAAATCTTAAAATTAAAATCTATTGTTCTTTCATGTTTTCCATTAATTGACTTGTACACCTTGCTGTTATAAGTAATAAAAGAGTTTGCATCATTTAAAATGGTTGTGTTGTTGTGATTTAAAAACCGTCAGATCCTTTTGCCGCTCCCTGTACTTGAAGGTTTGGTGGCCCCATTAAAGGTATTCCTACAATAAATGATTTTCAAGTTGTCGTTCTATGGTGTGAAAATATTTAATATATGATTATTTGCTAACAGGATTTGCCACTGGAATTATTTTGCAAGTAGTTATTTTAATGACCAACAGAGTTTACTGTTAAGAAGGTAGGATAACATGCAAAATGTTTTACATGATATGTGACTACTGTAAGGCTTGTGATTTTTTTAAAGATGCCTTTAACCCTATATTAAACACCCAGTTTACAAGACTCATAACTGCAATATCACGGAAACATCAAAACAAAAAAATCTGCATTGAGAAACCAAAAAAGTGGTAGAGCAAATATACACTGAAAAAAAAAACAAGTAGTTCCGTGAAGAAATATACAGCCTATTTTCATATAACCTACTCATGTTAATTGCCTCTATCAACATACAAAATTTCAGTACGAAGGTTGTGATAAATTCGTAGATATTCAGAAGTGTCTAAATATTTCAGATGGTTCGCAGGTTGGATTTATATTTATGTACTATTACATGAAGATTGTTATGTACTTCAATGGCACGATTAGAACACAAGAAGTTAAAACGAGAATTTCTTACAGCTGCCATCTTGTGGTTATGAAAACAATTGAAATAAATTAGATGCCAGTGGATTGACATTTTTATAAGCATGTAACGTGCAAAGTTTCACTGCACTCGAATGGTTAAATCGCGAGAAACGTCCATTTAAATATGTATTATTCGCGTCGCCGCCATATTGGATTTGTGCTCACCAGGTTACTGAAAGTCCTATAGGTGAACTTATGTTCATAGCCCCTATGAACATAAAAAAGATCAGTTTGATTGCTGTAAAAGATTCGTAGATATTGAGAACCGTCTAAATATTTCGGATGCTCGCCATTTTGGATTGTGTTATGTATAGGCCATAGAGTTATGTATCATTCAAGGACAATTATTTCCTAGGTTCATTATTCAAACTTTCACTTCGATCGCATGATTACGTCACAAGAAATAAAAATAATAATTTTAAAATTTCGCACGGCCGCCATCTTGAGGTTATGTAAACAATTGAACTAAATTAGATGGCAGTGCATTACAATATGTATAATCATTTACTGTACCACATTTCACTGCGGTCAGAGAGTTAAATTACGAGAAAACTATTAATATGTTTCTGTACCAGTGCCCTTTATCACCGTACAAAATTTCATGGTGATATCTGTAATAGTATCGGAGATATAGAATGCCGGTGAAATATTTCGCACAGGCACCATTTTGAGGTTTAGTAAACAATTGATTTAAAAAAGATGCCTGTACATTACAATGTGTATAAACATTTGCTGTACCAAGTTTCATTACGTTTGGATGGTTAAATCGCGAGAAAAGTCTATTTAAAGTCTCAACTTCGCTTGGCCGCCATGTTGGTTTCGTAGTTACCAGGTTTTTGAAAGTCTCATATGTGAACTTCTAGGAGTGCCTTTTATCACCGTACACAATTTCAGGGTGATATCGGTAATAGTTTCGGAGATACTGAATTCTGGTAAAATATTTCGCACAGCCGCCATGTTGGATTGGTGAGAGACAATAAAATTTGAAGGGCTCGGTCGGGGTCGTCCAAAATGGTGCTATGATCTTACTGAGTTTTATTGAAATAGCTCCAGCCGTTTAGAAGTTATTAGAGGGGACACACGCACACCATCACACGCACACACAGACACACAGACAAAAGGTGATCTCATAAGCCTATTCTTTATAAAATGAAAATAGGCTAAAAATTTAAACACTCAAGTCCAACAAGACTAATTAAATCAGTAACTGTCAGGGTGGCCGAGTGGTTAAGGCGTTTGACTTAAGTTCAAATTTCCAAATATATAAGGAAGCAAGGGTTCGAACCCCTTCCCTGACATAACTAACGCCTGAACATGCAAAAAACAAGAAATATACACAAACTATGTTTATTAATTTAATTCAAATATTTATTTTTATTTTTATAATAGGTATACACACACAGAATACAGATATTTTTGTTTATGATTGCTTGTTATAGTTTTTAAACATAGCACTTGTTGAAAATTATTTTTCAGTGGATGTGGGTGTTGCTACGTTGACCTATTACGCAATAATACCAGCTTTACGAAGTTCATTTTCTATTTCTAATAGCTCTTCCTCGTAACCAATATGACCAGCCTGTTACGCAATAATACCAGCTTTACGAAGTTCATCTTCTATTTCTAATAGCTCTTCCTCGTAACCAATATGACCAGCCTGTTTACAGGCATGCAAGAGCTGTAGGCATTCGACTAATATATTAGGATCGTTCCAATAGGTATTATTGATGAATGGTTTAAAAAACTCGGGAAGCAGTGATGGTTTTACAGGTGTTAAAACTTCATCATTATCACCATCATCATCATCTTCATAATCAACATCATTATCATCATTACAATCATAATTTCCACCTCTGTCTACAGTCTGTTCAATGGTTTGAGTTGCCTTTGATAGTGTTGAAAGCTTCTTTTTAGATGTGTTGGAATGCTTTAACATAGTTTTATTATTACTGTATTATTATTATTATTATTATCACCTTGACCATACTTTCTTCCATCACCCACCAACTCCTTGATGGCCTGTGTTGCCTCTAATAAAGTTGAGGGCTTTTCATATGTGGGTGAGTGCCTCAACTCGGGTTTTACAGGAAGTGTTAAGGTTTCTCATAAAACAACTGGCTATCAGCATGAGTGCGTTGTAGTGTATTAAACTTGAGCTTAATATTATATTGAGCAGCAGTATCTTTTTCTCGGACTTGGTTTTTGCTTTGCTTTGGGTTTTTTTCCTTTTATGTAGATTAGCATTATTATAAAGTTTACAATGATGATTGTTTGAAGAAAGTATATCCAAGTGTTTTGTCTTAAGCATTTCTCGACACTGTTTGGATCGTTGCTTTGAACAGCGCCAAATAACAGTTCCATTTTTATTGGTCCGTTCTACAATATATGAATAACCTTTATAGTATGCATATGGCTTACCATAGCTAGTCGCCGATACTTCCATATCAACTGTCAAACATGAACTAATCTCTAGTAAAGTTAACTCAGTAATAAGAATAATAGTTTAATGTGTGGAGCAAATATGGGTGCAAAGAGGGGGGGGGGGGGGTAAATGTGGGAGTAAATGTGGGGGGTGCAAATATGGGAGCAAACGTGGGAGCAAATGTGGGAGAAAAAACGTGGGAGCAAATATGGAAGCAAATGTGGGAGCAAATATGGCAACAAATATGGGAGCAATAGTGGTGTTTTACTTAACCAACTAGAAATAACAAACTTAGTCATAACCCAACCTAACCTAACTTCACCTAACATAACCTAACCTAACTTCACCTAACCTAACCTCACCTAACTTCACCTAACCTTCCAACCCTCAGATCAAAATTAAATTCTAGGCATAGTCGAGTTGGAACCCAAGACCTCAGGGATAACAACCAAGTATACTAGCCACTACACTGCGAGATGGGCAAATTATGATGCAACACAACACAGAATAAAAGTTTCCTGTAGTGTAACTGATTGGCTGACAACCATAGTTGGGATTCAAACCCATGACCTCAGGACTTCTGTTTTGAACATTATCAGAAATATTATTCCACTTAAATTTTTGCTGCTTATAGTTATACGAGTTGGCAATATAGAGTGCACATTTAATGTCTTATATTGGAGGCTTATTTTTGGTGGTTTATTTTGGTGGCTAACCTAACTTTACCTAACCTCACCTAACCTAACTTCACCTAACCTCACCTCGGATATCACAAAATTACAGTGTCGATGTTTGCACCAAGTACAAAACATATTTGAATAAAGGTCCGGCAGCTTCCTTCCACACATTACCCACATATTGGTTTAGTAATTTTAATTCTATTATATTATTATGTTTGGGGGTGGCATCTATTATTGATTCACTCTCTCGATATACCAGTTCATTCGGCAGTAATCTCCATTGGCCATTAACTTAGTGTATTTGTTAATAATTGTTACACCCAAACATAGTGTTAGCAATGTTCATGCAAGTGTTGATTACCCATGTGTATTTTGTAAAGGCTCACATTGCATATATACATGTGATTCCTTCAAAAAATTTAATGTCTATGACCGGCACAATGTTGTAAGAGAGAATAAACTATGTTTTAATTGTTTTGGCAACAATCATAATGTCGATCAGTGTCAATCAAGCTCGTGCAAGATCTGTGGTAAATATCACAATACACTTCTGCACGATGAGATGAGACGTGATCACCATAGGCCAATGACAAGGTCACGTGGGAATGAGATCGAACACATCTCTCTCCAAGCAGCTGATAACCACACAGCGCGTCCAATAGATGCCACTCACTGCGCTGTAAAGGAATCCAATCTGTCAACAGTCGTGTTATCAACAGCAATACCGGTAGTAAAAGTGAAAGACAGTCATGGTAATATGCATGAGACCAGATGTTTGCTGGACTCAGGTTCTCAAACTAATTTCGGGAGCGAATAATTACAGTAGCTCAATTATTACATCTAAGGAAACAAAAAATATTACACCAGTAACTGGAATAAACGGAGCAGGGGTTCAAACCTCACATTGCATTACAATTCACTTACAGTCTGCGGTGGGATCGTTCAATATAGATGCTACATGCCTAGTGCTATCGAAGATTACCAACAACTTGCCAAGTATAAAAAATGACATTTCAAGATGGAATTTACCCGCCAATATACAATAATCTGACAGAAATCTCAACATTCCAGGCAAGATCGATTTGCTACTCTGTGCGGACATGCTCTTTAAGGTCATAATAGAAGGTAAGAAAACTCGTGATGGGTATCCAACCTTGCAGAATACGCGACTGGGATGGGTAGTAGCTGGTCAGGCACCCATGCAACAACATCAAAGGGAAAATGCAACGTCGCTATTCATTCAAATAGACCAACTAGACAAACAGCTTAAAAGATTCTGGGAAATTGAAAAATTGCACACGTCACCAATCACTAAGGAAGAAATAGATTGCGAAGAGCACTTTGCGAAGAATACAACGCGTGTTCGGGAAGGTTCCGAGTTTGACTACCCCTTAAACAGACTTCATCGCAGCTAGGGATTTCATATCCACAGGCAGTAGTGAGATTCCACGCCTTTGAGAAAAAACTTATTCATGATCCTAAGTTAAAGCAAGAATATTCAACATTCATGAATGAGTATTTACAACTTCGTCACATGAAACCAGTACCTACGTGCACCGAAGATGGAGGATACTTCATGCCACACCATGCAGTATTCAAACCGACAAGTACCAGCACTAAAACTCGTGTTGTCTTTGATGTGTCCGCAAAAACTGACAGTGGCGTATCTTTGAAGGATAATTTACTCGTAGGCCCTACAATACAAGACGACCTGCATGCTATTGTACTACGTTTCAGGTCACACAAGGTTGCTCTTGTCGCAGATATTACAAAAATGTACCGCCAGATTCAAGTTGTCAAAGACACGAAGCTACAACGAATACTATGGAGGAACACTAGTACAGAACCTGTGGAGGGATAGAGGGGGTGTAAACAGACAGCACACACTGGGCACTATTCTAAACTCGCCATCTTGTATTGCACACCACAGAATACAGAGTAACAAAATACAAAGCACAGGGAGGTACAGATATAACACACACACACACTGCAGTCCAACATAATGTCAATGGCTATGAAGCTTGGGAGGTGACACCATCTGTGGCCAGGTTGGAAGTCAATTCCCAACATCCTCCCCACCCTGGTCTACCTCTAGAGGTACGACCAGCTGAACGGGTCGGGCCAGCTGTTTTCCATCTGCTGTGGAAAGGATTACAGTCCTTACAATCCCGTCCCTTCCAGTACGCAGCTCGTGGATCCGGACCTTTCTCCAGAGACGTCTCGGCTGAAGGTCACTTTGAAGGAGCGCGACGTCGCCTACCCTCAGCGTGGAGTTCTTCTTGGGCTGCTGGACTAGATGGAAGCTCTGCAGCAACAGTAGGTACTCCTTACTCCAGCGCTTCCAGAAGTCGTCTGCCAGTTGTTGACGTAGTCGGAATTCTCGAACAGGAACTCCCGTTTGTGGTTCAGGCCTATATGGAACTGTAGTGAGTTTCTCTCCCACAAGGAAGTGTGCGGGAGTCAACACATCGCCAGTGTCTCCATTGCGAGTCAAGGGTCTAGAATTCAGTGCGGCTTCGATGCTGACCAGTACTGTTTGAAGTCCTTCTTCGTCGATGCTGGAGCGTCCAAGTACCTTCCGTAGGCACCGCTTCGTCGATCCAACCATCCCCTCCCACCATCCTCCCCACCAAGCCGCGCGTGGGGCGATGAATTTCCAAGTTACACCGTGCTCGGAGAGGTAGCGGTGAGTCTTTGCCGCAGACAGTGAAGCCCAAATGCCACTCAGTTCCTTGTTAGCCGTGTGAAAGGTCTGGGCGTTGTCCGAATAAATAGTGTGTGGCAGACCGCGCCTACCGACGAATCTCTGTAGTGCTTGCATGAATCTGTCGGCGCTCATATCACCACTCAATTCCAAATGTAGGGCCCGTGTAGTGGCACACGTAAAGAGGGTGATATAACACTTTTTGGCTGATGTTCCTGCCCTGACGTACAGCGGGCCCGCGAAGTCGATACCTGTGACAGCGAATGGCTTGCTCGGGGTCACTCGTTCGGAGGGCAGTGGAGCTTCTATTGCCTGGCCGCTAACATTTTTTACCATCTTGCAGGGTAAACATTGGTGAAGGACGTGTTTGATGGCACGGCGAGCACCAAGGATCCAGTAGGTGCTTCGGAGATCAGAGAGAACAATCTGTACTCCGAGATGATGGAGCCATATGTGCTTGTCTCTTATTAGCAGTTGTGTGAAATGATGTCGTCCTTCCATGATGATTGGATGCCGTTCACTCTCTGTAACCGCAGCATATTGTAGGCGTCCACCGAGGCGAAGTATGCCATTGTCGAGAAATGGATTGAAACATTTGATCTTCGATTTCTCAGGCAGAGGGGTCTTCCGTTCGAGAGCTGCAATTTCGGCAGGGAAACATTCCATTTGCACTGCCTTTATCCAATAGCGGAGGGCTCCATTTATGTCTTCTGCTGTCAGTTCCCCCGTTGGTTGGTCCTCATGTCTAAGTAGGCGTACGACGCGAAGAAACCATGCGGTTACACGAAGAAGTTTGATATAGGAGCTGTATCTGGTAGCTTCAATTACTGGGTCTGGTGATTCAATTTGGAGCACATCCTGAGCGCGAGTTCTTGCTTCAGGGAGAGGCGTAGAGACGGTTGAGCTGTGTGGCCAATGGCATTGGTCGAGAGATAGCCATGATGGTCCTTTCCACCAGGCCTGAAGAGTTTTGATCTTCTCTGCCGTCAATCCTCGTGACAAGTGATCTGCTGGATTGTCCTTGCCTGGACAATGTCTCTATTGTGACGGAGTGGTGGAGGATTGAATCTCGGTCACGCGGTTGCAGACGAACGTCTTCCAACTACTCGGATCATTCTGAATCCATCCTAGGGTTACTCTTGAGTCCGTCCACAGGGTCCCTCTGCTTGTGTCGAAGGTCAGCGCTTTAGCGCAGTAATTCAAGAGTCGAACGCCGATCACCGCTGCTAGCAACTCTAAACGTGGTAGTGTCACCTTCTTGACTGGCGCAAGTCTACTTTTACTGCACAACATGTGGGCAGATGTGGCGCCATTGCAGACAGATCGTATATACAAACCAGCTCCATACGCTCGCTCTGAAGCGTCGCAGAACACATGGACATCTGTGATGTCGCGTTCGGGCATTCCTGCCCATCTTGGGACGGTGATCTGCGAGAGTTGGGGTAGACTTGAGGTCCAGCTGTGCCAGCGACTGGCAAGGTCCTGCGGTAGGAGTTCATCCCATGATAGTCCTCTATGCCATGTGTCCTGAAATAGGATTTTCCCCAGTATTGATACCGGCGTCATTAAGCCCAATGGGTGGTAGAAACTAGCAGTCGCTTGGAGCAGGTGTCGTTTCGTAGCGGGGCGGTCTTTCAGTCTCGTTGTGATTTCGGTAACATCTATAGTGAGCGAGTCTGTTACTGTGTTCCATGGAACGCCAAGAACGTGTGTTTCCGTAGTTATCTCTCTTCCTTCGGCCTTCCATATCTGGATCAGCTGTTGGGAACTCGTGGTCCATTTCGACATGGGTAGACTTATCTTCTTCATGAGAGAGGTGAGTTCATAGTAGAGTGCGATCGCTTCATTTTCTCCTCGGGCACCTGCGATAATGTCGTCCATGAATGTATTTTCATCTATGAATGAAGCCGCGGAAGGAAACTGAGATCTGTTTCTAGTGGCTAGTTCTCTCAGTGTAGCTGAAAGGAGAAATGGGCTGCAAGTCAGTCCGAATGGGAGTCTTGTGAAGCGAAAAATCGCTCTCTCATTGGAAGCCACTTGAGCTCCACTCTCATCTTCGACAACACGGTACCACAGGAATCTGGTCAAGTCTCTATCCTCTTCGTGAAGGGACAACTGAAGAAACGCTTGGCTGATGTCTCCTATCACACCGTACGGGAATGAACGGAACCGCAACAATACTGCAAACAGTTCGGGGAGTAGGTTGGGTCCCATTTCCAGGGTCTCGTTGAGTGGGCGCGCGTTTTCTTCGTGTGACGATGCGTCGAAGACTATACGCCATTTAATGGTTCCATGTTTCTCTTTCTTTACCAAGTGATGAGGAAGATAAAACTCATCCGTACGGGTTTCCTCTGGAGCTAGTTCCACGTGGCCTTTCCTTATGTAGTCCATCATGTGGTTCGTGTATGTTTGTCTCAGGGCTTCGTTCTTCCGGAATCGGGTTTCCAGTGATTGGAATCGTTTTTCTGCAACGTGATAGTTGTTGGCAAGTTCCATAGTTTCCTTGCGTGGCAATCGTACGACTCTTCTTTGGTCCTCAATACTGTAAGACGCGTGAAATTGTGTTAGAAGTGATGTGTCTTTAGCGCTCATTGTTCGGTCTTGTTCAGCTGCAATCCCAACGGACTCCAGATCCCAAAAACGTCGAAGAGAGTCGTCACAGGGCATGGAGTGACATGCATCGATGAAGTTTACAACCGTGTTAGTAGCTGATACACCTGAGCGGTTTCCGGTGAATATCCATCCAAATTTCGATGGAATTAACACAACTGACGAGGAGAGTCGTATCGGGGCAGAGTCACTGACGATTGCCCAATACTGATCTCCTCCGATTAACAGCTCGATTGGAAGGTCAGCTGAATCATCTGTAGGGTCAGCCAATTGCAGTTTCCGCGTTTGTCCGGTCATCGTGATATCTCGTGGTACTTCTGGGTGGTGAGAAAAGGAGTGGGTGGTTTCAAATGCCGTCAAGGTTACTTGGGTATTGTCCCAAAATCCTCTCGTCTTCAGGCGAACGAACCTACGTGAATGTGATGTGTTGGATGGTGTTTCAAACGCGTGGACCTTTAATGATGCGTCTCCAATAACTTCCAGACCCAGCTCATCGACCAAAGAACTTTTGACGAAACTGGATTGACTACCTCCGTCGAGAACGCACCTCGTCAGCTTACTCGAACCCGTTGGTCCCGAGATCCATATTCTAGCAGTCTGGAGATGGGTAAATCCCGGAGTAGTGACGTTTATTTTACCAACGGCGGTTGTTTCTGTGCAATTCGCGACAGGGGAATGATTTAAGTTGCTGCAAATCGCTCTATGGTGACCTTTTCCACACTGGGAACACGAAGCTCTTCCTTTCCTGCTACAGTCCTTTGTGTGATGGCCTCGTTTAAGACAGAGGAAACAACGCGATGATTGTTTCAATTTCTGAGTTCGAGCGTCAGTCCCGGTTACCTTAGTACAATCCTGAGCCCAGTGTCCTCTTCCCTCACAAAAGACGCAAAATGGCTGTAGTCTTTCCTTCTCTCTCTTCTTCCCTTTCTTCGCGTGAGTGTCAATCTGGAACGCCGCTGTTGCTGGGACAGAAGCCGGGTGCTGATAGATAGAAGCCGGTTGCTGATAAGATTCCCCCCGAATCTTTTGACTGATGAGGGCACCTTCAACCTCTTCGTTCAAAAAACACATGAGTTTGATGATGTCACCTTCACTAACGTTGTCTCTCCGCGTGTGGATGATCCATCGCCGGCAGATATCGTCTGGGAACGCTCTGAGTATCTTAGGGGCTAGCACGCGACCGTAGTTGGCAATATTTTCTCCCAGAGCCTGCAGTGCTTGAATCCATCGGTTGCACTCAACGTAAGTGTGATTTAGGGACTCGGGGGTGGCGGAGTGTATCGGCGGTATGTTTTCCAGATAGTTTAAGTGCGCCTGGATAATTCTATTTTCATCTCCGTACTTGGAAATGAGAATTTTCTTTGTGTTAATATAAGTGCCAGCTGTGATAGCAATACCGTCGACGAGATGCTTGGGTTCCCCTTCTAAGTAACCTCTCAGAAAGACGTGTTTGTCGACCTGCGATACTGTAGGATTCTGGTCAATGGAAGTAGTGAACTGCTCCCAAAAGCGAGACCATTCTTCTATATCTCCCGTGAAGGGGCTAAGTTTTATGGTGGGTAACTTAATTGGTTGTGACGTGGGCATGGCAGTGGGAGTGGTGGGAGCTTCGTTTATGGTCAAGGTAGAGGTGACAGAGTAAAGCTTCTTGTCCGCTCCAATAGTAGCTTTCTGTATGGCGCGCTTTGCATTGTCAATATATTCGTCACATACAGTAATGTCAGCATTGTATTCTGCGTCCGATAATAGATCATGAATACCATCGTCCAGTTGGGTTAAGCTGGTGAGTGTTTCCTGCAGTCTATCGCGGTGGAATGTGAAGTCTTCCAAAGCTGTGTCTTCTGTAAGGCTGTTAATGGCTGTAATGAAGCGTGTGGCATTTGTTCTCTCACGTGTTCTTTTCCTTTTCAGATTGTGCAGGCTTACTGCAGTAGCGGTCTCTTGTTCCGTCGGCATAATGGGTGCAATAAATCTTAAGCTTGACTGACAGGCCTCCCTCGAGACGTGACGTAGTGAGCGGTGAGCTTACGGGCGGGTAGGGGTGATCCGTACCGCACCGGTACCTTCAAGGGCTAACAGAGGGCGTGCTAGGTCCGTGGAAGATCTAAGACCTTGTTAACAGAGTGCGCTGGAGGATGACTGGTAAGGCTCGTGAGCTAATAGATGGCGCTGTTGAGTTGATTTAGGCATGTGTGCTCAGATCGCACGGAACTGAACGGAACTACACATGCGTGACCCGTTGCAAAGTCCAGCGGAGGAAAGATATTCTACTACTTTGGAATACTGTAGATTAAAGGAACACTGGATTCCTTAATAAGTCATGCACAATTCATGCAGGCATTTCATAATAATACAACATCCGTGCATACAGTTTCTGTTTAGCGAGGGCCAGTTATGTCTATCTCGCTAATAATAATAATAAACAAATACAGTAGACAGGATGCGTGCTTCTTGATTGACAATACGCAGTTCCTGTTCGTGTAATAGCAGTCTTATATTAGCTTCATCAATCCAAATGATAATAATGAAGAAATATCAGTTGTTTCAACATGCTATTTCCTTTAGTATTGAAGTTGACTTATCTGAGAGTGCAGTGTAGACTAATTGTGGCATCTCAGCGTCTGGCGTGGGTTGGTGCAGTGGAGTATCCTCTTTCCCTCGTCGTGGAGCTTCCTGTAGTGTAGAAAGCTCGTCTATAGATACAAATCCGTTGAAGAAGTTAATCCTTAGTCTTCCCGAGTGTTTCGGCACCAAATGTGGAGGGATAGAGGGGGTGTAAACAGACAACACACACTGGGCACTATTCTAAACTCGCCATCTTGTATTGCACACCACAGAATACAGAGTAACAAAATACAAAGCACAGGGAGGTACAGATATAACACACACACACACTGCAGTCCAACATAATGTCAATGGCTATGGAGCTTGGGAGGTGACACCATCTGTGGCCAGGTTGGAAGTCAATTCCCAACAGAACCACTGCAGTGTTATGAACTCACGAAAGTGACTTATGGAACGGCAAGCGCTCCGTTTCTAGCTACGAGATGCTTACAACAGTTAGCTGATGAAGAGATGAAGGAATTTCCACAAGCAGCAGCTGTCCTCAGAAAGGATTTCTATGTTGATGACCTTCTAAGCGGAGCTAATACTGAATTAGAAGCTATTAACTTACAGCAAGAATTAGATACACTACTGTTAAGTGGGCCGGCCCCGTGATGTTGGGGTAGCGCGCCTGCCTCTCACCCGGAAGCCCCGGGTTCGATTCCCGGCTCCATCAGGGATTTTAGAAACTGACGTGAGGGCTGGAACGGGGTGCACTCAGCCTCGTGAGGACAATTGAGTAACTGTATAACAGTGAGGCAGCGCCCCGATCACGAAAACCAAGATTAACGGCCGAGGGGACCTGATGCGCTGATCACGTGTCACCCCAATATCTGCAGGTCAATTGGCTGGGCAGCGGTCGCTTGGTAGGCCTAGGCCTTTTTTGGGCTGTAGTGCCAGGGGTTATTATTATTATTATTATTATTATTATTATTATTATTATTATTATTATTATTATTATTACTGTTAAGAGGAGGATTTGAACTTAAGAAATGGTGTTCTAACAGCAGTAAGGTCATGTCAACAAATCCTAGAAGGAAATAGAGAAACCAAATCATCACTTCAACTCGACAGTGCGGACACGGTAAGTACATTGGGAATAATCTGGCACCCATCAATAGACCAATTTCAATTCGAGATAACTGTCAAAAAGGTTGTTCACGTGACCAAGAGAAGTGTACTCTGGTCTATTGCGGCAATTTTTGGGTCCGGTTATGCTCTCCTGTAAGGTCTTTATGCAACAACTCTGGTCTCTTCAATTACAATGGGACCAAGAACTACCAAGTCAGCTGCTTAACAATTGGAATACAATTTACTCGCAACTGCCAGAACTTAACTATATTAAAATTGACAGGCACATTTTAAGTGAGAACATTTTATGTGATGCCTCTGAATGTGCTTATGGAGCATGCGTATACATTCGTACTGCAGATGAACAAGGGATTATTTCATGCAATTTAATGTGTTCTAAATCAAGAGTCGCGCCACTTAAACAATTGCCAATACCACGTTTAGAATTGTGCGGCAATCTCCTATTAGCAAGGTTACTGAAGCGAACATTCAAGAGTCTCACTTTGCATATTAGTTCTATTCATGCGTGGACAGAACCAACAATTGTCTTACAATGGATTTCTTCACCGTCGTCAAAGTGGAAAACATTTCTCGCCAATTGCGTCTCTGAAATCCAGGACACGGCAGAGACATGTACATGGCATCATGTATCTACACAGCAGAATCCAGCTGGCTTATTGTCACGAGGAAGTGGACCCAAAGCATTAAAATCAAATGACCTCTGGTGGCACAGGCCGTCCTGGTTGTGCCAGCCTGAAGAATTATGGCCAATTACTACCGTGAATGTACCTCAGAAACACTCGAAGCTAAAGCCACAGCATGTGCTGTCACCAGCTACAACCATGAAGAAATCACTTCAAGGTTTTCCTCATTGTTAAAAATTAAACGTGTCTTAGCTTACTGTAAGCGATTTATCTACAATCTACAGCACCCTCATACGAAGATTACAGGAGAATTAAGTACTGAAGAATGCAACAGTGCATTACTTTGCTGTGTACGATATATTCAACACCAGGAATTTCAAGGGGAAATTCAGGACCTTTAATTGAAGAAGGAAGTTGTCAAGAGAAGTCAGTTAAAATCACTCACTCCATTTCTCGATAAAGACAGATGTCTCAGAGTGGGCGGGCGATAACGCAATGCAGACGCAGCATACGACCAGAAACAGCAGTTTATATGACCAGCGCATCACCATGTCACGAAATTAATTATTCCTGACGAACACTTAAGACTACTACATGCTAGCACACAGCTGGTGGTTGCTTCATTGAGAATGAAATATTGGATTCCTCACGCTAGGACAACTATCAAAGGTGTCATTCGCAAATGCGTGACATACTACAGGTTCAAGGCTAATAGCTCATCGCAATTAATGGGTCAGCTGCCTACTGAAAGAGTTAAGCCTACTCGTCCTTTCCTATATACTGGAGTGGATTTCGCGGGGCTATTCTTTATAAAACAAGGTTCTCCACAGATTAACACGAAAGTGTTACGTTGCACTTTTTGTCTGCTTAGCAACCAAGGCCATTCATTTGGAACTTGTAAGCAATCTAACTACCGGAGCCTTCATTGCTGCTTTAAGAAGAATGATAGCCCGGAGAGGGAAAGTACTTCAAATTCACAGTGACAACGGTTCGTCATTCATCGGAGCCAGAAATCAACTTCGAGAACTTCAAGAGTTGTTCCAGTCAGAGCAACACCAACGACACATTGAAAGGGTTGGAATTCAAGAAGGATTTGCCTGAATATTCATTCCTCCACGAGCACCACATTTTGGAAGGCTTTGGAAAGCTGGGGTAAAATCTATGAAATTTCATTTTTCTAGACTTACCATGCAGGCTCACTTGACATTTGAAGGAATGACTACTCTCCTCTGTCAGATAGAATCCATTTTAAATTCCCGACCAATCACTCTCCTGAACAATGACCCGAATGACACCTCCTATCTGCCACCAGGACACTTCCTGATAGGAGAACCCATGATGGCCATTCCAGACCCAGATTTAACCTTGTCAACCACTTCCAGGTTTTCCAGGTGGCATCATCTTCAAAAATGAAGGGCCATTTTTGTAATAGGTGGTCAAATGACAATCTGGGCAGCTTGAAGCAGCGCATGAAGGGGAGGTCGGCACAGCCCAGTGTGCCTACAGGAGCGGTGGTCCTTATTAAATATGACCATATTCCACCATTGGACTGGAGATTGGGCGTCGTTCAGCAAACGTTCCCAGGCAAGGACGGCTTGGTGAGAGTCGTTGATGTCCGTACGCCTTCGTGAGTTTATAGGAGACCTGTGCACAAGTTGTGCCCACTCCCAATTGACCAGTGACTTCAGTGTATGCTTCGTCATGTATATTTGTGCAATTATGTGCATTGACAATTTTAAGAGGGAACTCGATACTAGTGATCTTTATTTTCAGTGGACTTATTTTCATTGATTAATTGCATGTTCTTTTTGGTAAAATTTGCGAGCACATTTTAAGTGGGCCGGTATGTTAATGCACGTATAGCATTAACAGTTGGATTTGTTTTATTCAAACTATTTTGGTGTCTTGATTAATGTTGTTGAGAGGTCGGATGCAGAGATATAATAGTCATGGAGGCCTGCAATGTGAAGGGAAAAAATAGTTTAGTTTAGTAAGTGTTGTTTTTGAGTCAGTTACCATGGGGATCAACAAGTATGGGCACGACAGTGGCAACCAAGTAGTTCAATAAACCAATGACCGGTGTGCTTTATTTGATTTCGAATATATTACATTTAAGTGGTCCTCCACAAATTGCTTTTAATAAACGTAATGTTTATGTGCGACCACCAGAGGTAATGTTCGGTCGTGAGCACGTACTTTATTCGCGATCAAACAGTAACTTAAATGAGTAATATTAATTTTTTGTAATGGTAAATGTTAAATGGTTAATTTTGAAACTAAAAGTTCTTTGGGATGGGTGTGCATGTGAAGGATGTTCTTTGGGAATAAATAAGGTGGTGTGTTTGTTCCCAAAGACAGGCATGCATGTGTGGGTGTATGACTACACAGAGAGAAAGAGAGAGAGAGAAAGCATTTATCGTTTGACCAGAGAAAACACGGCGAGGTAGGGAGGTTAGGAGGAAATGAACGCTTATAGCAAATGGTAAATGGTATAGTTTTGTTTTTTAAATATTTTCTTTGATTGCAGTGGTAGATAGGCTTTATTTTGTAAGACAGTCTTACCGGCAGTAGTAGTAGTAGGCCTCTACGTTTTTGGAAACAGAGAGACTGCACCATCGCCATTGCCAAGCACTCACATCAAGACCATTTCAAAACTTAAAATCAGCAAACGTGTGTTTCACAAAAACTAAACGTTGACATGGGCTAAATCAAAAGCATGTTAACAGTGAAATGTAAAATAGGAAATATGTTTCCATATCGACAAAATACAAAAACTTCAAAATGAAAATTTAAAAAAATAATGCAAAGTGGAAATTTGAAAATTGCAATGTATGAAAATGAAAAATCAACAAATCACCATTTTTAGCCTATTTTCAATTTTGAAAAATTAGGCTTATGAGATCACCTTTTGTCCGTGTGTGTGTGCGCGCGCGCGCGTGTGTGTGTGTCCCTAATAACATATAAACGGCTGGAGCGATTTCAATGAAACTCGGTAAGTTCATAGCACTATTCCGAGCGACCTCGACCGTGCCCTTCGAATTTTATTACGTCTCACCAATCCAACATGGCGGCTGTGCGAAATATTTCACCAGCTTACAATATCTCCGAAACTATTCCCGATATCACCCTGGAATTTATTACGGTGATAAAGGGAACTACTAGAAGTTCATCTATGTGACTTTTGAAAAACTGGTAACTACAAAACCAACATGGCGGTCAAGCAAAATTGCGACATTCAAATAGACGTTTCTCGCGATTTAACCAACCAAACGCAATAAAACTTGGTACAGTATATGTTTATACACATTGCAATGCATCGACATCTAACTTCGTTCAATTGTTTACATAACCAAAAGATGGCGGATGTGCGAAATATTTCACCGGCATTGTATATCTCTGAAACTATTAGCGGTATCACCCTGAAATTTTGTACGGAGATAAAGAGCACTACTGGAAGTTCATATATAAGACTTTCAAAAACCGGCTAACCACAAAACGAACATGGTGGCCAAGCGAATTTGAAAATTTTAAATAGACCTTTCTCGCGATTTTGTTGTTCCAAACGCAATGAAATCTGGTACAGGAAATGTTTATACACATTGTAATGCACTGGTATCTAATCTAGTTCAATTGTTTACATAACCTCAAGATGGCGGCTGTGCGAATTTTAAAACTAAGTTTTTATTTCTTGTGTCGTAATCATGCGATCAAAGTGAAAGTTTGAATAATGAACCTACGGAATAATTTTCCTTTAATGGTACATGACTCTATGGCCTATACATTTAATAATCCAACATGGCGACCATCCGAAATATTTAGATGGCTCTGAATATCTACGAATCTATTATAGCAATCACACTGAATTTTTTTAATGTTCATAGGGGCTATGAACTTAAGTTCACCTATAAGACTTTAAATAACCTGGTGATCACAAATCCAACATGGTGGCGACGCGATTTATAAATATTCAGATGGACGTTTCTCGCAATTTAACCATCCGAGTGCAGTGAAACTTGGTACAGTAAATCCTTATATGAATGTTAATCCACTGGCATCTAATTTATTTCAATTGTTTCCTTAGCCACAAGATGGCAGCTGTGTAAAATTTTAAAATCTCCTTGTTACTACTTGTGTCCTAATCATGCGATTGAAATTTTGAATACTACACGTACACAGTAATCTTCATGTAACAGTACATAACTCTAGGATCTACATATATAAAATCCAACATGGCAACCATCCGAAATGTTTAGTCGGTTCTCAATATCTACGAATCTATTACAGCAATCAAACTGAAATTTTGTATGTTGATAGTGGCAATTAACATAAGTAGGATATATGAAAATAGGCTGTATAGTTCTTCACGGAACTACTTGTTAAAGTTTAAAAAAAATCATGCTCTGGGAAACCTTGTTTTTATTTCACAACAAATAGGGCTTTACAAAATACAATACAGAGAAGTACCAATTCCTCAATCGTTTTTTCAATGTACATGTCTACTCATTATTAACTTTCCTTTCATAGCACTAATCACAATCAGGGCTGCCAACCTCTCTCCCACTGAGGCAACACAGGATGTCAAACGTTGTTTAGCTTTTTCAACAACATTTTATCCGCCACATGTTTTAAGGCAGGATGACTATGGCGATAAGAAAGGTCATGTTCTTTGTATGCTTGATCCAAAGGATTAATAGGTACATCACCACGCGGCAAACGTTGATTCAGCTTTGATCCAGGACCACAATAGCGATACCCAGGTATATGGATTTCGAAAGGTAAACGATTAATGACTTTGTCAATGACGCCAAGACCAGTACAAGTTTGACATATCCTTTTCCATCGACGGCGAAAAGGTTTGTTCTTCCTCCTCCTCCTCCTCCTCTGTCGCGGATGTTGTTATTGTTGTTGCTTTTTTCTCGCCATCACACCCGTGGAATGAGGAAACAAATTTTTTACACTGACTTTTATGATCGTGATAGAGTTTGACCAGCTGGCGAGTAGCATACTGTCGCATAGATGGTATTTTTGCCATGGCCACTTGCTTATGGTGATCGTAATCAGTACATGGTGGCAATTCACTCAACACAGGGTCTTGAGTCCACGATTTTGGTACATGTTCCCAGATTTCTATCACTGCATTCGCTGCCACATAATAAATGAACAATTTTGGAAGCGCCAATAATTCTTCTTGGGTAAAACAGTCCAGTTTCTTTTTGCACACAAAGAATTTGCCAATGGCCTTATCGGCAGCACTCCCCTCCATCCTAGGACGTACTGTAGATGTTTACACGTCGCAGGTAGGAATCTCACTGCTATCATCCACTGGTAAACCTTGAGTTTTAATTTTATTTAACAACTCTCAGCAGGCATTAGAGGTTAACCAATGAAACAAATGCCTGTCCCAAGGCTTTATTGTTAATGTTGCAAAAGGGGAAGCGCTCCATTAATGTTTGCAGAGAGGGGCACCCTAAATCCATGAGATCGATACATTGACAGTACGGTGCCAAAAACTGTTGCAACCATTGTCGCTTTTCATTACCTTTTACAAACCACATTGGCTGAGGACAAATGTGTTTTCATCACCATGTCGAGGTATTTATACGAAATGGTTCCTTGATTCCAGTGTAGTTGCAAATGATTTTCAATCCATTGGTATTGTTTACGTTGTTTTTTTTTTCACACAACAAATCGAAAGCATAGAGTGCTTTAAACACGAGATGGGTGGGTTGTGATATCCAAAACGTCGAATAGTCAATGATGGCCACCTCTTTAAATATAAATTTGTAATCTCCAATTTGAAACCCTTGGCAATCCACAATCAGTGTGCGCAACATGTTGACGCTTGCCTGGATCAAGTTCAAGTGATGACTCACTAACAACTGCTAAGTTGTACCAATTGCATTTACTTACATCCCATTCTAGTAAAAATTGAGACCACTATAACTGTGCTCACTTAGGTTAAGTTATCTAGAGTCAGGTTAGGTTAGGTCAACAGAATACTGACTAGCCACTATTCAAGTTAAGAAATAATAATAACAACAACAACCAAGTTTTTTATTACATCATTTTATTGGCACAAAACATAACAAGCTTTACATTCTTTTGTCATTCTGGGATTGGGACGGTAGTAACTCATACAACAATAAAGTCTTTTGTGTTTATAGCGTCCATGACACCGATGATGTCCCAGTGTTTCTAAACTGGGCGTTTTTGACTCTGTACTGCTCACCGAAGCACCGTGGACGCCATAAGGTCCACATGTATCATAGTCTTTTTCATCACTCAGAGGCACTAGTGAGGGGTAGCTTGAATGGCAGGGTATATTACCCACATCCATTTTGCAGAGGTAGGGGCAGACTGGTGACCAGCGCTGATGTTCCTACATAGGTTAATCACTCTATGGTGAGTGAGTTAGCCGTGGTCGTTACGGCATGGCCGATGGGAGTACCTCACATCCGGGAGGCGAAGAGGTTCGAATTCCCCCACTGGCAACCTTGAAGATGGTCTTATGTGGTTTCCCATCTTCCTTCCAGGCCGAGGTTGGTCCCTAACTATAGGCCACAGCCGCTACCTTCCAACTCCTCGCCCTTACAGTCAGACTTTCCTCTCCAGACAACACTCCACACGCGACGTTACTTGTAGCTCACCCAATGGGTGTCCGCATAGAAGCAGCTACAAACTGGCGAGCCGAACATGTCCTCGGACACTCCCGGCATTGAAAGCCATACGCTAAAAGAATGGTCTATGGTAATTGAACAAAACACACATTTCACTTCGTCTCTTGTTTTTAAATAATAGAAACCAGCGGCTGCCAAGGCTTGAAGGTTAATAAAAGACACAGGCCACGTCGCAAAGGTCTTGAAACCTTGTTCAGATTTTAAATTCATGGGAGTGACATCTCTTGTGGCTTTAAAGCAATCCATGACTGACCTGCTTGACGTTGGTTTGCCTGTTATTTATACACTCGTCACTTGGTTAGACAGGGGATGGTAGTTGACTTGTTTGTGATGAATAATGAGGCAAGAAGCTGTAGTGTTGGGCAGAACATTGTCATGAGTTTCAAAATCTAGTCGGATGTCAATATTAGATTGCTTGACAGACTCTTCCAAGTAGGAACAATCAAAAACAATTAGTGGCGCCCTTGCCTTGAACGCTTGGGGTGAGAACATGGGGCAATTTTCCTTTTGATAATACGACCATCTAAATTTTGAAAACAATTCGTACAGGGGGCCAAACTTATTTTTTGAAATTTCCAAATCCAAACCTTCATAGGGAAAAACAGCTCCGTTGAGGGAAAGATAACTATTTCTCAATTGCAGGTGATCATATTGAGTGACATCTTTGGTTTGTTGATACTTGCAATTCGTTTGAAAACCCACTATAATGTAGAGAGGTATCTCTGTATAGCGTGCTGATTTCACAGACCAACTATGTGTGTTGGTCGTTGGCAATTGGGGATACTCATGGAGCGTCCAGCTTCTAAATTCCATGGGTAGAGGCATATCTATTCCCACAATCTTGAGCAACTCTATTTTAGGTAGATTTCATTCGAAAGCTAACTATTGCAATGGGTCCCATGTTTCGACTTCCGGAAAATTTCGACATATCTTCGCGTTTCACATCCCCCAGACCCCAAAACCACCGTCAGTTCAAAAGTTTATATATAATTTATGTAAATATATATATATATATATATATATATATATATATATATATATATATACATATATATATGTATATATGTATATCAGTTTCTTGTGGACACGATAACTGCCGTAATTTTGCACCAATCACTTTGAATTTTTTACATAATATGTATCCCTATAAAATCTCGGTCGAGTTCGTTAATGGGCAAAATCGGTCGAAGGGGGTGAAAATGGGGGGCTTTTTTCGAAAAATTGAAATTTCGCTATAACTCTCTCAATACGTGAAATTTCGAATCCATTCAAAGTTCATAATATGTGTCGGATAAGTGCCAACAATTTATGTCAAATAAGTTTTTTGATAGCACCAACCATTGACCAAAGGGGTGGAAAAAAGTGGGTTTTTCGGGAAACATTAATCATATCTCTCTTAATAGGCACAATATCAAAACCGTACAAAATGGAAAATATTCCCCTAATAATTACCTAAAACTTTTGTCTGAAAGAATTTTTGATATGACCCACCATTACGCCAAGGGATGAGAAAAATGATTTCGGAATTATAAGAAAATGCCAAGAGCTATCAGAGGTTGCCATGGCAACACTACTTAATTGATGAGGGATGAGCCGTTGCCATGACAACGCACTTGCACGAGATCAGATTCAGTATTTCCACCTGACTAAGCCGGCCCCGTGGTGTTGGGGTAGCGCGCCTGCCTCTCACCCGGAGGCCCCGGGTTCGATCCCCGGCTCCGTCAGGGATTTTAAAACTGACGTGAGGGTTGGAACGGGGTGCACTCAGCCTCGTGAGGACAATTGAGTAGCTGTCTGACAGTGAGACAGCACCCCGATCACGAATACCGATATTAACGGCCGAGGGGACCCGACGCGCTGATCACGCGTCACCCCAATATCTGCAGGCCAAATGACTGGGCAGCGGTCGCTTGGTCGGCCTTAGCCCGTCATGGGCTGGATGGTGCCAGGGGTTGACTTTGACATCTGACTAAGTGGGAAGCGGCTTCGGTGACGTAACTGGTAGCATGCAGAATGTCTATGCCCAAGGTCGCGGTTTCAAAGCCGGCCGAAGTCGTCGGATTTTCTAAGAGCGCTAAAATCCCTCAGTATGCTTTCCTTTGGAGGGGAAGTTCCAACGTTCGTTACGAGTTGCTGGTTGGGGTGGCATCTAGTAGCCAAGTTCACAGCTAGGTGTCATTGACGGTAGTACCTGGTAGCAACATTAGGAACTACTGCTTGAAATTGACTGTCTACAGTCCTTACCTGAATTACAGACTAATACATCCATTACAATCCACACCGTTTATCAGACAGATTCTACACTCACCCTAAGTACACGGGGTTAGATGACCGCGTTGTCGCAGCCCCTAAACTGAGGAACCAACCAGAGGTAGATTTCATTAGAAAGCTAACTATTGCAATGGGTAGGCTACCATGTTTCGACTTCCGGAAAATTTCGACATATCTTCGCGTTTCACATCCCCCAGACCCCAAAACCACCGTCAGTTCAAAAGTATATATATATCAGTTTCTTGTGGACACGATAACTGCCGTAATTTTTCACCAATCACTTGTTACCGAATATGTGTACCTATAAACTCGGTCGAGTTCGTTACTGGGCTAAATCGGTAGAAGGGGGTGAAAATGGGGGGCTTTTTTCGAAAAAGTGAAATATTGCTATAACTCTCTTAATATGTGAAATATCGAATCCGTTCAACGTTCATACTATGTGTCGGATAAAGCCCAAAAATTTATGTATGAAGAGTTTTTTTATATCACCAACCATTGACCAAAGGGGTGGGAAAAAGTGGGTTTTTCGGGAAACATTAATCATATCTCTCTTAATAGGCACAATATCAAAACCGTACGAAATGGACAATATTCCCCTAATAATTACCTAAAACTTTTGTCTGAAAGAATTTTTGATATGACCCACCATTATGCCAAGGGATGAGAAAAATGATTTCGGAATTATAAGAAAATGCCAAGAGCTATCAGAGGTTGCCATGGCAACACTACTTAATTGATGAGGGATGAGCCATCAGACGTTGCCATGACACCGCACTTGCACGAGATCAGATTCAGTATTTTCATCTAAGTGGGAAGCGGCTTCGGTGACGTAACTGGTAGCATGCAGAATGTCTATGCCCAAGGTCGCGGTTTCAAAGCCGGCCGAAGTCGTCGGATTTTCTAAGAGAGCTATAATCCCTCAGTATGCTTTCCTTTGGAGGGGAAGTTCCAACGTTCGTTGCGAGTTGCTGGTTGGGGTGGCATCTAGTAGCCAAGTTCACAGCTAGGTGTCGTCGACGGTAGTACCTGGTAGCAACATTAGGATCTACTGCTTGAAATTGACCGTCTGCAGTCCTTACCTGAATTAAGACTACTACAGCCATTACAATTCACACCGTTTATCAGACAGATTCTACACTCACCCAAAGTACACGGGGTTAGATGACCGCGTTGTCGCAGCCCCTAAACTGAGGAACCAACCAGAGGTAGATTTCATTAGAAAGCTAACTATTGCAATGGGTTCCATGTTTTGACTTCTGGAAAATTTCGACATATCTTCGCGTTTCACATCCCCCAGACCCCAAAACCACCGTCAGTTCAAAAGTTTATAAATAATTTATGTATGTATTGTACCCGTTCGTCCTGGGGATGCGATGACCCATCTGCTATTACATCGCATTCCTGGAGTTCCAGGACAGAGCGGAGTTAAATGAACCTCTAGTCAAATAAGGAATGTGTCGGAAATTCAGCTGAGTTATCGAAAAAGCAGTGGGTAACA
Organism: Meconema thalassinum; assembly: GCA_946902985.2. Taxonomy (NCBI): domain Eukaryota; kingdom Metazoa; phylum Arthropoda; class Insecta; order Orthoptera; family Tettigoniidae; genus Meconema; species Meconema thalassinum. The sequence goes on along the minus strand of OX336392.1, from coordinate 4,668,897 downwards.
CGAGACAAAGTATCTCTAGGGTCGTTACGGGCTTAAGTTTAATAAAAATAAATGCAAATATAAATGGGCGCCATCAACTGAATTCCTAGCAAACCACATCCTTTCCTGGTTAAGCCTTACTCAAGACAAGGAAAGAAAAAGGAAAATCACACCATCATCAGATCACAACTAAGATAAAAACAAATTTATTTCACTTTGATAGTCAGACAGACATTTTAAATATACCTCCTACCTGAGAGTATGGTCGAATGCCAACGTTAAATTGTCATTGTCCAAGAATCGAACCATCTCTTTTCTAATCAAAAATATTTCATCCACATAAAACAGAAAAATCTCTAAAGTTCTCTTGGGTTCTCAGGATCACTGTAGCACTATGTCTTTCGTCACTGACATTTGTGATACCTGAGACCTAATTTCTCTTTAATTTAACATCATGAATGTGGATTTGAAAAAGTTATTAATCTGTCTAAACATACACATATTATAATCACATATTTTAAACATCACGTAATTTTATGGCTTGCATGGCATAATTTAAATGTTGAACATGTTAGTCAAATGCTCCTAAACATCGAATAATTAATTTACACTATTTACATTGTCATTACAAATTACTTGTTTGTGAATTACAGAAAATTCACTTCTCATTGGTCATCATTATCATCATCATCAAAATTAAATATTTCTCACATTAATTCTCATTTCAAAATTCAACATATTCCTGTCAGAATCATCAATTCATCACCATTAAATCATTTAAATGAAAATTATTATCATCACTTCATTATGCTTTCTAATTATTCACACACTCTTATTTTATCATCTTCCTCAGATTAAATCGTCTTAAATCATCAATACAAATTGTTTAATTCCTCAACTCAAGTTGCAATTCCTCAAATTATATCTCAATTAAATTTATTTTAATTCCATATAAATTCATTAATCATCAGCTTCTTTAATTAATTATCACCTTCTAATTCAGTTATTCATCATGGCGAGAAGGCCTCCTTCTGAAATTTGTGAGCATCATTCCGTGTCTCAAACTCACAAACCTAATTAACAACATGCTGTGCAATAGACTTTTTCAGGTTTACTCTGGCAATGATAGAAGCAAGTTCTTCAAATTAAATGACGGATTACCCCAAGGATCTGTCCTAGCTCCTCTCCTTTTCAGCTTGTACATATACGACCTGCAAGAAACTTCTTCAAGGAAATTCATATATGCTGATGACATCTGTTTGGTAACCCAGAACTCCAATTACACCGATGCTGAAAATACACTAACTGCCGACTTGGAAGTCTTGGACACATATTTCAAGAAATGATGCCTACGCCTAAATTATCAGAAAACTGTTGTATCCGCATTTCACTTACGCAATAGGTTCTCTAATTACAAACCAGAAGTCAAATTCAGAGAACAAACTTTGCAGTTCTGCAGCATGCCTAAGTATCTTGGGATAACACTTGATAGGTCCTTGACCTTCAAACAACATCTCACGAACGTGGCCGCAAAGGTGAAGACCCGTAATAGCATCATTCAGAAGCTTGTTGGTACCTCCTGGGGTTCCAGCGCTCAAACTTTACGATCAACTGCTCTGGCACTGTCATACTCCGTTGCTGAATACTGCTGCCCATCTTGGCTAAACAGTGTCCACTCCAAGAAGATTGATGTGCAACTTAACCAGACAATGCGACTGATTACGGGCTGTATACGTAGCACACCCACTATATGGTTACCTGTTCTAAGTAACATCCAACCTCCAGCTCTTCGAAGATCAGAGGCTCTCCTGAAGATCTGGAAAACCATTCAGAAGAACCCCCAGCTACCCATACATACTGATGTAGCAAAAGCAGGCAATCAACGGTTGAAGTCAAGAAAACCACCTTGGCGCTCTGCAGTACTCCTTGAAGACTCTTCATTTAACATCTCAGAAGCATGGAAAACTATGTGGGAAGAATCATCAGTATTCAATGCACATCTGATTGAAAGCCCTTCCAACCGGGTAGAAGGTTTCAAACTCCCCAGACGCCAATGGAGAATTATTAACCGGATCCGTACAGGACAAGGCAAATGTGGATTCCTGCTTCACAAATGGGGTTGGGTTACTTCTGCTAACTGCGATTGTGGAGCTACCTTGCAAACCATCGGACATATTGTTGGTGAATGTCCGCAACGAGCGTTCCAAGGATCAGTAGGTGACATTCATCATGCATCTTCTGAGGCACTTCAGTGGATTGATGGCCTGGAGATAGAAGTTTAAACCAAGAACTTGTGTTTATGACTTTGTATATAACTGTATATATAACTTGATATGTAGTGTATGAACTTTTATTTTAACTCTGTATCATCATACGATAAATAAATAATAATCTATCCAATCATCTATTAATTTATTTAAATCAGTTTATTCATCCAATCTTTAATTCATCCATTTATTTAATTCATTGATTTATTCCAAAATTTAATTTATTAACTTATTTAAATTTTACTCTTCTGGTTATTTAGATTCTTATTATTTCATCTAGTCATTCTGATTTTTATTTCATTAGGTCAGATCATTAATATGCTTAAATTTTCAGATTATTATTTCATTAATTATTATTCTCAGAAAATCTTGTCTTATCAACTTTATTTATTTGTTTAATTTCCTAACAAATTGTTTAATATGGGTTATAGAACGTTGTCTTACAGTTTTATTACTTCCAAGTTATATCTCGTATTTAAATTTTCATGCCAAAAAATATTATTGCCTTCACGACATCACGTTGGATCTGACTATCCACAACTACATTATATATATCCTCAATTCTTCAAATATCACATTTGAATACAACAATTATTCCACAAAACTCCATAAATATTCAGCACATACAGCATGAATCTCAACAATTACGCTAGACTGGGTTCAACAACCTCATGTCTGCTTCAAAATGCATTAGCAACATTGCAACTATCACTTGGCAACTTCCACAAAATGCCTATCACAAACTTCACTTAACCATGTTGCATGATCTACAAAAAATATATAACTGGCTTCAAATTATCAACGCACACAATCTCCAATAACTGTAATTAATCTGATCACATCTAGACAACTTCTTAAACAATTGGAAAAATATTACCTTAGTAATTCAAGATTTGCTTTCAAATAGCATAAATTCTCTTACAATTCTCATAATTCACATCACAGAAAAACACCAATGTGCTATAATTTCTCATATCAAAATCTGCAATACTGATCTGCCTTAAAATAAATCTGACCATTAACGATTCATCTTACAAGATTCAATTACTTTAAGTCCTTCTCAAAGGTATCCAACACAATTATAAAAATCATCAAAAGCATCAGCTGTAACAGCTGTTAAACTGAAATTACTCTCAAAAGAGTATAGCAACAAAATATTGGATTGGCAAACAAGAATTACAAATGTAACCCTGTTGACATTTATCGTTACTTTATTTAACAAAAGTTCGACTGATATGTGACTAGTAGTTCCTTGTTTGATCCTCTTACAATCTCATGTACACTCGGATGATAAAAATGAGTCCCTCAATGGCAAGTAAGATGAGTAACCACCGTACAATCGTATAAATACGAAAGACCTCGCCCCGTCGACTAATCATGATAGTGCCCTAAGCGATGGGTAAGATGAGTAACCACCATACAATCGTATAAATACGAAAGACCCCATCTCGAAGACTATATGAGTGAATGTACCAGATAGGAATCAACAAGTCTCTAGTTGTCATATAAAAGCGTTATTCATTCACTAAAGTGAATAACATCTTAATATCTTCAAACAATCCAATGGAAAAAATCCCTACTGATGAATAATACACACTCGCTAGTATGCAATGAACTGACGAAGTAATATAGATAATCAATTGCAGATCACGAGTTCGAAATACTCGTCACACAAAAAAAAACTATTCATGAAAAATATCCTTACTGGAAAAATGTCTAAAAGACCAAACATCTGCTTAATAAAGCCAACCAATGGTGAGAATTTCGTATAATGATGCCTGCCATATCATATGGTCATGCCATATTCTAGCAAAAATTTCAAAGCATATAAAGTCAAAGCCATGTCTTAAACAATCGTATCACTCCTATTAGAAAAATATACATGTGTGCCCAGTATTCATAAAAATAATCGTATCAGGTAGTTATACCTCTTACAGTACCTTTTCATAATCAGCTGTTATCAAATTTCAAAGATCGTCGATTTTCCCTATGTAATGAATTTCTCGAAAGATCGGCGTGAATATCATTCCATCCATGCAATGACGATTGCCTTCGAAATTCCAAGTGAATCAGCTGGTGGACCTCCTTCTCGTCAGGAATCGAATCCATCGCTCCGTGGTGCCATCGCGTCTCTGTCTGCGTTTTCTCCGACATGATAAACTTCTGGTTATCCATAGCGGATATTGTCCAAATCCTCACGAAAAAGGTTCATAGAAACAGCGGACCCCCTCTTCCTCTTCTACGTTACGCCACTGTTCTATACAATGTTCAGTTTAAGTGTTGAAAGTTCAATTTCCACAGCGGTTTAGTTTTACTTGTAGAAAATAAAATTGTTTTATCAGAGTGTCTAAGTTTATGAAGCACCCTGTATCTGTGTTCGTACTCGGTAATTCATAACACTTCTTAAGAATGACTTGCATTAATGCACGAGCTAATGTTCCTAAGTGCATTTGCTTACAACATTCCGTTTGCTTAAAATGGTTACTGTTACTTGGAATGCGCTATGAAATGCATAGTCGTAATGTCATTTAAGAAAAACTATGTTCATTCGCAGTTCAGTTGCAGTATCACGTAACTATTTGTCTTTATAATTCAAGTGCTGAATAAACGTTCCAACTCAACGTATTAATGAAGTTCAGCTTCTGTTATAATGCTTGCGTATAATAATGGGAATTAACCCGCACGGCCCTACTGCTATGCCATAATAATCTCCGCATAAAGCTAGCCTCGCCATGTCGTTCTACGTTGAAATGCAGCTTGGAATAAAGTTCTCCAACTACTCGCAATGCTGTTTTAAAATACCCCGGCCGTCTATGCTTGCTTGCTGCGGCTGTTCGCCCGGCCCACTGACCTACTTGTCGCTCGCCGCTCGGAGAAGCCGAAACTGTCCCCTGCACTTTCCGTGACAGTTTCTGTTCGCTGCTCGGTGAAGCTGAAACTGTCGCCTGCACTTTTCGTGACAGTTTCTGTTCGCTGCACGATCTATACCATGCGCCTGGCGTGTGTTACTCAGCTTGACTTCCTTGCTTGGCTCATAGAGCTAGACTGAATGTGTCCGCACTGTCTCGACCCTTACCTGCCTGGCGCAGACACGTGGCGTCCTCCCCACCACCGTGGTCTTGCGTCACAAATATAATCTCGAACCCCCATCATCTCGGCTGTTAAGTTATAAAAAAACTTAAGGGTTATCTGACTTCCTTCAAATTATTACCATATATAATGCATGTTATATATCCTCTTCTAAGATGTTTAAATACCATGTTCCATATAGATCTTAATAAAGCTTCATAAATCCATCCATAATTCCATCTGCTTAACTGTGGTCAGCGCCTTCTTGATCCTAGATCTACTACTACGTCATCCTGACATTCCTCTTGACTCGATCTGAGCGCTATCTTTCCTTAACTCTTCTCAAAACCTTAACTACGGCTTAATGTCTGCTGGCGTAGCCGATATCCTCAACTAGGTATCGGGTACATCTCTCCCGTACATCTCCCTTTTTTATCAGGATTGAGAAAAAAAATACACTCTCAGGCATTCTATATATATATAACACATGTACACGATAGCTCTACAATTCTCTTAATCAGCATGATGGTACTTTCTGACTCTCAACAATGATGACTGACTTCCAATGATTAGCCTCTTGATTCTGTATTACTTTGACGTCTGTTTCTTCCTTCACTACTCGTGCTTGCTGGAATGACATCTCTGACTGTCTCCTCGAGTGGTGCACTAGGCTGTCTCTTTTCCTGCCTCGATCTCTCGTATTCACGATTATCTCGTCCTTCATTAGGATCGTTTCTTCGGCCATCCTGCCTGTCGTTCCGATTATACTGTTGACCTTGGCTCCAGTTATTTCTACCACGATATCTATTGTTGTATCGATTCCGATCTTGATATCTGGAATTCTGGTTATAATTTCTATATCGGCTATCTCTTGCTTCTTGATCGGATGGCCTCTCATATGGTCCTCTATACCGATCATTTCCACGAACGTTACGTATGTTTCCTCGATTTCCTTCGTTCCTTCTGTTTCCCAGGAATCTCTTCTGTCCGTTTGAGCTGCGTTATCAACGACTACCGCATTCACCTCCTGCGTGTTTCTATTGTCGTTTCTTGTATTTCTAGGCGTAACTTGAGCGCTTGTATAGTCCAATCGCCGTAAAATGTCTTCATAGTGCTCAAGTGTGTTTGCTCCCGACGCTATGAGTGATCGTTGTACCGCAATCGGTAACTGTCTCGCTATAGCTTGCAAAAGCTCTTCTTCAGGCAATGGAGGAATCAGAAACTGCAATTTAGCCAGCTGTGACGTAAAATAATTGGCATAATGCGTCGGATGTGACGTAGAATAACGCTTCGAGTACATTTCTGCTCTCACGTTCAGTTGATCCTCTGTACTCCAAAATCTCCTTAGGAATGCTATTGCAAATTGCTCCATATTCGCAAAATTGCTTCTGAATGCTCTAAACCAAGTAAGCGCAGACCCGTCTAAGGCGCGTTCGACTATCCTTAGCTCTCTTTCCTTGGCTACTCTATGCTCCGCCATGTAGTCTCGAATATCTCGCAGAAATTCGACTGGTGTGACCCCTGTATTTCCAGAAAACTTCCTCGGCTTGTCATCCAGATTTCTGATAATGGTAACTGGACCTGAGTATCGTTCACTTGTACCCAACGTATTCCTGTTTGAACTCGGATTATCCTGAGGGGTTGAACTTGCCCTTTCGAATGTCACATTCGGTTGCGTTTGACGGTCTTCTCCCATGCTAACTTCTTGATTACCCATACTGCGGTCTATCGCTGTCTGATTTATCGATATTTCCCCTGATGTAGTATTCTGACTTGCGATACTGTTAATCATAGATTCTAGTTTAGTTATCCTATCTTCTGCCAATTTCTCTACGGTCTTGACCTGAATCTTCAACTCATCTAACGACGTAACATTCTGCGTTTTGTTACACTCGTCTAGATCGTTTTTCAACTTGTCTATTTTGTCTTCGCATGTATTCTTTACTGACGCGACTTGTTCCTTTAACAGATCAACATCTGTCCTAAATAGAGTTGAATCTATCTTCATCGCTTCCTTGTTCTCCGTAAATCTCGCTTCTAAGTTCGCCATACCTGCGATTAATTTCTCATCTAATCCTGCACGTTTTTCTTTTGCTTCGGCATCGACCTCACTATACCGTTCTTCCACGATTGCACCGACTCTATTTTTGAATAAAGCTAAGTTTTCATTAACCTTTTGCTCTATATCATCATCCATCTTCCTAATATCTTTCTGCAATTGATTCTCTAATTATTTTAAATTAGAATTAACCTCTCCTAAGACTTCCTCTTTATTGGTCCCAATTACTGACTTTAAATCCTTAATCTCATCACCTAGATTCATCTCTAGACCTTTGATTTTAGTCTCGAAAGATATTTCGGTAGACCACTCTTGAATTTTGCCTACATCTGCCACTAAACCATCGATGTCGAATCTCAACTTCGATACATCCGATTTAATGTATTTCTGTATGGACATAACGTCTGTTCTTAAAGTAAGAATATTTTCTTCTCCTCTACTTTCTAATTCAATAATATTCTTTCTTAATATTTGAACATTTTCCTCTCCTTTCATATTTACTGCAATTATATCCAATTGTAAAGTCTTAAGCATTTCATTATTCTTTAAAGTTAAACTATTCTCTAATCTAGTTAACTTGTTTTCTAACTCTGTGTTAGTTTCTTCACTACGAGCTTGTAATTTCTCTTCTAATGTTTTAAAACTATCCTTTAAGTTAGCTTCACTAGCTTTCAAATGACTTTCAGTACTAGTCTGTAATCTAGTCTCCAATGACATCAACTCATCTTTACTATTTGACTGTAATCTTTCTTCTAATGACTTAAAATTGTCTTCACTATTTGACTGTAATCTGGTCTCTAACGACTTTAAATTTTCTTCATTACTAGTCTGTAATGATTGCACATTTTCTTTACATCTAGCTTCTAACCTAGCTTCTGAACTATTTATCTGTTCTTTAACTTCCGTTTCCATTTTAGAAATAGTTTCTGCAATACCAGACATACCACTCTGTAACTCTCCTAACACCTTAGCTAAATCTTTCGGCAACATAATTATATTTTCAATAGACGTTTTATTCAGAGACGTTAGACAACAACACATCACAATGTCTCAATTCCTGCATTCACTTGGGTATAGGAAAAATGACTTATAACTAACATGATATAATACTAATACGATTAACATGAACACTGGAATGGGCACACAAGTATATTGTCTGACTAAGTTTAATATATTTTGTAACACAATTAAATGAACTTGAGATCTATCTCTCAGTAATCTAAATCTGATGTGATTTCATAGAATAAACAAAATCGAAGCCCCATAGGTGGGTAAAGCCAATTCTCCCTCTCTCTCTGTACCCGTTCGTCCTGGGGATGCGATGACCCATCTGCTATTACATCGCATTCCTGGAGTTCCAGGACAGAGCGGAGTTAAATGAACCTCTAGTCAAATAAGGAATGTGTCGGAAATTCAGCTGAGTTATCGAAAAAGCAGTGGGTAACACGAGACAAAGTATCTCTAGGGTCGTTACGGGCTTAAGTTTAATAAAAATAAATGCAAATATAAATGGGCGCCATCAACTGAATTCCTAGCAAACCACATCCTTTCCTGGTTAAGCCTTACTCAAGACAAGGAAAGAAAAAGGAAAATCACACCATCATCAGATCACAACTAAGATAAAAACAAATTTATTTCACTTTGATAGTCAGACAGACATTTTAAATATACCTCCTACCTGAGAGTATGGTCGAATGCCAACGTTAAATTGTCATTGTCCAAGAATCGAACCATCTCTTTTCTAATCAAAAATATTTCATCCACATAAAACAGAAAAATCTCTAAAGTTCTCTTGGGTTCTCAGGATCACTGTAGCACTATGTCTTTCGTCACTGACATTTGTGATACCTGAGACCTAATTTCTCTTTAATTTAACATCATGAATGTGGATTTGAAAAAGTTATTAATCTGTCTAAACATACACATATTATAATCACATATTTTAAACATCACGTAATTTTATGGCTTGCATGGCATAATTTAAATGTTGAACATGTTAGTCAAATGCTCCTAAACATCGAATAATTAATTTACACTATTTACATTGTCATTACAAATTACTTGTTTGTGAATTACAGAAAATTCACTTCTCATTGGTCATCATTATCATCATCATCAAAATTAAATATTTCTCACATTAATTCTCATTTCAAAATTCAACATATTCCTGTCAGAATCATCAATTCATCACCATTAAATCATTTAAATGAAAATTATTATCATCACTTCATTATGCTTTCTAATTATTCACACACTCTTATTTTATCATCTTCCTCAGATTAAATCGTCTTAAATCATCAATACAAATTGTTTAATTCCTCAACTCAAGTTGCAATTCCTCAAATTATATCTCAATTAAATTTATTTTAATTCCATATAAATTCATTAATCATCAGCTTCTTTAATTAATTATCACCTTCTAATTCAGTTATTCATCATCTATTCAATCATCTATTAATTTATTTAAATCAGTTTATTCATCCAATCTTTAATTCATCCATTTATTTAATTCATTGATTTATTCCAAAATTTAATTTATTAACTTATTTAAATTATACTCTTCTGGTTATTTAGATTCTTATTATTTCATCTAGTCATTCTGATTTTTATTTCATTAGGTCAGATCATTAATATGCTTAAATTTTCAGATTATTATTTCATTAATTATTATTCTCAGAAAATCTTGTCTTATCAACTTTATTTATTTGTTTAATTTCCTAACAAATTGTTTAATATGGGTTATAGAACGTTGTCTTACAGTTTTATTACTTCCAAGTTATATCTCGTATTTAAATTTTCATGCCAAAAAATATTATTGCCTTCACGACATCACGTTGGATCTGACTATCCACAACTACATTATATATATCCTCAATTCTTCAAATATCACATTTGAATACAACAATTATTCCACAAAACTCCATAAATATTCAGCACATACAGCATGAATCTCAACAATTACGCTAGACTGGGTTCAACAACCTCATGTCTGCTTCAAAATGCATTAGCAACATTGCAACTATCACTTGGCAACTTCCACAAAATGCCTATCACAAACTTCACTTAACCATGTTGCATGATCTACAAAAAATATATAACTGGCTTCAAATTATCAACGCACACAATCTCCAATAACTGTAATTAATCTGATCACATCTAGACAACTTCTTAAACAATTGGAAAAATATTACCTTAGTAATTCAAGATTTGCTTTCAAATAGCATAAATTCTCTTACAATTCTCATAATTCACATCACAGAAAAACACCAATGTGCTATAATCTCTCATATCAAAATCTGCAATACTGATCTGCCTTAAAATAAATCTGACCATTAATGATTCATCTTACAAGATTCAATTACTTTAAGTCCTTCTCAAAGGTATCCAACACAATTATAAAAATCATCAAAAGCATCAGCTGTAACAGCTGTTAAACTGAAATTACTCTCAAAAGAGTATAGCAACAAAATATTGGATTGGCAAACAAGAATTACAAATGTAACCCTGTTGACATTTATCGTTACTTTATTTAACAAAAGTTCGACTGATATGTGACTAGTAGTTCCTTGTTTGATCCTCTTACAGTCTCAAGTACACTCGGATGATAAAAATGAGTCCCTCAATGGCAAGTAAGATGAGTAACCACCGTACAATCGTATAAATACGAAAGACCTCGCCCCGTCGACTAATCATGATAGTGCCCTAAGCGATGGGTAAGATGAGTAACCACCATACAATCGTATAAATACGAAAGACCCCATCTCGTAGACTATATGAGTGAATGTACCAGATAGGAATCAACAAGTCTCTAGTTGTCATATAAAAGCGATATTCATTCACTAAAGTGAATAACATCTTAATATCTCCAAACAATCCAATGGAAAAAATCCCTACTGATGAATAATACACACTCGCTAGTATGCAATGAACTGACGAAGTAATATAGATAATCAATTGCAGATCACGAGTTCGAAATACTCGTCACACAAAAAAAAACTATTCATGAAAAATATCCTTACTGGAAAAATGTCTAAAAGACCAAACATCTGCTTAATAAAGCCAACCAATGGTGAGAATTTCGTATAATGATGCCTGCCATATCATATGGTCATGCCATATTCTAGCAAAAATTTCAAAGCATATAAAGTCAAAGCCATGTCTTAAACAATCGTATCACTCCTATTAGAAAAATATACATGTGTGCCCAGTATTCATAAAAATAATCATATCAGGTAGTTATACCTCTTACAGTACCTTTTCATAATCAGCTGTTATCAAATTTCAAAGATCGTCGATTTTCCCTATGTAATGAATTTCTCGAAAGATCGGCGTGAATATCATTCCATCCATGCAATGACGATTGCCTTCGAAATTTCAAGTGAATTAGCTGGTGGACCTCCTTCTCGTCAGGAATCGAATCCATCGCTCCGTGGTGCCATCGCGTCTCTGTCTGCGTTTACTCCGACATGATAAACTTCTGGTTATCCATAGCGGATATTGTCCAAATCCTCACGAAAAAGGTTCATAGAAACAGCGGACCCCCTATTCCTCTTCTACGTTTCGCCACTGTTCTATACAATGTTCAGTTTAAGTGTTGAAAGTTCAATTTCCACAGCGGTTTAGTTTTACTTGTAGAAAATAAAATTGTTTTATCAGAGTGTCTAAGTTTATGAAGCACCCTGTATCTGTGTTCGTACTCGGTAATTCATAACACTTTTAAGACTGACTTGCATTAATGCACGAGCTAATGTTCCTAAGTGCATTTGCTTACAACATTCCGTTTGCTTAAAATGGTTACTGTTACTTGGAATGCGCTATGAAATGCATAGTCGTAATGTCATTTAAGAAAAACTATGTTCATTCGCAGTTCAGTTGCAGTATCACGTAACTATTTGTCTTTATAATTCAAGTGCTGAATAAACGTTCCAACTCAACGTAGTAATGAAGTTCAGCTTCTGTTATAATGCTTGCGTATAATAATGGGAATTAACCCGCACGGCCCTACTGCTATGCCATAATAATCTCCGCATAAAGCTAGCCTCGCCATGTCGTTCTACGTTGAAATGCAGCTTGGAATAAAGTTCTCCAACTACTCGCAATGCTGTTTTAAAATATCCCGGCCGTCTATGGTTGCTTGCTGCGGCTGTTCGCCCGGCCCACTGACCTACTTGTCGCTCGCCGCTCGGAGAAGCCGAAACTGTCCCCTGCACTTTCCGTGACAGTTTCTGTTCGCTGCTCGGTGAAGCTGAAACTGTCGCCTGCACTTTTCGTGACAGTTTCTGTTCGCTGCACGATCTATACCATGCGCCTGGCGTGTGTTACTCAGCTTGACTTCCTTGCTTGGCTCATAGAGCTAGACTGAATGTGTCCGCACTGTCTCGACCCTTACCTGCCTGGCGCAGACACGTGGCGTCCTCCCCACCACCGTGGTCTTGCGTCACAAATATAATCTCGAACCCCCATCATCTCGGCTGTTAAGTTATAAAATAACTTAAGGGTTATCTGACTTCCTTCAAATTATTACCATATATAATGCATGTTATATCTCCTCTTCTAAGATGTTTAAATACCATGTTCCATATAGATCTTAATAAAGCTTCATAAATCCATCCATAATTCCATCTGCTTAACTGCGGTCAACGCCTTCTTGATCCTAGACCTACTACGTCATCCTGACATTCCTCTTGACTCGATCTGAGCGCTATCTTTCCTTAACTCTTCTCAAAACCTCAACTACGGCTTAATGTCTGCTGGCGTAGCCGATATCCTCAACTAGGTATCGCGTACAGTATATGTGTAGACTATAATATATATATATATATATATATATATATATATATATATATATATATATGCATATCAGTAACTTGTGGACACGATAACTGCCGTAATTTTGCACCAATCACTTTGAATATTTTACCGAATATGTATACCTATAAAATCTCGGTCGAGTTCGTTACTGGGCTAAATCGGTCGAAGGGGGTGAAAATGGGGGGCTTTTTTCGAAAAAGTGAAATATTGCTATATAACTCTCTTAATATGTGAAATATCGAATCCGTTCTACGTTCATACTATGTGTCGGATAAAGCCCAAAAATTTATGTTTGAAGAGTTTTTTTATAGCACCAACCATTGACCAAAGGGGCGGGAAAAAGTGGGTTTTTCGGGAAACATTAATCATATCTCTCTTAATAGGCACAATATCAAAACCGTACAAAATGGACAATATTCCCCTAATAATTACCTAAAATTTTGTCTGAAACAATTTTTGATATGACCCACCATTATGCCAAGGGATGAGAAAAATGATTTCGGAATTATAAGAAAATGCCAAGAGCTATCAGTGGTTGCCATGGCAACACTACTAAATTGATGAGGGATGAGCCATCAGACATTGCCAAGATAACGCACTTGCACGAGATCATATTCAGAATTCCATCTGACTAAGTGTGAAGCGGCTTCGGCGACGTAACTGGTAGCAAGCATGCTGAATGTCTATGCCCAAGGTCGCGAGTTCAAAGCCGGCCGAAGTCGTCGGATTTTCTAAGAGCGCTAAAAATCCCTCAGTATGCTTTCCTTTGGAGGGGAAGTTCCAACGTTCGTTGCGAGTTGCTGGCTGCGGTGGCATCTAGTAGCCAAGTTCACAGGTAGGTGTCGTTGACATTAGTACCTGGTAGCAACATTAGGAACTACTGCTTGAAATTGACCGTCTGCAGTCCTTACCTGAATTACAGACTAATACAGCCATCCCTAAGTACACGGGGTTACATAACCGCGTTGTCGCAGCCCCTAAACTGAGGAACCAACCAAAATCTCTGCGGGAGATATAATTTTGCGTGAAGAAGTAACGGACCGTTACATAGTTACACATCAGTGTCGAAACCTTGCATAAGGACAGTGTGACCACAAGTATAAAAATGGACCCCAAATGACAAGAAGGTTACCGTTCCCATAAGACAATAAAATGTTTAAAATAAGCATAAAATGACGAAAAACAAAGTTAATTAAGCTCCTATTATAAAATACCTTCTCGCAATAAATGAGGTCTGATCCTTCTACGAAAACCTGCATATTCTGCCTATTTTCGCCTATCCCCAAGTTTGTCCGGTGAAATCTACCTCCGCCTTCCGGCGTGCCGAGAGGACTTTTTTTGCTATCCGAAAGGGTCACGTGTGGTACTTTCCATAGAATCCATTGTAGTTGAATTTTGGAATTTATGGGTGCATCATCGGCTCCCTTGAGTGCATTATTATCACTCCTGTCTTAGACCAGATAAAGCACTTGCCTTGCGTTGACCAAAATACGCTGGTGATCTTCGGCAAAGCCTAAAATGAGTTTAACAGGTAAAAATCCAGTAAATCCGGCAAAGCCTAAAATGAGTTTAAGAGGTAAAAATCCAGTAAAGGTGCCATCAGTGTGAATCATCCAGTCATTGGTCGAGTCAGGGCACCAACCCGCCATGCAAAGTTTTTTACCTTCTTCCGCACTATAAGAGGGGTGTAATTGCATGATACTTGAAATACCCACATTTCGAGTGCTATCCACCACAATATCGTTAATCACATAGCGCACTTGAATGTCATGGGTGTAGAGCCATCGGCTTTTGTGAGCCAACATTCTATTTGAATGACACTCTCATGCGGTAGGGTGTAAATATCTTGGTTGTTGATAACAAATTGAATTTCATCATTGTTATTTAGTCCAGGTGTTTGAGCTTGATAGGAATGCGGATCAATTCTTATCACCCCTTCTTGCTCCTCGATGCGATTCACCACCTCTAGGATAGAATTCGTCATGTGGGTTTACGTGGTAACCCAGAAGCTGTAAAATCTGCTTGTCCTTACGTGCTAACGTGTATTCACGAGGCAAACAACTAACACCATTCCTAGACGGTGTTCTTCCTTTACACACCAACTTCATAGTGGCTTTAGAAACAACTTGTAGGTGACTGGTGTGCGGGAATCTAGTTGAATCAGTTGTTGGTCTCCATTGACCAGTCTTAACGTTATATTACTAATATAACACCCACAGGATGCAAAAGCACAACTGGAGGGTTTTCACGAGTAATATAGCCATTGGGCGATGTCACAATAAAATCATAGAGCGAATGCGATGGCTCTTGATTGGTGTACACGTTCCTAATAATATTACATGTCACCGACACGTGATGGTCCTCAATCAATTTCACTTCATGGTCCGATTTATGTCTTTTGTTGGGTTCCAACACTCGTGGTAGAAACCCCAGTCATGGGCCAATGAAATCGGATTGTGATTGAAAATCAATTTTAAACGAGGATAAAATACTGCAGCGATGAGTGATGGTATCGCCGACAAGTTCAAACTTGCGTGTTCCATCAAGAAATGACTTTAAACCATATTGCTTGACCAGCACCACGTAAATGTGTTCATAAATATAATCTATCGTATACCCACCAGGGTTCAGAGCTAGCATATGATCATCATAGTAAAGCTTGTTGTTGACATTTTGACGTATATTTTATATTCTATTGTACGTTTCAAGAGAAACAAGCCGCAAACCGTAAGGCCTTTCATTCAATTCAATAGGATGGTAAAAGTCTAGGCTCACTTCAGGGCCACGTCCATGCAGTGTAAATGTCTTACTTTCTGCTGACATACTGTTCACGTTTTTGCTTATGCTGTGTCTTATATAAAAATAATATACACATACTCCCACACTCTTGCGTGTTAAATTTTTGCTGATGTTTCATATTATAATACATCTTTGTCCTGTTTCAAAAATACTGGAATAGTTCCATGGACGGAGGCAGATTGCCAAAACTGTCAAATTACCACACTGTGGAACCCTCTTTCACCTAGGCTACATAATGGGTTCCTGGTCCTCGGTGATCATCTAGATTAATGACGGTACATTCCTGTTTCCATGGTCGTGGCGGTAATTGGTTCCGCATAAACACACCTTGAAAATGAGAAATCTTTAGTTGTTTTGCATAGCTTTTAACTTCTGCATGAGTCAGAGCATGTCTTGCAATGGCTGTGGTTAAACATTTATTTTATTTTGGGATAGGTAAATACCAAGTCCTTGTTTATAGAAGACTGGCTTTAAATAATTGGCGTTTCTAGCCCCCATATCAATCGCTTCCATTGTTTCATTGTGTCGCTGACTTTCTTTCAATTGTTGTTTGCCTTGTTCTACAGCTTGTATGGTTTTAGCCATTGCACTAACACCACACAAAAGTGAACCATGGGCGGCCAGACCGGCGAAAAAGGCTGGTAAAAATCCAGATTGTTTGGTGACAGGAAACACTCGGCCTTGTTTGAAACCTGTCTTTTACGTTTTGGAATAACATTTCTCTGTGCTGTTCGGAGAGGTTTCTTCATCGTCAATACTTTATTTTTTATGTTTTTCATTCGTAAGGGCTTGTTAACAAGTGCGTTAACCCCATTCTTTGGCGATGACGGGGTCTTCGTTTTAGTCTTTTTCACCACGTATCTTTGTTCCACCATGATGATGATGAACAACCTTTCACAAGAAAGTTTGAGTGACAACTAACGTGTGGTCATTATTTCATGGCTGTATATTCAAGTTCCACATAAAGTGGAACATCGTTTATCGTGTTCCCTGCTTCTTTTCCCTCTAAGGTTAGAACTAAATGGAAAGAGAGTTCATCGACCACGACGCTGACTGTATAATCACCAAGTAGTGACATGGCACCATGGTTTAATCGTATGGATAAATGTCTTACATCCATAATATGAATACGTCCATCATACGGTAAACAATAACTCGTTGAGCCTGAATGTAAAACATAGGTAACATCGTCAGTGTCTTTGACAAAACCTCGATGCGTCATGGTCATGACAAATATATAAGGATTTGGTTTTATCATGGAGGGTACACAGTCTTCCACAAATTGTTTGGTTGCCACCTCATGGGGTTCTATAGGGTCTAAAACATCAGCTAGTCATCTTCGCTTCATGTGTAAACTCTTGTCTTTAACTTCACACCTCTTGTTCATTTCCAAAGTTAGGGTTCACAGGGTCGGCCACATGAATCATGCGGTTATGATTGGCCGTATAGCCATCCACAGTAAGCTGGGGAACTTTGTCATATAACTGTCGCACCTTGTTATCCACATACTTTTTTGTGGCGGCATCCTTAGACACTTGAGGATGCTTCACGTAGGTTTATAGATACTCTATTTATTTTTATTTCCAATCACTTATTTCAACAGAACAACAACAATCAGTATTTCTCCATAGATTACATTATTGGTACTGCTAACTATTGGCAACTCAAACTAACACTTGGGGCGCTGCGGTCGGTCTGGATAAGTAGGGTAAAAATACTCAATAACACGCGTTTGATATGGAACACTTTTTATTTTTCGGTTATAATCAGTAAATGTGGTCCCTAAAATAATGACAGTGTTATTTTTGATTGTATATATGTATAACTGTGCGATACACGTGATCTAATTTGTGTGTTCCACTGGATTTTATGTGTCAATTGCATATTATCAAGCATCGGTTGTCTGCTGGTACCTGATTTTGAGCAGTTCGAGTCATGGCGCTGTTACTTTAAAAGCTATATTTGAGTTTGCTCACTGTACCATAGACTGTAGAAATTATTTGCTGCTTGGTAGGGCGAAGGGATGAGTTTAACTTGTATTGAAGCTCGGGGGACACAGGAATTGCTTGATTTAGATGGTTAGCTGGTGGGTTTGGTGTAGAATATCGGACTGGTAGCAGGTTCTCACAGAGTAGATATTTACCCTGCGAAGTCAAATTAGGCCTATATGACTCGTAGTGGAATGGCTCGGATATCGCAGAGCGAGGTGATGGCGATTGGTAGGGTAATTGGAAATGAACTAGGGAGGGGGAAGGATACCTGACTGATGAAGCTTGGCTGTAGTCGGCTGGTGTAGGCCTAGCTGTCTTGGTACGGCTTGGTTCGGCGTAAACAGTGAACAACCCGTCCTGTCGTCAGTGAGTGTAGTGGTGAGTGGTCCAACCCGCTCCTGTTGCCCGTATTTATTTGGTATCGTCACTTTTGGCTATTGCTATTTACATCTTTTGGAAAGTGATGAAAACTTATATCCGCAGCCCTCTTTTATGCATCGACTTACAGCCGTAAACTGAGCAATATACGTTGCTTTCACTCATTTTACACTCCATCAACGAGTAAAACTTATTACTTATGTATAAAGACACGAAGAAATTACCTCGATCTGCTTACGAATACAAGAAACCATATACAAACAGTCACCACGTGACAAATGTACCCTACTTGGTAAGTTTCTAATTTTTACCGCTAGATGTTATATCAGATAGCTGGAGTTGCCAATATGTTCGTTCTTTTTCAACTGTTCGTTTCCTTTCTTTATTATTCACAGCTACCTATATCATGTCCACAGCTACCAATATCATGTCTCCTGCACCTACACCACTCCCCCACCAGTAACATAGTTACGCTTGTTCAAGCAGGAGTAAAACTATTACCATACACTAACAATACACTGAAATAACTGTCAGGGTACCCTTACTTGTTTGCCTTTAATTAGTAGTGTGAAGAATTTCTCATATCTCTTCTCAACAGGAAAAGGACCATCATAAGGTGGTGTCAATGGCTTCTTTACTTTGTCATTCCTCAAGAAGACATGAGTACATGACTTGAGGTCTCTATGTACAAATACACTTCTGGTAGTTTTATGATAAGATGGAATAGGCTTAAGTGCTGTCATCTGTTTTTGTAAGTGGGAGACGAAGGTGTCTGGGTCAGTTGTTGTTGATGGCATTTCAAAAATCTCTCCAGGTAGCTTAATAGTCTTACCATAGACCATCTGTGCAATAGAATAGTCAGAATTGCTCTTTATGGCTGCACGCAACCCAAGAAGCAATGTACACAAAACCTCTGTCCATTTATGGGAATTATGTGCTCTGATGGCAGTTTTTAAGGTGCGGTGTAGTTGTTCAATCTTTCCATTGCATTGTGGGTGGTAGGCTGTAGTGTGCTTCAGTTTAACACCACACAACACTGCTAATTTCTTGAAAAGTTCGGATTCAAATTGAGGTCCACGGTCTGTGATAATTACACTCGGGACTCCAAATCGAGCAATCCAGTTGGAGTAGAATGATTTATCAACTGTGTCTGCTGCGATATTTTGCATTGGGATGACTTCCATCCAAGAGGTATAGCGGTCGATGCATGTTAAACAATAAATGTTCCCATCTGATGGTGGCAGTGGGCCAACAAAGTCCATATGTACAACACTAAACCTTTCACCAGGTTATGGAAATGAAATTAATTTAGACTGTGTGTGTCTTGCTACTTTGTTTTTCTGGCAGTGGATGCAAACTTGGGCCCAATTTCGAACATCAGATTTTATATTCGGCCAAATGAACCTAGTTGTCATCTGCTTCACTGACGGTTACACCTGAGTGTGAAAAGTTATGGATCTGTTGCAACATCTGTTTGCGGAATGACTCTGGGATAAATGATCTTGCATTATTCGTTGAGATGTCGCACCACAATGCCTTACCCGCTGTTAATGCACACTTCTTGAATGTCAGTGACTTACTCTCTTCCATCAGCCGCTTTAATTCTTCATCTTGCAGTTGCTCTCTTGCAATTTCATCGTAATCAATCACAGAGATTTCATCCGTCCGAGATAGAGTGTCAGCTACAATGTTGTGTTTACCACTAATATGTTGAATATTGGTAGTGAATTGAGGAATATAATGGAACTGTCGCAATTGTCTTGGTGACGTTTTCTCGTTCTTTTGTATAAATGCATAGGTTAGCGGCTTGTGATCCATGAAGATGGTGAAATCTCATCCCTCCAAAAAATGTTTGAACTGTTTCACTGATAGGTAAATGCCTAAAAGCTCTCTGTCAGATGTGCTGTAAGATTTCTGTGTTTCGTTCAGTTTCTTTGAGTAGAAGGCAATGGATCTCCAACCATCATTTTCATATTGTTGCAACACAGATCCAATAGCAATGTCAGATGCATCTGTAAACAGGCCTAATAGATTGTCTGGGTTAGGAATAGTTAAGAGTGTTGTATTTGATAACTCTTGTTTACATTTTTCCAACATCTGCTTCGCTTCCTCAGTCCATTGAATTTTTCTGCGGTCTCTCTTTCTTACTCCTTTTAGGTATTCATGGAGCACTGCTTGTGTTTTGGCAGCATCTTTGAGGTAGCGGCTGTAAAAGTTAACCATGCCGAGAAACGTGCGGAGTTCATGCACTGTTTCAAGATTGTTTGAACCTTTTCAAGAAGAGGTCTAGTACCCTCAACTGTAATGAGGTACCCTAGAAACTCTATTCTGTCTACGCCCATCACTGATTTGGAGGTATTTATTCGAAGGCCATACTTGTTTAACCTGTCCATAAGCAACTTAAGATGTTTCTTATGCTCTTCGAATGATGCGGAGGCTACCAGAATGTCGTCCAAGCAACGAAATGTGAAATCCAAACCTCTGAAAACTTCATTTATGAATCTCTGGAATGTGGATGGAGCATTTCTTAACCCAAAATTCATGACATTGAACTCATACAATCCGAAAGGAGTTATTATTGCAGTTTTGCACTTATCCTCTTCGGCGATTGGGATTTGATAATATGCTTTAAATAGGTCGATTTTTGCGAAAACAGTTTTTCCTTTCAAGATGTGTTGAAAATCTTCTATTCTAGGTACTGGGTAGCGATCTGGAACTGTCCTCTCGTTCAATCTTCTATAGTCATCACAAGGTCGTAACGACCCATCCTTCTTACTAGCCATGTGCAGTGAACTCGCCCACTGAGATTTTGATGGTTATCCAGCAGGAACTGAAATTCTTGTTTGGCAATCTGGAGCCTCTTCGGATCTAACTGTCTGGCTTTTGAGAATACCGGTTGACCGTTGGTAACTATTTGATGTATAATATCATGTGTTATCAGGGTAGGGGTTTAGTCTGGTGTTGTTAATCTTGGATATTGTGCAAGAATGTCACTGTATTTGAAATTTGTATTCATAGAGCTAATAACTTCGAATTCTGGAATGACTGTAACTTCGCCCTTAACACCAAGCTAAGTTACACCGTCAATTAATTGTTTATTATGCAAGTCCACAAATAAATGGAACTGTTTAAGTAAATCTGCTCCAATTATACCTTTGTTTATTTTAGCTGCCACAAATGGCCACTGGAATTTTCGCCTTAGTCCCAAGTTCACAGTCAATATTTTGATACCACATGTTGGTATTTCTGTATTGTTGGCTGCATACAGTTTATAGGAACTATCTACTTTGTCATGCTTTGTTGCCGTCCAAATTGAAACATCCGCCCCACTGTCTACAAGGAACTGCACTCCCGTTTCTTTATCTCTCACCAATAACCGGGATCTGCGGCACAGCTCGTGACATTCTGCAGCAGAACTTGCCGCTAATTCTACTGCTGTTTCTCGTTTTCCAGATTCTTCCATCCGCACGGTTGTTTACATTTATCTGGGTAGCATCTTGAGCCAAATTTAAAATGATAGTAACACACTTCCCATCTGGATTGAATTTTCTGGTTGAGCGGCTGCGACTTCTACTTTGCCTGGGGCTACGATGTGTTGCTCGTGAGTGATGTCTTCCGATTGGGATAGCTGCTATTTGTTGTTCCAATGCGGTAATTTTCGCTATGATTTCATCCAGTGTTGCACTGCTACTTGAAGAGCACTGACTTGGGGGTTTAGTGGCACTATGCAGTTCAGTACGTGGATTCATTTCCAGTATTTTATCTGCCATTATTGCAATTCCTTCCAATTCCTCATCACTAACTAGCAATATGATTTTTACTGAGTTTGGAAGTTTGTCTAGCCATAGTGTCCTTAAGACTTTGTTTGAAATTTCTGCGCCTGCCAGGGATTGCATTTTGCGCAGCAGCTGACTTGGTTTGAGGTCCCCTAAGTCAATTCCTGTCATTAATCGCTTTATTTTCTTATCTTCACTTTCTTTGAAGATGTTGAGGAATCTTTCTTTTGCCGCGGCATATTTACAGGAGCTATCACTACTAATAATGTCCCATATGTTTTCCACATATTTCGGTTCTAATTGCGAAACCAAGTAATTAAATTTAGTCTCTTCAGATGTTATCCTGTTAATCGCAAATTGTGCTTCTATCTGGTAAAACCAAATTTCTGGTTTATCGGCCCAGAACGGTGGAATTTTAACAGACACTTCACTAACCTCAACTTCACCATTAGACGTTCGCGCAGCATTATCACTATTTTCAGTCATTTCTCGAATCACATCAGGGTCACCAATTTATAGATACTCTATTTATTTTTATTTTAATCACTTATTTCAACAGAACAACAACACTCAGTATTTCTCCATATATTACATTATGGGTACTGCTAACTATATGTTCGGGGCGTGGTGGCGCAGCGGTTAAGCTGTATGTCTCTCACCAAGGCGGAGCGGGTTCGATTCCCGGTCACTGCATGTGAGATTTTCGATGTGAAATGCTATGTCCTGTGGTTCGGATTCCACGTAAAATGGAGGTCCCGTGGCTTATGATCGGGAGATTAACGGTCACGTTAAACTACAAGCTTCCTTCCTTAACTATATGTTCGTTCTTTTTCAACTGTTTTTTTTTATTTCTTTATTATTCACAGCTACCTATATCATGTCCACAGCTACCAATATCATGTCTCCTGCACCTACAGGTTAACCGCTTTCCCTTAAAGTCATAATCTCCCCGTTTAATTCATGGCACCACGGACCTATCTACATAGTGTTTATTGACGGGGTCTGTCTCTTGTTTAGGATCATGTATTGGGACAGACCTAGCTTTGGCCATTAACGCACGTCCAAAGACATCCACCATCAACCTGTAGTACTAGTGTACTGTTCCTGTCACAAGGCTCGGTTCCATGTATATACACCGCCTGCTAGCCTCCCTAAGCCTTAATTAATATGAGCAAGAGTCATTCCCCGTGTGGGACATGGTTTCCCATCTCTATCCCACATCACGGGAACAACGCCACGGTTCACTGTCTCCGTCTTCCATTCTCTGCATCATCGTGGGGCCTTCAGGACGTGGAAAGACCAATCTTTTTCTCACGCTCATCACAGCGCCAAATGGTCTGCGTATTCAAAATATTTATATTTTTGCAAACTCCCTCTTCCAACCACTGTACGTGTTCCTGGATCAAGTCATGTCTGAATTAAAAACCGAAAGTATGGGTTATTTTACGTTTTCCATACCAGAAAATGTTATTGCTCCGGATGCTGTGAGACCTGATTCACTGATGATTTTGATGATGTATCCACTGAACGACAAGGCATCATTCAAAGCTATTTCAGCATGGGTCGTCACAAATATATCGATTGCTTCTATCTTGGACAAACGTATTCTAAAATGTCCAAACAACTTATTCGCGACAACGTCAATGTCATTGTTTTATTTCGCCAGGATGAGCGCAATAGTCGCCACATTTTTAATGAACATGTCAATCCAGATATGACGTTTCAAACGTTTACTAAATTGTGTGCCAAGTGCTGGAACACCCAACGCCATGCCTGTTTGGTCATTGACAAACAAAGTGAACTTAACCAAGGACGTTATCGCTTAGGGTTTGATCATTTTATTACTATTTAAAGGGTTGTGTCACTCCTTCTTAAGTCATTTGTTGAGACACCATGGCATTAGCAGAGAGTCAATTAAAACGCTTATTATTAGAGCAAAAAATACTATTCGTCAAAAGTTTCGTCAATTGAAACGATCACGAGCGGATAATACTTTGTTTATTCAACAACATTTAGCACCTCCTCTATAAACCATGTTTAAACCCTCTTTAAAGCCATCTGAAACGCTACTCACCGTTTCAAGAGCAACGCAGACTCTACAAGAGGACCCCGTGGAAGAGGAACAACAGGAATTGAATAGTTCTAGCGATGTTGAGGATGAGGATGATCAAGTGTGTTCTCCTGAAAAATCGTCGCCCCTTACACAGATTTAAAAAAAGAACGTTGGCCATTGACGAAACACCTTCCACTTCAAAACAGCCTTCGATGTCATACATCTTGGCCACGCCTCAAAATAAAGCTCAATCAAAACACATTTTAATAAAATATTATGGATCCAAGCAGGAACCCTATCTAACAAATCTATTTACTGGAAAGACTGATACGACGTATGGTGTTCGCTATGAAGAGGATGGATTTAAAATTGGTGATTCGTCTATTAAATTTACTCGTACTAGTATCATCATTAAAACATAAACTATAAATTAACGCCGGGCCTGTTGAAGCTGTTATTTTCCTGAACACCATCTCCAGATGATCGCTTGATGATCGTGAAAAATATAAATCCATTTTATTGGAAACTAATGCTCACAAAAGACAGTATAAACCCTCTCAAAAAGTCAATGCCAATATATCTCAAAAATATTAATCCATCATTGCGAAAATGTTTAGTAGTCGTGCAGTGCCAGCTTCAGGAGTGACATTTAAACCCTTGTGGATGTTATCTACTGTCATAATCCCAGCAAGCTCGTCCAGCGGCTACAGCGTTTGCATGCTTCACGTCAAGCTGGCCACACCAGTCACGATTGGGAAATCAAAGAAATTGAACAAGAACTTCGAAATGCCAAAATTATTGTTTAAGCCCTCGCCCATCAACGTGGAAATAGCTCGCGAGTTGCATCGCCCAGCTAGGCGTAACTATCAGCGACTCAAGGTTATTTCACGGGGTGTGGATGAACTTTGGCAGGTTGATTTGGTGGAGATGATTCCCTATGCTAGCGTTAACGATGGTGTACGCTATATGCTGACTGTCATTGATGTGGATTCCAAAATGGCCTTTGTTCAAGCTGTGAGTCGCAAGTCTGGCCCGCTAGTCACCAAGGCCTTTAAACGCATTATTCCAAACGTCAACCCCAGTTGTTGCAAGCAGACCAGGGAAAATAATTTTTGTACAAGGATTTCTACAGTTTTTTCAATTCTTTCAATATCCATCACTATTCTACATTTAGTCGTTTAAAACTAGTGTGGTTGTAAGGTTTAATCGCACGCTAAAAACTAATATGTGGAAAGAGTTTACAGCTCGGGCTCTTATCGCTGGCTAGACTTATTACCTGAGCTAGTGCCACGTTACAATGATACCAAACACCGAACCATTGGAACCAAGCCCCGACGGGTAACTAAGAATATTCCCAGGCTGGATAAACTGTTAAACCCTATAAAACAGCTGATCCTAGACGTCACCACCTTAACATCAGTGACCATGTTCGGGTGAGAAAATTTAAGTCTGTCTTCGACAAGGGCTACACGCCGAATTTGGGGACCGAACTATTTCGTATTCGTCAAGTCATCCTGGACAGCCGAGTTACCTATTTACTCGAGGACCTCAACCATCAACCCACGAAAGGCAGGTTTTATCTCCAAGAACTCCTAAAGACTTCGTTTCCAAAACATTACCTCGAGGAGAAAGTGTTGAAACAAAAATGCATGTGAAATGGAAGGGATTTAGCTCAGGCTTCAATTCATGGGTTAATAAATCAAATTTTGTGTGAACCCGTGTGTCTATTATTTATTTATTTACTCATGTTTAATAAACAAGTCTACATGCCTTATCAGCAACTCGTCTTTCTCTCTCTTTCTCTCCCCTCTCCTCATCTCGGTTCCCCCTCCTTCACTCCCGATCACATCTCTCGCTAGGCTATTGGTGGCGGTGGTGAAGGTGGTGGGGATGAGTTGCACTGTTCGAACTTTTTCACTCCACCACTGTTGCTAGCCACATTCTCAGCGTTTGACCTTCAGCTGTCCTCTGTCTCAAGCTAGCGCAGTTGCCAAGTGAGGTCAGCGCATTCCTCAAGATAGCGTTATCAAGTCGTGGTGGCGGTGAGAGAGACTGGGCCCGGCTAGCAGAGCAGGTCTTTTTCAGTTGTGTTGTGCCTTCAAGCTATAAAACACTCGGGCTCGCTAGCTGGCTACCAGCTACAATAGTTAAATCATACATTTCATTTAACCATTCAAAAGCTGTGTTTCATTCCTAACTCTGTCTCATCACGACCATTCTTTCCGCTTAGCTGCCCAGCGTCTACAGCACCACACCGCGCAAAGCACAGGTCCATGACCTAGCTGTTTTGCGTCTTTTGGGTCAATGTGAGCGTCATAGGAAAGATCAGAAAAAATAGCCATAAAACGAACCGTCACGTCGTATGCCATCGTACGTCCCGTCGTCCTGTCGAAATATCAATTGATCCATTGGGCACGGCCAGCGTGGCCAGCCACATGCAAGTTTAAACACACGCCACCGGTACGTCTCTCTCTCTCTCTCTCTACTACCACTCTTAATTAAAATTATTTTAAGATTGTCAAAAATTAAAATTTGTTTCAACATGTCTCGTTAGGCCCCTTGTCAAAATTGTTTTATACAAAAATACTCCTTTTAAAAGGGGGCGTCACTCGAAGTCCTTTGACACCTCGTACACGTCTCTAGCCGTATTGGTTCCCGATATATCAACAAAAATGTGAAAAACGTGGTTTTACCCCAAAATCCATATCCCACATTTTCACCACATGCATCCTCGTAAAGAGGACCACGCAATAAAGAAAACGAAACCTCAAACATCATTCTAGCATTATTGGTTCGCAAGATATTACCAAAAATGTAAAAAGCAGTGTTTTACCCCAAAATCCGTTTCAAATAGTCATCTATTAAAAACATAACCTCACCATGAGAATGATCGGAAAAAATACCATTCAAACGACCCCTCACTCGACCCTCTAACCCTAGTCCTTCCGCAACATAACCATTCACAACATATCCATCCGTCTTCAAGCACGCACGCGATTATGGGTATACCCCGTTAGCTCACACTACTGCTACTTTTTGTCCTAGAGACCTGAAACCTATTTTAGGGGTAGAGGGGGTGAGGATCTTTCATTTACGTCAAACACACTTCTTTATAAAATTCTTAGTTTCAGAAATAGAGTCTACTTACCAAATGCTACTTTTTTGGAAACAATTGTAAAAATATAAGGTTTTGTTCTAACGATAAAGGACATAGAGACCTTTTGTTTGAGCCAATGCACAACGTTCTATCATTATTAGGTTTGAGAATTTTGCCCATTTTCAAAAACAAAAATTTTCATTTTTTTAATATAACGAGTGGTCCATATGAAAGGGGGCGTCACCCCGAGTAATTTGACACCTCATATGTCAAAATCCAACCATGGGTTCGCGAGATATTAATTATTTTAAATTAGATGTATTGCGGGTTGCCTATTCAGCTTGCCCTTGCGTTCAAACTGTCACCATCTCTCTACCTTTACTAAAAATAACTCGTTTTAATAAGTACTGAGAAAATCGATGGGTACATTAACACACAATTTGGGATCGTTATTATCTTCTTGAGAATGAAGTTGTTTTTATTACGTAAATATATGTCCCGCAATTCCCCGAATTACGGTTATCTCCCAGTTACGAATGAGTGAAATTTGTCGCATGTGTAGTGTAAGCAACTAAACCTTTTCCCGGCTGCATGTAGCGTTTGTAAGGTGATGATGATGATCAGGTGCCATCAAGTCGGCGTCGACTCCTAGCGACTGCATGGATGGACTGTCTCCATATGATTCGGTCTTCAGCCATATACTTCAGATCCTTCACTGACATATTCATGTTGGATTTGGAGTCGATCCATCACAATGCTGGCCGCCCTCGTCTCCAAGACCCTTCCAACTTTCCAAGCATAATTGTATTTTCCAACGAATCAGAACGTCTCATAATGTGTCCAAAATATGACAGCTGTAATCGTGTTATTAATGCTTCAAGAGACAGATCTGGTTTGATTTTTTGAATTACCCATACATTTGTCTTGTTGGCTGTCCAAGGAATACGCAGTATGCTTCTCCAACACCAGAGCTCAAAAGCACCAATATACTTCCTATCTCGTTTCCTTATGGTCCAGCTTTCGCAACCATATGTAGCTATGGGAAAGACTAGTGCATTAACCATTATAATCTTAGTAGGCAAAGATATATCTGAACACTTGAAGATCTTATCCAGGCCTTTAAAAGCTGCTCTCCCAAGGGCAAGTCTCCGGCGAATCTCTTGACTGCATGAGCCACTACTACTAATGGTTGATCCCAACAAACAGAAATTATTCACCTCTGTGATTAAATTATTATCTATCATAATGTTTGATGGTAAATCTCTTGTCATTAGTTTTGTCTTATTGATATTCAAGTACAAGCCCATGGTTTCACTCTGTTCTTTAACTTTCATGATGATATCCTCGAGCTCAAAGTGGTGGCATCTGCATACCTCAAGTAGTTTATATTCAATCCACCAAATTTAAAACCACGAGGTGACTCAGATTTCCTCGTGATGTGCTCAGCATACAGATTGAATAAGTATACAGCCTTGTCGCACACCTTTACTAATAGGGAACCACTCTGTTTCACCATGCTCAATTTTAACATTGGCTTCTTGCCCCAAATATAGGTTACGCATCAGGACAATGAGATGTTCAGGTATGCCCATCTGTCTAAGTACATTCCACATCTTCGCATGATTCACACTGTCAAAGGTCTTCCTGTAATCTATAAAGCACATGTACAGCTCCTTCTGTTATTCCTTTGCTGTTTCCATCATCCAACGTACTTCACTAATAATGTCCCTGGTTCCTCTACCTTTCCTAAAACCAGCTTGAGTAGCGGACATTTCACGCTCCACGCTTGCCCTTTCTCTATCTGCCGTACAGAAATTGTAGGCACAATTTTTGATAAATAAATAATAATAATAATGCATGGTTCTAATCTTCGTTGCATGATTTTCAACATCACCTTGCTGGCATGTGGTATCATAGCAATTGTGCGATAGTTGGAGCAGTCCAACAGGTCTCCCTTTTTGGGTACAGGAATACAGATGGATCGTTTCCAATCTGTGTGCCAAGTGAATGTTTTCCAAATCTGTTGACATATTGCAGTTAAAACTTAAACAGATGTTTCTTCTGTTGCTTGCCAAATTTCAGCTGGAATTCCAACAGTTCCTGAGGCCTTGTTTTGTGCCAATGACTTTAAAGCTATTCTGACTTCATCTTCTAACACACGAGGTTCTAGATCAAAATTCGCCTCTTGTAATGAGTCGTCACTTCTTATCTCTTGACTATACAAGTCCTCTGTATTATCTTCCCATCTCCGTTTAATCCCTTCACCATCATTAATCGTATTACCATTAACATTCTTGACCATTCCCATTGTTGGCTGAAACTTCTTTCTTAAGGTGGAAATATGTTGAAAGACCTTTCTCATGTTACCGTTTTTATTTTCTTCTTCCAAATCAGTACAGATCTTGTTATAGTACTGCTGCTTATCTTTGCGAACATTTCTCTGAAAATCTCTATTCAAATGAGTCAATGAGTTGCCTATCCTTCTGAATTTTGGCTTCCTTCCTTCTCTATTTTAATAGTTTCTGATGTCATCCAATGTGACGTTCTCTTTTTCTCAACCCTCAACAATTTGTTCTTACATTCATCCTTAACAATGTCTTTAACTTCGCACCAAATTTCCTCAGTTTCTCGATCAAGGAGATTTAGGATCTCAAAACGATTCTTAACTGAAGTTTTAAATAGTGTGGGAATGTTTGCAAAGTCATATCTCGGGTGTTGGACTACCTTAATATTCCTTCTAAGTTTGACTTGTAATTTACATGTCAGTAGTTCATGATCTGATCCACAGTCTGCACCAGGCCAAGTTTTTGCTGCTATAATGGAACTTCGCCACATTCTAGACCCAATTATGTACTTGATCTGATTCCTGTATTTCCCATCTGGTGATGTCCAGGTATACAGCTGACGTTTTGGTTGCTTGAAACATGAAAAGATTATTAGATTCACAAAAACTGATAAGTCGCTTTCCAGCCTCGTTTCGATCACCTAAGCCATAAAGACCCACAACATTTCCCTCTTTGCCTTTCCCAACTTAAGCATTCCAATCGCCAATCTTGTCTGCAGGTCTTATCAATAGCTGCTTGAGCCTGAGCATTGAATACATCATCATCAGTTGTTGGGGCATATACCAGTATTAAAGGTTGCCCTTTTAACCTTATGGACATCATTCGATCACTAATGACGTCGTAGCCCAGAACAGTTCTAGCAGCTCGCTGGTTTATTACAAAAGCCACACCTTGCTCTCTCCTTTCCTCATGTCCTGAGTAATATATTATGTGTTCTCCCGATTTGAACTGGCCAAAACCACTCCATCGTAGTTCGGTAATTCCTAAGATATCAATATTCAAGCGAGTCATCTCAATTTTTACAATTTCTAATTTGCCTTGATACATACTCCGCACATTCCATGTGCAACTGCGGGTTCTCATTTCTTGAGTGGCATCAACAGCAGCATTTGCCGCATCATTAGCATCACCAGTAAGTTATTCTGAAAGATCCGAAGCTCTTCCCCAGTAGCATATTGAGTGCCTTCCAACCTGAGGGTCTCATCTTCCGGCACTATACCATCATAATTTTCGTCAGACATATTCCATGCAGTTTTCTTGGCAAAATTGTGCTTTACGAAAGTGGTTTACCATTGTCTTCTCTCGCACACAGTGGAATATTTACCATTGTCATAAAATGATCATCTACCGCAGACACTGCTGCTGCCCAGTATAGGAGCCGTAGCCGCCCCTAACCTGGGGGTACAGACGCTGCTTTATGGATTTTGGGAGCATTTCCTCCTCCCAGGGGACCATCACCTCACCTCAAGGGACTCATCCACCCGAAGCTGTTGGTCCTCTTAGGGAGCTGAAGTTAAGCCGCTCAGCATTCGGCTATAGATGACAAAAAAACTTCAAAAATGATATTTTAGGCATTCGAGGCTAATTGCAATATAGAGCACAGGATTTTGTTGGAAAAAATGAATACACATAAAAATGAGTATTGAATAACTCATAAACCAACATGATACATCGTGAGAGGACATGCCCACTTTGCTGAGACCTCGGTAAATGTTTCCTCTTGTTGGGAGATACGCAGTCTTCATTTTGGTTGCACAGATAGATTTGAGTTCATTTTGTTCCTGTCAGTGGAGCAGGAATGTTCTAGATTTACAATTTCAGTAAAAAATTAACTTAATTTTTTAAAGAACTGCTTTTTTTTTTGTCTTTTGTGCATATTGTATTACTCGAAAACTTCGGGATCAAAATACATGAAACATTTCTTGTGTAATAATATGACGTTGAAAAATGGAAATATTTGTAGAGTCGTTGTTAATTCATTAGAGGGGCTAGATACATCTTGGTCATCAGCCTCGTGTAGTTGGGAGTGTGTTGAAGCTGTCTGGCAACATGTATTGCTGTGATGATTGTAGTTGTGTGTAAATGTATCTGGGACAGGGATGGGGTAGACTCTCCGGGACTTGAAGTAACACTATCCCGACATTTTCCTGTAGGGAGTGTGGCAAAACCCGGGGAAAGGATAACCGCTGTCAGCACCGGGATTCGAACCTACGATATCCATACTTACCGCAGCTGCCCTCGCGACCATGGTGCACGTTTGACGAGCGCGGCATCGCCGCGGGACGAACTGCTTGTATAATTTGGCTTGAGTAACTATAACCCCCTCCCCCGCCATTCGTCGATCCTGGGTACGCTATTGTAATAGGGACACACATGCTTCACAGCGACGTGGCATGCTCTCTATCAGATGGTCCAAGAGCTCTTGTGGCAGTCGATCCCATTCCTCCGATAGGCAATGCGAAGGTCTTGGAGGGTCCTTGGTGGAGGCTGACGGGATGCAATTCTCCTCCCCAATGCATCCCAGGCATGTTCTGTAGGATTCAGATCTGCAGACCTCGCTGGCCATTCCATGCCGTGGTCATGGCCCTAAGCTAAGAACCATCCCAAAAAAAACTTCCAGGACTATTTTCAGTTTTACCTCTCGAGGTTGAGTGTACCTAGTTTCTTGGCAGAGCTGAAAATCAAACCCCGGCCTTCGCGGTGAGAGTAAAACAGTTTGATCACTGAGCTATCACGCCCCCTATTTCAATAGAGTGCTCTGTTCTAGTCCCAGAGCTGGGATTCGACTTAAGACCTCTAGTGCGAGAACCTTGAGTGCTCGCCACTGGACCATTGGTTAGCTGGTAGGACATCACTGGCGGAAACAGATGATATTTCTGCTAACTAGTGCTTCCTGTCGCCTTGCTACTGGCTGCGAGTTATTAGTGTAATTTGAAACTTCCTAAATCGCTATTTAATTCCAAATTTGTAATAGTCTGTCACTAAGGCATTTGCCGAAAACATTAGGCGTAGGTCAAAAACACAATTATTTAATTGGTCACAGAATTCAAAGAGACTTTACTCGTAACGAGTAACCACAGCCCCCTAGTGGTTGTTTTGAGAATAATTTCAAACAGCATTGGGTATGGCCATAGATTTTGTAAGTCCGAAGCCAACGTAGCAGTTCAGCATTCCAACGTTATCTCCGGAGCCAGGAGTCCGTTCTCCTTGTCACTGTGGGCTCGCAATGTCGTCTGCGCGCATGAGCAATACACCTGTCATTGTGTTAAGATAAACGGAGCCTTCAGGAAGGCGAATAGGCCTATATATTATGAGGCGCGTTATTCAAACATGCTGGTGCATTTCCGTACTGAGCAGCGCACAACGCGGCCATTATTTCGATCGTTGCGGCTTTAAAATAATGAATTACTAATGTACGTTATTGATGACTGGCCCGTTAGAGCCGGCCGCCATGGCAACCATTGTCCACTGGCCTAGTGGAAGTCCACACCACAGATTACCCCACTACAGATGGCCGACAGCCATGCTAATTCTTGGCACCT
Source organism: Meconema thalassinum (assembly GCA_946902985.2). NCBI lineage: Eukaryota > Metazoa > Arthropoda > Insecta > Orthoptera > Tettigoniidae > Meconema > Meconema thalassinum. The sequence continues at coordinate 4,635,731 of OX336392.1, read as the reverse complement.
AAGACTTCGGCGCTGTCTGGTGTCGGGCACGCACTACTAGTAGCATGCAGACCAGCAGCAGAACTTGTAAACACTAGCCTTCCCAGCCCCGCAACCCTTTGCATAATATCCACATCCTAAATGCTCTGTCCACTTTGTTCCAAAAATCACAACATTCCCAATAGATTATAGCACTTTTTTAAGTGTGGACATAATAATTTACATCACTTTCAGTTTGAGCATATTGCATTGATGACAAGAATTAGGCTACTACAAGGCCTACAGCATATGGTCCCTTCTAATAAACCACAGTAGGCTAGGCCCTATTATAACCAAATACTTCTTAGAATAAACTTTCAGCAATACCAATACCAGTAAAATTTTGAAACAGGTGGTGTAACCAGATCCCCATTACATTAGGGTGCTGAAATTTCGAGAAAAAAAAATGGATTTCACAAAATGTCTATAGTTCATTTCATATTCCCTTTAAAATATATCCAATGACCAATTTTCGAAGGTGAAATAGAGTAAGTATAGCAAACACTAATACAGTAATTTCTATAACATGCTGTGAAGGAAAAAGGAGAAAGAAGACTTTCAATGAAAAACAACAAAAACACTCAATGCTGCTAAAAATCATCATGTTTTATTTACAGTACTTTAAAAAGTTGTCAACATAGAAAAAAATACCAGCGAGAGACAAGATCACACTTAGCAAAAATACAGTAATCAAATCTGGTCCTCCTAAAAGTATGTGTTGAGGGATGTTTCTTGCCAAGGTACAACATGGTAATGGACCTCTTCCCTCCTTGATGCCACGGCTGACGCTGATGAACAGCAAATTCCTACAACACATGTTGAAACAGTAAACTTAATTAATATGGAGAGCTTGAATTGCTGTGATGTGTAACTACATTTTAAAATAATCTCTTATAAAATCATTGTGTTGTTGATGTTAATTCATTTAGGGCTTTTGATAACACATTCATTTAGCCCCATGTGGGATTTGTATGAAAATCTGTGTTACTGGAAAGGAGGCAGACATAGTCTTAAGTTAGGAACCATCCCAGCATTAGCCTGGGGTGGAAGTGGAAAACCACGGAGAACCACATCTTGAATGGATGGGGTGAGAATCGAACCTACCTCTTTTCAGTTCTGCCTCACAAAGCGGAGTGTGCGCCGTTCCAACCCTCCGGTCAGAATTAAATTTCTTGATAGAGCTAGGAAACTAGCCCAGGACCTCAGGAGTGGCAGTCAACACACAACAAGGTGTCTTATTACAGAAACAATTGATGATGATAATTGTTGTTTTAAGGGGCCTAACATCTAGGTTATCGGCCCCTAACCAATTGATGATAAAATGCCTCCATGTAAGTTTAGACATTGGTGATCGATGCAACCCATCCTGCCTACTCATACCCTTCAATAAATAACTCAGGAAATTTCATTCTGATTTGCACTGTGTGCTGCCCTAATTGCATTGATGGAACTGTCTTGTTCAAACAAAACATTCGTCGTCGTCGTCGTCGGCCATTACCCGTATCCGAGTGTATGTTTCTTTCCTGCATTACTAATATTTATTCACTCGATGGTGATGTCATTGGTGACTCAACAGACCAATTCTGGCATAGAACATACGGCCGCACACGAAGCATGTGGAATGTGGAAACATCTGGCACAGCTTTCTCCTCTGACGAGTTTCCATTTCCTGCCTTTGGTGTTCTTCTTCAAAATGTGAAACAGCAGCTGAGTGGCTGCACGCCAACGTGTGCCATCTTCTGCAAGTGTATGCCAATTATCAGGATCAATGGCCACACTCCTCAAGGTTTGTTTAAGCTGGTCTTTGTAACGCTTCCGTAGTGTCCTAGAGGTCTCTTGCCCGTGCTGAGCTCGCTGTACAGAATTTTCCGTGGGAGCCTGTCGTCATTCATGCGTTGGACATGACCGATCCATCTAGGCCGGGGACTAATTATGATTGCCTCTATGCGCTTCATCTCTGCTCTCTCGAGAATCACAGCATTCGTTATGCAGTCATCCCATTTGATTTGCATAATGGAACGGAGTTTCTGCAGGTAAAAACGTTCCAGTTTTTGATGGTCTGACGTTATAGGGTCCAGGTCTCACATCCATAGAGCAACGTAGAAATGACAACAGCTGGGTATACCATTACTCTTGTACAGATTCTTAGATCTTTCCTCTGGAATACACGACATGAGAGACGTCCAAACGCTGCATGCGCAGATCCGATTCTGCTATCCACGTCCTTCTCAACAGTACGTTGCGTAGACAGAATACTGTACTCCCAAGATATGAGAAATGATCGACTTGGTCCAAATATGTGCCAGAGATAGTAATATCAAAATCTGAGATAGAGGTTCCAGGAACAAGTTGAGCTAATGTTTGGTCTTCTGAATGTTTATGGTAAGGACTATAATTGGGAAACATGCAATTATCAGGCCTGAAGTACCTGAGTCCATAAAGGTGTACTAGGTAGCCGGGGGGCAAGGGGTAGATTCTCTATATCCAAACGTCATCCTCACCTGCACGTGGTACACCCTGCTCCATACTGACAAGGCTCTGACGACCGAATAACTCCCGGGATAAGGAGTTCCCCTCTCTCCTGCCAACGGCTTATGTAAGGCGGATGAGCAGATTGAGGTTAGGGCACTCTCTTGCCTTGAGATGGGAAACTATCTCTTAAGGCGGATGAACCAATAATGGTCAACGGCATAGAAGACCTCAACGATGGACCAAGCGCATGAGCAACTAGTATTGCCCGAACGGTTGGGAAGGCGGATGAAGGCTGCAACAGTCCAGGACCACCAGTCGTCATAGCTTCTATGCCACTGGATAAAGGCCCTGTATCTGTCAAGTACTGTGTCTCTGTTGATGTGCAACAACATGCCCACAATAAAAGATGTCACGCACAGGCGTCTTCTAAACAACGAAGGAAGGATACAAAATCTATTCGCCAATTAATCACAAGTCCTGCGACGATCGGGGAGTTGTGACGGGAGCAGGATTGTGTTGTCTGGGAGCTCCTAGTGATGAACCGGCACGTAGGCGACGAATGTGTGATCTTCGCTTTGCTTGAGGATGGGCTGTAGAGCAATTCGTATGCTGCATTCGTGACTAAGCAGGCCTGTTTAGGATCCACTCTGCTTACCCTGAATGGGGAGGGGGCTAAAAAGGTGCCCTAAAATAGTCAGCCTAATATCACCCGACTGGATAACCGCGTTCAGAGGGTACACCACAAGCGGTCGAACCACAATGAAAATTAATTTTGCTACATGGAATGTCCGTACTTTGATGGACAATGACACACATAATCGACCACAAAGGCGAACAGCAATTGTTGCCCGTGAGCTGAAAAGATTCAACATTCATATTGCCGCACTCAGCGAAACAAGGTTAGCCAATGAAGGACAACTGAAGGAACATGGAGGTGGCTACACTTTCTTCTGGAAAGGGAAAGACACTGAAGATCAACGTATTCATGGAGTTGGCTTTGCCATTAAGAACGAGCTTGTCAACCTTCTCGATGAACTTCCACATGGTATAAATGAAAGGCTTATGACACTACGACTAAAGTTAAAAAACAGCCGACGAGCGACTGTAATTAATGCATATGCTCCAACTCTCACCTCTGATGATGAACAGAAGGAAGTATTTTACTCTCAACTTAATGTGATCTTGAAGGATATACCGCAATCTGATAAAATCATCCTCCTAGGAGACTTCAATGCTCGCGTTGGAAGAGACGCAGCATTATGGGCTGATGTTATTGGAAAAGATGGTGTTGGGAAATGCAATTCTAATGGGACACTCCTTTTATCCAAGTGTTCTGAACATAGCCTCGTAATCACAAACACACTATTCCGACAGAACGACAAATTTAAGACTTCATGGCAGCATCCTAGATCAAAACACTGGCACCTACTTGATTACGTGATTGTGCGAGCAAGAGACAAGCGTGACGTACTACTCACAAGGGCTCTGACAAGTGCTGATGACTGCTGGACGGATCATCGATTAATAAGATCTGTAATGACTACAAATTCTCCAAAAGCGCAGAAAGCAGAGAAAGCACATCAAGCGCAGGGTGAACACCGAACGTTTACAAAACGTTACTGCTAAAAGGAAGTTTCATGAACTTCTGAATGAAAAGTTACCAGATAATTACCCTGAAAAGGTTGAGGAACATTGGCAAACAGTCAAGTCTGCTATACTCTCAGCGTGTGAAGAATCGATTGGTTTCGTCAAGATGAGGCATGCTGACTGGTTTGATGAGAATGATGCAGAAATCCAGAATCTTATTGATAAGAAGAGGAAAGCATTCCATGCATGGCAAGCCAATCCAACTTCTATCTCCAAACAGCAACTGTATAAAGATGCAAAGGCTGAAGTGCAAAGGAAAACTCGGGTCTTGAAAAATCAATGGTGGATCTCCAAATCCCGTGAAATGCAGCATCTAGCCGAAACGAATAATACTCATGCTTTCTTCAAAGCAACAAGAACTATATATGGGCCACATTATCATGGTTTGAATCCTCTGCAGTCTAAAGATGGCACGGAACTTCTTAGAGACACAAACTCCATTAATTCCCGTTGGAAAGAACATTTTGAAGAGCTACTCAACAGGGACACACAGGTTGATAATAACATTTTCTCCCGACTTCATCAGAGACCTCCTAAAGACCACCTTGATGATCCTCCGCCTCTATCAGAAATTGAATCTGCCATCAATCAGCTCAAAAACAATAAAGCATCAGGCATGGATGGGATTGCTGCTGAGCTCTTTAAAGTAGGGAATACTATTGTCCGTCCAGAGTTAAGAGTGTACTACGGGCTCTTATGGGCTTTTACATTTAGCGGACTCCCCCAGAATTGATGACTACGAAGTCTTTAAAACTGGATTTTCGCTATGTTATTTAATAGGTTAATGGTCACGGGTGGATTGTACATGATCCTCAGCATTCATTTAATGATATGTAATTCTTACATTCTTGATATGCAACATGATTTTGTAATGTATCTGACAGCAGAGTCTGCGCGCTGGGAGGAACAGCGCACACGCTGTAGTACGTGTCTTAGCTCTCCACTGAATGCACGAGTCCAGATCTCTCCAAGATATTTGAAACAGTGTTGGAGTGTAAGGATCGTTTTGTGTAATATAAAAATAATTGTGATTTAGGTATAAGTGGCATTAAAGATATGGCTGATGTTCCGTTTGAGAAACGTAAACCCGGGGAAATTTTAAGGCGCAGAGAACGACAGATAGTTTGTAACGTCTACCAATTATATAAAGACCAAGAATCAGGAGAAAAGTGCTGCTGTACGTTTTTGAAAAACCCGTGATGATATTATTATTATTATTATTATTATTAATAACAATACTCACCTGAAATAATGTGCGTAACAGAACTTTCATGCAGTTAAACTACGCGATTTGTGGCGAATGAGAAGCTTGTAGTTTTGTGTAAAATAAACCGATAAGGCTCATTATGAAATGGATAATGATTGATATTTTAAAGAACAGATTGTCGCAAATTTCCCACATCAGTCTGTAGTATTTGCCATTCATTGTCCAATGTGCGTTGTGCCACTGAATTTTTTGTTTACTTTCTTTCATCTATCTGTACCGAGCTCGATAGCTGCAGTCGCCAGTATCCAGTATTCGGGAGATAGTGGGTTCGAACCCCACTGTCGGCAGCCGTGAAGATGGTTTTCCGTGATTTCCCATTTCCACACCAGGCAAATGCTGGGGCTGTACCTTAATTAAGGTCATGGCCACTTCCTTCCCACCCCTAGCCTTTCCTGTCCCATCGTCGCCATAACACCTATCTGGGTCGGTGCGAAGTAAAGCAACTTGTAAAAAAAATCTTTCATCTACGCGTGTAATAATATGTGGAGTATCATATGATAAGAACATAATTACTTGTTATTTCCGGGTACTCGCTTCGCCTCTGCAGATGAAAGTGACTCACTGGGATCTGTGTAGGTGTCGTTGCGACAGATGATGTATCATGTCACTGACCTAGGCTGACCTTGGAGAATATATTGCCATATTTCATATTAAACTTGATGCATATCTAACGGATGACTCAGGTTAGCTTTCATGTCATTTCAATTGTTTTGTCATAGCCATATCGTACGTAACTAAAATTCCAATGTAAATAAATAGTAAATTGTCGCAGTATTTATAATCCGTTCTAAGCTTCATTATGTAAATCAATTACTATCCTCGGCTCCCCCTCTCCTTAGGGGAATAACTCAGTCTTTATCTTTATTAAAAACTGTTCCAAATTCTGTTATTCTTACGGGAATTATAGTAAAAGGTTGCAGATTATAATAGCGCGAAGGATCGAAATTCCGTCGGGATGAAGAGCTTGCTGATACTCAGTCCGGCAGCGGGCTGTACTACTCGTGTGGAGTGCTGTACAATAGCTGCCCGTCTACACTCGCTAGATGTGGCAACGCTTGTGCCATAAGAGCCCGTAGTACACTCTTAACTCTGGACGGACAACATCACATACACCAACTCATACTTAAAATATGGACTACCATTACCATACCTAAAGACCTAAGGGATGCCTTGATAATAACCATCTTTAAGAAAGGTGATAGGGCACAATGTGGTAATTATCGAGGTATATCGTTGCTTTCTGTTGCTGGTAAAATCCTGGCCAACGTCTTATCCAACCGTTTGAAGCCTTTGGCCGAAGAAATACTGCCTGAATCTCAGTGTGGCTTTCGACCTAATCGAAGCACAACTGATATGATCTTCTGTGCTAGGCAGATGCAGGAGAAATCCAGAGAGCAAGGACGCCCTCTATATATGGCTTTCATAGATATCAACAATTGATTCGGTCAATCGAGAAATGCTATGGAGGATTCTTGCCACACTTGGCTGCCCCCCAAAATTCATTCAAATTCTTCGATTACTACATGATGATATGAATGGCACGTTCCTTAACAGCAATGGCCCTGGAGAGCCATTCAAGATTACAACGGGTGTCAAACAGGGATGTGTGATTGCCCCCACACTCTTTTCAATATATGTTAGTGTTGTACTAAATTTGGTCCAAGAAAAGATTCCAAAGGGTGTAGAAATTATATCCAGGACAGATGGAGGTTTATTCAATCTCAACAGATTACGTGCAAAAACTAAAGTGTCAGCTACATCCGTTCTTGATCTCCAGTATGCTGATGACAATGTCATCTTAGCAAATTCAGATGATGATCTTCAAACCACCCTGAATGTGTTCAATGAGGCATACAGAAGCATTGGTCTGGACATAAACACCAATAAAACACAGGTTCTTCATCAGCCTACATCACATGACAGGGCTACTGCTCCTGCTATCATGATTGATGGACATAAACTAAATAATATAGATCATTTTCCCTATTTGGGTAGTCACCTATCAACAAATGCGAACATTGACGCTGAGATTCAACACCGCCTCCAATGTGCCAGTGCAGCCTTTGGTCGTTTGCTCGTTCGTGTGTTTGACAACCACGACATCAGCATTTTAACAAAATTATACGTTTATCAAGCTGTTGTAGTTCCCACTGTGCTTTATGGCTGTGAAACCTGGGTTACTTACAGAAGGCACCTCTTATCTCTAGAAAAATACCATCAACGATGCCTTAGGTGAATTCTTGGTACTAAATGGCAAGACCGGCGCACTAACACAAGTGTTTTAGAGGAAGCTAGCACTATTAGTATAGAGGCTCTCATTATAAAACACCAACTTCGATGGACAGGACATGTAGTTCGCATGCCTGAGTCCCGCCTCCCAAAACAAATCTTATATTGCCAGCTGAATGTCGGTCAGAGAAAGCAGGGTGGGCAACAAAAACGCTACAAAGATGTTCTGAAGACCAACTTGAAGAAATGTCAAATTGATACAGGTAACTGGGAGGCTGTCGCATCCGACCGATCAGAGTGGCGCCGCAACGTCCATCAAGGCCACTTGTACTTCGAACAAGAGAGAAGAAGGCTTCTGGCTGAAAAAAGAAATGCCAGGAAAGAGCGCATGATTCGCAGAATGATCAACCCCCAAGATCCATTGGCTGCTCAAGACCTTGTGTGCCAATATTGTGGAAGAGTCTGTGGTTCTCGGATCGGACTGTACTGTCACCAAAGAACTCACGCAATATGATTAGGCCTAATGTTGGATTACAGCGAAGATTTACATAAATGTAACTTGGAAGACAATCATACTCGTATCACGAGTGATAGCCTAAATAATACTAGGTAGCCAAATTATACGTGTCGATGGCACCTGTATTTGCCTTATTGGACAGTGGGTGTGCCCGCTCATGCGTAAGTTCAGGATTTATGGGAGTATGAAGGACACTGGTGTGAAATTTGAAGAGTTGCCCATTTTATTTATTTATCCGAGTCCAAAACACACACATATATACATATAAATTACACTAAATGTCATTACTCCAGTGTTCAACTGTTAGAATGGCACAGTCATTGGCTTCTATCAAGTCCTGCATAGCACATGGTCTTGACAACATGCTGCAATTCAGAAGGTGCTCAGGGTCTTGTCTTTCACCACATCTACAAAGTTCTTCAGCACTGTATCCCCACTTCATTAAATTGCTTTTTCACCGACTCACACCAGTTCTCAGTCGGTTTAGCGTCTTCCAGGATTCGTATTGTAGGTGGTAGCCAGCTGCCGGCTTCTCCTTCATTTCCCACGATCCTCCTGGTGATTTTGCTTTCCAAAGTTCAATTCGGCGAGCTTCAGCTGAGGAATGAATTGATATTGTTGTTTGGAGGAAGCTCTTTCTTGATTTTAGCCTAGGTGGATGGACATCAAGTCCAAACAATGGATGTCTTGGATCTGTTTCTTGCTTTTTCTTCTCTACTTTTGCCGCTAATTGTCTTCTAACTTCTGGAGGTGCTACTCCCATAAGCGGAAAGATCTTATCGACAGAAGTTGGACGTAGACAGCCTGTCACAATGCGGCCTGTCTCATGGAGGGCAACATCTACTTGGTTGGCAAGAGCAGAGTTCCTCCAGACTGGGGCAGCATATTCTGCAGCAGAGAAACTCAGAACAAGGGCAGTTGTACGCAGGACACTAGGCTGAGCTCCTCATCTGGTGTTTGTGAGCTTCCGAAAGATGTTGTTCCTGGTGCATACTTTCCGTTTGGTGTCCATGCAATGCTGTTTATAGGTTAGCGCGCGATCCAGCTTTACTCTTAAGTATTCAGGATGGACACGGTGTTTCAGATTGTGACCTTCCCAGGTGACGTTTAGCTGCCTTCTCGCCTCCCTATTGCGCAGGTGAAACGCGCATATTTGGGTTTTCTCTGGGTTGGGTTTCAAGTAGTTATCATTGTAGTAGATGGCTAAGTCTTCAAGATCAGATGTCAGCTTTAACTCTACTTCTTCAAACGTTGAACCTTGAGCAGCAACAGCAGTGTCATCTGCGTAGATGAATGCTCTGGTCCTAGTCTTAAGTGGCTGGTCGTTAGTGTAGATATTATATAATAACGGAGCTAGCACGCTTCCCTGTGGGAGGCCATTCTTTTGGTTCCTCCATCGGCTTTTCTTATCCTTGAGGGTGACAAAAAATCGTCGATTCTGCAACAAACACTGAATAAACTGTGTTAGTCGAAAGTCTCTAGTTGTTGAGTACAGCTTCTTTGTCAATCGCTTGTGGTTTACAGTATCATAAGCAGCTGAGGTCCACAAATGCAACTCCAGTGATCTGTTTCCTTTCATATCCATCCTCAATATACTGGGTTAAGTTCAGTATTTGACCGGTACACGATTTCCCTGGTCTGAAACCTGACTGCTCCTTAATGATCTCTCTGTCAACAAAATCGGAAATTCGGTTCAAAATCATTCTCTCCAGGGCCTTACAGAGATGACAGAGAAGCGATACAGGTCTGAAATTCTTGGGTTCATTAGTTGCCCATTAAATCCACTTATTTAATTAAAGCAGTAGGTAAGAATCCCATGTGATTTCAAGACACGTGCTGGTTGAAATAGAGTTTGATAATCATGTAGAGAGGCAAGCGTATTTGGTCATTCCTAATCTAGTCTACTGTAGTAGATGCTCCTTGGGTTGGATTGGTAGACTAGGTTTCCTGTTAAATTATGCTACAATGAAGCATATGCTAAATTAAGATGGAATAGTGAGGAGGTAATTATAACGTTTAACGATCCAGGTAAGAGGTGTTATGATTCTCAGGGAGTATGTATTTTAAGTGAGGTTTTCCCGGCAAGAGACGTTGAGGATGATGGGCAGGCATCTTGTGTAGAAGAGCCTCCTGTGCCGTTATTTTTGTGGGCAGTCTTATAGTCTATAGGACTCGTTCCGGAAATCTGCGTTTCAGGGTGATATAGAGGAATATCAAGGTGCAGCTCTATGAAGTATTCTGCCCTGACATTTTTGACGAAACTGAGATACGGGTTTCATTTATTGCTCTGCATCCTGAAGAGTCTGTTACTAGTGTAAAATACCGTATATACGTGTTTGTTTAGGAAATAAACGCTTTTTTAGTCTACCGTAACTGCGTTTCGGACTTTAATTGCTAGGCCTTTTCATTGTATCTGCAGTTTACTAAATGATTTCATTGTATTTACAGTAGATACGACATTTTGATTTAGTAAAGTGTACATACCATAAACTGCTTTAGCAATGTGGAGATACAATAACTTGGCGTAGTATTTATGCACTGTTTTGATCTAGTAAACTGTAGATAGCTTAAAATGCCGCCAATTGGTAATTGGCGGCAAACAGTAAGCGCTGGGTTTTGAGAGTTCTAGGTTGTGTTTGTGATTCGAAACATGGTAAGTTTGTCTGTGATTGTAAAACTTAAACAGGAAAGTACCTGTAGAAGTCAACTCATACAGAAGCTATGTGAAGAAATAAATAATGCACATGATTTAGGAGACCAGACAGAGCCTCTGTGGCTTAGGCGGCAGCACGCCGGCCTGGGTCCGTGGTTCAAATCCCGGTCACTCCATGTGAGATTTGTGCTGGACAAAACGGAGGCAGACATGTTTTTCTCCGGGTACTCCGGTTTTCCCTGTCACAATTTCATTCCAGCAACACTCTCCATTATCATTTCATTTCATCTGTCATTCATTTAATCATTGCCCCCAGGGGAGTGCGACAGGCTTCGGCAGCCGGCACAGTTCATATCCTCGCGGCTAGATGGGGGCTTCATTCATTCCATTCCTGACCCGGTCGGTTGATGGGAAGCAGGCTGTGGATTTTCATTTTCGTTTAGGAGACCAAGGTAAGTGACTAATTTCATAAGCAAATACTGTAGGTCATAACATAACTTAGTTACATATTCACCATAACTAGCCTTGCGAACTTCGGACTGCCCCTTTAAATTAGTTGATGGAATACCGTCAAAATCACAATTGTTTGTGAATCAAGTTTCTATGGTGCTGGTAGTCGTTAACAAGGCTCGTCAAAACAAAGGCAGGAAGATACATTACTTCATGATCCACTAGATGATAATATTTGTTTGGAATTAAATTACCTACAAATTTTTCAAAGTGGAAACTTCCCATTGCAGGATTGTCTCTTAAATGCTCATTCCGTAGAACATGTACCGGTACCAATTGTTGAGTGTGAGTACATCGTTAACCAAGACAATACTTTACAACCAGTCCTTGAAACACCAGGAGAGCCCATGTTGACTGACGAATTTAATGAGGTTGATCTAGGCCCAATAGATGCTGAATTTCAAACAAGAGCTAATGTCACAAAGAAAGGAGGACCTAGGAAAAGAAGACAATTTGTGCTTTCTCCCAAGGAAAGGGCTAACATTTAAGACAAATACGAAATTCACATCGTATCAAAGAAGTTTGTAACTGTAAAATGAAATGTAGCACAGTTATACCTGCGGTTCAAAGAATTAAACTTCATGAAGAGTACTGGAACCTATCACGGCAAGAACAAAAAACATTTGTCCTTGGAGCAGTCACTAAAAAACCTATACAAAGACAAACAGCCGGATGTACATCAAGAAGGAAAGACACACTACACTATACTTTGAAAGATGAGCAAGGCTATCCGAAGAAAGGATGCAAAGTATTTTTCCTTGGAACTCTTGGGTGGTCTAGAAACAATTATAGTATTATTCAGTCATTATGCAAACAAACTGGCCTTTCCCCCAAATTCGATGGAAGACGTGGTAAGACTGCTCACAATAAGATTGACAGAACAGTTGTTAAAGAACACATTAAATCATTCAAACCTTCGATATCGCATTATCGTGTCGAGAGCATGCATCTAATCGATTTTATTTGCCAAGTGACTTGACTATTACCTCAATGTATGGTGATTTCCGAAAACAGAACGCTAGATTTGCGTGCTCGTATGATTTATACAGAAGTAGATAAAATGAACATTTCATTTGTTAAGTTTGGCCATGAGGAGTGCGAATCCTGTGAACATTTTAAACAGCACCCCCACTCTCTTGAAGAACCTTATTATAACTGCCAAGACTGTCAGGCATGGAAAACACATATTAATAGGGCCATCCATGGCAAGAGAGCTATACCAAGAAGATACGCACAGAGAACCATCAAACGATGAAATTCTGTACAGCGTTGATATGCAGAAGGTTATAATGCTCCCAAGGTTGGAAAAGTTTAAAATGTGGTTTTTGCACAACGTTTATCTGTGTATAATGAAACATTCGCACCTGTGGGTACAAAAAGCATGAAGGTATAAGGGGCAGAAAACAAGATGTCGTGAGTTCGTTTTTTAAATTCGTCTCTTCTATTGAAGCACGCGATGTCAAAAAAATTGTGTTGTGGATGGACAATTGTACAGCACAAAATAAAAACTGGGCATTATTCACATTTTTTGTTTATATCATAAACTCAAGCCTCATCAGTGCTGATGTGATTGAGGTAAGATATTTTGAGCCTGGGCATACGTTTATGTCTGCAGATTCATTCCACCACAGTGTTGAAAAGTCATAGAACACGAACAAACAGTCCAAAGTCTACGATTTCAATGACTTTCAAGAGGCCACTTCAATGGCTTCTAAAAAGGTCACAGTTCTCTCGATGCAGCTGGAGGACTTTTATAAATGGAAAAGTTTCATGTCGCTGAAAAAGATAAAAAGCAGTTCATCTGAACGACCATATATTCACAACATTGTTGCAATCCAAGCAAAACGTGGCAATTTACTTCTTTTATACAAAGAGGGGTATCATGAGGTTCGGAAGACATTAGATTTTCTTCAACTGAAAATTATTATAATTGGGAAGATTCCTGTACCTGGAAAGCAAGAACAACCCAGAGGCATTTCTTTTCTTCAGTTATTGAAGGGAAAATCATCTGTTGTTCCTGCTAACAGACTAGAATTTTGACATTCATTTCCTCTAAGTGCTAATGAAGGCAGGGAGGATGCGAGTGTTGACAATGATGGATAAGTGTCAGATAGCCTACACTTCAAGTTTATTTGTTTAGATGTCCTACAATCTCCTTTGTTTTTTTATATTGAGGAAATAGTTTATAGAATTAATTTAAGTTCATAATGTTACGAAGCAAGTTAGAAATTTTAACAAATCAATGTGTCCTTTAACTATTTGTTCTTATAAGATAAAAAATTTAAGCGATCAGCTTACTAAAAGATTTAAGCTGACATTTCCATTAATATGACTTACCATACAACTGCTAAAATGCGATAGATTTTTTACGGAAGGATGTGACTTTTTTATATGTTTGTCTTTTAATTGTAATGATTGTCAAAGATCAGCCTGAAATTTCAATAAATTCTTAATGTGAAATGTATTTTTTTTTTATTTATTTACAGGGTACAGAAAGTCCCAGTGATTTGGTAGCTCAAGGGGGGACTGCCCTTTACAAATATGGCTTAGCAACTTATACTAGAATATATTAAGGTGGTAGGATCATTTATTCAGTCTTTATGGGTTCATCTATATTCTTCAACATATTGTTTCAGGAAGTACCTGCGTGCTTCCTTTTTGAATTTGTTTAAGTTTACAATTTGTCTCAGTTTAGGAGGTAAGTTGTTATAAGATGTGCTGGCTGAATAGGAAATACTTTTAATACCATATCTAGTTGTGTTTGTTGACTCCATGTATAACTGGTTTGCTGATCTTGTGTTATGGGTATGAATGTCTTTCCTGCATTGAAGTTCAGTATATGTTATGACATCCTGCATATTTTACTAATTCTGATTATTTTAGGTAAGATTTCATGCATGAATTAATAAGTGAGATAAGCCACAGTTGGTTAATTTTCATTTTTGACAGCATTTAACTTGGATTAAGCAAACAAAATTATAGATACATTAAAAAGATACAATAAAAGCGACTCAGAAGTTTTCAAAGTTTACTAAGCCATAAAGCAAGTATCTACAAATTACTAAGCAGGTTCATGGTATCTGAGCATAAACAATATTTAAGCCTAGTAAAGTGCAGATACAGTAAAATAGCTTAGCAAACATGAGTGTTTTCATTAACTGTGATTTTTTTCTGGAAAATATTCTCTTATCCCATTTTAAGCTTTAAAAAGTAATTCCCCACGAATCATAATACTAGTGAGTTGCTATATTGGTTTATTTTAACAAATACACAATCTACGGCAATGACTGAAACTATAACCTTGATTTACTCCATTCCAACCCGAATGCATGTACCACTTCTGTGCTTAGCAGGGCAGTATTATTAAGAAATAAGAGCGTTTTTGAGGAGAGGATTGGTGAAGGTAAATGTTAAGAGCATTCGTTCAACGTTCATAATTGTTCTATTTTGTCGGGCATAGGTATCCGGTGCCTTTCCTTTATCAGAAAACGGTCCAAGATCAGATAGACCAAATTATTGAATATTCCAATAGTCAATATGTAAATTAACTTATTACTGTGTTAAGGTCAGACTTTGTTTGGATGCACGCCCGTTCAATGCGCACATCAGTTTCGACCAGTTGAAATCTTGTCCATTTTAGAGCTAACGCAGCGTTTTTCAGGTAAAAGTTGATCCAAAGGAGACCTAGTTATGGCAGTTTCAGATTTAAAGGAAAGATAACATTCTGACTAACTTGGAGGGGGGGGGGGGGGGAGCGCATTGGTAAGAGCGCGAAGGTTTAGAAGTTACAACCTCCATTCGCTAAGTAAGTATGTTACGTGAGCTAGTTGTAGACAATAACCTTGTTGGCATACCTATTATATCCTGAATGACTCATCATCGCCCAGCCAAAACTATTAAGGCTATAAGTCTCGACACTTTGGTAAGAAAATATTTCAACAGATGGCAGCACAAGCGAAGCTGAATTTATTTATTTACTTCTTTTTATCGAAGTGGAGCTCCGATCTGCGATCTGCTATGTAGGCCTACTCTGTCTATTAGCAGAATTTATATTAATTCATTGCTTACTTTTTAATTTCAAAAACAGAAAAGTTGCTGTTTGTTTTTCAAATACAGTATCTGATTAAAATTCGAAATAAACGGGTAATATGAAAGTTGAGTTTTACTCACTGATTCCAAAGCCGTATCGAAAACCTAAATCGGATGAATAAATCGTCGGGATCACTTTGGGAAGTTTGTGAATAAAAGTGTTACTGTACTTGCAACAAAAGGCGAGGCAGTAGGTCATGGAAAGCGTGGTGGGGGAGGGGAGGGGAGCGGAGCTCGAGTGATTTGAGAGAGTGATGACCTCACCTGACGGTATCGAATTCCCGTGCATCTACTATCGGATTTTTTTTATTATGGATACTAGAGTTTAGGCATTAATTACAACCAAACTAACAGACATATTGAAAAACGAGTTATACCAATATTTTCCTTGTTTAATTCTGCGTTAGACTATATAAGCCAATTTTTTTTAAGTTTATTAATTATTTATTTATTTGTGGTTGTATGAAAAATTGTCCGTGTTTTTGACGACTTTTCTAGGAACTGCTCACTTAAAACTATATACATGGAAAACTAAATGGCTGAGCGTAATGAAATTTTTATATGTTATAGGCACAAGTATTGGTAGTGTAAATCTCAAGTTTCAATTTTTTCAACTACACAATAAGAAGTTCTTATACTTTTTCTGACGTAACGTTTTCTCAGCCCAGGATAAACGTACAGTAGGAAACTTGGTCTCATTTTGAAGCTCTCATTCGTGATTATCGGAAACTACGACCACTGTAAAGGTACAGTGTGTTGACGAATTTATGAAGAGTAATATTAATGGTAGATTTTGTGCGTTCTGGCCCGTGCGGTTAAAAGCGGGCGAGCCGGTGATTTCGAGTGCAGCGTTGCCGGGCAGTTGTGTAATGGAATGCGAGTGACCTGGCCATGTCCACATGCTATTTTCAGTCTTCCTGTTTACTACTTATTGGCCACATCACATCATATCACATCCAGATGCCTCAGAGACCACCATTGTCTGAGGGTGAACTTGCGCTAACATATTACAAAATGGTGGAAGTATGGAAGCAATGAATGTTTTATGACGAGAAGCCTTGCTTACCGTTGCTCCTGAACTCTGGAAACAATGTATTAAACACGCTAAAAGAATTGAAGACCACTACAGGGAGTAGATGGCCTGTCTGAAAATGTCCCTCATTTCGAGCCAGTCATAATTAACATGAATGACAGCAGTTTCAGACGAAGAATACTGACTGAATTAAATATTGTAAGGATATGTAAATAATGTAAATAGCCATGTAAATATTGTGTAATATGACATTTCCAAATTAGGAAGCAACCCATTTTTAAACCTGTCATTGAAGGCCCAAAGCCCTTATGTGAAAAAGGTGATGGAAAATGAAATTTGTACGAGGAAAGAAAATAAAAGAGTGAAAGGAAACGTAAAGCAGTGTTCGTTCGTTGCGAGCCGCGACGACTCCAACTTAACGCGGCAACGCAGCATCGGATTTCACAAGCCCGCTCGCTTTTGATCGCACAAAACCTCCCATTAATATTAATCTTCATAAATTCATCACACTGTACGTTTACAGTGGTCGTAGTTTCCGATAATCACGAATGAGAGCTTCAAAATGAGACCAAGTTTCCTGTTGTACGTTTATCCTGGGCTGAGAAAACGTTACGTCAGAAAAAGTATAAGAACTTTTTATTGGGTAGTTGAAAAAAATTGAAACTTTAGATTTATGCTACCAATACTTGTGCCTATAACATATAAAAATGTCATTAGCCTCAGCCAAGTAGTTTTCCACGTATATAGTTTTAAGTGAGCGGTTCCTAGAAAAGACGTCAAAAACACGGACAATTTTTCATACAACCACAAATAAATAAATAATTAATAAACTTGAAAACAATTGGCTTATATAGTCTAACGCATAATTAAACAAGGAAAATATTGGTATAACTCGTTTTCAATAGGTTTGTTGGTTTGGTTGTAATTAAGGCTTAAACTCGAGTATTCATAATAAAAAATCCGATAGTAGTCCAATGTTGCTGTTGTGAATGTGCTTCTGTAATTTTGTGAATGTATTTCTGTAATTAAATTTGTTTTTTGTAAGTTGGCACCCTTGGGGCGTTGATGAGCAAGATGGAACAGGTCTTGAGTAACAGAATGTGATGGCTGGATAGTGATGCTCTTTGGGTACAAATGAAGTGATTGTTCTTGAATTGTAGACATGAGTTGAAGAATTGATTTGTAACATTTTGGCGACCATTGACAGGATTGTATTGAAAAAGTTGGTTTGGTAAACAATTCCCCTATTTTGTTTTGTTTTGAATTTGTTGCCTCGCAATGGCCACGATTGAAAAGTTGAAAAAGAAGAGAAGTGCGTATCGGGCAAGTCGACGAAAGCTATTGGAGCAGTTGGAGTTGAAGCCGATTTCCAAAAATTACGTGTGAAAATAAATACTCTCCGAACAATTGCGGATACCTTAAAAGAATTGGACGAAAGCATCTTGAA
The DNA here is from genome assembly GCA_946902985.2 of Meconema thalassinum. Classification (NCBI taxonomy): domain Eukaryota; kingdom Metazoa; phylum Arthropoda; class Insecta; order Orthoptera; family Tettigoniidae; genus Meconema; species Meconema thalassinum. Next base: position 4,617,849 of record OX336392.1, on the reverse strand, counting down.
CGAGTTCTTGAATGTTGACGGAAACGAGGATGCCTGCATCGAAGAAACAATGCACTGTGTTACCGTTCAAGAAGACCTTCTGCAAGCACGTCTTGAAGCCGAGGATAAAGTGGAAGGATTAAAACCTAGTGTTGCCAGTTGTGTTGATGGGGGATATAATTTCAGCGTACAGAGCAACGTGGCTTCGGCGTCGTCATCCATGTCGTCAGAGAGGTTAAGGCTGCCGAAAATCACGCTTGAGGTATTCGACTTGGGTCCAGGTAACTGGATAAATTTTTGGACACAATTTCAAAGGATTCATGAGGATTCTAACATTACGAATGTTGATAAGTTTAGTTACTTGAAAATGTCAGTGAAGGGACAGGCTAATAAGTTAGTTGACAGTTATCCACACACAAGTGGGAATTATGTTAAAGTCTTGGAACATTTAAAGAATCGTTTTGGTAAAGATGAGTTGGTTATAAATTGTATGTATAAAGATTTGTTGCAATTGGTTCGCTCAGATTTATCTGTGACTGACCTGTATGATAATATAAGTACCAAGTTGAGATCCCTCGAAACATTAGGCATGAATTCTGATAGGGCAGCAATCTTAGTTCCACTCATTGAAGAATGTCTCCCCATTGACGTTTTGAAAATATGGGAAAGAAGAGCAGCAGAAGAGGACGATGATGATGGTAATAAAATTGATAAACTTTTGTGTTTTCTGGGCAAAGAAGCCGAGAGTGAACAAAGACTGCGTAATCATGCTAAGGTGAATGAGGTTGATAAATTCACTGCGCCCAGAACAGAGCCAACAGCAGCAGCTCTCGTTTCTTTCACTCCTACTGTCAGGCAGAATCGGGTAAGTTATCAGCGAACAAGACGGCCACACAAAGTAACCCTAACCTGTTTGTTTTGTAATGAGAACCTTCCCTCTTACAAGTGTTCTAAAGAAATGTCGGTTGAGGACCGTCGTAAAACTGTAAAAGAAAAACGAGCTTGTTTTGCATGCTTGCAGGGAGGTCACTCGAGACAGCAGTGTACGAAAAGAATAGATTGTGGTAAATGTAAAGGGAGGCACTATGATATCATGTGTGTTGGTGAACCCAGCAGAACAGCATCGTTATTTGCAGGGCCTAGTGGAACTGTCATTTTAAAAACATTAGTAGCACAATTGCGTGGTGTCATTGTTCGAATATTACTTGATACTGCTTCACACCGCAGTTATATTTCGGAAGCTATCTGTGAAAAATTGGATTTGATCGAATGTGGTCGTGAAAATATTTGTCATATGCTGTTTGGTGGGAGTGTGTCATCTGAAATAGCACATCCAATTCAGGAAATTGAACTAACTAGCTTACAGTGTGACAACAGTTTTGTTCTTAAGGCACTTAGGGAGAAGAAGATTTGTGGTTTGATACCACCTGTGAATGATCCGCATTTGTTACGGAAGGTGGCTGCACATGGTATTACATTGACAGATGATGGAGTTAACCGACCTATTGATGTGTTGTTAGGAGCGGATGTTATGGGCGAACTTGTTATAGGTGTGAAATGTATTGACTCGAAGCTGTTAGCAATTGAGACGAAGCTTGGATGGTGTCTCCTGGGTACCGCAGAGAGGCAATAAGTAAGCAGTATGACAAACTTTGTGACCTCTTTGCTCAATTTACACCATCCTTTATGGGACTTAGAAGTTATTGGAATTGAGAAACAGACGGAAACAAAAAGGTCGGACATAGATGATAGATGTTTGCGAAATTTTGAAGACACAATTCGTTTTGAAGGTGAAAACTGTCGGTATGTAGTAACATTGCCCTGGATTGATGAGCACCCCCCTCTTCCCACTAATAGTGAAATAGCTGAAAGTCGTCTGAAATCAACAGTAAGCCGTTTAGATAACAATGGACTCTATGATGCGTATGATACTGTTTTTAAACAATGGGAAACAGATGGGATTATTGAAATAACATCTGATGAAAACATAGGGCACTTTCTACCTCACAAACCTGTTATAAATTATGGGAAAACAACTAAAATCCGCCCAGTCTTTGATGCATCGGCGAAAAGTATTGGAAACGTCTCTCTAAATGATTGTTTAGCAACGGGACCCAACTTGATTGCTAGTATCGTACCTATCCTATTACGTTTCAGGTTACAGGAGGTCGGTGTTGTGGGAGACATAAAACAGGCTTTCTTAATGATTGGACAGAACCCTGAGGATCGAGAAATGTTAAAATTCTTGTGGTGGCGTGATGGGCATATTATAACGCTGCGTCACTGTCGTGTAGATTTTGGAGTTGTGTGTAGCCCATTTTTGCTGAATGCCACCATCACTCATCATTTGAATACTCTAAGTGGTGACTTAGTTGAAAGACTGAAAACTTCCTTTTACATGGATGATTGCCTTTGTTCATTTCAGTCCCTGAGTGATGCCAAGGAATTTGTGTCCTAAGCTACAAATGTCATGTCTCAAGCCAGTTTCCAACTTCGTGGGTGGGTTTTGTCAGGAGATGATGTGACACAAAATGTCTTAGGTGTCAAATGGCATGCTTTAGATAAATAATAATAATATCGTATGGCCTCGGGTGCCTGGTGCAAGCTTTGTTAATTGACACCCAGAGGGTAGCTTGCATGTCGAATTTCGTCGTACCTTTGAACGCTGTGAAAGTCAAGGAGGTTAGAGATCTAAACTCCTTGACACTACAGCGCTTTCAAGTAGAGAATGGAGGAACTTTGTGTTGGCGGAAAATCCCGAGATTAATTTTGCCATTGAACACGGCCTACTGAATTCAAATGGGTTCTTTAACATGCCAACAACGTATGACATGAGTATCGTGATTTTTGTCGCCTTCAAAAATCACTTACCATGGCCAGGGGCGAACCTGCAATCTTGGGGTTGGTAGTCCGACACTATAACCACTCACCCACCGTGGCAATGCTTTAGATGATCTGTTGGGATGCAACTTTAGCTTCGATCCAAAAGAGAAAATCAATGAATTAACTAAGAAGAAATTGCTGACGATTATAAGTAGGGTGTTTGATCCATTGGGTTTGTTATCAGCACCTTTAATCCATTTGAAAATTGCATTGCAAATGGCATTTAAGCTCAAACTACACTGGGACACACCCCTTCCAAAAGAAATTCAAATGAAGTGCTCGCAGTGGCTTACTGAAGTTGATTTGATTGACAGCATTGTGGTGCCTAGATGTTTAAGAGGTGTCTCTGACACAGCTTGTTTACATGTATTCAGTGATGTATGAAAACAAAGATGGCTTTAATGTTCGATTTGTTTTAGCTAAGTCCCGAGTTGCACCAATGGAAGACATGTCAATCCCTCGTAAAGAGCTTGTAGCGGCAACACTTGCAGCAAGGCTTGGTTCTGTTATTAGTAAATCGACTAATATTTCCAACATTGTGTACTGGTCTGATTCTATGATTGTTCTTTACTGGATCAAGAAAGGTGAATGGAAGACCTTTGTTGGAAACCGGGTAAAGGAAATCACCCGAGCAGTGGCGATTTGTTCCTGGCGATTGTAATCCTGCTGATATACTCAGCCGAGGATGCTTGTTGTCCGAATTTGTTGCATCAAAATGGTGGGAGGGTCCTCAGTGGCTCCTAGAGAATTAGAACAAGTGGTTAACTGTGAAAATAGCCCCTACAGAAGAGGAATCGAAGAAAACGGCTGTTAGTTTGTACAACACAGACGATGTAAGAGAAAACATGTTCACACACTTTGCTTCTTTCTCGAAAAATGTGTGTGTTGTTGGTTGGATCTACCGATTTCTTGAGAAAGCTAGTGGGAAAAGTTCAAACTGCGGAGAGGAGTTGACTGGCAAAGAAGTACGACATGCTGAATTAAAATTAGTACGGTGGATTCAGAGTAGTTACCCTCTAGATGTAAATAATTTCAACATTAAAACTGATGATGATGGCTTGATTCGAGTTCGTACTAAAATATTATCTGATGAGTTCACACCCATGTTCAAGGAACCCATTTTACTACCCCAGTGTGAACTAGTGGAGTCCATGGTGGTAGAATGTCATGAGAAAATGCACCATGCTGGAGCAAGTACTGTGTTAGGAGCCCTGAGAGAAGAATACTGGATAGTCAGAGGTAGACGATTAGTCCGACGTGTTGTTAGTAAATGTGTTCGTTGCCTTAGGCACAAAGCCCAACCAGTGAGAACGCCACCTGTCGGGTTACCTAATAACCGTGTAAATCTTGGAAAGGTGTTCCAAGTATGCGGAGTCGATTTGGCTGGACCTCTTTTCATAAAAGATGGTACTAGGGTTTGGATTGCCTTGTTCACCTGTGCTGTATACCGTGCAGTCCATCTTGAAGTGGTTGAGTCGCTATCTACAGAATAGTTTCTGCATGCTCTTCGGAGAATGATCGCCAGGCGAGGCAGAATCACAACTATGTACAGTGATAACGGTACTAACTTTTTAGGAGTTTGGAATCTCATTAAGCAGACTACAGTTGAACGTGAATTGAAAATTCAGTGGCTATTTAATGTTCCCACAGGTGCTTGGTGGGGTGGATTTTTTGAGCGGCTTATTGGGGTGATGAAAAGACTGTTGAAAATATCCCTTGGTCGTGCATCTTTGTGAACTAATGACCTTGATTGCCGAGATTGAGGCTGTTATGAATGCACGTCCCATTTTGCAGGAGCAGTTTGAGACAAAGGTGCCTGATCTTGACGAAGTGGATGAAAAGGGTCTTTCTGCTAGGGTGAAATATGTAGCTGAGGTTAGGATAAACCTAAAAGAACGTTTTCGTCAGGAATACCTGGGGTCTCTGATGTTAAACACTGCTAAGTCTTCTAAGAATGTCAGGGTGGCAGATGTTGTATGGGTTGTGTCTGACCAAAGGAAAAGAATTGATTGGGAATTGGCTCGAGTGCTTGAGATCTTCCCTGGTAAAGATGGAGTAACTACAGTGGCAAAGGTAAAAACAGTTAAGAGTGAGTTGTTGCGACCAGTTCAACGTTTGTGCTTGATGGAGATTGGATCTCCTTATGAAAATAGTGATGGTTCTTTGTGTGGTCCCAATGCTGTTGACTTGGTGCCTGATTGTGACTCTAGTAACCCCCCTCAAGTAGTTGAGAGTGAACCTGTTGCTCTGACAAGAAGGGGCAGGGTTGTTAAAAGGCCAACCAAACTGAATTTGTAAATACAGTATTTGTTAATTCCATGTTTATTCCTATGTTTTGTATTATTTTGTGCTTTTAGTTGAAACCTACCGTTTCAAGGTGGGAGAATGTTGTGAATGTGCTTCTGTAATTTTGTGAATGTATTTCTGTAATTAAAATTGTTTTTTGTAAGTTGGCACCCTTGGGGCGTTGATGAGCAAGATGGAACAGGTCTTGAGTAACAGAATGTGATGGCTGGATAGTGATGCCCTTTGGGTACAAATAAAGTGATTGTTCTTCAATTGTAGACATGAGTTGAAGAATTGATTTGTAACAGCTGCGATTGACTGTGCTGGTTAGTTCTGAATTATTGGCAAGGTGATCCTTTGATATTTTACCAGTTCCTAGTAACGACTTCTTGTTTTCAGTTCATCGATCTCTTTAATTACTTTTTGTTACCGGGTGAGTTAGCCGTGGTCGTTACGGCATGACTGCTGGCAGTCGCTCACATCCGGGAGGCGAGGAGGTTCGAATCCCCCCGCTGGCAACCTTGAAGATGGTTTTCTGTGGTTTCCCATCTTCCTTCCAGGCAAATGCCGGGGTTGGTCCCTAACTATAGGCCACAGCCGCTACCTTCCAACTCCTCACCCTTACTTTCCAACTTCCCTCCCCAACGGTACTTGTAGGTCACCCATTGGGTGTCCGTCTCGAAGAAGCTACAAAACTGGCGAGCCGAACATGTCCTACAACACTCCCGGCACTAAAAGCTATACGCTAAAAAATAAAATTACTTTTTGTTTATTTTATTTTACCTGCAACAGTATTATTTTTTAATGCCCGTTAGGTGTTCTATTTTCGGCACTTAATTTTTCGGACAGTATTTCTGGTAGAATAGATACATGTACATATAGGTAGGCTACGACTGGTGGAGAGCATTACGGTCATCACGTGGAGTTATATTTTCGTTTTTGTTGAAAAAAGGAGCCACCACCAAAACCAATTTAAGGGCGTTCCACTAAATCCCAGGGGAGGTTGCGACTAAGTACCAAGAAAAGGAAGCCAGGAAAAAAAAAGCTCTACAGGCTGTAAAAAAAAGTCCTGCACCAAACTTAAATCCCGCATGCGGGTGGGGGCAGGGAGTAATTTGAGATAGGGAACCCATGTGCGGAACTCAACCGTTACGCCCCTATGAGCGATTTTAATTATGAGTACATTTGGCAACGTCGCGTGCTACCCACTGCAGAGGACCGATTACCGCTCACAAGTCAATCTAACTATAGACCAACTTCGTGGCTCAGTGGCAGTGACCGGGTTCGAATCCCATTTCCGACAGTGCTGATTTTTTTTCTTCGAGTTGTTTGGTTTTGCATCAATTAATTACTACATAAGCCTCCGTGGCTTAGGGGGCAGCACGCCGGCCTCTCGCCACTGGATCCGTGGTTCAAATCCCGGTCACTCCATGTGAGATCTGTGCTGGATAAAACGGAGGCAGACAGGTTTTTCTCCGGGTACTCCGGTTTTCCCTGTCAACATTTCATTCCAGCAACACTCTCCACTATCATTGCATTTCATCTGTCATTCATTTAATCATTGCCCCAGACGAGTGCTTCAGGCCTCGGCAGCCGGCACAGTTCATATGCTCGCCGCTAGATGGGGGCTTCATTCATTCTATTCCTGACCCGGTCGGAGACTGGAAACAGGCTGTGGATTTTCATTTTCAATTATTACATAGGGCTAGATTAGATCCTTTTTGTTTCTAATTTCGTTTTAAAAGGAGTTAAATTATATGCCGCAATTTTGCTTTTTAAAAGAAAAACAAATTGGTTCTGTTTGTTGCCGATTTATTTCTTCGCGGTAGGATTTTGTTTGGACACAAATTATCTCTCGGGTTTTGTCTTAATTGCTGTATGATTGTTTCGCAATGATATCTTTAAGATCGCAATTTCAGGTAAAGGTCATAGGCGGTTACTTTACAAGCAAAAGATTGCGAGTTCAAAAAATTTACAGTGAAGATACAGATACAGGTTCAGCGATCGTTGGAACGGAGGAATTTAAATGCTTATCAATTATTTTATTGGATTTTGCTTAAGATCACTTCTCTGTGTCGATTTCTTAGATTTCCTAATTATTGTATGTTGATGAAACTCCGAATTTTCTAACCGTCGTTTTGTTGCTCCCAAGCCTTATTGTTACACGTTATTTCAATCAGAATGAGGTACGTTTGGTCTGCGTGCTGGCCTACGAATAGGGCGTTCCCGGTTCGAATCCGAGTAACTACACGTATTTTTATTCGTGCCACATAATTTGTTCGAGAACATTGTGGAACAAATATAGAACTTCAGGAAATTTCGGTGTTTTCGGTTTCTGTAAAGTCTAGAAAATTCTGTCAGGGTATAAAAGCCCTTAAGAACAGCGATTCGTTACCACTTCTTCCGCGAGAGTCTTCTAAACCGTAGCTTTCCTGAAAAATCGCAATGGACGGATATCCTAACGCACACCTCGCAGTCATCCACTACGTCTACGGATTGGCTGACGGGAATAGTCGCCAGGCCTAGCACATCTACCAAGAGAGGTTTCCCATGCGCCGTATCCTACACTACCAAATTTTTACGCGAATTCACAATCGTTTGCGAGCAACAGGATCGATTCAGGTAAGTACTGTACCCGCTACCTATTTGAGGCTATCGGCTACGCCAGCAGACATTAATCCGTAGTTGAGGTTTTGGGAAGAGTTAAGGAAGGATAGTGCTCAGATCGAGTCAAGAGGAATGTCAGGATGACGTAGTAGGTCTAGGATCAAGAAGGCGCTGACCGCAGTTGAGCAGATGGAATTATGAAGCTTTATTAAGATCTATATGGAACATGGTAGTTAAACATCTTAGAAGAGGAGATATAACATGCATTATATATGGTAATAATTTGAAGGAAGTCAGATAACCCTTAAGTTATTTTATAACTTAACAGCCGAGATGATGGGGGTTCGAGATTATAGTTGTGACGCAAGACCACGGTGGTGGGGAGGACGTCACGTGACCGCACCAGGCAGGTAAGGGTCGAGGCAGTGCAGACACTGTCAGTCTAGCTCAGTGAGCCAAGCAAGAGAGTCGAGCTGAGTAGCACACGCCTAGCGCATGGTACAAGGTCGCGCAGCGAACAGAAACTGTCACGGAAAGTGAAAGCGACAGTTTCGACTTCACCGAGCCGCGAACGACAAGTAGGTCAGTGAACCGGGCGGACATACGGAGCAAGCAAGCATAGACGGCCGGGATTTCAGAACAGCATTGCGAGTAGTTGGAGAACTTTATTCCAAGCTGCATTTCAACGTAGAACGACATGGCGAGGCTAGCTTTATGCGGAGATTATTATGGCATAGCAGTAGGGCCGTGCGGGTTAATTCCCATTATTATACGCAAGCATTATAACAGAAGCTGAACTTCATTACTACGTTGAGTAGGAACGTTTATTCAGCACTTGAATTATAAAGACAAATAGTTACGTGATACTGCAACTGAACTGCGAATGAACATAGTTTTTCTTAAATGACATTACGACTATGCATTTCATAGCGCATTCCAAGTAACAGTAACCATTTTAAGCAAACGGAATGTTGTAAGCAAATGCACTTAGGAACATTAGCTCGTGCATTAATGCAAGTCAGTCTTAAGAAGTGTTATGAATTACCGAGTATGAACACAGATACAGGGTGTTTCATAAACTTAGACACTGATAAAACAATTTTATTTTCTACAAGTAAAATTAAACCGCTGTGGAAATTGAACTTTCAACACTTAAACTGAACATTGTATAGAACAGTGGCGTAGCGTAGAAGAGGAATAGGGGGTCCGCTGTTTCTATGAACTTTTTCGTGAGGATTTGGACAATATCCGCTATGGATAACCTAGTTCATCATGTCGGAGTAAACGCAGACAGAGACGCGATGGCACCACAGAGCGATGGATTCGATTCTTGACGAGAAGGAGGTCCACCAGCTGATTCACTTGGGAATTTGAAGGCAATCGTCATTGCATGGATGGAATTATATTCACGCCGATCTTTCGAGAAATTCATTACATAGGGAAAATCGACGATCTTTGAAATTTAATAACAGCTGATTATGAAAAGGTACTGTAAGAGGTATAACTTCCTGATACGATTATTTTCATGAATACTGGGCACACATGTATATTTTTCTAATAGGAGTGATACGATTGTTTAAGACATGGCTTTGACTTTATATGCTTCAAATTTTTGCTAGAATATGGCGTGACCATATGATATGGCAGGCATCATTATACGAAATTCTCACCATTGGTTGGCTTTATTAAGCAGATATTTGGTCTTTTAGACATTTTTCCAGCAAGGATATTTTTCATGAATAGTTTTTTTGTGTAACGAGTATTTCGAACTCGTGATCTGCAATTGATTATCTAAATTACTTCGTCAGTTCATCGCATACTAGCGAGTGTGTATTATTCATCAGTAGGGATTTTTTCCATTGGATTGTTTGGAGATATTAAGATGTTATTCACTTTAGTGAATGAATATCGCTTTTATATGACAACTAGAGACTTGTTGATTCCTATCTGGTACATTCACTCATTTTAGTCGTCGAGATGGGGTCTTTCGTATTTATACGATTGTATGGTGGTTACTCATCTTACCCATCGTTTAGGGCACTATCATGATTAGTCGACGGGGCGAGGTCTTTCGTATTTATACGATTGTACGGTAGTTACTCATCTTACTTGCCATTGAGGGACTCATTTTTATCATCCGAGTGTACATGAGATTGTAAGTGAATCAAACAAGGAACTACTAGTCACATATCAGTTGAAATTTTATTAAATAAAGTAAAGATAAATGTCATCAGGGTTACATTTGTAATTCTTGTTTGCCAATCCAATATTTTGTTGCTTTACTCTTTTGAGAGTGATTTCAGTTTAACAGCTGTTACAGCTGATGCTTTTGATGATTTTTATAATTGTGTTGGATACCTTTCAGAAGGATTTAAAGTAATTGAATCCTTGTAAGATGAATCATTAATGGTCAGATTTATTTTAAGGCAGATCAGTATTGCAGATTTTGATATGAGAGATTATAGCACATTAGTGTTTTTCTGTGATGTGAATTATGAGGATTGTAAGAGAATTTATGCTATTTGAAAGCAGATCTTGAATTACTGAGGTAATATTTTTTCCAATTGTTTAAGAAGTTGTCTAGATGTGATCAGAGTAATTACAGTTATTGGAGATTGTGTGCGTTGATAATTTGAAGCCAGTTATATATTTTTTTGTAGATCATGCAACATGGTTAAGTGAAGTTTGTGATAGGCATTTTGTGGAAGTTGCCAAGTGATAGTTGCAATGTTGCTAATGCATTTTGAAGCAGACATGAGGTTGTCGAACCCAGTCTAGCGTAATTGTTGAGATTCATGCTGTATGTGCTGAATATTTATGGAGTTTTGTGGAATAATTGTTGTATTCAAACGTGATATTTGAAGAATTGAGGATATATAATGTCGTTGTGGATAGTCAGATCCAACGTGATGTCGTGAAGGCAATAATATTTTTTGGCATGAAAATTAAATACGAGATATAACTTGGAAGTGATAAAACTGTAAGACAACGTTCTATAAACCCATATTAAACAATTTGTTAGGAAATTAAACAAATAAATAAAGTTGATAATACAAGATTTTCTGCGAATAATAATTAATGAAATGACAATCTGAAATTTGAGCATATTAATGATCTGACCTAATGAAATAAAAATCAGAATGACTAGATGAAATAATAAGAATCTAAATAACCAGAAGAGTAAAATTTAAATAAGTTGATAAATTAAATTTTGGAATAAATCAATGAATTAAATAAATGGATGAATTAAAGATTGGATGAATAAACTGATTTAAATAAATTAATAGATGATTGGATAGGTGATGAATAACTGAATTAGAAGGTGATAATTAATTAAAGAAGCTGATGATTAATGAATTTATATGCAATTAAAATAAATTTGATTGAGATATAATTTGAGGAATTGCAACTTGAGTTGAGGATTTAAATGATTTAATGGTGATGAGTTAATGATTCTGACAGGAATATGTTGAATTTTGAGATGAGAATTAATGTGAGAAATATTTAATTTTGATGATGATGATAATGATGACCAATGAGCCGTGAATTTTCTGTAATTCACAAACAAGAAAGTATTAATGACAATGTAAATAGTGTAAATTAATTATTCGATGTTTAGGAGCATTTTTCTAACATGTTCAACATTTAAATTATGCCATGCAAGCCATAAAATACGTGATATTTGAAATATGTGATTATAATATGTGTATGTTTAGACAGATTAATAACTTTTTTAAATCCACATTCATGATGTTAAATTAAAGAGAAATTAGGTCTCAGGTATCACAAATGTCAGTGACGAAAGACATAGTGCTACAGTGATCCTGAGAACCCAAGAGAACTTTAGAGATTTTTCTGTTTTATGTGGATGAATATTTTTGATTAGAAAAGAGATGGTTGATTTTTTGGACAATGACAATTTAACGTTGGCATTCGACCATACTCTCAGGTAGGATGAATATTTAAAATGTCTGTCTGACTATCAAAGTGAAATAAATTTGTTTTTATCTTAGTTGTGATCTGATGATGGTGTGATTTTCCTTTTTCTTTCCTTGTCTTGCGTAAGGCTTAACCGGAAAGGAGGTGGTTTGCTAGGAATTCAGTTGATGGCGCCCATTTATATTTGCATTTTTTTTATATTAAACTTAAGCCCGTAACGACCCTAGAGATACTTTGTCTCGTGTTACCCACTGCTTTTTCGATAACTCAGCTGAATTTCCGACACATTCCTTATTTGACTAGAGGTTCATTTAACTCCGCTCTGTCCTGGAACTCCAGGAATGCGATGTAATAGCAGATGGGTCATCGCATCCCCAGGACGAACGGGTACAGTACCATATCTGTCAATGCGTATCTCTTATTCATCTTTTGTTTCCCTGTAAATGTGATAAAATAATAGCTACATCTTAGTGTTTTAAACAATTTAAAAATGGAACGGAGTAGGTACTAGAAGCCGAAAAGAGAATGTAAACATTGTCCCATCGAACGTAACACTTTCGCATCTCGCTTTTGGCTCCTAAAACCCAAACCGTTCCAAATAGGACAAATATATCAGAAATGAAAGTTAGGCTACTTTAAAAAAATACAACGCACCTTATTCAACTCGAATGTTTGTAGAAAAAACAGTGTCAAGTCTGAATGGCGGGACCGATACCCAACATTTGAAAGCTCCTGGACGGCAAACGGTGGGTTTCCGACCGTATGTTTGAAACGGTTTTACTGGCCCTCACTGTTGGGGTGCACAAATGTAATGTTTACTCTCACTAAGATATGTTGTATTAATGGGAGCCAAGACCTCAACGCTATGTTGAAATCTAAATTTATATTTAACAACACCTACCTCTGGTAGAACACCTTCAAGAATCTTTACACTCAGATCGTGGTATGATTTGATCATTAACCCAACTAACAATTGTATCAGGAGAAGGAATTTGGTCTATATCTAATGCTACCTACTGAAAGCAAAGATTGCATGGTTAAAAGAAATGAATTTATTATATAAAACAAGTATGGCAAAATTAATAATAATAATAATATATTTTAAATTTAAATTGGAGCGTTGCGATTTGAATATTACCGCTAGAGAATTACGTGAAAACGGAGTCGGATGAATTACTGATTTTACTATTATTCCCAAGCTATGAAGTAACTGAAATACTGAATATGAAATAAAGAAACGAGAGATTATGTAGTTCTGAGTCATTCACGCTTACCATTGGAAATTGCCGTAGCATTTCCCTCGTACTGGATGTTGAAGAGCTTCCCATAGCCTTCTGGACGTCGTCATCTTCTTCGTTAGTTGTAGAAATATTTGTAGAAATGTTATATTATGGTCCGGTCACACCGGAACCAACCACTCGAGCAGCCACAACGGTCAAGTTTTACAAAGATAATCGCCTTGCCTCCTCGGCGCGCAAACCACCTATGCACTCCTCGCCTCCCCTCTCTGGTGCCGTCTTCTTCTCGCCCGCTCTCCACTGATTGGCTGAGCCACCACGCGATACTCCCCACGTCAGGGTCATTACACTCGGCGCGGCGATGATGTCGATTACCGGTCCAGGCCATTTCGCCTTTTCTTGAAGCAGCAACCCCGCTTGCGTCATGCTTCTCGACAAGAATAAGCCTGTAGCCGTATTCCCAGTGACTCATCTCTCTCACAATACCCTAACTGACAAAACTCTGTAAAATTCCGTAATCATATAATTTTCCGCGATAATGTTGTTCGTACTAATTCGCTTGATAGGGTTTTCTATAACATCGAAAACCTATCTGTATACTTATAATCTTATAAAAAAAACGCTCCAGAAAAATACCTTAATAATAATAATAAGTTACATGAAAACTTCTCTTGGCTGAACAATTTGCCGCGTAAATAAATATTGAATGGCTTCCTACTGACTTATATCAGTGGCGTTAAATACCCTCGAAAAACACGTTACATATTCGCCTCGGATCATCGGATGATTTACCGTGACGACGGTCCATCATGCGATTATCCCAGACACGTTAATAAAATCCCCATCCAAAATACATATGACAAAATAAATCACCCTAAATTACATATATATATACACTCATACATTTCTTTACGCACTTTGCGTCAAAGTCTGTTGTCATTTTGGATTGCCCTATGCAATCAGTCCAATGTTTTTCATTTAGATTAATGTTCCACGGATATTTCCGCCTCTCAAATACCTCTATGTTGGGAAAGATATACATAAATAATGTGTGAGCACTGTGTATATAGGATGTCACATCACACGCATCAAAGGTGTTCTGATATATATTTATATCACCACAGAACTTCCTAATTTCACTGGAGTTCGCTTCCATCTGGTGAAACTTAGTCTCACTGATCTCACGGAGCACACGATCACACTATTGTGGCAGCGCATCGTGACCATAATACTTAATCTCTCTGTATATGAGACACAATTAATATTGACTTCTGAAAAAAAAAAAAAAAAACAGTAAGTGCGCATTACATATAACACCAAATATATCTTTGCCCTGTCTTCTTAAGTTCCCGTAGACCAAATTCTACTTAATACTAGTTCTCAACTCAGACCAGTTCTCCTCACTTAAATAATACCTTTGTACTAATTATCTTAAATTACACATCTACAACTCTTACATGGCGAGGCCGTAAACAGAAATCACGTGTGCTGTTATGTATGAGTTTCATGAAGGACTGTCTCGCCTTCTGGTGGCCCATCTTTTGTCTCGTGGACGCCTTAAGCAAAAATACCCTGTTCAAGCGCTCACCCATCTCTAGGAGACAAATGGGAATTCACCAGCGCTACCAAATTCTGGCCTTGGTGTATCGAGACATTTTAGTGCTCAAGAGCATCCGACATTCCCGTCATATTTCCCTGTACCTTAAAAACTCTCAATTACTTACATACTACCCCCCTGTGTGATTTCTGATACGCCTGCCTGGAAGACCAGATCTTCCACGCACCAAATACCACTCTTACTCATTTGATAGGCTGGCTCGCCAGCTAAACACACTTACTTTATGACACATACTTAATGTCATCACGTTGCTCCACTAGCATATTTTTCAGTGTCTGTAACGATGCCCTGTTGCTACTGTCCACACATGCACATAATAAAATACCGTCCTCTGCTTTAACCACAGGATAATCCCTACATAAATTTGTGTCCCTAGATAGCATGTCTGCAAGAATGTTATTTTTACCTTTAATATATTTTACTGTGAATTCGTATTCCTGCAGAGCAAGAATCCACCTACTAACTCTGTTAGAACTGAGTTTACAAGTCCTCATATACAGTAATGCATGGTGATCTGTATGGATCTCAAATTTCCCCCCTACTAAATAGATTCTAAATTTCCCCAAACTGAAAACAATACCTAAAAGCTCTAACTCAGTAATCGAGTATCTTTTCTCTGCTGCTGTCAGTCCTCGCGAGGCTAAAGACACAATGCACAGATTATCCTCATCATCTTTCTGACATAATATATTTATATAATATATATAAATGCCTATATGTGAAGCATCTGTCATAACCACATATTCCTTATCTTTCAAAGGATATTTCAGCACTACAGCTTTCTCAAAATCTTCCTTCAGCGCTCTAAAAGCCTGATCATGCTTGGACTCCCATCTCCACCGAGTCCCACTTTTAAGCAATTCCCTGAATGGTTCTACCAACCCTGAGTATTTAAGAACGAACCTCCTGAAAAAGTTGCAAATTCCCAGGTATGTTTTTAACTGTTTAACATTCTGTGGCACCTCTGCGTTAAGTATCTTATTAACCCTACTTTCTTCTGGTGTTACACCTCTACTCGACACTCTAAGACCTAAAAATGTCACTTCTGACTGACAGAATGACGACTTAGACAGCTTCAAAGTGAACCCTGCCTGATCTAACTTCTGAAAAACTATATCTAAATGACGTAGATGCTCCTCAAAACTGCGTGAACTAATTACCATATCATCAATGTAAATGGTTACAAACTCTCCAGTGTCATCCCCTAATGCGATGTTTAAAGCCCTAATTAAAGCTGCTGAACTACTCTTTAACCCATAAGGTGTTCTACAAAATTGATAAAGGTTATATTTATGACTAAAAGCTGTAAATGGTCTATCTTCGTAAGTAGTGTGTTTTGGATGGTTCTATACCCACCTCCACCTCCCCACCTCACAAGATGGCGGCGGTGCGATATCTCTCGAACTTATGGTCGGATTTTGACAAATGAGGTGTCATTGAACTCGGGCTGACACCCCTTTTCCAATGGACAACATATTTCAACCCCAAATATAAAACCTACCCTACTAAGGGGTGAAATTGAATTTTTTAGAGAATCTCTCTTTCCAATTGCAACATGTGAGAGTTTGAATGCTAATATGGAATGAAAAGTTGTTCTGCAAACCAATAATCAAAGAGGGGCAAGTTAGGCCTTGAGGTGAGAGCCCCTGTTATTGTTGACGAGCCCCCCCCCCCTGCTGTCGAGCCCCTGTTGATGGGTTATTGTTGACAGGTCCTTGTGGACGAGTCCTTGCGGACAAGTCCTTGTGGACAGGTCCCTGTGGACGAGTCCTTGTCCCTTTGGACTGATCCCTTTGGACGGGTCCCTTTGGCCTGGTTCCTACGGACGAGTCCATGAATTTATTTAAATTATGTCAAAGGGCCTAACTACATTTGTGTGTGTTGAATTGACGTTGTTCACCACTACTATAATGGGATAACGATATGAAAGGAAAGTGACGAAATACATGTGAACACGTGTGAGATGACCTTATTACCGTCCTCCTTGTGAAACTAGTCACATTCTGTTTTGCTTCATACGTGAGAAAATGTGAGTTCGAACCCGTGGTCGGATTTTGACGAATGAGGTGTCATTGAACTCGGACTGATACCCCCTTTCCAATGAACAACATATTTCCACCCCAAAATAAAACCTACCCCTACTAGGGGGTGAAATTGTAATTTTTTTAGAGAATCTCTCTTTCCAATTGCAACATGTGAGAGTTTGAATGCCGATATGGAATAAAACGTTGTTCCACACAAGAGACATGTGTTTGGTGGATAGCCACTATGAATTAACATGCTTGTTTTTGTTTTTTTGTTTTTTACGCATGCCCACTCATAGCTTTTGTAAGAGAGCAGGCTTTTTAAAAGATGGCGGCTGTAGTGTAACCTAACCTAACCCAACCCACGAATGGTGATCAAAAAGTATTTTAAGTGACGCTTGTCGATTGGCAAACCAATAATCAAAGAGGGATATGTCAGGCCTTGAGGTGATAGCCCCTTTTGATTGGCCTTACGGAGTCGTTTCAGATCTCATGAAAAAGAAAAGGGAATTAGAGTCAAAAGAACCAAAGGCCCATACGAATCACCAAAATGTATGTATGTATGTATGAATGTATGTATGTATGTATGTATGTAGGTCTATGTGCGTGCGCATTTGGCCTCTTATAAATTGATTTGAATTTTTCACGGTTTGTGGTCTTGTTTGTTATGTCTAGAAGACGATACCTAGACTTGGAAATCCGCTTCGGATTGTTTTTAGAATAGATATTCCCAATAAACCTGACCACGAACATATCTTGTCCATCTTTTTTGTAAAATATCAAGAACGAGCTAACTACATACCAGTCATATCCTTCTATACAGTATTCAATTATGCATCGAGTGAAACCAGTCGCTGCTCTGTGCGGTAAGAATTATGCCCTACAAAGTATTACTGATGTCGGAACAATATGTTTTCTGTTCGGGAGTTTATCCTCAAATAACTCTAAAACAGTTACCTAAAAGGGAATCCAGCGCTGTCAGCATCTATCCTGAGTGTGTTTTTACCGGTTTTTACACACTCCCTCCAGATAAATGCCGAGATAGTACCGTACGTGAAGTCTCAGGGCCCCTGCCCCATCCCCGACTCTAAAACAGTTACACACATAATCAACTACACGTGACTGATAATAATAATAATAATAATAATAACGTTATTGGATTTACGTCCCTTTTAACTACTGCGGCTTTTAGAGACGCCGGGGTGCCGGAATTTTGCCCCGAAGGGGATCTTTAACGTGCTGGTAAATCTAATGACACGGCTCCCTCGCATTCGCGCACCCTCAAATGCCAACTGGCTCGCCAGGATTCAAACCTGCAACCTTGGGCACAGCAAGCGAGAACGTTACCGCTGAACCACGCAGCCAGCCAAAGGTACTGAAGACAAAAATGTCCCAAGCCCCTACAATGTGATATTATCAACAATAACGACAACAACAAGAATGTTTGAGGAAATAAGAAAGGTTTCTGTACAAACACATTGTGTCGACGTTACATAAGCGTAACACGACTACAGTATATAATTTTATTGCTCAGATATTGTTCCACGCCTAAGCACTTGTACATGTTACTCGCCGAACTATAATATTTGTGACAAGAGGAAGACAACTCCTTTCTGTCGTCAAATCGTCCCCTTCTCCCTCCGCTCTGTCAGCGTGTTCAATATTTTCCTTGCGCAAGATATCCTTTGAAGCCGCGCCTCTATTCCTACCACCCATTTCAAAAAATTCCCAAACTAATGCGGTCGATTCCATTCACCCGATTCAATTCTGAAAAATGCATTGGAATCAGAAAATTAACCTCCGTTTTCGTATTACCAGGTTTCTTTCATATTTTAAGCATAAATATAAGAAACTGTTAGTAACTATTTTGTTTTTCACATTTTGGAAAATGCATCGAATTAATATCAATTCAATTGCAGTCTAGTATACAGAGTGGTTTTCAGATCGCAAATACGATCTTACGTTCTAGAGAAAACTGAAAAAAGGAATTGTCTCACTTTGGTGCTGCTACGTGGTGTCAGAACAGAATTACAAACTAAAAAACGGGAGATTTAGCCTTAAAGTTAGAAACATGAAATTTTGGGGATATGTTCAATGTTTGTCGAAAACATCCATTAAGGAAGGATTTTTGGATATTCAGGTTCTAAAGGGGTGTTAAGGGTGTAGACCTGCATTTCATTGAATTACAATATCTCACGATTGGTTTCATTGGAGGATGTGATACTTGGCATCTAAACTAATCATTAACAAGTAGTTCCGTGAAGAACTAAAGCCTATTTTCATATATCCTACTTATGTTAATTGCCACTATCAACATACAGAATTTCAGTTTGATTGCTGTAATAGATTCGTAGATATTGAGAACAGACTAAATATTGCGGATGGTCGCCATGTTGGATTTTGATATATGTAGGTCTTAGAGTTATGTACTGTTACATGGAGATAATTGTGTACGTGTAGTATTCAAATTTCAATCGCATGATTAGGACAAAAGAAGTAAAACCGAAAATTTTAAATTTCGCACGGCTGCCATCTTGTGGTTATGGCAACAATTGAAATAAATTAGATGCCACGGGATTAACATTTGTATAAGGATTTACCAAATTTCACTGCACTTGTATGTACCAAGTTTCACTGCATTCAGATGGTTAAATTGCGAGAATCGTCCATGTGAATATTTATACTTCGCGTCACCGCCATGTTGGATTTGTGATCACCAGGTTATTGAAAGTCCCATAGATGATCTCGTGTCCATAGCCCCTATGAACATAAAACAAATCAGTTTGATTGCTGTAATAGATTCGTAGATATTGAGAGCAGTCTAAATATTTCGGATGGTCGCCATGTTGGATTGTTATATGTATAGGCCATAGAGTCATGTACCATCAAAGGAAAATTATTGCGTAGGTTCATTATTCAAACTTTCACCTCGATCGCATGATTACGACACAAGAAATAAAAACTTAATTTTAAAATACGCACAGCCGCCATCTTGAGGTTATGTAATTGAACTAAATTAGATACCAGTGCATTATAAACATTTGCTGTAACACGTTTCATTGCGTTTTGATCATTAAATCGCGAGAAAAGTATATATAAACTTTCAACTTCGCTTTGTAGTTAAGCCGTTTCTGAATGTCTCTTAGATGAACTTCCCGTAGTGCCCTTTATCGCCGTACGAAATTTCAGGGTGATACCGGTAATATTTTCAGAAATGTGAAATGTTTCGCACAATTGTACGAAGTTAGGTGTTGGTGCATTACAATGTGTATTAAAAAAACTGTACCAAGTTTCATTGAGTTTGGTTGGCTAAATAGCAAGAAACGTCTATTTAACAGTCGCAACTTTGCTTGGCCACCATGTTGGTTTTGTAGTTACCAGGTTTTCAAAAGTCACATAGGTGAACTTCTAGTAGTTCCCTTTATCACCGTACAAAATTGCAGGGTGATATCTGTAATAGGTTTTGAGATATTGAATGCTGGTGAAATATTTCGCACAGACGCCATGTTGGATTGGTGAGACGTAACACAATTTGAAGGGCACAGTTGGTGTCGTCCGGAATAGTGCTATGAACTTACCAAGTTTCATTGAAATCGCTCCAGCCGTTAGATTTTATTAGGACACACACACACACCATCACACACATACGCACACACACAGACACACGGACAAAAGGGGATTTCGTAAGCCTATTGTTTCATAAATGAAAATAGGCTAGACATAAGGAGACACGTGTCGAAGGGTTTTTCGATGAGGTGTATTGTGCCCGTTTGTCCGGAGACAACCGTCCACATATGCGAGAGCCTCGAAAACAGTTGAGCACGAGACTCGGGGAACTGGGTTTGGGCTAAAAGAACCAAATTGTATTCGAGCCTAACGCTTGAATATGGGAAGGACGAAGACACATACACTACTTTTATTTTAAAAAATGCAAAGATAAATTACTCAGGCACTCCTGCCTAGATCTTCGGGGCGTAATCAATGATAGTTCTCACCCGAATACTCCTAACTTCTAAAATAAACTGGCTTCACTTCCTATAAGTAAAAAGTCTTACGTTCTAAAAGTTCTCCGTGTCCATAATCACGACTCACTATTTACAATTTATCACTGTTTCAAATCACCATTTATGAATATCACGATTTCAAATATCATAATTGATGAATATCACTGTTTCAAATATCGTAACTTCAATCATCACACGATACACTGTTGTATAATTCATTATAGGTTTCATTGTAATTATTATTTCACATAGCAATAAAATACTAGATCGCTGTTCGTCAATCATAAATCATAGAACATTTGAAAAATTAGCCAGCTGTCCAAAATGTGTTGCAATGAAATGTCTAGCTCAATCTATTAGCATATCAGATTATTAAGGATGGCTTGTATTCCGATAAATAAACCTCCCATTGAAATTTTAGATCAGCGACTAGATTAAATATTTAGTCATACTTAGCTATGACAGATAACATCAGGTTATAAGCTTAAAATATGCCTCTCGTAAAATCCATCGAGACCCTATTATGAGGCAGATATATTCAATGCCTCCTCCACAAACTATGCGTTTGTTAACTCCACTATCATAAACCATTTATGACCAATATCAACAATTCTCTAACAACAATTATCATTTTCATATGACTCAAGCTACACTGCCTGATGCCGAATATTAACACACGACGGTGCGATATCCTCGACATGCCCGCAGAAGAAAACTATCGCCTATCGTTTTATCTTCCTATCATATAATGCCATAAAACTATCGTCTGCCAGTAGTCGGACTATACACCGACATAGATGAGTTCTGACGGACGTTAGATCTATATGTTATATATCCTATTAATATTTTATCAGAATACCATAAAACTATCGCCTGTCAATAGTCTGGTTGTACATCGATACAAATGAGTTCTGACGGACGTTAGATCTAATATGTATTGAGTTTGAGCATTGGCCGCCGCAGGCTGTTAACGCCGTGGGATTAATCTCCAGAAAGTATTAAAGCTAACTTCCCTACGTACTAAGGGTGGGCTATGTCCTTGCATGTGGTCGGCATCGCCCTAATATCTGGACTGATCTCTTCCTGTTCCTGGCTGGCTAATTCTTGGAATCTAGAATAGTAGCCCTCGACCTCCGATTTGTCAGCGCTTTTCTGACTTATGTCTGTATACTAATTTATCGCTTCTTGGCGGACTCTGCTTTTAAGAATAGGAATAAATTACCCTCGTACGCGCTCTCAAGAATGATGTTACTGAAATTCTAATATGGTTGCTTGTAGGCGTTTGGCACAGTGGTGGCAACAATTGTGATAAATTATTACAGTAGTTATGAACGTAATAATATTAAAATTCTCCATGCATCGTATCTTTACCTTCTTATCTCAGGGCTAGGCAATATCATCTCATTCCTGCCGCAGGACACTTAATAACTAACTTCATTACTTATTCACTAACTTCCTCTCTGAGGGTTGGGTAACGACCTTGGTTCCTCCCTTATAATAACTCAACTTCAAAAATCAACTTCTTCTGTACCTATATTCTTCTTATCTACTTCTTAATGCATGATACTAATGGTAAATTCATAATAATAATCATATACTACCATAACTATCGCTGTCGTGTGCCCACATTGCCGTAGTTACGCCATACTTAAACTTTTGCCGTTCGTTTGTTGGCAGCTTTATAATTGCTCATTCTCATGTCCTGTAGGACTTCGTGAGGGTACGCTTTCTGAAGACACTAAATTTACTGCTACGTGAATTATATATATAAAAAAACACATGTTATGGGAGCATGCCTGAATGCTTACTAGAAATTCCCTGCTTACATCACGCTTTTACTACATTGAGGGATGTACTCTGAAATGCTAAACCTTTTTAGGCTAGTCTCATTGTTATCTGCCTACGTTATGTTCTGAACCTGTAATATCTTACTTCCGCTAGCAGACATGTGTTTTGCTGATCTGGACATTTGGCGGCTTGCATGTCCTGCCTGGCTGCCAGCTGTATGGCGCGTGCCTGGTTTGCTGATAGGTATATTTGTAAGGACTGTTCGCTGAGCTGAGTCAAGTGTGGTGTCCCCTGATGTTAACTTGTAAACAAAAACTGAACTGTACCACCTTGCTGTACCGTTATTGTCGTGTCTGTCAAAGTGTAGTGTAAAGGTAGCTTGCTCCTCTTGTCTATTCACATTATCAAGGTTGCCGTTCACTCAGTCACTCAAATATTTCCTAACTAACTTATGGTATACAACAATATATACTATAATGACACTGCTGAAAAAATGACCTGATTAGTAGGTTACACTGTCTTATTCTAGGGGAATTAATCTTAGGGAATAAGCAGTCTTATATTAGGGTGGGGTGTTTATCTGTACTTCCTTACCTTTTCTATAAGTTGCTAGGGGGGTAAAGCTTACTTTACTTTAGTGGGGGGGGGGGGGGAGGGTAATTAATATTTCTATCTACTTCTCTAGTTAGGGGTTGTGGAAATCTTAAAACGCTTGGCTGAAAGAGGTTTCTACTGCATTCTTTCCTGTCAATCGACGTTAATCGGGGTTGGAGGGGGGGGGGGGGGGATATAATTAATGCTGAAAAATTTCCCTTATTTAAGTAAAAGAAAAAAATCTCTGCTTGGCGTGCAAAAGATTGTACCGGTACGCAACCACAGAATTTGTTTTATAAGCTCTTTTTAAATGTGGTTACTCGGCGCTCCACCAACTTTGTTCTGGGTGAGGGTGAGTGTAGAGTGTGGTGTTTAATTAGGGGGAGTTTTAAAGGAGGTGTGGAAACTCCGAATGAGTGTTGGGGAGTGTGTTGGATGATTGGGTGGAGGTCTATGCGACAAGGGCTGCAAATCAAAGGGGCGCACTTTTAAAGTGGGAGCTATTATTCTGCAGAGTAAGTACTGCGGTGGATAACCCAAGTATCTGATGACCGTGCAACGTTACGTTCTGCGGGCGCGTGACCAAGCAATCAAGGCTACTGGTAATGAAAAGGTTTCTACTGCTGTCACAGCGGTTTTGGAAACAATGCACTGGCAGGTCAAGGTGTAAGGTG
Organism: Meconema thalassinum; assembly: GCA_946902985.2. NCBI lineage: Eukaryota > Metazoa > Arthropoda > Insecta > Orthoptera > Tettigoniidae > Meconema > Meconema thalassinum. Next base: position 4,594,215 of record OX336392.1, on the reverse strand, counting down.
GGGAGGTAAGCGGTAAACAACAATGATGATAAACAAAGGCTACAATTGATCTGTAATACTCGTAGTCACTTGTTTATTGGACCCAAAGTGTACTGAATGTTTCCCTATATTCAGGGATAGTGTAACAGTGTGTAAATGGTACAAGCAATCAGGGGGGGCGAAAGGAAGGATGTACAACTTGTGAGTGTCTGGAATCTGAGAATCACACTTACCGGAGGTATGCTGTCGGCAGGCAGTCGGGCGGGGTCTTCGACGTAAACGGATCCCCTCCCTCAGAATGGGGGTCCTTATAAGTGTTTCTCAAGTGCCGACTCTGCAATGTTGCTGAATAGCTGTTTCTGTTGCAGCCTCTGTGTACATGTGGATGTGTGTCAAGCTTGGGCAAGAACCAATAACTAACTCTGCCGGCTTGGTGCAATTAGAAGTGTGTTGTTGCTGTTGTTGTTATTAGTTTGAGGGTAAAAAAGGGGTGAAGTCAGTGTAGTGGTTTGGACAGATTTAGATAACGGGGGTGCGTCTATGGATGATTATAGATGTGTAGATGGTTCTGTTACTCGTAGACCATCTGCAGATAAGTATCCAACGTGCAATATCCATATGTGGATATCTCTCTTAATAGGGCGCTAAGTGTCCTAGGGCCCTAAAAATAGAGATATGTTAATTAACTGATTCACATACATAAAAATAACCCTTCAGCTCTCAGTCACTAGGTGTCATGAATATAATCCATTATTAACCTGGGATTGTTATCATCATCTGTGGTAATGTTGCATAATAGAATTTACAACACAATTTTGTTAACTATCGTGGCCGCATTTATCAAGCTCATTTTATCAACCTCATTTTATCGACATAATTATTTATTATTAGTATTCTCAGCTTTATTTATTATTATAATTATCGCTATTTATTCATATACTTATCACTATTATTTATCATACTCATCACTAGTAGGCAGAGTGAAGGAGATGTATTGTGGAAGTGTGAGTTGTGTGAAAGTTGGAGGGGAAAGAACAGACTGGTTCAGACAAATGAGTAGCCTGGAACAGGGTAGTGCGCTGTCACCCCTTCTCTTTATTGTGGTTATGGACGAGATAATGACACGGGTAGATAGGAAAAGATAAGATGAAAGCAATGGTGTTTGCAGATGATCTCATGGTCTGGGGAAACGAGGAGGAAATTCAGGAGCAACTGAAGGCTTGGGGAGAAACAGTGGAAGAGTACGGATGGAAGTTCAACATCAGTAAATGTGAGATCCTGTTAACGACCAGGAAAAAGGACAGACCAATGAGAGGGATAACACTTGGAGGTGGACAGCTGAAGAAGGTGGAAAGTCTCAAGTACTTGGGAAGTATAGTGGAGGAAAATGGGAGAAATGACAAAGAGATTACGGAACGTGGCAGACAGGCAGAAGCATTTCTGAGAAGCATTAGGAGCTTAGTGTGGAATAAAGATGTCCCACAAAAAAGCAAGGAAGTGTTATACAGAAGCTACTATATCCCGATACTGACCTATGCTTCAGAAACGTGGACAATGAAGAAAAGAGACATAAGCAGAATACAGGCAGGTGAAATGAAGTTCCTGCGAAGTAGGATCGGAGTAACAAGAAGAGACAGGGTGAGGAATGAAAAGGTCAGGGAAATGGTGAAAGAGGAGCCCTTGCAAGGTAGGATTGAGACATCAAGACTGAGGTGGTATGGACACTTAAAGAGAATGGATGAGAAGAAGATTCCCAAGAGGATACATGAGATGCAGATGCAGAAGAAACGACCAAGAGATAGATGGCTGAAAGGAGTCGAGGAATGTGTCAAGAAAAGAGGAGAGGACTGGACCAGAGTGACAGCGGAGAGGTGGCGGGAAGAAAGGACCAAGTGGCGAGGCTTATGTTCCAAACAGACCCAGCCTGGGGCTGGAAACTGTACAAGATGATGATGATGATCACTAGTCCCCATTTAAATTATGCATTATGTCAATCATTATTAACCATTATTAACTGCCCAAATTTCTGTTCAAATAATTCATCAAAATATTCAAAATTGCCGTCCAGAAAATAACGTTATGAATCAGGAAGCGTATTTACAACTTGCGATCATATCCGCAAAATATTAACAAATCATATCTTGACGATAATCAAACTGAAAAATCACCACCGGTAATAAATCATGTAATGAGTTGATGTTACCGAAGACTAACTCTAAAATAACTGACCTAGGTTTGGGAATGCGACATGACTATACTACAGATATTACTAAAGCATGTTGCGATCTTACTTTATACCATCCAGGATGTTGGTTATGCCCAGTGGCGTACGCAGGATTTCCTTCTGGGGGGGGGGGGGGGGGGGGGAGGTGTCATTAATATATTAGGGTAATTGAGTACATTACCGGTATTACAGGGACAGATGACCTTGCTGTTCCGCCCCTTAAAACGACAGTCATCATCATAATTAAAATGAAACTTTGATTAATATTAATAAAAACAAAAATTAAATAACCGCTCTCTTTGCATGAAAAATATTTTAGGTCTCATTTTCTCACCACAATAAAAACAAGTAGTTCCGTGAAGAACTATACAGCCTATTTTCATATATCCTACTTATGTTAATTGCCACTATCAACATACAAAATTTCAGTTTGATTGCAGTAATAGATTCGTAGATATTGAGAACCGGCTAAATATTTCGGATGGTCGCCATGTTGGATTTTATATATGTAGGTCCTAGAGTTTACTGTTACATGCAGATTATAGTGAACGTGTACTATTCAAACTTCAATCGCATAATTAAGACACAAGAAAAAACAAGGAGATTTAAAAATTTTTCACAGCTACCATCTTGAGGTTATGGAAACAATTGAAATAAATTAGATGCCAGTGGATTAACATTCGGATAAAGATTTACTGTACCAAGTTTCACTGCACGCGGATGGTTAAATTGCGAGAAACGTCCATGTGAATATTTATAATTCGCGTCACCGCCATATTGGATTTGTGATCACCAGGTTATTTAAAGTCCAATAGGTGAACTTAAGTTCATAGCCCCTATGAACATTAAAAATGCAGTTTGATTGCTAAAATAGATTCGTAGATATTCAGTATCGTCTAAATATTTCGGATGGTCGCCATGTTGGATTGTTAAATGTATAGGCCATAGAGTCATGTACCATTAAAGGAAAATTATTGCGTAGGTTCATTATTCAAACTTTCACTTCGATCGCATGACTACATCACAAGAAATAAAAACTTAATTTTAAAATTCGCACTGCCGCCATCTTGAGGTTATGTAAACAATTGAACTAAATTAGATACCAGTGGATTACAATGTGTATAAATATTTCCTGTACCAGGTTTCAGTGCGCTTGGAACATTAAATCGCGAGAAAGGTCTATTTAAAATGTTCAAATTCGTTTGGCCGCCATGTTCGTTTTGTAGTTAACCGTTTTTTTTAAATCTTATAGATGGAATTCCAGTAGTGCCCTTTATCTCCGTACAAAATTTTAGGGAGATACCGCTAATAGTTTCAGAGATATAGAATGCCGGTGAAATATTTCGCACATCCGCCATCTTGTGATTATGTAAACAATTGAACGAAGTTAGATGTCGGTGCATTACAATGTATATAAACATATACTGTACCAAGTTTCATTGCGTTTGGTTGGTTAAATCGCGAGAAACGTCTATTTAAAAGTCGCGAATTCGTGTGGCCGCCATGTTGGTTTTGTAGTTACCAGGTTTTCAAAAGTCACATAAGTGAACTTATAGTAGTTCCCTCTATCACCATAGAAAATGTCAGGGTAATATCGGTAATAGTTTCGGAGATATTGAATGCTGGTGAAATATTTCGCACAGCCGCCATGTTGGATTGGTGAGTCGTAACAAAATTTGAAGTGCACGGTCGAGGTCGCCGGGAATAGTGCTATGAACTTTCCGAGTTTCATTGAAATCGCTCCTGCCGTTTAGATTTTATTAGGGGGGGGACACACACACGAATCACACACACACACGGACAAAAGGTGATCTCATAAGCCTATTTTTTCAAAATTGAAAATAGGCTAAAAATGAAAAGAAATTCTAAAAAATATGGACAACAGTAACTAAATATTGAGACTGATACGATGACCATAGTGACGTGGTTGCTTAAAATATTGATATTATGTTGTAACGTGTTTTTCGAGGGGTTTTCATGCCACTGGCATAAGTCAGTAGGAAGCCATTCTATATTTATTTACGCGGCAAATTGTTCAGCCAAGAGAATTTTTCATGTTAATTTATTATTATTATTATTAATTTATTATAATTATTATTAATTGATTTTTTGGAGCATTTTCTTATAAAATTATAAGCATACAGATAGGTTTTCTATGTTATAGAAAACGCTATCAAGCAAATTATTACGATCAACATTAGCGTAGAAAATTATATGATTACGGAATTTTACGGAGTTTCGTCAGTTAGGGTATATTGAGAGACATGAGTCACTGGAAATTCTGATACAGGCTTATGCTTGTCAGGAAGTATGACGCAAGGCTGGGTCGCATCGTCAAGAAAAGGCATATGTATGGAACGGCAAACGACTTCACCCTCCCGCCGAGTGTAATGAGCCAGAAGAGGGGAGTAGCACGTGAGGGGTCAGCCAATCAATGGAGACCACGTAAGCTGGAAGTCGGCACTGGAGTGGGAGGCCGTCTAGTGCATATATCGTTTGGCGTGCCATGGAGCGGGGACAATCTGTGTAGAACTTGCCGAGTATGGTTGCACGCGTGAGTCGCTCCGATGTTCCGTGGAGTGGAGGACTATCGTTATAAAATTTAACCAGTATGGTTGCACGAGTGAGTGGCTCCGATGTTCAGTGGAGTTAGCGACTATCTTTGTGAAACTTCACCGTGGTGGTTGTACGTGTTGGTTCCGATATACGGACCATAAATCTTCATATCTACAAATATATCATCAACAACGAAGAAGATGACGACGTCCAGGAGGCAATGGGAAGCTCACTTCAACATCCAGTACGAGGGAAATGCTACGGCAATTTCCAGTGGTAAGCGCGAATGACACATAGCTACGCAATCTCTCGTCTTTCTTTTTTCATATTCAGTAATTCAGTAAATTCATAGCTTGGGAATAAGAGTAAAACAGTAATTTATCCGACTCCGTTTTCACGTAATTTTCTAGCGGTAATATTTAAATCGCAACGCTCCAATTTAAATTCAAACTTATTATTATTATTATTATTAATTTTGCTATACTTGTTTTTTATACAATAAATTCATTTCTTTTAACCATGCAATCTTTGTTTTCAGTAGGTAGCATTAGATATAGACCAATTCCTTCTCCTGATACAATTGTTTGTTGGGTTAATAATCCAATCATACCACGATCTGAGAGTAAAGATTCTTGAAGGTGTTCTACCAGAGCTAGGTGTTGTTAAATACAAATTTAGATTTCAACATAGCGTTGAGGTCTTGGCGCCCATTAAAACAACATATCTTAGTAGAAAACGGTATATTTGTCACGCAACAGTGAGGGCTATAGAATACATTACACTTGTACGCTCAACGTGGAGCAAAGTGAATAACATTACAATGTGAGAGAAAAATAATGTTTTGCTCTCCGTGTTTCTACTGAAATTGCTATTGGCTCTCAAAGTCTGCCATCTTGATTATTTTATCTGTATCATTATTTGGAATAAATTGCAGAAACTCCTCTTTTACTGAATTATCTATAAGGAAACGGGCACACACAATTAAAGCGACCCGAAGCGACGTGGTTACATCCAAGATGGCGTCACAGTGAAAGGGTAGTGAAATAGCAGCTAGTGTAAATATTTGATAAAAGTGGTAAAATATTATAACAGAGGCTTAAAATCTATAAAGTTACTTTCCTTAGATCAAGTGTAATACGGAATATTGATAGTATTTAGAAATTCTTGTTGATAATTTAATAAACTTAAACTAAGTTGTGGGAACGTGTGTCCAAAGATTCGGTGACTTCTTCAATCACTGTTTGAACCAAGTAGAGCAGTGGTGCTTTTACGAGACTTCACCCGATTGGAAGATATACGTATTTCACATTCTTCTTTATTGGTAGGTAATTAGATTAATTAATTCTATTAGGTAGTAATAATTAAATTAAATTTAGTGCAATTAGGTGTAAACATCTAGGCTAACTTAGATCTCTAGTATGACGACAGTAAACAGTGTTAGTGTCTCGTCAGGTTGTGTAACCGTAACGGATTTATGCTCGTCGTGCAAAATAAAAGTAAAAAATGCAAATAAAATCATCACAAGATCTCAGGTAAAATTGAATGAGGAGAAAAGGGAAACCGATTGTCGTAATGTAGGCCTACCGCTACCGTCATGCGAATGTCATAACCTGAGAAACGAACTGTCCTCAAAAGACGAAATTATAAAGCTGCTAAAGGAAGATATTGCTAAGTTAATGGAAGAGTTGAATAAATTAAAAGGAAACAGAGAGGAAAGCAAGGAAACTTGGTCGACAGTGATTGCTGGTAAGGTAAGATTGAATAAGCCTAGGCCTATAAATGGAGTACATGTAACTGAAATTCCCGTCTCAAATTCATTTGGAGTGCTTGTCGAAGAAAATGATGACTTTCCTCAAGAAGAAAAGAAGAAAGTGATAAAGAGAAAATCCAGGAAGATGCGGATATTTGCGGATAGCCACGGGCGAGATGTAGCAGCAAGCGTATTGGAGAGAAGCCGAGAAATGGAGGTCACTTCGACAGTAAAGCCAGGAGCACCCATTGCAGCGGTCACGAACGAGATGATAGGAGAGTGTGCGTCCCTTACTGCAAAGGACTACGCAGTGATCATCGCTGGAGCAAACGACGTCTATAGAAATGAGAGTAAAAAGGTAATCAAAGATTTAAAGGGTACATTGCCATCCATGCAAAAAACAAATGTCATTATTGTAAACATTCCGCAGAGATACGATTTAATTCCCAAATCATGTGTAAATGTAGAAATAGAGGCTACAAATGGAAAAATTCATAAAATTTGTAAGAGTTTTCCAAATGTCCAAATTGTAGATGTAAGTAAATTAGACAGGAAGTTCCACACTCGGCATGGCCTACACTTAAATAGATTAGGAAAAGAGTATTTTAGTGATGAAATCTGCAAAATTGTAAATTCAAATGGTAAGAATAATTCAACAGTAATATCATTAGAGTGGAAGCAGGGAAACTGGTAGAAGTAGCCAAACGTGAGGTTTGGCATTCACATCTTTTGAAGTCAAATTTAACGGAGTGCAACAATGGTATTTCGGATTTGTCTAGCAACAATAATAATAACAATTATGATAATAATAATGTAAATAAATCACCAACACAAGCTTGCAAAGTAACAAATTTAAAATTTACCACCAGAATGTCCAGTTTCTTTATAATAAAATTGATTACATAAATCTAATGCTTAAAAATGAACTTAAAGACATCTCAGCACTATGTATTTCAGAACATTGGCTGAAAGAGGAACAACTCGAATTAATTCAATTCCCAGGGTTTATACAAGCTAGTAAATACTCTAGATCTAATATTAGCCATGGTGGTACTTGCATCTTCTTAAGAAATAATTTAGATCATGAACAGATAACAGCTTATGATTATCTAATTATGGAACAGGATTTTGAATTCTCTGCCGTAAAAATTCAGCAGTTTAAGTTAATAATTGTATGCGTATACCGTTCTCCGTCAGGAAAGTTTCCTCTATTTATAGATAAATTAGAATTGTTACTCAATACCATGAGCAAAGTAAATTTCGATATAATAATTTGTGGGGATGTAAATGTGGATTTCTTAAAACTTGATAGAAATTGTGAATTATTAACACAGTTACTAATTTCCTATGGACTGAAACCTACAGTAAATACACCAACAAGAATAACAAAATTTAGTAAAACCACTCCTGATCAAATTTTTATAAATACAGATAAATATCACCATTCAATAGAAGTCTATTGTCCGGGTTTTAGTGACCACCATGGACAAATACTGAGTTTTGAAGTATCCGAAGTAATCAATAAAAATGATAATGGAGAAAAATCAAAGTGCAGGTCATTCACTGAATCAAATGTTACATATTTCAATGACTTATTAAATAAGGAAACATGGTCAGAAATTTATGAACTAGAAAATGTAAATGATAAATTTAATGCATTTAACAGTACCCTAAAACACTATTTTGAAATAGCATTCCCCTTTAAACGAAGAACTGTTCAAAATAACAAAACTAGCAATTGGATAACAACAGGGATTTTAAATTCATGTCAAAGAAGAAATTTCTACACAAATTATATAAACAATACCACACAACACCTGAATTCAATTTATACTACAAAAAATACACTAGCATATTAAATAAGGTAATAAGACTAGCAAAGAAAATGCATAATGATAATTTTATTTCCCAATCATCTAATAAAAACAGGGCTATGTGGTCCGTGATAAAGAAAGAAACTGGAAAATCTGCTAAAATACAGAGGAACATTATACTGACCAGAAATAATAAAGTGATTAATAATCCAGAGGAAATAGCAAACACTTTTAATGACTATTTTCTGGAAATTCCACAAAAATTAATAAATAAATCACAGGTAAATACACTAAATTCTAATAATAAAATAAATATATGCAGTGATTCTTTATTTATAAATCATGTCACAAGTGAAGAAGTAAGAATAGTTATAAAAGAGCTAAAAAATAAATTCTGTGCTGGCATTGATGGCATCCCTGATGCAATTTTAAAGAAATGTGCAGAAAATATAATAAATCCACTTACGCACTTAATAAACAGTTCAATTCTCTCAGGAACTTACCCGGATATTTTGAAGTTATCAAAAGTAATTCCAGTGCACAAAAACGGTTCAAAAGATGAATTAGATAACTATCGTCCTATTACCTTACCAACTGGTATTGCAAAAATTGTGGAAAAATTATGTATAAGAGACTGATAAGTTTCATAGAAAAAAAAAATATTATCAAACTCACAACATGGATTTAGAACGGAAAAATCTACACAGACAGCAATTTACGAATGTAGTAATAGTATACTGAAATTAATTGACAATAAGGAACATGTAACTGGCCTATTCTTGGATTTATCGAAAGCATTTGATGTTGTTGACCATAAAATCCTCCTTACCAAACTAAATCAATATGGTGTAAGAGGTCTAGCTAATAAATGGATAGAGTCTTACTTAACAAGGCGTAAACAAATAGTAAGCTTGAGACACAAGGATGACGGAACCAAATTACTTAATGAAACATTGTCCAATGAGGGAATTATTGAATTTGGAGTACCCCAGGGATCGGTTTTGGGCCCACTACTCTTTCTTCTATATATCAATGATATAACACAGAACGTTCATTCACATAAGGAAATTTTGTTTGCGGACGATACAACACTCGTAATAAAAGGTGAAACTAAACAGGTCATACAGCAGTCTGCTGACTCCGTTACAGGAGAGTTAACCAAATGGTCACAAGATAATCGCCTCATAATAAACTATAAAAAGACAGTATGTCTAAATTTCCACACTATACAGAATAGGAATCCTGCGATGCCCAATATAACATTAAATGTTCATCAAATAGAAAATAAATCAGAAACAAAGTTTTTAGGACTATGGATACAACAAGACTTGAAATGGAATAAACATATACAATATCTGAATACTAAACTGAACTCGATGTGCTTTGCGTTACGTATTTTGAAAACCTGCACTAGCATGCACTCATTAAGAAATACTTATTTTGCTTATTTCCATTCATACTTAAGATATGGGATCATATTTTGGGGTATGTCGCCAGATGTACTAAGCACGTTTAGGATACAAAAGAGGGCGATTAGAATTATGGCAAATGTAAACTCTAGAGAATCATGTAGACCTCTGTTTAAAGATTTAAACATTCCCCCACTGCCCTGCATATATATCTTTGAAAGTATTATGTTTTTTAAAAAGAATTTAATGAATAAAGATGTTTTTCTTAAAACAAACAATGATGTTCATAGGCATAACACAAGACAAAATCAAAACATTCATATTTCACACACACACAAAAGCATATATCAAAAAGGAACTTTTCACACTGGAGTTAAATTATACAATAAACTACCCCAGTATATAAAACTGGCCCCAAAAATAAAAACCTTTGATAGAATGTTGAAAGCTTATCTGCAGTGCCATTGTTTTTACTAAGTAGTTGAATATTTTAGCGTATAGGAGTGATGGAATCTATAACTATATTTTACTTTTTTAATTTAATTTTAATACCTAGCTGTATGTTGTTGTATTTATAGAATTAAGTTTTCATATTATGGTAATAGAGTGAGGTGTAAATAGTTGTGCAATAAGATTGTATCTATTAAGATTTGCTATTATAATAAGTTATAAATAGTTATAATCTTAGTAATATATACCTGTTAGTTCTTTTATTTTATGCATGTAAATTCTGACGTGTCCTATATCAAAAATGTATTGAATGCATGTATTTGATCAAATGGAATTAATAAAAATCTATCTATCTATCTATAAAAGAGTTACCGATCACACACTTCAACAGCAAAACTAATCCATGGGTAGCTCCAACACTGCGAGTAGAGTGCAGGGCATTTATTAAGTGAGGAACGTGACCACACCTAAGGCGTATGCGGGAGTTAAGACGCCTAACGAGCGATGCCGTAAAACAGGTGATAGATGGGACAATGTATAGATTCAAGTAAAGGAAAATCTCTGGGGGGCGGGGGGTTCAACCCTGAACCCCCCGTCGGTACGCCACTGGTTTTGCCATCAGCAAGGCGATGCATATTGCTGTAATTATTCCTCCATGTGGTGTGACGGTCTCCAATAGTCCACGCCCTGGCCTGGATCGCCAACGACCTCGGGTACGCTCCATTTGTCGGCCCATCTTGCTGTTCCAGAAGTTTCCAGCTTGATCTGGACTCGGCTTCATCCTACGGTCTCCAACATGGTATGGAAATGGCATCATCCTTCTTCCGGCTTCCTCAGCTAACCCATCAGCGACGTTTAGTGCATAGCTATCATCGTGTCGTAATAAAGTCCCAAAATATAGTTCATTCGATCATCGTGATGTTCCACACACATTTCAATACTGCTCCTATTAAATTGTCCTTCACAGTCTATAGCACACATGGTTGATAGTTCCATTGAAATACTAGGCCTTCATACTGTACTTTAATACACTCGGCTATCAAAATAATGTTGTATCACTGGCTGCTATTCAAAGCTCTTCAACATGTTAAAACTGTTGAGATATGGTTCATTGTTATTGGGCACTCATTTATTCCTCCCGATAGAATTTTCGGCAAACTGGAGAAATATTTCAGAGAAAGAGATGTGATTGAGAGCCCAGAGGAGTACACAAAAGTGATAGAGAACTATACTGCGGGAATCCACTTTTGGGTCGAAGTTGTCCAGTCAGGAACTGGAAATCCTACTCTGATGGAATCCTTAAACGGCCAGGGCAATGCCATTTTAAATTCCAGAGATCACAGAAAATTACAATCACGCGTGGCAAAAACAAGATCACTTTAGTTCGAGGCGATCCGTTTTACAACATGGACATTTGTGAACCGAAATGTCTCTGCCGGAAGGGGACAAACTTCAGGCAGAACAGTTGTATTGAAAACATTGGAGAAACGGTTCAATTGGAAGGCAGCAAAACTAAAGGATATCAGGCGAGTTTTGTGCCTCCACTTTGGTGTAAACTGGGATGAAAACAAAAAGTTGCAATTCTACAAAAACGCTGCTCCTTGCTGCAGATGATATTGCTGTGGAAGAAGGCGTTATGGATGACGGTTGTGAAAACGACAGTCAGAGCGATTTTGAACTAATGGAGGAAGAGGATGTTGATTTCACATAAGCAAGTTTTAATCCACGCTCACCTGACTTTTTTGGCCAACATGAACAATTAATGTTTCCCTTATTTTTTCTCAATGTCAAAGACTGAGTTTAATTTACAAGTTTTCACAAATTAATTGTGTACCTAACAACTTTTCCACCTCGTCATATTGGACGTTACACTACAGTGTAACCGATATTATTTGGTTACAGAGCTCGCCCTCAGATTTTCGCCTCGTGTTGATATGTTAGGTTAAGTTTTCAGGTTAGAAGCAGGGCCACCTGTTGATGGGACACTGCAGAGAGTTTATTGCTTGGAGCTATTGGATTCTTTGTAGTGGCCCAGCAATTGGTGGCAGGGGATTTGCCCATTGCAGGTTATATGTTCTTTTTAAGATTGTGTGTTTTTTTCTTATTCTGTTACTATGAGGATAGTGTTAGGTCTTACTCTGTGAATGGTTATGAGAGGTCTTCTTTTTTTGAGAAGATGTAGGTGTAGGCTTGTTGATACACAATATGATTTGATGGAGTATGGTAATGAAGTTTTTGTAGAAGTTTGGCTGCTGTGAGTTAATCTTGAATAGGGAATAGAAGATAAATAAATATAAAAGATTGGGATAAGATGGACGGTTTGTGTATAGCAATTTTATGTTTTGAAGTATGGTGAGCTATGTAGAGGCTTATTGGAGTATTAATAATAATAATAATAATATCGTATGGCCTCGGGTGCCGGGCGCAAGCTTTGTTAATTGACACCCTGAGGGTAGCTTGCATGTCGAATTTCGTCATTCCTTTGAACGCTATGAAAGTCAAGGAGGTTAGATATCTAAGCTCCTTGACACTACAGCGCTTTCTAGTGGAGAATGGAGGAACTTTGTGTTGGCGGAAAATCCCGAGATTAATTTTGCCATTGAACACGGCCTACTGAATTCAAATGGGTTCTTTAACATGCCAACAACGTATGACATCCATGTCGTGATTTTTTCAAAAATCACTTACCACGGCCAGGGGCGAACCTGCAAGCTTGGGGTTGGTAATCCGACACGTTAACCACTCACCCACCATGGCAAGCTATTGGAGTAATAAGAATAAGAAAAGAAGAGTATCAAGTATTATGATTCGGTTTGTCCATGCTGACAGACAAGTATTAAGGGTTGTGTTATCCTGAAAAGGTGGAGTAATAAGAAATTAAGCAGAAGAATATCAAGTATTGTGAAGGTTGTTGTGGATAATGTGCAAGAGATGCAGATAATGAAAGCTTGCTTACATGTAGACAAACAAGTATTAAAAGTATTGTGATTCTTATGTCCTTGTGTGCATAACATTTTCTCGATCCCGACCATTATTACTACTGAGAAGTAAATAATTCCATTACAAGAGTGAGTCTCTCTCACGACTCGGCCGGCCGGCGCGCCCAGCTTATCTGCCTCCCGTTGACTCGTCACTCCTCGCTCGGCATAGCATAGCACTTCGCTCACTTTATCCGTGCATGCCATGAGATAACAATTACAATTAAGAAATAAGAATTAATAAATAAGCTGCTACAACCTTGACAGGAGATGTTGGAAATGTTCTCCTCCTACATCCACACATTTCCAGCATCGTCTTAGGAAACTCCGATTCACACGCATAAGTTCGCCTTTCGTAATGGAGGCTATTTCTCTCCGGATATGTTAATATTTTTTTCGTACGATAATAATAATGTTATTGGTTTTACGTCCCTTTTAACTACACTGGCTTTTAGAGACGCCGGGGTGCCGGAATTTTGCCCCGAAGGGGATCTTTAACGTGCCAGTAAATGTACTGACACGGCTCCCTCGCATTTGCGCACCCTCAAATGCCAGCTGACTGCGCCAGGTTTCGAACCTGCAACCTTGGGCTCAGCAAGCGAGAACGTTACCCCTGAGCCACGCAGCCAGACTTTTTCGTACGAAGCTTGGTTCCATTTACACGGGTATTATTCGACGCAGAATAACAGATATTGGAGTACAGAAACCCCCCATCGCATATACGAAATTCCTCTACATATCGAATGGGTCGGAGTATGGTGCGCAGTGAATGGATACATAATTATAGGGCCTATCCTTTTTCAAGGCACAATTAATGCACAAAGATACAGGGATAATATACTCAAACAATGTTTTGACGAACTGACTGACACTAACTCTCAAAATGGATATATTCAGCAAGACTCTGCCACCACGCTTACAGCTCATGACACAAACTTAATTGAGGAATTTTGGTACCGTGTAATTAGTACGGACTTATGGCCGTCACGGTCCCCATATTTAACTGTTTGTGACTTTTATTTATATGGGTGCTTAAAGAATAAAGTGTATGCAAGAAACCCTCATACGTTGGGCGAACTGAAAGAACATATCCGGAGAGAAGTAGCCTCAATTACGGAAAACGAACTTATGCGTGTGAATCGGAGTTTCCTAAGACGATGCCGGAAATGTGTGGATGTAGGAGGAGAACATTTCCAACATCTCCTGTCATAAGGTACGAGCTTATTTAATTAATCGTTACTTTCTTAATTGCAATTGTTATCTCATGTCATGCACCGATAAAGTGAGCGAAGTGCTATGCTATGCCAAGCGGAGAGTGATGAGTCAACGGGAGGAAGATGAGCTGGGCATGCCAGTCGGCTAGCCGGCCAACTCGTGAGAGAGACTCACGGTAATTCTTCTGAACTGGTTGTAGTTTATTAATGGATGTTAATCAAGAGGTAATATTTCGTTGAAATACATTCGTTCGTCAAGCTTGGTGTTTATTACGTCCGTCTCTATCCTTTTATAAGTCATCATCATATAATAGCAGGATTTGCAAACTAACAGAAAAGCAAAATGGCAACCAATTGCATTACAAAACCTGCTTTGTACATTAGGCAGTTGCAAAACCATTTATGTATAGAATCAATATTAAAAAGGCTGATTTTTTACGTTCATGAGATTATAGGCTCCTATATTGATCGTTTAAGTTGAATCCTTGAAGAAACAATCAGCTTTCTGTCCGATTTGTGATAGTTAGTAGGCTACAGGTCTTACCTCAGTACCCAAAAAGCTCTCATAATGCATTAGAGCATGCTCCTCAGTTCTTAATCGACTAATGATGTAACAGTGGACAGGAATGTAATACATATTAGAGCATGTTCCTCAATTCTTATTCGACGAATGATGTATCATTGGGCAGGAATGTAATACATATTAGAGCATGTTCTTCAGTTCCTATTCGACTAATGATGTAACAGTGGACAGGAATGTAATACATATTAGAGCATGTTCCTCAGTTCTTATTCGACGAATGATGTAACATTGGGCAGGAATGTAATACATATTAGAGCATGTTCTTCAGTTCCTATTCGACTAATGATGTAACATTGGGCTGGAATGTAATACATATTAGAGCATGTTCCTCAGTTCCTATTCGACTAATGATGTAACATAAAGCAGGAATGTAATACATATTAGAGCATGTTCCCCAATTCCTATTCGACTAATGATGTAACATAAAGCAGGAATGTAATACATATTAGAGCATGTTCTCCAGTTCTTATTCGACGAATGATGTAACATTGGGCAGGAATGTAATACATATTAGAGCATGTTCTTCAGTTCCTATTCGACTAATGATGTAACATTGGGCTGGAATGTAATACATATTAGAGCATGTTCTTCAGTTCCTATTCGACTAATGATGTAACATAAAGCAGGAATGTAATACATATTAGAGCATGTTCCCCAGTTCCTATTCGACTAATGATGTAACATAAAGCAGGAATGTAATACATATTAGAGCATATTCCCCAGTTCCTATTCGACTAATGATGTAACATAAAGCAGGAATGTAATACATATTAGAGCATGTTCACCAGTTCCTATTCGACTAATGATGTAACATAAAGCAGGAATGTAATACATATTAGAGCATGTTCCCCAGTTCCTATTCGACTAATGATGTAACATAAAGCAGGAATGTAATACATATTGGAGCATGTTCCTCAGTTCCTATTCGACTAATGATGTAACATTGGGCAGGAATGTAATACATATTAGAGCATGTTTCTGAGTTTTTATTCGATTAATAAATTTGAAAAGTATAATGAACAAAAACAAAATCAACAAAAGCAGTCAACTTTCAAGTAACTTTCCATATAACTTCCAAACAGTGAAGCATCAAGCCAACAGTACTGTTATATTCACAGCCCATCATTGTCCATAGCAACGTTTCCTGATGATGTTTGCTTGTCACATGCCAAGCTCGAGGTGCCTTCAGTCGCAGGAGCCTCCACCAAGTCACCAACACCTACATCCGCAACATCCATAGTGACTCCTCCCGATGATGTAACTATCGTTAAAGTTTGTTCGTCACATTCTATCCCTTCTGTATCTTCAGTTTTCAATATATGGCTGTGCTCCTGCAATATCTGGAAACAGAATTCCACTGGCCTCACATCATGTTAGCACAAGGTCAAGTATTATATTACATTACATTACATAGAATGCTCCAATAATAACTGATCTTTGTATAGATGATGGATTAATTTTGGAAACTATGATGTTTATAAGAAGACTCTACTTGGAAGTGCCCTAAAGGAGTTCCAGACTGATCATTTAGCCATGGACAAGAATTATCACCAGGAAACTGTGAAGGTCCTCAATGGGGTAAACATAGCTTCCGATCTCTGTACTCTAAAGTTTGAAATAAAGTTAAATCCCCCCCCCCAAAAAAAAACTCCAAATCCAATAGGAGGAAGAATTATGACCCCAGTTATCTACTTAATAAATAACTATATTTTGAAAGATCTAAAACTCCTCCAAGCGAAAATTTGGGGATGGTAATTAAAAAATTAAGGACCACAGCTGAAGAAATTGCTCCCGTTAAAAAAAAGAAAGGTCCTTGGTGTAATGCGGAGTGCGACGTCACGATTCAAAAGAGGCACAATGCATGGTTGATTGAGAACTAACTAACGCTAGAAGACAAACGGCCAAACAATTCAGAAGGGTTGAAATAAATTATCACAAACTATCATTAAAATTTATAGATGAAACATTCACTCAACATATCAAAGGATTGTAGATTTATAGGTTGTAAAAATAACAGCTATGAACTATGTCGTTATTGTATCTCTTTTATTATCTCTACTCAAAGACAGAGTTCAAGGAAGAGCAAAGAAAGAACTATATACAAAGAAAGAAAGGTAAAAGATATGACACTTATAATATACTAGCAGTAGTGCCCGGCTTCGCCCGGTGAATGTGCTTGTTTTATGGATGATAATGAATACTACTACATAACTGGCACATAATACTTAAACTAACAGAAAAAAATGTTTTAAAAATATAACTTTTTGTGGTGGTGGTGGTGGTGATAAGCAGTGGCGTAGCGTGAACTTTTGAGCTGGGGACGCCAAAGTTTTAAACGACAGTTAAACTAAGGAACAAATCAAAAAGCTAATATGAAAGACACTGTCACGTACCTCACACAGTCTTGTACATCAGCTCCATTCGTCTTTTCTTATTTTCTGCGAAAATGTCTATGATGTCTTCAAGAAATGCGGGGTCTGATGAAAGCTCACCTAATATATTTTTTCAATTGACAATGAATTTAAACACGAATAGCGACTATTGCTCATAGCATTTCTAAGGTAGGTTTTAATTCTTTGCAGCGTGCTCATGCTGCGTTCACTACTAGCTGTAGTAGTTGGACTATTCAGTACAAAGCGTAGTAGTTTAATTACTTCCTGATAGATGGAGTCAAGAGCTTTCGTTACAAAATATTTTAAAAGATCTTTTAGAGCTAAATGCTTTGTCTGATCTGCATAAACAATGTGAAGTTCATTTACTAATTAGTTAACATTAAAGAATGGGAACTGTTTTACCAAAAAATCTAATTTGCTCTAGGGGAATGTTTCGGTGTATTCTTTAAACTTCATTTTCCTGTACTAACTCTATGAAATTTAGATGAGTACGATCTTCAAATCTACTTTTCATTTGAGCTGTTAGTGAATCTACTATTTCAAAAGACAGCCCTCTCAACGTGTTCTTTTGATTGCCATCATACATTACGTTTTCATTCAACTGGATGTATTTTTGAACGCATATGTCAGTGAGATCTAATTTCTTAAGTTTTCTATGCTTTTGACGACAGCCTCTATCTCATTATGGCAAGTTACAATTACTCACTGTCGATGACTGAAACAATTTGAAAATATGATCAGTGTAAATGAAACAAGCTTCGAATACACATAGCAAATATACAAAAGTTGGGTCATCCATATGTCTTTTGAGACCAATGGCACAGTTCACAGAATCGTCGTCCCATTCACTATTTTTAATCATCAATAATTTCATAAAAATACATTACAATTCTTGGAAATGTTTAACTCTTTAATTGGCAAGGGAGATTTTTAATCCTTTTTTTTTTTTTGCGAAAGATATTCTTCTTGATGCGTTGTACTCTCTGATGTATAATAAATTGTTAAAAAAATATTTATTGGTTTGTAGACTCACAATCTAAGAAAAAATATTTACGTATCCGTTTGGATACAGTGCCAAACATTCGGAGAGTGACAGTGAATTTCGTTATGTATCCAAATGGATACTTTACCAAGAATTAAGAAAACATATGAACTATTAAATATCACTGATAGTGAGCATTAACTGTTATGGAAAAAATATTGATATATTACACATATATATATACAGTACATGACCTACATGTTATGATTTCAGTGACCATCAATATGTGGACAAATGACATTATAAGAGATCAAAATACAGTTTGGAAATGTTAGAACAATAGGCCAACAATGTGTTCCATGGAATCATTTTCTGTGATGAAAGTCGTAGAAACAGTTCTTGCTTTTAGTAATGCACAATCTTGCCCGACACTTAATGCATTCCATGCATGTTTGTCCAGTCTTGCAGTATCGACAGCGCCCTTTCTCACAGGAGTGTCCAAAGTGGTTGATACGGTCATAACGACAATCTTCATCGACCTGATACCTAGGACGATTTATTCCCGGTACTGTTGGTGAATGGTTCGCGGAATACTGCCTTCCTTTAGCCATCAATTTCTGTGCAATATCCCATCGAAATTGTTTCAGTGAGACATTCTTGATGTTTGCTTTCTTGCAGTCATGTCTATACATAAGTCAAGCATTGCACACACACATATCTATTATTTGCGAGAATATAGCAAGGTACCATCTATGAGTACGTAATGCAGTTCGATACAAGGCTATCAACATATCTGCAAGATCTACTCCACCCATAAATGCATTGTACTTCAGGACTATGCAGGGGCAATTTACATTGATCTTCGCATGAGGACCAGTGGTCTGTTGCTGTGTGTTATTGACCTGTGCAGAGACTTTCTTCTTTGGCACTAATTTCTTCTTTTCATTGCGTTTAATTGTTCCCAAAGGTTCAACTTCACATAAGGTACTTGCAAGACATACACTTTTGTTGTCTTGCCACTTGACAACGCACACTTTGCTGTTATTGCACACTTTCATGTCGTAACTGCCTCTGCCCTGCTTTGCGAGCTTCTGGTCATCAGTCACTGGACATCCCCTCAAACGATTGCCTCTTATTGTGCCCATCGCTAGAATACCATTTTTCTCACGAGGTAGAACCAGGAGTTCAAGCGAGGTAAAAAAAATTGTCAAAGAAGACAAAAGTGCAGGGTTTCTTCTGTATCGAGCTAAATAAAGCTATAACTACTTTCCCGCCAAGTCCAAGGAGTTACTCAGCATCGCTGAACTTATGTTGACGAAATGTGTCCTCACCCCCATAAAGTAAGAAGTCATAAATTATACCAGTAATTCCTGCTCGCACAAAAGTCTTGAACCTCCATTTAGTAGGCTTGTTCTTGATGAATTGGCGTCTGCTCCCTGCTCGAGTTCCCTTGTAATGAACCATCATTTCGTCAATGCTACAGTATACTGTCCCTCTTCTTTCACAGCTAAAAAGTTCTTTCTCACAGTATCCACTATTGGGCGAATTTTGAAGTACCTGTCGTTATCTTGAGTTTGAAGAGTGTTATCAATAAAGTGCATAAACCTACGGATCAACTGATATTTCTTCAAGGGCATAACTGAAGCAATTTTTTCATAACGGCACGATTCAGACCAATAATCAGTGTATGCGGGCATCTTTATAATCCCCATTGCAATAGTTATTCCAATGAAATTTTGAATATCCTTCTTGGTAATCTGAATGGGATTATTTCTCTGACTGGCACTATAACATGCTTTGTTCTACCATCAGATCCCAAATATCGTCAGAGAAAAAGTCTGAAAAATACTGAAGGGGCTTGCGAACGTTAATATTTTTAGGTGAAGTTGTGTCCTTGAAACTACTGTCAATATCTGTCATTACGTAACGAAAAGGTTCCTTTTTCCATTGAAATTCAGAAGAGTGGCTTTTATTTCTTGTAACTTTCACCCTCCTAGCTTCACCAGAGGGGAGTGCTGCTTTACGGGAGAGGGAAAGAACCACTTGTTTTCTAGGTTTACCATTAGATGCTGAAGGAATGTTAGAGTTGAAAACTGACGGTTTTGTTTGATCAACAGAATTTGATGTTGTGCTTGAATGGCTAGTGGCAGATAAAGAAGGCGAAGAAAGATTACATGATGACTCTAAAGGTGACTCAACAAATGTAGGTGAATGAACAGTATTACTTCCCTGCAAACATGATTCTATGCTAGTGCTTGGTAGAACTGGTGATTGAAGGCAGGCTGGCGCGCGAAAAGTAGATTCGTCATTTTCTGTTACATCAGAAACAATATTCTGTTCATTTCCTAGAAGAGCATTTACATGATCAGCATTGAGAGCCGCTAATGTGCTCACTTCTTCATGAAGTCCTACATGTACTTCGTTTTCGAAAACATCTAACCCTGGATCATTTAATGTCACTAAATCATCTGGCAGAGCTGATACAATGTTCATTTCTTGAGCAAAGAGTTCATCATGAATATCAGAGAGATTAGTTTGCAAATTATCTCTTGGAATGGGATGTAGCTTACTAGACCTTGGCCTACTGAATGTTTCATCACAGCCTTTCAGCATCCTAATTCCTCATCATCTGAACTGCTTGAACCTGAGTCATATGGTGGCACTGGAGCCATAATACGGCTAGTCCGATTGCTATGCACCGATACCTCATTTCTTCTGGCTCTTAGTCCACACTTAAACCTCGGTGAGGTAGATTTGGCCTTCGGGAGGTTTGCCATCATTCTATCCAAACGTGTGGGGAATTTCTGAAGCAGAGAAAGAGACACTGTATAAGAACCGTACACTATGTAATGGAAAATTATCAATCTATCATTCCTTTGTTATATCAGAATCTGTAAGTAAAATAGAGCAAGTATATCTCATTAAGTTACAGTAATTATATAATGTTTGATAAGCTGGCAATGTGAACATATGGATACATAACTTTCAAACAGAATATATCTGTTGACTTGGCAGTGT
The DNA here is from genome assembly GCA_946902985.2 of Meconema thalassinum. Lineage (NCBI taxonomy): Eukaryota > Metazoa > Arthropoda > Insecta > Orthoptera > Tettigoniidae > Meconema > Meconema thalassinum. The sequence goes on along the minus strand of OX336392.1, from coordinate 4,572,865 downwards.
AACCAATTGGATACGTATGAATTTATGTCCACATCACACATAGTAATTGACACAATTAACTTTAATTTACTTACCTTTACAACATTATGTTCCATGTTATCCAGAAAAGAAACTCCAATTATCTTCAATAATGCTGTCAATACAGTGTTGGAAACAACAATAACACTCCGCTGTGTAGACTAGGCAACATCATCATGGAAACTGATCTGAATTGTTTTCCCGCTTTTTCCAATGAGTTTCAAATATGTTTCTAAGAGATTTGTAATGGTCATAGAATACTGCAAGATAATCAAAGATATTACAATACCGGTTCCACAACATATAATAAATAAAATAATTTTGAGTATCCAAATGGATACAGTGTAATGGTGAAACCTGCCCTCGAATGAAAATTCCATCTCGTATTGCTTTCTCGTGGAAGCTTAAATCCTCTTTTGGTCAACAAAACTGTCCTTTTAGAAGATTTGCTGAAAAAACGGTGAAAAGCAGTCAAGGTATAGACAAACAAACGAACCTGTTTTATTGTTTGTGAGCCATACAGAAGTACCAAATTTAATTGGTGGGCGTAACAATGGACGAAAGGGCATATGGGCAAAACTGTTTCACTAGCTTTTGAACTCCTCCTTATCTGCCTGCCATTACAGCTGCGCCATCGTATGTCTGGTTTACGCCTTTTTCTCCATTTACTTCCCAGTCAAGTAAAACTTTGTGCACGACTTCTGATAATCCCGCAGCTGTTTTATTCTTGGAAACGTCATAAAATCCGACGAATCTCTCCTCTATTCTATCATCCACACAATGTCTAAATAGTATGCTCATCTAGCTCTTACATGACACGTCTAATGTCTCATCCGCTTGTATGGATAGAAAGGGGGCTTCAATTATTTCTGATTTGATTTTTTCATTTAATGCAATTGTTTTAACTTCTATCAAGTCATTTTGAATGTCTGGAGATGTTCCTTTTAATAATGATGATGACTGTAAATGGTCTCTAACTATCGATTCATTTTGAGCGAGCAGATTCAACAATTGCAAATAATTACCCTTGTTAATATAACTTTTATCTTCTGTATACCCACGGAAGGCTAGTTCTTGTGTACTGCCTGTTTGAAGACACGATCTCATTATGTTTTACTGCTTGTAGTCGAGCAGCTTCAGAAAATAAATGCTCAATGCGAGTTTTACCTAGCTTCACAATGTAACAAATGGTGTTTTGAAGACTGGTGTTTTACAGCTTTGTTAATTGAATTATTCAGGTCCGAAATTCCTTCTGTGCACCATTCAGTATCTTTCGCCCCAAACATAAGGCAAACGTAACAAAACATTTTGTTTATTTCAACACACCCAGTTAGCCAGGAAAACCTGTCATACCAAGAAAACTGAAAATTCCGTGTGCGATTTTTACCAGCTTCTTTAATTGATAAATTTGGCTTTGGTCTTTTTGTTTTTAATTCACATCGCTGTTCATATGATAAAGTGCTCAAAGTAGTTGCCTTTAGAAAATTAATAACATTAGAGTCAGGTGAACTTACTTCAGTCATATTGGCAGCATTAAACACACTCACGCACAATTCAAATTAACTACACTTCTACAGTTCGAACTAGTACTAGCGCAGCGATTGGGCTATTGAGTTAATAGAACAGTGATCATCTGATCATACAAAGTTGACGCCAGCCAAACGCCAACGTACGGAAGCACTTCCCTTCCGAGAAGCAAGAATGAACTCGCGCATGCGCTGCAACATGGCCTGGCCAGGGTGGTACACCGCTCTTGACGCCAAGAAGTTCTGGCGTACAAGAAAAGAAAGCACAGCAGTGGACCGCTGCTGGGCTAAGACTAGTTATATGGTGGGTGCGGAAATAAAATAACTAAGCGCCATGTAATATGCTAACGCCGCATTTATATAAAATAAAAACAATGCAGGGAAACGGCTATTTACTAACTACAGTACTGACACATGTAATGTACAAACGAATTGAAAAATATGATTAGAAAGAGGAGTAAGTCAAATAAAAGACACTGCCTAGGGCCGATATCTCATTGGCTGTTAGAAATGTAGAGATCAATAGTGTCGTCTTTTGCCACATAGTGCCATAGGAAAATAATCAGAGCACTTTGGAAAACTTCGGCTGTCTATAGCTCCTAAAGTAGCCACATACGGCTCAAGGATAAGGATCTGAATGAATGAAAGTCAATTTGAAAGCACCAACGCTTACTGCAGCCGATTTCCTCTATGTACTGCATCAACACCATCGCACTTGTACAGAGGAATAATATTTTCATGATGATAACTGTTTTAAGGGACCTAAGAAATCTTCTTGCAATACTTACTCCCAGTGACTCCGATTTATAAGCAGCGCAATTTGTAACTACTTTAGCAATTTTGGTAGGGGTGACGTGATGCAGCTCGCATTGCCAGCCAACAATTGACTTATTAATATATTCTTACAGTTACACTATACGGACATGAATGGTTCTAGGACCTTAAAACGTAGTTTTCAAGTTCATTTTGTCAGTTGTTCTAAATGTAGGGAATGGAGAGAGTTGTTCAAAATATCAAGTGGACAGTGTTACCCGCAGGGTTCCAAAGGGTAAGTACATTAAGTTTGGTTAAGATAGGTGAAACGATGTAGACTTGTGCCAAAGGACCTAAATGCAGGGAATGGAGTGGTCTGTCTGAAATTTCACGCAGACAGTGTTACTCGTCGGGTTCCAAAGGGTAAGTATGTAAAATTTGGTTCAGATCGGTGAAACGGTGTAGATTTGTGCCAAAGGGCCTATATGTAGGGAATGGAGTGGTCTGTCCGAAATTTCATGTAGACAGTGTTACTCGCAGGTTTCCAAAGGGGTACGAATACACATTTTGGTTCAGTTCGGTGAAACGGTGTAAATTTGTGCCAAAGGGCCTAAATGCAGGGAATGGAGTGGTCTGTCCGAAATTTCATATAAACAGTGTTACTCGCTGGGTTCCATAGGGTAAGTAAACAAATTTTGGTTCAGATTGGAGAAACGGTGTAGATTTGTATAAATAACAGACAGACAAACCAACATTGAGCTTTATACCGTATTTGCACATGCTAGTGCAACAATCACAATAACGCAGGTTATCACAAAAATTCTACACACACACCCATGTACACGGGGCAACATGACCACGATGTCTAAGCCCCGCATATGAAATATTAACTGTGGATACGATAGCATAGAACCATAGAGAATACTACAGTCCAATAAATCCTAGAGCAACACTGAAAAATGACTTCAAATACCATATTCTATCTCCAATTTACTCATGCTAGTGCAACAATCACAATACGTAGGTTACCACAAAAATTCTACACACACACCCATGTACACGGGGCAACATGACCACGATGTCTAAGACCCGCAAATGAAATAACAACACATGAAAACTGCAAAATGGTGATAGGAGAATGTAGGAATGTTTGCCACTATGATTCTCTGACAGGATAGCATTACATTACATACCGGGTGAGTTAGCCGTGGTGGTTACGGCATGACTGATGGCAGTCGCTCACATCCGGGAGGCGAGGAGGTTTGAATCCCCCCGCCGGCAACCTTGAAGATGGTCTTCTGTGGTTTCCCATCTTCCTTCCAGGCAAATGCCGGGGTTGGTCCCTAACTATAGGCCACAGCCGCTACCTTCCAACTCCTCGTCCTTACATTCCAACTTCCCTCCCCAACGGTACTTGTAGCTCACCCATTGGGTGTCCGTCTCGAAGCAGCTACAAAAACTGGCGAGCCGAACATGTCCTCGGACACTCCCGGCACTAAAAGCCATACGCTAAAAAAATTACATTACATTTCGCTAATATGCTGATTAACTGTGCATACGATAGCATAGAGAATACTACAGTCCAATACAATCCTTGATTGTCATTCGGTCAGTTTTCCCATGTGCCCTTTAGCAAATTTTACCGGACTATCATCATACAGAGTAAATCGTTGTTGCCTAGTGACAACCTGTCCATCAATGGTGCGGCGTTGACTAGATACAGTGTTAGTCGTTGTCGCCTAGCGACAATATGTCCGTCAAGTTATTAGATAGGTGAAACGGTGTAGATTTGTGCAAAAGGGCCTAAAAGCAGGGAATGGAGTGGTCTGTCCGAAATTTAACATAGCCTAAACTATTCCTCTTGAATCTGGCTATCATATACAAAAATATTTTTTCGAATCCGACTGGTAGTTCCAGAGATTAGCGCGTTTAAAGACACAAACATACAGACAAACTCTTCAGCTTTATTATATTAGTATAGATGTTCGTATATGAAGCCAAGTTCTAAATGTGCGTTGTCGCTACACACACACCCTTAATAAACTTTGACGGAGTCCATAAACCTTCGTGGAAAGTGAACTGAACTTTTCGTCCAGATTTGGTTGATTTCAAACCGTCACCAGGTAGAGGAAGTACGGCAGGTGGGAATGTTGCACTCGACTTGTTTCTCTCAACTGATCCAGAAGAAGGTGATGAGGGTTGTTCTCTCAGTATGAAGGCTGGTTTCAGGCGCTCAATCGAGATTCGTTTAACCTTCCCGTTTATCTCAACATCGAAAAATGTCTGTGTTCGTTTCTTTAGTGAGTGAGGACCAGTATAGGCAGGTTGTAGTTATGTTATAGCATCTTGATATATGAAGACATGTGAAGCTGTTACAAGTTTCTTTGATACGAAAACCTTTCTGTTTCCATGTTTAGACGTTGGAACTGGTTTAAGTGAGCAGATTATGTTTTGCAACCGTCGTTCAAAGTCTTGTGAGATGTCGGAGGACTGAATTAGTAGTTCACCTGGAAGACGAAGGGTAGTGCCAAATACGAACTCAGCAGATGAGCAACCTAAATCTTCCTTGGTTGCAGTGCGAATACCTGAGAGTACCAAAGGAAGAGATTCCACCCATGAATGTTTCTTAAGTAGATGACATTTGAGAGCTGCTTTCAAAGTTCTATGTTGACGCTCGATCAGTCCGTTGGATGGTAGGCAGTTGTGTTATTTTGAGAACCTAGGTACTTAGTCATGGTCTTGCATAGTTCACTTTCGAATTGTCGGCCTTGGTCCGTAGTGATGCGTGCTGGAATACCGAAGCGTGAGAACCAGCAAGATGTTAAGTTACTAGCAACAGTTTCTGCAGTTTGGTCCTCTAATGAATGGTACAGCTTCCAACGAGAGAACGTGTCGACAATAGTTAAAAGATAACGAAATTTTCTGCAAGGAGGTAGTGGTCCAACAATGTCTACAGGGTGAACAAAAAATGCCGCACTTGGAGGTCGGCATGCGATTCCTCATCCAAATGCAAGACAAAAGTTTCAATAGCAAATTCGGATCGGGTGCTGTTTGAAAACACAAGTATGAAAACGAGAAGCTGGCAACACTGTCACATCCTGCAGTGCCACGGAATGTACAGAGAAAGCTCCGGCAGAGCGCTAAGTTCCTGCGACCTGCATTTGGCCACGCAGCATGCAGTTACAGCGTTGCCAGAGGCTCGTTTCTTAACACGGATTTCTGTTGAACCTATTGGCGGGACTAGGTTTTGCAACATAAACTTTTGTCGTGGATTTCGACGAGGAACCGCATGCCGACCTCCAAGTGCGGCATTTTTTGTTCACCCTGTATATTGATATGTTGGAATCGCTCATTTGTTACGGAAAATTCTGCTACACCTGATTTTGTGTGCATGTGAATCTTACAATTCTGGCATTCCAGACAAGCTTGAGCCCAAGTTTTACAATCCTTTTTTAAGTTTGGCCAAATTAATTTTTTAGAGATCATTCTTGTTGTTCGGATTCCAGGATGGGCTATGTTGTGTATTGCTGAAAATATTGTCTTGCGGAATTCCCCAGGAATATGTGGGTTGTTGGTGTGTCACAGTACACCTGTTTGATAGAATTTGGAAGTTGAAGCTTCACAATCTTTAGTGAAGTACTCTTCTGTAGATTTTCTAAATCACTGTCATCTAGTACGTCTGCTAAGGCATCATAAACAATAGGGGTTGGGAAGTCTCTTTTCCCGTGATGTGCCTGATGTCGGTAGTGAACTCAGCAATATGGCCGGGCTCGTCTGGGAGGCGCTTTGTCCAAATCCTGCTTGAATGCATAAATCAGAAGTTTATGATCTGTAAAGATTTCGTACTTCTAACAAATATTTGAAGTGTTTGACAGAGCTGTAAATGGCTTCCAGTTCCCGATCATAGGCACTGTATTTTATTTGTGCCTTGGTCAAACTTCTTGAGAAGAAGCTAAGTGGTTGTTTCACACCATTTACTTCTTGTTGAAGCACCGCCTCAATGACGCTGCCTGATGCATCAATAACCAGGGAAAGCGGGACTGATATTGTTGATGGGCCAGAAGTGTTACACTACAATGAGCGATAAACGCATATCTGTTTTCGTTTGTCCAACCCAGTGCTTTGATACTGTTTTTCTCGTGTCCTGCTAACATGATAGTTAAGGGTTGCTGTAGCCTGGCACAATCGCGAATGAATCTGTGAGAAAAATTTAGCATGCCAAGAAAACGTCTCAAAGAAGAAGTACCGGTAGCTGATTGAGGAACTGGAAAGGTCTTTATTATACTGTTGCGTAAACTTTCTCGACCAATTGCATTCATAATATAGCTTTGGGGCGGGCCTATTAGGTCGAGTGACACTTTAAAAACCGACGTTTCGTGACAACTGATTGTCCCTTTATCAAGGTTTGCCAAGAAAGAAAGAAAGAAAGAAAGAAAGAAAGAAAGAAAGAAAGAAAGAAAGAAAGAAGTAATGAGCCAACAATGCCACAGCCCCCATAGATAAATGGTATAAGATAGGAAGCCATGTCGCAACAAATAGTTACTCCATGACCTCCCGAAACCAAGAAGATGTTGGTAATGAAACTATAGAGGGCAGCCATGATTTACTCAAAAGACAACCACCACCTGTATTAAAGTTATGTGGTTGAATTTTATTGTTCATACCTTGTCTGGAAGTGGTTTCAGACCGTCTGAGTTTATGGAATAACCCAAGAATTTAATGTCTTTCACGCCTACGATACATTTGGCGACATTAACACACAGACCGTACTCATTGAGTCTCCCAAAAACACTTCGCAGATGGCGCTGGTGTGTTTCCTCGTCGGGAGAAGCAATTAGCAAGTCATCCAAATGGCAGAAAACTAAATCTAGTCCCATGGGAGAAGCAATTAGCAAGTCATCCAAATGGCAGAAAACTAAATCTAGTCCCATAAGCGCAGCATTCATAAATCTTTGGGCACGATTCCTTAGTCCAAACGTCATGTATGGAAATTCGAATAGCCCAAATGGGGTCGTAATCTCTGTTTTGGGTATGTCAGCCTCATGAACAGGTATCTGTTGATAAGCACGAGTCAGATCAATAGATGAAAATATCATTGTATCAAATAATATATGACTGCAAATTACCGGGTGAGTTAGCCGAGGTCGTTGCGGAATGACTGTTGGCAGTCGCTCACATCCGGGAGGCGAGGAGGTTCGAATCCCCCCGCCGGCAACCTTGAAGATGGTCTTCTGTGGTTTCCCATCTTCCTTCCAGGCAAATGCCGGGGTTGGTCCTGAACTATAGGCCACAGCCGCTACCTTCCAACTCCTCGACCCTCCCTTCCAACTTCCTCCCCAACGGTACTTGTAGCTCACCCATTGGGTGTCCGTCTCGAAGCAGCTACAAAAACTGGCGAGCCGAACATGTCCTCGGACACTCCCGGCATAAAAGCCATACGCTAAAAAAACCTGCAAATTGGCAACAACAAAACCTTTCGAGTAAACGAATTTAAATATTTAGGTGAATGGATTACAGCAAACTGTAACGAAAGGAAATCAATTGAATCGAGGCTTCAGAAAATGGAAACTGCTTTTCAATCAACAAACATATTTATAACGAAAAGAGTCTCTCCTGGAACTGCAAAATTTGCCACTATACAACTGTAATCAAACCTGAAGCTCTCTATGCTTCAGAAACACAAAATCTCCAACACAAAACACTAAAACACTAAATAGAAGTGAAAGAACGTAAAATAATGCGAAAAATCCTTGGACCAAGAACAAAAGATGGTGTACATTATCCATAGCCTAATACAGAAATATACAAAAAAAATCACCAACACAATGCGAATGCGAAGAATCCAATTTATGGGACACATAGAAAGAATGGACCCGAACAGACTGACACACAAAATACACACTTTCTTAAAGAACAAGGCTACTAGACCGAATTGGTATAAATTTACAGAAGAAAGACTTAAATGAATTAGAATCACCAAACTTGCATGACCGGAAGGAAATGGGAAAATCACTAAAACGCGGGGTTTCGAGGAAGAAGAGAAGAAGACTACACAATATCAATGGGCAGAGCAACGGAAACAGACCCACTGGAATACTGGGCCAACAGGAAGGCTAGAAAGTGTTGATTTCGCATGATCCTAAGCGACCCATTCGCGAATAATAATAATAAGAAGAAAATGACTGCAATCTGTGAGAAAGGGTAAAGAGTATCTGTCAGGAATGGTAACGTTGTTGAGGGCCCTATAGTCACCACAGGGTCACCAATCACCAGACTTCTTCTTCGTTAGGTGTAAGGGGCTTGACCAGCTGCTTTTTGAAGGTCTGCAGAGTCCTTGTTGCAACATATACTCAAATTCTTGACGTGCTATCTTCAACTTTTCTGGTGCGAGTCTTCTCGGTTTGGCAAAACAGGAGGGCATCTTGTTTCGATATGGTGATCAATATTGTGAAGTTTGATTCTCCTGTTCACAATGTTGGGACGTGTTCGTTCAGGAAACGCACTCACAATGGACTGGTAAGGATTTGCATGCAGCACAGATTTGATTTCTTCCTGATTACGTCTGTAGGTCGTGCCATCAACCACCAAGGCGGTGTTACCATCAACCAAACGCTGATGTTTACTATCAACCAGTAGGCAGTAGTGAGATAGGAAATCTATTCCAATAATAGGTCCACTTACTTCCGCTATAATGAAAGGCCAATGAAATTCTCTACGCAACCCGAGATCAAGCCTTAGCAATTTCTGGCCATATGTTTTAATAATTGTTGTATCGTTGGCTGCAAAGAGTACGAATTTACTAGGGGTAAGTTTTTCTTTCGGCGAAGCTGGTATTACGGAAACATCTGCACCACTATTGATCAGAAAGAAGGCAGCTTATTCCTTGTCACATACGGTATATAAAGGCGATTCAGCTGTTTCTGTGTCGCCGGTGAGAGACGGGCATTTAGTTTTCCGGGTTATTTTGTCTAGTGTGAAGCGTGGTACTCATACTGCATGACGGCATGCATTTGAAAGAAAGGTTGCCATATTTGGTGTCGTAGTAGCACGTGTTCTGAGTAGACGTAGTACGGAATCCGTGGCTGTTTGACCTCCTACCTGAGTTCGATCTGTAACGAGTCCGCGAAAGAGGATGAAGTTGTTTGGTTAAGTCTGTCACAAGCAAGGAAAGTTCAGACACTTGCTGTTTTAAGTCTTCTAGTTCATCTGTGCGGGGATTGACAACGTTTATTGGGTGCCACGTGATAGGATGGTGTTGTTTTAATTCCCATATCTGGTCTGCCATGGTGGCCAATTTCCCCAGATCGTCACTGCTCACCGACAATATTGTTCGCATTTCACGAGCCACGAGTTGTAGCCATAGCGTCTTGAGGAATTGTTCACTAACCTTATAATCAGCTACATTTTTAATTGCACATAGCAGTTGTGAGGGTTTCCCATCACCTAGTTCCAGTTCCGTCAGGAGTTTCCGAGTTTTGTTTGCCTCACTGACTGCGAAAACTGATATTAGTCGTTCCTTAATGGTATCGTATTTACTGGTGTCAGTTGGTGACCTGTGTTACTCTCACTACTGTATCATATTTGGTGATGTTATTCGTACGAAACTGGGCAATGAACCATATTTTAGGTTCGGGCTCACACAATCTCTAACGACATCGCGTCGGGGTCACCAATCTACATTAATATAAATCTAACTATTTATAATGTATGCGGTGATCTATTTATTGCCACAACAGGGCAGTGCCCCAATTACAGTAGCAAACAATTGTTTACACACAGATAATACATGAAAATACTTCAAAATACAAAATAAAAATTGAAAATAAAAAATTGAAATTTAAAAATTATAATTAAAAAAGAAGAAATTGTTAACAAGAAATATACACAAGTTCTGGTCGCAATAACAGTAAATGAAGGATGTGGTCAAATAATTATTATGGGGTTTGAAGCCATTTTCAGTGTTGCCTTAGTAAACAAAAGTTTGGTGCTTCTCAGTCGGTCAACACGAATGTACGTATCCAAAAGAGTTGAGTTACGAGTCACCGAGTGAATAGCGCGCTGCCGAACTGGACAAGTCTCCTAACCAGATAAGTAGCCTTTCATCAATTTAAGTCTCGCCCCTCCGTGGCTTAGGCGGCAGCACGCCGGCCTCTCACCGCTGGGTCCGTGGTTCAAATCCCGGTCACTCCATGTGAGATCTGTGCTGGACAAAACGGAGGCAGACAGGTTTTTCTCCGGGTACTCCGGTTTTCCCTGTCAAAATTTCATTCCAGCAACACTCTCCACTATCATTTCATTTCATCTGTCATTCATTTAATCATTGCCCCAGAGGAGTGCGTCAGGCCTCGGCAGCCGGCACAGTTCATATCCTCGCCGCTAGATGGGGGCTTCATTCATTCCATTCCTGACCCGGTCGAAGACTGGAAACAGGCTGTGGATTTTCATTTTCATCCGATACCGATCACGGCGCGGCAAGCTCTCGCGCTGACACCCGCTCGCTGGCCGGTAAAAAGTGCGCGACTTCTCCCCACTACTTTGCGTCAACATACAGTCATTTAATAGCAATTTCTAGTGAAAATAATTATCTACAAACTTAGCTGGTTTTACAAGAAATGTTCAAAGTGTTGTCCGTCAGCTCGCAAGTATGCCTGGCACCTCGTAAACAAGTTTCTAGACACACGGCGAATTTCTTCCTGGGTGACGTTCGTTATAACTTGGCGAATATTTTCTTTTAACTCCTCACTTGTGTGAGGATTGTTTGCATATACCTTTCCTTTCAGCATTCCCCAGAGGTAATAATCACATGGATTTAAATCGGGTGATCTGGCGGGATAATTAACTATACGGTCATTGAAAACTTCCCGTATTACTGCCAAGGAGTGATTAGCTGTGTGCGCCGTTGCATTATCTTGCATGAAGTAACCATTGCTCTTTTCTTCGTCCGTGAGTTCATGAAAGAACGGCCTTATGATTAGGTCAATGTAACGGTTAGAATTAATTGTTTCGTGGAAAAATATAGGTCCTATAATTCTGCGAGAAGTTATCGCACACCACACTCCAACTTTCACATCATGAAGCGGCCGGACATGCAACCGATGTGGATTTTCAGCGCTCCAGTAGCGATTGTTTTGGCTGTTCACATAACCACTTAAGTGAAACCAAGCCTCGTCACAAAAAAAAAAAAAAAAAAAAATCAGGGTCTACATATCCATCGTGAACTGACTGCAGCAGCCAGTTGCAATACCGAATCCTCGCACCACCATCAGGCTCCCTTAATTTGTGGGCAGCTGTGAGTTTGTATGGTTTGGCTTTCAACAACTTCGTCGCATTACGAGCAGAAGAAAACGACACATTAGTCTGCGCAGCGAGACGTGATACAGATTTCGACGGGCTTCTTTCCAAGATAACTCCTACTTCATCAAGCTTTTCCTCTGTTAAAACAGTCCGTCTTCTGCGTCTCTTCTTGTTGTGAACGGACCCGGTGAAGCGGAACTTCTTTACAATATCGCGTATCGTGCGCCTATGTGGAGGACGGATACCAGGATATTTCCGAATGAATCGAAAACGGCACTCTCTAACAGAAGAATACTTCGCATAAGAAAGCACAATGAATACACGTTGTTCTATAGAAAACATCACTTTAAGGCAACACATAAACTGTAAAATTGTCCCGAGACTGCACTGTATGTTAGGTCAAATCAACTAGCACTTCACAAGCTTGAATACGCCGGTGATATTGACAGCTTATTGCAACATTGCCGATACAGCGCACGTGTTCATTGCGGGGAGAACGCCAAGGCCACCTTCACCGGCCTAGCGACATGCGGGAAATAAAATGATGACCCGGTACTTTACAATCAGAATTGACCATTCACAACAACCCCATAGTCATTCCAAAAACAGGCAAATTCCGGAGTTCTATCACAACTTTCAGCATCTCACTAAAACATCACATAGACTACAATTAACAGATACCGACAAGTTGCATTACCAATACAGCAAAGTGTAGATATTGTAAATATTTTCACCTGTATTTTCAGACATAGATTTGTATCCTAAGTGTCGCTTGACGGTCGAAACAGGTCATCCTAGTGTATTTATTAACATCGTGTAATTTTTTTCAGGATTAGGGTATAACCCAGCTCTTTTGAGTAAATTCGTGTTGACCGACTGAAAAGCACCAAACTTTTGGTCACATAATGTAAAACTAGATTCATATTTTTAGGTACTAATACAATAGCAATTAAAGATGTAAGGTTGGCCGTAATGTTTAGTATTGGTAATTAGTAGGGCCCGGAAATTGATGCCGTAAAAAGTTTAAAAAATGCACTTAAAATTTTCAAAAATGACTGTATTAAATGACCTAAAAATTCGAAAAATGCACAATACAATGGAAAAAATGTTCTTATAATAAAAAAACTCTTCAATATTTCAAAAATGACATCTTAAGCTCTAACTGAAAAGGCAATCAAAACAGATTTCTAGCGCTTAACGAAAGGTTAATGTTTACTTTAGTCACTGCACTACGAATGCCATTCAGATGTTGTCAAATGTAAATGATCTGCGGTTGTCAGCCAACAAGTTTTTATATCTCGAAAAGCTGCGTTCAACATCAACTGATGTGATCGGAGCGTACTTGAAGTGAGAAAGGTCGTTTGCTGCTAAATCCTCCTCAATCCCATCCATGCAGTAGTTTTCACCAGAAAGAAAGTCTGAGATTTTGCATAATGTTTTATACCCGGTGTTTTTGTCCAGCACTTTTTTCAGTTTTGTTGCAATACCCGCAACAATTTCGCCACGATTGTTCCTAAGACTAGTTTCCACCCGGTTGATTAAGGAAATTGATCCAACCATTTCTTCGCCCGTTTTCTCCAACGATGTGATTGTTGCTGTCAATAACGCGAAATTTGATTTTGTGAATGCCAAACTACCTTCACTGTTTGGTTTAGATATGTCCTGGGCACTTTTTTTTATTGCTGCAGCTTCTTCGCTGCACTATTTCCTTCACTAACTTGAAGTTTTTGCAATAATACATACATGCGTTTAACCACGTGCCCCAGCGAGTTATAGGTTGTGGGGTACGGTAATGCAATGCCTGGAGCTTTCGCTCTAAAACTTGCGACTCGCGAGGGTGCTTTTAAGAAAACGTTCTTAACGCTCGCTATAAGCCTGTCTACACTAGAGCCCTTACTTCTTCACAAACTCTGTGCAGTCCATGGGCAAGACATGTAACATGGACCATTTTAGAATGGAGTGCCTTCAATGAATTAGTTGCTCGTACGGTGCAGCATCAGTTAAAAATAAAAGTACACCGTCATGTTTGATGCCCTCAGGCCACAGGAAAAACATAGAACTATCAGTTTTGATATGGTAGAATTGTTGGTCTTTTCTAACACTTCGGCAGTCAATAAAAAAATATTTCACCTAGTGTATGCACTTCTAAGGTTCCGATTACAACTTTGGCTATATGACGCCCGATAGCATCTAAAGTTTCGTCGATTGACACCCATATCTTCTTCCCGAGAGTTTCAGATCTTATTTTGTTTAATGTGTCTTCGTAACAATGCGGCAAATAATTCTTACGTAAAGTTGATTCGTCTGGTATTTCTTGATTCGTATGTTTCTCCAAAAATCCACGTAATTTCGGGCTGTTGAGTTTATACGGTACAGCGGAATGTTTGCAGATACAAATACATCAAACAATTCTTTACTGAACTGTGAGCACTTGCCGGAAGTCGAAGCAACTGAAGGCAGTAAGCGCTGAGTTGCAGGTTTATTTGAAACACGCTAAAGAGCACGGATGTGTTTATCAAGACCGATATGTTGCGTTACAGTAAATCTTCTTTCAGCAGCTACTTTAGTTCCACACAGTTTGTAAAACAATATGCCTCCATCGGTAGAAAACACATCGTCACCAAAGTCAGATACAAGTTGTTTTAAATGCACTGACACACTCGGTTTCATTTTAGGCATTTTGAAAGCGACAATGAACGATATCTCTCGCCTTCAACTATGCTGAACTGAGACAAGAATATACACCCCTTCCCCTTTCTACCCCGCCACAGCTGACCTTGGTCAACAGAGCAAGTAATATTCCATTCCGCCAATAACTGGTTTGCGACGAAAATAAGAGCATCTGTATACCTACCGGACCGTTGTTCTCCATCCAAGATATATATTTGTCTACTAATAGCAATACTGAAATATTTTATTTCAATATTTTAAATTATCTTGTATGATCTACTAGCTTCTTCTTAACGCTGAGAGACGTAACTCCATCATATAAAGCTGTGGCATAAAAAAAAGACCTTAAAAGGCCGATTTCTCTAAAATAAGACCACAAAATTCTAGCATACTTAAAAAATGCTCTTAAAATGGAAAAACAGCAAAAAATGCAAAAAGATACAAAATAAAAATGACATATTTGAATACGGGGGCCCGTCCGGAGTTTCTATGTACTTCAGCATTGTTTTAGACAGCTCAGTAAAAAGATGACATATCATCAATATCCGGGCCCTAGTAAAGTGAAACCTAAAACTAACAACAGCTACATTTAATAACTTTCTAATAGTGAATCATTTGACAACTAAAACTAAGTGTTATTTTCTTCTATAATTTAGCAAGGACATTCCAAAATCTAAACTGTTGTCAGCTGAGAGCCTGTTGTAAGTGCAGCACATATTCAATGTCGGTGAATTTTTATGGAAATTTGTATTACATTTTTTTAAACTACGTATTAGGAGTTATCGTTTTCCGAGACCCTTCTTTCTCACGTTGAAATTTATTTGCCCTCAAGTTTCACTCGTGTCTGAGATACCATTGATAATTTTATACAAATACATATATCTGCTGAGCAATAATCCTGCGTGTTGTAAGTTTAGTCATTTTGAATTCTGACAACAAGTTAGAGTAAGGAATTCTACATCGGATGGCTAATATTGTGTACTCTTGTAATATAGGAAGCGTGACAGTTTCTTTTGCAGTCTTTCGATGTGATTACATGCGACTCATACATTGGAGACCAGACTACTGCAGTCGTTATTGTAACTCTTTTATTATCTCTACTCAACGACAGAGTTCAAGGAAGAGTAAAGAAAGAACTATATACAGTCAAAGAAAGAAAGAAAGAAAGAAAGAAAGAAAGAAAGAAAGAAAGGTATAATATATGTTCGTATTGAGCCCGATTGCTCATTCTCGATCTGAAGATCGATGGCAGCGAGACGACAGTAGCCTATCTAAGAACTCACTTTGGAACTATGCTGAACGCACCTGAATGGCATTTGAAGTCTTTGAACATATTGATTTGACTTTGGTGTCTGGATAACTTATTTTTGTGCATCCTGTATAATTTTAAACGCTGGAAATGTTTGGAATTCATCAGCATCTTTATTTTGGAACTTTGGAATTATTATGGGAATTAATAAAGGTATAACATTGCAGTAAACGCGATCAGAACTAATTGGATCAACACTTGACTACGGCTGTTACAGTTTACTTCCGTCTTCTTCGACGTGATACACTCGATCTGTCAGACCCCATGGTGGGTGAATGTGTTTTTACATAAGTGAAACCGGGTGAGTTAGCCGTGGTCGTTACGGCGTGGCTGCAGGCAGTCGCTCACATCCGGGGGGCGAGGAGGTTCGAATCTCCCCGTCGGCAACCTTGAACATGGTCTTCTGTGGTTTCCCATCTTCCTTCCAGGCAAATGCCGGGGTTGGTCCCTAACTATAGGCCACAGCCGCTACCTTCAAATTCCTCGTCCTTACATTGACTCTTTCCTCCCCAGACAACACTCCACACGCGACGGTACTTGTAGCTCACCCCATGGAAGCAGCTACAAACTCTGGCGAGCCGAACCTGTCCTCGGACACTCCCGGCACTAAAAGCCATAGTTGATAATCCACGCTTTATTCGTGCAGGAGTTGATCATCATTGTGAGAGCTGTGGACTGTATAACTATATAAAGCAGTATTCTGCAGTATTTTGGTGTATTTGCCGAGTTATAATATTTTTCATACAACCCACACGAGGATATGGAATTTAGTAGACATGGGGTCTATTTGTGAAAACACGTTATCTATTAGTGTATAATGATAAATCTACGCAGCAAATTACAATGGAATTACATTATCTAACATATCGGTAGAAAGAACAGTGAATATTTATTTCATACGACGGCTGATTGCAGCGTTGTTCGACGACCACGTGGTGTGAACGTGAGTGTCGGGCCTACTGTAACTAAAACAGTTTGGAGTGTTGCCAAACATTATATTAATGATATTTTAAACGTCCGTGGCGGGTGTTATGGCCATTCTTGCTTATACTGCACACTTGTAGAGTCAGTGAAAGTATTCTTTTAACCGGGCCGATAGCCTAGATGTTAGGCCCCTTAAAACAACAATTATCATCATCATCATATTCTTTTAACCTGTGAACATCACGCTACTGGAACCCACATTATTCAAGATGGGAGCACATGGTTATGGAGATCTCGCCCATATGTATAAGTGCTATGGAAGATGTGATCATGGAGTAGTTTAAACAAGACCTGGGAGAGCGACGGATGTCAGGAAATGCTGGAGTTATAGGCATGGCAATGGAGGCAGGCCATGAAATCGCAGTGATGACCCGGGCGAAAACTCAAATGAACGACAGACTCCAAACTAATATTGGTGAGCGATGTTTGTAAAGGGTCCCCCCCCGTTGAGCTACATTCTGTATCCAATAAATAATTAATAACATGTACAAAACTAGGCGTACAGAAGGATGTTTTAATGCACTGATTCATAGACACCTGCTTAGTGACCAAATAAAATTTAAGGAATACTCAAGGCCAGTGGCGTAACTACGGGGGGTGATCTGGGGGTTCAATCCCCCCAGAGCCAATTCCAAACTTCGGGGTGTAGTGGTAATTATTTACCATAAGGGATACTTTTCTATAAATATATATATATTAACCTCTTCTCATTCTCGCTTTTCATATCACAATTAACAGCCACTTTTATAATCTAAAAAAATTTAATCCGTCCGATTCTTCTTTCTCCATTTCCAAAAACTTCTTTTCATATAAGCAACTTACTACATCTTCTCATCAACCAACCAAAAAGCCCATATTTCCTTTCATCACTCCCCATTAAATCTAACCAAGAACACAATAATCTCCATAGATTTTCTAAACAGATACTCACAATCCTACATACATTATAATAAAGTCATAGAATAAAAAAAATACAGCATCATAGAAGGAATATAAAAATACGCTTCACTGGCAAGGCCCCCCATTACCTCACTGCCAGAAACTAAATATCTCTAACTTTAGGTAATGGACAGCACTCCCAGCAAGCGCCATTTTCCTAACCTAAAAACTATTTAAACTATGTAACCACATTGGGTTACAATTCGCCCCCCATATATATGTTGTTCTCGCGTGAAAAACACGTGAGAATCACATATATATATTTAAAAAAACTATACAAATGAAAATAATACATATCACACATACACAGTATTAACAAATACACTAAAATTATCAATAAATATTATGTTCACATTAATCGAATATCACTATTAAGTATCTTAGATCATTCAACAATACATTGATATTGCAAAGATGGAATGTCACTGTTTTCTCTGAGCCTGTTTAAGTACATGCCATAATATCTCTTCTCTGGACTATGATACGAATCACATGCTTCTGAATTGGGCCTAGTTTCAGATATCCACTCTTTTGACATTATCGAGTACAAAATGCCGGAACCCACTGTTCTCAAATCGCTCAATAAGTTGAAACACGTCATCTCCAGTAACCTTCACTCGAATATTGTCGTATTTGTCAACACTTATACCGGAACAAATACCTCCAGCAAACATAACGCTATCATCTTCAGTTGACTCTAAAGAAATATAAAGTTCTACATTAGACCTCTCATATCCATCTTCATTCTCAGCAATACCATATTCTTCCTCATTCTTCCACTTTTCGTTCTTCCTATTCATCTGTTTCTCCATTCTTCTTTCTTCCTCTGCCTTCCATCTCGTCTTTTTCTTCAGCCCGCAATGTCATTCCGTACCTTGTACTCCTCATCTTCCATCTCCACCGTTCCTCTCTCCTTCCCTTCCTCATTTTCTCCTCTTCTTTCTGGTCTGTCTCATACTATTCAACAACTCCTTTCTTTTCGTCTTCTATGCCCAAGATAGCGGGTTCAAACCCAGCCGAAGCCGTCGGATTTTTTAAGAGCGTTAAAATCCATCAGTATGCCTTCCTTCGGAGGGGAAGTAAAGCCGGCGGTCCCATGTCATAGATTTATGGCATGTTAAAGAACCTTCCACTAATTGCACCTGTGTGAAGCTAAATTGGATAGGTTAAGAATGTAAATAACGCTCTTAGGTTTCTATGTTTGTTGCCAAGAGCCGACTGCGGTGATGTCTAGTAGCTAAGTTCTGAACTTGGCCTAGTAATCGTCGACGGTGGCGCTTGGCGGCAAAAGTAGGAACTATTTGAAAAATTCTCTAAGTTGCAGTACTTAAATTAAAAAAAAGATAACACACACTAATACAGTCATCACAATTAACACCGGTTATCAGACAGATTCTACACACACCCAAAGTACACGGGGCTACATGACTGCGTTGTCGCAGCCCCTAAACTTAAGAACCAACCAACCTTCTTTTCGTCTTACATCTCATCCTTTTCATCCCCATTTTCCTTCTCCAACGCTTCTTCACCTTATCTTTTTCCAGTATGCTGTCTTCTTCATGACTCACTCTTGCACTTTCACCCTCATCTTTAACCTCTTTTTCTTGGCAGATATTGTCCTCCTCATGACCAACTTCATCTGCTAGTAGTTTCTCTTCTATCTTTTCTTCTCCTTCTTCAGTTTCGTCCATATCACGTACTTTCCTTCGTTCTTCCGTTTCATTTTTTCCGTTATCCGTTTCTCCTTTCACTTCTACCGTGCCCTCTATATCATCTTCTTCCTTGTCCTAAGTTTTATCCTCCTCCTCCATTTGACCTTCTCCCTTATCCGTTTCACCTGTCTCTTCTCCAGTTTCTTCCATGTCACCTACTTTCTTACTTTCTCCCATTTCACCTTCTCCGTTATCCATTTCTCCTTTCTCTTCTACCTTGCCCTCTATCTCATCTTCTTCCTTGTCCTCAGTTTCATCCTCCTCCTCCTTTTTCCCTTCTTCTTCTTCTTCTTCTTCACCTTGTTCTCTCTCTCTTGTCCATCTTCTTTATTACGCCCCCGACATCTCTGATAATTCCAAGATTCTATTTCCTTTCTTAAATACTCCTTTAAAGGCTCTCCATACTTCTTAATTTCTGCGTCGATTTCATTACATACCCTTTGAAACAAACTGGGGTTCTTTCCGCTCAATAGCATGCCAAACAAACTACACTCCATATTCTCCATTTCCTTGTTCGTACTCACGTTATGATTCTCATTTTTCTTTATTCCCTTCTTCGTTCCCCACGTTGTTGCGCAATATTGTAACCATACGTTTTCCAAACTTCGGGGTGTAGTGGTAATTATTTACCATAAGGGATACTTTTCTATATATATTTTAGCCTCTTCTCTTTCTCCCTTTTCATATCACAATTAACAGCCACTTTAATAATCTAAAAACATTTAATCCGTCCGATTCTTCTTTCTCCATTTCCAAAAACTTCCTTTCATATAAGCAACTTACTACATCTTCTCATCAACCAACCAAAAAGCCCATATTTCCTTTCATCACTCCCCATTAAATCCAACCAAGAACACAATATCTCCATAGATTTTCTAAACAGATACTCACAATCCTACATACATTATAATAAAGTCATAGAATACAAATAAAATAAATAAAATAAAATAAAATAAAAACAGCATCATAAAAGGAATATAAAAATACGCCTCACTGGCAAGGCCCCCCATAACCTCACTGCCAGAAACTAAATATCTCTAACTTTAGGTAACGCACTCCCAGCAAGCGTCATTTTCCTAACCTAAAAGCTATTAAAACTATGTAACCACATTGGGTTACAATATCAAGCTAGTGAACAGTGATTCACTGATATCATGAGGTATTTCTTAGATGTTTCTCCCACATTTAGAGCTACACGTTTATTAGTCACTAAAATTATTCAATGACACTTTGAGGATTAATAATGAATTAATATTGATAATAATAATAATCAAGTGATAGATTTTTGAACTAATCTGAGAACTAAATAACTATGTAGTCTAAACGAATGAATGCTAATCTTAAATTTCCTTTCTGACCATTTCTTAGAGTTTGTGAGTTTCGACGTTATGTAAATACCGTTTGACTATCCCCAATCTCGAGACGACGATCATCTAATGACGGGATAATTTGAAAACCCAGTCGTTATTATGGAAAGCGACATAGGACCATGCGACATGTCACAGCAGTCGCCAACGTAATTTTTCCCATTACACTTATGACCATTTCTCTGTAAACCGCAGGAAACTGTGCAGGTAGGAATGCCGATTGCATTACCAGTACGAGTGTACTGAACCTGTGAAATTTGTGTTGCAAATAGCTTTGATATTTCTTCGATTTAATTCAATTAGTAACAGAATGTGCATAGCTTTGTATTTTTTTAACTTTCCTAGGATAAACGCATCTCGTTTATCAGTAATATTTTAATATCAGATAGGGTTAGCTAAATGTAATGTAAATGTTGGAGTGAATAGAATCATAGATTAGCTATTCTTATTGTGCTACTGATTAACGTAAATTTGACTTTGCATTGTAAACAAGTAAATATCTTTCTTGCTAGTAGATTCATGCCTGTCATTATTATTATTATTATTATTATTAAATCTCCGATGTGATTGCTTAGGTAATCTTTACGTATTTCTCTCTTAGTGATTGACTTATTCTTCGATTTGTGAATAGGACTTTGAGAGATTTAAGATAGACTTTAGATAGGAGATACTTTTTACTTTCTTTTCAGGGCAGTTCAGATTCGGACTAGCCGATTTTGACCTCTCAGAAGTAGGCTAGGGGTCTGTGATTTTACCAATAAATTTAGTGTGATTTTAACATAAGCCTGTCCCCAATATTTCGAGGTTGTTTTTGTGTTTTTTTTCCTATGAGTGTATTCCACTGAGCTGGTCATAAGAATAGAACTCTCATATTCCCGACACCCCAAGTACAGTTTTTCGTGCTAGGACAGCCTACGAATACATTCTTTCCCCGAGTCCTGTGTGTTGGCCAGAGGAGGGTTTCGGAAGGGCTGTTTGAGACCGGCAGCTCCACGGAACTCTCGTCTGACGGGCACATACGACTAAGATATTTTTGGCGCCAAACATGGACGCTTCGAAACGAGTGTTCGAGTTACAACGGTAGGACTTGAGAGTACAGTTTATTAGCACTTCAACAGGTCAGTGAGGTACTGAGATTTCGTACTGCCGATTGAACACTGTCACAAGATAGACAGGCTCGAGCAACGTCGTCGATTAAAAACGACTTGGGAGATCAATTCCAAATTTTAATGGCAAAGTGATCGATAAATTTCCCTAGAAGAAGGAGAGAAGAATGAACTTAATTCACAGAAAAGTGATTGTGGATGTGTATTCATTGTTGTTTTACTGTGCACTTCCCAGTAAAGTTCCACTAGTGAACTCGCCAGAGTGAATTTCTGAAAATTTGGAACTGCCGACCCAGAATACGCTATCATTACTGTGTTCGGAAGGGTTGACAGGATAAATTAGAAGTTTTGTAAATTTCTGTGTGAAATATTATGGTTTAGGATAGTGTTAAAAGTTGAAAACGTTTGCGTTGACCTAGTTTGGTAGTTAAATATTTGGGTAAAAAATATTTAATAATTTGTTCAAAAATAGTGCCGAAGCTGTTCCACTGTGTACATTGGTCATTCCCCCACCAATCACTATCGTGATGTATGTCTCGTCCGATTTAATGTATTCATATTAACTAGTGAACCCGAGCGAGAACCCTCGCATAATGGGTTGTGTGCCCCCCATGTGCACAGACCACCCACCCAGTCCTAGTGCTATGCGGGCTGTATGCGATACAGTTCTGGCAGGGGCTATCGTCTTGTTTATTTGTTTAAAAGCACCTTATAAACAAATAAATATATTTCCGTTGACTTTTCAAGAAATGCAAGATTTTTCCTGTGCTATTGAGATAATTTGTAAGATTTTGGTACGAACCACACCTTCTAACTCCCTCTGGTTTAGGAGCTTGAGTTTTGTGAAACATACACCTTAGCGTATTATACAGTGTGGTCCACCCGCTCCTTATTATTTAGTTTTATGAAACCCAACTGACATCGCATTTCTCCCGATGGTCAATATTGCTCTGCGCTCTGACTGTGTGACAGCAATGTAATTGGGTCATGGGTCTAGCAAAGAAAAACCGACCTTAAACTTTTCCCCGCCAAATACTATGGCCCATTCTACTAACATTTGACTTACTGCTCCTTGAAATAACACACATACACGTACTACGATCGAATTAATTCCTTACGCCACGTGATCTGTATTAGTAGAAAGTTAAATCAACACCATAAACCGTGATTGAAGACTTTGAGATGGACTTAAACGTTTGAGGTGGACGGCTCCAGTAACTACAGCACGTTTAGCGTGCGGCATCTACCATGTGTTGGTGGCTGAGGGGTATAAAGCCTGACCGTACGTGGAGGGTGCGAGCGGGTAGAATGGTGCTTCGAATCCAGTAGTAGGCATGCTTTTTTGAACGAAAGCCCATATTCCATTTTAGTGGGGATGTAACTACATTGCCACATTTATTGCCTTACAACGTATTTTTGTGAAGAGTACGTTGAATTTTGATGATTTATAAAGAAAATGAAGCCTCCGTGGCTCAGGCGGCAGCACGCCGGCCTCTCACCGCTGGGCCCGTGGTTCAAATCCCGGTCACTCCATGTGAGATTTGTGCTGGACAAAACGGAGGCAGACAGGTTTTTCTCCGGGTACTCCGGTTTTCCCTGTCAATTTCATTCCAGCAACACTCTCCACTATCATTTCATTTCATCTGTCATTCATGTAATCATTGCCCCAGAGGAGTGCGTCAGGCCTCGGCAGCCGGCACAGTTCATATCCTCGCCGCTAGATTGGGGGCTTCATTCATTCCATTCCTGACCCGGTCGGAGACTGGAAGCAGGCTGTGGATTTTCATTTTCATAAAGAAAATACGATCGAATTGGTACGATATGCCACGTGACCTGTAATGCCAGAATATTAAAACACTGGCATGAATATTAACATAACATATCGAAGTGTTGCTCCTGAGGTCCGGGTTCGATTCCCAGCTCTGCCAAGAAATGTAATACTTGTCTGAGGGCTGAAATTGGGTACACGTAGCCTCGTGAAGCAAATATTCGATTCCCACCTCAGCCACCCTGGAAATGGTTTTCTGTGGTTTCCCACTTCTACTCCGGCCAAATTCCGGGACGGATTCTATCTTAAGGCCACGCCCGCCTCCATCCCAATCCTTAATTGCAAATACACACATAATTACAAGCCCGCAATAACTCAGGTTATCAGACAAATTCTACACACACACCCAAGTAAACGGGGCTAAATGACCGCGATGTTCTAGCCCCTCAAATGAAACAAAACAACAACATATCGAAGGATATTCTGATCGCCAGTACTTGCATCGAAGTCGTATTCCTTAGAAATTCCCATGGTATTATTAGCATACTTTCGAATTTTGCAAAAATGAAAGTAGACTAATGAGATCTACACAGGGCCAAAAATTGTGTGTCTGTCTGAGTGTGTGTGACTGTGTGTCTGGGTGTGTGTGTGTGAGAGTGTGTGTACTCTGAATATCTGCCCCCTCTATCAATTCGAACACGGTGAAACCGAATTGAACGAAATTTGGTACAGAGGTAGCACTAGCGTAGAACACCTCAGTGTCATGTTTTATAACGCCACCATCTTGACGGAAACGCAATGGTGGCCACCCAAATGTTCAAAGTTTAAATCAAATTACGACTAACTTAATCATCCGATCTCTACCAAATTTTGCAACAACATATACTTGTATGGCGAGCGTCGTTTTACTGAACTACAAGGTCATCAGCCCATTACTTTGCAGATGACGGCCATGTATGTGTGCAAATCGATTCCCCGTATCAATTCAAACACGGTGAAACTGAATTGAACGAAATTTTGTACAGAGGTAGCACTAGCAAAGGGCACTCCAGTGTCATGTTTTATATCGCCATCTTGACGAAAACGTAATGGCGGTCATCCTAATATTAAAAGATAGAATCAAATTACGACCAACCTAATAATCTGATCTCTACCAAATTTTGCAACAACATACCTTTATGTATGGAGAATCTTTAGACTACACTACAAGGTCATCAGGCCAATAATGTGCGGATAGCGGCCATGTATGTGTGCAAATCGATTCCCCCTATCTTTTCAAACACCGTGAAACCGAATGGAACGAAGTTTTGTACAGAGGTAGCACTAGCAAAGGACACCTCAGTGTCATGTTTTATATCGCCGCCATCTTGACGGAAACGGAATGGCGGCCACCCAAACGTTAGAAGCTTAAATCAAATTACGACCAACCTAATAATTTGATCTCTACCAAATTTTTCAACAACATACCTTTTTGTGGAAAGCATCTTTTGACTGAACTACAAGGTCATCAGCCCAATAGTTTGCAGATAGCGGCCATGTATGTGTGCAAATCCATTCCCCACATCAATTCAAACACGGTGAACCCGAATTGAATGAATTTTTTACAGAGGTAGCACTAGCAAAGGGCACATCATATTCATGTATAATATCAGTATAGCACGTTGTATTTCAAGAAGCTACTACAACCAACATTCAATTATGCTCCTTGAAAAGTACAAAGAGTTATAACAATACCCATTCATTTACCGAACATCTTGTTTTGTTATTTAATTTTAACAAAAAGTCATAGCATATCTTTAGGCCCGTATCACACGACATTCGCTGGCAAGGAAGCTGCTGTGATCGCTGGTACAAAATCCTGTATGATTCTGTTCTCTTCGTCAGTACACCTGCTTGTATGACCGAAGTGTATCACACGCTAGCATTTTGTACGCTAAGTTGTATGAAATAAAGCCGAAGGGCTGTCGTTTGAGGGCATTATTTGCAGTTCTGTCGCCTTATTAACGTAAAGTGGTCGCGAAACTTGCTTTCAGTAAATTAGGAAACATGCCAGGTACTGAATGAATGCATTCCAATCAATATTTAAGATCTAACTGTAATAATTGATTATTTTACCATACGCGTTAATAAGAAGCGCAATAAAAACCTCAACAGTGTGTTGGAAATGGGTGCAAGTGTTATTGCGTCCGCTCGCTCTTTCGAAGATCCCGGGTTCAAGACTATCCAACGGCAGATTTTTAAAATTCTTTTTAACTATTTTATTATACACTCCCTACCTCGTACAGCAAGATTTCAACTTGGTTTTGATCACATTATCTACGGAGACGATAGGGAAAGTTATTTTCTTGTCTCATTAAAATGGCTATTTTCCCTAAATACTGTTCAAAACCATGGATGGATACTATTCGTTATAATTATTTTTTAGTCGATTTTACCCTCCAGGTTAGGTCCCATGGACTCAGCGAGGGATCCCATCATTACCACCTCTACGGGCAGTGTCCTGGAGCATGAAACATCTCGTCTGGGGGATACAACTGGGGAGGTGGGATCACCACCTCGCCCAGGCAGCCTCACCTGCAAAGCGAACAGGGTCCTCTTGAGGGATGGAAAGGGAGGGGCGGATCGGGATGAATAGGCAAGGAAGAGGGAAGGAGGCGGCCGTGGCCGTACGATAGGTAACATCCCGGCATTTGCCCGAAGGCGAAGTGGGAAACCACGGGAAACCACTTTTGAGGATGGCTGAGGTGGGAATCGAACCCCCTCTACTCATTTGGACCACCCGAGGCTGAGTAGACCCCGTCCCAGTCCTCATACCACTTTTCAAATTTCGTGGCAGAGCCGGGAATCGAACCCAGGACATCCGGGGTGGCAGCTAATCACGCTGACCACTACGTAACGGAGGCGACTCCATTCGTGATAGTTAGAATTTTAATAGTTCAATATTTATAATAATATGACACGTTCTGTAATTACTGGCTTGCTGCGAGGCTCAGCGGTAATGTTCTCGCTTGCTGTGCCCAAGGTTGCAGGTTCGTATCCTGGCGCAGTCAGCTGGCATTTGAGGGTGCGCAAATGCGAGGGAGCCGTGTCAGTAGATTTACTGGCACGTTCAAGATCCCCTTCGGAGCAAAATTCCGGCACCCCGGCGTATCTAAAAGCTAGAGCAGTCAAAAGGGACGTAAAACCAATAATATTATAATTATCTGTATTTACTGTATGTTTAGGGCAGATGTCCTTGTAGTTCCGCCCCTTAAAACCTCACTAACTATTATTGTAAGTGTATAGCAAGCGCTTTTCGCACAGACGCCGTTGAAAGAAATTATAGTTTCGGTCTGATGTATTTATTTAAACACAATAGTGCTAAATGTTCCGGCATAACTCAACAAGATGACAGTGTTTCGCCCCGGTGTGCAATTGGACTCTTCAGTTGGTTAAAGCACACCTCACCAAGACACTGTCTAGTGCACACTGGGAAGGCCATTGCAAGACGTATTTGATACATGTGTATCCGCGTCACGAGCAAGCCAGTGCACTATGTTGAGTTAAGCCGGAACATTTAGCACTATTGTGTTTAAATATATAATGACTCAACGGACAATGCATATTTTCTTATGAAAATTGTATATTCAATGCCAAGGTAAGGTTATAATTGCTTTGGAATGGAGTTTCGACTCCCATAGTGCACTGGCTTGCTCGTGACGCGGATACACATGTATCAAATACGTCTTGCAATGGCCTTCCCAGTGTGCACTAGACAGTGTCTTGGTGAGGTGTGCTTTAACCAACTGAAGAGCCCAATAGCATACCGGGGCGAAACACTGTCATCTTGTTGAGTTATGCCGGAACATTTAGCACTATTGTGTTTAAATATATAATGGCTCAACGGACAATGCATATTTTCTTATGAAAATTGTATACTGATGTATTTATTCGTGAGCCTACCCACATAACAAATCTATTTGTTATGTGGGTCGTCTGAGTGAGTCGGAGTTTTCCTTTAAACAAAGGTGGTGAAAATTTCGAACACTTGCTACGTTGAATATACAGGATACCTTGCTTTCGTTCTACAGATCATTATGTCGTCGTCCAATCTGGCTGCGTACCATCGGATAAGTATGGTGCTTTTGAGGACCAAATAAAAAATCACTCGTTGGAACAGATAGATATGCGTACATATTACATCCACAGTAAACGACATTAAGCCAAAAAAATGTACTAGTTCAAGGTTCGAACCTACTACAATGCGACTTCCTTGGCGTTACTCTAGCAATTCTTGATTTAGGTACCATAACTACCGAGAACCATGGCGTATTGTTGGCACTATGAATCTATTCGTAGACACTTCCCGTCCAAACGTAAGAAGGTGTTATTCGGAGTTCTGATCGTTTCAATCATGAATTATATTTGAGGTCATTGAAAGAACACTGTCACTATTGATTTCTACTATATTCGCGAGGATGTACTCAACGGTAAAGTTGTACAATGGACGTAAAGGAACAGGTACTAATGTTTTTAGGATGACTGTGATATACGCGTTAGTTTGGTTGCCTTCCTCCAAAAATATAAGGGACTGGTGGACCACACTGTATAATAAGATACATTTGAAATTCTAGTTTCCGTCCTTTGGAAGAACCCGCAATTCCTTGACATGAATTTGTAAAAATCATTCATGGGTGGATTTTAATGTCTTGTATCATTGTATGTTTTACGTCACATTGTATTACCATATCATCATTTTAGTTACCGGTACGGTAATAAATTGTCTGCAAGGATTCGCGGCAGGATTAGGTTATTTTATATTCGCTTTGTGAATTTTGTTCATGGTAGGGAATTAGGCTGAGCACAGAGACTCTGTTAGTTGCTCGAGTCTTGTGACATCCAGCCACTTATAGAATCAGGAAAATACGTGCCGATTCTGGGACTTGACCAAGGACAGTGTAGCGCACTTGGGTCAATGTGGCACCACTGTAATGACTAACCCAGTTGACTTGGGACGCCACTATTGTGATTGGTTGCGAGACGAGAAGGCGCCAAAATTGTCATGTTGTGACCACCCAGATGTGGTAGAGATGGGAAACTTTCTGATTGTTCAGGATTTTTCTGAGTGTTCAAGATTGTTCGAAAGATTTTCGTCCGATTTTTCTGGTATTAGTGGATTGTAGGTGATGGTTTCGGATTGCTGTTTGTTTGAGTTATAATGGCTGTCTAAACGAGACGTTTATACTGAATTAGTTTGCGGAGTTTGAGTTATTCTGACTTCGTCTGAATTGTCGTTTGTTGCGTGTTCTATACAATCGCCAACCGGAGTAAATCGTATCCCAGATGTAGTCCCGTATACGGAAATCTTCAGTAGATGACCGGATATGATACCTTATTCAGCAAAGTGTGTCACTGGGTCAGCGCGGCTGGCGGGCTTGCCGGAATAACCCGAGGCTCAGCGAAGTCTAAGATCCGCAGGCCGTCAAATGGCTGACAACAGCAATTTCGAAAAACACGTGTGAATTCAGCTGGAACTTTCTAACTAAAGCGAGTATTGCCAGGTCTAATTTAACCCCAGAATTAATAGAGACGTGGTCGACCAGTTTCAAAGATATGTGACACTATGTCCTTGCCATGTAATTGTGTGTTAGGGCCAAACGTTAGTCTGTGCGCGACAACAATCCTTGCCTTTGCAAATTTATAGAAAATAATAATAATTTTACCAGATTTCAAATGTTTAATTACGGAGGATTACCTCGTGTAGTTGTTGTGCACTTCTCCACTACCTGAAACTGTTAGTGAAATGTCTGTCAGCCCAAGGGGAGAGGGCTATGCACAAAATGGAGGCTCAACTGTGGAGCATCTTTAAGAAACATTGCATAACTCACATTTCTGACCTACCCAAACCTCAGACTGTGGTTGCTACGGGTTTGCGCGCCTGTCACTGCTTTCCTTGGCATCTATAATGCATTTTCCTAAATTATTCAAAACACTATTCATTTCTCTTTTCCCTCCATGTTTTAAGATTCTTTGTAACATTACACATAGGCTTTCCGGACACTTGACGTGCTAGTTTTCTCCAATGATTTACTTCAGGACTCAGGTATTATTAGTTTGGTTCTATTCCTTTGCACTGCAAAAAGTGAATTATTTTTTGGTTACAAAAATGCGAATGAATATACCACCTAAGGTAAAGAAAAGCCCCAAAACACAGGTATGTGACTAAAACAGATGAAACTCACAGGCAGTATGAGGTCTTCACTCAAAACCTGAATGTTGTGGGTCTCCTGAAGTCTAATTAGTTGTTCGGGTGTGGCATGTAACACTTGAATGTCACCCTGCGGAGTATGAATCACCTAAACAACAACAGAAACTAACGTTGACAACATTTTAAACTCATTTAGCAGTACATACACAATATTAGCTGCAAACATACCTGTGTTTCCATCTCCTCCTCTCCAGTTGATACAACCAGGGAATCATGGTGCTCGCGCATCTAACAAAAATGAAAAGAACAATGAAATAAGCCCATTAATGCAGTCATTTTAAAAGCTGTAGGGCATAATAGTCGAGATACCTTCGTCTTTACCAGTGGTAAGCCTCGTACTTTTTTCCGCCAGGCAGTGCGACACTTGGAGTCCATATTCTGCTTTATTCGATACCAATCCTTCTCGGTGATACTGAACCGATGGCGTAAATGACACTGAATACCATATATCTTGAAAATACAAAACAATCAATATAGATGTCAAGCACAGCTACAGCCAAGTACCACACAATAGAACATCAGAACAAATCTCTCTTGGATAAAACATGATGAGTCCATATGTGACCGTGTTATAAACAAACCTCTCTCAGCAGCATGTAATTGTGGAATAATTATTATACACATAAAACGTAGGGATACATTGAATATAGCAGCACAGCACGCGAAGTAAAACACAGAATGTGGTCAGTCCATGTCAGGAGCGCTCTGAGTAGTGGAGATAGTTGATAAGGCTTACTGTGTGTAGTCACATCACAGTAAATGTCAGGAGCGCTCTGAGTAGTGGGGATAGTTAATAAGGCTTACTGTGTGTAGTCACATCACAGTCCATGTCAGTAGCGCTCTGAGTAGTGGGGATAGTTGATAAGGCTTACTGTGTGTGGTCACATCACAGTCCATGTCAGTAGCGCTCTGAGTAGTGGGGATAGTTGATAAGGCTTACTGTGTGTACTCACATCACAGTCCATGTCAATAGCGCTCTGAGTAGAGGGGATAGTAGATAAGGCTTACTGTGTGTGGTCACATCACAGTCCATGTCAGTAGCGCTCTGAGTAGAGGGGATAGTAGATAAGGCTTACTGTGTGTACTCACATCACAGTCCATGTCAGTAGCGCTCTGAGTAGAGGGGATAGTAGATAAGGCTTACTGTGTGTGGTCACATCACATTCCATGTCAGGAGCGATCTGAGTAGTGGGGATAGTTGATAAGGCTTACTGTGTGTACTCACATCAAAGTCCATGTCAGAAGCGCTCTGAGTAGTGGAGATAGTTGATAAGGCTTACTGTGGGTGGTCACATCACAGTCCATGTCAGGAGCGCTCTGAGTATTGGAGATAAACGATAAGGCTTACTGTGTGTGGTCACATCACAGTCCATGTCAGTAGCGCTCTGAGTATTGGAGATAGTTGATAAGGCTTACTGTGTGTGGTCACA
Source organism: Meconema thalassinum (assembly GCA_946902985.2). Lineage (NCBI taxonomy): Eukaryota > Metazoa > Arthropoda > Insecta > Orthoptera > Tettigoniidae > Meconema > Meconema thalassinum. The sequence continues at coordinate 4,541,742 of OX336392.1, read as the reverse complement.
TCACAGTCCATGTCAGGAGCGCTCTGAGAAGTGGGAATAGTTGATAAGGCTTACTGTGTGTAGTCACATCACAGTCCATGTCAGGAGCGCTCTGAGTAGTGGGAATAGTTGATAAGGCTTACTGTGTGTGGTCACATCACAGTCCATGTCAGGAGCGCTCTGAGTAGTGGGAATAGTTGATAAGGCTTACTGCGTGTGGTCACATCACAGTCCATGTCAGGAGCGCTCTGAGTAGTGGGAATAGTTGATAAGGCTTACTGTGTGTGGTCACATCACAGTCCATGTCAAGAGCGCTCTGAGTAGCGGGGATAGTTGATAAGGCTTACTGTGTGTAGTCACATCACAGTCCATGTCAGGAGCGCTCTGAGTAGTGGGGATAGTTGATAAGGCTTACTGTGTGTGGTCACATCACAGTCCATGTCAGGAGCGCTCTGAGTAGTGGAGATACTTGGTAAGGCTTACTGAGTGTACTCACATAACAGTCCATGTCAGGAGCGCTCTGAGTAGTGGGAATAGTTGATAAGGCTTACTGTGTGTAGTCACATCACAGTCCATGTCAGGAGCGCTCTGAGTAGTGGGAATAGTTGATAAGGTTTACTGTGTGCGGTCACATCACAGTCCATGTCAGGAGCGCTCTGAGTAGTGGGAATAGTTGATAAGGCTTATTGTGTGTACTCACATCACAGAATGTGGTCAGTCCATGTCAGTAGCGCTCTGAGTAGTGGGGATAGTTGATAAGGCTTACTGTGTGTAGTCACATCACAGTCCATGTCAGGAGCGCTCTGAGAAGAGGGGAATAGTTGAAAAGGCTTACTGTGTGTAGTCACATCACAGTCCATGTCAGGAGCGCTCTGAGTAGTGGGAATAGTTGATAAGGCTTACTGTGTGTAGTCATATCACAGTCCATGTCAGGAGCGCTCTGAGTAGTGGGAATAGTTGATAAGGCTTACTGTGTGTAGTCACATCACAGTCCATGTCAGTAGCGCTCTGAGTATTGGGAATAGTTGATAAGGCTTACTGTGTGTGGTCACATCACAGTCCATGTCAGGAGCGCTCTTAGTAGTGGGGATAGTTGATAAGGCTTACTGGGTGTACTCACATCACAGTCCATGTCAGGAGCGCTTTGAGTAGTGGGGATAGTTGATAAGGCTTACTGTGTGTGGTCACATCACAGTCCATGTCAGGAGCGCTCTGAGTAGTGGGGATAGTTGATAAGGCTTACTGGGTGTACTCACATCACAGTCCATGTCAGGAGCGCTCTGAGTAGTGGAGATAGTTGATAAGGCTTACTGTGTGTGGTCACATCACAGTCCATGTCAGGAGCGCTCTGAGTAGTGGGGATAGTTGATAAGGCTTACCGTGTGTAGTCACATCACAGTCCATGTCAGTAGCACTCTGAGTAGTGGAGATAGTTGATAAGGCTTACCGTGTGTAGTCACATCACAGTCCATATCAGGAGCGCTCTGAGTAGTGGAGATAGTTGATAAGGCTTACCGTGTGTAGTCACATCACAGTCCATGTCAGTAGCACTCTGAGTAGTGGAGATAGTTGATAAGGCTTACTGTGTGTACACACATCACAGTCCATGTCAGGAGCGCTCTGAGTAGTGGGGATAGTTGATAAGGCTCACTGTGTGTACTCACATCACAGTCCATGTCAGGAGCGCTCTGAGTAGTGGGGATAGTTGATAAGGCTTACTGGGTGTACTCACATCACAGTCCATGTCAGGAGCGCTCTAAGTAGTGGGGATAGTTGATAAGGCTTACTGGGTGTACTCACATCACAGTCCATGTCAGGAGCGTTCTGAGTAGTGGGGATAGTTGATAAGGCTTACTGTGTGTAGTCACATCACAGTCCATGTCAGGAGCGCTCTGAGTAGTGGGGATAGTTGATAAGGCTTACTGTGTGTAGTCACATCACAGTCCATGTCAGGAGCGCTCTGAGTAGTGGGGATAGTTGATAAGGCTTACTGTGTGTACTCACATCAAAGTCCATGTCAGAAGCGCTCTGAGTAGTGGAGATAGTTGATAAGGCTTACTGTGTGTGGTCACATCACAGTCCATGTCAAGAGCGCTCTGAGTATTGGAGATAAACGATAAGGCTTACTGTCTGTGGTCACATCACAGTCCATGTCAGTAGCGCTCTGAGTATTGGAGATAGTTGATAAGGCTTACTGTGTGTGGTCACATCACAGTCCATGTCAGGAGCGCTCTGAGAAGTGGGAATAGTTGATAAGGCTTACTGTGTGTAGTCACATCACAGTCCATGTCAGGAGCGCTCTGAGTAGTGGGAATAGTTGATAAGGCTTACTGTGTGTGGTCACATCACAGTCCATGTCAGGAGCGCTCTGAGTAGTGGGAATAGTTGATAAGGCTTACTGTGTGTGGTCACATCACAGTCCATGTCAGGAGCGCTCTGAGTAGTGGGAATAGTTGATAAGGCTTACTGTGTGTGGTCACATCACAGTCCATGTCAGGAGCGCTCTGAGTAGTGGGGATAGTTGATAAGGCTTACTGTGTGTGGTCACATCACAGTCCATGTCAGTAGCGCTCTGAGTAGAGGGGATAGTAGATAAGGCTTACTGTGTGTACTCACATTACAGTCCATGTCAGTAGCGCTCTGAGTAGAGGGGATAGTAGATAAGGCTTACTGTGTGTGGTCACATCACAGTCCATGTCAGTAGCGCTCTGAGTAGAGGGGATAGTAGATAAGGCTTACTGTGTGTACTCACATCACAGTCCATGTCAGTAGCGCTCTGAGTAGAGGGGATAGTAGATAAGGCTTACTGTGTGTGGTCACATCACAGTCCATGTCAGGAGCGATCTGAGTAGTGGGGATAGTTGATAAGGCTTACTGTGTGTACTCACATCAAAGTCCATGTCAGAAGCGCTCTGAGTAGTGGAGATAGTTGATAAGGCTTACTGTGTGTGGTCACATCACAGTCCATGTCAGGAGCGCTCTGAGTATTGGAGATAAACGATAAGGCTTACTGTGTGTGGTCACATCACAGTCCATGTCAGTAGCGCTCTGAGTATTGGAGATAGTTGATAAGGCTTACTGTAGGTGGTCACATCACAGTCCATGTCAGGAGCGCTCTGAGAAGTGGGAATAGTTGATAAGGCTTACTGTGTGTAGTCACATCACAGTCCATGTCAGGAGCGCTCTGAGTAGTGGGAATAGTTGATAAGGCTTACTGTGTGTGGTCACATCACAGTCCATGTCAGGAGCGCTCTGAGTAGTGGGAATAGTTGATAAGGCTTACTGTGTGTGGTCACATCACAGTCCATGTCAGGAGCGCTCTGAGTAGTGGGAATAGTTGATAAGGCTTACTGTGTGTGGTCACATCACAGTCCATGTCAGGAGCGCTCTGAGTAGTGGGGATAGTTGATAAGGCTTACTGTGTGTAGTCACATCACAGTCCATGTCAGGAGCGCTCTGAGTAGTGGGGATAGTTGATAAGGCTTACTGTGTGTGGTCACATCACAGTCCATGTCAGGAGCGCTCTGAGTAGTGGAGATAGTTGGTAAGGCTTACTGAGTGTACTCACATAACAGTCCATGTCAGGAGCGCTCTGAGTAGTGGGAATAGTTGATAAGGCTTACTGTGTGTAGTCACATCACAGTCCATGACAGGAGCGCTCTGAGTAGTGGGAATAGTTGATAAGGTTTACTGTGTGCGGTCACATCACAGTCCATGTCAGGAGCGCTCTGAGTAGTTGGAATAGTTGATAAGGCTTATTGTGTGTACTCACATCACAGAATGTGGTCAGTCCATGTCAGTAGCGCTCTGAGTAGTGGGGATAGTTGATAAGGCTTACTGTGTGTAGTCACATCACAGTCCATGTCAGGAGCGCTCTGAGAAGAGGGGAATAGTTGAAAAGGCTTACTGTGTGTAGTCACATCACAGTCCATGTCAGGAGCGCTCTGAGTAGTGGGAATAGTTGATAAGGCTTACTGTGTGTGGTCACATCACAGTCCATGTCAGGAGCGCTCTGAGTAGTGGGGATAGTTGATAAGGCTTACTGTGTGTAGTCACATCACAGTCCATGTCAGGAGCGCTCTGAGTAGTGGGGATAGTTGATAAGGCTTACTGTGTGTGGTCACATCACAGTCCATGTCAGGAGCGCTCTGAGTAGTGGAGATAGTTGGTAAGGCTTACTGAGTGTACTCACATAACAGTCCATGTCAGGAGCGCTCTGAGTAGTGGGAATAGTTGATAAGGCTTACTGTGTGTAGTCACATCACAGTCCATGACAGGAGCGCTCTGAGTAGTGGGAATAGTTGATAAGGTTTACTGTGTGCGGTCACATCACAGTCCATGTCAGGAGCGCTCTGAGTAGTTGGAATAGTTGATAAGGCTTATTGTGTGTACTCACATCACAGAATGTGGTCAGTCCATGTCAGTAGCGCTCTGAGTAGTGGGGATAGTTGATAAGGCTTACTGTGTGTAGTCACATCACAGTCCATGTCAGGAGCGCTCTGAGAAGAGGGGAATAGTTGAAAAGGCTTACTGTGTGTAGTCACATCACAGTCCATGTCAGGAGCGCTCTGAGTAGTGGGAATAGTTGATAAGGCTTACTGTGTGTAGTCATATCACAGTCCATGTCAGGAGCGCTCTGAGTGGTGGGAATAGTTGATAAGGCTTACTGTGTGTAGTCACATCACAGTCCATGTCAGTAGCGCTCTGAGTATTGGGAATAGTTGATAAGGCTTACTGTGTGTGGTCACATCACAGTCCATGTCAGGAGCGCTCTGAGTAGTGGGGATAATTGATAAGGCTTACTGGGTGTACTCACATCACAGCCAATGTCAGGAGCGCTTTGAGTAGTGGGGATAGTTGATAAGGCTTACTGTGTGTGGTCACATCACAGTCCATGTCAGGAGCGCTCTGAGTAGTGGGGATAGTTGATAAGGCTTACTGGGTGTACTCACATCACAGTCCAAGTCAGGAGCGCTCTGAGTAGTGGAGATAGTTGATAAGGCTTACTGTGTGTGGTCACATCACAGTCCATGTCAGGAGCACTCTGAGTAGTGGGGATAGTTGATAAGGCTTACCGTGTGTAGTCACATCACAGTCCATGTCAGTAGCACTCTGAGTAGTGGAGATAGTTGATAAGGCTTACCGTGTGTAGTCACATCACAGTCCATATCAGGAGCGCTCTGAGTAGTGGGGATAGTTGATAAGGCTCACTGTGTGTACTCACATCACAGTCCATGTCAGGAGCGCTCTGAGTAGTGGGGATAGTTGATAAGGCTTACTGGGTGTACTCACATCACAGTCCATGTCAGGAGCGCTCTGAGTAGTGGGGATAGTTGATAAGGCTTACTGGGTGTACTCACATCACAGTCCATGTCAGGAGCGCTCTAAGTAGTGGGGATAGTTGATAAGGCTTACTGGGTGTACTCACATCACAGTCCATGTCAGTCAGGAGCGCTCTGAGTAGTGGGGATAGTTGATAAGGCTTACTGTGTGTAGTCACATCACAGTCCATGTCAGGAGCGTTCTGAGTAGTGGGAATAGTTGATAAGGCTTACTCTGTGTAGAAACATCACAGTCCATGTCAGGAGCGCTCTGAGTAGTGGGGATAGTTGATAAGGCTTACTGTGTGTACTCACATCACAGTCCATGTCAGGAGCGCTCTGAGTAGCGGGGATAGTTGATAAGGCTTACTGTGTGTACACACATCACAGTCCATGTCAGGAGCGCTCTGAGTAGTGGGGATAGTTGATAAGGCTTACTGTGTGTAGTCACATCACAGTCCATGTCAGTAGCGCTCTGAGTATTGGGAATAGTTGATAAGGCTTACTGTGTGTGGTCACATCACAGTCCATGTCAGGAGCGCTCTGAGTAGTGGGGATAGTTGATAAGGCTTACTGGGTGTACTCACATCACAGTCCATGTCAGGAGCGCTTTGAGTAGTGGGGATAGTTGATAAGGCTTACTGTGTGTGGTCACATCACAGTCCATGTCAGGAGCGCTCTGAGTAGTGGGGATAGTTGATAAGGCTTACTGGGTGTACTCACATCACAGTCCATGTCAGCAGCGCTCTGAGTAGTGGAGATAGTTGATAAGGCTTACTGTGTGTGGTCACATCACAGTCCATGTCAGGAGCGCTCTGAGTAGTGGGGATAGTTGATAAGGCTTACCGTGTGTAGTCACATCACAGTCCATGTCAGTAGCACTCTGAGTAGTGGAGATAGTTGATAAGGCTTACCGTGTGTAGTCACATCACAGTCCATATCAGGAGCGCTCTGAGTAGTGGAGATAGTTGATAAGGCTTACCGTGTGTAGTCACATCACAGTCCATGTCAGTAGCACTCTGAGTAGTGGAGATAGTTGATAAGGCTTACTGTGTGTACACACATCACAGTCCATGTCAGGAGCGCTCTGAGTAGTGGGGATAGTTGATAAGGCTTACTGTGTGTACTCACATCACAGTCCATGTCAGGAGCGCTCTGAGTAGTGGGGATAGTTGATAAGGCTTACTGGGTGTACTCACATCACAGTCCATGTCAGGAGCGCTCTGAGTAGTGGGGATAGTTGATAAGGCTCACTGTGTGTACTCACATCACAGTCCATGTCAGGAGCGCTCTGAGTAGTGGGGATAGTTGATAAGGCTCACTGTGTGTACTCACATCACAGTCCATGTCAGGAGCGCTCTGAGTAGTGGGGATAGTTGATAAGGCTTACTGGGTGTACTCACATCACAGTCCATGTCAGGAGCGCTCTGAGTAGTGGGGATAGTTGATAAGGCTCACTGTGTGTACTCACATCACAGTCCATGTCAGGAGCGCTCTGAGTAGTGGGGATAGTTGATAAGGCTCACTGTGTGTACTCATATCACAGTCCATGTCAGGAGCGCTCTGAGTGGTGGGGATAGTTGATAAGGCTTACTGGGTGTACTCACATCACAGTCCATGTCAGGAGCGCTCTGAGTAGTGGGGATAGTTGATAAGGCTTACTGGGTGTACTCACATCACAGTCCATGTCAGGAGCGCTCTAAGTAGTGGGGATAGTTGATAAGGCTTACTGGGTGTACTCACATCACAGTCCATGTCAGGAGCGCTCTAAGTAGTGGGGATAGTTGATAAGGCTTACTGTGTGTAGTCACATCACAGTCCATGTCAGGAGCGCTCTGAGTAGTGGGGATAGTTGATAAGGCTTACTGTGTGTAGTCACATCACAGTCCATGTCAGGAGCGCTCTGAGTAGTGGGGATAGTTGATAAGGTTTACGGTGTGTGGTCACATCACAGTCCATGTCAGGAGCGCTCTGAGTAGTGGGAATAGTTGATAAGGCTTACTCTGTGTAGTCACATAACAGTCCATGTCAGGAGCGCTCTGAGTAGTGGGGATAGTTGATAAGGCTTACTGTGTGTACTCACATCACAGTCCATGTCAGGAGCGCTCTGAGTAGCGGGGATAGTTGATAAGGCTTACTGTGTGTACACACATCACAGTCCATGTCAGGAGCGCTCTGAGTAGTGGGGATAGTTGATAAGGCTTACTGGGTGTACTCACATCACAGTCCATGTCAGGAGCGCTCTGAGTAGTGGGGATAGTTGATAAGGCTTACTGTGTGTACTCACATCACAGTCCATGTCAGGAGCGCTCTGAGTAGTGGGGATAGTAGATAAGGCTTACTGGGTGTACTCACATCACAGTCCATGTCAGGAGCGCTCTCAGTAGTGGGGATAGTTGATAAGGCTTACTGTGTGCGGTCACATCACAGTCCATGTCAGGAGCGCTCTGAGTAGTGGGGATAGTTGATAAGGCTTACTGTGTGTACACACATCACAGTCCATGTCAGGAGCGCTCTGAGTAGTGGGGATAGTTGATAAGGCTTACTGGGTGTACTCACATCACAGTCCAAGTCAGGAGCGCTCTGAGTAGTGGGGATAGTTGATAAGGCTTACTGGGTGTACTCACATCACAGTCCATGTCAAGAGCGCTCTGAGTAGCGGGGATAGTTGATAAGGCTTACTGTGTGTACTCACACCACAGTCCATGTCAGGAGCGCTCTGAGTAGTGGGGATAGTTGATAAGGCTTACTGGGTGTACTCACATCACAGTCCATGAAAGGAGCGCTCTGAGTAGAGGGGATAGTTGCTAAGGCTTACTGTGTGTACTCACATCACAGTCCATGTCAGGAGCGCTCTGAGTAGTGGGGATAGTTGATAAGGCTTACTGTGTGTGGTCACATCACAGTCCATGTCAGGAGCGCTCTGAGTAGTGGGGATAGTTGATAAGGCTTACTGTTTGTACTCACATCACAGTCTATGTCAGTGGCGCTCTGAGTAGTGGAGATAGTTGATAAGGTTTACGGTGTGTGGTCACATCACAGTCCATGTCAGTAGCGCTCTGAGTAGTGGGGATAGTTGATAAGGCTTACTGTGTGTGGTCACATCACAGTCCATGTCAGGAGCGCTCTGAGTAGTGGGAATAGTTGATAAGGCTTACTGTGTGTAGTCACATCACAGTCCATGTCAGGAGCGCTCTGAGTAGTGGGAATAGTTGATAAGTCTTACTGTGTGTAGTCACATCACAGTCCATGTCAGGAGCGCTCTGAGTAATGGAGATAGTTGATAAGGCTTACTGTGTGTACTCACATCACAGTCCATGTCAGGAGCGCTCTGAATAGTGGAGGTAGTTGATAAGGCTTACTGTGTGTGGTCACATCACAGTCCATGTCAGTAGCGCTCTGAGTAGTGGGGATAGTTGATAAGGCTTACTGTGTGTGGTCACATCACAGTCCATGACAGGAGCGCTCTGAGTAGTGGGAATAGTTGATAAGGCTTACTGAGTGTAGTCACATCACAGTCTATGTCAGGAGCGCTCTGAGTAGTGGGAATAGTTGATAAGGCTTACTGTGTGTAGTCACATCACAGTCCATGTCAGGAGCGCTCTGAGTAGTGGAGATAGTTGATAAGGCTTACTGTGTGTAGTCACATCACAGTCCATGTCAGGAGCGCTCTGAGTAGTGGAGATAGTTGATAAGGCTTACTGTGTGTACTCACATCACAGTCCATGTCAGGAGCGCTCTGAGAAGTGGAGATAGTTGATAAGGATTACTGTGTGTAGTCACATCACAGTCCATGTCAGGAGCGCTCTGAGTAGTGGGGATAGTTGATAAGGCTTACTGTGTGTGGTCACATCACAGTCCATGTCAGGAGCGCTCTGAGTAGTGGGGATAGTTGATAAGGCTTACTGTTTGTACTCACATCACAGTCTATGTCAGTGGCGCTCTGAGTAGTGGAGATAGTTGATAAGGTTTACGGTGTGTGGTCACATCACAGTCCATATCAGTAGCGCTCTGAGTAGTGGGGATAGTTGATAAGGCTTACTGTGTGTAGTCACATCACAGTTCATGTCATGAGCGCTCTGAGTAGTGGGGATAGTTGATAAGGCTTACTGTGTGTACTCACATCACAGTTCATGTCAGTAGCGCTCTGAGTAGTGGAGATAGTTGATAAGGCTTACTGGGTGTACTCACATCACAGTCCATGACAGGAGCGCTCTGAGTAGTGGGGATAGTTGATAAGGATTACTGTGTGTAGTCACATCACAGTCCATGACAGGAGCGCTCAGAGTAGTGGGGATAGTTGATAAGGCTTACTGTGTGTAGTCACATCACAGTCCATGACAGGAGCGCTCTGAGTAGTGGGGATAGTTGATAAGGCTTACTGTGTGTAGTCACATCACAGTCCATGTCAGGAGCGCTCTGAGTAGTGGAGATAGTTGATAAGGCTTACTGTGTGTAGTCACATCACAGTCCATGTCAGGAGCGCTCTGAGTAGTGGAGATAGTTGATAAGGCTTACTGTGTGTAGTCACATCACAGTCCATGTCAGGAGCGCTCTGAGTAGTGGACATAGTTGATAAGGCTTACTGAGTGTAGTCACATCACAGTTCATGTCAGTAGCGCTCTGAGTAGTGGACATAGTTGATAAGGCTTACTGGGTGTACTCACATCACAGTCCATGTCAGGAGCGCTCTGAGTAGTGGGGATAGTTGATAAGGCTTACTGTGTGTAGTCACATCACAGTCCATGTCAGGAGCGCTCTGAGTAGTGGACATAGTTGGTAAGGCTTACTGGGTGTACTCACATCACAGTCCATGTCAGTAGCGCTCTGAATAGTGGAGATAGTTGATAAGGTTTACGGTGTGTAGTCACATCACAGTCCACGTCAGGAGCGCTCTGAGTAGTGGACACAGTTGGTAAGGATTACTGGGTGTACTCACATCACAGTTCATGTCAGTAGCGCTCTGAATAGTGGAGATAGTTTATAAGGCTTACTGTGTGTGGTCACATCACTCCATGTCAGGAGCGCTCTGAGTAGTGGGGATAGTTGATAAGGCTTACTGTGTGTAGTCACATCACAGTCCATGTCAGTAGCGCTCTGAATAGTGGAGATAGTTGATAAGGCTTACTGTGTGTGGTCACATCACTCCATGTCAGGAGCGCTCTGAGTAGTGGAGATAGTTGATAAGGCTTACTGTGTGTAGTCACATCGCAGTCCATGTCAGTAGCGCTCTGAGTAGTGGGGATAGTTGATAAGGCTTACTGTGTGTAGTCACATCACAGTCCATGTCAGGAGCGCTCTGAGTAGTGGGAATAGTTGATAAGGCTTACTGTGTGTGGTCACATCACAGTCCATGTCAGGAGCGCTCTGAGTAGTGGGGATAGTTGATAAGGCTTACTGTGTGTACTCACATCACAATCCATGTCAGGAGCGCTCTGAATAGTGGGGATAGTTGATAAGGCTTACTGTGTGTGGTCACATCACAGTCCATGTCAGTAGCGCTCTGAATAGTGGAGATAGTTGATAAGGCTTACTGTGTGTAGTCACATCACAGTCCATGTCAGGAGCGCTCTGAGTAGTGGGAATAGTTGATAAGGCTTACTGTGTGTGGTCACATCACAGTCCATGTCAGGAGCGCTCTGAGTAGTGGGGATACTTGATAAGGCTTACTGTGTGTGGTCACATCACAGTCCATGTCAGGAGCGCTCTGAGTAGTGGGGATAGTTGATAAGGCTTACTGTGTGTCCTCACATCACAGTCCATGTCAGGAGCGCTCTGAGTAGTGGGGATAGTTGATAAGGCTTACTGTGTGTAGTCACATCACAGTCCATGTCAGGAGCGCTCTGAGTAGTGGAGATAGTTGATAAGGCTTACTGTGTCTAGTCACATCACAGTCCATGTCAGGAGCACTCTGAGTAGTGGAGATACTTGGTAAGGCTTACTGAGTGTACTCACATAACAGATCATGTCAGGAGCGCTCTGAGTAGTGGGAATAGTTGATAAGGCTTACTGTGTGTAGTCACATCACAGTCCATGTCAGGAGCGCTCTGAGTAGTGGGAATAGTTGATAAGGCTTACTGTGTGTGGTCACATCACAGTCCATGTCAGGAGCGCTCTGAGTAGTGGAGATAATTGATAAGGCTTACTGTGTGTAGTCACATCACAGTCTATGTCAGTAGCGCTCTGAGTAGTGGAGATAGTTGATAAGGCTTACTGTGTGTACTCACATCACAGTCCATGTCAGGAGCGCTCTGAGTAATGGGGATAGTTGATAAGGTTTACGGTGTGTGGTCACATCACAGTCAATGTCAGAAGCGCTCTGAGTAGTGGGGATACTTGATAAGGCTTACTGTGTGTGGTCACATCACAGTCCATGTCAGGTGCGCTCTGAGTAGTAGGGATAGTTGATAAGGCTTACTGTGTGTCCTCACATCACAGTCCATGTCAGGAGCGCTCTGAGTAGTGGGGATAGTTGATAAGGCTTACTGTGTGTTGTTACATCACAGTCCATGTCAGGAGCACTCTGAGTAGTGGAGATAATTGATAAGGCTTACTGTGTGTGGTCACATCACAGTCCATGTCAGGAGCGCTCTGAGTAGTGGGGATAGTTGATAAGGCTTACTGTGTGTCCTCACATCACAGTCCATGTCAGGAGCGCTCTGAGTAGTGGGGATAGTTGATAAGGCTTACTGTGTGTAGTCACATCACAGTCCATGTCAGGAGCGCTCTGAGTAGTGGAGATAGTTGATAAGGCTTACTGTGTGTACTCACATCACAGTCCATGTCAGGGGCGGTCTGAGTAGTGGGAATAGTTGATAAGGCTTACTGTGTGTACTCACATCACAGAATGTGGTCAGTCCATGTCAATAGCGCTCTGAGTAGTGGGGATAGTTGATAAGGCTCACTGTGTGTACTCACATTACAGTCCATGTCAGGAGCGCTCTGAGTAGTGGAGATAGTTGATAAGGCTTACTGTGTGTAGTCACATCACAGTCCATGTCAGGAGCGCTCTGAGTAGTGGGGATAGTTGATAAGGCTTACTGTGTGTAGTCACATCACAGTCCATGTCAGGAGCGCTCTTAGTAGTGGGAATAGTTGATAAGGCTTACTGTGTGTAGTCACATCACAGTCCATGTCAGGAGCGCTCTGAGTAGTGGGGATAGTTGATAAGGCTTACTGTGTGTAGTCACATCACAGTCCATGTCAGGAGCGCTCTGAGTAGTGGGGATAGTTGATAAGGTTTACGGTGTGTGGTCACATCACAGTCCATGTCAGGAGCGCTCTGAGTAGTGGGGATAGTTGATAAGGCTTACTCTGTGTAGTCACATCACAGTCCATGTCAGGAGCGCTCAGAGTAGTGGGGATAGTTGATAAGGCTTACTGTGTGTACTCACATTACAGTCCATGTCAGGAGCGCTCTGAGTAGTGGAGATAGTTGATAAGGCTTACTGTGTGTAGTCACATCACAGTCCATGTCAGGAGCGCTCTGAGTAGTGGGGATAGTTGATAAGGCTTACTGTGTGTAGTCACATCACAGTCCATGTCAGGAGCGCTCTGAGTAGTGGGAATAGTTGATAAGGCTTACTGTGTGTAGTCACATCACAGTCCATGTCAGGAGCGCTCTGAGTAGTGGGGATAGTTGATAAGGCTTACTGTGTGTGGTCACATCACATTCCATGTCAGGAGCGCTCTGAATAGTGGAGATAGTTGATAAGGTTTACGGTGTGTAGTCACATCACAGTCGATGTCAGGAGCGATCTGAGTAGTGGACATAGTTGGTAAGGCTTACTGGGTGTACTCACATCACAGTTCATGTCAGTAGCACTCTGAGTAGTGAGGATAGTTGATAAGGCTTACTGTGTGTAGTCACATCACAGTCCATGTCAGGAGCGCTCTGAGTAGTGGGGATAGTTGATAAGGCTTACTGTGTGTAGTCACATCACAGTCCATGTCAGGAGCGCTCTGAGTAGTGGGAATAGTTGATAAGGCTTACTGTGTGTAGTCACATCACAGTCCATGTCAGGAGCGCTCTGAGTAGTGGGGATAGTTGATAAGGCTTACTGTGTGTGGTCACATCACAGTCCATGTCAGGAGCGCTCTGAGTAGTGGAGATAGTTGATAAGGCTTACTGTGTGTAGTCACATCGCAGTCCATGCCAGTAGCCCTCTGAGTAGTGGGGATAGTTGATAAGGCTTACTGTGTGTAGTCACATCACAGTCCATGTCAGGAGCGCTCTGAGTATTGGGAATAGTTGATAAGGCTTACTGTGTGTGGTCACATCACAGTCAATGTCAGGAGCGCTCTGAGTAGTGGGGATAGATGATAAGGATTACTGTGTGTACTCACATCACAATCCATGTCAGGAGCGCTCTGAATAGTGGGGATAGTTGATAAGTCTTACTGTGTGTGGTCACATCACAGTCCATGTCAGTAGCGCTCTGAATAGTGGAGATAGTTGATAAGGCTTACTGTGTGTAGTCACATCACAGTCCATGTCAGGAGCGCTCTGAGTAGTGGGAATAGTTGATAAGGCTTACTGTGTGTGGTCACATCACAGTCCATGTCAGGAGCGCTCTGAGTAGTGGGGATACTTGATAAGGCTTACTGTGTGTGGTCACATCACAATCCATGTCAGGAGCGCTCTGAGTAGTGGGGATAGTTGATAAGGCTTACTGTGTGTCCTCACATCACAGTCCATGTCAGGAGCGCTCTGAGTAGTGGGGATAGTTGATAAGGCTTACTGTGTGTAGTCACATCACAGTCCATGTCAGGAGCGCTCTGAGTAGTGGATATAGTTGATAAGGCTTACTGTGTGTAGTCACATCACAGTCCATGTCAGGAGCACTCTGAGTAGTGGAGATAATTGATAAGGCTTACTGTGTGTGGTCACATCACAGTCCATGTCAGGAGCGCTCTGAGTAGTGGAGATAATTGATAAGGCTTACTGTGTGTAGTCACATCACAGTCTATGTCAGTAGCGCTCTGAGTAGTGGAGATAGTTGATAAGGCTTACTGTGTGTACTCACATCACAGTCCATGTCAGGAGCGCTCTGAGTAGTGGGAATAGTTGATAAGGCTTACTGTGTGTACTCACATCACAGAATGTGGTCAGTCCATGTCAATAGCGCTCTGAGTAGTGGGGATAGTTGATAAGGCTCACTGTGTGTACTCACATCACAGTCCATGTCAGGAGCGCTCTGAGTAGTGGAGATAGTTGATAAGGCTTACTGTGTGTAGTCACATCACAGTCCATGTCAGGAGCGCTCTGAGTAGTGGGGATAGTTGATAAGGCTTACTGTGTGTAGTCACATCACAGTCCATGTCAGGAGCGCTCTGAGTAGTGGGAATAGTTGATAAGGCTTACTGTGTGTAGTCACATCACAGTCCATGTCAGGAGCGCTCTGAGTAGTGGGGATAGTTGATAAGGCTTACTGTGTGTAGTCACATCACAGTCCATGTCAGGAGCGCTCTGAGTAGTGGGGATAAATGATAAGGTTTACGGTGTGTGGTCACATCACAGTCCATGTCAGGAGCGCTCTGAGTAGTGGGGATAGTTGATAAGGCTTACTCTGTGTAGTCACATCACAGTCCATGTCAGGAGCGCTCTGAATAGTGGAGATAGTTGATAAGGTTTACGGTGTGTAGTCACATCACAGTCCATGTCAGGAGCGCTCTGAGTAGTGGACATAGTTGGTAAGGCTTACTGGGTGTACTCACATCACAGTTCATGTCAGTAGCACTCTGAGTAGTGGGGATAGTTGATAAGGCTTACTGTGTGTAGTCACATCACAGTCCATGTCAGTAGCGCTCTGAATAGTGGAGATAGTTGATAAGGCTTACCGTGAGTAGTCACATCACAGTACATATCAGGAGCGCTCTGAGTAGTGGGGATAGTTGATAAGGCTCACTGTGTGTACTCACATCACAGTCCATGTCAGGAGCGCTCTGAGTAGTGGGGATAGTTGATAAGGCTTACTGGGTGTACTCACATCACAGTCCATGTCAGGAGCGCTCTGAGTAGTGGGGATAGTTGATAAGGCTTACTGGGTGTACTCACATCACAGTCCATGTCAGGAGCGCTCTGAGTAGTGGGGATAGTTGATAAGGCTTACTGTGTGCAGTCACATCACAGTCCCTGTCAGGAGCGCTCTGAGTAGTGGGGATAGTTGATAAGGTTTACGGTGTGTGGTCACATCACAGTCCATGTCAGGAGCGCTCTGAGTAGTGGGAATAGTTGATAAGGCTTACTCTGTGTAGTCACATCACAGTCCATGTCAGGAGCGCTCTGAGTAGTGGGGATAGTTGATAAGGCTTACTGTGTGTACTCACATCACAGTCCATGTCAGGAGCGCTCTGAGTAGCGGGGATAGTTGATAAGGCTTACTGTGTGTACACACATCACAGTCCATGTCAGGAGCGCTCTGAGTAGTGGGGATAGTTGATAAGGCTTACTGTGTGTACTCACATCACAGTCCATGTCAGGAGCGCTCTGAGTAGCGGGGATAGTTGATAAGGCTTACTGTGTGTACACACATCACAGTCCATGTCAGGAGCGCTCTGAGTAGTGGGGATAGTTGATAAGGCTTACTGGGTGTACTCACATCACAGTCCATGTCAGGAGCGCTCTGAGTAGTGGGGATAGTTGATAAGGCTTACTGGGTGTACTCACATCACTGTCCATGTCAGGAGCGCTCTGAGTAGTGGGGATAGTTGATAAGGCTTACTGGGTGTACTCACATCACAGTCCATGTCAGGAGCGCTCTGAGTAGTGGGGATAGTTGGTAAGGCTTACTGTGTGCGGTCACATCACAGTCCATGTCAGGAGCGCTCTGAGTAGTGGGGATAGTTGATAAGGCTTACTGTGTGTACACACATCACAGTCCATGTCAGGAGCGCTCTGAGTAGTGGGGATAGTTGATAAGGCTTACTGGGTGTACACACATCACAGTCCATGTCAGGAGCGCTCTGAGTAGGGGGGATAGTTGATAAGGCTTACTGGGTGTACTCACATCACAGTCCAAGTCAGGAGCGCTCTGAGTAGCGGGGATAGTTGATAAGGCTTACTGGGTGTACTCACACCACAGTCCATGTCAGGAGCGCTCTGAGTAGTGGGGATAGTTGATAAGGCTTACTGTGTGTACTCACACCACAGTCCATAAAAGGAGCGCTCTGAGTAGAGGGGATAGTTGCTAAGGCTTACTGTGTGTACTCACATCACAGTCCATGTCAGGAGCGCTCTGAGTAGTGGGGATAGTTGATAAGGCTTACTGTGTGTGGTCACATCACAGTCCATGTCAGGAGCGCTCTGAGTAGTGGGGTTAGTTGATAAGGCTTACTGTTTGTACTCACATCACAGTCTATGTCAGTGGCGCTCTGAGTAGTGGAGATAGTTGATAAGGTTTACGGTGTGTGGTCACATCACAGTCCATGTCAGTAGCGCTCTGAGTAGTGGGGATAGTTGATAAGGCTTACTGTGTGTGGTCACATCACAGTCCATGTCAGGAGCGCTCTGAGTAGTGGGAATAGTTGATAAGGCTTACTGTGTGTAGTCACATCACAGTCCATGTCAGGAGCGCTCTGAGTAGTGGGAATAGTTGATAAGGCTTACTGTGTGTAGTCACATCACAGTCCATGTCAGGAGCGCTCTGAGTAATGGAGATAGTTGATAAGGCTTACTGTGTGTACTCACATCACAGTCCATGTCAGGAGCGCTCTGAATAGTGGAGATAGTTGATAAGGCTTACTGTGTGTGGTCACATCACAGTCCATGTCAGTAGCGCTCTGAGTAGTGGGGATAGTTGATAAGGCTTACTGTGTGTGGTCACATCACAGTCCATGACAGGAGCGCTCGGAGTAGTGGGAATAGTTGATAAGGCTTACTGAGTGTAGTCACATCACAGTCTATGTCAGGAGCGCTCTGAGTAGTGGGAATAGTTGATAAGGCTTACTGTGTGTAGTCACATCACAGTCCATGTCAGGAGCGCTCTGAGTAGTGGAGATAGTTGATAAGGCTTACTGTGTGTAGTCACATCGCAGTCCATGTCAGGAGCGCTCTGAGTAGTGGAGATAGTTGATAAGGCTTACTGTGTGTACTCACATCACAGTCCATGTCAGGAGCGCTCTGAGAAGTGGAGATAGTTGATAAGGATTACTGTGTGTAGTCACATCACAGTCCATGTCAGGAGCGCTCTGAGTAGTGGGGATAGTTGATAAGGCTTACTGTGTGTGGTCACATCACAGTCCATGTCAGGAGCGCTCTGAGTAGTGGGGATAGTTGATAAGGCTTACTGTTTGTACTCACATCACAGTCTATGTCAGTGGCGCTCTGAGTAGTGGAGATAGTTGATAAGGTTTACGGTGTGTGGTCACATCACAGTCCATGTCAGTAGCGCTCTGAGTAGTGGGGATAGTTGATAAGGCTTACTGTGTGTAGTCACATCACAGTTCATGTCATGAGCGCTCTGAGTAGTGGGGATAGTTGATAAGGCTTACTGTGTGTACTCACATCACAGTTCATGTCAGTAGCGCTCTGAGTAGTGGAGATAGTTGATAAGGCTTACTGGGTGTACTCACATCACAGTCCATGACAGGAGCGCTCTGAGTAGTGGGGATAGTTGATAAGGATTACTGTGTGTAGTCACATCACAGTCCATGACAGGAGCGCTCTGAGTAGTGGGGATAGTTGATAAGGCTTACTGTGTGTAGTCACATCACAGTCCATGACAGGAGCGCTCTGAGTAGTGGGGATAGTTGATAAGGCTTACTGTGTGTAGTCACATCACAGTCCATGTCAGGAGCGCTCTGAGTAGTGGAGATAGTTGATAAGGCTTACTGTGTGTAGTCACATCACAGTCCATGTCAGGAGCGCTCTGAGTAGTGGACATAGTTGATAAGGCTTACTGTGTGTAGTCACATCACAGTTCATGTCAGTAGCGCTCTGAGTAGTGGACATAGTTGATAAGGCTTACTGGGTGTACTCACATCACAGTCCATGTCAGGAGCGCTCTGAGTAGTGGGGATAGTTGATAAGGCTTACTGTGTGTAGTCTCATCACAGTCCATGTCAGGAGCGCTCTGAGTAGTGGACATAGTTGGTAAGGCTTACTGGGTGTACTCACATCACAGTCCATGTCAGTAGCGCTCTGAATAGTGGAGATAGTTGATAAGGTTTACGGTGTGTAGTCACATCACAGTCCACGTCAGGAGCGCTCTGAGTAGTGGACATAGTTGGTAAGGCTTACTGGGTGTACTCACATCACAGTTCATGTCAGTAGCGCTCTGAATAGTGGAGATAGTTGATAAGGCTTACTGTGTGTGGTCACATCACTCCATGTCAGGAGCGCTCTGAGTAGTGGGGATAGTTGATAAGGCTTACTGTGTGTAGTCACATCACAGTCCATGTCAGTAGCGCTCTGAATAGTGGAGATAGTTGATAAGGCTTACTGTGTGTGGTCACATCACTCCATGTCAGGAGCGCTCTGAGTAGTGGAGATAGTTGATAAGGCTTACTGTGTGTAGTCACATCGCAGTCCATGTCAGTAGCGCTCTGAGTAGTGGGGATAGTTGATAAGGCTTACTGTGTGTAGTCACATCACAGTCCATGTCAGGAGCGCTCTGAGTAGTGGGAATAGTTGATAAGGCTTACTGTGTGTGGTCACATCACAGTCCATGTCAGGAGCGCTCTGAGTAGTGGGGATAGTTGATAAGGCTTACTGTGTGTACTCACATCACAATCCATGTCAGGAGCGCTCTGAATAGTGGGGATAGTTGATAAGGCTTACTGTGTGTGGTCACATCACAGTCCATGTCAGTAGCGCTCTGAATAGTGGAGCTAGTTGATAAGGCTTACTGTGTGTAGTCACATCACAGTCCATGTCAGGAGCGCTCTGAGTAGTGGGAATAGTTGATAAGGCTTACTGTGTGTGGTCACATCACAGTCCATGTCAGGAGCGCTCTGAGTAGTGGGGATACTTGATAAGGCTTACTGTGTGTGGTCACATCACAGTCCATGTCAGGAGCGCTCTGAGTAGTGGGGATAGTTGATAAGGCTTACTGTGTGTCCTCACATCACAGTCCATGTCAGGAGCGCTCTGAGTAGTGGGGATAGTTGATAAGGCTTACTGTGTGTAGTCACATCACAGTCCATGTCAGGAGCGCTCTGAGTAGTGGAGATAGTTGATAAGGCTTACTGTGTCTAGTCACATCACAGTCCATGTCAGGAGCACTCTGAGTAGTGGAGATAATTGATAAGGCTTACTGTGTGTGGTCACATCACAGTCCATGTCAGGAGCGCTCTGAGTAGTGGAGATAATTGATAAGGCTTACTGTGTGTAGTCACATCACAGTCTATGTCAGTAGCGCTCTGAGTAGTGGAGATAGTTGATAAGGCTTACTGTGTGTACTCACATCACAGTCCATGTCAGGAGCGCTCTGAGTAATGGGGATAGTTGATAAGGTTTACGGTGTGTGGTCACATCACAGTCAATGTCAGAAGCGCTCTGAGTAGTGGGGATACTTGATAAGGCTTACTGTGTGTGGTCACATCACAGTCCATGTCAGGTGCGCTCTGAGTAGTAGGGATAGTTGATAAGGCTTACTGTGTGTCCTCACATCACAGTCCATGTCAGGAGCGCTCTGAGTAGTGGGGATAGTTGATAAGGCTTACTGTGTGTTGTTACATCACAGTCCATGTCAGGAGCACTCTGAGTAGTGGAGATAATTGATAAGGCTTACTGTGTGTGGTCACATCACAGTCCATTTCAGGAGCGCTCTGAGTAGTGGGGATAGTTGATAAGGCTTACTGTGTGTCCTCACATCACAGTCCATGTCAGGAGCGCTCTGAGTAGTGGGGATAGTTGATAAGGCTTACTGTGTGTAGTCACATCACAGTCCATGTCAGGAGCGCTCTGAGTAGTGGAGATAGTTGATAAGGCTTACTGTGTGTACTCACATCACAGTCCATGTCAGGGGCGGTCTGAGTAGTGGGAATAGTTGATAAGGCTTACTGTGTGTACTCACATCACAGAATGTGGTCAGTCCATGTCAATAGCGCTTTGAGTAGTGGGGATAGTTGATAAGGCTCACTGTGTGTACTCACATTACAGTCCATGTCAGGAGCGCTCTGAGTAGTGGAGATAGTTGATAAGGCTTACTGTGTGTAGTCACATCACAGTCCATGTCAGGAGCGCTCTGAGTAGTGGGGATAGTTGATAAGGCTTACTGTGTGTAGTCACATCACAGTCCATGTCAGGAGCGCTCTGAGTAGTGGGAATAGTTGATAAGGCTTACTGTGTGTAGTCACATCACAGTCCATGTCAGGAGCGCTCTGAGTAGTGGGGATAGTTGATAAGGCTTACTGTGTGTAGTCACATCACAGTCCATGTCAGGAGCGCTCTGAGTAGTGGGGATAGTTGATAAGGTTTACGGTGTGTGGTCACATCACAGTCCATGTCAGGAGCGCTCTGAGTAGTGGGGATAGTTGATAAGGCTTACTCTGTGTAGTCACATCACAGTCCATGTCAGGAGCGCTCTGAGTAGTGGGGATAGTTGATAAGGCTTACTGTGTGTACTCACATTACAGTCCATGTCAGGAGCGCTCTGAGTAGTGGAGATAGTTGATAAGGCTTACTGTGTGTAGTCACATCACAGTCCATGTCAGGAGCGCTCTGAGTAGTGGGGATAGTTGATAAGGCTTACTGTGTGTAGTCACATCACAGTCCATGTCAGGAGCGCTCTGAGTAGTGGGAATAGTTGATAAGGCTTACTGTGTGTAGTCACATCACAGTCCATGTCAGGAGCGCTCTGAGTAGTGGGGATAGTTGATAAGGCTTACTGTGTGTGGTCACATCACAGTCCATGTCAGGAGCGCTCTGAATAGTGGAGATAGTTGATAAGGTTTACGGTGTGTAGTCACATCACAGTCGATGTCAGGAGCGCTCTGAGTAGTGGACATAGTTGGTAAGGCTTACTGGGTGTACTCACATCACAGTTCATGTCAGTAGCACTCTGAGTAGTGAGGATAGTTGATAAGGCTTACTGTGTGTAGTCACATCACAGTCCATGTCAGTAGCGCTCTGAATAGTGGAGATAGTTGATAAGGCTTACTGTGTGTGGTCACATCACAGTCCATGTCAGGAGCGCTCTGAGTAGTGGAGATAGTTGATAAGGCTTACTGTGTGTAGTCACATCGCAGTCCATGTCAGTAGCCCTCTGAGTAGTGGGGATAGTTGATAAGGCTTACTGTGTGTAGTCACATCACAGTCCATGTCAGGAGCGCTCTGAGTATTGGGAATAGTTGATAAGGCTTACTGTGTGTGGTCACATCACAGTCAATGTCAGGAGCGCTCTGAGTAGTGGGGATAGATGATAAGGATTACTGTGTGTACTCACATCACAATCCATGTCAGGAGCGCTCTGAATAGTGGGGATAGTTGATAAGTCTTACTGTGTGTGGTCACATCACAGTCCATGTCAGTAGCGCTCTGAATAGTGGAGATAGTTGATAAGGCTTACTGTGTGTAGTCACATCACAGTCCATGTCAGGAGCGCTCTGAGTAGTGGGAATAGTTGATAAGGCTTACTGTGAGTGGTCACATCACAGTCCATGTCAGGAGCGCTCTGAGTAGTGGGGATACTTGATAAGGCTTACTGTGTGTGGTCACATCACAATCCATTTCAGGAGCGCTCTGAGTAGTGGGGATAGTTGATAAGGCTTACTGTGTGTCCTCACATCACAGTCCATGTCAGGAGCGCTCTGAGTAGTGGGGATAGTTGATAAGGCTTACTGTGTGTAGTCACATCACAGTCCATGTCAGGAGCGCTCTGAGTAGTGGATATAGTTGATAAGGCTTACTGTGTGTAGTCACATCACAGTCCATGTCAGGAGCACTCTGAGTAGTGGAGATAATTGATAAGGCTTACTGTGTGTGGTCACATCACAGTCCATGTCAGGAGCGCTCTGAGTAGTGGAGATAATTTATAAGGCTTACTGTGTGTAGTCACATCACAGTCTATGTCAGTAGCGCTCTGAGTAGTGGAGATAGTTGATAAGGCTTACTGTGTGTACTCACATCACAGTCCATGTCAGGAGCGCTCTGAGTAGTGGGAATAGTTGATAAGGCTTACTGTGTGTACTCACATCACAGAATGTGGTCAGTCCATGTCAATAGCGCTCTGAGTAGTGGGGATAGTTGATAAGGCTCACTGTGTGTACTCACATCACAGTCCATGTCAGGAGCGCTCTGAGTAGTGGAGATAGTTGATAAGGCTTACTGTGTGTAGTCATATCACAGTCCATGTCAGGAGCGCTCTGAGTAGTGGACATAGTTGGTAAGGCTTACTGGGTGTACTCACATCACAGTCCATGTCAGTAGCGCTCTGAATAGTGGAGATAGTTGATAAGGTTTACGGTGTGTAGTCACATCACAGTCCACGTCAGGAGCGCTCTGAGTAGTGGACATAGTTGGTAAGGCTTACTGGGTGAACTCACATCACAGTTCATGTCAGTAGCGCTCTGAATAGTGGAGATAGTTGATAAGGCTTACTGTGTGTGGTCACATCACTCCATGTCAGGAGCGCTCTGAGTAGTGGGGATAGTTGATAAGGCTTACTGTGTGTAGTCACATCACAGTCCATGTCAGTAGCGCTCTGAATAGTGGAGATAGTTGATAAGGCTTACTGTGTGTGGTCACATCACTCCATGTCAGGAGCGCTCTGAGTAGTGGAGATAGTTGATAAGGCTTACTGTGTGTAGTCACATCGCAGTCCATGTCAGTAGCGCTCTGAGTAGTGGGGATAGTTGATAAGGCTTACTGTGTGTAGTCACATCACAGTCCATGTCAGGAGCGCTCTGAGTAGTGGGAATAGTTGATAAGGCTTACTGTGTGTGGTCACATCACAGTCCATGTCAGGAGCGCTCTGAGTAGTGGGGATAGTTGATAAGGCTTACTGTGTGTACTCACATCACAGTCCATGTCAGGAGCGCTCTGAATAGTGGGGATAGTTGATAAGGCTTACTGTGTGCGGTCACATCACAGTCCATGTCAGTAGCGCTCTGAATAGTGGAGATAGTTGATAAGGCTTACTGTGTGTAGTCACATCACAGTCCATGTCAGGAGCGCTCTGAGTAGTGGGAATAGTTGATAAGGCTTACTGTGTGTGGTCACATCACAGTCCATGTCAGGAGCGCTCTGAGTAGTGGGGATACTTGATAAGGCTTACTGTGTGTGGTCACATCACAGTCCATGTCAGGAGCGCTCTGAGTAGTGGGGATAGTTGATAAGGCTTACTGTGTGTCCTCACATCACAGTCCATGTCAGGAGCGCTCTGAGTAGTGGGGATAGTTGATAAGGCTTACTGTGTGTAGTCACATCACAGTCCATGTCAGGAGCGCTCTGAGTAGTGGAGATAGTTGATAAGGCTTACTGTGTCTAGTCACATCACAGTCCATGTCAGGAGCACTCTGAGTAGTGGAGATAATTGATAAGGCTTACTGTGTGTGGTCACATCACAGTCAATGTCAGGAGCGCTCTGAGTAGTGGAGATAATTGATAAGGCTTACTGTGTGTAGTCACATCACAGTCTATGTCAGTAGCGCTCTGAGTAGTGGAGATAGTTGATAAGGCTTACTGTGTGTACTCACATCACAGTCCATGTCAGGAGCGCTCTGAGTAATGGGGATAGTTGATAAGGTTTACGGTGTGTGGTCACATCACAGTCAATGTCAGAAGCGCTCTGAGTAGTGGGGATACTTGATAAGGCTTACTGTGTGTGGTCACATCACAGTCCATGTCAGGTGCGCTCTGAGTAGTAGGGATAGTTGATAAGGCTTACTGTGTGTCCTCACATCACAGTCCATGTCAGGAGCGCTCTGAGTAGTGGGGATAGTTGATAAGGCTTACTGTGTGTTGTTACATCACAGTCCATGTCAGGAGCACTCTGAGTAGTGGAGATAATTGATAAGGCTTACTGTGTGTGGTCACATCACAGTCCATGTCAGGAGCGCTCTGAGTAGTGGGGATAGTTGATAAGGCTTACTGTGTGTCCTCACATCACAGTCCATGTCAGGAGCGCTCTGAGTAGTGGGGATAGTTGATAAGGCTTACTGTGTGTAGTCACATCACAGTCCATGTCAGGAGCGCTCTGAGTAGTGGAGATAGTTGATAAGGCTTACTGTGTGTACTCACATCACAGTCCATGTCAGGGGCGGTCTGAGTAGTGGGAATAGTTGATAAGGCTTACTGTGTGTACTCACATCACAGAATGTGGTCAGTCCATGTCAATAGCGCTCTGAGTAGTGGGGATAGTTGATAAGGCTCACTGTGTGTACTCACATTACAGTCCATGTCAGGAGCGCTCTGAGTAGTGGAGATAGTTGATAAGGCTTACTGTGTGTAGTCACATCACAGTCCATGTCAGGAGCGCTCTGAGTAGTGGGGATAGTTGATAAGGCTTACTGTGTGTAGTCACATCACAGTCCATGTCAGGAGCGCTCTGAGTAGTGGGAATAGTTGATAAGGCTTACTGTGTGTAGTCACATCACAGTCCATGTCAGGAGCGCTCTGAGTAGTGGGGATAGTTGATAAGGTTTACGGTGTGTGGTCACATCACAGTCCATGTCAGGAGCGCTCTGAGTAGTGGGGATAGTTGATAAGGCTTACTCTGTGTAGTCACATCACAGTCCATGTCAGGAGCGCTCTGAGTAGTGGGGATAGTTGATAAGGCTTACTGTGTGTACTCACATTACAGTCCATGTCAGGAGCGCTCTGAGTAGTGGAGATAGTTGATAAGGCTTACTGTGTGTAGTCACATCACAGTCCATGTCAGGAGCGCTCTGAGTAGTGGGGATAGTTGATAAGGCTTACTGTGTGTGGTCACATCACAGTCAATGTCAGGAGCGCTCTGAGTAGTGGAGATAATTGATAAGGCTTACTGTGTGTAGTCACATCACAGTCTATGTCAGTAGCGCTCTGAGTAGTGGAGATAGTTGATAAGGCTTACTGTGTGTACTCACATCACAGTCCATGTCAGGAGCGCTCTGAGTAATGGGGATAGTTGATAAGGTTTACGGTGTGTGGTCACATCACAGTCAATGTCAGAAGCGCTCTGAGTAGTGGGGATACTTGATAAGGCTTACTGTGTGTGGTCACATCACAGTCCATGTCAGGTGCGCTCTGAGTAGTAGGGATAGTTGATAAGGCTTACTGTGTGTCCTCACATCACAGTCCATGTCAGGAGCGCTCTGAGTAGTGGGGATAGTTGATAAGGCTTACTGTGTGTTGTTACATCACAGTCCATGTCAGGAGCACACTGAGTAGTGGAGATAATTGATAAGGCTTACTGTGTGTGGTCACATCACAGTCCATGTCAGGAGCGCTCTGAGTAGTGGGGATAGTTGATAAGGCTTACTGTGTGTCCTCACATCACAGTCCATGTCAGGAGCGCTCTGAGTAGTGGGGATAGTTGATAAGGCTTACTGTGTGTAGTCACATCACAGTCCATGTCAGGAGCGCTCTGAGTAGTGGAGATAGTTGATAAGGCTTACTGTGTGTACTCACATCACAGTCCATGTCAGGGGCGGTCTGAGTAGTGGGAATAGTTGATAAGGCTTACTGTGTGTACTCACATCACAGAATGTGGTCAGTCCATGTCAATAGCGCTCTGAGTAGTGGGGATAGTTGATAAGGCTCACTGTGTGTACTCACATTACAGTCCATGTCAGGAGCGCTCTGAGTAGTGGAGATAGTTGATAAGGCTTACTGTGTGTAGTCACATCACAGTCCATGTCAGGAGCGCTCTGAGTAGTGGGGATAGTTGATAAGGCTTACTGTGTGTAGTCACATCACAGTCCATGTCAGGAGCGCTCTGAGTAGTGGGAATAGTTGATAAGGCTTACTGTGTGTAGTCACATCACAGTCCATGTCAGGAGCGCTCTGAGTAGTGGGGATAGTTGATAAGGTTTACGGTGTGTGGTCACATCACAGTCCATGTCAGGAGCGCTCTGAGTAGTGGGGATAGTTGATAAGGCTTACTCTGTGTAGTCACATCACAGTCCATGTCAGGAGCGCTCTGAGTAGTGGGGATAGTTGATAAGGCTTACTGTGTGTACTCACATTACAGTCCATGTCAGGAGCGCTCTGAGTAGTGGAGATAGTTGATAAGGCTTACTGTGTGTAGTCACATCACAGTCCATGTCAGGAGCGCTCTGAGTAGTGGGGATAGTTGATAAGGCTTACTGTGTGTAGTCACATCACAGTCCATGTCAGGAGCGCTCTGAGTAGTGGGAATAGTTGATAAGGCTTACTGTGTGTAGTCACATCACAGTCCATGTCAGGAGCGCTCTGAGTAGTGGGGATAGTTGATAAGGCTTACTGTGTGTGGTCACATCACAGTCCATGTCAGGAGCGCTCTGAATAGTGGAGATAGTTGATAAGGTTTACGGTGTGTAGTCACATCACAGTCGATGTCAGGAGCGCTCTGAGTAGTGGACATAGTTGGTAAGGCTTACTGGGTGTACTCACATCACATTTCATGTCAGTAGCACTCTGAGTAGTGAGGATAGTTGATAAGGCTTACTGTGTGTAGTCACATCACAGTCCATGTCAGTAGCGCTCTGAATAGTGGAGATAGTTGATAAGGCTTACTGTGTGTGGTCACATCACAGTCCATGTCAGGAGCGCTCTGAGTAGTGGAGATAGTTGATAAGGCTTACTGTGTGTAGTCACATCGCAGTCCATGTCAGTAGCCCTCTGAGTAGTGGGGATAGTTGATAAGGCTTACTGTGTGTAGTCACATCACAGTCCATGTCAGGAGCGCTCTGAGTATTGGGAATAGTTGATAAGGCTTACTGTGTGTGGTCACATCACAGTCAATGTCAGGAGCGCTCTGAGTAGTGGGGATAGATGATAAGGATTACTGTGTGTACTCACATCACAATCCATGTCAGGAGCGCTCTGAATAGTGGGGATAGTTGATAAGTCTTACTGTGTGTGGTCACATCACAGTCCATGTCAGTAGCGCTCTGAATAGTGGAGATAGTTGATAAGGCTTACTCTGTGTAGTCACATCACAGTCCATGTCAGGAGCGCTCTGAGTAGTGGGAATAGTTGATAAGGCTTACTGTGTGTGGTCACATCACAGTCCATGTCAGGAGCGCTCTGAGTAGTGGGGATACTTGATAAGGCTTACTGTGTGTGGTCACATCACAATCCATGTCAGGAGCGCTCTGAGTAGTGGGGATAGTTGATAAGGCTTACTGTGTGTCCTCACATCACAGTCCATGTCAGGAGCGCTCTGAGTAGTGGGGATAGTTGATAAGGCTTACTGTGTGTAGTCACATCACAGTCCATGTCAGGAGCGCTCTGAGTAGTGGATATAGTTGATAAGGCTTACTGTGTGTAGTCACATCACAGTCCATGTCAGGAGCACTCTGAGTAGTGGAGATAATTGATAAGGCTTACTGTGTGTGGTCACATCACAGTCCATGTCAGGAGCGCTCTGAGTAGTGGAGATAATTGATAAGGCTTACTGTGTGTAGTCACATCACAGTCTATGTCAGTAGCGCTCTGAGTAGTGGAGATAGTTGATAAGGCTTACTGTGTGTACTCACATCACAGTCCATGTCAGGAGCGCTCTGAGTAGTGGGAATAGTTGATAAGGCTTACTGTGTGTACTCACATCACAGAATGTGGTCAGTCCATGTCAATAGCGCTCTGAGTAGTGGGGATAGTTGATAAGGCTCACTGTGTGTACTCACATCACAGTCCATGTCAGGAGCGCTCTGAGTAGTGGAGATAGTTGATAAGGCTTACTGTGTGTAGTCACATCACAGTCCATGTCAGGAGCGCTCTGAGTAGTGGGGATAGTTGATAAGGCTTACTGTGTGTAGTCACATCACAGTCCATGTCAGGAGCGCTCTGAGTAGTGGGAATAGTTGATAAGGCTTACTGTGTGTAGTCACATCACAGTCCATGTCAGGAGCGCTCTGAGTAGTGGGGATAGTTGATAAGGCTTACTGTGTGTAGTCACATCACAGTCCATGTCAGGAGCGCTCTGAGTAGTGGGGATAGTTGATAAGGTTTACGGTGTGTGGTCACATCACAGTCCATGTCAGGAGCGCTCTGAGTAGTGGGGATAGTTGATAAGGCTTACTGTGTGTAGTCACATCACAGTCCATGTCAGTAGCGCTCTGAATAGTGGAGATAGTTGATAAGGCTTACTGTGTGTGGTCACATCACTCCATGTCAGGAGCGCTCTGAGTAGTGGAGATAGTTGATAAGGCTTACTGTGTGTAGTCACATCGCAGTCCATGTCAGTAGCGCTCTGAGTAGTGGGGATAGTTGATAAGGCTTACTGTGTGTAGTCACATCACAGTCCATGTCAGGAGCGCTCTGAGTAGTGGGAATAGTTGATAAGGCTTACTGTGTGTGGTCACATCACAGTCCATGTCAGGAGCGCTCTGAGTAGTGGGGATAGTTGATAAGGCTTACTGTGTGTACTCACATCACAATCCATGTCAGGAGCGCTCTGAATAGTGGGGATAGTTGATAAGGCTTACTGTGTGTGGTCACATCACAGTCCATGTCAGTAGCGCTCTGAATAGTGGAGATAGTTGATAAGGCTTACTGTGTGTAGTCACATCACAGTCCATGTCAGGAGCGCTCTGAGTAGTGGGAATAGTTGATAAGGCTTACTGTGTGTGGTCACATCACAGTCCATGTCAGGAGCGCTCTGAGTAGTGGGGATACTTGATAAGGCTTACTGTGTGTGGTCACATCACAGTCCATGTCAGGAGCGCTCTGAGTAGTGGGGATAGTTGATAAGGCTTACTGTGTGTCCTCACATCACAGTCCATGTCAGGAGCGATCTGAGTAGTGGGGATAGTTGATAAGGCTTACTGTGTGTAGTCACATCACAGTCCATGTCAGGAGCGCTCTGAGTAGTGGAGATAGTTGATAAGGCTTACTGTGTCTAGTCACATCACAGTCCATGTCAGGAGCACTCTGAGTAGTGGAGATAATTGATAAGGCTTACTGTGTGTGGTCACATCACAGTCCATGTCAGGAGCGCTCTGAGTAGTGGAGATAATTGATAAGGCTTACTGTGTGTAGTCACATCACAGTCTATGTCAGTAGCGCTCTGAGTAGTGGAGATAGTTGATAAGGCTTACTGTGTGTACTCACATCACAGTCCATGTCAGGAGCGCTCTGAGTAATGGGGATAGTTGATAAGGTTTACGGTGTGTGGTCACATCACAGTCAATGTCAGAAGCGCTCTGAGTAGTGGGGATACTTGATAAGGCTTACTGTGTGTGGTCACATCACAGTCCATGTCAGGTGCGCTCTGAGTAGTAGGGATAGTTGATAAGGCTTACTGTGTGTCCTCACATCACAGTCCATGTCAGGAGCGCTCTGAGTAGTGGGGATAGTTGATAAGGCTTACTGTGTGTTGTTACATCACAGTCCATGTCAGGAGCACTCTGAGTAGTGGAGATAATTGATAAGGCTTACTGTGTGTGGTCACATCACAGTCCATGTCAGGAGCGCTCTGAGTAGTGGGGATAGTTGATAAGGCTTACTGTGTGTCCTCACATCACAGTCCATGTCAGGAGCGCTCTGAGTAGTGGGGATAGTTGATAAGGCTTACTGTGTGTAGTCACATCACAGTCCATGTCAGGAGCGCTCTGAGTAGTGGAGATAGTTGATAAGGCTTACTGTGTGTACTCACATCACAGTCCATGTCAGGGGCGGTCTGAGTAGTGGGAATAGTTGATAAGGCTTACTGTGTGTACTCACATCACAGAATGTGGTCAGTCCATGTCAATAGCGCTCTGAGTAGTGGGGATAGTTGATAAGGCTCACTGTGTGTACTCACATTACAGTCCATGTCAGGAGCGCTCTGAGTAGTGGAGATAGTTGATAAGGCTTACTGTGTGTAGTCACATCACAGTCCATGTCAGGAGCGCTCTGAGTAGTGGGGATAGTTGATAAGGCTTACTGTGTGTAGTCACATCACAGTCCATGTCAGGAGCGCTCTGAGTAGTGGGAATAGTTGATAAGGCTTACTGTGTGTAGTCACATCACAGTCCATGTCAGGAGCGCTCTGAGTAGTGGGGATAGTTGATAAGGCTTACTGTGTGTAGTCACATCACAGTCCATGTCAGGAGCGCTCTGAGTAGTGGGGATAGTTGATAAGGTTTACGGTGTGTGGTCACATCACAGTCCATGTCAGGAGCGCTCTGAGTAGTGGGGATAGTTGATAAGGCTTACTCTGTGTAGTCACATCACAGTCCATGTCAGGAGCGCTCTGAGTAGTGGGGATAGTTGATAAGGCTTACTGTGTGTACTCACATTACAGTCCATGTCAGGAGCGCTCTGAGCAGTGGAGATAGTTGATAAGGCTTACTGTGTGTAGTCACATCACAGTCCATGTCAGGAGCGCTCTGAGTAGTGGGGATAGTTGATAAGGCTTACTGTGTGTAGTCACATCACAGTCCATGTCAGGAGCGCTCTGAGTAGTGGGAATAGTTGATAAGGCTTACTGTGTGTAGTCACATCACAGTCCATGTCAGGAGCGCTCTGAGTAGTGGGGATAGTTGATAAGGCTTACTGTGTGTGGTCACATCACAGTCCATGTCAGGAGCGCTCTGAATAGTGGAGATAGTTGATAAGGTTTACGGTGTGTAGTCACATCACAGTCGATGTCAGGAGCGCTCTGAGTAGTGGACATAGTTGGTAAGGCTTACTGGGTGTACTCACATCACAGTTCATGTCAGTAGCACTCTGAGTAGTGAGGATAGTTGATAAGGCTTACTGTGTGTAGTCACATCACAGTCCATGTCAGTAGCGCTCTGAATAGTGGAGATAGTTGATAAGGCTTACTGTGTGTGGTCACATCACAGTCCATGTCAGGAGCGCTCTGAGTAGTGGGAATAGTTGATAAGGCTTACTGTGTGTAGTCACATCACAGTCCATGTCAGGAGCGCTCTGAGTAGTGGGAATAGTTGATAAGGCTTACTGTGTGTACTCACACCACAGTCCATGTCAGGAGCGCTCTGAGTAGTGGTGATAGTTGATAAGGCTTACTGGGTGTACTCACATCACAGTCCATGAAAGGAGCGCTCTGAGTAGAGGGGATAGTTGCTAAGGCTTACTGTGTGTACTCACATCACAGTCCATGTCAGGAGCGCTCTGAGTAATGGGGATAGTTGATAAGGCTTACTGTGTGTGGTCACATCACAGTCCATGTCAGGAGCGCTCTGAGTAGTGGGGATAGTTGATAAGGCTTACTGTTTGTACTCACATCACAGTCTATGTCAGTGGCGCTCTGAGTAGTGGAGATAGTTGATAAGGTTTACGGTGTGTGGTCACATCACAGTCCATGTCAGTAGCGCTCTGAATAGTGGAGATAGTTGATAAGGCTTACTGTGTGTGGTCACATCACAGTCCATGTCAGTAGCGCTCTGAGTAGTGGGGATAGTTGATAAGGCTTACTGTGTGTGGTCACATCACAGTCCATGACAGGAGCGCTCTGAGTAGTGGGAATAGTTGATAAGGCTTACTGAGTGTAGTCACATCACAGTCTATGTCAGGAGCGCTCTGAGTAGTGGGAATAGTTGATAAGGCTTACTGTGTGTAGTCACATCACAGTCGATGTCAGGAGCGCTCTGAGTAGTGGAGATAGTTGATAAGGCTTACTGTGTGTAGTCACATCGCAGTCCATGTCAGGAGCGCTCTGAGTAGTGGAGATAGTTGATAAGGCTTACTGTGTGTACTCACATCACAGTCAATGTCAGGAGCGCTCTGAGAAGTGGAGATAGTTGATAAGGATTACTGTGTGTAGTCACATCACAGTCCATGTCAGGAGCGCTCTGAGTAGTGGGGATAGTTGATAAGGCTTACTGTGTGTGGTCACATCACAGTCCATGTCAGGAGCGCTCTGAGTAGTGGGGATAGTTGATAAGGCTTACTGTTTGTACTCACATCACAGTCTATGTCAGTGGCGCTCTGAGTAGTGGAGATAGTTGATAAGGTTTACGGTGTGTGGTCACATCACAGTCCATGTCAGTAGCGCTCTGAGTAGTGGGGATAGTTGATAAGGCTTACTGTGTGTAGTCACATCACAGTTCATGTCATGAGCGCTCTGAGTAGTGGGGATAGTTGATAAGGCTTACTGTGTGTACTCACATCACAGTTCATGTCAGTAGCGCTCTGAGTAGTGGAGATAGTTGATAAGGCTTACTGGGTGTACTCACATCACAGTCCATGACAGGAGCGCTCTGAGTAGTGGGGATAGTTGATAAGGATTACTGTGTGTAGTCACATCACAGTCCATGACAGGAGCGCTCTGAGTAGTGGGGATAGTTGATAAGGCTTACTGTGTGTAGTCACATCACAGTCCATGACAGGAGCGCTCTGAGTAGTGGGGATAGTTGATAAGGCTTACTGTGTGTAGTCACATCACAGTCCATGTCAGGAGCGCTCTGAGTAGTGGAGATAGTTGATAAGGCTTACTGTGTGTAGTCACATCACAGTCCATGTCAGGAGCGCTCTGAGTAGTGGAGATAGTTGATAAGGCTTACTGTGTGTAGTCACATCACAGTCCATGTCAGGAGCGCTCTGAGTAGTGGACATAGTTGATAAGGCTTACTGAGTGTAGTCACATCACAGTTCATGTCAGTAGCGCTCTGAGTAGTGGACATAGTTGATAAGGCTTACTGGGTGTACTCACATCACAGTCCATGTCAGTAGCGCTCTGAATAGTGGAGATAGTTTATAAGGCTTACTGTGTGTGGTCACATCACTCCATGTCAGGAGCGCTCTGAGTAGTGGGGATAGTTGATAAGGCTTACTGTGTGTAGTCACATCACAGTCCATGTCAGTAGCGCTCTGAATAGTGGAGATAGTTGATAAGGCTTACTGTGTGTGGTCACATCACTCCATGTCAGGAGCGCTCTGAGTAGTGGAGATAGTTGATAAGGCTTACTGTGTGTAGTCACATCGCAGTCCATGTCAGTAGCGCTCTGAGTAGTGGGGATAGTTGATAAGGCTTACTGTGTGTAGTCACATCACAGTCCATGTCAGGAGCGCTCTGCGTAGTGGGAATAGTTGATAAGGCTTACTGTGTGTGGTCACATCACAGTCCATGTCAGGAGCGCTCTGAGTAGTGGGGATAGTTGATAAGGCTTACTGTGTGTACTCACATCACAATCCATGTCAGGAGCGCTCTGAATAGTGGGGATAGTTGATAAGGCTTACTGTGTGTGGTCACATCACAGTCCATGTCAGTAGCGCTCTGAATAGTGGAGATAGTTGATAAGGCTTACTGTGTGTAGTCACATCACAGTCCATGTCAGGAGCGCTCTGAGTAGTGGGAATAGTTGATAAGGCTTACTGTGTGTGGTCACATCACAGTCCATGTCAGGAGCGCTCTGAGTAGTGGGGATACTTGATAAGGCTTACTGTGTGTGGTCACATCACAGTCCATGTCAGGAGCGCTCTGAGTAGTGGGGATAGTTGATAAGGCTTACTGTGTGTCCTCACATCACAGTCCATGTCAGGAGCGCTCTGAGTAGTGGGGATAGTTGATAAGGCTTACTGTGTGTAGTCACATCACAGTCCATGTCAGGAGCGCTCTGAGTAGTGGAGATAGTTGATAAGGCTTACTGTGTCTAGTCACATCACAGTCCATGTCAGGAGCACTCTGAGTAGTGGAGATACTTCGTAAGGCTTACTGAGTGTACTCACATAACAGTCCATGTCAGGAGCGCTCTGAGTAGTGGGAATAGTTGATAAGGCTTACTGTGTGTAGTCACATCACAGTCCATGTCAGGAGCGCTCTGAGTAGTGGGAATAGTTGATAAGGCTTACTGTGTGTGGTCACATCACAGTCCATGTCAGGAGCGCTCTGAGTAGTGGAGATAATTGATAAGGCTTACTGTGTGTAGTCACATCACAGTCTATGTCAGTAGCGCTCTGAGTAGTGGAGATAGTTGATAAGGCTTACTGTGTGTACTCACATCACAGTCCATGTCAGGAGCGCTCTGAGTTATGGGGATAGTTGATAAGGTTTACGGTGTGTGGTCACATCACAGTCAATGTCAGAAGCGCTCTGAGTAGTGGGGATACTTGATAAGGCTTACTGTGTGTGGTCACATCACAGTCCATGTCAGGTGCGCTCTGAGTAGTAGGGATAGTTGATAAGGCTTACTGTGTGTCCTCACATCACAGTCCATGTCAGGAGCGCTCTGAGTAGTGGGGATAGTTGATAAGGCTTACTGTGTGTTGTTACATCACAGTCCATGTCAGGAGCACTCTGAGTAGTGGAGATAATTGATAAGGCTTACTGTGTGTGGTCACATCACAGTCCATGTCAGGAGCGCTCTGAGTAGTGGGGATAGTTGATAAGGCTTACTGTGTGTCCTCACATCACAGTCCATGTCAGGAGCGCTCTGAGTAGTGGGGATAGTTGATAAGGCTTACTGTGTGTAGTCACATCACAGTCCATGTCAGGAGCGCTCTGAGTAGTGGAGATAGTTGATAAGGCTTACTGTGTGTACTCACATCACAGTCCATGTCAGGGGCGGTCTGAGTAGTGGGAATAGTTGATAAGGCTTACTGTGTGTACTCACATCACAGAATGTGGTCAGTCCATGTCAATAGCGCTCTGAGTAGTGGGGATAGTTGATAAGGCTCACTGTGTGTACTCACATTACAGTCCATGTCAGGAGCGCTCTGAGTAGTGGAGATAGTTGATAAGGCTTACTGTGTGTAGTCACATCACAGTCCATGTCAGGAGCGCTCTGAGTAGTGGGGATAGTTGATAAGGCTTACTGTGTGTAGTCACATCACAGTCCATGTCAGGAGCGCTCTGAGTAGTGGGAATAGTTGATAAGGCTTACTGTGTGTAGTCACATCACAGTCCATGTCAGGAGCGCTCTGAGTAGTGGGGATAGTTGATAAGGCTTACTGTGTGTAGTCACATCACAGTCCATGTCAGGAGCGCTCTGAGTAGTGGGGATAGTTGATAAGGTTTACGGTGTGTGGTCACATCACAGTCCATGTCAGGAGCGCTCTGAGTAGTGGGGATAGTTGATAAGGCTTACTCTGTGTAGTCACATCACAGTCCATGTCAGGAGCGCTCTGAGTAGTGGGGATAGTTGATAAGGCTTACTGTGTGTACTCACATTACAGTCCATGTCAGGAGCGCTCTGAGTAGTGGAGATAGTTGATAAGGCTTACTGTGTGTAGTCACATCACAGTCCATGTCAGGAGCGCTCTGAGTAGTGGGGATAGTTGATAAGGCTTACTGTGTGTAGTCACATCACAGTCCATGTCAGGAGCGCTCTGAGTAGTGGGAATAGTTGATAAGGCTTACTGTGTGTAGTCACATCACAGTCCATGTCAGGAGCGCTCTGAGTAGTGGGGATAGTTGATAAGGCTTACTGTGTGTGGTCACATCACAGTCCATGTCAGGAGCGCTCTGAATAGTGGAGATAGTTGATAAGGTTTACGGTGTGTAGTCACATCACAGTCGATGTCAGGAGCGCTCTGAGTAGTGGACATAGTTGGTAAGGCTTACTGGGTGTACTCACATCACAGTTCATGTCAGTAGCACTCTGAGTAGTGAGGATAGTTGATAAGGCTTACTGTGTGTAGTCACATCACAGTCCATGTCAGTAGCGCTCTGAATAGTGGAGATAGTTGATAAGGCTTACTGTGTGTGGTCACATCACAGTCCATGTCAGGAGCGCTCTGAGTAGTGGAGATAGTTGATAAGGCTTACTGTGTGTAGTCACATCGCAGTCCATGTCAGTAGCCCTCTGAGTAGTGGGGATAGTTGATAAGGCTTACTGTGTGTAGTCACATCACAGTCCATGTCAGGAGCGCTCTGAGTATTGGGAATAGTTGATAAGGCTTACTGTGTGTGGTCACATCACAGTCAATGTCAGGAGCGCTCTGAGTAGTGGGGATAGATGATAAGGATTACTGTGTGTACTCACATCACAATCCATGTCAGGAGCGCTCTGAATAGTGGGGATAGTTGATAAGTCTTACTGTGTGTGGTCACATCACAGTCCATGTCAGTAGCGCTCTGAATAGTGGAGATAGTTGATAAGGCTTACTGTGTGTAGTCACATCACAGTCCATGTCAGGAGCGCTCTGAGTAGTGGGAATAGTTGATAAGGCTTACTGTGTGTGGTCACATCACAGTCCATGTCAGGAGCGCTCTGAGTAGTGGGGATACTTGATAAGGCTTACTGTGTGTGGTCACATCACAATCCATGTCAGGAGCGCTCTGAGTAGTGGGGATAGTTGATAAGGCTCACTGTGTGTCCTCACATCACAGTCCATGTCAGGAGCGCTCTGAGTAGTGGGGATAGTTGATAAGGCTTACTGTGTGTAGTCACATCACAGTCCATGTCAGGAGCGCTCTGAGTAGTGGATATAGTTGATAAGGCTTACTGTGTGTAGTCACATCACAGTCCATGTCAGGAGCACTCTGAGTAGTGGAGATAATTGATAAGGCTTACTGTGTGTGGTCACATCACAGTCCATGTCAGGAGCGCTCTGAGTAGTGGAGATAATTGATAAGGCTTACTGTGTGTAGTCACATCACAGTCTATGTCAGTAGCGCTCTGAGTAGTGGAGATAGTTGATAAGGCTTACTGTGTGTACTCACATCACAGTCCATGTCAGGAGCGCTCTGAGTAGTGGGAATAGTTGATAAGGTTTACTGTGTGTACTCACATCACAGAATGTGGTCAGTCCATGTCAATAGCGCTCTGAGTAGTGGGGATAGTTGATAAGGCTCACTGTGTGTACTCACATCACAGTCCATGTCAGGAGCGCTCTGAGTAGTGGAGATAGTTGATAAGGCTTACTGTGTGTAGTCACATCACAGTCCATGTCAGGAGCGCTCTGAGTAGTGGGGATAGTTGATAAGGCTTACTGTGTGTAGTCACATCACAGTCCATGTCAGGAGCGCTCTGAGTAGTGGGAATAGTTGATAAGGCTTACTGTGTGTAGTCACATCACAGTCCATGTCAGGAGCGCTCTGAGTAGTGGGGATAGTTGATAAGGCTTACTGTGTGTAGTCACATCACAGTCCATGTCAGGAGCGCTCTGAGTAGTGGGGATAGTTGATAAGGTTTACGGTGTGTGGTCACATCACAGTCCATGTCAGGAGCGCTCTGAGTAGTGGGGATAGTTGATAAGGCTTACTCTGTGTAGTCACATCACAGTCCATGTCAGCAGCGCTCTGAATAGTGGAGATAGTTGATAAGGTTTACGGTGTGTAGTCACATCACAGTCCATGTCAGGAGCGCTCTGAGTAGTGGACATAGTTGGTAAGGCTTACTGGGTGTACTCACATCACAGTTCATGTCAGTAGCACTCTGAGTAGTGGGGATAGTTGATAAGGCTTACTGTGTGTAGTCACATCACAGTCCATGTCAGTAGCGCTCTGAATAGTGGAGATAGTTGATAAGGCTTACTGTGTGTGGTCACATAACAGTCCATGTCAGGAGCGCTCTGAGTAGTGGAGATAGTTGATAAGGCTTACTGTGTGTAGTCACATCGCAGTCCATGTCAGTAGCACTCTGTGTAGTGGGGATAGTTGATAAGGCTTACTGTGTGTAGTCACATCAAAGTCCATGTCAGTAGCACTCTGAGTAGTGGAGATAGTTGATAAGGCTTACCGTGAGTAGTCACATCACAGTCCATATCAGGAGCGCTCTGAGTAGTGGGGATAGTTGATAAGGCTCACTGTGTGTCCTCACATCACAGTCCATGTCAGGAGCGCTCTGAGTAGTGGGGATAGTTGATAAGGCTTACTGGGTGTACTCACATCACAGTCCATGTCAGGAGCGCTCTGAGTAGTGGGGATAGTTGATAAGGCTTACTGGGTGTACTCACATCACAGTCCATGTCAGGAGCGCTCTGAGTAGTGGGGATAGTTGATAAGGCTTACTGTGTGTAGTCACATCACAGTCCCTGTCAGGAGCGCTCTGAGTAGTGGGGATAGTTGATAAGGTTTACGGTGTGTGGTCACATCACAGTAACATGTCAGGAGCGCTCTGAGTAGTGGGAATAGTTGATAAGGCTTACTCTGTGTAGTCACATCACAGTCCATGTCAGGAGCGCTCTGAGTAGTGGGGATAGTTGATAAGGCTTACTGTGTGTACTCACATCACAGTCCATGTCAGGAGCGCTCTGAGTAGCGGGGATAGTTGATAAGGCTTACTGTGTGTACACACATCACAGTCCATGTCAGGAGCGCTCTGAGTAGTGGGGATAGTTGATAAGGCTTACTGTGTGTACTCACATCACAGTCCATGTCAGGAGCGCCCTGAGTAGCGGGGATAGTTGATAAGGCTTACTGTGTGTACACACATCACAGTCCATGTCAGGAGCGCTCTGAGTAGTGGGGATAGTTGATAAGGCTTACTGGGTGTACTCACATCACAGTCCATGTCAGGAGCGCTCTGAGTAGTGGGGATAGTTGATAAGGCTTACTGTGTGTACTCACATCACAGTCCATGTCAGGAGCGCTCTGAGTAGTGGGGATAGTTGATAAGGCTTACTGGGTGTACTCACATCACAGTCCATGTCAGGAGCGCTCTGAGTAGTGGGGATAGTTGATAAGGCTTACTGTGTGCGGTCACATCACAGTCCATGTCAGGAGCGCTCTGAGTAGTGGGGATAGTTGATAAGGCTTACTGTGTGTACACACATCACAGTCCATGTCAGGAGCGCTCTGAGTAGTGGGGATAGTTGATAAGGCTTACTGGGTGTACTCACATCACAGTCCAAGTCAGGAAAGCTCTGAGTAGTGGGGATAGTTGATAAGGCTTACTGGGTGTACTCACATCACAGTCCATGTCAAGAGCGCTCTGAGTAGCGGGGATAGTTGATAAGGCTTACTGTGTGTACTCACACCACAGTCCATGTCAGGAGCGCTCTGAGTAGTGGGGATAGTTGATAAGGCTTACTGGGTGTACTCACATCACAGTCCATGAAAGGAGCGCTCTGAGTAGAGGGGATAGTTGCTAAGGCTTACTGTGTGTACTCACATCACAGTCCATGTCAGGAGCGCTCTGAGTAGTGGGGATAGTT
This sequence comes from Meconema thalassinum, assembly GCA_946902985.2. Lineage (NCBI taxonomy): Eukaryota > Metazoa > Arthropoda > Insecta > Orthoptera > Tettigoniidae > Meconema > Meconema thalassinum. The sequence continues at coordinate 4,502,331 of OX336392.1, read as the reverse complement.
GATAAGGCTTACTGTGTGTGGTCACATCACAGTCCATGTCAGGAGCGCTCTGAGTAGTGGGGTTAGTTGATAAGGCTTACTGTTTGTACTCACATCACAGTCTATGTCAGTGGCGCTCTGAGTAGTGGAGATAGTTGATAAGGTTTACGGTGTGTGGTCACATCACAGTCCATATCAGTAGCGCTCTGAGTAGTGGGGATAGTTGATAAGGCTTACTGTGTGTGGTCACATCACAGTCCATGTCAGGAGCGCTCTGAGTAGTGGGAATAGTTGATAAGGCTTACTGTGTGTAGTCACATCACAGTCCATGTCAGGAGCGCTCTGAGTAGTGGGAATAGTTGATAAGGCTTACTGTGTGTAGTCACATCACAGTCCATGTCAGGAGCGCTCTGAGTAATGGAGATAGTTGATAAGGCTTACTGTGTGTACTCACATCACAGTCCATGTCAGGAGCGCTCTGAATAGTGGAGATAGTTGATAAGGCTTACTGTGTGTGGTCACATCACAGTCCATGTCAGTAGCGCTCTGAGTAGTGGGGATAGTTGATAAGGCTTACTGTGTGTAGTCACATCACAGTCCATGTCAGGAGCGCTCTGAGTAGTGGGAATAGTTGATAAGGCTTACTGTGTGTAGTCACATCACAGTCCATGTCAGGAGCGCTCTGAGTAGTGGGGATAGTTGATAAGGCTTCCTGTGTGTGGTCACATCACAGTCCATGTCAGGAGCGCTCTGAATAGTGGAGATAGTTGATAAGGTTTACGGTGTGTAGTCACATCACAGTCGATGTCAGGAGCGCTCTGAGTAGTGGACATAGTTGGTAAGGCTTACTGGGTGTACTCACATCACAGTTCATGTCAGTAGCACTCTGAGTAGTGAGGATAGTTGATAAGGCTTACTGTGTGTAGTCACATCACAGTCCATGTCAGTAGCGCTCTGAATAGTGGAGATAGTTGATAAGGCTTACTGTGTGTGGTCACATCACAGTCCATGTCAGGAGCGCTCTGAGTAGTGGAGATAGTTGATAAGGCTTACTGTGTGTAGTCACATCGCAGTCCATGTCAGTAGCCCTCTGAGTAGTGGGGATAGTTGATAAGGCTTACTGTGTGTAGTCACATCACAGTCCATGTCAGGAGCGCTCTGAGTATTGGGAATAGTTGATAAGGCTTACTGTGTGTGGTCACATCACAGTCAATGTCAGGAGCGCTCTGAGTAGTGGGGATAGATGATAAGGATTACTGTGTGTACTCACATCACAATCCATGTCAGGAGCGCTCTGAATAGTGGGGATAGTTGATAAGTCTTACTGTGTGTGGTCACATCACAGTCCATGTCAGGAGCGCTCTGAGTAGTGGGGATAGTTGATAAGGCTTACTGTGTGTAGTCACATCACAGTCCATGTCAGGAGCGCTCTGAGTAGTGGATATAGTTGATAAGGCTTACTGTGTGTAGTCACATCACAGTCCATGTCAGGAGCACTCTGAGTAGTGGAGATAATTGATAAGGCTTACTGTGTGTGGTCACATCACAGTCCATGTCAGGAGCGCTCTGAGTAGTGGAGATAATTGATAAGGCTTACTGTGTGTAGTCACATCACAGTCTATGTCAGTAGCGCTCTGAGTAGTGGAGATAGTTGATAAGGCTTACTGTGTGTACTCACATCACAGTCCATGTCAGGAGCGCTCTGAGTAGTGGGAATAGTTGATAAGGTTTACTGTGTGTACTCACATCACAGAATGTGGTCAGTCCATGTCAATAGCGCTCTGAGTAGTGGGGATAGTTGATAAGGCTCACTGTGTGTACTCACATCACAGTCCATGTCAGGAGCGCTCTGAGTAGTGGAGATAGTTGATAAGGCTTACTGTGTGTAGTCACATCACAGTCCATGTCAGGAGCGCTCTGAGTAGTGGGGATAGTTGATAAGGCTTACTGTGTGTAGTCACATCACAGTCCATGTCAGGAGCGCTCTGAGTAGTGGGAATAGTTGATAAGGCTTACTGTGTGTAGTCACATCACAGTCCATGTCAGGAGCGCTCTGAGTAGTGGGGATAGTTGATAAGGCTTACTGTGTGTAGTCACATCACAGTCCATGTCAGGAGCGCTCTGAGTAGTGGGGATAGTTGATAAGGTTTACGGTGTGTGGTCACATCACAGTCCATGTCAGGAGCGCTCTGAGTAGTGGGGATAGTTGATAAGGCTTACTCTGTGTAGTCACATCACAGTCCATGTCAGCAGCGCTCTGAATAGTGGAGATAGTTGATAAGGTTTACGGTGTGTAGTCACATCACAGTCCATGTCAGGAGCGCTCTGAGTAGTGGACATAGTTGGTAAGGCTTACTGGGTGTACTCACATCACAGTTCATGTCAGTAGCACTCTGAGTAGTGGGGATAGTTGATAAGGCTTACTGTGTGTAGTCACATCACAGTCCATGTCAGTAGCGCTCTGAATAGTGGAGATAGTTGATAAGGCTTACTGTGTGTGGTCACATAACAGTCCATGTCAGGAGCGCTCTGAGTAGTGGAGATAGTTGATAAGGCTTACTGTGTGTAGTCACATCGCAGTCCATGTCAGTAGCACTCTGAGTAGTGGGGATAGTTGATAAGGCTTACTGTGTGTAGTCACATCACAGTCCATGTCAGTAGCACTCTGAGTAGTGGAGATAGTTGATAAGGCTTACCGTGAGTAGTCACATCACAGTCCATATCAGGAGCGCTCTGAGTAGTGGGGATAGTTGATAAGGCTCACTGTGTGTACTCACATCACAGTCCATGTCAGGAGCGCTCTGAGTAGTGGGGATAGTTGATAAGGCTTACTGGGTGTACTCACATCACAGTCCATGTCAGGAGCGCTCTGAGTAGTGGGGATAGTTGATAAGGCTTACTGGGTGTACTCACATCACAGTCCATGTCAGGAGCGCTCTGAGTAGTGGGGATAGTTGATAAGGCTTACTGTGTGTAGTCACATCACAGTCCCTGTCAGGAGCGCTCTGAGTAGTGGGGATAGTTGATAAGGTTTACGGTGTGTGGTCACATCACAGTAACATGTCAGGAGCGCTCTGAGTAGTGGGAATAGTTGATAAGGCTTACTCTGTGTAGTCATATCACAGTCCATGTCAGGAGCGCTCTGAGTAGTGGGGATAGTTGATAAGGCTTACTGTGTGTACTCACATCACAGTCCATGTCAGGAGCGCTCTGAGTAGCGGGGATAGTTGATAAGGCTTACTGTGTGTACACACATCACAGTCCATGTCAGGAGCGCTCTGAGTAGTGGGGATAGTTGATAAGGCTTACTGTGTGTACTCACATCACAGTCCATGTCAGGAGCGCCCTGAGTAGCGGGGATAGTTGATAAGGCTTACTGTGTGTACACACATCACAGTCCATGTCAGGAGCGCTCTGAGTAGTGGGGATAGTTGATAAGGCTTACTGGGTGTACTCACATCACAGTCCATGTCAGGAGCGCTCTGAGTAGTGGGGATAGTTGATAAGGCTTACTGTGTGTACTCACATCACAGTCCATGTCAGGAGCGCTCTGAGTAGTGGGGATAGTTGATAAGGCTTACTGGGTGTACTCACATCACAGTCCATGTCAGGAGCGCTCTGAGTAGTGGGGATAGTTGATAAGGCTTACTGTGTGCGGTCACATCACAGTCCATGTCAGGAGCGCTCTGAGTAGTGGGGATAGTTGATAAGGCTTACTGTGTGTACACACATCACAGTCCATGTCAGGAGCGCTCTGAGTAGTGGGGATAGTTGATAAGGCTTACTGGGTGTACTCACATCACAGTCCAAGTCAGGAAAGCTCTGAGTAGTGGGGATAGTTGATAAGGCTTACTGGGTGTACTCACATCACAGTCCATGTCAAGAGCGCTCTGAGTAGCGGGGATAGTTGATAAGGCTTACTGTGTGTACTCACACCACAGTCCATGTCAGGAGCGCTCTGTGTAGTGGGGATAGTTGATAAGGCTTACTGGGTGTACTCACATCACAGTCCATGAAAGGAGCGCTCTGAGTAGAGGGGATAGTTGCTAAGCTTACTGTGTGTACTCACATCACAGTCCATGTCAGGAGCGCTCTGAGTAGTGGGGATAGTTGATAAGGCTTACTGTGTGTGGTCACATCACAGTCCATGTCAGGAGCGCTCTGAGTAGTGGGGTTAGTTGATAAGGCTTACTGTTTGTACTCACATCACAGTCTATGTCAGTGGCGCTCTGAGTAGTGGAGATAGTTGATAAGGTTTACGGTGTGTGGTCACATCACAGTCCATATCAGTAGCGCTCTGAGTAGTGGGGATAGTTGATAAGGCTTACTGTGTGTGGTCACATCACAGTCCATGTCAGGAGCGCTCTGAGTAGTGGGAATAGTTGATAAGGCTTACTGTGTGTAGTCACATCACAGTCCATGTCAGGAGCGCTCTGAGTAGTGGGAATAGTTGATAAGGCTTACTGTGTGTAGTCACATCACAGTCCATGTCAGGAGCGCTCTGAGTAATGGAGATAGTTGATAAGGCTTACTGTGTGTACTCACATCACAGTCCATGTCAGGAGCGCTCTGAATAGTGGAGATAGTTGATAAGGCTTACTGTGTGTGGTCACATCACAGTCCATGTCAGTAGCGCTCTGAGTAGTGGGGATAGTTGATAAGGCTTACTGTGTGTGGTCACATCACAGTCCATGACAGGAGCGCTCTGAGTAGTGGGAATAGTTGATAAGGCTTACTGAGTGTAGTCACATCACAGTCTATGTCAGGAGCGCTCTGAGTAGTGGGAATAGTTGATAAGGCTTACTGTGTGTAGTCACATCACAGTCCATGTCAGGAGCGCTCTGAGTAGTGGAGATAGTTGATAAGGCTTACTGTGTGTAGTCACATCGCAGTCCATGTCAGGAGCGCTCTGAGTAGTGGAGATAGTTGATAAGGCTTACTGTGTGTACTCACATCACAGTCCATGTCAGGAGCGCTCTGAGAAGTGGAGATAGTTGATAGAGATTACTGTGTGTAGTCACATCACAGTCCATGTCAGGAGCGCTCTGAGTAGTGGGGATAGTTGATAAGGCTTACTGTGTGTGGTCACATCACAGTCCATGTCAGGAGCGCTCTGAGTAGTGGGGATAGTTGATAAGGCTTACTGTTTGTACTCACATCACAGTCTATGTCAGTGGCGCTCTGAGTAGTGGAGATAGTTGATAAGGTTTACGGTGTGTGGTCACATCACAGTCCATGTCAGTAGCGCTCTGAGTAGTGGGGATAGTTGATAAGGCTTACTGTGTGTAGTCACATCACAGTTCATGTCATGAGCGCTCTGAGTAGTGGGGATAGTTGATAAGGCTTACTGTGTGTACTCACATCACAGTTCATGTCAGTAGCGCTCTGAGTAGTGGAGATAGTTGATAAGGCTTACTGGGTGTACTCACATCACAGTCCATGACAGGAGCGCTCTGAGTAGTGGGGATAGTTGATAAGGATTACTGTGTGTAGTCACATCACAGTCCATGACAGGAGCGCTCTGAGTAGTGGGGATAGTTGATAAGGCTTACTGTGTGTAGTCACATCACAGTCCATGACAGGAGCGCTCTGAGTAGTGGGGATAGTTGATAAGGCTTACTGTGTGTAGTCACATCACAGTCCATGTCAGGAGCGCTCTGAGTAGTGGAGATAGTTGATAAGGCTTACTGTGTGTAGTCACATCACAGTCCATGTCAGGAGAGCTCTGAGTAGTGGAGATAGTTGATAAGGCTTACTGTGTGTAGTCACATCACAGTCCATGTCAGGAGCGCTCTGAGTAGTGGACATAGTTGATAAGGCTTACTGTGTGTAGTCACATCACAGTTCATGTCAGTAGCGCTCTGAGTAGTGGACATAGTTGATAAGGCTTACTGGGTGTACTCACATCACAGTCCATGTCAGGAGCGCTCTGAGTAGTGGGGATAGTTGATAAGGCTTACTGTGTGTAGTCACATCACAGTCCATGTCAGGAGCGCTCTGAGTAGTGGACATAGTTGGTAAGGCTTACTGGGTGTACTCACATCACAGTCCATGTCAGTAGCGCTCTGAATAGTGGAGATAGTTGATAAGGTTTACGGTGTGTAGTCACATCACAGTCCACGTCAGGAGCGCTCTGAGTAGTGGACATAGTTGGTAAGGCTTACTGGGTGTACTCACATCACAGTTCATGTCAGTAGCGCTCTGAATAGTGGAGATAGTTGATAAGGCTTACTGTGTGTGGTCACATCACTCCATGTCAGGAGCGCTCTGAGTAGTGGGGATAGTTGATAAGGCTTACTGTGTGTAGTCACATCACAGTCCATGTCAGTAGCGCTCTGAATAGTGGAGATAGTTGATAAGGCTTACTGTGTGTGGTCACATCACTCCATGTCAGGAGCGCTCTGAGTAGTGGAGATAGTTGATAAGGCTTACTGTGTGTAGTCACATCGCAGTCCATGTCAGTAGCGCTCTGAGTAGTGGGGATAGTTGATAAGGCTTACTGTGTGTAGTCACATCACAGTCCATGTCAGGAGCGCTCTGAGTAGTGGGAATAGTTGATAAGGCTTACTGTGTGTGGTCACATCACAGTCCATGTCAGGAGCGCTCTGAGTAGTGGGGATAGTTGATAAGGCTTACTGTGTGTACTCACATCACAATCCATGTCAGGAGCGCTCTGAATAGAGGGGATAGTTGATAAGGCTTACTGTGTGTGGTCACATCACAGTCCATGTCAGTAGCGCTCTGAATAGTGGAGATAGTTGATAAGGCTTACTGTGTGTAGTCACATCACAGTCCATGTCAGGAGCGCTCTGAGTAGTGGGAATAGTTGATAAGGCTTACTGTGTGTGGTCACATCACAGTCCATGTCAGGAGCGCTCTGAGTAGTGGGGATACTTGATAAGGCTTACTGTGTGTGGTCACATCACAGTCCATGTCAGGAGCGCTCTGAGTAGTGGGGATAGTTGATAAGGCTTACTGTGTGTCCTCACATCACAGTCCATGTCAGGAGCGCTCTGAATAGTGGGGATAGTTGATAAGGCTTACTGTGTGTAGTCACATCACAGTCCATGTCAGGAGCGCTCTGAGTAGTGGAGATAGTTGATAAGGCTTACTGTGTCTAGTCACATCACAGTCCATGTCAGGAGCACTCTGAGTAGTGGAGATAATTGATAAGGCTTACTGTGTGTGGTCACATCACAGTCCATGTCAGGAGCGCTCTGAGTAGTGGAGATAATTGATAAGGCTTACTGTGTGTAGTCACATCACAGTCTATGTCAGTAGCGCTCTGAGTAGTGGAGATAGTTGATAAGGCTTACTGTGTGTACTCACATCACAGTCCATGTCAGGAGCGCTCTGAGTAATGGGGATAGTTGATAAGGTTTACGGTGTGTGGTCACATCACAGTCAATGTCAGAAGCGCTCTGAGTAGTGGGGATACTTGATAAGGCTTACTGTGTGTGGTCACATCACAGTCCATGTCAGGTGCGCTCTGAGTAGTAGGGATAGTTGATAAGGCTTACTGTGTGTCCTGACATCACAGTCCATGTCAGGAGCGCTCTGAGTAGTGGGGATAGTTGATAAGGCTTACTGTGTGTTGTTACATCACAGTCCATGTCAGGAGCACTCTGAGTAGTGGAGATAATTGATAAGGCTTACTGTGTGTGGTCACATCACAGTCCATGTCAGGAGCGCTCTGAGTAGTGGGGATAGTTGATAAGGCTTACTGTGTGTCCTCACATCACAGTCCATGTCAGGAGCGCTCTGAGTAGTGGGGATAGTTGATAAGGCTTACTGTGTGTAGTCACATCACAGTCCATGTCAGGAGCGCTCTGAGTAGTGGAGATAGTTGATAAGGCTTACTGTGTGTACTCACATCACAGTCCATGTCAGGGGCGGTCTGAGTAGTGGGAATAGTTGATAAGGCTTACTGTGTGTACTCACATCACAGAATGTGGTCAGTCCATGTCAATAGCGCTCTGAGTAGTGGGGATAGTTGATAAGACTCACTGTGTGTACTCACATTACAGTCCATGTCAGGAGCGCTCTGAGTAGTGGAGATAGTTGATAAGGCTTACTGTGTGTAGTCACATCACAGTCCATGTCAGGAGCGCTCTGAGTAGTGGGGATAGTTGATAAGGCTTACTGTGTGTAGTCACATCACAGTCCATGTCAGGAGCGCTCTGAGTAGTGGGAATAGTTGATAAGGCTTACTGTGTGTAGTCACATCACAGTCCATGTCAGGAGCGCTCTGAGTAGTGGGGATAGTTGATAAGGCTTACTGTGTGTAGTCACATCACAGTCCATGTCAGGAGCGCTCTGAGTAGTGGGGATAGTTGATAAGGTTTACGGTGTGTGGTCACATCACAGTCCATGTCAGGAGCGCTCTGAGTAGTGGGGATAGTTGATAAGGCTTACTCTGTGTAGTCACATCACAGTCCATGTCAGGAGCGCTCTGAGTAGTGGGGATAGTTGATAAGGCTTACTGTGTGTACTCACATTACAGTCCATGTCAGGAGCGCTCTGAGTAGTGGAGATAGTTGATAAGGCTTACTGTGTGTAGTCACATCACAGTCCATGTCAGGAGCGCTCTGAGTAGTGGGGATAGTTGATAAGGCTTACTGTGTGTAGTCACATCACAGTCCATGTCAGGAGCGCTCTGAGTAGTGGGAATAGTTGATAAGGCTTACTGTGTGTAGTCACATCACAGTCCATGTCAGGAGCGCTCTGAGTAGTGGGGATAGTTGATAAGGCTTACTGTGTGTGGTCACATCACAGTCCATGTCAGGAGCGCTCTGAATAGTGGAGATAGTTGATAAGGTTTACGGTGTGTAGTCACATCACAGTCGATGTCAGGAGCGCTCTGAGTAGTGGACATAGTTGGTAAGGCTTACTGGGTGTACTCACATCACAGTTCATGTCAGTAGCACTCTGAGTAGTGAGGATAGTTGATAAGGCTTACTGTGTGTAGTCACATCACAGTCCATGTCAGTAGCGCTCTGAATAGTGGAGATAGTTGATAAGGCTTACTGTGTGTGGTCACATCACAGTCCATGTCAGGAGCGCTCTGAGTAGAGGAGATAGTTGATAAGGCTTACTGTGTGTAGTCACATCGCAGTCCATGTCAGTAGCCCTCTGAGTAGTGGGGATAGTTGATAAGGCTTACTGTGTGTAGTCACATCACAGTCCATGTCAGGAGCGCTCTGAGTATTGGGAATAGTTGATAAGGCTTACTGTGTGTGGTCACATCACAGTCAATGTCAGGAGCGCTCTGAGTAGTGGGGATAGATGATAAGGATTACTGTGTGTACTCACATCACAATCCATGTCAGGAGCGCTCTGAATAGTGGGGATAGTTGATAAGTCTTACTGTGTGTGGTCACATCACAGTCCATGTCAGTAGCGCTCTGAATAGTGGAGATAGTTGATAAGGCTTACTGTGTGTAGTCACATCACAGTCCATGTCAGGAGCGCTCTGAGTAGTGGGAATAGTTGATAAGGCTTACTGTGTGTGGTCACATCACAGTCCATGTCAGGAGCGCTCTGAGTAGTGGGGATACTTGATAAGGCTTACTGTGTGTGGTCACATCACAATCCATGTCAGGAGCGCTCTGAGTAGTGGGGATAGTTGATAAGGCTTACTGTGTGTCCTCACATCACAGTCCATGTCAGGAGCGCTCTGAGTAGTGGGGATAGTTGATAAGGCTTACTGTGTGTAGTCACATCACAGTCCATGTCAGGAGCGCTCTGAGTAGTGGATATAGTTGATAAGGCTTACTGTGTGTAGTCACATCACAGTCCATGTCAGGAGCACTCTGAGTAGTGGAGATAATTGATAAGGCTTACTGTGTGTGGTCACATCACAGTCCATGTCAGGAGCGCTCTGAGTAGTGGAGATAATTTATAAGGCTTACTGTGTGTAGTCACATCACAGTCTATGTCAGTAGCGCTCTGAGTAGTGGAGATAGTTGATAAGGCTTACTGTGTGTACTCACATCACAGTCCATGTCAGGAGCGCTCTGAGTAGTGGGAATAGTTGATAAGGCTTACTGTGTGTACTCACATCACAGTCCATGTCAGGAGCGCTCTGAGTAGTGGGAATAGTTGATAAGGCTTACTGTGTGTACTCACATCACAGAATGTGGTCAGTCCATGTCAATAGCGCTCTGAGTAGTGGGGATAGTTGATAAGGCTCACTGTGTGTACTCACATCACAGTCCATGTCAGGAGCGCTCTGAGTAGTGGAGATAGTTGATAAGGCTTACTGTGTGTAGTCACATCACAGTCCATGTCAGGAGCGCTCTGAGTAGTGGACATAGTTGGTAAGGCTTACTGGGTGTACTCACATCACAGTCCATGTCAGTAGCGCTCTGAATAGTGGAGATAGTTGATAAGGTTTACGGTGTGTAGTCACATCACAGTCCACGTCAGGAGCGCTCTGAGTAGTGGACATAGTTGGTAAGGCTTACTGGGTGTACTCACATCACAGTTCATGTCAGTAGCGCTCTGAATAGTGGAGATAGTTGATAAGGCTTACTGTGTGTGGTCACATCACTCCATGTCAGGAGCGCTCTGAGTAGTGGGGATAGTTGATAAGGCTTACTGTGTGTAGTCACATCACAGTCCATGTCAGTAGCGCTCTGAATAGTGGAGATAGTTGATAAGGCTTACTGTGTGTGGTCACATCACTCCATGTCAGGAGCGCTCTGAGTAGTGGAGATAGTTGATAAGGCTTACTGTGTGTAGTCACATCGCAGTCCATGTCAGTAGCGCTCTGAGTAGTGGGGATAGTTGATAAGGCTTACTGTGTGTAGTCACATCACAGTCCATGTCAGGAGCGCTCTGAGTAGTGGGAATAGTTGATAAGGCTTACTGTGTGTGGTCACATCACAGTCCATGTCAGGAGCGCTCTGAGTAGTGGGGATAGTTGATAAGGCTTACTGTGTGTACTCACATCACAATCCATGTCAGGAGCGCTCTGAATAGTGGGGATAGTTGATAAGGCTTACTGTGTGTGGTCACATCACAGTCCATGTCAGTAGCGCTCTGAATAGTGGAGATAGTTGATAAGGCTTACTGTGTGTAGTCACATCACAGTCCATGTGAGGAGCGCTCTGAGTAGTGGGAATAGTTGATAAGGCTTACTGTGTGTGGTCACATCACAGTCCATGTCAGGAGCGCTCTGAGTAGTGGGGATACTTGATAAGGCTTACTGTGTGTGGTCACATCACAGTCCATGTCAGGAGCGCTCTGAGTAGTGGGGATAGTTGATAAGGCTTACTGTGTGTCCTCACATCACAGTCCATGTCAGGAGCGCTCTGAGTAGTGGGGATAGTTGATAAGGCTTACTGTGTGTAGTCACATCACAGTCCATGTCAGGAGCGCTCTGAGTAGTGGAGATAGTTGATAAGGCTTACTGTGTCTAGTCACATCACAGTCCATGTCAGGAGCGCTCTGAGTAGTGGAGATAATTGATAAGGCTTACTGTGTGTAGTCACATCACAGTCTATGTCAGTAGCGCTCTGAGTAGTGGAGATAGTTGATAAGGCTTACTGTGTGTACTCACATCACAGTCCATGTCAGGAGCGCTCTGAGTAATGGGGATAGTTGATAAGGTTTACGGTGTGTGGTCACATCACAGTCAATGTCAGAAGCGCTCTGAGTAGTGGGGATACTTGATAAGGCTTACTGTGTGTGGTCACATCACAGTCCATGTCAGGTGCGCTCTGAGTAGTAGGGATAGTTGATAAGGCTTACTGTGTGTCCTCACATCACAGTCCATGTCAGGAGCGCTCTGAGTAGTGGGGATAGTTGATAAGGCTTACTGTGTGTTGTTACATCACAGTCCATGTCAGGAGCACTCTGAGTAGTGGAGATAATTGATAAGGCTTACTGTGTGTGGTCACATCACAGTCCATGTCAGGAGCGCTCTGAGTAGTGGGGATAGTTGATAAGGCTTACTGTGTGTCCTCACATCACAGTCCATGTCAGGAGCGCTCTGAGTAGTGGGGATAGTTGATAAGGCTTACTGTGTGTAGTCACATCACAGTCCATGTCAGGAGCGCTCTGAGTAGTGGAGATAGTTGATAAGGCTTACTGTGTGTACTCACATCACAGTCCATGTCAGGGGCGGTCTGAGTAGTGGGAATAGTTGATAAGGCTTACTGTGTGTACTCACATCACAGAATGTGGTCAGTCCATGTCAATAGCGCTCTGAGTAGTGGGGATAGTTGATAAGGCTCACTGTGTGTACTCACATTACAGTCCATGTCAGGAGCGCTCTGAGTAGTGGAGATAGTTGATAAGGCTTACTGTGTGTAGTCACATCACAGTCCATGTCAGGAGCGCTCTGAGTAGTGGGGATAGTTGATAAGGCTTACTGTGTGTAGTCACATCACAGTCCATGTCAGGAGCGCTCTGAGTAGTGGGAATAGTTGATAAGGCTTACTGTGTGTAGTCACATCACAGTCCATGTCAGGAGCGCTCTGAGTAGTGGGGATAGTTGATAAGGCTTACTGTGTGTAGTCACATCACAGTCCATGTCAGGAGCGCTCTGAGTAGTGGGGATAGTTGATAAGGTTTACGGTGTGTGGTCACATCACAGTCCATGTCAGGAGCGCTCTGAGTAGTGGGGATAGTTGATAAGGCTTACTCTGTGTAGTCACATCACAGTCCATGTCAGGAGCGCTCTGAGTAGTGGGGATAGTTGATAAGGCTTACTGTGTGTACTCACATTACAGTCCATGTCAGGAGCGCTCTGAGTAGTGGAGATAGTTGATAAGGCTTACTGTGTGTAGTCACATCACAGTCCATGTCAGGAGCGCTCTGAGTAGTGGGGATAGTTGATAAGGCTTACTGTGTGTAGTCACATCACAGTCCATGTCAGGAGCGCTCTGAGTAGTGGGAATAGTTGATAAGGCTTACTGTGTGTAGTCACATCACAGTCCATGTCAGGAGCGCTCTGAGTAGTGGGGATAGTTGATAAGGCTTACTGTGTGTGGTCACATCACAGTCCATGTCAGGAGCGCTCTGAATAGTGGAGATAGTTGATAAGGTTTACGGTGTGTAGTCACATCACAGTCGATGTCAGGAGCGCTCTGAGTAGTGGACATAGTTGGTAAGGCTTACTGGGTGTACTCACATCACAGTTCATGTCAGTAGCACTCTGAGTAGTGAGGATAGTTGATAAGGCTTACTGTGTGTAGTCACATCACAGTCCATGTCAGTAGCGCTCTGAATAGTGGAGATAGTTGATAAGGCTTACTGTGTGTGGTCACATCACAGTCCATGTCAGGAGCGCTCTGAGTAGTGGAGATAGTTGATAAGGCTTACTGTGTGTAGTCACATCGCAGTCCATGTCAGTAGCCCTCTGAGTAGTGGGGATAGTTGATAAGGCTTACTGTGTGTAGTCACATCACAGTCCATGTCAGGAGCGCTCTGAGTATTGGGAATAGTTGATAAGGCTTACTGTGTGTGGTCACATCACAGTCAATGTCAGGAGCGCTCTGAGTAGTGGGGATAGATGATAAGGATTACTGTGTGTACTCACATCACAATCCATGTCAGAAGCGCTCTGAATAGTGGGGATAGTATAAGTCTTACTGTGTGTGGTCACATCACAGTCCATGTCAGTAGCGCTCTGAATAGTGGAGATAGTTGATAAGGCTTACTGTGTGTAGTCACATCACAGTCCATGTCAGGAGCGCTCTGAGTAGTGGGAATAGTTGATAAGGCTTACTGTGTGTGGTCACATCACAGTCCATGTCAGGAGCGCTCTGAGTAGTGGGGATACTTGATAAGGCTTACTGTGTGTGGTCACATCACAATCCATGTCAGGAGCGCTCTGAGTAGTGGGGATAGTTGATAAGGCTTACTGTGTGTCCTCACATCACAGTCCATGTCAGGAGCGCTCTGAGTAGTGGGGATAGTTGATAAGGCTTACTGTGTGTAGTCACATCACAGTCCATGTCAGGAGCGCTCTGAGTAGTGGATATAGTTGATAAGGCTTACTGTGTGTAGTCACATCACAGTCCATGTCAGGAGCACTCTGAGTAGTGGAGATAATTGATAAGGCTTACTGTGTGTGGTCACATCACAGTCCATGTCAGGAGCGCTCTGAGTAGTGGAGATAATTGATAAGGCTTACTGTGTGTAGTCACATCACAGTCTATGTCAGTAGCGCTCTGAGTAGTGGAGATAGTTGATAAGGCTTACTGTGTGTACTCACATCACAGTCCATGTCAGGAGCGCTCTGAGTAGTGGGAATAGTTGATAAGGCTTACTGTGTGTACTCACATCACAGAATGTGGTCAGTCCATGTCAATAGCGCTCTGAGTAGTGGGGATAGTTGATAAGGCTCACTGTGTGTACTCACATCACAGTCCATGTCAGGAGCGCTCTGAGTAGTGGAGATAGTTGATAAGGCTTACTGTGTGTAGTCACATCACAGTCCATGTCAGGAGCGCTCTGAGTAGTGGGGATAGTTGATAAGGCTTACTGTGTGTAGTCACATCACAGTCCATGTCAGGAGCGCTCTGAGTAGTGGGAATAGTTGATAAGGCTTACTGTGTGTAGTCACATCACAGTCCATGTCAGGAGCGCTCTGAGTAGTGGGGATAGTTGATAAGGCTTACTGTGTGTAGTCACATCACAGTCCATGTCAGGAGCGCTCTGAGTAGTGGGGATAGTTGATAAGGTTTACGGTGTGTGGTCACATCACAGTCCATGTCAGGAGCGCTCTGAGTAGTGGGGATAGTTGATAAGGCTTACTGTGTGTAGTCACATCACAGTCCATGTCAGTAGCGCTCTGAATAGTGGAGATAGTTGATAAGGCTTACTGTGTGTGGTCACATCACTCCATGTCAGGAGCGCTCTGAGTAGTGGAGATAGTTGATAAGGCTTACTGTGTGTAGTCACATCGCAGTCCATGTCAGTAGCGCTCTGAGTAGTGGGGATAGTTGATAAGGCTTACTGTGTGTAGTCACATCACAGTCCATGTCAGGAGCGCTCTGAGTAGTGGGAATAGTTGATAAGGCTTACTGTGTGTGGTCACATCACAGTCCATGTCAGGAGCGCTCTGAGTAGTGGGGATAGTTGATAAGGCTTACTGTGTGTACTCACATCACAATCCATGTCAGGAGCGCTCTGAATAGTGGGGATAGTTGATAAGGCTTACTGTGTGTGGTCACATCACAGTCCATGTCAGTAGCGCTCTGAATAGTGGAGATAGTTGATAAGGCTTACTGTGTGTAGTCACATCACAGTCCATGTCAGGAGCGCTCTGAGTAGTGGGAATAGTTGATAAGGCTTACTGTGTGTGGTCACATCACAGTCCATGTCAGGAGCGCTCTGAGTAGTGGGGATACTTGATAAGGCTTACTGTGTGTGGTCACATCACAGTCCATGTCAGGAGCGCTCTGAGTAGTGGGGATAGTTGATAAGGCTTACTGTGTGTCCTCACATCACAGTCCATGTCAGGAGCGCTCTGAGTAGTGGGGATAGTTGATAAGGCTTACTGTGTGTAGTCACATCACAGTCCATGTCAGGAGCGCTCTGAGTAGTGGAGATAGTTGATAAGGCTTACTGTGTCTAGTCACATCACAGTCCATGTCAGGAGCACTCTGAGTAGTGGAGATAATTGATAAGGCTTACTGTGTGTGGTCACATCACAGTCCATGTTAGGAGCGCTCTGAGTAGTGGAGATAATTGATAAGGCTTACTGTGTGTAGTCACATCACAGTCTATGTCAGTAGCGCTCTGAGTAGTGGAGATAGTTGATAAGGCTTACTGTGTGTACTCACATCACAGTCCATGTCAGGAGCGCTCTGAGTAATGGGGATAGTTGATAAGGTTTACGGTGTGTGGTCACATCACAGTCAATGTCAGAAGCGCTCTGAGTAGTGGGGATACTTGATAAGGCTTACTGTGTGTGGTCACATCACAGTCCATGTCAGGTGCGCTCTGAGTAGTAGGGATAGTTGATAAGGCTTACTGTGTGTCCTCACATCACAGTCCATGTCAGGAGCGCTCTGAGTAGTGGGGATAGTTGATAAGCCTTACTGTGTGTTGTTACATCACAGTCCATGTCAGGAGCACTCTGAGTAGTGGAGATAATTGATAAGGCTTACTGTGTGTGGTCACATCACAGTCCATGTCAGGAGCGCTCTGAGTAGTGGGGATAGTTGATAAGGCTTACTGTGTGTCCTCACATCACAGTCCATGTCAGGAGCGCTCTGAGTAGTGGGGATAGTTGATAAGGCTTACTGTGTGTAGTCACATCACAGTCCATGTCAGGAGCGCTCTGAGTAGTGGAGATAGTTGATAAGGCTTACTGTGTGTACTCACATCACAGTCCATGTCAGGGGCGGTCTGAGTAGTGGGAATAGTTGATAAGGCTTACTGTGTGTACTCACATCACAGAATGTGGTCAGTCCATGTCAATAGCGCTCTGAGTAGTGGGGATAGTTGATAAGGCTCACTGTGTGTACTCACATTACAGTCCATGTCAGGAGCGCTCTGAGTAGTGGAGATAGTTGATAAGGCTTACTGTGTGTAGTCACATCACAGTCCATGTCAGGAGCGCTCTGAGTAGTGGGGATAGTTGATAAGGCTTACTGTGTGTAGTCACATCACAGTCCATGTCAGGAGCGCTCTGAGTAGTGGGAATAGTTGATAAGGCTTACTGTGTGTAGTCACATCACAGTCCATGTCAGGAGCGCTCTGAGTAGTGGGGATAGTTGATAAGGCTTACTGTGTGTAGTCACATCACAGTCCATGTCAGGAGCGCTCTGAGTAGTGGGGATAGTTGATAAGGTTTACGGTGTGTGGTCACATCACAGTCCATGTCAGGAGCGCTCTGAGTAGTGGGGATAGTTGATAAGGCTTACTCTGTGTAGTCACATCACAGTCCATGTCAGGAGCGCTCTGAGTAGTGGGGATAGTTGATAAGGCTTACTGTGTGTACTCACATTACAGTCCATGTCAGGAGCGCTCTGAGTAGTGGAGATAGTTGATAAGGCTTACTGTGTGTAGTCACATCACAGTCCATGTCAGGAGCGCTCTGAGTAGTGGGGATAGTTGATAAGGCTTACTGTGTGTAGTCACATCACAGTCCATGTCAGGAGCGCTCTGAGTAGTGGGAATAGTTGATAAGGCTTACTGTGTGTAGTCACATCACAGTCCATGTCAGGAGCGCTCTGAGTAGTGGGGATAGTTGATAAGGCTTACTGTGTGTGGTCACATCACAGTCCATGTCAGGAGCGCTCTGAATAGTGGAGATAGTTGATAAGGTTTACGGTGTGTAGTCACATCACAGTCGATGTCAGGAGCGCTCTGAGTAGTGGACATAGTTGGTAAGGCTTACTGGGTGTACTCACATCACAGTTCATGTCAGTAGCACTCTGAGTAGTGAGGATAGTTGATAAGGCTTACTGTGTGTAGTCACATCACAGTCCATGTCAGTAGCGCTCTGAATAGTGGAGATAGTTGATAAGGCTTACTGTGTGTGGTCACATCACAGTCCATGTCAGGAGCGCTCTGAGTAGTGGAGATAGTTGATAAGGCTTACTGTGTGTAGTCACATCGCAGTCCATGTCAGTAGCCCTCTGAGTAGTGGGGATAGTTGATAAGGCTTACTGTGTGTAGTCACATCACAGTCCATGTCAGGAGCGCTCTGAGTATTGGGAATAGTTGATAAGGCTTACTGTGTGTGGTCACATCACAGTCAATGTCAGGAGCGCTCTGAGTAGTGGGGATAGATGATAAGGATTACTGTGTGTACTCACATCACAATCCATGTCAGGAGCGCTCTGAATAGTGGGGATAGTTGATAAGTCTTACTGTGTGTGGTCACATCACAGTCCATGTCAGTAGCGCTCTGAATAGTGGAGATAGTTGATAAGGCTTACTGTGTGTAGTCACATCACAGTCCATGTCAGGAGCGCTCTGAGTAGTGGGAATAGTTGATAAGGCTTACTGTGTGTGGTCACATCACAGTCCATGTCAGGAGCGCTCTGAGTAGTGGGGATACTTGATAAGGCTTACTGTGTGTGGTCACATCACAATCCATGTCAGGAGCGCTCTGAGTAGTGGGGATAGTTGATAAGGCTTACTGTGTGTCCTCACATCACAGTCCATGTCAGGAGCGCTCTGAGTAGTGGGGATAGTTGATAAGGCTTACTGTGTGTAGTCACATCACAGTCCATGTCAGGAGCGCTCTGAGTAGTGGATATAGTTGATAAGGCTTACTGTGTGTAGTCACATCACAGTCCATGTCAGGAGCACTCTGAGTAGTGGAGATAATTGATAAGGCTTACTGTGTGTGGTCACATCACAGTCCATGTCAGGAGCGCTCTGAGTAGTGGGGATAGTTGATAAGGCTTACTGGGTGTACTCACATCACAGTCCATGTCAGGAGCGCTCTGAGTAGTGGGGATAGTTGATAAGGCTTACTGTGTGCGGTCACATCACAGTCCATGTCAGGAGCGCTCTGAGTAGTGGGGATAGTTGATAAGGCTTACCGTGTGTAGTCACATCACAGTCCATATCAGTAGCACTCTGAGTAGTGGAGATAGTTGATAAGGCTTACCGTGTGTAGTCACATCACAGTCCATATCAGGAGCGCTCTGAGTAGTGGAGATAGTTGATAAGGCTTACCGTGTGTAGTCACATCACAGTCCATGTCAGTAGCACTCTGAGTAGTGGAGATAGTTGATAAGGCTTACTGTGTGTACACACATCACAGTCCATGTCAGGAGCGCTCTGAGTAGTGGGGATAGTTGATAAGGCTTACTGTGTGTACTCACATCACAGTCCATGTCAGGAGCGCTCTGAGTAGTGGGGATAGTTGATAAGGCTTACTGGGTGTACTCACATCACAGTCCATGTCAGGAGCGCTCTGAGTAGTGGGGATAGTTGATAAGGCTCACTGTGTGTACTCACATCACAGTCCATGTCAGGAGCGCTCTGAGTAGTGGGAATAGTTGATAAGGCTCACTGTGTGTACTCACATCACAGTCCATGTCAGGAGCGCTCTGAGTAGTGGGGATAGTTGATAAGGCTTACTGGGTGTACTCACATCACAGTCCATGTCAGGAGCGCTCTGAGTAGTGGGGATAGTTGATAAGGCTCACTGTGTGTACTCACATCACAGTCCATGTCAGGAGCGCTCTGAGTAGTGGGGATAGTTGATAAGGCTCACTGTGTGTACCCACATCACAGTCCATGTCAGGAGCGCTCTGAGTAGTGGGGATAGTTGATAAGGCTTACTGGGTGTACTCACATCACAGTCCATGTCAGGAGCGCTCTGAGTAGTGGGGATAGTTGATAAGGCTTACTGGGTGTACTCACATCACAGTCCATGTCAGGAGCGCTCTAAGTAGTGGGGATAGTTGATAAGGCTTACTGGGTGTACTCACATCACAGTCCATGTCAGGAGCGCTCTGAGTAGTGGGGATAGTTGATAAGGCTTACTGTGTGTAGTCACATCACAGTCCATGTCAGGAGCGCTCTGAGTAGTGGGGATAGTTGATAAGGCTTACTGTGTGTAGTCACATCACAGTCCATGTCAGGAGCGCTCTGAGTAGTGGAGATAGTTGATAAGGCTTACTGTGTCTAGTCACATCACAGTCCATGTCAGGAGCACTCTGAGTAGTGGAGATAATTGATAAGGCTTACTGTGTGTGGTCACATCACAGTCCATGTCAGGAGCGCTCTGAGTAGTGGGGATAGTTGATAATGCTTACTGTGTGTCCTCACATCACAGTCCATGTCAGGAGCGCTCTGAGTAGTGGGGATAGTTGATAAGGCTTACTTTGTGTAGTCACATCACAGTCCATGTCAGGAGCGCTCTGAGTAGTGGAGATAGTTGATAAGGCTTACTGTGTGTACTCACATCACAGTCCATGTCAGGGGCGGTCTGAGTAGTGGGAATAGTTGATAAGGCTTACTGTGTGTACTCACATCACAGAATGTGGTCAGTCCATGTCAATAGCGCTCTGAGTAGTGGGGATAGTTGATAAGGCTCACTGTGTGTACTCACATTACAGTCCATGTCAGGAGCGCTCTGAGTAGTGGAGATAGTTGATAAGGCTTACTGTGTGTAGTCACATCACAGTCCATGTCAGGAGCGCTCTGAGTAGTGGGGATAGTTGATAAGGCTTACTGTGTGTAGTCACATCACAGTCCATGTCAGGAGCGCTCTGAGTAGTGGGAATAGTTGATAAGGCTTACTGTGTGTAGTCACATCACAGTCCATGTCAGGAGCGCTCTGAGTAGTGGGGATAGTTGATAAGGCTTACTGTGTGTAGTCACATCACAGTCCATGTCAGGAGCGCTCTGAGTAGTGGGGATAGTTGATAAGGTTTACGGTGTGTGGTCACATCACAGTCCATGTCAGGAGCGCTCTGAGTAGTGGGGATAGTTGATAAGGCTTACTCTGTGTAGTCACATCACAGTCCATGTCAGGTGCGCTCTGAGTAGTGGGGATAGTTGATAAGGCTTACTGTGTGTACTCACATTACAGTCCATGTCAGGAGCGCTCTGAGTAGTGGAGATAGTTGATAAGGCTTACTGTGTGTAGTCACATCACAGTCCATGTCAGGAGCGCTCTGAGTAGTGGGGATAGTTGATAAGGCTTACTGTGTGTAGTCACATCACAGTCCATGTCAGGAGCGCTCTGAGTAGTGGGAATAGTTGATAAGGCTTACTGTGTGTAGTCACATCACAGTCCATGTCAGGAGCGCTCTGAGTAGTGGGGATAGTTGATAAGGCTTACTGTGTGTGGTCACATCACAGTCCATGTCAGGAGCGCTCTGAATAGTGGAGATAGTTGATAAGGTTTACGGTGTGTAGTCACATCACAGTCGATGTTAGGAGCGCTCTGAGTAGTGGACATAGTTGGTAAGGCTTACTGGGTGTACTCACATCACAGTTCATGTCAGTAGCACTCTGAGTAGTGAGGATAGTTGATAAGGCTTACTGTGTGTAGTCACATCACAGTCCATGTCAGTAGCGCTCTGAATAGTGGAGATAGTTGATAAGGCTTACTGTGTGTGGTCACATCACAGTCCATGTCAGGAGCGCTCTGAGTAGTGGAGATAGTTGATAAGGCTTACTGTGTGTAGTCACATCGCAGTCCATGTCAGTAGCCCTCTGAGTAGTGGGGATAGTTGATAAGGCTTACTGTGTGTAGTCACATCACAGTCCATGTCAGGAGCGCTCTGAGTATTGGGAATAGTTGATAAGGCTTACTGTGTGTGGTCACATCACAGTCAATGTCAGGAGCGCTCTGAGTAGTGGGGATAGATGATAAGGATTACTGTGTGTACTCACATCACAATCCATGTCAGGAGCGCTCTGAATAGTGGGGATAGTTGATAAGTCTTACTGTGTGTGGTCACATCACAGTCCATGTCAGTAGCGCTCTGAATAGTGGAGATAGTTGATAAGGCTTACTGTGTGTAGTCACATCACAGTCCATGTCAGGAGCGCTCTGAGTAGTGGGAATAGTTGATAAGGCTTACTGTGAGTGGTGACATCACAGTCCATGTCAGGAGCGCTCTGAGTAGTGGGGATACTTGATAAGGCTTACTGTGTGTGGTCACATCACAATCCATGTCAGGAGCGCTCTGAGTAGTGGGGATAGTTGATAAGGCTTACTGTGTGTCCTCACATCACAGTCCATGTCAGGAGCGCTCTGAGTAGTGGGGATAGTTGATAAGGCTTACTGTGTGTAGTCACATCACAGTCCATGTCAGGAGCGCTCTGAGTAGTGGATATAGTTGATAAGGCTTACTGTGTGTAGTCACATCACAGTCCATGTCAGGAGCACTCTGAGTAGTGGAGATAATTGATAAGGCTTACTGTGTGTGGTCACATCACAGTCCATGTCAGGAGCGCTCTGAGTAGTGGAGATAATTGATAAGGCTTACTGTGTGTAGTCACATCACAGTCTATGTCAGTAGCGCTCTGAGTAGTGGAGATAGTTGATAAGGCTTACTGTGTGTACTCACATCACAGTCCATGTCAGGAGCGCTCTGAGTAGTGGGAATAGTTGATAAGGCTTACTGTGTGTACTCACATCACAGAATGTGGTCAGTCCATGTCAATAGCGCTCTGAGTAGTGGGGATAGTTGATAAGGCTCACTGTGTGTACTCACATCACAGTCCATGTCAGGAGCGCTCTGAGTAGTGGAGATAGTTGATAAGGCTTACTGTGTGTAGTCACATCACAGTCCATGTCAGGAGCGCTCTGAGTAGTGGGGATAGTTGATAAGGCTTACTGTGTGTAGTCACATCACAGTCCATGTCAGGAGCGCTCTGAGTAGTGGGAATAGTTGATAAGGCTTACTGTGTGTAGTCACATCACAGTCCATGTCAGGAGCGCTCTGAGTAGTGGGGATAGTTGATAAGGCTTACTGTGTGTAGTCACATCACAGTCCATGTCAGGAGCGCTCTGAGTAGTGGGGATAGTTGATAAGGTTTACGGTGTGTGGTCACATCACAGTCCATGTCAGGAGCGCTCTGAGTAGTGGGGATAGTTGATAAGGCTTACTCTGTGTAGTCACATCACAGTCCATGTCAGGAGCGCTCTGAATAGTGGAGATAGTTGATAAGGTTTACGGTGTGTAGTCACATCACAGTCCATGTCAGGAGCGCTCTGAGTAGTGGACATAGTTGGTAAGGCTTACTGGGTGTACTCACATCACAGTTCATGTCAGTAGCACTCTGAGTAGTGGGGATAGTTGATAAGGCTCACTGTGTGTAGTCACATCACAGTCCATGTCAGTAGCGCTCTGAATAGTGGAGATAGTTGATAAGGCTTACTGTGTGTGGTCACATAACAGTCCATGTCAGGAGCGCTCTGAGTAGTGGAGATAGTTGATAAGGCTTACTGTGTGTAGTCACATCGCAGTCCATGTCAGTAGCACTCTGAGTAGTGGGGATAGTTGATAAGGCTTACTGTGTGTAGTCACATCACAGTCCATGTCAGTAGCACTCTGAGTAGTGGAGATAGTTGATAAGGCTTACCGTGTGTAGTCACATCACAGTCCATATCAGGAGCGCTCTGAGTAGTGGGGATAGTTGATAAGGCTCACTGTGTGTACTCACATCACAGTCCATGTCAGGAGCGCTCTGAGTAGTGGGGATAGTTGATAAGGCTTACTGGGTGTACTCACATCACAGTCCATGTCAGGAGCGCTCTGAGTAGTGGGGATAGTTGATAAGGCTTACTGTGTGTAGTCACATCACAGTCCATGTCAGGAGCGCTCTGAGTAGTGGGGATAGTTGATAAGGCTTACTGTGTGTAGTCACATCACAGTCCATGTCAGGAGCGCTCTGAGTAGTGGAGATAGTTGATAAGGCTTACTGTGTCTAGTCGCATCACAGTCCATGTCAGGAGCACTCTGAGTAGTGGAGATAATTGATAAGGCTTACTGTGTGTGGTCACATCACAGTCCATGTCAGGAGCGCTCTGAGTAGTGGGGATAGTTGATAAGGCTTACTGTGTGTCCTCACATCACAGTCTATGTCAGGAGCGCTCTGAGTAGTGGGGATAGTTGATAAGGCTTACTGTGTGTGGTCACATCACAGTCCATGTCAGGAGCGCTCTGAGTAGTGGGGATAGTTGATAAGGCTTACTGGGTGTACTCACATCACAGTCCATGTCAGGAGCGCTCTGAGTAGTGGGGATAGTTGATAAGGCTTACTGTGTGCGGTCACATCACAGTCCATGTCAGGAGCGCTCTGAGTAGTGGGGATAGTTGATAAGGCTTACCGTGTGTAGTCACATCACAGTCCATATCAGTAGCACTCTGAGTAGTGGAGATAGTTGATAAGGCTTACCGTGTGTAGTCACATCACAGTCCATATCAGGAGCGCTCTGAGTAGTGGAGATAGTTGATAAGGCTTACCGTGTGTAGTCACATCACAGTCCATGTCAGTAGCACTCTGAGTAGTGGAGATAGTTGATAAGGCTTACTGTGTGTACACACATCACAGTCCATGTCAGGAGCGCTCTGAGTAGTGGGGATAGTTGATAAGGCTTACTGTGTGTACTCACATCACAGTCCATGTCAGGAGCGCTCTGAGTAGTGGGGATAGTTGATAAGGCTTACTGGGTGTACTCACATCACAGTCCATGTCAGAAGCGCTCTGAGTAGTGGGGATAGTTGATAAGGCTCACTGTGTGTACTCACATCACAGTCCATGTCAGGAGCGCTCTGAGTAGTGGGAATAGTTGATAAGGCTCACTGTGTGTACTCACATCACAGTCCATGTCAGGAGCGCTCTGAGTAGTGGGGATAGTTGATAAGGCTTACTGGGTGTACTCACATCACAGTCCATGTCAGGAGCGCTCTGAGTAGTGGGGATAGTTGATAAGGCTCACTGTGTGTACTCACATCACAGTCCATGTCAGGAGCGCTCTGAGTAGTGGGGATAGTTGATAAGGCTCACTGTGTGTACCCACATCACAGTCCATGTCAGGAGCGCTCTGAGTAGTGGGGATAGTTGATAAGGCTTACTGGGTGTACTCACATCACAGTCCATGTCAGGAGCGCTCTGAGTAGTGGGGATAGTTGATAAGGCTTACTGGGTGTACTCACATCACAGTCCATGTCAGGAGCGCTCTAAGTAGTGGGGATAGTTGATAAGGCTTACTGGGTGTACTCACATCACAGTCCATGTCAGGAGCGCTCTGAGTAGTGGGGATAGTTGATAAGGCTTACTGTGTGTAGTCACATCACAGTCCATGTCAGGAGCGCTCTGAGTAGTGGGGATAGTTGATAAGGCTTACTGTGTGTAGTCACATCACAGTCCATGTCAGGAGCGCTCTGAGTAGTGGAGATAGTTGATAAGGCTTACTGTGTCTAGTCACATCACAGTCCATGTCAGGAGCACTCTGAGTAGTGGAGATAATTGATAAGGCTTACTGTGTGTGTGGTCACATCACAGTCCATGTCAGGAGCGCTCTGAGTAGTGGGGATAGTTGATAATGCTTACTGTGTGTCCTCACATCACAGTCCATGTCAGGAGCGCTCTGAGTAGTGGGGATAGTTGATAAGGCTTACTTTGTGTAGTCACATCACAGTCCATGTCAGGAGCGCTCTGAGTAGTGGAGATAGTTGATAAGGCTTACTGTGTGTACTCACATCACAGTCCATGTCAGGGGCGGTCTGAGTAGTGGGAATAGTTGATAAGGCTTACTGTGTGTACTCACATCACAGAATGTGGTCAGTCCATGTCAATAGCGCTCTGAGTAGTGGGGATAGTTGATAAGGCTCACTGTGTGTACTCACATTACAGTCCATGTCAGGAGCGCTCTGAGTAGTGGAGATAGTTGATAAGGCTTACTGTGTGTAGTCACATCACAGTCCATGTCAGGAGCGCTCTGAGTAGTGGGGATAGTTGATAAGGCTTACTGTGTGTAGTCACATCACAGTCCATGTCAGGAGCGCTCTGAGTAGTGGGAATAGTTGATAAGGCTTACTGTGTGTAGTCACATCACAGTCCATGTCAGGAGCGCTCTGAGTAGTGGGGATAGTTGATAAGGCTTACTGTGTGTAGTCACATCACAGTCCATGTCAGGAGCGCTCTGAGTAGTGGGGATAGTTGATAAGGTTTACGGTGTGTGGTCACATCACAGTCCATGTCAGGAGCGCTCTGAGTAGTGGGGATAGTTGATAAGGCTTACTCTGTGTAGTCACATCACAGTCCATGTCAGGTGCGCTCTGAGTAGTGGGGATAGTTGATAAGGCTTACTGTGTGTACTCACATTACAGTCCATGTCAGGAGCGCTCTGAGTAGTGGAGATAGTTGATAAGGCTTACTGTGTGTAGTCACATCACAGTCCATGTCAGGAGCGCTCTGAGTAGTGGGGATAGTTGATAAGGCTTACTGTGTGTAGTCACATCACAGTCCATGTCAGGAGCGCTCTGAGTAGTGGGAATAGTTGATAAGGCTTACTGTGTGTAGTCACATCACAGTCCATGTCAGGAGCGCTCTGAGTAGTGGGGATAGTTGATAAGGCTTACTGTGTGTGGTCACATCACAGTCCATGTCAGGAGCGCTCTGAATAGTGGAGATAGTTGATAAGGTTTACGGTGTGTAGTCACATCACAGTCGATGTTAGGAGCGCTCTGAGTAGTGGACATAGTTGGTAAGGCTTACTGGGTGTACTCACATCACAGTTCATGTCAGTAGCACTCTGAGTAGTGAGGATAGTTGATAAGGCTTACTGTGTGTAGTCACATCACAGTCCATGTCAGTAGCGCTCTGAATAGTGGAGATAGTTGATAAGGCTTACTGTGTGTGGTCACATCACAGTCCATGTCAGGAGCGCTCTGAGTAGTGGAGATAGTTGATAAGGCTTACTGTGTGTAGTCACATCGCAGTCCATGTCAGTAGCCCTCTGAGTAGTGGGGATAGTTGATAAGGCTTACTGTGTGTAGTCACATCACAGTCCATGTCAGGAGCGCTCTGAGTATTGGGAATAGTTGATAAGGCTTACTGTGTGTGGTCACATCACAGTCAATGTCAGGAGCGCTCTGAGTAGTGGGGATAGATGATAAGGATTACTGTGTGTACTCACATCACAATCCATGTCAGGAGCGCTCTGAATAGTGGGGATAGTTGATAAGTCTTACTGTGTGTGGTCACATCACAGTCCATGTCAGTAGCGCTCTGAATAGTGGAGATAGTTGATAAGGCTTACTGTGTGTAGTCACATCACAGTCCATGTCAGGAGCGCTCTGAGTAGTGGGAATAGTTGATAAGGCTTACTGTGAGTGGTGACATCACAGTCCATGTCAGGAGCGCTCTGAGTAGTGGGGATACTTGATAAGGCTTACTGTGTGTGGTCACATCACAATCCATGTCAGGAGCGCTCTGAGTAGTGGGGATAGTTGATAAGGCTTACTGTGTGTCCTCACATCACAGTCCATGTCAGGAGCGCTCTGAGTAGTGGGGATAGTTGATAAGGCTTACTGTGTGTAGTCACATCACAGTCCATGTCAGGAGCGCTCTGAGTAGTGGATATAGTTGATAAGGCTTACTGTGTGTAGTCACATCACAGTCCATGTCAGGAGCACTCTGAGTAGTGGAGATAATTGATAAGGCTTACTGTGTGTGGTCACATCACAGTCCATGTCAGGAGCGCTCTGAGTAGTGGAGATAATTGATAAGGCTTACTGTGTGTAGTCACATCACAGTCTATGTCAGTAGCGCTCTGAGTAGTGGAGATAGTTGATAAGGCTTACTGTGTGTACTCACATCACAGTCCATGTCAGGAGCGCTCTGAGTAGTGGGAATAGTTGATAAGGCTTACTGTGTGTACTCACATCACAGAATGTGGTCAGTCCATGTCAATAGCGCTCTGAGTAGTGGGGATAGTTGATAAGGCTCACTGTGTGTACTCACATCACAGTCCATGTCAGGAGCGCTCTGAGTAGTGGAGATAGTTGATAAGGCTTACTGTGTGTAGTCACATCACAGTCCATGTCAGGAGCGCTCTGAGTAGTGGGGATAGTTGATAAGGCTTACTGTGTGTAGTCACATCACAGTCCATGTCAGGAGCGCTCTGAGTAGTGGGAATAGTTGATAAGGCTTACTGTGTGTAGTCACATCACAGTCCATGTCAGGAGCGCTCTGAGTAGTGGGGATAGTTGATAAGGCTTACTGTGTGTAGTCACATCACAGTCCATGTCAGGAGCGCTCTGAGTAGTGGGGATAGTTGATAAGGTTTACGGTGTGTGGTCACATCACAGTCCATGTCAGGAGCGCTCTGAGTAGTGGGGATAGTTGATAAGGCTTACTCTGTGTAGTCACATCACAGTCCATGTCAGGAGCGCTCTGAATAGTGGAGATAGTTGATAAGGTTTACGGTGTGTAGTCACATCACAGTCCATGTCAGGAGCGCTCTGAGTAGTGGACATAGTTGGTAAGGCTTACTGGGTGTACTCACATCACAGTTCATGTCAGTAGCACTCTGAGTAGTGGGGATAGTTGATAAGGCTCACTGTGTGTAGTCACATCACAGTCCATGTCAGTAGCGCTCTGAATAGTGGAGATAGTTGATAAGGCTTACTGTGTGTGGTCACATAACAGTCCATGTCAGGAGCGCTCTGAGTAGTGGAGATAGTTGATAAGGCTTACTGTGTGTAGTCACATCGCAGTCCATGTCAGTAGCACTCTGAGTAGTGGGGATAGTTGATCAGGCTTACTGTGTGTAGTCACATCACAGTCCATGTCAGTAGCACTCTGAGTAGTGGAGATAGTTGATAAGGCTTACCGTGTGTAGTCACATCACAGTCCATATCAGGAGCGCTCTGAGTAGTGGGGATAGTTGATAAGGCTCACTGTGTGTACTCACATCACAGTCCATGTCAGGAGCGCTCTGAGTAGTGGGGATAGTTGATAAGGCTTACTGGGTGTACTCACATCACAGTCCATGTCAGGAGCGCTCTGAGTAGTGGGGATAGTTGATAAGGCTTACTGTGTGTAGTCACATCACAGTCCATGTCAGGAGCGCTCTGAGTAGTGGGGATAGTTGATAAGGCTTACTGTGTGTAGTCACATCACAGTCCATGTCAGGAGCGCTCTGAGTAGTGGAGATAGTTGATAAGGCTTACTGTGTCTAGTCGCATCACAGTCCATGTCAGGAGCACTCTGAGTAGTGGAGATAATTGATAAGGCTTACTGTGTGTGGTCACATCACAGTCCATGTCAGGAGCGCTCTGAGTAGTGGGGATAGTTGATAAGGCTTACTGTGTGTCCTCACATCACAGTCTATGTCAGGAGCGCTCTGAGTAGTGGGGATAGTTGATAAGGCTTACTGTGTGTAGTCACATCACAGTCCATGTCAGGAGCGCTCTGAGTAGTGGAGATAGTTGATAAGGCTTACTGTGTGTACTCACATCACAGTCCATGTCAGGGGCGGTCTGAGTAGTGGGAATAGTTGATAAGGCTTACTGTGTGTACTCACATCACAGAATGTGGTCAGTCCATGTCAATAGCGCTCTGAGTAGTGGGGATAGTTGATAAGGCTCACTGTGTGTACTCACATTACAGTCCATGTCAGGAGCGCTCTGAGTAGTGGAGATAGTTGATAAGGCTTACTGTGTGTAGTCACATCACAGTCCATGTCAGGAGCGCTCTGAGTAGTGGGGATAGTTGATAAGGCTTACTGTGTGTAGTCACATCACAGTCCATGTCAGGAGCGCTCTGAGTAGTGGGAATAGTTGATAAGGCTTACTGTGTGTAGTCACATCACAGTCCATGTCAGGAGCGCTCTGAGTAGTGGGGATAGTTGATAAGGCTTACTGTGTGTAGTCACATCACAGTCCATGTCAGGAGCGCTCTGAGTAGTGGGGATAGTTGATAAGGTTTACGGTGTGTGGTCACATCACAGTCCATGTCAGGAGCGCTCTGAGTAGTGGGGATAGTTGATAAGGCTTACTCTGTGTAGTCACATCACAGTCCATGTCAGGAGCGCTCTGAGTAGTGGGGATAGTTGATAAGGCTTACTGTGTGTACTCACATTACAGTCCATGTCAGGAGCGCTCTGAGTAGTGGAGATAGTTGATAAGGCTTACTGTGTGTAGTCACATCACAGTCCATGTCAGGAGCGCTCTGAGTAGTGGGGATAGTTGATAAGGCTTACTGTGTGTAGTCACATCACAGTCCATGTCAGGAGCGCTCTGAGTAGTGGGAATAGTTGATAAGGCTTACTGTGTGTAGTCACATCACAGTCCATGTCAGGAGCGCTCTGAGTAGTGGGGATAGTTGATAAGGCTTACTGTGTGTGGTCACATCACAGTCCATGTCAGGAGCGCTCTGAATAGTGGAGATAGTTGATAAGGTTTACGGTGTGTAGTCACATCACAGTCGATGTCAGGAGCGCTCTGAGTAGTGGACATAGTTGGTAAGGCTTACTGGGTGTACTCACATCACAGTTCATGTCAGTAGCACTCTGAGTAGTGAGGATAGTTGATAAGGCTTACTGTGTGTAGTCACATCACAGTCCATGTCAGTAGCGCTCTGAATAGTGGAGATAGTTGATAAGGCTTACTGTGTGTGGTCACATCGCAGTCCATGTCAGTAGCCCTCTGAGTAGTGGGGATAGTTGATAAGGCTTACTGTGTGTAGTCACATCACAGTCCATGTCAGGAGCGCTCTGAGTATTGGGAATAGTTGATAAGGCTTACTGTGTGTGGTCACATCACAGTCAATGTCAGGAGCGCTCTGAGTAGTGGGGATAGATGATAAGGATTACTGTGTGTACTCACATCACAATCCATGTCAGGAGCGCTCTGAATAGTGGGGATAGTTGATAAGTCTTACTGTGTGTGGTCACATCACAGTCCATGTCAGTAGCGCTCTGAATAGTGGAGATAGTTGATAAGGCTTACTGTGTGTAGTCACATCACAGTCCATGTCAGGAGCGCTCTGAGTAGTGGGAATAGTTGATAAGGCATACTGTGTGTGGTCACATCACAGTCCATGTCAGGAGCGCTCTGAGTAGTGGGGATACTTGATAAGGCTTACTGTGTGTGGTCACATCACAATCCATGTCAGGAGCGCTCTGAGTAGTGGGGATAGTTGATAAGGCTTACTGTGTGTTCTCACATCACAGTCCATGTCAGGAGCGCTCTGAGTAGTGGGGATAGTTGATAAGGCTTACTGTGTGTAGTCACATCACAGTCCATGTCAGGAGCGCTCTGAGTAGTGGATATAGTTGATAAGGCTTACTGTGTGTAGTCACATCACAGTCCATGTCAGGAGCACTCTGAGTAGTGGAGATAATTGATAAGGCTTACTGTGTGTGGTCACATCACAGTCCATGTCAGGAGCGCTCTGAGTAGTGGAGATAATTGATAAGGCTTACTGTGTGTAGTCACATCACAGTCTATGTCAGTAGCGCTCTGAGTAGTGGAGATAGTTGATAAGGCTTACTGTGTGTACTCACATCACAGTCCATGTCAGGAGCGCTCTGAGTAGTGGGAATAGTTGATAAGGCTTACTGTGTGTACTCACATCACAGAATGTGGTCAGTCCATGTCAATAGCGCTCTGAGTAGTGGGGATAGTTGATAAGGCTCACTGTGTGTACTCACATCACAGTCCATGTCAGGAGCGCTCTGAGTAGTGGAGATAGTTGATAAGGCTTACTGTGTGTAGTCACATCACAGTCCATGTCAGGAGCGCTCTGAGTAGTGGGGATAGTTGATAAGGCTTACTGTGTGTAGTCACATCACAGTCCATGTCAGGAGCGCTCTGAGTAGTGGGGATAGTTGATAAGGCTTACTGTGTGTAGTCACATCACAGTCCATGTCAGGAGCGCTCTGAGTAGTGGGGATAGTTGATAAGGCTTACTGGGTGTACTCACATCACAGTCCATGTCAGGAGCGCTCTGAGTAGTGGGGATAGTTGATAAGGTTTACGGTGTGTGGTCACATCACAGTCCATGTCAGGAGCGCTCTGAGTAGTGGGGATAGTTGATAAGGCTTACTCTGTGTAGTCACATCACAGTCCATGTCAGGAGCGCTCTGAATAGTGGAGATAGTTGATAAGGTTTACGGTGTGTAGTCACATCACAGTCCATGTCAGGAGCGCTCTGAGTAGTGGACATAGTTGGTAAGGCTTACTGGGTGTACTCACATCACAGTTCATGTCAGTAGCACTCTGAGTAGTGGGGATAGTTGATAAGGCTTACTGTGTGTAGTCACATCACAGTCCATGTCAGTAGCGCTCTGAATAGTGGAGATAGTTGATAAGGCTTACTGTGTGTGGTCACATAACAGTCCATGTCAGGAGCGCTCTGAGTAGTGGAGATAGTTGATAAGGCTTACTGTGTGTAGTCACATCGCAGTCCATGGCAGTAGCACTCTGAGTAGTGGGGATAGTTGATAAGGCTTACTGTGTGTAGTCACATCACAGTCCATGTCAGGAGCACTCTGAGTAGTGGAGATAGTTGATAAGGCTTACCGTGTGTAGTCACATCACAGTCCATATCAGGAGCGCTCTGAGTAGTGGGGATAGTTGATAAGGCTCACTGTGTGTACTCACATCACAGTCCATGTCAGGAGCGCTCTGAGTAGTGGGGATAGTTGATAAGGCTTACTGGGTGTACTCACATCACAGTCCATGTCAGGAGCGCTCTGAGTAGTGGGGATACTTGATAAGGCTTACTGGGTGTACTCACATCACAGTCCATGTCAGGAGCGCTCTGAGTAGTGGGGATAGTTGATAAGGCTTACTGTGTGTAGTCACATCACAGTCCCTGTCAGGAGCGCTCTGAGTAGTGGGGATAGTTGATAAGGTTTACGGTGTGTGGTCACATCACAGTCCATGTCAGGAGCGCTCTGAGTAGTGGGAATAGTTGATAAGGCTTACTCTGTGTAGTCACATCACAGTCCATGTCAGGAGCGCTCTGAGTAGTGGGGATAGTTGATAAGGCTTACTGTGTGTACTCACATCACAGTCCATGTCAGGAGCGCTCTGAGTAGCGGGGATAGTTGATAAGGCTTACTGTGTGTACACACATCACAGTCCATGTCAGGAGCGCTCTGAGTAGTGGGGATAGTTGATAAGGCTTACTGTGTGTAGTCACATCACAGTCCATGTCAGTAGCGCTCTGAGTATTGGGAATAGTTGATAAGGCTTACTGTGTGTGGTCACATCACAGTCCATGTCAGGAGCGCTCTGAGTAGTGGGGATAGTTGATAAGGCTTACTGGGTGTACTCACATCACAGTCCATGTCAGGAGCGCTTTGAGTAGTGGGGATAGTTGATAAGGCTTACTGTGTGTGGTCACATCACAGTCCATGTCAGGAGCGCTCTGAGTAGTGGGGATAGTTGATAAGGCTTACTGGGTGTACTCACATCACAGTCCATGTCAGGAGCGCTCTGAGTAGTGGAGATAGTTGATAAGGCTTACTGTGTGTGGTCACATCACAGTCCATGTCAGGAGCGCTCTGAGTAGTGGGGATAGTTGATAAGGCTTACCGTGTGTAGTCACATCACAGTCCATATCAGTAGCACTATGAGTAGTGGAGATAGTTGATAAGGCTTACCGTGTGTAGTCACATCACAGTCCATATCAGGAGCGCTCTGAGTAGTGGAGATAGTTGATAAGGCTTACCGTGTGTAGTCACATCACAGTCCATGTCAGTAGCACTCTGAGTAGTGGAGATAGTTGATAAGGCTTACTGTGTGTACACACATCACAGTCCATGTCAGGAGCGCTCTGAGTAGTGGGGATAGTTGATAAGGCTTACTGTGTGTACTCACATCACAGTCCATGTCAGGAGCGCTCTGAGTAGTGGGGATAGTTGATAAGGCTTACTGGGTGTACTCACATCACAGTCCATGTCAGAAGCGCTCTGAGTAGTGGGGATAGTTGATAAGGCTCACTGTGTGTACTCACATCACAGTCCATGTCAGGAGCGCTCTGAGTAGTGGGGATAGTTGATAAGGCTCACTGTGTGTACTCACATCACAGTCCATGTCAGGAGCGCTCTGAGTAGTGGGGATAGTTGATAAGGCTTACTGGGTGTACTCACATCACAGTCCATGTCAGGAGCGCTCTGAGTAGTGGGGATAGTTGATAAGGCTCACTGTGTGTACTCACATCACAGTCCATGTCAGGAGCGCTCTGAGTAGTGGGGATAGTTGATAAGGCTCACTGTGTGTACCCACATCACAGTCCATGTCAGGAGCGCTCTGAGTAGTGGGGATAGTTGATAAGGCTTACTGGGTGTACTCACATCACAGTCCATGTCAGGAGCGCTCTGAGTAGTGGGGATAGTTGATAAGGCTTACTGGGTGTACTCACATCACAGTCCATGTCAGGAGCGCTCTAAGTAGTGGGGATAGTTGATAAGGCTTACTGGGTGTACTCACATCACAGTCCATGTCAGGAGCGCTCTGAGTAGTGCGGATAGTTGATAAGGCTTACTGTGTGTAGTCACATCACAGTCCATGTCAGGAGCGCTCTGAGTAGTGGGGATAGTTGATAAGGCTTACTGTGTGTAGTCACATCACAGTCCATGTCAGGAGCGCTCTGAGTAGTGGGGATAGCTGATAAGGTTTACGGTGTGTGGTCACATCACAGTCCATGTCAGGAGCGCTCTGAGTAGTGGGAATAGTTGATAAGGCTTACTCTGTGTAGTCACATCACAGTCCATGTCAGGAACGCTCTGAGTAGTGGGGATAGTTGATAAGGCTTACTGTGTGTACTCACATCACAGTCCATGTCAGGAGCGCTCTGAGTAGCGGGGATAGTTGATAAGGCTTACTGTGTGTACACACATCACAGTCCATGTCAGGAGCGCTCTGAGTAGTGGGGATAGTTGATAAGGCTTACTGGGTGTACTCACATCACAGTCCATGTCAGGAGCGCTCTGAGTAGTGGGGATAGTTGATAAGGCTTACTGTGTGTACTCACATCACAGTCCATGTCAGGAGCGCTCTGAGTAGTGGGGATAGTTGATAAGGCTTACTGGGTGTACTCACATCACAGTCCATGTCAGGAGCGCTCTGAGTAGTGGGGATAGTTGATAAGGCTTACTGTGTGCGGTCACATCACAGTCCATGTCAGGAGCGCTCTGAGTAGTGGGGATAGTTGATAAGGCTTACTGTGTGTACACACATCACAGTCCATGTCAGGAGCGCTCTGAGTAGTGGGGATAGTTGATAAGGCTTACTGGGTGTACTCACATCACAGTCCATGTCAGGAGCGCTCTGAGTAGTGGGGATAGTTGATAAGGCTTACTGGGTGTACTCACATCACAGTCCATGTCAGGAGCGCTCTGAGTAGCGGGGATAGTTGATAAGGCTTACTGTGTATACTCACACCACAGTCCATGTCAGGAGCGCTCTGAGTAGTGGGGATAGTTGATAAGGCTTACTGTGTGTAGTCACATCACAGTCCATGTCAGGAGCGCTCTGAGTAGTGGAGATAGTTGATAAGGCTTACTGTGTGTACTCACATCACAGTCCATGTCAGGAGCGCTCTGAGTAGTGGGGATAGTTGATAAGGCTTACTGTGTGTGGTCACATCACAGTCCATGTCAGGAGCGCTCTGAGTAGTGGAGATAGTTGATAAGGCTCACTGTGTGTACTCACATCACAGTCCATGTCAGGAGCGCTCTGAGTAGTGGGGATATTTGATAAGGCTTACTGTGTGTGGTCACATCACAGTCCATGTCAGGAGCGCTCTGAGTAGTGGAGATAGTTGATAAGGCTTACTGTGTGTACTCACATCACAGTCCATGTCAGGAGCGCTCTGAGTAGTGGGGATAGTTGATAAGGCTTACTGTGTGTGGTCACATCACAGTCCATGAAAGGAGCGCTCTGAGTAGAGGGGATAGTTGCTAAGGCTTACTGTGTGTACTCACATCACAGTCCATGTCAGGAGCGCTCTGAGTAGTGGGGATAGTTGATACGGCTTACTGTGTGTGGTCACATCACAGTCCATGTCAGGAGCGCTCTGAGTAGTGGGGATAGTTGATAAGGCTTACTGTTTGTACTCACATCACAGTCTATGTCAGTGGCGCTCTGAGTAGTGGAGATAGTTGATAAGGTTTACGGTGTGTGGTCACATCACAGTCCATGTCAGTAGCGCTCTGAGTAGTGGGGATAGTTGATAAGGCTTACTGTGTGTGGTCACATCACAGTCCATGTCAGGAGCGCTCTGAGTAGTGGACATAGTTGGTAAGGCTTACTGTGTGTAGTCACATCACAGTCTATGTCAGGAGCGCTCTGAGTAATGGAGATAGTTGATAAGGCTTACTGTGTGTACTCACATCACAGTCCATGTCAGGAGCGCTCTGAGTAGTGGGGATAGTTGGTAAGGCTTACTGTGTGTAGTCACATCACAGTCTATGTCAGGAGCGCTCTGAGTAATGGAGATAGTTGATAAGGCTTACTGTGTGTACTCACATCACAGTCCATGTCAGGAGCGCTCTGAGAAGTGGAGATAGTTGATAAGGATTACTGTGTGTAGTCACATCACAGTACATGACAGGAGCGCTCTGAGTAGTGGGGATAGTTGATAAGGCTTACTGTGTGTAGTCACATCACAGTCCATGTCAGTAGCGCTCTGAATAGTGGAGATAGTTGATAAGGTTTACGGTGTGTAGTCACATCACAGTCCACGTCAGGAGCGCTCTGAGTAGTGGACATAGTTGGTAAGGCTTACTGGGTGTACTCACATCACAGTTTATGTCAGTAGCGCTCTGAATAGTGGAGATAGTTGATAAGGCTTACTGTGTGTGGTCACATCACTCCATGTCAGGAGCGCTCTGAGTAGTGGGGATAGTTGATAAGGCTTACTGTGTGTAGTCACATCACAGTCCATGTCAGTAGCGCTCTGAATAGTGGAGATAGTTGATAAGGCTTACTGTGTGTGGTCACATCACTCCATGTCAGGAGCGCTCTGAGTAGTGGAGATAGTTGATAAGGCTTACTGTGTGTAGTCACATCGCAGTCCATGTCAGTAGCGCTCTGAGTAGTGGGGATAGTTGATAAGGCTTACTGTGGATAGTCACATCACAGTCCATGTCAGGAGCGCTCTGAGTATTGGGAATATTTGATAAGGCTTACTGTGTGTGGTCACATCACAGTCCATGTCAGGAGCGCTCTGAGTAGTGGGGATACTTGATAAGGCTTACTGTGTGTACTCACATCACAATCCATGTCAGGAGCGCTCTGAATAGTGGGGATAGTTGATAAGGCTTACTGTGTGTGGTCACATCACAGTCCATGTCAGTAGCGCTCTGAATAGTGGAGATAGTTGATAAGGCTTACTGTGTGTAGTCACATCACAGTCCATGTCAGGAGCGCTCTGAGTAGTGGGAATAGTTGATAAGGCTTACTGTGTGTGGTCACATCACAGTCCATGTCAGGATCGCTCTGAGTAGTGGGGATACTTGATAAGGCTTACTGTGTGTGGTCACATCACAGTCCATGTCAGGAGCGCTCTGAGTAGTGGGGATAGTTGATAAGGCTTACTGTGTGTCCTCACATCACAGTCCATGTCAGGAGCGCTCTGAGTAGTGGGGATAGTTGATAAGGCTTACTGTGTGTAGTCACATCACAGTCCATGTCAGGAGCGCTCTGAGTAGTGGAGATAGTTGATAAGGCTTACTGTGTCTAGTCACATCACAGTCCATGTCAGGAGCACTCTGAGTAGTGGAGATAATTGATAAGGCTTACTGTGTGTGGTCACATCACAGTCCATGTCAGGAGCGCTCTGAGTAGTGGAGATAATTGATAAGGCTTACTGTGTGTAGTCACATCACAGTCTATGTCAGTAGCGCTCTGAGTAGTGGAGATAGTTGATAAGGCTTACTGTGTGTACTCACATCACAGTCCATGTCAGGAGCGCTCTGAGTAATGGGGATAGTTGATAAGGTTTACGGTGTGTGGTCACATCACAGTCAATGTCAGAAGCGCTCTGAGTAGTGGGGATACTTGATAAGGCTTACTGTGTGTGGTCACATCACAGTCCATGTCAGGTGCGCTCTGAGTAGTAGGGATAGTTGATAAGGCTTACTGTGTGTCCTCACATCACAGTCCATGTCAGGAGCGCTCTGAGTAGTGGGGATAGTTGATAAGGCTTACTGTGTGTTGTCACATCACAGTCCATGTCAGGAGCACTCTGAGTAGTGGAGATAATTGATAAGGCTTACTGTGTGTGGTCACATCACAGTCCATGTCAGGAGCGCTCTGAGTAGTGGGGATAGTTCATAAGGCTTACTGTGTGTCCTCACATCACAGTCCATGTCAGGAGCGCTCTGAGTAGTGGGGATAGTTGATAAGGCTTACTGTGTGTAGTCACATCACAGTCCATGTCAGGAGCGCTCTGAGTAGAGGAGATAGTTGATAAGGCTTACTGTGTGTAGTCACATCACAGTCCATGTCAGGAGCACTCTGAGTAGTGGAGATAATTGATAAGGCTTACTGTGTGTGGTCACATCACAGTCCATGTCAGGAGCGCTCTGAGTAGTGGAGATAATTGATAAGGCTTACTGTGTGTAGTCACATCACAGTCTATGTCAGTAGCGCTCTGAGTAGTGGAGATAGTTGATAAGGCTTACTGTGTGTACTCACATCACAGTCCATGTCAGGAGCGCTCTGAGTAGTGGGAATAGTTGATAAGGCTTACTGTGTGTACTCACATCACAGAATGTGGTCAGTCCATGTCAATAGCGCTCTGAGTAGTGGGGATAGTTGATAAGGCTCACTGTGTGTACTCACATTACAGTCCATGTCAGGAGCGCTCTGAGTAGTGGAGATAGTTGATAAGGCTTACTGTGTGTAGTCACATCACAGTCCATGTCAGGAGCGCTCTGAGTAGTGGGGATAGTTGATAAGGCTTACTGTGTGTAGTCACATCACAGTCCATGTCAGGAGCGCTCTGAGTAGTGGGAATAGTTGATAAGGCTTACTGTGTGTAGTCACATCACAGTCCATGTCAGGAGCGCTCTGAGTAGTGGGGATAGTTGATAAGGCTTACTGTGTGTAGTCACATCACAGACCATGTCAGGAGCGCTCTGAGTAGTGGGGATAGTTGATAAGGTTTACGGTGTGTGGTCACATCACAGTCCATGTCAGGAGCGCTCTGAGTAGTGGGGATAGTTGATAAGGCTTACTCTGTGTAGTCACATCACAGTCCATGTCAGGAGCGCTCTGAGTAGTGGGGATAGTTGATAAGGCTTACTGTGTGTACTCACATTACAGTCCATGTCAGGAGCGCTCTGAGTAGTGGAGATAGTTGATAAGGCTTACTGTGTGTAGTCACATCACAGTCCATGTCAGGAGCGCTCTGAGTAGTGGGGATAGTTGATAAGGCTTACTGTGTGTAGTCACATCACAGTCCATGTCAGGAGCGCTCTGAGTAGTGGGAATAGTTGATAAGGCTTACTGTGTGTAGTCACATCACAGTCCATGTCAGGAGCGCTCTGAGTAGTGGGGATAGTTGATAAGGCTTACTGTGTGTGGTCACATCACAGTCCATGTCAGGAGCGCTCTGAATAGTGGAGATAGTTGATAAGGTTTACGGTGTGTAGTCACATCACAGTCGATGTCAGGAGCGCTCTGAGTAGTGGACATAGTTGGTAAGGCTTACTGGGTGTACTCACATCACAGTTCATGTCAGTAGCACTCTGAGTAGTGAGGATAGTTGATAAGGCTTACTGTGTGTAGTCACATCACAGTCCATGTCAGTAGCGCTCTGAATAGTGGAGATAGTTGATAAGGCTTACTGTGTGTGGTCACATCACAGTCCATGTCAGGAGCGCTCTGAGTAGTGGAGATAGTTGATAAGGCTTACTGTGTGTAGTCACATCGCAGTCCATGTCAGTAGCCCTCTGAGTAGTGGGGATAGTTGATAAGGCTTACTGTGTGTAGTCACATCACAGTCCATGTCAGGAGCGCTCTGAGTATTGGGAATAGTTGATAAGGCTTACTGTGTGTGGTCACATCACAGTCAATGTCAGGAGCGCTCTGAGTAGTGGGGATAGATGATAAGGATTACTGTGTGTACTCACATCACAATCCATGTCAGGAGCGCTCTGAATAGTGGGGATAGTTGATAAGTCTTACTGTGTGTGGTCACATCACAGTCCATGTCAGTAGCGCTCTGAATAGTGGAGATAGTTGATAAGGCTTACTGTGTGTAGTCACATCACAGTCCATGTCAGGAGCGCTCTGAGTAGTGGGAATAGTTGATAAGGCTTACTGTGTGTGGTCACATCACAGTCCATGTCAGGAGCGCTCTGAGTAGTGGGGATACTTGATAAGGCTTACTGTGTGTGGTCACATCACAATCCATGTCAGGAGCGCTCTGAGTAGTGGGGATAGTTGATAAGGCTTACTGTGTGTCCTCACATCACAGTCCATGTCAGGAGCGCTCTGAGTAGTGGGGATAGTTGATAAGGCTTACTGTGTGTAGTCACATCACAGTCCATGTCAGGAGCGCTCTGAGTAGTGGATATAGTTGATAAGGCTTACTGTGTGTAGTCACATCACAGTCCATGTCAGGAGCACTCTGAGTAGTGGAGATAATTGATAAGGCTTACTGTGTGTGGTCACATCACAGTCCATGTCAGGAGCGCTCTGAGTAGTGGAGATAATTGATAAGGCTTACTGTGTGTAGTCACATCACAGTCTATGTCAGTAGCGCTCTGAGTAGTGGAGATAGTTGATAAGGCTTACTGTGTGTACTCACATCACAGTCCATGTCAGGAGCGCTCTGAGTAGTGGGAATAGTTGATAAGGCTTACTGTGTGTACTCACATCACAGAATGTGGTCAGTCCATGTCAATAGCGCTCTGAGTAGTGGGGATAGTTGATAAGGCTCACTGTGTGTACTCACATCACAGTCCATGTCAGGAGCGCTCTGAGTAGTGGAGATAGTTGATAAGGCTTACTGTGTGTAGTCACATCACAGTCCATGTCAGGAGCGCTCTGAGTAGTGGGGATAGTTGATAAGGCTTACTGTGTGTAGTCACATCACAGTCCATGTCAGGAGCGCTCTGAGTAGTGGGAATAGTTGATAAGGCTTACTCTGTGTAGTCACATCACAGTCCATGTCAGGAGCGCTCTGAATAGTGGAGATAGTTGATAAGGTTTACGGTGTGTAGTCACATCACAGTCCATGTCAGGAGCGCTCTGAGTAGTGGACATAGTTGGTAAGGCTTACTGGGTGTACTCACATCACAGTTCATGTCAGTAGCACTCTGAGTAGTGGGGATAGTTGATAAGGCTTACTGTGTGTAGTCACATCACAGTCCATGTCAGTAGCGCTCTGAATAGTGGAGATAGTTGATAAGGCTTACTGTGTGTGGTCACATAACAGTCCATGTCAGGAGCGCTCTGAGTAGTGGAGATAGTTGATAAGGCTTACTGTGTGTAGTCACATCGCAGTCCATGTCAGTAGCACTCTGAGTAGTGGGGATAGTTGATAAGGCTTACTGTGTGTAGTCACATCACAGTCCATGTCAGGAGCGCTCTGAGTATTGGGAATAGTTGATAAGGCTTACTGTGTGTGGTCACATCACAGTCCATGTCAGGAGCGCTCTGAATAGTGGAGATAGTTGATAGGGGCTTACTGTGTGTAGTCACATCACAGTCCATGTCAGGAGCACTCTGAGTAGTGGAGATAGTTGATAAGGCTTACTGTGGGTAGTCACATCACAGTCCATGTCAGGAGCACTCTGAGTAGTGGAGATAATTGATAAGGCTTACTGTGTGTGGTCACATCACAGTCCATGTCAGGAGCGCTCGGAGTAGTGGGGATAATTGATAAGGCTTACTGTGTGTAGTCACATCACAGTCTATGTCAGTAGCGCTCTGAGTAGTGGAGATAGTTGATAAGGCTTACTGTGTGTACTCACATCACAGTCCATGTCAGGAGCGCTCTGAGTAATGGGGATAGTTGATAAGGTTTACGGTGTGTGGTCACATCACAGTCAATGTCAGAAGCGCTCTGAGTAGTGGGGATACTCGATAAGGCTTACTGTGTGTGGTCACATCACAGTCCATGTCAGGAGCGCTCTGAGTAGTAGGGATAGTTGATAAGGCTTACTGTGTGTCCTCACATAACAGTCCATGTCAGGAGCGCTCTGAGTAGTGGGGATAGTTGATAAGGCTTACTATGTGTAGTCACATCACAGTCCATGTCAGGAGCGCTCTGAGTAGTGGAGATAATTGATAAGGCTTACTGTGTGTGGTCACATCACAGTCCATGTCAGGAGCGCTCTGAGTAGTGTGGATAGTTGATAAGGCTTACTGTGTGTAGTCACATCACAGTCCATGTCAGGAGCGCTCTGAGTAGTGTGGATAGTTGATAAGGCTTACTGTGTGTCCTCACATCACAGTCCATGTCAGGAGCACTCTGAGTAGTGGAGATAATTGATAAGGCTTACTGTGTGTGGTCACATCACAGTCCATGTCAGGAGCGCTCTGAGTAGTGGAGATAATTGATAAGGCTTACTGTGTGTGGTCACATCACAGTCCATGTCAGGAGCACTCTGAGTAGTGGAGATAATTGATAAGGCTTACTGTGTGTGGTCACATCACAGTCCATGTCAGGAGCGCTCTGAGTAGTGGGGATAGTTGATAAGGCTTACTGTGTGTCCTCACATCACAGTCCATGTCAGGAGCGCTCTGAGTAGTGGGGATAGTTGATAAGGCTTACTGTGTGTAGTCACATCACAGTCCATGTCAGGAGCGCTCTGAGTAGTGGGGATAGTTGATAAGGCTTACTGTGTGTCCTCACATCACAGTCCATGTCAGGAGCCCTCTGAGTAGTGGGGATAGTTGATAAGGCTTACTGTGTGTAGTCACATCACAGTCCATGTCAGGAGCGCTCTGAGTAGTGGGATAGTTGATAAGGCTTACTGGGTGTACTCACATCACAGAATGTGGTCAGTCCATGTCAGGAGCGCTCTGAGTAGTAGGGTTAGTTGATAAGGCTTACTGTGTATACTCACATCACAGTCCATGTCAGGAGCGCTCTGAGTAGTGGGGTTAGTTGATAAGGCTTACTGTGTGTAGTCACATCACAGTCCATGTCAGGAGCGCTCTGAGTAGTGGAGATAGTTGATAAGGCTTCCTGTGTGTAGTCACATCACAGTCCATGTCAGGAGCACTCTGAGTAGTGGAGATAATTGATAAGGCTTACTGTGTGTGGTCACATCACAGTCCATGTCAGGAGCGCTCTGAGTAGTGGAGATAATTGATAAGGCTTACTGTGTGTAGTCACATCACAGTCTATGTCAGTAGCGCTCTGAATAGTGGAGATAGTTGATAAGGCTTACTGTGTGTACTCACATCACAGTCCATGTCAGGAGCGCTCTGAGTAATGGGGATAGTTGATAAGGCTTACTGTGTGTGGTCACATCACAGTCCATGAAAGGAGCGCTCTGAGTAGAGGGGATAGTTGCTAAGGCTTACTGTGTGTACTCACATCACAGTCCATGTCAGGAGCGCTCTGAGTAGTGGGGATAGTTGATAAGGCTTACTGTGTGTGGTCACATCACAGTCCATGTCAGGAGCGCTCTGAGTAGTGGGGATAGTTGATAAGGCTTACTGTGTGTAGTCACATCACAGTCCATGTCAGGAGCGCTCTGAGTAGTGGGAATAGTTGATAAGGCTTACTGTGTGTACTCACATCACAGAATGTGGTCAGTCCATGTCAATAGCGCTCTGAGTAGTGGGGATAGTTGATAAGGCTCACTGTGTGTACTCACATCACAGTCCATGTCAGGAGCGCTCTGAGTAGTGGAGATAGTTGATAAGGCTTACTGTGTGTAGTCACATCACAGTCCATGTCAGAAGCGCTCTGAGTAGTGGGAATAGTTGATAAGGCTTACTGTGTGTAGTCACATCACAGTCCATGTCAGGAGCGCTCTGAGTAGTGGGGATAGTTGATAAGGCTTACTGTGTGTAGTCACATCACAGTCCATGTCAGGAGCGCTCTGAGTAGTGGGGATAGTTGATAAGGTTTACGGTGTGTGGTCACATCACAGTCCATGTCAGGAGCGCTCTGAGTAGTGGGGATAGTTGATAAGGATTACTCTGTGTAGTCACATCACAGTCCATGTCAGGAGCGCTCTGAGTAGTGGGGATAGTTGATAAGGCTTACTGTGTGTACTCACATCACAGTCCATGTCAGGAGCGCTCTGAGTAGCGGGGATAGTTGATAAGGCTTACTATGTGTACACACATCACAGTCCATGTCAGGAGCGCTCTGAGTAGTGGGGATAGTTGATAAGGCTTACTGGGTGTACTCACATCACAGTCCATGTCAGGAGCGCTCTGAGTAGTGGGGATAGTTGATAAGGCTTACTGTGTGTACTCACATCACAGTCCATGTCAGGAGCGCTCTGAGTAGTGG
The DNA here is from genome assembly GCA_946902985.2 of Meconema thalassinum. Taxonomy (NCBI): domain Eukaryota; kingdom Metazoa; phylum Arthropoda; class Insecta; order Orthoptera; family Tettigoniidae; genus Meconema; species Meconema thalassinum. Next base: position 4,458,453 of record OX336392.1, on the reverse strand, counting down.
GGATAGTTGATAAGGCTTACTGGGTGTACTCACATCACAGTCCATGTCAGGAGCGCTCTGAGTAGTGGGGATAGTTGATAAGGCTTACTGTGTGCGGTCACATCACAGTCCATGTCAGGAGCGCTCTGAGTAGCGGGGATAGTTGATAAGGCTTACTGTGTGTACTCACACCACAGTCCATGTCAGGAGCGCTCTGAGTAGTGGGGATAGTTGATAAGGCTTACTGTGTGTAGTCACATCACAGTCCATGTCAGGAGCGCTCTGAGTAGTGGGGATAGTTGATAAGGCTTACTGTGTGTACTCACATAACAGTCTATGTCAGTAGCGCTATGAGTAGTGGGGATAGTTGATAAGGCTTACTGTGTGTGGTCACATCACAGTCCATGTCAGGAGCGCTCTGAGTAGTGGGGATAGTTGATAAGGCTTACTGTGTGTGGTCACATCACAGTCCATGTCAGGAGCGCTCTGAGTAGTGGAGATAATTGATAAGGCTTACTGTGTGTGGTCACATCACAGTCCATGTCAGGAGCGCTCTGAGTAGTGGGGATAGTTGATAAGGCTCACTGTGTGTGGTCACATCACAGTCCACGTCAGGAGCGCTCTGAGTAGTGGGGATAGTTGATAAGGCTTACTGTGTGTACTCACGTCACAGTCCATGTCAGGAGCGTTCTGAGTAGTGGGGATAGTTGATAAGGCTTACTGTGTGTGGTCACATCACAGTCCATGTCAGGAGCGCTCTGAGTAGTGGGGATAGTTGATAAGGCTTACTGTGTGTGGTCACATCACAGTCAATGTCAGGAGCGCTCTGAGTAGTGGGGATAGATGATAAGGATTACTGTGTGTACTCCCATCACAATCCATGTCAGGAGCGCTCTGAATAGTGGGGATAGTTGATAAGTCTTACTGTGTGTGGTCACATCACAGTCCATGTCAGTAGCGCTCTGAATAGTGGAGATAGTTGATAAGGCTTACTGTGTGTAGTCACATCACAGTCCATGTCAGGAGCGCTCTGAGTAGTGGGAATAGTTGATAAGGCTTACTGTGTGTGGTCACATCACAGTCCATGTCAGGAGCGCTCTGAGTAGTGGGGATACTTGATAAGGCTTACTGTGTGTGGTCACATCACAATCCATGTCAGGAGCGCTCTGAGTAGTGGGGATAGTTGATAAGGCTTACTGTGTGTCCTCACATCACAGTCCATGTCAGGAGCGCTCTGAGTAGTGGGGATAGTTGATAAGGCTTACTGTGTGTAGTCACATCACAGTCCATGTCAGGAGCGCTCTGAGTAGTGGATATAGTTGATAAGGCTTACTGTGTGTAGTCACATCACAGTCCATGTCAGGAGCACTCTGAGTAGTGGAGATAATTGATAAGGCTTACTGTGTGTGGTCACATCACAGTCCATGTCAGGAGCGCTCTGAGTAGTGGAGATAATTGATAAGGCTTACTGTGTGTAGTCACATCACAGTCTATGTCAGTAGCGCTCTGAGTAGTGGAGATAGTTGATAAGGCTTACTATGTGTACTCACATCACAGTCCATGTCAGGAGCGCTCTGAGTAGTGGGAATAGTTGATAAGGCTTACTGTGTGTACTCACATCACAGAATGTGGTCAGTCCATGTCAATAGCGCTCTGAGTAGTGGGGATAGTTGATAAGGCTCACTGTGTGTACTCACATCACAGTCCATGTCAGGAGCGCTCTGAGTAGTGGAGATAGTTGATAAGGCTTACTGTGTGTAGTCACATCACAGTCCATGTCAGGAGCGCTCTGAGTAGTGGGGATAGTTGATAAGGCTTACTGTGTGTAGTCACATCACAGTCCATGTCAGGAGCGCTCTGAGTAGTGGGGATAGTTGATAAGGCTTACTGTGTGTAGTCACATCACAGTCCATGTCAGGAGCGCTCTGAGTAGTGGGGATAGTTGATAAGGCTTACTGTGTGTAGTCACATCACAGTCCATGTCAGGAGCGCTCTGAGTAGTGGGGATAGTTGATAAGGTTTACGGTGTGTGGTCACATCACAGTCCATGTCAGGAGCGCTCTGAGTAGTGGGGATAGTTGATAAGGCTTACTCTGTGTAGTCACATCACAGTCCATGTCAGGAGCGCTCTGAATAGTGGAGATAGTTGATAAGGTTTACGGTGTGTAGTCACATCACAGTCCATGTCAGGAGCGCTCTGAGTAGTGGACATAGTTGGTAAGGCTTACTGGGTGTACTCACATCACAGTTCATGTCAGTAGCACTCTGAGTAGTGGGGATAGTTGATAAGGCTTACTGTGTGTAGTCACATCACAGTCCATGTCAGTAGCGCTCTGAATAGTGGAGATAGTTGATAAGGCTTACTGTGTGTGGTCACATAACAGTCCATGTCAGGAGCGCTCTGAGTAGTGGAGATAGTTGATAAGGCTTACTGTGTGTAGTCACATCGCAGTCCATGTCAGTAGCACTCTGAGTAGTGGGGATAGTTGATAAGGCTTACTGTGTGTAGTCACATCACAGTCCATGTCAGTAGCACTCTGAGTAGTGGAGATAGTTGATAAGGCTTACCGTGTGTAGTCACATCACAGTCCATATCAGGAGCGCTCTGAGTAGTGGGGATAGTTGATAAGGCTCACTGTGTGTACTCACATCACAGTCCATGTCAGGAGCGCTCTGAGTAGTGGGGATAGTTGATAAGGCTTACTGGGTGTACTCACATCACAGTCCATGTCAGGAGCGCTCTGAGTAGTGGGGATAGTTGATAAGGCTTACTGGGTGTACTCACATCACAGTCCATGTCAGGAGCGCTCTGAGAAGTGGGGATAGTTGATAAGGCTTACTGTGTGTAGTCACATCACAGTCCCTGTCAGGAGCGCTCTGAGTAGTGGGGATAGTTGATAAGGTTTACGGTGTGTGGTCACATCACAGTCCATGTCAGGAGCGCTCTGAGTAGTGGGAATAGTTGATAAGGCTTACTCTGTGTAGTCACATCACAGTCCATGTCAGGAGCGCTCTGAGTAGTGGGGATAGTTGATAAGGCTTACTGTGTGTACTCACATCACAGTCCATGTCAGGAGCGCTCTGAGTAGCGGGGATAGTTGATAAGGCTTACTGTGTGTACACAAATCACAGTCCATGTCAGGAGCGCTCTGAGTAGTGGGGATAGTTGATAAGGCTTACTGTGTGTAGTCACATCACAGTCCATGTCAGTAGCGCTCTGAGTATTGGGAATAGTTGATAAGGCTTACTGTGTGTGGTCACATCACAGTCCATGTCAGGAGCGCTCTGAGTAGTGGGGATAGTTGATAAGGCTTACTGGGTGTACTCACATCACAGTCCATGTCAGGAGCGCTTTGAGTAGTGGGGATAGTTGATAAGGCTTACTGTGTGTGGTCACATCACAGTCCATGTCAGGAGCGCTCTGAGTAGTGGGGATAGTTGATAAGGCTTACTGGGTGTACTCACATCACAGTCCATGTCAGGAGCGCTCTGAGTAGTGGAGATAGTTGATAAGGCTTACTGTGTGTGGTCACATCACAGTCCATGTCAGGAGCGCTCTGAGTAGTGGGGATAGTTGATAAGGCTTACCGTGTGTAGTCACATCACAGTCCATATCAGTAGCACTATGAGTAGTGGAGATAGTTGATAAGGCTTACCGTGTGTAGTCACATCACAGTCCATATCAGGAGCGCTCTGAGTAGTGGAGATAGTTGATAAGGCTTACCGTGTGTAGTCACATCACAGTCCATGTCAGTAGCACTCTGAGTAGTGGAGATAGTTGATAAGGCTTACTGTGTGTACACACATCACAGTCCATGTCAGGAGCGCTCTGAGTAGTGGGGATAGTTGATAAGGCTTACTGTGTGTACTCACATCACAGTCCATGTCAGGAGCGCTCTGAGTAGTGGGGATAGTTGATAAGGCTTACTGGGTGTACTCACATCACAGTCCATGTCAGGAGCGCTCTGAGTAGTGGGGATAGTTGATAAGGCTCACTGTGTGTACTCACATCACAGTCCATGTCAGGAGCGCTCTGAGTAGTGGGGATAGTTGATAAGGCTCACTGTGTGTACTCACATCACAGTCCATGTCAGGAGCGCTCTGAGTAGTGGGGATAGTTGATAAGGCTTACTGGGTGTACTCACATCACAGTCCATGTCAGGAGCGCTCTGAGTAGTGGGGATAGTTGATAAGGCTCACTGTGTGTACTCACATCACAGTCCATGTCAGGAGCGCTCTGAGTAGTGGGGATAGTTGATAAGGCTCACTGTGTGTACCCACATCACAGTCCATGTCAGGAGCGCTCTGAGTAGTGGGGATAGTTGATAAGGCTTACTGGGTGTACTCACATCACAGTCCATGTCAGGAGCGCTCTGAGTAGTGGGGATAGTTGATAAGGCTTACTGGGTGTACTCACATCACAGTCCATGTCAGGAGCGCTCTAAGTAGTGGGGATAGTTGATAAGGCTTACTGGGTGTACTCACATCACAGTCCATGTCAGGAGCGCTCTGAGTAGTGCGGATAGTTGATAAGGCTTACTGTGTGTAGTCACATCACAGTCCATGTCAGGAGCGCTCTGAGTAGTGGGGATAGTTGATAAGGCTTACTGTGTGTAGTCACATCACAGTCCATGTCAGGAGCGCTCTGAGTAGTGGGGATAGTTGATAAGGTTTACGGTGTGTGGTCACATCACAGTCCATGTCAGGAGCGCTCTGAGTAGTGGGAATAGTTGATAAGGCTTACTCTGTGTAGTCACATCACAGTCCATGTCAGGAGCGCTCTGAGTAGTGGGGATAGTTGATAAGGCTTACTGTGTGTACTCACATCACAGTCCATGTCAGGAGCGCTCTGAGTAGCGGGGATAGTTGATAAGGCTTACTGTGTGTACACACATCACAGTCCATGTCAGGAGCGCTCTGAGTAGTGGGGATAGTTGATAAGGCTTACTGGGTGTACTCACATCACAGTCCATGTCAGGAACGCTCTGAGTAGTGGGGATAGTTGATAAGGCTTACTGTGTGTACTCACATCACAGTCCATGTCAGGAGCGCTCTGAGTAGTGGGGATAGTTGATAAGGCTTACTGGGTGTACTCACATCACAGTCCATGTCAGGAGCGCTCTGAGTAGTGGGGATAGTTGATAAGGCTTACTGTGTGCGGTCACATCACAGTCCATGTCAGGAGCGCTCTGAGTAGTGGGGATAGTTGATAAGGCTTACTGTGTGTACACACATCACAGTCCATGTCAGGAGCGCTCTGAGTAGTGGGGATAGTTGATAAGGCTTACTGGGTGTACTCACATCACAGTCCATGTCAGGAGCGCTCTGAGTAGTGGGGATAGTTGATAAGGCTTACTGGGTGTACTCACATCACAGTCCATGTCAGGAGCGCTCTGAGTAGCGGGGATAGTTGATAAGGCTTACTGTGTGTACTCACACCACAGTCCATGTTAGGAGCGCTCTGAGTAGTGGGGATATTTGATAAGGCTTACTGTGTATGGTCACATCACAGTCCATGTCAGGAGCGCTCTGAGTAGTGGAGATAGTTGATAAGGCTTACTGTGTGTACTCACATCACAGTCCATGTCAGGAGCGCTCTGAGTAGTGGGGATAGTTGATAAGGCTCACTGTGTGTGGTCACATCACAGTCCATGAAAGGAGCGCTCTGAGTAGAGGGGATAGTTGCTAAGGCTTACTGTGTGTACTCACATCACAGTCCATGTCAGGAGCGCTCTGAGTAGTGGGGATAGTTGATAAGGCTTACTGTGTGTGGTCACATCACAGTCCATGTCAGGAGCGCTCTGAGTAGTGGGGATAGTTGATAAGGCTTACTGTTTGTACTCACATCACAGTCTATGTCAGTGGCGCTCTGAGTAGTGGAGATAGTTGATAAGGTTTACGGTGTGTGGTCACATCACAGTCCATGTCAGTAGCGCTCTGAGTAGTGGGGATAGTTGATAAGGCTTACTGTGTGTGGTCACATCACAGTCCATGTCAGGAGCGCTCTGAGTAGTGGACATAGTTGGTAAGGCTTACTGTGTGTAGTCACATCACAGTCTATGTCAGGAGCGCTCTGAGTAATGGAGATAGTTGATAAGGCTTACTGTGTGTACTCACATCACAGTCCATGTCAGGAGCGCTCTGAGTAGTGGGGATAGTTGGTAAGGCTTACTGTGTGTAGTCACATCACAGTCTATGTCAGGAGCGCTCTGAGTAATGGAGATAGTTGATAAGGCTTACTGTGTGTACTCACATCTCAGTCCATGTCAGGAGCGCTCTGAGAAGTGGAGATAGTTGATAAGGATTACTGTGTGTAGTCACATCACAGTCCATGACAGGAGCGCTCTGAGTAGTGGGGATAGTTGATAAGGCTGACTGTGTGTAGTCACATCACAGTCCATGTCAGTAGCGCTCTGAATAGTGGAGATAGTTGATAAGGTTTACGGTGTGTAGTCACATCACAGTCCACGTCAGGAGCGCTCTGAGTAGTGGACATAGTTGGTAAGGCTTACTGGGTGTACTCACATCACAGTTCATGTCAGTAGCGCTCTGAATAGTGGAGATAGTTGATAAGGCTTACTGTGTGTGGTCACATCACTCCATGTCAGGAGCGCTCTGAGTAGTGGGGATAGTTGATAAGGCTTACTGTGTGTAGTCACATCACAGTCCATGTCAGTAGCGCTCTGAATAGTGGAGATAGTTGATAAGGCTTACTGTGTGTGGTCACATCACAGTCCATGTCAGGAGCGCTCTGAGTAGTGGACATAGTTGGTAAGGCTTACTGGGTGTACTCACATCACAGTTCATGTCAGTAGCACTCTGAGTAGTGGGGATAGTTGGTAAGGCTTACTGTGTGTAGTCACATCACAGTCTATGTCAGGAGCGCTCTGAGTAATGGAGATAGTTGATAAGGCTTACTGTGTGTACTCACATCTCAGTCCATGTCAGGAGAGCTCTGAGAAGTGGAGATAGTTGATAAGGATTACTGTGTGTAGTCACATCACAGTCCATGACAGGAGCGCTCTGAGTAGTGGGGATAGTTGATAAGGCTGACTGTGTGTGGTCACATCACAGTCCATGTCAGGAGCGCTCTGAGTAGTGGGGATAGTTGATAAGGTTTACGGTGTGTGGTCACATCACAGTCCATGTCAGGAGCGCTCTGAGTAGTGGGGATAGTTGATAAGGCTTACTCTGTGTAGTCACATCACAGTCCATGTCAGGAGCGCTCTGAATAGTGGAGATAGTTGATAAGGTTTACGGTGTGTAGTCACATCACAGTCCATGTCAGGAGCGCTCTGAGTAGTGGACATAGTTGGTAAGGCTTACTGGGTGTACTCACATCACAGTTCATGTCAGTAGCACTCTGAGTAGTGGGGATAGTTGATAAGGCTTACTGTGTGTAGTCACATCACAGTCCATGTCAGTAGCGCTCTGAATAGTGGAGATAGTTGATAAGGCTTACTGTGTGTGGTCACATAACAGTCCATGTCAGGAGCGCTCTGAGTAGTGGAGATAGTTGATAAGGCTTACTGTGTGTAGTCACATCGCAGTCCATGTCAGTAGCACTCTGAGTAGTGGGGATAGTTGATAAGGCTTACTGTGTGTAGTCACATCACAGTCCATGTCAGTAGCACTCTGAGTAGTGGGGATAGTTGATAAGGCTCACTGTGTGTACTCACATCACAGTCCATGTCAGGAGCGCTCTGAGTAGTGGGGATAGTTGATAAGGCTTACTGGGTGTACTCACATCACAGTCCATGTCAGGAGCGCTCTGAGTAGTGGGGATAGTTGATAAGGCTTACTGGGTGTACTCACATCACAGTCCATGTCAGGAGCGCTCTGAGAAGTGGGGATAGTTGATAAGGCTTACTGTGTGTAGTCACATCACAGTCCCTGTCAGGAGCGCTCTGAGTAGTGGGGATAGTTGATAAGGTTTACGGTGTGTGGTCACATCACAGTCCATGTCAGGAGCGCTCTGAGTAGTGGGAATAGTTGATAAGGCTTACTCTGTGTAGTCACATCACAGTCCATGTCAGGAGCGCTCTGAGTAGTGGGGATAGTTGATAAGGCTTACTGTGTGTACTCACATCACAGTCCATGTCAGGAGCGCTCTGAGTAGCGGGGATAGTTGATAAGGCTTACTGTGTGTACACAAATCACAGTCCATGTCAGGAGCGCTCTGAGTAGTGGGGATAGTTGATAAGGCTTACTGTGTGTAGTCACATCACAGTCCATGTCAGTAGCGCTCTGAGTATTGGGAATAGTTGATAAGGCTTACTGTGTGTGGTCACATCACAGTCCATGTCAGGAGCGCTCTGAGTAGTGGGGATAGTTGATAAGGCTTACTGGGTGTACTCACATCACAGTCCATGTCAGGAGCGCTTTGAGTAGTGGGGATAGTTGATAAGGCTTACTGTGTGTGGTCACATCACAGTCCATGTCAGGAGCGCTCTGAGTAGTGGGGATAGTTGATAAGGCTTACTGGGTGTACTCACATCACAGTCCATGTCAGGAGCGCTCTGAGTAGTGGAGATAGTTGATAAGGCTTACTGTGTGTGGTCACATCACAGTCCATGTCAGGAGCGCTCTGAGTAGTGGGGATAGTTGATAAGGCTTACCGTGTGTAGTCACATCACAGTCCATATCAGTAGCACTATGAGTAGTGGAGATAGTTGATAAGGCTTACCGTGTGTAGTCACATCACAGTCCATATCAGGAGCGCTCTGAGTAGTGGAGATAGTTGATAAGGCTTACCGTGTGTAGTCACATCACAGTCCATGTCAGTAGCACTCTGAGTAGTGGAGATAGTTGATAAGGCTTACTGTGTGTACACACATCACAGTCCATGTCAGGAGCGCTCTGAGTAGTGGGGATAGTTGATAAGGCTTACTGTGTGTACTCACATCACAGTCCATGTCAGGAGCGCTCTGAGTAGTGGGGATAGTTGATAAGGCTTACTGGGTGTACTCACATCACAGTCCATGTCAGGAGCGCTCTGAGTAGTGGGGATAGTTGATAAGGCTCACTGTGTGTACTCACATCACAGTCCATGTCAGGAGCGCTCTGAGTAGTGGGGATAGTTGATAAGGCTCACTGTGTGTACTCACATCACAGTCCATGTCAGGAGCGCTCTGAGTAGTGGGGATAGTTGATAAGGCTTACTGGGTGTACTCACATCACAGTCCATGTCAGGAGCGCTCTGAGTAGTGGGGATAGTTGATAAGGCTCACTGTGTGTACTCACATCACAGTCCATGTCAGGAGCGCTCTGAGTAGTGGGGATAGTTGATAAGGCTCACTGTGTGTACCCACATCACAGTCCATGTCAGGAGCGCTCTGAGTAGTGGGGATAGTTGATAAGGCTTACTGGGTGTACTCACATCACAGTCCATGTCAGGAGCGCTCTGAGTAGTGGGGATAGTTGATAAGGCTTACTGGGTGTACTCACATCACAGTCCATGTCAGGAGCGCTCTAAGTAGTGGGGATAGTTGATAAGGCTTACTGGGTGTACTCACATCACAGTCCATGTCAGGAGCGCTCTGAGTAGTGGGGATAGTTGATAAGGCTTACTGGGTGTACTCACATCACAGTCCATGTCAGGAGCGCTCTGAGTAGTGGGGATAGTTGATAAGGCTCACTGTGTGTACTCACATCACAGTCCATGTCAGGAGCGCTCTGAGTAGTGGGGATAGTTGATAAGGCTCACTGTGTGTACTCACATCACAGTCCATGTCAGGAGCGCTCTGAGTAGTGGGGATAGTTGATAAGGCTTACTGGGTGTACTCACATCACAGTCCATGTCAGGAGCGCTCTGAGTAGTGGGGATAGTTGATAAGGCTCACTGTGTGTACTCACATCACAGTCCATGTCAGGAGCGCTCTGAGTAGTGGGGATAGTTGATAAGGCTCACTGTGTGTACCCACATCACAGTCCATGTCAGGAGCGCTCTGAGTAGTGGGGATAGTTGATAAGGCTTACTGGGTGTACTCACATCACAGTCCATGTCAGGAGCGCTCTGAGTAGTGGGGATAGTTGATAAGGCTTACTGGGTGTACTCACATCACAGTCCATGTCAGGAGCGCTCTAAGTAGTGGGGATAGTTGATAAGGCTTACTGGGTGTACTCACATCACAGTCCATGTCAGGAGCGCTCTGAGTAGTGCGGATAGTTGATAAGGCTTACTGTGTGTAGTCACATCACAGTCCATGTCAGGAGCGCTCTGAGTAGTGGGGATAGTTGATAAGGCTTACTGTGTGTAGTCACATCACAGTCCATGTCAGGAGCGCTCTGAGTAGTGGGGATAGTTGATAAGGTTTACGGTGTGTGGTCACATCACAGTCCATGTCAGGAGCGCTCTGAGTAGTGGGAATAGTTGATAAGGCTTACTCTGTGTAGTCACATCACAGTCCATGTCAGGAGCGCTCTGAGTAGTGGGGATAGTTGATAAGGCTTACTGTGTGTACTCACATCACAGTCCATGTCAGGAGCGCTCTGAGTAGCGGGGATAGTTGATAAGGCTTACTGTGTGTACACACATCACAGTCCATGTCAGGAGCGCTCTGAGTAGTGGGGATAGTTGATAAGGCTTACTGGGTGTACTCACATCACAGTCCATGTCAGGAACGCTCTGAGTAGTGGGGATAGTTGATAAGGCTTACTGTGTGTACTCACATCACAGTCCATGTCAGGAGCGCTCTGAGTAGTGGGGATAGTTGATAAGGCTTACTGGGTGTACTCACATCACAGTCCATGTCAGGAGCGCTCTGAGTAGTGGGGATAGTTGATAAGGCTTACTGTGTGCGGTCACATCACAGTCCATGTCAGGAGCGCTCTGAGTAGTGGGGATAGTTGATAAGGCTTACTGTGTGTACACACATCACAGTCCATGTCAGGAGCGCTCTGAGTAGTGGGGATAGTTGATAAGGCTTACTGGGTGTACTCACATCACAGTCCATGTCAGGAGCGCTCTGAGTAGTGGGGATAGTTGATAAGGCTTACTGGGTGTACTCACATCACAGTCCATGTCAGGAGCGCTCTGAGTAGCGGGGATAGTTGATAAGGCTTACTGTGTGTACTCACACCACAGTCCATGTCAGGAGCGCTCTGAGTAGTGGGGATATTTGATAAGGCTTACTGTGTATGGTCACATCACAGTCCATGTCAGGAGCGCTCTGAGTAGTGGAGATAGTTGATAAGGCTTACTGTGTGTACTCACATCACAGTCCATGTCAGGAGCGCTCTGAGTAGTGGGGATAGTTGATAAGGCTCACTGTGTGTGGTCACATCACAGTCCATGAAAGGAGCGCTCTGAGTAGAGGGGATAGTTGCTAAGGCTTACTGTGTGTACTCACATCACAGTCCATGTCAGGAGCGCTCTGAGTAGTGGGGATAGTTGATAAGGCTTACTGTGTGTGGTCACATCACAGTCCATGTCAGGAGCGCTCTGAGTAGTGGGGATAGTTGATAAGGCTTACTGTTTGTACTCACATCACAGTCTATGTCAGTGGCGCTCTGAGTAGTGGAGATAGTTGATAAGGTTTACGGTGTGTGGTCACATCACAGTCCATGTCAGTAGCGCTCTGAGTAGTGGGGATAGTTGATAAGGCTTACTGTGTGTGGTCACATCACAGTCCATGTCAGGAGCGCTCTGAGTAGTGGACATAGTTGGTAAGGCTTACTGTGTGTAGTCACATCACAGTCTATGTCAGGAGCGCTCTGAGTAATGGAGATAGTTGATAAGGCTTACTGTGTGTACTCACATCACAGTCCATGTCAGGAGCGCTCTGAGTAGTGGGGATAGTTGGTAAGGCTTACTGTGTGTAGTCACATCACAGTCTATGTCAGGAGCGCTCTGAGTAATGGAGATAGTTGATAAGGCTTACTGTGTGTACTCACATCTCAGTCCATGTCAGGAGCGCTCTGAGAAGTGGAGATAGTTGATAAGGATTACTGTGTGTAGTCACATCACAGTCCATGACAGGAGCGCTCTGAGTAGTGGGGATAGTTGATAAGGCTGACTGTGTGTAGTCACATCACAGTCCATGTCAGTAGCGCTCTGAATAGTGGAGATAGTTGATAAGGTTTACGGTGTGTAGTCACATCACAGTCCACGTCAGGAGCGCTCTGAGTAGTGGACATAGTTGGTAAGGCTTACTGGGTGTACTCACATCACAGTTCATGTCAGTAGCGCTCTGAATAGTGGAGATAGTTGATAAGGCTTACTGTGTGTGGTCACATCACTCCATGTCAGGAGCGCTCTGAGTAGTGGGGATAGTTGATAAGGCTTACTGTGTGTAGTCACATCACAGTCCATGTCAGTAGCGCTCTGAATAGTGGAGATAGTTGATAAGGCTTACTGTGTGTGGTCACATCACAGTCCATGTCAGGAGCGCTCTGAGTAGTGGACATAGTTGGTAAGGCTTACTGGGTGTACTCACATCACAGTTCATGTCAGTAGCACTCTGAGTAGTGGGGATAGTTGGTAAGGCTTACTGTGTGTAGTCACATCACAGTCTATGTCAGGAGCGCTCTGAGTAATGGAGATAGTTGATAAGGCTTACTGTGTGTACTCACATCTCAGTCCATGTCAGGAGCGCTCTGAGAAGTGGAGATAGTTGATAAGGATTACTGTGTGTAGTCACATCACAGTCCATGACAGGAGCGCTCTGAGTAGTGGGGATAGTTGATAAGGCTGACTGTGTGTGGTCACATCACAGTCCATGTCAGGAGCGCTCTGAGTAGTGGGGATAGTTGATAAGGTTTACGGTGTGTGGTCACATCACAGTCCATGTCAGGAGCGCTCTGAGTAGTGGGGATAGTTGATAAGGCTTACTCTGTGTAGTCACATCACAGTCCATGTCAGGAGCGCTCTGAATAGTGGAGATAGTTGATAAGGTTTACGGTGTGTAGTCACATCACAGTCCATGTCAGGAGCGCTCTGAGTAGTGGACATAGTTGGTAAGGCTTACTGGGTGTACTCACATCACAGTTCATGTCAGTAGCACTCTGAGTAGTGGGGATAGTTGATAAGGCTTACTGTGTGTAGTCACATCACAGTCCATGTCAGTAGCGCTCTGAATAGTGGAGATAGTTGATAAGGCTTACTGTGTGTGGTCACATAACAGTCCATGTCAGGAGCGCTCTGAGTAGTGGAGATAGTTGATAAGGCTTACTGTGTGTAGTCACATCGCAGTCCATGTCAGTAGCACTCTGAGTAGTGGGGATAGTTGATAAGGCTTACTGTGTGTAGTCACATCACAGTCCATGTCAGTAGCACTCTGAGTAGTGGAGATAGTTGATAAGGCTTACCGTGTGTAGTCACATCACAGTCCATATCAGGAGCGCTCTGAGTAGTGGGGATAGTTGATAAGGCTCACTGTGTGTACTCACATCACAGTCCATGTCAGGAGCGCTCTGAGTAGTGGGGATAGTTGATAAGGCTTACTGGGTGTACTCACATCACAGTCCATGTCAGGAGCGCTCTGAGTAGTGGGGATAGTTGATAAGGCTTACTGGGTGTACTCACATCACAGTCCATGTCAGGAGCGCTCTGAGAAGTGGGGATAGTTGATAAGGCTTACTGTGTGTAGTCACATCACAGTCCCTGTCAGGAGCGCTCTGAGTAGTGGGGATAGTTGATAAGGTTTACGGTGTGTGGTCACATCACAGTCCATGTCAGGAGCGCTCTGAGTAGTGGGAATAGTTGATAAGGCTTACTCTGTGTAGTCACATCACAGTCCATGTCAGGAGCGCTCTGAGTAGTGGGGATAGTTGATAAGGCTTACTGTGTGTACTCACATCACAGTCCATGTCAGGAGCGCTCTGAGTAGCGGGGATAGTTGATAAGGCTTACTGTGTGTACACAAATCACAGTCCATGTCAGGAGCGCTCTGAGTAGTGGGGATAGTTGATAAGGCTTACTGTGTGTAGTCACATCACAGTCCATGTCAGTAGCGCTCTGAGTATTGGGAATAGTTGATAAGGCTTACTGTGTGTGGTCACATCACAGTCCATGTCAGGAGCGCTCTGAGTAGTGGGGATAGTTGATAAGGCTTACTGGGTGTACTCACATCACAGTCCATGTCAGGAGCGCTTTGAGTAGAGGGGATAGTTGATAAGGCTTACTGTGTGTGGTCACATCACAGTCCATGTCAGGAGCGCTCTGAGTAGTGGGGATAGTTGATAAGGCTTACTGGGTGTACTCACATCACAGTCCATGTCAGGAGCGCTCTGAGTAGTGGAGATAGTTGATAAGGCTTACTGTGTGTGGTCACATCACAGTCCATGTCAGGAGCGCTCTGAGTAGTGGGGATAGTTGATAAGGCTTACCGTGTGTAGTCACATCACAGTCCATATCAGTAGCACTATGAGTAGTGGAGATAGTTGATAAGGCTTACCGTGTGTAGTCACATCACAGTCCATATCAGGAGCGCTCTGAGTAGTGGAGATAGTTGATAAGGCTTACCGTGTGTAGTCACATCACAGTCCATGTCAGTAGCACTCTGAGTAGTGGAGATAGTTGATAAGGCTTACTGTGTGTACACACATCACAGTCCATGTCAGGAGCGCTCTGAGTAGTGGGGATAGTTGATAAGGCTTACTGTGTGTACTCACATCACAGTCCATGTCAGGAGCGCTCTGAGTAGTGGGGATAGTTGATAAGGCTTACTGGGTGTACTCACATCACAGTCCATGTCAGGAGCGCTCTGAGTAGTGGGGATAGTTGATAAGGCTCACTGTGTGTACTCACATCACAGTCCATGTCAGGAGCGCTCTGAGTAGTGGGGATAGTTGATAAGGCTCACTGTGTGTACTCACATCACAGTCCATGTCAGGAGCGCTCTGAGTAGTGGGGATAGTTGATAAGGCTTACTGGGTGTACTCACATCACAGTCCATGTCAGGAGCGCTCTGAGTAGTGGGGATAGTTGATAAGGCTCACTGTGTGTACTCACATCACAGTCCATGTCAGGAGCGCTCTGAGTAGTGGGGATAGTTGATAAGGCTCACTGTGTGTACCCACATCACAGTCCATGTCAGGAGCGCTCTGAGTAGTGGGGATAGTTGATAAGGCTTACTGGGTGTACTCACATCACAGTCCATGTCAGGAGCGCTCTGAGTAGTGGGGATAGTTGATAAGGCTTACTGGGTGTACTCACATCACAGTCCATGTCAGGAGCGCTCTAAGTAGTGGGGATAGTTGATAAGGCTTACTGGGTGTACTCACATCACAGTCCATGTCAGGAGCGCTCTGAGTAGTGCGGATAGTTGATAAGGCTTACTGTGTGTAGTCACATCACAGTCCATGTCAGGAGCGCTCTGAGTAGTGGGGATAGTTGATAAGGCTTACTGTGTGTAGTCACATCACAGTCCATGTCAGGAGCGCTCTGAGTAGTGGGGATAGTTGATAAGGTTTACGGTGTGTGGTCACATCACAGTCCATGTCAGGAGCGCTCTGAGTAGTGGGAATAGTTGATAAGGCTTACTCTGTGTAGTCACATCACAGTCCATGTCAGGAGCGCTCTGAGTAGTGGGGATAGTTGATAAGGTTTACTGTGTGTACTCACATCACAGTCCATGTCAGGAGCGCTCTGAGTAGCGGGGATAGTTGATAAGGCTTACTGTGTGTACACACATCACAGTCCATGTCAGGAGCGCTCTGAGTAGTGGGGATAGTTGATAAGGCTTACTGGGTGTACTCACATCACAGTCCATGTCAGGAACGCTCTGAGTAGTGGGGATAGTTGATAAGGCTTACTGTGTGTACTCACATCACAGTCCATGTCAGGAGCGCTCTGAGTAGTGGGGATAGTTGATAAGGCTTACTGGGTGTACTCACATCACAGTCCATGTCAGGAGCGCTCTGAGTAGTGGGGATAGTTGATAAGGCTTACTGTGTGCGGTCACATCACAGTCCATGTCAGGAGCGCTCTGAGTAGTGGGGATAGTTGATAAGGCTTACTGTGTGTACACACATCACAGTCCATGTCAGGAGCGCTCTGAGTAGTGGGGATAGTTGATAAGGCTTACTGGGTGTACTCACATCACAGTCCATGTCAGGAGCGCTCTGAGTAGTGGGGATAGTTGATAAGGCTTACTGGGTGTACTCACATCACAGTCCATGTCAGGAGCGCTCTGAGTAGCGGGAATAGTTGATAAGGCTTACTGTGTGTACTCACACCACAGTCCATGTCAGGAGCGCTCTGAGTAGTGGGGATATTTGATAAGGCTTACTGTGTATGGTCACATCACAGTCCATGTCAGGAGCGCTCTGAGTAGTGGAGATAGTTGATAAGGCTTACTGTGTGTACTCACATCACAGTCCGTGTCAGGAGCGCTCTGAGTAGTGGGGATAGTTGATAAGGCTCACTGTGTGTGGTCACATCACAGTCCATGAAAGGAGCGCTCTGAGTAGAGGGGATAGTTGCTAAGGCTTACTGTGTGTACTCACATCACAGTCCATGTCAGGAGCGCTCTGAGTAGTGGGGATAGTTGATAAGGCTTACTGTGTGTGGTCACATCACAGTCCATGTCAGGAGCGCTCTGAGTAGTGGGGATAGTTGATAAGGCTTACTGTTTGTACTCACATCACAGTCTATGTCAGTGGCGCTCTGAGTAGTGGAGATAGTTGATAAGGTTTACGGTGTGTGGTCACATCACAGTCCATGTCAGTAGCGCTCTGAGTAGTGGGGATAGTTGATAAGGCTTACTGTGTGTGGTCACATCACAGTCCATGTCAGGAGCGCTCTGAGTAGTGGACATAGTTGGTAAGGCTTACTGTGTGTAGTCACATCACAGTCTATGTCAGGAGCGCTCTGAGTAATGGAGATAGTTGATAAGGCTTACTGTGTGTACTCACATCACAGTCCATGTCAGGAGCGCTCTGAGTAGTGGGGATAGTTGGTAAGGCTTACTGTGTGTAGTCACATCACAGTCTATGTCAGGAGCGCTCTGAGTAATGGAGATAGTTGATAAGGCTTACTGTGTGTACTCACATCTCAGTCCATGTCAGGAGCGCTCTGAGAAGTGGAGATAGTTGATAAGGATTACTGTGTGTAGTCACATCACAGTCCATGACAGGAGCGCTCTGAGTAGTGGGGATAGTTGATAAGGCTGACTGTGTGTAGTCACATCACAGTCCATGTCAGTAGCGCTCTGAATAGTGGAGATAGTTGATAAGGTTTACGGTGTGTAGTCACATCACAGTCCACGTCAGGAGCGCTCTGAGTAGTGGACATAGTTGGTAAGGCTTACTGGGTGTACTCACATCACAGTTCATGTCAGTAGCGCTCTGAATAGTGGAGATAGTTGATAAGGCTTACTGTGTGTGGTCACATCACTCCATGTCAGGAGCGCTCTGAGTAGTGGGGATAGTTGATAAGGCTTACTGTGTGTAGTCACATCACAGTCCATGTCAGTAGCGCTCTGAATAGTGGAGATAGTTGATAAGGCTTACTGTGTGTGGTCACATCACTCCATGTCAGGAGCGCTCTGAGTAGTGGAGATAGTTGATAAGGCTTACTGTGTGTAGTCACATCGCAGTCCATGTCAGTAGCGCTCCGAGTAGTGGGGATAGTTGATAAGGCTTACTGTGGATAGTCACATCACAGTCCATGTCAGGAGCGCTCTGAGTATTGGGAATATTTGATAAGGCTTACTGTGTGTGGTCACATCACAGTCCATGTCAGGAGCGCTCTGAGTAGTGGGGATAGTTGATAAGGCTTACTGTGTGTACTCACATCACAATCCATGTCAGGAGCGCTCTGAATAGTGGGGATAGTTGATAAGGCTTACTGTGTGTGGTCACAT
Source organism: Meconema thalassinum (assembly GCA_946902985.2). NCBI lineage: Eukaryota > Metazoa > Arthropoda > Insecta > Orthoptera > Tettigoniidae > Meconema > Meconema thalassinum. Next base: position 4,440,667 of record OX336392.1, on the reverse strand, counting down.
CACAGTCCATGTCAGTAGCGCTCTGAATAGTGGAGATAGTTGATAAGGCTTACTGTGTGTAGTCACATCACAGTCCATGTCAGGAGCGCTCTGAGTAGTGGGAATAGTTGATAAGGCTTACTGTGTGTGGTCACATCACAGTCCATGTCAGGATCGCTCTGAGTAGTGGGGATACTTGATAAGGCTTACTGTGTGTGGTCACATCACAGTCCATGTCAGGAGCGCTCTGAGTAGTGGGGATAGTTGATAAGGCTTACTGTGTGTCCTCACATCACAGTCCATGTCAGGAGCGCTCTGAGTAGTGGGGATAGTTGATAAGGCTTACTGTGTGTAGTCACATCACAGTCCATGTCAGGAGCGCTCTGAGTAGTGGAGATAGTTGATAAGGCTTACTGTGTCTAGTCACATCACAGTCCATGTCAGGAGCACTCTGAGTAGTGGAGATAATTGATAAGGCTTACTGTGTGTGGTCACATCACAGTCCATGTCAGGAGCGCTCTGAGTAGTGGAGATAATTGATAAGGCTTACTGTGTGTAGTCACATCACAGTCTATGTCAGTAGCGCTCTGAGTAGTGGAGATAGTTGATAAGGCTTACTGTGTGTACTCACATCACAGTCCATGTCAGGAGCACTCTGAGTAATGGGGATAGTTGATAAGGTTTACGGTGTGTGGTCACATCACAGTCAATGTCAGAAGCGCTCTGAGTAGTGGGGATACTTGATAAGGCTTACTGTGTGTGGTCACATCACAGTCCATGTCAGGTGCGCTCTGAGTAGTAGGGATAGTTGATAAGGCTTACTGTGTGTCCTCACATCACAGTCCATGTCAGGAGCGCTCTGAGTAGTGGGGATAGTTGATAAGGCTTACTGTGTGTTGTCACATCACAGTCCATGTCAGGAGCACTCTGAGTAGTGGAGATAATTGATAAGGCTTACTGTGTGTGGTCACATCACAGTCCATGTCAGGAGCGCTCTGAGTAGTGGGGATAGTTCATAAGGCTTACTGTGTGTCCTCACATCACAGTCCATGTCAGGAGCGCTCTGAGTAGTGGGGATAGTTCATAAGGCTTACTGTGTGTAGTCACATCACAGTCCATGTCAGGAGCGCTCTGAGTAGTGGAGATAGTTGATAAGGCTTACTGTGTGTAGTCACATCACAGTCCATGTCAGGAGCACTCTGAGTAGTGGAGATAATTGATAAGGCTTACTGTGTGTGGTCACATCACAGTCCATGTCAGGAGCGCTCTGAGTAGTGGAGATAATTGATAAGGCTTACTGTGTGTAGTCACATCACAGTCTATGTCAGTAGCGCTCTGAGTAGTGGAGATAGTTGATAAGGCTTACTGTGTGTACTTACATCACAGTCCATGTCAGGAGCGCTCTGAGTAGTGGGAATAGTTGATAAGGCTTACTGTGTGTACTCACATCACAGAATGTGGTCAGTCCATGTCAATAGCACTCTGAGTAGTGGGGATAGTTGATAAGGCTCACTGTGTGTACTCACATTACAGTCCATGTCAGGAGCGCTCTGAGTAGTGGAGATAGTTGATAAGGCTTACTGTGTGTAGTCACATCACAGTCCATGTCAGGAGCGCTCTGAGTAGTGGGGATAGTTGATAAGGCTTACTGTGTGTAGGCACATCACAGTCCATGTCAGGAGCGCTCTGAGTAGTGGGAATAGTTGATAAGGCTTACTGTGTGTAGTCACATCACAGTCCATGTCAGGAGCGCTCTGAGTAGTGGGGATAGTTGATAAGGCTTACTGTGTGTAGTCACATCACAGTCCATGTCAGGAGCGCTCTGAGTAGTGGGGATAGTTGATAAGGTTTACGGTGTGTGGTCACATCACAGTCCATGTCAGGAGCGCTCTGAGTAGTGGGGATAGTTGATAAGGCTTACTCTGTGTAGTCACATCACAGTCCATGTCAGGAGCGCTCTGAGTAGTGGGGATAGTTGATAAGGCTTACTGTGTGTACTCACATTACAGTCCATGTCAGGAGCGCTCTGAGTAGTGGAGATAGTTGATAAGGCTTACTGTGTGTAGTCACATCACAGTCCATGTCAGGAGCGCTCTGAGTAGTGGGGATAGTTGATAAGGCTTACTGTGTGTAGTCACATCACAGTCCATGTCAGGAGCGCTCTGAGTAGTGGGAATAGTTGATAAGGCTTACTGTGTGTAGTCACATCACAGTCCATGTCAGGAGCGCTCTGAGTAGTGGGGATAGTTGATAAGGCTTACTGTGTGTGGTCACATCACAGTCCATGTCAGGAGCGCTCTGAATAGTGGAGATAGTTGATAAGGTTTACGGTGTGTAGTCACATCACAGTCGATGTCAGGAGCGCTCTGAGTAGTGGACATAGTTGGTAAGGCTTACTGGGTGTACTCACATCACAGTTCATGTCAGTAGCACTCTGAGTAGTGAGGATAGTTGATAAGGCTTACTGTGTGTAGTCACATCACAGTCCATGTCAGTAGCGCTCTGAATAGTGGAGATAGTTGATAAGGCTTACTGTGTGTGGTCACATCACAGTCCATGTCAGGAGCGCTCTGAGTAGTGGAGATAGTTGATAAGGCTTACTGTGTGTAGTCACATCGCAGTCCATGTCAGTAGCCCTCTGAGTAGTGGGGATAGTTGATAAGGCTTACTGTGTGTAGTCACATCACAGTCCATGTCAGGAGCGCTCTGAGTATTGGGAATAGTTGATAAGGCTTACTGTGTGTGGTCACATCACAGTCAATGTCAGGAGCGCTCTGAGTAGTGGGGATAGATGATAAGGATTACTGTGTGTACTCACATCACAATCCATGTCAGGAGCGCTCTGAATAGTGGGGATAGTTGATAAGTCTTACTGTGTGTGGTCACATCACAGTCCATGTCAGTAGCGCTCTGAATAGTGGAGATAGTTGATAAGGCTTACTGTGTGTAGTCACATCACAGTCCATGTCAGGAGCGCTCTGAGTAGTGGGAATAGTTGATAAGGCTTACTGTGTGTGGTCACATCACAGTCCATGTCAGGAGCGCTCTGAGTAGTGGGGATACTTGATAAGGCTTACTGTGTGTGGTCACATCACAATCCATGTCAGGAGCGCTCTGAGTAGTGGGGATAGTTGATAAGGCTTACTGTGTGTCCTCACATCACAGTCCATGTCAGGAGCGCTCTGAGTAGTGGGGATAGTTGATAAGGCTTACTGTGTGTAGTCACATCACAGTCCATGTCAGGAGCGCTCTGAGTAGTGGATATAGTTGATAAGGCTTACTGTGTGTAGTCACATCACAGTCCATGTCAGGAGCACTCTGAGTAGTGGAGATAATTGATAAGGCTTACTGTGTGTGGTCACATCACAGTCCATGTCAGGAGCGCTCTGAGTAGTGGAGATAATTGATAAGGCTTACTGTGTGTAGTCACATCACAGTCTATGTCAGTAGCGCTCTGAGTAGTGGAGATAGTTGATAAGGCTTACTGTGTGTACTCACATCACAGTCCATGTCAGGAGCGCTCTGAGTAGTGGGAATAGTTGATAAGGCTTACTGTGTGTACTCACATCACAGAATGTGGTCAGTCCATGTCAATAGCGCTCTGAGTAGTGGGGATAGTTGATAAGGCTCACTGTGTGTACTCACATCACAGTCCATGTCAGGAGCGCTCTGAGTAGTGGAGATAGTTGATAAGGCTTACTGTGTGTAGTCACATCACAGTCCATGTCAGGAGCGCTCTGAGTAGTGGGGATAGTTGATAAGGCTTATTGTGTGTAGTCACATCACAGTCCATGTCAGGAGGGCTCTGAGTAGTGGGAATAGTTGATAAGGCTTACTCTGTGTAGTCACATCACAGTCCATGTCAGGAGCGCTCTGAATAGTGGAGATAGTTGATAAGGTTTACGGTGTGTAGTCACATCACAGTCCATGTCAGGAGCGCTCTGAATAGTGGAGATAGTTGATAAGGCTTACTGTGTGTAGTCACATCACAGTCCATGTCAGTAGCGCTCTGAATAGTGGAGATAGTTGATAAGGCTTACTGTGTGTGGTCACATAACAGTCCATGTCAGGAGCGCTCTGAGTAGTGGAGATAGTTGATAAGGCTTACTGTGTGTAGTCACATCGCAGTCCATGTCAGTAGCACTCTGAGTAGTGGGGATAGTTGATAAGGCTTACTGTGTGTAGTCACATCACAGTCCATGTCAGGAGCGCTCTGAGTATTGGGAATAGTTGATAAGGCTTACTGTGTGTGGTCACATCACAGTCCATGTCAGGAGCGCTCTGAATAGTGGAGATAGTTGATAGGGGCTTACTGTGTGTAGTCACATCACAGTCCATGTAAGGAGCACTCTGAGTAGTGGAGATAGTTGATAAGGCTTACTGTGGGTAGTCACATCACAGTCCATGTCAGGAGCACTCTGAGTAGTGGAGATAATTGATAAGGCTTACTGTGTGTGGTCACATCACAGTCCATGTCAGGAGCGCTCGGAGTAGTGGGGATAATTGATAAGGCTTACTGTGTGTAGTCACATCACAGTCTATGTCAGTAGCGCTCTGAGTAGTGGAGATAGTTGATAAGGCTTACTGTGTGTACTCACATCACAGTCCATGTCAGGAGCGCTCTGAGTAATGGGGATAGTTGATAAGGTTTACGGTGTGTGGTCACATCACAGTCAATGTCAGAAGCGCTCTGAGTAGTGGGGATACTCGATAAGGCTTACTGTGTGTGGTCACATCACAGTCCATGTCAGGAGCGCTCTGAGTAGTAGGGATAGTTGATAAGGCTTACTGTGTGTCCTCACATCACAGTCCATGTCAGGAGCGCTCTGAGTAGTGGGGATAGTTGATAAGGCTTACTATGTGTAGTCACATCACAGTCCATGTCAGGAGCGCTCTGAGTAGTGGAGATAATTGATAAGGCTTACTGTGTGTGGTCACATCACAGTCCATGTCAGGAGCGCTCTGAGTAGTGTGGATAGTTGATAAGGCTTACTGTGTGTAGTCACATCACAGTCCATGTCAGGAGCGCTCTGAGTAGTGTGGATAGTTGATAAGGCTTACTGTGTGTCCTCACATCACAGTCCATGTCAGGAGCACTCTGAGTAGTGGAGATAATTGATAAGGCTTACTGTGTGTGGTCACATCACAGTCCATGTCAGGAGCGCTCTGAGTAGTGGAGATAATTGATAAGGCTTACTGTGTGTGGTCACATCACAGTCCATGTCAGGAGCACTCTGAGTAGTGGAGATAATTGATAAGGCTTACTGTGTGTGGTCACATCACAGTCCATGTCAGGAGCGCTCTGAGTAGTGGGGATAGTTGATAAGGCTTACTGTGTGTCCTCACATCACAGTCCATGTCAGGAGCGCTCTGAGTAGTGGGGATAGTTGATAAGGCTTACTGTGTGTAGTCACATCACAGTCCATGTCAGGAGCGCTCTGAGTAGTGGGGATAGTTGATAAGGCTTACTGTGTGTCCTCACATCACAGTCCATGTCAGGAGCCCTCTGAGTAGTGGGGATAGTTGATAAGGCTTACTGTGTGTAGTCACATCACAGTCCATGTCAGGAGCGCTCTGAGTAGTGGGATAGTTGATAAGGCTTACTGGGTGTACTCACATCACAGAATGTGGTCAGTCCATGTCAGGAGCGCTCTGAGTAGTGGGGTTAGTTGATAAGGCTTACTGTGTATACTCACATCACAGTCCATGTCAGGAGCGCTCTGAGTAGTGGGGTTAGTTGATAAGGCTTACTGTGTGTAGTCACATCACAGTCCATGTCAGGAGCGCTCTGAGTAGTGGAGATAGTTGATAAGGCTTCCTGTGTGTAGTCACATCACAGTCCATGTCAGGAGCACTCTGAGTAGTGGAGATAATTGATAAGGCTTACTGTGTGTGGTCACATCACAGTCCATGTCAGGAGCGCTCTGAGTAGTGGAGATAATTGATAAGGCTTACTGTGTGTAGTCACATCACAGTCTATGTCAGTAGCGCTCTGAATAGTGGAGATAGTTGATAAGGCTTACTGTGTGTACTCACATCACAGTCCATGTCAGGAGCGCTCTGAGTAATGGGGATAGTTGATAAGGCTTACTGTGTGTGGTCACATCACAGTCCATGAAAGGAGCGCTCTGAGTAGAGGGGATAGTTGCTAAGGCTTACTGTGTGTACTCACATCACAGTCCATGTCAGGAGCGCTCTGAGTAGTGGGGATAGTTGATAAGGCTTACTGTGTGTGGTCACATCACAGTCCATGTCAGGAGCGCTCTGAGTAGTGGGGATAGTTGATAAGGCTTACTGTGTGTAGTCACATCACAGTCCATGTCAGGAGCGCTCTGAGTAGTGGGAATAGTTGATAAGGCTTACTGTGTGTACTCACATCACAGAATGTGGTCAGTCCATGTCAATAGCGCTCTGAGTAGTGGGGATAGTTGATAAGGCTCACTGTGTGTACTCACATCACAGTCCATGTCAGGAGCGCTCTGAGTAGTGGAGATAGTTGATAAGGCTTACTGTGTGTAGTCACATCACAGTCCATGTCAGAAGCGCTCTGAGTAGTGGGAATAGTTGATAAGGCTTACGGTGTGTAGTCACATCACAGTCCATGTCAGGAGCGCTCTGAGTAGTGGGGATAGTTGATAAGGCTTACTGTGTGTAGTCACATCACAGTCCATGTCAGGAGCGCTCTGAGTAGTGGGGATAGTTGATAAGGTTTACGGTGTGTGGTCACATCACAGTCCATGTCAGGAGCGCTCTGAGTAGTGGGGATAGTTGATAAGGCTTACTCTGTGTAGTCACATCACAGTCCATGTCAGGAGCGCTCTGAGTAGTGGGGATAGTTGATAAGGCTTACTGTGTGTACTCACATCACAGTCCATGTCAGGAGCGCTCTGAGTAGCGGGGATAGTTGATAAGGCTTACTATGTGTACACACATCACAGTCCATGTCAGGAGCGCTCTGAGTAGTGGGGATAGTTGATAAGGCTTACTGGGTGTACTCACATCACAATCCATGTCAGGAGCGCTCTGAGTAGTGGGGATAGTTGATAAGGCTTACTGTGTGTACTCACATCACAGTCCATGTCAGGAGCGCTCTGAGTAGTGGGGATAGTTGATAAGGCTTACTGGGTGTACTCACATCACAGTCCATGTCAGGAGCGCTCTGAGTAGTGGGGATAGTTGATAAGGCTTACTGTGTGCGGTCACATCACAGTCCATGTCAGGAGCGCTCTGAGTAGCGGGGATAGTTGATAAGGCTTACTGTGTGTACTCACACCACAGTCCATGTCAGGAGCGCTCTGAGTAGTGGGGATAGTTGATAAGGCTTACTGTGTGTAGTCACATCACAGTCCATGTCAGGAGCGCTCTGAGTAGTGGGGATAGTTGATAAGGCTTACTGTGTGTACTCACATAACAGTCTATGTCAGTAGCGCTATGAGTAGTGGGGATAGTTGATAAGGCTTACTGTGTGTGGTCACATGACAGTCCATGTCAGGAGCGCTCTGAGTAGTGGGGATAGTTGATAAGGCTTACTGTGTGTGGTCACATCACAGTCCATGTCAGGAGCGCTCTGAGTAGTGGAGATAATTGATAAGGCTTACTGTGTGTGGTCACATCACAGTCCATGTCAGGAGCGCTCTGAGTAGTGGGGATAGTTGATAAGGCTCACTGTGTGTGGTCACATCACAGTCCATGTCAGGAGCGCTCTGAGTAGTGGGGATAGTTGATAAGGCTTACTGTGTGTACTCACGTCACAGTCCATGTCAGGAGCGTTCTGAGTAGTGGGGATAGTTGATAAGGCTTACTGTGTGTGGTCACATCACAGTCCATGTCAGGAGCGCTCTGAGTAGTGGGGATAGTTGATAAGGCTTACTGTGTGTCCTCACATCACAGTCCATGTCAGGAGCGCTCTGAGTAGTGGGTATAGTTGATGAGGCTTACTGTGTGTAGTCACATCACAGTCCATGTCAGGAGCACTCTGAGTAGTGGAGATAATTGATAAGGCTTACTGTGTGTGGTCACATCACAGTCCATGTCAGGAGCGCTCTGAGTAGTGCGGATAGTTGATAAGGCTTACTGTGTGTCCTCACATCACAGTACATGTCAGGAGCGCTCTGAGTAGTGGGGATAGTTGATAAGGCTTACTGTGTGTAGTCAAATCACAGTCCATGTCAGGAGCGCTCTGAGTAGTGGGGATAGTTGATAAGGCTTACTGTGTGTGGTCACATCACAGTCCATGTCAGGAGCGCTCTGAGTAGTGGGGATAGTTGATAAGGCTTACTGTGTGTAGTCACATCACAGTCCATGTCAGGAGCGCTCTGAGTAATGGGGATAGTTGATAAGGCTTACTGTGTGTAGTCACATCACAGTCCATGTCAGGAGCACTCTGAGTAGTGGAGATAATTGATAAGGCTTACTGTGTGTGGTCACATCACAGTCCATGTCAGGAGCGCTCTGAGTAGTGCGGATAGTTGATAAGGCTTACTGTGTGTCCTCACATCACAGTCCATGTCAGGAGCGCTCTGAGTAGTGGGGATAGTTGATAAGGCTTACTGTGTGTAGTCACATCACAGTCCATGTCAGGAGCGCTCTGAGTAGTGGAGATAGTTGATAAGGCTTACTGTGTGTAGTCACATCACAGTCCATGTCAGGAGCACTCTGAGTAGTGGAGATAATTGATAAGGCTTACTGTGTGTGGTCACATCACAGTCCATGTCAGGAGCGCTCTGAGTAGTGGAGATAATTGATAAGGCTTACTGTGTGTAGTCACATCACAGTCTATGTCAGTAGCGCTCTGAGTAGTGGAGATAGTTGATAAGGCTTACTGTGTGTACTCACATCACAGTCCATGTCAGGAGCGCTCTGAGTAATGGGGATAGTTGATAAGGTTTACTGTGTGTAGTCACATCACAGTCCATGTCAGGAGCGCTCTGAGTAGTGGGAATAGTTGATAAGGCTTACTGTGTGTACTCACATCACAGAATGTGGTCAGTCCATGTCAATAGCGCTCTGAGTAGTGGGGATAGTTGATAAGGCTCACTGTGTGTACTCACATCACAGTCCATGTCAGGAGCGCTCTGAGTAGTGGAGATAGTTGATAAGGCTTACTGTGTGTAGTCACATCACAGTCCATGTCAGGAGCGCTCTGAGTAGTGGGAATAGTTGATAAGGCTTACTGTGTGTAGTCACATCACAGTCCATGTCAGGAGCGCTCTGAGTAGTGGGGATAGTTGATAAGGCTTACTGTGTGTAGTCACATCGCAGTCCATGTCAGGAGCGCTCTGAGTAGTGAAGATAGTTGATAAGGCTTACTGTGTGTAGTCACATCACAGTCCATGTCAGGAGCGCTCTGAGTAGTGGGGATAGTTGATAAGGCTTACTGTGTGTGGTCACATCACAGTCCATGTCAAGAGCGCTCTGAGTAGTGGGGACAGTTGATAAGGCTTACTGTGTGTGGTCACATCACAGTCCATGTCAGGAGCGCTCTGAGTAGTGGAGATAGTTGATAAGGCTAACTGTGTGTAGTCACATCACAGTCCATGTCAGGAGCGCTCTGAGTAGTGGGGATAGTTGATAAGGCTTACTGTGTGTAGTCACATCGCAGTCCATGTCAGGAGCGCTCTGAGTAGTGGGAATAGTTGATAAGGCTTACTGTGTGTACTCACATCACAGTCCATGTCAGGAGCGCTCTGAGTAGTGGGGATAGATGATAAGGCTTACTGTGTGTAGTCACATCACAGTCCATGTCAGGAGTACTCTGAGTAGTGGTGATAGTTGATAAGGCTTACTGTGTGTACTCACATCACAGTCCATGTCAGGAGCGCTCTGAGTAGTGGGGATAGATGATAAGGCTTACTGTGTGTAGTCACATCGCAGTCCATGTCAGGAGCGCTCTGAGTAGTGGAGATAGTTGATAAGGCTTACTGTGTGTAGTCACATCACAGTCCATGTCATGAGCGCCCTGAGTAGCGGGAATAGTTGATAAGGCTTACTGTGTGTAGTCACATCACAGTCCATGTCAGGAGCGCTCTGAGTAGTGCGGATAGTTGATAAGGCTTACTGTGTGTAGTCACATCACAGTCCATGTCAGGAGCCCTCTGAGTAGTGGGGATAGTTGATAAGGCTTACTGTGTGTAGTCACATCACAGTCCATGTCAGGAGCGCTCTGAGTAGTGGAGATAGTTGATAAGGCTTACTGTGTGTAGTCACATCACAGTCCATGTCAGGAGCGCTCTGAGTAGTTGAGATAGTTGATAAGGCTTACTGTGTGTAGTCACATCGCAGTCAATGTCAGGAGCGCTCTGAGTAGTGGGAATAGTTGATAAGGCTTACTGTGTGTACTCACATCACAGTCCATGTCAGGAGCTCTCTGAGTAGTGGGGATAGTTGATAAGGCTTACTGTGTGTAGTCACATCACAGTCCATGTCAGGAGCGCTCTGAGTAGTGGGGATAGTTGATAAGGCTTACTGTGTGTAGTCACATCACAGTCCATGTCAGGAGCGCTCTGAGTAGTGGGGATAGTTGATAAGGCTTACTGTGTGTGGTCACATCACAGTCCAAGTCAGGAGCACTCTGAGTAGTGGAGCCAATTGATAAGGCTTACTGTGTGTGGTCACATCACAGTCCATGTCAGGAGCGCTCTGAGTAGTGGAGATATTTGATGAGGCTTACTGAGTGTAGTCACATCACAGTCCAAGTCAGGAGCACTCTGAGTAGTGGAGCCAATTGATAAGGCTTACTGTGTGTGGTCACATCACAGTCCATGTCAGGAGCGCTCTGAGTAGTGGGGATAGTTGATAAGGCTTACTGTGTGTAGTCACATCACAGTCCATGTCAGGAGCGCTCTGAGTAGTGGGGATAGTTGATAAGGCTTACTGTGTGCAGTCACATCACAGTCCATGTCAGGAGCACTCTGAGTAGTGGAGATAATTGATAAGGCTTACTGTGTGTGGTCACATCACAGTCCATGTCAGGAGCGCTCTGAGTAGTGGAGATAATTGATAAGGCTTACTGTGTGTAGTCACATCACAGTCTATGTCAGTAGCGCTCTGAGTAGTGGAGATAGTTGATAAGGCTTACTGTGTGTACTCACATCACAGTCCATGTCTGGAGCGCTCTGAGTAATGGGGATAGTTGATAAGGCTTACTGTGTGTAGTCACATCACAGTCCATGTCAGGAGCGCTCTGAGTAGTGGGAATAGTTGATAAGGCTTACTGTGTGTACTCACATCACAGAATGTGGTCAGTCCATGTCAATAGCGCTCTGAGTAGTGGGGATAGTTGATAAGGCTCACTGTGTGTACTCACATCACAGTCCATGTCAGGAGCGCTCTGAGTAGTGTAGATAGTTGATAAGGCTTACTGTGTGTAGTCACATCACAGTCCATGTCAGGAGCGCTCTGAGTAGTGGGAATAGTTGATAAGGCTTACTGTGTGTAGTCACATCACAGTCATTGTCAGGAGCGCTCTGAGTAGTGGGGATAGTTGATAAGGCTTACTGTGTGTAGTCACATCGCAGTCCATGTCAGGAGCGCTCTGAGTAGTGAGGATAGTTGATAAGGGTTACTGTGTGTAGTCACATCACAGTCCATGTCAGGAGCGCTCTGAGTAGTGGGAATAGTTGATAAGGCTTACTGTGTATGGTCACATCACAGTCCATGTCAGGAGCGCCCTGAGTAGTGGGGATAATTGATAAGGCTTACTGTGTGTACTCACATCACAGTCCATGTCAGGAGCGCTCTGAGTAGTGGGGATAGTTGATAAGGCTTACTGTGTGTGGTCACATCACAGTCCATGTCAGGAGCGCTCTGAGTAGTGGAGATAGTTGATAAGGCTTACTGTGTGTAGTCACATCACAGTCCATGTCAGGAGCGCTCTGAGTAGTGGGGATAGTTGATAAGGCTTACTGTGTGTAGTCACATCGCAGTCCATGTCAGGAGCGCTCTGAGTAGTGGGGATAGTTGATAAGGCTTACTGTGTGTAGTCACATCACAGTCCATGTCAGGAGCGCTCTGAGTAGTGGGGATAGTTGATAAGGTTTACGGTGTGTGGTCACATCACAGTCCATGTCAGGAGCGCTCTGAGTAGTGGGGATAGTTGATAAGGCTTACTCTGTGTAGTCACATCACAGTCCATGTCAGGAGCGCTCTGAGTAGTGGGGATAGTTGATAAGGCTTACTGTGTGTACTCACATTACAGTCCATGTCAGGAGCGCTCTGAGTAGTGGAGATAGTTGATAAGGCTTACTGTGTGTAGTCACATCACAGTCCATGTCAGGAGCGCTCTGAGTAGTGGGGATAGTTGATAAGGCTTACTGTGTGTAGTCACATCACAGTCCATGTCAGGAGCGCTCTGAGTAGTGGGAATAGTTGATAAGGCTTACTGTGTGTAGTCACATCACAGTCCATGTCAGGAGCGCTCTGAGTAGTGGGGATAGTTGATAAGGCTTACTGTGTGTGGTCACATCACAGTCCATGTCAGGAGCGCTCGGAATAGTGGAGATAGTTGATAAGGTTTACGGTGTGTAGTCACATCACAGTCGATGTCAGGAGCGGTCTGAGTAGTGGACATAGTTGGTAAGGCTTACTGGGTGTACTCACATCACAGTTCATGTCAGTAGCACTCTGAGTAGTGAGGATAGTTGATAAGGCTTACTGTGTGTAGTCACATCACAGTCCATGTCAGTAGCGCTCTGAATAGTGGAGATAGTTGATAAGGCTTACTGTGTGTGGTCACATCACAGTCCATGTCAGGAGCGCTCTGAGTAGTGGAGATAGTTGATAAGGCTTACTGTGTGTAGTCACATCGCAGTCCATGTCAGTAGCCCTCTGAGTAGTGGGGATAGTTGATAAGGCTTACTGTGTGTAGTCACATCACAGTCCATGTCAGGAGCGCTCTGAGTATTGGGAATAGTTGATAAGGCTTACTGTGTGTGGTCACATCACAGTCAATGTCAGGAGCGCTCTGAGTAGTGGGGATAGATGATAAGGATTACTGTGTGTACTCACATCACAATCCATGTCAGGAGCGCTCTGAATAGTGGGGATAGTTGATAAGTCTTACTGTGTGTGGTCACATCACAGTCCATGTCAGTAGCGCTCTGAATAGTGGAGGTAGTTGATAAGGCTTACTGTGTGTAGTCACATCACAGTCCATGTCAGGAGCGCTCTGAGTAGTGGGAATAGTTGATAAGGCTTACTGTGTGTGGTCACATCACAGTCCATGTCAGGAGCGCTCTGAGTAGTGGGGATACTTGATAAGGCTTACTGTGTGTGGTCACATCACAATCCATGTCAGGAGCGCTCTGAGTAGTGGGGATAGTTGATAAGGCTTACTGTGTGTCCTCACATCACAGTCCATGTCAGGAGCGCTCTGAGTAGTGGGGATAGTTGATAAGGCTTACTGTGTGTAGTCACATCACAGTCCATGTCAGGAGCGCTCTGAGTAGTGGATATAGTTGATAAGGCTTATTGTGTGTAGTCACATCACAGTCCATGTCAGGAGCACTCTGAGTAGTGGAGATAATTGATAAGGCTTACTGTGTGTGGTCACATCACAGTCCATGTCAGGAGCGCTCTGAGTAGTGGAGATAATTGATAAGGCTTACTGTGTGTAGTCACATCACAGTCTATGTCAGTAGCGCTCTGAGTAGTGGAGATAGTTGATAAGGCTTACTGTGTGTACTCACATCACAGTCCATGTCAGGAGCGCTCTGAGTAGTGGGAATAGTTGATAAGGCTTACTGTGTGTACTCACATCACAGAATGTGGTCAGTCCATGTCAATAGCGCTCTGAGTAGTGGGGATAGTTGATAAGGCTCACTGTGTGTACTCACATCACAGTCCATGTCAGGAGCGCTCTGAGTAGTGGAGATAGTTGATAAGGCTTACTGTGTGTAGTCACATCACAGTCCATGTCAGGAGCGCTCTGAGTAGTGGGGATAGTTGATAAGGCTTACTGTGTGTAGTCACATCACAGTCCATGTCAGGAGCGCTCTGAGTAGTGGGAATAGTTGATAAGGCTTACTCTGTGTAGTCACATCACAGTCCATGTCAGTAGGGCTCTGAATAGTGGAGATAGTTGATAAGGTTTACGGTGTGTAGTCACATCACAGTCCATGTCAGGAGCGCTCTGAGTAGTGGACATAGTTGGTAAGGCTTACTGGGTGTACTCACATCACAGTTCATGTCAGTAGCACTCTGAGTAGTGGGGATAGTTGATAAGGCTTACTGTGTGTAGTCACATCACAGTCCATGTCAGTAGCGCTCTGAATAGTGGAGATAGTTGATAAGGCTTACTGTGTGTGGTCACATAACAGTCCATGTCAGGAGCGCTCTGAGTAGTGGAGATAGTTGATAAGGCTTACTGTGTGTAGTCACATCGCAGTCCATGTCAGAAGCACTCTGAGTAGTGGGGATAGTTGATAAGGCTTACTGTGTGTAGTCACATCACAGTCCATGTCAGGAGCGCTCTGAGTATTGGGAATAGTTGATAAGGCTTACTGTGTGTGGTCACATCACAGTCCATGTCAGGAGCGCTCTGAATAGTGGAGATAGTTGATAAGGCTTACTGTGTGTAGTCACATCACAGTCCATGTCAGGAGCGCTCTGAGTAGTGGGAATAGTTGATAAGGCTTACTGTGTGTGGTCACATCACAGTCCATGTCAGGAGCGCTCTGAGTAGTGGGGATACTTGATAAGGCTTACTGTGAGTGGTCACATCACAATCCATGTCAGGAGCGCTCTGAGTAGTGGGGATAGTTGATAAGGTTTACGGTGTGTGGTCACATCACAATCCATGTCAGTAGCACTCTGAGTAGTGGGAATACTTGATAAGGCTTACTGTGTGTGGTCACATCACAATCCATGTCAGTAGCACTCTGAGTAGTGGAGATAGTTGATAAGGCTTACTGTGTGTGGTCACATCACAATCCATGTCAGTAGCACTCTGAGTAGTGGAGATAGTTGATAAGGCTTACTGTGTGTAGTCACATCACAGTCCATGTCAGGAGCGCTCTGAGTAGTGGGGATAGTTGACAAGGCTTACTGTGTGTCCTCACATCACAGTCCATGTCAGGAGCACTCTGAGTAGTGGAGATAATTGATAAGGCTTACTGTGTGTGGTCACATCACAGTCCATGTCAGGAGCGCTCTGAGTAGTGGAGATAATTGATAAGGCTTACTGTGTGTGGTCACATCACAGTCCATGTCAGGAGCACTCTGAGTAGTAGGGATAGTTGATAAGGCTTACTGTGTGTCCTCACATCACAGTCCATGTCAGGAGCGCTCTGAGTAGTGGGGATAGTTGATAAGGCTTACTATGTGTAGTCACATCACAGTCCATGTCAGGAGCGCTCTGAGTAGTGGGGATAGTTGATAAGGCTTACTGTGTGTCCTCACATCACAGTCCATGTCAGGAGCACTCTGAGTAGTGGAGATAATTGATAAGGCTTACTGTGTGTGGTCACATCACAGTCCATGTCAGGAGCGCTCTGAGTAGTGGAGATAATTGATAAGGCTTACTGTGTGTGGTCACATCACAGTCCATGTCAGGAGCACTCTGAGTAGTGGAGATAATTGATAAGGCTTACTGTGTGTGGTCACATCACAGTCCATGTCAGGAGCGCTCTGAGTAGTGGGGATAGTTGATAAGGCTTACTGTGTGTCCTCACATCACAGTCCATGTCAGGAGCCCTCTGAGTAGTGGGGATAGTTGATAAGGCTTACTGTGTGTAGTCACATCACAGTCCATGTCAGGAGCGCTCTGAGTAGTGGGATAGTTGATAAGGCTTACTGGGTGTACTCACATCACAGAATGTGGTCAGTCCATGTCAGGAGCGCTCTGAGTAGTGGGGTTAGTTGATAAGGCTTACTGTGTATAATCACATCACAGTCCATGTCAGGAGCGCTCTGAGTAGTGGGGTTAGTTGATAAGGCTTACTGTGTGTAGTCACATCACAGTCCATGTCAGGAGCGCTCTGAGTAGTGGAGATAGTTGATAAGGCTTCCTGTGTGTAATCACATCACAGTCCATGTCAGGAGCACTCTGAGTAGTGGAGATAATTGATAAGGCTTACTGTGTGTGGTCACATCACAGTCCATGTCAGGAGCGCTCTGAGTAGTGGAGATAATTGATAAGGCTTACTGTGTGTAGTCACATCACAGTCTATGTCAGTAGCGCTCTGAATAGTGGAGATAGTTGATAAGGCTTACTGTGTGTACTCACATCACAGTCCATGTCAGGAGCGCTCTGAGTAATGGGGATAGTTGATAAGGCTTACTGTGTGTGGTCACATCACAGTCCATGAAAGGAGCGCTCTGAGTAGAGGGGATAGTTGCTAAGGCTTACTGTGTGTACTCACATCACAGTCCATGTCAGGAGCGCTCTGAGTAGTGGGGATAGTTGATAAGGCTTACTGTGTGTGGTCACATCACAGTCCATGTCAGGAGCGCTCTGAGTAGTGGGGATAGTTGATAAGGCTTACTGTGTGTAGTCACATCACAGTCCATGTCAGGAGCGCTCTGAGTAGTGGGAATAGTTGATAAGGCTTACTGTGTGTACTCACATCACAGAATGTGGTCAGTCCATGTCAATAGCGCTCTGAGTAGTGGGGATAGTTGATAAGGCTCACTGTGTGTACTCACATCACAGTCCATGTCAGGAGCGCTCTGAGTAGTGGAGATAGTTGATAAGGCTTACTGTGTGTAGTCACATCACAGTCCATGTCAGGAGCGCTCTGAGTAGTGGGAATAGTTGATAAGGCTTACTGTGTGTAGTCACATCACAGTCCATGTCAGGAGCGCTCTGAGTAGTGGGGATAGTTGATAAGGCTTACTGTGTGTAGTCACATCACAGTCCATGTCAGGAGCGCTCTGAGTAGTGGGGATAGTTGATAAGGTTTACGGTGTGTGGTCACATCACAGTCCATGTCAGGAGCGCTCTGAGTAGTGGGAATAGTTGATAAGGCTTACTCTGTGTAGTCACATCACAGTCCATGTCAGGAGCGCTCTGAGTAGTGGGGATAGTTGATAAGGCTTACTGTGTGTACTCACATCACAGTCCATGTCAGGAGCGCTCTGAGTAGCGGGGATAGTTGATAAGGCTTACTATGTGTACACACATCACAGTCCATGTCAGGAGCGCTCTGAGTAGTGGGGATAGTTGATAAGGCTTACTGGGTGTACTCACATCACAGTCCATGTCAGGAGCGCTCTGAGTAGTGGGGATAGTTGATAAGGCTTACTGTGTGTACTCACATCACAGTCCATGTCAGGAGCGCTCTGAGTAGTGGGGATAGTTGATAAGGCTTACTGGGTGTACTCACATCACAGTCCATGTCAGGAGCGCTCTGAGTAGTGGGGATAGTTGATAAGGCTTACTGTGTGCGGTCACATCACAGTCCATGTCAGGAGCGCTCTGAGTAGCGGGGATAGTTGATAAGGCTTACTGTGTGTACTCACACCACAGTCCATGTCAGGAGCGCTCTGAGTAGTGGGGATAGTTGATAAGGCTCACTGTGTGTACTCACATCACAGTCCATGTCAGGAGCGCTCTGAGTAGTGGGGATAGTTGATAAGGCTTACTGGGTGTACTCACATCACAGTCCATGTCAGGAGCGCTCTGAGTAGTGGGGATAGTTGATAAGGCTTACTGGGTGTACTCACATCACAGTCCATGTCAGGAGCGCTCTAAGTAGTGGGGATAGTTGATAAGGCTTACTGGGTGTACTCACATCACAGTCCATGTCAGTCAGGAGCGCTCTGAGTAGTGGGGATAGTTGATAAGGCTTACTGTGTGTAGTCACATCACAGTCCATGTCAGGAGCGTTCTGAGTAGTGGGAATAGTTGATAAGGCTTACTCTGTGTAGTCACATCACAGTCCATGTCAGGAGCGCTCTGAGTAGTGGGGATAGTTGATAAGGCTTACTGTGTGTACTCACATCACAGTCCATGTCAGGAGCGCTCTGAGTAGCGGGGATAGTTGATAAGGCTTACTGTGTGTACACACATCACAGTCCATGTCAGGAGCGCTCTGAGTAGTGGGGATAGTTGATAAGGCTTACTGTGTGTAGTCACATCACAGTCCATGTCAGTAGCGCTCTGAGTATTGGGAATAGTTGATAAGGCTTACTGTGTGTGGTCACATCACAGTCCATGTCAGGAGCGCTCTGAGTAGTGGGGATAGTTGATAAGGCTTACTGGGTGTACTCACATCACAGTCCATGTCAGGAGCGCTTTGAGTAGTGGGGATAGTTGATAAGGCTTACTGTGTGTGGTCACATCACAGTCCATGTCAGGAGCGCTCTGAGTAGTGGGGATAGTTGATAAGGCTTACTGGGTGTACTCACATCACAGTCCATGTCAGCAGCGCTCTGAGTAGTGGAGATAGTTGATAAGGCTTACTGTGTGTGGTCACATCACAGTCCATGTCAGGAGCGCTCTGAGTAGTGGGGATAGTTGATAAGGCTTACCGTGTGTA
Source organism: Meconema thalassinum (assembly GCA_946902985.2). Lineage (NCBI taxonomy): Eukaryota > Metazoa > Arthropoda > Insecta > Orthoptera > Tettigoniidae > Meconema > Meconema thalassinum. The sequence goes on along the minus strand of OX336392.1, from coordinate 4,422,212 downwards.
GTCACATCACAGTCCATGTCAGTAGCACTCTGAGTAGTGGAGATAGTTGATAAGGCTTACCGTGTGTAGTCACATCACAGTCCATATCAGGAGCGCTCTGAGTAGTGGAGATAGTTGATAAGGCTTACCGTGTGTAGTCACATCACAGTCCATGTCAGTAGCACTCTGAGTAGTGGAGATAGTTGATAAGGCTTACTGTGTGTACACACATCACAGTCCATGTCAGGAGCGCTCTGAGTAGTGGGGATAGTTGATAAGGCTTACTGTGTGTACTCACATCACAGTCCATGTCAGGAGCGCTCTGAGTAGTGGGGATAGTTGATAAGGCTTACTGGGTGTACTCACATCACAGTCCATGTCAGGAGCGCTCTGAGTAGTGGGGATAGTTGATAAGGCTCACTGTGTGTACTCACATCACAGTCCATGTCAGGAGCGCTCTGAGTAGTGGGGATAGTTGATAAGGCTCACTGTGTGTACTCACATCACAGTCCATGTCAGGAGCGCTCTGAGTAGTGGGGATAGTTGATAAGGCTTACTGGGTGTACTCACATCACAGTCCATGTCAGGAGCGCTCTGAGTAGTGGGGATAGTTGATAAGGCTCACTGTGTGTACTCACATCACAGTCCATGTCAGGAGCGCTCTGAGTAGTGGGGATAGTTGATAAGGCTCACTGTGTGTACTCATATCACAGTCCATGTCAGGAGCGCTCTGAGTGGTGGGGATAGTTGATAAGGCTTACTGGGTGTACTCACATCACAGTCCATGTCAGGAGCGCTCTGAGTAGTGGGGATAGTTGATAAGGCTTACTGGGTGTACTCACATCACAGTCCATGTCAGGAGCGCTCTAAGTAGTGGGGATAGTTGATAAGGCTTACTGGGTGTACTCACATCACAGTCCATGTCAGGAGCGCTCTGAGTAGTGGGGATAGTTGATAAGGCTTACTGTGTGTAGTCACATCACAGTCCATGTCAGGAGCGCTCTGAGTAGTGGGGATAGTTGATAAGGCTTACTGTGTGTAGTCACATCACAGTCCATGTCAGGAGCGCTCTGAGTAGTGGGGATAGTTGATAAGGTTTACGGTGTGTGGTCACATCACAGTCCATGTCAGGAGCGCTCTGAGTAGTGGGAATAGTTGATAAGGCTTACTCTGTGTAGTCACATAACAGTCCATGTCAGGAGCGCTCTGAGTAGTGGGGATAGTTGATAAGGCTTACTGTGTGTACTCACATCACAGTCCATGTCAGGAGCGCTCTGAGTAGCGGGGATAGTTGATAAGGCTTACTGTGTGTACACACATCACAGTCCATGTCAGGAGCGCTCTGAGTAGTGGGGATAGTTGATAAGGCTTACTGGGTGTACTCACATCACAGTCCATGTCAGGAGCGCTCTGAGTAGTGGGGATAGTTGATAAGGCTTACTGTGTGTACTCACATCACAGTCCATGTCAGGAGCGCTCTGAGTAGTGGGGATAGTAGATAAGGCTTACTGGGTGTACTCACATCACAGTCCATGTCAGGAGCGCTCTGAGTAGTGGGGATAGTTGATAAGGCTTACTGTGTGCGGTCACATCACAGTCCATGTCAGGAGCGCTCTGAGTAGTGGGGATAGTTGATAAGGCTTACTGTGTGTACACACATCACAGTCCATGTCAGGAGCGCTCTGAGTAGTGGGGATAGTTGATAAGGCTTACTGGGTGTACTCACATCACAGTCCAAGTCAGGAGCGCTCTGAGTAGTGGGGATAGTTGATAAGGCTTACTGGGTGTACTCACATCACAGTCCATGTCAAGAGCGCTCTGAGTAGCGGGGATAGTTGATAAGGCTTACTGTGTGTACTCACACCACAGTCCATGTCAGGAGCGCTCTGAGTAGTGGGGATAGTTGATAAGGCTTACTGGGTGTACTCACATCACAGTCCATGAAAGGAGCGCTCTGAGTAGAGGGGATAGTTGCTAAGGCTTACTGTGTGTACTCACATCACAGTCCATGTCAGGAGCGCTCTGAGTAGTGGGGATAGTTGATAAGGCTTACTGTGTGTGGTCACATCACAGTCCATGTCAGGAGCGCTCTGAGTAGTGGGGATAGTTGATAAGGCTTACTGTTTGTACTCACATCACAGTCTATGTCAGTGGCGCTCTGAGTAGTGGAGATAGTTGATAAGGTTTACGGTGTGTGGTCACATCACAGTCCATGTCAGTAGCGCTCTGAGTAGTGGGGATAGTTGATAAGGCTTACTGTGTGTGGTCACATCACAGTCCATGTCAGGAGCGCTCTGAGTAGTGGGAATAGTTGATAAGGCTTACTGTGTGTAGTCACATCACAGTCCATGTCAGGAGCGCTCTGAGTAGTGGGAATAGTTGATAAGTCTTACTGTGTGTAGTCACATCACAGTCCATGTCAGGAGCGCTCTGAGTAATGGAGATAGTTGATAAGGCTTACTGTGTGTACTCACATCACAGTCCATGTCAGGAGCGCTCTGAATAGTGGAGGTAGTTGATAGATAGATAGATTTTTATTAATTCCATTTGATCAAATACATGCATTCAATACATTTTTGATATAGGACACGTCAGAATTTACATGCATAAAATAAAAGAACTAACAGGTATATATTACTAAGATTATAACTATTTATAACTTATTATAATAGCAAATCTTAATAGATACAATCTTATTGCACAACTATTTACACCTCACTCTATTATCATAATATGAAAACTTAATTCTATAAATACAACAACATACAGCTAGGTATTAAAATTAAATTAAAAAAGTAAAATATAGTTATAGATTCCATCACTCCTATACGCTAAAATATTCAACTACTGAGTAAAAACAATGGCACTGCAGATAAGCTTTCAACATTCTATCAAAGGTTTTTATTTTTGGGGCCAGTTTTATATACTGGGGTAGTTTATTGTATAATTTAACTCCAGTGTGAAACGTTCCTTTTTGATATATGCTTGTGTGTGTGTGTGAAATATGAATGTTTTGATTTTGTCTTGTGTTATGCCTATGAACATCATTGTTTGTTTTAAGAAAAACATCTTTATTCATTAAATTCTTTTTAAAAAACATAATACTTTCAAAGATATATATGCAGGGCAGTGGGAGAATGTTTAAATCTTTAAACAGAGGTCTACATGATTCTCTCGAGTTTACATTTGCCATAATTCTAATCGCTCTCTTTTGTATCCTAAACGTGCTTAGTACATCTGGCGACATACCCCAAAATATGATCCCATATCTTAAGTATGAATGGAAATAAGCAAAATAAGTATTTCTTAATGTGTGCATGCTAGTGCAGGTTTTCAAAATACGTAACGCAAAGCACATCGAGTTCAGTTTAGTATTCAGATATTGTATATGTTTATTCCATTTCAAGTCTTGTTGTATCCATAGTCCTAAAAACTTTGTTTCTGATTTATTTTCTATTTGATGACCATTTAATGTTATATTGGGCATCGCAGGATTCCTATTCTGTATAGTGTGGAAATTTAGACATACTGTCTTTTTATTGTTTATTATGAGGCGATTATCTTGTGACCATTTGGTTAACTCTCCTGTAACGGAGTCAGCAGACTGCTGTATGACCTGTTTAGTTTCACCTTTTATTACGAGTGTTGTATCGTCCGCAAACAAAATTTCCTTATGTGAATGAACGTTCTGTGTTATATCATTGATATATAGAAGAAAGAGTAGTGGGCCCAAAACCGATCCCTGGGGTACTCCAAATTCAATAATTCCCTCATTGGACAATGTTTCATTAAGTAATTTGGTTCCATCATCCTTGTGTCTCAAGCTTACTATTTGTTTACGCCTTGTTAAGTAAGACTCTATCCATTTATTAGCTAGACCTCTAACACCATATTGATTTAGTTTGGTAAGGAGGATTTTATGGTCAACTACATCAAATGCTTTCGATAAATCCAAGAATAGGCCAGTTACATGTTCCTTATTGTCAATTAATTTCAGTATACTATTACTACATTCGTAAATTGCTGTCTGTGTAGATTTTTCCGTTCTAAATCCATGTTGTGAGTTTGATAATATTTTATTTTTTTCTATGAAACTTATCAGTCTCTTATACATAATTTTTTCCACAATTTTTGCAATACCAGTTGGTAAGGTAATAGGACGATAGTTATCTAATTCATCTTTTGAACCGTTTTTGTGCACTGGAATTACTTTTGATAACTTCAAAATATCCGGGTAAGTTCCTGAGAGAATTGAACTGTTTATTAAGTGCGTAAGTGGATTTATTATATTTTCGGCACATTTCTTTAAAATTGCATCAGGGATGCCATCAATGCCAGCACAGAATTTATTTTTTAGCTCTTTTATAACTATTCTTACCTCTTCACTTGTGGCATGATTTATAAATAAAGAATCACTGCATATATTTATTTTATTATTAGAATTTAGTGTATTTACCTGTGATTTATTTAATAATTTTTGCGGAATTTCCAGAAAATAGTAATTAAAAGTGTTTGCTATTTCCTCTGGATTATTAATCACTTTATTATTTCTGGTCAGTGTAATGTTCCTTTGTATTTTAGCATATTTTCCAGTTTCTTTCTTTATTACGGACCACATAGCCCTGTTTTATTAGATGATTGGGAAATAAAATTATCATTATGCATTTTCTTTGCTAGTCTTATTACCTTATTTAATATGCTAGAGTATTTTTTGTAGTATAAATTGAATTCAGGTGTTGTGTGGTATTGTTTATATAATTTGTGTAGAAATTTCTTTCTTTGACATGAATTTATAATCCCTGTTGTTATCCAATTGCTAGTTTTGTTATTTTGAACAGTTCTTCGTTTAAAGGGGAATGCTATTTCAAAATAGTGTTTTAGGGTACTGTTAAATGCATTAAATTTATCATTTACATTTTCTAGTTCATAAATTTCTGACCATGTTTCCTTATTTAATAAGTCATTGAAATATGTAACATTTGCTTCAGTGAATGACCTGCACTTTGATTTTACTCCATTATCATTATTATTGATTACTTCGGATACTTCAAAACTCAGTATTTGTCCATGGTGGTCACTAAAACCCGGACAATAGACTTCTATTGAATGGTGATATTTATCTGTATTTATAAAAATTTGATCAGGAGTGGTTTTACTAAATTTTGTTATTCTTGTTGGTGTATTTACTGTAGGTTTCAGTCCATAGGAAATTAGTAACTGGTTTAATAATTCACAATTTCTATCAAGTTTTAAGAAATCCACATTTACATCCCCACAAATTATTATATCGAAATTTACTTTGCTCATGTTATTGAGTAACAATTCTAGTTTATCTATAAATAGAGGAAACTTTCCTGACGGAGAACGGTATACGCATACAATTATTAACTTAAACTGCTGAATTTTTACGGCAGAGAATTCAAAATCCTGTTCCATAATTAGATAATCATAAGCTGTTATAAATAATCATAAGCTGTTATAGATAATCATAAGCTGTTGATAAGGCTTACTGTGTGTGGTCACATCACAGTCCATGTCAGTAGCGCTCTGAGTAGTGGGGATAGTTGATAAGGCTTACTGTGTGTGGTCACATCACAGTCCATGACAGGAGCGCTCTGAGTAGTGGGAATAGTTGATAAGGCTTACTGAGTGTAGTCACATCACAGTCTATGTCAGGAGCGCTCTGAGTAGTGGGAATAGTTGATAAGGCTTACTGTGTGTAGTCACATCACAGTCCATGTCAGGAGCGCTCTGAGTAGTGGAGATAGTTGATAAGGCTTACTGTGTGTAGTCACATCACAGTCCATGTCAGGAGCGCTCTGAGTAGTGGAGATAGTTGATAAGGCTTACTGTGTGTACTCACATCACAGTCCATGTCAGGAGCGCTCTGAGAAGTGGAGATAGTTGATAAGGATTACTGTGTGTAGTCACATCACAGTCCATGTCAGGAGCGCTCTGAGTAGTGGGGATAGTTGATAAGGCTTACTGTGTGTGGTCACATCACAGTCCATGTCAGGAGCGCTCTGAGTAGTGGGGATAGTTGATAAGGCTTACTGTTTGTACTCACATCACAGTCTACGTCAGTGGCGCTCTGAGTAGTGGAGATAGTTGATAAGGTTTACGGTGTGTGGTCACATCACAGTCCATATCAGTAGCGCTCTGAGTAGTGGGGATAGTTGATAAGGCTTACTGTGTGTAGTCACATCACAGTTCATGTCATGAGCGCTCTGAGTAGTGGGGATAGTTGATAAGGTTTACTGTGTGTACTCACATCACAGTTCATGTCAGTAGCGCTCTGAGTAGTGGAGATAGTTGATAAGGCTTACTGGGTGTACTCACATCACAGTCCATGACAGGAGCGCTCTGAGTAGTGGGGATAGTTGATAAGGATTACTGTGTGTAGTCACATCACAGTCCATGACAGGAGCGCTCAGAGTAGTGGGGATAGTTGATAAGGCTTACTGTGTGTAGTCACATCACAGTCCATGACAGGAGCGCTCTGAGTAGTGGGGATAGTTGATAAGGCTTACTGTGTGTAGTCACATCACAGTCCATGTCAGGAGCGCTCTGAGTAGTGGAGATAGTTGATAAGGCTTACTGTGTGTAGTCACATCACAGTCCATGTCAGGAGCGCTCTGAGTAGTGGAGATAGTTGATAAGGCTTACTGTGTGTAGTCACATCACAGTCCATGTCAGGAGCGCTCTGAGTAGTGGACATAGTTGATAAGGCTTACTGAGTGTAGTCACATCACAGTTCATGTCAGTAGCGCTCTGAGTAGTGGACATAGTTGATAAGGCTTACTGGGTGTACTCACATCACAGTCCATGTCAGGAGCGCTCTGAGTAGTGGGGATAGTTGATAAGGCTTACTGTGTGTAGTCACATCACAGTCCATGTCAGGAGCGCTCTGAGTAGTGGACATAGTTGGTAAGGCTTACTGGGTGTACTCACATCACAGTCCATGTCAGTAGCGCTCTGAATAGTGGAGATAGTTGATAAGGTTTACGGTGTGTAGTCACATCACAGTCCACGTCAGGAGCGCTCTGAGTAGTGGACACAGTTGGTAAGGCTTACTGGGTGTACTCACATCACAGTTCATGTCAGTAGCGCTCTGAATAGTGGAGATAGTTTATAAGGCTTACTGTGTGTGGTCACATCACTCCATGTCAGGAGCGCTCTGAGTAGTGGGGATAGTTGATAAGGCTTACTGTGTGTAGTCACATCACAGTCCATGTCAGTAGCGCTCTGAATAGTGGAGATAGTTGATAAGGCTTACTGTGTGTGGTCACATCACTCCATGTCAGGAGCGCTCTGAGTAGTGGAGATAGTTGATAAGGCTTACTGTGTGTAGTCACATCGCAGTCCATGTCAGTAGCGCTCTGAGTAGTGGGGATAGTTGATAAGGCTTACTGTGTGTAGTCACATCACAGTCCATGTCAGGAGCGCTCTGAGTAGTGGGAATAGTTGATAAGGCTTACTGTGTGTGGTCACATCACAGTCCATGTCAGGAGCGCTCTGAGTAGTGGGGATAGTTGATAAGGCTTACTGTGTGTACTCACATCACAATCCATGTCAGGAGCGCTCTGAATAGTGGGGATAGTTGATAAGGCTTACTGTGTGTGGTCACATCACAGTCCATGTCAGTAGCGCTCTGAATAGTGGAGATAGTTGATAAGGCTTACTGTGTGTAGTCACATCACAGTCCATGTCAGGAGCGCTCTGAGTAGTGGGAATAGTTGATAAGGCTTACTGTGTGTGGTCACATCACAGTCCATGTCAGGAGCGCTCTGAGTAGTGGGGATACTTGATAAGGCTTACTGTGTGTGGTCACATCACAGTCCATGTCAGGAGCGCTCTGAGTAGTGGGGATAGTTGATAAGGCTTACTGTGTGTCCTCACATCACAGTCCATGTCAGGAGCGCTCTGAGTAGTGGGGATAGTTGATAAGGCTTACTGTGTGTAGTCACATCACAGTCCATGTCAGGAGCGCTCTGAGTAGTGGAGATAGTTGATAAGGCTTACTGTGTCTAGTCACATCACAGTCCATGTCAGGAGCACTCTGAGTAGTGGAGATACTTGGTAAGGCTTACTGAGTGTACTCACATAACAGATCATGTCAGGAGCGCTCTGAGTAGTGGGAATAGTTGATAAGGCTTACTGTGTGTAGTCACATCACAGTCCATGTCAGGAGCGCTCTGAGTAGTGGGAATAGTTGATAAGGCTTACTGTGTGTGGTCACATCACAGTCCATGTCAGGAGCGCTCTGAGTAGTGGAGATAATTGATAAGGCTTACTGTGTGTAGTCACATCACAGTCTATGTCAGTAGCGCTCTGAGTAGTGGAGATAGTTGATAAGGCTTACTGTGTGTACTCACATCACAGTCCATGTCAGGAGCGCTCTGAGTAATGGGGATAGTTGATAAGGTTTACGGTGTGTGGTCACATCACAGTCAATGTCAGAAGCGCTCTGAGTAGTGGGGATACTTGATAAGGCTTACTGTGTGTGGTCACATCACAGTCCATGTCAGGTGCGCTCTGAGTAGTAGGGATAGTTGATAAGGCTTACTGTGTGTCCTCACATCACAGTCCATGTCAGGAGCGCTCTGAGTAGTGGGGATAGTTGATAAGGCTTACTGTGTGTTGTTACATCACAGTCCATGTCAGGAGCACTCTGAGTAGTGGAGATAATTGATAAGGCTTACTGTGTGTGGTCACATCACAGTCCATGTCAGGAGCGCTCTGAGTAGTGGGGATAGTTGATAAGGCTTACTGTGTGTCCTCACATCACAGTCCATGTCAGGAGCGCTCTGAGTAGTGGGGATAGTTGATAAGGCTTACTGTGTGTAGTCACATCACAGTCCATGTCAGGAGCGCTCTGAGTAGTGGAGATAGTTGATAAGGCTTACTGTGTGTACTCACATCACAGTCCATGTCAGGGGCGGTCTGAGTAGTGGGAATAGTTGATAAGGCTTACTGTGTGTACTCACATCACAGAATGTGGTCAGTCCATGTCAATAGCGCTCTGAGTAGTGGGGATAGTTGATAAGGCTCACTGTGTGTACTCACATTACAGTCCATGTCAGGAGCGCTCTGAGTAGTGGAGATAGTTGATAAGGCTTACTGTGTGTAGTCACATCACAGTCCATGTCAGGAGCGCTCTGAGTAGTGGGGATAGTTGATAAGGCTTACTGTGTGTAGTCACATCACAGTCCATGTCAGGAGCGCTCTTAGTAGTGGGAATAGTTGATAAGGCTTACTGTGTGTAGTCACATCACAGTCCATGTCAGGAGCGCTCTGAGTAGTGGGGATAGTTGATAAGGCTTACTGTGTGTAGTCACATCACAGTCCATGTCAGGAGCGCTCTGAGTAGTGGGGATAGTTGATAAGGTTTACGGTGTGTGGTCACATCACAGTCCATGTCAGGAGCGCTCTGAGTAGTGGGGATAGTTGATAAGGCTTACTCTGTGTAGTCACATCACAGTCCATGTCAGGAGCGCTCAGAGTAGTGGGGATAGTTGATAAGGCTTACTGTGTGTACTCACATTACAGTCCATGTCAGGAGCGCTCTGAGTAGTGGAGATAGTTGATAAGGCTTACTGTGTGTAGTCACATCACAGTCCATGTCAGGAGCGCTCTGAGTAGTGGGGATAGTTGATAAGGCTTACTGTGTGTAGTCACATCACAGTCCATGTCAGGAGCGCTCTGAGTAGTGGGAATAGTTGATAAGGCTTACTGTGTGTAGTCACATCACAGTCCATGTCAGGAGCGCTCTGAGTAGTGGGGATAGTTGATAAGGCTTACTGTGTGTGGTCACATCACAGTCCATGTCAGGAGCGCTCTGAATAGTGGAGATAGTTGATAAGGTTTACGGTGTGTAGTCACATCACAGTCGATGTCAGGAGCGCTCTGAGTAGTGGACATAGTTGGTAAGGCTTACTGGGTGTACTCACATCACAGTTCATGTCAGTAGCACTCTGAGTAGTGAGGATAGTTGATAAGGCTTACTGTGTGTAGTCACATCACAGTCCATGTCAGGAGCGCTCTGAGTAGTGGGGATAGTTGATAAGGCTTACTGTGTGTAGTCACATCACAGTCCATGTCAGGAGCGCTCTGAGTAGTGGGAATAGTTGATAAGGCTTACTGTGTGTAGTCACATCACAGTCCATGTCAGGAGCGCTCTGAGTAGTGGGGATAGTTGATAAGGCTTACTGTGTGTGGTCACATCACAGTCCATGTCAGGAGCGCTCTGAGTAGTGGAGATAGTTGATAAGGCTTACTGTGTGTAGTCACATCGCAGTCCATGCCAGTAGCCCTCTGAGTAGTGGGGATAGTTGATAAGGCTTACTGTGTGTAGTCACATCACAGTCCATGTCAGGAGCGCTCTGAGTATTGGGAATAGTTGATAAGGCTTACTGTGTGTGGTCACATCACAGTCAATGTCAGGAGCGCTCTGAGTAGTGGGGATAGATGATAAGGATTACTGTGTGTACTCACATCACAATCCATGTCAGGAGCGCTCTGAATAGTGGGGATAGTTGATAAGTCTTACTGTGTGTGGTCACATCACAGTCCATGTCAGTAGCGCTCTGAATAGTGGAGATAGTTGATAAGGCTTACTGTGTGTAGTCACATCACAGTCCATGTCAGGAGCGCTCTGAGTAGTGGGAATAGTTGATAAGGCTTACTGTGTGTGGTCACATCACAGTCCATGTCAGGAGCGCTCTGAGTAGTGGGGATACTTGATAAGGCTTACTGTGTGTGGTCACATCACAATCCATGTCAGGAGCGCTCTGAGTAGTGGGGATAGTTGATAAGGCTTACTGTGTGTCCTCACATCACAGTCCATGTCAGGAGCGCTCTGAGTAGTGGGGATAGTTGATAAGGCTTACTGTGTGTAGTCACATCACAGTCCATGTCAGGAGCGCTCTGAGTAGTGGATATAGTTGATAAGGCTTACTGTGTGTAGTCACATCACAGTCCATGTCAGGAGCACTCTGAGTAGTGGAGATAATTGATAAGGCTTACTGTGTGTGGTCACATCACAGTCCATGTCAGGAGCGCTCTGAGTAGTGGAGATAATTGATAAGGCTTACTGTGTGTAGTCACATCACAGTCTATGTCAGTAGCGCTCTGAGTAGTGGAGATAGTTGATAAGGCTTACTGTGTGTACTCACATCACAGTCCATGTCAGGAGCGCTCTGAGTAGTGGGAATAGTTGATAAGGCTTACTGTGTGTACTCACATCACAGAATGTGGTCAGTCCATGTCAATAGCGCTCTGAGTAGTGGGGATAGTTGATAAGGCTCACTGTGTGTACTCACATCACAGTCCATGTCAGGAGCGCTCTGAGTAGTGGAGATAGTTGATAAGGCTTACTGTGTGTAGTCACATCACAGTCCATGTCAGGAGCGCTCTGAGTAGTGGGGATAGTTGATAAGGCTTACTGTGTGTAGTCACATCACAGTCCATGTCAGGAGCGCTCTGAGTAGTGGGAATAGTTGATAAGGCTTACTGTGTGTAGTCACATCACAGTCCATGTCAGGAGCGCTCTGAGTAGTGGGGATAGTTGATAAGGCTTACTGTGTGTAGTCACATCACAGTCCATGTCAGGAGCGCTCTGAGTAGTGGGGATAAATGATAAGGTTTACGGTGTGTGGTCACATCACAGTCCATGTCAGGAGCGCTCTGAGTAGTGGGGATAGTTGATAAGGCTTACTCTGTGTAGTCACATCACAGTCCATGTCAGGAGCGCTCTGAATAGTGGAGATAGTTGATAAGGTTTACGGTGTGTAGTCACATCACAGTCCATGTCAGGAGCGCTCTGAGTAGTGGACATAGTTGGTAAGGCTTACTGGGTGTACTCACATCACAGTTCATGTCAGTAGCACTCTGAGTAGTGGGGATAGTTGATAAGGCTTACTGTGTGTAGTCACATCACAGTCCATGTCAGTAGCGCTCTGAATAGTGGAGATAGTTGATAAGGCTTACCGTGAGTAGTCACATCACAGTACATATCAGGAGCGCTCTGAGTAGTGGGGATAGTTGATAAGGCTCACTGTGTGTACTCACATCACAGTCCATGTCAGGAGCGCTCTGAGTAGTGGGGATAGTTGATAAGGCTTACTGGGTGTACTCACATCACAGTCCATGTCAGGAGCGCTCTGAGTAGTGGGGATAGTTGATAAGGCTTACTGGGTGTACTCACATCACAGTCCATGTCAGGAGCGCTCTGAGTAGTGGGGATAGTTGATAAGGCTTACTGTGTGTAGTCACATCACAGTCCCTGTCAGGAGCGCTCTGAGTAGTGGGGATAGTTGATAAGGTTTACGGTGTGTGGTCACATCACAGTCCATGTCAGGAGCGCTCTGAGTAGTGGGAATAGTTGATAAGGCTTACTCTGTGTAGTCACATCACAGTCCATGTCAGGAGCGCTCTGAGTAGTGGGGATAGTTGATAAGGCTTACTGTGTGTACTCACATCACAGTCCATGTCAGGAGCGCTCTGAGTAGCGGGGATAGTTGATAAGGCTTACTGTGTGTACACACATCACAGTCCATGTCAGGAGCGCTCTGAGTAGTGGGGATAGTTGATAAGGCTTACTGTGTGTACTCACATCACAGTCCATGTCAGGAGCGCTCTGAGTAGCGGGGATAGTTGATAAGGCTTACTGTGTGTACACACATCACAGTCCATGTCAGGAGCGCTCTGAGTAGTGGGGATAGTTGATAAGGCTTACTGGGTGTACTCACATCACAGTCCATGTCAGGAGCGCTCTGAGTAGTGGGGATAGTTGATAAGGCTTACTGGGTGTACTCACATCACAGTCCATGTCAGGAGCGCTCTGAGTAGTGGGGATAGTTGATAAGGCTTACTGGGTGTACTCACATCACAGTCCATGTCAGGAGCGCTCTGAGTAGTGGGGATAGTTGGTAAGGCTTACTGTGTGCGGTCACATCACAGTCCATGTCAGGAGCGCTCTGAGTAGTGGGGATAGTTGATAAGGCTTACTGTGTGTGGTCACATCACAGTCCATGTCAGGAGCGCTCTGAGTAGTGGGGTTAGTTGATAAGGCTTACTGTTTGTACTCACATCACAGTCTATGTCAGTGGCGCTCTGAGTAGTGGAGATAGTTGATAAGGTTTACGGTGTGTGGTCACATCACAGTCCATGTCAGTAGCGCTCTGAGTAGTGGGGATAGTTGATAAGGCTTACTGTGTGTGGTCACATCACAGTCCATGTCAGGAGCGCTCTGAGTAGTGGGAATAGTTGATAAGGCTTACTGTGTGTAGTCACATCACAGTCCATGTCAGGAGCGCTCTGAGTAGTGGGAATAGTTGATAAGGCTTACTGTGTGTAGTCACATCACAGTCCATGTCAGGAGCGCTCTGAGTAATGGAGATAGTTGATAAGGCTTACTGTGTGTACTCACATCACAGTCCATGTCAGGAGCGCTCTGAATAGTGGAGATAGTTGATAAGGCTTACTGTGTGTGGTCACATCACAGTCCATGTCAGTAGCGCTCTGAGTAGTGGGGATAGTTGATAAGGCTTACTGTGTGTGGTCACATCACAGTCCATGACAGGAGCGCTCTGAGTAGTGGGAATAGTTGATAAGGCTTACTGAGTGTAGTCACATCACAGTCTATGTCAGGAGCGCTCTGAGTAGTGGGAATAGTTGATAAGGCTTACTGTGTGTAGTCACATCACAGTCCATGTCAGGAGCGCTCTGAGTAGTGGAGATAGTTGATAAGGCTTACTGTGTGTAGTCACATCGCAGTCCATGTCAGGAGCGCTCTGAGTAGTGGAGATAGTTGATAAGGCTTACTGTGTGTACTCACATCACAGTCCATGTCAGGAGCGCTCTGAGAAGTGGAGATAGTTGATAAGGATTACTGTGTGTAGTCACATCACAGTCCATGTCAGGAGCGCTCTGAGTAGTGGGGATAGTTGATAAGGCTTACTGTGTGTGGTCACATCACAGTCCATGTCAGGAGCGCTCTGAGTAGTGGGGATAGTTGATAAGGCTTACTGTTTGTACTCACATCACAGTCTATGTCAGTGGCGCTCTGAGTAGTGGAGATAGTTGATAAGGTTTACGGTGTGTGGTCACATCACAGTCCATGTCAGTAGCGCTCTGAGTAGTGGGGATAGTTGATAAGGCTTACTGTGTGTAGTCACATCACAGTTCATGTCATGAGCGCTCTGAGTAGTGGGGATAGTTGATAAGGCTTACTGTGTGTACTCACATCACAGTTCATGTCAGTAGCGCTCTGAGTAGTGGAGATAGTTGATAAGGCTTACTGGGTGTACTCACATCACAGTCCATGACAGGAGCGCTCTGAGTAGTGGGGATAGTTGATAAGGATTACTGTGTGTAGTCACATCACAGTCCATGACAGGAGCGCTCTGAGTAGTGGGGATAGTTGATAAGGCTTACTGTGTGTAGTCACATCACAGTCCATGACAGGAGCGCTCTGAGTAGTGGGGATAGTTGATAAGGCTTACTGTGTGTAGTCACATCACAGTCCATGTCAGGAGCGCTCTGAGTAGTGGAGATAGTTGATAAGGCTTACTGTGTGTAGTCACATCACAGTCCATGTCAGGAGCGCTCTGAGTAGTGGAGATAGTTGATAAGGCTTACTGTGTGTAGTCACATCACAGTCCATGTCAGGAGCGCTCTGAGTAGTGGACATAGTTGATAAGGCTTACTGTGTGTAGTCACATCACAGTTCATGTCAGTAGCGCTCTGAGTAGTGGACATAGTTGATAAGGCTTACTGGGTGTACTCACATCACAGTCCATGTCAGGAGCGCTCTGAGTAGTGGGGATAGTTGATAAGGCTTACTGTGTGTAGTCTCATCACAGTCCATGTCAGGAGCGCTCTGAGTAGTGGACATAGTTGGTAAGGCTTACTGGGTGTACTCACATCACAGTCCATGTCAGTAGCGCTCTGAATAGTGGAGATAGTTGATAAGGTTTACGGTGTGTAGTCACATCACAGTCCACGTCAGGAGCGCTCTGAGTAGTGGACATAGTTGGTAAGGCTTACTGGGTGTACTCACATCACAGTTCATGTCAGTAGCGCTCTGAATAGTGGAGATAGTTGATAAGGCTTACTGTGTGTGGTCACATCACTCCATGTCAGGAGCGCTCTGAGTAGTGGGGATAGTTGATAAGGCTTACTGTGTGTAGTCACATCACAGTCCATGTCAGTAGCGCTCTGAATAGTGGAGATAGTTGATAAGGCTTACTGTGTGTGGTCACATCACTCCATGTCAGGAGCGCTCTGAGTAGTGGAGATAGTTGATAAGGCTTACTGTGTGTAGTCACATCGCAGTCCATGTCAGTAGCGCTCTGAGTAGTGGGGATAGTTGATAAGGCTTACTGTGTGTAGTCACATCACAGTCCATGTCAGGAGCGCTCTGAGTAGTGGGAATAGTTGATAAGGCTTACTGTGTGTGGTCACATCACAGTCCATGTCAGGAGCGCTCTGAGTAGTGGGGATAGTTGATAAGGCTTACTGTGTGTACTCACATCACAATCCATGTCAGGAGCGCTCTGAATAGTGGGGATAGTTGATAAGGCTTACTGTGTGTGGTCACATCACAGTCCATGTCAGTAGCGCTCTGAATAGTGGAGCTAGTTGATAAGGCTTACTGTGTGTAGTCACATCACAGTCCATGTCAGGAGCGCTCTGAGTAGTGGGAATAGTTGATAAGGCTTACTGTGTGTGGTCACATCACAGTCCATGTCAGGAGCGCTCTGAGTAGTGGGGATACTTGATAAGGCTTACTGTGTGTGGTCACATCACAGTCCATGTCAGGAGCGCTCTGAGTAGTGGGGATAGTTGATAAGGCTTACTGTGTGTCCTCACATCACAGTCCATGTCAGGAGCGCTCTGAGTAGTGGGGATAGTTGATAAGGCTTACTGTGTGTAGTCACATCACAGTCCATGTCAGGAGCGCTCTGAGTAGTGGAGATAGTTGATAAGGCTTACTGTGTCTAGTCACATCACAGTCCATGTCAGGAGCACTCTGAGTAGTGGAGATAATTGATAAGGCTTACTGTGTGTGGTCACATCACAGTCCATGTCAGGAGCGCTCTGAGTAGTGGAGATAATTGATAAGGCTTACTGTGTGTAGTCACATCACAGTCTATGTCAGTAGCGCTCTGAGTAGTGGAGATAGTTGATAAGGCTTACTGTGTGTACTCACATCACAGTCCATGTCAGGAGCGCTCTGAGTAATGGGGATAGTTGATAAGGTTTACGGTGTGTGGTCACATCACAGTCAATGTCAGAAGCGCTCTGAGTAGTGGGGATACTTGATAAGGCTTACTGTGTGTGGTCACATCACAGTCCATGTCAGGTGCGCTCTGAGTAGTAGGGATAGTTGATAAGGCTTACTGTGTGTCCTCACATCACAGTCCATGTCAGGAGCGCTCTGAGTAGTGGGGATAGTTGATAAGGCTTACTGTGTGTTGTTACATCACAGTCCATGTCAGGAGCACTCTGAGTAGTGGAGATAATTGATAAGGCTTACTGTGTGTGGTCACATCACAGTCCATTTCAGGAGCGCTCTGAGTAGTGGGGATAGTTGATAAGGCTTACTGTGTGTCCTCACATCACAGTCCATGTCAGGAGCGCTCTGAGTAGTGGGGATAGTTGATAAGGCTTACTGTGTGTAGTCACATCACAGTCCATGTCAGGAGCGCTCTGAGTAGTGGAGATAGTTGATAAGGCTTACTGTGTGTACTCACATCACAGTCCATGTCAGGGGCGGTCTGAGTAGTGGGAATAGTTGATAAGGCTTACTGTGTGTACTCACATCACAGAATGTGGTCAGTCCATGTCAATAGCGCTCTGAGTAGTGGGGATAGTTGATAAGGCTCACTGTGTGTACTCACATTACAGTCCATGTCAGGAGCGCTCTGAGTAGTGGAGATAGTTGATAAGGCTTACTGTGTGTAGTCACATCACAGTCCATGTCAGGAGCGCTCTGAGTAGTGGGGATAGTTGATAAGGCTTACTGTGTGTAGTCACATCACAGTCCATGTCAGGAGCGCTCTGAGTAGTGGGAATAGTTGATAAGGCTTACTGTGTGTAGTCACATCACAGTCCATGTCAGGAGCGCTCTGAGTAGTGGGGATAGTTGATAAGGCTTACTGTGTGTAGTCACATCACAGTCCATGTCAGGAGCGCTCTGAGTAGTGGGGATAGTTGATAAGGTTTACGGTGTGTGGTCACATCACAGTCCATGTCAGGAGCGCTCTGAGTAGTGGGGATAGTTGATAAGGCTTACTCTGTGTAGTCACATCACAGTCCATGTCAGGAGCGCTCTGAGTAGTGGGGATAGTTGATAAGGCTTACTGTGTGTACTCACATTACAGTCCATGTCAGGAGCGCTCTGAGTAGTGGAGATAGTTGATAAGGCTTACTGTGTGTAGTCACATCACAGTCCATGTCAGGAGCGCTCTGAGTAGTGGGGATAGTTGATAAGGCTTACTGTGTGTAGTCACATCACAGTCCATGTCAGGAGCGCTCTGAGTAGTGGGAATAGTTGATAAGGCTTACTGTGTGTAGTCACATCACAGTCCATGTCAGGAGCGCTCTGAGTAGTGGGGATAGTTGATAAGGCTTACTGTGTGTGGTCACATCACAGTCCATGTCAGGAGCGCTCTGAATAGTGGAGATAGTTGATAAGGTTTACGGTGTGTAGTCACATCACAGTCGATGTCAGGAGCGCTCTGAGTAGTGGACATAGTTGGTAAGGCTTACTGGGTGTACTCACATCACAGTTCATGTCAGTAGCACTCTGAGTAGTGAGGATAGTTGATAAGGCTTACTGTGTGTAGTCACATCACAGTCCATGTCAGTAGCGCTCTGAATAGTGGAGATAGTTGATAAGGCTTACTGTGTGTGGTCACATCACAGTCCATGTCAGGAGCGCTCTGAGTAGTGGAGATAGTTGATAAGGCTTACTGTGTGTAGTCACATCGCAGTCCATGTCAGTAGCCCTCTGAGTAGTGGGGATAGTTGATAAGGCTTACTGTGTGTAGTCACATCACAGTCCATGTCAGGAGCGCTCTGAGTATTGGGAATAGTTGATAAGGCTTACTGTGTGTGGTCACATCACAGTCAATGTCAGGAGCGCTCTGAGTAGTGGGGATAGATGATAAGGATTACTGTGTGTACTCACATCACAATCCATGTCAGGAGCGCTCTGAATAGTGGGGATAGTTGATAAGTCTTACTGTGTGTGGTCACATCACAGTCCATGTCAGTAGCGCTCTGAATAGTGGAGATAGTTGATAAGGCTTACTGTGTGTAGTCACATCACAGTCCATGTCAGGAGCGCTCTGAGTAGTGGGAATAGTTGATAAGGCTTACTGTGAGTGGTCACATCACAGTCCATGTCAGGAGCGCTCTGAGTAGTGGGGATACTTGATAAGGCTTACTGTGTGTGGTCACATCACAATCCATTTCAGGAGCGCTCTGAGTAGTGGGGATAGTTGATAAGGCTTACTGTGTGTCCTCACATCACAGTCCATGTCAGGAGCGCTCTGAGTAGTGGGGATAGTTGATAAGGCTTACTGTGTGTAGTCACATCACAGTCCATGTCAGGAGCGCTCTGAGTAGTGGATATAGTTGATAAGGCTTACTGTGTGTAGTCACATCACAGTCCATGTCAGGAGCACTCTGAGTAGTGGAGATAATTGATAAGGCTTACTGTGTGTGGTCACATCACAGTCCATGTCAGGAGCGCTCTGAGTAGTGGAGATAATTTATAAGGCTTACTGTGTGTAGTCACATCACAGTCTATGTCAGTAGCGCTCTGAGTAGTGGAGATAGTTGATAAGGCTTACTGTGTGTACTCACATCACAGTCCATGTCAGGAGCGCTCTGAGTAGTGGGAATAGTTGATAAGGCTTACTGTGTGTACTCACATCACAGAATGTGGTCAGTCCATGTCAATAGCGCTCTGAGTAGTGGGGATAGTTGATAAGGCTCACTGTGTGTACTCACATCACAGTCCATGTCAGGAGCGCTCTGAGTAGGGGAGATAGTTGATAAGGCTTACTGTGTGTAGTCATATCACAGTCCATGTCAGGAGCGCTCTGAGTAGTGGACATAGTTGGTAAGGCTTACTGGGTGTACTCACATCACAGTCCATGTCAGTAGCGCTCTGAATAGTGGAGATAGTTGATAAGGTTTACGGTGTGTAGTCACATCACAGTCCACGTCAGGAGCGCTCTGAGTAGTGGACATAGTTGGTAAGGCTTACTGGGTGAACTCACATCACAGTTCATGTCAGTAGCGCTCTGAATAGTGGAGATAGTTGATAAGGCTTACTGTGTGTGGTCACATCACTCCATGTCAGGAGCGCTCTGAGTAGTGGGGATAGTTGATAAGGCTTACTGTGTGTAGTCACATCACAGTCCATGTCAGTAGCGCTCTGAATAGTGGAGATAGTTGATAAGGCTTACTGTGTGTGGTCACATCACTCCATGTCAGGAGCGCTCTGAGTAGTGGAGATAGTTGATAAGGCTTACTGTGTGTAGTCACATCGCAGTCCATGTCAGTAGCGCTCTGAGTAGTGGGGATAGTTGATAAGGCTTACTGTGTCTAGTCACATCACAGTCCATGTCAGGAGCGCTCTGAGTAGTGGGAATAGTTGATAAGGCTTACTGTGTGTGGTCACATCACAGTCCATGTCAGGAGCGCTCTGAGTAGTGGGGATAGTTGATAAGGCTTACTGTGTGTACTCACATCACAGTCCATGTCAGGAGCGCTCTGAATAGTGGGGATAGTTGATAAGGCTTACTGTGTGCGGTCACATCACAGTCCATGTCAGTAGCGCTCTGAATAGTGGAGATAGTTGATAAGGCTTACTGTGTGTAGTCACATCACAGTCCATGTCAGGAGCGCTCTGAGTAGTGGGAATAGTTGATAAGGCTTACTGTGTGTGGTCACATCACAGTCCATGTCAGGAGCGCTCTGAGTAGTGGGGATACTTGATAAGGCTTACTGTGTGTGGTCACATCACAGTCCATGTCAGGAGCGCTCTGAGTAGTGGGGATAGTTGATAAGGCTTACTGTGTGTCCTCACATCACAGTCCATGTCAGGAGCGCTCTGAGTAGTGGGGATAGTTGATAAGGCTTACTGTGTGTAGTCACATCACAGTCCATGTCAGGAGCGCTCTGAGTAGTGGAGATAGTTGATAAGGCTTACTGTGTCTAGTCACATCACAGTCCATGTCAGGAGCACTCTGAGTAGTGGAGATAATTGATAAGGCTTACTGTGTGTGGTCACATCACAGTCAATGTCAGGAGCGCTCTGAGTAGTGGAGATAATTGATAAGGCTTACTGTGTGTAGTCACATCACAGTCTATGTCAGTAGCGCTCTGAGTAGTGGAGATAGTTGATAAGGCTTACTGTGTGTACTCACATCACAGTCCATGTCAGGAGCGCTCTGAGTAATGGGGATAGTTGATAAGGTTTACGGTGTGTGGTCACATCACAGTCAATGTCAGAAGCGCTCTGAGTAGTGGGGATACTTGATAAGGCTTACTGTGTGTGGTCACATCACAGTCCATGTCAGGTGCGCTCTGAGTAGTAGGGATAGTTGATAAGGCTTACTGTGTGTCCTCACATCACAGTCCATGTCAGGAGCGCTCTGAGTAGTGGGGATAGTTGATAAGGCTTACTGTGTGTTGTTACATCACAGTCCATGTCAGGAGCACTCTGAGTAGTGGAGATAATTGATAAGGCTTACTGTGTGTGGTCACATCACAGTCCATGTCAGGAGCGCTCTGAGTAGTGGGGATAGTTGATAAGGCTTACTGTGTGTCCTCACATCACAGTCCATGTCAGGAGCGCTCTGAGTAGTGGGGATAGTTGATAAGGCTTACTGTGTGTAGTCACATCACAGTCCATGTCAGGAGCGCTCTGAGTAGTGGAGATAGTTGATAAGGCTTACTGTGTGTACTCACATCACAGTCCATGTCAGGGGCGGTCTGAGTAGTGGGAATAGTTGATAAGGCTTACTGTGTGTACTCACATCACAGAATGTGGTCAGTCCATGTCAATAGCGCTCTGAGTAGTGGGGATAGTTGATAAGGCTCACTGTGTGTACTCACATTACAGTCCATGTCAGGAGCGCTCTGAGTAGTGGAGATAGTTGATAAGGCTTACTGTGTGTAGTCACATCACAGTCCATGTCAGGAGCGCTCTGAGTAGTGGGGATAGTTGATAAGGCTTACTGTGTGTAGTCACATCACAGTCCATGTCAGGAGCGCTCTGAGTAGTGGGAATAGTTGATAAGGCTTACTGTGTGTAGTCACATCACAGTCCATGTCAGGAGCGCTCTGAGTAGTGGGGATAGTTGATAAGGCTTACTGTGTGTAGTCACATCACAGTCCATGTCAGGAGCGCTCTGAGTAGTGGGGATAGTTGATAAGGTTTACGGTGTGTGGTCACATCACAGTCCATGTCAGGAGCGCTCTGAGTAGTGGGGATAGTTGATAAGGCTTACTCTGTGTAGTCACATCACAGTCCATGTCAGGAGCGCTCTGAGTAGTGGGGATAGTTGATAAGGCTTACTGTGTGTACTCACATTACAGTCCATGTCAGGAGCGCTCTGAGTAGTGGAGATAGTTGATAAGGCTTACTGTGTGTAGTCACATCACAGTCCATGTCAGGAGCGCTCTGAGTAGTGGGGATAGTTGATAAGGCTTACTGTGTGTAGTCACATCACAGTCCATGTCAGGAGCGCTCTGAGTAGTGGGAATAGTTGATAAGGCTTACTGTGTGTAGTCACATCACAGTCCATGTCAGGAGCGCTCTGAGTAGTGGGGATAGTTGATAAGGCTTACTGTGTGTGGTCACATCACAGTCCATGTCAGGAGCGCTCTGAATAGTGGAGATAGTTGATAAGGTTTACGGTGTGTAGTCACATCACAGTCGATGTCAGGAGCGCTCTGAGTAGTGGACATAGTTGGTAAGGCTTACTGGGTGTACTCACATCACATTTCATGTCAGTAGCACTCTGAGTAGTGAGGATAGTTGATAAGGCTTACTGTGTGTAGTCACATCACAGTCCATGTCAGTAGCGCTCTGAATAGTGGAGATAGTTGATAAGGCTTACTGTGTGTGGTCACATCACAGTCCATGTCAGGAGCGCTCTGAGTAGTGGAGATAGTTGATAAGGCTTACTGTGTGTAGTCACATCGCAGTCCATGTCAGTAGCCCTCTGAGTAATGGGGATAGTTGATAAGGCTTACTGTGTGTAGTCACATCACAGTCCATGTCAGGAGCGCTCTGAGTATTGGGAATAGTTGATAAGGCTTACTGTGTGTGGTCACATCACAGTCAATGTCAGGAGCGCTCTGAGTAGTGGGGATAGATGATAAGGATTACTGTGTGTACTCACATCACAATCCATGTCAGGAGCGCTCTGAATAGTGGGGATAGTTGATAAGTCTTACTGTGTGTGGTCACATCACAGTCCATGTCAGTAGCGCTCTGAATAGTGGAGATAGTTGATAAGGCTTACTCTGTGTAGTCACATCACAGTCCATGTCAGGAGCGCTCTGAGTAGTGGGAATAGTTGATAAGGCTTACTGTGTGTGGTCACATCACAGTCCATGTCAGGAGCGCTCTGAGTAGTGGGGATACTTGATAAGGCTTACTGTGTGTGGTCACATCACAATCCATGTCAGGAGCGCTCTGAGTAGTGGGGATAGTTGATAAGGCTTACTGTGTGTCCTCACATCACAGTCCATGTCAGGAGCGCTCTGAGTAGTGGGGATAGTTGATAAGGCTTACTGTGTGTAGTCACATCACAGTCCATGTCAGGAGCGCTCTGAGTAGTGGATATAGTTGATAAGGCTTACTGTGTGTAGTCACATCACAGTCCATGTCAGGAGCACTCTGAGTAGTGGAGATAATTGATAAGGCTTACTGTGTGTGGTCACATCACAGTCCATGTCAGGAGCGCTCTGAGTAGTGGAGATAATTGATAAGGCTTACTGTGTGTAGTCACATCACAGTCTATGTCAGTAGCGCTCTGAGTAGTGGAGATAGTTGATAAGGCTTACTGTGTGTACTCACATCACAGTCCATGTCAGGAGCGCTCTGAGTAGTGGGAATAGTTGATAAGGCTTACTGTGTGTACTCACATCACAGAATGTGGTCAGTCCATGTCAATAGCGCTCTGAGTAGTGGGGATAGTTGATAAGGCTCACTGTGTGTACTCACATCACAGTCCATGTCAGGAGCGCTCTGAGTAGTGGAGATAGTTGATAAGGCTTACTGTGTGTAGTCACATCACAGTCCATGTCAGGAGCGCTCTGAGTAGTGGGGATAGTTGATAAGGCTTACTGTGTGTAGTCACATCACAGTCCATGTCAGGAGCGCTCTGAGTAGTGGGAATAGTTGATAAGGCTTACTGTGTGTAGTCACATCACAGTCCATGTCAGGAGCGCTCTGAGTAGTGGGGATAGTTGATAAGGCTTACTGTGTGTAGTCACATCACAGTCCATGTCAGGAGCGCTCTGAGTAGTGGGGATAGTTGATAAGGTTTACGGTGTGTAGTCACATCACAGTCCATGTCAGGAGCGCTCTGAGTAGTGGGGATAGTTGATAAGGCTTACTGTGTGTAGTCACATCACAGTCCATGTCAGTAGCGCTCTGAATAGTGGAGATAGTTGATAAGGCTTACTGTGTGTGGTCACATCACTCCATGTCAGGAGCGCTCTGAGTAGTGGAGATAGTTGATAAGGCTTACTGTGTGTAGTCACATCGCAGTCCATGTCAGTAGCGCTCTGAGTAGTGGGGATAGTTGATAAGGCTTACTGTGTGTAGTCACATCACAGTCCATGTCAGGAGCGCTCTGAGTAGTGGGAATAGTTGATAAGGCTTACTGTGTGTGGTCACATCACAGTCCATGTCAGGAGCGCTCTGAGTAGTGGGGATAGTTGATAAGGCTTACTGTGTGTACTCACATCACAATCCATGTCAGGAGCGCTCTGAATAGTGGGGATAGTTGATAAGGCTTACTGTGTGTGGTCACATCACAGTCCATGTCAGTAGCGCTCTGAATAGTGGAGATAGTTGATAAGGCTTACTGTGTGTAGTCACATCACAGTCCATGTCAGGAGCGCTCTGAGTAGTGGGAATAGTTGATAAGGCTTACTGTGTGTGGTCACATCACAGTCCATGTCAGGAGCGCTCTGAGTAGTGGGGATACTTGATAAGGCTTACTGTGTGTGGTCACATCACAGTCCATGTCAGGAGCGCTCTGAGTAGTGGGGATAGTTGATAAGGCTTACTGTGTGTCCTCACATCACAGTCCATGTCAGGAGCGATCTGAGTAGTGGGGATAGTTGATAAGGCTTACTGTGTGTAGTCACATCACAGTCCATGTCAGGAGCGCTCTGAGTAGTGGAGATAGTTGATAAGGCTTACTGTGTCTAGTCACATCACAGTCCATGTCAGGAGCACTCTGAGTAGTGGAGATAATTGATAAGGCTTACTGTGTGTGGTCACATCACAGTCCATGTCAGGAGCGCTCTGAGTAGTGGAGATAATTGATAAGGCTTACTGTGTGTAGTCACATCACAGTCTATGTCAGTAGCGCTCTGAGTAGTGGAGATAGTTGATAAGGCTTACTGTGTGTACTCACATCACAGTCCATGTAGGGAGCGCTCTGAGTAATGGGGATAGTTGATAAGGTTTACGGTGTGTGGTCACATCACAGTCAATGTCAGAAGCGCTCTGAGTAGTGGGGATACTTGATAAGGCTTACTGTGTGTGGTCACATCACAGTCCATGTCAGGTGCGCTCTGAGTAGTAGGGATAGTTGATAAGGCTTACTGTGTGTCCTCACATCACAGTCCATGTCAGGAGCGCTCTGAGTAGTGGGGATAGTTGATAAGGCTTACTGTGTGTTGTTACATCACAGTCCATGTCAGGAGCACTCTGAGTAGTGGAGATAATTGATAAGGCTTACTGTGTGTGGTCACATCACAGTCCATGTCAGGAGCGCTCTGAGTAGTGGGGATAGTTGATAAGGCTTACTGTGTGTCCTCACATCACAGTCCATGTCAGGAGCGCTCTGAGTAGTGGGGATAGTTGATAAGGCTTACTGTGTGTACTCACATCACAGTCCATGTCAGGAGCGCTCTGAGTAGTGGAGATAGTTGATAAGGCTTACTGTGTGTACTCACATCACAGTCCATGTCAGGGGCGGTCTGAGTAGTGGGAATAGTTGATAAGGCTTACTGTGTGTACTCACATCACAGAATGTGGTCAGTCCATGTCAATAGCGCTCTGAGTAGTGGGGATAGTTGATAAGGCTCACTGTGTGTACTCACATTACAGTCCATGTCAGGAGCGCTCTGAGTAGTGGAGATAGTTGATAAGGCTTACTGTGTGTAGTCACATCACAGTCCATGTCAGGAGCGCTCTGAGTAGTGGGGATAGTTGATAAGGCTTACTGTGTGTAGTCACATCACAGTCCATGTCAGGAGCGCTCTGAGTAGTGGGAATAGTTGATAAGGCTTACTGTGTGTAGTCACATCACAGTCCATGTCAGGAGCGCTCTGAGTAGTGGGGATAGTTGATAAGGCTTACTGTGTGTAGTCACATCACAGTCCATGTCAGGAGCGCTCTGAGTAGTGGGGATAGTTGATAAGGTTTACGGTGTGTGGTCACATCACAGTCCATGTCAGGAGCGCTCTGAGTAGTGGGGATAGTTGATAAGGCTTACTCTGTGTAGTCACATCACAGTCCATGTCAGGAGCGCTCTGAGTAGTGGGGATAGTTGATAAGGCTTACTGTGTGTACTCACATTACAGTCCATGTCAGGAGCGCTCTGAGCAGTGGAGATAGTTGATAAGGCTTACTGTGTGTAGTCACATCACAGTCCATGTCAGGAGCGCTCTGAGTAGTGGGGATAGTTGATAAGGCTTACTGTGTGTAGTCACATCACAGTCCATGTCAGGAGCGCTCTGAGTAGTGGGAATAGTTGATAAGGCTTACTGTGTGTAGTCACATCACAGTCCATGTCAGGAGCGCTCTGAGTAGTGGGGATAGTTGATAAGGCTTACTGTGTGTGGTCACATCACAGTCCATGTCAGGAGCGCTCTGAATAGTGGAGATAGTTGATAAGGTTTACGGTGTGTAGTCACATCACAGTCGATGTCAGGAGCGCTCTGAGTAGTGGACATAGTTGGTAAGGCTTACTGGGTGTACTCACATCACAGTTCATGTCAGTAGCACTCTGAGTAGTGAGGATAGTTGATAAGGCTTACTGTGTGTAGTCACATCACAGTCCATGTCAGTAGCGCTCTGAATAGTGGAGATAGTTGATAAGGCTTACTGTGTGTGGTCACATCACAGTCCATGTCAGGAGCGCTCTGAGTAGTGGGAATAGTTGATAAGGCTTACTGTGTGTAGTCACATCACAGTCCATGTCAGGAGCGCTCTGAGTAGTGGGAATAGTTGATAAGGCTTACTGTGTGTACTCACACCACAGTCCATGTCAGGAGCGCTCTGAGTAGTGGGGATAGTTGATAAGGCTTACTGGGTGTACTCACATCACAGTCCATGAAAGGAGCGCTCTGAGTAGAGGGGATAGTTGCTAAGGCTTACTGTGTGTACTCACATCACAGTCCATGTCAGGAGCGCTCTGAGTAGTGGGGATAGTTGATAAGGCTTACTGTGTGTGGTCACATCACAGTCCATGTCAGGAGCGCTCTGAGTAGTGGGGATAGTTGATAAGGCTTACTGTTTGTACTCACATCACAGTCTATGTCAGTGGCGCTCTGAGTAGTGGAGATAGTTGATAAGGTTTACGGTGTGTGGTCACATCAACGTCCATGTCAGTAGCGCTCTGAATAGTGGAGATAGTTGATAAGGCTTACTGTGTGTGGTCACATCACAGTCCATGTCAGTAGCGCTCTGAGTAGTGGGGATAGTTGATAAGGCTTACTGTGTGTGGTCACATCACAGTCCATGACAGGAGCGCTCTGAGTAGTGGGAATAGTTGATAAGGCTTACTGAGTGTAGTCACATCACAGTCTATGTCAGGAGCGCTCTGAGTAGTGGGAATAGTTGATAAGGCTTACTGTGTGTAGTCACATCACAGTCGATGTCAGGAGCGCTCTGAGTAGTGGAGATAGTTGATAAGGCTTACTGTGTGTAGTCACATCGCAGTCCATGTCAGGAGCGCTCTGAGTAGTGGAGATAGTTGATAAGGCTTACTGTGTGTACTCACATCACAGTCAATGTCAGGAGCGCTCTGAGAAGTGGAGATAGTTGATAAGGATTACTGTGTGTAGTCACATCACAGTCCATGTCAGGAGCGCTCTGAGTAGTGGGGATAGTTGATAAGGCTTACTGTGTGTGGTCACATCACAGTCCATGTCAGGAGCGCTCTGAGTAGTGGGGATAGTTGATAAGGCTTACTGTTTGTACTCACATCACAGTCTATGTCAGTGGCGCTCTGAGTAGTGGAGATAGTTGATAAGGTTTACGGTGTGTGGTCACATCACAGTCCATGTCAGTAGCGCTCTGAGTAGTGGGGATAGTTGATAAGGCTTACTGTGTGTAGTCACATCACAGTTCATGTCATGAGCGCTCTGAGTAGTGGGGATAGTTGATAAGGCTTACTGTGTGTACTCACATCACAGTTCATGTCAGTAGCGCTCTGAGTAGTGGAGATAGTTGATAAGGCTTACTGGGTGTACTCACATCACAGTCCATGACAGGAGCGCTCTGAGTAGTGGGGATAGTTGATAAGGATTACTGTGTGTAGTCACATCACAGTCCATGACAGGAGCGCTCTGAGTAGTGGGGATAGTTGATAAGGCTTACTGTGTGTAGTCACATCACAGTCCATGACAGGAGCGCTCTGAGTAGTGGGGATAGTTGATAAGGCTTACTGTGTGTAGTCACATCACAGTCCATGTCAGGAGCGCTCTGAGTAGTGGAGATAGTTGATAAGGCTTACTGTGTGTAGTCACATCACAGTCCATGTCAGGAGCGCTCTGAGTAGTGGAGATAGTTGATAAGGCTTACTGTGTGTAGTCACATCACAGTCCATGTCAGGAGCGCTCTGAGTAGTGGACATAGTTGATAAGGCTTACTGAGTGTAGTCACATCACAGTTCATGTCAGTAGCGCTCTGAGTAGTGGACATAGTTGATAAGGCTTACTGGGTGTACTCACATCACAGTCCATGTCAGTAGCGCTCGGAATAGTGGAGATAGTTTATAAGGCTTACTGTGTGTGGTCACATCACTCCATGTCAGGAGCGCTCTGAGTAGTGGGGATAGTTGATAAGGCTTACTGTGTGTAGTCACATCACAGTCCATGTCAGTAGCGCTCTGAATAGTGGAGATAGTTGATAAGGCTTACTGTGTGTGGTCACATCACTCCATGTCAGGAGCGCTCTGAGTAGTGGAGATAGTTGATAAGGCTTACTGTGTGTAGTCACATCGCAGTCCATGTCAGTAGCGCTCTGAGTAGTGGGGATAGTTGATAAGGCTTACTGTGTGTAGTCACATCACAGTCCATGTCAGGAGCGCTCTGCGTAGTGGGAATAGTTGATAAGGCTTACTGTGTGTGGTCACATCACAGTCCATGTCAGGAGCGCTCTGAGTAGTGGGGATAGTTGATAAGGCTTACTGTGTGTACTCACATCACAATCCATGTCAGGAGCGCTCTGAATAGTGGGGATAGTTGATAAGGCTTACTGTGTGTGGTCACATCACAGTCCATGTCAGTAGCGCTCTGAATAGTGGAGATAGTTGATAAGGCTTACTGTGTGTAGTCACATCACAGTCCATGTCAGGAGCGCTCTGAGTAGTGGGAATAGTTGATAAGGCTTACTGTGTGTGGTCACATCACAGTCCATGTCAGGAGCGCTCTGAGTAGTGGGGATACTTGATAAGGCTTACTGTGTGTGGTCACATCACAGTCCATGTCAGGAGCGCTCTGAGTAGTGGGGATAGTTGATAAGGCTTACTGTGTGTCCTCACATCACAGTCCATGTCAGGAGCGCTCTGAGTAGTGGGGATAGTTGATAAGGCGTACTGTGTGTAGTCACATCACAGTACATGTCAGGAGCGCTCTGAGTAGTGGAGATAGTTGATAAGGCTTACTGTGTCTAGTCACATCACAGTCCATGTCAGGAGCACTCTGAGTAGTGGAGATACTTCGTAAGGCTTACTGAGTGTACTCACATAACAGTCCATGTCAGGAGCGCTCTGAGTAGTGGGAATAGTTGATAAGGCTTACTGTGTGTAGTCACATCACAGTCCATGTCAGGAGCGCTCTGAGTAGTGGGAATAGTTGATAAGGCTTACTGTGTGTGGTCACATCACAGTCCATGTCAGGAGCGCTCTGAGTAGTGGAGATAATTGATAAGGCTTACTGTGTGTAGTCACATCACAGTCTATGTCAGTAGCGCTCTGAGTAGTGGAGATAGTTGATAAGGCTTACTGTGTGTACTCACATCACAGTCCATGTCAGGAGCGCTCTGAGTTATGGGGATAGTTGATAAGGTTTACGGTGTGTGGTCACATCACAGTCAATGTCAGAAGCGCTCTGAGTAGTGGGGATACTTGATAAGGCTTACTGTGTGTGGTCACATCACAGTCCATGTCAGGTGCGCTCTGAGTAGTAGGGATAGTTGATAAGGCTTACTGTGTGTCCTCACATCACAGTCCATGTCAGGAGCGCTCTGAGTAGTGGGGATAGTTGATAAGGCTTACTGTGTGTTGTTACATCACAGTCCATGTCAGGAGCACTCTGAGTAGTGGAGATAATTGATAAGGCTTACTGTGTGTGGTCACATCACAGTCCATGTCAGGAGCGCTCTGAGTAGTGGGGATAGTTGATAAGGCTTACTGTGTGTCCTCACATCACAGTCCATGTCAGGAGCGCTCTGAGTAGTGGGGATAGTTGATAAGGCTTACTGTGTGTAGTCACATCACAGTCCATGTCAGGAGCGCTCTGAGTAGTGGAGATAGTTGATAAGGCTTACTGTGTGTACTCACATCACAGTCCATGTCAGGGGCGGTCTGAGTAGTGGGAATAGTTGATAAGGCTTACTGTGTGTACTCACATCACAGAATGTGGTCAGTCCATGTCAATAGCGCTCTGAGTAGTGGGGATAGTTGATAAGGCTCACTGTGTGTACTCACATTACAGTCCATGTCAGGAGCGCTCTGAGTAGTGGAGATAGTTGATAAGGCTTACTGTGTGTAGTCACATCACAGTCCATGTCAGGAGCGCTCTGAGTAGTGGGGATAGTTGATAAGGCTTACTGTGTGTAGTCACATCACAGTCCATGTCAGGAGCGCTCTGAGTAGTGGGAATAGTTGATAAGGCTTACTGTGTGTAGTCACATCACAGTCCATGTCAGGAGCGCTCTGAGTAGTGGGGATAGTTGATAAGGCTTACTGTGTGTAGTCACATCACAGTCCATGTCAGGAGCGCTCTGAGTAGTGGGGATAGTTGATAAGGTTTACGGTGTGTGGTCACATCACAGTCCATGTCAGGAGCGCTCTGAGTAGTGGGGATAGTTGATAAGGCTTACTCTGTGTAGTCACATCGCAGTCCATGTCAGGAGCGCTCTGAGTAGTGGGGATAGTTGATAAGGCTTACTGTGTGTACTCACATTACAGTCCATGTCAGGAGCGCTCTGAGTAGTGGAGATAGTTGATAAGGCTTACTGTGTGTAGTCACATCACAGTCCATGTCAGGAGCGCTCTGAGTAGTGGGGATAGTTGATAAGGCTTACTGTGTGTAGTCACATCACAGTCCATGTCAGGAGCGCTCTGAGTAGTGGGAATAGTTGATAAGGCTTACTGTGTGTAGTCACATCACAGTCCATGTCAGGAGCGCTCTGAGTAGTGGGGATAGTTGATAAGGCTTACTGCGTGTGGTCACATCACAGTCCATGTCAGGAGCGCTCTGAATAGTGGAGATAGTTGATAAGGTTTACGGTGTGTAGTCACATCACAGTCGATGTCAGGAGCGCTCTGAGTAGTGGACATAGTTGGTAAGGCTTACTGGGTGTACTCACATCACAGTTCATGTCAGTAGCACTCTGAGTAGTGAGGATAGTTGATAAGGCTTACTGTGTGTAGTCACATCACAGTCCATGTCAGTAGCGCTCTGAATAGTGGAGATAGTTGATAAGGCTTACTGTGTGTGGTCACATCACAGTCCATGTCAGGAGCGCTCTGAGTAGTGGAGATAGTTGATAAGGCTTACTGTGTGTAGTCACATCGCAGTCCATGTCAGTAGCCCTCTGAGTAGTGGGGATAGTTGATAAGGCTTACTGTGTGTAGTCACATCACAGTCCATGTCAGGAGCGCTCTGAGTATTGGGAATAGTTGATAAGGCTTACTGTGTGTGGTCACATCACAGTCAATGTCAGGAGCGCTCTGAGTAGTGGGGATAGATGATAAGGATTACTGTGTGTACTCACATCACAATCCATGTCAGGAGCGCTCTGAATAGTGGGGATAGTTGATAAGTCTTACTGTGTGTGGTCACATCACAGTCCATGTCAGTAGCGCTCTGAATAGTGGAGATAGTTGATAAGGCTTACTGTGTGTAGTCACATCACAGTCCATGTCAGGAGCGCTCTGAGTAGTGGGAATAGTTGATAAGGCTTACTGTGTGTGGTCACATCACAGTCCATGTCAGGAGCGCTCTGAGTAGTGGGGATACTTGATAAGGCTTACTGTGTGTGGTCACATCACAATCCATGTCAGGAGCGCTCTGAGTAGTGGGGATAGTTGATAAGGCTCACTGTGTGTCCTCACATCACAGTCCATGTCAGGAGCGCTCTGAGTAGTGGGGATAGTTGATAAGGCTTACTGTGTGTAGTCACATCACAGTCCATGTCAGGAGCGCTCTGAGTAGTGGATATAGTTGATAAGGCTTACTGTGTGTAGTCACATCACAGTCCATGTCAGGAGCACTCTGAGTAGTGGAGATAATTGATAAGGCTTACTGTGTGTGGTCACATCACAGTCCATGTCAGGAGCGCTCTGAGTAGTGGAGATAATTGATAAGGCTTACTGTGTGTAGTCACATCACAGTCTATGTCAGTAGCGCTCTGAGTAGTGGAGATAGTTGATAAGGCTTACTGTGTGTACTCACATCACAGTCCATGTCAGGAGCGCTCTGAGTAGTGGGAATAGTTGATAAGGTTTACTGTGTGTACTCACATCACAGAATGTGGTCAGTCCATGTCAATAGCGCTCTGAGTAGTGGGGATAGTTGATAAGGCTCACTGTGTGTACTCACATCACAGTCCATGTCAGGAGCGCTCTGAGTAGTGGAGATAGTTGATAAGGCTTACTGTGTGTAGTCACATCACAGTCCATGTCAGGAGCGCTCTGAGTAGTGGGGATAGTTGATAAGGCTTACTGTGTGTAGTCACATCACAGTCCATGTCAGGAGCGCTCTGAGTAGTGGGAATAGTTGATAAGGCTTACTGTGTGTAGTCACATCACAGTCCATGTCAGGAGCGCTCTGAGTAGTGGGGATAGTTGATAAGGCTTACTGTGTGTAGTCACATCACAGTCCATGTCAGGAGCGCTCTGAGTAGTGGGGATAGTTGATAAGGTTTACGGTGTGTGGTCACATCACAGTCCATGTCAGGAGCGCTCTGAGTAGTGGGGATAGTTGATAAGGCTTACTCTGTGTAGTCACATCACAGTCCATGTCAGCAGCGCTCTGAATAGTGGAGATAGTTGATAAGGTTTACGGTGTGTAGTCACATCACAGTCCATGTCAGGAGCGCTCTGAGTAGTGGACATAGTTGGTAAGGCTTACTGGGTGTACTCACATCACAGTTCATGTCAGTAGCACTCTGAGTAGTGGGGATAGTTGATAAGGCTTACTGTGTGTAGTCACATCACAGTCCATGTCAGTAGCGCTCTGAATAGTGGAGATAGTTGATAAGGCTTACTGTGTGTGGTCACATAACAGTCCATGTCAGGAGCGCTCTGAGTAGTGGAGATAGTTGATAAGGCTTACTGTGTGTAGTCACATCGCAGTCCATGTCAGTAGCACTCTGAGTAGTGGGGATAGTTGATAAGGCTTACTGTGTGTAGTCACATCACAGTCCATGTCAGTAGCACTCTGAGTAGTGGAGATAGTTGATAAGGCTTACCGTGAGTAGTCACATCACAGTCCATATCAGGAGCGCTCTGAGTAGTGGGGATAGTTGATAAGGCTCACTGTGTGTCCTCACATCACAGTCCATGTCAGGAGCGCTCTGAGTAGTGGGGATAGTTGATAAGGCTTACTGGGTGTACTCACATCACAGTCCATGTCAGGAGCGCTCTGAGTAGTGGGGATAGTTGATAAGGCTTACTGGGTGTACTCACATCACAGTCCATGTCAGGAGCGCTCTGAGTAGTGGGGATAGTTGATAAGGCTTACTGTGTGTAGTCACATCACAGTCCCTGTCAGGAGCGCTCTGAGTAGTGGGGATAGTTGATAAGGTTTACGGTGTGTGGTCACATCACAGTAACATGTCAGGAGCGCTCTGAGTAGTGGGAATAGTTGATAAGGCTTACTCTGTGTAGTCACATCACAGTCCATGTCAGGAGCGCTCTGAGTAGTGGGGATAGTTGATAAGGCTTACTGTGTGTACTCACATCACAGTCCATGTCAGGAGCGCTCTGAGTAGCGGGGATAGTTGATAAGGCTTACTGTGTGTACACACATCACAGTCCATGTCAGGAGCGCTCTGAGTAGTGGGGATAGTTGATAAGGCTTACTGTGTGTACTCACATCACAGTCCATGTCAGGAGCGCCCTGAGTAGCGGGGATAGTTGATAAGGCTTACTGTGTGTACACACATCACAGTCCATGTCAGGAGCGCTCTGAGTAGTGGGGATAGTTGATAAGGCTTACTGGGTGTACTCACATCACAGTCCATGTCAGGAGCGCTCTGAGTAGTGGGGATAGTTGATAAGGCTTACTGTGTGTACTCACATCACAGTCCATGTCAGGAGCGCTCTGAGTAGTGGGGATAGTTGATAAGGCTTACTGGGTGTACTCACATCACAGTCCATGTCAGGAGCGCTCTGAGTAGTGGGGATAGTTGATAAGGCTTACTGTGTGCGGTCACATCACAGTCCATGTCAGGAGCGCTCTGAGTAGTGGGGATAGTTGATAAGGCTTACTGTGTGTACACACATCACAGTCCATGTCAGGAGCGCTCTGAGTAGTGGGGATAGTTGATAAGGCTTACTGGGTGTACTCACATCACAGTCCAAGTCAGGAAAGCTCTGAGTAGTGGGGATAGTTGATAAGGCTTACTGGGTGTACTCACATCACAGTCCATGTCAAGAGCGCTCTGAGTAGCGGGGATAGTTGATAAGGCTTACTGTGTGTACTCACACCACAGTCCATGTCAGGAGCGCTCTGAGTAGTGGGGATAGTTGATAAGGCTTACTGGGTGTACTCACATCACAGTCCATGAAAGGAGCGCTCTGAGTAGAGGGGATAGTTGCTAAGGCTTACTGTGTGTACTCACATCACAGTCCATGTCAGGAGCGCTCTGAGTAGTGGGGATAGTTGATAAGGCTTACTGTGTGTGGTCACATCACAGTCCATGTCAGGAGCGCTCTGAGTAGTGGGGTTAGTTGATAAGGCTTACTGTTTGTACTCACATCACAGTCTATGTCAGTGGCGCTCTGAGTAGTGGAGATAGTTGATAAGGTTTACGGTGTGTGGTCACATCACAGTCCATATCAGTAGCGCTCTGAGTAGTGGGGATAGTTGATAAGGCTTACTGTGTGTGGTCACATCACAGTCCATGTCAGGAGCGCTCTGAGTAGTGGGAATAGTTGATAAGGCTTACTGTGTGTAGTCACATCACAGTCCATGTCAGGAGCGCTCTGAGTAGTGGGAATAGTTGATAAGGCTTACTGTGTGTAGTCACATCACAGTCCATGTCAGGAGCGCTCTGAGTAATGGAGATAGTTGATAAGGCTTACTGTGTGTACTCACATCACAGTCCATGTCAGGAGCGCTCTGAATAGTGGAGATAGTTGATAAGGCTTACTGTGTGTGGTCACATCACAGTCCATGTCAGTAGCGCTCTGAGTAGTGGGGATAGTTGATAAGGCTTACTGTGTGTAGTCACATCACAGTCCATGTCAGGAGCGCTCTGAGTAGTGGGAATAGTTGATAAGGCTTACTGTGTGTAGTCACATCACAGTCCATGTCAGGAGCGCTCTGAGTAGTGGGGATAGTTGATAAGGCTTACTGTGTGTGGTCACATCACAGTCCATGTCAGGAGCGCTCTGAATAGTGGAGATAGTTGATAAGGTTTACGGTGTGTAGTCACATCACAGTCGATGTCAGGAGCGCTCTGAGTAGTGGACATAGTTGGTAAGGCTTACTGGGTGTACTCACATCACAGTTCATGTCAGTAGCACTCTGAGTAGTGAGGATAGTTGATAAGGCTTACTGTGTGTAGTCACATCACAGTCCATGTCAGTAGCGCTCTGAATAGTGGAGATAGTTGATAAGGCTTACTGTGTGTGGTCACATCACAGTCCATGTCAGGAGCGCTCTGAGTAGTGGAGATAGTTGATAAGGCTTACTGTGTGTAGTCACATCGCAGTCCATGTCAGTAGCCCTCTGAGTAGTGGGGATAGTTGATAAGGCTTACTGTGTGTAGTCACATCATAGTCCATGTCAGGAGCGCTCTGAGTATTGGGAATAGTTGATAAGGCTTACTGTGTGTGGTCACATCACAGTCAATGTCAGGAGCGCTCTGAGTAGTGGGGATAGATGATAAGGATTACTGTGTGTACTCACATCACAATCCATGTCAGGAGCGCTCTGAATAGTGGGGATAGTTGATAAGTCTTACTGTGTGTGGTCACATCACAGTCCATGTCAGTAGCGCTCTGAATAGTGGAGATAGTTGATAAGGCTTACTGTGTGTAGTCACATCACAGTCCATGTCAGGAGCGCTCTGAGTAGTGGGAATAGTTGATAAGGCTTACTGTGTGTGGTCACATCACAGTCCATGTCAGGAGCGCTCTGAGTAGTGGGGATACTTGATAAGGCTTACTGTGTGTGGTCACATCACAATCCATGTCAGGAGCGCTCTGAGTAGTGGGGATAGTTGATAAGGCTCACTGTGTGTCCTCACATCACAGTCCATGTCAGGAGCGCTCTGAGTAGTGGGGATAGTTGATAAGGCTTACTGTGTGTAGTCACATCACAGTCCATGTCAGGAGCGCTCTGAGTAGTGGATATAGTTGATAAGGCTTACTGTGTGTAGTCACATCACAGTCCATGTCAGGAGCACTCTGAGTAGTGGAGATAATTGATAAGGCTTACTGTGTGTGGTCACATCACAGTCCATGTCAGGAGCGCTCTGAGTAGTGGAGATAATTGATAAGGCTTACTGTGTGTAGTCACATCACAGTCTATGTCAGTAGCGCTCTGAGTAGTGGAGATAGTTGATAAGGCTTACTGTGTGTACTCACATCACAGTCCATGTCAGGAGCGCTCTGAGTAGTGGGAATAGTTGATAAGGTTTACTGTGTGTACTCACATCACAGAATGTGGTCAGTCCATGTCAATAGCGCTCTGAGTAGTGGGGATAGTTGATAAGGCTCACTGTGTGTACTCACATCACAGTCCATGTCAGGAGCGCTCTGAGTAGTGGAGATAGTTGATAAGGCTTACTGTGTGTAGTCACATCACAGTCCATGTCAGGAGCGCTCTGAGTAGTGGGGATAGTTGATAAGGCTTACTGTGTGTAGTCACATCACAGTCCATGTCAGGAGCGCTCTGAGTAGTGGGAATAGTTGATAAGGCTTACTGTGTGTAGTCACATCACAGTCCATGTCAGGAGCGCTCTGAGTAGTGGGGATAGTTGATAAGGCTTACTGTGTGTAGTCACATCACAGTCCATGTCAGGAGCGCTCTGAGTAGTGGGGATAGTTGATAAGGTTTACGGTGTGTGGTCACATCACAGTCCATGTCAGGAGCGCTCTGAGTAGTGGGGATAGTTGATAAGGCTTACTCTGTGTAGTCACATCACAGTCCATGTCAGCAGCGCTCTGAATAGTGGAGATAGTTGATAAGGTTTACGGTGTGTAGTCACATCACAGTCCATGTCAGGAGCGCTCTGAGTAGTGGACATAGTTGGTAAGGCTTACTGGGTGTACTCACATCACAGTTCATGTCAGTAGCACTCTGAGTAGTGGGGATAGTTGATAAGGCTTACTGTGTGTAGTCACATCACAGTCCATGTCAGTAGCGCTCTGAATAGTGGAGATAGTTGATAAGGCTTACTGTGTGTGGTCACATAACAGTCCATGTCAGGAGCGCTCTGAGTAGTGGAGATAGTTGATAAGGCTTACTGTGTGTAGTCACATCGCAGTCCATGTCAGTAGCACTCTGAGTAGTGGGGATAGTTGATAAGGCTTACTGTGTGTAGTCACATCACAGTCCATGTCAGTAGCACTCTGAGTAGTGGAGATAGTTGATAAGGCTTACCGTGAGTAGTCACATCACAGTCCATATCAGGAGCGCTCTGAGTAGTGGGGATAGTTGATAAGGCTCACTGTGTGTACTCACATCACAGTCCATGTCAGGAGCGCTCTGAGTAGTGGGGATAGTTGATAAGGCTTACTGGGTGTACTCACATCACAGTCCATGTCAGGAGCGCTCTGAGTAGTGGGGATAGTTGATAAGGCTTACTGGGTGTACTCACATCACAGTCCATGTCAGGAGCGCTCTGAGTAGTGGGGATAGTTGATAAGGCTTACTGTGTGTAGTCACATCACAGTCCCTGTCAGGAGCGCTCTGAGTAGTGGGGATAGTTGATAAGGTTTACGGTGTGTGGTCACATCACAGTAACATGTCAGGAGCGCTCTGAGTAGTGGGAATAGTTGATAAGGCTTACTCTGTGTAGTCACATCACAGTCCATGTCAGGAGCGCTCTGAGTAGTGGGGATAGTTGATAAGGCTTACTGTGTGTACTCACATCACAGTCCATGTCAGGAGCGCTCTGAGTAGCGGGGATAGTTGATAAGGCTTACTGTGTGTACACACATCACAGTCCATGTCAGGAGCGCTCTGAGTAGTGGGGATAGTTGATAAGGCTTACTGTGTGTACTCACATCACAGTCCATGTCAGGAGCGCCCTGAGTAGCGGGGATAGTTGATAAGGCTTACTGTGTGTACACACATCACAGTCCATGTCAGGAGCGCTCTGAGTAGTGGGGATAGTTGATAAGGCTTACTGGGTGTACTCACATCACAGTCCATGTCAGGAGCGCTCTGAGTAGTGGGGATAGTTGATAAGGCTTACTGTGTGTACTCACATCACAGTCCATGTCAGGAGCGCTCTGAGTAGTGGGGATAGTTGATAAGGCTTACTGGGTGTACTCACATCACAGTCCATGTCAGGAGCGCTCTGAGTAGTGGGGATAGTTGATAAGGCTTACTGTGTGCGGTCACATCACAGTCCATGTCAGGAGCGCTCTGAGTAGTGGGGATAGTTGATAAGGCTTACTGTGTGTACACACATCACAGTCCATGTCAGGAGCGCTCTGAGTAGTGGGGATAGTTGATAAGGCTTACTGGGTGTACTCACATCACAGTCCAAGTCAGGAAAGCTCTGAGTAGTGGGGATAGTTGATAAGGCTTACTGGGTGTACTCACATCACAGTCCATGTCAAGAGCGCTCTGAGTAGCGGGGATAGTTGATAAGGCTTACTGTGTGTACTCACACCACAGTCCATGTCAGGAGCGCTCTGAGTAGTGGGGATAGTTGATAAGGCTTACTGGGTGTACTCACATCACAGTCCATGAAAGGAGCGCTCTGAGTAGAGGGGATAGTTGCTAAGGCTTACTGTGTGTACTCACATCACAGTCCATGTCAGGAGCGCTCTGAGTAGTGGGGATAGTTGATAAGGCTTACTGTGTGTGGTCACATCACAGTCCATGTCAGGAGCGCTCTGAGTAGTGGGGTTAGTTGATAAGGCTTACTGTTTGTACTCACATCACAGTCTATGTCAGTGGCGCTCTGAGTAGTGGAGATAGTTGATAAGGTTTACGGTGTGTGGTCACATCACAGTCCATATCAGTAGCGCTCTGAGTAGTGGGGATAGTTGATAAGGCTTACTGTGTGTGGTCACATCACAGTCCATGTCAGGAGCGCTCTGAGTAGTGGGAATAGTTGATAAGGCTTACTGTGTGTAGTCACATCACAGTCCATGTCAGGAGCGCTCTGAGTAGTGGGAATAGTTGATAAGGCTTACTGTGTGTAGTCACATCACAGTCCATGTCAGGAGCGCTCTGAGTAATGGAGATAGTTGATAAGGCTTACTGTGTGTACTCACATCACAGTCCATGTCAGGAGCGCTCTGAATAGTGGAGATAGTTGATAAGGCTTACTGTGTGTGGTCACATCACAGTCCATGTCAGTAGCGCTCTGAGTAGTGGGGATAGTTGATAAGGCTTACTGTGTGTGGTCACATCACAGTCCATGACAGGAGCGCTCTGAGTAGTGGGAATAGTTGATAAGGCTTACTGAGTGTAGTCACATCACAGTCTATGTCAGGAGCGCTCTGAGTAGTGGGAATAGTTGATAAGGCTTACTGTGTGTAGTCACATCACAGTCCATGTCAGGAGCGCTCTGAGTAGTGGAGATAGTTGATAAGGCTTACTGTGTGTAGTCACATCGCAGTCCATGTCAGGAGCGCTCTGAGTAGTGGAGATAGTTGATAAGGCTTACTGTGTGTACTCACATCACAGTCCATGTCAGGAGCGCTCTGAGAAGTGGAGATAGTTGATAAGGATTACTGTGTGTAGTCACATCACAGTCCATGTCAGGAGCGCTCTGAGTAGTGGGGATAGTTGATAAGGCTTACTGTGTGTGGTCACATCACAGTCCATGTCAGGAGCGCTCTGAGTAGTGGGGATAGTTGATAAGGCTTACTGTTTGTACTCACATCACAGTCTATGTCAGTGGCGCTCTGAGTAGTGGAGATAGTTGATAAGGTTTACGGTGTGTGGTCACATCACAGTCCATGTCAGTAGCGCTCTGAGTAGTGGGGATAGTTGATAAGGCTTACTGTGTGTAGTCACATCACAGTTCATGTCATGAGCGCTCTGAGTAGTGGGGATAGTTGATAAGGCTTACTGTGTGTACTCACATCACAGTTCATGTCAGTAGCGCTCTGAGTAGTGGAGATAGTTGATAAGGCTTACTGGGTGTACTCACATCACAGTCCATGACAGGAGCGCTCTGAGTAGTGGGGATAGTTGATAAGGATTACTGTGTGTAGTCACATCACAGTCCATGACAGGAGCGCTCTGAGTAGTGGGGATAGTTGATAAGGCTTACTGTGTGTAGTCACATCACAGTCCATGACAGGAGCGCTCTGAGTAGTGGGGATAGTTGATAAGGCTTACTGTGTGTAGTCACATCACAGTCCATGTCAGGAGCGCTCTGAGTAGTGGAGATAGTTGATAAGGCTTACTGTGTGTAGTCACATCACAGTCCATGTCAGGAGAGCTCTGAGTAGTGGAGATAGTTGATAAGGCTTACTGTGTGTAGTCACATCACAGTCCATGTCAGGAGCGCTCTGAGTAGTGGACATAGTTGATAAGGCTTACTGTGTGTAGTCACATCACAGTTCATGTCAGTAG
The DNA here is from genome assembly GCA_946902985.2 of Meconema thalassinum. Lineage (NCBI taxonomy): Eukaryota > Metazoa > Arthropoda > Insecta > Orthoptera > Tettigoniidae > Meconema > Meconema thalassinum. The sequence goes on along the minus strand of OX336392.1, from coordinate 4,381,508 downwards.
CGCTCTGAGTAGTGGACATAGTTGATAAGGCTTACTGGGTGTACTCACATCACAGTCCATGTCAGGAGCGCTCTGAGTAGTGGGGATAGTTGATAAGGCTTACTGTGTGTAGTCACATCACAGTCCATGTCAGGAGCGCTCTGAGTAGTGGACATAGTTGGTAAGGCTTACTGGGTGTACTCACATCACAGTCCATGTCAGTAGCGCTCTGAATAGTGGAGATAGTTGATAAGGTTTACGGTGTGTAGTCACATCACAGTCCACGTCAGGAGCGCTCTGAGTAGTGGACATAGTTGGTAAGGCTTACTGGGTGTACTCACATCACAGTTCATGTCAGTAGCGCTCTGAATAGTGGAGATAGTTGATAAGGCTTACTGTGTGTGGTCACATCACTCCATGTCAGGAGCGCTCTGAGTAGTGGGGATAGTTGATAAGGCTTACTGTGTGTAGTCACATCACAGTCCATGTCAGTAGCGCTCTGAATAGTGGAGATAGTTGATAAGGCTTACTGTGTGTGGTCACATCACTCCATGTCAGGAGCGCTCTGAGTAGTGGAGATAGTTGATAAGGCTTACTGTGTGTAGTCACATCGCAGTCCATGTCAGTAGCGCTCTGAGTAGTGGGGATAGTTGATAAGGCTTACTGTGTGTAGTCACATCACAGTCCATGTCAGGAGCGCTCTGAGTAGTGGGAATAGTTGATAAGGCTTACTGTGTGTGGTCACATCACAGTCCATGTCAGGAGCGCTCTGAGTAGTGGGGATAGTTGATAAGGCTTACTGTGTGTACTCACATCACAATCCATGTCAGGAGCGCTCTGAATAGAGGGGATAGTTGATAAGGCTTACTGTGTGTGGTCACATCACAGTCCATGTCAGTAGCGCTCTGAATAGTGGAGATAGTTGATAAGGCTTACTGTGTGTAGTCACATCACAGTCCATGTCAGGAGCGCTCTGAGTAGTGGGAATAGTTGATAAGGCTTACTGTGTGTGGTCACATCACAGTCCATGTCAGGAGCGCTCTGAGTAGTGGGGATAGTTGATAAGGCTCACTGTGTGTACTCACATCACAGTCCATGTCAGGAGCGCTCTGAGTAGTGGGGATAGTTGATAAGGCTTACTGGGTGTACTCACATCACAGTCCATGTCAGGAGCGCTCTGAGTAGTGGGGATAGTTGATAAGGCTTACTGGGTGTACTCACATCACAGTCCATGTCAGGAGCGCTCTGAGTAGTGGGGATAGTTGATAAGGCTTACTGTGTGTAGTCACATCACAGTCCCTGTCAGGAGCGCTCTGAGTAGTGGGGATAGTTGATAAGGTTTACGGTGTGTGGTCACATCACAGTAACATGTCAGGAGCGCTCTGAGTAGTGGGAATAGTTGATAAGGCTTACTCTGTGTAGTCACATCACAGTCCATGTCAGGAGCGCTCTGAGTAGTGGGGATAGTTGATAAGGCTTACTGTGTGTACTCACATCACAGTCCATGTCAGGAGCGCTCTGAGTAGCGGGGATAGTTGATAAGGCTTACTGTGTGTACACACATCACAGTCCATGTCAGGAGCGCTCTGAGTAGTGGGGATAGTTGATAAGGCTTACTGTGTGTACTCACATCACAGTCCATGTCAGGAGCGCCCTGAGTAGCGGGGATAGTTGATAAGGCTTACTGTGTGTACACACATCACAGTCCATGTCAGGAGCGCTCTGAGTAGTGGGGATAGTTGATAAGGCTTACTGGGTGTACTCACATCACAGTCCATGTCAGGAGCGCTCTGAGTAGTGGGGATAGTTGATAAGGCTTACTGTGTGTACTCACATCACAGTCCATGTCAGGAGCGCTCTGAGTAGTGGGGATAGTTGATAAGGCTTACTGGGTGTACTCACATCACAGTCCATGTCAGGAGCGCTCTGAGTAGTGGGGATAGTTGATAAGGCTTACTGTGTGCGGTCACATCACAGTCCATGTCAGGAGCGCTCTGAGTAGTGGGGATAGTTGATAAGGCTTACTGTGTGTACACACATCACAGTCCATGTCAGGAGCGCTCTGAGTAGTGGGGATAGTTGATAAGGCTTACTGGGTGTACTCACATCACAGTCCAAGTCAGGAAAGCTCTGAGTAGTGGGGATAGTTGATAAGGCTTACTGGGTGTACTCACATCACAGTCCATGTCAAGAGCGCTCTGAGTAGCGGGGATAGTTGATAAGGCTTACTGTGTGTACTCACACCACAGTCCATGTCAGGAGCGCTCTGAGTAGTGGGGATAGTTGATAAGGCTTACTGGGTGTACTCACATCACAGTCCATGAAAGGAGCGCTCTGAGTAGAGGGGATAGTTGCTAAGGCTTACTGTGTGTACTCACATCACAGTCCATGTCAGGAGCGCTCTGAGTAGTGGGGATAGTTGATAAGGCTTACTGTGTGTGGTCACATCACAGTCCATGTCAGGAGCGCTCTGAGTAGTGGGGTTAGTTGATAAGGCTTACTGTTTGTACTCACATCACAGTCTATGTCAGTGGCGCTCTGAGTAGTGGAGATAGTTGATAAGGTTTACGGTGTGTGGTCACATCACAGTCCATATCAGTAGCGCTCTGAGTAGTGGGGATAGTTGATAAGGCTTACTGTGTGTGGTCACATCACAGTCCATGTCAGGAGCGCTCTGAGTAGTGGGAATAGTTGATAAGGCTTACTGTGTGTAGTCACATCACAGTCCATGTCAGGAGCGCTCTGAGTAGTGGGAATAGTTGATAAGGCTTACTGTGTGTAGTCACATCACAGTCCATGTCAGGAGCGCTCTGAGTAATGGAGATAGTTGATAAGGCTTACTGTGTGTACTCACATCACAGTCCATGTCAGGAGCGCTCTGAATAGTGGAGATAGTTGATAAGGCTTACTGTGTGTGGTCACATCACAGTCCATGTCAGTAGCGCTCTGAGTAGTGGGGATAGTTGATAAGGCTTACTGTGTGTGGTCACATCACAGTCCATGACAGGAGCGCTCTGAGTAGTGGGAATAGTTGATAAGGCTTACTGAGTGTAGTCACATCACAGTCTATGTCAGGAGCGCTCTGAGTAGTGGGCATAGTTGATAAGGCTTACTGTGTGTAGTCACATCACAGTCCATGTCAGGAGCGCTCTGAGTAGTGGAGATAGTTGATAAGGCTTACTGTGTGTAGTCACATCGCAGTCCATGTCAGGAGCGCTCTGAGTAGTGGAGATAGTTGATAAGGCTTACTGTGTGTACTCACATCACAGTCCATGTCAGGAGCGCTCTGAGAAGTGGAGATAGTTGATAAGGATTACTGTGTGTAGTCACATCACAGTCCATGTCAGGAGCGCTCTGAGTAGTGGGGATAGTTGATAAGGCTTACTGTGTGTGGTCACATCACAGTCCATGTCAGGAGCGCTCTGAGTAGTGGGGATAGTTGATAAGGCTTACTGTTTGTACTCACATCACAGTCTATGTCAGTGGCGCTCTGAGTAGTGGAGATAGTTGATAAGGTTTACGGTGTGTGGTCACATCACAGTCCATGTCAGTAGCGCTCTGAGTAGTGGGGATAGTTGATAAGGCTTACTGTGTGTAGTCACATCACAGTTCATGTCATGAGCGCTCTGAGTAGTGGGGATAGTTGATAAGGCTTACTGTGTGTACTCACATCACAGTTCATGTCAGTAGCGCTCTGAGTAGTGGAGATAGTTGATAAGGCTTACTGGGTGTACTCACATCACAGTCCATGACAGGAGCGCTCTGAGTAGTGGGGATAGTTGATAAGGATTACTGTGTGTAGTCACATCACAGTCCATGACAGGAGCGCTCTGAGTAGTGGGGATAGTTGATAAGGCTTACTGTGTGTAGTCACATCACAGTCCATGACAGGAGCGCTCTGAGTAGTGGGGATAGTTGATAAGGCTTACTGTGTGTAGTCACATCACAGTCCATGTCAGGAGCGCTCTGAGTAGTGGAGATAGTTGATAAGGCTTACTGTGTGTAGTCACATCACAGTCCATGTCAGGAGAGCTCTGAGTAGTGGAGATAGTTGATAAGGCTTACTGTGTGTAGTCACATCACAGTCCATGTCAGGAGCGCTCTGAGTAGTGGACATAGTTGATAAGGCTTACTGTGTGTAGTCACATCACAGTTCATGTCAGTAGCGCTCTGAGTAGTGGACATAGTTGATAAGGCTTACTGGGTGTACTCACATCACAGTCCATGTCAGGAGCGCTCTGAGTAGTGGGGATAGTTGATAAGGCTTACTGTGTGTAGTCACATCACAGTCCATGTCAGGAGCGCTCTGAGTAGTGGACATAGTTGGTAAGGCTTACTGGGTGTACTCACATCACAGTCCATGTCAGTAGCGCTCTGAATAGTGGAGATAGTTGATAAGGTTTACGGTGTGTAGTCACATCACAGTCCACGTCAGGAGCGCTCTGAGTAGTGGACATAGTTGGTAAGGCTTACTGGGTGTACTCACATCACAGTTCATGTCAGTAGCGCTCTGAATAGTGGAGATAGTTGATAAGGCTTACTGTGTGTGGTCACATCACTCCATGTCAGGAGCGCTCTGAGTAGTGGGGATAGTTGATAAGGCTTACTGTGTGTAGTCACATCACAGTCCATGTCAGTAGCGCTCTGAATAGTGGAGATAGTTGATAAGGCTTACTGTGTGTGGTCACATCACTCCATGTCAGGAGCGCTCTGAGTAGTGGAGATAGTTGATAAGGCTTACTGTGTGTAGTCACATCGCAGTCCATGTCAGTAGCGCTCTGAGTAGTGGGGATAGTTGATAAGGCTTACTGTGTGTAGTCACATCACAGTCCATGTCAGGAGCGCTCTGAGTAGTGGGAATAGTTGATAAGGCTTACTGTGTGTGGTCACATCACAGTCCATGTCAGGAGCGCTCTGAGTAGTGGGGATAGTTGATAAGGCTTACTGTGTGTACTCACATCACAATCCATGTCAGGAGCGCTCTGAATAGAGGGGATAGTTGATAAGGCTTACTGTGTGTGGTCACATCACAGTCCATGTCAGTAGCGCTCTGAATAGTGGAGATAGTTGATAAGGCTTACTGTGTGTAGTCACATCACAGTCCATGTCAGGAGCGCTCTGAGTAGTGGGAATAGTTGATAAGGCTTACTGTGTGTGGTCACATCACAGTCCATGTCAGGAGCGCTCTGAGTAGTGGGGATACTTGATAAGGCTTACTGTGTGTGGTCACATCACAGTCCATGTCAGGAGCGCTCTGAGTAGTGGGGATAGTTGATAAGGCTTACTGTGTGTCCTCACATCACAGTCCATGTCAGGAGCGCTCTGAATAGTGGGGATAGTTGATAAGGCTTACTGTGTGTAGTCACATCACAGTCCATGTCAGGAGCGCTCTGAGTAGTGGAGATAGTTGATAAGGCTTACTGTGTCTAGTCACATCACAGTCCATGTCAGGAGCACTCTGAGTAGTGGAGATAATTGATAAGGCTTACTGTGTGTGGTCACATCACAGTCCATGTCAGGAGCGCTCTGAGTAGTGGAGATAATTGATAAGGCTTACTGTGTGTAGTCACATCACAGTCTATGTCAGTAGCGCTCTGAGTAGTGGAGATAGTTGATAAGGCTTACTGTGTGTACTCACATCACAGTCCATGTCAGGAGCGCTCTGAGTAATGGGGATAGTTGATAAGGTTTACGGTGTGTGGTCACATCACAGTCAATGTCAGAAGCGCTCTGAGTAGTGGGGATACTTGATAAGGCTTACTGTGTGTGGTCACATCACAGTCCATGTCAGGTGCGCTCTGAGTAGTAGGGATAGTTGATAAGGCTTACTGTGTGTCCTCACATCACAGTCCATGTCAGGAGCGCTCTGAGTAGTGGGGATAGTTGATAAGGCTTACTGTGTGTTGTTACATCACAGTCCATGTCAGGAGCACTCTGAGTAGTGGAGATAATTGATAAGGCTTACTGTGTGTGGTCACATCACAGTCCATGTCAGGAGCGCTCTGAGTAGTGGGGATAGTTGATAAGGCTTACTGTGTGTCCTCACATCACAGTCCATGTCAGGAGCGCTCTGAGTAGTGGGGATAGTTGATAAGGCTTACTGTGTGTAGTCACATCACAGTCCATGTCAGGAGCGCTCTGAGTAGTGGAGATAGTTGATAAGGCTTACTGTGTGTACTCACATCACAGTCCATGTCAGGGGCGGTCTGAGTAGTGGGAATAGTTGATAAGGCTTACTGTGTGTACTCACATCACAGAATGTGGTCAGTCCATGTCAATAGCGCTCTGAGTAGTGGGGATAGTTGATAAGACTCACTGTGTGTACTCACATTACAGTCCATGTCAGGAGCGCTCTGAGTAGTGGAGATAGTTGATAAGGCTTACTGTGTGTAGTCACATCACAGTCCATGTCAGGAGCGCTCTGAGTAGTGGGGATAGTTGATAAGGCTTACTGTGTGTAGTCACATCACAGTCCATGTCAGGAGCGCTCTGAGTAGTGGGAATAGTTGATAAGGCTTACTGTGTGTAGTCACATCACAGTCCATGTCAGGAGCGCTCTGAGTAGTGGGGATAGTTGATAAGGCTTACTGTGTGTAGTCACATCACAGTCCATGTCAGGAGCGCTCTGAGTAGTGGGGATAGTTGATAAGGTTTACGGTGTGTGGTCACATCACAGTCCATGTCAGGAGCGCTCTGAGTAGTGGGGATAGTTGATAAGGCTTACTCTGTGTAGTCACATCACAGTCCATGTCAGGAGCGCTCTGAGTAGTGGGGATAGTTGATAAGGCTTACTGTGTGTACTCACATTACAGTCCATGTCAGGAGCGCTCTGAGTAGTGGAGATAGTTGATAAGGCTTACTGTGTGTAGTCACATCACAGTCCATGTCAGGAGCGCTCTGAGTAGTGGGGATAGTTGATAAGGCTTACTGTGTGTAGTCACATCACAGTCCATGTCAGGAGCGCTCTGAGTAGTGGGAATAGTTGATAAGGCTTACTGTGTGTAGTCACATCACAGTCCATGTCAGGAGCGCTCTGAGTAGTGGGGATAGTTGATAAGGCTTACTGTGTGTGGTCACATCACAGTCCATGTCAGGAGCGCTCTGAATAGTGGAGATAGTTGATAAGGTTTACGGTGTGTAGTCACATCACAGTCGATGTCAGGAGCGCTCTGAGTAGTGGACATAGTTGGTAAGGCTTACTGGGTGTACTCACATCACAGTTCATGTCAGTAGCACTCTGAGTAGTGAGGATAGTTGATAAGGCTTACTGTGTGTAGTCACATCACAGTCCATGTCAGTAGCGCTCTGAATAGTGGAGATAGTTGATAAGGCTTACTGTGTGTGGTCACATCACAGTCCATGTCAGGAGCGCTCTGAGTAGAGGAGATAGTTGATAAGGCTTACTGTGTGTAGTCACATCGCAGTCCATGTCAGTAGCCCTCTGAGTAGTGGGGATAGTTGATAAGGCTTACTGTGTGTAGTCACATCACAGTCCATGTCAGGAGCGCTCTGAGTATTGGGAATAGTTGATAAGGCTTACTGTGTGTGGTCACATCACAGTCAATGTCAGGAGCGCTCTGAGTAGTGGGGATAGATGATAAGGATTACTGTGTGTACTCACATCACAATCCATGTCAGGAGCGCTCTGAATAGTGGGGATAGTTGATAAGTCTTACTGTGTGTGGTCACATCACAGTCCATGTCAGTAGCGCTCTGAATAGTGGAGATAGTTGATAAGGCTTACTGTGTGTAGTCACATCACAGTCCATGTCAGGAGCGCTCTGAGTAGTGGGAATAGTTGATAAGGCTTACTGTGTGTGGTCACATCACAGTCCATGTCAGGAGCGCTCTGAGTAGTGGGGATACTTGATAAGGCTTACTGTGTGTGGTCACATCACAATCCATGTCAGGAGCGCTCTGAGTAGTGGGGATAGTTGATAAGGCTTACTGTGTGTCCTCACATCACAGTCCATGTCAGGAGCGCTCTGAGTAGTGGGGATAGTTGATAAGGCTTACTGTGTGTAGTCACATCACAGTCCATGTCAGGAGCGCTCTGAGTAGTGGATATAGTTGATAAGGCTTACTGTGTGTAGTCACATCACAGTCCATGTCAGGAGCACTCTGAGTAGTGGAGATAATTGATAAGGCTTACTGTGTGTGGTCACATCACAGTCCATGTCAGGAGCGCTCTGAGTAGTGGAGATAATTTATAAGGCTTACTGTGTGTAGTCACATCACAGTCTATGTCAGTAGCGCTCTGAGTAGTGGAGATAGTTGATAAGGCTTACTGTGTGTACTCACATCACAGTCCATGTCAGGAGCGCTCTGAGTAGTGGGAATAGTTGATAAGGCTTACTGTGTGTACTCACATCACAGTCCATGTCAGGAGCGCTCTGAGTAGTGGGAATAGTTGATAAGGCTTACTGTGTGTACTCACATCACAGAATGTGGTCAGTCCATGTCAATAGCGCTCTGAGTAGTGGGGATAGTTGATAAGGCTCACTGTGTGTACTCACATCACAGTCCATGTCAGGAGCGCTCTGAGTAGTGGAGATAGTTGATAAGGCTTACTGTGTGTAGTCACATCACAGTCCATGTCAGGAGCGCTCTGAGTAGTGGACATAGTTGGTAAGGCTTACTGGGTGTACTCACATCACAGTCCATGTCAGTAGCGCTCTGAATAGTGGAGATAGTTGATAAGGTTTACGGTGTGTAGTCACATCACAGTCCACGTCAGGAGCGCTCTGAGTAGTGGACATAGTTGGTAAGGCTTACTGGGTGTACTCACATCACAGTTCATGTCAGTAGCGCTCTGAATAGTGGAGATAGTTGATAAGGCTTACTGTGTGTGGTCACATCACTCCATGTCAGGAGCGCTCTGAGTAGTGGGGATAGTTGATAAGGCTTACTGTGTGTAGTCACATCACAGTCCATGTCAGTAGCGCTCTGAATAGTGGAGATAGTTGATAAGGCTTACTGTGTGTGGTCACATCACTCCATGTCAGGAGCGCTCTGAGTAGTGGAGATAGTTGATAAGGCTTACTGTGTGTAGTCACATCGCAGTCCATGTCAGTAGCGCTCTGAGTAGTGGGGATAGTTGATAAGGCTTACTGTGTGTAGTCACATCACAGTCCATGTCAGGAGCGCTCTGAGTAGTGGGAATAGTTGATAAGGCTTACTGTGTGTGGTCACATCACAGTCCATGTCAGGAGCGCTCTGAGTAGTGGGGATAGTTGATAAGGCTTACTGTGTGTACTCACATCACAATCCATGTCAGGAGCGCTCTGAATAGTGGGGATAGTTGATAAGGCTTACTGTGTGTGGTCACATCACAGTCCATGTCAGTAGCGCTCTGAATAGTGGAGATAGTTGATAAGGCTTACTGTGTGTAGTCACATCACAGTCCATGTGAGGAGCGCTCTGAGTAGTGGGAATAGTTGATAAGGCTTACTGTGTGTGGTCACATCACAGTCCATGTCAGGAGCGCTCTGAGTAGTGGGGATACTTGATAAGGCTTACTGTGTGTGGTCACATCACAGTCCATGTCAGGAGCGCTCTGAGTAGTGGGGATAGTTGATAAGGCTTACTGTGTGTCCTCACATCACAGTCCATGTCAGGAGCGCTCTGAGTAGTGGGGATAGTTGATAAGGCTTACTGTGTGTAGTCACATCACAGTCCATGTCAGGAGTGCTCTGAGTAGTGGAGATAGTTGATAAGGCTTACTGTGTCTAGTCACATCACAGTCCATGTCAGGAGCGCTCTGAGTAGTGGAGATAATTGATAAGGCTTACTGTGTGTAGTCACATCACAGTCTATGTCAGTAGCGCTCTGAGTAGTGGAGATAGTTGATAAGGCTTACTGTGTGTACTCACATCACAGTCCATGTCAGGAGCGCTCTGAGTAATGGGGATAGTTGATAAGGTTTACGGTGTGTGGTCACATCACAGTCAATGTCAGAAGCGCTCTGAGTAGTGGGGATACTTGATAAGGCTTACTGTGTGTGGTCACATCACAGTCCATGTCAGGTGCGCTCTGAGTAGTAGGGATAGTTGATAAGGCTTACTGTGTGTCCTCACATCACAGTCCATGTCAGGAGCGCTCTGAGTAGTGGGGATAGTTGATAAGGCTTACTGTGTGTTGTTACATCACAGTCCATGTCAGGAGCACTCTGAGTAGTGGAGATAATTGATAAGGCTTACTGTGTGTGGTCACATCACAGTCCATGTCAGGAGCGCTCTGAGTAGTGGGGATAGTTGATAAGGCTTACTGTGTGTCCTCACATCACAGTCCATGTCAGGAGCGCTCTGAGTAGTGGGGATAGTTGATAAGGCTTACTGTGTGTAGTCACATCACAGTCCATGTCAGGAGCGCTCTGAGTAGTGGAGATAGTTGATAAGGCTTACTGTGTGTACTCACATCACAGTCCATGTCAGGGGCGGTCTGAGTAGTGGGAATAGTTGATAAGGCTTACTGTGTGTACTCACATCACAGAATGTGGTCAGTCCATGTCAATAGCGCTCTGAGTAGTGGGGATAGTTGATAAGGCTCACTGTGTGTACTCACATTACAGTCCATGTCAGGAGCGCTCTGAGTAGTGGAGATAGTTGATAAGGCTTACTGTGTGTAGTCACATCACAGTCCATGTCAGGAGCGCTCTGAGTAGTGGGGATAGTTGATAAGGCTTACTGTGTGTAGTCACATCACAGTCCATGTCAGGAGCGCTCTGAGTAGTGGGAATAGTTGATAAGGCTTACTGTGTGTAGTCACATCACAGTCCATGTCAGGAGCGCTCTGAGTAGTGGGGATAGTTGATAAGGCTTACTGTGTGTAGTCACATCACAGTCCATGTCAGGAGCGCTCTGAGTAGTGGGGATAGTTGATAAGGTTTACGGTGTGTGGTCACATCACAGTCCATGTCAGGAGCGCTCTGAGTAGTGGGGATAGTTGATAAGGCTTACTCTGTGTAGTCACATCACAGTCCATGTCAGGAGCGCTCTGAGTAGTGGGGATAGTTGATAAGGCTTACTGTGTGTACTCACATTACAGTCCATGTCAGGAGCGCTCTGAGTAGTGGAGATAGTTGATAAGGCTTACTGTGTGTAGTCACATCACAGTCCATGTCAGGAGCGCTCTGAGTAGTGGGGATAGTTGATAAGGCTTACTGTGTGTAGTCACATCACAGTCCATGTCAGGAGCGCTCTGAGTAGTGGGAATAGTTGATAAGGCTTACTGTGTGTAGTCACATCACAGTCCATGTCAGGAGCGCTCTGAGTAGTGGGGATAGTTGATAAGGCTTACTGTGTGTGGTCACATCACAGTCCATGTCAGGAGCGCTCTGAATAGTGGAGATAGTTGATAAGGTTTACGGTGTGTAGTCACATCACAGTCGATGTCAGGAGCGCTCTGAGTAGTGGACATAGTTGGTAAGGCTTACTGGGTGTACTCACATCACAGTTCATGTCAGTAGCACTCTGAGTAGTGAGGATAGTTGATAAGGCTTACTGTGTGTAGTCACATCACAGTCCATGTCAGTAGCGCTCTGAATAGTGGAGATAGTTGATAAGGCTTACTGTGTGTGGTCACATCACAGTCCATGTCAGGAGCGCTCTGAGTAGTGGAGATAGTTGATAAGGCTTACTGTGTGTAGTCACATCGCAGTCCATGTCAGTAGCCCTCTGAGTAGTGGGGATAGTTGATAAGGCTTACTGTGTGTAGTCACATCACAGTCCATGTCAGGAGCGCTCTGAGTATTGGGAATAGTTGATAAGGCTTACTGTGTGTGGTCACATCACAGTCAATGTCAGGAGCGCTCTGAGTAGTGGGGATAGATGATAAGGATTACTGTGTGTACTCACATCACAATCCATGTCAGAAGCGCTCTGAATAGTGGGGATAGTATAAGTCTTACTGTGTGTGGTCACATCACAGTCCATGTCAGTAGCGCTCTGAATAGTGGAGATAGTTGATAAGGCTTACTGTGTGTAGTCACATCACAGTCCATGTCAGGAGCGCTCTGAGTAGTGGGAATAGTTGATAAGGCTTACTGTGTGTGGTCACATCACAGTCCATGTCAGGAGCGCTCTGAGTAGTGGGGATACTTGATAAGGCTTACTGTGTGTGGTCACATCACAATCCATGTCAGGAGCGCTCTGAGTAGTGGGGATAGTTGATAAGGCTTACTGTGTGTCCTCACATCACAGTCCATGTCAGGAGCGCTCTGAGTAGTGGGGATAGTTGATAAGGCTTACTGTGTGTAGTCACATCACAGTCCATGTCAGGAGCGCTCTGAGTAGTGGATATAGTTGATAAGGCTTACTGTGTGTAGTCACATCACAGTCCATGTCAGGAGCACTCTGAGTAGTGGAGATAATTGATAAGGCTTACTGTGTGTGGTCACATCACAGTCCATGTCAGGAGCGCTCTGAGTAGTGGAGATAATTGATAAGGCTTACTGTGTGTAGTCACATCACAGTCTATGTCAGTAGCGCTCTGAGTAGTGGAGATAGTTGATAAGGCTTACTGTGTGTACTCACATCACAGTCCATGTCAGGAGCGCTCTGAGTAGTGGGAATAGTTGATAAGGCTTACTGTGTGTACTCACATCACAGAATGTGGTCAGTCCATGTCAATAGCGCTCTGAGTAGTGGGGATAGTTGATAAGGCTCACTGTGTGTACTCACATCACAGTCCATGTCAGGAGCGCTCTGAGTAGTGGAGATAGTTGATAAGGCTTACTGTGTGTAGTCACATCACAGTCCATGTCAGGAGCGCTCTGAGTAGTGGGGATAGTTGATAAGGCTTACTGTGTGTAGTCACATCACAGTCCATGTCAGGAGCGCTCTGAGTAGTGGGAATAGTTGATAAGGCTTACTGTGTGTAGTCACATCACAGTCCATGTCAGGAGCGCTCTGAGTAGTGGGGATAGTTGATAAGGCTTACTGTGTGTAGTCACATCACAGTCCATGTCAGGAGCGCTCTGAGTAGTGGGGATAGTTGATAAGGTTTACGGTGTGTGGTCACATCACAGTCCATGTCAGGAGCGCTCTGAGTAGTGGGGATAGTTGATAAGGCTTACTGTGTGTAGTCACATCACAGTCCATGTCAGTAGCGCTCTGAATAGTGGAGATAGTTGATAAGGCTTACTGTGTGTGGTCACATCACTCCATGTCAGGAGCGCTCTGAGTAGTGGAGATAGTTGATAAGGCTTACTGTGTGTAGTCACATCGCAGTCCATGTCAGTAGCGCTCTGAGTAGTGGGGATAGTTGATAAGGCTTACTGTGTGTAGTCACATCACAGTCCATGTCAGGAGCGCTCTGAGTAGTGGGAATAGTTGATAAGGCTTACTGTGTGTGGTCACATCACAGTCCATGTCAGGAGCGCTCTGAGTAGTGGGGATAGTTGATAAGGCTTACTGTGTGTACTCACATCACAATCCATGTCAGGAGCGCTCTGAATAGTGGGGATAGTTGATAAGGCTTACTGTGTGTGGTCACATCACAGTCCATGTCAGTAGCGCTCTGAATAGTGGAGATAGTTGATAAGGCTTACTGTGTGTAGTCACATCACAGTCCATGTCAGGAGCGCTCTGAGTAGTGGGAATAGTTGATAAGGCTTACTGTGTGTGGTCACATCACAGTCCATGTCAGGAGCGCTCTGAGTAGTGGGGATACTTGATAAGGCTTACTGTGTGTGGTCACATCACAGTCCATGTCAGGAGCGCTCTGAGTAGTGGGGATAGTTGATAAGGCTTACTGTGTGTCCTCACATCACAGTCCATGTCAGGAGCGCTCTGAGTAGTGGGGATAGTTGATAAGGCTTACTGTGTGTAGTCACATCACAGTCCATGTCAGGAGCGCTCTGAGTAGTGGAGATAGTTGATAAGGCTTACTGTGTCTAGTCACATCACAGTCCATGTCAGGAGCACTCTGAGTAGTGGAGATAATTGATAAGGCTTACTGTGTGTGGTCACATCACAGTCCATGTCAGGAGCGCTCTGAGTAGTGGAGATAATTGATAAGGCTTACTGTGTGTAGTCACATCACAGTCTATGTCAGTAGCGCTCTGAGTAGTGGAGATAGTTGATAAGGCTTACTGTGTGTACTCACATCACAGTCCATGTCAGGAGCGCTCTGAGTAATGGGGATAGTTGATAAGGTTTACGGTGTGTGGTCACATCACAGTCAATGTCAGAAGCGCTCTGAGTAGTGGGGATACTTGATAAGGCTTACTGTGTGTGGTCACATCACAGTCCATGTCAGGTGCGCTCTGAGTAGTAGGGATAGTTGATAAGGCTTACTGTGTGTCCTCACATCACAGTCCATGTCAGGAGCGCTCTGAGTAGTGGGGATAGTTGATAAGCCTTACTGTGTGTTGTTACATCACAGTCCATGTCAGGAGCACTCTGAGTAGTGGAGATAATTGATAAGGCTTACTGTGTGTGGTCACATCACAGTCCATGTCAGGAGCGCTCTGAGTAGTGGGGATAGTTGATAAGGCTTACTGTGTGTCCTCACATCACAGTCCATGTCAGGAGCGCTCTGAGTAGTGGGGATAGTTGATAAGGCTTACTGTGTGTAGTCACATCACAGTCCATGTCAGGAGCGCTCTGAGTAGTGGAGATAGTTGATAAGGCTTACTGTGTGTACTCACATCACAGTCCATGTCAGGGGCGGTCTGAGTAGTGGGAATAGTTGATAAGGCTTACTGTGTGTACTCACATCACAGAATGTGGTCAGTCCATGTCAATAGCGCTCTGAGTAGTGGGGATAGTTGATAAGGCTCACTGTGTGTACTCACATTACAGTCCATGTCAGGAGCGCTCTGAGTAGTGGAGATAGTTGATAAGGCTTACTGTGTGTAGTCACATCACAGTCCATGTCAGGAGCGCTCTGAGTAGTGGGGATAGTTGATAAGGCTTACTGTGTGTAGTCACATCACAGTCCATGTCAGGAGCGCTCTGAGTAGTGGGAATAGTTGATAAGGCTTACTGTGTGTAGTCACATCACAGTCCATGTCAGGAGCGCTCTGAGTAGTGGGGATAGTTGATAAGGCTTACTGTGTGTAGTCACATCACAGTCCATGTCAGGAGCGCTCTGAGTAGTGGGGATAGTTGATAAGGTTTACGGTGTGTGGTCACATCACAGTCCATGTCAGGAGCGCTCTGAGTAGTGGGGATAGTTGATAAGGCTTACTCTGTGTAGTCACATCACAGTCCATGTCAGGAGCGCTCTGAGTAGTGGGGATAGTTGATAAGGCTTACTGTGTGTACTCACATTACAGTCCATGTCAGGAGCGCTCTGAGTAGTGGAGATAGTTGATAAGGCTTACTGTGTGTAGTCACATCACAGTCCATGTCAGGAGCGCTCTGAGTAGTGGGGATAGTTGATAAGGCTTACTGTGTGTAGTCACATCACAGTCCATGTCAGGAGCGCTCTGAGTAGTGGGAATAGTTGATAAGGCTTACTGTGTGTAGTCACATCACAGTCCATGTCAGGAGCGCTCTGAGTAGTGGGGATAGTTGATAAGGCTTACTGTGTGTGGTCACATCACAGTCCATGTCAGGAGCGCTCTGAATAGTGGAGATAGTTGATAAGGTTTACGGTGTGTAGTCACATCACAGTCGATGTCAGGAGCGCTCTGAGTAGTGGACATAGTTGGTAAGGCTTACTGGGTGTACTCACATCACAGTTCATGTCAGTAGCACTCTGAGTAGTGAGGATAGTTGATAAGGCTTACTGTGTGTAGTCACATCACAGTCCATGTCAGTAGCGCTCTGAATAGTGGAGATAGTTGATAAGGCTTACTGTGTGTGGTCACATCACAGTCCATGTCAGGAGCGCTCTGAGTAGTGGAGATAGTTGATAAGGCTTACTGTGTGTAGTCACATCGCAGTCCATGTCAGTAGCCCTCTGAGTAGTGGGGATAGTTGATAAGGCTTACTGTGTGTAGTCACATCACAGTCCATGTCAGGAGCGCTCTGAGTATTGGGAATAGTTGATAAGGCTTACTGTGTGTGGTCACATCACAGTCAATGTCAGGAGCGCTCTGAGTAGTGGGGATAGATGATAAGGATTACTGTGTGTACTCACATCTCAATCCATGTCAGGAGCGCTCTGAATAGTGGGGATAGTTGATAAGTCTTACTGTGTGTGGTCACATCACAGTCCATGTCAGTAGCGCTCTGAATAGTGGAGATAGTTGATAAGGCTTACTGTGTGTAGTCACATCACAGTCCATGTCAGGAGCGCTCTGAGTAGTGGGAATAGTTGATAAGGCTTACTGTGAGTGGTCACATCACAGTCCATGTCAGGAGCGCTCTGAGTAGTGGGGATACTTGATAAGGCTTACTGTGTGTGGTCACATCACAATCCATGTCAGGAGCGCTCTGAGTAGTGGGGATAGTTGATAAGGCTTACTGTGTGTCCTCACATCACAGTCCATGTCAGGAGCGCTCTGAGTAGTGGGGATAGTTGATAAGGCTTACTGTGTGTAGTCACATCACAGTCCATGTCAGGAGCGCTCTGAGTAGTGGATATAGTTGATAAGGCTTACTGTGTGTAGTCACATCACAGTCCATGTCAGGAGCACTCTGAGTAGTGGAGATAATTGATAAGGCTTACTGTGTGTGGTCACATCACAGTCCATGTCAGGAGCGCTCTGAGTAGTGGGGATAGTTGATAAGGCTTACTGGGTGTACTCACATCACAGTCCATGTCAGGAGCGCTCTGAGTAGTGGGGATAGTTGATAAGGCTTACTGTGTGCGGTCACATCACAGTCCATGTCAGGAGCGCTCTGAGTAGTGGGGATAGTTGATAAGGCTTACCGTGTGTAGTCACATCACAGTCCATATCAGTAGCACTCTGAGTAGTGGAGATAGTTGATAAGGCTTACCGTGTGTAGTCACATCACAGTCCATATCAGGAGCGCTCTGAGTAGTGGAGATAGTTGATAAGGCTTACCATGTGTAGTCACATCACAGTCCATGTCAGTAGCACTCTGAGTAGTGGAGATAGTTGATAAGGCTTACTGTGTGTACACACATCACAGTCCATGTCAGGAGCGCTCTGAGTAGTGGGGATAGTTGATAAGGCTTACTGTGTGTACTCACATCACAGTCCATGTCAGGAGCGCTCTGAGTAGTGGGGATAGTTGATAAGGCTTACTGGGTGTACTCACATCACAGTCCATGTCAGGAGCGCTCTGAGTAGTGGGGATAGTTGATAAGGCTCACTGTGTGTACTCACATCACAGTCCATGTCAGGAGCGCTCTGAGTAGTGGGAATAGTTGATAAGGCTCACTGTGTGTACTCACATCACAGTCCATGTCAGGAGCGCTCTGAGTAGTGGGGATAGTTGATAAGGCTTACTGGGTGTACTCACATCACAGTCCATGTCAGGAGCGCTCTGAGTAGTGGGGATAGTTGATAAGGCTCACTGTGTGTACTCACATCACAGTCCATGTCAGGAGCGCTCTGAGTAGTGGGGATAGTTGATAAGGCTCACTGTGTGTACCCACATCACAGTCCATGTCAGGAGCGCTCTGAGTAGTGGGGATAGTTGATAAGGCTTACTGGGTGTACTCACATCACAGTCCATGTCAGGAGCGCTCTGAGTAGTGGGGATAGTTGATAAGGCTTACTGGGTGTACTCACATCACAGTCCATGTCAGGAGCGCTCTAAGTAGTGGGGATAGTTGATAAGGCTTACTGGGTGTACTCACATCACAGTCCATGTCAGGAGCGCTCTGAGTAGTGGGGATAGTTGATAAGGCTTACTGTGTGTAGTCACATCACAGTCCATGTCAGGAGCGCTCTGAGTAGTGGGGATAGTTGATAAGGCTTACTGTGTGTAGTCACATCACAGTCCATGTCAGGAGCGCTCTGAGTAGTGGAGATAGTTGATAAGGCTTACTGTGTCTAGTCACATCACAGTCCATGTCAGGAGCACTCTGAGTAGTGGAGATAATTGATAAGGCTTACTGTGTGTGGTCACATCACAGTCCATGTCAGGAGCGCTCTGAGTAGTGGGGATAGTTGATAATGCTTACTGTGTGTCCTCACATCACAGTCCATGTCAGGAGCGCTCTGAGTAGTGGGGATAGTTGATAAGGCTTACTTTGTGTAGTCACATCACAGTCCATGTCAGGAGCGCTCTGAGTAGTGGAGATAGTTGATAAGGCTTACTGTGTGTACTCACATCACAGTCCATGTCAGGGGCGGTCTGAGTAGTGGGAATAGTTGATAAGGCTTACTGTGTGTACTCACATCACAGAATGTGGTCAGTCCATGTCAATAGCGCTCTGAGTAGTGGGGATAGTTGATAAGGCTCACTGTGTGTACTCACATTACAGTCCATGTCAGGAGCGCTCTGAGTAGTGGAGATAGTTGATAAGGCTTACTGTGTGTAGTCACATCACAGTCCATGTCAGGAGCGCTCTGAGTAGTGGGGATAGTTGATAAGGCTTACTGTGTGTAGTCACATCACAGTCCATGTCAGGAGCGCTCTGAGTAGTGGGAATAGTTGATAAGGCTTACTGTGTGTAGTCACATCACAGTCCATGTCAGGAGCGCTCTGAGTAGTGGGGATAGTTGATAAGGCTTACTGTGTGTAGTCACATCACAGTCCATGTCAGGAGCGCTCTGAGTAGTGGGGATAGTTGATAAGGTTTACGGTGTGTGGTCACATCACAGTCCATGTCAGGAGCGCTCTGAGTAGTGGGGATAGTTGATAAGGCTTACTCTGTGTAGTCACATCACAGTCCATGTCAGGTGCGCTCTGAGTAGTGGGGATAGTTGATAAGGCTTACTGTGTGTACTCACATTACAGTCCATGTCAGGAGCGCTCTGAGTAGTGGAGATAGTTGATAAGGCTTACTGTGTGTAGTCACATCACAGTCCATGTCAGGAGCGCTCTGAGTAGTGGGGATAGTTGATAAGGCTTACTGTGTGTAGTCACATCACAGTCCATGTCAGGAGCGCTCTGAGTAGTGGGAATAGTTGATAAGGCTTACTGTGTGTAGTCACATCACAGTCCATGTCAGGAGCGCTCTGAGTAGTGGGGATAGTTGATAAGGCTTACTGTGTGTGGTCACATCACAGTCCATGTCAGGAGCGCTCTGAATAGTGGAGATAGTTGATAAGGTTTACGGTGTGTAGTCACATCACAGTCGATGTTAGGAGCGCTCTGAGTAGTGGACATAGTTGGTAAGGCTTACTGGGTGTACTCACATCACAGTTCATGTCAGTAGCACTCTGAGTAGTGAGGATAGTTGATAAGGCTTACTGTGTGTAGTCACATCACAGTCCATGTCAGTAGCGCTCTGAATAGTGGAGATAGTTGATAAGGCTTACTGTGTGTGGTCACATCACAGTCCATGTCAGGAGCGCTCTGAGTAGTGGAGATAGTTGATAAGGTTTACTGTGTGTAGTCACATCGCAGTCCTTGTCAGTAGCCCTCTGAGTAGTGGGGATAGTTGATAAGGCTTACTGTGTGTAGTCACATCACAGTCCATGTCAGGAGCGCTCTGAGTATTGGGAATAGTTGATAAGGCTTACTGTGTGTGGTCACATCACAGTCAATGTCAGGAGCGCTCTGAGTAGTGGGGATAGATGATAAGGATTACTGTGTGTACTCACATCACAATCCATGTCAGGAGCGCTCTGAATAGTGGGGATAGTTGATAAGTCTTACTGTGTGTGGTCACATCACAGTCCATGTCAGTAGCGCTCTGAATAGTGGAGATAGTTGATAAGGCTTACTGTGTGTAGTCACATCACAGTCCATGTCAGGAGCGCTCTGAGTAGTGGGAATAGTTGATAAGGCTTACTGTGAGTGGTCACATCACAGTCCATGTCAGGAGCGCTCTGAGTAGTGGGGATACTTGATAAGGCTTACTGTGTGTGGTCACATCACAATCCATGTCAGGAGCGCTCTGAGTAGTGGGGATAGTTGATAAGGCTTACTGTGTGTCCTCACATCACAGTCCATGTCAGGAGCGCTCTGAGTAGTGGGGATAGTTGATAAGGCTTACTGTGTGTAGTCACATCACAGTCCATGTCAGGAGCGCTCTGAGTAGTGGATATAGTTGATAAGGCTTACTGTGTGTAGTCACATCACAGTCCATGTCAGGAGCACTCTGAGTAGTGGAGATAATTGATAAGGCTTACTGTGTGTGGTCACATCACAGTCCATGTCAGGAGCGCTCTGAGTAGTGGAGATAATTGATAAGGCTTACTGTGTGTAGTCACATCACAGTCTATGTCAGTAGCGCTCTGAGTAGTGGAGATAGTTGATAAGGCTTACTGTGTGTACTCACATCACAGTCCATGTCAGGAGCGCTCTGAGTAGTGGGAATAGTTGATAAGGCTTACTGTGTGTACTCACATCACAGAATGTGGTCAGTCCATGTCAATAGCGCTCTGAGTAGTGGGGATAGTTGATAAGGCTCACTGTGTGTACTCACATCACAGTCCATGTCAGGAGCGCTCTGAGTAGTGGAGATAGTTGATAAGGCTTACTGTGTGTAGTCACATCACAGTCCATGTCAGGAGCGCTCTGAGTAGTGGGGATAGTTGATAAGGCTTACTGTGTGTAGTCACATCACAGTCCATGTCAGGAGCGCTCTGAGTAGTGGGAATAGTTGATAAGGCTTACTGTGTGTAGTCACATCACAGTCCATGTCAGGAGCGCTCTGAGTAGTGGGGATAGTTGATAAGGCTTACTGTGTGTAGTCACATCACAGTCCATGTCAGGAGCGCTCTGAGTAGTGGGGATAGTTGATAAGGTTTACGGTGTGTGGTCACATCACAGTCCATGTCAGGAGCGCTCTGAGTAGTGGGGATAGTTGATAAGGCTTACTCTGTGTAGTCACATCACAGTCCATGTCAGGAGCGCTCTGAATAGTGGAGATAGTTGATAAGGTTTACGGTGTGTAGTCACATCACAGTCCATGTCAGGAGCGCTCTGAGTAGTGGACATAGTTGGTAAGGCTTACTGGGTGTACTCACATCACAGTTCATGTCAGTAGCACTCTGAGTAGTGGGGATAGTTGATAAGGCTCACTGTGTGTAGTCACATCACAGTCCATGTCAGTAGCGCTCTGAATAGTGGAGATAGTTGATAAGGCTTACTGTGTGTGGTCACATAACAGTCCATGTCAGGAGCGCTCTGAGTAGTGGAGATAGTTGATAAGGCTTACTGTGTGTAGTCACATCGCAGTCCATGTCAGTAGCACTCTGAGTAGTGGGGATAGTTGATAAGGCTTACTGTGTGTAGTCACATAACAGTCCATGTCAGGAGCGCTCTGAGTAGTGGAGATAGTTGATAAGGCTTACCGTGTGTAGTCACATCACAGTCCATATCAGGAGCGCTCTGAGTAGTGGGGATAGTTGATAAGGCTCACTGTGTGTACTCACATCACAGTCCATGTCAGGAGCGCTCTGAGTAGTGGGGATAGTTGATAAGGCTTACTGGGTGTACTCACATCACAGTCCATGTCAGGAGCGCTCTGAGTAGTGGGGATAGTTGATAAGGCTTACTGTGTGTAGTCACATCACAGTCCATGTCAGGAGCGCTCTGAGTAGTGGGGATAGTTGATAAGGCTTACTGTGTGTAGTCACATCACAGTCCATGTCAGGAGCGCTCTGAGTAGTGGAGATAGTTGATAAGGCTTACTGTGTCTAGTCGCATCACAGTCCATGTCAGGAGCACTCTGAGTAGTGGAGATAATTGATAAGGCTTACTGTGTGTGGTCACATCACAGTCCATGTCAGGAGCGCTCTGAGTAGTGGGGATAGTTGATAAGGCTTACTGTGTGTCCTCACATCACAGTCTATGTCAGGAGCGCTCTGAGTAGTGGGGATAGTTGATAAGGCTTACTGTGTGTAGTCACATCACAGTCCATGTCAGGAGCGCTCTGAGTAGTGGAGATAGTTGATAAGGCTTACTGTGTGTACTCACATCACAGTCCATGTCAGGGGCGGTCTGAGTAGTGGGAATAGTTGATAAGGCTTACTGTGTGTACTCACATCACAGAATGTGGTCAGTCCATGTCAATAGCGCTCTGAGTAGTGGGGATAGTTGATAAGGCTCACTGTGTGTACTCACATTACAGTCCATGTCAGGAGCGCTCTGAGTAGTGGAGATAGTTGATAAGGCTTACTGTGTGTAGTCACATCACAGTCCATGTCAGGAGCGCTCTGAGTAGTGGGGATAGTTGATAAGGCTTACTGTGTGTAGTCACATCACAGTCCATGTCAGGAGCGCTCTGAGTAGTGGGAATAGTTGATAAGGCTTACTGTGTGTAGTCACATCACAGTCCATGTCAGGAGCGCTCTGAGTAGTGGGGATAGTTGATAAGGCTTACTGTGTGTAGTCACATCACAGTCCATGTCAGGAGCGCTCTGAGTAGTGGGGATAGTTGATAAGGTTTACGGTGTGTGGTCACATCACAGTCCATGTCAGGAGCGCTCTGAGTAGTGGGGATAGTTGATAAGGCTTACTCTGTGTAGTCACATCACAGTCCATGTCAGGAGCGCTCTGAGTAGTGGGGATAGTTGATAAGGCTTACTGTGTGTACTCACATTACAGTCCATGTCAGGAGCGCTCTGAGTAGTGGAGATAGTTGATAAGGCTTACTGTGTGTAGTCACATCACAGTCCATGTCAGGAGCGCTCTGAGTAGTGGGGATAGTTGATAAGGCTTACTGTGTGTAGTCACATCACAGTCCATGTCAGGAGCGCTCTGAGTAGTGGGAATAGTTGATAAGGCTTACTGTGTGTAGTCACATCACAGTCCATGTCAGGAGCGCTCTGAGTAGTGGGGATAGTTGATAAGGCTTACTGTGTGTGGTCACATCACAGTCCATGTCAGGAGCGCTCTGAATAGTGGAGATAGTTGATAAGGTTTACGGTGTGTAGTCACATCACAGTCGATGTCAGGAGCGCTCTGAGTAGTGGACATAGTTGGTAAGGCTTACTGGGTGTACTCACATCACAGTTCATGTCAGTAGCACTCTGAGTAGTGAGGATAGTTGATAAGGCTTACTGTGTGTAGTCACATCACAGTCCATGTCAGTAGCGCTCTGAATAGTGGAGATAGTTGATAAGGCTTACTGTGTGTGGTCACATCGCAGTCCATGTCAGTAGCCCTCTGAGTAGTGGGGATAGTTGATAAGGCTTACTGTGTGTAGTCACATCACAGTCCATGTCAGGAGCGCTCTGAGTATTGGGAATAGTTGATAAGGCTTACTGTGTGTGGTCACATCACAGTCAATGTCAGGAGCGCTCTGAGTAGTGGGGATAGATGATAAGGATTACTGTGTGTACTCACATCACAATCCATGTCAGGAGCGCTCTGAATAGTGGGGATAGTTGATAAGTCTTACTGTGTGTGGTCACATCACAGTCCATGTCAGTAGCGCTCTGAATAGTGGAGATAGTTGATAAGGCTTACTGTGTGTAGTCACATCACAGTCCATGTCAGGAGCGCTCTGAGTAGTGGGAATAGTTGATAAGGCATACTGTGTGTGGTCACATCACAGTCCATGTCAGGAGCGCTCTGAGTAGTGGGGATACTTGATAAGGCTTACTGTGTGTGGTCACATCACAATCCATGTCAGGAGCGCTCTGAGTAGTGGGGATAGTTGATAAGGCTTACTGTGTGTACTCACATCACAGTCCATGTCAGGGGCGGTCTGAGTAGTGGGAATAGTTGATGAGGCTTACTGTGTGTACTCACATCACAGAATGTGGTCAGTCCATGTCAATAGCGCTCTGAGTAGTGGGGATAGTTGATAAGGCTCACTGTGTGTACTCACATTACAGTCCATGTCAGGAGCGCTCTGAGTAGTGGAGATAGTTGATAAGGCTTACTGTGTGTAGTCACATCACAGTCCATGTCAGGAGCGCTCTGAGTAGTGGGGATAGTTGATAAGGCTTACTGTGTGTAGTCACATCACAGTCCATGTCAGGAGCGCTCTGAGTAGTGGGAATAGTTGATAAGGCTTACTGTGTGTAGTCACATCACAGTCCATGTCAGGAGCGCTCTGAGTAGTGGGGATAGTTGATAAGGCTTACTGTGTGTAGTCACATCACAGTCCATGTCAGGAGCGCTCTGAGTAGTGGGGATAGTTGATAAGGTTTACGGTGTGTGGTCACATCACAGTCCATGTCAGGAGCGCTCTGAGTAGTGGGGATAGTTGATAAGGCTTACTCTGTGTAGTCACATCACAGTCCATGTCAGGTGCGCTCTGAGTAGTGGGGATAGTTGATAAGGCTTACTGTGTGTACTCACATTACAGTCCATGTCAGGAGCGCTCTGAGTAGTGGAGATAGTTGATAAGGCTTACTGTGTGTAGTCACATCACAGTCCATGTCAGGAGCGCTCTGAGTAGTGGGGATAGTTGATAAGGCTTACTGTGTGTAGTCACATCACAGTCCATGTCAGGAGCGCTCTGAGTAGTGGGAATAGTTGATAAGGCTTACTGTGTGTAGTCACATCACAGTCCATGTCAGGAGCGCTCTGAGTAGTGGGGATAGTTGATAAGGCTTACTGTGTGTGGTCACATCACAGTCCATGTCAGGAGCGCTCTGAATAGTGGAGATAGTTGATAAGGTTTACGGTGTGTAGTCACATCACAGTCGATGTTAGGAGCGCTCTGAGTAGTGGACATAGTTGGTAAGGCTTACTGGGTGTACTCACATCACAGTTCATGTCAGTAGCACTCTGAGTAGTGAGGATAGTTGATAAGGCTTACTGTGTGTAGTCACATCACAGTCCATGTCAGTAGCGCTCTGAATAGTGGAGATAGTTGATAAGGCTTACTGTGTGTGGTCACATCACAGTCCATGTCAGGAGCGCTCTGAGTAGTGGAGATAGTTGATAAGGCTTACTGTGTGTAGTCACATCGCAGTCCATGTCAGTAGCCCTCTGAGTAGTGGGGATAGTTGATAAGGCTTACTGTGTGTAGTCACATCACAGTCCATGTCAGGAGCGCTCTGAGTATTGGGAATAGTTGATAAGGCTTACTGTGTGTGGTCACATCACAGTCAATGTCAGGAGCGCTCTGAGTAGTGGGGATAGATGATAAGGATTACTGTGTGTACTCACATCACAATCCATGTCAGGAGCGCTCTGAATAGTGGGGATAGTTGATAAGTCTTACTGTGTGTGGTCACATCACAGTCCATGTCAGTAGCGCTCTGAATAGTGGAGATAGTTGATAAGGCTTACTGTGTGTAGTCACATCACAGTCCATGTCAGGAGCGCTCTGAGTAGTGGGAATAGTTGATAAGGCTTACTGTGAGTGGTCACATCACAGTCCATGTCAGGAGCGCTCTGAGTAGTGGGGATACTTGATAAGGCTTACTGTGTGTGGTCACATCACAATCCATGTCAGGAGCGCTCTGAGTAGTGGGGATAGTTGATAAGGCTTACTGTGTGTCCTCACATCACAGTCCATGTCAGGAGCGCTCTGAGTAGTGGGGATAGTTGATAAGGCTTACTGTGTGTAGTCACATCACAGTCCATGTCAGGAGCGCTCTGAGTAGTGGATATAGTTGATAAGGCTTACTGTGTGTAGTCACATCACAGTCCATGTCAGGAGCACTCTGAGTAGTGGAGATAATTGATAAGGCTTACTGTGTGTGGTCACATCACAGTCCATGTCGGGAGCGCTCTGAGTAGTGGAGATAATTGATAAGGCTTACTGTGTGTAGTCACATCACAGTCTATGTCAGTAGCGCTCTGAGTAGTGGAGATAGTTGATAAGGCTTACTGTGTGTACTCACATCACAGTCCATGTCAGGAGCGCTCTGAGTAGTGGGAATAGTTGATAAGGCTTACTGTGTGTACTCACATCACAGAATGTGGTCAGTCCATGTCAATAGCGCTCTGAGTAGTGGGGATAGTTGATAAGGCTCACTGTGTGTACTCACATCACAGTCCATGTCAGGAGCGCTCTGAGTAGTGGAGATAGTTGATAAGGCTTACTGTGTGTAGTCACATCACAGTCCATGTCAGGAGCGCTCTGAGTAGTGGGGATAGTTGATAAGGCTTACTGTGTGTAGTCACATCACAGTCCATGTCAGGAGCGCTCTGAGTAGTGGGAATAGTTGATAAGGCTTACTGTGTGTAGTCACATCACAGTCCATGTCAGGAGCGCTCTGAGTAGTGGGGATAGTTGATAAGGCTTACTGTGTGTAGTCACATCACAGTCCATGTCAGGAGCGCTCTGAGTAGTGGGGATAGTTGATAAGGTTTACGGTGTGTGGTCACATCACAGTCCATGTCAGGAGCGCTCTGAGTAGTGGGGATAGTTGATAAGGCTTACTCTGTGTAGTCACATCACAGTCCATGTCAGGAGCGCTCTGAATAGTGGAGATAGTTGATAAGGTTTACGGTGTGTAGTCACATCACAGTCCATGTCAGGAGCGCTCTGAGTAGTGGACATAGTTGGTAAGGCTTACTGGGTGTACTCACATCACAGTTCATGTCAGTAGCACTCTGAGTAGTGGGGATAGTTGATAAGGCTCACTGTGTGTAGTCACATCACAGTCCATGTCAGTAGCGCTCTGAATAGTGGAGATAGTTGATAAGGCTTACTGTGTGTGGTCACATAACAGTCCATGTCAGGAGCGCTCTGAGTAGTGGAGATAGTTGATAAGGCTTACTGTGTGTAGTCACATCGCAGTCCATGTCAGTAGCACTCTGAGTAGTGGGGATAGTTGATAAGGCTTACTGTGTGTAGTCACATCACAGTCCATGTCAGTAGCACTCTGAGTAGTGGAGATAGTTGATAAGGCTTACCGTGTGTAGTCACATCACAGTCCATATCAGGAGCGCTCTGAGTAGTGGGGATAGTTGATAAGGCTCACTGTGTGTACTCACATCACAGTCCATGTCAGGAGCGCTCTGAGTAGTGGGGATAGTTGATAAGGCTTACTGGGTGTACTCACATCACAGTCCATGTCAGGAGCGCTCTGAGTAGTGGGGATAGTTGATAAGGCTTACTGTGTGTAGTCACATCACAGTCCATGTCAGGAGCGCTCTGAGTAGTGGGGATAGTTGATAAGGCTTACTGTGTGTAGTCACATCACAGTCCATGTCAGGAGCGCTCTGAGTAGTGGAGATAGTTGATAAGGCTTACTGTGTCTAGTCGCATCACAGTCCATGTCAGGAGCACTCTGAGTAGTGGAGATAATTGATAAGGCTTACTGTGTGTGGTCACATCACAGTCCATGTCAGGAGCGCTCTGAGTAGTGGGGATAGTTGATAAGGCTTACTGTGTGTAGTCACATCACAGTCCATGTCAGGAGCGCTCTGAGTAGTGGGGATAGTTGATAAGGCTTACTGTGTGTGGTCACATCCCAGTCCATGTCAGGAGCGCTCTGAATAGTGGAGATAGTTGATAAGGTTTACGGTGTGTAGTCACATCACAGTCGATGTCAGGAGCGCTCTGAGTAGTGGACATAGTTGGTAAGGCTTACTGGGTGTACTCACATCACAGTTCATGTCAGTAGCACTCTGAGTAGTGAGGATAGTTGATAAGGCTTACTGTGTGTAGTCACATCACAGTCCATGTCAGTAGCGCTCTGAATAGTGGAGATAGTTGATAAGGCTTACTGTGTGTGGTCACATCGCAGTCCATGTCAGTAGCCCTCTGAGTAGTGGGGATAGTTGATAAGGCTTACTGTGTGTAGTCACATCACAGTCCATGTCAGGAGCGCTCTGAGTATTGGGAATAGTTGATAAGGCTTACTGTGTGTGGTCACATCACAGTCAATGTCAGGAGCGCTCTGAGTAGTGGGGATAGATGATAAGGATTACTGTGTGTACTCACATCACAATCCATGTCAGGAGCGCTCTGAATAGTGGGGATAGTTGATAAGTCTTACTGTGTGTGGTCACATCACAGTCCATGTCAGTAGCGCTCTGAATAGTGGAGATAGTTGATAAGGCTTACTGTGTGTAGTCACATCACAGTCCATGTCAGGAGCGCTCTGAGTAGTGGGAATAGTTGATAAGGCATACTGTGTGTGGTCACATCACAGTCCATGTCAGGAGCGCTCTGAGTAGTGGGGATACTTGATAAGGCTTACTGTGTGTGGTCACATCACAATCCATGTCAGGAGCGCTCTGAGTAGTGGGGATAGTTGATAAGGCTTACTGTGTGTACTCACATCACAGTCCATGTCAGGGGCGGTCTGAGTAGTGGGAATAGTTGATAAGGCTTACTGTGTGTACTCACATCACAGAATGTGGTCAGTCCATGTCAATAGCGCTCTGAGTAGTGGGGATAGTTGATAAGGCTCACTGTGTGTACTCACATTACAGTCCATGTCAGGAGCGCTCTGAGTAGTGGAGATAGTTGATAAGGCTTACTGTGTGTAGTCACATCACAGTCCATGTCAGGAGCGCTCTGAGTAGTGGGGATAGTTGATAAGGCTTACTGTGTGTAGTCACATCACAGTCCATGTCAGGAGCGCTCTGAGTAGTGGGAATAGTTGATAAGGCTTACTGTGTGTAGTCACATCACAGTCCATGTCAGGAGCGCTCTGAGTAGTGGGGATAGTTGATAAGGCTTACTGTGTGTAGTCACATCACAGTCCATGTCAGGAGCGCTCTGAGTAGTGGGGATAGTTGATAAGGTTTACGGTGTGTGGTCACATCACAGTCCATGTCAGGAGCGCTCTGAGTAGTGGGGATAGTTGATAAGGCTTACTCTGTGTAGTCACATCACAGTCCATGTCAGGTGCGCTCTGAGTAGTGGGGATAGTTGATAAGGCTTACTGTGTGTACTCACATTACAGTCCATGTCAGGAGCGCTCTGAGTAGTGGAGATAGTTGATAAGGCTTACTGTGTGTAGTCACATCACAGTCCATGTCAGGAGCGCTCTGAGTAGTGGGGATAGTTGATAAGGCTTACTGTGTGTAGTCACATCACAGTCCATGTCAGGAGCGCTCTGAGTAGTGGGAATAGTTGATAAGGCTTACTGTGTGTAGTCACATCACAGTCCATGTCAGGAGCGCTCTGAGTAGTGGGGATAGTTGATAAGGCTTACTGTGTGTGGTCACATCACAGTCCATGTCAGGAGCGCTCTGAATAGTGGAGATAGTTGATAAGGTTTACGGTGTGTAGTCACATCACAGTCGATGTTAGGAGCGCTCTGAGTAGTGGACATAGTTGGTAAGGCTTACTGGGTGTACTCACATCACAGTTCATGTCAGTAGCACTCTGAGTAGTGAGGATAGTTGATAAGGCTTACTGTGTGTAGTCACATCACAGTCCATGTCAGTAGCGCTCTGAATAGTGGAGATAGTTGATAAGGCTTACTGTGTGTGGTCACATCACAGTCCATGTCAGGAGCGCTCTGAGTAGTGGAGATAGTTGATAAGGCTTACTGTGTGTAGTCACATCGCAGTCCATGTCAGTAGCCCTCTGAGTAGTGGGGATAGTTGATAAGGCTTACTGTGTGTAGTCACATCACAGTCCATGTCAGGAGCGCTCTGAGTATTGGGAATAGTTGATAAGGCTTACTGTGTGTGGTCACATCACAGTCAATGTCAGGAGCGCTCTGAGTAGTGGGGATAGATGATAAGGATTACTGTGTGTACTCACATCACAATCCATGTCAGGAGCGCTCTGAATAGTGGGGATAGTTGATAAGTCTTACTGTGTGTGGTCACATCACAGTCCATGTCAGTAGCGCTCTGAATAGTGGAGATAGTTGATAAGGCTTACTGTGTGTAGTCACATCACAGTCCATGTCAGGAGCGCTCTGAGTAGTGGGAATAGTTGATAAGGCTTACTGTGAGTGGTCACATCACAGTCCATGTCAGGAGCGCTCTGAGTAGTGGGGATACTTAATAAGGCTTACTGTGTGTGGTCACATCACAATCCATGTCAGGAGCGCTCTGAGTAGTGGGGATAGTTGATAAGGCTTACTGTGTGTCCTCACATCACAGTCCATGTCAGGAGCGCTCTGAGTAGTGGGGATAGTTGATAAGGCTTACTGTGTGTAGTCACATCACAGTCCATGTCAGGAGCGCTCTGAGTAGTGGATATAGTTGATAAGGCTTACTGTGTGTAGTCACATCACAGTCCATGTCAGGAGCACTCTGAGTAGTGGAGATAATTGATAAGGCTTACTGTGTGTGGTCACATCACAGTCCATGTCAGGAGCGCTCTGAGTAGTGGAGATAATTGATAAGGCTTACTGTGTGTAGTCACATCACAGTCTATGTCAGTAGCGCTCTGAGTAGTGGAGATAGTTGATAAGGCTTACTGTGTGTACTCACATCACAGTCCATGTCAGGAGCGCTCTGAGTAGTGGGAATAGTTGATAAGGCTTACTGTGTGTACTCACATCACAGAATGTGGTCAGTCCATGTCAATAGCGCTCTGAGTAGTGGGGATAGTTGATAAGGCTCACTGTGTGTACTCACATCACAGTCCATGTCAGGAGCGCTCTGAGTAGTGGAGATAGTTGATAAGGCTTACTGTGTGTAGTCACATCACAGTCCATGTCAGGAGCGCTCTGAGTAGTGGGGATAGTTGATAAGGCTTACTGTGTGTAGTCACATCACAGTCCATGTCAGGAGCGCTCTGAGTAGTGGGAATAGTTGATAAGGCTTACTGTGTGTAGTCACATCACAGTCCATGTCAGGAGCGCTCTGAGTAGTGGGGATAGTTGATAAGGCTTACTGTGTGTAGTCACATCACAGTCCATGTCAGGAGCGCTCTGAGTAGTGGGGATAGTTGATAAGGTTTACGGTGTGTGGTCACATCACAGTCCATGTCAGGAGCGCTCTGAGTAGTGGGGATAGTTGATAAGGCTTACTCTGTGTAGTCACATCACAGTCCATGTCAGGAGCGCTCTGAATAGTGGAGATAGTTGATAAGGTTTACGGTGTGTAGTCACATCACAGTCCATGTCAGGAGCGCTCTGAGTAGTGGACATAGTTGGTAAGGCTTACTGGGTGTACTCACATCACAGTTCATGTCAGTAGCACTCTGAGTAGTGGGGATAGTTGATAAGGCTCACTGTGTGTAGTCACATCACAGTCCATGTCAGTAGCGCTCTGAATAGTGGAGATAGTTGATAAGGCTTACTGTGTGTGGTCACATAACAGTCCATGTCAGGAGCGCTCTGAGTAGTGGAGATAGTTGATAAGGCTTACTGTGTGTAGTCACATCGCAGTCCATGTCAGTAGCACTCTGAGTAGTGGGGATAGTTGATAAGGCTTACTGTGTGTAGTCACATCACAGTCCATGTCAGTAGCACTCTGAGTAGTGGAGATAGTTGATAAGGCTTACCGTGTGTAGTCACATCACAGTCCATATCAGGAGCGCTCTGAGTAGTGGGGATAGTTGATAAGGCTCACTGTGTGTACTCACATCACAGTCCATGTCAGGAGCGCTCTGAGTAGTGGGGATAGTTGATAAGGCTTACTGGGTGTACTCACATCACAGTCCATGTCAGGAGCGCTCTGAGTAGTGGGGATAGTTGATAAGGCTTACTGTGTGTAGTCACATCACAGTCCATGTCAGGAGCGCTCTGAGTAGTGGGGATAGTTGATAAGGCTTACTGTGTGTAGTCACATCACAGTCCATGTCAGGAGCGCTCTGAGTAGTGGAGATAGTTGATAAGGCTTACTGTGTCTAGTCGCATCACAGTCCATGTCAGGAGCACTCTGAGTAGTAGAGATAATTGATAAGGCTTACTGTGTGTGGTCACATCACAGTCCATGTCAGGAGCGCTCTGAGTAGTGGGGATAGTTGATAAGGCTTACTGTGTGTCCTCACATCACAGTCTATGTCAGGAGCGCTCTGAGTAGTGGGGATAGTTGATAAGGCTTACTGTGTGTAGTCACATCACAGTCCATGTCAGGAGCGCTCTGAGTAGTGGAGATAGTTGATAAGGCTTACTGTGTGTACTCACATCACAGTCCATGTCAGGGGCGGTCTGAGTAGTGGGAATAGTTGATAAGGCTTACTGTGTGTACTCACATCACAGAATGTGGTCAGTCCATGTCAATAGCGCTCTGAGTAGTGGGGATAGTTGATAAGGCTCACTGTGTGTACTCACATTACAGTCCATGTCAGGAGCGCTCTGAGTAGTGGAGATAGTTGATAAGGCTTACTGTGTGTAGTCACATCACAGTCCATGTCAGGAGCGCTCTGAGTAGTGGGGATAGTTGATAAGGCTTACTGTGTGTAGTCACATCACAGTCCATGTCAGGAGCGCTCTGAGTAGTGGGAATAGTTGATAAGGCTTACTGTGTGTAGTCACATCACAGTCCATGTCAGGAGCGCTCTGAGTAGTGGGGATAGTTGATAAGGCTTACTGTGTGTAGTCACAGCACAGTCCATGTCAGGAGCGCTCTGAGTAGTGGGGATAGTTGATAAGGTTTACGGTGTGTGGTCACATCACAGTCCATGTCAGGAGCGCTCTGAGTAGTGGGGATAGTTGATAAGGCTTACTCTGTGTAGTCACATCACAGTCCATGTCAGGAGCGCTCTGAGTAGTGGGGATAGTTGATAAGGCTTACTGTGTGTACTCACATTACAGTCCATGTCAGGAGCGCTCTGAGTAGTGGAGATAGTTGATAAGGCTTACTGTGTGTAGTCACATCACAGTCCATGTCAGGAGCGCTCTGAGTAGTGGGGATAGTTGATAAGGCTTACTGTGTGTAGTCACATCACAGTCCATGTCAGGAGCGCTCTGAGTAGTGGGAATAGTTGATAAGGCTTACTGTGTGTAGTCACATCACAGTCCATGTCAGGAGCGCTCTGAGTAGTGGGGATAGTTGATAAGGCTTACTGTGTGTGGTCACATCACAGTCCATGTCAGGAGCGCTCTGAATAGTGGAGATAGTTGATAAGGTTTACGGTGTGTAGTCACATCACAGTCGATGTCAGGAGCGCTCTGAGTAGTGGACATAGTTGGTAAGGCTTACTGGGTGTACTCACATCACAGTTCATGTCAGTAGCACTCTGAGTAGTGAGGATAGTTGATAAGGCTTACTGTGTGTAGTCACATTACAGTCCATGTCAGTAGCGCTCTGAATAGTGGAGATAGTTGATAAGGCTTACTGTGTGTGGTCACATCGCAGTCCATGTCAGTAGCCCTCTGAGTAGTGGGGATAGTTGATAAGGCTTACTGTGTGTAGTCACATCACAGTCCATGTCAGGAGCGCTCTGAGTATTGGGAATAGTTGATAAGGCTTACTGTGTGTGGTCACATCACAGTCAATGTCAGGAGCGCTCTGAGTAGTGGGGATAGATGATAAGGATTACTGTGTGTACTCACATCACAATCCATGTCAGGAGCGCTCTGAATAGTGGGGATAGTTGATAAGTCTTACTGTGTGTGGTCACATCACAGTCCATGTCAGTAGCGCTCTGAATAGTGGAGATAGTTGATAAGGCTTACTGTGTGTAGTCACATCACAGTCCATGTCAGGAGCGCTCTGAGTAGTGGGAATAGTTGATAAGGCATACTGTGTGTGGTCACATCACAGTCCATGTCAGGAGCGCTCTGAGTAGTGGGGATACTTGATAAGGCTTACTGTGTGTGGTCACATCACAATCCATGTCAGGAGCGCTCTGAGTAGTGGGGATAGTTGATAAGGCTTACTGTGTGTTCTCACATCACAGTCCATGTCAGGAGCGCTCTGAGTAGTGGGGATAGTTGATAAGGCTTACTGTGTGTAGTCACATCACAGTCCATGTCAGGAGCGCTCTGAGTAGTGGATATAGTTGATAAGGCTTACTGTGTGTAGTCACATCACAGTCCATGTCAGGAGCACTCTGAGTAGTGGAGATAATTGATAAGGCTTACTGTGTGTGGTCACATCACAGTCCATGTCAGGAGCGCTCTGAGTAGTGGAGATAATTGATAAGGCTTACTGTGTGTAGTCACATCACAGTCTATGTCAGTAGCGCTCTGAGTAGTGGAGATAGTTGATAAGGCTTACTGTGTGTACTCACATCACAGTCCATGTCAGGAGCGCTCTGAGTAGTGGGAATAGTTGATAAGGCTTACTGTGTGTACTCACATCACAGAATGTGGTCAGTCCATGTCAATAGCGCTCTGAGTAGTGGGGATAGTTGATAAGGCTCACTGTGTGTACTCACATCACAGTCCATGTCAGGAGCGCTCTGAGTAGTGGAGATAGTTGATAAGGCTTACTGTGTGTAGTCACATCACAGTCCATGTCAGGAGCGCTCTGAGTAGTGGGGATAGTTGATAAGGCTTACTGTGTGTAGTCACATCACAGTCCATGTCAGGAGCGCTCTGAGTAGTGGGGATAGTTGATAAGGCTTACTGTGTGTAGTCACATCACAGTCCATGTCAGGAGCGCTCTGAGTAGTGGGGATAGTTGATAAGGCTTACTGGGTGTACTCACATCACAGTCCATGTCAGGAGCGCTCTGAGTAGTGGGGATAGTTGATAAGGTTTACGGTGTGTGGTCACATCACAGTCCATGTCAGGAGCGCTCTGAGTAGTGGGGATAGTTGATAAGGCTTACTCTGTGTAGTCACATCACAGTCCATGTCAGGAGCGCTCTGAATAGTGGAGATAGTTGATAAGGTTTACGGTGTGTAGTCACATCACAGTCCATGTCAGGAGCGCTCTGAGTAGTGGACATAGTTGGTAAGGCTTACTGGGTGTACTCACATCACAGTTCATGTCAGTAGCACTCTGAGTAGTGGGGATAGTTGATAAGGCTTACTGTGTGTAGTCACATCACAGTCCATGTCAGTAGCGCTCTGAATAGTGGAGATAGTTGATAAGGCTTACTGTGTGTGGTCACATAACAGTCCATGTCAGGAGCGCTCTGAGTAGTGGAGATAGTTGATAAGGCTTACTGTGTGTAGTCACATCGCAGTCCATGGCAGTAGCACTCTGAGTAGTGGGGATAGTTGATAAGGCTTACTGTGTGTAGTCACATCACAGTCCATGTCAGTAGCACTCTGAGTAGTGGAGATAGTTGATAAGGCTTACCGTGTGTAGTCACATCACAGTCCATATCAGGAGCGCTCTGAGTAGTGGGGATAGTTGATAAGGCTCACTGTGTGTACTCACATCACAGTCCATGTCAGGAGCGCTCTGAGTAGTGGGGATAGTTGATAAGGCTTACTGGGTGTACTCACATCACAGTCCATGTCAGGAGCGCTCTGAGTAGTGGGGATAGTTGATAAGGCTTACTGGGTGTACTCACATCACAGTCCATGTCAGGAGCGCTCTGAGTAGTGGGGATAGTTGATAAGGCTTACTGTGTGTAGTCACATCACAGTCCCTGTCAGGAGCGCTCTGAGTAGTGGGGATAGTTGATAAGGTTTACGGTGTGTGGTCACATCACAGTCCATGTCAGGAGCGCTCTGAGTAGTGGGAATAGTTGATAAGGCTTACTCTGTGTAGTCACATCACAGTCCATGTCAGGAGCGCTCTGAGTAGTGGGGATAGTTGATAAGGCTTACTGTGTGTACTCACATCACAGTCCATGTCAGGAGCGCTCTGAGTAGCGGGGATAGTTGATAAGGCTTACTGTGTGTACACACATCACAGTCCATGTCAGGAGCGCTCTGAGTAGTGGGGATAGTTGATAAGGCTTACTGTGTGTAGTCACATCACAGTCCATGTCAGTAGCGCTCTGAGTATTGGGAATAGTTGATAAGGCTTACTGTGTGTGGTCACATCACAGTCCATGTCAGGAGCGCTCTGAGTAGTGGGGATAGTTGATAAGGCTTACTGGGTGTACTCACATCACAGTCCATGTCAGGAGCGCTTTGAGTAGTGGGGATAGTTGATAAGGCTTACTGTGTGTGGTCACATCACAGTCCATGTCAGGAGCGCTCTGAGTAGTGGGGATAGTTGATAAGGCTTACTGGGTGTACTCACATCACAGTCCATGTCAGGAGCGCTCTGAGTAGTGGAGATAGTTGATAAGG
Organism: Meconema thalassinum; assembly: GCA_946902985.2. Classification (NCBI taxonomy): domain Eukaryota; kingdom Metazoa; phylum Arthropoda; class Insecta; order Orthoptera; family Tettigoniidae; genus Meconema; species Meconema thalassinum. Next base: position 4,345,571 of record OX336392.1, on the reverse strand, counting down.
CTTACTGTGTGTGGTCACATCACAGTCCATGTCAGGAGCGCTCTGAGTAGTGGGGATAGTTGATAAGGCTTACCGTGTGTAGTCACATCACAGTCCATATCAGTAGCACTATGAGTAGTGGAGATAGTTGATAAGGCTTACCGTGTGTAGTCACATCACAGTCCATATCAGGAGCGCTCTGAGTAGTGGAGATAGTTGATAAGGCTTACCGTGTGTAGTCACATCACAGTCCATGTCAGTAGCACTCTGAGTAGTGGAGATAGTTGATAAGGCTTACTGTGTGTACACACATCACAGTCCATGTCAGGAGCGCTCTGAGTAGTGGGGATAGTTGATAAGGCTTACTGTGTGTACTCACATCACAGTCCATGTCAGGAGCGCTCTGAGTAGTGGGGATAGTTGATAAGGCTTACTGGGTGTACTCACATCACAGTCCATGTCAGAAGCGCTCTGAGTAGTGGGGATAGTTGATAAGGCTCACTGTGTGTACTCACATCACAGTCCATGTCAGGAGCGCTCTGAGTAGTGGGGATAGTTGATAAGGCTCACTGTGTGTACTCACATCACAGTCCATGTCAGGAGCGCTCTGAGTAGTGGGGATAGTTGATAAGGCTTACTGGGTGTACTCACATCACAGTCCATGTCAGGAGCGCTCTGAGTAGTGGGGATAGTTGATAAGGCTCACTGTGTGTACTCACATCACAGTCCATGTCAGGAGCGCTCTGAGTAGTGGGGATAGTTGATAAGGCTCACTGTGTGTACCCACATCACAGTCCATGTCAGGAGCGCTCTGAGTAGTGGGGATAGTTGATAAGGCTTACTGGGTGTACTCACATCACAGTCCATGTCAGGAGCGCTCTGAGTAGTGGGGATAGTTGATAAGGCTTACTGGGTGTACTCACATCACAGTCCATGTCAGGAGCGCTCTAAGTAGTGGGGATAGTTGATAAGGCTTACTGGGTGTACTCACATCACAGTCCATGTCAGGAGCGCTCTGAGTAGTGCGGATAGTTGATAAGGCTTACTGTGTGTAGTCACATCACAGTCCATGTCAGGAGCGCTCTGAGTAGTGGGGATAGTTGATAAGGCTTACTGTGTGTAGTCACATCACAGTCCATGTCAGGAGCGCTCTGAGTAGTGGGGATAGCTGATAAGGTTTACGGTGTGTGGTCACATCACAGTCCATGTCAGGAGCGCTCTGAGTAGTGGGAATAGTTGATAAGGCTTACTCTGTGTAGTCACATCACAGTCCATGTCAGGAACGCTCTGAGTAGTGGGGATAGTTGATAAGGCTTACTGTGTGTACTCACATCACAGTCCATGTCAGGAGCGCTCTGAGTAGCGGGGATAGTTGATAAGGCTTACTGTGTGTACACACATCACAGTCCATGTCAGGAGCGCTCTGAGTAGTGGGGATAGTTGATAAGGCTTACTGGGTGTACTCACATCACAGTCCATGTCAGGAGCGCTCTGAGTAGTGGGGATAGTTGATAAGGCTTACTGTGTGTACTCACATCACAGTCCATGTCAGGAGCGCTCTGAGTAGTGGGGATAGTTGATAAGGCTTACTGGGTGTACTCACATCACAGTCCATGTCAGGAGCGCTCTGAGTAGTGGGGATAGTTGATAAGGCTTACTGTGTGCGGTCACATCACAGTCCATGTCAGGAGCGCTCTGAGTAGTGGGGATAGTTGATAAGGCTTACTGTGTGTACACACATCACAGTCCATGTCAGGAGCGCTCTGAGTAGTGGGGATAGTTGATAAGGCTTACTGGGTGTACTCACATCACAGTCCATGTCAGGAGCGCTCTGAGTAGTGGGGATAGTTGATAAGGCTTACTGGGTGTACTCACATCACAGTCCATGTCAGGAGCGCTCTGAGTAGCGGGGATAGTTGATAAGGCTTACTGTGTATACTCACACCACAGTCCATGTCAGGAGCGCTCTGAGTAGTGGGGATAGTTGATAAGGCTTACTGTGTGTAGTCACATCACAGTCCATGTCAGGAGCGCTCTGAGTAGTGGAGATAGTTGATAAGGCTTACTGTGTGTACTCACATCACAGTCCATGTCAGGAGCGCTCTGAGTAGTGGGGATAGTTGATAAGGCTTACTGTGTGTGGTCACATCACAGTCCATGTCAGGAGCGCTCTGAGTAGTGGAGATAGTTGATAAGGCTCACTGTGTGTACTCACATCACAGTCCATGTCAGGAGCGCTCTGAGTAGTGGGGATATTTGATAAGGCTTACTGTGTGTGGTCACATCACAGTCCATGTCAGGAGCGCTCTGAGTAGTGGAGATAGTTGATAAGGCTTACTGTGTGTACTCACATCACAGTCCATGTCAGGAGCGCTCTGAGTAGTGGGGATAGTTGATAAGGCTTACTGTGTGTGGTCACATCACAGTCCATGAAAGGAGCGCTCTGAGTAGAGGGGATAGTTGCTAAGGCTTACTGTGTGTACTCACATCACAGTCCATGTCAGGAGCGCTCTGAGTAGTGGGGATAGTTGATACGGCTTACTGTGTGTGGTCACATCACAGTCCATGTCAGGAGCGCTCTGAGTAGTGGGGATAGTTGATAAGGCTTACTGTTTGTACTCACATCACAGTCTATGTCAGTGGCGCTCTGAGTAGTGGAGATAGTTGATAAGGTTTACGGTGTGTGGTCACATCACAGTCCATGTCAGTAGCGCTCTGAGTAGTGGGGATAGTTGATAAGGCTTACTGTGTGTGGTCACATCACAGTCCATGTCAGGAGCGCTCTGAGTAGTGGACATAGTTGGTAAGGCTTACTGTGTGTAGTCACATCACAGTCTATGTCAGGAGCGCTCTGAGTAATGGAGATAGTTGATAAGGCTTACTGTGTGTACTCACATCACAGTCCATGTCAGGAGCGCTCTGAGTAGTGGGGATAGTTGGTAAGGCTTACTGTGTGTAGTCACATCACAGTCTATGTCAGGAGCGCTCTGAGTAATGGAGATAGTTGATAAGGCTTACTGTGTGTACTCACATCACAGTCCATGTCAGGAGCGCTCTGAGAAGTGGAGATAGTTGATAAGGATTACTGTGTGTAGTCACATCACAGTACATGACAGGAGCGCTCTGAGTAGTGGGGATAGTTGATAAGGCTTACTGTGTGTAGTCACATCACAGTCCATGTCAGTAGCGCTCTGAATAGTGGAGATAGTTGATAAGGTTTACGGTGTGTAGTCACATCACAGTCCACGTCAGGAGCGCTCTGAGTAGTGGACATAGTTGGTAAGGCTTACTGGGTGTACTCACATCACAGTTTATGTCAGTAGCGCTCTGAATAGTGGAGATAGTTGATAAGGCTTACTGTGTGTGGTCACATCACTCCATGTCAGGAGCGCTCTGAGTAGTGGGGATAGTTGATAAGGCTTACTGTGTGTAGTCACATCACAGTCCATGTCAGTAGCGTTCTGAATAGTGGAGATAGTTGATAAGGCTTACTGTGTGTGGTCACATCACTCCATGTCAGGAGCGCTCTGAGTAGTGGAGATAGTTGATAAGGCTTACTGTGTGTAGTCACATCGCAGTCCATGTCAGTAGCGCTCTGAGTAGTGGGGATAGTTGATAAGGCTTACTGTGGATAGTCACATCACAGTCCATGTCAGGAGCGCTCTGAGTATTGGGAATATTTGATAAGGCTTACTGTGTGTGGTCACATCACAGTCCATGTCAGGAGCGCTCTGAGTAGTGGGGATACTTGATAAGGCTTACTGTGTGTACTCACATCACAATCCATGTCAGGAGCGCTCTGAATAGTGGGGATAGTTGATAAGGCTTACTGTGTGTGGTCACATCACAGTCCATGTCAGTAGCGCTCTGAATAGTGGAGATAGTTGATAAGGCTTACTGTGTGTAGTCACATCACAGTCCATGTCAGGAGCGCTCTGAGTAGTGGGAATAGTTGATAAGGCTTACTGTGTGTGGTCACATCACAGTCCATGTCAGGATCGCTCTGAGTAGTGGGGATACTTGATAAGGCTTACTGTGTGTGGTCACATCACAGTCCATGTCAGGAGCGCTCTGAGTAGTGGGGATAGTTGATAAGGCTTACTGTGTGTCCTCACATCACAGTCCATGTCAGGAGCGCTCTGAGTAGTGGGGATAGTTGATAAGGCTTACTGTGTGTAGTCACATCACAGTCCATGTCAGGAGCGCTCTGAGTAGTGGAGATAGTTGATAAGGCTTACTGTGTCTAGTCACATCACAGTCCATGTCAGGAGCACTCTGAGTAGTGGAGATAATTGATAAGGCTTACTGTGTGTGGTCACATCACAGTCCATGTCAGGAGCGCTCTGAGTAGTGGAGATAATTGATAAGGCTTACTGTGTGTAGTCACATCACAGTCTATGTCAGTAGCGCTCTGAGTAGTGGAGATAGTTGATAAGGCTTACTGTGTGTACTCACATCACAGTCCATGTCAGGAGCGCTCTGAGTAATGGGGATAGTTGATAAGGTTTACGGTGTGTGGTCACATCACAGTCAATGTCAGAAGCGCTCTGAGTAGTGGGGATACTTGATAAGGCTTACTGTGTGTGGTCACATCACAGTCCATGTCAGGTGCGCTCTGAGTAGTAGGGATAGTTGATAAGGCTTACTGTGTGTCCTCACATCACAGTCCATGTCAGGAGCGCTCTGAGTAGTGGGGATAGTTGATAAGGCTTACTGTGTGTTGTCACATCACAGTCCATGTCAGGAGCACTCTGAGTAGTGGAGATAATTGATAAGGCTTACTGTGTGTGGTCACATCACAGTCCATGTCAGGAGCGCTCTGAGTAGTGGGGATAGTTCATAAGGCTTACTGTGTGTCCTCACATCACAGTCCATGTCAGGAGCGCTCTGAGTAGTGGGGATAGTTGATAAGGCTTACTGTGTGTAGTCACATCACAGTCCATGTCAGGAGCGCTCTGAGTAGAGGAGATAGTTGATAAGGCTTACTGTGTGTAGTCACATCACAGTCCATGTCAGGAGCACTCTGAGTAGTGGAGATAATTGATAAGGCTTACTGTGTGTGGTCACATCACAGTCCATGTCAGGAGCGCTCTGAGTAGTGGAGATAATTGATAAGGCTTACTGTGTGTAGTCACATCACAGTCTATGTCAGTAGCGCTCTGAGTAGTGGAGATAGTTGATAAGGCTTACTGTGTGTACTCACATCACAGTCCATGTCAGGAGCGCTCTGAGTAGTGGGAATAGTTGATAAGGCTTACTGTGTGTACTCACATCACAGAATGTGGTCAGTCCATGTCAATAGCGCTCTGAGTAGTGGGGATAGTTGATAAGGCTCACTGTGTGTACTCACATTACAGTCCATGTCAGGAGCGCTCTGAGTAGTGGAGATAGTTGATAAGGCTTACTGTGTGTAGTCACATCACAGTCCATGTCAGGAGCGCTCTGAGTAGTGGGGATAGTTGATAAGGCTTACTGTGTGTAGTCACATCACAGTCCATGTCAGGAGCGCTCTGAGTAGTGGGAATAGTTGATAAGGCTTACTGTGTGTAGTCACATCACAGTCCATGTCAGGAGCGCTCTGAGTAGTGGGGATAGTTGATAAGGCTTACTGTGTGTAGTCACATCACAGACCATGTCAGGAGCGCTCTGAGTAGTGGGGATAGTTGATAAGGTTTACGGTGTGTGGTCACATCACAGTCCATGTCAGGAGCGCTCTGAGTAGTGGGGATAGTTGATAAGGCTTACTCTGTGTAGTCACATCACAGTCCATGTCAGGAGCGCTCTGAGTAGTGGGGATAGTTGATAAGGCTTACTGTGTGTACTCACATTACAGTCCATGTCAGGAGCGCTCTGAGTAGTGGAGATAGTTGATAAGGCTTACTGTGTGTAGTCACATCACAGTCCATGTCAGGAGCGCTCTGAGTAGTGGGGATAGTTGATAAGGCTTACTGTGTGTAGTCACATCACAGTCCATGTCAGGAGCGCTCTGAGTAGTGGGGATAGTTGATAAGGCTTACTGTGTGTGGTCACATCACAGTCCATGTCAGGAGCGCTCTGAATAGTGGAGATAGTTGATAAGGTTTACGGTGTGTAGTCACATCACAGTCGATGTCAGGAGCGCTCTGAGTAGTGGACATAGTTGGTAAGGCTTACTGGGTGTACTCACATCACAGTTCATGTCAGTAGCACTCTGAGTAGTGAGGATAGTTGATAAGGCTTACTGTGTGTAGTCACATCACAGTCCATGTCAGTAGCGCTCTGAATAGTGGAGATAGTTGATAAGGCTTACTGTGTGTGGTCACATCACAGTCCATGTCAGGAGCGCTCTGAGTAGTGGAGATAGTTGATAAGGCTTACTGTGTGTAGTCACATCGCAGTCCATGTCAGTAGCCCTCTGAGTAGTGGGGATAGTTGATAAGGCTTACTGTGTGTAGTCACATCACAGTCCATGTCAGGAGCGCTCTGAGTATTGGGAATAGTTGATAAGGCTTACTGTGTGTGGTCACATCACAGTCAATGTCAGGAGCGCTCTGAGTAGTGGGGATAGATGATAAGGATTACTGTGTGTACTCACATCACAATCCATGTCAGGAGCGCTCTGAATAGTGGGGATAGTTGATAAGTCTTACTGTGTGTGGTCACATCACAGTCCATGTCAGTAGCGCTCTGAATAGTGGAGATAGTTGATAAGGCTTACTGTGTGTAGTCACATCACAGTCCATGTCAGGAGCGCTCTGAGTAGTGGGAATAGTTGATAAGGCTTACTGTGTGTGGTCACATCACAGTCCATGTCAGGAGCGCTCTGAGTAGTGGGGATACTTGATAAGGCTTACTGTGTGTGGTCACATCACAATCCATGTCAGGAGCGCTCTGAGTAGTGGGGATAGTTGATAAGGCTTACTGTGTGTCCTCACATCACAGTCCATGTCAGGAGCGCTCTGAGTAGTGGGGATAGTTGATAAGGCTTACTGTGTGTAGTCACATCACAGTCCATGTCAGGAGCGCTCTGAGTAGTGGATATAGTTGATAAGGCTTACTGTGTGTAGTCACATCACAGTCCATGTCAGGAGCACTCTGAGTAGTGGAGATAATTGATAAGGCTTACTGTGTGTGGTCACATCACAGTCCATGTCAGGAGCGCTCTGAGTAGTGGAGATAATTGATAAGGCTTACTGTGTGTAGTCACATCACAGTCTATGTCAGTAGCGCTCTGAGTAGTGGAGATAGTTGATAAGGCTTACTGTGTGTACTCACATCACAGTCCATGTCAGGAGCGCTCTGAGTAGTGGGAATAGTTGATAAGGCTTACTGTGTGTACTCACATCACAGAATGTGGTCAGTCCATGTCAATAGCGCTCTGAGTAGTGGGGATAGTTGATAAGGCTCACTGTGTGTACTCACATCACAGTCCATGTCAGGAGCGCTCTGAGTAGTGGAGATAGTTGATAAGGCTTACTGTGTGTAGTCACATCACAGTCCATGTCAGGAGCGCTCTGAGTAGTGGGGATAGTTGATAAGGCTTACTGTGTGTAGTCACATCACAGTCCATGTCAGGAGCGCTCTGAGTAGTGGGAATAGTTGATAAGGCTTACTCTGTGTAGTCACATCACAGTCCATGTCAGGAGCGCTCTGAATAGTGGAGATAGTTGATAAGGTTTACGGTGTGTAGTCACATCACAGTCCATGTCAGGAGCGCTCTGAGTAGTGGACATAGTTGGTAAGGCTTACTGGGTGTACTCACATCACAGTTCATGTCAGTAGCACTCTGAGTAGTGGGGATAGTTGATAAGGCTTACTGTGTGTAGTCACATCACAGTCCATGTCAGTAGCGCTCTGAATAGTGGAGATAGTTGATAAGGCTTACTGTGTGTGGTCACATAACAGTCCATGTCAGGAGCGCTCTGAGTAGTGGAGATAGTTGATAAGGCTTACTGTGTGTAGTCACATCGCAGTCCATGTCAGTAGCACTCTGAGTAGTGGGGATAGTTGATAAGGCTTACTGTGTGTAGTCACATCACAGTCCATGTCAGGAGCGCTCTGAGTATTGGGAATAGTTGATAAGGCTTACTGTGTGTGGTCACATCACAGTCCATGTCAGGAGCGCTCTGAATAGTGGAGATAGTTGATAGGGGCTTACTGTGTGTAGTCACATCACAGTCCATGTCAGGAGCACTCTGAGTAGTGGAGATAGTTGATAAGGCTTACTGTGGGTAGTCACATCACAGTCCATGTCAGGAGCACTCTGAGTAGTGGAGATAATTGATAAGGCTTACTGTGTGTGGTCACATCACAGTCCATGTCAGGAGCGCTCGGAGTAGTGGGGATAATTGATAAGGCTTACTGTGTGTAGTCACATCACAGTCTATGTCAGTAGCGCTCTGAGTAGTGGAGATAGTTGATAAGGCTTACTGTGTGTACTCACATCACAGTCCATGTCAGGAGCGCTCTGAGTAATGGGGATAGTTGATAAGGTTTACGGTGTGTGGTCACATCACAGTCAATGTCAGAAGCGCTCTGAGTAGTGGGGATACTCGATAAGGCTTACTGTGTGTGGTCACATCACAGTCCATGTCAGGAGCGCTCTGAGTAGTAGGGATAGTTGATAAGGCTTACTGTGTGTCCTCACATCACAGTCCATGTCAGGAGCGCTCTGAGTAGTGGGGATAGTTGATAAGGGTTACTATGTGTAGTCACATCACAGTCCATGTCAGGAGCGCTCTGAGTAGTGGAGATAATTGATAAGGCTTACTGTGTGTGGTCACATCACAGTCCATGTCAGGAGCGCTCTGAGTAGTGTGGATAGTTGATAAGGCTTACTGTGTGTAGTCACATCACAGTCCATGTCAGGAGCGCTCTGAGTAGTGTGGATAGTTGATAAGGCTTACTGTGTGTCCTCACATCACAGTCCATGTCAGGAGCACTCTGAGTAGTGGAGATAATTGATAAGGCTTACTGTGTGTGGTCACATCACAGTCCATGTCAGGAGCGCTCTGAGTAGTGGAGATAATTGATAAGGCTTACTGTGTGTGGTCACATCACAGTCCATGTCAGGAGCACTCTGAGTAGTGGAGATAATTGATAAGGCTTACTGTGTGTGGTCACATCACAGTCCATGTCAGGAGCGCTCTGAGTAGTGGGGATAGTTGATAAGGCTTACTGTGTGTCCTCACATCACAGTCCATGTCAGGAGCGCTCTGAGTAGTGGGGATAGTTGATAAGGCTTACTGTGTGTAGTCACATCACAGTCCATGTCAGGAGCGCTCTGAGTAGTGGGGATAGTTGATAAGGCTTACTGTGTGTCCTCACATCACAGTCCATGTCAGGAGCCCTCTGAGTAGTGGGGATAGTTGATAAGGCTTACTGTGTGTAGTCACATCACAGTCCATGTCAGGAGCGCTCTGAGTAGTGGGATAGTTGATAAGGCTTACTGGGTGTACTCACATCACAGAATGTGGTCAGTCCATGTCAGGAGCGCTCTGAGTAGTAGGGTTAGTTGATAAGGCTTACTGTGTATACTCACATCACAGTCCATGTCAGGAGCGCTCTGAGTAGTGGGGTTAGTTGATAAGGCTTACTGTGTGTAGTCACATCACAGTCCATGTCAGGAGCGCTCTGAGTAGTGGAGATAGTTGATAAGGCTTCCTGTGTGTAGTCACATCACAGTCCATGTCAGGAGCACTCTGAGTAGTGGAGATAATTGATAAGGCTTACTGTGTGTGGTCACATCACAGTCCATGTCAGGAGCGCTCTGAGTAGTGGAGATAATTGATAAGGCTTACTGTGTGTAGTCACATCACAGTCTATGTCAGTAGCGCTCTGAATAGTGGAGATAGTTGATAAGGCTTACTGTGTGTACTCACATCACAGTCCATGTCAGGAGCGCTCTGAGTAATGGGGATAGTTGATAAGGCTTACTGTGTGTGGTCACATCACAGTCCATGAAAGGAGCGCTCTGAGTAGAGGGGATAGTTGCTAAGGCTTACTGTGTGTACTCACATCACAGTCCATGTCAGGAGCGCTCTGAGTAGTGGGGATAGTTGATAAGGCTTACTGTGTGTGGTCACATCACAGTCCATGTCAGGAGCGCTCTGAGTAGTGGGGATAGTTGATAAGGCTTACTGTGTGTAGTCACATCACAGTCCATGTCAGGAGCGCTCTGAGTAGTGGGAATAGTTGATAAGGCTTACTGTGTGTACTCACATCACAGAATGTGGTCAGTCCATGTCAATAGCGCTCTGAGTAGTGGGGATAGTTGATAAGGCTCACTGTGTGTACTCACATCACAGTCCATGTCAGGAGCGCTCTGAGTAGTGGAGATAGTTGATAAGGCTTACTGTGTGTAGTCACATCACAGTCCATGTCAGAAGCGCTCTGAGTAGTGGGAATAGTTGATAAGGCTTACTGTGTGTAGTCACATCACAGTCCATGTCAGGAGCGCTCTGAGTAGTGGGGATAGTTGATAAGGCTTACTGTGTGTAGTCACATCACAGTCCATGTCAGGAGCGCTCTGAGTAGTGGGGATAGTTGATAAGGTTTACGGTGTGTGGTCACATCACAGTCCATGTCAGGAGAGCTCTGAGTAGTGGGGATAGTTGATAAGGCTTACTCTGTGTAGTCACATCACAGTCCATGTCAGGAGCGCTCTGAGTAGTGGGGATAGTTGATAAGGCTTACTGTGTGTACTCACATCACAGTCCATGTCAGGAGCGCTCTGAGTAGCGGGGATAGTTGATAAGGCTTACTATGTGTACACACATCACAGTCCATGTCAGGAGCGCTCTGAGTAGTGGGGATAGTTGATAAGGCTTACTGGGTGTACTCACATCACAGTCCATGTCAGGAGCGCTCTGAGTAGTGGGGATAGTTGATAAGGCTTACTGTGTGTACTCACATCACAGTCCATGTCAGGAGCGCTCTGAGTAGTGGGGATAGTTGATAAGGCTTACTGGGTGTACTCACATCACAGTCCATGTCAGGAGCGCTCTGAGTAGTGGGGATAGTTGATAAGGCTTACTGTGTGCGGTCACATCACAGTCCATGTCAGGAGCGCTCTGAGTAGCGGGGATAGTTGATAAGGCTTACTGTGTGTACTCACACCACAGTCCATGTCAGGAGCGCTCTGAGTAGTGGGGATAGTTGATAAGGCTTACTGTGTGTAGTCACATCACAGTCCATGTCAGGAGCGCTCTGAGTAGTGGGGATAGTTGATAAGGCTTACTGTGTGTACTCACATAACAGTCTATGTCAGTAGCGCTATGAGTAGTGGGGATAGTTGATAAGGCTTACTGTGTGTGGTCACATCACAGTCCATGTCAGGAGCGCTCTGAGTAGTGGGGATAGTTGATAAGGCTTACTGTGTGTGGTCACATCACAGTCCATGTCAGGAGCGCTCTGAGTAGTGGAGATAATTGATAAGGCTTACTGTGTGTGGTCACATCACAGTCCATGTCAGGAGCGCTCTGAGTAGTGGGGATAGTTGATAAGGCTCACTGTGTGTGGTCACATCACAGTCCACGTCAGGAGCGCTCTGAGTAGTGGGGATAGTTGATAAGGCTTACTGTGTGTACTCACGTCACAGTCCATGTCAGGAGCGTTCTGAGTAGTGGGGATAGTTGATAAGGCTTACTGTGTGTGGTCACATCACAGTCCATGTCAGGAGCGCTCTGAGTAGTGGGGATAGTTGATAAGGCTTACTGTGTGTGGTCACATCACAGTCAATGTCAGGAGCGCTCTGAGTAGTGGGGATAGATGATAAGGATTACTGTGTGTACTCCCATCACAATCCATGTCAGGAGCGCTCTGAATAGTGGGGATAGTTGATAAGTCTTACTGTGTGTGGTCACATCACAGTCCATGTCAGTAGCGCTCTGAATAGTGGAGATAGTTGATAAGGCTTACTGTGTGTAGTCACATCACAGTCCATGTCAGGAGCGCTCTGAGTAGTGGGAATAGTTGATAAGGCTTACTGTGTGTGGTCACATCACAGTCCATGTCAGGAGCGCTCTGAGTAGTGGGGATACTTGATAAGGCTTACTGTGTGTGGTCACATCACAATCCATGTCAGGAGCGCTCTGAGTAGTGGGGATAGTTGATAAGGCTTACTGTGTGTCCTCACATCACAGTCCATGTCAGGAGCGCTCTGAGTAGTGGGGATAGTTGATAAGGCTTACTGTGTGTAGTCACATCACAGTCCATGTCAGGAGCGCTCTGAGTAGTGGATATAGTTGATAAGGCTTACTGTGTGTAGTCACATCACAGTCCATGTCAGGAGCACTCTGAGTAGTGGAGATAATTGATAAGGCTTACTGTGTGTGGTCACATCACAGTCCATGTCAGGAGCGCTCTGAGTAGTGGAGATAATTGATAAGGCTTACTGTGTGTAGTCACATCACAGTCTATGTCAGTAGCGCTCTGAGTAGTGGAGATAGTTGATAAGGCTTACTATGTGTACTCACATCACAGTCCATGTCAGGAGCGCTCTGAGTAGTGGGAATAGTTGATAAGGCTTACTGTGTGTACTCACATCACAGAATGTGGTCAGTCCATGTCAATAGCGCTCTGAGTAGTGGGGATAGTTGATAAGGCTCACTGTGTGTACTCACATCACAGTCCATGTCAGGAGCGCTCTGAGTAGTGGAGATAGTTGATAAGGCTTACTGTGTGTAGTCACATCACAGTCCATGTCAGGAGCGCTCTGAGTAGTGGGGATAGTTGATAAGGCTTACTGTGTGTAGTCACATCACAGTCCATGTCAGGAGCGCTCTGAGTAGTGGGGATAGTTGATAAGGCTTACTGTGTGTAGTCACATCACAGTCCATGTCAGGAGCGCTCTGAGTAGTGGGGATAGTTGATAAGGCTTACTGTGTGTAGTCACATCACAGTCCATGTCAGGAGCGCTCTGAGTAGTGGGGATAGTTGATAAGGTTTACGGTGTGTGGTCACATCACAGTCCATGTCAGGAGCGCTCTGAGTAGTGGGGATAGTTGATAAGGCTTACTCTGTGTAGTCACATCACAGTCCATGTCAGGAGCGCTCTGAATAGTGGAGATAGTTGATAAGGTTTACGGTGTGTAGTCACATCACAGTCCATGTCAGGAGCGCTCTGAGTAGTGGACATAGTTGGTAAGGCTTACTGGGTGTACTCACATCACAGTTCATGTCAGTAGCACTCTGAGTAGTGGGGATAGTTGATAAGGCTTACTGTGTGTAGTCACATCACAGTCCATGTCAGTAGCGCTCTGAATAGTGGAGATAGTTGATAAGGCTTACTGTGTGTGGTCACATAACAGTCCATGTCAGGAGCGCTCTGAGTAGTGGAGATAGTTGATAAGGCTTACTGTGTGTAGTCACATCGCAGTCCATGTCAGTAGCACTCTGAGTAGTGGGGATAGTTGATAAGGCTTACTGTGTGTAGTCACATCACAGTCCATGTCAGTAGCACTCTGAGTAGTGGAGATAGTTGATAAGGCTTACCGTGTGTAGTCACATCACAGTCCATATCAGGAGCGCTCTGAGTAGTGGGGATAGTTGATAAGGCTCACTGTGTGTACTCACATCACAGTCCATGTCAGGAGCGCTCTGAGTAGTGGGGATAGTTGATAAGGCTTACTGGGTGTACTCACATCACAGTCCATGTCAGGAGCGCTCTGAGTAGTGGGGATAGTTGATAAGGCTTACTGGGTGTACTCACATCACAGTCCATGTCAGGAGCGCTCTGAGAAGTGGGGATAGTTGATAAGGCTTACTGTGTGTAGTCACATCACAGTCCCTGTCAGGAGCGCTCTGAGTAGTGGGGATAGTTGATAAGGTTTACGGTGTGTGGTCACATCACAGTCCATGTCAGGAGCGCTCTGAGTAGTGGGAATAGTTGATAAGGCTTACTCTGTGTAGTCACATCACAGTCCATGTCAGGAGCGCTCTGAGTAGTGGGGATAGTTGATAAGGCTTACTGTGTGTACTCACATCACAGTCCATGTCAGGAGCGCTCTGAGTAGCGGGGATAGTTGATAAGGCTTACTGTGTGTACACAAATCACAGTCCATGTCAGGAGCGCTCTGAGTAGTGGGGATAGTTGATAAGGCTTACTGTGTGTAGTCACATCACAGTCCATGTCAGTAGCGCTCTGAGTATTGGGAATAGTTGATAAGGCTTACTGTGTGTGGTCACATCACAGTCCATGTCAGGAGCGCTCTGAGTAGTGGGGATAGTTGATAAGGCTTACTGGGTGTACTCACATCACAGTCCATGTCAGGAGCGCTTTGAGTAGTGGGGATAGTTGATAAGGCTTACTGTGTGTGGTCACATCACAGTCCATGTCAGGAGCGCTCTGAGTAGTGGGGATAGTTGATAAGGCTTACTGGGTGTACTCACATCACAGTCCATGTCAGGAGCGCTCTGAGTAGTGGAGATAGTTGATAAGGCTTACTGTGTGTGGTCACATCACAGTCCATGTCAGGAGCGCTCTGAGTAGTGGGGATAGTTGATAAGGCTTACCGTGTGTAGTCACATCACAGTCCATATCAGTAGCACTATGAGTAGTGGAGATAGTTGATAAGGCTTACCGTGTGTAGTCACATCACAGTCCATATCAGGAGCGCTCTGAGTAGTGGAGATAGTTGATAAGGCTTACCGTGTGTAGTCACATCACAGTCCATGTCAGTAGCACTCTGAGTAGTGGAGATAGTTGATAAGGCTTACTGTGTGTACACACATCACAGTCCATGTCAGGAGCGCTCTGAGTAGTGGGGATAGTTGATAAGGCTTACTGTGTGTACTCACATCACAGTCCATGTCAGGAGCGCTCTGAGTAGTGGGGATAGTTGATAAGGCTTACTGGGTGTACTCACATCACAGTCCATGTCAGGAGCGCTCTGAGTAGTGGGGATAGTTGATAAGGCTCACTGTGTGTACTCACATCACAGTCCATGTCAGGAGCGCTCTGAGTAGTGGGGATAGTTGATAAGGCTCACTGTGTGTACTCACATCACAGTCCATGTCAGGAGCGCTCTGAGTAGTGGGGATAGTTGATAAGGCTTACTGGGTGTACTCACATCACAGTCCATGTCAGGAGCGCTCTGAGTAGTGGGGATAGTTGATAAGGCTCACTGTGTGTACTCACATCACAGTCCATGTCAGGAGCGCTCTGAGTAGTGGGGATAGTTGATAAGGCTCACTGTGTGTACCCACATCACAGTCCATGTCAGGAGCGCTCTGAGTAGTGGGGATAGTTGATAAGGCTTACTGGGTGTACTCACATCACAGTCCATGTCAGGAGCGCTCTGAGTAGTGGGGATAGTTGATAAGGCTTACTGGGTGTACTCACATCACAGTCCATGTCAGGAGCGCTCTAAGTAGTGGGGATAGTTGATAAGGCTTACTGGGTGTACTCACATCACAGTCCATGTCAGGAGCGCTCTGAGTAGTGCGGATAGTTGATAAGGCTTACTGTGTGTAGTCACATCACAGTCCATGTCAGGAGCGCTCTGAGTAGTGGGGATAGTTGATAAGGCTTACTGTGTGTAGTCACATCACAGTCCATGTCAGGAGCGCTCTGAGTAGTGGGGATAGTTGATAAGGTTTACGGTGTGTGGTCACATCACAGTCCATGTCAGGAGCGCTCTGAGTAGTGGGAATAGTTGATAAGGCTTACTCTGTGTAGTCACATCACAGTCCATGTCAGGAGCGCTCTGAGTAGTGGGGATAGTTGATAAGGCTTACTGTGTGTACTCACATCACAGTCCATGTCAGGAGCGCTCTGAGTAGCGGGGATAGTTGATAAGGCTTACTGTGTGTACACACATCACAGTCCATGTCAGGAGCGCTCTGAGTAGTGGGGATAGTTGATAAGGCTTACTGGGTGTACTCACATCACAGTCCATGTCAGGAACGCTCTGAGTAGTGGGGATAGTTGATAAGGCTTACTGTGTGTACTCACATCACAGTCCATGTCAGGAGCGCTCTGAGTAGTGGGGATAGTTGATAAGGCTTACTGGGTGTACTCACATCACAGTCCATGTCAGGAGCGCTCTGAGTAGTGGGGATAGTTGATAAGGCTTACTGTGTGCGGTCACATCACAGTCCATGTCAGGAGCGCTCTGAGTAGTGGGGATAGTTGATAAGGCTTACTGTGTGTACACACATCACAGTCCATGTCAGGAGCGCTCTGAGTAGTGGGGATAGTTGATAAGGCTTACTGGGTGTACTCACATCACAGTCCATGTCAGGAGCGCTCTGAGTAGTGGGGATAGTTGATAAGGCTTACTGGGTGTACTCACATCACAGTCCATGTCAGGAGCGCTCTGAGTAGCGGGGATAGTTGATAAGGCTTACTGTGTGTACTCACACCACAGTCCATGTCAGGAGCGCTCTGAGTAGTGGGGATATTTGATAAGGCTTACTGTGTATGGTCACATCACAGTCCATGTCAGGAGCGCTCTGAGTAGTGGAGATAGTTGATAAGGCTTACTGTGTGTACTCACATCACAGTCCATGTCAGGAGCGCTCTGAGTAGTGGGGATAGTTGATAAGGCTCACTGTGTGTGGTCACATCACAGTCCATGAAAGGAGCGCTCTGAGTAGAGGGGATAGTTGCTAAGGCTTACTGTGTGTACTCACATCACAGTCCATGTCAGGAGCGCTCTGAGTAGTGGGGATAGTTGATAAGGCTTACTGTGTGTGGTCACATCACAGTCCATGTCAGGAGCGCTCTGAGTAGTGGGGATAGTTGATAAGGCTTACTGTTTGTACTCACATCACAGTCTATGTCAGTGGCGCTCTGAGTAGTGGAGATAGTTGATAAGGTTTACGGTGTGTGGTCACATCACAGTCCATGTCAGTAGCGCTCTGAGTAGTGGGGATAGTTGATAAGGCTTACTGTGTGTGGTCACATCACAGTCCATGTCAGGAGCGCTCTGAGTAGTGGACATAGTTGGTAAGGCTTACTGTGTGTAGTCACATCACAGTCTATGTCAGGAGCGCTCTGAGTAATGGAGATAGTTGATAAGGCTTACTGTGTGTACTCACATCACAGTCCATGTCAGGAGCGCTCTGAGTAGTGGGGATAGTTGGTAAGGCTTACTGTGTGTAGTCACATCACAGTCTATGTCAGGAGCGCTCTGAGTAATGGAGATAGTTGATAAGGCTTACTGTGTGTACTCACATCTCAGTCCATGTCAGGAGCGCTCTGAGAAGTGGAGATAGTTGATAAGGATTACTGTGTGTAGTCACATCACAGTCCATGACAGGAGCGCTCTGAGTAGTGGGGATAGTTGATAAGGCTGACTGTGTGTAGTCACATCACAGTCCATGTCAGTAGCGCTCTGAATAGTGGAGATAGTTGATAAGGTTTACGGTGTGTAGTCACATCACAGTCCACGTCAGGAGCGCTCTGAGTAGTGGACATAGTTGGTAAGGCTTACTGGGTGTACTCACATCACAGTTCATGTCAGTAGCGCTCTGAATAGTGGAGATAGTTGATAAGGCTTACTGTGTGTGGTCACATCACTCCATGTCAGGAGCGCTCTGAGTAGTGGGGATAGTTGATAAGGCTTACTGTGTGTAGTCACATCACAGTCCATGTCAGTAGCGCTCTGAATAGTGGAGATAGTTGATAAGGCTTACTGTGTGTGGTCACATCACAGTCCATGTCAGGAGCGCTCTGAGTAGTGGACATAGTTGGTAAGGCTTACTGGGTGTACTCACATCACAGTTCATGTCAGTAGCACTCTGAGTAGTGGGGATAGTTGGTAAGGCTTACTGTGTGTAGTCACATCACAGTCTATGTCAGGAGCGCTCTGAGTAATGGAGATAGTTGATAAGGCTTACTGTGTGTACTCACATCTCAGTCCATGTCAGGAGCGCTCTGAGAAGTGGAGATAGTTGATAAGGATTACTGTGTGTAGTCACATCACAGTCCATGACAGGAGCGCTCTGAGTAGTGGGGATAGTTGATAAGGCTGACTGTGTGTGGTCACATCACAGTCCATGTCAGGAGCGCTCTGAGTAGTGGGGATAGTTGATAAGGTTTACGGTGTGTGGTCACATCACAGTCCATGTCAGGAGCGCTCTGAGTAGTGGGGATAGTTGATAAGGCTTACTCTGTGTAGTCACATCACAGTCCATGTCAGGAGCGCTCTGAATAGTGGAGATAGTTGATAAGGTTTACGGTGTGTAGTCACATCACAGTCCATGTCAGGAGCGCTCTGAGTAGTGGACATAGTTGGTAAGGCTTACTGGGTGTACTCACATCACAGTTCATGTCAGTAGCACTCTGAGTAGTGGGGATAGTTGATAAGGCTTACTGTGTGTAGTCACATCACAGTCCATGTCAGTAGCGCTCTGAATAGTGGAGATAGTTGATAAGGCTTACTGTGTGTGGTCACATAACAGTCCATGTCAGGAGCGCTCTGAGTAGTGGAGATAGTTGATAAGGCTTACTGTGTGTAGTCACATCGCAGTCCATGTCAGTAGCACTCTGAGTAGTGGGGATAGTTGATAAGGCTTACTGTGTGTAGTCACATCACAGTCCATGTCAGTAGCACTCTGAGTAGTGGAGATAGTTGATAAGGCTTACCGTGTGTAGTCACATCACAGTCCATATCAGGAGCGCTCTGAGTAGTGGGGATAGTTGATAAGGCTCACTGTGTGTACTCACATCACAGTCCATGTCAGGAGCGCTCTGAGTAGTGGGGATAGTTGATAAGGCTTACTGGGTGTACTCACATCACAGTCCATGTCAGGAGCGCTCTGAGTAGTGGGGATAGTTGATAAGGCTTACTGGGTGTACTCACATCACAGTCCATGTCAGGAGCGCTCTGAGAAGTGGGGATAGTTGATAAGGCTTACTGTGTGTAGTCACATCACAGTCCCTGTCAGGAGCGCTCTGAGTAGTGGGGATAGTTGATAAGGTTTACGGTGTGTGGTCACATCACAGTCCATGTCAGGAGCGCTCTGAGTAGTGGGAATAGTTGATAAGGCTTACTCTGTGTAGTCACATCACAGTCCATGTCAGGAGCGCTCTGAGTAGTGGGGATAGTTGATAAGGCTTACTGTGTGTACTCACATCACAGTCCATGTCAGGAGCGCTCTGAGTAGCGGGGATAGTTGATAAGGCTTACTGTGTGTACACAAATCACAGTCCATGTCAGGAGCGCTCTGAGTAGTGGGGATAGTTGATAAGGCTTACTGTGTGTAGTCACATCACAGTCCATGTCAGTAGCGCTCTGAGTATTGGGAATAGTTGATAAGGCTTACTGTGTGTGGTCACATCACAGTCCATGTCAGGAGCGCTCTGAGTAGTGGGGATAGTTGATAAGGCTTACTGGGTGTACTCACATCACAGTCCATGTCAGGAGCGCTTTGAGTAGTGGGGATAGTTGATAAGGCTTACTGTGTGTGGTCACATCACAGTCCATGTCAGGAGCGCTCTGAGTAGTGGGGATAGTTGATAAGGCTTACTGGGTGTACTCACATCACAGTCCATGTCAGGAGCGCTCTGAGTAGTGGAGATAGTTGATAAGGCTTACTGTGTGTGGTCACATCACAGTCCATGTCAGGAGCGCTCTGAGTAGTGGGGATAGTTGATAAGGCTTACCGTGTGTAGTCACATCACAGTCCATATCAGTAGCACTATGAGTAGTGGAGATAGTTGATAAGGCTTACCGTGTGTAGTCACATCACAGTCCATATCAGGAGCGCTCTGAGTAGTGGAGATAGTTGATAAGGCTTACCGTGTGTAGTCACATCACAGTCCATGTCAGTAGCACTCTGAGTAGTGGAGATAGTTGATAAGGCTTACTGTGTGTACACACATCACAGTCCATGTCAGGAGCGCTCTGAGTAGTGGGGATAGTTGATAAGGCTTACTGTGTGTACTCACATCACAGTCCATGTCAGGAGCGCTCTGAGTAGTGGGGATAGTTGATAAGGCTTACTGGGTGTACTCACATCACAGTCCATGTCAGGAGCGCTCTGAGTAGTGGGGATAGTTGATAAGGCTCACTGTGTGTACTCACATCACAGTCCATGTCAGGAGCGCTCTGAGTAGTGGGGATAGTTGATAAGGCTCACTGTGTGTACTCACATCACAGTCCATGTCAGGAGCGCTCTGAGTAGTGGGGATAGTTGATAAGGCTTACTGGGTGTACTCACATCACAGTCCATGTCAGGAGCGCTCTGAGTAGTGGGGATAGTTGATAAGGCTCACTGTGTGTACTCACATCACAGTCCATGTCAGGAGCGCTCTGAGTAGTGGGGATAGTTGATAAGGCTCACTGTGTGTACCCACATCACAGTCCATGTCAGGAGCGCTCTGAGTAGTGGGGATAGTTGATAAGGCTTACTGGGTGTACTCACATCACAGTCCATGTCAGGAGCGCTCTGAGTAGTGGGGATAGTTGATAAGGCTTACTGGGTGTACTCACATCACAGTCCATGTCAGGAGCGCTCTAAGTAGTGGGGATAGTTGATAAGGCTTACTGGGTGTACTCACATCACAGTCCATGTCAGGAGCGCTCTGAGTAGTGCGGATAGTTGATAAGGCTTACTGTGTGTAGTCACATCACAGTCCATGTCAGGAGCGCTCTGAGTAGTGGGGATAGTTGATAAGGCTTACTGTGTGTAGTCACATCACAGTCCATGTCAGGAGCGCTCTGAGTAGTGGGGATAGTTGATAAGGTTTACGGTGTGTGGTCACATCACAGTCCATGTCAGGAGCGCTCTGAGTAGTGGGAATAGTTGATAAGGCTTACTCTGTGTAGTCACATCACAGTCCATGTCAGGAGCGCTCTGAGTAGTGGGGATAGTTGATAAGGCTTACTGTGTGTACTCACATCACAGTCCATGTCAGGAGCGCTCTGAGTAGCGGGGATAGTTGATAAGGCTTACTGTGTGTACACACATCACAGTCCATGTCAGGAGCGCTCTGAGTAGTGGGGATAGTTGATAAGGCTTACTGGGTGTACTCACATCACAGTCCATGTCAGGAACGCTCTGAGTAGTGGGGATAGTTGATAAGGCTTACTGTGTGTACTCACATCACAGTCCATGTCAGGAGCGCTCTGAGTAGTGGGGATAGTTGATAAGGCTTACTGGGTGTACTCACATCACAGTCCATGTCAGGAGCGCTCTGAGTAGTGGGGATAGTTGATAAGGCTTACTGTGTGCGGTCACATCACAGTCCATGTCAGGAGCGCTCTGAGTAGTGGGGATAGTTGATAAGGCTTACTGTGTGTACACACATCACAGTCCATGTCAGGAGCGCTCTGAGTAGTGGGGATAGTTGATAAGGCTTACTGGGTGTACTCACATCACAGTCCATGTCAGGAGCGCTCTGAGTAGTGGGGATAGTTGATAAGGCTTACTGGGTGTACTCACATCACAGTCCATGTCAGGAGCGCTCTGAGTAGCGGGGATAGTTGATAAGGCTTACTGTGTGTACTCACACCACAGTCCATGTCAGGAGCGCTCTGAGTAGTGGGGATATTTGATAAGGCTTACTGTGTATGGTCACATCACAGTCCATGTCAGGAGCGCTCTGAGTAGTGGAGATAGTTGATAAGGCTTACTGTGTGTACTCACATCACAGTCCATGTCAGGAGCGCTCTGAGTAGTGGGGATAGTTGATAAGGCTCACTGTGTGTGGTCACATCACAGTCCATGTCAGTAGCGCTCTGAATAGTGGAGATAGTTGATAAGGTTTACGGTGTGTAGTCACATCACAGTCCACGTCAGGAGCGCTCTGAGTAGTGGACATAGTTGGTAAGGCTTACTGGGTGTACTCACATCACAGTTCATGTCAGTAGCGCTCTGAATAGTGGAGATAGTTGATAAGGCTTACTGTGTGTGGTCACATCACTCCATGTCAGGAGCGCTCTGAGTAGTGGGGATAGTTGATAAGGCTTACTGTGTGTAGTCACATCACAGTCCATGTCAGTAGCGCTCTGAATAGTGGAGATAGTTGATAAGGCTTACTGTGTGTGGTCACATCACTCCATGTCAGGAGCGCTCTGAGTAGTGGAGATAGTTGATAAGGCTTACTGTGTGTAGTCACATCGCAGTCCATGTCAGTAGCGCTCTGAGTAGTGGGGATAGTTGATAAGGCTTACTGTGGAGAGTCACATCACAGTCCATGTCAGGAGCGCTCTGAGTATTGGGAATATTTGATAAGGCTTACTGTGTGTGGTCACATCACAGTCCATGTCAGGAGCGCTCTGAGTAGTGGGGATAGTTGATAAGGCTTACTGTGTGTACTCACATCACAATCCATGTCAGGAGCGCTCTGAATAGTGGGGATAGTTGATAAGGCTTACTGTGTGTGGTCACATCACAGTCCATGTCAGTAGCGCTCTGAATAGTGGAGATAGTTGATAAGGCTTACTGTGTGTAGTCACATCACAGTCCATGTCAGGAGCGCTCTGAGTAGTGGGAATAGTTGATAAGGCTTACTGTGTGTGGTCACATCACAGTCCATGTCAGGATCGCTCTGAGTAGTGGGGATACTTGATAAGGCTTACTGTGTGTGGTCACATCACAGTCCATGTCAGGAGCGCTCTGAGTAGTGGGGATAGTTGATAAGGCTTACTGTGTGTCCTCACATCACAGTCCATGTCAGGAGCGCTCTGAGTAGTGGGGATAGTTGATAAGGCTTACTGTGTGTAGTCACATCACAGTCCATGTCAGGAGCGCTCTGAGTAGTGGAGATAGTTGATAAGGCTTACTGTGTCTAGTCACATCACAGTCCATGTCAGGAGCACTCTGAGTAGTGGAGATAATTGATAAGGCTTACTGTGTGTGGTCACATCACAGTCCATGTCAGGAGCGCTCTGAGTAGTGGAGATAATTGATAAGGCTTACTGTGTGTAGTCACATCACAGTCTATGTCAGTAGCGCTCTGAGTAGTGGAGATAGTTGATAAGGCTTACTGTGTGTACTCACATCACAGTCCATGTCAGGAGCGCTCTGAGTAATGGGGATAGTTGATAAGGTTTACGGTGTGTGGTCACATCACAGTCAATGTCAGAAGCGCTCTGAGTAGTGGGGATACTTGATAAGGCTTACTGTGTGTGGTCACATCACAGTCCATGTCAGGTGCGCTCTGAGTAGTAGGGATAGTTGATAAGGCTTACTGTGTGTCCTCACATCACAGTCCATGTCAGGAGCGCTCTGAGTAGTGGGGATAGTTGATAAGGCTTACTGTGTGTTGTCACATCACAGTCCATGTCAGGAGCACTCTGAGTAGTGGAGATAATTGATAAGGCTTACTGTGTGTGGTCACATCACAGTCCATGTCAGGAGCGCTCTGAGTAGTGGGGATAGTTCATAAGGCTTACTGTGTGTCCTCACATCACAGTCCATGTCAGGAGCGCT
This sequence comes from Meconema thalassinum, assembly GCA_946902985.2. Taxonomy (NCBI): domain Eukaryota; kingdom Metazoa; phylum Arthropoda; class Insecta; order Orthoptera; family Tettigoniidae; genus Meconema; species Meconema thalassinum. The sequence goes on along the minus strand of OX336392.1, from coordinate 4,322,228 downwards.
CTGAGTAGTGGGGATAGTTGATAAGGCTTACTGTGTGTAGTCACATCACAGTCCATGTCAGGAGCGCTCTGAGTAGTGGAGATAGTTGATAAGGCTTACTGTGTGTAGTCACATCACAGTCCATGTCAGGAGCACTCTGAGTAGTGGAGATAATTGATAAGGCTTACTGTGTGTGGTCACATCACAGTCCATGTCAGGAGCGCTCTGAGTAGTGGAGATAATTGATAAGGCTTACTGTGTGTAGTCACATCACAGTCTATGTCAGTAGCGCTCTGAGTAGTGGAGATAGTTGATAAGGCTTACTGTGTGTACTTACATCACAGTCCATGTCAGGAGCGCTCTGAGTAGTGGGAATAGTTGATAAGGCTTACTGTGTGTACTCACATCACAGAATGTGGTCAGTCCATGTCAATAGCACTCTGAGTAGTGGGGATAGTTGATAAGGCTCACTGTGTGTACTCACATTACAGTCCATGTCAGGAGCGCTCTGAGTAGTGGAGATAGTTGATAAGGCTTACTGTGTGTAGTCACATCACAGTCCATGTCAGGAGCGCTCTGAGTAGTGGGGATAGTTGATAAGGCTTACTGTGTGTAGGCACATCACAGTCCATGTCAGGAGCGCTCTGAGTAGTGGGAATAGTTGATAAGGCTTACTGTGTGTAGTCACATCACAGTCCATGTCAGGAGCGCTCTGAGTAGTGGGGATAGTTGATAAGGCTTACTGTGTGTAGTCACATCACAGTCCATGTCAGGAGCGCTCTGAGTAGTGGGGATAGTTGATAAGGTTTACGGTGTGTGGTCACATCACAGTCCATGTCAGGAGCGCTCTGAGTAGTGGGGATAGTTGATAAGGCTTACTCTGTGTAGTCACATCACAGTCCATGTCAGGAGCGCTCTGAGTAGTGGGGATAGTTGATAAGGCTTACTGTGTGTACTCACATTACAGTCCATGTCAGGAGCGCTCTGAGTAGTGGAGATAGTTGATAAGGCTTACTGTGTGTAGTCACATCACAGTCCATGTCAGGAGCGCTCTGAGTAGTGGGGATAGTTGATAAGGCTTACTGTGTGTAGTCACATCACAGTCCATGTCAGGAGCGCTCTGAGTAGTGGGAATAGTTGATAAGGCTTACTGTGTGTAGTCACATCACAGTCCATGTCAGGAGCGCTCTGAGTAGTGGGGATAGTTGATAAGGCTTACTGTGTGTGGTCACATCACAGTCCATGTCAGGAGCGCTCTGAATAGTGGAGATAGTTGATAAGGTTTACGGTGTGTAGTCACATCACAGTCGATGTCAGGAGCGCTCTGAGTAGTGGACATAGTTGGTAAGGCTTACTGGGTGTACTCACATCACAGTTCATGTCAGTAGCACTCTGAGTAGTGAGGATAGTTGATAAGGCTTACTGTGTGTAGTCACATCACAGTCCATGTCAGTAGCGCTCTGAATAGTGGAGATAGTTGATAAGGCTTACTGTGTGTGGTCACATCACAGTCCATGTCAGGAGCGCTCTGAGTAGTGGAGATAGTTGATAAGGCTTACTGTGTGTAGTCACATCGCAGTCCATGTCAGTAGCCCTCTGAGTAGTGGGGATAGTTGATAAGGCTTACTGTGTGTAGTCACATCACAGTCCATGTCAGGAGCGCTCTGAGTATTGGGAATAGTTGATAAGGCTTACTGTGTGTGGTCACATCACAGTCAATGTCAGGAGCGCTCTGAGTAGTGGGGATAGATGATAAGGATTACTGTGTGTACTCACATCACAATCCATGTCAGGAGCGCTCTGAATAGTGGGGATAGTTGATAAGTCTTACTGTGTGTGGTCACATCACAGTCCATGTCAGTAGCGCTCTGAATAGTGGAGATAGTTGATAAGGCTTACTGTGTGTAGTCACATCACAGTCCATGTCAGGAGCGCTCTGAGTAGTGGGAATAGTTGATAAGGCTTACTGTGTGTGGTCACATCACAGTCCATGTCAGGAGCGCTCTGAGTAGTGGGGATACTTGATAAGGCTTACTGTGTGTGGTCACATCACAATCCATGTCAGGAGCGCTCTGAGTAGTGGGGATAGTTGATAAGGCTTACTGTGTGTCCTCACATCACAGTCCATGTCAGGAGCGCTCTGAGTAGTGGGGATAGTTGATAAGGCTTACTGTGTGTAGTCACATCACAGTCCATGTCAGGAGCGCTCTGAGTAGTGGATATAGTTGATAAGGCTTACTGTGTGTAGTCACATCACAGTCCATGTCAGGAGCACTCTGAGTAGTGGAGATAATTGATAAGGCTTACTGTGTGTGGTCACATCACAGTCCATGTCAGGAGCGCTCTGAGTAGTGGAGATAATTGATAAGGCTTACTGTGTGTAGTCACATCACAGTCTATGTCAGTAGCGCTCTGAGTAGTGGAGATAGTTGATAAGGCTTACTGTGTGTACTCACATCACAGTCCATGTCAGGAGCGCTCTGAGTAGTGGGAATAGTTGATAAGGCTTACTGTGTGTACTCACATCACAGAATGTGGTCAGTCCATGTCAATAGCGCTCTGAGTAGTGGGGATAGTTGATAAGGCTCACTGTGTGTACTCACATCACAGTCCATGTCAGGAGCGCTCTGAGTAGTGGAGATAGTTGATAAGGCTTACTGTGTGTAGTCACATCACAGTCCATGTCAGGAGCGCTCTGAGTAGTGGGGATAGTTGATAAGGCTTACTGTGTGTAGTCACATCACAGTCCATGTCAGGAGGGCTCTGAGTAGTGGGAATAGTTGATAAGGCTTACTCTGTGTAGTCACATCACAGTCCATGTCAGGAGCGCTCTGAATAGTGGAGATAGTTGATAAGGTTTACGGTGTGTAGTCACATCACAGTCCATGTCAGGAGCGCTCTGAATAGTGGAGATAGTTGATAAGGCTTACTGTGTGTAGTCACATCACAGTCCATGTCAGTAGCGCTCTGAATAGTGGAGATAGTTGATAAGGCTTACTGTGTGTGGTCACATAACAGTCCATGTCAGGAGCGCTCTGAGTAGTGGAGATAGTTGATAAGGCTTACTGTGTGTAGTCACATCGCAGTCCATGTCAGTAGCACTCTGAGTAGTGGGGATAGTTGATAAGGCTTACTGTGTGTAGTCACATCACAGTCCATGTCAGGAGCGCTCTGAGTATTGGGAATAGTTGATAAGGCTTACTGTGTGTGGTCACATCACAGTCCATGTCAGGAGCGCTCTGAATAGTGGAGATAGTTGATAGGGGCTTACTGTGTGTAGTCACATCACAGTCCATGTAAGGAGCACTCTGAGTAGTGGAGATAGTTGATAAGGCTTACTGTGGGTAGTCACATCACAGTCCATGTCAGGAGCACTCTGAGTAGTGGAGATAATTGATAAGGCTTACTGTGTGTGGTCACATCACAGTCCATGTCAGGAGCGCTCGGAGTAGTGGGGATAATTGATAAGGCTTACTGTGTGTAGTCACATCACAGTCTATGTCAGTAGCGCTCTGAGTAGTGGAGATAGTTGATAAGGCTTACTGTGTGTACTCACATCACAGTCCATGTCAGGAGCGCTCTGAGTAATGGGGATAGTTGATAAGGTTTACGGTGTGTGGTCACATCACAGTCAATGTCAGAAGCGCTCTGAGTAGTGGGGATACTCGATAAGGCTTACTGTGTGTGGTCACATCACAGTCCATGTCAGGAGCGCTCTGAGTAGTAGGGATAGTTGATAAGGCTTACTGTGTGTCCTCACATCACAGTCCATGTCAGGAGCGCTCTGAGTAGTGGGGATAGTTGATAAGGCTTACTATGTGTAGTCACATCACAGTCCATGTCAGGAGCGCTCTGAGTAGTGGAGATAATTGATAAGGCTTACTGTGTGTGGTCACATCACAGTCCATGTCAGGAGCGCTCTGAGTAGTGTGGATAGTTGATAAGGCTTACTGTGTGTAGTCACATCACAGTCCATGTCAGGAGCGCTCTGAGTAGTGTGGATAGTTGATAAGGCTTACTGTGTGTCCTCACATCACAGTCCATGTCAGGAGCACTCTGAGTAGTGGAGATAATTGATAAGGCTTACTGTGTGTGGTCACATCACAGTCCATGTCAGGAGCGCTCTGAGTAGTGGAGATAATTGATAAGGCTTACTGTGTGTGGTCACATCACAGTCCATGTCAGGAGCACTCTGAGTAGTGGAGATAATTGATAAGGCTTACTGTGTGTGGTCACATCACAGTCCATGTCAGGAGCGCTCTGAGTAGTGGGGATAGTTGATAAGGCTTACTGTGTGTCCTCACATCACAGTCCATGTCAGGAGCGCTCTGAGTAGTGGGGATAGTTGATAAGGCTTACTGTGTGTAGTCACATCACAGTCCATGTCAGGAGCGCTCTGAGTAGTGGGGATAGTTGATAAGGCTTACTGTGTGTCCTCACATCACAGTCCATGTCAGGAGCCCTCTGAGTAGTGGGGATAGTTGATAAGGCTTACTGTGTGTAGTCACATCACAGTCCATGTCAGGAGCGCTCTGAGTAGTGGGATAGTTGATAAGGCTTACTGGGTGTACTCACATCACAGAATGTGGTCAGTCCATGTCAGGAGCGCTCTGAGTAGTGGGGTTAGTTGATAAGGCTTACTGTGTATACTCACATCACAGTCCATGTCAGGAGCGCTCTGAGTAGTGGGGTTAGTTGATAAGGCTTACTGTGTGTAGTCACATCACAGTCCATGTCAGGAGCGCTCTGAGTAGTGGAGATAGTTGATAAGGCTTCCTGTGTGTAGTCACATCACAGTCCATGTCAGGAGCACTCTGAGTAGTGGAGATAATTGATAAGGCTTACTGTGTGTGGTCACATCACAGTCCATGTCAGGAGCGCTCTGAGTAGTGGAGATAATTGATAAGGCTTACTGTGTGTAGTCACATCACAGTCTATGTCAGTAGCGCTCTGAATAGTGGAGATAGTTGATAAGGCTTACTGTGTGTACTCACATCACAGTCCATGTCAGGAGCGCTCTGAGTAATGGGGATAGTTGATAAGGCTTACTGTGTGTGGTCACATCACAGTCCATGAAAGGAGCGCTCTGAGTAGAGGGGATAGTTGCTAAGGCTTACTGTGTGTACTCACATCACAGTCCATGTCAGGAGCGCTCTGAGTAGTGGGGATAGTTGATAAGGCTTACTGTGTGTGGTCACATCACAGTCCATGTCAGGAGCGCTCTGAGTAGTGGGGATAGTTGATAAGGCTTACTGTGTGTAGTCACATCACAGTCCATGTCAGGAGCGCTCTGAGTAGTGGGAATAGTTGATAAGGCTTACTGTGTGTACTCACATCACAGAATGTGGTCAGTCCATGTCAATAGCGCTCTGAGTAGTGGGGATAGTTGATAAGGCTCACTGTGTGTACTCACATCACAGTCCATGTCAGGAGCGCTCTGAGTAGTGGAGATAGTTGATAAGGCTTACTGTGTGTAGTCACATCACAGTCCATGTCAGAAGCGCTCTGAGTAGTGGGAATAGTTGATAAGGCTTACTGTGTGTAGTCACATCACAGTCCATGTCAGGAGCGCTCTGAGTAGTGGGGATAGTTGATAAGGCTTACTGTGTGTAGTCACATCACAGTCCATGTCAGGAGCGCTCTGAGTAGTGGGGATAGTTGATAAGGTTTACGGTGTGTGGTCACATCACAGTCCATGTCAGGAGCGCTCTGAGTAGTGGGGATAGTTGATAAGGCTTACTCTGTGTAGTCACATCACAGTCCATGTCAGGAGCGCTCTGAGTAGTGGGGATAGTTGATAAGGCTTACTGTGTGTACTCACATCACAGTCCATGTCAGGAGCGCTCTGAGTAGCGGGGATAGTTGATAAGGCTTACTATGTGTACACACATCACAGTCCATGTCAGGAGCGCTCTGAGTAGTGGGGATAGTTGATAAGGCTTACTGGGTGTACTCACATCACAATCCATGTCAGGAGCGCTCTGAGTAGTGGGGATAGTTGATAAGGCTTACTGTGTGTACTCACATCACAGTCCATGTCAGGAGCGCTCTGAGTAGTGGGGATAGTTGATAAGGCTTACTGGGTGTACTCACATCACAGTCCATGTCAGGAGCGCTCTGAGTAGTGGGGATAGTTGATAAGGCTTACTGTGTGCGGTCACATCACAGTCCATGTCAGGAGCGCTCTGAGTAGCGGGGATAGTTGATAAGGCTTACTGTGTGTACTCACACCACAGTCCATGTCAGGAGCGCTCTGAGTAGTGGGGATAGTTGATAAGGCTTACTGTGTGTAGTCACATCACAGTCCATGTCAGGAGCGCTCTGAGTAGTGGGGATAGTTGATAAGGCTTACTGTGTGTACTCACATAACAGTCTATGTCAGTAGCGCTATGAGTAGTGGGGATAGTTGATAAGGCTTACTGTGTGTGGTCACATGACAGTCCATGTCAGGAGCGCTCTGAGTAGTGGGGATAGTTGATAAGGCTTACTGTGTGTGGTCACATCACAGTCCATGTCAGGAGCGCTCTGAGTAGTGGAGATAATTGATAAGGCTTACTGTGTGTGGTCACATCACAGTCCATGTCAGGAGCGCTCTGAGTAGTGGGGATAGTTGATAAGGCTCACTGTGTGTGGTCACATCACAGTCCATGTCAGGAGCGCTCTGAGTAGTGGGGATAGTTGATAAGGCTTACTGTGTGTACTCACGTCACAGTCCATGTCAGGAGCGTTCTGAGTAGTGGGGATAGTTGATAAGGCTTACTGTGTGTGGTCACATCACAGTCCATGTCAGGAGCGCTCTGAGTAGTGGGGATAGTTGATAAGGCTTACTGTGTGTCCTCACATCACAGTCCATGTCAGGAGCGCTCTGAGTAGTGGGTATAGTTGATGAGGCTTACTGTGTGTAGTCACATCACAGTCCATGTCAGGAGCACTCTGAGTAGTGGAGATAATTGATAAGGCTTACTGTGTGTGGTCACATCACAGTCCATGTCAGGAGCGCTCTGAGTAGTGCGGATAGTTGATAAGGCTTACTGTGTGTCCTCACATCACAGTACATGTCAGGAGCGCTCTGAGTAGTGGGGATAGTTGATAAGGCTTACTGTGTGTAGTCAAATCACAGTCCATGTCAGGAGCGCTCTGAGTAGTGGGGATAGTTGATAAGGCTTACTGTGTGTGGTCACATCACAGTCCATGTCAGGAGCGCTCTGAGTAGTGGGGATAGTTGATAAGGCTTACTGTGTGTAGTCACATCACAGTCCATGTCAGGAGCGCTCTGAGTAATGGGGATAGTTGATAAGGCTTACTGTGTGTAGTCACATCACAGTCCATGTCAGGAGCACTCTGAGTAGTGGAGATAATTGATAAGGCTTACTGTGTGTGGTCACATCACAGTCCATGTCAGGAGCGCTCTGAGTAGTGCGGATAGTTGATAAGGCTTACTGTGTGTCCTCACATCACAGTCCATGTCAGGAGCGCTCTGAGTAGTGGGGATAGTTGATAAGGCTTACTGTGTGTAGTCACATCACAGTCCATGTCAGGAGCGCTCTGAGTAGTGGAGATAGTTGATAAGGCTTACTGTGTGTAGTCACATCACAGTCCATGTCAGGAGCACTCTGAGTAGTGGAGATAATTGATAAGGCTTACTGTGTGTGGTCACATCACAGTCCATGTCAGGAGCGCTCTGAGTAGTGGAGATAATTGATAAGGCTTACTGTGTGTAGTCACATCACAGTCTATGTCAGTAGCGCTCTGAGTAGTGGAGATAGTTGATAAGGCTTACTGTGTGTACTCACATCACAGTCCATGTCAGGAGCGCTCTGAGTAATGGGGATAGTTGATAAGGTTTACTGTGTGTAGTCACATCACAGTCCATGTCAGGAGCGCTCTGAGTAGTGGGAATAGTTGATAAGGCTTACTGTGTGTACTCACATCACAGAATGTGGTCAGTCCATGTCAATAGCGCTCTGAGTAGTGGGGATAGTTGATAAGGCTCACTGTGTGTACTCACATCACAGTCCATGTCAGGAGCGCTCTGAGTAGTGGAGATAGTTGATAAGGCTTACTGTGTGTAGTCACATCACAGTCCATGTCAGGAGCGCTCTGAGTAGTGGGAATAGTTGATAAGGCTTACTGTGTGTAGTCACATCACAGTCCATGTCAGGAGCGCTCTGAGTAGTGGGGATAGTTGATAAGGCTTACTGTGTGTAGTCACATCGCAGTCCATGTCAGGAGCGCTCTGAGTAGTGAAGATAGTTGATAAGGCTTACTGTGTGTAGTCACATCACAGTCCATGTCAGGAGCGCTCTGAGTAGTGGGGATAGTTGATAAGGCTTACTGTGTGTGGTCACATCACAGTCCATGTCAAGAGCGCTCTGAGTAGTGGGGACAGTTGATAAGGCTTACTGTGTGTGGTCACATCACAGTCCATGTCAGGAGCGCTCTGAGTAGTGGAGATAGTTGATAAGGCTAACTGTGTGTAGTCACATCACAGTCCATGTCAGGAGCGCTCTGAGTAGTGGGGATAGTTGATAAGGCTTACTGTGTGTAGTCACATCGCAGTCCATGTCAGGAGCGCTCTGAGTAGTGGGAATAGTTGATAAGGCTTACTGTGTGTACTCACATCACAGTCCATGTCAGGAGCGCTCTGAGTAGTGGGGATAGATGATAAGGCTTACTGTGTGTAGTCACATCACAGTCCATGTCAGGAGTACTCTGAGTAGTGGTGATAGTTGATAAGGCTTACTGTGTGTACTCACATCACAGTCCATGTCAGGAGCGCTCTGAGTAGTGGGGATAGATGATAAGGCTTACTGTGTGTAGTCACATCGCAGTCCATGTCAGGAGCGCTCTGAGTAGTGGAGATAGTTGATAAGGCTTACTGTGTGTAGTCACATCACAGTCCATGTCATGAGCGCCCTGAGTAGCGGGAATAGTTGATAAGGCTTACTGTGTGTAGTCACATCACAGTCCATGTCAGGAGCGCTCTGAGTAGTGCGGATAGTTGATAAGGCTTACTGTGTGTAGTCACATCACAGTCCATGTCAGGAGCCCTCTGAGTAGTGGGGATAGTTGATAAGGCTTACTGTGTGTAGTCACATCACAGTCCATGTCAGGACCGCTCTGAGTAGTGGAGATAGTTGATAAGGCTTACTGTGTGTAGTCACATCACAGTCCATGTCAGGAGCGCTCTGAGTAGTTGAGATAGTTGATAAGGCTTACTGTGTGTAGTCACATCGCAGTCAATGTCAGGAGCGCTCTGAGTAGTGGGAATAGTTGATAAGGCTTACTGTGTGTACTCACATCACAGTCCATGTCAGGAGCTCTCTGAGTAGTGGGGATAGTTGATAAGGCTTACTGTGTGTAGTCACATCACAGTCCATGTCAGGAGCGCTCTGAGTAGTGGGGATAGTTGATAAGGCTTACTGTGTGTAGTCACATCACAGTCCATGTCAGGAGCGCTCTGAGTAGTGGGGATAGTTGATAAGGCTTACTGTGTGTGGTCACATCACAGTCCAAGTCAGGAGCACTCTGAGTAGTGGAGCCAATTGATAAGGCTTACTGTGTGTGGTCACATCACAGTCCATGTCAGGAGCGCTCTGAGTAGTGGAGATATTTGATGAGGCTTACTGAGTGTAGTCACATCACAGTCCAAGTCAGGAGCACTCTGAGTAGTGGAGCCAATTGATAAGGCTTACTGTGTGTGGTCACATCACAGTCCATGTCAGGAGCGCTCTGAGTAGTGGGGATAGTTGATAAGGCTTACTGTGTGTAGTCACATCACAGTCCATGTCAGGAGCGCTCTGAGTAGTGGGGATAGTTGATAAGGCTTACTGTGTGCAGGCACATCACAGTCCATGTCAGGAGCACTCTGAGTAGTGGAGATAATTGATAAGGCTTACTGTGTGTGGTCACATCACAGTCCATGTCAGGAGCGCTCTGAGTAGTGGAGATAATTGATAAGGCTTACTGTGTGTAGTCACATCACAGTCTATGTCAGTAGCGCTCTGAGTAGTGGAGATAGTTGATAAGGCTTACTGTGTGTACTCACATCACAGTCCATGTCTGGAGCGCTCTGAGTAATGGGGATAGTTGATAAGGCTTACTGTGTGTAGTCACATCACAGTCCATGTCAGGAGCGCTCTGAGTAGTGGGAATAGTTGATAAGGCTTACTGTGTGTACTCACATCACAGAATGTGGTCAGTCCATGTCAATAGCGCTCTGAGTAGTGGGGATAGTTGATAAGGCTCACTGTGTGTACTCACATCACAGTCCATGTCAGGAGCGCTCTGAGTAGTGTAGATAGTTGATAAGGCTTACTGTGTGTAGTCACATCACAGTCCATGTCAGGAGCGCTCTGAGTAGTGGGAATAGTTGATAAGGCTTACTGTGTGTAGTCACATCACAGTCATTGTCAGGAGCGCTCTGAGTAGTGGGGATAGTTGATAAGGCTTACTGTGTGTAGTCACATCGCAGTCCATGTCAGGAGCGCTCTGAGTAGTGAGGATAGTTGATAAGGGTTACTGTGTGTAGTCACATCACAGTCCATGTCAGGAGCGCTCTGAGTAGTGGGAATAGTTGATAAGGCTTACTGTGTATGGTCACATCACAGTCCATGTCAGGAGCGCCCTGAGTAGTGGGGATAATTGATAAGGCTTACTGTGTGTACTCACATCACAGTCCATGTCAGGAGCGCTCTGAGTAGTGGGGATAGTTGATAAGGCTTACTGTGTGTGGTCACATCACAGTCCATGTCAGGAGCGCTCTGAGTAGTGGAGATAGTTGATAAGGCTTACTGTGTGTAGTCACATCACAGTCCATGTCAGGAGCGCTCTGAGTAGTGGGGATAGTTGATAAGGCTTACTGTGTGTAGTCACATCGCAGTCCATGTCAGGAGCGCTCTGAGTAGTGGGGATAGTTGATAAGGCTTACTGTGTGTAGTCACATCACAGTCCATGTCAGGAGCGCTCTGAGTAGTGGGGATAGTTGATAAGGTTTACGGTGTGTGGTCACATCACAGTCCATGTCAGGAGCGCTCTGAGTAGTGGGGATAGTTGATAAGGCTTACTCTGTGTAGTCACATCACAGTCCATGTCAGGAGCGCTCTGAGTAGTGGGGATAGTTGATAAGGCTTACTGTGTGTACTCACATTACAGTCCATGTCAGGAGCGCTCTGAGTAGTGGAGATAGTTGATAAGGCTTACTGTGTGTAGTCACATCACAGTCCATGTCAGGAGCGCTCTGAGTAGTGGGGATAGTTGATAAGGCTTACTGTGTGTAGTCACATCACAGTCCATGTCAGGAGCGCTCTGAGTAGTGGGAATAGTTGATAAGGCTTACTGTGTGTAGTCACATCACAGTCCATGTCAGGAGCGCTCTGAGTAGTGGGGATAGTTGATAAGGCTTACTGTGTGTGGTCACATCACAGTCCATGTCAGGAGCGCTCTGAATAGTGGAGATAGTTGATAAGGTTTACGGTGTGTAGTCACATCACAGTCGATGTCAGGAGCGGTCTGAGTAGTGGACATAGTTGGTAAGGCTTACTGGGTGTACTCACATCACAGTTCATGTCAGTAGCACTCTGAGTAGTGAGGATAGTTGATAAGGCTTACTGTGTGTAGTCACATCACAGTCCATGTCAGTAGCGCTCTGAATAGTGGAGATAGTTGATAAGGCTTACTGTGTGTGGTCACATCACAGTCCATGTCAGGAGCGCTCTGAGTAGTGGAGATAGTTGATAAGGCTTACTGTGTGTAGTCACATCGCAGTCCATGTCAGTAGCCCTCTGAGTAGTGGGGATAGTTGATAAGGCTTACTGTGTGTAGTCACATCACAGTCCATGTCAGGAGCGCTCTGAGTATTGGGAATAGTTGATAAGGCTTACTGTGTGTGGTCACATCACAGTCAATGTCAGGAGCGCTCTGAGTAGTGGGGATAGATGATAAGGATTACTGTGTGTACTCACATCACAATCCATGTCAGGAGCGCTCTGAATAGTGGGGATAGTTGATAAGTCTTACTGTGTGTGGTCACATCACAGTCCATGTCAGTAGCGCTCTGAATAGTGGAGGTAGTTGATAAGGCTTACTGTGTGTAGTCACATCACAGTCCATGTCAGGAGCGCTCTGAGTAGTGGGAATAGTTGATAAGGCTTACTGTGTGTGGTCACATCACAGTCCATGTCAGGAGCGCTCTGAGTAGTGGGGATACTTGATAAGGCTTACTGTGTGTGGTCACATCACAATCCATGTCAGGAGCGCTCTGAGTAGTGGGGATAGTTGATAAGGCTTACTGTGTGTCCTCACATCACAGTCCATGTCAGGAGCGCTCTGAGTAGTGGGGATAGTTGATAAGGCTTACTGTGTGTAGTCACATCACAGTCCATGTCAGGAGCGCTCTGAGTAGTGGATATAGTTGATAAGGCTTATTGTGTGTAGTCACATCACAGTCCATGTCAGGAGCACTCTGAGTAGTGGAGATAATTGATAAGGCTTACTGTGTGTGGTCACATCACAGTCCATGTCAGGAGCGCTCTGAGTAGTGGAGATAATTGATAAGGCTTACTGTGTGTAGTCACATCACAGTCTATGTCAGTAGCGCTCTGAGTAGTGGAGATAGTTGATAAGGCTTACTGTGTGTACTCACATCACAGTCCATGTCAGGAGCGCTCTGAGTAGTGGGAATAGTTGATAAGGCTTACTGTGTGTACTCACATCACAGAATGTGGTCAGTCCATGTCAATAGCGCTCTGAGTAGTGGGGATAGTTGATAAGGCTCACTGTGTGTACTCACATCACAGTCCATGTCAGGAGCGCTCTGAGTAGTGGAGATAGTTGATAAGGCTTACTGTGTGTAGTCACATCACAGTCCATGTCAGGAGCGCTCTGAGTAGTGGGGATAGTTGATAAGGCTTACTGTGTGTAGTCACATCACAGTCCATGTCAGGAGCGCTCTGAGTAGTGGGAATAGTTGATAAGGCTTACTCTGTGTAGTCACATCACAGTCCATGTCAGTAGGGCTCTGAATAGTGGAGATAGTTGATAAGGTTTACGGTGTGTAGTCACATCACAGTCCATGTCAGGAGCGCTCTGAGTAGTGGACATAGTTGGTAAGGCTTACTGGGTGTACTCACATCACAGTTCATGTCAGTAGCACTCTGAGTAGTGGGGATAGTTGATAAGGCTTACTGTGTGTAGTCACATCACAGTCCATGTCAGTAACGCTCTGAATAGTGGAGATAGTTGATAAGGCTTACTGTGTGTGGTCACATAACAGTCCATGTCAGGAGCGCTCTGAGTAGTGGAGATAGTTGATAAGGCTTACTGTGTGTAGTCACATCGCAGTCCATGTCAGAAGCACTCTGAGTAGTGGGGATAGTTGATAAGGCTTACTGTGTGTAGTCACATCACAGTCCATGTCAGGAGCGCTCTGAGTATTGGGAATAGTTGATAAGGCTTACTGTGTGTGGTCACATCACAGTCCATGTCAGGAGCGCTCTGAATAGTGGAGATAGTTGATAAGGCTTACTGTGTGTAGTCACATCACAGTCCATGTCAGGAGCGCTCTGAGTAGTGGGAATAGTTGATAAGGCTTACTGTGTGTGGTCACATCACAGTCCATGTCAGGAGCGCTCTGAGTAGTGGGGATACTTGATAAGGCTTACTGTGAGTGGTCACATCCCAATCCATGTCAGGAGCGCTCTGAGTAGTGGGGATAGTTGATAAGGTTTACGGTGTGTGGTCACATCACAATCCATGTCAGTAGCACTCTGAGTAGTGGGAATACTTGATAAGGCTTACTGTGTGTGGTCACATCACAATCCATGTCAGTAGCACTCTGAGTAGTGGAGATAGTTGATAAGGCTTACTGTGTGTGGTCACATCACAATCCATGTCAGTAGCACTCTGAGTAGTGGAGATAGTTGATAAGGCTTACTGTGTGTAGTCACATCACAGTCCATGTCAGGAGCGCTCTGAGTAGTGGGGATAGTTGACAAGGCTTACTGTGTGTCCTCACATCACAGTCCATGTCAGGAGCACTCTGAGTAGTGGAGATAATTGATAAGGCTTACTGTGTGTGGTCACATCACAGTCCATGTCAGGAGCGCTCTGAGTAGTGGAGATAATTGATAAGGCTTACTGTGTGTGGTCACATCACAGTCCATGTCAGGAGCACTCTGAGTAGTAGGGATAGTTGATAAGGCTTACTGTGTGTCCTCACATCACAGTCCATGTCAGGAGCGCTCTGAGTAGTGGGGATAGTTGATAAGGCTTACTATGTGTAGTCACATCACAGTCCATGTCAGGAGCGCTCTGAGTAGTGGGGATAGTTGATAAGGCTTACTGTGTGTCCTCACATCACAGTCCATGTCAGGAGCACTCTGAGTAGTGGAGATAATTGATAAGGCTTACTGTGTGTGGTCACATCACAGTCCATGTCAGGAGCGCTCTGAGTAGTGGAGATAATTGATAAGGCTTACTGTGTGTGGTCACATCACAGTCCATGTCAGGAGCACTCTGAGTAGTGGAGATAATTGATAAGGCTTACTGTGTGTGGTCACATCACAGTCCATGTCAGGAGCGCTCTGAGTAGTGGGGATAGTTGATAAGGCTTACTGTGTGTCCTCACATCACAGTCCATGTCAGGAGCCCTCTGAGTAGTGGGGATAGTTGATAAGGCTTACTGTGTGTAGTCACATCACAGTCCATGTCAGGAGCGCTCTGAGTAGTGGGATAGTTGATAAGGCTTACTGGGTGTACTCACATCACAGAATGTGGTCAGTCCATGTCAGGAGCGCTCTGAGTAGTGGGGTTAGTTGATAAGGCTTACTGTGTATAATCACATCACAGTCCATGTCAGGAGCGCTCTGAGTAGTGGGGTTAGTTGATAAGGCTTACTGTGTGTAGTCACATCACAGTCCATGTCAGGAGCGCTCTGAGTAGTGGGAATAGTTGATAAGGCTTACTGTGTGTACTCACATCACAGTCCATGTCAGGAGCGCTCTGAGTAGTGGGGATAGATGATAAGGCTTACTGTGTGTAGTCACATCACAGTCCATGTCAGGAGTACTCTGAGTAGTGGTGATAGTTGATAAGGCTTACTGTGTGTACTCACATCACAGTCCATGTCAGGAGCGCTCTGAGTAGTGGGGATAGATGATAAGGCTTACTGTGTGTAGTCACATCGCAGTCCATGTCAGGAGCGCTCTGAGTAGTGGAGATAGTTGATAAGGCTTACTGTGTGTAGTCACATCACAGTCCATGTCATGAGCGCCCTGAGTAGCGGGAATAGTTGATAAGGCTTACTGTGTGTAGTCACATCACAGTCCATGTCAGGAGCGCTCTGAGTAGTGCGGATAGTTGATAAGGCTTACTGTGTGTAGTCACATCACAGTCCATGTCAGGAGCCCTCTGAGTAGTGGGGATAGTTGATAAGGCTTACTGTGTGTAGTCACATCACAGTCCATGTCAGGAGCGCTCTGAGTAGTGGAGATAGTTGATAAGGCTTACTGTGTGTAGTCACATCACAGTCCATGTCAGGAGCGCTCTGAGTAGTTGAGATAGTTGATAAGGCTTACTGTGTGTAGTCACATCGCAGTCAATGTCAGGAGCGCTCTGAGTAGTGGGAATAGTTGATAAGGCTTACTGTGTGTACTCACATCACAGTCCATGTCAGGAGCTCTCTGAGTAGTGGGGATAGTTGATAAGGCTTACTGTGTGTAGTCACATCACAGTCCATGTCAGGAGCGCTCTGAGTAGTGGGGATAGTTGATAAGGCTTACTGTGTGTAGTCACATCACAGTCCATGTCAGGAGCGCTCTGAGTAGTGGGGATAGTTGATAAGGCTTACTGTGTGTGGTCACATCACAGTCCAAGTCAGGAGCACTCTGAGTAGTGGAGCCAATTGATAAGGCTTACTGTGTGTGGTCACATCACAGTCCATGTCAGGAGCGCTCTGAGTAGTGGAGATATTTGATGAGGCTTACTGAGTGTAGTCACATCACAGTCCAAGTCAGGAGCACTCTGAGTAGTGGAGCCAATTGATAAGGCTTACTGTGTGTGGTCACATCACAGTCCATGTCAGGAGCGCTCTGAGTAGTGGGGATAGTTGATAAGGCTTACTGTGTGTAGTCACATCACAATCCATGTCAGGAGCGCTCTGAGTAGTGGGGATAGTTGATAAGGCTTACTGTGTGCAGGCACATCACAGTCCATGTCAGGAGCACTCTGAGTAGTGGAGATAATTGATAAGGCTTACTGTGTGTGGTCACATCACAGTCCATGTCAGGAGCGCTCTGAGTAGTGGAGATAATTGATAAGGCTTACTGTGTGTAGTCACATCACAGTCTATGTCAGTAGCGCTCTGAGTAGTGGAGATAGTTGATAAGGCTTACTGTGTGTACTCACATCACAGTCCATGTCTGGAGCGCTCTGAGTAATGGGGATAGTTGATAAGGCTTACTGTGTGTAGTCACATCACAGTCCATGTCAGGAGCGCTCTGAGTAGTGGGAATAGTTGATAAGGCTTACTGTGTGTACTCACATCACAGAATGTGGTCAGTCCATGTCAATAGCGCTCTGAGTAGTGGGGATAGTTGATAAGGCTCACTGTGTGTACTCACATCACAGTCCATGTCAGGAGCGCTCTGAGTAGTGTAGATAGTTGATAAGGCTTACTGTGTGTAGTCACATCACAGTCCATGTCAGGAGCGCTCTGAGTAGTGGGAATAGTTGATAAGGCTTACTGTGTGTAGTCACATCACAGTCATTGTCAGGAGCGCTCTGAGTAGTGGGGATAGTTGATAAGGCTTACTGTGTGTAGTCACATCGCAGTCCATGTCAGGAGCGCTCTGAGTAGTGAGGATAGTTGATAAGGGTTACTGTGTGTAGTCACATCACAGTCCATGTCAGGAGCGCTCTGAGTAGTGGGAATAGTTGATAAGGCTTACTGTGTATGGTCACATCACAGTCCATGTCAGGAGCGCCCTGAGTAGTGGGGATAATTGATAAGGCTTACTGTGTGTACTCACATCACAGTCCATGTCAGGAGCGCTCTGAGTAGTGGGGATAGTTGATAAGGCTTACTGTGTGTGGTCACATCACAGTCCATGTCAGGAGCGCTCTGAGTAGTGGAGATAGTTGATAAGGCTTACTGTGTGTAGTCACATCACAGTCCATGTCAGGAGCGCTCTGAGTAGTGGGGATAGTTGATAAGGCTTACTGTGTGTAGTCACATCGCAGTCCATGTCAGGAGCGCTCTGAGTAGTGGGGATAGTTGATAAGGCTTACTGTGTGTAGTCACATCACAGTCCATGTCAGGAGCGCTCTGAGTAGTGGGGATAGTTGATAAGGTTTACGGTGTGTGGTCACATCACAGTCCATGTCAGGAGCGCTCTGAGTAGTGGGGATAGTTGATAAGGCTTACTCTGTGTAGTCACATCACAGTCCATGTCAGGAGCGCTCTGAGTAGTGGGGATAGTTGATAAGGCTTACTGTGTGTACTCACATTACAGTCCATGTCAGGAGCGCTCTGAGTAGTGGAGATAGTTGATAAGGCTTACTGTGTGTAGTCACATCACAGTCCATGTCAGGAGCGCTCTGAGTAGTGGGGATAGTTGATAAGGCTTACTGTGTGTAGTCACATCACAGTCCATGTCAGGAGCGCTCTGAGTAGTGGGAATAGTTGATAAGGCTTACTGTGTGTAGTCACATCACAGTCCATGTCAGGAGCGCTCTGAGTAGTGGGGATAGTTGATAAGGCTTACTGTGTGTGGTCACATCACAGTCCATGTCAGGAGCGCTCTGAATAGTGGAGATAGTTGATAAGGTTTACGGTGTGTAGTCACATCACAGTCGATGTCAGGAGCGGTCTGAGTAGTGGACATAGTTGGTAAGGCTTACTGGGTGTACTCACATCACAGTTCATGTCAGTAGCACTCTGAGTAGTGAGGATAGTTGATAAGGCTTACTGTGTGTAGTCACATCACAGTCCATGTCAGTAGCGCTCTGAATAGTGGAGATAGTTGATAAGGCTTACTGTGTGTGGTCACATCACAGTCCATGTCAGGAGCGCTCTGAGTAGTGGAGATAGTTGATAAGGCTTACTGTGTGTAGTCACATCGCAGTCCATGTCAGTAGCCCTCTGAGTAGTGGGGATAGTTGATAAGGCTTACTGTGTGTAGTCACATCACAGTCCATGTCAGGAGCGCTCTGAGTATTGGGAATAGTTGATAAGGCTTACTGTGTGTGGTCACATCACAGTCAATGTCAGGAGCGCTCTGAGTAGTGGGGATAGATGATAAGGATTACTGTGTGTACTCACATCACAATCCATGTCAGGAGCGCTCTGAATAGTGGGGATAGTTGATAAGTCTTACTGTGTGTGGTCACATCACAGTCCATGTCAGTAGCGCTCTGAATAGTGGAGGTAGTTGATAAGGCTTACTGTGTGTAGTCACATCACAGTCCATGTCAGGAGCGCTCTGAGTAGTGGGAATAGTTGATAAGGCTTACTGTGTGTGGTCACATCACAGTCCATGTCAGGAGCGCTCTGAGTAGTGGGGATACTTGATAAGGCTTACTGTGTGTGGTCACATCACAATCCATGTCAGGAGCGCTCTGAGTAGTGGGGATAGTTGATAAGGCTTACTGTGTGTCCTCACATCACAGTCCATGTCAGGAGCGCTCTGAGTAGTGGGGATAGTTGATAAGGCTTACTGTGTGTAGTCACATCACAGTCCATGTCAGGAGCGCTCTGAGTAGTGGATATAGTTGATAAGGCTTATTGTGTGTAGTCACATCACAGTCCATGTCAGGAGCACTCTGAGTAGTGGAGATAATTGATAAGGCTTACTGTGTGTGGTCACATCACAGTCCATGTCAGGAGCGCTCTGAGTAGTGGAGATAATTGATAAGGCTTACTGTGTGTAGTCACATCACAGTCTATGTCAGTAGCGCTCTGAGTAGTGGAGATAGTTGATAAGGCTTACTGTGTGTACTCACATCACAGTCCATGTCAGGAGCGCTCTGAGTAGTGGGAATAGTTGATAAGGCTTACTGTGTGTACTCACATCACAGAATGTGGTCAGTCCATGTCAATAGCGCTCTGAGTAGTGGGGATAGTTGATAAGGCTCACTGTGTGTACTCACATCACAGTCCATGTCAGGAGCGCTCTGAGTAGTGGAGATAGTTGATAAGGCTTACTGTGTGTAGTCACATCACAGTCCATGTCAGGAGCGCTCTGAGTAGTGGGGATAGTTGATAAGGCTTACTGTGTGTAGTCACATCACAGTCCATGTCAGGAGCGCTCTGAGTAGTGGGAATAGTTGATAAGGCTTACTCTGTGTAGTCACATCACAGTCCATGTCAGTAGGGCTCTGAATAGTGGAGATAGTTGATAAGGTTTACGGTGTGTAGTCACATCACAGTCCATGTCAGGAGCGCTCTGAGTAGTGGACATAGTTGGTAAGGCTTACTGGGTGTACTCACATCACAGTTCATGTCAGTAGCACTCTGAGTAGTGGGGATAGTTGATAAGGCTTACTGTGTGTAGTCACATCACAGTCCATGTCAGTAGCGCTCTGAATAGTGGAGATAGTTGATAAGGCTTACTGTGTGTGGTCACATAACAGTCCATGTCAGGAGCGCTCTGAGTAGTGGAGATAGTTGATAAGGCTTACTGTGTGTAGTCACATCGCAGTCCATGTCAGAAGCACTCTGAGTAGTGGGGATAGTTGATAAGGCTTACTGTGTGTAGTCACATCACAGTCCATGTCAGGAGCGCTCTGAGTATTGGGAATAGTTGATAAGGCTTACTGTGTGTGGTCACATCACAGTCCATGTCAGGAGCGCTCTGAATAGTGGAGATAGTTGATAAGGCTTACTGTGTGTAGTCACATCACAGTCCATGTCAGGAGCGCTCTGAGTAGTGGGAATAGTTGATAAGGCTTACTGTGTGTGGTCACATCACAGTCCATGTCAGGAGCGCTCTGAGTAGTGGGGATACTTGATAAGGCTTACTGTGAGTGGTCACATCACAATCCATGTCAGGAGCGCTCTGAGTAGTGGGGATAGTTGATAAGGTTTACGGTGTGTGGTCACATCACAATCCATGTCAGTAGCACTCTGAGTAGTGGGAATACTTGATAAGGCTTACTGTGTGTGGTCACATCACAATCCATGTCAGTAGCACTCTGAGTAGTGGAGATAGTTGATAAGGCTTACTGTGTGTGGTCACATCACAATCCATGTCAGTAGCACTCTGAGTAGTGGAGATAGTTGATAAGGCTTACTGTGTGTAGTCACATCACAGTCCATGTCAGGAGCGCTCTGAGTAGTGGGGATAGTTGACAAGGCTTACTGTGTGTCCTCACATCACAGTCCATGTCAGGAGCAGTCTGAGTAGTGGAGATAATTGATAAGGCTTACTGTGTGTGGTCACATCACAGTCCATGTCAGGAGCGCTCTGAGTAGTGGAGATAATTGATAAGGCTTACTGTGTGTGGTCACATCACAGTCCATGTCAGGAGCACTCTGAGTAGTAGGGATAGTTGATAAGGCTTACTGTGTGTCCTCACATCACAGTCCATGTCAGGAGCGCTCTGAGTAGTGGGGATAGTTGATAAGGCTTACTATGTGTAGTCACATCACAGTCCATGTCAGGAGCGCTCTGAGTAGTGGGGATAGTTGATAAGGCTTACTGTGTGTCCTCACATCACAGTCCATGTCAGGAGCACTCTGAGTAGTGGAGATAATTGATAAGGCTTACTGTGTGTGGTCACATCACAGTCCATGTCAGGAGCGCTCTGAGTAGTGGAGATAATTGATAAGGCTTACTGTGTGTGGTCACATCACAGTCCATGTCAGGAGCACTCTGAGTAGTGGAGATAATTGATAAGGCTTACTGTGTGTGGTCACATCACAGTCCATGTCAGGAGCGCTCTGAGTAGTGGGGATAGTTGATAAGGCTTACTGTGTGTCCTCACATCACAGTCCATGTCAGGAGCCCTCTGAGTAGTGGGGATAGTTGATAAGGCTTACTGTGTGTAGTCACATCACAGTCCATGTCAGGAGCGCTCTGAGTAGTGGGATAGTTGATAAGGCTTACTGGGTGTACTCACATCACAGAATGTGGTCAGTCCATGTCAGGAGCGCTCTGAGTAGTGGGGTTAGTTGATAAGGCTTACTGTGTATAATCACATCACAGTCCATGTCAGGAGCGCTCTGAGTAGTGGGGTTAGTTGATAAGGCTTACTGTGTGTAGTCACATCACAGTCCATGTCAGGAGCGCTCTGAGTAGTGGAGATAGTTGATAAGGCTTCCTGTGTGTAATCACATCACAGTCCATGTCAGGAGCACTCTGAGTAGTGGAGATAATTGATAAGGCTTACTGTGTGTGGTCACATCACAGTCCATGTCAGGAGCGCTCTGAGTAGTGGAGATAATTGATAAGGCTTACTGTGTGTAGTCACATCACAGTCTATGTCAGTAGCGCTCTGAATAGTGGAGATAGTTGATAAGGCTTACTGTGTGTACTCACATCACAGTCCATGTCAGGAGCGCTCTGAGTAATGGGGATAGTTGATAAGGCTTACTGTGTGTGGTCACATCACAGTCCATGAAAGGAGCGCTCTGAGTAGAGGGGATAGTTGCTAAGGCTTACTGTGTGTACTCACATCACAGTCCATGTCAGGAGCGCTCTGAGTAGTGGGGATAGTTGATAAGGCTTACTGTGTGTGGTCACATCACAGTCCATGTCAGGAGCGCTCTGAGTAGTGGGGATAGTTGATAAGGCTTACTGTGTGTAGTCACATCACAGTCCATGTCAGGAGCGCTCTGAGTAGTGGGAATAGTTGATAAGGCTTACTGTGTGTACTCACATCACAGAATGTGGTCAGTCCATGTCAATAGCGCTCTGAGTAGTGGGGATAGTTGATAAGGCTCACTGTGTGTACTCACATCACAGTCCATGTCAGGAGCGCTCTGAGTAGTGGAGATAGTTGATAAGGCTTACTGTGTGTAGTCACATCACAGTCCATGTCAGGAGCGCTCTGAGTAGTGGGAATAGTTGATAAGGCTTACTGTGTGTAGTCACATCACAGTCCATGTCAGGAGCGCTCTGAGTAGTGGGGATAGTTGATAAGGCTTACTGTGTGTAGTCACATCACAGTCCATGTCAGGAGCGCTCTGAGTAGTGGGGATAGTTGATAAGGTTTACGGTGTGTGGTCACATCACAGTCCATGTCAGGAGCGCTCTGAGTAGTGGGAATAGTTGATAAGGCTTACTCTGTGTAGTCACATCACAGTCCATGTCAGGAGCGCTCTGAGTAGTGGGGATAGTTGATAAGGCTTACTGTGTGTACTCACATCACAGTCCATGTCAGGAGCGCTCTGAGTAGCGGGGATAGTTGATAAGGCTTACTATGTGTACACACATCACAGTCCATGTCAGGAGCGCTCTGAGTAGTGGGGATAGTTGATAAGGCTTACTGGGTGTACTCACATCACAGTCCATGTCAGGAGCGCTCTGAGTAGTGGGGATAGTTGATAAGGCTTACTGTGTGTACTCACATCACAGTCCATGTCAGGAGCGCTCTGAGTAGTGGGGATAGTTGATAAGGCTTACTGGGTGTACTCACATCACAGTCCATGTCAGGAGCGCTCTGAGTAGTGGGGATAGTTGATAAGGCTTACTGTGTGCGGTCACATCACAGTCCATGTCAGGAGCGCTCTGAGTAGCGGGGATAGTTGATAAGGCTTACTGTGTGTACTCACACCACAGTCCATGTCAGGAGCGCTCTGAGTAGTGGGGATAGTTGATAAGGCTTACTGTGTGTAGTCACATCACAGTCCATGTCAGGAGCGCTCTGAGTAGTGGGGATAGTTGATAAGGCTTACTGTGTGTACTCACATAACAGTCTATGTCAGTAGCGCTCTGAGTAGTGGGGATAGTTGATAAGGCTTACTGTGTGTGGTCACATCACAGTCCATGTCAGGAGCGCTCTGAGTAGTGGGGATAGTTGATAAGGCTTACTGTGTGTGGTCACATCACAGTCCATGTCAGGAGCGCTCTGAGTAGTGGGGATAGTTGATAAGGCTCACTGTGTGTGGTCACATCACAGTCCATGTCAGGAGCGCTCTGAGTAGTGGGGATAGTTGATAAGGCTTACTGTGTGTGGTCACATCACAGTTCATGTCAGGAGCGCTCTGAGTAGTGGAGATAATTGATAAGGCTTACTGTGTGTGGTCACATCACAGTCCATGTCAGGAGCGCTCTGAGTAGTGGGGATAGTTGATAAGGCTCACTGTGTGTGGTCACATCACAGTCCATGTCAGGAGCGCTCTGAGTAGTGGGGATAGTTGATAAGGCTTACTGTGTGTGGTCACATCACAGTCCATGTCAGGAGCGATCTGAGTAGTGGGGATAGTTGATAAGGCTTACTGTGTGTACTCACATCACAGTCCATGTCAGGAGCGTTCTGAGTAGTGGGGATAGTTGATAAGGCTTATTGTGTGTGGTCACATCACAGTCCATGTCAGGAGCGCTCTGAGTAGTGGGGATACTTGATAAGGCTTACTGTGTGTCCTCACATCACAGTCCATGTCAGGAGCGCTCTGAGTAGTGGGGATAGTTGATGAGGCTTACTGTGTGTAGTCACATCACAGTCCATGTCAGGAGCACTCTGAGTAGTGGAGATAATTGATAAGGCTTACTGTGTGTGGTCACATCACAGTCCATGTCAGGAGCGCTCTGAGTAGTGCGGATAGTTGATAAGGCTTACTGTGTGTTCTCACATCACAGTACATGTCAGGAGCGCTCTGAGTAGTGGGGATAGTTGATAAGGCTTACTGTGTGTAGTCAAATCACAGTCCATGTCAGGAGCGCTCTGAGTAGTGGGGATAGTTGATAAGGCTTACTGTGTGTGGTCACATCACAGTCCATGTCAGGAGCGCTCTGAGTAGTGGGGATAGTTGATAAGGCTTACTGTGTGTAGTCACATCACAGTCCATGTCAGGAGCGCTGTGAGTAATGGGGATAGTTGATAAGGCTTACTGTGTGTAGTCACATCACAGTCCATGTCAGGAGCACTCTGAGTAGTGGAGATAATTGATAAGGCTTACTGTGTGTGGTCACATCACAGTCCATGTCAGGAGCGCTCTGAGTAGTGCGGATAGTTGATAAGGCTTACTGTGTGTCCTCACATCACAGTCCATGTCAGGAGCGCTCTGAGTAGTGGGGATAGTTGATAAGGCTTACTGTGTGTAGTCACATCACAGTCCATGTCAGGAGCGCTCTGAGTAGTGGAGATAGTTGATAAGGCTTACTGTGTGTAGTCACATCACAGTCCATGTCAGGAGCACTCTGAGTAGTGGAGATAATTGATAAGGCTTACTGTGTGTGGTCACATCGCAGTCCATGTCAGGAGCGCTCTGAGTAGTGGAGATAATTGATAAGGCTTACTGTGTGTAGTCACATCACAGTCTATGTCAGTAGCGCTCTGAGTAGTGGAGATAGTTGATAAGGCTTACTGTGTGTACTCACATCACAGTCCATGTCAGGAGCGCTCTGAGTAATGGGGATAGTTGATAAGGTTAACTGTGTGTAGTCACATCACAGTCCATGTCAGGAGCGCTCTGAGTAGTGGGAATAGTTGATAAGGCTTACTGTGTGTACTCACATCACAGAATGTGGTCAGTCCATGTCAATAGCGCTCTGAGTAGTGGGGATAGTTGATAAGGCTCACTGTGTGTACTCACATCACAGTCCATGTCAGGAGCGCTCTGAGTAGTGGAGATAGTTGATAAGGCTTACTGTGTGTAGTCACATCACAGTCCATGTCAGTAGCGCTCTGAGTAGTGGGAATAGTTGATAAGGCTTACTGTGTGTAGTCACATCACAGTCCATGTCAGGAGCGCTCTGAGTAGTGGGGATAGTTGATAAGGCTTACTGTGTGTAGTCACATCGCAGTCCATGTCAGGAGCGCTCTGAGTAGTGAAGATAGTTGATAAGGCTTACTGTGTGTAGTCACATCACAGTCCATGTCAGGAGCGCTCTGAGTAGTGGGGATAGTTGATAAGGCTTACTGTGTGTGGTCACATCACAGTCCATGTCAAGAGCGCTCTGAGTAGTGGGGACAGTTGATAAGGCTTACTGTGTGTGGTCACATCACAGTCCATGTCAGGAGCGCTCTGAGTAGTGGAGATAGTTGATAAGGCTATCTGTGTGTAGTCACATCACAGTCCATGTCAGGAGCGCTCTGAGTAGTGGGGATAGTTGATAAGGCTTACTGTGTGTAGTCACATCGCAGTCCATGTCAGGAGCGCTCTGAGTAGTGGGAATAGTTGATAAGGCTTACTGTGTGTACTCACATCACAGTCCATGTCAGGAGCGCTCTGAGTAGTGGGGATAGATGATAAGGCTTACTGTGTGTAGTCACATCACAGTCCATGTCAGGAGCGCTCTGAGTAGTGGTGATAGTTGATAAGGCTTACTGTGTGTACTCACATCACAGTCCATGTCAGGAGCGCTCTGAGTAGTGGGGATAGATGATAAGGCTTACTGTGTGTAGTCACATCGCAGTCCATGTCAGGAGCGCTCTGAGTAGTGGAGATAGTTGATAAGGCTTACTGTGTGTAGTCACATCACAGTCCATGTCATGAGCGCCCTGAGTAGTGGGAATAGTTGATAAGGCTTACTGTGTGTAGTCACATCACAGTCCATGTCAGGAGCGCTCTGAGTAGTGCGGATAGTTGATAAGGCTTACTGTGTGTAGTCACATCACAGTCCATGTCAGGAGCCCTCTGAGTAGTGGGGATAGTTGATAAGGCTTACTGTGTGTAGTCACATCACAGTCCATGTCAGGAGCGCTCTGAGTAGTGGAGATAGTTGATAAGGCTTACTGTGTGTAGTCACATCACAGTCCATGTCAGGAGCGCTCTGAGTAGTGGGGATAGTTGATAAGGCTTACTGTGTGTAGTCACATCACAGTCCATGTCAGGAGGGCTCTGAGTAGTGGGAATAGTTGATAAGGCTTACTGTGTGTAGTCACATCACAGTCCATGTCAGGAGCGCTCTGAGTAGTGGGGATAGTTGATAAGGCTTACTGTGTGTAGTCACATCACAGTCCATGTCAGGAGCGCTCTGAGTAGTGGGGATAGTTGATAAGGCTTACTGTGTGTAGTCACATCACAGTCCATGTCAGGAGGGCTCTGAGTAGTGGGAATAGTTGATAAGGCTTACTGTGTGTAGTCACATCGCAGTCCATGTCAGTAGCACTCTGAGTAGTGGGGATAGTTGATAAGGCTTACTGTGTGTAGTCACATCACAGTCCATGTCAGGAGCGCTCTGAGTATTGGGAATAGTTGATAAGGCTTACTGTGTGTGGTCACATCACAGTCCATGTCAGGAGGGCTCTGAGTAGTGGGAATAGTTGATAAGGCTTACTCTGAGTAGTCACATCACAGTCCATGTCAGGAGCGCTCTGAATAGTGGAGATAGTTGATAAGGTTTACGGTGTGTAGTCACATCACAGTCCATGTCAGGAGCGCTCTGAATAGTGGAGATAGTTGATAAGGCTCACTGTGTGTACTCACATCACAGTCCATGTCAGGAGCGCTCTGAGTAGTGGAGATAGTTGATAAGGCTTACTGTGTGTAGTCACATCACAGTCCATGTCAGGAGCGCTCTGAGTAGTGGGGATAGTTGATAAGGCTTACTGTGTGTAGTCACATCACAGTCCATGTCAGGAGGGCTCTGAGTAGTGGGAATAGTTGATAAGGCTTACTCTGTGTAGTCACATCACAGTCCATGTCAGGAGCGCTCTGAATAGTGGAGATAGTTGATAAGGTTTACGGTGTGTAGTCACATCACAGTCCATGTCAGGAGCGCTCTGAATAGTGGAGATAGTTGATAAGGCTTACTGTGTGTAGTCACATCACAGTCCATGTCAGTAGCGCTCTGAATAGTGGAGATAGTTGATAAGGCTTACTGTGTGTGGTCACATAACAGTCCATGTCAGGAGCGCTCTGAGTAGTGGAGATAGTTGATAAGGCTTACTGTGTGTAGTCACATCGCAGTCCATGTCAGTAGCACTCTGAGTAGTGGGGATAGTTGATAAGGCTTACTGTGTGTAGTCACATCACAGTCCATGTCAGGAGCGCTCTGAGTATTGGGAATAGTTGATAAGGCTTACTGTGTGTGGTCACATCACAGTCCATGTCAGGAGCGCTCTGAATAGTGGAGATAGTTGATAGGGGCTTACTGTGTGTAGTCACATCACAGTCCATGTCAGGAGCACTCTGAGTAGTGGAGATAGTTGATAAGGCTTACTGTGGGTAGTCACATCACAGTCCATGTCAGGAGCACTCTTAGTGGAGATAATTGATAAGGCTTACTGTGTGTGGTCACATCACAGTCCATGTCAGGAGCGCTCGGAGTAGTGGGGATAATTGATAAGGCTTACTGTGTGTAGTCACATCACAGTCTATGTCAGTAGCGCTCTGAGTAGTGGAGATAGTTGATAAGGCTTACTGTGTGTACTCACATCACAGTCCATGTCAGGAGCGCTCTGAGTAATGGGGATAGTTGATAAGGTTTACGGTGTGTGGTCACATCACAGTCAATGTCAGAAGCGCTCTGAGTAGTGGGGATACTCGATAAGGCTTACTGTGTGTGGTCACATCACAGTCCATGTCAGGAGCGCTCTGAGTAGTAGGGATAGTTGATAAGGCTTACTGTGTGTCCTCACATCACAGTCCATGTCAGGAGCGCTCTGAGTAGTGGGGATAGTTGATAAGGCTTACTATGTGTAGTCACATCACAGTCCATGTCAGGAGCGCTCTGAGTAGTGGAGATAATTGATAAGGCTTACTGTGTGTGGTCACATCACAGTCCATGTCAGGAGCGCTCTGAGTAGTGTGGATAGTTGATAAGGCTACTGTGTGTAGTCACATCACAGTCCATGTCAGGAGCGCTCTGAGTAGTGTGGATAGTTGATAAGGCTTACTGTGTGTCCTCACATCACAGTCCATGTCAGGAGCACTCTGAGTAGTGGAGATAATTGATAAGGCTTACTGTGTGTGGTCACATCACAGTCCATGTCAGGAGCGCTCTGAGTAGTGGAGATAATTGATAAGGCTTACTGTGTGTGGTCACATCACAGTCCATGTCAGGAGCACTCTGAGTAGTGGAGATAATTGATAAGGCTTACTGTGTGTGGTCACATCACAGTCCATGTCAGGAGCGCTCTGAGTAGTGGGGATAGTTGATAAGGCTTACTGTGTGTAGTCACATCACAGTCCATGTCAGGAGCGCTCTGAGTAGTGGAGATAGTTGATAAGGCTTACTGTGTGTAGTCACATCACAGTCCATGTCAGGAGCGCTCTGAGTAGTTGAGATAGTTGATAAGGCTTACTGTGTGTAGTCACATCGCAGTCAATGTCAGGAGCGCTCTGAGTAGTGGGAATAGTTGATAAGGCTTACTGTGTGTACTCACATCACAGTCCATGTCAGGAGCGCTCTGAGTAGTGGGGATAGTTGATAAGGCTTACTGTGTGTAGTCACATCACAGTCCATGTCAGGAGCGCTCTGAGTAGTGGGGATAGTTGATAAGGCTTACTGTGTGTAGTCACATCACAGTCCATGTCAGGAGCGCTCTGAGTAGTGGGGATAGTTGATAAGGCTTACTGTGTGTGGTCACATCACAGTCCAAGTCAGGAGCACTCTGAGTAGTGGAGCCAATTGATAAGGCTTACTGTGTGAGGTCACATCACAGTCCATGTCAGGAGCGCTCTGAGTAGTGGAGATAGTTGATGAGGCTTACTGAGTGTAGTCACATCACAGTCCAAGTCAGGAGCACTCTGAGTAGTGGAGCCAATTGATAAGGCTTATTGTGTGTGTTCACATCACAGTCCATGTCAGGAGCGCTCTGAGTAGTGGGGATAGTTGATAAGGCTTACTGTGTGTCCTCACATCACAGTCCATGTCAGGAGCGCTCTGAGTAGTGGGGATAGTTGATAAGGCTTACTGTGTGTAGTCACATCACAGTCCATGTCAGGAGCGCTCTGAGTAGTGGAGATAGTTGATAAGGCTTACTGTGTGTAGTCACATCACAGTCCATGTCAGGAGCGCTCTGAGTAGTGGGGATAGTTGATAAGGCTTACTGTGTGTCCTCACATCACAGTCCATGTCAGGAGCGCTCTGAGTAGTGGGGATAGTTGATAAGGCTTACTGTGTGTAGTCACATCACAGTCCATGTCAGGAGCGCTCTGAGTAGTGGAGATAGTTGATGAGGCTTACTGTGTGTGGTCACATCACAGTCCAAGTCAGGAGCACTCTGAGTAGTGGAGCCAATTGATAAGGCTTACTGTGTGTGGTCACATCACAGTCCATGTCAGGAGCGCTCTGAGTAGTGGAGATAGTTGATGAGGCTTACTGAGTGTAGTCACATCACAGTCCAAGTCAGGAGCACTCTGAGTAGTGGAGCCAATTGATAAGGCTTACTGTGTGTGGTCACATCACAGTCCATGTCAGGAGCGCTCTGAGTAGTGGGGATAGTTGATAAGGCTTACTGTGTGTCCTCACATCACAGTCCATGTCAGGAGCGCTCTGAGTAGTGGGGATAGTTAATAAGGCTTACTGTGTGTAGTCACATCGCAGTCCATGTCAGGAGCGCTCTGAGTAGTGGGGATAATTGATAAGGCTTACTGTGTGTACTCACATCACAGTCCATGTCAGGAGCGCTCTGAGTAGTGGGGAGAGTTGATAAGGCTTACTGTGTGTGGTCACATCACAGTCCATGTCAGTAGCACTCGGAGTAGTGGGGATAGTTGATAAGGCTTACTGTGTGTAGTCACATCACAGTCCATGTCAGTAGCGCTCTGAGTACTGGAGATAGTTGATAAAGCTTACTGTGTGTACTCACATCACAGAATGTGGTCAGTCCATGTCAGGAGCGCTCTGAGTAGTGGGAATAGTTGATAAGGCTTACTGTGTGTACTCACATCACAGTCCATGTCAGTAGCGCTCTGAGTAGTGGGAATAGTTGATAAGGCTTACCGTGTGTGGTCACATCACAGTCCATGTCAGGAGCGCTCTGAGTAGTGGGAATAGTTGATAAGGCTTACTGTGTGTGGTCACATCACAGTCCATGTCAAGAGCGCTATGAGTAGTGGGGATAGTTGATAAGGCTTACTGTGTGTAGTCACATCACAGTCCATGTCAGGAGCGCTCTGAGTAGTGAGGATAGTTGATAAGGCTAACTGTGTGTGGTCACATCACAGTCCATGTCAAGAGCGCTCTGAGTAGTGGGGATAGTTGATAAGGCTTACTGTGTGTAGTCACATCACAGTCCATGTCAGGAGCGCTCTGAGTAGTGGGAATAGTTGATAAGGCTTACCGTGTGTGGTCACATCACAGTCCATGTCAGGAGCGCTCTGAGTAGTGGGGATAGTTGATAAGGCTTACTGTGTATGGTCACATCACTGTCCATTTCAGGAGTGCTCTGAGTAGTGGGGATAGTTGATAAGGCTTACTGTGTGTGGTCACATCACAGTCCATGACAGGAGCGCTCTGAGTAGTGGAGATAGTTGATAAGGCTTACTGTGTGTGGTCACATCACAGTCCAAGTCAGGACCGCTCTGAGTACTGGAGATAGTTGATAAGGATTACTGTGTGTGGTCACATCACAGTCCATGTCAGTAGCGCTCTGAGTAGTGGAGATAGTTGATAAGGCTCACTGTGTGTAGTCACATCACAGTCCATGTCAGGAGCGCTCTGAGTAGTGGGGATAGTTGATAAGGCCCACTGTGTGTACTCACATCACAGTCCATGTCAGGAGCGCTCTGAGTAGTGGGGATAGTTGATAAGGCTCACTGTGTGTACTCACATCACAGTCCATGTCAGGACCGCTCTGAGTATTGGAGATAGTTGATAAGGCTTACTGTGTGTGGTCACATCACAGTCCATGTCAGTAGCGCTCTGAGTAGTGGAGATAGTTGATAAGGCTTACTGTGTGTAGTCACATCGCAGTCCATGTCAGGAGCGCTCTGAGTAGTGAAGATAGTTGATAAGGCTTACTGTGTGTAGTCACATCACAGTCCATGTCAGGAGCGCTCTGAGTAGTGGGGATAGTTGATAAGGCTTACTGTGTGTGGTCACATCACAGTCCATGTCAAGAGCGCTCTGAGTAGTGGGGACAGTTGATAAGGCTTACTGTGTGTGGTCACATCACAGTCCATGTCAGGAGCGCTCTGAGTAGTGGAGATAGTTGATAAGGCTAACTGTGTGTAGTCACATCACAGTCCATGTCAGGAGCGCTCTGAGTAGTGGGGATAGTTGATAAGGCTTACTGTGTGTAGTCACATCGCAGTCCATGTCAGGAGCGCTCTGAGTAGTGGGAATAGTTGATAAGGCTTACTGTGTGTACTCACATCACAGTCCATGTCAGGAGCGCTCTGAGTAGTGGGGATAGATGATAAGGCTTACTGTGTGTAGTCACATCACAGTCCATGTCAGGAGCGCTCTGAGTAGTGGTGATAGTTGATAAGGCTTACTGTGTGTACTCACATCACAGTCCATGTCAGGAGCGCTCTGAGTAGTGGGGATAGATGATAAGGCTTACTGTGTGTAGTCACATCGCAGTCCATGTCAGGAGCGCTCTGAGTAGTGGAGATAGTTGATAAGGCTTACTGTGTGTAGTCACATCACAGTCCATGTCATGAGCGCCCTGAGTAGTGGGAATAGTTGATAAGGCTTACTGTGTGTAGTCACATCACAGTCCATGTCAGGAGCGCTCTGAGTAGTGCGGATAGTTGATAAGGCTTACTGTGTGTAGTCACATCACAGTCCATGTCAGGAGCCCTCTGAGTAGTGGGGATAGTTGATAAGGCTTACTGTGTGTAGTCACATCACAGTCCATGTCAGGAGCGCTCTGAGTAGTGGAGATAGTTGATAAGGCTTACTGTGTGTAGTCACATCACAGTCCATGTCAGGAGCGCTCTGAGTAGTGGGGATAGTTGATAAGGCTTACTGTGTGTAGTCACATCACAGTCCATGTCAGGAGGGCTCTGAGTAGTGGGAATAGTTGATAAGGCTTACTGTGTGTAGTCACATCACAGTCCATGTCAGGAGCGCTCTGAGTAGTGGGGATAGTTGATAAGGCTTACTGTGTGTAGTCACATCACAGTCCATGTCAGGAGCGCTCTGAGTAGTGGGGATAGTTGATAAGGCTTACTGTGTGTAGTCACATCACAGTCCATGGCAGGAGGGCTCTGAGTAGTGGGAATAGTTGATAAGGCTTACTGTGTGTAGTCACATCGCAGTCCATGTCAGTAGCACTCTGAGTAGTGGGGATAGTTGATAAGGCTTACTGTGTGTAGTCACATCACAGTCCATGTCAGGAGCGCTCTGAGTATTGGGAATAGTTGATAAGGCTTACTGTGTGTGGTCACATCACAGTCCATGTCAGGAGGGCTCTGAGTAGTGGGAATAGTTGATAAGGCTTACTCTGTGTAGTCACATCACAGTCCATGTCAGGAGCGCTCTGAATAGTGGAGATAGTTGATAAGGTTTACGGTGTGTAGTCACATCACAGTCCATGTCAGGAGCGCTCTGAATAGTGGAGATAGTTGATAAGGCTCACTGTGTGTACTCACATCACAGTCCATGTCAGGAGCGCTCTGAGTAGTGGAGATAGTTGATAAGGCTTACTGTGTGTAGTCACATCACAGTCCATGTCAGGAGCGCTCTGAGTAGTGGGGATAGTTGATAAGGCTTACTGTGTGTAGTCACATCACAGTCCATGTCAGGAGGGCTCTGAGTAGTGGGAATAGTTGATAAGGCTTACTCTGTGTAGTCACATCACAGTCCATGTCAGGAGCGCTCTGAATAGTGGAGATAGTTGATAAGGTTTACGGTGTGTAGTCACATCACAGTCCATGTCAGGAGCGCTCTGAATAGTGGAGATAGTTGATCAGGCTTACTGTGTGTAGTCACATCACAGTCCATGTCAGTAGCGCTCTGAATAGTGGAGATAGTTGATAAGGCTTACTGTGTGTGGTCACATAACAGTCCATGTCAGGAGCGCTCTGAGTAGTGGAGATAGTTGATAAGGCTTACTGTGTGTAGTCAAATCGCAGTCCATGTCAGTAGCACTCTGAGTAGTGGGGATAGTTGATAAGGCTTACTGTGTGTAGTCACATCACAGTCCATGTCAGGAGCGCTCTGAGTATTGGGAATAGTTGATAAGGATTACTGTGTGTGGTCACATCACAGTCCATGTCAGGAGCGCTCTGAATAGTGGAGATAGTTGATAGGGGCTTACTGTGTGTAGTCACATCACAGTCCATGTCAGGAGCACTCTGAGTAGTGGAGATAGTTGATAAGGCTTACTGTGGGTAGTCACATCACAGTCCATGTCAGGAGCACTCTGAGTAGTGGAGATAATTGATAAGGCTTACTGTGTGTGGTCACATCACAGTCCATGTCAGGAGCGCTCGGAGTAGTGGGGATAATTGATAAGGCTTACTGTGTGTAGTCACATCACAGTCTATGTCAGTAGCGCTCTGAGTAGTGGAGATAGTTGATAAGGCTTACTGTGTGTACTCACATCACAGTCCATGTCAGGAGCGCTCTGAGTAATGGGGATAGTTGATAAGGTTTACGGTGTGTGGTCACATCACAGTCAATGTCAGAAGCGCTCTGAGTAGTGGGGATACTCGATAAGGCTTACTGTGTGTGGTCACATCACAGTCCATGTCAGGAGCGCTCTGAGTAGTAGGGATAGTTGATAAGGCTTACTGTGTGTCCTCACATCACAGTCCATGTCAGGAGCGCTCTGAGTAGTGGGGATAGTTGATAAGGCTTACTATGTGTAGTCACATCACAGTCCATGTCAGGAGCGCTCTGAGTAGTGGAGATAATTGATAAGGCTTACTGTGTGTGGTCACATCACAGTCCATGTCAGGAGCGCTCTGAGTAGTGTGGATAGTTGATAAGGCTACTGTGTGTAGTCACATCACAGCCCATGTCAGGAGCGCTCTGAGTAGTGTGGATAGTTGATAAGGCTTACTGTGTGTCCTCACATCACAGTCCATGTCAGGAGCACTCTGAGTAGTGGAGATAATTGATAAGGCTTACTGTGTGTGGTCACATCACAGTCCATGTCAGGAGCGCTCTGAGTAGTGGAGATAATTGATAAGGCTTACTGTGTGTGGTCACATCACAGTCCATGTCAGGAGCACTCTGAGTAGTGGAGATAATTGATAAGGCTTACTGTGTGTGGTCACATCACAGTCCATGTCAGGAGCGCTCTGAGTAGTGGGGATAGTTGATAAGGCTTACTGTGT
This sequence comes from Meconema thalassinum, assembly GCA_946902985.2. Lineage (NCBI taxonomy): Eukaryota > Metazoa > Arthropoda > Insecta > Orthoptera > Tettigoniidae > Meconema > Meconema thalassinum. The sequence goes on along the minus strand of OX336392.1, from coordinate 4,287,907 downwards.
GTAGTCACATCACAGTCCATGTCAGGAGCGCTCTGAGTAGTGGAGATAGTTGATAAGGCTTACTGTGTGTAGTCACATCACAGTCCATGTCAGGAGCGCTCTGAGTAGTTGAGATAGTTGATAAGGCTTACTGTGTGTAGTCACATCGCAGTCAATGTCAGGAGCGCTCTGAGTAGTGGGAATAGTTGATAAGGCTTACTGTGTGTACTCACATCACAGTCCATGTCAGGAGCGCTCTGAGTAGTGGGGATAGTTGATAAGGCTTACTGTGTGTAGTCACATCACAGTCCATGTCAGGAGCGCTCTGAGTAGTGGGGATAGTTGATAAGGCTTACTGTGTGTCCTCACATCACAGTCCATGTCAGGAGCGCTCTGAGTAGTGGGGATAGTTGATAAGGCTTACTGTGTGTAGTCACATCACAGTCCATGTCAGGAGCGCTCTGAGTAGTGGAGATAGTTGATAAGGCTTACTGTGTGTAGTCACATCACAGTCCATGTCAGGAGCGCTCTGAGTAGTGGGGATAGTTGATAAGGCTTACTGTGTGTCCTCACATCACAGTCCATGTCAGGAGCGCTCTGAGTAGTGGGGATAGTTGATAAGGCTTACTGTGTGTAGTCACATCACAGTCCATGTCAGGAGCGCTCTGAGTAGTGGAGATAGTTGATGAGGCTTACTGTGTGTGGTCACATCACAGTCCAAGTCAGGAGCACTCTGAGTAGTGGAGCCAATTGATAAGGCTTACTGTGTGTGGTCACATCACAGTCCATGTCAGGAGCGCTCTGAGTAGTGGAGATAGTTGATGAGGCTTACTGAGTGTAGTCACATCACAGTCCAAGTCAGGAGCACTCTGAGTAGTGGAGCCAATTGATAAGGCTTACTGTGTGTGGTCACATCACAGTCCATGTCAGGAGCGCTCTGAGTAGTGGGGATAGTTGATAAGGCTTACTGTGTGTCCTCACATCACAGTCCATGTCAGGAGCGCTCTGAGTAGTGGGGATAGTTAATAAGGCTTACTGTGTGTAGTCACATCGCAGTCCATGTCAGGAGCGCTCTGAGTAGTGGGGATAATTGATAAGGCTTACTGTGTGTACTCACATCACAGTCCATGTCAGGAGCGCTCTGAGTAGTGGGGAGAGTTGATAAGGCTTACTGTGTGTGGTCACATCACAGTCCATGTCAGTAGCACTCGGAGTAGTGGGGATAGTTGATAAGGCTTACTGTGTGTAGTCACATCACAGTCCATGTCAGTAGCGCTCTGAGTACTGGAGATAGTTGATAAAGCTTACTGTGTGTACTCACATCACAGAATGTGGTCAGTCCATGTCAGGAGCGCTCTGAGTAGTGGGAATAGTTGATAAGGCTTACTGTGTGTACTCACATCACAGTCCATGTCAGTAGCGCTCTGAGTAGTGGGAATAGTTGATAAGGCTTACCGTGTGTGGTCACATCACAGTCCATGTCAGGAGCGCTCTGAGTAGTGGGAATAGTTGATAAGGCTTACTGTGTGTGGTCACATCACAGTCCATGTCAAGAGCGCTATGAGTAGTGGGGATAGTTGATAAGGCTTACTGTGTGTAGTCACATCACAGTCCATGTCAGGAGCGCTATGAGTAGTGAGGATAGTTGATAAGGCTAACTGTGTGTGGTCACATAACAGTCCATGTCAAGAGCGCTCTGAGTAGTGGGGATAGTTGATAAGGCTTACTGTGTGTAGTCACATCACAGTCCATGTCAGGAGCGCTCTGAGTAGTGGGAATAGTTGATAAGGCTTACCGTGTGTGGTCACATCACAGTCCATGTCAGGAGCGCTCTGAGTAGTGGGGATAGTTGATAAGGCTTACTGTGTATGGTCACATCACTGTCCATTTCAGGAGTGCTCTGAGTAGTGGGGATAGTTGATAAGGCTTACTGTGTGTGGTCACATCACAGTCCATGACAGGAGCGCTCTGAGTAGTGGAGATAGTTGATAAGGCTTACTGTGTGTGGTCACATCACAGTCCAAGTCAGGACCGCTCTGAGTACTGGAGATAGTTGATAAGGATTACTGTGTGTGGTCACATCACAGTCCATGTCAGTAGCGCTCTGAGTAGTGGAGATAGTTGATAAGGCTCACTGTGTGTAGTCACATCACAGTCCATGTCAGGAGCGCTCTGAGTAGTGGGGATAGTTGATAAGGCCCACTGAGTGTACTCACATCACAGTCCATGTCAGGAGCGCTCTGAGTAGTGGGGATAGTTGATAAGGCTCACTGTGTGTACTCACATCACAGTCCATGTCAGGACCGCTCTGAGTATTGGAGATAGTTGATAAGGCTTACTGTGTGTGGTCACATCACAGTCCATGTCAGTAGCGCTCTGAGTAGTGGAGATAGTTGATAAGGCTTACTGTGTGTAGTCACATCACAGTCCATGTCAGGAGCGCTCTGAGTAGTGGGGATAGTTGATAAGGCTCAGTGTGTGTGGTCACATCACAGTCCATGTCAGGAGCGCTCTGAGTAGTGGGGATAGTTGATAAGGCTCACTGTGTGTGGTCACATCACAGTCCATGTCAGTAGCGCTCTGAGTAGTGGGGATAGTTAATAAGGCTTACTGTGGGTAGTCACATCACAGTCCATGTCAGGAGCGCTCTGAGTAGTGGGGATAGTTGATAAGGCTTAATGTGTGTGGTCACATCACAGTCCATGTGAAGAGCGCTCTCAGTAGTGGGGATAGTTGATAAGGCTTACTGTGTGTAGTCACATCACAGTCCATGTCAGGAGCGCTCTGAGTAGTGGGGATAGTTGATAAGGCTTACTGTGTGTACTCACATCACAGTCCATGTCAGGAGCGCTCTGAGTAGTGGGGATAGTTGATAAGGCTTACTGTGTGTAGTCACATCACAGTCCATGTCAGGAGCACTCTGAGTAGTGGGGATAGTTGATAAGGCTTACTGTGTGTACTCACATCACAGTCCATGTCAGGAGCGCTCTGAGTAGTGGGGATAGTTGATAAGGCTTACTGTGTGTAGTCACATCACAGTCCATGTCAGGAGCGCTCTGAGTAGTGGAGATAGTTGATAAGGCTTACTGTGTGTGGTCACATCACAGTCCATGTCAGGACCGCTCTGAGTATTGGAGATAGTTGATAAGGATTACTGTGTGTGGTCACATCACAGTCCATGTCAGTAGCGCTCTGAGTAGTGGAGATAGTGAATAAGGCTCACTGTGTGTAGTCACATCACAGTCCATGTCAGGAGCGCTCTGAGTAGTGGGGATAGTTGATAAGGCTCACTGTGTGTACTCACATCACAGTCCATGTCAGGAGCGCTCGGAGTAGTGGGGATAGTTGATAAGGCTCACTGTGTGTACTCTCATCACAGTCCATGTCAGGAGCGCTCTGAGTATTGGAGATAGTTGATAAGGCTTACTGTGTGTGGTCACATCACAGTCCATGTCAGTAGCGCTCTGAGTAGTGGAGATAGTTGACAAGGCTTACTGTGTGTAGTCACATCACAGTCCATGTCAGGAGCGCTCTGAGTAGTGGGGATAGTTGATAAGGCTCACTGTGTGTACTCACATCACAGTCCTTGTCAGGACCGCTCTGAGTATTGGAGATAGTTGATAAGGCTTACTGTGTGTGGTCACATCACAGTCCATGTCAGGAGCGCTCTGAGTAGTGGGGATAGTTGATAAGGCTTACTGAGTGTACTCACATAACAGTCCGTGTCAGGAGCGCTCTGAGTAGTGGGGATAGTTGATAAGGCTTACTGTGTGTACTCACATCACAGTCCATGTCAGGAGCGCTCTGAGTAGTGGGGATAGTTGATAAGGCTCACTGTGTGTGGTCACATCACAGTCCATGTCAGGAGCGCTCTGAGTAGTGGGGATAGTTGATAAGGCTTACTGTATGTATTCACATCACAATCCATGTCAGGAGAGCTCAGAGTAGTGGAGATAGTTGATAAGGCTCACTGTGTGTGGTCACATCACAGTCCATGTCAGGAGCGCTCTGAGTAGTGGGGATAGTTGATAAGGCTCACTGTGTGTGGTCACATCACAGTCCATGTCAGTAGCGCTCTGAGTAGTGGGGATAGTTAATAAGGCTTACTGTGGGTAGTCACATCACAGTCCATGTCAGGAGCGCTCTGAGTAGTGGGGATAGTTGATAAGGCTTAATGTGTGTGGTCACATCACAGTCCATGTCAAGAGCGCTCTGAGTAGTGGGGATAGTTGATAAGGCTTACTGTGTGTAGTCACATCACAGTCCATGTCAGGAGCGCTCTGAGTAGTGGGGATAATTGATAAGGCTTACTGTGTGTACTCACATCACAGTCCATGTCAGGAGCGCTCTGAGTAGTGGGGAGAGTTGATAAGTCTTACTGTAAGTGGTCACATCACAGTCCATGTCAGTAGCACTCGGAGTAGTGGGGATAGTTGATATGGCTTACTGTGTGTAGTCACATCACAGTCCATGTCCGTAGCGCTCTGAGTACTGGAGATAGTTGATAAAGCTTACTGTGTGTACTCACATCACAGAATGTGGTCAGTCCATGTCAGGAGCGCTCTGAGTAGTGGGAATAGTTGATAAGGCTTACAGTGTGTACTCACATCACAGTCCATGTCAGTAGCGCTCTGAGTAGTGGGAATAGTTGATAAGGCTTACCGTGTGTGGTCACATCACAGTCCATGTCAGGAGCGCTCTGAGTAATGGGAATAGTTGATAAGGCTTACTGTGTGTGGTCACATCACAGTCCATGTCAAGAGCGCTCTGAGTAGTGGGGATAGTTGATAAGGCTTACTGTGTGTAGTCACATCACAGTCCATGTCAGGAGCGCTCTGAGTAGTGGGGATAGTTGATAAGGCTTACTGTGTGTGTCACATCACAGTCCATGTCAAGAGCGCTCTGAATAGTGGGGATAGTTGATAAGGCTTACTGTGTGTAGTCACATCACAGTCCATGTCAGGAGCGCTCTGAGTAATGGGAATAGTTGATAAGGCTTACCGTGTGTGGTCACATCACAGTCCATGTCAGTAGCGCTCTGAGTACTGGAGATAGTTGATAAAGCTTACTGTGTGTACTCACATCACAGAATGTGGTCAGTCCATGTCAGGAGCGCTCTGAGTAGTGGGAATAGTTGATAAGGCTTACTGTGTGTACTCACATCACAGTCCATGTCAGTAGCGCTCTGAGTAGTGGGAATAGTTGATAAGGCTTACCGTGTGTGGTCACATCACAGTCCATGTCAGGAGCGCTCTGAGTAGTGGGAATAGTTGATAAGGCTTACTGTGTGTGGTCACATCACAGTCCATGTCAAGAGCGCTATGAGTAGTGGGGATAGTTGATAAGGCTTACTGTGTGTAGTCACATCACAGTCCATGTCAGGAGCGCTATGAGTAGTGAGGATAGTTGATAAGGCTAACTGTGTGTGGTCACATCACAGTCCATGTCAAGAGCGCTCTGAGTAGTGGGGATAGTTGATAAGGCTTACTGTGTGTAGTCACATCACAGTCCATGTCAGGAGCGCTCTGAGTAGTGGGAATAGTTGATAAGGCTTACCGTGTGTGGTCACATCACAGTCCATGTCAGGAGCGCTCTGAGTAGTGGGGATAGTTGATAAGGCTTACTGTGTATGGTCACATCACTGTCCATTTCAGGAGTGCTCTGAGTAGTGGGGATAGTTGATAAGGCTTACTGTGTGTGGTCACATCACAGTCCATGACAGGAGCGCTCTGAGTAGTGGAGATAGTTGATAAGGCTTACTGTGTGTGGTCACATCACAGTCCAAGTCAGGACCGCTCTGAGTACTGGAGATAGTTGATAAGGATTACTGTGTGTGGTCACATCACAGTCCATGTCAGTAGCGCTCTGAGTAGTGGAGATAGTTGATAAGGCTCACTGTGTGTAGTCACATCACAGTCCATGTCAGGAGCGCTCTGAGTAGTGGGGATAGTTGATAAGGCCCACTGTGTGTACTCACATCACAGTCCATGTCAGGAGCGCTCTGAGTAGTGGGGATAGTTGATAAGGCTCACTGTGTGTACTCACATCACAGTCCATGTCAGGACCGCTCTGAGTATTGGAGATAGTTGATAAGGCTTACTGTGTGTGGTCACATCACAGTCCATGTCAGTAGCGCTCTGAGTAGTGGAGATAGTTGATAAGGCTTACTGTGTGTAGTCACATCACAGTCCATGTCAGGAGCGCTCTGAGTAGTGGGGATAGTTGATAAGGCTCAGTGTGTGTGGTCACATCACAGTCCATGTCAGGAGCGCTCTGAGTAGTGGGGATAGTTGATAAGGCTCACTGTGTGTGGTCACATCACAGTCCATGTCAGTAGCGCTCTGAGTAGTGGGGATAGTTAATAAGGCTTACTGTGGGTAGTCACATCACAGTCCATGTCAGGAGCGCTCTGAGTAGTGGGGATAGTTGATAAGGCTTAATGTGTGTGGTCACATCACAGTCCATGTGAAGAGCGCTCTCAGTAGTGGGGATAGTTGATAAGGCTTACTGTGTGTAGTCACATCACAGTCCATGTCAGGAGCGCTCTGAGTAGTGGGGATAGTTGATAAGGCTTACTGTGTGTACTCACATCACAGTCCATGTCAGGAGCGCTCTGAGTAGTGGGGATAGTTGATAAGGCTTACTGTGTGTAGTCACATCACAGTCCATGTCAGGAGCACTCTGAGTAGTGGGGATAGTTGATAAGGCTTACTGTGTGTACTCACATCACAGTCCATGTCAGGAGCGCTCTGAGTAGTGGGGATAGTTGATAAGGCTTACTGTGTGTAGTCACATCACAGTCCATGTCAGGAGCGCTCTGAGTAGTGGAGATAGTTGATAAGGCTTACTGTGTGTGGTCACATCACAGTCCATGTCAGGACCGCTCTGAGTATTGGAGATAGTTGATAAGGATTACTGTGTGTGGTCACATCACAGTCCATGTCAGTAGCGCTCTGAGTAGTGGAGATAGTTAATAAGGCTCACTGTGTGTAGTCACATCACAGTCCATGTCAGGAGCGCTCTGAGTAGTGGGGATAGTTGATAAGGCTCACTGTGTGTACTCACATCACAGTCCATGTCAGGAGCGCTCGGAGTAGTGGGGATAGTTGATAAGGCTCACTGTGTGTACTCTCATCACAGTCCATGTCAGGAGCGCTCTGAGTATTGGAGATAGTTGATAAGGCTTACTGTGTGTGGTCACATCACAGTCCATGTCAGTAGCGCTCTGAGTAGTGGAGATAGTTGACAAGGCTTACTGTGTGTAGTCACATCACAGTCCATGTCAGGAGCGCTCTGAGTAGTGGGGATAGTTGATAAGGCTCACTGTGTGTACTCACATCACAGTCCTTGTCAGGACCGCTCTGAGTATTGGAGATAGTTGATAAGGCTTACTGTGTGTGGTCACATCACAGTCCATGTCAGGAGCGCTCTGAGTAGTGGGGATAGTTGATAAGGCTTACTGAGTGTACTCACATAACAGTCCGTGTCAGGAGCGCTCTGAGTAGTGGGGATAGTTGATAAGGCTTACTGTGTGTACTCACATCACAGTCCATGTCAGGAGCGCTCTGAGTAGTGGGGATAGTTGATAAGGCTCACTGTGTGTGGTCACATCACAGTCCATGTCAGGAGCGCTCTGAGTAGTGGGGATAGTTGATAAGGCTTACTGTATGTATTCACATCACAATCCATGTCAGGAGAGCTCAGAGTAGTGGAGATAGTTGATAAGGCTCACTGTGTGTGGTCACATCACAGTCCATGTCAGGAGCGCTCTGAGTAGTGGGGATAGTTGATAAGGCTCACTGTGTGTGGTCACATCACAGTCCATGTCAGTAGCGCTCTGAGTAGTGGGGATAGTTAATAAGGCTTACTGTGGGTAGTCACATCACAGTCCATGTCAGGAGCGCTCTGAGTAGTGGGGATAGTTGATAAGGCTTAATGTGTGTGGTCACATCACAGTCCATGTCAAGAGCGCTCTGAGTAGTGGGGATAGTTGATAAGGCTTACTGTGTGTAGTCACATCACAGTCCATGTCAGGAGCGCTCTGAGTAGTGGGGATAATTGATAAGGCTTACTGTGTGTACTCACATCACAGTCCATGTCAGGAGCGCTCTGAGTAGTGGGGAGAGTTGATAAGTCTTACTGTAAGTGGTCACATCACAGTCCATGTCAGTAGCACTCGGAGTAGTGGGGATAGTTGATATGGCTTACTGTGTGTAGTCACATCACAGTCCATGTCCGTAGCGCTCTGAGTACTGGAGATAGTTGATAAAGCTTACTGTGTGTACTCACATCACAGAATGTGGTCAGTCCATGTCAGGAGCGCTCTGAGTAGTGGGAATAGTTGATAAGGCTTACAGTGTGTACTCACATCACAGTCCATGTCAGTAGCGCTCTGAGTAGTGGGAATAGTTGATAAGGCTTACCGTGTGTGGTCACATCACAGTCCATGTCAGGAGCGCTCTGAGTAATGGGAATAGTTGATAAGGCTTACTGTGTGTGGTCACATCACAGTCCATGTCAACAGCGCTCTGAGTAGTGGGGATAGTTGATAAGGCTTACTGTGTGTAGTCACATCACAGTCCATGTCAGGAGCGCTCTGAGTAGTGGGGATAGTTGATAAGGCTTACTGTGTGTGTCACATCACAGTCCATGTCAAGAGCGCTCTGAATAGTGGGGATAGTTGATAAGGCTTACTGTGTGTAGTCACATCACAGTCCATGTCAGGAGCGCTCTGAGTAATGGGAATAGTTGATAAGGCTTACCTCGTGTGGTCACATCACAGTCCATGTCAGGAGCGCTCTGAGTAGTGGGGATAGTTGATAAGGCTTACTGTGTATGGTCACATCACTGTCCATGTCAGGAGCGCTCTGAGTAGTGGGGATAGTTGATAAGGCTTACTGTGTGTGGTCGCATCACAGTCCATGTCAGGAGCGCTCTGAGTAGTGGAGATAGTTGATAAGGCTCACTGTGTGTGGTCACATCACAGTCCATGTCAGTAGCGCTCTGAGTAGTGGGGATAGTTAATAAGGCTTACTGTGGATAGTCAAATCACAGTCCATGTCAGGAGCGCTCTGAGTAGTGGGGATAGTTGATAAGGCTTACTGTGTGTGGTCACATCACAGTCCATGTCAAGAGCGCTCTGAGTAGTGGGGATAGTTGATAAGGCTTACTGTGTGTAGTCACATCACAGTCCATGTCAGGAGCGCTCTGAGTAGTGGGGATAGTTAATAAGGCTTACTGTGTGTAGTCACATCGCAGTCCATGTCAGGAGCGCTCTGAGTAGTGGGGATAATTGATAAGGCTTACTGTGTGTACTCACATCACAGTCCATGTCAGGAGCGCTCTGAGTAGTGGGGAGAGTTGATAAGGCTTACTGTGTGTGGTCACATCACAGTCCATGTCAGTAGCACTCGGAGTAGTGGGGATAGTTGATAAGGCTTACTGTGTGTAGTCACATCACAGTCCATGTCAGTAGCGCTCTGAGTACTGGAGATAGTTGATAAAGCTTACTGTGTGTACTCACATCACAGAATGTGGTCAGTCCATGTCAGGAGCGCTCTGAGTAGTGGGAATAGTTGATAAGGCTTACTGTGTGTACTCACATCACAGTCCATGTCAGGAGCGCTCTGAGTAGTGGGAATAGTTGATAAGGCTTACTGTGTGTGGTCACATCACAGTCCATTTCAAGAGCGCTATGAGTAGTGGGGATAATTGATAAGGCTTACTGTGTGTAGTCACATCACAGTCCATGTCAGGAGCGCTCTGAGTAGTGGAGATAGTTGATAAGGCTAACTGTGTGTGGTCACATCACAGTCCATGTCAAGAGTGCTCTGAGTAGTAGGGATAGTTGATAAGGCTTACTGTGTGTAGTCACATCACAGTCCATGTCAGGAGCGCTCTGAGTAGTGGGAATAGTTGATAAGGCTTACCGTGTGTGGTCACATCACAGTCCATGTCAGGAGCGCTCTGAGTAGTGGGGATAGTTGATAAGGCTTACTGTGAATGGTCACATCACTGTCCATTTCAGGAGTGCTCTGAGTAGTGGGGATAGTTGATGAGGCTTACTGTGTGTGGTCACATCACAGTCCATGACAGGAGCGCTCTGAGTAGTGGGAATAGTTGATAAGGCTTACTGTGTGTGATCACATCACAGTCCATGTCAGGACCGCTCTGAGTATTGGAGATAGTTGATAAGGATTACTGTGTGTGGTCACATCACAGTCCATGTCAGTAGCGCTCTGAGTAGTGGAGATAGTTGATAAGTCTTACTGTGTGTGGTCACATCACAGTCCATGTCAGTAGCGCTCTGAATAGTGGAGATAGTTGATAAGGCTTACTGTGTGTAGTCACATCACAGTCCATGTCAGGAGCGCTCTGAGTAGTGGGAATAGTTGATAAGGCTTACTGTGTGTGGTCACATCACAGTCCATGTCAGGAGCGCTCTGAGTAGTGGGGATACTTGATAAGGCTTACTGTGTGTGGTCACATCACAATCCATGTCAGGAGCGCTCTGAGTAGTGGGGATAGTTGATAAGGCTTACTGTGTGTCCTCACATCACAGTCCATGTCAGGAGCGCTCTGAGTAGTGGGGATAGTTGATAAGGCTTACTGTGTGTAGTCACATCACAGTCCATGTCAGGAGCGCTCTGAGTAGTGGATATAGTTGATAAGGCTTACTGTGTGTAGTCACATCACAGTCCATGTCAGGAGCACTCTGAGTAGTGGAGATAATTGATAAGGCTTACTGTGTGTGGTCACATCACAGTCCATGTCAGGAGCGCTCTGAGTAGTGGAGATAATTGATAAGGCTTACTGTGTGTAGTCACATCACAGTCTATGTCAGTAGCGCTCTGAGTAGTGGAGATAGTTGATAAGGCTTACTGTGTGTACTCACATCACAGTCCATGTCAGGAGCGCTCTGAGTAGTGGGAATAGTTGATAAGGCTTACTGTGTGTACTCACATCACAGAATGTGGTCAGTCCATGTCAATAGCGCTCTGAGTAGTGGGGATAGTTGATAAGGCTCACTGTGTGTACTCACATCACAGTCCATGTCAGGAGCGCTCTGAGTAGTGGAGATAGTTGATAAGGCTTACTGTGTGTAGTCACATCACAGTCCATGTCAGGAGCGCTCTGAGTAGTGGGGATAGTTGATAAGGCTTACTGTGTGTAGTCACATCACAGTCCATGTCAGGAGGGCTCTGAGTAGTGGGAATAGTTGATAAGGCTTACTCTGTGTAGTCACATCACAGTCCATGTCAGGAGCGCTCTGAATAGTGGAGATAGTTGATAGGGGCTTACTGTGTGTAGTCACATCACAGACCATGTCAGGAGCACTCTGAGTAGTGGAGATAGTTGATAAGGCTTACTGTGGGTAGTCACATCACAGTCCATGTCAGGAGCACTCTGAGTAGTGGAGATAATTGATAAGGCTTACTGTGTGTGGTCACATCACAGTCCATGTCAGGAGCGCTCGGAGTAGTGGGGATAATTGATAAGGCTTACTGTGTGTAGTCACATCACAGTCTATGTCAGTAGCGCTCTGAGTAGTGGAGATAGTTGATAAGGCTTACTGTGTGTACTCACATCACAGTCCATGTCAGGAGCGCTCTGAGTAATGGGGATAGTTGATAAGGTTTACGGTGTGTGGTCACATCACAGTCAATGTCAGAAGCGCTCTGAGTAGTGGGGATACTCGATAAGGCTTACTGTGTGTGGTCACATCACAGTCCATGTCAGGAGCGCTCTGAGTAGTAGGGATAGTTGATAAGGCTTACTGTGTGTCCTCACATCACAGTCCATGTCAGGAGCGCTCTGAGTAGAGGGGATAGTTGATAAGGCTTACTATGTGTAGTCACATCACAGTCCATGTCAGGAGCGCTCTGAGTAGTGGAGATAATTGATAAGGCTTACTGTGTGTGGTCACATCACAGTCCATGTCAGGAGCGCTCTGAGTAGTGTGGATAGTTGATAAGGCTTACTGTGTGTAGTCACATCACAGTCCATGTCAGGAGCGCTCTGAGTAGTGTGGATAGTTGATAAGGCTTACTGTGTGTCCTCACATCACTGTCCATGTCAGGAGCACTCTGAGTAGTGGAGATAATTGATAAGGCTTACTGTGTGTGGTCACATCACAGTCCATGTCAGGAGCGCTCTGAGTAGTGGAGATAATTGATAAGGCTTACTGTGTGTGGTCACATCACAGTCCATGTCAGGAGCACTCTGAGTAGTGGAGATAATTGATAAGGCTTACTGTGTGTGGTCACATCACAGTCCATGTCAGGAGCGCTCTGAGTAGTGGGGATAGTTGATAAGGCTTACTGTGTGTCCTCACATCACAGTCCATGTCAGGAGCGCTCTGAGTAGTGGGGATAGTTGATAAGGCTTACTGTGTGTAGTCACATCACAGTCCATGTCAGGAGCGCTCTGAGTAGTGGGGATAGTTGATAAGGCTTACTGTGTGTCCTCACATCACAGTCCATGTCAGGAGCCCTCTGAGTAGTGGGGATAGTTGATAAGGCTTACTGTGTGTAGTCACATCACAGTCCATGTCAGGAGCGCTCTGAGTAGTGGGATAGTTGATAAGGCTTACTGGGTGTACTCACATCACAGAATGTGGTCAGTCCATGTCAGGAGCGCTCTGAGTAGTGGGGTTAGTTGATAAGGCTTACTGTGTATACTCACATCACAGTCCATGTCAGGAGCGCTCTGAGTAGTGGGGTTAGTTGATAAGGCTTACTGTGTGTAGTCACATCACAGTCCATGTCAGGAGCGCTCTGAGTAGTGGAGATAGTTGATAAGGCTTCCTGTGTGTAGTCACATCACAGTCCATGTCAGGAGCACTCTGAGTAGTGGAGATAATTGATAAGGCTTACTGTGTGTGGTCACATCACAGTCCATGTCAGGAGCGCTCTGAGTAGTGGAGATAATTGATAAGGCTTAATGTGTGTAGTCACATCACAGTCTATGTCAGTAGCGCTCTGAATAGTGGAGATAGTTGATAAGGCTTACTGTGTGTACTCACATCACAGTCCATGTCAGGAGCGCTCTGAGTAATGGGGATAGTTGATAAGGCTTACTGTGTGTGGTCACATCACAGTCCATGAAAGGAGCGCTCTGAGTAGAGGGGATAGTTGCTAAGGCTTACTGTGTGTAGTCACATCACAGTCCATGTCAGGAGCGCTCTGAGTAGTGGGGATAGTTGATAAGGCTTACTGTGTGTGGTCACATCACAGTCCATGTCAGGAGCGCTCTGAGTAGTGGGGATAGTTGATAAGGCTTACTGTGTGTAGTCACATCACAGTCCATGTCAGGAGCGCTCTGAGTAGTGGGAATAGATGATTAGGCTTACTGTGTGTACTCACATCACAGAATGTGGTCAGTCCATGTCAATAGCGCTCTGAGTAGTGGGGATAGTTGATAAGGCTCACTGTGTGTACTCACATCACAGTCCATGTCAGGAGCGCTCTGAGTAGTGGAGATAGTTGATAAGGCTTACTGTGTGTAGTCACATCACAGTCCATGTCAGAAGCGCTCTGAGTAGTGGGAATAGTTGATAAGGCTTACTGTGTGTAGTCACATCACAGTCCATGTCAGGAGCGCTCTGAGTAGTGGGGATAGTTGATAAGGCTTACTGTGTGTAGTCACATCACAGTCCATGTCAGGAGCGCTCTGAGTAGTGGGGATAGTTGATAAGGTTTACGGTGTGTGGTCACATCACAGTCCATGTCAGGAGCGCTCTGAGTAGTGGGGATAGTTGATAAGGCTTACTCTGTGTAGTCACATCACAGTCCATGTCAGGAGCGCTCTGAGTAGTGGGGATAGTTGATAAGGCTTACTGTGTGTACTCACATCACAGTCCATGTCAGGAGCGCTCTGAGTAGCGGGGATAGTTGATAAGGCTTACTATGTGTACACACATCACAGTCCATGTCAGGAGCGCTCTGAGTAGTGGGGATAGTTGATAAGGCTTACTGGGTGTACTCACATCACAGTCCATGTCAGGAGCGCTCTGAGTAGTGGGGATAGTTGATAAGGCTTACTGTGTGTACTCACATCACAGTCCATGTCAGGAGCGCTCTGAGTAGTGGGGATAGTTGATAAGGCTTACTGGGTGTACTCACATCACAGTCCATGTCAGGAGCGCTCTGAGTAGTGGGGATAGTTGATAAGGCTTACTGTGTGCGGTCACATCACAGTCCATGTCAGGAGCGCTCTGAGTAGCGGGGATAGTTGATAAGGCTTACTGTGTGTACTCACACCACAGTCCATGTCAGGAGCGCTCTGAGTAGTGGGGATAGTTGATAAGGCTTACTGTGTGTAGTCACATCACAGTCCATGTCAGGAGCGCTCTGAGTAGTGGGGATAGTTGATAAGGCTTACTGTGTGTACTCACAAAACAGTCTATGTCAGTAGCGCTATGAGTAGTGGGGATAGTTGATAAGGCTTACTGTGTGTGGTCACATCACAGTCCATGTCAGGAGCGCTCTGAGTAGTGGGGATAGTTGATAAGGCTTACTGTGTGTGGTCACATCACAGTCCATGTCAGGAGCGCTCTGAGTAGTGGAGATAATTGATAAGGCTTACTGTGTGTGGTCACATCACAGTCCATGTCAGGAGCGCTCTGAGTAGTGGGGATAGTTGATAAGGCTCACTGTGTGTGGTCACATCACAGTCCATGTCAGGAGCGCTCTGAGTAGTGGGGATAGTTGATAAGGCTTACTGTGTGTACTCACGTCACAGTCCATGTCAGGAGCGTTCTGAGTAGTGGGGATAGTTGATAAGGCTTACTGTGTGTGGTCACATCACAGTCCATGTCAGGAGCGCTCTGAGTAGTGGGGATAGTTGATAAGGCTTACTGTGTGTCCTCACATCACAGTCCATGTCAGGAGCGCTCTGAGTAGTGGGTATAGTTGATGAGGCTTACTGTGTGTAGTCACATCACAGTCCATGTCAGGAGCACTCTGAGTAGTGGAGATAATTGATAAGGCTTACTGTGTGTGGTCACATCACAGTCCATGTCAGGAGCGCTCTGAGTAGTGCGGATAGTTGATAAGGCTTACTGTGTGTCCTCACATCACAGTACATGTCAGGAGCGCTCTGAGTAGTGGGGATAGTTGATAAGGCTTACTGTGTGTAGTCAAATCACAGTCCATGTCAGGAGCGCTCTGAGTAGTGGGGATAGTTGATAAGGCTTACTGTGTGTGGTCACATCACAGTCCATGTCAGGAGCGCTCTGAGTAGTGGGGATAGTTGATAAGGCTTACTGTGTGTAGTCACATCACAGTCCATGTCAGGAGCGCTCTGAGTAATGGGGATAGTTGATAAGGCTTACTGTGTGTAGTCACATCACAGTCCATGTCAGGAGCACTCTGAGTAGTGGAGATAATTGATAAGGCTTACTGTGTGTGGTCACATCACAGTCCATGTCAGGAGCGCTCTGAGTAGTGCGGATAGTTGATAAGGCTTACTGTGTGTCCTCACATCACAGTCCATGTCAGGAGCGCTCTGAGTAGTGGGGAGAGTTGATAAGGCTTACTGTGTGTGGTCACATCACAGTCCATGTCAGTAGCACTCGGAGTAGTGGGGATAGTTGATAAGGCTTACTGTGTGTAGTCACATCACAGTCCATGTCAGTAGCGCTCTGAGTACTGGAGATAGTTGATAAAGCTTACTGTGTGTACTCACATCACAGAATGTGGTCAGTCCATGTCAGGAGCGCTCTGAGTAGTGGGAATAGTTGATAAGGCTTACTGTGTGTACTCACATCACAGTCCATGTCAGTAGCGCTCTGAGTAGTGGGAATAGTTGATAAGGCTTACCGTGTGTGGTCACATCACAGTCCATGTCAGGAGCGCTCTGAGTAGTGGGAATAGTTGATAAGGCTTACTGTGTGTGGTCACATCACAGTCCATGTCAAGAGCGCTATGAGTAGTGGGGATAGTTGATAAGGCTTACTGTGTGTAGTCACATCACAGTCCATGTCAGGAGCGCTATGAGTAGTGAGGATAGTTGATAAGGCTAACTGTGTGTGGTCACATCACAGTCCATGTCAAGAGCGCTCTGAGTAGTGGGGATAGTTGATAAGGCTTACTGTGTGTAGTCACATCACAGTCCATGTCAGGAGCGCTCTGAGTAGTGGGAATAGTTGATAAGGCTTACCGTGTGTGGTCACATCACAGTCCATGTCAGGAGCGCTCTGAGTAGTGGGGATAGTTGATAAGGCTTACTGTGTATGGTCACATCACTGTCCATTTCAGGAGTGCTCTGAGTAGTGGGGATAGTTGATAAGGCTTACTGTGTGTGGTCACATCACAGTCCATGACAGGAGCGCTCTGAGTAGTGGAGATAGTTGATAAGGCTTACTGTGTGTGGTCACATCACAGTCCAAGTCAGGACCGCTCTGAGTACTGGAGATAGTTGATAAGGATTACTGTGTGTGGTCACATCACAGTCCATGTCAGTAGCGCTCTGAGTAGTGGAGATAGTTGATAAGGCTCACTGTGTGTAGTCACATCACAGTCCATGTCAGGAGCGCTCTGAGTAGTGGGGATAGTTGATAAGGCCCACTGTGTGTACTCACATCACAGTCCATGTCAGGAGCGCTCTGAGTAGTGGGGATAGTTGATAAGGCTCACTGTGTGTACTCACATCACAGTCCATGTCAGGACCGCTCTGAGTATTGGAGATAGTTGATAAGGCTTACTGTGTGTGGTCACATCACAGTCCATGTCAGTAGCGCTCTGAGTAGTGGAGATAGTTGATAAGGCTTACTGTGTGTAGTCACATCACAGTCCATGTCAGGAGCGCTCTGAGTAGTGGGGATAGTTGATAAGGCTCAGTGTGTGTGGTCACATCACAGTCCATGTCAGGAGCGCTCTGAGTAGTGGGGATAGTTGATAAGGCTCACTGTGTGTGGTCACATCACAGTCCATGTCAGTAGCGCTCTGAGTAGTGGGGATAGTTAATAAGGCTTACTGTGGGTAGTCACATCACAGTCCATGTCAGGAGCGCTCTGAGTAGTGGGGATAGTTGATAAGGCTTAATGTGTGTGGTCACATCACAGTCCATGTGAAGAGCGCTCTCAGTAGTGGGGATAGTTGATAAGGCTTACTGTGTGTAGTCACATCACAGTCCATGTCAGGAGCGCTCTGAGTAGTGGGGATAGTTGATAAGGCTTACTGTGTGTACTCACATCACAGTCCATGTCAGGAGCGCTCTGAGTAGTGGGGATAGTTGATAAGGCTTACTGTGTGTAGTCAGATCACAGTCCATGTCAGGAGCACTCTGAGTAGTGGGGATAGTTGATAAGGCTTACTGTGTGTACTCACATCACAGTCCATGTCAGGAGCGCTCTGAGTAGTGGGGATAGTTGATAAGGCTTACTGTGTGTAGTCACATCACAGTCCATGTCAGGAGCGCTCTGAGTAGTGGAGATAGTTGATAAGGCTTACTGTGTGTGGTCACATCACAGTCCATGTCAGGACCGCTCTGAGTATTGGAGATAGTTGATAAGGATTACTGTGTGTGGTCACATCACAGTCCATGTCAGTAGCGCTCTGAGTAGTGGAGATAGTTAATAAGGCTCACTGTGTGTAGTCACATCACAGTCCATGTCAGGAGCGCTCTGAGTAGTGGGGATAGTTGATAAGGCTCACTGTGTGTACTCACATCACAGTCCATGTCAGGAGCGCTCGGAGTAGTGGGGATAGTTGATAAGGCTCACTGTGTGTACTCTCATCACAGTCCATGTCAGGAGCGCTCTGAGTATTGGAGATAGTTGATAAGGCTTACTGTGTGTGGTCACATCACAGTCCATGTCAGTAGCGCTCTGAGTAGTGGAGATAGTTGACAAGGCTTACTGTGTGTAGTCACATCACAGTCCATGTCAGGAGCGCTCTGAGTAGTGGGGATAGTTGATAAGGCTCACTGTGTGTACTCACATCACAGTCCTTGTCAGGACCGCTCTGAGTATTGGAGATAGTTGATAAGGCTTACTGTGTGTGGTCACATCACAGTCCATGTCAGGAGCGCTCTGAGTAGTGGGGATAGTTGATAAGGCTTACTGAGTGTACTCACATAACAGTCCGTGTCAGGAGCGCTCTGAGTAGTGGGGATAGTTGATAAGGCTTACTGTGTGTACTCACATCACAGTCCATGTCAGGAGCGCTCTGAGTAGTGGGGATAGTTGATAAGGCTCACTGTGTGTGGTCACATCACAGTCCATGTCAGGAGCGCTCTGAGTAGTGGGGATAGTTGATAAGGCTTACTGTATGTATTCACATCACAATCCATGTCAGGAGAGCTCAGAGTAGTGGAGATAGTTGATAAGGCTCACTGTGTGTGGTCACATCACAGTCCATGTCAGGAGCGCTCTGAGTAGTGGGGATAGTTGATAAGGCTCACTGTGTGTGGTCACATCACAGTCCATGTCAGTAGCGCTCTGAGTAGTGGGGATAGTTAATAAGGCTTACTGTGGGTAGTCACATCACAGTCCATGTCAGGAGCGCTCTGAGTAGTGGGGATAGTTGATAAGGCTTAATGTGTGTGGTCACATCACAGTCCATGTCAAGAGCGCTCTGAGTAGTGGGGATAGTTGATAAGGCTTACTGTGTGTAGTCACATCACAGTCCATGTCAGGAGCGCTCTGAGTAGTGGGGATAATTGATAAGGCTTACTGTGTGTACTCACATCACAGTCCATGTCAGGAGCGCTCTGAGTAGTGGGGAGAGTTGATAAGTCTTACTGTAAGTGGTCACATCACAGTCCATGTCAGTAGCACTCGGAGTAGTGGGGATAGTTGATATGGCTTACTGTGTGTAGTCACATCACAGTCCATGTCCGTAGCGCTCTGAGTACTGGAGATAGTTGATAAAGCTTACTGTGTGTACTCACATCACAGAATGTGGTCAGTCCATGTCAGGAGCGCTCTGAGTAGTGGGAATAGTTGATAAGGCTTACAGTGTGTACTCACATCACAGTCCATGTCAGTAGCGCTCTGAGTAGTGGGAATAGTTGATAAGGCTTACCGTGTGTGGTCACATCACAGTCCATGTCAGGAGCGCTCTGAGTAATGGGAATAGTTGATAAGGCTTACTGTGTGTGGTCACATCACAGTCCATGTCAAGAGCGCTCTGAGTAGTGGGGATAGTTGATAAGGCTTACTGTGTGTAGTCACATCACAGTCCATGTCAGGAGCGCTCTGAGTAGTGGGGATAGTTGATAAGGCTTACTGTGTGTGTCACATCACAGTCCATGTCAAGAGCGCTCTGAATAGTGGGGATAGTTGATAAGGCTTACTGTGTGTAGTCACATCACAGTCCATGTCAGGAGCGCTCTGAGTAATGGGAATAGTTGATAAGGCTTACCGTGTGTGGTCACATCACAGTCCATGTCAGGAGCGCTCTGAGTAGTGGGGATAGTTGATAAGGCTTACTGTGTATGGTCACATCACTGTCCATGTCAGGAGCGCTCTGAGTAGTGGGGATAGTTGATAAGGCTTACTGTGTGTGGTCGCATCACAGTCCATGTCAGGAGCGCTCTGAGTAGTGGAGATAGTTGATAAGGCTCACTGTGTGTGGTCACATCACAGTCCATGTCAGTAGCGCTCTGAGTAGTGGGGATAGTTAATAAGGCTTACTGTGGATAGTCAAATCACAGTCCATGTCAGGAGCGCTCTGAGTAGTGGGGATAGTTGATAAGGCTTACTGTGTGTGGTCACATCACAGTCCATGTCAAGAGCGCTCTGAGTAGTGGGGATAGTTGATAAGGCTTACTGTGTGTAGTCACATCACAGTCCATGTCAGGAGCGCTCTGAGTAGTGGGGATAGTTAATAAGGCTTACTGTGTGTAGTCACATCGCAGTCCATGTCAGGAGCGCTCTGAGTAGTGGGGATAATTGATAAGGCTTACTGTGTGTACTCACATCACAGTCCATGTCAGGAGCGCTCTGAGTAGTGGGGAGAGTTGATAAGGCTTACTGTGTGTGGTCACATCACAGTCCATGTCAGTAGCACTCGGAGTAGTGGGGATAGTTGATAAGGCTTACTGTGTGTAGTCACATCACAGTCCATGTCAGTAGCGCTCTGAGTACTGGAGATAGTTGATAAAGCTTACTGTGTGTACTCACATCACAGAATGTGGTCAGTCCATGTCAGGAGCGCTCTGAGTAGTGGGAATAGTTGATAAGGCTTACTGTGTGTACTCACATCACAGTCCATGTCAGGAGCGCTCTGAGTAGTGGGAATAGTTGATAAGGCTTACTGTGTGTGGTCACATCACAGTCCATGTCAAGAGCGCTATGAGTAGTGGGGATAATTGATAAGGCTTACTGTGTGTAGTCACATCACAGTCCATGTCAGGAGCGCTCTGAGTAGTGGAGATAGTTGATAAGGCTAACTGTGTGTGGTCACATCACAGTCCATGTCAAGAGTGCTCTGAGTAGTAGGGATAGTTGATAAGGCTTACTGTGTGTAGTCACATCACAGTCCATGTCAGGAGCGCTCTGAGTAGTGGGAATAGTTGATAAGGCTTACCGTGTGTGGTCACATCACAGTCCATGTCAGGAGCGCTCTGAGTAGTGGGGATAGTTGATAAGGCTTACTGTGAATGGTCACATCACTGTCCATTTCAGGAGTGCTCTGAGTAGTGGGGATAGTTGATGAGGCTTACTGTGTGTGGTCACATCACAGTCCATGACAGGAGCGCTCTGAGTAGTGGGAATAGTTGATAAGGCTTACTGTGTGTGATCACATCACAGTCCATGTCAGGACCGCTCTGAGTATTGGAGATAGTTGATAAGGATTACTGTGTGTGGTCACATCACAGTCCATGTCAGTAGCGCTCTGAGTAGTGGAGATAGTTGATAAGTCTTACTGTGTGTGGTCACATCACAGTCCATGTCAGTAGCGCTCTGAATAGTGGAGATAGTTGATAAGGCTTACTGTGTGTAGTCACATCACAGTCCATGTCAGGAGCGCTCTGAGTAGTGGGAATAGTTGATAAGGCTTACTGTGTGTGGTCACATCACAGTCCATGTCAGGAGCGCTCTGAGTAGTGGGGATACTTGATAAGGCTTACTGTGTGTGGTCACATCACAATCCATGTCAGGAGCGCTCTGAGTAGTGGGGATAGTTGATAAGGCTTACTGTGTGTCCTCACATCACAGTCCATGTCAGGAGCGCTCTGGGTAGTGGGGATAGTTGATAAGGCTTACTGTGTGTAGTCACATCACAGTCCATGTCAGGAGCGCTCTGAGTAGTGGATATAGTTGATAAGGCTTACTGTGTGTAGTCACATCACAGTCCATGTCAGGAGCACTCTGAGTAGTGGAGATAATTGATAAGGCTTACTGTGTGTGGTCACATCACAGTCCATGTCAGGAGCGCTCTGAGTAGTGGAGATAATTGATAAGGCTTACTGTGTGTAGTCACATCACAGTCTATGTCAGTAGCGCTCTGAGTAGTGGAGATAGTTGATAAGGCTTACTGTGTGTACTCACATCACAGTCCATGTCAGGAGCGCTCTGAGTAGTGGGAATAGTTGATAAGGCTTACTGTGTGTACTCACATCACAGAATGTGGTCAGTCCATGTCAATAGCGCTCTGAGTAGTGGGGATAGTTGATAAGGCTCACTGTGTGTACTCACATCACAGTCCATGTCAGGAGCGCTCTGAGTAGTGGAGATAGTTGATAAGGCTTACTGTGTGTAGTCACATCACAGTCCATGTCAGGAGCGCTCTGAGTAGTGGGGATAGTTGATAAGGCTTACTGTGTGTAGTCACATCACAGTCCATGTCAGGAGGGCTCTGAGTAGTGGGAATAGTTGATAAGGCTTACTCTGTGTAGTCACATCACAGTCCATGTCAGGAGCGCTCTGAATAGTGGAGATAGTTGATAGGGGCTTACTGTGTGTAGTCACATCACAGACCATGTCAGGAGCACTCTGAGTAGTGGAGATAGTTGATAAGGCTTACTGTGGGTAGTCACATCACAGTCCATGTCAGGAGCACTCTGAGTAGTGGAGATAATTGATAAGGCTTACTGTGTGTGGTCACATCACAGTCCATGTCAGGAGCGCTCGGAGTAGTGGGGATAATTGATAAGGCTTACTGTGTGTAGTCACATCACAGTCTATGTCAGTAGCGCTCTGAGTAGTGGAGATAGTTGATAAGGCTTACTGTGTGTACTCACATCACAGTCCATGTCAGGAGCGCTCTGAGTAATGGGGATAGTTGATAAGGTTTACGGTGTGTGGTCACATCACAGTCAATGTCAGAAGCGCTCTGAGTAGTGGGGATACACGATAAGGCTTACTGTGTGTGGTCACATCACAGTCCATGTCAGGAGCGCTCTGAGTAGTAGGGATAGTTGATAAGGCTTACTGTGTGTCCTCACATCACAGTCCATGTCAGGAGCGCTCTGAGTAGTGGGGATAGTTGATAAGGCTTACTATGTGTAGTCACATCACAGTCCATGTCAGGAGCGCTCTGAGTAGTGGAGATAATTGATAAGGCTTACTGTGTGTGGTCACATCACAGTCCATGTCAGGAGCGCTCTGAGTAGTGTGGATAGTTGATAAGGCTTACTGTGTGTAGTCACATCACAGTCCATGTCAGGAGCGCTCTGAGTAGTGTGGATAGTTGATAAGGCTTACTGTGTGTCCTCACATCACTGTCCATGTCAGGAGCACTCTGAGTAGTGGAGATAATTGATAAGGCTTACTGTGTGTGGTCACATCACAGTCCATGTCAGGAGCGCTCTGAGTAGTGGAGATAATTGATAAGGCTTACTGTGTGTGGTCACATCACAGTCCATGTCAGGAGCACTCTGAGTAGTGGAGATAATTGATAAGGCTTACTGTGTGTGGTCACATCACAGTCCATGTCAGGAGCGCTCTGAGTAGTGGGGATAGTTGATAAGGCTTACTGTGTGTCCTCACATCACAGTCCATGTCAGGAGCGCTCTGAGTAGTGGGGATAGTTGATAAGGCTTACTGTGTGTAGTCACATCACAGTCCATGTCAGGAGCGCTCTGAGTAGTGGGGATAGTTGATAAGGCTTACTGTGTGTCCTCACATCACAGTCCATGTCAGGAGCCCTCTGAGTAGTGGGGATAGTTGATAAGGCTTACTGTGTGTAGTCACATCACAGTCCATGTCAGGAGCGCTCTGAGTAGTGGGATAGTTGATAAGGCTTACTGGGTGTACTCACATCACAGAATGTGGTCAGTCCATGTCAGGAGCGCTCTGAGTAGTGGGGTTAGTTGATAAGGCTTACTGTGTATACTCACATCACAGTCCATGTCAGGAGCGCTCTGAGTAGTGGGGTTAGTTGATAAGGCTTACTGTGTGTAGTCACATCACAGTCCATGTCAGGAGCGCTCTGAGTAGTGGAGATAGTTGATAAGGCTTCCTGTGTGTAGTCACATCACAGTCCATGTCAGGAGCACTCTGAGTAGTGGAGATAATTGATAAGGCTTACTGTGTGTGGTCACATCACAGTCCATGTCAGGAGCGCTCTGAGTAGTGGAGATAATTGATAAGGCTTACTGTGTGTAGTCACATCACAGTCTATGTCAGTAGCGCTCTGAATAGTGGAGATAGTTGATAAGGCTTACTGTGTGTACTCACATCACAGTCCATGTCAGGAGCGCTCTGAGTAATGGGGATAGTTGATAAGGCTTACTGTGTGTGGTCACATCACAGTCCATGAAAGGAGCGCTCTGAGTAGAGGGGATAGTTGCTAAGGCTTACTGTGTGTACTCACATCACAGTCCATGTCAGGAGCGCTCTGAGTAGTGGGGATAGTTGATAAGGCTTACTGTGTGTGGTCACATCACAGTCCATGTCAGGAGCGCTCTGAGTAGTGGGGATAGTTGATAAGGCTTACTGTGTGTAGTCACATCACAGTCCATGTCAGGAGCGCTCTGAGTAGTGGGAATAGATGATAAGGCTTACTGTGTGTACTCACATCACAGAATGTGGTCAGTCCATGTCAATAGCGCTCTGAGTAGTGGGGATAGTTGATAAGGCTCACTGTGTGTACTCACATCACAGTCCATGTCAGGAGCGCTCTGAGTAGTGGAGATAGTTGATAAGGCTTACTGTGTGTAGTCACATCACAGTCCATGTCAGAAGCGCTCTGAGTAGTGGGAATAGTTGATAAGGCTTACTGTGTGTAGTCACATCACAGTCCATGTCAGGAGCGCTCTGAGTAGTGGGGATAGTTGATAAGGCTTACTGTGTGTAGTCACATCACAGTCCATGTCAGGAGCGCTCTGAGTAGTGGGGATAGTTGATAAGGTTTACGGTGTGTGGTCACATCACAGTCCATGTCAGGAGCGCTCTGAGTAGTGGGGATAGTTGATAAGGCTTACTGTGAATGGTCACATCACTGTCCATTTCAGGAGTGCTCTGAGTAGTGGGGATAGTTGATGAGGCTTACTGTGTGTGGTCACATCACAGTCCATGACAGGAGCGCTCTGAGTAGTGGGAATAGTTGATAAGGCTTACTGTGTGTGATCACATCACAGTCCATGTCAGGACCGCTCTGAGTATTGGAGATAGTTGATAAGGATTACTGTGTGTGGTCACATCACAGTCCATGTCAGTAGCGCTCTGAGTAGTGGAGATAGTTGATAAGTCTTACTGTGTGTGGTCACATCACAGTCCATGTCAGTAGCGCTCTGAATAGTGGAGATAGTTGATAAGGCTTACTGTGTGTAGTCACATCACAGTCCATGTCAGGAGCGCTCTGAGTAGTGGGAATAGTTGATAAAGCTTACTGTGTGTGGTCACATCACAGTCCATGTCAGGAGCGCTCTGAGTAGTGGGGATACTTGATAAGGCTTACTGTGTGTGGTCACATCACAATCCATGTCAGGAGCGCTCTGAGTAGTGGGGATAGTTGATAAGGCTTACTGTGTGTCCTCACATCACAGTCCATGTCAGGAGCGCTCTGGGTAGTGGGGATAGTTGATAAGGCTTACTGTGTGTAGTCACATCACAGTCCATGTCAGGAGCGCTCTGAGTAGTGGATATAGTTGATAAGGCTTACTGTGTGTAGTCACATCACAGTCCATGTCAGGAGCACTCTGAGTAGTGGAGATAATTGATAAGGCTTACTGTGTGTGGTCACATCACAGTCCATGTCAGGAGCGCTCTGAGTAGTGGAGATAATTGATAAGGCTTACTGTGTGTAGTCACATCACAGTCTATGTCAGTAGCGCTCTGAGTAGTGGAGATAGTTGATAAGGCTTACTGTGTGTACTCACATCACAGTCCATGTCAGGAGCGCTCTGAGTAGTGGGAATAGTTGATAAGGCTTACTGTGTGTACTCACATCACAGAATGTGGTCAGTCCATGTCAATAGCGCTCTGAGTAGTGGGGATAGTTGATAAGGCTCACTGTGTGTACTCACATCACAGTCCATGTCAGGAGCGCTCTGAGTAGTGGAGATAGTTGATAAGGCTTACTGTGTGTAGTCACATCACAGTCCATGTCAGGAGCGCTCTGAGTAGTGGGGATAGTTGATAAGGCTTACTGTGTGTAGTCACATCACAGTCCATGTCAGGAGGGCTCTGAGTAGTGGGAATAGTTGATAAGGCTTACTCTGTGTAGTCACATCACAGTCCATGTCAGGAGCGCTCTGAATAGTGGAGATAGTTGATAGGGGCTTACTGTGTGTAGTCACATCACAGACCATGTCAGGAGCACTCTGAGTAGTGGAGATAGTTGATAAGGCTTACTGTGGGTAGTCACATCACAGTCCATGTCAGGAGCACTCTGAGTAGTGGAGATAATTGATAAGGCTTACTGTGTGTGGTCACATCACAGTCCATGTCAGGAGCGCTCGGAGTAGTGGGGATAATTGATAAGGCTTACTGTGTGTAGTCACATCACAGTCTATGTCAGTAGCGCTCTGAGTAGTGGAGATAGTTGATAAGGCTTACTGTGTGTACTCACATCACAGTCCATGTCAGGAGCGCTCTGAGTAATGGGGATAGTTGATAAGGTTTACGGTGTGTGGTCACATCACAGTCAATGTCAGAAGCGCTCTGAGTAGTGGGGATACTCGATAAGGCTTACTGTGTGTGGTCACATCACAGTCCATGTCAGGAGCGCTCTGAGTAGTAGGGATAGTTGATAAGGCTTACTGTGTGTCCTCACATCACAGTCCATGTCAGGAGCGCTCTGAGTAGTGGGGATAGTTGATAAGGCTTACTATGTGTAGTCACATCACAGTCCATGTCAGGAGCGCTCTGAGTAGTGGAGATAATTGATAAGGCTTACTGTGTGTGGTCACATCACAGTCCATGTCAGGAGCGCTCTGAGTAGTGTGGATAGTTGATAAGGCTTACTGTGTGTAGTCACATCACAGTCCATGTCAGGAGCGCTCTGAGTAGTGTGGATAGTTGATAAGGCTTACTGTGTGTCCTCACATCACTGTCCATGTCAGGAGCACTCTGAGTAGTGGAGATAATTGATAAGGCTTACTGTGTGTGGTCACATCACAGTCCATGTCAGGAGCGCTCTGAGTAGTGGAGATAATTGATAAGGCTTACTGTGTGTGGTCACATCACAGTCCATGTCAGGAGCACTCTGAGTAGTGGAGATAATTGATAAGGCTTACTGTGTGTGGTCACATCACAGTCCATGTCAGGAGCGCTCTGAGTAGTGGGGATAGTTGATAAGGCTTACTGTGTGTCCTCACATCACAGTCCATGTCAGGAGCGCTCTGAGTAGTGGGGATAGTTGATAAGGCTTACTGTGTGTAGTCACATCACAGTCCATGTCAGGAGCGCTCTGAGTAGTGGGGATAGTTGATAAGGCTTACTGTGTGTCCTCACATCACAGTCCATGTCAGGAGCCCTCTGAGTAGTGGGGATAGTTGATAAGGCTTACTGTGTGTAGTCACATCACAGTCCATGTCAGGAGCGCTCTGAGTAGTGGGATAGTTGATAAGGCTTACTGGGTGTACTCACATCACAGAATGTGGTCAGTCCATGTCAGGAGCGCTCTGAGTAGTGGGGTTAGTTGATAAGGCTTACTGTGTATACTCACATCACAGTCCATGTCAGGAGCGCTCTGAGTAGTGGGGTTAGTTGATAAGGCTTACTGTGTGTAGTCACATCACAGTCCATGTCAGGAGCGCTCTGAGTAGTGGAGATAGTTGATAAGGCTTCCTGTGTGTAGTCACATCACAGTCCATGTCAGGAGCACTCTGAGTAGTGGAGATAATTGATAAGGCTTACTGTGTGTGGTCACATCACAGTCCATGTCAGGAGCGCTCTGAGTAGTGGAGATAATTGATAAGGCTTACTGTGTGTAGTCACATCACAGTCTATGTCAGTAGCGCTCTGAATAGTGGAGATAGTTGATAAGGCTTACTGTGTGTACTCACATCACAGTCCATGTCAGGAGCGCTCTGAGTAATGGGGATAGTTGATAAGGCTTACTGTGTGTGGTCACATCACAGTCCATGAAAGGAGCGCTCTGAGTAGAGGGGATAGTTGCTAAGGCTTACTGTGTGTACTCACATCACAGTCCATGTCAGGAGCGCTCTGAGTAGTGGGGATAGTTGATAAGGCTTACTGTGTGTGGTCACATCACAGTCCATGTCAGGAGCGCTCTGAGTAGTGGGGATAGTTGATAAGGCTTACTGTGTGTAGTCACATCACAGTCCATGTCAGGAGCGCTCTGAGTAGTGGGAATAGATGATAAGGCTTACTGTGTGTACTCACATCACAGAATGTGGTCAGTCCATGTCAATAGCGCTCTGAGTAGTGGGGATAGTTGATAAGGCTCACTGTGTGTACTCACATCACAGTCCATGTCAGGAGCGCTCTGAGTAGTGGAGATAGTTGATAAGGCTTACTGTGTGTAGTCACATCACAGTCCATGTCAGAAGCGCTCTGAGTAGTGGGAATAGTTGATAAGGCTTACTGTGTGTAGTCACATCACAGTCCATGTCAGGAGCGCTCTGAGTAGTGGGGATAGTTGATAAGGCTTACTGTGTGTAGTCACATCACAGTCCATGTCAGGAGCGCTCTGAGTAGTGGGGATAGTTGATAAGGTTTACGGTGTGTGGTCACATCACAGTCCATGTCAGGAGCGCTCTGAGTAGTGGGGATAGTTGATAAGGCTTACTCTGTGTAGTCACATCACAGTCCATGTCAGGAGCGCTCTGAGTAGTGGGGATAGTTGATAAGGCTTACTGTGTGTACTCACATCACAGTCCATGTCAGGAGCGCTCTGAGTAGCGGGGATAGTTGATAAGGCTTACTATGTGTACACACATCACAGTCCATGTCAGGAGCGCTCTGAGTAGTGGGGATAGTTGATAAGGCTTACTGGGTGTTCTCACATCACAGTCCATGTCAGGAGCGCTCTGAGTAGTGGGGATAGTTGATAAGGCTTACTGTGTGTACTCACATCACAGTCCATGTCAGGAGCGCTCTGAGTAGTGGGGATAGTTGATAAGGCTTACTGGGTGTACTCACATCACAGTCCATGTCAGGAGCGCTCTGAGTAGTGGGGATAGTTGATAAGGCTTACTGTGTGCGGTCACATCACAGTCCATGTCAGGAGCGCTCTGAGTAGCGGGGATAGTTGATAAGGCTTACTGTGTGTACTCACACCACAGTCCATGTCAGGAGCGCTCTGAGTAGTGGGGATAGTTGATAAGGCTTACTGTGTGTAGTCACATCACAGTCCATGTCAGGAGCGCTCTGAGTAGTGGGGATAGTTGATAAGGCTTACTGTGTGTACTCACAAAACAGTCTATGTCAGTAGCGCTATGAGTAGTGGGGATAGTTGATAAGGCTTACTGTGTGTGGTCACATCACAGTCCATGTCAGGAGCGCTCTGAGTAGTGGGGATAGTTGATAAGGCTTACTGTGTGTGGTCACATCACAGTCCATGTCAGGAGCGCTCTGAGTAGTGGAGATAATTGATAAGGCTTACTGTGTGTGGTCACATCACAGTCCATGTCAGGAGCGCTCTGAGTAGTGGGGATAGTTGATAAGGCTCACTGTGTGTGGTCACATCACAGTCCATGTCAGGAGCGCTCTGAGTAGTGGGGATAGTTGATAAGGCTTACTGTGTGTACTCACGTCACAGTCCATGTCAGGAGCGTTCTGAGTAGTGGGGATAGTTGATAAGGCTTACTGTGTGTGGTCACATCACAGTCCATGTCAGGAGCGCTCTGAGTAGTGGGGATAGTTGATAAGGCTTACTGTGTGTCCTCACATCACAGTCCATGTCAGGAGCGCTCTGAGTAGTGGGTATAGTTGATGAGGCTTACTGTGTGTAGTCACATCACAGTCCATGTCAGGAGCACTCTGAGTAGTGGAGATAATTGATAAGGCTTACTGTGTGTGGTCACATCACAGTCCATGTCAGGAGCGCTCTGAGTAGTGCGGATAGTTGATAAGGCTTACTGTGTGTCCTCACATCACAGTACATGTCAGGAGCGCTCTGAGTAGTGGGGATAGTTGATAAGGCTTACTGTGTGTAGTCAAATCACAGTCCATGTCAGGAGCGCTCTGAGTAGTGGGGATAGTTGATAAGGCTTACTGTGTGTGGTCACATCACAGTCCATGTCAGGAGCGCTCTGAGTAGTGGGGATAGTTGATAAGGCTTACTGTGTGTAGTCACATCACAGTCCATGTCAGGAGCGCTCTGAGTAATGGGGATAGTTGATAAGGCTTACTGTGTGTAGTCACATCACAGTCCATGTCAGGAGCACTCTGAGTAGTGGAGATAATTGATAAGGCTTACTGTGTGTGGTCACATCACAGTCCATGTCAGGAGCGCTCTGAGTAGTGCGGATAGTTGATAAGGCTTACTGTGTGTCCTCACATCACAGTCCATGTCAGGAGCGCTCTGAGTAGTGGGGAGAGTTGATAAGGCTTACTGTGTGTGGTCACATCACAGTCCATGTCAGTAGCACTCGGAGTAGTGGGGATAGTTGATAAGGCTTACTGTGTGTAGTCACATCACAGTCCATGTCAGTAGCGCTCTGAGTACTGGAGATAGTTGATAAAGCTTACTGTGTGTACTCACATCACAGAATGTGGTCAGTCCATGTCAGGAGCGCTCTGAGTAGTGGGAATAGTTGATAAGGCTTACTGTGTGTACTCACATCACAGTCCATGTCAGTAGCGCTCTGAGTAGTGGGAATAGTTGATAAGGCTTACCGTGTGTGGTCACATCACAGTCCATGTCAGGAGCGCTCTGAGTAGTGGGAATAGTTGATAAGGCTTACTGTGTGTGGTCACATCACAGTCCATGTCAAGAGCGCTATGAGTAGTGGGGATAGTTGATAAGGCTTACTGTGTGTAGTCACATCACAGTCCATGTCAGGAGCGCTATGAGTAGTGAGGATAGTTGATAAGGCTAACTGTGTGTGGTCACATCACAGTCCATGTCAAGAGCGCTCTGAGTAGTGGGGATAGTTGATAAGGCTTACTGTGTGTAGTCACATCACAGTCCATGTCAGGAGCGCTCTGAGTAGTGGGAATAGTTGATAAGGCTTACCGTGTGTGGTCACATCACAGTCCATGTCAGGAGCGCTCTGAGTAGTGGGGATAGTTGATAAGGCTTACTGTGTATGGTCACATCACTGTCCATTTCAGGAGTGCTCTGAGTAGTGGGGATAGTTGATAAGGCTTACTGTGTGTGGTCACATCACAGTCCATGACAGGAGCGCTCTGAGTAGTGGAGATAGTTGATAAGGCTTACTGTGTGTGGTCACATCACAGTCCAAGTCAGGACCGCTCTGAGTACTGGAGATAGTTGATAAGGATTACTGTGTGTGGTCACATCACAGTCCATGTCAGTAGCGCTCTGAGTAGTGGAGATAGTTGATAAGGCTCACTGTGTGTAGTCACATCACAGTCCATGTCAGGAGCGCTCTGAGTAGTGGGGATAGTTGATAAGGCCCACTGTGTGTACTCACATCACAGTCCATGTCAGGAGCGCTCTGAGTAGTGGGGATAGTTGATAAGGCTCACTGTGTGTACTCACATCACAGTCCATGTCAGGACCGCTCTGAGTATTGGAGATAGTTGATAAGGCTTACTGTGTGTGGTCACATCACAGTCCATGTCAGTAGCGCTCTGAGTAGTGGAGATAGTTGATAAGGCTTACTGTGTGTAGTCACATCACAGTCCATGTCAGGAGCGCTCTGAGTAGTGGGGATAGTTGATAAGGCTCAGTGTGTGTGGTCACATCACAGTCCATGTCAGGAGCGCTCTGAGTAGTGGGGATAGTTGATAAGGCTCACTGTGTGTGGTCACATCACAGTCCATGTCAGTAGCGCTCTGAGTAGTGGGGATAGTTAATAAGGCTTACTGTGGGTAGTCACATCACAGTCCATGTCAGGAGCGCTCTGAGTAGTGGGGATAGTTGATAAGGCTTAATGTGTGTGGTCACATCACAGTCCATGTGAAGAGCGCTCTCAGTAGTGGGGATAGTTGATAAGGCTTACTGTGTGTAGTCACATCACAGTCCATGTCAGGAGCGCTCTGAGTAGTGGGGATAGTTGATAAGGCTTACTGTGTGTACTCACATCACAGTCCATGTCAGGAGCGCTCTGAGTAGTGGGGATAGTTGATAAGGCTTACTGTGTGTAGTCACATCACAGTCCATGTCAGGAGCACTCTGAGTAGTGGGGATAGTTGATAAGGCTTACTGTGTGTACTCACATCACAGTCCATGTCAGGAGCGCTCTGAGTAGTGGGGATAGTTGATAAGGCTTACTGTGTGTAGTCACATCACAGTCCATGTCAGGAGCGCTCTGAGTAGTGGAGATAGTTGATAAGGCTTACTGTGTGTGGTCACATCACAGTCCATGTCAGGACCGCTCTGAGTATTGGAGATAGTTGATAAGGATTACTGTGTGTGGTCACATCACAGTCCATGTCAGTAGCGCTCTGAGTAGTGGAGATAGTTAATAAGGCTCACTGTGTGTAGTCACATCACAGTCCATGTCAGGAGCGCTCTGAGTAGTGGGGATAGTTGATAAGGCTCACTGTGTGTACTCACATCACAGTCCATGTCAGGAGCGCTCGGAGTAGTGGGGATAGTTGATAAGGCTCACTGTGTGTACTCTCATCACAGTCCATGTCAGGAGCGCTCTGAGTATTGGAGATAGTTGATAAGGCTTACTGTGTGTGGTCACATCACAGTCCATGTCAGTAGCGCTCTGAGTAGTGGAGATAGTTGACAAGGCTTACTGTGTGTAGTCACATCACAGTCCATGTCAGGAGCGCTCTGAGTAGTGGGGATAGTTGATAAGGCTCACTGTGTGTACTCACATCACAGTCCTTGTCAGGACCGCTCTGAGTATTGGAGATAGTTGATAAGGCTTACTGTGTGTGGTCACATCACAGTCCATGTCAGGAGCGCTCTGAGTAGTGGGGATAGTTGATAAGGCTTACTGAGTGTACTCACATAACAGTCCGTGTCAGGAGCGCTCTGAGTAGTGGGGATAGTTGATAAGGCTTACTGTGTGTACTCACATCACAGTCCATGTCAGGAGCGCTCTGAGTAGTGGGGATAGTTGATAAGGCTCACTGTGTGTGGTCACATCACAGTCCATGTCAGGAGCGCTCTGAGTAGTGGGGATAGTTGATAAGGCTTACTGTATGTATTCACATCACAATCCATGTCAGGAGAGCTCAGAGTAGTGGAGATAGTTGATAAGGCTCACTGTGTGTGGTCACATCACAGTCCATGTCAGGAGCGCTCTGAGTAGTGGGGATAGTTGATAAGGCTCACTGTGTGTGGTCACATCACAGTCCATGTCAGTAGCGCTCTGAGTAGTGGGGATAGTTAATAAGGCTTACTGTGGGTAGTCACATCACAGTCCATGTCAGGAGCGCTCTGAGTAGTGGGGATAGTTGATAAGGCTTAATGTGTGTGGTCACATCACAGTCCATGTCAAGAGCGCTCTGAGTAGTGGGGATAGTTGATAAGGCTTACTGTGTGTAGTCACATCACAGTCCATGTCAGGAGCGCTCTGAGTAGTGGGGATAATTGATAAGGCTTACTGTGTGTACTCACATCACAGTCCATGTCAGGAGCGCTCTGAGTAGTGGGGAGAGTTGATAAGTCTTACTGTAAGTGGTCACATCACAGTCCATGTCAGTAGCACTCGGAGTAGTGGGGATAGTTGATATGGCTTACTGTGTGTAGTCACATCACAGTCCATGTCCGTAGCGCTCTGAGTACTGGAGATAGTTGATAAAGCTTACTGTGTGTACTCACATCACAGAATGTGGTCAGTCCATGTCAGGAGCGCTCTGAGTAGTGGGAATAGTTGATAAGGCTTACAGTGTGTACTCACATCACAGTCCATGTCAGTAGCGCTCTGAGTAGTGGGAATAGTTGATAAGGCTTACCGTGTGTGGTCACATCACAGTCCATGTCAGGAGCGCTCTGAGTAATGGGAATAGTTGATAAGGCTTACTGTGTGTGGTCACATCACAGTCCATGTCAAGAGCGCTCTGAGTAGTGGGGATAGTTGATAAGGCTTACTGTGTGTAGTCACATCACAGTCCATGTCAGGAGCGCTCTGAGTAGTGGGGATAGTTGATAAGGCTTACTGTGTGTGTCACATCACAGTCCATGTCAAGAGCGCTCTGAATAGTGGGGATAGTTGATAAGGCTTACTGTGTGTAGTCACATCACAGTCCATGTCAGGAGCGCTCTGAGTAATGGGAATAGTTGATAAGGCTTACCGTGTGTGGTCACATCACAGTCCATGTCAGGAGCGCTTTGAGTAGTGGGGATAGTTGATAAGGCTTACTGTGTATGGTCACATCACTGTCCATGTCAGGAGCGCTCTGAGTAGTGGGGATAGTTGATAAGGCTTACTGTGTGTGGTCGCATCACAGTCCATGTCAGGAGCGCTCTGAGTAGTGGAGATAGTTGATAAGGCTCACTGTGTGTGGTCACATCACAGTCCATGTCAGTAGCGCTCTGAGTAGTGGGGATAGTTAATAAGGCTTACTGTGGATAGTCAAATCACAGTCCATGTCAGGAGCGCTCTGAGTAGTGGGGATAGTTGATAAGGCTTACTGTGTGTGGTCACATCACAGTCCATGTCAAGAGCGCTCTGAGTAGTGGGGATAGTTGATAAGGCTTACTGTGTGTAGTCACATCACAGTCCATGTCAGGAGCGCTCTGTGTAGTGGGGATAGTTAATAAGGCTTACTGTGTGTAGTCACATCGCAGTCCATGTCAGGAGCGCTCTGAGTAGTGGGGATAATTGATAAGGCTTACTGTGTGTACTCACATCACAGTCCATGTCAGGAGCGCTCTGAGTAGTGGGGAGAGTTGATAAGGCTTACTGTGTGTGGTCACATCACAGTCCATGTCAGTAGCACTCGGAGTAGTGGGGATAGTTGATAAGGCTTACTGTGTGTAGTCACATCACAGTCCATGTCAGTAGCGCTCTGAGTACTGGAGATAGTTGATAAAGCTTACTGTGTGTACTCACATCACAGAATGTGGTCAGTCCATGTCAGGAGCGCTCTGAGTAGTGGGAATAGTTGATAAGGCTTACTGTGTGTACTCACATCACAGTCCATGTCAGGAGCGCTCTGAGTAGTGGGAATAGTTGATAAGGCTTACTGTGTGTGGTCACATCACAGTCCATGTCAAGAGCGCTATGAGTAGTGGGGATAATTGATAAGGCTTACTGTGTGTAGTCACATCACAGTCCATGTCAGGAGCGCTCTGAGTAGTGGAGATAGTTGATAAGGCTAACTGTGTGTGGTCACATCACAGTCCATGTCAAGAGTGCTCTGAGTAGTAGGGATAGTTGATAAGGCTTACTGTGTGTAGTCACATCACAGTCCATGTCAGGAGCGCTCTGAGTAGTGGGAATAGTTGATAAGGCTTACCGTGTGTGGTCACATCACAGTCCATGTCAGGAGCGCTCTGAGTAGTGGGGATAGTTGATAAGGCTTACTGTGAATGGTCACATCACTGTCCATTTCAGGAGTGCTCTGAGTAGTGGGGATAGTTAATGAGGCTTACTGTGTGTGGTCACATCACAGTCCATGACAGGAGCGCTCTGAGTAGTGGGAATAGTTGATAAGGCTTACTGTGTGTGATCACATCACAGTCCATGTCAGGACCGCTCTGAGTATTGGAGATAGTTGATAAGGATTACTGTGTGTGGTCACATCACAGTCCATGTCAGTAGCGCTCTGAGTAGTGGAGATAGTTGATAAGTCTTACTGTGTGTGGTCACATCACAGTCCATGTCAGTAGCGCTCTGAATAGTGGAGATAGTTGATAAGGCTTACTGTGTGTAGTCACATCACAGTCCATGTCAGGAGCGCTCTGAGTAGTGGGAATAGTTGATAAGGCTTACTGTGTGTTGTCACATCACAGTCCATGTCAGGAGCGCTCTGAGTAGTGGGGATACTTGATAAGGCTTACTGTGTGTGGTCACATCACAATCCATGTCAGGAGCGCTCTGAGTAGTGGGGATAGTTGATAAGGCTTACTGTGTGTCCTCACATCACAGTCCATGTCAGGAGCGCTCTGGGTAGTGGGGATAGTTGATAAGGCTTACTGTGTGTAGTCACATCACAGTCCATGTCAGGAGCGCTCTGAGTAGTGGATATAGTTGATAAGGCTTACTGTGTGTAGTCACATCACAGTCCATGTCAGGAGCACTCTGAGTAGTGGAGATAATTGATAAGGCTTACTGTGTGTGGTCACATCACAGTCCATGTCAGGAGCGCTCTGAGTAGTGGAGATAATTGATAAGGCTTACTGTGTGTAGTCACATCACAGTCTATGTCAGTAGCGCTCTGAGTAGTGGAGATAGTTGATAAGGCTTACTGTGTGTACTCACATCACAGTCCATGTCAGGAGCGCTCTGAGTAGTGGGAATAGTTGATAAGGCTTACTGTGTGTACTCACATCACAGAATGTGGTCAGTCCATGTCAATAGCGCTCTGAGTAGTGGGGATAGTTGATAAGGCTCACTGTGTGTACTCACATCACAGTCCATGTCAGGAGCGCTCTGAGTAGTGGAGATAGTTGATAAGGCTTACTGTGTGTAGTCACATCACAGTCCATGTCAGGAGCGCTCTGAGTAGTGGGGATAGTTGATAAGGCTTACTGTGTGTAGTCACATCACAGTCCATGTCAGGAGGGCTCTGAGTAGTGGGAATAGTTGATAAGGCTTACTCTGTGTAGTCACATCACAGTCCATGTCAGGAGCGCTCTGAATAGTGGAGATAGTTGATA
Organism: Meconema thalassinum; assembly: GCA_946902985.2. Classification (NCBI taxonomy): domain Eukaryota; kingdom Metazoa; phylum Arthropoda; class Insecta; order Orthoptera; family Tettigoniidae; genus Meconema; species Meconema thalassinum. Next base: position 4,251,653 of record OX336392.1, on the reverse strand, counting down.
GGGGCTTACTGTGTGTAGTCACATCACAGACCATGTCAGGAGCACTCTGAGTAGTGGAGATAGTTGATAAGGCTTACTGTGGGTAGTCACATCACAGTCCATGTCAGGAGCACTCTGAGTAGTGGAGATAATTGATAAGGCTTACTGTGTGTGGTCACATCACAGTCCATGTCAGGAGCGCTCGGAGTAGTGGGGATAATTGATAAGGCTTACTGTGTGTAGTCACATCACAGTCTATGTCAGTAGCGCTCTGAGTAGTGGAGATAGTTGATAAGGCTTACTGTGTGTACTCACATCACAGTCCATGTCAGGAGCGCTCTGAGTAATGGGGATAGTTGATAAGGTTTACGGTGTGTGGTCACATCACAGTCAATGTCAGAAGCGCTCTGAGTAGTGGGGATACTCGATAAGGCTTACTGTGTGTGGTCACATCACAGTCCATGTCAGGAGCGCTCTGAGTAGTAGGGATAGTTGATAAGGCTTACTGTGTGTCCTCACATCACAGTCCATGTCAGGAGCGCTCTGAGTAGTGGGGATAGTTGATAAGGCTTACTATGTGTAGTCACATCACAGTCCATGTCAGGAGCGCTCTGAGTAGTGGAGATAATTGATAAGGCTTACTGTGTGTGGTCACATCACAGTCCATGTCAGGAGCGCTCTGAGTAGTGTGGATAGTTGATAAGGCTTACTGTGTGTAGTCACATCACAGTCCATGTCAGGAGCGCTCTGAGTAGTGTGGATAGTTGATAAGGCTTACTGTGTGTCCTCACATCACTGTCCATGTCAGGAGCACTCTGAGTAGTGGAGATAATTGATAAGGCTTACTGTGTGTGGTCACATCACAGTCCATGTCAGGAGCGCTCTGAGTAGTGGAGATAATTGATAAGGCTTACTGTGTGTGGTCACATCACAGTCCATGTCAGGAGCACTCTGAGTAGTGGAGATAATTGATAAGGCTTACTGTGTGTGGTCACATCACAGTCCATGTCAGGAGCGCTCTGAGTAGTGGGGATAGTTGATAAGGCTTACTGTGTGTCCTCACATCACAGTCCATGTCAGGAGCGCTCTGAGTAGTGGGGATAGTTGATAAGGCTTACTGTGTGTAGTCACATCACAGTCCATGTCAGGAGCGCTCTGAGTAGTGGGGATAGTTGATAAGGCTTACTGTGTGTCCTCACATCACAGTCCATGTCAGGAGCCCTCTGAGTAGTGGGGATAGTTGATAAGGCTTACTGTGTGTAGTCACATCACAGTCCATGTCAGGAGCGCTCTGAGTAGTGGGATAGTTGATAAGGCTTACTGGGTGTACTCACATCACAGAATGTGGTCAGTCCATGTCAGGAGCGCTCTGAGTAGTGGGGTTAGTTGATAAGGCTTACTGTGTATACTCACATCACAGTCCATGTCAGGAGCGCTCTGAGTAGTGGGGTTAGTTGATAAGGCTTACTGTGTGTAGTCACATCACAGTCCATGTCAGGAGCGCTCTGAGTAGTGGAGATAGTTGATAAGGCTTCCTGTGTGTAGTCACATCACAGTCCATGTCAGGAGCACTCTGAGTAGTGGAGATAATTGATAAGGCTTACTGTGTGTGGTCACATCACAGTCCATGTCAGGAGCGCTCTGAGTAGTGGAGATAATTTCACATCACAGTCTATGTCAGTAGCGCTCTGAATAGTGGAGATAGTTGATAAGGCTTACTGTGTGTACTCACATCACAGTCCATGTCAGGAGCGCTCTGAGTAATGGGGATAGTTGATAAGGCTTACTGTGTGTGGTCACATCACAGTCCATGAAAGGAGCGCTCTGAGTAGAGGGGATAGTTGCTAAGGCTTACTGTGTGTACTCACATCACAGTCCATGTCAGGAGCGCTCTGAGTAGTGGGGATAGTTGATAAGGCTTACTGTGTGTGGTCACATCACAGTCCATGTCAGGAGCGCTCTGAGTAGTGGGGATAGTTGATAAGGCTTACTGTGTGTAGTCACATCACAGTCCATGTCAGGAGCGCTCTGAGTAGTGGGAATAGATGATAAGGCTTACTGTGTGTACTCACATCACAGAATGTGGTCAGTCCATGTCAATAGCGCTCTGAGTAGTGGGGATAGTTGATAAGGCTCACTGTGTGTACTCACATCACAGTCCATGTCAGGAGCGCTCTGAGTAGTGGAGATAGTTGATAAGGCTTACTGTGTGTAGTCACATCACAGTCCATGTCAGAAGCGCTCTGAGTAGTGGGAATAGTTGATAAGGCTTACTGTGTGTAGTCACATCACAGTCCATGTCAGGAGCGCTCTGAGTAGTGGGGATAGTTGATAAGGCTTACTGTGTGTAGTCACATCACAGTCCATGTCAGGAGCGCTCTGAGTAGTGGGGATAGTTGATAAGGTTTACGGTGTGTGGTCACATCACAGTCCATGTCAGGAGCGCTCTGAGTAGTGGGGATAGTTGATAAGGCTTACTCTGTGTAGTCACATCACAGTCCATGTCAGGAGCGCTCTGAGTAGTGGAGATAGTTGATAAGGCTTACTGTGTGTACTCACATCACAGTCCATGTCAGGAGCGCTCTGAGTAGTGGGAATAGTTGATAAGGCTTACTGTGTGTCCTCACATCACAGTCCATGTCAGGAGCGCTCTGGGTAGTGGGGATAGTTGATAAGGCTTACTGTGTGTAGTCACATCACAGTCCATGTCAGGAGCGCTCTGAGTAGTGGATATAGTTGATAAGGCTTACTGTGTGTAGTCACATCACAGTCCATGTCAGGAGCACTCTGAGTAGTGGAGATAATTGATAAGGCTTACTGTGTGTGGTCACATCACAGTCCATGTCAGGAGCGCTCTGAGTAGTGGAGATAATTGATAAGGCTTACTGTGTGTAGTCACATCACAGTCTATGTCAGTAGCGCTCTGAGTAGTGGAGATAGTTGATAAGGCTTACTGTGTGTACTCACATCACAGTCCATGTCAGGAGCGCTCTGAGTAGTGGGAATAGTTGATAAGGCTTACTGTGTGTACTCACATCACAGAATGTGGTCAGTCCATGTCAATAGCGCTCTGAGTAGTGGGGATAGTTGATAAGGCTCACTGTGTGTACTCACATCACAGTCCATGTCAGGAGCGCTCTGAGTAGTGGAGATAGTTGATAAGGCTTACTGTGTGTAGTCACATCACAGTCCATGTCAGGAGCGCTCTGAGTAGTGGGGATAGTTGATAAGGCTTACTGTGTGTAGTCACATCACAGTCCATGTCAGGAGGGCTCTGAGTAGTGGGAATAGTTGATAAGGCTTACTCTGTGTAGTCACATCACAGTCCATGTCAGGAGCGCTCTGAATAGTGGAGATAGTTGATAGGGGCTTACTGTGTGTAGTCACATCACAGACCATGTCAGGAGCACTCTGAGTAGTGGAGATAGTTGATAAGGCTTACTGTGGGTAGTCACATCACAGTCCATGTCAGGAGCACTCTGAGTAGTGGAGATAATTGATAAGGCTTACTGTGTGTGGTCACATCACAGTCCATGTCAGGAGCGCTCGGAGTAGTGGGGATAATTGATAAGGCTTACTGTGTGTAGTCACATCACAGTCTATGTCAGTAGCGCTCTGAGTAGTGGAGATAGTTGATAAGGCTTACTGTGTGTACTCACATCACAGTCCATGTCAGGAGCGCTCTGAGTAATGGGGATAGTTGATAAGGTTTACGGTGTGTGGTCACATCACAGTCAATGTCAGAAGCGCTCTGAGTAGTGGGGATACTCGATAAGGCTTACTGTGTGTGGTCACATCACAGTCCATGTCAGGAGCGCTCTGAGTAGTAGGGATAGTTGATAAGGCTTACTGTGTGTCCTCACATCACAGTCCATGTCAGGAGCGCTCTGAGTAGTGGGGATAGTTGATAAGGCTTACTATGTGTAGTCACATCACAGTCCATGTCAGGAGCGCTCTGAGTAGTGGAGATAATTGATAAGGCTTACTGTGTGTGGTCACATCACAGTCCATGTCAGGAGCGCTCTGAGTAGTGTGGATAGTTGATAAGGCTTACTGTGTGTAGTCACATCACAGTCCATGTCAGGAGCGCTCTGAGTAGTGTGGATAGTTGATAAGGCTTACTGTGTGTCCTCACATCACTGTCCATGTCAGGAGCACTCTGAGTAGTGGAGATAATTGATAAGGCTTACTGTGTGTGGTCACATCACAGTCCATGTCAGGAGCGCTCTGAGTAGTGGAGATAATTGATAAGGCTTACTGTGTGTGGTCACATCACAGTCCATGTCAGGAGCACTCTGAGTAGTGGAGATAATTGATAAGGCTTACTGTGTGTGGTCACATCACAGTCCATGTCAGGAGCGCTCTGAGTAGTGGGGATAGTTGATAAGGCTTACTGTGTGTCCTCACATCACAGTCCATGTCAGGAGCGCTCTGAGTAGTGGGGATAGTTGATAAGGCTTACTGTGTGTAGTCACATCACAGTCCATGTCAGGAGCGCTCTGAGTAGTGGGGATAGTTGATAAGGCTTACTGTGTGTCCTCACATCACAGTCCATGTCAGGAGCCCTCTGAGTAGTGGGGATAGTTGATAAGGCTTACTGTGTGTAGTCACATCACAGTCCATGTCAGGAGCGCTCTGAGTAGTGGGATAGTTGATAAGGCTTACTGGGTGTACTCACATCACAGAATGTGGTCAGTCCATGTCAGGAGCGCTCTGAGTAGTGGGGTTAGTTGATAAGGCTTACTGTGTATACTCACATCACAGTCCATGTCAGGAGCGCTCTGAGTAGTGGGGTTAGTTGATAAGGCTTACTGTGTGTAGTCACATCACAGTCCATGTCAGGAGCGCTCTGAGTAGTGGAGATAGTTGATAAGGCTTCCTGTGTGTAGTCACATCACAGTCCATGTCAGGAGCACTCTGAGTAGTGGAGATAATTGATAAGGCTTACTGTGTGTGGTCACATCACAGTCCATGTCAGGAGCGCTCTGAGTAGTGGAGATAATTTCACATCACAGTCTATGTCAGTAGCGCTCTGAATAGTGGAGATAGTTGATAAGGCTTACTGTGTGTACTCACATCACAGTCCATGTCAGGAGCGCTCTGAGTAATGGGGATAGTTGATAAGGCTTACTGTGTGTGGTCACATCACAGTCCATGAAAGGAGCGCTCTGAGTAGAGGGGATAGTTGCTAAGGCTTACTGTGTGTACTCACATCACAGTCCATGTCAGGAGCGCTCTGAGTAGTGGGGATAGTTGATAAGGCTTACTGTGTGTGGTCACATCACAGTCCATGTCAGGAGCGCTCTGAGTAGTGGGGATAGTTGATAAGGCTTACTGTGTGTAGTCACATCACAGTCCATGTCAGGAGCGCTCTGAGTAGTGGGAATAGATGATAAGGCTTACTGTGTGTACTCACATCACAGAATGTGGTCAGTCCATGTCAATAGCGCTCTGAGTAGTGGGGATAGTTGATAAGGCTCACTGTGTGTACTCACATCACAGTCCATGTCAGGAGCGCTCTGAGTAGTGGAGATAGTTGATAAGGCTTACTGTGTGTAGTCACATCACAGTCCATGTCAGAAGCGCTCTGAGTAGTGGGAATAGTTGATAAGGCTTACTGTGTGTAGTCACATCACAGTCCATGTCAGGAGCGCTCTGAGTAGTGGGGATAGTTGATAAGGCTTACTGTGTGTAGTCACATCACAGTCCATGTCAGGAGCGCTCTGAGTAGTGGGGATAGTTGATAAGGTTTACGGTGTGTGGTCACATCACAGTCCATGTCAGGAGCGCTCTGAGTAGTGGGGATAGTTGATAAGGCATACTCTGTGTAGTCACATCACAGTCCATGTCAGGAGCGCTCTGAGTAGTGGGGATAGTTGATAAGGCTTACTGTGTGTACTCACATCACAGTCCATGTCAGGAGCGCTCTGAGTAGCGGGGATAGTTGATAAGGCTTACTATGTGTACACACATCACAGTCCATGTCAGGAGCGCTCTGAGTAGTGGGGATAGTTGATAAGGCTTACTGGGTGTACTCACATCACAGTCCATGTCAGGAGCGCTCTGAGTAGTGGGGATAGTTGATAAGGCTTACTGTGTGTACTCACATCACAGTCCATGTCAGGAGCGCTCTGAGTAGTGGGGATAGTTGATAAGGCTTACTGGGTGTACTCACATCACAGTCCATGTCAGGAGCGCTCTGAGTAGTGGGGATAGTTGATAAGGCTTACTGTGTGCGGTCACATCACAGTCCATGTCAGGAGCGCTCTGAGTAGCGGGGATAGTTGATAAGGCTTACTGTGTGTACTCACACCACAGTCCATGTCAGGAGCGCTCTGAGTAGTGGGGATAGTTGATAAGGCTTACTGTGTGTAGTCACATCACAGTCCATGTCAGGAGCGCTCTGAGTAGTGGGGATAGTTGATAAGGCTTACTGTGTGTACTCACAAAACAGTCTATGTCAGTAGCGCTATGAGTAGTGGGGATAGTTGATAAGGCTTACTGTGTGTGGTCACATCACAGTCCATGTCAGGAGCGCTCTGAGTAGTGGGGATAGTTGATAAGGCTTACTGTGTGTGGTCACATCACAGTCCATGTCAGGAGCGCTCTGAGTAGTGGAGATAATTGATAAGGCTTACTGTGTGTGGTCACATCACAGTCCATGTCAGGAGCGCTCTGAGTAGTGGGGATAGTTGATAAGGCTCACTGTGTGTGGTCACATCACAGTCCATGTCAGGAGCGCTCTGAGTAGTGGGGATAGTTGATAAGGCTTACTGTGTGTACTCACGTCACAGTCCATGTCAGGAGCGTTCTGAGTAGTGGGGATAGTTGATAAGGCTTACTGTGTGTGGTCACATCACAGTCCATGTCAGGAGCGCTCTGAGTAGTGGGGATAGTTGATAAGGCTTACTGTGTGTCCTCACATCACAGTCCATGTCAGGAGCGCTCTGAGTAGTGGGTATAGTTGATGAGGCTTACTGTGTGTAGTCACATCACAGTCCATGTCAGGAGCACTCTGAGTAGTGGAGATAATTGATAAGGCTTACTGTGTGTGGTCACATCACAGTCCATGTCAGGAGCGCTCTGAGTAGTGCGGATAGTTGATAAGGCTTACTGTGTGTCCTCACATCACAGTACATGTCAGGAGCGCTCTGAGTAGTGGGGATAGTTGATAAGGCTTACTGTGTGTAGTCAAATCACAGTCCATGTCAGGAGCGCTCTGAGTAGTGGGGATAGTTGATAAGGCTTACTGTGTGTGGTCACATCACAGTCCATGTCAGGAGCGCTCTGAGTAGTGGGGATAGTTGATAAGGCTTACTGTGTGTAGTCACATCACAGTCCATGTCAGGAGCGCTCTGAGTAATGGGGATAGTTGATAAGGCTTACTGTGTGTAGTCACATCACAGTCCATGTCAGGAGCACTCTGAGTAGTGGAGATAATTGATAAGGCTTACTGGGTGTGGTCACATCACAGTCCATGTCAGGAGCGCTCTGAGTAGTGCGGATAGTTGATAAGGCTTACTGTGTGTCCTCACATCACAGTCCATGTCAGGAGCGCTCTGAGTAGTGGGGATAGTTGATAAGGCTTACTGTGTGTAGTCACATCACAGTCCATGTCAGGAGCGCTCTGAGTAGTGGAGATAGTTGATAAGGCTTACTGTGTGTAGTCACATCACAGTCCATGTCAGGAGCACTCTGAGTAGTGGAGATAATTGATAAGGCTTACTGTGTGTGGTCACATCAAAAGTCCATGTCAGGAGCGCTCTGAGTAGTGGAGATAATTGATAAGGCTTACTGTGTGTAGTCACATCACAGTCTATGTCAGTAGCGCTCTGAGTAGTGGAGATAGTTGATAAGGCTTACTGTGTGTACTCACATCACAGTCCATGTCAGGAGCGCTCTGAGTAATGGGGATAGTTGATAAGGTTTACTGTGTGTAGTCACATCACAGTCCATGTCAGGAGCGCTCTGAGTAGTGGGAATAGTTGATAAGGCTTACTGTGTGTACTCACATCACAGAATGTGGTCAGTCCATGTCAATAGCGCTCTGAGTAGTGGGGATAGTTGATAAGGCTCACTGTGTGTACTCACATCACAGTCCATGTCAGGAGCGCTCTGAGTAGTGGAGATAGTTGATAAGGCTTACTGTGTGTAGTCACATCACAGTCCATGTCAGGAGCGCTCTGAGTAGTGGGAATAGTTGATAAGGCTTACTGTGTGTAGTCACATCACAGTCCATGTCAGGAGCGCTCTGAGTAGTGGGGATAGTTGATAAGGCTTACTGTGTGTAGTCACATCGCAGTCCATGTCAGGAGCGCTCTGAGTAGTGAAGATAGTTGATAAGGCTTACTGTGTGTAGTCACATCACAGTCCATGTCAGGAGCGCTCTGAGTAGTGGGGATAGTTGATAAGGCTTACTGTGTGTGGTCACATCACAGTCCATGTCAAGAGCGCTCTGAGTAGTGGGGACAGTTGATAAGGCTTACTGTGTGTGGTCACATCACAGTCCATGTCAGGAGCGCTCTTAGTAGTGGAGATAGTTGATAAGGCTAACTGTGTGTAGTCACATCACAGTCCATGTCAGGAGCGCTCTGAGTAGTGGGGATAGTTGATAAGGCTTACTGTGTGTAGTCACATCGCAGTCCATGTCAGGAGCGCTCTGAGTAGTGGGAATAGTTGATAAGGCTTACTGTGTGTACTCACATCACAGTCCATGTCAGGAGCGCTCTGAGTAGTGGGGATAGATGATAAGGCTTACTGTGTGTAGTCACATCACAGTCCATGTCAGGAGTACTCTGAGTAGTGGTGATAGTTGATAAGGCTTACTGTGTGTACTCACATCACAGTCCATGTCAGGAGCGCTCTGAGTAGTGGGGATAGATGATAAGGCTTACTGTGTGTAGTCACATCGCAGTCCATGTCAGGAGCGCTCTGAGTAGTGGAGATAGTTGATAAGGCTTACTGTGTGTAGTCACATCACAGTCCATGTCATGAGCGCCCTGAGTAGTGGGAATAGTTGATAAGGCTTACTGTGTGTAGTCACATCACAGTCCATGTCAGGAGCGCTCTGAGTAGTGCGGATAGTTGATAAGGCTTACTGTGTGTAGTCACATCACAGTCCATGTCAGGAGCCCTCTGAGTAGTGGGGATAGTTGATAAGGCTTACTGTGTGTAGTCACATCACAGTCCATGTCAGGAGCGCTCTGAGTAGTGGAGATAGTTGATAAGGCTTACTGTGTGTAGTCACATCACAGTCCATGTCAGGAGCGCTCTGAGTAGTTGAGATAGTTGATAAGGCTTACTGTGTGTAGTCACATCGCAGTCAATGTCAGGAGCGCTCTGAGTAGTGGGAATAGTTGATAAGGCTTACTGTGTGTACTCACATCACAGTCCATGTCAGGAGCTCTCTGAGTAGTGGGGATAGTTGATAAGGCTTACTGTGTGTAGTCACATCACAGTCCATGTCAGGAGCGCTCTGAGTAGTGGGGATAGTTGATAAGGCTTACTGTGTGTAGTCACATCACAGTCCATGTCAGGAGCGCTCTGAGTAGTGGGGATAGTTGATAAGGCTTACTGTGTGTGGTCACATCACAGTCCAAGTCAGGAGCACTCTGAGTAGTGGAGCCAATTGATAAGGCTTACTGTGTGTGGTCACATCACAGTCCATGTCAGGAGCGCTCTGAGTAGTGGAGATAGTTGATGAGGCTTACTGAGTGTAGTCACATCACAGTCCAAGTCAGGAGCACTCTGAGTAGTGGAGCCAATTGATAAGGCTTACTGTGTGTGGTCACATCACAGTCCATGTCAGGAGCGCTCTGAGTAGTGGGGATAGTTGATAAGGCTTACTGTGTGTAGTCACATCACAGTCCATGTCAGGAGCGCTCTGAGTAGTGGGGATAGTTGATAAGGCTTACTGTGTGCAGTCACATCACAGTCCATGTCAGGAGCACTCTGAGTAGTGGAGATAATTGATAAGGCTTACTGTGTGTGGTCACATCACAGTCCATGTCAGGAGCGCTCTGAGTAGTGGAGATAATTGATAAGGCTTACTGTGTGTAGTCACATCACAGTCTATGTCAGTAGCGCTCTGAGTAGTGGAGATAGTTGATAAGGCTTACTGTGTGTACTCACATCACAGTCCATGTCTGGAGCGCTCTGAGTAATGGGGATAGTTGATAAGGCTTACTGTGTGTAGTCACATCACAGTCGATGTCAGGAGCGCTCTGAGTAGTGGGAATAGTTGATAAGGCTTACTGTGTGTACTCACATCACAGAATGTGGTCAGTCCATGTCAATAGCGCTCTGAGTAGTGGGGATAGTTGATAAGGCTCACTGTGTGTACTCACATCACAGTCCATGTCAGGAGCGCTCTGAGTAGTGTAGATAGTTGATAAGGCTTACTGTGTGTAGTCACATCACAGTCCATGTCAGGAGCGCTCTGAGTAGTGGGAATAGTTGATAAGGCTTACTGTGTGTAGTCACATCACAGTCATTGTCAGGAGCGCTCTGAGTAGTGGGGATAGTTGATAAGGCTTACTGTGTGTAGTCACATCGCAGTCCATGTCAGGAGCGCTCTGAGTAGTGAGGATAGTTGATAAGGGTTACTGTGTGTAGTCACATCACAGTCCATGTCAGGAGCGCTCTGAGTAGTGGGAATAGTTGATAAGGCTTACTGTGTATGGTCACATCACAGTCCATGTCAGGAGCGCCCTGAGTAGTGGGGATAATTGATAAGGCTTACTGTGTGTACTCACATCACAGTCCATGTCAGGAGCGCTCTGAGTAGTGGGGATAGTTGATAAGGCTTACTGTGTGTGGTCACATCACAGTCCATGTCAGGAGCGCTCTGAGTAGTGGAGATAGTTGATAAGGCTTACTGTGTGTAGTCACATCACAGTCCATGTCAGGAGCGCTCTGAGTAGTGGGGATAGTTGATAAGGCTTACTGTGTGTAGTCACATCGCAGTCCATGTCAGGAGCGCTCTGAGTAGTGGGGATAGTTGATAAGGCTTACTGTGTGTAGTCACATCACAGTCCATGTCAGGAGCGCTCTGAGTAGTGGGGATAGTTGATAAGGTTTACGGTGTGTGGTCACATCACAGTCCATGTCAGGAGCGCTCTGAGTAGTGGGGATAGTTGATAAGGCTTACTCTGTGTAGTCACATCACAGTCCATGTCAGGAGCGCTCTGAGTAGTGGGGATAGTTGATAAGGCTTACTGTGTGTACTCACATTACAGTCCATGTCAGGAGCGCTCTGAGTAGTGGAGATAGTTGATAAGGCTTACTGTGTGTAGTCACATCACAGTCCATGTCAGGAGCGCTCTGAGTAGTGGGGATAGTTGATAAGGCTTACTGTGTGTAGTCACATCACAGTCCATGTCAGGAGCGCTCTGAGTAGTGGGAATAGTTGATAAGGCTTACTGTGTGTAGTCACATCACAGTCCATGTCAGGAGCGCTCTGAGTAGTGGGGATAGTTGATAAGGCTTACTGTGTGTGGTCACATCACAGTCCATGTCAGGAGCGCTCTGAATAGTGGAGATAGTTGATAAGGTTTACGGTGTGTAGTCACATCACAGTCGATGTCAGGAGCGGTCTGAGTAGTGGACATAGTTGGTAAGGCTTACTGGGTGTACTCACATCACAGTTCATGTCAGTAGCACTCTGAGTAGTGAGGATAGTTGATAAGGCTTACTGTGTGTAGTCACATCACAGTCCATGTCAGTAGCGCTCTGAATAGTGGAGATAGTTGATAAGGCTTACTGTGTGTGGTCACATCACAGTCCATGTCAGGAGCGCTCTGAGTAGTGGAGATAGTTGATAAGGCTTACTGTGTGTAGTCACATCGCAGTCCATGTCAGTAGCCCTCTGAGTAGTGGGGATAGTTGATAAGGCTTACTGTGTGTAGTCACATCACAGTCCATGTCAGGAGCGCTCTGAGTATTGGGAATAGTTGATAAGGCTTACTGTGTGTGGTCACATCACAGTCAATGTCAGGAGCGCTCTGAGTTGTGGGGATAGATGATAAGGATTACTGTGTGTACTCACATCACAATCCATGTCAGGAGCGCTCTGAATAGTGGGGATAGTTGATAAGTCTTACTGTGTGTGGTCACATCACAGTCCATGTCAGTAGCGCTCTGAATAGTGGAGGTAGTTGATAAGGCTTACTGTGTGTAGTCACATCACAGTCCATGTCAGGAGCGCTCTGAGTAGTGGGAATAGTTGATAAGGCTTACTGTGTGTGGTCACATCACAGTCCATGTCAGGAGCGCTCTGAGTAGTGGGGATACTTGATAAGGCTTACTGTGTGTGGTCACATCACAATCCATGTCAGGAGCGCTCTGAGTAGTGGGGATAGTTGATAAGGCTTACTGTGTGTCCTCACATCACAGTCCATGTCAGGAGCGCTCTGAGTAGTGGGGATAGTTGATAAGGCTTACTGTGTGTAGTCACATCACAGTCCATGTCAGGAGCGCTCTGAGTAGTGGATATAGTTGATAAGGCTTACTGTGTGTAGTCACATCACAGTCCATGTCAGGAGCACTCTGAGTAGTGGAGATAATTGATAAGGCTTACTGTGTGTGGTCACATCACAGTCCATGTCAGGAGCGCTCTGAGTAGTGGAGATAATTGATAAGGCTTACTGTGTGTAGTCACATCACAGTCTATGTCAGTAGCGCTCTGAGTAGTGGAGATAGTTGATAAGGCTTACTGTGTGTACTCACATCACAGTCCATGTCAGGAGCGCTCTGAGTAGTGGGAATAGTTGATAAGGCTTACTGTGTGTACTCACATCACAGAATGTGGTCAGTCCATGTCAATAGCGCTCTGAGTAGTGGGGATAGTTGATAAGGCTCACTGTGTGTACTCACATCACAGTCCATGTCAGGAGCGCTCTGAGTAGTGGAGATAGTTGATAAGGCTTACTGTGTGTAGTCACATCACAGTCCATGTCAGGAGCGCTCTGAGTAGTGGGGATAGTTGATAAGGCTTACTGTGTGTAGTCACATCACAGTCCATGTCAGGAGCGCTCTGAGTAGTGGGAATAGTTGATAAGGCTTACTCTGTGTAGTCACATCACAGTCCATGTCAGGAGGGCTCTGAATAGTGGAGATAGTTGATAAGGTTTACGGTGTGTAGTCACATCACAGTCCATGTCAGGAGCGCTCTGAGTAGTGGACATAGTTGGTAAGGCTTACTGGGTGTACTCACATCACAGTTCATGTCAGTAGCACTCTGAGTAGTGGGGATAGTTGATAAGGCTTACTGAGTGTAGTCACATCACAGTCCATGTCAGTAGCGCTCTGAATAGTGGAGATAGTTGATAAGGCTTACTGTGTGTGGTCACATAACAGTCCATGTCAGGAGCGCTCTGAGTAGTGGAGATAGTTGATAAGGCTTACTGTGTGTAGTCACATCGCAGTCCATGTCAGAAGCACTCTGAGTAGTGGGGATAGTTGATAAGGCTTACTGTGTGTAGTCACATCACAGTCCATGTCAGGAGCGCTCTGAATAGTGGAGATAGTTGATAAGGCTTACTGTGTGTAGTCACATCACAGTCCATGTCAGGAGCGCTCTGAGTAGTGGGAATAGTTGATAAGGCTTACTGTGTGTGGTCACATCACAGTCCATGTCAGGAGCGCTCTGAGTAGTGGGGATACTTGATAAGGCTTACTGTGAGTGGTCACATCACAATCCATGTCAGGAGCGCTCTGAGTAGTGGGGATAGTTGATAAGGTTTACGGTGTGTGGTCACATCACAATCCATGTCAGTAGCACTCTGAGTAGTGGGAATACTTGATAAGGCTTACTGTGTGTGGTCACATCACAATCAATGTCAGTAGCACTCTGAGTAGTGGAGATAGTTGATAAGGCTTACTGTGTGTGGTCACATCACAATCCATGTCAGTAGCACTCTGAGTAGTGGAGATAGTTGATAAGGCTTACTGTGTGTAGTCACATCACAGTCCATGTCAGGAGCGCTCTGAGTAGTGGGGATAGTTGACAAGGCTTACTGTGTGTCCTCACATCACAGTCCATGTCAGGAGCACTCTGAGTAGTGGATATAATTGATAAGACTTACTGTGTGTGGTCACATCACAGTCCATGTCAGGAGCGCTCTGAGTAGTGGAGATAATTGATAAGGCTTACTGTGTGTGGTCACATCACAGTCCATGTCAGGAGCACTCTGAGTAGTAGGGATAGTTGATAAGGTTTACGGTGTGTGGTCACATCACAATCCATGTCAGTAGCACTCTGAGTAGTGGAGATAATTGATAAGGCTTACTGTGTGTGGTCACATCACAGTCCATGTCAGGAGCGCTCTGAGTAGTGGAGATAATTGATAAGGCTTACTGTGTGTGGTCACATCACAGTCCATGTCAGGAGCACTCTGAGTAGTAGGGATAGTTGATAAGGCTTACTGTGTGTCCTCACATCACAGTCCATGTCAGGAGCGCTCTGAGTAGTGGGGATAGTTGATAAGGCTTACTATGTGTAGTCACATCACAGTCCATGTCAGGAGCGCTCTGAGTAGTGGGGATAGTTGATAAGGCTTACTGTGTGTCCTCACATCACAGTCCATGTCAGGAGCACTCTGAGTAGTGGAGATAATTGATAAGGCTTACTGTGTGTGGTCACATCACAGTCCATGTCAGGAGCGCTCTGAGTAGTGGAGATAATTGATAAGGCTTACTGTGTGTGGTCACATCACAGTCCATGTCAGGAGCACTCTGAGTAGTGGAGATAATTGATAAGGCTTACTGTGTGTGGTCACATCACAGTCCATGTCAGGAGCGCTCTGAGTAGTGGGGATAGTTGATAAGGCTTACTGTGTGTCCTCACATCACAGTCCATGTCAGGAGCGCTCTGAGTAGTGGGGATAGTTGATAAGGCTTACTGTGTGTGGTCACATCACAGTCCATGTCAGGAGCGCTCTGAGAAGTGGAGATAGTTGATAAGGCTTACTGTGTGTACTCACATCACAGTCCATGTCAGGAGCGCTCTGAATAGTGGGGATAGTTGATAAGGCTTACTGTGTGTGGTCACATCACAGTCCATATCAGGAGCGCTCTGAGTAGTGGGAATAGTTGATAAGGCTCACTGTGTGTACTCACATCACAGTCCATGTCAGGAGCGCTCTGAGTAGTGGGAATAGTTGATAAGGCTTACTGTGTGTGGTCACATCACAGTCCATGTCAGGAGCGCTCTGAGTAGTGGAGATAATTGATAAGGCTTACTGTGTGTAGTCACATCACAGTCCATGTCAGGAGCGCTCTGAGTAGTGGGAATAGTTGATAAGGCTTACTGTGTGTAGTCACATCACAGTCCATGTCAGGAGCGCTCTGAGTAGTGGGAATAGTTGATAAGGCTTATTGTGTGTGGTCACATCACAGTCCATGTCAGTAGCACTCTGAGTAGTGGAGATAGTTGATAAGGCTTACTGTGTGTACTCACATCACAGTCCATGTCAGGAGCGCTCTGAGTAGTGGGGATAGATGATAAGGCTTACTGTGTGTAGTCACATCACAGTCTATGTCAGTGGCGCTCTGAGTAGTGGAGATAGTTGATAAGGTTTACGGTGTGTACTCACATCACAGTCCATGTCAGGAGCGCTCTGAGTAGTGGGGAGAGTTGATAAGGCTTACTGTGTGTGGTCACATCACAGTCCATGTCAGGAGCGCTCTGAGTAGTGGAGATAGTTGATAAGGCTTACTGTGTGTAGTCACATCACAGTCCATGTCAGGAGCGCTCTGAGTAGTGGGGATAGTTGATAAGGCTTACTGTGTGTAGTCACATCACAGTCCATGTCAGGAGCGCTCAGAGTAGTGGGGATAGTTGATAAGGCTTACTGTGTGTAGTCACATCACAGTTCATGTCAGGAGCGCTCTGAGTAGTGGGGATAGTTGATAAGGCTTACTGTGTGTACTCACATCACAGTCCATGTCAGGAGGGCTCTGAGTAGTGGGGATAGTTGATAAGGCTTACTGTGTGTAGTCACATCACAGTCCATGTCAGGAGCGCTCTGAGTAGTGGGGATAGTTGATAAGGCTTACTGTGTGTAGTCACATCACAGTCCATGTCAGGAGCGCTCAGAGTAGTGGGGATAGTTGATAAGGCTTACCGTTTGTAGTCACATCACAGTCCATGTCAGGAGCGCTCTGAGTAGTGGGGATAGTTGATAAGGCTTACTGTGTGTACTCACATCACAGTCCATGTCAGGAGCGCTCTGAGTAGTGGGGATAGTTGATAAGGCTTACTGTGTGTAGTCACATCACAGTCCATGTCAGGAGCGCTCTGAGTAGTGGGGATAGTTGATAAGGCTTACTGTGTGTACTCACATCACAGTCCATGTCAGGAGCGCTCTGAGTAGAGGGGATAGTTGATAAGGCTTACTGTGTGTAGTCACATCACAGTCCATGTCAGGAGCGCTCTGAGTAGTGGAGATAGTTGATAAGGCTTACAGTGTGTGGTCACATCACAGTCCATGTCAGGACCGCTCTGAGTATTGGAGATAGTTGATAAGGATTACTGTGTGTGGTCACATCACAGTCCATGTCAGTAGCGCTCTGAGTAGTGGAGATAGTTGATAAGGCTCACTGTGTGTAGTCACATCACAGTCCATGTCAGGAGCGCTCTGAGTAGTGGGGATAGTTGATAAGGCTCACTGTGTGTAATCACATCACAGTCCATGTCAGGAGCGCTCTGAGTAGTGGGGATAGTTGATAAGGCTCACTGTGTGTGCTCTCATCACAGTCCATGTCAGGACCGCTCTGAGTATTGGAGATAGTTGATAAGGATTACTGTGTGTGGTCACATCACAGTCCATGTCAGTAGCGCTCTGAGTAGTGGAGATAGTTGATAAGGCTTACTGTGTGTAGTCACATCACAGTCCATGTCAGGAGCGCTCTGAGTAGTGGGGATAGTTGATAAGGCTCACTGTGTGTACTCACATCACAGTCCTTGTCAGGACCGCTCTGAGTATTGGAGATAGTTGATAAGGCTTACTGTGTGTGGTCACATCACAGTCCATGTCAGGAGCGCTCTGAGTAGTGGGGATAGTTGATAAGGCTTACTGAGTGTACTCACATAACAGTCCGTGTCAGGAGCGCTCTGAGTAGTGGGGATAGTTGATAAGGCTTACTGTGTGTACTCACATCACAGTCCATGTCAGGAGCGCTCTGAGTAGTGGGGATAGTTGATAAGGCTCACTGTGTGTGGTCACATCACAGTCCATGTCAGGAGCGCTCTGAGTAGTGGAGATAGTTGATAAGGCTCACTGTGTGTGGTCACATCACAGTCCATGTCAGTAGCGCTCTGAGTAGTGGGGATAGTTAATAAGGCTTACTGTGGGTAGTCACATCACAGTCCATGTCAGGAGCGCTCTGAGTAGTGGGGATAGTTGATAAGGCTTACTGTGTGTGGTCACATCACAGTCCATGTCAAGAGCGCTCTGAGTTGTGCGGATAGTTGATAAGGCTTACTGTGTGTAGTCACATCACAGTCCATGTCAGGAGCGCTCTGAGTAGTGGGGATAGTTAATAAGGCTTACTGTGTGTAGTCACATCGCAGTCCATGTCAGGAGCGCTCTGAGTAGTGGGGATAATTGATAAGGCTTACTGTGTGTACTCACATCACAGTCCATGTCAGGAGCGCTCTGAGTAGTGGGGAGAGTTGATAAGTCTTACTGTAAGTGGTCACATCACAGTCCATGTCAGTAGCACTCGGAGTAGTGGGGATAGTTGATAAGGCTTACTGTGTGTAGTCACATCACAGTCCATGTCAGTAGCGCTCTGAGTACTGGAGATAGTTGATAAAGCTTACTGTGTGTACTCACATCACAGAATGTGGTCAGTCCATGTCAGGAGCGCTCTGAGTAGTGGGAATAGTTGATAAGGCTTACAGTGTGTACTCACATCACAGTCCATGTCAGTAGCGCTCTGAGTAGTGGGAATAGTTGATAAGGCTTACCGTGTGTGGTCACATCACAGTCCATGTCAGGAGCGCTCTGAGTAGTGGGAATAGTTGATAAGGCTTACTGTGTGTGGTCACATCACAGTCCATGTCAAGAGCGCTCTGAGTAGTGGGGATAGTTGATAAGGCTTACTGTTTGTAGTCACATCACAGTCCATGTCAGGAGCGCTCTGAGTAGTGGGGATAGTTGATAAGGCTTATTGTGTGTGGTCACATCACAGTCCATGTCAAGAGCGCTCTGAGTAGTGGGGATAGTTGATAAGGCTTACTGTGTGTAGTCACATCACAGTCCATGTCAGGAGCGCTCTGAGTAGTGGGAATAGTTGATAAGGCTTACCGTGTGTGGTCACATCACAGTCCATGTCAGGAGCGCTCTGAGTAGTGGGAATAGTTGATAAGGCTTACCGTATGTGGTCACATCACAGTCCATGTCAGGAGCGCTCTGAGTAGTGGGGATAGTTGATGAGGCTTACTGTGTATGGTCACATCACAGTCCATGTCAGGAGCGCTGTGAGTAGTGGGGATAGTTGATAAGGCTTACTGTGTGTAGTCACATCACAGTCCATGTCAGGAGCGCTGTGAGTAGTGGGGATAGTTGATAAGGCTTACTGTGTGTGGTCACATCACAGTCCATGTCAGGAGCGCTCTGAGTAGTGGAGATAGTTGATAAGGCTTACTGTGTGTGGTCACATCACAGTCCATGTCAGGACCACTCTGAGTATTGGAGATAGTTGATAAGGATTACTGTGTGTGGTCACATCACAGTCCATGTCAGTAGCGCTCTGAGTAGTGGAGATAGTTGATAAGGCTCACTGTGTGTAGTCACATCACAGTCCATGTCAGGAGCGCTCTGAGTAGTGGGGATAGTTGATAAGGCTCACTGTGTGTACTCACATCATAGTCCATGTCAGGAGCGCTCTGAGTAGTGGGGATAGTTGATAAGGCTCACTGTGTGTAGTCACATCACAGTCCATGTCAGGAGCGCTCTGAGTAGTGGGAATAGTTGATAAGGCTTACCGTATGTGGTCACATCACAGTCCATGTCAGGAGCGCTCTGAGTAGTGGGGTTAGTTGATAAGGCTTACTGTGTATACTCACATCACAGTCCATATCAGTAGCGCTCTGAGTAGTGGAGATAGTTGATAAGGATTACTGTGTGTGGTCACATCACAGTCCATGTCAGGACCGCTCTGAGTATTGGAGATAGTTGATAAGGCTTACTGTGTGTGGTCACATCACAGTCCATGTCAGTAGCGCTCTGAGTAGTGGAGATAGTTGATAAGGCTTACTGTGTGTAGTCACATCACAGTCCATGTCAGGAGCGCTCTGAGTAGTGGGGATAGTTGATAAGGCTCACTGTGTGTACTCACATCACATTCCTTGTCAGGACCGCTCTGAGTATTGGAGATAGTTGATAAGGCTTACTGTGTGTCGTCACATCACAGTCCATGTCAGGAGCGCTCTGAGTAGTGGGGATAGTTGATAAGGCTTACTGAGTGTACTCACATCACAGTCCATGTCAGGAGCGCTCTGAGTAGTGGGGATAGTTGATAAGGCTTACTGTGTGTACTCACATCACAGTCCATGTCAGGAGCGCTCTGAGTAGTGGGGATAGTTGATAAGGCTCACTGTGTGTGGTCACATCACAGTCCATGTCAGGAGCGCTCTGAGTAGTGGGGATAGTTGATAAGGCTTACTGTATGTAGTCACATCACAATCCATGTCAGGAGCGCTCAGAGTAGTGGAGATAGTTGATAAGGCTCACTGTGTGTGGTCACATCACAGTCCATGTCAGGAGCGCTCTGAGTAGTGGGGATAGTTGATAAGGCTCACTGTGTGTGGTCACATCACAGTCCATGTCAGTAGCGCTCTGAGTAGTGGGGATAGTTAATAAGGCTTACTGTGGGTAGTCACATCACAGTCCATGTCAGGAGCGCTCTGAGTAGTGGGGATAGTTGATAAGGCTTACTGTGTGTGGTCACATCACAGTCCATGTCAAGAGCGCTCTGAGTAGTGGGGATAGTTGATAAGTCTTACTGTGTGTAGTCACATCACAGTCCATGTCAGGAGCGCTCTGAGTAGTGGGGATAGTTAATAAGGCTTACTGTGTGTAGTCACATCGCAGTCCATGTCAGGAGCGCTCTGAGTAGTGGGGATTGTTGATAAGGCTTACTGTGTGTACTCACATCACAGTCCATGTCAGGAGCGCTCTGAGTAGTGGGGAGAGTTGATAAGGCTTACTGTGTGTGGTCACATCACAGTCCATGTCAGTAGCACTCGGAGTAGTGGGGATAATTGATAAGGCTTACTGTGTGTACTCACATCACAGTCCATGTCAGGAGCGCTCTGAGTAGTGGGGAGAGTTGATAAGGCTTACTGTGCGTGGTCACATCACAGTCCATGTCAGTAGCACTCGGAGTAGTGGGGATAGTTGATAAGGCTTACTGTGTGTAGTCACATCACAGTCCATGTCAGTAGCGCTCTGAGTACTGGAGATAGTTGATAAAGCTTACTGTGTGTACTCACATCACAGAATGTGGTCAGTCCATGTCAGGAGCGCTCTGAGTAGTGGGAATAGTTGATAAGGCTTACTGTGTGTACTCACATCACAGTCTATGTCAGTAGCGCTCTGAGTAGTGGGAATAGTTGATAAGGCTTACCGTGTGTGGTCACATCACAGTCCATGTCAGGAGCGCTCTGAGTAGTGGGAATAGTTGATCAGGCTTACTGTGTGTGGTCACATCACAGTCCATGTCAAGAGCACTCTGAGTAGTGGGGATAGTTGATAAGGCTTACTGTGTGTAGTCACATCACAGTCCATGTCAGGAGCGCTTTGAGTAGTGGGGATAGTTGATAAGGCTTACTGTGTGTAGTCACATCACAGTCCATGTCAGGAGCGCTCTGAGTAGTGGGGATAGTTGATAAGGCTTACTGTGTGTGGTCACATCACAGTCCATGTCAAGAGCGCTCTGAGTAGTGGGGATAGTTGATAAGGCTTACTGTGTGTAGTCACATCACAGTCCATGTCAGGAGCGCTCTGAGTAGTGGGAATAGTTGATAAGGCTTACCGTGTGTGGTCACATCACAGTCCATGTCAGGAGCACTCTGAGTAGTGGGGATAGTTGATAAGGCTTACTGTGTATGGTCACATCACTGTCCATGACAGGAGCGCTCTGAGTAGTGGGGATAGATGATAAGGCTTAGTGTGTGTGGTCACATCACAGTCCATGTCAGGAGCGCTCTGAGTAGTGGAGATAGTTGATAAGGCTTACTGTGTGTACTCACATCACAGTCCATGTCAGGAGCGCTCTGAGTAGTGGGGATAGTTGATAAGGCTTACTGTTTGTGGTCACATCACAGTCCAAGTCAGGAGCGCTCTGAGTATTGGAGATAGTTGATAAGGCTAACTGTGTGTACTCACATCACAGTCCATGTCGGGAGCGCTCTGAGTAGTGGGGAGAGTTGATAAGGCTTACTGTGTGTGGTCACATCACAGTCCATGTCAGGAGCGCTCTGAGTAGTGGGGATAGTTAATAAGGCTTACTGTGTGTAGTCACATCGCAGTCCATGTCAGGAGCGCTCTGAGTAGTGGGGATAATTGATAAGGCTTACTGTGTGTACTCACATCACAGTCCATGTCAGGAGCGCTCTGAGTAGTGGGGAGAGTTGATAAGGCTTACTGTGTGTGGTCACATCACAGTCCATGTCAGTAGCACTCGGAGTAGTGGGGATAGTTGATAAGGCTTACTGTGTGTAGTCACATCACAGTCCATGTCAGTAGCGCTCTGAGTACTGGAGATAGTTGATAAGGCTTACTGTGTGTACTCACATCACAGAATGTGGTCAGTCCATGTCAGGAGCGCTCTGAGTAGTGGGAATAGTTGATAAGGCTTACTGTGTGTACTCACATCACAGTCCATGTCAGTAGCGCTCTGAGTAGTGGGAATAGTTGATAAGGCTTACCGTGTGTGGTCACATCACAGTCCATGTCAGGAGCGCTCTGAGTAGTGGGAATAGTTGGTAAGGCTTACTGTGTGTGGTAACATCACAGTCCACGTCAAGAGCGCTCTGAGTAGTGGGGATAGTTGATAAGGCTTACTGTGTGTAGTCACATCACAGTCCATGTCAGGAGCGCTCTGAGTAGTGGGGATAGTTGATAAGGCTTACCGTGTGTGGTCACATCACAGTCCATGTCAGGAGCGCTCTGAGTAGTGGGAATAGTTGATAAGGCTTACTGTGTGTGGTCACATCACAGTCCATGTCAGGAGCGCTCTGAGTAGTGGGGATAGTTGATAAGGCTTACTGTGTGTAGTCACATCACAGTCCATGTCAGGAGCGCTCTGACTAGTGGGGATAGTTGATGAGGCTTACTGTGTATGGTCACATCACTGTCCATGTCAGGAGCGCTCTGAGTAGTGGGGATAGTTGATAAGGCTTACTGTGTGTGGTCACATCACAGTCCATGTCAGGAGCGCTCGGAGTAGTGGAGATAGTTGATAAGGCTTACTGTGTGTACTCACATCACAGTCCATGTCAGGAGCGCTCTGAGTAGTGGGGATAGTTGATAAGGCTTACTGTGTGTGGTCACATCACAGTCCATGTCAGGAGCGCTCTGAGTATTGGAGATAGTTGATAAGGCTTACTGTGTGTGGTCACATCACAGTCCATGTCAGGAGCGCTCTGAGTAGTGGAGATAATTGATAAGGCTTACTGTGTGTGGTCACATCACAGTCCATGTCAGGAGCGCTCTGAGTAGTGGGGAAAGTTGATAAGGCTTACTGTGTGTGGTCACATCACAGTCCATGTCAGTAGCGCTCAGAGTAGTGGGGATAGTTGATAAGGCTTACTGTGTGTAGTCACATCACAGTCCATGTCAGGAGCGCTCTGAGTAGTGGGGATACTTGATAAGGCTTACTGTGTGTAGTCACATCACAGTCCATGTCAGGAGCGCTCTGAGAAGTGGAGATAGTTGATAAGGCTTACTGTGTGTACTCACATCACAGTCCATGTCAGGAGCGTTCTGAGTAGTGGAGATAGTTGATAAGGCTTACCGTGTGTGGTCACATCACAGTCCATGTCAGTAGCGCTGTGAGTAGTGGGAATAGATGATAAGGCTTACTGTGTGTTGTCACATCACAGTCCATGTCAGGAGCGCTCTGAGTAGTGGGAATAGTTGATAAGGCTTACTGTGTGTAGTCACATCACAGTCCATGTCAGGAGCGCTCTGAGTAGTGGGAATAGTTGATAAGGGTTACTGTGTGTAGTCACATCACAGTCCATGTCAGGAGCGCTCTGAGTAGTGGGAATAGTTGATAAGGCTTACTGTGTGTAGTCACATCACAGTCCATGTCAGGAGCGCTCTGAGTAGTGGGGATACTTGATAAGGCTTACTGTGTGTAGTCACATCACAGTCCATGTCAGGAGCGTTCTGAGTAGTGGGGATAGTTGATAAGGCTTACTGTGTGTAGTCACATCACAGTCCAAGTCAGTAGCGCTCTGAAAGTGGAGATAGTTGATAAGGCTTACTGTGTGTAGTCACATCACAGTCCATGTCAGGAGCGCTCTGAGAAGTGGAGATAGTTGATAAGGCTTACTGTGTGTAGTCATATCACAGTCCATGTCAGGAGCGCTCTGAGAAGTGGAGATAGTTGATAAGGCTTACTGTGTGTAGTCACATCACAGTCCATGTCAGGAGCGCTCTGAGAAGTGGAGATAGTTGATAAGGATTAATGTGTGTAGTCACATCACAGTCCATGTCAGGAACGCTCTGAGAAGTGGAGATAGTTGATAAGGCTTACTGTGTGTAGTCACATCACAGTCCATGTCAGGAGCGCTCTGAGAAGTGGAGATAGTTGATCAGGATTAATGTGTGTAGTCACATCACAGTCCATGTCAGGAACGCTCAGAGTAGTGGGGATAGTTGATAAGGCTTACTGTGTGTAGTCACATCACAGTCCATGTCAGGAGCGCTCCGAGTAGTGGAGATAGTTGATAAGGCTTACTGTGTGTAGTCACATCACAGTCCATGTCAGGAGCGCTCTGAGTAGTGGGGATAGTTAATAAGGCTTACTGTGTGTAGTCACATCACAGTCCATGTCAGGAGCGGTCTGAGTAGTGCGGATAGTTGATAAGGCTTACTGTGTGTAGTCACATCACAGTCCATGTCAGGAGCGCTCTGAGTAGTGGGGATAGTTGATAAGGCTTACCGTGTGTGGTCACATCACAGTCCATGTCAGGAGCGCTCTGAGTAGTGGGGATAGTTGATAAGGCTTACTGTGTGTGGTCACATCACAGTCCATGTCAGGAGCGCTCTGAGTAGTGGGGATAGTTGATAAGGCTTACTGTGTGTAGTCACATCACAGTCCATGTCAGGAGAGCTCTGAGTAGTGGGGATAGTTGATAAGGCTTACTGTGTGTACTCACATCAAAGTCCATGTCAGGAGCGCTCTGAGAAGTGGAGATAGTTGATAAGGCTTACTGTGTGTAGTCACATCACAGTCCATGTCAGGAGCGGTCTGAGAAGTGGAGATAGTTGATAAGGATTAATGTGTGTAGTCACATCACAGTTCATGTCAGGAGCGCTCTGAGTAGTGGGGATAGTTGATAAGGCTTACTGTGTGTAGTCACATCACAGTCCATGTCAGGAGCGCTCTGAGAAGTGGAGATAGTTGATAAGGCTTACTGTGTGTAGTCACATCACAGTCCATGTCAGGAGCGCTCTGAGTAGTGGGGATAGTTGATAAGGCTTACTGTGTGTAGTCACATCACAGTCCATGTCAGGAGCGCTCTGAGAAGTGGAGATAGTTGATAAGGATTACTGTGTGTGGTCACATCACAGTCCATGTCAGGAGCGCTCTGAGTAGTGGAGATAGTTGATAAGGCTTACTGTGTGTAGTCACATCACAGTCCATGTCAGGAGCGGTCTGAGTAGTGGAGATAGTTGATAAGGATTAATGTGTGTAGTCACATCACAGTCCATGTCAGGAGCGCTCTGAGTAGTGGGGATAGTTGATAAGGCTTACTGTGTGTAGTCACATCACAGTCCATGTCAGGAGCGGTGTGAGAAGTGGAGATAGTTGATAAGGATTAATGTGTGTAGTCACATCACAGTCCATGTCAGGAGCGCTCTGAGAAGTGGAGATAGTTGATAAGGCTTACTGTGTGTAGTCACATCACAGTTCATGTCAGGAGCACTCTGAGTAGTGGGGATAGTTGATAAGGCTTACTGTGTGTAGTCACATCACAGTCCATGTCAGGAGCACTCTGAGTAGTGGAGATAGTTGATAAGGCTTACTGTGTGTAGTCACATCACAGTCCATGTCAGGAGCGGTCTGAGTAGTGGAGATAGTTGATAAGGCTTACTGTGTGTAGTCACATCACAGTCCATGTCAGGAGCGCTCTGAGTAGTGGAGATAGTTGATAAGGCTTACTGTGTGTAGTCACATCACAGTCCATGTCAGGAGCGCTCTGAGTAGTGGGGATAGTTGATAAGGCTTACTGTGTGTAGTCACATCACAGTCCATGTCAGGAGCGGTCTGAGAAGTGGAGATAGTTGATAAGGATTAATGTGTGTAGTCACATCACAGTCCATGTCAGGAGCGCTCTGAGAAGTGGAGATAGTTGATAAGGCTTACTGTGTGTAGTCACATCACAGTTCATGTCAGGAGCGCTCTGAGTAGTGGGGATAGTTGATAAGGCTTACTGTGTGTAGTCACATCACAGTCCATGTCAGGAGCACTCTGAGTAGTGGAGATAGTTGATAAGGCTTACTGTGTGTGGTCACATCACAGTCCATGTCAGGAGCGCTCTGAGTAGTGGAGATAGTTGATAAGGCTTACTGTGTGTAGTCACATCACAGTCCATGTCAGGAGCGCTCTGAGAAGTGGAGATAGTTGATAAGGCTTACTGTGTGTAGTCACATCACAGTCCATGTCAGGAGCGGTCTGAGTAGTGGGGATAGTTGATAAGGCTTACTGTGTGTAGTCACATCACAGTCCATGTCAGTAGCGCTCTGAGTAGTGGGGATAGTTGATAAGGCTTACTGTGTGTAGTCACATCACAGTCCATGTCAGGAGCGCTCTGAGTAGTGGAGATAGTTGATAAGGCTTACTGTGTGTACTCACATCACAGTCCATGTCAGGAGTGCTCTGAGTAGTGGGGATAATTGATAAGGCTTACTGAGTGTAGTCACATCACAGTCCATGTCAGGAGCGCTCTGAGTAGTGGGGATAGTTGATAAGGCTTACTGTGTGTAGTCACATCACAGTCCATGTCAGGAGCGCTCTGAGTAGTGGGGATAGTTAATAAGGCTTACTGTGTGTAGTCACATCACAGTCCATGTCAGGAGCGGTCTGAGTAGTGGGGATAGTTGATAAGGCTTACTGTGTGTAGTCACATCACAGTCCATGTCAGGAGCGCTCTGAGTAGTGGGGATACTTGATAAGGCTTACTGTGTGTAGTCACATCACAGTCCATGTCAGGAGCGCTCTGAGTAGTGGGGATAGTTGATAAGGCTTACCGTGTGTAGTCACATCACAGTCCATGTCAGGAGCGCTCTGAGAAGTGGAGATAGTTGATAAGGCTTACTGTGTGTACTCACATCATAGTCCATGTCAGGAGCGCTCTGAGTAGTGGAGATAGTTGATAAGGCTTACTGTGTGTAGTCACATCACAGTCCATGTCAGGAGCGCTCTGAGTAGTGGGGATAGTTGATAAGGCTCACTGTGTGTGGTCACATCACAGTCCATGTCAGGAGCGCTCTGAGAAGTGGAGATAGTTGATAAGGCTTACTGTGTGTACTCACATCACAGTCCATGTCAGGAGCGCTCTGAGTAGTGGGGATAGTTGATAAGGCTTACTGTGTGTGGTCACATCACAGTCCATGTCAGGAGCGCTCTGAGAAGTGGAGATAGTTGATAAGGCTTACTGTGTGTGGTCACATCACAGTCCATATCAGGAGCGCTCTGAGTAGTGGGAATAGTTGATAAGGCTCACTGTGTGTGGTCACATCACAGTCCATGTCAGGAGCGCTCTGAGTAGTGGAGATAGTTGATAAGGCTTACTGTGTGTGGTCACATCACAGTCCATATCAGGAGCGCTCTGAGTAGTGGGAATAGTTGATAAGGCTCACTGTGTGTACTCACATCACAGTCTATGTCAGGAGCGCTCTGAGTAGTGGGAATAGTTGATAAGGCTTACTGTGTGTGGTCACATCACAGTCCATGTCAGGAGCGCTCTGAGTAGTGGAGATAATTGATAAGGCTTACTGTGTGTAGTCACATCACAGTCCATGTCAGGAGCGCTCTGATTAGTGGGGATAGTTGATAAGGCTTACTGTGTGTGGTCACATCACAGTCCATGTCAGTAGCACTCTGAGTAGTGGAGATAGTTGATAAGGCTTACTGTGTGTACTCACATCACAGTCCATGTCAGGAGCGCTCTGAGTAGTGGGGATAGATGATAAGGCTAACTGTGTGTAGTCACATCACAGTCTATGTCAGTGGCGCTCTGAGTAGTGGAGAGAGTTGATAAGGTTTACGGTGTGTACTCACATCACAGTCCATGTCAGTAGCGCTCTGAGTAGTGGGGATAGTTGATAAGGCTTACTGTGTGTGGTCACATCACAGTCCATGTCAGGAGCGCTCTGAGTAGTGGGGATAGTTGATAAGGCTTACTGTGTGTAGTCACATCACAGTCTATGTCAGTGGCGCTCTGAGTAGTGGAGATAGTTGATAAGGTTTACGGTGTGTGGTCACATCACAGTCCATGTCAGTAGCGCTCTGAGTAGTGGGGATAGTTGATAAGGCTTACTGTGTGTACTCACATCACAGTCCATGTCAGGAGCGCTCTGAGTAGTGGGGATAGTTGATAAGGCTTACTGTGTGTAGTCACATCACAGTCTATGTCAGTGGCGCTCTGAGTAGTGGAGATAGTTGATAAGGTTTACGGTGTGTGGTCACATCACAGTCCATGTCAGTAGCGCTCTGAGTAGTGGGGATAATTGATAAGGCTTACTGTGTGTAGTCACATCACAGTCTATGTCAGTGGCGCTCTGAGTAGTGGAGATAGTTGATAAGGTTTACGGTGTGTGGTCACATCACAGTCCATGTCAGTAGCGCTCTGAGTAGTGGGGATAGTTGATAAGGCTTACTGTGTGTACTCACATCACAGTCTATGTCAGTAACGCTCTGAGTAGTGGGGATAGTTGATAAGGCTTACTGTGTGTGGTCACATCACAGTCCATGTCAGGAGCGCTCTGAGTAGTGGGGATAGTTGATAAGGTTTACGGTGTGTGGTCACATCATAGTCCATGTCAGGAGCGCTCTGAATAGTGGAGATAGTTGGTAAGGCTTACTGAGTGTACTCACATAACAGTCCATGTCAGTAGCACTCTGAGTAGCGGGGATAGTTGATAAGGCTTACTGTGTGTAGTCACATCACAGTCCATTTCAGGAGCGTTCTGAGTAGTGGAGATAGTTGATAAGGCTTACTGTGTGTAGTCACATAACAGTCCATGTCAGTAGCACTCTGAGTAGTGGGGATAGTTGATAAGGCTTACTGTTTGTGGTCACATCACAGTCCATGTCAGGAGCGCTCTGAGTAGTGGAGATAGTTGGAAAGGCTTACTGAGTGTACTCACATCACAGTCCATGTCAGGAGCGCTCTGAGTAGTGGAGATAGTTGATAAGGCTTACTGTGTGTACTCACATCACAGTCCATGTCAGTAGCACTCTGAGTAGTGGGGATAGTTGATAAGGCTTACTGTGTATACTCACATCACAGTCCATGTCAGGAGCGCTCTGAGTAGTGGAGATAGTTGGTAAGGCTTACTGTGTGTAGTCACATCACAGTCCATGTCAGGAGCGCTCTGAGTAGTGGAGATAGTTGATAAGGCTTACTGTGTGTAGTCACATCACAGTCCATGTCAGGAGCGCTCTGAGTAGTGGGAATAGTTGATAAGGCTTACTGTGTGTGGTCACATCACAGTCCATGTCAGGAGCGCTCTGAGTAGTGGGGATAGTTGATAAGGCTTACTGTGTGTAGTCACATCACAGTCCATGTCAGGAGCGCTCTGAGTAGTGGGGATAGTTGATAAGGCTTACTGTGTATGGTTACATCACTGTCCATGTCAGGAGCGCTCTGAGTAGTGGGTATAGTTGATAAGGCTTACTGTGTGTGGTCACATCACAGTCCATGTCAGGAGCGCTCTGAGTAGTGGGGATAGTTATTAAGGCTTACTGTGTGTACTCACATCACAGTCCATGTCAGGAGCACTCTGAGTAGTGGGGATAGTTGATAAGGCTTACTGTGTGTGGTCACATCACAGTCCATGTCAGGAGCGCTCTGAGTATTGGAGATAGTTGATAAGGCTTACTGTGTGTGGTCACATCACAGTCCATGTCAGTAGCGCTCTGAGTAGTGGAGATAGTTGATAAGGCTTACTGTGTGTAGTCACATCACAGTCCATGTCAGGAGCGCTCTGAGTAGTGGGGATAGTTGATAAGGCTCACTGTGTGTACTCACATCACATTCCTTGTCAGGACCGCTCTGAGTATTGGAGATAGTTGATAAGGCTTACTGTGTGTCGTCACATCACAGTCCATGTCAGGAGCGCTCTGAGTAGTGGGGATAGTTGATAAGGCTTACTGAGTGTACTCACATCACAGTCCATGTCAGGAGCGCTCTGAGTAGTGGGGATAGTTGATAAGGCTTACTGTGTGTACTCACATCACAGTCCATGTCAGGAGCGCTCTGAGTAGTGGGGATAGTTGATAAGGCTCACTGTGTGTGGTCACATCACAGTCCATGTCAGGAGCGCTCTGAGTAGTGGGGATAGTTGATAAGGCTTACTGTATGTAGTCACATCACAATCCATGTCAGGAGCGCTCAGAGTAGTGGAGATAGTTGATAAGGCTCACTGTGTGTGGTCACATCACAGTCCATGTCAGGAGCGCTCTGAGTAGTGGGGATAGTTGATAAGGCTCACTGTGTGTGGTCACATCACAGTCCATGTCAGTAGCGCTCTGAGTAGTGGGGATAGTTAATAAGGCTTACTGTGGGTAGTCACATCACAGTCCATGTCAGGAGCGCTCTGAGTAGTGGGGATAGTTGATAAGGCTTACTGTGTGTGGTCACATCACAGTCCATGTCAAGAGCGCTCTGAGTAGTGGGGATAGTTGATAAGTCTTACTGTGTGTAGTCACATCACAGTCCATGTCAGGAGCGCTCTGAGTAGTGGGGATAGTTAATAAGGCTTACTGTGTGTAGTCACATCGCAGTCCATGTCAGGAGCGCTCTGAGTAGTGGGGATTGTTGATAAGGCTTACTGTGTGTACTCACATCACAGTCCATGTCAGGAGCGCTCTGAGTAGTGGGGAGAGTTGATAAGGCTTACTGTGTGTGGTCACATCACAGTCCATGTCAGTAGCACTCGGAGTAGTGGGGATAATTGATAAGGCTTACTGTGGGTACTCACATCACAGTCCATGTCAGGAGCGCTCTGAGTAGTGGGGAGAGTTGATAAGGCTTACTGTGTGTGGTCACATCACAGTCCATGTCAGTAGCACTCGGAGTAGTGGGGATAGTTGATATGGCTTACTGTGTGTAGTCACATCACAGTCCATGTCAGTAGCGCTCTGAGTACTGGAGATAGTTGATAAAGCTTACTGTGTGTACTCACATCACAGAATGTGGTCAGTCCATGTCAGGAGCGCTCTGAGTAGTGGGAATAGTTGATAAGGCTTACTGTGTGTACTCACATCACAGTCTATGTCAGTAGCGCTCTGAGTAGTGGGAATAGTTGATAAGGCTTACCGTGTGTGGTCACATCACAGTCCATGTCAGGAGCGCTCTGAGTAGTGGGAATAGTTGATCAGGCTTACTGTGTGTGGTCACATCTCAGTCCATGTCAAGAGCACTCTGAGTAGTGGGGATAGTTGATAAGGCTTACTGTGTGTAGTCACATCACAGTCCATGTCAGGAGCGCTTTGAGTAGTGGGGATAGTTGATAAGGCTTACTGTGTGTAGTCACATCACAGTCCATGTCAGGAGCGCTCTGAGTAGTGGGGATAGTTGATAAGGCTTACTGTGTGTGGTCACATCACAGTCCATGTCAAGAGCGCTCTGAGTAGTGGGGATAGTTGATAAGGCTTACTGTGTGTAGTCACATCACAGTCCATGTCAGGAGCGCTCTGAGTAGTGGGAATAGTTGATAAGGCTTACCGTGTGTGGTCACATCACAGTCCATGTCAGGAGCACTCTGAGTAGTGGGGATAGTTGATAAGGCTTACTGTGTATGGTCACATCACTGTCCATGACAGGAGCGCTCTGAGTAGTGGGGATAGATGATAAGGCTTAGTGTGTGTGGTCACATCACAGTCCATGTCAGGAGCGCTCTGAGTAGTGGAGATAGTTGATAAGGCTTACTGTGTGTACTCACATCACAGTCCATGTCAGGAGCGCTCTGAGTAGTGGGGATAGTTGATAAGGCTTACTGTTTGTGGTCACATCACAGTCCAAGTCAGGAGCGCTCTGAGTATTGGAGATAGTTGATAAGGCTAACTGTGTGTACTCACATCACAGTCCATGTCGGGAGCGCTCTGAGTAGTGGGGAGAGTTGATAAGGCTTACTGTGTGTGGTCACATCACAGTCCATGTCAGGAGCGCTCTGAGTAGTGGGGATAGTTAATAAGGCTTACTGTGTGTAGTCACATCGCAGTCCATGTCAGGAGCGCTCTGAGTAGTGGGGATAATTGATAAGGCTTACTGTGTGTACTCACATCACAGTCCATGTCAGGAGCGCTCTGAGTAGTGGGGAGAGTTGATAAGGCTTACTGTGTGTGGTCACATCACAGTCCATGTCAGTAGCACTCGGAGTAGTGGGGATAGTTGATAAGGCTTACTGTGTGTAGTCACATCACAGTCCATGTCAGTAGCGCTCTGAGTACTGGAGATAGTTGATAAGGCTTACTGTGTGTACTCACATCACAGAATGTGGTCAGTCCATGTCAGGAGCGCTCTGAGTAGTGGGAATAGTTGATAAGGCTTACTGTGTGTACTCACATCACAGTCCATGTCAGTAGCGCTCTGAGTAGTGGGAATAGTTGATAAGGCTTACCGTGTGTGGTCACATCACAGTCCATGTCAGGAGCGCTCTGAGTAGTGGGAATAGTTGGTAAGGCTTACTGTGTGTGGTAACATCACAGTCCACGTCAAGAGCGCTCTGAGTAGTGGGGATAGTTGATAAGGCTTACTGTGTGTAGTCACATCACAGTCCATGTCAGGAGCGCTCTGAGTAGTGGGGATAGTTGATAAGGCTTACCGTGTGTGGTCACATCACAGTCCATGTCAGGAGCGCTCTGAGTAGTGGGAATAGTTGATAAGGCTTACTGTGTGTGGTCACATCACAGTCCATGTCAGGAGCGCTCTGAGTAGTGGGGATAGTTGATAAGGCTTACTGTGTGTAGTCACATCACAGTCCATGTCAGAAGCGCTCTGACTAGTGGGGATAGTTGATGAGGCTTACTGTGTATGGTCACATCACTGTCCATGTCAGGAGCGCTCTGAGTAGTGGGGATAGTTGATAAGGCTTACTGTGTGTGGTCACATCACAGTCCATGTCAGGAGCGCTCGGAGTAGTGGAGATAGTTGATAAGGCTTACTGTGTGTACTCACATCACAGTCCATGTCAGGAGCGCTCTGAGTAGTGGGGATAGTTGATAAGGCTTACTGTGTGTGGTCACATCACAGTCCATGTCAGGAGCGCTCTGAGTATTGGAGATAGTTGATAAGGCTTACTGTGTGTGGTCACATCACAGTCCATGTCAGGAGCGCTCTGAGTAGTGGAGATAATTGATAAGGCTTACTGTGTGTGGTCACATCACAGTCCATGTCAGGAGCGCTCTGAGTAGTGGGGAAAGTTGATAAGGCTTACTGTGTGTGGTCACATCACAGTCCATGTCAGTAGCGCTCAGAGTAGTGGGGATAGTTGATAAGGCTTACTGTGTGTAGTCACATCACAGTCCATGTCAGGAGCGCTCTGAGTAGTGGGGATACTTGATAAGGCTTACTGTGTGTAGTCACATCACAGTCCATGTCAGGAGCGCTCTGAGAAGTGGAGATAGTTGATAAGGCTTACTGTGTGTACTCACATCACAGTCCATGTCAGGAGCGTTCTGAGTAGTGGAGATAGTTGATAAGGCTTACCGTGTGTGGTCACATCACAGTCCATGTCAGTAGCGCTGTGAGTAGTGGGAATAGATGATAAGGCTTACTGTGTGTTGTCACATCACAGTCCATGTCAGGAGCGCTCTGAGTAGTGGGAATAGTTGATAAGGCTTACTGTGTGTAGTCACATCACAGTCCATGTCAGGAGCGCTCTGAGTAGTGGGAATAGTTGATAAGGGTTACTGTGTGTAGTCACATCACAGTCCATGTCAGGAGCGCTCTGAGTAGTGGGAATAGTTGATAAGGCTTACTGTGTGTAGTCACATCACAGTCCATGTCAGGAGCGCTCTGAGTAGTGGGGATACTTGATAAGGCTTACTGTGTGTAGTCACATCACAGTCCATGTCAGGAGCGTTCTGAGTAGTGGGGATAGTTGATAAGGCTTACTGTGTGTAGTCACATCACAGTCCAAGTCAGTAGCGCTCTGAAAGTGGAGATAGTTGATAAGGCTTACTGTGTGTAGTCACATCACAGTCCATGTCAGGAGCGCTCTGAGAAGTGGAGATAGTTGATAAGGCTTACTGTGTGTAGTCATATCACAGTCCATGTCAGGAGCGCTCTGAGAAGTGGAGATAGTTGATAAGGCTTACTGTGTGTAGTCACATCACAGTCCATGTCAGGAGCGCTCTGAGAAGTGGAGATAGTTGATAAGGATTAATGTGTGTAGTCACATCACAGTCCATGTCAGGAACGCTCTGAGAAGTGGAGATAGTTGATAAGGCTTACTGTGTGTAGTCACATCACAGTCCATGTCAGGAGCGCTCTGAGAAGTGGAGATAGTTGATCAGGATTAATGTGTGTAGTCACATCACAGTCCATGTCAGGAACGCTCAGAGTAGTGGGGATAGTTGATAAGGCTTACTGTGTGTAGTCACATCACAGTCCATGTCAGGAGCGCTCTGAGTAGTGGAGATAGTTGATAAGGCTTACTGTGTGTAGTCACATCACAGTCCATGTCAGGAGCGCTCTGAGTAGTGGGGATAGTTAATAAGGCTTACTGTGTGTAGTCACATCACAGTCCATGTCAGGAGCGGTCTGAGTAGTGCGGATAGTTGATAAGGCTTACTGTGTGTAGTCACATCACAGTCCATGTCAGGAGCGCTCTGAGTAGTGGGGATAGTTGATAAGGCTTACCGTGTGTGGTCACATCACAGTCCATGTCAGGAGCGCTCTGAGTAGTGGGGATAGTTGATAAGGCTTACTGTGTGTGGTCACATCACAGTCCATGTCAGGAGCGCTCTGAGTAGTGGGGATAGTTGATAAGGCTTACTGTGTGTAGTCACATCACAGTCCATGTCAGGAGAGCTCTGAGTAGTGGGGATAGTTGATAAGGCTTACTGTGTGTACTCACATCAAAGTCCATGTCAGGAGCGCTCTGAGAAGTGGAGATAGTTGATAAGGCTTACTGTGTGTAGTCACATCACAGTCCATGTCAGGAGCGGTCTGAGAAGTGGAGATAGTTGATAAGGATTAATGTGTGTAGTCACATCACAGTTCATGTCAGGAGCGCTCTGAGTAGTGGGGATAGTTGATAAGGCTTACTGTGTGTAGTCACATCACAGTCCATGTCAGGAGCGCTCTGAGAAGTGGAGATAGTTGATAAGGCTTACTGTGTGTAGTCACATCACAGTCCATGTCAGGAGCGCTCTGAGTAGTGGGGATAGTTGATAAGGCTTACTGTGTGTAGTCACATCACAGTCCATGTCAGGAGCGCTCTGAGAAGTGGAGATAGTTGATAAGGATTACTGTGTGTGGTCACATCACAGTCCATGTCAGGAGCGCTCTGAGTAGTGGAGATAGTTGATAAGGCTTACTGTGTGTAGTCACATCACAGTCCATGTCAGGAGCGGTCTGAGTAGTGGAGATAGTTGATAAGGATTAATGTGTGTAGTCACATCACAGTCCATGTCAGGAGCGCTCTGAGTAGTGGGGATAGTTGATAAGGCTTACTGTGTGCAGTCACATCACAGTCCATGTCAGGAGCGGTGTGAGAAGTGGAGATAGTTGATAAGGATTAATGTGTGTAGTCACATCACAGTCCATGTCAGGAGCGCTCTGAGAAGTGGAGATAGTTGATAAGGCTTACTGTGTGTAGTCACATCACAGTTCATGTCAGGAGCACTCTGAGTAGTGGGGATAGTTGATAAGGCTTACTGTGTGTAGTCACATCACAGTCCATGTCAGGAGCACTCTGAGTAGTGGAGATAGTTGATAAGGCTTACTGTGTGTAGTCACATCACAGTCCATGTCAGGAGCGGTCTGAGTAGTGGAGATAGTTGATAAGGCTTACTGTGTGTAGTCACATCACAGTCCATGTCAGGAGCGCTCTGAGTAGTGGAGATAGTTGATAAGGCTTACTGTGTGTAGTCACATCACAGTCCATGTCAGGAGCGCTCTGAGTAGTGGGGATAGTTGATAAGGCTTACTGTGTGTAGTCACATCACAGTCCATGTCAGGAGCGGTCTGAGAAGTGGAGATAGTTGATAAGGATTAATGTGTGTAGTCACATCACAGTCCATGTCAGGAGCGCTCTGAGAAGTGGAGATAGTTGATAAGGCTTACTGTGTGTAGTCACATCACAGTTCATGTCAGGAGCGCTCTGAGTAGTGGGGATAGTTGATAAGGCTTACTGTGTGTAGTCACATCACAGTCCATGTCAGGAGCACTCTGAGTAGTGGAGATAGTTGATAAGGCTTACTGTGTGTGGTCACATCACAGTCCATGTCAGGAGCGCTCTGAGTAGTGGAGATAGTTGATAAGGCTTACTGTGTGTAGTCACATCACAGTCCATGTCAGGAGCGCTCTGAGAAGTGGAGATAGTTGATAAGGCTTACTGTGTGTAGTCACATCACAGTCCATGTCAGGAGCGGTCTGAGTAGTGGGGATAGTTGATAAGGCTTACTGTGTGTAGTCACATCACAGTCCATGTCAGTAGCGCTCTGAGTAGTGGGGATAGTTGATAAGGCTTACTGTGTGTAGTCACATCACAGTCCATGTCAGGAGCGCTCTGAGTAGTGGAGATAGTTGATAAGGCTTACTGTGTGTACTCACATCACAGTCCATGTCAGGAGTGCTCTGAGTAGTGGGGATAATTGATAAGGCTTACTGAGTGTAGTCACATCACAGTCCATGTCAGGAGCGCTCTGAGTAGTGGGGATAGTTGATAAGGCTTACTGTGTGTAGTCACATCACAGTCCATGTCAGGAGCGCTCTGAGTAGTGGGGATAGTTAATAAGGCTTACTGTGTGTAGTCACATCACAGTCCATGTCAGGAGCGGTCTGAGTAGTGGGGATAGTTGATAAGGCTTACTGTGTGTAGTCACATCACAGTCCATGTCAGGAGCGCTCTGAGTAGTGGGGATACTTGATAAGGCTTACTGTGTGTAGTCACATCACAGTCCATGTCAGGAGCGCTCTGAGTAGTGGGGATAGTTGATAAGGCTTACCGTGTGTAGTCACATCACAGTCCATGTCAGGAGCGCTCTGAGAAGTGGAGATAGTTGATAAGGCTTACTGTGTGTACTCACATCATAGTCCATGTCAGGAGCGCTCTGAGTAGTGGAGATAGTTGATAAGGCTTACTGTGTGTAGTCACATCACAGTCCATGTCAGGAGCGCTCTGAGTAGTGGGGATAGTTGATAAGGCTCACTGTGTGTGGTCACATCACAGTCCATGTCAGGAGCGCTCTGAGAAGTGGAGATAGTTGATAAGGCTTACTGTGTGTACTCACATCACAGTCCATGTCAGGAGCGCTCTGAGTAGTGGGGATAGTTGATAAGGCTTACTGTGTGTGGTCACATCACAGTCCATGTCAGGAGCGCTCTGAGAAGTGGAGATAGTTGATAAGGCTTACTGTGTGTGGTCACATCACAGTCCATATCAGGAGCGCTCTGAGTAGTGGGAATAGTTGATAAGGCTCACTGTGTGTGGTCACATCACAGTCCATGTCAGGAGCGCTCTGAGTAGTGGAGATAGTTGATAAGGCTTACTGTGTGTGGTCACATCACAGTCCATATCAGGAGCGCTCTGAGTAGTGGGAATAGTTGATAAGGCTCACTGTGTGTACTCACATCACAGTCTATGTCAGGAGCGCTCTGAGTAGTGGGAATAGTTGATAAGGCTTACTGTGTGTGGTCACATCACAGTCCATGTCAGGAGCGCTCTGAGTAGTGGAGATAATTGATAAGGCTTACTGTGTGTAGTCACATCACAGTCCATGTCAGGAGCGCTCTGATTAGTGGGGATAGTTGATAAGGCTTACTGTGTGTGGTCACATCACAGTCCATGTCAGTAGCACTCTGAGTAGTGGAGATAGTTGATAAGGCTTACTGTGTGTACTCACATCACAGTCCATGTCAGGAGCGCTCTGAGTAGTGGGGATAGATGATAAGGCTAACTGTGTGTAGTCACATCACAGTCTATGTCAGTGGCGCTCTGAGTAGTGGAGAGAGTTGATAAGGTTTACGGTGTGTACTCACATCACAGTCCATGTCAGTAGCGCTCTGAGTAGTGGGGATAGTTGATAAGGCTTACTGTGTGTGGTCACATCACAGTCCATGTCAGGAGCGCTCTGAGTAGTGGGGATAGTTGATAAGGCTTACTGTGTGTAGTCACATCACAGTCTATGTCAGTGGCGCTCTGAGTAGTGGAGATAGTTGATAAGGTTTACGGTGTGTGGTCACATCACAGTCCATGTCAGTAGCGCTCTGAGTAGTGGGGATAGTTGATAAGGCTTACTGTGTGTACTCACATCACAGTCCATGTCAGGAGCGCTCTGAGTAGTGGGGATAGTTGATAAGGCTTACTGTGTGTAGTCACATCACAGTCTATGTCAGTGGCGCTCTGAGTAGTGGAGATAGTTGATAAGGTTTACGGTGTGTGGTCACATCACAGTCCATGTCAGTAGCGCTCTGAGTAGTGGGGATAATTGATAAGGCTTACTGTGTGTAGTCACATCACAGTCTATGTCAGTGGCGCTCTGAGTAGTGGAGATAGTTGATAAGGTTTACGGTGTGTGGTCACATCACAGTCCATGTCAGTAGCGCTCTGAGTAGTGGGGATAGTTGATAAGGCTTACTGTGTGTACTCACATCACAGTCTATGTCAGTAACGCTCTGAGTAGTGGGGATAGTTGATAAGGCTTACTGTGTGTGGTCACATCACAGTCCATGTCAGGAGCGCTCTGAGTAGTGGGGATAGTTGATAAGGTTTACGGTGTGTGGTCACATCATAGTCCATGTCAGGAGCGCTCTGAATAGTGGAGATAGTTGGTAAGGCTTACTGAGTGTACTCACATAACAGTCCATGTCAGTAGCACTCTGAGTAGCGGGGATAGTTGATAAGGCTTACTGTGTGTAGTCACATCACAGTCCATTTCAGGAGCGTTCTGAGTAGTGGAGATAGTTGATAAGGCTTACTGTGTGTAGTCACATAACAGTCCATGTCAGTAGCACTCTGAGTAGTGGGGATAGTTGATAAGGCTTACTGTTTGTGGTCACATCACAGTCCATGTCAGGAGCGCTCTGAGTAGTGGAGATAGTTGGAAAGGCTTACTGAGTGTACTCACATCACAGTCCATGTCAGGAGCGCTCTGAGTAGTGGAGATAGTTGATAAGGCTTACTGTGTGTACTCACATCACAGTCCATGTCAGTAGCACTCTGAGTAGTGGGGATAGTTGATAAGGCTTACTGTGTATACTCACATCACAGTCCATGTCAGGAGCGCTCTGAGTAGTGGAGATAGTTGGTAAGGCTTACTGTGTGTAGTCACATCACAGTCCATGTCAGGAGCGCTCTGAGTAGTGGAGATAGTTGATAAGGCTTACTGTGTGTAGTCACATCACAGTCCATGTCAGGAGCGCTCTGAGTAGTGGGAATAGTTGATAAGGCTTACTGTGTGTGGTCACATCACAGTCCATGTCAGGAGCGCTCTGAGTAGTGGGGATAGTTGATAAGGCTTACTGTGTGTAGTCACAT
This sequence comes from Meconema thalassinum, assembly GCA_946902985.2. Classification (NCBI taxonomy): domain Eukaryota; kingdom Metazoa; phylum Arthropoda; class Insecta; order Orthoptera; family Tettigoniidae; genus Meconema; species Meconema thalassinum. The sequence goes on along the minus strand of OX336392.1, from coordinate 4,212,498 downwards.
CACAGTCCATGTCAGGAGCGCTCTGAGTAGTGGGGATAGTTGATAAGGCTTACTGTGTATGGTTACATCACTGTCCATGTCAGGAGCGCTCTGAGTAGTGGGTATAGTTGATAAGGCTTACTGTGTGTGGTCACATCACAGTCCATGTCAGGAGCGCTCTGAGTAGTGGGGATAGTTATTAAGGCTTACTGTGTGTACTCACATCACAGTCCATGTCAGGAGCACTCTGAGTAGTGGGGATAGTTGATAAGGCTTACTGTGTGTGGTCACATCACAGTCCATGTCAGGAGCGCTCTGAGTATTGGAGATAGTTGATAAGGCTTACTGTGTGTGGTCACATCGCAGTCCATGTCAGGAGCGCTCTGAGTAGTGGAGATAATTGATAAGGCTTACTGTGTGTGGTCACATCACAGTCCATGTCAGGAGCGCTCTGAGTAGTGGAGATAGTTGATAAGGCTTACTGTGTGTACTCACATCACAGTCCATGTCAGGAGCGCTCTGAGTAGTGGAGATAGTTGATAAGGCTTACTGTGTGTACTCACATCACAGTCCATGTCAGGAGCGCTCTGAGTAGTGGGGATAGTTGATAAGGCTTACTGTGTGTAGTCACATCACAGTCCATGTCAGGAGCGCTCTGAGTAGTGGGGATAGTTGATAAGGCTTAATGTGTGTATTCACATCACAGTCCATGTCAGGAACGCTCTGAGAAGTGGAGATAGTTGATAAGGCTAACTGTGTGTAGTCACATCACAGTCCATGTCAGGAGCGCTCAGAGTAGTGGGAATAGTTGATAAGGCTCACTGTGTGTGGTCACATCACAGTCCATGTCAGTAGCGCTCTGAGTAGTGGGGATAGTTGATAAGGCTTACTGTGTGTAGTCACATCACAGTCCATGTCAGGAGCGCTCTGAGTAGTGGGGATACTTGATAAGGCTTACTGTGTGTAGTCACATCACAGTCCATGTCAGGAGCGCTCTGAGAAGTGGAGATAGTTGATAAGGCTTACTGTGTGTACTCACATCACAGTCCATGTCAGGAGCGTTCTGAGTAGTGGAGATAGTTGATAATGCTTACTGTGTGTAGTCATATCACAGTCCATGTCAGGAGCGCTCTGAGTAGTGGGAATAGTTGATAAGGCTTACTGTGTGTACTCACATCACAGTCCTTGTCAGTAGCGCTCAGAGTAGTGGGAATAGTTGATAAGGCTCACTGTGTGTGGTCACATCACAGTCCATGTCAGTAGCGCTCTGAGTAGTGGGGATAGTTGATAAGGCTTACTGTGTGTAGTCACATCACAGTCCATGTCAGGAGCGCTCTGAGTAGTGGGGATACTTGATAAGGCTTACTGTGTGTAGTCACATCACAGTCCATGTCAGGAGCGCTCTGAGTAGTGGAGATAGTTGATAAGGCTTACTGTGTGTACTTACATCACAGTCCATGTCAGTAGCGCTTAGAGTAGTGGGAATAGTTGATAAGGCTCACTGTGTGTGGTCACATCACAGTCCATGTCAGTAGCGCTCTGAGTAGTGGGGATAGTTGATAAGGCTTACTGTGTGTAGTCACATCACAGTCCATGTCAGGAGCGCTCTGAGTAGTGGGGATACTTGATAAGGCTTACTGTGTGTAGTCACATCACAGTCCATGTCAGGAGCGCTCTGAGAAGTGGAGATAGTTGATAAGGCTTACTGTGTGTAGTCACATCACAGTCCATGTCAGTAGCGCTCAGAGTAGAGGGAATAGTTGATAAGGCTCACTGTGTGTGGTCACATCACAGTCCATGTCAGTAGCGCTCTGAGTAGTGGGGATAGTTGATAAGGCTTACTGTGTGTAGTCACATCACAGTCCATGTCAGGAGCGCTCTGAGTAGTGGGGATACTTGATAAGGCTTACTGTGTGTAGTCACATCACAGTCCATGTCAGGAGCGCTCTGAGAAGTGGAGATAGTTGATAAGGCTTACTGTGTGTACTCACATCACAGTCCATGTCAGGAGCGCTCTGAGAAGTGGAGATAGTTGATAAGGCTTACTGTGTGTACTCACATCACAGTCCATGTCAGGAGCGCTCTGAGTAGTGGAGATAGTTGATAAGGCTTACTGTGTGTAGTCACATCACAGTCCATGTCAGGAGCGCTCTGAGTAGTGGGGATAGTTGATAAGGCTTACTGAGTGTGGTCACATCACAGTCCATGTCAGGAGCGCTCTGAGAAGTGGAGATAGTTGATAAGGCTTACTGTGTGTAGTCACATCACAGTCCATGTCAGGAGCGCTCTGAGAAGTGGAGATAGTTGACAAGGCTTACTGTGTGTAGTCACATCACAGTCTATGTCAGTAGCGCTCTGAGTAGTGGGGATAGTTGATAAGGCTTACTGTGTGTGGTCACATCACAGTCCATGTCAGGAGCGCTCTGAGTAGTGGGGATAGTTGATAAGGCTTACTGTGTGTAGTCACATCACAGTCTATGTCAGTGGCGCTCTGAGTAGTGGAGATAGTTGATAAGGTTTACGGTGTGTGGTCACATCACAGTCCATGTCAGTAGCGCTCTGAGTAGTGGGGATAGTTGATAAGGCTTACTGTGTGTACTCACATCACAGTCCATGTCAGGAGCGCTCTGAGTAGTGGGGATAGTTGATAAGGCTTACTGTGTGTAGTCACATCACAGTCTATGTCAGTGGCGCTCTGAGTAGTGGAGATAGTTGATAAGGTTTACGGTGTGAGGTCACATCACAGTCCATGTCAGTAGCGCTCTGAGTAGTGGGGATAATTGATAAGGCTTACTGTGTGTAGTCACATCACAGTCTATGTCAGTGGCGCTCTGAGTAGTGGAGATAGTTGATAAGGTTTACGGTGTGTGGTCACATCACAGTCCATGTCAGTAGCGCTCTGAGTAGTGGGGATAGTTGATAAGGCTTACTGTGTGTACTCACATCACAGTCTATGTCAGTAGCGCTCTGAGTAGTGGGGATAGTTGATAAGGCTTACTGTGTGTGGTCACATCACAGTCCATGTCAGGAGCGCTCTGAGTAGTGGGGATAGTTGATAAGGTTTACGGTGTGTGGTCACATCATAGTCCATGTCAGGAGCGCTCTGAATAGTGGAGATAGTTGGTAAGGCTTACTGAGTGTACTCACATAACAGTCCATGTCAGTAGCACTCTGAGTAGCGGGGATAGTTGATAAGGCTTACTGTGTGTAGTCACATCACAGTCCATTTCAGGAGCGCTCTGAGTAGTGGAGATAGTTGATAAGGCTTACTGTGTGTAGTCACATAACAGTCCATGTCAGTAGCACTCTGAGTAGTGGGGATAGTTGATAAGGCTTACTGTTTGTGGTCACATCACAGTCCATGTCAGGAGCGCTCTGAGTAGTGGAGATAGTTGGAAAGGCTTACTGAGTGTACTCACATCACAGTCCATGTCAGGAGCGCTCTGAGTAGTGGAGATAGTTGATAAGGCTTACTGTGTGTACTCACATCACAGTCCATGTCAGTAGCACTCTGAGTAGTGGGGATAGTTGATAAGGCTTACTGTGTATACTCACATCACAGTCCATGTCAGGAGCGCTCTGAGTAGTGGAGATAGTTGGTAAGGCTTACTGTGTGTAGTCACATCACAGTCCATGTCAGGAGCGCTCTGAGTAGTGGAGATAGTTGATAAGGCTTACTGTGTGTAGTCACATCACAGTCCATGTCAGGAGCGCTCTGAGTAGTGGGAATAGTTGATAAGGCTTACTGTGTGTGGTCACATCACAGTCCATGTCAGGAGCGCTCTGAGAAGTGGAGATAGTTGATAAGGCTTACTGTGTGTAGTCACATCACAGTCCATGTCAGGAGCGCTCTGAGAAGTGGAGATAGTTGATAAGGCTTACTGTGTGTAGTCACATCACAGTCTATGTCAGTAGCGCTCTGAGTAGTGGGGATAGTTGATAAGGCTTACTGTGTGTGGTCACATCACAGTCCATGTCAGGAGCGCTCTGAGTAGTGGGGATAGTTGATAAGGCTTACTGTGTGTAGTCACATCACAGTCTATGTCAGTGGCGCTCTGAGTAGTGGAGATAGTTGATAAGGTTTACGGTGTGTGGTCACATCACAGTCCATGTCAGTAGCGCTCTGAGTAGTGGGGATAGTTGATAAGGCTTACTGTGTGTACTCACATCACAGTCCATGTCAGGAGCGCTCTGAGTAGTGGGGATAGTTGATAAGGCTTACTGTGTGTAGTCACATCACAGTCTATGTCAGTGGCGCTCTGAGTAGTGGAGATAGTTGATAAGGTTTACGGTGTGAGGTCACATCACAGTCCATGTCAGTAGCGCTCTGAGTAGTGGGGATAATTGATAAGGCTTACTGTGTGTAGTCACATCACAGTCTATGTCAGTGGCGCTCTGAGTAGTGGAGATAGTTGATAAGGTTTACGGTGTGTGGTCACATCACAGTCCATGTCAGTAGCGCTCTGAGTAGTGGGGATAGTTGATAAGGCTTACTGTGTGTACTCACATCACAGTCTATGTCAGTAGCGCTCTGAGTAGTGGGGATAGTTGATAAGGCTTACTGTGTGTGGTCACATCACAGTCCATGTCAGGAGCGCTCTGAGTAGTGGGGATAGTTGATAAGGTTTACGGTGTGTGGTCACATCATAGTCCATGTCAGGAGCGCTCTGAATAGTGGAGATAGTTGGTAAGGCTTACTGAGTGTACTCACATAACAGTCCATGTCAGTAGCACTCTGAGTAGCGGGGATAGTTGATAAGGCTTACTGTGTGTAGTCACATCACAGTCCATGTCAGGAGCGCTCTGAGTAGTGGGGATAGTTGATAAGGTTTACGGTGTGTGGTCACATCATAGTCCATGTCAGGAGCACTCTGAGTAGTGGGGATAGTTGATAAGGCTTACTGTGTGTGGTCACATCACAGTCCATGTCAGGAGCGCTCTGAGTAGTGGAGATAGTTGATAAGGCTTACTGTGTATACTCACATCACAGTCCATGTCAGGAGCACTCTGAGTAGTGGGGATAGTTGATAAGGCTTACTGTGTATACTCACATCACAGTCCATGTCAGGAGCACTCTGAGTAGTGGGGATAGTTGATAAGGCTTACTGGGTGTACTCACATCACAGTCCATGTCAGGAGCACTCTGAGTAGTGGGGATAGTTGATAAGGCTTACTGTGTGTGGTCACATCACAGTCCATGTCAGGAGCGCTCTGAGTAGTGGAGATAGTTGATAAGGCTTACTGTGTATACTCACATCACAGTCCATGTCAGGAGCGCTCTGAGTAGTGGAGATAGTTGATAAGGCTTACTGTGTATACTCACATCACAGTCCATGTCAGGAGCACTCTGAGTAGTGGGGATAGTTGATAAGGCTTACTGGGTGTACTCACATCACAGTCCATGTCAGGAGCACTCTGAGTAGTGGAGATAGTTGATAAGGCTTACTGTGTGTAGTCACATCACAGTCCATGTCAGGAGCGCACTGAGTAGTGGGGATAGTTGATAAGGCTTACTGTGTATACTCACATCACAGTCCATGTCAGGAGCACTCTGAGTAGTGGGGATAGTTGATAAGGATTACTGGGTGTAGTCACATCACAGTCCATGTCAGGAGCGCACTGAGTAGTGGGGTTAGTTGATAAGGCTTACTGTGTATACTCACATCACAGTCCATGTCAGGAGCACTCTGAGTAGTGGGGATAGTTGATAAGGCTTACTGGGTGTACTCACATCACAGTCCATGTCAGGAGCACTCTGAGTAGTGGGGATAGTTGATAAGGCTTACTGTGTGTGGTCACATCACAGTCCATGTCAGGAGCGCTCTGAGTATTGGAGATAGTTGATAAGGCTTACTGTGTGTGGTCACATCGCAGTCCATGTCAGGAGCGCTCTGAGTAGTGGAGATAATTGATAAGGCTTACTGTGTGTGGTCACATCACAGTCCATGTCAGGAGCGCTCTGAGTAGTGGAGATAGTTGATAAGGCTTACTGTGTGTACTCACATCACAGTCCATGTCAGGAGCGCTCTGAGTAGTGGAGATAGTTGATAAGGCTTACTGTGTGTACTCACATCACAGTCCATGTCAGTAGCGCTCAGAGTAGTGGGAATAGTTGATAAGGCTCACTGTGTGTACTCACATCACAGTCCATGTCAGGAGCGCTCTGAGTAGTGGGGATAGTTGATAAGGCTTAATGTGTGTATTCACATCACAGTCCATGTCAGGAACGCTCTGAGAAGTGGAGATAGTTGATAAGGCTAACTGTGTGTAGTCACATCACAGTCCATGTCAGGAGCGCTCAGAGTAGTGGGAATAGTTGATAAGGCTCACTGTGTGTGGTCACATCACAGTCCATGTCAGTAGCGCTCTGAGTAGTGGGGATAGTTGATAAGGCTTACTGTGTGTAGTCACATCACAGTCCATGTCAGGAGCGCTCTGAGTAGTGGGGATACTTGATAAGGCTTACTGTGTGTAGTCACATCACAGTCCATGTCAGGAGCGCTCTGAGAAGTGGAGATAGTTGATAAGGCTTACTGTGTGTACTCACATTACAGTCCATGTCAGGAGCGTTCTGAGTAGTGGAGATAGTTGATAATGCTTACTGTGTGTAGTCACATCACAGTCCATGTCAGGAGCGCTCTGAGTAGTGGGAATAGTTGATAAGGCTTACTGTGTGTACTCACATCACAGTCCATGTCAGTAGCGCTCAGAGTAGTGGGAATAGTTGATAAGGCTCACTGTGTGTGGTCACATCACAGTCCATGTCAGTAGCGCTCTGAGTAGTGGGGATAGTTGATAAGGCTTACTGTGTGTAGTCACATCACAGTCCATGTCAGGAGCGCTCTGAGTAGTGGGGATACTTGATAAGGCTTACTGTGTGTAGTCACATCACAGTCCATGTCAGGAGCGCTCTGAGTAGTGGAGATAGTTGATAAGGCTTACTGTGTGTACTCACATCACAGTCCATGTCAGTAGCGCTCAGAGTAGTGGGAATAGTTGATAAGGCTCACTGTGTGTGGTCACATCACAGTCCATGTCAGGAGCGCTCTGAGTAGTGGGGATACTTGATAAGGCTTACTGTGTGTAGTCACATCACAGTCCATGTCAGGAGCGCTCTGAGAAGTGGAGATAGTTGATAAGGCTTACTGTGTGTAGTCACATCACAGTCCATGTCAGGAGCGCTCTGAGAAGTGGAGATAGTTGATAAGGCTTACTGTGTGTAGTCACATCACAGTCCATGTCAGGAGCGCTCTGAGTAGTGGAGATAGTTGATAAGGCTTACTGTGTGTAGTCACATCACAGTCCATGTCAGGAGCGTTCTGAGTTGTGGGGATAGTTGATAAGGCTTACTGTGTGTACTCACATCACAGTCCATGTCAGGAGCGCTCTGAGAAGTGGAGATAGTTGATAAGGCTTACTGTGTGTACTCACATCACAGTCCATGTCAGGAGCGCTCTGAGTAGTGGAGATAGTTGATAAGGCTTACTGTTTGTAGTCACATCACAGTCCATGTCAGGAGCGCTCTGAGTAGTGGGGATAGTTGATAAGGCTTACTGAGTGTGGTCACATCACAGTCCATGTCAGGAGCGCTCTGAGAAGTGGAGATAGTTGATAAGGCTTACTGTGTGTAGTCACATCACAGCCCATGTCAGGAGCGCTCTGAGAAGTGGAGATAGTTGATAAGGCTTACTGTGTGTAGTCACATCACAGTCCATGTCAGGAGCGCTCTGAGAAGTGGAGATAGTTGATAAGGCTTACTGTGTGTACTCACATCACAGTCCATGTCAGGAGCGCTCTGAGTAGTGGGGATAGTTGATAAGGCTTACTGTGTGTGGTCACATCACAGTCCATGTCAGGAGCGCTCTGAGAAGTGGAGATAGTTGATAAGGCTTACTGTGTGTACTCACATCACAGTCCATGTCAAGAGCGCTCTGAGTAGTGGGGATAGTTGATAAGGCTTACTGTGTGTGGTCACATCACAGTCCATATCAGGAGCGCTCTGAGTAGTGGGAATAGTTGATAAGGCTCACTGTGTGTACTCACATCACAGTCCATGTCAGGAGCGCTCTGAGTAGTGGGAATAGTTGATAAGGCTTACTGTGTGTGGTCACATCACAGTCCATGTCAGGAGCGCTCTGAGTAGTGGAGATAATTGATAAGGCTTACTGTGTGTAGTCACATCACAGTCCATGTCAGGAGCGCTCTGAGTAGTGGGAATAGTTGATAAGGCTTACTGTGTGTAGTCACATCACAGTCCATGTCAGGAGCGCTCTGAGTAGTGGGAATAGTTGATAAGGCTTACTGTGTGTGGTCACATCACAGTCCGTGTCAGGAGCGCTCTGAGTAGTGGGAATAGTTGATAAGGCTTACTGTGTGTGGTCACATCACAGTCCATGTCAGGAGCGCTCTGAGTAGTGGGGATAGTTGATAAGGCTTACTGTGTGTGGTCACATCACAGTCCATGTCAGTAGCACTCTGAGTAGTGGAGATAGTTGATAAGGCTTACTGTATGTACTCACATCACAGTCCATGTCAGGAGCGCTCTGAGTAGTGGGGATAGTTGATAAGGCTCACTGTGTGTAGTCACATCACAGTCTATGTCAGTGGCGCTCTGAGTAGTGGAGATAGTTGATAAGGTTTACGGTGTGTACTCACATCAAAGTCCATGTCAGGAGCGCTCTGAGTAGTGGGGAGAGTTGATAAGGCTTACTGAGTGTACTCACATCACAGTCCATGTCAGTAGCGCTCTGAGTAGTGGGGATAGTTGATAAGGCTTACTGTGTGTACTCACATCACAGTCTATGTCAGTAGCGCTCTGAGTAGTGGGGATAGTTGATAAGGCTTACTGTGTGTAGTCACATCACAGTCCATGTCAGGAGCGCTCTGAGTAGTGGGGATAGTTGATAAGGCTTACTGTGTGTAGTCACATCACAGTCTATGTCAGTGGCGCTCTGAGTAGTGGAGATAGTTGATAAGGTTTACGGTGTGTGGTCACATCACAGTCCATGTCAGTAGCGCTCTGAGTAGTGGGGATAGTTGATAAGGCTTACTGTGTGTACTCACATCACAGTCTATGTCAGTAGCGCTCTGAGTAGTGGGGATAGTTGATAAGGCTTACTGTGTGTACTCACATCACAGTCCATGTCAGGAGCGCTCTGAGTAGTGGGGATAGTTGATAAGGCTTACTGTGTGTAGTCACATCACAGTCTATGTCAGTGGCGCTCTGAGTAGTGGAGATAGTTGATAAGGTTTACGGTGTGTGGTCACATCACAGTCCATGTCAGTAGCGCTCTGAGTAGTGGGGATAGTTGATAAGGCTTACTGTGTGTACTCACATCACAGTCTATGTCAGTAGCGCTCTGAGTAGTGGGGATAGTTGATAAGGCTTACTGTGTGTGGTCACATCACAGTCCATGTCAGGAGCGCTCTGAGTAGTGGGGATAGTTGATAAGGTTTACGGTGTGTGGTCACATCATAGTCCATGTCAGGAGCGCTCTGAATAGTGGAGATAGTTGGTAAGGCTTACTGAGTGTACTCACATAACAGTCCATGTCAGTAGCACTCTGAGTAGCGGGGATAGTTGATAAGGCTTACTGTGTGTAGTCACATCACAGTCCATGTCAGGAGCGCTCTGAGTAGTGGGGATAGTTGATAAGGTTTACGGTGTGTGGTCACATCATAGTCCATGTCAGGAGCGCTCTGAGTAGTGGAGATAGTTGATAAGGCTTACTGTGTGTAGTCACATAACAGTCCATGTCAGGAGCACTCTGAGTAGTGGGGATAGTTGATAAGGCTTACTGGGTGTACTCACATCACAGTCCATGTCAGGAGCACTCTGAGTAGTGGGGATAGTTGATAAGGCTTACTGTGTGTGGTCACATCACAGTCCATGTCAGGAGCGCTCTGAGTAGTGGAGATAGTTGATAAGGCTTACTGTGTATACTCACATCACATTCCATGTCAGGAGCACTCTGAGTAGTGGGGATAGTTGATAAGGCTTACTGTGTATACTCACATCACAGTCCATGTCAGGAGCACTCTGAGTAGTGGGGATAGTTGATAAGGCTTACTGGGTGTACTCACATCACAGTCCATGTCAGGAGCACTCTGAGTAGTGGGGATAGTTGATAAGGCTTACTGTGTGTGGTCACATCACAGTCCATGTCAGGAGCGCTCTGAGTAGTGGAGATAGTTGATAAGGCTTACTGTGTATACTCACATCACAGTCCATGTCAGGAGCGCTCTGAGTAGTGGAGATAGTTGATAAGGCTTACTGTGTATACTCACATCACAGTCCATGTCAGGAGCACTCTGAGTAGTGGGGATAGTTGATAAGGCTTACTGGGTGTACTCACATCACAGTCCATGTCAGGAGCACTCTGAGTAGTGGAGATAGTTGATAAGGCTTACTGTGTGTAGTCACATCACAGTCCATGTCAGGAGCGCACTGAGTAGTGGGGATAGTTGATAAGGCTTACTGTGTATACTCACATCACAGTCCATGTCAGGAGCACTCTGAGTAGTGGGGATAGTTGATAAGGATTACTGGGTGTAGTCACATCACAGTCCATGTCAGGAGCGCACTGAGTAGTGGGGTTAGTTGATAAGGCTTACTGTGTATACTCACATCACAGTCCATGTCAGGAGCACTCTGAGTAGTGGGGATAGTTGATAAGGCTTACTGGGTGTACTCACATCACAGTCCATGTCAGGAGCACTCTGAGTAGTGGGGATAGTTGATAAGGCTTACTGTGTGTGGTCACATCACAGTCCATGTCAGGAGCGCTCTGAGTATTGGAGATAGTTGATAAGGCTTACTGTGTGTGGTCACATCGCAGTCCATGTCAGGAGCGCTCTGAGTTGTGGAGATAATTGATAAGGCTTACTGTGTGTGGTCACATCACAGTCCGTGTCAGGAGCGCTCTGAGTAGTGGAGATAGTTGATAAGGCTTACTGTGTGTACTCACATCACAGTCCATGTCAGGAGCGCTCTGAGTAGTGGAGATAGTTGATAAGGCTTACTGTGTGTACTCACATCACAGTCCATGTCAGTAGCGCTCAGAGTAGTGGGAATAGTTGATAAGGCTCACTGTGTGTACTCACATCACAGTCCATGTCAGGAGCGCTCTGAGTAGTGGGGATAGTTGATAAGGCTTAATGTGTGTATTCACATCACAGTCCATGTCAGGAACGCTCTGAGAAGTGGAGATAGTTGATAAGGCTAACTGTGTGTAGTCACATCACAGTCCATGTCAGGAGCGCTCAGAGTAGTGGGAATAGTTGATAAGGCTCACTGTGTGTGGTCACATCACAGTCCATGTCAGTAGCGCTCTGAGTAGTGGGGATAGTTGATAAGGCTTACTGTGTGTAGTCACATCACAGTCCATGTCAGGAGCGTTCTGAGTAGTGGAGATAGTTGATAATGCTTACTGTGTGTAGTCACATCACAGTCCATGTCAGGAGCGCTCTGAGTAGTGGGAATAGTTGATAAGGCATACTGTGTGTACTCACATCACAGTCCATGTCAGTAGCGCTCAGAGTAGTGGGAATAGTTGATAAGGCTCACTGTGTGTGGTCACATCACAGTCCATGTCAGTAGCGCTCTGAGTAGTGGGGATAGTTGATAAGGCTTACTGTGTGTAGTCACATCACAGTCCATGTCAGGAGCGCTCTGAGTAGTGGGGATACTTGATAAGGCTTACTGTGTGTAGTCACATCACAGTCCATGTCAGGAGCGCTCTGAGTAGTGGAGATAGTTGATAAGGCTTACTGTGTGTACTCACATCACAGTCCATGTCAGTAGCGCTCAGAGTAGTGGGAATAGTTGATAAGGCTCACTGTGTGTGGTCACATCACAGTCCATGTCAGGAGCGCTCTGAGTAGTGGGGATACTTGATAAGGCTTACTGTGTGTAGTCACATCACAGTCCATGTCAGGAGCGCTCTGAGAAGTGGAGATAGTTGATAAGGCTTACTGTGTGTAGTCACATCACAGTCCATGTCAGGAGCGCTCTGAGAAGTGGAGATAGTTGATAAGGCTTACTGTGTGTACTCACATCACAGTCCATGTCAGGAGCGCTCTGAGTAGTGGGGATAGTTGATAAGGCTTACTGTGTGTGGTCACATCACAGTCCATGTCAGGAGCGCTCTGAGAAGTGGAGATAGTTGATAAGGCTTACTGTGTGTACTCACATCACAGTCCATGTCAAGAGCGCTCTGAGTAGTGGGGATAGTTGATAAGGCTTACTGTGTGTGGTCACATCACAGTCCATATCAGGAGCGCTCTGAGTAGTGGGAATAGTTGATAAGGCTCACTGTGTGTACTCACATCACAGTCCATGTCAGGAGCGCTCTGAGTAGTGGGAATAGTTGATAAGGCTTACTGTGTGTGGTCACATCACAGTCCATGTCAGGAGCGCTCTGAGTAGTGGAGATAATTGATAAGGCTTACTGTGTGTAGTCACATCACAGTCCATGTCAGGAGCGCTCTGAGTAGTGGGAATAGTTGATAAGGCTTACTGTGTGTAGTCACATCACAGTCCATGTCAGGAGCGCTCTGAGTAGTGGGAATAGTTGATAAGGCTTACTGTGTGTGGTCACATCACAGTCCGTGTCAGGAGCGCTCTGAGTAGTGGGAATAGTTGATAAGGCTTACTGTGTGTGGTCACATCACAGTCCATGTCAGGAGCGCTCTGAGTAGTGGGGATAGTTGATAAGGCTTACTGTGTGTGGTCACATCACAGTCCATGTCAGTAGCACTCTGAGTAGTGGAGATAGTTGATAAGGCTTACTGTATGTACTCACATCACAGTCCATGTCAGGAGCGCTCTGAATAGTGGGGATAGTTGATAAGGCTCACTGTGTGTAGTCACATCACAGTCTATGTCAGTGGCGCTCTGAGTAGTGGAGATAGTTGATAAGGTTTACGGTGTGTACTCACATCAAAGTCCATGTCAGGAGCGCTCTGAGTAGTGGGGAGAGTTGATAAGGCTTACTGAGTGTACTCACATCACAGTCCATGTCAGTAGCGCTCTGAGTAGTGGGGATAGTTGATAAGGCTTACTGTGTGTACTCACATCACAGTCTATGTCAGTAGCGCTCTGAGTAGTGGGGATAGTTGATAAGGCTTACTGTGTGTAGTCACATCACAGTCCATGTCAGGAGCGCTCTGAGTAGTGGGGATAGTTGATAAGGCTTACTGTGTGTAGTCACATCACAGTCTATGTCAGTGGCGCTCTGAGTAGTGGAGATAGTTGATAAGGTTTACGGTGTGTGGTCACATCACAGTCCATGTCAGTAGCGCTCTGAGTAGTGGGGATAGTTGATAAGGCTTACTGTGTGTACTCACATCACAGTCTATGTCAGTAGCGCTCTGAGTAGTGGGGATAGTTGATAAGGCTTACTGTGTGTACTCACATCACAGTCCATGTCAGGAGCGCTCTGAGTAGTGGGGATAGTTGATAAGGCTTACTGTGTGTAGTCACATCACAGTCTATGTCAGTGGCGCTCTGAGTAGTGGAGATAGTTGATAAGGTTTACGGTGTGTGGTCACATCATAGTCCATGTCAGTAGCGCTCTGAGTAGTGGGGATAGTTGATAAGGCTTACTGTGTGTACTCACATCACAGTCTATGTCAGTAGCGCTCTGAGTAGTGGGGATAGTTGATAAGGCTTACTGTGTGTGGTCACATCACAGTCCATGTCAGGAGCGCTCTGAGTAGTGGGGATAGTTGATAAGGTTTACGGTGTGTGGTCACATCATAGTCCATGTCAGGAGCGCTCTGAGTAGTGGGGATAGTTGATAAGGCTTACTGTGTGTAGTCACATCACAGTCTATGTCAGTGGCGCTCTGAGTAGTGGAGATAGTTGATAAGGTTTACGGTGTGTGGTCACATCACAGTCCATGTCAGTAGCGCTCTGAGTAGTGGGGATAGTTGATAAGGCTTACTGTGTGTACTCACATCACAGTCTATGTCAGTAGCGCTCTGAGTAGTGGGGATAGTTGATAAGGCTTACTGTGTGTACTCACATCACAGTCCATGTCAGGAGCGCTCTGAGTAGTGGGGATAGTTGATAAGGCTTACTGTGTGTAGTCACATCACAGTCTATGTCAGTGGCGCTCTGAGTAGTGGAGATAGTTGATAAGGTTTACGGTGTGTGGTCACATCACAGTCCATGTCAGTAGCGCTCTGAGTAGTGGGGATAGTTGATAAGGCTTACTGTGTGTACTCACATCACAGTCTATGTCAGTAGCGCTCTGAGTAGTGGGGATAGTTGATAAGGCTTACTGTGTGTGGTCACATCACAGTCCATGTCAGGAGCGCTCTGAGTAGTGGGGATAGTTGATAAGGTTTACGGTGTGTGGTCACATCATAGTCCATGTCAGGAGCGCTCTGAATAGTGGAGATAGTTGGTAAGGCTTACTGAGTGTACTCACATAACAGTCCATGTCAGTAGCACTCTGAGTAGCGGGGATAGTTGATAAGGCTTACTGTGTGTAGTCACATCACAGTCCATGTCAGGAGCGCTCTGAGTAGTGGGGATAGTTGATAAGGTTTACGGTGTGTGGTCACATCATAGTCCATGTCAGGAGCGCTCTGAGTAGTGGAGATAGTTGATAAGGCTTACTGTGTGTAGTCACATAACAGTCCATGTCAGGAGCACTCTGAGTAGTGGGGATAGTTGATAAGGCTTACTGGTTGTACTCACATCACAGTCCATGTCAGGAGCACTCTGAGTAGTGGGGATAGTTGATAAGGCTTACTGTGTGTGGTCACATCACAGTCCATGTCAGGAGCGCTCTGAGTAGTGGAGATAGTTGATAAGGCTTACTGTGTATACTCACATCACATTCCATGTCAGGAGCACTCTGAGTAGTGGGGATAGTTGATAAGGCTTACTGTGTATACTCACATCACAGTCCATGTCAGGAGCACTCTGAGTAGTGGGGATAGTTGATAAGGCTTACTGGGTGTACTCACATCACAGTCCATGTCAGGAGCACTCTGAGTAGTGGGGATAGTTGATAAGGCTTACTGTGTGTGGTCACATCACAGTCCATGTCAGGAGCGCTCTGAGTAGTGGAGATAGTTGATAAGGCTTACTGTGTATACTCACATCACAGTCCATGTCAGGAGCGCTCTGAGTAGTGGAGATAGTTGATAAGGCTTACTGTGTATACTCACATCACAGTCCATGTCAGGAGCACTCTGAGTAGTGGGGATAGTTGATAAGGCTTACTGGGTGTACTCACATCACAGTCCATGTCAGGAGCACTCTGAGTAGTGGAGATAGTTGATAAGGCTTACTGTGTGTAGTCACATCACAGTCCATGTCAGGAGCGCACTGAGTAGTGGGGATAGTTGATAAGGCTTACTGTGTATACTCACATCACAGTCCATGTCAGGAGCACTCTGAGTAGTGGGGATAGTTGATAAGGATTACTGGGTGTAGTCACATCACAGTCCATGTCAGGAGCGCACTGAGTAGTGGGGTTAGTTGATAAGGCTTACTGTGTATACTCACATCACAGTCCATGTCAGGAGCACTCTGAGTAGTGGGGATAGTTGATAAGGCTTACTGGGTGTACTCACATCACAGTCCATGTCAGGAGCACTCTGAGTAGTGGGGATAGTTGATAAGGCTTACTGTGTGTGGTCACATCACAGTCCATGTCAGGAGCGCTCTGAGTATTGGAGATAGTTGATAAGGCTTACTGTGTGTGGTCACATCGCAGTCCATGTCAGGAGCGCTCTGAGTAGTGGAGATAATTGATAAGGCTTACTGTGTGTGGTCACATCACAGTCCATGTCAGGAGCGCTCTGAGTAGTGGAGATAGTTGATAAGGCTTACTGTGTGTACTCACATCACAGTCCATGTCAGGAGCGCTCTGAGTAGTGGAGATAGTTGATAAGGCTTACTGTGTGTACTCACATCACAGTCCATGTCAGTAGCGCTCAGAGTAGTGGGAATAGTTGATAAGGCTCACTGTGTGTACTCACATCACAGTCCATGTCAGGAGCGCTCTGAGTAGTGGGGATAGTTGATAAGGCTTAATGTGTGTATTCACATCACAGTCCATGTCAGGAACGCTCTGAGAAGTGGAGATAGTTGATAAGGCTAACTGTGTGTAGTCACATCACAGTCCATGTCAGGAGCGCTCAGAGTAGTGGGAATAGTTGATAAGGCTCACTGTGTGTGGTCACATCACAGTCCATGTCAGTAGCGCTCTGAGTAGTGGGGATAGTTGATAAGGCTTACTGTGTGTAGTCACATCACAGTCCATGTCAGGAGCGTTCTGAGTAGTGGAGATAGTTGATAATGCTTACTGTGTGTAGTCACATCACAGTCCATGTCAGGAGCGCTCTGAGTAGTGGGAATAGTTGATAAGGCTTACTGTGTGTACTCACATCACAGTCCATGTCAGTAGCGCTCAGAGTAGTGGGAATAGTTGATAAGGCTCACTGTGTGTGGTCACATCACAGTCCATGTCAGTAGCGCTCTGAGTAGTGGGGATAGTTGATAAGGCTTACTGTGTGTAGTCACATCACAGTCCATGTCAGGAGCGCTCTGAGTAGTGGGGATACTTGATAAGGCTTACTGTGTGTAGTCACATCACAGTCCATGTCAGGAGCGCTCTGAGTAGTGGAGATAGTTGATAAGGCTTACTGTGTGTACTCACATCACAGTCCATGTCAGTAGCGCTCAGAGTAGTGGGAATAGTTGATAAGGCTCACTGTGTGTGGTCACATCACAGTCCATGTCAGGAGCGCTCTGAGTAGTGGGGATACTTGATAAGGCTTACTGTGTGTAGTCACATCACAGTCCATGTCAGGAGCGCTCTGAGAAGTGGAGATAGTTGATAAGGCTTACTGTGTGTAGTCACATCACAGTCCATGTCAGGAGCGCTCTGAGAAGTGGAGATAGTTGATAAGGCTTACTGTGTGTAGTCACATCACAGTCCATGTCAGGAGCGCTCTGAGTAGTGGAGATAGTTGATAAGGCTTACTGTGTGTAGTCACATCACAGTCCATGTCAGGAGCGTTCTGAGTTGTGGGGATAGTTGATAAGGCTTACTGTGTGTACTCACATCACAGTCCATGTCAGGAGCGCTCTGAGAAGTGGAGATAGTTGATAAGGCTTACTGTGTGTACTCACATCACAGTCCATGTCAGGAGCGCTCTGAGTAGTGGAGATAGTTGATAAGGCTTACTGTGTGTAGTCACATCACAGTCCATGTCAGGAGCGCTCTGAGTAGTGGGGATAGTTGATAAGGCTTACTGAGTGTGGTCACATCACAGTCCATGTCAGGAGCGCTCTGAGAAGTGGAGATAGTTGATAAGGCTTACTGTGTGTAGTCACATCACAGCCCATGTCAGGAGCGCTCTGAGAAGTGGAGATAGTTGATAAGGCTTACTGTGTGTAGTCACATCACAGTCCATGTCAGGAGCGCTCTGAGAAGTGGAGATAGTTGATAAGGCTTACTGTGTGTACTCACATCACAGTCCATGTCAGGAGCGCTCTGAGTAGTGGGGATAGTTGATAAGGCTTACTGTGTGTGGTCACATCACAGTCCATGTCAGGAGCGCTCTGAGAAGTGGAGATAGTTGATAAGGCTTACTGTGTGTACTCACATCACAGTCCATGTCAAGAGCGCTCTGAGTAGTGGGGATAGTTGATAAGGCTTACTGTGTGTGGTCACATCACAGTCCATATCAGGAGCGCTCTGAGTAGTGGGAATAGTTGATAAGGCTCACTGTGTGTACTCACATCACAGTCCATGTCAGGAGCGCTCTGAGTAGTGGGAATAGTTGATAAGGCTTACTGTGTGTGGTCACATCACAGTCCATGTCAGGAGCGCTCTGAGTAGTGGAGATAATTGATAAGGCTTACTGTGTGTAGTCACATCACAGTCCATGTCAGGAGCGCTCTGAGTAGTGGGAATAGTTGATAAGGCTTACTGTGTGTAGTCACATCACAGTCCATGTCAGGAGCGCTCTGAGTAGTGGGAATAGTTGATAAGGCTTACTGTGTGTGGTCACATCACAGTCCGTGTCAGGAGCGCTCTGAGTAGTGGGAATAGTTGATAAGGCTTACTGTGTGTGGTCACATCACAGTCCATGTCAGGAGCGCTCTGAGTAGTGGGGATAGTTGATAAGGCTTACTGTGTGTGGTCACATCACAGTCCATGTCAGTAGCACTCTGAGTAGTGGAGATAGTTGATAAGGCTTACTGTATGTACTCACATCACAGTCCATGTCAGGAGCGCTCTGAGTAGTGGGGATAGTTGATAAGGCTCACTGTGTGTAGTCACATCACAGTCTATGTCAGTGGCGCTCTGAGTAGTGGAGATAGTTGATAAGGTTTACGGTGTGTACTCACATCAAAGTCCATGTCAGGAGCGCTCTGAGTAGTGGGGAGAGTTGATAAGGCTTACTGAGTGTACTCACATCACAGTCCATGTCAGTAGCGCTCTGAGTAGTGGGGATAGTTGATAAGGCTTACTGTGTGTACTCACATCACAGTCTATGTCAGTAGCGCTCTGAGTAGTGGGGATAGTTGATAAGGCTTACTGTGTGTAGTCACATCACAGTCCATGTCAGGAGCGCTCTGAGTAGTGGGGATAGTTGATAAGGCTTACTGTGTGTAGTCACATCACAGTCTATGTCAGTGGCGCTCTGAGTAGTGGAGATAGTTGATAAGGTTTACGGTGTGTGGTCACATCACAGTCCATGTCAGTAGCGCTCTGAGTAGTGGGGATAGTTGATAAGGCTTACTGTGTGTACTCACATCACAGTCTATGTCAGTAGCGCTCTGAGTAGTGGGGATAGTTGATAAGGCTTACTGTGTGTACTCACATCACAGTCCATGTCAGGAGCGCTCTGAGTAGTGGGGATAGTTGATAAGGCTTACTGTGTGTAGTCACATCACAGTCTATGTCAGTGGCGCTCTGAGTAGTGGAGATAGTTGATAAGGTTTACGGTGTGTGGTCACATCATAGTCCATGTCAGTAGCGCTCTGAGTAGTGGGGATAGTTGATAAGGCTTACTGTGTGTACTCACATCACAGTCTATGTCAGTAGCGCTCTGAGTAGTGGGGATAGTTGATAAGGCTTACTGTGTGTGGTCACATCACAGTCCATGTCAGGAGCGCTCTGAGTAGTGGGGATAGTTGATAAGGTTTACGGTGTGTGGTCACATCATAGTCCATGTCAGGAGCGCTCTGAATAGTGGAGATAGTTGGTAAGGCTTACTGAGTGTACTCACATAACAGTCCATGTCAGTAGCACTCTGAGTAGCGGGGATAGTTGATAAGGCTTACTGTGTGTAGTCACATCACAGTCCATGTCAGGAGCGCTCTGAGTAGTGGGGATAGTTGATAAGGTTTACGGTGTGTGGTCACATCATAGTCCATGTCAGGAGCGCTCTGAGTAGTGGAGATAGTTGATAAGGCTTACTGTGTGTAGTCACATAACAGTCCATGTCAGGAGCACTCTGAGTAGTGGGGATAGTTGATAAGGCTTACTGGGTGTACTCACATCACAGTCCATGTCAGGAGCACTCTGAGTAGTGGGGATAGTTGATAAGGCTTACTGTGTGTGGTCACATCACAGTCCATGTCAGGAGCGCTCTGAGTAGTGGAGATAGTTGATAAGGCTTACTGTGTATACTCACATCACAGTCCATGTCAGTAGCACTCTGAGTAGTGGGGATAGTTGATAAGGCTTACTGTGTATACTCACATCACAGTCCATGTCAGGAGCACTCTGAGTAGTGGGGATAGTTGATAAGGCTTACTGGGTGTACTCACATCACAGTCCATGTCAGGAGCACTCTGAGTAGTGGGGATAGTTGATAAGGCTTACTGTGTGTGGTCACATCACAGTCCATGTCAGGAGCGCTCTGAGTAGTGGAGATAGTTGATAAGGCTTACTGTGTATACTCACATCACAGTCCATGTCAGGAGCGCTCTGAGTAGTGGAGATAGTTGATAAGGCTTACTGTGTATACTCACATCACAGTCCATGTCAGGAGCACTCTGAGTAGTGGGGATAGTTGATAAGGCTTACTGGGTGTACTCACATCACAGTCCATGTCAGGAGCACTCTGAGTAGTGGAGATAGTTGATAAGGCTTACTGTGTGTAGTCACATCACAGTCCATGTCAGGAGCGCACTGAGTAGTGGGGATAGTTGATAAGGCTTACTGTGTATACTCACATCACAGTCCATGTCAGGAGCACTCTGAGTAGTGGGGATAGTTGATAAGGATTACTGGGTGTAGTCACATCACAGTCCATGTCAGGAGCGCACTGAGTAGTGGGGTTAGTTGATAAGGCTTACTGTGTATACTCACATCACAGTCCATGTCAGGAGCACTCTGAGTAGTGGGGATAGTTGATAAGGCTTACTGGGTGTACTCACATCACAGTCCATGTCAGGAGCACTCTGAGTAGTGGGGATAGTTGATAAGGCTTACTGTGTGTGGTCACATCACAGTCCATGTCAGGAGCGCACTGAGTAGTGGGGATAGTTGATAAGGCTTACTGTGTGTAGTCACATCACAGTCCATGTCAGGAGCGCTCTGAGTAGTGGAGATAGTTGATAAGGCTTACTGTGTGTAGTCACATCACAGTCCATGTCAGGAGCGCACTGAGTAGTGGGGATAGTTGATAAGGCTTACTGTGTATACTCACATCACAGTCCATGTCAGGAGCACTCTGAGTAGTGGGGATAGTTGATAAGGCTTACTGGGTGTACTCACATCACAGTCCATGTCAGGAGCACTCTGAGTAGTGGGGATAGTTGATAAGGCTTACTGTGTGTGGTCACATCACAGTCCATGTCAGGAGCGCACTGAGTAGTGGGGATAGTTGATAAGGCTCACTGTGTGTACTCACATCATAGTCCATGTCAGGAGCGCTCTGAGTAGTGGAGATAGTTGATAAGGCTTACTGTGTGTACTCACATCACAGTCCATGTCAGGAGCACTCTGAGTAGTGGGGATAGTTGATAAGGCTTACTGGGTGTACTCACATCACAGTCCATGTCAGGAGCACTCTGAGTAGTGGGGATAGTTGATAAGGCTTACTGTGTGTGGTCACATCACAGTCCATGTCAGGAGCGCTCTGAGTAGTGGAGATAGTTGATAAGGCTTACTGTGTATACTCACATCACAGTCCATGTCAGGAGCGCTCTGAGTAGTGGAGATAGTTGATAAGGCTTACTGTGTGTAGTCACATCACAGTCCATGTCAGGAGCGCTCTGAGTAGTGGAGATAGTTGATAAGGCTTACTGTGTGTAGTCACATCACAGTCCATGTCAGGAGCGCTCTGAGTAGTGGAGATAGTTGATAAGGCTTACTGTTTGTAGTCACATCACAGTCCATGTCAGGAGCGCTCTGCGTAGTGGAGATAATTGATAAGGCTTACTGTGTGTGGTCACATCACAGTCCATGTCAGGAGCGCTCTGAGTAGTGGAGACAGTTGATAAGGCCTACTGTGTGTAGTCACATCACAGTCCATGTCAGGAGCGTTCTGAGTAGTGGGGATAGTTGATAAGGTTTACGGTGTGTGGTCACATCACAGTCCATGTCAGGAGCGCTCTGAGTAGTGGGGATAGTTGATAAGGCTTACTGTGTGTACTCACATCACAGTCCATGTCAGGAGCGCTCTGAGTAGTGGGGATAGTTGATAAGGCTTACTGTGTGTAGTCACATCACAGTCCATGTCAGGAGCGCTCTGAGTAGTGGGGATAGTTGATAAGGCTTACTGTGTGTGGTCACATCACAGTTCATGTCAGTAGCACTCTGAGTAGTGGAGATAGTTGATAAGGCTTACTGTGTGTGGTCACATCACAGTCCATGTCAGGAGCGCTCTGAGTAGTGGAGATAGTTGATAAGGCTTACTGTGTGTGGTCACATCACAGTCCATGTCAGGAGCGCTCTGAGAAGTGGAGATAGTTGATAAGGCTTACTGTGTGTACTCACATCACAGTCCATGTCAGGAGCGCTCTGAGTAGTGGGGATAGTTGATAAGTCTTACTGTGTGGTCACATCACAGTCCATGTCAGGAGCGCTCTGAGTAGTGGGGATAGTTGATAAGTCTTACTGTGTGTGGTCACATCACAGTCCATGTCAGTAGCGCTCTGAATAGTGGAGATAGTTGATAAGGCCTACTGTGTGTACTCACATCACAGTCCATGTCAGGAGCGCTCTGAGTAGTGGGGATAGTTGATAAGTCTTACTGTGTGGTCACATCACAGTCCATGTCTGGAGCGCTCTGAGTAGTGGGGATAGTTGATAAGTCTTACTGTGTGTGGTCACATCACAGTCCATGTCAGGAGCGCTCTGAGTAGTGGGGATAGTTGATAAGGCTTACTGGGTGTACTCACATCACAGTCCATGTCAGGAGCACTCTGAGTAGTGGAGATAGTTGATAAGGCTTACTGTGTGTAGTCACATCACAGTCCATGTCAGGAGCGCACTGAGTAGTGGGGATAGTTGATAAGGCTTACTGTGTATACTCACATCACAGTCCATGTCAGGAGCACTCTGAGTAGTGGGGATAGTTGATAAGGATTACTGGGTGTAGTCACATCACAGTCCATGTCAGGAGCGCACTGAGTAGTGGGGTTAGTTGATAAGGCTTACTGTGTATACTCACATCACAGTCCTTGTCAGGAGCACTCTGAGTAGTGGGGATAGTTGATAAGGCTTACTGGGTGTACTCACATCACAGTCCATGTCAGGAGCACTCTGAGTAGTGGGGATAGTTGATAAGGCTTACTGTGTGTGGTCACATCACAGTCCATGTCAGGAGCGCTCTGAGTATTGGAGATAGTTGATAAGGCTTACTGTGTGTGGTCACATCGCAGTCCATGTCAGGAGCGCTCTGAGTAGTGGAGATAATTGATAAGGCTTACTGTGTGTGGTCACATCACAGTCCATGTCAGGAGCGCTCTGAGTAGTGGAGATAGTTGATAAGGCTTACTGTGTGTACTCACATCACAGTCCATGTCAGGAGCGCTCTGAGTAGTGGAGATAGTTGATAAGGCTTACTGTGTGTACTCACATCACAGTCCATGTCAGTAGCGCTCAGAGTAGTGGGAATAGTTGATAAGGCTCACTGTGTGTACTCACATCACAGTCCATGTCAGGAGCGCTCTGAGTAGTGGGGATAGTTGATAAGGCTTAATGTGTGTATTCACATCACAGTCCATGTCAGGAACGCTCTGAGAAGTGGAGATAGTTGATAAGGCTAACTGTGTGTAGTCACATCACAGTCCATGTCAGGAGCGCTCAGAGTAGTGGGAATAGTTGATAAGGCTCACTGTGTGTGGTCACATCACAGTCCATGTCAGTAGCGCTCTGAGTAGTGGGGATAGTTGATAAGGCTTACTGTGTGTAGTCACATCACAGTCCATGTCAGGAGCGTTCTGAGTAGTGGAGATAGTTGATAATGCTTACTGTGTGTAGTCACATCACAGTCCATGTCAGGAGCGCTCTGAGTAGTGGGAATAGTTGATAAGGCTTACTGTGTGTACTCACATCACAGTCCATGTCAGTAGCGCTCAGAGTAGTGGGAATAGTTGATAAGGCTCACTGTGTGTGGTCACATCACAGTCCATGTCAGTAGCGCTCTGAGTAGTGGGGATAGTTGATAAGGCTTACTGTGTGTAGTCACATCACAGTCCATGTCAGGAGCGCTCTGAGTAGTGGGGATAGTTGATAAGGCTTACTGTGTGTAGTCACATCACAGTCCATGTCAGGAGCGCTCTGAGTAGTGGAGATAGTTGATAAGGCTTACTGTGTGTACTCACATCACAGTCCATGTCAGTAGCGCTCAGAGTAGTGGGAATAGTTGATAAGGCTCACTGTGTGTGGTCACATCACAATCCATGTCAGGAGCGCTCTGAGTAGTGGGGATACTTGATAAGGCTTACTGTGTGTAGTCACATCACAGTCCATGTCAGGAGCGCTCTGAGAAGTGGAGATAGTTGATAAGGCTTACTGTGTGTAGTCACATCACAGTCCATGTCAGGAGCGCTCTGAGAAGTGGAGATAGTTGATAAGGCTTACTGTGTGTAGTCACATCACAGTCCATGTCAGGAGCGCTCTGAGTAGTGGAGATAGTTGATAAGGCTTACTGTGTGTAGTCACATCACAGTCCATGTCAGGAGCGTTCTGAGTTGTGGGGATAGTTGATAAGGCTTACTGTGTGTACTCACATCACAGTCCATGTCAGGAGCGCTCTGAGAAGTGGAGATAGTTGATAAGGCTTACTGTGTGTACTCACATCACAGTCCATGTCAGGAGCGCTCTGAGTAGTGGAGATAGTTGATAAGGCTTACTGTGTGTAGTCACATCACAGTCCATGTCAGGAGCGCTCTGAGTAGTGGGGATAGTTGATAAGGCTTACTGAGTGTGGTCACATCACAGTCCATGTCAGGAGCGCTCTGAGAAGTGGAGATAGTTGATAAGGCTTACTGTGTGTAGTCACATCACAGCCCATGTCAGGAGCGCTCTGAGAAGTGGAGATAGTTGATAAGGCTTACTGTGTGTAGTCACATCACAGTCCATGTCAGGAGCGCTCTGAGAAGTGGAGATAGTTGATAAGGCTTACTGTGTGTACTCACATCACAGTCCATGTCAGGAGCGCTCTGAGTAGTGGGGATAGTTGATAAGGCTTACTGTGTGTGGTCACATCACAGTCCATGTCAGGAGCGCTCTGAGAAGTGGAGATAGTTGATAAGGCTTACTGTGTGTACTCACATCACAGTCCATGTCAAGAGCGCTCTGAGTAGTGGGGATAGTTGATAAGGCTTACTGTGTGTGGTCACATCACAGTCCATATCAGGAGCGCTCTGAGTAGTGGGAATAGTTGATAAGGCTCACTGTGTGTACTCACATCACAGTCCATGTCAGGAGCGCTCTGAGTAGTGGGAATAGTTGATAAGGCTTACTGTGTGTGGTCACATCACAGTCCATGTCAGGAGCGCTCTGAGTAGTGGAGATAATTGATAAGGCTTACTGTGTGTAGTCACATCACAGTCCATGTCAGGAGCGCTCTGAGTAGTGGGAATAGTTGATAAGGCTTACTGTGTGTGGTCACATCACAGTCCGTGTCAGGAGCGCTCTGAGTAGTGGGAATAGTTGATAAGGCTTACTGTGTGTGGTCACATCACAGTCCATGTCAGGAGCGCTCTGAGTAGTGGGGATAGTTGATAAGGCTTACTGTGTGTGGTCACATCACAGTCCATGTCAGTAGCACTCTGAGTAGTGGAGATAGTTGATAAGGCTTACTGTATGTACTCACATCACAGTCCATGTCAGGAGCGCTCTGAGTAGTGGGGATAGTTGATAAGGCTCACTGTGTGTAGTCACATCACAGTCTATGTCAGTGGCGCTCTGAGTAGTGGAGATAGTTGATAAGGTTTACGGTGTGTACTCACATCAAAGTCCATGTCAGGAGCGCTCTGAGTAGTGGGGAGAGTTGATAAGGCTTACTGAGTGTACTCACATCACAGTCCATGTCAGTAGCGCTCTGAGTAGTGGGGATAGTTGATAAGGCTTACTGTGTGTACTCACATCACAGTCTATGTCAGTAGCGCTCTGAGTAGTGGGGATAGTTGATAAGGCTTACTGTGTGTAGTCACATCACAGTCCATGTCAGGAGCGCTCTGAGTAGTGGGGATAGTTGATAAGGCTTACTGTGTGTAGTCACATCACAGTCTATGTCAGTGGCGCTCTGAGTAGTGGAGATAGTTGATAAGGTTTACGGTGTGTGGTCACATCACAGTCCATGTCAGTAGCGCTCTGAGTAGTGGGGATAGTTGATAAGGCTTACTGTGTGTACTCACATCACAGTCTATGTCAGTAGCGCTCTGAGTAGTGGGGATAGTTGATAAGGCTTACTGTGTGTACTCACATCACAGTCCATGTCAGGAGCGCTCTGAGTAGTGGGGATAGTTGATAAGGCTTACTGTGTGTAGTCACATCACAGTCTATGTCAGTGGCGCTCTGAGTAGTGGAGATAGTTGATAAGGTTTACGGTGTGTGGTCACATCATAGTCCATGTCAGTAGCGCTCTGAGTAGTGGGGATAGTTGATAAGGCTTACTGTGTGTACTCACATCACAGTCTATGTCAGTAGCGCTCTGAGTAGTGGGGATAGTTGATAAGGCTTACTGTGTGTGGTCACATCACAGTCCATGTCAGGAGCGCTCTGAGTAGTGGGGATAGTTGATAAGGTTTACGGTGTGTGGTCACATCATAGTCCATGTCAGGAGCGCTCTGAATAGTGGAGATAGTTGGTAAGGCTTACTGAGTGTACTCACATAACAGTCCATGTCAGTAGCACTCTGAGTAGCGGGGATAGTTGATAAGGCTTACTGTGTGTAGTCACATCACAGTCCATGTCAGGAGCGCTCTGAGTAGTGGGGATAGTTGATAAGGTTTACGGTGTGTGGTCACATCATAGTCCATGTCAGGAGCGCTCTGAGTAGTGGAGATAGTTGATAAGGCTTACTGTGTGTAGTCACATAACAGTCCATGTCAGGAGCACTCTGAGTAGTGGGGATAGTTGATAAGGCTTACTGGGTGTACTCACATCACAGTCCATGTCAGGAGCACTCTGAGTAGTGGGGATAGTTGATAAGGCTTACTGTGTGTGGTCACATCACACTCCATGTCAGGAGCGCTCTGAGTAGTGGAGATAGTTGATAAGGCTTACTGTGTATACTCACATCACAGTCCATGTCAGTAGCACTCTGAGTAGTGGGGATAGTTGATAAGGCTTACTGTGTATACTCACATCACAGTCCATGTCAGGAGCACTCTGAGTAGTGGGGATAGTTGATAAGGCTTACTGGGTGTACTCACATCACAGTCCATGTCAGGAGCACTCTGAGTAGTGGGGATAGTTGATAAGGCTTACTGTGTGTGGTCACATCACAGTCCATGTCAGGAGCGCTCTGAGTAGTGGAGATAGTTGATAAGGCTTACTGTGTATACTCACATCACAGTCCATGTCAGGAGCGCTCTGAGTAGTGGAGATAGTTGATAAGGCTTACTGTGTATACTCACATCACAGTCCATGTCAGGAGCACTCTGAGTAGTGGGGATAGTTGATAAGGCTTACTGGGTGTACTCACATCACAGTCCATGTCAGGAGCACTCTGAGTAGTGGAGATAGTTGATAAGGCTTACTGTGTGTAGTCACATCACAGTCCATGTCAGGAGCGCACTGAGTAGTGGGGATAGTTGATAAGGCTTACTGTGTATACTCACATCACAGTCCATGTCAGGAGCACTCTGAGTAGTGGGGATAGTTGATAAGGATTACTGGGTGTAGTCACATCACAGTCCATGTCAGGAGCGCACTGAGTAGTGGGGTTAGTTGATAAGGCTTACTGTGTATACTCACATCACAGTCCATGTCAGGAGCACTCTGAGTAGTGGGGATAGTTGATAAGGCTTACTGGGTGTACTCACATCACAGTCCATGTCAGGAGCACTCTGAGTAGTGGGGATAGTTGATAAGGCTTACTGTGTGTGGTCACATCACAGTCCATGTCAGGAGCGCACTGAGTAGTGGGGATAGTTGATAAGGCTTACTGTGTGTAGTCACATCACAGTCCATGTCAGGAGCGCTCTGAGTAGTGGAGATAGTTGATAAGGCTTACTGTGTGTAGTCACATCACAGTCCATGTCAGGAGCGCACTGAGTAGTGGGGATAGTTGATAAGGCTTACTGTGTATACTCACATCACAGTCCATGTCAGGAGCACTCTGAGTAGTGGGGATAGTTGATAAGGCTTACTGGGTGTACTCACATCACAGTCCATGTCAGGAGCACTCTGAGTAGTGGGGATAGTTGATAAGGCTTACTGTGTGTGGTCACATCACAGTCCATGTCAGGAGCGCACTGAGTAGTGGGGATAGTTGATAAGGCTCACTGTGTGTACTCACATCATAGTCCATGTCAGGAGCGCTCTGAGTAGTGGAGATAGTTGATAAGGCTTACTGTGTGTACTCACATCACAGTCCATGTCAGGAGCACTCTGAGTAGTGGGGATAGTTGATAAGGCTTACTGGGTGTACTCACATCACAGTCCATGTCAGGAGCACTCTGAGTAGTGGGGATAGTTGATAAGGCTTACTGTGTGTGGTCACATCACAGTCCATGTCAGGAGCGCTCTGAGTAGTGGAGATAGTTGATAAGGCTTACTGTGTATACTCACATCACAGTCCATGTCAGGAGCGCTCTGAGTAGTGGAGATAGTTGATAAGGCTTACTGTGTGTAGTCACATCACAGTCCATGTCAGGAGCGCTCTGAGTAGTGGAGATAGTTGATAAGGCTTACTGTGTGTAGTCACATCACAGTCCATGTCAGGAGCGCTCTGAGTAGTGGAGATAGTTGATAAGGCTTACTGTTTGTAGTCACATCACAGTCCATGTCAGGAGCGCTCTGCGTAGTGGAGATAATTGATAAGGCTTACTGTGTGTGGTCACATCACAGTCCATGTCAGGAGCGCTCTGAGTAGTGGAGACAGTTGATAAGGCCTACTGTGTGTAGTCACATCACAGTCCATGTCAGGAGCGTTCTGAGTAGTGGGGATAGTTGATAAGGTTTACGGTGTGTGGTCACATCACAGTCCATGTCAGGAGCGCTCTGAGTAGTGGGGATAGTTGATAAGGCTTACTGTGTGTACTCACATCACAGTCCATGTCAGGAGCGCTCTGAGTAGTGGGGATAGTTGATAAGGCTTACTGTGTGTAGTCACATCACAGTCCATGTCAGGAGCGCTCTGAGTAGTGGGGATAGTTGATAAGGCTTACTGTGTGTGGTCACATCACAGTTCATGTCAGTAGCACTCTGAGTAGTGGAGATAGTTGATAAGGCTTACTGTGTGTGGTCACATCACAGTCCATGTCAGGAGCGCTCTGAGTAGTGGAGATAGTTGATAAGGCTTACTGTGTGTGGTCACATCACAGTCCATGTCAGGAGCGCTCTGAGAAGTGGAGATAGTTGATAAGGCTTACTGTGTGTACTCACATCACAGTCCATGTCAGGAGCGCTCTGAGTAGTGGGGATAGTTGATAAGTCTTACTGTGTGGTCACATCACAGTCCATGTCAGGAGCGCTCTGAGTAGTGGGGATAGTTGATAAGTCTTACTGTGTGTGGTCACATCACAGTCCATGTCAGTAGCGCTCTGAATAGTGGAGATAGTTGATAAGGCCTACTGTGTGTACTCACATCACAGTCCATGTCAGGAGCGCTCTGAGTAGTGGGGATAGTTGATAAGTCTTACTGTGTGGTCACATCACAGTCCATGTCTGGAGCGCTCTGAGTAGTGGGGATAGTTGATAAGTCTTACTGTGTGTGGTCACATCACAGTCCATGTCAGGAGCGCTCTGAGTAGTGGGGATAGTTGATAAGGCTTACTGTGTGTACTCACATCACAGTCCATGTCAGTAGTGCTCTGAGTAGTGGGGATAGTTGATAAGGCTTACTGTGTGTAGTCACATCACAGTCCATGTCAGGAGCGCTCTGAGTAGTGGGGATAGTTGATAAGTCTTACTGTGTAGTCACATCACAGTCCATGTCAGGAGCGCTCTGAGTAGTGGGGATAGTTGATAAGGCTTACTGTGTGTAGTCACATCACAGTCCATGTCAGGAGCGCTCTGAGTTGTGGGGATAGTTGATAAGGCTCACTGAGTGTAGTCACATCACAGAATGCTGTCACCCTGCGCTCAAGCTATCAATACACTTGTAGAGGAAGAATACAAATAGTAAACTACTCACCATGAGAGGATCTAGTTGTTTTTTATTGTGCTTCCCTTTTCCTGAGAGGTTTGATACAGCCAGGACATCACGAGGGAACAGGTAGTCGAGCAGAGTAATGGCCATTTTCTCAGGGGTTTGGCAGCACATATTTATATTCAGCAATTTTCTGAAAAGGGAAACAAAGTGCACATTTGAAAGCAGTGTTGCCAAATCTTGAAATGCGAAAGAACTAAACCCTACGCTTTAAAACACCAGAAAAGCACCAGCTGGACTATGATTCAAAACACTAGATATTTTTTTTATTAATGTACGTATCAACGGATTTTTACGTACATTTCTGTCATTACAAATCATCTTCTTCACTTGCGGAGCCTGCTACCGTTATTACACCTTTAAAGCAGGAAGCTGCAGTACAGCTGTAGCTCTGTATACTTCCAATTTTGGCCACTATTATATCATTTGGAAGTTCGCAGTCATGACAGAATTTTCCCTCTGTTTTTAGTCCAAATTGCACACACAGAATGGAATGCAATGTTTGAATTTCATCTGATTTCTTTGCTTCGTTTTCACTAATTGAACTTCGCTAAACACTCTCCCTACATCTGCATTAGAGTGAGGGAGCAAAGATACGTAAGTAACTATCTTTAATATATTTGCAAAGGGATTTTCTCCATCTGCATCCCTATATGATGCCACTTTTAGAGTGTCTCCTACTTCAACCCATTTAATGAGATGCAATTTTTTCCACTCATTGTCTACCGCTGTAATTAC
This sequence comes from Meconema thalassinum, assembly GCA_946902985.2. Classification (NCBI taxonomy): domain Eukaryota; kingdom Metazoa; phylum Arthropoda; class Insecta; order Orthoptera; family Tettigoniidae; genus Meconema; species Meconema thalassinum. The sequence continues at coordinate 4,181,964 of OX336392.1, read as the reverse complement.
ATCTGGGTCCTGCACAAACAGCTGTATTATTTCAACAATAGATGGTTTGATTGGCTTTAGGCATTCCAACACGCAGGCCTACAAGGGATGTCCAACACGCAGGCCTTACAAGGGATGTCCAACACGCAGGTCTTACAAGGGATGTCCAACACGCAGGCCTTACAAGGGATGTCCAACACGCAGGTCTTACAAGGGATGTCCAACACGCAGGTCTTACAAGGGATGTCCAACACGCAGGCCTTACAAGGGATGTCCAACACGCAGGCCTTACAAGGGATGTCCAACACGCAGGTCTTACAAGGGATGTCCAACACGCAGGCCTACAAGGGATGTCCAACACGCAGGCCTTACAAGGGATGTCCAACACGCAGGTCTTACAAGGGATGTCCAACACGCAGGCCTTACAAGGGATGTCCAACACGCAGGTCTTACAAGGGATGTCCAACACGCAGGTCTTACAAGGGATGTCCAACACGCAGGTCTTACAAGGGATGTCCAACACGCAGGCCTTACAAGGGATGTCCAACACGCAGGCCTTACAAGGGATGTCCAACACGCAGGTCTTACAAGGGATGTCCAACACGCAGGTCTTACAAGGGATGTCCAACACGCAGGTCTTACAAGGGATGTCCAACACGCAGGTCTTACAAGGGATGTCCAACACGCAGGTCTTACAAGGGATGTCCAACACGCAGGTCTTACAAGGGATGTCCAACACGCAGGCGAAACGAATTTTGTTCAAGATATTTTAAATTATACTTAACTAGCAGTAGTGCCCGGCTTCGCCCGGTGGATTTAGTTGTTTTATGGATGATAATGAATATTACTACAGAACTGGCACATGATACTTAAACTACCAGAAAAAGAATAATTAAATATAACTTTTTGAGGTGGTGGTGGTGGTGGTGGTGGTGGTGGTTGTAGTGAAGGTGATAATCAGTACAATATAATGGACGTAACATTTAGATCATTTTCCCCTAATGATAATAATGAATAGGGAAACGGCTATTTACTAACTACAGCACTGACACATGCAATTTACAAACAAATTTCTAAAAATGATTAGAAAGAGGAGTAAGTGAAATAAAAGACACTGCCTAGGGCCTATATCTCATTGTCTGTTAGAAATGTAGAGACCAATAGTGTCGTCATTTATCGCATAGCGCCGTAGGAAAATGATCAGAACACTTTGGAAAACTTCGGCTGTCCCGAGCTCCTGAGCTAGCAATAGTATCATTTATGGCCACATAGCGCTCGACGATAAGTTTGAGAATAAATTAAGGTAAATTTGAAAGCACCAACGCTTATTGCAGCTGATAACCTCAGTGTACTGCACCAACACCATCGCCCTTATACAGAGGCATAATTTGTTCATGGTAACTGTTTTAAGGGGCAAAATAAATCTTTTTGCACTAATTACTCCCCGTGACTGCAATTTATAAGCAGCGCAAGATTTAACTACGGTATTTTCGCAATTCTGCACCAGAACACTGGTAGGGGCGACGTGATGCAGCTCGAATTGCCAGTCAACAATAGACTTATTAAAATACTCTTACAGTTACACTACTACGGACATGAATTATTCTAGGGCCTTAATATATGGCTTTCAAGTTCAGTTTGTTTGTTATTCTGAATGTAGGGAATGGATAGCGTTGTCGAAAATATCAAGTGGACAGTGTTACCAGCAGGGTTTCAATGTGTATGTATAATTTGGTGCAATTAGGAGGAACGGTGTAGATTTGTGCCAATGGACCTAACTGCAGGGAATGGAGTGGTCTGTCCGAAATTTCAAGCAGACAGTGTTACTCGCAGGGTTCCCAAGTGTAAGTATGTGAAATTTGGTTCAGATCGGTGAAACGGTGTAGATTTGTGCCAAAGGGCGTAAATGCAGGGAATGGAGAGGTCTGTCCGAAATTTAACATAGCCTAAACGATTCCTCTTGAATCTGGCTATCATATTAAAAGAAGAATTTTTCGAATCCGACTGGTAGTTCCAGAGATTAGCACGTTTAAACACAAAAACACACAAGCTCTTCAGCTTTATTATATTAGTATCGATTTCAAATATACGGTATATGCTAAAAATATGCTGTTATGTTTAGAATATGCAATGAATCCAGTAACCCGCAAAAAAAGCATTTGCATATGCATTTTCAAAAGATCCGGTCCCTACAGATTAGAATACCAATAAGGCTCTCCAGCTCACAGATGACCTCGCTGTTTCACAACCTATCGTCCTAACGTTTCATGAAGACGATGTTTTCTTAAGAAACCTTTGTTAATAAATAATAAGTTATCCCAATAAAAGTATCCTAGAGACCATTGATGGGAAGTGGACGCAAACCTTCACTTGTTTCTAATCAATTTATACAGAAATAGCAGTAGTATCCGGCTTCGCCCGCTGGATTTATTTGTTTTATGGATTATGAATGCTACTACTGAACTGACACAAACTAACAGATAAAATATGTTAAAAATAGACTATAACTTTTTGTGGTGGTGATAAGTAATATAATGGACGTAAGATCAGTGGCGTTTTTAATTGGTGGTCTGCAGGACTGCAGTCCCCCCCCCCCCCCCCCCCCCCCCCCCCCCCGGTTCTTCACACGTACGTAATGCAACATTGCATATTCAATTGGGAAATATTGCCGGTAGTGGGTAGTTGAAGAGTCCATAGCTTCAGTCGGAATTCGGTAGCTCACAACCTAGCCACCCACAATGCGCAGTCGTTAAAATACTAGGAGTAAATAATAACTTGACTTTCATTTATTCCTTGAGAAAGTTGTCAATTTTCTCGTCGATAAATTAAATAATGAAAGTTATTGTTATATAAATGATCATACCTTTCCAACCCATTGCATCGGCAATGAGCCTCCACGTCTGATCTTCAAGCAGGTTTATTATTATGATTCGTGTACAACGATTTATAAGATGCGTTCAAAAAGTAACGAGCCGGAGGCTGTAATGCGCAAACCGGTGACGACATCGGCTAATCGTGGCGTGTGTAACGAGGTGTGGTTCCGACCAGAGCGTGGAAGGTCACACCCGTCGCTAGAGGGCACGCGTGCACGTCACGTGACAATACAAAGCGAGCAGCAGCATGCATCAATCGTCCAACCAAGACCAAGACAGTAGGCCATTCGACATGCTTCCTGGTGTGGTTGAAGACTGTAGGGTACCCATTGGGCACACACTTTCCGCAAGTGCAGTCGTTCCTTTATGATGGTGTGCACACTTCCGACGCTCAATCCGACCACGGCGGCTATGGCGTTCACTGTCACTCGGCGGTCCTGGGTAATGAGTGCATCAACCAGCAGGTCGTTGTCATCGGTAATGCAGGGGGGTGCCCTAGACCGGGCATCATCGGCTAACGACACCCGTCCTTCCCTGAAGCGCTTGTGCCACACCTTGACTCTTGCAAGGGACATGCAGTGTTCGCCGTACACTTGTGACATTCGGCAATGAATGTCCGTTCCCCCTGCTCCTTTCGTTGTCAGGACCGAACAACACATATTTGCTCTTCGTTTGACGCCTCCATGTCACTATTTGCAATGCGACTGGCAGCGTTGGACGATTGATGCCTGCTGCTGCTCGCTTTGTATCGTCACGTGACGTGCACGCATGCCCTCTAGCGACGGGCTGTGACCTTCCACGCTCTGGTCGGAACCACATCTCGTTACACACGCCACGATTAGCCGATGTCGTCACCGGTTTGCGCATTACAGCCTCCGGCTCGTTACTTTTTGAACGCACCTTATAATAATATCAAAAGTAATTCCAGTGCACAAAACCGGTTTAAAATATGAATTAGATAACTATCGTCCTATTACCTTACCAACTGGTATTGCAAAAATTGTGGGAAAAAACATGTATAAGAGACTGATAAGTTTTATAGAAAAAATAAATTACTGTCAAACTCACAACATGGATTCAGAACGGAAAGATCTACCCAGACAGCAATTTATGAATGTAGTAATAGTATACTGAAATTAATTGACAATAAGGAACATGTAACTGGCCTATTCTCGGATTTATCGAAAGCATTTGATGTTGTTGACCATAAAATCCTCCTTACAAAGCTAAATCAATATGGTATTAGAGGTCTAGCTAATAAATGGATAGAGTCTTACTTAACAACGCGTAAACAAATAGTAAGCATGAGACACAAGGATGATGGAACCAAATTACTTAATGAAACATTGTCCAATGAGGGAATCATTAAATTTGGAGTACCCCAGGGATCGGTTTTGGGCCCACTACTCTTTCTTCTATATATCAATGACATAACACAGAATGTTCATTCACATAAGGAAATTTTGTTTGCGGACGATACAACACTCGTAATGAAAGGTGAAACTAAACAGGTCTTACAGCAGTCAGCTGACTCCATTACAGAAGAGTTAACAAAATGGTCACAATATAATCATCTCATAACAAACTATAAAAAACAGTATGTCTAAATTTCCACACTATACAGAATAGGAATCCTGCGAAGCCCAATATAACATTAAATGGTCATCAAATAAATAAATCAGAAACAAAGTTTTTAGGACTATGGATACAACATGACTTGAAATTGAATAAACATATACAATATCTGAATACTAAACTGAACTCGATGTGCTTTGCGTTACGTATTTTGAAAACCTGCACTAGCATGCACACATTAAGAAATACTTATTTTGCTTATTTCCATTCATACTTAAGATATGGGGTCATATTTTGGGGTATGTCGCCAGATGTACTAAGCACGTTTAGGATACAAAAGAGGGCGATTAGAATTATGGCAGATGTAAACTCTAGAGAATCATGTAGACCTCTGTTTAAAGATTTAAACATTCTCCCACTGCCCTGCATATATATCTTTGAAAGTATTATGTTTTTGAAAAAGAATTTAATGAATAAAGATGTTTTTCTTAAACAAACAATGATGCTCATAGGCATAACACAAGACAAAATCAAAACATTCATATTTCACACACACACACAAGCATATATCAAAAAGGAACTTATCACACAGGAGTTAAATTATACAATAAACTACCCCAGTATATAAAACTAGCCCCAAAAATAAAAACCTTTGATAGAATGTTGAATGCGTATCTGCAGTGCCATTGTTTTTACTCTGTAGTTGAACATCTTAGCGTATAGGAGCGATGAAATCTATAATTATATTTTACTTTTCTATTTTAATTGTAATACCTAGCTGTAAGTTGTTATATTTATAGAATTAAGTTTTCATATTATAATAATAGAGTAAGGTGTAAATAGTTGTCCAATAAGATTGTATCCCTTAAGATCTGTTATTATAATAAGTTATAAATAGTTATAGTATTAGTAATATATACCTGTTAGTTCTTTTATTTTATAGATGTAAATTCTGACGTGTCCTATATCAAAAATGTATTGTATACATGCAATTGATCAAATGGATTTAATAAAAATCTAATCTAATCTAAGTGGTAAATAATTGAAAACCAATTGAGTGTGTTAAAAAAATGACCCGTGTGAATAATATAGAATATGGTTAGATTGAGTGGACACGATTTGGACACGTATTCAGTTAATAAGACATTTTTATTTTTGAGTACGAATCTCAGGGTTAAAGACTCTCTTTTTACAACGCTGTTGATCTAGGCTGGCGTGTTTTATTTTACTTTGTGTGTGATATTTTTATTTAAATAAAAGTGGAGTGTTTTTAAAAATGTTTTGTTCATTTTTTCCTATATTCAAGCGTTGAACTCGAGTTCGGTTTGGCACCATATTTCTACCCAGTTTTCACCGAGAGTTTTCAGTCTCTCGTGCTCAACCGAAATGTGGCCGATGGTCTCCGGACTAACGGGTACAATATGTGGAGAGAAGCGATGAGCAGCCACTCCAATTCGATTCCATTTCGAGTCGCTAATCTGTTTCATTTCGTGATTCGGTCAATGTCTGCGACCTGTCGGATCTCAACATTGAAGTGGCCAGCTGTGATTCAATGCACTACGAGACTTCTAGACAACGTAACGGTGAGGACATTACACTCAAGGGTGTATGGAAGGGGACAGGGTTATCTCCTGAACGGGAAGACACAGCGAGCAGTTTCGATCAGCGATAAGCAATAAGCCAATTCTCACAGGAGTGTAGTTTAGGTTTTTTTTAATGTTCCTGTTAGATATTATAAAGAAGGAAGGTTAAGAAAAATATCGCATAAATTATTTAACCAAGCATCCTCCTGACAAGTGAGATTTCACCTCACTCCACTTCTTGTATTCCACTGCAGCTAAGCCAGGTAATATGAGAAGATCATCTCCTATAGGTGGCGTCCAGCAAGCAATTCAACTATCACCCGACATAGGAATGATATTAAGTTTTGTTAACATTGAACTACTACAATTGGTTGCCCAATTAGAGGCCACTACGAGTAGAAATGTTCTAATACTTACGTTGGTATAATTGGACAACGAACTCTTGTTTCGGGATTGCTTTCATCACCAAGCCAACTTCCATTTGGATAATCTGATTCAGAATTCAGTGTTATGACCTGAACAGTTGAATCAAGTCCGACCGATGCACTCACTTGAGCTGGTTTGTTACTCCGCACCAACACTACAGGAGTCTGAACACTAGAAATAGAGACCACAATAAGATATCTGTTCCTTCCTACATGTACGGTACAATGTTTGTTTCAAGAGGCAGCAGTTCACTTAACTGTACAAATTCTTCACCAAAGTTGATCTTCGTACGAACTGATCATCTGTCTGAAAGCATCATTTTGACATGGCAGAAGCAAGCTGTCTAAAATTACAAGAAAAGTTCTGTTCCCAAACTTGAAACAAGGCACTCGAGTCTTTTCGTTTGTTCAAATCCTTGGCTTCTTATTCAATTTCGACCTCATAGGCACCCGCAAGTCGTGTACCTGTCACTAGGTGATGATGAGATGTACCCCCACCCCTTCCACTGCTTACTTGCTTCGTGAAATCCATTATTTGGCTGCTCTGAAATCGTTGGCTACTTTATGGCAAGAATGGGAGGAATATTTTGTTTTTAGTTCAGAGTGTGTGTCCATAGAAGTTTGCTTTTCTTCTTTTATGATTCATAGTCAACATGTCCAGTTCTTAAAACAGGCAAAATATAGTGATATGACCATGTATCGATAAAAATAAAAATCAAGCAGGACATTAAAATTCAAATGGTAAATTCTTTGAAATTGTTATTTATACCGTAATGTTAGTCCACTCGGCCGATTTTTTAAGTAACTGGACATCTGTTCAGATATTCCCAATTTACTAAGTTAAATTTAAGTGTGTATTATCCCAACATCCCATTCTGCCTAATAATAGCCCAGGCAAATTAGACATATGCTTCCCGAAAAATCACCCAAAGCTGGAATGCGTTTTAACACATTGGTGACTGGATGCCGTTACATGTCACATCCGTTGTGGACCGGACATTTTTCTGCTGAGGATATTCGAGTGCACTCGATTATAAAAAAATTACATAATTGTTGAAATAACCCAGATCTTGTCTTTGAAGTTGGTATGAGTATATACTAATACCGCTAGCAGATGCAATATGTTTGAGGTTAGATTGGCAACAATCAAACCACGGTATGCATGTTGGTTACATTACGTCGCATAGAGGCCTGTATATCACTCGCGCATTCAGTTTCCACTAATTTACTATAACTTGGTTCATTTGAACGATAATAAATCTTATAATGCAAACCGTCCATCTTGTCATTGACTGAACCAGCAGGAAGAAAGCAAAACTAAATCAAGGAATAGAAGAAGGCCGTGAATAATGATTGGCACTAACGCATCTACAAATATTCTACTCATTGTGCAAGTCCGAATTAGTTGAATACGTGGTCATGAGATGCCACAGAATTACCGACAGTAAAACCGAGATTTCTCGCGGCCCGTCACCCAGGTGTTAATATCTTTTGGGGGTCCCAAATAAGAGTCCTGTGAGTTTGCGACGGATTCTGACATCTGCTTAATTTGTGGGAGTCAAAACACCGCAAAAGTTTTGCACACTTTTTCAGTTGTTTGCTTATAACTTCATCCTACAGAAGTTTCCTCGTAACGTTTTTAACTAACATTAAATTCTGCGTCGAATGGTTTCTAGTCCGTCTAAATCGGCTCAGTAGTTTAGCCGCAATCGATTTCTGAAGTTGGGCTATGTTTTACCAACTTGGCTAAAAAGTTAATTCAGCCCTTTGAATGGATCATGTTTTATTGCATGTTTTATGGAAGAAATACTGTAACTCCTGCATAACTCACTTACAAAATGTAAAACGTTAATAATACTCCTTCATGAAACAATATTTCAGTGGTAAAAAATAAAATAAAATAAATAAAGGCGCCAAGACTTGGGGACGATCCTGGGTTCTTGCGATCGGGAGGCATTTGCCTTATCCACTGCGCGATTGTTTCACAATATATAGGTTGACGCACCAAGTCACTATCTCAATAACTGCCTGTCTGGAGAAAATAGTCCTTCCTTCATTTAAGTTGCACACTCGTATACGTTCATACTCTTACTATATTTTATTTTCAGGACTTGGTTAATATCCGTCTTCAAATGCTACCAATGCGAGCAAGACTTCCAATCCCATAAAGCAGGAGAGACCATTAAAGATGAAATTGATCGCATAAGGGATGATATGAATAGGCAGTTACAGGAGTTAGCTGAAATGATAAATAAACTACAAGAGCAATCTCTGAAAGCGAAGAACGTAGGCAATAGCACGAGGTCAAGTCCCCTCACAGATGAAAATTACAGAAACATGGAAGCTACAAGAAGAACAGTATCCTTCAAAAGACAAGTGATGACTGACAGTTCTAATACGGAGGAAACTCTGAATAGGAGAGAAGAATTTGTGGCGAACATAGAAGAGGCTAGGGATGATGATTCGGCAGTAGAAGAAGATGAGGAGAAAGCAGGCTTCACCAAAGTTGTGTACAAAAAGAGACACATCAAACGTCCAAGTAAGACAATGGCAACTCTGGAAATGATAAGGACAGAAGATAAGGAAGAAATAGAAGAGGGTGTGGAGTGTATTCAAAAAATAGATCGGAAAAGGTTCAGACCAATGACAAGAGATCAACCCCTGATAGGCACCAGCCGCCAGGATTGTGAACTGCAGGCCATGGGAAAATCAGCTTGGCTTTATGTAGGGTAAACGAAAAAAGAAACAAGTGCGTAACATGTTAAAAATTTCTTGGAGAGAAATGGTATAACAGGTCATATAGAGTGTGAAGAATTAGCAAGGCGTGGGGAAGGAAAGTCCTTCAAAGTAGGCATCCCATTCCAATATTTAGAAACAATCTCAGTCCCACAGTTCTGGCCAAAAAGAATTTTAGTGAGACGTTTTCGTTTCTTTCGAGGATGGAGAGACACCCAAGAAACTACCTTTAATTAAATTTAGAATAATACAAGAACGCCAAACGAATCGTCCGGAAGAATCATTGAGAATATTATTATGGAATTTAGAAGGAATAAGAAATGCTATCCAACTCATCCCAGCAGACCTACTACAGACATATGATGCAGTGATATTAACTGAAACTTTCCTCACCTCAGACTGGAGTTATGAAAATTTTTATTCCGTACTCTTTTGCAAAACAAGGCGATAGAGGAAGACCAATAGGCGGTATAACTATTCTTCTAAAACCCAAACTAGCTCCCTTTAAATTAATACAAAGAACAGATAATATTCTTGTCGTGGAAACGATATCATGCAAAATTATCGGTGCGTATTTCCAACCATATTATAAAGAAGAGGAAATAATAGATGAACTAGCAACCGCCATCTATATGTTACCAAACGCAGACACAGTAGTACTAGCTGGTGATCTGAACTGCAGAATTGATACAGAAGAGACTAAATCAAAAGTAGTCATAAATTACATAAATGGGGAAGGACTAAGGTTAATAAATAACCGCAACGATAAAACTGTTATTGGAGTGAATGGTACAAGTACAATAGATCTAGTCTTTAGTAACATCATGTGACGTTTTGCTCGCCCACACGTTGAGCGACAATTGTAACGTTTTCACTTTGCTCCACGTTGAGCGTCCAAGTGTAATGTTTATTAATGCCCCATGTTGGTAGCGACAAATGTAACGGTTTGGCTGCCCCAAACTGTTGGGTGATAAATGTAACTGTTTACCTTTACCTAAGCTATGTTGTTTTAATGGGCGCCAAGACCTCAATGCAATGCTGAAATCTAAATTTGTATTTAACAACGTCTAGCTCTGGTAGAACACCTTCAAGAATCTATTCACTCAGATCGTGGTATGATTTGATCATTAACCCAACAAACAATTGTATCAGGAGAAGGAATTGGTCTATGTCTAATGCTACCTACTGAAAGCAAAGATTGCATTGTAAAAGAAATGAATTTATTATATAAAACAAGCATAGCAAAATTATTAATAATAATAATAATAATAATAATAATAAGTATAAAATTTAAATTGGAGCGTTGTGATTTGAATATTACCGATAGAAAATTACGTGAAAACGGAGTCTGTATTGATTTTACTCTTATTCCCAAGCTATGAAGTTATTGAAATATGAAATATAAAACAAAGAGAAATGAGAGATTGCGTATTTCTGCGTCATTCGCGCTTACCACTGGAAATGGCCGAAGCCTTTCCCTCGTACTGGATGATGCTGTGAGCTTCCCACAGTCTCCTGGACGTCGTCATCTTTCTCGATATTTGATGATATTCTGGTAGATTAGATAATTCTATGGTCCGTACATCGGACCCAAACACTCGTACAACCAAACTGGTTAGGTTTTACAAAAGTTAGTCCTCCACTCCACGGAACATCGGAGCGACTCCCGCGTGCAACCGTACTCGTTAAGTTCTACACAGATAGTCTTCGTTCCACGGAACATCGGAGCGACTCCCGCGTATAACCATACTCGGAAAGTTCTACACAGATAGTCTTCGTTCCACGGAACATCGGAGCGACTCCCGCGTGAACCATACTCGGCAAGTTCTACACAGATTCTCCTCACTCCACGGAACATCGGAGCGACTCCCGCGTGCAAACATACTCGGCAAGTTCTACACAGATTGTCCTCGTTCCACGGCGTGCCGAACGATATATCCACACGTCGCATCCCCACTCTTCATCCGACTTCTAGCTTACGTGGTCTCCACTGATTGGCTGCACCCCACGCGCTATACTCCCCTCCTCAGGCTCATTACACTCGGCGGGAGGGTTCCATTCCAACTATCCGCCTTTTCTTGACGCTGCAACCCCGCTTGCGTAATACTTCCCGACAAGATTAAGCGTGTACTTGAATTCCCAGTGAGTCACGTCTCTCGATATATCCTAACTGACGAAACTCCGTTAAATTCCGTAATCACATAACTTTCTATGATATTGTCGTTCGTAATAATTTGCTTGATAGCGTTTTCTAAGACATAGAAAACCTATCTGTATGCTTATAATTTTTATAAAATGCTCCGAAAATATCTTAATAATAATTATAATAAATTAATAATAATAATAAATTAACATGAAAAATTCTCTTGGCTGAACAATTTGCCGCGTAAATAAATATAGAATGGCTTCCTACTGACTTATGCCAGTTGCATAAAAACCCCTCGAAAAACACGTTACATATTCGCCTCGGATCATCGGATGATTTACCGTGAGGACGGTCCATTATCCAATTATCCCAGACACGTTAATAAACCCCATCCAAAATACATTTTACATAAATAAGATCACCCTAAATTACAGATATATACACTCATAATTTTTCTTCACGCACTTTGCGTCAAAGTTTGTTGTCACTATGGATTGAACTTTGCAACCAGTCCAATGATTTACATATAGAATAGTGTTCCACGGATATTTCCGCCTCTCAAATTTCTCTATGTTGGAGAAATTGACATAAATAATGTGTGAGCACTATGTATTTATGATGTCACATCACACGCATTGAAGGTGTTCAGATATTTGTGTATCACCACAGAACTTCCTAATTTCACTGGAGGTTCCTTCCTTATGGTGAAATTTAATCTCACTTATCACTGAGCACACGATCACACTATTGTGGCAGCGCCTCGTGACCATAATACTTAATCTCTCTTTAAAGTAGATTAAATTAATATTGACTTCTGAAAAAAAAAACAGTAAATGCGCATTACATATAACACCAAATATTTCTGTGCCGTAATCGCCCTGTCTTCTTAAGTTCCCGTAGACCATATTCTACTTGATACTAGTTCTCAACACAGACCAGTTCTCCTGACACAAATAATACCTTCGTACAAATTACCTTAAATTACACACTTACAAATCTTACATGGCGAGGCCGTAAACAGAAATCACGTGTGCTGATATGTATGAGTTTCATGAAGGACTGTCTCGCCTTCTGATGGCCCATCTTTTGCCTCGTGGACGCCTTAAGCAAAAATACTCTGTCCAAGCGCTCACCCATCTCTAGGAGGCAAATGGGAATTCACCAGCGCTACCAAATTCTGGCCTTGGTGTATCGAAACATTTTAGTGCTCAAGAGTATCCGACAATCCCGTCATATTTCCCTGTACCTTAAAAACTCTCATTTACTTACATACTACCCCCCTGTGTGACTTCTGATACGCCTGCCTGGAAGACCATCTCCTCCCACGCACCAAATACCACACTTACTCATTTGACAGGCTGGCTCGCCAGCTAAACATCCTCACTTTATGACACATATTTTCGTAGACTATGTATATTATACGTCCCGTATAATCTGTTTCCCTTACTATCCTCCAGCACATATGCTGTTTTTCCAATACGTTTGGAAACTATAAATGTTTCTGTGTCACCTGCTTCCAACCTTGCAAGTGGCTCCCTTTAAATGAACGTCATCACGTTGCTCCACTAGCATATTTCTCAGTGTCTGTAACGATGCCCTGTTGCTACTGTCCACACATGCTAACCCTACTTTCCTCTGGTGTAACCCCTCTACTTGACACTCTATGACCTAAAAATGTCACTTCTGACTGACAGAATGACGACTTAGACAGCTTCAAAGTGAACCCTGCCTGATCTAACTTCTGAAAAACTATATCTAAATGACGTAGATGCTCCTCAAAACTGCGTGAACTAATTACCATATCATCTATGTAAATGGTTACAAACTCTCCTGTATCATCCCCTAATGCGATGTTTAAAGCCCTAATTAAAGCTGCTGAACTACTCTTTAACCCATAAGGTGTTCTACAAAATTGATAAAGGTTATATTTATGACTAAAAGCTGTAAATGGTCTATCTTCGTACATAAGTGGCACTTGCCAAAAACTGGAACTCAAATCTACACAAGTGAAATACTTCTTCCCCTCAAATGTTTGCATTAATTCCTCTATTGACATAGATTTCAGCTGATCTGAACTAATTCTACTGTTAACCAAACGAGCGTCTAAACAAATACGAACCGTGCCGTCGGTCTTGGGTACCGTGATCAAAGAATTAACATATGGACTGTTAGAGTGGTCAATAATCCCATCTTCAAGCATCTGATTAATTTGTGCCTCAACTGCACTGTGATAAGCGAAAGGTACAGGATATCTATGTCCTGTGAATACTGACCTATCAATAACGTTCAATGAATGTGTATAGCAATTGGCCATACCAATGCGATCCTCAAAAACTATCCTATTACACAATAACACATCATAGAGTCGAACACACTGTTCATCCTCTATATTTCCCTGAAATGCAGCATCACGTAACGAGTCCTTTAGACTACCGTTCGTAATCACACTGCCCACAAAACATGGAGAACCCCGCTCTACGGCTGGCGATATCTCATTTAAAGTACAAATCACACCTACAATACTACTCCTCTGAATATGGTCATTGAACGCTACTTCTACTTCAGAATCTCCCCATTTAAATTTCAAACTCCCTACATCATAACATAAGTTACCAGACACTCTACTTAGCCACTCTGAACCCAAGAAAACACTGAATACTAAATTTGGAATTACAAGGTAAATCTGCTTCTCTACATGATTATTAATTTTAATGTCTACTAAAACTTGCTTAGAAATTACTTTAGACCTCTTCCCAACAGCTGTGATAACAAAAGTGCTTTTAATTGGCATCTCCTCAAAATTTACTCCAGTTCCTTTCATTTTATCATAAAATGCACTACTTATGCAACTCTTCATACAACCACTATCAATTAAAACATCTGTATACGCCTCGGACACGTTAAATTTAACTATGGGGCTCTTACTAACCACTTCCTGAATAATACCTTCATCATTTAGTTCATGTAATAATTCATTTCTTACATTTAGGTCATAGGGTTCCTGTATAATTGTATGGACAGGGCATTCTACAGACTGAGATTCTGACCTTACTTCGCAGCCTGGTTCGCGTTTAAAGAACCGCTACAGCTGGTCGTAGTACTACTAACTACTGAACTGGTCTGGTTGTTCTGGGCTATGTTGTCATTGTTTGGCTGTATATTACTACCACTAGGCTGTCCTCTTCCTTGACCCCTATTCTGGTTGAAATTATTGTCATTATAATTTCTCCCTTGATTTCCCCTGAAATCATTGTTTCTCCCTTGATTTCCCCTGTAATCATTGTTCCTCCCTTGATTTCCCCTGAAATCATTGTTCCTCCCTTGATACTGATTACCATAGCCATTTCCTCTGTTCTGATTTAGCTGATTATTATTATTTCTATTTTGAGCGTTGGCCCCTTCGCCACCGTTCCCTTGAACTTCTTGATGCCTGGCTTCATTAGGTCTATTATTATTATTATCCTGGTTCCGATTGAAATTGTCCTCATAACCCCCTCTCCCTAGTGCATCAAATGTGCTTAACAAATTTTCTACTTGTGATATTGTCTTTACATTCTGGATACAAGCAGCCTCCTTGATCCTATAGGGAAAGTGCCTAAGTAGCAACCTCACCACATCACTTTCCTCCTTCAACCCATCCAGATATTTACACACTAATACCTGCCCTAAAAAGTATTCGGTCATGGTGGAGCTTCCTTTAGGGTTATATTTACCACACACTACTCCCTCACGATGCTGCGACTGAATAACCTCATTCCAGAACTTTTCACAGAATTTCATTTTAAAATCATTGATATCAGTAAACTTGTCTCTGTAGACAGCAAACCAATTCCTCGTTTCCCCCACAAACACTTGTTCTAAAATTTCAACTACCTGGCTCCACTCAATACTACCATTTTCCAACCTCTCCCCGAATTTATTTTCTATAGTGTTCATGAACTCCATTGGGCACCCCTGTCGATTGCTGAACTTATCCAGTTCTACCTCCCTGTGTGTGCTATTCACAAAAACTGGCCTATTCTGACTATTTTCTTGCCTGATCCTAGCTTTTAATTTTAACTCTAATTCTGCGATTTTCTCCTCAGCCTTCCTCTCAATACTGTTTACTGTTAATTTAATGTTTCCTTCTGATTCTTCTACTTTATCATATAGCTTTGCTTGTTTCTCCTCAATCTTGCTAATGCTCTCTCTATTACTCTCTCTTAAATCATTTACTTCTGCAACTATTTGCGAGTGGACTTTCTCAATTCTACCCCCCAGCTGTTCCTTAACCTCTTTAGTTGATACTTGAATCTTGTCAATTTCTCCCCCCAATTTCTTTTTAACCTGCAGTGTTTCTAATTTAACTAATTCCTTTAAATTTTCAGCCTGTGTGCTGATTCTACTTTCCAACTCCTCCTGTACTTTTCCTAATTTCTTGTCTACATCTGCAATGATCTCTTTAACCTTCTCTTCCATTACTCCTCTGATTTCTCCTCTAATCTGCTCCATTTTCACACTAATTTCCTTGTTGTTCTTATCTAATTTTGCATTATTCTGTTCTAATTTTTTATTTAAAGCTTCTGTACTTTCTTTATTTTCCCTACTGTTTTGTTCTAATTTTGCATTATTCTGTTCTAATTTTGCATTATTCTGTTCTAATTTTGCATTTAAAGCTTCTGTACTTTCTTTATTTTCCCTACTGTTTTGTTCTAATTTTGCATTATTCTGTTCTAATTTTGCATTATTCTGTTCTAATTTTGCATTTAAGGCATCACTACTAACTTTGTTCTGATACATGAACTCGAGAAGTAAAGTTTTTAATTCTGGTTGGCCGCCTACACTCCCATACCTGCCAACTTTTGAAAAGGGCTATCAGTAAAACTCACGCGCGACAAAAAAAAATAACGATTTTCGACATACCCCGGCTTGACGAAAATAATAATACTTCTGGGCTACAAAATACAATAATTCATGCTTTAAACAAGATACTTCAATGAAATCATATCTACTTACATGATTTGTAGATGAACATAACAATCAAGAATAAATCCATGTTAATCAGCAGCAGGCGTGGTGAATATTGGTTTGGAGCAGACATAACAGGACTTCCTTGATAGATTAAGCTGATATACGATAATTGAAAAAGGCTTTAAACAATAAAACTTGTTTAACGTAACACATGCAAGAAATAATATAATACACACTGCAAATCACATGCTAGTTCGACTTTTAAGTCATGGTTGTGGCCTTTTTAGCTTCCTGCAAACAGTCTTGAGAAAATGTTTTGTCATAACAGGGACCAGAACTCCTGGTCTTCAAAATAGAAATAGACTCCAGAGATTCATTGGACATGGATGACCTGAACTGTGTTCTATTTTTCTTCACAAGGCTAAAAAAAACGTTCACATTCTGCATTGCTATGGGGTATGGTGAGAATAGAGAGCAATACTCTAGAAATTCGGTTATACTTAAGAAGTCCATCGGCTCCACGAATTCTTGATATTCGTGCCCAACTGGAATCACTTTCAGCAACTTGATGTGCAGCGAAAGTGTCATCTACCTGAAGAGCTGTGCACTGCCTCTGAAGCTCATTCACCACCTCATCTGTAGTTTCATTCTCTTCCTTGCATAACATGATAGGAAACTTTTCCAAGAAAAAACGAATGGAAGATAACTGTGCATCTTCAATTTTGTCTAACCTAGCAACTTGAGCATTCTTTAACACGTCATCCTTGAGTGGAAACTTGTTGATGATGTAGTCACAGGCAGTATAAAAGTAGTTTCTCACTGATGAAAAGAAAAGGGATTTATCTGTATCCGGTCCGTTCTGAAGGCCTTAACAACTTCAGATGATGCATCTTTTGCCATTTTATTTACAATACATGTCGTTTTCGTGCGACCACAACTATATTTCTTTGCAACTTCTGATTTGGGAAATATCTTCTTAAATAAAGCACCAGCATGATCAGCCGCACTTAAGGGAAGTAAACAGACACTCGGCCCTAATTACGTCACTGTCAACGTTTCCAGACTTAGCAGAAAAGGTGTTGATTTTCTTGCTATCTTCCTTCGATTTAACATAACTAATGTGTTTACCGCACTTCACATGATTACTTAAATCGTTTTTTCCACCATGTGCAATATTAATATCACACCCACATACCGTGCAAAAGGCAAATTTTTCTCCCTTTCTTGATTTTAGTATGCACGGAAAATCAACCGAGTATGATTCTTTAAATGTCTGGAAGTACTATTTCTTGTTGGATTTGTTCATTCTCGATATCTACTAAAACATCGAAAGGAACCTGGATCACTGAACGTCACATAAAATTATAACATAAAACACTTAAGACAGCCAACACTTCATTAAAACATGTCAAGACACACAAAGCCATTAAATGAAAACGACGCCAACCTCGTGAAGAAAGAATATGCACATGGTAGAAAAACACACACACACGTGGAACGAATGTAATTAGTCCAAGGAATACAGGAAACTACGAAGCACGAAGTTATAGCACAAAAACTCGAACGCTTCATTAAAATATGCCATAACCTTAAAAGACGAAAACATTCAAGGAACGTCAACTTCGCGAACAATGAACAACTAACGTGGTCAAAGAATATGGTTTAAATCGCAACGAGCGAACGGAGCGGAACAAAGAATATGCGAAGCAGAGCCTGTCGACACATGGAAGAACGGTTATCCCGGCTTCAAATTCAATTACAAATGACGACACAACCATCACACGGTTAAAAGTACGAATCATATCAAAGAACGAGCTATCGACTATCGTGGACTTGCCTTCGACCCACGCAAACAATCGATTGTACGGAAGTGGGCGGTATTATCGAATGTAAATTATCGTTTCAAATTTTTGTCCGCAAAATCGTAAAATGACATCGTTCATCCGTAAAACCGTAAAATGCTGCAATATCCGTAAATTTTACGGATAAACCGTAAAAGTTGGCAGGTATGCACTCCCTGTTTCACTATCGGGATTTACCTCCGCTACCCCTGTACTACCATCACTCGACATACTGCTCGTATCATCACTCTCCAGTTGATGACCACTACGTAACCTCATCTGTCTTTCTTTCTCATCCCCCATAATGATATACACTGATAAAGACAAATAACCCCCAAAATACAGGCACAGAAATATATACCCTTCTCCTTCCACAAATGTTATTAGGTTTTCAGCCCCAAGTTGTCGGCGACAATTGTGACGTTTTGCTCGCCCACACGTTGAGCGACAATTGTAACGTTTTCACTTTGCTCCACGTTGAGCGTCCAAGTGTAATGTATATTAATGCCCCATGTTGGTAGCGACAAATGTAACGGTTTGGCTGCCCCAAACTGTTGGGTGATAAATGTAACTGTTTACCTTTGCCTAAGCTATGTTGTTTTAATGGGCGCCAAGACCTCAATGCAATGCTGAAATCTAAATTTGTATTTAACAACGTCTAGCTCTGGTAGAACACCTTCAAGAATCTATTCACTCAGATCGTGGTATGATTTGATCATTAACCCAACAAACGATTGTATCAGGAGAAGGAATTGGTCTATATCTAATGCTACCTACTGAAAGCAAAGATTGCATTGTAAAAGAAATGAATTTATTATATAAAACAAGTATAGCAAAATTAATAATAATAATAATAAGTATAAAATTTAAATTGGAGCGTTGTGATTTGAATATTACCGATAGAAAATTACGTGAAAACGGAGTCTGATAAATTATTGATTTTACTCTTATTCCCAAGCTATGAAGTTATTGAAATATGAAATATAAAACAAAGAGAAATGAGAGATTGCGCATTTCTGCGTCATTCGCGCTTACCACTGGAAATGGCCGAAGCCTTTCCCTCGTACTGGATGATACTGTGAGCTTCCCACAGTCTCCTGGACGTCGTCATCTTTGTCGATATTTGATGATATTCTGGTAGATAAGATAATTCTATGGTCCGTACATCGGACCCAAACACTCGTACAACCACACTGGTTAGGTTTTACAAAAGTTAGTCCTCCACTCCACGGAACATCGGAGTGACTCCCGCGTGCAACCGTACTCGTTAAGTTCTACACAGATAGTCTTCATTCCACGGAACATCGGAGCGACTCCCGCGTATAACCATACTCGGCAAGTTCTACACAGATAGTCTTCGTTCCACGGAACATCGGAGCGACTCCCGCGTGCAAACATACTCGGCAAGTTCTACACAGATTGTCCTCGTTCCACGGCGTGCCGAACGATATATCCACAGGTCGCATCCCCACTCTTCATCCGACTTCTAGCTTACGTGGTCTCCACTGATTGGCTGCACCCCACGCGCTATACTCCCCTCCTCAGGCTCATTACACTCGGCGGGAGGGTTCCGTTCCAACTATCCGCCTTTTCTTGACGCTGCAACCCCGCTTGCGTAATACTTCCCGACAAGATTAAGCGTGTACTTGAATTCCCAGTGAGTCACGTCTCTCGATATACCCTAACTGACGACACTCCGTTAAATTCCGTAATCACATAACTTTTTTTGATATTGTCGTTCGTAATAATGTGCTTGATAGCGTTTTCTGAGACATAAAAAACCTATCTGTATGCTTATAATTTTTATAAAATTCTCCGAAAATATCTTAATAATAATTATAATAAATTAACATGAAAAATTCTCTTGGCTGAACAATTTGCCCCGTAAATAAATATAGAATGGCTTCCTACTGACTTATGCCAGTTGCATAAAAACCCCTCGAAAAACACGTTACAGTCAGTATAGTTCAACAAACTATCATCACGAATGTAGTTGCGAGAAAACATCTGCCTGTGGATACTAGTATAATTCTACCAAACATACAACTAACGACTGTCCAGGAGGAAAAAACGAAATTCAGCAGAATATTAGACACAGATGCTATTGCTCACATCAACACACATTATATACAGCAGGAAATAAAGATGGGGAATTTGGACTCAGCAATAGCTAACTTGGAAAAACTCATCAAAGATAACTCAATCCCCATCCCTCGACCAAAAACGAACGAAAAATCAATGGTTCAACAGGAAATGCATCCAAGCGAAAACAGAGGCCTTAATAGCACTACATAGAGCAGTAAATCTACCCAATGATTTTAATTTACAACAATATTCAGATGCTAGGAAACAATATAAGGAAAACGTGAAAAGGGCAAAAGAAGAATTCAAAAAAGAGAAGAACAAAAAATGATAGAAGAAGCAACAGAGAAATGGTATAAGGCACTTTACACAAACCAACCGCATTTCCCAAAAGATATACCATTGACTATATGGGAAGAACATTTTAAAAAAGTACTTCAGGCACGTGAAACACGACCTCAAACAATAAAAGATACGGAAATGCATATTGAACCTTTCACGGCAGCAGAATTAGATAAAATAATAAGGAACACTCAGAAACACAAGGCATGTGGGCCAGATGGGATTTACTATGAGCATATCAAAAGCACGGCCCCATACTTTTTAGACCTATGGACATACATTTTTAATGAATGCCTAAAACAAGGAACAATTCCAAATATCTGGCGACATGCCAGGCTGAAGCTGTTATATAAAGGCAAAGGAGATATGGAAGATCCAAATGCATACAGGGGCATAGCATTAGAATGTACAGCCTTCAAAATCCTAACGAGTCTTTTGAATAACCGACTATACCAAATGATAGAGACATTCATCCCTGAAGAGCAATTCGGGTTCACCAAGGGCAAATCGTCTTTACACGCTGTGAAATACCTTAAGGACGAAATCGAGGAAGTTTTGAAATACCGGAGAGGAAAGCGTCATGTGATTTTCGTGGATTACATCAAGGCATTTGACCTTTTAAATAGATCCATGATAATAGAAAAACTGGAAGGATTCATAGGGGAAAATTACATCACGAGAATTATTAGAGATATACTTGGCCGTAACTTGGTACAAATAGATGATAGTGTTGATCGATCCACGCCACTAGAACAGAAAAATGGCGTGTTGCAGGGAGATCCACTTAGCCCACTATTGTTCAATATAGCAACATCAGATATCTTCAAATGCATCAAAGAAGACGTCAAAATACTGGCATATGCTGATGACATGGTTCTTATGTCACCCAAGATAACAAAACTTAAAGAAGCCTTTGACCAGCTGGAAAAGTGGGCCACCAAAAATGAACTGCAAATTAACGAAAAGAAAACCGTTGTAATGACATTCAGGAAAGGAGGCAAATCAGCAACCAATGACAAGATCACATACAGAAATGAACCAATAATAACTGTTCCATACTTTAAATACTTAGGAATCACATTAGAGACATATGGAAATGTCTTTACGATACATGTCAAAGAAAGAATAACAGCTGCTACCTTAGCCATGATAAGTCTAAAAACTCTTCCACAGATCTCGCTGGTAACAGCAATGGAAATATTTAAATTGAATATTACGCCCATTATAACATACGGCATGGAGTTAATTTGGGAACACCTTACCAAAGTAATCTAACGGACTTAGAAAAAGTAAAAGCAAAATTCCTAAAAAAGACGTTTGGTGTATCAAAGTACACCCGTTCGCGCCTGGTATATGTGCTGGCTAGGGAATTTATTTGCATAGAAGATCTCCGCCTGCAATTACATCTACCCTCTACACATGCGTATCAGTGCTTGCTTATAGACCTTCAAAGAAAAAGGGAAGACATATGGCTGGAGTTTTACACTACAGACGCAATGTTAAACAGTGATTGGAAAAAGCCAGGATATGAACTAAGACACTTAATGACGCGTTTCGCTGTTCACGGTTTTCACCACCGGATATGCAGCAGAGCCAACTATCATGAACCACAAGAATTACAGTGTTTATGCAAATTGTGCGGAAGAATCTGTGAGAGGTACCACGCAATGTTTTGCGGGAAAAGACTAGTGTCGCTGACTAAATTCTGTCTCGATGTTGAGAACTAATATGTTTTCTTTGCACATTGTGCGAATCTTTTCTCTATTATTATAAAGAGAGGTTTGGTCAAATACATGCAAGCCTTATGCATGTGCGCGTACAGCTATTAAATACATTAAATTTTAATGAGCAGTGGTTCTGCCGTGCGGCCATGTTTGAATGGCAACAGCTACAGATTCATGAGCGCAAAGAAAATATTTAATCTTGAAAAATAAAATATTTCCGTTGAATTTTGAAGAAATGCAAGAGTTTTCCTGTACTATTGAGACAATTTGGAAGACTTTGGTACAAACCACATCTTCTAACTCCCTCTGGTTTAGGAGCTTGAGTTTTGTGATACATACACCTTAGCGTATTATATATATAGATTGTTGGGGGGTTTCAGAAATTCTAGGATTCGTGCCTCCCCCCCTCCTATTGGATCCGCACCAGGACACTCCAAAATGATGTTATGCGGTTTCAAAATATAAGTCATTATTATGAATAATGTTTTATTGAAAGTAACAAAAGATGTATACATAACATACATTTACATAAGATGTTTACGTAAACGATAACGATATAAATTATGTACAGAAAGATGTATTAGTTGTGTACATGAAACATCATAGTGTGAAAGATGTACAAGGTAGGCCTACTCATGTTGACGATTTATTTCGCCGTTTAGGAGATAACGGTGGCTCTTCGCCGATCACATCATCTAACTCCTCATCCTAGGAATCTTGAGAATGAGGATTCATTTCTTGCTCTTCTTCGATGATATCAATCCCCTCGTCACACTGGGTGGGATCCAGTATAACATCTTTGTCTTCAGAGATGGAATTGAGGCATGTGTGCCCTTGGCAGGTCATGCAGATGGTGGTGCATTTTAACCCTGCCTTCCTACAGGAACAAGCTGCTTTGCACCCTTTTTTTACATGTGCACAATATGGAGTTGAGAAGTTCTTATGGAGCCGGTGGATCAGTTGTTGTGATGGGAGTTAAGCCATTGGTGGTTATTTGCCATCCCCATCTCTCTGGATCTAGTACATTACTCCTCCATACCTGCACCTGTAAATAAGCTCTGAAGAAGTGCTGGCGAGCAGCCGCTTCTGTAGGAGGCAAGGACGTCAGGTTGAAATTCATTTTTGAAAGCGACCTCTGGGAGAGGTCAAACCTCACTTGATTGAGGGACTTACTGCTGCCACCCGTGTATATATATATATTTTTTTTTAATTATGTGAATACTTGCATTTGAAACTTGGTCAGGGGTTGAGATCGGGTCAAGAAAAATAGAGGCCTGATGAAGGAGGTTTTGGTCTGCCATGAATTTCTTGATAAATTTTATTTTCCCCTGGCGGTAAAATGAGGATGTAGTGTCGCACCCCGTGAAGGCATGGAGAAACAGGGCATGCTTCCTCATGTCTTCAGGCAGCTGGCAATCGCTCGGACTGTAAACGACAGTTTCCCGGGTTTGATGAGGAACACGTTGGAGACGGGCTCTTCAAATACAGCATCATGAAAAGTGAGCGTGACCAACAGATCGGTGTCCTCTCCCACTATGAAAACATTGCCTCCTTCCATTGCTGCGCTCACAATCAGAGAATCTGCATCTTCAACGGCTTGTTTCACGTGAATGCCCTCGTCCATCAGTTTGCTTGTCAGCATCGATATGAGACGTTTCTTGTTGTGATCATTCAACAAGAAACGATCTTTGGGCAATGCGGACTTGGTATTTTCCTGGAATATAACCGACGAAGATGGCATAACACGGGCTCTTCGCGCTCTTTCAGCTGACTTTATACTCAGTGGTTTAGTTGGACCGGAACGCCGTTCCGGAAAATATCTTCCCGCTTTAGAATGACGTAACAATTTTACATTCAGTAAGGAAATCGTTTATAATCTAAACATAGCGCTGAAATGTCACGGGTGTACTCTAGCGGACTAATATCGAACCTTACGGTTTTATGTTCATAAAATACGGTCGCTTTTACACTCCTGGGCGTTTTCCTGGTTCTCTAAGGTTGGCCACACTGCTATTGGATACGGAGAGCGGGAAGTGAGCACAACAACTTTCTTCCGCTCGTCATGTTTGTGTGAATCCAGGTTTTATTTTATGTTTTGCTCGATGTGTTGCTGTGAAGCAGATATTACGGAATCTCTCTGCAGTTAATGAACATCAGTAGCCCCGTAGTACCTTTCAAGTTTTCCAGTGACTGTGAAAGTGAGTTGTGAGTCACAACTTGTGACAATGAGTTTACTTCAGTGGCTGAGTTCAAAAAAACGTGCTGGGGATGAAGATGAAGAATCAAAGAATACTAAAAAGGTGTGTGATGGCTCAAGTAAAAACGAAACTGAATGGAGTTCCGAGCACATTAGTTTCATTAAAGACGTGAGTATAGAGATAGACCCTGGGTTAAATATTGCTGAAACGAGTGATGCAGATTCAAGGGAGAATCTAGGTTATGGTTCTACACCTTCTACCATCGACTGTGAAATTCAAGGACCCACCTACCGAAAACAAGATTTTCCAGACTGTTGGAACGAGTCTCAGTACCGTTATTTTTTGTCAGAGAACGAGTGGTTATTTGCAGGAAATAAAAATTTAGGCTGCAATATATGTCAAGAGGAAAGTAAATTAGGATTAGGAGTTTCTAAAGGGGCAGGACTTAAGCTAATGAAAGTATGGGTAGAATGCAAGGTTCATCTCAACGGAAATAATATTAATCAACAACAAACAAGCCTTAGGAAAAAAATATTTGAGCACAAAAATTCAGGATCTCACAAAAAAGCTATGTTACAAAAATCAGAATCCAATAAAAAGATATTTGAAAGTTGGTTGGACACTATGAATGTCAAACACCTAGAAACCACCGTTCGAGTATTTCGAACAGCATACTCAATTGCGAAAAGAAATAGACCCTTCGTAGACCTACAGGCTTATGTTGAACTTCAACAATTAAATGGTTTACATGTGGGACGAGTTCTTCATACAAATTTTAGTTGTGCTAATATTATTGAACACATTTCACAGGAAATGAGAAATAAAATAGCAAAATCTGTAACAGAAAATCAGAGGAAAATCAGTATTATGATTGACGAATCAACAACAGTTAGTGTAAAATCTGTGTTAGTATTATGTTTGAGATGTGCTCTTTCAGATAACTCGGAAGTTGTTTCCTTTTTCTGGGACTTGATAGAACTTGAATCAACTACAGCAGATGTTATTACTCGAGAGATATTGAAGAATCTTTCTTCTTTCTGGCAGAACATTTAGTTGGTCTAGCATGTGAAGGGTCTCTGTAATGTTAGGTAGAAAAAATGGAGTTGGAGCACAGTTTTTAAAGTTATTTCCAGATATAGTAATCTGGCACTGTTTAAACCATCGCTTGGAATTGGCCGTTTCTGATACAAGGAATGAAAAATCAAGACAAATTGTATTCTTTACACAGCATGTCTCCCAAAAATCAAAGGGAACTCAACATTTGTGCTGCTTCACTGGAACAAAGAGTTAAGAAGATTGGGAAAATATTTACAATAAGATGGGTAGTTTCAAGCCAGAGAACTGTAAAAGCTGTCTGGGAAAACAACAGTGCTCTAGTAAAACATTTTAGTGAGGCCAAAAATGACCACCAGAGAGACTCCAAAGAAAGGGCAAAATTCCAAGGTCTAGAAAATATGTTAACTTGTGTAGAATTTCTAGAAAATATTGCAATTATGTATGATGCTCTTGTTGAGTTAGCTGATTTGTCATTAGAGTTGCAGAAAAGAGAGACAAGTCTGACAGAGGCTCAAAATGCAATCAAGCGCACTATAAAAGAGTTTGAATCTATGTGTAACTCAGCTTCTGGAGAATACTACAGAACAGTACTTAAAGCAGCAGAAAACAAAAAGTTTAGAAACATAGGATTACATGATTCTAAAAAAGTTGCAAAAATTGACAGAAAGCAGTTTTTCAGAAGTCTTGTGAACAATTTAAATAACAGGCTTATGGAAAATGTGTCCACATCATCTCATCTTGGTTCCAGCTCTAGTCAGCAGAGACATGAGAGAATGACAAAAGTTATCAGTGATTCAAAGGTACTATACACAAATAATTGGCCCTCCACTTCTACTTTGGATATCTGCCATGGTGATGAGAGTGTCGGCAACCTTTGTGACTTTTTCCACATGTCAGACAAGAGGAGGTACATTAATGCTTTTAGAAAGTATGTCGAGACCAAGGAAATTCCAGTGGAGCTGATGCCTTTAATCAAGACTGTACAGACCATTCCCATCTCTTCAGCAGAAGCTGAAAAAGCTTTCAGTACCATGAATGAGATCCACACCGAAAAGAGAAATAGGCTGCTGGTTGAAAGATCAAGCGGACTTATTTTCATAAGCAGCGTAGGACCTCCTGTGCATTTATTTAACCCACAACCATATGTCAAGTCATGGCTACGAAAGGGGAGACGTTCAGCTGATGAAACAACTTGTCGGAAACACGAGGCCGCTGATTTTGACACCCAATACGAGTCCATTTGGAAATTGCTGAATTAATAAGGTGAGTTCCTGTAAATATTTTTTCCCTACTAAATCACTGTTTATACTCTTCTCGGCCACATCCTCTTGGTACCCATCGAAAACTATGGTGATACTGTCAGACTTGTAGTTGGATTTCACGTAATTTATGTACTTCTGAATGATATTGGAAAACTGTTCTCCGCTGTTCCACACATCTCTGTGCAAGTGGAAACCACCATCCACTACGTAGTCTGCATTCACAGTGAGATCTACTTTGATTGGAGTGAATAGATTATACAGTTCTGATTTTCTACTCTTCCGCATCATGCCATCATCATCAAACAGTGAGAGTGGGTACGGGGTCAATTCGAATTTAAAGTACGATTCAAGCTGAAGCTGGGATTTCATGTGAAATGGAATGCGGCGGAAAATTATGTCCGGACTGATGGGGACTGATTTTCCGTTTTCAATTCGATTGTAAATTACATGTGTCAGTACTGTAGTTAGTAAATAGCCGTTTCCCTATTCATTATTATCATTATCATTAGGGAAAAATGAACCGAATGTTACGTCAATTATACTGTAGACTACTACTTATCACCCCCAATACCACCACCACCACCACCACAAAAAGTTATATATTTCTTTTTCTGTTAGTTTTAATATCATTTGCCAGTTCTGTAGTAGTATTCATCATCAACATCCATAAAAGAAATAAATCCACCGGGCGAAGCCGGGCACTGCTGCTAGTTAAAAATAATTATAATAATGTACACCCAAAATCATGTAGTAATATGTACCTTTCGTGTACTATTACCACTTGTCATGGGCATCCATCCTCCCCTTGCTGGCATCTATAAAGGTTTTCAGAGCCCTTTCCTTAATTGTGCCTCTTTCATCGCCCCATTTGACATCATCACCACAAATAAAACACCTCATGCTTGCCATTTCTAGAAGTCAGTATAAAAACAACTTATTGCATGAAACGGAGGCGACGTCGTCGTATAACACACGAAAACTTAACGTGTTTAACGTTCACACAACTGAATCCGGCCGAACACTGATTGCACTGGTATAAATTGCAGAAGGAAAACGTCCCATTATGTGAAGCTCCGTAGGGTATGAAGAGAAACTGACGAAGGGATTAGAGGGGGAGAGAGAACAAAGGGACAGGTGGCTGCTCTTGGGTTGTCAAGACCGAGTGGGGGAACCGGGCCAACCCGGATTTGCTCCTTTGCCCCTTCGAAAACTGCACGTTTGGAAAAGAAAATTACATGAGACATGAGAGATGGTATAAATGGCCCAACTCAAAAAATCGACTGCGGCTAAATGACTGGACCAATTTTGACAAACTAAAAACCATTCGACGCAGAATTTAATACTCTTAAAAAGCTTTGAATACAATTTTCTATAGGATGCGTTGTTTAGGAGTTTTAAGCGAAAAACTAAACAAAGAATCAACATTTTAAACAAAGAATGGCCCAAATTCAGAAATCGATTGCGGCTAAACGATTGAGCTGATTTAGACGAACTAACAACCATTCGACGCAGAATTTAATGTTCTTTAAAACGTTACGAAGAAACCTTTGTGTAGAATGCGTCGTTTAGAAGTTATAAGCAATCAATTGAAAAAAGTGCGAAAATTTCGCGGTTTTTTGAATCCCAAAAATTAAGCAGAAGTCAGAATCCGTCGCAAATTCACAGGAATCTTATTTGGGTCCCCCAAAAGGTATTAAAACACATTCCAGCTTTGGACGAATTTTCGGAAAGCAAGGCCTTTTTTTTGGTCTAATTTGCCTGGGCTATAATTCAAATAGCTCTCACGAATAATTTGTCAGTTACTGCACATAAAAGCACTGTTTACTAATATGCAGTGGCGTTTTCTCCAATACCACGGGGTAAGCACCGCTTACCTAGCATATTCTCATAAGAATAAAGTATATAATATCACTTTATAACGCGCAAGCATCTGCAAAAACGCCACTTTGAATGACGTTCCTCGTTCTCTACCGCAGTTCTCCACGATCAGCCAGTACTACTTTGGAGAGAAAGGAGAAAGAGTGCGTCTGGTCGCTATGACAACGGCTTGTTTACCTCCAGGAGCCTTCTGGCCCGGAACACTGCTATGGCCGATGGAGTGGTACACCAACAACGCCAGGTCGTCCTTGATTGGCTAAGACAGGGGGTGTGGCGTTCCATAGCCACAGGGCTGTCGTCGAGACAAGTGAAAGCGGGTAGCAAGGTCTGCTTCGATGCGGGTGGCTTACCCTAGCGAGCCTGGACACCAGCACTGCTTAAAATAATTTGGCGCGCCTCTCCAGTCCCCACCCACTCCTTGCCCACCCACCATCTGACCATCAGACCCGACCTTTGCTGGGCGCGGTAGTTAAAATTCTTCTTCGTCCGGTTAACTCACAACTCTATATTTTTGAGTGCAATTAGCAAAATTTAGTATACCGTAACTACTGTTGATATTATTGTGTTGGAGTGTACAGTGCGTTGGAATCTTCAGAGTGACCCATCAACCCGAAAAGTTGCTCAGATTATCATTCAAATTATATTCAAAGAGTAGGTGTAAAGGATACATAATTTTAAATGTATGTACATCCGTATAATTTGAATAATATTTTAAAGACCTATCACATTATTTTAAAAAATATTTGGTTATTACGAAGCCTCCGTGGCTTAGGCGGCAGCACGCCAGCCTCTCACCGCTGGGTCCGTGGTTCAAATCCCGGTCACTCCATGTGAGATCTGTGCTGGACAAAACGAAGGCAGACAGGTTTTCCTCCGGGTACTCCGGTTTTCCCTGTTAAAATTTCATTCCAGCAACACTCGCCACTATCATTTCATTTCATCTGTCATTCATTTAATCATTGCCCCAGAGGAGTGCGTCAGGCCTCGGCAGCCGGCACAGTTCATATCCTCGCCGCTAGATGGGGGCTTCATTCATTCCATTCCTGACTCGGTCGGAGACTGGAAGCAGGCTGTGGATTTTCATTTGGTTATTACGGTAGGTAGGGTCTATCAAGTTCTCATTTGTACAAAATTAATTAATGCCACTATTTACTGTACCTTGGCGGATCATTTGTAGCGAAGTTCAATTCTTCTCTCCCTCTTAGTGAATTCATCAATTACATGGTCGTGAAAATCAGTGTTCCCCCGAAGGCTGCACAATAACACCTTTTCAATGGAAAGAAGCGCTAGATGTGAAAGTCCTTATTGATGCATTGAGTTTCGGGTGAAGGTTTTTGTACGTTTCATGGTAGAAAACATTCTTTCCACTGATGCACTAGACGCCGGAATTGTTAGTACTAGTTTAAAAAAAGAAGGAAGCTTTACGTGACCATTAACCATGCGATCATGAGCCACGGGACCTCCTTTTTGAGTCTTCTTCACAGCTTACCCTCGAAAAAATTCCACGCCACGCCACTGCTAATATGTAGTTTGTACTGGCGCTAACAGCAGATCACCACGTTTTCCCTTTTCTTCACAACCTATCAGGAATACTTCGTATTGCTCTTCTTAGAATACATTGGTGTTATTCGGTACTGTACTCGTACTTTTGTATACCTTGGTTTGATGATTAGTGATCGTTAAGTAACATACATAAGTACAACTCACTAAATCACGTACTTTTTACTATCTTAGTCGCTTTGATAACGACACAAACATCGTATGATAATTTATTACAAATTCATACTTCACAATTACTAGAGCTACAAGTAGGCTACATCCCCCCTTAAACCAAGACAGGTTACCTGCCTCTAGCCGCAGGGTGGGGCTTCGTTGGCGTAGTTGTTAGCATGCTGAGCTTCTATGCCAAAGATAGCGGGTTCAAAACCGGCCGAAGTCGTCGGATTTTGAAACAGCGTTAAAAATCCCTCAGTATGCCTTCCTTCGGAGGTGAAGTGAAGATGGCGGTCCCATTACATCGATTTATGGCATGTTAAAGAACCTTCCACTAATTACACTTGTGTGAAGCTAAATTATAGGTTAAATTTGTCTAACGCTTTTAGTACGTCGCCAGGATCCGACTGCGGTGGCATCTAGTAACCAAGTTCAGAACTAGTACCGGTAGTCGTTGACGGTGGCGTTTGGCGGCAAAAGTAGGAACTACTTGAAAAATTCAATGTCTGCAGTCCTTACTTGAATTAAAAACAGATAACACACACTAATACAGCCATCACAATTAACAACGGTTATCAGACAGATTCTATACACACCCAAAGTACACGGGGCTACATGACCGCGTTGTCACAGCTCCTAAACTGAGGAATCAACCAACCATCCATTGCAGAGAGCCGACAAAGGAGACTAGGTGTATTATTTACGTGTTTATTAATATTTCTTTTGATTAACGTATGGACTTTATTTGGCTACACCGATTAAATAAATATTGCTTAGAGAATCTCTTTTCTCATATAAGAACAAGATGACCACCCTACACCCTTAAATCCACTCTAGATTACGGATGATACTGCTGGGGAAAACCTGGTATTGTACACATCAACGAGAGTCCCAGAACAGGCGGGAATAAAGGATCAAGAAAATGAAAGTGCAGAATGGCGTAATGGAGCTTGGCATGTCTCCTAAGAATTCTGTTCAGAGAATGATGAGCTGCAGTACATCGCCGGTTTTCTCGCAAAGAACTATCAAGAAGAATTTCCTCATCTATTCAAGCACACGCATAAGATCGAGAAAGATGACTTCCATTCCTACAGTGGGATTGAAGTGTATCTTCCAGTGATCTAATTAAACCTTCGCAGTTTGACTCAGAAATGTAGAATAAATAGAGAAAATAAACCACAAGTTCAAATTTCGAAAATGTGTCATTGCAGTTACTGCTACTGCTGATGTTTCCAGAATGTTGGCTGACTTTCCGCGACAACTAGTTGCAAGCTTCTGCCACCATAGAGTACGCGATTTATCAGAATAAAATATTTTAATAGGAAAACAAGATGTTCAGTAAAGAACATATAGCCTACTTTCTCTTAAATGCATGGGTATTGCTATAACTCTTTGTCCTTTTCAAGGAGTAGCCTATAATTGAATGTTGGTTGTAGTAGATTGTTGAACTACAACGTGCTATACGGATATTAAACATGAATATGAGGTGCTCTTTGCTAGTGCTACCTCTGTACA
Organism: Meconema thalassinum; assembly: GCA_946902985.2. Taxonomy (NCBI): domain Eukaryota; kingdom Metazoa; phylum Arthropoda; class Insecta; order Orthoptera; family Tettigoniidae; genus Meconema; species Meconema thalassinum. Next base: position 4,150,086 of record OX336392.1, on the reverse strand, counting down.
AAACAAAAACAAAAAACAAAGAAAAATCATTCAATTCGGTATCACCGTATTTGAATTGATATGGGAAATCAATTTGCACTCAAACATGGCCGCTATCTGCAAACTATTGGGCTGATGACCTTGTAGTTCAGTCAAAAAATGCGTCCCTCAAAAAGGTACGTTGTTGCAAAATTAGGTCGAGAACAAATGAATAAGTTGGTCGTAATTTGATTTAAGCTTATAACATTTGGGTAGCCGCCATTCAGTTTCCGTCAAGATGGCGGCGATATAAAGCATGACACTGAGGTGCTCTTTGCTAGTGCTGCCTCTGAACCAAATTTCGTTCAATTCGGTTTTACCGTGTTTGAATTGATAGGGGGAATCGATTTGCACACATACATGGCCGCCATATGCAAACTATTGGACTGATGACCTTGTAGCTTGGTCAAAGAACGCTTCTCACATAAAGGTATGTTGTTGCAGAATTTGGTAGAGATCAGATGATAAAGTTGGTCGTTATTTGATTTAAGCTTTTTACATTTGGGTAGCCACCAAGTCGTTTCCGTCAAGATGGCGGCGATATAAAACATGACACGAAGGTGCCCATTGCTTGTGCTACCCCTGTACCAAATTTCGTTCAATTCGGTTTCGCCGTGTTTGAAAAGATAGGGGGAATCGATTTGCACACATACATGGCCACCATCCGCAAATTATTGGGCTGATGACCTTGAAGTTTGCTTAAAAGATTCTTTGTACATAAAGGTATAATGTTGAAAAATTTCGTAGAGATCAGATGATTAGCTTGGTCGTAATTTGATTCAAGCTTTTAACATTTGGGTGCCCGCCATTGCTTTTTCGTCAAGATGGTGGCGATATAAAACATGGCACTGAGGTGCCCTTTGCTTGTGCTACCTCTGTACTGAATTTCGTTCAATTCGGTTTTACAGTGTTTGAATTGATAGGGGGAAATCGATTTGCAAACATACATGGCCACCATCTGCAAACTATTGGGCTGATGATCTTGTAGTTTGGTCAAAATATGCCGCCTACATAATGGTATATTGTAACAAAATTTGGTAGAGATCAGATTATTACATTGGTCGTAATTTGATTTAAGCTTTCAACATTTGGTTGGCCACCATTACTTTTTCGTCAAGATGGCGGCGATATAAAACATGACACTGAGGTGTCCTTTGCTAGTGCTACCTCTGTACCGAATTTCGTTCAATACGGTTTCTCCGCGTTTGAATTGATAGGGGGAATCGATTTTCACAAATAAATGGCCGCCATCCTCAAAGTATTGGCCTGATGATCTGGTAGTTTAGTCAAAATATGCTTTCGACATAAAGGTATGTTGCTGCAAAATTTGGTAGAGATCGGATGATTAGATTAGTCGTAATTTGATTTATGCTTTGAACATTTGGGTGGCCGCCATTACGTATCCGTCAAGATGGCGGCGATATTAAACATGACACTGAGGTGGCCTTTGGTAGTTCTACCTCCGCACCAAATTTCGTTCAATTCGGATTCACCGTGTTCTAAAAAAAAAAAACAACCAAACAAACAAACACACACACGCACACGCACGCACACACACACACACACACACACACACACACACACACACACACACACACACACAAGTATGAAAAAGGTATAAAATTAATAAAACAAAAAATAAATAAAACTTATAGATATAATAAACGAAAAAGGACAAAGTAAATGAGTGAACCTACACTTGAAAATGTAGATTGCTGGATCTAACCAACTCTCACTTATAAAGCGGATGACGAGATCAGCAGCCACCAAGTCATCGGCCATCTGCAAACCAAAGTTTCTTCGTAGATCAGCAAGATCCACACACTCGTTTAAAATGTGGACCACGGTGAAAACGGCTCCTTAGGTACGAGTGGAAGGATCTTGCATGACCTATCCTTACTCCCTCCAAGACCAAGAAAAGCTCCGCCACAAGCGAGTAGTTCCCTTAATCGCTCTCAGCTTACTAAGCACTAGATCAGCTAGCCACCGACTCTCCCAAAATGCCAGTACTTGCGGCGTAACTAAGAGTGAATATCTCTAACGGGTACCTCCGTAGGTCGCAGTGGTAGTGATACCGCCTCTTTTCATGTTGATCCGCTAACTCGTTCCCCGCAATTCCCATGAGGCTTGCGAGCCACAGAAATGTAAGTCGAGTGTCAGCGCGGCATAACCCGGCTAGTACTCAGAAAACAGGCCCCTCTTCCAAGAACCACACCAGCCAACGGTTAAACATCTTCTCCAGCAGCTTACACAGTCTGTTAGACAAATGGGTCTATAGCTGCTTACAGACTTGAGAACCTTTCCAGCCTGAGAATCGGTATCACGATCCCCTCTCGTCATTGAGATGGAAACTGCCCTTCAATCCATACCGTATAGGTTGAAGAGGAAAAAAAGTTGTTTTATGCTGGAATCGCAAAGATGTTTCAACATTTGATTATCTGGTCCAGTAGATGCAAGCGCATTGCAGAACTCCGAAGCAGCAGTGACAAAGGAAAAGGGGTGAACCTCTGAGAGTCACACATGTTGGACCACAACTCCCAGAGCAGGATCCAATACTGTTGGCAATGGCGAGATGGTCCGTAATGATGACTCCGTTGAAGGAGACTCCGGGTATTATCAATGATGTTGGGAGTCCGGAGATCCGACGAAGCTTAGTCCACACTTGAGATTAAGGAGAATGTGCCGTCATAAGTGCCACATACTTTTCCCAAGTCGATTTCTTACTCTCCCGAATCAGATATCGGGCTCTAGCACGCTTACCTTAGAAGGTGATAAGGTTGGCCATAGTGTATTGCCTCCGATAGCACGTCAACGATCTTTAGGGCTGCTGATATCCCGACTATCCACCAAGACAAGCTTCCGGCTAGAGGTGCCGGATGAGGAAGGTATTGTTTCCTCTGCCGCAGCCAAAATACTATTCGTTACATGAATGGTACGATCATCGACACGGCAAAAACCACACGTGTTGTGACTTCTAGTCAATCCGCCCGATGGAGTAGCCCCTTGGTAATTCGACGGCTCTCTGGTTCGGAAGAGTACGGACAATCGTGCACACACCGTAGCAGGGGAACCAGAGCACAAGCTGATATCGTGTGCATATGTTTCCCTGTGTTCGACAAATCCGATGGGATGCATACCTCAGGGCAGGGGATACCCACACTGGAGACGCTGGGTCACCGGCACATAACTCTGTATTATTGGGAGGGATTTGTACTCGAATTTAATTGTTTTGAATTGCATTTAAGACAGTGCAGGAAATGAAACTCCCTTTATGTTAAATTTGATGTCTGGAAACACGTTCAGAGGGGAGAACAAGTCAGTCGGCTTGCAAAGAAAAAGCCGGACCAATCACAAAATTCGATATGAAGAAGTCTAGGCGTCTGACAGAAATTTGTTTTGAAAGGAAGACCGCGCCAGTCACAAAGTCGCGTGGGCCAGCAAGCTTTGTGCTAGGGGCAACTAGCCTATGCATATTATTAAGCTGTTCATTGCTAATTAGCAAGCATTTGAGAAGATATTTTAATGGCTAAGACAGTAGAGTAGCCAGGATCGACCAATTGGGGGGGGGTTATAGGTACTCAAGCCAAATTCTACAAGCATTTCGTCCCACGGCGTAGCCGCGCTCGTCAAACGTGCACCAGGGTCGCGAGGGCAGCTGTGGTAAGTACGGATATCGTAGGTTCGAATCCCGGTGCTGACAGCGGTTATCCTGAGTGTGTTTCTTCCCCGGGTTTCGCCACACTTCCTACAGGAAATTGCCGGGATAGTGCCTTGCTCAAGTCCCGGAGCGTCTACTCCATCCCTGTCCCAGATACATTTACACACACAACTACAATCATCACAGCAATACAGGTTGCCAGACAGCTTCAACACACTCCCAACTACACGGGGCTGATGACCAAGGTGTCTCAAGCACCTCAAATGAATTAACAACAACTCTACGAGTATTTCCATTTCTCTATGAGATATTATTACACAAGAAAAGTTTCATGTATTTTGATCCCGAATTTTTCGAGTAATACAATATGCTCAAAAGACAAAAACAAATCAGTTCTTTTCAAAAATTAAGTTAATTTTTTACTAAAATGTGTCACCTCAATGGTAAATCTAGAACATTCCTGTTCCCCTGACAGGAACAAAATAAACTCAAATATATCTGTGCTACGAACATGAAGACTGCGTATCTCTCAACAAGAGAAATTATTTACAGAGGTCTCAGCAAAAGTGGGCATGTCCTCTCACGATGTATCATGTTGATTTATGAGTAATTCAATACCGGTACTCATTTTTATGTTTATTCAGTTTTTCCAACAAGATCCTGTGCTTTATATTGCAATTAGCCCTGAATGCCTAAAGAATCATTTTCGGAGATTTTTGTCACCTACCAAGGTCCTTCTTACCTTACAAATGCTACCTGCAGCCGGAAAAAGGTTTAATTGCTTACACTACTCAGGCGACAAATTTCACTCATTCGTAACTGGGAGATAACCGTAATTCGGGAAAGTGCTGGGCATATATTTACGTAATATGAATCAACTCGGCTGACGGTTATCTCATGTTCAAGATGTTAATGATGATTCCAAAATTAGTGTTAATGTACCCATAGAATTTTCTAAGTCTTTATTGCAGCGCTTTATTTTTAATAAAAACTAGATTAATTTACATATAACTTCTCTCCCGCCAAGAAAAGAAAAAAGCTAATATTGCCCCGCTTTGTGGGATTCAAAATTATTTGGCGCTAGCCTCAGTTTGAAATAAGCTATTAGTTATTTCGCGGGGGAAAAGTTAGATTGGCAACTCTGGGAGGGCGGAGTTGTATTACCACAGTCTAAAATACACAGTCGCGAAGCTCGCTGCGTTACGAAATTGCATCCTCTTTGTAGGTGAAGCGACACTAGCGCTCGCGGCGGCCAGCAAGCTGGCAACTGCCTTGAGCACGATGTTCACGGAACAGATGATTTCACTTTTGCAAGGGTTTTTTGAATTTTAACTCACCTGAGTGATTATTTCCATTGTAAACATAAGTCACGTTAAATCACCAACTACTACAGAAAAAAGCCACAATGTTGATATACTGTACACTTTTAATTCATAGGAACATACAAAGAATGCTCTGTTTCTATTAGTTCAGTCCTCTACAAGTATCCCTAGGTACAGTTGTATGACATATTTAATGAGTCATACGTAGAATTCATAGTCCATACTAGTTATAAATTCATGTGTTTGTTTTAATGATAGTCGCTGGCATCTCTACATAAAACCAAGGCCACGATTCCTAGATGTAACGGGTAATCTCTAAATCCACTGAATGGATTTTGATGCAGTTTTCACCATTCAGTAAAGAATTTCTCTAGGAAGGTTTCTGTAGGAAAACATTCATTTATGACCAAAGGAAGCCGAGCAGTAACGATTTCAGTGTATCGTGTCGAAGGAAAACATGCCGTCCGTGTGCTTTTTAAGCTTACGCTGGGTAAACCATTAAAAATATCCATATATTATGAGTGTAAGAATTGGTCAGCATGAGAAGTCCGCGACAGCATACTACATCGCCAACTATAAGTGATTTTACGTTTTAATTTCTTCCAACAATTTCAATTCAGTGGAAATTTAAATTACTAGCTTCGGAGCGAGTTTACGATCTAGCGAGCGAGCCCATTACCCCAGCTTCAGCCAGCATTAACTGCCGAGTTGTGTCGAGTTAAGACTTCAGAGAAGAATAGACTATAAGTGTTTGGAGTTTCGCTGTTCACCTCGACTTTAATGAATTACGTCTGAGACCTACCGTCCGTGCACCTTTTAAGCTTACGCTGAGTAACCCCTTTAAGATACCAGGCGAAGCCGGGGCGGGTTGATAGTATGGGTATAATATAATGTTACGTGCCACCCCCTAGTGGCACTTTTGTTAACTGGATTACGGTGGGGGTACAAAGCACAACACCAATTACTGCTTAAAGAAATAATTAACTTTATTGTGGCCAGAAAATTACACTAGTCAGCAAATACAAGCAATTAGGAGCCTTATTCCAGTTTCCTCAAGTCTCTTCCTTGAGCGCTCTTGGCCCTTCCACTTGTCAACAGATCACAGAAGTTAATCCGTCCTAATGAGTACGGTGGCCTTGACAGAAACTACCTGCTCCTCTCCTTTATGTTCTCCGACCACAATTACTTACGATCACTTGCTGCAGGCTATTTCGCTGTCCACAAGCTGGAGAAACAATGTCACTGGATTTCGTAACTCGCACAGCACTTCGTCACCACACTTCTGTCGCACAAGATAATCGCTCGCACTAGCTCGTAAAACACAACAACAACAACAACAACAACTGCTAGACAAGTCGCACTTATATAGCAGGCCGGGGACTCAATAAATGCCTCTAGATCCATCCAGGGTTCACGGCTTCTCGAGGTTTCCATCGCTGGTCCAGTCACGAATAGACTATCCCTTTGTCTTAGTAGCCCTGTTGCATAAGGCGCGCGCAATACAGGAGGCAGGACACAGCCCAGCCCTGGGGTAGTTGTGACTCATGCGGCGAGTGATGACACAAACTCACAGCCGTAACACCACCCCCTTCCTAAAAAGGCTGATCGTCCCGATCAATCATTGGTCCGTCTGTGTCCCTCCGTAGGCTGCCAGGCGATCTCGATGCACGATCTTCATCTTCGCCCTCGGGCTCCGCAGGATCCTGTAGACGACATCGTTGATCCGTTTCACGACTCGGTACGGGCCCTCCCAGGACTTCTGCAGTTTGGGTGACAGGCCTTTCTTCCGTAATGGGTTGAAGAGCCAGACCAGGTCGTCCTCGTGGAATCCGCCGGCATCCGTCTGCTGGTCGTATCGGGTGTTCATTCGGTCGGTCTCGATCCGTAGTTTCCTCCTCGTGAACGCGTGTACGTCCTCCAGTTGGTCGACCAGTTCTTGACAATACTGGCTTACCGGGATCGGATCATTCCCAGGTCGGCCGAAGGCAAGATCGACAGGTAGACGGAGCTCCCTCCCAAACATGGCCCGGGCTGGTGTGCACCCGGTGGCTTCATGCACGGCGGCGCGGTAGGCCAGGAGAAATAGTGGAAGATGTTTGTCCCAATCCCTCTGGTGCTCGCTGACGACTATTCGGAGATGGTTCTCGATGGAGCGATTGAATCGCTCTACCATCCCGTCGGACTGAGGGTGTAGCGGCGTTGTCCTTGTCTTCCGGATTCCGAGCAGCTGGCACAGGTTCTGGAACACCTGCGACTCGAAGTTCCTCCCTTGGTCGGAGTGCAGCTCCAGGGGTACTCCGTACCGGCTGACGAATTCCTTCACCAGGGTCTCTGCAATCGTCGCGGCTTCTTGGTTAGGGAGCGCATACGCCTCCGGCCATTTGGTAAAGTAGTCGCTGACGACTAATATGTAGCGGTTCCCTGCCTCGCTTAACGGGAATGGCCCAGCAACATCAATGGCCACTCTCTCCATGGGGCCGTCCACGTTGTAGGTCTTCAGTGGACCCCGTCGTCTTCGTCCTGGGCCCTTGCTGACTGCCCAATCGTGGCACCTCGCGCAGTGGTTCTCCACGTCTGTTCGGCATCCGATCCGTAGAACCGCTCTCTCAGCTTCTCCATGGTCTTCCTTATCCCTAGGTGTCCACCAGATGATCCTCCATGAACTTCCTTCAGGACTTCCTCCGTCATAGCCTTTGGAACGACGACTTGTTCCCGAGATGTCTTCCCGTCGGTGCTCTCCCAGGCGCGGCAGATGAGGCCATCCCTTACAATCAGCGAGTCCCACTGTGCCCAGTAGGACTTAAACTTTGGGCTGCAGTCACTCACAATGTTCCACCCGGGTCTGGGGACACAGGCCCTCTTCCATTCGGCTATCAGTCCCAGGTCATCATCTTCTGCTTGTGCCCGCGTGAAAGATTCGCGGCTCCAGTTCCCCTGAAGTTCCACAGTAGTCCGTCGGCACTGTATCCCGGTGTTCTCCTCCCTTCGGGCACAGAAGGTGCAGTCTTCGGGGCACGGTCTTCGTGACAGGGCGTCGGCGTTAGAATGCAGTTGGCCTTTCCTGTGCTGAATCTCAAAGTTGTACTGTTGAAGCCTCTCTAACCACCGCGCGAGTTGACCCTCGGGCTGCTTGAAGTTCAGGAGCCACCGCAGGGATGCATGGTCGGTCCTGATGAGAAATTCTTGCCCGTACAGGTACTTGTGGAAGTGTTCAATGGTCTTCACGATGGCGAGCAGCTCCTTCCTGGTGACGCAGTAGTTCCTTTCTGGCTTTGACAGGGCCTTGCTGAAGAAGGCCACTACTCTCTCCTCGCCGTCCACTACTTGCGACAGGATCCCCCCTATGCCAAAGTCGCTGGCATCGGTATCGACGATGAACCTTGTTCCAGGTCTGGGGTAGGCCAGAATAGGTGCGGTGCACAGAGCCTGCTTGAGTTGTTCGAAGGCACTGTGGCATTCTGCTGTCCACGTGAAGAGTTGGTCCTTCTCAGTCAGTCGATGTAAAGGTTTGGCGATGTCGGCGAATCCTCTCACGAAGCGACGATAATAAATGCAGAGTCCCAGGAAGCTTCGTAGTTGGGACTTGTCCTTCGGAACTGGCCACTCCCTCACAGCTGCGGTCTTCTCTGGGTCGGTGCGCACCCCTTCCTCGGAGACGATATGCCCAAGGTACTGGACCCGCTTCTGGAAGAGCTGACACTTCTTGGGGATCAACTTCAGCTGGACAGCCCGTAGCTTCAACAAGATCTCCTTCAGGTTACTGTAGTGCTCCTCGAAGCTCCTCCCCAGAACGATGACGTCGTCTAGGTATACCAGGCAGGTCTTCCAGTGTAGTCCCCTCAGAATGGACTCCATTAGCCTTTCGAAGGTTGCAGGGGCGTTGCACAGACCGAATGGCATGACGGTGAACTGCCAGAGCCCGCTGCCCACAGAGAACGCCGTTTTCTCGCGGTCCTTAGGGTGGACCTCCACCTGCCAGTAGCCACTCTTCAAATCCAAGGTGGAGAACCATCTTGTTCCTGATATGGTGTCCAGCGTGTCGTCGATCCAGGGTAGAGGGTAGCTGTCCTTCTTCGTGACGTCGTTCACCCGCCTGTAGTCCACGCAGAACCTGGTGGAACCGTCCTTCTTCTTCACTAGCACGACCGGAGAACTCCAAGGACTATGTGATGGCTCGATCACCCCTTGCTCCTTCATCTCTTCTACCATCCGGTCGACTTCGGCTTGCTTGGCGAGCGGACACGTCGGAATGGGGCCCTAATCGGTGCGCTGTCCCCAACGTCGATTCTGTGCTGGACCAAGCTTGTCCTGCCGAAGTCTTTGCTCCCCACGGAGAAGACATCCTGGAATTCGCGTAGCAGGTCCTGAAGTTGGCGTGATTGCTCTTCGTCTAAATGGTCCTGGGATCCTTGGTACAGCTTTTGTAGTTCTTCTGGCAGGGCGCGTCTTCTTCGGTTGTCCGTCTGCAGGTGTCCGTCTGTCGTATCTGTGATGCGGGCAATCCAGGTAACGGGCTCGCAGACTCCTAGGTTGGTGTCCCGGTGAACCGTAATGTCGTAGTCGTTCAGGTTGGACAGGCGGACGTACAGCCGAGTCGTCGTGTTGATGAGAGTCTTGGCAACTAGCAATCCTTTTGTCAGGATGTCCTCATATTTTGGCTCGATGACAGCCGCCACTCCCTCAGCAGTTCCGTCGACAATTACGGCAGCGCTAACCTCCGTCCTGGCGGGAACGATGACGTCTTCTCTCAGCCTTACTCGTCGTGCGGTGATGGACTCGTGCGCAGGTTGCAAAGCAAGTTCCTCACCTCCGAAGTGCAGAGTGTTGGTACTCAGATCCAAGATGATGTTGTTCTGGTCCAGGAAGTCCAGTCCGATGATCACTTCATTTGATACGTCAGCCACAAGCACTGGATGCTTTATCGCCCGTCGACCAATGATGAACTCCAGTGATGCTTCGCCATGTACCGGTGCGGTCTCTCCGGTCGCGGTTATTAGCTGGAGGTTCCTTTGTGTGGGTTGAACTCTCCACTTCGGGATCACGGTGGGACTGACGATGGTCCTCGATGCTCCCGTGTCGATTAGCATGGGCCAGCTCTCTCCGTTGACGACTCCGTCGACCATCAGGCTGCTATTATCCCTTCGTAACTGCGTCACACGAACTTGGACTGCCTGGGCTTGACGACTGTCACAAGCCAACCTTTGCCCCCCTAGGCTGGCTGATACTTGCTTTCCTGGGCCGCGCGGTTTCCCTACGACTGACTGTCCCGACGGAAACCCTTGGCGGCGGCGATCACCGCAGTCCTTGCTCAGGTGGCCTCTCTTACGGCAGGTCCAGCAGGTCGGTAGTCCTCTTCCGGGCCGCCTCTCCGGATGTCCTTCGGCTACGTTTTTGTTGGTGGTACTGCGATTCTTGAAGAAACGGCTTAGCGCCTCCATCAATTCGTCGGCCAGGGGCTTGGTCTCGTTGGTTTTTACTGGTTCGTCGACGTCCACTTGACGCACCCGCGCGTGCATTCTGGATGCCTGTTTTGCCGTCTCGAACTCAAGTGCGTGGCTCAGCGCATCTGCCAGGGTCTTATTGCGCGCGAGACGCAGCGCCTGTTGAGTGTCCGAGTCCCGTAGCCCGTCGGTGAAAGTCTGCGTCGCTATCTGCTCCAGAAAGTCGGCCGGCGCTGTTGGGTAGGCGAGCCTTACGAGGCGTGCGATGTCCATCTCGAACTCCTGCAGGGTTTCCGCGTTCTTCTGTACCCGGGTCCGGAGCTGCATCTGGTAGGCCTGCTGAAGATGGCTATCTCCATATCGGGACTCCATATGGGCGATCAGTGAAGCGTAGTCCTGGGATCCAGTCGGGATGGCCTGAAGGACGTTACCTCTCAGCGCTACAATGAGAGCTGTAGCCTTTTCTGTGTTGTTCCAGTTATTTATGGAACATGCCGCCTCGAACTGACGTAAGTAGGTGCTCCACGGTACCTTTCCGTCGAAGGTTGGGGGCGTCACTCTGCTATGTCCCGTTCCAGATATTCCCGGTGTAACGGTGGGCGGGCGTTGGCGCAGCTCGGCAACTTCCTCTCGTAGAGCGTTGAATTTCTCTTCCACCCCCGTCAGTGGGCGTTGGCGCAGCTCGGCAACTTCCTTTTGTAAGGCGTTGAATTTCTCCTCCACCCCCATCAGCGGGCGTTGGCACAGCTCGGCAACTTCCACTTGTAAGGCGTTGAATTTCTCCTCCACCCCCATCAGCGGGCGTTGGCGCAGCTCGGCAACTTCCACTTGTAAGGCGTCGAACTTCTTTTCCACTGCTGCGACTTCCTCACGTAGGCCCTGTTCTAATTTCCTTTGGCTCTCCTCTAATTTCGTCAGCAGACACTCTTCCAGATTTTTCTGGCCATCCAGAAATTTGGCGGTTAGGTCCTCTGCTAACTTATTCTGGCCGTCTTCCATCTTCTTCTGGCCGTCTTCTAGTTTGGCAGTTAGGTCCTCGGATAACTTCTTCTGGCCGTCTTCTAGTTTGGCAGTTAGGTACTCTGCTAACTTCTTCTGGCCGTCCTCCATCTTCTTCTGGCCGTCTTCCATCTTCTTCAGGTCATCCTTCAGGTCCTTGGCTAATTTCTTCTGGCCGACTTCCATCTTGGTTTCCATGCCATTTAACTTCTCTAGCAATGCTGCGAATTGCTCTTCCATTTTAGCTGTTTGTCTTGTAAAGGGCATGCGCTCACAGGAAAATTTAAAAAAAAATTGACCTGCTCGGGTTTTGAAACCAGGACCGTCAGGTGTTGTGCTTGAGTTCGTAATCCGGCTTCTGACACCAGTTGTTACGTGCCACCCCCTAGTGGCACTTTTGTTAACTGGATTACGGTGGGGGTACAAAGCACAACACCAATTACTGCTTAAAGAAATAATTAACTTTATTGTGGCCAGAAAATTACACTAGTCAGCAAATACAAGCAATTAGGAGCCTTATTCCAGTTTCCTCAAGTCTCTTCCTTGAGCGCTCTTGGCCCTTCCACTTGTCAACAGATCACAGAAGTTAATCCGTCCTAATGAGTACGGTGGCCTTGACAGAAACTACCTGCTCCTCTCCTTTATGTTCTCCGACCACAATTACTTACGATCACTTGCTGCAGGCTATTTCGCTGTCCACAAGCTGGAGAAACAATGTCACTGGATTTCGTAACTCGCACAGCACTTCGTCACCACACTTCTGTCGCACAAGATAATCGCTCGCACTAGCTCGTAAAACACAACAACAACAACTGCTAGACAAGTCGCACTTATATAGCAGGCCGGTGACTCAATAAATGCTTCTAGATCCATCCAGGGTTCACGGCTTCTCGAGGTTTCCATCGCTGGTCCAGTCACGAATATTCTGGACTATCCCTTTGTCTTAGTAGCCCTGTTGCATAAGGCGCGCGCAATACAGGAGGCAGGACACAGCCCAGCCCTGGGGTAGTTGTGACTCATGCGGCGAGTGATGACACAAACTCACAGCCGTAACAATAATATCAAATTCTTAACCATATCAAAAGCTAGTTATTCCGTAAAATTGAATAACATTATAGTTAATTAGTAAAAATACCAGTGTGATTTGTGAAACGAAAAGTATAAAAAGATCTTAAGGTCTTAAATGGTTCAATTGTAGGTACTGTGTATCTTTTCTCTGGGTTTGAAACCATTCATTCCTGAATTTGACAAAATAATACAATGCCAATTTTACAAAATATCGGCAATAACAATTGTGTACCGTACCTTCACAGCAGCCATGTGGGAGACCAGGTATTTCATAAGAGAATCAACAAACAGTGTACCACATCTAAGTTTGTGAGCATTATCCTGACGACATAAATTGGCTTGCTTCCAAGGGATTCGAGAATAAGTTTATATTATTGTACAAAATCTTTATTCAAAAGGTATTCATATACGTTTAAAATGACGCATTTGGACGATTTTTGTGTGTTTTTGATTTCATATAAAAGCCTAATCCTTCTGCTTTCAGAAAATATATAGTTTTTACATGTTTCATGCATAATTTTGCTTCTAAAATTGATTTAAGGGGACCCGTGTACGCCATCTTAGTCTGGGGTGGGCGGGGCACCGCGCTGCATAGTGTATTTCATGATTCTTTTCGAAATTATTATTCAGTTTTGGCGCTCGAAGTTGCAGGATTTGAATAGCTCTTAGTGCACCCTGTCTTCCACAGATGGCTCTACATGCACATTGCTTACAAGCCAGTAATGGCAGCTTCCATGGTTAAGTATTTGCAGTGAAAATATTTTATCGTCCCTTCATTATATCCCGTGTAAATTCTCGATTATGGGCTCTGAACATCGGCAAGTGTGAGAGAAGAAACATAGTTATCGTGGTAACCAGCATATGAAACCCAATGAAAGCAAAATTAATACTGAACCGTGTGGAGCATCACATTCCAAGATTTGGCCTACAGCTGATAGTAGTGATTCAGATGATTGTGATTTATCTGGTGGTAATTTGAACATTCTATTTGACACAATTGCCTTCAGAAATGTAATAAATGTGGTAGCATGTCCCAGTTGCTTCAAAAGCTCTTCACTGAAAGTTCATCAGGGATTTGGATGGGCTGTAGTTCTTGGTTTGTTGTGTGAATTATGTGGCTACGAAAGCAAAAAATGTTTCTCTTCAAAAAGGCAGCAACGCTTTCCTGCGGTAAACAGATGCCTTGTTTATGGCATGAGGCCAATAGGTTGTGGTTACAGTGATGCCAAAAGGAAAAGGTTTGCTTGCATTATGAACCTCCTACCACCACCCTTGCCAAGGTCTTATAGTGAACATGTGAAAGCTTTATCCTCTGTTGTATCCACGTATGCAGAAGAACGCATGAAGACTGCTGCCCTAGAAATTCAGGAAAAGAAAGGTAAAGAAGGCAAGGAAGGTACCCAAGGGGAAGAAGAAAACTGAAAGAAGACAAGAAACTTGAAAAGGAAGGTCCCACATATGCAACAGGAGAATTCTAATGGTGTCATGTAAGAACAATGAGGTTTAATCATGTGACACTTTCAACCTAATTTACTCAAAAACTAAAAATCGTGCTTCTCTTACAGGTTCAAACAAGAAAACGTCAAGTTCTAATTCAGCTATCTATCTCAACAAGGTTTCAAATTAAAGACAATGAAACAGGGCATGTTCTGTACCAAAACCGTGAAGACATATGGCTCCATTCAAAAACTGGATGTGAAGAAAGAAAAATATTATTGAAATTTTGCATCTTTTTTGAAAGAAAAGAAAAAAATCATAATTCTAGACACAATGCTGATGAATTAGCAATTCTGGTAGGGGACACGGAGGACTCGAATATCAATGCGTATGTGAAAGAATAATTAAAATAGATGCATTTTTGTAGTTGCTAGGGGATTTGAAAAAAGTACCAATTTCTTTAATAATTTTATTTTGGACACCCCTGGAAGTGTAAATTAAGCATTCTGAAGATATAACCGTCTTAATTTACTTATCAGTGAACCAGCAGAAAGAATATAAGGTGATTGGTTTAGAATTATGGATTTTTTCAGTAAACGTATATGAATACCTTATATCAGCTCTCGGACTATTAAAAAGCCATTTTCTACATCTGAAAATTAAAATGTCGGCACGCGTTTGAGATGACATCTTTTACGTTTACTTAGCCTACCGTATGTCTTAATTTTCAAAATGCATAGATATTTATATTTAATTTGCAGCCAATGCCAACGGCAGGGCATTTCACATGAATGCCCATAGGTTCCCTAATTTCAATGTCAAGTAGTTCCAACTTAAGCTACCAGACGCCACTGCCACTGAAACCCAACGGCGAACGTTTCGACTTGATAGAGCGTGTCTAACCCAATAGCCTACAAGTTTTGGCTACACACTACCAATTGTAGCTGTAAGTTCTTTTACGTACCATAAATCTATGATATGGGTCCGACTTCAACTGGGTTTGAACCCGCGAACTTGGGCATAGCAGTTCAGCATGCTACCGACTACGCCACCAAAGCCATGCATAGATATCCTACCGAGACATGCTTCTGATTTATAACTGACTGACTCCGTGGCTCAGGGGTAACGTTCTCCCTGCTGTGCCCAAGTTTGCAGGATCTGATCCTGGCGCAGTCAGCTGGCATTTAAGGGTGCATAAATGCGAGGGAACTGAGTCTGTAGGTTTACTGGCACGTTAAAGATCCCCTTCAGGGCAAAATTTCGGCACCCCGGTGTCTCTAAAAGCCACAGTAGTTAAAAGGGACCTAAAACCAATAACATTATTATTGATTTATAACCAGTTAAAGACTTAGTTCCGTTGTTTGACTGAAAAGCTTTATAATACTTTCTACTGCATATCCCAATTAATTGTGGTTGCCGGAGCCAATCAGGCTCATTTTGGTTTTGGCCAGGAATTTAAGGCCGGATGCCCTTCCTGACAACACGTAATTTTTCAGGTAAAAATTTCACCCCACTGTCACCGGGATTGGAACTCCGGCCGTCCGGGTGATTGACGAGCAGCTAAGCCATGCACCATCACGTTCCCCTTGAAAAGCTTTATAATACTAGCCTAAAATCCGTAGCTCAAATCTTACCTTTTAGGGCCCTTTGGAGACGCGGGTGTCGTCTTGCTATTTGAACAGTCTGACTTCCCAGTCGGTCAACACGAATACACCCAATTAGATTGGTCGAGGAGTAACAAATAATTTCCCTGTGTAATTCATAATACAATAATTATTTATACATTTAATAAAACGCTTCTCATACGACCCCCACCCCCTCCCTTATGTGAGAAGTGTTTTATTAAGTGTATAAACGATTCATGTATTTTTATTTCAGGCATTAGGAGATAAATTGTCACTGCCCACCTAATCTACCGTACACTCGTGTTGACCGACTGAAAAGCGATCATTAAGGTTACTTAGTAACACTGAAATATTGCTTCAAATATTAGATCTGTTTATTGAACTGCACATCTCTTCTTGTAAAGCACATGTTAATTTAATGATATAACCTTTACACAATGCTCATATACAGTAAATCCAGCAACAATAACATACACCAACATAGCGCAGTCGGCACATTCTTGCTGGCTGCATGAGACCATTATTGTCTGGCGGTACAAAAATATGAGCCAAGCTTCGTGATCTGTAGGTCGTCTGTGGTAATACGTTATCATGAAGACGTGTGTAGCCTCAAATGGGGACCCGGGCCGAAATGCGACACCAGTACATCACCACAGACACAAATCACAACCTGCGCCACTGGGCTAAGAAAATGCATTAATTTATTCAAGAAATTATCTGTATCTTAATTTTTATCTAAGAAGTCTCAGAGAAGCAGAGACTACTTGTTTCTATGATTCCGCCAAATTTCCACGCTGTTTAACAGAAGACGCTATCTTGGACGTGGAGGAGGGGAGCCCGCCAAGAGGAATTGGGACTCTTATCTTAATACACTGGAAGGGAACAGACGTGTTACACGGTGTTCCAGGAAAGTGCGGACGCGAAGTGTAGGCTCAAAACCACACTCGCGTGATATGAGGACTTGATCATATTATGTACTGTAAAATTGAGAAGTGAACTTAGAATTTTTTGAAGTGATAGTCATTCTTCAAGTGAACATTTTATAAAAGTGAAGTGAACAATTGAATATTGAGATAAACATTAACTATTGAACTACGTAATTATTACGAACAATTGTTGAAATTAATTATTATTATTAATAATAATAATATTGCAAGGCAGGCTCCAACGAACATTCTACTCTGCAGAGTTATACAAAGTTACGATATTGCATTAAATATTATCAAAGACTAGCTGAAGTACCCGAACTTTGCTGTGGGTCATAAATAAATTAAAATGTGAAGGTGACAGTTAAAACAGCGGATAGGCGTGGTTCTGCGTGGAGGGAGAATAAAGATGGAACATTTTGTCCAACTATTCCGTTCGGCACTGACCGTGTTTTATAGCACAAATGTATGTTTTACTCGCTAACCGTTGGAGATACACGAAAAGTGATAAAGACCTTTCGGATAGAAAATTAAATTTTATACCTCGTATATGTCATCAAATGTGTTCTATTTCTT
Organism: Meconema thalassinum; assembly: GCA_946902985.2. Taxonomy (NCBI): domain Eukaryota; kingdom Metazoa; phylum Arthropoda; class Insecta; order Orthoptera; family Tettigoniidae; genus Meconema; species Meconema thalassinum. The sequence goes on along the minus strand of OX336392.1, from coordinate 4,133,016 downwards.
AACGTTCTCTTTTTATTTGAAATGGAAATATGAAAGTTTGAAATCAAAGGGTGTAGTGACGTCACTAAAATGGTCACCATCTTTAAGTATCGACATGTTAACCAGGTAAATCAGCTACCTCTATGTACAATTTCATGTAATTCGGACCAGTGGTTCCTGCGTGATTGAGACACACACCATCTCATTTTTATGTATTAGTAGGCCTATAGATAGTATAGATAATTTATTTATTCCAAAATTATAATGATGAATATCATATTGAAATTGGGGAGAGGAGACACTTCTGAACTTTATTAAGGTGGAAGAGATGGCGTACCACATACATGGAGGAAACGTAATATGCAAGATGATAACGTACCATTGGAAGTTGACTAAAATGAAGCAGAGAAGACGATGGTTTTCACCAGCATTTTGGAAATTCATCAGATAATAAGATCACTATAATTTTTACGAGAAATACTACTGTACTACTATGAATATCTACACGAAATTGTCAGGCATTCTATCTGAGAAGACGAGGGAAGGCCACTGTCGAACCAAGTGAAGGATCCAGAACGAGGCGATGATGTTCTGAAGGGTGATCCAATCGAGAGCACGCGTGGAATTCATCACGAAGATGCTAGGAGATTTCCGACGTACGAGAAAGGTGATCCAGGATGAGGCAGGAAGGGTAATGCTATTCCGGCATTATCATTATTCAGCTAAGATTAAGACGGACCTCAACTAGACAACCAAGTCAACACCAGGTAGAATGAAACCAACAAGTAGTATTTTCGTTGAGTGAAGACTTTTTTACTTTATCCGAAGTAACATTTTCGATATCTGGCTGTAGGAATTTCGCATTTTCGAGTATTTTAGATATTTTTATCGATCTGGATTTTAGCTTAATTTCATATCTGAAGTTGAATGTTGTGCATTTTCGAATTTTGAGTTTATGATAATTATAATTTTTAGCCTACTTTTCACATTTTGCAAAAATGAGGAAAAAGTAGACTTATGAGATCGATCCGGGAAAATGTGTGTGTGTCTGTCTGTCCTTCTGTCTGTCTGTCTAGCTGTGTGTGTGTGTGTCCCCCCCCTATCAACTCCTAAACGGCTGCAGCAATCAAAACGAAATTTAGTATGAGTAAAGATGTGCACCGGAATATCTCACGTCCATATTTGAAAATGATGTCATTACTACCAACTGCTGAAAAAACGCACTAGAAATTTGAGCTCCACGTTGGATATCTCGCAAGGTATGCATGGGAGCTATTCCAAAATTGGTACACATGCAGATAATACTATTTCAGTTTAATTTCCAGGAGGCCAACAATGACAGTGTTGCCAAAATAATTTTAAGCCTTCTGATAGGTCCAATATTTAAATGCATATAACTTCTACACTATCAATTGGATTTCAACCAAATTTTGTATGTAATATCTGTACATAAACAGATATGATTGAGCGTATTCTTAAGAGCCACCAGGGCTGCCAACTGTTAATAATTCCTCTCTCTATTTTTTATCCAAATACCAATATATCAAAAAGTATGCAAGCCAACAGCTTTAAACTATGCACACGTATATTCTGACATTTTAGATTAATTTGGAGTAACTTATATACGACAGTTCTACCAACATGATTATAAGCCGGCTGATAGTACCAATTTTTAAATACATGTAACTTCTATACTATCAGTTCGATTTCAACCAAATTTCGTATGTGCTATGTGTACCATAACAGATATGACTGTAAGTATTGTTAAGAGCAATCAGGGCTGCCAACTGTTAATAAATGCTGTCTATATTTTTTTTACCCTAATATCAATATATCAGAAAGTATGCAAGCCAACAGCTCTATACTTTGCACACGTATAGCACCTGACATTGTAGATTAATTTGGAGTAATTAATACAAGGCAGTGCTGCCAACATGATTCTATGCCTGCTGATATGTCCAATTTTAAAATACACACATCAAAAAAAGTTTTGCATCACCTCGGTTCCAAGAGTTCCGGAACCGTTAAATACAAGGGGAATAGAGATCAACACAAACAACATTTCAGCTCGTTTTATTGCTCATGAGACCCACACATTGCATGTTGTACCATCATACAGCTAGACTTTCAGCATTTGTGGTCCAGATTGCAGTACACACCACTACCTCTAATACCCAGTAGCACGTCCTCTTGCATTGATGCATGCCTGTATTCGCCGTGGCATACTATCCACAAGTTCATCAAGACACTGTTGGTCCAAATTGTCCCACTCCTCAACGACAATTCGGCGTAAATCTCTCAGAGTGGTTGGTGGGTCAAGACGTCCATAAACAGCCCTTTTCAACATATCCCAGGCATGTTCGATAGGGTTCATGTCTGGCGAACATGCTGGCCACTGTAGTCGAGCGATGTCGTTATCTTGAAGGAACGCATTCACAAGATGTGCACGATGAGGTCGAGAATTGTCGTCCATGAAGACAAATGCCTCTCCAATATTCTGCCGATATGGTTGCACTATGGGTCGGAGGATGTCATTCAGGTATCGTAAAGCCGTTTCGGAGCCTTCCATGACCACCAGTGGCGTACGTCGGCCCCACATAATGCCACCCCAAAACATCAGGGAACCACCACCTTGCTGCACTCGCTGGACAGTGTGTCTAAGACGTTCAGCCTGACCAGGGTGCCTCCAAACACGTCTCCGACGATTGTCTGGTTGAAGGCATATGCGACACTCATCGGTGAAGAGAACGTGATGCCAATTCCGTGGGGTCCATTCAGCATGTTGTTGGGCCCATCTGTACCGCGCTGCATGGTGTCGGGATTGCAAAGCTGGACCTCGCCATGGACGTCGGGAGTGAAGTTGCGCATCATGCAGCCTATTGCGCACAGTTTGAGTTGAAACACGACGTCCTGTGGCTGAACGAAACGCATTATTCAACATGGTGGCATTGCTGTCAGGGTTCCTCCGAGCGGCAATCCGTAAGTAGCGGTCATCCACTACAGTAGTAGCCCTTGGGCGGCCTGAGCGAGGCCTGTCATCGACAGTTCCTGTATCTCTGTACCTCCTCCATGTCCGAACAACGTCGCTTTGGTTCACTCTGAGACGCCTGGAAACTTCCCTTGTTGAGAGCCCTTCTTGACACAAAGTAACAATGCGGACGCGATCGAACTGCGGTATTGACCTTCTAGGCATGGTAGAACTACAGACAACATGAGCAGCGTACCTTCGTCCTGGTGGAATGACTGGAACTGATCGGCTGTCGTACCCCCTCCGTCTAATAGGCCCTGCTCATGCATGGTTGTTTACATCTTTGAGCAGTTTTAGTGACATCTATGAACAGTCAAAGGGACTGTATCTTGGATACAATATACACAGTCAACGTCTATATGCCGGAGATCTGGGAACCGAGGTGATGCAAAACTTTTTTTGATGTGTGTACATGTAACTTCTATACTAACAAATGGATTTCATCCAAAATTGGCATAACAAGATATCATAATATTTCAGATTATTTCTGACCAGCACACGCATGGTATTGTTGGCAACATGCTTTTACGCGTGCTGATAGATCCAGTGTCTAACTGCATGTAACGTCCATTGGACTTCAACCTAATTTTGTATTCTGTACCTTAAGAGATGGAACTAAGAATATATTCAGTCACCAGGGCTACCAACTGTAGTGTCTATTAGGCTACATTATACCAGGTATATTTTGAATTAATTTGATATTTCGATATTACCAACTTAATTTTGTCATTATTCTAGATAGGTTCATATGCTGAAAAAACGCAACAATACCAGTGATATTCCCAGTGAATCTGTAAATAGTGTAAATAACCTGAATAGTTCACTTGTAAATAAACACTTATCACTGTTCGCCTTCAATGCCCGCAGCATCACGCGGCCGGGACGGAAACAAAACATTCATGCTACAGTGACCGCCCTAGATCCAAGTATTGTGTGTTGCAGTGAAACGTGGCTCTCTGGGGTGGTAAGAGATCAAGAGGCGTTACCAGACACATACCAGCTGTTCCGGAAAGATCGACCACGGACTTCAGGGGGCGGGGTTCTCATTGCTGTGAAACCTGAGTACAATGCAACTCGCGTCCATCAGCTGGAAACTGACGCTGAGGCCGTGTGGGTTGAGGTTCAATGCAGTAACGGTAAATATCTGATCGGATCAGTCTATCGCTCTCCGAAATCGTCCCAGCTGATGAATGATGAGCATATTCTCTCCCTCAAACGGGAGCAAACCCTTCAACAAAATTATGACGCTGTCTACATTGTTGGTGATTTCAACCTACAAATCACATGGAAGAGAAATGCCGCTCCTATCCCAAATGATCCTATATCCAACAACTTCCTTACAGCATTCTATGATCTATTCCTCCATCAACTCATATTTGAAGCTACCCGTATCACTGAGACCTCCCGTTCAACCCTCGATCTCTTCCTAACAAACTCTCCATCCTCAATTCAGTCTCTACAAGTCATCCCTGGATTTTGTGATCACCAAGCCCTCCTAGCTATATTTATCCACAACAAGAACAGTCCATAATTACAAACCAGAACAGTTTACAATTACTCCCGTACCAACTGGAAACTCCTTTCTGACATCTTACTTGACAGATTACCGGTCATTACACCTTCAGTCACCAACAGTGTAGATATAGATGGTACCTGGCATACTTGGAAGGAAATCTTTTTTCAGTGCGTCGATGAAGTGATCCCTAAGGTTACAATTAAAAATAAGAAAAAAAACACCTTGGATCTCAAAGGACATAATATCCAAAATAAGAAAGAGTACCAAATCTGCAATTCGTGAAGCCTACAGTACGTATATGGACAAATTAAGCTTTAATCCCAAGGCAATGTGGACATTCATTCGGAGCAAAAGTGGCAACACCGCACCACAAGAGCTTTAAACATAACGGACTTTCTATTTCCAACCCACTAGACATAGCCAACTCATTCAACTGTAAATTCCAAAGTAACTTCTCTCCACCTGACACCAGTGAAGGAATGTTCCTACCAAGGACATCATCCCCTCTCTTTCCCCTAGCCAGTCTATATTTCACACAACAGGAAGTTCGAGACAGCTTACGGAGAACTAGACCCCATGCCGCGACAGGACCAGACTTAATCCCTGCTCGGATCCTTCATTACTGTGCAAATGCCCTAGCACCCTCATTGTGCGCACTATTCAACCAGTCCATTAACACCGGGACTCTACCACAAGAGTGGAAACATGCTAACGTGGTCCCTGTGTTCAAAGATGATGACAAGGAAGACATGGACAACTACCGCCCGATTTCTCTGACGTCTGGTATCTGTAAATGTATGGAGCGCCTGGTTGCTAAGAACATACTGGAATTCCTGAGTGAGGCCTGTTAAATCCAAGCCAACATGGCTTCGTTCCGGGGAGATCTTGTACAACTCTTTTGACAAAAGTGATTGATGACTGGCAGAACTCTTTGGATCAGACTAACGTCTCCCAAGTGGACTGTGTGGCCCTGGACTTAAGCAAAGCTTTTGATCAGGTGCCTCATCAAAGACTCTTGTTAAAGCTTGGCAAATATGGCATCGGAGGCAAACTGATTACATGGTTGACGTCATTCCAGGTAGGTCGAACGCAGTGTGTCGTGTTTGGCGGGGCCAAGTCACCGAACATAGTGGTAACTTCGGGAGTATCATAGGGGTCGGTGATTGGGCCTTTGTTGTACATGGTTTTTACCCTCGACCTTCCAAGCTGTGTGACGTCCACGATGGCGCAGTATGCAGACGACTCAATAATTTACAGAGCCATAAAAAATAATGATGACGTCAAAGCACTACAGGAAGATCTGGACAGTGTGGCACTGTGGTGTGATGTAAATAAGATGACCTTGAATGTAAACAAGTGTAAATATATTCGGCTAAGTAGGGCCAGACAGCCTATTGCACATAGCCTTTCACTGAGCGGCAAAGTTCTTCCCATGTGCAATTCACTGCGAATGCTGGGAATACACATTTCCAGCAATTTGAAGTGGAATGTACACGTTGAGGAATCTAGGTGTAAGGCATTTAGAATTCTAGGATTTGCAAGACGTAATCTTCTGGGACTCAGAAGCCGTGCACTCCGAGCGGTGTATCTCTCCACGATACGGCCCATTCTTCTGTACGGACTTCCTGCCTGGCATCCCACTACCGAGGAAAACACGAGGAAGTTAAGTGCAGTCCAACGTCGAGCAGAGCGACTCATTTACAATCAGGGTAAAAAAGTTTTGACAAAACCACTAACATCCATCAATGACATATGTAGCCAAATAGATCTCACCTTTATCCGAAAATCTCTAGCTGGCACCATTATACTGTACCCATTTCACCGTCTTCAGCTGTCATATCGTTCAGTCCGTAGAGCACTGGGTGTCACACTTGTTCCTCCATTCGCTAGGACAACAGATTATCAATCTGGATTCTACAATCGCTCTGTTCGACTTTGGAATGACCTGCCTCGTGAAATAAAAGACCTTCCTCCACGACAATTTTGCCGCAAAGTGAAGGCTCTAAAGGGACTAAAACCCCATGTAAATTGAATTATATACTGTATAATGTAACTTTGTGAGTGATTGGGAGTGGGCGCGTGCGTGTATATATGTATGTATGTATGTATGCGTGTGTGAGCGTGTATATGTGTGTGTGCATGCCTGTGTCTTCCCTTTTATTTATGAATTGTATGATATAGACGTCATGTACAGCAGATTATGTGTATATAGCAAATGTAAAGGTGTAAATTGTATAATGTAACATTTGAGATTTGTTTAGATTTAATGAATGGAGATGGAGACACTGATGTGTATGTGGGGCTTGCCCTTTCTCTATCTGCCGTCCATAAATTGTAGGCACAATTTTTGGTAAATAAATAATAATAATAATATACAGTAGAATAATCATTGGCATGAAAAGTAGGCTGTATAGTTCTTCACGGAACTTCTTGTTGTATTTGAGGTCGTTGACCGTATTTTAGGATATTTAGGATTTATAGAATTTGTGATTAGATTTTAATACCTAAGATTTTTGTGATATGCAAATCCGATTTTTATTCTTCGTCTTATTAGGATAGATGATCGTTTGTTGATCATTCTTATTTTCGTAGAATTTCGAAAGTTGGTATGACTGATAGCGGAGGACAGATATTTTGAAGTATGCTTTTCTGTTATGAAAATTCATCGATAGAAATAGTGATTAGAAATACTTGTGTAAATACTGTATTGTGGAACACCTTATAGTTTTCCTGGAGAGGTTTCTACAACGAATTAAACATTTCGTAATATTGAAAGAAAACACTATTAAGAAAATATATTGTGTAAACAGTAAGAATATTGTGGATTGCATTTCTCGTATTTGGAAACCAGAAGGCACTAGAGTTATTATTTTGAACCTTATTGAATTACATTGTGGAAAATATTTGTTGTTGTTTGAGTCTTCAGTCTTTTGACTGGTTTGATGCAGCTCTCCATGCGTCCCTGTCCTGAGCTAATCGTTTCATCTCTACATAGCTACCACACCCTACATCCGAGGCAATCTGTTTAACATATTCTAACCTTGGTCTACCCCTACAGTTCTTGTCCTCGACCCTTCCTTCCATAACTAAGCTTGCTATTCCTGGGTGTCTTAGTATGTGTCCTACCAACCTATCTCTTCTCTTCATTAGCAGTCGCCAGAAACATCTCTCCTCTCCCACTCGCCTTAATACCTCTTCGTTTGTAACCCTATCTACCCATCTGATTTTCATCATTCTCCTGTAACACCACATTTCAAATGCCTCAATTCTCCTCTTTTCTGCTGCACCAATAGTCCAAGTTTCACTTCCATAGAGCGCCACGCTCCAGACAAAGGCTTTCAAAAATGACTTCCTAATACCTAAATCTATATTCGATGTCAACAGATTCCTTTTTTGTAGAAAGGCTTTCCTTGACTGAGCCAACCTACTTTTTATATCCTCTTTGCTTCGTCCATCACTGGTTATTCTGCTTCCTAAGTAACAGAAGTCTCCTACTTCCTTCAGCTTTTCACCTGCCAATTTGATCTCCATAGAGGTTTCTGATTTATTTCGGCTGCATTCCAGTATTTTTGTTTTACATTTATTAATTTTCATCATGAAGTCCTTCCGTAAGACGGAATCCATACCATTCAAAAACTCATTCAAATCCTCAGGCTTGTCGGCCAAGATGACGATGTCATCAGCAAATCTCAGAGTTGAAATTATTTCTCCTTGAATCTTCACTCCCACTTTAAATTTTTCTCCAATTTCCTTCATTGCTTGTTCAATGTAAAGATTGAAAAGTATGGGTGATAAGTTGCAGCCTTGCCTTACATCTTTCTGAATACCAGCTTCTCTCTCATATCCTTCAGCTCGAATGACTGCTGTCTGGTTTCTGTATAGATTGTATATCACCCTCCTATCCCTGTACTTTATTCCAATTGATTTCAAAATGTCAAACAATTTAGTCCAATCAACGTTATCAAAAGCCTTTTCTAAGTCTACAAATGCCATGAACGTTCTCTTATCTTTCCTTATTCTACCTTCCAAAATCAGCCTAAGACTTAGTACAGCTTCCCTTGTTCCTACATTTCTCCTGAAACCAAACTGGTCTTCACCCAACTCCGTTTCGATCTGGCTTTCAATCCTCTTGTAAATTATTCTAGACAGGATCTTTGAAGCATGAGTAATCAAGCTGATTGTACGGTAATCTTCACATCTGTCAGCTCCCACTTTCTTTGGTATAGGGATGATTACATTCTTCTTGAAATCAGGGGGTACCTCACCTGTCTCATAAATCCTACACACCAAGTGAAATAACCTGATCAGACCTTCATCTCCTATGCAGCGTAGCAACTCAATCGGTATATCATCTATGCCTGGTGCTTTGTTCCTGCCTAAGTCCTCTAATGCTCTGTCAAATTCTGATCTCAATATTAAATTTCCTTTTGCATCCTCATCAATTTCCTCCTCCCTTTCCATTACATGATTCTCAATCTCCTTTCCCTTATACAAGCACTCTATGTAAGCTTTCCATCTCTCAAGCTTTTCTTCCCTATCTGTTAGAGGCTTTCCATTTGTGTCCCTAATATTATAGCACTTAGTCTTCTTTTCCCCAAAAGTATTCTTAATCCTTCGATAAGCTGTGTCTACTTTTCCTAATTTCAGACACTTTTCTATACCTGCACATTTCTCTTTCAACCATTCTTCTTTCGCTTCCTTGCACTTCTTGTTAACCTCATTTCTCAGACGTCTGTATTCTGCTTTCCCCTCTTCATCTCTTAGATTCTTGTGTTTCCGCCTTTCATCCATCAATTCTAGTATATCCTGAGTGATCCACGGTTTTCTACCTATTCTTTCTTTCCTACCAATGTTTTCTTCTGCGGATTTTGTTATTTCATTCTTCAAAAGTGCCCATTCGTCTGCAATTGAAGTTTGTTTAGGGGTTTTGATTAGTCCTTCCTTTATACTCTTCTTGAATCTTTCGTTTACATCCTTTACTTTCAGCCTGTCTATTGCCCACCTTTTTGGCTTTTGACTTTTCTTCAGTTTCTTCAACTTTAATCTGCATTTCATTACAACCAGATTGTGGTCAGAGTTTATGTCAGCACCAGGATATGTTTTACAATCCAAAATCTGGTTTCGAAACCTCTGCTTGACCATAATGAAGTCGATTTGGTAACGCCCTGTATCTCCTGGTCTCATCCATGTGTATATTCTTCTATTGTGGTTATTGAATAAGGTGTTAGCTATGACCAACTCATGTTCGGTGCAGAATTCCATCAGCCTGCTTCCTCGATCATTCCTTTCACCTAATCCGAAATCTCCTACTATCTTCCCTTCTCTCCCTTTTCCTACCACAGCATTCCAATCTCCCATTACTATAACATTTTCATCACCTTTGATATACCTCAGAATGTCATCTATTTCTTCGTAGACCTTTTCAACATCCTCATCATCAGCTTGACTGGTAGGCATATAGACTTGTACCACTGTGGTGCACGTAGGTTTAGTATTGATTTTTGCTACAATAATCCGTTCACTGTATTGCTCGTAATATTCTACCCGCTGTCAATAATTGATTTATCATAATATGCATGGTAGGGATCTGTATGAACACATTTCAATATAGAAGGCTGATAGTTTACGTAAAGTCGTCGACTCTTGTGATAATGTTGAAACACAGTTGAAATCATTGTGTATTTTGAAGCTGATGGATGGTATTCCAGCTTTTTGTTGCAAAGGTTTGCATTTTGAAGTGAATGTGGCAATGTGCGAGTTTGACATTGTAATGGTAATTATTGATGGTCGTCGAAGTAATGTTGTGGATAGGATAGGAATTCATGTGTTGGAAGAGATAGTCACTTGATATTATTATTGTATTGTTGGAAGATGCTCCGATCTAAATTACTGACGGCCCAGGTACATCAGAGAAAGATGAAACAATGATAAAAGTTAGTTTAAGTGGGACGAAGTTTATCATTAGGGTGTACAGTATTAGTATTTTTATTGGATTAGAAGGCACTGGAGAATTTCCAATGGTACGTTTGGAAACCCCTTACGAATAGTTTGTCGAAGACTGCTCAAATCCCTAGGTTTTGATTTGTAATTTTGTTCCTTAGCCCATCCCCATACAAAGAAGTCACAAGGGGTTAGATCTGGGCTGCGTGGACATTGTTCCTAAAATGTTGCAGAAATGCGCAGACAATGCGGGTGCATACGTACTCACCGTACTACACCAAATGGTACACCCTCATAATGTATTGTATAATAAGTTGTACACTCTTTGTTTTACGTCCCTTTAAACATCTGCGGCTTTTAGAGACACCGGGGTGTCGGTATTTTGCCCCGAAGGGAATTTTTAACGTGGCAGTAAATCTACTAAAACGGCTCCCTAGCATTTACGCACCATCAAATGCCAGCAGACTGCACCAGGATTCGATCCTGCAACCTTGGGTACAGCAAGCGAGAACGATACACATGTCCCAGTAATTGGGACCGCACTGAATGAGCGGTGACTTTTTCCTTCCCAGAAGCATGATGTATTATTTGAATCATATAATATACAAGTTGCTACAAGAGCTAAACGGGAGGCTTACATTTGACCACTGGAATGTTGAAGATCTTGGCTGACAGAAGAATCACTCATGGCGTTCATCTTGGTTAATATCTCATCACAACACGTGTGTCTATGATTCTCACACTTAACTAACTTCTCAAGATCATCAATCCTGTTCAGTATCACATTATAACCTGACAAAATAACATCCACGCTAGTTTCAAGAGATGAAAAACTTTTGTTGAAAGCTTCCTTCAGGTTCAATACATGATTAATGCAAGCTTCCATTGCAGACATCAGAGAAACATTTTCTGTCTGGTCTCTCCTCACCACTGGTTCGGCTGACATCTCACCTGAAAGCAGAAGTGATTCATTAGCCTTGCATTTTGCTCTCCCAAAGGTTCACGAGGGCAAGGACATGCAAGTCAATACATTTGACCTTCATATGGTAGATCAACACCAGGGCTATAAACTTATTTTTGATTTAAAAAAAAATATTTTAATCGTTGATGAAGACATTTACATTGTTCAGAGATGAGATGATCTGGATTGCTGTGAAATCTTTTGATATTGCAACTTTTATGTCTTATGGAAAACAATTCAATGGACCAATGAAATGAGTTTAAGATCTCAGAAGACTCCTGGTATCACTGTTTGGGGTGTCATGGGAGAGTTGCCCGTACAGATACCTTGCTACTAATTTTCTTACGTTCCAGCTGCAGCTGGTGACAATTATCTTGGTGGTGTCAGCAAATTCAAATTTGCATTCAAATAATTCAACGTAGACAGTGCATTAGTTATGCTATAATTTTCATGAAATCACAGTGTAGCCTAATTGAACAAGACGCGCAACACAACTTTGCCACAATCTCTATGTCCAACGGGGCCGGGGATGAGATGTGATGAAATTCCACGTGGCTGATGGTTTCTACGGCCGGATGCCCTTTCTGACGCCAACCTCACGGGAGGAGTTATTGAGAGATGAAATTAATGAAGATGAACGAAAGTTCAATTTCAAGCAGGTACAACTTTGGCTACTAGACGCCACTGTCGCCCAGCGGCGAACGTTGGAACTTGATATGGCGTTTCTCACTAAATAACCTACAAATACACACTACCAATTGTAGTGGTAGGTTCTTTCCGATGCCATAAATCTATGACATGGGCCCGCCGGCTTTACATCCCCTCCGAAGGAAGGTATACTGAAGGATTTTAACGCTCTTAAAAATCCGACGACTTCGGCCGGGTTTGAACCCGCGATTTTGGGCATAGCAGTTCAGCGTGCTACATACTACGCCACCAAAGCCACAGTGAAATAAACAGGTGAAATGAAATGACCAAGATGCCCTACCGTCAAGACTACCTTATTTACATACTGATATAAACTTACACCCGATATAATTAGGCTAAACACAACATTAATTTTACGACGCTATTCTTAAACACTAATTACAATGCCACCAGAAAAAACAATAAACCTGAGAATTCGTGTTTGCGCACTGACTGCGTCGCCAACTTAAACTAACGAAACACTGCAAAACTCACGGATTGTTACATTACAAATTGGTAAATAATTATTTCTGTCATCAATGTGAGTGCAAAGGTCGCTAAATGTCTAACAAGAAAGAAAGAAAGAAAGACATCTTGTCGAATAAATGTATTTATTAGTCGCCAGATATAAAGGCAATATTAATCACTAAATTAGCAACCCTGGAGATTGTGCTGTTGAAATCACTTCAAGCAGTTCTGACTTGTGCACATGCTGCACTCTAGTGAATGGAATTTAAGCGTTGCGTCACGCAGCCACTCGCTCTACCGCAGCACAAGCCCATGCCAAACAAGCCTTTATTACTGTCTATATTTTCGGAAGTGGCGCACTGATTCAAGAAAGCGCCGTCAGAGCGCATGCCAGGTTGCGCATTCGTTCAAATGAATGCAAAATAAGGTTGCTTATCATTTTCTTGAAATTTAAATTTAATACAAACTGTTATTGAGAGGGTAGGATTGTGGTGCCTCACGGGTTTCTTCATTATCATGTTATTGGTTTTACGTCCCTTTTAACTACACTGGCTTTTAGAGACGCCGGGGTGCCGGAATTTTGCCCCGAAGGGGATCTTTAACGTGCCAGTAAATGTACTGACACGGCTCCCTCGCATTTGCGCACCCTCAAATGCCAGCTGACTGCGCCAGGTTTCGAACCTGCAACCTTGGGCTCAGCAATCACGGGTTCTGTGCGAGTGTAAAGGGAGGAGAGGCCAAGCTACCCAGACGGCCTTGGTTGAATACATTCCCCAGCGAAAGGCCACCAACGTTGTCTGGAAGAAGACATTTGCTGAATGGGATGTTAGCATCTCGGTAAATGTATCATAACTGACCCATCAATGACGGGTACAACAGCTAGTATACGGTACTATAAGTTACACAATCATCCTACACACATCACCTTGGTGTGAAGAGGATCTGCGCCTTGATATTCAAATGGCTTAGAGATATGAAAACCACACATTGCCAGTTGTACAATCATACAGCGAGCCTTTCGGAAATTGTGGTCCAGATTGCAGCATACACCAGTACCGCGACCTCTTGCATTGATGCATGCCTGTATCCGTCGTGGCATACGATCCATGAGTTCATGAAGGCACTGTTGGTCCAGATTGTCCCAATCCTCAACGGCGATTTGGCGTAGATCTCTCAGATTGATTTGTGAGTCATCTCGACCATAAACTGCTCTTTTCAATGTATCCCAGGCATGTTCAATGGGGGTTCATGTCTGGAGAACATGCTGGCCACTCTAGGCGAGCGATGGCGTTATCATGAAGGAACGCATCCACAAGATTTGCACGATGCGGGCGAGAATTGTCATCCATGAAGACGAATACCATCCCAAATTCTGCCGATATGATAGCACTATGGGTGGGAGGATGTCATTCATGTATCGTAGAGCCGTTTCGCCGCCTTCCATGACCACTAGTGGCATACGTCGGCCCCACATGATGCAACCCCAAAACATCAGAAAACCACCGCCTTGCTTCACTTGCTGGTCAGTGTGTCTAAGACGTTCAGCAAACCAAAACACGTCTCCGACGTTTGTCTGGTTGAAGGCATATGTGACACTCATCTGTGAAGAGAACGTGATACCAATTCTGACGGGTACATTCAGCATGTTGTTGGGCCCCATCTGTACCGCACTGCATGGTGTCGGGGTTGGAAAGAGGGACCCCTCCATGGACGCCGGGAGTGAAGGTGCGCATCATGCCTATTGTGTACAGTTTGAATCAAAACACGACGACCTGTGGCGGCACGAAGCGCATTAGTCAGCATGGTGGCGTTGCTTTCAGGATTCCTCCGAGCTGAAATTCGTAAGTAGCGGTCATCCATTACCATCGTGGCCCTTGGGCGGCCTGAGCGAGGCACCTCCTCCATGTCCGAACAACATCGCTTTGGTTCACTCGGAGACGTCTGGAAACCTCCCTTGATGAAAGCCCTTCCTGACACAACGTAACAATGCGGATACGATCAAAAAGCGGTATTAACCTTCTAGGCATGGCAGAACTACAGACAACACGTGCGGTGTACCTCCTTCCTAGTGGAATGACTGGACCTAATCGGCTGCCGTACGCCCTCCATCTAATAGGCCCTGCTCATGCATGGGTGTGTACAGCTTTGGGCAGGTTTAATGACATCTAGGATAAGTCAAGGGGATGCCTTATCAACATTCAGCGTAAGTAGTCAGGCGATCCTGATGAGAGGTAGCGAGAAGACTGGCGTGAGATACTATTTGAATTCAGCGCGCGGAGGCGAAGCCAAGGTCGCTGATCGATGTTTACCTGCAATATTTAAACTTAGCGCGTGGCCCTGGAGCTGGCCAGGAAGTGCCTATGTGTAAAACACTTGTTTCACTTATGTAAGGATGTCGACGGCATAAGTAAAGTAGAGTACTGGTTTAAGTTCATACCCTCTCTGATTAAAGAACTTTCACTGCACAAGGGACGTATTCTGCATATTACTGGTACGAGAGCCAATAGAATGAAGCGTATCACATTACGTAATGTCGCTGCGAGAGTAGATTCTTGATCTTCGAGGCCTATATAAACTCAGGTTTGAATAGCAGAGGCATGTTAATCATCGAGGTTACTCCGCATGTTAATCATCGAGATTACTCCTCATAATACGTATCGTGACTTGTTCTGCGACATAGTGTTGATGTTATAATCTCACGCGCCGGTGCGATGTTACTAGATCCGATAGTGTAAACGTGTCATTAAAAGTGCCGCTAAAGTGGCTGCGCAAAATCCACGTCTGGAACTTATTTCAAAGGTGTTCCGTGAATACTCCGAATATGTAGGTGATACGTTTCTATTTCTACGATGATACGAAAATACTTAATATATGAAAACATGACATCTATCGACAAATACTAGAACCTGTCTTGACAGTTTCATGATGAGACCTAAACTGTTCGACTACGTCAATGTACCGCTCGCTCAACTCATGTTTAATGATATATCTGAACGCAGTTGGATCGATTAAAAACAAAGATTGTTGGGCTACTTTTCACTACACCATGGGGGCAAGACGTGTTTTACTGGAGCTGACATAACAATTAGCATTATTTCTAAATGTATTCATTCCCTGTGTTAACTTAACCCACATTGGGTCGCATCCTAGTTCGTATTTTGTCCCAAGGCTACCGCTACTTACTATATCTGTTTAATGATGTGTTTAATCAGATGGTCAGCTAAAGTATGTATTCCTATGAATGTCTACGGCCTACAAGAACGTCTCACATGGAAAAAGATAAGTCACGTTGTCTTATATTGAATTTTAATCTGTGTTTTTATTTGTATGTGATGAATTCATGTGCTTGTATATACTCCCCTTTTCTGTGTTAACGATCCTATACATGAATATACTGCGTCCATCAAGGTTTAATTAAATATCGTTCACGACGTCTTGATATGTTGATCCCAAGTTCACGGAATATCTCTGTTATTTGAAATAAATCCTGATTTTAAGGTTAAAGGTGGCGATCGCTAATTATTGCAGGGTGTCGAGCGATGATCTATCTTCAAATTCCCGTATAATTCCCGTATTTCCCGTTCGAAAAACCACTAAATTCCCGTATATTTTAGAATCCTCTAACACTAGAGTTCGCATACCGAATGGCTGAAAAATGAATCTTAAAGCGCGAATCAAGATTTTCTGGCGTAAGTGTAACTGCATTTTTTGGAGATACTTCCGCAACCCACGGGTGATGGCGAGATTTAGGCCTAATCCGTAGCATGAGCAAAGCGCGCGCGCGCGAGCGAACTCTCACGCAGATGGGACGAGATGCTACGAACACAAATAAAATACCGTTTACCTGAGAAGAGCTGATATAAATGACTGTTTTACTGAGGAGGGTTGAGCGAGTAGAGAATAGGAGTGTCACATAATAAATGTTTACGGGAAGTGACTGAATTGTGTGGTACCGTAACCGTATAGAGCTTCCACGAGTTAAAATGGCACCGAAGCTTATGCATAGCGAACTTCCGGTCCGCGAATCTCCATTTGATTTTCATTGGCAGTGAATCGTTCGTTCGTGATTATCGTCTTTATTATTTCGGATTGTGGTTTTGTTTTTAGGCGTTCAACTTATGATATAAGAACTAGAGGGTTGGCCTTTCATGAATATTCCAAAGACAAGTGTCTCCTAAAAGAGTAATTAGTAAAACTTCGCATCAGAGACGACCATAACAAACAGCTTGCCTACAAAGTGTGCGATTTGCACATTTCAAACGGGAGTGGTCAAACATATCTTAGACTACAATAATTAAGTTGGTGCAAATTAAATATGTTATATGTCAGAATATTATTATAATTTGATATCCGGTTGTTATATTAGTATATTATGCATTAACGTGACCCGTTTAAATGCTAACTTGTGACGTAAGCTACGAGTTGTAGGCTATTCGCCGTACCGGTAGGCCTAATATTCACTAACAACGCATCGTTTCTTCTGTAATATTTATTTAATCATTATAATCATAATAGCCTATCTATTAACCCTTATTTAACCAATAATCATTTTATAATTCTATACATATTCCAGGTATTGCAAGAAAGCGATATTTGATAGCACATGCGGTTCCACCTTAAAATCCAACCGTGCCCAGTTTTCATTACCTATGGAAAATATTACCCTAAGTTAATAAACCAAACAACTGGCGACAATTTTTTTGAAATGCTCATTTACATCTTCACCCTAGACTACGTAAATCACTGAAATCACGGTAATCACTGAAAGGGTAGGGGAGTTATGACCTCAATTTCACAAACGAACGAACCTCATTTTGCATGAATTATGGAACCCGAATCCTAATGGACGTATGGATTGTCTGCATTTGGAAATATGTTAGTAAATAATTTAAAACAAGATGCCAGAAAACTAAATACAAAAAGCTGCGTGCCTACTACGGTGTAATGTTGCTCCGTGAAAAAAAAAAAAAAATGCACCTCGCCAAGATTATACGACGTGCATACAGTTAAATACAATCATCCAATTGGAGAAACACTTTCTTTGTCACTATCTTATAAGCAATTCAAACATAAACTGCTGTAATTTACGGGGAAATGTGCAACATTTATTACTCCTGTATATATTTTAAATGTGATCACGTTCCTCACTTGGTAAATGTCCTGCAGTCAACTCCCAGCGAGACTCCTCCTTCAGCGTTGGAGCTAGCCATGGATCAGTTTTACTGTTAAAGTGTGCGATCGGTAACCTTTTTCACGTCGCAACGGGTTGCTTTAATTGTGTGTCCGTTTCGTTAAAGATAATGCAGTACACGAGGAGTTTCTGCAATTTATTCCAATTATTGATACAGATAAAGTCATTAAGTTAGGCAGATGTTGAGAGTCAAAAGTAATGGCAGTAGGAACACGGAGAGCAAAACATTATCTTTCTCTCGCATAATATCAATATTATAAGCAACAACGTAACTATGGTCATGATGATACCACTCCATCGTTTCATTTTTAATATTTAGTTACTGTTTTCCATATTTTTCATTTTTTCATTGTGTCGAAAAAATAATAACCTAAGGCCTAAAATAGTTTTCATGCATAGAGAACGGTTATTTAATTATTGTTTTTTATGAATATTAATCGAAATGCCATTTTAATTATGATGATAACTGTTGTTTTCAGGGCGGAACAGCAAGGTCATCTGTCCTTTAATAATGTGCTTAATTACCCTATTTTATTAATGAACCCCCCCCCCCCCCCCCAGAAGGAAATCCTGCGTACGCCACTGGGTATGTCCGCTATTACACGCGTAAATTATGGGACAAATACAGTATTGCTAACCCCGCGCATTCGGTACTGACGGCCTTCCTGTCACTTTGCCCCGCTTTTCCTCTCCGCAACCCACGGTCGCCACATAACAAGACCCTACGCCCAACCGCCTCACGGCAAGATTTCTGAGCATGCTTCTCACCTACACCCTGTATTTCGAAGGAAACTACGCGAAGGATATGTCTGGAGCTTGGAACAGCTGAGCTGTGTTGCTAAGTTTTTAGTGTTGTAAATTCGAATAATACACAGCACTACACTTCAGACATTATTTCGGTACAATTATACGTAACTAGCAGGTACCCGCGGCTTCGCTCGCGTCATAGTCGTGTCATATTGTTATTCAATGAAATGCAGGTGTACCCCCTTAACACCCCTTTAGAAACTGAATATCCAAAAACCCTTCCTTAGTGGGCGTTTTCGACTTACAACGAACATATTCCCAAAATTTCATGTTTCTAGCTTTAATAGTTTTGGCTGGGCGATGATGAGTCAGTCAGTCAGTCAGGACACTTAGTTTTATATAATAGAAGAATAAGCATCGGTCCTAGTGGAAAATAATTCTATCACCTGAAACCAAAAATGCATGGGACGAAAAAAAACATCAAAATATCATGTTGGTTTCGGACCCTAAAAGACGTGAAAAATATAATGAAAGTATTAAAAAAAACTATTTTTCGAAATTTCATTCGAATCAATTTTTATGTCATTCCTGGGACTTAGAAAATTCCGGCCAAAAAGTACAAAATCATTAATAACTCCCTAAGTATTCGTCGTATGATGAAATAGCAAGAGACGAAAAAGATGTAATGTGTTATTGTCTACAGCATAGGCCATGTATAATTTTACACTCAAGCATATTACGTTCCCCCCCCCCCCATATTTTCACCCCTCCCCATGGGCCCCTTATATTGGATTTATGAAAGAACGGTCAAACACCTATTTTGTTATTTTTTATGCTGATTTTTTTCCGCTGAGTTCCAAACTCCTCGCCTATGTCGTTTAAGAGATACACGCTCGGTTAGGAAACCTTCAACACCCACTTTTCACCCCTTTCACCTCATAATATACACCACATCGAAAAACCCTCAGACTCTTATCTTCTTATTTTTAATGATGAGTTAATATGCCGAGTATCAAATCCCCCAATGAAAGCAATCCGGAGATAGTTTTGGCTGGGCGATGATGAGTCAGTCAGTCAGTCAGGACACTTAGTTTTATATAATAGATAAGCATCGGTCCTAGTGGAAAATAATTCTATCACCTGAAACCAAAAATGCATGGGACGAAAAAAAACATCAAAATATCATGTTGGTTTCGGACCCTAAAAGACGTGAAAAATATAATGAAAGTATTAAAAAAAACTATTTTTCGAAATTTCATTCGAATCAATTTTTATGTCATTCCTGGGACTTAGAAAATTCCGGCCAAAAAGTACAAAATCATTAATAACTCCCTAAGTATTCGTCGTATGATGAAATAGCAAGAGACGAAAAAGATGTAATGTGTTATTGTCTACAGCATAGGCCATGTATAATTTTACACTCAGGCATATTACGTTCCCCCCCCCCCCATATTTTCACCCCTCCCCATGGGCCCCTTATATTGGATTTATGAAAGAACGGTCAAACACCTATTTTGTTATTTTTATGCTGATTTTTTTCCGCTGAGTTCCAAACTCCTCGCCTATGTCGTTTAAGAGATACACGCTCGGTTAGGAAACCTTCAACCCCCACTTTTCACCCCTTTCACCTCATAATATACACCACATCGGAAAACCCTCAGACTCTTATCTTCTTATTTTTAATGATGAGTTAATATGCCGAGTATCAAATCCCCCAATGAAAGCAATCCGGAGATATTGTTATTCAATGAAATGCAGGAGTACCCCCTTAACACCCCTTTAGAAACTGAATATCCAAAAACCCTTCCTTAGTGGGCGTTTTCGACTTACAATGAACATATTCCCAAAATTTCATGTTTCTACCTTTAATAGTTTTGGCTGGGTGATGATGAGTCAGTCAGTCAGTCAGGACACTTACTTTTATATAATAGATAAGCATCGGTCCTAGTGGAAAATAATTCTATCACCTGAAACCAAAAATGCATGGGACGAAAAAAAAACATCAAAATATCATGTTGGTTTCGGACCCTAAAAGACGTGAAAAATATAATTAAAGTATTAAAAAAGCTATTTTTTGAAATTTAATTCGAATCAATTTTTTTGTCATTCCTGGGACTTAGAAAATTCCGTCCAAAAAGTAAAAAATGATTAATAACTCCCTAAATATTCGTCGTATGATGAAATAGCAAGAGACAAATAAGATGTAATGTGTTATTGTCTACAACATAGGCCATGTATAATTTTACATATTACCTGTTCCCCCCCCCCCCCAGAATTTCACCCTCCCCGTGGGCCCCTTAAATTGAATTTATGAAAAAACGGTCTAACACCTATTTACTTATATTTTAAGCTGATTTTTTCCGCTGAGTTTGAAAATCCTCACCTATGTCGTTTAAGAGATACACACTCCGTTAGGAATTCTTCAAACCCCACTTTTCACCCCCTTTCACCTTATAATATACACCATATCGAAAAACCCTCAGACATCTTTCTTCATACCTTTAATGATGAGTTTATATGCCGAGTATCACATCCCCCAATGAAACCAATCGGGAGTTATTGTTATTCTATGAAATGCTGGTTTAACCCCCTTAAGACCCTTTTAGAACCTGAATATCAGAAAATCCTCCCTTAGTGGACGGTATTGACATACAATGATCATATCCTCCAAATGTCATGTTTCTAATTTCAATAATTTTGGCTGGGGATGGTGAGTGATTCAGGACTTATTCTTTCAAATTTCTTTTTTCAGAATTTCACCCCTCCCCATGAACCCCTTAAATTGGGGTTATGAAAAAAACTGTCGAACACCTATTTACTTATTTTTAAGCAGGTTTTTTCCCCATGAGTTTGAGGAGTGAGTCAGTCAGTCAAGCAGTAAGGAAACTTTCTTTCCTGTTTATTCCCCCCAGAATTTCACCCCTCCCCATGGGCCCCTTAAATTCGATTTATGAAAAAACGGTCAAACACCTATTTACTTATTTTTTAAGCTGATTTTTTCCGCTGAGTTTCAAACTCCTCGCCTATGTCGTTTATGAGATACACGCTCCGTTAGGAACCCTTCAACCCCCACTTTTCACCCCTTTCACCTCATAATATACACCACATCGAAAAACCCTCAGACAGGTGTCTTCTTATTTTTAATGATACGTTTATATGCCGAGTATCACGTCCCTCAATGAAACCAAGCCGGAGATATTGCTATTCAATGAAATGCATGTGTACCCCCTTAAGACACCTTTAGAACCTGAATATCCAAAAATCCTTTCTTAGTGCGCGTTTTCGACTTACCACGAACATATCCCCAAAATTTCATGTTTCTAACTTTAATAGTTTTGGCTGGGCGATGATGAGTCAGTCAGTCAGGACACTTGTTTTTATATAAGAGATATATTTAAGATAACGATCCTGAGTCAACGCCGAGGACATTCGAACAGAGAAATACGATATTTTTTGATGAATAAATAAATTACACACCGAAGCTATGATACCTTTATCATAGGTATTCAATTCAATAAATACGACAAAGAGGGCAAACACTCTACAGCTAATGAATATAAAAAACCTCACCATGCAATGATTATCCTTTAACATGAAACAAGAGTCTGAGTGGAGGTCGTTCACAGCTTACTACAGTAGTCGACGGATAACACCATGCACACTCACAGAATCGCGACTCTCTACGGTTAATATTAGCTTTCGTAATAAAGCAAAAGTAAAGTTAAGGTAAATACATATTTAGCACTGAGCACTCAAACAAGCCCCTCTGTGGCGATATTATTGCCGTGGTTTTATATTGTCGAATTGTAGGCGGTATTTTGAACACTATGACGGGAAACAATAGTCTGTGCTCTATTATCGATTGACGCAAGCGAACTGACACCAAGAAATAAATTATCCTCAGTCACTTGGCAAGGGTTTCTTTGACACCCTCCATCCCTTCACTGTCCCTATCATCATCACCACCATCATTGTCTTCGTCAGAGCTTGATGAACTGCCAAGGTTAATAATCATTTCATCCACCGCGAAATCCAGACCGCCTTCAGTATTTCTTTCTGCACATGCTGTACGGGATGTGTCCAGTCCTCGGGTCGAACTTCGGCGAAGTAAAAGTAACGAAACAATGACAATAACAATGAAAGGAAATCCGACACAGACAGTGGTTAACGAGCGACTGAAACGATGCCTGCCCATACGAGAAGAATTCTGTCACTTGTGTGGTGTATTTTGCAGCCACATGTTGGTGACGGGTGTTCGATAGTAAAATGTCGAGAGCTGTGAGATATTGTTTGTAGTTTTTTGAAATGTATGCATGCGTGACGCATTTGCATTGAGTGTTTGAACGGACTTGAAAACAATTTGGTATGTGCATCTCCCCTGCGAAAGAAGACCATGGAAAGGCTTAAAACAGTAAAATTCCACACGCGACACGTCGCGAGTACTTTTTAATTTAGATTTATTTTATCAAAGTAGATAATAGAAAATAAAATAATGCAAAAACGAAATTAAATAAGTCACTTTGACAAATACAAGATTGTTACAAGGAACTTCAGTTATACACAGCACAAAATTGTTCTTTTGACAGTACTTTTTTTTTCCAATTCCTGGAGATCTTTTGTGGCTTTTCTTTCGACTGCCACCTTAGCCGTCGCTTCGCACCTGTTTTGCTTCCTTGAACACGGCGTAGGAGTTTCGTGCAGTGTGGGCTCTTGCTCACGGTTATCTCTTCTACTCCACCAGCTGCCATCACAGCGTCCTGAACAGTATGCATGCCAATCAGACTTGCTTCTTTGTGATTGACGATCATGCACTCCTTCTCTCTAGAGCTGCACTGTTTTGATACAAAGTCAGTATCATTTTAACGAAGCTTGTGAGATCGTTTTTGGCAGGAACTGAGGAAGGTGCTGAAGCCACTAATTCACACCACAGCACGTCGAGCCGTGGCTCTTTTCCGTCGACCTGCTTCAAACGCGCTGTGACGGAGGGCAGTCTCAGAAGTGCGGAGTAGCTGCTCTTGATGCGGTCAGCCATTGCGCCAGAAAGCAAATTCTTCTGATCACAAAGAATTTCCAGGGCAATGACGATCCTAACTTCTTCCAACTTAGGAGTCTCAGCGACCCCTATAGGGTCTAGGCAGGAAATAGCACGGGTCTCTTGTGAGCAAGAGTTGACCTCTCTTTGATTTTTTCAGCCATAGGATACACATGTACAATTCTCGGCAGATGGTGCGAAATTGCAGCACATCCGCGTCTGGACTTTTCTGAGATCTTGAGCTGTTAGCTTCTTTAAGGGCTGCTCTTGTCGAGAAACCCAGGTCTCCTCAGTGAATAACAATGCGGAATGATTCCTGTATGTCATTGTCAGCAACGAGCACGGCACGCGTAGCCCTGCGCGAGGAGGGTACGGCCGGTGGTCGGCCAGGCAAAGCATGCATTCGACGTTGTCTGGGTTATCATCCCGCTTAGCGCTCCATGGGTGGCGCAAATTGCGGGTGGCACCACGGTCTGCAGGCGAAATAGAAGACTGAGCGGGAGGACTCTACCGAGCATTCGGGGGCTAAGAAGTCAGGCATTACGATACTTTTTAAGATTTCCCGTGTCAAGTGTGAATTTCCTGTATAATTCCCGTATTTTTCCCGGGTCACTAAAATTCCCGTATAATTCCCGTATCGCTCGACACCCTGTTATTGCAATTAAGCCTTTGTTTGGTATTTTGATATGTGTTTAGGAACCTGCCGTTTTAATATATATATATTGTCACGGTTCTTTTTGGGTTAAAAATGGCCGCCTATTGCTAGGGCACTACAGGGAGTCTACTACTTTGAGCCTACTAGATTCTTTGTGGTGACCTAGCAATGGGTAGCGGGGGTCTTTGCCTATTGAAGTTTTTATATTGGAATTCCTTTTAAGATGGTGTTACGTTTTTGGTGAGAAGAGTGCTGGATTAAGATGATGAAAAGATGTGTAGGATCTGATGTTAAAGAAAAATATACTGTAGTAGACATTTAAATTGAGAGGATTAAGAAGAAAGGGATATTTGAGCAATATGAGGATGAAATGCTGGATGATACATTCAAACCGTCTCGTCAAATTATAAGACCCAAAATAAAGAACTGAAAGAAATGTTTTGTAAGATAAAAACCCTTCAAAGATTCCACAAACATATCTCATTTCAGTGGATCCCTTCTCATGTTGGAATAGCAGGTAATGAAGAGGTAGACAGATGAGCAAAAAGAGGTACCACACTACAACAACCTGTCAGTCAGACTGATTTTATGTCAGCAAAACGGATTTTGAAAAATACTATCAAAAACAGGTATAAAGAAATGGCAAAGAAAACAGCAGAAACGAAATTAAGGAAGGACATTGATGCTAAATGGGATCAATATAAATTAACACCTGGAAGAGAAGCTGTAGCGTTCTTCAGACTTAACAATGGCTATGACTGCCTTGCAGATCATCTGAAACGAATCAACATCCTGAGATCTGAAAAATGCACACTTTGTCACGAACCTGGAAATAAAATGGATAAGGGGCACCTGCTACATTGCAACAAACTTGATGTGACTGCTAGAACTTCAGGAAACCTCACACAACTCCATTGGAACGCAATAAACGCTAGCCATAAGAAACAACAACACCAACAACATTGAAGAAATAAAAATAGATTTTTCCCCCAAGAACCTGAGTTAATTCTGTGAGAACTTTCCTTGTTTACAAAACACCTCGCGACCCATATAACCTCACCACCCGGATGAAAGCGTCAAAATTGGCGCCCAACGTGGGGTTCGAACAAGGAAAAAAAAGAAATATGATCAGTAGGCTAGAGCGTAAGTACAGTACAATGAAGTGACGACAAGTGTGGTTAAATTTGTTTTGATAGTAGTAGATGATGTTAAGATTAAAGATGATTATGAATTGTTGGTAGAAGTAGAAAAAGTAATGGGGAAGGATATGGAATCTGTTTTGTTACAAATGCTCATGGATAAGGCGACAGAGCTCAGTGGGGAGCAGAGTAAGAAAAGTGATTCAACTAAAACTGAAATGACAATTTCAATTAAAACTGAAAAGACTGAGCTGAATGAGGAGCAGAGCAAGAAAATTGATTCAATTAAAACTGAAATGACTGAGATGAGTGAGCAAACCAGTAACGCTGTTAAGAAGGTTGAGTCTATCAGAGAGTCACCAGAGCAGATGATAACTGATATTAACATTAAAATTCAGGAAAGTAACAGGGCCACCATCACAAGGATATACAAACTGATCAAAGAGATTCAGGAAGATAAGATTTCAATGAGCAGCAGGATAGAGAAAGTGGAGGAGGTATGTGATACTAGAGTAGCTGAAATAAAAGGAAAGAAGCAGGAAAATCATCAGAGGGGTGGGGACGTCAGGAAGGTGGTAATGAAGAAGAAAAGGATGGACAATGGGGAGGACAAGGTTAAATGGAGGAGGAGACTGAAGACAAGGAGTTGGATGAGATAGAGGACAAGGTGAAGGAAAGGGTGGAGGACAAGATAGAGGAGGAGGAAGACAACATACAGGAAGAAGATAAGGTGAAGAAGCGTTGGAGGAGAAAGACGAGGACAAGGTGGAGGAAGAAAAGGATGATATGGAAGGCAAAGAGAAGGAGTAGGAAGAGGAAGAGATGTCAGGCAGATGGAGAGGAGAGTGAGGAATCAGAAGAAGAAAAAGGAAAAGATAAAAGAGATTAAGGGAAAGAGGAAAGAAAAGAAAAGATAGGAACTGTTGAGCAAGATAAGGCACATAAGGCGGAAAATGAGAAAGGGAAGGAAAGAGAAGCAGGAAGGAAAGGCGAAGAAGAAAATGAAGGGAAAGGAGAAGGAGAAACAGAAGAAAAGGAAGAGCAAGGAGGAAGGTGAAGGAGATGAAGCAGGCGAAGGAAAGGAAAAGGTAGAAGAGAAAGGAGGAGGGAAGGAGGGACAACGTAAGCCGGAAGAACGAAAGAAAGCTGGTGATATGGAAGAAACTGGAGAAGAAAAGGAAGCATATGAAGGAAGGGAAAAAGTACAAGAGAAAGGAGAAGGTAAGGAGTGAGAAGGTAAGGAGTGAGAAGGTGAAATGGAAGAACGAGAGAAAACAGGTGATAAGGAAGAAACTGGAGAAGGAAAGGAAGCATATGAAGGAAGGGAAAAGGTACAAGAGAAAGGAGAGAAGGAGAAAGAAGATGAAGGTGAAGAAGGAAGGGAAGCAGATATTTAAAAAAAATTAATAGTTTATTTATTTATGTTTTGAATGTGTTGTTTCAATTTGTATTAGTATTATATATTTTTGTGTGATCCTAACGTGTTTTACGAGTAAGAATCACATAGGGGGGGGGGGGATTGTCACGGTTATTTTTGGGTTGAAAATGGCCACCTATTGCTGGGGCACTACAGGGAGTCTACTACTTTCAGCCTACTAGATTATTTGTGGTGACATAGCAATGGGTGGCAGAGGCTTTGCCTATTTACGTTTTTATATTTGAATTCCTTTTAAGATGGTGTTATGTTTTTTGGTAAGAAGAGTGCTGGATTGAGATAATGAAAAGATGTGTAGGATCTGATGTAAAAGAAAAACATACTGTAGTAGACATTTAAATTGAAAGGATTAAGAAGAAAGGAAAATTTGAGCAATATGAGTACGAAATGCTGGATGATGCATTGAAGAAATATAAATAGAGTATTCTCCCAACCTGAGTTAATTTTGTGAGTACTTTCCTTGTGTACAAAACACCTCGCGACGCTATAACCTTACCACCCCTGATGGAAGCGTTACATTATATACGTAAAAGGGAGAGTGTGTCGTGTGCATTAATGGGGTTATGCATCCTCAGGGTTGTTTGTGTTCTTGTTTCTTGGGAGGACGTATTTGTTCCCGTATTCTTATTTCTACGCGTTTTTAACGTTTTGTGTGTGCCATGTATTATGATTACAAGGAAGAACCGTGATACAGGCCGGACGTTTGTTTTAGACGAGTGAAAAATCTTAATGGAAGCCTGGAGGCGAGTTACTACAGTACCTGTGTTGTTATCAGCTACCCCAAGCGGTCCGATGATTGACAAAGCTGTCTGACACTACTGCTGAAGCACAGCCATTGGCAAATATAATGACGTTTTGTTCACCCGCAGGCTTCAAGATCGAGGACAATCGTCTAAAACAAACGTCCGGCATGTACTAATATTGTCGTTATGTTATGTTTTGTGCATTTCGTTGGAGCCACTTCGTAAGGATCGAGTGAGCTACGTTGATTGATTTAATGGGTTATGTTGGGTCAATGCTATTATGGTTAGGTTGACTATATTTGTGTTAAGGATTATAATTGAGGAGTACGTATCCTACTTGGCATTCTATTGCAGGCTTGTTTGATTTCTTTATTATTGCGGGAGGGTAGTTTTATTTGTAAATGGGTTTCGACTGGAGAGCTGGTGTGCTATTTTCTCTTTTCTTTGTGCTTCGTTCGATTGCATCCAGTCGAGAAACGGCACGTGATTCTTTTGCGTTATTAAATGAGATATATCGATCACTCTTTCATGTGGCGATATGCTGTGTCGATTTCAAGTATTCCGGAGACTGAATTGTATACGCATTTCGCTTCTGTGTTATTTATAAAAGGCAGAAATTGTACTCTCTATAAAAATAGATGATCGAATCTTGTACATTCGTCTGTAAAGATGATTTACTTTGTGAATTATTGAAATGCTTTATTTGATAATTAGTTTTGATTTATTTGAGATATTGTTTCCTTTTCTTGGTAGTATGGTAATTTACTTACTATGAACTGGTAAGTTTATTTTAATGGATTGGTACAGTATGTCACGCCTTGTTTATGCTTGAGCATGTGTAGTTCCTTGTTTATGTTTATGTTAATTGCAATGTGTACCTTGGGGTTTCTTTCTGATATTTCTGTGGTGACATATCTTTGATATAAGAGTGGCATTTCTTTGGGGGCTAGTTCACGGTATGTGATTTCAAAAGTTACATAACGTATTTCTTCTAGTTGCGATTTTTTCGTTGCCAACCAGAGGTGGGGCGAATTAACTATGCATTTATCGGTATTTTACTTATGTGGGCAGGAAATACTTCTTGAAATATTTGTCATCGGCCGATCTCCTACCTAAAGCATTATTTTGGGGCATCTCTCCGTGAGTTGGATTTGATACTAAATTTTTAATATGGTTAGAACTTGGTTATTATTTTTGAAACGTTTTACTGGTGAAGTAGTATACCATCCCTTAAGACGTCATACTCATCCTTCATTTCATCCGTCTCTCATTTTCTCTCCCTTCAATTATATTGTATGTTTTTATGTTTACCTTGTATTTACTACCTTTGTTTATTAAATTTAGCCCCTTGTTATGAAAGCCGGATCTAGATCCTATAGGCTTTCATATAGCCGTGGTATGTAGGAAAAGTCTGTCTGTCTGTATGTATGTATGTATGTATGTATGTATGTGACGTTTTTGCGTTTAGCAAAGAACAGGTCACAATTTTCTAGATATCGAGCTGATTTTGGTACGGTGAAAGAGTTAGGGCCTGTGAGGAACCCTATTGTTGGGCGTTAAAATCGGTGCAGGGCCGGACCCTTTTTTGGGGCCCTGAATTTCATCCCTTTTTTTTTTTTGAATCAATATATCTCGGAAACGGCTGGTCGTATCGAAAAACGTTAAATGTACAGGTGTAAGATCTCCGCGGTATGCAACTATTTTACTCAAAACGATTTTTTGATATCTCTCACCGTTTTCCTTTTTGGGGCCCTGAAGATGTCCATTGTGCGTGACATATTTGGGTTTAGCGAAGTACAGGTCGCAATTTTCAAGATATCGAACTGAAATTTGGTGCGGTGAAAGAGTTAGACCCTGTGAGGAAACCTATTGTCGGGCGTTAAAAACGGTGCAGGGCCGGATCTTCTTGGGGGGCCCTGAAATTCAAACTTTTTTTTGGAATCGATATATCTCCGAAACGGTTGGTCGTATCGAAAAACGTTAAATGTACAGGTGTAAGATCTCCGCGGTATGCAACTTTTTTACTCAAAACGATTTTTTGATATCTCTCACCGTTTTCTTTTTTTGGGGCCCTGAAAATGTCCATTGTGCGTGACATTTTTGGGTTTAGCGAAGTACAGGTCGCAATTTACACGATATCGAGCAGAAATTTGGAGAGGTGAAAGAGTTGGACGCTGTGAGGAAACCTATTGTCGGGCGTCAAAAACGGTGAAGGGCCGGATCTTTTTGGGGGGCCCTGAAATTCAAACTTTTTTTTGGAATCGATATATCTCGGAAACGGTTGGTCGTATCGAAAAACGTTAAATGTACAGGTGCAAGATCTCCGCGGTATGCAACTTTTTTACTCAAAACGATTTTTTGATATCTCTCACCGTTTTCTTTTTTTGGGGCCCTGAAGATGTCCATTGTGCGTGACATATTTGGGTTTAGCGAAGTACAGGTCGCAATTTTCAAGATATCGAACTGAAATTTGGTGCGGTGAAAGAGTTAGACCCTGTGAGGAAACCTATTGTCGGGCGTTAAAAACGGTGCAGGGCCGGATCTTTTTGGGGGGCCCTGAATTTCAAACTTATTTTTTGAATCGATATATCTCGGAAACGGTTGGTCGTATCGAAAAACGTTAAATGTACAGGTGTAAGATCTCCGCGGTATGCAACTTTTTTACTCAAAACGATTTTTTGATATCTCTCACCGTTTTCTTTTTTTGGGGCCCTGAAAATGTCCATTGTGCGTGACATATTTGGGTTTAGCGAAGTACAGGTCGCAATTTTCAAGATATCGAACTGAAATTTGGTGCGGTGAAAGAGTTAGACCCTGTGAGGAAACCTATTGTCGGGCGTTAAAAACGGTGCAGGGCCAGATCTTTTTGGGGGGCCCTGAATTTCAAACTTATTTTTTGAATCGATATATCTCGAAAACGGTTGGTCGTATCGGAAAACGTTAAAATGACAGGTGTAAGATCTCCGCGGTATGCAACTTTTTTATTCATAACGATTTTTTGATATCTTTCCCCTTTCTCTGATTTTGGGGCCCTGAAAATGTTCATAGTGCGTGACATTTTTGGGTTTAGCGAAGTACAGGTCGCAATTTTCATGATATCGAACTGAAATGTGGTGCGGTCAAAGAGTTAGATCCTGTGAGGAAACCTATTGTCGGGCGTTAAAAACGGTGCAGGGCCGGATTTTTTGGGGGGGCCCTGAATTTCAAAACTTTTTTTTTGGATTCGATATATCTCGGAAATGGTTGGTCGTATCGAAAATCGTTAAATGTACAGGTGTTAGATCTCCGTGGTATGCAACTTTTTTACTCATAACGATTTTTTGATATCTCTCAACGTTTTCTTTTTTTTGGGGCCCTGAAAATGTGCATAGTGCGTGACATTTTTGGGTTTAGCGAAGTACAGGTCGCAATTTTCATGATATCAAACTGAAATGTGGTGCGGTCAAAGAGTTAGACCCTGTGAGGAACCCTATTGTTGGGCGTTGAAATCGGTGCAGGGCCGGACCTTTTCCTTGGGCCCTGAATTTCATCCCTTTTTTTAAATCAATATATCTCACAAACGGCTGATCGTATCGAAAAACGTTAAATGTACAGGTGTAAGAGCTCCGCGGTATGCAACCTTTTTACTCATAACGATTTTTTGATATCTCTCACCGTTTTCTTTATTGGGGGCCCTGAAAATGTCCATTGTGCGTGACATTTTGCGTTTAGCAAAGTACAGATCGCAATTTTCAAGATATCAAGCTGAAATTTGGTACGGTGAAAGAGTTAGAGCCTGTCAGGAACCCTATTGTTGGGCGTTAAAATCGGTCCAGGGCCGGACCTTTTTTGGGGCCCTGAATTTCATCCCTTTTTTTGGAATCAATATATCTGGGATACGGCTGGTCGTATCGAAAAACGTTAAATGTACAGGTGTAAGATCTCCGCGGTATGCAACTTTTTTTACCCATAACGATTTTTTGATATCTCTCACCGTTTTCTTTTATTTGGGCCCTGAAGATGTCCATTGTGCGTGACATATTTGGGTTTAGCGAAGTACAGGTCGCAATTTTCAGATATCGAACTGAAATTTGGTGCAGTGAATGAGTTAGACCCTGTGAGGAAACCTATTATCGCGCGTTAAAAACGGTGCAGGGCCGGATCTTTTTTGGGGGCCCTGAATTTCAAACTTTTTTTTTGGAATCGCTATATCTCGGAAACGGTTGGTCGTATCGAAAAACGTTGAAGGTACAGGTGTAAGATCTCCGCGGTATGCAACTTTTTTCCTAAAAACAATTTTTTGATATCTCTCACCATTATCTTTTTTTTTTTGGGGGGGGGGCTGAAAGTGTCCATTGTGCGTGACATTTTTGGGTTTAACGAAGTACAGGTCGCAATTTTCAAGATATCGAGCTGAAATTTGGAGCCGTGAAAGAGTTGGATCCTGTGAGGAAACCTGTTGTCGGGCGTTAAAAATGGTGCAGGGCCGAATATTTTTTGGGGGCCCTGAATTTCAAACTTTTCTTGGAATCGATATATCTCGTAAACGGTTGGTCGTATCGAAAAACGTTCAAAGTACAGGCGTAAGATCTCCGCGGTATGCAACTTTTTTACTTGAAACTATTTTTGATATCTCTCACCGTTTTCTTTTTTGGGGCCCTGAAGGTGTGCGTATGTGCGTGACGTATTTGGGTGTAGCAAAGTACAGGTCGCAATTTTCAAGATATCAAGCTGAAATTTGGAGCGGTAGAAGCGCTACAGCCTATGAGGAACCCTATTTTTGGGCGTTAAAATCGGTGCAGGGCCGGATATTTTTGGGGGGCCCTGAATTTGAAACTCTTTTGGAATCGATATATCTCGGAGACGGTTGGTAATATCGAAAAAAGTTAAATACACAGGTGTAAAATTCCCGCGGTATGCAACTTTCTTACCCATAACGATTTTTTGATATCTCTCAGCGTTGTCTTTTTTGGGGCCCTGAAAATTTACGTATGTGCGTGACGTTTTTACGTTTAGCAATCATCAGGTCGGAATTTTCAAGATATCGAGCTGAAATGTGGTACGGGGAAAGAAATCGGGCCTGTGAGGAACTCTGTTGTCGGGCGTTAAAATTGGTGCAGGGCCGGACCTTTCTTTGGGGCCCTGAATTTCATCCTTTTTTTTTACCCCTGATGATGTTTTATTATCTCTCACCGTTTTCCTTTTCTGAGGCCCTGAATGTCTTCCTTTTTTCTTCGAACCGTTATATCTGGGAAACGGTTGGCCGTATCTAAGAAAGTTAAATCTACAGGTGTAAGATCTCAATGATTAGCAACTTTTTCAACCCTTAAGATTTTTTGATATCTCTCACCGTTTTGATTTTCTGCGGCCCTGAATTTCTTCCTTTTTTCGAACCGTTATCTTTGGGAAACGGTTGGCCGTATCGAACAAAGTAAAATCTACAGATATAGCAACTTTTTTAACTCTTATGATTTTTTCATATCTCTCACCATTTTCATTTTTTGGGGCCGTGAATTTCATTCTTTTTTTTTTCGAATCGTTATATCTCGGAAAGCGTCGATCCTATCGAAAAAAGTTAAATCTACAGGTGTAAGATCTCAGTGATTTGCAACTTTTCTACCCCTTATCATATTTTGATATCTCTCACCGTTTTGATGTTATTAAATGTTTTTGTTTTTGAAAAAAAAATGGGGCCCAAATAAATATAATACTGGTAAGAATTCAACTGATGGTCTAATTGAATTCTACGGAAAATTATCTATAATAACTCGTGTTAACCTTTTCAATAAGTTGAATCATGTATTTACAGCAGTAAGATATTTTCCACTTCCGAGGACGTCCGGCTTTCATAACCATGTGATGGTGTCGGCATTGCCAAGAATAACATTTTATAATTTTCCTACATTTCCTCGCAATCGGGTCGAAGGTCCGAAATGCAATTCCGCAGGCCTTGCCGCCAACGAAGTTGTTGTTTGAGATTATAACCTCTCTTGCTGGCCCCTTGCTGCTGCGCCACCGTCTCATCAAAAGCAGGTCGTGCTGCGTGGACTCCTACTTGTTTTTGTGGCCCTCGATATGAATTGTGCACTCATTTGCAGCGGCTAGTTTTCATTTAGTCCTAATTCTAAGCCTAGTTTCTCGACACGTAATCTTTCCACGAACCTCTGGGTCGTCTGTTCGATCTCCACGCGATGCGGTTGCGGCCTGTCGCCTCCGGGGACGATCGCCATCCGATCGTCTTGTACCTCTTTCAAATTCCTTCCCGGGTTTTCGATCGTGTCAGTGGATTGGTCGGTCGGCTCTGACGGCCCTCTCGCCGGTGGTCGCGGTTTCATTCCCGTAGCGCGTTGGAGGGGTGCGGCGCATTCCAAAAGGTATGTGGACATGGACTTGCTAATGATTGTAACATTACTTCTTAAACTAACTGACTGATTGTGAGCTTCGCTCAGAACATTGTGGACTTGAAAAACAAATATAATATCGTGTTCATTAAACTGACCATGATGTTGTGGATTTTGGAAATGTCACGTTTTTCTACTTGTGAACACAGGGCTTGAAATAGGCCAGTGTAATATTACACCGATATCAGAGAACGCGGTAGTTATCATTGAAACATTCTACCGATTATACTTGAGACATTTTTAGAGTCAGTTAACCCATCGATAAAAACCAAAACACCATAAATGCCGAACACGCACGACAGTATTTGGACTATCCTGAGGCAAGACCGACTACAATATATCAGACCGTAATATGACAATCGATTCAAGAAAAATGGTGGTCATCATAGGGGAAGGTTTTGAATTAACAGCTGTTTGTTTACGTTTGTTGCGAGTGCGTCTACTAGCAAGATTTCGTATAAATATTATGTCTCGAGTGATCTCGTACTGTTTATAATGTTAATAGTGTACCGTAGGTAGTGTAGTACATTGCGAATAAATAAGAAATACCATTTGAAGATTAGGCGCCAAAGTCGTGTGTGTTTTTGACAGTTTGAACATTCATTTATGGTTAGGGAAGATCTTTCCCCAAGTGTATATTTCTTTCGACGTAAGTGCATTCTATAAGAATCTCTATGTGCATGTGGAGAAGTTTAAATGGATACTGCAGTGACATGGACCAAGCAAGACAATTTGGTGAGTCATATTTCAAAATACAATAACCTATACCTACCGGTACTTTTGAGATGATGCAAATGTTGGTAGATATTTTAAGGGAAGCGTTGTGTCTATTGTGACAATGGTATAATGAAAACTAAGTTTCCGTGTAAATCAAATCCAGTCTTCGCTAGAAATTTTAATATTGACCATTCTTAAGAACCTACTTACTTACTTTTTCCGTTCTTTTTTAATTTGTCTTATTTGACCGGACAGGGCGCCAATTTCCAAGTAGTTTTGGAAATAATAATATTTTATGAGCACAGAAAAATCTTTTATCACGGTTTGTAAGGTGATGGAACACAACTGATAGCTTGCGATTTCTGACCAGACACGAATTATTATACATATAAAAAAACAAGTAGTGCTAACTTGGTGTTTATTTAGTTTAAAGTGATACGAGCATGAGTTAATCATAAATGGAAGTTACTTCTAATAATGACCTAATAAATAGATTGGAGCTTACCATATGGACGGTTGTATTATGGGCATATTTATAAATTATAGTGGGAAACTTTATTAATCCATTTGCATTCGCCGTGTAGATAACCTCGAAATGGATCCTCCTTCTGTATAGATAATCTTCCTTCAACTTATTACTTGTACACATTATCTTCCTTCCACAGATAGACAGTAATAATTAATCTCCTTTTGTCTTCCTTTCAATATATTCTCGATACCTATATATATCATAGGACAATTGCAGACCATTTGATTTAATACGTTACTGAAAACTTTGTTTCTTCTTTTCTCACTTTTCCTTTCTTAATCATGACAATGTGCCAACTAGAGATGAGCAGCAGTCGACTGAAAACAGTCGAATTAGTCGATAGTTAAAACAATCGACTTATTCGACTGCTTTTAAAAAGCAGTCGAATGAATTCAACGACTACTCACCGTATCATAAACAAGTCGTTTGCAAACGACTGATCCCAAAACAATCGTTGTAAATCATTCGAATGAAACAAGTCGTTGGCAAACGACTAATTCCAAGCGAATGGAATCGTTCTAATCAAACGACTTCTTCAGGATAACTTCATGCTGTATGTTTATTGTTTATTGTAGGTGCCTATAGTTTTATACAGTTCGTTGATTCTTTCAATGAAATAGCCTAAATCCAGTTGTCCAAGTTATTGGAAATGTTAAGCATTCAATATTTAGGTTATGTTTGAACTCCAGATACCGGTTTTGTGGCCCATCATCCCAGGCAAGCCGGTAAATACCTTTGCCTCCCAGTCAGATGGATCATTTGGCCGTAATTTTGAATTAGAGTAAGGTTGTAGTATGCGTGGTCAGATTTAGACAATAGCCTACTCCATGAAGGGATCATGGCTACGCCTTCTATGTTTGTTTATTGAATAGAGTAACTGAAATGAGGGATGTATACTGATTTTAAGATTTGTGGAATGAGTTTATGAATTTTTAATAGAATTTAATGAAGACTTCAGTAAAGTTGAAGGAGACATGATCGTGTTTAGACAATAGCCTACTCCATGAAGGGGTCATGACTATGCTTTCTATGTCTGTTTAAGGTGTAGTGTGGCTGAAATGAGGGAGGTTTGCTGATTTTGGTGTTTGTGGAGTAGTCTTTTCGTTTATAATTTAGGTTTTGTGAAGCTTGTTGCGGAGTTGTTTTATGGATTTTATTGCTCTGCAAATTAAGTATATTAGGGGGTTCTGGGTTTGGTTTAGCTGTAGTTTACAGGGTTATGGCTGAGAGTTGTTGTAGCAGGCCTAACAACTGTGTCCGAGCAGTGGCGTGCTGTGTGGGAGGGGGGTTAGTGGCAAAGACATGAGGGCAGGGATGGAAGAGTTTGTGTTCCCTCACAGTTGGCGCGCTTAGGCTTATCTCGGGGTACCGTACAGATAGAGTGGTGATGTAAAATTCCAGCGGGTACTGTGAGGACAGCTTGACGGCTGTAGGTGCCTATAGTTTTATACAGTTTCTTGTTCGTAGATTCTTTCAATGAAATAGCCTACGTCCAGTTGTCCAAATATATATGTATGTCATTTCATTGGAACTATTAAGCATTCAATATTTAGGTTATGTTTGAACTCCTTAACACAGTCTATACACTTTTAATGAGAATTGGGTGCATTCTTGAATTATTACACAACTTGATCATGGGCTTACCAATTATGGCTTAGAGTTCTATTTATTTTATGATTGAATTTCATTAATTTATTCTACCGCGTGATAAATGAATCACAAGAAAATTATTATGGAATTCTCCCCATAGCGTGATGGTAATGATCGATGCAAACATAGAATAGATTTTCCAGGAAAATTAAATCAGAACATATTTTATATTGGGATCCAATATTAATAGCATTTTAGCAAGTCGGAGAGCGCGTACGCTCAAATTGATTCTGGTCGTCAATTGGTTTGTAGAGATGGGCATCAGCAGTCGACTGACAAAAGTTAAAACCATCGAATTGTGTGACTGCTTTTAGAAAACGGTCGAATGAATTCAACGACTACTCACCGTAACATAAACAAGTCGTTTGCAAACGACTGAACTGATCCCAATTGTTTCTCAAAGATGGCGACAAGTGACAAATCAACCAAGTGCGGTCAGTGTGACAAATTTGTAACTGATAACGAAGACTACATAATTTGTGATGGGGAATGTGGTAAATCATACCACAGAACCTGTGTTAACATAAAAAAGAAAGTTTTTAACCGGCTTTTGTCCGACAAAGCCAAGCAGTGGCATTGTGTCGAGTGCAGTGCAGTAAGTAGGTCAACTACGGAAAAGGTTTCGCCAGACGAGAATGTAAGTAAACCTGATTTAGAAGATCTTGTTTGTGAAATCAACCTGCGACTGATAAAACTCGAAAACATTGAAAAGACTCAGAATGACATACTCAAGTCCGTGACATACTTTTCTGATTGTTTCGATAGTATGAAAAGTGACATTTCAACTGCCACACAAACTCTGAAGCAAGCCTTGTCAGAAATTACAAAGCTCAGCCAAAGAGTTTGTGAGTTGGAGAAAGAAAAGGATATCGCTTGCAGTGAGGTTAAAATGTTAAAGCAAGAGAATCTCGAGCTTCAACAGTACGTTCGGCGAAACAACCTAGAGCTACATGGCGTGCCGCACACTTCAAACGAAAACACCGTTCAGATTGTCCAGACTATCGCTGACCAACTGGGTGCCACAGTTGTTGAGTCCGATATTGACGCCTGCCATCGGCTACCACAAAGCAGAGAAGGTCTTCCACCTCCTTTACTAGTCAAATTCTGCAGCCGGCTAAAAAAAGAGGCAATTTTAAAAGGCAAAAAGTCCAAACTCAACCTGAACTCAAGTGATGCTGGAATCAATGCAAGGGCTAGGCCTATCTACATAAACGAGCATTTGACGCCAGCTAATAAAGTACTCCACAAACAGGCAAGATACCTCCGTAAATTAGGTTTTAAATACGTCTGGACCCGGGACTGCAAAATATTCGTCCGTAAATCAGATAGTGACAAGGCTGTCAGGATCAGCTCACCGGAAGACATTGAAAGGCTAGTAAGAGACTCTTCCATCAACAAGGCTCAGCCATCCCATTCACATAAATAATAATGAATCAAGACATGGACCTACTAGTTGATGTTGACTTACACTCATCAATTGATGAGCGTAAATATGACTGTATCCACGACTACGTAACAGACACTAAAAATGAGGTTAGCCAAATCAAGTGTCTTTACCTAAATAGCAGAAGCATCAAAAATAAACTAGAAGATATCGAGATACTAATTCATATTGTTGAAAATCTAGATGTCATAGTGGTAACCGAGACTTGGGTAAAAAGTAATGAAGCTAAATACTTCAACCTAAACAACTATTCTGTTGCTTTTGTACACAGAGACAATCAGGACGGTGGAGGTGTGGGAGTTTATGTCCACAAAAAATGGAATATAAAAGTTCTTAACCTAGTTGAGAGTAACCATAGCTTGAACCAGTTAGAGCTTATAAGAAGTGATACTGTTCGTTTCAACAACCTGCATACTATTAATATAATTGCAGTATATAATCCTAACATAAATAACGCAACAAATTTCATGCAATCTCTAGAGTACATTCTTTCGAAAAATAATGCCAATCTTTGCTTATGCATTGGTGATACAAATATTAACTTACTAAACAAAAATAATGTAACCAAATCATACCTCAATCTACTATCAAGCTATGGTTTCACACAATTCAATACTCGGTATCCAACAAGAATATGTGAATCAACAAGTACACTCCTTGATCAGGTAGCCACTAATAACTGTAAATATACCTATAGGATAAGCAATATAAATAGTGATATTAGTGATCATAATATTCTTGTAACTGAGATTTTCTGGTCAAATTACTATCCAGGCAAAAGCCCAATTACGAACATGACATTTAAATACCCCCACAACAAGCAAAGGTCTAGCTCAAAAAACGTAAATAAAAATTACCGGTACGTGAACAAAAACATATTCTCCAATGATCTCAATCAAATAGACTGTTTAGATGATGTAAATGAAACTTACATCGCCATGAAACACAAAATCTTGACACAGACACCCAACAAAGAGAACACTGACACACCTTTGAAGGAAATACACCAGAACCACAATAACCCATGGATAACAACAGAATTAATTCAGCTAATAAAACGAAGGGACCTACTACATGCTAAACTTAAAACTAACATTCACAGAAACAACAACCTCTTAAAGGAAGAGCACGTAATATGTAGGAACAAAGTGACAGCTTTAAAACGGAAACTGAAATCCTCATACTATGAACATAAATTAACATTGAACGCCAATAGCAAAAAAGATACTTGGAAAGTAATCAATGAAATGATCTACAACTGCACAACTGAAAACAAAGATGGTCCCAGTGAGATAATAACTGACGGTAAATCTTTCACAGGAAAAGAAAATATTTGCATTGCTCTAAACACTCACTTTATAAACATAGCACACAAGTTAGCCAAAAACATCCTCCCAGGGAAGAAAGTTAATGAAATTAATGTCGACACAGATTCCATATTTATGACCCCGACTAATGAGATGGAAATTCGCAATATTATATTAAGCCTTAAAATGAAAAGTAGCCAAGACAAAGATGGTATGTCAGTAAAATTGTTAAAAAACTCAATTGACATGCTAAGTAGCCCTCTAACTACTTTAATTAATTTATCGTTAGAGACTGGCCTGGTACCTGATGATCTAAAAATAGCACGAGTCATACCAGTCTATAAAGGAGGTGACGAAAGCAATCCAGACAATTACAGACCCATTTCCATCCCCCCACCCATATCCAAGGTACTCGAAACAGTAGTAAAAACAGAATTGTTAATTTTTAAATAAAAATGATTACTTCTACAAAGGGCAGTATGGATTCCGAGAAAACTCAAGCACAGAAATAGCCACAATTGATATAATCTCTAACTTGCAGGATGTCATAGACAATAAGATGACAGCGAGTGGCCTTTTCATAGACCTGAAAAAGGCGATTGATACTGTTGACCATGAAATTCTTTTAGGGAAACTTGATAAAGCAGGTATCCGAGGAGTAGCTTGGACATGGTTTAAAAATTACCTGTCTAATCGTAAGCAGTATGTTGAAATAAATGGCTACAGAAGTGAGGAGGTAAATATTACCCATGGTGTGCCCCAAGGATCAATACTGGGTCCTTCCCTCTTCTTAGTATATATTAATGACATAGCAACACTCAGTTTTCATGGTAATATAACGTTGTTTGCAGATGACTTAAGCATCTTTTACAATGCGCACACCACCAACACGCTGATTACACACATGCAGGAGGACATGAATACAATACTTGGCTGGACCCAGTCAAATAAATTAACAATAAATGAAGGTAAAACAAATTATTTAATAATATCTAAGCGTAGAACAAAGTTAGACATCACTCAGAATATAATGCTGAATGGAAAGGCAGTTAAAACGGTCTCATCTGTCAAATACCTAGCCCTGATAATAGATGAAAATCTCTCCTGGCAAAAGCACATTGATGCATTAGTTAAAAAAATATCACCTGCTGCTGGGATGATAAAAAAATTGAGCTACTATATCCCAAAATATCTACTCAGGAAAGTGTATTTTTCCTTAATCCATAGCCACTTACAATATTTGAATACAATTTGGATAAAATGCTCAAATTACCTAAAAAAGGAAATTGAGGTAATTCAGAATAGAGCCATAAGAAATATGTATAACTACTCTTTTTTAACACCTACCAAACACCTTTATATTACGAGTAAAATTCAACCAGTAGCCCTAAATGCAGAAATCAAATCAAATGTCCTGATGTACCAAATCCTACACAAAGGTATCCACACAAATTTAAACTTCACTAAACAATCTGATTTACACGCTTACAAAACTAGACATGCAGATGACATATCACTTTTCCATATCAATTCCAAACAATATGGCAGTAATAGCATTAAGTATAGTGCCTTTGTAAAGTTCAATAGACTACCAGAAAATATAAAAATTGCACCTAGCCTACCAATCTTTAAAAGGAGGCTATAACAGCTTATGTGGAATGATTATAAAATGTCAGTTTAAGAAATTCCAAAATCTGAGAAGACAAAAGAAGACTACATTGTGTACAAAAACTTATGAAAGCTACAAAATGTTGTATATATTTTCATACTGAAAACTTGTAAACTAAACATTGAATTGTAATTTGTCGCCAACAAGATAAAACTGTACGATTCCTTTGTATATGAGTCCTTGACTCTTTAAGGGATTAATAAAATGCATTATTATTATTATTTAACATGTTCTGAGCGCTGGCATAGTTTTACGTTCTGGTTATAAATTGTTTGTATTCACATGGTTGCCAACATCTCCACTGAAAGTTCGCTCTCGTTACTGTTCTAAAGTGCTCTATTGTCGTGTCTCGTGTGTATTTATTCTAGGCTGTCGTGTTCTTGTTCAAGTTGTATCTCAACTCTACATTCTTAGTATTTTCTGCAAAATAACTAAGAAATAAAAGGTACGTCACAATTTTGGCTATGGAATTGTTACCGGTACTTACGAACTCCCTTTCAGTTCTAGTAATTTAATTAAGTATTGCTCTATTGCTTCACTTATTCAGAGTACATACAGGTAATGCGTCCTATACCAATATCGGGGAACATTTACTCATTGCAACATTGGATATAATGGCTGCACTATACACAACGCCGCAACCTCCATTCGAAGCACAGTAAAAATAAATAACTTGGATCAATTGCATGTTGCCGAGTGTCGCGTAGTCCAAACTAACGTCTGCAAAACTAGGTAGGTTAGGGAGAAGTTTGTTTTTCATCTGTTGGTACAACAGAACTCCGCGGGTAACGGCTTACAGTGCTTTGTACGCCGCCCAGAAGCGACTACTTTCAGTCGAATACATGAAACGACACGCTTTTAAGAGCTATGCGTATTCAGGTAACTATTCGACTGAAAGTAGTCGAATATCTAGTCGATAGTTTCTTCCAACGATTGACTAGTCAGTCGATAGTTAAAAGTAGTCGATAGTCCCATCTCTAGTGCCAACAACTCTAATAATCTCTTCTACACTCCACTGCCTGCTAATCCTTTACTTATATAATCCATGGAT
This sequence comes from Meconema thalassinum, assembly GCA_946902985.2. Taxonomy (NCBI): domain Eukaryota; kingdom Metazoa; phylum Arthropoda; class Insecta; order Orthoptera; family Tettigoniidae; genus Meconema; species Meconema thalassinum. The sequence goes on along the minus strand of OX336392.1, from coordinate 4,090,748 downwards.
CATTATTTCTTGAGGCAGTATCAATGTACACCATCCTCTTCACACCAGTAGTGCCATCTATCGGATCAGCCATCTTGTATACAGTATACGTGAAGCGCTAAACACATATCAAAGTGCCAAGTAACATCTCCTTCACGAAGAAAACAGTCAAATTAAACCACTAAACGACACCCATACGTAAGACCAATATACATAATATCCCGCCTAAATCTCTCTAAATGTAACTTCCATCTTATGATATGAATGATTGATGAAAATGAGATGATATAACATATTTACAGTAATAATAAATTTGATAACAAATCATGATTAGTTCAACACTATTACATTGGGTTCGATTTCTGGCTCTGCCAAGAAATTTAATTCTGGTCTGAGGATGGGAACGGGGTATGCCCAGTCTCGTGAGGCTAAACTGAGAAGAGACGGTTCGAGTTTCACCACAGCTGTCATTGAAGTGGTTTTCCGTGTTTTCCCACTTCTACTCCAGGCAAATGCCATGAGGGGCAGATGACCTCACTGTTTCGCCCCTCAAAAGAATAACTAACAAATGTCGATATGGTTCGTAGCTTAAAATTACGGCCACCTTCTTCAAAATCCTAGCTTCAATTACAAATATACACACTGCTACAGCCATTACAATGGCACAGGTTATCAGAGTCCACACACACCTAATTGTACAAGGGGACAACATGACCAAGATGTCGCAAAGGTCTTAAATGAATCAACATCCATGCAACAATCTATGACGTATGACAGTTATCAATGAAACTCCTTATGATCTCCAGAAATGGAAGATTTGTGTAATTTGGGCCGTAGATTGGACTGACATACACATTGCGAAGAAATTTAATTCTAGGGTGAGGGCTGGAACGGGGTGCACTCAGCATCATGAGACAACTGAGTAGATGAGGGTTCGATGCACACCTCAGCCATCCTGGACGTGGTTTTCTGGGGTTTCCCCACCTCTACTGCAGGCAATGCTGGGATGGTACTGCCCCCCGAAAAATGAATTATTTGGGATGAAAATGAGATTATTTTCGAAGCCCAAGATAACATTTAACATGGCAATATAAATGCAGGAACTTGACACAAACGAGTCGTGTTGCTACGTTGAGCAAGGAGGGAGATTCCATCACGTGATATTATTGCGCAATCGTAGGTTCTAGAAGCTTGGAATTGACCTAGCAACAGTGAATGTATCACAGAAAATGTTTAATTATTGTTATAAATTATATCTAGAGTCCTGCGCGGATACACAAAACGTTATCCGCATCCGCAGACTGCTATCCGCATCCGCCCCGCATCCGCAGACTGCTATCCGCATCCGCACGACTGTTATCCGCATCCGCCCCGCATCCGCATGACTTTTATTCACATCCGCATGACTTTTATCCAAATCCGCTGATATTTCAATATTATGTTTAATTTATTAGATCAAGCATAACGTGTTAAACCAACACATTTAGACATTTGAGAAGTTGTTCTTGACAATTTGCTTCATTGCAAGGAACTTCAAGTTGGCATTCCAAGGGACTTCAAGTTGGATGACACTTCTGGTTCCTTGACCTCCGCTTTAGACAAAAAATTGGCTATACTTTTTTTTGTGGCTACTTTCACACTTGTGCCTCAGTATGATTGATGTACCCGATTTGTGTCCTGAGTATGAATACACTTTTTACAGGTAAAACATCACTATATCGTTCACATTTTCGTTTCCATAGAAAACGTAACCAAATGTCTGCCATATCGTTGACTTGAGCGTTGTATCACGCGCTATTGAATATTCACCTTGCTTTATTTTAATAGATAGTTTATCCATGTTGGTGAAATGATGTTCATACTCACGGTCGCGGTAATATTCACTATGTGAACATCTCTTTACGCTTGGAGAATGGGATTGACATTTGGCCGGAAATTCCAAGTCAGTCATCATCCTTCTGCTTCTGGACCCATCATGTTCGTATAGTTGATGTTGCAATAACACAGCCACCGTGCTTCAGTGACAAGTTGGAAATCAATCTACAGACAGGGCGTGTAAAGTATACACGCCCTGCTACAGATAAACCTGGATCCCGATCTTCCAGGATAGCTTAGATGGCGAAATAGCTGACATGAGGAATGTTAATGATGTCACCACGATGAACTAACAAGCTTATTGACAGCGTTATATCTCGTACGTATAGTAATAATGGCAGTGAGAATTGATGATGATGAGATGTCAAGACCATCTACTACAAACATACGGTACTTAATACAATGTAGTTGAAAGCATATGAGTAAAATAATCTTCTCGTGTATTAGTGCAATACGTGCCTGAATATTTCGTACGCAATAGGCTATAGGAGTATTCCTCTTTTAAGCATGAAGCTGTAGATTGGCATATCAAATATGTAATATTAACGTAAGATTGTATTCTAAAGACTCTCCGCAAATTTACTCGAAACATTATCCGCAGCGTATCCGCTATCCGCACAGCAATGCAAATTATATCCGCGTGGCGGAAATATTTGCGGATATCCGCATAGGGCTTTAATTATATCATTGGATATAAGCTCACAGCCAATAAGGAGAAGTCTTAGTGATGACGGAAGTTCCTTCAACTAAATTATGTGGAGAATTAACACATTTAGGCACCAAGAGAGTTATTTTATGGATTGGTAATAAGAAGAAAAATATAAGAAAATATTAGAGATATTTTGAAAATCGACGGGAGGTCGTAATACGTCATACTAAGCATTTTTCTAGTGCGCGCTAAATTTTTCGAGGGAACGAAAATGGCGGCTAGATCTGGTGTCTTGGAGGGGAGACGCGAGACATCAGGGCTCTTGTTCCTGCGACGTTTGAAGTGTGCAGACGTATATTCCTGGAGAGTTGTAGTCCCGAAGGTCTTAGTCGAGTCCGAGTTTGGTTGACTCATGGAGACAGCGCATATATAGGGTGGCTTGTGGAGATCGGCCGTGCCTGCGATCTAAGTGAAGTTGCGAGGAGAGTTCATACGGCAATAACTTACGATTATTTGTTAGTAGAACAAATATTTCTAGTTCAGACTCTAGTACAGAACGCATAGAGGTGTTATATAAATTTTCAGCGTGAACAAACGACGACTTGAAGAATTACAGCTATTTTAGGAGTGAAATAGAAAAGTGACCGACTCAATCGCCGTAAAGCACTTTAGTTCCAACCAGACTGCAGCGATTACAGATTCGTTTTATCAGATTCACGTGAGTAACAGTGATTGACATTATCATTTAGGAAGTATATTGTTACACAAGTGTAATGACTGTGTATATTCAGCAAGTGAAGACATTTTATGAAATTTAACATGCTTGTGATTATGGAATAAGAAATTATGAGCGCCAGGAATACATTCGAAGCAGAGTAGTATATTAAACAACGGAGCTTTGATAATGAGGTTGTTGATGTTTGTCTACTCTTCAAGTAAGCATGCAACGTTATGTACACCAACATTCTCGTACATTAGCGTTATTCATGAGCTTGAACTTAACATCTGAGACTACATAAAATATTTCATAATCCACCTTTATGAATATTTTATCTACAAGTGAGGTCCATGACTTCCATTTCGAATTTATTTCGAAATATGAAGCTGAACTTTCTACTCGACTCGATATCATGATGAACCTTTATTATGACGGAGAACGAAGATACAAGAATATTTTAAAGATGCCAGGGATTGTCCCGGCAACAATAAAGATTGACGGATGGAAGTTCGCGGTTCGATCCCAGATGGAGCTTGATGTTTTCCGGAGAGGGAGTTCTTCCTTTTCCGAGGTCGTTAGTTCGAGGGGACGAACCAGGATCCAGCCTAGTTTCTTGAAGGATGAAACAACTTAACTTGAACTTCGAGATCTTCAGTCAAGGTAGCAGTGTTTATTAATATGTAATTAGAGCTATATAGTGACATTCTAGAGCAATTCCTTTATTCATATTTCGACACATATATGTATTTCATGTAACAACATTTTATTCAACGAGATCATTTTTGGTGATTGTCTTTCGACATTTTCATATTGTTATACTACGATCCAGTTTCTGAACTCAGATAGTTAATTTGTTTACGGAATCAGCATTCCAGTAATTTTTATTGAAGATCAGTAAATTTATTTTCAACATTTGTGAATTCATTTGGAATTCAGGATATAGACATTTTCGTCTATGATGCCGATTAAATTATTTTATTAATTTAATTTGGGCGTCTTATTTTGCCGAGAAGAGACATGAAGAGAAGAAGAAAGAACAAGTGATATTTTGTTGAATTATCATAGAATCGTTATGAAGTTGGCATCGATCTGGCAAGAAACCTTCGTCACGATATCGATGAAAGTCATAATCCTCATAGACATTCTTGTGTAGAATGGAGACACATTCCGAATTTGACAATCTTTATTTTATTGGAGAAAGCTAAGATATTTCATTCATTTAAATTTTTTTAGAGATTAATCTTCATGGAAGATTATTATCATCCGACGGTAGGGAATTCCTAGCTAGATTACCCCGTTGAGATTGATGTTTATCGGATATAAATAAATAACATTTGTAGTTATTGTTACACAATGTGTAATATAACGTCATATTGTAGACGTGATATTGCTACATATGTGAAGTTGAAACCAGATGAGTACGAAGAAACAGTACAGTATTTTTATTAAGTGAGTATGCAACAATATGTAGATATCCAAGTAACGTTTTGAAAGTAAACTCAAGGAGGTCTCACACGTTGTGTCTAAAGTCGTTTGTATGTATAAATGTAACGTAATTACAACAGATGTAACTGTTTGATATACCAGCGGTTGATTATAGCAACGCTGAGGACTATGCCAATTTTAGAAAATGCTAGTTTTGTGGAGGAGAAGGTGATAACATGATAACATTTATTTGTGTAATAAAGTGTTTGTATTTCCGTATACAAGGGTATACGAGGTATTTTCCGCATTGAAGTAAAGTCGTTGCATAGGCAAGACTATTTGGATAATCATTTGGCATTATGGCATAAGAAGTGAGTAATGGAGAACTCTTTTGAATTAATACACGGCTTGGATGTGGAGACGGTAGGTTTGTTCGGAAATTAAGACGGGAAACGGATATTAACGTCTGTCATGTATACTAATTATTAACCTTTATTAATCACGATTTAAGTAAATGCATAGGTTTTACCTTTGCTGGTCGAACATATTCGACTGAATTCGACTATAAACCAAATAATGACTAAGTGCAGTAGTATTTTAAAAGATCCTAATAATATGTAGCAAGATTTAACTTGTGATCAGAGCCAGCGCTCATATGTACATACAGATAACGATTTCATGTCATTATAATAGCCCACGCTATTAATTATAACACAGATTTATACTGTAAATAAGTTTCAAGTAATTATTTAATCAAGGGAATAATATGTTAGAAATAGGCTGATAATTTGTTCAATGTTTTTGAACTGTACTTTATGTAAGCGTCGATGTGTTGAGTATGAATGTTTTTCATTGTTAAGAATGGATGAGGATAACTCCATCAGGTTAACATGATGTGAGGGAATGAAAGCATTGTTGTGTGAAAGTTTTAACGATTTCGAGTAAGGAATGACTGTAATATTTCAAATTTTGTTAAGAGAGAATGTGATTTTAAAATACTGTAACGGAGAAGTAGAGACGTATATTCGCTAGGCCGATATCATCTGAGTGCAGGGTTTGTGTGGAGAACCTGTTATTTCGCTCAAGGCCAGCGCTGCGTACAAATGTGCAGGGAAGTTGTAAACACGTCTATTGATGAATGAAAACCAGCCAGTGGACTGGGAAGCAACGGTATCATTATATAACCGCGTCACATAACACAGACACGCGTCCAGCGCACCCCATATGTTCTTAATAGCTTGTTAAAGAATGTGAAGCACGCCAAAACTTTGATAAGGGTTTTAGCTTTTAGAAAAGGCTTAGGCCGATCCAAATTTAAGATCTGATGTTCTGGCTCCATTTACCAGTATTTGCATTTTTAAATACTGTATTTGTCTTATCTTTGCTTCATTTGTGTCTGTATTTTTAGCTATTGTCGGTTCGCGTTGCTTGTAAGGAAGTACATCATGGTTTCATATTGAATTTGTGCCTTATTACATAAAATCCTGTAATTTCTGGTGGAATTTAATCAATTATATGAATGCTTGTCTTCGAATTTGCCTCTTTTTCGATGGCGGCATGCCCGCCAGTCTCAACAACTGTTCCCCTACGAGTGCCACCATCTTTGTTTTGATGTTACGGTCTGAGATATTGTAGTCGGTCTTGCCTGAGGTGAGTGAATGGGAACGTGGCGTCACCGACCAGCTGTGGGAAGACCATGATGGGCTAGTGGCCTAGGGGGTAGGCGGACGATGCCGGATTAGCAGGATGGAGAAATGAAGGCGATGACATCCCTGGCATGTTGCTGCGAACAAGGAGCCAGCAGTAGGTAAATGCTGGGATACAACCTTTCCCGAGGACGGAGTCCTTACGGAATCGTGGTGCCTAGTTCCATTCCGCGCCGAGGGACTTCCAACTTCAAGACATAGCTAAGGAAGAAGCTTCAAATGTTTTGACGTGGCGAAAGAACCGCCTCTCGATTGCTATTTTAATAAAATCATAAAGACAACTCTTCTCTCTCGTATTGTACCATCAATCCTTCTCATTGGTAATTAGGAAGCTAATCCATCCATCTGCAGCTGTAACGGATTCCAATATCGAACAACTGCGTGATATGATCCTACATAACCGACAAGTGACCGTTGATGACGTGGCAAACCATTTGCACATTAGCCATGGTTCCGCATATGAAATCATGCATAACAGGCTCAACTTTCACAAAGTCTGTTCGAGATGGGTTCCAAACCAACTCACTGATGAGCATAAGCGCAATCGTGTGCGAATGTCAGCACCTATCGGACCGTCATGCTAACGAAGGTGAAACGTTTCTGAAACGGATTATCACTGGAGATGAAACATGGGTTCACCACTTCGAACCAGAGAGCAAACGTCAAGAGCATCCCGAATTCCCCATCAGAAAGAAATTCAAGAGTCAACCTTCTGCAGGAAAAGTGATGCTCACATTGTTTTGGGGCTCTCAAGGGCCAATCCTGGAACATTACCAGGGAAAGGGGGAAACAGTAAACAGTGAACGTTACAGTGATATGCTGGTAAACAAGCTGAAACCTGCAATTCGCAACAAATGCATTGTCGGAAGGAGTTCTTTTGTTGCATGACAATACCACCGTCCACACAGCTCAAATTCTTCAGATGCTGCGTTTCGAGATGTTGGAGCTCCCTACGTACAGTCCCGATCTCGCCCCATCGGATTACCATCTGTTTGGCCCACTAAAAAAAGCTCTAAGAGCCCGTCGCTTCAGCTCTGAACAGCAGGTGAAGGACACGGTATATACGTGGCTTGCTGCGCAAACAAAAACCTTTTTCGCAGAGGGTATCGGCAAGCTTGTGACACGGTGGACCATGTGCATTGAAAACCAGAGGGACTATGTTGAAAAATGATATCAATATAAGGTGTGTACTCTTTTTGTACTAACTTATGAACATTGATTGCATTGATTGATTGACTTGCCCTCGCACCAGGCGCGGATCTAGAATTTGGCCTTGGGGGGGGGGGGGGGGGGGTCACAGAATCGAAATTGTTAAGAAAAATGGTATCACTAACAACGCAATCACAAAATAACCAAACGTACAAAACCAGACCAATGTTTTTGCAACCTACATGGATAGAAATTTGAGGCGTTTAGCGCACCAAAAATATTTGTACAAATTGCAACGGCGTGTTTTGCGACTTTTACATCGAGCTTCGAGAAAAGTATAAAGGTACGTTACAGTTTCGGCAAGTCGAGTTGGTACCAACAAAGGGAGAAAGTCACAGCTTAAATTGCCAACCAAGCTTGCAGTTTGGACGTCGGCAAAAAAAAATTGGTGCGATAAAAGCCCCAATTTCCTATCCGTGCATTGCTGCACATTCATCGTGACATCACTATAGACATCGATTGGGTAATCACAATGTTTGCTAAACAAAATAGACGAGTTGAATTTGTTATATAAATAATCGTTTTTATGTAACAGGTATGAAGTTGTAAATATGTACAGTTGTAACAGAACATAATAATTGCAATAAAGATATTTTCAGTATTGAATAAAATGAAACAAAAAACGTTTTTCAGTTAAAATTCGTTAAGGTTTATTTGTCTGGTTATTGTGTTTTCGTTTTTTGAGTTTGAAAAAAAAAATGGTCTCCGTTTGGGGGGGGGGGGGTCATGACCCCCGTGACCCCCCTGAATCCGCGCCTGCCTCGCACTTTAATTACTAGTAATTAATAGCATCTACAGTGTGGTAACATCATCAATACTATACTGTATATATCTGAGGCTTCGCTGGCGTAGTTGGTAGAATACTGAGCTTCTACCCGGCCGAAGTCGTCGGACTTTTTAAGAGCGTTAAAATCCCTCAGTATGCCTTCCTTCGGAGGGGAAGTAAAGCCGGCGGACCCATGTCATAGGTTTATGACATGTAAAAGAACCCTCCACTAACTACAATTGTGTGAAGCTAACTTTGTAGGTTAGATTTGATTTACTCTGATTTAGTTCCAACGTTCACCGCCAGGTACCGGTCGCGATGGCATTTAGTAGTCAATATCGCGGCTAGGTGTCATTGACAGTAGCATTCGGTACCAAAGTAGGAACTACTTGAAATTGATCGTGTGCAGTCCTTAGCTGAATTACAGATAACACACACTAACCAACCATTTATATCTGATTTCCCAGCATATTTGAAAGCATTCAGTGCCTCTGAACATTGTCTAGGTTGTAATTACTATGATATTTTCAGTCATTACTACATGATGCATAACACACCCTCTTAACAGGAAACGGGAAAGGAAGATGTTATTATAGTGGGTGCGGTACATCCTACATTCTAAGAAGATACTGCAAATAGTTTCTATACCACGTCGCTTGGCAGGTTTGTTGTTGACACTGTGTTCGATGATTCTCGAAGAGGAAACACCGAAAATGTCCCTTAGGATCCAAGATGGCGCTCATTTTTGAACAAGCGTTAAAAATATACGAAAGAAGCTAAATTTTGTAATTGCGGGGTGCGTTGTGTTGTTTTCGACTAATTTTGGCATCCTAAACACAACTAAAATATTTATTTGAACGTTTGAAGGCATATAAGTACGTTTCGGGTCAAAAATATCGTTATTTTTTAACAAACGTGAAGAAATTTGAAAAGTAAGGAATCGACAACATATTGCATGTGTTATATTGTTTCCGACTAATTTCGACGTCTCAAACACAACTAAAATATCTATTAGAACGTCTGAGGCCATATAAGTTCGTTTTGGGGCAAAAAGTACCGTTATTCTTGAACAAACGTGAAAAAAATTAAAAAATATAAGAAATTCACAACATTTTGGCCTCACTGTTTATGATTAATTTTGACATTCCAAACACAACTATAATAATTGTTTTAACTTTGGAGATCATAAAAAATTATTTGCTTTGACAAAATACCGCCCACCCCCACCCCTTCCCGCTTTTTTTTTTCAACACTGTTAGCACGTTTTGACAAATACCCGCAAAGGTTGTTCATACCTGCTATGTGCAAGGAATTGTTTCTTGATTAACTTTCTGCGTCCTTGACATTAATACTGGTAAATACGGTTAAAGACTTCCTCTTACCGGTACTCAGTTTATTAAACATGTAAATATTCAATTAGTTACATTACATCTTTCCTTTGTTCGTGCTCTAAGATGCGGCGACTTCTGCCTGTTTCAAGACACACTTAAGTCAATGATGCCTTGTTTTTTTCCTTCGACCACGTGAACTATGCTCGTTGGTTGTCTCTTCGTGTTCGAGACCTTGAGGAACCAGCCACGAGAGCACCACGAGGAGTTTTGTAAAGTGAATTTTGTCGTCCGGAATTCTTGTCACTTGTTCTCGGCCCTTGGAGTAGATCAGGCACACGAGCAGAACAACGCCGTCGTGAAGGGTGATGGCGAAGCTATCGGTTTGACGGAAGATGCTTATGCCCTGAGACGCTGGTGTCTCGCCGGTCCAGAGGTTTGTAGGCTACTGAATGAGTTTGACAACTCTGCAACTTCTTCCCAGAGACGAAGCACCATGAAGATTATCCTGCATTCCAAGCTAAATTTCGAGAAAACGTACGCAAAATGAAGGAACGTTTCGAATAAGTGGGGAACCCTTTCCAACACACCGATTCTGAAGTGATAGTGATCGACAGTCGCATCGTGGTACCTGAAGGAAAAGACCGTTTGGACCGTGTCGAAGATGATGGTCGGAGAAGATACGAAGAATTTGTGCGGGAACGATTTTCGGAGGGAAGTAAGTCTGTTTTTGATCCGATTAAAAAGCAAAATTGTCGGATTTTTGCCGTCTCAAAGTCGAAGGTAACAGCTGCAACTGGAAAAATAAGATCACTTAGAGCCAATGTCGAGCTTTTCTCCAACCTCTTCGTCGCGTGCCTGAAAAAGAAGTTCGACATCGACAAATTCTGCGCACATGAAAACCAGAATTTCTCCCCGTCTTTATCTTACGAAGGAGATTTGCGCATCGATGAAGGTAAATGCGACTTAACGCAAGTCTGATGAAGACGACGGAATTACTGAAGCATTGTGATGGTGTCATCTACGATGGTGCTGTACTCGTCCGTGGTAGCCCTCCAAAATCGGCGAAAACTTTTAATGACTAGGCTACTACACACAAGAATTAAGGGAAACTGTTAACAAATTTACATCCACAATGGGGTGCAAGCGACTTGACATCGTCTGGGACCATTACAAATATGACAGTCTTAAAAAATCCGCGCGAGATGCCAGAGGAGTAAGCGTACGACGAAAAATCAGTGAAGAAGCAAATGTGCCTCGAAATTGGCAAGACTTTTAAATAAAATCTTAAAACAAAGAGCAACTTTTCCAACTCATCGCCTCACTTGCATTGGCAAATAACAGTAATGAGGTATGCTTAGTTACCCACATGAACGGCCGTATAGTTTGGTCAGATTCAAGCAGAACAAGTATTGATGGCTTAGACTGAGAAGCACTAGAAGAGGCCGATGCAAGAATGCTTCTTGTTTGAAATATGGCTGATCACGGAGCACGAAAAGTGGTGATTTATTCCTGCGATACTGACGTTCTTGTGCCGTCTACTTCATTCATGTCTGTATTCAGGCAAGCTGGATTGGAAGAGTTGTGGATTTATTTTGCAGCATCAAAGAACCGACGATACTTAGCCGTTCATGACATTGCCGAATCGTTGGGTACAGAAAAATGCGCAGTCATAAGAGGTTACAACGCCTTTAGTGGGTGTGACTCAACGTCTTCTTTTGCAACCAAGTCTAAAAAAAGCTCATGGGAAACGTGGCTAGCCTTTGAAGAAGCAACAAGCGCTTTCCGAAGAATATCTGCTCCACTCCCTGATCTCCCTGATGACGTCTTTCATACTTTGGAAAAAAATGTGGTTATTTTGTACACCAGAGATCCTGAAATTCAATCGACAAACGAGGCCAGGAAAATTCTTCTAACAACCAAGAACAAATCAATAGAAAGTCTTCCACCGACAACAGACGCCCTGTTGCAACATGCATTACGGTCTACATTCCAAGCCGGCCATGTTTGGGGACAGGCCCTCAAAATCGAACCTATTCTAACATCACCAAAGGGTAAGCTCAACCAAAAGTGTATGTAAGTCTGCTGAGTATTGCCGGTAAAAACTTTAACACTGCGTTTGCGTTTTATTAAGGGCTGGGGATGGCTTAAGCGCGAAGACACGTGGTCTCCTAGGTGGACAACACAGCCTCCGATTTGGACAGCCTTAAGGGAAGTAATGCTCAAGTGTGGATGCCAAAAAGACTGCTCAACGAAAGCATGTAGTTGCTTTGGAAACGATGTGTCATGTATAATGATGTGCAAAAATTGCCGAGGGAAATGCCACAATGCCAATTAAAATGAAAGTCAAACTCAAAGAGACACCCTTTTAAATCATGTAAGTAACCTATAACAAAGAAAACATTTATCTTATTTTTTTTCTTCCAGTGATGAGGCCACTGCATAGTTGGTAATATTTTGTGATCAATAAAACCAAAACAGTATTAGTAGTAGTCTATTACTTAACAAACAGTGTATTCTTATTATGTGACAAACAAATAAAGTGTAAACTATTTATCTTTTAAATGTAACGTGGACAACATTTATGTTAAATGCCTTAAAAGAGAAAAAACGCTCACTTCGCAATAGAGCACCAAAGAGAATTTGCAAAAAAAAAAGTTTTTTTTTGTTAACCCCCCCCCCCCCTATCTAATTTGTATTGGTCTCAAAAGTTCAAAATAATATTGTAGTGTGTTTGGAATGCAGAAATTAGTCAAAAACAATATAACACATACCTGTACTCTATTTTGTCCATTTCTTATATATCAAATTTCTTAAAGTTTGTTAAAAAATAATAACGACACTCTTGATCCTGATCCCGGAACGTACATCTATGTCATCAGAAGTTCAAACAAATATATCAGTTGTGTTTTGGATGTCGAAAATTATATAACACCTGCCTAATGTTGGCAGTTCCTTATTTTTCAAATTTCTTAACGTTTGTTCAAAAATAACGTGTTTTGTTGTTGTCCCGAAACGTACTTATATGCCCTCAGACGTTCAAATAAATATTTCAATTGTGTTCAGGAGGTCGGAAACAACACAACGCACCACACATTTAACAAATTTATTTATTGTCGTGTGTTTTTAACGCTTGTTCAAAAATGGCCGCCATCTTGGATCCTAAGGGACATTTTTGGTGTTTCCTCTTTTAGAATTATCAAACATAGTGCTACCGACAAACCTGCCAAGTGGCGTGGTATAGAAACTATTTGCAGTATGGAAATACGTACCGCACCCACTATTAACAAATGTAGTAAACTTAGCCTCTGCAGAGGGGAAGATGAACTCGCTGGTTGGTTGGTTCTTAAGTTTAGGGGCTGCGACAACGCGGTCATGTAGCCCCGTGTACTTTGGGAGTGTGTAGAATCTGTCTGATAACCGGTGTCAATTGTGATGACTGTATTAGTGTGTGTTATCTGTTTTTTAATTTAAGTACTGCAACTTAGAATTTTTGAAATAGTTCCTACTTTTGCCGCCAAGCGCCAAGAATAAACACACACTTTGCGAACTCGCTGTTCCGCCCTTTAAAACAACAATAACTAACTGGCCTCTGCAGAGTTTTGCTTTCCTCGTTACGATATTACATAAATAGTAAAACTCATTCAGTGAGATGGAAAAGTACTATTTCATTTGACCTTATTTGAGTTGTTAATATTGCTTCATTTGGACATCGCCGTCAACCGCGCCTTGTACTTGAGTGTTGGTTGGTTCTTAAGTTTAGGGGCTGCGACAACGCGGTCATGTAGCCCCGTGTACTTTGGGAGTGTGTAGAATCTGTCTGATAACCGGTGTCAATTGTGATGACTGTATTAGTGTGTGTTATCTGTTTTTTAATTTAAGTACTGCAACTTAGAATTTTTGAAATAGTTCCTACTTTTGCCGCCAAGCGCCACCGTTAACGGCTACTAGGCCAAGTTCAGAACTTAGCTACTAGACGCCACCGCAGTCGGCTCCTGGCAACGAACGTAGAAACCTAAGAGCGTTGTTAACATTCTTAACCTATCCAATTTAGCTTCACACAGGTGCAATTAGTGGAAGGTTCTTTAACATGCCATAAATCTATGACATGGGACCGCCGGCTTTACTTCCCCTCCAAAGGAAGGCATACTGAGGGATTTTTAACGCTCTTAAAAAATCCGACGGCTTCGGCCGGGTTTGAACCCGCTATCTTGGGAACAGAAGTACGGTACTTGAGTGTGTAGATAATTCCTCTGTTAACCTGTGGCATTGTGATGTCTGCAGTAGTGTGAGTTCTTGTGAAGGTTGCTAGGAGTAGAATGGGAACGCACAAGAAACCACTTTTTGGGTGGCTGGAGTGCGAATTGAACCCACCTCTTCTCAGTCTTGCCTTGTTAGGGCGACTATATTCCGCAACCCTTATCAACAATTGAATTATTTGTCAGAGCTAGAAATTGAGCCCAGGACCTTCGGAACCGGGGTCTCAATATGTACCCGGGTACCAAGGAAGATGGTGACATGTTTGAAATATAAATAAATAATACAGAAGATGGTATGTTGGCTTTCACGGCCAATTAATTAAAACGCAGCAATTTTTCTAGGTTTGTGCCGTGACTTGGAAAAATTGCTGAGTTTTAATTCACTGTGAAAGCCAATATACCATCTTTTTGGAAGCCTTTATAGGGAGGTGAAGGCTACTTGAGCTTTTAGCTCTCGCAGTAAAGAGGCACAGGTGCGCTTCACAAGAAGGGAGGTAGCGCGCAGTTGGCTACCCTTGTGGGGGTCCGGGCCGGGACACCTAGAGCCCGCTAATGAGCCAGCTTGGTGTCCTAGGTGAAACCCCACACAAAATACGGCATAATACAGTTGATGATGATTATGATAAGTCTAGGTTATCGGCCCCTCAATAATACACAAGTCTGAGTTAAACAAGTTAAATATAAATAATAAAATGTATTCAGTGTTGAGGTAATAACAGATAAAATGATGAGATTCAGTACATGTAAAAAGCAAAATTGCTTACAATCTTGTATCACCTTACTTGCTCATGAGCTCGAAATGCATAGAAATATTGAAGTAGGCTGAATTGAACAAGAAAACCAAATAGTCAGTAGGTGTCAAATCAGGTGCACGTGGCGGCCAGCTTATGATGCCTTCACGTCCAATCGACCGACCAGGAAATAGAGTTTGTCTAGCCACATGCGAGTAGTGTGTAGGACACCCATCATGTTCAAACCAGACGCTGGAAGTTCTATAATTCCACTCAGACTCAAATGCAGTATCAGCTTTCTCTTACAGCCTACATATTTTCCCTCTTCCCCTCTTATCGTAACGAAACAATATATCACAGTAACCGTGCAGTGACTTACTTGATTTTCCATTCAACCTAATGTAGCCACGCTTGAAAAGACCACTCTTTTCCTGAAGAATGCCACAGATGCATTTAAAGTTTCTATTAATGTAACTCAAATAAATAAATAAATAAATAAATAAATTAAAGCATCTGTTTTATACTTTTTCAACTTGGACTATTTTGTACATAACTTATTTGCAAAAATATTACAACTTTCCCCATTTCTTGTTATCCACCGGTACAGTTAATGCTCGCAAAGTGTGTGTTTATTCTAGCCTACATGTTATAGCAAATCAAAAGCAATGTACGCCACCAACTGTTACTTTGTCTCATTATACAAAACAGAAAGTAACGTACGAAATTATTAGACAACAAATCAACCTTCTTTTTTCTATTTTTGTAAACACTTAACTTATTTGCATTTCCCAAAGAACCAAACTCCGATTCTGATTACAGGATATTCATTCAGTTTTGAAGCAGATTACACCTGTGTGCGAGGCTACACTATGTAAGTGCACTAACAAACCTCGACATACACGCAGCCGTCACATACTAGCCATTCGCACAACGCGTCACTAAAAGAAGGCGTGGCTCAGCACAAATTTCTTATCTTTGTCTTAGTGAAATCTGTTACCCTGTATGCAAAAAATTAGTATAGTTTCATAAAAAAAAATGTGTACCAATATCTCAGCCATTCAAAAGGAAAGGTAAAAATCGTGTAAGTTAGTTTATGAGTCCCGTAGCACCAATCACAGAAGTGAAAACAGAATATAGATATTTTTAAGTGTTTAGAAGATATTGGCGAAGGACATCTTAGGTGACTGACCCTGTTTAAGATTTCTTCCAATGATATTAATATAGATCACTCAGGAGCGTAGTGGCTGGCATTCCCGGCTCTGCCAAGAAATTTACTTCTGGTCTGAGGGCAGGAACGGGCTATTCTTAGCCTCGTGAGGCAAAAGTGAGAAGAGGTGGGTTCGATTCCCACCTCAGCCATCTTAGTGGGATGGTTCCCAACTTAAGGCCACAGCCACCTCCTTCCCAATACTCATATGAATTACAAATACACACTAATACAGCCATCACAATAACACAGGTTATCAGACAAATTACACACACACACAAGTACACAGGGATACATGGCCATGATGTCGCAAGGCTCCTAAATGGATCAATAACATATATTAATATATAAGATAATAATAATATCGTATGGCCTCGGGTGCCTGGTGCAAGCTTTGTTATTTGACACCCAGAGGGTAGCTTGCATGTCGAATTTCGTCATTCCTTTCAACGCTATGAAAGTCAAGGAGGTTAGATATCTAACTACAGCGCTTTCAAGTAGAGAATGGAGGAACTTTGTGTTGGCGGAGAATCCCGAGATTAATGTTGCCATTGAACACGGCCTACTGAATTCAAATGGGTTCTTTAACATGCCAACAACGTATGACATGAGTATCGTGATTTTTGTCGCCTTCAAAAATCACTTACCATGGCCAGGGGCGAACCTGCAATCTTGGGGTTGGTAGTCCGACACTATAACCACTCACCCACCGTGGCAAGCTAATATATAAGATGAGGCCATTTGATGGGGAACCAAGAATATGGGATACAAATGATTTTCAGCCGGTCAACATGATTACAATACATGAGATTAATAAATACACTTGGACGACGAATGATTCCTAATATCACAGGTATTTGTATGCATTTAATGAAATACCAAGCCAACTCTGATAGAAAACTTACTGAAGAAGATTGACTGAAGTGGTCCAATGAGGCCCTAAAAGCATAAGAAGAAGAAATACCAAGCATGAAAATTAAATTATACGAAAATTGACAGGCTAAAACGGTTACTGAGGTGGGATTCGAGCCGCCAAAAATTCACAAAATGAATACGTGTTAAGCACACTAACCCCTACACCACCCTCACACGGTGAATGTGTCTTCATTGCATGCATAAGCTAATGTCGCCAAGCATTTGCCTGTAATAGCTGAGCTGCTATGAAGATTATACACAATAGTCAGCCATTACATCACTGGGGCACTGTGTAAAGGTGGAACTTCACTAAATGTAATATTTCGGCTTCCACAGAGGAATGACCTGTCTTCTTCTCTCTCTCCTCAACCTGGCGGTTGGTGGGTAGCATGAATGTCTTCGCCCAAAGGTCTTCTATCCTGAGCCTGCTGTTTGATCAGGTGGTACGGACATCTTCCTCCGATGTCATCAAAGAACTCTGCTCTTGGTCGTCCTCTTCCTGCCTTGCCTTCCATTTTCCCTTCTCATGCATCCCTCTCTGGAGATCCGAATAGGGGGCTATTCCGGAATATTTTACGTTTGAAGACATCATCATGCATTCATTCCTGGGATATCATAGAGATCTTTAATGTGGTGGTTACCCGGTGCCTTCCACATTCTGATGCCGTTGACCAACCTTTAGGAACGATTTCTCATCCCAGGGACAACAGAGTGCCCAAATCCTCTAACCGCTCCTCTGCCCTCCAAGAGGCCGTTGGCACTTGGTAGAGGGGGGGACCTCTTATACCGGAGGTCATTCAGTCGCCAGAGCCTCGTCAGTTGAAAGCAGGGTGCACCACGTGCAGGTAAGGTTGAATATTCACAATTATTTCAATACTTCTTCTTCTTTTCCTTCTTAGCCTTTTCCCATTGGGATTAAGTCCGCTTTTCGGATCATTGGAGATTTGCAGCTTGCATATCGGTGTTGATAGTGTCTTTCCACCGTGTTTGGGTCTTCCTCTTGGTCTTCTCCCATCATCCTTCAGTTGGTAGGCAGTATCTATCTTGCTCTCATCACATGGCCATACCATCGGACTCCAAATAGTCGCCTGATATTATCGTTATACAAGTGGTCTCGCCTCGCAGTGAAATGCCCTTAGTTCGTCGCAGCATCCACATTTCCTTTGCGTGGAGAGAATGTTCAGCACTTTTACTGACAGCCCAACATTCAGTGCCACACAGTGCAACTGGTCGTATGACTGTACGATAGATCTTACACTTCAGGTAAGTTGGTATTTGCTTATCACACAGAAACCCTGTGACATCGCTTCAACACATCCATGCTGCATTGATTCTTCCTCGTACATCATTACTGATGCATCCATCATCCTAGATACCGGAAGGTGTCCACCTTGGCCAGGAATGTACCACTAATCCTGGTGATGGAATGGTTTCCAGGTATTCGGTCTTTTGTATGTTCATGCCATGTTTGAAATTGTTGTTGTAAATTTTCTCTAGTTGTAACGGCAATCATCACGTCATCTGCATGTACTGTAGTAATGGTGTCCATGACTAGGATGAATAGAAGGGGAGACAGCGCTGAACCCTGGTGTACACCAACTGTGATAGGAAAACTGTCTGACAAACCTGCAGGGCAACGTATTTGCTGCTGCTGTTTGAATATAGAATTTTCACCCAATCAATAATTGATTCAGGCACAGAGTGCTCACGGAGAGCATGCCAAATCAGTTTGTGAGTCACTTGGTCAAATGCTTTTTCTAGATCAAGGAATGCCACGTGCAGTTCTTTTCCTTTCTCCCTGTGTTTTTCCACCAATTGACGAGCTGCAAATATGGCGTCTGTTGTCCAGCATCCTTTCACAAAACCGCACAGGTTGATGGTGACCTGTACAATGTTTCTTAAACGTTGATCAAGAAAACGTCCAAAAATCATCATAATGTGGCCGAGGAGCCGTATGGGCCGATAGTTGGAACATTCTGCTGGATGGGTGCTGTGCACTAGGCGACCAGTCAGTGGGTGCATGTTTAGAATCCGCTATAGCATTGAAGAAGTCTGTCAGCCAGGGAATAACTTTATTTTGAAGTTCTTCAATTTTCCAAAAGTCAGCGGGCAGGTCACCCGGTCCGAAGCTTTCCCCTTTTTCATTTTCTTAACAGCATTTTCAACTTCTATGGTGGTGATTCGTGGGACTGGTCCATGAACTGGTAGGCCATCAGGGATTGGTGGATGAGAGAATTCAGTGTTCAATATCTCATTGAAGTATTCTTGCCATCTGTTAAAGATCTTTTGTTGTTCAACTAGCCATTGTAGAAATAATCTTGCAGGAAGAGGTCTGGATTTACAGCAAATCATGGAGGAGGAAACAGTCTTGGAGAGAAATAAATGGAGAGCGCTCATTCACCTCACCCGGGTAACTGGAGCCGGCTCTTGATGATGATTATGATGCACATGTAGTGTTCAATGTCTTGTGCTGCTTTTGATCTTGCTCTTGCCATGTGGTAGATAGAGTTTTCACCATCTGGTGTTTCCAACCGATCATGTATCTCTTGATAGTGTTTTGCTTTGGCCTCCGCAACCGCTTTCTTTGCTTCTCTTTTCGCCGCCGTATATTCCTGAAGGTTTGATGTCTTTAGTTTTAGCCATTGTTTGTAAGCCAATTTCTTGGCTCTTACCTTTACTTGCACTACGTCAGTATGTCGGTTCGACGACATCCAGGTATTGTAGCACCAAGTGCATCCTTGGCTATGGTTGAGACTGTGACAAAAGTGTTTTCCAAGTAGAGTCGCTCTCAGTACAATCAATTTAACGATACTGGATGTTAATCCATTATGTGTCAAGCCAACAAACGTTGTCGACGCACAATTACTTGTCAAGATATTTCAATTTTAGTAAAAGGTGAAATTTCTTCCCAATTATTTTAGTATGTAAGATAATAATAATAATTTATTACTAAGGGACCTGTGCGAGAAATCTCGCTTCTTCGTCACTGTTTCGGGTAATTCTGTTTGAATATTCTTTTCAATGCACAATGGGTTGTGTACAGACTACCCGCCCGGCTATAGTGTTATGCAGGCTGGACGAGACACAGTTCTGCCAGGAGCTATCCTCTTGTTTATTTGTTTAAACTCCGTCGACTTTTCAAGAAATGCAAGATTTTTCCTGTGCTATTGAGATGATTTGAAAGATTTTGGCACAAAACACACCTTCTAGCTCCTTCTGGTTCAGGAGCTTGAGTCTTTTGTCAAATGAACTTAGCATATTATATAATAGATAATAGTAATGAAAAGATGGTACGGTATATTGGCTTTCACGGCCAGTGAATTAAAACTCAGCAATTCTTCCAGGTTTGTGCCGTGACTTGTGTGGGGTTTCGCCTAGGACACCAAGCTGGCTCATCGGCGGGCTCTTGGTGTCCCCGCCCGGACCCCCACAGGAGTGACGAACTGTGCGCTACCTCCCTTTATATAGAGTGCAACTGCACTACTTTACTGCGAGAACTAAAAGCTCAAGCAGCCTTAACCTCCCTATGAAGGCTTCCAAAAAGATGGTATATTGGCTTTCACGGCCGGTGAATTAAAACTCAGCAAGGAGGGGAGTCACCAGGAACAGAAAAGGACTTAACATGGACGAAGCGGAGGGCGCAGTGAGGAAGATGAAAGGAGGGAAGGCACCAGGTCTGGACGAGTTATGTGTAGAGATGCTGACAGCGACAGGAGAGGTGGGGATGCAATGGCTATATCGAGTAATGAGGGCTGTATGGAAAGAGAGGAGGATCCCTAAGGACTGGAAGAAGGGAATAATTGACCCAATCTTTAAGAAAGGTAGGAGAAAGGAGTGCAAGAATTATCGGGAGATTACATTGATGAGCCATTGTGTGAAGATCTTTGAGAAAGTTTTGGAAAAGAGAATTCGGGAAAAAAATAGAAGGAAGGATGAGAGAAGAACATGGCTTCAGAGCAGGAAGGTCCACAGTAGATCAATTTTTGCTGTAAGAAAGTTGCAGGAAAAACATTATTATTTCACTTGGTGTGTCTGTAGGATTTATGAGACAGGTGAGGTACCCCCTGATTTCGAGAAGAATGTTATTATTATGAGTGTCCTCGGACACTCCCGGCACTAAAAGCCATACGATAAATAAATCCCTATACCAAAGAAAGAAGGAGGTGACAGTTGTGAAGATTACCGTACAATCAGCTTGATTACTCATGTTTCAAAGATCCTGTCTAGAATAATTTACAAGAGGATGGAAAGCCAGATAGAAGCCAAGTTGGGTGAAGATCAATTTGGATTCAGGAGAAATGTAGGAACAAGGGAAGCTGTACTAAGTCTTAGGCTGGTTTTGGAAGGTAGAATAAGGAAAGATAAGAGAACATTCATGGCTTTTGTAGACTTAGAAAAGGCTTTCGATAACGTTGATTGGACTAAATTGTTTGACATTTTGAAATCTATTGGAATAAAGTACAGGGGTAGGAAGGTTCTCTACAATCTATACAGAAACCAGACAGCAGTCATTCGAGCTGAAGGACATGAGAGAGAAGCTGGTATTCAGAAAGGTGTAAGGCAAGGCTGCAACTTTTCACCCATACTTTTCAATCTTTACATTGAACAAGCAATGAAGGAAATTGGAGAAAAATTTAAAGTGGGAGTGAAGATTCAAGGAGAAATAATTTCAACTCTGAGATTTGCTGATGACATCGTCATCTTGGTCAACATGCCTGAGGATTTGAATGAGTTTTTGAATGGTATGGACTCCGTCTTACGGAAAGAATTCATGACGAAAATTAATAAATGTAAAACAAAAATACTGGAATGCAGCCGAAATAAATCAGAAATCTCTATGGACATCAAATTGGCAGGTGAAAACCTGAAAGAAGTAGGAGACGTCTGTTACTTAGGAAGCAAAATAATCAGTGATGGACGAAGCAAAGAGGATATAAAAAGTAGGTTGGCTCAGGCAAGGAAAGCATTTCTGCAAAAAAGGAATCTGTTGACTTCGAATATAGTATTAGGAAGTCATTTTTGAAAGCCTTTGTCTGGGGCATGGCACTCTATGGAAGTGAAACTTGGACTATCAGTACAGCAGAAAAGAGGAGAATTGAAGCATTTGAAATGTGGTGTTACAGGAGAATGATGAAGATTAGATGAGTAGATAGGGTTACAAACGAAGAGGTATTAAGATAAGAGGGAGAGGAGAGATGTTTCTGGCTACTGCTAATGAAGAGGACACATACTAAGACACCCAGGAATAGCAAGCTCAGTTATAGTAGGAAGGGCTGAGGACAAGAACTGTAGGGGTAGACCAACGTTAGAATATGTTAAACAGATTGCCTCGGATGAAGAGTGTGGTAGCTATGTAGAGATGAAACGATTAGCTCAGGACAGGGAGGCATGGATAGCTGCATCAAACCAGTCAAAAAACTGTAGATTCAAACAACCTACTTGCATCCTTCTTTCGTAGAAGTAAGGTATGGAAGGCTTTGTAGAAGAGAGGAGTAGGAAAGCAGACTATATGGAGGATAAGGGAAATGTACAATGGAAGTATAAGCTGTGTGAAGGTAGGAGGAGAGAGATCAGATTGTCTGGAACAGAAGAATGGCATGAGGCAAGGAAGTGCACTTTCACCGCTACTCTTCATTGTAGTGATGGACGATATAATGACCAGAGTGGCGGAAGTGATCGGCGAAAGAAGGATTTGATGATCTGGGGAAACGAGGAGGAAGTACAGGAGCAGTTAGATGTATGGGAAGAAATGTACATGGATATGGGATGAAGTTTAGCATAAGTAAAAGCGAGTGGATGATCACAACCAGGAGAGAGTCACAACGGGAATAACAATTGGTGGGGAAGAATTGAGGAAAGTAGAGAGTTTCAAGTATCTGATACAAGCATGATACAAGAAAATGGAAGAAACGACAGAGAAATAAATGAGCGGGGGAGGCAAGCAGAATTATTCAGGAAAAGTGTTAGGAGCCTGGTATGGAGTAAGGATGTCCCTCAAAACAGCAAAAGGGTCATATATAGGACGTACCGTACTACGTTCCGATCTTGACGTATGGCTCAGAGACCTGGGTTATGAAAGGAAGGGAGCGAAGCAGATTACAGGCTAGTGAGATGAAATTCTTGAGAAGCAGTATTGGAGTGACAAAGGTGGACAGGTTAAGAAATGAGAAGATCAGAGAATTAGTCAAGGAGGGAGCATTACACGATAGGATAGAGGAATCAGGGCTTAAATGGTATGGGCATGTTAAGCGGATGGATGGGGGGAGGATACCCAGGAAGATACACGAGATGAAAATAGAGGGAAAAAGACGAAGAGGAAGGCCAAGAGATGAGAGGCTGAAGGGTGTGGAGGAATGCGTGCGAAAGAAATGAGAAGACTGGACCAGGGTGGTGATGGAGATGATGGGAAGACAGAAGACGATGGAGAGGCGTATGTTCCAAACAGATCCGGCCAGTGGCTGGAAACTGTTCAAGATGACGATGATGATGCTTTATTTAATAAATTAAAACTATTATTCTAATGGCAGTAGATTCGGATAAGAGACCTGCAAGTCTATAGTGCAGATAACAAAAGCCCAAGAGAGGAAGATGAGAATGAGGAATGAATAGCCTACATCAGAAGAGCAGTGAAAGTGGGATGGTATGGGCATGTCCCGACAAGAGAGGAGGACTACCAGTTGGCAATCCAGAAATTGAGGGGTCAAGGAATAGAGGAAGACCGAAAATGAGGTGGAAAGATCAGTTTGCGTGGGGCCTCAGAGAAAAAGGATGGAAGAGAGAGGAAGCATGGGATAGACATTTATGGAAGAGAAGAATCCAACAAAGTAATGCCGAGATAAAGAAGATTACAAGCTAGGGGGTCTGGGGCTTAAGCCCCTGGTTACGTTTGTGTTTGTATGTAAAGACTTATTAACACATAGAATTTAACATTTATGCATCGTTTAAACCTTTCATGTTGTCCATAACTTCATGGATGCTGCCCTTTTGTGTGTAGGCTATAAGGTACTGCATCTACTGCAGTGCCAGTAGCCCATTTGTTTACCATGCGGAATAGTTGCATCCTGAAAGAATACGCTCACATCACAAATTGACTTTTTAATCACTTACGTTTTAAAGATAATCCAGTGAATAATGGGTATCATTGAACAAATCCAGTTTTTATCTGTTATTTTAAGGACCTGTAAAATTTAAGGCATTCCATTACACTGTTGGAGTACATTTGGGAAAATGCTGAATATTTATGTAACGTTGATGGTGTAATCTTAACATTTTGCACAATATACATGGCTTAGATTTTTCACTTTTAGTGTGGTCTCAAAGAGGGGAGCGTGATGGCGCAGTGGCTTAGCTTCTCGCCTTTCACCCGGACGGCCGGGGTTTGAATCCCGGTGACAGGGGGTGGAATTTTCACCTGGAAAATCACGTGGCGTCAAGAAGGGCATCCGGCCTTAAATCCCCGGCCAAAACCAAAATGAGCCTGGCTGGCTCCGGCGACCCCAATTAATTGGGAAAAGCCGAAGAAAGAAAGAAAGAAAGAAAGAGTGTGGTCTCAAAGAATAATTCCTACAGTTGTTGTTAATGGGATCCTGCGACGGATCACTAAAATATTTTGTATTTATAATATTGGTGACATTTACAGGATTGTAACTTAATTGAAGTTCGTAAAACATAGAGTACGGTAATCACAAATATATTAGTCATATTATAGTAAACATGAATAGGCTACAACGTAAAAATATTTCACACAACTTCTCTCATTTTCCCCAATGACGTATTCTAATTAAGAAATGTGATAATTATCATTTTCAGACCCCTTTCCTGCCCAATTATGCTCCCACAGTGCACACTAAATACCAGGCTATATAGCACAGGAGAGAAGACCAGAATCGGTGCTAAACATATTAAGAAAATGTAGCCTAAAGTGCAGCAATATAAGGGCCTATGGCTAGCGGTACGGTACCACATACCGCCGATGCCATTTAATAGGTATGAAAGAGCAACACCAACTAAAGATTACATCAATGCGAAGGAGCCCTCCAGGGCAAAATTCCAGCACCCCTACTGGTACGCCTATAAAAACCTCAGTACGGTAGATGAAAGGGATATGCACAGCCCAAACAATATTATGAAGGTGTTCCCGAGACGGGGTCTAGTCTGCAGTAAAACGGCCAGTTTCCAACAGCACCCCGGTGGCAAGGTTAATATCTAGATCAGCTGTTATATTTATATAATTATACATAGGCCTACACCCCACATCCCTCCACTCAAACGTCAACATTTAATTATAAGTCACAAAGCAAACAGCACCCATGTATGTTGAAATTTCCTGTTCTTCAAAAAAATTCTTGCCAAAACACCAGGTAAATTATTAACTACAACGTCTCAAAGAAATTTGAAGTGATTGAATTATTCTGACAGCAATAAGCCTAATGTTAATTTCTTTCTCTTATCAAGGACTACTGTCGTGCAAGGTACTTAAGAGAAATGCGAAGGCATGCTTTAAATACTGTACATAAATTAGCAAAGATCTATTAGCTTATAAAATATGATTAGAAGCCTTCATAAATGAAATGGACTTGCTTTAAATTCCCCTCTTTCTTCTGATATTCACGTCTTTTCACGCGTTTGGCGATGAAATGGCGTCCATAAGGAAGAGAACGACCGCGACCGACCAATAGGAATATTTGTTGCAGCCGTTTTCAATTCTGTCCGATACCTCGCCGCAGCCAACCAAACGCAGTATAGCATACGAACTTCTTCCAGCATAAAATGCTTGCGACTGAAGTTGCGAACGATAATAAAATGGCAATGGCTGCAGCTCAAATTAAAGGTAGTGGTTGGCCGCGAAGAGCCAGCCAAAATGCCACGTTTGACCAAAAGTTCGTCGCAAATCAGTCGATTACCATTAACAGGACAATCAATTTGTAAGTATGAAATATTTTGAGTTGTGTTGTGTGACTTGCACTCGCTAAATGTTTGCCGCTTGTTTGTAAACATCTACAGTGCATGGATGGGTTTTGCAAAATGGATTAATGAACCAAACGTTTATTTTCACTGAGTATTGCGATGTAACTTTGCTTATAGAAAAATTTAATGCTGCTTGTAGAACACGAACTTTAGTTGCATTGTAGAAATTTTGGTGAACATGATCATGCCCATGAATATATTGGTAACCTTAATTTTAAGTGAATTGTTGCAATGCAGTTCATAGGCGTATGTTCAGCATTCATGGAATCGTGCATTCTATTTCAACCGAGTTATGCACAGGTGGTTCGTAGCTCTTTAACCCCATTTTGCCTTTACTAAACTCTTTCTTTCTGAGTAGCAAAGTTGCTGAGATATAAATAGATGGTCACCCTTTTGTTCACAATTATTATTAATTCTGAATGAAAGTAGAACGCAGCTTATACACTTGCATCAGACATGAATGTGTCTTTTACGTACCTTGTATCCTTGTTATTACGTATTGAAATTAGGAACCCTGGTCACTACTGCACCTCATATATGTGCTAAGACCATGTCGTCTGCAGGAAACCTTGATGGAACTGGAAAAATGGGCAGAGAAAAACCAACTTTCCATCAATATGCAGAAAACCCATCAGATGATTTTCAGGAAGGGAGGAAGAATATCACAAAACTTCATAATGATGCTTCTCAATCAACCACTAACAATAGTAAATATATTCAAATACTTAGGCGTAACCCTTCAAATGACAGCGAGCTCGTTCCGATGCCACATACAGGACAGGTCAGCAGAAGCCACGAAAGCAATATGCAGGATAAAGAACATTGCAGCATTATCACTGAAGACAGCCATGAGGCTCTTTGACACGACGATATCTCCCATAGTTACTTATGGACTGGAACTGAAAAACTGACCATCACAGACTTAGAACGAATGGAAAAGGTGAAAGCAAGATTCATAAAATGTGCCCTCAGGGTTGGAAAATATGCGTCATCTCGTCTTGTCGATGAACTTGCCAAGGAAACGTTTTACACGGAGGATCTCCGATTAAGCCTGCCTTCTAGTGAGGCTTCCGTCAAACTACTGGAGCGTAGGAGGAAGAAAAGAGCAGATATAGACATTATAAAAATATCGTATGGCCTCGGATGCAGGGTGCAAGCTTTGTAATTTGACACCCAGAGGGTAGCTTGCATGTCGAATTTCGTTGTTCCTTGAATCACTATGAAAGTCAAGGAGGTTAGATATCTAATCTCCTTGAACACTATAGCGCTTTCATTAATTCTACAGAACAGGAGAACAAGCCTTGGTAACTTTCAACAAGGTATATTGCTGAAAATATAGTATTTATGATTGACAAACCTTTCTCGGAGTTGTTGGGAGTCGTTTCACATTCTCAATTGCCACTGCTGCACCGGAAATAATTACTTTTAACGTAAATAAAGCATTATTGGTAGTGTTCATTTGAACAAGGTCGGCCATTTAACAATCGCACCAAACACTTCGCCATACCCACGTGTCACGTTGCCAACATGAAAAGTGAAATAAAAGGCAAAACCGTTGGCCTGGATAAAGATTATTGATGCGTGACTTCCCTCATTGTGGGTGACAAAAACCAGGGGTGTTATCTATTAGCTTGGGCCACGCTATCAATCCTCCATTGGTCTGGACGAAAATATTGGTCTATTCAAAACCATTGGTACCAAATGCGTGAGGTTGGCATTGTGGACTCCTTCGCAAACATTCACAAAGATGGCCGTCAGAGCAGCAATTTCACTTATATAAGTCATGCTCCTATTAGAGCGGGATGGTGGGTCTACGGCAGCGGACGAGTGAACATCTATTACTATATCATCTCCGGCGGCTTCAGTGGCGTAGTTGGTAGCATGATGAGCTTCTACGCCCAAGATAGCGGGTTAAAACCTGGCCGAAGCCGTCGGATTTTTTAAGAGCGTTAAAAATCCCTCAGTATGCCTTCCTTCGGAGGGGAAGTAAAGCCGGCGGTCCCATGTCATAGATTTATGGCATGTTAAAGAACCTTCTACTAATTACACCTGCGTGAAGCTAAATTGTATAGGTCAGGAATGTAAACAACACTCTTAGGTTCCTACGTTCGTTGCCAAGAGCCGACTGCGGTGGTGTCTAGTAGCTACGTTCTGAACTAGGCCTAGTAGTCGTTGACGGTTGCGTTTGGGGGCAAAAGTAGGAACTATTTGAAAAATTCAAAGTTGCAGTCCTTACTTGAATTAAGAAACAGATACACACACTATACTCGGATTTACAAAAGTTGCTCGTTGAAAGCTGTCACACGCTTGATGGGTGAGGTGAGAAGTGGAGACGAGAGGGGTAACGGTCTCCATGGCAACAGTGAGCAATGTTGCAATGTACACCGACACAGCAATAAGCACATGGTTTAACTCCGTGTGTCTTCACTCGTCACTGTCATTAGAGCGCGAGGCAGGGGGGCTAACTTCCACAGTATTCGTGTCTTCCTGCAAGCCTCTTGGAATGTTGAGTCATGATCTGCCTCAGTGGCAACGCAGCATTTCCCCACGTGCTAGCTTTGACAGCTGTCAGCGAGCTTTATTGGTAATTCAGACTATAATACAGCCATCTCAATTAACACCGGTTATCAGACAGATTCTACACACACCCAAAGTACACGGGGCTACATGACCGCGTTGTCGCAGCCCCTAAACTGAGGAACTAACCAACTATATCATCTCCAGATACCATTACTATACTCTGTGAGCTGCCTGAATAGGATTGACGTTTGGCCGGAAATTCCACGTCAGTCATCATGCCTCTTGACCAATCCATGTTCGCATAGTTGTCATAATACTCTGCGTTGCAGTATTACAACCCACGTGCTTCAGTGCCTGGTCAGCTGTATATCTGGCTTGTACAGTTTGGCAACCTCGTTCTCAGACCACATGGCGAGGCGAGAACTCTCAATCCCATTCTGGCAGCTCACAGAGTATACAGTTATTTTGACCAATTTAATTACTTACAATTTTTTAAACATTTGTTCTACTGTTCTGTAGCACCACTGCGCTTTCTAGTAGAGAACTGAGGAACTTTGTGTTGGTGGAAACTTCTGAGATTAATTTTGCCATTATGAACACGGCCTACTGAATTCAAATGGGTTCTTTGACATGCCAACATCGTATGACATGCGTGTCGTATTTTTGCCGCCTTTCAAAAATCACTTACCACGGCCAGGAGCGAACCTGCAATCTTGGGGTTGGTAGACTGACACGCTATACACTCGCCCACCGTGGCAAGCTAGATATAGACATTGACTTCTACGGTTCATCAGCGATGATCGATCGCACCTGGACCAACACGAATCAGGAGCAAAGACATATCATCACGAGACTGGCCATACATGGTTTCCACCACAAGATTTGTGAGAACACGCTTTTCCACTCGCCAAATGAAAGATGTGTGTGTGAATTATGCGGACGGAGGTGTATGCTGTATCACATCACAGTGTGCCGGAAGAGGACGAAATCTTTGTCTGATTATAGTGAAAACTAATACCCTTTCGGGTAAAAGATATTTCAGTGTTATGTTTACTCATTTAGCTTGTAAATAATGCTCTTTCGAGCGCTCCTTAATAAATTTATATATGTGCTAAAGTACATAAATATGTGTTTTTATTTATTGCTAGCTTGCCACGGTGGGTGAGTGGTTATAGTGTCGGACTGTAATGTCTTCTATAGCCCTCACTGTTGTGTGACAAATATACAGTTTTCTACTAAGATATGTTGTTTTAATGGGCGCCAAGACCTCAACGCTATGTTGAAATCTAAATTTGTATTTAACAACACCTAGCTCTGGTAGAACACCTTCAAGAATCTTTACTCTCAGATCGTGGTATGATTGGATCATTAACCCAACAAACAATTGTATCAGGAGAAGGAATTGGTCTATATCTAATGCTACCTACTGAAAACAAAGATTGCATGGTTAAAAGAAATGAATTTATTGTATAAAAAACAAGTATAGCAAAATTAATAATAATAATTTTGAATTTAAATTGGAGCGTTGCGATTTAAATATTACCGCTAGAAAATTACGTGAAAACGGAGTCTGATAAATTACTGATTTTACTCTTATTCCCAAGCTATGAATTTACTGAATTACTGAATATGAAACAAAGAAAGACGAGAGATTGCGTAGCTATGTGTCATTCGCGCTTACCACTGGAAATTGTCTTAGCATTTCCCTCGTACTGGATGTTGAAGTGAGCTTCCCATAGCCTCCTGGACGTCGTCGTCTTCTTCGTTGTTGATGATATATTTGTAGATATGAAGATTTATGGTCCGTACATCGGAACCACCACGGTTAAGTTTCACAAAGATAGTCGCTAACTTCACTGAACATCGGAGCCACTCACTCGTGCAACCATACTGGTTAAATTTTATAACGATAGTCCTCCACTCCACGGAACATCGGAGCGACTCGTGCGTGCAACCATACTCGGCAAGTTCTACACAGATTGTCCCCGCTCCACGGCACGCCAAACGATGTATGCACTAGACGGCCTCCCACTCCAGTGCCGACTTCCAGCTTACGTGGTCTCCACTGATTGGCTGAGCACCCCGCTATACTCCCCTCCTCTGGCTCATTACACTCGGCGGGAGGGTGAAGTCGTTTGCGGTTCCATACATCTGCCTTTTCTTGACGATGCGACCCAGCCTTGCGTCATACTTCCTGACAAGCATAAGCCTGTATCAGAATTTCCAGTGACTCATGTCTCTCAATATACCCTAACTGACGAAACTCCGTAAAATTCCGTAATCGCATAATTTTCTATGATATTGTCGTTCGTAATAATTTGCTTGATAGTGTTTTCTAAGACATAGAAAACCTATCTGTATGCTTATAATTTTATAAAATGCTCCGAAAAATACCTTAATAACAATTATAATAAATTAATAATAATAAATTAACATGAAAAATTCTCTTGGCTGAACAATTTGCCGCGTAAATAAATATAGAATGGCTTCCTACTGACTTATGCCAGTGGCGTGAAAACCCCTCGAAAAACACGTTACATATTCGCCTCGGATCATCGGATGATTTACCGTGACGACGGTCCATTATCCGATTATCCCAAACACGTTAATAATCCCCATCCAAAAAACATATTACATAAATGAAATCCCTAAATTACAGATATATACACTCATAATTTTTCTTCACGCACTTTGCAACCAGTCCAATGTTTTTCATAAAGAATAATGTTCCACGGATATTTCCGCCTCTCAAATTTCTCTATGTTGGAAAAATAGACATAATTACTGTGTGAGCACTATGTATATGAGATGTCACATCACACGCATCAAGGTGTACTGATATATGTATATTTTCCTAGAACTTCCTAATTTCACTGGAGGTTCCTTCCTTATTGTGAAATTAATCCCACTTATCACTGAGCACACGATCACACTATTGTGGAAGCGCCTCGTGACCATAATACTTAATCTCTCTTTAAAGTAGATCAAATTAATATTGACTTCTGAAAAAAAAAAAAAAAAAAAAACAGTAAGTGCACATTACATATAACACCAATAGACCATATTCTACTTAATACTAGTTCTCAACACAGACCAGTTCTCCTCACACAAATAATACCTTTGTACAAATTACCTTAAATTACACACTTACAAATCTTACATGGCGAGGCCGTAAGCAGAAATCACGTGTGCTGATATGTATGAGTTTCATGAAGGACTGTCTCGCCTTCTGATGGCCCATCTTTTGTCTCGTGGACGCCTTAAGCAAAAATACCCTGTTCAAGCGCTCACCCATCTCTAGGAGACAAATGGGAATTCACCAGCGCTACCAAATTCTGGCCTTGGTGTATCGAGACATTTTAGTGCTCAAGAGCATCCGACAATCCCGTCATATTTCCCTGTACCTTAAAAACTCTCCTTTACTTACATACTACCCCCCTGGCAAAAGGCAATAGTAGTTCCTCTTCATAAGAAGGGAAATATGAAAGTTTTGGAAAATTATAGAGGAATAAGTATACTTAACTCTGGATACAAAATTTTTGCAAACATTGTTACAGAAAAATTACTGAAACATTACTCTGAGTTAATAGGGAATGAACAACATGGGTTTAGAAAAGGTCGCACATGTGCAGATGCCTACTTCACCTTAAAAATTTTGATCGAAAAACGCAGGGATTTCAATTTGGAAACACACATATCATTTGTTGATTTTAAGAAAGCCTTTGATTTTGTTGACAGAAACAGACTTATTGACATATTGGCCAGAGATGGTGTCCCCCAACAGTTAATTGATAACATTTCCAACATGTATAGTGGTACTCTTATTTCAGTAAGGTTAAGTAATCATAAATCCGAGTGCAAGCCAATCAGCAGAGGGGTAAGACAAGGCTGTGGACTCTCTCCATTGCTATTCATAATCTACATGAATGCTATAATAAAGGAATGGAGGTGTGAAAGACATGGTTCAATACCTATCAGCAGGCATCTAAAAAATGTAGATGCTATACTATTTGCTGATGATGTTGCATTGGTAGCAGCTTCTGAAGATGATCTGCAGTGGTCAGTTTTCTACCTCCAGAAAGTGGCATCAAAATTCAGCATGTGCATTTCTACTGAAAAGACTAAAGTAATGGCCTTTAAGGGTAAGGACCCTATCCCCAGTAAAATTTGTCTGGATGGTAAAATTTTAGAAAGAGTTAACGAATTCAAGTATTTAGGATATCATTTATAATTTCAAGAAGAACGAGACATAACTCCAAAAATAACTAATTATACCAGAACAACAGGAATCATCAATCACGTCATGAAGCCATCTCTTGTCCAAAGGCATACACGCTTGCGTTTGTATAACACATTAGCCAGACCAACCCTATGCTATGGCAGCGAGGCATGGACAATAAGATGTCAGGACATCTCCAGACTCACAGCACGCGAAATGACCTTTATGCGCCGAACAGCAGGCTATACTAAATGGGATCATAAGAGAAACGAGGATGTGCTGAAGGAACTAAAAGTGAAACCAATAACTGCATACATTTGTGACTACCAAGAGAACTGGAAGCATCATGTCCAAAGGATGGAACCTGGAAGATTTCCAAAGGAGATCCTTCGCTACCAGCCACGGGGAAATAGATCGATAGGACGTCCGATGAAGAGATGGGGGGAAAGTGCAAGACCGTAACGGGACATTTGGCCCAATACTTGGAAGGAAGATGATGATGACTACCCCCCTGTGTGACTTCTGATACGCCTGCCTGGAAGACCACATCTTCCACGCACCAAATACCACACTTACTCATTTGATAGGCTGGCTCGCCAGCTAAACACACTCACTTTATGACACATATTTTCGTAGACTATGTATATTATACGTCCCGTATAATCTGTTTCCCTTACTATCCTCCAGCACATATGCTGTTTTGCCAATACGTTTGGAAACTATAAATGTTTCAGCGTCACCTGCTTCCAACCTTGCAAGTGGCTCCCTTTAAATGAACGTCATCACGTTGCTCCACTAGCATATTTCTCAGTGTCTGTAACGATGCCCTGTTGCTACTGTCCACACATGCACATATTAAAATACCGTTCTCTGCTTTAACCACAGGATAATCCCTACATAAATTAGTGTCCCTTGATAGCATGTCTGCAAGAATGTTATCTTTACCTTTAATATATTTTACTGTGAATTCGTATTCCTGCAGAGCAAGAATCCACCTACTAACTCTGTTAGAACTGAGTTTACAAGTCCTCATATACAGTAGTGCATGGTGATCTGTATGGATCTCAAATTTTCCCCCTACTAAATACATTCTAAATTTCCCTAAACTGAAAACAATACCTAAAAGCTCGTAACTCAGTAATCGTGTATCTTTTCTCTGCTGCTGTCAGTCCTCGCGAGGCTAAAGATACAATGCACAGATTACCCTCATCATCTTTCTGACATAACACTCCAGCAATGCCTATATGTGAAGCATCTGTCATAACCACATATTCCTTATTTTTTAAAGGATATTTCAGCACTACAGCTTTCTCAAAACCTTCCTTTAGCGCTCTAAAAGCCTGATCATGCTTGGACTCCCATCTCCACCGAGTCCCACTTTTAAGCAATTCCCTGAATGGTTCTACCAACCCTGAGCATTTAAGAACGAACCTCCTGAAAAAGTTGCAAATTCCCAGGTATGTTTTTAACTGTTTTACATTCTGTGGCACCTCTGCGTTAAGTATCTTATTAACCCTACTTTCTTCTGGTGTCACCCCTCTACACGACACTCTATGACCTAAAAATGTCACTTCTGACTGACAGAATGACTACTTAGACAGCTTCAAAGTGAACCCTGCCTGATCTAACTTCTGAAAAACTATATTTAAATGACGTAGATGCTCCTCAAAACTGCGTGAACTAATTACCATATCATCAATGTAAATGGTTACAAACTCTCCTGTGTCATCCCCTAATGCGATGTTTAAAGCCCTAATTAAAGCTGCTGAACTACTCTTTAACCCATAAGGTGTTCTACAAAATTGATAAAGGTTATATTTATGACTAAAAGCTGTAAATGGTCTATCTTCGTACATAAGTGGCACTTGCCAAAAACTGGAACTCAAATCTACACAAGTGAAATACTTCTTCCCCTCAAATGTTTGCATTAATTCCTCTATTGACATAGATTTCAGCTGATCTGAACTAATTCTACTGTTAACCAAACGAGCGTCTAAACAAATGCGAACTGTGCCGTCGGTCTTGGGTACCGTGATCAAAGAATTAACATATGGACTGTCAGAGTGCTCAATAATCCCATCTTCAAGCATCTGATTAATTTGTGCCTCAACTGCACTCTGATAAGCGAAAGGTACAGGATATCTATGTCCTGTGAATACTGACCTATCAATAACGTTCAATGAGTGTGTATAGCAATTGGCCATACCAATGCGATCTTCAAAAACTCTCCTATTACACAATAACACATCATAGAGCCGAACTCATTGTTCCACCTCTATATTTCCCTGAAATGCAGCATCACGTAACGAGTCCTCTAGACTTACGTTCGTAATCACACTGCCCACTAAACATGGAGAACCCCGCTCTACGGCTGGCGATATCTCATTTAAAGTACAAATCACACCTACTATACTACTTCTCTGAATTTGGTCATTGAACGCTACTTCTACTTCAGAATCTCCCCATTTAAATTTCAAACTCCCTACATCATAACATAAGTTACCAAACACTCTACTTAGTCACTCTGAACCCAAGATAACACTGAATACTAAATTTGGAATTACAAGGCAAATCTGCTTCTCTACATGATTATTAATTTTAATGTCTACTAAAACTTGCTTAGAAATTACTTTAGACCTCTTCCCAACAGCTGTGATAACAAAAGTGCTTTTAATTGGCATCTCCTCAAAATTTACTCCAGTTCCTTTCATTTTATCATAAAATGCACTACTTATGCAACTCTTCATACAACCACTATCAATTAAAACATCTGTATACGCCTCGGACACGTTAAATTTAACTATGGGGCTCTTACTAGCCACTTCCTGAATAATGCCTTCATCATTTAGTTCACGTAATAATTCATTTCTTACATTTAGGTCATAGGGTTCCTGTATAAGTGTATGGACAGGGCATGTTACAGACTGAGATTCTGACCTTACATCGCAGCCTGGTTCGTGTTTAAAGTATTGCTACCGCTTGGTGTAGTACTACTGACTACTGCACTGGTCTGGTTGTTCTGGGTTGTATTAACCCCTCCTTGACCCCTGTTCTGGTTATAATTATTATTATTATTATACCGCCCTTGGTTACCCCTATAATCGTTATTTCAGCCTTGATTTCCCCTGAAATCATTATTTCTACCTTGGTAGTTCGTACCATACCCATTTCCTCTGTACTGGTTATGCTGATTATTATTATTACTATTTTGGTTCCCCCTATTTTGAACGCTGGCCCCTTCGCCACTGTTCCCTTGAACTTCCTGGTTCCTATTCTCATTAGGCCTGTTATTATTGTTACCCTGGTTCCTACCGAAATTCTCCTCGTAACCGCCTCTTCCCAGAGCATCGAATGTACTCAATAAATTCTCCACTTGTGAGATAGATTTAACATTTTGGATACAGGCAGCTTCTTTGATTCTGTATGGAAAATGTCTTAGTAATAGCCTGACTACATCACTCTCCTCCTTCAAACCATCTAGATATTTGCACGTTAATACCTGTCCTAAAAAGTACTCGGTCATAGTGTAGTTGCCTCTCGGGTTATATTTCCCACACACAATTCCCTCACGATGCTGAGACTGAATGACCTCATTCCAAAATTTCTCACAAAATTTAACTTTGAAATCTGTAATATTCTCAAAATTGTCTCTGTAGGCAGCAAACCAGTTTCTTGTCTCCCCTACAAACGCTTGCTCTAAAATTTCAACTACAGTAGACTCTCGAAAATCCGGACCAATGTGGCGGACGGCCAATCCGGATTCCGAAAAATCCGGATTTCCCGGAGACAGAGTGACGTCGGTCGCGGCAGTGGTTTGCGTGCCGCGATCGCCGCCACTCCGTGCCGATATGTGTACTTTATTGTTACTCGCATAAAACAGTTCTGAACTGCAATTAACTGAACACAGGGGTAGAAAAAATAGATGGTTAATAGTATTGAACAACTTTAATAAGACTTAAGAATTTACATTACAGTACTACAGTATGCAAAATAAATGAAAATAAATCATCAGAAACAGTGTGTAAAAACAAACTTACACATGCTTGAAAAAGTCTTGAATATTTTTCTGCTTCACAGTTTCAGCACGTTTTCTTGCCGCAATGTCTCTTAACTTCATTAAACAAATGAGAGTTTTAGAGCTGTTCTCCGGAAATTTCTTCTTTGTCCAAGATACTAAAAAGTAGTTTCTTGAATTCAGGAACAGCATCTTTGTTGGCTGATAATGCCTCCCCACTTATTGACAGTTTACGAACACCAAATCGTTTCTTCCAACGATCAAGCCAACCTTCACTTGCTGTAAACTCACCATCTTCACCTTCAATTTCTTTTTTGAAATGCAACGCCTTTTCTTGAAGCATAGGCCCCGTAATAGGAACCCCTTTACCTCTTAAATGTTCATGCCACAAGAACAATGCTTCTTCAACTTCTACATGTTTGCCTTTATGCATGCTTTTTCTAATTTTAATCGCACTTCCACTGGATTGAGAGGAACACCATTTTTCTATCTGTCCGCGATTCTTCTTCCAATCTGAAACTGTACTTGTTCCTACTCCTAACTCTAGAGCGATTTTTTTCGCCGATTCTCCAGCATCAATCCTCTTTATAGCACGGAGTTTTTCTTCCACTGACACACACACTTGCTTTCGTTTGTTACTCATCTTACAGTACTTAAAAACAAGACGCGAGAAACACAGAGCACCGACACAACACGAGGTAGCCACCGAAAATAACGTCTGCACAGAGAGAGTGAGCGCGGTCAACTAAGTACTGTATGAGTAAACAAAGAGCTGTTGGGGAGGGGGCGAGTCAATGACCTCCCGCCATGCCGCACAGCCAGTAGAATAGAAATGACGTCATTCTTGTAATGCGGAATGGTCGCGGAGAAATTGAAGGCGCT
Source organism: Meconema thalassinum (assembly GCA_946902985.2). Taxonomy (NCBI): domain Eukaryota; kingdom Metazoa; phylum Arthropoda; class Insecta; order Orthoptera; family Tettigoniidae; genus Meconema; species Meconema thalassinum. Next base: position 4,053,378 of record OX336392.1, on the reverse strand, counting down.
TAAGCATCACGTTACCTACATTTTACTGATTTTGTATTACAAAAAATATTTTTTGAGCGGTCCGGATTTTTGAGGTCCGGATTTGTGAGAGGCTACTGTACCTGGCACCACTCAACAATACCATCTTCCAGCCTCTCCCCGAATTTATTTTCTATAGTATTCATGAACTCCATTGGACAACCCTGCCGATTACTAAATTTGCCTAGTTCTATTTCCCTGTGTGTGCTATTCACATAAACTGGCCTACTCTGGCTATTTTCCTGCCTAATTCTAGCTTTCAACTTCTGTTCTAATTCAGCAATTTTCTCCTCAGCTTTTCGATATTAGTTACAGTTAACCTAATGCTCCCTTCCGATGCTTCAACTTTACCACTTAACTGAGCTTGTTTCTCACTAATCTCATTAATGCTTTCCTTATTCCTCTCCCTTAAAGTATTAACTTCAGTGATTATTTCTGCATGTACTTTATCAATTCTTCCCCCCAGCTGTTCTTTAACCTCTTTTGTTGCTACCTGAATCTTATCAATTTCTCCCCCCAATTACTTTTTGACCTGCTGTGTTTCAAGTTGCACTAGTTCTTTTAAATTTTCAGCCTGTGTACTGATTCTACTTTCTAACTTCTCCTGTACTTTTCCTAATTTTCTGTCTACATCTGCAATAATCTCTTTAGCCTTTTCTTCCATCACCCCTCTGATCTCACCTCTAATCAGCTCAAATTTATCACTAATTTCCCTACTGTTTTGTTCAAGTGTAGTATTTAAACTATCGCTCAATTCCCTATTACTCTCTTTATTTTCCCTACTATTTTGTTCAAGTTTAGCGTTTAAAGCTTCAGTACTCTCTTTATTTTCCCTACTATTTTGTTCAAGTCTAGTGTTTAAAGCTTCAGTACTCTTTATTTTCCCTACTGTTTTGTTCAAGTTTAGCGTTTAAAGCTTCAGTACTCTCTTTATTTTCCCTACTATTTTGTTCAAGTCTAGAGTTTAAAGCATCAGTACTAATTTTGTTTTGTTGCATAAATTGGAGAAGCAAACTCTCTAACCCTGCTTGACTGTTTTGATTACCCCCCTCAGTATCGGGATTTACCTCCGACATCCCTGTACTGCTTTCATTTCCAAGACTAGCCATACTGCTCGTATCTTCACTATCCAACTGGTGACCACTACGCAACTTCATCTCTTCCTCAACACTACCCATGCTGATACACACCGATAAATGAAAAAACCCCAAAATACAGGCACAGAAATATATACCCTTCTCCTTCCACAAATGTTATTAGGTTTTCAGCCCCAAGTTGGTAGCGACAAATGTAATGTCTTCTATAGCCCTCACTGTTGCGTGACAAATATACCGTTTTCTACTAAGATATGTTGTTTTAATGGGCGCCAAGACCTCAACGCTATGTTGAAATCTAACCAAAACCAAAGTATATAACAAGATGGAAGCTATCAAGTGTAAGTCCTGCAAACACCCGATAACAGATAGTAAGGAAGCATCAATTCAGTGTGTAAAGTGCCTAGGATGGACCCACAAACGCTGTTTAAACGTCAAAAATAATGAATATGCGAAACTCAAGGGTAAGTTTATTTGCCGCGAGTGTAACACATTGACGAGTGTAAACATAACCTCATCACCCGAAAATGAAAATCACACGTCTCATGAAATCTTAGCTGAACTAAAAACACTTAGTTCACAATTCAAAACCATACAAGACGCTCAGAAAAAACTACAGACGGACTTAACGTCGACAATGAAAAAGACTGAAAACATCCTCACCAAGTTCGAATCTATAGATGCATCAATGAAAGAACTGAACCAACGTCTCCACGAACATGACTCCAAAATTATCGTGTTAACCAACAGATTAGACGAATTCAGCAAAAAACAAAATGACCTAATCAAGTCGGTGGACTATTGTTCAGCCAAATTCGACGACTACGAAATAGCCCTGAGGAAAATTGACCAACTTGAAGCCAAGGTAACCCAACTCCAGAAACTAGAAATGGAAGTGGAAAACCTACATCAATACTCCAGAATGAACAACTTAGAGCTTCACGGTATCCCTGACGACGACTTCGGAACACCTCTCAACATATTATCAAAACTAGCAACTGCCATCGGAGTGGATCTACCAGATCATCACATTGATGCTACACACAGAATCCCTACATACAAAAGCGAACAACCAAGCCCTATCATTGTGCGATTCACCTCTCGCACAAAGAAAGATGAATTTACTAAAGCTGCAAGAGGACATCCTAACCTCTCTACAGGACTGCTAGGCCAAATCTCCAACCCCCGACGTATCTACGTCAATGAGAACTTAACCCCCAAGAAGAAGCTATTCCACAAAAAAACGCGTGATCAGCTGAAACCCTTGGGAGTCAAATTCATCTGGATTCGAAATGGAAACATCTTCGTGAAAATCAGTGAGAATCATCGTACTTCCAAAATTGAAGATGAGAAGGACATTAGTGCAATTGTCGTTCAGTGCTCCTCATCCTAATCACTCTGTCGAATAATCAGCTGTAGCTTTTTGTTTTTTCCATTCCATTTATGGAAATAGGTTATAACACCATATCCGACTATAACCTTGATAATGAAGCTAATAAGGATCAGTTCAGGATCTTATATCTGAATGCACGCAGCTTAAGAAGTGAAGGAAAATTTGATTATTTTAAGCTAATTATCAGTCAATTGTGTTTCCCTGATGTTATAGGAGTTACAGAAAGCTGGTTTTCAAATGAAGAGGTAAAGTATTACCTGCTAAACAATTATGACCTCCTACATATATCCAGGAATGAGGTTAGGGGAGGTGGTATTTGCCTCTACACTCATAAAAATTATAGTGCCAAACTAATACATACAATTAACAGTACCACACACAGTGTTCTTGTCTCAAGTCTTAAAGTAAAAAATATGCACGTAAACTTTGTCTTAGCTTATAATCCACATACCACCAATGCACCAAACTTCCTCCCTGATCTGGAGCTTGCCCTTACTAAATGTAACTCTAACAAAGTCATCTTGTTTGGTGACTTTAATTTCAATATACTCAACAAAACAGATCATTATACTGTACAGTACCTGGATATGACACTCAGCAAAGGTTATACATGTATAAATCCCAACCTACCAACTAGGCCTAGCAGTAAGTCTCTTCTTGATCATTTATTTCTGAACTTCAATGCTGACACCAAGGTGGCAAATATAGTTAATGATTTTAGTGACCACAACATCTTAATATTACATCTGGAATTACCTAGCATTAAAAAAAGAAGGGATAATATTGCTACTACTTATAAAAGAATATCATATGATAACGTATATCACTTAATGTTATTAAATCCATTTCAGTTTTTAGCGGATGATACTGTAGAGATGTACTCTGAATTAGCTAATTATGTTAAAAATGCCTGTGCATTGTCATGTACAGAAACTATCATACAACCAAAAAAAAAGTAATTTCCCACCTTGGGCTACAGAGGAATTCATTAACTTAACTCACAGAAAAAGTGTCCTATATGCAAAGACACTAAAACCTTGGTGTCATCCACTCACCACAGAAGAATATAAAAAATGCAATAATAAAGTAACAACACTTCGAAGAGAACTTAAACGAGATTACTTTAACAATAAGTTAAAAAATAATTATAACAATCCAAGAAAAACGTGGCATGTCATAAATGAAGCACTAAATAACAAAACAAAACCAGAGTCTATATCATGTAATAAATTAACAATTGATGGCAAAGATATGATCGAACCAGAATCGATAGCTAATGAATTTAACAAATTCTTTACAAATATAGGATCCAACCTAAGGCCAGTAGACCCACACAGTCCCAAAACATCTATGATAAACAATGCAGGTAGACTGTATAATTTTACTCCCACATCAAAGGAAGAAGGACCTCAATGCCCATGTAGGAAGAGAAAGACAAGGTTATGAGAGTGTTCTAGGACCAGAGGGTTGGGGTGGAAGAAATGAGGAAGGAAAGAGACTGTTGCATACCTGCCAACTTTTACGGTTTATCCGTAAAATTTACGGAAATTGCAGCATTTTACGGTTTTACGGATGAACGGTGTCATTTTACGATTTTGCGGACAAAAATTTGAAACGATAATTTACATTCGATAATACCGCCCACTTCCGTACAATCGATTGTTTGCGTGGGTCGGAGGCAAGTCCACGATAGTCGATAGCTCGTTCTTTGATATGATTCGTACTTTTAACCGTGTGGTGGTTGTGTCGTCATTTGTAATTGAATTTGAAGCCGGGATAACCCTTCTTCCATGTGTCGACAGGCTCTGCTTCGCATATTCTTTGTTCCGCTCCGTTCGCTCGTTGCGATTTAAACCATATTCTTTGATCACGTTAGTTGTTCATTGTTCGCGAAGTTGGCGTTCCTTGAATGTTTTCGTCTTTTAAGGTTATGGCATATTTTAATGAAGCGTTCGAGTTTTTGTGCTATAACTTCGTGCTTCGCAGTTTCCTGTATTCCTTCGACTAATTACATTCGTTCCACGTGTGTGTGTGTTTTTTTTCTACCATGTGCATATTCTTTCTTCACGAGGTTGGCGTCGTTTTCATTTAATGGCTTTGTGTGTCTTGACATGTTTTAATGAAGTGTTGGCTGTCTTAAGTGTTTTATGTTATAATTTTATGTGACGTTCAGTGATCCAGGTTCCTTTCGATGTTTTAGTAGATATCGAGAATGAACAAATCCAACAAGAAACAGTACTTCCAGACATTTAAAGAATCATACACATGGATGAGACCAGGAGATACAGGGCGTTACCAAATCGACTTCATTATGGTCAAGCAGAGGTTTCGAAACCAGATTTTGGATTGTAAAACATATCCTGGTGCTGACATAAACTCTGATCACAATCTGGTTGTAATGAAATGCAGATTAAAGTTGAAGAAACTGAAGAAAAGTCAAAAGCCAAAAAGGTGGGCAATAGACAGACTGAAAGAGAAGGATGTAAACGAAAGATTCAAGAAGAGTATAAAGGAAGGACTAATGAAAAACCCTAAACAAACTTCAATTGCAGACGAATGGGCACTTTTGAAGAATGAAATAACAAAATCCGCAGAAGAAAACATTGGTAGGAAAGAAAGAATAGGTAGAAAACCATGGATCACTCGGGATATACTAGAATTGATGGATGAAAGGCGGAAACACAAGAATCTAAGAGATGAAAAGGGGAAAGCAGAATACAGACGTCTGAGAAATGAGGTTAACAAGAAGTGCAAGGAAGCGAAAGAAGAATGGTTGAAAGAGAAATGTGCAGGTATAGAAAATTGTCTGAAATTAGGAAAAGTAGACACAGCTTATCGAAGGATTAAGAATACTTTTGGGGAAAAGAAGACTAAATGCTGTAATATTAAGGACACAAATGGAAAGCCTCTAACAGATAGGGAAGAAAAGGTTGAGAGATGGAAAGCTTACATAGAGAGTTTGTATAAGGGAAAGGAGATTGAGAATCATGTAATGGAAAGGGAGGAGGAAATTGATGACGATGCGAAAGGAGATTTAATATTGAGATCAGAATTTGATAGAGCTTTGGAAGACTTAAGCAGGAACAAAGCACCAGGCATAGATGATATACCGATTGAGTTGCTACGCTGCATAGGAGAAGAAGGTCTGATCAGGTTATTTCACTTGGTGTGTAGGATTTATGAGACAGGTGAGGTACCCCCTGATTTCAAGAAGAATGTAATCATCCCTATACCAAAGAAAGTGGGAGCTGACAGATGTGAAGATTACCGTACAATCAGCTTGATTACTCATGCTTCAAAGATCCTGTCTAGAATAATTTACAAGAGGATTGAAAGCCAGATAGAAACGGAGTTGGGTGAAGACCAGTTTGGTTTCAGGAGAAATGTAGGAACAAGGGAAGCTGTACTAAGTCTTAGGCTGATTTTAGAAGGTAGAATAAGGAAAGATAAGAGAACGTTCATGGCTTTTGTAGACTTAGAAAAGGCTTTTGATAACGTTGATTGGACTAAATTGTTTGACATTTTGAAATCAATTGGAATAAAGTACAGGGATAGGAGGGTGATATACAATCTGTACAGAAACCAGACAGCAGTCATTCGAGTTGAAGGACATGAGAGAGAAGCTGGTATTCAGAAAGGTGTAAGGCAAGGCTGCAACTTATCACCCATACTTTTCAATCTTTACATTGAACAAGCAATGAAGGAAATTAGAGAAAAATTTAAAGTGGGAGTGAAGATTCAAGGAGAAATAATTTCAACTCTGAGATTTGCTGATGACATCGTCATCTTGGCCGACAAGCCTGAGGATTTGAATGAGTTTTTGAATGGTATGGACTCCGTCTTACGGAAAGAATTCATGATGAAAATAAATAAATGTAAAACAAAAATACTGGAATGCAGCCGAAATATATCAGAAACCTCTATGGAGATCAAATTGGCAGGTGAAAAGCTGAAGGAAGTAGGAGACTTCTGTTACTTAGGAAGCAGAATAACCAGTGATGGACGAAGCAAAGTGGATATTAAAAGTAGGTTGGCTCAGGCAAAGAAAGCATTTCTACAAAAAAGGAATCTGCTGACATCGAATATAGATTTAGGTATTAGGAAGTCATTTTTGAAAGCCTTTGTCTGGAGCGTGGCGCTCTATGGAAGTGAAACTTGGACTATTGGTGCAGCAGAAAAGAGGAGAATTGAAGCATTTGAAATGTGGTGTTACAGGAGAATGATGAAGATCAGATGGGTAGATAGGGTTACAAACAAAGAGGTATTAAGACGAGTGGGAGAGGAGAGATGTTTCTGGCGACTGCTAATGAAGAGAAGAGATAGGTTGGTAGGACACATACTAAGACACCCAGGAATAGCAAGCTTAGTTATGGAAGGAAGGGTCGAGGACAAAAACTGTAGGGGTAGACCAAGGTTAGAATATGTTAAACAGATTGCCTCCGATGTAGGGTGTCGGAGCTATGTAGAGATGAAACGATTAGCTCAGGACAGGGAGGAATGGAGAGCTGCATCAAACCAGTCAAAAGACTGAAGACTCAAACAACAACTCGGTTGATTTTCCGTGCATACTAAAATCAAGAAAGAGAGAAAAATTTGCCTTTTGCACGGTATGTGGGTGTGATATTAATATTGCACATGGTGGAAAAAACGATTTAAGTAATCATGTGAAGTGCGGTAAACACATTAGTTATGTTAAATCGAAGGAAGATAAGCAAGAAAATCAACACCTTTTTTGCTAAGTCTGGAAACGTTGACAGTGACGTAATTAGGGCCGAGTGTCTGTTTACTTCCTTTTTGGTGGAACACAATGTGCCCTTAAGTGCGGCTGATCATGCTGGTGCTTTATTTAAGACGATGTTTCCCACATCAGAAGTTGCAAAGAAATATAGTTGTGGTCGCACGAAAACGACATGTATTGTAAATAAAATGGCAAAAATGCATCATCTGAAGTTGTTAAGTGCCTTCAGAACGGACCGGATACAGATAAATCCCTTTTCTTTTCATCAGTGAGAAACTACTTTTATACTGCCTGTGACTACATCATCAACAAGTTTCCACTCAAGGATGACGTGTTAAAGAATGCTCAAGTTGCTAGGTTAGACAACATTGAAGATGCACAGTTATCTTCCATTCGTTTTTTCTTGGAAAAGTTTCCTATCATGTTATGCAAGGAAGAGAATGAAACTACAGATGAGGTGGTGAATGAGCTTCAGAGGCAGTTCACAGCTCTTCAGGTAGATGACACTTTGGCTGCACATCAAGATGCTGCAAGTGATTCCAGTTGGGCACAAATATCAAGAATTCGTGGAGCCGATGGACTTCTTAAGTATAACCGAATTTCTAGAGTATTGCTCTCTATTCTCACCATACCCCATAGCAATGCAGAATGTGAACGTTATTTTTAGCCTTGTGAAGAAAAATAGAACACTGTTCAGGTCATCCATGTCCAATGAATCTCTGGAGTCTATTTCTATTTTGAAGACCAGGCGTTCTGGTCCCTGTTATGACAAAACATTTTCTCAAGAATGTTTGCAGGAAGCTAAAAAGGCCACAACCATGACTTAAAAGTCGAACTAGCATGTGATTTGCAGTGTGTATTATATTATTTCTTGCCTGTGTTACGTTAAACAAGTTTTATTGTTTAAAGCCTTTTTCAATTATCGTATATCAGCTTAATCTATCAAGGAAGTCCTGTTATGTCTGCTCCAAACCAATATTCACCACGCCTGCTGCTGATTAACATGGATTTCTTCTTGATTGTTATGTTCATCTACAAATCATAGTAAGTAGATATGATTTCATTGAAGTATCCTGTTTAAAGCATGAATTATTGTATTTTGTAGCCCAGAAGTATTATTATTTTCGTCAAGCCGGGGTATGTCGAAAATCGTTAATTTTTTGTCGCGCGTGAGTTTTACTGATAGCCCTTTTCAAAAGTTGGCAGGTATGCTGTTGGACTTCTGCCAGAGGAACAGCCTGCTAGTTGGGAACTCCTGGTTTAAGAAAAGAGAGAGCCACACAATCACATGGTACAGTGATGACTTGACCAGGAAGTCGGTGGTCGACTATATACTGTATGAGAAAGAACTAAATAAGAACATCACGGACATCAAGGTTATACCATCGGAGAACCTGGATAGCGACCATCGATTACTGGTAATGAACCTGAGAGGGAGTAAGGAGAAGAAAGGGACTGAGAACCAGGAAAGACGTATAAGGATATGGAAACTGAAAGAAGGGTCGAGTACCTCAAAATGGTAAAGGAAGGAATTCCAACAGATGAAGAAAGAGGGGTGGAAGAGGAATGGGCTAGATTTAAGAAGACACTAGTGGGTGCAGCAGAAGCAGTATGTGGGAGGACAAGTAGTAAGAAGAGGTGGAAGGAAACACCATGGTGGAATGAGAAGACAAAAGATATAGTAAGGGAAAAGAATAGAGCCTTTAGGAGGTGGTATCAAAATAGGACGGTAGAGACAAGGGAAGAGTACCAGGAAAGAAAGAAGGAGGCGAAGAGAGTGGTGGCTGAGGAGAGAAGGAAGTGGATGGAAGAGTGGACAAAGATGATGGAGGAGGATAGTGAAGGTACAAAAAAGGTCCTGTATGGGATGGTGAAAGATAAGAGGCGGAAGGATCCTACGGATTATGTTAGAATGGTGAACAAAAGGGGACAAGAGATAGAAAATAGGGAAGAACTGAAGAAAATGTGGAAAGAATATTTTGAAGAACTTCTGAACCCAAATGGAAAAGATGGTGAGGAGGAAGAAATCGGGGAAGAGGAAGATGAACTGCAAACAGAAAAGGACTTAACATGGAAAGAAGTGGAAGATGCAGTGAACAAGATGAAAGGAGGGAAGGCACCGGGTGTGGATGAGTTGAGTGTGGAGATGGTGAGAGCAGCAGGAGAGGTGGGGATACAGTGGCTGTACCGAGTGATGAGGACAGCATGGAAGGAAAGGAAGACCCCAGAGGACTGGAAAAAAGGAATCATTGTCCCGATCTTCAAGAAAGGTAGTAGAACAGATTGCAGAAACTATCGGGGAATAACACTGATGAGTCATTGTGCAAAGATCTTCGAGAAAGTTTTGGAAAAGAGAATTAGGACAAGGATAGAAGGAGGGATGAGGGAAGAACAACATGGCTTCAGAGCAGGAAGGTCCACAGTGGATTTGATTTTTGCTGTAAGGCAGTTACAAGAACAGCACTATGAATATGGAACAGATCTACTGATGGCCTTCCTGGACATTGAGAAAGCATATGACAGTGTGTGCAGAAACAAAGTATGGAAGTCCCTGGAGGATAGAGGAGTAGAGAAATGGACTATAAAGAGGATAAAGGAGATGTACAAGGGAAGCGTGAGCTGTGTGAAAGTGGGAGGAGAGAGATCTGACTGGTTGGAACAGGGAAACGGCCTGAAACAAGGAAGTGCACTGTCACCGTTACTTTTCATTGTGGTGATGGATGACATAATGACCCGAGTGGCACAAGTAATTGGGGACGGAAAGATGAAAGCAATGGTGTTTGCAGATGATTTGATGATTTGGGGAAACAAGGAGGAGGAGGTACAGGAACAGTTGGACGTGTGGGAAGGAGTAATACAAGGATATGGGATGAAATTTAGCATAAATAAGAGTGAGATGGTGATCACAACAAGGAAGAAGGAAAGAACCACAACGGGAATAACAATTGGTGGGGAACAGCTGAAGAAAGTGGAGAGTTTTAAGTATCTGGGAAGCCTGATACAAGATAATGGAAGAAACGATAGAGAAATAAATGAGCGGGGGAGGCAGGCAGAAGCATTTCGGAGGAGTGTGAGAAGCATGTTATGGAGCAAGGATGTCCCTCAGAACAGCAAAAAGATCATATATCGGACGTACTATGTCCCTATCCTGACGTATGCCTCGGAGACCTGGGTTATGAAAGGAAGGGAGAGGAGCAAAATACAGGCCAGTGAGATGAGGTTCTTGAGAAGCAGTATTGGAGCTACAAAGATGGACAGAATAAGAAATGAGAGGACCAGAGAATTAATGAAGGAGGAACCATTACAGGATGGTATAGAGAAATCTAGACTTAGATGGTATGGACATGTAAAACGAATGGAGGAGAAGAGGATACCCAGGAGAATACATGAGACGAAGTGGGAAGGAAAGAGACCGAGGGGAAGACCGAGAGACAGGTGGCTGAAGGGGGTGGAAGAAAGCGTGAAGAAGAGAGGAGAAGACTGGACAAGGGTGGAGGCTGAGAGATGGTGGGAAGACAGAAGACGTTGGAGAGGCTTGTGTTCCAAACAGACCCGGCCAGTGGCTGGAAACTGTGCAAGATGATGATGATGATGATGATCAAAGGAAGAAGTAATAAAAATAATTGATTCTCTAAAATCCAAAAATAACCCAAATGATGATATTAACAGCATGGTACTAAAAAAGTGCAAACAGATACTAGCCAAATCTATCTCAGATTTGATCAATAAGTCTTTGGAAACTGGCATCTTACCAGATCCTTTGAAAATTGGTAAAATAGTTCCTGTTCATAAGAAGGGATCTAAAGATGATCCAAACAACTATAGACCTATAACTATACTGCCTGATCTGTCAAAAATCTTTGAAAAAATTATAAAAAGCAGGCTGGTGAAATTTTTCTTTCAATGCAACTACTTCTTTAAACACCAGTATGGGTTCCAAGACTCTCTAAGTGTACTTGATGCTTTATTTGATATTGTCACAAATTTAGAGAAATCCCTAGACGAAGGCAATATATCAGCAGATCTATTTGTGGATCTACAGAAGGCATTTGACACTGTCTATCATAATTTATTATTGTATAAGCTGCATGATGCAGGCGTCCGAGGAGTAGCGCATAGTTGGATCAAAAATTACCTAAGTAACAGATATCAGTATGTACAAATAAACAACGTTAAAAGCGCTCTTACTAAGAGCGTCAGTGGTGTACCACAAGGATCAGTTTTAGGCCCTCTACTTTTCATAATTTATGTGAATGATATCAATAATTGTTTGCTACAGGGCCACTTAACACTATTTGCTGATGATATCAGTTTAATATATAGCGCAAAATCCAAACAAGAACTTGCAACAAAAATAAATGATGATTTAAAAGTCCTGGACAACTGGTGTAAATTAAATGGATTGCTGCCTAGTACAAAAAAGACAAACTATATATTTCACTAAACCTAGCAACAGCAAAGAAACCATGATTCCTGTAACACTACATAATACAGTAATTGAAAGGGTCTCATCAATAAAATATCTCGGCCTGAACTTTGATGAACATCTGAGCTGGCAAGAACAGATATACAAAGTTAAGCAAAAAATTCTTCCTGCAATAGGAGCAATATACAAATTACAACATGTTCTTCCATCTCATATATTAAAAACACTGTATTACAGTCTAGTACATAACCATATAACATATATGTGCAGTATTTGGGGAAGATGCACTACCACATTATTAAATCAAGTAAGTACTCTCCAGAAAAGGGCAATTAAAGCAGTTTATTCCCTTCCCTTACTTACCCATACAGCAGATTTAGTTCGAATCTCAGGAATCCCCCTTCTAGAAACCTGTATAAAAGTATCTGCTTCTCTGTTCATACATAAAAGTGGAGAACTTTCGTATAAAGGCACAATAAAGTTTCCTCTACAAGGACAAAACTATGAGTATAACACCAGAAATTCCAAGAACCTTGCAATTCCCAGGGTCTACACCTCTAAATACGGCACCAAAAGCATATTTAACCAGGCTATAAAGGATTATAATGCTCTCCCAGCACATATAAAGTCAATAAATCCTGTCTTAAAATTCAAAAAAGCCTGCAAACAATTCTTCACAACTACACTCTGATACTTCCTAATTTATAAAATTAATAAAACCTTGAATAGTAACTTACTGTCATTGTAAAATACTCTGTAACTTTGTTTTTGTATGTTAAATAATATTTAATATTCCTTATTATATAACAATGTATAGTCCTACTATAGGGCCTTGCCCTCTAGGACATCCTCTGTATGAAAATAAAAAAATAAATAAAAAATTTGTATTTAACAACACCTAGCTCTGGTAGAACACCTTCAAGAATCTTTACTCTCAGATCGTGGTATGATTGGATCATTAACCCAACAAACAATTGTATCAGGAGAAGGAATTGGTCTATATCTAATGCTACCTACTGAAAACAAAGATTGCATGGTTAAAAGAAATGAATTTAGTGTATAAAAAACAAGTATAGCAAAATTAATAATAATAATAAGTTTGAATTTAAATTGGAGCGTTGCGATTTAAATATTACCGCTAGAAAATTATGTGAAAACGGAATCTGATAAATTACTGATTTTACTCTTATTCCCAAGCTATGAATTTACTGAATTACTGAATATGAAACAAAGAAAGACGAGAGATTGAGTAGCTATGTGTCATTCGCGCTTACCACTGGAAATTGCCGTAGCATTTCCCTCGTACTGGATGTTGAAGTGAGCTTCCCATAGCCTCCTGGACGTCGTCATCTTCTTCGTTGTTGATGATATATTTGTAGATATGAAGATTTATGGTCCGTACATCGGAACCAACACCTACAACCACCACGGTTAAGTTTCACAAAGATAGTCGCTAACTCCACTGAACATCGGAGCCACTCACTCGTGCAACCATACTGGTTAAATTTTATAACGATAGTCCTCCACTCCACGGAACATCGGAGCGACTCGTGCGTGCAACCATACTCGGCAAGTTCTACACAGATTGTCCCCGCTCCACGGCACGCCAAACGATGTATGCACTAGACGGCCTCCCACTCCAGTGCCGACTTCCAGCTTACGTGGTCTCCACTGATTGGCTGAGCACCCCGCTATACTCCCCTCCTCTGGCTCATTACACTCGGCGGGAGGGTGAAGTCGTTTGCGGTTCCATACATCTGCCTTTTCTTGACGATGCGACCCAGCCTTGCGTCATACTTCCTGACAAGCATAAGCCTGTATCAGAATTTCCAGTGACTCATGTCTCTCAATATACCCTAACTGACGAAACTCCGTAAAATTCCGTAATCGCATAATTTTCTATGATATTGTCGTTCGTAATAATTTGCTTGATAGTGTTTTCTAAGACATAGAAAACCTATCTGTATGCTTATAATTTTATAAAATGCTCCGAAAAATACCTTAATAACAATTATAATAAATTAATAATAATAATAATAAATTAACATGAAAAATTCTCTTGGCTGAACAATTTGCCGCGTAAATAAATATAGAATGGCTTCCTACTGACTTATGCCAGTGGCATGAAAACCCCTCGAAAAACACGTTACAGGACTACCAACCCCAAGATTGCAGGTTCGCCCCTGGCCATGGTAAGTGATTTTTGAAGGCGACAAAAATCACGATACTCATGTCATACGTTGTTGGCATGTTAAAGAACCCATTTGAATTCAGTAGGCCGTGTTCCATGGCAAAATTAATCTCGGGATTCTCCGCCAACGCAAAGTTCCTCCATTCTCTACTTGAAAGCGCTGTAGTGTCAAGGAGTTTAGATATCTAACCTCCTTGACTTTCATAGCGTTCAAAGGAACGACGAGATTCGACATGCAAGCTACCCTCTGGGTGTCAATTAACAAAGCTTGCACCAGGCACCCGAGGCCATAAGATATTATTATATTATTTATTGCTCTTTTAAAAACGGCTGCCATGTTCCGACAGCGCTTGCATCTCATTCAACTGTCAACAAGGCGCACTCTAGCGGCACACATTGTTGCCAACATGTGCGATAGAAAATCCCTGTTGATAGAAAGAAATGTGGGATAACAAAATCACTGCTGATAAAGAAACCATTCATCGGGATGCGTTAGGCTGTAACCATTGTCAAAAACCATTGATCTGGATGCATTGGGCTGTAACCATTGTTAAAAACCATTTGATTAGACAAAACTAAGGTTAGAATGGTCGGGTGTTGGTGCGGCATAGGGCAAGGTTGGCAGTACTGTTTTGATGATTTGATGTGGACAATGGCGGCCACAGCTGGACATTTTTCCTATATAAGTCTTGATCCTATTTGGGATGGCTGGGTGGGTCAGACAGCAGAGGAGGAATCATCTATTAAAACATCATTCCCTGATTTATTTCTCATAGTTTGATAAGGTATTTTGGCTAATTCATATACTGTACTATACAGAATGTTATTGCACGTTCTACTGTCATTTATTCTGAATGAAGTATCGCTCATCTCATTTTCACTTTCATTTCGATAATATATGATTTTCGTACCTTATTTCATCTTCTGGGGGGGGGGACATTATCAATTGTAATTACTAACCTTTGTCACTTTGGCATTAGTATGTTAAACTGCCGTCAAAGCACGCACGAGGTGCACACATTGACACCACTAGTTGCCAATATGTGGGATACAAAATACATCACGACTACCCCACTGTGCGTGGCTAAAACCAGGGGTGTATATATGGCTAATGTGGCCTGCAGGCTGTTACCATTGTCAAAAACCATTGGATTGGATTTAACAATTTTTACTATTAGAAAAAAAATATATACAGTAGTACCGTAAGCTCTTGGCCTGTTTGCCCTCTCTTGATGAATACAGTACATTTGCATTTGTCAGTTGGCACAGGCTAGAGTAAAAGGTGGCTTTTCACCGATGTCTCAGTCTCACTCATGGCTGTGATTATATGGAAGCTACAGAGGTATGGGTGGTGCTTAGTAATGGCATTCGGGGCACAGTCAGTGCCTGTGAATGCTGTGAAAGGTTTTACTCGTAGGGTTACGACTACTGTTCTGACTCAGTGTGGAAAGCAATGGCAAACTACCTCTCTCCTCTTCTTGCCTAGAACGCCTCAAAATAGCGCTCGCTGCCTTGGGTTTTTGTGGGTATCTACTCACATAACGTAACGGCGGTACTTTTTGAGGATCCAACCAGCCTTCAGGCTGACTACCTAACAGACAGACCGTAAGCTCAAGGCTGGCAATACTTGACGGTAACTCACGTACGTAATGGCATGCACAGCCTACTAAATGAGGGATGGCGTGTGGGTTATAGACTGCGGAGAAGTAAAACATTTCTTATTATTATTAATCTTGATTGGTCACATTGGACCACTTGAGTCGTTCCACAATCACTTCTTCTTTGAAGGTAGTACTGCTTGGTTCTTGCGCTCATTCCAGTACTTTTTCATTCTTTCAGATCGGGATTTTCTCAACTCATCTGAAATCTCCATAGGCTTTCTATGTGTCATTTCTGCAGAAAATTTGTGAGTTTTAGGAATGGTGTTAATTTTATTTTTCTCCTCGGCATCTGTTATCTTGAGTCCAACTGCTTTGAGATCTTGTTGGATTTCTTGGATCCATTTTCCTCCAGTTTTTTTTCCCTAGATTTCTCATCACCAGTTGGCATACAATTCTGTTTTCTGGAAGCCGTAAGATGTGGAAAAAAAAAAAAGTATTTTGGCTAATTTCAGTACTTAAGAAAATGTTATCAACAAGTGATACTTCATTCAGTGTTTTGTACTATTAATTGTGCACGACATATCACTTTTTTCCTTTTTTGCTTTCATTTTGACAATATATAATTTTCATACCTTATTTCATCTTTTGGGGGGACATTATCAATTGTAACTAATATCCTTGATCACTTCTGCACCAACTGAACCCGATATATATGCTAAATCACGTAAATCATCATCATCTTGAGCAGTTTCCAACCGCTGGTCGGGTCTGCTTGGAACATAAGCCTCTCCATCGTTTTCTGTCCATCCACCATCTCTCGTCATTTACTGTGTCCCAGCACACTCCTCTTTCCTCCACACTCTTCTTAACTCCTTTTGTCCATCTGTCCCTTGGTCTTCCCCTTGGCCTCCTTCCCGTCATTTCCATTCCAAACATCATCTTCGGTATCCTCTCCTCTTGCATCCTCCTCACATGTCCATACCATTGTAGCCTAGATCGCTCTATTCTATTTTGCAATGGTTCCTCTCTTACCATCTCCCTGACTCTCTCATTCCTTACTCTGTCCATTCTTGTCACTCCTACCCTACTCCTCTGGAACTTCATCTCCACTGCTCGTATTTTATTCTTGTCCCTTTCCTTCATCACCCATGTTTCTGAACCATATGTCAAAATTGGCACAAAGTAGGTCTTGTAGATGATTCCTTTACATTTTTGTGGTACATCTTTATTCCATATCATCCCCCTAACACTCTTGAAAAATCTATCTGCGCACCTTCCCCGCTCATTTATTTCCATCCTATTGCCTCCCTTTTCTTCAATTATGCTTCCCAAGTACTTGAAGCATTCTACTTTCTGCAACTGCTGTCCTCCATGTGTTATGCCCATATCCAGTCTGTTCTTCTTCCTCGTTGTGATGACCACTTCACTCTTTTGTGCTGAGAACTTCATCCCATATGATAACACTACCTTCTCCCACTCATCTAATTGCTTTTGTACTTCTTCCTCATCCTCTCCCCATACCAGAAGGTCATCAGCAAACAACTTTGCCTTCATTTTCCTTTCCCCAATGCTATTTACCACTTTTCGTATGATTTCATCCATCACCACTATAAATAACAGGGGTGAGAGGGCACTTCCCTGTTTCAGACCACTCTCCAGTTGAAACCATTCCGTTCTCTCTCTTCCCACCTTTACACAGCTTTTGCTTCCCTCGTACATTGCTTTCACTCTTGCCACTGTCTCCTTGTTCACTGCTTTTGCTCTCATTGCTTCCCATACCTTGTTTCTATTAATACTATCATATGCTTTCTCAATATCCAAGAAGGTCATCACCAGATCTTTCCCATATTCATAATGGTGTTCTTGTAGCTGTCTTACTGCAAAGATGAGGTCAACTGTTGACCTTCCTGGCCTGGATCCATACTGTTCTTCCCTCAGCCCATCTTCAACTTCTGTCCGAATTCTTCTCTCCAGTACCTTCTCAAATATTTTGGCGCAGTGGCACATGAGTGTAATTCCCCTGTAGTTCTTGCATTCCTTCCTACTTCCCTTTTTAAATATGGGTATTATTATCCCTCTTTTCCAGTCCTCTGGTATTTTCTTCTCCCTCCATATCACTTTCATTACTCGAAAGAGCCACTGTGTTCCTATCACCCCTGCTGCTCTCACCATCTCCACACTCACTTCGTCTATTCCCGGTGCCTTTCCCCCTTTCATCTTCTTTAATGCTTCCTCCACTTCTTTCCATGTCAATTCCTTCTCTGAAATGTCTTGGTCACTGTCTGTTTCTTCCTCCACAATGTCCACTACCCTGGTTTTAGTTGGATTTAGGAGTTCCTTGAAGTATTCTCTCCAGATAACCTTTACTTCTTCCATATTTTCGACCTCCTTTCCATTCCTGTCCACCATTCTGACATTTTCCCCTGTATCTCTTCTCTTTGCCTTTATCATTCCATACAACACTTTCTTACTGCCATCACAGTCCTCCTCCATCATTTCTGTCCATTTCTCCAGCCATTTCTTTTTCTCTTCCTTCACTACTTCTCCTGCTTCTTTCTTCCGCTCTTGGTATTCTTCTCTTGTTCTGTCTGTCCTCTGTTGGAACCATTTCCTGAATGATTCATTTTTCTTTTTCACTGCTTCCTTAGTTCTGGGGTTCCACCATGGTGTTTCCTTCCACCTTTTCTTTCCAATAGTTCTGCCACACACAACTTCCGCTGCTTCTACCAACACGTCCTTGAACCTATTCCATTCTTCTTCACCTGTTTTCGGATCATCCTTCGGTAATTTGTTCCTCACTAATATCTGGAACTTCTCCTTATTTCCATCCTCCTTCAGCTTCCATGTCCTTATTCTTCTTTCTTGGTTTTCAGTTCTCCTCTTTTCCTTCAGTCCTCTCACCTTGGCGACCAGCAGACGGTGGTCACTGTCCAGGGCTTCTGAAGGTATTACCCTTATATCCGTGATACTCTTCTTTGTCTCCTTCCCGCATAGAATATAGTCCACCACTGATTTCCTAGTCAAATCCCTGCCGTACCAAGTAATTTTATGGCTCTCTCTCTTCTTGTACCATGTGTTTCCAACCATTAGCCCATTTATCTTGCACAGTTCCAACAATCTCTCTCCTTCCTTATTCCTGTTTCCCCATCCTTCACCACCAATCACTTCCTCAAAACCTCTTCTATCAGTTCCGACATGGGCATTTAGGTCTCCCATGACTATCAGGTCTCTCCCCACTAACTGCTTCTGCAACTCCTCTTCAAACTCGTCCTTCTCGCCTTCTGTGCATCCCACCTGTGGTGCATGTCCAGGTTTCTACCTTTCACAGTGATTCTGGCTCTAATTATTCTATCACTTACCCTCTTTACTTCCTCCCTCAGCCCTTCTCTCACCACCATTCCCACTCCATTTCTCTTCCCCTCCTCATTTCCTATCCAGTATAGCTGCAAGCCATTTCTCAGTTCTTTTCTTCCTTCCCCTCTCCATCTGGTCTCTGCCAGTCCGAGTACATCCAGTTTTCTCCTCTCCATCATATCCACAACCTCCTCCACTCTTCCCGTCAATGTCGTTATATTCAAAGTTCCGATTCGTAGTCCATTTCCATAGCCAGGTCTGCTTCCTTTAGATCTGTCCTTTCCGAGGCCCGTTCCCGTTTTAAAAGCAGTTTCATATCCACTACTGGCTTGCTAGGCCTAACGTAGCTTCACCATAACCCTGGCAAGGGGCCTGTTTTTGGTCCGCGAGAGGTATTTTATTTCCCTCAAACCCTCCGGACAAGTCCGGCGAGCCCCCCTATCCGCCACCTGGGACGCGCCCGATAGAGGAACAGGCAAACACATTGATTGCCACGTAAATATGTGTTTTAATTTATTGTTTTAACAACCTGAGCCATGTTCGTCAGATGTTCCTCAGTATGTGAAACTGCCGCAGCGAGCGCTCACAACGAGGCGCACAAATTGACGTCAGTAGGTGCCAATATGTCCAATAAAAATATACACCAGACGGCACACGTAACGTTTTAATAATGTGAAAAGAGAAATAATTAGGCTTTTGTGTATTATCTGTATGAATAAAGTATTCTTGGAGGGTGGTTTCCTCTCTCTAGCAAATCAGACAGCCTTAATAGTCATTAAGTTAGACGACCTTGATAGGCACACCAAACATAAGTCATTACCCCGTGTGAATGGTGATGGATGATAGGTCGTATGACTGAGCTTAGCCTCCAATAATAAAAAGCCTGCCCAATAGCCTCTGGGAACTGTCCGCCATGCAGATGCTATGTCTGCACATTATGTATGCACGAATCAAGTTATGTTACTGAAATAAGGCCATTGTATTACGATGGTATACTGTTGCGTGCCGTTTTGTAAACAAGGCTCTAGAAATAATGTTCCTGGAACTAGTTTTCAGGAATTTCCTAGTCCAGAGCCAACTAGGAAATTATGGATTAAAGCAATAAGACAAGGTATATAGGCTACGCTGACCATGTGATTGAAAATTAGGTGATCTTGTATTATTGCTCCAGTTCTGATGATGATGACGATGATACCTGACCTCCTCGTCGTGTAGTGGCTAGCATTCTTGGTTTCCCTAGGATGTTCAATTCTGTTTCAGTAATGTAACATTCGTAAGATTTTCTACAGGAGGTTTGAAGGCAGGCATTTGGTCAGTTGACTGGGGAACTGTTTGAATTGGAAAGGCAACCTATTAATGGTATACCTGAATAAGGTCTGCCAAGGAATTTGTGAATTGTGATATTTCAAACAACATACATTTTCAAGATTTTATAACCATCAAGAATTTTAATTGACCAGAGTTTGGACACAAAAGAAGTATTTTTGGTGATCATGACACTAAGCAACTGCTTCAAGAAGAGATAGTGAATTTTAAATGCCATTTTTTAAATATAATTTTTAATGAATTCAGTGTTTTTTAATTCTGCTTTTGAGTGTACTGATATATCGTGTTTTTATATCATCCCCCTATGTTTTCGCGCACCATTCATTTCATTTCATGCCATCCCTATTTTAACATGTTTTCGCGCAATGGAGCAATTATCATGCGCTCGTCCCGAGGCACTCGGCCGGCAGGAATTTGCTAGGATGACTCATATTGACAGTTTCGCTTGTCTCCTGTATTGTCAGAGTATCTAGCAAGGTTCGTCCGTGGATGGTCTCTCGCCCTGATATCATCCTGGATCTGCACACCGGGCCTAAGTTGGACACGGACTCCTCTGTCTATTGGAGGCTGTTCCAGTCCGTGGTGTGTTGGTATCCAGGATCAGGGCTTCTGTTCACGGACAGTTCGAGAGTAAACGAGAAAGTTATCTGTGCATTTGTGGTTGAGGATCGTCGGTTCCTCTTTCCACTCCCCGAGTCCTGTAGCGTGTACACAGCAGAGCACTATACCATCTTAGAAGCTCTACAGTACACTCTATCTGACGATCACCAGCGCTTTCTTGTGTGTACTGATTCTCGGAGTGCACTGCAAGCAATCGATGTGTTTTTCCCGAAACACCCGCTAGCAGGACTTGCTAGTCAGTTCGCGTAACGCTGGATCTAGGGTCACCTTTCTGTGGCTTCCCAGTCACATTGCCCTCGCTACCGTATAAGGTGCCTGCTAGTGATGTACGCTCCCAGTTGCGACATTTTATCCTGTTGCATTGGGAGGAAGCGTTCTGCCCAACAAACTGGGAGCCATCCAGGAAACAAAGGTGGTGTTCTGTTCTATCCGGAAGGAAGCTGTGGTACTCAGTCGACTCCAGATCGGCCATGGGATTGCTACGTACTCCCACTTGCTCAAAAGAGAAGACACCCCTGTGTGTACTTGCAGCGCCCACCTTACCGTGGCACACATTCTCTTGGAGTGTGTGGACCTGGCTTATTGTCGTCCGGCTCATGAAGGAGAGTGGGTACTTTTTAATGTTTTAATATGGTTTAAGACTTTTAGTGTAGTTTTAGTCAGTTTTATGTTTTTGAATTGTGATCATATCCATTTTAATTATTACAGGGTCATTCATATTAAATAAGAACGCCAAGCGGCGGCTTTGATCTCTGCCGTTGCGGTGACCTTCGCCGAGCAGGTGGCACGCCACGGCCCCCTGCTGTAGTATTGAAAGCACGCGCATAGTACATAAGAGGGCTGGTTTTTTTTTTTCTTTTCTTTTTTTCTTCTTCTTTTTTTTTTTCCAAGTTCCGATGGACTGTATAAAAATAACAGATTGACATTACCAAACTTGTCCTTGCAATAAGCGTGCAGGTGTTCAGTCGCCAGTCTAAACCTCAAGTGCTAACATGGTGAGACAGTTATCATTGCAACATCGTATTTTTTAATGTAAAACGTATTTTAAGTACGAGTCGGCTCGGCGGGTACGTGAAGCATTTGTTCAGCAATTTCCTGATGAAGTGCCGCCTTCACTAGCACAGATTCACGTAATTGCAAATAAGTTGGACACTACTGGCTCGGTGCTCAATAAAAAACATACGCGCACACGAACAGTTTTAACAGAGGATAAGTTAGATGACATTGGCGAGAATCTTGAAAGGTCTCCGAATAAATCACTCACAAAATTAGCACAACAAGTAGGGGTTTCGGTTTCATCTGCATACAGAGCTACAAAGCTGTTACATATCAAACCGTACAAGTTTACACGGGCCCAATGTTTAAAACCTGCTGATCCAGCCACAAGAGTGAGATATTGTGAGTGGTATCTTGCATCATTGAATGATCGTTTATTTGACCCACAGCTTGTGTTCTTTTCGGATGAGGCCTGGTTTCACCTTAATGGGCGTGTGAACAGTCATAACTCTCGCTATTGGTGTGCAGAAAACCCTAATGGTGTTTATGAAGTCCCTCATTATGATAGGAAGATCGGTGTTTGGTGTGCTGTTCGTGCCGGAAGAATAATAGGGCCAATTTTTTTCGAGACGACAGTAAATGCAGAGAGGTACCAAGATAACATTTTGAAGCCGCTCTTCAATCAGTTAACGGAAGAAGAAAAATCGTGAGGGTGGTTTCAATAAGATTCAGCCCCTGCTCATACAGCAGAAGATTCCCTTCTTACAATCTCGGAAGTGTTTGCAGACAGAGTGATCAGTGTTGGTCTATTTCCCCCTCGTTCTCCAGATCTAACAGTGTGTGATTATTACTTGTGGGGTAAACTGAAAGAACAAGTGTATCGAACAAATCCTCACACATTGGAGGAACTGAAAGAAAACATTACGCTGGCAATCACGAACATTACAGTGGCAGAACTCGCTCGCGTCAGCCAGAATGTGGTTACCAGATACAATGCTTGTATAACCCAGGAAGGACGACACTTCCAACATCTTTTATAAGGTAAGACTCAACGACTTGTTCGTTTTTTAATTATGAATTTTTGTTTTTCCGTAAATTTTAGTTATTTTTATAATTATTCTTTTTTTTTTTTTTTTTTTTTTTTTTTTTTTTTCACCTCTAAATTTTAAATTTAATTCCAAATTTGTATACTTCAATCTGTGTTAAGAGGGGCAGATGACCACGTAGTTCCTCCCCTTAAAACAACAATAACTAACTAATTAACTGAAGTAAGATTTCAGCATTGTACACACGCTAGCAAGGCCGCTGCATCTGTAGCATGTCTGGATTGTACACACGCTTAATGCAGGGGGCCGTGGCCGCCACATGCTTGGTGAAGGTCACAGCAACAGCGGAGAACAAAGCAGCCGCTTGGCGTTCTTATTTTATATGAATGACCCTGTATATCCCTTCAATGCCGATATTTTTTTTAAATTCTCAGTTTTCTTTGAAATTCACCTAAATCACTTCCAGTCCATAGTAGAACATAACTACATAATATTGTGTACTTTTCATGGCAGGTGGCGTGTTCATATGATCACGCTACGGATGTGTTGGCATTTTAGTCTGTATAAAATGTCTTGAATATTTGTAGATCTTTCATATTGGTACTTATAAATTATGAAGAAAATACATTAAAATAAACAAATGTTGATTATTTACAAAGAATAGACACTAATTACTAAGGCCTGGATAGTTGTGTGATAAAAAATATTTTTTAACTAAAATTTTCCATTTATTTACATATTTTTGCCGTTTTTACTTATAAATAACCTACATATTCAGTCAACAGTCTCATTAAGCCTCCACTAGTCCTTACCTCGTCGGGGAAATCTGACTTGATATTACAGTGTCTGCGATACTTGTGCATACCTGCCAAGTTTTCCGTTTTTCCCGGAAGATTTCCAGATTTTTGGGGTGTTTTCTGGTTGTCCAGATTAACATTTAGTTTCTTTCCGGATTTTCAACTCCTTGGCTTCTTTCCGTTCTCTGCATCCAAATCTTATTTCAGTTTTGATTCTCAATAGTAGCTGCTATTCTGAGATGCGAGTGTTTGCAATTCGACTACCGATAAGTTTGATGCTAATTCTGTCTTGCAGATTATTCCATGCATTTAACATTACGCTGAAAGTCAATCGAAATGTCTATCGATAATCACATCTCGCAGATTATCGTTGCATTAATATTACTCTTTGTGCTTCGACTGTTTGTTAGCGGGAACGAGCGGGAAAGCTTTGTTTAGGCTTGGTTTTAAGCGGTGTTTGCCACAGTTCTGGTATTCGTACCATTGTGTGACGATTTTTTGTGCAATTTAGTGTTTTCGTGTTGAATTCAAGTAAGAAACGATATCATCAGCAGGACTGCCAACGACTCACTTTTCTCACTATTATTCACTATTTTCAAAGCAGCCTCACTTTTCTCACTATTTGCTAAAATTACTCACTTTTCTCGCTTTTTTTTACAAAACTGGTCACATTCTGTGTTAAAAATGTTCTCATACACAATTGCTTACCCAAAATATACCCATGAATGGGTAGTTCGTTTTTCTGCCACCGCTTTCTGAGCACGCTGTCGACAGCGAGCTAGGCGGCCAGAAACATAAAAAGCTTCCATGGTGCAATACCACAGCCGGAGCCATGCAGCGATCGACGAAAATTCTAACAATGCGTTTTTTAACAAAAGTGTTGTGACGGAAAGGAGCGTGGCGTTGTATATTCTAGTATTTCACAATTTATCAAAGGTAAGTCAATAGTTGGCCTTACACTGACGAATTTTCCATCGGTTTTAGAATGACATACCGACCCCGCCGATCTGGACTGTCACGGTACAAAACTTTTTCAACTCACACACCGCCATTCCAGATCTGCTGAATAGTTCCAACATTTGATATGTAGGTATATGGTCAAATCTGTCTACTTTTCCGTGGTTATGGTTTGTCCATTGGTCTCTCGAAATTTAAGAAATATTTTTCGCAATTCCGAACGATTATAAACCGCGTGACTTATTTCGATTTGTGAAAATCTTAACCTTTTTTTTTTTTTGGTGAGTTAACTTTTAATTATTAATTAAAAATTAAATAATTGCATATTATAATTATTATTTATTATTATGTTACGTATTACCTTTTATTCACCACTTTTAAAATATATAAAAATAAAACGAAAACAAAAATTGCCATTATGGCTATCGTTGCGCAAAAATCTTCAAATCGTAAAGAAAGTTCCATTCGCGGTCCGTAATATACACATACACAAAAATTCCTACACCACAGGTTTATGCTGGTTTCCCACACGCTTTTTAATGGCAATCAACAATTGCTTTGTTTTGAATGGGTTTATACACACCACGCGAATGTTTCGTAGTTTTGATCGATATTGTTGATATATGACAATTTAATGGGACAAGGGGGTCTCTGCCCAATCAATACAAATTGTTGATATATATCGTAGTAAACAATACGTTTGTCAAATCAAGTTCATATTTTCAAAATCATTTATTATACGTATTTGTGTAATGCATAAATAACACACACTTCCAACTGTTCAATACAGTGGAATCTCGTTAGCACGTTCTCGGTTACCGGTACCACGTTTTTCTGTTTAACTCTATGATTTTCTCAAGTCCCAGTCCCATTCCTACCAAATACATGTTGATATATCCCCTTAATACGTCTTCTATTCCCACTTACTACGATCAATTTTTCGTTGTACTATTTCTTAGGTAACCGGATTTTATTCTTATTTCATTATAAAATTCGGCATCTTGATAACATGATGCGATATTGCTTCCTATTCTCTGATAAGTTATTGACAGTGTAGACGATTATAGTGTGCTTTGACGGTGTGGAAGTGGCTTGAGGTATGACGCAACACAGAAGATAGCCGACGTGTCTCTCTCGCGCCTGTATCTGAACTTGCAATTTTGGTGTACAATTTTTTGGACTATCCGAGTAGATTTGAAGTTTAAGAGAAATCTCAAGAAGACAATAAGGTGACACGTCATGCCTTTTTAAAACATGTGTGTTCTAGATGGCTTACACTAGGTGCTGCAGCTGAAAGATTACAAGAGCAGTGGCCAGCACTCTCTACTTACTTTCTGAAAGTTCTGCCACTTAAAAAGGGAAAGGATGCTGAAAACTACTGCAATCAAAATGTTATCAGGCTATTGCTAGTGCTCTAAAAGATGATACTTTCCCCGCTCAGATTGCGTTTGTAGTATATAGTGCAAGTCTTTTTGAAAGATTTTCAAAAGTATTTCAATTACAGCAACCTATGATACATGTTCTGTATGAAGAAGTGTCAAATTTGTTCATATTGCTCGAGTAGGTTCTGCCAGGCAGAAGCATTGAAGAGTACCAGTGAACGTTTGAAAGAATCTTTCATCATCGATGGCAAAAATTTTATGGAATTGAAAAATGTTGACATAGGGAAGAGTGCTGAACGTCTCCTGATCGATAAGAGCTGTAGTGAACTGCAAGTATTGAAGTTTCATCAAGAGGCGCGGAAGCATTATCAAGAGGTACGTACTTAATAAGTCCATCCTTAGTACTGGAAAGTATGCCAAGCACTTGAAATGCTTGCAGCCTCAGTCCATCAAAGAAAGTAAGTCTCTGATGAGCATTGTCTTTGTTTACAAAATGTTGCAGCTGCCTTTGAAAGATGTGTACGAAGAGAAGCTTCGCGATGAATGGAAGCTGTTGCAGCTAGAAAATCTCCCACATTTTGAGGAAAGTCCAAGAATTGACCATTTTTGGCATCAAATTTTTGA
This sequence comes from Meconema thalassinum, assembly GCA_946902985.2. Lineage (NCBI taxonomy): Eukaryota > Metazoa > Arthropoda > Insecta > Orthoptera > Tettigoniidae > Meconema > Meconema thalassinum. The sequence goes on along the minus strand of OX336392.1, from coordinate 4,026,814 downwards.
AATTTTAGACTTTAGTGGGCAGGCATTAGGAGCTTAGTGTGGAATAAAGATGTCCCACAAAAAAGCAAGGAAGTGTTATACAGAAGCTACTATATCCCGATACTGACCTATGCTTCAAAAACGTGGACAATGAAGAAAAGAGACATAAGCAGAATACAGGCAGGTGAAATGAAGTTCCTGCGAAGTAGGATCGGAGTAACAAGAAGAGACAGGGTGAGGAATGAAAAGGTCAGGGAAATTGTGAAAGAGGAGCCCTTGCAAGGTAGGATTGAGACATCAAGACTGAGGTGGTATGGACACTTAAAGAGAATGGATGAGAAGAAGATTCCCAAGAGGATACATGAGATGCAGATGCAGAAGAAACGACCAAGGGGAAGACCAAGGGATAGATGGCTGAAAGGAGTGGAGGAATGTGTCAAGAAGAGAGGCGAGGACTGGACCAGAGTGACAGCGGAGAGGTGGTGGGAAGAAAGAACTAAGTGGCGAGGCTTATGTTCCAAACAGACCCAGCCTGGGGCTGGAAACTGTACTAGATGATGATGATGAGTGGGCAGGCAAAATATCCGCTTGTGAGCAAAGTCGTGAAAGCCATCCTACCAGCAGCTCATGGAAGCTCAGATGTGGAACGTGGATTTTCGGAATCAAGAAATCAACTTCCGGCAGATAGAGCAGCAATGGAAGAGTGCACCCTGAATGCTCGATTGAACAATTGTGACAGTATGAAGGAGTTCGGTGGGCGGGCTGAAGCGGTTCCCATTACAAAGGCGCTTCTGAAAGCGGCAATTGGCGCTCACAGCAAATATGAAAACTATTTAGAGGCTAAGCGCAAGGAGGCAGAGGAAGAGCAAAGGAAAAGGCGGAGGACATTCGGCGCAAGCAAGAAGAGCAGGAAAAAACTCAAGTTAAAGAAAGAAAGGAGATAGGAAAATGACAGGAAGAGTTCAGGAAGGCAAAAGAAGCGGAAGAAGAGGAGAGACAAGCTTCTGATTACCTAATTGATGAGGCCAACCAAAAGCTAAAAGCTGCTTTGGTAAAGGGTGATCTAAAAATTGCCCAAGGTATGCTAGAAGGTGCCCGCAGCATGCGATCCCAGGCCGAAGATCTCCGCAAAAGGCAGGCAGAGCCACTAAGGAAGAAAGTCGAGAAACGCACCTCCACCCTACTTGAAAAGCTCTTCAAGAATCGTGGGAAACGACGGCGCGATGAAAACAGCGACGATCCAGATGACCCTGACATTTGAATTTATTTTTAAGACTGATGACAACTTGTGAATTTTATCTTAAGACTGATGATATCTACTTTTCTTTTTATGTGGCAGTACTACAGTATTATTTGTTTTAGGTGTGTTTTTTTTTCTTTCTAGTAAGGAGTCTATTATAACAAAAACATTGGTTTATCTTAAGACTAATGATATCTATTTTTATTCTTATGTGTCAGTATGGCAGTATTATTTATTTTAGTTTTTTTTTTTTTTTTTTTTTTTTCCAGTAAAGAGTCTATTATAACATAAACATTGTTTTGTTTTCCACATTTATATTTTTGTTTTACGATTTAAATTTCTTGAGTGTTGCATTGATTTTCCAATCCATTATTTCCAAGTGCCCTCTCTCTAACTACATGAAAAATGACAAACAGTACTCAGAGATATTAACATAGGCGCAAATTTGGTCGACATTTTTTTTTTTTGGGGGGGGGGGGGAGGGTAATTTATTTTTCAGATACACATTCTTAAAAATTTTGTCCGTTTCAATACAGTTTAGTCACATTTTTGGGGGGCTATGTTTGGTTTTGGGGAGTTTAGCCACCCAACCCCCCCCCCCCCCCCAATTGCGCCTACAGATATCAACAAACATTAAAATTATGAGCCAGATATACGGCCATAAATGCGAATAATGCTATGAATTTACTCACTTTTTCATACAAAAACTCACCTTTTTTTCACTTTTTTGAAATAAAAACACTCACTATTTCACTATTTTTGGACGAGTGAGTGGATGGGAGCCCTGATCATCAGTCTTTCAGGGAGGCATATTCTGCAAAATTTCCTTGTATTAAGCGATCACGGAAAGGTGAAACATTCACATTCTGTTCCATGTGTTCGTGTGATATAAACATTGCTTACTGAGGAAGAACTGAATTAATAAATCACATTAAATGCATATTAAGGTTTTCACGGCCCGGATTATTATATAAATAATTCATGCTTTTGGGCTAATGCCGTGTGTATTTTTAATTTGAACCATACGTATGGCCAAAAGCATGAATTATTTACACATTAAATGCGTTAAAGACGTCTCCAATACGAAACTGAAGCAGAGCAGAAGGAAAATTGGTTCATATTTTACCACTTCTGGGGCTGACCTTGATGTAATACGAGCAGGATGCTTGTTCACTTCCCGTTATCTGCTGCTGAACATGCAGGTGCTCTTTTTAAGAAAATGTTACCAGGTTCGGAAATGGCAGAAAGATACGAAAACTTTGCATACCGGTATTTTGTTAGAAATGGCTACAGATTCCAAGAAATGAACTCATTAGTTGCATGGAACGTGACAGATGAGTATTCGTGGAGCTGATGGTGTTCCTAAGTACAATAAGATATCTGTTTTGACTCGACCGCACAGCAATGCTCAGTGTGAGCGTGTGTTCAGCTTGGTGAGAGAAAAAAAAAAAACGAAATCAGTTCAGGTCCTCCATGGATTTTGAAAGTTGGCAGGCATGATGTTCGTTTTATTCGTTATCTGCGGTGAGTGGTTATCGTCTCGTTTCCAATGAAACTGTGGGATGCATTTGTTTTCAAAACAAGAAGTAGTGGTCCATGTTACATGATGAAGAAAGCGAAGAGAGCTACTCTTCTCCATCTCTCCTCCCGAACCTGTGATGGAATATAGCCAGTGTTCTGTGACTTGCAAGATCAAAGTGTAGTGTGTGAACTGTTCCCAAATATGTATTCTTGAACTAATTGCAATATTTATGGAAACTGGCACAACGAATTAGATAGTCTCACATCTAGTATTAATATTTTACAAAAGTTCCGCCTAATCAATACCTTTCTTCTTGCATCGTTATGCCCGACTCAGGAGCACGGTTGAACCTGTTTAGCTGATGTGTTGGCCTTCTTTTCCTTCCAAAATCTCTTCATCCTCTCGCTGAGCGCCTTTCTTCGGTCTTCTGTCCAAGTTATGGTGGCCCTGGTGTTGGGTTTGTCTTCAAATTGGTGATTGTCGATTAGGGTTCTGAATTTGCATCTGTCCTGTATAATATTGTCTGAAATGTTGATTTCCTGGAGATCTGTTTCAATTTCACGTAGCCAGCTGTTCTTGGTTTTTAGTGAGAGGGCCAAGTTGAGAATTCTTTTAGTCAATCTGCCATTGTTCATTCTGATAATGTGCCCATAAAATTTCAATCGTCTTTTCCGAAAAGTATGAGACATTTTTTCTCATTGGCGATATATTTCCTGGGATGACTTTTTCCTCCAGATTCCCTCTATAAAAACTGGGCCAAAAATTTTTCGTAAAATTTTCCTTTCTTGTTTTTCAATCTCTTTGGTTCAAGATTTGCCTCCAATGATTAAGGTTTCTGATGCATATAATGCCTCCGGTTTGATTACTGTATTATAATTGTACCCACAAGCTACCTTAAGAAACACTAACAGAAAATAAATAAATAACCCTACAAGAAATTTTAAAAATAAATAATAACAAAGAGTAACTAGGGTATGTGTGTGGAACGGCTGGACAAATTACCATACCCGAGTTGTAATTAAGTTGAGAGAAGAGCACTAAATCTAAGATTGAAGAAAACACGAAGCATGCTTCATGATATAAAATATAATTAAATGAGAGGACAATTTTACATGCATGTTTAAAAGATGGACACAACATAAAATATAAACATTAAGAAAACAAATTAATTAAAATTAAGAAGCAAGGAACCCGCAAGTGGGAAGAAGTAAGTATTTACCCTTTTAAATAACCGAAGAACAAATTATATTCCAGATCAGTAGAATTAGATCTCAATAAAATGCATAAATATCCACGAAAATCTTCGAAGTAATGACAATGTCAAAGCGTTTAAAGAATATTCCCTTCAAATAAATTGAATGAGTCTTTAAATCAATTAATTATTCACTACCAACCTCAAATAGGCTACGCACAGCAAGCAATTCCAAAATGACTGACCACAACTCGACTGGAAAAAAATTACCGACGTTGTTTCCAGGCAACGGACGAAATAATAAAATACATATCATAAGAAGTGATATATTAAACAGTCTATAAGAGACCATACTAAATGAGACGAGGAAAAGAAAATTAATTATTACGAAAATATTTTAAGGTTAGAGAAATTCCTCGCTCAACACAAAATGAGATCTGAACGTTACACAGCTCGGCACGTCAGAAATAAAAGATTAAACACAGCCCCTAAAATACATATAAATATATGTCTTACATCAGATTAAAAAATTAAGTTATTGGAACCTTCATTTCATGCTAGGCTCACTCGGTTCTCCAAGCCAAGAGACTTACCAATAGCAAAATATATGCCAACTGCACTAAGATAATTATTCAACAGCTCTAGACTGCAACATAAAAATATGAAGAATAATACCAACACAGTATACTCGTACCGACGACCAATTCACCTTTTCAGGTCACAAGTAGTTCCAATAACTTTTAACATATAACCAAACTTAATCGATGTACTCCTGTTGTAGCCAAACTACATACATTACGTATTTCTTCATGTTTACATATTTAACTCGATGATATAGATTTCCCTTCGGCGGACGGTAAATGTACATCACGCAGTGATGAAATAATATCGGGGAAAGGAGATTTACCTGGCCTAACGGCCAGATAATCCCCGTTTTACACCAGAGATTTAGATCTCACATCTTTTCCTCTCGTAAGAATTCCTTCAACTTCCTTTGTTTTCGTCAACAACCGAGACAATAAGAGTTCGTTCGGGCACCAACGGACCCGATCGGCAAGCTTCGTACACTTCAAAAATTAAGTTCCAACTTTTGCCACTAGGTCGAGCCATCTACTGGACAGAGACTCGCCGAGGTACAAACATTTGCCACTAGATCGAGCCATCGACAGTACAGAACCTCGCGGAAGTTAGTGAGATACAAGTTTAGTCAGACAATTATCGGTACAGTGAAGGTCAGTACAGCACCAACAACCGCCCGCGGAGCGGTCTGGATGCGAGTTAATTTTATTAACGGGTCAATAATGTCTAAGTTTTGCTTTCCGAGATATTGATTTTTGGTTATACCTATTCCAAGTGATTCTGTAAGCTTTCTGTAATTTGGAAATTCTCTCTTTATTTGCTTCACGGTTTAAACCAGAGGGTTGAATTGATTTCTCCCTGATATTTGAATTTGTTCACTTGAAAGATTTTGCCGAATTTAGTTCTCATAGGTTGTCCGTCTAAGTATCGTGAGGCTCCTTCCATGTACTGAGTTTTCTCATAAGAAATTTGAAGTCCCGTTTTGATGGCAATTTCATGTAATTTCTCAATGGAATGAATTGCTTCTTGCCTGTTATTAGAAAGGATTGCTATGTCATCAGCAAAGGCCAAACAATGTACATGAATTCTATCTTTGAGTAGTCTGCCAAGGGTTATTCCCTTAGTTTCCTTTTCCCAGGTCCTGATTATCTTCTCAAGTACGAGGTTGAACAGTAACGGAGATAATCCGTCTCCTTGGCGGACCCCAGTGTTAATTGCAAAAGGCTCAGATATTTCGCCGAGGAATTTAACTTTTGACGTAGTGCCAGTTAGTGTTTGTCTGATTAATTCTCTTGTTTTTCTATCTACTTGAAATTCTTCTAGATTATTGAAAAGTGTTTGACGATCTATAGAGTCATATGCTTTTCTGAAATCTACAAAGGTAATGACTGTCTGTCTGGTTTTGCGCATTTGTAGGATAGTTTTGAGAATAAGAATTTGTTCCGTACATGATCTTCCTTTTCGGAAACCTGCCTGGTATTCTCCAATCAGACGGTCTGTTGTTTCTCAAGTCTAGTGAGCAGGGCTTTGGAGAAAATTTTATAAATAACTGGTATCAATGAAATTCCTCTATAATTATTGATGTTGGTTTTATCCCCTTTCTTGTGCAGTGGATGGATTAGCGCACATTTCCAATCCTCAGGTATTTCTTCGGTGATCCAGATGTTCTCAAGAATTGAGTGGATTTTCCAGGCTACGTTCTCACCACCTATCTTCAGCATTTTGGCAATTATACCATCTTCCCCTGGGGCTTTATTATTTTTTAGTCCATGGATTATTTCTTTAATTTCTTCCAATGTTGGGGGTTCTGAATCTTGGTTGGATGTTTTTTTTTTCTTTTCAAAGATGAGTTGTTCTTTAGGGGATTCACAGTTTAAAAGATCCTTGAAATAATCTGCTAGAAGTTTGCAATTTTCTTGATTATTTGTTTCCAATGTCCCATCCGGGCGTTTGAAGCAAAGACTGGGTGCCTGATAATTTGATAATTCTTCTCTGAATGTTTTGTAGAAGTTTCGTGTATTGTTTTTAGTAAAATCTTGTTCAATTTCAGCCAATCTGTAGTGATCGTACTTGCGTTTTTCAGATCTGATGATTTTAGAGGTTTGTTTCTGTACTTTGGTGAATTCGTGCCAATTTTGTTCCGTTTTGTGAGAGTTCCAATTCTGCCAGGCTTTAATTCTGAAGTTTATAGCCTTGTCACAGGTTTCGTTCCACCACCTATGCTTGCGTTTCCTGGGCGGTGTGCCAATGTTTTGAGAAGCTTTCGAAAGTATATCTTTGAGTTCTAACCAGCCAGAAGAATCGTGAGTAGGGATACTTTCTTGGAAAGTACTGGCGTTCTGTTTAAGAAATTCTGGATCGACGCTCAGATTTTTTGTTATTTTTGGTTTGGACCTGTTTTGTTGAAATTGTACCTTGATTAAGGATAGATGGTGGTCAGAGTCAGTGACTCCTTTCTTGACTTTGACATTCATAATTTCTTTTTGATTCTTTTTGGAAATAGCCACATGATCAATACCTTTATTGTACTAAATATAAATGATCACTTAGTGGTCATTGGTACATGTTTCAGGGCCTAATTGTTTTGGCCCCTTCATCAGCCTGTGTAGATAAAAAGTCAAGGCAAACAGGTGGTCGGATAGCTTAACACTCATAAAATATTCCCTTCAAAAAACCCTATTATGGTGCACCATAATGAAAGGGGAAAGATGTTTATCCAAAGAAACATTAGGCAGAACTTTTGTAAAATATTAATACTAATTGTTGCATCAATACGGAACCATAATGAACCATTCAAATACTAAAATAGTCTCACATCACCAAGAAATTGTAATCGCTTTCCCTGTAGTCTTTTCTCGCTATGTTTTAAGACCTTGCGACGCATGTACGTTTTAAATTTTTGCGCTTTGGGATCTTCTGGATTTCTATTTTTGAAAGTTGGCAGGTAAGCTTGTTAGAACAGACAGAGTGGTGTTCTCGTTTTAACGAATATGTGGTGTCCCAAAAGTATGAAGAGTGTTACTTTAAATCGTTTAGTGAGGGAGATGGAAGACCTTAATAAAATTGACGGAAGTGTATTATTTTGCAATATTTGTGGGAAACCTGTAGTGGCAGACATGAGTTCATAAGTTTCGCAACATATTGCGACAGAAAAACACGTGAAATGTGCATCGTTTAAGAAGCTGACACAACGTTTCCTTCCCGAAATGTGAGACCTGGTCCAGCAAACTTCCAGTTCTTAGAAGAGATATTTGTCATGCATTTCTTGCGGCTGATATGTGTTCGGTACACAAGCAAAATGTTCCAATGGCACCGAGTGGTATGAGTAGGAGCCAGTGGTATCACTGGCGAGTTCTTTGTGTGTATGTTACAAATTGGAATTATACAATTCTGTTAATTTCTGTGTGTATATATTTCAAGAGTTGCATCAACGGTGCAGAAATATGGCATGAAAATAAACACCTCAAAGACAAAATGCATGACAGTCTTAAAATTCCCAAAACCTCTTCGATTAAAGATTAATAACTTGACATACAACAAGTCAAATCCTTCACTTACCTAGGTCAAAAGATTACAAAGTACGGAAGGTGCACCACTGAAGTTAAGTGCCGCATTGCTCAGGTAAAACTAGTTTTTATATAGAAGAGGAGATAACTGTGTACCAGTCGGCTTAAGCTTTCCCTCCGAATGAGAATGCTACATGCTTTTGTATGGACAGTTGCGTTGTATGCCTGTGAAACGTGGACACTAAATAAAAATGAACAGAACCATCTTGAAGCCTTCGAGATAATGGTGCTATCGTAAGATAATAAATGTGACATGGAGAGACAGGATATTGAACACCAGGGTTCTAGAAATACCTTCCTTAAACAAATCCTAAACGACATCCAAGCCCAGAATTATAATTCAATGAAAGAAGCGGCAAATGACAGGACGATCTGGACATGTTTTATGGCAACTGATCAGTCTTAGGACTGCATACTGATGATGATGATATATCAATTATCCTGTGCATGATAATACTGTTGTAATTCTGTATAAAAATAAGTTGCTGATGAAAGCTAAATGGTGAATTTTAGTTTATCTCTAGGCTATTCATGAGTAATTGTATTGATGTGTTTAACTGTCTCACTGTGCGTGTTTATATACTGTAGGCGTACCGGGGGCGAAATTTAATTTACTTTTCACATCAATCTAGCATATTTACGCATTAAAGTAGTAGTATAAGACAAATCAATCAATGCTATGAAAGTTTCTGAATTGACCTTTTCTTCCGCTATTTGGGATGAAATTCGAAAACTGCACAAATGCGATTTTGTATCACACATCTGTAGGATTCGGAAACTGAGGCAAGCCCCGGCCTGTTAAGTGGGAACATTTGTACTGTGGACTGGATTATTCAAGCAGCTGGATGTTTCAACAATTTTTTTAGTAACTGGGGGACTTAAATATGATACAATTTGAAGAACATATTTTGGAAACATATTTTCCACTTATAAGCAAATAAATACATATTTTTAAGTTGAGCACATAATTATCTGTGCCCTGCTAATTACTCTACATAACCAATGCCCTAAGAAACTCAATAGTATAGAGCATCCAGCATCTTGTGGGCTTTTACTTTTAATGGAAAACCTCCCTGCACTGATTTTGTTACCTCACCTTTTATCATGAAGTAACTCTTAACATAAGATTTTTCGTCATAATAGCTTCCTACAATTATCTGCCAATTGATTACCTTTGTTATTGCATACGAGTATCGTTTATATTACGTCGTAGTAATTTAATTTTTTTTGGAGGTTAGCATGCTGGAAAGAAGAGCCTCGTCCTGTGCTGCATGCCCGCTCGGAGTGGAGCACGTGCTCAGTTCCGCCGGCAACATAAGTTCTGAAGCACCATCCGTCATTGGTGTTATTGTTGTGTGTCTGCTTTATTTTCTGTTTGGTCGAATCCAGACTGCCGACAGTTGGGTTCGAACCCACTATCTCCCGAATTATAGCTCCAGCTGCGCACCCCTTTCCGCACGGCTAACTCACTACAATATTACAAATATTAATCTAAAAAAAACAAGAATAAAATTGAAAGAAACTAAATTATACCCTAACCAATAACAAAGAAGGTGATGATCAACAGTATTGCTGACGTAAAAACTATTAACATCGTCAGCATACATCTGAGAAGGAAGGAAGAGTTGAGCTCTCGACATCTGTCAATCAGTAATGCATCATATCACAACTAAATGAATGTTGTTATTGGTTCGCTTCGCGTATGGTATTCTTAATACTGGTACAATCCGTTAACACCTGCAAAACTGCTCCTTCCTGGGCGCCTTCTATTTCAGGTAGCTGCTAGGGTTGTGTTGTCTCACTAACTTATGAAAGCGCAGTACTCGAAGTGGGTGAACATAACGTATGACGTCAGCGCTACCTCTGCATAGAGTTAGCAACACTGTCGCCATTAGGCTCCACAGTCTTTTCTAAACTCTGGATACTCTATAGATACATACGGTTATTACGATATATTACATACGTGATCTAACTCACAGATGTCTCAATATTCAAAAACAGTTTTGTCTATACAGTATGGAATGGAACAATACATGAAACACAAGGACCAAAATTGCATTTTATGCACACAGTGCAGGAGCACAGCGTTGTCGGTTGCAGGGTGCTACGAGCTGACCGAACCCGTCTAGGCGTATATCGTCACTAACATTGCTCCGCTGGATGCTATATCTTGAGGTGACAGGGTAGCCTCTTCCAACTGGCATTATTTTAAATTTCTGGAGATAATTATGTCTGTACAATATGGCAATGAAATTTTAGATGTGTCAAACGACATCCAGACCTCTTTACAAAGAACCACAAATTTTGAATGGAAAAGTCCAGGAGCCCTGTGAAAAGCGACCACCACCATTTCTTTCCACATATACGTACTCTGTAGTAAGTCACATTTTGGTCCATCCTCTCTGTTCCACCCATTGCATCATTGTAACCTCCAAACACAGCAGGTCGCTTGATATGTATTTTCCTTTTCTCTGTCTCGGAGAATCGTGCCACCATAGAAATTGGTTCAACGCCATGGCATGTTTATGCTATGGCAACCACAGAGTTATTGACCCAACGAATAATATTTATACCGGCCGAGTTCTTTGCCATGTTGTATGTCCCTCGAACCTGTCTCTTCATTTCATTAGAAGGCTCGAACGGCAGTCTTTGGGAATTCTATTCTCGCGAATTGTCCCTGTAGCTCCATATCCACGAAATTTTAGATGACCCAATAATGCCATTCCTGTAAAATGATTATCAAAATATAATCGAAAAGGCACGTATGTCATAGCATCAGGTAACTGGTCGAGCATCAGTATCATTGGAGCAGCACACTTTCCAAATTGTTGCTCATACTCGGTATTGCCATTGGGATTATTTCCTTGGTAAATATCAAAATTTATGAGATAGCCTGAGGGAGTGTTCAAACACCAGACCTTGTACCCCAAACCTTTCCTTGGATATATTGCTTGCCGCAGTGCCTACCATAATATTCCACCATGCATTCATCAAAATCTAGATTTTGTTCAGGACCTTCTTTTCAGCATGTTCATAAGCGGTCGTAATTTCCATATCTTATTGTTCATATCAGGCTGAGTATTGTCTGTGAAATGAATGATGCTGCAAACGGTCCCTTCGCATAGCTTTTACAACAAGAGTATTGCGTACATCATCTCCTGCTTCCCACTATGATCGTTTGCTAGGCACATAGTTGTAGCCAGAAAGAATAAGTACAGTGAGAAATACTTTTAATTCCTACTGAGATATTTTGGGTCGTCACAGTTCTTAAACAATGCAAATTTTCTTGATTCTTGAATCATAAACTCCATCACTTCACTATCAAGCATGAGTTCGAAGCACTCTGTAGGAGATTTGTTGGTTATGGAGGAATAATCAGCCTCTGGGAACATGCCGACTGAATCTTGATAATCAACTTTACCTCCACACAGATTTCTTTTCCGAGTTTTAGTCTTATTGTGGTGTAAGATATTGCCTGAAACTGGATCATTGTCTGCATCTCCTAAACGTTCGTTATTATACTCTGTAATTAAATACAAGTTTTTCGGGCTTGTAGTCCGTGGTCCAGGCAGGATATCTCCCGACGTTTCACCGGAAACTGCGTCCGGCATTATCAAGGGTTCCACTCCTTTCCTTGGTCAGCCTAAGCTGTTATATTATACTCTGTATTTCAAAAGAAAGAACGTGAAAGAAATGGTAGAAGCTTGGAACAGCTGAGCTGTGTTACCAAGTTTTTATTGTTGATGTAGATCAGCTGATTCGAATAATACACAGGGCTACACTTCGGACATTATTTCGGTACTATTATGCGCAATATAATGTAAATGTTGATCCTGAGTCAATGCCGAGGACATTCAAATAGAGAAATACGGTACATAAATAAATAACACATTGAAGCTATGCTACCTTTATCACCGTTATTCAATAAATACGAGAAAGAGTCCAAACACTCGACAGCTATACAACTATAATACAAACACAAAGTAATCTGATAATGATGAATATATCAACATTCTGGGTGGTCATTCACAGTTTACAGCAGTTGAACACAGTACACAGAAACATCATGATACACCAAGCACACTCTCACTGTATCACGACTCAGTACAGTTAATACAAAATAGCTTTTGTGATTCCACAAACTTAATGTTAAGGTAAAGAAGTATTTAGCGCAGAGTACACAAACAAGCCGCTCTGTGACGACATTATTGCCGTGTTTTTCATTGTCGATTTATAGGCTATTGAATGACAAACTTACTAAGCTAACTACGAACACGATGAAACTAGAAAATAATAATAATAAAAGAAATAACGAAGGTAAAATGGTAACAAAAATATTCAAACTCGATGCTAAAAGTAAGCGAAACGATGAAAATGAAACTAACTCTGACACAGACAGCGCTTAACAAGCAACTGAATCGTAAGCAATGCTCTGGCAATGTGTGGGGCTAATTGTCAAAATCCAGCCAATAGGAGCCCACGGCGGCCCTTTTTTTGATCGTTCCCGCCAAATATGCCAGGTTCTTACTCTGGAAATACAGAGTATAGAGAGTACAATTTCTGCCTTACTAGAAAGCTGTAAGGTTGTCAACATGACCACCATCATCCTCGTCTCCTGAATGCTCATTGGAGTGAATATTACCCTTGTTGGTTCAATAAAAATGCTGTTAACATCCCCAATCCCCAATTGGTTCATCGGACTCAAGAATGTCTTATCACACCTTGAAGTGTTATGTACCTGTTGAAAGAAAGAAATATAGGACTATGTAGTTGTACATAAGATAACAAGTCTAAAGTTTGATAACTTCCATAAATAGTGTTTTAAATGTAGCCTATATATGAGTAATATTTGTAATAAATAATTCATGTTTTTTGGGGTTATCTAAATATAAACATTCGTAAAATATCAAACTTGCTTGAATGGGCGATTGCTAAAAGGGACCTGAGTCACCATATTGGTCGTTTTGAGTTAGTGGCAGTGTCGAATAGGCTGATGGGAGATACACATTTGAGTGTCAAAACGGTCCTAATGTCGGCCTTTTATCATGGTGCACCACACCATATAGGGACCTCGTCCCTTTAGTGCCGTACAGTACAGTGTAGGGGCGGATGACCTCTTAGTTCCGCCCCTTGAAACAACAATAACTAACAGTACATTGTTTTGGTTTGTGCAAGTTGCAATATATTTTGTTTGACAATACAATAAAAAGCAGAGATTTATTGTGGCACAGAAGTAAGAAATTATGACTTGATTGTTAAAAGGTAGCCTACCCAAGTCATCATATTATAAAAAAGATTTTCTCCTTGGAAAACATTGCAACAGGCGTGGATCAGTATGCCCTACTTTCCATTCCCAGTTAACTATATCCTCAAAAAATCTTGACTTCTTTGGTGCAAAATTCAGAGGACAGGACAGGTTTTTTTTTCTCAGAACTGTCCATAAGGTCCCTTTTAACAATCATCCATTCACCCCCCAGTCAATGCGACAATGAAACAGTGCCTAAACAATGAATCAGAATATATTATGAAATTATGTGCTTGCACACAGTTGCCACATGTTCCCTTCATTGATCTATGGCCTGAACAAAGCTATACAAGCAATTTAAACGTGATCATACGGACACGCACTGCGTTAAAGGGTTTATATGCTTTATTTGTTTTATTGTATTTTCTCATCCTTGTTTTTACTCCTTTCATCCAAATAAGGCATAGTTATTTGGGCTCACTGTCTATTTTATACAAAGCATTTTCTCTGACAGTGGGCTGTTGATCTGGATGTCATCTTCAGGTAGGCATTTCTTTAGGTCCCCTAAAGTTTCCAGAATTTTCCTGAAATGGGAGAAGGCTGTCCCAAGAAAAGACAAGAACCTTACTCATGATTGTTTCATGTGTGATATTCATTTTTTCGATTACTTCTTTATGATAGTAGACTCGCTTACGATGAACGGTGAAATAGTCTAGATACGAAGCCAATCTGCCCAAATATCTCTCTAAGACGGTTACAAAACGTGACCCTCCTGTAAAGAGGACGAACAGCTCTCTCTAATAAAATTCCTAATCAGAAAGTACATGTCATTGATCAGCACGTACGCTTAACAGTCGAAGATAGCTCTGAATCCGCAAATGCTAGGAAGAATCAGAAACGTAATTTAATTATAACATAAAATAAACCCATTGGTAAACAAGTATAAGTACGTTTTGGCTGGAAAATTTAATCAAGATCTCCAACAACTTTATTTTTGCTTATAACTTACGCCTATCACTTGCACGAAATAGCAATGGATTCTATTTCTGCAAGTAACTTACGAAGCTCACGACAATCTTATTTACACTGGTGCTGAAAGTAACTTGCACAATAAATTGCTCATAGCCGCAAGTCAGCTTGCCAAGGAGTTTAGATTTGCAATTTTGTCCCGCAAGTTCCCCTGTGCAGGGTATTGCTGCAACTTCAATTAGTTAATTTTTATAAGCCACTATTTCCTTAAAATACGATTCAATGGCAAAGAATGAACTTGGACTTGCAACATCTGTTTTTTGCACTGGGGAACTGCACAATGTTGAACCATTGTTCTAAAAGTTATAAAACAAGGAATATTTGAACCTACACACACAAGCAACTCTTGGCTGCCCACAACACCGGTCAGAGTGTCGTCCATTTCAATATGGACCTAGAATAAATACAATTAGATTCATGTCATCCTATTTCTGAAATGTGGTCAAAGGAAGTGAAATAATATGTATCTATTTGGTTTTGCTTCAGGCATGTTTTTATTCTTTTTATTAATTTTCACACTTCATTTTACAGGTATCCTTTGACGAATTACACGTTTGGTACGAAGGAACCCCTTTTTGAAAAAGATCCCTCGGTACCAGCAAGATTTCAGCGCATGAGGGATGAATTCGAGAAGATTGGCATGCGTCGCAGTGTTGAAGGTGTATTACTTGTTCATGAACATGGTTTACCCCATGTGTTACTTCTCCAGCTTGGGACTACATTCTTCAAATTGTAAGTGTCAGGGACAACAGTTATACTACAGTTGCTCATAGTGTACAGGGTGTCTAGCAATACGGGATATGCGGGAAATGTATGAGAATTTTAATGACCCGGGAAATATGTTCGGGAGTTTCACATTTGATCCAGAAAATCTTGAAAAGACATAGCGTCGAATGCGACTTCTTTGCCTGGCCGACCTCCGGCTGTACCCGCTCCGCGCGGGCCTGCGCACACCATGCTCGTTGCCGACAATGCTGGACATCACTGAGAAGACCTCAGTAAAACAGTGTTTTCTCTCGTTTCTCCTCAGGTAAACGGTATTTTGTGTTTGTAGCTTCTGTGTTGCTCACGCTACAGACTTGGCCTCACCCCTGCAGACGTATCTCTACACTTACCAGGGTGTCTACTACTCTGGAAAACAGGGAATTCTCAGGGAATGTTTAAAACCTGAAAAATTCAGGGAATTATCAGGGTATTTTAATGACTTATGCCTCCGTGGCTTAGGCGGCAGCACGCCGGCTTCTCACCGCTGGGTCCGTGGTTCAAATCCCGGTCACTCCATGTGAGATCTGTGCTGGACCAAGCAGAGGCCGGCAGGTTTTTCTCCGGGTACTCAGGTTTTCCCTGTCAAACTTTCATTCCAGAAACACTCTCCACTATCATTTCATTTCATTTTTCATTCATTTAATCATTGCCTCTGAGTAGTGCGACAGGCTTCGGCAGCCGGCACAGTTCATATCCTCGCCGCTAGATGGGGGCTTCATTCATTCCATCCCTGACCCGGTCGGAGACTGGAAGCATTGCTGTTATTGTTTTGGTCCTAAATGCGACCTTGGTTATTACCTGTTGGTAATTGAGTGAATTTTGAAATTTGTGTAAGTAAATACGGCAAATTTATTCTGGTCTTTATTTTCTTTTACTAATTTTGTTTTGAACTTCTTTTGAATTTTATTTTTGATGTTATCAACATATTCCTGTTTATATCCAATGAGTGCTATTATTTTCATTTCATATTGGTCTATTCAAAAGACTGTAAAATGTTGCTTTTTTCCTTTTGGTTTTCTGGGTGATTAGATTTGAGGAGGTGACACGCAAAGACGAACATGTCCACCTAATACAGTTTTTCACAATCAACAAAAAACGTATTTCAGCCTTACATGATAATGAAAATAACATATTGAAATGTAAACATTTCATTTTCATGCAAAAAGGGCAATTCATGACTGCAAATAAATCTACAATGAAAATATTTGTTTAAAAAGCACATTTAATTATGGACATGTTCTCTTTTGCATGAACCGTTTGGACAAGTTCGGCTTTGAATGATTTTCAAAAGGAAGGTGTTTTATTTTTTTAGAATCGCTTACATTTTATTCATTAATAGTTGCCATAAGATACCAAAATAAAGTAATTGACATATTTACGCGGTTTATTTTTACCTTCAATATTTCGGGACTCGGGTTGGCGATCACGGGACCCCATCGGTGTCCGGCATTGCTTCCACTTACTTGTGCCGGGCTCCTCTCCGTCTTCTCTCCTGTCGAAAACCCTTGGTCAACTCTTGTTCTTTACCGACCCCGACGGCATTAGGGTATCCGAGGCCTAGGGAGTCTTTCACTTTCCCGCCTTAATTGGCCCTTGTCTCATCTTTCCTGATACCCTCATTCTTCGAGGGGTCAGCCTTCTTTTTCTTTTCATGTTATCTCCTGCCTTCTGCACAAGGCCTTCAAGGAGGCAGGGTTTATGTAGCCCCAACACTTCTGGTTCACCCTGGGTAATGCTACACCCTCAAGGGCTCACGGCTGGTGAGTTTGGGAGTTGCCGACCCCGAGGGATTCCTGAGCTAGGTCCGTTTTGCCCTCTTTTTCCTCTGACCTTGGGAGAGGTCTCCTCCCTTCCAAGTCCCTCAATCCTCATTCTTCAAGAGTTGAAAGTCCCTCAATCCTCATTCTTCAAGGGTTGAGGGCATTCCTTTTCTTCCTGTCCTTTATTTGCCTTATCCTTTATTTGTTTACAATTTTTTCTTCTAGTATGTTAAGTTTGTAGTATTTCATTCTTAGCTCATCCTTCACTATCACCCAAACCATTAGGGGCCGATAACCTAGATGTTAGGCCTCTTAAAACAACAATTATCATCATCATTTTCTTCTTTCTGCTACCCTTGTTTGCAATCTTCACACGAACACATTCTTCATCCATTCTGCTACAACACTGACGTAATAATTTTAGTAGCAATATGTAATATTATTAAGACGGAGCACAGAAGCACGGAACTAATGCTAATATCAGCTGCTCTGCGCGGGCACCTCCGGTCTCGCACGGAATGGAAATCACGTGACATGAATCAGCGCTTCCTACTGGCCGTATGGACTAGTTCGTGTTTGCGCTGAACCATGCATTTTCACAGGCTTGTATCATGGGACATATTCAAGTTTGCTTAAATGGCACGACCTATTTACATTCCGCTCATCTTGTACGTCCCGTTCCATATGGTATCTCATTTTTTTTCATTTGTGGACATGTTCGTCTTTGCGTGTCACCTCCTCATTTGTTTTTTATGGTGGTGTCCGCTCAAGTTGGCTTCCTATATATTTCATATTCTAAATTGTTTGTTTTTTGAAATTTTGAGATCTAAATAATTTAATGAATTGTTTTCTGATTCTACTGTAAATTTTATTGGGTCTTAATTGCTTGGTTTCACCAACAATTGGTCTGGAATGTCATTAATGATTTTGTTGTTTTCCAAATAGTCTACGTAAATGTTGGCCACTATTCCTGATGCGGGAGATCCATTGCAACCCCATTACACTGCTCATAAATTTTTATTATTGAAAGTGAAAGTGGTATTTTCTAATAGGAATGTTATTAAAGACATAAATTCTGTGATTTGTATTTTACTTAGATTTCCAAATCTGCTGAGATTATTTTTAATTATTGATAAGCTTTTTTTACTGGAATGTTGGAGTACATGTCCTGAATATAGAAGGAATGCATTGTGTGTTTATTTTCCAAGATTACCGTATTTACTCGGCTATAGGACCCCTAATTTTTTTGTTCCGAAATGGGGTGGGGTTGCTATAGACGTGAACTTCGCAAAAATCTATTATTTTGGGGAAAGGGAGAGTGTAAAAATAAGCTATTTTATTTTGCTGCTACATAGTATGATATATTCAATCAGAATAAACAAAGTTTATCAGCAATGCTACACCACAACATCCGCGCAGCGAGTTCCGCAAAGGCCGAAGATACTACACCAGGGTTATATTTATATACGCACACCTCAGCATGGTGACAGATGCAGCTGACGAGGCGAGTGCACATAGAGATTACCCGGGGAATTACGTCATCCATCCCAGCAAGCCAGTAGTGGATAAGGAAACAAGACGACCTAGCTGTGACTGGGAAGGTGGAGGAGATGGTGGTTATGATGGGACTGGCAGAAACAAGGTGGAAAAGAGAAAAGGCTATAGACTATATTGGAGTGGGAATGAGGATGGAAAGAGGAATGGAGTGGGGGTAGTAGTGAGAGATGGGTTAAAAGAAGAAGTGGTGAGAATAAGTGACAGGATGATGAAGGTAAAAATATCACTGAAAGGAAAGTCTGTAGAGGTACTAGAGGTGACGCAAGAAAAGCTTGCCGAAGAATGCTGCGCAGATCTTCGGCGGTGTTCGGGTGTGCTCGGTACTGGCATACAGCGCCCCTACAGCAGTTCTGAATGGATCGTATGCCCAGGCTTGGTTTACAGCTGAGCCCGTTAATCAGCATTCGGGGGGACACCCAGGATCCCCGCAATGAGAATTAAAATATGCCGATTGATATTGGTATCTGCGCATCGTTGAGTTTCGACGAGCTTTTCTTGCGTCTGCTCTAATAGTGTATGCCCCACAGGTAGGCTGCACGGCTGAAGAGAAACAACAGTTTGAAGAGGAAATGCAGAAACAGGTGGGAGGAAAGAATGTGACTATAATGGGAGATTTAAATGCACTTGTCGGAAGGGAAAGACAAGGGTATTAAAATATGCTTGAACCAGAGGAAGGTGAAAGATTGTTGGATTTTTGAAAAGGAATGGCTTGCTGGTTAGAAACTCCTGGTTCAAGAAAAGAGAGAGCCACAAGACTGACCTGACTAGACTATATCCTGTACGATAGTGATATGAATAGAAACATCATTGACATCAAGGTAATTCCATCAGTGGCCTTAGATAGTGACCACCGACTGTTGGTAATGAACCTGAGAGGGACCCAGGATAAGAAAGTGGCAGAAAATCAGGATAGATGGATAAGGGTATGGAAGTTGAGAGGTTAAGAAAACAGAGTAGAATACCTAAGAATAGTGAATGGTTAAAAGTAAGAGGAGGAATGATACGGCGGACTATGTTCGAATGCTGAACGAAAGTGGTCGAGAAGTAGGGAATAAGGATGAACTCAAGAGCATGTGGAGGGAGTATTTTGAAGAACTCTTGAACCTGAATGGTGGCCCTGATGAAGAAATCGGGGAACTGGGATCAGAAGAGGACTTAACATGGAGGGAAGAGGAGGAGGCAGTGAGGAAGATGAAAGGAGGGAAGGCACCAGGTCTGGACGAGATAAGTGTAGAGGCATGGAAGGCTTTGGAGAAGAGAGGAGTAGGAAAGCAGACTATATGGAGGATAAGGGAAATGTACAATGGAAGTATAAGCTGTGTGAAGGTAGGAGGAGAGAGATCAGATTGTCTGGAACAGAAGAATGGCATGAGGCAAGGAAGTGCACTTTCACCGCTACTCTTCATTGTAGTGATGGACGATATAATGACCAGAGTGGCGGAAGTGATCGGCGAAAGAAGGATGAAAGTAATGGCATTTGCAGAAGATTCAATGATCTGGGGAAACAAGGAGGAGGAAGTACAGGAGCAGTTGGATGTATGGGAAGAAATGTACATGGATATGGGATGAAGTTTAGCATAAGTAAAACCGAGTGGATGATCACAACCAGGAAGAAGGAGAGAATCACAACGGGAATTACAATTTGGGGGGAAGAATTGAGGAAAGTAGAGAGTTTCAAGTATCTGATACAAGCATGATACAAGAAAATGGAAGAAACGACAGAGAAATAAATGAGCGGGGGAGGCAAGCAGAATTATTCCGGAAAAGCGTTAGGAGCCTGGTATGGAGTAAGGATGTCCCTCAAAACAGCAAAAGGGTCATATATAGGACGTACCATACTACGTTCCGATCTTGACGTATGGCTCAGAGACCTGGATTATGAAAGGAAGGGAGCGAAGCAGATTACAGGCTAGTGAGATGAAATTCTTGAGAAGCAGTATTGGATTGACAAAGGTGGACAGGTTAAGAAATGAGAAGATCAGAGAATTAGCCAATGAGTGTGCATTACAGGATATGGGCATGTTAATCCTTTCCTTCCCAAAGCGCCCGGATATGTAAGTCAAAGCGCCCGTGTATGTTCTGGCATTCTCCTGCCACCTCTCGTATTGC
This sequence comes from Meconema thalassinum, assembly GCA_946902985.2. NCBI lineage: Eukaryota > Metazoa > Arthropoda > Insecta > Orthoptera > Tettigoniidae > Meconema > Meconema thalassinum. The sequence goes on along the minus strand of OX336392.1, from coordinate 4,006,271 downwards.
TGTGGAATCAAAACTAATTGTGAACTATAGGTAATGCGTCAGGCAGACATAGGACAGCATTTAGAAGGCATAGTGTTGCTTTTAGCGGTAACAATATTTGGTTGGTTCCTCAGTTTAGGGGCTGCGACAACGCGGTCATGTAGCCCCGTGTACTTTGGGTGTGCTTAGAATCTGTCTGATAACCGGTGTTAATTGTGATGACTGTATTAGTGTGTATTATCTGTTTTTTAATTCAAGTACGGACTGCAGACTTGTGAATTTTTCAAATAGTTCCTACTTTTGCCGCCAAACGCCACCGTCAACGACTACTAGTTCAGAACTTAGCTATCAGATGCCACCGCAGTCAGCTCTTGGCAACGAACGTAGGAACCTAAGAGCGTAGTTTACATTCTTAACCTATACAATTTAGCTTCACACAGGTGTAATTAGTGGAAGGTTCTTTAACATGCCATAAATCTATGACATGGGACCGACGGCTTTACTTCCCCTTCAAAGGAAGGCATACTGAGGGATTTTTAACGCTCTTAAAAAATCCGACGTTTTCGGCCGAATTTGAACCTGCGATCTTGGGCATGGCAACTCAGCATGCTACCAACTACGCCACCGAAGCCGCCAACAATATTAGTTCCTTGACCTATCTCCCAGCTGTTGCTAGGAAACATGGCTGGACTCTCAGATGTCGATGTCCTAAACAGAATTGAATAGAAGCGATGTTAGTGATTCTGAAAGCTCGTGTGGAAGTGATTTTCTGTATGATTTAGATGTTAAATGATAGTAACAGTGATATTGATTAGGATACAGTAAACCAGCGTACTGTAAATGCCGGTGGCCTACAACCAAACATTCAACCTTCCCTGCCTTTTACTGGCGATGGGGGTAGACAATGGGAACTAAGGACTCCATGAAGCAGGCTACCGAGATGTATATATTAGCAAATTTAAATTAGGATTTGGCAATTTTTGTAGTATGGGCCAATGTGACTAATTCTGGGAGAAATAAAAAGATGCTGAAGTGGTTCTGAACCAAGGACCTTAGGGAATAAAACGGTAAACAATGTAAATATGTGTACATTTTTTTTGAAAACTGTGCGAGTTGGGATGGGAAAACTGAATGAGAGAATTGAGAAGGATAAACTAAGGTGGTTTGGACATGTAAAGAGGATGGAGGAAAATAGAATACCAAGACAGATGCTGGAGGCCAAGTGCAAGGGTAAGAGAGCAAGGGGAAGACCTAGAACAAGGTGGATCGATTCAGTGAAGAACAGCGTGAGAAAAAGAAGTCTGGACTGGGACAAGATCGTGGAAGAAGAATTGTGGAAGGAAAGAGGAAAGTGGAGAAGTGCCATAAATACCCCGACCCGGCAGGAGCTGGATAAGGGGAAATGATGATGATGATGATGTGCGAATTCCATTACTGACACATTTTTCAAACATAGTTTCATAATTATTGTTTGTGACCAGATTATATGAGGGCAGACTTCAAACCAAGGACCCCAGGGGAGTGTGACTTACTGTGGGCCATTGCATGTCTCTTGGTAGTTCACATGTAAAATTGTATTTTATTTGAATGTACTGTATTATATAGTTGGAATGTTATGTGCAAGAGTTTATAACCATGTGTACTGTACTTCATATTCTAAAATAATAGGGTGATTTCTGGGGATATCATGCCTGGAAATACAACAAGGAAAGGGTTAAGCGAATGGATACCCAGCATGATACACGATATGAAAATAGAGGGAAAAAGACCAAGAGGAAGGCCAGAGATGAGTGGCTGAAGGGTGTGGAGGACTGCGTGCGAAGAAAGGAGAAGACTGGACCAAAGTGGTGACGGACAGAATACGATGGAGAGGCTTATGTTCCAAACAGACCCAGCCAATGGCTGGAAACTTTGCAAGAGGATGATGATGACCATAAATTCTTCGTCCCATTGCTGAAATCAATTGAATTTATGTAATTTGTGTTGGCTTCGAATTTTATGTTTTGTGAGTTAACTGCTGAACATATTTAGCTAATTTGTAAGTTGGACTTTTATTGGTCTGATTGGTATGCCTCCTTCACATACACTAGTACAGCCATATAATATCGCAGGTTATCACACATGGGGCTCTATGACACAACAACTAGGCTATATTAAACAGAGCTTGTAACTTAGAGCACATAACAAACATCAGATTGCAAATAACACTGACACTTTTCTCGTTGTGTAGTAACTAGCATTCTTGGCTGTCCCCCTGGATGCCCTGGTTCGATCCACGGCTCTTGCAAGAAATTTTAATTCTGGTGTAGAGGCTGGAACGGGGTAAGGCAAAACTGAGGAGAGGAGACCCCTTATTACTCTGAAACCTCTCTATAACGGACACCCTTGGGACCGTAATTACTGTCCGCTTAAGAGGGGTGTCCACTATGGAGACGTTTAGAGAAAATGATTGCAATTTGGCAAATGTACTTGTGCAGTATTGTGTACTTAATGTGAAAACTTAGGGTTACGCGCGGTAAATCAGTTCAGTTTCGTCCGCATTTAAAATGTTTTCCGGCGAATAGCCGTCAGTGATGGAAGGCAATTTTTCTTCCCAGCTTGAAACAATCCATATCAACAGTGGAGGATTCTCCGCAAATTGCTCTAAATTTTATATCGCGGCGCTTTCTAAAATTCTCGAGGCTTTGAAATCTCCGATACCTAATTCTACCGCGAAATCCAATGCTTTGGCTTGTATCATTGGTCCGGACACAGGGACGTTCTGACTTCTTATTTTGCTAAACCATTCGATCACTGCCTTATCAATAACAGCACCAATATCACTTTGAAACTGTCTAATTTAGCTCATTACCATTAAGACGCCATACCTTAATTACCTCTTCTTGTTTTTTCACAATTTCTGCTGCCTGTGTCTTTCCAATCTTACACACTTCACATGGTTTCCGTACACCACATTTCTCATGTTTGTGATAATCTATGTTACTATGTCTACTTCCTTTTATAAAGTTAAACTTTTACGAGGAGCCATTTCAAATGCAATCACTTGCTACTGTAACGCACAGGTCCTACAACAGATTTAAGAAGATTGAAAGCGGTACCGTTAGGCCTAGGTTTATTTTTTGTGCAGTGCGGAATTTAGGGGATGGGAAGGTCAACAATAACCAGCTTCGAGGAAGCACAGGATGCGTCAAAAGTACATTAACACAACAGGGTGTTCATACAAGACTAATAATAGACCTACAGAGATGAGATTTCTTTTCAAAACAAGTGTCACTAAGAGAGGTTGGTTGAGTTTTTTAAATGCGGCCGGGGTCCGTGTCCGTTATAGCGAGTGTCCGCATCAGAGAGATTAATTACTAATATACTTAGTAGGGATTTTGTCACGGACCTAGAAAATCGTCCGATATGAAGGAGTGTCCGTTAAGTTGTATAGGTATGATCAACTTTTCAATACAACATCTATTTACAACTCAATATGGGAAGAACAATCAAATATGACTCAAGTACATGTGAAGAGTAGCGTTCGATTCCCACCTCAGCCATTCTGGAAGTGCTTTTCCGTGGTTTCCCACTTCTACTCCAGGAAAATGCTGGAACGATTCGTAACTTAATGCCACCGCCCCATCCTTCCCCATCCTTAGCTGAATTGTTTCCTGCTGGGTGCCTTTCGTGATTTTACATCAGTGGATAGATATTTGGGAAAATGTGAGGTACTGATCCTGGTTTTAATTTCCAGTTCACACGAGGAAGTTGCACGTTCTCACAGTTCACTAAGAACTTCCGAAAAATACTCGTCACAGATTCTACTTTTGATCGTCAATTGCTTATCTTTCCGTGGAATAACTCCTGCCCATTTCACAAACAGATTTGTTTCGTTTGTTGATTTGAAAGAAGGTCTACCATCAGCTTTTCTTCTGATTTACATCCAAGAACGAAACAGTACGACATTTTCTCCAAACAGTAGAAAATGTAGTTGTTTGCATACAGTAAGCACTGCACAGGCTCGTAACACAGACATTCGTAATATATTACAAAGAAACAAATTCCCTCGCATATATGACTTCAAGGCTACAGTGGTATGGACACGTGAAAAGAATGGGAGAAGAGAGAATACCACGGAAAATATTGGAAATGGAGTGGAAGAAAAAGAGACTTAGAGGAGGACCGAGGGATAGGTGGCTAAAGGGGGATGAAGAAAAGTGTCGAGAGAAAAGGAGTTAATTGGACAACAGTGACAGAAGAGAAGTGGTGGAAGGACAGAAAACGATGGAGAGGCTTGTGCTCCAAGCAGACCCAACCTGCTCTAGTTGATGATGATGATGATGATATGACTTCTCGTGTGCAGGATATTTCAGTACTAACCTCGTTTTTTTTTTCCCGCACGTGTTGAGGTGCGGAGCGACTTCTGCGCCACACACTGGCGACAATGCTTGAAGAGCGGAGTGATGACACTGTTATTTCTATTCGTCATGACTTGTCTTAAGGAAACTTGTGTTTGTGTTAATATTTATCAAAGTAATTTGTTTTTATTTTAGACCTGGTGGTGAATTGAATCCTGGAGAAGATGAAGTAGAGGGTTTAAAAAGGCTGCTGACTGAGGTATGTTTTTTATGGGTTATTTACTTATTTCACCAGAGTCTAGTTGTGGAGAATATGAATTCATGTGCTTTGATGAGCCTCGTTGACAGCTTTTATGGAGTTAATGAACAGAGTTACCGAATTTTCATATACATTTTTATAAAATTCATTTCCAAGCTTGGAATGCCTTCCTCATTTTTCACTGTTTTAGTCTTGTAGTATTGCTTAATTGTTTAACCAAGAGTGTTTTGTATGCCTCTGAGCAATAATTGTGCAAATACAGAAACATGCATTATGCATGAATTATTCCAATTTTTTAAAGTTGTATTTCTGCAAAAAAGAGAATATGATAATTTCTGTTAAAGTTTTCCAGGCTTGTAGGCTGTGAAAGCCAAAGCTTTTTTTTTTTTTTTTTTTAAATTACACCCTCATTGGAGCACTTAAATCAATACAAATACAATTAAGTCTAACAACAGTATTTGGAGATTAGCGATTCAGCTTCTTCTGCACCCAATATGTCTTCATTCTACCTGACCTGGCTGCCCTTTGTTCATCTGTGATGTGTAGTTTTTCCGTTCAAATGTTGTTAATGTGAATCGTGTTTATTCCTTAAAATATTCTTCTCTTCTCTATTTTTAATTTGAAGCATCGTTAAATTTAATTCATCTAAATCATGCTGGATCTCTTTGAATCAGCTGTTCTTTGTTTTACTCTTCCAGAAGTAACTAAACAGCTGTTTTATTAGTCTGGTTTATGGTAGGAGTGAAATATGGCAGAAAAAAGAGAATCTACTTTCCCGCATTGTATCTACCGATATACCACTTCATTCGGCAGCAATCTCCATTGGCCATTTACTTGATGTTCATTGTTAATAATTGTTCTGATGATTCTTCTGTCTGCTTTCTGCAGTTTGTCAGTTGTTGATTTGATGTTCAACTTGAAGAGTGTTTCACTACCATATGTTGCCTCGGGTTTAACAACAGAATTGTAATGCCGAAATTTGGCATTCATTGAGAGAGATTTCCTTTTGTAGGTTGGCCAGGTGATTCGTTGTGCTTGTTTCAGTTTGGATGTTCTACTGTCTATCGATGGTTTCTCGTTTTGAGTTCCAGGTGATAATCTCCCCAAGATATTTGAACGTATTCACAATCTTAATTTGTTTACTATTGTATAGTTGAGATATTGGTGTGTCAATTCTGAAGTTCGGCATAATTTCAGTCTTTTCATACGAGATTTGTAGACCAATTTTGCATTCAATTTTTCCGAGTTATTAGATTTTAAATTTTGCCTCTTCCACAGTACTTGCTAGTAGTGCAAGATCGTCTGCGAATGCCAGGCAATTAAGTTTGATATTTCTGCCAATCTTAATGGTTGGAGGATACTGCTCATTCCATTCTCGCATGAATTTCTCCAATGCACAATTAAACAATAAGGGCGAAAGACCATCTCCTTGGCGGAGTCAAGTTTGGATTTCGAATGGTTCTGACAATTCACCTCTAAATTTTACTTTTGATTTAGTATTCTCAAGGGTAATTCCAAGAAGGTTGATCAGGGTGTCGACCGGTAACGAAAGTAATGAAAAAGTAACTAATTTTACAAATGGGAAACGAAAGTAACTAATTTTACATACGGGTAGCGAAAATTTTCTGAAGGCGGATAGAATCATTTTTAAACTCACGCCTCTAGGCTCAGAGATTGCGGTGGAGCGAGTTTCACGCTAGCGGCGCCTATTGCATAAGCTATATTTCTCCGTACCCGACCTCGAGGAAATGCATACTGAGGATACCCTGAGTGGTATACATCGTTCAGCGTATATTTTTGGCATCAAGATGACTTTTTAGTTTTGTGTGAAATATTTATCTGTGTTATTAGGAAACCTGACTTTTCACTAGACGTTTATTCGCGTAAACTTCTCGCATTTATTTGGAGACTATGTCAAATTGAAGTCCAGAAATAACGCGAAATAATTTAATGTCGCAATCTTGCGAAATGTTACCGTTTCGAAAAAATAATTATGAAAAAGCTTCGAAATACGTAGGCTATAACTTATTTTAAAAATCTGTCTCGTAAATTTGCGACATCCAGTATGGTTAATTCGAAATTCCGTTATATGTCGATATTTCCTTCGACCTTTGGTTCCATCGGATATACTATAATCTAACCAGTTATTTCGAAAACTTCTACCGTATAACTAGTATAATTCGTGATTCGCATTCGAAAGAAAATTTTCCTCTAGTCGTATTATTCGTGCAATCCTCTCAGAATAATTCTTAATATTTGATACATACTTCGAACATTCATACTCAAGACGGCCGGCTGACCTCACGACTTGCCTGCGGGAATCTCGCCAAATGGACCGAGATCGACGTCAGTTGCGTAAAATCATAACCCGTCCCCTATCGTGAAACTGTGACCACGAGGACTGCGGGAATCCCGTCAAAGGTGTTTGGTCAATCACGAAACATTCCGAAACCTACTCGCTACTTTTCCCATGACCGTATACTTAAAAGCGTACGGGAGCGAGAAGTGCATCAACCCACTTAGATATGACAGTCTACGTAGTGTCGCGATACTAATTTCTCCTCGTGATCCACCCTGACCTGTGGAACTCCCAACCACAGCATAGGGACAGCGGGAATCACGGTGCCGGCCATACAACTTGTCCATAACTACTCGTGAATTTTAACCATGCCCAACCTTGAGCTTGCCTCCGCCATTCTGTCAGGACGGATAGACGGGTGCGGCTATGCATAATATCGCGAGGACAATGTGAATCTCTTAGAACGGTCGAGAGCGGCAGCGATTACGATACATGGCGATATTTCTCCGCATTCAATGACTAGGACAACTGGATTCTTGTCAAACGGGCAGCAAGTGGCGCAGATTGTGTAATAATGCCCGACCTGAAGGACAATGGAAATCTCGTCGAATGACTAAAAGTGACACCGATTATCTAAATCGCGATATTTATCCATGTTCTATCGCGAAAACTACGGGAATCTCTACACCGGTCGTGTAGCATCTCAAAATTTCTCGTACTTGACTGCGAAGACAGAATTCGGTAACAATCACGTCCCATAAATTTCTTCGTGATCTACCGCGGGGACAAAGGAAATCTCGCCAAACGGTCAAGAGCAGAGCAACTTCTTGGCAATTTTAGAAAAGCCTTGTGCACAGGACAGCATATTAGCTGAATCAACTCATTTGATAATAAATATCTAGTAGACTCTTTATTTATTATTTTTAACATTTTTATAACTCCCTAAGTGAATTGTATTTACCGCTTTAAACACAGTTCATTGTTGTTTTTCTTCACCGCGTGATTAGCCCCTTTGCTTGCAGATTGCAGACGTATCTTGAATTCAAAGGTACCAGTAACTAAAATTAACTAAAAGGTAGCTAAAAAGAACTAATTTTTACTTCATCCTTACAGTAGACCAAATTCTCGAAGGACTTTTAATAATGACTCGCAATGGATACTGTCATAAGCTTTTTTAAAGTCGACAAAGGTGATGACTAATTGCTTGTTTGGAACTCTATGATGTTTCATGATCCATAAGACTAATAATTTGTTCGGGACAGCTCCTGCCTGGTCGAAATCCTCCTTGACACTCTCCCAGTTCTTGATCAAGTTGTTCATGAATTCTTGTATACAGTACATAATTTTTGAGAAAATCTCATAAGTTACATCAAGTAAAGATATACCCCGATAATTATTGGGAACTGATCTATCACCCTTCTTGTACAATTGGTGGATGATTGCTGTGGACCATTCTTCAGGTAATTTTTCTGTATTCCCGATGCCTATGATATGATTATGTAAATTTTGAAGGGTTTGTTTATTTGCATTTTTCCACAATTCTGCTACTAATTGATTTTCTCCCGCTGCTTTGTAGTTCTTAAGTGAATCAACTGCTTTAATCTTTTCTTTATTATTTGGCGGTATAACCTCGTCCAGGGGAGTTTTATTTTTCGGATTGGGATCAAATTCGAAGTGTTCATTTTGATCCTCGCAGTTGAGTAATTCTTTAAAATAATCCGCCATAATTTTGCCATTGTCTCTATTATTGTGCGACATTATCCCGTTTTTATTTTTCAACATAAGTGTAGGTGGAATGTATTTCGATTGATATTGCTTGAATGTTTGGTAATAATCTCTTGTTTTATGCTTATTAAATGCTTCATCACATTATTTAGGGTCTTTTTGATGATCTCTCTTAATTATTCTTATTTGTTTGGCCGTTTGTCTTCTAGCAGTAATTAGTTCATAAGCAAAATTTTAAATATTGATATAATTAAACCACACCTTGATTATTTATAACTCTGTGTTTTATTCTATCTGCTGGTCCACTACTGCCTTTTTTAAAGTAATTTGTAGTGAACTCTCTCTCTATAAAAATGAAGTGAACTAGCACCAACAGATAGGGCACAGGTGCTATCTGGGATTATTTTGTTCTTTAGTTCAAATAACATTTGCAAATAACACATAAGAGGCTGTTGCACACGCTTTAGGATGAAAATTTGTTGTATTAGCTGGCGGAAAAGTTTCGCATAAGATATCCCTTTTAACTATGTCCAACTGTCTTTGGCGACATAGCGTATCTACCGTATATACCCGAATGTAAGACGAGGTTTTTTCCCACATTTTGTGTTATAAAAATTTGGGGTCAGGGTATTAACATATTTATTTTTATTTTTTTATTGTTATAATTATTTGCAAAGTAGTATGTGGTGTTGGCATCTTGTAACTCACAACAAATCAATGTGTTAATGAAGATTAAAATATGGTTTGTTATGTTTAATTACCATGCATATACGAATAGCGTACATTTTGAGGTTAGGAATTACCGTATATACTCAAATACCACCCGCACATTTTTAAACAAATTCGGACGTAAAAAATTGGGGTGCGGGTCTTATTTGAGTCATCCAAATTTGAAAGATTTAAATTGCCCGCCGCGCGCGATATCGGGTGTTGCGAGTATCCGCTAGATGGTGCTAGCCTTCTTCCGGCTATAACTTTGTTTTACCGTAAGCACGCGGCGTCATACAGTCACACCCACGTTCTTTGAGTGTAAACATGAATGCTATGAAACGTTTGCGGTCATTTACTGTGAGTGAGAAATTGAAAGTTGCGAGGGAAGCTGAAGTTATTGGAAATCGTGCCCGGTAGGAAATATGATATTGACGAGTCATGTATTCGTGATTGAACGGGATGACGTCTATGCTGCGTGAACCGCCCGTTCAAAGCAGCCTTGAAACAGCTGTATACGGAGCGGATGGCGGCCGATAAGCACACACCGACTCCAACTGGTCATATTCAGCGCCCGAAAGTTCAGCTGCTGTGTTCGTGGATTTTGACGCATGGAATCGTATCTCTGGAGATCTCATACGGAAGAGCTTCAAGAAATGTAGTATTTCGAATGCTATGGATGGCAGTGATGACGACATTTAGTGGGAAAGTGATGGTGATAAAAGTTCTGAAGTTGGTACTTCTGATGACGATGAAAGTGTTTGTGTACTTTTATTTGTATTTTTAATCGTTTGATGTGTGTTATTTTAGGACGACTTCAAAACTGTTGGAAACTATTTTGGATCAATGCTATTCTGTTTATTTAGTTAAGATAGTAAATAATTTTGAGTATTTTTTTTTTTTTTAATTTTATTCATCAAAATCAGGGTGCGGGTCTTATTCGGAGGCGGGTCGTATTTGAGTAAATACGGTACGCATACATGTCATTTTAAGCGGATAAATTATATGTTCGAAAGCATACAGAAATATGTGTTAAAACAATCTTTACAAGAACAACCAGTCAGTTTTACGAGCAGTAATTGAGTGATCAACATATCTTAATTTAATAACGCCTCCCATTCTTGAACAAAGAAATTATAGAGTGTCTTGGAAAAGCGGGCAGAGTGATTTCTGATAACATGAGACGTTATAAAAATGAAAGCACGATCTTAAGGGCATATATTGTGCAAATTATGAGTTAGCGAGTATTTTTTTTGAAAAAATCTGTAAAGAGGCAGTTGATAACTAGGCCTCGTCTTATATTCGGGGTCATCTCACATTCGGGTATATACGGTACTTAAAAAAAGAAAACACCCCATAGTATAATCTCTCACACCTCTTAAAGATTCCGTCATATCTTGATCACCGCATCAAATTCGCACATTGTTTGTGATTATCATATCCCAACGAATTGTGGGTCAAATTTAAGGACGACATGTCTAAAGATATTTTGCATCGTGTACGTCGTCAAACTTTAAATCCGACATTGCAAATGACAACAGAAATTGATCATGATAGGAGACATGTGTTTATTGGCGAATCAAGTGTTGCCGTATTTGGAGATGATATCACCCATTCGTCCAATGCACAATGCATTTAACCACGAGTTACAAAGAGAACAACAATAATGACACTGAAGCATTAGCCGAAGCAGTTTGTACATATGTTCTGCAATTGAATCAATAACAAAAGACTGTGTACGACTCTAAAAGCTGTAAACAAAGGAACTGGTGGAATTTACTTCCTGTATGCTCCCGGAGGCACTGGAACAATGACACCCCTGGTGTCATACGCGACGATCACCATCAATTTGACTAGGGAAGGATTCTGACGGAACTTCTGCCTCCTTGGTGATCCAGCATGTTGCCACTGCGTGGACTTACGTTCAGTTGTCGTTCGTATGCCCTGGCCCAAAATTCATCGATGGCGATTATTCGTGACAAGAATTGATCGCCGTCCTGTTGCCAGGGTGCAAGGTGGTCGGAGCATATTGCATAGCGCACCCACCTTTCAACTTCCATTAGTGCATGCGTATTTGCAGCTCATTACGCAATATCCTGTGGACGGTGCGTTTCTCGATGCCACTTGCCCTTTCTAACTCCAGTAGCGTCCATCGTCTGTCTTCATCCAGGAGCTGCTCGATGACGGTACGTGCCACATCGGTCCGCACACTGACAGGTCGTCCCGAAGGTTGCTCCTCACTGGTTGACACACGTCCTTGCTAAAACTTTCCTATCCACCATGCTACTGTACGGTATGGTAGGGCATTATTCACGGTGACATTCCATGGCATTTCTCCCTCAGAGATGTAAGCACGTTGCTCAACACTCGCACGACACAGCCCTCGCTGCGCTACTACCAGCTATCACAAAGCCATCTGTTATTCTGCATACACACTATGCCTGCGAAACTTCCACACGACACACATACGTTGTGATCCGTTTACGTATCTACAAGACAAAAAATAGTTGCCCCAACCCTCGTATTTAGATTTCCACCTCAACATTTATATAGCCTATATATTCCAAATTCGTATAATTTAATCTGTGTTAAGAGGGGCAGATGCCCTTGTAGTTCCGCCCCTTAAAACATCAATAACTAACAGCTCCAATCTCTGTTGTGGCCAGCAACGTTCTCATTGTTGCTTTTCTTATCCAAGTTCTTGACTTCTTGTTCCAAGATATGCTTGGTTAACCTGTTGTCATCCATTGTGTATAAATGGCCAAATATTTCTATGGTCTGGTATGTTTCATCGTTACATTTGGTAGTTCTTAGCGGACTGAGCATTTCCTTTCAGTACTCGCATGTAGGCATTCCGGTTTTACTAGAATATTACACATTTAAGGTTTTTAATTGAAGAAAAGTTATACCATACCCTCTTTCCATCTTGTGTACAGTTGATTTCTCTAATCCGGTTTTCTTGAATTGGGTCCCTTCTTTATTTGACCAACTTCTGAACTCCCCATCTTCAGTTTTTGATAGCCCTCAAATTTTTCTTAGAACTTTTCTTTCCTGCTTGTCTAGCTCATTTCTCCTGTTTTGGTAGCATTAACCATGGTCTTCATTTATTTGCTTCTTTGTCAATTCCATTAATTTAAATTATTTCAACCCCTTCCTGGTGCAGTGACTACCGTTCTTGGCTGTCACTCCGGACGTCCGAGTTTGATTCCCAACTCTGCTAAAAAATGTAATTCTGGGGGGGGCTGGCTGGTAGGGATACTCGCATTCTTGGTTTCTACTCCAGGCAAATGCTGGGATGGTTCCTAGCCCAATTCACCAATGCATATGCTAGTACGGCCATCACACAAATACCATACACGATGTTGCTGCCTGGAGGGAATGTGGAAAGTTACAGTTACATAACTAGGGACCTGAAAATTTAGCATCTATTTTCCTTTAAATTAGCATTTATTTTTTTCCTATTTAGCATCTATTTTTGGAAAATTAGCATCTATTTTTTTCTGGATTCTTACCGACTATATGACTATTGGCGACATGTTATATTGTTTAAATACACATTAATACCCTAACTGCACTTGAGATACAATTTAATGTTCAAATGAAAGCTTCCGTCGTTTGGCACCCTGTAGTCTTTCAATAACAGAGGTTTGTTTGGGTTCAGAAACTGTTGCGCATTCTCGTCGCTTCGCAACATGTTTTACCGATGTAATATGTTTCTGGATATTGTCCTTCTTCTCCCACCCAACACGGCAGTTACAATACAGTATTTGCAAATTGAACCTTGAAGTGCTTGAAGAGTACAAAAAGAATAAGGTTACTATTCAAGCGGCAAGCCGCAAAATTTTCCGTTTAGCGAAGTCCACGTGTCCGACAAACCACCTGTCGCCACGATGCGCCAAGTACACAAACGAGGTTCGTTCGTCAGCTGTCTGAATAAGTTATAGATAGTCGAATGTTCGTATCGATACAGAAATCGATTGTTATATCAACCGCACACTGTGAGTCGGAGATGAGGTATTGCTAGCGAGCAATTAGGCCACCTACTAAACATTTTCTTTTGTTTAATTAACAAATTTGCAAATAAATTAGCAGATTTAAAGTAATTTCGCTATAAAATCGCACTTATTTGGTATTTTCGCATTTTGCCGCACTTTGATATACGGGCTGCTTTTTTTTTTTTTTTTTTTTTTTTTTTTTTTTTTTTTTTTTTTTTTACGTTAAAATTATCGTAGGCTTGGATTCTGTACGAAATTTAAAAATTCGTATTTATCACTAATACGATTTTTTCAGGTCCCTATGGATAACATTTGCCAAATGTTGATCGTATTGCGGTATGACAAAAAGTGTAATGGAGCAAGGAATTGTGTTTCACCATTAGAGTCTGTTCTTTTCATAAAAACTGTTGCACTATGAGCTTGGAAATGTTTATCTTCAGTTTAAACCCACATGTTCGTTCAAGATAACAGCTGATTTAAGAAAGACAACACATCCCTCATGGGGCTTTTTATGAAAAGCCTTAATGGTATCTAATGTAATTTTCCTCAACGTTGTTTGTTTCTTTTGCCATAAATAGAGGCGAATGAAATGCAGCAAATAATTTTCTTTAGAGCAAGGAAATAGCTCCATTAAAATGTCCGATAGCTCAAGAGAGTGAAGTATTTTGATCAGTAGAACACTGGCAATTAGGAGGTATAATGGGTCCGGAAAGTTCTCCCACGTAAGGTTAGAATTTAACCACTCGAGTATTGGGAGGCGACAGAGATGCCATAATTAACCAAATACAGTGGAACCTCGTTAGTACGTTTTTCAAGGGACCGAAAAATTTGAACGTAAAAAGCGGGAAAACGTACTAATGAAAAATGATAATTAAACATCATTAACTTGTTTCAGTGAGGGAAAAGTAAAAAACGTGATAATCGGAAGTACGTACTATCGAATATACAATTTTAAACAGCCTACAGAATTATTGCATTACAGAACTAGTTTATACAGCACAGAGAAATGAGAGCAATGAAAACAAGAGAATAATGTACTACCGTATACCGGTACCGTACTCGTAATTGAAGTACTGTAGTACGAGTTGAAATATTTAGTTTTCTATAATTGATTTCGGCTTAAATACATGTTTTTCTTGATATTCTGTGGAAAAGAAGTGCCGTATTCTTTGGCGTGAACGATTCGATATAACCGAAGTTTTCTTTGAGGTTAGATATGCTCGCGCGAGTACAGAAAAAAAACTACATCCACGCACTTAAGGTGAGGATTATACAAAGGATCTCCTATTTTGGAGCGCCACCTCCATTATTTCAATACGACGCAAAAAAATTATCACTAGGTTTCACCACTTCTTCGGTAATGTAATGCGTATTTGCGGGAATCAGATTGTATTGAGTTTCAAGGTCTATACGGTAAAATTGTGGGATCGGATCGTATCCAAACTGGTGTTCAGGAACATATAAACGCATATCGTATTGAAAGCGATTCTGCGCTGACAAAAATGCGATCGTACTAAAGCGATGCGCCGCAAAATATGCAACGTGACCTTGTTTAAAGGTTCTGTGCTCATGGGCTATATAACTCACGCTACGCGACAGATGACGGGGCGGCCGGTCGTCAAACGCACGCTGCCGCATTCACGGAAGGACGAGACACAAGTGGTCGGCCGGCATACGCACGCCAATCTGTGGTGTATTTCGAAACAGAGAACGTGTTATAGGTGGCATGTTCTACTGGCGCGAGAGAGACACGTCGGCTATCTTCCGTGTTGCGTCATAGCTTTCAAGCCACTTCTACACCGTCAGCTATCTTCTGTGTTGCGTCATACCTCAAGCCACTTCCACACCGTCAAAACACACTAATCGTCTACACTGTCAATAACTATCAGAGAATAGGAAGCAATATTGCATCGTGTTTTCAAGATGCCGAATTTTATAATAAAATAAGAATAAAATCCGGTTCCCTAACAAATAGTACAACGGAAATTTGATCGTCGTAAGCGGGAATAGAAAACGTATTAAGGGGATATATCAACGTGTAATTAGTAGGAATGGGGCTGGGACTTGAGAAAATCATCGTGTTAAACGGGAAAACGTCGTAACTGAGAACGTGCTAACGAGATTCCACTGTAACTGTAATCAGACTAAACACGAAATAACTGCGTGGGCACTGCAAGTTTGAATAAAGAGAATGCATCCTTTGGTGGTTTAGAGAAAAAAATGTGGAAAAACTAAGAAGAAGAAGAAGGATTCTAAAGGAGGAGAGAATTACATGATCCCGTACAATCTTTGTAAACATCATTAAATTATTTTCCCCTAGTAACTTATATTTGTCTTCCCTCCCAAATTTTCCATAATCTGTAGGTGAATTTCCAATATTAGTCTTAATGATATCCAAGTTCCAACTTTCTAAAGGTATATCTGTGTTAATACCGTATTTACTCTCGTACAAGACCCTCTCATATTAACGAAATACAGGTAACTAACGATGCACGTTTACTACAGAGTTCCTGCTATTCCTATTTTCGATACGGTATTCAGCGGACGTTCCTGCATTACTGTAAATATTAGAAGTGTACCAATTGCTGTTAAGGTACTTTGTGGCAGTACAAGAATATGCATTCTTTCCTACCTACAGAAAGTTAGGAGCTAGCTGTCGTAACAGAAATAACCCGGAAACCCCTGCCCCAAGGCTGCATTCCTAGCCAGACAGTCACACTCTTTGTTAATACCATTAAAGGAAAAGAATTTGCTTGTCTGCCTTTTCGAGAAGAACATACATTGGAAACATGCTTGTGAAAATATTAATTAAATAGAGAACACTTATACAATCTGTCACTCAATGTACTGTATGTCATTCTCGAAGAGAATCAATGTTTTTTATAATGTTACAAAATGAAGAGGACAGGCTGAAGAAGGTGGTTATTACCCCCCGAAACATGTGCCTGTAAAGTGTTATAAATGTTTATTGTACTAAAAAGGCGGACAAGCAAATTCTTTCCTTTAATGAACTATGTCAATACGGACCAATATAGAAGTGATTGTTGGAGAACGTTAATAACAATAAGCGTAAAAGTTTTTCTGCTTCTTTAACTATTCTTACGTTTTTCTGATAAGAACCGTGGGTGGATCGCCGGCGGTTTATTCGCTGTTCAACCAGACATGATCAGGTATTGATGAAAGCAACAAGAAAAATTAATGGTTGCGAAAAAGAACGCTAGATCTCTCCGCAGGCTGCAATTGGGTAAATATTCTGAAGTGCATAAGAAGGTGTTGGTATGGGTACCGTACTCACAATAATGGATCTACTTTTAATTTTACTTTTAATTTTAAAGGAGAATATCCCTAGCGGTATTTTCCGTTCATTTCAGATGCAATGAACAAAAAATTAGGCCTACTCTGCCACGCACGTATACCGGTACTCGCCGTGATCGCGGGAGATTTATTTCACACTAATATTGTATAATGGTCCATAATTGTATCTTTTAAACCTGAATAATAAATTTTCTGTTATGAAATGTATTTTCAAGGATGTTGGCATGTATAGTTATTTAATGGATATCATGATACGCTATTAATTTCTGAGATGTGCGCATATCAGACCCTCTTCAATTTTTCAGCATTAAAAATAGGATAAAAACGGGTCTTATATGCGAGTAAATACGGTAGTTAGCATGTCCTCAGAAAGGATTGCAATACAGTGCACTCTCGTTAATTCGCGGTAATTAATGCACGAACTTCCGCGAATTATCGAAAACCGCGAATTATCCGCAGTTATTTTTGTTAAGCCTAGGAAGAACAAAATTATTGGTTAAAATATTGACATAGGCTTGAACACGTGAAACAATAATTTTAACTCCTGATTGTAGTGTCTTATAAGGCATGCTAGGTAACTGGTAGGCCTATGTGGATTATGCCTACGGTACATTAATATTTAACAAAAAGCCGTCATCACTTTTTGTTTCTTAAATCGTTTATTCTAATTTTCGATTGCACATTTCCGAAGAAAATAATATATGAGAACGAAAATTCATCTTGTTTTTCTGTATAAGAGATAAGTGTGACTAGAGACACTAGCTTGACTGTGGGAAACTTTCTGTATTTCCGTTGCATCACTCTCGCACTCTATATCAACTGGATCTCCGTTTTCCTCACCAACAGTCAAATTCCGTCATAATAGTCTTTATCGACGTCTAACTTGCCCGTTCGAAATATCGTCGTTACAAAAGTCGGCAAGCGCTTGCTTTTGTACAAGCGGAGTAGCGGTACTTTTCTCCCGACTTGTTGACTGCATGAAGAGCATCGAACAAACATGCCCTCGGTGTCGTGCACGTTTGCGCCATTACGCAATAATCACTGTTTACAATACGCTGTCCGCGCATCCACCCTTCACAACTCACAGGTCAGCGACCTTGGAGTGTGGCTGTTGGGAAAGGGAGGGTTGGTTCCGAATGAAAGTGCATTCCTCTTGTATTGTTTGGGCTTCGAAGACAAAGGAAATCTGTGCTATACCACTCGCGGCAACATGCTCGTAAGTTTTGAAGATTGCGCAAGTAGGCCTACTGTTACATCGCAGAGAAACTCAGTTCAGTCTTCTCGAATCTCAATGATTGTCGTCTTTACGCATTGCGTCGCATCAAAATTCTTTTAAACGACAGAGAGATTGCTTTACTTAGCGTGATGATAAGTTGCTGTGAGAATTCCCATTTAAAAAAATACTCGTGGAGACCCGCGAATTATCGGGAGTGCACTGTATCCACAAAGTTCTAGTCTTATTCCGGGGTGGATTCCTCTTTGATCTTTTCTCCCATCTCCCTGTCTCTCACTGGTATTGATTGTTAATTCCTTTAATACATACAGTATTTATTTAAATTTTATGGCCTTCATGTGGTGAATTCTATTCAAAGGATTTTGGTTTTTATCTTCTTTCATCGTCTGAAATCGCCCTCCCTATCGTTCGTTTGTTGATCTTGGTTTGTAGTGTGCTTTTGTTTATCTTGGAGTTACTCTATTTTATCTGGTTTGTTTTCAACTCATCATCATCATCGTTTCTTCGCTCCAGCAAGCCGGGTGCGGTTATAAATGAGCAGTCTCCAATTTGTCCTGTCCATCCATAACTGTTGTTTTTGTATTTGATGCCAGTTCTTATCTCTAGTTTCAAGGTCCTTATAAATTTACTTCTCCCACCCATCGCGATGTCTTCCTCTTGGTCTCTTTCCAGGGACACTCTGGCCAAAGTACACTGGAGGTATCCTGTGGGGAGCCATCCTCTTCATGTGACCATACCATCTCAATCTCTTGAGTTCGAGTGTCTCCAGCAGGCTCCTTTCCAATCCCAGTTGTTGTCGGATATCCTCATTCCTTATTTTGTCCATTTTCGTCTTTTGAAGGCAAGAACGGAGGAACTTCAATTTTACTGCCTGGAGAAGACTGTTTGTTGGTCTAGTAAGAGTTGCTGCTTCCAGACCATATGCTAGTATAGGTATTAAGTATATCTTGAACAAACTAATCTTGGAAGTTTGTGGAAATGTTTCGTCCCAAAGTAGCTGACGCACTGCGTGATAGAAATTGGAAGCTTTCTATATTCTGTTGTTAATCTCTTGGTGTATGGTATTGTCTGTCGACCAAAATATTATGTGCACTTGAGTTTGAAGGTTGTTTGTGAAGTAACCAATTGCCCTACATAAAATCCAAATATCATCATCATTTTCGTCGTTCTATTTTACGTTAGTTCATGTAGGTTTGGAATTTTTAATTTGTTGTAGTTTGAGTCTTCAGTCTTTTGACTGGTTTGATGCAGCTCTCCATTCCTCCCTGTCCTGAGCTAAACGTTTCATCTCTACATAGCTACCACACCCTACATCCGAGGCAATCTGTTTAACATATTCTAACCTTGGTCTACCCCTACAGTTCTTGTCCTCGACCCTTCCTTCCATAACTAAGCTTGCTATTCCTGGGTGTCTTAGTATGTGCCCTACCAACCTATCTCTTCTCTTCATTAGCAGTCGCCAGAAACATCTCGTCTTAATACCTCTTCGTTTGTAACCCTATCTACCCATCTGATCTTCATCATTCTCCTGTAACACCACATTTCAAATGCTTCAATTCTCCTCTTTTCTGCTGCACCAATAGTCCAAGTTTCACTTCCATAGAGCGCCACACTCCAGACAAAGGCTTTCAAAAATGACTTCCTAATACCTAAATCTATATTCGATGTCAGCAGATTCCTTTTTTGTAGAAATGCTTTCATTGCCTGAGCCAACCTACTTTTTATATCCTCTTTGCTTCGTCCATCACTGGTTATTCTGCTTCCTAAGTAACAGAAGTCTCCTACTTCCTTCAGCTTTTCACCTGCCAATTTGATCTCCATAGAGGTTTCTGATTTATTTCGGCTGCATTCCAGTATTTTTGTTTTACATTTATTAATTTTCATCATGAATTCTTTCCGTAAGACGGAGTCCATACCATTCAAAAACTCATTCAAATCCTCAGGCTTGTCGGCCAAGATGACGATGTCATCAGCAAATCTCAGAGTTGAAATTATTACTCCTTGAATCTTCACTCCCACTTTAAATTTTTCTCTAATTTCCTTCATTGCTTGTTCAATGTAAAGATTGAAAAGTATGGGTGATAAGTTGCAGCCTTGCCTAACACCTTTCTGAACATCAGCTTCTATCTCATGTCCTTCAGCTCGAATGACTGCTGTCTGGTTTCTGTATAGATTGTAGATCACCCTCCTATCCCTGTACTTTATTCCAATAGATTTCAAAATGTCAAACAATTTAGTCCAATCAACATTATCAAAAGCCTTTTCTAAGTCTACAAATGCCATGAACGTTCTCTTATCTTTCCTTATTCTACCTTCCAAAATCAGCCTAAGACTTAGTACAGCTTCCCTTGTTCCTACATTTCTCCGGAAACCAAACTGGTCTTCACCCAACTCCCTTTCTATCTGGCTTTCAATCCTCCTGTAAATTATTCTAGACAGGATCTTTGAAGCATGAGTAATCAAGCTGATTGTACGGTAATCTTCACAACTGTCAGCTCCCACTTTCTTTGGTATAGGGATGATTACATTCTTCTTGAAATCAGGGGGTACCTCACCTGTCTCATAAATCCTACACACCAAGTGAAATAACCTGATCAGACCTTCATCTCCTATGCAGCGTAGCAACTCAATCGGTATATCATCTATACCTGATGCTTTGTTCCTGCTTAAGTCTTCCAAAGCTCTATCAAATTCTGATCTCAATAGTCTTCTTTTCCCCAAAAGTATTCTTAATCCTTCGATAAGCTGTGTCTACTTTTCCTAATTTCAGACAATTTTCTATACCTGCACATTTCTCTTTCAACCAGTTTTCTTTTCCTTCCTTGCACTTCTTGTCAACCTCATTTCTAATACGTCTGTATTATGCTTTCCCCTTTTCATCTCTTAGATTCTTGTGTTTCCTCCTTTCATCCATCAATTCTAGTATATCCTGAGTGATCCACGGTTTTCTACCTATTCTTTCTTTCCTACCAATGTTTTCTTCTGCGGATTTTGTTATTTCATTCTTCAAAAGTGCCCATTCGTCGGCAATTGAGGTTTGTTTAGGGTTTTTCATTAGTCCTTCCTTTATACTCTTCTTGAATCTTTCGTTTACATCCTTCTCTTTCAGTCTGTCTATTGCCCACCTTTTTGGCTTTTGACTTTTCTTCAGTTTCTTCAACTTTAATCTGCATTTCATTACAACCAGATTGTGGTCAGAGTTTATGTCAGCACCAGGATATGTTTTACAATCCAAAATCTGGTTTCGAAACCTCTGCTTGACCATAATGAAGTCGATTTGGTAACGTCCTGTATCTCCTGGTCTCATCCATGTGTATATTCTTCTATTGTGGTTATTGAATAAGGTGTTAGCTATGACCAACTCATGCTCGGTGCAGAATTTTTAATTTATATTTTAATATTTTTTATCACAGTTGAAACACAAAAAGTGTCAGTTTTTAAGCATGTTTCAACCATGTCACATTTAGGAATTATCTCACAAACCCGTCATCAGATCGAATCCAAACTTTAACACAATATACATTGGAATGTTGTATAACTGGTTTATTAATTTCAAAATTTTGTGTGTTCAAGAATGAAAGTTATCATTTTTGTAAGGTAACTTTTTCTCGGCTTGGGGTCGTTGGAAAATGTAGTTCTTGGTTGCGTTATAACCCTTATAAATCAAAAAGTTATGCTGTGTGACTGTGATATACGTAAATTAATTCACTTGTTTTATATCGGTTTGTATTTGTACAGGGAATTAAGACATGGTTCACCAGCTAGCCGCTCCGGGAAAAGCTGTACAGCGTTGCTGATATGGAGCCCATCACTTCCGAGCGAGGTGCGCCATGACGCGTGATGGAGCCTATCTTGGCAACGCTGTACAGTATTTCCCTGAGCGGCTAGCTGGTGAACCATGTCTTAATTCCCCGTACAAATACAAACCGATATAAAACAAGTGAATTAATTTACGTATTTCACAGTCACACAGCATAACTTTTTGATGTATAAGGGTTATAACGCAACCAAGAACTACATTTTCCAACGACCCCGAGCCGAGAAAAAGTTACCTTACAAAAATGATAACTTTCATTCTTGAACACTCAAAATTTTGAAATTAATAATCCAGTTATACAACATTCCAATGTATATTGTGTTAAAATTTGGATTCGATCTGATGACGGGTTTGTGAGATAATTCTTAAGTGTGACGAATGGTTGAAACACGCTTAAAAACGGGCACTTTTTGTGTTCCAAGTGCGATAAAAAATATTAAAATATAAATTTAAAATTCCAAACCTACATGAACTAACGTAAAATAGAACGACGAAAATGATGATGTCTTGGATTTTATGTAGGTCTATTGGTTACTTCACAAACAACCTTCAAACTCGAGTACACATAATATTTTGGTTGACAGTAGATACTGGAATTTGTCTACAACATTTATCTCCTCATCTCCAAGTCTTAGATGGACCGTTGAAGGATTTATACTCATCACCAAACCTACTGTCTTGGTTTTGCTGATTTTAAGACCCATGCTCTCAAATTCATTCTGCCAAAGATCTAGTCTAGCTTGCACCTCCTCTTCTGACTCGCCCCACACCAAGACCATCGGCGAAAACTAAGGCATTAGTTTCTTGATCCTTGATTTTAACTGCTTTTAAGACTTCATCCATTATGATAATGAAGAGAAGCGGTGAAAGGCAACATCCCTGTTGGACTCCGCTCTTTGTTTCGAACCAACCTGACTTCCCATCCTGGACCTGTACACAGCTCTTGGTTTTATCATATAATCGTTGTACTCGTGATATGATGTCCTTGGGCATTTTCTTAAGTCTCAAACATTCCCATATATGCATGCTTGGTACATGGTCATATGCTTTCTCGATGTCCAGGAAAACAGTTATAAGTGGTTTTTTTTTTTCTCCCAGTACTTTTCGTAGAGCATTCCTCAATAATTATCATCATGATTATCATCTTGAGCCGGCTCCAGTTTCCCGGGTGCGGTGAACGAGCGTTCTCCATTTATTTCTCTCCAAGAATGTTTCCTCCTCCATAATTTGCTGTAAATCCAGACCTCACCCTGCAAGATAATTACTAACCTGGCCGATCCATCTCTTCCTTGGTCGACCTCTTGGTCTCTTGCCTTTCAGTTCTTTCTCAAATCGCACTCTAGCTGTTCTTTGTGTGTCCATTCGCTTGAGATGACCGAACCATTGCAGCCTGGCTTCAACACAGATCTCATTAAGAGATTGTTCTACTTGAACAAGATGGCGTATCTTATCATTTTTTACTTTGTCCCTGCTTGTCTTCTGATTCATAATTCTTAAAAACTTCATCTCCTCTGCTTGTAGTTTGCTGGTATTTCCCTTGGATTGGGTACAGGTTTCCAAGCTATATGTAGTAACGGGTACAAAGAAGCTCTTGTAGTGTATTAGTTTATCCCAAAGAAGCCCTCACACGAGGTGATAAAATTGTGCTACAAGTTAAACTCGACTAGTGATTTCTGCAGATGGTTGGTTATCTGTGGACACTACACTGACAAGGTAACAGAACTGCCGTACTTGTTCTAACTTTGTACCATTCAGAGTGATGTTAGTACAGATGTTTTGTCGACAAACAGGCCTCACTATCGTTTTGGACTAGCTTATATTTCGACCAAATTGCTTGAATATAGCATTCCAATCATTCAGCTTCTGTTGTATTTCAGCCTCAATTTCACCCCATATTACATCATCCTCTGCATGATATAATTGAGTGTCTTTTACTCTCTTCATTATTTCATCCATTACAGTAATGAATAAAAGTTGTACACCTTGCTTAGTCTCGAACCACTCTGAATAGCCATCACCTATTCCGATACAACTCTGGCAGTGTGCATATAGCATATTGACTTTATTTATTAAAGCGCATGGTATTGATCTATTTTGGAGGCATTCCTAGATTGTATTTCTCCGTACTCGGTCGTAAGTCTTCTCAATATCTGGAAAAATGAAGATGATGTCTTTTTGTTTTTCCCAGTGCTTCTCCATAATCATCCTGAGAGAAAATATCAGGTTGTTGCCCTGTTCCTTGTGAAACCGTACTGCTTTTCTTCAAGCTGTGGTTCAATGATAATTCTTAACCTGTGTTATATGATCTGTTCCATTACCTTCAGGCCATGATATAGAGGAGTAATTCCCCTGTAGTTGCTAGGTTCCCGTCTATCTCCTTTCTTAAATATAGGGACGACAACACTTTTAGTCCAGTCGGTTGGAATTTTTTCTTCTTTCCAAATAGTGTTTAGGACTCGAAACAACCACTGTAATTCTTGTACTCCAGCTGCCTTGACCATGTCAGTGCTTAAATCTTCAATGCCTGTTGCCCTAGCTTTTTTCATGTTCTTTAGGGCATTTTCCACTTCCATCCATGTTAGGGGGTTCTCCATATCTGGGATATTTTCTTCTTTTTTAGTCTATCTTCCTTAATTTTCATAATCCATGTAATATTACCGTTTCATAATTTCATAATTTTTCTTTTATCCACCTCCTGAGTCTGCTGAGTAAATATTGTTAGGTGGCTACCCTTCCGGCAGCTACTCGCTTGGCTAATGTTGAGGAGTCGCTCAGTCAAGGTAGGCTCCTACACTACAGTGTAATGTTTCATGAGTTTTTATAACACACATTTGGGTTTCACTGGAATAGTTTTTGGTAAGCTCAATTCTTGCTTTATAGGGTACTGAGAATATAAAGTAGTTGTAACTATCCGCTGTACAAAGTTATCCTGTGTATCCTGAATCCACGGTATATGATTATATACTAAACTCATGCTCCTCCAAAACAAAATTACTGCTGCAATATAAACTGGAAAAGGAATTGAAGAAAAAGTAAAATAACTTTTATTAGTGGCATGTGAGTATTCATTGTCCACTACAGTTCCTTTTATGAATATACCTGATGTGTTAATTGTATGCATGGTGTGTTGATATGTTCTGCTTCTTCAGAGTGCACTGCAGATCCATTTGAATTTTATATATAATTTTTGCAGTTCAGTGTCACTGTTTGTTTAAGCATATGTTGTAATTGTAATCCAAACTGTAAATGCAGGATCTAATTCGAGGGTATGTACGTTTCTGTTTTTCAGTATTACATTTGCCTGCTGTTTGTTTATTGTGTTATTCAAGTGTAAGTAAGTCATGGAATGGAATAAACCATCATTAACTTTTCTTATGAACAATGCAACTTGGTTTCAATACCTGGTGTAATATATTACACTTCAACTTGCTAGTAATTTGGCATTGTTGCTATTGCCAAATCTTCTTTTCATTTACTGTTAATACAGCTGTATAACAAATATATATTGTATATATCAAAAACTAGCCATATCACCGTATTTTACTGCTGCATTTCGTACACGTAAAGGCCTATAGATCTCGTAAATTCTATAATTTTCATTATCCAATGATTTTTTTTTCTCTTTCAGTTGTGTTATCGTTAATGCTGAATAAATTCATTTATAATAATGTGCCACTCATTTTGCCTACTTGTTATAGTTCTGCTCTTCTTTTCTTCAGAAAATGACACGAGTGGCAATTTGTTGTGAATCGTTGTAATTAAAATATATTTTGTAAATGGCTCCTAAATTCTCATCAAATAAAAGATATGCTGTTTAAATTATTTTTCTGTTTATGTACTGTACATATTGTATGTGACAATTTTTTAGTCACCTTACTAAATATAATTATTTTGTTTCTGCCCATGTACCTTTTATTTCTTGTCTGGTTGGTTGAATGTATGAGATAACATCGGAGCATGACTTAATTTGGTTGATAAGTTTAGTATTATCGCGGATATTAGCCTCCTGATCTCGCTGAATCTGCATGGAAAACATCTGTGATGTTTGGGACATCCCTAGAGAAGGCAAAATTTTGTGAGTTGGAGTACACAAGGTACGTGGATGAGGATGCGTCCCGACCAGTCTCACAACAATAACAACCCTCCAGCATGTGCGTCAGCCCCATTTAAATTTTTTGTTTTAACTTTTCCATTAATTAACTTACTTTGTCGAGAAAATATATCCTCATCCTCATGTGGTACGTGTTACAAGTCCTATTAGAACCTTCTTCAGCCGACTGCAAGTTTACTGATTCACACCTCGGCGTACTTAAGTAGCAAGAATGTTGTTACATAATTTAATCCTTGGATTTCACGTAAGTTAATTTACGATCTTTCGCTAAATTTAAACTTTAGTTTCATTATCATCATGGTTTTTCTATACTTTTAATTTTGACTTGCACCCAATGGTGTCAGTGACTTGGAGAAGAAGGGTTCTAATAGGTCTGAAACATGGACCATACGAGGACAAAGTAAGTTGTATTATAAAGTGGAAAAAAATCATTAATTGTTACTGATAATGATAATAGTAAAAGATATTAACGTTTCAAGTTAATTACCACTGTCCATTCAAATTCACTGAATTTGGGGATGAAACACTTTTACAGAAGTTTTCTGTGCAATTCATAATTGCATTCAGACGAATCCTTATTTTAATGAAGTACTCAATTTAAGGAACAATTTTCTAGGTTCTGCAAATCATGAGTAAAGTTTCGATTTTAAATGTATGCATTGTCATCAGCCAGGTTTGTAAATTCTCAGACCTGTCAGGAGAGAGAGCCTTTCAATTTAAAACTTGATGATTAAAATTGTGCGAAGTGCCATCCTCCTATGCTAATGTGTGAATGATTATACCAGGGTTGAGCATTTTAACTATGTAATTACAGTAAACTCTTGATTATCTGTGTTAATGCGGACATTACCAAACATGCAACATGTTCATCATTTTCGGACCATTAAAAGGCTGTTGTCAAATCAGTTTTGTGGTTGTGTACTTGAATGATGCCTTGATGTGCGTAATGAACAATTCACTGTTCACGTCTGCATCTCTCACCTGTTTGAACCGTCACTGTTCAGCCACTAGTTGTTTTTTTTTAACCAGTTTTGTTGCAGATTCACCCTTTTCTAACCTGTCTTTTCTAATTTGTTTGGATTGGTCATCACATTTCCACTTTACTGCCACATCTTACTACTAATAACTTTCATCTCAATAAGCAGACGCCTGGAAAAAGCTAATGCAGGAAAGAGTACAGAAGAGGGACGAAATCTGGCTCGAGTTTACACAACGAAGGCCATGATGACTAACCAAGACTTGCGACACTTTGTTAATTCGATGGAGGTACATGGGTATCACCATAAACTGTTGTTGTTTCTTATGGCTAGCCCGGATTCCAATCCATCAGCTTTCACCATAAACTGTGCAATACTTTCATGACCCTGATGAATACTGCGTATGTAAATTATGCGGTGTACAATGTAATAGATACCATGTAATTTCTTGTGCAAATCGGGGATCATCCATTGTCATGTTTTGTGAATGACAGTTTATCATCACTATGCACAATTTGCACACTTTATCTTTAATAATAAGCAGTGTGATATGTTTCACAACTAACTAATTGTTAGACTACCTGAGGCATGACAAATACCAGCAGCAGTGGTGTGTGGTTGTAAGCTTTTGCCAGGTGGAATTTGTTTTTTAATTAGCACAGAACGAGGGGGGGATAACCCATAAAGTCCATGCCCGGATAATCGAGAGTTTACTGTTCACTTGGATTGTACATACAGTAGTTTCTGTGTCTAGTATTGGGAATACTAACACCTTTGATCTCTGTCACTTGGATACCATCTGTTTAAAGCATTTTCATTTACAATTATGATTTTTAAGGTTTTGTCTTCTTTTTTATGAAGTATTTTATACCGTAATTGTTATTTTTATTAATGTATTGTTCATATTTATTGTATATCTACTATGCTTGTGGTCAATAATAATTTGTTTCAATTTGGAGGTCATACTACTGTTTCATTATTTTGCCATTTTCTTTGGAACACGTTCTGTGATATTGTTTCTTTATAAAGTAAGGTACAAACTACTGTTGTTATTCCTTCAGGGGAGCAGCTGGAGTAACCGAGTATATCAGTGTAGCCATTTGAAAATCATCCGTGGCTATGCTTTTTCTAGTGAATGTTCTGGAAACTTACTGGCAGCTTGGAAACTGACAATGAATCGAAGTGGCTTGGGACTCCAGCTGATTGACTTGGATTAACATGCTGTATTTGATTGGTGACTTGAAGCCTTTTCCTGCAGCTTAGCCATGTGCGCTAGGGAGCTGCTGGTATCCAAGCAAGCCCATTTCTGTTACACTACCACAGTCATTACAGAAATGGGCTTCAAATTGAACACATACCCAAGCACACAGGGCAGTTGACTAAGATTTCCCAAGCCGCCCCACTAAAACTAATTACCAACTATTTATATCGGTTTCCTTGAAGTCTGGTGTATTCTCCATTTTCGTGTAGGACAGATCAAGTTTATTTACAAACTAGATATACACCTAATATATTGTTGCAGATATTTGTGCTACATGAAATACCGACCACCTATCATGTGCTCCAAAGTTTCTTAGTCAACCCCAAGGGAAGTGCTTGAGATTGAATGTCATGACTGGACATTTTAGGAGAGAGTTATTTACCGCCTCGAGTCCATCCCACTAAGTGGTACTGTCATCCGCATGCCCTGTGTTGATACTGAATGGTATTAGTGACTGGTCACACAAGAACAAGTTGTTCCTGTATATATTGGCCAGTCATAAGACAGAACAACATTGCCATGTGCAAATTTTCTACCGCAAACAGAAGGTTAAACTGAATAATTAGTACCGATTGCAGAAAATCTGCCGTAATCCTTAGTCTAGATTTTCTCTCTCCTTGGAATTTGTTCCTTGTACAGGTTAATGGCTAATGAGCCATTGCACAGTGGGACAGATTATAAATCTTCTTCAGAAATGGAAAGTACTTCAATATTATAAAGGGATAGTTATATTTACACACCCCTGACCATGGTATACGAATATAGCCTTCGTCAGCCGCAAGACTAGCAGTTCAAGTTTGTTACATAAGATAAGTGTTAAAAGAGGGTTCAGTTTGAGAACGTGTATTTTATTGAGGAGAGTGTTTAGTAAAGTCTTTCAAGATGAAAAATTTTGCTACGGGTATGCTCTATCAATAAAGTGCCTGTTATTATAATTATTTTTGGTAGTTATTGTTCCAGATTAAAATTATTGGTATGATGTAATTACTGAATTTTATTTTTTTATTTTGTGAATTGAGATTTTTAGGAGAGAGCGGCAAGAGACCGCACAATCATACTTATGTTAAAATGCATTATAAAGCTCACGGTTTATAGCAGTAATAAAATTATTTGCTGAAAACTGCTGATTACTCGTCACTTTCACTTTTTAGATGGAGGCGCGCGACCGCATATGCATAGGCAGTTATTTGATGCATTGAACTCGAACGTTGCCACCAAAGAAACTCGGTATGATTATGTGCAAACAAAACTAGGATTGAGAGGGTGTTCTGAGGAAGTGCTTAAATCGTTAAAGAAAGATATTGTGCATTTTAAGTGTGATTTGGACAAACGTTGGAAAATTTGTTTCTTGTAAAGTATTCTGACTGGTTAGACAAAGAAATTAAGTTTTCAAAAATTGTTCTCGATACATTTTGGACAAATAAGTCTGGACCATCTACTGCGGGTATTGGAAGGCCTAAAAGATTATTTTATGATAGCAATGACGGGACTAAAAGCATGAAAATTAAACCTCTTGTCAGTGTCTAAAACACAGCAAGAAATTGTACATGCTGCTCAAGTTACTTTAAGAAAATTTGGTAGGAGAGGGCAGCAGAATTGCTTAAAGAAATGCAGAAGTCGCCAAGAAGAGCCACAAAAATTAAGAAAGCCATGAGATCGCCTTCTGCAGCTCTGATACCTTTTAAATATGAAGAGGCATTATCATTTTTAATAAATAATGGCCTAACAAAAAAACAATACATTCAAATGAGAAGGGAATTTAAACAGTAAAATGCAAATATTTTACCTTCTTACCAAATTATACGACAAAGTCACTGTGCTATCCACCAAAAGAGGACATAAAGTATAATATAATTTGGGAGATCTGCCTGATCAACACACAATTACATAATGTTTTTCATGTTAATCTACATTTTATGATATATCCTATGATTTTACTGATGATATGTATTTTTGGCCATCATAATAGGCCCCGAAACATGTACCATATGGGATTAATATAGCCCTATATATGTAATTGATCAGGCGGATCTCCCAAATTGAAGAGGTGAGTTCATGAAGGGGTTATGTTACAAAATGGTCTTTCTGAGATAAATAGACCCAAAGTTCAAGGGCTGGAACTTTTTTGTGTTATGTTCATTTTTGCTCTAAATTAAATTATTGTACTCCTAAATAGTATAGAAATATGTTGGCATGGTGTTCAACTTGAATCTTTGCTTATTGCATTAAAAATTAAAAAAATATTTGTACATACCTCCTTTATTCACAAGAAAATTTTACTTATCATTTATTTTTATTCACTGTAAAGAGAGGTATGTGCACTTACCTCCTTCATGCATTTACACAGATGTGCATTTTTGTCTATCTTATGAGTGATGTGATTAGTAGTTGGGGTAAAACAAGTACTAGATAACTGTTTAGAAAAATGTATTATAACATTTGTTATGCATATTTTGACAAAGTATATTAGAGATTACATTTCATTGGTAATATCAAATGGTAAAGTTGTAAAAGTGTGTTTATAACCCATAGCACTTTTCAAGAAACTTATTATTCAACGTTTTCATCTTGTTCATTCAACACTTGTTCATAGAACCATTTATGTTGCTCCGGAACAAAACAGAGCTGTTCTTTCAAGTTTTGTATTTTTTCTTTTGTCATTGAGTTGAATTTTCTGAAGATCCTAGGGATGATGAAATCATTCGGGAGGGATGGTGGAGCGTCATCTTTGGATAGTTTGTTAAGAATGACCATTTTGAAGGGTGTGTGGGTGTCATACGTTTCTTTAAAGAGGTATGATCCAAAAGATTCGGTTCGAAACCATTTGATGCCATCTCTGAAACAAATCTTTTCTTTTAAGAGATCTTTTTTCTTGTTGAAAATCTTCATTCTTTTTGATAAATCTTCTGTGTCCCTG
The DNA here is from genome assembly GCA_946902985.2 of Meconema thalassinum. Lineage (NCBI taxonomy): Eukaryota > Metazoa > Arthropoda > Insecta > Orthoptera > Tettigoniidae > Meconema > Meconema thalassinum. Next base: position 3,975,334 of record OX336392.1, on the reverse strand, counting down.
AAATGATCCTTCATATCAATCACCATATTTTTCCTATTAGAAGATACTAACACTTCGCGATACTGGTCTGGAGTGTAAATATTTTGATGTTTTCTCAAACGTTTTTCGATTCGCCCAAAATCTCTATCGGAATCCAGGTAAGAATGCCCAACTTCTGGAAACTTGTGATCAATCGTCTTGAAATATCCTTTTCCAACAAGGTATTGGTGGATACACACCATCAAAATATTCTTGTTCTGTCCTGAGCAGGAATCAGTCCTAAGTATCAAGTGATCCTTTTCTTTGAGATTAGCCTCAACTTCTATTGCCCTAAGAAGACTACTAACAATTTCATTACTACCTTTGCTTGCTTGATTTTCAGTCCATGTGCAACAGATTGTTCTATCAATATCTTTAGCTATGATATGTATTCCCAAATTATAAAACCACATCTGGCGTAGATAGAATGCCTTAGAAGTGCTTAGTCTAGGAAGAGGCATTGTTTGTTGTAGATCTAATGTCATGTACACGGTGTTGGATGAATTTCTGGCTTGTTCTCTGTCTGCTTTTTGAGATTCAAAAGCAAACTTATAGTTCTCCACATGTTCTTCATTAGCAACACCTGAATCGCACGTACTGCAGGTATCGCTCTTAGGGTGTCCAAACGACAAATCAAACTCATTATTGAAAATGAAGCGATAAGTGCACTCTTTAACTTTAAACTGTTCATCTACCTTATCGGCTAGACACTTTTCGAGGTATAGCTTGTGCATGATTGGAATTGATAATAATGAAGGAAGGTATTTCTTGTGAATATTCTTATACCTTGAGTAGTGCGATTCCTCGGCAGGAAAGCTAGAGATATGCTGAATAATGTAAGCCGCTACATTGTCTGGTGTTTTGTTTGGTCTGGTCTTGTGTTTTCCTCTTCTGTCAGGTGCAGGAGCTCCCAAACCACTCTTGACAGAGGCTTGGATTAACTCAACCTTTTTTGTGCCTATGTTATATAGCTTCACAAAGGCTCTTTTACAAACAGTTGTTTGTTTTCCCCCAACAGTTACAGTATACTTGAAGGTCGCAGTTTTATGATTGACTGCACCAGTTCGCTTCCTTTGTGGAATGCTTCTTTGCATTGAACTAAATAGTAAAGAGTTTTTAGCATTAATGTCTAGTTTGTAGTAAGACGAAAATAGTTTTTCCCTATCTTCCAAGGTAAATGCTTCTGAGCATTTCAAGCGACATTTTTCAGGGCACAAGTTCCCTACAAAAACGGTTTTAGCTGGTTTGAGGTCACCTTTTGAGTTTATGTAGGCCTTGCCTTTTTCTCTGTTTAGCATTCGTTTTATTTTGTTTTTTCGGTTGGTTGTCAGAGTCCTCGTAATCTGATTCATCAAGATCGTTATCATCCGGAAGGATCACCAAAAAGGGTGTCGCTCTCTTCAGAATCATCTCCTCTATCTGTAACAAGTAAAAAAGGGTGTGCATGTTTTTAATATGGTAGCAAAAATCATAAAAATCTTGCGTTTTCTTTAATGGGATGATTTTTTTTCTACCTGTAAAACTTTGAAATATTAAACAAATTTTAATCCAATCAAGAAAGATATATTAAAAGTAGATGTTAAAAGTAAAATTATATTAAAATTAGACTAGTCTATTTTAGATGATGGAGAACCAGAAAAAACAAGCACCCTTAAAGGTTTCATGACATTTGGGAGATTTGCTTTTCTCACTTGAACATTGTTTTCAGGGACGGCTAATACCTCTAACCTAATTTAATTCTAACTTATATTGTACACTATTATCTCACATACTTGGTATTGAAGGAGAGTAAAGTAATAGTCTTACGTAGTTTCCTGTAATTGTCAACATTTCTTGTAGTTGTTCTCCTTGGGAAAGGTCTCTTTTCTGCTTTCTTCGTGACACGTGAATCTCCTTCATTTGTAGGCCTTGATGTGGATGGTGTCACTATTTCTGGAAAAAAAACACACATAAAAAGGTTTAACTTGTTTTTGGTTGTTAATATTCTTGCTAGAAGCAAGTTGGTAGAAGCAGGTTAGGTTCAAGGCATAATGTTTTATGTTAGGTTAGGCTCCAGTTATTATTAGGTGATCTATGCTACCACCATATTTTCTACATGCTTAGGCATAAACTCCTCTGTCTATAATCGCCACTTAAGGATAGTCAACAAAAAAGGCTTAAAATAATATGTTGATCGGCATAAGACAACAGAAACACGCTAGGCCTAGGCTGCGAAAAAGGATCGTTTTACTAAGAGCCTAATAAAGTAAAGTCTTTGTTATCTATTCAATAACATAAATATAGCAATAAATAAAGCTTGTACTTACCTATTTGCTGAATATTATTGTTTGTTTCTGCTTCCAATGTTAGTGATTCCTGATTTTGCAGGTTAGGATTAGGAAATTCATCACTGTTACGTCTTGTAACATTTAATTCATTTTTAATAGATGACAAAGCAAGGTTTAGCATCACTTGGCCTCTTGTAGCCATTACAACAATGGTTTAACACTAACTTTATATAAAAATACAATATAAATCACACTTTTTTCCAAAACTAAACAAGCATGATGTTAGTTAACTTATTTGGTTATCAGCAGCTGACTGGTGCATGAAGGAGGTATGATTCACACATGCCTATTTCACTTTAGTACAATATTGCAATTTATAGCGCATAAAGGGGTTATGTTCAATACTTTGACACATACATTCTTTCTTAATATTCATCTGTCTTACCTTTCAATGCATGAAGGGGGTATGTGTGGTGTGTGTGTAACATAACCCCTTTATTCACTGAGAGGAAGGTATATGAGAACAATTGAATGAATGCATGGAGGAGGTATGTGTGATTTATTGTAACATAACACCTTCATTCACTAGGGAAACACTTGTTACTTGTGTACACTAGAAGGTATGTGCTTTTTTATGTTACATATCCCCTTCATGCCCTGCAAACTACAAATGCTGCAGAAACATACCTCTTTCACGCTCTAGGATCTCAGTAAATACAGGCTCTACAGAGCAGGAGTCAGTGTAGAAAAAAAATACAACACATAACTCCTTCATTCCCTCTGACAGCTGGAAATTTTACATTTGGGCACATAACCCCTTCATGCATTCACCTCTTCAATTATATTATACTTGATTGTCAATCAATGCGGAACCATGACTGAGTCTACTAAAGAGGACATAACCATAACAGATACTTCCGCAGCAAGAAAACTGCAGTCTCTTGTTGATCATACAATTAAAAGACTTGTCCAGGTGCAAGAGGATGTGCTGTTACAAACAATTTCTGGAAATGAATCTGTGCATGTAACATTCAAATGGTGATGTGATGGTTCTAGTGGGCGGAGTCAATATAAACAGAAATTTACTACACAATCTGAAGAATCTGTACAATGTGATTCTGATCTCTTTGCTATGTCACTTGTTCCTCTTCAGATGTATTCAGTATGCCCTGAGGTCAATGAAAACAGAACAGTTCTTTGGACAAGGAAATCCATATAAAGCAGGATACGTATGATGTTTACTATGGCAGATGGAAAAATCTGTAATTCTCTCACTGGCATTTCAGCTCAAAAATGTTACATTTGTCATGCTAGCCCCAAGGAAATGAACAATACTGGTCTCTCATAAAATACTGGTTGAAGAAATTTATAGTTTTGGACTTCCTACTCTTCACTGTTGAAATAGATTTTTTGAATGCCTGTGCTACATATTGCATACAGATTAGACATTAAAGAAGGGCAAGTTAGGCATACTCAAGAAAGAAATATGATGGTTGACAGAAATAAATCAATACTTCAGAGGTTCCGTATTGAAATGGGCTTGCTAGTAGATCAGCCAAGATCAGGAGGAAGTGGCACATCTAACGATGGCAATACAGCACGTCGATTTTTCCGAGACCCCACTTTGTCGTCAGATATAGCGGGTATAAACGAGGAACTTATTAGAAGGATTTCAGTAATTGCTCGTACAATATCATGTCCATATCCAATTAACATACGGTAACTGCTTTTGAGAAATATGCACATGAAACAAACGACTTATACCTAAGACTTTACTCCTGGTATTATATGCCTGTAAGTGATACATGCAGCCAAGATAATTGGATCGTGTATTATACCGATTGAACAGTTACCTGAAGAAGCACAAGAGTCTAGGAACAAAGGTTTTAGAAGATACAGAGAAGCTCATACCAGGAAATTTTCACGCAGAAGTAATCTCCAGGATGTAGTCCATTTGCTGCTTATGTCTTCCGATCCTGTGATATCCCACAAAAACCCATTTTCTTGACGTGAAGAAAAATTACTGACAAGTTTTGGAGCTGCTGGAAGAAGCAAATGTACCCAGAAGCCATATGCATGCAGCTAGCAATGCAGATGACAGCTCAGGAACATAAAGATGAATATGTCAGAGCTGAGGTATGTGAAATTGGGTAATTGATTAGTAATTTTGTGTTTATGAAACACCATTTTCCTGCTTGTAATACCTTTGTAGGTGTATTTTCATTTATTGCATAAAAGGATCACATACAGTAATACTTGCATACATTAATTCATATAAAATTCATTCATAATTTTACCATTCCAAAGCTCAAATCTAGTCTTTCATGTTCAGACAGAGTTATTCAGAAGTTTCTCACGAATAATGATTTCCAGTGGAATTGTAATTTTGTCCTGCTAGAATTGCAATCTGTCCCTCTGTGCATTGGTGAGGAACTTGTGTGCTTAAGGATATACAGTTGAACATTAGTTATACAAATAAGCATACAAGTAAAACTTCTTAAAATAATGTTTTATCATCATCATCATCATCTTGTCCAGTTTCCATCCCCAGGCTGGGTCTGTTTGGAACATAAGCCTCGCCACTTAGTCCTTTCTTCCCACCACCTCTCCGCTGTCACTCTGGTCCAGTTCTCGCCTCTCTTCTTGACACATTCCTCCATCTATCTCTTGGTCTTCCCCTTGGTCGTTTCTTCTGTATCTGCATCTCATGTATCCTCTTGGGAATCTTCTTCTCTTCCATTCTCTTTAAGTGTCCATACCACCTCAGTCTTGATGTCTCAATCCTACCTTGCAAGGGCTCCTCTTTCACTATTTCCCTGACCTTTTCATTCCTCACCCTGTCTCTTCTTGTTACTCCGATCCTACTTCGCAGGAACTTTCACTTGCCTGTATTCTGCTTATGTCTCTTTTCTTCATTATCCAAGTTTCTGAAGCATAGGTCAGTATCAGGATATAGTAGCTTCTGTATAACACTTCCTTGCTTTTTTGTGGGACATCTTTATTTCACACTAAGCTCCTAATGCTTCTTCTGCCTGTCTGCCACGTTCCGAAAGCTCTTTGTCATTTCTCCCATTTTCGTCCACTATACTTCCCAAGTACTTTAGACTTTCCACCTTCTTCAGCTGTCCACCTCCAAGTGTTATCCCACTCATTGGTCTGTCCTTTTTCCTGGTCGTTACCAGGATCTTACATTTACTGACGTTGAACTTCCATCCGTACTCTCCCACTGTTTCTTCCCAAGCCTTCAGTTGCTCCTGAATTTCCTCCTCCTTGTTTCCCCAGACCATGAGATCATCTGCAAACACCATTGCTTTCATCTTATCTTTTCCTATCTACCCGTGTCATTATCTCGTCCATAACCACAATAAAGAGAAGGAGTGACAGTGCACTGCCCTGTTTCAGGCCACTCATTTGTCTGAACCAGTCTGTTCTTTCCCCTCCAACTTTCACACAACTCACACTTCCACAATACATCTCCTTCAATCTGCATACAGTCCCTTTTTCCACTCCCATGTTTTCCATTGCTTCCCAAACCTCCCTACACACACTATCCTAGGCCTTTTCGATGTCCAGGAAGGCCATCAACAGATCCTCTCCAAATTCGTAGTGGTGTTCCTGGAGCTGTCTCACTGAAAATATGAGATCCACTGTTGATCTCCCAGGTCTGAATCCATACTGCTCCTCTTTCAATTCTCTCTCCACATTGACTCGTATTTTACTTTCTAGTATCTTTTCATATATCTTGACACAGTGTGGTATGAGTGTGACTCCCCTGTAATTTCTGCATTCCTTTCTGCTTCCTTTCTTAAATATTGGGAAATTAATCCTTTCTTCCAATCTTCTGGGGTCTTTTTCTCCTTCCATACCACCCTCATCACACGGTACAGCTACTGTTTCCCAACCTCCCCTGCTGCCTTCACCATTTCAACACTCACTTCATCCACACCCGGTGCCCTTCCTCCTTTCATCTTGTCTATAGCCATTTCCAGTTCTCTCCAAGTCAGGTCCTTTTCCATTCCTGTGTTGTCTTCTCCATCTTCCAATGCATTGTCTTCCTCCCTATGACCATTTGGATTCAGCAAATCCTCAAAGTACTCTTTCCACACTGTCTCGAGTGTCTCTTTGTTGTGTACCTCATTTCCGTTTTTGTCCATCATTACCACATCCTCTCGCAGACCTCTTCTCTTACTTTTGACCATCCCATAAAGTACTTATTTCCTCTGCTGTCTTCCTCCATCATCTCTGTCCACTTGATCATCCACTTCTTCCTCTCTGCGACAATCTTGTTTGCTTCTTTCTTTTTTATCTTATAAGCTTCCCTTGCCAGATCAGTTCTTTCCTGGAACCACACTCGGAAAGCCTTGTTCTTCCTTCCCACAGCTTCTTTTACTCTCTCATTCCACCATGGTGTCTCTTTACACCGCTTTCTGTTGCTTGTTCTATCACATACTGCCACTGCAGCTTCCACCATTGTATTTTTGAATTGCTTCCATTCCTCTTCCCCTGTTTAGGATTGTCTGTTGGCATCCTTTCCCTTATTATCTTCTGGAATTCTTCCTTGACTTCCTTTTCCTTCCATTTCCATACTTTGATTCTTCTTTCCTGGTACTCTGTCCTCTTGGTTTCAATTAGTAGGACCACTTTGCATTCTTGGCTATGGTTTCTGAGGTCCAGGTTCAATTTCCGGCTCTGCTGTGAAATTTAATTCTGGTCTAAGGGCTGAAATGGTTTGATTATTATTATTATTAACCTTTTCAGGGCACATTTCATCGGCTACTGCATTACGCATTCTTTGATCATTTCTCCATCGGTGAATGGTTTTGCTATTCCAAGAGCCACATGCAAGCTGGCACTAGTTACAGCCTCTTGTTTAGTGTTGACTTTCGTTAACAAAGATTGCTGCGATTACAATCTGTGCTTCAAAGGTTCAAATTTTTCTGTCCGCAAACTTCCTGTATATTTCGAGTTCTTTTGAAAATATTTTGTTTCTTAATGACGTTTAATGGTATATTCTTTGAGAATGGTTATGGGTTCATTGCAAATGAAACATAGCGCCTTTTTACTGGACTCGATCGTTAAATATTGATTCCATTGATCTTTGAATGTTCTGCATTCACTGTCTATTTTTCGCTTCTCCATACTAGTAAATCACACACAAAAGCAAGAAGTCAAATGAAAATACTGTTACGTATGGGCATTGGCCAGTTCGAAGATGTCTCTTAAACCGGGTCACACACTACTTTATTTCATAAGGCCCCATTCATACTAAGGCGATATAAGATAAGCGATATGTCGTAAGGAATACGGTATATTGTGACGATCTATTGCTAGGAAGGTTGAGACAGCGGGCGATAAATCGGTGAGACCTGGGCGATAAAAATTGTTGGGAACACCATTCTCACTACTTCAGTTACAAATATTAGCCAAAGTGAGAAAGTCATTGTAGTGGCTTATTGGTTCAGGCGTAGGGTGAGGAGAAGTAGAAGAAGGAACTACTGTGTACATCCCTACAATCTCACCAATGTGTCTCAACATAAATCAAAATTCAGCACTCGTCATTTCTGTCTTGCTGTATGCGGCAATGGAATAGTTCCAGATGCACTCAGGAGCTTCCACTAAATTAACGAAAGGAATTACAGAATTGTCTTCTTTTCTTCCCGTCATCATGTTTAAAGCTCGAACTATCATACGATAGTAAATGCTCAAGAGAGCAGCAAGCGGTACTTCGAGAGATATGTCACTTCGCCTTCCTTTACATTTCACGCATCTGCCTGTGCGTGTGGCGTATCGCTTATCTTATATCGCCTTAGTATGAACGGGGCCTAACAGACCGGTTCGCTTCCTTCGCCTTCCCTATTGTCCAGCCTGAGTTACGAGTGTACTACGGGCTCTTACGGGCTTTTACATTTAGCGGACTCCCCCAGAATTGATGACTTCGAAGTCTTTAAAACTGGATTTTTGCTATGTAATTTAATAGGTTAATGGTCATGGGTGGAGAGTACATGATCCTCAGCATTCATTTAATGATATGTAATTCTTACATTCTTGATATGCAACATGATTTTGTAATGTATCTGACAGCAGTGTCTGCGCGCTGGATGGAACCGCGCGCGCGCTGTAGTACGTGTCTTTGCTCTCCACTGAACGCACAAGTCCAGATCTCTCCAAAATATTTGAACAGTGTTGAAGTGTAAGGATCGTTTTGTGTAATATAACAATAATTGTGATTTAGGTATAAGTGGCATTAAAGATATGGCTGATGTTCCCTTTGCGAAACGTAAACCTGGGGAAATTTTAAGGCGCAGAGAACGACAGATAATTTGTAACGTCCACAATTATATAAAGACCAAGAATCAGGAGAAAAGTGCTGCTGTACGTTTTTTAAAAACCCGTGATGATATTATATTATTATTATTATTAACTACTCACGTGCAGTAATGTGTGTAACGGAACTTTCATGCAGTTAAATTATGAGATTTGTGCCAAATGAGAAGTTTGTAGTTGTGTAAAATAAACCGCTAAGGCTCATTATGAAATGGATAATGATTGTTCGGAGAAATATTTTAAACAGAGAACAGATTGTCGCAAATTTCCCACATCAGTCTGTAGTATTTGCCATTCATTGTCCAATGTGCGTTGTGCCACTGAATTTTTGTTTACTTTCTTTCATCTATACTGAGCTCGATAGCTGCAGTCGCCAGTATCCAGTATTTGGGAGATAGTGGGTTCGAACCCCACTGTCAGCAGCCGTGGATATGGTTTTCTGTGGTTTCCCATTTTCACACCAGGCAAATGCTGGGGCTGTACCTTAATTAAGGTCACGGCCACTTCCTTCCCACCCCTAGCCCTTTCCTGTCCCATCGTCGCCATAAGACTTATCTGTGTTGGTGCTACGTAAAGCAACTTGTAAAGAAAATCTTTCATCTACGCGTGTAATAATATGTGAAGTATCATATGATAAGAACAAAATTACTTGTTATTTCCGGGTACTCTCTTCGGGTCCAAGCTCTGTGAACTAGCGGGGTGAGGGGATAGAGCAGGGAAGGGTGAGGCGAGAAGAGAAGGGTCTGTGAACAGCCCGCCGTGATATCTGGTATTCTTTTCTATTCCAATACTGCTAACATAGGGCCGTTGCTCAAACCACTGTGGTGTTACGAATCAGTGAGTGAGTGAGTCACCGACCAATATATTTGGTTCTGTACTATGCACGGAACGAGAAACCTCATCACTCGTCAACTCCACTTCTCATAGTCCACGATGCACATCCTCTCAGGTTCACGCAGCATAGACCCGAGCAGTAGGTGTCGTTGCGACAGATAATTTGTATCCTCTCACTGACCTAGGCTGACCTAGGAGAATATATTGCCATATTACGTATTAAACTTGATCCGTATCTAATGGATGACTCAGGTTAGCTTTCATGTCATTTCAATTGTTTTGTCATAGCCATACCGCACGTAACTAAAATTCCATAGTAAATTGTCGCAGTATTTCTAATCCATTCTAAGCTTCATTATGTAAATCAATTACTATCCTCGGATCCCCCACTCCTTAGGGGAATAACTCGGTCTTTATCGTTATTAAAAACTGTTCATCCAAATTCTGTTATTCTTACGGCAATTATAGTAAAAGGTTGCAGATTATAATGGCGCGAAGGATCGAAATTCCGTCGGGATGAGGAGCTTGCTCATACTCAGTCCGGCAGCGGGCTGTACTACTCGTGTGGAGTGCTGTACAATAGCTGCCCTTCTACACTCGCTAGGCATTAAGAGCCCGTAGTACGCTCTTAACTCTGGACCGACTCGGGGTCACGCCGAAGGGAGTAGATTACACCAGACAGTTGACCAGATGTTATTACGCGGGTTGAGGTCAAAGTTGTTTACCTTGACTCTCAACTTATGTGGGATAAGGTGTAGTGCAAAACATTTCCTGAAATCAACTACACCAAGCTCTGAAGGCAAACATCACAGGAAACTTCTTGCTGAATGATTTTTCAGACATCTTTCACATTTTTGGCACTTTAAGCTAGTGTGGTTGTTTTTTTAGAATGAAAATGATACCAGATAGGTCACATTATTGAAACATTTGGCCTGTGCACAGTGTTTCAAGTTGACCTCCATGAGAATCATCGCCAATTCTCTCCTACTATTGTTGTATACAGTATTTGGAACTGTTTTATTCCATCAATCAGTTTCCTATTCAGTTTTAATGGTGTCGTGCGTCGTTCACGAGTTTTTTCTTTCTAAGTAAAGATTTGAAGCCAATCTTTTTTCAGTGTTGCCTATACAAATTGACTTTTTGCTGCTTTTCAGTCGGTCAACACGATTGAGCCCAATGAATGGGCTGGGCACAAGATAAATACATTCCTGGAAATAATTATTTAATATCCACAATTAAATGGGCAATTTAGGATTATGCGTTCAACCCCCAAGTTATCCTGATCACTGTGTTCAAATTTTTAAAATTTTCACTAATGTAAATTTCTCTATTGTAGTACAATAGTATTATAATTTCACCTACACATAATCTAATGTTTAATGTAATACAGTATTGACTATGTGGACAAAACCTATATTCAATACAATTTACATTAAATATATATACTGTATATGTTTAAACATTTATGCACAAGAGAAAACATCTCGCTATCTCAAAAAATATATTTAATTGCATATTTCATCCGGGAGTGAAAAATGGAAAAACAATGAGGCGCATGTTAGCAAACTGGCCGCCTGACACAATGACACGCACCAGTTCTTACCCTTTCACGAATTGATTGCCCGCGGTCGAGATGGGAACTATTCTCTGCTTACTCGTGTCGCACGTCACTCTGCTTCTTTGACAGGTACAGTTGCGTGTGTAGGATATGACTCAGTTCCAGTAGCCTGTCATCGTTTAACTGTCCATAGTGACGTGAGCTCCTGTGATGCTTATCTGTGCTTCTAAGACAGGTAGCATGTTCAATGCTGCTCGACTTATGTGCAGACTGCACTGTGTCCTCTGATTCACCCCGCGGGGCTCCTGGTACAATCGTCAACAAAAGCTCACGCAGCCACGCTCAGCGGCAATCAAATCTTAAATGGGTAATAGCAGCTGTTCAGCGGTTGCACATGGCCGAATGGGAAAAGTACAAAAGCTCTGTTTTGTGTAGAGATGAGGTCCTACCAGCCTAGTCTTTACTCGAAGGGTGCAATCTCATGATATTCTCACCCACAGCTGTATACGTGTAAACAATTTATGTCTTTTATTTTAAGATGTTTCAAAACTCAATATTGAATTTAACACCATTTTTACCAACTCTTGATTAGTGATTCGTTAGTAAATTCCTTCTAAATTCCTCTTGTAAAATTCCAATCCAGAGGTAAACTAGTTCCCCGTTCAAATCTCTGGGTGGGGTCTACTCGAGAGGGGGTTAACATCACAGAAGTGACAAAGAGGAAAGTGATATTTTATGGATCAGAGTGTGGAATGTTAGAAGTCTGCTAGGCAGTGGAAGGTCAGAAAACTTACAAAGGGAAATCGATAGGTTGAGGTTGAATTTGGTTGGGATTAGTGAAATGCACTGGCAGGAAGAGCAGGACTTCTGGTCAGGAGACTATAGGATCATAAGCACTAAATCAAACAATGGCCAAGCAGGGGTTGGTCTCATATTGACTAGGAAACTTAGACAGCCGGTAGAATATTATGAGCAATATAGTGAACGGATTATTGTAGCTAAAATCAATACGAAACCTATGTGCACCACAGTGGTACAAGTCTATATGCCTACCAGTCAAGCTGATGATGAAGATGTTGAAAAGGTCTACGAAGAAATGAATGAAATTCTGAGGTATGTCAAGGGTGATGAAAATGTTATAGTAATGGCAGATTGGAATGCTGTGGTAGGAAAAGGAAGAGAAGGGAAGATAGTAGGAGATTTCGGATTAGGTGAAAGGAATGATCGAGGAAGCAGGCTGATTGAATTCTGCACCGAGCCTGTGTTGGTCATAGCTAACACCTCATTCAATAACCACAACAGATGAATATACACATAGGTGAGACCAGGAGATACAGGGTGTTACCAAATCAACTTCATTATGGTCAAACAGAGGTTTCGAAACCAGATTTTGGATTGTTAAACATATCCTGGTGCTGACATAAACTCTGACCACAATCTGGTTGTAATGAAATGCAGATTAAAGTTGAAGAAACTGAAGAAAAGTCATAAGCCAAAAAGGTGAGCAATAGACAGACTGAAAGAGAAGGATGTAAATGAAAGATTCAAAAAGAGTATAAAGGAAGGACTAATGAAAAACTCTAATCAAACTTCAATTGCAGACGAATGGGCACCTTTGAAGAATGAAATAACAAAATCCGCAGAAGAAAACATTGGTAGGAAGGAGAGAATAGGTAGAAAACCGTGGATCATGCAAGAATGCAAGTAGAATTAATGGATAAAAGGAGGAAACACAAGAATGTAAGAGATGAAAAGGGGAAAGCATAATACAGACGTATTAGAAATGAGGTTGACAAGAAGTGCAAGGAAGGAAAAGAAAACTGGTTGAAAGAAAAATGTGCAGGTATAGAAAATTATCTGAAGTTAGGAAAAGTAGATACAGTTTATTGAAAGATTAACAGTAATTTTTGGTGAAAGGAAGACTAAGTGCTGTAATATTAAGGACTCAGATGGAAAACCTCTAACAGATAGGGAAGCAAAGGTTGAGAGATGGAAAGTTTACATAGTGTGTTTGTATAAAGGAAAGGTGTTTGAGGGGTATTGATGAGGGTGAGAAAGGAGATTAAATATTGAGATCAGAATTTGACAGAGCATTGGAAGACTTCAGCAGGAACAAAGCACCAGGCATAGTTGATGTACCGATTGAGTTGCTACGCTGCATAGGTTATTTCACCTGGTGTGTAGGATTTATGAGATTTATGATTTCAAGAAGAATGTTATCATCCCTATACCGAAGAAAGTGGGAGCTGAGAGATGTGAAGATTACCGGAAATTCAGCTCGATTACTAATGCTTCAAATATCCTGACTAGAATAATTTACCAAATGATGAAATGACTGATAGAATCAGAGTTGGGTCAAGACCAGTTTGGCTTCAGGAGAAACGTTGGAACAAGGGAAGCTGTACCAAGTCTTAGGCTGATTTTGGAAGGTAGAATAAGGAAGGATAGAAGAATGTTCATGGCATTTGTAGACATTTTGATAATGTTGATTGGGCTAAATTGTTTGACATTTTGGAAACGATTGGAATAAAGTACAGAGATAGGAGGGTGCTCGACAATCTATACAGAGACCAGACAGCAGTTTTTCAAGCCGAAGGACATGAGAGAGAAGCTGGTATTCAGAAAGGTGTAAGGAAAGGCTGCAACTTATCACCCGTACTTTTCAATCTATACATTGAACAAGCACTGGAGGAAATTGGAGAAAAGTAGGAGTAAAGATTCAAGGAGAAATAATTTTAACTCTGAGATTTGCTGATGACATCATTCTTAGCCGACACACCAGAGGATTTGATTGAGTTTTCGAATGGTATGGATTCTGTTTTGAGGAAAGAATTCATGATGAAAATTAATAAATGTAAAACAAAAATATTGGAATGCAGTCGAAATAAATCAGAAACTCCTATAGATGTCGAATTGGCGGGTGAAAAGCTAAAGGAAGTAGGAGACTTCTGTTACTTAGGAAACAAAATAACCAGTGATGGACTAAGCAAAGAGGATATTAAAAGTAGGTTAGCACAGGCAAGGAAAGCTTTTCTACAGAAAAGGAATCTGTTGACTTCGAATATAGATTTAGGTATTAGGAAGTAATTTTTGAAAGACTTTGTCTGGAGCGTGGCACTCTATGGAAGTGAAACTTGGACTGTTGGAGCAGCAGAAAAGAGGAGAATTGGAGCGTTTGAAATGTGGTGTTATAGATGAATGATGATCAGATGGGTAGATAGGGTTACAAATGAAGAGGTATTAAGACGATTGGGAGAGGAGAGATGTTTGTGGCGTCTGCTATTGAAGATAAGAGATAGGTTGGTAGGACACTTACTAAAACACCCAGGATTAGCAAACTTAGTTATGGAAGGAAGGGTCAAGGATAAGTAGGGGTAGACCAAAAGACAGAAGACTCAAACAACAGTAAATTCCTATTTGACATACCAAAATTAATACATGGTTATCATTGATACATTTCTCCAGGGTCCATACACATCCACAGACTGGCTTTCGCCCAGGAGAAGATCGGTGGACAGATCAAGCTGATTGTTGTTCATGATCTGGAAGGGAATTACACAGGATGGGAAATGATGAAGATGGCAAAAATATGACGTGATAAAAGAGTATGAAGAAAATGTCAATTGTGTGTATAAAATGTTTATGGACCTAAAGTATGATGCTGCATTCTTCTTTTTAGGTATTATTACCATTGCGTTGTCATAAACATTGATGTCTGCTATGCTCTAACACCTTCCCATTCAACATGACTCGTGTGCTAAGTGGCGAACCTCCCCTAGTTGACCATCTTCCCAACAGAGTCGTGACTGGGTTGATCCGCTTGTGAGCCTGTCCAAGCTTGGTCTAATCGCGCAATTCCTCTTAAATCTCTAACACCTTTGTTGTTTGTTACATGTGTTGGTATTTTGCATTACTTAGTTACAGCGTTAATTAAGTACGACTCAATCATTTTGGCATGCTTATGGAATATACAGAGTGTTAGTCTATGCTTAATTAATCGAATTTCCAACCTGATGTAAATAAATAAATTTTTAAAAATGTTAAGCTGACGTTATCTCTTGTTATGTGTAGTCACTAGAGTATTCTGTACCGTGATAACGATATTGAGAAGGAATGATTTTAGCCACGGTTCCATACTGCAAGACGAGGAGCGGGAAAGTAAAAGGTATTTCGTTTCATAAATTCCCGTTTGATGCAGAAATAAGACAGAAATGGTATAAAAAATATTTCTCAAGATAATTTTGTACTGAATTTTTAGTCAAGAACTTGTATTTGATCATCGCCCAGGGTTGAATATAAATTGAAGGACAATGTCTTCCCCACTGCACTTAGAGCACCTAAACCTTGGAGAGAAGAAAACTCGCAAAACATTACTGAAACATGAAAGCGAGATGACAAATCCGTGGGAGATTTTCACGATAGTAATAATGTCGGGGGGAGCTGCAGAACGTCCGGAAATCTGAGGTTCGAATCCTGGCACTGACAGTGCTATCCTGAATGTGGTTGTTCCCTGGGTTATCCCACACACTCTCCAGGCAAATGTTAAGTCTCGGGGCACCTACCCCATCCCTGTCCTATTAGTTACACTTCTATAGTCATCACTAAGGTTCGGATGTTTAGAAAATGTCATATTTTTTTCCTTGACTTCAATTTCATTAAAAACTGTCATCAAGCAGGAGTTCAATTGTTTTTAGGTGGATTTTATGGAGCATAGCATATAAATGCATATCTGGGTTGTTATTGTCATATTTCATCAATTTTTATTTATCGTATGGCTTTTAGTGCCGGGAGTGTCCGAGGACATGTTCGGCTTGCCTGAGTCTGTAGCTGCTTCCAGCGGATACCCTATATAAAGGATGAGCTACAAGTTCCGTTCAATTTCAAGTAGTTCCAACTTTCGCCACCAGATATCAATGATACCTAGTGGTGAACGTTGGAACTTTGATAGAGCGTTCTGACGAAATCTAACCTAACAAATTTTGCTTTACACAAGTTTAGTCTGTGAAAGGATCTTTTACATGACATAAATCTATGACATGGGACCGCCGGCTTTACTTCCCCTCCGAAGGAAGACATACTGAAGGATTTTTAACGCTCTTAAAAAATCCGACGACTTCGGTCGGGTTTGAACCCACTATCTTGGGCATAGCAGTTCAGCATGCTACCGACTACGCCATCAATATTAATGTTTTAAGCTCATATTTTCGGGGTAGGTGGTGGATTTAAAATATGGTATCCGCTGGCCGCTGCAAGGTTGGCTAGTTAAGTTAATGTTGTTTTAAGGGACAGAACTACGAGGTCATCTGCCCCTAAATGCTGCCGAGTTTCTGTGAGTTAGCAGCGCTAAAACCTATCAGTAAATATTTAACTGTAACTAAACTTGGTAATATTTTTAACTTAGGGCATTTTCCTTCTCTTTTACAGAAAATGTGATTTGTGTCTCAGTTTTTTAGCGCGAGAAAAGGTTAAGAATATGCTGCTTTCCGCCAGTTTCTTGGAAATTCTGTGATAAAAATTTGAGGAAAACATTTTTAAAGTAGGCCTATTCATGAAATCAGCATAGATTTTAACAATTATTTAGGTTTACATGTAGAATTAATAATAAAAATAACATTTCACTACATTATTAACACTTTTTTTTTTTTAATGCATGTAAATATATTAGGTCATATTGTACCTTTTTTGGATTATAGGGTTATGGCACTATATATCGAACACCCTTTAAATATCGAACACTTCATAAATTTCGTTGCAAAATAAGGATATCGATAAGTTTACAAAGCATCTTATATTTCTCAATCCACCCCGCCAAACTTCTCTTTATATCAATCGATAGGTCGAAGTCGTTACTGCGTTGGTGAGCGCGGGAAAGTGTCAGAACCTTGTTGTTGGCGGGATATTGATGATGGCGTTGGATTGTTAGTAAGGTGGCGTGTCCCTGTGATTACTCATTTCTGCTGGTAAAATAGTGTCTTCAGAAGTATCCTTTAAATAATATGTTGTGTTAACATAAATTCATGTTTATTAATTTCTTATCATTTGGGTTTTAATTTATCTTCATATTTATTCCTAAAATAAAACACTGTTCGATATTTGAATCCCGTTTTATAATATCGAAATGTCGTTCGATAAAAGATGTTCATGCATACAAAAATAGCCCTTAATATCGAACGACACTAAAATTAATGGGCTGCTACTGATTTTAATTTACAGTATTGTTTTCTTTTGCGCCGAAGTCCGCATTTCTGTGGTCGTGGCTGATGAGGCGACTATCTGTAAATTGAGAGGGCCTGAATTTGAACCCGCATCGGGTATAGTTAGATTTCTTTTACGTTGCCTTATATCGGTTTGATGCCGTACGTTGTGCTGATCACTTTATTTGACAATCGTGTCAATTTCCGGAGTTCACATCATCGGCCAACACTGTACAGTGGCGGCGACGAGAGGGAACCTTCGGGGGCAGATTTTTTGCCTCAATTTCTTCAATTTTATACTCAAAAACAGCCCTATAACCATTGATCCCTTGTAGTTCATGTAGTGCATAAAATTGTCCCCTTCACGTCTAACTCCCAACCGCCGCTTCTGTAAATATTGTGCAATAAACAGAGTAGAGGATTAGAAGCAGAAAATTATTATTTTTGCAGTTCTTGGTTAGTTTCCTTAACTAGTGCTTACAGCTTGACAATGGTCAAAATTAAGACACCCAAGGGGGGAAATGTCCCAAAATCAAGAGTTAAACCGGTTGAAAAAATGAAACTGTGTCAGTATTCTTTATCTGACTTGACTGAAGCTGTTCAACAGGTTAAATCCGTATGATGTCACAAAGGCAGGCATCTAAAACATACCAGGTCCCTTTAACAACGTTAAACGACAAAATATCTGGACATCAGAAGATTCAGACTGCCCTTGGCTGAAAGCCGTTCCTGAGTCCACGAGAAGAAGAGGGCATTAGTGAATGGGTGATCAATATGGCTAAGAGAGGATTTCCGTTGAAGAGAAAGAATTTACTTGACACTGTACAGCAAATTGTTCAGTCATCAGCAAGAAGCACACCGTTGAAGCATGGAAGACCTGGGAAAACCTGGTTAAAGTGTTTCATGGGAGGACATCCTTCCCTGTCTCAGAAGAAGGCTGAAACCATTAGCAAGGGCAGGGCTGCTGTGTCGGAAGAGAGAATTCGTGGTTGGTTTGCTGGACTATCGTGTTACCTGGAATCTGAGGGTGTAGGATCAATTATGGAAGATCCAAGCAGGATCTTCAATGCAGACGAGACAAATTTTCTGTTCCATAAGGTTTCAGGAAAGTACCTTGGAGTCAGAGGGGAACAGCTTCAAATTACGGCAACCTCTAAAGAGAAAGAAGGCATAACAGTGCTCGGAAATTTCTGTGCCGATGGGCGTTGAGCCCCAACAATGATTGTCTACAGCAACATAAGACTTCAGCAACTTATCAAAGATAGTGTAACAGAGCCATGGATCTACGAGAAAACGGAGAGTGGCTGGATGAAGGCCCCTACGTTTCTGAACTACCTTCAGCACTTTAGGTCATAGTTAGAGCTTAAGAAAGTTACACTTCCTGTTTTTCTTTTTCCTGATGGACACAGAAGTCATTTATCCCTTCAAGTCAGTGAATATTGTCATGACCATGGAATAATATTGTACTGCCTTTTCCCTAACGCCACCCATATTCTGCAGCCAGCAGATGTGGGGGTATTTGCACCTCTCAAGAGAGCATGGGAAAATGCTCTTCAAGATGAAAAAATACGAACTCTCGGGGCATCAGTAACAAAGGTAAATTTTGCACCCATGTTGAGGAAGGTATGGGATGATGCTGTTAGGCCAGATATCGTGAAAAGCGCCTTCGGTAAGTGTGGTCTCTATCCACTAGATCCCAACGCTGTGGACTACTCAAAATGTGTTGCAGATATTTTGAAGACCTCAGTCGGAAGTCAACAACAAATGAGTGAAGAAGGCAGCCCTTCATCCCCTTCCACTTCCAATAATATGTTAAAGTTTGTACTTAATGACCTCGAAGAATTCTTGCCTCGTTGTATTCTCGATACGTTCAAGGATAAACTAAGATTTGATGGAGAAAATCAAAATGATGGTGAACCAGATTTGTACGCTTATTGGAAGAGTGTTACAACTCGGTACAATGCAACACATGCAACTATATCGGCAAATGAAACTATGACAGATAGTTCATCAGAAGAAGAAGAAATAAATGATGACCAGGGCATTGATAATCGTGATTTCACGTGGAATGAAGAACTTTTAGAGGTGTTTGTACCATCTCCCAGGAAGGATCTTCCTGGTTCCGTCATTTTGAAGAGTGGAGTAAAAGTTCACAAGCCGAAACTATTGAATGAGGATGAAATCTATTCGGAGCTTGCTTGCTCACCCACCTCAAGTACCGGTACACGTAGTAGCGAGGATTCATTCAAAGATTTTCTCAAAGTTCCTCAAGTACCAGAAAAACCCCATCAGTTTAGGTTAAGGAAAACATATGCGATATCTTCAAAGGAGTACCAGGAAGAATTGAAGAAACAGAAAAGAAAGAAATAGGACTAAAGACATGGACTTATGGAAATAAGATACTGATTTTTGTGTTTCTCAGGATATTTTTAATATTATTAATTGCTTTTGTGAGTTATATTTAAGAATCCTTCTGTTTTGTTCTTGTTATTACAACCATAATAATGTCTAAAGGTTGCCTGATTAATAATAAATAGTTCTGTTCGGTATTTAAAACCTTGCCATTCGATGTAAAAAAATCATGTTCGATAATTACAACTTCACTGATCGATATATAATGCAGACCGTTCGATATATGGAGGAATACAGCTGTTGCATTTAAAGAGGCCTGGAACCTATAAATTATATATTTTAAAGGTCAGAACAAGCTAGTTGCAACCAACAGATGTTCTGTTAAGGTTTTATCTCTTCTTCAGATGTCTGTTCTTCACTGGCAAAAATTACTGATCAATTATTCGTAGAGATTACGTTAAGTGTTTGATATATAGTGCCATAACCCTATTTCAGTATTTTTAGGGCATATTTGCCTGCATTTTTCTCGTTTCATTATGTTGTGGTGTTTGAAGCCATATTTTCAGTGTTGCCTTAGTAAACAAGAGTTTAGTGCTTTTCAGTCGGTCAACACGAATGTACCCAAAAGAGATGGGTTATGCCCTAATCCTGAAATAAATTACATGAGATTAATAAAACACTAGGATGACCAGTTTCGATCGTCAAGCGATCATCATCAGATCCATTACACTTAGGCTACAAAATCTATGTTTGAAATACAGGTGAAAATATTTACAATATGTACAATTATTTAGTTGCAGTATTGGTACTGCAACTGTCAGTGTATGCTAAATGCAGTATATATGTTAGGTGAAATGCTAAATGGTGATAGCTATCCGTAGATTGTACTTTAGAGAGATTATATGGTTGTAAACTATGGTTAAACCATGACGAATAGAAGGAGAAAGTGAGAAGACTCCTGAAGTTCAAGCGCACCCAGCTAGGCAGCGCTAGAGTGGGCAAGTTCCACACTGCCGGGGTCAAATGGTCTTAGGGATGGTGCTAAGGGAAACGAATTACTTTGTAACTAATACACTTTTAAAAAGTAATTAGCGGTTACAATTAAAATAGCATGGCAGGGCACAATGGAAAATATAATTCACGGAAATAAGAACTACGGTCTTCATTACATGTTACGGAACGCACAGATTCCTGGAGTATACAGTCGGAGAAAACCCAGATCTTTCTCGTAACATCTGCAGGATTAAGGATGTGAGGTTGTAGAGAGCTTGTCTAGTCACTGACTCCTAACGAATTCCTAGCCTTTTTATAAGATTGACTACCATCACAAGTAAAGCCAGCCACTCTCGCCCCAGCCTCTTCTAACTGCAAAATCACCTATATTAGAATTTTTGCGAGAATGTCCCTTGGAGTAGCATTTCTGCTTTTATCAGAAAAGCTATTTAACTCGATTTCTTCTCTTAGCTTCTCTTCTTCGAAAATGACAACACCGTAACGTGAATTATCATTCTTTTCTTCCTTAAAATAGTCTGAAATAGCATTTATACTATGGGTATTAACAGGGGCGGATCTAGGGGAGGGCGAGGGGGGCGACCGCCCAGGGCCCCGCACCATGGATTGTTTTAAATTTAATCGATTAATTAATAATTATACTTTTCAAACTTTTCAAATTAATTTATAATTCTTTTTTTTTTTTTCTTTCAGTGCAGCTATGACCTCCCGTGACCGTTTAGCAAGTTTAGAATTCAGTGAAATGATAGAAGACTTTAGCCGGGAAAAAAGTCGCAAAATAATATTTTAATATTTCATAGTTTACATAATCTTCTTCAAGAGGACTTAAAGGTTTCTTTCATATTATTAAAACAATGTACAGTAGTGTATTCAAAATATTGTAACTATTTTTTTATTATTATTATTACAAAACTATTTTCCATTTTTAGGCTATTTTCAATTATGAATAAATAAATGAAAAAATTGGCTTATGAGATCACCTTTTGTCCGTGTGTGTGTGTGTGTGTGTGTCTCCCCCTAATAACATCGAAACGCCTGGAGCTATTTCAATGAAACTCTGTAAGTTCACAGCACTATTCCGGACGACCCCGACCGTACCCTTCAAATTTTGTTACGTCTCACCAATCCAACATGGCGGCTGTGCGAAATATTTCACCAGCATTCAATATCAACGAAACTATTCCCGATATCACACTGGATTTTTTACGGTGATAAAGAGAACTACTAGAAGTTCACCTATGTGACTTTTGAGAACCTGGTAACTACAAAACCAACATGGCAGCCACGCGATTTGCGACTTTTAAATAGACGTTTCTCGCGATTTAACCAACCAAACGCAATAAAACTTGGTACACTATATGTTTATACACATTGTAATGCACCGACATCTAACTTCGTTCAATTGTTTACATAACCACAAGATGGCGGATGTGCGAAATATTTCTATATCTCTGAAACTATTAGCGGTATCACCCTAAAATTTTGTACGGAGATAAAGGACACTACTGGAAGTGTATCTATAAGACTTTCAAAAACCGGTTAACTAAAAAACGAACATGGCAGCCAAGCGAATTTGAAAATTTTAAATAGACCTTTATCGCGATTTAATGTTCCAAACGCAATGAAATCTGGTACAGGAAATGTTTATACACATTGTAATACACTGGTATCTAATTTAGTCAATTGTTTACATAACCTCAAGATGGCGACTTTGCGAATTTTAAAATTAAGTTTTTATTTCTTGTGTCGTAATTATGCGATCGATGTGAAAGTTTGAATAATGAACCTATGCAATAATTTTCCTTTAATGGTACATGACTCTGGTACATAACAATCCAACATGGCGACCATCCGAAATATTTAGTCGGCTTTGAATATCTACGAATCTATTATAGCAATCAAAATGATTTTTTTTATGATCATAGGGGCCATGAGCATAAGTTCACCTATAGGACTTTAAATAACCTGGTGATCACAAATCCAACATGGCAGTGACGCGAAATATAAATATTCACATGGAGGTTTCTCGCAATTTAACCATCCGAGTGCAGTTAAACTTGGTAAAGCAAATCCTTCTACGAATGTTAATCCACTGGCATCTAATTTATTTCAATTGTTTCCATAACCACAAGATCGCAGCTGTGCGAAATTTTAAAATCTCGTTGTTACTTCTTGTGTCCTAATCATGCGATTGAAGTTTGAATGCTACACGTACACAATAATCTTCATGTAACAGTACATAACTCTAGGACCTACATACATAAAATCCAAAATGGCGACCTTCCGAAATATTTAGTCGGTTCTCAATATCTACGAATCTATTACATCAATCAAACTGAAATTTTGTATGTAGATAGAGGCAATTAACATAAGTAGGATATATGAAAATAGGCTGTATAGTTCTTCACACGGAACTACTTGGTTTTTCTTTTTTTTCTCCTATTGTTGTGGGCCCCGCAAGGCCTGGATCCGCCACTGCGTATTAACTCCATAAGGGCACTTAAGTCCTTTACAAAGTTTTCTCAAGTGACTTTCTGAAGGCAAAGGCAAGAGATTATGTCGCCGACAATGACGGAATCCTTTCGGTGATTTTATTCTCAACAATAAACACTCTAAAATGAATTCATTGCTGCACCTCATTCCATTGGGAGATTTTTCCTGGCATTTCTTGAGCATAGTGTCTATTATCATCTTTTCCTTCTTGCTAAGGTGTTCGTTATCTTTGTAATTAAATTAATTAAATGCCTGAGAATTTCAAACTTGGTTCTCCAGCAAATTAATTCTCGATTTTGCTGAGTTGAGGCAGGATCTAACGCGAATTAAATTACGGTTAGCATTCTTTAGGCGCTTTTTTGAGCAATATTATAGTCTTTTCAGCATCAGTAAGTACACTAGAATGACCCAAATTCTTATCAACATTGGACTGACCTTTTAATGCCTCATTCGTTGCTCCACTCCCATCTTCAATCTTCTTTTTCTGGTGGTGTCGAGATTATTTTTCCTTTGGGAGCTTTACGGGACTTATCCTCACTACTTCGGTAAATTAGGGAAAATGAGGCACTGCTCCAGGACGTAACTTCCACCACACACGAGAGATTTCCACTTCTTCACCATTCACTATAAAATTAGCTGATTTTACTATCAAAACATCTGAGAAATGAATTTGACAAATTCTAATACTTCGCGTTAACTCCGTATCCTTTCGTGGAATAGCTCTGGCCCATTTTTCAAATTGATTTGTATTCTTCGGTGGTGAAAAAAATCTTATATCGTCACCTACTCTACCATACCCTGACTTACAGCCAGGCAAAAAGCAGTACGGCATGTTGAACTATTAAATTAACAAAGCCGCATAAGAAATATGTTTGAAGTTCACAACACAAAACGCTGATGTACACAAGACACAATGAACTGAATGCAAAGAAAATTCAATTTAATTCACAGAAATATCTCACACAGTAACTTCTCGCGCACTTTTCTAAGACCAGACTCGACCCAACAACAGGACACGTTGTTGGACATTATCGCTTGCAGTGCTTGTAGCGGCGGGACCACAAACTACCGTGCTATAACGGCGGAGTCCACACACTAGGTCCTTCTATTCGTCATGGTTAAACTATAAAATTTTAGGCTAACTACTTATCTGATTGTCTTCCGTACAACAGCTACTCGCAGTTTTCGTGCTCACTGGAACTCACTGTGCGGTAGACTGCGGTGGTTATCTTAACGACTGGTTTTTCCCTGCTTTCTCCCCCCTGCTCCTACGTGCTGTGGGGAGTGATAGCGATGTGTTTATGTGAGGTGTTGCCAACCTAGATAAGATGTATGTTATTGAATGAGGTGGGTCTACAATTATTAAAGACCGTGGATTAGCCCTCGCCACGCGTGGAGCATAACCCATTCGAACTAAGCGTTGACGGTCTTATGAGGGCGTCCCGGCACCTTTAATACTGCCGTGAATATGGGCCTTGGTTTATTGCAGAAGAAAAGTACATCGTACACCTGATCCAGATAACATTTACCTATAGACACACGTTATAATGAACATAGGAATGCGATAAGATACGGAACACATTCAGCCGTGTGCGAACATATGTGTGACGCAGGGCACAGCTTTACCAACATAGAGTCGGACCTTAAAATAATCCATCACGAATCGAAAGGCAGAGCTCTTGACATAAAGGAAGCAATCGAGATACACCTAGCCAAACGAAACAATCCCAACAATCTAAATGAACACACGTTCATGGAGAGCTCACCCCTCTCACGCTACTAAAAAACACACCCTGTCGGAAACAAAACACAATTTAGCGACACAGCCAAGCTAGATAAAAAAAGGGGGGAAATTAGGGGGTTATTAATAGGTAAATGTTATCTGGATCAGGTGTACGATGTACTTTTCTTCTGCAATAAACCAAGGCCCATATTCGCGGCAGTATTAAAGGTGCCGAGACACCCTCATAAGACCGTCAACGCTTAGTTCGAATGGGTTATGCTCCACGCGTGGCGAGGGCTAATCCACGGTCTTTAATAATTGTAGACCCACCTCATTCAATAACATACATCTTATCTAGGTTGGCAACACCTCACATAAACACATCGCTATCACTCCCCACAGCACGTAGGAGCAGGGGGGAGAAAGCAGGGAAAAACCAGTCGTTAAGATAACCACCGCAGTCTACCACACAGTGAGTTCCAGTGAGCACGAAAACTGCGAGTAGCTGTTGTACGGAAGACAATCAGATAAGTAGTTAGCCTAAAATTTTATAGTTTAACCATAGTTTACAACCATATAATCTCTCTAAAGTACAATCTACGGATAGCTATCACCATTTAGCATTTCACCTAACATATATACTGCATTTAGCATACACTGACAGTTGCAGTACCAATACTGCAACTAAATAATTGTACATATTGTAAATATTTTCACCTGTATTTCAAACATAGATTTTGTAGCCTAAGTGTAATGGATCTGATGATGATCGCTTGACGATCGAAACTGGTCATCCTAGTGTTTTATTAATCTCATGTAATTTATTTCAGGATTAGGGCATAACCCATCTCTTTTGGGTACATTCGTGTTGACCGACTGAAAAGCACTAAACTCTTGTTTCATTATGTCCTAAACATCCGAACCTTAGTTATCACTTAAATACAGGTTATTAGACAAGCTCAGCACACACACCCAACTACATGGGGCTGATGACCAAGATGTCTTAAGCCCCTTAAATGAATTAATAACAAATGTTCATTCATTTTAGAGCAAATTGTAAATTATAAGAAGGAATCATTCAGATGGTCAGAAGATTCATTAAAGCAATGTGTAATATGTGAAACCATTTCACCTAAGGGTACAATTTCGACAGGATTAACATGGAAGAGCGCACTGCGCCGTTACATAGGGCACATTTCATATGAGACAGATCTAGTCAAAAACAGGCTTTTGCTCGAGTCTGAAAGGCTCTTTAATTGTAATTTAAATCGAGCAGCAATTGCAGTACAACTAGAAACTCTACATACTTTTCAGTCGCCGGGGCACCTTCACTCATGCCATGGCTTTCTGGTTTGAAAGCGTTTCCAGCTCGTCAGACGCAAAAGAGAATCAGACAGTTCTCGCGAACAACTCACTGTGGCTTATCTACCAGTAACAGAATTCCTGCAGTTTTTTTTCTAAAAGACTTTCTGGATTGGGACTTTACACTCTAACTCTGTCTTTAATAAAAGAGGTGTAAACTTGTGCTTTGTGATTTTAAGATTAGTTACTGACAAACATAAAACTAATGCACATTTGATGAGAAGACTGTCGGGTGGAAAAGATATAAAGCCACAGATATGCCATCCTGAAAATCAAAAACAGGCCTTGATTTCTGGTATTCAATCAGTGTCACATTTTAAAGAATGTGGAGTGCAAGGGTATTCAACAGTGACTCCATAGAGAACTAATAAGCAAATTGAGACATATCATGACATCTCAGATTCCAGGGCTGTTATATTCAGCTTGAATCTAATATTGAAAACAGGCTTATGTTCCCTGTCGTCCCACATGTGAAGCAAGAAAATAAGGAGGCCTAACGAACATGGTCATATCAAGTAAAGACCTGCAGAGACTTGTGATAAACGTCTATACCTTATTCAGTGAGGAATAAATTAAACCTCAAAGAACCACCTCGTAAGTAGTTTCTTTTTACAGTATTTATTATGAATATTTTATTTTATTATATTGAATAAAATTTAAACGCAATTTACTTACATAAACTGTCAGGTGTTTTATTTGTCACGATGGAACAAGCATCGATGATGTACATCGGAGGATTTATAGTGCACCAAGTACAAAAGAAAATTCAGTGTGATTTATGTCATCAGTTGGTCTGAAGAAATAAAATTAGCTCCCCACTGACGAGTTTTATTTCATTTAATTTACTCCTCTGATAAGCTGCATTATCCAAGTCAACAACTAGTGTGGATTATGGCAACTATTTTTTAGTTTCGTGTGCGCAGTTGTAAAGTTTCTGTTCACACGAATGTGAAAATATTTGAGTTGGTCCCCCTTGATAATGTGCAATTCATCATCTGAAAGCGGCCAGAACAATGTACTAAGCGCGTTGATTATTTAAAATAGCATTTCTCGATAAGATCACCTGTGAAATGATGAGCAATTCAAACATATCAAATACCTAACCACAGAACCAGCAATTCGGACGATTCTTCGAGTTTAGCTGACGACAGATTATGCTACGGTGGCACGGATCAACTCGGCAGCATTGGGTACTGCTGCATGTTCGCTGTTTGGAGTGAAGTGGGGAGGTGTTAAGAGCATAGCAGAAGGGTGATGGTCATAAAAATATTTTACTTCTATTTTTTCTATAAAGTAACTTATTACTGATGCCTGATAATTACCGAAGTATAATAAACCAGCATTAAAACAAATGTCAAAATCAGATGAAAGTTTTTCTTAAACATGATATACAGTATATGATACACGTCACTATTATGGTACTGCTGTAAAAAGTAATGTCCTTGAACGGCTGTAGTAAATAAAGCATGAGGGGGGAAAATACTGTATTTTCAGTGTATTAACTGACATGATATCTGAATTCTCCATGATTTGTTTAGTAACACGTTTGATACTCCTGTGGATGGCAGTTCGCTTGAAAGTCGGAAAGCAAACCAATTTTCAGTTTAAAATTACCATCTTAAGCCACACTATAGTTTTAATTGCCTTGTAGAGCAGTGTAGTTTTTCATTCGATACTTTTAGATTTTGGAAAACCTGGAAGGGTAACTTACTGTACACTGTTGCACATAGTTTGCTGCTTACTTTATTTTTAGAAGTTTTCTCAATGAAATACAGTATAAGGACCAAAAAAATTGTCAAATCACATACTTACATAATTAATGGCTAGTTAGTTTAATGATGCGTTTGTCAAAAGTTAATGAGAAATTTGCTCTGGTGAACTGTACATGCAGAATTAACTCTGAAAAAGGGTTAATTTTCGTTGGTGAAAATTACCCTTGGTGTTTAAAAACTGCAATTCCACTTTAATTTCTCATCTTCCAAGCCACTGTGACATTAGGGCAACGTTACTGCTGGCTCTGGTTAGTGTACAGAAGTTATTGTTATAAAAGATTCAAGGAGTGTAAAATTGTTCTGTAATATATACTTTGTCCCCTTACATTAGGGGATTTGTAAGAATCCTTTCTGAATTAGATAACTTCTGTGCTGACCCTGCAGGTATTTGCTGCTGATATAAATGCCTAGTTTAATATAGCTATCTGGGAGTAATATTTCCCAGTTCTGATGATACTCAGAACAGACTGTGGAATGTGAAATGGACATTTGTTGGCAATGTCTTGCATATCAAGCCTGCTATTTTAAACGTTGGAAGTTGATGTCGGTACTTTGTATTCTACTGTCGAATTTCTGTATAATTTTTAGAGTATTTCGTATGCAATCATCAGTACAATGGATTTCTTCTGGCATTCAAGGACATGGTTCTGCTTGTGATTTTTTCTTTCTTTAGAGTTATACTACTTTAAACAATGTGTTACACATGATTTAAAGAAAGCTCGTGTGTTTTATATTTGTTTAAACAAATGCTAGAAAATGAGGTCATCTGTAGTTCAATGATTTAAAATGCTATTGTGATGGTAGAATGTGGATTATATTAATTCTCACATGACACTCAAAACAAGAGCTGACATACTGAATTATATACCTTTTCCTGTTATTTGCCACTGTTGTCCTGATTTCAGATTACAGAAAATGTGTATTACAGTGCTTGAAGTGTATTAAAGAGAAGGAAAGCCCCAAAATAAAACTCCATAAATTAAGGTGAAAAACGGTCATCATTATTATGAGGAATGTAATGACTATTGTAAAAGCTCAACCCTGGTGTGTGTTTGCTTTTGGACCTGAATGGAAATGAGTTGGGGTTTGTGTTGTAATCATACTTGCTTACAGACTCTTGGCAGGCAAGATGGAGTGAAACAAGATTGGGTGATTGAGGATACGATAGGCAACTGGTGGAGACCCAACTTCGAACCGCCACAGTACCCCTATGTCCCTCCTCACATCACTAAGCCAAAAGAACACAAGCGGCTATTTCTTGTCCAGTTGGCAGAGAAGGGTAGGAAAAAAAAAGACCATTATGCATTGTAGATTTTCGTCTTAGTTGAATACATTATATAATTATATATTTGTAAATCTGTGGTTCATTTTCAGTTCTCACTTAGAATCCCAATGTTAATGTTTTATTATTGGTACGTCCTTCTTCTTTTTTTATTTTATTTTTTAATAAATTCAGATACTGTTTTGTGAATTGAAATTATACATTTTTTCTGGTGTGTAAAAAAACAAAACATTGTATAAGCAGAATTATTTTTCATGTAATAATGAAATCTCTGTATTTCTGTACACACTTGAACATGTCTGCTAAAGTTTCTTATTAAAATACTGTGAAATCTGGTGATTGCTTCAGAAGGTGTTAAAGTAAAATATGGAGTTGTCCTCTCTCTGGATTTGATTTCATCATGAATTATATTGCTATTCAATTAAAATAATTTAACCCATCCAAAGCTTATTATGTACGATATTTGGTGAGTTAAGGTACAGTATTTTGTTATCAACAAGTTAGACAGTATTTTGTTTATGAATTAACATTATTTTAAGCAGAATTCTGTTAATATTTTGGAAGGTTATTGAAAGAGTATATCAAAATTTATATAGTGAATATTTTATTTTAATGCTTAATTTTGTTCATAGATTGTTAATGTTTAGATTAGTGATGCTCGCTCGTTACATGCCAACCGAAACTAGTATTATATATCATTAGTTTCAATATAGTTAAATGTATTTTACCAATTCATAAGTATTTCTATGAGGTATGCTTACATCGCTTCTTTGTCTAAAGTATCAAATGTTAGGTATGTTAGAAAAGGGAAGGTTGTTTACCAAATTCGGAATATTCTCAGCCTTTCACCCTTGATGACATCAAAAGGGGTCCCAAAGATATGAAGGCTGGTAAAGCTCCTGGATTTGATAATATTCTTCTCCCTGAATTCTTGTGGCTAAGCAGGTTCTATACTAATATTCTGCAAACAAACAAAAGTTATTGCCATTTTGAAACCTGGAAAACCTGCAGATAAACCTGATAGTTATCGACCCATTGCATCATTGAGTCTTTGCTACAAGCTTTTGGAAAGTCTTCTCCTTAAGAGATTTGGGGCATGGTGGCACAGCGGTCAAGCTGTTGGCCTCTCACCAAGGCAGACCAGGTTCTTTTCCCGGTCAATGCATGTGAGATTTTTCAAAGTGGAATGCCATGTCCTGTGGTTCGGATTCCACGTGGCTTATGATCTCGAGATTAACGTGAGGCGAAACTAAGAAGAGACGGGTTTGATTCCCAACTCAGCCATCCTGAAAGTGGTATTCAGTGGTGTCACACTTCTACTTCAGCCAAATGCCGGAATGGTTCCTAAATAAGGCCACGGCTGCCTCCTTCCCAATCCTCATCTGAATTACAACTACACATTTAGCGAAGCAGCTACACAGTGTTCTTGAAGCGCTGCCCGGTCGAAGGCTTTTTCAAGTCCAGGAAAGCTCGTCTTTCTCTCGGGTGTTTCTCAACTAAGAGTCTTGCAACATGAATTGCATCAGTTGTAATACAATTCTTAACAATTCCTGCTTGGTTTCTAATAAGCTTGGTGGTCTCTCGGATCCTTTGGTCCAGAACACGCTCGAAGATTTTTAGAGCGTGACACAATCGTCGAATTGGACGATAGCTGGAACACTCTGCGGGACTTCCCTTCTTTTTGAAGATGGGTGCATCATAAAGGCAAAGGGCATAATGCCCAATAATAGGGAACATGACATGGGTAAAGTCTAGGTGTCGGGATACTTTGGATCAGATAATTTATGTGACTGGACAACGCTGTTATGTGAAACAATGAGATTCGTCCCCTAATAAGAAGGGAACTGAGGTCAGTCTGGCTTGAATGGCTGAATTGAAGATGGAAATGTAAACTTTCCTTGTTAAATTCATTAAGCTGGAAGACATTTTCAGTGTTGTATTCGAAATTTTATGTTTTTCAATTGGTCCAACACGATTCTACCCAATTGTAATGGGTGGTTCCCTATTCCTGAAAAATAATTACACGAGATTATTAAATACACTTGGATGACCGGTTTCGTCCGTCAAGCGATCATCAGATCCTTTACATGGGATACCAGGTACAAATTTAACTACCCTGTCCCGGTATTCTGAAATAGCACTTGGACTATGAGGATTTACTCCAGTTCTCAGCAGTGATGTACAGTAAGACTCTCCGTACATTGCTCAATATTTAGACCGGCCTTGCTGTATGGAACTGAGGGTTGATATGAGGGTATCACAAATACATGCGAGCAATAGCAGGGTGCAAGAGAAAATGAAATGAACGTTCTAGATGGTGGGATCACGTGAAGAGAATAGGGATAGGTGTTTATTCAATGAAAGCTGAGGAGGCCGCAGTGCTAACTGCTAATCAAACCTTTTTCTCAATTTTTCATCCATATGTTGACTTCTATTCGTGTAACATCATTAGAATCGCAGATGATGTAATCCAAAGTATTAAGGATTAGTTAATTTCATGTACCGTAACATCATTAGAATGGCAAATGAGGTATTACACTGTGTTGAGAATTAATTAATATCTTGTAACATCATTAGAATGACAAATGATTTAATATGCAGTGTTGGGGTTTAGTTAATTTCATGTATCATCATTAGAATGGCAAATGATATAATACACAGTGTTCAGGTATATCTAATTTCAAGCAACATCATCAGACTGGTAAATGATGTATTACACTGTGTTGAGAATTTATTTACTTATTCTAACATCATTGGAATGACAAATGATATAATACGCAGTGTTGAGGTTTAGTTAATTTCATGTAACTTCATTAGTGTGGCAAATTATGTATTACCCAATGGTGGGCAGTGAGTTTTATATTTTGATATCCATAAAATGTTTGACTCTGGATTCAATATAACAGGTTTCACAGTATTTTGATGAACTTATCCCTGAAGTACAGTTTTAAAACTATATATCTGGATGCATTTGTGGTAAGATTTGTAGCTAAGTAAACATTAGGAAGGAAGATACTAACGGAGAGTAACTCTTGACCATGAGGCGGTGTAAATATATTACTTCATGCTTCCTCGGATTCATGTAGCAAGATATTGACACTGGTAAAACTACTGGCAGCTTAGCATTTGCTGTAATTGTATACTGAAGGTGAAACTTGTGTTAGTGAGAAAAGGTATTTAGACAGATGTAGTGTTCTGTATTTAATAAGGAACATGCTCTTTCTTTCTTTCTTTCTTTCTTTCTTTCTTTCTTTATCAATGATCTCCAAACATACAGTAATTTTGACACTCCAGACCTTCAGACAATAGGAATAAATGTATTATATAACTGATACTATAATAGGATAGAACTGAAATTTATTTCCATGTTTCTTGATGAAAACTAAAATCAGAATATGGCAAGATAGAAACTTTGAAGCAAAAGCAATTGCATAGCTGTGTCAGCCACCACAAAACAGCCATTAGTACAGTAGAACAGTTAGAACCCATTTAACTATATTGAAAGCTGTATTTGATGATTCTTAAATGAAGGTTGCTCAAAAGTAAGGTTCTAGTGTAACTTGTTATATTTTATTGGACTTGCTGTTCTGTCTCATGAAAGGAAAAGATATTGTGTTAAAATGTCATGTTCCAGTTGTGGATCTGTTAACCCCTCTCCATTCTCAATGCATTATAGTCCAGAATTACTCCAGGAACATAAAAATATAGATTGGAAAACTTTTATTGCATTTGCAAAGGAATTCTTATGAATCGCATTGTCACAATAGTTCTTTTCTGGACTAGTAGTTGCTTTCCATTAGTACTTCCTTTCAGAATGAATGTTCATGATTCCGAATGGTGCCAGTTTTATTAATTGTATGGTAAGTGCATTCGTGAATCCTTATTAGTGTGATTTTAAACATTGTTCTAAGGAATTTGTAATTATTAGCGAAGTTATGAACAAATATTTCAAGGAGATATTTGTTACTGTTGTACTAGACTCTGCAATGGACGACTAGTAAAGAGGTTGAGCTTCGTGGTTTCTAAATGCTTCCTCAGATTGTATGGCACGTATTGTGGGCGATGGTCAAATGCTCGATATGTTATCAAGTTTAAATTGTTATCTGGATGTATATTATTGTAAAGTGTTTTATATATATCATCTCCATTTTACTGCTGATTGTGTTGCAGAGAGCAGTGCTTAAAATATTTTCACAGTAACAGTCAGTGTTGCTCCATGAAATAGCAACTTTATTTCTGAAGAAGGTGACTAAAAATATTTTCAACCTGTAATTTAAACAATGCAGTATAATGCATGAGGGAAGATAGCTCTCAATGACTCGTGGAAGAAGTTTGTAAATTATGATGTTCTCATAAAGTTGACAATCCTATGACTTGCTTGGCATGTAACTTACACACAGTACACATTACCTCAGGGTGAATCTGATCTAGGAAAGAATTTGTTGTCATGTGTATATTACCGAAACAAAAAGTAATACCGTACATGGGTACATTTAAAAAATATATAATTTACTTGTTATGTACTGCTAGCCTGTAGAGTCTCACAATTGGTACATATCCTGCTTGGAACATATCACAGGAGTTGTAGGTTTTCCAAATTCCTGGCTGAGAGAGAGTGGAGAGTATATGTAGTTTTCACCAGCCCCTTGTTATTACATTTTATGAAAAATTCATTTCTCGTAATGGTAGCCTACATATTGCTTAAAACTCGTATAACTCCAAAATGCCTCTCAGCAGGGTCTTGATTTAATTTTGCAGCTAAAACGTAATGTACTGTATTTACTCGCCTATAGTACCCCCCTTAATTTTCTTGAGCCAAAGTACAAAGTTCTTGGAAATCGCTTATTGTACCCCTCCTTAATTATTGGGAGTCAAAATACAATCTTCTTGGAAATTGACGAATTCTTAATTTTTTTTATAATTACAACTGAAATTAATTCTCTTTTATGACAAAAATATTCTTCTTGTTATATTAGTTTGTCATTCAAACGATATAACCGCCATTTTGCTTACATGTACCGCGTACGCGATTGGGCAGGATATCGAATTGTGTAGCCAATCGGTTTCACCCGTTATCCAATAGAAGATGCTACACTATTGGCTGAGTAGAAGCGCCTGCCATCCGCCAATGAAGTTATGGTTTCATATCTTGCCTGCATTCTTCTGTATAGTAATCTTTATATTGCGATTCGATTGTGTTTACGACAGTCTTCTTAGTTTTATTTTAAACACATTTCATTTGTTGCAAACACCGTCGGCGTTTGTGACACACGTTATTGGTATATTAATGTGAAATATGCACACAGTACTCGGTTGTGTTTACAAATGTTAGTGAGATGTGATCTTTCAGCATCATCAGACATTCACTAATTGATGCATTCTCCCTCCCTGTGTTCAAATAAAAATAAAGTTTGCATTTCCATGTCTGATACTTTGTCCATTCCATTCTATTCTTTTGATACTAAGATTTTTGCTTAGCAAGGTATTGTGCCCGATACCCCAGCCTCGAATTGGGCGGCCCGGCTCATAGTCAATAGTTCAAGTCTCAGTATGAAGATTAAATGAAAGTTGCCTTAAAAGGAACATCCTGCACTCAATGCACATGGTACAAGAATAGAAATAAAGCGACAATGCCTACCCTACACGTCGAGATCCTCAAAAATTAAGGCTTGAAGTGCAGTGAAGTTGAAGAAAAATTACATCATGTGAAAAATCAAAATATCATGGGGTCAGAACCTCTACGTGTCCTGACTTTCGACACAATGAACTTACGGAAATCACAAACTGTTCCCTAAATTGGGTTTTATATTTAACCACAGTTATCTCAGTCACCTCTTACTATACTGTCCATTCATGGGGTGCTTTAAAAATGACTACAAAACAATAACTTATTCTTCGCACTGGATTTCCTTCTAAATAAATGCCTATTATATTTACACTATGGATGTTCACCCCTGTTTCAACTATATTCACATTTTATATACAAAATCTTAACAAACACTGTTTTGTCTCAGATAACAATTTTCACAATAAATTCAAACTTTCCACACTCAGTTACACGTGGCGCATTTTGCATTAGTGAATTGGATCAAATTTTATTTACTCTTAGTATATATTTCATACTCGTTGTTTAAGAACTATATTTAACTCATATCTTTCCTCAGTTAACATTGAATTTTTATGTCACTTACAGTACGTAGTACTATTTCGTAACACGTGACGTTTTTCACGCAGATATTTCATTGATTTATGATTTCAATTCACACAGATATTTCAGTACAAAAATGACATATGATTTTACTTTGTGGGTCATTAAACCTATGTAATCACCATTCAACCTTTATTACTATATTCCAATTTCAACATTGGATCAAACCTTATCATTGGTAGGACCGCGTAGATCTAACCGTTATAATTCAACACTTCATTTATTTCAATATTCATTATTTTCTATACTTCAATTATTATTATTCCACGACTTTCTTAATCGTACATTATCCACGTTCTTTTACCTTGCACTAGCTGCGGTGTTAATTACGTTTATATATTACACAACTCATATCTGTAAGTTGAACATGTGTAATGTGTAACCTGATCTCAGTAGATGGTTTATTCTGATGTGTTAAAACTTTGTGTCAAATATCATCCTGTAATTCCTTCCTAAAATTTTTTTTCTTTATTATTTCATCTGTCAAATTAAATGTATCAAAAATCTATTCTTATTACGGTGCGACATCCATAAATTGTGATTATTATATTCCACTTCCCACTTCCTTTGTGTACTTAATAAAATTTTGATATGGAAGACTACTGGTTCTAAGCTACATTTTAAGGTGGATTTCTCAGTACCTTCAACCTTTGATCCATATTACCATAGATCGCCCATCCCCAGGTGTTGATTTCTGGCCTTCCTGTGTCCTACTTCCCCCTGGTTCCTGGCACGTCACGCGGCCTCCATGGTCTCCGAACGGGTCCATCTGGTTCTTCTTTGCTGTCATTCATCTCAGGAAACCCCCATGATCTCCATTTTTATCCGGCCATAGTGTCCTCAATCGAATTTACGTTAGATAGTCCGCACTGCTCAGTGCTGATGACCGTAATGTCCATCTTAATCATACAGTAATTTTATTCTTGAATCAAAGCACCGTCCCATATGTCCACAGGTTAATGATATTGTCCGTTTCTTGACACTTTGATTGGTACACTCGTGGTGGTAATTCTCCGTGGCTAAGTATCATGAATAAGCTCTACAGATCGCCTGTTAAAGCGGTCGGCTGTTGGTCAGAGTTTATTCACCTCCTTCACCTCGAGTCTTTACATAAGAGCAATAGCCCGGTAAAATGATACAAATCGAAGGAAAAAAATCCCGGTGTTTTGAAAATTTGTACAGTTGTTCCTTGGTAACTAAATTTCAAGGAAATAAAAAGTCCTTATGGGTGGGGGGTGAGCTCGATGGAGGGGGGGCCCCTTTTTAGGTTTTCGCTTTTATCTCAGTAACTATCACTCGTAGGGAAACGTTGTTTGAATAAATCGTAAAGATAATAAACTTTACTACAACAATGGTCCGATGCTTTGTTTACATAGGACTAATACTTTCGGAGTTAAGGGGCCGAGAAAGTACCAACATTTCAAAAAATCATGATTTATTTATTACTGGCAACCCAGTCTTCACCTGAGAACAGTTATGAATGCATTACGTGATAAATGCTTTCTTTCCCTTAGCAACCTCGTAAACTGTCGCCTCAGTAAGTGAATGGAGATTGTTGGAAGAAATGAAAATGTAAAAACACTTATAGTGGGGATGTATTGAAGATAGAGATATGCTCTCACGGACTTTTATGTTCAACGTTTCATGCTGAACAATTCTTACTCTCATAGTATATTAATATTTTTAACGTTTTACGCAACTTAAGCTTAAAAAGCGCATGGACGCCAGGTTTCTTTTTTTTTACTTTTTCACTGAAATCGTTACCGCTTGATTTCCATTCATCAAAAGTAAATTATTTTCTACAGAAACCTTCCTTGAGATATCCTTTACAGAATGGTGAAAACGGCATCAAAATCCATCCAGTGGTTCTCAAGATTACCCGTGACATCCAAGAATCGGGGACTTCGTTTTATACTAAGTAGAGATAATGAAACAATAAAGTACCAGGGTCGTTCATCAATCAAGCAGTCATCTTGTCAGGGTCGTCAATCTCATCTTCGTCCATGCTTGCGTCATCTACAACTGTAAGGCCATTGGTGCAGGCTCCCTCGCAGTTTCCACACACTGTTGTGCAGTGGATTCCTGCCTTGCGACACCCACAACGCATCCCACAACCTGTCACACATTTGCAGAAAATTGTGTTGAGGACGGAGGCAGGGGCAGCAGGTTCCATTGTCATAACAGGTCGAAGATTGCCATCGATGCCCCTCACCCAACCCCAATCTGTAGGTGGCAGCTGGTTGCCCAACCAGTTTTGAACCTGCAGATATACTCTGGGAGAGTGTTGCTGGGAAGAGCCTCTTGTGGGTGGCAAGGACGACAGGTTTGGCTTGACCTTTGTGGTTGATTTGAGGAAAGCATTGTAACTGTGGGCATTGAGATCTTGTTCGCGGGCATGGTACAATGTGAGGAACATGCAGTTACCTCCTGTAACGTTGAAGAGGATCTGTAAAACACGTTAGATATGGCTTTGATGCTGCTGACCTTGCTGAACAATTTGACGCATGATGACTTGCCTTTCATGAAGATAGATGAGGTAGTATCACACCCACTGAACCCATGAATGAACAGGATGCTTTCGGCAAAGTCAAGTTTTTGCAACTCCAAGGAACAATACGTTCTACTTTCCACTTTTCTCTTCCAGCTTTGACAAACAGAATGCTGCTTTCTGGTGGAGCTAATGCTATCAACAAGACCAGCAAATCTACGTCTTCGCCTATGACAGTTACATTTACATCTGATGCTGCTTTTTCAACTGCACACTGCACAATCATTGCATCAGCCTCAGCCTGTCTCACTTAAATTCCCTCGGTGATTAATTTCTCAGACACCATACTGATGAACTTAGCCTTGTGCCTCTCATTACTAAGGAAGTGTTCTTGCTGAAACGTCGCTGTCATTCCTTCGGTGAAATCAATGTCAACCGATGTCTTTGTGTTACTTCAACGTTGTTCAAAACGTTTTGTGGAGTTGACGGTGTCTGTGTAGCCATCTAACACAACAGTGGTGCATTCACCGTAGTGCCTCTTTGTGAAAGTCACGTGCTGGTTGAAGACACAAGAGAAAGTTGAGCCTGTACTCCACTTAACGCGATGTAACAGGAAGCCACCACCGATTACATTTACAGCAAGCTCGAGATCTGAACTGTTATCATGAACTGGGAACGCTTTATATAAAGCGGACTACTTCTTCTTTCTCATCCCGCTGTCATCGAAGAGAACTGAGGGGAAAGGCGCCAGCTCTTAACACAGAAGGTCTTGTAGATCCTCATCATTCTGGTTGGAAATAGAAACTCTTTGGAAAATAAGAAGAGGATCCACAACCTCCACTTCATTATTAATTTTGATTGTGCTGCTCATGGAGGCTAAAGATAGGAATGTCTTTTCGAGCCACAATACCTGTTGCCAGAGACACTAGTACAGGTGATTCTGTAAAGGGAGGGTGCTGAGCAAACCACTCAAAGATCTTTTTCCTGTCTACATCATTTCTTGTTTGCCGTGACGCACGGTAATCCACATGCTGCTCCCCTGTCGATAAGTGCAAGCCAGCAAAGTCCTCCAATGCAGAGCACATTGAGGTTGCTGTGGATGCCCCACAAAACCCACCTTGCCAACACGGCATCCATTATTACTCGCCGCTTGTCAGCCCTCCATGAGTCTTCATGCCGCGCATTTGAGTCAGCTCTATAGTTATATCAGACCAGTTTCCTGATCCAGGAGAATCTGATCTACTCACTGCAAATTGTGAATTAACCACCAGTTATTTTTTAACAATCGTTAGTGACAGGCAGCCTTAATATTATATCTGTAATACTCATAAGCATGGCGTATAACAATGAGAATGTGAATAAATCAAGGTTTTTTGAAATGTTGGTACTTTCTCGGCCCCTTAACTCCGAAAGTATTAGTCCTAAGTAAACAAATCATAGGGCCATCTTTGTAGTAAATTTTATTATCTTTAAGTTTTATTCAAACAACATTTCGCTACGAGTGATAGTTACCGAGATACAAGCGAAATACTAAAATAGGGCCCCCCTCCCTCGAGCTCGCCCCCAACACATAAGGACTTTTTATTTTCTTAAACCTTGGATACCAAGGACCAACTGTACCAATTTTCAAAACTCCGGGATTTTTTTCCTTCGATTGGCCTCTATTTGTATAATTTTACTGGGCTACAAGTCCATGCATGCTCTCCGCATTGCATTCACTACCCCATGTGACAACTCATAACAAATGTGGCCTTGCTTCAAACTATCCACAGATGTGAAGCTTGAATTTCCAACATCTAAAGTTCTCGTAACACTTGACAGATTTTACAACTTTAGCATGATATTGCAAGTTATCGAGTGCAGTCTTGGTTTGGGTCATGTACAACTCGGAACTATAATTTTACCACTATAAATTTTTGTCACATGTTTCCGCGCACATGGTCCATGCCGGATAGCGCACTAAGTTTTATTCTATGCTGGTATGGAGACCCGAATGCTTCACGAAAGTGAGTCTGGTAAAGTGACTGACCTCAGGTCCGCGACCTTCCCTCGTTGCATCGGAGGTATGCAATCGGAGCGCTCTATAACCTTCCATTCGAACTATTGTGCTCATTCTTCAGTTCCGGTCCTGTGACGTCATCCTTCTCGAGGCTCAGCCTATGTCATATTGGTGACAGTATAGTAGTGAAAGTCGTAGCCGGGAATAGTGGTGGATAAGTGAGGTTATGGCAGTTTCCTAATGGGCTGATTAAAGATGCAAACTTCGTTTATTTTGATTAAATATATCGTACTATGTGGCATCAAAATAAAATGGCTTATTTTTACCCTTTCCCAAAATAATGGATTTTTGCAAAGTTCGCTTCTATAGTAACCCCACCCCCCTCAATTTCGGAACTAAACATTTTGAAAAAAAAAAAAGGGGGGGGGGGCCTATAGCCGAGTAAATACGGTACTTGTATCCTGAAGTTCAAAGAACAGCTAAGTCAAGAGTGCTACTGACGGTGACTCTGAGAGATTACAATGTCTGGTTTGATGCAAATGAGTTATCAATACACTGAATAATGTCATTAAACTGTTTCAAAGCAAAATGCTTATCATCTCGTTTAAGTCCCTCAATCAGCAGCTTCAAATCCAACGCACCGAAAACATTGTTCATGTCTTGAGTAAATGTTTCAGTTCCCTCTCTGTTTTCAAAACCACGCACACCAAGTTCTCTGTTAAATACTAACTCTAGAGCAACTGATCGACTCAAGAGAGTAGCTAATCTTACACAACTTTCTGTAATACAGTATTCAAATATATCATTTTTCACATGTCCTGCTTTTCCTGAAATACCGAGCTCCTTCCAGGCGTTTTTGTTGGGTTGACTTCCATCACAGGTGAAGGCTTCTACCCTGCATTACTGCTTTCCAACTGTATGACGATGTGTAAAATCAGTCTTGCAATGGTATGGCCGTTAGTCGCATTCTTGCTCAGATAAACTGCAACAGGTTGTACCCAGGTTTTCATTACAAGAACAGTGAAAAACACCAATGCATGGTCACCGAGAAAATTTTTATCTTGTTTTGTAAATTCGCCCATTTTTACAAATCCATCAAAACTGCACATTGAAGAGTTATATCTGATATCCTCTCTTAACTTCACTTCGTCAAATGTAAGAACCCAGTTACGGTGTTTATTGTCATCTCCCTCAAATTCTTGAGCCATTGCTGCAATAGCATGAAGATTTACACCATAGGAACACTTCAGTCAACAAGGTAACTTGCTTAACAATGAAACTGACGGTAATGGGAGGAATTTATGCTTCTCGCATAGTTCATACCCTTTCCTAGACTCAATCAGTAGGAGTAAGCTTCCCAGGCTCGTGTCGCATTCCATGCAAAGTAGCTTCATTCTTTTTAATCATGGTGTGAACAATAAGTTTTTGCTTCTCTGATACAGTATACCATTCACATTATATTTCAGAATAAAAGATTTTAATTTTGCAATTTCTTTTGCCTGCTCGCACAGTTTCCTTTCGTTAAGAACGACAATATACTTCAGACGGTTTACCTCCTTACGCAATCACATTACTTCATTCTCAAAATTATTACATGGCTGAGAATCAAGTTTTCCATCGCAGTCAGCTTCATTTAAAACATCCTGAGCAACTGTGATTCCTCTGTTTCTTTTCTGGAAGAGGTGAGCGTTTTATCGGACCTTTCCTTTTAAGAGGTTCAAAACTTAAATAACTAGGAACCCCTGGAAAATTATGCGGCACAGCATTCTCGGCTAGCTTCCACCTCTTAGAACTATTTCCACCTTCTTTCCATCTAATTTAATAATCATGTCATCACTAAAAATGTAACTCACACACATGGTCACTCAAAGTTAATTGTCGGTCAGCTTGTGGAATTTTTCTGTTCCATTCTTCCAAACAGTTTTGACTTGGTATAAACAAGTGCCGACCATCTCCTTCCTTATACCCAGACTTACAACCCGGCACAAAGCAGCCTGGCATAATGATAACAGAAGTTAAAAACAAGCACACATATAAAACCAAGTACAATTTGCTCGCAGTAATGTATCGCTGCTCGACTGCCGTCACCTGCTAAGACCAAATGCTCGGCACGGCCCGTGGTGCTGACATTTAGAACTATTTCATCTTAACCATTGATTAAGCGCGAATTGATAAGTATTTCACGCCGATCGTTAAGATTATGTTTACCAACAAACTGATCAGTGATGTTCATGCCAAGGTAGCGGAGGGTATCTCCTCGGTCTTGAACTTTCATAGGTCGTAACAGCGTGGCATCACGGTAGTATTGATATTACTCTGAGAATAAGTGACGGCCATTATGTGGGACTCCTTGATTCCTTAGTTGTATATGCTGCCAATCTGCATCAAATGCCGCAACATCCGAGCTATCGAACTCTCTTCAGTAGGTTATGAATATTCCCAAATGAGAATATGATGTTATTTCCGTTTGAGCAGATGAATTATCAATTAATATGAAAAAACTGGTCTGGTTGGGCTCGTCAATTGGTACAGACACACCTCACCAATATGCGTGGCTAGCACATACTGAGAAGGCCATCACAAGACACAAAATACTTCAGTACTCAATACCATCCGAGGTGCACCAACCAGCCTCGCGCCACCCGGCCGGTTGGTATAAGACTCGATAGATCGTGTAATGAAGTAGGAGTGGGGTATGATCCGGACACCTAGCGAGGTGCTTCTGTGGCAAGTCCCGCGCCCAGAAATTTGGTTAGATCCACACCGAGGTCCTAAGGTGAACACGAATGCTTCCGTCTACCGGAGACATTTCCACAGCATAGCTTACCAATTTCCGGACGCTGGCAAACTACCTCACTCTCATCTTGCCTAGTCATCATCATAATCAAGTTTCGACTCCAGTTTCCTGGGTGTGGTTTACGGGTGCTCTCCATTTTAATCGATTCATGTACTACTGCTCCTTCAAGACTTCATCCCAGTTGATTCCCTTGGATGTGATATCTTCCTTCACTTGGTTCAGCCATCTCCTCCTAGGTCTTCCAGTAATCACAGTATGTAACCATTGTTTGGCAGTTCTTCCTTCTGTCATACGTTTGACGTGACCAAACCATCGCAAACGTGCTCTAGTTATAGTCTCCTTCAGGGAGTGATTTACTCCTGCTTGTTCTCTTATCTTCTCATTTCTTACTCTTGTCTTTCCTAGTCTTCTCAAGCACGCTTCTCAGAAACTTCATTTCTGAAGCCTAACGTCTGCTGTCATCTTTTTTGGTAGTTGTGCACGTTTCCAACCCATAAGTCAATATAGGGACAAAGTATGTTCGAAACAGAGTTTGTTTTGATCTTAGTAGCACTTGCTTATTCCAGAGTAGATATAGAACTTCCTGATAGAATTGACTTGATTTTTGAATACGGTTATTTAATTCAAGCTGTATTCTGTTGCCACGGTATTAAGCATCCAAGGTACTGATACTGGTTTACTGTTTCCAATTGTACGCCCTCCAGCATTATATTAACTTTACTTCTCTGTCTGTTAACAGACATTGCAGCAGTTTTTGTAGCACTCACTTTCGGTCCATATTTTTTCAAATGATCATTCCAGACGTTCAGCCTTTCCTGGACTTTCATCTCACTATTTCCCCAGATGACTATATCATCTGCAAAAGCAAATGCTTTTGAGATCAATACAGGCGTTCTGCTTCACTTCCTTTATGATTTCATCCATGATGGTGATGAATAGTAATGGTGAAAGGGCACTACCTTGTTGCACTCCTAGATGTCTGGAACCAATCTGAATATCCATTTCCTACTTGATCACAGCTGTAACTCTCTGAGTTCCATAGACACATTCTTCTTTTTAAGACACTCCCGTATAGTTGTTCTAGGGACACTATCGAATGCTTTTTCGATGTCTAGGAACACAAATGTCATACGATCTTTCTCCCAGTGATTTTCTAATATCATTTTTAGTGTGAATCATCATCATCATCATCATCTTGTACAGTTTCCAGCCCCAGGCTGGGTCTGTTTGGAACATAAGCCTCGCCACTTAGTCCTTTCTTCCCACC
Source organism: Meconema thalassinum (assembly GCA_946902985.2). NCBI lineage: Eukaryota > Metazoa > Arthropoda > Insecta > Orthoptera > Tettigoniidae > Meconema > Meconema thalassinum. Next base: position 3,931,385 of record OX336392.1, on the reverse strand, counting down.
ACCTCTCCGCTGTCACTCTGGTCCAGTCCTCGCCTCTCTTCTTGACACATTCCTCCACTCCTTTCAGTCATCTATCTCGTGGTCTTCCCCGTGGTCGTTTCTTCTGCATCTGCATCTCATGTATCCCCTTGGGAATCCTCTTCTCATCCATTCTCTTTAAGTGTCCATGCCACCTCAGTATGAATATGAGGTCTATAGTTGATCTATCTTTCCTAAATCCATATTGTTCTTCTTTCAGTTGGGGTTCAATAATTTTCCTTAATCTTTTCTCAAGAATCTTCTCAAATATTTTTAAACCATGGGACAGTAAAGTAAATCCCTCTTGCATAGTACGCCTCATGATAGTGCTGCTTATGGCGGTACTTTTTGAGGATCCAATCAGCCTCTGGTCTGACAGACAGGTATTCTCTATACGGATGGTTCGAAGGTGTGTGCTTACCTTTTTGATTGTGCAAATACCAAAATCTCTTTGCCTGAGGCCTGTAGTGTATTTACTGCGGAGCTCGTTGGCATCTATGAAGCTCGGAAGTTAGCACTAGAGGATGCGCGAATCCACTTTCTCGTGTGTACTGACTCTTTGAGTTTGTTGCAGTCAATTGCTACACGTTTCCCGCAACACCCCCTAGTGCAGCAAATCCACGACCTACTAGCCGGGCTGTGCCACGCTGACACTCGAATTGCCTTTCTTTGGCTACCAAGCCACATGGGAATTGCGGGAAATGAGTTAACGGATCAAGCTGCAAAAGAGGCGATATCACTACCACCTCGACCAATCGAGGTACCCGCTAGAGCAGTGGTTTTTAACCGGTGTGGTCTGCGGGAGAAATCGGTCCACCAGCACGTATAAAAAGTAGCCAATATATGGGGATTTCTAAAACTATGTGCGTTGAACGAGAATCGTCCGAATGTATTCGTGGCGATGACTATCAGGTTTTGAATTGAAATATCCTTAAAATAAGTGTTATTGAGGAAGGGTTACAACTGAAAAGGTGTATTGTGGGAGGGGGAGGAGAGGTGGTCCGTACATGATTCAATTTCACGCTGAGTGATCCGCAGGCTTCTATGGGTTCAGAACCACTGCGCTAGAGATATTCGCTCTCAGTTACGCCGACATGTACTGGCATTTTGGGAGAGTCAGTGGCTAGCTGACCCAATGCCCAGTAAACTGAGAGCGATCAAGGGAACTACTCTCATTTGTAGGCTAAGGATAGGTCATACAAGATCCACCCACTCGAACTTACTGAGGGGAAAAACCCCCACTTTGTACCTGCGGAGTCGTTTCCACCTTGGCTCACATTTTAGCCCAGTGTATGGATCTTGCTGACTTACGAAGAAACCTCGGTTTGCAGATGAGACTGAGGAAAAAGGAAGCCTGTTTTACATGACCGTTAACCCTTTGAGAGTCAGATTTCTTAGCCCACTGCACAGCCCAAAATTTAGGTTTTTGCACATGTTTGTAAAACAACCCACAAAAGGCATTATATTTTTATGAAACGAATGAATTTAACACAGTATGTTAACTAGACATCAAACAACTAGTTTAAGCACAAAAATTGTGAAACATCATTTTTAGTAATGTTTTTTGGTATGATAATCCTCAAAACAAGGTACAGGGCAAAGAGTTCTGTTGCACTCCTTACAATGGTAGATAGTCCTTGTGTTCCTTTTCTCCCTTCTTGATGTGTGAGCACACACATGGCACACTCTTGAAGGTGGTCTTCTTCCTGGTTCGTTTGGGGGGATAAGGGAAAGAAGATGTCGTTGAGTTAGCCTTGTCGGATTATCCCCGCTAGACGGACGACCACCAGAAATAGATGAAGTTCTTGTAGGCCCTGCTTCAGTTAGTGAACGAACAACTTCCAGTCGAAACGATTTCAGTGACCTCTTGTCTCCTTTCAGAATCCTCTCAATAAAGAAGCAATTCAGTATTATCACTTCCAAGAAATGGAAAAACAATTTCTTGTACCATTTGATCGACCTGCGAGTGGACTGAACAGTAGTTATCTATCATCTGGTCGGATTTATCAACAGGCCCCATTTTCTTATTGTAAGCACCTACACACACTGGTATCTTTCGTTGTTCTCCCGTTTTGTGATCTGTTTTCCCCGTATGAACCATTCCACTTGAATGTGTAGTTGTGAGCATGCCAACTTCCTTCCTATCCATCCATCTGACAGAAAGAATGTTGGACGTATGCTTTTCCTCCGTTTCAGTTTTATAGAAGCAGTTGGCAGTCCTTTTCGATTTTTCCTTACTGTTCCACAAGCATGTTTTTTGTGAGTGCAGAGTCTCAAATAGCTCTGGGCTTGTGTAATAATTGTCAATATATAGGGTATGACCCAGATTCAAGTAGGGATTCATCATTGTCATAACTACTGTCGAAGAAAACCCAAGGCTGCAATCAATAAGTTCTGTAGTAGCTCCAGTGTACAAGTTCATATCTAAGATATAGCCGGTAGCACAGTCACATAACACAAATAATTTCAGGCCAAATCTGTTCCGTTTTGAAGGTATGTACTGTTTGAAAGACAACCGGCCCTTGAACAAAACAAGACTTTCGTCAATAGCGACATCTTGAAATGGATGGAAAAGATATGGGAAAGTCTGCTTTATATGTTCCATAACAGGCCTCAGTTTGTACAGTCTGTCACCTTGAATTTGTAACGAATTATCACTGAAGTGAAGAAACTGTAGGATTGCTTTGTAGCGGTTACAAGACATCAACTGGGAAAAGATGGGTGTGTGAATCAGAGGATCTGTAGACCAGTACTGTTCTATTGTATGCTTGTTTACATGGCCCATAAGTAAACTAATACCTAGAAACAGATACATTTCATCAACCGTGACATCATTCCATTTTTTTTCCTGGCGGCTTCGGTGGCGTAGTTGGTAGCATGCTGAGCTTCTATGCCCAAGATAGCGGGTTCAAACCCGGCCGAAGCCGTCGGATTTTTTAAGAGCGTTAAAAATCCCTCAGTATGCCTTCCTTCGGAGGGGAAGTAAAGCCGGCGGTCCCATGTCATAGATTTATGGCATGTTAAAGATCTTTCCACTAATTACACCTGTGTGAAACTAAATTGGATAGGTTAAGAATATAAACAACGCTCTTAGGTTGCTACGTTCGTTGCCAAGAGCCGACTGCGGTGGCGTCTAGTAGCTAGTTCTGAACTAGGCCTAGTAGTCGTTGACGGTGGCGTTTGGCGGCAAAAGTAGGAACTATTTGAAAATTCAAAGTTGCAGTCCCTACTTGAATTAAAAAACAGATACACACACTAATACAGTCATCACAATTAACACCGGTTATCAGACATATTCTACACACACCCAAAGTACACGGGGCTACATGACCGCGTTGTCGCAGCCCCTAAACTAAGGAACCAACCAACCATTCCATTTCTGTGCTCGGGATTGGGGTGAAATGTTGGTCTTACTATTCATAAATTGTGAATGATATAAATTAGTTTCTGCAGCTATTTTCTGTACTAATGTCACTGGGAACAATTTTTTGAAAATGTCAATTTCTAAAGAATCTTTCGTCAGTGAAACATCCTGAATTCCTGAATTACTGTCATCAAACTTAAAATCGGTTGGCGTAAATTGGTTGGTTACAGTCTCGTTTTCCCAAACTCTGTGAATACTAGGCGCTTTATTTACCTTCGTTCGCTTTGGACGTGGCGGCTGTAAGATCTCATCCTCACTTTCATTTACGTCTTCACCACTTGAATTACTTCCAGATATACCTCCTACATCGTCTTCATCACTGTCATCAAATACTGAACAATCACTTTCATCATTCATGAGAATTTCACAAACTTTGTCGTCGCTTGTAAGCAAGTCAGCTCGACTTGGCGCAGCCATTTTGAACTGTTTGCAATTGAGTCGCTAAAGCTGAAGACATCCGCTTAAAAACATTTCATTTCCAGCGCTCCCCGTGGTGATAGCAATAATCTAACGACTTCAGAAAATAGCCAACAGATGTCGGGAGCTATCCGTTTTTCAGTCGTTTTCCAAAGACATACAGTTACGAAGATATATCCCTTCAAATTCCGACACGCAATATATTGCGCCGTGACCTTCAAGGGGTTAATCATGCGATCATGAGCCACGGGACCTCCATTTTACTTGGAATCCGAACCACAGGACATGGCATTTCACTTCAAAAATCTCACATGCATTGACCTTGGTGAGAGGCCAACGGCTTGACCGCTGCGTCACCACGACTCAGAGACTTGTTCTTTTTTGATATCGGATTTTTTTAATTTTTGCCTTATTTTTTAATTATTATTATTATTTCTGATTATTCCCTTCCAGGAGAGCGTGTAAACTGAGACAATCACAGCTTCACTTCCTTTTCCTCTTTTCTTCCTAAAACCTCTTCATTAGTTCACATTGCTTTTTCTTCCTTTCCTCTGTCCATTTTTCTCCTGATGTGTCCTTCCTTGAGACTTGTACAATTTTCGTGTTTGTGAATTTATTTCTAAATTGTTCTCTGTCCTTAATGTCGTCTTCAGAGATTTTAAGTAACTCCTTGTCGTCATGTACTTATCCAACTGGTCTTCAATTTACTTGCATTCACGATATTGAAAATCTTCTTAGTGAGTCTGTTCTCATCCATCTAATATACAAGGTATCCGGGTTAAAGGTATAATAATATAAAATTTAATAACTTGAGAAGTAGTGGAGTTATTTATTGGTGGTTTGTTTCGACGAATAGGGTAACTCAAAATGTTTCTTTACGTACCTAATACATCTCGATATGCGCACCATTAGTGGCGCGACAGACATCTAATCTGTATTCCACTTCTCTCCAAGTGTTCTGCAGCATTGTAGGTGTAACATTTGTGATAGCTGCATGAATGCGATGACGGAGATCTGGTAGATCACGAACTGGTGTCTGGTACACTTGATTCTTGACAAACCCCCACAGGAAAAAATCAAGTGGCGTAATGTCGGGGCTTCTAGGGGGCCAAGCAATTGATGAACTACCTCTCCCAATCCAGGGATCTGGAGACTCACGATTCAAGAAATCCCTCACAAGTTCTGCATAATGGCATGGTGCACCATCTTGCTGATAAATCACGTCACGAGGAATTTGTGACACAACATACTGCTCCAACATGTCTAGGTAACGTGTTCCGTTAACTATAGGCTCCGTGAAGAAGAATGGGCCAATAACCCTGTCCTTCAACAATCCACACCATGCATTCATTTTCGGAGAGTCCCATTCCAACTCTATTATTACGTGGGGGGGGGGGGGGGGGTTCAGTTCCACAAATGCGGCAATTGTGCTTGTTTACCGTACCGGAAATATGGAATGTAGCCTCGTCCGAGAAACAGACTGAATCGAGGAATGCCTCGTCTCCATCAATTTTTGCCAGAATTGTCTCCGCGAATGCCTTCCGTAGAAGTCTGTCTTGAGGTTTGATTTTCTGACGAAGCTGTAGTTTGTAGGCGCAACCTTTTGTGGACGACATCGTGTACTGTCGAAAGAGGTAACTGTAACTGCCTATTTGCTTGTCGAATTGACTTACGAGGGCTCCGCTTGAAGGACTCCTGGATTAAATGAACAGTAGCTTCTGATACTGCGTGCTTGGCGTGGCGGCCCGACATAGACAGCAAGTTCCCAGATTCTCAAAGGCACCTGTCCCATTTCTTGATTGTTACGTAGGTAGGAGCATCATTAGTTGGTAACAGTCCATATTCATGCCGAAATCTACGTTGTACTCGTGTAACGGATTTTAGCTCCGCGATCGAAAGCATACAGAACACCTGCTGTGGAGTCCACATGACTGCTAGCGCACTTCTTGTGAACAATGCAGTTATGCGCATGCACATGTGGTACCACCGCAAGCAAACAAAGGAAACATTTTGAGTTACCCTAGTTGTAGAAACAAACCGCCAATAAATATCTCCATTATTCCTCAAGTTATTACATTTTATATTATTATACCTTTAACCCGGACACCTTGTATGTGTCCATAGAACTGCAGAAGGGTCTTCCTAAATTTATCTATAATGGTGTCTGTATTTTCATAAAGTTCCTTTGTTGGTCTCCTGGCCCAAATTCCATCATGGAAAACAGGGCCATGGATTTTCCTAAGAATTTTTCGTTCCAGTTCCTCAATATCATGAATTTTGGTCATTCCTTTTTTTTTTTTTTTTTTTTTTTTTTAAACCTTTCCATCATTTGGGCCTCTGGGATGTTAGATCTTTCGAGGTCTTTCCAACATTCTTTCATCCATGATGCAGTTGTTTTTATGTTCCAGAAGTACATTCCTCTTATTATAATTATTAGTTTTATTTACTTTTTTGTTTTATTAATTTTTGTATCTTTTCATATTTAGGTGTCCACATCTAAATTCTTTATTTGAACCTAAATTTGTATACTTTAATCTATGTTAAGAGGGGCAGATGACCTCGTAGTTCTGCCCCTTAAAACCTGAATAATTAACTAACTACGATTGTTGGGTAGGTTTTAGCTTAGGATTAACACTACACCAGGGATAATGAAAATGAAGAAACAAGGAAGTGGGTTTCGGTGTGAAGAGCAGGAATGGGTAGATAGGAAGAGAATCCACCATAAAATTACAATTAGTAAAGTAGAACGAAAAATCCACTGTACAAATCCTAAGAGGAACCTAACTCCAGCGGGGACCCAGCTCAGGCAAGCGGAGAGTGTAGCGTGAATTGAGGTTGCCTGCAAGGGCTCGGCGATTGCACTTTCCCTTCCGAGCCTATATTTCCTTATTATGGGGAAGGATGACCGAGTACCACCAGGAAGGGTAGCGAAGTAGTTATGATGCTTTTGGAAATAATTTTACTGGTTTCTTTGCAGATTGTGGGAAGAGTATTAATTGTTGCACTTGAGAAAGCTAAGATTTACCCAGCAGCGTGCCGACTAAAAGTTTAGACCAGAGAAAAACTTTGATTTGGAAAACAGACCATAAGTTACAGAGAAAATCTCAACAAGCAGGAAGCTTGCGGAGCTAGCTATGCTTGCCTTAATGGCTCATTTGAATTAGCTATGAAAGCTAAGAGAGACTTTGACAATGTAGTTACGGAGAGTTTTTGTTCAAATGCAACATATAGTGAAAACCTTATTAATTGGGTACTTAATTTTCTTAAAGAGGGCATAAGCCTATGGGAAGAGTCAGGGAAATAGGGTCCTGCCTAATCGTTACTCTCTAGAAAAGGATAAAGCGAAAAAATATAATCTGGTTTATTTAACAATGCGTAGAGATATAATAATTTTAACAAATATAAATATGCAATCTAATTTTAATCTTTGAGGTCTCGGACCTCCAGAATGGTGAAATTTGCTCTTGGCAATTAACAATTTTAAGGTTTGAAACCTCTTATAAGCATTAAAATCTGCATAAGATATTAAAAGTTGTGCTTAAGATTAACAAATGCGGAATTTAATGACAATTATAAGGCAATTAAAGCTTTAACAATAAATCAGGTACAATGTGGGTACTTTGAGAATTCCTATATGGAAATATTAAACGTATGAACAAATGTTAAATTTGAGATTATAACAACAACAAAAAAGAGAGAGAAAAATTAAGAAGAAGTTTCTATAACTTCTTATATTTAAACAGGGATCACGAGAAAAAATAGGACAAGTTACCCTTTCGTAAAACCTGGAGAAAAAAATTAGATAACTCACTTGTGAGTAAAAATAATTGAATTCCCTTGTTAGAAGGGAAAAACAATATGGTTTTAAATGTGTGCAAGACACGAATTATACAGAATTAAGTTGTGAAAACTGGAACAATGGTGGGAGGGCACTTGCTAACAAGTGACACCTCATTGAAAAAGACCTAAATTTATAAATTTAACCTAATTTGTTAGTAAGGGTGTTTGGGAAAGAGGAAATGGGAACTTAAGGAGAAAGTTCTTGGCCATACTTATTGCTTTTACGAAGCGCGACGCGGGCACTGTTTTGCACTATAGTTTATTAATGTGTTTAGAAAGTTCACTATTGCAGCACAGAAAGTTTATAGAGAGAAAACTTATTGCAGTTATGTAGATCACTAGCTGAACTTTAGCTGGAGAGAGTTTATTGTGATGTAGCTTTTATAAGTTGTAGTCGAATGCAGCGGAAAATCTCCCACGAAGGAAGATCAGCGGTTTTTATAAAGAAAATTCCTTCGTTAGGAAAAGTACTCCCATATGTGAATGGAAAATACTCGAAGGTTTAGTTTGTAGATAGATCGTTTAACATGGAAAATTCCAGAACAATGAGGACTGTTGAATTGGGCAAGAAAAGTCCCTCGGCGGAAAGCTAGGTTTTATAGACAGTGGGTATTTTGAAAATATCCCTCGGTGTGAGATAGTATCTCAGAAAATCTGTACAAGAAGTACTTTTTCATTTTAGAGAGTTAGCTGAGGTAGCCAAAACTTGATCAGGAAGATCTTTTGCAGGCAGTTATTGCTGAACATTTAGAGATTCCCCACACTGTCTATAAAATTGAATAAAAAGCATTTAGCTATTTAAAACCCTTTAAAATATGGTGAAGACTCGGTTTCATGAAGCAGGCGATGTTCCTGGTGACGGTTGGTTTTAAAATTCAGACATTTAAAAAATGTCTCGAGTAGAGGTGACGAGCTCGAGGGAGGAGCCCCAACTGTATGGTTTGACGTCTAACACAGAAACGAGAACCGCTAAACGAATCACGAAGGTACCACGGAGAGAAGATGGTGGGGGGGGGGAAAGGACAAAGGAGCACACATAAGAATTACAAACTTAACAAAAATTAAATCTCTTCTTAGATGTTGATTTTCTTGATGAAGTGGTCTTCAAGGAGTTGTAAGCAGGCGACAATGACGAAGCCTTGCGGATGGGAATGGTGAAGAAGTCCTCTTTAGCATGGAGATGTTAGCTGGCGATAATGACGACATCTGGTGGCTTGCTTAGAAAGGAAGTCCTCTTGAGAGTGGAGATATGGAGGAACTTCAGTGGTTAGGTTAGCTGCTAGATGCCGCTAGGTTGATCATGGAAGATATATTTCTAGAACAGACTTACAAACGAAGTAAGCATGGTGCGCAAACAAACTAAAACATAAGGAATCACTGTTGGTGTTTGAGAAAAAGGAGGAAATAAATTGAGCAAAGAGCAGCGAAAGCTAACTCTATCTTACCGTGTATTCCAAGGAATACACCAATTGTACTATGGGACTATTCGGTTGAACTATACCTTCCGATACACCGGCGTTTAGGGAATATTTAGGGACATCAGTGACGTCACCGTGATCTCAAGGCTGACGTATTGCTATCGGTAACGCTATTGGTTGTCAGCTGATTACTACGTCAGTTCCGTGGTCAGTTCGTCGTGGGAGGTTGCTGGAGTCGGTTCGCCATTTTTTTATTGTCACGCGTTAGCGTTTTCTAAGCGTAATATTAAAATAAATATTCCCGTGAATAACCTGTAGAACAAGATTTTGATATTAGCAGTGTCGTGTGCTCGATTGTGTTGACGATTTGTATTAAAATTGTTTACATTCTGAAGTTGTTGCATTAAAATAAAATCCGTTACTTGTGGTTGAAAATCAGTGCTTCTACTTGTACATGTGGAATAATGCAGCATTTGCAATATATCGGTGAGTTTTTACGTTGTTCATACATATATTTTGGTTGTTGCATTTAATAGGAATGTTGTCTAAACGATAATATTACGTCAGGAACGGTGTTGGGGAATACGCCTCTTAAAATAGTAATGGATGTTGTCTAAACGATAATATTACGTCAGGAACGGTGTTGGGGAATACGCCTCTTAAAATAGTAATGGATGGGTAAAATTTAGACAAATTGGCATGTTCATGAACACCTGCAAAATAGATATGGCAATGTTTTGTATTAGACCTATCGGCCTATAGGTCTTGTTTTTGTGTTTGCAGCCAATATTGGAAAACATAAAAATATCAACCTATCGGAGGGGGGGGGGGGGTGTGGGGGGGCGCAGCCCCCCCAGCAAAAACAACATTATTGACCACAATGTTTTATAATGGCATTGTGTTTGGTGTATTTGGGCCAACTTTGGAAAAAAAAACGGAACTACGCAATAACATTATTCCATTTGACGAAATGCTTCTCTGGCAAGATTATGGGAAAAACCTTGGTTATAGGGTGTTTTGGGTGGTGACAACTCAATAACAGAAATGAGCATTAAAAAACTTCGAAACATATTGTGTTTCGTCATATGTAATTTATTTATCGGCCTACCTCAACTTGGCACGCCGTACATACGAAAATATTTTAATTTAGGGTTTGAATTACAGATGACGTTAAGCGTCGTTATTAACTTAATTTTATATTTATAAGACATTGTATTGAAAGCCGTAATTGACCTATATAGCTCAATTAAAGATTTCGATGCAATGTTTTATTAATATGAAATTATACAAATTACGATGTGTATCGTCATCTGTAATTCGATGTGTAAAATTAAAAATATCAATTGAAATTACGATGTATATCGGAATTTGTAATTGACATATATAGGCCAATTAAAGAATTCGATGCGGAAATTGTAAAGTATAACGTTAAATTGAGAAATTTTATTCAGCATCGGAATCGTTAATTGAGCTATATAGGTAAATTATAGATTTCGATGCAATGTTTTTTATTTACGAAAAGAAAATAATTATCATGTGTATCGGAATCTGCAATTGATCTACTTAGGCCAATTATATATTTCGATACGGAAATTTATAATATGTGACGTTAATTTGCGATATTTTTAATGTATCGGAATCATTAATTGAACTATATAGCTCAATTATAGATTTCGATTCATTGGTCGATTTGACGGTTTTTGTGTTTGCCCATCCAAAAAAAAACCCTTTTACCCAGGCCTTTCCCGGATATATATGACGTGAATTCGCGATTTTTTTAAATGTATCGGAATCTTTAATTGAACTATATAGCTCAAATATAGATTTCGATACATAAAAAAATTGATGTTTTTTGTGTTTTTCCACCCAAAAAGCTCATATTATGTGAATTTGCGAATTCTTTTTATGTATCGGAATCTTTAATTGAACTATATAGCTCGAATATAGATTTCGATACATACAAAATAAATTGACGGTGTTTCCACCCAAAAAACTCCTATTACGTGAATTTGCGAATCCTTTTTATGTATCGGAATCTTTAATTGAACTATATAGCTCAAATATAGATTTCGATATATAAAAGAAAATTGACGTTTTTTGTGTTTTTCCACCCAAAAAACTCATATTATGTGAATTTGCGAATTCTTTTTATGTATCGGAATCTTTAATTGAGCTATATAGCTCGAATATAGATTTCGATACATAGGATACGTGAATTTGCGATTTCTTTTCATGTATCGGAATCTTTAATTGAACTATATAGCTCAAATATAGATTTCGATACATAGGAAATAAATTGACGGTTTCTCTGTTTTTCCACCCAAAAACTCCCATTATGTGAATTTGCGATTTCTTTTCATGTATCGGAATCTTTAATTGAACTATATAGCTCAAATATAGATTTCGATACATAGAAAGAAATGGACGGGTTTTGCGTTTTTTCCACCCAAAAAACTCCTCTTACGTGAATTTGCGAATTCTTTTTATGTATCGGAATCTTTAATTGAACTATTTAGCTCAAATATAGATTTCGATACATAGAAAGAAATTGACGGTTTTTGCGTTTTTCCACCCAAAAAACTCCTCTTACGTGAATTTGCGAATTCGTTTTATGTATCGGAATCTTTAGTTGAACTATTTAGTTCAAATATAGATTTCGATACATAGAATACGTGCATTTGGGAATTCTTTTCATGTATCGGAATCTTTAGTTGAACTATATAGCTCAAATATAGATTTCGATACATAGAAAACGTGAATTCGCGAATTTTTTTCATGTATCGGAATCTTTAGTTGAACTATATAGCTCAAATATAGATTTCGATACATAAAAAAATTGACGTTTTTGGGTGTTTCCCCACCCAAAAACCCCTATTACCCAGGCTTTTCCCGTAAATTTGCCAGAGGAGTATTTCGTGACGTCGTTGGTGACGTCACGGAAGCCGCCATTTTGTTTTAGGGGAATTTTATGAGCGGGCGTATCGCGATGTATAGTAGTCCCGACTATTCTATTGGGTAAACATCCTAAGTACTAAAGGCGAGTGAGAAACTTGCACTTCTCGGGCGTAACGGCGCCTATTAATACCTCCCTTACTCTAATATAAATCATAACGATGGGTTATATAAACTAAATTTCATTAAGATCGGTCTATTAACTCCGCCCATACTACAGGGACATGTTTCAGACAACAACGTTGCTCTGTCACAGATTCATCAACATTGTATACATTCAAAAGACACTCCTATTACAGTATTTAAAGCATGCATAAATTGTACATTTATCTGTGGATAAAACTATACATTTAAATCAATTACACGCAAATTCTAAAAAATTGATTTAAAAAATGTTGACACATTAAAAAATTGTTCCTTCTATTCGTATTTCTTGCTATGCGGAAGGAAAAATGCTATGACCATAAACATAGGATATTTATCAGAGGTCCACTGCCGCATTAGATTGCGTCATTGTGATATGATTCACATCACCTGTGAATGGATAAATTTTTGTTTTTAGAAAGATATTGCTTGTGAGAATCTAGAATTGTCAATACGGACCTTAAGCAATGGATATTAATCCAATTGATCCTAAGTATTAAACTAAGACGAATACAAAAATAAAAACACTCTTCCCTACTTAAATTTAAAAAAGAAAATAAATTAGCTAACTCCAGCTCTAAATTCTATTTAAAATAAATTCTCCACTTCAAAATGCTACTTGCATTCCATCAAGCCTTCTCAACTTTCCTTCCCGTCACCTCGGCGTTTTAGAATATAAACAACCCCTAAATTAGGTAATAATCATGCATATTTGGTCTATATCTACTCCAAACAATTTAATCTATACAAATTACTAAGGTTCATTCTGCTACAATTAACCTACTAGTCTCAAACTCAACAGCTGTTACTGTTCTCAAATATTTATATACACTATTAACATTTATTTACAACTTATTATTCTTATTTCAATTCATCAAAATCACAAAAGTATTTATAGACTGATCATTCTCTCAATAGGTTTTCTGCCACTATGGCCATAAAATAAAGAAAAGCACATGCTTGTAAACATCAAAATTCTGTATAAGAACAGTAAGAATCTTAATACAGTAAAGTCTCGCAAACTCTGCCTAATGTGGACCAAAGGGTGGCCGATTTCGCGAAAATGTCGGGTTATCGGGACATGTGTTAAAAAGGAGAAATAGGCTGTTCGTTTTGGTTCAAAAGTAATGCTATGCAGTATATTTATTTGTTTTTAACAGAAACATAAGTTTTAAAACGATTAAGGCACTACAATTACAGTACCGGTAGTTGAATATATAGTTCAGTACTGCACTGCAAAAGAATCAAGGAAAGCAATTACTGTAGAAGAAAACTTAGAAAAACTGTGGGTACGAATTATTTTTATAATATGTACACTGTACAGTATATGTACAAATCAATTCCTGTAGGCAAAGAGTTTTTTCACTTAATGAAAATTACAATTTACTTTTTTGCAAACAAAATAAGTAATGGTATATTGGCTTTCACGGCCGGTGAATTAAAACTCAGCAATTCTTCTAGGTTTGTGCCGTGTCTTGTGTGGGGTTTCGCCTAGGACACCAAGCTAGGCTCATCGGCGGGCTCTTGGTGTCCCCGCCCGGACCCCCACAGGAGTGACGAACTGCGCGCCACCTCCCTTTATATAAGGTGCAACTGCACCTCTTGACTACGAGAACTAAAAGCTCAAGCAGCCTTAACCTCCCTTTGAAGGCTTCCAAAAAGATGGTATATTGGCTTTCACGGCCGGTGAATTAAAACTCAGCAATTCTTCTAGGTTTGTGCCGTGTCTTGTGTGGGGTTTCGCCTAGGACACCAAGCTAGGCTCATCGGCGGGCTCTTGGTGTCCCCGCCCGGACCCCCACAGGAGTGACGAACTGCGCGCCACCTCCCTTTATATAAGGTGCAACTGCACCTCTTGACTACGAGAACTAAAAGCTCAAGCAGCCTTAACCTCCCTATGAAGGCTTCCAAAGGCCCGCCGATGAGCCTAGCTTGGTGTCCTAGGCGAAACCCCACACAAGACACGGCACAAACCTAGAAGAATTGCTGAGTTTTAATTCACCGGCCGTGAAAGCCAATATACCATCTTTTTGGAAGCCTTCATAGGGAGGTTAAGGCTGCTTGAGCTTTTAGTTCTCGTAGTCAAGAGGTGCAGTTGCACCTTATATAAAGGGAGGTGGCGCGCAGTTCGTCACTCCTGTGGGGGTCCGGGCGGGGACACCAAGAGCCCGCCGATGAGCCTAGCTTGGTGTCCTAGGCGAAACCCCACACAAGACACGGCACAAACCTAGAAGAATTGCTGAGTTTTAATTCACCGGCCGTGAAAGCCAATATACCATCTTTTTGGAAGCCTTCATAGGGAGGTTAAGGCTGCTTGAGCTTTTAGTTCTCGTAGTCAAGAGGTGCAGTTGCACCTTATATAAAGGGAGGTGGCGCGCAGTTCGTCACTCCTGTGGGGGTCCGGGCGGGGACACCAAGAGCCCGCTGATGAGCCTAGCTTGGTGTCCTAGGCGAAACCCCACACAAGACACGGCACAAACCTAGAAGAATTGCTGAGTTTTAATTCACCGGCCGTGAAAGCCAATATACCATCTTTTTGGAAGCCTTCATAGGGAGGTTAAGGCTGCTTGAGCTTTTAGTTCTCGTAGTCAAGAGGTGCAGTTGCACCTTATATAAAGGGAGGTGGCGCGCAGTTCGTCACTCCTGTGGGGGTCCGGGCGGGGACACCAAGAGCCCGCCGATGAGCCTAGCTTGGTGTCCTAGGCGAAACCCCACACAAGACACGGCACAAACCTAGAAGAATTGCTGAGTTTTAATTCACCGGCCGTGAAAGCCAATATACCATCTTTTTGGAAGCCTTCATAGGGAGGTTAAGGCTGCTTGAGCTTTTAGTTCTCGTAGTCAAGAGGTGCAGTTGCACCTTATATAAAGGGAGGTGGCGCGCAGTTCGTCACTCCTGTGGGGGTCCGGGCGGGGACACCAAGAGCCCGCCGATGAGCCTAGCTTGGTGTCCTAGGCGAAACCCCACACAAGACACGGCACAAACCTAGAAGAATTGCTGAGTTTTAATTCACCGGCCGTGAAAGCCAATATACCATCTTTTTGGAAGCCTTCATAGGGAGGTTAAGGCTGCTTGAGCTTTTAGTTCTCGTAGTCAAGAGGTGCAGTTGCACCTTATATAAAGGGAGGTGGCGCGCAGTTCGTCACTCCTGTGGGGGTCCGGGCGGGGACACCAAGAGCCCGCCGATGAGCCTAGCTTGGTGTCCTAGGCGAAACCCCACACAAGACACGGCACAAACCTAGAAGAATTGCTGAGTTTTAAAACAAGTAATGTTTTTTTGCTTTGAAACCTGTTTCTTGAAGCCTCGTCACGAAGACGGCGAAGAAACAGAATGTCCATAGTGGATGCACCTTGTTGTTCAAAGTACCCAAGAGTAGTTTCAGTGGCATTAAGTCCCTTGGTATGAGTGATTTTTGGTTCCACTACTCCGCAATGTTCAACTTCATCATTTCTTGTGACAGCCACTACAATATCTGAATCCAACAGAATGTCTTGCGTGTTACGGAGAATGCCCAATCAAATTAATACAATGCGCTGCGCGAGAACAGTTTGTTTACTTCTTACTGCCAACAGTTTGTGCATTTACAGTACTGTACTGTACAACTACCTGTATTTATCAGGTCGTCGTTACTCTTCTTACTATGTATTGTAGGTCAACTTGTCTCGCGTCATATTTAACTGTCGATAACTCCCAAGGACGGAGAAGACGAAAGAAAACATAATAACGCTCTGTGCGGAAACACAAAAAGAAACAAAAATCATGATTAATTTTATCCTGTCAGGGTGGCCGAGAAATCCGGAGTGCCGGATTTGCGAGACTCTACTGTAAATAGAAATCGTATCCACCTCACTAAGATTTGTTACAATCTCTCCTAACATGTTCCTAAAATAGTCATCCATCAGCTGTTTAAAGTACTTGCATTATTTCCTTATTCCTCATAACGTCTTTTTTGCCATAACTTCGCCTACCTAATTTAGCACAATCTTCACACAAACGAGTTCCAATAACCTCGTTGATTCAACCTTGATCTACTCTTGCACGGATTCATTAAACTCTTTCCAACAACAAATACCTCCTACTTGCTTCATAATAACACAGTACATCTTCAATTAACCGAACTCTGACTATCCAAATGGCTTTCAGAAAAAAATAGTTAAAACGGAAACGTACTGCGATTCGCAAAATAATGATTCTGTCTACGTGCGCTATTGTCCTTCCCTCCACGAAGCGAGTGTAGGCGCATTGCGAACATTATTGGGATGAAGAGCTTACTTTGATCGAGATGTAATGACGTTCATTTACTACTATTGTGCAGCACTTGTACGCTATATAACAAGTAAAATTGTTGCCTGTTACAATAATAATCGAAATATCATTTTGATAATGTACAGCTCTCTTACTGTATGAATGAAACCCCACTCGTCACTGTTCTTAATCACTCTCTAACTACTGCCTCTGTTAAATCGCTCCTTTCCAACGATTCTAACAACTGTAGGAAAAGTTCCGAACGCGGCGCAATACGAAAATATAGGTTATGGTAATAATTGACATGTAACAAGGCACCTGTCGAGTTTTTTGTGACAATTTGACAGTTGTAAAACACCGGCTGACATATTCATTAGTTCATAAAGAAAAACTGGTGACATGTGTGATATATTTGTCAGATTTCTACCTGTCAGCTTTACAACTTGATGAAACAGATTTCCGAGAATTTATAAAAAAAAAAAATGTCGTAACATTGTCAGACATTTTTGTCATCTGACATATGAGTCGTCTAGTATCAAAACCGGCCAAGTCACTGAAGGCATATTTTTCAGTATGGATGAAAAACCTCTAGAGACAAAGCAATGGTGGTCACAA
This sequence comes from Meconema thalassinum, assembly GCA_946902985.2. Lineage (NCBI taxonomy): Eukaryota > Metazoa > Arthropoda > Insecta > Orthoptera > Tettigoniidae > Meconema > Meconema thalassinum. The sequence continues at coordinate 3,914,310 of OX336392.1, read as the reverse complement.
AAGATTTTATTGCATAGTTATATCCGTAATGGTTTAATATTTTAGTTCTGCTATTTTGAGAAATCTGATTCATAATGAACCCATCTTTTTTGCTAATATTAATTCTGACTTGGCTGTTTTTGTTGCAATTTGGTATAATTTTAGTCTTTTTTTTTGGTAAAACTTTTCTTTTAAAATTCCAAACTCCAGTGAAAAAAGGCAATTAAATTAAAATAAATTGACATTGTAATTACCTGTCTTTATTGCAATAAAAACTAAAGCATTCTGCTTAAATTGGATAGTAATATATGAAGATGAACATCAGGAAGCTGAGGAGAATACAAAATAGGTATTATATCATTAAAAGTTAGTAGTTCACTTAGATCTTGAACACAGTAAAAGAAAATGAGTCACTTATTAAAATAGGAACAATATACACGTTACACTACACAATAATGACAAAATACGAGCACACTGGATATACGATTGCTTTCGCGCCAATGCGGTAAGAAGCCCGCGAATACGGAAGTCAGTGTTGCAAACGAACAAAATACAAATTATTATGACTTCGAAGAGTATGCAATATGAGGAACAATGTTGTCTACTGATATTATCACATTCTTGCATTATCTAACAACGCAAGATTCCAAACAATAATGCTGCGACATGAAGATCGCTACTCGTTCTTTGACATGGCCGGTTATGAAAGCACTGCCTGCATGACTTGGCCCATTTTGTTGCACGACCAAGAATTCAGTGCTCTGTAACATGAAGACATGGACGATTTTGGAGCATATTCTTGTTTCGCCTGATAGTGCTATAAGTCTACTTCAAATTGATAACCTTAACTCATTTTCGTAAATTTTGTGACTTGGCCGGTTTTGATACTAGACGACTCATATGTAGACTTGTAGAGTTATAAAAATTAGGGCCCTGGAAGCTAAGATAATAAAATGAAACACCAAGATCTCTGTGTATGACAAGCAAATACAAGTAAGGAATTAAGAAGTCCCACTTGTTCTCAGAGTAATATCAATACTACCGTGATGTCACGCTGTTACCCTTGGCGTGAACATCTCTGATCAGTTTGTTGTCGGTAAACAATCTGCGTGAAATACTTGCTACAAGCTGTCCCGAAATTCAGTTCTGTGCTGCCCATTTCAGACAGTGCCTAGAAACAAATGTGGCATTGAGAATTTGAATAATAATCCCGGATATCATCTTCAGACACAAAGTACTGACTTACTGAGGTAAAATCCTTACTAACTTAATGAGTTAGAACAGATCAATAATTAATCTTCTTATTCCTATTGCGATAGAAGTTAACCACGAAAGTTTGATGCTTTTCAGTCGGTCAACACGAGTTTTTCCCAAGAGAGATGGGTTACTCCCTATTCCTGAAAAAAAAAATACATGAGATTAATAAATACACTTGGATGACCAGTTTTGATCGGATTAGGGAATAACCCATCTCTTTTGGTGACCGTCTGAAAAGCATCAAACTTCACACTGACAAATATCGCAACACTTATAGACAGAATAAAAATTATAATTGGTTAAAAACATCAGTCATTACAAAGTTTATTAAAGACTTGTGTAGCTTTGTAAATACTGTTGTACAGATGGCCTCACTGTTACTCTCAACAGGGGAAGATGACCTTGTATAACACCACAACAATGGGCTCATGTGCAAGATTAATTCACAATACAACAAATTTGTGTGAGTCGTTCTTTCCTTTCAGCGGTGAAATTGAAATTCAATGATATTAACAAACTTTCTTCCACCGTCATCTCCACTTCAAACAAAGATGTAAGGCTCCTTAATACAACATCAGCATCACCAATTTCTGCAACTTTTTACCCTCTTCTTCCTCTTTTTTTGCACTGGGTCAAAGCTGCAGTAAATTCTTATTAAAAGGACGGTACCGATTTATTATCTTCAATATATAAAACAGTGAATTTTCATTGGTAGTTTAGGCACAGACACCGCCCACAGTACGCGTTGGCAAGCAGTCACTTGGTAGCGGACGATGCTCGATGAGTCGTTCATTGAAAGATGTATTGAGTTAAAAGAGGTAGGGTATTGAGGGAGGGAGGAATTGATTTAAAAGAAATATTTGCCGGGTCGTAAAGAATCTATGGTGACTACTCAGCATTAGACAGCATTAATTTTAACTATTGCATGCTTAGCTTAGTAATCTCTTCCACCCTATTTACTTGTAAATGTTTTCCATGTCTCTGCATAATCATTACTTCCTCTCTAAAATATCAAAGCTTTGAAAATTCTTGAAAGTAAATAGAAAATGTTATTTACATGTAGTCAGTGAACCCCAGTCATGAAGGGATTTTTGAACTGCTTTACTGCTTTAAATATATCTTATTCATGCAGACTGTATCGATATTTGTTAGGTTACATCTGAGGATTTAGGTTATCTCTAAATGGCAATTTTCTCCTTTATCCTAAGATTCAAGAGAATTGTACACCAGAAGTTAAGAAAATGCTCTCTGTTAAATGTTGTTCATATTACAAAGTGTTGCCCATCTAAATTACTGGAAATACTATACATTATTAAAGAAAAATACATTATGCATATGGTTATCCCATGTGAAATTGGACAGCAAATTAACATTTGCCTCTTTCAATCTTGTGTTGTGTGTAAATAAAACGTGGAGTAAGTCAGTACAGTTCTTCCAGGAATTTCCTGGCCCAAAAACTAGGTTGTCAAAAACCTGCTTCATTGCCTAAACTGTTCTTGGGCTGAAAGGCTCAACCTGGGAGAATCATACTTAGTTTTCCCACAATTAGAAAACTATTTACTCATTAAAAAGAAAAATGTTGACAACTTTCTGAATATTATATCATTTCAATATTGCTTTGTACGGTTGTTAAAATGTAAACATTACTGTTCTTCAGAAGTTTACAAGAATTTTAAATTGCAATACCACACTTCTAAGGAAATATTTTTTATTAAATCACAATGCATTGTTGCACACTAAAAGAAAAGTTGGATGTTTTCCTTTCTGATTTTACATGGAACGACTTATTGTCGTGGGTGTCATAATTCCATTGACTGAACACATGCTACGTTATGTATTACTTCCTGCTAAGATCTGTCTTCCGTCATTTGTGCTGTTATCTCACTCACCTTAGACTCTCTATACATACCAGAAATGCTGTTACTGCTCCATCCTAAATTATTGTCATTTTTGATCTTCAATGAGTTTAGTTATTGTTGTTTTAAGGGGCAGAACAGCGAGGTCATCTGCCCCTTTTCAATAAGCATACATATCCTCCGCTATTGTGAACAAACTTTCCTCCACCGTCATTCCAGGTGAAACATAGGAGCCTATAACCTAGATAACATCAGCAGCACCACCAAACATTTCAGTTTCTGCAACATTTTCCCGCCATCTTCCTCTTATTGTGTTTTCAACTACCTTGTTGGCAATTGAATCTTAGTTCCAAGTTGACTGAACATGCAACCTCATTAATAGATTGTTGCTTACTTCATTTGAACATTTTGCAGTGTAGGGGTAATGATCACCCCTGCCTGGACCAGAATTGGTTGTTATTGTGAAGTAATGTCCATTATAATTTCTGTTGGGTAGAAGTTTCCCCACACAGTTTGAGTGACAGGTGATTAATTAATAACGCTAATTCTCTAGAGTTTCTACTGTATGTTCCTTGCAGAAATTACGTGTCCTGGTCTTGTCCCATTTTTACTGTCACCCAGCTGGAAGCAATACCTCTTGTATAGCTGTGTTCATAGCTGCTTTCATAGTTTGTTAAAACAGATTAATGTCATGAATCTGAGCCAAATAATATGCAGCCAAACACATTAATTTTCAATGAAACAGACGGAATGTCTATGAAATTGTCTGCTGTTACTTTCATAACACAGTATATCCCAGCTGAATAAAGAAGGGAGCAAATGAACGGTTGACCTAACAAGTGAGTATGGAAGTAACAGTTTTAAGATACCATTGGATGCAATGAGATACTGCTCTAAAGTGTCTTAAAACTCAGTTTGTCAATGTTTAAAAAAATATATAATTGTTAAAACTCAGCAATTTTTATAGGTTAATGACGCGTCTTGTGTGGGATTTTGGCTAGAAACACCAAGCCGGCTCATGAGCGGGTCCTTGGTGTTCGTGCCCGGACCCCCACAGGAGAGCGAACTGCACGCTGCCTCCCTTTTTATGAAGCATGCCTACGCTTCTTTACTGCGAGAGCTAAAAGCTCAAGCAGCCAAAAAGGGAGGTACTCTTGTGGGGGTCCAGGCACGAACACCAAGAACCCGCTGATGAGCCAGCTTGGTGTTCCTAGGCGAAACCCCACACAAGACACGGCATAAACCTAGAAAAATTGCTGAGATTTAATTCCTTGGCCGTGAAAGCCAATATACCATATATAATTGTTCTTAAGGCAATTTGATTTGCATCTTTTCATTGTCTTGATACAAATGTGTACACCATCTGTGTTTCAATTGTTTTGCTGTTGCTATCTTCATTATGTTATATGAGATTCTGACCTGCACATTACAAGGTGAATAATTTGTTTTGCAGCTTACAGTGAACCAGGAAGCAGAGTATTCTACTTTATTTAATTATGTTTACAAGGAAAACAGATTGTGTTTTATTGATGTGCGAGAAACCGTACAGACCCATTCGCAGGGATATCGTACGTAGCCACTGCCTTGACAGTGCGGTTTATAGTCATTATTGCAAGCTGGTGTGGTTAACTTCAATGTATTTCTTAGTTTTACAATATTGCATTAACTTAAATCTTATGAACACTGTAGAAAATCATAAAGTTAATCTGAAGATTTTTGACTTCACTTTAGAAATAGTTGTTGCGGGTGTAACAAAATAGTCCTGTTGCTTCTCAAGTAACCTATTGTTTGCTTATTTTATGTTCCTTCATTGCTTCAGGATGCTCGATTTAATTTTTTTCCCTATGAAGAAGTAATTCAATACTGGATATCATTACTTTTATTCACGGCCACTTCCAAAACACAATCCATTTCTTGCGTGTTATAAAATTATTTATTCTATTGATGCTGTATATAACACGCAGCCTAGTTGGCGAGCAAGCGGGGACCCTGATTTATGGTAATATAAAAGGCTCCAAAGTGGTGAAATAATAGTACATTATGCAACGAGCCTATAATGGCAATTCCCATACGATTATGTTTATAAAACGAGCGAAGCGAGTGTCTTAATTACCATTATAGGCTAGTTGCATACGACTGTTTATGTTCGACAGTAACTAGAACTATTTTATGTTCGAACATAAATATTCATAAATACCTGTCAAGATATTGCCAGTTGTATGTACTGAACAGAGTGCATGGGACGCGGAGAATACCTTGTATTTGACCATGGCCTCCTCGATTACTCCACTATGACACTAGCCACGCAGTGAAATTTAAATTAGGAGGCCGTGGAAGTCAGCACAGGTGCGATGCTATCCTTACCTAATTGGTCACACAACTGTTTCTTGAGCACTGATTGGTGGGAGAAACTGTTTCATAATGAAAAATAGTGTTATAATGACCCTCATTATGATACAGTTTTCTGACATATAATAGTCAGGGTCTAACATAAAATATCCATAGCGGTGAAATAAGAAAGTGAGGTGCGAGTGTGCACGGATGAACACTATACAAACATTTGGGGGAATAACAAACAATCCTTGTTTCCATTACAGTATTTGTAAGGCTATCTTTTCTTATAAAACATTTATATTTAAGATTTCTTATTTTCTATCAGACGACAGTTGTGGAACTATTTCAATTAATTTTAAAGTAAATATTTGAAGCCTATTACCAGCATTTCATCGATATTTCACATTTTAGGGTGAAAGTAACACATTTCACAAAATAATTTTATTTCGAGACTTCAATACCGAAAAAAGAAAATGGTATATTTGGGGTAAATACATCATTCTGCTAACATGTGTTTGGTGAAAAAATTCGGGAATATCGTTAAAACCAAAAATCCGAGACTACCTAATGGTAGTTAAACTGCTGCATCCTCTGCGTCTAATCGTTCAACACTGTATCTAACCATCCTCTGCTTTTCTTACCTTATACAGCCAAACTCTTCACATGACCCCACCATCTGAGTTGGTGCATACAAACAGTTCGTGCGATTACTCCATTCTATTTGTCCTAGCAATAATTCAGGCTACCCTCATATCAGTTACCTCTAGCTTATGTATCAGATATCCTGAATCACTTCCGTACAGCAACGTTGGTCTAAATACTTGGCAATGTGGGGAAAGATTCGTCGCTACACGTTCTTTCTTGCCGAATACTGTAGATTGCAACTAAGAAATCAATACATAGGCTTTTGTGCACCTTGACTCTTATTTCTTTCCTCTAAATACTATCCTAAAAGAATACACATCCTAAATACTCGAAATGGTCATCCCACCCAGCCAAATTATGCCTTTCAGCAAATGGTCTATATATGAACCCACGCAGCGAATAAGGGACTCGGCGCCATTTTTGTAGTCTGTTTTTGTTGTTTAAAAGCGTGCTATTGCGGGAATTTCGTCCAAATGTTCTATAAGTGGTCCCTACTATCACATAAACATTGTAGTTTACTCGTGTGTTGCTTCAGTAGTCACTGATTATATTGTGACATTTATGCCAATAATAGTGGAAGAACCCAGTGACAAGTCTTGTCACGGAGCTAACACGCTCACAGCATGTAATTAATGTGACTGGTGTCCTTATTCCACTGAATCGATGTCATCCCGGCAGTTGGAAGCCATAGAAAGCCTCTTGTTCAATGGTTGAGAGTGGCATTCGAACCCATCTCTCTGTCGTTTGTCATCACCAGCTCGAGTGTATCTCGTTCCAATAGAGAAGGGTCCAGGATGTATGAACTTGGGAGTGCAGAGGTGTTTTTCGGGGAACAACTTAAAATGTGGTTCTTTTCCTTTTCCATGGTATCAATATTATACTGCTTCTTCTCCTTTGGATGGGAAGGAGCACAAACAGATATCATAATGAGAATTTCTTGAAATATTATCCAAAGAAAGTGTATCCAACCATCTATAGGCAAAACATTAGATCTTGTGGCACATTGGGTAGACAATTGGTCTCAATTTGGAATTGGGAATCGCATATTTAACATTAAACTCTCCAGAAAGGTGCCTATTAAATAAGATAATTCATTAAATGGTACATTGTCACTGTATTTTAGAACCTGAAACACTTGTTAGAATCATCAACAGAACTCTTTAAGACTGCAACAATTTCTCCTAAATACACATGAAATATATTTTAAAACTGCACCATTAAAATATTTTATCATAGTTCAGCGAAATAGATGAGGGTCAGTTCCTTGTTCGCTTAACTGTATTACAATGGCTTCGGTGGCATAGTGGGTAGCATGCTGAACTGCTATGCCCAAGATCGCGGGTTCAAACTCTGTCGAAGTCGTTGGGATTTTTAAGAGCATTAAAATCCTTCAGTATGCCTACCTTCGGAGGGGAAGTAAAGCCAGCGGGCCCATGTCATAGATTTATGGCATGTAAAAGAACCTACCACCACAATTGGTAGCGTGTAGCCAAAATTGTTGGTTATATTTGGCTGATTAAAAACGCTCTATCAAGTTCCATCATTCGCGGTAGGTGTCGGTGACACTGGCATCTGGTAGGCAAAGTTGGAACTACTTGAAATTGAACTTGTTGGCAGCCTGCAGGTGTTCAATTTAAAATACCCTGCTATGGCCTTTGGCTGCAATTCCTATTATAATTAACTGTATTACGTTAATTGAAATTCTGTAGTGGCAATGCAGGTATGTAACAGATAAACCATGGGACTCTTGTGTGACATTGTGACCTTCCTCAGCGCAAGTACATCGTTATAATATAGGAACAGGGTTTCATTAATACGAGCATAATCAACATTCTAAACAACCACTGCCCAAGCAAAGAAAGTATGAATTCCTGATCCCCTCGTATCAGAGGTCGACTAGACACTGCCTTGTTATGTTTGGTTACATGTAATACCAATGTGTTTACATTTTTATACAATTTATTATGTAACATTTGATGCATTTCACTCTGCGATCCACCATTTTGATTTGAATATTTTATCAATGATAGCATGAAGCTCATACATTTTATAAAATAATAAAACTACCTGAATTTTCCCCATTACTCTGTATCTTATATAAATAATCTTTTATCAAAGATCTTTGACAAATTTCTTTGAGAGTGTAATACCAGCCTTAGTGTTATACAGGATGTCACAAAATGCAGGACACGTTCGTCACACTTAGACAAAGAAATTATGTTATTTATTTATTTTTATTTCTTAATAGGTACTGTTACAGTTAGGCAAAACCTGGTCTCTTGTGTTCCCTGAATGCAACATTTAATTTCTTCTTGAAAACTTTTAAACTGTTTGGAAAAGGTTCTAAGACTTCTTCAGGTAACTCATTCCATGTTTGAATACCCCTGTTTATAAAAGAATACTTAGCTAAGTTTGTTCTTTGAATGACAGGCCTAATTTTGTGTTCGTGATCTCTCCTACCCATATAATCTGGCTCATGCATTCTGTTTCGCAACTCATTCCAGGTCGGCTCCCCTGTGTATGCTTTGTACATCTCCTGGAGTCTTCTTTTATGTCTTCTGCTGTGTAGGGATTCCCAACCCAATGACTTTAACACGTCAGAGACACTGTCAGTTTGGGAGAATTTGCCAAGTACGAATCTTGCAGCTTTCCTTTGCACCATCTCCAATTTGTTTGTTTAGAGTTGATTGATAGGGCTCCCACATACTCGTGGCGTATTCCAAAATTGGTCTCGCAAGACATTTGTAAGCCAATTCTTTGGCCTGAATACTGCTACCCTTCATGTTTCTCATAACTAAGTATAACGACTTTTGCGTCTTATTAGCAATGCTCTCAACGTGCTCACCCCAGTGTAGTGATGTGGGCCGGGTAAATACCCAGTGGGAAGGTAAATATAAATTGGGTATTTACCCGTGTATATGCCCAGTGGTCATTTAAATACCCAAAATGAGGGTATTTTCAGTTTTTTGAGCTTTGTACAACACTTTTTGTTGTGTTGATGAAGTGTTGGACAAACAAGGACTGAAACACAGGTATTTCATGCCTTAAATTGAAATCAGGAACAATATTGATCCTTCAAAACTAAAAGAAAAGTAAAATGGACGTCCGGGTATTTTTGGGTATATGTTTTGGCACTGTAACCTTGTCTTGAAGCGTGTTTTTTTCCTTAAACTAAAGTAAAATATTGGATAAAACCTTTTGGTTGTTTTGTGTTTTAAATTTTTAATAAAACCCAAGATATTGAGAAGGTTGAGTTTTATTTCGGTACTGGAAAGAGCAACAAAGATGTGGGAGGGAAAAGCTACTTTTGAAGTAATAAGAGTAGGCTATATGCATATTAATTGAAATGTGTTTGCCAAAACTCAATTTTAAATATTAAAAAAAATTATATCATACTCTAAATAATATAAATGCTTGTCAGGAAGTTTTTGTAGTATATGGGCTCTATAATGGGTGAAGATGTTTGCCAGCAAGCATATGGGTTGGCAACACTGCTCAGCTCATCCTACCCAGAATTCAAACTGACACTGTACTTCCCTCCCATTTTCTATTCTTTGTTTGATGCCTACTGTACTTAACCTAACTTTTTCAGTGTAGTGGAGTTGTTAGTTTATATCTCCTGATCTAATTTCCAATTCAATTCTGTTTTTAAGTCCCAATTCTAATTTAATTAAATTTGATTAACTATCCAATGTTGTTACATTTCTAAAAAGTTAATGTAGAATAGTTTGCATACCGGTACCCTTTTTTAAGGTTCAGCTTACCATGACTCAGGATTTTTGATGAAAAATCTAAAATACCCGGGTATTTACCCAAATTGGTTATTTACCCGAGTATATACCCTGGGTATTTACCCCTATTTATAAATACCTGGGTATTTTACATCACTACCCCAGTGTAACCTTTTATTTATGGCAATCCCAAGACAGCTGCATGACTCCACTCAAGAAATAAGTTTGTTTCCTAATTTATAATCGACTAGTGTCCCTTTTGTGCTGTTGGTAAAAGACAGGCATTTACGTTTTTCTGCACTTATCCTCATGTTATTTCGGATAACCCAGCATTCTATACGTTCCAAGTCTTGTTGGAGGAGCGTAGTGTCAACTTGATTGACTTTTCTATATATTACACAGTCGTCAGCGAATAGTCTGATGTCCGATTTAACATATTCTGCCAGGTCGTTTATATATAGAAGAAACAACAATGGCCCAACTACACTTCCTTGTGGAATTCCAGAGGTGACTTTTGTCTCTTTCGAAAATATGCCCCCAACTTTTACTGTTTGTGTTCTGTTTTGGAGAAAGTCCTGGATCCAGAATACCACTCTTTCATCAAGACCCAAATTTGCAAGCTTATGTAACAGGAGGTCATGTGGAACCATGTCAAAAGCCTTAGCTAAGTCAATAATTACACTGTCCACCTGGCCTCCTGTGTCCATGACTTCTGCTATCATCATCATCATCATCTTAAACAGCTCCAGTCACCCGGGTGCTGTGAACGAGTCCTCTCCATTTCTTTCTATCCATGAATAGTTGGTCTTCATGAGTGCTCTCCCAATCCAGCCCTTTGTCTGCCAAGTCACCCTTAATCTGGTCTATCCATTTCCTTTTAGGTCTTCCAACACATCTTCTTCCTTTGATGTTCAGATTGAAGTATGCCTTTTCCTTTTGTTCATCTTTCTTCCGTTGGATATAGCCATACCACCTCAGACGAGAGCACTGTAAGGTCTCCATTACAGTGGTGTTAATACCTGCTTCTGCATGATTTACTGATAATCTGCAATTATTTGTTCCATTTGTTTACAGACTACTGCCGTCAGACTCACTGGTCCATAGTTACCCGGCATGGTTCTGTCCCCTCCTTTATATATTGGAACTACAATAGCTTTCTTCCAGTCGGACGGCACAAACCTATTGTTCAGAGAGACTGAACAATACCCTAAGGAAGGGAATTATTTGTTCTCCACCTATCCTGAGAATGTCGCCAGACACCTCATCGAGTCCTACAGACTTGAATTTCTTGATTTTCTTCAGGTTTTTCCTAACCTCCCTGTTATGAATAGTGAATGGTTTAAATGTATTTTCCTTTAATTTTGACGAAACGGACATGCTAGTTTTTGCAGTAAAACGCTACTATACCACTCATTAAGCACTTCAGCTTTTTGTGGGTTTCCTGTGACAAGATTTCCTTCTGAGTCCCTTAGAGACTTGATGTCATCTCGGTTCTTTTTCCGTCTCCTAAGATACCGGTAATTATAAAAAGTATTTGTATTTCCCGGTTTTAGTATAGTCTTCATATAAGAATCGTGTGCTTTACGTTTTTCTGTGTCCAATTCCTTGATAATTAGTTGGTATTGTCTGTAATGGTTCCTATTTGATTTTAGTCTGTTGTGTATTTTTCTAGCTTTTCTCTTAAGAATTCTAACACGCGAATTGTAGTATTCTGGATCCTGGTTTCCTTTCACTCTATATTTTGGAACGTATAGGGATTGGCCCATATGAATAATATTTTTGAAATTTAACCACACATCTTCAACGCTATTGCCAGTCGATGCCCATTCAGGAAAATTTACTTTTAAGTAATTTTGAAAACCTAAAGTGTCCGCCTTATTGTATTTCCAAACAAACATTTCCTTAATATCTTGGCTGCGTTCCAATACCCAATGGAATAACATTTCGACAGCCTGATGGTCACTAATTCCCGGAATATTTTCAACACTGATCAGATTGTCTACAGGCTTAATGAGGAAAACATCTAGAATATTTCTACCCCTGGTGGGTCTTTCCACTACTTGTGAAAGTCCACACTCCTGTATGACTGAGTTCGCTATTTGTTGTTCCCTCCCCCTAGCATTTTATCACCTGACCAATCGACACTTGGGGGAGTTTAAATCCCCTGATAATGTGAAATCTTTGTCTGGCCCAAGCTCTGAACAAATGCTAAGTAGCTTGCAAAGGATGTCTGTGTTTTCGTTTGGAGCACTGTAGACACTGAAACACTCTCAACCTCCTCGCTGGAGTTGATTTAACTTTAACTACCCTCATTTACCACAAACCTACAGAATTTACTGCCTTTAAATACAGGCCACAAGTGATATTAACGTTACTTCCCGACTTTGAATGGGCGCCAAGGTTGACCATATGGGTCTTCCTGAATAAAATAGAAATAAATACATAGCTGTTGCCCCGACTATGAAACCCCATATCTCCCAGGCGTAGGGCATTTGGCATGCGTTTGCTGATGTACAGGTTCATGCAAGACAGGAATATAAACACACATGAATTTTAAAATGATAATCTATTGGCTGTTCTAACACATATGTACACAAATATACAACACAAAATACCCTTCAATACACTTGTAATAATTTCTGTACAGTACCTTTGTTCACTGAATTTATGTTCCTTGAGCAACAAAACTTGCGATCATTACAGACCTTAGGCATATCAGCCCCCTATACATATTTCACTTTGCACTGTTTGAGCACGAATCTACACTCGCCAGACTTGTTGACTTCCACTCCACAGCATCCTCCCATGCCTTCCACAACAGATGATGAAGTGAGGTTATGATTGTCCTTCAGGGCGTGATATTATCAGCGACCCATGGTCTATGAACTTAACCATGTTGAAAATATGTGGTCATCCAATAGCACAACGCTCAGTGGATGTCTAATTACAGTCTCTGCTGTACGATTACCGGACCCTGCCAGATAAATCGACCCTAGGCTCAAGAAGACTTGGACTCGGCCAATAAAGCAATAAGACACCTTCAGAACTCCAAACACGCCATTATATGCACCAGCGCAGGGATCTACATAACCCCAATGTTTCTGCCGGAACTAATTTGTGCGTAGCCCGCTCCTAGCGGAACATCCGCGTCAACACATAACATCAGACCGTCGAAATCCACACTGACGTCACACAATGGTATTCCTCACGAAGTTCATGGGAGTTCATGCCATAAATAGCCTAGGTAATCCCACACGAGCCGAATTACTGCCTGTCTTTTCCGGGTATGTAACATATCCAGCACTCGAAAATATCAATTCTTTGTACCTTCATAGTACAGCCACCAATCTAACATTAACATTACTAGATCAAAAATAAAGCCATTAACCCCAAACCAAAATGAAATAATGCTTCTACTTAATACAGTCTTATATCCTTATTCCCAAAACGTAATAAATCGCAAAACCCCGTATTTTATAATATCAAATATCCAAAAACCGATAATTAATAAACAGTGATCCTAGGTTGTCCAGACCATCCAAATATGAATCTGTCCACAAAAACACACAGGCACAATAAAAATCACCTCTGCAACCCCACATTAACCCAATATAATAAGATACGAATAAAATACCCCAAACTAACTGCACGAAGCAAAACCCGAGGGTGAGCTACTGTAACTGAATAAATTCGGTTACAAACGCCCCCACAAGGATCAATCTCTAAACTACAAGGCTATAGATTTATCCCTGTCCCTCACACAAATACACACTGGTACTCCTGTCTTGTCATCGTGAGCAAGATCTCTAGGTGACAGCTTGAGGTAAGCAACGTTATATGTTCCTAGGACCTTGTCATCGTTGGAAATCAAGCTGTAGGCACATGCACCTACCCTGCGGTCTATAACAACTGGACCCGAATGAAAACCTCAAGAATGCAACTCTGCTCTATCGACAGCAGATGCTCAGCTCGCAACAACACCAGATCACCTATCTTAATTTTTACCCCCTCCCTTCCCTGCTGTTTCAAAACCATCTTACCTACAATTACAATAATCCTAAATTTATTTAATCTCTTAGGGTACAGCTTCCCCGGTTGAAAATCCCAAAATCCTGCGAGACACACAAAAATAAATCCTTCCTGCAAACTACTAACTGCCACGCCCTCCAAACATAACCTAATGGTACCATACCACATGGTCACCACCACAAGAAGACTAACAGACTGACTGTTACTAATCTCAAATATAACCTCATACAGCATCTGACCAATCACCTCAACAACACCTTCCATGTAAGAGTGAGCTATGGGGTACCTAGGACCGCTCAAGCCAGACCTATCTGCGATGTCAAAACTCTGCCCGTAGCCGTGAGTACATCCAGGTTTCTCCGAGAACACCCCCCTGTGTTCCCTCAGAACGTCAAACACCTCTGACTTCTGACCCTCGTCCAACATGGTATCTTTAACAACTACCTCCACACAGTGATCATCATCACTCAACTCACGATCATCTCCCATGACCCAGAAACAACAGTGATCCACATCACTCACCACACGATCATCTCTCATGACCCAGAAACAACAGTGATCCACATCACTCACCACACGATCTCCCCCCATGATCCAGAAACAACAGTGATCAACATCACTCATCACACGATCATCTCTCATGACCAAAATACAACTTGATACCATGCCGACACCTAATTCTTTCTCCACAGAAACCTCTTTAATCACCTGAATGCATCCAACGACACTAACAAAATCTCTACCACCAACCTGATAATCTAACCTAACCCAATCCTGTTGCTCACTCCATCCAAACTTCACTTGCGCCTTACTGTAATCTAATTTACAGCTCTGGTCTCCTAACCTATCAGATCCTACATTGACATTGTACTCTAAATTATGTTTTTCTTCTAGAGCGTGAGCAGGAATACTATGCAAGGACTCCCCCCCTGCTCCATATAGTGAGTCCTGGCGAAGTTTAAACTTCCTGGCCTATTGCTTCTCTCAACCTGCCTTTCCATGCCACGCCCCCTATTTTCCTGCTCTACCTCACGTGGTCTGTTCCCCGGTTGATTGTTTTTCCCGTACCCCTGACACTCATTGTTGTTTCTTCCTCTCCCATGATCTTCATACCACATGTACCTATCCCCTCTACCTGGATCCCAATTCCTCTCTCTCCTCTGATTATAATTTCCTTCCCTTTGATTACCCCCATTTCTCTGACGTTGCCTACCTGTTTTTCTCAAGGTACCTAACCTTCCAAGTGACCTCTCTATGCCTGTAATAGCAACTATCTCCTGCACGCACACTGCAGTCCTAATGTCAACAGAGAAATTACATACTAACTTCCTAACAAAATCGTCACTCCCTCCTAGTTCCAAATGTTGACCACGTAGAATTCTACCTACAGTATCTTCCTCCATACTAGTCGCTATCTCGCTAACCTGGCTAATATTCTCATCTACCTTCTTCATACCATTCCCTAGCAAACTAATCTCGACTCGCTCATCCATCTCCACTACCTCACCACTCTCCTCACTAAATTCAGCACTCTCAAGCATCTCCACTCTCCCAGCACTCTCCCCACTAACTTCAGCGCTCTCATCCTTCTCCACTCTCCCAGCACTGGCATCACTAACCACAACGTTCTCTTCCACGATGACTACAATTTCCTCTTTCTGCTCTCCCAACCTATCTACCCTGGGAAATTTCTGGCTAGTCAAGAGTGCCTGGCTAGAAATCTCCCCTGCCAACATCACTTGTTGAGCATCCAACTTATCTTCTTCCGAGTCTACGCTCTCTTCCTGAACAGCAATCTGATTACCTAGCTTAGTTTCCAGATTAGTGACTTCTACACTGACTTCACTAATCTGGCTACTAACATGGCTTTCGGGGATAATTTCTGACAATCTTTCCTTCACATCATCAAGCTTCTCTAACAAATGCTCCGTCAAACTATTCAGCTGACTAGTTATCCTCTCCTCGGAACTGTTACTACGAAACAGGAGCTTCTCCAACATGTCCATCATACTTAATTCATTTTCCCCCTTCCCTGGCAAATCTCCCCTGACTCTACTGTTTTCCCCCATCCCTACAGCAAATTGCCTATCAGCCCCTGCCTGATTCTGCCGCTCACCAGCACTGTCCCCCAACAAAGCAGAATTGCATCCTGGCTCTAACGTAGCCATCCCTAATTGAAATACGTGAAATTATGCAAATATGCCTACAGTTTAATTCCTGTGTCCTGGTACACATCAGCATGTCTAAGGCCTCACGTTGGGTTCGCCACTGAAACACTCTCAACCTCCTCGCTGGAGTTGATTTAACTTTAACTACCCTCATTTACCACAAACCTACAGAATTTACTGCCTTTAAATACAGGCCACAAGTGATATTAACGTTACTTCCCGACTTTGAATGGGCGCCAAGGTTGACCATATGGGTCTTCCTGAATAAAATAGAAATAAATACATAGCTGTTGCCCCGACTATGAAACCCCATATCTCCCAGGCGTAGGGCATTTGGCATGCGTTTGCTGATGTACAGGTTCATGCAAGACAGGAATATAAACACACATGGATTTTAAAATGATAATCTATTGGCTGTTCTAACACATATGTACACAAATATACAACACAAAATACCCTTCAATACACTTGTAATAATTTCTGTACAGTACCTTTGTTCACTGAATTTATGTTCCTTGAGCAACAAAACACTTGCGATCATTACAGATCTTAGGCATATCAGCCCCCTATACATATTTCACTTTGCACTGTTTGAGCACGAATCTACACTCGCCAGACTTGTTGACTTCCACTCCACAGCATCCTCCCATGCCTTCCACAACAGATGATGAATTGAGGTTATGATTGTCCTTCAGGGCGTGATATTATCAGCGACCCATGGTCTATGAACTTAACCATGTTGAAAATATGTGGTCATCCAATAGCACAACGCTCAGTGGATGTCTAATTACAGTCTCTGCTGTACGATTACCGGACCCTGCCAGATAAATCGACCCTAGGCGCAAGAAGACTTGGACTCGGCCAATAAAGCAATAAGACACCTTCAGAACTCCAAACACGCCATTATATGCACCAGCGCAGGGATCTACATAACCCCAATGTTTCTGCCGGAACTAATTTGTGCGTAGCCCGCTCCTAGCGGAACATCCGCGTCAACACATAACATCAGACCGTCGAAATCTACACTGACGTCACACAATGGTATTCCTCACGAAGTTCATGGGAGTTCATGCCATAAATAGCCTAGGTAATCCCACACGAGCCGAATTACTGCCTGTCTTTTCCGGGTATGTAACATATCCAGCACTCAAAAATATCAATTCTTTGTACCTTCATAGTACAGCCACCAATCTAACATTAACATTACTAGGTCAAAAATAAAGCCATTAACCCCAAACCAAAATGAAATAATGCTTCTACTTAATACAGTCTTATATCCTTATTCCCAAAACGTAATAAATCGCAAAACCCCGTATTTTATAATATCAAATATCCAAAAACCGATAATTAATAAACAGTGATCCTAGGTTGTCCAGACCATCCAAATATGAATCTGTCCACAAAAACACACAGGCACAATAAAAATCACCTCTGCAACCCCACATTAACCCAATATAATAAGATACGAATAAAATACCCCAAACTAACTGCGCGAAGCAAAACCCGAGGGTGAGCTACTGTAACTGAATAAATTCGGTTACAACACCAATTATTCTTAGTATCTTACCGTCAGTGGTTCTAAGGAGTTTTATGCCGAGCGCTTCATGTTCTTCATCTATCCAATCTAATTGTGATGTCAAGTCATTTTTAACACAAATAAAAATACCTCCCCCTCTCCTCAATCTATTTCTCCTGTACACAGTGAAGCCAACCGGGAAGAATTCATTATTTCCTAGTTCATCTGATAGCCAAGATTCCTTTCCGATGACTACATCGGGCTTGTGTAATTCAAAGTCGAAAATTTTCTACTTTTGTTCACACTACTTTGACAATTGACCTGAAGAAATCTTAGAACCTTACCTGTCTGAGAATGTCCTTGGAGATCCGCTGCCGCCTCCAGTCTGTGGTATTGGTGTGCTTCACCACTCTCCCGTCCCGTTGGGGTAGTTGACCTCTCTCCGTACACCCTACGAGAGCTGCTGTAACCCCCGTGGCGTGCTGTTCAGTTTGTTCACCTCTAATCCGCCTCGTTATATGAACATTGGTTCCGGAAATGCTTTGTTTCCATTTAACACCTAATTTATATGAACTTTGGTTCCGGAAACGCTTTGTTTCCATTTAACACCTAATTTATATGAACATTGGTTCCAGAAACCCTTCGTTTCCATTTAACACCTCATTGTCTCCAACTCATTAATCATGGGAACACCCTAGAACGTAACGTACCAGCATACCACATGCAGCTCTTTCTCACAGGAGATGTTCGATATGCCCGCAGTCGTATTCTTGGATGCGCTGGTGTATCCTTGGAGTATTGCGTATGGTTTCGCAGCCTTCCATAATACGGGCACATAGACTCTGAACATCTTGCACAGGTGTTCGATACACAAGAGCTTTCAAATGTGCCCACAAATAAAAGTCCAGTGGACTTAGGTCCAGAGAGCATGGAGGCAGGCAATTGGTCCATCTGTCACTGAATCTGTTATTTAGAATGAGGTGGTGCTCCACCGTGCATGAGCTACATGTTTTGTTGCACAGCTAGAGGCACATCTGCTAACAGATCAGGCAGAACATTCTCTACGAAATTATGGTTAGAGTCTGGGTGGAAGACCGTGAGGTCCTACCAAACAGTCGCCAACAATGCTAGCCCAAACATTGACAGAAAATCTTTGTTGATGATTTGCTTCAACAGTTGCATGAGGATTGACATCAGCCCATACGTGCCGATTGTGAAAATGTACAATCTGATCTCGTTGAAACGACGCCTGATATGTGAACAGCACCGTTGAACTAAAATTAGCGTTGACACTTCGTTGAACTTTATTCAATACTTACATCAAACCTATCATAAAATATGGCAGTGAAGTACTCTCTAAAGCACCCCAGTCAAACATTGATCGCCTCGAGAGGTGTCAGAATAATGCCCTACGAATCATAACAGGCCTATAACCGCCTTGCAATTATATACCCAGCTGCTGATAGTGTCTGCACACAGCTGGTCCTCGTGTAACACTCGCCAGACAGTGACGCTTCAGTCCACGTCTTGTCTGTTGTTAGTTTTATAATAACCCCGTGGCACCACTGCCCATGAAGGGCCTAGGCCTACCAAGCGACCGCTGCCCTCGGCCGTTAATCTTGGATTCTGTGACTGGGGCACTGTCTCACTGTCAGACAGCTCCTCAGTTGTCCTCACGAGGCTGAGTGCACCCTGTTCCAACCCTCACATCAGTTTCTAAAATCCCTGTCGGAGCCGGGAATCGAACCCGGGCCCTCCGGGTGAGAGGCAGTCGCGCTACCCCAACACGCTGGTGGTGTTTTAGTTTCATCTATTATTTATTTCTTATTACTTTTCATTGATTCATCGTAAGGGCCACCCAGAATTACTAGATCTCAACTGTTTTCCTTCTTCCATGCTTCAGTCGAGGTTGTGACTTCTTCTTCATGGATAAAAATAAGTTTGATATTTCATTAATGTTCATGTTTTTCTTTCTTTGTAAATTGGTAATTTTCACGGATTTTCAGATATTTGACTAGGATTTGTATTGTTGAGGCCGGGCTGTAGACCATTGCTGCGGAAGGGGAATCTAAAGTGTAGTGTTTCTTCTCAGCCCCCCCCCACAGCTCTGCCTTGTTTGGGAGTTCTGGAAATTTAAGATTTTTGCAGATATATTGAAAGTATCAGCTTCCTTGGTACCAAATTTTAATTTTCAAGGTGTTGGAAAGTGCCTAATTAATTCATATATTTCTGGGATACACCTCAATTGTGAGGTGATAGAAAACGATGGAGAGGCTTGTGTTCCAAGCAGACCCAGCCGGGGGCTGGAAGCTGTACAAGAAGACGATGATGATGGTGATGAAGTACCATTTACTTCACTAAACATTCACTGAATTGCAATTGGTCCACCTTTGACAATGAGAATGGCCCATACACCTACTAGGTGCTGATATGTATGAGCCTGACATATTAATAGTGGTCAACATGAGCATACCCAATTGTGCATATTTATTTACCGTATATCTTATTTCACAAAATGTACCAAATATGAATATATGTTTCATTGGTAAACAGTGATGAATAATGGGGTGGGAACAAGCGAATGGAGCCCTGTGCAGCATTCTAATCTGTACTTATTAGCATAAATATGTTACTTGTAGTCAATCTGTTTTCCTTGTTTTTAAGAAGATTGTTATTGGAAGATCGTCGATCTCATATGCTCATTTGTTTTGAAGAATGTGAAGAGCTTTGTGGTCAGACTGGTTTTCATCAATTTTCACCTTCTAATGATACAGAAAGTGGCAAGTTCTAGTTATGTTTTATTCTAAACCCCTGTCACACATACTGTCACTATTGTTGTATCCTAAGGAAGTTTTAAGTTACTGTGAAGAGGCTCATTGTAAATCAGACCTTAATATATTTTATTGTTAATAACAGCATAACATTTTAACAAAATTGCCACATAATATTCTACTTTCCTCATGTATTGTTTTAACTAATGTTATCCTGTCACCAGTCTGATTTGTAACTCGTCACATGTAAGTTGAACTGTTGTTTGTAATTTTCAAATAAAAAAATAAATAGCTTTTTATCGAGTGGTCTGTTTATTACTTGCAATAAAGATGCTGTACAATGTATGTATTGTTCAATTCACCATAGGAAATAAGTTTACTGAATATGCCTTTAACTTGCAGCTCTTTTTGCCGTTCCCAAGAACTATAAGTTAGTAGCTGCTCCACTCTTCGAATTGTATGACAATGCTCAGGGATATGGTCCAATCATCTCCTCACTGCCCCAGGCTTTGTGCAGGTATGTGTTGTGCTCATTGTATTCAATGTTGTGTGTAAAGAAAATTTGCTGATTGTTTTTAAACCTTGTTTGGTCCCCCAAATCAATGGAAAATATGTCAATTACCTCTGGTCTTTGTTAATAATAATAATAATAATATTGTATGGCCTCGGGTGCCGGGTGCAAGCTTTGTATTTTGACACCCAGAGGGTAGCTTGCATGTCGAATTTCATTGTTCCTTGAATCCCTATAAAAGTCAAGGAGGTTAGATATCTAAGCTCCTTGAACACTATAGCGCTTTCTAGTAGGAAATGAGGAACTTTGTGTTGGCGGAAACTCCCGAGATTAATTTTGCCATTATGAACACGGCCCACTGAATTCAAATGGGTTCTTTGACATGCCAACATCGTATGACATGCGTGTCGTATTTTTGCCGCCTCTCAAAAATCACTTACCATGGCGAGGAGCGAACCTGCAATCTTGGGGTTAGTAGACCGACACACTAACCACTCACCCACTGTGGCAAGCTAGGTCTTTGTTGATCTGACTAACGACTGTAATTTGGTTAGCAGAACAGCGACCTACTGCAATGCTTCTTACTTGGCCTCTTCCCATGGGCTGACAGACATTCAGGTAGTGGGAGTTTGACACCGTAGAGAGCACGGAAAATCAGTAGCATCTAACTACATGAGGCAATTCTCCAGAATTAAACATTTGAAATTGGGTAAAATAATCATATTCTGTGGAATTTCCATGGGCAAATTGTCGCATATGGCAAAGACATATGTGACATAAACCCTTGAAATGTAGATTGTGGTGCAGTTGAAAAACTTGAAAAAGTTGTGAAGACATCTCTGGAACTGATCAACTACATCACTACTAATTCCCGAAGAATCAGACCTGGCAATACTTGTTTTTGGTTGAAAAGTTCTAGCTGAATTCACATGTTTTGTATGAGTTATAAGTAGTGATGTGGGCTGGGTAAATACCCAGTGGGAAGGTAAATATGAATTGGGTATTTACCTGGGTATATACCCAGTGGTCATTTAAATACCCAAAATGAGGGTATTTTCATTTTTTGAGATTTGTAGAACACTTTCTGAAGTGTTGGACAAACAAGGACTGAAACACGGGTATTTCATGCCTTAAATTGAAATCAGGAACAATATTGATCCTTCAAAACTAAAAGAAAAGGAAAAAGGACGTCCGGGTATTTTTGGGTATTTATATGTTTTGGCACTGTAACCTTGTCTCTAAGTGTGTGTGTGGGTTGTTTTGTTTTGTTTTGTTTTTTTTTTTTTTTTTTTTTTCTCATTAAACTAAAGTAAAATATTGGATAAAACCTTTTGGTTGTTTTGTGTTTTAAATTTTTAATAAATACCATACCAAGATATTGAGAAGGTCAAGTTTTATTACAGTACTGGAAATGAGCAACAAAGATGTGGGAGGGAAAAGCTACTTTTGTAGTAATAAGAGTAGGCTATTATATTAATTGAAATGTGTATGCCAAAACTCAAAAGGTAATAAAATATACTCAATAGAAAGGACTTTTGGATGAAAGAAAGGAAAAAAAAAGATGCTAAATTAAAGTGCTTTAAGTTATTTTTCATTCAATTTTAAATATTAAAAGATCAATTTTTTAAACCATACTCTAAATAATATACAAGGCACGTCCAGAAAGTAAGTTTCGTTTGGTAATAAAATTAAATTGTGTGCAGATACAGAAAAATTATTTATTGCACAACATTCTACACCTCTTAAACTACTTTTCCACATAACTGCCGAACTTTTGAAGGCATTTGTCATAGCGTGGCACAAGTTTTTGGATACCTTCTTCATAGAAGTTTGCCGCCTGTGTCTTCAACCAGTTGGAAACATCTTCTTTCAGCTCGTCGTCATTGTTGAAGTGTTGACCGCCAAGGAAATACTTGAGATGTGTTAACAGATGAAAGTCGCTAGGAGCGAGGTCAGGGCTGAACGGAGGGTGGTCCAACACGTCCCAGCCAAATCCCTGTAGGAGGTTTTTCGTCACATTTGCAGTGTGTGGTCGTGCGTTGTCGTGAAGAAAAACAGCACCTTTTGACAGCAACCCTGGCACTTATTCTGTATTGCGCGGCGCAATTTCCTAAGTGTCTCGCAGTAAGCATCTGCGTTGATTGTTTGACCACGCGGTAAGAAATCAATGAGTAAGATGCCTTTCCAGTCCCAGAACACTGTGCACATCATTTTCCGAGGTGTCAAGATTTGTTTCGGCTTAACCTTTGCTGGGGATGAAGTGTGCCTCCATTCCATTGATTGCCGCTTACTTTCAGGGGTGTCGTAAGAAACCCAAGTTTCATCTCCTGTGACTATCTGTGTCAGAAATACTTCGCCGCCTTCATTGTAACGGGTCAAAAACTGAAGTGCACTACCCATCCGTTTTGTTTTGTGTTGCACCGTAAGAAACTTTGGTACCCAACGTCGTCAAAGTTTACGAAAGTTCAGTTTTTCGGTAACAATTTCTTGAATTAGTGATCGTGAGATTTGGAGAAATTCCATAGCGAGAGCACTAATTGTAAACCTGCGGTTTTCCCGGATCTTGTCATCAATCGCGTGAACCAGTTCTTCTGTAACCAAAGATGGACGCCCACTTCGTTCTTCATCGTGCACTTCACTACGTCTTTCATTGAACTGTCGGACCCATCTTCTCACCATTGAATCACTCATCGCATTTTGTCCATACACCTCGCAAATTTGCCGATAAATTTCAATTGGTTTCACTTTCCTAGCATTCAGAAAACGAATCACAGTTCTGATTTCACAAGCGGCGGGATTTTCAATCAACACCGACATTGTACGAGTAAACATGCACAACAACGCGTACGTGGCTGACAGCGCTCTCTTAATGGCGCACGTTTCTTCTCCTTGATACGGAGCGTCTACCGTGCATATGCGGAACTGCGCTGCAGCGGAATGTACAACTAGTTGAAGACACAGGCGGCACACGTCTATGAAGAAGGTATACAAAAACTCGTGCCACGCTACGACAAATGCCTGCAACGTTTCGGCAGTTATGTGGAAAAGTAGTTTAAGGGTTGTAGAATTTTGTGCAATAAATAATTTTTCTGTATCTGTACACAATTTAATGTTATTACCAAACGGAACTTACTTTCTGGACGTACCTCGTAAATGCATGTCAGGAAGTTTTTGTAGTATGTGGGCTCTATAATGGGTGAAGATGTATGCCAGCAAACATATGGGTTGGCTAAAGTGCTCAGCTCATCCTACTCAGAATTCATACTGACACTGTACTTTCCTCCCATTTTCTATTGTTTGTTTGATGCCTACTGTACCTAACCTAACTTTTTCGGTGTAGTGGAGTTGTTAGTTTATATCTCCTGATTTAATTCCCAATTCTAATTCTGTTTTTAAGTCTCAATTCTAATTAAATTTAATTTTATTAACTATCTAATGTTACATTTCTAAAAAGTTAATGTAGAATAGTTTGCATGCCGGTACCCTTTTTTAAGGTTCAACTTACCACGACACAGGATTTTTAATGAAAAATCTAAAATACCTGGGTATTTACCCCAATTGGGTATATACTCGGATACCCGAGTATATACCCTAGGTATTTACCCCGATTTATAAATACGTGGGTTATAAGACTGGAGCTTGTTTGGCAGTGCTCGAGCTAACTGGTCTGAGGTGAAATTTGGTAACGTTCCGAGTAAACCAGCCTACCGACCTACTTCCTATCTCTCTTGTTAAGAAAGGATAACATCTTAGATCTTCTACTGAAGATTTCCAACTGGGATTCTGCTAGTTGCGATATAATGCATTTTAAAGGCTCCTGTTCGCAATTGAGTCTAGAACCTCCAGCATAACAAACAAGTGCTCTGACAATATTACTACTAAGTCAGAAAAACTTAAACTTTGCAAACTAATTCAGGGTAAACTTTGCCTTCTGAGAGCATTTGGATACAATCGGTACGCAGGTTAGCCGCTAGGCACACAGATTGCGATGGAGCGAGATCTTCCTGTGCCCAACCTCAAGGAATCCTTGAGTGGTATACATCGGTTCAACCAAGACAATATCTCAGACCGTAACATCAAAACAAAGATGGCAATCGTAGGGGAGCAGTTGTTAACACTGGCGAGCATGGCGCCATCGAAATAGCGGCAAATTCGAAGACAAGCGTTCGCATAATTGAGTAAATTCCACCGGAAATTACAGGTTCTTACGTAATAGGCACAAATTTAATATAAAACCCTGACATACTTCACTACAAACAACGCGGACAGACAGTAGCTACAAATAGACACACAAATACAGCAAAGGTAAGACTAAATATTTTCAAAATTCAAATACAGTTCACTCCATGGTTTTTGGCCGGTGAGCTCCGATTGCGCAGCCGTACAGAGGACGGGGTGAACCTCAGGCATGTGTAATTGATACGTGTGTTGCATTCCACGCAACTGAAAACTCGCTTATCAATTGCACATGCGTGAGGCCCGCAAAACTGGGACTGACCGGCCAAAATCCGTAGCATGAACTGTACGTCTAAATGTAGCTACAAGAATGCAAATAGAAATTGTTGTTGCTTATTTTAGGGGCTGCGGCATCGTGGTCTTGTAGCGCCATGTATTTGTGTGTAATGTTATTGCTATGGGCACCGTGCGCGTCACTCTAGAGGAGCGCAGCGACACTAAAGCTGTGGGGCGAGACGGGATTACGGCATTTAGCAGTGCATAAACGCACGAGAGGATATTTTTCTATTCGGGACTAAATACAAATGTGAGATTTAACAAGCATGTCATTTCAAGTTTTTAACTTGTTGTTTCTGTGTCACATATATTCACCACCTCTGCGATGCTTCTAGCTTTCGCAATGTCACATTTCGTGTTTTGGCCCTGTAATGAAAGTACTATCCAGTGTTCAAAAATAAATTCCTGAAATGCAGGTTGATTATTGATTGTACGGAAATTAAAGTTTAAAAACCTCCTGTGGTAGATGGTTGAGTGTTTCTCTAATCCCATTACAGTACAAGGGAACATACACTGTGAAATGTTAAATTAGTTGTACGCCCAAATGATGGAGTGACGCGTTTATCACAAACGACAGTGGTTTGTTGACATTGTTAGAACCTGGTGATGAGATCATTGCCGACAAAGGCTTTCCAACCGAGGAATGATTGGCGTAACCCCTCCTTTTCTTCACGATGGTAAGCTGATAGTTGACGAGGTCAGGAAGACACACGGTGTTGCAAGTGTTCGCATTCGTTTTGAAGGATGAATTCAGCGAATTAAAATATACACTATTTTACAGATGCTTCAGATGGAACTTCTGCCTCATATTATGTGTTGCGTTCTGACGAATTTGCAGTCCCCTGTTATCCAGGAATAATAAGACCTTGACAATAACTACATATTTTGATTGACAATCCCACAAACATTTAACGCATGTAGCAACGGGGTACACTCAGCCTCGGGAGTAGAGGTGGGTTCGATGTTTTCCCTAGTTTCCCACTTCTACCCCAGACAAATGCCGGGATGATACCTACAATGGCTGCCTCCTTCCTAATCCTCGCACACTACTGCAGGCATCACAATAACATACGTTATCAAGTAAATTCTATATATGCACCTAAGTACACGAGGCCGAATGACCACGATGTCCAAGCTCTTCAAATGAAACATCAAACCCAAAGGGATACATTATAAACATTTGTCAGATGTGAGGGGCTTGCCACCATGGGTGAGTGGTTATAGTGTCGGACTACCAACCCCAAGATTGCAGGTTCGCCCCTGACCGTGGGAAGTGATTTTTGAAAGGCAACAAAAATCACGACACTCATGTCATACGTTGTTGGCATGTTAAAGAACCCATTTGAATTCAGTAGGCCGTGTTCAATGGCAAAATTAATCTCGGGTTTTTCCGCCAACACAGAGTCCCTCCATTCTCTATTTGACAGCGCTGTAGTGTCAAGGAGTTTAGATATCTAACCTCCTTGACTTTCATAGCGTTCAAAGGAACGACGAAATTCGACATGCAAGCTACCCTCTGGGTGTCGATTAACAAAGCTTGCACCAGGCACCCGAGGCCATACGATATTATTATTAGATGTGAGGGGCTGTAATTTTAATAGAATGTTCATTAGCTAGCCTGTAGATAGATAGATAGATAGATAGATTTATTTACCATCAACAGGACAGGCTCCCAATTACAGGTGATATGATAAAACATATTAAACATTAAATTAACTTAAAAACAACTATTTAACTAACCTAAAAACATACATCGATTCAAGCTTATAAACTAAATTCTCTATACACTTAAATTATAATA
The DNA here is from genome assembly GCA_946902985.2 of Meconema thalassinum. NCBI lineage: Eukaryota > Metazoa > Arthropoda > Insecta > Orthoptera > Tettigoniidae > Meconema > Meconema thalassinum. The sequence goes on along the minus strand of OX336392.1, from coordinate 3,887,200 downwards.
ACCATTTTTACACACAATATATACAACAAACACCTACGATCCTGAGTTCAACAAAGACCTACGAATTTCAGTAGGCTTCGAGTAAAATATATCTATGGCGCTATCAAGATGGTTTAGAGAGCGCAACGCCATTAATAACCAGGAATTGGCATGGGCTACAGTTCTACACTTCTAGACCCAGAAAGTGAGTCTTTGCCTTGTATTGCGGCCTGGAACATGAAGCGGAATCAACCACAAAATGGGTGCACAGTCGATTCTATTCGTCAGACACTTATATAAAAACATGGCGTTGGCACACATGCGGCGAGACCTCAAAGACCGCATACCCATGGTTCCACAGAAGGTTTCATAGTCCATTGTAGAGAGTCGAATGCCCATATACCTACAGCTGATCCACTTCATGAATCTCACCTGCACTCTCTCTAACCGCTGAATAGCATATTGTTGAGAAGGCAGCCATACCTCACAACAGTATTCAACAGTCGACCTTATATATGTTAAAAATAAAATTTTGAGAGAACCTATATTGGCGAATTCACTACAATTTCTCTTCAGAAAACCTAGTAATCTGAACCCCTTACTTGTCACCTTATCTACATGTTTCAGAAATGACAGCCCGTCATCGTTGGTAATTGTTATACCTAGGTCGTTTACCCCATTCACACGCACTAATACAGAGTTACTTATTCTATAATTTCTCATGACAGGCACCAGCTTCCTGCATTTTGATATATTAAAGTCAAGTAACCACTTCGTACACCAATCTGTCAGTAGGAAGCAAGTCACAGTCTGACTCGTGGTCTATTACTCGAAACAGTTTCAAATCATCAGCGTATAGAAGGCAGTTACTATTCTTGAAGACCCCAGTTAAATCATTAATAAAGATTACAAATAAAAGTGGTTTCAAGATTGAACCCTGAGGAACACCAGAAGTTGGAAAGTATGGATTTGAAGTTTGACCATCGGATTTAACAAAGCAAATTCCTTCAGTGAGATAGCTTCTAATCCACTCTAAAACGCTTCCGCCTATTCCATACGCCGACAATTTGATTAATAATGCTTCATGTTGTACGGAATCAAGGCTTTGGAAAAATCTGTGTATATGGCATCTACTTGTTGACTCCTGTCCAAGGCATTTGATATGAAGTTGAAGTACACTGCCAGGTTCGAAACAGTCGAGCGCTTCTGCACGAATCCATGCTGAACAACATTAATGTACTGGCCAACTGACCTGTATATTCTGTGTACACAATCTTCTCCGCCACCTTTGATAGGAGGGATAGCAGGACGACTGGCCTATAGTTATCAAATACCCTTCTGTCACCCTTTTTAAATACTGGAATTACGTATCCCTTCTTCCACTCACACGGAAAGCATCCAGATTTAAAAGATATATTTAAAATTGCACTGAGAGGTATCGCCAACTGAGAAGCACACTCTCTGAGTACAAGACCTGGTATCTCATCAGCCCCAAACGATTTTGCAGTATCCAATGATGACAGAATCTCACACACTTCAAAGGGCGTAGTCCGGATCGACATCAATCCCTGATCACACACGATTGGGACAGACGAGTGACACGGCCTTGCAGGAGAGTGATACTTCTTGAAGCCCTCTGCAAATTTATTAAGAATATTTTTCTTGTCCTGGATTTCAATTCCATTCTGAAACATAGTGGACGGTAAACGTGAAGATTTTCTTTTATTGTTCACAAAATTCCAAAAATGCTTTGGATTGGTGGTTAATTTTGATTCAACTGAGTTCACATAGTCTGTATTTTCTGTTCTGGAGTCTCTTATATTCCCCCCCCCCGTATCACCAAAAATTGAAAATAGTCGCACCAAAATCCCAATTTCTTGAACCTTTTTCTGACTCTTTCTTTATCTTTCAACTTGTTGATTACCTCTGTATCGTACCAAACTGGATACTTCCGAGTATTGATTGTGCGAGTGGGCACTGAATCCTTGATTACTGCTTTGAGGAGGTCGTAAAACAGACTTGAATCCTCATCAACAGAGTGAGAATTATCCATCAAATACCATGGACACATCGAAAGAAGGTCTCTCATGAGGGGAAAATCAGCTTTAGTCCAAGTATATATTACCCTTCTTAGCGAATGTGGACGGATAATTCGCGGTAAGGATAGTGAGACTTCCACAGCATCGTGGTCTGACTTAACTACCTTCTCAGCCTGAATACATTGCGTATGTGCGGAGAGTTGATCAGAGACTAGCACCAAATCCAGGAAATTGTTATTGCGTTTGCTGTAGATTAAACTCGCTGATAATCTCTAGAAACGATAGGACTTCCTCACATCTTTGCTTTATAAAAGGTTCAGGGGTCCAGGCTAATTCACTGATGTTAAAGTCTCCACACACTACGGCTATGTCTTGGGGGTTTAAAACAGCTATGACATTGCCCAGTGTCTGACGCAAGTCACTCAACCTAACCTTCACCTCGTCCGGTGGTAGATAGCAGCACACGATGAATACCGCCCGTCCAGGTTTAGGCCTGACCTTGACCACAAGGCACTCCCAACACCCTGCCAACTCCGGCCTTGATACCGGATTCAGGATAATTTTCACGGCCACAAGTACGCCACCACCCTTAGTTTTGGTGTCATGAACGAGTTGTCTGTCTTGTCGAAATATACTGTAATCACTGGATAGTATCTCGTTATTGTCCACTGCATCATTCAATCATGATTCTACGATACAAATACAATCAATTTCAGCATCACTAAAAGCTAGGTTGAATTCCGATAATGAAGTACACCTACTCGCTACATTTTGATAGAAGATAGCATACCTGCCAACCCTTCCGATTTATTCGGAAACTTTCCGAATTTTCACCTTGTCTTCCGATCTTCTTAATTACTATTATTTCTTCCGAATTTCGGGCCCCAGTGATATATTGTAAAAGAAAAAGGAACTGCAAATAATTTCCATTCTCAAGGAGATTCTCTCGTAAGTCGTAATTGCTTTTGTGATTTGCGTAACCTTGTTTTTTTGTGGAAGTTTGTGGAAGTTCCTCGCTTGGCAGTGAGCTCCATAGCTGCGATCTTGGAATGGTGGGTAGCTGATCGGCCTACCGCATACTGATTGATGGTATTTTACGGACAAACAGGTGTCAAGCCTGCGCTGATTAGTCGAGTCTGGTCAGGTGACTATGCAGTATGGGATTGAAACCTTGTATCCTACGCGCGGCGATTGTGACTTGATCCGTTTGAAACCACTTGTTTATACTCTCCTAGCATCACGTTTAGTGCGTCGGTAGAAAATTATTTCAACGAGTTGTGTCGATGATTGTTCGTGTCGTGTGTTTTAAGTTTCTCTCGTCACGTCATGGCGACGAAACCTCAGAAACATTATCTCCAAGTGTTCAAAGAAAGCTATAAAACTGAATTTCCATTCATTGTACAATCTAGTAGAGGAAATCATTTTGCTCTTTGTTCCGTGTGTCGTAGCGATATAAATATTTCTCATGGTGGAAAAACTGACATTGTAACTCACAGCAACACTCTAAAACACAAGGACAGTGCTAGTTGTTTACGGAAGAACAAAAAATTAGGTACGTTTTTTGTTCACAGGAATGAAGACAATGCTGCCATTCGAGCAGAATGTTTGTTCACGGCGTTCATCGTAGAACATAACCTCTCTTTATCATGTTCCGATCACGTGGGTCAATTGTTTAGAAAAATGGTCCCGGATTCGGAAATTGCGAAGAAATATGCCTGTGGGAGGACAAAAACATCCGCCATTGTTTATGAAATGGCACGTGACGCCGATTCAAAAATTATTAATATTTTAAAATATGGGCCTTTCGCCCACGCCACGGTATCCTGCGCATGATGAATTCTATAATTTTAAAAAATCTTCCTATTTTTGACTTCCGAAGGTTGGCAGGTATGAGATAGTCATGTCATTACACTGACCAGGTCCCGGGTTCAATTGCACATCGCCTGGCAGTGCCAATAGGAGCATGGCTATCACATTACCGGACATTTTGAAATACGTGGACCTTTGACAACCACTTGGTTGCTTCACCGTCAGGTAATGTTTCATTCAAGCTAAGCACATGGCATGATATTTTAAGTTCATTGTTCACAAGGAAGTCTTCCCAGCATTCCACAAACTCGAAATGGTAGTCACGGTAACTACGAACACAAACGTTAACCGATATTAAGCAGCATTTAAAGGCCACGAATACGCAAAGGAGAGGGAGCGCAGCCGACACCATCCTGTTCGCTGGGTAAACAGTCGGTGAAGTGAAGATGAGGGAATTAGATTGTTCTTCCCTAGTTCAAGAGTCTTAGGACTACGATTAACTTAAATTAAGCTTCTGATTTAGGACTTAAATTGGCTTCTATAACAAGTGCTTACTATTGGATTCATCAAAAATGTTTCTCCCCAATAAACGCAGCTCTCCTGAACACAACCAGGCTGACTTAAAATGCCTTCTTACTAATGACACAGGTACATGCCCAAAGTCCCAAGAGAGAAAACTATTATTTTCGACTGTGGACAACACAGAAACGAATGTCAATAATTTTGCACATGTCACGCATGAGAGTTTCCCAACTCCCGAGTGACTATTTCTTCACTGGCCGCTTCCAGCTCGCAGTGCTAAACTTCGATGTTGAACTGAGCGTGTTGCAATGTATGCTTATCCGCTTCCCTTTAACCACAAAGTTATAACAATTCACTTTTTGGACTTCACATGCTCGCCTACAATTTCTTATATTCACAAACACTTCAACATTTGCTTTCACCTCCGCCGAAACAACTCTTAAGATGCTTACCGCAAATACTCCCGTATAAAAATCAATTCACCAATGTGTACATCCCGACTAGCAACTTGTACTTGTAGGCTACTTCGAGAACCATTGACATGACATTCAGCAATTATAAGGGTATCTAGCAGTCTAAGTTATATATTGAAAAGTCCTGTGTAACTTACTGCACCCTTAGAGACATGTTTAAGTCGTTCCACTTGACTATTCAAATAAAACCGTTCAATTTTATGAATATAATTACGATCCTTCTCTAAGGTTACACACAGTGATATAAACCAGTCACATAAAGTGCGTTAGTAGTTATCTGGCACGAGTTAAGTACATACCGGTATGAGTTTTTAAAATCTATTTATTATTTGTTTTGTCTAACGTAAATTTTACTTCTCTTGTGTCTTCCACTATTCCCCTATCCTTGCAATAGGTCGGACATTTCACTTCCAACAGTCTCTGTGTCATACAGTCTTTCACAACGATTCTATCTGGGCTTCCACAAAGCCATGGTTGCAATTTATGGACAATTAAACCTCAACAAACTACTTTCACATTAATCATTACCTGATAGAACGAAATAGCCTGTGCTTCCCATATGCAATATCGTGTAGTTAGTCAGTTATCATAGAAGAACCTAAAGTTTCAAAGTTTTCCCTCCCGGTTTTATGCGATGAGCCATTCTACTCGGTGATATTCTACATTTCTTTCTTGGTAGCGGCACCATTCTGAGGACTCGTCCTGTTCCCGACTTGTCACGTAATTGTGAAACACGTTGTCACTGTTCACATTGTGCCCTCTCATTCAAAGGTCTGAAAAGTATTTCTCCACGTATTCTCGAGCAATTCGAAAGTAACTTTATCACACTCCTCTTTCAAAATTAAATTCTCAGCAGAATTTACTACAAAAGAAAAATACAGTTCTCCTACATGTGCTTTAGACTTCTGCCTGAAACATTCTCCTTAAAGGACAAGGTATTTTAAAAAGATGAACATCAGTCGGTTTGAAAGTTGCTACGGAGTTTTGTACATTTTTTCAAGGATATAATTTAATGCGCTTCCCTCTTGGAATAGTTTTCTTTCGCAGCACTTAGCCTACTGAACTGGGTTTTCTCCGGGCTTGGGGCACATCAGTTTTAGAAATAATAATATAATAAATCACCACAGCAATATGCTCACAAGTATTTTCATGACCAGCTGGACGAGGGCAAAGCATGACGACAACATTTCGCTCAGTGTCATTTCATAGTAAATATAATGTGTAAGTAATTTAATAAACATGTAATGTAACGTACCGTATGTAAACATTCAACAATGGATGGGAACACAGCATAATTTATTGATACTTGGTATGACGGAAGCGAAATAGTCGTTTGCCTGATCACTTTTGCTTTCAGAAAGCACACATTTTCTCGCTTCAATTCCCCCACTTCAGTAACATGCCTACTTATGTAAGAGATTTCTACCTCTTCGATCCGTTGATTCCCCAGAATTCGGGAGTCTAATCAGTAAAAAGCCACAGTTAAATTGACTCTCACAAGGCTTTTAAACGACTGGCGCGGCTTGACTTCCTCCAGCCCCTTCCCTTGTTTCGCAACCCTGCGCAGTGCGGCACCAGTAGCTCTTGCTGAACTAGTGTATTTGTAAATTGGAGACTGGATTGGGAAGGGGGTTGCCATGGCCTTAAGTGAGGAACCATCCAGGCATTTGCCGGGAGTAGAAGTGAGGAAACCACGGAAAACCACTTCCAGGATGGCTCAGGTGGGAATCGAACCCCCCTCTACTCGGTTTTGCATCATGTGCCTGAGTTTACCCCGTTCCAGCCCTCACACCAGCATTAAATATCTTGGCAGAGCTGGGAATCGAAACCAGACCTCCGGGACGACAGCCAAGAACACTAGCCGCTACACCACAAGGAGGTCCAAAATAGAATTACTACACTGCAAAGTAAAAGTTAATAAACGTATCACTGGACCTGATTTTCTTGCTACTGAGTTTTGACTCCTTGTGGATCTTGTGTTTCATTCCCAGTTGATCCCTGTTGCTCCTCTTCATGTGTCTGTTCTTGAGCTTTTTAGCAATTCCTTTAGATACATGTAGAAACTTGGTATAGTTATTGACAAAAACTTTGGCAAACACTTTCATGCCCTTCTTTAAAACGTTCACTAAGGGGACACCACATTTTGCAAATGTATTCAATGTTACTGACAGTGTTTTCAGTCACCTGCATACCTAGTTTGACAACAGCATCCCTCTGGTTATCTACACTGACCGGCAAAAAAAGTGGAACAATTAAAAAAAGTAATATAAATAGTATAAAATTAGCCATGAAAAAGATTTAATCACATTTTAAAAGCTTTTCACGCATGAGAACAAACATCTGAAACATCCGTGAATAGAAATTGATAATATGACATTTCTTAGGGTGGTTTATTACCACCAATTACCCCCCGATCTTCGATGAGCCTATCTTAATGGTTTTATGGCGGGAAGCGCACTGTAAGCGTTTAAGGTTTATGAGTGTTGCCGCTCGATTATTGTTGTTCTAGGGATAACAACTGGCATTTGTTGAACACCTGGGAACCATTGTCATACATTTTAGCAAGTTATCCATCTGCAGTTCACACTAAAACATGCCTCTTAGCCGTGAAGGAATTGCACAGGCAGTTGCATTGGTGGAGGATGGCTGCAGCTTCCGTTACGTTGCTGAGGTCATTGGATCATCTCTCGGTAGCATTCACCGCGCAGTACAACGTTACAGAGAACTCCAAACTTACGACAGAAGACGAGGGTCAGGCCGTAGAAGATGCACAAGTGCCAGGGATGACAGATTTCTCACCCTGCAAGTTCTGCGTGATCGCCATACCACAGCAGTTCAGGCACGAAATCAACTGGAAAATGTCTAAAATGTGAGAGTGAGTGTGCGAACAGTAAGAAGAAGGTTCGAAGAAGCTCATCTTTCGTCCAGGAGACCTGCACGTGGACCCGCACTCGAACGACATCACAGAGAGGCGCGTCTTCGCTTCGCAAGGCAGCATCTTATATGGACCCACGAGCAGTGGGCCTCTGTTCTCTTCACTGACGAGGGTCGCTTTAATCTTAGATCTCCTGATGGAAGAGAGAGAGTGTGGAGAAGGCGCGGAGAGAGGTACAGCCCTGTTGCTTTCTCCTCCAGGACTCCATTTGGAGGTGGCTCGGTGATGGTGTGGGGTGGCATCAACGTTATGGCCCGCACTGAGTTGATGTGCATCAATCACGCGACGCTCAATTCCCAAAGGTACATCGAAGAGATACTGATGAACCATGTGATGCCCTTTACGCTTTTCATAAGTCAGAATTTCATGCTGATGCAGGATAATGCCCGCCCTCATACTGCTCGCTGTGTTGTACAATATCTGCAGGAAGTGGGGATTCAAACCCTGGACTGGCCAGCTCGTAGTCCTGACTTGAACCCCATCGAACATGTATGGGATATGCTTGGAAATAACGTCAGACAGCATGACCACACCACCTTGGCACAACTGAGAACATCGCTGCTGGAGGAATGGGATCGTATCCTGGCAGATGCCATTCGACGAGTTGTGAACAGTATGCCTGAGCGTTTACGAGCTCTCATAGACGCTACGGGTGGAAACACTCGTTTTTAGTGACCAGTGTTCTCGTGCAGTGCAGTGCAAACATTAATACTGTTTTGTTTGGCAATACGTTTGATAAAAACCAGCCCAAAAGAACATTACTAAAAAATAGAAAATTTTAAGATTTGCAATATGTAACGAAATTTGTGAGTTAAAGCGTGTTATAAAACATGTTTCGATATTTTCTGTAGCCAACCATCTAAAATTTACATGAATAATGCAAATATTAGAAAACCGATACATTTTAGTGGAATAAATTAAGAAATTACATAAAAAATTAGTGTTCCACTTTTTTTGCCGGTCAGTGTAGCTTCAAGAATTCAATTTTATAAAATTCACTGATCAATGTTTGTAAAAGGCAATTCACACTACAACTCAGAGATAATATGAAAGCTGACGGACGCTTGAATCCTCCTTTGTTTATCTGGTTGAAATACGAATAAAAGTTCCTGTGTCACAATTGAGTAGGAGCTCTTCATAAAGACAACCTACACCAACATTTTCCTTGTTTTATTTGTCGTTTAACGATATAAAGTAAATATTTGTATTGTATCTCGTTAAAATTTTATAGGAGATTGAACAAAAGAAGTGCCGGTTTATCTTACCAAGTTCACGGAGCTCTCACTGAGAAAGATCATTACGTTAAAAGCCTTGATCTGATCATAACGAAACTTTAATAAGTCTTAAAGAAACTTATTTTTAACACGTATATGACCCCTCAAGGGCTCACATCTAGTAGGACGTGGGTTGGCAACCACGGGACCCCAGCTGAGTCCGGCATTGCTTCCTCTTACTTGTGCCGGGCTCCTCTCCATCTTCTTTCCTGTCGACCTCCCTTGGTCAACTCTTGTTCTCTTCCGACCCCGACGGTATTAGGTTATCCGAGGCCTAGGGAGTCTTTCACTTTCCCGCCTTAATTGGCCCTTGTCTCATATTTCCTGATACCCTCCTTCTGTGAGGGGTCAGCCTTCTTTTTCTTTTCCTTTTACCTCCTGCCTTGTGCTCAAGGCCCTTAAGGAGGCAGGGTGTATGTAGCCCCACCACTTCTAGTGCACCCTAGATAATGCTACACCCTCAGGGGCTCACGGCTGGTGAGTTCGGGAGTTGACGACCCCGAGGGATTCCTGAGCTGGGTCCGTTTTCCACTTTTGTCCCTTACCTTTGGGACGGACCCTCTCCTCTCTCCCCTCTCCTCTCCTCTTTTCCTTATATTTCCTTTTCTCTTTAAGATTCCCGCACTGTTTTTGTTACTTGGTTCACCGTGTATCTAAATTCCCTTTTAGCGATTTTTTTACGGCATTTTTGATCTACGTTGCATTTTGTAAGTTTTTTCTATCTAAATTACATCTCGCGATTGTTTTCAACCTCAATTGCATTCGGGCCTTTTAGTGAGTATTTTGAATTTCAATTGCATTTTGTAAGTATTTTCAACCAAAACCGCATTTCACACTAATTTTGAATCTAAATTGCATTTTGTTTGTTGGGCATTTTGTACATATTTTGATTCTCAATTGCATTTTGTGGGTATTTTGAATCTAAATTACATTTTGTCAAGTATTTTCAATCTAAATTGCATTTTGTAAGCATTGCCAATTCACATGAGTCGTTTGAATCTACCGTACATTTTGTAAGCATTTTCAACTTCAATTGCATTTTGTAAGTATTTTGAATTTCAATTGCACTTTGTGAATAATTTGGATTGGAACTGGGATAGGGCCTATTTCAATCTGAATTGCATTGTGTATTTTCAATTTCAATTGCATTTTGTAAGTATTTTGAACCTCAATTGCATTTTGTATGTATTTTCGATCTCAATTGCATTTTGTAAGTATTTTGAATTTCAGTTGCATTTTGTAAGTATTTCGACGCTACATTGCATTTTTTACGTATTTTGAATCTAGCCTACGTTTTGTGGGTCTTTTTCAATCTATTCTTTTTGTGAATCTTTTCGTTCTAAATTCCCTTTTGTAAGACCCTATTGTGAGTTGTTTCCATTTCTCTTTGTACGTATTTTCCGTCTCACATAATTTTCGTTCTAGTTTCCATTTCATTCTCATTTTCGCTATCACCCAGATCATTAGGGGCCGATAACCTCGATGTTAGGCCCCTTAAAACAATCATCATCATCATAACACGTATATGAAGTATAATCTGATCTGACATTTCTTAAAATAGTTGTTAACTTTTTCTCGGGCCTGGCTGGTCATAACAGTATGAAATATGGTTTGTTATGAGGCTCATAGCAATGCAAGGCTAATCGAAAAACTATATTTTTTCTACTTGTGATAATTGCTTTTATATCGATTGATATTTAATCCGGTGGTTATATGGTAAGAATGTATCGTAGCAAGGTACGAGAACAATGCGCTCGGATGAGGAAACTCGCACGCACGTTCCATGCCGCATGGTCTGTAAATCTTTGTTGTTGTTTTTTAATTTGTGTTAGGCCTGTATTACACTATCAAAGAAATTTGTCAAAAATTTTATAAAACTGAACCTTTGGCGGAAACTCCCGAGATTAATTTTTGCCATTATGAACACGGCTTACTGAATTTAAATGGGTTCTTTGACATGTCAACATCGTATGACAAGCGTGTCGTAATTTTTGCCATGGCCAGGAGCGAACCTGCAAGCTTGGGGTTAGTAGACCGACACGTTAACCACTCACCCACTGTGGCAAGCATTCTCAGGATAAATATATTTTTAAAAAATTGGAATATATATATTTGTGTAATACTTCTCCCCCAGATTTTATTACTTCAGCTGGGATGTTGTCATTACCAGGAGCTTTATTATTTTTCATATGTTTAATGCTATTCACTACCTCCTTATATGTAGGCTTTGCAATCAGATCATCATTAGGGGGGTATTTAGGTTTCATAACTGGTGATTCGGGAGCAGGGCAGTTCACAAGATGGTCAAAATAGTCCTTGCAAAAAGAGAGCAGTTTATTTTGTTTTATTACTAAATTTCCCTTCTGGCCTTTAATGAGCTTGGTTCTTGGCTTATTAATTGTGCCATACATTTTATGATTGTTATTGTTTTGATGGTCATCCTGTATTGATTCAACTTGTTGCTTATAATATTGTTACTCTTTCTTCCGAAGCATTTTACTACAGTTTTTTGTTTCTCTTTGTAAGCTTGCTTTATGATAGGATCCCTATTAGACTGCAACCATTCCCTACGATGTTTCCTGACGTGCCACATCAAACCATTTCTTCTTACATATCCTCTGTTTAGGCAGACACTCTCAGTATGCCTTCCTTCGGAGGGCAAGTAAAGCCGGCAGTCCCATGCCTTAGATTTATGGCATGTTAAGAACCTTCCACTAATTACACCTGTGTGAAGCTAAATTGTATAGGTTAGGAATGTAAACAACGCTCTAATGTTTCTACATTCCTTGCCAAGAGCCGGCTGCGGTGGCGTCTAGTAGCTAAGTTCTGAAGTAGGCCTAGTAGTCGTTGACGGTGGCATTTGGCGGCAAAAGTAGGACTATTTGAAAAATTCAAAGTTGCCGTCCTTACTTGAATTAAAAAACAGATCCACACACTAATACAGCCATCACAATTAACACCAGTTATCAGATAGATTCTACACACACCCAAAGTACACGGGGCTACATGACCGCGTTGTCGCAGCCCCTTAACTGAGGAACCAACCAACCTAGGCAGACAGCTCCCTGCGGCTATAGAATACTCCACTCTATATTGCAATTTACTTCTCTTCCTCACTATTCTCCTGGAGTGTAGTATTATCCAAAAGTTCAAACCTATCTTGGATTTCAATAGTATATTTTATCCTTTCCTCTGTAGTGTTGAAATTTTCCTTTTCATATTTCTTAATGGACTCAAAGAAAAACTTTGATGGTGTTTTCAATTTAATTTTCACTGTTGCAACCACAATATTGTGATCAGATCCCATCTCAGCGCCTCTACAGGACCGGACATCAGAAATAAAACTCCTATGCTTGCTGTCTAAAAGAACATGGACAATCTGGTTTGCCATCACAAGAGTACCAAGTATCTTTATGTATCTGTTTATGGGGGAAAGTACTACTACTATCATGTTAGTTGATACAGCAAAATTTATCAGCCGTACAGCATTTTCGTTACTTTTTTATGCAGGCTTTCTACTCCAATAGTGGAATAAAGAAAAATGCAGTTCCTACTTTTGCATTGAAGTCTCCCACTATTCTCTTAACATGCATGGTGTCCACAGGCAGGAAAAGTCAGGAATTTTTTTTTTGGTCAGGAAAAGTCAGGAAAAAGTGTGAAAAAATGGTGTGAGTCAGGAAAAATGAAAATCCACAGCCTGCTTCCAGTCTCCGACCGGGTCAGGAATGTGAGTCAGGAAAAAATGGCAAAAAGTATTAGAAAGTCAGGAATTTTATATTAACCATACAGTAATTTGTGTTTTACAGCCATATTTTGATGTTACTAATTCAAATAATCTCTGAAGATAAAAAGTAATAACTCATTGGACATTATGGTAAGTTTCCATTTTTACAGTACATCACAGTAAAAACCTCTTTTACCTATTTTTTGTACGCTTTTTTTGGCGTTGTCGTAGGGATGTGGCGACCCCATCACTATAGTTTAGGTTATTAAGTACTTTGATTTATGTATTATTGCATTATAATTTACTTTATTTTGTATTTTAAATGAATGAAGAGGCGAGCATTGGGCAGCTATGGGGATGGTGGAGGCTACAAATAAAAAGGATATATATTTGCAAAATAAACTTTTTCCGATGTTACGAGGACTTCGCGAGTCAGGAATTTTGTTGAAAAATGGTCAGGAAAAGTCAGGAAAATTGACATTGAAAATTCAGTGGACATGGCTTGGCACCGTATTCCATAGTTCCGACAGATCTTCGTAAAGGGCATCCTTAACATCGTCATCTTTTTCATTAGTCGGTGCATGACAATTTATTAAGGGCAGATTAAACCATTTGGATCTTAATTTTAAATAACACAGTCTTTCATTTATAACTTCAAAAGAGATAACTGAAGAGAGGAAATTATTCAGCACACAGGAGGCAGTACCGAACTCATGCAATCCGTTTCCTTTACCACCGTTGGTAAAAAGTATATTTCTCCTTATCTTGAATATCCCTTTCCGGTGGTCTTGTTTCCTATATTGCTGCAACTACAATTTTGTACTTTTCTAACTGCTGACTTAACATCCTAAAGGATCCAGACTTCAACATACTTCGTACTGTCCATTCTCATATCCGATTTTCCAGCTAATAGTCGTCATATTGTGAACATCATTTATCATCAGCTTGCCACGGTGGGTGAGTGGATAGCGTGTCGGTCTACTAACCCCAAGATTGCAGGTTCGCCCCTGACCGTGGTAAGTGATTTTTGAAAGGCGGCAAAAATACGATACGCATGTCATACGATGTTGGCATGTCAAAGAACCCATTTGAATTCAGTAGGCCGAGTTCATAATGGCAAAATTAATCTCGCAAGTTTCCGCCAGCACAAAGTTCCTCATTTCTCTACTAGAAAGCGCTATTGTGTTCAAGGAGATTAGATATCTAACATCTAACCTCCTTGACTTTCATAGTCAAGGAACTACGAAATTCGACATGCAAGCTACCCTCTGGGTGTCAAATAGCAAAGCTTGCACCAGGCACCCGAGGCCATACGATATTATTATTATTATTATTATTTATCATCCGAGGCATAAGTGAGATTTTCATAACCAAAGTGTTTGCCGCAATAGGGATGTTAACCTTAAGTGCAACCCCCAACCTGGAGGACCAGGGACTCTGGTTACCATACCTTAGCCACTCTCCCTCACCCATCCTCCTAAGCGGTAGGATTTGCTGGTTGTGTAAGTAGGCAAGCATTTCCCAGTATTTAACTGAGACACCTATTTGGCATTATTGTCTCCACTGAGACTCATTACCAGCCATTCATCCGGGCTTGGGACTGGCACAGATGGAGGTGGATAGTTTACACTTTATAATGGTGATTTCACTAAATTTTATGTCTTTCTCTAAATTTTTTATCATTGCATCTACTTTTTTCTTCTGATCCCAATATGCTTGTATCTTTCATTTCAGGTTTAATTTTATCTACATGTGAAAGAATGTGTGATACACTCCCAGTTTTACGATGAAATGTTCGATTTGAGCATGGAATAGTAAAGGATGAAGTCATCTTTCACCAAAACATTGGTGAAGTGCCAGTGAAGAGTTTCTAGCAACCTCTTAAAAGTGCAAATTGTGAGTTGGAAGAGGAGAAAAGTGTGTGGACAACCTCCAAGACTAGTTCTACAGACAATCGGATGTTTCTGTAATATTGCAATGTAACAATATTTAAACTTCTTAAAATATAATTTGAGAAGGAACTTGCCTGTGGTAGGCTACTCCATAATGTACAAATATTTCCAAGAGTTATCATTTTCATTTTTACTTCCTTCTTAAATTATTTTACAAACACATTTTAAAACCCTTAATAATGTCGAGTAAACCCAGTGTATTGTGGTAAAATGCTAATATTTGATTTGGACCTGTGTTCTGTAAACAAAAAGAAAGTCATATATTCCATTTTCCATAATGTCCATGTGTCTTTCTTTCTTTCCTTCTTCATAAGGTGTTCCGTGAAATAGCTGTCCTTGTGTAAGCATGCAATTGGAATCTGTTGCTAGGAGACCAGTGAAATGGAATATCTGTGTGTGTGTGTGTTTTGTTTGTTGTTTAGTACAACATTGGAAGAGATGTAAATAAGTTCCAAACATAAGGACAATGAAATTTTATATTCATACATTGCTTAGAAAAGCAGTGTTTCCCATTTGCAACCAATGGTTATGCCTCATTGTCTTACAATTCATACTGTGCATTGTGAAAGCTGTTTGTAAACCTTAAATTCTTTATTATGTGAAATGTGGTAACAATTATCTATGGAAACAGCAAAATTAATGTTTTGAAAATCTTTCATTTTGTTTTATTGGATAGAAAGCTTTGGGGCCATTTTCCAGTGTTGCCTCGCTAATTTTCACCTGATATAGACAGGAACAAAGGTTACCAAATATACAAACACTACCCAAACTTGCAATGCTAACCACTCTGTAACTCTTAAGGCTAGCTATCACTGCTGTGAAATACTAAAGCATTAAGCCCCCTAAAGAAAGAAATCTTTATTTATTTAATAACTACAAGGTTGCAAGATTTCAAAGCCAGCTAATCTGCTGCTGCTGCAATACGGTGTGCCTCAGCTTAAATAATCTATGCAGTTGGTGCAGAATTCAGTTGGTATAAGCGATAATTGAGGGGCTTGGCTGTAAAACCTGTTAAGTGACAAAACTAACAAGTAGTTCTGCGAAGAATCAAATAGCCTATTTTCATATATCCTACATACACAATTCCTGTAATAGATTCGTAGATATTGAGAATCGTCTGAATATTTTGGATGGTTGCCATGTAGGATTAAGCCATACAGATACTGTATGTACTAATGCATAGGTGCAGTACGATCACATCATTAGTACACAAGAAATAAAAACGAGATTTTAGAATTTCGCACAGTGGCCATCTTGTGGTGATGAAAACAAATGACATGCCAGTGGATTAAAATTTGTACAAGCATTTACTGTACCAAGTTTCACTGCGCTCGAATGGTTAAATCGTGACAAATGTCTATTTGACCCGGAAAAGGTGGGGCGGGGAACTTCGTTAAGCTGGGGTACTACACACAGACTATACCTGCCACATATTCCTTATCTGTTGTCTGAGGGCAGCAACCTATTAGTGGAAGGGATTAGGACCGAGACAACGAGCCGTGTTCCGAAAGATCCCACGCCACCAGTCCCGCTGGCAGAGTGAACAGCTGTTCCAGGCTTAAGCGCACTCCATGAGAATGGTAGGTATCTGATTGCAAAAAAAGATTGATTGTAGTTTAGTGGTAAAATAAAACATTATGAATTTTCTGAGCTACGAAGAGCAAGAATCCAGGACAGGGTGTTATCTCTTCTTCAAGACATTGGAAGAGGAAGAAATATTAGGAGATGAAAACAGTGATAGTGAAGATGAATTAGAAATAGCAGAATCTTGTAGCGATACTGAGCAGAGTGCAGACAAAGAAGAAAGCGACGATGATATGCCTCTTTCTCGGTGGATGTGTACCCTTACTGCAAAAGACAGAGTTACAAAATTGTGTGCAATACGATACAAGAGACTTGTCTAAAATGTGTCATTGGTGAAAACTAGGATCCTACATTATCTGAAACTTGTCTATCTGCACCATTTCTATTATAGTGTAAATACCCGTTTATAATATGGGCACAACTTTCATTTTAGACAAATATACGTGCTCATTAGTTCAGTGAATGTTTTCATGCTATATCAGTATCAAAAAACAAAATAATTGTCGTTACTACAGATAATAATAATATCGTATGGCCTCGGAAGCTGGGTGCAAGCTTTGTAATTTGACACCCAGAGGGTAGCTTGCATGTCGAATTTCGTTGTTCCTTGAATCACTATGAAAGTCGAGGAGGTTAGATATCTAAGCTCCTTGAACACTATAGCGCTTTCTAGTAGAGAAATGAGGAACTTTGTGTTGGTGGAAACTCCCGAGATTAATTTTGCCATTATGAACATGGCCTACTGAATTCAAATGGGTTCTTTGACATGCGTGTCGTATTTTTGCCGCCTTTCAAAAATCACTTACCACGGCCAGGAGCGAACCTGCAATCATGGGGTTGGTAGACAGACACGCTATCCACTCACCCACCGTGGCCAGCTGTTACTACAGATAAATAATAGGGAGGGGTCAGAAATGATCTCGCGCCACATATCCTCGGTTAAATGTTTCAACTTCACTCGGCCGCCATGTTCGTTTTGTACTTAATCGGTTTTTGAAAGTCACATAGGTGAACTTCTAGTAGTGGCCTTTATCACAGTACAAAATTTCAGAGTGATATCAGTAATGGTTTCGGAGATAATAGAATGCCAGTGAAATATTTCTCTCAGCCGCCATGTTGGATTGGTATGACGTAATGAAATTTGAAGTGCATGGTCGTGGTCAGACGAAATAGTACTATGACGTTACCAAGTTTCATTGAAATTGCTCCTGTCGTTACGTTAGGGGGGACACATACGCATGGACAAAGGGTGATCTCGTAAGCCGCTGCTTCTTTTTTTTTTTTTTTTTTCCATAAATGAAAATAGGCTGAAAATGGTAGGAATGAGCAATTCAAAAGTCTACAGAAATCTCTATATATATAAATGAAAGTTTGTCTGTTTTCTCTGAATTTCTACGAAAATTTGCGTTATGTAAGCGTTTCAGACTGTTTTATGACGGATGCTTGCGAAAATAAAATTTTTGTCTGTCTGTGGACAACTTTGTTCCCTTATAACTCGAGAACGGCTGGCTGGATCAACGTAAAATTTGGTACAGATATCCTTCAGAGGGAAGCCTCCGTGGCTTAGGCGGCAGCACGCCGGCCTCTCACCGCTGGGTCCGTGGTTCAAATCCCGGTCACTCCATGTGAGATCTGTGCTGGACACAACGGAGGCAGACAGGTTTTTCTCCGGGTACTCCGGTTTTCCCTGTCAAAATTTCATTCCAGCAACACTCTCCACTATCATTTCATTTCATCTGTCATTCATTTAATCATTGCCCCAGAGGAGTGCGTCAGGCCTCGGCAGCCGGCACAGTTCATTTCCTCGCCGCTAGATAGGGGCTTCATTCATTCCATTCCTGACCCGGTCGGAGACTGGAAGCAGGCTGTGGATTTTCATTTTCATCCTTCAGAGGCACGACACTAATCATTGATGTAACTCTGCTCTGTATCTCTCATAAAAGGGTCCCTTAAAACACTTGCTGAAATAGGCGTAGAAAGGCGAGACAAAGCTAATTTTCAGCCCCTCAATGTGAGAAACGAAAAACTAATTTCATTTAATATAATAATGAAAGAAAGCAAGCCGTAACCGTGGCAACAGAACCTCACAGGTCCATCTATTGCTGTAAGACGCAATACAATTCCAATTATTACATTACTGAGATAGTTTGCAAACGGCTATAAGGTTATAACGGGATCAAATTAAGCTGTAAAATTCATCAATACATATAATGCGCTTAAGGGGGTCAAGGGGTACTATCGAATTTTTTCATGAGCAGGTGTGGTACGGAAGGTCTATCCCTATATTGTTATATTATTATTATTATTATACTACGGCCTACAACGACGAAACAAAGCTTATTTTCTGCCCCTTGGTTTCAGAAACAAAACTCGGGGACCCTAAATAGCCGTAAAGGGTCCCCGAAAACTACATTTTAAGGCTCTAAAACCAACAGTTTCTGATATATTCCCAGAAAACTAATTTCATTTTATAAACTAATGAAGGAATGCACGCCATTGGCCATGACAAAAACGTCTCAAAAGGTGACATCCAACTTTCCATCTATTTCTGCAAGAAGTAATGCCACTCCATTTATTAAATCTCTGTGAACGTTTGCAAATGGCTATAAGGTTATCACGGAACCAACTAAAATTAAAATTCATCAATGCGCTTAAGGGGTTCAGGGGTTACCATAGATCACACGACTTAAACGTGCGATATGTCGTACAGAAGGTCTATTATATCTCCAAACAGCAACATTATTTTCAATAATTCCTGATTGAAATAGTATTTATTTTATTGCTTTTAGGAATTTGGGCCATTGGAGGCTAAAAAGCCTGAATTTTCTTGCTCCACAAGCCTTTATAATTTATGAAAGGGGTCTTCCTCTGGATGGGGACTTGACACAACAGTGAGGGTCAGTATTTATGTGACATGTATTGCGTTTCGTCTACGAGGTTTTCAGTTTTATTTTCGTGTCAGGAAGTACACATTAGTAAAATTTATTTTCAGAGCATATTTTAACTAATCATACTTCTTTGTCGACAAACAGGTTCCAAGCCCCTAACCATTGCAACAGTAGCTCAATTGATTACGTCTGGTTATTAATACCGAAGACCGTTCGAAGAATGGGCTCTTCTGCTAGTATATTATAAAATTCAAAATAACTACACAGTAAATGGAACACAATACCATTTTAAGTATGCACCAATCGATATATTTTTTTCAGAGATGGTAAAGATACTTTTTCATGATGAATTTGTTACTTAACAACGTTATCACGACTACAATATTTTCTCTTTTTCACATAACATTATAATATGACATTTACTCAATATGTTGTTGGATATAAAAATAAGATTATTTTGTCATTGAGGTACTGCGAATTTAGTCTAATTAAGCTAGTGCTATCGCTTGAATTGTCATTGTCTACAATGCTGGTGGATGATCCATTGCAATAGGAACGGGATCTGTATATTTGTGAGGTAATTCATTTGTAGGAAATGTTTCTCTGGAAGAACGACCTCTCTTCTTTAGAGATACCCTTGATGGTTCACCAAAATAGCTACTATATTAACATCCAGCAGTCATCATCATAATCATCAAGTTTCCCGGGTGAGGTTTACGAGCGCTCTCCATTTTAGTCTATTCATGTACCACTGCTCCTTCAAGACTTCCCAGTTGATTCCCTTGGATGTGACATCTTCCTTCAAATGGTCCAGCCGTCTCCCAACAGGTCTCTTTCCATGCAACCATTGTTTTGCAATTCTTCTTTCTGCCATACGTTTGACGTGACCAAACCATTGCAAACGTGCCCTAGTTATGGTCTCCTTCAGGGACTGAATTACTCCAGCTTGTTCTCGTATCTTCTAATTTCTTACTCTGTCTTTCCTAGTCTTCTCAAGCACGCTTCTCAGAAACTTCATTTCTGAAGTCTGCTGTCATTTTTTTGGTAGTTGTGCATGTTTCCAACTCATAAGTCAATATAGGGACTAAGTATGTTCAAAACAGAGTTTGTTTTGATCTTAATGGCACATGCTTAGTCCTGAGTAGATATCAAACTTGCTCATAGAATTGACTTGGTTATTTAATTGAAGCTGTATTCTGTTGTCAGCATCCAAGGTACTGATACTGGTTTACTGTTTCCAATTGTACGCCCTCCAGCATTATATTATCTTTACTTCTCTGTCTATTAACAGACATTGCAGCAGTTTTTGTAGCACTCACTTTTAAGTCCATATTTTTTTCAAATGATCATTCCAGACGTTCAGCCTTTCCTGGACTTTCATCTCAATTTTTCTCCAGATGACTATATCATCTACCGACAGCAATGGCTACGCTCGCTAAAGCTCAGCATTAAGTCATGGGGCCAAGCTCTCTGTTGACTCGGTAAACACGTGGGTTCGAGCTCCACCGTCGGCCGTCCTTGAAATGGTTTTCCATGGTTTCCCATTTTCAACACCAGGCAAATGCTGGGACGGTACCTTCTGACAGGCCACTTCCTTCCCCATCCTTGCCCAGTTTCGTTCATCTTCATCCATTTCATCTCGACGCGCAGGTCGCCCACGGGCGTCGACTAGAAAAACCTGCACTAGGCCTCTCAGGAGGTCACACGATAAAACAAAAATCAAAATAAAAAAAACTATATCATCTGCAAAAGCAAATGCTTTAAGATCCATATTGGTATTCTGCTTCACTTCCTTTATGATTTCATCCATGATGGTGATGAATAGTAATGGTGAAAGGGCACTGCCTTGTTGCACTCCTCTAGATGTCTGGAACCAATCTGAATATCCATTTCCTACTTGAACACAGCTGTAGCAGTCATCATAAAACATTTTTACTCTCTGAATAAGTTCCATAGACACATTAATCTTTTTAAGACACTGTTCTAGCAATACTTTTTCGATGCCTAGAAACACAAATGTCAAGTTACGATCTTTCTCCCAGTGCTTTTCTAATATCATTTTCAGTGTGAATATGAGGTCTATAGTTGATCTATGTTTCCTAAATCCATATTGTTCTTCTTGCAGTTGGGGTTCAATGATTTTCCTTAATCTTTTCTCAAGAATCTTCTCAACTATTTTTTTTAAGCCCTGGGACATTCCCTCTATATTAGGGGGCGTGGTGGCTCAGCGGTCTAGCTGTACGCCTCTCACCAAGGCAGTCCGGGTTCGATTCCCGGTCAATGCATGTGAGATTTTCGAAGTGAAATGCCATGTCCTGTGGTTCGGATTCCACGTAAAAAGGAGGTCCCGTGGCTCATGATCTCGAGATTAACGGTCACGTTTAACTACAAGCTTGCATTCCCTCTATAGGCACCGTGCAGGCAGCTCGAAATGCTACTACTAGCGCTGCGTAGTGGCCCGTTCAGAAACAAGAGGTGAGGCATATTGCGAGAGTCTCAATACAGCATGTGTGACGTTCGAACAAGTTGCGGGTTTTGAGAGATTCGATTCGGGGATCTAAGTGAATCATCATGGAAGAAAGGAAAAAACCTAGTTGTCAGTGGCCACGTGAATGACGTGGAAGAGTTAATTTCGAATGCTTTCGGATATATCACAGGAAAAGTCACCCGGCAAACGCCTTATATCGTGAAACTTGAGGTAGGCATGGTGTAGTTAGGTCACAATTTTTAAAGTTTATTTAGGAAGAATTTGCTCGCGTATATCTCGCACTTTTTTGACCGAAAATATGTGTGAAAATTTTCGGTGCGAGATATACGCGGGGAATGACCGTATTCCCGAAAAAACACAAAATTTGCGATGTAACAGTAGGCCTACTTGCGCAACTCTTGTGGCGCGCTAATCGCTAATTCGAACGTGTTTCAAGGCGGTGAATTTAGCCAAACGCGGCGAACGATGTACAGCGTGCTAACACTCACGCTGCGCCATATCCTTGCACGCGGCCGAGCTCTGATGCGACGCAATGTGTAAAGACGAAATCATTGAGATTCGAGAAGACTGAACTGCGTTTCTCTGCGATGTAACAGTAGGCCTACTTCCGCAACTGACGTGGCGCGCTAATCGCTAATTCGAACGTGTCTCAAGGCGGGGAATATAGCCAGACGCGGCTAACGATGTACAGCGTGCTAACACTCACGCTGCACCGTATGCTTGCACGCGGCGCCTCGATCCCTAATCGGCTCGTTTCGAAGTTCGGACCAACTCGTTGTTGCTCGCTCTTCCTGTTAGTAACGCTTCGGGTAAGTTCCTGGACAATGGCTACTGTTGTGGCGCGCTAAATCGAACGTGTTTCTACCTCAAGGTTATTACTGTCATTTATATGATGGCGTCAGTAATGAATGCGAGATATATGCGAGTACTTTTTTCCCCTGAAATTTCAAATTAAAAAATGGGGTGCGAGATATACGCGAGCAAATACGGTACTTAATGTATCTCAATACGTAAGCCTCCGTGGCTTCGGCGGCAGCACGCCGGCCTCTCACCGCTGGGTCCGTGGTTCAAATCCCGGTCACTCCATGTGAGATCTGAGCTGGACAAAACGGAGGCAGACAGGTTTTTCTCCGGGTACTCCGGTTTTCCCTGTCAAAATTTCATTCCAGCAACACTCTCCACTATCATTTCATTTCATCTGTCATTCATTTAATCATTGCCCCAGAGGAGTGCGTCAGGCCTCGGCAGCCGACACAGTTCATATCCTCGCCGCTAGACGGGGGCTTCATTCATTCCATTCCTGACCCGGTCGGAGACTGGAAGCAGGCTGTGGATTTTCATTTCATCTCAATACGTAGACTTTCACGACCACTAAATCACATTGTAATAATAATAATATATTATTATTATTATTGTAATACATGATATTAGGTCGCCTATACTATATATATATATATACAGATATACAGCTGACGCGTTTGCATGTTTGCTATGTATTAATAACTTGTAACCATTTGTATTTTGTGTTTAGGTTGACCAGAATCGTAATTTCTCAAGCAGTGAATGTTCCTGTCTTGCAGGTGCCAGAGGAACTTGCAAACACGTAGCTGCAGTAGTGTATTTTGTAAATAATGAAAGTGTTGTCTCGAAAACAGACCATCCGCAACTATGGGGAAAACCAAGTCCGAAAACAGTGTCAAAAGAAAAATATAGGAAAGGCAAACGCGTAGAAACACTGTTCGGCAAAATGACTTTAGAGACATCTCTTCCTCCCTTTGAATTAAGTGAGGATATTTTAAAACGCATCCCTTGCAGACTTCGAGCAGAAGCAAGAACTGAAATCGAACAATCGTGCAGGGTCGTAGTCAGCTCGTTGATGGACAGGGTAGTGAATGATGTGGAGAGAGAAGAATGTGTGGAAATTGTGACACAGCTAGTACATTTACAAGTCTCTAATGCCGTACGCTCACTGGTCAAATACACCTTTCACACTGTGAGTGACGAAATGTTTTTTACCAGCAAAGTTCAGGTTGATACAGATCAGATAATTAAAATCTCCCTGGAAACTGTACCTCAATCACGAAGCCCTCGATGGTTTCAAGAAAGAAAGAAAGATACGAATATCTGCTAGTACAAAAGCACATCGGATAAAAACTAGGAGACATAACTTTGATACTTTAGCTCTCGCATTTGTAACTGATTCACCAATTGGGGGAGCTGCTTTGAACAATCTTTCTTACGGAAGTGAAATGGAAAGTGAGGCAATAGAATGTTATGCAAGTTTATTCAGTGTTCGTGTTATTCGGTGTGGGTTAATAATCCACCAAAAACAACCTTGGATGTGTGGCTCTCCAGATGGCATAGTTCTCAAGGGGAATGTAGCTGACAATGTGTTAGAAGTTAAGTGTCCATCTTCCTGTAAAGATAAACCAATAGTTGATGAGGCAGGGAATGTGAGAGTACGTTATCTTTACGCTGACGGGCAAAAAAACATACATTTAAAGACAAGCCATATGTATTACACACAAATACTAATGTACATAACTGGCTTAGAAAAATGTGATCTATATGTATATAGCAAAGCACAACAGTTGGCAATACCTGTTTGTCTGTTAGGTAGTCAGCCCGAAGGCTGGTTGGATCCTCAAAAAGTACCGCCGTTACGTTATGTGAGTAGATACCCACAAAAACCCAAGGCAGCACTATTTTGAGGCGTTCTAGGCAAGAAGAGGAGTGAGGTAGTTTGCCATTGCTTTCCTCACTGAGTCAGAACAGTAGTCCTAACCCTATGAGTTGAACCTTTCACAGGCACTGACTGTGCCCCGAATGCCATTACTAAGCCCCACCCATACCTCAGTAGCTTCCATATAATCACAGCCATGAGTGAGACTGAGACATCGGTGAAAAG
Organism: Meconema thalassinum; assembly: GCA_946902985.2. Taxonomy (NCBI): domain Eukaryota; kingdom Metazoa; phylum Arthropoda; class Insecta; order Orthoptera; family Tettigoniidae; genus Meconema; species Meconema thalassinum. The sequence goes on along the minus strand of OX336392.1, from coordinate 3,862,625 downwards.
CCACCTTTTACTCTAGCCTGTGCCAACTGACAAATGCAAAAGTACTGTATTCATCAAGAGATGGCGAACAGGCCTGTTTATAAGGACAATGAGTATGTCGAGGAATGTCTCACCAAAATTTCAAAGTTCTTTTTCAGTAATTACTTGCCAAAAATTAGTGGTATTCCTAATGATAATTAAATAATCATTTGTGCTTGGTAAACGCTGAACAGTTCAATATAAAATGAAAACAAAGAATATATAAAACAAACTAGATCAAATTGGTACAAACAGACTGAAAAAGACTTGCAAGAATTAGGATCGCCAAATCTCCTAGACCGAAATGTCATCAGAACACTTGCACTCACACGGGGTTTCGAGGAGGAAGAAAGACGGCCATACCACCATATCTGGTCTGCACAACGGAAGCAAACCCATTCGTTGCGTATGAAGGAGTACTGGGCTGCAAGAAAAGCTAACCATTGTTGATTCCGCGTGGTCCTAATAGACCCATTCGCGACGAAGAAGAAGAAAACAAACTGATGGTAGAAAAATTCTCGAACTATTCTTTAATTATTGGAGTTTGCAAATTTACTAAAACGCAACACATATGCACAATGTCATCTATGTGCTGAAACAGTTCTGTTGGCAATTTCTGTAATATATTGTATATTTTGATTCTTTGAATACACCTTTCTACATGAATTCTAACACTCGCAATATTGTAAATACTCTCAACTTCCTCAACGGTTAACCTCCCGTCATGTAAGAACGGTGGCGTCACTATTACGACACCGCGGCCAGATAAGTTAGTTCTGATGCCAGGAAATCCTTTATCAGCCATGACCTCATCGCCAGGTTGAAGTAAAGTTAATAAACCACTGTCAGTTGTTATGAATGAGTCGCTAGCTCTTCCACCATAACATTTTCTATTTAAAGGCGATCATACCACTAGGCGTGATAGCAATTAAAAGTTTCGCAGTGTTTTGTATTGAGAATAGAAATACACTCTCTGATCTACTTGGGGAGGCTGTTAACCCTAAATTCCGTGCAGTCAATAATGGCTCGGCAATTATTGTAATTTCTCTTAAATGCTGGAGGCATTGTTTCTTGAACACTTTCCTTACTAGGCCAGAATTTGAAATTTTTCGTACGCTGTGCGAGTTGCATGAGAACGGTGTGAAAATACGTAAAATTGTAGTCCTGTGAAAACCGAATAGCACTCTCAAAGCAGAATAGGACAGTCCAGTTTTCATTTTCATTAAGAAAATTAATAATCTGGTTTCTTTACATACTTTGGAAACGTTACAGTTTGGTAATAACGCAATGAGTAAGGCAAATACGTGGAAGTTTACACCTGTTAAATCACGCATTTGGGTATTGTTCCTTATGGAACTGTAACCTTGGAAACCTGGGCTCGTGATGTCTGCATGATCGTCTTCTGTTCCACACATTTGATCATGTTTCAAAATGTTCTTTCCCAGACCGAAATTAACTGGAATACATGCTTGTGTATTTACGTCGTTTACAGAACAAGTAAACGTGAAGTCTGAACAAAGAAAATCAGATGCGTCTGTTCCCACGGATGCATCCTTGGTTATGTTACTTGCGCAAACTGTAGCCGAAACTTTTCCGCCTGATTCTTCCTTTTTTAATCGTTTAAGTTGTCTGTGAAAGTGCTGTAAGCTAGGACCAGGCAAAACATTCCTCTTCTTGTATTCATCAGGAAATATTGTCGCAACATAGGCTGGACTTAGTGGGTGTCCAGATCTTCTGTTTCCGATGAAATGTGCACTGCATATCTTGATTAAGTCGTAGGTTGCCAAAGTGATCCATCAATGCTAAAGATTAACACCAAAATGAAATTAGATCGGGTCAGTTGAATTACGACCTCCTGAACACCACTGAAGTATGTATTTGAACGTCTGAGGGCATATAAGTATGTTTCGGGGCAAAAGGTACCGTTATTTTTTAACAATCGTTAAGAAATTTGAAAAATAAGGAATTAACAACATCTGGCATTTGGTATATTGTTTTCGACTGATTTCAACATTTTAAACACAACTTAAGTATGTATTTGAACGTCTGAGGGCATATAAGTACGTTTCGGGGCAAAAAGTACCATTATTTTTTAATAAACGTTAAGAAATTTGAAAAATTAGGAATTAACATCTGGCATGTGGTATATTGGTTTCGACATCCTAAACTCAACTGAAGTATGTATTTGAACGTCTGAGGGCATATAAGTACTTTGCGAGTCCAAGCTCTATGAACTTGCGGGGTGAGGAGAAAGAGAAGAGAAGGGCCTGTCAACAGCCCGCAGTGTTACTTGACATGCTCGGCTATTCCAATACTGCTAACATAGGGTCTTGTCTGAGACCAGTGTGGTGTTAGGAATGAGTCAGAGACCAATGTATTTGGTTCTGTACTATGCACGGACCAAGAAACCTCATCACTCGTCAACACCGTTTCTCATAGTCCGCGATGCACATTCCTCTCAGGTTCACGCAGCTTAGACTCTAGCAGTACGTTTCGGGGCAAAAAGTACCATTATTTTTGAACAAACATTAAGAAATTTGAAAAATAAGGAGCTGCCAACATTAGGCATGTGTTGTATATTTTTCGACATCCAAAACACAACTGAAATATTTATTTGAACTTCTGATGACATATAAGTACGTTCCAGGATCAAGAGTGCCGTTATTATTTTTTAACAAACGTTAAGAAATTTGAAATATAAGAAATATACAAAATAGAGTACAGGTATGTGTTATATTGTTTTTGACTAATTTCTACATTCCAAACACAGCTACAATATATTTTTTTAACTTTCGAGACCAATAAAAATTAGTTGGGGGGGGGGGGGGGGGAAACAACCTTTGTCTTTGGTACTTTTTTTTTGGCAAATTTTCTTGGGTGCTCTATTGCAAAGTGAGCGGTGATTATTGTTAATATATATATATACGTGTTTGTCACATAATAAAAAAAAGACTGTTTATTAAGTAATTCTACTAATACTGTTTTGGTTTTATTGATCACAAAATATTGCCAACAATGCAGTGACCTCATCACTGGAAAGAAAATAAAGATAAATGTTTTCTCTGTTATAGGTTACTTACATGATTTAAAGGGTGTCCCTATGAGTTTGACTTTCATTTTAACTGGCATTGTGGCATTTCCCTCGGCAATTTTTGCACATCATTGTACATGGCACATTGTTTCCAAAGCAACTACATGCTTTCGTTGAGCAGGTTTTTTTTTGGCATCCACACTTGAGCAGTACTTCCCTTAAGGCTGTCCAAATTGGAGGCTGTTTTGTCCATCTAGGAGACCGCATGTCTTGCGCGTAAGCCATCTCCAGCCCTTAATAAAACGCAGTGTTCAAGTTTTTACCGGCAATACTCAGCAGACTTACATACACTTTTGATGGTAGAATAGGTTCGTTTTTGAGGGCCTGTCCCCAAAAAATGGCCGGCTTGGAATGTAGACCCTAGTGCATGTTGCAACAGGGCGTCTGTTGTTGGTGGAAGACTTTCTATTGATTTGTTCTTGGTTGTTAGAAGAATTTTTCAGGCCTCATTTGTCGATTGTTGCAACTGTTAACTTCGACTTTGAGACGGCAAAAATCCGACAGTTTTGCTTTTTAGTCGGATCAAAAACGGGCTTACTTCCCTCCAAAAATCATTCCCGCTCAAATTCTTCGTATCTTCTCCGACCATCATCTTCGACACGGTCCAAACGGTCTTTTTCTTCAGGTACCACGATGCGACTGTCGATAACTATCACTTCAGAATCGGTGTGTTGGAAAGGGTTCCCCATTTCTTCGAAACTTTCCTTCATTTTGCGTGTGTTTTCTTGAAGTTTAGCTTGGAATGCAGGATATTCTTCATGGTGCTTTGTCTCAGTTTTCTGGGAAGAAGTTGCAGAGTTCTCAAACTCATTCAGTAGCCTACAAACCGCTGGACCGACAAGACACCAGCGTCTTAGGGCATTAGCATCTTCCGTCAAACCGCCATCACCCTTCACGACGGCGTTGTTCTGCTCGTGTGCCTGATCTACTTCAAAGTCCGAGAACAGTCGACAAGAATTCCGGACGACAATATTCCCTTTACAAAACTCCTCGTAAACTTTTGGTGCTCTCATCTTTAACCGTATTTACGAGTATTAATGTCAAGGGTGCAGTAAGTTAATCAAGAAGCAATTCCTTGCCCATAGCAGGTATGAACAACTTTCGCTGGTATTTGTCAAAACGCACTAACAGTGTTGAAAACAAAAACCAGGAAGAGGTGGGGGTGGGCAGTATTTTGTCAAAGCAAATAATTTTTATGATCTCCAAAGTTAAATCAATTATAATAGATGTGTTTGGAATGTCAAAATTAATCAAAAACAGTGAGGCCAAAATGTTGTGAATTTCTTATATTTTTCAATTTTTTTTCTGGTTTGTTCAAAAATAACGGCACGTTTTGCCCCAAAACAAACTTATATGGCCTCAGACGTTCTAATAAATATTTCAGTTGTGTTTGGGACGTCAAAATTAGTTGAAAACAATATAACACGTGCAATATGTTCTCGATTCAATATTTTTCAAATTTCTTCACGTTTGTTAAAAAATAACGGTATTTTTTGCCCCGAAACGGATTTATATGCCTTCAGACGTTCAAATAAATATTTTTGTTGTGTTTATGATGCCAAAATTAGTCGAAAACAACACAACGCACCCCACACTTACCAAATTTAGTTTTTTCTATCTTTTTAACGCTTCTTCTAATATGGCCGCCATCTTGGATCTTAAGGGACATTTTCGGTGCTTCCTCTTCTAGAATCATCAGACACAGTGTCACCAACAAACCTGCCAAGCAACGTGGTATAGAAACTATTTGCAGTATCTTCTTAGAATTTAGGATGTACCATACCCACTATTAGGTCTGGAGTCCTTCTTTATGCTATTGTATAAATTCTCAAAGTATAATTTCATAATTTCTTTTATTTCTGTGTCTTCCCTAGTGATGCTCCCATCTGGTTTTGCTCATGATTTTACAGCAGTACTGATAGTAAATGGAAGACTACACCGTCACATGTGTAGCATAACCTGCAATTTGACACTGAACATGATTGACGACTGCATTGTGTAGTCCACACTACATTTAATCCAGCATAGGGACATAAAGCATTTTTATGTTCGGAGATGCATTTACTAGGAGTCTCAACAAAACACCAAGAAAAACGTCTAGCCTATGGACATGTAAATACTTGATACCTTCGAGCATAAATACAGGCCTGTTCAGTGGAGTAAGGGGTAGGGTAAATTATAATAATTTATAATAAATTCCAGCATTTCCATGTTTAATTATTTTTCTTTCATGTTTCGGAGTTGAGAGGAAACGTAGGCTAAAGAAATGCAAGTAATTAAGTCAAGGATTTTAGGGTTATTTAGCAATGAATTAACATACGTATGGAAATAAATGCCCGATCCTTTTTTAAACGTCTCCTTACATCCATACGCGACACAATAATACACCATTCTGACTTCGTAATGAATAGAACTCACTTTAAATATCCCAATTCTATCATTACGTGTAGTATTTCAGTGTTCCAAACTACCCGCAGTTCCCTTTAGTCAGCTGATCGAGATGTTGGTTTCAACAACGTGACGTCATCAGTAGGGATAGGAAAAATTCGCGATCGCGAATTTCGCGAATTTTTAAAAGAAGTCATACACAGGTGATAATGTGTTATAATAACCCTAAAAATGGCAAAAATAAATGTTTTTGAGCTCGCGAATTTCGCATAAAACGCGAATTTTCGTGAATTTCGCATGAAAACGCGAATTTCAGCTTTTTCGTTTTTTTTCCTTTCTGTGCTCTTCCGATAATTCGCGGCAATTAATGCACAAATTTCTGCGATTTTTTGAAAGCCACGAATTATCTGCCATAATGTTTTTAAGCCAGGCAAAAAGAAAACTATTGGTTAAAATATTGAAATGTATTTTAAGAACACGCAGAAAAAAATAATTATAATACTTTATGTTCGACCCTGACTATTAAGTGTCAGAAAACGGTACTATAATGAGGCTCATTATAACACTATTTTGCATTATGAAACAGTTTCTCCCACCAATCAGAGCTCAAGAAACAGTTGTTTGACCAATTAGATAATTAGATGCACTGAGTTCCACGGCCTTCTAATTTAAATGTCGCTGCCTGGCCTAGTCATAGTAGGGTAATTGAGGAGGCCATGGTCAAATACAAGGCATTCTCTGCGTCTCATGCGCTCTGTTCAGTACATAAAACTGGTGAAATCTCTACAGATATTTATGAATATTTATGTTCGAACATGAAATAGTTATAATAATTATCGTCGAACATAAACAGTCGTATGCAACTCGCCTATAATGGTAATTAAGACATTCGTATGGAAATTATAAGACTCGCATACGCTCGTTTTATAAACTTACTCGTGTCTTAATTATTGCCATTATAGGCTCGTTGCATAATGTACTATTACAACATAGTATTGTAAGACACACTACGAAGATTAGGCCTACACCAATATTAAAAACTAAGAGAAATGACTGTAATCACTTTTTGTTTCTTAGATAGTTTATTTTTTCTTAGGCCTACACCAATATTAAAAACTAAGAGAATTGACTGTAATCACTTTTTGTTTCTTAGATAGTTTATTTTTTCTAGTTTTGGGTTGCACAATTCTGAAGAAAACAATACATGAGAACGAAAATTCATCTCGATTTTCTATATAAGAGATAAGTGTGACTATAGACACACTAGCTTGACTGTGGGAACTTTCGGGATTTCCGTTGCATCACTCCTTCACTTGACATGCACTGGATCTCAGTTTACCTCACCGACAGTCAAATTCCGTACAATATCCTCATCGCTTTCATGTCTGTAACCATGATCGTCTTTATCGAAGTCTAACTACTGAATGTCACTTTCTTCTGCATCTTGGCATTCATCCAGGTTTTGCCCTAATGTCATCGTAGTGAGACCACCTTGCCGATTTAAAATATCGTCGTCACAGAAGCTGACAAAGGCTTGTTTTTGTGCGAGTGTAGTAGCGGTAATTTTCTCTCATGACTTGACTGCATGGAGAGCATCCAATAAACACGGAATGATCGGAAACTTAATGGTAGATAGCGGACCTCGCTTTCTGCAAACAGCGATCTTTATCAATCTCATCCTGGTAAGTTACTAACTTATTGAGGTTTTATGGACCAGAACAGCAAGGTCACCTCCCCCTTCATCCTAGTAACTACTCGACGCGTGGCGTCATATAGTGCGCCTTTCAGACATGAATATCTAGATGGCAAGTATCCATATCCAAATGTGCCACTGTTTCCTGAACCAGTCTTAACCAGGTGGTCTTCTTGGTTTCATTCTGTAGTGTACCTGTCAGAGTACTTGAAAGATATCGTGAAATTTATGAATGAAGTAGTAGGGACTGATAACTCTGGTGTTGATTTCCTGAACAATGTTTCACATGACGAAATACTTGAGATTCAAAGAATTTGGCACAGACATCACTAAACTCATCCCAGTCTTATCAGACTGTTCACCTTCTAGATGGACATCTACGGAGAATTCAGCAAGCCCTTAAACTTGCTGTTTCTGGAAATTTCGGTACCAACATTAAGGAGCTGTTGGAGGGTTGTGGAAATGAGTTAAAAGGAGAGAAAATACATCCAGTTTTAGTAAACGCTGGGTCCCATGCTCTTAGAATATTAATCAGCCTGAGATACGTTGACCCTGGCAACAAGATTTACAAATGTGTGCGTTTGATCCAGCAGAAATAGTGCCAATGAACATCAATGAGGACCTTGCAAAGAAAATTAAGAAGTTGTCATTCTGTGGAACACTGGAAAAAAGTGAGGTCATTAGAGGATACAACGAACTGCAAACTTTAATCAAGAGGCAGATGCACGACAGGACCAAGACAGATATTGTTCGAGTTTTGCAAGGAATGACATTTGTATTTCCAAAGTTCTCAGAATCTGTGCTGAAAACCATTTTGATACCCTGTTCAAACGCTAACTGTGAACTTGTTTTTCAGCTTACACTAGCACGTTAAGTGATATGTGTCACCGTTTGTCACAAGAGAATTTGGATCTCTTCACTGAAGTATACTTTGAAGGATGACTGAAATGCGTTATGTTATCCATGATATTTAAAAAATACTGCCTAAAATTTAACATTTTGAAAGTACCGAAAAGTGCACTTGAAAACACCGAATTTGCCACTTTAAAATACCGCTTTCTTCACTCTGAAATCACCGAAAAATTCCTATCACTAGTCATCAGCCATCTATTGGATTTATGATCTAAGCTTGTAACCATGTGAGTTTGTGTCGTCATTGTAATTGAATTTGAAGCGGGGATAACAGTTCTTCCATGTGAATATTAGGTGTCAACAGGCTGTGCTTCGCAAATTCTTTGTTCCACTCCGTTCTTTGACAACGTGAGTTGTTCATTGTTCCCGAAGTTGGCGTTCCTTGAATGTTTTCGTCTTTTAAGGTTATGGCATATTTTAATGAAGTGTTCGAGTTTTGTGCTATAACTTCGTGCTTCGCAGTTTCCTGTATTCCTTGGACTAATTACATTCGTTCCGCGTGTGTGTGTGTTTGCTTTTTTTTTCTCTACCATGTGCATATTCTTTCTTCACGGTTGGTGTCGTGTTCATTTAATGGTTTAAGACTTTGTGTGCTTTGACATGTTTTAATGAAGTTTTGGCTGTCTTAAGTGTTTTATGTTATAATTTTATGTGACGTTCAGTGATCCAGGTTCCTTTCGATGTTTTAGTAGATATCGAGAATGAACAAATCCAACAAGAAACAGTACTTCCAGACATTTAAAGAATCATACTCTGTTGATTTTCCGTGCATACTAAAATCAAGAAAGAGAGAAAATTTTGCATGGTATGTGGGTGTGATATTAATATTGCAAATGGTGTAATCATGTGAAGTGCGGTAAACATATAAGTTATGTTAAATCGAAGGAAGATGGCAAGAAAATCAACACCTTTTTTGCTAAGTCTGGAAACGTTGACAGTGGCGTAATTAGGGCAGAGTGTCTTATTCCTTTTTGGTGGAACACAATGTGCGCTTAAGTGCGGCTGATCATGCTGGTGCTTGATTTAAGAAGATGTTTCCCACATCAGAAGTTGCAAAGAAATATAGTTGTGGTCGCACGAAAACGACATGCATTGTAAATAAAATGGCAAAAAATGCATCATCTGAAGTTGTTAAGTGCCTTCAGAACGGACCATTTTCTTCGAAACATCTCAGACAAGTGGATTTGACACACACATATCAAGAGTCTATAATAACTGTATAAACTGTTTTAATCGATGTATATTACTAGTACTTACCTTGCACAACTTGTTACAACTTCATTAGACTTGAATTTCCAAAGAAAACTGTGAAATTATTTAAATAAGTCATTAGTTACAGTCGTAATTATAATGTTGGCTGACTTTGTGAAAAATGCATTCTGGGAGTTATTGCCAGAAACATGTCGGCAACTGTGACGTACGGAATTTTACTGGTATTATGGTCTTTGGAGATGGCGGGATTTTAAGCAGGGTTGGCGACAATGTGCTCGCACCTGAAAACAACTTACCTTCAAGAAATGCAACCATAAACCAACATTTACGTAGGCATAGGGGACGGCTGTTAATGTTGCCTACCCTGTCTTGATCTAGTAACTCATTTAAGCTGTCCCCGACTATATGATAGGACACAAAAATGGGGTTTCAGCAGTTTTGAAGGATGTTCAACCAGGTATTGCCATCATAGGTTGCATTAGCCACCTGATTAATCTAGCAGCTGAGAAAGGTGCTGGAAGATTACCAGTTAAAGTTGTAATTGTTTCTTTAATGTGATATAAATATAAGTTTCCGGGAGGGCGCCAATTCATAGATAGAATAGTCTACTATGAATGAATATTCTTTTAATACAGACACGAGAACTCATTCATCTCAGGAATGGTGTGTTTATAACACCAACCAGGACACTACAGTAAACAAGGCAGCTTAATACACACATCAAAAAAAGTTTTGCATCACCTCGGTTCCCAGATCTCCGGCATATAGACGTTGACTGTGTATATTGTATCAAAGATACAGTCCCTTTGACTGTTCATAGATGTCACTAAAACTGCTCAAAGATGTAAACAACCATGCATGAGCAGGGCCTATTAGACGGAGGGGTTACGACAGCCGATCAGTTCCAGTCATTCCACCAGGACGAAGGTACGCTGCTCATGTTGTCTGTAGTTCTACCATGCCTAGAAGGTCAATACCGCAGTTCGATCGCGTCCGCATTGTTACTTTGTGTCAAGAAGGGCTCTCAACAAGGGAAGTTTCCAGGCGTCTCAGAGTGAACCAAAGCGATGTTGTTCGGACATGGAGGAGGTACAGAGATACAGGAACTGTCGATGACAGGCCTCGCTCAGGCCGCCCAAGGGCTACTACTGTAGTGGATGACCGCTACTTACGGATTGCCGCTCGGAGGAACCCTGACAGCAATGCCACCATGTTGAATAATGCGTTTCGTTCAGTCACAGGACGTCGTGTTTCAACTCAAACTGTGCCCAATATGCTGCATGATGCGCAACTTCACTCCCGACGTCCATGGCGAGGTCCAGCTTTGCAACCCCGACACCATGCAGCGCGGTACAGATGGGCCCAACAACATGCTGAATGGACCCCACAGAATTGGCATCACGTTCTCTTCACCGATGAGTGTCGCATATGCCTTCAACCAGACAATCGTCGGAGACGTGTTTGGAGGCACCCTGGTCAGGCTGAACGTCTTAGACACACCGTCCAGCGAGTGCAGCAAGGTGGTGGTTCCCTGATGTTTTGGGGTGGCATTATGTGGGGCCGACGTACGCCACTGGTGGTCATGGAAGGCTCCGAAATGGCTTTACGATACCTGAATGACATCCTCCGACCCCTAGTGCACCCATATCGGCAGAATATTGGAGAGGCATTTGTCTTCATGGACGACAATTCTCGACCTCATCGTGCACATCTTGTGAATGCGTTCCTTCAAGATAACGACATCGCTCGACTACAGTGGCCAGCATGTTCGCCAGACATGAACCCTATCGAACATGCCTGGGATATGTTGAAAAGGGCTGTTTATGGACGTCTTGACCCACCAACCACTCTGAGAGATTAACGCCGAATTGTCGTTGAGGAGTGGGACAATTTGGACCAACAGTGTCTTGATGAACTTGTGGATAGTATGCCACGACGAATACAGGCATGCATCAATGCAAGAGGACGTGCTACTGGGTATTAGAGGTAGTGGTGTGTACTGCAATCTGGACCACAAATGCTGAAAGTCTAGCTGTATGATGGTACAACATGCAATGTGTGGGTCTCATGAGCAATAAAACGAGCTGAAATGTTGTTTGTGTTGATCTCTATTCCCTTTGTATTTAAAGGTTCCGGAACTCTTGGAACCGAGGTGATGCAAAACTTTTTTTGATGTGTGTATTATACTGCAACATAACAATAAATCATTGGAATGCTACTTACTATTTAGTGGTATTATGGGATGTATATTTAAATGGTTCCTGTAATGTAGTCACAATGATATAATTTCCAAGTTATATCATTAGTCTTTATATCCTTTATTATTTTTTACTGCCGTGGAAGAGCTATAGATGAAGCCGTAAAACTATAACTAATACGACGTATTAAATAAGACAGATGAAACAAGTATATTCTCCTTCGCGTTTTTTTTTATACAAAAACATTTCTTTTATAATCGGCAATAACCTCCAATCACTTTTTATTTATCAAAGTTCAACTCTCATTGTCTAAACTCATCTCTGCTATCGTCAGAGTTGACACTCTCGTTTCACTAGTTCAAGTTTCCTCCACTCAAGCGCACCAACGCCACCTCCAAAGAACAATAAGCATTTTTATATAAATGAATCGCGGCCTATGCGGTCTCAGTAAACGTTACAATCGCCCCCAGAAAGCCTGACAACTATGTCGTATTGAAGGGCTTTCTGATACACATACAACACAAAAAAAATACCTAAGAGCGTGATACACGGAGATCTGGACTTCCCTCTTCTTCATGTGATTATACTATCATCTTGTCCAAATCAAGCTGCACAACACACCATCTTCCAACCGTTATCCGCCTCTTCAACCAATTCTGTAGTCTCCTCTCCATACCTCAAGCTCACCCTGATTAACTTGAAATGTTCTTGAAGAAAAACATCCACAATTGGATATCAAGATACCAAATCACCATCTCCACCTCCACTGCCGCTAGCACAAGGTGGCTTAGTCGTAACTACCACATTTTCCTAAGCATGGTACACACTGAGAAGGCTATTGCAAAACTGGTTATAGGTCGGCCGTTCATTTTTGTAGTGAATATATATATATATACACACATCAAAAAAAGTTTTGCATCACCTCGGTTCCAAGAGTTCCGGAACCGTTAAATACAAAGGGAATAGAGATCAACACAAACAACATTTCAGCTCGTTTTATTGCTCATGAGACCCACACATTGCATGTTGTACCATCATACAGCTAGACTTTCAGCATTTGTGGTCCAGATTGCAGTACACACCACTACCTCTAATACCCAGTAGCACGTCCTCTTGCATTGATGCATGCCTGTATTCGCCGTGGCATACTATCCACAAGTTCATCAAGACACTGTTGGTCCAAATTGTCCCACTCCTCAACGACAATTCGGCGTAAATCTCTCAGAGTGGTTGGTGGGTCAAGACGTCCATAAACAGCCCTTTTCAACATTTCCCAGGCATGTTCGATAGGGTTCATGTCTGGCGAACATGCTGGCCACTGTAGTCGAGCGATGTCGTTATCTTGAAGGAACGCATTCACAAGATGTGCACGATGAGGTCGAGAATTGTCGTCCATGAAGACAAATGCCTCTCCAATATTCTGCCGATATGGTTGCACTATGGGTCGGAGGATGTCATTCAGGTATCGTAAAGCCGTTTCGGAGCCTTCCATGACCACCAGTGGCGTACGTCGGCCCCACATAATGCCACCCCAAAACATCAGGGAACCACCACCTTGCTGCACTCGCTGGACAGTGTGTCTAAGACGTTCAGCCTGACCAGGGTGCCTCCAAACACGTCTCCGACGATTGTCTGGTTGAAGGCATATGCGACACTCATCGGTGAAGAGAACGTGATGCCAATTCCGTGGGGTCCATTCAGCATGTTGTTGGGCCCATCTGTACCGCGCTGCATGGTGTCGGGGTTGCAAAGCTGGACCTCGCCATGGACGTCGGGAGTGAAGTTGCGCATCATGCAGCCTATTACGCACAGTTTGAGTTGAAACACGACGTCCTGTGGCTGAACGAAACGCATTATTCAACATGGTGGCATTGCTGTCAGGGTTCCTCCGAGCGGCAATCCGTAAGTAGCGGTCATCCACTACAGTAGTAGCCCTTGGGCGGCCTGAGCGAGGCCTGTCATCGACAGTTCCTGTATCTCTGTACCTCCTCCATGTCCGAACAACATCGCTTTGGTTCACTCTGAGACGCCTGGAAACTTCCCTTGTTGAGAGCCCTTCTTGACACAAAGTAACAATGCGGACGCGATCGAACTGCGGTATTGACCTTCTAGGCATGGTAGAACTACAGACAACATGAGCAGCGTACCTTCGTCCTGGTGGAATGACTGGAACTGATCGGCTGTCGTACCCCCTCCGTCTAATAGGCCCTGCTCATGCATGCTTGTTTACATCTTTGAGCAGTTTTAGTGACATCTATGAACAGTCAAAGGGACTGTATCTTGGATACAATATACACAGTCAACGTCTATATGCCGGAGATCTGGGAACCGAGGTGATGCAAAACTTTTTTTGATGTGTGTATATATTGGTACTATATCCTCTGATATTGGTTCAGCATCCATTTTTAGGCGATCCATGGTTCTTTGCAGTAGATCACACGATACAATTCCCAATTGCTTATAGCTGATTGTGAACATTGCTCCACCATCAAAAGCTTGTCAAATCTGTCCACTTTAGAATGCAGTGTAGGACATTCCTTGAAGTATTCTGTACAAAGTTCCAACTTTAATTCGATGACTTAGAAAACTTGGAAATTATATTTTAATTGTTCAGAATTACTACTCAAAATCAAGTTAAAAAAAACAAAAGCTGCAATAATATGGACAAAAGGTTAAATAGAAGATAACGAAAAATATCCACAGCATAACTCAAAATTAAGAAAGATACTAGGTAACACACACAATGAAAAACATATATATTACAGCATACAAACGAATACATATACATTGTGCAACTGTATCAAAAATTAAGAAAATAGACATATACTGTATATGTCTCCAATACTGAATTCATAACTAGAACAACAAATAGCGGCACGCGCCCCCAACACATTAATTTTACGTCCAGATAAAAAATGATCTTGACAACTTCCTATAACCAAATTTACGTTACATAACCGACTATATATTTTAATAATAATAATGTCTTTATCTCACAATAACGAATTCTACTCACGTAACATATTTACGCAAAGAGTGAATATTATAAGTTCCATACATTGGAATACCTTCATTTTCCAAAACATAAGCAGTCTTACCTAAACGCTTCGACACAGTATAAGGTCCCTCGTACAAAAGAAAAAACTTCTTTATGACCTTCTCTATGGAACATGACTGTTTCGGGACCCTTAATAGGACGCGATCTCCCACATTGAAATAGTCAAATTTATTCTTGTTTTGTTGGCGAATTCTAATTTCAGCTGACTTGGATAAATTCTTTTTCGCCAACTGGACATAAAATTCCTTTCCAAATTGTTTTCCCCTAGTTAACCCCAAACATCTAGCTAGTTCATTTTGGGGCCTCCTTCCAAAATGAATTTCAAACGGTGTGACCCGTGTACTTTCATGTTGAACAGCATTCAACCAGGTTTCAACTTTAGATAGTTGTCCTACCCAAGCAGAATGTCTATCAAGCACGAAATAACCGAGATAATTCTCTCATCGAACGTTCACTTGGATTTCCTTGTGGATATCTCACGGATGAGTGAACATGTGTAATGCCAACTTTTTCCATGCTGGATTTCCAGTACCTAGAAGTAAACTGCGGTCCGCTGTCAGAAAGAATTCTAAAGGGAATGCCAAACTCAGGTATATACTTATCTAACATCACTCGGCTACATGCACGTCCCGTGGCTTTCCTAAGTGCATAAAGTTTGACATATTTACTAAATGCGTCAACAATAACAAATATGTATTCATAACCGAACTGTCCCCTTACAATAGGACCATACAAATCCACACATAGTAATTCTCCAGGACTATTTGTAAGGATTGTCTGCATTTCACCAACCAAATATCTATTTGGAAATTTACTTCTTTGACATAAGTCACACCTAGCGAGGATATGCCTGACATCCCTTCCCATCTTATCCCAAATAAAATCATGCCGAATTTCATAGAGCACCTTGTTAGCACCAAAATGCCCTAGTTCCTTGTGTAGAAACCATACAAGTTCTTCCCTTAATGATACAGGAACACATATAGCCCAACTATCCTCCTTACACTTACGTGCAAGAAACCCGTCTCGCATCCTGTATGTAAACCGTCCTACTTTCACCGTGTCCTCATCACCTGTCTCAAGTCTCGCCATCGGCTCAGCTAATACACTATCTTCACGTTGTTCAACTAACATATTCTTAAGTATCTCAAGTGACTGCTTGTTACTTGGATCCATACATACACAAATCATCACTCCTTCCTCAGCCTTTATCACCGAATTATTTCTATTCAACGTTATATTACGTGACAACATGTCAGCAAGAATATTATCTTTTCCCTTAATGTGTTTCACTTCAAAATCATACTCTTGAAGTGCTAGGATCCATCGACTAACCCTGTTGGAATTTAATTTACAGGTTCTAATGAAGACCAATGCATGATGATATGTGTGTATTTCGAACTTACTTCCTAATATATACATCCTAAATTTGCTAAGACTGTATATAATTCCAAGAAGTTCCAACTCCGTAATAGTATATCTTTTCTCCGTGGCAGATAATCCACGTGAAGCTAATGATACAATTCTTAAATTCCCTTCTTCATCTCTTTGACAAAGTACACCCGAAATGCCTATACTCGATGCATCAGTCATCACAACATACTCTCTGTCCCTTAATGGGTAACGCAGCACCACTGCTTCCTCAAATCCACATTTTAGAGCTTTAAATGCTTCGGCATGTTGTTGATTCCAATACCATCTATTACCTGACTTCAGTAGCTCTCTAAAAGGCTCCACTAAACATGAATACTTCATCACAAACCTTCTAAAGAAATTACAAACTCCCAAATACGATTTTAGTTCCTTCACGTTTTTGGGTTCACTAGCATTGAGTATCTTTCTTACCCTGCTTTCCTCAGGTTTTACACCCCACCTTGATACATTATGACCTAGAAATGTCACCTCCTCTCTACAAAACGATGACTTGGAAAGTTTAAGTGTGAAACCTGCTCTATCCAGTCTCTTGAAAACATCATTGAGATGTAATAAATGTTCTTCAAAAGTCTTAGAACTAATAACTAAGTCATCTATATATATCGTAACAAACTCTCCTGTATCACTTCCTAGTGCTATATTAAGAGCACGAATAAGAGCTGCCGAACTACTCTTTAAACCAAATGGTACACGACAAAACTGGTATAGGTTATTCTGATGACTAAAAGCCGTAAAAACCCTATCTTCCTTTCTTAAGGGAACCTGCCAAAAACTAGAGCTGAGGTCAACACATGTGAACCATTGCTTTCCCTCAAAACTCGCCATCAATTCTTCAATTGACAATGATTTTAATTGGTCAGCACTAATACGAGAATTAAGCATACGAGCATCGAGACAAATTCTAACCCTACCATCAGCTTTAGGGACTGTAATCAAAGAATTTACATAACAGCTATTTGAATGCTCAATTATGCCGTCAGATAACATTTGATCGATCTGTTCCTGAACTGATTTTTGATATTTAAAAGGTACCGGATAACGATGACCAACAAAAATGGAATAATCATGCACGTTTAGAGTATGTATATAACAGTTGGCTTCTCCAATTCTTTCTTCAAAAATTCTCTTATTCTCTAACAATACCTCATAAAGCTTATCTACCTGATCAAACTCCAAACTACTCTCATTTACAGCTTGACGCAAAGTATTCTCGAGATCATCATTAGTGTGCAGACTCCCTACAAAGAGTAACGGCACAGGTTCTACATCACAAGTAATCTGCCCATTCACCTCTACATCTCCTTCCAAAAAAACTTCACTTAATACACACACTCCCTGAAAATTCTTTCCTCTCTTACCTGCTTCAATAAATGAAACACTTATTTCATTGCTATCCCATAACAATCTGGCACACCCTATTTCAAAACACAATTTAACTGAGAACCTAGTCAGCCAATCCGAACCAAGGATCACCTCATATACTAAATTTGGAATGACTAAACAAATCTGACTCTCGACTTTATCGTGAATTGCAATTTTAACCAAAATCTGTTTAGAGATAATATGAGATTTTTTTCCTACTGCTGTTATAACATAAGTAGATTTAATAGGAATTTCTTCCAATTCTACTCCAGCATCCTTCATTCTACCATAAAATCTAGCGCTTATACACGACTTTACACATCCACTGTCCAACAAGACAAACACTTGTACCCCCGACACGTATAACTCTACCACAGGACTCATATCTACGACCTTAGGCTCCACTGTCTCTTCAATAAACTCTCGTAGTAAGTCACTTCTAATATCCAGGTCATATGCATCAGATATCAGCGTACTGATAGGAAAACTATCAGACTGTAAACCTGACCTTACATCACAGTCTGATTCTCGTTTAAATTACTAGTACTAGGCCTTACCCCATCTCTATTTAGTCGCTCGTTAATCTGACCACCTTGATCTTCCTCTCTAGATCTACCAGAACTTCCTGAATTGTTCCTCTGATTGTAAGAATGGTGCCCATTGTTGCTTATACCCGTATTATTATCTTGGTTATTATCATTGTATCCTGTATTTCCGTGATACTGCCTTTGATAATTCTGGTGTCTATTTCTTCCTTGATGTTGACCTACATTGTTCTGTACATGAGCACCATGTTGTCTCCCATTCTGGTACAACTGCGGTCTATTATCTACATTCCGATTATTCACATTCTGTCTTAATTGTATCTCATGAGAATCTCCTAAATCATCAAACATACTTAATAATCTTTCTAACTCCTGAATAGTTGATATCCGTTGCATGCATGCAGCCTCCCTTATCCGATACGGAAAATGCTTCAATAGTAATCTTACTATATCCGCATCCTGTGTCAATCCATCTAGATATTTACAAATTATTACCTGATTCAGAAAATATTCAGTCATTTTAATGTTACCTCCAGGCTGGTACATACCAAAAATAATCCCCTCACGTTTCTGAGATTGTATTACATTGTTCCAATATTTCTCACAAAATTTAGCCTTAAAATCATTAAAATCAACTAACGTTCCTTTATACACCGCAAACCAGCTTCTCGTCTCCCCCACAAATGCCTGATCTAATATCTCCACTACCATATTCCACTCAATCTGTCCTTCTATTAACCTTTCTTTGAATTTATTTTCTACTACAGCTATGAATTCCATAGGACATCCCTGCTCGTTAGAGAACTTAACTAGTTCATTTTCCTTAATTCCACCTCCTGATACAATTACTCTACCCTGTATTCCCTCCTGCCTTATCTGCTTTCTTAACCTAGTCTCAATTTCTGCCATCTTTTTATCCGCCACTTTTTCTACTATTTCCACTCTTTCTTTCAAATTATTCTCTTTTTCTATTAATTCATTTCTTAATATCTTTTGTTTTTCCTGAATCTCCTGATAAGTTTCTGCATTTATCAAATGACTTTCTTCTACTTTCTTATGAAATTCTGACTGCACTCTTTTTATCTCTTCTCCCAATTCTATTCTTACTTGCCTAGTTTCCATCTGTACTATTTTCTTAAGATTCTCTCCTTGATTGACTAACTTTTCCTGAATTTTCCCTTCCACTTCTACAAACTTCAGATCTACTTTCTCTATAATATTTTCAGCCTTTCGTTCTAACACATCCTTAATTTCACATCTGATCTGTTTCATCTCCTGAATACTCTCCTGCAGAGTCCCATACTTCCTATTTAATTCCTCATTTTCCTTGACCACATTGTCTAACCTTTGATGAATTTCCTTATTATTTTTATCTATCGTCTCACTCATCTTCTGATTTTGCCTACTTATTTCCTCTCTCATATCTTGATTTTGCCTACTTATTTCCTCTCGCATCTCCTGATTTTGCGTACTTATTTCCTGATTTTGCCTACTTATTTCCTCTCTCATATCTTGATTTTGCCTACTTACTTCCTCTCGCATCTCCTGATTTTGCCTACTTATTTCCTCTCGCATCTCCTGATTATCTTTCTTACTTTCATCAAATCTTTCACTCAGCATTCTCATGATCGCAGCTAATGAATCTTCCGAAATTCCTTTCTCTTTACTAGTATTCGGGTTACTCTCTGACATCATAGTATTATCATCTACGCTCTCTTCACTATCAAGACCACTTCTTAGCTTCATATCTTTCTCCGACATACTGAATTACACTTCTAAACACAAGCCCCAAAATCACTCGCACAATATATAAGCATTCCTACCCCTACACTGATGTGTCCTGGCTCTCGTGCCCTACGTTGAGGTGTCATTTGTAATTGTTTCTTTAATGTGATATAAATATAAGTTTCCGGGAGGGCGCCAATTCATAGATAGAATATTCTACTATGAATGAATATTCTTTTAATACAGACACGAGAACTCATTCATCTCAGGAATGGTGTGTTTATAACACCAACCAGGACACTACAGTAAACAAGGCAGCTTAATATTATACTGCAACATAACAATAAATCATTGGAATGCTACTTACTATTTAGTGGTATTATGGGATGTATATTTAAATGGTTCCTGTAATGTAGTCACAATGATATAATTTCCAAGTTATATCATTAGTCTTTATATCCTTTATTATTTTTTACTGCCGTGGAAGAGCTATAGATGAAGCCGTAAAACTATAACTAATACGACGTATTAAGTAAGACAGATGAAACAAGTATATTCTCCTTCGCGTTTTTTTTATACAAAAACATTTCTTTTATAATCGGCAATAACCTCCAATCACTTTTTATTTATCAAAGTTCAACTCTCATTGTCTAAACTCATCTCTGCTATCGTCAGAGTTGACACTCTCGTTTCACTAGTTCAAGTTTCCTCCACTCAAGCGCACCAACGCCACCTCCAAAGAACAATAAGCATTTTTATATAAATGAATCACGGCCTATGTGGTCTCAGTAAACGTTACAAAGTGGATGAGATCCTTGTTGATATATTTTTTATTTCTTAGAGAAGAGTGTAAAGAGAAAAGAACGCCTTCAGAAATTTCAGAACTTGCACAATAAAGAGGCAAAGAAAATTCTGAAGCATGTATGTACTAGGCAGATGTTTGGATAGACTACTGGACCAGTGGGATCCGCTTCTTTCTTTCTTTCTTTCTTTCTTCAAGGAGGAAGTAATATTATGTACCGTCAAGTGTGCTAACTTGGGACATTTTTGACATAATATTTTTCAATTTCCACAGTTTGCACACGTTGTTAAGGAGCTTCCTGTTTGAAATGCAGCAACATTACTTTAGTGCGGTGTTATGTTAAGTTGTTTCTATTTTATGATATCACAAAGGTTAAGTTCTCAAGATTATCAATTTAATTTTAGGTTACACCCCCTAAAAAATAATAGGTTGCAAAACTTTTACTCCCCAGTAGAACTATCGGCAGTTATTAAACTTGGGATTGCATGAAACATAACCTCAATACCATGTTGTTGCATACCAGCATTGTGATTCCAGGTGTAGTAACCTCTGTCCACGTAGAAAAACAACTTTAGTGACTTTTGCTGATAACTTGGGACAGAGTGTCCTATGTTACAAACCTGTCCCAAGTTCTCAACAAAATGATGATACTCAATACAAGTACATATTTAACTGCTGAAAACAACATTCTATAAGTAAATACCTTACGTACTCTCATTGCAGGCAAAATGGACAAATTACCACGTTCTAGAGCTGTTGGTGTTAGAACTTACCATGATTTTCTGGATGAAAATTTGGAAAAAGCAGTGACTGAAGTAAAAGCTGGACTAAGTTATTGGAAAGCAGCTGAGAAATATGGTGTTAGTAAGTCTACAATTGAAAGGCATGCAAAGGGAAAACATTGTGGGAAATTTGTAGACCATATGTTTTACGCCAAGAAGATGAGAATACGTTGACAGAATGTATCAAGTTATCTGCTGTTTGGGGATTTCCTCTCACTACATTTGACATTCGTTTGATAGTTAAGTCATTTCTGGACAGAAAGGGACTTCGTGAAAAACGATTTCAAAATAATATGCCTGGAAGAGCATGGGTTTAAGGGTTTCCTCCAACGACAAAAAGCCATTTTGTCAGAACGCCTTGCTCAAAATATCAAACGTTCCAGAGCAGCAGTGTCGAAGGAAATATTAAATTAATATTTTAAAGAACTGGAAACTTCTGTAGCTGATGTCCCTCCAGAGCTCATATTAAACTATGACGAAACAAACATCACAGACGATCCTGGCAGAAAAAAAATTATTGCCAGACGAGGATGTCGTCATCCTGAAAGAATAATTGATCATTCCCAAACTAGCATTTCTGTTATGTTTACTGGCTCTGCCAGTGGACATCTGCTTCCACCATATGTTGTGTACCGAGCAGAAAATATGTACAATTCCTGGACTGAAGGTGGACCAGTAGGTACACGATATAACAGGTCAAAGAACTCTTGGTTTAATATGGCCATATTTGAAGATTATCTTTTTCTCTCGTCCTCCCATATTTCAAACGTTTTGGAGATACTTTGCCAAAAGTAATGATTGGTGACAATTTAGCTTCCCATTTATCACCGTCCGTAATTCGAGAATGTGAGAAGCATAATATAAGATTTGTTCTACTACCACCAAATTCGACACATCTGTGCCAGCCACTTGATGTTGCCTTCTTTAGATCATTAAAGCAGAAGTGGGCTGAGGTTTTGCAGAAGTGGAAGTTAACACACAAGGGAACCATTCCTAAAGACCACTTCCCTAGATTACTTAAGACATGTCTTGACAGCCTAAGTGAAAATGGGTCTACAGAAAGATACTTGAAAGCTGGCTTCAGAGGAAGTGGTATTTATCCCCTAAATGAAAAGGAAGTGCTGAAGAGGATTCCAACTGAAGAAAAAACAGAAAATGAAGGTAGAGACCCTGAAATATGGAAAGAGGCTTTCACTGATTTTCTGAAGGAATCACACACCACAGAAACTCAACCACTGAGAAAAAGAAAGAAGAAACTCAACATTACACCTGGCAAAAGGGTTGATTCTTCCATTCTCTCTGACATCTTGCCAGAGAAATCTCAAAGTGCCAATTGTGTAAACACAAAAAAGAAAAGCGTAGCAACTACTTCAACTGCAGTAAGTAAGAAAAGGCATCAGAAAGATGAACCAAGTTCTGAGGAAAGTGATGGGGACAATTCATTACATTACTCTAGTTCTGATTTTGATCTGTGTTCATCAATTAGTGAAAGTGAAGACACTGTTCCAGAATCTGTTCAACCCATTGTGAAACCAGGATTACTCACAGACTTTCCATTGCTTGAACAAACCGTTGACAAACAACATTTACCTGTTGGTTCATTTGCAGTTGTACAATTTCAATATTACAAATGTAGGTCTACTAAAAAGTCCGCTACGGGGACCAAGAAATTCATAGGGCAAGTGATTTCAGTTAATGAAGACTTCAGTGAAGTTATTTTTAAATTTATGCGGTAGTCTACAAAATGCCAAAATGTTTATATTTTCCCAGTAGTGGAAGACATTTCAGAAGTTGAATTTTCACAAATTCTTTGTGTGTTAAAGCCACTTACTGTTAATAGGGGTCGATACACATTCCCTTATGAGATGGATTAATAGTGACAACTCGATGATTGCATTTCTGTCATTTCTTGTTGGTTCATTTTGTTTGTATTTATTTTACTTTGATAGAACAAAATATTAAACCTACAGGTGCATTTTTTTGTTCTTTAAAAGCCTTACCATGTCCCACGTTACCATTACAGTCTCTAACTTGGACAAAATAGCATCAACCAGCCATTTTCATTTAAATCAAATGGTGTCCCAAGTTACATGAAGTAGCGTATAACTTGGGACACACCCTTAAATGTATATAATATACTTTTAAAAGTTAAAAAGAACCGAAGTAGAAGTGTATTTGCTTTATGCCACCTCTCACCAACCTTCCCACATGAAAATAACTGAGATATCTAAGAAACTCTGTACGTAGCATACTCTGAAACTTTTCAAGTGTTCCAAGTTAGCACACGGTACCCAAAACATTTCCACAAGCTTGACAACTTTCAGAATACCTAAAGTTGAACAAAGTGGATCCAAAGAGTATCAGAAGAAGAGAATTCTTGATTCTGCTACTACACATGCCCCTAAAAGAATAGCATATTCTTCCAAATGTGACAAACCCATCCTAAAAAGTAAGACTTCTGCTACAACTCGTGAGGAAAAATTGTTTATGTTCCTGTCCTCAAACTCGAACAAGGCCTTGTGCACTTTCTTTCATGTGACTATTCCTGTATTTGACAAATTGAATGTTGCCCTTCAGACTTCTTCCCCACAAGTTCACTTGTCATTAGAACTTTTAATGGATTTGCTAAAGCAGCTGTTCACCAAGTTTGTTAAGCCCATAATTGTCAAAAGCTCATTGCTTGAAGTTGAGTACAACTTGATTCAAAATCAAAGAAGTGATGATGATTTAGTTATTGGCATTCAAACTTCGAACATAGTGAATGATCTCCAGGATACAGATAAATTCCTTTTCTTTTCATCAGTGAGAAACTACTTTTGTACTGCCTGTGACTACATCATCAACAAGTTTCCACTCAAGGATGACGTGTTAAAGAAAGCTCAAGTTGCTACGTTAGACAAAATTGAAGATGCACAGTTTTCTTCCATTCGTCTTTTCTTGGAAAAGTTTCCCATCATGTTATGCAAGGAAGAGAATGAAACTACAGATGAGGTGGTGAATGAGCTTCAGAGGCAGTCCACAGGTCCACAGGTAGATGACACTTTGGCTGCACATCAAGATGCTGCAAGTGATTCCAGTTTGGCACAAATATCAAGAATTCGTGGAGCTGATGGACTACGTAAGTATAACCGAATTTCTAGAGTAATGTTCTCTATTCTCACCATACCCCATCGCAATGCAGAATGTGAACATGTTTTCCGCCCTGTGAAGAAAAATAGAACACAGTTCAGATCATCCATTTCCAATGAATCTCTGGAGTCTATTTCTATTTTGAAGACCAGGAGTTCTGGTCCCTGTTATGACAAAACATTTTCTCAAGACTTTTTGCAGGTAGCTAAAAAGGCCGCTACCATGAATTTAAAGTCGAACTAGCATGTGATTTGCAGTGCGTATTATATTATTTCTTGCCTGTGTTACGTTAAACAAGTTTTATTGTGTAAAGCCTTTTTCAATTATCGTATATCTGCTTAATTTATCAAGGAAGTCCTGTTATGTATGCTCCAAACCAATATTCACCACGCCTGCTGCTGATTAACATGGATTTCTTCTGGATTGTTATGTTCATCTACAAATCATGTAAGCAGATGCTCCGAAGAAAATGGAAATTGCAACACCCAGAAGGAGTGGTGCTACATTGCTGCAATTGAACATGCAGGACGAGTGTTCGGTTGTGATTCGATGATTACACTTTCAGGTCCCTCTGACCACAAGTTTGGACAACATTCAATACAGGATGTGCCCACCACGAGCTGCAATACATTGATGAATTCTGCTAGGCATGGAGTCAATAAGGCCCTGGATCGCTTCCTGAGGAATTGTGGCCCATGTTTGCTGCACGGCACGGGTCAGTTGTTCCAGAGTTGTGGGTGGCTGAGGACGGTTGGCCAGTTGTCGACCCGTCATGGCCCACACATGCTCAATAGGTCTGAGGTCCGGGGATCTGGCGGGCCATTCTCTGGTGGAGAGCTTCTCTGGAGATGCTTGCAGTGTGAACCCGGGCATTGTCCTGCTGAAACATCCCATTAGCAATGTTCGCCATCATAGGGACAACCACTTGATTGAGTACCCTATCAACGTACTGTCGAGCAGTCATAGTGCCCTCAACAATCACTAATTGTGATTTCATATTAAAGCCAAGAGCTCCCCAGACCATAATGCTTGGTGTTGGCCCTGTGTTCCTCTCGACAATAAGGTCTGAATTGCTTATAAGATCGTGACAAAGAAAGTGTTTCTCCAATTGGATGATTGTATTTAACTGTATGCAGCTCGCATAATCTTGGCGAGGTGGTTTTCACCACAGAGCAACTTTACACCGTAATAGGCACGCAGCTTTTTGTATTTAGTTTTCTGGCAACTTGTTTTAAATTATTGACTAAAATGTTTCTAAATGCAGAGAATCCATAACTCCATTAAGATTCGGGTTCCATAATTCATGCAAAATGAGGTTCGTTCGTGAGAGGTCATAACCCCCTTTCAGTGATTACCGTATGGTACTTTACGTAGACTAGGGAGAAGATGTAAATGAGCATTTAGAAAAAATTGTCACCAGTTGTTTAGTTTATTAAATTATGGTAATATTTTCCACGGTTGGATTTTAAGGTGGAACCGCAACTGCTATCAAATATCGCTTTCCTGCAATACCTGGAATATGTATATAATTATAAAATGATTATTGGTTAAATAAGTGTTAATAGATAGGCTATTATAATTATAATGATTAAATAAATCTTAAAGAAGAAACTACGCGTTGTTAGTAAATATTAGGCCTACCGGTACGGCGAATAGCCTATAACTCGTAGCTTCCGTCACAATTTAGCATTTAAACAGGTCACGTCAATGCATAATATACTAATGCATAATATACTATGAACGTGCCTTAGAACTTTCGGACTATTCGCATCGCGCAGCTGAGAATCGGGGTCTTCGTCCTTTGGACTATGAAGAGGACTCTCCCAAATAGGGCAGTGATTCAAGGACCAAACAGTGTTGAGTGAAGGGTTTCTTTTGTTCTGTGTACTGGATGTGCTCTTCCAAATTTTGGAGGGGTTCTGTTTTGGTTCAATTTATTGTGTTCTTGATGGCTGTAATAATATTTTATATGTATGTAATATTTTAATAAAGCAATGGGCCCTCAGCCCGGTCTGCCCCCTTCGCCAGGCGGCTGCGCCCATGCTCGACTCGGCTTCGCCTCCTAGATACGCGCCTGTCCCGGGTGTGTATATAAGGGGGCAGGCCGGGTCGGGCGGGAGCAGTCGTTTGGTGGAGGTAGCAACCAAATAGCAAATTATAATAATATTCTCACATGTAACATATTTAATTTGCACCAACTTAATACAATGGTAGTCTAAGATATGTTAGACCACTGCCGTTTGAAATGTGCAAATCTCACACTCTGTAGGCAATCTGTTTGATATGGTCGTCTCCGATGTAAAGTTTTACTAATTACTCTTTCAGGAGACACTTGTCTTTGGAATAGAGCCAGGCAAAAAGCTCTTGAGTTCCGATCGGTCTCTTTGGACGAGAATGAAAACGGAAATGCTGGTTCCGGAACTGGTATTACCGATAATGTGGGCTTGATAACGATAATTTTTGACATTATCGCTCGTTCTCGCTTGGGCAATATGGCACTGCCTGAAGGCACTGAGGCTTGTTGTGTAAGGATTCAATGGAACTTGTTCATTCCGTTGACTGGAGTCTTCGAATTGGAAGAATCCACTCTCTCTCTTAAGTTAACAGCCCTGGGGCTGGTTTGCAGCAACTCGCCAATCTTCTCTATTCTCCGCCATCCTCTTCAATTCACAAAATGATTTGGTGTTCGTGTCTGTCATTAATTGTGTGATGTATGCAAGTGGTGGTCTTCCTCTAGTGTTTTTCCCTTCTAATATCCCTTCGATGACTCTTGCTGGCAGGCTATTATGTCTGAGAATATGTCCCAACATATTTGCTCTTCTTGTTTTCAGGGTCTTCATAAAGCTTCTACTTTCTCCTGCTCTTCTGAATACCTCTTCATTTGTCATATGTTGTATCCAACTGATCTTAAGCATTCTTCTCCAGCACCAAGCCTCAAAAGCCATCAACTTCCTCTCTTCTGACTTCCCTATTGTCCAGGTCTCACTACCATACAAAGCCACTCTCCACACGTATGTCTTCAACAGTCTTTTTCTTATTTTTAGGTCTATACTTCTGGATGTGAAGAGATTCTTCTTTCTATAAAAGGCGTTCTTTGCCTGAATAATTCTACTCCAAATTTCTCGTTTGCTGGTTCCATCATACGTTATCAAGCTTCCCAGATACTTATATTCCTTCACATGTTGTATTCTATCATTCTCGATATAAATTGCTGGTGCTCTTCTATGATCTTCCTGGTTCCGACTGCATACGAGTATTTTTGTTTTATTTTTATTCATCTTCATGTTAAATTCGTTTTTAAGGATGTTATTCATTACATGAAGTATCTGTTGAAGATCATCTTCATTATCTGTTGTTAAAGCAATGTCATCTGCGAATCGGAGCATGTCAATCTTTTCCCCATGTATATTTACTCCAACTTGAATCTCTTCTCTTATCCTATTTATGGCATCTTGGACATACAAATTAAATAAGTAAGGAGATAGCGAGCATCCTAGAATCCACTCAACTTCAAAAATATCATATTAACAGACTACCTAAGGTATATTGAGCATATCATCCTAATACTGTAGCATAACGAAGGAGATTTTGATCGTCAGTCGGTATTATTTGGTCATTAAATTTCAGCAAAGGAAAATTCTATTTGACGTGTACATATTAAGATTTTTTCGTGTAATGCCACATTCAAGCACTACCGTATGTAACGTTCTCGTGATCGAACCTGGAAATTCAAAACACTCGCTATATTTCTGAAGCCCCTGTGATGCAACTGAGTACTGACGTATCATTTTTGTAGTAAGATACTGGTAAAGCGGTCGATATAAACAATAAAACGTAACGAAAAAAATATATTCCCCCTACCAAGTATCGAGCCCCAGTCCTTTCATTCATGAGTCCAACGCGTAACCAATTCAGCCACTGAGACTCTTATACACAGAGGGAAAATGTCACAAACATACACAGTGAAAACTTTTGTGCTGGATACTTGACTCTCTTTACTTCAAATGCTCCTACCAGTTTGAATAATATTCTCTAGTTGTCCGGCATACGGTAAAATAATGTTCACCTTCAAGAATAAGATTGATTTTATCTTTCGTAATAATGGCTTTGCCATATGCTTAAGCCACCGCCATTTCAATCGCGTTCCTATGCTCGTGCTCGCGCGTTGCATCATGGTTGCTATTGTCCGTCCAGAGTTAAGAGTGTACTACGGGCTCTTATGGGCTTTTACATTTAGCGGACTCCCCCAGAATTGATGACTACGAAGTCTTTAAAACTGGATTTTCGCTATGTTATTTAATAGGTTAATGGTCATGGGTGGAGAGTACATGATCCTCAGCATTCATTTAATGATATGTAATTCTTACATTCTTGATATGCAACATGATTTTGTAATGTATCTGACAGCAGTGTCTGCGCGCTAGATGGAACAGCGCGCGCGCTGTAGTACGTGTCTTTGCTCTCCACTGAATGCACGAGTCCAGATCTCTCCAAGATATTTGAAACAGTGTTGGAGTGTAAGGATCGTTTTGTGTAATATAAATATAATTGTGATTTAGGTATTAGTGGCATTAAAGATATAGCTAATGTTCCGTTTTAGAAACGTAAACCGGCGGAAATTTTAAGGCGCAGAGATCGACAGATAGTTTGTAACGTCTACAATTACATAAAGAGCAAGAATCAGGAGAAAAGTGCTGCTGTACGTTTTTGGAAAACCCGTGATGATGATATATTATTATTAACTACTCACCTGCAGTAATGTGCGTAACAGAACTTTCATGCAGTTAAATTACGCGATTTGTGCCGAATGAGAAGCTTGTAGTTTTGTGTAAAATAAACCGCTAAGGCTCATTATGAAATGGATAATGATTGTTTGGAGAAATATTTTAAAGAACAGATTGTCGCAAATTTCCCACATCAGTCTGTAGTATTTGCCATTCATTGCCCAATGTACGCTGTGCCACTGAATTTTTTGTTTTCTTTCTTTCATCTATCTATACCGAACTCGATAGCTGCAGTCGCCAGTATTCGGGAGATAGTGGGCTCGAACCCCATTGTCGGCAGCCGTGAAGATGGTTTTACGTGGTTTCCCATTTTCACACCAGGCAAATGCTGGGGTTGTACCTTTATTAAAGCCACGGCCACTTCCTTCCCACCCCTAGCCCTTTTCTGTCCCATCGTCGCCATAAGACCTACCTGTGTCGGTGCAACGTAACGCAACTTGTAAAGAAAATCTTTCATCTACGCGTGTAATAATATGTGAAGTATCATATGATAAGAACAAAATTACTTGTTACAGGCCGGAAGTTTGTTTTAGACGATTGAAGCCTGCGGGTGAGCCTGTACACAGTCGCTCTCTCACCCTATCGCTTCACATTTGTCACCGCCGATCTGATGTAATGGCATTCCAGACTTGAGCACGTGGCGACACCGACTTGCTGACAGTACAGTCAACGTCGAAGTATTGTGTGACATGGAAATACACGTTGCGTCATTATGTTTGCCAATGACTGTACTTCAGTAGGAGTGTGAGACAGCTTTGTCAATCATCGGACCGCTTGGGGCAGCTGATAACAACACAGGTACTGCAGTAACTCGCCTCCAGGCTTCCATTAAGATATTTCACTCGTCTAAAACAAACAAACATCCGGCCTATATTTCCGGGTACTCTCTTCGCCTCTGCAGATGAAAGTGACTCACTGGGATCTGTGTAGGTGTCGTTGCGACAGATTTGTATCCTGTCACTGACCTAGGCTAACCTTGGAGAATATTACGTATTAAACTTGGTCCGTATCTAACGGATGACTCAGGTTAGCTTCCATGTAATTTCAATTGTTTTGTCATAGCCATGCCGTACGTAACTAAAATTCCAGTGTAAATAAATAGTAATATTGTCGCAGTATTTATAATCCGTTCTAAGCATTGTTATGTACGAAGTACGTCCAGAAAGTGAGTTCCGTTTGGTAATAACATTAAATTGTGTACGGATACAGAAAAATTATTTATTGCACAAAATTCTACAACCCTTAAACGAGTTTCTGTATACCTTCTTCATAGACGTGTGCCGCCTGTGTCTTCAACTAGTTGTACGGTCCGCTGCAGCGCAGTTCCGCTTATGCGCGTTAGACGCTCTATCAAGGAAAAGAAACGTGCGCCATTTGGAGAGCGCTGTCAGCCACGTACGCGTTGTTGTGCATGTTTACTCGTACAATGTCGGTGTTGATTGAAAATCCCGCCGCTTGTGAAATCAGATCTGTGATTCATTTTCTGAATGCTAGGAAAGTGAAACCAATTGAAATTTATCGGCAAATTTGCGAAGTGTATGGACAAAATGCGATGAGTGATTCAATGGTGAGAAGATGGGTCCGACAGTTCAATGAAGGACGTAGTGAAGTGCACGATGAAGAACGAAGTGGGCTTCCATCTTTTGGTTACAGAAGAACTGGTTCACGCGATTGATGACAAGATCCGGGAAAACCGCAGGTTTACAATTAGTGCTCTCGCTATGGAATTTCCCCAAATCTCACGATCACTAATTCATGAAATTGTTACCGAAAAACTGAAGCCTCCGTGGCTTAGGCGGCTTCACGCCGGCCTCTCACCGCTGGGTCCGTCGTTCAAATCCCGGTCACTCCATGTGAGATCTGTGCTGGACAAAACGGAGGCAGACAGGTTTTTCTCCGGGTACTCCGGTTTTCCCTGTCAAAATTTCATTCCAGCAACACTCTCCACTATCATTTCATCTGTCATTCATTTAATCATTGCCCCAGAGGAGTGCGTCAGACCTCGGCAGCCTGCACAGTTCATATCCTCGCCGCTAGATGGGGGCTTCATTCATTCCATTCCTGACCCGGTCGGAGACTGGAGCAGGCTGTGGATTTTCATTTGTTACCGAAAAACTGAACTTTCGTAAACTTTGCCGACGTTGGGTACCAAAGATTCTTACGGAGCAACACAAAAAAAACGGATGGGTAGTGCACTTCAGTTTTTGACCCGTTACAATGAAGGCGGCGAAGAATTTCTGACACAGATAGTCACAGGAGATGAAACTTGGGTTTCTTTCGACACCCCTGAAAGTAAGCGGCAATCAATGGAATGGAGGCACACTTCATCCCCAGCAAAGGTTAAGCCGAAACAAATCTTGACACCTCGGGAAACGATGTGCGCAGTGTTCTGGGACTGGGAAGGCATCTTACTCATTGATTTCTTACCACGTGGTCAAACAATCAACGTAGATGCTTACTGCGAGACACTTAGGAAATTGTGCCGCGCTATACAGAATAAGCGCCGAGGGTTGCTGTCAAAAGGTGTTGTTTTTCTTCACGACAACGCACGACCACACACTGCAAATGTGACGAAAAACCTCCTACAGGGATTTGGCTGGGACGTGTTTGACTACCTTCCGTACAGCCCTAACCTCGCTCCTAGCGACTGTTCACACATCTCAAGTCTTCCCTTGGCGGTCAATACTTCAACAATGACGACGAGCTGAAAGAAGATGTTTCCAACTGGTTGAAGACACAGGCGGTAAACTTCTATGAAGAAGGTATCCAAAAACTCGTGCCACGCTATGACAAATGCCTGTAAAAGTTCGGCAGTTTTGTGGAAAAGTAGTTTTAAGAGGTGTAGAATGTTGTGCAGTAAATAATTTTTCTGTATCTGTACACAATATAATTTTATTACCAAACGGAACTTACTTTCTGGACGTGCCTCGTAAATCAATTACTATCCCCCACTCCTTAGGGGAATAACTCAGTCTTTATCTTTATTATTAGGGGGGCAGTGGTGGTTCTAACCCACACAGTCCAACATCTAGACCCCTAAGCTACTCAAGGGGGGCTGTGCGGGTTCTAACGCAGACACTTTTAGATATTTCCCGTACCCATGGTCGGATTTTAACAAATGAGGTGTCGTAGGACTCGGGCTAAAACCCTCTTTCCTCTGGACAACTTATTTCAACCCTAAAATAAAACCTACCCCCTACCAGGGGTGAAATAGTATTTTCTTATTAAAAGTTGCTTTCCATGTGCTACATATATACAATTCAATGC
Source organism: Meconema thalassinum (assembly GCA_946902985.2). Classification (NCBI taxonomy): domain Eukaryota; kingdom Metazoa; phylum Arthropoda; class Insecta; order Orthoptera; family Tettigoniidae; genus Meconema; species Meconema thalassinum. The sequence continues at coordinate 3,830,225 of OX336392.1, read as the reverse complement.
TCATAGGAAATTAAACGTTGTTACACACAGGAACTATGAATTAACATTTTTCTTTTACGCATACGCATACAATAATGTCTTGTGTAAGAGTGAGAGCAAAGGGATAGGAAAGTGGTAGAAAAATGGGAGCAAAAAGTGTTAGTGGTAGAATATGGTGGAAAAGTGGTAGCAAAAAAGTGCTAGTGGTAGAAAAATGATAGAAAAGTGGTAGCACTTTTAGACACCTCTTGTAGAGTTTGCGTGGCTTTTGATAGTGTTGTTCGCTTTGCAGATGGCCTGAAAGAGGGTTTAAACACAACGTTTTAAGGAGAGGATAAATGTTTTTTCACAAAGAAGTCACTATGTTGAGAAACACTATGTTTTTGTTGAGCATGCTTTTTCATGTCCTTTTGATCATGTTTTGTTAACACGAACGGTGTTTCATTTGGTATACCACCTTGATGAGTACCCACACTTAAAACCTTCCCATGTTGACTTTTTATACCATAATTCTACCACTAGCACTTTTTTGCTACCACTTTTCTACCATTTTTCTGCCACTAACACTTTTTGCTACCACTATTCTACCATTTTTCTACCACTTTGCTATCACTTTCCTATCCCTTTGCTCTCACTTTAACTCGCGACATAGGTGTGTTCATGTGTGGAAACATTAATAATGACGTCAGTGAAAACATGAACTCACTTGTCAAATCGTGCGAACGTCACATCCTGTTACAGAAAAAAAAAGAGACGGGGTAGCCAAATTATAATGATAAGACTGAAAGACTTGGCGAGGCTGTCTGTCTCTCGCCAAGGCAGACCGGGTTCGATTCCCGGTCAATGTATGTGAGATTATCGAAGTGAAATGCCATGTCCTGTGGTTCGGATTCCATGTAAAAAGGCGGTCATGGGGATCATGATAGCGTGATTAACGGTCGGTGGCGTAGTCGGTAGCATGCTGAACTGCTGTTCCCAAGATAGCGGGTTCAAACCCGGCCGAAGTCGTCGGATTTTTTAAGAGCGTTAAAAATCCTTCAGTATGCCTTCCTTCGGAGGGGAAGTAAAGCCGGCGGTCCCATGTCATAGATTTATGGCATGTAAAAGATCCTTTCACAGTCTAAACTTGTGTAAAGCAAAATTTGTTTGGTTAGATTTCGTCAGAACGCTCTATCAAAGTTCCAACGTTCACCACTAGGTATCATTGATATCTGGTGGCGAAAGTTGCAACTACTTGAAATTGAACGGAACTTGTAGCTCACCCTTTAGGGTGTCCGCTGGAAGCAGCTACAGACTCAGGCGAGCCGAACATGTCCTCGGACACTCCCGGCACTAAAAAAAAAGCCATACGATAAATAAATAACGGTCACGTTAAACTACAAGTTTCCCTTTTGTTGTTGATTAATTAATTTAGGGGCTTTGCGACATTGTGGTCATGTAGTCCGGTGCACTTGGATGTGTGTAGAATTTGTCTGCGATGGCTGTATTGGTAATGCAGATGAGGATTGGGGAGGAGGTGGCCATGGCCTTATTACAAACATAGTGGTAAGCATTATGCTGTGATAAACAGGGCTGCACAATGGTTGATTGGATATTCTTTGCAAACTTTCAAATCATGTAATTCATGTCAGACATGTTGGATATTTTTGTTCATGTGTGAAACTATCAAGTACCAATACCTAGTTGGTTACACAACTGTGGATCAACCATGCAAAGAACATGACCTTTCTTATCGCCATAGTCATCCTGGTTTAAGAAATGTAACGGATCAAGTATCGTTGGAAAAAGCTAAACAACGTTTGGCATCCTGTGATGCCTCAGTGAGAGAGGTTGTGATGTGTGTTATGAAAGGAAAGTTAATGATATTTGGACATAAACATTGAAAGAAAAGAATGAGGAATTGATATATCTTTGTGTTCTATTTTTTTTTTGTAAAGGGCTATTGGCTATAAAATAAAGAGAAGGTTTCCCAGAGCATGATGTTTTTTCTCATTCTAAAAATGGTGATAGGTATAACCTAACTTAACCTTGTCACATGACATGTTCTACAAGTTTAGACTTGCTTTAAGACTGGTTATGACATCGCACATAGCTCACCTAACTTAATGTAACATATCAGAACCTAACCTAACGTGTTGGCTTATATATTGGCTTATTTGACAAGTTATTTTTGTCAATGTATTTATTGTTTTTTATTGGTTTTGGAAAGTATCTCAAAGACTGTGAATATTTAAAGACTTAACCTCAACTCATCTAACATAACCTAACTTAACCTTGCCACGTGACATGTTCTACAAGTTTTGACTTGCTTTAAGACTGGCTATGACGTCACACATAGCTCACCTAACTTAATGTAACATATCAGAACCTAACCTAACGTGTTGGCTTTTTGTATTGGCTTTTGTTTTGGCTTATATATCGACTTTTGTATTGGCTTATTTGACAAGTTATTTTTGTCAATGTATTGAGTAGGTTTTTTTTTTTTTATTGATCTTATAAGTATCTCAACATAACCTTGCCACGTGACATGTTCTACAAGTTTAGACTTGCTTTAAGACTGGCTATGACGTCACACATAGCTCACCTAACCTAATGTAACATACCATAACCCAACCTAACCTAACCCCATGTGTTGGCTTATTTATTGGCTTTTGTGTTGGCGTACATATCGGCTTTGTATTTGCTTATCCGTTTAATTTGACTCGGCGGTCATTCTCGCAATTGTTTTATCAATCATCATGATCATGCTTTCAGCAAGCATAAACAAACCACTCGCATACGCCTCTACGATTCATGATTCGTGAAATATCAATGAATGCGTTGTCAAGCATGGCCACCGCATAAGCCTCTACAATCCATGATTCATCAAATAGTGCATTCCTACACGTGCATGATACGTTTTACTAACGCAGCGATTTACAATCTTGCACCTGTTGTCAAGTCAGTCAGCACATTGCAATACGCTCAAATAACATTCACATCCTGTCAGTCTGCTCTCCAGCAAGTTTGTTTTTTCTACTCGCTTCAATCAACATATAACCAAGTTCTGTTTCCCTTTCATCTGATCATAGAATTATCATTTGTCATGTAACCCATCATCGTTTACACGTTAAAGATTCCCTTTGGGAGTAAAATATCTGAAAAACGAACCCTCGCTCTGTCATAAACCGACCAGGGGCCGATAACCTCGATGTTAGGCCCCTTAAAACAACAATTATCATCATCATCATAAACCGACCCGTCAAAATATCGGAAAACAAACCCTCAGGCTGTGTTTCTATCTCCCAAAATTTTAATAATGGCACCCCGTCGTGTTCGTTAAGCCGCCATTTTGGACACGATGACGGCCTAGGGTGGGGGCTTAACGAAGCCCTGAGAATCAAAACGATCTAAAAATTTTCCGAGCATGGTCTCCAATCAAAACGTCCCTGATTGGCTGAGCACTTATTGGGTCCTTCCCGCCACACAGCCGTAATCAAATCCGCCATTAACCTCAATTTAACATAACCTAAGTTACTTAAATTACAAATATTAATAATGTTGGTGAAGGGTGGGTGACTTGTGGATTAGATAAGCCATTTTTAGTGTTGCCTTCTATAGATTTGTGGTTTTTTGGCAATCTCGTTATCTTGTAGACATTAAGATAAATAGTTATATCTCGGGGGCCTATCACTCAGTAGGCCGGTTTATCACAACAGTAGCAACTATTACGAATAGCTGTACTATAGTAAGATTTTTCTGCACCTTCGCGAAATAGTGGCGGTGGTTTGAGATTATTTTTGACTACGGTACCATTATGGGGTTTTAATAGTTTTTCATAGAGCATTTTTGTTGTCTTGTAGGCATGATTGATTTGACAAGTTAGGTCTGCATGTAGCCTACAGTTTTTTTTTCTGGTTTTTGGAATAATGCTCATTCTCTTTAACATTAAGTGCAACCGTGTTGACCGACTGAAAGACATTGAATATTTCGTTTACTAAGGCAGCACTGAAATTTGGGTTCCAACACGATATGGACTTGGAACTTATGTTCGCTTAACAAAATAACGATACATCAACAAGTCATCCTTGTAATCTCTGCAAATAATAAAAATATTTCCCATCCAATATAGGCCTATTCATGTTGAACGGTAGAAAGTTATCAACCTTTATTAAGGCAACACTGAAAAATGTTCATTTTGATCTAGCCTACTTACTCGGAGTCATCTGCATCAATGTCCCTAGAGGTTCAGTTTTTTAAATTCTCCCTTTCTATGGTCAAATAACACATGGATGTTCCCTATTTTTCTTAAGGGGATTCAATGATCTTATGCTGAACGAATTAAGAATAGGGCATGTATCAGGATAAAAATAATGTCCATAACCATCAGAAACTTGAGAACACAGATCAGGAGAATGTTGATCGACCATGGATGCAAGACCAGAAAGTCTTAAAGAGGAGTGTTTCATTTAGAGGCTTGGAACATCATGGTCAAGACCCCTGTACTTGGGTGAGTGCTCAATTTGTTTGAAAACCCGTTAACAGATCATAAGTTAATCTGTGGCTGGAATCCACTCCGTCCTATGCTAAGCTGTGTGTACTGGGCACCATTAGTGTTCTGTGACTACTGTATCAATTTCTGAAAATTGTGTCATAGGCCTATGCATAGACAAGTCGCTGAGAATGTTCTCTGAATGGTGAATACCAGTAGGCTAGCCTACTTAGCTGCCTCCTTCACTAGCATTTCCAGGCACCTGGTTAGTTGGTAAAATGAAATAGAAAAATCACTTGAATGATTCAAGTTGTCCTTGATTGCCCTCGAGGGACAGTGTACCCCATTCCAGATCTTAGTTCAGAATTAGTTTCCTTGACAGAGTTGGAGAAACAGTCACAATACGTATGGTACTACTAGACCTAGTACGGTACATGTAGATGGAAGCATTGTGAGACCAACCACTAGGTAGCTTATGTCCCATTAGTTGGGAGTGTTGGGGAATGGGAGATTGGTTCAATATTTCAGCCTATGTTGTTGTATATTTCATTAATATATGAGATCTAAAAGTGTATCATAGGAATATTAAAGCAAACCATAATATATTACCAGTTGGTCAATTGGATACAACAATTCAATGAAACATTCTGTTAATAATTAGGAAGTGTCGTAGGCAACCAGAGAAGCGACACAAGAAAAAACACCTGAGTCTTCCAGGCAGTTGTCATCAACTGTATTTCACATAGAGAAGAATGACTAAAATGGTTCCTCATGAAAAAAACAACTGGTCAATGGCTTGAAAGACAGTAGTAAGGACTTACATGCTGTCAGTAAAAGTGGAGCTAAGAAAGATGTCTGGAATATTTAAATCAGTAGTTGATAGCCATGATTTTTAAAATTACCCTAGTTAATTGCACCTTAATATGATTAGTAGCCTACCGGTATGTGCAAGATTTTAAATGGTAGGTTTTCCTGTGAACCAAAAAACAGCTCTTAACATGGATTATGTTCAGATTAGGCCTACAAGTTATTGGGAGGGAGGTTTATTTTACATACCTGTTGCACATAAAATGAGCTTCTGATTAGAGCTCTGTGGGAATGTTTAAATGGTTTGATGATACAGGATTTATCAAGCCTCTTTCTATGCATCTTTTAAAAACATTTTAACAATTCATAAATTACTGTCATCATTGCTAATGCTGTAATCTGTCATGTTTATTTATGCAGCATGAGGAATTAGGAAACATTGGTAGGATTGGTATATTGAGTGGATATATAGTAGGATAAAATGCAACTGTGTCATGGAAACCTAAGATGTATTTTTATTTCTCAACTTGATTTTCTGTAGACTCCAACACAGCCCACCACCAGGGGGGAAAAAAAAGTGTTGGTGATGTTTAATGAGAGCAAATCTTGAAATACTGTGATTTAAGTGGTTGGTATCAAAAGCTGTATAGGAAAAATGAAAATGTGAAGTCACGCCCAAGTTTATGAAGCCTTGCCAGACTCGGCTGAAATTATCTTCGATGCAAATCAAGTCTCAATAGTTAAAACTTTACGACGACCTTTGACATGAGCACTATAATAGGCCTACATTTAGGATCGACATAGCCTGCAGTAGGTCTTGTGCTACTGTATGCACCTGGGCATGTTAAAAAAAACTCAGCATGCAGGTTAATAAGGTAGTATATTACTATAAATCTATCTCAAGCAAATCCAAGAAGTTACCAGACTGAGAAACTACATATCAATATTTAAACAAAAAAAGGGTGGCAGTGAACTGCACTTTTAATCCTTGCTTCATTAGTTAAACCATAATATTTGTACATAAATACAGTAAGGACTTCACATTACAAACGGCCACTTAAATTATATGCCTTATTAGGCATAACCTACAAATTACATTTCATGAAATTGGTAAATATAAGCAGACAGCAACATCAATATGCAATGGTCGATAATGTAGTTTTATAGTGCACAAAAGGTTATTGTACTGAATGTATTTCGAACTGATGAATAAAACTGGTAGAAACGACAGCCAATTGATTTACATCCATTACATCCAAAGTAGTAGAAACTTTCAGTTGATTGGCAAGAGTGTAGATTTGTACTTTTATTTTCACAAATTTTGATGAACAGTGTCACGCGTCAATTTAAATATAAACGCACATACAATTCCTCATCAATAAGTGATTTGCACTTCATACTGTCATGAACTGGAATAGATTTCTAGCAATTTAATTGATGTAGAAATCTATTCCTCTCGCCACCATGTTGGTGATAATTGTAAACAAACCCGAGGGCAGCCAATGGCTGGTAATAGTTGCCAGCCAATAACAAGCCAGGATGACGCGGATCATAATTCGCGTTTCACTCTCATTGCGTTTTAACTTCAGATTTCGGATCAGCTGTTCGTTAACGCCACGGGGTGCCATTATTAAAATTTTGGGAGATAGAAACACGCCCTCAGCCTGTTCTAAACCAACCCGTCGAAATATCGGAAAACGAACCCTCGGTCTGTCCTAAACTGACCCGTCGAAATATCATTTGATCATAGAATTATCATTTGTCATGCAACCCATCATCGTTTACACGTTAAAGATCCCCTTCGTAAGTAAAATATTGGAAAAACGAACCCTCGCTCTGTCATAAACCGACCCGTCGAAATATTGGAAAACAAACCCTCGGCCTGTTCTAAACTGACCCATCAAAATATCATCTGATCATAGAATTATCATGTCATATAACCCATCGTCGTTTACACGTTAAAGATCTCCTTTGGGAGTAAAATATCTGGAAAACGAACCCTCGCTCTGTCATAACCCGACCCGTCAAAATATCGGAAAACAAACCCTCAGCCTGTTCTAAACCAACCCGTCGAAATATCGGAAAACGAACCCTCGGTCTGTCCTAAACTGACCCGTCGAAATATCATTTGATCATGGAATTATCATTTGTCATGCAAGCCATCATCGTTTACACGTTAAAGATCCCCTTCGTAAGTAAAATATTGGAAAAACGAACCCTCGCTCTGTCATAAACCGATCCGTCGAAATATTGGAAAACAAACCCTCGGCCTGTCCTAAATCGACCCGTCAAAATATCATCTGATCATAAAATTATCATTTGTCATATAACCCATTATCGTTTACACGTTAAAGATCCCCTTCGGGAGTAAAATATCGGAAAAACAAACCCTCGCTCTGTCATAAACCCACCCGTCGAAATATTGGAAAACAAACCCTCAGCCTGTTCTAAACCAACCCGTCGAAATATCGGAAAACGAACCCTCGGTCTGTCCTAAACTGACCCGTCGAAATATCATTTGATCATAGAATTATCATTTGCCATGCAACCCATCATCGTTTTACACGTTAAAGATCCCCTTCGTAAGTAAAATATTGGAAAAACGAACCCTCGCTCTGTCATAAACCGATCCGTCGAAATATTGGAAAACAAACCCTCGGCCTGTCCTAAATCGACCCGTCAAAATATCATCTGATCATAGAATTATCATTTGTCATATAACCCATTATCGTGTACACGTTAAAGATCCCCTTCGGGAGTAAAATATCGGAAAAACAAACCCTCGCTCTGTCATAAACCCACCCGTCGAAATATTGGAAAACAAACCCTCGGCCTGTCCTAAACCGACCCGTCAAAATATAGATTGTTCTATTAAGCACGGTCATTATAACCAGTAATAGTCTTGTTAAAACACACGCCTAGCGGTATCCTCTCTCTCTCTCTCTCTCTCTCTACAACCACTCATCATGAACATTTAGCCAGCCATATAGGTCATGATTGAGAAATTCAAGAAATCGAAGAAGAACTTTGAAATGTCAACATTATTGTTTAAGCCCTCACCCATTAAAATGGGCATTGCACTTGAGTTGTTGGCTTTTGTATTGGATTTTGTGTTAGCCAGGAAAGTGTGACAGGCTTTAGCAGCCAGCACTGTTTCAAATCCTCACCGCTAAATGAAGGATTCATTCATTCCATTTCTTAATCTGCTCGGTCAACTAAAAGCTGGCTGTGGATTTTCATTTTTCAATCCTGTCTTTACGAAGCAAGAGTTGAACCATTACATACAGCTCTACGATCCATGATTTTTGAAACAGCAATGAATGCATTTTGTAAGCATGAAACGCCATGCCCGACCACCGGTTTCGTTCATTCATAGCTTATGGGCTAGCGTGCTAGGCTTTGACCATTTTAATAATACATTACTGTTATGATAAGGGATTTATCATTTTTCAATCACGCCTTTACCAAGCATGAGTTGAACCATTGCAGACAGCTCTGCGATCCATGGTTCATGAAATAGCAAGCATGGCTATCGTGATCCGCCAGATCCAAAAACGAACCGTCGTATTACGACCCGCCGTTCCATCGAAATAGCCATGGATTTTTTCAAAGAGGGCTTGGTCACAGTGGCCGGATAAGATTTTTTTTTATTTTTATTGTTTTCCAAATGTTTTTAGCAAAAGTGTCGTTAGGCCCTTTGGCAACATTTCAAAAATACATTCAAAAAGGGAGCGTCATTTCAAGTCCCTAGCCTTATTGGTTCATGAGATATGAAAAGCGCATGACCTATTAGTTTTCGATCTTTTGGTTAAATTCTTAAAGAAAACACTCATTCAAAAATCTTTATTCAAAAAGCCCGCCCTCTTACAAAATCACCAAGCGCGCATGCGTAAAAACAAAAAACAAACAAATGCAAATCCATTATGGCATCGACTCGTTGACAAAAATTTTGAAAAATATAACGAGTGTTCCATAGGAAAGAGGACGTTAGCCAGAGTCATATGACACCTCATTTGTCAAAATTCGACCATGGGTTTGCGAGCTATTAATTATTTAACATTCGCTTGGCCACCATGTTTGTTTTTTGGGCACAGCCACGCCATCTGTCTTAGGACTCTCATCACTCCTCATCTATAAATCATTATTCAAAGAGCCCGCCCTCTTACAAAAACCCTAAGTGCGTATGCGTAAAAGAAAAATGAAAACTGTTAATTCATAGTGGCTTTTCATCGTTCACATGCATCCTGTGTGTAACAACGTTTAATTTCCTATGAGCATTGAACTGTATATATGTAGCACATGGAAAGCAACTTTTACTAAGAAACTACTATGTCACCCCTTGTAGCGGGTAGGTTTTATTTTAGGGTTGAAATAAGTTGTCCAGAGGAAAGAGGGTTTTAGCCCGATTCCTACGACACCTCATTTGTTAAAATCCGACCATGGTTTCGGGAAATATCTAAAAGTGTCTGCGTTAGAACCCGCACAGCCCCCCTTGAGTAGCTTATGGGTCTAGCTGTTTGACTCTGTGGGTTAGAACCACCACTGCCCCCTAATTTTATTAAAAACTGATCATCCAAATTCTGTTATTCTTACGGGAATTATAGTAAAAGGTTGCAGATTATAATGGCGCGAAGGATCGAAATTCCGTCGGGACGAGCAGCTTGCTGATACCCAGTCCGGCAGCGGGCTGTACTACTCGTGTGGAGTGCTGTACAATAGCTGCCCTTCTACACTCGCCAGGCGTGGCAACGCTTGTGCCATAAGAGCCCGTAGTACACTCTTAACTCTGGACGGACAATAGTGAGAGCAACGATATTACCTTGGGTGTGTTTCTATCTCCCAAAATTTTAATAATGGCACCCCGTGGCGTTAACGAACAACTGATTCCTCACCTCAAGTTAAAACGCAATGAGAGTGAAACGCGAACTAGGATCCGTGTCATCCTGGCTTGTTATTGGCTGGCAATTATTACCAGCCATTGGCTGCCCGCTGGTTTGTTTACAATTATCTCCAACATGCCGGAGAGAGGAATAGATTTCTACATCAATTAAATTGCTAAAAATCTCATTAAATTGCTAGAAATCTATTCCAGTTCATGACAGTATGAAGTGCAAATCATTTCTTGATGAGGAATTGTATGTTCGTTTATGTTTAAATTGCAGCGTGACACTGTTCATCAAAATTTGTGAAAATAAAAGTAAAAATCAACACTCTTGCTGATCAACTGAAAGTTTCTACTACTTAGGATGTAAATCAATTGGCTGTCGTTTCCACCAGTTTTATTCATCAGTTCGAAATACAGTCAGTACAATAACCTTTTGTGCACTATAAAACTGCTGTCTGAATATATTTACCAATTTCATGACATGTAATTTGTAGGTTATGCCTATGGCATATAATTTGAGTGGCCGTTTGTAATGTGAAGTAGTAGGTAATCTGTGTGTGAAGTCCTTACTGTATTTATGTACAAATATTATGGTTTAACTAATGAAGCAAGGATTAAAAGTGCAGTTTGCGCCACCACCCTTTTTTTAAATTATTTTATATTGTTATGTACAGTAGTTTCTCAGTATGGTATCTTCTTGGATTTGCTTAAGATAGATTTATAGTAATATTCTACCTTATTGACCTGCAGGCTGAGTTTTTTTTAAACATGCCCAGGTGCATTCAGTAGCATAAAACCTACTGCTGCTATGTCGATCCGAAATGTATGCCTATTTTAGTGCTCATGTCAAAAGTCGTCCTAAAGTTTTAACTATTGAGACTTGATTTGCATCGAAGATACTTTCAGCTGAGTCTGGCAAGGCTTCGTAAACTTGGGTGCGACTTCACATTTTCATTTTTCCTATACAACTTTTGATACCAACCACTTAAATCACAGTGTTTCAAGATTTGCTCTCATTAAACATCACCAACAAGTTTGTTTTTCCCTGGTGGTATCCTGTGTTGAAGTCTACAGAAAATAAAGTTGAGAAATAAAAATACATCTTAGGTTTCCATCACACAGTTGCATTTTTAGCCTACTTTTCACATTTTGCAAAAATGAGGAAAAAGTAGACTTATGAGATCGATCCGGGAAAATGTATGTCTGTCTGTCCTTCTGTCTGTCTGTGTGTGTGTCCCCCCTATCAACCCCTAAACGACTGCAGCTATCGAAACCAAATTTGGTATGAGTAAAGATCTATACCGGGACATCTCAATGTCATACTTGAAAATAATGTCAGTGCTACCAACTGCTAAAAAAATCGCAATTGAAATTTGAGCTCCATGTTGGATATCTTGGAATGAATACATGGGAACTATTCCAAAATTGGTACACATATAGATAATAATACTTCAGTTTAATTTTCAGGAGGCCATACATGACAGTGTTGCCAAAATGATTCTAAGCCTACTGATAGGTCCAAATTTTAAATGCATATAACTCCTACACTATCAATTGGATTTCAACCAAATTTCGTATGCACTATGTGTACATAAACAGATATGACTGAGCGTATTCTAAAGATCCACCAGGGCTGCCAACTGTCAATAAATGCTCTCTCTATTTTTTATCCAAATGCCAATATATCAGAAAGTATGCGAGCCCACAGCTTTAAACATTGCACACGTAGGCTGTGTTTTTATCTCCCAAAATTTTAATAATGGCACCCCGTGGCGTTAACGAACAGCTGATCTGAAATCTGAAGTTAAAACGCAATGAGAGTGAAACGCGAATTATGATCCGCGTCATCCTGGCTTGTTATTGGCTGGCAATTATTACCAGCCATTGGCTGCCCGCGGGTTTGTTTACAATTGTCACCAACATGGTGGCGAGAGGAATAGATTTCTGCATCAATTAAATTGCTAGAAATCTATTCCAGTTCATGACAGTATGAAGTGCAAATCACTTATTGATGAGGAATTGTATGTGCGTTTATATTTAAATTGACGCGTGACACTGTTCATCAAAATTTGTGAAAATAAAAGTACAAAGCAACACTCTTGCCAATCAACTGAAAGTTTCTACTACTTTGGATGTAATGGATGTAAATCAATTGGCTGTCGTTTCTACCAGTTTTATTCATCAGTTCGAAATACATTCAGTACAATAACCTTTTGTGCACTATAAAACTACATTATAGACCATTGTATATTGATGTTGCTGTCTGCTTATATTTACCAATTTCATGAAATGTAATTTGTAGGTTATGCCTAATAAGGCATATAATTTAAGTGGCCGTTTGTAATGTGAAGTCCTTACTGTATTTATGTACAAATATTATGGTTTAACTAATGAAGCAAGGATTAAAAGTGCAGTTTGCACTGCCACCCTTTTTTTGTTTAAATATTGATATGTAGTTTCTCAGTCTGGTAACTTCTTGGATTTGCTTGAGATAGATTTATAGTAATATACTACCTTATTAACCTGCAGGCTGAGTTTTTTTAAAACATGCCCAGGTGCATACAGTAGCACAAGACCTACTGCAGGCTATGTCGATCCTAAATGTAGGCCTATTATAGTGCTCATGTCAAAGGTCGTCCTAAAGTTTTAACTATTGAGACTTGATTTGCATCGAAGATAATTTCAGCCGAGTCTGGCAAGGCTTCATAAACATTGCACACGTATAGTGCCCGACAATCTAGATTAGTTTGGAGCAACTTATGTTTGTCAGTGCTACCAACACGATTCTAAGCCTGCTGAAAGGACCAATTTTTAATTGCATGTATCTTCTATGCTATCAATTGGATTTCAACCAAATTTTGTATGTGCTATGTGTACCATAACATATATGACTGTGCATATTCTTTAGAGCAATCATGGCTGTCAACTGTTAATAAATGGTGTTTATATTTTTTACCCTAATATCAATATACCAGAAAGTATGCAAGCCAACAGCTCTAAACTTTGCGCAAGTATAGCTCCTGACATTCTAGATTAATTTGGAGCAACTTATGTATGTCAGTGCTACCAACATGATTCTAAGCCTGCTGATAGGTCCAATTTTAAAATTCCAGTAACTTTTATTCTATTTCATCCAAAATTGGCACAACAATACATCATAATATTTCAAATTATTTCTGACCAACACATGCATGACATTGTTGCCAACATGTTTTTACATGCGCTGATAGGTCCAATGTCTAACTGCATGTAACGTCCATGCTATCCATTGGACTTCAACCAAATTTTGTATTCTGTACCTTAAGAGATGGAACTAAGAATATATTCAGTCACCAGGGCTGCCAACTGTAGAGCTCTATCAGGCTACATCATGCCAGGTATATTTCGAACTAATTAGAAATTTCGATATTACAAAATTCATTTCGTCATTATTCTAGATAGGTCCATAACGATTAATCATTGGCACGAATCTTAAATTTTAAGAAAAGTAGGCTCTGTAGTTCGTCACGGAACTTCGTGTATCCCACTATATCTCCACTCAATATACCAATCCTACCAATGTTTCCTAATTCCTCATGCTGCATAAATAAACATGACAGATTACAACATTAGCAATGATGTCAGTAACTTATGAATTGCTAAAATGTTTTTTAAAAGATGCATAGAAAGTGGCTTGATAAACCCTGCCTGTATCATCAATCCATTTAAACTTTCCCACAGAGCTCTAATCAGAAGCTCATTTTATGTGCAACTGGTATGTAGAATAAACCTCACTCCCAATAACTTGTAGGCCTAACCTGAACATAATCCATGTTAAGAGCTGTTTTTTGGTTCACAGAAAAACCTACCAATTAAAATCTTGCACATAGGCTACTAATCATATTATGGTGCAATTACCTACGGTAATTTTAAAATCCTGGCTCTCAACTACTGATTTAAATATTCCAGGCATCTTTCTTAACTCCACTTTTACTGACAGCATGTAAGTCCTTACTACTGTCTTTCAAGCCATTGACCAGTTATTTTTTCATGAGGAACTATTTTAGTTATTCTTCTCTACGTGAAATACAGTTGATGACAACTTCCTGGAAGACTCAGGTGTTTTTTCTTGTGTCGCTTCTCTGGTTGCCTACGACACTTCCTAATTATTAACAGAATGTTTCATCGAATTGTTGTATCCAATTGATCAACTGGTAATATAGTATTGCTTGCTTTAATATTCCTATGATATACTTTTAGATCCCATACAATAATGAAATATACAACATAGGCTGACATGTTGAACCAATCTCCAATTCCCTAACACTCCCAACTAATGGGACATAAGCTACCTAGTGGTAGGTCTCACATTGCTTCCATCTACATGTACCGTACTAGGTCTAGTAGTACTGCACCCTTATAACTGGATGACCCACCAATATCCTCCGGCTGGAAATAATCTGGGATTGTAGCATCTTGAAGTCCCGGCTAAAAACGACATGGTGCCACTTGGCGAAAACACTCAGAATAAGGGACAGGTATTTTCTCAAACGGAATGTGCTGCATTATCTAACTACAGAACAGTAGGGTCATCTAACTACTTAGGATAAAAAAGTATCTATAAAAATCTCGGGCGTAGGGATGCGGATTAGGTCCCTCGGGAACTCCCACCCTACAGCACATTCCTCTACCATCTAACTACAAGTATAATGCCAGTTTCCTATAAAACAATCAGGAAATCATCAACACGACTCCGTCTATTTATTAAAAAAGCAATACACTTCTCGTGTCGTCGAGTTTTGATTAAATCGCTCTCAAATATAAACAATGAAATAAATATGAATGACTAAGTGTCATTAATCCATATAAAAGTGCAAGTCGTTTCATTAAGAAACCGTAAAAACTGTAACGTGTCAGCTTCAATAAGCTTCTATACAGCGAACAACTGCTGTTCCCTAGGTGACGGGAGTTTATAACAAGAAAAATATTATAAGCTAAAAATTTGAATAATCCCAAAAATAAATGACGTTACCCCTGACGTAGATCTCCGTCATTACAAATACTATTCATTACTCTATACAATTTATCTCCCGCACCCTAACATTAATATTTCTTCCTCTAGGAAGCGCAAAATCTCTACACAAAGTTTTAAAGTTTAAATTTTAAAATATAAAACACTCCTAAGTTAAATCTATTTACGAATCTATCTGAAATACATTTAATATAACATTCTATACAATGAAAATAATCACGTCGTAGTTCATCAACTACTTATTTAGAATAAAAATATATACAACGCGTTCCTTCCTTTCTCCTGACAATACAACATGTAATTGTCCTTCTACTTCACCCCTTCCTCTCAACGGGCTTCAGAAAAATATTACTTCACTCTACTTGGTCTTGTTCGTGTTTTACGTTACAATCTGGGATTCTATAATCCATACAATTAAGTAGAGACTAGTTCAAAAACCTCCTACAACTTATCTGTTCATGTAATAAATATACTTAATAGAAATACACACTTCCACTCGTCGAATAATTACCATAAATGAAAACATTAGGATAAGAACCATTTAATAGATCTCAGTTTACTCTCAGCTTCAACAAAGATCCATTAAATCCTATAATTTCTATCAGATTTAACTTCATCCAGGATCCGCTGTCCTGTGAATTTCAAGGAGTTTCAACTCTATTGAGACTATTTCAATAACATCTACAATTAATAAGCTTCCATAACATTTCTCTTATAACTTCTTACTTTCATGGAACACACGCGTCTGTCACTACATACATTTCTACAAACTTAGATCAATGGCCAGACACTGGCTCATTGTCTCACAACAAATACCACCGTCTACAACGGGAATAATAAATCTCATCCATCGAGATACTTCGCAAACTTCCATAACATTTTCTTTCTATATACTTTCCAATAATAAACTCTTCTTTCAGTTAGCACAATCTTAATGACCATATAATAAAAATATTGGTTCTCTCCATGAGTCAATTTAATAGGTAATGCGATAAAATGATAATCTTTAAATAAAAATCGTATTTCTTTGCTTCACTCACATTTCTTAAAAATCTTTCAACAAACTGTAACATTTCTTCCATTCCATCATTCCATTATTTCTTACTTCAAAATATGCTCTCGTTCACATCTGTTAATTCCACACTACAATTCTTTACAGATTCTTTCTTTACTGTCTTTTCAACAAATTCTAATACTTTCAAACAAAACATTACTTACAAAATTTCTTCACTAAATCTGTTTCATTATTTCTCAGATCGTGACTTTATATAGATCTCTACAATAGATGTTTCTGGATCGCATTCTTTGACATATACTTCCTATCACATACTTGGAAAACATTTTCATCATTACAATCATTAATAAAACATAGATATCGTTCGATTTAAAACACGTTTGAATTTTATTATATCAATTCTGAACTAAACTATAAAATCTCCCTTCAAATTTCGAATATCGCAAAAATCGAAATGAAAAATCCCTAAAATTCCGAAATCGTCGAAAAATACGACCAAACATCCGCATGATGTTTTTACGAATATAACAATGAAAACTGCAATAATCTAATACACAATATAGAAAAATGGCATTCAACATTAGTTGTCGGATATTCAAGATATATACAATTCTACAAAGTGGGATGTTCAATGTTGGTCCGTAGACTACCTTGTGCTGGGTTAAAGTTGACATGAAGCGGACTTCCTTTGGTTACCCATTAGAAACGGAATGTTTCTAGCGGCTTAAGACTGCGTGGTGGTCAGCATTCTTGTCCAATTCTCCCTCCGAATATCTCGCCCGGTCAGGTCTTGGGATTCGAACTCTATCATCATCGTGCTGTCGCCTCCTTCCTCTGATGACTCTTCTGATTGAGATGGGATAGCCCTTTCTCTCTTCGGCACCGGGTAATTCCCTGGTCGCCCTCGTCCATGAATAACTTCAAGTCTTCTTCCCCAAAGTTCCCTGTAGATCGTCATTTGAGATGGTAAAATGACTGATAATTGTAGAATTTCTATTACGGGAGAGATGAGATGTTAATCTCCCCCGAAATGTTGATGTTAAGTCATTTCGAATGTTCTTGATGCATCATAGCGTCGTTCCCATAATTGTTTAAGCGTTCATCACGACGCTTGTAGAATCGTCATGAAATTCCTCCCTCAACTTTTGGAATTTTATCATTTTTGAAACTGTAGATTTGTCGTAAAATTTATAATTGTTTCTTCGCTGAATGTCGATTTTAATGTTACTTGCACATTACTAAGTGCCTTCGATGAATATTTTCTATCTGCTTTGTTCAACTTGGAGAGTAGTTTGTTTGAACGTCCTTCTGCTTCAAAGTCGTGGTTTGAACCAATCACCAAAACTTATTTAAAAAACTGATGAGTCTCGCTTCCTCTTCTCTTTCCCCAGCGTCTAATTTCCAAAAACCGCGTCCTTTCTCAATCCATGGCTCTGATTGGTTGCTTATATTAATTGATCAAACTCTTCATTAATTACCTAAATCCTCGGCTGTAATTATCGTCAATCGTTCTTAATTATCATTTAACACTCTTCATGATGGTTTAATGTAATAACTTTGTCCTAGTAATTATATATGTTAATTACTCTGTTGGTGTTAATTTTAATAGGCGGATCCTCATTGGTTATAGTCGCGTGTTGAACTCGCGCCAGTTCCCCTACTCCTTCTCCTCGCCACACGCTCGGTTTCTCTATCTAAGATTTGACTCGGGCGTCCTCGTTGCTGCTCGGGCTCTTTGTTATCTCGGCGAAGCAAGTTCTGAGTCCCCTAGCGACTACTAATTTGCTATTGGCCGGCCGAATTAACTCAGTTAATTCCTTCGCTCAAAAAACCTGTTTTGTGTCAGCTTCCAGCATCGATAAATATTAACATGGGCTAATTTAGAAAACTTTCCACTAGATGTATAATTTGCTGTCTCGTCTCTCCTATCGAGTACAATCCTCACTCAATTTTTCATTACAAAAGTGTGGAACAAAGCTTTTGAAATGTCTTCTTTAACACTGAATTAGACCATAGTTAACTCACTATTCTACCTTCCTGTAGTAGCGTTTTAAATTCTTAGCATTGTAATTTCCCACAACTTGATTGCCATGAATGTTCACAATTTTGTAACAATTATTACCATAACTTTCAATTACTTTGAAGGGACCATAATATGCCTTAGCAAATCTGGGGTATATCTGCTTTGACTCTTCAGCCTTTGTGGGTCTTTTAATAACCACTAATTCATCTGGTCTCAGCGGTGTATCGTAACGTTTTCCTAGCGTGCGTTTTTCTCGTCTCTCCGCTGCTGTAATTAGATTCTGGCGGGCTACCTCAATTCTTCTTTCCCTCGTGGGTAGGTGATCCTTAGGTATATCTCTGAAAATATCATCCCATGGTCGTTCAGGTTTTCTGTTGAAATGTAGTAGAGTTGGAATATCTGCCGTGCTTTTGTGTATTGTAGAATTGAGACATTCCTCAATGAGGGGTACAATTCTAATCTATTCCCTGTGGTTATCTGAGCAGTATAATCTTGCGTATTTACTTATCTCCTTGATCGATCTCTCCACCGGGTTCGATTCTGGGTTCTTGTAGCTGGAGAAAATATGTTTAATCTCGAGCCTCTCCATCGCGCTCTTGAATTCTTCTGACGTAAATTGCGTCCCATGGTCAGTCAAAATACTATCAGGTTTTCCTGCTCTTGGGATTACATTCCTTTCGATGTGTTTGATCACGCTCATCGAGTTTGCTTTCTGCATCGGATTTATAATCACGTACTTTGTAAATACATCGATTGTTACGAGCAAGTACTGATTACCGCGATATCCCTTAGGTCCTGGGCCAAATATGCCCATCGAATACATTTCACGGGGTTTTTCGGGTATTATAGACCTTGGTTTTTCTTGAGTAACGATGAAGTCTGCTTACTCAGCTGGCAGTTATTACATGTCCTAATAACATCGGCTACGGTAACTCTCATATTAGTCCAAATGAACTGTTCTTTCACGGTGGCCAAAGTTTTGTCTACACCACCGTGATCAATGCTGTGATGAGTTAACCATATAACTCGGTTGACAAGGTTCGGTGGAATTACAACTCTTATTTGCGTTTTCTCTGGGTCCTTATATCTGCATACAATCTCTCCACAGTGAACCCGATGTCAGATTTGCCATGTGACCTCTTTGGCTCATGAAGAATTCATCATCCATGGAGCAGGCCAAGAGAGCGCTCGATTGACTAATATGAGTTGCCGCGCCGAGAGTATATTATGTTGTAAATATTTTGTGAACCCCATGATTATTAACCACTGTTGTAAATATTTTGGATGCTCAGAAGAGAAATATGATTTATGATAAATAGGAGGCATGAATATAAAGAATCCCTAGTGAATGCCGCAAATATTTTTACAGTCACACACTTGACTAGTCACTAGAGAGTCCATCCGGCATCTTGATGAGGCGACTCTTATCGCAAGCATGATTGCAGCATGACGTACTATTTTTGACAGGCATGGTCCTGCCTTGACGTCAAAACGTACTCGATAAATCGAGGAGTATCTGTGTGACTCTATTTTAATCTGGTGAAGAAACATACGTGATTATGTGCAGTATGACTGCCGAGTGTGTTTAGGATAATCCGTAATCGCCAATTCGGAATTTTGTGATCCTTCACTAACAATTTAACATAGGCACAAAGTACGCTGCTAAGCCACGTTTTTTTTTCTTACATGTGCAGCGAGATTATCATCATCACTGTTAAACAAGTAATGAACGATTCACGAGTGAACTTAATCAATCAGTTCTGAGTGTGTACTTTGGCACAAGCCATAAGTTAGCTTCTGTGAGCGGAAAAACCACATGGCCATTCTATCTTGCTAACCGCTACCAGTGTAAATTCTGTGAAATTGCAACTAGAGCGATAAATTCCGTGTAACCACCATGGCTTTATTGAAATATAACTATTATGAAGAAACACCAATTATTCAACTAGTCATGAGCTTTGAAATGGAGTGGACCCATACCATGGCGGGGTTTAGCGACGGTCGGACCACACTCCAGATGGTCTAGCGATTGTGGGATCGCACGTCAAATGGTTTAGTAATGGCTGAGATTGTACTGCAAAGCAATCACGTGGATTACAGGCATTCCATCCATACGCCTAATTTGCAACCTAAACCAAGCATAACTATGAAGAACACACGTGAGTCAGGCTGACGGCCAAAACCTATTTTTATGTACGGTCCCGCTGTGGGGACTAGATTAGTTATTATGACCTTACGCCGCACATTCTTAGGTAGGATTTACACTTAACATGCACTCCTAGGTGGTGGAGAAACCACAAATATAACGTATCATTTGCACTTGTTGAGGATAATAGCATTTGCCACCCATTATTGTACATAACATTTTTTATATAACTTCGACAGAGCATCGAACCAACACTCTTTACGTGTAGGATTTGTATCATAATCTTGTCTGAAAGAACAGTGTTTTATTTTAACAAGTGAAACTCAACGAGCAGCTGTTGGCCGTGAAAAGGCAAGGCTAGTAAACTACAGAGGTTGCCTCAATATGGAGCTCTTTGGCGAGGGCATCGCGGAGGGAAGGGAAAGGACGTGACGTCACACGTTTCCTCGTAGCGCGCGAGGCGCGAGATATGCAAGGAAAGCCAACTTATATTGTATGTATTGCAGTGGTTTAAACGCGTGTTTTAAGCCCTTTTGTTTATAATCATGCCAGGCCAAAGATGTGCTGTGGCAGTTTGTCACAGTTATTATAAAGTTGGAAATGACGTGTCGATTTTCACGATGCCTAAAGACGCATGCCTTAGCAGTCAGTGGATTGCTGCATGTAAGTGAAAAGATCATTGCAACCCTCAAACAAGTAGGATATGTTCCCTGCACTTTAAGAGTGAAGACTTCGAATTAGACTACAGGATTGTCTGGCTGCGTGGCTCAGGGGTAACGTTCTCGCTTGCTGATCCCAAGGTTGCAGGTTCGAAACCTGGCGCAGTCAGCTGGCATTTGAGGGTGCGCAAATGCGAGGGAGCCGTGTCAGTACATTTACTGGCACGTTAAAGATCCCCTTCGGGGAAAAATTCCGGCACCCCGGCGTCTCTAAAAGCCAGGGTAGTTAAAAGGGACGTAAAACCAATAACATTATTTATTATTAGACTACAGGGCCGAATTGCTTAATATAAAGCCAAGATTTCCAAGGAATCTAAAACCAAATGGTAAGTGAGCCTAGCTGGCCTACTCGTAAGTTTTGATGACCTGCTAGGATGATTTTAAAGCTGTTCATATTTTTGACATATTTCGTACATGGTATCAGGGGCCTATATACATTTTTTTCGAGAGAGAGGGGGGGGGGGGGGGCTAACTATCGTGGAAAATTGTGAGTACTTAATGAATTTTCTATTATAGCCTATGGAGTATGAATGGAAAATATCTAAATGGGCTACTTGTCAATTTATAAAGCAGAAAGGTAAACACTCATTTTCTTTTACAAATTGATAATTATTTCTTAAAAGTAGACTACTGTGAAACACATTTTATGTTGTACCCAAGTTGGCTTTTTTCGGGGAGGATCTGGAGCCCCCTCAGCCCCCCCCCCAGCCCCCCCCCCTTATATACGCCTATGCATGATATTTTGTTTTTGGACAAGATGGAAAATTTCATGAGTAATTTTCTTTGTATTGGTAAAAATTATTTGCAAATACTCCAGAAAGCAGTCATCCTTTCAATAAAATCCCTTCGACTTCTGTTCCAAGATATGGCCCGTAGGCATAATACAAAGTACATTCTCACACATAGGCTAAATCAAGATGTACTGGAAAACCTCTTTTCACAATTGCGAACCCATGGTGGCTCCCCTTGACTGCATTTACAGATTGAGGATGATTATTTTAGGAAAAAATCCAGGAGTTTTTCAAAAGCAAACAAACACTGCTGATCCAGATTCAGATGAATATGTAGTTGCTAAAGCACTAAACAAAACTGGCATAGTGTCTAAATCAAGTAACGTGCTTCCATAACCAACCTTAGGGAGCAATGTGCAACCTGAGTCCTTCATTGCCAATATCATGGAGCAAAGTGAGGAAGATGGCAAGGCTTAGGCCTATGTTGCAGGTTATGTGGCCCACAAGTTCCAAGGTAAATTTCCACAACATGGGAACTTAACCTATGGAATGCAAACTCAACACAATTATGCATTACCAACCTGGTTTAAACACTTGTCATACGGTGGTATGACCGAACCCTCAGAAACTTGGCTAAACCAGTTCCGGCACATTTCAGCAAAATTCGTCACATTTCACGGAAAATACGGATTTCAACGAGGCAAGAACGTTCTAAGAAGAACGACAGATTTTGTGTCGAGAGAAGTTCCTGACGTACCGTCTGGTGGGGTTGAGGCAGCTGTGATAACAATTTTCTTCATCAGATTGAAACATTCCAATTCTATCTTTCATAAGAAGTGGTTATTGGAAGTCACTAACACCCACGATACTGCTACCGAGTCTAGGCGAATTTCCAAGAAATTCAAGAAGATCACAACATAAAATGTAAGTAGGCTACATTCAGTTATTTTATCACCCATTTACCAATAATTTCATGAGAATAAACTGTTCTTTGCGTACTCAACAGCTGATGTTGACAGTTTCGTTACGTTCCCCACATGGCGCGTTTGGTATCTTGTGACGTCATTCACCTTGTGAGCGCTGATTGGTTAGTGAAAATTGAGGCAACCTCTGTAGTTTATAAGCCTTGGTGAAAAGGAGCCTATGTCACACTTTATTTGGTTTATTTTGACCTTGCAAACGTGACGACAGCGCGCTCTTTTCTTCAGTAAATTATATAGAAGGCAGTGGGCCCAGTGAATAACAAACATTCTTATTACCTGAAAACCAGTTTATGTAGTGTGGAGAAGTGAAACAAATACTTTTTTTTTGGCATGCAGACGACTGCCAAACAAGTTATGAATTGTAACATTATAAGATGAGCTGAGCAGGCTATTCTTGGTTCGAGAGAACGGATCATTTTATAGGACTGTAAGCAAAAGACCCAAGTTTATAAATGCTAGATTTCCAGACGCTCAGGTCTGATATATGAGTAAATGAGACACCTTTCTGTAACTTCAGAGTATACAGCTGCTATGCCAGCAATATTTAAACCATATCCTCAAGCTTGGATTGTATAGATTTAAAAAGGAACCATGTAATGTAAAAAAAAACGCTCTACAGCGGTAGGATATGATTACCCACAGATGCTAGTACAAGTTCTCGTACTTTATAGGCTGGTGACGCGTACGGTTTTTGTGACGTTACTACAGCAGATGATCAATGGATCAGTGGTATTGATCAGCACACTGAGGTGCTATTTATGTTATTGGAATTGATTTTTCTTCCAATGAAGTGTTTGTATTGGATGCTTGGGACACCAATTGTTTACACTATACGAATTTAACATGGTCATTAAAAAATACAATGAAACTGATAGGAGTAAACTAATCTGATAAATAAGAAGGTAATAATCAAATATCAGGAACTCTAATGAAATCTAAATAAAACCATAAACTTAAATGAACCTTGATGACCATAACTTAGACTTGTTTCTTCGTCTCGTTTTAAATACAAATATAGCTTTCCCCTATTGAGCGACGACAGTCAGATAGTTACGTGTTTAAACGCGATAGCTAAGCTGATGATGCGATGTTAGACATGTATTAATTCCTGGTATCACCAACATAACGTTTCTCTCCCAACACAAGAGCGAATTTGCGATGTAGGAAGGTAACTATAGTGGCGCCTATTGCGCATCTAATTTAAGAGTGTTTACATGTTATTCATTTGTGTTGTAACTAGGATAGATTTTCATACTTTCTGTTAGGTTCAGAATGTGCATAGCTTTAGCTTGGAAATACATTTTGGATGAAACGCTTCTCGTTTACATCGTTGCCATTATGATTAACGTACGATAGGCATTAGATTAAAGGATTATAACGTGAAATGTTGGAGATGACCCCATCATAGCGTAGTTTTAAACTTATTATGCTTTAAATGTAACTAATATCTTGCATTGTAAACAACTAAATAACTCACCTTGCTGTAAATTTGCAAGTTAATTATATTTGACATGTTGAAATATTTAATAATAATAATAAATTTATGGGTGATAGTGAACCATTCTGTGGAGTTCACATAATCGAAATTTGGATCAGATCGTCTTGATAAATAATGCAATTTGGATTTCTCTACGGAGATGATAATAATATATTCGGAAAGGAAAGTTGCGGTGTAGAGCAGTTGTGTCAAATAGGGGAACGTTTGTAAGATGACAATTTGAAGGCAATATGAATATGTGAGGAAAACATTGCTTAATAACAACTATATGATTTATCTGGCATGGTTGTTGAGTTTTATTGGGAAGGCATGCGTGTACTTATCCCACAGTATTTATTCTAATCCATTAATTATAGCAATGAGGTTCAAAGTAATTTAGAAATATGGAAATAGTAGATTATGATTATATGGTGTTGTATGTGAAATATGTTAAGAATTTTGGAGGATGAATCCTCGTGTTACGTTACTCAAAAAGAAGGGGTTAGCCAGTGTAGCAACCTCACGCCTTCGACCAGATAATGTCATCAGTAGAATTCCATATTCTACTTTCTTTTTGCTATAACCTTTGCAAATATTCTATTAAATGATTTTGATCTTGCAGAACGGTTAATATTTTTGAAGCTTTCCGTATTATGATGAGATAAATGAGGTGAAGCCTATTTAATGCTTAGTGATATGGGGCATTCAGGGAATGCTGACCTCGATTTCAGATGAATTTGTTAGTCGTTATAACTGATCCATCATTAATATTAAATTCGATAATTACATGGTAATAGCGAGTTGCACCCAAGTTTAACAAGAGAATAAATTTATTTCATTATGAGAAATTATATTAAATCAACAAGATTGTTGGATTGATTAATAAATTACATGTGTGGAAATTTACGATTTTGAAATAGCTGATTTATAATCAGATAATGGAAGAATAAGATTGTTCTTAAGCTTAATAGTTTTGAAGGCTTGTTAAATAACAAGAATAGATATTTCGGAATTTTTATTCCTGACATGTTACAGGATTTGATAATGAACATAAAAAAATTATTTTGATGAAATTTTGGAAATATAATGCTGTTGTGACTTGTAAAGAATTTTCTAATTGATGCCAGCCTGGACTATTAATTGTCTGCACAACATGAATGCGTTAAAGGGGTTTAGGATAACACATGCTACAGTGATAAACTATACATTCACTAATATTGGGAGAATACTTGAATAATATATTTATTTAACTTTTCGATATTTTTTTAAAGTTTAATAACTGGTGTCAATTGAATAGGGCATAATTAGAGCAGGGTCCCAGGGGGAGCGATAAGATGTATTTTATTTCAGGATGGTGTTTAGCTATCTCCCTGTGGAAAGATGATGATGATGATGATGATGATGATGATAATTGTTGTTTTAAGGGGCCTAACATCTAGGTTATCGGCCCCTAAAGAAAGACTGCATTAGTTTAGGATGGTTGAATGAATAAATTGACCTGATGCATTTTATCTTACAGAAAACTGGGGTCATTCATGATTTCTTGAAACTTAACTCCTTTCTATCCTTGCAGTAGTGTGCATCGGGATAACAGCCAAGCCTTTTGTATTAAATTACAACGTTGGTTGTTTGCTCATATTTACCCCGAGATGTTTTTGAGTCTTATGCTCTGCTGTTATTTAGATGTGCGCTTATGTGGACGTGGGACATCCGTCAAACGGTCACAATATATATTGTGAAAGTTTGTGTGTTAGTTTGTTACCTCTTCACGCTAAAACGGCTGGATGAATGTGTATGAAATTTCAAATGGAGATAGCTTATACCCTGGATTAACACATAGACTGCCTTGTATCCAGAAATAAATCATTGCTCCCGTGTGGTGTATTCTGGGAATACACGGTACGAGAGAATATATAGTTTAATGCTCTTTTCTTGTTCATTTCTTCCTCTTTATCAAACACCAACAGTGATCTTTTATTTTCTCTTTGATGGTCATGTCTCTTATGTCATTGTGAGTCTGTTCTAGATATATATCTTCCATGACCCACCTAGCGTCATTTGGCCATCAGATCTCGTTACCATCGCCAGCTATCATCTCCTTGATCAAGAGAACTTCGTCTACTCTATCACCCACCAGGCTGTGCTAGTATCGCCTGCTATCAACTCTTTGAAGACCATTTCCTCAAGAGAATTTAAGTTTACAATATTGGTCATGCTTATATGTTTTCCTTTTGTCTCCTTCCCCCACTCTTTTCCCTTCCTTGGACCCTCCGCGCTTTGCTGAGTGGGTCTCACTTGTAAGTCGGCAGTTGACTCGTTCAGTCAAGGCTCAACTAGAGCCAGTCTCCTCAAACCAAGAGGCACTCTCTACCTTCTACGCCATGTTGGCACATTAAGTATCCGTCAAAGGGAACTTCACCTTCGATATGCAACCAAGATAAGTACAGACTTAAGGTTTTAACCTCATCTTCATCAGTTTTATTATCTACATGCTTTTATAGATCATTTTATAGACAGCGTGAGATTACTTATTGGGGCGGTAATCATTCTTCGCGGGATTTGCCATGTTGGGCTTTTGTCTGTCTAAGCCAATATATAAATGAGAAATCTTCTCACCACGTGGGATATTATCTAATACCCGCTGTCTATAAAATAACAAGCTAGTTCCTCCGCTGGATTAACTTTGGCCCCATTCTTCTATTAGGATTGTTCTGGAACCTTCCAGATTCTGTACTTTATCTACAAGTCTTGCCGTCATGTATTTTTCACTCACTTGTGAGAATACTATTGAAAATTGAAGAATCTTCCTTCTGAATTAAAGCTCAATAGCTAATTTTCTTCCACCGTTGGAATGTTCTATGGCGCATTTAATTGTAATTCACAACTTTCTCAAGCAATAGACTCTCGCCTATCTAGTGCTACCAGTTATTTTTCATCATTGCAATAACTTTCTTTCCCATAAACTTTCGTGTTAATACAGTGAACTTTTTCATCCATTTAACAGACTATAGTGATAACTAGTGCTTGTTCAACATTTCTACCGCGTCGCGATCGTCCGATTACCATAAATAAGGCCATGAACATTTATCCTAAATCCCAATTGATCTTTCCTAAACCTTCTACTAACAAACCATGTTAATAAAATCGTTACTTTAAGGCCTATTGCAATGAGGTGTCACTCTAAAGACGTGCCCTCCCACCTTTGCTTATATCTCATTAATTAATTTCTGCATAACTACGTGTTTTATACACGGTTCAAGCTTACATTGTTTCTCCCTTATAATCAGGGAAAACAATTCTTTCAACTCATGAGTGAATTATTTCTAGGTCTAACGAAAGGGAAACTGCCCCATTTGTCTCGCGATTCCTACTTGAATATAGGAAGTCTAGAACCTTCCTTTTGACTTTCTCTTCAGGTTTCACAGTAAGTGACCTGCCCTCTTTTGTATAATTGTAATAAAAGTAATTCTGCACAAATATAAGAAGTTATAGGAACTTCTATCTTATTCTTCATGTTTTTCTTATTGTTAATTTCGAAGTGGTTACTTTCTTTAGAATGTTTTCTCAGAAATTTCTTATAGTACACACCTTGTACTCGATTTATTGTTAAACTTTAATCACCTTAATTGTCTTTAAATTTTGAATTTTTATCTTCGCTATTTTAAATCCTTGCTAGGATTTTATAAAGGTTTGAAACCTAATAAATTGTTAATTGCCTGGCGCAAACGTTTAATGTTTTCTGAGGTCTGTGACCCCAAAATTGTTAACCAAATTGAAACTATATATTTGTTAAAGTTATCAACTTCTTTTGCCTTGTTAAATAAATTAAATATTTGTTTTTGGATTTATCATTTCGCAAATACAACGGTTAGGCAAGATCCTGGCTTTCCTAACTCTTCCTAGGTTCATGTCCTCGTTAATACGCAATAAATCTGTTACTATTTGTCTTGTCAGACCATCACCCTTCCCCATAGTAGGCATATGCATGCTTGAGAGGGAATACGCTAAAGCCTTTCTCTGGAAAACCGCCCAAGTCCTAGCTGCGGTTCCCGTTAGCTTCGACCAGGTCCTTACCCACTTTAGGTATCAGAGAACGGATTTGCGGTGGCAACCGCCCTTGAGTGTATTTAAGGTTAAATTTACAACGTTTGTGGGACTCTCCTCCTATCTTTCTATCCTTTTTCTCCAGTCCGAAACCCACCTCCTTTTCTTTATCATCTTCCCTTGGTGGTTAGGTTATTCCTCAGCCAATAATCTACCCAAAATTTTGTGCCGAAACCCGGGAGAGTCCATTTGTCATTTTTTCTGTTTAAAAGATTATTTGACAATGCCTTGCAAATTATTAATACCTGCTTTGAATCTTTCAGCTATAACTACGTCGTGCAAAGCCTGTGAAGGGGAAAGAGGCCGCTCCTGCCTCCTTTGGTGTGTCCCTTTCTTTCAACTTATTCGCTGCTGCCAGCTTGACAGCATTTCCAAGGTTCCACAGTTTCGTGAGTTACATTTTAATCTATTTTCTTTGACATGGCTCCTACTGAAAAGGATAAGGATGAAAAACTTACTTCTAAACGAGCATCCTATGAAGGGCAAATTACCCGATTCAGAAAGTACATAAAAGAGTTAGATCCCTCAGAAGCTCAATTAGACATGTTGAAACATCGAGTAAGGGATTTTGAACGTTCGTATGAGAATTATTGCAACATCCAAACTGAAATAGAAACTTGCATGCTCAATCAAACTGAAGATGAGTCGAAGTAGAAAACCAATATTACGAAGGCATAGGTTCTGCTTTCAAAATAATACGCCAACTCGAAGAGGAGCAGAACAAGGACGCTTCTGTTCTTGGTTCTCTTCACGAACCACAAACTTCTTTCCGTGATGGTACTTACAAGCCTAAACCAATTTTACCTAAAATTGATTTACCCCATTTCTCTGGAGATGAATCTACTTGGGATTCTTTCTATGAATTATTTTGCTCCCTTGTTCATGACAATGAAGACATTCAAGTCATTTACAAGTTTCATTACTTGAGATCTATCCTCCGAGGTCAATCTCTGCAGTTAGTTGAAGCTCTCCTTTTAAGCGCCGAAAATTACCCCATTGCCTTTAACTTATTAAAAGAAAGATACGGGAATTCACGGTTACGTATCCAACGCCATATGAAGGCTCTATTCAACCTACCTGCGTCACAGCACAATGACGTCACAAGTTTGCGTACTCTAGTTGACACTACACAACTTCACGTTAAGGCTCTGTCCCAATTAGATCAACCTACTGAACATTGGGATACTTTCCGAATACATTTAGTTGTTTCTAAAGTTGATGCTGCTACCCTCAAAGCTTGGGAAATTGAACTTTCGAAAGAAGACGACTACTCTTACGAGCATTTAGTCACTTTCATAAATGCCAGATGCCAGCTCTTAACCGCTTTGGCTAATCAAAGTGAACCCTCATCTCCTAGTTCTAAATTTGAATTAATGTCTATCAAACCTAAAAGCGAACGCTTAGCGGCTAATACCCAAAAACCCGGGTCCAGCTCATCTAAATTTAAATCAAACACTACTTGTTACCCAACTAGGTCTAGTGAACGTCGTGTTGCTAGCTCTATGGTTTTAAACACTCAAAGCGAACACCGCAAGAGTTTAAACGAACCTTTAAAGTGCATACTTAAAGATCCCCATGCCCTATACCTCTGTAAATCCTTTAAAGAAATGTCAGTTGACGACAGACGAAAATTAGTCGCTCAAAACAAACATTGTTTCAACTGCCTAGCGCCCACGCATTCTGCTTCTAATTGCAAGTCCACCAGACTTTGCTTCCATTGTGAAAAAGCTCATCACACTTTACTACATCGTCATGATCAGGCAAGGTCATCGACCGCATCTACTTCTCAGAAAAGTGACAATGCTAACAGTTCCAAAGCTTCATCTTACATTCAAAATGCCAAGACCATACGTAGTGCCCAAGTACTATTATCCACTGTCCAAATCGAAGTTCAGGATAACTTTGGCAACTGGGTCCGTGCACGCGGTCTTCTTGATTCAGTGGCAAATCATGATTTTGTGTCGAATTCTTTGATTAGAAAAATAGGCCTACCTGTAAACCCCACTTCTATTAACGTATCGGGCATTAACAGCTCAAAATCGCAAGCTTTACAGTTTTCAAAGCTAACCATAAGAGACATTTGCCACAGAAACAACTTTCTCAAACTGAATTGTCTCATTCTCAATAGCATAGGAGAAGATACTCCAAGTCACTCTGTGGATATTTCAGGGTTAAATATTCCCTCGCATTTAAGGCTAGCCGATCCTCTGTTCAATGTACAAAATCCCATTGACATACTCATTAGTGCTAATGTTTTCTGGAATTACCTTCGTAAACAGGTTCGCAAGTTATCCTCAAACGTGGTTGCCAGAGACACTAATTTTGGATGGATCGTCACAGGTCAACTTCCCCATTATTCTCCCCAACCCGCATCGCAATGTTACTTCTCCAATACTGATCTGGAACAGTTCTGGCGGCTCGAAAGCGTTGATCCTCCTAACGTAACCTCTTCAGAAAATGAATTCTGTGAGCAACTTTTTTTGAACACCACCACTCGTTCTTCTGATGGCCGGTTCGTTGTTCAAATGCCAAGATTACATAATCCTCCCAAACCTATTAACTCTCAGCCCAAAGCTCGAAAAGCTCTCTTTGCTATCGATAGCAAATTCAAGAAAGAACCTCTTGTTAAACAGCAGTACACTAATTTCATGGATGAGTATGAAAGCTTAGATCATATGGAAGTTGTTAACAAATCTGATGATGAATTGCACCCCCCAATTGAAACGGTTTTCTTAAATCATCATCCCGTGTGGAAAAACCGTCTTGTAAAAGATAAAATCCGAGTTGTTTTCAATGGTTCATCACCCGACGTTAATGGCAACAGCCTTAACGACACCCTTTACTCTGGTCCTGCTATTCAGTCAGATCTATCTGCTATACTCTTAAACTTTCGATTATTTACCATAGCTGTCATAGCTGATATAAAACAGATGTACAACCAAGTTTTAATTCAACCGGAACAACGAGATCTCCAAAGAATCTTGTGGCGTGATGAAATCAGTAAGCCCATTAAGGTATTTCGCTTAAAAACGGTTACTTATGGCTTAAAACCCTCTGCTTTCCTTGCTATCCGATCCCTACACTTGCTAGCCTCACAAGATGGTCATTTATTTAATTCCAAAGCCTCTGAAGCACTAACTACGTCATTCTATGTTGACGATTATTTGCAGTCCTTCCCCACTTTGGAGGAACTTCTTTTGTGTCTTTAGAACTTCAGGCATTGCTAAGGAATGAAGGTTTCCCGCTTCATAAGTGGAATTCCAACTCCCCTGAGTTTCTCGCCCAGTTTCCGATTGAAGACGTTGATCCTTCCTCTGTCGAAATTTGTGGAAACTCCGAATCCATAAAAACTCTAGGAGTTCATTGGTGCACCAGCACTGACACTCTCATCTATAAAGTTTCGCTCGCAGAAGAGCTTCCTAACACGAAAAGACAAATTCTCTCTGAAATTGCAAAAATTTTTGATCCGCTTCAATTCCTTGCCCCAGTTATCGTTATAGCCAAACTCTTCATGCAAGAGCTGTGGTCGCTCAAATGTGAATGGGATGACACTGTTCCTCTTTTTTTTCTCAATCGTTGGCTCTCGTTTCGCAGCAATTTGCTGGATCTTTCCCTTATTGAAATTCCCAGGAATTTAATTAGCTCTCATTCTAATGCATCCTTTTTCCTTCATGTGTTCGCGGAGAGTTCCGAAAAAGCTTATGGTTGCTGCGCATATGTGGTTTATCGTGGTTCATTAAATGAATCTTCAGTTTCCAACTTTGTTTGTGCCAAATCTAAGGTCGCCCCTCTTAAAACTATCACTTTGCCTAGGCTTGAATTGTGTGCTGCACTCATGGCCGCAGAACTTGTTAAGAAATTACGGGAAGTATTAGAAGTCGAATTCTCGCAAATCTATCTCTGGAGCGATTCCATGATCACCCTTTCTTGGATCGCCAAGAACCCCTCTCACTGGCAAACTTTTGTTGCAAACAGGGTTTCCAAAATTCAAACTCTCTCTTCGGGATGTCAATGGAGACATGTGCCCAGCGCTTGACAACCCAGCCGATATTATCTCTCGTGGTTGTTTACCCTCTCAATTGGCAGCTTCCCAGTTGTACTGGCATGGGCCCTCATGGTTAATCAAAGACTCTTCTTCATGGCCTTCCAAACCTCCAGCTACAAACTCCAACTTGCCTGACGCAAAAGTATCTCTACCTACCGCTTCGTGTCTTGTTTCCAACGCTTCTCATCCATTGTTGTCCCGCTATTCTTCTTTTCATAAATTAATACGAATTGTCGCCTATCTCCTTAGATGGAAATATCTTGTGGTCGACCAACCTCTTCTCCCCAAACTACATCTTACCAATCATGAATTGAATCTCGCTACCATTAAGGTTTTACAACTGACACAGCAAGAAGCCTTTTCTTCTGAATTGTCTTTACTTTCTTCTAAAAGGGATCTTCCCAAATACAGTCGTCTACGTGCTTTAGCCCCGTTCCTTGATGACGATAGGTTACTCAGGGTAGGTGGTAGGCTCGCTCAATCTTTGCTCTCTGAAGACAAAAAGCATCCCGTTATTTTGCCTTCCAAACATCACGTTACTTCCTTAAATATACGTGACTTTCATTATCGCAATCTGCATGTTGGTACACGCACTCTGCTTTGCCTCTTAAGGGAAAAGTACTGGATTATAAATGGAATTCACGAAGTTTCCTCCGTAATTCACAAGTGCATTCCTTGTTTCAAAGCGAAACCTAAGGTCAATACTCAACTAATGAGCGATCTGCCTTCCTTTCGCTCTTCTCCTATACGCCCATTTGCTTTAACTGGTGTGGACTATATGGGTCCGTTCCAATATCAACGAAATTCCCCTGAAGCTAAACGCAAATTGGTTGGTAATCTCTATGTTTCTCTCTTTGTTTGCATGGTTACTGGCGCAATCCACTTGGAACTAGTAACGAATGCTTCTACTTCTTACTTTTTATCAGCTGTCTCTCGCTTCACTGCTAGGCGTGGTGTTCCTTCAGAGATGTTCTCTGATAACGCTTCCACCTTTCAGAGTGCAGCTTCCCTGTGGAAGAAAGCTCTTACTTCTTCTCCTGCCATGGAACAAATTTCTAATTTTCCCTACTCAAAGGGTTTCAAATGGCGCTTTATACCTCCCTATGCTCCTCATCACGGTGGTAGGTGGGAATCTTGCGTAAAGCTCACTGAACGTCATTTAAGAAAAGTCTTAGGTAATCGAATTCTGACTTATGAAGAATTCAATTCACTGTCCGTTCTGATTGAAGGTGTTGTTAATACTCGCCCTTTAACTCCTCTTTCCAATGACCCTTATGACCTGCTTCCACTTACACCTGGTCACTTCCTTATCGGCACTTCTCGTTCTGCCCCTCCTCCTCTTCCCAATTCTTACAGGGATTCTAATTTACCTAATGTTTGGCGTAAACTTGAAGCCCTCCGCAAGTCCTTTTGGAAGAGGTGGAACTTGGAATATTTAACTTCCTTGCAACGGAGACAGAAGTGGTTTCTTTCCAGTCCCGACATTAAAGTGGGGGACTTGGTCTTGGTTAGGGATGTTGCTCCCCCCCCCCCCTGGTCTGGCTTTCTGGTAGAGTGACCGAGTGTTATCCTGGAAGAGATGGGAGAGTCAGGGTGGTCAGAGTCTTGACCACTAATGGTCCGATCACAAGACCACTGTATTTGATCGCTCCATTACCTTTAAATGTTTAACTGCTTATTTGTTCTCTGTTGGTGTTTACCCTCCCATTATGGTGTATTCTGGGAATACACGGTACGAGAGAATATAAAGTTTAATGCTCTTTTCTTGTTCATTTCTTCCTCTTTATCAAACACCAACAGTGATCTTCTATTTTCTCTTTGATGGTCATGTCTCTTATGTCATTGTGAGTCTGTTCTAGATATATATCTTCCATGACCCACCTAGCGTCATTTGGCCATCAGATCTCGTTACCATCGCCAGCTATCATCTCCTTGATCAAGAGAACTTCGTCTACTCTATCACCCACCAGGCTGTGCTAGTATCGCCTGCTATCAACTCTTTGAAGACCATTTCCTCAAGAGAATTTAAGTTTACAATATTGGTCATGTTTATATGTTTTCCTTTTGTCTCCTTCCCACACTCTTTTCCCTTCCTTGGACCCTCCGCGCTTTGCTGAGTGGGTCTCACTTGTAAGTCGGCAGTTGACTCGTTCAGTCAAGGCTCAACTAGAGCCAGTCTCCTCAAACCAAGAGGCACTCTCTACCTTCTACGCCATGTTGGCACATTAAGTATCCGTCAAAGGGAACTTCACCTTCGATATGCAACCAAGATAAGTACAGACTTAAGGTTTTAACCTCATCTTCATCAGTTTTATTATCTACATGCTTTTATAGATCATTTTATAGACAGCGTGAGATTACTTATTGGGGCGGTAATCATTCTTCGCGGGATTTGCCATGTTGGGCTTTTGTCTGTCTAAGCCAATATATAAATGAGAAATCTTCTCACCACGTGGGATATTATCTAATACCCGCTGTCTATAAAATAACAAGCTAGTTCCTCCGCTGGATTAACTTTGGCCCCATTCTTCTATTAGGATTGTTCTGGAACCTTCCAGATTCTGTACTTTATCTACAAGTCTTGCCGTCATGTATTTTTCACTCACTTGTGAGAATACTATTGAAAATTGAAGAATCTTCCTTCTGAATTAAAGCTCAATAGCTAATTTTCTTCCACCGTTGGAATGTTCTATGGCGCATTTAATTGTAATTCACAACTTTCTCAAGCAATAGACTCTCGCCTATCTAGTGCTACCAGTTATTTTTCATCATTGCAATAACTTTCTTTCCCATAAACTTTCGTGTTAATACAGTGAACTTTTTCATCCATTTAACAGACTATAGTGATAACTAGTGCTTGTTCAACATTTCTACCGCGTCGCGATCGTCCGATTACCATAAATAAGGCCATGAACATTTATCCTAAATCCCAATTGATCTTTCCTAAACCTTCTACTAACAAACCATGTTAATAAAATCGTTACTTTAAGGCCTATTGCAATGAGGTGTCACTCTAAAGACGTGCCCTCCCACCTTTGCTTATATCTCATTAATTAATTTCTGCATAACCACGTGTTTTATACACGGTTCAAGCTTACATTGTTTCTTTCTTATAATCAGGGAAACAATTCTTTCAACTCATGAGTGAATTATTTCTAGGTCTAACGAAAGGGAAACTGCCCCATTTGTCTCGTGATTCCTACTTGAACATAGGAAGTCTAGAACCTTCCTTTTGACTTTCTCTTCAGGTTTCACAGTAAGTGACCTGCCCTCTTTTGTATAATTGTAATAAAAGTAATTCTGCACAAATATAAGAAGTTATAGGAACTTCTATCTTCTTCTTCATGTTTTTCTTATTGTTAATTTCGAAGTGTTTACTTTCTCTAGAATGTTTTCTCAGAAATTTCTTATAGTACACACCTTGTACTCGATTTATTGTTAAACTTTAATCACCTTAATTGTCTTTAAATTTTGAATTTTTATCTTCGCTATTTTAAATCCTTGCTAGGATTTTATAAAGGTTTGAAACCTAATAAATTGTTAATTGCCTGGCGCAAACGTTTAATGTTTTCTGAGGTCTCTGACCCCAAAATTGTTAACCAAATTGAAACTATATATTTGTTAAAGTTATCAACTTCTTTTGCCTTGTTAAATAAATTAAATATTTGTTTTTGGATTTATCATTTCGCAAATACAACGGTTAGGCAAGATCCTGGCTTTCCTAACTCTTCCTAGGTCCATGCCCTCGTTAATACGCAATAAATCTGTTACTATTTGTCTTGTCAGACCATCACCCTTCCCCATAGTAGGCATATGCATGCTTGAGAGGGAATACGCTAAAGCCTTTCTCTGGCAAACCGCCCAAGTCCTAGCTGCGGTTCCCGTTAGCTTCGACCAGGTCCTTACCCACTTTAGGTATCAGAGAACGGATTTGCGGTGGCAACCGCCCTTGAGTGTATTTAAGGTTAAATTTACAACTTTTGTGGGACTCTCCTCCTATCTTTCTATCCTTTTTCTCCAGTCCGAAACTCACCTCCTTTTCTTTATCATCTTCCCTTGGTGGTTAGGTTATTCCTCAGCCAATAATCTACCCACCGTGGAACGGGCCAAAAATTACTTAACTAATCGCAAGTCCGTATCCATGACAACTGTAGCTCAAGACATGATTCCAATTCTCCATCTATCCCTGTAAGAGGCAATGCCAATCCATTTATTATCTAAAACACGATAGACTTGCTGCGTGGCTCAGTGATAACGTTCTCGCTTGCTGGGCCCAAGGTTGCAGGTTCGTTTGCTGGTGCAATCTGCTGGGATTTGAGGGTGTGCAAATGCAAGGGAACCGTGTCAAGAGATTTACCGGCACGTTAAAGATCCTCTTCGGGGCAAAATTCTAGCACCCCGGCGTTTCTAAAAAGCCAGAGTAGATAATAGGAACGTAAATCGGACAACATTATTATTAAAACACGATAAGAACCTTAGAAATATAAAGGGTCATCCCTTTTTCAAGATGTATCTAAACACGATAAGAACATTAGAAATGTAAACTGTCATCCCTCTTTCAAGATATATATACAGTATATATAATAATTTAAAAATAATTAACTTTCTATGTTTTAGAACTACAATAACAAAAATTAGTGTGAGATAGTGCCTTCTAATACCACCTTTAATTTTTAAACACTACAGTAGCGACTACCAAAGAAAGGTAGCGATTAAGCTACGTTCAATTTCATAAACACAGGGCTCACAAATCCCATATACTTAAGTACAAACATATCAGTCTGATCGTTATGTCAGTAGCAACGAAGCTATGTGGCAGCTATTGCCGTTTCCGTAACACTAAAGGCATCCCGACGTCACATACCTCGATATGCACTTACAGAATTGTGAAAATAATTCCTACGAGCTAGTATTCACTCCACCAAAAACCACATTTACTACCTTTTCCAAAATTTACACAAGACGTGATTTTGAAAGCACTCTTCTGTATGTTGTGGTGCAGAGATATTACACATGGAAAGTTGCGTAAAATGATGCAAATCTGAGTTCAAGGAATTGCTGCTCAGAATAGGCCTGGTGTTGTGTTGGCAGTAATCACAAGAGTGTAGTGCAGTATCTTTGACATAGTCTTTGATATCAGTGAAGTTCAGTGTCAAAAAACAATATGGTGTGTATCGAGTGAATTGTGAACCTTTCCACAACAAATAATAAAATATGCATTCTAGAGGAGTCTATGTGATTTATTAAGAAGTGAACCTAACATTTTATGGCGACCAGTGACACGATTCATTCATAGTAAAAGGCTCCCGTGAAGAAAGAAGATGGAAAGACTCGCTAAAGAAAGAACCGTAAAGCGGCGGTTATTTACGCGCTCACACAATCAACCAATGGCGTTGTTAGAAGATGATCAAACTGAAACGGAAAAAGTGCAAGTGCAACTTGAAATCCTTCAAGAAAAGTATGATGATATCTCTAATTTAGATGGATTAATATTTCAACAGATGATAGACGACGAGTGTGAGGATGACGAAATAGAAACGGAATGTGAATCAGCTGATGATTACAAACACAAATTCCTTAGCTGTAGAACAAAAGCAACACGTTTTATGAATCCCGTTGTTTCCATTACCCCTCCACAAAGTGTAGTGAATGACAATGTTTGTGATAAAAAGAAATATAGACTTCCAAGAATAGAATTCATGAAATTTTCTGGTGAAATAATTGATTGGTTATATTTTTGGAGCCAGTTCCGTAAAATTCACGAGGATGAGGACATTGGGAAGGAAGATAAATTCCAATATTTAATTCAGGCTATGACAGAAGGTTCCAGAGCATATTAATTAGTTACTAGTTTTCCACCCACTGCCGAGAATTATGACAAAGCTATAGAGAGTCTTCAAGCTCGATTTGGTAGAGAGGACTTGCAGGTGGAAGTTTATGTTCGTGAATTGCTCAAACTAGTATTGACGAATGCAGTCAATTCCAAAGAAAGGCCAACACTGAGTAGCTTGTATGATAAATTAGAGTCACATCTCAGATCGCTGGAAAGTTTAGGCGTTACTACAGAAAAATGTACTGCAATGCTGGATCCCCTAATTGAATCATCTTTGCCAGAAGACCTATTAAGAGCATGGCAGAGGAATACTTCCTTCAGGTGTGATTCCGTATTCAAAGATCGTTTGCAGCAGCTTATGGCTTTTCTTCAAAATGAAGTAGTAAGTGAAGAAAGAATTTCATTGGCTATGAAAGGGTTTAGTATTAGCACATCCCAAGGATCTAAGATTAAGGGAGACAAGAAACCAAGGGATGTCATTGAACCAAATATACCTACTGCTTCTGCTTTGTTTGCTGATGTTTCTAAGAGACAAGAGTGTGTTTTTTGTCTTAAACCTCATTCGAGCCCAGAGTGCATTAAAGCTCAAAAAATGACTGTAGGGGAGAAAAGGAAAATCTTAACTGATAAACACTGTTGCTTCAATTGTTTAAAGAAGGGCCATGCAAGTAGAGCTTGTAAATCGATTGTCAGGTGCATTGTTTGTGGTGGTAAACATGTGGTATTAATGTGTTATAAGCTCCGTGACAAAGAAAATGAAAGTGAGTCCAAACAGAATTACGAGGGAGACAGGAATTTGGTTCACCAGGATGTCAATAATGTGGATAAGGCTTTAGCTAATGTGTCTTGTTCTCCTGAGGTGTACTTGCAAACCCTGGCAGTTGTCGTTAAAGGAAAGGGTAAACAAAAAACTGTACGAGCTGTCATTGATACTAGGTCTACTAAATCCTACATTGCACGTGACCTAGCCGAAGAAATGGGGTATCAGTCAATCAGGAAGGAAACGTTAATACATTCCTTGTTTGGTGGAGTACGTTCTCGAGAAGCAAAACACGACTGTTACAGAATAAGTTTAAAGCGATTGGAGGGAAACTATTCCAAGGAGCTGGAAATTTTAAGCCAAGAGATAATTTGTGAAGATGTCCCATATATTAAGAATGGTTCTTGGAGTGAGGAGATCTGAAAATATGTTTAACTGATGTACGAGAGAGAGGGCCTGTGCAGATTCTGATTGGGGCCGATAAGGCGGGTGAACTGCTCACTGGGAGGAAACATCAACTAAAATGTGGCCTAGTTTTGGTGGGGACTTCCCTAGGGTGGACACTAATGGGAAAAGTCATAGGTAAAAAGGCCCAAAGGGATTCGGCATCATTATTAGTGTCATCATTGTTTTCCCAACATGCAAGAATTTCTGATCTCTGGGACTTAGAAATTCTTGGAATTACTGACCCTGTTGTGAAAGAATCTATCGTCGAGAGGAATGAGCGTGTTAGAAATAACTTCCTTGAGACTGCACGACTGAATGAAGATAACAGATATGAAGTGTGTCTGCCTTGGAGTGAACAACATCCACCTCTCCCTGACAACAGAGAAATTGCTCAGCACAGATTAGAAATCACTACAAAGAAACTACAAGCTGAACAACATTATCAGGAGTACGATAATGTCTTACGAAGTTGGTTGGAGCAAGGAATCATCGAGAGGGTACCTGAAGAAGAACCGAAGAATAGTGGACACTATCTACCTCACCGACCTGTCTTCAAAGAAAACAGCACCACCAAGATCAGGCCTGTTTTTGATGCCTCGGCGAAGCAGAGAAACGCTCCATCTCTGAACGAATGTATTGAGAAAGGGCCTAACTTCATCGAGTTGATCCCTAGTTCGCTACTGAAGTTCAGAGAAAATGAGATCGGTGTGACGGCCGATGTAGAAAAAGCATTTCTTCAAATAAGTGTCAATCCTAGAGACCGTGATTTTCTGAGATTCCTTTGGTGGGAGGAGGAAAGTACAGGGAAGGTAGAAGTGTTCCGTCACAATAGAGTTGTCTTTGGACTTGCATGTTCTCCGTTCCTATTGTCGGCAACCATCAAACTCCACTTGAACGAGTTGAAGAGACAAACAGTCGATAATAGTTCCTACTCAACTTCAACAATAGAAAGATTGGAAGAATGTTTTTATGTGGATAACTGTGCTATTAGTGTTAACAACAGAAATGACCTTCATTCATTCATGCGAGAGGCAAGCATAATAATGGATAAGGCATCTTTCAATCTCCGAGGGTGGGAGTATTCTCAGGATGGTACAGCTGAAAATCTTACTCATGTGCTAGGGCTCATTTGGAATAAAGGAGAAGATACCATTGAACTGAATCTAACTCATGTTAACGATTTCAAATATGATGTAATCACTAAAAGAGCTATACTAGGTGCTGCTCATAAGGTGTTTGACCCTATTGGCTTCTCATGTCCAGTATTTCTCTGTCCAAAATTAATCTTGCAAGAACTATGGGCCACTGACTTGGGTTGGGACACCAGAGTAGACGAAACAACTAAGAGAAGATTCATGAAGTGGTTGGCAGAACTACCTCAGCTGTCTGAGATTAAGATTCCTAGATGTTTGATCGGTAGTGTCCAGTCGGTTGAAGATATATCTCTTCACGTGTTCTGCGACGCCAGTCAAACTGCGTATGCTGCAGTTATATTCTTGCGAATACAGAGGGTTGACAATATAGAGCTACGATTTGTACAAGCCAAGACAAGAGTGGCACCCAAGAAGAGTATCACCATACCACGCCTGGAATTATTAGCAGCTACAATAGGGGTTCGACTAGTGACGTCAGTACTGCCAACATTAACTGCAAAAGAAATCGTTACTTATTATTGGACTGACTCGTCGACTGTGTTGTCCTGGATCAAGTTAGACGAACCTTGGGGGACCTTCGTGTGGAACAGAGTGCAAGAAATTCGAAGACTGTCCAGAATAGAACAGTGGTGGCATGTTCCAGGAACCATGAATCCGGCTGACCTGGCATCAAGGGGATGTAGCACAAAACAGTTACTTCAACAGAGATGGTGGGAAGGGCCAAAATGGCTAAAACAATCCACTACACAATGGCCTAGCCCCGAAATTTCAACAAACGATGATGAAGTCTTCCAAGAAAGAAAAAAGAAAGTCAACACTATGACGGTGTTAGAAGACAAGTCCAATACCCAAGAATGGCACCTTGACTATTTCTCAAGTTTCCGTAGAACAGTTCGTATGATAGGATGGATCTTGAGGTTTCTGTATAATTGTCGACAGAAAAATAATAGAAGAACTACCGAACTATCCATTGAAGAAACCACAGAAGCAGAAAAAGTCGTGATGAAGTTCATACAAAAGGAGTGTTTTGTTGGTGAAAAGGATGAAAGATTCAACTCACTATGTGTTTTCATGGATGATGAGGGAGTGATGAGACTGAAAACAAAAATTATATCGCGCAAAGATGATTATGCTTTCCGTTGTCCTGCTATCCTTCCTGCGAAGCATACAACAGTTCACGCTCTCATTAGGGAGAATCACAAAGACTTATGTCATGCTGGAACTCAGATTCTGCTCAGCGGGCTCAGACAGAAATATTGGATCCTTGGAGGAAGGAGAACGGTGAAGGGTGCAATTAAAACATGTGTTGTCTGCAGGAGGTACCATGGAAAACATCTTGAAGCAGAACAAACTCATCTCCCCATAGACAGAGTAAGAGAAGCCTCAATTTTTGAAATAACAGGGGTCGACTTTGCCGGGCCTCTGATTTTGAAAGGTGGAGAGAAAGCCTGGGTCTGTCTGTTCACGTGTGCGGTTTTTCGTGCAGTACACCTGGAGC
Organism: Meconema thalassinum; assembly: GCA_946902985.2. Classification (NCBI taxonomy): domain Eukaryota; kingdom Metazoa; phylum Arthropoda; class Insecta; order Orthoptera; family Tettigoniidae; genus Meconema; species Meconema thalassinum. The sequence goes on along the minus strand of OX336392.1, from coordinate 3,788,137 downwards.
TAGTAACATCTTTGGCTACTGCAACATTCCTCGAAGCTTTTCGGCGCTTCGTGTCCAGACGTGGAAGGCCAATGATTGTCTATAGTGACAATGGGACAAACTTTCAAGGCACCTGCAATATGTTGGCGACAATTCAGTGGGATAAAATTGCTGAATATAGTTCTGTACACCAAATAAAATGGAAATTCAATCCTCCCACTGCAGCATGGTGGGGAGAATGGTGGGAGAGGCTGATTGGTGTCCTCAAACAAATGCTCAGGAAAGTTCTGGGAAAGTCATGTCTGTCGTACCAAGAAATGATGACTGTTCTGTGTGACATTGAAGCTGTCATGAATTCACGACCACTCACTTACCTGTCCAATGATGGAGAAGACTTGATGGCTATCACCCCTACAATGTTCCTACAGGAAGTCAAGGAGATTGGAATGCCCTATATCGACATGATAGAGGACTTAAAACTTGACAGAAGATTCAGGTACAGACAGAAAGTAAAGGAAACATTAAGGGTAAGATTCAGGAATGAATATCTTGGACAGCTAATACAGAAGAACCACATTAGGAAAAGTCATCACAAACCCTGCGTAGGTGAAGTAGTACTGGTAGCCAGTGACAACACGAAGAGACTAGACTGGCCGCTGGCAAGAGTGACGGAGGTCATCCCTGGCAAAGGTGGTGTCGTGAGAGTTGTTCGCTTGGCGACTACAAAAGGCGAGCTACTGAGGCCAGTACAGAGGGTGTATCCACTTGAAGTGACATCTGGAGAAGATCATGCTTTAAGACTGCAAGTTGAGCGGAATGAAAATGAGAAGAAGGAGAAAAATCCAAAGACGGTTAAACCATCTACTAATACTTCTGATCTCATCAAAACCAGTAGTGGGAGAGTGATGGTTAAACCAAAGAGATATTTTGAGTGACTTATTTATTTCTGTGTTCATTTATTTTGTGAAAATATATGTGTTATGTTATTTTATTGTTTTGTTGAGTTGTTTCTACAACTCAAGGTGGGAGAATGTTGTGTTGGCAGTAAGCACAAGAGTGTAGTGCAGTATCTTTGACATAGTCTTTGATATCAGTGAAGTTCAGTGTCAAAAAACAATATGGTGTGTATCGAGTGAATTGTGAACCTTTCCACAACAAATAATAAAATATGCATTCTAGAGGAGTCTATGTGATTTATTAAGAAGTGAACCTAACACCTGGTGTAAAATTTAGTTAGTTATTGTTGTTTTAAGGGGCGGAACTACGAGGTCATTTACCCAGATTAAAATATACAAATTTTGACTGGGATTTAAAATTTAGAGGAGAATACCTAAATTTGAAAAGACCGAAAATTAAATAAAACTAATAATTATAAAAAAAAAGAAACAAAAATCATCAATCGAAAACGATCAAGTCGTTGAGTCAATGTGTGTAAAATCTGCAGAAGCTTTTGGTACAGGTTATACGGCCCATGTTCGGGTGCGAGGGCAGCATATTTCAAAGATCTCTAAAAACACAGTAATGAGGAATTTTAATTTAGAGAGGCATGTGAGGCAAAAAGGTTGTTTGAGAATTACAATCCCTGGGATGTAACACTGGAACAATGTACATCAGCGGCCAAGGTGAGAGATATATTAGCTATTGGTCTATTAATAGCAACATGTTGACGTTCAAATCATCAATAATTGTGGGGAAAGTACACCCTGAATAGCTTAAGGAAAAATACTTTTAATTCTCCATATTCCGATTTGCCATTCCAGTGTGCATTAGTGCAGTTCCCTCTTCAAACGGTATTCGCAATTATTGTTAACAAAGCGCAATGACACGCACTTACAGCAGTGGGTGAACATTTAGACAAAACCAGTTTTTACCGTGGAAAACTGTACGGTATGTGGCGTGCTCACGAGTATCCGGACAACAAAATAGTTAGGTCTCCGCAGAAGGTGGCAAAACCAAAAACGTAATTTTCAAATGTGTTTACATAAGGTAACCGTACCCTTACAGACTTTCTCAACTATGAAATTCTCACTTTGCTGCTCATATCAATATACTGTATGTATCATAATTTTCAGAATTAAAATGGACCCACCTGTAGCCGAGATTGCTGTAATAGAATAGAGCAATTATCAGCAATAATGCATCGTCCCCATTGTCTTTCTGGTACCTGCTAGTATTTAATAGTTGTCAGATATAATGACAAAGCATTAAATTGGGAACTCGGGAGCTGCGTTGTGCTGCCATATGTTGTACTCTGGTGGTTGAAATATAAATCGCTTTAAGTAGTTCTAGCTTGCATGGCCGCCCGCAGGATATTTTTCAGAGGTCAAGTAACAATTTTCGTTTCAGTACTGTACCCTTTTGTATAATATTTGCCAGTATCCAGATGGACGGATCGCAGCTTCTTCATGGTCCCCAGCTTGATAAACCACTGTAAGAAATGCCTGACATATAGCACAGTAGGATACACAAATTTCGAAAACACTATGGCCCCTTTCGCACCGAAGACGTAAGATGCATGCATCTTTAACACCAGACTATGTTATTGAACGAAAGGTTTCATACCGAAGATACAGGTGCGTCTAGCACTCTGGATGCAAGACGCACTTGCCTCTTGAGAACCAGCCGGCTGGAGATTTCAGCGTGCATCTTTGTTGTGCTGGTCTTGCATACTCGCCCCCCACTTGGAAATCTGACATGTCAATCGTTGAAATCTCCATTTTATAATACTCCTGAAACTTTTACTGGATGGTTCAGCAATATTGCTGAGGCATAATAGCAGGGCTATTCTCTCCAGCATTATCCCAGTATGGGTGCTGCCTTTAACGATTCCTTTTCTCTTCGTCTTCTTCTGACTGCACAAGCCATAATTATAATTTCGTTGTCTGAAAAGTCGGATGATTGCTTATTCATTTTTCAAACTCACGTACTAAACTAAACAGAGGTAATAGATATTATATTAACAGACTGTGCAAGTGGCACGTTCATTTTTGGTGTGAAAGGGGACTACGACACAATACTACGGAATAAAGACAAAAAGAAGACAAGGGTAGATGGATACGAGAGTCGGGCGCCTATCATTATTTCCATAGTACAGTCTCACTCTAATTATTATAAATCATTGATACTTAGTTTCTATAAAAAACAGAGGACAAACGAACCCCTCGTGTCCATAATTTATTTCTGAAGACGGTACCAACAGATAAATAAAACTTTCCATAAAAAGAAACATTTGAACAAAACGAGAATAAAGTTAAAATTAAAAATATTCCTAATAAAGGATAATGCAGCAATATTCACAACACAAAGTGAAATGCAGTGCTTCTCGCACTTCAAAATAGTCGTCTCGACTTCTGTCTTCTCCTTGTTTTGGAGTTAACAATGCGATAAAATCCCTAATCAACACAATTAACCTACCCTAATTACATTTTCAATTTTACTCTATGCAGAGATAACTCCAATATGATGTTAAAAGAATAACCCTACAATAAGCCATCCATCACTTCCCTTCCTTATCTATAACCTTATGTACAATTATATACAACACTGCTTATATCCAGCATCAACAACACCTAAAATTTTCAATTTTCCCTTCCATAAATGTATGCCATTTGGGTAGATTATTAGCTTGGGAATAACCTAACCCCCAAGGGAAGATGATAAAGGAAAAGAAGTGGGTTTCGGACTGGAGAAAAAGGATGGACAAATAGGACGAGAGTCCCACAGAAGTTATAATTTTAACTTTAAGTATACTCAAAGGCAGCTGCCACTGCAAATCCGCTCTCCGATACCTAAAGTGGGTAGGGACCTGGGCAAAGCTAACGGGAAACGCAGCTGGAACTTGGGTTGTTTGCAAGAAAGTTACTTTAGCGTATTCCCTCTCAAGCATACATATGCCTACTATGGGGAAGGGTAGTGTGGTCTGGCAAGACAAAGAGTAACAGATTTATTCTGTATCTGTTCAAAGGAGTTTGTTTCTAAACAGGTAATTTGACGAGTGCCAATAATTTGAATCAGCTTCGATATTTTAGTTTTTGAAATTGTAGAATTTCTAAACAGCGACCAAATGCTTCCAAGAAGGATAGGGTAAAGCAATTATACCTTTGGGAATAATTTTGGTAAGAGTACCCATAGTTGCATTTAGAAATGGCCAAGCTTTTACCAGCAAGGAGCCGACTAAAATTTTAGACAGTGAGAAACACTTATATTTTGAAAAACCAACCATAAGTGTTAGAGAGAATCTCCACAAGCAGGAAGCTGGCGTAGCGAGCTATGCTTGCCTTACTGGCCGGTTAGAATTAGCTATTAAAGCTAAGAGAGACTTTACTAAGTTACCAACTAAGAGTTCTTGCTCAAATGCAACAAGTGGTGAAAACCCTATCCATAGATTTGTTTTTATTGAATAGGAAGAGTCAAGGAAGACAGGATCTTGCCTAACCATTATATTAGGGAAATGATAAAGCAAAAAAGAAATCTTTAATTTATTTAACAATGTAAAGGGAAGTAGTTTTGTCACAAATATATAATTTTGATTTTTTTATAAACAATTGGAGTCGCAGACCTCCGAAAACATCTAAAGCTTGCGCCAGGCAATTGATAATTCTTTTGGTTTTAAACCTTTTATATGCTTTCAAATCTTCGTAAGATTTTGAAATGGCTAAGATGAATAAAGGAAAAATTCAAAGGTAACTGACGTAATTAAAGTTAGACAATAAATCAAGTACAAGATGTGTACATTAAGGATTTCTAGATAAGTATCTTAGAAATAATAACAACTTCGAAAGTAACAACAACAACAAAAAGCAGGAAGAATAAAATAGAAGTTTCTATAACATCTTATATTGATACAGAAATACTTGGTTGGATTATACAAATAGGGCAGGTCACTTATGGTGAAACATGAAGAGAATAATTGAAAGGAAGTTTCTAGAACTCCTATGTTTAAGTAGGGATCACGAGAAAAATGGGGCAAGTTTCCCTTTCGTGAAACCTAGAGATAACTCACTTTTGAGTAGAAAGAATTGGATTCCCTCATTAGAAGGGAGAAACAATATAATTTAAGACGTGTACTAGACACGAAGTTTTACAGACATTAATTCGTTATACATGTGGCAAATAAGGGAGGGCACTTATGTAGAGTGACCCCTCATTGAAAAAAGACCTAAAGTAACAATTTTATTATTTTGGTGTGTTCGTAAAGGGTTTGGGAAAGATCAAATGGGATTGTGGAAAAGTGTTCATGGCCGTATTTATAGTACACGGACGAGCGCGACGCGGATGAAAGGTTGAACAAGCACTGTTTTCACTATAGTCAGTTGATATAGTTGAACGGTTCACTGTAGTAGCACAAAAAGTTGATGGCAAAGAAAGTTATTGCAATGGTGGAAAATAACTAGTTACACTAGATATGCGAGAGTCTATTGCTTGAGAAACTTGTAGGTTATAGTTGAATGCACCAGAAAAATCCCAACGGAGGAAGAAAAATTAGATATTGATTAGCAGTTCATAAGGAAGATTCCTTAGTTTGAAAAAGTATTCCCATATGTGAGTGGAAAATACATGACAATATAACTGATAGATAGAGTGCAGGTTCTGGAAGGTTCCAGAGCAATGATGACTTGTTTAAATTGGGTAGAGAATCCCTCGGCGGAAAGCTAGATTATATAGACAGTGGGTATTTTAGAAATATCCCTCGATGTGAGATAGCATCTCAGAAAATCTTTCATATTGAAAGTTAGACTTGATAGTTTAAGTTTGATCAAGAAGAACTCTTGAAAGCAGTTATTTTCACATAGCAACTTTCACTGTCTATAAAATCCAAATAAAAGTATTGAGCCTTTTAAAAGCGATGAGAATGAGGTTAAAACATGAAGTCGGTACTTATCTTTGCTTCATGACGAAGGCGATGTTGCAGTTGACGGTTGGTTCTAAAATTCTAACATGGCGTAGAATTTAAAAGTTTGCCTCTAGAGTTGAGGAGGCGAGCTTTAGTTAAGCTCTAACTGACTGGGTCGACTTCCGACGTACAAGTGAGACATGCTCAACGGAGCTCGGAGGGACCAGGGAAGGGAAAAGAGTGCGGGTAGGAGACAAAAGGAATACATATAAGAATAGCCAACTTAACAGTTTAAAAAAATCTTCTTGATGAAATGGTCTTCAAAGAGTTGATAGTAGGAGTCACTAGCGCAGCTTGGAGGGTGAAAAAGTAGACGAAGTTCTCTTGATCACGGAGATGATAGCTGACGATGGCGACGAGATCTGGTGGCTAGATTGATAAGGAAGTCCTCTTGTACAGGGAAGAATTGAGGAACTTCAGAGATTCGCTGCTAGATGACGCTAGGTGGGTCATGGAAGATATATATCTAGAACAGACTTACAGGTAATATGAGAGACATAACCAACAAGGAGAAATCAGAAGATCACTGTTGGTGTTTGAGAAAAAAGAAAGGGATGAACTAAAGCAAAGAGAAGCAAAAGCTTACTCTATCTTACCGTGTATTCCAAAGAATACACCAAGCTGGGAGGGGAAAACACCAACAGAGAACAAAGACGAGCAATTAAAAGTTTAAAGGTAAAGGAGCAATTAAAGACAGTGGTCTTATGATATGCCCATTAGTGGTCAAGATCTTGGCTACCCTAATTCTCCCATCCCTTCCAGGGTAACACTCGGTCACTCTACCAGAAATCCAGTCCAAGGGAGGAGAAACACCCCTAAACAGGACCAAGTCCCCCACTTTGATGTCGGGATTGGAAAGAAACCACTTCTGTCTCCGTTGCAAGGAAGTTAAGTATTCCAAATTCCACCTCTTCCAGAAAGAGTTGCGGAGGGCTACAAGTTTACGCCAAACAATAGGTAAATTAGAATCCCTGTAAGAGTTGGGAAGGGGAGGAGGGACAGAAAGAGAAGTGCCAATAAGGAAGTGACCAGGTGTAAGTGGAAGCAGGTCATCAGGGTCATTGGTAAGCGGAGTTAAAGGGCGAGTATTAACAACACCTTCAATCAGAACAGACAGCGAATTAAATTCTTCATAAGTCAGAATGCGATTACCTAAAACCTTTCTTAAGTGACGTTTAGTGAGCTTTACGCAGGATTCCCACCTACCACCGTGATGAGGAGCGTAGGGAGGTATAAAACGCCATTTGAAACACTCTGAGTAGGAAAAATTAGAAATCTGTTCCATGGCAGGAGAAGATGTGAGAGCTTTCTTCCACAAGGAAGCTGCGCCTTGAAAAGTGAAAGCGTTATCAGAGAATATCTCCGAAGGAACACCACGCCTAGCAGCGAAGCGAGAGACAGCTGATAAAAAGTAAGAAGTAGAGGCATTCGTTACTAGTTCCAAATGGATCGCGCCAGTAACCATGAAAACAAAGAGAGAAACATAGAGATTACCAAACAATTTGCGTTTAGCTTCAGGGGAATTGCGTTGATATTAGAACGGACCCATATAGTCCACACCAGTTAGAGCAAATGCACGTATAGGAGAAGTGCGAAAGGAGGGCAGATCGCTCATTAATTGAGTATTGACTTTAGGTTTCGCTTTGAAGCAAGGAATGCACTTGTGAATTACAGAGGAAACTTCATGAATTCCATTTATAATCCAGTACTTTTCCCTTAAGAGGCAAAGCAGTGTGCGTGTACCGACATGCAGATTGCGATAATGAAAGTCACGTATAATTAAGAAAGTTACGTGATGTTTAGAAGGCAAAATAACAGGATGCTTTTTGTCCTCAGAAAGCAAAGATTGCGAGAGCCTAACACCTACCCTGAGTAACCTATCGTCATCAAGGAACGGGTCTAAAGCACGAAGACGACTGGATTTGGGAAGATCCTTTTTAGAGGAAAGTAAAGACATTTCAGAAGAAAAGGCTTCTTGCTGTGTTAGTTGCAAAACCTTAATGGTAGCGAGATTCAATTCATGATTGGTAAGGTGTGGTTTGGGGAGAAGAGGTAGGTCAACCACAATATATTTCCATCTAAGAAGATAGGCAACAATTCGAATTAATTTGTGAAAGGAAGAATAGCGGGACAACAAGGGATGAGAAACGTTGGAAACAAGACACGAAGCAGTAGATTTAGATACTTTAGCGTCAGGCAAGTTGAAGTTTGTAGCTGGAGGTTTAGAAGGCCAACAAGAAGGGTCTCCGATTAACCACGAGGGCCCATACCAGTACAACTGAGAAGCTGCCAATCGAGAGGGTAAACATCCACGAGAAATGATGTCAGCAGGGTTGTCAGCCCTGGGCACATGCCTCCATTGACATCCCGAAGAAAGAGTTTGAATTTTGGAAACCCTGTTTGCAACAAAAGTTTGCCAATGAGCGGGGTTCTTGGCGATCCAAGAAAGGGAGATCATGGAATCGCTCCAGAGATAGATTTGCGAGAATTTGACTTTTAAGACTTCCTGTAATTTCTTAACAAGTTCTGAGGCCATGAGTGCAGCACACAATTCAAGCCTAGGCAAAGTGATAGTTTTAAGAGGAGCCACCTTCGATTTGGCACAAACAAGGTTGGAAACTGAAGATCCATTTAATGAACCGCGATAAACCAAATATTCACTGTAACCGTAAGCTTTTTCGGAACTGTCCGCGAACACATGAAGGAAAAAAGATGCATTAGGATGAGCGTTAATTAAATTCCTGGGAATTTCAATAAGGGAAAAATCAAGCAAATTGTTGCGAAAATGGAGCCATCTGTTAAGAAAAGAAAGGGGAACAGTGTCGTCCCATTCACATTTGAGCGACCATACCTCTTGCATGAAAAGTTTGGCTATAACAATAACCGGGGCAAGGAATTGAAGCGGATCAAAATTTTTTGCATTTCAGAGAGAATTTGTCTTTTTGTGTTAGGAAGCTTTTCTGCAAGCGAAACTTTATAGATGAGTGTCAGTGCTAGTGCACCAATGAACTCCAAGAGTTTTTATGGATTCGGAGTTTCCACAAATTTCGACGGAGGAGGGATCCACATCTTCAATAGGAAACTGGGCGAGAAACTCATGGGAGTTGGAATTCCACTTATGAAGTGGGAATCCTCCATTCTTTAGCAATGCCTGAAGTTCTAGTGACACGAAGGAAGCTTCCACCAGAGTGGGGAAGGACTGCAAGTAATCGTCAACATAGAATGATGTAGTTAGTGCTTCGGAAGCTTTAGAATCAAATAAATTACCATCTTGAGAGGCTAACAAGTGTAGGGATCGGATAGCAAGGAAGGTTTTAAGCCATAAGTAACCGTCTTTAAGCGAAATACCTTAATGGGCTTGCTGATTTCGTCGCGCCACAAGATTCTTTGGAGATCTCGTTGTTCAGGCTGAATTAAAACTTGACGGTACATCTGTTTTATATCCGCTATAACAGCTATGGGAAATAATCGAAAGTTTAAGAGTATAGCAGATAGATCTGACTGAATAGCAGGACCAGAGTAAAGAGTATCGTTAAGACTGTTGCCATTAACGTCAGGTGATGAACCATTGAAAACAACTCGGATTTTATTCTTTACAAGAGGGTTTTCCACACGGGATGATGATTTAAGAAAACCGTTTCAATTGGGGGGTACAATTCGTCATCAGATTTGTTAACAACTTCCATATGATCTAAGCATTCATACTCATCCATGAAATCAGTATACTGCTGTTTAACGAGAGGTTCTTTCTTGAAATTGCTCTCGATAGCAAATAGAGATTTTTGAGCTTTGGGTTGAGAGTTAATAAGTTTAGGGGGATTATGTAATCTTGCGATCTGAACAATGAACCGGTCATCAGAAGAACGAGTGGTGGTGTTCAGAAAAAGTTGCTCACAGAATTCGTCTTCTGAAGAGGTCACGTTAGGAAAATCAACGCTTTCGAGCCTCCAGAACTGTTCCAAGTCAGTATTAGCGAAATAACATTGCGATACGGGTTGGGGAGAATAATGAGAGAGTTGACCGGTGACGATCCATCCAAAATTAGTGTCTCTGGCAACCACGTTTGAGGATAACTTGCGAACCTGTTTACGAAGGCAATTCCAGAAAACATTAGCACTAATGAGTATGTCAATGGGATTTTGTACATTGAACAGAGGATCGGCTAGCCTTAAATGCGAGGGAATATTTAACCCTGAAATATCCACAGAGTGACTTGGAGTATCTTCTCCTATGCTATTGAGAATGAGACAATTCAGTTTGAGAAAGTTGTTTCTGTGACAAATGTCTCTTATGGTTAGCTTTGAAAACTGTGAAGCTTGCGATTTTGAGCTGTTAATGCCCGATACGTTAATAGAAGTGGGGTTTACAGGTAGGCCTATTTTTCTAATCAAAGAATTCGACACAAAATCATGATTTGCCACTGAATCAAGAAGACCGCGTGCACGGACCCAGTTGCCAAAGTTATCCTGAACTTCGATTTGGACAGTGGATAATAGTACTTGGGCACTACGTATGGTCTTGGCATTTTGAATGTAAGATGAAGCTTTGGAACTGTTAGCATTGTCACTTTTCTGAGAAGTAGATGCGGTCGATGACCTTGCCTGATCATGACGATGTAGTAAAGTGTGATGAGCTTTTTCACAATGGAAGCAAAGTCTGGTGGACTTGCAATTTGAAGCAGAATGCGTGGGTGCTAGGCAGTTGAAGCAATGTTTATTCTGGGAAACTAATTTTCTTCTGTCGTCGACTGACAGTTCTTTAAAAGATTTACATAGATACAAGGCGTGGGAATCTTTACAAAATATGCACTTTAATGGTTCATTTAAACTCTTGCGGGGTTCGCTTTGAGTGTTTAAAACGAGAGAACTAGCAATACGGCGTTCACTATACATAGTTGGGTAACCAGTGGCGTTTGACTTGAGTTTAGATGAGCTGGACCCAGGTTTTTGGGTACTAGACGCTAAGCGTTCGCTTTTAGGTTTAAGAGACATTGATTCAAATTTAGTACTAGGGGATGAGGATTCACTTTGTTAGCTAAAGCAGTTAAGAGTTGGCATCTAGCATTTATGAAAGTGACTAAATGCTCGTAAGAGTAATCGTCTTCTCTGGAAAGTTCAATCTCCCAAGCTTTTAGGGTAGCAACATCGACTTTAGAAACCACTAAATGTATTAAGAAAGTGTCCCAGTGTTCAGTGGGTTGATCCAATTGGGACAAAGCTTTAACGTGAAGTTGTGTTGTATCAATAGAAGTACGCAAACTAGTGACGTCATTGTGCTGTGACGCAGGTAAGTTATATAGAGCCTTCATATGGCGTTGAATACGTAACCGTGAATTACCGTATCTTTCTTTCAACTAGTTAAAGACAATGGGGTAGTTTTCGGCACTTAATGGAAGTGCTTAAACTAACTGCAGACCTTGACCTCGGAGGATAGATCTCAAATAATGAAACTTGTAGATGACTTGAATGTCTTCATTGTCATGAACAAGAGAACAAAATAGTTCATAGAAAGAATCCCAAGTAGATTCGTCTCCAGAGAAGTGGGGTAAATCAATCTTAGGTAGAATTGGTTTAGGCTTGTGAGTGCCCTCGCGAGAAGAGGTCTGTTTTTCGTGAAGGGAACCAAGAAAAGGACCGTCTTTTTTCTGTTCTTATTCAAGTTGGCGTATTATTTTAAAAGCAGAACCTATACCTTCGTAATATTGGTTTTCTACTTCGACTCGATCTTCAGTTTGATTGAGCATACAAGTTTCAATTTCAGTTTGGATGTTACAATAATTTTCATATGAACGTTCAAAATCCTTTACACGATGTTTTAACAAATCTAATTGAGCTTCTGAGGGATCTAGCTCTTTGATGTATTTCGTTTAGAAGTAAGTTTTTCATCCTTATCCTTTTCTGTAGAAGCCATGACAAAATAGGTAAATTAAAGTATAACTTACGAAACTGTGGAACCTTGGAAATGCTGGCAGCAAATAAGTTGAAAGAAAGGGACACACCAAAGGAGACAGGAACGGCCTCTTTCCACTTCACAGGCTTTGCACGGTGTAGTTATAGCTGAAAAATTCAAAGAAGATATTAATGATTTGAAAAATATTGTCAAATAACCCTTGACAAATAGAAAATGTCATAAATGGACTCTCCCGGGTTTCGGCACAAACATTTAGGTAGATTATTAGCTTGGGAATAACCTAACCCCCAAGGGAAGATAATAAAGGAAAAGGAGTGGGTTTCGGACTGGAGAAAAAGGATGGAGAAATAGGACGAGAGTCCCACAGAAGTTATAATTTTAACTTTAAGTATACTCAAAGGCAGCTGCCACTGCAAATCCGCTCTCCGATACCTAAAGTGGGTAGGGACCTGGGCAAAGCTAACGGGAAATGCAGCTGGAACTTGGGTTGTTTGCAAGAAAGTTATTTTAGCGTATTCCCTCTCAAGCATACATATGCCTACTATGGGGAAGGGTAGTGGTCTGGCAAGACAAAGAGTAACAGATTTATTGTGTATCTGTTCAAATGAGTTTGTTTCTAAACAGGTAATTTGAAGAGTGCTCAGCAAGGCGCCGACTAAAATTTTAGACAATGAGAAACACTTATATTTTGAAAAACCAACCATAAGTGTTAGAGAGAATCTCCACAAGCAGGAAGCTGGCGTAGCGAGCTATGCTTGCCTTACTGGCCAGTTAGAATTAGCTATTAAAGCTAAGAGAGACTTTACTAAGTTACCAACTAAGAGTTCTTGCTCAAATGCAACAAGTGGTGAAAACCCTATCCATAGATTTGTTTTTATTGAATAGGAAGAGTCAAGGAAGACAGGATCTTGCCTAACCGTTATATTAGGGAAATGATAAAGCAAGAAAGAAATCTTTAATTTATTTAACAATGTAAAGGGAAGTAGTTTTGTAACAAATATATAATTTTGATTTTTTTTATAAACAATTGGGGTCGCAGACCTCCGAAAACATCTAAAGCTTGCGCCAGGCAATTGATAATTCTTTTGGTTTTAAACCTTTTATATGCTTTCAAATCTTCGTAAGATTTTGAAATGGCTAAGATGAATAAAGGAAAAATTCAAAGGTAACTGACGTAATTAAAGTTAGACAATAAATCAAGTACAAGATGTGTACTTTAAGGATTTCTAGATAAGTATCTTAGAAATAATAACAACTTCGAAAGTAACAACAACAACAAAAAGCAGGAAGAATAAAATAGAAGTTTCTATAACTTCTTATATTGATACAGAAATACTTGGTTGGATTATACAAATAGGGCAGGTCACTTATGGTGAAACATGAAAAGAACAATTGAAAGGAAGTTTCTAGAACTCCTATGTTTAAGTAGGGATCACGAGAAAAATGGGGCAAGTTTCCCTTTCGTGAAACCTAGAGATAACTCACTTTTGAGTAGAAAGAATTGGATTCCCTCATTAGAAGGGAGAAACAATATAATTTAAGACGTGTACTAGACACGAAGTTTTACAGACATTAATTCGTTATACATGTGGCAAATAAGGGAGGGCACTTATGTAGAGTGACACCTCATTGAAAAAAGACCTAAAGTAACAATTTTATTATTTTGGTGTGTTCGTAAAGGGTTTGGGAAAGATCAAATGGGATTGTGGAAAAGTGTTCATGGCCGTATTTATAGTACACGGACGAGCGCGACGCGGATGAAAGGTTGAACAAGCACTGTTTTCACTATAGTCAGTTGATATAGTTGAAAGGTTCACTGTAGTAGCACAAAAAGTTGATGGCAAAGAAAGTTATTGCAATGGTGGAAAATAACTAGTTACACCAGCCTCCGTGGCTTAGGCGGCAGCACGCCGGCCTCTCACCGCTGGGTCTGTGGTTCAAATCCCGGTCACTCCATGTGAGATCTGTGCTGGACAGAACGGAGGCAGACAGGTTTTTCTCCGGGTACTCCGGATTTCCCTGTCAAAATGTCATTCCAGCAACACTCTCCACTATCATTTCATTTCATCTGTCATTCATTTAATCATTGCCCCCAGAGGAGTGCGTCAGGCCTCGGCAGCCGGCACAGTTCATATCCTCGCCGCTCGATGGGGGCTTCATTCATTCCATTCCTGACCCGGTCGGAGACTGGAAGCAGGCTGTGGATTTTCATTTTCACTAGATATGCGAGAGTCTATTGCTTGAGAAACTTGTAGGTTATAGTTGAATGCACCAGAAAAATCCCAACGGAGGAAGAAAAATTAGATATTGATTAGCAGTTCATAAGGAAGATTCCTTAGTTTGAAAAAGTATTCCCATATGTGAGTGGAAAATACATGGCAATACAACTGATACATAGAGTGCAGGTTCTGGAAGGTTCCAGAGCAATGATGACTTGTTTAAATTGGGTAGAGAATCCCTCGGCAGAAAGCTAGATTATATAGACAGTGGGTATTTTAGAAATATCCCTCGATGTGAGATAGCATCTCAGAAAATCTTTCATATTGAAAGTTAGACTTGATAGTTTAAGTTTGATCAAGAAGAACTCTTGAGAGCAGTTATTTTCACATAGCAACTTTCACTGTCTATAAAATCCAAATGAAAGCATTGAGCCTTTTAAAAGCGATGAGAATGAGGTTAAAACATGAAGTTGGAACTTATCTTTGCTACATGACGAAGGCGATGTTGCAGTTGACGGTTGGTTCTAAAATTCTAACATGGCGTAGAATTTAAAAGTTTGCCTCTAGAGTTGAGGAGGCGAGCTTTAGTTAAGTTCTAACTGACTGGGTCGACTTCCGACGTACAAGTGAGACATGCTCAACGGAGCTCGGAGGGACCAGGGAAGGGAAAAGAGTGGGGGTAGGAGACAAAAGGAATACATATAAGAATAGCCAACTTAACGGTTTAAAAAAAATTCTTGATGAAATGGTCTTCAAAGAGTTGATAGTAGGAGTCACTAGCGCAGCCTGGAGGGTGAAAAAGTAGACGAAGTTCTCTTGATCACGGAGATGATAGCTGACGATGGCGACGAGATCTGGTGGCTAGATTGATAAGGAAGTCCTCTTGTACAGGGAAGAATTGAGGAACTTCAGAGATTCGCTGCTAGATGACGCTAGGTGGGTCATGGAAGATATATATCTAGAACAGACTTACAGGTAATATGAGAGACATAACCAACAAGGAGAAATCAGAAGATCACTGTTGGTGTTTGAGAAAAAAGAAAGGGATGAACTAAAGCAAAGAGAAGCAAAAGCTTACTCTATCTTACCGTGTATTCCAAAGAATACACCACCTTTCCATGCCCAAGACTACTGACTTTGGTCACAATTCGGTTCTCTGAAGCCGTACGATAAAGTAAAGCTCAGGCATATCGTTTAAATTGTGAATAAAAACTAATAACGATTAATATTGCCTCATTCGTGCATCACTTTCCACAAGAAATCTATAGTTGCCATAAATTGTCTAAATACGCATAATCTTCTACATAAAATTCCCTTCCTTATAAAATAAATCTGGCATAAAACCTCACATAACGCACATCCTTTCATACACAACTGAACCACCTTCAGTTCAAAATACCATAAATAGTTTCTCTATTTTGCAAGAATATTCATCACAAATTATCAACCTTAAACTTATTTATAATCACAATAATATTCCAACGTCACCATGCCCGTGTGGAATGTAACTTCTCTTTCAAAATACCATAAATGGTGCTTAGCAATGCGCTTTCTCCAAATATTAACGACAGATCTTATTTAGATACCGGTATGCTTACAGTTGGTAGTTTGCAGTACCGTACTTCAAAGAATTTACCTTCACAACACCAATCATCGCGGAATAGTGATAATAATAAAACTTACGCCTCTTTGATCAATCTTAACCATTTCTGTCAACTATCATGAATTATTTCTCATAAATTAAGGACTTTTCATGGTCTTACTTTCAGAATAATCCTTTTTCAATAGTTTCACAAATAATAATTGCATTTCTTTCTTTCAATAACAAAACCTTTGCTTTAAATCCGTCACGTATTCGTGTAGAAATCTGTCCCAGCAGTTGTCTACTAACGCGAGCATTTGACGGTAAATTCATCAAATTAATTTAACAAATCCAGAAATCGCAGTCCCTAGATAAAATCTAGCCATCTATTTCAACAGCAACAACATTCCTAAAAGAATCCAAACTAGTCATAAAAATATCCAACGTAGAAATTTTATGAATTAAATTTCATCGAAAATAAAATCCAAAATACGACGAAAGATCCTAAATAAATAATGAAATAATGAAATAGAATTTTTCAAGTGTGATCATATTCCTTCTCTATATATAAAGCCCCATGTACACATCATGAGAACCATAAATCAAAGGGTACTTCCCGACCACCTACAGAGCTGAAATTTGCTATGCTGGTAGAACGTTGGTAGCAACCGGTCGAAAAAATACGAAAATACAAAAACGTCGAAAAATATATTCCAAATTCAAACTTACGAAGTCGAAAAATACTCAAAAAACGAAGAATACGCAAATATCGAAAAGGTTTCTCTTGGAGATTCAAATTACTCTACAACGAAACTACATAATTAATCTTCTTTCTACCTTGTGAAGGCTGGTTGGTTCTTAAGTTTAGGGGCTACGACAACGCGGTCATGTAGCCCCGCGTACTTTGGGTGTGTGTGAATCTGTCTGATAACCGGTGTTAATTGTGACCTGTTTTTTAAATCAAGCAAAGACTGCAGACTTTTAAATTTTCAAATAGATCCTACTTTTGCTGCCAAACGCCACCGTCAACGACTACTAGCTCAGAACTTAGCTACCAGACGCCACCGCAGTCGGCTCTTGGCAACGAACGTAGAAACCTAAGAGCGTTGTTTACATTCTTAACCTATACAATTTAGCTTCACACAGGTGTAATTAGTGGAAGGTCCTTTAACATGCCATAAATCTATGACATGGGACCACTGGCTTTACTTCCCCTCCGAAGCAAGGCATACTGAGGGATTTTAACGCTCTTAAAAATCCGACGACTTCGGCCGGATTTTAACCCGCGATCTTGGGCATAGAAGCTCAGCATGCTAACAACTACGCCATCGAAGCCGCTACCTTGTGAAGGCTTCAGCTGCAAATGTAAAATATATCGAAAGATATACCGATTCGCCTCCTGATGTCTTCTCCTGGTTTTACCTCGTTCTGGACACTAATTGGTTTCGCACGGCGTTGTCCCTAGTTCTGGAATAGAACTGGGATGGTGCTGTTCTTCTTAATGCTGCCTGATGTTCTTGTATCGTCATCGAGAGTAGTTTGATGATGTTTAATTCTCATGTTGTCAATGCGTTTTTGAGTATCGAAGTTACTCCAGACTTTTCCATGGTTGTAGTCAGTGCTCCCACTCGCATATTTACTCAGTCATCTCAATATCCAATCGCGTTTCCTTCAATGCCGGAATAAATTTCATTTTTCAAAAATAATTTTATGAAAAATTCCACCATTAATTCACTTCCAAGAGTCCGCAGAAATATTTGTATTGGTTGACAATAGCGTTGAAAAATATAAGTGAATTCGAAGAAATTGTAGAATCGTAGTTGTCCAAAAATCAAATAATAAATGGAATGATTTTTCAAGTCCAACTTTCAAAAATATTTCCCCATCTTCTCACACATTTTCACTGGTAAAATGTTTCTCGTTCAGCTGAGAACTGGTAGTTGTCTCTTTATCGGTTGAAATATCACAAATTCAATTATACTAATATCATAGTGAGCCTTTACACTGTAAGTTGGCCGTCAGGGGTAGATGACCTCGTAGTTCCGCCCCTTAAAACAACAATACCTAAGTTGACCGTCGATGCCTGTGCATTTGCCGCCAAATACAATATAACCGCAGGACCGTGCCTGGACTCGAACTTGACAAATACGTCCACCCTCTTCAAACTTCAGAAGTAAAAAGACTCGTTAAGAAGTGTGCGTTCCCCTACGACAGGAATAATGGCGCTAAAACTTAAAAAAAAAAAAATCATCCATGTTGCTCCCCTTAATCGAATTTTTAAAATATGACATTTATCGTACTCATTTTCCTCTATACTCAGTAAATTGAAATATATTCTGGTACTACTGTACCAATTGTTTTATTCTAATTACCGCCTCGTTTAATCTCGGAATTCCTCAACAATTCAATCGAGTCACGTGGTCCCCCACGTCTCTGCCGCTGGCAGGCGCTCGGCTCATGTCGAGTCATGCTTTTTATTATTTTACTTTTGCCGCACGTGTCGACTTGCATTTTTCTTTTTCTATTTTTCTTGACGACCAGAGCTGGTCGCTCGATCGATAAATGTATTGCCTCACCACATGACTAAATCCTGTGTGACAAGTTTTTTTCTTACGACGGTGTCACAGAGTTGACACTTTTTGAAGCCTTGTACCAATTTCCGGCTACTGTAAATCTCAGCCTACAATGCATAGGAATACATGATGATGAGATGGTGAGATTCTCTCCCCGCCACACACACCAAAAAGAATCATGTAATTTTTTGTTTGTTTCGTGATATTCATTATTTGACTACTCTGAAACCGTTAGCTACATTATGACAAGAATGGGAGGAATATTTTGTTTGAATTTTTGTCTTGAAAAGTTTGCCTTTCTTCGTGATTCATCGTCGTAATGTTCAGTTTATAAAAACAGGCAAAAATAAAAAAAACAGTAGTTAATTAAAATGGTGTTGTTAATTCAGTTCGCCAATTTTGTAAATAACTGCACATATTTTCAGGTAATCCCAAGTTAAATTAAACTGTGGAAATATCCCTAGGCTACACGAATATGCCCAATATTCAAATATCTGGTTTGTACTGGCCGTTGTAGCAGATAATCACATTTTCACTCTTCTTCACAACCAAACAGAAATACTTCGCATTGCTCTTATTGGAATAATGAGACACTTGAATCGATTATTTCAGAAAGCAGTCATGTGCGAAAAAGTGAGTTAATGGCAGACTATGTTACTGATACCTGGCAAGAAACGTCTATAATGGTCAGACATTACGTTGATTTCGTATTTAGTTCAGAAACCAGTTAAATGACATCGCTTGGCTGGTTTCTGCAGTAAACTGCTGGTACATTTTGTGATGCGCCGCACCTTGCCGGTTGGCGCTGCTGCTCTGAATCCAGAATCTCGACTGAAATGAGATCTTGCTCCTGACTTCCCGTCAGGAAAAGTATAATTAGGCATGCTTACCAAATTATTAGTTACATGTAACAATATTCTTTGATTCAAAAGCGTATAAAAATTCTAAAATATTATATTGTAGCCTGAATATTTCTGTACACTGTTGGTCTGAGCCCTACGTTATTCTTTGTTATTGATTGTTATAAGTGCACATCAATATCAAGAAGATACGAGACCTAAATGCCCTAAAACCTTACCTGATGGGATATGAACACTTTTATGACAGCATTTTTCAATGGCCTACTACAGAGACAGAATGTGCTGAGGAGTTAGTTTATGAGGATTGATTACTTCCTGTCACGATGAGCAGGCATTGCTGATTTCGTCCTTTTAATAATTATACTTTTATCAGCAATGTAGTCCAAACCTAATTAAAATATTTTCTTTTTCCACAAAAATGTTTCTTATGACGAAATCCTGTCAAAATTCCAGAATTATCCCATAAAAATGTTTGCAACACACTTCTATTGGAGAAACCAGTTAAGTGGAAAATATTTCGGATTTTTTACAATAAAGTTAATAAGCACAAAATATTTTCTTGAATAAAAAGTATTCAAAGATATAACACTTTCAAGCTAAAATATTAAAACCACAACCAAATCATTTAGTCTGATGCTAGACAGTTTTTTTTTTCATTTTCCCACAATTACATACTTGGCGCTCGACTGGTTTAATAATCGTTTCACTTGTAGCCTGCGAAGAGATAAACTCGTAACATGAGCCCGTGGTTTTAGTAAAAATTAGTTTTAGCAATACAAATATTTCGCTTGATATATTTTTAAATAGATAAAAACCACTATATCATGTACTTCTTACTACCGGTATCCGCATTCTCAAGTGGCGGTGCTGCCACTTTTTTGAAACTAGTGGAATGGTTAGTTAGTTAGTTATTGTTGTTTTAAGGGGCGGAACTACGAGGTAATCTGCCCCTTAGTGGAATGGTGATATGAACGAAAACAAACCACTGCTTTTAATGTGTGATTGAACGTCATACTCAAGCTTTCGTATGTTTATGAAAATAGATAGATAGATTTTTATCAATCCATTTGATGTAAACAATACTGAACCCTTGTAAAGAAGCGTAATGAGACTCTGTTTCGGTCCATACGGTTGTTGCTTCTTATAATTGCAAGGTAACATAGAGTAAAATAAAATATCAGAAAGAAAATAAAGCCAAATTTAACTAAAACAATTTAATATCAGATCAAATAAACACAATAAAACACAACATCTCCCTTAAATGTACACAAATTACCTATGAATTAAAATCAATGTTTCTTTTAAGAGATTGCAATAAAAATCAGAACGTGAAACTTTGTCCTGTCATTCCTTCAATCATGTGCGTGGTATTGTGACAATGCGTGCAGAAATGATTAAGTACAATGATACGTGAATCGCAACTATCAGACAAGCCGTCAAGCCGCGAATAGGTATTTATGTGAAGATAGACTGGCACTTGGGAACATAACTACAACTATCAAAATGACATGATAATATCCAACACTCACTAGGCTTAATTAATTACACTTAGATTCCCACTCGGAATCTTGACCACGTGCCAGAGCACGAACAAGCTGCCTTAAACAGGACTTCACAAAAATAAACAAAGTACCGTGCGTGACCACTCTACACTGACAACGAACACAGATAACCGAATGTCATCTTTAAATAGACACAAGAGGTGTCAATCCCAAATCAAAATACTAAATGAATAAACCATGAAATCAAAATGCCATGCGTCAATTATTTACAACAACAAAATTTTAATTTTGACGAGATGCATGAATTGCCAGTCTAGGCGGGGCCCTTTAACTCAAGTTCAATAAACAGGCAGTCTAAATTTAAACAACTGGGTCACGGCTGAGCCGGCCTCCCCTACCAACATTAGTGAGTCTTATCTTAGATCTATGCGCCACCGTGGAACGTCACCTGTCAATCACTCAGTGTGTACAGTAATACCTTGGGTCACTCTGCAGCAGTGACACAAGAACGCAGATCCAACACTTGTACTTCATCAAAACGAATATGTGTGTCAACAAAATTATCAATATGGTCCCAATAATTCTCTCGGAATTATAAGACACGTTGGGATCGATCAGGGTCTTCGCAAAGCACCACCTGTCGTCCATAATGCAGCAGTCGAGGATATGGTCGCAATGCCACAAATCCCCCGTGCAAATAAACACACAATAAGACACACTACACACATGACACACCATGGGTTTGACTTCACCTAAAATGAAACACAAATATAATCCACTCACACGCGTATTAGATCTAAGACTCGACTGAAAGATAAAAAGACTATCTGCAAATAAAACAACTTCATTACAGACGGTTCTTCTCAAATAAAATATTGCAACTAAGGCAATCCAAAATAATAAGAGTAGCCTGTTTATTTACACAGCAACAACAAATAGCGTCTTTCCCCCCGCGTTCTACCATTACTTTATTCTATATCAGCTCCAATTGTCACCTAATCTGTTGCTCATGTCCTCACAAAATCAAATATTACAATCACTGTACACGCAGTACATGAATTACATTACACTTGAATAATCAGACAATCAAATAGCAGTCACGGCACACTACGCAATTTACATATGAGTGTCGGATGCAAGAAAAATCCTACACACAAAATTAACTTTAAAATCAAAACACAAGAAAATATGTACATTGTTCCCAGCCAAAATCTATCTACAACTACATTAATACATCAATGTTTTTGTACTGATCACTTCTGGACCGAAGTCGGATATCAAATGTATAAGTTCACTTGCAGAATCAAAGTCTCCTAATCAAACTGACATGACTTGTCTCCTCAGAGACCCAAAGAATAGAACACTTAGACTAGTCCAGTGGCATAATTTATACAGAACTGGAGCAAAAGACAGTGGTGGGGACATTTAAATATTAATTAATTGAAGAAATTGGATTAGAGCCTTGCCACTAGTATCATTGATCTTCAAATATCACACAGGTTACAGTTCTGCCGTGCGGAAGCCGATCCGGTCGAGGATTAATTAAATATCACTTTCCCTCGAAAATCTGAGCCAAGCTAGGTTCGCGGGCAAATCAGGCGTCATCTCCCTGATTCGTCCATTCAATTTTCCATCGTTGCTACAAATTCATAGACTCCTCCCAGAATACGTCACAACTCATTCTCTTTCTCCCTCGCTCCAAGTCCACCCTCTTCGTCTACTCCTCGCTGACAAAGGGGGATCCATCCCCTACGTCACCACTGACCGCAAGCCTCACGGCTCGTTGAGCTGCTGATTCTCGGAACTTGCTAATAATAACTTGGTTTCCTCTCTTGCTGTAAGCACCTGTCGTGTTGCGAAATTCAGCAGTAACTGTTCAACCTGAACTACAATGATCCTTTGCTGAATAAAATAAATTATGAAACATTATTATGAGGCACTTATAATAAGGGTTCATTTACCGCCAGCGAATTTGAAAGTCGGGCTCGAGACATTGAGTCGAGTTTCAAATCCCCACTGCAGATGTACAATTCCAAATATCATCATCTCCAATTTCCAATTGTTTACCTTCTAGTCAGAGCACTGCCAATACCTCGGCTCACTAATTGCTTCCTTGAGTGTTGACTCATTGTACCATGGACTCTCCTAGCTGTCAATCACCTGCCTCCACTCCTGGTGTGTCCCTCTCTCTCAATATCAAGTCTGACCTTCGTGACGTCCCTCTTGTTTGTAAACAACTCCAGCTGGCTCACTCCTCACGTTCAGTAGCCCCGTCGTTTTGAGTGTGAATCTCAAATCTCGATCAAATTTGCTGCTGTATCATTTCTGTTTTGTGCATAAGTTTCGCGCTGATAGTAGTCTCAAATTAGCAATATTGAAGACTGATTTGGTGCCAGTACTCAGTTCTTCAATTCGATAAGCATTGTTTCCTAGGTTTTTAACAATGCGGAACGGCCCGACATACTTTTCAGGGAACTTGGCAAATACCTTGTTTGATGGGTCAGAAATAGGTAGTTTTCTGACGAGTACTAGCTCGTTTTCGACGAGTTCACGGTGGAACTTTTTCCCTCTCATACGGCGCAAGCGCCGGTCTGCCTGACTCCTCATATACTCTACAGTATTTTGTACTCTTAGTTCATGTGCCAACAATGGATCCTTAGGACAATATTAATGATAGTGTCCCACGATCTATCAGGGTACTTGTTATGATGCACTAGCATAGGTATCTGTCCGGTAGAATCGTGCTTCGTGGTATTCATGCAAATCTCTATATCGCTAACTTTGTCCACCCACTTGTGATGTTCGTTGGGAATCAATACGCGATAAAATTTAGCTACACAGCGGATTGCTCTCTCATTAGTATTAGCTTGGGCATGACGAATACTAGATAATACATGCATGATTCCAAGATCTTCAATTCCTTTCCCAAACACGGAACACGTGAAATACATCCCATGGTGCGACAATTGGAATTCTGGTTTTCCTAGGGAAGGTATTACTTTGTTCTTTATCCTACTGAGAATGTGTTTTGACGTGGTCTTTTGAATGGGACATAGAAAATACAACTATACAAACAAGAAGATGTTTACACCCACGCCTTCCTTTGGGAAGCGAGCCGAAACAGTCGAGTGCCAGTAGTTCGCACGGTTTTTGCTGTAATAAAGGTTTTTGGTATTGCTTCATGAGGTAATTATTAGGCTTAGTACGCTGGCATGCGTCACAAGTCTTAATTACCTCAACAATAGTGGACCTCATCCTTCGCCATGTGAATGACTCACCAATGGTCGCCTATGTCTTGTCTATGCCTACGTGCCCTAGGCTTTCATGAACATGCCATGTCAAACCTCTTTGAAGAGTAGCTGGGACTAGTATTCTTATCCTAGTGTGTTCTTCGTGCACGAATTTATGTAGAAGATTGGTGATATAGTGATACTTTGCTTCTTTAGATCAGGCCTCCTGATGTTCAAATGTTTCTGGTCGTAGCTCCTTCTTGAAATACTGGATGATCATCAGCATCCATGGTTTGCTCTCCTGCTCCCGTTCTATATTCTTCAATTTTCCCAAAAACTCATGATCTTTCGCCATTAACTCCAAGTGTTGTATATCTACTGACATCTCGTTATCTTCAGGATGTCTACTTAATGGGTCGGGAATGACGTTCATTTTCCCTGGACATTGCTCTATTACAATATCAAATTGTTGGATACAAATAGACCAGCGAATCACTCTTTCGCTAACCATCGCGGTTTTGAAAAGGAAGGTCAGCGCTTTATGGTCGGTTCTGACAACAATAGCATAGCCAAAAATAATCTTCCTCCATTGTTGTAAGGCGTAAAGGATAGCTAATAACTCTAGCCCTGTGACGGTATAGTTTCTATCGTGTTTTGCGCAATTTGCGACTTGTGAATGTCAAATATGAACGGTTTTTAGACTCGGAAGGGTCCTCTTGATACAACATTGCCCCTATTCCGATTAAAGCTGCATCAGCCTGAACGATGAATTTCTTTCCAAAGTCTGGATACCAAGTTTTACACATTTTTTCAAGAGCTTCTTTGTTGCTTTAAAAGACCTGTAGCACTGCTCACTCCACGACCATCGGTTACTCTTCTGCAGCATTTCTTGCATCGGCGCTACTGTTTCCGTATAGCCAGGACAGTTGTCCTTCAAAAAGCCTGTAACTCCCAAGAATGCTCTGACATGCTTCACTCTAGTTGGTGTGGGGAAGTTCTTAATTGCATCAATCTTCGCTGGGTTGGGCCTCATACCTTCATGATCAATAATGTGTCCAAGTTACAGAATTTCGCTCTGGAAAAAGTGCGATATCTTTAAATTAATTTTGAAGTTCATAGTTCTCAGATTATCAAAAAGTTTGTTTAAGTTTACAAGATGTTCCTCCATGTTGTCAGATGCCAGCAGAATGTCGTGTACATATTGCACGGTAGAGTTCTTTACTTATTCGGTTAGGTTGCGATCTAGGGCTCTGATTAATGCACAATCCACCGTTTTCACACCAAACGGCATAGGGTCCAGATATAGGTTTGATTGTCGAATAAAACCCCCGTCAAACAACTGGGATTTTTCCTCCAACTCAAGATGATGAAAGCTGTTGGTGAGATCTACGCTGGAATAGATCTTCTTTCCTCTCAATCTTTTCAAGACGTCTCTAATGAGCGGCGCTTTGTCGTGCTCGGGCAAGGGTTTGCTATTTAAATTTCTCGCGTCTAGGCATAGCCTAATACACCCATTTGGCTTAGCTACTGCCAAAATAGCGTTCAGATATGGTGTTGGTGATTTCTTGATCATCCCAGCTTCCAGCAAATTATCTATGATATCCTTTACCTGAGCCTGGTGTTTCTCGGGTATCGGATAAAGCTTACATTTAAGTGGGGCCCAATCGTCGACTTGCATTGCATACTTAAAATTTAGAATTTTCCCAGGAATCTTATCAAAAACCTCTTTGTGCTGTCTTAAAATCATTTCCAATTTTCTTTTATCAGGCTCACCCAATTTTGCTTCTTTCAGCCACTCCTACAATAATGTTTCAAATTTTGGTCCCCTGTTTTCTTCCTCCGCTAATAGTGTCCACATTTCCTGATCTTGGTCACCTATATCCACTACAGCTGCGTTAATCACCTCTTCTTCCTGCTCGCATACCGTCTCTGTGACGTCATCTGTTATTGCTTCTGTCACCCACGTGCCTGCCTCGCGTTCAAGATTCACTTCATCCTTATTCAAGCCTACGTGACACATGTCTTCAAGCTGTTTAAAACTGACCGTGTTATTTCGTAAAATAATCACAGCATGGTATTCACAAATGAAATTAGCTCCGAAGATAATTTTAAAGCTCAGTTTTGCAATTACCACGAAAGTTTGGGCAAAAGTGTGGTTTAAAATATCAAGCTCTAAATATGCCTGGTGCTTGCATATTACGGTCCGCTCCGGAATGACCCCTCTCACTTTAATCTGCGGAACTGGAATCAGTGGAACATTCTGACTCCTTCCCACTTACTTAATAAGAGCCTCGGACACTAAACAAACCTGCGAACCCGTATCATCAAACAGCGTACTCTCAGACCTTCAATTCTAGCGTATATTACCGGTAGTTGTCTAATAACATCGCTTTGTGGCTTTATTACTTCTTCTGGCAGTCACCTGGAAAGGCTATTCATTCCTCGATGTGTGCTACAATGTGATCACCACTGTCATCGGTCACGCTCGTTTCCAGGCTATCTCCAATTTCTATTAATGAGCTTTTTCTCTCGGAATCCTTCCTGCGTATTCCTTCTCGGTTTCTGTTTTCCTTCTTGTCTCGCGAAGTTCTCGGCACCTTCACCTAGATGATTGTCAGGGTTCCTTCTACGTTCCATAGCTCTGCCCCATTATTCTCGTTCATTCTCTTCGCCTGCATGTAACTCATCCAAGTACTTTTGCGATTCTGCGTAGCGCTCATTCCAATTGTTGCGGTACTCCCGTGGTTCCTCTTGCATATGATACCGTTTGTAGTTGTTAAAGCGCGCGTCACCAGGTCTCTGATACGGCCTTTCCTGTCTCCTGTTGCCTCTCCAGTTAACATAACCCCTCTGGTACAGACGTTGATTGTTGTACTCGTTCATATTGTAGTGATAATTTCTATTGATGTTCTGATTGTTGTCATAGCGACCTCTACCTTCAAAGCACTCCTATCTTATTGGCGTAAATTGGGTGTTTGTTGCGTGACCTCATGTTTGAATTATTATTATTATTGTTCTTGACAACTTCCGTCGTAATTACATGTTCGATTTGTCTCTGCCTTGCTGGAGGTGTAACCATGCTTGTTTCATTCAAGTGTCTCAAGATTTCCTCTGCCTGAATAGCCGTCTTTACGTTCGCTGCCACCAAGAACAGTTGGATGTTCATCGGCAACTGCTTCCCTATTGTGAGTACTAGATTTTCCTTGGATGGTGACCCATCCAAATCTTTCAATCTCAACATTTGTTGGGCGAAAACTTCAGAATAATTAGTTGGGTGTGTACTGTGGTATTTACGCGAGTATAAGTCCATCCTGAGACTTTGTTGAAACGAAGGGCTCCAAAACTTCCTTAGAAACGCTTCCTTAAACTTTTCCATGTTTTCGAAAGTGTACATAAAGCTCTGAAACCATATTAAGCTTGTGCCACTAATAAATTTTTCGACCATCCTGAGTCTTTTGAGAGGACTGACCTGCTGATCATTAAAGTAGTCGGCCAGTTCGCGTAGTAAGGCTTTTGGTGTCGTTCCGGTCCCGTCGTTAAATTTTCTGGGGTTGAACTCATTACCCCTGATTACTTGGATAATTTGTGCAGATGTGATATTCTGTTGCGAAGTTGATGTTTCCCCTCTGTACTCACGGAACTGTGGTCATTACTGTGATATCCAGCTGTGTTAAGTAGCCCCAGGCTTCCAATACTTTCTGGTTTCCCTTCCAACCACTCAGATGTAAACAATGTAGCCTGCTGTAATGACCGAAGCTCATTCTTCACTATCTTATCTGCGTGCTCTTGAAACATAATTTTGATGTTCTCTTCTAACGCTTGTATACGTGAATAGTTTTCTCCTAGCCCCCGAATAATGATTAATCTTTCTTCGTTAGTATTCTCGTCCATCGGCCTCCAATCTCTGTACCTGAAAATATTGATGTTGAAGAAAATATACCTGATACAGCTCAGTCAGATTTACCTACATTTTCTGATGAGAAAGCAGAAGCGAGTGAAATTCAGAAAAATGTGTTTGTATTCAACAGTGATCCGGCTACTTGGATTACGAATGAATTCTACGAAGAGTACGTTGCATTGAATGGTTACAATCAGAATAAAGATTATGATTTTAAAGAATCCAAACGAGTGTACCCTGAATATAATAAGTACTTGAGCCACTCAGTGTTTAAAAGAAAACTTCAGAACGGGGATCAGGGGATCGTAAGTGGCTTGTTTATTCCAAGAGTAAAGATTCTGTTTTTTGTGCACCGTGTTTGCTCTTTGGAGACACAACTGACGAATTTGCGTTCAGACACTGATTCAATGATTGGAAAAACATCCACGACTTGGCCTCAGGCCACGAAAATTCAGATCATCATAAACAATTTTTCCTAAAATTGTTTGAAAGAGCTAATACTCATGGAAGAGTAGATCATGGTTTCTTACAACAACTTCAAGAAGAAATTTCGTATCGGAAAGAAGTTCTTAAAAGAGATGTTGCTACTGCCAAAACCTTGGCAAGTCGTGGACTATCATTTAGGGGCACAGGCAGCAATGAGCATTTCG
This sequence comes from Meconema thalassinum, assembly GCA_946902985.2. Classification (NCBI taxonomy): domain Eukaryota; kingdom Metazoa; phylum Arthropoda; class Insecta; order Orthoptera; family Tettigoniidae; genus Meconema; species Meconema thalassinum. The sequence continues at coordinate 3,759,841 of OX336392.1, read as the reverse complement.
GTATTCCTAATAATGGAAATTTTCTGATGTTAATAGAATATTTAAGACAATTCGATCCATTTATAGATGAGCATATTCGTAATTATGGAGATAAGGGCAGTGGTAAAACAAACTACCTACCCAAAAGATAGATAGATTTTATTGATTCCATTTGATCAAATACACGTATACAATACATTTTTGATATAGGACACGTCAGAATTTACATCTATAAAATAAAAGTACTAACATGTATATATTACAATACTATAACTATTTATAACTTATTATAATAACAGATCTTAAGAGATACAATCTTATTGGACAACTATTTACACCTTACCCTATTATCACAATATGAAAACTTAATTCTATAAATACAACAACTTACAGCTAGCTATTACAATTAAAATAGAAAAGTAAAATATAATTATAGATTTCATCGCTCCTATACACTAAGATATTCAACTACAGAGTAAAAATAATGGCACTGCAGATAAGCTTGCAACATTCCATCAAAGGTTTTTATTTTTGGGGCTAGTTTTATATACTGGGGTAATTTATTGTATAATTTAACTCCTGTGTGATAAGTTCCTTTTCGATATATGCTTGTGTGTGTGTGTGTAAAATATGAATGTTTTGAGTTTGTCTTGTGTTATGCCTAGGAACATCATTGTTTGTTTTAAGAAAAACATCCTTATTCATTAAATTCTTTTTAAAAAACATAATACTTTCAAAGATATATATGCAGGGCAGTGAGAGAATGTTTAAATCTTTAAACAGAGGTCTACATGTTTCTCTAGTGTTTACATTCGCCATAATTCTAATCGCCCTCTTTTGTATCCTAAACGTGCTTAGTACATCTGGCGACATACCCCAAAATATGACCCCATATCTTAAGTATGAATGGAAATAAGCAAAATAAGTATTTCTTAATGTGTGCATGCTAGTGCAGGTTTTCAAAATACGTAACGCAAAGCACATCGAGTTCAGTTTAGTATTCAGATATTGTATATGTTTATTCCATTTCAAGTCATGTTGTATCCATAGTCCTAAAAACTTTGTTTCTGATTTATTTTCCATTTGATGACCATTTAATGTTATATTGGGCTTCGCAGGATTCCTATTCTGTATAGTGTGGAAAATTAGACATACTGTTTTTTATAGTTTATTATGAGGCGATTATCTTGTGACCATTTGGTTAACTCTCCTGTGACGGAGTCAGCAGACTGCTGTATGACCTGCTTAGTTTCACCTTTTATTACGTGTGTTGTATCGTCCGCAAACAAAATTTCCTTATGTGAATGAACGTTCTGTGTTATATCATTGATATATATTGATTAGTCGGTAGCATGCTGAACTGCTGTGCCCAAGATAGCGGGTTCAAACCCGGCCGATGTCGTCGGATTTTTTAAGAGCGTTAAAATCCTTCAGTATGCCTTCCTTCGGAGGGGAAGTAAAGCCGGCAGTCCCATGTCATATATTTATGGCATGTAAAAGATCCTTTCACAGACTAAACTTGTGTAAAGCAAAATTTGTTAGGTTAGATTTCGTCAGAACGCTCTATCAAAGTTCCAACGTTCACCACTAGGTATCATTGATATCTGGTGGCGAAAGTCGGAACTACTTGAAATTGAACGGAACTTGTAGCTCGCCCTTTAGGGTGTCCGCTGGAAGCAGCTACAGACTCAGGCGAGCCGAACATGTCCTCGGACACTCCCGGCACTAAAAGCCATACGATAAATAAATAAATAAATAAATAAATAAATAAATAAATAAATAAATATAGAAGAAAGAGTAGTGGGCTCAAAACCGATCCCTGGGGTACTCCAAATTTAATAATTCCCTCATTGGACAATGTTTCATTAAGTAATTTGGTTACATCATCCTTGTGTCTCAAGCTTACTATTTGTTTAAGCCTTGTTATGAAAGCCGGATCTAAAGATCCTATAGGCTTTCATATAGCCGTGGTATATTGGAAAAAGTCTGTCTGTATGTATGTATGTATGTATGTACGTATGTGCGTGACGTTTTTGCGTTTAGCAAAGTACAGGTCGCAATTTTCAAGATATCGAGCTGAAATTTGGTACGGTGAAAGAGTTGGGGCCTGTGTCGAACCCTATTGTTGGGCGTTAAAATCGGTGCAGGGCCGGACCATTTTTTGGGGCCTTGAATTTCATTCTATTTTTTTGAATCGATATATCTCTGAAACGGTTGGTCGTATCGAAAAATGTTAAATGTACAGGTGTATGATCTCCGCGGTATGCAACTTTTTTACTCAAAACGATTTTTTGATATCTCTCACCGTTTTCTTTCTTTGGGGCCCTGAAAATGTCCATTGTGCGTGACATTTTTGCGTTTAGCTAAGTACTGATCGCAATTTTCAAAATATTTAGCTGAAATTTGGTACGCTGAAAGAGTTAGTGACTGTGACGAATCCTATTGTTGGGCGTTAAAATCGGCGCAGGGCCGGATCTTTTTTGGGGGCCCTGAATTTCAAACTTTTTTTTGGAATCGATATATCTCGGAAACGGCTGATCGTATCGAAAAATGTTAAGGGAATAGGTGTAAGATCTCCGTGGTATGCAACTTTTTTACTCAAAACGATTTTTGGATATCTCTCACCGTTTTCTCTTTTTGGGGCCCTGAAAATGTCCATTGTGCGTGACATTTTTGCGTTTAGCTAAGTACTGGTCGCAATTTACAAGATATTAAGCTGAAATTTGGTACGGTGAAAGAGTTAGTGACTGTGACGAATCCTGTTGTTGGGCGTTACAATCGGTGCAGGGCCGGATCTTTTTTGGGGGCCCTGAATTTCTAACTGTTTTTTGGAATCGATATACCTCGGAAACGGCTGGTCGTATCGAAAAACGTTAAAGGTACAGGGGTAAGATCTCCGCGGTATGCAACTTTTTTACTCAAAACGATTTTTTCATATCTCTCACCGTTTTCTTTTTTTGGGGCCCTGAAGATGTCCATTGTGCGTGACATATTTGGGTTTAGAGAAGTTCAGGTCGCAATTTCCAAGATATCGAACTGAAATTTGGTGCGGTGAAAGAGTTAGACCCTGTGAGGGAACCTATTGTCTGGCGTTAAAAACGGTGCAGGGTCGGATCTTTTTTGGGGGCCCTGAATTTCAAACTTTTTTTTGGATTCGATATATCTCGGAAACGGTTGGTCGTATCGAAAAACGTTAAGTGTACAGGTGTGAGATCCCCGCGGTTTGTAACTTTTTTTACTCAAAACGATTTTTTGATATCTCTCACCGTTTTCGTTTTTTGGGGCCCAGAAAATGTCCATTGTGCGTCACATTTTTCGGTTTAGCGAAGTAAAGGTCGCAATATTCAAGATATCGAGCTGAAATTTGGAACGGTGAAAGAGTTGGACCCTGTGAGGAAACCTGTTGTCGGGGGTTAAAAACGGTGCAGGGCCGGATCTTTTTTGGGGGCCCTGAATTTGAAACTTTTTTTGTAATCGATATATCTCGGAAGCGGCTGGTCGTATCGAAAAACGTTAAATGTACAGGTGTAAGATCTCCGCGGAATGCAACTTTTTTACTCAAAACGATTTGTTGATATCTCTCACCGTTTTCTTTTTTGGGGCCCTGAAGATGTACGTATATGCGTGACGTTTTTACGTTTAGCAAACTACAGGTCGGAATTTTCAAGATATCGAGCTGAAATGTGGTACGGGGAAAGAAATCGGGCCTGTGAGGAACTCTGTTGTCGAGCGTTAAAATTGGTGCAGGGCCGGACCTTTCTTTGGGGCCAGAATTTCATCCTTTTCTTTACCCCTGATGATGTTTTGATATCTCTCACCCTTTTCCTTTTCTGGAGCCCTGAATGTCTTTCTTTTTTCGAACCGTTATATCTGGGAAACGGTTGGCCGTATCTAACAACGTTAAATCTACAGGTGTAAGACCTCAGTGATTAGCAACTTTTTCAACCCTTAAGATTTTTTGATATCTCTCACCGTTTTGATTTTCTGCGGCCCTGAATTTCTTCCTTTTTTCGAACCGTTATATTTTGGAAACGGTTGGCCGTATCGAACAAAGTAAAATCTACAGATATAGGACTTCCGTGATAAGTAACTTTTTTAACTATTATGATTTTTTGATATCTCTCACCATTTTTCATTTTTGGGGCCGTGATTTTCATTCTTTTCTTCGAATCGTTATATCTCGGAAAGCATCGATCCTATGGAAAAAGTTAAATCTACAGGTGTAAGATCTCAAAGATTTGCAACTTTTCTACCCCTTATCATATTTTGATATCTCTCACCGTTTTGATGTTATTAAATGTTTTTGGTTTTCGAAAAAAAAAGGGGCCCAAATGTATATAATAACTGGTAACAATTCAACTGATGGTCTAATTGAATTGTACGGAAAATTATCTATAATAACTCGTGTTAACCTTTTCAATAAGTTGAATCATGTATTTACAGCAGTAAGATATTTTCCACTTCCGAGGACGTCCGGCTTTCATAACCATGTGATGGTGTCAGCATTGCCTAGAATAATATTTTATAATTTTCCTACATTTCCTCGCAATCGGGTCGATGGTCCGAAATGCAATTCCGCAGGCCTTGCCGCCAAAGAAGTTGTTGTTTGAGATTATAACCCCTCTTGCTGGCCCCTTGCTGCTGCGCCACCGACTCATCAAAAGCAGGTCGTGCTGCGTGGACTCCTACTTGTTAAGTAAGACTCTATCCATTTATTAGCTAGACCTCTAATACCATATTGATTTAGTTTTGTAAGGAGGATTTTATGGTCAACAACATCAAATGCTTTCGATAAATCCAAGAATAGGCCAGTTACTTGTTCCTTATTGTCAATTAATTTCAGTATACTATTACTACATTCATAAATTGCTGTCTGTGTAGATTTTTCCGTTCTGAATCCATGTTGTGAGATTGATAATATTTTATTGTTTTCTATAAAACTTATCAGTCTCTTATACATGATTTTTTCCACAATTTTTGCAATACCAGTTGGTAAGGTAATAGGACGATAGTTATCTAATTCATCTTTTGAACCGTTTTTGTGCACTCGAATTACTTTTGATAACTTCAAAATATCCGGGTAAGTTCCTGAGAGAATTGTGTAAGTGTGTAAGTGGATTTATTATACTTTCTGCGCATTTCTTTAAAATTGCATCAGGGATGCCATCAATGCCAGCACAGAATTTATTTTTAGCTCTTTTATAACTATTCTCACCTCTTCACTTATGACATGATTTTTAAATAAAGAATCACTACATATATTTATTTTATTATTAGAATTTAGTGTATTTACCTGTGATTTATTTAATAATTTTTGTGGAATTTCCAGAAAATAGTCATTAAAAGTGTTTGCTATTTCCTCTGGATTTTTAATCACTTTATTATTTCTGGTCAGTGTAATGTTCCTTTGTATTTTAGCAGATTTTCCAGTTTTTTTTCTTTATCACGGACCACATAGCCCTGTTTTTATTAGATGGTTGGGAAATAAAATTATCATTATGCTTTTTCTTTGTTAGTCTTATTACCTTATTTAATACGCTAGTGTATTTTTTGTAGTATAAATTGAATTCAGGTGTTGTGTGGTATTGTTTATATAATTTGTGTAGAAATTCCTTTCTTTGACATGAATTTATGATCCCTGTTGTTATCCAATTGCTAGTTTGGTTATAATCAGTGGCGTACCGACGGGGGGTTCAGGGTTGAACCCCCCCAGAGATATTCCTTTACTTAAATCTATATATTGTCCCATCTATCACCTGTTTTACGGCATCGCTCGTTAGGCGTCTTAACTCACGCATACACCTTAGGTGCGTCACGCTCCTCACTTAATAAATGCCCTGCACTCTACTCGCAGTGTTGGAGCTACCTATTGATCAGTTTTGCTGTTAAAGTGTGCGATCGGTAACTCTTTTCACGTCGCTTCGGGTTGCTTTAATTGTGTGTGCACGTTTCCTTATAGATAATTCAGTAAAAGAGGAGTTTCTGCAATTTATTCCAATTAATGATACAGATAAAATCATCAAGTTAGGCAGATTTTGAGAGCCAACAGCAATTGCAGTAGGCACGGAGAGCAAAACATTATGTTTCTCTCACATAATATCAATATTTTAAGCAACCACGTCACTATGGGCATGATGATACCATTGCATCGTTTCAGTCTCAATATTTAGTTACTGTTGTCCATATTTTTTAGAATTTCTTTTCATTTTTTATTGTGTCGAAAAAATGAGATCTAAAATATTTTTCATGCAAAGATGATGATGACTGTCGTTTTAAGGGGCGGAACAGCAAGGTCATCTGTCCCTGTAATACCGGTAATGTACACAATTACCCTATTATATTAATGAAACACCCCCCCCCCCCAGAAGGAAATCCTGCGTACGCCACTGGTTATAATGAATAGTTCTTTGTCTAAAGGGGAATGCTGTTTCAAAATAGTGTTTTAGGGTACTGCTAAATGCATTAAATATATCATTTACATTTTCTAGTGTATACATTTCTGACCATGTTTCCTTATGGAAATATGTAACATTTGTTTCAGTGAATGACCTGCACTTTGATTTTACTCCATTATCATTATTATTGATTGTTTCGGGTACTTCAAAACTCGGTATTTGTCCATGGTGGTCACTAAAACCCGGACAATAGACTTCTATTGAATGGTGATATTTATCTGTATTTAAAAAAATTGATCAGGAGTGGTTTTACTAAATTTTGTTATTCTTGTTGGGGTATTTACTGTAGGTTTCAGTCCATAGGAAATTAGTAACTGTGTTAGTAATTCACAATTTCTATCACATTTTAAGAAATCCACATTTACATCCCCACAAATTATTATTTCGAAATTTACTTTGGTCATTTTATTGAGTAACAATTTTAATTTATCTATAAATAAAGGAAACTTTCATGACGGAGAACGGTATACGCATACAATTATTAACTTAAACTGCTGTATTTTTACGGCAGAGAATTCAAAATCCTGTTCCATAATTAGATAATCATAAGCTGTTAACTGTTCACGATCTAAATTATTTCTTAAGAAGATACAAGTACCACCATGGCTAATATTAGATCTAGAGTATTTACTAGCTTGTATAAACCCTGGGAATTGAATTAATTCGAATTGTTCCTCTTTCAGCCAATGTTCTGAAAAGTCTTTAAGTTCATTTTTAAGCATTAGATTTATATAATCAATTTTATTATAGAGAGACTGAACATTCTGGTGGTAAATTTTAAATTTGTTACTTTTGCAAGCTTGTGTTGGTGATTTATTTACATTATTATTATCATAATAGTTATTATTATTGTTGCTATACAAATTCGAAATACCATTGTTGGATTCAGTTAAATTTGACATCAAAAGATCTGAATACCAAACCTCACGTTTGGCTTCTTTTACCAGTTTCCCTGATTCCACTCTAAATATATCACTGTTGAACTATTCTTACCATTTGAATTTACAATTTTGCAGATTTCGTCACTAAGATACTCATTTCCTAACCTATTAATGAAGACGTCATCGAAATTATGGCTAAAAAAGTGACGTCTAAAATAGTTGAAGAAATCAAAACTGCGAAGTACTATTCTATCATTGTGGATTCGACCCCAGACATCTCTCGTATTGACCAACTTCCATTCATTTTACGATTAGTAAAACCAGACGGCACTGTTACTGAACGTTTTCAACTTTACTAGACAATCCAGGTCACTTATATGATGCAGTCACACCTACCTTGAAATCTCATGGCATCGAAATTCTTGATATGAGAGGCAATCTTACGATAACGCTGCCAACTCGTTGGTCTGCAGGTGCTGATGCGGTTTCTGTTTTGGTGGAATTTTGGAACGAAATAATAAATGCTTTATTACCCGTTTAACATTTGATTGCCACTGAGCCTGTGTTTGTTGTTGATTGTAGCAGCTGCCCCGCGGGACGAAGCGGGGAACACAGCGATGACAAGAGCTTGTTCTGCACATAAGACAAGCAGCATTGCGCGTCACAGGACCTCATGTCACCACGGACAGTCAAACGATAAAACTGAGACTCTGTCATATCCTACTAGCGCAACTGTACCTGTCAACGAAGCAGGCTGACGTGTGACACAAGTAAACAAGGAATAGTTCCCATCTCGACCGCCGACAATCAATTCGTGAAAGGGTAATATCAACTTTTGATGAAAATCCCAACGAAAAAGCAATAGTTCGAAATAAAGATACAGGCCTTCGGAATACTATGGAACGACTAGAAAGTGCATTTATGCTAAGTATTTGGTCTGTTTTACTTGAACTATTCGATGCTCTAAGTCAGAAATTGCAAGCCATGGATATCAGCTTTTCAGATATTTTGGATTTGTTCAAATCGTGGTTGGTTTTGTAGAAGATGCTGGGAAAAATGTTGAACTTTATGAAGAAACAGCACGGAAAATTTCTACCACCCAGGAGTTTGCAAAATACGTTTGCAGGAAGAAACGAGGAAAATTAATGTCTGATGAATTGTATGAAGATGATGTTGAGCTGGGTGGAAGAGAGAAGTTCAGAGTAAATACTTTCAATATAATTTTGGATAGACTCTTTACAGATTTGAAAGACAAAGGCGCCAATTATGAAATAATTTTTCAAAAATTTATCGCGCTTATCGAATTTGGTACGTTAATAATAATACTAATAATATCGTATGGCCTCGGGTGCCAGCTTTGTAATTCGACACCCAGAGGGTAGCTTGCATCATGTCGAATTTCGTTGTTCCTTGAATCACTATGAAAGTCAAGGAGGTTAGATATCTAAGCTCCTTGAACACTATAGTTTTAGGTAGATTTCATTAGAAAGCTAACTATTGCAATGGGTCCCATGTTTCGACTTCCGGAAAATTTCGACATATCTTCGCGTTTCACATCCCCCAGACCCCAAAACCACCGTCAGTTCAAAAGTTTATATATAATTTATGTATGTATATATATATATATATATATATATATGTATATCAGTTTCTTGTGGACACGATAACTGCCGTAATTTTGCACCAATCACTTTGAATTTTTTAACCGAATATGTATACCTATAAAATCTCGGTCGAGTTCGTTACTGGGCTAAATCGGTCGAAGGGGGTGAAAATGGGGGGCTTTTTTTTTTCGAAAAAGTGAAATATTGCTATAACTCTCTTAATATGTGAAATATCGAATCCGTTCAACGTTCATACTATGTGTCGGATAAAGCCCAAAAATTTATGTTTGAAGAGTTTTTTTATAGCACCAACCATTGACCAAAGGGGTGGGAAAAGTGGGTTTTTCGGGAAACATTAATCATATCTCTCTTAATAGGCACAATATCAAAACCGTACAAAATGGACAATATTCCCATAATAATTGTCTAAAACTTTTATCTGAAAGAATTTTTGACATGACCCACCATTATGCCAAGGGATGAGAAAAATGATTTCGGAATTATAAGAAAATGCCAAGAGCTATCAGTGGTTGCCATGGCAACACTACTAAATTGATGAGGGATGAGCCATCAGACGTTACCAAGATAACGCACTTGCACGAGATCAGATTCAGATTTCCATCTGACTAAGTGTGAAGCGGCTTCGGTGACGTAACTGGTAGCATGCTGAATGTTTATGCCCAAGGTCGCGAGTTCAAAGCCGGCCGAAGTCGTCGGATTTTCTAAGAGCGCTAAAAATCCCTCAGTATGCTTTCCTTTGGAGGGGAAGTTCCAACGTTCGTTGCGAGTTGCTGGTTGCGGTGGCATCTAGTAGCCAAGTTCACAGCTAGGTGTCGTTGAAGGTAGTACCTGGTGGCAACATTAGGAACTACTGCTTGAAATTGACCGTCTGCAGTCCTTACCTGAATTACAGACTAATACAGCCATCCCTAAGTACACGGGGTTACATGAACGCGTTGTCGCAGCCCCTAAACTGAGGAACCAACCAAAATCTCTGCGGGAGATATAATTTTACGTGAAGAAGTAACAGACCGTTACATAGTTACACATCAGTGTCGAAACCTTGCATAAGGACAGTGTGACCACAAGTATAAAAAGGGACCCCAAATGACAAGAAGGGTACCGTTCCCATAAGAAAAGAAAATGTTTAAAATAAGCATAAAATGACGAAAAACAAAGTTAATTAAGCTCCAATTATAAAATACCTTCTCGCAATAAATGAGGTCTGATCCTTCTACGAAAACCTGCATATTCTGCCTATTTTCGCCTATCCCCAAGTTTGTCCGGTGAAATCTACCTCCGCCTTCCGGCGTGCCGAGAGGACTTTTTTAGTATAGAAATGAGTAACTTTTGTGTTAGCGGAAACTCCCGAGATTAATTTTGCCATTATGAACACGGCCTACTGAATTCAAATGGCTTCTTTAACATGCCAACATCGTATGACATGCGTGTCTTATATTTGCCGCCTTTCAAAAATCACTTACCACGGCCAGAAGCGAACCTGAAATCTTGGGGTTAGTAGACCGACACGCTATCCACTCACCCACCGTGAGTACGTTGAATGAACCTGAATTAAGGAAACATGCGGCAACATTACAAGAATATTTTCCAAATGATATAGGCCTAGAACAAATATTTATAAACGAGTTGTGCCACTTAAAAAAATATTGCCAAGTAAAAAAAATGAAAATAACCCGCTTTTAGAAATATTAAAATGTATTCGACAGAATGAACTACAAGGAGTATTTACAAATGTTGAAATAGCCTACCGCTTGTTGACCTGCACATCAGTTACCAACTGCAGTGCCGAACGCTCGTTTTCATGTTTAAAGCGCATACAAGACTATTTGAGCTTAACCACGAGCCAGGACCGTTTGGTTTGTCAAATGAAGCAGAATTAATGTCAGATATGGAATTTGACGACACTATCAAACTTTTGTTGAAAAAATAGCACGGAGAAATATTTGTGTTAGCACACCTTGGGTAGGTTATTAGCTAAGGAATAACCCTCCCTAAGGGAAGATGATGAAAAATAAGGAAAGGGAAGAAGTGGGTTTCGGAATGGAGAAAAAGTATGGATAGATGGTAAGAGAGTCCAATATAACTCATAAACTTACACTAAAGAAAACATTTAATCACCATTTTCACTGCGGAAGCCTGCAGGATACCTAAAGTGGGTATGGACTTGGACACAGCTAAAGGGAAATGCGGCTGGAGCTTGGGTTATTTGCAAGAAAGCAGCGTTCGTACTTTCCCTTCCCAGCCTAAATTTGGATAATATGGGGAAGGGTGGAAGTCTGGCAAGACAAAGAATGACAGATTTACTGTATATCCTTTCAAAAGAGTTAAGTTTGAACGAATGTTCTGAAAAGCGCAAATAATTTGAATTTGCCGTGATGATTTTAGTTCTTGAAACTGTAGGATTTCCGACGACTGATCGAGTACTCCCTAGAAAGGTAGTGGTGAAGCAGTCATAGTGATTTTGGGAACAATTTTGTTGATTTCTTTGAAAATTTTGGTAAGAAAGACAATAGCTGCATTTAAGAATAGCTAAGCTTTTACCCAGCAAAGTGCCGACTAAAAGTTTAGACCGGAAGAAAAACTTAAATTTTGAAAACGAACCACAAGTTTTAGAGAAAATCTCAACAAGCAGGAAGCTTGCGGAGCTAGCTTTACTTGCCTTACTGGCTCATTAGAATTAGCTATAGCAGCTAAAAGATGCTTTGAAAAAGATGATACTAGAAGTTTTCGTTCAAATGCAACAAGAAGCAAAACTTTGCTTAGTTGGGTAGTGGATTTTATTAAAGAGGGCATAAACCGATGGGAAAAGTCAAGGAAAATAGGGTCCTGCCTAATCGTTATTCTAAGACAAGAACGAAAAAATATAATCTGATTTATTTAACAATGCGTGGAGTTATAATTGGTTTTAACAAATGTAAAAAAGTATAAGGTCTCAGACCTCTAGAATGGTAAAGTTTGCACTTGGCAATTAACAATGTTAAGGTTTAAAACCTCTTTTAAGCACTAAAATCTGCATACGATTTTTAAAAGTTGTGCTTAAGATTGACAAATTCAAAATTTAACGACAATAATAAAGCAATTAAGGCTTCAACCATAAATAAGGTATAACGTGGGCACTTTAAGAATTCCCATGTGGAAATCTTAACAGGATGAACCAACAATAAATTTGAAATTATATAAAGAAAAGAGAAAATTAAGAAGTTTCTATAACTTCTTATATTTATACAGTAATTACGGCCATGCTAAATTCAAATTGTAAAGGTCACTATTTGTGAAACTTGAATAAAAAGTTAGAAAACTCACTTATGAGTGGAAATAATTGAATTCCCTAGTTAGAAGGGAAAACTAATATAGTTTTAGACGTGTGCAAGACACGAATTATACAGAATTAAGTTATGGAAAACGTGACCATAAAGGGAGGGCACTTACTATGAAGTGACACCTCATTGAACAAGACCTAAATTTAACCTAATTTGTTAGTAAAGGTGTTTGGGAAGGAGGAAAATGGGAACTTTAGGAGAAAGTTCTCGGCCGTAATTTATTGCTCTCAGAAACGCGACGCGGCTGGTGGTCTAACGGACACTGTTTTCACTATAGTCTATTGGTGTATTTGAAAGGTTCACTATTGCAGCACAAAATGTTCAAGGAGAAAAGTTATTGCAATTATGTAAATCACTAGTGGAATTGTAGCTTGAGAGAGTTTATTTCGTTAGAAATCCGTAGGTTGCAGTTGAATGCAGCGGAAAATTCCCACGAAGGAAGACAAATTATGTTGATTAGAGGTTTATGCAAGATAAATTTCTCAGTGAGGAAAATGTATTCCCATATTTGAAGAAATGCTAAGTTATTTTGCTTGTAGAAAGATAGTTAGCTACTAGACGCCACCGCAGTCGGCTCTTGGCAACGAACGTAAGTCCTCTAGTCTCTTCGGCGGTTTGGTAATTCTAGACGATAAAAAGAGGAGTAGGGTTCTCTGGTAGACGCGAAGTACCAGTATTTGAATATCCACTGCCTTCATCTCCAGCAGGGGGTGCAGATTCTGAGGAGTCTCCTGCTTCTAGTGGGAGCTTCTTGAACAGGGAAAAATTCCTTACAACTTGTCGGTCTGATCGTTCTGCTGTGACCTGGTTTCCAGTTACAGATACTACTTTGTAGGGGTCTGGATCATAAGCCAGAGTAAATTTGTTTAAAGGTTGTTGTTTCAATAAAACTAGGTCATTAGGTGCCAGAGAATGATGCCTTGCGTTCCTCGAGATATTTGCGTATTCTGCTTGTTTTGTTTTAAGCATCTGCCACTCTAACATCCCAGTCTTCCTCTGCTTCATCAATAGGGGGTAAGAACCCAACATTGAAAGGATGCTTGAAGAGTAACTCAGCTGGACTCTTTCCAGTAGTTGCGTGAGTGTAGCTCTGTAGTTGAGAAGATAGCCATCCAATTCTTCTTCTCGAAAACGGCTGCCTGGATAGTTTTCTTTACCGTTCGAAAAAAAAAAAACTCTCTGAGTTCCAATTTGCTTCTGGCCAATAAGGTGTTATACGGCGGGCTTTTATACCCATTGCTTGAAGAAATGTAGAATATTCGTGGCTATTAAAAGGAGGTCCATTGTCAAACTTCAAAATTCTTGGAACTCCAAACTCGGAAAACCATTTCCGTAAGATTTTTTTATCAAAGAAGCATTTGTTGAAGATACTATCTCTGCCAGGGGAAACCTATTCATCTATAATGACTAACAGGTATTTATTATCAGGGAAGGGACCCGCAAAATATATAGAGAGTTCAGTCCAAGCTTGGTTAGGTAGGGGAGTGGATCTGATTGGATCTCGCTGATTAACTGCAGTGGTTGCTATGCAACTCTTGATTTTCGCTTCAACTCTCGAGCCCATGCCAGGAAGCCAACAGCGATTACGGAGGAGCTGTTTAGTTCTCACAATGCCTGGATGACCCTTGTGTGCGAGGTGTATGACCTTACTCTGAAGAGAACTACGAATGATTATCCTGTTACCTCGTAGCAAAATGCCATCTTGAGTGATGCAGATCTCGGGAAGTAATGGAATGGAAGGTTTGATTAAATCGGAATTCTTCAATTTGCAAGAATTAGCCACCACAACTTGCTTTACTAGGCTAAGGGCTTTATCTTCTTCGGTGTGCGTGGCAATTAATTCCCTAGACAATGCAGTAGGTACAGCCTGATTAGCAACAAAATTAACGTACCTCTCAGCAAGATTGGATTTGCTTGGAGGAGAGAATGGATGACGAGAGAAGTAATCAGAAAGATTAGAGGCTCCTGGGCGATAATTTAAGACGAAATCGTATCCTTGAAGGCGAAGTCGTAATCTTTCCAATCGAGGGGTGGTGGACTTATCAGTCGACAGTATCCCAAGCAAGGACTTGTGGTCAGGTATAACCTTGAAGTAGGCACCTAGGAGATAAAGGCGAAAATGTTCTATTGCCCAGGTTATGGCTAATAACTCCCGTTCAATTTGAGAAAACTTCTTCTCTGTTGCGCTAAGAGACCGACTAGCATAAGCTACCACTCCTGGGTCTGAGTCTCTAGGCTGAGCGAGAATAGCTCCTAGCCCTTCAGGTCCAGCGTCGACAATTACTTCTGTGACTTTAGGGTCAAAGTAGTTGTTCCTCAACTTTTGGCTTAGCTTATTTTTAAGGGAGTTAAATGCCAATTTTTCCTGATGGCCCCACTCCAATGGAACATTTCTCTTTATCAGTCCCCGTAGTGGAGCAGAGATCGTAGACAGATTCGGCAGGAATCTGGCACAGTATTCAACTGTTCCCAAGAAGCTACGCAGCTGAGATACTGATTTCGGCTCTGGAAGGCTGCTAATGGTTTCCAGTTTCCTGGGATCTGCCCGGATACCATCTTTAGAAAATTCATATCCAAAGAAGCTAAGTTTCTCAACAAAAAACACATATTTGTCTCTATTTAGTGTGAGGCCAGTATTTGATAACCTTCTTAGAACTGCTTCCAGGTCTGCATCATGTTCAGCCTTTGATTTCCCGAAAATTAGAATGTCATCGAAAATATTCCGGACATTTGTGATGTCTGATATCAGATTTCGAATGCAACTCGGAAACTTCTCTGGGGCTGAAGATATACCAAACGTAAGTCTTTTGTATCTCCATAAGCCAGTATGGGTATAAAAAGTGGTAATGCTTCTAGAGCCCTCGTCTAGTTCAAATTGGTGAAGCCCATCATTCAGATCGAGCTTAGAAAAAATCACTGCTCCTCGCAAAGACACAATTAGCTCCTCGATAGTCGGCAGTTGGTGTCTCTCACGCAGAACTGCAGTGTTTGCTGCGCGCATATCGACGCAGAGGCGCAACTCTTCGGGATTATTTGACTTGGGTACCGGTACTAATACAATTGGTGATACCCAGGTTGTTGGGCCAACGATTGGCTCAAGCGACGAAGCTCTTCTTCAAGTTTAGGCCTGAGATGGAATGTGCATCTGTACTACTGGAGGGACATTGGGATTAATATGCAGTTTAATCTTGTCATATTTGAATTTGCCTGTACCGTTAAAAACAGATGGATAACGTTTCTCTACACACGACTTTAATACAGTTTGGTAGCCCAGCAAAGAATCACTACCGGTATGTCCTTCGACTACCTAAAACTTACCGGTAGCTAAAGTGGAATGTGATTTGTAGATTAACGTTGCAGAAAACTTTCCCAACACTTTCAATTTTGTCTTCTATTGGTATTTGTCTTCTTAACGTAACGGGTTTCAGAGAACCAAACGTTGCAGAATCAATTATGTTGACAGAACAGCCTGTATCCACAACAAATGAAATTCTTTTATCCAAAAGGGAAATTTGTACTCGGGGAGGTGACGAGCTGTTGCCGGACACTCTATTTATGCTGTTAGAGTGATTTGAGGAATCTGAATCTGATGAACTTCCATCAATATAATCTATATTGTTACCGGTATCAGTGCGAGTTCTATCCTTCTTTTGCTTAGTGCTCTTGCAAACTTTCTCCAAGTGATTAGTTTTATTGCATAATTTGCAAGCATAACGCCTTGCAGGACAGGTTTTGCCTTGTGAATGAGGCCCACAATAAAAGCATAAGCGGCTATTTGAAGACGCACGTTTCGTCTTATTTCTTACGATTTCCTCATTTCGGCCGAACTCTAATGCGGCAGTGAAACTAATGCCAGACTTGGACAGTAACTTATGTGCTTTTGTAAAGATACTGAATTTGCACCCACTAATAACTGCATAGTTAATTCGAAATCCAAGCATTCCTTAAATTCACACGTAGAAGCAAGATTTCGTAATATGGCCGAAAAATCAGTAATTGTTTCATTATGGTTCTGGTAGGACTTACGAAAAGAATATGCCTCGTAAAAAAGATTCTCCTTTGGCTGGAAGTGGGAATTAAGAGAAACTAAAGCATCTGAATAAGTAACCCCAGTATCGGGCAAGCTATCGAATATATCTGATACTTCATCACCAGCGAGATTGAGCAGAATCGCTTTCTTGCGTATATCATTCGTAATATCATTTGCCACGACGTACAGTACCTTTCAAAACATCTCACCCAACGTTGTCCTAGCGATGAAGGATCAGAATGAGGATTGATTTTGGAGGCTTGTTAATATTCATTTTTTTTTTAAACGTAAGTTCGTTCTCGTCGCCAATGTAATGTATCGATCTGACTGCATGTTTATTTTTCCAACTCTTTACATTCTCCTACATGGCATAAATCCAACACTTCAATTGTTTTTCAAAGAGCTCACTACACTACGGTACAGTAAGAAAAGTGCAAGAGGTGTCGGTGTCATTGTAAACCAGTGGATTCACGACACCGTCTCTGAAGTAGCACGCTTCAGCGACCGCCTGATGTCAATACAGATAACTTTGGGGACCAGTTTATGCTATGCTCCACAGACTGGTTGCCTTGAAGAAGAGAAAGACAAGTTTTGGAACGATCTCGAGGGACACATTCAAGCTGTTGATGATAGCGAAATTCTTTTCATTGGTGGAGACTTAAATGGAAATGTTGGTCATGAAAGAGAAGAATTTGAACGAAATCATGGAGGCCATGATTATGGTTGCCGTAACAATGATGGCATTCGAATCCTAGAATTTGCGGAAGCATGGGATTTATCTGTAACTAACACCTTTTTTAGAAAGCGGGATTCACACCTTATCACCTACTATAGTGGAAGTCATACATCCCAAATTGACGAAGAGATCTCGCATTGATCAAGGATACAAAAGTGATCCCATATGACAGGGTTGCTCCTCAACACCAAATACTTGTACTAAATGCCGCAGTCCATACAGATTATGTATCTGTGAGGCCAAGCACGAAGATTGAACGTATTAAATGGTGGAGACTGTAAGAACATCGAGTTACCATCAAAGAAGCATTGATATCATCGATTTCGAATTCTACGTCATCAGTAGAAGGAGGCTGGAACACACTGTCCGAATCCATCAAGACTTGTGCCACATATATCGCCGCCTTATTGACAAGCAGACCTGGTGGTGTGCAGCAGGTGCTTACAGGACATGGCACCAGACAACGGGCTCTCAAGTCCAGTGTAGCAGCACATCTACGACGAGCTGGATAAGCCTGGTAGCACAAATAGAATCTACAAATTTCTCCGTGCCTCACACGATCTCGGTCATGTTATCAACATCAGTCAGGAATGGGCTCCTCCTACAAAAGAGACATGACACACTACGTCGCTGGAAGGAGTATTTTGATGATATATGCAATACGGAGTTCCCTCATCCGCCTCTACCGACAGCTGCCCCTATTCACGGCCCCGTGCCCATTATCACTACTGAAGAAGTGTCCACTGCCATCAACAAAATTAAGTCGGGAAAAGCGCCTGGTGCAGATGATATACCAGCCGAAGTATGGAATCTCCCGGAGGAACAATGTGTAGTACGGCTTACTGACTTCTTCAACAAAATTATTATGGAAGACACAGTACCAGAGGCGTGGATGACCAGTATCACAATTCCTATTTGGAAAGGAAAAGGAGATATACTGGAATGCTCAAATTATAGGCCAATCCGCCGCCTATGCCATACTACGAAAATGTTTTAACATGTTCTTGATGCGAGATTACGAAACATCATCACTGTTTCATCTAACCAGTGTGGCATTGTTAAAAACAGCGGAACAACAGACGCTCTCCATGCACTTCGTCTATTGATGGAACGACACCATGAGAAAAGGAAGACAGTTTACTTAGCCTTTCTTGATTTGGAAAAATCGTTCGATAGAGTACCACATGATCTCATCTGGCTGGCACTGAGGCTACACAGTGTACCTGAAGCCTATGTTAACTGGGTGAAACTTCTGTGCCGAAAGACAACAAGCTCAGTGCGGTGCGCAGCAGGAATGTTCGATACCTTCCAAATCACTGTTGGTGTCTATCAAGGATCAGCCTTGTCCCCCTTGTTCTTCATACTCTGCATGAACGCCATCACAAATGACATCCGAGGACATTATTATATGCGGATGATGTAAAGTTAGCTAACGAGACCCGTGGGTGCCTCGAACAGCAAGTACAAGAGTGGAAGTTGCATCTTGAAGAATTTGGTATGAAATTGAACCTGAAGAAGACGGAATGCAGTGACAAAACTGATGGCACGATCACTGTTGGTGAGGTTCAACTTAATACGAGTGACCGAATTCAAATACCTTGGGTCATGCTTCACCTCAGACTGCAGCATGATCCCTGATGTCAAAACAGGAGTCACTGCCGCATGGATGAAATGGCACCAAGTTACTGGAGTCCTATGTGATAAGAAAATTCCATTGCATCTAAATTCTAAAGTATATCGCTCAGTGATGAGACCAGTGGCCCTTTATGGATCTGAATGCTGGCCTACAACATCGAAGCACGAACAGGCGCTTCATGCAATGGAAATGAAGATGTTCCGGTGGTCCAAAGGCTTGACTCGACTGGACCATATTAGGAATGAGGCTGTGCGGAAGGATTTCAAGGTTGCCCCAATCACAGAGAAAATGCGTGAATCACGTCTGCGGTGGAATGAACATGTGCCACGTAGCAGTGAAACCTGAGTTGCTAAGACCACCCTTCAACTGAATGTGGAGGGTCGTCGACCTCAAACACGCTGGATGGATAGGGCGGCTCGCTAAACTCCGCCCCCGGGACGCTATGGATCGATTTAAGTGAAGAAATCATTGCAGGAAGGCAAAGAAGATGATGATGATTCGAGTAACATATTCTTGTTTGCTGTGCAAACCACCACGTGATCATCATTGTGATCACTAATAATAGAAAATTATTTTGTAAATGAGCTACGAGCTCTCCCCTTTTCTGTCACTACTTGCCCGGCTCATGCAGTGATTAAGATTTCCATTAGATCGGTCAGTCTTCTTGTTATTGTTACCACTGTTTTTTCTTAACAAACACTTGTTCCTGATCTTTTTCTTTCTCTCCTCATTCTTTTCCTCAATTCATATTCTTCCCTTATGGTCGAGATAGGGATCGACTCCCGATTGCTTGGCTTGTGCGTTCTCTATTCTGTTCATCTTGGTGCATAGAGTATGGTAGTTTATAGAAGGGAGAGACCAGGGGATACATTAATAAAAATCTTCCCCTGTACCCTGCACTCGCTTTTTACCTTGTGGACACATAATTTAACTTGTTACAATACAGTATGTAAGTTGGTATTCTTACTTACTTTCTCGGCGCTACAGCCTGGGGTAGGCCTTGGCCTCTCTCACGATTCCTCGCCATTCGTCCCTTCTATGGGTTTTCTCCCACCATCTTCCAACCCTCATAGTTCTCAGGTCTTCTCCTAAGTCTTGTAGCCATCTTTTGCGCGGTCGTCCACGTCTCCTCTTCCCTTCCATGTAATATCTTCCTTGGTGTTCTTTCTTCATTCATCCTCTCTACATGACCAAGCCAATCCAGACGTCGGGACTTAATAATTTTCACAATATATTCACCTTTGATTATCTCTTCAATTTCTTTCTTTGTCCTGATTCGCCACCCTTCATCCTCCTTTCTTAAAACTTTCCTTTCAAAAATTTTGAGATCATTCTCAATTATTTGTTGACATTGTCCACGTCTCAGATCCATAGGTCACCACTGGTCTAATAAGGGTCTTGTAGAGTTTAACTTTAAAGTTCCTACTTAACAGTTTTGATTTTAAGAGCTTAGCGTTAGCATAGTAAGCCCTCTTTCCATTCATGATCCGTTTATGGATCTCCTCTGATACCGAATTCTCGCAATTTAGTATAGTACCAAGGGGTAACTGATCTTTTCCCGCTGACATTTTCATAT
Organism: Meconema thalassinum; assembly: GCA_946902985.2. Classification (NCBI taxonomy): domain Eukaryota; kingdom Metazoa; phylum Arthropoda; class Insecta; order Orthoptera; family Tettigoniidae; genus Meconema; species Meconema thalassinum. The sequence goes on along the minus strand of OX336392.1, from coordinate 3,739,603 downwards.
ATTTCGTTTTCCTTTCATTAATTCTCATTCCCATCTTTCCACTCTTCTCCTCCAGAATCTTGAACATTTCTTTAAGAGATTCCCAGTTCCGTGCCATCAACACAATGTCATCCGCATATGCATACGCCTACTTGGACTTGCTTATTATCGTCCCTCCCAAACCCAGTTCTTTCATAACTTCATTCAGTGTCAAGTTGAATAACACTGCAGACAATGAATCTCCCTGCCTCACTCCGGTATTCACCTCAAAATTCCTGCTAGTTTTGCCTCCTACATAAACCTTGGCCTGCGATCCTTCCATTGTCATTGCTATTAGTCGGATCAACTTCTTTGGCACTCCACACGCTTCTAGGGCGTTCAGCATCTTCGTTCTGTCAATGCTATCAAACGCCTGTTGGAAATCAATGTATAGCAAATGCAGATCAACACCATATTCATAGCATTTCTCCATAGATTGTCTCATAACAAATATTTGGTCAGTAGTTCCCCTTCCTGGCCGGAATCCACACTGGTTCTCATCCAGTATTTCTTCAGCGTAGTCGCTCAGTCTCCTTTGCAATATACTTGAGAATATCTTATATACAACACTTAGTAATGTTATCCCTCTATAATTTCCACATTGTAACTTATCACCTTTCTTGAAGATGGGACAGATAAGGCCAACCTTCCAATCCTGAGGCATTATCTCTCTTTCCCATATCTCCCCAATCAGTTCATGTAGGTTCCTAACAATCCCTTGTCCTCCATTCTTTATTACCTCCGCTATGATCTGATCCTCTCCTGGTGCTCTTCCATTGCGTTGACGCTTCACTGCCTCCATAACTTCATCTATGGATGGTTTAGTGACCTGTGGCTCTACATTCATGTAGACCTGACTCTCATTCATCTCGTCCTTACGTTCTATATTTAACGTATCTTTAAAGTGCTCCGCCCATCTTTCAAGAACTTTCTCTTCCTCTCCAATCACTTTTCCATCTTTATCCTAACACGAGTTCTCCCGTGGTTGAAATTCCTTTGTCATTCGTTTCGTTACTTGGTACAATTTCTTACTTTCATTCTGGCTGTTCAATTCTTTCCATTTGTCTTCTTAGATACATTCTCTTCTTCCTTTTCAGAACTCTATTTGAGGTTCTTCTACTTTCTTTATATCTTTCACAATTCCATCTTGTCTCTCATTTAATCATAATCAATCTGTCTGCATTCTTCTGCTCTATATATTTCCTACATTCATCATCAAACAATTCTTCATTCCTGTTCCTCTTCTTCTCCCCAATAGTTTCTTTCACAGTCTCTTCCAATGCTTTCTTTATTCCAGTCCATCTCCTCTCTACAGTGTCATCCTCATTCATATTCTTTAATCTCTCTTCCAACTTCTTGTTCAGTGTGTCCTCATATTGCTTAACAATTTGTGTTTGCTGAAACTTTTCCACGTCCCACTGTATCCTCTTAATTCCTCCGTCACATTCTACATTCGCTCTCCAGAGCTTTCACCAAAAATGATCCCAATCACAGTTGGGGCCCCTTGCAGATCTGACGTCAATCATTGAAGATGCATGTCTTCTTGAAATCAAGACATGGCCAATTTGGTTTACCACTCCGGTGCCTGGCATTTTCCAGGTTCCTTTGTGTTGTCCTTATGTTTAAAACAAGTACTTTTGATTACCATTCTATTACTTTCTGCAAATTGGCATAGAAGCTTCCCATTTTCACTAGTATTAGTATGTAAAGAATGTTTCCCTGCTACATACTGCAACAAGTCCTCTCTACCTATTTTGGCATTGAAATCCCCAAGAAGTATTATCACATCATATTTTGGTATCATACTACATTCCTTTTCCAACTGGTCATAAAATGCATTTTTCTTCTCTTCACTATCGTCTTCAGTAGGTGCATACGCTGATATGTGTCAGATTTCTGAATCGTCCCTTTAGTCTCATTTTACACATTCTATCTCCTAGAGGCACAAATCCAAGAAAACTTCTTTTTATCTTTGAACTAATGATAAAGCCTGTTCCACACTGACCAGTTCTTACTTCAGGACCACTGTATAACATTGTATAGTCCTTCTTGTAAATCCTACCGTTTCCCCTCCATCTCACTTCCTGTAGCGCTACTATATCCATTCCATACATCAAAACTTCCTCAGCTACTTCTGCCATTTTTCCTATGTGTAATATCGTTCGTACGTTCCATGTTGCCATTGTCAAAGTCATATCCTTTTTCCTTGTCCTTAAACATTTTCCAGGTTCATCATCGTTAATTCCGTCCAAATTCCGAGGCTTCGTTGAGAGATTTTACAGTGTGAGGTTGTTAGCCCCACGCCCAACCCCCAACCTGGATGACCAGGGTACCGCTCTTAGTCTGGCACATCACTTTAGACCTGTCCAGCTTGGGTGGCCCTACCAGGAGCTTAAGCTCCCGCTGGCATAGCTCTGAAGATCATTTGAGCTCGCAAGCCCCCAAAACACCCGGCAATAACAAATTGCCTTCTTCAAGATGGCAGTACCGGTGGGGGGATGTCAGTTGGTATCCAACTACAGTCTACAACAAAAGTTTTCAATTGTATAGATTTGACTATTGACTGACTCAGTGATGTACATGCTGTTATAAAGCGTACCGGTACCCTAATGTCCTAGGCTCCAACAATATGGTATACCTCATGGTGTAGCGGCTAGCATTCTTGGCTGTCGCCCCAGAAGTCTGGATTCGATTCCCTGCTGTGCCAAGAAATTTAATTCTGGTCTGAGCCTGGAACAGGGTACACTCAGCCTCATAAGGCAAAACTGATAACAGGTGGGTTCAATTCCCAACTCATACATTAATAGTGGTTTTCCAATGCGACTCCATGCAAATGCTGGGATGGCCGCTTCCTTCCCAATCCTCACCTGAATCACAAATACAGCCTACAGACTAAACGGGGCTAAATGACCACAATGAAACAGCACATGTCGCCCCAGAAGTCTGGATTCGATTCCCTGCTGAACCAAGAAATTTAATTCTGGTCTGAGCCTGGAACAGGGTAGGTATACTCGGCCTCATGAGGCAAAACTGATAACAGGTGGGTTCAATTCCCATCTCATACATTAATAGTGGTTTTCCAATTCGACTCCATGCAAATGCTGGGATGGCCGCTCCCTTCCCAATCCTCACCTGAACCACAAATACAGCCCACAGACTAAACGGGGCTAAATGACCACAATGAAACAGCACGCTCTATGCCAGTGTTCCAAACTTTTGTTGAAGTGCATTTATATAACTGTTTCCTTATGTTATGACTGCATAATTTTGAATTCTTTTTTATCACCTAATTTGGCTAAACTCTGTCTTTACATTGGCAGGTGAGGAGTGCAATATGGAATTTGTCAAGCCCCATTATATTCTCAACTCCTTGACAACATACATTCTCTCACCTTGTCGATGTCATCTGCCTCCAGGGCAGGATCTATGCCAAGACTGAAGAAAAGGGAGATCTCCCTTTCAGAATTGCTGCAATATAGGCTACATAAAAAGAAAACAAAAATGTGTAGCCTAATATGAAGAGTAAAGGGGGGTACCGTAGAGAAATAAAATTTAATTTCAAAATCATATCTGTACCGTTTACATCAATTTAATGTGTTTCAACCTTTCATTCCTGAAAGTATTTATAAACTGTAAAAATAGCAACATAGCTCCATGTGGTAGGCTTACATCACAATTCTACATAATAGGCCTGCCTGTTTTTGTACAACAGGATGTATAAGATATTGTTCCAGAGCTGCTGGAACGTTTTCGCCTGCTGTTTTCAGGATCGAATCCTGACTCAGTCAGTTGGTATTCGAGGGTGAATAAATGAGAGGGAGTCGTATCACAGATTTACTGGCATGTTAAAGAAACCCCTTGGGGTGGACATTCTGGCACCCTGGCATCTCTAAAATATGCAGTAGTTAAAAGAGACATAAAACCAATAACATTATTATTATTTGATTCAAGATGTTCCAAGAGTCCCGCTATGATACTTAGAGCTCATTCTTTGTAAACAAAACACCAGAATAGTTTTAAGTGTTGAGGAGTGGAGGTATCTATTGTTAGATACCTAATGATGGATTTAAGTTACTTTATGCCTTTTGAAAGAATACTTTTTCTAAACCTGTTTGGATTACATTGTTCTTCTAGGACAACGGCAATAACAGAAAAGCACTCCAGTGTGTTTACGAGTCAGTGTCTCAATGCATCTCTCATCCTAATTACTTGGTGCTAGGAACTAGTCAGAATGCAGTGAATCTGAAATGAAGAGAAGCCAAATACCAATCTACAATGTGAATGCATGCTGCTCGATTTGAAATTGACTAAAACCTGCCTTTTCTAGGGTGAATTGGAAGCTAGCACGGCACTTGGACAACACACCAGAGTGACTTAACTGCCTTTGAGAGTGTATGTTTGTCATGTCTAAGAATTAAGTTATTCACTAGATGTGAAAATGCTCTCTATATAAAGCAGGCTTAACGCAGGCACAGTGTTCACTGGTTCAGTGAAACTCTTAGAAAAATAGCAGTAGGAAGGCAAAAATTATAATAAAAGTACTAATTTTAAAATGTTGTTTATGACGAGCTAGTCTTGTCATTAATTGTGTGCACAACGGAATTCATGGCTTCTGTCGTATAGTAGGCCTACCACACTTCACGCAGTCAATACCATGCAAGCGTTATACCATATGTCCTAGTTACCTCATTTCGACGAGCCGGGAAACAACTTTTATCGCAGGTAAGAATACACTCTCTTAAAACTATGAATTGTGTGGAATTGTCCGCAGGTTTCGTGAATCGATTATTGAACTAAGCTGCACCAGAACATGGCGGTAAGTCATTATTCTCAAGCTAGTAGTTTTAACATGGCCTTAAATGTTATGATTGCTCAGGTATGTTGTGCAGCCCATGTCTTACTATATTATGCAAGTTGCGAGATTGGTTCCTGGCATGCAGGAGGCCTGTGTCTGTATGTTTACTGACATTTTGCTGAACCCCTCCTGGGGATAATTCTGGCACCCTGGGATCTCAAACAGTTGCAATTATAGAAGACGTTAAACCAATGCTATCAAATTCCACAATTTTCAGCCACAGGATCTCCTTTTTATTTTGACCATGCATTAATTAGGAATTGAACCTGGTTTACCTTGGTGAGGAAAAAGCAGCTAGAATACTAAAGTCTGTTCGCCGAGTCGAGATAGTGGAAGTAAACACAGTTGTACACGTGATTGCAGGGCCTGTTGAACGTACGCCAACTTCAGTGCTGAGTATAGCCTACATGTTAACTTATCGGTTACATGCTACAGCGTGGTTTATTTACAGTATGTCCATTTGATTTGAATGGTTCATTATCCACAGAGCGAGTTTCTTGCAATGCTGTAATCACAATGTTCTTTTTGTCTAGAAAATTTGTTATATTTTTAAACTTTCCAAGCTTCATCAGAGACTGAACATTTTACGTTGCGATTTAATTTAAATGTTTGAATTTAATTTTTCATGTCATGTTCAGGGTGCTCCGACTAACCCAAACCTTTACTTTACGATGTGGTGGACGAATGTCCACTTAGATACGATGGGGGATTGACCCCCTGGGGGTAATACGCTTACTTAAAGCCACTGCCGGCTGGATCGCACCCCTCCTGGTTGCTTTAAACTGCCTGCCCATTCGACGATTACAGCATTGGTTTGAGCGTACAACCTCGTTTCCAAATAAAGGCGCTAGGAAGCAGCACCAAGGCACTGTGGCAGACATAAGTTTTGTATTGATGATAATGGAACAGTTGTGTTTGGAATGTATTCTGAATGATTTTATAATGCTGTACTGCTGCATGCCCTTTTGTAAATCAGAACAGGGCAAGTTAGAATACAGGGGAATCTCATTTCATGAGATACCATCGGACAATTCACTGCGTGGGATGTGGTTACGTGCAATTTCCAGATAAGGTGACGCAGGGGAAGCAAATAAACAAATAAATAAATACATACCGGTACATGAATGAATGATTGAGTAAATACGTGCGACAATAAATATGTAAGTAAATAAATATGTAAGTAAGTAAATAAATAATTTAAGAAATATGTAAGTAAATAAATAAGTAAACAAATAAATAAGAAAATAAATAAATAAATGTGTAAGTAAATATATATGTAAGTAAATAAATAAGCAAATAAATAAGTTAAGAAATAATTAAATAGATAAATACGTAAGTAAATAAAGAAGTAAATAAAAAATACGTAAATAAATAATTAAATAAATACATATATAAGTAAATGAGTAAATAAATATATACGTGAATAAATAAATAAGTAAATAAATAAGTAAACAAATAAATAAGAAAATACATAATTAAATAAATAAACATGTAAGTAAATAAACAAATAAGTAAATAAATAAATAAATGAGCAAATAAATAAGTAAAAAAAATAAACAATCTATCCAAAACATCGGTAAAAATGTATAATACAGCCATCCCAATAAGACAGGTTATCAGACAAATTCACCTCACAGCCAAGTACATGGGGCTACATGACCACGATGTCGCAAAGCCCCTAAATAAATCATCATCCCCATTTTCGGGGCCAAGAGGCATTTCTTTTCCCTGTCTTTTATTGTCCTTGTTCTTTTCATCTCGCCAAGTATATAAGTTAGATTTAACTCAGAAGTAGTTGTATTTTTATTAGCATCTGCATAATTACGGGAAAATGAGCTAGACATTTCGCCCCTTAAAAACAATCGCTTCCACCACATGTATTTTTGCTTTCCTTTATACTGAAAATTTGCCCGTAAGTATGTGTCCGAATACTTTTAGATGTTAGAATAACAAAGGAATGAACTTAGTGTAATGTTTTCACGTCCGTCAATCTCGATATTAAGCCTCCAAACATAACAATACTTCGTTTCAGGTATCTTCCCCTTTAAAGAGCCGCGGCAATCCCAGTGCGTTGGTGCTGCACCTAGCGGTGAATTAATGCATATATCTTGTACGCCTGTGAGTGTCGAATGGGCAGGCAGTTTAAAGCAACCAGGAGTGTTGCGATCCAGCCGGCAGTGCATAAAGCCATCTTATCCATGATTATGGTTTTAAAGCCAATCTAAGACACCTCTCACTTTTGAAGGTAGAATGTATAAGAAACATGGTGAACAGCCGCTGACCAGGGAGCCGCTCACTACGAGACAGACACTTCTTGATTTATAACATACTCATAACAAACCTGAGTATAGGGTTGCCCCCTGCACCATCTACATCAGGGAGGTCCAACCCGCGGCCCGCCTGTTCATTTTTGTTGGCCCTTGCCCTTCTTACTGCCCTTCACTCTTCGACAGTTGTAATCCGTGGCTTGCCTACTTTAATATTCACTTTCATTCAGCAATGTTACGAAGTAGCCATTTGGGAAATGAAAGATCCCGAAAAATATGCCAATAATGAGAATTGTCTTTCCATGAAAACGTAAGGCACGAGAAGCGGCCCCACCTCCAGGCGACAACTGGTTAACTGCCAGTGATTGGCTGCCGATAAGTTCGCGATCGTTCGTGTGTTGCGGCGGATTTCCCTATAAAAGGGAGCGCAGGGCTGTTCGAAGAGGTGGTTTTTGACGAGAGAGGTTGTTCGAGAGATAGAGTACGACGAGAGTTTGTTGTCATCGTTGTTGCGAGAGCGGTACCTAATATGGCGGGACTTCATAAACGGCGTATTGAAGATCAGAAACGACAATTTCAGTCAAAGTGGCAGGAAAGTTACTTTTTTGTTGAACATAATGGAAAACCACACTGTGTTTCGAAGGAGTATAACGTGAATAGACACTATACCAGCTTGCATAAATCAAAATACGATCAATACCAGGGAAGTGCCAGAAGTTGTGCGTTTAATGATTTGACGCTAAAACTAACAAGACAGAAGAATATATTTCAGCAACCATCAAACACTGCCGGTTTAAAGGCATCTTATGAGGTATGTTTACAGCTGGCTAAAAGTAGGCTGGCTGCGTGGCTCAGCGGTAACGTTCTCGCTTGCTGGGCCCAAGGTTGCAGGTTTCTTATCCTGGTGCAGTTAGCAGGCATTTGAGGGTGCGCAAATGCGAGGGAACCGTGTCAGTAGATTTACTGGCACGTTAAAGATCCCCTTCGTGGCAAAATTCCGGCACACCGGCGTCTCTAAAAGCCACAGTAGTTAAAAGGGACGTAAAACCAATAACATTATTATTATTATTGTGGTGTTTGAAGCCATATTTTCAGTGTTGCCTTAGTAAACAAGAGTTAAGTGATTTTCAGTCGGTCAACAACGAATGTACCCAAAAGAGATGGGTTATGCCCTAATCCTGAAATAAATTACATGAGATTAATAAAACATTATTATTAGCTAAAAGTAAAAAGTCTTTTAGGGATAGTGAGCTCATTAAGAGATGTGCTGTAAAAATGGCATCTTCATTTGGAGATAATAGGATGATTAAAAATTTTGAAACAGTTTCCTTGTCTCATCAGACAGTTAGTAACATAATAATTATTAATGATATGGCTGGTGAGGTTTCAGGTTCTCTCAAGAACATTTTGGAAAAATGTGAATTTTACTCTCTAGCTCTAGATGAGAGCACAGATATAGCCACATCGGTCAGCTCCTTATCTTTGTCAGGACAATAAATGAAGAATTTGAAATTCATGAAGAACTGTTGGAATTAAGATAATTAGAAACCAGCAAAAAAAGGTATTGACATATTCAACGCACTGGATGATGTCGTTTCTAAATATGGAGGTTTTGTGAAGTGCTCTGGCATTGCAACAGATGGAGATAAAGCAATGGTTGGTCCTAGAATTGGTTTAGTAGGACTATGTAAAGAAAAAGGAATGAATTTTTTGTCTTTCCACTGCATTATCCACCAAGAGGCTCTCTGTGGAAAAGTTACAAGACTCAGTGAGACAATGAAAACTGTTATAAATACTGTAAATTTAATAAGGGGAGGCAATAAAGCCTGTAGACACAGAACATTTATTGCATTTCTGGACAATTTGGAAGCTGAATATGGTGGTGACATTTCATTGTACTGTGAAGTGGGTTGGCTAAGTGCTGGAAATTGCTTGCAACAGTTTTTTGGGTTGAGGAATGGAATTCTTGCTTTTCTCAGAAATGAAAACATTGGGCATGAGTATCAAGAAAAACTGGAAGAAACCCAGTTTTTAAATAATCTTGCTTTTCTGACAGATTTAACATCCCATCTAAATGCTTCAAACCTGAAACTACAAGGCAGAAAACAAAATATCTTCCAACTTTATGGTAATATTGAGGGCTTCCGCAAAAAACTTGATGTAATGCAAATTGCATTGAAGGCAAATAATATAGCACACTTCCCATCATGTCAGCAGTTCAAAGAAGAAAAACGTGACATAAATTGTAGTATGTTTCATGAAATAATAACTGATATCAAGAAAGAGTTCCAGAAGAGATTCCAGGATTTTGACTCCCTAAAACCAAAACTTGCACTGTTCCAAAACCCCATGGATATTGAAGTGAGTGAGGTGCCCTGCGACTTCAAATGGAAATTTGTGATCTTCAGGCAGACATATTCTACCAGACTAAAAAGTGTGATGTCCCTGAAAATTTCTGGAAACTGATTTCTAAGGAACGTTTTCCTAAACTGCTTAAATTCTCCCTGCAAGTGTTATCGCTGTTTGACAGTACGTATGCGTGCGAAAGTGTTTATCTGCTCTCAATCAAATTAAATCAAAAACGAGAAATCAAATTGAAAGTGCTTCACTGGAATTGAGCCTGAAACTTTGCCCTACTGAACTTACAGTGGACATTGATACACTTGTATCAGGAACGCAGTGTCAATTATCACATTGATTTCTCGACTGTACAATGAAGTGGTATATTAAAAATAGTAATATTAAACTTCTTTTAATATTTGTTTTTGAGTAAAATATGTAATACGTTCTCTTTCTGGAATGTATCAGGCCCTCACTTTCCTCTACTGAAGTTTGATTGGCCCGCGGGTAACTAAAGTTTGGACCACCCTGATCTACATCATACCAAAGTCCATCTTCTCCGCTGGAGATGTCGTTGAGGTCTTCACCATTACCCTGGCAAGGGGCCCAGCTGACCCAAGTTTTTTTTAAAGAGGTGTTATTCCTCATTTTATTATATTTTTTTGCAAAATAAAGTGTGATACAATAATTAATTAAGCATGTCCACATTATAGCAAACTTAAATAATAATCTGAGAAAATGTGCACGAACTCAAGAATAAGCACTGTTTCCAGGGTGGCTGAACAACAGGCACTGAGCTGAGTCTCCACTGGCCCTTCTTCAACAGCTTATGAATTGCTGAGTTTCTAGTGAACCAATATTGCCACACAGACTGTTTTAAATCACCATATATTTCATTTGCCAAGAAATATTTTTTTTACGATACGTAATTTTAAATAAAGAAAGTAAAGTTATGTAAAAAAATGTCATTTTGATCATATATGTAAAATAAAAACACAGAATATGTAATTTTACATTAAAAAGTAAAAATATGTAAAATATCATTATGATCAAATACCAGTATGTAAATAAATGAAATGAATATCCACAGCCTGCTTCCAGTCTCCGACCGGGTCAGGAATGGAATGAATGAAGCCCCCATTTAGCGGCGAGGATATGGACTGGGCCGGCTGCCGAGGCCTGACGCACTCCTCTGGGGCAATGATTAAATGAATGACGGATGAAATGAAATGATAGTGGAGAGTGTTGCTGGAATGAAATTTTGACAGGGAAAACCGGAGTACCCGGAGAAAAACCTGCCTGCCTCCGTTTTGTCCAGCACAGATCTCACATGGAGTGACCGGGATTCGAACCACGGACCCAGCGGCGAGAGGCCGGCGTGCTGCCGCCTAAGCCACGGAGGCTTCATGTAAATAAATATGTAACAATATAATGTAATTATATGATAGCTTAAGTTCTAAATCATCGACACTTATGATCTTTAGTTATGTGCAAGAAGGGCCCTGGATACATATTTCACCAAACATATATAGCCTATATTTACCCAAAATAAGCTGCGAAATGTGTTTTCAAAGTAAAATGCTGAATACAGTACTAACAAAATGCTGATAAGAACATTAAATAAAACATACTTATTTTAAAATTAATTGAAATAGTTCCGCTATCTGTCCTTGGACAGAAAATAAGAAATCTTAAATATAAAAGTTTCATAAGATTCGAGAAAACAAAGTCCTGAAATGATGGAAACAATGCTCTGCTTCTATTTTGGGGACAACATAAGGACTGTGTGTTGAGGTAAATGTTAGGTTAGGTCTTAAACAGAGAAAATATAATTAGAGTCTTTAACCTTTACAATAAAGCCTCCGTGGCTTAGGCGGCAGCACGCCGGCCTCTCGCCGCTGGGTCCGTGGTTCAAATCCCGGTCACCCCATGTGAGATCTGTGCTGGACAAAACGGAGGCAGACAGGTTTTTCTCCGGGTACTCCGGTTTTCCCTGTCAACATTTCATTCCAGCAACACTCTCCACTATCATTTCATTTCATCTGTCATTCATTTAATCATTGCCCCAGAGGAGTGCGTCAGGCCTCGGCAGCCGGCACAGTTCATATCCTCGTCGCTAGATGGGGGCTTCATTCATTCCATTCCTGACCCGGTCGGAGACTGGAAGCAGGCTGTGGATTTTCATTTTTCAACCTTTACAATACTACGCCCGAGATATATATGAAATGTCTTATCCTTTTTTTTGCTACCCGACCTGTTCAAAGTACGTCCAGTGACTACTTTGGTCATTATGGACAACACTATTTTTAAGTAAGCTAAACTGTCTGACATTTGTAATTTTTGAAGGAGTGTTGTGCAATTTGATCAGAATTTAGCACTTGTGAAACTGGAATATCGAACTTTTGATAGGATATACTGTATTTCCTCGCATAATCGTCGCACACCACTTTTCAAACACTAAAGTAGATTTATAAAATTTCATCGCATAATCGTCGCATAGCATGTTCGTATTTGTGCGCCAGTCAGTTGCACACGCTGCCGCGACTTTATAACCTGGCGCGACTTTGTCAGACGAAATATATCTCGTCTTTATGCTTGCGGGCAATGAACTGTGACGCTAGCGGCAAGCTTCGTCACTTAGCACATTCCGCGAGCGTATAATCTGGCTTGATCTTGTCAGGAGAAAGTAATCTTGTCTTTATGCCTGCCGGCTATGAACCGCGACGCGAACGGCCAGCGCACATTCCGCGAGCGTATAATCTGGCGTGATCTTGTCAGGAGAGTAATCTTGTCTTATGCCTGCCGGCTATGAACCGTGACGCGAACGGCCAGCGCACATTCCGCGAGCTTATAGGCCTAATCTGGCGTGGTCTTGTCAGGAGAAAGTAATCTTGTCTTTATGCCTGCCGGCTATGAACCGCGACGCGAACGGCCAACGCACATTCCGCGAGCTTATAGGCCTAATCTGGCGTGATCTTGTCAGGAGAAAGTAATCTTGTCTTTATGCCTGCCGGCTATGAACCGCGACGCGAACGGCCAGCGCACATTCCGCGAGCGTATAGGCCTAATCTGGCGTGGTCTTGTCAGGAGAAAGTAACCTCATCTTTAAGCCTGCTGGCTATGAACCGCGACGCGAACGGCCAACGCACATTCCGCGAGCTTATAGGCCTAATCTGGCGTGATCTTGTCAGGAGAAAGTAATATCGTATTTATGCCTGCGGGCTATGAACCGCGACGCGAATGGTCAGCGCACATTTCGCGAACTTATAGGCCTAATCTGGCGTGATCTTGTCAGGAGAAAGTAATATCGTATTTAAGCCTGCGGGCTATGAACCGCGACGCGAATGGTCAGCGCACATTTCACGAGCTTATAGGCCTAATCTGGCGTGGTCTTGTCAGGAGAAAGTAATATCGTATTTATGCCTGCGGGCTATGAACCGTGACGCGAATGGCCAGCGCAAATTCCGCGAGCTTATAGGCCTAATCTGGCGTGATCATGTCAGCAAAAAGTAATCTCATCTTTAGACCTGCGGCCTATGAACTGTGACGCGAGCGGCCAGCGCACATTCCGCGAGTTTATAGGCCTATTCTGGCGTGGTCTTGTCAGGAGAAAGTAATATCGTATTTATGCCTGCGGGCTATGCACCGCGACGTGAATGGTCAGCGCACATTTCGCGAGCTTATAGGCCTAATCTGGCATGATCATGTCAGCAAAAAGTAATCTCATCTTTAGACCTGCGGCCTATTAACTGTGACGCGAGCGGCCAGCGCACATTCCGCGAGCGTATAGACCTAATCTGGCGTGATCTTGTCAGGAGAAAGTAATATCGTATTTATGCCTGCGGGCTATGAACCGTGACGCGAATGGCCAGCGCAAATTCCGCGAGCTTATAGGCCTAATCTGGCGTGATCATGTCAGCAAAAAGTAATCTCATCTTTAGACCTGCGGCCTATGAACTGTGACGCGAGCGGCCAGCGCACATTCCGCGAGTTTATAGGCCTAATCTGGCGTGATCTTGTCAGGAGAAAGTAATATCGTATTTATGCCTGTGGGCTATGAACCACGACGCGAATGGCCAGCTTCGTCACCACATTCCGCGAGCGTTAACCAGTCGTGACCTTGTTAGAAGAAAGAACCCTGTCTCTGACTGCGGGCTATGACTCACGCCAGACTGACGCTACGCGAATGACTGGCCCGTGCAGCAAATAATGATACAGTATATTCTTTGAAATTAAATATTCTTCGCATAATCGTCGCACCCTGCTTTTTTTCGCGAAATTTTGGCAAAAAAAAGTGCGACGATTATGCGAGGAAATACGGTAATACTTTTGGCTCCAATGGACAACCCTTATTTTCTCAGTTCTTAATTTTTGTGGAAATAACAAATAACTAAATCTGAAATCTATTCCGGAATTATTTTGCCAGTTCAAATGAAATGTCTTATCTGCTTTGCTCACTTTTCATGTTGTTGTTGTTTGAGTCTTCAGTCCTTTGACTGGTTTGATGCAGCTCTCCATGCCTCCCTGTCCTGAGCTAATCGTTTCATCTCTACATAGCAACCACACCCTACATCCGAGGCAATCTGTTTAACATATTCTAACCTTGGTATACCCCTACAGTTCTTGTCCTCGACCCTTCCTTCCATAACTAAGCTTGCTATTCCTGGGTGTCTTAGTATGTGTCCTACTAACCTATCTCTTCTCTTCATTAGCAGTCGCCAGAAACATCTCTCCTCTCCCACTTGTCTTAATACCTCTTTGTTTGTAACCCTATCTACCCATCTGATCTTCATCATTCTCCTGTAGCACCACATTTCAAATGCTTCAATTCTCCTCTTTTCTGCTGCACCAATAGTCCAAGTTTCACTTCCATAGAGCGCCACGCTCCAGACAAAGGCTTTCAAAAATGACTTCCTAATACCTAAATCTATATTCGATGTCAGCAGATTCCTTTTTTGTAGAAATGCTTTTCTTGCCTGAGCCAACCTACTTTTTATATCCTCTTTGCTTCGTCCATCACTGGTTATTCTGCTTCCTAAGTAACAGAAATCTCCTACTTCCTTCAGCTTTTCACCTGCCAATTTGATCTCCATAGAGGTTTCTGATTTATTTCGGCTGCATTCCAGTATTTTTGTTTTACATTTATTAATTTTCATCATGAATTCTTTCCGTAAGACGGAGTCCATACCATTCAAAAACTCATTCAAATCCTCAGGCTTGTTGGCCAAGATGACGATGTCATCAGCAAATCTCAGAGTTGAAATTATTTCTCCTTGAATCTTCACTCCCACTTTAATTTTTTCTCTAATTTCCTTCATTGCTTGTTCAATGTAAAGATTGAAAAGTATGGGTGATAAGTTGCAGCCTTGCCTTACACCTTTCTGAATACCAGCTTCTCTCTCATGTCCTTCAACTCGAATGACTGCTGTCTGGTTTCTGTATAGATTGTATATCACCCTCCTATCCCTGTACTTTATTCCAATCGATTTCAAAATGTCAAACAATTTAGTCCAATCAACGTTATCAAAAGCCTTTTCTAAGTCTACAAAAGCCATGAACGTTCTCTTATCTTTCCTTATTCTACCTTCCAAAATCAGCCTAAGACTTAGTACAGCTTCCCTTGTTCCTACATTTCTCCTGAAACCAAACTGGTCTTCACCCAACTCCGTTTCTATCTGGCTCTCAATCCTCTTGTAAATTATTCTAGACAGGATCTTTGAAGCATGAGTAATCAAGCTGATTGTACGGTAATCTTCACATCTGTCAGCTCCCACTTTCTTTGGTATAGAGATGATTACATTCTTCTTGAAATCAGGGGGTACCTCACCTGTCTCATAAATCCTACACACCAAGTGAAATAACCTGATCAGACCTTCCTCTCCTATGCAGCGTAGCAACTCAATCGGTATATCATCTATGCCTGGTGCTTTGTTCCTGCTTAAGTCTTCCAAAGCTCTATCAAATTCTGATCTCAATATTAAATCTCCTTTCGCATCCTCATCAATTTCCTCCTCCCTTTCCATTACATGATTCTCAATCTCCTTTCCCTTATACAAACTCTCTATGTAAGCTTTCCATCTCTCAAACTTTTCTTCCCTATCTGTTAGAGGTTTTCCATTTGTGTCCTTAATATTACAGCACTTAGTCTTCTTTTCCCCAAAAATATTCTTAATCCTTTGATAAGCTGTGTCTACTTTTCCTAATTTCAGACAATTTTCTATACCAGCACATTTCTCTTTCAACCATTCTTCTTTCGCTTCCTTGCACTTCTTGTTAACCTCATTTCTCAGACGTCTGTATTCTGCTTTCCCCTTTTCATCTCTTACATTCTTGTGCTTCCGCCTTTCATCCATCAATTCGAGTATATCCTGAGTGATCCACGGTTTTCTACCTATTCTCTGTTTCCTACCAATGTTTTCTTCTGCGGATTTTGTTATTTCATTCCTCAAAAGTGCCCATTCGTCTGCAATTGAAGTTTGTTTAGGGTTTTTCATTAGTCCTTCCTTTATACTCTTCTTGAATCTTTCGTTTACATCCTTCTCTTTCAGTCTGTCTATTGCCCACCTTTTTGGCTTTTGACTTTTCTTCAGTTTCTTCAACTTTAATCTGCATTTCATTACAACCAGATTGTGGTCAGAGTTTATGTCAGCACCAGGATATGTTTTACAATCCAAAATCTGGTTTCGAAACCTCTGCTTGACCATAATGAAGTCGATTTGGTAACGCCCTGTATCTCATCCATGTGTATATTCTTCTATTGTGGTTATTGAATAAGGTGTTAGCTATGACCAACTCATGCTCAGTGCAGAATTCTACCAGCCTGCTTCCTCGATCATTCCTTTCACCTAATCCGAAATCTCCTACTATCTTCCCTTCTCTCCCTTTTCCTACCACAGCATTCCAATCTCCCATTACTATAACATTTTCATCACCCTTGATATACCTCAGAATTTCGTCTATTTCTTCGTAGACCTTTTCAACATCCTCATCATCAGCTTGACTGGTAGGCATATAGACTTGTACCACTGTGGTGCAGGTAGGTTTAGTATTTATTTTTGCTACAATAATCAGTTCACTATATTGCTCATAATATTCCACCCGCTGTCCAAGTTTCCTACTCAATATGAGGCCAACCCCTGCTTGGCCATTGTTTGATTTAGTGCTAATGACCCTATAGTCTCCTGACCAAAAGTCCTGTTCTTCCTGCCAGCGCATTTCACTAATCCCAACCAAATCCAACCTCAACCTATCCATTTCCCTTTCTAAGTTTTCTAACCTTCCACTTCCTAGCAGACTTCTAACATTCCACGTTCCGATCCGTAGAATGTCAGAGTTCCTCTTTGTCACTTCTGTGATGTTAACCCCCTCTCGAGTAGTCCCCACCCGGAGATCCGAATGGGGGACTAGTTTACCTCCGGATTGAAATTTTACAAGGGAGGAGGCCATCATCACATGTATTTATGCATAGAGAGGTGCATATCCTCGGGAATAGCAAATGGCTGTAGTTTCCCCTTGCTTTCAGCCGTGCAGCAGGACGCAGTGTAGCCATTATTTGGCTTATATTATCAATATCTTAACCGTCTATAAGACTAGTAAAGAATTGATTTATTCTGAAAGGCTGCTACTCCCTTTCAGAATAAGTAAAGAGCAATTCTACTAACAAAAATACTAACCTTCTACTGTAGTAACAATTAAATACCAAAATTCTACTAACGAAAAATACTAAAGTTCCACCAACAACAAATACTACCACTAAAACAGTCTGTCACCAGACACACTCACATGCAATCACACATCACAGTCTACTGAAACAATGAACTATAACTAATAAACAATGCAACTGTTACCAGACACACTCACACACCACAGTCTAATAGAACAATGACATATATCTAATAGACAAACTAACTACCTACTTACAACTAACTACATACTTACTGTACTGTTATTTGGATTGACAATATTTACAAAATGCAATTTAGATAGAAAATACTTACAGGAAGAGAGCAAAGATAATGCCAATGGTTATCCTTCGTATAGGAGAAGAAATAAAGGACGGATTATTATAAAAACAATTCGAGGCATTGACATTGAAATCGATAGTCGATTCATTGCTCCCTACAATCCAAGAATAATAAACTCGAACCTTTGCTGTCCTATTTCACAAGAACTGACCAGTAGATCCTGCCAGCAGGAATTCTGAGAAAAGGTGGCGAGAAACATTTCCAACACAGCTCCCTTTCACTCGCCACCCGCAGTGACATCTCCTTACCAAACACTTAATGACAATAAGCCGCTTGACAATGTGACCGCCACTTCACCTCCAACTTGTACTCATATATTTCATATTATTTTATATAACATATTTAAAAAAAAATATATTCAGCATGGAGGGTTTTGATAGTCTCTCACAATATTAGCAGTGAAAAGGTTAAAAATAAAAACCAAACCTAGAATGAATTGTTCCTTATTCGTCCAAATGTTTCTATACTGTTCATTATTCAACTAAATCTGCACACCGTACACATAGGCTACTATAAGCACATTTTCATTTTATTACACCACTTTGAACCATAAATCAGGCTCCCTTTGTATAAGCAAACGGAAAGAATAGGTATTTATATAAAAATCCTATCAGTAATGATCGGCCTACGTTGTGAAGTTGCAGCCGGTCTGTCGGCCCTAGGAGAGTAATGTTATATTCCTACAGTCGTGTCACCAAACTACTTTTGGGCTGTTCCAGCTCCTGGAACTTATTTGTTTCTTTTCAGCAATCTATATCAGTCAACTCCATTTACAATTTAATGTTGCTGTTTCCGAGAGACTAATGTTGTGCAGGTGACCAGTGTAGCAGTCATCAGTGTGCTGAACAACTCAATATTGTATTTGGCTGCAAAATCAGAATCTGAACCATATATCAGTAAATATGTTTTGTTTCCTGAGAGATCTAGGGGAGGGGGGTATATATTTGATGGTGCTATGAAATGGGAAGGTGTGTTGCTATAATGAAAGGGAAATAATTAAAGAATAATTTTCACCTCTGTGTTATTTTCCTCAGTAATATAAAGCCTCTTTTCATAAATGACACAGGAATGTAATGCCACAGCATTAAAGGAATGTTATGGTTCAAACCAAGTCAGCTTTCATAATATAATCTAGGCCATTGGCCATTCTAGAAATGGAATTAAACTTGCATAAATGGCTGAGAGGTATTTTTCCCATAAAGCTCGGCTGCTCATCCTTGTTCCAATGCTATGTACCGTACATTGGCATAGCTGAAGCCTCCTGCTAGCCAATACTGGGAAAGTAGAATCTAGGACAACAAATCACTGACCAGCAAGCTAAAAAATTGTTGGCAGGTTGAAAACAGAGCAGGGTCTTTTAAAGAAGCGTACAGGAAATGCATGGAAAATGTATAGAGTGCACTTCCATTCCACATGTAAGATCAACTTAAGGCACTATTACGGGACAGAGCAATATGAAGCAACTCCGCTATCTCACACTTAACAACGACCTCCAAATTAGTGTTAATGTACCCATAGAATGTTCAAGGTGATTATTATTCTAAAATTAATTGATATAAAACTTCCCTCTCGCTAAGCAAAGGAAGAAAGCTAATTGCCCTGCTATGCTGGGGCTGTTTGAAAAAAGCTATATCTAATGGGGAGAAAGCTAGATTAGCAACCCTGGGAGGAATGAGTTGTGTAGCCAGGCCAAAAGGCCACACTAATTTCACATTAAGCATGAGCTTTAGAATCATCTTCAAGTGTCATTATTTAATTTAAGAAATGTTTATTTAACTTATTGACATTAGTTACCATTTTGTTTTTGTTAAAATTCCATAAAGAAGGGGGGTTCCGAATGTACTGATTGAATCCATTCACCCACTGTGTGTGTATATATATATATATTTGAATATAAAGACATTGGATTTCCTGATTGTGACTCCATATTACCAAACACCTGTGGCGGCTGGTAATGATGTTGCAGTGTTCACAACGACCAATTTTAAAATAAATAATACCATAATCTTTCAGCAATAAATAAAACCATGCACCTCTTATATGCATAGGAATTCATTTTTTCATTTAATAATTCAGAAAAACGTGTGGTGGTGTGGTCGTTGCCTGGCCTGAATCTCAATAGTGGAGGGTATGGCAGAGTTGACTCAGCTGATTGCAACAAAGGGGGATAGGGGCCATGTTTTCCAATGTTATCTGAGCATGAGAACTTGTGCTTCTCTCTCGCCGTCCTGTAGACTATAGCTTACACGGTTTTGTTCTTGTGAGGTTTTTGAAATAATCAATTTAATCTGGAGGTGAATGTGATGTCCTGAGGACTGCAGAATTCGTGACGAATAAGCTACATCAGCTTGTATATATGCAGTCCCCACCTCTTCTTAGTGTAAATAGTGCAACATCCACCATTTATGACATGATCACACCAGATGTCCAGCGACAGCAAGTTGATGTAATCCAAAACAACTAGTGTAGTACATACTGATATGTAGAGGTCGTAAAGCACACAGATATATCAATTGACGAACTCTTTTCAAGTTCCTTTGGATATGTAGAGGTCGTAAAGCACACAGATATATCAATTGACGAACTCTTTTCAAGTTCCCTTGGATGAAGGCAATTCTTCATTTTACGACCTAAGGACATTGCAACTATCAGACAGGCTCCTCATCTTCACATGTCGAACAAAGGATGTAGCGGTCGATCTCGCAGAACTCGTGTCTACCACGACAATAAAAATTTTGCAAAACAGCGGTGGTCAGTGCCGCTTAGTGTGTATCCAAGGGTTTCGTATTATTTTACAAGTGGTTTGTATTTATGTAAAACTTACTGGTATTTACTATGAATGTTCTCCGCAGTGGCTGCGAGAGGTAGCGTCATCAGGGTGAAGGCCACATGAGTCAGTGTGTAGTTAGTTTATTGGAAGCATGCATCAGTATGTTATGAATGGCTGTGGTGAGTATAAAGTTTACGGTTTGTTATGATACAAGCGACTGGTGACGTAATCTCTCACAGCAGTTTGTAGGCACTGTGGAGAACATATGGCAGTATCTGCAGTTGATTTTCTTTATAGCGTCCCGACTCCTCTCCACAAAAATCACCATGGCGAATGTGTAGAATGTTTGGAGTCTCATAAACAAAATATATCGATGCCGTACTTATGGTATGTACTCACTAAATGCTGGTAACTGTTGGCCTCTAGTAACAATCAAACCGCAAGAATAATCTGCCTTACAGTTATTTACAAAAACAGCCAACTTATCCTTCTTTGATATTTTGCTATCAAACGAATACATCTCATCAAGAATCAGAATTGCTTTCCACTCATTGTCATTCCAAACATATAGATACCAAGGTCATCTGTTGTTCAGAAGCTGTGATATTCTGACAACCGCCACAAAATAATCCCGCAAGGTACAATAAACCCAAGAATGCTTGAATTTCGAAACATAAATCAGTCTGCAATCCCTCGCACAATCAAATTTCCGTCTGTGATAGTTCGTATTTTCAACAACTAATTCCAGTATTTCACCATTAAAAAAATACTTCCAACATTCAAATTCTGTTCTAGCATTCTTAGCAGTTTGTAGAACGCCGTGCCTGTGTTCCTCGTTCCACTTCGTACAGACCTTGACTAAAGCGATATTAGCCTGAAAAATAGGGGTACCCTTGCATAAATTCCTAAGAAGCTGAATTTTTGCATGAACGTCAGGGATACCATTATAAAGAAATTGTGAAAAGTCCCCATCGATCCCATGTGTGCAAATTTTTTATGGAATGTCAAAAGTTCGCAAAAATGTAGTTTTTTGATTTTGTAGCAAAACGGTTAGCTTTATGATAAAAATAGATCAGGCAAACATTGTAGATCATGCAATTATCTACAAAAGTTGTCCTTACACTTTTTCCCTTAAGATTCACCATTTCTGAGAAAAAGCGATTCTCATTTGACTAAAGTTGTATTAGACGTTCAAATAAGTTAAGTTGTGGGACTTCAACGGATATGGTAATAGAGCAGTCAATGATGAAATCGATGAAGACAGATGGAGGTATTGCTCGAGGAAGAAGTAGTAAAAAGAGTGTCGTCTGCAAATGGGTTTATAGTATTACCCGTTTTACATTTGATTGCCGCTGCGCCAGTGTTTGTTTTGATTGTAGCAGCTCCCCGCGGGACGTTGCGGGGAACACAGCGATGACAAGAGTTCGTTCTGCACATAAGTTAAGCAGCATTGCACGTCACCATGGACAGTCAAACAATAACTGTGGGGAGTCATACCCTACTCACGCAACTGTACCTGTCAACGAAGCAGGCTGACGTGTGACACAAGTAAACAAGGAATAGTTCCCTTCTCGACCGCCGGCAATCAATTCGTGAAAGGGTAATATGCATGCAATGAATACAGTTAGTGAAGCATTGGAAGATCTTGCGAATGTAAGAATGGATACAACAGATCAGCATGTTGATGCACGTCACTCACGAGTAAAGAAAGATGCTAAAGATGTACAAAAACTTCGAGTGGTTTTCATCACATAATCCTTTTCCCGAGGTTAACAAAATTTTGTCTATTGCCAGTTCAAAATGAGTCAAAATCTAAATCTAGGACAGAATTATTTATTCTGATAATTAAAGAATCGAAATTTATTACTTCTACAGCATTATCATACAATTGCCACTCACTATTCTGGGATATAAACGCATCTTAGTGTAAATCTGTCACCACTGTTTGAGCAGTCTGATTTGGAGGGTGAATGTAAGTGGCTGTGGTTTGGTTGTCTTTGTGGTTAGTGTGATGCTTTAAGATGGAACATGCAGCTGAAGGTGGATAAGATTGTAACGTGTTTCAGTTATTAATGGGCGTAATAGTTACGTAATTTTAGCTATATTTGCATTATATAATATTTAATTAATATATTTAAAATTATATTTTCACTTAGATTTTTAGTATGTCGCGTCACTCTGCGTCACTTTCTACTTAATGTTAAAATGTAGATGAAGTCTTGTAGTTTACGCCTGTTTTTTTGCATCTTTTTGCAACTTACTTAGTTATTTTACGTTTTAGAAGATGTCGCGCAACCAGTTCTCACACGTTTACAACTGTTTGAAGCACTGGGTTCGACCATTATCTCAAACGGGGGAACTTTGTGACTTTGGGGTAGAAAATTGTTGCGTAGAGATAACTGAATGCTGTATCCAACTCCTAGTCATAGACAATTTCTTGCATGTGTAGACGTAGCTTAAAAAAGGTCTTGACTGAAGTTTATTATGAAGTAAACAAAGTATATACGTTGCTTTCACTCTAAATTCATGATTAAAACGAAAAAATAATGTTGTCCCCCTAGATTTTGATTTTGACCCACTGTGCAGTGGAGTCTTAACTGCCATAAAGCTCGTGAAGTTGGGATTTCCACTATGTCAGGACTGACATTTAATAATATTAAACTCAATGTGCTGATAAAGTGATTCCACTTTTAGCTATGAGTAGCACCATAGAAGTTCATGATGAGAAAGTACCTGTTGACCCCGTGTTATTATTTCAACGCACGAGTATTACTACAGCTTTTGACGATGAAAAATATTTTGAATATGAATTGTCTCCCTACCCATTATCCGTCTTCGATGAACTTGGAATGCGAAAATCACAATAATCAGCCATTCATGATCGTTTTCAAAAAGTAAATATTGATATTGACAACAGAAATGCTACATATAATATCGATGGAGGATATTTATTGAACCGTGTCGTTTGGGATCAAGAAGATACATTCAGCAACATCTCATATAAATATGTTCAGTATATACGCAGACATTTTGGTAAAAAAGAAACCGTAGTTTTGTCAAACAATCATAAGTCTTGGTTCATCGCAATGCTAAAAGAAAAATTTACCACTGAACATATTTTAGTCAAGCAAGCTGACAATGACTCTGCAATAAATCAATTCAATCCAACTGATATAAATGTTGTTGTTGGTGAAGGTGTTGGTTGACCTGTTGGTATTACTTACCGCTCCAACTCCAATTGAAAAATAATTTATTTTTCAAAACCAGGCAAGGCTCAACAACCATCGCAAATATTTTCAAATACGAGTTTATCGGCTTATCCTAAACGTAACAAGAAGTTCCGTGACTAACTAAAGAGCCTACTTTTCTTAAAATTTAAGATTCATGCCAATGATTAATCTATATGGATCTATGTAGAATAATGACGGAATTAAGTTGGTAATATCGACATTTCTAATTAGTTCGAAATACTGTATACCTGGCATAATGTAGCCTAATAGAGAAGTACAGTTGGCAGCCCTGGTGACTGAATATATTCTTAGTTCCATCTCTTAAGGTACAGAATACAAATTTTGGTTGAAGTCCAATGGATAGCATGGACGTTACATGCAGTTAAACATTGGATCTAACAGCATGCATAAAATCATGTTGGCAACAATGACATACATGTATTGGTCAGAAATAATCTGAAATAATATGATCTATTGTTATGTCAATTTTGAATGAAACCCATTAGTTAGTATAGAAGTTACATGCAAAAATTTGATCTATCAGCAGGCTTAGAATCATGTTGGCAGCACTGGCGTAGGCCTATATTAGTTACTCCAAATTAATCTAGAATGCCAGGTACTATACGTGTTCAGAGCTATTGGCTTGCATACTTTGATATATTGATATTAGGGTAACAAAAACAGAGACAGCATTTATTATCAGTTGGCAGCCCTGGTTACTCTTAAGAATCGGCAGTCATATCTGTTACGGTACACATAGCACACACGAAATTTGGTTGAAATCCAAATGATAGTGTAGAAGTTATATGCATTTAAAAATTGGACCTATCAGCAGCCTTATAATCATTTTGGCAACACTGCCACATATGGCCTCCTGGAAATTAAACTGCAATATTATTATCTATACGTGTGCCAATTTTGAAATAGCTCCCATTCATACCTTCCAAGATATCCAACATGGAGCTCAAATTTCAATTGCTATTTTTAGCAGTTGGTAGTACCGACATCATTTTCAAATATGGCCGTGAGATATTCAGGTATAGATCTTTACTCCTACCAAATTTTGTTTTGATTGCTCCAGCCGTTTAGGAGTTGATAGGGGGACACACACACAGCCCGACATTTGCCAGATCTCATAAGTCTACTTTTTCCTCATTTTCACCATCGCCGGTAACCTCTTCCATTATCTAAGATTTCGAAAACTCGATTATTACCATTATCTCAGATAACATAAACATCGGTATTCACTATTGCCTTTATTATCCCGGTTTTCCAAATCTCGGTTTTCGTTTCAATGTGTTCTGCATCGCTGAAATTTTCATATAGATGCACTGGAAACAGTTGACTAGCGCCGTGCAAATCATGTGTTTATTGACTGTAGCTTTATAGGATAGGTATGAGATGTAGTACAGTAAATATTCGTATATATTGTCAAGTGTTGAATTGAAACGCAAGAAGAGGCCAATTAAAGATTCAAATAATGGAAAAGCAATTAAAATCAATGTAATTCAATATTTTCATTCTCATTATACAAGTGTTACATTCCCAATAAAATACTTCTGTAGTACGTATCAATTAGTGTTCTCAAAAAATTGTCCCGATGAGCCACATTATATCGATCAGCTTGTCAATCAATTTGACCTTCCCTTTAATTTTCAGCCCATGGTACTGGCAGTTCTACCTTTGGATCGTCCTGAGGTAGCTCTTCTCCTGCTTGTCGCACAATGTTATGTAGATCGGCTGTAGCAGTTATCACTGGAAACGTGTGCTCTAACGCTAAATTCATACCTCAAGCAAGAACGGTAAATCATCGCTTCCATATGCCAAACACTCACTCTATCACATTTCTTGTTCTTATTTGTGACTCGTTATAAAGATTCTCTTCAGGCGTGCGAACCACATCCAGAGGAGGCATTAGGTACGATCTACAAGGGTAGCCAGCATCTTCTAATAATACTGAATCCCCGTAGACACCTTGTTCGAACCTGGCTCGTTGTACAGAGTTGTTGAAAATTGTACTAGCATCAGGCCACAAGGTTAATAAATTCCATATTGCTTGCACATTCAGCGAAAAATAACCCTTTCTGTTTCGGAATAGTTCGGCATGATTACCTCCAGGAGACCGTATTCTAATATGGGTACAGTCCATTGCCCCTACTGCTTTTGGAAATCTGGCATTGTTATAAAAATCCATCTGTGTTTGCATTATAACCTCAGGTGTTTGCGGAAGACTGATGTAGCGAGGTCGTAAAGAGGCTATGGCAGCGCTCACACGATGTACGATTAGTTAAGCGGTTGGTTGACTCACCCCTGCATAATCCGCTACGCTCAGCTGATTACTACCAGTAGCATAAAACCTTAATTCAAGCAGCAATTGATTTATTGGCGACACAGAATGGTTCTTGAAAGACCACAAATATAACTATTCTCTTGTTAAATTTACAGTGAATGCTTTTTATATACTCTCTATTGGAGTTATAGTATTCATCTTACCTGTCCGTTGCAAATTTAAGGTTAGGTTCTATGATGGACAATACTGACAAAGTAGAAGATTTTGATAACCTAAAACATGTGATATATCAACATCATTATATTCCTCCAAATATGAGGCACGGTCTTTTATCCATCTAGGTCGTTGCCCTGCATATTCTTGTTTATATTCCTCGTCACTATCGTTTTCTCTAGCATTTATTAAGTATTCCATTCATCTGCGCGCCATCTTGTTCTGTTGATTATCTTAGTTTTTGGCATTTTACCGGTCAACCTTCTCCAGTAAAGTGATTAACCAGGATAATCCCTATTAACCGAGATAATTGTGTTGGTGAATATTGACATAGCTATTATCTGAGATTCTTGCAGCTATAAACCAAGATAATCAAATTACTGGCGTTGGTGAATACGGCCCTAAATCTTGTTTTTCAAACAATTTGAAAACTGTTGTTTTACCCCTTTGGAACATTGCAGATGTTGTATCACAGCCAGTCATAGCAAGTAAAAACAGAATATGATTTTTAGCCTACTTTTCACATTTTGCAAAAGTGAGGAAAAAGTAGACATGAGATCGGGCAAATGTCTGTCCTTTTGTCGGGCTGTGTGTGTGTGTGTCCCCCCCCTATCAACTCCTAAACGGCTGGAGCAATCGAAACAAAATTTGGTAGGAGTAAAGATCTATACCTGAATATCTCACGACCATATTTGAAAATGATGTCGGTGCTACCAACTGCTAAAAATAGCAATTGAAATTTGAGCTCCATGTTGGATATCTTGGAAGGTATGAATGGGAGCTATTTCAAAATTGGCACACGTATAGATAATAATATTGCAGTTTAATTTCCAGGAGGCCATATGTGGCAGTATTGCCAAAATGATTATAAGGCTGCTGATAGGTCCAATTTTTAAATGCATATAACTTCTACACTATCATTTGGATTTCAACCAAATTTCGTGTGTGCTATGTGTACCGTAACAGATATGACTGCCGATTCTTAAGAGTAACCAGGGCTGCCAACTGATAATAAATGCTGTCTCTGTTTTTGTTACCCTAATATCAATATATCAAAGTATGCAAGCCAATAGCTCTGAACACGTATAGTACCTGGCATTCTAGATTAATTTGGAGTAACTAATATAGGCCTATGCCAGTGCTGCCAACATGATTCTATGCCTGCTGATAGATCAAATTTTAAAATGCATGTAACTTCTTTACTAACTAATGGGTTTCATTCAAAATTGACATAACAATAGATCATATTATTTCTGACCAATACATGTATGTCATTGTTGCCAACATGATTTTATGCATGCTGTTGGATCCAATGTTTAACTGCATGTAACGTCCATGCTATCCATTGGACTTCAACCAAAATTTGTATTCTGTACCTTAAGAGATGGAACTAAGAATATATTCAGTCACCAGGGCTGCCAACTGTACTTCTCTATTAGGCTACATTATGCCAGGTATACAGTATTTCGAACTAATTAGAAATGTCGATATTACCAACTTAATTCCGTCATTATTCTACATAGATCCATATAGATTAATCATTGGCATGAATCTTAAATTTTAAGAAAAGTAGGCTCTTTAGTTAGTCACGGAACTTCTTGTTACGTTTAGGATAAGCCGATAAACTCGTATTTGAAAATATTTGCGATGGTTGTTGAGCCTTGCCTGGTTTTGAAAAATAAATTATTTTTCAATTGGAGTTGGAGCGGTAAGTAATACCAACAGGTCAACCAACATCTTCACCAACAACAACATTTATATCAGTTGGATTGAATTGATTTATTGCAGAGTCATTGTCAGCTTGCTTGACTAAAATATGTTCAGTGGTAAATTTTTCTTTTAGCATTGCGATGAACCAAGACTTATGATTGAGAAGACCTTACACTCTAGTAAAATTAAGTAAAACAGACAGTAGAGTAGGCCTACTGGGGAAGCCACATTAAAAAAAACGCCTCAAGTACACTACCCCATGGGTGGCGTGGAAACGTGTGCATATTATGGGGAATACAACCTTAGTAAATTTTAGAATCGCTATTTCTCAGAAATGGTGAATTTTAAGAACAAAAGTGTAAGGACAATTTTTGTAGATAATTACATGATCTACAATTTTTGTCTGATCTATTTTTAACTGTTTCACTACAAAATCCATAAAACTCATTTTTGCGAACTTTGACCTTGCATAAAATCTTTTGCACACATGGGATCGATAGGGACTTTTCGCAATTTCATTATAATGGTATCCCTAACTTTCATGCAAAAATTCAGCTTCTTGGGAATTTATGCAAGGGTGAATGTCTATTTTGACCGACTATCTAGATAAGAGTGGTACATGATATTTATGGATATCCATATCTAAGTTATTTGTCTCAACAATAATATAAGCCAAAAAGAAGTGGACTGATGAAATAAAAGGAGGCTCACAGAAGATAGGAAATGGAAGAGTTAAAGCGAAGCAGGCCGAAACGAAGAAAGAATAATAATAATATCAATATCATATTCACTGTAGCAATCAATCGCTCTAACATGACACCACTTGCTAAGGTACTGCTGAGAGGAACGTGGAATGGCCACCTCACCCCGCAAGTTCACAGAGCAGTAAGTGCGAGATATCACTAAAACTAACATAGCAATGTGCAACTAATGAGTCAAACCTCTCCGTTTCTGCAAGCCATTTCTAGATCTCTTTGTCTCATGACCTTCTTGACTTTGACAGGCTCCAAGAGGTTGCCGCTCAGCTGTGGAGAAAAGGGGCAGAGGGAAGGATCAGAAGAAGCTGACTTTATTGAACAATTAAAGGAGAGTGTCGCCTTATTATTTGAAATGCCGTGAATGGCTCAATATGTAGCACAGCCCGAACCTACCTCCAGCCACTGCTGCCAACCCTGCGACTAGTGCCACCAACAGAAGCCAAAGGTCTGTCAAGTTGTAAGGCAAGATTACCACGCCGCTTCCTAACACTGAACTGCTCGGTAAGCTTTCTTAATCTTAACACCTTCAACTGTCTTTGATAAAAACTCTAAAATGTTGGACGGTGGGGATAACACTATTCCATAGGGAGGAAAATAGTATTAATTTAGGGAGTGGACATTAACGTGCCTTAAACAATGAAAATCCCTGAATTAAGACAACACCAAGATTCTTTAAAATGAAATGAAATGCATTAAAATTAATTACTTAATTGAAATTAAAATATTAATATTTGATTAATAAATTGTACAAAATTTTAATTATCGATACATTAAATCATAAACTTTATTCTGAATGGGAGTAGCAGCCTTTCAGAATAAATTCAATATAAGTTCAAATTCTGAGAACTAGAAGAAGAATATAAGGTTAATTAAAGGCCAAATACTCATCATGATCGTTGTCCTCTTCTCTACTAGTTATGTATCAAGCCATCTACTTCTAGGTCTTCCTCTGGGTCGAGTGCCATTTATCCAGCCTTACTTTTGCTATTCTGTTGGGTGTCATTCTTTTTACATGTCCAAACCACCTCAACCTTGAACTTTCAATTTGTCGTACAAGAGATTCCTGTGCTCTTGTTGCTTCCCTTATACTTTCATTTCTGCCCTTGTTCCTTCTTGTTTTCTGAACAATTTTTGCACTTTGCAGTCTACTTCCATCCTTCTTCAAGATTGTGCAGGTCTCAAGTCCATATTATATAGGATGTGTTTAACTTTAGGCCAAATACTGAAAGATGAAAAGAACAAACCACTTTCCTCACTAGGGAACCAACCTTCCAATTCCAAGATGAAGGTCAGCTGACAACTGAAACAATCCCCAAACAAATGACGTTATGGCCGAAGTAGAATGTGAGAAGGAACTTCATTTAAATAATACTAAGCTTTCTCATCATCCTCAACACAATAACTACTGGACAAGAGTAGAATTGAAAAACACATTAAACATCCCCACCATCGTCACTCCAACTGCCTGTCTTGTGTAATAATAATACATTAACAAATTCACAAAGAAATTTGATAAAATGGTCCGGCTAGCCCAAAACAGTTGCCAGCGTTTCGCCGCAGTGTAGCAATTGGTTCCAGTGCACCTCACCAAGACGCGTGGCTAGTACATACTGTGAAGGCCGCGACATTTTGTGCCTTGCACTATAACCAACTGAAGAGCCCATTGCTGCACTGGGGCGAAACGCTGGCAACTGTTTTGGGCTAGCCGGAACATTTTATCAAATTTCTTTGTGAATTTGTTAATGTATATAGATAAATCGGACAATTTTACATCCTGTT
The DNA here is from genome assembly GCA_946902985.2 of Meconema thalassinum. Lineage (NCBI taxonomy): Eukaryota > Metazoa > Arthropoda > Insecta > Orthoptera > Tettigoniidae > Meconema > Meconema thalassinum. The sequence continues at coordinate 3,709,349 of OX336392.1, read as the reverse complement.
TCCTTCGGGAACAGATATTTCCAATAATAATACCTTACCTCACACGAACATCACAAACACAACATATGTCGGAAAGGCCAACGATCACAAAGAACACTTAAACGCATTACAAACAAAACACGCAGTTGAAATAATATAACGAGTTGCCCAAAGTTCACATTTTACATAAATATGAGATTTCCTTGTAAGTATAAATGCGGATGACAGGTTGAGAAATGTAATCCCACGAAGGTCGAATTCATAGGTTGATAAGGCTTGTTAGAGTTTCAGTTTCGTTTTACAATTTTGGCAGGCTCTCTCGGTTTCCTAGGCAGTTCAAATACGTGTCTTCCTTCTTCAAGGCATTGTTCCTTGCTGTCGGCGATCAGCCAATCAGGTTACCTATTGCTGCCTCATCACATCAACTACACACATCAAAAAAAGTTTTGCATCACCTCGGTTCCAAGAGTTCCGGAACCGTTAAATACAAAGGGAATAGAGATCAACACAAACAACATTTCAGCTCGTTTTATTGCTCATGAGACCCACACATTGCATGTTGTACCATCATACAGCTAGACTTTCAGCATTTGTGGTCCAGATTGCAGTACACACCACTACCTCTAATACCCAGTAGCACGTCCTCTTGCATTGATGCATGCCTGTATTCGCCGTGGCATACTATCCACAAGTTCATCAAGACACTGTTGGTCCAAATTGTCCCACTCCTCAACGACAATTCGGCGTAAATCTCTCAGAGTGGTTGGTGGGTCAAGACGTCCATAAACAGCCCTTTTCAACATATCCCAGGCATGTTCGATAGGGTTCATGTCTGGCGAACATGCTGGCCACTGTAGTCGAGCGATGTCGTTATCTTGAAGGAACGCATTCACAAGATGTGCACGATGAGGTCGAGAATTGTCGTCCATGAAGACAAATGCCTCTCCAATATTCTGCCGATATGGTTGCACTATGGGTCGGAGGATGTCATTCAGGTATCGTAAAGCCGTTTCGGAGCCTTCCATGACCACCAGTGGCGTACGTCGGCCCCACATAATGCCACCCCAAAACATCAGGGAACCACCACCTTGCTGCACTCGCTGGACAGTGTGTCTAAGACGTTCAGCCTGACCAGGGTGCCTCCAAACACGTCTCCGACGATTGTCTGGTTGAAGGCATATGCGACACTCATCGGTGAAGAGAACGTGATGCCAATTCCGTGGGGTCCATTCAGCATGTTGTTGGGCCCATCTGTACCGCGCTGCATGGTGTCGGGGTTGCAAAGCTGGACCTCGCCATGGACGTCGGGAGTGAAGTTGCGCATCATGCAGCCTATTGCGCACAGTTTGAGTTGAAACACGACGTCCTGTGGCTGAACGAAACGCATTATTCAACATGGTGGCATTCCTGTCAGGGTTCCTCCGAGCGGCAATCCGTAAGTAGCGGTCATCCACTACAGTAGTAGCCCTTGGCCGGCCTGAGCGAGGCCTGTCATCGACAGTTCCTGTATCTCTGTACCTCCTCCATGTCCGAACAACATCGCTTTGGTTCACTCTGAGACGCCTGGAAACTTCCCTTGTTGAGAGCCCTTCTTGACACAAAGTAACAATGCGGACGCGATCGAACTGCGGTATTGACCTTCTAGGCATGGTAGAACTACAGACAACATGAGCAGCGTACCTTCGTCCTGGTGGAATGACTGGAACTGATCGGCTGTCGTACCCCCTCCGTCTAATAGGCCCTGCTCATGCATGGTTGTTTACATCTTTGAGCAGTTTTAGTGACATCTATGAACAGTCAAAGGGACTGTATCTTGGATACAATATACACAGTCAACGTCTATATGCCGGAGATCTGGGAACCGAGGTGATGCAAAACTTTTTTTGATGTGTGTATAATTATCGATACTTTCGATAAATCTTGAAAATGGTTTAAATCGATTATATTATATACACGGAGGTCCAGTGATAAGTCATGGCAACTATTTTTTTCTCGCGAATAAGAGACAACACGGAAAATCTACGATATGCATTTGGAAACTTGCGTAGGATGCCACTAGATGGTGTGGGTCTGAGCATGCCCCAAGTTCAGTGTGTGAGTGAGTGCGTCACACAATGGAAGTCAACAAGCAGGAGCAACGATCGTATATTTAAATCGCAGTTCTCCGCAGCAGAAATACACGCCAATGCCATGCAGAGCTGCGGGAAGCATTAGGTGTGCATGCCATGCCCTATAGAAGAGTGGCGAGGTGGGTGGAGACGTTGAAACGGGGTAGAGTATCAACTGCCGATTTGCCTCGTCCAGGCCGTCCAGTGTCCATGGACAAAAATGTACGGATAATGAGCGATCAGTGTTTACAGGAGGTCAGGCGCTGGACTATAGCGGAATTCCAAGAACATACAGCAATACCAACAGCAACAATATGGCGCATTTTACACAAGGACCTACAATTGCGTAACATTTGTGCAAAGTGGGTGCCACATGACTTAACGGTGGTACAGAAGTGGACTCGTTACGAAACATGTCCCATCAATCTGGAGAGGTTTCAGCAGGAAGGACAAGCCTTGTTCAATCGCATTATTGCAGTCAATAAAACATGGGCACGTGCTTATGAACCTGAACTGAAGAGACAGTCAAGTGAATGGCGTCGTCAGGGGTCACCCAGGAGACACTAGGTTCAACAAAATCCCCCGCCCAATAAGGTTATGGTCATCTTGGCATACGATGTTCAAGGTGTTCTTGTGTGTAACCCAGTGCGTGAGGGGTACACTGTCAATGCAGTGTATTACAATTCCTTTTTGTTGTACAAATTGCGCCGTGCAGTGCAAACCAAACGTCCTGATCGTTTGGACAACGCCATGATCCTACACGATAACGTGACAGCTCACACAGCAACCATCGTTCAGCATCGCTTACAACGGTGAGGATGGGAGGTCCTTACACAGCCACCTTATTCGCCTGATCTGAGCCCATGTGACTATGATCTAATCCCCACTATGTGGACGACTCTTTGCTAACAAAGGAGACATCTTAACAGCATTTCGGAGGGAGGTGATACACGTTTGCGATACACATACAGCGAATGGTATACAGTGCCTGCCCCACCGCAGACAACGCGCAGTAGACACCTTGGGTGTTTATTCCGAAGGTCTGTAACCAGTGGAGACCTATCCTTTGTACATAGTCTTGTGCATTTGCTGTCTATACCATAATAAAACAATGTTCTGTCACTTACCTACGAGCATCTCCTGACGTCAGAATTTGTCTTCAGGCATTATGCATATGTACATGCCCTATATTTCCAAATGCATATCGTAGATTTTCCGTGTTGACTCCTGTTCGCGAGAAAGAGAAAAAAAAAGTTGCCATGACTTATGACTCGACCCTCGTGTATCAAGAATTTCTTTATTTGGAAGGATCGATTGTGACATGAGCGGTAGAAATGGTAAAACTACCGACTCATAGATCGCAACTTTATTGAAATATTCAGTGAACATATCCGGCGATCTATGAAATTCCTGGGTGCTTTCGGACCGCATCATGGTTGGTCAAATCCGATTATACAGGAAAGTTATGTCAACTAAATATACAGCTGACTAAGCTTGTTATCATGTAATGATTAGGGTGACGGGCCATGAATTAATTTCTGGTCACCAATAACATTTTTAAAAGCCTAAAGACAAAACTCCCTGTGAAGGCACATTTCATCAGTACAACAGTTACGCCTGAGAAAAGTACTCATTATGGTATCACTGCCACATACATTTGACGAGGTTGAGGTCTCCTCTCTCCACATCAGCGATATTAATTATTGAAGGCGAGACGTTCCAGGAACCATAGGGAAAAAACAAAAACAACAAACCCCATACTATATAATAAATTCAGAAGAAATTTGTAATGAACATGACAGGGTCATTGTATCAATATAAAAGTTGGACATTTCAATGAACAGCTAATAACTAAAGAACAAATGGAATATAGACCTACTCTAATGACACTTGCGAGAAAATGGTTGCTTGTAAAAAAAAAATGCAGCACACACACATACACACAGATAAAGTCTCATTTGTGGCATTTGTCTCTCACAGCATCGTGGTTCAGCGTCGGCCCCTTCCTCTACCACGACCTCGCCCGCGAGCCCTTCCACGGCCCCGACCACGGCTTGCCCCTGAAACAAACATAATATGTTTAAGAAGTAAAAAACAATAAATTGTGTTGATTATGATCTTTGAACTCATTACAGTACATTCATAGTGGGCTGCAGCGAACATCACAATATATATAATATTCCCAAAAGAAAAGTGCAGCACACACACAGATACCAACTGAAGAGCCCAATGGCACACCGCGGCGAAACGCCGGCAATTTGTCGAGTTATGCCGGAACATTTATCACATTTTGTGTTTAAAAAATAAACCACAATATATGTTGGATGGGCCAACGACAACAAAGAATACCGATCACAATTAATCAAGTTCTACTTAACCCTCTTGCTCTCAGGCCATTTTGGGTGGTATGCTTGAAAACCTTCAGCTGTTTTCTGACGAAATTACCCAATGTTTTTAAAACGCTATAATACATACACATTCGCAGGTATCACAGCGAAACAAAACACAGATATAGCTTAAATGCCAAGCATATGGGAGAAAAATAGTTCAAGGTCGTATCTTACCTATGAGGTTGAACAAAAAAATATTAAAAATATTTAATATATTTCTTATGCAGAAAAATGTGATTTTAGAAATCGTTATAATTAAGTTTGTCCTACTTTGGGTCACATAGGCAATGATATTATAAAGACAACAGTTGTTCACACATGTTCTTGATCTGATACCGTCATGTGCCCTGGTTTCATATTTATTCAAAAAAACTTTTTGAATGGTATGCAAGGGAAGTTGGCAGCCATTTTCTGATGCAAGTACACTAAATTGTTACGAAAATGCAAATTGATTTAGCATTGACAGGTATCACAATGACACTAACTGTGGACTTTCGATAGATACAAGCAAGACCTTCTGAGGAAAAATATTTCAATAATTTCTATAATCTAAAGGATGTACCAAAAATTATAGAAATGTGCGGTTTGTCTTCTCTTTCAGAAATATTATTTTGTAATGCTATTATTACTCAGATCTGTCCTACTTTGCTCTTAATTTATAGCTTCATTCCAAAGACAACTAGATTATTCACATATTTGACTGATTTAAATAACTTTTTCTGCAATAGTTTCAGATTTATGTGAAAAATATGTTACATTTCACTTATAAAAATATGCACTCACCAAACCCTGCATCTGTGCTTAGACAAGCACTCTGGATGTAACCCTTTCTTACATCTGGTGCAGATTGTTCTCGACCTCCTCTTTTTACCTCCTAAGGTGCACACACAGCACCTGGACTCTTTCCTTTCGGACAATTTCCTGAGTCCAGGCGATCCTCTAACCGAGAAGTCGACGCAGCCAACGAGGAAATGTAGTACTTATTCAAGTTTTCAGCGGGTGCCGATGAGGTAATGATATATCGTTACCCTGACAGTTTTCGCACCAGGCATGGGTAATGATATATCGTTACCTTGAGATTAAGAGGGTTAAAAGCATTACGAACAAAACATGCAGTTGAAATAATATAACGGTACTATAATATACCATGGAACTACAGTAACGGCTAAGTTCTGCTGAGGACCCAGTCCTATGGGGTATAACATAGGCCCCGTGCACCGGGTTACGTGCGAAGACCTCAACGGCATCTGCAGTGGAGAAGATGGACTTTGGTACAGTGAAGATGGCGGAAGAGGCAACCCAGTACTCAGGGGTTAAATATGAGTACAACCTGCTGCCTTGTAGGTTTGGTAGTGGAATACCAAAGGCTAAGGGAGACAACCCTGACAGAAAATCCTCCAATATGTTAGGCCTAGCAAGCCAATAAAGGAGTAAATAGTTATGCGCTTTCAATGTTAAAACGAGCCTCGGAAAGAGGAATACCCAAAATGGACAGCTCACACGCCTTACAGTTGACAGGAATGATGGCATCCAGCCTGATGTTATGCAATGTAAGGCTGTGGGAAAAAACAGAATAAAGAAAGATAAACCCAAAATGAGAATAGGAACACTGAATGTAATGACATTAACTGGAAAATGTGAAGAACTTGTAGATCTGATGGAAAGAAGGCAACTGGATGTATTAGGTCTGAGCGAAACCAAATGGAAAAGGAAAGGGAAGAAAATTTTAAGAGGATATACCCTTTACTGGTGTGGTAAATGGAAAGGGTCACATAATGGAGTGGGCTTTATTCTAAGTAAGAAAGTAGATGCTGTTGCAGATATTAAATATATTAGCGACAGAATCATTAGATTAGAGGTACCATCAAACGAAAAATCCCAACGCTAGTGCAGGTTTATGCCCCACAAACGGGGTGCAAGGATGAAGAGAAACAGAAGTTCTTGGAACAGCTTGAGAACCAATTGGATAAGGAGAACATTATGATAATAGGTGACTTAAATGCTCAGGTGGGATGCAAAAGGGAGGGTGTAGAAAGAGTGATTGGCCCATTTGGTTATGGAAACAGAAATCTAGAAGGGGAAGACCTGCTTGATATGTGCAGTCGAAATAGTCTTCAAATTCAAAATACCTGGTTTAAGAAGTGAGAAAGCCATAAAGTAACTAGATACAGCTGGGATGGAAGACATAGATCAATGATAGACCTTGTAATAACAGCGGGTGAAGCAGGAAAACAAGTTGTGGATGTCAAAGTCGTTCCCAGTGAAAGTCTCGACAGTGACCATAGGCTTGTTCTAGTTAGTATAACTGGTGTTAAACTGATTAATTATAAGATGGAAAAGAAACAAAAGATCAAGGTCTGGGAGCTGGAGAAATCTGATAAACGTGAGGAATTTCAGAGAAGAATTTTAGGAAAAGTTCCAAAAACTGATACCAAAAGTGCAGAGAAAGAGTGGCAAAATTTTCGAAATGTCTTAGTTGAAGCTAGAGAATTGTGTGGTGAAACAAGTAGTAAAGTTCGACATAAAGAGACTGCCTGGTGGAATGAGGAAGTCAAGACAATAATTCAATTACGGAACAAAGTAAAGAGAAAATTAGAAGTGGAGAGACAAAAGAATGACACAAATGAGGATAAAATCAGATCACTTGCTCAAGAATATCGAGAGCACAAATTAAGAGTTAAACGCATAATTAATGAAGAGAAGGATAAGATTTGGGATGAATTTGCGAAGAAACTGGAGGAAGATACACAAGGTAATAAGAAATTACTATATAAAACTGTGAAAAACAATAAAAGACATCAGGAATCAGTTACAGCTTTGGAAGGAAATAATGGAGAAGTGATAAGAAGCATAAATGAAATCAGGAAATTAATGGGACAGTTAAATGATGCACCTAATAATGACAGTGGGGACACGAACATCAATTTAGGGGGCCAATGATGAAAACCACCAAGAACCACCCCCAATCTGGTCTGAAGTGGAAGAAGCTTTAAAAGCCATGATCAAAGGGAAATCCACTGGAGTTGATGAAGTAAGTTCAGACATGATAAAAGCAGCAGGAATTAATGGGATACATTGGTTGTACAGAGCATTACATGCTATATGGAAGGACAATAAGATCCCTGATGTCTGGTCTAAAGGTGTAATAGTGCCATTGTTTAAAAAAGGAAACCGGAAAAAATTGAGAACTATCGTGGAATTACTTTGTTGTCCCATGGTCTAAAGATCTTGGAAAAAATAATTGCGAAAAGACTACGCAGACACTTAGAAAAGGCTTTAGAAGAAGAACAACATGGCTTTAGACCAGGAAGGAGTACTATTGACTTGACCTTTGCTGCAAGAATGCTTATTGAGAAACATCTTTAAAAAGGGAAAGAATTAGTAATGGTATTTCTAGATATAGAAAAAGCTTATGATAGCATTGCAAGATCAAAAATTTGGGAATGTTTAGAAAGGCACAATGTCCCAAAAGGCTTGATAAACAAGATCAAAATGCTGTATGAGAACACAAGGGCATGTGTAAGAATAGGTAATGGGGAAAGCAGATGGTTCACAACAAAACAAGGAGTCCAACAAGGACGTTCACTGTCTCCATTACTATTCATCACAGTCATGGACATAATCCTGAAGAGAATAAAAGAAGAACAGGGTAATGAAACAAATACCCTTGTCTTTGCAGATGGCGTCATGATTTGGGGAGAAAGTGCCAGAGAGGTACAAGAAAAACTGGATTCATGGGACAAGCTGTTCAAGGAGTATGGGTTGAAAATAAGCCAAAGTAAGACAGTAGTGATGACAACAGGACTGTCTAATGCAACCATTTACCTGAATAATCAGCCTCTACAAATTGTTGATCAATTTAAATATCTTGGTAGCACAGTGTGTAAGGATAACAACAACAACAATGAAGTAACAAATAGAACTAGTAATGCAGCCTCCTTCTATGCACAAGTTTGAACACTACTGTGGGATAATAAAGTGCCCAGGAAGTGTAAACATATACTGTTTAAGACATATTACATCCCAATTCTAACTTACGGAGTAGAAACATGCACCCTGTCCAGAAGAGAAGAAAGTAGGATTCAGGCATCCGAAATGAAGTTTATAAGAACAATGCTTCAAAGGACAAGGAGAAACAAAGTAAGGAACGAAACAAACAGGACAGAGGCTGGCATAGATATCAGTGCTACAAAATATTTGCAGAAGCAACGATTAGGATGGTATGGGCATCTTCAAAGAATGGGAGATGAGAGGACACCAAAAGCTTATTTCAACAAGATTATCCCAGGAAAAAGACCTGTAGGAAGACCAAAGAAGAAATGGTTGGACCAAATCAAGGATGATCTTAAAGACAAAGGGCTAGACTGGAGAAGGACCCATGAAGACCAACTATTCATGGACAGGAAAAGGTGGCGAGGGCTCGTTAACAGCACCCGGGCGACTGGAGCTGGAATTTGATGATGATGATCTTGCTTTTGAATATGAGATTTCCTTGTAGGTTTAAATGCGGATGTCAGGTTGAGAAATGGAAGTCTTATATCAGTTGCATTATGAGATTTCAACCTGTATCCATCTTCTGTTCTTTCTGGGCCAAAGTTCTTCCTTGAGGATGTTCTCCAAGGAAGCTTCTGGCTTGACCTTTGTATGTGTGTACTTTTTGTTGTAGATGTCGCGCGTTCTCCCGTGCGCCCTCTTCAGTTTCTGTAGCTGAACTCTTTGTGCTTCCTTTTCTAAACCTGTTGGTTCCAAGATCTCCCTGAGGTAAAGAACTGTGAGACCCGATTGATTTTTCCATATTCGCTGTTCAATTTCTGAATGTTGAACCCAGTAGAGATGAACTCACGTTTTCTCAAAAGAGATTTGTAGGCCGACTTTTCCATCCATTCCTCGAGGACATCTAAGTGTTTGATTGCAGTGATTTCACTGTCCACTAGTATCGCTAGGTTGTCTGCTCGTCCACGTTTAATGGGCTTCCAGTGTTGTTGGTATTTCGGCTCCTTTTCCCATTCTCCCATTACTTTATCTAAGACGATATTGAAGAACTTCTTCTTTCCTAGCGTATTTCGCGCGTTGGCGCAGGATCCGCTTGCTTGGTTGTTGTTCGCCACTTCTTCCTGTCAAGGGCATCTTCAGGTTTGAAACCGCACATCCATCCATCGTTTCTTTGAGCGCCCTCCCGGATCGTATAGGAGGGCCGTTTTTATCACAGAGTTCTCATCACTTCTAGTGACTTGCCCATACCAGCGAAGATGTGCATCCCTCATTGTGTTTTTAATTGTTGCAACTCCCATTTGCTTCCTTACATGTTCATCTCTGACATGGTCAAGTCTTGTAATACCCATGGACAAACGCAGCATTTTCATTTCCATGCCATGGAGGGCTTGCTCGTGTTTGGTTGAAGCAGGCCAACATTCTGTGCCACAGAGTGCCTCTGGCCTTGTAAACTTTTCCTTTCAGGTGGATAGGTTTATTTATTTATCGTATGGCTTTTTGTGCCGGGAGTGTCAGGTATTTTCTTATCACCCAGTACTCCAGTGACTTGGCGCCATTTCAGCCACGCAGCATTTACTCGTGCTCAGCCATCAAGAATAGTTTCGCCATCCGAATTGATGAGAGAACCAAATACTTAAATTTAGTGGTTTTATTGAGTTAATGGTCTTAAATGTTAATGGTACTGTATTCGAATTTGTAGTGTCAGTCATATTATTCTCGACCACAAAGTTATACACGAATTTTGGTAGAAATTTTGAAGCTGGAAATTGGAATTAAAAACTGGTTCGAGACAATGGAACTCAGTGCAAAAGGTGCGCACCAGTCAGAAAATAGCTGATTGAAGGTGTACTCTGTTGCTAGGCAAGGTCACATGTTAGCCTTTGCCTGTAGCACAAACAGCAACTGGGAAAGTGAAAAGTGCTCATCATCGTTTGAACAAAGTAAGTATGTAGTTCAGATCTGTAGTTTGCGACATGTGAGTTTATCTGTGAGTGAGCACTTTTAGTAATTTCTGTATTTCCACGACTTTAAGTATTTCTTCGTTGTTGATGGATATTTTAGGAAGTCAGTTGTCCTGTATTTTCGTCATGTTAATTGTGGATTAAATTATTAGGGAGGACTATTCGACTCCTTGGTTTGAGATTTTTGGAATTTTTATAGTTTTGGATTTCAAAGTTATAATTCTTGGATGGGGATTTCGTTTTTCAACATAGATTTTCGTCTTTTAAGTTGATTTTCATATTTCAACGATTTTCGAATTTTTGGAATTTAGGAATTTTCCTATTAGAGGAATTTTCGAATTTTAGGAATATTTCATTTTGGATTTTCAGAAACATCCTATTGCATGATTTCATTTTGATATTATCTGATTTGATTATTCTAAGATATTTCCATTTTTGGTTGGTTCCTCAGTTTAGGGGCTGCGACAATGCGGTCATGTAGCCCCGTGTACTTTGGGTGTGTGTAGAATCTGTCTGATAACCGGTGTTAATTGTGATGACTGTGTTTGTGTGTGTTTCTGTTTCTTAATTCAAGTAAGGACTGCATACTTTGAAATTTTGCAAGTAGTTCCTACTTTTGCCGCCAAACGCCACCGTCAACAACTACTAGTGCAGAATTTGGCTACTCGACACCACCGCAGTCGGCTCCTGGCGACGAACGTAGGAACCTGAGCGTTGTTTACATTTTTAAACTAATTTAGCTTCACACAGGTGTAATTAGGGGAAGGTTCTTTAACATGCTATAAATCTATGACATGGGACCGCCGGCTTTACTTCCCCTCCGAAGGAAGGCATACTGAGGGATTTTTAACTCTCTTAAAAAAATTCCGCCGATTTCCATTTTTGTTGACACCTGAAAATATAATAGTTTTCATGATCAATGCCAGATCATATGTTGGAAGTCAGCTGTTATGACAGTCAGAGAATGATTTTCTCACAAACAATGTGAGATAGTTTTATTATCTTGAAACTAACACGATTAATATGGTTATCGTGAAATGAAAGTTGTAATTATGGAATTATTTCATTAAATGCTAAAAATGTGATTATGAAAGAAAGACAAATGTTTTTGAAACTGCAGTACTAAAGAATGTCACATTTGTGGTGATGGTTATTGGAAGGAAAAGGTTATTATGAAATACCAGTGAACTAAAAGAGGAACTTATAAATACTTTTAAAGACTTACAATGATCAGCTGTTTTTATATTTCAAAGCATCGTATTGAAATGTTTTGAGCGTGGAATGATTCAATATGGATTGAAAAGGCCTAATGTTGTATTTCAAGTTGTTTAAGAGAGGTCTTAGGTATTTTAAAGGAAGCATCGATATGGTAGGCGAGTAATTTCGCCGGTAAAGAGAGAATGAACGGTGTATGAGGCGCAGTTAAAGCAAGCTATGTTGTGTTGGGGCGAACAGCTGATGGAGGATCCGTGGTACAGTCTGTGTCAAAACGTCAACAAACCGTATAGCGTTCCTGGTATGTATTTAAAGGTTATATTATTATATTTATTTTAAATGTGGAAAGAATAGAGAGGAGTGATTGAAAGATAACCTAGGCTTCGATGAACAGGTTATTAATCCCAATAATGGCATGTAACACTAAGTATTACTGCAGTTAGTTGGAAAAATAAATAATGTTTTTTTTTAAAGACATTTATGGTAGAAAATGTTTCTTAATTTGTGAATAATGTAAATGTTATTGATAATCTGAACATTAATATTTTCATTATTTTTTGCATTCATTTGAGATTAGAATTAGAATTAAGGATTAGGAATCAGGATCTCATGTATAGAGTAACATCTTGCGATGTTATAGCGACAGGCCATCGCTATTTAACTTCGTTTTCGTCGGAATTTAAATATTTAAAGCATTTTTAGTAACAATCCTGGATTCTGGTCACAGCAGGGAGGTGCCAGATTTTTGAGTTTTTGTTATTTTAACGATACACCATTGGTGTGCAACGACCTTATAGTGTAAGTTAAGGAATTTTGCGAGTCATGTAAATATTTGTGGATATTTGGAGAAGATTTGTTGACCTTAATTATGAATAAATATCAAGCACGTATGTGCATATGATTGCAGTCTTTTATAGAAATTTGAGCTATGATTTATCTTAGTGGGGGTTTAAGGTATAAATGCTATGGTTGTAGTTTAGTGGCTCCATCCTTTAACCTATGCCCGTGACGCTCTGAGATGTGTCTAAATGCTCCCGTATTTTAGTATCCGAACCTAGAAGTGTTGAACCATAGCATTTTGTAATAGTATGTATTTACGTTCCTTATTCCAGTGTGTGTTAGGCCAGTAGCCTCTGGTAGTTATTTTTAGCCGGGTACTACTAGAAGCTGTGATCCATTTCATCCTTCGGATTTTGGCTGACATCTCATTTGGAAATAAGGGCACAGTACCATTGGTCTGGTTTTAAACCATTTTTGCCCAGGCGATCTTTCCAGCACAGATCACGATCTTGAGATTTTCACAGAGTTTGATCGGCGAGAAATACATCATCAGCATATAAGATTGTCCATGGGTGAGGTGTTTGTACATCGGCTGTTACTGAATCCATGCACAAAATGAATGCCGGTCTTCATTTCGAAGGACTCTGATATTTCACCCATAAATTTCACTTTGGATTTTGTGTCTGCGAGTGTTTGCTGGATAAGTCTTTGGGTCGAGTCCTTGCCTCTCCAGGATGTTGACGAGGGACTGTCAGTTGGCGGAGTCGTACGCCTTCTTGAATATCTTTTAATATTATCATTTTTCCGTATTGATGTACGTGATAGTTTGTCTGTATGCATGTATGTCTCCTATGCGTTCATATAACATTCATTCGATTGTGATGAAATTTGGGCGAGTTGTTGTGTGCACTCCAGGGAAGGTTTCTGGCTTAGTTAATCCATTTTACAATAGCTAGCACACGAGTAGATTCAACAAATGAATAACGGCGCGTGAATCGTTTCAAGTCTCTTATGCGTTCATATACCACCACCGATTTCGAGTTGTTGTTTGCACTCCAGGGAAGGTTTCTGGCTTAGTAAATCCATTTTACAATAGGTAGCTTACGAGTTGATTCAACAAAGGAGTAACAGCACGCGAATCGTTAAAACAAAGTCCTGTATGCATTCATATGTCATTCATCCGACCGTGATGCAATTTAGTTGAGTTGTTGTGCACGCTGCCGCAAAGGTTTCTGAATTAGAAAAACCATTTGATGGTAGGATACGAGTAGTTTTAACAAATGAGTGTTGGACAGTGAATCATTTCATGCGAGTATATGCATTCATATACAATTCCGCCAATTGTGATTAAACTTTGCTGAGTCGTTGTGCACACTCCCACAGATGTTTCTGAATAAGTAAATCCATTTTAGATGAGATGGCGCACGAGTAGTTTCAACAATTGAGTGATGAACATGAATCATTTCAAGAAATTAACTTTGGTGAACAGTTGTGCGCACGCCAGTGAAGTTTACCGAATTAGAAAGTCCATTTTACATTAAATGACGTTCGAGTCGTTTCAACAAATGAACTTCGGTGAACATTTGGGCAAGCCCACATGGGTTTCTGAATTAGTAAATTGATTTTGTTGAGTCGCTTCAACAAATGAGTGTATTTCATACAGTTTTGCGTCAGTGCATGGTGTTTTCTTTGTATGAGGGCGAATGCTCGAAGGAATTGAATCACTCACAGCGACATTTCAGTTCGTGTGTGACATAATTTGCTTCATTCGTTACTTAATAATTGTCCAGCCATGCCTCTAACCGGGACAGATGACCTCGCTGTATTGATTTGGGAGTATCTCAATATTTTAGCAGTTACATCTACATAATTCAACCAACACGTGCATTTCTAAATATAGATACTGCTCGAGCCCAAACTCTGTGAACTTGCGTGGTCAAGGGAAGGGGCAGACGACAAGTGAAGGGCCTGTCACTTATCTGGTATTCCTCTCTATTCCAATATTGCAAACATAGGGCCATTGCCTAAACCACTGTGGTGTTGCGAATGAGTGAGTCACCGACTAATGTATTTGGTCTGTTACTACGCAAGGACAGGGAACCCCCCTCGCCTGTCATCCATGCGATCCACATTCCTCTCAGATTCACGGAGCTGGAACCCGAACAGTACACCAACAGCTCATTCTCAAGATGCAACGAGTATCGCCTAAGCCAGCAAATAAGGTTGACACTAGGAAGATATCATGGTAGAAATCGGAATTACCTGTATCAGTTTTAAAATTTCACCATGTTCGTTTAGTAATTGTTTGCTTTTTCATTAGCCTATTATTATTAAGGGCAAATGACCACAGTTGTTCAACGCTTGCCGGGGATAGCTAGTTCCACTTTTCAACACTACTTACTTTAAAGTCGGCGGCTTCGGTGGCGTAGTCGGCAGCATGCTGAGCTTCTATGCCCAAGATAGCGGGTTCAAATCCGGCCTAAGTCGTCGGATTTATAAAGAGCGTTAAAAATCCCTCAGTATGCCTTCCTTTGGAGGGGAAGTAAAACCGGCGGTCCCATGTCATAGAATTATGCCATGTTAAAGAACCTTCCACTAATTACACCTGCGTGAAGCTAAATTGTATAGGTTAAAAATGTAAACAACGCTCTTAGGTTCCTACGTTCGTTGCCAAGAGCCGACAGTGATGGCGTCTGGTAGCTAAGTTATGAACTAGTAGTCGTTGACGGAGGCGTTTGGCGGCAAAAGTAGGAACTATTTGAAAAATTCATAAGTCTGCAGTCCTGACTTGAATTAAAAAAAAAAAAAACAGATAACACACACTGTCATCACAATAAACACCGGTTATCAGACAGATTCTACACACAGAAAAGTACACGGGGCTACATGACCACGTTGTCGCAGCCCCTAAACTTAAGAACCAGCCAACTTTAATGTCAACAACGTGCGTAAGATAAGTACTGAAGCAGCAATAAACTCGAGACCCCTGACACAGAACACAGAAAGAGGTGATGTACCAACTCCACCTCATTGGTGATGGTCTCACTATAATGCCTACTGGACCGGAACCACGAGAGTTCAGACTTCAGCAACAACAAGCCGGCGACTTCTGGAAGCGTTGGAGAGCAAGGAGTACTTGTTGCAACTGCAGAGCTTCCACTCGTGAAAGAGGCACAAGACGTTGCAGCAAGAAACGCTACCAAGGCACATGTGGAAGAATTGCGTCCAGGCGAGTCGAGAGAACAAGAACCTCGGAAGGCAGGTGTTTGACACGGCCTGTCTAACTGGTAGATCAGGGTGGGGACGATGTTGGGAAATAGACTTCCGATGTTGGATATTCAAAGAGTAACTGTGGGTATTTCTTGTAATATAATTCCTATCCTTTGTTTTTAGCATTCAAGTCTTTGTTGGATTGTCAACTGTACCCACGTCATTTTAACGATACACAAAAAGAATTGTGTCCCAAAGATTTTATCATTTTAAATGATCTTGTCGACTTCGTCGTTACTCTGGGGTCTGGCATTATGTTACGGTGACGGGACGAAATGTAACCAGATGCACTGAGGTGTGTGACGTCATAGTACCGCTTGGTGCATGTGTTCCCCGACAATCTCTACTTCGTTAGTATAAGACAAAAATCCCCGATTCTTGGATGTCACGGGTAATCTCGAGAACCACTGGATGGATTTTGATGCAGTTTTCACCATTCTATCAAGGATATCTCGAGGAAAGATTCTGGAGAAAATAATTTATGTATGATCAAAGGAAGCCAAGCAGTAACGATTTCAGTGAAAAAGTCGAAAACAAACTTCTTAAGCTTACACTTGGCAAACCGTTAAAAATATCAATATACTTTGAGAGTAAGAATTGGTCAGCATGAAAAGTTCTACAAAAAAGTCCGCGAGAGCATAACTCTATCTTCAATACATCGCCCACTATAAGTGTTTTTAGACTGGATGGAAGGGGCACGTCCCCGTGCACTCTGGTGAGCGTGCGGCATCCCGCGCGCTTGACCTTGCTTTGCCCTTGCCGTTCGCGAGTAATTTGAAACAAGATAAGCAAGATAAGTATTATGCAGATAATTTTCTAACATGTCAAGAGTCTTTGGGCCTCCAGCCTTTCTAGCATTTGTAGCATTTAAAATGATACAAAGTCTAGTCTTTCAGACTGACTATCACTTTTTTCTCGTATCACCTGAGCCACTCTCTTCCATGACCACAATTTGCTGTCATTCATGAAAGTTTCACCATACACATTCGCATTGCAGCCCTCAGCATGAAGAAATCGAATGACAACATGCACTTCACACTACGTGCTCACTGTGCGCTCAGAACTAACGTGCGACGGGCTTACCAGAGGCACTGCACAACATCTGTGTCATTGGATTTTCGCCATTGGTCTAATTTTGTGACCGAACCTCGTATGAAATTTGATATTGCACTCATTCGGAGTAAAAATATCCTGGATCCTCCGGGAAACAGGTATTTGATACAAACCATCAACCAAACCTGGTATTCCAACAGAGTGCAAACTACTCATGGTTAGTCAACTCCTAGGCTAAAACTACTTACCTCTAGCTGCTTCCTTCTTCTTTGCCTTTGCTTTAGGCGTATCATCTATGAGAAGTGTCTCCAGCGGCAAAGAATCAGGAAGAATGTAGTAACGGATATTGTTCCCCCGAATGCTTAGGGTTTCCAACTGGACAGGATCTCTGTTTTTGATAGTCATTTTTACTGCTTTTAGGTGAGTATTCATTGCCACATCTACACCTGTAACAAAAAAATGCAAAATACTTGTCAATACTTAAATCGCACGGTAGTCCACCTCCCCTTAAATAAGTTATTAAGTAGCCATCCCCTATGCCTACATACATGTTGGTTTATGGTTGAATTTCTTGAAGTTACGTTTTTTAGCGTCACCAACCATGCTTAAAATCTCGCCATCTCCAAATACGACCACATACCACTAAAATTCTTTACCATACAGTTACCGAATTTTGGAAAAAGGTGACGTGCGATATATCCCAGAATTCTTAAGTTAAATGTGACCAACTTTCTATAATTGTGTTTACGCACGTGGCTCATATTTCTTTGGAATATTATGTCTAGTGCAGTTGTACAAGGTAATGCTACTAAAATACATCAATTAGAACAGTTATTATGGCTATTACAGTTTTATGTTAAGTATTATGCCTAACAAGGGGAGGATACGATGTATGGGTCACGGATTCGAACCATCTTTAGTACACGTGTAGGGCATGACTAGGCGTATACCAGGTGCAAGTAGTAAGGTGCGCTTCTCAGCCGATTCCGAGAAATTAATTATTAATTATTCGTAATTGCTGTAGCGCGTTCATGTGCGCTATACGTTAACATGAAGCCAAGAAGCTCATGGTGCAGCGGTAAGAGCCCTGCTTCGTAAGCGTGGGATCACTAGTTCGAATCCCACCGGTGAGCTTTTTTTTTTGTAAACATAGGCAATTCGTACAAGAGTATGTGTCGTGAATAATGTTCATTTTGCAGTCAATTGTAATAACGTGTTATGTGAGCGGGAGAGGGGAGTGGGAATAAATCTTACAGGAGATAACATCCTCGTCGCGGAATTTGAATGCGGTCCACTTCCATCGGCCTTCGTAGGCACCGGCACATCACTATAACATGTAATATCCGACATCGCACAATTATTCCCACTCTTATGATGTTGCTACCTCAAGAGCCAAGGAACGAATGCGGCATTCAACGTTTCCTGGGTGAACCGTTTATCCTCCTGCCCACCGTTATCGTTAGTTTGTGTGCAGGTGACCTCGCCAGTTCCGAACACTTTCCAACTGTAGCAGCAGAGTATCAAGAAGGCAGTGCGAGAACAGAGTAACAAAAAGGCAGTGCGAGAGTAGAAATATCAAGTAGGCAGTGAAGAAAAATTTTTTTGAATTGTTATGTATTATGAGCGTGTTAAAAAATAGAAATATTTGCGTGTTGATGAATGTCATGAATAGTAGAAACGGTAACACAACCAATACCCATAGCATGAAACGCTACTTACGGGGTACGGAGTGGTCTGATGGTTCACTGACGTGCAATGAATGGAACAGACTGGGCCTTCAGTGTATAAACGTATACATATAACTGGCTGAAGTACCCATGCTTCGCTACGCGTCATAAATAAAATAAAATGTGAAGGTGACAGTTAAACCAGGGGATAGGCGAGGTGCTGCGCAGAGGGAGATTAAGGATGGAACATTTTGTCCAACTACACCGCTCGGCGTTGACCGTGTTTTATAGCACAAATTTAGGTTTTACTCGCTAACGGTTGGAGATACCTTTCGGATAGAAAATGTAATTTTAAACCTCCAATATGCCATCAAAAGTTTGCTATTTCTTAGAGTTCTCTTTTTATTTGAAATGGAAATATGAAAGTTTTAAACCAAAGGGTGTAGTGACATCACTAAAATGGTCGCCATCTTTAAATAGTGCAAAGTATTGAAAACAAACGTAACCTATATGTTAACCAGGTAAATCAGCTACTTTCATGTAAAATTCATGTAAATCGGACCAGTGGTACTTGCGTGATTGAGTAATACACAGACACACACCATCTCATTTTTAGCCTTGCTTCGCTCGCGTCATAGTCGTGTCATATTGTTATTCAATGAAATGCAGGTTTAACCCCGTTAACACCCCTTTAGAACCTGAATATCCAAAAATCCCTCCTTAGTAGACGTTTTCGACACACAACAAACATATCCCCAAAATATAATTCTGCTAACATTAATAGTTTGGGTTGGTCGATGAGAGTAAACATACAAAAATCCTTCCTTAGTGGACGTTTTTCTTCCAGAATTTCACCCCTCCCCATAAGCCCCTTAAATTGGATTTATGAAAAAAAACAGTCGAACACCCATTTATTTTATTTATTTATTTTTAAGCTGATTGATTTCGTCCGAGTTTCAAACTCGTGTCAGCTTTTTTTTTCTTCCGTGTGGCCTCCTCAGAGGCCGAGTGCAGGTCTTTCTATTCGACGCCCGGGGGCGACCTGCGCGTCAGGATGAGAGATGGAATGGATGAAGATGAATGAAACCGGTCAAGGATGTGGAAGGAATCGGCCGTGGCCTATCAGAAGGTACCGTCCCAGCATTTGCCTGGTGTTGAAAATGGGAAACCACGGAAAACCATTTCAAGGACGGCCGACGGTGGGGCTCGAACCCACACGTCTACCGAGTCAGCAGAGAGCTTGGTCCCATGACCTAACGCTGCGCTTTAGCCAGCTGAGCCACTACTGCTTATTTTAATTGATTAGTATATATGCCAAGTATCACATCCCCAAATGAAACCACTCGTGAGATATTGTTATTCAATGAAATGCACGTTTACCTCCTTAACACCTATTTAGAACCTGAATATTCAAAACTCTTTCCTTAGTGGACGTTTTCGACATACAACGAACATATTCCCAAAATTTCATGTTTCTAACTTCAATAATTTTGGCTTGGCGATGATGAGTGAGTGAGTTAGTCAGGACATTTTCTTTCAATTTTCTTTTTTCAGAATTTCACCCCTCCCCATGAATCCCTTAAATTTGATTTATGAAAAAAACTGTCGAACAGCTATTTACTTACTTTAAGGCAGTTTTTCCCCCTGAGTTTGATGAGTGAGTCAGTCAGATAATCAGTTAGGACACTTTCTTTCTGTCCCCCCCCCCCCCCCCAGAATGTCACCCTTCCCCATGGGCCCCTTAAATTGGATTTATGAATAAACGGTCAAACACATATTTACTTATTTTTTATGCTGATTTTTTTCCGCTGAGTTTCAAACTACTCGCCTATGTCGTTTAAGAGATACACGCTCCGTTAGGAATCTTTCAATCCCCACTTTTCACCCCCTTCACCTCATAATATACGCCACACCGAAAAACCCTCAGACTCGTGTCTTCTTATTTTTAATGATGAGTTTATGTGCCGAGTATCACATCCCCCAATGAAACCAATCGGGAGATATTGCTATTCAATGAAATGCAGGTCTACCCCCTTAACACCCCTTTAGAACCTGAATATACAAAAATCCTCTCTTAGTGGGCATTTGCGGCCCTTGGGGAAGCAGCATACCAAATTTCATTCCAATCCGTTCGGTGGTTTCTGAGATTTTGTGATGAATGAATGAGTGAGTGGTATTTGACAAATAGTAGAATGGTGACGAACAGGAGTGGTGACAAAGCACTTCCCTGTTGGACCTCTCTGCTTGCTTCAAACCAATTTGATCTACCATCCCCTACTTAGGCACTTTTGGTAAAGCATCTTTACTTTATCAATTAGGAACTTTGGTACATTTATACTCTCCAGGCATTCCCAGATTTTCGCTCTGGAGACACTGTTGTAGGCTTTTTCGATGTCCATAAAAACCATTACCAAGTTCTTCCCATGTTCCCAGTACTTCTCTGATAGCATTCTCACAGCGAATATGAGGTCTACAGTACTTTGGTCCTTCCTGAAGCTATGTTGTTCCTCCTCCAAGAGTGGTTCTATCATAGTCCTGAGCCATTTCTCAATTATCTTCTCCAAAAGTTTGAGTGAATGAGAAATTAGAGTGATACCTCTGTAATTCCACATTTCCTCCTATTTTCCTTTTTATGTAAGTTATAGGAATAATGATGCCTTTCATCCAGTCTTCTGGTAACCTGTTCTCAGTCCAGATGACAAGAGAGTACTCTATATAACCACTGCATACCCGGTGCTCCATGTCAGTGGTGAGTTCATCAAATCCTGAAGACTTGCTATTTCTCTTAAGTGCAGATTCTACTTCCAGCCAAGTTAACTGGTGTGCTTCATCCCTCACATTTTGATCTTTGGCAATTTCTCGTGCTTGGTATTGAGCTCGCTGACATTTTTGGCGTGTGCTACCAAAAGCCAGTGGTCGCTGTCGAGGCATTCACTAGGAATAACCTTAACATCAGCTTGCCACGGTGGGTGAGTGGTTAACGTGTCAGTCTACTAACCCCAAGATTGCAGGTTCGCTCCTGGCCGTCGTAAGTAATTTTTGAGAGGCGGCAAAAATACGATATGCATGTCATACGATGTTGGCATGACAAAGAACCCATTTGAATTCAGTAGGCCGTGTTCATAATGGCAAAATTAATCTCGGAAGTTTCCGCCAACACAAAGTTCCTCATTTCTCTACTAGAAAACGCTATAGTGTTCAAGGAGTTTAGATATCTAACCTCCTTGACTTTCATAGTGATTCAAGGAACAACGAAATTCGACATGCAAGCTACCCTCTGGGTGTCTAATTACAAAGCTTGCACCCGGCACCCGAGGCCATACGACATTATTATTATCAACATCTGTGAAACTGGTTAGCACATCTGTCAGTTATACATGGGTTGGTTTTTTAGTTTTGGCACCAATGCTTCAGTGCCAAGTTGCAACAATGTAGGGCGCTGCCACTTTTACCGACGGTTGCTGCCCTGCATCCCCTCCCTCAGAGCACATGACCTCGCCCGTCCTCACCACCGCTCGTGCGCAGTCGCGCCTGTTGGATGAGTAGTGTGAGGCCAGCGCTCGCGAAAGACAGTCGCAATGTTTTCCAAGCAGTAGCAGAGAACGAGGATAAAAATGTAGTGTGCTAGGGGTTGCAGTGCTAAGCAGTGTCACCGAGGATCGCAGGAAGCGTGCGGTGCAGCTGCGTTACCGTTCAGAACGGTAGCAAGATAGGTTGCAGCCTTTCGAGATGGGCGTGAACGTGTGGAGCACATGCCAGTAAGTGATGACAATATACAGATGGTGTCCGCGTCAGTAGAGGTGGATCGGAACGTAACGATTCGTCAATTAGAGCAAGATACCCGACTGGCGCATTCAACTGTCCTCCACATCCTGAAGGACTTACTGAAAATGAGGAAGATTGCGCCCAAATGGGTTCCGCATGACTTAACCGACATGTACAAATGGCTGGGATATGACGCTTGTCGTATGCACTTGCAGCGTTATGAGCGCGAAGGAGAGGCCTTCTTACGGCGTATCATAACCATTGACGAGACGTGGGCCAGATCTTATGCGCCACAGTTAAAACGCCAATCGAACGAGTGGCGGCACCACGGAAACAAACAGTTCGACCAACCCCCACCAATGTGAAGGTAATGTTGATTCTTGCCTATGATTGGGATGTGCCCACCATTAATCTGTTCTTGCAACTGTGGATTCTCATTTCTTGAGTGGCATCATCAGCAGCATTTGCCGCATTATTAGCATCACCATATTCTGGAAGATACGAAGCTCTTCCCCAGTAGCATATTGAGTGCCTTCCAACCTGAAGGCACTATACCATGATAATTTCCGTCAGACATATTCCATGCAGTTTTCTTAGTAAAATTGTACTTTACGAAAGTGGTTTACCATTGTCTTCTCTCGCACGCTGTGGAGTCTTTGCCATTGTCATAAAATGAGCATCTGCCGCAGACATTCTCCTAACTGCTGCTGCCCAGAATAGGAGCGGCAGCCGCCCCTAACATGGGGCACAGACGCTGCTTTATGGATTTTGGTGGCATTTCCTCCACCCAGAGGACCATGACCTCACCTAAAGGGACTCAACCACCCGAAGCTGTTGGTCATCTTAGGGAGCTGAGTTAAGCCGCTTAGCACTACACTAGTGTAGATAGAATGGTCCACATCGACCATCATCGAAAGAGTAGCCTACTGCCTTACGGTACTATGCCGCACCTACACCCGACCATTCTAACCTTCGTTTTGTCCAATCCAATGGTTTTACACTTAAAGAGTTTATAAGACTTGATTTATCAACCGTCTGAAAAATCACTGCCGTTAAATAGGATGAACTGACATTTAAGTTTCTAAAAAGTGGGTCAACAATGGGGCCGTCATCAGTTAGCCCATCCTTTCATAAATAATGTTTCTCTATTTTACTGGTGAGCGATGCATTTTATTCCATAGCTCGGGTGTTACTGACTTGTTGACGATCTTTGAAAGAGTTGTTCTTTACATTCATGGAAAATCAGTCATGGTTTCAATAAGTTTCTAGTAGAGATTTTTTATTGTAGGGAACATCTTTTTAAGATAGAAGTCTTGTATACTCCTCCCAAGTCGTCAAGCTCCATTATTGGGAGTCCCTTCCTCATACACCTCTTCTTGCTCAATCCACATCCCGCATCCTGTTAATTTTCTTTCATTGAAGCGATACATCTCTCTACCGTCTCTATCGACCTTCAAATACACGTGGACACTTTCTGGTAAACCAGATACCTCTCCTCATTATACCTTTCTCTCTCACTTCTAAAATGAAACAAACATAATGCACTAATAATCTTGGCAATTTCTCTCTCCAATAACCGCGGATTGGCTGGCATTTTCAACGATGTGTAAACAATGGGTAACGCAGGGAAAATAGTTGCTACTTGCTGCTAATAATGACTCAATGGAAAATAAAAGCGGGCAGTGATTGGAGTGCACCGCGAGTTCGAGTTAGTCAACTGGCAACAATGCCCGCCCGCTATGGTTTCCTCGATGCACACAATGATCCCATTAAATATCAATCCATATAAAATCACCAATCACGTGTAGATAAAACGTAGTTTTTCGTTTAGCCTTGCATTGCTATGAGCCTCATGACAAGCCATATTTCGTGCTGCTACGAGAAAAAGTTGGTTTATAAATTTAACAACTACTTTCAGAACCGTCAGATCACATTACAACTCCGTATACACGTTAACAATAAGTTCCTTCACGACGTATTCAAGTCACATTACAATCTGATTAATACTTTTATTTATTTACATAGTTTACGCCCACATTGGAGCACTTAAATCAATCCATATACACTACAGTCTTTACAATATTAGAGTTGTAATGGCTTCTCAACTTCCTCTTCTCCCAGAGCTTCTTTAATCTCTCCGACCTGGCCGCCCTCTCTTCATTTGTAATGGTGTACTGTTTTCGTTTGACTGTTTTTAATTTCAATCTTGTATCCCTACTTCTCAGAATCCTCTTCTCTTTTCTCTCTGCAATTTGTTCCATTGTAATATTTAGCTCGTCTAAATCATTCTGGACCTCAACGAACCAGTTGTTCTTGGTTTTACTTTTCCAAAAGAAATTGAATAATTGTTTCAGTAGTCTGGTGTCTGGTAGTCTTACTATGTGGCTGAAAAAAGCAAGCGATCTTTCTAAGTGACCGCTCCATTAGGCTTGGTAAAAAAAAGGCACTTTTTTATTAAATCAGCTATAAAATTTTAATGGGTTACAATACAAATGTTTACTCTACATAGATAAACGCAGAATAAAATCAGGAAAAGGTTGGTGTAGCTTGTTATTATGTAAGACAGAGTAGGCCAACTTTTTTATTGATGTCTAAATTCAAGTATCTATACTTTTTTTCCCCGAGAGTACACCCGACCGTTCTAACCTTCGTTCTGTCCGATGCAATGGTTTTTGACAATGGTTACAGCCTAACACATCCAGATCAATGGTTCTGTGTCAACCATGCCCCGCTATCTGCGCGCGACCAAGGCGGCACCTACACCTGACCATTCTAACCTTCGTTTTGTCCAATCCAATGGTTATAGCCAACGCGTCCAGATCAATGGTTTTTGACAATGGTTACAGCCTGATGAATGTTTTTTTAACAGCAATGATTTTGTATGCTACTTTTTTTTTCAACAGTGATTTTATATCCCACATGTTGGCAACAATGTGTGCGCCTCGGTGTGTGCCTTGTTGACAGTTGAAAGAGATGCAAGCACTGTCGGAACATGGCAGCCGTTTTTAAAAGAGCAGTAAATAAAAACACATATTTACATACTTTGGCACATATATGAGGTGCAGTAGTGACCAAGGTTCCTAATTTCAATACGTAATATCGCCCAGAAGATGAAACAGGGACACAAGGTGCCAGTATGTAAAAGTCACATTCATGTCTGATGGAAGCGTATAAGCCGCGTTCTACTTTCATTCAGAATGAATGTTTTGTTGTGTTATGGGTTGGGCATGCAGCGTAATATGGCTCGGGCATCATTCAGCTATAATGAGAAAATGAAAAGGTATCAATCGAGCAAAATCCATTTCCCTAATGAATGTGCTCCAGATCTGTCAAAATGTCAGAAATATTCAGATATAATTTTCATCCATTTCTGATTGAAAGCACGCACGAGGTCAAAATTAAGATGATTAACTTCCAAATGATGATGATAATTGTTGTTTTAAGGGGCCTAACATCTAGGTTATCGGCCCCTAATGGTTTGGGTGATCGTGAAGATGATAATGAAATGCAAACTATACCTAAAACTAACTACTAACTTATATACTAAAAGAAGAAATGGAAAACAAAAGGAGAATAAGGCAAATAAAGGACAGGAGGAAAAGAAATGCACTCAACCGTCGAAGAATGCGGATTGAGGGACTCGGAAGGAGAGCCATGAAAGGCAGATAGGAAAGTGAAAGAGGAGAGGATCAGCCCCAGAAATAATGGATAAAAGGGGGAAAAACGGGCCCAGCTCAGGAATCCCTCGGGGTCGCCAACTCCCGAACTTACCAGCCGTGAGCCCCTGAGGGTGCAGCAATATCTAGGGTGCACCAGAAGTGGTGGGGCTACATACACCCTGCCTCCTTGAGCAGAAGGCAGGAGATAAGTTGAAAAGAAAAAGATGGCTGACCCCTCGCAGGAGGAGGGTATCAGAAGATATGAGACAAGGGCCAATTAAGGCGGAAAAGGAAAAGACTCCCTAGGCCTCGGATACCCTAATACCGTCGGGGTCGGAAGAGAACAAGAGTTGACCAAGTGAGGTCGACAGGAAAGTAGACGGAGAGGAGCCCGGCACAAGTAAGTGGAAGCAATGCCCGACTCAGCTGGGGCCCCATGGTCGCCAACCCACGTCCCACAAGATGTGAGCCCTGGGGGACTAACGAATGAACATGCCACACTGTAAAGAGTACCTGTATGTAAGAATTTTATTTTGTTGTAAGCTAGCCAATATTATGAAATCTTCTTAAGGCATTTCTGAATAAAGATACGGTTTGGCTACAGCGATGATCGCCAGCGCACATCGCTGGCGATGATAAACAGCGCACATAGTCAGAATGACCTTAAGCAGAAGTACTGTAACGTGTTTTTCGAGGGTTTTTTATGCAACTGGCATAAGTCAGTAGGAAGCCATTCTATATTTATTTACGCGGCAAATTGTTCAGCCAAGATAATTTTTCATGTTAATTTATTATTATTATTAATTTATTATAATTATTATTTAGATATTTTCGGAGCATTTTATAAAAATTATAAGCATACAGATAGGTTTTCTATGTCTTAGAAAACGCTATCAAGCAAATTATTACGAACGACGATATCATAGAAAATTATCTGATTACGGAATTTTACGGAGTTTGTCAGTTAGGGTATTTGAGAGACATGACTCACTGGGAATTCTAATACAAGCTGATTCCTGTCGAGAAGTATTACGCAAGGTCTAGAAAAGGCGAATTGTCGAAACGGAAATCGACTTCTCCCTCTCGCGCGACGAGTGTAATGAGGCAGAGGAGGGGAACTGGCGGCGTGCTCAGCCAATCAGCGGAGACAACGTAAGCTAGGAGACTGCTCCGGAGTGGGGGTGCCGACAGGTGAATATATCGTTCGACGCGCCGTGAGACGAGGACTATCTGTGAAATACTTGACGAGTATGGATGCGCGTGCGAGTGGCTCCGATGTTCGGTGGAGTTAAGGACAATCTGTGTAGAACTTGCAGTGTACGGTCGCAAGTGCGTGACGCTCCGATGTTCAGTGGAGTTAGCGACGAACTTTTGTAAAACGTAACCAGTGCGGTTTTACGAGAGTTTGGGTCCGATGTACGGACCATAGAATTATCTAATCTACCAGAATATCATCAAATTTCGACGGAGATGACGACGTCCAGGAGACTGTGGGAAGCACACAGCATCATCAAGAACGAGGGAAATGCTTTGGCAATTTCCAGGGGTAAGCGCTAATGACGCAGAAATACGCAATCTCTCATTTTTCTTTGTTTTATATTTCATAATTCAGTAACTTCATAGCTTGGAAATAAGAGTAAAATCAATTTATCAGACTCCGTTTTCACGTAATTTTCTATCGGTAATATTAAAATCACAACGCTCCAATTTAAATTTTATAGTTATTATTATTATTAATTTTGCTATACTTGTTTTATAAAATAAATTCATTTCTTTTACAATGCAATCTTTGCTTTCAGTAGGTAGCATTAGATATAGACCAATTCCTTCTCCTGATACAATTGTTTGTTGGGTTAATGATCAAATCATACCACGATCTGAGTGAATAGAGTCTTGAATGTGTTCTGCCAGAGCTAGACGTTGTTAAATACAAATTTAGATTTCAGCATTGCATTGAGGTCTTGGCGCCCATTAAAACAACATAGCTTAGGCAAAGGTAAACAGTTACATTTCTCACCCAACAGTGTGGGCTAGCGAAACCATTACATTTGTCGCCGACAACTTGGGGCTGAAAACCTAATAACATTTGTGGAAGGAGAAGGGTATATATTTCTGTGCCTGTATTTTGGGGGTTATTTGTCTGTATCAGTGTATATCATTATGGGGGATGAGAAAGAAAGACAGATGAGGTTACGTAGTGGTCATCAACTGGAGAATGATGATACGAGCAGTATGTCGAGTGATGGTAGTACCGGGGTAGCGGAGGTAAATCCCGATACTGAAACAGGGAGTGTAGGCGGCCAACCAGAATTAAAAACGTTACTTCTCGAGTTCATGTATCAGAACAAAGTTAGTAGTGATGCTTTAAATGCAAAATTAGAACAGAATAATGCAAAATTAGAACAAAACAGTAGGGAAAATAAAGAAAGTACAGAAGCTTTAAATGCAAAATTAGAACAGAATAATGCAAAATTAGAACAAAACAGTAGGGAAAATAGAGAGAGTAATGAAACTTTAAACGCCAGATTAAAACAAAACAGTAAGGAAAATAGAGAGAGTACTGAAACTTTAAATGCTAAATTAGAACAAAACAGTAGGGAAATGAGTGACAAATTCGAACTGATTAGAGGTGAGATCAGGGGGGTGATGGAAGAAAAGGCTAAAGAGATTATTGCAGATGTAGACAGAAAATTAGGAAAAGTACAGGAGGAGTTGGAAATTAGAATCAGTACACAGGCTGAAAATTTAAAAGAACTAGTGCAACTGGAAACACAGCAGGTCAAAAAGCAATTGGGGGGAGAAATTGACAAAATTCAGGTAGCTACTAAAGAGGTTAAGGAACAGCTGGGGGGTAGAATTGAGAAAGTCCACTCACAAATAGTTGCAGAAGTAAATGATTTAAGAGAGAGTAATAGAGAGAGCATTAGCAAGATTGAGGAGAAACAAGCAAAGCTATATGATAAAGTAGAAGAATCAGAAGGAAACATTAAATTAACAGTAAACAGTATTGAGAGGAAGGCTGAGGAGAAAATCGCAGAATTAGAGTTAAAATTAAAAGCTAGGATCAGGCAAGAAAATAGTCAGAATAGGCCAGTTTTTGTGAATAGCACACACAGGGAGGTAGAACTGGGTAAGTTCAGCAATCGACAGGGGTGCCCAATGGAGTTCATGAACACTATAGAAAATAAATTCGGGGAGAGGTTGGAAAATGGTAGTATTGAGTGGTGCCAGGTAGTTGAAATTTTAGAACAAGTGTTTGTGGGGGAAACGAGGAATTGGTTTGCTGTCTACAGAGACAAGTTTACTGATATCAATGATTTTAAAATGAAATTCTGTGAAAAGTTCTGGAATGAGGTTATTCAGTCGCAGCATCGTGAGGGAGTAGTGTGTGGTAAATATAACCCTAAAGGAAGCTCCACCATGACAGAATACTTTTTAGGGCAGGTATTAGTGTGTAAATATCTGGATGGCTTGAAGGAGGAAAGTGATGTGGTGAGGTTGCTACTTAGGCACTTTCCCTATAGGATCAAGGAGGCTGCTTGTATCCAGAATGTAAAGACTATATCACAAGTAGAAAATTTGTTAAGCACATTTGATGCACTAGGGAGAGGGGGTTATGATGACAATTTCAATCGGAACCAGGGTAATAATAATTATAGACCTAATGAAGCCAGGCATCAAGACGTTCAAGGGAACGGTGGCGAAGGGGCCAACGCTCAAAATAGAAATAATAATAATCAGCTAAATCAGAACAGAGGAAATGGCTATGGTAATCAGTATCAAGGGAGGAACAATGATTTCAGGGGAAATCAAGGGAGGAACAATGATTACAGGGGAAATCAAGGGAGAAACAATGATTTCATGGGAAATCAAGGGAGAAATTATAATGACAATAATTACAACCAGAATAGGGGTCAAGGAAGAGGACAGCCTAGTGGTAGTAATATACAGCCAAACAATGACAACACAGCCCAGAACAACGAGACTAGTTCAGTAGTTAGTAGTACTACGGCCAGCTGTAGCGGTTCTTTAAACGCGAACCAGGCTGCGAAGTAAGGTCAGAATCTCAGTCTGTAGCATGCCCTGTCCATACAATTATACAGGAACCCTATGACCTAAATGTAAGAAATGAATTATTACATGAACTAAATGATGAAGGTATTATTCAGGAAGTGGTTAGTAAGAGCCCCATAGTTAAATTTAACGTGTCCGAGGCGTACACAGATATTTTAATTGATAGTGGTTGTATGAAGAGTTGCATAAGTAGTGCATTTTATGATAAAATGAAAGGAACTGGAGTAAATTTTGAGGAGATGCCAATTAAAAGCACTTTTGTTATCACAGCTGTTGGGAAGAGGTCTAAAGTAATTTCTAAGCAAGTTTTAGTAGACATTAAAATTAATAATCATGTAGAGAAGCAGATTTGTCTTGTAATTCCAAATTTAGTATTCAGTGTTATCATGGGTTCAGAGTGGCTAAGTAGAGTGTCTGGTAACTTATGTTATGATGTAGGGAGTTTGAAATTTAAATGGGGAGATTCTGAAGTAGAAGTAGCGTTCAATGACCAAATTCAGAGAAGTAGTGTTGTAGGTGTGATTTGTACTTTAAATGAGATATCGCCAGCCGTAGAGCGGGGTTCTCCATGTTTTGTGGGCAGTGTGATTACGAACGGAAGTCTAGAGGACTCGTTACGTGAGGCTGCATTTCAGGGAAATATAGAGGATGAACAGTGTGTTCGGCTCTATGATGTGTTATGGTGTAATAGGAGAGTTTTTGAGGATCGCATTGGTATGGCCAATTGCTATACCCATTCATTGAACGTTATTGATAGGTCAGTATTCACAGGACATAGATATCCTGTACCTTTCGCTTATCAGAGTGCAGTTGAGGCACAAATTAATCAGATGCTTGAAGATGGGATTATTGAGCACTCGAACAGTCCATATGTTAATTCTTTGATCACGGTACCCAAGACCGACGGCACTGTTCGTAATTGTTTAGACGCTCGTTTGGTTAACAGTAGAATTAGTTCAGATCAGCTGAAATCTATGTCAATAGAGGAATTAATGCAAACATTTGAGGGGAAGAAGTATTTCACTTGTGTAGATTTGAGTTCCAGTTTTTGGCAAGTGCCACTTATGTACGAAGATAGACCATTTACAGCTTTTAGTCATAAATATAACCTTTATCAATTTTGTAGAACACCTTATGGGTTAAAGAGTAGTTCAGCTGCTTTAATTAGGGCTTTAAACATCGCATTAGGGGATGACACAGGAGAGTTTGTAACCATTTACATAGATGATATGGTAATTAGTTCACGCAGTTTTGAGGAGCATCTACATCATTTAAATATAGTTTTTCAGAAGTTAGATCAGGCAGGGTTCACTTTGAAGCTGTCTAAGTCGTCATTCTGTCAGTCAGAAGTGACATTTTTAGGTCATAGAGTGTCGAGTAGAGGTGTAACACCAGAAGAAAGTAGGGTTAATAAGATACTTAACGCAGAGGTGCCTCAGAATGTTAAACAGTTAAAAACATACCTGGGAATTTGCAACTTTTTCAGGAGGTTCGTTCTTAAATACTCAGGGTTGGTAGAACCATTCAGGGAATTGCTTAAAAGTGGGACTCGGTGGAGATGGGAGTCCAAGCATGATCAGGCTTTTAGAGCGCTGAAGGAAGGTTTTGAGAAAGCTGTAGTGCTGAAATATCCGTTAAAAGATAAGGAATATGTGGTTATGACAGATGCTTCACATATAGGCATTGCTGGAGTATTGTCAGAAAGATGATGAGGGTAATCTGTGCATTGTATCTTTAGCCTCGCGAGGACTGACTGCAGCAGAGAAAAGATACACGATTACTGAGTTAGAGCTTTTAGGTATTGTTTTCAGTTTAGGGAAATTTAGAATGTATTTAGTAGGGGGGAAATTTGAGATCCACACAGATCACCATGCATTACTGTATATGAGGACTTGTAAACTCAGTTCTAACAGAGTTAGTAGGTGGATTCTTGCTCTGCAGGAATACGAATTCACAGTAAAATATATTAAAGGTAAAGATAACATTCTTGCAGACATGCTATCGAGGGACACTAATTTATGTAGGGATTATCCTGTGGTTAAAGCAGAGGACGGTATTTTAATATGTGCATGTGTGGACAGTAGCAACAGGGCATCGTTACAGACACTGAGAAATATGCTAGTGGAGCAACGTGATGACGTTAAGTTAAAGGAGCCACTGGCTAGGTTGGAAATAGGTGAAGAAGAGTATGTGAAAGTAGGACGGTTCACGTACAAGATGCAGGATGGGCTTCTTGCAAGGAAATGTAGGAATAATCGGTGGGCAATATGTGTTCCTGCCACTTTGCGGGAGGAGCTAATTTGGTTCATTCATAGGGAATTAGGACACTTTAGTGCTGCCAAGGTCTTCTATGAAATTGGTCGTGACTTCATTTGGAGTAAAATGGGAAGGGACGTTAGGAGGATTTTAGCTAAGTGTGACACCTGTCAAAGGAGTAAATATCCAGTTAAATATTTAGTGGGGGAGAGATCTGCAGTTCTCACCAGTAGTCCCGGCGAACTACTGTGTGTGGATTTATTTGGCCCGATCGTTAAAGGACAGTACGGCTACGAGTACATTTTTATAGTTATTGACGCTTTTAGTAAGTATGTCAAGCTATATCCGCTAAGGAAAGCCACGGGACTAGCGTGTAGCCGTCTGATCATTAATAAGTATGTACCTGAGTTTGGCATTCCTCTCAGGATACTATCTGACAGTGGACCACAGTTTACTGCAAAGAAATGGAGAACCAGTATGCAGGAAGCTGGTATAACACACGTTCATTCCTCTGTAAGGTACCCTCAGGGTAATTCTGCAGAGCGTCCATTAAGGGAAGTGGCTCGTCTTTTTCGGACTCTAGTGCATGACAAGCATGCGGCCTGGGTTGGACATCTTCCCAAGGTCGAGACTTGGCTGAATTCTGTCCAGCATGAGAGCACGAAATTGACGCCATACGAAGTTCACTTCGGAAAAAGACCACAAAATGAACTAGCGAGGGTGTTGGGATTAAATGAGGGTAAGCAACCGGGGATGGATTACATTGTCCAGTTGGCGAAACAGAATTTATCTAAGTCAGCACAAAAGAGAATTCGCCAACAAAAAGAAACTAAATTTGACCTATTCGAGCCGGGAGACAGAGTCTTACTTAGAGTGCCGAAACAGTCAAATAAGCTAGAGAAAGTCATGTCCAAGTTCTTTTATCTCTACGAGGGCCCATTTATAGTTTCCAAACGTATTGGCAAAACAGCATATGTGCTGGAGAATAGTGAGGGAAACAGATTATACGGGACGTATAATATACATAGTCTACGAAAATATGTGTCATAAAGTGAGTGTGTTTAGCTGGCGAGCCAGCCTATCAAATGAGTAAGTGTGGTATTTGATGCGTGGGAGGGGATCTGGTCTTAAGGCAGGCGTATCGGAAGTCACACAGGGGGGTAGTATGTAAGTAAATGAGAGTTTTTAAGGTACAGGGAAATATGACGGGATTGTCGGATGCTGTTGAGCACTAAATTGTCTCGATGCACCAAGGCCATTTTGGCAGCGCTGATGGGTTCCCATTTATCTCCAAGAGATGGGGGAGCGCTTGAATAGGGCTTGTTAGCTTAAGGCGTCCACGAGATAAAAGATGGGCCATCAGAATGCGAGACAGTCCTTCATGAAACTCATACATATCAGCACACGTGATTTCTGTTTACGGCCTCGCCATGTAAGATTTGTAAGTGTGTAATTTAAGATAATTTGTACAATGGTATTATTTGTGTGAGGAGAAATGGTCTGTGTTGAGAACTAGTATTAAGTAGAATATGGTTAACGGGAACTTAACAAGACAGGGCGATTACGGCACAGAAATATGTGGTGTTATATGTAATGCGCATTTACTGTTTTTTTTTCAGAAGTCAATATTAATTTAATCTACTTTAAAGAGAGATTAAGTATTATGGTCACGAGGCGCTGCCACAATAGTGTGATCGTGTGCTCAGTGATAAGTGAGATTAAATTTCACCATAAGGAGGGGACCTCCAGTGAAATTAGGGAGTTCTATGGTGATATAAATATATCAGAACACCTTCAATGCGTGTGATATGACATCATAAATACATAGTGCTCACACATTAATTATGTCTATTTCTCCAACATAGAGCAATTTGAGAGGCGGAAATATCCGTGGAACACTATTCCATATGTAAAACATTGGACTGGTTGCAAAGTGCAATCCATAGTGGCAACAAACTTTGACGCAAAGTGCGTGAAGAAAAAATATGAGTGTATATATCTGTAATTTAGGGTGATTTCATTTATGTAATATGTATTTTGGATGGGGTTTATTAACGTGTCTGGGATAATCGGATAATGGACCGTCGTCACGGTAAATCATCCGATGATCCGAGGCGAATATGTAACGTGTTTTTCGAGGGTTTTTTATGCAACTGGCATAAGTCAGTAGGAAGCCATTCTATATTTATTTACGCGGCAAATTGTTCAGCCAAGATAATTTTTCATGTTAATTTATTATTATTATTAATTTATTATAATTATTATTTAGATATTTTCGGAGCATTTTATAAAAATTATAAGCATACAGATAGGTTTTCTATGTCTTAGAAAACGCTATCAAGCAAATTATTACGAACGACGATATCATAGAAAATTATCTGATTACGGAATTTTACGGAGTTTGTCAGTTAGGGTATTTGAGAGACATGACTCACTGGAAATTCTAATACAAGCTGATTCCTGTCGAGAAGTATTACGCAAGGTCTAGAAAAGGCGAATTGTCGAAACGGAAATCTACTTCTCCCTCTCGCGCGACGAGTGTAATGAGGCAGAGGAGGGGAACTGGCGGCGTGCTCAGCCAATCAGCGGAGACAACGTAAGCTAGGAGACTGCTCCGGAGTGGGGGTGCCGACAGGTGAATATATCGTTCGACGCGCCGTGAGACGAGGACTATCTGTGAAATACTTGACGAGTATGGATGCGCGTGCGAGTGGCTCCGATGTTCGGTGGAGTTAAGGACAATCTGTGTAGAACTTGCAGTGTACGGTCGCAAGTGCGTGACGCTCCGATGTTCAGTGGAGTTAGCGACGAACTTTTGTAAAACGTAACCAGTGCGGTTTTACGAGAGTTTGGGTCCGATGTACGGACCATAGAATTATCTAATCTACCAGAATATCATCAAATTTCGACGGAGATGACGACGTCCAGGAGACTGTGGGAAGCACACAGCATCATCAAGAACGAGGGAAATGCTTTGGCAATTTCCAGGGGTAAGCGCTAATGACGCAGAAATACGCAATCTCTCATTTTTCTTTGTTTTATATTTCATAATTCAGTAACTTCATAGCTTGGAAATAAGAGTAAAATCAATTTATCAGACTCCGTTTTCACGTAATTTTCTATCGGTAATATTAAAATCACAACGCTCCAATTTAAATTTTATAGTTATTATTATTATTAATTTTGCTATACTTGTTTTATACAATAAATTCATTTCTTTTACAATGCAATCTTTGCTTTCAGTAGGTAGCATTAGATATAGACCAATTCCTTCTCCTGATACAATTGTTTGTTGGGTTAATGATCAAATCATACCACGATCTGAGTGAATAGAGTCTTGAATGTGTTCTGCCAGAGCTAGACGTTGTTAAATACAAATTTAGATTTCAGCATTGCATTGAGGTCTTGGCGCCCATTAAAACAACATAGCTTAGGCAAAGGTAAACAGTTACATTTCTCACCCAACAGTGTGGGCTAGCGAAACCATTACAGTACATCAGCGTTAATATTGTTTCTTTTAAAAGAGGAAGAAGAGATGCTGATCAAATTAGGTATATTTACATGGAGCAAAAAAGACTCCAAACTAATAGTGGTGAGCGATGTTTGTAAGGGGTAGTCCCCCCTTGAGCTGCTTTCTGTACCCAATAAATAATAACATGTACGAAACTGGGCGTACAGAAGCATGTTTTAATGCCCTGATTCATAGACACTTGCTTAATGACCAAATAAAATTTAGGGAATACTCAAGACCAGTGGCATAACTTCCGGGGGGGGGGGGGGGTCAGAACCAATTAATGAAAATATTAAATATTAAACTTGTGAAGTTTTAAGTTTGAATAGAACCAACCTTTGGATTGATGACATCTTTGAGTAAGGGCTATGAAGTCATCATACCATGTGTCTGTCCTAAATAATACAGGTGAACAAATAAGCACATGTTTCTGTGACAAGCAACATAATTTATTAAAAGTGTTGTAACTTTGATTGGTTTTATTCTTATTTATCAAGTATGCGGTTCTGTATATGTAAGGTGCTGCCACCTGCCCTTTATGTTTCAGTTTTTGTCTAAACTCGCGCCATGTTCGCACATGTTTAGTTTGAGCGGTTCCGCTATTGCCAATCCATGTACATCAGTTCGTTATTATCATTAAACTCACATCAGTTCGCTTTGCTTGTATCTCTCTGCTTTCCTTATATCCTCTTACAGGTTATGGACCCAGATGCGCGTGACTAAGTGCGTAAATAACAAATCGTAATTATTAGTAAAAACGTGCCAGAAGTTAACCTCAAAAATGAACGCCGGAAGTATCGGGAGAATTGAACCCATCGGTAAGGATAATTTTGACACGTGGGCCGTGGAGATGCAGGCTATATTCATTACGGGCGATTTGTGGGAATTCATCGGCGAGAATTCTACGAAACCAGAACCAGCGGCTGGAAATGCAAACGCGGCGGCAATTCAAGAGTGGGACAAGAAGGATCAAAAAGCTCGGTCGCTGATCATTTTGTCGATGTCTCCAAGTGAAATTAAGCAAGTCAAGAATTGTGTCATGGCACGTGATACATGGCAACGACAAACTGATCTACCAATCCCAGGGACCGGCTCGGAAGGCGACCTTACTGAAAAGGCTAACCTTACAAAAATTGGCGGACGATGGCGATGTGTGTGACCATCTGAACGACTTCTTCGACACCGTGGACAAATTGGGAGATATGAACATCACGATCAATCCGGAATTGTTGACAGTTATGTGTTTATACAGTCTGCCGGCACGGTTCGAGAACTTGAGGTGTGCAATAGAGTCACGTGACAACCTACCGACTCCCGAGGCTCTTCGGACCAAAATCATAGAAGAGGATGACACACGAAAATCGAGCACACAAGGTGAAATAGTGGGAGCTAAGTTCGTCAAGAAGAAGACTGGTCCAGGTAACAAGAACTATAAGAAACTAACACCCAAACTAAACGACACCAGAAGGAGGCGGATCTGAGTTCCGGTGCTACATGTGCAAAAAGCAAGGACATCGAGCCAGCCAGTGCAGATTTAAACAAAGAGATCCATTGAAGAACAAAGGTAAAGACAGTTCTAATACTCATCGGCAAATTTCACTCGAGAACTATGCTTACAGGCGACGACAACTCAGAGCAATGGCGTACGCAGAATATGGTGTTTCGACAGTGGCGCCACTTCACATATCTGTGGCGACCCTGAGATTTTTTCGAAGATCGACGAGTCACGAAGGGGTGTGGTGAAATTGGCTGACGATTCAACGGCAGAGATCGTGGGAAAAGGCAGTGTTCGCTTATCTACCCGCATTGCGAACGAAGAGATAGATGTCTCTCTCTCAGATGTTTCTCACGTTCCAGACCTCAGGACAAACTTTCTGTCAATGGGAAAGATCACCGACCGCGGCCAAGAGGTGATTTTTGACAAGGAAGGCGCAGTCGTCGTGAACGAAAAAGGAGAAGTCTTGATGCGAGCTGAGAGGAAGAATAACCTATATTACGTCAGTGAGAGTCAAGAACGAGCAAATATGGCTGCATCACCCAAAATAATTGATCTAAAATTGCTACACCGTCGGCTCGGACATGTCAACGTGGGCGACATCTTGGTAGCTGTGAGAAAAGGGAGGGTTTCTGGCGTTGAGCTGAGGAATCCATCGACGACTCTGGACTACAAAGTCTGCCTCGAGGGGAAGATGTCTAGGACGCAGTTTCCAAAGAAATCCGATCGACGGACGGAGCTACTCGATTTGATCCACACGGACGTGTGTGGACCGAAGCCGACTCCATCTATGGGAGGTTCGAGGTACCTCTTGGAATTCATCGACGATCACTCTCATTGATGTGAAGTGAGATTTCTGAAGGTAAAATATGAGGTCTACGAAGCTACCGTCGAGTACGTTACCAGGATGGAGAATCAGAAAGGAAAACTAGTAAAGGTGATCCAGTCTGACAACGGCAGGGAATACCTGAATCGAGAGTTTGACAACTACCTGAAGAAGCGCGGAATCACAAGACGCCTCACAGTCCCTCACAACCCTGAACAAAACGGGAAGTCGGAGAGGATGAATAGGACTTTGATGGAGACTGCCAGGTGCATGTTGTTCGACGCCGGATTACCTCACCGCTTCTGGGCGGAAGCAGTGAATACTGCAAATTACATCCGTAATCGCCTGCCATCAAAAAGTATCGGAGGCAAAACACCGTACGAATTGTGGACAGGAGAGATTCCTGACGTTTCACAATTCAGAACGTTTGGAAGCAAGGTTTACTTCCTGGACAGGGATCTCGGAAGAGAGAAACTGGATCAACGAGGCAGAGAAGGCTTGTTCATGCGTTACTCCGAAGAAACCAAGGGCTTTCGCATATACTCCCCTGACAAAGACAAAGTTTTGATCAGCCGAGATGTAAAATTCTTTGAGAATGAAAAGCCACTGGAAGAGACTAGGATGGAGCGCCTGGAATCCTCGAAGCAAGATATTTGTTGGGAGCTGTTCTTTGCAGAACCACCGCCGCAATCACTAAGAGAAAAAGATCAACCAGCTGTCATGGAGGAACCAGTCTCTCAACCCGAAATCGGAGAAGATGATGAACCTTTCCTCGGTTTCGATGTGACGCCAGTGGATGATCATGATAGAACGACTGTCGAAACATCCAATACTACGCCTCAATTGATACAAGGACCTGGTCGACCCAAGATTCTGCGAACTGGAAAAAGGGGAAGACCGAAGAAACTTTTTCAAACAAATCTCCAAGATGTGGAGGAGCAAGAAGAAGACGAGGAGATTTTTCTAGCAGAGATTCCATTCAAGGAGGCAATAACAGGACCAAACTCTAACGAGTGGCATGGTGCCATGGTCATGGAAATGGAATCTATCCTGAGAAACAATACATGGGTGCTGGTGGATCCTCCCTGTGATGCCAAAGTCATCGGATGCCAAATGGTGCTGCGCGACAAACTAAAACCTGATGGAACACTTGAGAAGAGAAAGGCCAGGCTGGTGGCTCAAGGTTTCAACCAGGAGTATGGAATCAACTACTTTGACACGTTTGCACCGGTGGCGCGAATGGAATCAATTCGATTGATGGTTTGTCTCACTGCCAAGCTCGGTGTAAAAATCAGACATTACGATATCACAACGGCTTATCTGTATGGTGACCTAGACGAGGAAATATTCATGAAACAACCGAAGAACTTCAGGGAGATGTTAGAGAGCATTGCAATGTCTGGAACTGACGACGAAACCAAGGAGAAAGCCAAGAACATGCTTCGCCAGTTGCAGGGAGGCGACAAGGTCTGCTTACTACAAAAATCACTGTACGGATTGAAACAGGCCGGTAGAAACTGGTATGCCAAGCTGCATGAGGTCTTGAGGAAGTGCGGTGCCAAACCAACCGCATCGGATCCATGTCTACTCCAAATTGGTTCCGGAAATAACATAACTTTGATTGCCGTTTACGTTGAAGACATGATGGTGCTGTCAAAATGCAAAAAGACGATCACCGAGATTTCCAGAGTCCTGAGTGAAAATTTCAAGGTCAAGGACTTAGGATTGGCCAAACACTTCCTAGGCATCGAACTAATCCAGGAGAACGGATGTATAGCCATGCAACAACAAGGTTACATTGAAGAGCTCCTCCAACGCTACGAGATGGCCGACTGCAACCCTGTAGTCACACCACTCGACCCTGGAACGAAGTTGAGCAAAAATGAGAATCCCAGTACTGACGAGTTGAAGTTGCCTTACTGCGAATAGGTAGGCGCGCTGACATACCCGTCGACAACTACACGCCTGGACATTTTGTTCGCTGTCAGCTACCTGGGACAGTTCAATAATTGCTTCGGAGTCGAACATTGGAAAGCTGCCAAGAGAGTGCTGTGGTACTTAAAGGGGACTTCGAACATCGGGCTGATCTACGAAGCAGACACCGAACCGATCCAAGGATTCGTCGACGCTGACTGGGGAAGCTGCCAAGAAGATAGGAGGTCCTACACGGGGTACGTGTTCCTGCTCGGCGGATGCCCTATATCGTGGGACTCAAGAAAACAAAGAACCGTGGCCCTTAGCACCACGGAGGCCGAGTACATGGCATTGTCAGAGTGCGCCAAGGAAGCTGTGTTTTTACGTCGATTTCTGCTCGAGTTAGGCTTCAAAGACTTAGCCACTATGATAATCAAAGTGCAATTAATTTGGCAAAGAACGCGATGTATCACAGTAGAAGCAAACATATTGATATCAAACATCACTTTGTTCGTGAAGTCTTTAAATTTTTTGTTTTGAAGTATATCTCTACGAACGATCAAGTTGCTGACTTTCTCACGAAGAGTTTAAGTCGAATGAAACATGAACGTTGCTTGAAGTTTGCTGGTTTGGAGAGTGTAAGGATTGTATGAACCTCTACTTCAGGGGAAGTGTTGTAACTTTGATTGGTTTTATTCTTATTTATCAAGTATGCGGTTCTGTATATGTAAGGTGCTGCCACCTGCCCTTTATGTTTCAGTTTTTGTCTAAACCTCGTGCCATGTTCGCACATGTTTAGTTTGAACGGTTCCGCTATTGCCAATCCATGTACATCAGTTCGTTATTATCATTAAACTCGCATCAGTTCGCTTTGCTTATATACTCTGGTTTCCTTATATCCTCTTACAAAAAGATTAAAAATCATCAGTTTATTTTGAGAAATTACAAAATACTGTCTGTATGGAAGCCATGATACTGTTTCCCAAAGAGATGAGAGCTTTATCGTTATTCTTTTGTTCACGAAACGGCCAGCGATCATCGCTGCCGAAATGCAATGAATTGACGCCAGCGCAGATCGCTGTAGGGAAACCAGTCCCATTT
The DNA here is from genome assembly GCA_946902985.2 of Meconema thalassinum. Lineage (NCBI taxonomy): Eukaryota > Metazoa > Arthropoda > Insecta > Orthoptera > Tettigoniidae > Meconema > Meconema thalassinum. Next base: position 3,668,332 of record OX336392.1, on the reverse strand, counting down.
GTTTACATGCGTTCATAAAGCAACGAAGATCACCAGTGATGTGCGCCCAACGATCATCGCCGTAGCCAAACCGTACCTTAAGACAATTGCTGTCTATGAATCATCGTGTGTTTAAATGTATAGGCCTATTCCAGACTTGAGTAGCCCATGCCATCACGTCATGAATTATCTGCTATATTTTTTCGAATGTTAAATAAACTGTACATAATCTAGTATTCTTCATTTCCTTTAGCCGTACTCTTCAGGTGTTGATTCAACGATGTTGTGATGTTCGTGTCGATGTTTACATGTGTTTCATCGATTATGAAGAAGCCTTTGACACTGTTCAACACGATAAACTGATGAACATTTTATGTGACCTGGGACTAGTTGGACGTGACATCCGATTAATTGGAAATCTGTGCTGGAATCAACATGCTGCTGTACGTGTTGATGGTCAGCTGTCTGAAGAAGTATCGATTATGAAGGGAGTTCGCCAAGGTTGCATTCTTTCTCCACTCCTCTTCAACATCTATTCTGAAAAGATTTTCCAGAATGCTCTTGATGGAAAGTCTCAAGGAGTAGTGGTAAATGGATTTATCATTAATAACATCCGATATGCTGATGACACTGTCATCCTTGCAACAAGTATGGATGATCTACAAAAACTACTGGATTCTATTTCTGAAGAGAGTAATGCCATGGTATTACATTTAAATGTCAAAAAACCAAAGTGGATGGTTGTTAGTAGAAACAAAGATGAAATTCAGGGCATTCTTACACTTGGTAATGAAAGAATTGAAAGGGTTTCATCATATATATATTTAGAATGTCAAATCAATGATAACTGGGACTTAAGTCAAGAAATTCGCTGTAGAATTGAGCAGGCCAGAAGTTCTTTCATGAAAATGAGAAATGTTTTGACCAGCCGTGATTTGAGTCTGTCATTACGCACCCGACTGCTTCGATGCTACATTTTTAGTGTCCTGCTCTATGGAGTTAAATCATGGACACTTACCGAGGTTTTAAGTAAGAAACTGATAGCATTTGAAATGTGGACGTATCGCAAGATTTTTAGGATATCATGGACAGCTAAAGTCACAAATGTGGAAGTACTGCGGCATATGAACCAAGACTCGGAAATTCTCAGTATCATAAAAAGGAAAAAACTAGAATACTTTGGTCATTTCATGCTCAACAACAAATACCACCTCTTGCATTTAATTATCCAAGAGAAGATTGATGGCATTAGGGGTCCACGGCGCAGATGAATATCATGGCTAAAGAACTTAAGCCAGTGGTTTGGACTAAATACAGTGCCACTGTTTAGAACAGCAATGGACAAACAGCAGATCATGCTACTGATCGCCAATGTTCTTGGAGGACGAAGCACTTGAAGAAGAAGAAGAAGAAGAAGTACTCTTAAATTACTTAATGCCTAAATATTATGCCATGACAAATGTTATCACAAAGCAATTTTGGTTGGTGTGCATTGAAAAATGCTAGCCGTGAGTACCAAGGTGAGTGGTGCTGTCAACTCAACCAAGAGATGTCACTGTGATCGCTGTCTCCAGGCGACCGCATGCTTTTAAGGCGGAGTTTCCGCAATTATCTTCAAGTCTGGTTCACAATAGCCCGGGAACGAGAACGGGAACGAGGTTGAAATGCACGCTACCTTATGGGTTGGTTCACAACCAATCACCGGGAATGAGAAGCTAAAAGTAGCCCGGAAACATGGTCAAGTTTCATGTTTGACGTTCTCGGAGCTTCCCGGAGCCAGTCAGAAACGTTGTACACGCACATGCGCAGTAGGGAAGGAGTAGCCAGCGATGTAAACATAACCTGTGAATGGGCTTTCTAAAGTTGCTTCTCTAAAGCACACAATGTGTATTTAATAAAGTTATTATAACCTTATTATAACCCTCTGAAACATTTCAGTTGTGTAATTGGTGTTTATTAGTGCATGCACAAGTTCACGTTCCTGGGCTAATTGTGAACCGGGGCCCCGGGAAGCTTCGCGTTCTCGTTAACGTTCCCCGGCCAATTGTGAACCAGCCTTTAGGCCTATAAGCTATTTGGGCTATCTACACTAATATTAGACCTACTACATTATAAATTATTACCCACCTGTTATAGTTCCATGAACCTGAGTTCCATTTTTTAGCTCAATTGTAACAGTTTCGTGACTTAGCTTCATCAGAAACCTGGAAAAAAAAAAGGGGTTAAGGTCACAAAGTGAAATATATAATTAAAAGGAAAGGGCGGGATTATACAACAAGTGAAACAACTAACAGTATAAGCCCTGACCAGTAGCAATTAGAAAAATACTTCTCCCTTAAATTTGAATCTATTATCACACATGTGGGGAACATGGCCTACATCGATCCTAGTATCAACATTAATCCCTCACACATAAGCTCAATCTAGGGGCAGATGACCTCGTAGTTTCGCCCCTTAAAACAACAATAACTAATTAACTAACTATCTCACCTGACTAACTTCATATTTAATAATGTTTTGGGACCACAAAAAGCCAAAGAGAATGGTGTCAGAAGCAAGACCGAAGCGCGGCAATAAACGTGATCCTCTCCTTCTAAAAGTTGCTGAAACCACGCTGTCTTCAATTCTTCGAACAATATATCAGATCAAAGCACACATTCGATATATCTCAAATGAACAGTAATATTCTCACTACTTTTAGCGAACTATTCTAAAACGAACACACACAGAACACCGGTTCCAGCAAACAAAGTTCCAACCAAAGAAGCCGAAGATGCTAAACAACACAAAGAATAAACAACATTCACACTCCGCTACACACAGATTAGCGTACTAGGGCTCCACTCCACGATAGAAGAGCTGTGAAAAGGAGCGTTTCAACCGCTGAATGCACTCGGTAGTAGCGAGTGAAACAACGGTACTACCACCGGAGGGGAAAATGCTGTTCATTGGCATTGACATTTGTCGCTTAGCAGCGAAGTTTCGTGAATATTTAAGGCCCCTTTCACACCGAAGATGCAGGGTGCAGGATGCATGCATCTTGCCTCTTGATGAAAGCGCTTTCACACCCAAGATGCATGTGCCACTTGCACCTTCTTTTAATATCCATTATCTTGGTGAGTTTCAGAAATGAATAATCAATTATCCGACTCTTCAGACGACGAAATTACAATTCTGGCTAGTGCAGTCAGAAGGAGACGAAGACAAAGAAGGAATCGTTTATGGCAGCACCCATTCTAGGATAATGCTGGAGAGCATAGCCCTGCTATTGTTTCTCAGCAATTACTGAACCATCCGGTAAAGTTTCAGGCGTATTATAAAATGGAGATTTCGACTTTTTACAAGTTGTTGGATCTCATGGAACTGTCACTGAGTTGTAGGGATACACATTATCGGCTGTGTGTATCTGCCAAAGACTATTGATATTTCTGAGTTGAGTTAAGTAAAGCAAAGCCAACTCCATACAGGCCATGGAGGCCGGGAGTAGTGAAAAGTAGAGTTTTCAACTCTTTGTGACATCGGCACTAAATGGGATGGAGTTGTCAGCTCAATGCCCGGCCGTCTTTGCTCCCAGGAATTACCCTGGTACTCATTTCTGTTGAACCCCAGAGCTAATTGCGTTTCCGAAAGTGGTAGATTTGTTTCTAAAATCCACTACCTGGGTGGGGTGCGTACGGCAACTATATTTTCCCATGAATAGTATAACTCATTTTTGAAACGTGTGAATATAGCTCAAAACTGAAAACATTACTTAGGAATATTTCTTACAGGATTGTTTCTTAGTAAAAGTATCACTATATAAAATCGATTGAAAAGACAATTCGTATGAGGAGCTATGATAATAATCATTATATAAGGGCATTAAATTCTGTAACTTACATTTTGTTATTAATAGAAGCCGAGTATTTGGTTTTTCTAAAAATTAATACCATTAATTCGTCACGGAAAGAAGCCAACTAACAGTAGGTGTCTACCCACCGATATTGAAACTAGCGTATATATTTTAACACATAACTTTTCATTGTGCTGGTGTTGGTGAAGACATAGCTCTCTTACCTGTTGATTCGAATTTTTGTGCCAGGGCCTTCCATGATTTCCCTTGGTCATTCCTATTTGAGTAGTCTACTCCTTACTTGTAGTATCGTATATTGCAGGATAGTCTTCCACTGCTTTAACAAAGGTCACGTTGAGGTTTTCCGTGTGGGATAACATAGTTGAAGGGTGGATGGAAGTTTCGTACTTGGAACACAACGTCTAATTGAAGTCTGAAATTAATGAAATTCAAACGAAAAGGCGCGAGTCAAGCACACGTGCAACGGTGTGAATCACACACAGTGATGCCGAGAGTCGGGTGAGTCAGATTTCCAAGGGAGGGGCGAGTATGCAAGACTGCACAACAAAGATGCACGCTGAAATCTCCAGCCGGCTGGTTCTCAAGATGCAAGTGCGTCTTAAACACCAGACTGTGTAATTGAACGAGGGGTTTCACACCGAAGATGCAAGTGCGTCTAGCATCCTGGATGCAAGACGCACTTGCATCTTGAGAACCAGCCGGCTGGAGATTTCAGCGTGCATCTTTGTTGTGCAGTCTTGCATACTCGCCCCTCCCTTGGAAATCTGACTCACCCGACTCTCGGCATCACTGTGTGTGATTCACACCGTTGCACGTGTGCTTGACTCGCGCCATTTCTTTTGAGTTTCATTAATTTCAGACTTCAATTATACGTTGTGTTCCAAGTAAGAAACTTCCATCCACCCTTCAACTATGTTATCCCACACGGAAAACCTCAACGTGACCTTTGTTAAAGCAGTCGAAGACTATCCTGCAATATACGATACTACAAGTAAGAAGTAGACTACTCAAATAGGAATGACCAAGGGAAATCATGGAAGGCCCTGGCAAAAAATTCGAATCAACAGGTAAGAGAGCTATGTCCTCACCAACACCAGCACAATGAAAAGTTATGTGTTAAAATATATACGCTAGTTTCAATATCGGTGGGTAGACACCTACTGCTAGTTGGCATCTTTCCGTGACGAATTAATGGTATTAATTTTTAGAAAAACCAAATACTCGGCTTCTATTAATAACAACAAGTAAGCTACAGAATTTAGTGCCCTTATATAATGATTATTATCATAGCTCCTCATACGAATTGTCTTTTCAATCGATTTTATATAGTGATACTTTTACTAAGAAACAATGCTGTAAGAAATATTCCTAAGTAATGTTTTCAGTTTTGAGCTATATTCACACGTTTCAAAAATGAGTTATACTATTCATGGAAAAATATAGATACCGTACTTACCCCACCCAGGTAGTAGATTTTAGAAACAAATCTACCACTTTCGGAAACGCAATTAGCTCTGGGGTTCAACAGAAATGAGAACCAGGGTAATTCCTGGGATGAAAGACGGCCGGGCGTCGAGCTGACAACTCCATCCCATCTAGTGCCGATGTCACAGAGGGTGGAAGCCTCTACTTTTCACTACTCCCTGCCTCCATGGCCTGTATGGAGTTGGCTTTGCTTTACTTACCTCAGAAATATCACTAGTCTTTGGCCGATACACACAACCGATAATTTGTATCCCTACGACTCAGTGACAGTCAGGGGCGGTTCGACCTTGTACATCTAGGGGGGGTGAGAATTTAAAAAATGCCGACTGGCTGATTAACATTGCCGACTATACGTTTAAAAAACTGAGCAACGGGAGGGAAACGGAGAGGGGGGGGGGGCAACGGCACACAAGACAAATATACATAATTAATGGCTTTCATTTAAAATGTATTTTATTAGTTCCAGAATTTTGATTCGCAGGAAAAATTAATAAATGAACAAAATAAGTGTTTAAATATTACAAGAATTAAAACAATGTAATTATTCTTTCTAAAACCCTCCTCTACGATGTTTCAACATGGACTTCTTCTCCACTATCTCCGTAATTTCAATGTCGTCGACGTTATCTTTCGTTGAAACAACATCATGAGGGAGTTTTTTTTTCTATCAGCGGGTATTTGGAAATTATGTGGAATGGCTCTAGCAAAGAAATTAGTTTTGCGAGAATGTCTTGCACGCTTGTAGTAAATACATCCACATCCTCTCTGTAGAATGTAAGAAAAGAAATGTGTGCTGTCGTTTCAGCATTCGCATCGTACTTTTTTGTAAGTCGCCGGATCCTGTGGTGCTTTAAGAAGTCTTCCTCCGCATTTACAGTACTAGCATACTTTTCGCAAATGACGATGCGTTCATCTTGCCGTCGTCGTTGATAGCTTCAAAAGACTTCAAAGCGCTCTGAATCAGATGCATCGCGTCTACTACATTCAGCTCCTCCGCTTCTAAAAGCTCGGTTACGTTCTTAATTTTAAACATGATGTTTTCGGTAAAGTACATGCCGCAGATAATATCAAAGTAGAAGCTTTTTGTGCAAGCCAGACGCAAAAGTTCGGGTTTTACTGTCAAATTCAGAATCGAATGAGGTTTTCATTGTTTCCAATGCTGTGACTATCTCTTCATAATACGTAGAAACAGCTCTCATCGATTCGGCGCGCGCAGTTCACCTTGTTCTTGATAAATTCTTAAGTTGAAGTGAATTTTCAATTTTATCCAGCTCTTTCTGCAAGCTTAAATGTTGTTTCGTGCTACCCGAAAAAATAACGTACAAAGCTTCAAGAGTGTCAAAAAAACTCTCTGATATGTGCGCTAGTATTACAAGCTGTCTCTACGAAAATGTTTAACCTGTGAGCTTGGCATGGAACGTACGGAACATATATTTTGCACTTCTCTGATAGCTTTTTCTGAGTGCCGTTGTATATGCCAGACATGTTACTAGCAAAGTCGTACTATTGAAACGCTAGTTTATCGAGTGGAAGTAAAAGTTCTTCTGAATTAAAAATTAAAAATATCTTTTCAGCCAACTCCTCTCCAGTCTTATTTTTGTTAAAACAGCGTCTATTTTTATAAAGACGCTCCACAGGAACAAGCTCTTCATCTTTTTCGACGGCGTATCAGATATTTAACGCGAGGAGGTCTTTATGTAACATATCGGGAGTAGTATCTGCTATAACGGAGAACATACCGGCGTTCTTGATCTCTTTTGCAATTATTTCACGAGTTTTCCCTCCAAGAAGACGGATGAATTCATTTTGAGAGTCCTTGCTCATATACGTAACCTTGTGCTTGTGCTTCCAACCACCTATTCATGACCGGACTATTCCGTGAAAGTAACTTCACAATTTGCGTGAAGTTTCCATTATCTTGAGTGATTCCATCCTCGTGACCTCGGAAAGCCAAACCTTGCCGACAACGGGTTCTTGCAGTGTCAATAAGTATCTGGATAACTTTTTTGTGGAACTCCTTTTCTTGTTCTTCCTCAATTCTGATCGTCCGTAAATGTTTATCAAGGAGAAAGTCTACGTGGTCTTTTCCATTGACGAAGTGGCACTAATCTGCCATAGCTGCTTGATGAGCTTCTGAAGTGAAGTGTTCTTGTAATTTGCCTTTTATCATCTTTCCGCGACTTTTCAATTTGTGCCACTGACGTACCCCCGCGTGCGACCATTCTTCACTTGCGGACGCTCTTCCTCGCCCGTTTGGAAATAAGCCACAGGCAAAACAAAACACCACGTCTTTTTCAATGCTGTACTTCAACATGGGAAAATCCGTATACCAGGCCGGATTAAATCGATGCTGCTTATTTTCTGGTATGTCTGGATTTGCTGGAAATACACTAAGTTTTGGCTGGAAGGCCCCAAGCGAAGTCAGGTACAGTCGTTCGTTTGCCGTGATAATTCTTTTCCGTTTTGCAGGATCGCGATTAACAGGTAAATCGCCCGCTTGAATGTGTACTGCGTCCGCACGCATGTTATTTTCCTCCTCTCTTGCTCGTTGAAACAACTGACCGCTTTCATCGTGGATTCTGGATAAGCAGTCTTATCATTTCTACCATAAAAAGTATTGTGTTCGGAATAGCGTCTTCTTTTATTGTTTGCAAAATACCTTCAACTCTTATGAAATGCGTTATAAACTCACTAACTTGGCCAGAAAAAACAATCCAGGAAAATTCTCTACTACGCGGTGTAAGACCGTCACCACTACAACCGGCATCCGATGAAGTTCCAGCTGCTCGTAACTTGCGAATGTCAGATGTGTTGGGGGATATTGGTGGTTCAATGGTTAGCGATGATCAACGGTGGTCAATGGCTCAACGGTAGATGATGGCTAACGATGGGCGATGGCTCAACGGTGGTAAATGGCGCAACGGTGGACGAAGGCTCAACGGTAGGCGATGGCTCAACGGTAGATTTTGATTTTAATTTTACCTTAGCTACCCGATGGGCATTAAGTTCAACCCTTTGAAGACGTCGAGCGTCGCAGGGGAGCTTTTCCGGATATTCGTTCCATCGACAAAGTTACTTAGATTTGTCTCCTCCAGCCCACCCCGGTTTTCTTGTCACTGGGTTTTAAAACACTCTGTAGGTTTTATTTAAATAAAAATGATGGTTTAAGAGAACAACGTCCCCCCCCCCCACAAAGGTAGACTTTTATGGATGTATCGGGCATTTTTTCTTGATAACACCATTAAACATAAACATGGCTGAAAAAATGCATGTATTTATTATATTATTATTACGTACGTTTGATGGGTACGCGATGCTCCGTGAAAATGTTCCGTGCCGGAGAAAACTCACGTCCCACTGCTACTGTATTTGCACCTAGTTATCACTGTAAAAGTTGCTGGTTCAGGAACGACTGCTTTCGCTCATTCTCAGTGACCACTGCACTGATCATAGTGAGCACACCACCCCGTGAGGAACCTAGGAACCATAAACCTGTCAATTTTGTCACAATAGTGCGGATATGTGAGGACGCGCCGAGACAAGCGGTAGCAGATCATAACATTCCTCCGACAACAACACAATGAGTTGGCTTGACCTCAAGTTATCAATGCGCTCACCAACACCTTTTGTCTAGCCACATGGCACAGATGCTGGGCTCGCTTCTCTGTGAAGCTGAGTCGCTCTGCATAACCAACGCGGGATATTACTCCCACCCAGGAACGTGCCGATGAGTTCATCCCTTGTCCTTGGTCCAATATTGCTCATCTATCATTCTTTCTTCAGTTTCCATACACAGAAACGAAATGGCAAGTGGCAGCCAGTGCACCGAGGTCTGGAAGTGAAACTTTTAAAATGGCTGCTCGAAATTATTGCTGAGTCCGATTGTGTCGACTGTCGGTAAAAATGCCGACTATCAGTATAATATATATTAAGAAATAGGACCAAATCGTATATGGCCATGCCCCGTTTTGCTTTTTTAAATGCTGTTTTGGGAAATGTTACGACTTCTTCAGGATTTGCCGACTGCCGACTGATGTCGTATTTGCCGTCTGAGAAAATACCTGAGGGGGGTGAGACCCCCCCCCCACTCGAACCGCCCCTGGTGACAGTTCCATGAGATCCAACAACTTGTAAAAAGTCGAAATCTCCATTTTATAATACGCCTGAAACTTGACCGGATGGTTCATATTGCTGAGGCACAATAGCAGGGCTATGCTCTCCAGCATTATCCCAGTATGGGTGCTGCCATAAACGATTCCTTCTGACTGCACAAGCCAGAATTGTAATTTCGTCGTCTGAGTCGGACAATTGATTATTCCTTTCTCAAACTCACGTACTAAACTCAACAGAGTTAATGGATATTAAAAGAAGGTGCAAGTGGCACGTGCATCTTTGGTGTGAAAGCGCTTTCATCAAGATGCAAGATGCATGCATCCTGCACCCTGCATCTTGCGTCTTGCATCTTCGGTGTGAAAGGGGCCTAAGACTCCATACTATATTCATTCAAAACGTTACAACCTATCCGGCATAATAAAAAACTAGTTTTGTCTAACCATCGCCGTCTGCTATGCCCTAACACCTTCCTATTCAGCGCGAGTTAACGAACAGTAGCGCTGCTAGTTGGTTCCTCAGTTTAAGGGCTGCACAACGCGGTCATGTAGCCCCGTTATCTCTGCTAGTTTGAACCGATTGTGAGTCTGTCCAAGCGCGCAATATTTCGCTTAAGTCTCTAATTTTAATATCTGACACCTTTATTGTTTGTCACACGAGTTGTGTAATCTGACAAGGGAACTGTCCATACGGTCATATCGAAACCGACAATGAAATTTCGTAGAGATGATGAGGAAACCATAAATTGGCGATGTTCAAAAAATTAGCTGCAATTTCGAACTGCAAGGTACCGAAATCTTGATACAAAATCCGTATGACAACATAACTACTGGACAACCCTTGCATCTTGCTGGCTTGTGCGGCGCACAGCGGAGTGGAGTTTCAGTTGTGCTGGAGAAAGACAGAACGAACTGGCAGGCTACCACCCGCCAAGGACACTTCATTGTTAGGGAACGTATGTGAAACTAAAATGAGGTTCGTTAATCGTATGATAACAACAGAAATATTTTTGGCACAATGCACAACGAATATGCACTTTGAGGCCACATTGTTCTTCACAGTTTTCCTTACTAATTTGAAGGCAATATTTCGCAGGTACTTCGAACTCGGGAGGTCTCTCCGTTGTGTAATTGGATGCGAACCACGAATATTTAACCATGACCTTGAACCGTGGGGAAGAAAATTGAAAATGAATCAAGTATTTCATTTTCAGTACGCTATTTCTCTGATATAGGCTACATCAAACTGAGCGTCTTCACAATCCGATACAATGTCTGTAAAACGACGATATAAAGCTTTCCATTGCCGGAAGAAAAACTTACCCAAGGGCTGTATTTTCCCTGTAGTGCCGGGAGGAATCTAGAGAATTTCTATACTGTTGCCTGGAGGAATGTCTTCAGACAGCTTTTATCACTATAAGTAGTCCAGGAATCTAATAGTAGCAAACACTTCTCTTCCGCAATTAGGAAAAAGGATTCATTTAAACCAATATTTTAATTCCTTTGTCCCCATTTTTCCTGATTTTGTGGCTGTTACCGGTATGAAACATTTCTTTGGAAACTCTCGGACCGAAAGTTCCAGTTGGGCCTGTAGTACAATGAATAATTTCGGGAAAAGTGTACCGGCCATACTAATTGTAGGCATAATTGTGTACGAATGTGAGAGTGCATGGAGTGATTGAGCAACTGTTTCTGTATGTTTCTCACTAACAAACGATAGAGTCCTTTTCGCTTTCATTACGCGAACGAAACCACTCTGATCTGTATTGCATATTGAAGAAGGGGTGTAGTCAAAAATCGCTCTGTAGCTGCTTCAACAAATTTCTTTGCGACTTGATCTTTTTCGTCTTCTTCTTGCAGATACGTACGGGATGTCGCAGGACCAAAAAAAAGCATCAACAACATAGTTTCTCCCTCCCCTGTTGAATTGTAACAATACACTATCACATCACTACCATTGAGCTATCTGAATTACGTATTCTGTATTAACCCTTTATAGGGCAGAACTATTATGAATATATTTTATTTGTATTTATTTAATTATTTTATCCTAATTTTAATTTATACATTTTATTTGTGTTATCTTTTTATTTTTATGTTTATATATTTTTATAATTTTATTTTTGTATAAATTTTATGATCTATTTTTATAATTATAATTTTGTAAGCTTATTTTTTAAATTGTAAAAACTTACTTTATTTTTATTGTAATTTTAATTTTTGCAAGCATATTTATTTTCAATTTTAATTTTTTTCATCATATTTAATTTTTTACGTTTCAATTTTAATTGTTTCTGTAAAAGGAATTAAATTTCATCAAGCATCTTTTTCACGGAAATAGCGTAATGCATACTCTAGATGTCTAGAACATTACCGGATTCATGACTGCTCTCTCAAAGGAACATGTGTTAACTGCCTACCACAGAGCGCTCAGGGTTACGCGCACGCTTCAGCTGGTCACCAGGGCTGTCCACGTCGACATGTATGCTAGCGCGTGCAATCCTATTAGGAATCTCCGTGCCGATTTCAAGACCTTCCAGTTCGAAATGGCAGCTAATTTTTGGTTCATTGCTAATTTATGATTTCCTCATCATCTGTACGAAATTTCATTGTCAGTCCAAATATGGACAGTTCCCTTGTGAGAGGTGCAGTGGTGTTCACTAAGTGTTGATATTTTGTATTACTTACAGTAGTTACAGCATTTTCACGACGACTCCATAAGTTTGCCATGCCTATGGAATACACAGACAGGTATGTTTATTTAATTTAAATGCAAATCTTATGTTTATTTATTTATTTACTAATTTATAGGGTACAGAAAGTCCCAGTGAACTGGTAGCTCAAGGGGGGACCGCCCTTTACAAATATGGCTTAGTAACTAACTTAATACTAGAATATATTAAGGTGGTAGGAACATTTATTCAGTGCTTATGAGTTCATCTATATTCTTCAACATATTGTTTCAGGAAGTACCTGCGTGCTTCCTTTTTGAATTTGTTTAAGTTTACAATTTGTCTCAGTTTAGGAGGTAAGTTGTTATAAGTTGTGCTGGCTGAATAGGAAATACTTTTAATACCATATCTAGTTGTGTTTGTTGACTCCATGTATAACTGGTTTGCTGATCTTGTGTTATGGGTATGATTGTCTTTCCTGCATTGAAGTTCAGTATTAAGACTAATAAGACCTTGTTTATATCTGAACATAAATAAAGCTTCAGAGTAGTTGAGCTGGCTTCGTAATGGCAATATGTTTGTCTCCTGAAATACTTGTATAGTCGATTTTCTAAAATCGTAACCATACATGATTTTAATTGCTCTTTTTTGGAGTACTTCGAGCTCATTTATTGATTCCTGTGTACATTTACCCCATATTATGTTCATGTACATAGGGTGAGAATGAATAAGAGAGGCATATATGCTCCTTAAATGTTGATTGCTTATTCCATAATCCCTTAACCTTTTTAGAACACCAATTACACTCACAATTTTCTTTTTCACATTTGTTACATGTTCATTCCAACTTAGGTTATTGTCCAAAGTTAGGCCTAAATATGTGTATTGTTTAACCCGTTCGATGGGCGCGTTGCCAATTTTAACTATGTTGGAAGTGTTTGAACTGTAAGCTGGTTTATGAAATAGCATGTATTTTGTTTTTGAGGTGCTTATGATTAAATTATATTTTGAAAGCCATGTTGTTAGTATATTTAGATCCTTTTGCAAATTCTCCATAATCCTTTGTTCACAGGCGCTCTCGTAAAGTAGAAATATATCATCTGCAAATAGAAATATTTTACTTGTAAACTCTAAATAACTTACATCATTAATAAATGTCAGGAACAGCAATGGTCCAAGCACTGAACCTTGTGGGACACCGCATTTAACATCAGAGATGGACCCTTTAGTTTGGTTAATATTAACATACTGCTTCCTGTTAGACAGGTAGTTTTTAAACCACTCAAAGGCTATTCCTCTAATTCCTGCATTTGATAATTTACTTAGCAACAAGGTATGGTTAACTGTGTCAAATGCCTTAGCAAGATCTATAAATAGTCCTGCTGCTATTTTATTGTTGCCTAATGCTTTATGTATAAGTGACACTACGTCAAATGCTACTGAATCAGTGCTATGTTTGGGAAGGAAGCCGTACTGATATTTGAAGAAGAAAATGTTTTTTGTTAGGAAATTCAGAACTTGTTTTTTGATTACTATTTCCAGTACTTTTACAAGTGATGATAATATACACAACGGTCTGTAATTACTGGGATTAGATACATCAACTTTTTTAGATATTGGCACCACTCTTGCTAATTTACATTTATCTGGTATTACTCCTGTTTGCAGTGACAAGTTAATTATATCAGCAAGCAATGGAGCCAGATAATTGGCACATCTCTTAAGGAGTATGTTATTTATTCCATCGTCTGTGTAATTCTTTTTGTTCGCAAGGTTTTGAATGATTTGTTTAACCTCCGTCACATTTGTTTGTTTTACGTATAGAGAGTTACAGATCGTCTGGTTCTAAGGCAAAATTGGGTTCATTGGAGTAAGATCTTTAACCAAGTTTTCTACAACATTTATGAAATACATGTTAAATGCTTTACATATATCTTGGCCAGAGGTGTATTGTACGTTTTCATATTCAATTTCTACAATGTTTCGTGTATTATGAGGTTTGCCAATTATTTGATTTACTGCCTACCACATTCCTTTCATCGTATTCCCTTCCCTAATTACATTGTTGTAGAATAACGTTTTCAGCGCTCTTTTCATTCTAGTCACATCCCTACTACATCTTGTGTACTCTTTAATGGTTTCAGTTGAAGGGTTTTTAGTTTTAGTTTTTGCATACAAATTATTTTTTCTTTTTACCGCTTCCAGAAACTCATGTGTTACCCATGGATTATGTGTGCCTTTCACCTGTGGTTTTTGCTTAATGATTATACTAGCTGTCCTAAGTCCATCACTAATGAATTCACAAAGCTGATTATATGCTTCGTTGACGTCAGTAGATAGATTTGGACATTTATTTCTTGAAAAGAAATTGTTCAGTTTGGCATAACTTATTTTCGTAAATGTTTGTATATTTAAACGATTATTGAATTGCGTATTCACTTCTGGCTGTGATGTAATTTCTAGAATTAAAATATTATGATCACTAAGGTCATTCATAACATTATACAAATAGAAGTTATCATTGGCAAAGTTAGAATGTATATGGTCAATTAAAGTTGAAGAAGTAGGCGTTATTCTTGTTAGCAGTCTTGTATTGCATGGATAAAAACTAATGCAATTCAGTAAAGACGAATAGGCCCTGTGAATAATTTGTCTTTTAGAAAATCTATATTATCGTCTCCGATGAGTAGTGTGTTTGGGTTAGTATTGCAAAGTATGCGTTCAAGGTCAAGCAAAAATTCGTTTGCATTAGTCTCCCTTGGGTTATAGTAAAAAATTACACTGTATCTTCTGTGTTTCTGAAATATTTCGATTTGAAGTATACTGTGATAACTGTTAATGGTGTTAATAAACTTGGTTGCCCATTTTCTTGATACATAAATTGACAGACCTCCTCCAGTCCCGTCTCGTGTTACATGGTGTGATTCAAAGCTTGGAATGTTATAATAGTGTGTTTCTTTGCCTGTCAACCAATTTTCTGTTATGACTATTAAATCTAATTCTAAAATCTCGTCAATAAGGAGCAGTCTCTTTATAATAAAATTGATTACATAAATCTAATGCTTAAAAATGAACTTAAAGACATCTCAGCACTATGTATTTCAGAACATTGGCTGAAAGAGGAACAACTTGAATTAATTCAATTCCCAGGGTTTATACAAGCTAGTAAATACTCTAGATCTAATATTAGCCATGGTGGTACTTGCATCTTCTTAAGAAATAATTTAGATCATGAACAGATAACAGCTTATGATTATCTAATTATGGAACAGGATTTTGAATTCTCTGCCGTAAAAATTCAGTTAATAATTGTATGCGTATACCGTTCTCCGTCAGGAAAGTTTCCTCTATTTATAGATAAATTAGAATTGTTACTCAATAACATGAGCAAAGTAAATTTCGATATAATAATTTGTGGGGATGTAAATGTGGATTTCTTAAAACTTGATAGAAATTGTGAATTATTAACACAGTTACTAATTTCCTATGGACTGAAACCTACAGTAAATACACCAACAAGAATAACAAAATTTAGTAAAACCACTCCTGATCAAATTTTTATAAATACAGATAAATATCACCATTCAATAGAAGTCTATTGTCCGGGTTTTAGTGACCACCATGGACAAATACTGAGTTTTGAAGTATCCGAAGTAATCAATAATAATGATAATGGAGTAAAATCAAAGTGCAGGTCATTCACTGAATCAAATGTTACATATTTCAATGACTTATTTAATAAGGAAACATGGTCAGAAATTTATGAACTAGAAAATGTAAATGATAAATTTAATGCATTTAACAGTACCCTAAAACACTATTTTGAAATAGCATTCCCCTTTAAACGAAGAACTGTTCAAAATAACAAAACTAGCAATTGGATAACAACAGGGATTATAAATTCATGTCAAAGAAAGACATTTCTACACAAATTATATAAACAATACCACACAACACCTGAATTCAATTTATACTACAAAAAATACACTAGCATATTAAATAAGGTAATAAGACTAGCAAAGAAAATGCATAATGATAATTTTATTTCCCAATCGTCTAATAAAAACAGGGCTATGTGGTCCGTGATAAAGAAAGAAACTGGAAAATCTGCTAAAATACAAAGGAACATTACACTGACCAGAAATAATAAAGTGATTAATAATCCAGAGGAAATAGCAAACACTTTTAATGACTATTTTCTGGAAATTCCACAAAAACTAATAAATAAATCACAGGTAAATACACTAAATTCTAATAATAAAATAAATATATGCAGTGATTCTTTATTTATAAATCATGTCACAAGTGAAGAGGTAAGAATAGTTATAAAAGAGCTAAAAAATAAATTCTGTGCTGGCATTGATGGCATCCCTGATGCAATTTTAAGGAAATGTACAGAAAATATAATAAATCCACTTACGCACTTAATAAACAGTTCAATTCTCTCAGGAACTTACCCGGATATTTTGAAGTTATCAAAAGTAATTCCAGTGCACAAAAACGGTTCAAAAGATGAATTAGATAACTATCGTCCTATTACCTTACCAACTGGTATTGCAAAAATTGTGGAAAAAAGTATGTATAAGAGACTGATAAGTCTCATAGAAAAAAATAAAATATTATCAAACTCACAACATGGATTTAGAACGGAAAAATCTACACAGACATCAATTTACGAATGTAGTAATAGTATACTGAAATTAATTGACAATAAGGAACATGTAACTGGCCTATTCTTGGATTTATCGAAAGCATTTGATGTTGTTGACCATAAAATCCTCCTTACCAAACTAAATCAATATGGTGTTAGAGGTCTAGCTAATAAATGGATAGAGTCTTACTTAACAAGGCGTAAACAAATAGTAAGCTTGAGACACAAGGATGATGGAACCAAATTACTTAATGAAACATTGTCCAATGAGGGAATTATTGAATTTGGAGTACCCCAGGGATCGGTTTTGGGCCCACTTCTCTTTCTTCTATATATCTATGATATAACACAGAACGTTCATTCACATAAGGAAATTTTGTTTGCGGACGATACAACACTCGTGGCAAGATGGCGTCACAGTGAAAGTGTAGTGAAATAGCAGCTAGTGTAAATATTTGATAAAAGTGGTAAAATATTATAACAGAGGCTTAAAATCTATAAAGTTACTTTCCTTAGATCAAGTGTAATACGGAATATTGATAGTATTTAGAAATTCTTGTTGATAATTTAATAAACTTAAACTAAGTTGTGGGAACGTGTATCCAAAGATTCGGTGACTTCTTCAATCACTGTTTGAACCAAGTAGAGCAGTGGTGCTTTTACGAGACTTCACCCGATTGGAAGATATACGTATTTCACATTCTTCTTTATTGGTAGGTTATTAGATTAATTCTATTAGGTAGTAATAATTAAATTAAATTTAGTGTAATTTGGTGTAAACATCTAGGCTCACTTAGATCTCTAGTATGACGACAGTAAACAGTGTTAGTATCTCGTCAGGTTGTGTAACAGTAACGGATTTATGCTCGTCGTGCAAAATAAAAGTAAAAAATGCAAATAAAATCGTCACAAGATCTCAGGTAAAATTGAATGAGGAGAAAAGTGAAACCGATTGTCGTAATGTAGGCCTACCGCTACCGTCATGCGAATGTCATAACCTGAGAAACGAACTGTCCTCAAAAGACGAAATTATAAAGCTGCTAAAGGAAGATATTGCTAAGTTAATGGAAGAGTTGAATACATTAAAAGGAAACAGAGAGGAAAGCAAGGAAACTTGGTCGACAGTGATTGCTGGTAAGGTAAGATTGAATAAGCCTAGGCCTATAAATGGAGTACATGTAACTGAAATTCCCGTCTCAAATTCATTTGGAGTGCTTGTCGAAGAAAATGATGACTTTCCTCAAGAAGAAAAGAAGAGAGTGATAAAGAGAAAATCCAGGAAGATGCGGATATTTGCGGATAGCCACGGGCGAGATGTAGCAGCAAGCGTTTTGGAGAGAAACCGAGAAATGGAGGTCACTTCGACAGTGAAGCCGGGAGCTCAGATTGCAGAAGTCACGAACGGGATGATAGGAGAGTGTGCGTCCCTTACTGCAAAGGACTACGCAGTGATCATCGCTGGAGCAAACGATGTCTATAGAAATGAGAGTAAAAAGGTAATCAAAGATTTAAAGGGTACATTGCCATCCATGCAAAAAACAAATGTCATTATTGTAAACATTCCGCAGAGACACGATTTAATTCCCAAGTCATGTGTAAATGTAGAAATAGAGGCTACAAATGGAAAAATTCATAAAATTTGTAAGAGTTTTCCAAATGTCCAAATTGTAGATGTAAGTAAATTAGA
This sequence comes from Meconema thalassinum, assembly GCA_946902985.2. Classification (NCBI taxonomy): domain Eukaryota; kingdom Metazoa; phylum Arthropoda; class Insecta; order Orthoptera; family Tettigoniidae; genus Meconema; species Meconema thalassinum. The sequence continues at coordinate 3,649,896 of OX336392.1, read as the reverse complement.
CAGGAAGTTCCACACTCGGCATGGCCTACACTTAAATAGATTAGGAAAAGAGTATCTTAGTGATGAAATCTGCAAAATTGTAAATTCAAATGGTAAGAATAATTCAACAGTAATATCATTAGAGTGGAAGCAGGGAAACTGGTAGAAGAAGCCAAACGTGAGGTTTGGCATTCACATCTTTTAAAGTCAAATTTAACGGAGTGCAACAATGGTATTTCGGATTTGTCTAGCAACAATAATAATAACAATTATGATAATAATAATGTAAATAAATCACCAACACAAGCTTGCAAAAGTAACAAATTTAAAATTTACCACCAGAATGTCCAGTCTCTTTATAATAAAATTGATTACATAAATCTAATGCTTAAAAATGAACTTAAAGACATCTCAGCACTATGTATTTCAGAACATTGGCTGAAAGAGGAACAACTCGAATTAATTCAATTCCCAGGGTTTATACAAGCTAGTAAATACTCTAGATCTAATATTAGCCATGGTGGTACTTGCATCTTCTTAAGAAATAATTTAGATCATGAACAGATAACAGCTTATGATTATCTAATTATGGAACAGGATTTTGAATTCTCTGCTGTAAAAATTCAGCAGTTTAAGTTAATAATTGTATGCGTATACCGTTCTCCGTCAGGAAAGTTTCCTCTATTTATAGATAAACTAGAATTGTTACTCAATAACATGAGCAAAGTAAATTTTGATATAATAATTTGTGGGGATGTAAATGTGGATTTCTTAAAACTTGATAGAAATTGTGAATTATTAAACCAGTTACTAATTTCCTATGGACTGAAACCTACAGTAAATACACCAACAAGAATAACAAAATTTAGTAAAACCACTCCTGATCAAATTTTTATAAATACAGATAAATATCACCATTCAATAGAAGTCTATTGTCCGGGTTTTAGTGACCACCATGGACAAATACTGAGTTTTGAAGTATCCGAAGTAATCAATAATAATGATAATGGAGTAAAATCAAAGTGCAGGTCATTCACTGAATCAAATGTTACATATTTCAATGACTTATTAAATAAGGAAACATGGTCAGAAATTTATGAACTAGAAAATGTAAATGATAAATTTAATGCATTTAACAGTACCCTAAAACACTATTTTGAAATAGCATTCCCCTTTAAACGAAGAACTGTTCAAAATAACAAAACTAGCAATTGGATAACAACAGGGATTATAAATTCATGTCAAAGAAAGAAATTTCTACACAAATTATATAAACAATACCACACAACACCTGAATTCAATTTATACTACAAAAAATACACTAGCATATTAAATAAGGTAATAAGACTAGCAAAGAAAATGCATAATGATAATTTTATTTCCCAATCATCTAATAAAAACAGGGCGATGTGGTCCGTAATAAAGAAAGAAACTGGAAAATCTGCTAAAATACAAAGGAACATTACACTGACCAGAAATAATAAAGTGATTAATAATCCAGAGGAAATAGCAAACACTTTTAATGACTATTTTCTGGAAATTCCGCAAAAATTATTAAATAAATCACAGGTAAATACACTAAATTCTAATAATAAAATAAATATATGCAGTGATTCTTTATTTATAAATCATGTCACAAGTGAAGAGGTAAGAATAGTTATAAAAGAGCTAAAAAATAAATTCTGTGCTGGCATTGATGGCATCCCTGATGCAATTTTAAAGAAATGTGCAGAAAATATAATAAATCCACTTACGCACTTAATAAACAGTTCAATTCTCTCAGGAACTTACCCGGATATTTTGAAGTTATCAAAAGTAATTCCAGTGCACAAAAACGGTTCAAAAGATGAATTAGATAACTATCGTCCTATTACCTTACCAACTGGTATTGCAAAAATTGTGGAAAAAATTATGTATAAGAGACTGATAAGTTTCATAGAAAAAAATAAAATATTATCAAACTCACAACATGGATTTAGAACGGAAAAATCTACACAGACAGCAATTTACGAATGTAGTAATAGTATACTGAAATTAATTGACAATAAGGAACATGTAACTGGCCTATTCTTGGATTTATCGAAAGCATTTGATGTAGTTGACCATAAAATCCTCCTTACCAAACTAAATCAATACGGTGTTAGAGGTCTAGCTAATAAATGGATAGAGTCTTACTTAACAAGGCGTAAACAAATAGTAAGCTTGAGACACAAGGATGATGGAACCAAATTACTTAATGAAACATTGTCCAATGAGGGAATTATTGAATTTGGAGTACCCCAGGGATCGGTTTTGGGCCCACTACTCTTTCTTCTATATATAAATGATATAACACAGAACGTTCATTCACATAAGGAAATTTTGTTTGCGGACGATACAACACTCGTAATAAAAGGTGAAACTAAACAGGTCATACAGCAGTCTGCTGACTCCGTTACAGGAGAGTTAACCAAATGGTCACAAGATAATCGCCTCATAATAAACTATAAAAAGACAGTATGTCTAAATTTCCACACTATACAGAATAGGAATCCTGCGATGCCCAATATAACATTAAATGGTCATCAAATAGAAAATAAATCAGAAATAAAGTTTTTAGGACTATGGATACAACAAGACTTGAAATGGAATAAACATATACAATATCTGAATACTAAACTGAACTCGATGTGCTTTGCGTTACGTATTTTGAAAACCTGCACTAGCATGCACACATTAAGAAATACTTATTTTGCTTATTTCCATTCATACTTAAGATATGGGATCATATTTTGGGGTATGTCGCCAGATGTACTAAGCACGTTTCGGATACAAAAGAGAGCGATTAGAATTATGGCAAATGTAAACTCTAGAGAATCATGTAGACCTCTGTTTAAAGATTTAAACATTCTCCCACTGCCCTGCATATATATCTTTGAAAGTATTATGTTTTTTAAGAAGAATTTAATGAATAAAGATGTTTTTCTTAAAACAAACAATGATGTTCATAGGCATAACACAAGACAAAATCAAAACATTCATATTTCACACACACACACAAGCATATATCAAAAAGGAACTTTTCACACTGGAGTTAAATTATACAATAAACTACCCCAGTATATAAAACTGGCCCCAAAAATAAAAACCTTTGATAGAATGTTGAAAGCTTATCTGCAGTGCCATTGTTTTTACTCAGTAGTTGAATATTTTAGCGTATAGGAGTGATGGAATCTATAACTATATTTTACTTTTTTAATTTAATTTTAATACCTAGCTGTATGTTGTTGTATTTATAGAATTAAGTTTTCATATTATGATAATAGAGTGAGGTGTAAATAGTTGTGCAATAAGATTGTATCTATTAAGATTTGATATTATAATAAGTTATAAATAGTTATAATCTTAGTAATATATACCTGTTAGTTCTTTTATTTTATGCATGTAAATTCTGACGTGTCCTATATCAAAAATGTATTGAATGCATGTATTTGATCAAATGGAATAAATAAAAATCTATCTATCTATCTATCTAAAAGGTGAAACTAAACAGGTCATACAGCAGTCTGCTGACTCCGTTACAGGAGAGTTAACCAAATGGTCACAAGATAATCGCCTCATAATAAACTATAAAAAGACAGTATGTCTAAATTTCCACACTATACAGAATAGGAATCCTGCGATGCCCAGTATAACATTAAATGGTCATCAAATAGAAAATAAATCAGAAACAAAGTTTTTAGGACTATGGATACAACAAGACTTGAAATGGAATAAACATATACAATATCTGAATACTAAACTGAACTCGATGTGCTTTGCGTTACGTATTTTGAAAACCTGCACCAGCATGCACACATTAAGAAATACTTATTTTGCTTATTTCCATTCATACTTAAGATATGGGATCATATTTTGGGGTATGTCGCCAGATGTACTAAGCACGTTTAGGATACAAAAGAGGGCGATTAGAATTATGGCAAATGTAAACTCTAGAGAATCATGTAGACCTCTGTTTAAAGATTTAAACATTCTCCCACTGCCCTGCATATATATCTTTGAAAGTATTATGTTTTTTAAAAAGAATTTAATGAATAAAGATGTTTTTCTTAAAACAAACAATGATGTTCATAGGCATAACACAAGACAAAATCAAAACATTCATATTTCACACACACACACACACACACAAGCATATATCAAAAAGGAACTTTTCACACTGGAGTTAAATTATACAATAAACTACCCCAGTATATAAAACTGGCCCCAAAAATAAAAACCTTTGATAGAATGTTGAAAGCTTATCTGCAGTGCCATTGTTTTTACTCAGTAGTTGAATATTTTAGCGTATAGGAGTGATGGAATCTATAACTATATTTTACTTTTTTAATTTAATTTTAATACCTAGCTGTATGTTGTTGTATTTATAGAATTAAGTTTTCATATTATGATAATAGAGTGAGGTGTAAATAGTTGTGCAATAAGATTGTATCTATTAAGATTTGCTATTATAATAAGTTATAAATAGTTATAATCTTAGTAATATATACCTGTTAGTTCTTTTATTTTATAGATGTAAATTCTGACGTGTCCTATATCAAAAATGTATTGAATGCATGTATTTGATCAAATGGAATTAATAAAAATCTATCTATCTATAATATCCTCGAACTTATTCAGAACACTTCGTGCATTGATGTAGATACATTTAAATTTTGAATTCAAAATCTGATTTTTTGTCTGTAAATTATAGTTTTCTATAAAATCACAATGAATTTCAACAGAGCTTAATGTTTCGTTGTGTTTGTAATCGTCTACGTCCATTTAATCTATAAAATGCAACTTTGGGTGTGTGATACCTGCAGTACTTATTGTCCGTATTTTTTCTCGAGGTGGGCGATCTTCGCTTCACCGCAGATAAGTGTGTTTGGGCCATCTCGAGTTTCCCGAACATAAATCTTGCAGTCTCTTGTCCAGGTTCCGAATATCTTCCCATTCTGCTTCAGGACCCGGCATCTTCTTGCAATATAGCCGTTCCTGGGTGATAGGTGGTCATTTATAAAAATATTGCGTGAAGGGCAATTCAGTCCAATGTCCTGGGTTGTTATAACTCTCTTCTGAATTCCCGCATTCACTATTTCGTCCTTCTTCCACCTGTTAGTGAATTTCACTACGATTCGCCTCACGTCCCCGCCTCTCGCCGGCAAACGATGGGCGACATCGATGTCGCGGAGTCCCAACTCAACACCCAATGCCCTGGAAGCTTGGATCACTAAGTCGTACACATTTTCCCTCGGCATTTCTGGCATTCCACTTAATATCAAATTGTTCCTACGCGTGTACTGCTTAAGGTCTTCTGACCCATCTAACGCTTGCTTCGTATCATTGTTTATACTCGCCAACGACTTTCCCAATTCTAGTGTTCTTTTCTTTATCTCATTTGTGAGGTTTTTGAAATCTTCAAACTGCTCGTTAATGAATTCCGTGGCTTGCTTAATTATTTTTAAGTCCTGCATGAAAGTGTTCCTTAGTTCATTTACAGACAACTGTATCTGTAACCTCCTTCACCAAGTCACAATCACTGAAATTGAGTGGTGGGTGAAAATCGTCGCGATTGCATTTCCACACCTTTTGCGGATCACTTTTTACAGACTCGTAAGCCTTCTTAGAAAGTCTTGTGCATTCCTTGTGGAAATTACGCCCACAATCTCCTTCACAACTAACGAATTTCTCGCTATTTTTCACTTTTTTCCGCCGACGTAATCTCTTGTTATGTATAGTCTCTAGAGCATGAATCGGTATTCTGTATTGTGATAACTGATAACCTTGTCGAAGAGAAGTAATACTTTTAATTGTCGTAGGTGATTGTTAGCCACGATGGTATACTGTTGTATTCCATACTGGAAGAGTAAGAGCGGGAGAGTAAAAGGCATTTCGTTTCATGAATTTCCGTGTGATGCAGAATTAAGACAGAAATGGCTTAAAACTATTTCTCGAGAAAAACTTTTGCGGAATTTTGAGTCAAGAACTTCTCACGTGTATGGGCGACATTTTCTTGAGTCTGATTATCACCCAGGGCTGAAAATAAAGAAATTGAAGGAAAATGTTTTCCCCACGGTATTCGAAGATTATCCTGCACATAAAGTGTCTAAACCAATGAAACATGGCGGAAACCATGGCAAGAAAAGAAAGCGAGAAGACGATACCGTGGTAGATTTTCACGATAGTAATGACGTCACGCCCATAGTCAACTAGGTCTATTTAACCAAGACCAACTACAATCCTCAGACCTTAATGTAGAAAAAACATGGCGGCGATGGTTGCTCTACCAATAGCTAAGATCATGTCATCGGGGTTGTCACAGTTCGTGTTAATTATTATTTTTACTCACCTAAGAGCATAAAAGATATCACAAGACGAGACTAGGTTCCGAAGCCATATGCATCAATAATTTAGACTTACCTGAATAAATTTATCTATATAGTGCTGGCCTCGAATTAAAGGTTTCTTCGTCTTCACCCAAGGGGCAGCTATAATAGTCTCACTGTTTCTGCGGTAGAATAAGAAGCTTTTTGGCGAGTTATCACGATTTGTATTTAAGTTCAGTAATTATAGATTTATATTATTAGCAAAAAATCAAACAGATCCCCAAGTAGGAGAGAAGAAAGTACCCGGTTACTGAAGTGTGTCCCAGCACATGCAGAGTATTTGTGTACACAATCGGAAGGAGAATAGTTGCCTGAAATAATCGAACCTACGCCATAAAGATACAATTCAATTAAGACCTCTCGTGGAATTGGCTAAAATCTTGGGTAAAACATCACACCGAGTTAGTTGATTGAAATATGTAAGGAAATCGACGTGTGGATATCAGAACATAATTATGGAGATTACTACACACAAGGGACACGTTAATATGTTACCATCTAACCTATTAAACATTCGCTGTTACCGTTTGGAATAGTTGTACGCTGGAAATAGTTGATTTAGTAAAGTACTGTAGGTAGGAAAGCACCATCTCCCTCTTACGGAATTATCGCGGCACATCATCTCACAATATAAGTACATAATTGGCAAGGTACTCACAACACTTTATTACACACATCATAATAAAAAAAATAACTTGCAAGCTGTAAGAATCACAAAAGTATGAATAATGACGGAACACAATGAGTTCACAGTTTAGCACAGGGGAAAAAAACTTCCTTAACCAATAAAACAGAAGTTCACTGTAATATTTGGCGTGTATACAAGGCAGTGTATATCTGCTAGACTAGTAAGGATTTACGGAGGCACATGAAGCTGAGCGTTCATGATAACGTCAACCGTTTGATCTTGCCGTAGATGCTCATTGCGTTTTCCCTTGACGTACTTAAGTTCGACACTACCGGTACTGAAGTGTACTAAGCTATTATTATATTGTCACTAACTAGCAGTTCATTGCGGTGTATATTCTTGAGACACTTCTATTAATGCTTTAGTCTTAGGTACTTCAACATCGGCAGTAAATGACAGAATGCCATCGGTCAACTGAACAATCATCACACAAACGAACTAGTCCATAATAAGCGTATTATCACGTCATATTTATACACGATTGCAGTACATAAACGCGAACTGGACTTTACAGACATACTGAAGACACTACAAATTACAGATGAGCAATAGTTTATCCCAACTTTCATCAAACGAAGCTAATCAAAGCTAATATTGTATCCCAGCAACGAATGTAAACAAAGAATATCTCGGGCTTCCGCATACGCCATTTCCACACTTTCGATACCTGCATTAAGGTCTGAGTATTGTAGTTGGTCTTGATTTAACCGAGGCAGGTGAATCAATTGATATTTCTTACGATGACCAAGTTTCTGGTTTGCGAGGTCATGGAGACGCGTCTAGCGAGCGGAAGGTCTTGCTCCAGTGCGCATGCGTCAGTGTTGAACAACCAAAACTTTATTCTCCTTGGCCAAAGTAACCGGAAGCCGCTACCTATCTTCTTTGGGAAGCCGCTTTTTCAAATCAAATATGGCGTGGTAAAATTTTGGTCTGGTGATTTGAAGCGATAAAGCATTCGCAAATTTTTCAAAATGGAAACGGTGATTGAGACTGGCATATATAGCAATCTATAAATTGCATTGAGTCACGGAATTAAACTTGTTTGATGTGACGGTTCATCGTTTTCCACAATGATGTAGGCTACTGTGTAATGAAATTGTGGCGATGAAGCTTTCAGTAATATTTTACTACGGTAAAATAATTATACTTTCGATGGAAATGCAATTTTGGTCAGACAATTTATGATTAGGCTACACGTGTACATACTGTATCTATTAAATCGGTAGCGATTTTTCTGACAAAGAAATTCGCTCATGGAGGTTATGGTAGGCTATTGTTCAATACGGTTTCAATAAATCTCTTCACTTTAAAGTATTTGCTGCTATACAGTATATACTGTAGATATTATGTAGTGGTTTAGTTATGTAATCTTCGATGCCACTGTTTAGAACCATTTTATACTGTGATACCGTACCTGATTGAGATGGGTTAGGATATGCTAAAGATGTGGTTTTAAGGAATGTAACAAGGAGCTCATCTGTCCTTAAATGTCGGAGATGACTGTAATGCTAGATACATGGGTAACCAGTATTTAAAACTTTTGAGATAAGTATTAGGCATCATTCTAGATTTTGGGCTAGAAAATGGTTTGCTATGGAGACATTTGGAAAGGAGTAGGGTGCAGTAGTACCTGTAATAAGAAAGTTCTGAAAAGTGTGATATGTTGTATAGGCCTACAATGTAGTTGCAAGTAGAGTCCTGTTGTAAATTCTGACCAGTTTTGCTCGTGCATTGAAAGTATTATAAAAAGGTACCGGTATCTCTCTAGCCATTTATTTCATCATTACAGTGCGGCATTGTGTGTGAAATGGAACAACATGCAATAAAGAATATAATGCCCCAATAAAGAAACCCTTATTCCCTTCATTTCACACCATGTCCTGTACAGTACCAATATTTCTGTCTTGCAGAAAGTCACCAAATACCAGGTTTATTAAAAATTGTTACATTTGTATATTTTGCGAAAGTTAAAATAGTAGCCTAATTGTGTACACCATGACAACAACATGCTGAAGTACACGAACTGATGTGTAGATAGCTCTTGAGATTGTGGTTAATGAATTTGATGCTTGGAAGTGTATGAAAGACTGCAATTATTACTTAATTGTGTAAACCTAACAGATTTGAGGGGAAAGGAGGAGAATAAGGTACTGCTGTACTCCTGGGAGAGTGATTATGTGGAGTACAGTTACAGTAGGAACTGGTATGAACATTTCTGTAACAAGCAAAGTGAATGTTCCTCCACCTTACAGTTGTGCTGCATACGAAACTCATTGTGTGCCCATGTGCCATCAAGTAATAATAACAGTCTTCGTTATTTCCTATATACCTCCATGTTGTCAAGTCAATACTCTTAAATGGCTTTCAATTAAGTAAATGGTCACATGCTTGTCATGATCTCTAGTAGTTTCATTCAGTTACACTGTACGGGTTCATGGTAAGTAATTGAAGAGATGAAATCTACTTAAAATAATGTGTTTCAATTGGCCATGGTCTTGTAGGTACAAGGGAAAGTTTTTATTGGCAATTACGACATAAAACTAGGGTGGTATGAACTACGTTACAATTATGTGTTTCTTGTTCTAGAGAATGCATAAAAAAAGAAAAACACCAGGTCTTACAAAAATTTCTAATAATGAGTTTTAATGGCAAATTTAGAAGTGGTTTCACAAACAATAGACTACTATATACCTTGGAACTGTCATGTACAAAAATAGTTATGAAAATGAAAATCCACAGCCTGCTTCTAGTCTCCGACCGGGTCAGGAATGGAATGAATGAAGCCCCCATCTAGCGGCGAGGATATGAACCGTGCCGGCTGCCGAGGCCTGACGCACTCGTCTGGGGCAATGATTAAATGAATGACAGATTAAATGAAATGATAGTGGAGAGTGTTGCTGGAATGAAATTTTGACAGGTAAAACCAGAGGACCTGGAGAAAAACCTGTCTGCCTCCGTTTTGTCCAGCACAGATCTCGCATGGAGTGACCGGGATTTGAACCACGGACCCAGCGGTGAGAGGCCGGCGTGCTGCCGCCCAAGCCACGGAGGCTACAAAAATAGTTATATATAATAATAATAAATGCACACTTTTTATTTAGATCGTAGGATTTCGCGGCCGGTGTCAAGTTTATCATCTTGGCTTACAGGATTGAGCCGCGTCGCATATCGGTTATTATTTCCCGACGTTTCGGCTGACATTGCAGCAGCCTTAATCATGGGTAGGTACGAGTTGGTGTCCGTACTCAAACTAACGGTTGTTGCCAGTCAGATGTGCTTGCTTGCCCTGCGTTGACGTCACGCTGATTGGTCCCCGCCCCTGGCAGACGCGCGCTAGTAGAACATTCCAGATGTTGCTGAGTTTCAACCCATCTTCGCGATTGAAATTATTGGGATGCTTCACGACCTCTATTGCCTCTCTAATTAACCTGTTTTGGTATCCGGGAATTTTAGCAACAGTTTCGGTCTTATCAAATTCGATGGCGTGTCTCGTGACGTCAGCATGTTCAGCTATTTCAGATCTGTAGTTTATCTGTTTCGTGTCCCGAATGTGCTCTGAAATCCTAATGGAAACGCGTCTTTTTGTTTGCCCTATGTAAACCTGTCCACAGGAGCAAGGCACTTTGTAAACTCCTGGTTTGGCAGCTTTATCCCATTTGATTTACGCACCACTTGCGTCAGCTTGTTAATAGGATGCATCACAGTAGTAACATCGTGTTTCTTGAGCAGCCTGGCGATTCTATCTGTCAACCCCTGTACGTACGGCAGAAAGGCTTTATGGTGGGGCCTATCTTTGTTCTTTTTGCCAGTTCTTCGGCTTTGTTTCACCTTCCGTGTGGCCCTATTTATTTGTCCTTTGCTGTAGCCAATAGCTAGGAGCGTGTTCCAAACATGTTTCTTTTCTTCATTCACGCTATCCTTATCTCAAATGTGGTTGGCTCTGGTGAGGAGTGTTCTAGCTACCATTTCTTTCTGCGATAGAGGATGATTTGAGTTAGCATGTAGGTACCGATCTGTGTGAGTATCTTTCCTATAGACCCTGTGTCCAAGTGTGTTATCTGTTCGCTTATAGAGCAGAACGTCTAAGAAGGCCAGCTGATTATTTTCTTCTACTTCCATTGTGAAGTTGATGCTCGGATGTCTGGAGCACATGAAGTCTAGGAAGTCCTGAAGTGTGGTGCGTCCATGTTCCCATATCAAAAAGATGTCGTCTACGTATCTGAACCAACACTTAGGCTTCAATGGGCTCTCCTTGATCGCTTCTTCTTCGAAGTTAGCCATAAACACGTTAGCCAGTAGTGGAGAGAGGGGGAACCCATGGCTGCTCCCTCCGTTTGCTGAAACATCTGCCCATTGAATACGAAGACTGTGGAGTTAACGCAGTGTTCAGCTAACTCCACTAAGTCCGTTGGACCTCCTGTGGCTGTAAGTTTTTCCCTGATTAACTGTATGGCATCAGGTACAGGCACCCTGGTAAATAGGGACTCCACATCGTAGCTTGACAGTAGATCACCGTCACTCAGGCTTATACTCGCTATGATATCAGTAAAGTGCTGCGAGTTTTTTCACGTGGGAGGCTGGCGGAGGGAATATTGGCTGCAGTACCTGGTTAATTAGAGAGGTCATGAAACATCCCAATAATTTCAATCGCGAAGATGGGTTGAAACTCAGCAACATCTGGAATGTTCTACTAGCGCGCGACTGCCAGGGGCGGGGACCAATCAGCGAGCAGTGTGACGTCAACGCAGGGCAAGCAAGCACATCTGACTGGCAACAACCATTAGTTTGAGTACGGACACCAACTCGTACTTACCCATGATTAAGGCTGCTGCAATGTCAGCCGAAACGTCGGGAAATAATAACCGATATGCGACGCGGCTCAATCCTGTATGCCAAGATGATACACTTTTTATTGTTGTTTTTTCAATATTGTTGCTTATATTTCACTCACTTCTATACATCACCAATATGAAAAAATATCATGATTATGCTGACACTTTCGTCCAGTGGAACAAACTAACACTCAATATCTAGTGTCACCTCGGATCGTAATCACAGCCATCATTCTCTGGGCCATCATTTGAGTTAGGGCTCTGATATTTCTCTGCTGAAGTTAATCCCAATACTCTTGAAATGCTGCCTGCAGATCACATAATGCCTCTGGAGCACATCTTGAACTCGGATGCGTATTGCCAACCTATCCCAAATATCCTCTGAGGGTTTAAGTTGGGACTGTGAGCTGGCTAAGCACTGTAATACATATTGTGCTGCAGTGGACAAGTATTGTCATGCATGAACACGAATCCATCTCACTGAGGCTGTCATTTTCAATGAAAACCAGTCTATCCGATCCTATATGGCAATGCCGCCCCACATCATCATGGAGCCCTTATGGATACTGTGCACTTTGTAAATCACTCTCCAGAGTTATCTCCAGACATACTCCTTACCATCTGGAGATTTCAGGGAGAACCTGAGCTCTTCAAAGAACAGTACACGGCTCCATTGTGCGTGCTGACAAGCAAACTGAAGTTGGGCGACTCTGTATTCTCTGTCAGATCAGGTCCCATACCAGTTCACCTTGATTGAATACTTTGTTCTCTGAGGTGTTGTTGAACTGTCCTCTTACTTACATTTACATCCCACAACTGCTGCATTCGATTCTAAGCCTCATCCGCGGTAGTAATGATCTCTTGATGGCTCTGGCAATGCCTGCAGAGCTCAGAGGCATTGTTTCAACTGAAATGAAGGGTGTCTGCTATTCATTTCCAAAAGGTTGGAAGGGAGGCTATGTTTATCGGAGTGGGGAGTATGTAACCATCACTTTATGCAGTAATGATATAATTAATTAACTGTAAAACCACTGTGTTTAACAGCAATGCAAATGCTTGTTAGTTTTTCATGATGGAACAATTTGGGGATTATCCTAGATGCATGAAACAGGCGGAGAGTGAACAGTAATGAGTAACCTTTAAACAATGCCAGCCCAAGAGATTTTTCTTTGCTTAATTTAGCAACTCCTGGATTCTTGAATGTGAGTGGAATCTATCTGATAACCTGGGTTATTATAGTGACATTACTAGAGCTCAGAAGAATGCTAGGTAGGGAAATGTACAGTAGCTAGCGATAACATTGTGATATATCTTCCACTCGTCCTTCTGAGTGCAAAACGGGCCGATATATATTCTGCCGTGAAGGAAGCAGGTTGCCATAGCAATATATATATATATATATATATATATATATATATATATATTTATTTTTTAGCGTGTGGCGTTTAGTGCCGGAAGTGTCCGAGGACATGGTCGGGTCACCAGAGGCTGTAGCTGCTTCTATGCGGACACCTATGAGGTGAGCTACAAGTACCGCCGCGTGTGGAGTGTTGTCTGTGGCCTAAAGTTAGGGACCAACTCCGGCATTTGCCTGGAAGAAAGATGGGAAACCACAGAAGACCATCTTCAAGGTTGCTGGCGGGGAGGATTCGAACCTCCTCGCCTTCCGGATGTGAGCGAATGCCTACAGCCACGTCGTAACGACCGCGGCTAACTCACCCGCCATAGCAATGAATGACTGTATGTCATTGTCCTCCACCTCACCACATGCTCGCATTCTTCTAAGCTCTGTACAGTATTTGTAACTAGGAGTTAAGTTGGGAAGGAATCAGCTGCGATCTGAATTTACTTTGGGAAACTACGGATAACCACTTCTACAATGACCGAGAATAGGATATGAATCCACTACTCACTCACCTGTCCTCTAGAAGCTTGCAAACCTCATACTAGAATTAAAATTCATGACAGAGCTGGCAATTAAACCTAGGCCACCATCATAGAAATCTATTAGCCATGGCCAATTGCCAAATTACTGGAATTCACTATTCCATTCAAATCAAGCAAACTATAGCCATATTGCCCTCAACAATCCCTAATTGAGATTTTACATTATAACCGATAGCTCCCCAGACCATAATGCCCAGAGTTGGTTCTGTGCCTCTCGACAATAATGTCAGGGCACCTCTCTCTTCGTATGTTGTCGCACACGATTGAGGCAATCAATGCGAGAAAGACAGAGGAACAATTCATCACTAATGATGACATTATGCCATTTGTCAACCCACACTGATATTCTCAAGTAATTTTATGATTACCCGTTTCGACCGTCACGTGGTCATCTGATCACTAGCGTTGAAGTTTGAGATTGTACAATTATTTAGAAATATGTTTAGCTTGTCTAGTTAATGTTAGTGTTTATGATTTGCAGAGAATCACATTGTATGAAAAAGTTAGTTAATTCTATGATGTGTAAGTTAGTCAAGTGTGAACACCTGTGTGACAACATTGCTTTTCCTTCCAGCACTTCAGAAAATATTATAAATACTTAAAGAAGACGAATCACTGGATATCCCAAAAAAAGGCTATTCAGCCAAGTGTATACAACTGAAAATATCTCTTCTGACTGGTTGACGTCAACTTTTAATACCATTCCAAGGAAAGCAGCAGCAAAACCTTGTGGGGATTATAAAATCATAAGCTTAATGAGTCATGTCCTCAAGATCTTCCTGAAAAGGATACATCTCTGGGACTGTCTTCGTGGATCTCACAGCAGCATATGATACCACTCAGCATCAACAACTACTGCACAAAGTCTACTACATCACCAGAACTGTGCAGACGTGTTTAGAAAATCGGCGATTCTATTTGGAGTTTCAAGGTAGAAAGAGTAGATGGAGAAGTCAAAGGAATGGCTTGCCTCAGTGTAGTGTCCTTTCCCCCATATTGTTCAGCATATTTACAAATGATCAGCCTCAACCTTCCCTTACAAAGAGCTTAATCTATGCAGATGATCTTGCTTTAGTCACACAGGCCAGATATTTTGAGGTAGTAGAAAACCAGTTGACTGTTGCTCTGAAGGACCTCCGAGTACTATAGAGTCAATAATTTGAGACCTAACCCTGCTAAAACTCAAATTGTGCTTTCCACCTACAAAATCGAGAAGCCTATAGAAAGCTTACAGTGTTATGGGAAGATATAATAATAATATCGTATGGCCTCGGGTGCCGGATGCAAGCTTTGTTATTTGACACCCAGAGGGTAGCTTGCATGTCGAATTTCGTTGTTCCTTGACTATGAAAGTCAAGGAGGTTAGATGTTAGATATCTAATCTCCTTGAACACTATAGCACTTTCTAGCAGAGAAATTAGGAACTTTGTGTTGGCGGAAACGCCCGAGATTAATTTTGCCATTATGAACTCGGCCTACTGAATTCAAATGGGTTCTTTGACATGCCAACATCGTATGACATGCGTATCGTATTTTTGCCGCCTTTCAAAAATCACTTACCATGGCCAGGGGCGAACCTGCAATCTTGGGGTTAGTAGACCGACACGCTATCCACTCACCCACCGTGGCAAGCTTATGGGAAGATAAAGACTTGAACATTGTTTCTACCCCAAATATCTGAGTGTTACCTTAGATCGAACGTTGACCTACAGTAAACACTGCAATAACACCAAGCAGAAAGTTGCTGCTCGTAACAACATCTTGCGGAAGCTTGCTGGCAGTATATGGGGTG
Organism: Meconema thalassinum; assembly: GCA_946902985.2. Taxonomy (NCBI): domain Eukaryota; kingdom Metazoa; phylum Arthropoda; class Insecta; order Orthoptera; family Tettigoniidae; genus Meconema; species Meconema thalassinum. The sequence goes on along the minus strand of OX336392.1, from coordinate 3,634,251 downwards.
CAGATCCCAATTTACTAAGAACAGCAGCCTTGGCTTTCTGTTATTCTGCAGCTGAATATGCATGCCCTGTGTGGCGCAAAACATCTCATGCAAAGCAAGTTGATATGGCTCTAAATGAAACCTGCAGGATAGTAACGGGATGTCTCAAAGCTACACCTATTGATAAACTCCACAAGCTAGCGGAGATTGCTCTTCCAGATGTAAGGCGTGAAGTTGCAGCCAAACTTGAGAGACATAAAGCAGAACATAACAATGATCATGGTTACCAGCCACCACTTAGTAGGCTCAAATCTAGGAAGAGCTTCATGAGAAGTACTACTCCCCTCACCGGTCAGCCTGGAGCAGCCAGATTATCTCAGTGGACACCAAGATCTGATTGTAATGATTGGATGGTTCCTTCTGAGAACCTTCCTCCTGGTGGAAATAAAGTCTGGAAAGAGTGGAAGTCCTTTAATCGGCTCAGGAGTGGCGTCAGACGAACTAAGGACAACCTGTTCAAATGGGGCTTGTTGAAGGAATCTTCCACCTTGTGTGACTGCGGGGAAGGACAGACAACTAAACACTTAAATAACTGTCCTAGATATCCTACCTCATATTCCTCACAAGAGCTTGTTGATGCTTCAGACAATACTGTTACACTGTTGCACAATTTTGGGCTGACATTGTTTAGGTTGTCATTTTAGATTTGTGTTACATTGTATTATATTTTATCAACCTTTGGTTTGTCTCCTATGTTGTTTTTTTTGCTACGCTTATGACTTGAAATAAACAACCAGCATACACAGCAAATGTGAAGCATACATAGGAAATACCCAGTTAGGATTCCATAGTGGATTTGGGGTTGGCACCAGAGAGGCATACTGGTGATGCAGGTTTTGGTGTAAAGAAATATAGATATATCTGTAAATGTTTATGCTTGCTTTATCAACTATGATTTGATTGTGTGAAATATGATATTAGTCTAGATGAGCAAGACATACAAATTTTTGTCAACTTGTACTGGAATCAGACGGCTTCAGTAAAAGTAGATGATTGAACCAACACCGGTGGTAGAAAATATAAAACGAGATGTGAGACAAGTCTTATGCTCTATCTCCACTTCCTTTCTATATCTACTCTGAGGAAATATTTCTGAAGCACAGGAAGGAAAACAGTAAGGTATTGTTAATGGAAACACCATAAATGATTTGTAGTATGCAGACGATACAGCTCTGCTTGCAACAAGTGCTGAAGATCTGCAAACCTTACTAAACTCTGTAGTACAACACAGTGCAAGAGAGGTCTGAATTTGAATACGAAAAGGACAAAACTAATGGTTTTGAGCAAACATGTAATTCCACCTGTTAATCTTACTGTAGCTGGGACAACACTGGAACAAGCTCAACACGTGAAATACCTTGGATGCATACTTGATCATTATTGGAATAATGCTATCCCGCATTGAATTGGCTAGAGCTGCATTCAAGAAAATGAAAAAAATCACTGTGCAACAGAGACTTTAATATTGCTCTTCGTATCCGTTTACTATGGTGTTAATTTTTCTCTATTGAAGCCTGGACCCTCACGGAGAACACCAGTAAAAGACTTCAAGCCTTCGAGATGTGGTGCTATTGGCACCTGCTCAGAATGTTATGGATCGATAGAGTACGTAACATGGAAGTGCTGGAACGCCTGCATAAAGAACTGAAGGATTTGCATAACACCAAACAGAAAAAACTTGAATACTTTGGCCATATCATTTGCAATGATAAATATATAAACTCCTACAGATCATAATTGAAGGTAGGAGAGGTCGAGGAAGGCTAAAGAACCTACGCAAATGGTATGGAATAAACACTCCTGAACTATTCCAAGCTGGTAAAAGAAATCGCCCTGACAACAACCAACTTCCAATGAGAGAGGCAGATGACCTCATAGTTCTGCCCCTTAAAACAACAATAACTAACATCCAATGAGGATATGGCACAAGAAGAAGAAGAAGAGGTATAGTATACCAACTAATAAGCCCAATGGTGCACTGGGGTGAAACACTGGTAAAATAGATTGAGAAACATGGATTATAGTTTCTTTGTAAATTGTATCAATATACATATGTAATATATTCACAATCCAGGACAGTTACCCAAATAAATACAGTTACTGTTGAGAAGTAATTAAACTACGGTACAATGTCACAAAATGGCAGGGGTAGATGAAATTCAGTCAGAAATGGTGAAGTATAGTGGGAAAGCACGGCTGAAATGGTTGCATAGGATAATCAAATTGGCGTGGGTTTTAGGAAATGTACCCTCTGACTGGACAAAAGCAGTAATCGCCCCATCTTATAAACAAGGTAACAGAAAAGATGGCAATAATTATTGTGGCATTTCTTTGATATATCCTGTGCATTGTAGAAAAGAGAGTTCGATCATTGGCCGAGAGTAAGATGAATGAAAAACAGAGTGGCTTTAGATCGCAACAAGGATGTCAAGATCAAATATTTAGTATGCGCCAAGTTATAGAGGAATGTTACGAGAGGAATAGACATTTGTGTTTTGTAGATCTAGTAAGAGAAGGCATTCGATAGAGTACCCAGGGTGAAGATGCTGAGCATCCAGAGGGAATATGGTATCGAGGGAAGGCTGCTACAGACAATCAACATTATTTATGTTTGATAATCAGACTGCAGTGATGGTAGGATTAGTTCTTGGTTCAAGGTTGTTACAGGAGTGAGGCAAGGCTGTAATCTCTCACCACCACCACTACTGTCCCTGACTGTCATGGCGACCGAGATGCATCGTGCGTAAAAGTGCTCCTTAGAATACCTGCCGAAACCGCAACATAACTCACAAATAGAGTCTGCTAGGGTGTGTATTATTAACTATATACAACTTAGTGAATATTTAGTCAACAGTCATGACCCTAAAAGCCGTCAATCAAAGAATTTCAGCGTTTGAAGAAAAGCTCAAAGTATTTCAAACTCGCCTAGAGGGAGCCACCACAGCTGGAACGAGCACTTCTACCAACCTCAACTCCGTGAAAGTGGAAACCCTAGCTTCGGAGTTCGAGGCTTTTCGCCTTGAAGTCATAACGGAGCTAAGTGACTTAAAAAAGGGTTTGAATGACCAGATTGTGAAGCAAGAACTTCGAATTGACGAGGCAGAACAGTACAGCCGCCGGAACTGCCTACTGCTACATGGGGTAAGTGAAACTCCAAACGAAGACGTGTACGCTAGAGTAACGGAGGTACTTAAGGACAAGCTTAATATAGAACTGACTATGATGAGCATCGATCGGTGTCATCGATTGGGGAAACCAAAGAGATCGTCTGCGGATGTGGTGGTTACCGGTAGAAGACCAATTATTGTCAAGTTCACCCGCTACCACGAGAGGGAACGTGTCTGGCGCGCCAAGAGACTTCTAAAAGGAACTCCTATCCTCATAACTGAGTCCCTCACAGCATCGCGCAAGGACATGCTCAACAAGGCCAGGGATCACTTTGGAGCAAGGAACACCTTCACTCTGGATGGGCGAATAGTGATAGTGGATTCTGACGGTAAAAAACATTACGTTAACACTCCGGCAGAAGTTGCCTGCTTAATGAAAGGGCAGGTATCGGAAGTTAAGTGAACAGGTTAATGTGTGTAATTGTGAGTGTGTGTTTAATATGTCATTTTAATTTTAGTGTGAGTGATTGCATAAGTGATAGGTGGTTTAATTTTAAATTCAGTGAGAGTGGTTGTTTAACTGCTTCTAGTGGCTTGTGCATACATGAGGAAACAATGGTAAGTTGCATGCTCTCTTCTGTTTTATGGCCAGTGTAGTTGGTACCGTTACATTCAGTCCCAACAGAGATAATGACCTTCACCTTGACAATAAGCCTCCCAGCCCTCCCCAACCCCTGTCTTCGTCTCCCCCCACCCGCAATCATCTGGAAAGGGAATTTTCCGCATTTCCCCGTTCACTGCTGTGTGCACATGTCAATGCCCAGTCCATAATAGCACATCACGCTGAGCTCCAAGCTATTTTTGAAGGAAGCATGGTAAACGTTGTAGCAATTAGTGAAAGCTGGATGAGAGACTCTGTCCCTTTAAACATGATAAGTCTAGTAGGGTACAATTCGCTCTTTCACAACCGACTGAAGCGTCGAGGAGGAGGAGTAGCTTTATTCTATAAAAACAATTTGGCGGCAAAGATTATAAAAACATCGAACCTATCTACTGACCCCTTGACCGAATATATGTTTGTTGAGTTCACTGTTGACGTGACTAAAGTGCTTATTGGTGTAGTATATAAACCACCTAAAGAAGGGAACTTCATGGATTTTGAAGAAACTCTACTAAGACTGTTACCTACCTACGAACACGTACTTATATTTGGTGACTTTAACACAAACATATTAATAGACTCCACTGACGCAAATCGTTTACGGAATATGTTTACCTCTTGTAACATGACAATATTACCACTCGGTCCTACTCACCACGTACACAACCCCCAAGGATCTTCACGCACTCTAATTGATTTAATTATCACAAATAACCCACAGAAAATACTAAAACACGGACAGATTTCAGTACCTGGCATAGTCTATCTTTACACGACCTGATTTATTTAGCTTATTCTCTAAAAACTCCAAAATTTACACCTAAATACATAACATATAGAGACATGAAAAGATTGAACCTTCAAGAACTAACACAAGACGCAATTCTCTGTCCATGGAACGATATACTACACTTGACTGACGTTGATGAAAAGGTGAGCAGATTTAACAAAATACTGCTGGAACTATATGACAAACATGCACCTAAACGAACAGCAAAAGTCACTCGTAAAGCTGCCCCCTGGCTATCAAGTGACATTAAATCCGCAATGGCCGAACGTGACGCATTTCACAGACGTTATAAGCAGACCTTATCAAGTGACGATTTTGAAAAATATCGTGTGCTTAGAAATCGAGTTAAACAAATGATTCGAAATAAAAAGTATGCCTACTTCCAACAGCTAGCCGGCAACTTGAATGCTAGGAGCACCTGGCAGCAACTCAGGTCGGTAGGTATTGGGAGGCGCACTAAAAACACCAATAAGCAGGATATTAATCCTAATGAATTAAATGCTCACTTTGCTCGAGAAATAATTAGTACTGATCCCCAAATAATTCAAACAACAATAAATACACTGCAATGTGTCCCACTACCTCACCGGCCGTTATTCAAGTTTCGTAAAATAGATGATACTGTCGTAAGAAAAATAATAATATCTATCAAATCCCAAGCAGTCGGAATAGATGACATCCCAATTTCCTTTATCGTTAACCTGATAGAAGTATTACTGCCAATTATTACGCACATTTGTAACACATGTCTTTTAGAAGGTTTCTTCCCAACAATATGGAAAGATGCTTTAGTTATTCCAGTTCCGAAAAATTCTCTTGCAAATTCTCCATCCGACTATCGACCTGTAAGCATACTTTCCTCAATTTCCAAAATACTAGAAAAACTTATGCATGAACAACTTCTTCAGTACTTGACGCAATACTCACTACTTGATCCGTTACAATCTGGATTTAAGAAAGGACACTGCACATCTACTGCACTCATTAAGATCACTGATGACGTAAGACGAGCAACGGATGAGCGTAAAGTGACAATACTCATTCTTCTAGACTTCAGCAGTGCGTTCGACACGGACATACTTATGGCTAAATTGCAATCCTTCCATCTTAGCCCCGTTGCTCTCAAATTATTTGCCTCCTATCTTCATAACCGAAGACAACGTGTACTCCTTATTGAAAACAGAACTGATTGGAAGTTCAAAATAAATGGAGTACCTCAGGGTTCAATTCTCGGCCCCCTTATATTCATTCTATATCTGAACGACATCTCTTCGAAACTGGAAAACTGCAATTACCATCTATATGCTGATGACCTTCAGATATATTGCCACACAAAAGTAAACGACATAGATGCGGCAATTGAAAATATGAATCTAAATCTAAAGAGGATCAGCCGCTATGCAACTGAAAACTCTCTTGCCATCAACCCAATTAAAACACAAGCTATCGTAATAGGGCAGACTAAATTGCTTTCCCATTTACACAGTAGACCGCTTTCTTTAATTCAACTAAATGGTGTTGCTATCCCGTTCTCTAAATCGGTAAAAAGTCTTGGAGTCACACTAAATGAAACTTTGAATTGGGATGGGCACGTTACTAATACATGCAGGAAAGTTTACTCGTCACTTCATCCACTTAAGATTCACCAGTCCGTTCTACCCCGTAACTTGAAAATAAAACTCGTCCAAACCTTGATACTCCCTATATTTAACTACTGTGATGTTGTATTAGTAGATGCTACCGGTGAACAAAACAAGAAACTTCAGAGAGCTTTAAATTCCTGCATTAGGTTTATTTTCTCCTTGAAATTTTCCTCACATGTGTCTCCTTTTTATGATCTACTTTCCTGGCTAAAACTAGAACAACAAAGGAACCTGCACATATGTACCCTCATCTATCGACTTCTCAATGAAAGTACTCCTCACTATCTCTCTTGTAATTTTCGTTTTCTTTCTTCCTTTCATGATGGTCACACGCGATCTGGATCTATAATTGCAATTCCTCTACATCATTCTTCTGCCTTCAGCAACTCTTTCCTCGTGTCGGGAACTAGAATTTGGAATAATTGTCCTCGTGACGTCAGAAATTGTACATCCCTTACAACTTTCAAACTTGCATGTAAAGATTTCCTCTTGAATTCGTAGGCCAACTGGAACAATTTGTGTATGAATGTGTGAGTGAATGACCATAGTATAATTTTGTTAAAAATGTATGTCATTTAAATTGTATAGCTTAGCTAATATCACGCAGTCGCCAATTTAATTTAATTTAATTTTTATTTTATTCTAGTATTTAAGGTTTTCCTAGTATTTAAGTTTGGTAAGTTAAGAATAACATATGTGAGTATTCATGTAAGTTGCACTGTGTGTGGTTAAGTGTAAGTGAGGGCCTAGAGCCCTAACTTCGCCACAACAAAGGCACCAATAAATAAATAAATAAAATACTAATGCTTATTTACATGGACTATTTGCTGAAGGGCATAAACTGGTTGGTTGGGATTCAATTAGATGAAAACTAGCATTCTGGTCTATGCTGACGATTTGATTGTAATGACAAGACTCCGTCAAAAGCTTACAAGTCAAAATTTTAGAACTTGAACAGAAATGTAGGAAATAAGGTATGAAAATCAGCATTTCAAAAATTATGGTTATGCCGGTGAGAAAGAAACACAAGAAAATAGTATGTCAAATAGGAGGAACTAAATTGGACCAGGTGGAACATATTAAGTACCAGTACTTAGTCTGTGCAAGCCTCCGTGGCTTAGGCGGCAGCACGCCGGCCTCTCACCGCTGGGTCCGTGGTTCAAATCCCGGTCACTCCACGTGAGATCTGTGCTGGACAAAACGGAGGCAGACAGGTTTTTCTCCGGGTACTCCGGTTTTCCCTGTCAACATTTCATTCCAGCAACACTCTCCACTAACATTTCATTTCATCTGTCATTCATTTAATCACTGCCCCAGAGGAGTGCGTCAGGTCTCGGCAGCCGGCACAGTCCATATCCTCGCCGCTAGATGGGGGCTTCATTCATTCCATTCCTGACCCGGTCGGAGACTGGAAGCAGGCTGTGGATTTTTATTTTCACTTAGTCTGTGCATTCTCTCAGGATGGTAGTATGGGAAAGGAAATAGAGTCAAGGTGCAAGAAAGCCCATGCAGTGAGTACTTAGTTGTGATCTACAGTATTCTGCAAGAAGGAAGTTAGTGTAGCAATGAAACGCTCCCTATATCGCTCAGTATTTAGACCGACCTTGCTGTATGGAACTGAGAGCTGGGTAGATTCAGGGTATCTGATACATAAGCTAGAGATAACTGATATGAGGGTAACTTGAATGATTGTTGGGACAAATAGGTTGCAGCAATGGCAGGAAGGCAGCCTACTCATAATTAAGAGATAAGGGCTGAGTTAGAAATTATCACGCTAGATGAAGCTGTTCGTATGAGCCGACTCAGATGTTGGGGTCATGTGAAAAGAAGCTAATAATTCCGCTGTAGAGTGAAAGAGAAGCATAGGTACCGGTAGACCTAGAAGGCAATGGTTAGATTCAGTTTCGAACAATTTCAAAGTGAGAGGTGTAGAAGAAGAGGAAGCCGCAGTGCTGACTGCTAATACGTGTTCGCAAACAGAGGCTTGCAGACTAGACTGGATGCTGACAGGCAAAACAGTCTCAAATGAAAATGAATGTATGTACTTTTATTTTTTAAACTTTGATCACATTGGACCACTTGAGCTCTTTTATGCACTTTTCTTAGAAGGTTGTACTGTTTGCTTCTTGCGATGCACACAGCAACTATTCATTCGGCCCAATCACAATTTTCTCATTTCATCTAAAATTTTACCTTATTACAGACATCACAATAATGTTTTTATTCTGGTATCGTACAAAAGTACACAATCACAATATTCTAGCTCCTGAAACATATCGACAGCAGTGGCTACACTCGGTAAAGCGCAGCGTTAGGTCATGGCGCCAAGCTCCCTGCTGACTCGGTAGACACGTGGGTTCGAGCCCCACCGTCGATCGTCCTTGAAATGGGTTTCTGTGGGTTCCCATTTTCAATACCAGGCAAATGCTGGGACAGTACCTTCTGACAGGCCACGGCCACTTCCTTCCACATCCTTGTCCAGTTTCATTATCTTCATCATTCCATCTCTCATCCCGGTGTGCAGATCGCCCACGGGCGTCGACTAGAGGGACCTGCACTCGGCCTCTCAGGAGGCCACACAACAACAACAAAAAAGCCCCTGAAATCAACCAAAAGCAGCAAATTACTGATAATTTGAGATAGCTTTGATCCTGTTACTGTTTTACCAAGACCTCAGCCTGTCCCGACTAGACTATGATTTTCCAGCGTACAGTTCAGCAAAGTCAGCAACTTGGAAAATGCTGGACAGTATAGCAGAATTAGGCTGAGAGCCAATGCTTTCCGTACCAGCCCGATTTCCAGCCTACTCGCCAAATCAGGTGTTCCACCTCTTTGTGTCAGACGCCAAGATATGTTTTCATCATATGCTGCCAATGTGCATCAAATGATGCATTATCCTAGCTATCAATCTCTATTCAATACCTATAATCTCACCAGAGGTACACCAACCAGCTGGCTGGTATTAGGCTTGACATCTTGTGCAATGAAATAGGAGTGGCTGCAGGTCTCTTTATGATGCAGACACCTAACAAGGTGTCGTATGTCCGGAAATTTGGCTAGGTCTACATCGAGGTCTTAAGGTGAACAGCACAGTTCATCAATTTCTGGATGTTCGTCGATGGATCGGAGGTGGACAAGAAAGTGGGTTGAGCTTAAATCATTGATGGTGCAAATATGAAGATCTCTTTGGCACAAACTTATATCATCTTTACTGCAGAGCTCGTTGCTATCTATGAAGCTCTACAGTTTGCAATACAGAATGCACGATTCCACTCTCTTGTGTGTACTGACTCTTTGAATTTGTCGCAGTCAATTGCTTCATGTTTCCCGCAACACCCATTAGTGCAACGAACCCATGACCCTCTAGCCAGCTTGACACTGTTGTTTGGTATTCCCTATATTTTTGTTTCTTCTTCTTTCTTTGAATTTGGCCTACTGTGGACCATGGGAAGCAATTCAGTTCCTTTTTCTTCACCCAGAATTTCTTCATCCTTTTGCTGTGGTTCCTCCTCCATTCCTCTGACCAGGTGTTCTTGGTCGTTCTACTGGGTCTATCTTTGAACCCCTTGAAGTTATCAATTTTAGCTCGAAACACAGCCCTATTCCAGCTGTCTTTTGTATGTATGCCAACTTACTCCATGTCTTTTCTTCTACCCGCATTGTAGTCGCCTTTTGCTGGCTGATGTAATTAAAGAATCTTTTCGTTATTCGATTCTCATCCATTCTTATGAGGTGCCCATAAAACTCCAGTCTCCTCTTACGCATGGTGCCCGTGATCTTCTCTGCCTGTCTATGTAGATCCTCATTTCTCCTCTTTCTCCATGTACCATCATTTCGTTTTTCAGGCCCTAGTATCTTTCGCAAGATTTTTCTCTCTTTCTTCCCTTTTTCCCTTTTTTATTCGACAAACAATAAAAATCTGGATCTTCACCTTTTAGAAATCAAAACAGCTACTTTCTTTTATAGGAGACTTCAATGCAGCTTCTCCAGTCTGGAGCTACAACTACACAAATTCAGCTGGTAAAACAGTAAAAGACCTTATAGAGAGTAGCTCTCTTCAACTATTATATAGTAACAAAGACCCAGCAACATTCATTCACCACTCTGGTTCCACAACTAACCCAGATCTCATATTAGTCTCAACAGATCTTACAAACCACAGTCATCAATCAGTACTCGAAGATCCAGGCAGTGGACATAGAATGTCCCTTCTTACTATTACATTATACAGTGAATCTGCTCAAAGTGCAGACCAAAAGATTCGGTGGAACTTACGAAAGGCAGTCTGGGAAAATTTCAGAAACAAACTTGAAACTAAAATGTCGGAAATTGATTTTGATGCACCTCCTAACATCATCCTGAATAAATTTGCTACAGCCATAAAATACATAGCCAAACTGTGGATACCCAGAGGTGCTCAAACAAAATATAAACCTATCTGGTCAGATGAATTGAACAATCTTAAGTCCGCCAGAGACAAAGCAAGAAGAACAGCTGAACTTACTCAGGATCAAAATGATGTTCGGAAATGGCGACAAGCAACAGCAAAATTAAAACAAGCAATAACAATATCAAAAAGAGAATCTTGGAACACATTTCTAACAACAGTTGACTATAGGACAGGCAGCAATAAAGCTCACAAACTTATCAATTCTCTAAACAACAAACACGTAGTCACTCCTTTGAATCCTATTATGATAAATGATAAGGAAATTACAGACTGTCATAAAATAGAAACCCACTTCTGTAAACATTTCACTTCAATTAGACTATCAAAACAGAAAAAGAAAGAAGCCAAGACTCTCAAAAAAAATAGTACAAAAATGCATGAATAATAATGCAGACGATATCTTTAACAATGAATTTTCAATGGAAGAGTTAATGTTAGCAATAAAGAACACACAAGTCAGAAAACAACCAGGACCTGATGAGATATTCCCAGAATTCATGAAAAATCTAGGTCCATGGAAGGATTTGCATAACACCAAACAGAAAAAACTTGAATACTTTGGCCATATATGCTATGGTCTCACCAAAGAATATATCAATAAGAGCAATCTGCAAATAAAACTTGATCCACTCTGTATGCCAGTCAACCCCATTGAATATATACAAGTAACTACAGATCTTACTTTGCTAGAAAAGGTCTGCAAGAAAGACTCTTCACCACATGATCTAAAACAGATCTGTACAATAGAAGAAAGATATCCATCTAATCAATGGTTAAAAATATTTACAGATGGCTCACAAGACAAAGAAAATAGAACTGGAGCAGGAATACATTCATCTCTCTTCTCACTCTACTTCCCAGTAGGCCAAAACAAAATTTGATGCTGAGATAAGAGCAATTTCACAGGCACTCCATCAGTTATTAGGCAGAAACATTGATTATCAAAAATGTGTTATCTTTACAGATTCAAAAGCAGCCATCCAAGCCATCTCGTCAAATTATAAGCCTCAAAATAAAGAACTGAAAGACATTTTTGTATGATAAAAACCCTTCAAAGACTCCACAAACAGATCTCATTTCAGTGGATCCCTTCTCATGTTGGAATAGCAGGTAATGAAGAGGCAGACAGATTAGCAAAAAAGGTATCACACTACAATAACCTGTCAGTCAGGCTGATTTTATGTCAGCAAAAAGGATCTTGAAAAATACTATCAAAAACAGGTATGAACAAATGGCAAAGGAAACAGCAGAAACCCAATTGTGGAAGGACAATGATGCTAAATGGGATCAATATAAATTAACACCAAGAAGAGAAGCTTCTTCAGACTTAACACTGGCCATGACTGCCTTGCAGCTCATCTGAAACGAATCAACATCTTGAGATCTGAAGAATGCACACTTTGTCACGAACCCGGAAGTAAAATGGATAAGGGGCACCTGCTACATTGCAACAAACTTGATGTGACTGCTAGAACTTCAGGAAACCTCACTCAACTCTATTGGAATGCAAGAAAGCTGATGGATTGGAATCTGGGCTAGCCATAGGAAACAACAACAATATTATTGTTTGTTATTATAATTATTAGTTCTTTTTCTTTTATTAATAATGGACTGTTTTCGTTTTTAGGCATCCATATCCAAATGTTAACTGAACAAAATTTATATTTAAAAGCTGTTTTACGAGGGGCATATGACCTTGCTGTCCTGCCTCAACAACCCTCACCATAGAGATAGAATTGCCACAGTGCAAGGCTGTGCATGGTTTGTACAGCCATTTTTCAGTGTTGCCTGCACAATCAATTTCACATTCATCATGGTTTCAGTTTTTCCGTATTGATATCAATATCATAAATTTAGTTGTCCACTTTTCAATACAATTTTCAGTTTGTCCCTATCGGCACATGTTTCAGCACACGTGCTGTGCCTTCTTCAGCCTATTACAATATTATCATACAACTACACTACTACAGCATTAGCATCAATTTTTATCACACATTCCTTAAAAAGATACACTAATTTTGATTCACATTGTTTTATTTACATAGATTTAAAATTCTTAAAATGTTGCTTGAAATAAAATTTATTCCAGAAATCCTTCCTTTGTCAACCATTTAAGATATTGAAGATATGCCAAAACATGTACCAATAGGGACAAACTGAAAATTGTATTGAAAAGTGGACAATTAAATTTATGATACAGCTTGGGGGGGGGGGGGGGGGGGGGGGGGGGGCAGGGGGAGACTGCTGCGCCAACACTAGGTCAGCACTTGCTTAGTTCCTAACTTGACTATTTGCAATCATGTCTTCAACACATAATAAAAAAGGGGACAAACAACAGAAATGGAAAGTCCTACAAGTGAAAAAGGTAAACTCTTACTCATCATTTCATTTAGTCTATTCCAGAAACAACTGATTTCTGTACTGAGAGATGATCTTTCATAAATCAGAATCTACTTTTTAATTAAAATACTCCATTGTGTATGTCTACCCATTATTATTCCCATATCAATGGGGTTGGAGATGTAATGTGGAGGGGGAGGTTTACTGCCGGATCCCCTTCTAGACACCAACTTCAAGACAGGAAGTGAATGAAACTGGGCAAAGAGTTGGAAGGTAGAGGCAGTTGTCTACTGGAAGGCAACTTTTGCATGGAGTCGAAAATGGGGAAACTATATGAAGTTTAGAAGTCGTTTTCAGTGTTGACTGTACAACCAATGTGTACTTTTCAATCGGTCAAAACTCTTTCGCCCTATTAGATTAGGCGAGGTAATTTTATATACCAGTATATCACATTTTTCTGAAAAAAATTGATGATGATCAGGTGCCATCAAGTATTCGTCGACTCCTAGCGACTGCATGGATGGACTGTCTCCATATGATTCGGCCTTCATCCATATACTTCAGATCCTTCACTGACATATTCATGTTGGATTTGATGGAGTCGATCCATCTCAATGCTGGCCGCCCTCGTCTCCAAGACCCTTCCACCTTTCCAAGCATTATTGTCTTTTCCAACGAATCAGAACGTCTCATAATGTGTCCAAAATATGACGGCTGTAATCTTGTTATCAATGCTTGAAGAGACAGATCTGGTTTGAATTTTTGAATTACCCATACATTTGTCTTGTTGACTGTCCAGGGAATACGCAGTATGCTTCTCCAACACCAGAGCTCAAAAGCATCATTATACTTCCTATCTGAAAATAAATAAATTGCATGTACCTTAATATTGTTCACTGATAATGTTTTTCGACCGTCACACGGTCATCATCACAAGGCTTGGTTTAAAATTATACAAGGGGCATACTGAAAGTCATGAACAACATTTATTTATAGAAATATGTTTACTAATATTGCGATACACTGAATACAGCATTTCAAACTATAAACTTTTGTTCAGTTTTCAACATAGTCTCAATTCTTTTGGACACAATTTCCCACCATCGTGGAAGTTTGAAAATACCTTGATGCTAGAAGTAGACTGTAGAAACATCTGTAAGTTTGCTATTATGTTATTGCATGTCTTTCTGAGTGGTGCTGTACTGTTTTAATCAATGTTTCTATTAATGTAATGTACTACCAATTTTAACACTATGGCATTCATAGCCCCCGAAACATGTACTGAAATGTATTTTATGTTCGACCCTGACTATTATGTGTCTGAAAACTGTATCATAATGATGGTCATTATAACACTATTATTCATTATGAAACAGTTTCTCCCACCAATCACAGCTCAAGAAACAGTTGTTTGACCAATTAGATAAGGATACCTTCGCGCATGCTCTCAAAATCCAACATGTCTATATAAATTACCGAAAGTGCACCGTCCATATGTTCGCGTAAATAAACTGGTGAATATGAGACAAGAAATAGCACTGTACCTTAATATACCTAAATCCAATTTCTACTCAGCGCGTTGATTTCAAACGACTACGGTGACAGTTTTGCTGAATACTGGTTCACGATCTGCATATCTAGCATTGAATCACACAGAGCGCATGCGTCGGTCGGCCAGAGAGCTTGGAACACGGAGATATGCTACCTAGCGCACCACCCGATCACAAAATTCTAGTTACTGAACAGATATTTATGAATATTTATGTTAAAACATGTAATAAAGTTATAATTATCGTCGAACATAATCAGTCGTATGCAACTCGCCTATAATGGTAATTAAGACACTCGTATGGAAATTATAAAACTCGCTAAAGCTCGTTTTATAAACAAACTCGTGTCTTAATTATAGCCATTATAGGCTCGTTGCATAATGTACTATTAATTGATCTTGGAATATTAAGGTATTGAATAGGCAGATACTCAAAATCTTTGTCATATTTTGTAACTTGTCAATATGGACCCAAAAAGATGGATTCAAAATTCCCGGAGACAAGTGAAGGTACACACACTCTTAGACCTAGCACAGGCTCAACTTGACAAACTATTGTGGAAGGATCGGTGCATCATTTGGATGGTCCGGATCGACTCCCGTACAACATCAGCACAAATTTGAGGACTAATAGCACCCTATATTACATTCGTACAATCACTCATGGTTCCGTATTGATTAAAAGTCAAATATAAAGGGACAGGAATTCCTGTCCCTTTATATTTGACCCTACATTACATAACAAACAGTGGCGAATCGTCTGCGTACTGGTGGCTTACAGGCCAGTATTTCTTCAGGTGTTCCATCGACTCTACAAAACCAACGTGGAAGACTCGTGTCCTGTTGAGAAAATCAGTGTGGGTTGACAAATGGCATAGTGTCATTAGTGATGAATTGTTCCTCTGTCTTTCTCGCACTGATTGCCACAATCGTGTGCGACAACATACGAAGAGAGAGATAATAATAATAATATTGTATGGCCTCGGTGGCCGGGTGCAAGCTTTGCAATTTGACACCCAGAGGATAGCTTGCATGTCGAATGTCGTTGTTCCTTGAATCACTATGAAACAAAGTCAAGGAGGTTAGATATCTAAGCTCCTCGAACACTATAGCACTTTCTAGTAGAGAAATGAGGAACTTTGTGTTGGCGGAAACTCCCGAGATTAATTTTGCCATTATGAACACGGCCAACTGAATTCAAATGGTTTCTTTGACATGCCAAAATCGTATGACATGCGTGTAGTATTTTTGACGCCTTTCAAAAATCACTTACCACGACCAGGAGCGAATCTGCAATCTTGGGGTTGGTAGACCGACACGCTATCCACTCACCCACCGTGACAAGCTGAAGAGAGAGGTGCCCAGGCATTATTGTCGAGAGGCACAGAACCAACTCTGGGCTTTATGGTCTGGGGAGCCATCGGCTACAATGTAAAATCTCAATTAGGAATTGTTGAGGGCAATATGACTATAGTTTGCTTGATTTTAATGGAATAGTGAGTTCCTGTAATCTGGCAATTGGCCATGGCTAATTTTTTTCTTTGATGGTGGCCTAGGTTTAATTCTCAGCTCTGTCATGAATTTTAATTCTAGTATGAGGTTTGCAAGCATCTAGAGGACAGTTAACAGGAGAGATGAGTAGTGGATTAATATCCTATTCTCTGTCATTGTAGAAGTGGTTATCTGTAGTTTCCCAAAGTAAATTCAGATCGCAGCTGATTCCTTCCCAACTTAACTCCTAGTTACAAGTACTGTACAGAGCTCAGAAGAATGCGAGTGTGTGGTGAGGTGGAGGACAATAACTAGGGTGACCAGATCCAGTACTGTGAAATAGAGGACAACACAGGAAAAATTTGAGGACATTAAGGCAAAAAAGAGGACAAATCTAAAAGTAATAAAACCATATATGATACGGTAAAAATTGAACTTCAAAATGTATTAATTACATTAGTAAACTTAGAACATTGCCACTGAAAATGTAATTATCCTGAAATTAAAAACATGAAATTACACTTAATTTGTAGACTATTTATATTTATCTGAGGATGATATTCCTGCCAACAGTTTAGGTCTGTCCAACAGATATTTATAGAAGTCCTGACGAGAGTGTTCCTTAAAATTGTACTGCACCATTAATAGACCTTTCACAGATTCTATTTGCAATCTTTTTCTTTCATCTGTCCATTGAGATGAAATCAATGAGAAAACCCTCTCCACATTAGCATTGTGACCTGGGATACAAAAGAAATATTCTGCAATTTTAAGAAGCTCTGAGTAGCATTCAATATTTTCACTATCATTGAAATATTTTGCCCATTTTTGACTAGAAGTTAATTTAAGATATTCGCTGTTATTTGAAAACTTCTCTGTAAATTTACTCAGATTACAAAACTGATCAAAACATTTTGCATCATCAATGTGAATACCTTTCCCTTGTAAATACATAATACTTTTTTCAACATCAGTGTATTCCATCTTCTTTAAAGTTAAACTCATCCACAAGAAACAACTGAAATCATCAAAATATGTTACCCATTTTGTCAAATATTCCAAAGATACTTTATATAACATCAATGCTTCATTCATAAATAAATCTGCTTCCTTATCATACCCCTCTTTTCCAACATTTTCTACTACATCTTTCACCTTCAATGAAATGAAAGAACCTTCATATCTATTTTGAAGCATAGCCTTGACACATTCCAACACATTCATGATTTCTAACACAGAACTCTCTTCTTTCTCTATTATCAAAATCATTGAGTGAAATATTGACATTAGAGAATGCAGGTGCCACAAATAAGCTTCACTCAAATTATTTCCAAAAAAATTAATGAGAAGTTTTGGAGGATTTGGCACTGACAAGAAGTAAGACTTCAAGGGAAGAAACATTTCCAATAATCTCTCAACAGCAGGGAACAGAGATAGCCATCTTGTCTTGCTGTGGGAGAGTATTGTTTGTAATTGGTATCAACAAATTCACAATATGACTTCAACTGTTCAGTTCTTACAGTGTAAATTGAGAAATAATTATACAACTTAACAATAAGACAATCTATGTCCACAGATAAAACATCAGTTCCATGTTGTATTGTATTATTCAATATATGAGCAGGGCAACCTATACCTATCATATTCCTATTGACAACATCCTTTAAGTTAGTAAATACATTCTTGCCTTCTCTACGATTTAAACCACCAAAGTTAGTGTTCGTGTTGTCACCAGCAAAGGCCACATATTTCTCTACAAGACCTAAACTAAACACGGTATCCTTAATATACCCTGCAATATTTTCAGCCTTCTTATTAGGAGTTGTCTTTAGTTCTACAACCTTAGTTTTAATACCACCCTGCATATAATCGAAATATTGAATGAGAATAGGAAACATTTTCAGACTTCCATGATTACTTTCATCCGTACACACTCCATAACAAGATATACCTTTCATACATTCTACTGTAACATCAACAGCATGTGGGCCTATTACTCTGTTTATTATACTTTCAGTTTTGGTTCTAGCTGAAGAAATTCTTTTTGCCACTTCCGAATCATAATAAATTGTCTGGTTCAATTTGGGTGTGCAGTCCATTGATCTGTAGCAGGAATGATGAACGGTATGGAATGCTAATGCTCCTTCCGCAGCTAAAAGGCGATTCGTTAATGCTGTAGTTGATGTGGAAGAAAGGTTGTCTATAGTTTGGGAACTACCGCAGCCTTGTACACTTTTTTGTGTTTATTTGAAGAAATGTGACTATCCAAATCTTGAGAACCTACGAAATTAAATGAGCATTTTATATAAATAACGCTCTTTTAAGATTTGTAATTTAATAACTTGTCCGTTGCACACCGCAAAATGTTTCTTAAAATTTATTTTACAACTAATTTTATAAAAAAAATTGACGAAAGCAAGCTGTGTGGTTCACGGTAAAATTATTTTATAAAATTCGTGGATGTATTAGGATCGCCATCTACCGATAAACTTCTGAACCAAGAATCAGCTGTTCAACACACATTGGTTTGAGAGTATGGCTCCAACAAACAAAGCAAAAATTGCAGCTTTAGCTACAATTATATGTCGTACAGTGGTAAAAAGGAAGAAAAGAAATGCTAGGAAGTCCTGGACTCCGGAATGGATAAAAAGAAGAGAAGAGTAGAGGAATGCTGCCCTTGGTCGAAAATGAGTTGAGAAAATGAGAAGATCAGAATTCATATAGGAATTTTCTAAGAATGGAGGAAAGCAGTTTAAAAACTCCTAGATCTTGTTGGTCCCAAAATTATTCAACAGGACACTAACATGAGGCAAGCCATTTCTCCTGAAATGAGACTGCAAGTGAGTTCGAAGCCCGTAAATCTTCGCCTTCACATCAGCCTGGCTTGTGTTCGGTCGAATTTGTGAAACATATTCGGCGATTGAGATTTCTGCCTCCCTTCTTGCATTTCTATAGTGGTATATGGGCGTTTTAACCTCATACAAACACTGATATTTCTGGTACTCGTCCGGTAAAACACTAACAGCTTCCTTAGTCCAGCCGGAGCCTGCCATTTTCGAAGTGTTTGTTTACAAGCGAGCTTCAAAATCTTCTCACCTCGTGGCGCCAGCATCATCTCCATATCAGCTTCCCTGATTGGTTCGTTTCGTAAAATTAATTTAACGGAATAGAACGTCCTATTTTATGGAAAGTTTTATCAAAGGTTTTATAAAACATGAATTTGACCGTGAACAACAGAAATTTTATAAAATTAAATTATTGTACAATAAATTTGAAGGAAAATTTTACCGTGAGCAACGGGCATAAACAATAAATTATAGAACTTACCATGATTTGCTACCGAAACGAAAGTTGCAGTTGGGCAAATTTTACATTCTGCCTCAAAATCATTACGTCCAAGCTTGAAAGTAGGATATTTGGTTTTCAAAGCATCTGTAAACTTGCACTTTCTTTTAGGCATCTTGAATGCGAGCAAATTTCAAACTGGCAAACACACAACACCACAAGACTGCCAATCAACGGAGCACAAACACAGAAACACATTCCCAAACCCAGCGTAGACCGGAAACAATTATTGTAGCGCTGCACATCGGTGAAAAATTAAACTATTGGCATGGCGTCAATATAAACTGCGAAAAACTAAAACATACATACATACCGGTACATTCATACGATAATATAGTAAATTAATAAAAAGGAGGACATTTAGACAATTTTAAAAATTGTTCGCGGACAGAGGACAGAGACGTAAATTGGAGGACATGTCCGCGAAAAAGAGGACGTCTGGTCACCCTAACAATAACATACAGTCATTCATTGCTATGGCAACCAGCTTCCTTCTCGGCAGAATATATATCGGCCCGTTGTGCACTCAGAAGGATGAGTGGACACTATTCGGAAGTTATGGCCCAATGTTTTTGGGAAGACATATCACAATGTTATTGCTGGCTACATTCCCCTGTCTAGCATTCTCCTGAGCTCTAGTAACGTCACCACAATAACCCAGGTCATCAGATAGATTCCACACACATTCAAGAATCCAGGAGTTGCTAAATTAAGCGAGGAAAAATCTCTTGGGCTGGCATTGTTTAAAGGTTACTCATTACTTTTCTGTCAAGGAAATACAGTATATTATGTTCACTCTCTGCCTGTTTCATGCATCTAGGATAATCCCCATATTGTTCCATCATGAAAAACTAACAAGCAATTGCATTTGCTTAGTTTCCATGCCCAAGATCGAGGTTTTAAACCCGGCCGAAGTTGTCGGATTTTTTAAGAGCATTAAAAATCCGTCAGTATGCCTTCCTTCAGGGGGGAAGTAAAGCCGGCAGTCCCATGTCATAGATTTATGGCATGAAAAAAAATATCTTCCACTAATTACACTTGTGGAAGCAAAAATTTGTAGGTTAGTTTGATAACGCTCTATTAGTTCCAACGTTCGCCACGGAATGCTGACTGCGGTGGCATTTAGTAGCCACGTCCACAGCTAGGTGTCGTGGATGGTAGCATTTGGTGGCAATAGTAGGAACTACTTGAAACAATTAATCGTCTGCAGTCCTTACCTGAATTACAGATAACATACATTAATACAGCCATCACAATTAATACCGGTTATCAGACAGATTCTACACACACCCAAAGTACACGGGGCTACATGACCGCGTTGTCGCAGCCCCTATATTAAGGAACCAACCACTTTTAAAAGCAGTGGTTTTACAGTCAATTAATTACGTCGTTTCTGCATAAAGTGTTGGTTACATACTCCCCAACCCTGATAAACCTAGCCTCCCTTCCATTAACCCGGGAGAGGTTGCATTGCGGTCTTTTAGACCAGGTTCGATTTGTTCACGCCACCATTCTTGTTTGCCGCACTCCCCCACCACCATACTTCATCTAATGTCACGGATAGCATCAGCAACAGTTTCCTCTTGTCCGCCAGACCAATTTTGCGTGGTAAGTTGAACTATTTACCAATTATACCAGACCTGGTCTTTTCCACCACACGCGACCTGTTGAGTTTTGCATTTTATGATGGACTCCGAAGAAGAAGATAGGATTAGGACGCTCTTAAAGAGTGTGGAGAAAGAAGAACGGAACAGAAAATAAGCACTCCGAGTGCAACAAGACAGAGTACGAAGGGAACTGTTTGACGTGGAACAATAGGGAGCAGGGGAGTTTGAAGAAGATGATGATGGAAGTGCAGAGGACAACTTGGCTTGTAGTGAACACAACCAAGACTCAGAGGAATCTGTGGATGAACAATATTGTGGTAACCTGTCACATAATTGAAATGCGATACAACACTGAGAAAATGCACCATTTTTAGCCTGTACCGGAAGAAGTACTAGTAATGCTGGACCAGTGTACATGGCTAAAGAAGGTGTTACAACATAGCAAGTACATTCCTCTCAACGAAGGGGAAGGACACGCCGACGCAATCTAACTTCTCACCCACCTGGACCCAAGGGGGATGCTCGCAATGCGATAGAAGCTTTGAGTATTTATTTTCCAGGCTCCGAAATTAAAAAGATTGTGGGATTTACAAATATGTGGATTGAACAAAGACGAGCGAACTTTACACAAGAATGTGATGTTCTTTCTACAGATGTTTGGGAATTGAAAGTCGTGTTTGGGCTTTTTACCTTGCTGGCGTTCTTCGTTCATTGTATCAAAATCTTGAAGACATGTTGGTAACAGATCGGACAGGAGCAGAAATATTCATAACGACTATGAATCAGCGTCGCTTCAAATTTTTGCTTCGAGCTATGAGATTCGATAACGTTCATGACAGACAATAAGATAACACAATCAGATCGTCTTTCTTTAATCCACGAGTTATTTCAGGGTTTTGATGACCGATACTCGCAGTCATATTCACCAGGTGAATATTGTACAGTGGACGAAATGCTCGGGTCGTTTCAAGGGAAATTCGATTTATTTCTATACCAAGCAAACCGGTCAAGTGTGGCAACAACAAGTTTTGCCTTAGTTTGAGCCAGAACATATTACACAGTTCATATGGAAATTTATCCTGGTCAACAACCAGAAGTACCCTTTAGAAGTGAAAATTCACCACGAGCCATTGTTGAGAGAATAGTACAGCCAAAGTCAGGCAGTGGGAGGATTTGACAATTGATATATCCTTCCCCCTGGCCACCTATCTTCTTGAAAACCACCGTCTAACAATATTGTCGGAACACTCCGAAAAAGTAAGTAAGAGATTCCTCCAATATTTATTGCACCAAAAATGCCAGTCAACATCAGTATTTTTGGATTTAGAGTTGACTGTGTGTGGCTCTCTTATTCTTCCAAGAAAAATAAGGCCATCCTAATGATGTCCACTTTCCATAATTCTGACAAAATCGATGAGAGTTCTGGAGAATCCAGGCCACCTGAACTTTTAACCACTTCAACATGAAAAAAGGGAGGCGTGCATCTTGTCAGTTTCAACGACTAGCTGTCGATGGCGACTCACTGTGTTCGTATTCAGTTCATTAACCTTTAAAATGAAAACAATTCCAAGGTATATACCATAGTATTATTTGTGAAACCACTTCTAAATTTGCCATTAAAGCTCATTATTAGAATTTTTTGTAAGACTGGTGTTTTTCTTTTATTGGCGAGTTGATATGCATACTCTAGAACAAGAAACACATAACTTAATTGTACCGTAGTTCATGCCACCCAAGTTTTATGGCGTAATTGCCAATACAAATTTCCCCTTGTACCTAAAAGACCATGGCCAATTGAAACACATTATTTAAAGTAGATTTCATCTCTTCAATTACTTGCCATGAACCCATACAGTATATCTGAACGAAACTACTAGAGATCATGACAAGCATGTGACCATTTACTTAATTGAAAGCCATTTAAGAGTATTTCGACTTGACAACATGGAGGTATATAGGAAAGAACGAAGACTGTAATTATTACTACTTGATGGCACATGGGCACACAATGAGTTTCGTATGCAGGCGAGTCCACGTGATGCAGCACAATTGTAAGGTGGAGGAACATTTACTTTGCTTGTTACAGAAATGTTCATACCAGTTCCTACTGTAACTGTACTCCACATTAATCTCTCTCCCAGGAGTACAGCAGTACCTTATTCTCCTCCTTTCACCTCAAATCTGTTAGGTTTACACAATGAATTAATAATCGCAGTCTTTCACACACTTCCAAGCATCAAATTCATTAACCACAAACTCAAGAGCTATCTACACATCAGTTTGTGTACTTCAGCCTGTTGTTGTCATGGTGTACACAATTACTATTTTAACTTTCACAAAATATACAAATGCAACAATTTTTAATAAACCTGGTATTTGGTGACTTTCTGCAAGACAGAAATATTGGTACTGTACAGGACATGGTGTGAAAAGAAGGGAATAAGGGTTTCTTTATTGGGGCATTATATTCTTTCTTGAACGTTGTTCCATTTCCACACACAATGCTGCACTGTAATGATGAAATAAATGGCTAGAGAGATACCTTTTTTTAATACTTTCAATGCATGAGCAAAACTGGTCAAAATTTACAACAGGACTCCACTTGCAACTACACTGTAGGCCTACTGTCCATCCACCAGCTTAATGTCCATGGCAGGAATGCAACGAGTCAGCTGGAGACAGCTCGCCTCTGCGCGAACGACAATAGTGCCAACCTACTTCTGACCCGTACAATTTCACAATTGAAACTAAACGGAAGTAGCAGTGGACGGACAGTATACAACATATCATCACTCTTTTCAAAACTTTCTTATTGCAGGTACTACTGCACCCCACTGGCCCCGCACATTTGCAAATGTCTCCATAGCAAACCATATCCTAGCCCAAAATCTAAGATGATGCTAGTTTCTTCAAATAAAATATCAAGAAAGACAGGTCATACAATCACCGACCATTTTGTAGGCCTAATACTTATCTCAAAAACTTAAAGTACCGGTTACACGTGTTTCTAGCATTTCAGTCATCTCCGACATTTACGGACAGATGAGCTACTCGTTACGTTCCTTAAAACCACATATTTAACATAACCCATCCCATCTCAATCAGGTACGGTATCACAGTATAAAATGATTCTAAACAGTGGAGTTGAAGATCACAAAACTAAACCACTAAAAAAGTGCGGTTACATCCAAGCAATAACGCCAAGATTACACTTCTTTCCCACAGAATATCAGGACGTACCCTATCTACAGTATATACTGTATAGCAGCAAATACTTTAAAGTGAACAGATTTATTGAAACCGTCATTGAACAATAGCCTACCATAACCTCCATGAGCGAATTTCTTTGTCAGAAAAATATCGCTACCGATCCATTAGATACAGTATGTACAATTGCAGCCCAATCATAAATTGTCTGACCAAAATTGCATTTCCATCGAAAGTATAATTATTTTACCGTAATAAAATATTACTGAAAGCTTCATCGCCACAATTTCATTAC
The DNA here is from genome assembly GCA_946902985.2 of Meconema thalassinum. Lineage (NCBI taxonomy): Eukaryota > Metazoa > Arthropoda > Insecta > Orthoptera > Tettigoniidae > Meconema > Meconema thalassinum. The sequence continues at coordinate 3,609,727 of OX336392.1, read as the reverse complement.
ACAGTAGCCTACATCATTGTGGAAAACGATGAACCGTCACATCAAAGAAGTTTAATTCCGTGACTTAATGCAATTTATAGATTGCTATATATGCCAGTCTCAATCACCGTTTCCCTCTTGAAAAATTTGCGAATGCTTTATTGCTTCAAATCACCAGGCCAAAAATTTACCACGCCATATTTGATTTGATAAAGCGGCTTCCCAAAGAAGATAGGTAGCGTAGCGGCTTCCGGTTACCTTGGCCCACAGATTACCTACTACTACAGATAGCCGACAGCCATGCTAATTCTTGGCACCTAAGACTTCAGCGCTGTCTGGTGTTTGGCCGTGGTACTAGTTGACGTGTAGCACGACCGTGCGGGTAGCCTACCCCACCCCTTCCCCTCGTTCCACTAAATATTCTCGTCCTAAATTCTCTATCCACTTCAATGTTCCGAAAATCACAATCTTCCCAATACTTATAGCACGTTTTTAAGTGAGGAGATAATCATATGATCAACAAGAAATAAATCACAATCAAAATACCAATAACATTTTTTTTTAATAATACCTAAGTGGGAAATTGTGAATTCCTGAACTCTGAAATGAACAATCACAGCATTTAGGACATGTTAGTTAGTTATTGTTGTTTAAGGGGCGGAACTACGACGTCATCTGCCCCTATTTTAGGACATGACCTCATCAATAACTTACATGTTTACATTTCTTTCAGTTGCAATTGGAGCCTATTGCATTGGTGACAAGAATTAGGCTACTAAAAGGCCTGCAGCATATTACTACTCACCTTAAAAATAGGGTCCCTTCCAATTAACAACATTAGGCCTAATTAGGCCTATAACCAATCAGTTATTCGAATAAACTGCAAAGGAAAAGTACTGGGAAGGGAGAATATTCATATCTTAAAATGCTTGATGCTGTTAACAATAACAGTAAAATGTTAAGAGAGAATGCTAAGTAAACAGGTGGTGTAACCAGAACACACTAAAATTGTTAGTGCACTTAGTGCCAAATTCATTGGGAGACTGAAATTTCAGAAAAATAATTGGATATTACAAAATGTCTATACAGTAGTTCATTTCATATTCCCTTTTAAAATATATCCAGTTCACCAATTTTTACAGGGTGAAATACAGTAAGTACATCAAAAAAAATCATCGCACACTAATACAGTAAATTCTATGACATCCTGTGAAGGGGAAAGGAGAAATAGGACTTTCAATGAAAAACAAGAAAAACCTCAATACTGCTAGAAATCATCGTTTTATTTAAAAAGTTGTCAACGAAGAAAAATAACAGCGAGAGCCAAGATCACACTTAGCAAAAATACAGAAATCAAATCTGGTCCTCCTAAAAGTACGTGTTGAGGCATGTTCCTTTCTTCTTTCTTGCCAAGGCATAACAGTAGGCTATAGCACAGGATAATGAACCTCTTCCCTCCTTTATGCCATGGCTAACACTGATGAACAGCAAATTCCTACAACACATGCAAGTTTGTATGTTGAAGCAGTAAACTTAATAAAATATGTAATGCTTCAAATGGAGAACTTGAATTTGCTGATATGTGTATAGTTGCACCTACTATAACTACATTTTAAAAGAATCACTTATTGTAGAATCATTGTGTTGTTGATATTAATTCATTTAGCCCCATGTATTTGGAAGTATGTAGGATTTGTATGATAATCTGTGTTATTGTAGTACCTGTAGTAGTGTGTACTGCTCGGGTCTAAGCTTGGGTAGATTATAGGCTAGGGAATAACCCACCCACCAAGGGAAGATGATTAAGAGAAGGAAGTAGATTTGGGATTGGAAAAGAAGGATAGAAGAATAGGAGGAGAGTCCCACAAAAGTTATTAATTTGACTTTTAATCCATTTAGAAGCGGTTGCCACCGCAAATATGTGCTCGGATACCTAAAATGGCTACGAGCTTGGTCGAGGCTAACGGGAGCCGCAGATAAGGCTTGGGCAGTTTGCCAGAGAGAACCTGTAGTGTATTTCCTCCCAAGCACGAATGAAAGTACTATAGGGAAGGGTGATGATCTGGCCAGACAAATAGTAAAAGCTTTATTGTATGTGAACGAGGGCATAAACCTAGGAAGAGCTAGGAAAGCCAGGATCCTGCCTGACCGTATTATCAGAGAAATGATGAATCCAAAAACAAATATTTAATTTATTTAACAATGCAGGACGTTTGAGGAAATTAACAATTATGCAATATAAGTTTAATAAACATAGTTCATTTGAACTTTTTAACAAATAGGGTCGCAGACCTCTCCACATTAAACAGTTGCTCCAGGCAATTGACAATTTTAAGGTTTTTTAAACCGTGTATTAAAATCTTGGTAAGATTTCACAAATAGGCAAAAGGGAATAATTAAAGTTTTTAACATTTACAGGAGTACAAGCAGTGTACTATATGAAAACTCTGAAAGAACATTCTAACGAGAATAACAACTTCGAAGATAACGAACTGTAAAACATAAAGAAAAAGGAAGTTCCTACAACTTCTTATATTTAAACAGAATTACTTTGTGAGATTTATACAAAGAGAGCAGGTCACTTACTGTGAACCTGAAAAATTAATAAGAAGGAAGGTTCTAGACCTCTGATACTTTGAATAAGACTCGCCAGTTAAATGAGGCAGTTTTCATTTAGCGAGACCAAAAAATAACTCACTCAAGAGTTGAGAGAATTGTTTTCCCTGCTGTATAGGAAAGGGACAACGTGAATTTAAAACTTGTATCACACAAGCAATTATGCAGAATTTACTTAATGTTAAACTAGCAAAGTTGGTAGGGCACCTCGTGAGTAACACCTTATAGAAAGTTACAATTTTACAAATAATGGTTGTTAGTAGAAGGTTAAGGAAAGATCATTGGGATATAGGATCAATGTTCATGGCCGTATTTAATATAACCGGACGATCGCGACGCGGTAGAAAAGTTGAGCAAGCACTGATTATCACTGTAGTATATGAAGATGGATTCAAAGTTCACTATAGAAACACTAAAGTTCATGAAAAAGAAAGTTATTGCAATTATTTATAAGGAAGATTCCTCATTTTAACTAGCATTTTCACAGTGCGTGAACAATACTTGACGACAAGACTCGTAGATAGAGAACAAGTTCTAGAAGGTTCCAGAACGACCTTAGCAGAAAATGGGGTTGAGAAAATCCAACGGAGGAAATAGTTCTATAATTATAGGCAGTGGGTATTAGATAATATCCCACGTAGCGAGAGGGTTTCTCGTTTAAATAGCTTAAGAAAAGCTCCTTTTAGTAAGGTTGGCTTACAAGAAAAAGCTCAACATTGCAAATCCCACGAAGAGTGATTATTGCCCCAAAGTAAATAGTTTCACACTGCCTATAAATTATAATTAAAATCACTTGGAAGTTAAAACCATGAAGATGAGGTTAAAACTTTTTAAAATGGTACTTATCTCGATTTCATGTTGAAGTCGGAGTTCCTTATGGAGACTATCTAGCCAACATGGCGTAGAAGAGGGTGAGCCTCTTGGTTTGAGGAGGCTAAGCTCGAGCGGAGCTTTGACTGTACGAGTCAACTGCAGACGAGGAAGTGGGAGCAGCTCAGCGAAGCACTGAGAGACCACGGAAGGGGGAGAGAGTGGGGGTAGGAAACAAAAGGTATACATATAAACATAACCAACTTAATAAAAACAAAATAATCTTCTTTTGCTGAGCTGGTCTTCAAAGAGTTGACAACAGTATCTGGTAGCCAAATGGATGTGGAATTCCTCTTGCGCGAGGAAAAGTTGAAGAGCTTCAGAGATTTGTTGTCATATGACGCTAGGTGGATCACAGAATATATATCTGAAACATACTCACACAAAATATAAGAAATTTGCACCTAGAGGAGAAAACAAATGATCACTGTTGGTGTTTGACAAAAGGGAAGGAAAGAACGTGCAAAAGCATTCAAAATTGTGATCTCAGGTACCGTGCATTCCAAGAATGCACCAAAGCTGCGTGAACCTGAGAGAAATGTGCATCGCAGTGGTGTTGACGAGTGATGAGGTTCCTTGGTCCGTGCATAGTACAGAACCAAATACATTGGTCGGTGGCTCACTCACTCATTCGTAACACCACAGTGTTTTGAGCAACAGCCCTAAGTTAGCATTATTGGAATAGAAAGGAATACCAGATATCACGGCGGGCAGTTGACAGGCCCTTCTCTTCTCGCCTGACCCTCCCCTGTTCTTTCTCCTCACCCCGCAAGTTCACAGAACATGGAAAATGAACCCGAGCAGTATAGCCTACTTTTTGTAATTCAGGTGACGAGTGGAAAGGAGGCAGCCATTGCCTTAAGTTAGGATCAATCCCAGCGTTAGCCTGGAGTGGAAGTGGGGAAACCACGGAAAACCACTTCTTGGATGGCCGAGGTGAGAATCGAACCTACCTCTTCTCAGTTCTGGCTCACGAAACTGATTGTGAGTCGTTCCAACCCTCAGACCAGAATTAAATTACTTGGAAACTAGCCCAGGACCTTAGGAGTGGCAGCTACCACACCACAAGGTGGTATTATGGTAGCACTGAATGAAAGTAGCACGAGTGATAACATTCTCCATAAGGGGCAGATGACCTCGTAGTTCCGCCCCTTGAAAGAACAATAACTCACTACCTATAGGTGTATTTTCCAGAGTTGGAATCTGACAATTCAGCACCACTGGGCAAAAACAGCTGACGACTAGATCGCCCGCATGGCTTGTTGCCATGGAAACTATACAGCCCTGCCAATTTGAATGATGCTATTTCACCACTTGCTTGTCGCCGATCAGTCGCTTGTTTGGTTGCCTCCAGTGCACACTCACCTTGCTGCGTTTCATAATCTGTTGTTTTAATGAGTTATAATTGTTTGAGTTATACTTATTTATACTTTATACTTATATTTATACTTATGATTCATTAGAGACCGTTATTTATGTATGTAGCAGTGTTAGTGTCAGTTCTGAGCATCAGGCGAACCATTAATTCCATTCAGTCGCGCGCAGGAACGTAGGCTACCGCCTCTGCTCTTGTAATTAGTAAGACTACTGTGATTAGCTTCTGTCTTCTAAAGGGTGACTTAATAGTCTACACAATGAGCCTATATTTTGTAATACAATTGTGTGTTACTTGTGACTTGAAACTTATTCTACAGGAAATATAAATAACTAAAAATCACGGAAACAATCACGTGTTGTCGTTTCGCTTTGATCATTTTTGCTTTATGATAGTATTCGTAATATTGTTATTGCTATTCATTACAATAATTTAGGTCTCTCCTCAATTTGACGGGCTAATATTTTGTTTTACAGTTTGCACCGAACAGATTTAAGCATTGGTTTGTTTAAGATTTTGAAAACCATCTGAATAAAAAAGTAATAAATGTAATAACGGTGCTAATGATATTATGAGCATGAGGAAAAGAGCGGGAGGATGGAAGTATGCGCGTGGTGGACAGCAGCATTCGTGGCACCGCTGCCTTTAGTTCAACAGTTCTCCGCCGAACTGTCAGATCCCAACTCTGGATAATACACCTATAACATTCTCTATAGTACATAAATTAGCCAAAATACCTTATGAAACGACGAGAAATAAATCAGGGAATGAAGTTTAAATAGATGTTTCCTCCTCCGCTCTCTGTGACCCACCCAAGCATCCCAAAAAGAATCACGACTTATATAGGCAAAATTACAGCTAAGGCTGCCATTGTTCACATCAACTATCATCAAAACAGTACTACCAACCTCGCCAACACCTGACCATTCTAACCTTCGTTTCGTCCATTCCAATGGTTTTTGAGAATGGTTACAGCCTAACGCGTCCAGATCAATGATTATTTTATCAACAGTGATTTTGTATGCCACTTTTTATTATCAACAGTGATTTTGTATCCCACATGTTGGCAACAATTTGTGCGCCTCAGTGTGTGCCGCTAGAGTGGACTTTGTTGACAGTTGAATGAGATGCAAGTGCTGTCGGAACATGGCAGCCGTTTTTAAAAGAGCAAAATATAGAAACACATATTTACATACTGGGCGCCAGGGAATGTTGTCCGCAGTGCCTACAAGCTGCTGCGAGAGATTAAGTCACCAGTTACGTTGGTAGCACGGCTGTCGCTTGTATCATAACAAACAGTAAACTTTATACTCACCCAGCCATTCATAACATACTGTTGCACTCTTCCAATAATCTAACTATACGCACTGACGATTTCGACAGCTCACAGCCCACACACGTGGCCTTCGCCCTATCAGGGACACCGTGCTGCGAACTAAACTGATGACGCAACCTCTCGCATCTGCAGAGAACATTTCCTGGCGCCCCGTACTTTAGCACATATATGATGTGCAGTAGTGACCAGGGTTCCTAATTTCAATAGGCCTACGTAATATCGCCCAGAAGATGAAACAAGGAGACAAGGTATGTAAAAGTCACATTCATGTCTGATGCAAGTGTATAAGCTGCGTTCTACTTTCATTCAGAATTAATACCTAGGTAAAGTAACATGTGGGAATAAATATACTAGCTAGCCTATATCAACCATTACTTTGGCATACAATAAACCAATTATATTTGTCTTGTATCCATCTCGCTGTTACAGAAAATCATCGACACTAATTACCAAGAATATAATCGGCCCCTTATAGAGAATGTTATCGCTCGTTCTACTTTCATTCAGTGCTACCTTAATTCTGAATGTAAGTGGAATGCGGATTATACTTGCAGCAGACATGAATGTAACTTTTACATACCTTGTGTCCTTGTTTCATCTTCTGGGCGATATTACATATTAAAATTAGGAACCCTGATTACTACCAAACCTCATGATGTGCTAAAGTACGTAAATATGTTTTTCTATTTATTGATATTTTAAAAACGGCTGCCATGTTTCGACAGCGCTTGCATCTCGTTCAACTGTCATCATCGCTCACTCTAGCAGCACGCACCAAGGCGCACACATTGCTGCCAACATGCGAGATACCAAATCACTGTTGATAAAAAGAACTGGGATACAAAATCACTGTTGATCAAAAAAAGAAGTTCATCGGGATGCGTTAGGCTGTAACCATTATCAAAACCAATGTTGTACGAAAAAATTAATACATATTTATTACAGCGGAGCGATATACTGCATAATAATTACAGAGCATATAACAAAAATAACTCATTTCAGCCATGGGGGAAAAAAAATCATTACAGAGAAGTGAAAATATTGCACACACTAGCCTAATTAAGAGCAGTGAACCGAGTGCTGCGCACTAGAGACTAAACTGGGCACTTCTTTGTTTGGCAGTACTGTTATGGTACTGTTTTGAAGATGATTGATTTGAACAATGGCACCCACAGCTGTAATTTTCGCTAGCCTATATGCTGTGATCCTATTTGGGATGGCTGGGTGGGTCACTGACGGCAGAGGAGGAAACATCTATTAAAACATCGCTCCTTGATTTATTTCTCATAGTTTCATAAGGTATTTTGGCTAATTCATCTATTATAGAGAATGTTATCGCTCGTTCTATGTTCATTTAGCGCTACCTTTATTTTAGTAAAACACAGAAGCTATTTATTAATGTAATGGACATCTATGATTGATCCAACCCATAGGACTGCCACCCTCACCTTTCAATAAATAATGTAACTAATCCACATGTGAGTCCACATGGGTCACTAATACCCAAAATTCCTCCAGCTTGATATTTGGGGAGTGGGTGTAGGTGGGAGGTATACCTCACCCCACACAAAAAACAAAATTGAACCACATGTCTTATGCCTCTTCCGATTTACTCTTTCTCGTTTGGTTTATGAACTCTCAAGTGAGCTTCCCTTTGTTGAAGAACTGAGACTGCAGATGCTTTTGCCAACAACACATGGTTTTGAGACACTAGTTCAGGAAATGAAGTCTAAGAAAGATAGCATCTGGCAAGAATTTTACGCGACTGATGCGATGACATCACGGGACTGGACAGAGAGCTCCTACGAGCTGAGGCACCTGGTAACGAGATTCTCGGTACATGGTTTCCACTTCAAAGTGTGTAATACCGTAACAGAAGATTTCATCAGCCAGACTTAAATTGTGTATGTGCCCTATGTGGTAGAAGATGTGATCGATACCACGTGATGTGGTGTGGGCAGAGGAGGTTATCTCTGTCTCAGTTCTGTTCAAACTAGTTGTAATTTCATACTGCATATTTTGTGCTTTAATAAATTTATTATTATAAAAATAACTAGCTTCATTAAGTCAGGTTTTGGATCAAGAGATCTTACTAAAAAAAATAATACTTAAAACATGGCAGTTTTCAGATTGGCCGAGTGAGTAGACCTAATTAGACAGTAATTACAAGTTTCGAACACTTCAAGTCGCTTACAAATTGATTAGGTTATGTTAGTCGCATCGTAGTCATTGTAGGCCTACATGTTACAGCCCACATGCTGTACGATTAATTCAAGTGTACAAAATTAATGAATGAATTATTAAAACAGTGCATTCTACTCCGGGCGGTGAAGGTCACACTTCACCCATCTAGGGCTGAGATGTAGAACTACAGTAGTTACAAGTACTGCCAGTGACAGCGAGACAGAGGTTATCGAGAGGGCGGGCAAGGTAGTCCCAAAGACTATTTTACAAAACAATTAATTTTCTTTTTAAACAGTTACAGCTGAGAGCTGACTGTAGGATGATCACAGCATTGCTGACTGTTTCTGAACACACAACAGCGGTATAGTGCTCAGAGCGAGGGGCAGAACAAGATGCGTCACATTTTCAAGCTTTAGCACGCTTCCTTTTCAAGATCGTATTGTTTGTGGAGTTTTCATGTGGACACTGCCGTGAGTATAGAAATGTGGGAACTCTAAACCAAGATATAAACTGGGAGCATAGCGCCCCCAATGGGTGGCTGCAGCAACTCTGGAGGTTGGAGATTTGATTCCCCGCACTGACAGAAGCTGTCCTGAGCGTTGTTGTTCCATACTCCCTCCCAGTGGCGATTACTCCATGGGCAATTCCATGAAAAGTGAGCCAACAAGTAATTTTTAAAACTTTTTTTATTAAATTTGTTTTATTGATATTTGGACTCATAAATATATACTCGTTCACATGGCATAAGCGATTAAAAAATATATATATTATTTGGCAGTGTTTTTCACCTACGTTGTTACATACACATGCTGGTTGATACAGGACTAGTTTTTTAAAGATCTTTGTTTGTTTGTAAAAAAAACAATAAAAACAGTTGGCAGCCTGGGAAACATGTGAATAGAGTCTACAACATTATATGAACTTCTGATACTACTTTCATTGAAGTAAGTATAGGATTTAATGTGTTATTAATATTTTTTGTAAGGCATTGCAGCTTGTAACACCCGTAACAAAATACATGTAAACGTTTAATTATCAACAAGGTGAAATGTTTGTTTACAAAAACCTTTTGTGAAAGTGAGGTTATGTTCTTTTCAAACATCAAGATTATAAATTTGATGTGTTAAAAGTTTATTTCACCTGAAATTTGGTGTTACGGGTGTTACAAAACTAATGTTACGGGTGTTACAATATAACAATGAAACACCCGTAACACGAACTAAAATATTTTTCTTTGCTCACAACTAAGCTATTTGTATATTTTAACAGGTAGGTACTCATCATTGTTAAGTAATTGGTAATAAACAATTAAAAAGTCCAGTTTTTATGTTTAAATTGGAACTTCTTTGTTAGTTCTCATGGCAAAGGAGCTATGCATGGAATTGGTGGCACGGCCAAAAGAAATGTCTGGACAGCTGTAAAATCAAGGAATGTTTTAATTGATAATGCCAAACACTTTCACCAGTATGTTGACCAAGTCTTCAAAACAAAAATTAAGTCATTGTACATCGACAAAGAAGATGTCAAAAAATGTGTACCTTTCTTGAACAAGAGATGGGAGAAAGTCGTCCCCATAACAGGAGTTCAAAGTTGCCACCATTTTCGCCCTTAAGATGATCAAGATCTTCTAATTTCTAAAACTGCAACTTCCTTGATGAAGAGAGTTCCAATTTTCTTAAACTTAGATGAAGCTCTAGGAGCCAAGAGGCGTCTGAAATTTAACGAGGTCTACACAGACACGGAACTGTCCGACTATGAAAATGACGACCCTTCCCGACAAGAAATTTCCTTCATTTCTGAGGGCATAAAAGTAAAAGACTTTGTCGTGCTGGTATATGAGGGAGAGTATTTCCCAGGACAAATATCTGAGGTTAAACTGGACAGTGACCATCCTCTGTTTAAGGTACAGTGTATGATGAAGTCAGGACCAAATTGGAAATGGCCTTCACCTCCTGATGAAATGTTTTATTCAACAGAAGAAATTCTTAAGAAAATTGAGTGTAGTTAAGTTATTCCTGTATCAAATCGTGGAGTTTTTAAAGTGGTAGAACCCCTTTTAGAGGAAAGGTGGAAGAACATTGAGTAAAAGAATGCCGAAGTATCATACTAAGTTATGAACTCTTTGTGATTATACAATTTATTGTTCTGCAAAATGTTGTGCAATATTTACTACCAAGAAGTGTGTTATCCAAGTAGCCTACTAGAGAATATTCTGTGTTTCAATCTAATTCTTTAAAAATAATTGAACTCTGTACAACTTTATCAATAGGTTTTAAGGTCTCTTTTTAACTGTAAGTCTATAAAAAAATTAAATTGAGACAATTGGGTATTTTTTGTATTATCATTGTGTTGTTTGAGTAAAAGTGTAATAATTTACAAAAAAAAAAGTTCATTTAAACCTCTATATATCCCTCACAACCTTTTGCTAGTGTTAGTATATGCATTTCATCTACCAAAATGTGTTAAATTAATATAAAACACGTACATAAACTGTAGATTGTTGTACTACGTAACACCCGTAACAATGTTCGTAACACCCGTAACGCTACGGTTTAATTTACTGAGTGGAATGCAAAACATTTAAAAACATAGAAACTGCACTATGGTATAGTCTGTACTTTAATACACAACAAATTAATGTAAATATAAATTTTTCTCTACAACATTCACAGAGTTTGTGGTATTAACACATGTCCATCAGACACCATGTCCATATTCTGTAACACCCGTAACACCTCTTTTTAGTTTTTTCCAGCATTTATGAAAGGACAAAAACCAGTTTTGATTGTATCAAATTGATTGGAATTTTATGGTAAAAATTTTAGTATTGTTATATTTAGTTAAAAACTTTCAGTTTAGTAAAGAAAGTACAATTTAAGTGTCCGAATGTAACACCCGTAACCATGGAATCGCCCCCATGTAGGACGTGAGGATCATCACTTTAAATTTAATTTAAAAAGTGCCATCAAAGGAATCTGACTAAATAATTACAGAATAGCCTAATTATTGATACATACCTTGAGTCATCGACTGAGAAGCGATGAAAGGAGCGTATTTCCAACCTCTACTTTTGCAGCCAAGAACACAAGATTCTGAGTGATGTTTTCCCATAACCTACATACAAAATATACAGAATGAGGTACAGAAAACATGAAATACAAAATCTAACAAAAAAATAATTAAATTAGGCTAAAGTCATTAAATCTAGCTTTCTACGACTACGGAAGTCCACAAATAATAATGCATGGCTCTCATAAGAATCCTATTGATAATATCAGCACTCTCTTAAGAAATCAATTTAATAATACATAATGCATTATCGGTACTTACAACAGAAATGGAAATACCGGTACTGGTTTACAGGTTACATCCAATTGAAAACGCCAAGATTACGGCACTTCTTTTTCACAGAACATCAAGAAACACATGTATTTAAGGTGATTGATATTGATAATTGTTGCTGTAAGGGGCCTAACATCTACGTTATCGGCCCCTATTTAAGGCGAAATCAATCGAAAACTCTGGGAAAGAAATATTGCTGTAATGTACAGGAAATGTAAATACACCGCCATGTTTGAACAGAACAGAAGTAGTGTGCGGGAAGCAATGCCGCCAACCGACAAAAATAATGTTTATTTAATGATAAGTGCCGTAATTATCGTCTGTGAGCAAGATAATTGCAAGGAAATGTCAATTAGGAATTATGTGTATATTTATTGACTAAATATAGTGATATGTTTGCAATTTAATTACAACGTTGTATCATGCATATGTTGGCAACACGATATACACGATATACAGCGCTCCATACGACTGGCACGTGCTACTACACCGATGGTGCCAAATGATCCCTATCTGGTTGACACCCCCCCTTGGCCATGGAGAAGAAAGCGGAAGTTGTTCAAAACTGACGCATGCGCACAGGAGCAAGACCTTCCGCTCGCTAGACGCGTCTGAGGTCATGGTAACAAGTCTGTTGAAGTTCAGACAGATAGTCAAGCACGGAATAAATTTGCTGACACTTATCTTCATTTATATCAAAACTGTGGCGTGCCAATAAAAATATTTAAAAAAATGGAAATGGAACTAGAATCCCAAAAGCGATAACTTCACCAGTGTGATAACCAATACCATGCACCTATAAAATATGTATTAAATATTAACGACTGTTGAGTTGGCAGCAAGCACAAGAGTGTAGTGCAGTATCTTTCACGTGTTCTTTGATAGCAGGGGGCAGTGAGGATCAGTGTCAAAAAACAATGGTGTGTATCGTGTGAATTGTGAACCTTTCCACAACGAATAATAAAATATGTATTCTGGAGGAGTCTATGTGATTTATTAGAAGTGAACCTAACATTATATGGCGATCGTGAGAGGATTCATTCACAGTAAAAGGCTCCCGTGAAGAAGGAAGATGGGAAGACTCACGAAAGAGAGAACTGTAAAGCAGCGGTTATTTACGCGCACACACAAACAACTAATGGCGTCGTTAGAAGACGATGAAACTGAAACGGAAAAAGTCCAAGTGCAACTTGAAATCCTTCGAGAAAAGTATGATGATATCTCTAATATAGCTGGATTAATATTTCAACAGATGACAGACGACGAGGGTGATGATGACGAAATAAAAACGGAAGGTGAATCAGCTGATGATTACAAACACAAATTCCTTAGCTGTAGAGTGAAAGCAACACGTTTTATGAATCCCGTTGCTTCCATTACCCCCTCCACGAAGTGTTGTGAATAACAATGTTTGTGATAAAAGAAATATAAACTTCCAAGAATAGAATTTAAGAAGTTTTCTGGTGAAATAATTGATTGGTTATATTTTTGGAGCCAGATCCGTAAAATTCACGAGGATGAGGACACTGGGAAGGAAGATAAATTTCAATATTTAATTCAGGCTAAGCCAGAAGGTTCCAGAGCATATGAATTAGTTACGGGTTTTCCAACAACTGCCCAGAATTATGACAAAGCAATAGAGAGTCTTCAAGCTCGATTCTGTAGAGAGGACTTGCAGGTGGAAGTTAATGTTCGTGAATTGCTCGAACTAGTATTGACGAATGCAGTCAATTCCAAAGAAGGCCAACACTGAGTAGCTTGTATGATAAATTAGAGTCACATCTCAGATCACTGGAAAGTTTAGGAGTTACTACAGAAAAATGTACTGCAATGCTCTATCCCCTAATTGAATCATCTTTGCCAGATGACCTATTAAGAGCATGGCAGAGGAATACTTCCTTCAGGTGTGATTTCGTATCCAAAGATCGTTTGCAGCAGCTCATGGCTTTTCTTCAAAATGAAGTAGTAAGTGAAGAAAGAATTTCATTGGCTATGAAAGGGTTTAGTATTAGCCCATCCCAAGGATCTAAGATTAAGGGAGACAAGAAACCAAGGGATGTCATTGAACCAAATATACCTACTGCTTCTGCTTTGTTTGCTGATGTCTCTAAGAGACGGGAGTGTGTTTTTTGTCTTAAACCTCATTCGAGTCAAGAGTGCATTTAAGCTCAAAAAGTGACTGTAGGGGAGAAAAGGAAAATCTTGACTAATAAACACTGTTGTTTCAATTGTTTAAAGAAGGGCCATGCAAGTTGAGCTTGTAAATCGATCGTCAGATGCATTGTTTGTGGCGGAAAACATGTGGTATTAATGTGTTATAAACTCCGTGACAAAGAAAATGAAAGTGTGTCCAAACAGAATTATGAGGGAGACAGGAATTTGGTTCACCAGGATGGCAATAATAATGCATTTTATTAATCCCTTAACGAGTCAAGGACTCATATACAAAGGAATCGTACAGTTTTATCTTGTTGGCGACAAATTACAATTCAATGTTTAGTTTACAAAGTTTTCAGTATGAAAATATATACAATATTTTGTAGCTTTCATAAGTTGTTGTACACAATGTGTTCTTCTTTTGCCTTCTCAGATTTTGGAATTTCTTCAAACTGACATTTTATAATCATTTCACATAAACTGTTTTAGCCTCCTTTTAAAGATTTTAATTTTTATATTTTCTGGTAGTCAATTGAACTTTACAAAGGCACTATTCTTAATGCTATTACTGCCATATTGTTTGGAATTGATATGGAAAAGTGATATGTCACCTGTATGTCTAGTTTTGTAAGCGTGTAAATCAGATTGTTTTGTGAAGTTTAAATTTGTGTGGATACCTTTGTGTAGGATTTGGTACATCAGGACATTTGATTTGATTTCTGCATTTAGGGCTACTGGTTGAATTTTACTCGTAATATAAAGGTGTTTGGTTGGTGTTAAAAAGGGTAGTTATAAATATTTCTTATGGCTCTATTCTGAATTGCCTCAATTTCCTTTTTTAGGTAATTTGAGCATTTTATCCAAATCGTATTCAAATATTGTACGTGGCTATGGATTAAGGAAAAATACACTATCCTGAGTAGTATTTTGGGATATAGTAGCTCAATTTTTTTTATCATCCCAGAGGTAGGTGACATTTTTTTAACTAATGCATCAATGTGCTTTTGCCAGGAGAGATTTTCATCTATTATTAGGCCTAGGTAATTGACAGAAGAGACCCATTAAACTGCCTTTCCATTCAGCATTATATTCTGAGTGATGTCTAACTTTGTTCTACGCTTAGATATTATTAAATAATTTGTTTTATCTTCATTCATTGTTAATTTATACCGACAGGAGTGGCTACGCTGGCTAAAGCGCGGCGTTAGGTCATGGGGCCAAGCTCTCTGCTGACTCGGAAGACGCGTGGGTTTTAGCCCCGCCGTCGGCTGTCCTTGAAATGGTTTTCCGTGGTTTCCCTTTTTCAACACCAGGCAAATGCTGGGACAGTACCTTCTGACAGGCCACGGCCGCTTCCTTGCCCACATTCATCCATTCATCTCATCTCTCATCCCGACGCGCAGGTCGCCCACGGGCGTCGACTAGAAAGACCTGCCCTCGACCTCTCAGGAAGCTACACGACAAAAACAAATTGTTAATTTATTTGACTGGGTCCAGCCAAGTATTGTATTCATGTCCTCCTGCATGTGTGTAATCAGCGTGTTAGTGGTGTACGCATTGTAAAAGGTGCTTAAGTCATCTGCAAACAATGTTATATTACCATGGAAACTGAGTGTTGCTATGTCATTCATGTATACTAAGAAGAGGGAAGGACCCAATATTGATCCTTGGGGCACACCGTGGGTAATATTTACTTCCTCACTTCTGTAGCCATTTATTTCAACATACTGCTTACGATTAGATAGGTAATTTTTAAACCATGTCCAAGCTACTCCTCGGATACCTGCTTTATCAAGTTTCCCTAAAAGAATTTCATGGTCAACAGTATCAAACGCCTTTCTCAGGACTATGAAAAGGCCACTCGCTGTCATCTTATTGTCTATGACATCCTGCAAGTTAGAGATTATATCAATTGTGGCTATTTCTGTGCTTGATTTTTCTTGGAATCTATACTGCCCTTTGTAGAAGTAATCATTTTTATTTAAAAAATTAACAATACTGTTTTTACTACTGTTTCGAGTACCTTGGATATGGGTGAGAGGATGGAAATGGGTCTGTAATTGTCTGGAATGCTTTTGTCACCTCCTTTATAGACTGGTACGACTCGTGCTATTTTTAGATCATCAGGCACCAGACCAGTCTCTAACGATAAATTTATTAAAGTAGTTAGTGGGCTACTTAGCATGTCAATGGATTTTTTAAACAATTTTACAGACATACCATCTTTGTCTTGGCTACTTTTCATTTTAAGGCTAATATAATATTGCGAATTTCCATCTCATTAGTCGGGGTCATAAATATGGAATCTGTATTGACATTAATTTCATTAACTTTCTTCCCTGGGAGGATGTTTTTGTCTAACTTGTGTGCTATGTTTATAAAGTGCGTGTTTAGAGCATTGCAAATATTTTCTTTTCCTGTGAAAGATTTACCGTCAAGTATTATCTCACTGGGACCATCTTTGTTTTCAGTTGTGCAGTTGTAGATCATTTCATTGATTACTTTTCAAGTATCTTTTATGCTATTGGCGTTCAATGTTAATTTATGTTCATAGTGCTCATCCTTTAAGAGGTTGTTTTTTCTGTGAATGTTAGTTTTAAGTTTGGCATGTAGTAGGTCCCTTTGTTTTATTAGCTGAATTAATTCTGTTGTTATCCATGGGTTATTGTGGTTCTGGTGTATTTCCTTTTCTTTGTTGGGTGTCTGTGTCAAGATTTTGTGTTTCATGGCGATGTAAGATTCTTTTACATCATCTAAACAGTCTATTTGATTGAGATCATTAGAGAATATGTTTCTGTTCACGTACCAGAAATTTTTATTTACGTTTTTTGAACTAGACCTTTGCTTGTTGTGGGGGTATTTAAATGTCATGTTCGAGATTGGGCTTTTGCCTGGATAGTAATTTGACCAGAAAATCTCAGTTACAAGAATATTATGATCACTAATATCACTATTTATATTGCTTATCCTATAGGTATATTTACAGTTATTAGTGGCTACCTGATCAAGGAGTGTACTTGTTGTTTCACATATTCTTGTTGGATACCGAGTATAGCCTTGTGTGAAACCATAGCTTGATAGTAGATTGAGGTATGATTTGGTTACATTATTTTTGTTTAGTAAGTTAATATTTGTATCACCAATGCATAAGCACAGATTGGCATTGTTTTTCGAGAGAATGTGCTCTAGAGATTGCATGAAATTTGTTGCGTTATTTATGTTAGGAATATATACTGCAATTATATTAATAGTATGCAGGTTATTGAAACGAACAGTATCACTTCTTATAAGCTCTAACTGGATCAAGCTATGGTTACTCTCAACTAGGTTAAGAACTTTTATATTCCATTTTTTGTGGACATAAACTCCCACGCCTCCACCATCCTGATTGTTGATCCTGTTGAGGCGAAGAAGGAGCTCTCTCCTTTCATCGTTGTCCTTCTTTCTTAGATGCAGGGATCATAACATCATTCCCAACTGTGTAAAATTGAAGCAAACTATACACACTCATAAAGCTATGAGAATTTATCAGCGCGCTAGCAAGGCACTCGTTATCGAGAGGATCCAGAACTCTCGTACTGAATTGGACGCAGTTTCCCGTGAGTTATTACACTTACATCTGCTTCTTAGTAGCATTCTCTCAGAGGAATTGTGGCTGTTCTTTGAACGTATCTCCGCTATTCAGGCCGAGAATAATTTTTGTCGGGCTGTAGATAGACAAAGAGCTAAGTTCCTTCGATTGTCCTCGAGACAAACAGCTCCTCGTACGGTTCTTGATACTAGTAAAGTTGTAGTCAATCTTTCTAATACCCCTTTAGATGACTATCAAACAACTTTACTAAGCAGAGGTCTCAAGTTTGCTCTCGCACCCTCCAAAATTCCTACAGAGGAGTTGATCACATCCGTTGAGGCTGCCATCTACAATTTACCTCCAGATGAAGCTGAAGAAGTTAGACAAGAAAGTGTGAGGATATTAAGATCCTCTAAAGTACCCACACCCAATTTAACTCGGGGTGAAAGAAAGGCATTGAAGGAACTAAGAAATAATGACACCATTTCTATTCTTCACGCTGACAAGGGAAATGCGACAGTGGTGATGGATACCGTTGAATATAAAAGTAAAATCTCGATTCTGTTATCTGATCCTGTCTACAGACTGTGCACTCGTGATCCAACCACTCGTGTATCCAATGCCACTGCTAAGCTTGTTAAACTGTCATCTATTCCAAAAGAAGAGGGAAGATGTCTTATTCCGAGAGATGCTGTTCCTCCGAGATTGTATGGTCTTCCAAAAATCCATAAGCAAGACGTCCCTCTTCGACCAATTGTTAGCACAATAGGTTCTCCAACGTTTGCTCTTGCGCAATATCTCAGCAAGTTGCTTCAGCCGCACTTGGGGCGCACACAGTCCTACATTAGGGATTCAACCCATTTCGTCGAAAAATTGTCAACCATCGCCGTTCAACCAAATGCTATTTTGGTGAGTTTTGATGTAGAGTCCTTGTTTACCAGAGTGCCGGTGGACTCGGTCATGTCACTCATCAAGGATTTGTTTCCTGAGGACATTGCCCGATTATTCCACCACTGCTTGTGTTCCAGCTATTTCTTGTGGGATGGTAAATATTACGAGCAGACTGATGGTGTGGCCATGGGAAGTCCACTCTCGCCTGTCGTAGCAAATTTTTTCATGGAACATTTTGAGGGGGAGGCTATATCTTCGGCGTCTTTCAAACCTGTGATTTGGTGGAGGTATGTGGATGATACGTTCGTGGTGTGGGAGGAGGGTTCTGAGAAACTGAACCACTTTCTGAACCACCTAAATCAGCTGCATCCTTCAATCCACTTCACAATGGAGCTAGAGTCAGGTGGATGCTTACCTTTTTTGGATGTTCTTGTGAGGAGGAAAGCGGATGGCTCCATGGGGCACAGCGTCTACCGTAAGCCAACTCACACTAACCGTTATTTACATGCGGACTCCCACCACCACCCAGCACAAAAACAAGGAATTATAACAACTCTAGCCAAAAGAGCGGAACGTATTTGTGAGGCATCAACTCTTCAGGAAGAGTTACATGCCTTACAAACCATGTTTAAGGGTAATGGCTATAATGAATCCACTATATATAGGTCCCTACATCCCAGAAGGAGGGATAGACAACCTTCTCAGAGCTCCGACATGAGAGGAACTGCTTACCTCCCTTATATTCACAACACCACTGACCGCGTTGCTAAGATTCTCCGCAAGCACAAGATAAAAACAGTTTTCGGCACTATGACGAAAATTGGTCAACGTTTAGCATTAAACAAAGATAAATTGTCCCCAATACTACAACCTGGGGTGTATGAAGTCCCATGCACTTGCGGAAAAGTCTACATTGGACAAACAAAACGATCCATTGCCACTCGCATCAAAGAGCATCAAAGGAACATCCGTCTAAACCAACCTGACAAATCAGCTATAGCTGAACATGCCCTGTCTTCAGGGCACGATGTATGTTTCAAGGATGCTCATGCGCTTGCCCTTGTTAAGCACAACTGGTCTAGAATTATAAGGGAGGCAGTTGAAATTCGTAAAAATCCCAATAATTTTAACAGAGACACTGGATATCAGCTAAGTGACACTTGGCTACCAGTTATTAAGGATCTAGGGAGATAGTTCCTCTCAGTCGCTCTGTTCTTCACATATTAAAAATTGTACATTTTCCCTCTAGGGCTCAGAGCCTGGATTTGATCTCCTTTGTTCGTCACTGGAGGAGTTTCCATCTGATTATTCGCCGTTGACTGTATGACGTTAGGTATCGTTCAGCTACTATTCCCTTTTGTTTATGTTTCCTTATATCCATCTAACCCTCCCACCTCCCCCCTCCCTCCTCATTCTTCGAGGTGTTTCTATATTTTCACACCTTCTTGTTACCTACTACTCTGTCCGCCGTTCCACCATGGTCCATACAGTTATTTCTGGCAGCTGCTCTCTGGTGACGAACAGAGGAATTTATCTATATTTTTTGTAATCTCGTTGATATACTTTCTTTGGCCACATTGTTTATTTCCATTGAAAAAGGAGGCAAGGTTTCTCCGAAACGTATGGTTTTAAATTAAAAATACACACGGCATTAGCCCAAAAGCATGAATTATTTATATAATAATCCGGGCCGTGAAAGCCTTAATATGCATATCAGAATAGTTGTTTCGGTTTAAGTATTTAGCTTCATTACTTTTTACCCAAGTCTCGGTTACCACGATAACATCTAGATTTTCAACAATATGTATTAGTATCTCGATATATTCTAGTTTATTTTTATGATTCTGCTATTTAGGTAAAAACACTTGATTTGGCTAACCTCATTTTTAGTGTCTGCTGCGTAGTCGTGGATACAGTCATATTTACGCTCATCAATTGGTGTATAAAGTCAACATCAACTATTAGGTCCATGTCTTGATTCATTATTATTTCTGTGAATGGGATAGCTGAGCCTTGTTGATGGAAGAGTCTCTTACTAGCCTTTCAAGCACAAATTGCAGCGGTCACGAGCGGGATTGTAGGAGAGTGTGCGACCCTCACTTCAAAGGACTATGCAGTAATCATCGCTGGAGCAAACGACGTCTATAGAAATGAGAGTAAAAAGGTAATCAAAGATTTAAAGGGTACATTGCCATCCATGCATATCACAAATGTCATTATTGTAAACATTCCGCAGAGATACGATTTAATTCCCAAATCATGTGCAAATGTAGAAATAGAGGCTACAAATGGAAAAATTCGTAAAATTTGTAAGAGTTTTCCAAATGTCCAAATTATAGATGTAAGTAAATTAGACAGGAAGTTCCACACTCGACATGGCCTACACTTAAATAGGTTAGGAAAAGAGTATCTTAGTGATGAAATCTGCAAAATTGTAAATTCAAATGTTAAGAATAGTTCAACAGTAATATCTTTAGAATGGAAGCAGGGAAACTTGTAAAAGAAGCCAAACGTGAGGTTTGGCATTCAGATCTTTCGATGCTAAATTTAACAGAGTGCAACAATGGTATTTCTGATTTGTCTAGCAACAATAATAATAACAATTATGATAATAATAATAATAATAATGTAAATAAATCACCAACACAAACTTGCAAAAGTAACAAATTTAAAATTTACCACCAGAATGTTCAGTCTCTCTATAATAAAATTGATTACATAAATCTACGGTAATGCTTAAAAATGAACTTAAAGACATCTCAGCACTATGTATTTCAGAACATTGGCTGAAAGAGGATCTACTCGAATTAATTCAATTCCCAGGGTTTATACAAGCTAAGGGAAAGGGAAATGGATAAGTTGAGGTTGGATTTGGTTGGGATTAGTGAAATGCGCTGGCAGGAAGAACAGGACTTTTGTTCAGGAGACTATAGGGTCATTAGCACTAAATTAAACAATGGCCAAGCAGGGGTTGGCCTCATATTGAGTAGGAAACTTGGACAGCGGGTGGAATATTATGAGCAATATAGTGAACTTATTATTGTAGCAAAAATCAATACTAAACCTATCTGCACCACAGTGGTACAAGTCTATATGCCTACCAGTCAAGCTGATGATGAGGATGTTGAAAAGGTCTACGAAGAAATAGACGAAATTCTGAGGTATATCAAGGGTGATGAAAATGTTATAGTAATGGGAGATTGGAATGCTGTGGTAGGAAAAGGGAGAGAAGGGAAGATAGTAGGAGATTTCGGATTAGGTGAAAGAAATGATCGAGGAAGCAGGCTGGTAGAATTCTGCACCGAGCATGAGTTGGTCATAGCTATCACCTTATTCAATAACCACAATAGAAGAATATACACATGGATGAGACCAGGAGATACAGGGCTTTACCAAATCGACTTCATTGTGGTCAAGCAGAGGTTTCGAAACCAGATTTTGGATTGTAAAACATATCCTGGTGCTGACATAAACTCTGACCACAATCTGGTTGTAATGAAATGCAGATTAAAGTTGAAGAAACTGAAGAAAAGTCAAAAGCCAAAAAGGTGGGCAATAGACAGACTAAAAGAGAAGGATGTAAACGAAAGATTCAAGAAGAGTATAAAGGAAGGACTAATGAAAAACCCTAAAGAAACTTCAATTGCAGACGAATGGGCACTTTTGAAGAATGAAATAACAAAATCCGCAGAAGAACACATTGGTAGGAAAGAAAGAATAGGTAGAAAACCGTGGATCACTCAGGATATACTAGAATTGATGGATGAAAGGCGGAAACACAAGAATGTAAGAAATGAAAAGGGGAAAGCAGAATACAGACGTCTGAGAAATGAGGTTAACAAGAAGTGCAAGGAAGCGAAAGAAGAATGGTTGAAAGAGAAATGTGCAGGTATAGAAAATTGTCTGAAATTAGGAAAAGTAGACACAGCTTATCGAAGGATTAAGAATACTTTTGGGGAAAAGAAGACTAAGTGCTGTAATATTATGGACACAAATGGAAAGCCTCTAACAGATAGGGAAGAAAAGGTTGAGAGATGGAAAGCTTACATAGAGAGTTTGTATAAGGGAAAGGAGATTGAGAATCATGTAATGGAAAGGGAGGAGGAAATTGATGTGGATGCGAAAGGAGATTTAATATTGAGATCAGAATTTGATAAAGCTTTGGAAGACTTAAGCAGGAACAAAGCACCAGGCATAGATGATATACCGATTGAGTTGCTACGCTGCATAGGAGATGAATGTCTGATCAGGTTATTTCACTTGGTGTGCAGGATTTACGAGTCAGGTGAGGTAACCCCTGATTTCAAGAAGAATGTAATCATCCCTATACCAAAGAAAGTGGGAGCTGACAGATGTGGAGATTACCGTACAATCAGCTTGATTACTCATGCTTCAAAGATCCTATCTAGAATAATTTACAAGAGGATTGAAAGCCAGATCGAAACGGAGTTGGGTGAAGACCAGTTTGGTTTCAGGAGAAATGTAGGAACAAGGGAAGCTGTACTAAGTCTTAGGCTGATTTTGGAAGGTAGAATAAGGAAAGATAAGAGAACGTTCATGGCTTTTGTAGACTTAGAAAAGGCCTTTGATTACGTTGATTGGACTAAATTGTTTGACATTTTGAAATCGATTGGAATAAACTACAGTGATAGGAAGGTGCTCTACAATCTATACAGAAACCAGACAGCAGTCATTCGAGTTGAAGGACATGAGAGAGAAGCTGGTATTCAGAAAGGTGTAAGGAAAGGCTGCAACTTATCACCCATACTTTTCAATCTTTACATTGAACAAGTAATGAAGGAAATTAGAGAAAAAAATTAAAGTGGGAGTGAAGATTCAAGGAGAAATAATTTCAACTCTGCGATTTGCTGATGACATCGTCATCTTGGCCGACAAGCCTGAGGATTTGAATGAGTTTTTGAATGGTATGGACTCCGTCTTACGGAAAGAATTCATGATGAAAATTAATAAATGTAAAACAAAAATACTGGAATGCAGCCGAAATAAATCAGAAACCTCTATGGAGATCAAATTGGTAGGTGAAAAGCTGAAGGAAGTAGGAGACTTCTGTTACTTAGGAAGCAGAATAACCAGTGATGGACGAAGCAAAGAGGATATAAAAGTAGGTTGGCTCAGGCAAAGAAAGCATTTCTACAAAAAAGGAATCTGCTGACATCGAATATAGATTTAGGTATTAGGAAGTCATTTTTGAAAGCCTTTGTCTGGAGCGTGGCGCTCTATGGAAGTGAAACTTGGACTATTGGTGCAGCAGAAAAGAGGAGAATTGAAGCATTTGAAATGTGGTGTTACAGGAGAATGATGAAGAACAGATGGGTAGATAGGGTTACAAACAAAGAGGTATTAAGACGAGTGGGAGAGGAGAGATGTTTCTGGCGACTGCTAATGAAGAGAAGAGATAGGTTGGTAGGACACATACTAAGACACTCAGGAATAGCAAGCTTAGTTATGGAGGGAGGGGTCGAGGACAAGAACTGTAGGGGTAGACCAAGGTTAGAATATGTTAAACAGATTGCCTCGGATGTAGGGTGTGGTAGCTATGTAGAGATGAAACGATTAGCTCAGGACAGGGGGGAATGGAGTGCTGCATCAAACCAGTCAAAAGACTGAAGACTCAAACAACAACATACAAGCTAGTAAATACTCTAGATCTAATATTAGCCATGGTGGTACCTGTATCTTCTTAAGAAATAATTTAGATCATGAACAGTTAACAGCTTATGATTATCTAATTATGGAACAGGATTTTGAATTCTCTGCCGTAAAAATACAGCAGTTTAAGTTAATAATTGTATGCGTATGCCGTTCTCCGTCAGGAAAGTTTCCTTTACTTATAGATAAATTAGAATTGTTACTCAATAACATGAGCAATGTAAATTACGATATAATAATTTGTGGGGATGTAAATGTGGATTTCTTAAAATTTGATAGAAATTTTGAATTATTAACAAAGTTACTAATTTCCTATGGACTAAAACCTACAGTAAATACCCCCAACAAGAATAACAAAATTTAGTAAAACCACTCCTGATCAATTTTTTTAAATACAGATAAATATCACCATTCAATAGAAGTCTATTGTCCGGGTTTTAGTGACCACCATGGACAAATACTGAGTTTTGAAGTACTCAAAACAATCAATAATAATGATAATGGAGTAAAATCAAAGTGCAAGTCAATCACTAAAAAAAAAAAGTTAGATATTTCAATGACTTATTAAATAAGGAAACGTGGTCAGAAATGTATAAACTAGAAAATGTAAATGATAAATTTAATGTATTTAACAGTACCCTAAACACTATTTTGAAACAGCATTCCCCTTTAGACAAATAACTGTTCAAAATAACAAAACTAGCAATTGGATAACAACAGGGATTAGAAATTCACGTCAAAGAAAGAAATTTCTACACATATTATATAAACAATACCACACAACACCTGAATTCAATTTATACTACAAAAAATACACTAGCATATTAAATAAGGTAATAAGACTAGCAAAGAAAATGCATAATGATAATTTTATTTCCCAATCATCTAATAAAAACAGGGCTATGTGGTCCGTGATAAAGAAAGAAACTGGCAAATCTGCTAAAATACAAAGGAACATTACACTGACCTGCATTAATAAAGTGATTAATAGTCCAGAGGAAATAGCAAACACTTTTAATCACTATTTTCTGAAAATTCCACAAAAATTATTAAATAAATCACAGGTAAATACACTAAATTCTAATAATAAAATAAATATATGTAGTGATTCTTTATTTATAAATCATGTCACAAGTGAAGAGGTAAGAATAGTTATAAAAGAGCTAAAAATAAATTCTGTGCTGACATTGATGGCATCCCTGATGCAATTTTAAAGAAATGTGCAGAAAGTATAATAAATCCACTTACACACTTACACAATTCTCTCAGGAACTTACCCGGATATTTTGAAGTTATCAAATGTAATTCCAGTGCACAAAAACGGTTCAAAAGGTGAATTAGATAACTATCGTCTTATTACTTTACCAACTGGTATTGCAAAAATTGTGGAAAAATCATGTAGAAGAGACTGATAAGTTTTATGAAAAGAAAATATTATCAAACTCACAACATGGATTCAGAACGGAAAAATCTACACAGACAGCAATTTATGAAAGTATTAATAGTATACTGAAATTAATTGACAATAAGGAACATGTAACTGGCCTATTGGCAACTCAAACTAACACTTGGGGCGCTGCGGTCGGTCTGGATAAGTAGGGTTTAAAATACTCAATAACACGCGTTTGATATGGAACACTTTTTATTTTTCGGTTATAATCAGTAAATATGGTCTCTAAAGTAATGACAGTGTTATTTTTAATTGTATATATGTATAAATGTGCGATACACGTGATCTAATTTGTGTGTTCCACTGGATTTTTTGGTGTCATTTGCATATTATCAAGCATCAGTTTTTATGGGTGATGTAGATCAGCTGATTCAAATTTACACAGGGCTACACTTCGGACATTATTTCGGTACTACTATGCGCAATATAATGTAAATATCGATCCTGAGTCAACGCCGAGGACATTCAAATAGAGAAATACGGTACATAAACAAATAAATAACACACCGAAGTTGTGCTACTTTTATCATTCCGAGACTAGCATCCACGCAAACCAGACGCCACTGTTCCAAGCTCCGACTTATATCGTGAATTGACGTCAAACTGATGATCCGCCAGCCTTTCCTCCAAGCCTACACCTCGTAATCGCTAAGTTCTTCGATATTCGAGCTATTCCACTACGAGTCATATAGGCCTAATTTGCCTCCCCGTGGGCACTGTAGAATGAGTGATTCCGCTACCATTCAAATATTCAACACCAAACCCACCTTTTAACCATCCAAATCAAGCAATTCCTGTCGCCCCCCCCCCCCCCGAGTTTTAATACAAGTTAAACTCATCCCTTCTCCCTACCGAGCAGCCAATAATTAATTATTTAATTAATTATTCAAGTAACTTCAATCTTACCAGTGCGCCCATCGTAACAGCTGTTTTTAAACTGAATAACCTTCGCTGGCTTTACGTCGCAGGTCTTCTGTCTGTCTACCTCGACAAGTGTTAGATCCTTCCCGGGGTGGAAAGGTATTATTATTAGGTATTATTAGGTATCATCACATTTCGGCTATTGCTATTTGCATCTTTTGGAAAGTGATGAAAACGTATATCCGCAGCCCTCTTATACATCGACTTACAGCCGTAAACTGAGCAATACACTTTGCTTTTACTCATTTTTCACGAGTAAAACGTATTACTTATGTATAAAGACACGAACAATTTACCACGATCTGTTTACCAATACAAGAAACCATATACAAACAGTCACCACGTGACAAATGTACCCTACTTGGTAAGTTTCTCATTTTTACCGCTAGATGTCATATCAGATAGCTGGAGTTGCCAATTCTTGGATTTATCGAAAGCATTTGATGTTGTTGACCATAAAATCCTCCTCACAAAACTAAATCAATATGGTATTAGAAGTCTAGCTAATAAATGGATAGAGTCTTACTTAACAAGGCGTAAACAAATAGTAAGCTTGAGACACTAGGATGATGGAACCAAATTACTTAATGAAACATTGTCCAATGAGGGAATTATTAAATTCGGAGTACCCCAGGGATCGGTTTTGGGCCCACTTCTCTTTCTTCTATATATCTATGATACAACACAGAACGTTCATTCACATAAGGAAATTTTGTTTGCGGACGATACAACTCTCGTAATAAAAGGTGAAACTAAGCAGGTCATACAGCAGTCTGCTGACTCCGTTACAGGAGAGTTAACCAAATGGTCACAAGATAATCGCCTCATAATAAACTATAAAAAAAACCAGTATGTCTAAATTTCCACACTATACAGAATAGGAATCCTGCGAAGCCCAATATAACATTAAATGGCAATCAAATAGAAAATAAATCAGAAACAAAGTTTTTAGGACTATGGATACAACATGACTTGAAATGGAATAAACATATACAATATCTGAATACTAAACTGAACTCGATGTGCTTTGCGTTACGTATTTTGAAAACCTGCACTAGCATGCACACATTAGGAAATACTTATTTTGCTTATTTCCATTCATACTTAAGAAATGGGGTCATATTTTGGGGTATGTCGTCAGATGTACTAAGCACGTTTAGGATACAAAAGAGGGCGATTAGAATTATGGCAAATGCAAACTCTAGAGAATCATGTAGAACTCTGTTTAAAAATTTAAACATTCTCCCACTGCCCTGCATATATATCTTTGAAAGTATTATGTTTTTAAAAAGAATTTAATGAATAAGGTTGTTTTTCTTAAAACAAACAATGATGTTCACAGACATAACACAAGACAAAATCAAAACATTCATATTTCACACACACACACACACAAGCATATATCAAAAAGGAACTTTTCACACAGGAGTTAAATTATACAATAAACTACCCCAGAATATAAAACTTGCCCCAAAAATAAAAACCTTTGATAGAATGTTGAAAGCTTATCTGCAGTGCCATTGTTTTTACTCTGTAGTTGAATATCTTAGTGTATGGGAGAGATGAAATCTATAATTATATTTTACTTTTCTATTTTAATTGTAATACCTAGCTGTAAGTTGTTGTATTTATAGAATTAAGTTTTCATATTATGATAATAGAGTTAGGTGTAAATAGTTGTCCAATAAGATTGTATCTCTTAAGATCTGTTATTATAATAAGTTATAAATAGTTATAGTATTAGCATTATATACCTATTACTACTTTTATTTTATAGATGTAAATTCTGACGTGTCCTATATCAAAAATGTGTTGTATACATGTATTTGATCAAATGGAATTAATAAAATCTATCTATCTATCTATCTTCTGGTGAGCTGATCCTGACAGCTACAACTAACGCCATCTGTTTATGAAGTAACGAACTAACTCAAAATCTCGTAAAACTTCCTAAGCCTTCTTGATGTATCAAATAAGTTCCGAACTAGCTTGCCACGGTGGGTGAGTGGATAGCGTGTCGGTCTACTAACCCCAAGATTGCAGGTTCGCTCCTGGCCGTGGTAAGTGATTTTTGAAAGGCGGCAAAAATACGACACGCATGTCATACGATGTTGGCATGACAAAGAACCCATTTGAATTCATTAGGCCGTGTTCATGATGGCAAAATTAATCTCGGGAGTTTCTGCTAACACAAAGTTTCTCATTTTTCTACTAGAAAGCGCTATAGTGTTCAAGTAGCTTAGATATCTAACCTCCTTGACTTTCATAGTGATTCAAGGAACAACGAAATTCGACATGCAAGCTACCTTCTGGGTGTCAAATTACAAAGCTTGCACCCGGCACCCGAGGCCATTCGATATTATTATTATTATTATTATTATTAGTTACGAACTATCTCAGAATAACCATTATCCGTGAAGGAGCCATTAGAAGTTACTATAGTCTATTCCAGCTTCTCTTACGGAACCACTGCAACACATAAACATTAGGGATGCCAACAGACGAATATTAATTAAGAAGCGAGCCATTTTAAGGGCTAGCGTGACCCGTATACAAAACTTTGTGAACAACAAAATAAATTCTGTGGATGCCAATCTCTTTCAAATTAAACTTAATAGACTGATCACCATAAGCGAAGACTTTAAACAAATTCAATGCGAGTTGGAATTGCATGACGTTGAAAAGGGCGAAGCTCACGCCTCATACCGGGAAGAGCTCGAAGACCTTATTGACCTTCTGGAAGCTAAATTGAGGAAGGCATGCAGTCAACAAACCTTATACGTCAATGAACAAACGCTCAATCATCGCACGGTATGTCAAGGAATATAAAACTCCCTAAAACTTTTAGCGGAATCCTAACCAGCTGGTTACATTTTAAGGACACATTCGAAGGTTTAGTAGTCAATAACAATGACCTCTCCAACAAAGAAAAATACCATTACCTGCTTTCTTCCTTGAAGGACGAAGCAAAGGATTGCATCAAAAATATTAGTATTTCGGACGCAAATTTCCCAGTAGCCTACAAAATTCTAGTCAATCGCTATCATTCACCAAAGTTAATCGCCGCTGAACACATCAGGAAAATTATTGACTCATCTACCAAACCAAGCTCGACTGAGAGTGAAGTACGCCAGCTGAAGTGTAAACGCCCTCAAAGCCTTAAATCCTCAACCAAGCATTTTAGATCTGCTTAACGATTTACTGCTCTCACGACTAGATAAAAATCTAAGGTTAGAATTTGAAACCGAACACGCTCATTCAGATTCAGTGGAATTCAACGAACTCTTCAGCTTTTTCGAAAGGCGTTGTCAAACATTGCAGCTTTGCACCATTACTGGAGCACCTAGCACCAATCTTAGCAATCATCCCAGGCCAAATCCACGATTAACTCTGCAACATCAATCTTATGTATCTACCAAGAGTCAGTGTTTCATGTGTAGAGGCGCACATAAACTCTATGCTTGCCCAGAATTTCTACGGAAAGGCATCCATGAGAGGTGTCAGGGAAAAGTAATTAATGTCTTGGTATTGGCATCATGCACACGGTATTGTTTTATGTGTTGATATGTTGTCTTGGTTACGATGGAAAAATAAAGTATGGAACCTGTACCTGTATAGACTGCACGGTGTTTATATTAAAACAAGGTTAGAGTTAACATTTGGCGACCAATAGACAGGACTGATTGCCGTGCAGTGAAAGTAAAATAAGAACTTAAGGTACATAACAAGTGTTTGATTTTGACTAGCATAATCTATCAACATGGCTGAAGTGACTGCTTTAAAAAGAGAACGAGCACAGTTACGTCGTTTGTTCACAAGAGCCTTTAACACGTTCCAGAACAAGATTAAGGAGGAAAATTTGAAGCAGGAAGATATATTTACTAGTTTTAAACTACTCGAAGATAAAGCCGATCGACTGTTTCCACTTGACGAGAGAATCCGCGAAGCTTGGCATGGACGTGAATGCAACAGCGAAGATGAATACAAGGAATATGAGGAAGTCGAAACATATCGAGATAAATGGACAACAGTGAAGTTTAAGTACGAACAATACGAATGTGAAATACCGTGTGACACTCATTCCATAAGAACTAGTGTTTCTCAAACGGGTAAAGTGATTAGTAAATTACCCAAGTTGTCGCTTGTGAAGTTCTCAGGAGATATTAAACATTGGTTATCATTTTGGGCCCAGTTCAAGCGAATACATGAGAGTGCTGAGCTGGATGCTGCAGAAAAGATTCTTTATCTAAGAGAATCTATGACTCCTGGAACAAGGGCGTATGAGCTAGTGAGTGGTTTTCCTCCTATTGCCGAGAATTATAGCAAGGCTCTGCAGTTGTTAGAAGCCCGCTATGGTCGAAAAGATCTATTGATAGAACTTTACGTGAGGGACATAATAAATCTAGTGACAGAGAAACCTTCCCTTTCAGTATTGTATGATCGAATTGAGGTTAATGTTAAGTAGGGGAGAGCTAGGAGTTCTGCCTCCCCCCACCACTACTCCCAATGCAAGCCGATAACTCCCGAACCCGTGGTCGGAGATTCACGAATGAGGTGTCGTTGGACTTGGAATGACGGGGGCTTTGCTATGGACCACTCGTAATATTTCCGAAAAACATTTTGAAAATTTTTGTTTTAGAAAGTAGGTGATAGTTTGAAAACCAAAGATGATAGAACGTTGTGCTATGACTCAGACGAATGGTCTTTATGACCTTTATTTTCTGTAATAAAACGTTTTTATTTTTTATGTTTTTTGAAAACACTCGAATTTTGAAAATTCTATATTTTGGAAACTAGGAAGTTTACAAAACAGTTTGTTTGACATAAATGAAATGACCCTATGCCCTCTACCCCCAAAATAAATTTCAAGTCTCTAGGATGAAAACCTGTAGTAGTGGGATGATGGGGAAGCTGCTCCACTTAGGAAGTTGTGAGCTCCTGCGACCTTGGAATGGAAGGAGCCATGATAGGAGGGCGTGCTTGGATTCCCTTTTTTCGCCTCGTTGTGCTCTTTACGGGAATGTAGGTGTCGAAAAGGTGAAAATCTGGAAACATGATTTTTTTTGGGGTAAAACCGTGATTTTAAACGTTTTGCTATATCTCGCGAACCAATTATGCTAGAGGCGCGTACGACAGGTCCAAGGACTCGGGGTGACGTCCTCTTTGCTATGGACCACTCGTTGTAATTTTAAAAAAATTGGAAACTCGATTTTGGGGTAAACACGTGTTTTTTGTGATTTTTGCCGATATCTCACGAACCAATAACGCTAGAGACGTGTACGAGGTGTCCTAAGACTCGGGCTAACGCCCCCTTTCAAATGTGGTAGATATGTTTTCCAAAAAATAATTCACAAAGGGCCTAACGCCATACATGTTGAAAAAACGTTTTCTTTATCTTTACCTGTTTATAATGTCC
Organism: Meconema thalassinum; assembly: GCA_946902985.2. NCBI lineage: Eukaryota > Metazoa > Arthropoda > Insecta > Orthoptera > Tettigoniidae > Meconema > Meconema thalassinum. The sequence goes on along the minus strand of OX336392.1, from coordinate 3,577,949 downwards.
ATGAAGCGTGGTGGTTGAGAGAGACGATACTGCTGGGTGTGTGCGTTTCAACGAACCTGTCGCAAACCACAAGGACCATGCTATTTCGCTATTTCGACGGGTCGATGTATGACAGAGCGAGCGTGCGTTTTTCTGATATTTTACCTTTAACGTGTAAACGGTGATGAGAACTTGGTTCTATGTTGGTCGAAGCGAGTACAGAAAACAAACTTGCAGACGAGCAGGAGGTGAATGTCATTTGAGCTTATTGAAAGGCGTTGATCTGACTTGACAACAGGTGCAATGGAAAAATGACAATGACGCTAGAAGGTGAAATAATCTGACCATCGTGGTGGCAGGGAAGAGCGAATACACGTGTGAGATGACATGTACGCTAAACAAGTTACATCCTCTTTGCTTCGTACGTGACAAAATGCAAGTTCATGTGAAATTTGATTCGCCACAGGTGTTCACTTTGGGCGTTAGCTGTCCACGTGACCGATAACAGAATGTTCAAAGCGTGGGAAAAAATGATTATACATGCAACGTAGCATATATAAAGACATGTCGTTATCATTTCCACTCTCACTTGGGTGGACTACCTTTGAACACTTTGCGTTGCGTGAAACACTTGGTCTTTTTTAACAGTTTTGGTGTTGGTGAAAATACTTAACCTTGTTGTGGGGTATATATATATATTTATTCATTTATATATTTATTGATTTATATATATATTCACATGCAATTATTTATTGCTTAGGTAATTAATGATTTTTTAATTTATTTGTTTGCAGATAACCGGTATACCTTTACATGTCTGAGAGAGAAGAAACCATTGCACTTTTGAGCCCACTAGAAGGAAACAGGAAGAAGCCACTGCAAGTAAAGGTGGGATTATTTCTTTAAACTAACTTGTTTCATTTTTGTTTGTTTTATATTTCATTTTATGAAATGCATGTATTAACCTGATTTTAGGTATTTATAACGGTTTATTTTATTTATTTTTAGAAACTTGGAAAGAAAAGCCTTACTGCCGTAGCAGTCGCTGAAAACCCGAGACGCAGTAAAGTGCAATCATTGTTTCCAGGCAGTGAACTATTTAAAACTCAGGTAAGCCTAACATAAAATGCTATTCCATTTTACCACTACTGAAAACTCGTAGACAAAAATTTCATTACCTGTACATGACTAGGACGATGATTGCTTTCTTGATTAATGACTATGTATTGGCAACCGGTACAAGACCATATTGGTTGTTTACCGGGTAAGTACAAGGCCATATTGGATTTTGTAAAAAACAAAAATTTTAATTTAACTGACATGTCGTCCCTATAATAATAATAATAATAATAATAATAATAATAATAATAATAATAATAATAACGTATGGCCTCGGATGCCGGGTGCAAGCTTTGTTATTTGACACACAGAGGGTAGCTTGCTTGTCGAATTTAGTTGTTCCTTGACTATGAATGTCATGGAGGTTACATGTTAGATATCTAATATCTTTAAACTCTATGGCGCTTTCTAGTAGAAAAATGAGGAACTTTGTACCCTATGAACTCAATGAATATTCACAGGTTTGAACATGATAATCTGAACAAAATGACATGACATTATCATTTTTTGTTTATGTATTTGTTAAAGGGGAATGTAAATGACTGCAGCTTTATAAAAAGAAAATAAGTACATGGGTTACTGTTAGTGTCGACATACAGTTTATTATAATTTTTATGGTGTTTTGATATATTAATGCCAATTAACGTTAACGTTTTATTTACAAGTATTGATTGATTGATTGCGTGATTGGTTATTTTGTTTGCTTTTTGGTGTCGTTATGCGCCATTATCGTAATGAACAGACAGTGAACAAGCATACATTGTGCTTTAAAGTACTCTGTGCAACGTTAATAACTTACAATAAGAAAAGGTTTTATTATAACACATGGCGTTAGTACCAAATACAATAAGTGAGCAAGTTGGTTTACAACGTGGGTTAAATTTAAAATCAGAACATGACCGTTGGTTAACATTTGAATCCTGGCCTGTAGGCTTTTTGTCGACACATGAACTTGCAAAAGCAGTTTTTTTTACTTGAACCGAGAAGATGTGGTGCGCTGTGTGTTTTGTCGTATTGAACTTTCCCACAGGGAAGAAGGGGATGATCCCTTTAGAGACCATTTGCGATGGTCTCCTTGTTGTCCTTACATGCTTGGAAAACAAGTGGGTAACATACCTGTGTATTCATTTTACCGAACCACAAGACCATTGGCCCCTACTTACGTTGCTGAATCACAAATAAATAATAATAATGATGTATTACCAGCCAACGGTAGTGTCGATATATGTGGTCCATATGCCATAGACAGTGTTGAATTGGCGTGTGCTTTTGAAAAATTGGGAGTTTGCAAGACTAAAGCACTAGCACACCCAGAGTACAGCTCTGTTGAAAAACGTTTAGAATCTTATAAAAATGTTTGGCCATTAATATTAAAACACCTTACCAAACAGCTAAGTGAAGCTGGTTTTTTATACTGGTGAAGGGGATAAAACAATATGTTTTATTGTGGATTTGCTTTAAAGGATTGGCAAATGACTGATGACCCTTTAGTGCAACACGCTCGTTGGTTACCAAACTGTAAATACATGGTGTTGCTTAAAGGTCAGGAATTTGTGAACACTATTCGTAAAGAAAACATGATTGCAGCACAAGACATAAAAGTGCCTTTAGAGTTAGAACACGCAGAGCAAATACATAAGGCTGAAAGAAAAGACTTGTCTCACGAACAGATACAAAAGTGTAACCAATAATTATGTAAAATTTGTTATCAAGATGAACTAGGTGTTGTATTTTTGCCTTGTGGACACATGATAGCCTGTGTCAGGTGTGCATTAGAACTCAACACTTGTGCTATATGCAGAAAAGCAGTATCTGCTACAGTTAGGGCATTTCTTGCATAACTAATATAATTTATTCGCCATGCATAGTGCAAAATCCCTAATTGCACAATATTATTAAAACTGTTTTAGAGTGTAATAGGTATGCTTTTCTTTTGTTTATAGACCACTACAATGAATGTTTTGAATGCTGTGGGACAATCATGTGGCTTAGAGACAAAGAAGCTCAGCGAATTGCCAACGCATATTCCATTCCGCATTATCAAGATTCGGAAATTGAAAACAGCATATGGTGATCGTGTACTTTGTGTATGTGAAAACTTTGAGACATTTCTGCCTATACGGTTTAATGATATGTCGGAAAGTGTTTTTTGATGAAGTCAATAATGCTGTGCAAACTGTACACTTAATTTATGAAGGTTTTAAAAACAATAGGTGCATGATTCGTTTTAATTAAATAAAAAAAGTCAAATAATAATGGAAGATATAAGTCATGCCAATGGACTAAAAGAAAAAATATGTGTATAGAATAATAATGTCTTAGTGTTTAGTATTGTCTTAAAAATATTATCATGAAACCAAGAAAATGTATATAAAGTTTGTAAATAAATGAAAATAATGGTACAATGTTGTTTTATTTTCTATAGAAGTCAGAATATTTAACATTGCAGAGTATACATGATTATGACAATAAAAAGCACACTTAATACAAGTCTATGCCTTTACGATAGTGTGTTATAGTTTTAAAAACAAAGCTTGTTGTAGATCTTTTTTCTTCCACGGTAAACAATAGGCATGAAAACGTTATTGTCCTGTTTTGGATCATGACTTTTTATTACACAAAAACATTTTCCTTTTTGCCAGCCTCCCACCGCCATTCATCTGTGACGTCATAGCCAGTCTCAAAGCAAGTCTATACTTGTAGAACATGTCATGTGACAAGGTTAGGTTTACTGAGCTGAGGTTAACTTAGGTTAGCTAGCTCTATCTCACTCCTAGCCAATCATTAACCTTAAAAGCACTCTAGAGTTCTTGGAATCTGTTCATGTAATTATTATGCTTGACAGTACTTTGGAAATTACACCCTGAAAAATATCAATCCCTAGATTTTTTTAAACTGTTAATATTATTATTATTATTATTATTAGCCAAGTCACTTTACTAAAATTTAATTTATGTGTATTAGTTGATATGAAAGTCTCTACAACCAGCCATGCTTGCACCCACTTCTTGCTTTCACTTTTGCTCCCATATTACTGCCAACTCTTATAACTATAAGCAACAGCAAAATGTAAATGGAATAATATTTCTGATAATGTTCAAAACAAAAGTCCTGAGGTCTTGGGTTTGAATTCTCAACTATGGTTGTCAGCCAATGAGTTACACTACAGAAAACTTTTTATTTTTGTGTTGTGTTGCATGATAATTTGCCCATTTCGCGGTGTAGTGGCTAGTATACTTGGGTGTTATCCCAGAGGGTTTGGATTCCAACTCGACTATGGCCAGAATTTAATTTTTGATCTGAGAGTTGGAAGGTTAGGTTAGGTGAAGTTAGGTTAGGTGAAATTAGGTTGAGTGAAGTTAGGTTAGGTTAGGTTAGGGGAGATTGTTTTAGTAAAACACCACATTTGACCCCACTTTTTACTCACACATTTTGCTCCCACTTTGTGCACTCACTTTTGCTCGCTCTTTTTGCTCCCACTTTTGCTTTCACATTTGCTCCCACTTTCTGCTCCCATATTTGCTCACACTTGTTTGCTCCCACTTCTGCTTACACGTTTTGCTCCCACTTTTTGCTCCCACTTTTCTTTGCTCTCATATTTGCTCCCACTTTTGCTTACACTTTTTGGTCCCACTTTTTTTCTCTCACTTTTTTCTCCCCCTTTTGCTTTCACATTGGCTCCCATACTTGCTCCTACTTTTTTTCTCTCATATTTGCTCCCACTTTTTGCTCTCACTTTTTTCTCTCACTTTTTGCTTCCCACTTTTGCTTTCACATTTGCTCCCATACTTGCTCCCACTTTTGCTTTCACATTTACTCTCATAATTGCTCCTACTTTCTTCAGATCCCACTTTTTGCTCCCAATTTTTGCTCCCACTTTTTGCTCCCAATTTTTTGCTCCCACTTTTGCACCCACTTTTGCATTCACTTTTGCACCCACTTTTGCACTCACTTTTGCACCCACTTTTGCACCCACTTTTTCACCCACTCTTGCACCCACTTTTGCACCCACGTTTGCACCCACTTTTACACCCACTCTTGCACCCACTTTTGAACCCACTTTTGCACTCACTTTTACACTCACTTTTGCTCCCACTTATTGCTCCCAATTTTTGCTCCCACCTTTTGCTCCCAATTTTTGCTCCCACATTTTTTGCTCCAAATTTTTGCTCCCACTTTTTGCTCCCACTTTTTTATGCTCCCACATTTGCACCCATATATGCTCGCACATTAATCTATTGTTCTTACTACCAAGTTGTCTTTACTAGAGCTTAGTCTAAGCTTGACAGTTGATATGGAAGTATCTGTGACTAGGTATGGTAAGCCTCATGCATTCTATAAAGGATATTCATATATTATGAAACGAACCAATAAAAATGGAACTGTTATTTGGCGTTGTACAAAACAACGTTCAAAACAATGTCGCAGTGAGCTAAAAAGCAAAAATAGTGTGGTTTTAAGTGTCAGTGATCATCAATGTAGTGTACTGCATGAAACACTGTTGCTGTCAACAGAAAATCATGAAAATGTTAAAAAGCAAGTGCTACAAAACAATACTACTATTGAAAATAATTCAATGTTCAAAAAACCCTTAACATTATCAAAAGCCACGCAGACTCTACATGAGGACACTGTAGAGGAAGAGGAAGAGGAACAGGAAGAGGACCAGGAATATTTAACTGGTTTTAGTAATGTTGAGGATAATGTTGAGGATAATTATAGTGATTATAATAATAGTGATATAGATCATGCTGCTTATGATTATGATAGTGATGATGATCCAAAACAGGACAATAACGGTTTCATGCCTATTGTTTACCGTGGAAGAAAAAAGATCTACAACAAGCTTTGTTTTTAAAACTATAACACACTATCGTAAAGGCATAGACTTGTATTAAGTGTGCTTTTTATTGTCATACTCATAATCATGTATACTCTGAATGTTAAATATTCTGACTTCTATAGAAAATAAAACAACATTGTACCATTATTTTCATTTATTTACAAACTTTATATACATTTTCTTGGTTTCATGATAATATTTTTAAGACAATACTAAACACTAAGACATTATTATTCTAAACACATATTTTTTCTTTTAGTCCATTGTCATGACTTATATCTTCCATTATTATTTGACTTTTTTTATTTAATTAAAACGAATCATGCACCTATTGTTTTTAAAACCTTCATAAATTAAGTGTACAGGTTGCACAGCATTATTGACTTCATCAAAAACACTTTCCGACATATCATTAAACCGTATAGGCAGAAATGTCTCAAAGTTTTCACATACACAAAGTACACGATCACCATATGCTGTTTTCAATTTCCGAATCTTGATAATGCGGAATGGAATATGCGTTGGCAATTCGCTGAGCTTCTTTGTCTCTAAGCCACATGATTGTCCCACAGCATTCAAAACATTCATTGTAATGGTCTATAAACAAAAGAAAAGCATACCTATTACACTCTAAAACAGTTTTAATAATATTGTGCAATTAGGGATTTTGCACTATGCATGGCGAATAAATTATACTAGTTATGCAAGAAATGCCCTAACTGTAGCAGATACTGCTTTTCTGCATATAGCACAAGTGTTGAGTTCTAATGCACACCTGACACAGGCTATCATGTGTCCACAAGGCAAAAATACAACACCTAGTTCATCTTAATAACAAATTTTACATAATTGTTGGTTACACTTTTGTATCTGTTCGTGAGACAAGTCTTTTCTTTCAGCCTTATGTATTTGCTCTGCGTGTTCTAACTCTAAAGGCACTTTTATGTCTTGTGCTGCAATCATGTTTTCTTTACGAATAGTGTTCACAAATTCCTGACCTTTAAGCAACACCATGTATTTACAGTTTGGTAACCAACGAGCATGTTGCACTAAAGGGTCATCAGTCATTTGCCAATCCTTTAAAGCAAATCCACAATAAAACATATTGTTTTATCCCCTTCACCAGTATAAAAAAATCCAGCTTCACTTAGCTGTTTGGTAAGGTGTTTTAATATTAATGGCCAAACATTTTTATACGATTCTAAACGTTTTTCAACAGAGCTGTACTCTGGGTATACTAGTGCTTTAGTCTTGCAAACTCCCAATTTTTCAAAAGCACACGCCAATTCAACACTGTCTATGGCATATGGACCACATATATCGACACTACCGTTGGCTGGTAATACATCATTATTATTATTTATTTGTGATTCAGCAACGTAAGTAGCGGCCAATGGTCTTGTGGTTCGGTAAAATGAATACACAGGTATGTTACCCACTTGTTTTCCAAGCATGTAAGGACAACAAGGAGACCATCGCAAATGGTCTCTAAAGAGATCATCCCCTTCTTCCCAGTGGGAAAGTTCAATACGACAAAACACACAGCGCACCACATCTTCTCGGTTCAAGTAAAAAAAAGCTGCTTTTGCAAGTTCATGTGTCGACAAAAAGCCTACAGGCCAGCTTTCAAATGTTAACCAACAGCCATGTTCTGATTTTAAATTTAACCCACGTGGTAAACCAACTTGCTCACTTGTTGTATTTGGTACTAACGCCATGTGTTATAATAAAACTTTTTCTTATAGTAAGTTATTAACGTTGCACAGAGTACTTTAAAGCACAATGTATGCTTGTTCACTGTCTGTTCATTACGTTAATGGCGCATAACGACACCTAAAAGCAAACAAAATAACCAATCACTCAATCAATCAATCAATCAATACTTGTAAATAAAACGTTAACGTTAATTGGCATTAATATATCAAAACACCATAAAAATTATAATAAACTGTATGTCGACACTAACAGTAACCCATGTACTTATTTTCTTTTTATAAAGCTGCAGTCATTTACATTCCCCTTTAACAAATACATAAACAAAAAATAATAATGTCATGTCATTTTGTTCAGATTATCATGTTCAAACCTGTGAATATTCATTGAGTTCATAGGGTACAAAGTTCCTCATTTTTCTACTAGAAAGCGCTATAGAGTTTAAAGATATTAGATATCTAACATGTAACCTCCATGACATTCATAGTCAAGGAACAACTAAATTCGACAAGCAAGCTACCCTCTGTGTGTCAAATAACAAAGCTTGCACCCAGCACCCGAGGCCATACGATATTATTATTATTATTATTATTATTATAGGGACGACATGTCAGTTAAATTAAAATTTTTGTTTTTTACAAAATCCAATATGGCCTTGTACTTACCCGGTAAACAACCAATATGGTCTTGTACCGGTTGCCAATACATAGTCATTAATCAAGAAAGCAATCATCGTCCTAGTCATGTACAGGTAATGAAATTTTTGTCTACGAGTTTTCAGTAGTGGTAAAATGGAATAGCATTTTATGTTAGGCTTACCTGAGTTTTAAATAGTTCACTGCCTGGAAACAATGATTGCACTTTACTGCGTCTCGGGTTTTCAGCGACTGCTACGGCAGTAAGGCTTTTCTTTCCAAGTTTCTAAAAATAAATAAAATAAACCGTTATAAATACCTAAATTCAGGTTAATACGTGCATTTCATAAAATGAAATATAAAACAAAACAAAAAATGAAACAAGTTAGTTAAAAAAATAATCCCACCTTTACTTGCAGTGGCTTCTTGCTGTTTCCTTCTAGTGGGCTCAAAAGTGCAATGGTTTCTTCTCTCTCAGACATGTAAAGGTATACCGATTATCTGCAAACAAATAAATTAAAAAATCATTAATTACCTAAGCAATAAATAATTGCATGTAAATATATATATAAATCAATAAATATATAAATGAATAAATATATATATATATATATACCCCACAACAAGGTTAAGTATTTTCCATCAACACCAAAACTGTTAAACAAGACCAAGTGTTTCACGCAACGCAATGTGTTCAAAGGTAGTCCACCCAAGTGAGAGTGGAAATGATAACGACATGTCTTTATATATGCTACGTTGCATGTATAATCATTTTTTCCCACGCTTTGAACATTCTGTTATCGGTCACGTGGACAGCTAACGCCCAAAGTGAACACCTGTGGCGAATCAAATTTCACATGAACTTGCATTTTGTCACGTACGAAGCAAACAGGATGTAACTTGTTTAGCGTACATGTCATCTCACACGTGTATTCGCTCTTCCCCGCCACCACGATGGTCAGATTATTTCACCTTCAAGCGTCATTGTAATTTTTCCATTGCACCTGTTGTCAAGTCAGATCAACGCCTTCCAATAAGCTCAAATGACATTCACCTCCTGCTCGTCTGCAAGTTTGTTTTCTGTACTCGCTTCGACCAACATAGAACCAAGTTCTCATCACCGTTTACACGTTAAAGGTAAAATATCAGAAAAACGCACGCTCGCTCTGTCATACATCGACCCGTCAGTAGTATAATTCGCTAGACTTTGAATATTGCGTAATCCTGACCACGTGGTCCAGGAGCGGGGCATGTGCACTGCACGTGTTAGCGTGGGAAGGGGTTGACCTTGTGGCTTGTTTATGTGATTGTGATAAAAAGTTAGCACTGCATGTGTTAGCGTGGGAAGGGGTTGACCTTTTGGCTTGTTTATGTGATTGTGATAAATAGTTAATGGGTGTTGACGGCATGGGCGTTGTTTATTAGGATGGTAACTCGAAATTCAGACTCCTCTTCCACTCCTACAGGGGAGTTTCTTGGTTCGATTCCGTGTTTTGTTATTTAATTCCCGTGGGGGGGCAGCCTGTGTATTATGGTTATTAAGTATTGATTGATTATTGAATTATATTTTGGTAATTTCCCAAGGAAGTGTAGAGAGTCTTGGGTGTCATAACTTTTGAATGAGAGTGTACGGTGAGGCACTCGACATAGCCGGATCGCTACCAGACATGTGGTGTGCGGCTGTTCCGTTTTTGCTCGCGCCGTGCGGCAAGCAATGAGAGCACTTAGCGTATGTAGTGCATGGTTGTCGTTAAAGTTTTTGCTCGCGCAAGCTAAATAAGTAATCATATGTTGTAATGCGACACTCTGTTTAAGTACGACATATATTACCACAGCGTGGGAGTGGAGTGGTGTTACTCCTTCTCGCTATGATATGTCTGTTTAATTTAAATGATGTTAACATTTTTTGTGTTCTGGCTTGCTTCATGATCTCAATCTGGTTAAAGTGTTTTATATGCCATGTATAACTTTGAGTGTGTGAAATGAATTTCGATCTGTTTGTTTTTAGATTCACAGATGTCATTAGTCAAGTCTGCAATTTTTAATGCGAGAACGAGATTGGATGTCGGTTCCCAGAGCTTCATGTGAAATGTTTTAAAGAGGTTTTTTGGCGCTCTAACTTCTTAATATATATATAAGAGGAGATTGCTATGGAGCAGTAGTTAGCTATCTTTATCTGCAATATCATGAGTCTGTGCGAGGGGTTGATAGAAAAGTTAGTAAAATTGCAACGCATTATGATGTTTGCGGAAAGTGCCCTGAATCAAGGGTTGCATTTCATCGTCAGTGCAACGAAAATAGAGGAGGAGGTGTGGTATAACACCTTAACACCGGGAGAAAAGGAGGTTTTAAGCGCCGAAATATTCGAGCTGATGAGGGATCAACACCACTGCCGTGAAATTATTTTCAACGGCATGACATTTCACATTGTCAATATTATTATTGACAAGTTGAGATCCATCGGCTCGATGAATTTCAACGTGTTTGAACCTACATTGGCGGAAGAGCTAATGGCCGTGTTTGAACGGCCATTAGAGGAACAGCATATGGAAGAGCATATGGAAGAAGTGCAAGAAGAAGCAGAAGAAGAAGAAGAAGAAGAAGACCATCGAATGGAAGAAGAAGAAGAAGAACATCGAGCGGAAGGAGAAGAAGAAGAAGAAGACCGACAAGAAGAAGAAGAAGAAGAAGAAGATGATGATGATGATGATGATGATGATGATGATGATGTTCAAATCTTAAATTAAATTCAATGGACAGTGGACAGTGGATTAATATTGTGCAGTGTAAATTTTATTTTTTAAATATATTTATTTGATCATTTGTGGTTTACATTAATTATATAATATGAATTAGTGAAAAATGATATGATCTTCGTTCTTAAAGTGGTAAGTAGTTCCTTTTCCAACAAGCTGCAGAGAGAATTGAAGATGCTGTGTTGTTTGCAGAGTGGAATATGCTGGTCTTGTGCACGGGGTAAGTAGAATCATTCTTTTCTTTCTTGCGTGTGTTGGTTTTAGCGAGCTGAAAAATATATATATAGAGACACATTAATAATAATAATAATAATAATAATAATAATAATAATAATAATAATAATAATAATAATAATAATAATAATAATAATAATAATAATAATAATATTAATAATAATATCTTTGTGAGGAATAAAAAATAAAAATAAAAAAAAAACTTACACTGTTCTAATTATAAGATATTTTTGTTGGGGATCCAAGAGTTGTGAGTTGAATCGAATCCAAGCCAAGATACGAAGGCTCGGGTTCCTTTTCTACGTAGTACTTTGTTGACTAAGTAAATATTAGGATGTTTTGTTCGTTGTAACTCTGCTTCGTAGAACGCACCAAATATTGGAGTATTTTTATTATCTTTTAAAAGATATGTTCGTGGATTAGTATTTTGAACTTTATAAATTGTAAATAATTCTGTTGTCCAATTACCTTCGTACCCTTTACTGAAGTGTTTCTTGATTTTTGATATCCTTACAATATCGCCGATTTTATATTTTGGTTTTCTTAAAGTTTCATTATATTGTGTTGGCAAGCGGGGTGGATTGTTTCTTTTCACATCATTAGGTTTCATGCCAATGCTGCGATGTATTTTGTGATTATACTTTACTAGTAACTCAGGCAAAATATGTACCCATCGGTAAGAACCTCGTGTTGTGAATTCTTTCCACATCGATTCCTTAAGAGTTCGATTGAATCTTTCTATCACACTCGCTTTAATGGAGCTGCCAGTGTAATAATGCTTTAGATTTTGTTTCTGAGACCATGTTTTGAATTCACTGTTATAAAATTCCGTTCCTCGATCGGTGTGAAAATAATTGGGCAATCTTTTACTTTGAGAATAAACAAATTTTAAGCTGTTCACAATCTCACTTCCTTTTTTGGTTTTAAGAGGAATTGCCCATGCATATTTCGAGTAAACGTCAATAATGGTTAATAAATATTTAAATCCATTATTCCATTTTGCAAGTTTGCACATGTCCACAAGGTCAGCTTCATGGAGGTCATCGATTCCTTTGCTAATAACACGTCGTCTTTTAAACTTTTTTCTAAGCGGTGCGTGAAGTTCTTTTGCAATTTCTCGTCTGATTTCGTTCATAGTTATTTTCCAAACAATGTTTTATAACATACTGTGCATTGTTTTACAAACGTTGGAATTTTTATTCAATATATCCAGCATTTCTTAGTTCTTCTTCTATTGCAAAGATTTCGCTGTCTACTCCTGTGTGACCTGCAGCTTTCGATGCAATTAATGTTTTAAGTCTTGATACCAATTTGTTTGGTTCATTCCAGTGAACGAATTCAATATTGTTTCCGCCTTCAAATTTCCAAATGGCTTGTGGCGCGATGTGTTTTTTTTGACCATATCCAGTATGCATTGTAGTATTTGCTTCTTCATTTTCATCTGCTGTTTTTATAATTCCATCTATGTCTTCAGTGAGAAGGGGTTCAATTATATGTCTATACTTATAAGATTGCCTTCCTCTCGGAGCTGCATTGCTTGTATAATTTCTTTTGTGCACGTTTGAAACATTTAATAATTTCAAATATGAACTTAAATCACTCCTATCTATTAGAGTGGGGTCTGGTACTTTCCTTTGAATCAATTCAAGTAGACCTTCTGTAATAGGAAATTTTTCACCGCCAACTTTTATCCACTTTTTATCGAAGAAAACTCGTTCGCGTCCCAAGTATTGTTTATCATTTCTTATCGTTATACCAAATGTTCTATCCACGTTTTGTTTAATGAACGGATCAAAGTAGCGGTTAAGTAGTGAAATTATTTTGATGCTATCTCCATCTTCTTCGTCTGAAGTAGCAGTGGATTCAGAATCGATATATTTTCCTTTTCTTTTTCGATTTTCTTTATTTTGAGTCGACGTATTAGCAATAGCTACAAGTTGATTTAATGAACTTGTTACTGGTTTAAAGTTAGTCTCTATATCTAATTCTTTTCGTCTAACATCATCTTGAAGTGAAAGATACTTGTCTTTAACATCTTTTTTTAAGCGAGAAAGTTTATCCTTTACTCGACTTTCAGCTTTAATCTTTGACCTCTTCTCCATGACTAAACGGAAATTGTGGTTGTTTTACTTATTTATAGTATATTCAAAATCGATTTGAAGAGGAAGATCATCAGTTTTATGTTTTTTCGGGTCTCTAAGTCGAAACTGAATTTCATCTTGCTCTTCAACGACAATATCACTACCATCCAGTTCAATCTCTTGACGTATATTTAAAATTGCATACACAATTGGAGATCTTGGTGAAACAAAAATTGGTTTTAATACGCCTTTGTAGGGAAGTTGGTACTGTATGTTATGATTATGAAGCGTGTATACTGGTGAATGGATTGATGGTGTGTTGGAGAATTTCAGAATAAATTTCGATACGTTCTTTTTCTTTACTTCATCTTTTAATATACCATATTCTTCTTTGGATGCAGTAAAACTTTCGAGTGGTTCTTTGTTAACCATTTAATTTTCAGAAATTGAAAGCGAGGGTTCGAATCCCTCACCTGACAATATTATTATTATTATTATTATTATTATTATTATTTTATTTACATGTAGAGTGAGGAGGTAATTGATCATTAATAAGAACTTTCATATGAAATGGTACAAAAGACATTTTTTTTTCTTCTTTATTCATTTAGAATTACAATTAATACAATTTTATTTCTCTTGAAGTAATCTCATTCTTTTTTTAGTTGTCCAGATGAGTGTGGCTGTGTTGAGATGATCTTCTTCTTTTTAGTTGTCCAGATGATTATTTTCTGTAAACAAAAAAAAAAAGATACACTGTGTTAAAAAGCGAACTAAAAACAAAATATGTATAGCTGTCAACTACAGTAGTAGATCTAAATTATTCACCTTTTATAGATAGCGATTACAGTTGTCACATTTGCAGCGAAGATGAAACAGTTGAAATTTCCTCTTTAGATGATCTGGTAGATGTTCCCACTCTAGACGAATTCGTTGTGGTTCATATATAGTCAGCACGTTTATAGGAAAGTAGTTCCAATCAAACTTATTAAAACCTCGAAGTCCACTGTTTCGAAACTTGTTTATTATCGAACACACGATTTTCATGATGCCATCAGAAGAATTTAACCAATGTTGAACAGCATTGACGTTGAATTTAGCACAACTATTGCTTCCCATTGCTAGAGATGGTAAATGTTTTGGACAATCTGTAGGTAAACGATGGCTATGCCTCAACATTAGGTCTGACATTCCATCAATCGTATTAAGATCGAATAATGAGTCTGGGGAAAGTGCTTTTAGTGCAAACAAAGAAAATTCCTGTGGCAAATTATATACAACTAAATAATCATATTTATTCTTAATAGACTCAAAAAAAGAAGAAAGAGTTTTTTCACAATATGCTGCAACCCATGTGATCACGGGGCTGAATGAAGGTATATTGCCGTTATTTAACATACAGTAAGCAAGTTCCAAACTGCCGTTTGGTAGCTTGCGAATGTCTGCAACTATTGGTTGCTTCTTATTCCACGTGCCAGCATCAGTAGAAGGAGAGTTTGTTGTTGTCAATTCCATGATTGCAACTAAAGTGAGAATACTTGTTTACTTGCTTGCTTATAACTTAGCAAATATTGGTTTAGATAATTACTTCATTCGTTAATGGTCTGTAAGATATTTGACGATCATGAATAAGAACACAATAAAGAGTTGTATCTTCAGGTATATTCTCACTTGTCTCGATTTCAATTCGCACATCGACTGAAGATGTCTTCACTGCTTCCACTTGTTCGAGACAATTAATTACAATAATCGGACAAAGAGACTTAAATTCATCTCGTGAAACCAGAGTCTCTGAACGAACATCATCGATCTGATAATATACATTACGAAATTTAACAAACATGTCATACAACTCGCTGTAGTCATTTATGGCAATTTCAGAAGTTGGCATTTCATAGGGATAAAAAATTGAATTTAAAAAAACTCTTATAGATTTAATGTTACAATGGTCGAAATAGGAAGAGCATGTGTTTAGTAAATTTCTTCTAGTTTGAAAACCTAATAAAAATTGACGTGGTTTTTGAGTTTCAGAAGTTGTCATTACAGTCCAACTATATTTAGTTGTTCTAGGAAGAGAAGGCAAGACGTGAACATCCCACGATCGATAACCAACCTGAATGGGAATATTTTTCTGCATTAGTTTTAATCTTTTAATTTGTTCTTCGTCCGATAATAATAAAACGGGAATTTTTAGATAAACTTTAAATAACCTGACCTTAGAAAGATCGTTTTCGGTTGTCGATTGCAACGCACGTGCGTCACTTGACGATCGGAGAAGTATTACCTCATGCTTGCAGTTTAAAATCGGCTTTCTGTAATCCTCTGCTATTCCTAACAGGTTGCTTAAAGGAAGTATTATATGAAAACGTTTTGTGTTACTATCAACAATATTTGCTTCACTTGCTGGCGTTGTTAAAGAGGGAAAATAACCGGCATTTTGTAAAGCTGTATATTCGTTTTTTGAATATGATGCAAAGGTTTTTATAGAACTTGTTATACCTAGATGGCGTGTACGATCAATTTCTTTACCATTTAACGTGATGCGAATTTCGCTAAAAAGATTAGCCCCAAAATTTTGGTCAGGATGCGCTGTAGTAGAAGCAGCTGGATTTATGTTAGAAGTAATAATTTGACCTTCTAAGTGAAGAACACCTTCTGATAATAAAACTATGTTTTCTTCATTTTGAATCGGTATTCGAATTTCATCATTATTTTCGAATTTATTAGCTGAATAAGGTTGATAAACTCTTTCTTCTCGTCGCACAACTCTGTTGTCAACCTCTCTTTTATCTGTTATGTTAAACATGTTAACAGCTTCAACTATAGATAGAAACTAAATAAGATTAACAATTGCATATATATTTATATTGAAATTAAAGTACGCGATAGCCTAAAGACTGTAAGAATTGTTTGTTGTTACTCGATAACTGTTTCTTAGATTTCAAGGTGCGATGTCGTTGTTTGTTTTTTTTTTACAAATTTTAGCTGATTGATTTATATTATTTTTTCGAATCAGAGTCGACTTCTTTTTTTTCAAACTTTGAGTATTATATAGTATAGCCATATTTGTGATTGTTTTCTAGTATGCTTACTCAAGTAGAATGAAAACATAACAGTATTTCATTACTTTATATAGCAAGATATCGTGCTGGACGAATAATTAATTCTACAGTTAAATCTTCATCTTGCAAATCAATGAGCTGTTGAAGATGATCTTCAAGTTGCACAGATACATGTTGAATAAGCTTGGTGTTCATGGGCAAAAAATTAATCGTTGTTGGTTGTACAACAATCGGGTAACCAGCAGGAACATGAGCTTTAAAATTATATAAAGAGTGTGTTGGTTTATGGTTCAAATAAGAACTCGTACCAAGCACAAGGTTGCAACATACTCGAATACTATTAACAGTGTTAATTTTAATCATATATTCAGAATGATGAGTTGTGTTTGCCTTGAACTTTCTATGAGAAAAGCCTAACAAATCTGCAATAGAATCTGCAACACCAAAATCTATAGCAAACACTTTCGAATGTAGTTTACAATGATAAAAGACTTTATCATAATTAATATATAATGATGGGAATTTGTCTTTGTCGCCTAATAAATGTTCAACTAATAAATCATCAATCTTTTCACTTAATTGTTTTAACGTATAGCTAGCATTGGGTATTATTAAAATCGCTCTATCCGCTTCGTTCAACTTTATAGCCAAAATGTTATTATTCTCGTTAATTGCAAACTTCATTATCGATTCTATTTTTCGATGAATTTCAATTTCTCTTTTATTCTCTTTAGGGTAAACTTTCTTTTCAATACCTAAAGGCCCTGCTACACTGTTGGCTACAGTGAAATCAATATTAAACGGGGAAGACAAAACGAGACGGTTGTCTCTTTTTCCATCTATATCCTCTTCCACATACAATTTTGTTTTTTCTAAATGTTCTGGTATAAGTTTCGACAATGAGTGATAACTAAGTAAATCATCAAAAGCCGAGGCTAGATCTTCAAATTCATAAATACCCGGTGGTACCACTAAATCAATTGATAAAAAATTAGTAAAATGAATGCGAAATTTATTATTTCTGTTGGTAACATTTCGAATAGAATTAGATGTATACAATCCTGCAAGTCCTATTTCAAAAAACTCTGCTCCTACAAGATGAATCGGGTTCTCCAATGTAACATCAATCTTCGAGCCTTTACCTTCAAGAGTTATCCGTCTTTCGAAAGCCATCTTTGAAATGTTTAAAGACGGTCTGTGTTTCCCTTATTTATACAATACGAGAAGACTAAACATAAATGTCCACAAATCGAAGAAGTAATCGATTGATATGAATGAAAATTATATTGTAGATAGCAATTTTTAAGATATGTTAAAATTTCAAATGGTGGTCTTAAATTACCAATACTATCAAAATAATGCACATATTTACCATGTTTACTGAAAGCTACCCAATGTGAACCGGATTTATCCATCGGTTCAAGGTTGACAATACAGTTTTCATTTTTTCGAGGATATCTTGGTAACGTATCTCGCATAAAGACTCCTCTAAAATTTGGAATCTTTAATTGATGTGCGTATTTAGCTAAATCGAAATTACTTAATGCTTTATTTGGTATTTGGTTAATTATCTTTTGTATGCAGGAGGATTTAAATAAATGCCTTGACCTCCTTTTCCTCGCATTGCTTCTATCATTCGATTGTGTCTTTTCATTTCTTTTAGTTCTTCTTGAGCAGCTTTCGCCTTGTTTATAGCAGACGCCACCCCTGCTGCTCCGCCTGCTAGACCCCCCAAGCCCGACAAGGCTGCAAATATCGGAAGTAGGGGTAAAATACCACCTTGCTTTTTCGATGTTCTTCTTCTTCTTTTTTTAATCTTTTCTTGTTTTTTTTTATTATTTAAGTTTCGCTTACCTCCTCCAATCTTAGACTTAGCTTTCATGATGCCACCCACTGTTAGTGCAGCCGCTCTCTCTCCAAATGATGCGTCACGGGATTTTACACGAGACCAAGCTTTTGAAGCTAAAATTTCATCAGCCTCTCTTCTTTTGTTTGAATCTTTATGCTTTGCGTAAGCAATGTCGTGCTCTTTGCACGCTTTATCTAATATATTTATTCCTGGATCACCACGGCTCAATCGCTTTTCTAATTTTGTTCCTGGTCCGCAATATTCATATCCCGGGATGTGTAATTCCACGGGTAAATTATCAATAGTTTTATTAAGTACACGACTGATTAATGATCCACTTCCTGTTCGTTTATATTGAGTGGTAGAGTTGCTCCTCTTACAACGCACCATTACTAAATGATATGTAATATAAAGTAATTATACATATATATTTCTGGAAAATGGGAATGGTGGGGGGAGGTGTTTTTTTTTTAAATAATACACACAAAATTTGGGGTTATTATTTATTCTTTTTTTTTTCATAAGCAAAGGAACACACAAAAAATTAGTATTATTATTAACAGCATAAAAGTGTGTGTGTGAAAGAAATAAAGTAAGTGAGATGAAGTGCTTTAATCTCAAATTTGTTTCTAATCATTTTTTCAGAGAAAAATGACCAAACGGTAAAGTATCAATTCCGTTTTCAGTTATGTGTCTTTTATCTTCGTTTGATGAAATTGCCAACTTATTTTGCCGAACAGTAAATACAGAATGAGATTTTGAAATTATACAAACTTGAACTTTGTTGACTTTTTCTCTGTTATAAAGACACTTTCGATACTCATCAATATTCATACTTTTACTCACACTCTTCTTAATGCCTTTAGCCTTACACAAGCTATTCATTTCATCACACAATTTTATTGCATACATTTTGGGTCGTAACCCCACAAATTCTTCAACAATCCTTCCAGCATTTTCATCTTTCATTAAACCAATTTCACCTTTATTTTGTCTCACAATGCCAAAAGGATTGTTTGTTTCATAGTTTCCAGTATCAAACAAATTTGAATGCTGTTTCATGAACTCATAAATATCATCATAGAATATATACATAAAACTATCGGTGTCTGTGTATAACAACCTCACATTTGATTCAGGATTTGCTAAAATAACATTGTAATGAAAGTCATTCATTTTACATTTAGACAAATCTAATATAGATGCACCAACATATACTGGTTGATTGTGAAAAATCTTTAGTCTACTCATCTCGATGACCATACATTGTTCATCGAATATAATTCTATGTTTAAAATTAGCCTTAGCTATTAAAGACCTAGCACCACAAGCTCCATGCCATTTGGTGACCCATTTGATGTCCCTTAACTTCCTCACATTCATCAGTGAACGACCAAAAATTGCATTATTCATCAATTTATAAAAATTCTTTTCAAAATCATTTTTGGCATGTTTTCGTTTCTCGGTGTTCACATCAATATATGGTTTTAGCCATTGGCTCTGATTGAATTCAATTATTCTGTGAATACGATCTAATTTCATTCCTAGTTGAATACATTGCTTTAACAATCTATAATGCAAAACATAACGTTCTTTATTATCTAGGGTAGCCATTAGCTTTGTCAACTTTTCGGGACATAGAGGGTAATCTGAATGTTTGTCATGTAACTCTTGAGGATAAGTCAAATCTACTTCCAAAATATATCCAATTTCTGAAGTATCATCAATAGTTAAAACATCAAAGCCTTCAACATTTGCAACCCATTTAAACCCGCCCGTTGGAAGATATTCCATCATCGCATATCCATATAAATTATTAACGTCAAAGTACATTATGTAGGACTCTTGCTTTTTCTCATCATAAGTTTTCATATACTTATTATTAGCAATCGCATGTCGTGTTATACACTGAACATTTCCTCCTCGAATAGATCGTTCAAAAAGTGTAACATATCAATATCTTGAAGCAATTCAAGTTGAACGTTGGTTATCTTTTTCATAGCACACCAAGACATAGATGGAGCAGTGTAAAAATGAGCTGCATCAATGCCATAAGTTTCCATGCCATTCGATCTAAAATTTTCAAAGACATCCGCCAAAAGAAGTGTGTCAACTTTTAAATACAAATCGGCGTATTCTCCTAATGTTTGACATGAAAACGTTTCCCACACCGATTGAGCAAACTCATACTCTTCATTCGATATTGTTTGATCATTAAGACTGCTATAAAACTTGGATATTTCAGGTAATTTAGTTTCGTTAAGTACATCCATACTCGTGACGTATTCATAGGGAAACACGCCTTTTCTCGCAGTAAGTCGAAACTGTGCATCATCATCATTAAAATAACGTCGAGTTATTTGCTTTGAATCTTCACTTAACGAAGATGAACATTGATCTAGTGAACAGGACAAGAAATTATATGTATCGAAAAATCTTAACTGAATGAATCCATTCTTAACCCGTACATACTTTGTAAACCCTTTATAACGTTCCATATTCACCGCCAACAAACTTATATTACCAGGATTATGTAACACCTCTCCATCACGTTTCTCGCAAATTTCTTTAATTATAAAATGTCCATCATAGGCGGTTAGATTATGAAATGCTATAGGCAAAACCTTTGTTACTTTGTAATTTAAATTACAACTATTGTGTGCGCTTCCTCTATATTTTCCAGTTAAGTGACAATGATCGCGTACTTTGAGTTCATTAACTGCAATCGGTTTCTCGCAAATGTGACACATTTTACTTGACAAAAATAATCTTTCTTCATTTTCGGTCATCTTTAACATTGGCTTAACCGATAAGTAATATGTTTGAAGTTTATCCACAATACTATAAAGTTCCTTTACAAACAATTCAATGCAATTATTTCCCCTAAAGAGCTTGAAACTGCACAATTCACTATCGAAATTACAATGAAGGTATAAAGAAATGCTGTAAGGAATATGTTTATGTGTTAAAGTAGAGTTATGAATGTCACTATTTGGAAAACAGGAGGAAATTGGAGACAAAACGCATTCAGTGTCTGCATATATTATAAATGGAACTGTATCTTTAACTCGGAATTCTGTAAAATTAACAAATCTTTGTTCATCAGTCGGCATTATGCTTTTTGCAACAGGAAACTGTTTACAGTCTGCAAAGTGAACATTTAACTCATCCTCAAGAAGATAATATGACAAACAACGTCTACATATATAAATCCTTCTCTGAGTGCTAGTGATGCTTGAACGCACAAGGCGAGCAAGATTTCTAATTAAACAAAAGTGATAACTTTCACTGTTTCCAATCTGCAACATCAATAAGTCTACACTCCTTTCATATACTTTATCTGATACATACAAAGGTACAATAGTAAAAGTTTTTTTTCCTTTTACTTCGTTTGTTCCCATACATACCCAATTGTTTTCATCATATTGTGCTCCAAACACATTTACAGAAATATTGTTTTGGTTTTCAAACTTGTTTAAATATTTCATTTCCATCGGAATTGGAATACCATCTAAATTTAAAACATCTCTGTAATTAGGATAGGAAGAAAGATGATTCATGTTTCGAGTTTTTGGATACAAACCAGCAACCACACTCCACGCAAAACAAGCTTCCTTTGTATCATACAAATTTAGCACTGCTTTTTTATTGACTATTACATCAGGCAATCGACTAGTATTGGACATTCCTACTCGAAATCCAACATATTTATTTATATTAATTCTCAAACTATGAATTTTTTCTAAAGCCCACCCGGAACCATTTGCTTCAAATTCGCTCATTTTTGTCAATGTACCTTCAATGATATTCTTATTATAAAATTCATTTAAATCAGTATACTCGAAAACTACCTCATTTTTGATAGCAAAATATTTTGTTTCTGATATGTCGCGAAGCACGTATTGTGCACACAAAACTGAATTCACCTTTAAAGCTTGTACAGTTAACGCTTTCTTAACATACTTTGTAAACCAAATATTAGCATTCGCTAAAAATTCGCGAGGATCCAAAAACTCATTCTTAACATTTGATACTGCAAGTGTGTACACTCTAGAATTGAATGCCGTTTCAATTAACTCACAGCTCAAGAAAGATTCATCCTTTATTTGAATTGTAATTTCTTCGAAATTCACAGCTTGTTGCAATATGTGCTCACTAATAACTCTCCAACATTCAATCAACTCATCACTGTTCTCAATCAACTCGGTTTGAGTGTTTTCCCCGATTTGGTATGATACTGAAATAGCACCGTTTAGTTCACTTCGAAAATTAGAAACACTTTCAAATGCTTTGTCCAATTGGTTTCTTATATTTTCACTGTTATTATGTAATACAATATCGACCTTTCTACGTTTGCTAGGAGGCGAGGTCATTGTTGCTGTTGTCTAAGCAAATGTCCAAATTGCACTAAAGTTAATACACCACCAACAGTTGGTGTACCATCACTGATGTCTAAGCATACGTCCAATTTGCACTATTGTTAATACACCACCAGCAGTTGCTGTAACATCGGTTTACCATAAACCTATAATCTTTTAAAGTATATTCAAGCCATTGTGATAAATTACTGCCTGTAATCTCCAATGAACAATGAACAGCCTCAAAAGGAAATTCATCCTGAAGTTTACCAAGCAAATTGTTTCTATACACATTCAATTTTGTCACATCGTAACACGTCATGGAAAATTCGATTTTGAAAACTTCATCAAATGTATTGTATCCGAAGAAACAAATAAAATGTTCATCTTCACATAATTCTTTCAATAGATATCTTAGAACTGTTTCTGTCACCTCTCGCTGACTATCCTCTGATTTGCTAACATTGGTAACGTAGACTGAAAATGTTGAAATTCCACTCGAAGATGTCCATTTGTTAAAACAAGCTTCTTTCTCATTACAACTCACCTCGTTATCATCTTCTTCCTCTTCTTCCGGTTGTTGAAAGCATACACGATGATACTCTATTAGCGGGTGCGATCGATGTTCAGTTCCACTCAGGAAATTAACAGTTTTCCACTTCATTATGCTGGTTGTTTTATTAGTTTTTTAGATAATCTGAAAAATTAAACAAATTAAGAAATAATTAGCAAGTAAATATATCAATCGTTATATCAATCATTACATAATATATAATCTAATACTCACCAAAACATGTCGATGTGAGCGGTTCTTCAACCCAAACTACACCGTCATCAGTTTGCCTTCGAGTACTGTTTCAAAATGACTTGATGCGAGCGGTTCTTCACCCCCAAATACACCAGCATCAGTGTGCCTCCCATTGAGTTTAGTTCATCGATCTCTGATGTGCTTAATTTTGAAAATACTGCCGGTAGAAATACACTTGTTACTTCATCTTCGATGTTAATATCCACAACTATTTTTCTTCCAAACCTCGTCTGTACGGGGCGAATAATTTGGACCACATATGGTAAATCAATGACTAGTTCAGCTAGTTTCTTATTAGAATACTCAGTACAAGATGATAAGTTATTGAACTTCGCTAGAGCTTCCATCACACAATTTGTTCCTCGTCGTTGACTTTCTTTATTTCTTTCACACACACTCACACACTCTTCGCGCAAAAGTAAAAGTTAAACTCTTCCATGCACTCATCCATTTATATATCCTTCACCCCCACCCACACTCCAGAAACCATATGCCGCAAACTAGCTTCTAACGCAATCATTTCCTTTTTCCACTATTGCTTAAAGAAGTCGAAGATTACATTCTTAGCCAATGACGTTAAAGGTCAACTCTGTCTCACGCGAACACAGCAGACGAGATCAATCACACTGCTGCACATGGTCAAACTTGCACGGGTGTCAAATGACGGTTAGCATCCAAAGCAAAAAAACATAACAGCTGCACACCACATGTGCGGATCTCTGGCACTGGCACACATGCTCACACTCGCACGGGTGTCAGATGACAGTTAGCATCCTAATAAACAACCCCCATGACGTCAACACCCATTAACTTTTTATCACCATCACATAAACAAGCCAAGAGGTCACCCCCTTCCCACGCTAACACGTGCACCGCACATGCTCGCTCCTGGACCACGTGCTCGCTCTAAGGACCCATGACGTCATCCCATGACGTCATCAGGATTACGCAATATTCAAAGTCTAGCGAATTATACTACTCCCGTCGAAATAGCGATTGTTCTATTAAGCATGATCCTTGTGGTTTGCGACAGGTTCGTTGAAACACACACACCCAGCAGTATCGTCTCTCTCAACCACCACGCTTCATGGACATTATGAACAGGTAAAGATAAAGAAAACGTTTTTTCAACATGTATGGCGTTAGGCCCTTTGTGAATCATTTTTTGGAAAACATATCTACCACATTTGAAAGGGGGCGTTAGCCCGAGTCTTAGGACACCTCGTACACGTCTCTAGCGTTATTGGTTCGTGAGATATCGACAGAAATCACAAAAAACACGTGTCAACCCCATAATCGAGTTTCCATTGTTTAAAATTACAACGAGTGGTCCATAGCAAAGAGGACGTCACCCCGAGTCCTTGGACCTGTTGTACACGCCTCTAGCATAATTGGTTCGTGAGATATAGCAAAACGTTTAAAATCACGGTTTTACCCCCCAAAAAAAAACATGTTTCCAGATTTTCACCTTTTCGACACCTACATTCCCGTAAAGAGCACAACGAGAAGAAAAAAACGAATCCAAGCACGCCCTCCTAGCATGGCTCCTTCCATTACAAGGTCGCAGGGGCTCACAACTTCCTAAGTGGAGCAGCTTCCCCATCATCCCACTACTACAGGTTTTCATCCTAGAGACTTGAAATTTATTTTGGTGGTAGAGGGCATAGGGACATTTCATTTATGTCAAACAAACTGTTTTGTAAACTTCCTAGTTTCCAAAATATAGAATTTTCAAAATTCGAGTGTTTTCAAAAAACATAAAAAATAAAAAGGTTTTATTACAAAAAATAAAGGTCATAAAGACCATTCGTCGGAGTCATAGCACAACGTTCTATCATCTTTGGTTTTCAAACTATCACCTACTTTCTAAAACAAAAATTTTCAAATTTTTTTTCGGAAATATTACGAGTGGTCCATAGCAAAGCCCCCGTCATTCCAAGTCCAACGACTCCTCATTCGTGAATCTCCGACCACGGGTTCGGGAGTTATCGGCTCGCATTGGGAGTACAGGTGGGGTGAGGCAGAACTCCTAGCTTTCCCCTACTATGTTAGGTCCCTAGAGTCAATGGGCCTGACTACCGACAATTATGCTGCATTATTATTTCCCCTGGTAGAGTCTTGTTTGACGTATTAATTAATTCGTGTGTGGCAGAGGAGAGGAGATTGTATACAAGAAAATGGGTCACAAGATAAGCTTAAAAACATTTTGGCATTTTTGAAATCTGAAGTAGAAAATGAAGAGTACTTACAACTTACTAGAAAGATCGGTAATGTTACTGCGGTAAAGAAACAAATTTCGAAACCCTTCAAACGGTGTGATGTTCCTACTGCTCAGGGTTTGGTATCAACTGGAGGAGTGGGAGGTACATGTGCTTTCTGTAGTGAAGAGAAACATCCTTCATCAGGATGCACGGAAGCAAAGAACATTACTCTCGAAGAAAGGAAAGCCAGGTTGACAAAGAATGGCGCATGCTTCAAATGTCTCAGGGTTGGTCATGTTGCAAGAAGATGCCATACTCGCCTCTCCTGCAAGTTATGTAAGCGGCAGCATTATCCAGTTATGTGTGATTTTTCAGAAAAGAATCTTGAAACGGAGACTCAGGCCTCATCTCAGGCCAGGTCAGTGACGAACTTCTGCATAAATTCCTCTTGTGTATATCTACAAACAGTTTTGATTAAGATTGTTCACGTTCTTCTAGACTCTGCCTCACAACATTCTTCATTAAAGAAGAACTGGCAAAGAGATTGGGTCTGAAGGAAGTCAGGAAGGTTACTTTAAGCCATGCTGTGTTTGGTGGCAGAACTGTATCTCCGGTGGAACATGGCGTATTTGAACTTGTTCTCCATAATCTCGATAACTCCTGTCAGCTGAGACTGACTGCTCTTAGTCAGCCTGTTATTTACAGTCAGGTTCCTCGCCTTACAACAGAGCAAGTCGTGAAACTTGGACTGTCTCATCTAGATGTAGGAAAGGATAAGGATATTGAGATCCTTATTGGTGCTGATTTTCTAGGATCAATTCTCTCCAATGATCGTAAAACGGTGGGAGATTTAACAGCGTTGCGCACTACATTGGGGTGGACAGTATTTGGTAGAGACCAACGCTCGGGGTGTGGCATGAGTAAAACTACACTTATTATGCTGAATGTAGAGAAGGTTAGCAACCTCTGGGAACTTGACGTATTGGGAATAGAAGATCCTATTACTGAAAAGAAGAGATGCGAACTTGAAAAGGAAGCTAGATTAAATTTCATTGAAACCGTAGAAATAAAAGAAGATGGTAGATACGAAGTTCGACTGCCATGGTTGAAGGATCATCTTCCCTTGGATCCTTCGTACGATATGGCAGTGAAGAGTCTTGATATAACGAGGAGAAAGCTAGATAGTAACGGATACTTGGAAGAATATGATAAAGTCTTTCAAGACTGGCTAGCTGAAGGGATAATAGAAGAGATTAATGGTGATCACACTGAAATATGTGGCCATTATCTGCCTCATCGACCTGTGATCAAGGATTATGGAACAACGCCTGTTCGACCAGTGTTCGATGCTTCAGCTAGAAGAGGTAACAACCCATCACTCAACGATTGTTTGGAAAAGGGTCCAAATCTGATCCAACTTATTCCATCTCTCCTACACAAGTTTCGAAAGAAGTCAATTGGAGTTATTGCTGATAATCGCAAGGCTTTCCTGCAAGTTTCAGTAGCACCAGAAGATCGAGATTTTTTGAGATTCCTGTGGGGAAAAGAGAAAATGAAAACATTTAGACACAAACGAGTTGTTTTTGAAGTGACATCAAGCCCCTTCCTACTGGCAGCTGTGATTGAACACCTTTTAGACCAAGCCTTGAAAAATGACCAGGAAAGGTGGAACAGTATGACTGTCAATATTATTAAGCAACTGAAAGACAGCTTTTATGTTGATAATTATGTGTCAAGTGTCTCAAATAAACAGGAGCTGGAATTGTTTATTAAAACAGCTCAAGATGTTTTTGCCCAACAAAAGTTTTAGCTTAGAGGTTGGGAGAGTAGTGATCCAGTGCTTCAAGACGATGAAAAAAATGTCACCCGTCCTAGGAATAATGTGGAATCGCAAGGAAGACACGCTTAGCTTGAACTGTGAACCCC
The DNA here is from genome assembly GCA_946902985.2 of Meconema thalassinum. Lineage (NCBI taxonomy): Eukaryota > Metazoa > Arthropoda > Insecta > Orthoptera > Tettigoniidae > Meconema > Meconema thalassinum. The sequence continues at coordinate 3,550,385 of OX336392.1, read as the reverse complement.
TGAAGAAGCTATCATCTATAAAAGGAACCAAGAGGTCGATACTATCTGCCGTCCATAGGATTTATGACCCAATTGGATTTTCTGCACCGGTTATGTTATCACCGAAGCTGTTACTGCAGAAAATAAACAAGGTTTCTTGGGACAAGGAGGTACCACAGGAAATCCAAATCAAGTTTGGAAAATGGCTTCGTGAAATAGAAGAATTAGGCCAGCTGACGATCCCAAGAAGACTCCTTGAGGTATATGAGGAACGTAGTCTCCATGCCTTTTGCGATGCGAGTCAAGATGCCTATGCTTCAGTGGTACTTTTACGCACGGAGACAGTGACAGGAGTTCATGTTGAGCTTCTCCAAGCAAAATCAAGAGTGGCTCCATCACCTCGACCGACCATTCCTCGACTCGAACTTATGGGATCTGCAATTAGTGCCCGATTTCTGGCATCTATAAGAAAAGAGTTTGACACTGAAACAGTTTATTTGTGGACTGATTCGACGACAGTGTTGACATGGATTCAGCGAGAAGTTCTCTGGTCTGTTTTTGTTGAAAACAGGGTTAGAGAAATCAGGCGACTTCAAAGGAATCGTGGAGGCTTGTACCTGGGGCACTCAATCCTGCTGATCTGCCTACCCGAGGCTGTACAACAAGATATCTTATAGATTCGAGATGGTGGGAGGGACCGTGAAGGATGTATCTTCCCATAGAAGAATGGCCTTCCGATAATAACGACAGAAATGAAGATAAAATCATGCTTGAGAGAAGAAAGACTCGATTGGTCGCAGAAGAGCCTTTAAGTTCCAACTGGTATTACAAGTATTTCTCTCAATTTGACAAAATATTGAGACTGAACGGGTGGATAAGACGGTTTATGTTCACTTGTAAATATAATAGCAGGCAGAATGGAGAACTGACTTTTTCAGAATTAGAAGACAGTGAAAGAATAGTAATTAAACTTGTCCAGAATGAAAGTTTTCAAGGGCCCGAGGATCAGAAACTGGCTTCAATAGTGCTATTCTTAGACAATCATGGCATTTTGCGAGTAAACACCAGAATAACAGAGAGGGAGGACAACAATGAGTTTCGACAGACTGCTTTATTGCCGGGAGATCACCCTGTTGTGCAGCGACTTATTCAAGATACGCACATTCGGCAGTGTCATATAGGCCCACAGACTCTGTTGGTTATTATTAGAGAGAATTACTGGATCTTGAATAGAAGACGAGTCGTGAGATCATCTGTACAACAATGTGTTGTTTGCAGAAGGTACAAGAAAGAGCGACTGAAAGTTTCTACCCCACCTCTGCCTAATGATCCTGTGAGAGAGGCCAAGGTTTTCGAAGTTATTGGCATTGACATAGCTGGTTCGCTGATTGTGAAAGGCAACCAGAAGATGTGGGTTGGCTTGTTCACATGTGCTGTCTACCGAGCAGTGCATGAACTGCTTGGCTCGTTATCTGCGGACTCGTTTCTTCAAAGTCTACGAAGATTTATATCGCGCAGAGGAAGGCCTACGACGATTTATAGTGATAATGGGACAAATTTTAGAGGAGCATTTAACATTATGTCTAAGCTCATCTGGAAGAAGATCGAGTCTTATTGTGGCATCCAAAGAATTGCATGGAAATTCAATCCTCCCACAGCATCGTGGTGGGGTGGCTTTTGGAAGAGACTGATTGGACTGATGAAAAGTCTCCTTCGGAAAGGTTCTGGGGACATCTTCCCTAACATGTGAAGAATTAATGACTGTGTTGTGTGAGTGTGAAGCAGTCATCAATAGTCGTCCCCTGACGGCAGAGACGGAAAATCCTCATGAATTGAGACCTATCACACCAGCTATGTTCCTACAGGAAGCTTATGAGATATGTGTACCTGATCTAGATTCGATAGATGGAAATCAGATGAAAAAGAGAGCGGCCTATCGTCTGCAACTAAGAAACGCCCTTCGTCAGAGATTTCGAAAGGTGTACCTCGGGCAACTATTGCTTAAGCGGAATCAGCATGACAGCATTAGCAAGGGAGATGTAGTGTTCATTGAGATGGACAATCGTAATAAGCTTGAATGGCCGATGGGAATTAATGAAGAACTGTTGCCTGGAAAGGATGAACGAGTACGTGTTGTGAGACTTCGAACGAAAAGGCGAGTTGTCAGGCGTCCTGTTCAACGTTCGATCCCGTTTGAGTGCTCAATGTCAGTGTCTGAAGAGGAGGAACGAGTGATTGATACCGAAAAAGAGGCCATGGAACAAGATAACTTGATGTTGCATGGATATCATACTCGGAGTGGGAGAGCAGTAAAGCTCTACCCACAATGCGCTGTCGGCAGACTGTAGTTGAAGGCTGACCCGTGCTCTCTTATGGCGTCATTCACAATGTGAAGTTGCTTGTCGGTAGTAGATAGTTGACAATCGACAGCGTGTAGTCGGCTGTCGCCAATTTTATCTTTGACAGCCAACTGCATATTTGAGAGCCAATGAGAAAAGATCACAAGATGGCGTCACTTTGTCGTCATCAGCTGTGTAGTTGACTAGTTGTATTCGCGGTATATTCTTCGCATAATTACAGTATATAAAAATATGACGACTGGGGTAGAAGATATATTAATTGATCTTGTGAGGGAACGCCGTTGGATGTATGACATGAGTGAGCCCAAGTATCTAAAAGGAAACTGTTCATTGATTATAATGTTTTCCTTTGTAGCAAATGTAATGCAGCGGAAGGTAAAGCTGAATGAGAGCTTATCGTACGAAAACATTTTCTAAAGTAGGGCCTACCGGTACTGAAATTAGCCAAACTACATTTGTAATGACGAAAAATAAATTAGGATATGATGTAGTGATAGATTGAACGTGTTGGGAGGCCTCGGGCGTTCAACCAAAAATGAACAGCTACACAAAAACAATTCTGTTCAATAAACAGTAGGCCTAATTCAGAGTTGGATTTGTTATTAATTATTTACAAGAGGGGATACTGGATGTACGAGTATTTTTCCTCAATTTTAACAATGCTGTACCAGTTAGCAGCAATAAAAATAAACCGTACCGCTCCAAGTCATGCATCCTTGCAAATTTTAGGTTAGGTTGTCGACAATTGACAACTTTCTCAAGGAATAACTGAAAGTCAAGTTATTATTTACTCCTAGCATTTTAACGACTGCGCATTGTGGGTGGCTATGTTGTGAACTACCGACTTCAGACTTCATCTGCCGTCTACCATCTGCCCACTACCGTCTACCGACAGCGCATTGTGGGTAGACCTTGAGGTGTCCGACGCGATTCCTGCAATGAGATAAATACCGTACTTTGAATGTTGCAATTTTTTTAGGGCTGAAAATGGCAAGGTGGGAGAATGTTGGGGTAAAGTAATTAATGTTTTGGTATTGGTAACATGTACAGGGTATTGTTTTTATGTTGTCTTGGTTACGGTGGAAAAATAAAGTATGGAACCTGTATATGACTGCACGGTGTTTATATTAAAAACAAGGTTAGAGTTACCGTAACACAAACCCTGCGTAGGTGAAGTAGTACTGGTAGCCAGTGACAACGCGAAAATACTAGATTGACCGCTGGCAAGAGTGACAGAAGTCATCCCTGGCAAAGGTGGTGTCGTGAGAGTTTTCCGCTTGACGACTACAAAAGGGGAGCTACTGAGGCCTGTACAGAGGGTGTATTCACTTGAAGTGACATCTGGAGAAGATCGTGCTTTAAGACTGCAAGTTAAGCGACATGATAATGACAAGAACGAGAGTAATATAAAGACAGTTAAACCATCTACTAATACTTCTTATCTCCTCAAAACCAGTAATGGGAGAGTGGTGGTTAAACCATCTACTAATACTTGTGATCTCACCAAAACCAGTAGAGGGGGAGTGGTGGTTAAACCAAACAGATATTTTGACTGACTTATTTATTTTTGTGTTCATTTATTTTGAGAAAAATAAATAAAAATATGTTATTTTATTGTTTTGTTGAGTTGTTTCCACAACTCAAGGTGGGAGAATGTTGAGTTGGCAGCAAGCACAAGAATGTAGTGCAGTATCTTTCACATATTCTTTGATAGCAGAGAGCAGTGAGGATCAGTGTCTATAATGAATGGTGTGTATCGTGTGAATTGTGAACCTTTCCACAACGAATAATAAAATATGTATTCTGGAGGAATCTATGTGGTTTATTAGAAGTGAACCTAACAACGACCGTGACCCTTCCAATTCCAAATGTTCATTCATTTTAGAGCATATTGTAAACTATAACAAGAAATCACACAGGTGGACAGAAGATCCAGTAAATCAATGTGTAATATGGGAATTCATTTCACCTAAGGGATACAATTTCGCCAGCATTAATTTATTTAAATTACTATCGAAAAGCACACTGAGCCGTTACATAGGGGACACTCCATGTGAAACAGGAGTAACAAATTTAGTAAAAAACAGGCTTCTGCTAGAGTCTGAAAGGCTGAACGAAGTCGACAAAATGTGCTCTCTAATTATTGACGAGATGTCAATCACGCAGCAATTGCAGTACGACAAGAAACTCGACACACCTTTCGGTCGCCAGGACACCTCTACTCATGCCGAAGCTCTCAGGTGTGAAAACAGTTCCAACCCGTCAGATGCAAAATAAAATCGGACAGTTCTTGCAAACAGCTTACTGTGCTTCCTGATATGTGGCTTAGGCCAAGGCCGCACTAGATAGACAGGCCACAAGGCTCTGGCCGTGACAGTGGCCCACGTTCAGCATGGCAGTGTATGGCCCGCTCTCACTGTCACCATGCTATTGTTTATTTATTGAATATTATCGATGTATTTAAACAAGCCTTCAATTGTGGTTGTATTTAGGCTTGTGTACTACACGAGTTTTATGCGGGGGGAACAGTGGCAGGGCGGTTTATGTACCAATATTACCTCAATAGACATTTCCTTACGTAAATTTAAGCTGACAACTGTCATTTGAAACGGAACACAGTTTCATGTAAAAGATTAAAACCCATAATACCTATAAAAATAGTTTTAATGTTTCTAAGCAAATACATGATAGCAATTCACAATAATAGGCTGGAACCTTTCTTAAAAATTAGGCTTCTGCTTAAAACGTATCTAACAATTCCTAAGGTTTCAATTTATCAATTTTTTTTTCTTTGGCGATTTATGGGTGTCCTTACTTGAGGATTTCTTCTTCTTAGCCATAAATTTGTCTTCGATTACTTTTCTATAGTTATTCAAAAATATATTTTGTCAAAAAAACTATTAAAACTACTTCCACAATCTCTGCAAGTTTCAAACACGACGGTTTCATTCTCCAGAACATTGTTACAATCAAAATCAGAATGTTTCTTTGAGAGCCGCATTGTAAAAACATCGATTCATAATTATCATTTATAAGTATATTAAATAATTTTAATGGTGTGATTAAATGTTAACAATAAAATCTGATGGATATGCCAAGTTAAAATTTTCTTCTGGCTTTTAACACATCTGACGTTACATTATCATTATTTAACAATAGAACATCTTGACAACTTCTACATGTACAGTTTTTCATAAGTATTTTACAAATATATCCTCCAATATAAACTAGACCTAACAAAATATTCTCAGATAAAATAACATCATTAAACTCAATCTCCACACTTTCAAAATGTAAAATTTCTGTAGTTTTGAAGCTTTCACAATCTGAGCTCTTGCAATCCACATACTTAGGCCTACTTAATGCAATATCACTAATAGGGATATCTGCGTGTTTAGCAGAGTATGCTACCGTTAGGGCTTTTAATTTTCGTTCTGACTCAGGGACTTGCTTCACTGTAATATGGTAGCAGGCACCACTCGTTTACTTGTACTGCCCAAATCTTGCTTCTAATTCATCAGTCTGAAATTTCCCTAACAATACATGAGTTACTTCAATCCCAAAGTTGTTTTCAAGAAATTTACCAACCCCAAAATAGTTTTTACAGTGTGAACTAAAGTTGTTAGAGTTTCATTAGTAAGTTTTCCATGACGAGCCATTATTTTTTGTGTGATATCCCCTTGAACGGGCAGATTATCCCACCTAATTAACCAGGTTAAAAACTTGGGCAGAAATAAAACATTGTCGTCATGAACTGAATATATTGCGTTACAATAAGAGTCGTTAAGTCTAACGCCTTTGAAAGCATGCTTAACATTAACAATCTTCCACCACTGAAGAATTATTTCTAAAAATACAGCTGTGCTTTTAAAATCATTTCTGTATTTTTTATTTTGTCAACGTGTTTTAAAGTGACGACATTTTTTATCAGGGTTATCCTCGATCAAAATATCATGCTTTACGGCTTTAAAATCAAGAGTCTCGTTTAATGTTGAAGAAGTACCAATTTTCGGAATATTTTCCTCATTCATATAAATTTTGAAAATACAGAGTCTTTGGCTGTCAAAATTTACAAAAACTTTGTCAAAATCTAATTAGCATTTAATACTGAAATTACCCATAACGTCGTTGAAGTTCTTGATCCTATCATCTTCTTCCTCAGCTTTCTTTCTTTCTTCTTCCCGTTTTTCAATTTCTTTTTGTCTTTTTAATGGCAGTTTTCCTCGGTGTTTTTTAGACAGGCTGGCACATTTCCAAACTTAGTAGGCATAGTATCGTTTGAGAGTTTCAAATGGTCACGTTTTACAGTAAAAATGGACCCATCGGGTCTTTTAACAGGATCCTCACTAATTATGAACCTTCCGTCGAAATGTTTTATGCACACAACAGAGCTTGCCGAAGGGACAAATTTGGTTCGATGGATGGCTAAGATCCACTTTTGTTTCCGAACCAAGACAGTAGGGAATTTAAACACTGAAATATTAGGCCGTTTTGAACTGTAGTTGCTTCTACAACCATGCACACAACACGACGTGGGCATAATTCACTATGTTTACACATGGTTCAATCATTAAATACCATTGATAACTTCACTGCTGCGAGGTTCAGCTCACAAAGCCTACAAGTCCCTGGCGAGAAGTGAAGTGGCCGGCCACTTGTGTGACGTAGCGACCAAAGTGGAGGGGGAGCCTTATGGCCTGTCTATCTAGTGCGGACTTGGTTAGGCCTATCTACCAGTTACAGAATTCATGCGGCATATGTCTTCTCTAAAAGACTTTCTGGATTGGAAGTGTACACTCTAACTCTGTTAGTAATTAAAGAGGTGGATACTTGTGGCTTTGTGATTTTAAATGTCAAGTTCAGTAAACGTGTGTTCTCCATTTCAATTGCCTACTTGCCTCATAACTTAACATCTGTGGAAGACATGCGCGGGGAGCTCTTTGGAGGCCTTGATGTTCCTTCGCTTTTTACTCTGAGGCACGGTCGACTCTAGATAGGTCGGAAGGCTGAGACTTGGCAACATGTTCATCAGTCATAGATGTCAGGCGGGGACACGAAGGGAACGTTCAGTCTGGCAGGTGTTCTTGTTTATCAAACAGCGTTATTTCCTTCTATATTTTGTTTGTTACGTTTTGTAGGTTTATACGCTTTATAGTAGCGTTTATTCTACCCTTCCAGGTGAGTTTTTTAAAACTGTAATCCCTATTCAAGAACAAATTGACGAGTGGGCTTTGTATCTGGCAAATACGGTACATGGAATTATCACATTTCGTACTTCATGTTTTGAACTTTGATTTTCCAGGTATGTTTCGGCACCGTAACAATGGCAGATAAATGTTGTGTGCCCAACTGTAACGCAAATTATCCAAGTAAGGGAGGTTACACGCCAGTGTTTAGGTTCCCAAGTGACGAAAATCTGCGCCAGGCCTGGATTAGGAAAATTCCTCGGAAGGACTGGAAACCTTCGAAATGGTCTGTAGTTTGCATAAACCATTTTCACGAAGGTGATATTATTAAGGCAGAGAAATATAAAGACTCATCTGGAGAATGGAAGGAGTGCCCAATGGATAGATTGAAGTTGGCATCAGGAGCCCTGCCTACAATTTTTCGAGATTTACCATCATACTTGTCTATTCCTGAAACCAAAAAGCGAAGGGATCCTGAGAACAGAAGAGTCAAGCAGGGTGAAACTCTTCAATTGAGAGCACAAGAATTTTTGGTGAAGGACACTATTAGAGATTTTCCTTCATTTGCTGCTAGCATCCACAATAAACCACAGCTGTTCAAGGATTGGTGTATATATACCGGTTGTGATAGTGTAGTAATTTATCAGTGCAACTTTCAAAAGATTCCACAAATAACAGTGAGTGTTAAGATACACAATGACATGACTTATGAAGTATGTGTGAAGCAGAACATTTTATCCGGAAATGAACTGCATGAAACACTAACAGGGAACCTGAAACTCACCCGCTGGTCTCAATTAGAGTGCATCTTGAAAAAGTATGGGTTTTATAATGAACACTATGTTACCCATCAAAGTGCTGAGTCTGTATTGTCGGATATTCAAGACAAGTTGAATATTCTTCTTTCATTGTTCACAGAAAATAGTGATCCACAACTTAACATTGAGAGACAAATTAAATTCACCATTGAACATTTGAACTTAATTTTCAGCAAGGCTAGGCGATACTCAACAGAGTATATTTTGTGGGCATTCATGATGTATATGCACTCTTCAAATTGTTATGCTGCTATTCGAGCAACATCTTCGATAATTTTACCTCACATGAAATATCTGCAAGACTTGACCTCCATATTTTCAGTGTCACCACAAACTGTGTGCAATAATGAAAATTTTTTGAAGAATGATATGAGAAAGTTGACAGAGAGCGCCTGGTTAGTCTACAGATTGATGAAATGTACATCAAGCCACATATTGATTATAAATCTGGGAATCTGTATGGCTGTGCTGAAAACCAACAAAACATTGAAGCTAAAACTGTCCAAGCATTTCTAGTTTCTTCATTGTTTGGTAGCTTCAGGGAAGTAGTTGCTCTTTACCCTGTGAAGAATTTGACTGGAGCTGATTTGTATACCTTGATCAAAGTTGTTATCGATTTGCTCAAAAAATGTGGCTGCCACATTATTACTATTGTTTCAGATAATCACAGGGTAAACAGAAGCATGTTTGAGCTGCTCCACGGCAGCAGTCTGGGTTATGCCACTGATAATGTTGATCCCCCTTATAAAATATTTTTAACATATGACTTTGTCCATATCTTAAAGAACATAAGAAACTGTTGGATCAATAAGAAGGATTCTTCCGTCATTGCATTTTCCAGATTTTGAGGAACCCAACACCCTTTTGATAGCAAAGTTTTCAGACTTAAAACAAGTATACCTCCATGGTAAATTTGCCAGCCCACTGTTGAGACCAGCACATAAGCTGAATCACAAAACGTTCTATCCGAGTAACTTAGAAAGACAGATGGTTTCACTAGCATGTAATATTTTCCACGAGTCAACTTACAGTGCTTTAAGAGCTGAATTTCAAAGTGGATCTGGAATTGTTTTGAGTGAAGGTACTTGTCAGTTTATTCTCATAATCCTTAAGTGGTGGACCATTGTAAATGTTAAATCGAAACTAATAGGTACTCTAAAAAGAAATGAATGGGCAAATCCCTTTTACACTGTTGGAGATGATCGCCTAGTATTTTTAAGGCAGTTTTTACTATGGCTGCAACACTGGGAATGCGTTAAGGAAGGTGGGTTAACCCGTGATACCCATAAGGCTTTGTTTCAGAGCACTACAGTTTTAACTGAATTTATTGACTACAGTTTGCAAACCCTTAAGGTAGAGTTTGTGCTGCCTGGCAAGTTACAAACGGACAATCTTGAGGAACGCTTCAGTTGCTACAGACAGTTATCGGGTGGAAACTACAATGTTTCATTTCTTCAAGTTTTAGAGGCAGAAAAAAACTGCGATTGAAATCTCTCTTAGGCATAAAATCTGCCAAGTATGGTGTTCTCAAATGGTCCTTTGACACTTACAATGACTTACAAAATGTAAATACAGAAGGGACAGGTTCTGCAAATGTAGCCCCATTTTATGCATTGTTCAGGAAACAAATATTTTTGACTTTCAAGTTGACGCTTCCTGTCTTCTGTATATATCAGGTTATGCTGCATTCCAGGTCTCCTCAAAGCTAGAATGTTCACTTTGTGTTGATTGTTTAGTAGGAAAAGAAGCCTCTACCAATGATCCTTACTTTGACACCCTTAACAGAGGTGGTCTCACTGTTCCATCAGATCTAGTGTACCACATTGATGACACTGCTAGCTGTGTCCTAAGTGCATTGATCTCCAATGATGATAATGAAGACAGGTTCTTAAAGTGTCCAAATCAAAAGAGGGTGCTAGTAGTTCTGTCTAAAACAATTTTTTTTGGTGATACTGGTTTTCCAAATGATGTGTGCCTTTGTGGAGTGGAAATAAGTCTACTAAGTAAAAAAATACTTTCAGTCATTGCCAATGTATTGCTAAAGAATTATTCACAGGCAAGGAATGATGCTATTGATGTCAGCAAACTTGGTTATGGGAAGAGGAAGTTGCAGACACTTTAGGAAGGAACCAGAAGTAATCTGATACATTTTTGAAATACCAGCAGCAACAGAGTATTTCTATAATGGTAGTAAATTATCTACATACATGTGTGGCGGAATTGAGGGCTTATAGCAAATAGCTTAATATGATAATAGTGGAAACTCTCGCAACTTAACACGCGTAGCAGCGGCGACAGCGCACAGTGCTACCATCTAGCGGTTCGAATAGTCAACTACTCGAACGAACTATTGAAGGGTAACACTATTCGACTACGAAAACGTAAAGAAATACAGATTTTAAGGCCTTTGCGTACTAATTGTTGCATAATATAAGGAAGGGAGATGGATGTTGATCCGAAAGGGGCAGTATTAAGAATGACATACGTGTATATTCACATTAAAACATTTGATCGTCAATTCATGACAGCAGTGTGATAGCCTACAGATGGTTATGATGTTGACGAAGTTTTAAGCAGCCTACAGATTTTCCAAAAGTTAATTACACGTGTAATATCTTATTGAGCTTGATATTTTTAGTGATATTTTTCACTGATGAATCATTTGTTCTATTCACATATGCCTTAATAAGGACTTTGAATTATTTGTCAGTCAGTAATTTCATACAGCTGTCACAGATACCTTCACTAGAGTCAGTAGGTCTAATTGATAGAAAATAACCAGTTAATTTGCTTTTCATCCCATGGGTGCTTTCTGACAAAAAATGGCAAAAACTATTTTCAAATGCCTCGGACATTTTGGCAGACAACTTTCCACCACACACATTTGGAAATAGCATTTTGGAATTATCATCATACTTCTTCCTTTCTATGTGCAAATTTCCCATACTAGAATCATTATCATAAGATGATATTACATTCCTACACTCAGCATGGGGAAACTTGCTACAGGCCCAGCCCATGACATAGTGGTCAGCATTTTCTTGAATTACATTATAGTCATGATCATTTGCCTTATCACTTAGGTCACACTCCTCACTGACATTTGCTTCAAAATTACTCTTCATCACATCATTATGAGTCAATAGAAAGTTTGCATCATCAGATTCACAATTACTGTCGTCAGAAGCACAAAGTAATTGATTTACCATAACACTTTTTATGGCACTGCGAAATTTGGTTGCATCTGGGGTTACATTGTTGCCTCCTTTTGATCTAATGATTGAAAAAATGTTTTCAATGCAATCCTGTGTGATCCTCCTAGTTAGCAAATACCGGAAATCATAATCATTGTGTAATTCTGACCACAATAGTTTCAATGCAGAAATATTGTCTACCCAACCCTGAATGGAAAGAGGATTGCCTTTGCGGTTATTCAGTACTTACAGTTTTTTGAGACAGTCACAAATTTCATTCAGTTTTTGCATATACCTTGACTCATTACTTAAAGGTTTCTTATACTCCTTGGGGCTACTGACAGTGGAAGAATTAAAAATATCACACAATGTGTCACACATTTCTATAAACTCTGCAGTGTGTGCAGCACTCGATGGCAAAGAATTGAATGATACATGAAATAGTTTTCCAGAAGCTACAGAATGACTGAGAACCCTGGTAGCTAAACATATCCTCATATTTGAAAAAGGGGGAAGTGTGATACATTTCTTTGTTAACTTTGGAGCCAACCTTGGAATCATTTTGGAGTCCTTAGCATAAAATTCTCTTATGTGAGACCAACTACAAACTTTACCACTAGAAACAAAATCATACTTTTTCAGATTGTTTCTCACTGACTTAATCAAGTGAGGAGGATCATGAAAAAAATAAATGTTTTCACCGTTTACCTCAATGAATGGCTTCTCTGCAGTCACACCTAAAAGTTTCCTCACATTCATGTTAATACTTCCTTGATCACACACAACTGCTTTAGGAACTAACCCGATTGCCTGAAGTTGATTGACAATAAATAGCACCAGCTCTTTGATGTAGTGCCCTGCCATAGCATTGTTTGATAAGAAGTACCCAATTATTTGTTTATAATTGAGGTACAAACCTTTAATCATAAATACCATAGCCTGGTTACATTGTTGGCGGATGGGAGCTGTGATTGGCTGTACAGGAGTATCTACACCAAAATCTTCATATCCCTCCAATTGATCCTTCTGACGATCATATGACAGAGACGACTTGATGGAAATTTCATCAAATACCAAGGAAATAACCTTCTCCTCCCTTTTCATTTTTTTAGCTTTAATTTCTAGTAAGCTTAGAACCATTTTATTAACACCAGGTTCCACTCGGGCATTTTGTAACCAGCTTCTTAATGACCTGGTGCTGGGCAAAGAAAATGCTTTTGCGTGAACTTGTATGACTTAGGCGAACAATAATGCAAAGCTAATGCAAAACTTTTGTCATCATTTGAATATCTTCGGCCCTGAGCTTTACGATTTCTTTGATTCATTTGAAGATTTATGAAGTTCTGAGAAACACTCTGATCAACAACATTCTTTTCACAATTACACTTCGACTGATTTTTCTGCACCACAGATAATTTTCTTCTTAGATTTTTATTTAATGACCTGTACTTTGAAAGCAACTTCTGACAATTCCTGTATTTCAACATTATGTTTGAACAGCATTCATTCAGTCTTTCTTTCACCAGTAGTTTGTCATTTTCCTGGACAGCACTTTCTGTTGGTAAATCATCTGGAATTTCTGGGGTAGACTCACACTCTCGTTTTCTTTTTTTCCGGCTGCATCTCAAGTGTGTCTGTTTGACATTACGGCACTGCAGTGAGGGCACTGCACCAGGCCAGATTCTGTAACAAATACGATTCTTTAATCATCAGGGGCATTCACTAGTGAAAAAGTTGAAATATGGCCTATGTTGATGAGAACTTGAAATTCCAACAGTTAAAAAAAAAGTCCATAAGTAATACAAGAACAAATTATATACTCTTGGCTTAAGAGATTCTTGTTTCTGAAATCCTTTTCCGTAAAGTGGTCCGAACATACTACATAACTTTTATTCAAACGTTCTGGTCCTTTTGTCCTCAGAATTTCATCTAAATCGGCCCTTCTGCTCTTCACAACCCACTGAGCACACCTGGAAAAGGATTAAGAGGATAGGTTTAATCACAACAATGTTTTAAAGAAAGTATGGTATGTTCAGATTAATAGAAAATAAAATACAGGTACCCGTAAACATTAGTAGGTATACTCACAGCTGTTTGTTTTTTGGAAATCTGTAAAATGACTTGGGATCACTTTGTATTTTATAATTAAAACACCCATACATACTACAAATAACTCCTCTTCCAGCCATTACCAAAATTGTGGCACATAACAGCACAAAACAATACTATTTTAATTACAAAAGTAATACTTCGAATGTACTTCACTTAAACTTGCCAGCTGATTGAACTCAACCACGTAGTTGACTGCGCGAACCGCCAGATAGCGCGCAGGATCGATGTCGCCAGTTTCTCGCGGGAGTTTCCACTATTATCATATTAAGCTATTTGCTTATAGGCCTACAGTGTAAATATGTTATGGGAGATAGCCTACATTTTGGATCACATAACCCTCAATTGCATCTACTTACTCCATATTATTATTATTATTATAACACCGCCAATTTGTTTTATTACCGTACTTCAGAGTAGTAAAATACGAAAAGAAGACTAAAAGAATTTCCTTTATTTTGCTAAACACATTTATGTTGGTAAATTATTTCCGTGTCATTCACGCCTAATATCAGCTGCCTGGCTCTTATAACAACTTTTCACGATCATATGCACGTTATTCACTTATTTCCGATTGTAACACTGGTCATATGTAAATAAAAATAAACAGACGTTTTCCTAAACATATTGTCCAATACTGTATTAATTCGGTAGTTCTTGTCGCTAGCAAACAACTGTTCATGCGCTCGCGACGAAATATGACTGACAACAACAGTAGCTACAGTCTTGTCAGGTCGAACCTTCCGACCTTTCTAGAGTCGACCATGTCTGAGGCAGTTTTGTATGCTTTGCTTTCTGTTGGCAAAAAAGAAAGATTTTAAGAAAGAATAAAAGGGTTCCCTAATCACCAGCCAACACCACCTAGAGAGAAGGCCGTGCAATATCATTTATGACGTCATAGCCTTCCGGCCACGGCCAACGAGAAACAAGGCTAGTAAACTACAGAGGTTGCCTCAATATGGAGCTCTTAGGCGAGGGGATCGCGGAGGGAAGGGAAAGGACGTGACGTCACACGTTTCCTCGTAGCACGCGAGGCGCGAGATATGCAAGGAAAGTCAACTTTCCCACACATTATATTGTATGGATTGCATTGGTTTAAACACGTGTTTTAAGCCCTTTTGTTTATAATCATGCCAGGCCAAATATGTGCTGTGGCAGTTTGTCACAGTTATTATAAAGTTGGAAATGACGTGTCGTTTTTCACGATGCCTAAAGACGCATGCCTTCGCAATCAGTGGATTGCTGCATGTAAGCAAAAAGATCATTGTAACCCTCAAACAAGTAGGATATGTTTGCTCCACTTTAAGAGTGAAGACTTCGAATTAGACTACAGGGCCGAATTTCTTAATATAAAGCCAAGATTACCAAGGAATCTAAAACCAAATGGTAAGTGAGCCTAGCTGGCCTACTCTTAAGTTTTGATGACCTGCTAGGATAATTTTAAAGCAGTTAATATTTTTGACATATTTCGTACATGGTATCAGGGGCGTATATACCATTTTTTCGAAAGGGGGGGGGGGGGCTGACTATCGTGGACAATTGTGAGTACTTAATGAATTTTCTATTATAGCCTATGGAGTATGAATGGAAAATATCTAAATGGGCTACTTGTCAATTTATTAAGCCGAAAGGTAAACACTCATTTTCCTTTACAAATTGATAATTATTTCTTAAAAGTAGACTACTGTGAAATACATTGTATGTTGTACCCAAGTTGGCCTTTTTCGGGGGAATATGGAGCCCCCTCAGCCCCCTCCCCCCTTATATACGCCCATGCATGGTATTTTGATTTTGGACAAGATGGAAAATTTCATGAGTAATTCTCTTTGCATTGGTGAAAATTCTTTGCAAATATTCCAGAAAGCAGTCATCGTTTCAATCAAGTCCCTTCGACTTCTGTACCAAGATATGGCCCGTAGGCATAATACAAAGTACATTCTCACACATAGGCTAAATAAAGATGTACTGGAAAACTTTTTTTCACAATTGCGAACCCGTGGTGGCTTACACGATCACCCTTCTCCCCTTGACTGCATTTACAGACTGAGGAAGATTATTTTAGGGGAAAAAATCCAGGAGTTGTTCAAAAACAAACAATCACTGCTGATCCAGATTCAGATGAATATGTAGTTGCTAAAGCACTAAACAAAGCTGGCATAGTGTCTGAATCAAGTAACGTGCTTCCAGAACCAACCTTAGGGAGCAATGTGCAATCAGAGTCCTTCATTGCCAATATCATGGAACAAAGAGAGGAAGATGGCAAGGTTTATGTTGCGGGTTATGTAGCCCACAAGTTCCAAGATAAATTTCCACAACTTGGGAACTTAACCTATGGAATGCAAACTCAACACGATTATGCATTACCAACCTGGATTAAACACTTGTCATACGGTGGTATGACCGCTCCCTCAGAAACTTGGCTAAACCAGTTCCGGCACATTTCAGCAAAATTCGTCACATTTCACGGAAAATACGGATTTCAACGAGGCAAGAACGTTCTAAGAAGAACGACAGATTTTGTGTCGAGAGAAGTTCCTGACGTACCGTCTGGTGGGGTTGAGGCAGCTGAGATAACAATTTTCTTCATCAGATTGAAACATTCCAATTCTATCTTGAATAAGAAGTGGTTATTGGAAGTCAATAACACCCACGATACTGCTACCGAGTCTAGGCGAATTTCCAAGAAATTCAAGAAGATCACAACATAAAATGTAAGTAGTTATTTTATCACCCATTTACCAATAATTCCATGAGAATAAACTGTTCTTTGCGTACTCAACAGCTGATGTTGACAGTTTCGTTACGTTCCCCACATGGCGCGTTTGGTATCTTGTGACGTCATCCGCCTTGCGAGCGCTGATTGGAGAGTGAAAATTGAGGCAACCTCTGTAGTTTATAAGCCTTGAACGAGAAATACTGGCCCTGGTACGTTTTGGTGACGTCAGCAATGCTGTTGCACCACTTCCGGTAGGGTTGTGTATGACGGGAACATAAACCGTTTTGCCTACAACATGCTGAAATCACAGAATACTTAACCCATATCATATAAGAAAAAAACGCTGTAAAAAGCATTGACCCAACACAACCATGGCTTCTGGTAAAACATACATGGTAATTGTTGGGAATTGGGAGTGTATTCTCTGCCCTTTGGTTTTAGGCAACTTGTATGATGTAATAAAAAGATGGAGTCAGAACTATCACGAGGCTTCTAATAAATATTTTCAGTAAACAAAGTGGTGACCCCGACGTGATATTACGAAGAGGAAATAACGAATACCGGTAAGCCTACTTATAAATGGAAAAGCTAAAAAAAAGGTATGATGCCTCTCAGGCAGTCTGTAACTAAGAAGATGAATGATATAAAGGCAATTATAGTTGCAGAAACTCCTATTGATGTGATTTTGCTAAGATCGTATTTAAATCGTTTAGAAGCTTTAATGCACGAACTGCAGTTAGCAGATACTAATATAATGGGTGCTTTGTTAGATAATAACGAGAAAGATGAAATTGTCCTCGCGGAGCGAGAGATTATCGAGAAATACAATGACGAATTCGAAGTTGTGAAAATAAAAGCTAAGGATATATTATTACAGATTGGAGCACATGAGTTAGTTTTAGGTGAGATTAATGGAAATGGGAGTACCATTGGGAGTCAAGAGGGGAAACGAAGATCATTTAAACTTACCAAAATAGAACTAAAAAGATTCAACGGCGAGCTGAAAGAATGGTTAGGTTTTTGGGCGCAGTTCCAAAAGATTCACGACGACGATAGCTTACACGCAAGTGATAAGTTTCAGTATTTAGTTCAAGCGATGGAACAAGGGACAGAACCACGAGAACTCATTCTTAGTTAGGCTGTGTCCCAATAGTACAATTTCAGCCATAGTGAACTAGATAGTCGACTACTTTACCGAATGTGACTTCAGAAGTCTTGATCCAATACTGCTTAGCACATAGCAATCAAGTCTGTAGTAACTAGTGAACGAAAGTGGTTGCTAGATTGTCGACTACGTCAAGGACGTTATAGAAATTGTAGCTTATCGGAATTGTAGGTTATGTAAATTGTAATTGTCTTTGATTTTAATCCAGTTTATGCTTGGCCTATATTCTTTGCCAAATTCAACGCTTCAACCCACAACCCACGAGGGAAGCATAATAACTTGTTCTGTTGTGATAATTATTTTCGCGCGAATATGTTGTTTGGTTCTGTGGTAATTACGACTGAGGATTGCAACGACAACTCGGTTGAAGGTCTCCAGCGCACAATAAGGGCCTCGTCTCAAATTGTAAATTTGCCGCTGCCTTATTATCATGCTTGCCCTTCTTCTCTTCCTCCTGAACTGTATTCTCTTAATCAGCCAAACACAAACCATAATTAGGGCTCGGCTAAAACGTGATCTTCTTGGCGCATCCATGATCATATCGTTCATGTATTGTTTATTTAAAATAGCTGATGAAAGCGCAAAGAGCTTACAAGGAGCAGCAGCAGATCACCGCAATCTTGAGTGTTGGTGAGTGTTGGTTTGGTTGGTACCAGCATGTAAGTCTAGTGCGTTTCGGAACACAAGTCTATGAAGGAGGCTGTGATCAAGCAGACATGCCCCAAATCTCCGTAGTGCATAGTACATAGCACATAGTAGCTAGCAGCTAGTCAATAGCAGACAACTTGAGTATTGGGACACAGCCTTACCCCCAAACGACCGAAAACTACCCTAAAGCTGTACAAGATCTGAAAGAACGGTTCGGTAGGGACGATTTACTACTACAAGTAGGCCTATACATCAGGGAATTGTTGAAACTAATTATTTCTAAAGCCACGCATAAGGACAAGCTCCCTCTGCCGACTTTATTTATCAAGTTGGAATCACAACTACGCTGCCTTAATATTCTAAATCTAGCATGTGCGGATCCCAGTACTTGGTTGTTTCCATTAGTAGGATCCAGCTTACCGGAGGAAACACTAAGAGCATGGCAAAGAAGTCAGTTCTCAAGAAATGTCAAAGAGCGGGAAAATGATGAAACCCAGGTAGACCAACCCACATCACGACTAGATTGTTTAATGGATTTTCTCAAATCTAAAGTACAAAACGAACAACAAATTCTCCTGGCCCAGGCAGGATTTGGTAGCCTAGAACTGCAAGAAAAACATGACAAGAGGTTAGATACGTCCAGATCGGAGAAGGTATTACGCAAAGATAAATCAAACTCACCAACGGGGTCGGCGCTTTTCAAAACTAGTTCCAAATCTTGTATATTCTGTGGAAAATTCCACGACAGAGAGAATTGTTTCAAAACAATGACTATGACACTTGATCAAAGAACTGCGAAAGCAAAAGAGAAAAATCTCTCTTACACATGTTTACGGGCGATTCATCTACCAAAGTATTGCAAGATGAATATACAATGTTTGATTTATAGTAATAGGCACGTAACGGTTATGTGCCCTACGATGACTATTCACTGTAATGAACAGTCAAAGAGAAAGGAAGATACGGATCAGTTGATGACGTCCGATCTTGCTAATTTTACTTGCGTAAAACAAGTTGTACTACAGACATGGATGGTTAAAATCCGAGGGAAATATAAACAAAATACAGTGAGAGCTTTCCTAGACAGTGGTTCACAGCGATCATATTTGTTACAAAATAAAGGAACTAGGTTTGGAACCTTGTTATGAAGAAACCATCACTCATATACTATTCGGGGAAAATAACACTTCGTCAGTGAACCACAAGAAATACAGAATACAATTAACAAGACCTGGAGAAAAATGAGTTGAGTACTCAGCTAACTCAGCAAGAGGCCCTTTCTTCTGAATTGTCTTTGCTCTCAGCTAACAAAGATCTTCCTAAATCTAGTCGTCTTCGCGCTTTAGCCCCCTTCTTAGATGACAATGGGTTACTCAGGGTAGGTGGTAGGCTTTCGCTTTCTTCGCTTTCTGAAGACAAAAAGCATCCTGTCATTTTGCCCTCTAAGAATCACGTAACTTTCTTAATCATACGTGACTTTCATTATCGTAACCTGCACGTTGGTACACGCACACTGCTTTGCTTCTTAAGGGAAAAGTACTGGATCACAAATGGAGTTCATGAAGTTTCCTCTGTAATTCACAAATGCATTCGTTGCTTCAAAGCGAAACCTGAAGTTAATACTCAATTAATGAGCGATCTACCCTCTTTCCGCTCTTCTCCTATACGTCCTTTTGCTTTAACTGGTGTGGAATACATGGGTCCGTTTCAATATCAGTGCAATTCCCTTGAAGCTAAACGCAAATTGTTTCGAAAACTCTATGTTCTCTTTTCGTTTGCATGGTTACTGGTGCGATTCATCTGGAACTAGTAACAAATGTCTCCATGTCTTACTTTTTGTCAGCCGTCTCTCGCTTCGCTGCTAGGCGTGGCGTTCCCTCTGAGATGTTCTCCGATAACGCCTCCACTTTTCAAGGCGCAGCTTCCTTGTGGAAGAAAGCTCTTACATCTTCTCCTGCCATGGAACAGATTTCTAATGTTTCCTACTCAAAGGGTTTCAAACGGTGGTTTATACCTCCTTACGCCCCTCATCACGGTGGTAGGTGGGAATCCAGTGTCAAGCTGACCAAACGTCATCTAAAAAAGGTGTTAGGTAATCGCATCCTAACTTATGAGGAATTTAACTCTCTGTCCATTCTGATTGAAGGCGTTGTTAATTCTCGTCCTTTGACACCGCTTTCTACTGACCCTGATGATCCGCTTCTATTGACACCTGGTCCCTTTCTTGTAGGCACTTCTCTTTCCTCCCCTCCTCCCCTTCCCAACTCTTATAGAGACTTTAACCTGCCTATTGTTTGGCGTAAACTTGAAGCTCTTCGCAATTCTTTCTGGAAGAAGTGGAAATTGGAATACTTAACTTCCTTGCAACGGAGACAGAAGTGGTTTCTTTCTAATCCTGACATTAAAGTGGGGGACTTGGTCCTTGTTAAAGAAGCTTCCCCTACCTTGTTCTGGATCTCCGGTAGAGTGACCAAGTGCTACCCGGGAAGGGATGGGAGAGTTAGGGTAGCCAAGATCTTGACCACAAATGGGCATATAATAAGACCACTGTCTTTAATCGCCCCCTACCTTTAAATCTTTAACATTGTGTTTCTTGTTCTCTGTTGGTGTTTGCCCCTCCCAGCTTGGTGTATTCTTTGGAATACACGGTAAGACAGAGTTAGCCTTCGCTGCTCTTTGCTTAACTTATTTCTTCCCTTTTTCTCTCAAACACCAACAGTACCTTTTCTTTTATTTGAGCACCTTGCTTACTTTCTTTGTAAGTTTGTTGTAGATATAACTTCCATGATCAACCTAGCGGCATCTAGCAGCTAACTGCTGAAGTTCCTCAGCATTTCTATGCTCAAGAGGACTTCCTTCCCAATCAGGCCAAAAGATGTCGCCGCTATCTTCAGCTAACATCTCCATGCTCAAGAGGACTTCTACAACATACCCTTCCACCAGGCTTCGCTATTGACGCCTACTATCAACTCCTTGAAGATTACTTTCAGTTTTATTTCTAAAGTTGGTATTTCATATGTATGATCCTTTGTTTTTCCCCAACCCCTTCCCTCCTTGGTACCTCTGTGCTTCGTCGAGCTGCTCTCACTTCTGGGTCAGTCGTCAAACCATACAGTTGGAGCCTACTTCAGCCTTGTCTCCTGTATACTCGAGACACTTTTAAATCAGGACGCCATGACCTATTCTTAACGTCAACCGTCATCCAGATCATCATCGTTCTTCAAAATGAGCTAAGTACTACTTCAATGGTTTTCACCCAGTTTTGAATGTTTTAAATTGCTTATACCATTTTATTTGATTTTATAGACAGTGTGAAATTGAGAACTGTGATGCAATATCTGCCTTCAAAAGATCTTCCTGATCTAGTTGTGGCTACTTCAGCTAACTTTTCAAAATAAAAAATTACTTCTTGTACTGATTATCTGAGATACTATCTCACACCGAGGGATAATTTAAAGTACCCACTGTCTATAGAATTCAGGTTTCCGCCGGGGGACTTGTTTTGCCCAATTCAACCGATATCAATGCTCTAGAACTTTCTAGGTCAAGTTATCTTTCTACAAGTGAAATAGCCTGGCATTTCTTTAAATATGGGAACACATTTTCCTCATTGAGAAATGTATGTTGAAAATACTTCTAATCAGCATATAATTTTGTCTTCCTTCGTTGGAAATTATCCGCTGCATTCAACTACGATCTATAATCGTCAAAACGCAATAAACTTTTCCAATCTAAAATTCAACTAGTGATCTCCACAACTTGAATAACTTTTCGTCTCATAAACTTTCCGTGTTACAATAGTGAACTTTTCAACGGACTACAGTGCATAACAGTGCCCATTCAACAACCATCTGTGTCGCGTTCGAACAAAAGCAATAAATACGGCCATAGACTTTCTCCTAATCCTCCTATTTCCTCCTCTCAAACTCCTCACTAACATATTATAATAATTGTAAAATTTAGGTTCTCTTCAATGAGGTGACACTCTATATAAGTGCCCTCCCATCTTTGTACTGTAATTTCTGCATAATCTGTGTCTAGTACGCACCTTAAATCATATTGTTTTTCCTCTCTTATTAGGGAATTCAATTATTTCTACTCACAAGTGAGTTTTCTAGCTTTCCTTTTTCCAGGTTTCACGAAAGGGTAACTGGCCCCATTTTTCTCGTGATTCCTGCTTCAATACAAGAAGTTATAGAAACTTCTCTTTAATTCTTTCTTTTCTTGTTATAGTTTCAAATTTAATATTTGTTCATACTTTAAGATTTCCACATAGGAATTCTCAAAGCGAATATATTGTACCTGATTCTCTGTCATAGCTTTAATTATTTATACTCCTCGTTATAAACTTGAAAGTTTGCTATTTTTAGCACAACTTTTAAAATCTTATTCAGATTTATGCTCGAAGCAAGTTTTAAACCTGCATTCCCTTTAACATCGTTACAAAATTTATAATTTGTTAGTTATAAGTCTCAGACTTTTGTATGTTAAAATTGTTCATTGTTATGAATTGGAATCTTAATCAGCTTGACATAGTTTGTTACGTCAACTCTAAGTATTGTTCAATAAATTAAATTCCATTTTTACATTTTATAAATTCCTAGAGAATAACGGTCAGGCAAGTCCTTGTCTTCCTTAACTCTTCCTTGACTTATGGTCTCTTTAAGAAAATTACTTAAAACGTAATTAAAGTTTCGCTATTTGTTGCATTTAACTTGAAACTTCAGAAATCATGTTTAAAGCTCTTTTAGTTTTCATAACTAATTCTAATAAGCCATCGAGGCGAGCATAGCTAGCTCAGCAAGCTTCCTGCTCGTCGAGATTCTCTCTATAACTCATGGTTTATTTTCCAAATTCATAGTTTTCCTCTGATTTGAACTTTTAATCGGCACTCCGCTGGTTACAAGCCCAACTTATCTTAAGTGCAACAATTGGCATTTCTCCAACCCATCAAGAAGAAATGAAATCCTTACTAAAAGCATTCATATTACTTCTTCGCTTCCCTTTCTGGGAGTATTTGGTTGGTCTAACGGAGATCCAGCAGTACCCAAAATTAAAGTTATCACGGCCAATTCAAATTATTTGTGCCTTTCAAAACATTCGTTCAAACTTAACTCCTTTGAAAGGATATACATTAAATCTGTCATTCTCGTCTTGCCAGACTACCACCCTTCCCCATATTACCCAATTTTAGGATGGGACGGGAAAGCACAAACGCCGCTTGCTTGGAAATAGCCCAAGCTCCAGCCGCATATCCCGTTAGCTACGGCCCATACCCACTTTAGGTGTTTCACGGGCTTTGCGGTGACACTCGTCACTGAATATTGGCTTAAATTTATTTTGTTTGGTGTTGGACTCTCGTCCTATTTACCCACACTTGTTCCTTAGTCCGAAACCCACATCCCTTTCCTTTTCTCTTCATCTTCCCTTGCGGGTAGCGTTTAACCCTGGCCAAAACCTACCCAAATTGTGGTTCCGAAACCCGGGAGAAACCATTTGTCAATATTTTGCAAATCATTAATATCTACTTTGATTTTTCAGCTATATCATCACCGTGCAAAGCTTGTGAGGGGGACGAGGCCGCTCTGTCTCCTTTGGTGTGTTCCTTTCTTTCAGCTTGTTTGCTGCAGCCAGTCTGACAGCATTTCAATGGTTCCACAGTTTCGTAAGTTATACTTTAATTTACCAATTTCGCCTTGGCTCCTACAGAAAAAGACAAGGATGGTAAAGATGAAAAACTTACTTCCAAACGAGCTTCTTATAAAGGGCAAATCACCAGATTCAGAAAATACATCAACGAGCTAGATCCTTCACTAGCTCAACTAGATTTGTTTAAACATCGCGTAAAGGATTTTGAACGTTCTTATGAAAATTATTGCCACATCCAAACTGAAATCGAAACTTGTATGCTCAATCAAACTGATGATCGAGTAGAAGTAGAAAACCAATATTACGAAGGCATAGGTTCTGCCTTTAAAATAATACGCCAACTCGAAGAAGAACAGAAAAAAGACGGTTCTGTACTTGGTTCCCTTCACGAACAACAAACCTCATTTCGTGAGGGTAATCACAAGCCCAAACCAATTCTACCTAAGATTAATTTGCCCCACTTCTCTGGAGACGAATCAACTTGGGATTCTTTCTATGAACTTTTTTGTTCCCTTGTTCATGACAATGAAGACATTCAGATCATTTACAAGTTTCATTATTTGAGATCTATTCTCCGCGGTCAAGCCCTGCAGTTGGTTGAAGCACTCCCATTAAGTGCTGAAAACTACCCCATTGCCTTTAACCTTTTGAAAGAAAGATACGGTAAATTACGGTTACGTATTCAACGCCACATGAAGGCTCTATATAACTTACCTGCGTCACAGCACAATGACGTTACTAGTTTGCGTACTCTTATTGATAAGACACAACTTAACGTAAAAGCTTTGTCCCAATTAGATCAACCCACTGACCACTGGGACACTTTCCTAATACATTTAGTGGTTTCTAAAGTCGATGTTGCTACCCTCAAAGCTTGGAAAATTGAACTTTCCAAAGACGATGATTACTCTTTCGAGCATTTAGTCACCTTCATAAATGCTAGATGCCAACTCTTAACTGCCTTAGCTAACCAAAGTGAACCCTCTTCTCCTAGTTCTAAATTTGAATCATTGTCTCTTAAATCTAAAAGCGAACGCTCAGCGTCTACTACCCAAAAACCCGGGTCCAGCTCGTCTAAATTCAAGTCAAACGCCACTGGTTACCCAACTAGGTCTAGTGAACGCCGTATTGCTAGTTCTTTCGCTTTAAACACTCAAAGCGAACCCCGTAAGTGTTTAAATGAACCATTAAAGTGCATACTTTATAAAGATTCCCACGCCTTATATCTATGTAAATCCTTTAAAGAACTGTCAGTCGACGACAGAAGAAAATTAGTTTCCCAGAATAAACATTGCTTCAATTGCCTTTCACCTAAGCATTCTGCTTCTAATTGCAAGTCCACTAGACTTTGTTTTCATTGTGAAAAAGCTCATCACACTTTACTGCATCGTCATGATCAAGCAAGGTCATCAGCCGCATCTACTTCTCAGAAAAGTGACAATGCTAGCAGTTCTAATGCTTCATCTTACATTCAAAATGCCGAGTCCATACGTAGTGCTCAAGTTCTATTGTCCATTGTCCAAATCAAAGTCCAGGATAATTTTGGCAACTGGATCCGTGCACGCGGTCTTCTTGATTCGGCGGCAACCCATGATTTCGTTCCTAATTCATTAATCAAAAAACTAGGCCTACCTGTAAACCATACTTCCATTAATGTATCAGGTATAAACAGCTTAAAATCACAAGCTTTACAGTTTTCTAAACTAACCATAAGAGACACTTGTCACAGAAATAACTTTCTAAAACTTAATTGCCTCATCCTCAACAGTATCGGAGAGGATACTCCTAGTCACTCCATCGATATCTCAGGTCTGAATATTCCTTCTCATTTAAGGTTAGCCGATCCTCTGTTCAATGTACAAGGCCCCATTGACATACTCTTTAGTGCCAATGTTTTCTGGAATTGCCTTCGTAAACAAATTCGTAAGTTATCTTCAAACGAGGTTGCCAGAGCAGGGGCGGTTCGAGTGGGGGGGGGGTTGGGGGGGTGTCTCACCCCCCTCAGGTATTTTCTCAGTCGGCAAGTACGACATCAGTCGGCAGTCGGCAAAACCTGAAGAAGTCGTAACATTTCCCAAAACAGCATTTAAAAAAGCAAAACGGGGCATGGCCATATAAGATTTGGTCCGATGTGTTAAAAAAATATTTATTATACTGACAGTCGGCATTTTTACCGAGAGTCAACACAAACGGACGATGCAATAATTTCGTGCAGCCAGGCAATAGCCCAGTGCGGCAAGAGGAAGAGTCGGAAAAATAACCATTTTAAAAGTTTTACTTCCAGTCCTCGGTGCACCTACTGCCACTTGCCATTTCGTTTCTGTGTATGGAAATGAAGAAAGAATAACAGATGAGCAATATGGGACCAAGGACAAGGGATGAACTCATCGGCACGTCCCTGGGTGGGAGTAATACCCCGCGTTCATTATGCAGAGCGACTCAACTTCTCAACAAAGCGAGCCCAGCATCTGTGCCATGTGGCTAGACAAAAGGTGTTGGTGAGCGCATTGATAACTTCAGATCAAGCCAACTCATTGCGATGTTGTCGGAGGAATGTTATTACCTGCTACCGCTTGTCTCGGCGCGTCCTCACATATCCGCTCTATTGTGACAAAATTGACAGGTTTAAGGTGCCTAGGTTCCTCAAGGGGTGGAGTTCTCACTATGATCAGTGCAGTGGTCACTGAGAATGAGCGAAAGCAGTCGTTTCTGAACCAGCAACTTTTACAGTGATAACTACAGGGTCTTTCACTCAAAGTGCGACCGGCCCAGCGCTCTAGGTAGAACGTGTAGCTATAAAGGTTAGACGAGCAGCGCGCTGCTGTCACAGCATATGTCATAATTAAGATTAGGAAGGAAGTGCTGTTGGATTGATGCTTCGGACTCTCGACACTAAGCTCAGTGAGCTGCCTCTACGCGCCGCGCTTCCGGCCGCACTTTGAGTGAAAGACCCTGTAGGTGCAAATACAGTGGCAGTGGGACGTGAGTTTTCGCCGGCACGGAACATTTTCACGAGCATCGCATACCCATGAAACGTACGTAATAATAATACAATAAATACCTGCATATTTTCAGTCATGCTTATATTTAATTGTGTTATCAAGAAAAAATACCCGATAAATTCATAAAGGTCTACCTTTGAGGGAGGTGAGTCGTTCTCTTTTAAGCCATCTTTTTTATTTAAATAAAACTTACAGAGTGTTTTAAAACCCAGTGACAAGAAAACCGGGGCGGGGTGGAGGAGACAAGTCGAAGTAACTTTGTCGATGGAACGAATATTCGGAAAAGCACCCCTGCGACGCTCGACGTCTTCAAAGGGTTGAACTTAATGCCCATCGGGTAGCTAAGGTAAAATTAAAATCAAAATCTACCATTGAGACATCGCCTACCGTTGAGCCATCGTCCATCGTTGAGCCATTTACCACCGTTGAACCATCGCCCATCGTTAGCCATCATCTACCGTTGAGCCATCGTCTACCGTTGCTCGTCG
The DNA here is from genome assembly GCA_946902985.2 of Meconema thalassinum. Classification (NCBI taxonomy): domain Eukaryota; kingdom Metazoa; phylum Arthropoda; class Insecta; order Orthoptera; family Tettigoniidae; genus Meconema; species Meconema thalassinum. Next base: position 3,523,071 of record OX336392.1, on the reverse strand, counting down.
CGAACCACCACTATCCCCCAACACATCTGACGTTCGCAAGTTACGAGCAGCTGGAACTTCATCGAATGCCGGTTGTAGTGGTGATGGTCCTACACCGCGTAGTAGCGAATTTTCGTGGATTGTTTTTTCTGACCAAGTTAGTAAGTATATAACGCATTTCAAAAGAGTTGAAGGTATTTTGAAAACAACAAAAGAAGACGCTATTCCGAACACAAAACTTTTTATGGTAGAAATGATAAGACTGCTTATCCAGAATCCACGATTAAGGTGGTCAGTTGCTTCAACGAGCGGGAGAGGAGGAAAATAACATGCGTGCAGACTCAGTACCCTTTCAAGCGGGCGATTTACCTGTTAATCGCGATCCTGCAAAACGGAAAAGAATTATCACGGGAAACGAACGACTGTACCTGACTTCACTTGGGGCCTTCAAGACAAAACTTAGTGTATTTCCAGCAAATCCAGACATACCAGAAAATAAGCCGGCCTGGTATACGGATTTTCCCATGTTGAAGTATGGCATTGAAAAAGACGCGGTGTTTTGTTTTGCCTGTGGCTTATTTCCAAACGGACGAGGAAGGGCGTCCGCAAGTGAAGAATGGTCGCACGCTGGAGTACGTCAGTGGCACAAATTGAAAAGTCGCGGAAAGAAGATAAAGGGCAAATTATAAGAACACTTCACTTCAGAAGCTCATCAAGCAGCTATGACAAATTTGTGCCACTTTGTCAATGCACAAGGCTACGTAGGCGTTCTCCTTGATAAACATTTACGGACGATCAGAATTGAGGAAGAACAAGAAAAGGAGTTCCACTAAAAAGTTATCCAGATACTTATTGACACTGCAAGAACCCTTTGTCGGCAAGGTTTGGCTTTCCGAGTTCACGAGGATGGAATCACTCAAGATAATGGAAACTTCACGCAAATTGTGAAGTTACTTTCACGTCAAAGTCCGGTCATGAATAGGTGGTTGGAAGAAGTGAATACGCGGAAGCACAACATTACGTATATGAGCAAGGACTCTCAAAATGAATTCATCCGTCTACTTTGAGGGAAAACTCGTGAAATAATTGTAAAAGAGATCAAGAACGCCGGTATGTTCTCCGTTATAGCAGATACTACTCCCGATATGTCACATAAAGACCCCCTCGCGTTGAATATCCGATACGTCGTCGAAAAAGATGAAGAGCTCGTTCCTGTGGAGCGTCTTTTAAAAATAGACGCTGTTTTGACACAAAAAAAAGACTGGAGAGGAGTTGGCTGAAAAAATATTTTTAATTTTAAATTAAAAAGAACTTTTACTTCCACTCGATAAACTAGCATTTCAATCGTACGACTTTGCTAGTAACATGTCTAGCATATACAACGGCATTCAGAAAAAGCTATCAGAGAAGTGCAAAATATATATTCCGTACGTTCCATGCCAAGTACACTGGTTAAACATTTTCGTAGAGACAGCTTGTAATGCTAGCACACTTATACGAAAGTTTTTTGACACTCTTGAAGCATTGTAGGTTTTTTACGGGTAGCACGAAACAACATTTAAGCTTGCAGAAAGAGCTGGATAAAATTGAACATTCACTTCAACTTAAGAATTTATCAAAACAAGGTGGACTGCGCGCGCCGAATCGATGAGAGCTGTTTCTACGTCTTATGAAGAGATCGTCACAGCATTGGAAACGATGAAAACCTAATTCGATTCTGAATTTGACAGTAAAACCCGAACTTTTGCGTCAGGCTTGCAGAAAACGCTTCTACTTTGATTTTATCTGCGGCATGTACTTAACCAAAAACATCATGTTAAAAATTAAGAACGTAACCGAGCTTTCAGAAGCGGAGGAGCTGAATGTAGTAGACGTGATGCAGCTGATTCAGCGCGCTTTGAAGTATTTTGAAGATATCAACGACGACGGAAAGATGGACGCATTAATAAAGAGTGCATCGTGATTAGCGAAAAGTATGCAAGTAAATGCGGAGGAAGACTTCTTAAAGCACCACAGGACCCGGCGACTTGCAAAGAAGTATGACGTGCATGCTGAAACGACACCAGAAATTTATTTTCTTACATTCTACAGAAAGGATGTGGATGTACTTACTACAAGCGTGCAAGACAATCTCGCAAAACTAATTTATTTGCTAAAGCTATTCCACATACTTATCAAGATACCCGCTGATAGAAAAAACTGCACCATCGAGCGCGTCCGATCTATAAAGCAATCACACTCGAAAATCATCCTTCACGATGAAGAGCGTGTGCTGGCTGAGCTTGAAATCCTGCTCGATGCCAGTCAACAGTGCTCATCTTTTAAAGAAATCGCAAATGTTGCTGTGGCTTACAAGTAAATCGACTGATTTTAACATCCCCAGTGTCTTCTGCTTCTTCCGAACGGTCCTTCAGCAAGTTGAAGCTCATTTACAATCATTTGCGGACATCGATGGGTGACGACTGCTTAGACTCCCTCATGATGTTGTTTTCAACGAAAGATAAGGTCGACGACATTGAAATTACGGAGATAGTGGAAAAGAAGTCCTTGTTAAAACATCGTAGAGTACGGTTTTAGAAAGAATAACTAGATTTTCTTTAATTCTTGTAATATTTAAACACTTACTTTGTTCATTTATCAAATTTTCTTGCGATTCAAAATTATGGAACTAATAAAATACATTTTAAATGAAAGCCATTCATTAATTATATTTGTCTTGTGTATCGTTTGCCCCCCCCCCCTCTCCACCATCCCCCACTCCCTCCCGTTGCTCAGTTTTTAACCGTATAGTCGGCAATGTTAAACAGCCAGTCGGCATTTTTTTAATTCTTACCCCCCCCCCCCCCCCTAGATGTACAAGGTCGAACCGCCCCTGTGCCAGAGACACTATTTTTGGATGGATCGTTACTGGTCAACTTCCTCATTATTCTCCCCAGCCCGTATCGCAATGTTATTTCGCTAATACTGATTTGGAACAGTTCTGGAGGCTTGAAAGCGTTGATTCTCCTAACGTAACCTCTTCAGAAAACGAATTCTGTGAGCAATTTTTCATGAACACCACCACTCGTTCTCCTGAAAGCCGGTTCATTGTTCAGATGCCAAGATTACTCAATCCCCCCAAACTTATTAATTCTCAACCTAAAGCTCGAAAAGCTCTCTTTGCTATCGAGAGCAAATTCAAGAAAGAACCCCTCGTTAAACAACAGTACACAGAGTTCATGGACGAATACGATAGCTCAGATCATATGGAAGTTGTCAGCAAATCTGATGACGAATCGCACCCCCCAATTGAAACGGTTTTCTTAAATCATCATCCCGTGTGGAAAAACCCTCTTGTAAAGGATAAAATCCGAGTCGTTTTTAATGGGTCATCACCTGAAGTTAATGACAACAGTCTTAACGATACTCTTTCTCTGGTCCCGCTTTTCGGTCAGATTTATCTGCTATACTCTTAAATTTTCGATTATTTCCCATAGCTGTTATAGCGGACACCATACAGATGTACCGTCAGGTTTTAATTCAGCCCGAACAACAAGATCTCCAAAGAATCTTGTGGCGCGACGAAATCAGCAAGCCCATTAAAATATTTCGCTTAAAGACGGTCACTTATGGCTTAAAACCTTCCGCTTTCCTTGCTATCTGATCCCTACATATGTCAGCCTCTCAAGATGGCCATTTATTTGATTCTAAAGCTTCTGAAGCACTAACTACATCTTTTTATGTAGACAATTATCTCCAGTCCTTCCCGACTCATGAGGAAGCTCCTTTCGTGTCACTAGAACTTCATGCATTGTTAAAGAATGGAGGATTCCCACTTCATAAGTGGAATTCCAACTCCCATGAGTTTCTTGCCCAGTTTCCCATAGAATATGTAGACCCCTCTTCCGTCAACATCTGCGGAGATTCTGAATCCATAAAAACTCTTGGAGTACACTGGTGCACTCGCACTAATACTCTCATCTACAAAGTCTCGCTTTCCGAAGAGCTCCCCAACACAAAAAGGCAAATTCTCTTTGAAATTGCAAACATTTTTGGTCCGCTGCAATTCCTTGCCCCGGTTATTGTTATAGCCAATCTTTTCATGCAAGAGCTATGGTCGCTCAAATGTGAATGGGACGAAACAGTTCCCCTTTCTTTTCTTAATAGATGGCTTTCTTTTCGTAAAAGTTTGCTTGATCTTTCGCTCATTGAAATTCCAGGAAATTTAATTAACGCTCAACCTAACACATTTTTCTTCCTTCATGTGTTTGCCGAGAGCTCCGAGAAAGCTTACGGTTGTTGTGCATATTTGGTTTATCGCAATTCACTAAATGAATCTTCATTTTCAAACCTTGTTTGCTCTAAGTCTAAAGTTGCTCCTCTTAAAACTATTACATTGCCTAGGCTTGAACTGTGTGCTGCACTCATGGCCGCTGAACTTGCCAAAAAAACTGCAGAAAGTCTTAAAAGTCGAATTTTCGCAAACCTATTTGTGGAGCGATTCCATGATTACTCTTTCTTGGATCACGAAAAACCCCATCCACTGGCAAACCTTTCTTGCTAACAGAGTTTTTAGAATTCAAACCCTTTCCTCTGGATGTCAGTGGAAACATGTGCCCAGCGCTGATAACCCCGCTGACATCATCTCACGTGGTTGTTTACCCTCTCAATTGGCAGCATCTCAGTTGTACTGGTATGGGCCCCCCTTGGTTAATTGAAGACTCTTCTTGTTGGCCCTCTAAACCTCCAGTCACAAACTCCAACTTGCCTGACGCTTAAGTATCTAAATCTACTGCTTCGTGTCTTGTTTCCAACGCTTCGTTTCCCTGGTTGGCACGCTATTCTTCTTTTCATAAACTGATTCGAATTTTTGCCTATCTACTCAGATGGAAATATATTTTTGTTGATCAACATGTTCTTCCTAAACCGCATCTGACCAATCACGAATTAAATCTCGCTACAATTAAAGTTTTGCAGCTAACTCAGCAAGAGGCATTTTCTTCTGAATTGTCTTTGCTCTCAGCTAACAAAGATCTTCCTAAATCTAGTCGTCTTCGCAATTTAGCCCCCTTCTTAGATGACAATGGGTTACTCAGGGTAGGTGGTAGGCTTTCGCATTCTTCGCTTTCTGAAGACAAAAAGCATCCTGTCATTTTGCCCTCTAAGCATCACGTAACTTTCTTAATCATACGTGACTTTCATTATCGTAACCTGCACGTTGGTACACGCACACTGCTTTGCTTCTTACGGGGAAAAGTACTGGATCACAAATGGAGTTCATGAAGTTTCCTCTGTAATTCACAAATGCATTCGTTGCTTCAAAGCGAAACCTGAAGTTAATACTCAATTAATGAGCGATCTACCCTCTTTCCGCTCTACTCCTATACGTCCTTTTGCTTTAACTGGTGTGGAATACATGGGTCCGTTTCAATATCAGTGCAATTCCCTTGAAGCTAAACGCAAATTGTTTCGAAAACTCTATGTTCTCTTTTCGTTTGCATGGTTACTGGTGCGATTCATCTGGAACTAGTAACAAATGTCTCCATGTCTTACTTTTTGTCAGCCGTCTCTCGCTTCGCTGCTAGGCGTGGCGTTCCCTCTGAGATGTTCTCCGATAACGCCTCCACTTTTCAAGGCGCAGCTTCCTTGTGGAAGAAAGCTCTTACATCTTCTCCTGCCATGGAACAGATTTCTAATTTTTCCCACTCAAAGGGTTTCAAATGGTGGTTTATACCTCCTTACACCCCTCATCACGGTGGTAGGTGGGAATCCTGTGTCAAGCTGACCAAACGTCATCTAAAAAAGGTGTTAGGTAATCGCATCCTAACTTATGAGGAATTTAACTCTCTGTCCATTCTGATTGAAGGCGTTGTTAATTCTCGTCCTTTGACACCGCTTTCTACTGACCCTGATGATCCGCTTCCATTGACACCTGGTCCCTTTCTTGTAGGCACTTCTCTTTCCTCCCCTCCTCCCCTTCCCAACTCTTATAGAGACTCTAACCTGCCTATTGTTTGGCGTAAACTTGAAGCTCTTCGCAATTCTTTCTGGAAGAAGTGGAAATTGGAATACTTAACTTCCTTGCAACGGAGACAGAAGTGGTTTCTTTCTAATCCTGACATTAAAGTGGGGGACTTGGTCCTTGTTAAAGAAGCTTCCCCTCCCTTGTTCTGGATCTCCGGTAGAGTGACCAAGTGCTACCCGGGAAGGGATGGGAGAGTTAGGGTAGCCAAGATCTTGACCACAAATGGGCATATAATAAGACCACTGTCTTTAATTGCCCCCTACCTTTAAATCTTTAACATTGTGTTTCTTGTTCTCTGTTGGTGTTTGCCCCTCCCAGCTTGGTGTATTCTTTGGAATACACGGTAAGACAGAGTTAGCCTTCGCTGCTCTTTGCTTAACTTATTTCTTCCCTTTTTCTCTCAAACACCAACAGTGATTTCTTACCTTTTCTTTTATTTTAGCACCTTGCTTACTTTCTTTGTAAGTTTGTTGTAGATATAACTTCCATGATCAACCTAGCGGCATCTAGCAGCTAACTGCTGAAGTTCCTCAGCATTTCTATGCTCAAGAGGACTTCCTTCCCAATCAGGCCAAAAGATGTCGCCGCTATCTTCAGCTAACATCTCCATGCTCAAGAGGACTTCTACAACATACCCTTCCACCAGGCTTCGCTATTGACGCCTACTATCAACTCCTTGAAGATTACTTTCAGTTTTATTTCTAAAGTTGGTATTTCATATGTATGATCCTTTGTTTTTCCCCAACCCCTTCCCTCCTTGGTACCTCTGTGCTTCGTCGAGCTGCTCTCACTTCTGGGTCAGTCGTCAAACCATACAGTTGGAGCCTACTTCAGCCTTGTCTCCTGTATACTCGAGACACTTTTAAATCAGGACGCCATGACCTATTCTTAACGTCAACCGTCATCCAGATCATCATCGTTCTCCAAAATGAGCTAAGTACTACTTCAATGGTTTTCACCCAGTTTTGAATGTTTTAAATTGCTTATACCATTTTATTTGATTTTATAGACAGTGTGAAATTGAGAACTGTGATGCAATATCTGCCTTCAAAAGATCTTCCTGATCTAGTTGTGGCTACTTCAGCTAACTTTTCAAAATGAAAAATTACTTCTTGTACTGATTATCTGAGATACTATCTCACACCGAGGGATAATTTAAAGTACCCACTGTCTATAGAATTCAGGTTTCCGCCGGGGACTTGTTTTGCCCAATTCAACCGATATCAATGCTCTAGAACTTTCTAGGTCAAGTTATCTTTCTACAAGTGAAATAGCCTGGCATTTATTTAAATATGGGAACACATTTTCCTCATTGAGAAATGTATGTTGAAAATACTTCTAATCAGCATATAATTTTGTCTTCCTTCGTTGGAAATTATCCGCTGCATTCAACTACGATCTATAATCGTCAAAACGCAATAAACTTTTCCAATCTAAAATTCAACTAGTGATCTCCACAACTTGAATAACTTTTCGTCTCATAAACTTTCCGTGTTACAATAGTGAACTTTTCAACGGACTACAGTGCATAACAGTGCCCATTCAACAACCATCTGTGTCGCGTTCGAACAAAAGCAATAAATACGGCCATAGACTTTCTCCTAATCCTCCTATTTCCTCCTCTCAAACTCCCCACTAACATATTATAATAATTGTAAAATTTAGGTTCTCTTCAATGAGGTGACACTCTATATAAGTGCCCTCCCATCTTTGTACTGTAATTTCTGCATAATCTGTGTCTAGTACGCACCTTAAATCATCTTGTTTTCCTCTTTTATTAGGGAATTCAATTATTTCTACTCACAAGTGAGTTTTCTAGCTTTCCTTTTTCCAGGTTTCACGAAAGGGTAACTGGCCCCATTTTTCTCGTGATTCCTGCTTCAATACAAGAAGTTATAGAAACTTCTCCTTAATTCTTTCTTTTCTTGTTATAGTTTCAAATTTAATATTTGTTCATACTTCAAGATTTCCACATAGGAATTCTCAAAGTGCATATATTGTACCTGATTCTCTGTCATAGCTTTAATTATTTATAATCCTCGTTATAAACTTGAAAGTTTGCTATTTTTAGCACAACTTTTAAAATCTTATTCAGATTTATGCTCGAAGCAAGTTTTAAACTTGCATCCCCTTTAACATTGTTAAAAAATTTATAATTTGTTAGTATTAAGTCTCAGACTTTTGTATGTTAAAATTGTTCATTGTTATTAATTGGAATCTTAATCAGCTTTAAATAGTTTGTTACGTCAACTCTAAGTATTGTTCAATAAATTAAATTCCATTTTTACATTTTATAAATTCCTAGAGAATAACGGTCAGGCAGGTCCTTGTCTTCCTTAACTCTTCCTTGACTTATGGTCTCTTTAAGAAAATTACTTAAAACGTAATTAAAGTTTCGCTATTTGTTGCATTTAACTTGAAACTTCAGAAATCTTGTTTAAAGCTCTTTTAGTTTTCATAACTAATTCTAATAAGCCATCGAGGCGAGCATAGCTAGCTCAGCAAGCTTCCTGCTCGTCGAGATTCTCTCTATAACTCATGGTTTATTTTCCAAATTCATAGTTTTCCTCTGATTTGAACTTTTAATCGGCACTCCGCTGGTTACAAGCCCAACTTATCTTAAGTGCAACAATTGGCATTTCTCCAACCCATCAAGAAGAAATGAAATCCTAACTAAAAGCATTCATATTACTTCTTCGCTTCCCTTTCTGGGAGTATTTGGTTGGTCTAACGGAGATCCAGCAGTACCCAAAATTAAAGTTATCACGGCCAATTCAAATTATTTGTGCCTTTCAAAACATTCGTTCAAACTTAACTCCTTTGAAAGGATATACATTAAATCTGTCATTCTCGTCTTGCCAGACTACCACCCTTCCCCATATTACCCAATTTTAGGATGGAACGGGAAAGCACAAACGCCGCTTGCTTGGAAATAGCCCAAGCTCCAGCCGCATATCCCGTTAGCTACGGCCAGGTCCATACCCACTTTAGGTGTTTCACGGGCTTTGCGGTGACACTCGTCACTGAATATTGGCTTAAATTTATTTTGTTTGGTGTTGGACTCTCGTCCTATTTACCCACACTTGTTCCTTAGTCCGAAACCCACATCCCTTTCCTTTTCTCTTCATCTTCCCTTGCGGGTAGCGTTTAACCCTGGCCAAAACCTACCCAAATTGTGGTGCCGAAACCCGGGAGAAACCATTTGTCAATATTTTGCAAATCATTAATATCTACTTTGATTTTTCAGCTATATCATCACCGTGCAAAGCTTGTGAGGGGGAAGAGGCCGCTCTGTCTCCTTTGGTGTGTTCCTTTCTTTCAGCTTGTTTGCTGCAGCCAGTCTGACAGCATTTCAATGGTTCCACAGTTTCGTAAGTTATACTTTAATTTACCAATTTCGCCTTGGCTCCTACAGAAAAAGACAAGGATGGTAAAGATGAAAAACTTACTTCCAAACGAGCTTCTTATAAAGGGCAAATCACCAGATTCAGAAAATACATCAACGAGCTAGATCCTTCACTAGCTCAACTAGATTTGTTTAAACATCGCGTAAAGGATTTTGAACGTTCTTATGAAAATTATTGCCACATCCAAACTGAAATCGAAACTTGTATGCTCAATCAAACTGATGATCGAGTAGAAGTAGAAAACCAATATTACGAAGGCATAGGTTCTGCCTTTAAAATAATACGCCAACTCGAAGAAGAACAGAAAAAAGACGGTTCTGTACTTGGTTCCCTTCACGAACAACAAACCTCATTTCGTGAGGGTAATCACAAGCCCAAACCAATTCTACCTAAGATTAATTTGCCCCACTTCTCTGGAGACGAATAAACTTGGGATTCTTTCTATGAACTTTTTTGTTCCCTTGTTCATGACAATGAAGACATTCAGATCATTTACAAGTTTCATTATTTGAGATCTATTCTCCGCGGTCAAGCCCTGCAGTTGGTTGAAGCACTCCCATTAAGTGCTGAAAACTACCCCATTGCCTTTAACCTTTTGAAAGAAAGATACGGTAAATTACGGTTACGTATTCAACGCCACATGAAGGCTCTATATAACTTACCTGCGTCACAGCACAATGACGTTACTAGTTTGCGTACTCTTATTGATAAGACACAACTTAACGTAAAAGCTTTGTCCCAATTAGATCAACCCACTGACCACTGGGACACTTTCCTAATACATTTAGTGGTTTCTAAAGTCGATGTTGCTACCCTCAAAGCTTGGAAAATTGAACTTTCCAAAGACGATGATTACTCTTTCGAGCATTTAGTCACCTTCATAAATGCTAGATGCCAACTCTTAACTGCCTTAGCTAACCAAAGTGAACCCTCTTCTCCTAGTTCTAAATTTGAATCATTGTCTCTTAAATCTAAAAGCGAACGCTCAGCGTCTACTACCCAAAAACCCGGGCCCAGCTCGTCTAAATTCAAGTCAAACGCCACTGGTTACCCAACTAGGTCTAGTGAACGCCGTATTGCTAGTTCTTTCGCTTTAAACACTCAAAGCGAATCCCGTAAGTGTTTAAATGAACCATTAAAGTGCATACTTTATAAAGATTCCCACGCCTTATATCTATGTAAATCCTTTAAAGAACTGTCAGTCGACGACAGAAGAAAATTAGTTTCCCAGAATAAACATTGCTTCAATTGCCTTTCACCTAAGCATTCTGCTTCTAATTGCAAGTCCACTAGACTTTGTTTTCATTGTGAAAAAGCTCATCACACTTTACTGCATCGTCATGATCAAGCAAGGTCATCAGCCGCATCTACTTCTCAGAAAAGTGACAATGCTAGCAGTTCTAATGCTTCATCTTACATTCAAAATGCCGAGTCCATACGTAGTGCTCAAGTTCTATTGTCCATTGTCCAAATCAAAGTCCAGGATAATTTTGGCAACTGGATCCGTGCACGCGGTCTTCTTGATTCGGCGGCAACCCATGATTTCGTTCCTAATTCATTAATCAAAAAACTAGGCCTACCTGTAAACCATACTTCCATTAATGTATCAGGTATAAACAGCTTAAAATCACAAGCTTTACAGTTTTCTAAACTAACCATAAGAGACACTTGTCACAGAAATAACTTTCTAAAACTTAATTGCCTCATCCTCAACAGTATCGGAGAGGATACTCCTAGTCACTCCATCGATATCTCAGGTCTGAATATTCCTTCTCATTTAAGGTTAGCCGATCCTCTGTTCAATGTACAAGGCCCCATTGACATACTCTTTAGTGCCAATGTTTTCTGGAATTGCCTTCGTAAACAAATTCGTAAGTTATCTTCAAACGAGGTTGCCAGAGCAGGGGCGGTTCGAGTGGGGGGGGTTGGGGGGGTGTCTCACCCCCCTCAGGTATTTTCTCAGTCGGCAAGTACGACATCAGTCGGCAGTCGGCAAAACCTGAAGAAGTCGTAACATTTCCCAAAACAGCATTTAAAAAAGCAAAACGGGGCATGGCCATATAAGATTTGGTCCGATGTGTTAAAAAAATATTTATTATACTGACAGTCGGCATTTTTACCGAGAGTCAACACAAACGGACGATGCAATAATTTCGTGCAGCCAGGCAATAGCCCAGTGCGGCAAGAGGAAGAGTCGGAAAAATAACCATTTTAAAAGTTTTACTTCCAGTCCTCGGTGCACCTACTGCCACTTGCCATTTCGTTTCTGTGTATGGAAATGAAGAAAGAATAACAGATGAGCAATATGGGACCAAGGACAAGGGATGAACTCATCGGCACGTCCCTGGGTGGGAGTAATACCCCGCGTTCATTATGCAGAGCGACTCAACTTCTCAACAAAGCGAGCCCAGCATCTGTGCCATGTGGCTAGACAAAAGGTGTTGGTGAGCGCATTGATAACTTCAGATCAAGCCAACTCATTGCGATGTTGTCGGAGGAATGTTATTACCTGCTACCGCTTGTCTCGGCGCGTCCTCACATATCCGCTCTATTGTGACAAAATTGACAGGTTTATGGTGCCTAGGTTCCTCAAGGGGTGGAGTTCTCACTATGATCAGTGCAGTGGTCACTGAGAATGAGCGAAAGCAGTCGTTTCTGAACCAGCAACTTTTACAGTGATAACTACAGGGTCTTTCACTCAAAGTGCGACCGGTCCAGCGCTCTAGGTAGAACGTGTAGCTATAAAGGTTAGACGAGCAGCGCGCTGCTGTCACAGCATATGTCATAATTAAGATTAGGAAGGAAGTGCTGTTGGATTGATGCTTCGGACTCTCGACACTAAGCTCAGTGAGCTGCCTCTACGCGCCGCGCTTCCGGCCGCACTTTGAGTGAAAGACCCTGTAGGTGCAAATACAGTGGCAGTGGGACGTGAGTTTTCGCCGGCACGGAACATTTTCACGAGCATCGCATACCCATGAAACGTACGTAATAATAATACAATAAATACCTGCATATTTTCAGTCATGCTTATATTTAATTGTGTTATCAAGAAAAAATACCCGATAAATTCATAAAGGTCTACCTTTGAGGGAGGTGAGTCGTTCTCTTTTAAGCCATCTTTTTTATTTAAATAAAACTTACAGAGTGTTTTAAAACCCAGTGACAAGAAAACCGGGGCGGGGTGGAGGAGACAAGTCGAAGTAACTTTGTCGATGGAACGAATATTCGGAAAAGCACCCCTGCGACGCTCGACGTCTTCAAAGGGTTGAACTTAATGCCCATCGGGTAGCTAAGGTAAAATTAAAATCAAAATCTACCATTGAGACATCGCCTACCGTTGAGCCATCGTCCATCGTTGAGCCATTTACCACCGTTGAACCATCGCCCATCGTTAGCCATCATCTACCGTTGAGCCATCGTCTACCGTTGCTCGTCGCGAACCACCACTATCCCCCAACACATCTGACGTTCGCAAGTTACGAGCAGCTGGAACTTCATCGAATGCCGGTTGTAGTGGTGATGGTCCTACACCGCGTAGTAGCGAATTTTCGTGGATTGTTTTTTCTGACCAAGTTAGTAAGTATATAACGCATTTCAAAAGAGTTGAAGGTATTTTGAAAACAACAAAAGAAGACGCTATTCCGAACACAAAACTTTTTATGGTAGAAATGATAAGACTGCTTATCCAGAATCCACGATTAAGGTGGTCAGTTGCTTCAACGAGCGGGAGAGGAGGAAAATAACATGCGTGCAGACTCAGTACCCTTTCAAGCGGGCGATTTACCTGTTAATCGCGATCCTGCAAAACGGAAAAGAATTATCACGGGAAACGAACGACTGTACCTGACTTCACTTGGGGCCTTCAAGACAAAACTTAGTGTATTTCCAGCAAATCCAGACATACCAGAAAATAAGCCGGCCTGGTATACGGATTTTCCCATGTTGAAGTATGGCATTGAAAAAGACGCGGTGTTTTGTTTTGCCTGTGGCTTATTTCCAAACGGACGAGGAAGGGCGTCCGCAAGTGAAGAATGGTCGCACGCTGGAGTACGTCAGTGGCACAAATTGAAAAGTCGCGGAAAGAAGATAAAGGGCAAATTATAAGAACACTTCACTTCAGAAGCTCATCAAGCAGCTATGACAAATTTGTGCCACTTTGTCAATGCACAAGGCCACGTAGGCGTTCTCCTTGATAAACATTTACGGACGATCAGAATTGAGGAAGAACAAGAAAAGGAGTTCCACTAAAAAGTTATCCAGATACTTATTGACACTGCAAGAACCCTTTGTCGGCAAGGTTTGGCTTTCCGAGTTCACGAGGATGGAATCACTCAAGATAATGGAAACTTCACGCAAATTGTGAAGTTACTTTCACGTCAAAGTCCGGTCATGAATAGGTGGTTGGAAGAAGTGAATACGCGGAAGCACAACATTACGTATATGAGCAAGGACTCTCAAAATGAATTCATCCGTCTACTTTGAGGGAAAACTCGTGAAATAATTGCAAAAGAGATCAAGAACGCCGGTATGTTCTCCGTTATAGCAGATACTACTCCCGATATGTCACATAAAGACCTCCTCGCGTTGAATATCCGATACGTCGTCGAAAAAGTTGAAGAGCTCGTTCCTGTGGAGCGTCTTTTAAAAATAGACGCTGTTTTAACACAAAAAAAAGACTGGAGAGGAGTTGGCTGAAAAAATATTTTTAATTTTAAATTAAAAAGAACTTTTACTTCCACTCGATAAACTAGCATTTCAATCGTACGACTTTGCTAGTAACATGTCTAGCATATACAACGGCATTCAGAAAAAGCTATCAGAGAAGTGCAAAATATATATTCCGTACGTTCCATGCCAAGTACACTGGTTAAACATTTTCGTAGAGACAGCTTGTAATGCTAGCACACTTATACGAAAGTTTTTTGACACTCTTGAAGCATTGTAGGTTTTTTACGGGTAGCACGAAACAACATTTAAGCTTGCAGAAAGAGCTGGATAAAATTGAACATTCACTTCAACTTAAGAATTTATCAAAACAAGGTGGACTGCGCGCGCCGAATCGATGAGAGCTGTTTCTACGTCTTATGAAGAGATCGTCACAGCATTGGAAACGATGAAAACCTAATTCGATTCTGAATTTGACAGTAAAACCCGAACTTTTGCGTCAGGCTTGCAGAAAACGCTTCTACTTTGATTTTATCTGCGGCATGTACTTAACCAAAAACATCATGTTAAAAATTAAGAACGTAACCGAGCTTTCAGAAGCGGAGGAGCTGAATGTAGTAGACGTGATGCAGCTGATTCAGCGCGCTTTGAAGTATTTTGAAGATATCAACGACGACGGAAAGATGGACGCATTAATAAAGAGTGCATCGTGATTAGCGAAAAGTATGCAAGTAAATGCGGAGGAAGACTTCTTAAAGCACCACAGGACCCGGCGACTTGCAAAGAAGTATGACGTGCATGCTGAAACGACACCAGAAATTTATTTTCTTACATTCTACAGAAAGGATGTGGATGTACTTACTACAAGCGTGCAAGACAATCTCGCAAAACTAATTTATTTGCTAAAGCTATTCCACATACTTATCAAGATACCCGCTGATAGAAAAAACTGCACCATCGAGCGCGTCCGATCTATAAAGCAATCACACTCGAAAATCATCCTTCACGATGAAGAGCGTGTGCTGGCTGAGCTTGAAATCCTGCTCGATGCCAGTCAACAGTGCTCATCTTTTAAAGAAATCGCAAATGTTGCTGTGGCTTACAAGTAAATCGACTGATTTTAACATCCCCAGTGTCTTCTGCTTCTTCCGAACGGTCCTTCAGCAAGTTGAAGCTCATTTACAATCATTTGCGGACATCGATGGGTGACGACTGCTTAGACTCCCTCATGATGTTGTTTTCAACGAAAGATAAGGTCGACGACATTGAAATTACGGAGATAGTGGAAAAGAAGTCCTTGTTAAAACATCGTAGAGTACGGTTTTAGAAAGAATAACTAGATTTTCTTTAATTCTTGTAATATTTAAACACTTACTTTGTTCATTTATCAAATTTTCTTGCGATTCAAAATTATGGAACTAATAAAATACATTTTAAATGAAAGCCATTCATTAATTATATTTGTCTTGTGTATCGTTTGCCCCCCCCCCCTCTCCACCATCCCCCACTCCCTCCCGTTGCTCAGTTTTTAACCGTATAGTCGGCAATGTTAAACAGCCAGTCGGCATTTTTTTAATTCTTACCCCCCCCCCCCCTAGATGTACAAGGTCGAACCGCCCCTGTGCCAGAGACACTATTTTTGGATGGATCGTTACTGGTCAACTTCCTCATTATTCTCCCCAGCCCGTATCGCAATGTTATTTCGCTAATACTGATTTGGAACAGTTCTGGAGGCTTGAAAGCGTTGATTCTCCTAACGTAACCTCTTCAGAAAACGAATTCTGTGAGCAATTTTTCATGAACACCACCACTCGTTCTCCTGAAAGCCGGTTCATTGTTCAGATGCCAAGATTACTCAATCCCCCCAAACTTATTAATTCTCAACCTAAAGCTCGAAAAGCTCTCTTTGCTATCGAGAGCAAATTCAAGAAAGAACCCCTCGTTAAACAACAGTACACAGAGTTCATGGACGAATACGATAGCTCAGATCATATGGAAGTTGTCAGCAAATCTGATGACGAATCGCACCCCCCAATTGAAACGGTTTTCTTAAATCATCATCCCGTGTGGAAAAACCCTCTTGTAAAGGCAACAGTCTTAACGATACTCTTTACTCTGGTCCCACTTTTCAGTCAGATTTATCTGCTATACTCTTAAATTTTCGATTATTTCCCATAGCTGTTATAGCGGACACCATACAGATGTACCGTCAGGTTTTAATTCAGCCCGAACAACAAGATCTCCAAAGAATCTTGTGGCGCGACGAAATCAGCAAGCCCATTAAAATATTTCGCTTAAAGACGGTCACTTATGGCTTAAAACCTTCCGCTTTCCTTGCTATCTGATCCCTACATATGTCAGCCTCTCAAGATGGTCATTTATTTGATTCTAAAGCTTCTGAAGCACTAACTACATCTTTTTATGTAGACAATTATCTCCAGTCCTTCCCGACTCTTGAGGAAGCTCCTTTCGTGTCACTAGAACTTCATGCATTGTTAAAGAATGGAGGATTCCCACTTCATAAGTGGAATTCCAACTCCCATGAGTTTCTTGCCCAGTTTCCCATAGAATATGTAGACCCCTCTTCCGTCAACATCTGCGGAGATTCTGAATCCATAAAAACTCTTGGAGTACACTGGTGCACTAGCACTAATACTCTCATCTACAAAGTCTCGCTTTCCGAAGAGCTCCCCAACACAAAAAGGCAAATTCTCTTTGAAATTGCAAAAATTTTTGGTCCGCTGCAATTCCTTGCCCCGGTTATTGTTATAGCCAATCTTTTCATGCAAGAGCTATGGTCGCTCAAATGTGAATGGGACGAAACAGTTCCCCTTTCTTTTCTTAATAGATGGCTTTCTTTTCGTAAAAGTTTGCTTGATCTTTCGCTCATTGAAATTCCAGGAAATTTAATTAACGCTCAACCTAACACATTTTTCTTCCTTCATGTGTTTGCCGAGAGCTCCGAGAAAGCTTACGGTTGTTGTGCATATTTGGTTTATCGCAATTCACTAAATGAATCTTCATTTTCAAACCTTGTTTGCTCTAAGTCTAAAGTTGCTCCTCTTAAAACTATTACATTGCCTAGGCTTGAACTGTGTGCTGCACTCATGGCCGCTGAACTTGCCAAAAAAACTGCAGAAAGTCTTAAAAGTCGAATTTTCGCAAACCTATTTGTGGAGCGATTCCATGATTACTCTTTCTTGGATCACGAAAAACCCCATCCACTGGCAAACCTTTCTTGCTAACAGAGTTTTTAGAATTCAAACCCTTTCCTCTGGATGTCAGTGGAAACATGTGCCCAGCGCTGATAACCCCGCTGACATCATCTCACGTGGTTGTTTACCCTCTCAATTGGCAGCATCTCAGTTGTACTGGTATGGGCCCCCCTTGGTTAATTGAAGACTCTTCTTGTTGGCCCTCTAAACCTCCAGTCACAAACTCCAACTTGCCTGACGCTTAAGTATCTAAATCTACTGCTTCGTGTCTTGTTTCCAACGCTTCGTTTCCCTGGTTGGCACGCTATTCTTCTTTTCATAAACTGATTCGAATTTTTGCCTATCTACTCAGATGGAAATATATTTTTGTTGATCAACATGTTCTTCCTAAACCGCATCTGACCAATCACGAATTAAATCTCGCTACAATTAAAGTTTTGCAGCTAACTCAGCAAGAGGCATTTTCTTCTGAATTGTCTTTGCTCTCAGCTAACAAAGATCTTCCTAAATCTAGTCGTCTTCGCGCTTTAGCCCCCTTCTTAGATGACAATGGGTTACTCAGGGTAGGTGGTAGGCTTTCGCTTTCTTCGCTTTCTGAAGACAAAAAGCATCCTGTCATTTTGCCCTCTAAGCATCACGTAACTTTCTTAATCATACGTGACTTTCATTATCGTAACCTGCACGTTGGTACACGCACACTGCTTTGCTTCTTACGGGGAAAAGTACTGGATCACAAATGGAGTTCATGAAGTTTCCTCTGTAATTCACAAATGCATTCGTTGCTTCAAAGCGAAACCTGAAGTTAATACTCAATTAATGAGCGATCTACCCTCTTTCCGCTCTACTCCTATACGTCCTTTTGCTTTAACTGGTGTGGAATACATGGGTCCGTTTCAATATCAATGCAATTCCCTTGAAGCTAAACGCAAATTGTTTCGAAAACTCTATGTTCTCTTTTCGTTTGCATGGTTACTGGTGCGATTCATCTGGAACTAGTAACAAATGTCTCCGCGTCTTACTTTTTGTCAGCTGTCTCTCGCTTCGCTGCTAGGCGTGGCGTTCCCTCTGAGATGTTCTCCGATAACGCCTCCACTTTTCAAGGCGCAGCTTCCTTGTGGAAGAAAGCTCTTACATCTTCTCCTGCCATGGAACAGATTTCTAATTTTTCCTACTCAAAGGGTTTCAAATGGTGGTTTATACCTCCTTACACCCCTCATCACGGTGGTAGGTGGGAATCCTGTGTCAAGCTGACCAAACGTCATCTAAAAAAGGTTTTAGGTAATCGCATCCTAACTTATGAGGAATTTAACTCTCTGTCCATTCTGATTGAAGGCGTTGTTAATTCTCGTCCTTTGACACCGCTTTCTACTGACCCTGATGATCCGCTTCCATTGACACCTGGTCCCTTTCTTGTAGGCACTTCTCTTTCCTCCCCTCCTCCCCTTCCCAACTCTTATAGAGACTCTAACCTGCCTATTGTTTGGCGTAAACTTGAAGCTCTTCGCAATTCTTTCTGGAAGAAGTGGAAATTGGAATACTTAACTTCCTTGCAACGGAGACAGAAGTGGTTTCTTTCTAATCCTGACATTAAAGTGGGGGACTTGGTCCTTGTTAAAGAAGCTTCCCCTCCCTTGTTCTGGATCTCCGGTAGAGTGACCAAGTGCTACCCGGGAAGGGATGGGAGAGTTAGGGTAGCCAAGATCTTGACCACAAATGGGCATATAATAAGACCACTGTCTTTAATTGCCCCCTATCTTTAAATCTTTAACATTGTGTTTCTTGTTCTCTGTTGGTGTTTGCCCCTCCCAGCTTGGTGTATTCTTTGGAATACACGGTAAGACAGAGTTAGCCTTCGCTGCTCTTTGCTTAACTTATTTCTTCCCTTTTTCTCTCAAACACCAACAGTGATTTCTTACCTTTTCTTTTATTTGAGCACCTTGCTTACTTTCTTTGTAAGTTTGTTGTAGATATAACTTCCATGATCAACCTAGCGGCATCTAGCAGCTAACTGCTGAAGTTCCTCAGCATTTCTATGCTCAAGAGGACTTCCTTCCCAATCAGGCCAAAAGATGTCGCCGCTATCTTCAGCTAACATCTCCATGCTCAAGAGGACTTCTACAACATACCCTTCCACCAGGCTTCGCTATTGACGCCTACTATCAACTCCTTGAAGATTACTTTCAGTTTTATTTCTAAAGTTGGTATTTCATATGTATGATCCTTTGTTTTTCCCCAACCCCTTCCCTCCTTGGTACCTCTGTGCTTCGTCGAGCTGCTCTCACTTCTGGGTCAGTCGTCAAACCATACAGTTGGAGCCTACTTCAGCCTTGTCTCCTGTATACTCGAGACACTTTTAAATCAGGACGCCATGACCTATTCTTAACGTCAACCGTCATCCAGATCATCATCGTTCTCCAAAATGAGCTAAGTACTACTTCAATGGTTTTCACCCAGTTTTGAATGTTTTAAATTGCTTATACCATTTTATTTGATTTTATAGACAGTGTGAAATTGAGAACTGTGATGCAATATCTGCCTTCAAAAGATCTTCCTGATCTAGTTGTGGCTACTTCAGCTAACTTTTCAAAATGAAAAATTACTTCTTGTACTGATTATCTGAGATACTATCTCACACCGAGGGATAATTTAAAGTACCCACTGTCTATAGAATTCAGGTTTCCGCCGGGGACTTGTTTTGCCCAATTCAACCGATATCAATGCTCTAGAACTTTCTAGGTCAAGTTATCTTTCTACAAGTGAAATAGCCTGGCATTTCTTTAAATATGGGAACACATTTTCCTCATTGAGAAATGTATGTTGAAAATACTTCTAATCAGCATATAATTTTGTCTTCCTTCGTTGGAAATTATCCGCTGCATTCAACTACGATCTATAATCGTCAAAACGCAATAAACTTTTCCAATCTAAAATTCAACTAGTGATCTCCACAACTTGAATAACTTTTCGTCTCATAAACTTTCCGTGTTACAATAGTGAACTTTTCAACGGACTACAGTGCATAACAGTGCCCATTCAACAACCATCTGTGTCGCGTTCGAACAAAAGCAATAAATACGGCCATAGACTTTCTCCTAATCCTCCTATTTCCTCCTCTCAAACTCCTCACTAACATATTATAATAATTGTAAAATTTAGGTTCTCTTCAATGAGGTGACACTCTATATAAGTGCCCTCCCATCTTTGTACTGTAATTTCTGCATAATCTGTGTCTAGTACGCACCTTAAATCATCTTGTTTTCCTCTTTTATTAGGGAATTCAATTATTTCTACTCACAAGTGAGTTTTCTAGCTTTCCTTTTTCCAGGTTTCACGAAAGGGTAACTGGCCCCATTTTTCTCGTGATTCCTGCTTCAATACAAGAAGTTATAGAAACTTCTCCTTAATTCTTTCTTTTCTTGTTATAGTTTCAAATTTAATATTTGTTCATACTTCAAGATTTCCACATAGGAATTCTCAAAGTGCATATATTGTACCTGATTCTCTGTCATAGCTTTAATTATTTATAATCCTCGTTATAAACTTGAAAGTTTGCTATTTTTAGCACAACTTTTAAAATCTTATTCAGATTTATGCTCGAAGCAAGTTTTAAACTTGCATCCCCTTTAACATTGTTAAAAAATTTATAATTTGTTAGTATTAAGTCTCAGACTTTTGTATGTTAAAATTGTTCATTGTTATTAATTGGAATCTTAATCAGCTTTAAATAGTTTGTTACGTCAACTCTAAGTATTGTTCAATAAATTAAATTCCATTTTTACATTTTATAAATTCCTAGAGAATAACGGTCAGGCAGGTCCTTGTCTTCCTTAACTCTTCCTTGACTTATGGTCTCTTTAAGAAAATTACTTAAAACGTAATTAAAGTTTCGCTATTTGTTGCATTTAACTTGAAACTTCAGAAATCTTGTTTAAAGCTCTTTTAGTTTTCATAACTAATTCTAATAAGCCATCGAGGCGAGCATAGCTAGCTCAGCAAGCTTCCTGCTCGTCGAGATTCTCTCTATAACTCATGGTTTATTTTCCAAATTCATAGTTTTCCTCTGATTTGAACTTTTAATCGGCACTCCGCTGGTTACAAGCCCAACTTATCTTAAGTGCAACAATTGGCATTTCTCCAACCCATCAAGAAGAAATGAAATCCTAACTAAAAGCATTCATATTACTTCTTCGCTTCCCTTTCTGGGAGTATTTGGTTGGTCTAACGGAGATCCAGCAGTACCCAAAATTAAAGTTATCACGGCCAATTCAAATTATTTGTGCCTTTCAAAACATTCGTTCAAACTTAACTCCTTTGAAAGGATATACAATAAATCTGTCATTCTTCGTCTTGCCAGACTACCACCCTTTCCCATATTACCCAATTTTAGGCTGGGACGGGAAAGCACAAACGCCGCTTGCTCGGAAATAGCCCAAGCTCCAGCCGCATATCCCGTTAGCTACGGCCAGGTCCATACCCACTTTAGGTGTTTCACGGGCTTTGCGGTGAAACTCGTCACTGAATATTGGCTTAAATTTATTTTGTTTGGTGTTGGACTCTCGTCCTATTTATCCACACTTTTTCCTTAGTCCGAAACCCACTTCCCTTTCTTTTTCTCTTCATCTTCCCTTGGGGGTAGCGTTTAACCCTGGCCAAAACCTACCCACAAGGTACCCTCTGGGTGTCAAATTACAAAGTTTGCACCTGGTATCCGAGGCCATACGATATTATTATTATTATTATTATTATTATTATCGAATGTTCGTGGAGAAGACGAAGGAACAGCACACAAACTAAAGGAATCACTGTATGTGGACAACTGTGTGTGCTCGGTAGTTTCTATAGAGGAGTACAAGAGGTTCCGTAATGAAAGTACAAGAATACTGGCAGAGGCACACATGGAGCTAAGAAATTGGGAGAGTACAATGGAAGATGTATCGAGGGACGATAAGGAGGGTAGAGAAGCAGACGTTACCGAAATCCTAGTTCTGGAATGGAATAGAAGAGCGGATACGTTGAGATGTCATACAAACTCAAAGCTTACAACGTTACCAGAAGATGTCAGAAGATTAGAAAACTGACGCAGCCTGAGGGCTGGAGATACATACCCGGGATATATAATCCTGCTGACTTGATATCCCGAGGATGTTATCCTTCACGGTTAAAATAATCTCAATGGTGGAAAGGACCAGGATGGTTAAGAAATCCTATGCACCAGTGGCCATCTGTTCCAGCGGAAGATGAAGATAATGATCAAGTTATTATGTCAGAGAAAAGGAAGGAGCCTACAGGTGCATCTGTGGCAATGGCAGCCTTGGAAATGGCTAGGAACTTGACTTACTCGCAAGGATTGCGAGTCGGAGCTTGGATACTGAGATTCTGCAACAATGTGAGAAAAGAGAACACAAAGCGCATTGGATCACTGACCTACATGGAAATGAAGAACGCAGAATTATATTTGATCAAAAGCGTTCAGCAGGAATCATTTCCACAAGAGGGCAATATTATTAACGGCATTGTGGTTACCAGAGATGAGCAGGATCTTATTCGTGTAAAAACGAAGATTTTAATGAGAAACGACTTGTTGGACTTCAATGATCCCTTGTTGTTTCCCAAAATGCATGAGCTGGTTGATGCGTCATATAGAAAGACTATACCCCCTGGAGATTGGCAGCCCAGAAGGTATTTTTTGCAAGCCCAAATTAACCTCAGAGATTACCAAGACTCAGCCTGTGTATACAACTAGGGGTGGGAGAAAAGCAGTGCCAAGTGTAAAATACTAACAGACATTTCCTTAATGAGAGATTAATTTAATGTATTGTTTTTTGTTGTTGAAATTGTCAAAGAATTTTGTAGAAAAATCGGTCTCACAAATTCAAGGTGGGAGTGTGTTGGGAATTGGGAGTGTATTCTATGCTCTTCGGTTTTAGGCAACTTGTATGATGTAATAAAAAGATGGAGTCAGAACTATCACGAGGCTTCTAATAAATATTTTCAGTAATTTACAACAGTACGGTAATTACAAAGCAAGTCTTACACTGATCAATCTTATGAAGGCCAATACTTAGCCACAATTTACTTATTTATTCATTACTCTAAGTAGAACCAGTAGATGACTTATCTTTAATCGTTGTAGTTGATCACAAGGTAATACTTTTCAGGAGTATGTTATCCTTCCCTGGTGGTTGCTTGTTAATTATGTGGAATTACTAGACTGTTATAAAGCGTTCAGGAAGGTTATGAAAAGCTATGAATAGTGCCGGACAATGTACGCATGTATAACTCTTATAGTTGAACGATATACATAAATCTATCATACGATTTTGTAATAGAAAGATATTCACGAACATAATATTCTGTGGTCTTCGTCTTACTGCCGGTGTGGTAGTTATCTTCTCTTCATCATTGAATCTGTAAAAACGATGGTATTCGTTTACCACTTGTCTTCATAGAAGTCGGTAGTCGGAGGCGAGTGTATTCCGCAGATCTCTTCTATAAACGTATTAATTTCTGTTCCGCCTCTTAAAACAACAATAAATAAGTAATACTTTCACTGCAAGTTTCTTTCATCTAATTATACTCATGTCCACATAAGTTACTCACAACGAAGGTCACAGGCTCTACAACTCAACTTACTGTACTCGTTGCAGCTATTAAAGACACAGCAAATCCTTGAATCCTAGTTCGAGTGGATTTTTGTTACGAGTAACTTCAACATGTAAATAGATTATCTATAGCTGGCGTAGGTAGTTTTGTAAACCTAACAGTATAATTTATCGTGCTTGAAAACACACTGAACATCTAAACTGGGTCTATTACAAGTAGATTTATATAAAATATCGCATTTCTGCTGCTTATGAATTGCTCTCGACTTAAACTTACAAGTAACATCAAGCACTACATCACAGTCCATTGCCTACGTCACAAAAGGATTAGGTTTACGCGCCATGGTCTGTCTTTCTCGTTGGCTGTGCTTCCGTCCATCAGCGACCGCGCTATCCAGCGTTGCTGCTATGTACAAGCTGTGAGGAAGCGAGACTGAGTGCTAATCAAATTACGTTCTACAGACGCGAATAAATAAATAACGAAACCATAAATGAAACAGGGTCACAACTTGATGTGATCGATACATTACACTAATAAATCGATGTTTTCGATCATACTCGATAAGTAGGCCCTATGTATTTCGAACCTTGCGAGTTTGAACTTGATCGAAAACACTGTTCTCAGCAATAACTTAAATGCGATACATAGAAGAATTCAATACAAAACCTGAAAAATATACACCCCATTTTAACGTGAAATGTCGACAACACGACGGGAAGAAAAGAGACATACACAAATAACCAACTAATCTGTAACAGTTGAAACAGAAATTAATATCTATAGTCAATCATATCTGTCCAGGTTTGATTCCCACCTTTGCCGAGAAATGTAATTCTGATTTGAGGTTTGAAACCAAATTCTCTCAGCCTCATGAAAACTGAGATGAACATGTTAGGTAAAAGTATGAAAGTGCGCGCCAAATCACAGGCTGAACCGGGTATGCGCGGCCGCTACCTGCGCTAGTCACAGCCGGCTTAGCTTGCCGTGTTTACTGGCACGCACACACATAATAACACTGTAGTTCAACGTTCAAAAAACCCTTAACACTATCAAAGGCAACGCAGACTCTACACGAGGACCCTGTGGAAGAGGAACAAGAGGAATTGGATAGTTCTAGTGATGATGATGGTGATTATAATGATAGTGATAAAGATGATAGGGGCATGAAGTTGTGCTTATAACATTTGATATAGAGTAACCCTACAGTAGTTTTCGGCGGCTTCAGTGGCGTAGTCGGTAGCATGTTGAGCTTCTATGCCCAAGATAGCGGGTTCAAACCCAGCCGAAGCCGTCGGATTTTTAAGAGCGTTAAAAATCCCTCAGTATGCCTTCCTTCGTAGGGGAAGTAAAGCCGGTGGTCCCATGTCATAGATTTATAGCATGTTAAGAACCTTCCACTAATTGCACCTGTTTGAAGCTAAATTGGACAGGTTAAGAATGTAAACAACGCTCTTAGGTTTCTACGTTCGTTGCCAAGAGCCAACTGCGGTGGTGTCTAGTAGCAAAGTTCTGAACTTGGCCTAGTAGTCGTTGACGGTGGCGCTTGGTGGCAAAAGTAGGAACTATTTGAAAAATTCTAAGTTGCAGTACTTAAATTAAAAAACAGATAACAAACACTAATATAGTCATCACAATTAACACCGGTTATCAGACAGATTCTACACACATCCAAAGTACACGGGGCTACATGACCGCGTTGTCGCAGCCCCTAAACTTAAGAACCAACCAACCAACCAACAGTAGTTTTCATATTGCAATATTTACAATATCAGGCATGACATACCCGACAATATATAACATATGCTTTCTTCCCAGTGATCTTAGAACTTTGTTTTGAACGAATTACAGTGAGTCGTCTGCAGAAATATGTTAACCTCATATTTTCTGTCACATAAACTGTGCTGTTGTGTAAAAACAATAATAACTAAAAGATGACCATATCTATACTTCACTAGTTAGCCTACAACAAGTCATTGACACATTGGCATACCGTAGTATTATGTAAAATAAATATTACAAGGATAAAAAATAGTTGGCTTTGTTTGAAAATTTACTTCCCCACAATAATTTAATAGGTAACAACTGTCTGTCATATGAAAAACTCGTTAAATGCTAATAGTCCATAAATGTGCTAGCCGAGTACCATAATAGTAGAATGTGCTGGAATTGTGCTGTAGGGTGTAAGTTCCCGAGGGTCCTTATCCGCATCCTTACGCCCGAGATTTTCTTGGATTCTCGTCTTTCCTGAGTAGTTAGAGAACCCTATTGTTCTGTAGTTTGATACTATAGCACATTCTGTTTGATAAATCCCTGTTCCTTATTCTGAGTGTTTTGGCCAAGTAGCACTGTGTTGTTTTTAGCCGGGACTTCAAGATGCTACAATCCAGTATTTTTCCAGCCTTGGATTTTGGTGGATCATCCAGATATAAGGGCACAGCACCATGCAGTCACATTTAGGTTAGGAGCATGGCCACCCTTGCTGGGGCACTACAGGGAGGTTCTCTGTGGTGGCCTAGTAATGAGGTGGCAGGGGGCTTTGCCCATTGAGATAAGTTGCTATGGTTATGTTATGTTGATAGGATATTAAATGGATAGAGGCTTTGATGAGAAATAATAGATGAAGTGCTATTAAAAACTGTATCAGAAACAAGAAAAATAAGGAAAAATATATGAATTGCATGGGTAGCAAATTTGAAGGAAATGCGTCCAAGCCAGAGTTATGATTTATTTTTTACAAGAGATAATTTCCTTTGTGTGCAAACAGCATAAGCGGCCCCTTGTCGACTCGTTACATCTTGGAAATATCATCTCTGGAATTTGTTGAAACCAACATTCACCAAAACACTCTGGTGGTTGCAGTGATACAAATACAAAGAAGAGCTATTTACCACTTCCTTAACTAGACGTTTAATGCGACTGTACACAGCAATTATTCTAAACTGACATCTGCACTTTAGGACAACTATTAACTCTTTCTAAAACAATGGGTATAAAACTATGATTAGTTCCACAAATTCAGTTCCATCGTTTGATGTGCTAACACTGCCTCAATAATTTCAAGAAGTGGTCATCCATTGTAAATGCAGATTGATTGGTCTTCGTATACTTACAGATAAGTAATTAGCCATTGGATCAAGTGATGCAATATTTATTGGACTACATACAATGAAAGAGTATTCCACAATTCCTAATTTCCTCTGAATGCCCATAAACAGTTACTCCACAAGTTTCCTCCTCTTACGCTGAGCCTACCAAGTACAGTCTTCAATTAATGCTCTGGCATGCTAGGAACAGCTGTACGACATAAACAGTACAGAGGGCAGATATATTCGTGTTATATTCACCAAAACAATCGGCTGGTTGCAGTGATGCAAACATTCTGTATTGTAGTTGTCGAGTAGCGTATTCATAACTAAACTGCTAACAAATTAAAGCAACACTTTTTTCAAAGGCCACCAAATTTCGAAAAGTTGACCGCACAAGCTCGAAATCTCAGTATGACGTTTGTACTGACGCCTACTGTCCCCGATAATCCGGATAGTAGGCTGTCAGATATCCGCCCCCTCAATCGGATTGCCAAAAATCAATCGCACCGGCACAGCTACATCAATGAAAATGGCACTGACAGATACTACCGAGATTAGAGCACAGTAGTTAACATGAAATTATTGTGGAACACACCAAAATATACGGGGGTTCATACTTACCTTTTACTTACCTATTCAATTTTATCTCGGGTCTGGGTTTTCAACTGGATCACTTAATAGTATGCCCTCACAATAACCTCCACCACGATATTTAAAATGAACCAAGACGGAAACAAGAAAATTTAAACTGCACAATAATTTATTTCACATAAAAAAAATTAACAAAATTTAACAACAAAATATACGTGGGAATCAGAAGCCATTGTCTATGCAACCATGTCCTCCTGTAGGACTTGTAGACTTCACATACAAATATTCAGCTTTCTCTAGCTCCAAAGAACGTAATAATAACAACAATGCACTTTGGAATGGATAAGGGAGCTGGGACGAGACATATAGCATTTGTTTCCTTGTTCATGAACTTCACATTTTATTTATAACCGCAAGGCTGCTATGTAGATGACCTTGGCCTCTATCATTCAGTTATCTGGCCACCTGCGATACACCCTGCACCGTGTCGCATGCTTGCTTCGTCAAATGGACACACCTGTCCAACCAATGTTAGCATATGCTAGTTACCTCAGAGCCTAGCTCCTTTTCAAAACACTTTAAATGTTCACATCTCAACTCAAATATTATCACGCAAATCTTTTAAATGCTCCGTTCAAATATCAATGGATTACTCTAATAATCCCAAATCTTGTTTAATTGTATATTCCAATTGTTGAACTAGCGTTGTTTAGAGTATAATAACGAAAACGCTTAATGTTTATAACAAAATGTTCATTAATTATTTATAACATTTTAAATTGTTTATAACATTGTCAAACGACAATTGAAAAAATTTATACATGCCTCTATTAATACCGTTCGTTTCAAATTATTATTAAAGATATTTACATAGTTATTTACATTATTTATATTATTTATATTATTTATATTATTTATATTAGAAATACATTAAACCACGCGTTTATCCGGTTGATAATTACTTAAATCGTGGTGATATAATCGACCAATGAAGGTTAGTTATATTTAAATTTTAGATTCAGGTTTAATAAGATTTAATAATTATTATTTGTGACGGTAACCTCCATTCAAAATCGTTATCTCAAATTATTTAAACACTCTTGTTAATTTTAACAGTAACTTCACATGAATAATTTTCAATGGACCTGAACAATACACTCAGCAAAAAAAATACCTCGCTCAAAACGCACAAAATTGCACCAAAATCGGTCCATAATTCATCATATATCTCATTATATATGGCATCAAAATCTTCCACAATACACACAAAAACCTCCACTTATAAATTCATCATCATCATCAATATTACTGTGGGAACCTCCTTCACTTATTACAGGGCATTATTCGTCAGCGACTTTTACACGTCCACTGAACTAACGATTATACATCCATAGTTCCTCTTTAAAAATTCATATATTCAATTGTATCAAAAACTGTTATTATATTTAACCTTCGTGGGTTTCATTCATGAATCGATATGAAGTAAAAATTTGCCAGTCACAAATAAATTTAATAGCAAATACGATTAGACACGCCTCCCTGGTCTATCAAAATTGAGATTAATATCATCAAAGTATCGCAGTATAAAAATACTATCTTCAATCAAAGTTCATCTAAACTGCATAAATAGTCGAATAGAATACAATTAGACTGTGGAATGCAAACATTATTGTTCCAATCTAGAATTGAGAAAAATTCCTATCAAATGTTCATTACTATAGTGTACTCAATAAATCGTACTCAAAGTTCATATTTCATAAAATTTTCTATAATGCAATGGTATTTCAGAATTGACGATAAATGTCTATGTTGCAATCATGTTCATAAAACGACTAGTATTTCCAAGATCGTCGATAAAGTAGTAGATTTTAACGCTCTAAAATCTTTTAATCATTCTTCTTTCTTGAGGATGACAGAAAATTGGTCAAAGTAATTTACTGAATAGAATTACTTTAATAAAATGACACGCTGTCTGAATTCAAATTTGCCATAGAGAATCGTTAACATTACAGTCAAATCGTGACTACAAAAATATGCAAATTACTGAAAGAATATATATAATATCAGTCTCAACTGATCCAAAATTATATAAATATGCCAATGACATACTAATGTCTCAATAAATCGTAGAAAAAGGCATAAATCAACAAAGTGTACCGAGTACAGAAATATCAAGCAAGAATATGGGGCAAAATATATGGGACAGAAAATATGGGAAAAATGGTTGCTCAGATATCGCTAAATGGCTCAAATAAATCAAGAAACGTTCACGACTACCTTATCTGTTGATTGAAGTTCTAGAGGAAAATTTCCAAAGAAGACTGCTGTTGGTTCCATTTCACCACCGTAAAGATGTGCTCCGACCTCGAACCTGGAACCTGCGCCCTCGGAGAATAGAACAGTTTCCTCCTCCGGAACTCGCACTGCTCCGTGTAGACGATAGACATCCTTCTGGAAAAACTCTTCTGTGTGAGCCGGGTCCACCCTGGCCTCTCTTGAAAGATCCCTGAAGTTCTGGTAGAAATTCGTCATGAAGTTTATTGCACTTATTTCCGCAGAAATGTTCATAATTGTGGAGTATGAAGATATTTCCACTGCCATTTGATGTAATTCAGCGATGGATTACGATGCATGAGTGTAGTTGGATGTTCACTACATGCTCGCTTTTGTAGAATGACGATTAACGAAGCTCCATGCTGCTATTTCACTCCATTGATGTATGTCCCAATTGCATTAAAGTTTTAGTCTTCCATCTCCACTTCCGTTATAATAATAGTCGAAAGTACTGCCAGATTATATAGTTCCATTGTAGAATGTAACGTTGTATCACCAAATGTAATCTTCAGTATCACGGTTGCAATACATGTGTCAGCCGTAGCGTAGAATGTGGTATTATAAAAGTGCTTCTCAGGTGTCGAGAAAATCACTTTTGTCTGCAGTCTTAAAATGCGAATATCTTCCAAAGTATAATAGTGAAAATGTTCAACTTTCGTACACGCCTCAATATTGTAATGCACAATTGAATTAGCATAAATGCAGTAGCTAACTCTTGATAGATAATCTTGTAGACTCGTTTATGTGTGCGCTCCAACTTCGCCTAGTTTTAGTAACCGTAAAATTGCACTGCTGCACGCTTAGCGCTTGTTCGATGCTGTGGGCTCTACCACACTTGCTAATGACGACTTGCTTCACTTAAGAACTCGAAGTCTGACAATATGATACTGAGAAATGAGCCATGAGCCCTGAGACATGAGAGCTTCCTCTCTGCTGTGCAAGGCCTTTTATCAACTTCTTAAGGGGCGTATCCATCCCTACCATAGCTTGTTCCTCCGTCATTGCTAGAAGTTCTAACTTTGGCTATACTTGACGGATTTTCAAATTTCAAAAACTCATAATTAATTTCTTCAAAATTCCGAATCAATGCCATAATTGAAAATAGTTTTCCACAATTCTGCATGCCAAAAGTAATTAAATATGGTAGTTTCAGTAATCTCCGTCTCCCTCCAAGCTATCATTCATTGGTTCGAGCCTCTCCTCCAATAGCGTAACTTCTTCCTCAGCACAATTCCTTGCTTCCTGCGACTGCGTCGTAAATCTCAGATCCTTCTCGAACAAAATCATGACGTCACCAAGAATCTCAGCTCATCCAGCCTACTTGCATGAAGTCTGCGTCATCCGTGCTTACGTCATGAATATACACTTCACAACTATGACGGCCATAACTTTATTCACATATGCCAATACAGCCACCGTGGTCTCAGTATAATTCAATTTACGGGGGCATTCTCCCTTCACCACGTTTTAAAAACAGTTGCAAATTGTTTTTAAACTCTGTTATAAATATCTGAATCCACTTGAACACGAAATTGAATTATAATTGGCTTACTCTTGGATAATATTTCTTCAAGTTTCCAGCATTGAACTTGCCATAAACGACATTATTCTCATCATCGTAGACTTCATAACAGTTGTTTCCATAAGCATTCGTAATTCTGAACGGACCCATAAACACTATTCCAAACTTGGGATAGATTTTCTTACTCACATCAGCCTTGACAGGTCTGCGTAGTAATACCAGATTTCCAATTTCTAAGGGAGCACCAAAACGTTTTCCAGCTACTCTTTTCAGTCGTTTTTGTGCTGCTCTCTGGAGTTGTTCTTTCGCTCTGTCAATTCTCTGCTGCCTTCCTAGGTCGGGATCTCTAGGAACGTGGTTGAAAAGATTGTCCCACGGCCTTTCTCGGTTTCTTCCTAGATGAAGTCTCATTGGCACCTCTCCTGTGCTCTCCTGCACTGTAGAATTTAGACACTCCTCAATAAGGGGTACAAATCTCACCCAACTAGAATGATCATTCGGACAGAAAATTCGACAAAAATTCGAAAATTCAGCCATGTATCTTTCTGAAGAATTCGATTCCGGATAGCGCACGCTTGAAAATATGTGCTTAATACCGAGCCTTTCCATATCTGCAGTAAATTCTAAGGATGTAAACTGAGCTCCATGATCCGATAGTAGATACTCTGGTTTACCAGCTTTTGGAAATACAGCATGTTCCAGTCTGCTTACAACGTTCCTCGTGTTAGCTTTTTGCATGGGACTCATTGTTACAAATTTTGAGAAGACATCCACGGTAACCAACAGGAACTGATTACCCTGGTATCCCTTCGGACAGGGGCCAAATATGTCCGTCGCCATGAGTTCATTTGGTTTAGAGGGAATCATAGCCTTAGGTTTTCCTTTTAATAGAGCGGAAGCATAATTTGCTCTTTGACATTTATCACATGAACGAATGACATTAGCAATGCTAGAACGCATGTTAGTCCAAATAAACCTCTCTTTAAGAGTATCAAGAGTTTTATCTAGACCGGTATGTCCAGTTGCGTGATGAGCTACCCACACTAAATTGACTACAAGTTTAGGTGGCACGACTATTCGGAGCTTTGTATGCGCAGAGTCAGCATACTTGCATACGATGTCTCCACTCAAGACAAAGTGTCGTGAATCTCTCTGTGTAGCTGCATAGTCAACATCAGTATTGTCCATGTAACCCTTAAGGAATCTGTACATTTTCCTGATTGGAGCGTGTCTCTTCTGTGACACACCGATTCGGGCTAACCTCCTAACGGTCTCTTGATCTTGCTGCTCCAATTGTACATGGTGTATCTGCACATTTTTGATAGGGTTACGTGATAAAGCATCAGCCAGTAAGTTGTCTTTCCCAGGCTGATGGACAATAGTGGCGTTAAACTGTTGGGTGAACAAAGCCCAACGTGTCAATCTATCACTAGACATGTCAGTTTGCAGCATAAACTGAAGTGCTTTGTGATCTGTAATAATGATAACCTTGTGTCCCAGCAGCATTTTCTTCTACGCTTGCAAAGCTGTTACAAAAGCTAACGCTTCTAGTTCTGTCGTAAAGTAGTTTTCCTCGTGTTTCTTTAATTTCCGACTAGTGAACGCAATGTAGTGCTTGTTGCCTGCCTCGTCTTTTTGGTATAAGACTGCACTAATGCCTATTCTTGATGCATCAGACTCAATATAAAACACCTTCTCAAAGTCTGGGTACTCCAGTTTAACGTTGTTTCTGAGCATCTCCTTTGCTTTCTCAAAAGCCTCGTCTGCTGCGGTACTCCATTTCCATCTATTATTCTTCTTGAGTAAGTCATACAAAGGAGCCATAATTTCAGAGTATCTCGGACAGTGGCTGCTGATGAATTGGCATGCGCCTACAAATTCTCTGACTTGTTTCACCTTAGTTGGCTTTGGGAACCTTGTGATCGCATCTACTTTCTGCATGTTCGGATGATATCCATCCTTATCAATAGTATGCCCCAAGTAGTTGATCTCCTTCTTCAAGAATTGACATTTTCCAAAATTGACCTTAATATTGGCCTTCCTTAAATTTTCAAATAACTTTCTCAAATGCACTAAATGTTCTGCGGCGTTGGGTGAAGATACAATTAAATCGTCAATGTAGCAGATTACATTTTCCTTTACTTCGTCAGTGAGCTTGCTATCAAGTGCTCGAATAAGTGCTGGTCCACTGTTGACCATTCCAAAAGGCATTCTCTGGAAGACCCATGACGTCTGGTCAAATAAGAATCCAGTGTACTGCATACTTTCTTCTTCCAGTTGAACTTGGTAAAACGAAGATGTCAAGTCAAGAACACTGAAACATGCTCTCCCTTTGAACTTTCTAAGCAGATCTCTAATCTTAGGTGGTCGGTCATTTTCTGGAAGAATCTTTAAGTTGATGGTCCGAGCATCGAGACAGAGACGTATCTGACCATTACTTTTCTTGACTACAGTGATGGGGTTTATGTAAGACGACGCCTGTTTTTTTATAATCCCGTCTACCTCCATTTTTCTGATCAACCCTCGTACTTCTTGGTAGTATTTATCAGGTATGGGGTATAATTTCTTTTGGTAAGGGGTTTCATCGGTCAGCCTTATCTTATACTTATAGTCTTTAATCAATCCAGGCTTTTCATCAAATATATCTTGGAATTCCTTTATCAAATCCTCATATTCCCCCTGAATTTCTTCAAATCCTTCAGTTTTTCTACTGGGTATTTCTGTTAGATTCTCCACTTCATTGATAATGGTATTTAAAATCTCTTCCCTAAGGTCTATCTCCAGACTGTTTTTCCCGTCCTGTTCTTCGATCTCTTCTGTGATCATGTAGCCATCATTAAAGCTAATAATCCTATTCTTCATATCAATAATGGCTCCAACTTTCGATATAAAATCGATTCCTAGCACAATGTCGAAATGGATCTTGTTCACCACAATAAAGATCTGTTCATAATTCCTTCCATTAATTTCAAAGTTCAACAACACTTGGATCTTGCATTTCACTGCCTTGTCTTGGAAAATTCCTCTCACTTTGACGGTAGAAGCAGGTAAAACTGTCATGTTTTCTCCCTTTAATAGACTTTGATAGCATTCATCAGAAATGATAGAAATAATTGCGCCGGTATCCATAACAACTTTGTACTGTTGGCCATCTATCAGTACAGAAATAATAGGTAAGGCACATGGTCTTTCCTCTTTGACGATTCCCCTCTCTTCTAATAAATCCTCATCAGTTACTTCGTAAATTTCATTGATGGTAATTATGTGTGGTGTGGCAATGTATTCATAGTTTCTCACTTTCGTTGAGAAATCGGCGTTTTTTGTGTTACCAATTTCAAAGTTCCCTTGCTGGCTTGTAGAAGGACCAGGATCGATCACTAAATCCTGTGTTTTCTTCTGGTTTTCAGCTTCCTTCTCTCGTAATTCCTTCAAATACTACTGACTTTCTTTCTCTCTCACTTGATACTTGTCCGGTGTCATAACC
This sequence comes from Meconema thalassinum, assembly GCA_946902985.2. Classification (NCBI taxonomy): domain Eukaryota; kingdom Metazoa; phylum Arthropoda; class Insecta; order Orthoptera; family Tettigoniidae; genus Meconema; species Meconema thalassinum. The sequence goes on along the minus strand of OX336392.1, from coordinate 3,488,181 downwards.
TGACCTTGAGAATTCTGATTCCGATTCTGGTACTGGTTATTTCTGTTGTAGTTCCTATTGTACCCATTGTTATTATAATATCTACCTCTTCCGTTATTATAATTCCCTCTATTGTTATTCCAGCCTCGTCTTTGCTGATATGGACGGTAACCTTTTGATCCGTTGTTGCGAAAATAATTGTTCCTGTGAGGACCTACATTTTCAGTTTTCTCTTCAGCAGGCGTATCAGTTTGCTGAACTTGATCCATGTAGACTGTATTAATGTCTTTGAATTCGTGCCTCTGACCTTTATGAACCAAATTTGGCACCGGACTCGTGTAATCAAGCCTTCTCAATAGTTCGTCCATACTGGTCAAATCCCTGATATTTGACGATATAATAAGCCTTCTTACCTCCACAGGCAGCATACGTGAAATAGCATCTATCAACTGCTCTGTTGACAATGGGGGTTGTAAAAATCTCAAGCACGATAACTGGCTCGTGAAGAAATCAGCGTACCGTGTTGGAAGAGTACCCGAATACTTCCTCGAGTATACCTCAGCTCTTAATGAATTTTGTGCTTCTATTGACCAGAATCGTTTTATCAGTGCCTCTGCAAATTCATCGAAATTACTAAAAGTGTACCGAAATGCTCTGAACCACTCAAGGGGTCCTCCAGCTAGAAATCTTTCTACGATTCTCATTTCTCTTTCTCTAGGAATATGGGCTTCAATAAAATAGTCTTTCAGGTTTCTGATATACTCTATCGGTGTTAGACTATCTGTATTACTAAATTTCTGAGGCTTGTCCTCAAAGTTTCGGATGACTGTCACATTTCTTGGATATGAATCCATGTAATTCTTCCCACTATCACGATATTTCCATTCAGGTTCAATATTCCTATCCTCTTCTTCTTCCCGGAATCTGAATATACGTTCCTCAGGACTAATATCTCTCTCTTCAGTAGCGAGGTTACATCTTCTCACGTAATTCCTATTGTCTTCACAAGTCAACCCTTCTGGATCCTTATCTGTGATTTCCGTGATGACTTTCCTAATCAACTCCTCTTTATAGGTTTCCAACATGCTAGCTTCTCCTAGTTTCAAATTCTGAAGTTTGCTCGTAGTTTCATTGACATCAGAGACAACCTTATGAATTTGTTCCTCTAACGCGGTTTTTAATGCTTGCACGTCCTGACCTATCTGAGTTCTATCCTCTACCTGCTTTTCGGATAGCGAATCCTTCCTTATATTCAAGTCCTTTCTAATTTGAACTACTTCATTATTTATATCTACCTGTGTACTGGCTAGTTTTCGTTCAATTCGCTCCTGAATCTGATTGACATGTTCCCCACTTGACCTGTTCCATTCATCTTTCCAAACTGTTACATTTGCAGTTAACATTTCCGCAATATCTACTTCAATGTCTTCCTTAAGTAAACGATTATGATCTAAGACTTGGGTTCTCATGACCTCTACATCATGTTTTAATCCAGCTAGTGAAGCTGTTGTCCTAACAGACTCGTCAACCAATCTAGTTGTTAAAGCACTAATGTTACGAGTACAAAGCGTTTTTGAAGTTTCAATTTCTTCTCTAACCTTATTAACATCAGTTTGAACTTTGGCAATGTCTACAAAAACTGTATTAACTTCTATTTGCATCTTATTGATATCGCTTTGCATATCATTAACATCAGAATGAATATTATTTATGTCTACTTGAACGTTTGACACATCGGTTCGAACATTTCTAATCTCTCTTTGAACTTCTTCTACCTTGTCTTGTACAGTAGCAACATCATTCCTAACAACGATTACTTCTGCTCTAGCACATGAAATATCACCCCGGACATTAGCAACATCAATATTCAACATATTAAGGTCCTTATGTACATTGGAAACATCAATCTTAACATCTGAGACATCTTTATGGACATTGGATAAATCTACTTTAACATCCGAGACATCTTTATGGACATTGGATAAATCTACTTTAACCTCTGAGACATCCTTGTGAATGTCAGTCACGGCATTCTGGATTCCCTGGGTACTGGTCTGTAAACGCGACACTTTATTTTCCAAGTTTGCAGAACTGGTCTGAAGAACTTTCATATTCTCCTCCATTCGACTAGTATTCCTAGCTTCCATCTCCCTCACACTTTCATTCATGCTAGCTTTCAAACTTTCATCCAGCCTAATAGACAAATTACTAGCATTCTCCTCCATCATCTGCTTCATTCGACTAGCATTCCTAGCTTCCATCTCCTCCAACATCTTTCTCAATAATATTTCAATAATAGACTGCGTTAGGGACATACATCAAACAGAGCAAGATAACAACATCTGAGCAACATCTTTCACAATATATAAAGTTTGAGCAATTTTCTGTCTTAAATCTAACTTATAATTAGCTTATCACTAACTTCATAAACACCCTATGTTGAAATAAACTCAAGCACATGTTCAAATTTCTTTGGTTCATTTTAAAAATCCTAACACAAATAATTTACATTTACAATCCAAATAGTTTAATTTTATCTTTAATATGACTAAACATGTCATAAGCCGGTCAAATAAAATAAGACTCCAGATCATAGACGATTTTTTTAAGTTTCCAGCCTATTTAACCTCTCTCAGGTTGTATAAGATCTGATCTTTTCTGAGTGTAATTTTCCTAATACAACACAACATTTAATCCCTATATAATCACACTCTCAAATTCTACAATTGGCCAAGACATCTAACAAAGAATCAACCTCTTTATTTGAGTCTTCACAATCCCATTGACATCGATAACTTGGTAATCCAATGTTATTCGAACACTCCACACGTTGATTGCACCAATTCTACTGGCGTTCAACCTGGTAATCCAGTTTTGTCGATCCCCACGAAATTGCGGTGCCAATCCTACTGTCCCCGATAACCCGGATAGTAGGCTGTCAGATATCCGCCCCCTCAATCGGATTGCCAAAAATCAATCGCACCGGCACAGCTACATCAATGAAAATGGCACTGACAGAGACTACCGAGATTAGAGCACAGTAGTTAACATGAAATTATTGTGGAACACACCAAAATATACGGGGGTTCATACTTACATTTTACTTACCTATTCAATTTAATCTCGGGTCTGGGTTTTCAACTGGATCACTTAATAGTATGCCCTCACAATAACCTCCACCACGATATTTAAAATGAACCAAGACGGAAACAAGAAAATTTAAACTGCACAATAATTTATTTCACATAAAAAAAATTAACAAAATTTAACAACAAAATATACGTGGGAATCAGAAGCCATTGTCTATGCAACCATGTCCTCCTGTAGGACTTGTAGACTTCACATACAAATATTCAGCTTTCTCTAGCTCCAAAGAACGTAATAATAACAACAATGCACTTTGGAATGGATAAGGGAGCTGGGACGAGACATATAGCATTTGTTTCCTTGTTCATGAACTTCACATTTTATTTATAACCGCAAGGCTGCTATGTAGATGACCTTGGCCTCTATCATTCAGTTATCTGGCCACCTGCGATACACCCTGCACCGTGTCGCATGCTTGCTTCGTCAAATGGACACACCTGTCCAACCAATGTTAGCATATGCTAGTTACCTCAGAGCCTAGCTCCTTTTCAAAACACTTTAAATGTTCACATCTCAACTCAAATATTATCACGCAAATCTTTTAAATGCTCCGTTCAAATATCAATGGATTACTCTAATAATCCCAAATCTTGTTTAATTGTATATTCCAATTGTTGAACTAGCGTTGTTTAGAGTATAATAACGAAAACGCTTAATGATTATAACAAAATGTTCATTAATTATTTATAACATTTTAAATTGTTTATAACATTGTCAAACGACAATTGAAAAAAAATTATACACGCCTCTATTAATCCCGTTCGTTTCAAATTATTATTAAAGATATTTACATAGTTATTTACATTATTTATATTATTTATATTATTTATATTATTTATATTATTTATATTATTTATATTAGAAATACATTAAACCACACGTTTATCCGGTTGATAATTACTTAAATCGTGGTGATATAATCGACCAATGAAGGTTAGCTATATTTAAATTTTAGATTCAGGTTTAACAAGATTTAATAATTATTATTTGTGACGGTAACCTCCATTCAAAATCGTTATCTCAAATTATTTTAACACTCTTGTTAATTTTAACAGTAACTTCACATGAATAATTTTCAATGGACCTGAACAATACACTCAGCAAAAAAAATACCTCGCTCAAAACGCACAAAATTGCACCAAAATCGGTCCATAATTCATCATATATCTCATTATATATGGCATCAAAATCTTCCACAATACACACAAAAACCTCCATTTATAAATTCATCATCATCATCAATATTACTGTGGGAACCTCCTTCACTTATTACAGGGCATTATTCATCAGCGACTTTTACACGTCCACTGAACTAACGATTATACATCCATAGTTCCTCTTTAAAAATTCTTATATTCATCAATTGTATCAAAAACTGTTATTATATTTAACCTTCGTGGGTTTAATTCATGAATCGATATGAAGTAAAAATTTGCCAGTCACAAATAAATTTAATAGCAAATACGATTAGACACGCCTCCCTGGTCAATCAAAATTGAGATTAATATCATCAAAGTATCGCAGTATAAAAATACTATCTTCAATCAAAGTTCATCTAAACTGCATAAATAGTCGAATAGAATACAATTAGACTGTGGAATGCAAACATTATTGTTCCAATCTAGAATTGAGAAAAATTCCTATCAAATGTTCATTACTATAGTGTACTCAATAAATCGTACTCAAAGTTCATATTTCATAAAATTGTCTATAATGCAATGGTATTTCAGAATTGACGATAAATGTCTATGTTGCAATCATGTTCATAAAACGACTAGTATTTCCAAGATCGTCGATAAAGTAGTAGATTTTAACGCTCTAAAATCTTTTAATCATTCTTCTTTCTTGAGGATGACAGAAAATTGGTCAAAGTAATTTACTGAATAGAATTACTTTAATAAAATGACACGCTGTCTGAATTCAAATTTGCCATAGAGAATCGTTAACTTTACAGTCAAATCGTGACTACAAAAATATGCAAATTACTGAAAGAATATATATAATATCAGTCTCAACTGATCCAAAATTATATAAATATGCCAATGAGATACTAATGTCTCAATAAATCGTAGAAAAAGGCATAAATCAACAAAGTGTACAGAGTACAGAAATATCAAGCAAGAATATGGGGCAAAATATATGGGACAGAAAATATGGGAAAAATGGTTGCTCAGATATCGCTAAATGGCTCAAATAAATCAAGAAACGTCACGACTACCTTATCTGTTGATTGAAGTTCTAGAGGAAAATTTCCAAAGAAGACTGCTGTTGGTTCCATTTCACCACCGTAAAGATGTGCTCCGACCTCGAACCTGGAACCTGCGCCCTCGGAGAATAGAACAGTTTCCTCCTCCGGAACTCGCACTGCTCCGTGTAGACGATAGACATCCATCTGGCAAAACTCTTCTGTGTGAGCCGGGTCCACCCTGGCCTCTCTTGAAAGTTCCCTGAAGTTCTGGTAGAAATTCGCCATGAAGTTTATTGCACTTATTTCCGCAGAAATGTTCATAATTGTGGAGTATGAAGATAATTCCACTGCCATTTGATGTAATTCAGCGATGGATTACGATGCATGAGTGTAGTTGGATGTTCACTACATGCTCGCTTTTGTAGAATGACGATTAACGAAGCTCCATGCTGCTATTTCACTCCATTGATGTATGTCCCAATTGCATTAAAGTTTTAGTCTTCCATCTCCACTTCCGTTATAATAATAGTCGAAAGTACTGCCAGATTATATAGTTCCATTGTAGAATGTAACGTTGTATCACCAAATGTAATCTTCAGTATCACGGTTGCAATACATGTGTCAGCCGTAGCGTAGAATGTGGTATTATAAAAGTGCTTCTCAGGTGTCGAGAAAATCACTTTTGTCTGCAGTCTTAAAATGCGAATATCTTCCAAAGTATAATAGTGAAAATGTTCAACTTTCGTACACGCCTCAATATTGTAATGCACAATTGAATTAGCATAAATGCAGTAGCTAACTCTTGATAGATAATCTTGTAGACTCGTTTATGTGTGCGCTCCAACTTCGCCTAGTTTTAGTAACCGTAAATTTGCACTGCTGCACGCTCAGTGCTTGTTCGATGCTGTGGGCTCTACCACACTTGCTAATGACGACTTGCTTCACTTAAGAACTCGAAGTCTGACAATATGATACTGAGAAATGAGCCATGAGCCCTGAGACATGAGAGCTTCCTCTCTGCTGTGCAAGGCCTTTTATCAACTTCTTAAGAGGCGTATCCATCCCTACCATAGCTTGTTCCTCCGTCATTGCTAGAAGTTCTAACTTTGGCTATACTTGACGGATTTTCAAATTTCAAAAACTCATAATTAATTTCTTCAAAATTCCAAATCAATGCCATAACTGAAAATAGTTTTCCACAATTCTGCATGCGAAAAGTAATTAAATATGGTAGTTTCAGTAATCTCCGTCTCCCTCCAAGCTATCATTCATTGGTTCGAGCCTCTCCTCCAATAGCGTAACTTCTTCCTCAGCACAATTCCTTGCTTCCTGCGACTGCGTCGTAAATCTCAGATCCTTCTCGAACAAAATCATGACGTCACCAAGAATCTCAGCTCATCCAGCCAACTTGCATGAAGTCTGCGTCATCCGTGCTTACGTCATGAATATACACGTCACAACTATGACGGCCATAACTTTATTCACATATGCCAATACAGCCACCGTGGTCTCAGTATAATTCAATTTACGGGGGCACTACCAAGCATATGCTTCAGCTCAACTCTCCAACTTGAGTAGTTTCGGGGTAGCGCCCCCAAAGCCAGCACATTTTCGAAAACCGCAAATTGAAGTTAGCGAAAAAAGCTGTAGGACTTGTCTCAGGTTGCCAAAGCAGTCGAAAATGAATGAGCCTTGCTCTTAAAGGTTCCACAAACACGTTGAAATCGTTACATTTGACGTTTGGACACTTTCAACCCCCTAAACATGGTCTACCATTGGGGACGTCTGAGAAGGTACCGGGTGTGTTTAACCACCTGAAAACCTGCACACCGTCCTCACTTGCTGATTGCAGTAAGTTCGTAAGCCCTCCGGCAATGTTCACCCCCCCCCCCTTTAACACCCTCAACTGGCATGGGATCAAACCACCCCGTCTCGATTCACCCCTAAGGAAGGTTCTAATCGAGATGTTTATCAGTGCTGCTAATGGGGGGGTCCTTCCCCTAACGTTTCAAAAAAGGAGCTGTGCCTGTGTCACCACCCCTTCCTCTGCTGCCCCATATTGTATGATTTTTCGAATCAGGCCCTTTTTAAGGGATGAAACGAGGTCTTAATCGCTGAATGGGCTGTAAAGGTCCTTAGAAGTAGTAGTGGTGACACGAAATCAACCCCTTCCGATCGTTGATTGACATCCATCCCCAAAACTTAAAATTTTTGCACCCTCAACCCTCCCTTTCTGGACGCGTAACGCGTCATGGCAGAGTTTTCAGAGTTGGATGAGAATGAAGCTTATGGAATGCAATCGAGCCCAAAACAGCAGGTTGGATGGAAATTTATCGGTAAGGTGGGAAACGAGACCAAAAAGTTTTCAAACAAGCTGACAACCTCTAGTAAGTACGTCCATGCATAGGCAACCCACATCACGTCCGTGCGTACGGGTTGCCTATGATCGGCAATGGGTTACAAAGGATGGAAACGGCAGGAAAATGACTATGTTTTGATTTTTCCCTTTAATAGCGCGGAACGCCTCCATTCGCATCAATTACAGCCTCACACCTTCGCCTCATGCCCTCAACAAGCGTTCTGATTAGGTGTTGGGGAATGTTGGCTCACTCTTCGAGTAGCGCCTGGCGCAGTTCTGCCCGTGTCTGGGGTTGCCGTTGTCGCTGCTGCCTCACCGGATCAGCTCGTCCCAGAGATGTTCAATGACGTTCAAGTCGGGGCTGTTTGCTGGCCAATCGAGTAATTGGATGCCCATTGCGTGTAAGTAGTCCAGCGTAACCTTAGCGAAGTGCGATCGTGCATTATCCTGCTGGAGGATAATGTCTCGGCCAGCCGCTTCGATGAAAGGGACGATGAGACTATCAACGACTTCGGCGACGTACCTTTCTACTGTCATGCCGGGTTGGGCTATGTGAACTAAAGGTGTTCGCCCGTCGCTCGTTATACCCGCCCATATCATGACGGACCCTCCTCTAAACGCTTTTTTTGGCTGGTAGCAGCCTAGTCGGTACCTCTCGTTTTTAGCGTACTTTCGATTTTTGCAAAACATGAAAGTAGACTTATGAGATCAACACAGGGCGAAAAATTGGGTGTCTGTCTGTGTGTCTGTGAGTGTGTGTACTCTGAATGTCTGCCCCCCCCCTATCAATTCGAACATGGTGAAACCGAATTGAACGAAATTCGGTACAGAGGTAGCACTAGCAAAGGGTACTTCAGTGTCATGTTTTATATAGCCGCCATTTTGACGGAAACGTAATGACGGCCACCCAAATACTAAAAGCTTAAAACAAATTACGACCAACCTAATCACCTGATTACCAATTTTTGCAATATTATACCTTTAAGTATGAAGAATCATTTGATCAAACTACTAGGTCATCAGCCCAATAATTTGAGGATGGCGGCCATGTTTGTTTGCAAATCGATTCCCCCTATCTATTCAAACACGCTGAAACCGAATTGAACGAAATTTGGTACAGAGGTAGCACTAGCAAAGGGCACCTCAGTGTCATGTTTTATATCGCCACCATTTTGACGGAAACGCAATGGCGGTCACCTAAATGTTAAAAGCTTAAATCACATTACGACCAACCTAATCATCTGATCTCTACCAAATTTTGCAGCATTATACCTTTATGCACGAAGAATCTTTTGACCGAACTACAAGGTCATCAGCCCAATAATTTGCGGATGGCGGCCATGTATGTGTGCAAATCGATTCTCCTATCTATTCAATCACGGTGAAAACGAATTGAACGAAATTTGGTACTGCCCCCGTAATTGAATTATATAGAGACCACGGTGGCTATTTTGGAAATTATAGCGAAAGTTATGGCTGTCATAGTTATGACGTGGGTAGTCATGACGTAAGCACGGATGACGCAGACGATATGCCAGCAGGCTACTTGAGCTGAAATTCTCAGTGACGTCAGCATTTAGTCGAGAATGTTCCAAGATGTACGACGCAGTCGCAGGAAACGTGGAATTCTGCTGAGGAAGAAATTATGCTATTGGAGGGGAGACTTAAACCAATGGACGATAGTCTAAAGGAAGACGGAGATTGCTAAAACTATGGTATTTTTATTACTTTTTGGAATGCAGAATTGTGGATTGACGAAGTTGGAACTTCTAGCGATGACGCAGTAACACGCGATGGAAGGGATAGATACGCCCCTCATGAAGTTCATAAAAGGCCTTGCGCAGAAGAGAGGAGCCTCATTCCTCATTCTCAGATTATAAATCAATCGTCAGATTTCAAATAAGCATTTCAGTGAAACGTCGAGTGAATCAGTAGTGAAAAAGTCGTCTTTGTAACGCGTGGCGAAGCCACTAGTCGAACATACAAGCAGTGCAGGTTTACTGTGAAGTAAATCTAGGTGAAGTTGAAACGACACTTATAACGCTTCTACAAGATTAGCTGTGAACAGTTAGCGGTCGCCTATAAGCTAATTCTCTTGTGCATTACTACAGTAAGGACTGTAGAAAAGCTGAACAATTTCGAGGAAGTATTTTGGAAGTTATTGACAATATTAGACGACTGACAAAAGTGATTTTCTCGCCACAGAAGAAACACTTTTTGTATAGCCAGACTCAACGCTACGGCTGACAGGGCTAGCGAAATAGGGAGACGTCGGATTGCTTTTGTAACACAACGCTACAATATAATGGGGCAATTTAATAAGGCAGTTTGTTCTTCTAATACTTCAACCGAAGAGCAAATGGAAGGCTAAAGGACTTAATGCAATTGGGACATATTTCAACGGAGTAAGATAGCGACATGGAACTTCGCTAATTGCTATTCCATACAAGCGAACATGTGGTAAATAACCATCTACACCCATGTTGCGTGAGTAAAGGCTGAATACTATCAAACAGCAATAGAAATGACTTCATACTTTCTGAATATGAATATTTCTTCGGAAATTTATACAAAAACTTCATGGCGATTTTCAACTGGAACTTCAGGGATTTTTCAAGAGAGGTCAGGGTTGTCCCGACTCACAAAGAAGATTATTGCCGGAAGGATGTCGTTCGTCTTCGTGAAGCAGTTCGATTCTTCGATGGTGCTGTTTCTGGTTTCGAGGATGGAGCTCAGCTTTAACTTGGTGAAATGGATCCATCAACAGTCTTCTTTGGGGAATTTTCCTCTGGAACGTCAATCGGCAGATAAGGTAGTCGTGAACGTTTATTGTATTTGAGTTTCTTAGCAATATTTGAGCATCTATTTTTCCCATATTTTTGTCCTCATGTATTTTGCCCGATATTCTTGTTTGAGATTCCTATTCTCAGTACACCTTGATGAGTTATGCCTTTTTCGACGTTTTATTAAGACATTGTTATGTCATGGGCATAGTTAAATGATTTTGAATCAGTTGAGACTGATATTTAGATTTTTCAGTAATTTGCTTATTTTTGTAGTCACGATATGACTGTAAGTTAATGATTTTTATGGCAGATTTAAATTCAGACAGCGTGTCACTTTATTAAAGTAATTCTACCCTAGTTTAATTACTTTGACCAATTTTCTGTCATCATCAAGAAGGAAGAACATTTAAATGATTTTAGAGCGTTAAAATCCAGTACGTTGCCGACGATCTTGGAAATACTAGTCGTTATTTGAATTGATTGCAACACAGACATTTATCGTCAGTCATGAACGACCATTGCATCTTAGGCAATTTTGTGAAAGATGAACATTAATTATGAATTATTGAATGCATTAAATTCGTGAAACTTGTGTTAGTTTTTTTTTTCTCATATAGAGATTTATATAATGATGTTTGCATTCCCCAGTCTAATTGGATTCTATTCGACTATTTTCAGTTAGTCGCACTTTGTTTGATGATAGTATTTTTATACTACAATTCTTTGAAGATGATTAATCTTAAATTTTGATAGACCAGACAGGCGTATATAAGCGTATTCACTATTGAATTTGTTTGTGATTGGCAAATTTTTATTTCATTTCGATTCATGAATGAAATCCACGAAGTTTAAATGACCACAGTTTTGAAACAATTATTGATATAAGAATTTTTAAGTGGAACTATGAATGTATAATCGATAGTGCAGCGGACATGTTGAAAGTCGCTGACGTATAATGCCCTTAAATAAATGAAGGAGATTCCCACAGTAGTTAATAATGATAAAGAATTATTTGTGGAAGTTTTGTAAGTTCGGTGGAAATTTTAGTGCCATATAGATTAATATATGATGAATTTTGGGCTATTTTGAATGCAGTTTGTGCATTATTTTGTAAGCGAAGTATTTTCCGCTAGAGTGTATTGTCATAGTTCGTTGAAAATTAATCAAGTGAATTTACTGTTATAATTAACCAGAGTTTTGAAAGAATTTGAGATAAGATTTTGAATGAAGATTGCCGTCACAAATAATTAAATTTATTACAACCTTTATTAAACCAGATTGTGACATTTACATGTATAACTAACCTTCATTGGTCGATTATATTAAACACGATTATGAATTTACCAACCGAATAAAACATGTGGTTCAATGTATTTCTTAAATTATTAATTTAAATAATTTAAATGTTGATAGTGTAAATAATAAATGTAAATATCTTTGACAATAATGTGGAACGAAAGTAATGTTAAAGGCGTGTTTAAAATTTTTGTAATTATTTTCGACAATATTATAAACAATTTCCAATTGTTCTAAATAATTTATGTGATTTTGTTATAAACATTTAAGAGTGTGTTTGATACTCTAAACTATGCTTTTTAAACATTTGGATGATAACTTAACAAGTTTAAGGATAGTTAAAATAATCCAGTGGGATGTAAGTTAAACATTTGAAAGATTTGCGTCAATATGTATGAGTTGTCTTGTAGACATTTAAAGCTTTAAAAGGAGCTGAATTCTTACGCAAGTGTGGGGAGGAGTGCGCCCCATTTGACAGGTGTGAGCCAGGTTAAAGAGTAGACCAGCCGGCTCGACATCTGGTTACAAGCAGGCGAGGTCGATACTCCGGCCTTGTGCCTATTAATAAAGGTGTTATGTTTATTAAAGGAAACCAAATGCTCTATATATATGTCGTACCCTGACTTCCTCATCCAATCCAAATGTGTTATAAAATGTTACGTTATTTTGAGCTCATGGGAGCTAACAGATTGTTTGATAATTTTGCAAGTCCTTTAGGAGGACGTAGTCAGATTGACATAGGCTACTGATAGCCACGTTTATTTTGTTGAGTTGTGAAAATCATACTCTTTATTTGAAAATAAAGCTCTTGTTCAGTTCAAGGTTCTCGTCTTCGGTCTGGTTCATTTTTAAATGTCATGGTGAAGGTTATTGTGAGAGCATACTTTAAGGATCCTGTTGTCAACCCAATCCCCGAGATATTTATAAGAGGTAAGTAAGAGTAAGTATGTAACCCCGTCTATTTTGGTGTGTTCCACAATAATTTTTCTTGGTAACTTCTGTGTTCAAACCTCGGTAGTATCTGTCAGTGCCATTTTCATTGATGTAGCTGAGCTGGTGCGATTGATTGTTGGCAATCCGATTGAGGGGGCGGATATCTGACAGTCTACTCTCCGGGTAAACGGGGACAGAAGGATTGGCGCCCAACGTGGGGCTGAGTCAATAGAAGGATTGGCGCACCTAAAATGTTGGGGCTCGATTCAACATAACTGGATCACCAGGTTGAACGCCAGTAGGATTGGCAAACCTAAAACGTGAGGTTCGATTAGACTCAAATAAAGAGGTTGATTCTTTGTTAGATGTCTTGGCCAATTGTAGAATTTAAGAGTGTGATTATATAGGAATTAAATGTTGTATTGTAGTAGGAAAATTACACTCAGAAATGATCAGATCTTATACAACTTGAGAAAGGTTAAATGGGCTGGAAACTTAGGAAAATCGCCTATGTTCTGGAATCTTATTTTATTTGACCGGCTTATGACATTTCAGTCATATTAAAGATAAAATTAAATTATTTGGATTGTAAATGTAAAATTATTTGTGTTAAGATATTTTAAAATGAGCCAGGGAAATTTGAACATGTGCTTGAGTTTGTTTCAACATGAAGTGTCTTCGAAAGTTAATTATAAGGTAGTTATAAGTTAGATTTAAGACAGAAAATTGATCAAATTTATATATGGTGAAAAGTGTTGCTCAAATGTTGTTATTTTGCTCTTTTGATGTATGTCCCTACAGCAGTCTAATTTTTGAATAATATCGTAATGGCAGATGAAAGTTTGAAGATGATGTTAGCGGAGATGTCTGCTAATATGAAGCAGATGAGTGAGAGTATGAAGGAGATGGAAGCTAGGAATACTAGTCGAATGGAGGAGAATGCTAGTCGAATGGAGGAGAATATGAAAACTCTCCAGACCAGTTCTGTTAACTTAGAGGATAATATGTCGCGTTTACAGATTAATACCCAAGGAATTGAGAATACTGTAACTGACATCCGCTCAGACGTGTCCAATGTTAAAATTGATGTTGCTAATGTGCATAAAGATCTTACAATGTTGAATTTAGATGTTGCTAATGTCCGTAGTGATATTTCTTGTGCTAGGGCTGAGGTAGTTGTTGTCAAAAATGATGTTGCGACTGTCCAAGACAAGGTTGAGGAAGTCCAAAGAGGAATCCAAAATGTTAGAACTGATGTGTCCAATGTTCAGGTTGATATTAATAACATTCATTCGGATGTAAACGAGATGCAAAGCGACATAAATAAAATTCAAGTAGAGGTCAACACAGTTTTCGTAGACGTTGCTAAAGTCCAAACTGATGTAAATAAAGTCAGGGAAGAGATAGAAAATTCAAAAACTCTTTGTACACGTAATATAAGTGCATTAACGACTAGGCTAGTTGATGAGTCAGTTAGAACGACAGCGTCTTTAGAAGGTTTAAAGTTTGATGTAGAGGTCATGAGAACCCAAGTATTAGACCATAATAAAGTATTGAAAGAGGATATTGAATTAGACATAGCAGAAATGTTAACGGAAAATGTAGCAATATGGAAAGAAGAGTGGATTAGGTCAAGTGGGGAACATGTAACCCAAATTCAGGATCGTATTGAAAGGAAACTTGCCAGTACTCAAATTGATATTAACAATGAAGTAGTACAGATTAGGAAAGATTTAAGCGTCAGGATGGATTCGCTACCCGAAAGACAAGTTGAAGATAGGACAAAATTAGATCAGGATGTGCAAACATTAAAATCTGCATTAGAGGAACAAATTCATAAAGTTGTCTCTGATGTGAATGAAACGACGAGTAAACTACAGAATTTGAAGTTAGGAGAGGCTAATTTAATGGAGACCTACAAAGAAGAGTTAATCAAGAAAGTCTTAACGGAAATCACTGACAAGGATACAGTAGGCTTGGCTTGCGAAACTAGTAGGAATTATGCCAGAAGATATAACCTAGATCCAGAAGAGAGAGACATGACTCCTGAAGAACGTATATCCAGATTCAGGGAGGAAGATGACGAGAGGAATATGGAACCTGAGTGGAACTATCGAGATAGTGGGAAAAACTACCCGGATTCATATCCGAGGAACGTAACGGTCATCAGAAATTTTGAAGATAAACCGCAAAAATTCAGTAACACGGATAGTTTGACACCTATCGAATATGTAAGGAACCTCAAAGATTATTTCATCGAAGCTCACATTCCCAGAGAGAGAGAGATGAAGATAGTGGAGAGATATTTGATTGGAGGACCCCTCGAATGGTTTTTGCGCATTTAGATACACATTCAGTAACTTTGACGAGTTTGCAGAGGCATTAATCAAACGATTTTGGTCCATAGAAGCGCAGAATTCGTTAAGAGCGGAAGTGTATTCTAGAAAATACTCCGGTACTCTTCCAACGCGGTACGCTGATTTCTTTACGAGTCAATTATCCCGCTTGAGATTTTTACAACCCCCATTGTCCACGGAGCAACTTATTGATGCGATTTCTCGTATGCTGCCAGTTGAGGTGAGAAGACTAATAATTTCGTCCAACATCAGGGATTTAACCAGCATGGATGAATTACTGAGGAGGTTAGACTACACAAGTCCAATGCCTAACGTAGTACAGAAAGGTCAAAGGCAGGAGTATAAAGAAATAAATACTGTATATATGGACCAAGTCCAACAAACTGACAAGCCAGATGAGGAGAAAACTGACAATGTAGGTCCTCACAGGAATAATCAGTTCCGAAATAACAGATCGCAAGGTTACCGACCGTATCAACAGAGAAGAGGTTGGAACTATAACCGAGGAAATTACAATGGAAGAGGCAGATATTATAACAATAATGGTTATAACCGAAATTATAACAGGAATAACCAGAGCCAAAACCGAACATACAAGCAGTGCAGGTTTACTGTGAAGTAAATCTAGGTGAAGTTGAAACGACACTTATAACGCTTCTACAAGATTAGCTGTGAACAGTTAGCGGTCGCCTATTAGCTAATTCTCTTGTGCATTACCACAGTAAGGACTGTAGAAAAGCTGAACAATTTCGAAGAAGTATTTTGGAAGTTATTGACAAAATTAGACGACTGACAAAAGTGATTTTCTCGCCACAGAAGAAACACTTTGTATAGCCAGACTCTACGCTACGGCTGACAGGGCTAGTGAAATAGGGAGACTTCAGATTGCTTTTGTGACACAACACTGCAGTATAATGGAGCAATTTAATAAGGCAGTTTCTTCTTTAAATACTATTACCGAGGAGAACATGAAAGGCTAAAGGACTTAATGCAATTGGGACATATTTCAACGGAGTAAAATAGCAACATGGAACTTCGCTAATTGCTATTCCACACAAGCGAACATGTGGTAAATAACCATCTACACCCATGTTTCGTGAGTAAAGGCTGAATACTATCAAACAGCAATAGAAATTATTTCATACTTTCTGAATATGAATATTTCTTCGGAAATTTATACAAAAACTTCATGGCGATTTTCAACTGGAACTTCAGGGATTTTTCAAGAGAGGTCAGGGTTGTCCCGACTCACAAAGAAGATTATTGCCGGAAGGATGTCGTTCGTCTTCGTGAAGCAGTTCGATTCTTCGATGGTGCTGTTTCTGGTTTCGAGGATGGAGCTCAGCTTTAACTTGGTGAAATGGATCCATCAACAGTCTTCTTTGGGGAATTTTCCTCTGGAACGTCAATCGGCAGATAAAGTAGTCGTGAACGTTTATTGTATTTGAGTTTCTTAGCAATGTTTGAGCAACCATTTTTCCCATATTTTTGTCCTCATGTATTTTTGCCCGATATTCTTGTTTGAGATTCCTATTCTCAGTACACCTTGATGAGTTATGCCTTTTTCGACGTTTTTATTAAGACATTGTTATGTCATGGGCATAGTTAAATGATTTTGAATCAGTGGAGACTGATATTTAGATTTTTCAGTAATTTGCTTATTTTTGTAGTCTCGATATGACTGTAAGTTAATGATTTTTATGGCAGATTTAAATTCAGACAGCGTGTCACTTTATTAAAGTAATTCTACCCCAGTTTAATTACTTTGAACAATTTTCTGTCATCATCAAGAAGGAAGAACATTTAAATGATTTTAGAGCGTTAAAATCCAGTACGTTGCCGACGATCTTGGAAATACTAGTCGTTATTTGAATTGATTGCTACACAGACATTTATCGTCAGTCATGAACGACCATTGCATCTTAGGCAATTTTGTGAAAGATGAACATTAATTATGAATTATTGAATGCATTAAATTCGTGAAACTTGTGTTAGGTTTTTTTTTCTCATATAGAGATTTATATAATGATGTTTGCATTCCCCAGTCTAATTGGATTCTATTCGACTATTTTCAGTTAGTCGCACTTTGTTTGATGATAGTATTTTTATACTACAATTCTTTGAAGATGATTAATCTTAAATTTTGATAGACCAGACAGGCGTATATAAGCGTATTCACTATTGAATTTGTTTGTGATTGGCAAATTTTTATTTCATTTCGATTCATGAATGAAATCCACGAAGTTTAAATGACCACAGTTTTGAAACAATTATTGATATAAGAATTTTTAAGTGGAACTATGAATGTATAATCGATAGTGCAGCGGACATGTTGAAAGTCGCTGACGTATAATGCCCTTAAATAAATGAAGGAGGTTCCCACAGTAGTTAATAATGATAAAGAATTATTTGTGGAAGTTTTGTAAGTTCGGTGGAAGTTTTAATGCCATATAGATTAATATATGATGAATTTTGGGCTATTTTGAATGCAGTTTGTGCATTATTTTGTAAGCGAAGTATTTTCCGCTGGAGTGTATTGTCATAGTTCGTTGAAAATTTATCAAGTGAATTTACTGTTATAATTAACAAGAGTTTGAAAGAATTTGAGATAAGATTTTGAATGAAGATTGCCGTCACAAATAATTAAATTTATTACAACCTTTATTAAACCAGATTGTGACATTTACATGTATAACTAACCTTCATTGGTCGATTATATTAAACACGATTATGAATTTACCAACCGAATAAAACATGTGGTTCAATGTATTTCTTAAATTATTAATTTAAATAATTTAAATGTTGATATTGTAAATAATAAATGTAAATATCTTTGACAATAATGTGGAACGAAAGAAATGTTAAAGGCGTGTATAAAATTTTTGTAATTATTTTCGACAATATTATAAACAATTTCTAATTGTTATAAATAATTATGTGATTTTGTTATAAACATTTAAGAGTGTGCTTGATACTCTAAACTATGCTTTTTAAACATTTGGATGATAACTTAACAAGTTTGAGTAATGTTAAAATAATCCAGTGGGATGGAAGTTAAGCATTTGAAAGATTTGCGTCAATATGTATGAGTTGTCTTGTAGACATTTAAAGCTTTAAAAGGAGCTGAATTCTTATGCAAGTGTGGCGTGAGGAGTGCGCCCCATTTGACAGGTGTGAGCCAGGTTAAAGAGTAGACCAGCCGGCCAGACATCTGGTTACAAGCGGGTGAGGTCGATACTCCGGCCTTGTGCCTATTAATAAAGGTGTTATGTTTATTGAAAGAAACCAAATGCTCTATATATGTCGTACCCTGACTTCCTCATCCAATCCAAGTGTGTTTTAAAATGTTACGTTATTTTGAGCTCAAGGGAGCTAACATATTGTTTGATAAATTTGCAAGTCCTTTAGGAGGACGTAGTCAGATTGACATAGGCTACTGATAGCCACGTTTATTTTGTTGAGTTGTGAAAATCATACTCTTTATTTTGAAAATAAAGCTTTTGTACAGTTCAAAGTTCTTGCCGTCGTTCTGGTTCATTTTTAAATGTCATGGTGAAGGTTATTGTGAGAGCATACTTTAAAGATCCTGTTGTCAACCCAATCCCCGAGATATTTATAAGAGGTAAGTAAGAGTAAGTATGAAACCCCGTCTATTTTGGTGTGTTCCACAATAATTTTTCTTGGTAACTTCTGTGTTCAAACCTCGGTAGTATCTGTCAGTGCCATTTTCATTGATGTAGCTGAGCTGGTGCGATTGATTGTTGGCAATCCGATTGAGGGGGCGGATATCTGACAGCCTACTATCCGGGTAAACGGGCACAGAAGGACAATGCCTCTACTGCAAATGGATTTCCACAATTCTGCATTCCAAAAAGTAATAAAAATACCATAGTTTCAGCAATCTCCGTCTTCCTTTAGACTATCTTTCATTGGTTTAAGTCTCCCCTCCAATAGCATAATTTCTTCCTCAGCAGAATTCCACGTTTCTCGCGACTGCGTCGTACATCTCGGATCCTTCTCGAATAAATGCTGACGTCACTGAGAATCTCAGCTCAAGTAGCCTGCTGGCATAACGTACTGCGTCATCCGTGCTTACGTCATGACTACCCACGTCATAACTATGACAGCCATAACTTTCGCTATAATTTCCAAAATAGCCACCGTGGTCTCTATATAATTCAATTACGGGGGCATTCTCCTCTCACCACGTTTTAAAAACAGTTGCAAATTGTTTTTAAACTCAGTGTTACAAGTACCTCAACTCTCTTGAACACGAAATTGAATTATTACTGGCTTACTCTAGGATAGTATCTTTTTAAATTTCCAGCATTGAACTTGCCGTAAATGACATTATTCTCATCATCGTAGAGTTCATAGCAGTTGTTCCCATAGGCGTTCGTAATCCTAAACGGCCCCATGAATACGTTTCCAAATTTGGGGTATATTTTCTTGCTCATATCAGCCTTGACAGGTCTGCGTAATAATACAAGATTTCCAACTTGTAAGGGTGCACCAAAGCGTTTTCCAGCTACTCTTTTCAATCGTTTCTCTGCTGCTTTCTGGAGTTGTTCCTTCGCCTTGTCAATCCTCTGCTGCCTTCCTAAGTCGGGATCTCTAGGAATGTGGTTGAAAAGATTATCCCACGGCCTTTCTGGGTTTCTTCCAAGATGAAGTCGCATTGGCACTTCTCCTGTGCTCTCCTGCACTGTAGAGTTCAGACATTCCTCTATAAGGGGTACAAATCTCACCCAACCAGAATGATCATTAGGACAGAAAATTCGACAGAATTTCGAAAATTCAGCCATATATCTTTCTGAGGAATTCGATTCTGGGTAACGCACGCTTGAAAATAAGTGCTTAATGCCAAGCCTTTCCATATCCGCTGCAAATTCCACGGATGTAAATTGCGTTCCATGATCAGACAGTAGATATTCTGGTATACCAGCTTTAGGAAATACAGCATTTTCCAGTCTGCTTACTACGTTCCTTGTGTTAGCTTTCTGCATGGGACTCATTGTAACAAATTTTGAGAAAACATCCACGGTAACCAACAGGTACTGGTTACCCTGATATCCCTTCGGACAGGGGCCAAATATGTCCGTCGCCATAAGTTCGTTTGGCTTAGAAGGAATCATAGCCTTCGGTTTTCCTTTTAATAAAGCAGAAGCATACTTTGCTCTTTGACATTTGTCACATGATCTAATGACCTTGGCAATGCTGGAACGCATGTTAGTCCAGATAAATCTCTCTTGAAGAGTATTAAGAGTCTTATCTAAACCGGCATGTCCAGTTGCGTGATGAGCTACCCACACCAAATTGACAACAAGTTTAGGTGGCACGACTATTCGGAGTTTTGTATGCGCAGAGTCAGCATACTTGCATACGATGTCTCCACTCAAGACAAAGTGTCGTGAATTTCTCCGTGTAACTGCATAGTCAATATCAGTATTGTCCATGTAACTCTTGAGGAACCTGTACATTTTCCTTATTGGAGCGTGTCTCTTCTGTGACACACCGATTCGGGCTAACCTCCTAACGGTTTCTTGATCTTCTTGCTCCAATTGTACATGGTGTATCTGCACATTTTTAATAGGGTTACGTGATAGAGCATCAGCCAGTAAGTTATCTTTCCCAGGCTGGTGGACGATAGTGGCGTTAAACTGTTGGGTGAACAAAGCCCAACGTGTCAATCTATCACTCGACATGTCAGTTTGCAGCATAAACTGTAGTGCTTTATGGTCAGTAATAATTATGACCTTATGTCCCAGCAGTATTTTCTTCCAGGCTTGCAATGCTGTTACAAAAGCTAACGCTTCAAGCTCCGTCGTGAAGTAATTTTCCTCGTGTTTCTTCAACTTCCGACTAGTGAACGCAATGTAGTGCTTGTTGCCTGCCTCGTCTTTCTGGTATAAGACTGCACTAATGCCTACTCTTGATGCATCAGACTCAATATAGAACACCTTCTCAAAGTCTGGGTACTCCAGTTTCACATTATTTCTGAGCATCTTTTTCGCTTTCTCAAAAGCCTCGTCTGCAGCGGTACTCCATTTCCATCTGTTATTCTTCTTGAGTAAGTCATACAGAGGAGCCATAATTTCCGAGTATCTTGGACAGTGGCTGCTAATAAATTGGCATGCTCCTACAAATTCTCTGACTTGTTTCACCTTAGTTGGCTTTGGAAATCTCGTGATCGCATCTACTTTTTTCATGTTTGGATGATATCCATCTTTATCAATAGTATGCCCCAAGTAATTTATTTCCTGCTTCAAGAATTGACATTTTCCAAAGTTCACCTTGATATTGGCCTCCCGTAAATTCTCGAACAACTTTCTCAAGTGCACTAAATGTTCTGCGGCGCTGGGTGAAGATACGATTAAATCGTCGATGTAGCAGATTACATTTTCTTTCACTTCGTCAGTGAGCTTACTATCAAGTGCTCGAATAAGTGCTGGTCCACTGTTAACCATACCAAAAGGCATTCGGACAAAGACCCATGACGTCTGGTCAAATAGGAATCCAGTGTACTGCATACTATCTTCTTCTAGCTGAACTTGATAAAATGAAGACGTCAAGTCAAGAACGCTGAAACATGCTCTCCCTTTGAATTTTCGAAGCAGATCTCTAATCTTGGGTGGTCGGTCATTTTCTGGAAGAATCTTCAAGTTAATGGTTCTGGCATCGAGACAAAGACGTATCTGACCATTACTTTTCTTTACTACTGTGATGGGGTTTATATAAGACGACGCCTGTTTTTTAATAATCCTGTCTACCTCCATTTTTCTGATTAACCCTCGTACTTCTTGATAGTATTTCTCAGGAATGGGGTATATTCTCTTCTGGTAAGGGGTTTCATCTGTCAGCCTTATCTTGTATTTATAATCCTTAATCAATCCAGGCTTTTCATCGAAAATATCTTGGAATTCCTTTATCAGATCCTCAAATTCCCCCTGAATTTCTTCAAATCCTTCAGTTTTCCTACTGGGTATTTCTGCTAAATTTTCCACTTCATTAACTATAGTATTCAAAATTTCTCCCCTAAGGTCTATTTCCAGACTGTTTTTCACGTCCTGTTTTTCTATCTCTTCTGTGATTATGTACCCATCATTAAAGCTAATACTTCTGTTCTTCATGTCAATAATAGCTCCGACCTTCGATATAAAATCGATTCCAAGCACCATATCAAAATTGATCTTGCTCACCACAATGAAGATCTGTTCATAATTCCTTCCATTGATCTCAAAGTTCAATAACACTTGAATCTTGCACTTCACTGCCTTATCTTGGAATATCCCTCTCACTTTGACGGTAGAAACAGGTAGAACTGTCATGTTCTCTCCTCTTAGCAGACTTTGATAACATTCCTCTGAAATGATGGAGATAATTGCACCAGTATCCATCAGGGCTTTATACTGTTGTCCATCTATCCGTACTGAAATAATGGGTAAGGCACATGGTCTTTCCTCTTTAATTATACCCCTCTCTTCTAGCAAATCTTCATCAGTCACTTCATATATCTCATTAATCGTAATCAGGTGTGGTGTGGCAATGTATTTACAGGTTCTTACTGACGTTGAGAAATCGGCGTTTTTTTTGTGTTACCGACCTCAAAATTCTGTTGGCTCGTAGAAGGCCCAGGATCGATTACAACATCCTGCCTTTTCTTTTGGTTGTCTGCTTCTTTTTCCCGCAATTCTTTTAGGTATTGCTGGCTTTCCTTCTCTCTTTCCTGATATTGATCGGGTGTCATAACCTGACCTTGAGGATTCTGATTTCTGTTTTGGCTCTGGTTATTCCTGTTATAATTTCGGTTATAACCATTATTGTTATAATATCTGCCTCTTCCATTGTAATTTCCTCGGTTATAGTTCCAACCTCTTCTCTGTTGATACGGTCGGTAACCTTGCGATCTGTTATTTCGGAACTGATTATTCCTGTGAGGACCTACATTGTCAGTTTTCTCCTCATCTGGCTTGTCAGTTTGTTGGACTTGGTCCATATATACAGTGTTTATTTCTTTATACTCCTGCCTTTGACCTTTCTGCACCACGTTAGGCATTGGACTTGTGTAATCTAACCTCCTCAGTAATTCATCCATGCTGGTTAAATCCCTGATGTTGGACGAAATTATTAGTCTTCTCACCTCAACTGGCAGCATACGAGAAATCGCATCAATAAGTTGCTCCGTGGACAATGGGGGTTGTAAAAATCTCAAGCGGGATAATTGACTCGTAAAGAAATCAGCGTACCGCGTTGGAAGAGTACCGGAGTATTTTCTTGAATACACCTCCGCTCTTAACGAATTCTGCGCTTCTATGGACCAAAATCGTTTGATTAATGCCTCTGCAAACTCGTCAAAGTTACTGAATGTGTATCTAAATGCGCAAAAACCATTCGAGGGGTCCTCCAATCAAATATCTCTCCACTATCTTCATCTCTCTCTCTCTGGGAATGTGAGCTTCGATGAAATAATCTTTGAGGTTCCTTACATATTCGATAGGTGTCAAACTATCCGTGTTACTGAATTTTTGCGGTTTATCTTCAAAATTCCTGATGACCGTTACGTTCCTCGGATATGAATCCGGGTAGTTTTTCCCACTATCTCTATACTTCCACTCAGGTTCCATATTCCTCTCGTCATCTTCCTCCCTGAATCTGGATATACGTTCTTCAGGAGTCACGTCTCTCTCTTCTGGATCTACGTTATATCTTCTGGCATAATTCCTACTAGTTTCGCAAGTCAAGCCTACTGTATCCTTGTCAGTGATTTCCGTTAAGACTTTCTTGATTAACTCTTCTTTGTAGGTCTCCATTAAATTAGCCTCTCCTAACTTCAAATTCTGTAGTTTACTCGTCGTTTCATTCACATCAGAGACAACTTTATGAATCTGTTCCTCTAATGCAGATTTTAATGTTTGCACATCCTGATATAATTTTGTCCTATCTTCAACTTGTCTTTCGGATAGCGAATCCATCCTGACGTTTAAATCTTTCCTAATCTGTACTACTTCATTGTTAATATCAATTTGAGTACTGGCATGTTTCCTCTCAATACGATCCTGAATTTGGGTTACATGTTCCCCACTTAACCTAATCCACTCTTCTTTCCAAATTTCTACATTTGCCGTTAACATTTCTGCTATGTCTAATTCAATATCCTCTTTCAATACTTTATTATGGTCTAATACTTGGGTTCTCATGACCTCTACATCAAACTTTAAACCTTCTAAAGAAGCTGTCGTTCTAACTGACTCATCAACTAGCCTAGTCGTTAATGCACTTATATTACGTGTACAAAGAGTTTTCGAATTTTCTATCTCTTCCCTGACTTTATTTACATCAGTTTGGACTTTAGCAACGTCTACGAAAACTGTGTTGACCTCTACTTGAATTTTATTTATGTCACTTTGAATCTCGTTTACATCCGAATGAATGTTATTAATATCAACCTGAACATTGGACAAATCAGTTCTAACATTTTGGATTCCTCTTTGGACTTCCTCAACCTTGTCTTGGACAGTCGCAACATCATTTTTGACAACAACTACCTCAGCCCTAGCACAAGAAATATCACTACGGACATTAGCAACATCTAAATTCAACATTGTGAGATCTTTATGCACATTAGCAACATCAATTTTAATATTGGACATGTCTGAGCGCATGTCAGTTACAGTATTCTCAATTCCTTGGGTATTAATCTGTAAACGCGACATATTATCCTCTAAGTTAATAGAACTGGTCTAGAGAGCTTTCAAATTAGCAGACAAGTTACTAGCATTCTCCTCCATTCGACTAGTATTCCTAGCTTCCATCTCCTTCATACTCTCACTCATGCTTGCTTTCAAGTTAGCAGACAAATTACTAGCATTCTCTTCCATCATCTGCTTCATATTACTATTCATGTTAGCAGACATCTCCGCTAACATCATCTTCAAACTTTCATCTGCCATTACAATATTATTCAAAAATTAGACTGCTGTAGGGACATACATCAAAAGAGCAAAATAACAACATTTGAGCAACACTTTTCACCATACATAAATTTGATCAATTTTCTGTCTTAAATCTAACTTATAACTACCTTATAATTAACTTTCGAAGACACTTTATGTTGAAACAAACTCAAGCACATGTTCAAATTTCACTGGCCCATTTTAAAATATCCTAACACAAATAATTTTAAATTTACAATCCAAATAATTCAATTTTATCTTTAATATGACTGAAATGTCATAAGCCGGTCAAATAAAATAAGATTCCAGATCATAGGCGATTTTTCTAAGTTTCCAGCCCATTTAACCTTTCTCAAGTCGTATAAGATCTGATCTTTTCTGAGTGTAATTTTCCTACTACAATACAACATTTAATTCCTATATAATCACACTCTTAAATTCTACAATTGGCCTAGACATCTAACAAAGAATCAACCTCTTTATTTGAGTCTAATCGAACCACACGTTTTAGGTTTGCCAATCCTACTGGCATTCAACCTGGTGATCCAGTTATGTTGAATCGAGCCCCAACGTTTTAGGTGCGCCAATCCTTCTGTCCCCGTTTACCCGGATAGTAGGCTGTCAGATATCCGCCCCCTCAATCGGATTGCCAAGAATCAATCGCACCGGCTCAGCTACATCAATGAAAATGGCACTGACAGATACTACCGAGGTTTGAACACAGAAGTTACCAAGAAAAAATATTGTGGAACACACCAAAATAGACGGGGTTACATACTTACTCTTACTTACCTCTTATAAATATCTCGGGGATTGGGTTGACAACAGGATCCTTAAAGTATGCTCTCACAATGACCTTCACCATGACATTTAAAAATGAACCAGACCGAAGACGAGAACTTTGAACTGTACAAAAGCTTTATTTTCACATAAAGAGTATGATTTTCACAACTCAACAAAATAAACGTGGCTATCAGTAGCCTGTGTCA
Organism: Meconema thalassinum; assembly: GCA_946902985.2. NCBI lineage: Eukaryota > Metazoa > Arthropoda > Insecta > Orthoptera > Tettigoniidae > Meconema > Meconema thalassinum. Next base: position 3,462,194 of record OX336392.1, on the reverse strand, counting down.
ATCTGACTACGTCCTCCTAAAGGACTTGCAAAATTTATCAAACAATATGTTAGCTCCCTTGAGCTCAAAATAACGTAACATTTTATAACACATTTGGATTGGATGAGGAAGTCAGGGTACGACATATATAGAGCATTTGGTTTCCTTTTAATAAACATAACACCTTTATAAATAGGCACAAGGCCGGAGTATCGACCTCGCCTGCTAACCAGATGTCTGGCCGGCTGGTCTACTCTTTAACCTGGCTCACACCTGTCAAATGGGGCGCACTCCTCTCCCCACACTTGCGTAAGAATTCAGCTCCTTTTAAAGCTTTAAATGTCTACAAGACAACTCATACATATTGACGCAAATCTTTCAAATGTTTAACTTACATCCCACTGGATTATTTAACTATCCTTAAACTTGTTAAGTTATCATCCAAATGTTTAAAAAGCATAGTTTAGAGTATCAAACACACTCTTAAATGTTTATAACAAAATCACATAAATTATTTATAACAATTGGAAATTGTTTATAATATTGTCGAAAATAATTACAAAAATTTTATACACGCCTTTAACATTTCTTTCGTTCCACATTATTGTCAAAGATATTTACAATTATTATTTACAATATCAACCTTTAAATTATTTAAATTAATAATTTAAGAAATATATTGAACCACATGTTTTATCCGGTCGGTAAGTTCAAAATCGTGTTTAATATAATCGACCAATGAAGGTTAGTTATACATGTAAATGTCACAATCTGGTTTAATAAAGGTTGTAATAAATTTAATTATTTGTGACGGCAATCTTCATTCAAAATCTTATCTCAAATTCTTTCAAACTCTTATTAATTATAACAGTAAATTCACTTGATAAATTTTCAACGAACTATGACAATACACTCTAGCGGAAAATCCTTCGCTTACAAAATAATGCACAAACTGCATTCAAAATTGCCCAAAATTCATCATATATTAATCTATATGGCATTAAAACTTCCACCGAACTTACAAAACTTCCACAAATAATTCTTTATCATTATTAATTACAGTGGGAATCTCCTTCATTTATTTAAGGGCATTATACGTCAGCGACTTTCAACATGTCCGCTGCACTATCGATTATACATTCATAGTTCCACTTAAAAATTCTTATATCAATAATTGTTTCAAAACTGTTGTCATTTAAACTTCGTGGATTTCATTCATGAATCGAAATGAAATAAAAATTTGCCAATCACAAACAAATTTAATAGTGGATACGCTTATATACGCCTGTCTGGTCTATCAAAATTTAAGATTAACATCTTCAAAGAATTGTAGTATAAAAATACTATCATCAAACAAAGTGCGGCTAACTGCAAAATAGTCGAATAGAATCCATTTAGACTGGGGAATGCAAACATCATTATATAAATCTCTATATGAGAAAAAACCTAACACAAGTTTCACGAATTTAATGCATTCAATAATTCATAATTAATGTTCATCTTTCACAAAATTGCCTAAGATGCAATGGTCGTTCATGACTGACGATAAATGTCTGTGTTGCAATCAATTCAAATAACGACTAGTATTTCCAAGATCGTCGACAACGTACTGGATTTTAACGCTCTAAAATCATTTAAATGTTCTTCCTTCTTGATGATGACAGAAAATTGTTCAAAGTAATTAAACTGGGGTAGAATTACTTTAATAAAGTGACACGCTGTCTGAATTTAAATCTGCCATAAAAATCATTAACTTACAGTCAAATCGTGACTACAAAAATAAGCAAATTACTGAAAAATCTAAATATCAGTCTCAACTGATTCAAAATCATTTAACTATGCCCATGACATAACAATGTCTTAATAAAACGTCGAAAAATGCATAACTCATCAAGGTGTACTGAGAATAGGAATCTCAAGCAAGAATATCGGGCAAAAATACATGAGGACAAAAATATGGAAAAAAATAGTTGCTCAAACATTGCTAAGAAAGTCAAATACAATAAACGTTCACGACTACCTTATCTGCCGATTGACGTTCCAGAGGAAAATTCCTCAAAGAAGACTGTTGATGGATCCATTTCACCAAGTTAAAGCTGAGCTCCATCCTCGAAACCAGAAACAGCACCATCGAAGAATCGAACTGCTTCACGAAGACGAACGACATCCTTCCGGCAATAATCTTCTTTGTGAGTCGGGACAACCCTGACCTCTCTTGAAAAATCCCTGAAGTTCCAGTTGACAATCGCCATGAAGTTTTTGTATAAATTTCCGAAGAAATATTCATATTCAGAAAGTATGAAATCATTTCTATTGCTGTTTGATAGTATTCAGCCTTTACTCACGAAACATGGGTGTAGATGGTTATTTACCACATGTTCGCTTGTATGGAATAGCAATTAGCGAAGTTCCATGTCGCTATCTTACTCCGTTGAAATATGTCCCAATTGCATTAAGTCCTTTAGCCTTCCATCTGCTCTTCGGTAATAGTATTAGAAGAACAAACTGCCTTATTAAATTGCTCCATTATACTGCAGTGTTGTGTTACAAAAGCAATCTGAAGTCTCCCTATTTCACTAGCCCTGTCAGCCGTAGCGTTGAGTCTGGCTATACAAAGTGTTTCTTCTGTGGCGAGAAAATCACTTTTGTCAGTCGTCTAATTTTGTCAATAACTTCCAAAATACTTCTTCGAAATTGTTCAGCTTTTCTACAGTCCTTACTGTAGTAATGCACAAGAGAATTAGCTTATAAGCGACCGCTAACTGTTCACAGCTAATCTTGTAGAAGCGTTATAAGTGTCGTTTCAACTTCACCTAGATTTACTTCACAGTAAACCTGCACTGCTTGTATGTTCGACTAGTGGCTTCTCCACGCGTTACAAAGACGACTTTTTCACTACTGATTCACTCGACGTTTCACTGAAATGCTTATTTGAAATCTGACGATTGATTTAGAATCTGAGAATGAGGCTCCTCTCTTCTGCGCAAGGCCTTTTATGAACTTCATGAGGGGCGTATCTATCCCTTCCATCGCGTGTTACTACGTCATCGCTAGAAGTTCCAACTTCGTCAATACATGACGGATTTTCATAATTCAAAAACTGTCCCCGTTTACCTGGATAGTAGGCTGTCAGATATCCGCCCCCTCAATTGGATTGCCAACAATCAATCGCACCAGCTCAGCTACATCAATGAAAATGGCACTGACAGATACTACCGAGGTTTGAACACAGAAGTTACCAAGAAAAATTATTGTGGAACACACCAAAATAGACGGGGTTACATACTTACTTTTACTTACCTCTTATAAATATCTCGGGGATTGGGTTGACAACAGGATCCTTAAAGTATGCTCTCACAATAACCTTCACCATGACATTTAAAAATGAACCAGACCGAAGACGAGAACTTTGAACTGTAGTGTCATGTTTTATATCGCTGCCATCTTTACGGAAACGTAAAGGTGGCCACCCAAATGTTAAAAGCTTAAATCAAATTACGACCAACCTAATCATCTGATCTCTACTAAATTTTGCAACATTATACCTTTATGTAATAAACATCATTTGACCAAACGACAAGGTTATCAGCCCAATAGTTTGCAGATAGCGGCCATGTATGTGTGCAAATCGATTCACCATATCAATTCAAACACGGTGAAACCGAATTGAATGAAATTTTGTACAGAGGTAGCACTAGCAAAGGGCACGTCATATTCATGTTTAATATCCGTATAACACGTTGTATTTCAACAAGCTACTACAACCAACATTCAATTATACTCCTTGAAAAGGACAAAGAGTTATAACAACTAGAAGACCCATGCTGCTCCGCAGCATTCAATTCAACATTCCTACAGCATTTCTGTCCATATGCCGTTTGCATGTCTTCATGCTAGTGACCTGAACAGACATTTACGGTGCAGTCGCTTTTGGGTAAATGATGAAGTATACTAATGAGATCAAATGTGTGGGTGTCTGCCTGTCCTCTGTGTGTGTGTCCCACTATTTACCCTGCGTAAGCTTAAAAGGTGCACGGACGTCAGGTTCCAGACGCAATTCTGAAAAGCCGAGGTGAACAGCTAACTCCAAACACATCAGCTATACTCTTCTCTGAAGAATTAACTCGACACGACTCGACAGTTTGATGCTGGCTGAAGTTAGGATGATAGGTCGCTCGCAAGCTCGTAAACTCACTCTGAAGCTAGTAATTTAAATTTCCACTGAATGGAGATTGCTGGAAGAAATGAAAACGTAAATACACTTACAGTGGTCGATGTGGGAGCTGTCGCGGACTTTCTTGCAGAACTTTTCATGCTGAACAATTCTCAGAGAATATCGATATTTTTAACGGTTTACCCAGGGTATGCTTATGTTTTTCTTCAACTCAATTCACTGAAATCGTAAATGCTCGGCTTCTTTTGGTCATAAATAAATGTTTTTCTACCTAATCCTTCATCGATAAATCCTTTACAGAAAGGTGAAAACCGCATCAAAATCCATCAAGTTGCTTTCGAGATTACCCGTTGCATCCAAGAATTGGGAACTTTGTTTTATACTAAGTAGATAGAGATATCCACTCAATTTAAGGCTACAGCGGTACAATTTGGTGTTCTGTCTACTTATGATACCTAAAATAAAATATTCTCCTATATTTGAATTTAGAGATGTAACTCTTGGTTAACATATAGAGGTGTGCAAATTAATAGAATTAAATAAATATTTTTTAGTAATAATTACTTTTATTCAAAATCATTTTATTGACCAACTTATTTTGTTGTCCTACTTAGTAGTGTTTCCTCTCCCCATAAGGAATTGCGTCTGGAAACTTTCAGATTATTGGATTCCGAGGGATATCTGAGCTGGGTCCATTTTCAATTTTTCATTGATTTTAGAATTCAAGTCAGGTGATTTCAATGCATAGTTCATGAATCTTTGAATAGTTCAATAGCGTTCATCAATTAAAAGACCACAAATCCCTCCGCTCTAAATTCACACGTAAAGTAGAGTGAAGTAATAAAAACGAAACGTGTGGCATCTTGCATTTGCAAGGCTCCTCGGTTAGTGGAAATTCTAAAAAATCATTTTAATTTGAGTTTCTTATATGAAAATATAATTAGGAGTCTTGGTTAAACATTTGAAGTAATTTCATCGCCTTGTAAACATACTTAGTGCATTAAACTGTGAAAAATAAAATGCAATTTTGGAAAACTGACATCGAATCTAATAATTTGCACATCTCTGTAAAGACAGCTATCGCCTCCACCCCTACAGATGGAATAGTAAGTAAAGGCGATTGATGAGAAATAAAAAGATAACTCACACAGAAGGAATTAATATTTATTAAGCTGTAAATTTGATTGAGTATATCTTTGTTATAGACTTGAGGGAATGAAATAACAGGATGTAGGATAGTAATCACCGATGTAGGACAATAGTATTTTTTTACCATTATCACAGGACAGTTATCGTATTAGGGATGCGGACGTCCTTGTATAATTGTTATTTATCTGTGCCCCGTTTGCTGAGGTCTGTGCTCCTCCGCAACATTCGTTTCAAAATTCTAATAGTACTTCCTTCCATTCGACATTTGCTGTTCGCTTGCCTTTTGGTTCTATTTGAACTTTGACGTCATGAAAGGATTTTGCTCGCGATAGTGCGGCATACGGTAAAGTCGTCCGTGGCTAAACACCGGTTGAGGTAAATAAATGCCTACTTGATCTAGTGTTTGACCTTGAGCTTTATTGATAGTTATACAAAAAGCCAAACGTACTGGAAACTGACTCCTTTTGAAGGAAAATGGCATAGAAGTATCTGATGGCGTAAGGTCAAGGCGAGGGAGTAGGACATTGTTTCCAACACTTACGCCAGTAATAATTTCCAGGTGTAAGCCATTGTCATGCATCTTCCAAACCAACAGTCTAGTACCGTTCAACAGACGTTGGGTAACATTAATATTTCTCAACAAAATCACAATTGAGCCTTCTTTTAGTCGAAGAATATGAGGTGGCAATCCACTTATGTCTATGCTGTCTAAAAATTCTATTGGGAATTGTAGAAGTTCATTCTCATCTTCAGTAATCAATTTATTCACATTGATGTAAGTTCTCGATGAACCTGGGATTAGGTCTAAAACTTTGTCATTGATTTCTTTACAATGTTCAGTTTTAGGTGCTAAAATCGCTATTTTTGAAAAGCGTGAAATATTTTTCAGCGTGGGACTAATTCTGAATTTTCTCCATCGACGTGAGGGTATTCACCGTTACCAATTTGTATCAATAAGTTTGCAAAGTCACGTTGATATGTATCCGTTTGCATATTTTTGTTGAGTTTAAAAATTTTGAATAATGGCCACAAAGGAGAGAACCTTACTGACATTTGGACTGATGCTGCTTTAGATGCGTGAGGCACAACAGGCAATACCTGCCTAAAATCTCCGCCTAAGATGATAATTTACTCCGAAAGGCACGTCGTTATTCATGATGTCCTTGAGAAACCGATTTACACACATCAACGCGTGCTTATTAGCCATAGGGGATTCATCCCAGATGATAAGTTTTGCTGAACGAATATAAAAAAGCTTCCTTGCTGTTAACTTTTATTCCTGATACAGAACTTTCATGTAAGTGTAGAGGTAACTTGAACTGGCTGTGTACAGTGCGCCCCTGGGGTAGTAACATTGCTGCAATACCAGTCCATGCAACAGAAACTACATTTAACCACAAATTTGTGCAACTGTGAATCAAGCATTGGTAAAGAAATGTTTTCCCGGTGCCCCCTGGACCATCAATGAAATATGCATTGCTCATCCTTTCATTGCTGTTTTGTACTAACCTCAAAATTTCTGTAATTATAGCCGTTTGGTTTCCATTTGCTTGGTTTATCATCCGACTTAATTATAGATCCTCATTAAGTTTTGGATAATTCATTGGCAAATTTGTCTGAGGGAAATTATCAATAATAGCTGGCAATTCGAGAGAAGTAATGGGAAGACCATGGAGCTTTAATGTATTAGAAATATGTATAAGAATGAACTGATATGCAATGTTAGGTTCGTGAAACTGCAGATAATCTTCTGATAATGAATTCTCGAAAATGTCCCATAACTATTTTACATTTGAAGGGGTCTGAAAGATACATATGTAAGAAAACAGTTGTCGAAACTGAGAAGGCATCTGAAATTGTGACGCTTCTGCCAAACAACGCTGCCATTCAGAATCGTCAATCAGCAAACCTCGCTCCTTAGCTGTTTCTTTAAAAGTAGAATAGACAACTGCTTTGTGTGTTCGTAGATCCTGGAAGCTGGTAGCACCTATGACGTGAAACAATAACAGGCATAAATAATACCTTTCTGTTTCTGTAGACGAAACATTATACATTCTGCCTATAGATTTTGAAACATTTTTTTCTTTTTTGCCACTGGCAGTTGCTCTTATTCCAGACGTAATGTACTGGTGTTTCAGGATATATATATATATACGGACTTCTGGCTTGCGAATCTTGATTTAACTTGAACCACGCTTGTAATTCCGTGTTGCGCAACCGTGCTTGAAGTAAAATATCAGGAGTGTTATCATTTTTAAAATAGATATTTTGCAAGTTTGGCAAGTGAACTGGTAATTGAACGATGGAATGTGACTGTTCATGCATGTGAAATGAAAATATCCTGAATGCGGCTTCTGTTGGACCAACATATCTAGCATTTAGGAAAGAAGTAATTTCATCGTAGTTCACCGTTTCGCCTTCAGGACATATTTTAACAATGCAGCAGTCATGACCTTTATACACATACTTGTGGATTTTAATATATAAGATACTTGTGGATGAATTTAACACTCCGAACACTTGAGCATATTTCTACATTAATATGAGCTTGCACGTTAAGTAAAAGAAAAGGATTGTAGGGAACAATGAATCGACTATCGATTTCAATGTCAATGCCTCGAATTGTTTTTATAATAATCCGTCCATTATTTCTTCTCCTATACGAAGGATAACCATTGGCATTATCTTTGGTCTCTTCCTGAAATTGTTTAGGGAAATCTTTCTTACATACGCCATCTTTCATACAGACTGAAGAAGGATTCAAAGATCCGCGAGGACCATGTACCATATGACGCCTTACCAACTCGTATAGCGCTTCATCCTCGAGATCTGGTATTTCGGCTGACACCACACTGTCAATGTCCGAAATTTCTCGAAACTTACAATGTGCCGGAGACCTCGTTTTTGAAATTCCACTGTATATAGATATGCTTTTACCGAAAATGTCCTTAAGATTAATCAATCGTAGCAATTCCTTTACTTTGCAATGGAAAACTCTCACTTCAATATCAGGCCTATTATTAGCGGTTTCCCAGAGATGAATGCTGTTAAGTATTTCTGGCCAGCCCGCATTATAGGTGAACGCAATGAATAAATCTGGCTTTTTTCAAACTTCCCCACTATCGCCATCGCATCCTGATAATTTTGCAATATTTTCCTTTGGCTACCTGTAAAAGAAGATAGCAGAACTACAATACGACTGACTCTGAGATTTTCATTTTCTGCTCGTACGTGCAAGGCGTCTGCTAAACCGGCATATGTATCAACTCGTAACTTCGTTTGTTGATGACGTATATATTTTAACCGGTCAGGGGCAGATGACCTCGTAGTTCCGCCCCTTAAAACAACAATAACTAACTAACTAACCGGTCACCTTCCATACGACAGTAGTAATCCACGAATAAATATCCATTTTGCAAACTTGAGCAGCGACAACTAACTCAACATGACCTCCATGAACACCATTTATAGACATAAACATTTTGTTATCATCGCTCGTATTGATAGCAGTTTCGTACATATCGCTGTTGCCAACAATAGAAAAAAAGTCAACCCCTGGCACTATCCAGCCCATGACGGGCTAAGGCCGACCAAGCGACCGCTGCCCAGCCATTTGGCCTGCAGATATTGGGGTGACGCGTGATCAGCGCGTCGGGTCCCCTCGGCCGTTAATCTTGGTATTCGTGATCGGGGCGCTGTCTCACTGTCAGACAGCTACTCAATTGTCCTCACAAGGCTGAGTGCACCCCGTTCCAACCCTCACGTCGGTTTTTAAAATCCCTGACGGAGCCGGGGATCGAACCCGGGGCCTCCGAGTGAGAGGCAGGCGCGCTACCCCAACACCACGGGGCCGGCTGTTGCCAACAATAAAGGAAGAATAATTATTCCACTTGTCTGTAACATGTTTTACAATTCGCTTTCTAACCTGTGTAAATAAACTCTGATTGTTGTACTCACAATATGCCAATGACCTGAACAGACAATTACCGTCACCTTTAATCTTTATAACATTTGTAATTGAGTGTCTCCTCTCATTCATCATAATATGATTCATTGTATTGATTGAGCACACAACCTATAAGGACGAATGATGAACCGAAAAGAAGACAGTTAGTAGCTGGTGAGATCAAAGACTATATAACAGAAAGATCGGATACACAATACAAAATTGCGGCTCTAACATCCGACTGTAGCGGCATCTTCGTGAAATTAGTTGTCTTTCGTATACAGTATTTGTTGTCATTCAAAGAGATGTTGACATGACAGTTCATTAGCAAAATGACTGCTGATTGTTCATGAGCATTTCAGTCTTAAAGTAATCCATTCTTTGAGATGTTTTAATTAAATTATGTGCACAGAATCCCCTTCTACTTATTGTATGAATACATGCGACATTAGCGCCTGAGTGGAACAGGTAGAAGTTAACGATATCATGTATGGATACATGCGATTCAGCGCCCGAGTGGAGCAGGTAGAAATTAACTATATCATGACCTAATTAGGGAACTCTCTGTTAATATCAAGTTAGATTTATTATTTGGGCGGCGTTGAATATTTTTATTTATTTATTTATTTATTTATTTATTTACATAGGTCCCAATGAGCCTGAGCTCGTGTTAGGGACAATCAAGTAACATAGTTACAGAATGGCATATATACAATTTTTGTAACATTATTGTTTAATTTAATAGTAACTTATATTAGACTGCTAGTGACTAACTTTACAGAGATTATTCGGTATGATACATTGCATTGCTTAAGACTATTGTATATGGGCTATTCATTCCTTAATAGGAAGTCTTTTGTTTTCCTCTTAAATGTTTTTATAGAGAAACTTTCCCTTATGCCTAATGGTAGCGAGTTGTATTCTTTTATTATAGAGGACATAATTCCTTTAGTTCCAAATTTAATGGATTGGGAATGGCTGGTGAATATTCGATTTACTCCTTGTTGCATAATGATGAATGTCATTTGCATGGGTAAAATGGATGTGTGTATCAATTTGTTTTCTAATTTGTATACAAATACTGTTGCTGACATAGCTATTTGTTTTTGCAGTGGCATAATTTTTGTTCTAGAGTATAATTCATTTGAAGGTGTGAGCCAAGGAAATCCAAAGATAGATTTTATAGCACGTTTCTGGAGTATCTCAAGTTCTTTTATCAGCTCCTTCTTACAATATCCCCATATGAAATTCATGTACATTAGATGTGAATGTATCAGAGCAAAGTATATATTTTTCAATTGTTGGCTAGTAAGACAGCTGTATCTTAATCTGAAAATAATACCAATTATAGGGCTGATTTTATGTTTTACATTTTCTACATGATTTTCCCAGGTTAGTGTACTATCTAGTGTGATACCTAAGTATGTTGCCGATTTAACCCTTTCTATTTCTTTGTTGGCTATGTTGACTATGTTTGTGGTCTCAATCTTGTATGATGGTTTATGGAAGAATAAATATTTTGTTTTAGTGATATAGATAACCATTTTGTGTGCTCTCAACCAATCCACCAGCTTATTGAGATCATAATTAATATTTAGCATAATGTCCTGTTCAGATGTTCCCAGATAGAGTATAAAAATATCATCTGCAAATAGTTTAAGCTTGCCTTTCAATTCTAATAATACTATATCATTAATATAGACCAAGAAAAGAATTGGTCCTAAGACAGAACCTTGAGGTACTCCTGTGTCAATTCTCATTTGAGTTCCTTTTACATTATCGATTGCAACATATTGTTTTATGTTTGTGAGGTAGTTCTTGAACCAATCATGTGCCACTCCTCTGATGCCTGCAAATTCTAGTTTATTAAGGAGAATCTTATGGTTAACCAGATCGAAGGCTTTTTGAAGGTCAATTAGTACACCAGCAGCTAGTTTGTTTTCATCTAATGCCTTTTCTACATCAGTTACTACTTCAAATATAGCACTATCAGCTCCTCTATTTGGAATAAACCCATATTGGCAGTTTGCAAAGTAATCATTTTTCATGAAGAAATTCATAAGTCTTCGTTTAACAACGCTTTCTAGAACCTTGCTGATGGCAGATATAATATTAATGGGTCTGTAATTTGATGGGTGGGTTTTGTCTCCTTTTTTGTAGATCGGGATCACCCTAGAGACTTTACAGGCATCGGGGAATATACCAGTCATCAGTGAAAGATTTATTATTTTGACAAGATATGGTGTAAGGCCCTCAAGACACAATTGTAGCATGACATTAGTAGTGTTGTCCTCACTTATATTGTTTTTGTGTTTTAGGGAGTTTATAATTGATTGTATTTCATTGGCATCAGTAGGTAACATAAAGATTGTCTTAGTGCTAGTAGTATTTTTATAGCTTGTAATGTCCGAGGTAGAACCGTTTCCTTGATTTTCCCATATACTGTTAGCAATATTGACATAATATTTATTAATTTCATCACATATATTTTCCTTTTTTTCGATATTTGTGCCGTCGACAATAAGTTTGACAATTTCATTTTTCCCCTTCTTTGGCCTATTTAACATCTCATTAACAACACTCCACACTTCCTTCTGATTATTTGCATTTTGAATTTTTTGGTCAAAGTAGTTTCTTTGTAGGTTTCTCTTAAGTTTTGTAACTTGGTTGCTAATAATTTTATATTGTTCTAAAATTTCTGCAGATGGTTTTTTAACTTTGGTTTTTGTATATATCTTATCTTTCCTGTGTATTAGTGCTAAAAGATCTTGTGTGATCCAGGGTTTTATTGGTGGGGCACTTGGCTCCTTATTCGTATATTTCATAGTACAGGCTTCTATTCCTTTATTAATAAAATCACAGAATTTATTGAAGTAGTCATTGATGTTAGTTTCATTGCATACAAATTCTTGAGTTATTAAATATTTATTAAGTTTTTTGTAGTTTATCTTATCCTTTTCTATCGGCCTATTATCGCATATTGAGTTCCTGTTTATCTTTTTGTTTCTCATTTCACAGATTAGTAAATGGTGATCACTCAAATCATTATCAATATTATAGACATTACATATTTTGTCACAGTCGTTCACCAATACATGATCAATTAGAGTAGAGCTAGTTTGTGTTACACGAGTTGGATATTTTGTATTACATAAAACTAGACCGTATGATTTGACTAGGTTAATATAACTACTAGTATATCTGTCCCCAAATAATAGATCGATATTCATATCACCTAGCATTATAACAGGATTAGTTGAGTAAGAACTAATAATTACTTCGAGATCAGTTAGAAAGTGTGGAATATTGCTTTTATGAGGGTTATAAGCAGTGATTATATTGTATTCTTGATGGCCTTTTCTCACAGTAATGTGCAGTATGCTGTGGGTGGAATTTATTTCCTTTACAAGGGTACTGCTACATTTGTTTGAAATATACAAAGATACTCCCCCTCCAGTTTGCTTTCTAACTATGTGATATGCAACATATTTCTTAATATTGAAAAACATTTTTGTTTGTTCTGTTAACCAATTTTCTGAGATTGCTAGGACATCTACCCCTTTGATTCTGTCTAAAATTATTTGGATATCATCGAACTTGTTTTTTATGCTATGTGCATTTATGTGTACGCATTTTAGTGTACTGGTATCGGTTATTATCTGTTTACTGTCCTTAATTTTATAATAATCGCTAAGTGTATTACAGTTACACTCGGTTAATTCTAGTGTATTATTATTTGCATTACCTAAAACATTTAATTTCTGTAATTCTAGTTCCATATGGGATAATTAGTAGATATCTTACTATTACCTGTACATAGATTTTAGTTTGAGAGGGCGAGTTCATCCAGTATTTCAGCTCTTGATATAAGCTTTGAGGGTCCATTTTGATTTTTCCGAATGTATATTTTGCAGTCTCTGACCCAAGTTGCAAAGATTTTTCCCTGTTGTCTTAATTCACGGCACTTTTTGGCGATGGTTTCATTTCTTGGGGTCAGGTGTTCATTGATATATATATTACCACCATCACTGTAACCAATTTCACTCGTCTTCAGGGTCTTCTTTTGTCTTCTGCTACTGAGAATCTCTTCCTTCTTCCACCTATTATTTAATTTCACAATTATCGGTTGAGGCCCAGGCTATGTTGACGGGAGGCGGTGAGCTGCGTCTATGTTTGCCCTGGTGATTTCAACTCCTAACGCCTTGCCAATGTCCGAGATTTTGTGAAATACATCCTCCTCTCTTTCAGTGGGTATTCCATACACTATCAAGTTGTTCTTGCGCTGGTACTGTTTTAGTTCCTCCAATTCGCTGATAGCTCTAGATGCTGCCATTTCTGCGTCCTTGACGGTTTTTCTCTCTTTCTTCAGAGTTTCAATTTCCCGGTGGAGTTCATCATACTTTTCTTATAAGAAAGTTGCTAGTTTTTTTTACCTCGCGGTTTTCTTCTCTCATCGCCGAAAGGGATTCCTCAAGTTTCTGGGAAAAAGATGCCATAACCTCTTTGAGGTTAGGTTGCGGGAGGCAGTCTTCACGATTGCATGACCATTTGAAAGTATCGTCTTTCCGGAATTGTTGGTACAAGTCTTTACTCATGTTCATGCATGTTACATGAAACCAGCGTCCACACTCACCATCACATCCTACAGCCTGCTGATTGTTCTTGATCTTTTTGCCGCATGGAGCACAGTTGACCGTCATGATATTAAATGTTATATGTCTTCTCTTTTAACAAGTTATGTATTGTATTTCTCTTACGTATTTTATCTACACTGTTCACACAATATTTAACACTTTAGTCACTCGCGTAATCCTCGGTAAACCTGCGTAATTTCTTAATTTTGCTTACGTTTAGAATATAAACCTTTTACATATCCGCCATGTTGTTTTGCATTGCATGATACAGTGTTAGTCGTTGTCGCCTAGCGACAATATGTCCGTCAAGTCATTCGATTCTGTTTTCGTGAGACCGTGAAGGAAGTAATATTCGCAATTATTTTAATACTCGAATGATATAATCAAGTAAGGTGGGTATCAATCGACAGTGCTTGACGGGCATTACATTTTAAGACAACAAACGTCGTCGTAGCGCAAATACTTCCCGAGATATTTCAGTTTTAGTAAAGGGTGAAATTTTTTGAAAACTATTTTAATATATAAGATACCCATGCATTTAGGAGAAAGTAGGCTAAATGTTTTTTACTGAACATCTTGTTTCTTCTGTAGACCGCAACTTAAACCGACACTCGTCCGCAAAGAGGACGACTTGCCAACGTCACCTGTTACAACCTTGGTGTTCTTGAGCAAAAGCTACCCGATTGCGCCGCTGTTGCCGAGTAAAAGCTGGACATCGCACAGGTCTTTTGGAGCGAAGGCGTGCGCGCTTCACAATATTGATGACAGTTTGGTCGCTGATTCTCCGATGAGTGGCGTTCTGGTGCAAGGACGCCAGCTTCGAGGCCGTAGCCGTACGGTCTTGAAGAGCACCGTTGACTACGGCACGATCTTCTCGAGGCGTCGTGCAGCGAGGTCGCCCCTGACCAGGTCGCCGTCGGTAAGAATTGGTTTCCTGAAAGCGGTGGTAAGAATTGGACACAGCCGTGTGATTCCTCTCCAAACGGCGGCCGATCTCTCTGAAGGACAAGCCTGCGTCCATTAGTGCAACGACTTTAATGCACTCCTCCTCACTCACTGCTCTTCGGCCTATTGCGGCTACCTGCCAAGGGGACACGAAGAATATGCACGACGTTTCCTTAAGGGCCGTCATTATGACATCCGTTGAGCCACTACTTCCCTTCAATGCCTGAGTTGACGTTCTTGGAAATGACTCCCACCGTAGACAGCACTCCGACCGTTGATTGAAGAATTCCTGAGATACTGTGTCTTCTAGACAGGATGAAGAACTGATAACCCAGGACGTGAACCCCGTGCTTTTAAAGGGCTATGGATGCTTCTCGAAGATTAGAGTAACCGGAAACAAATTACTGTGTGTCCGGTAACACAGAACCTTCGAGAACCTGTAGGACAAATGGCTAAAATTCTACGCCGGTACTGAGCCTTGAACCCACGGTCTCCCGCATGGTAGGAACCGGCTCTAACTATTGAGCCACAATTAACGTTGACAAAAGATACGGTAGAAAGGTACGTGAACGGAATCGACCAATCAAATGACGTTCCCAACGCTTGTTGAGAGCATGAGGTGAAGGTGTGACGCTGTAATTAATGCGAATGGAGGCGTTCCGCGCTATTAAAGGGTAAAAATCATTAAAAAGAGTCATTTTTCTCCCATTTCCATCCGTTGTAACCCATTGCCGATTATAGGCAACCCGCACGCACGGACGTGATGTGGGTCGCCTATGCATGGGCGTACTTACTCGAGGTTGTTAACTTGTTTGAAAATTTGTTGGTCTCGTTTCCCACCTTACCGATAAATTTTCATCCAACCTGCTGTCTTGGGCTCGATTGCAGGCTTATGCTTCATTTTGATCCAACTCTGAAAACTCTGCCATGACGCGTTACGCGTCCAGACAGGGAGGGTTGAGGGTGCAAAAATTTCAAGTTTGGGGGATGTTATGTCAATCAACGATCGGAAGGGGTTGATTTCGTGTCACCACAACTTCTAAGCACCTTTACAAACCTTTCAGCGATAAAGGCCTCGTTTCAGGCCTTGAAAAATCATACAATAGGGGGTAGCAGGGGAAGGGGTGGTGACACAGGCACTGCTACCTTTTTGAAACGTTAGGGAAAGACCCCCCCCCCATTAGCAGCACTGATAAACATCTCGATTAAAACCTTCCTTAGGGGTGAATCGAGACGGGGTGGTTTGGTCCCATGCCAGTTGAGGGTGTTAGGGGGGAGGTGAGCATTGCCGGAACTTACTGCAATCAGCAACTGGGGACGGAGTGCAGGTTTTCAGGTGGTTAAACACACCCGGTACCTTCTCAGACGTCCCCAATGGTAGACCATGTTTAGGGGGTTGAAAGTGCCCAAACGTCAAATGTAACGATTTCAACGTGTTTGTGGAACCTTTAAGAGCAAGGCTCATTCATTTTCGACTGCTTTGGCAACCTGAGACAAGTCCTACAGCTTTTTTTTGGCAAACTTCAATTTGCGATTTTCGAAAATGGGCTGGTTTTGGGGGCGCTACCCCGAAACTACTCAAGTTGGGGAGTTGTGCTGAAGCATATGCGTCATGACAAACGTCATACTGAGATTTCGAGCTTGTGCGGTCAACTTTTCAAAATTTGGTGGCCTTTGAAAAAAGTGGTGCTTTAATTTTTTTGAGCAGCATTTAAAAGTAAATGCAGCATGGGGATAGCAGCTGATAATTGTATCACCTTGTATTAAATTAGTTCCACTATTTATTCTAAATGTACCGTATTCAATCTCAAACCTGATTCACACACCCCTCTTCCCCCACCCCAACAAGAAATGTACCGTAATGGATGAGATTAGTAGACTAGAAAAGTAAAAGATTAATCAGGACCTGCTACAGATTATCGGTGTAATGCAGTTGTTGACATTTAAACTCCAATAGAAATGTGAATACTACCCACATTAACACCCACCTACTTATAGTCTACCTCCCACTTGAAACTGCATAGCCCTATGATACAAAAACAAAACCTTACCTACGACAGTAGCCAGTAGCACATAATTTAGGTTAGAAAGTAGGCCTACTGAATTTTACATCTAAATGAATTTTCATGAACAGAGGGGCTAGCCTAAGCTATAATTTAAGGGAAGGACATCAGGTGAGACTGTTCATGGAAA
The DNA here is from genome assembly GCA_946902985.2 of Meconema thalassinum. Lineage (NCBI taxonomy): Eukaryota > Metazoa > Arthropoda > Insecta > Orthoptera > Tettigoniidae > Meconema > Meconema thalassinum. The sequence goes on along the minus strand of OX336392.1, from coordinate 3,445,174 downwards.
ATGACCACGTTTGTGCTGTGTAGTTCATGACTGCATTACACTTACACATATTGAAAATGAAGTCAATAAAGGATGGTATGAATACGTTTTATCTGCAAGAAAACAGTCGTCTGCAAATTATTATTCATATATTACCACACTAGTAATTTACAAATTTTAAAAAAATCTCACTTGAGTTGATGTCGAGTTGTAACATAGTTAGTCCTAAATATGAACACGGGCTCACTTCGTGGTTCCTGTACAGGTTTTCTTTATTCACAAAAATAATCTACATACATCTTGTTCAATCTAATGTTGAGTTGTTGCTTTAAAGCTTAAACTACCCGGAAAGAAAAATCCATTCTTCTGTCTTTCAGTTGAACAAACTTGTCTATAACTTTGTTGTTAAAATCAGGAATGTCCATGATGAGATTCCGTTCAATTGAAAGCATGGCTAAAGTAGACAATCTATCCTGGAGCATTGTGTTGCGCAAAAACGGTTTTATGCGTTTCAGAGTTGAGAAACATCTCTCTGCTTCCGATGTCGACAATGACACGGTTACAATTATTTTAAGAAGTTAAACTTTGTTCAAATAATCTAGCGAGATTCGCGTTCATTATGAACCCCAGGAATGAAATAGCTCCGGACACAGCTCTAAATTCCTCTCTCCTATAAATCAGTTCAAGTTCAGTTTTGAGCTGCTTCTCGTTCAGAAACGGGAAGGATTCAACTGCAATTCTTAAGTCTTTTGAAGGGAAAATGGCATTGTAATCTCGGAACTTTTCTACGATGAACAAGTTAGATGCGCTAATATGCCCAGTGAAGGGGAATCGTTCCATGGCTTGGCTGATGATATCGCAAACTTCCTTTGCTTCACGTACTCTATTGGGTGAACGGTCTTATGCTTCCTCTTTCTGCTCACTCCATCGCCTTCGTTCACGTGCACCTCTTCTAAGTTTTCTCGGACGATTTGAACCTGTCTTTCGAAACGTTTCAGATCTTCCTGTACTTGCACTGGGTCGATGGATCGCTTCTGGAGTTGACAAAACAAAATGTCGACATGTGGCATGATCTTATGGAAAAATGACAGCCAGAACATAAACGTACCATCAGACAAGATGTACTTAAGCCCACTCGCCTGAGAAATAGTTGATGGTTGCCTGATCTCATTCCGATTTTCAATTTCTTCCATGCAAGCTATTAGATCAACGCGGTGTTCGTAAACTGTATTCACTGCCCTTGAATTAAAATTCCACCTGGTTGGAGACGTTGGAAGACGTTGGCTTACGACTTCATCCAGTATCTTTGTTCTTTGTGGTGAATGGGAAAATAAAGTGCATATTCCTGACAGATTCGAAAAAAATATACGGACACTGCGGTTGATGGAGGCTGCGTTTGACATTACTAAGTTAATTTATGTGCATGACAATGAATATAAAATGCAAGAGGATATTGCTCTCTAACTCGCGCTTGTACACCTCGGACGTTACCACTCATCACAGAGGCTCCATCACAGCTCTGAGATGTTAGCTTATGTGGAGAGTCCTTTAAATGAATGTCAATTTCGTTCAAAATACATGAAGTGAGTGACTGTGGGTTATGTTGAGGAGGATTCAAAAAAAGCCAAAATCTCTCCACGATCTTGCCACTTATCACGTACCGATAAAGGAGCACGATTTGAAATGTGTTGGAAACGTCACTTGTCTCATCTGCTATAATAGCTACATAATCGGCATTTCTTATCTCTTCAGGTATGTGGTCATGGCATACTTGAAGCATGCAATCTAGTAACTCATTCTGGACAGTTTTGGAAGTTCCCTTAAAAACACTTGCTTTTTCTAAATGAGTCTTCAATGATTCATTAAGCTCTGCACTAAAATCCACAAGTCCACGAAAAATTCCAGGGTTACATGACGTGACTGATTCATCATGCCCACGAAGAGCCAGTTCATAAGCCCTACAGAATTGGACACAGTTAATAAGAAGAGATATCACATATCTCTCTCTTACCTTTTCATTGTGAAGCTGAACTTGAAGCCTGTAAGCAGTGCTCAGTTGTTTTAAAATGTTTGCTTTCCCAAGCACAGCAAGATGCATTACGTTGTCCTTATGGTCGGCAGAACACTCGTGTTTTCGTAATTTGTCCACTAAATGTTTCAAATCTGTCACAACATTTTTAGTCCAAGAGGATTCCCCTCCAAATAACAAACAGGGAAACCAAAAGAACGAATTCCTAACTTCTCAACCGCATAGCCATTCATTTTTGTAGTACGTTTCAGGACTGAACTTCCTCACTCTCTCCCGCCGTTTATCTTTGCATAATTGTTCTACTTTCAGAACTGGCGTCGGTCTCCCTAATTCCATAATCTTTATTTTATCTTCTAGTGAATGAGAAGAAAAGGGCGCTTTTATTAAATAATCCACCGTATTCATTGCTTAACATACTCCTATGTCAACGCTTATCGTCACAAATGTTACCAATGTTACAATGTTACCCAATTCAACATACATATCATCACTACTCGCTAGCACGCTAGGTGTTTGTCAATATCCATTAAATTTGTCTCATTAGGGAAAATGATATGTTCTACATTTAATATAATTTAAATAACCCTCTAAATCGCTATTTAATTCCAAATTTATAATAGCCTATCACTAAGACATTTGTCAAAAACTCTAGGCCTAGGTGAAAAACAAAATTATTTAATAGGTAACACTTGCCACAGAACTCCAAAAGAGACCTCTTTACGTAACCTTGGAACTAGTGACACCAGGGTGGTAAGGTAATCTGTGGTCCTGTTTGCCTCCGATAACTACTGCTCTCTAGTGGTCGTCTTGCGAACCAGAAGGGGGTGGTCAAGGGCAGGGTATGGTCATAGATGTTGTTAGTTTAAGGCAAACGTAGCAGTTCAGCATTCCAACGTTATCTCCAGAGCCCATACAACTGCTCCTTTTGTTATTCTTCCTCGTCACCGTGGGCTTGCAATCTCTGGACCCATAGCCCATGCTTCAGTAGACCTGTCCTTGTTTGTAATTGAATGGAACTAATGGCACCATGGTAGTAAGGTAATCTGTGGTCCTGTTTGCCTCATTAGCAGTCAGCAGCAAGGCGAATTACGTGACAAGATAAGTGGCGTGTTATTCAAACATGCTGGTGCATTTTCATAGTGAGGAGCGCACAACTCTGCCAGTATTACGAGCGTTAAGGCTTAAATGTAGGTTAATGGTAAGGAGGGCCCTGGCCCGTTAGAGTCAGCCGCCCCTGGTCCATTCCATCTCATGTCGCTTGAAATGGGGTCCGCACACGAAAGACTTAGTTACAAGGTTTCTTCCTTACATTACACTAAACTAGCGAGAATTGGAGCTTAAGCATTGATGTAATACGTACCTTGAAATGTTTTGTAGGAATAAAATCCTTGTGGTGAATAGCTCATACGGTATCCATTACCGTCCATCATTAGAAAAGAGAAAACGTTCACTTTCAGCCCATTGCCATAATTGCCTTTAAAATTTGGCACACTGCACTGATAACTATGATGTATAGTCGGATAGGAATTCCAAGAAAATCAGTACCAGGACCGTAAACACGAAACACAAAATGCGGAAACCACACCATAATACACGAATGTTATTCCTCTGTCTCCATAGCCACACAGCTGTTAGCCCGTGCTGTCACTCGCATATCAAATACGTATTGCACGGCCTTCTCTCTAGGTGGTGTTGCACCAGCATCAGATATATATTATTAGATTATTATTATTATTAATCGTATGGCATACAGTAATATTTCCACGTCAATTCCTTTATGGTGAACATTGCTCCGGCACTAGGCCTCATGGGGCTCCTCTGAAGCGTTTTAAAGACCAGCTAAACCACATCATGAAGACGATTGGTATACCTATCCAGTCATGGGAAACATATGCTGCGAACCGTTTACTGTGGCGGAACACTACATCGAATGCTGTCAACTTATTTGAAGAAAAACGTCGCAGACAAGGAGAGGCCAAACGACAAGCAAGGAAGCTTCGTCAATTACAACCCCGACCATTCAGTGCAATGTATGTGGGCGCATGATTCATGCCAGGATTGGCCTGTTTAGTCATCAGAAACACATCCACAAGCTAGTTTGAAAAGCTCTATCCAGGAAGAAGTATGTGTGCTCGGAATCGAGTTACAGCCGCCGACGACAGTAATATTAGATATCACAAAATAACAACATATTTACAAATTAATGTCCGAGTACCTGAAATAATTCACTGGAGTCAAACACACAAAATCCCCGAGGGCACCTGGATTTGCCCTCAGAGAACAATCACGTACAATATGGAACATATAGTCAGCACAATAACATGCAGGAGATGGTAATTTGCTCCATTTGAACATCGCATCAGCACAAACACCATGTCCTTCTGGGTGGATTGAACCCAGGGTCCTTCACAGTTACGGATGGCATATCACGGAGCTCTGCAGTACAAGTTGAAGATATATTATATGAAAGTACCTAAAGTGTACGGTACGTGCCCCCGTTTTCTCTGAGGATGGGGTTTCGTGCATAAGAGTGATACCGTATACGGTATAACTTCATGTTTTTTTTTACTAAACGCCTGCTCATTCTCTGTAGTTGTGGCTTCGGCAGCATAGTTGGTAACATGCTGAGCTTCTATGCCCAAGTCGTCGGATTTTTTTAAGAGCGTTAAAATCCCTCAGTATGCCTTCCTTCGGAGGGGAAGTAAAGCCGGCGGGCCCATGTCATAGATTTATGGAATGTAAAAGAACCTTCCACTAACTACAACTTTGGGGCTACATGACTGCGTTGTCACAGCCCCTAAACTGAGGAACCAACTAACTCACTGCAATTTGTGTGAAGCTATATTTGTAGGTTAGATTGGATTAACATTCTACTAGTTCCAACGTTCGCCGCCAGGTACCGGTTGCGGTGGCATCTAGTAACCAAGTTCACAGTAAGGTAGCAAAAGTAGGAACTACTTGAAATTGATAGTCTGCAGTCCTTAGCTGAATCACAGATAACACACACTAATACAGCCATCACAATTAACACCGGTTATCAGACAGATTCTACACACACACAAAGTACACGGGGCTACATGATTGTGTTGTCGCAGCCCGTTAAGCGAGGAACCAACCATTTTCTGTCGTTTCTATTAAGGGAACCTGGTAGTGTCGATTACCAAACAATGTAACTGCGTAACAAAAGATTCATTCTCAGATGACCTTGACAATTCACATCCATAGTTGAGAGTTACTCAAGTATTAGAGAAATTTGTAACTTATTTCAATAATTATGGACTTTTCTCTAAACTTGACATTTTCTAAGTTATGCAACGTTTCCTCTATATTTTGAGTTGTGAAATAAAATTAAAGTAATCAGCATAAAAATAAAACAATTAAAAATAAAAGAGTATCTGAAATAATGGCATAACATTAACAAATTCAATTATTTATACGTTACAGTTAGATTCATTCCAAATGCATTTAAAACAATTAGTTTGCTTTACAAGCTTAACCTTTATTGTCAAATTATCAATTATAGCTTTCAATCAATAATTATCGCCCAGTACGTCTTCTATCACATACAATGAAGATCTTTGAGAGAATTCTTGTTCGACGTTTTAGTGCCATCACCGAAACCAGCTCCAACCAATGCGGGTTTGTCAAGGGGGCTGGAACCGCTGACGCCATCTTCGCAGCACGGTTACTCATGGAGAAGCACCGTGAGAAAAGAAAGCCTCTGCATATTGCCTTTATTGACCTTGAAAAGGCCTTCGATCGTGTTCCTCATGAGTTGATTTGGTATGTGCTCCACAACCATGGTGTGCCAGAGTCATTTGTAAATGTGGTAAAGAGGTTATACACAAACACCAGCAGTAGAGTACGTTGTGCTGTTGACACCTCGGAAAACTTTCCTGTAAATGTCGGCGTCCACCAACGCTCAGCACTATCACCGTCCCTTTTTGTTCCCTTTTTGTGATGGACACCATCACTTGTGACCTGCAGCGGAATGTTCCTTGGACCCTTCTGCATGCAGATGATATAATGGTTGCAGATGACACCCGAGAAAAACTCCAAAGTCAAGTTGAAGACTGGAATAACCGCCTCTCCCAGTATGGCCTATGTCTGAAAGTGAAAAAAATGGTGTATCTGGAGTTAAACCCAAGCACCGGTACCATTCAAGTCGCTGGACTAAATTTAGTCAAGAGAGAATGCTTCAGGTACCTTGGATCTCGTCTGCAGAGAGATGGCAACTTCAATGATGAAGTAAGAGCCAGGGTAAACGCAACCTGGTTGCGGTGGAAGGAGGTCACGGGTGTGCTTTGCGACAAGAAAATGCCACTTCGTCTCAAATCCAAGATATATCGGACAGTGGTACTGTGCCCGTTTAGACCGGAGTCCGCACGACCACATATGCATTTTACCAATAATCAGTCAGCACGAGAGTCAAAATATCCCGGAGCGCCAGATGTGTTAAAGCAAATCGCAAAAACGACATCAAATTTAAAAAAATGCTTTACTGATTTTTGGCTCAATGCAACAATAAGGATAGAAGGAGATTTAATTGGGAGAAACACATCTGGTAAAATTATCTCAGTTTATTTTAAAGTTAAAATCTGACTGCAAAGATGCTCAAAGCAGCATCACTCCACGTGTGGCGATCCACACTCTTATTTACACACAATAAACAGAAATCTTCCAAACACATTTGACAATCTTTTTGAAAACACAAGTCCGATTAATAGTCCTGTGGACTGTGTTCCAAAATTATTAATATTTAATTCCAGTTCAAAGTTAATTGTCTATACTGGAAATAACGTAGATCACTGTTTGACTATTTACATGGTATTAACACTCGTAGAATAAATGTTTATAGAATTCTTAAACTTTCACTTGTTTTCCAGTTTCAAAAATATATCGTCGAAAATATTATTATCATCGTAGCAACACAAATTATTAACACATATTAATAACATCTGAAAAGTATTTGACCTTGAGCATAGCATCGAAGAACTGTGCGAAGCACAAGAACAATTAATCGTTCTTCTGACATTAAACATTCGAGAAGTGACTCGATTATGAACTTCAAGTTCCAAACAAAATACATGATTTCTGAATCATCAACTAGATCAATAAATGGTTGAACCATTCAACTATTAGATTTTCCACTTGGAATCATTATGAAAATATTTATATTCATGGCCATTCTTAGCAATTTTTACAACTTGCAATTCTTCGACAGAATGCGGAAATTAGAATTGTAGTTTTATAATGAATTCATTTAGTTCATGGCACTAGGATTGAAAATATCCTTCAAATTATTCGTGGTTAAAGAATTATTTTTAATTGGCAGTGGCCCATTCTATTATTTGTGTAAGAACACAATATTACAACAACAACGGCAAAGGTCTTCCTCTGAAGAAGAATAAACTACTATCATGATAAATCCGGGTTCTAGCAAAATCAAAGTCTAAAATGGAATTCGAAAACAAGGTTGAAATAAGAACTGATGGTTTTCAAGAAATAACCTTCGGGTTATTCATACGACGAAATGTGTGGCTCCAATACTCCTACTATAAACCTGAGCCATCGAACCTGCTATTTGATTGATGCTCGAAAAAACCTTCATTCCTGCGACTTAACATGCGCACCTGGGAATGGCATTTCAACTACTCCACACATAAATTATTTTCCCAAAATTTATACAATAAATCAAGCCTCTGCTTGTTATCAACACTGGAAGATTAATAAACTTACAAGTTTATTTTACTTTACCATTCAGTTCAACCCGTGACTTTACCATACTTATGAAAATCTTTAATTCACTTTCGAGTGTATTTACGTCATGATTTTATATAAATACAAAAATATCCTATTTGATACAAATGTCATTTGCTTCCCGTTTCATGCCTCTCCGTGTTATCTGAAAAATATACTTTGCTCAATGCAAATGTCAACTGTTCAACCAGAACTGAAATGTTGGTTGAATGCGGGCTTGCGCTAACCACTCTCCTTCGGAAAATCTCCTGTTCCAAACTAGAAATGATTAAACTACTTCATAGGCTCTTTCTCAATACATATGATTATTATAAGATATAATATCCAAGAATTATTTAGAAAAATTATGAAAATTATTATTATTATTATTAGTGGATTATTATTATTATTATTAATATTATTAGTTATATTATTTTAAATATATTTAATTATCATCTCATTATGTGAGAATCCACATGTTCGAATCTTCGAATATGGAAAAAATATCCATTCCTCAACAAAAATAAATTTAACTTTTACAGTTACATCGGGGGTTTTCCGTGGTTTCCTTAAAATATGAAAAATTCAAATAAATGCTCGAAATGCTCGGTCATCGATCCTAAACTGTTCTGAGTGCTGAAAATGCTCAGAATAACTCTAACAAGTCTTGCGTAAATCATTGCAAGCTTTAAATACGACGAAAAAAATGTGTTGGTCATCTGCAGAAAAAATAGTTTGTTCCAATTAGCTAGGCATAATATAATTCAAATGTGGCTTACATTTCTTGATGGTCTTGAAGTGTAGTAAACCTGGTCTGTACCAGATTTATCCGTAGACATGCCCTATCGGACAAGCACGTATAATCCTTGTATCGGCCGCCATTGTAGACCCACAATTCGTCTAGTCAGACATAGTGGTAGTATCTTTCGACGTTTGAATAAACTGTGGTTCCATTATAATATGAGTTTCTATCAAAGCCATAACAGTTTGTTTGAATAGGGTCAGATCTAAGTGATCTCTTCTTAAATATGTCAGTTGTAACATAACTCACTGTAATCTCATCAGTACAAGAAAAACATTGACAGTCTAAGCAATTAACGGCTGTTCTGAAGATCGTTCCCTGGGCATGGTTTGTATATCACCATCTGCCATGCGCTAGACAACCTGCAGTTTCCCTTGCGTAGACTAATGAACGCCACCGTTATAGACTAGTCTTCAGTGTACTGACAGATGGAAGTGGTTAACTAGTTACAAAAATGAAAACTGACTTGAAATGGATTTAAACATCCAAGTATTAAGTTACTACTGGACTGTGACAAAATACTATTTTCTAGACAAAGTCTAGCATATGTCCTTTTAGAAATATAAATATTTCCACCAATGTCTGTAGAAAAACAATCACCTCAGTGATTCTCCTCACCAGAAACTTACTAAGTTTCAACTCGAAGCGCAGCACTTCTCGTGACTATCACGATTTGAAAAGAACTTCTGCGTAGATTCGGCAACCATGTGCCTTGGCTCAGCGTAGACGCAACTTGCTTGCCAAGTGCTTGTGTTAGAATGAGCTAACCATGCCTGCTCCAGCTGGCTTTTATTCAAAACGGTCAGGGTCACGCGTCATCGCCTGATATCTAGAAATCCTCATATCTCTTGAATCCCTGGTCCGATTTACTTGATACTAATTGCATTCTCTTTCATTTGGCCGTGCCAGTAATCTGATCCCAGTCTCAAGTCTCTACTCCATAGTTAACTATTTAATCAACAAATAGCCTCCACCTCTGCTATTACTCGCTACGTCACTTGACATCCAACTATCGGTAAAATTCTTCTAAATGCTTCTCGAAGCAATGTAGCGCGATATTCAAATATCTGAACTTTCAAAAGCGGCTACAGCCTTTCCCTTGATATCTAGGTGTCTGAAACTTGGAATACCCATTCCTAGAGTTGGGCACATCCACCCCACACCTAGCAAAAAATAAAAATTGAAAAATTTTTATTTTTCCTATCTACACATTAAATCATCTGGTTCTTGAATAATAAATCTTCAAATTCGATGCATTATAAGTTCCCACGATGTTACCAGTTCGTGTATTGGCTACTTCATAGCTTCCATTATTGTTTACTTCCACAATACGATAGGGTCCAGCGTAAAGGCTTGCAAATTTCGAGTACACTCGATTTTGCACGTCAGAGGGTGTAGGTCTTTTCACTAAAACAAGAGTTCCTACGCGCAAGGGTCTGCGAAAACGCTTTCCTCTCACTCTGCGCTCTCTCTTCTCAGCTTGACTCCTTAACTTGTCTAAAGCTAGAGTTTCCCTCATCTGACGACTTGGTTCAATCTCAGGTGGAATAGAGATGATTCGATCCCATAATCGTGTTGGTTTAATTCCATGATGTAGCAACATAGGAATCTGTCCAGTACTCTCATGAATCGTAGAGTTGCAGGATTCGGATGCTAAAGAGAGAACATCCATCCATTTCCAATGCTCATTTGGACAATAGAGGCGGCAAAATTTTGCTATCTCAGCCATCACGCGTTCCGCTGGATTGCTCTCTGGATGTCTAATAGAACAAAACAATTGTCTAATCCCAAGATTATTCATGATGGTTCGAAATTCCAAAGATGTAAATTGAGGTCCACGATCTGATAAAGGAATTCCGGTTTGCCTGCTTCCGGAATTACGCTATCTCTAATTCTCTTTGCACAATACTTTGCGTTTGCCTTCTGAATTGGATGTAACATGGTGTATTTGCTGAAAACATCCATAGTCACCAAAATATATCGGTTACCTCTTTTAGACTTTGGGAGAGGACCATATAAATCAGTCGCGAAGATTTCGCAAGGCTTAGAAGGAATAATAGGCCTTGGTAATTCTCTCAGTAATCTGGAATTATGTTTACTCCTTTGGCATAAGTCGCATTCTCGAATAGTGTTTCTGACAGTTTGTCGCATTCGCTCCCACGAAAATTTCTCTTGAATCATGTTGACTGTCTTATCTACTCCAGCATGACCTTCGATTCGATGTGCCATCCAAATAATGGGTTTTTGCAATCGTGGAGGTATCACTACTCTCAGCTTCGTATGGTCGGGATCTGAAAACTTGTAGATTAAACCATCTAACATCATAAAATCTCTTGAAATTCTTTCAGTTTCCACAAAATCATCATCATTTGGATCCATGTTTCCCTGTAGAAAACGAAAAATGTTTCTAAGACGTCGGTCTCTCCTCTGGGATAAATGCAATAACCTTAACCTTCTCAAGGTATCTTCATCCTCCTGCGTCAGGTTAACTTGAAAAACCTTAGATGTAGACTCCACTGCTCTACTCAACAAATCAGCTGCCACATTCAACCTTCTAGGAGTGTGTTCAATAACTAGGTTGAATTGCTGAATAAAAAGTGACCATCTAGTTATTCTATCGCTGGCAAAGTTTGTTCTCAAAATGAACTCCAATGCGTGGTGATCAGTCCTCACAATGACTGAATGTCCAATTAACATTTTCTTCCACGACTCCAATGCAAATATTACAGCAAGTGCTTCTAACTCTGTGGTGTAATAATTCCTCTCTGATGGACGAAGTTTCCTGCTAATGAACGCCAGGTAATGTCTCTTGTGGTCTTCGTCTTCTTGAAGTAGAATAGCTCCAATCCCTACGGTGGATGCATCAGATTCTATGATGAAATTCTTGGTAAAGTCAGGATACTCCAATTTCACACTGTTTACCAATAACCTCTTGGCATCTTGAAATGATTGTTCACAATCATTATCCCATTTCCATTTATTTCCTTTCTTTAACAATTCCTACAATGGCGCAACTGTCTTGGTGAAGTTCGGACAATGCCCTGCAAAGAATTGGCATGTCCCGAGAAAACTGCGGACATTCTTCACTCTAGTAGGTCTAGGGAAATTTGCAATTGCCTGTATCTTCGTCTCATTGGGACGGTATCCTTCTCCATCCAAAATGTGACCCAAAAATTTTATTTCCCTTCGAAAGAACTGACATTTTCGAAGGTTTACTTTGAAGTTCGCTTTTCTCAAATCTGCGAATAACATTTGAAGATGTAACAAATGTTCCTCCTTAGTCTCAGATGCAATTAAGATATCATCAATATAACGAATTGCTATCTCTTTTACTTCAGGACTCAAATTTTGTTCCAGGGCTCTGATCAAAACGGATCCAGATGTTTTGACTCCAAATGGTAGACGGCGGAATACATATGTCTGCTGGTCAAACATAAATCCTGTAAACTTCTTAGAATCTTCACTAAGCCTAATGTGATGGTAGGACGAAGTGAGATCAATATTAGAGAACCAGACCTTGCCTTGGAATTTCCTCAACAGTTCCCTAATGATTGGTGGTCTGTCATACTCTGGCAGTAATCTTGAATTCAAATTTCGCGCGTCTAAACATAGTCTCAGACTTCCATCTTGCTTAGACACTACTGCTAATGGATTGACATAAGATGTAGTGTACTTTTCAATCACATTGTTGCTTTCCATCTCCTTGATAAGCACTTTTACTTTTTCTCGATGCTTTTCTGCTACTGGATACAATTTAGCATGAAAAGGTGCATCATCATTTACACGAATATGATATTCAAAATCTTTAATTTCACCAGGTTTAATGTCAAAAATATCGTGATACTCTTCCAAAATCTTCCCTAGCTCTGGGGACTCCTTCTCAGTGTAGACTTCTCTTCCTTCAGCTTCATGAAAAATCAGAGACCATTGAGCATCTCCCTCGATGTCTTCCTCTTCTTTTCCCTCGAAGTTAATCTCTTCGTTATTCTTGAATCTAATCGTCTCCGTCTTCATATCTATCACTGCTTGGTATTTCTGAATGAAATCTGCTCCCAATATCATGTCAAAAGCCATGTCCTTCATTACAACAAATACATGTCGGAAATCATGTCCTCCAATCTTAATGCATAAGTATAATTGTGTTTTGCACAGAGATATTTTATTGGGTATTATTCCTTGGATCTTAATTCCTGATACTGGAATCTCCTCTAAATCCTCTTTGAGCTTCCACAGAATATAAAGCTTCTCACTCACCAGACAAAGCATAGCCCCAGTATCGATCAAAGTATCGACAGGCATACCGAATACTTCACATGATATGATTGGCATTCTAATTCTGGTACCCATTTCTTTTCGTTCGTCATTCTGTTGAATTAAATCATCATCCTCTGCCTGCCATTTAATAATTCTGGAAGTGAAAGTGTTCAAAATTCTATCTTCTACTGTGAATTCGAAGTTTTTTTTATTACCATTCCCCCGGGATTGTTGTGTTCCCGATGGACCTGGATCGTTGGGCCTCTGCTCTAGAAATTGCAAGTTATCTTGGTGTCTTGCTTCCAAGTTATTCCTTGTGTCCTTGTTAAACTCTTCGTTGGACTGACGAGTATCTACATTCCCTCTGTTATTATAGTTGTTTCTACCATAATATCTTCTTTCCTGGTAACTTCCTTGACTATCTCGTGGTCTTCTCCATCGAGTGTTGTATCGATTACCACCATCCGGTCTCGCATATGGTTTGTAACTGTATCTGTTACTGTACTGGTTCCATCCTCTCTTATTTGGATCTTCCCTCGGCGATTTCTCTTCTCGCTCCTCTCGAATCTCTCGAGGTGTCTGAGAATAACTATCAGCCATAACAGCATACACAGCGTTGTTATTCTTTGCTCCCTTCTGATGGAAGAATTGAGCGTTTGTATGATCCAGCTTCTGTAATACTTCATCAAATTGTTCCATATTATAGATATCAGCAGCGATCAAAGTCCTCTGGACGTCTGCTGGAAATTGACGTATCAATGCAGTAATCAACTCGTTATCTGGCATCGGCGGATCTAAATGTTGAAGTTTAGACAGCTGTCCAGAAAAGTACGTAGAGTATCGAGTAGGTTGTGACGTCGAGAATCTCTTCGAATATAACTCTGCTCTGACTTGCTGTTGGGTTTCCGGGGACCAAAACTTCTTCAATAGCCCACGAGAAAACTCCTCAAAAGTGGTTAGAGTGGATCTAAATGCTCTAAACCAAAGAAGTGAAGGACCTTCCAAGAACTTCCCTATCACTCGGATCTGTCTTTCTTTAGGGATCTTAGAATCTCTCAGGTAATCACCTGCTTCTCTCAAAAATTCCACGGGTGTTACAGAATCTCGCCCTGAAAATTTAGAAGGCTTGTCTTCTATATTCTTAAATACAGTTATGGGGTTGGATTGAAATACTGTCCTGACCTCATCCTGTCTGTCAGTCTCTCTAGTTGCTCCTAGATTTATCTGTATCTGTTCCTTTCCCCTTACATTTGGCATTTTCAACAGATGATCAGACTGTTTCTCATCCTTGATTTGAGTTTTCATAGCCTCAAGTTCCTTCTGGTTTTCTTCTGCCATCTTCTTGATTGCTTCAGTTTCTTTACAATTGTCCTTAACATCAATGGATATCTGGTTCATAACAGCCTCATGACTTTTCAATGACCCTGTCATATCTGATATGTCCTTCTGAGTTGCTTGGATATCTTTGGCAATTACTTCAATGTGGGATGACAAAGATTCCCTAATCTCCTTGATTCCCTCTTGATTCTCCAGCTTGAGTGTGTCTTTAATTTCATTGACAACTGTGGTTTTGATTTCAGTTTGCAACTCACTAATCACACCTTCTCTTATTTCTCCCATGACAAGTTCTTTGAATTGTTCCGTTAAACGTTGAACAACTAAAATTCCCATCTCGTTACTCTCCTTCTTCACTCGGACTTCCAGGTTGACCATGTCTTCACCAACATTCCTAAGACCATGTTCTATCCTATCAGCTAAGCTTTGGGATCGAAGATCGGCATCGCGAAATTTATCGTCCATTAAACTTGCGTTAGTAGCTAATGAAGTTTCGAGCTCATGTGTTTTTTCGCATAATTTATTCATTTTACTCTCAAGTGTCATTTTCAAAATTTCAGAATTCTCTTTAAACTTACTTTCCATTGAATTAAATTTACTGTTTAAATTTTCTTTCAAGTTACCTTTTAACCTGCTTTCTAAAGAATCGGAATTTTCTTTAAGTTTATTTTCCAAAGAATCAGAATTTTCTTTAAGTTTATTTTCCAAAGAATCAGAATTTTCTTTAAGTTTATCATTCAAATTTTCTTTAAGTTTATTTTCTAAAGAATCAGAATTTTCTTTAAGTTTATCGTTTAAATTTTCTTTAAGTTTATTTTCTAAAGAATCAGAATTTTCTTTAAGTTTCTTTTCTAAAGCCTCAGTATTTTCTTTCATAATGGCTGCTACACGCAGTCCAGCTTCTTTTGAACTCTCCTCCAAACTCCTCATCATCCTCATCATTTCTTCCATAATTTCAATTATTATTCAAAACTTAGGGGTATACAACAGTGGCAAACACAAGCTTATAACTAGAACAAGAAATATGAATAGCTAATTGGAACACTATAATAAAATGAGATTTGTCCTAATGTCGACGTGATGGAAAAACAAAAGTCTCTACTTTTACTAATTACATTTACCACAATATCACAAGAAAAAAATATGCAAGTTCTCAAATATCCTCCACCTGGATTCTAATAATGTGTATATCCAGTCATCGAACGTTTACTACTGAATTTACTTGACGCCCTAATGGTTAAGCCATTCTCAAAATAATCAAACCCATTCTAATTATTAACCAGTTAAATTTTTAAGTTTCCCCACTAATTGGATTTCCTACTAATTTATTCATCCAAACCAGACATCTCTCAACTCCCAAAATATTTCTATAAAAATTATCACAATTTAAATCGGCATGCGATTGACCATGTCTAAATCGGGACCCACGTTCGAAGCCATTTCTCTCTCTATCTTATTTTATGTGCCCGTTTAGACCGGAGTCCGCACGACCACATATGCATTTTACCAATAATCAGTCAGCACGAGAGTCAAAATATCCCGGAGCGCCAGATGGGTTAAAGCAAATCGCAAAAACGACATCAAATTTAAAAAAATGCTTTACTGATTTTTGGCTCAATGCAACAATAAGGATAGAAGGAGATTTAATTGGGAGAAACACATCTGGTAAAATTATCTCAGTTTATTTTAAAGTTAAAATCTGACTGCAAAGATGCTCAAAGCAGCATCACTCCACGTGTGGCGATCCACACTCTTATTTACACACAATATACAGAAATCTTCCAAACACATTTGACAATCTTTTTGAAAACACAAGTCCGATTAATAGTCCTGTGGACTGTGTTCCAAAATTATTAATATTTAATTGCAGTTCAAAGTTAATTGTCTATACTGGAAATAACGTAGATCACTGTTTGACTATTTACATGGTATTAACACTCGTAGAATAAATGTTTATAGAATTCTTAAACTTTCACTTGTTTTCCAGTTTCAAAAATATATCGTCGAAAATATTATTATCATCGTAGCAACACAAATTATTAACACATATTAATAACATCTGAAAAGTATTTGACCTTGAGCATAGCATCGAAGAACTGTGCGAAGCACAACAACAATTAATCGTTCTTCTGACATTAAACATTCGAGAAGTGACTCGATTATGAACTTCAAGTTCCAAACAAAATACATGATTTCTGAATCATCAACTTGATAAATAAATGGTTGAACCATTCAACTATTAGATTATCCACTTGGAATCATTATGAAAAAAATATTTATATTTATGGCCATTTCTAGTAACTTTCACAACTTGCAATTCTTCGACAGAATGCGGAAATTAGAATTGTAGTTTTATAATGAATTCATTTAGTTCATGGCACTAGGATTGAAAATATCCTTCAAATTATTCGTGGTTAAAGAATTATTTTTAATTGGCAGTGGCCCATTCTATTATTTGTGTAAGAACACAATATTACAACAACAACGGCAAAGGTCTTCCTCTGAAGAAGAATAAACTACTATCATGATAAATCCGGGTTCTAGCAAAATCAAAGTCTAAAATGGAATTCGAAAACAAGGTTGAAATAAGAACTGATGGTTTTCAAGAAATAACCTTCGGGTTATTCATACGACGAAATGTGTGGCTCCAATACTCCTACTATAAACCTGAGCCATCGAACCTGCTATTTGATTGATGCTCGAAAAAACCTTCATTCCTGCGACTTAACATGCGCACCTGGGAATGGCATTTCAACTACTCCACACATAAATTATCTTCCCAAAATTTATACAATAAATCAAGCCTCTGCTTGTTATCAACACTGGAAGATTAATAAACTTACAAGTTTATTTTACTTTACCATTCAGTTCAACCCGTGACTTTACCATACTTATGAAAATCTTTAATTCACTTTCGAGTGTATTTACGTCATGATTTTATATAAATACAAAAATATCCTATTTGATACAAATATCATTTGCTTCCCGTTTCATGCCTCTCCGTGTTATCTGAAAAATATACTTTGCTCAATGCAAATGTCAACTGTTCAACCAGAACTGAAATGTTGGTTGAATGCGGGCTTGCGCTAACCACTCTCCTTCGGAAAATCTCCTGTTCCAAACTAGAAATGATTAAACTACTTCATAGGCTCTTTCTCAATACATATGATTATTATAAGATATAATATCCAAGAATTATTTAGAAAAATTATGAAAATTATTATTATTATTATTAAAAAAGCCTCCGTGGCTTAGGCGGCAGCACGCCGGCCTCTCACCGCTGGGTCCGTGGTTCAAATCCCGGTCACTCCATGTGAGATCTGTGCTGGACAAAACGGAGGCAGGCAGGTTTTTCTCCGGGTACTCCGGTTTTCCCTGTCAAAATTTCATTCCAGCAACACTCTCCACTATCATTTCATTTCATCTGTCATTCATTTAATCATTGCCCCAGAGGAGTGCGTCAGGCCTCGGCAGCCGGCACAGTTCATATCCTCGCCGCTAGATGAGGGGCTTCATTCATTCCATTCCTGACCCGGTCGGAGACTGGAAGCAGGCTGTGGATTTTCATTTCATTATTATTATTATTATTAGTGGATTATTATTATTATTATTTATTATTTGTTATATCATTTTGAATATGTTTAATTATCATCTCATTATGTGAGAATCCACATGTTCGAATCTTCGAATATGGAAAAAATATCCATTCCTCAACAAAAATAAATTTAACTTTTACAGTTACATCGGGGGTTTTCCGTGGTTTCCTTAAAATATGAAAAATTCAAATAAATGCTCGAAATGCTCGGTCATCGATCCTAAACTGTTCTGAGTGCTGAAAATGCTCAGAATAACTCTAACAAGTCTTGCGTAAATCATTGCAAGCTTTAAATACGACGAAAAAAATGTGTTGGTCATCTGCAGAAAAAATAGTTTGTTCCAATTAGCTAGGCATAATATAATTCAAATGTGGCTTACATTTCTTGATGGTCTTGAAGTGTAGTAAACCTGGTCTGTACCAGATTTATCCGTAGACATGCCCTATTGGACAAGCACGTATAACCCTTGTATCGGCCGCCATTGTAGACCCACAATTCGTCTAGTCAGACATAGTGGTAGTATCTCTTGACGTTTGAATTAACTGTGGTTCCATTATAATATGAGTTTCTATCAAAGCCATAACAGTTTGTTTGAATAGGGCCAGATCTAAGTGATCTCTTCTTAAATATGTCAGTTGCAACATAACTCACTGTAATCTCATCAGTACAAGAAAAACATTGACAGTCTAAGCAATTAACGGCTGTTCTGAAGATCGTTCCCTGGGCATGGTTTGTATATCACCATCTGCCATGCGCTAGACAACCTGCAGTTTCCCTTGCGTAGACTAATGAACGCCACCGTTATAGACTAGTCTTCAGTGTACTGACAGATGGAAGTGGTTAACTAGTTACAAAAATGAAAACTGACTTGAAATGGATTTAAACATCCAAGTATTAAGTTACTACTGGACTGTGACAAAATACTATTTTCTAGACAAAGTCTAGCATATGTCCTTTTAGAAATATAAATATTTCCACCAATGTCTGTAGAAAAACAATCACCTCAGTGATTCTCCTCACCAGAAACTTACTAAGTTTCAACTCGAAGCGCAGCACTTCTCGTGACTATCATGATTTGAAAAGAACTTCTGCGTAGATTCGGCAACCATGTGCCTTGGCTCAGCGTAGACGCAACTTGCTTGCCAAGTGCTTGTGTTAGAATGAGCTAACCATGCCTGCTCCAGCTGGCTTTTATTCAAAACGGTCAGGGTCACGCGTCATCGCCCGATATCTAGAAATCCTCATATCTCTTGAATCCCTGGTCCGATTTACTTGATACTAATTGCATTCTCTTTCATTTGGCCGTGCCAGTAATCTGATCCCAGTCTCAAGTCTCTACTCCATAGTTAACTATTTAATCAATAAATAGCCTCCACCTCTGCTATTACTCGCTACGTCACTTGACATCCAACTATCGGTAAAATTCTTCTAAATGCTTCTCGAAGCAATGTAGCGCGATATTCAAATATCTGAACTTTCAAAAGCGGCTACAGCCTTTCCCTTGATATCTAGGTGTCTGAAACTTGGAATACCCATTCCTAGAGTTGGGCACAGTACGGCCAGTTGCGCTGTATGGAGTTGAATGACGACCATCCGACAAAATTTCAGAACGTCGCCTGCACGCCATGGAAATGAGAATGCTCCGTTGGACAATGGGCATCTCCCTTATTGACTATGTCATAAACGACACAATACTGTGCCCAACTCTAGGAATGGGTATTCCAAGTTTCAGACACCTAGATATCAAGGGAAAGGCTGTAGCCGCTTTTGAAAGTTCAGATATTTGAATATCGCGCTACATTGCTTCTCGAAGCATTTCGAAGGATTTTACCGATAGTTGGATGTCAAGTGACGTAGCGAGTAACAGCAGAGGTGGAGGCTATTTATTGATTAAATAGTTAACTATGGAGTAGAGACTTGAGACTGGGATCAGATTACTGGCACGGCCAAATGAAAGAGAATGCAATTAGTATCAAGTAAATCGGACCAGGGATTCAAGAGATATGAGGATTTCCAGATATCAGGCGATGACGCGTGACCCTGACCGTTTTGAATAAAAGCCAGCTGGAGCAGGCATGGTCAGTTCACTCTAACACAAGCACTTGGCAAGCAAGTTGCGTCTACGCTGAGCCAAGGCACATGGTTGCCGTATCTACGCAGAAGTTCTTTTCAAATCGTGATAGTCACGAGAAGTGCTGCGCAAACGAGTTGGAACTTAGTAAGTTTCTGGTGAGGAGAATCACTGAGGTGATTGATTTCTACAGACATTGGTGGAAATATTTATATTTCCAAAAGGACATATGCTAGACTTTGTCTAGGAAATAGTATTTTGTCACAGTCCAATAGTAACTTAATACTTGGATGTTTAAATCCATTTCAAGTCAGTTTTCATTTTGGTAACTAGTTAACCACTTCGATCTGTCAGTACACTGAAGACTAGTCTATAACGGTAGCGTTCATTAGTCTACGCAAGGGAAACTGCAAGTTGTCTAGCGCATGGCAGATGGTGATATACAAACCATGCCCAGGGAACGATCTTCAGAACAGCCGTTAACTGCTTAGACTGTCAACGTTTTTCTTGTACTGATGAGATTACAGTGAGTTATGTTACAACTGACTTATTTAAGAAGAGATCACTTAGATCTGACCCTATTTCAACAAACTGTTATGGCTTTGATAGAAGCCCATATTAAAATGGAACCACAGTTTATTCAAACGTCGAAAGATACTACCACTATGTCTGACTAGACGAATTGTGGGTCTACAATGGCGGCCGATACAAGGATTATACGTGCTTGTCCAATAGGGCATGTCTATGGATAAATCTGGTATAGACCAGGTTTACTACACTTCAAGACCATCAAGAAATGTAAGCCACATTTGAATTATATTATGCTTAGCTAATTGGAACAAACTATTTTTTTTCTGCAGATGACCAACACATTTTTTTCGTCGTATTTAAAGCTTGCAATGATTTACGCAAGACTTGTTAGAGTTATTCTGAGCATTTTCAGCACTCAGAACAGTTTGGGATCGATGACCGAGCATTTCGAGCATTTATTTGAATTTTTCATATTTTAAGGAAATCACGGTAATCAGCCGATGTAACTGTAATAGTTAAATTTATTTTTGTTGAGGAATGGATATTTTTTCCATATTCGAAGGTTCGAACATGTGGATTCTCACATAATGAGATGATAATTAAACATATAACAAATAATAATAATAATAATAATAATCCACTAATAATAATAATAATAATAATAATTTTCATAATTTTTCTAAATAATTCTTGGATATTATATTTTATAATAATCATATGTATTGAGAAAGAGCCTATGAAGTAGTTTAAACATTTCTAGTCTGGAACAGGAGATTTTCCGAAGGAGAGTGGTTAGCGCAAGCCCGCAATCAACCAACATTTCAGTTCTGGTTGAACAGTTGATATTTGCATTGAGCAAAGTATATTTTTCATATAACACGGAGAGGCATGAAACGGGAAGCAAATGATATTTGTATCAAATAGGATATTGTTGTATTTATATAAAATCATGACGTAAATACACTCGATAGTGAAATGAAGCTTTTCATATGTATGGTAAATTCACGGGTTAAACTGAATGGTAAAATAAAATAAACTTGTCAGTTTATTAATCTTCCAGTGTTGATAACAAGCAGAGCCTTGACTTATTGTATAAATTTTGGGAAGATAATTTATGTGTGTGGAGTAGTTGAATGCCATTCCCAGGTGCGCATGTTAAGTCGCAGGAATGAAGGTTTTTTCGAGCATCAATCAAATAGCAGGTTCGATGGCTCAGGTTTATAGTAGGAGTATTGGAGCCACACATTTCGTCGTATGAATAACCCGAAGGTTATTTCTTTGAAACCATCAGTTCTTATTTCAACCTTGTTTACGAATTCCATTTAGACTTTGATTTTGCTAGAACCCGGATTAGTCATGATAGTAGTTTATTCTTCTTCAGAGGAAGACCTTTGCCGTTGTTGTTGTAATATTGTGTTCTTACACAAATAATAGAATGGGCCACTGCCAATTAAAAATAATTCTTTAACCACGAATAATTTGAAGGATATTTTCAATCCTAGTGCCATGAACTAAATGAATTCATTATAAAACTACAATTCTAATTTCCGCATTCTGTCGAAGAATTGCAAGTTGTAAAAATTGCTAAGAATGGCCATGAATATAAATATTTTCATAATGATTCCAAGTGGAAAATCTAATAGTTGAATGGTTCAACCATTTATTGATCTAGTTGATGATTCAGAAATCATATATTTTGTTTGGAACTTGAAGTTCATAATCGAGTCACTTCTCGAATGTTTAATGTCAGAAGAACAATTAATTGTTGTTGTGCTTCGCACAGTTCTTCGATGCTATGCTCAAGGTCAAATACTTTTCAGATGTTATTAATATGTATAAATAATTTGTGTTGCTTCTATGATGATAATATTTTCGACGATTATATTTTTGAAACTGGAAAAACAAGTGAAAGTCTAAGAAATTCTATAAACATTTATTCTACGAGTGTTAATATCATGTAAATAGTCAAACAGTGATCTACGTTATTTCCAGTATGGACAATTAATTTTGAACTGGAATTACATATTAATAATTTTGGAACACAGTCCACAGGACTATTAATCGGACTTGTGTTTCCAAAAAGATTGTCAAATGTGTTTGGAAGATTTCTGTATATTGTGTGTAAATAAGGGTGTGGATCGCCACACGTGGAGTGATGCTGCTTTGAGCATTTTTGCAGTCAGATTTTAACTTTAAAATAAACTGAGATAATTTTACCAGATGTGTTTCTCCCAATTAAATCTCCTTCTATCCTTATTGTTGCATTGAGCCAAAAATCAGTAAAGCATTTTTTTTAATTTGATGTCGTTTTTGCGATTTGCTTTAACCCATCTGGCGCTCCGGGATAGTTTGACTCACGTGCTGACTGATTATTGGTAAAATGCATATGTGGTCGTGCGGACTCCGGTCTAAACGGGCACATAAAATAAGATAGAGAGAGAAATGGCTTCGAACGTGGGTCCCGATTTAGACATGGTCAATCGCATGCCGATTTGAAATTATGATAATTTTTATAGAAATATTTTGGGAGTTGAGAGATGTCTGGTTTGGATGAATAAATTAGTAGGAAACCCAATTAGTGGGGAAACTTAAAAATTTAACTTGGTTAATAATTAGAATGGGTTTGATTATTTTGATAATGGCTTAACCATTAGGGCGTCAAGTAAATTCAGTAGTAAACGTTCGATGACTGGACATACACATTATTAGAATCCAGGTGGAGGATATTTGAGAACTTGCATATTTTTCTTGTGATATTGTGGTAAATGTAATTCGTAAAAGTAAAGAATTTTGTTTTTCCATCACGTCGATATTAGGACAAATCTCATTTTATTATAGTGTTCCAATTAGCTATTCATATTTCTTGTTCTAGTTATAAGCTTGTGTTTGCCACTGTTGTATACCCCTAAGTTTTGAATAATAATTGAAAATTATGGAAGAAATGATGAGGATGATGAGGAGTTTGGAGGAGAGTTCAAAAGAAGCTGGACGGCGTGTAGCCGCTATTATGAAAGAAAATACAGAGGCTTTAGAAAAGAAACTTAAAGAAAATTCTGATTCTTTAGAAAGTAAACTTAAAGAAAATTCTGATTCTTTAGAAAATAAACTTAAAGAAAATTTGAATGATAAACTTAAAGAAAATTCTGATTCTTTAGAAAATAAACTTAAAGAAAATTCTGATTCTTTAGAAAATAAACTTAAAGAAAATTCTGATTCTTTAGAAAATAAACTTAAAGAAAATTCTGAGTCTTTAGAAAATAAACTTAAAGAAAGTTTAAATGATAAACTTAAAGAAAGTTCTGATTCTTTAAAAAGTAATTTGAAAGAAAATTTAAACAGTAAATTTAATTCAATGGAAAGTAAATTTAAAGAAAATTCTGAAATTTTGAAAATGACACTTGAGAGTAAAATGAATAAATTATGCGAGAAAACACATGAGCTCGAAACTTCATTAGCTACTAACGCTAGTTTAATGGACGATAAATTTCGCAATGCCGATCTTCGATCTCAAAGCTTAGCTGATAGGATAGAACATGGTCTTAGGAAAGTTGGTGAAGACATGGTCAACCTGGAAGTCAGAGTGAAGAAGGAGAGTAACGAGATGGGAATTCTAGTTGTTCAACGTTTAACGGAACAATTCAAAGAACTTGTCATGGGAGAAATAAGAGAAGGTGTGATTAGTGAATTGCAAACTGAAATCAAGACCACAGTTGTCAATGAAATTAAAGACACACTCAAGCTGGAGAATCAAGAGGGAATCAAGGAGATTAGGGAATCTTTGTCATCCCATATTGAAGTAATTGCCAAAGATATCCAAGCAACTCAGAAGGACATATCAGATATGACAGGGTCATTGAAAAGTCATGAGGCTGTTATGAACCAGATATCCATTGATGTTAAGGAAAATTGTAAAGAAACTGAAGCAATTAAGAAGATGGCCGAAGAAAACCAGAAGGAACTTGAGGCCATGAAAACTCAAATCAAGGATGAGAAACAGTCTGATCATCTGTTGAAAATGCCAAATGTAAGAGGAAAGGAACAGATACAGATAAATCTAGGAGCAGCTAGAGAGACTGATAGACAGGATGAGGTCAGGACAGTATTTCAATCCAACCCCATAACTGTATTTAAGAATATAGAAGATAAGCCTTCTAAATTTTCAGGGCGAGATTCTGTGACACCCGTGGAATTTTTGAGAGAAGCAGGTGATTACCTGAAAGATTCTAAGATCCCCAAAGAAAGACAGATCCGAGTGATAGGGAAGTTCTTGGAAGGTCCTGCACTTCTGTGGTTCAGAGCATTTAGATCCACTCTAACCACTTTTGAGGAGTTTTCTCGTGGGCTATTGAAGAAGTTTTGGTCCCCGGAAACCCAACAGCAAGTCAGAGCAGAGTTATATTCGAAGAGATTCTCGACGTCACAACCTACTCGATACTCTACGTACTTTTCTGGACAGCTGTCTAAACTCCAACATTTAGATCCGCCGATGCCAGATAACGAGTTGATTACTGCATTGATATGTCAGTTTCCAGCAGACGTCCAGAGGACTTTGATCGCTGCTGATATCTATAATATGGAACAATTTGATGAAGTATTACAGAAGCTGGATCATACAAACGCTCAATTCTTCCATCAGAAGGGAGCAAAGAGTAACAACGCTGTGTACGCTGTTATGGCTGACGGTTATTCTCAGACACCTCGAGAGATTCGAGAGGAGCGAGAAGAGAAATCGCCGAGGGAAGATCCAAATAAGAGAGGATGGAACCAGTACAGTAACAGATACAGTTACAAGCCATACGCGAGACCGGATGGTGGTAATCGATACAATACTCGATGGAGAAGACCACGAGATACTCAAGGAAGGTACCAGGAAAGTAGATATTATGGTAGAAACAACTACAATAACAGAGGGAATGTAAATGATCGTCAGTCCAATGAAGAGTTTAACAAGGACACAAGGAAAAATTTGGAAGCAAGACACCAAGATAACTTGCAATTTTTGGAGCAGAGGCCCAATGATCCAGGTCCATCGGGAACACAACAATCCCGGGGGAATGGTAATGAAAAAAAAAACTTCGAATTCACAGTAGAAGATAGAATTTTGAATACTTTCACTTCCAGAATTATTAAATGGCAAGCAGAGGATGATGACTTAATTCAACAGAATGACGAACGAAAAGAAATGGGTACCAGAATTAGAATGCCAATCATATCATGCGAAGTATTCGGTATGCCTGTCGATACTTTGATCGATACTGGGGCTATGCTTTGTCTAGTGAGTGAGAAGCTTTATATTCTGTGGAAGCTCAAAGAGAATTTAGAAGAGATTCCAGTATCAGGAATTAAGATCCAAGGAATAATACCCAATAAAATATCTCTGTGTAAAACACAATTATACTTATGTATTACGATTGGAGGACATGATTTCCGACATGTATATGTTGTAATGAAGGACATGGCTTTTGACATGATATTGGGAGCAGATTTCATTCAGAAATATCAAGCAGTGATAGATATGAAGACAGAGACGATCAGATTCAAGAATAACGAAGAGATTAACTTCGAGGGAAAAGAAGAGGAAGACATCGAGGGAGATGCTCAATGGTCTCTGATTTTTCATGAAGCTGAAGGAAGAGAAGTCTACACTGAGAAGGAGTCCCCAGAGCTAGGGAAAATTTTGGAAGAGTATCAAGATATTTTTGACATTAAACCTGGTGAAATTAAGGATTTTGAATATCATATTCGTGTAAATGATGATGCACCTTTTCATGCTAAATTGTATCCAGTAGCAGAAAAGCATCGAGAAAGAGTAAAAGTGCTTATCAAGGAAATGGAAAGCAACAATGTGATTGAAAAGTACACTACATCTTATGTCAATCCATTAGCAGTAGTGTCTAAGCAAGATGGAAGTCTGAGACTATGTTTAGACGCGCGAAATTTGAATTCGAGATTACTGCCAGAGTATGACAGACCACCAATCATTAGGGAACTGTTAAGGAAATTCCAAGGCAAGGTCTGGTTCTCTAATATTGATCTCACTTCGTCCTACCATCATATTAGGCTTAGTGAAGATTCTAAGAAGTTTACAGGATTTATGTTTGACCAGCAGACATATGTATTCCGCCGTTTACCATTTGGAGTTAAAACATCTGGATCCGTTTTGATCAGAGCACTGGAACAAAATTTGAGTCCTGAAGTAAAAGAGATAGCAATTCGTTATATTGATGATATCTTAATTGCGTCTGAGACTAAGGAGGAACATTTGTTACATCTTCAAATGTTATTCGCAGATTTGAGAAAAGCGAACTTCAAAGTAAACCTTCGAAAATGTTAGTTCTTTCGAAAGGAAATAACATTTTTGGGTCACATTTTGGATGGAGAAGGATACCGTCCCAATGAGACGAAGATACAAGCAATTGCAAATTTCCCTAGACCTACTAGAGTGAAGAATGTCCGCAGTTTTCTCGGGACATGCCAATTCTTTGCAGGGCATTGTCCGAACTTCACCAAGACAGTTGCGCCATTGCAGGAATTGTTAAAGAAAGGAAATAAATGGAAATGGGATAAAGATTGTGAACAATCATTTCAAGATGCCAAGAGGTTATTGGTAAACAGTGTGAAATTGGAGTATCCTGACTTTACCAAGAATTTCATCATAGAATCTGATGCATCCACCGTAGGGATTGGAGCTATTCTACTTCAAGAGGATGAAGACCACAAGAGACATTACCTGGCGTTCATTAGCAGGAAACTTCGTCCATCAGAGAGGAATTATTACACCACAGAGTTAGAAGCACTTGCTGTAATATTCGCATTGGAGTCGTGGAAGAAAATGTTAATTGGACATTCAGTCATTGTGAGGACTGATCACCACGCATTGGAGTTTATTTTGAGAACAAACTTTGCCAGCGATAGAATAACTAGATGGTCACTTTTTATTCAGCAATTCAACCTAGTTATTGAACACACTCCTGGAAAGTTGAATGTGGGAGCTGATTTGTTGAGTAGAGCAGTGGAGTCTACATCTAAGGTTTTTCAAGTTAACCTGACGCAGGAAGAAGAAGATACCTTGAGAAGGTTAAGGTTATTGCATTTATCCCAGAGGAGAGACCGACGTCTTAGGAACATTTTTCGTTTTCTACAGGGAAACATGGATCCCAATGATGATGATTTTGTGGAAACTGAAAGAATTTCAAGAGATTTTATGATGTTAGATGGTTTAATCTACAAGTTTGCAGATCCCGACCATACGGAGCTGAGAGTAGTGATACCTCCACGATTGCAAAAACCCATTATTTGGATGGCACATAGAATCGCAGGTCATGCTGGAGTAGATAAGACAGTCAACATGATTCAAGAGAAATTTTCGTGGGAGCGAATGCGACAAACTGTCAGAAACACTATTCGAGAATGCGACTTATGCCAAAGGAGTAAACATAATTCTAGGTTATTGAGAGAATTACCAAGGCCTATTATTCCTTCTAAGCCTTGCGAAATCTTCGCGACTGATTTATATGGTCCTCTCCCAAAGTCTAAAAGAGGTAACCGATATATTTTGGTGACTATGGATGTATTCAGCAAATACACCATGTTACATCCAATTCAGAAGGCAAACGCAAAGTATTGTGCGAAGAGAATTAGAGACAGCGTGATTCCGGAAGCAGGCAAACCGGAATTCCTTTTATCAGATCGTGGACCTCAATTTACAACTTTGGAGTTTCGAACCATCATGAATAATCTTGGGATTAGACAATTGTTTTGTTCTATTAGACATCCAGAGAGCAATCCAGCGGAACGCGTGATGGCTGAAATAGCAAAATTTTGCCGCCTCTATTGTCCAAATGAGCATTGGAAATGGATGGATGTTCTTTCTTTAGCATCCGAATCCATCAACTCTACGATTCATGAGAGTACTGGACAGATTCCTATGTTGCTTCATCATGGAATTAAACCAACACGATTATGGGATCGAATCATCTCTATTCCACCTGAGATTGAACCAAGTCGTCAGATGAGGGAAACTCTAGCTTTAGACAAGTTAAGGAGCCAAGCTGAGAAGAGAGAGCGCAGAGTGAGAGGAAAGCGTTTTCGCAGACCCTTGCGCGTAGGAACTCTTGTTTTAGTGGTGTACTCGAAATTTGCAAGCCTTTACGCTGGACCCTATCGTATTGTGGAAGTAAACAATAATGGAAGCTATGAAGTGGCCAATACACGAACTGGTAACATCGTGGGAACTTATAATGCATCGAATTTGAAGATCTATTATTCAAGAACCAGATGATTTAATGTGTAGATAGGAAAAATAAAAATTTTTCAATTTTTATTTTTTGCTAGGTGTGGGGTGGATGTGCCCAACTCTAGGAATGGGTATTCCAAGTTTCAGACACCTAGATATCAAGGGAAAGGCTGTAGCCGCTTTTGAAAGTTCAGATATTTGAATATCGCGCTACATTGCTTCTCGAAGCATTTCGAAGGATTTTACCGATAGTTGGATGTCAAGTGACGTAGCGAGTAACAGCAGAGGTGGAGGCTATTTATTGATTAAATAGTTAACTATGGAGTAGAGACTTGAGACTGGGATCAGATTACTGGCACGGCCAAATGAAAGAGAATGCAATTAGTATCAAGTAAATCGGACCAGGGGTTCAAGAGATATGAGGATTTCCAGATATCAGGCGATGACGCGTGACCCTGAGCGTTTTGAATAAATGCCAGCTGGAGCAGGCATGGTCAGTTCACTCTAACACAAGCACTTGGCAAGCAAGTTGCGTCTACGCTGAGCCAAGGCACATGGTTGCCGTATCTACGCAGAAGTTCTTTTCAAATCGTGATAGTCACGAGAAGTGCTGCGCAAACGAGTTGGAACTTAGTAAGTTTCTGGTGAGGAGAATCACTGAGGTGATTGATTTCTACAGACATTGGTGGAAATATTTATATTTCCAAAAGGACATATGCTAGACTTTGTCTAGGAAATAGTATTTTGTCACAGTCCAATAGTAACTTAATACTTGGATGTTTAAATCCATTTCAAGTCAGTTTTCATTTTTGTAACTAGTTAACCACTTCGATCTGTCAGTACACTGAAGACTAGTCTATAACGGTAGCGTTCATTAGTCTACGCAAGGGAAACTGCAAGTTGTCTAGCGCATGGCAGATGGTGATATACAAACCATGCCCAGGGAACGATCTTCAGAACAGCCGTTAACTGCTTAGACTGTCAACGTTTTTCTTGTACTGATGAGATTACAGTGAGTTATGTTACAACTGACTTATTTAAGAAGAGATCACTTAGATCTGACCCTATTTCAACAAACTGTTATGGCTTTGATAGAAGCCCATATTAAAATGGAACCACAGTTTATTCAAACGTCGAAAGATACTACCACTATGTCTGACTAGACGAATTGTGGGTCTACAATGGCGGCCGATACAAGGATTATACGTGCTTGTCCAATAGGGCATGTCTATGGATAAATCTGGTATAGACCAGGTTTACTACACTTCAAGACCATCAAGAAATGTAAGCCACATTTGAATTATATTATGCTTAGCTAATTGGAACAAACTATTTTTTTTCTGCAGATGACCAACACATTTTTTTCGTCGTATTTAAAGCTTGCAATGATTTACGCAAGACTTGTTAGAGTTATTCTGAGCATTTTCAGCACTCAGAACAGTTTGGGATCGATGACCGAGCATTTCGAGCATTTATTTGAATTTTTCATATTTTAAGGAAATCACGGTAATCAGCCGATGTAACTGTAATAGTTAAATTTATTTTTGTTGAGGAATGGATATTTTTTCCATATTCGAAGGTTCGAACATGTGGATTCTCACATAATGAGATGATAATTAAACATATAACAAATAATAATAATAATGATTATCCACTAATAATAATAATAATAATAATAATTTTCATAATTTTTCTAAATAATTCTTGGATATTATATTTTATAATAATCATATGTATTGAGAAAGAGCCTATGAAGTAGTTTAAACATTTCTAGTCTGGAACAGGAGATTTTCCGAAGGAGAGTGGTTAGCGCAAGCCCGCAATCAACCAACATTTCAGTTCTGGTTGAACAGTTGATATTTGCATTGAGCAAAGTATATTTTTCATATAACACGGAGAGGCATGAAACGGGAAGCAAATGATATTTGTATCAAATAGGATATTGTTGTATTTATATAAAATCATGACGTAAATACACTCGAAAGTGAAATGAAGCTTTTCATATGTATGGTAAATTCACGGGTTAAACTGAATGGTAAAATAAAATAAACTTGTCAGTTTATTAATCTTCCAGTGTTGATAACAAGCAGAGGCTTGATTTATTGTATAAATTTTGGGAAGATAATTTATGTGTGGAGTAGTTGAAATGCCATTCCCAGGTGCGCATGTTAAGTCGCAGGAATGAAGGTTTTTTCGAGCATCAATCAAATAGCAGGTTCGATGGCTCAGGTTTATAGTAGGAGTATTGGAGCCACACTTTTCGTCGTATGAATAACCCGAAGGTTATTTCTTTGAAACCATCAGTTCTTATTTCAACCTTGTTTACGAATTCCATTTAGACTTTGATTTTGCTAGAACCCGGATTAGTCATGATAGTAGTTTATTCTTCTTCAGAGGAAGACCTTTGCCGTTGTTGTTGTAATATTGTGTTCTTACACAAATAATAGAATGGGCCACTGCCAATTAAAAATAATTCTTTAACCACGAATAATTTGAAGGATATTTTCAATCCTAGTGCCATGAACTAAATGAATTCATTATAAAACTACAATTCTAATTTCCGCATTCTGTCGAAGAATTGCAAGTTGTAAAAATTGCTAAGAATGGCCATGAATATAAATATTTTCATAATGATTCCAAGTGGAAAATCTAATAGTTGAATGGTTCAACCATTTATTGATCTAGTTGATGATTCAGAAATCATATATTTTGTTTGGAACTTGAAGTTCATAATCGAGTCACTTCTCGAATGTTTAATGTCAGAAGAACAATTAATTGTTGTTGTGCTTCGCACAGTTCTTCGATGCTATGCTCAAGGTCAAATACTTTTCAGATGTTATTAATATGTATACATAATTTGTGTTGCTTCTATGATGATAATATTTTCGACGATTATATTTTTGAAACTGGAAAAACAAGTGAAAGTCTAAGAAATTCTATAAACATTTATTCTACGAGTGTTAATATCATGTAAATAGTCAAACAGTGATCTACGTTATTTCCAGTATGGACAATTAATTTTGAACTGGAATTACATATTAATAATTTTGGAACACAGTCCACAGGACTATTAATCGGACTTGTGTTTCCAAAAAGATTGTCAAATGTGTTTGGAAGATTTCTGTATATTGTGTGTAAATAAGAGTGTGGATCGCCACACGTGGAGATGATGCTGCTTTGAGCATTTTTGCAGTCAGATTTTAACTTTAAAATAAACTGAGATAATTTTACCAGATGTGTTTCTCCCAATTAAATCTCCTTCTATCCTTATTGTTGCATTGAGCCAAAAATCAGTAAAGCATTTTTTTAATTTGATGTCGTTTTTGCGATTTGCTTTAACCCATCTGGCGCTCCGGGATATTTTGACTCTCGTGCTGACTGATTATTGGTAAAGTGCATATGTGGTCGTGCGGACTCCGGTCTAAACGGGAGCAAATGGGTGTCGCCCCAATTGTGGACAAGATGAGGGAGAAACGGCTCCGATGGTATGGCCGTACTGTTACCAGTGGCGGCTGGTGGTTGGAAATCATGGGTGTGCACTGTTTTAAAAGATTGTCTAAATTTGATATAAATGCAAGCAAACCTAACCATTTTAAAGTAACAGCTTCATTACGATTTCACGATTTTAATAACTGATTGCTTATGAACAAAATATTAAATATTTTTAAACGAAATGTTTTACTGCGAAAACTGGTCAACGCAAAAATTTACTTTAACATTATTGTATTTACAGTTCAAGAAATTAATTTTAAACAATTATATCTGATATAGAAATGTACAAAATGTATAATTTACCGTGCCAATCCTTCCTATTACAGACATGAATCCTATGCTGGGTCGACAGTCTGAAATTTTGTGATATTTACTCTGACGATGTCACATTATATTCCCCAAGTTCACTAGTGGCACCTTGAGTCTATTTACAAGAACATTTGTGAAATGCACCGATTAATTATAAAGTAGCCTATATGGCTTGAATAAAGTATAACAACAATGAATACACAATTTTAAAACCTTAAATTACGTTTGAGTCACTTTTCTGTGAATAAAGCATTCTTCTCTCCTTCTTCTGGGCAAATTTATCGATAACTTTGTCATTGAAATTTGGAATTGACCTCACAAGTTGTTTTTCAATCGACAACATTGCTAATGCCGTCAGTCTATCTTGTGACATTGTGCTTCGGAGAAATGTTTTTATTCTTTTTAGTGTAGAAAAACACCTCTCTGCTTCACTTGTGGTCATAGGTGTGGTAGTCAAGACTTGGAGAACTTGGAGCGTTTCACTGAATATTTTCCCCAAATTATTCTCAATAATGAATTCAATCAAGTCAATTGCACAGGTGACATTCCGGAAGTCTTCACGCATGTACACAACTTCTAATTCTGTTCTCAATTTGGATCTGTCAACAAAAGGATAGGCTTGGCAAGCTTGGAAAAGACTTTCTTGTGGAAATTTCTTATCGAACGACTTGAAATTTTCCGAAGAAAAAGGATTTGAAGCCATAAGATGACCCGTGAAGGAGAAACGTTCTTTAGCTTGCATAGAAATAACATCACACACTTCTTTAGCTGCAATTTTTCGTGAAGTTGGAGTCTCCTCTCGTCTTCGTTTTGCTGAAGAGGTTTCTTCTGGAATGTTATCCACTGTATCCCGAACACTTTCCACTGCAGATTCAAATGAATTTATTGCTTTTCTCACGGTAACAGTGTCTATTGTCCTCTTTTGGAGCTGTTGATATAAAATATCCACATGTGGCATTATGTGGTGAAAAAATTCAAGCCAGAATAAGAACACAGGCTGCTTTATTTTCAAACGTAAACCTCTTGCCTGTGTGATGGTGTTTATTTGTTTACTTGAATTTTCAATTTTCTCAAAACATTCCATCAAAGATTCTCTATATTCATACACCGTTTGTACCGTTCGAATTTGAAATTCCATCTAACGTTTGAACCTGAAGGAATTCTTCTACCAACCACTTCGTCTAACACATTAACTCTTTGAGATGAGTTCGAAAAGAACTGAGGAATTTCATTGAGATCTGCAAAAAATATACGCACTTGTGTATTTTGGCTACTAGCTTGAGCCATTATTAGATTAAGTTTGTGGGCGTAACAATGTATGTAATAAGCGTACGGATATTCTCTTCTTACATTCTCCTGTACACCGGAGTGCGTTCCACTCATCACATTAGCTCCATCATTACTTTGAGATATGACTTTGGTCTTTTCTGACACCACTTCCTCTAAAGCGTCTTTAACACATATAGCCAAGGTCTGTGCGTCATGACCGCTAGGGTTCTTGAAAGCCCAGAACCTTTCAACAGGCTTGCCCTTTGGCAGCAGGTAGCGAAACACTATAACCATTTGGTATTGTGATGAAACATCCGACGTCTCGTCAGCCATTACGGAGATGAAGTCTGCTTCTTGGATTTCAGTTTTAATTTCATCTTGGCATACATCAAGCATACATTTTAATAGGTCATTCTGAATTTCTTTAGATGTTCCTCAAAACACTGTTGCACCTTTTAGATGATCCTTCAGAAGCGTATCTAATTCGGATGTGAAATCTATTAGTCCTCTAAAAATACCAGGGTTTACAGAATCTTCTTTCTCATTGTGCCCTCTCAATGCCAGCTCGAAAATTCCACAAAACTTGATGCATTCAATGATCTGTGACAGAACGTGTCGGTTCTTCGATACCTCGATATTTTGCTTTTCTATGTTCCTCCTGAATGCACAATCAAGCTGCTGTCTGATCTCTTATTTCCCTAGTACTTGAAATTCTAATTCGGCATTCATGTGTGTTTTTGTTTGCTCATGTTTATCCATTTTTTGTTTCAAATGTCCTAGGTCAGAAAACCCTGTTTTGGTCCAGGTATCACTGCTTTTGTCTTTGTCACATGAAAACATTAAGCATGGGAAACAATACATCCTGTTGGTTAATTCACAGCCACAAACCCACTCATATTTGCCATACACGTCATTATGGAATAAACGAGTCCTAGCCTTGCCTTTGCACTGAGTCGTTTGAACTAAATTTAGGTTTGGGATAGGCCTTCCCTTTTCTTTTATGGCCACCTTTTCTTGCAGAGTAAGTTGGGAAAAGGTAATGGTTTTTAACTCCAGAACAGTATTCATAATAATAAATGTATAAATAAATACCTATGTTAATAATAAACACACACTCAAATCTCCACAACTTAAAAAACACACATCTGACAAAGTACTTGCCACGGTCAAGATAGCCAACTTCTCGAGAGGAATAAATTTATTTTCTATCATAGGTCATGTTAATCCTCTGTTACGGTACATCCAAATACAATTGTAATGGGCCTTAAAAATCTGTAAATTATAAAGGAATGTTATGAAACTGAGTTAACTTATATAACTATAGCTTATATAATATCCATTCAGTTGGCTGTTCTGTGATTTTTAAATGTACAATGAAAATCAAATGACAAGGGCGCTACAAGCGGAGAAAAGACACAACCTTTCAAACTGCTACTTGGTACACTAATTCTCCAACAGATAGTGCGGTAGTTGTTATCGAAGCTCGTGTCCGAGTCTGACACTTGTCATTAGTTGTGAAAGAGATGGGATAAACTGAGCATGCGCAGTTCTTTTCGCCGGGGAAGGAAGTGGCTCCGTTGCTGTCATTGTTAACACACTATCCCTCTTGCCCCCCTGCAGCTGTATAGCCTAAAGTCTGGCTCGGTCCGGCTACAAAGCTGTACGTGGCAAACGGCGATCACTGGCCGATACCCGAGCCAACATACAGCGAGGAGTAGCACACGCGGTGTACAGGACATTTGTTGACGCGTAATAATACCATAAAATCATGTTGTTATTTAGATATTTATAAAACTAAAATGCAGAGCAAGGCTAATATTGCAAAAATGGGTGTGCACTGGCTCCAGGGCGAATACCCAGAAACCGCCACTGACTGTTACTAACACTGTCCTTCAGTGGCGGCTCGTAGATCAAATATCAGGTGAAGAGCCAAACTCCTAATTTCATCAGTGCATGATGTTTGCGTTTGTGAATATTGACATCCTTTTCCTATTTTAATGCTAAAATATCTACTAAGAGCCTAGTACTTAAAACCAAACCAAACATAAGTTATCGCACTAAAAAGTCAAACTCGCTTATTTGTATAGCTTAAATGAATCCTCCGTTCTCTAAGGTTGGCAATCTTATCTATGATGTCCTCATAGAAGGTCTTCAATCAATTTCAACTACAATTCACGATTTATGGAGATAGCCAATGATGTAATTCTGGAGTCAGATATTGTGTTACATGCAAAAGTATTGAATCTTTTCAAACAAGAGAAACTGCGTTGTACTGATGCACTTGTAGAAGGTATTGCCAGTACCCAATTAAGGTCGCCACGTACTCTTACACGATGAAAAAGTCTATTTTTGTGGCATCACTTTACTGAGTATTTTCTGGATTTATGCTAAAGGTACAGCTATGATTCTTGTCACATATAAGAAGCGGTATATTCTGAGCTGTTTATGACCATGTAGTGCTACTTTGCTTTTATAGGATGTGTGAAATGAATACAAATTTGGACAGATACGTTTTCAAAAAAATGTTGTATAATTTGCTTCAGGTACACATTTCTCAGTTGTTTTTCAATCAAATATTCTCAAATTCTGTTCACACACTTGGAATGGATTATGGCAGATGAGTACCGGTAACCACTTTGTTTCATTATTATTGGGACAGAATGCAAGAAAAAAGAATCCGAACTCTTTCTTTTTAAATTTATTCAAAAACATGTATTAATTTTTCTCTTCCCAATCCATGCCTACTATGTTTTGGAAGTGCAAATAGGTTAATATTCAAGTACTCCATTAGGTAAGTTAATGTAAAAAAATTAGCCCTCTATCTTAAATGGTTTCCTTGTTATTGGTACCTAAACATGGAAAATGAGTATTAACGGAAAACAGCTGGCAAAGTTAAAAGTGAATTATTCAGAGCATGGGACGCTAATTTTAAAAAAACGAATTTAAGCTAGTTGTAGACATAAAAAAAAACACAAACTATATATATTTGGATTCAGAAAAGAATGAAGAATTTTATGGCGCCAAAATCAAAAAATCGATATTTTCATCATGCAAGAGTACGTCGTGTCCTTAAGCAAAAGTTTGTAAGTCTCTTCTATTCACGGAGTTCTTGATGCATTTCTCCCGACTATTTTTACGTTGTAGGATTCATGAGTATAAAAGAGTGACAGTTCATTTCTTAAATGTGGGGTAGGCCTATTGTTGATTATGTTTGTTATACAGCTCAAATTTGTCGGAATCTATAAGACTTATTTAAGAATTGTAATTTATCACAGCCATGCGTTAGCATAGAAAAAAGCGGAACATTATTAAGAAAAAAAAATGAAAATTCACAGCCTGCTTCTAGTCTCCGATTGGGTCAGGAATGGAATGAATGAAGCCCCCCCCCCCATCTAGCAGCGAGGATATGAACTGTGCCGGCTGCCGAGGCCTGACGCACTCCTCTGGGGCAATGATGAAATGAATGACAGATGAAATGAAATGATAGTGGAGAGTGTTGCTGGAATTAAATTTTTGACAGGGAAAACCGGAGTACCCGGAGAAAAACCTGTCTGCCTCCGTTTTGTCCAGCACAGATCTCACATGGAGTGACCGGGATTTGAACCACGGACCCAGCGGTGAGAGGCCGGCGTGCTGCCGCCTAAGCCACGGAGGCTCTAACATTATTAAGTCGGTCCTTAATATGATCTCTGATGTACTCTGATGTTGCATCAGTTATTTCCAGAGAACACACTTTGAATTTTATTTTAATAATTTTGAGGTTCTAAGGACTTTTTAGATGTCAGTATCTTCAATAATTCCTTAAAGCGCACACGGTTTAAAGAGGTCTTGTCATGTCCTCTAGAAGACGATGATGATGATGATAATTGTTGCTTTAAGAGGCCTAACATCTAGGTTATCGGCCCTCCTCTCTAGAAGAGAGTTCCTGTAAACTTAAGTATAGAACAACTCTAATCACAAGTCCCAGGATCTGCCTATTTAAAGTCACATTCACATTACATTTAAGTGCACTTAGTCTTGCATTTTCCCGTAAAGTGCCAGATATCGTGCTTGTGTGCGTGTTCTAAGTGGTAACTGGTTCTTTAAATGTTGCTCACTGTCTTTGTGTTTGTCCAACCCGCGCGTAATGTTTTGGAAATTTGTTACTGTTACTGTATAGTAAGCAAGGCCAACAGAACAGTTCTATAACTACTGCACAACTATGTGAACTGTTCGAACCAAGATCCCTTGCGATGAAGGCTATAGGACTTTCCGGTTTTATTTCTTTAGTGCACAGTTCTATTAATTTCTTTGGCCGCCCACAAATTAATAAATTGATTAATAAATCCCTTTTTGTCTTCATCTTTCCACCTACTGAAGGGAATTTCTAATAAAATTAGTAACGTGTCTTTCACTGCAAACATTATACACTAAAAGCCATCAACCTTCATCAACAACAGGGTAGATAACGTTATAAATACATACTATTCATTGGGAAAGTAAATAAAAGCCTCAATATAAAAGAAAAAGAAGCCTGTTGCAATGTAAACTTTCATCAACTGAACTAGACGATATTGCCTTGCCGACACAGGAACATCTTCACTCGTCTGTCTAACGGCAGGTAATGACGTCACAACTGACGTCAGGTTACCATGGCAACGAGACGATGTAGCTGACATAAACAAGACACTTCGTCTCCTGCTTCCTTCCAAGTTACGGCAGTACAATCTAGCGACAGGGAGTACAACTGCTACAAGGACGTCATGCCGCCTTGCTTGCGCACCATCTAGCGACGGAGTGTAGAAATAACAGTACACTAAGTGAAAAAGTAGCCCAAGACAATGACAACATTTTTATTTAAATAAGAAAAAATAATGTTAATTTTATTTAAGAGATGGCATGTGAAGAGGCTCTTCACTCTCTTCACCTGAATAGCCGCTACTGCTGTCCTTCATTTTGAGGTTGAAGGCCTGCGCCCCCGAGGACGACCGAAGCAGCGTTGGCAAGACACAATAAATGGTGAATTGAAGGTTACCGGCCTAAATCCAGCTGGCGCACGAAACCGGACAAAATGGAGGTCAATGACCAAAAAAGCGGACCCTGCACCAGCGGGACAACACTAGGAAGAAGAAGAAGAAGACATCAAGGGAAAAGGTACCTAAGTAGGAGAAATTTTCAAAAAAAAAATCAGAATATTTTTACTTTCTTCAAATGTCCATAATTATTGTAATATGCTATAAATGTCAATAATATTTTAGTGACCCGCTGCCAGGAATATTATTGGTGAACTGTGAAAGATAGGCTTATCTACTCTACAATAGCTACAAGACATCGTGCCATAGCGGGGCCCTTAGGCTCCCAGCAAGTTCAATTTCAAGTAGTTCCAACTTTGACTACCAGTTGGCACTGTCACCGACACCTAGCAGCGAACGCTGGAACTTGATAGAGAGTTTCTTACCAATCAAAATATAACCTACACACTAACAATTGTAATGGCAGGTTCTTTTCTTTTACATGCCATAAATCTATGACATGGGCCCACCTGCTTTACTTCCCAGCTCAATGTTGGTTTGTTTGTCTGTCTGTTATTTATACAAATCTACACCGTTTCACCGATGAGAACCAAATTTTATGTACCATACTTACCCTTCGGAAGCCGACGAGTAACATTGTCCACTTGAAATTCGGCAGCCCTCTCCTTTCTCTATATTTAGGCCCTTTAGCACAAATCAACATCATTTCAATAAACTGAACCAAATTTTACGTACTTACCTTTCGAAACCCTGCAAGTAACACTCCCTGCTTGAAATTGGGCAGCCCTCTCCATTCCCTAGATCTGGGCCGTTTGGCACGTAGACAAAAAAACAAATTTTTCATAAAAAGACCAATCTAGAAACATAACTCAGAACGTAAACTTTGGTTCAGTTTTGTGAAACGGAGATAAAGGGTCCCGAAAACCACGTTTTAAGGCCTTAGAACTATAGTCTGAATCACCAATAAAGCTCGCTGACAGCTGTCAAAGTTAGCACGTGGGGAAATGCTGCGTTGCCACTGAGGCAGATCATGACTCATAACATTCCAAGAGGCTTGCAGGAAGACACAAATACTGTGGAAGTTAGCCCCCCTGCCTGGCGGTCTAATGACCGTGACGAGTGAAGACACACTGAGTCAAACCATGTGCTTATTGCTGTGTCGGCATACATTGCAACATTGCTCACTGTTGCCATGGAGACCGTTACCCCTCTCGTCTCCACTCCTCACCTCACCCATCAAGCGTATGACAGCTTTCACCGAGCATCTTTTGTAAATCAGACTATAATCGTGTCGGAAGTATTTCAGTATTGAACTAGGGGTTCCGAGATACGGCAACTGTAAGAATATTTAAATAAGTCTATTGTTGGCTAAGAAAGCGGGCTGCATGATGCCGCCCCTAAAAGCGTTCTGGTGCGGAATAGCGAAAATAGTTACATCCTGCTCTTCTTACAAATTTCAGTCACGGGGAGTAATTAGTGCAAAAGGATTTAGGCCCCTTAAAACTGTTATCATCATCTTGCATAACTGTAGGCAAAATCTTTAAACCAAATAATAGGCCTCTGTATAAGTGGGATGGTGTTGCAGATCATTGAGGTTATCAGAAGCAATGCGTGCAATCTATAAAGCTGAATGTTGGCCTGTCTGTTATTTATACAAATCTACATCGTGTGACCGATCTGAACCAAATATTATATACTTACCTTTTAGAACTCTGCAGGTAACACTGTCTACTTGAAATTTGGACATCCCTTTTCATTCCCTAGAGATAGGCCGTATGGCACACGGATGAAATACCGACGAGCACTATATGGCGAAAAATGTCACTATTGCTCCCTCAGAAGTTCAGGACAGTCAAAGTTTTCCAAAGTGCTCCGATTATTTTCCAACAGCGCTATGTGGCAAAAGACGACACTATTGCTCTATTTTTCTTCTAACAGCCAGTGAGATATAGGCAGCGTCTTTCATTTCACTTTTTTTTTTCAATTCGTTATTAAATTATATGTTTTTAATAAGACGTCTGGATGATTCTGTCATCGGATTCACATCAGCTAGCGAACGTATCTCCATGTTATCTCTCAACAATGGATACTCTATTGTACATGCACACGCTCCAGTTAATGATGACAACAAGAAGAACCCTGCAAAGGTCCAAAGTTTCTGGCAGTTGCTAGAAGAAGAGATCAGTAAGATCCCGATCACCACGTCAAGTTCCTAGTAGGTGACTTCAATGCTCAACTGAGGAAGGAACGACAGTATCAAGACATACTGGGGCCATATACAGCACATAGACGAACAAATACCAATGGCAAGCGCTTAATTGAACTGTGTAGGTTGTATCAATTGAAGATCATGTCTACAAATTTTCCTAGAAAGGCAAAATACCAGACCACCTGGCAGTTACCGAACACTGCTATGGAATCATTTCAAATCGATCACGTTGCAATCAGTGTAAAGAGTAGGAAAGAGATCATGAATGTCGGAGTTCGAAAAGGTTCGAATCTTGACTCTGACCATTTCATCACACAAATTAAGACCAGATTATCACCTAAACGAAAGATACCTCCTACCATAATTCCACCAAGGATTGATCCTCAATTCCTTATGGACAATAAAGAACGCTTTAAATCTGACATCATGCAAAATGAAATGAAATGAAAGACACTAACCACCCGAGGTCCGCTATATGCGAAGCGACCAATAACCTCGGACAACCTCGAAGGAAGCGACGCCATAGATGGTGGAATTCTGAATGTGACCTTACAGTTGATGAGCGTGCTGCAGCTTGGATGAAGTGGAACTCGACAAAACGACAAGAAGATTGGGAGAATTTCACAGTGGTGCGGAAACTGTTGAGCAAGACCTTAAGGCGTGTGAAGAGATCTTACGATAGGTCAAGACTGGAAAAGTTGGATGAAAAATTTAAAATGTATAACACCAGAAACTTTTATCAGGTCTTCAAAAAGGAACTCTTTGGGTATAAACCACAATGCATTCACTTTAAGGATACAGCTGGTGACCAGCAACCGCGAGAATGTGGAACTTCTGGCAAACTACTTTGAACAATTGCTTAATTGCAAAGAGCCCACGGACAGATTGCCTGTTGAAGATCCTCCAGAGATACACCTGCCATCTAACCCACCAACTGTGCAGCAAGTTGCTAATGCCATCAACCATCTTAAGAACTACAAGACACCTGGGGAAGATGGCATCATTGTAGAAGCCCTGATAACAGGTGGAAATACGATTGCAGAGGCCATACACCTGATCTTAATCGAATGTTGGGAGACTGGCAGGATCCCCGATGACTGGAAATCAGCTATCATACACCCTTCACATAAGAAAGGCGATCACAGTTATGTCAACAACTACCGGGGGATATCTCTGCTGTCAATAGCATACAAAGTGCTCTCCAGAATTTTACTGGACAATGTAGAAAGTCAATGTGATCAAACAATTGGTGAATATCAAGGAGGATTTCGGTGTGGAAGGTCCTGTACCGAGCAGATCTTCAATCTGTAAACCATTCTCCAACTAAAACAAGTAAGGAGTACGAACATCACTGTGGTTTTCGTCAATTTCGCAAAAGCTTATGATTCCATCGACCCCAGACACTCTTCTCAATACTCCAAGAACGAGGTGTGGATTATAACACGCACCCTCATCAAACAGACTCTCATGGATACAACCTCTAAGGTGAAGTTCAGAGGAGAACTATCTCAGAGTTTCAAGATCAAAACCGGAGTACGGCAGGGTGATGGCCTCTCACCCATTCTGTTTAATCTGGTGCTTGATAAAGTCATCAAGACCTGGGAATGCACATTGAGGAATCAAGGAATCAAACCAGTTGCCATTGGAGCTGGGACCCGAAGAATTGAGATCAGGTGCCTTGCCTTCGCAGATGACATTGCAATCTTGGCCAACAACTCTAAGGATGCTGGCATAGCTGTCCAAGCCCTGCATGAGATAGTGGTGAAGTCCGGATTACAGATGTCTTACGATAAGACCAAGTACTTTGAGAATCGGCACTCCGGAAACACCTCTTTGACGACCATACATTGAACGATTGGAAGAGTCAATCGCTTTCGTTATCTTGGTGAATGGGTCCACCCCAATGGTAGAGATGGCACCTCCATCATAGCAGGGCGTACCAAACTCAACGCAGCATACCAACTATCACACAATTTGTACAACAAGAAATGCATTTCGAGGAATGCTAAGATCTGTCACTACAGAACTGCTGTCAGACCACAGTTTCTGTATGCAGCAGAGACCCTCTTGATGAACAGAAAAGGCACCATGGATGACCTGGAGAAAGCCGAAAGACGTATCCTCAGGAAAATCCATGGCCCGAGATTGCTCCCAGATGGAACCTACCATTTGAAATCTAATTCAACCCTGTATCAACAGTTAGAATCAGCCAATACCAGTATGCGACGTCGGAGGCTAAAGTTCTACGGGCACCTACAACAGGCTTACCAAGAAGATCTTCTCCTTGGTTAAAAGCTACAAGACTGGAAGCCTGTGGCTTAATGAAGTACAAAAGGACTTGGATTCGGCTGGAATTGCTGACCTTGATGTAGAAGATCGTTCTAAATTTTGTGCTATGGTAGAATCTTGGACCCCACCACCTAGAGTCCCTAAATGTCGGAAGCCCCTTTCGCAGGAGAGAAAGGAGAAATTATCAGCAGGACTGAAGAGATATTGGGAACGGGAAAGAGCATCGTAGAAGAACTAGTCATAAGCGTTCCGTAGTGGGCTTAAATCAATAATAATATGTTCATTATTATCATTAGGGGAAAATGACTTGGACGGTTTTACTACCGATCACTTATCTTCCTCTATTGTTATTTTGAAATACTTTGTGTCAGTTCAGTAGAAGTATTCAATATCGTCCATAACACAAACCGGGCTTGTTCTTATCTACATTCCAGATTCTGTTTCTTTTCACTGTACTACTGGAAAGAGAGATGTGAACTTAAGGATAAAAAATTGACCAGAATATGATTTAAAAGAAATTACATTTTAATTGAGTTAAATAAGACACTCACATGAACATTTATAACAATGTTAAATAAATACCGGTAACTAATGACTTATGAACTTTGGTACACCAGCATGGAGTTCTTTGGAAATGTGTTCTTTGGTATACACTTTCAGATCCAAAAGTACAACTTCA
Organism: Meconema thalassinum; assembly: GCA_946902985.2. Taxonomy (NCBI): domain Eukaryota; kingdom Metazoa; phylum Arthropoda; class Insecta; order Orthoptera; family Tettigoniidae; genus Meconema; species Meconema thalassinum. The sequence continues at coordinate 3,401,343 of OX336392.1, read as the reverse complement.
AAATATATTACATATTATATACAAGTACATTCGATGTTTACAACTATGTAATTCCCTGGTACATTGAACATATGGCAATTAATTTCAAGAAATTACATTCAAAGCATTTTGTTCACAGTACTATTTAAACCTTTATTGTCTGGATGCATTTCGATTCAGTTATCATTTTGGAAAACAGGCAAATTGACTAGTATAATATTACACTCTCTACTTTAAAGCAAGGATTCTATAAGAAAGGAACTTATCTGAGCAAAATGAGTACAGAAACTAAACTTCTGTTTGGTTATTGCTCTGTCAGAGGCGTGTTATTTCTGCTCCTGTCTGGCTTGCTTTATTCTGCTGATCACTACCGGTGCCCGTCGGGAAGAATCTAACGGTCTGACTGCTCCCATCGGCCACTGGTGACGTCACATCCAAGCAATCACAGCTGAGACTGGAATCAGAAAGTGTTGGATCTCCAGGGTACTTGGGAAGCAAGAGGAGAGACTCGGTGGATTTAGTGGGCTGCACATAACGGTGGTGGTGGTGGTGGTGATGGTGGTGGCTGTGACCAGACGCTTGGGGCTGCCGGCGATCACCTCTGCATTGTGACGACCCAGCACTACCACTTGCCTGCAAAAAGTACCAGAATAGCATTAAGCTCACCGGACAAAAACAGAAATAAGTCATAGTGGTGGCTGCGCAATTGCAATGTTGCAGAGATACAGTATCACATTCTGAATACTGCAAGACAATTTCCATGTACACAGGGCTTAACCTAGGATATAGTCCCCACGTCATGGGAGATGGAAGAATGGGACTGCGGGGCGAGGTAGCTGTGAAGGTCCTACATAAACCCTCAAAAGTGACGACCAAACTTGGGCCCAACCGCAACACGGGCGGAAGAGGTCATGCCAGATGAACTGGCTATAAAGGCGCAACTCACCTCTTGTTTGCGGCAGTCCATTGAAGTTCTGGTGCTGGAAGCTGCATATCTCATTCTTTATGTGCCGCAGATAATGGTTCGAGAATCATAGTGTGTGGGTCACTACCTGGCAAGTAGAGATCCACCTTGATGTGGCACCCTTTTCTGCCATTCCTCTTAGACCAATGGCGATGGGACAAGGGCGACGGAAGCAGGTTTTGGGTTAACTGAAATCTTCTAGTCTGGACCTGCACGTTGGTCGCCTCTCTGAGACCCTGTGACTACTCAGGGATACGGTCCTGCATCTGTGACTGGGCAGGCCTATTTAGGATCACCGCTGTCCACCCCGAATGGGGAAGGCCCTAGAAAACATCGGAAGTCACCCTCCAAACCTGTCTGTGAAACCGCATCCAGAGGATAACCTCATATTTGCGGTCGAAGCAAATGCAAATCCAAATAGATGATTATTGGCGCATGGACAATAACAGGTCAGAAAGAAGAACTGCTCTCATCACCCATGAGCTGGATGTTGCTGCCCTGAGCGAGATCTCAACAGGGTACACTATCTTCGGGAAGAGCAACGTCACATTCATGGTGTAGGTTTTGCAGTGAAGACTGCATGAACATCGAATCGCACCCTCTGCAATAAATGAAAGACTCATAACTCTCCGTATACCTCTTTCGAGAGGCAGGTTCATTACACTTATTTCCTCATATGCCCCCACTCTTACGGATGATGAGGACTCCAAGAACTATTTACTCACCAGAGTGACTTCCACTGACAAACTCGTACTACTAGGAGACTTCAATGCCAGAGTGGGGAGAGACAGTCAATTATGGGGAAGAGTCATGGGAAATCATGGTATAGGGAACTGCAATGCTAATGACCTATTACTTCTTGGCCTATGTGCTGAGCATAAACTATAACTCACCAACACACATTTCGACTCCCAGACCGCTTCGAGACCACGTGGATGCATCCACGTTATAAACACCATTATGCCATCACCCGACAGCGTGACAAGAATGACGTCCTGACCATGAAGGCAGCACTGTAATTCCGAAACATGTACGCATAACGACGCTAAAATAAAATTGTGTTGATTAGGCGGAAAATTTGGAAATCTTAAATTTTCATAAGCAGCACTATACATCGATGACTGTTGGACAGATCGCAGACTCCTTGATAGTCGATTTAGGATTTCTAACAACAAAAGGCCACGTTCGCACTTTATGAATCCGTCCAGGAGGAAGTTCAACACCTCGAGGCTCCTTAAGGGGAGACTGTACTCCCTATACCAACAATGTTAAATTACCAACTTTGAGGTACACTTTCCTCCGAGACTATCCATTCTATATGAATGAAATTTTATACACTTGTTTCATGCTTTCTTTTGTGCCGTGTGACATTTTTTAAGAGTCTCAAATTGAAAAAAATAATTTTTATGCATTTTTGAAAATTGTGTGAAACTATTTCATTTTTTTGCATATAAAACACTGTATGTACCGTACAAATTTCTATGGGACGTGGGACCTTGAATAAATGTCATAATGTGTTTTTATATTGGTCGAATAAGCACTGAAAATTTCATTTCATTCATGTTGGATAGTTTCCGAGAAAAGTGTACCTTTATGTAAAAAAATAAGTTTTGAGATAATTGGTGTTAAAGTTACGACATGATACTCGAATGGCACCAAAACATTCCAGGTCCATAATCATGATCATTATCGTTCTCTGCATCCTCCGTGGCCCTTTAAAGTTGTCTGGACTGTTTCTTCACGATTTCCAACCCTTCCAGCCCTTTTCACATGGACCGTATCAATATGTCACCATGTTCACACTAGGCTACAGTCATCAACAATGTTACCCTACAAAGGTATTTTGTTACAAATCATATTATTAAAAGACTCAAGCAAGGCCCTTTCTTCTCACAATGCTGTCACATAATTTACTCTTCATAAAATTACAAACAGCAGCTAACAGTAGCTCTATATCTACAATAATGATGTTCCTATTCCATGATGTTTTACTAGTACAATCGTCATAATCTTCACATACACTCTCATTTACACTCGTATCAGTAGAAGACAAGCTTTCATTTCGAGGCACTACAAATATTTACACTTGGAGAACATTGCGTATCCCCACTCTCACCATTATCACCATGTACACTAGTTTCCGAATTGTTTACACTATCCTCAGTATTTGCAGGTATACCAATAATCTGCTTTCTCTCAGGACCTCCTTTGCGCTTTGCATATACTGTATTCTTCTTAGACGTGGAATTCTTATCACACGAAGTCAAAAACTCGCATTTCCATAGAAGCAACAACGAACATGGAGGGAAACAAATGAATAACGTAATGTGGATGCAGAGCTACAACATACATAAACAAAATTCCCAGAATAAGTCAGAGAACTATTATAAACACGATATAACATGGAGAATAACTTGAAGGAAGAAATGGGGGCATGGCACATAGTACAGTGGGCGATTTGAATTGCCATTTTAAGCCCTTAAAAATGTCTTTCAAGAAAGAGACTATTTTATTCCAATAAATAAGAGTCCAAACTACCATAAAATGAAAAAAAAAAAAATAAAAAAAAAAATAATCAAAAATTGTCATCAAAACCGACTACAGTCTCCCCTTAATGAAAGTGCTGCTGAAGGATACAGATACTGACCAATACAAGGGATGATGACAGTCATTACAGAATCAGCAGAGGAGGCTATCGGTGCCAAGACTGGTCATTCTGAAACTCATCAGTGCAAAACAGGATGCTGGCCTATCCCCTTTCACAAACCCCATGCTCCAGAGAAGCAAAGACTTGTCAAGCTAAAATTCGTGAGATAATAAACAACCGGTGGCAAATTAAAGCCAAAGAACTTGAGAATATTTCAGACGCTAGAGACCTACGCTACTTTCATGTGGGACTGAAGGAGCTCCTCTTCGGGTACTCTAAAAGATGCTGATACTTACCGACAGCCAGGACATCTTGGAACGATGGAGTTAGTTATTGTTGTTTTAAGGGACAGAACTACGAGGTCATCTGCCCCTTTGGAACGATGGAAAGACCATTTCACTCTTAAATCGTCGCTCTACCACGGCTAAATATTTTCTATGATTTGTTCCTCAACATCCTCTTCATCCCTGGATGGCAACACCTCCAACTTTCCGTGATTTTGACAAAGCTTGCAGTAACCTGAGACCAAGGAAGACTCCAGGACCAAACAAGATCCCTCTGGAACTCATTCAAAATGGAGGCTTACCCCTAAACACTAGGCTCTTTTACATGATCCTCTTAATCTGGGAAACCCAAAAGATACCTCCCGACTGGAAGAACGCCACCATTGTTACTATCTTCAAGAAAGGCGATCGCAGTATCTGTGGAAACAACCGAGGTATATCCCTCCTTTCCACAGTAGGAAAAGATTTTGCCAGAATCCTATTGAATCGACTCCAAACTATCTCGGAGAGAATTCTTCCTGAATCCCTGTGTGGATTCCGTACTTCCCGAGGAAGAATTGACATTGTAACGTGTTTTTCGAGGGTTTTTTATGCAACTGGCATAAGTCAGTAGGAAGCCATTCTATATTTATTTACGCGGCAAATTGTTCAGCCAAGATAATTTTTCATGTTAATTTATTATTATTATTAATTTATTATAATTATTATTAAGATATTTTCGGAGCATTTTATAAAAATTATAAGCATACAGATAGGTTTTCTATGTCTTAGAAAACGCTAACAAGCAAATTATTACGAACGACGATATCATAGAAAATTATGCGATTACGGAATTTTACGGAGTTTTCGTCAGTTAGGGTATATTGAGAGACGTGACTCACTGGGAATTCTAATACAAGCTGATTCCTGTCGAGGAGCATGACGCAATCTTGGGTCGCATCGTCAAGAAGAGGCGAATTGTTGAAACGGAACCCTGTCGCCGAGTGTAATGACCCGGAGGAGGAGAAGATCGCGTGGTGGTTCAGCCAATCAGGGGAGACGACGTAAGCTAGTTGGGACTGAAGAGTGGGGAGCCGGCATGTGGATATATATCGTTCGACGCGCCGTGAAACGCGGACAATCTGTGTAGAACTTGCAGTGTACGGTCGCAAGTGCGTGACGCTCCGATGTTCAGTGGAGTTAGCGACGAACTTTTGTAAAACGTAACCAGTGCGGTTTTACGAGAGTTTGGGTCCGATGTACGGACCATAGAATTATCTAATCTACCAGAATATCATCAAATTTCGACGGAGATGACGACGTCCAGGAGACTGTGGGAAGCACACAGCATCATCAAGAACGAGGGAAATGCTTTGGCAATTTCCAGGGGTAAGCGCTAATGACGCAGAAATACGCAATCTCTCATTTTTCTTTGTTTTATATTTCATAATTCAGTAACTTCATAGCTTGGAAATAAGAGTAAAATCAATTTATCAGACTCCGTTTTCACGTAATTTTCTATCGGTAATATTCAAATCATAACGCTCCAATTTAAATTTTAAACTTATTATTATTATTAATTTTGCTATACTTGTTTTATATAATAAATTCATTTCTTTTACAATGCAATCTTTGCTTTCAGTAGGTAGCATTAGATATAGACCAATTCCTTCTCCTGATACAATTGTTTGTTGGGTTAATGATCAAATCATACCACGATCTGAGTGAATAGAGTCTTGAATGTGTTCTGCCAGAGCTAGACGTTGTTAAATACAAATTTAGATTTCAACATTGCATTGAGGTCTTGGCGCCCATTAAAACAACATAGCTTAGGCAAAGGTAAACAGTTACATTTCTCTCCCAACAGTGTGGGCTAGCGAAACCATTACATTTGTACGCTCAACGTGGAGCAAAGTAAATACCGTTTCACTTGTCATCCCAGCCTAAGCCAAAACGTTACAATTGTCGCCGACAACTTGGGGCTGAAAACCTAATAACATTTGTGGAAGGAGAAGGGTATATATTTCTGTGCCTGTATTTTGGGGGTTATTTGTCTTTATCAGTGTATATCATTATGGGGGATGAGAAAGAAAGACAGATGAGGTTACGTAGTGGTCATCAACTGGAGAATGATGATACGAGCAGTGTGTCGAGTGATGGTAGTACCGGGGTAGCGGAGGTAAATCCCGATACTGAAACAGGGAGTGTAGGCGGCCAACCAGAATTAAAAACTTTACTTCTCGAGTTCATGTATCAGAACAAAGTTAGTAGTGATGCTTTAAATGCAAAATTAGAACAGAATAATGCAAAATTAGAACAAAACAGTAGGGAAAATAAAGAAAGTACAGAAGCTTTAAATGCAAAATTAGAACAGAATAATGCAAAATTAGAACAAAACAGTAGGGAAAATAAAGAAAGTACAGAAGCGTTAAATGCAAAATTAGAACAGAATAATGCAAGATTAGAACAAAACAGTAAGGAAAATAGAGAGAGTACTGAAACTTTAAATGCTAAATTAGAACAAAACAGTAGGGAAATGAGTGACAAATTCGAACTGATTAGAGGTGAGATCAGGGGGGTGATGGAAGAAAAGGCTAAAGAGATTATTGCAGATGTAGACAGAAAATTAGGAAAAGTACAGGAGGAGTTGGAAATTAGAATCAGTACACAGGCTGAAAATTTAAAAGAACTAGTGCAACTGGAAACACAGCAGGTCAAAAAGCAATTGGGGGGAGAAATTGACAAAATTCAGGTAGCTACTAAAGAGGTTAAGGAACAGCTGGGGGGTAGAATGGAGAAAGTCCACTCACAAATAGTTGCAGAAGTAAATGATTTAAGAGAGAGTAATAGGGAAAGCATTAGCAAGATTGAGGAGAAACAAGCAAAGCTATATGATAAAGTAGAAGAATCAGAAGGAAACATTAAATTAACAGTAAACAGTATTGAGAGGAAGGCTGAGGAGAAAATCGCAGAATTAGAGTTAAAATTAAAAGCTAGGATCAGGCAAGAAAATAGTCAGAATAGGCCAGTTTTTGTGAATAGCACACACAGGGAGGTAGAACTGGGTAAGTTCAGCAATCGACAGGGGTGCCCAATGGAGTTCATGAACACTATAGAAAATAAATTCGGGGAAAGGTTGGAAAATGGTAGTATTGAGTGGTGCCAGGTAGTTGAAATTTTAGAACAAGTGTTTGTGGGGGAAACGAGGAATTGGTTTGCTGTCTACAGAGACAAGTTTACTGATATCAATGATTTTAAAATGAAATTCTGTGAAAAGTTCTGGAATGAGGTTATTCAGTCGCAGCATCGTGAGGGAGTAGTGTGTGGTAAATATAACCCTAAAGGAAGCTCCACTATGACCGAATACTTTTTAGGGCAGGTATTAGTGTGTAAATATCTGGATGGCTTGAAGGAGGAAAGTGATGTGGTAAGGTTGCTACTTAGGCACTTTCCCTATAGGATCAAGGAGGCTGCTTGTATCCAGAATGTAAAGACTATATCACAAGTAGAAAATTTGTTAAGCACATTTGATGCACTAGGGAGAGGGGGTTATGATGACAATTTCAATCGGAACCAGGGTAATAATAATAATAGACCTAATGAAGCCAGGCATCAAGAAGTTCAAGGGAACGGTGGCGAAGGGGCCAACGCTCAAAATAGAAATAATAATAATCAGCTAAATCAGAACAGAGGAAATGGCTATGGTAATCAGTATCAAGGGAGGAACAATGATTTCAGGGGAAATCAAGGGAGGAACAATGATTACAGGGGAAATCAAGGGAGAAACAATGATTTCAGGGGAAATCAAGGGAGAAATTATAATGACAATAATTACAACCAGAATAGGGGTCAAGGAAGAGGACAGCCTAGTGGTAGTAATATACAGCCAAACAATGACAACACAGCCCAGAACAACCAGACTAGTTCAGTAGTTAGTAGTACTACGGCCAGCTGTAGCGGTTCTTTAAACGCGAACCAGGCTGCGAAGTAAGGTCAGAATCTCAGTCTGTAGCATGCCCTGTCCATACAATTATACAGGAACCCTATGACCTAAATGTAAGAAATGAATTATTACATGAACTAAATGATGAAGGTATTATTCAGGAAGTGGTTAGTAAGAGCCCCATAGTTAAATTTAACGTGTCCGAGGCGTACACAGATGTTTTAATTGATAGTGGTTGTATGAAGAGTTGCATAAGTAGTGCATTTTATGATAAAATGAAAGGAACTGGAGTAAATTTTGAGGAGATGCCAATTAAAAGCACTTTTGTTATCACAGCTGTTGGGAAGAGGTCTAAAGTAATTTCTAAGCAAGTTTTAGTAGACATTAAAATTAATAATCATGTAGAGAAGCAGATTTGCCTTGTAATTCCAAATTTAGTATTCAGTGTTATCTTGGGTTCAGAGTGGCTAAGTAGAGTGTCTGGTAACTTATGTTATGATGTAGGGAGTTTGAAATTTAAATGGGGAGATTCTGAAGTAGAAGTAGCGTTCAATGACCATATTCAGAGGAGTAGTATTGTAGGTGTGATTTGTACTTTAATTGAGATATCGCCAGCCGTAGAGCGGGGTTCTCCATGTTTTGTGGGCAGTGTGATTACGAACGGAAGTCTAGAGGACTCGTTACGTGATGCTGCATTTCAGGGAGATATAGAGGTGGAACAATGCGTTCGGCTCTATGATGTGTTATGGTGTAATAGGAGAGTGTTTGAGGATCGCATTGGTATGGCCAATTGCTATACCCATTCATTGAACGTTATTGATAGGTCAGTATTCACAGGACATAGATATCCTGTACCTTTCGCTTATCAGAGTGCAGTTGAGGCACAAATTAATCAGATGCTTGAAGATGGGATTATTGAGCACTCGAACAGTCCATATGTTAATTCTTTGATCACGGTACCCAAGACCGACGGCACTGTTCGTATTTGTTTAGACGCTCGTTTGGTTAACAGTAGAATTAGTTCAGATCAGCTGAAATCTATGTCAATAGAGGAATTAATGCAAACATTTGAGGGGAAGAAGTATTTCACTTGTGTAGATTTGAGTTCCAGTTTTTGGCAAGTGCCACTTATGTACGAAGATAGACCATTTACAGCTTTTAGTCATAAATATAACCTTTATCAATTTTGTAGAACACCTTATGGGTTAAAGAGTAGTTCAGCAGCTTTAATTAGGGCTTTAAACATCGCATTAGGGGATGACACAGGAGAGTTTGTAACCATTTACATAGATGATATGGTAATTAGTTCACGCAGTTTTGAGGAGCATCTACATCATTTAAATATAGTTTTTCAGAAGTTAGATCAGGCAGGGTTCACTTTGAAGCTGTCTAAGTCGTCATTCTGTCAGTCAGAAGTGACATTTTTAGGTCATAGAGTGTCGAGTAGAGGTGTAACACCAGAAGAAAGTAGGGTTAATAAGATACTTAACGCAGAGGTGCCACAGAATGTTAAACAGTTAAAAACTTACCTGGGAATTTGCAACTTTTTCAGGAGGTTCGTTCTTAAATACTCAGGGTTGGTAGAACCATTCAGGGAATTGCTTAAAAGTGGGACTCGGTGGAGATGGGAGTCCAAGCATGAACAGGCTTTTAGAGCGCTGAAGGAAGGTTTTGAGAAAGCTGTAGTGCTGAAATATCCGTTAAAAGATAAGGAATATGTGGTTATGACAGATGCTTCACACATAGGCATTGCTGGAGTATTATGTCAGAAGGATGATGAGGGTAATCTGTGCATTGTATCTTTAGCCTCGCGAGGACTGACTGCAGCAGAGAAAAGATACACGATTACTGAGTTAGAGCTTTTAGGTATTGTTTTCAGTTTAGGGAAATTTAGAATGTATTTAGTAGGGGGGAAATTTGAGATCCACACAGATCACCATGCATTACTGTATATGAGGACTTGTAAACTCAGTTCTAACAGAGTTAGTAGGTGGATTCTTGCTCTGCAGGAATACGAATTCACAGTAAAATATATTAAAGGTAAAGATAACATTCTTGCAGACATGCTATCGAGGGACACTAATTTATGTAGGGATTATCCTGTGGTTAAAGCAGAGGACGGTATTTTAATATGTGCATGTGTGGACAGTAGCAACAGGGCATCGTTACAGACACTGAGAAATATGCTAGTGGAGCAACGTGATGACGTTAAGTTAAAGGAGCCACTGGCTAGGTTGGAAATAGGTGAAGAAGAGTATGTGAAAGTAGGACGGTTCACGTACAAGATGCAGGATGGGCTTCTTGCAAGGAAATGTAGGAATAATCGGTGGGCAATATGTGTTCCTGCCACTTTGCGGGAGGAGCTAATTTGGTTCATTCATAGGGAATTAGGACACTTTGGTGCTGCCAAGGTCTTCTATGAAATTGGTCGTGACTTCATTTGGAGTAAAATGGGAAGGGACGTTAGGAGGATTTTAGCTAAGTGTGACACCTGTCAAAGGAGTAAATATCCAGTTAAATATTTAGTGGGGGAGAGATCTGCAGTTCTCACCAGTAGTCCCGGCGAACTACTGTGTGTGGATTTATTTGGCCCGATCGTTAAAGGACAGTACGGCTACGAGTACATTTTTATAGTTATTGACGCTTTTAGTAAGTATGTCAAGCTATATCCGCTAAGGAAAGCCACGGGACTAGCGTGTAGCCGTCTGATCATTAATAAGTATGTACCTGAGTTTGGCATTCCTCTCAGGATACTATCTGACAGTGGACCACAGTTTACTGCAAAGAAATGGAGAACCAGTATGCAGGAAGCTGGTATAACACACGTTCATTCCTCTGTAAGGTACCCTCAGGGTAATTCTGCAGAGCGTCCATTAAGGGAAGTGGCTCGTCTTTTTCGAACTCTAGTGCATGACAAGCATGCGGCCTGGGTTGGACATCTTCCCAAGGTCGAGACTTGGCTGAATTCTGTCCAGCATGAGAGCACGAAATTGACGCCATACGAAGTTCACTTCGGAAATAGACCACAAAATGAACTAGCGAGGGTGTTGGGATTAAATGAGGGTAAGCAACCGGGGATGGATTACATTGTCCAGTTGGCGAAACAGAATTTATCTAAATCAGCACAAAAGAGAATTCGCCAACAAAAAGAAACTAAATTTGACCTATTCGAGCCGGGAGACAGAGTCTTACTTAGAGTGCCGAAACAGTCAAATAAGCTAGAGAAAGTCATGTCCAAGTTCTTTTATCTCTACGAGGGCCCATTTATAGTTTCCAAACGTATTGGCAAAACAGCATATGTGCTGGAGAATAGTGAGGGAAACAGATTATACGGGACGTATAATATACATAGACTACGAAAATATGTGTCATAAAGTGAGTGTGTTTAGCTGGCGAGCCAGCCTATCAAATGAGTAAGTGTGGTATCTGGTGCGTGGAAGATCTGGTCTTAAGGCAGGCGTATCGGAAGTCACACAGGGGGGTAGTATGTAAGTAAATGAGAGTTTTTAAGGTACAGGGAAATATGACGGGATTGTCGGATGCTGTTGAGCACTAAATTGTCTCGATGCACCAAGGCCATTTTGGCAGCGCTGATGGGTTCCCATTTATCTCCAAGAGATGGGGGAGCGCTTGTATAGGGCTTGTTAGCTTAAGGCGTCCACGAGATAAAAGATGGGCCATCAGAATGCGAGACAGTCCTTCATGAAACTCATACATATCAGCACACGTGATTTCTGTTTACGGCCTCGCCATGTAAGATTTGTAAGTGTGTAATTTAAGGTAATTTGTACAAAGGTATTATTTGTGTCAGGAGAAATGGTCTGTGTTGAGAACTAGTATTAAGTAGAATATGGTCTACGGGAACTTAAGAAGACAGGGCGATTACGGCACAGAAATATTTGGTGTTATATGTAATGCGCATTTACTGTTTTTTTTTTTTCAGAAGTCAATATTAATTTAATCTACTTCAAAGAGAGATTAAGTATTATGGTCACGAGGCGCTGCCACAATCGTGTGCTCAGTGATAAGTAGGATTAAATTTCACCATAAGGAAGGGACCTCCAGTGAAATTAGGAAGTTCAATGATGATATAAATATATCAGAACACCTTCAATGCGTGTGATATGACATCATAAATACATAGTGCTCACACATTAATTATGTCTATTTCTCCAACATAGAGCAATTTGAGAGGCGGAAATATCCATGGAACACTATTCTATATGTAAAACATTGGACTGGTTGCAAAGTGCAATCCATAGTGACAACAAACTTTGACGCAAAGTGCGTGAAGAAAAATTATGAGTGTATATATCTGTAATTTAGGGTGATTTCATTTATGTAATATGTATTTTGGATGGGGTTTATTAACGTGTCTGGGATAATCGGATAATGGACCGTCGTCACGGTAAATCATCCGATGATCCGAGGCGAATATGTAACGTGTTTTTCGAGGGTTTTTTATGCAACTGGCATAAGTCAGTAGGAAGCCATTCTATATTTATTTACGCGGCAAATTGTTCAGCCAAGATAATTTTTCATGTTAATTTATTATTATTATTAATTTATTATAATTATTATTAAGATATTTTCGGAGCATTTTATAAAAATTATAAGCATACAGATAGGTTTTCTATGTCTTAGAAAACGCTAACAAGCAAATTATTACGAACGACGATATCATAGAAAATTATGCGATTACGGAATTTTACGGAGTTTTCGTCAGTTAGGGTATATTGAGAGACGTGACTCACTGGGAATTCTAATACAAGCTGATTCCTGTCGAGGAGCATGACGCAATCTTGGGTCGCATCGTCAAGAAGAGGCGAATTGTTGAAACGGAACCCTGTCGCCGAGTGTAATGACCCGGAGGAGGAGAAGATCGCGTGGTGGTTCAGCCAATCAGGGGAGACGACGTAAGCTAGTTGGGACTGAAGAGTGGGGAGCCGGCATGTGGATATATATCGTTCGACGCGCCGTGAAACGCGGACAATCTGTGTAGAACTTGCAGTGTACGGTCGCAAGTGCGTGACGCTCCGATGTTCAGTGGAGTTAGCGACGAACTTTTGTAAAACGTAACCAGTGCGGTTTTACGAGAGTTTGGGTCCGATGTACGGACCATAGAATTATCTAATCTACCAGAATATCATCAAATTTCGACGGAGATGACGACGTCCAGGAGACTGTGGGAAGCACACAGCATCATCAAGAACGAGGGAAATGCTTTGGCAATTTCCAGGGGTAAGCGCTAATGACGCAGAAATACGCAATCTCTCATTTTTCTTTGTTTTATATTTCATAATTCAGTAACTTCATAGCTTGGAAATAAGAGTAAAATCAATTTATCAGACTCCGTTTTCACGTAATTTTCTATCGGTAATATTCAAATCATAACGCTCCAATTTAAATTTTAAACTTATTATTATTATTAACTTTGCTATACTTGTTTTATATAATAAATTCATTTCTTTTACAATGCAATCTTTGCTTTCAGTAGGTAGCATTAGATATAGACCAATTCCTTCTCCTGATACAATTGTTTGTTGGGTTAATGATCAAATCATACCACGATCTGAGTGAATAGAGTCTTGAATGTGTTCTGCCAGAGCTAGACGTTGTTAAATACAAATTTAGATTTCAACATTGCATTGAGGTCTTGGCGACCATTAAAACAACATAGCTTAGGCAAAGGTAAACAGTTACATTTCTCTCCCAACAGTGTGGGCTAGCGAAACCATTACATTTGTACGCTCAACGTGGAGCAAAGTAAATACCGTTTCACTTGTCATCCCAGCCTAAGCCAAAACGTTACAACATGATCTTCTGCATAAGACAACTGCAGGAGAAATCATCATCATCATCTTGCACAGTTTCCAGCCACTGGCCGGGTCTGTTTGGAACACAAGCCTCTCCAACGTCTTCTGTCTTCCCACCATCTCTCAGCCTCCACCCTTGTCCAGTCTTCTCCTCTCTTCTTCACGCTTTCTTCCACCCCCTTCAGCCACCTGTCTCTTGGTCTCTTTCCTTCCCACTTCGTCTCATGTACTCTCCTGGGTATCCTCTTCTCCTCCATTCGTTTTACTTGTCCATACCATCTAAGTCTAGATTTCTCTATACCATCCTGTAATGGTTCCTCCTTCATTAATTCTCTGGTCCTCTCATTTCTTATTCTGTCCATCTTTGTAGCTCCAATACTGCTTCTCAAGAACCTCATCTCACTGGCCTGTACTTTGCTCTTCTCCCTTCCTATCATAACCCAGGTCTCCGAGGCATACGTCAGGATAGGGACATAGTACGTCCGATATATGATCTTTTTGCTGTTCTGAGGGACATCCTTGCTCCATAACATGCTTCTCACACTCCTCCGAAATGCTTCTGCCTGCCTCCCCCGCTCATTTATTTCTCTATCATTTCTTCCATTATCTTGTATCAGGCTTCCCAGATACTTGAAACTCTCCACTTCCTTCAGCTGTTCCCCACCAATTGTTATTCCCATTGTGGTTCTTTCCTTCTTCCTTGTTGTGATCACCATCTCACTCTTATTTATGCTAAATTTCATCCCATATCCTTGTATTATTCCTTCCCACACGTCCAACTGTTCCTGTACCTCCTCCTCCTTGTTTCCCCAAATCATCAAATCATCTGCAAACACCATTGCTTTCATCTTTCCTTCCCCAATTACTTGTGCCACTCGGGTCATTATGTCATCCATCACCACAATGAAAAGTAACGGTGACAGTGCACTTCCTTGTTTCAAGCCGTTTCTTTGTTCCAACCAGTCTGATCTCTCTCCTCCCACTTTCACACAGCTCACGCTTCCCTTGTACATCTCCTTTATCCTCTTTATAGTCCATTTCTCTACTCCTCTATCCTCCAGTGACTTCCATACTTTGTTTCTGCATACACTGTCATATGCTTTCTCAATGTCCAGGAAGGCCATCAGTAGATCTGTTCCATACTCATAGTGCTGTTCTTGTAACTGCCTTACAGCAAAAATCAAATCCACTGTGGACCTTCCTGCTCTGAAGCCATGTTGTTCTTCCCTCAACCCTCCATCTATCCTTGTCCTAATTCTCTTTTCCAAAACTTTCTCGAAGATCTTTGCACAATGGCTCATCAGTGTTATTCCCCGATAGTTTCTGCAATCTGTTCTACTACCTTTCTTGAAGATCGGGACAATGATTCCTTTTTTCCAGTCCTCTGGGGTCTTCCTTTCCTTCCATGCTGTCCTCATCACTCGGTACAGCCACTGTATCCCCACCTCTCCTGCTGCTCTCACCATCTCCACACTCAACTCATCCACACCCGGTGCCTTCCCTCCTTTCATCTTGTTCACTGCATCTTCCACTTCTTTCCATGTTAACTCCTTTTCTGTTTGCAGTTCATCTTCCTCTTCCCCGATTTCTTCCTCCTCACCATCTTTTCCATTTGGGTTCAGAAGTTCTTCAAAATATTCTTTCCACATTTTCTTCAGTTCTTCCCTATTTTCTATCTCTTATCCCCTTTTGTTCACCATTCTAACATAATCCGTAGGATCCTTCCGCCTCTTATTTTTTACCATCCCATACAGGACCTTTTTTGTACCTTCACTATCCTCCTCCATCATCTTTGTCCACTCTTCTATCCACTTCCTTCTCTCCTCCGCCACCACTCTCTTCGCCTCCTTCTTTCTTTCCTGGTACTCTTCCCTTGTCTCTACCGTCCTATTTTGATACCACCTCCTAAAGGCTCTATTCTTTTCCCTTACAGGGGCCGATAGCCTAGATGTTAGGCCCCTTAAAACAACAATTATCATCATCATCATCTTTTCCCTTACTATATCTTTTGTCTTCTCATTCCACCATGGTGTTTCCTTCCACCTCGTCTTACTACTTGTCCTCCCACATACTGCTTCTGCTGCACCCACTAGTGTCTTCTTAAATCTAACCCATTCCTCTTCCACCCCTCTTTCTTCATCTGTTGGAATTTCTTCCTTTACCATTTTGAGGTACTCGACCCTTCTATCCCCTTCTGTCAGTTTCCATATCCTTATACGTCTTTCCTGGTTCTCAGTCCCTTTCTTCTCCTTACTGCCTCTCAGGTTCATTACCAGCAATCGATGGTCGCTATCCAGGTTCTCCGATGGTATAACCTTGATGTCCGTGATGTTCTTATTTAGTTCTTTCTCATACAGTATATAGTCGACCACCGACTTCCTGGTCAAGTCATCACTGTACCATGTGATTGTGTGGCTCTCTCTTTTCTTAAACCAGGAGTTCCCAACTAGCAGGCTGTTCCTCTGGCAGAAGTCCAACAGTCTCTTTCCTTCCTCATTTCTTCCGCCCCAACCCTCTGGTCCTAGAACACTCTCATACCCTTGTCTTTCTCTTCCTACATGGGCATTGAGGTCCCCCATAACAATCATATTTCTTCCTACCAGCTGCTTCTGCAATTCCTCTTCAAACTCCTCCTTCTCTTCAGAGGCGCAGCAGGAGAAATGCAGAGAACAAATGTCACCTCTGTTCTTAGTCTTTCATGTTCTTGAGAAAGCCTTCGATACTGTTCCCAGAAATGCAATGTGGTTGGCTTTAGTGCGCTTTTGACGTCCGGAACATTTAGTTGGATTGATTCAAGCACTCCATGGTGGTAGAGTCGGGCAGGGGAAATCAGATATCGGTATGATGGAGGGCTATTCAACCAGACCTGACTTCGTTCCAAAAGATTAACCAATATTCACCAGGTTACAGAATGGCAATATTCTGATGACAATGCTTCACCACCCCATACATCTGAAGAGCTGCAAAAGTCTATCAACTGCTTCAGGAGTTGGCCTTACCATAAACTTTCAGAAGACCAAAGTATTAGCTCAACCTGTTCCTGGAACCTCTCTCCCAGGTTTCGATATTACCATACCTTGGGAGTATTCTGTCTACGCAATGTACTGTTGAGAAAGACATGGATAACAGAATCCGAGCTGCGCATGCAGCGTTTGGAGGTCTCCCACGTCGTGTATTCCAGAACGAAGATCTAAGAATCTGTACAAAACTAATCATTCCTACGTTGCTCTATGGATGTGAGACCTGAAGCTTATACCGCCAGACCATAAAAAAACTGGAACGCTTTCACCTGCAGAAACTCCGTTCCAATATGCACATCAAATGGGATGACTATATAACGAATGCTGCGGTTCTCGAGAGAGCAGAGATGAAGAGCATAGAGGCCATCATCATTAGTTACCGGCTCAGATGGATCGGTCATGTCCAACGCATGAATGACGACAGACTCCCACGGAAAATCCTGTACAGCGAGCTCAGCACGGGCAAGAGACCTCTAGGACACTTCGGAAGCGTTACAAAGACCAGCTTAAGCAAACCTTGAGGAGTGTAGCCATTGATCCTGATAATTGGCATACACTTGCAGAAGATGGCACACGTTGGCGTGCAGCCACTCAGCTGCGGTTTCACATTTTGAAGAAGAACGCCGACGGCAGGAAATGGAAACTCGTCAGAGGAGTAAGCTGCGCCAGATATTACCACGTACTCCACCTTCCATCATCCGCATCGTGCGCAGCCGTATGTTCTATGCCAGAATTGGTCTGTTGAGTCACCAGCGAGTGGATGCAAATTAGTATTGCAGGAAAGAAACGTACACTCGGATACGAGTATCGTCCGACGACGATGATGTTGGATGCTGTCCCATTAGTTTGGTTGTGTGAAGAAGTGATATACGGAAAATTGATTTTGGAAGGTTGGTATTTTTACTTCGTTGCTCATTCCTAGGGTTGGTTGAGTGAGAGAATGTCCCCCATCATGCTCCATGAGTGAGGTTAGGTTTGGTGTGGTTGGTACCTGAAGGCAATTGTTGGTGTTTTGAGGTATATGGAGGTGGTGTTCTTCACTTCATCTTGGGTCATGGAGCGTGATGCTTTTGTGGTATGATCCAAGCAAGCTCTTCAAAGGAAGATTGGTTTTTGAAGGATGGTCGGAATTTAAAGGAAGTTTGGGTTTCAAAGAAAGGTTGGATTTTGAAGGACAGTGATTTTGAAGAATTGAAGATTGGTTGGTACCTTAAGACATTTGGGTTTTGAGTGTGCTACCTGGTGCTGGTTGGTTGCACTATTAGCCTACGTGTGAGGGGTTGGAATCTTGAGCGTGCTGCTTGGGGCAGTTTTGATGTGTGTGTTGTTGTTGCTTGTACAGCAGGTTGTTGAATGTGAGGAGGTGATGTGGTCCTGGTAGGTTTCTTTTCGTTGGTTATTTTTGAAATTGCTGCTGCGAGGTCAGGGGTTTTCTTCATCTCCTAGTAGACGTGCACACGTTGGGGAGGGGCCATACTTGTCGTCTGTGTGTTTCAGACTGTTGTCTTACTTTAAATGTAAATGTTTTGTACGATCTGGGACATGCCCGGACGGTACTGTGATAATTTGTACCTTGTTTGATTCCCTTGTAATTGAAAGCCGAGTAACCGTGTCCCTTGGGGGGAGGGGGGAGAGGGGGGGGGGACTCTGTTTATTTATGTGGCACGTCCATTCATTTATTTCCTTCATTTTTGGTTTTTGTGAATTGTAATATTTTTGATGTGGGTAAAGAATTTTGGTCCTTCAGATTTGGAAAGATTATGTAACTGTGAGTTTAGGAATTTGAATTATTATTAAAACTCAGCAATTTTTCTAGGTTTATGCCGTGTCTTGTGTGGGGTTTCGCCTAGGAACACCAAGCTGGCTCATCAGCGGGCTCTTGGTGAGACTTCCACAGGAGTAGCCTTATAGGGCTCAGCTTCAGAGAGAGGTGAAAGGCTGCTCTCTCGCAGTGCGCTTCATAAAAAGGGAGGTAGTGCACAGTTCGCTACTTCTGTAGGGGCCCTGTGTTCGCAGCCCCCAATGTGTACTTCACATCAAACCCTGCCGGGCACTTGCTACCCTGGAGTGTCCCCGTTCTGGTCTCACCATGAGCCTGGGTGGTCAATCGTTCCCTTGAGGAACGCCCCTCCCTGATGTGACAAAATTCGCCTTGACACCGAGGTGTCAACGATGTGGCTCCTAGCTCAATGCACGGCACGATGTAATCTTCATCCTAAATTGTAAACAAGTACTTCGTCTGGGGCTAAACTGGGTCCGCAGAATCTTTATTAAATTTCGAATCAATATTAAGCACCCCCTGCTCTTGAAACTGAAGGATGGACAATACCTCCCTCTTAACTGTCGTCAATAATGAGCAATGTAAGAGCGGACTACGAGTTGGGACATTAAACATACAGACACTGACAGGAAAGGTGGAGGAGATTGTAGATGTGATGGAGAGAAGAAAACTGGATGTACTGGGCTTGGCAGAAACAAGATGGAAAGGAGAAGGTCGCAGAGAACTGAGGAAAGGGTACCGGTTGTACTGGAGTGGGAACAGTGAAGGAAGGAGCAGCGGAGTAGGAGTAGTTGTGAGAGATGGAATGAAGGAAGAGGTAAAGGGAATAAGTGACAGGATCATGAAGATCAGAGTAACTGTAAAGGGAAGAAGGCTGGAGATAGCCCAGGTATATGCCCCTCAAGTTGGATGTACAGCTCAAGAGAAGGAAGACTTTGAGGAGGAGCTACAACAGCAGATGAATGGTCAGAGCATCATTGTCATGGGAGATTTGAATGCACATGTAGGAAGTGAAAGGCAAGGATATGAAAATGTATTGGGAGCAGAAGGATGGGGTAGCAGGAATGAAGAAGGGAGAAAGTTGCTGGATTTTTGCAAGAGAAACGGTTTAGTGGTAGGCAACTCCTGGTTCCGGAAGAAAGAAAGCCACAAGGTAACGTGGTACAGCAGTGATTTAACAAAGAAATCTTTGGTAGATTACATGCTGTACGACTGGGAAATGAAGAGAAGTGTCAGAGATATAAAGGTAATACCATCAGAGGCCTTAGAATACTTGTAATGAACCTGAATACTTGTAATGAACCTGGGAGTTGTTAAGGATAGCAAGAGGACAGAGTACCAGGAAAGGAGAATCAAAGTATGGAAACTCAAGGAAAAGGAAGTCAAGGAAGAATTCCAGAAGATAATAAGGGAAAGGATGCCAACAGACAATCCTAAAACAGGGGAAGAGGAATGGAAGCAATTCAAAAACACAATGGTGGAAGCTGCGGTGGCAGTGTGTGGAAGAACAAGCAACAGAAAGCGGTGTAAAGAGACACCATGGTGGAATGAGAGAGTGAAAGAAGCTGTGAGAAGGAAGAACAAGGCTTTCAGAGTGTGGTTCCAGGAAAGAACTGATCTGGCAAGGGAAGATTATAAGATAAAGAAGAAAGAAGCAAACAAGATTGTCGCAGAGGAGAGGAAGAAGTGGATGATGAAGTGGACAGAGATGATGGAGGAAGACAGTAGAGGAAATAAGAAAGTACTTTATGGGATGGTCAAAAGTAAGAGAAGAGGTCTGCGAGAGGATGTGGTAATGATGGACAAAAACGGAAATGAGGTACACAACAAAGAGACACTCAAGACAGTGTGGAAAGAGTACTTTGAGGATTTGCTGAATCCAAATGGTCATAGGGAGGAAGACAATGCATTGGCAGCAGGGGAGGTTGGGAAACAGTGGCTGTACCGTGTGATGAGGGTGATATGGAAGGAGAAAAAGACCCCAGAAGATTGGAAGAAAGGATTAATTGTCCCAATATTTAAGAAAGGAAGCAGAAAGGTGTGCAGAAATTACAGGGGAGTCACACTCATATCTCACTGTGCCAAGATATATGAAAAGATATTAGAAAGTAGAATACGAGCCAAAGTGGAGAGAAAATTGAGAGAGGAGCAGTATGGATTCAGACCTGGGAGATCAACAGTGGATCTCATATTTTCAGTGAGACAGCTCCAGGAACACCACTATGAATTTGGAGAGGATCTGTTGATGGCCTTCCTGGACATCGAAAAGGCCTATGATAGTGTGTGTAGGGAGAAGGTTTGGGAAGCAATGGAAAACATGGGAGTGGAAAAAGGGACTGTAGGCAGAGTGAAGGAGATGTATTGTGGAAGTGTGAGTTGTGTAAAAGTTGGAGGGGAAAGAACAGACTGGTTCAGACAAATGAGTGGCCTGAAACAGGGTAGTGCGCTGTCACCCCTTCTCTTTATTGTGGTTATGGACGAGGTAATGACACGGATTGCAGGAAAGATAGGAGAAGATAAGATGAAAGCAATGGTGTTTGCAGATGATCTCATGGTCTGGGGAAACAAGGAGGAGGAAATTCAGGAGCAACTGAAGGCTTGGGAAGAAACAGTGGGAGAGTACGGATGGAAGTTCAACATCAGTAAATGTGAGATCCTGTTAACGACCAGGAAAAAGGACAGACCAATGAGTGGGATAACACTTGGAGGTGGACAGCTGAAGAAGGTGGAAAGTCTCAAGTACTTGGGAAGTCTAGTGGAGGAAAATGGGAGAAATGACAAAGAGATTACGGAACGTGGCAGACAGGCAGAAGCATTTCTGAGAAGCATTAGGAGCTTAGTGTGGAATAAAGATGTCCCACAAAAAAGCTAGGAAGTGTTATACAGAAGCTACTATATCCCGATACTGACCTATGCTTCAGAAACGTGGACAATGAAGAAAAGAGACATAAGCAGAATACAGGCAGGTGAAATGAAGTTCCTGCGAAGTAGGATCGGAGTAACAAGAAGAGACAGGGTGAGGAATGAAAAGGTCAGGGAAATGGTGAAAGAGGAGCCCTTGCAAGGTAGGATTGAGACATCAAGACTGAGGTGGTATGGACACTTAAAGAGAATGGATGAGAAGAAGATTCCCAAGAGGATACATGAGATGCAGATGCAGAAGAAACGACCAAGGGGAAGACCAAGAGATAGATGGCTGAAAGGAGTGGAGGAATGTGTCAAGAAGAGAGGCGAGGACTGGACCAGAGTGACAGCGGAGAGGTGGTGGGAAGAAAGGACTAAGTGGCGAGGCTTATGTTCCAAACAGACCCAGTCTGGGGCTGGAAACTGTACAAGATGATGATGTAAGAGCGGACATTGTTGTTTAGATTGAATAATTATTATGAACTATGCTGTACTTGAGTTTCTGCTTCTGAAAGAATCTAGAAGGATTTCAAAAGCGCGATTATACAATTATGATGGCCGTGCGCATGCTTGGTTCTGAGTTGAAGACTTTTGTGACGGCTCCGCGCGACACCGTGGCGTCATTACCTTTGTGATTTTAAAGTTGAACAGATGCATTTGGTGAGGCTGTGAGGAGTTACACGCAGTGGGAGGTGGACTGGACTAAGGTGCTTGGACAATGTTAAAGCTTATTCTTTTTGTTTATTATTGCGCGCAGACTTGTGGTGGATGTGTGAGCGTGCCGTCCTAAGTCAGGGCCTCTTATTAATTATTGAGTTTTCTTTCAGGCCGTTTGAAATAGAACATTTTAATTGTCTTAATATATTTTGTGGTGGGAGCCAGATCTGTCCTCTGCTCATTGTTGGTTAGGTTTGTTGTTGGCCATTGTTAACTGCCACCCAGGCCAATGTCATGGCCAGCGAGCTTCCACGCCTCCGAGCATTGTTCTGGCCTTCAGCCATGCATTTCTTTTATCTTTTCAAGAAAACATATTGCTTTTTTATTTTAATACACTAGATTGTTCCAGACATAATTATTATAAGGTAGCATCCATCACCCGGACCCTGGACCTTGCTCCAGTCGTTCCCGACCTTGTCTCTCCTGTAGCCGAGTATTTGGACAGGGGAAGGGACACTTATCTCGTTGCGACACGAAGGGCGGTACAGTGCAGCAGTCATTCATTAGACTGACCTTGAAGTGGTTGATGAGGGTTCAGTGGCCGTATGAATGAAGTAGGGATAATCACTTATTAAAAACAATGTCTTTCAGGAACGATTCTGTTTCATTTGCCGCTTTGTGTTTCCACTCTGGGCTGTACGCAAGGGCAAGAAGGATGATGAACTGCTGTAATGAAGTGACGAGCCACTCAAGGTGAGATTCCCTGATCAAGTGTTTCCTTAACAAGGACGCAATGGGACGATCGTCAGACATTGCAAACCTTGTGCCCTGTGATGTCACATAGCTTGTAGTTCTTCACAGGGGAAACTAATTGGTTGGTTGCTTCCTCAGTTTAGGGGCTGCGACTATGCGTTCTCCAATGATAAAAAGCAAACAAAACAACTAGTGTTGACTATACCCTGTATTTCAAGAGTAAGAACCTGAAGTATTTTGCGGGAACGATATAAAAATGGGCGCCACCTGCTCCTAGTGGCTGGATTTTGACAACTAATGCCACACGTTGCCAGCGCATTGTTAATTCATTCAGTCACCTGTTAACCAGTCTGTGTCATCGTTTTGTTTTCTTTTAGCATCAAGTTTTAATATATTTTGTTTCCATTTTTACTTCATTATTACGTCAATAAGTTGCAAATAGTACCGCAGGAAGAACGTGGGAAAACGAACCTGTAATAGCCGGCTATCGTTCATTTGTCCAATTTTTGTTCATGGTTCGCCTCGTTTGTTCAATTCAACTTTAAATATACTCAATTTAGAATACCTGCGTGACTATAAAATAGGCTGTGTATGTTTATGTATCCAGTAATGTTTCATTGAAAACAAATCTACATAGATTGGGCTAGAGGCGTTTATCAACTTTCATTCTGTCAAGGCTGTTGTGAGGCAACGTTGTTCAGAAAATATGCGCATTATTCTAGGATTATTGATGTCAGTTCGCGGCAGTTGATAATACGATTACAGCACAAGTTATTGTTTCCCATCACACCATAGAGTAGAAATTACCGTCTGTCATGCAATGGCCTACAAATCGACAATGTAAAACACGGCAATAATGTCGTCACAGAGCGGCTTGCTTGCGTGCTGAGTGGTAAATACTTCTTTACCTTAACATTACATTTGTGGAATCACAAAGCTATTTTGTATTAACTGTACTGAGTGATACAGTGAGTGAGTGTGCTGTGTACTGTATTCAACTGCTGTAAACTGTGAATGACCTCCACCCAGAATGTTGGTATATTCATCATCAGATTACTTTGTGTTTGTATTATAGTTGTATAGCTGTCGAGTGTTTGGGCCCTTTCTCGTATTTATTGAATAACGGTAATAAAGGTTGCATAGCTTCGGTGTGTCATTTCTTTATGTACCGTATTTCTCTATTTGAATGTCCTCGGCATTGACTCAGGATCAACATTTACATTATATTGCGCATAATAGTACCGAAATAATGTCCGAAGTGTAGCCCTGTGTATTATTCGAATCAGCTGATCTACTTCAACAATAAAAACTTGGCAACACAGCTCAGCTGATCCAAGTTCCCGCCATTTCCTTCACATCCTTTCCTTTGAAATACAGAGTATAGATAACAAACATGATGCTGCGTATCATCTCAAAATCCTAAAGCTTCATTGATAATGACCTTGAAGTCCCGAAGATTGTATATATTATGATTTTGTTGAAATTAAGGCAACATTTCCAGTGTATTTCTGTAATATGAAAACTGCTACTTTTTATTCACTTATAATTGGATTCCTTGCCCCTATTACACCCTGTACACGATACTTGCTGCACATCACACGATACTTGCTGCCCATTACACCCTGCACACGATCCTTGCCGCACTTTACACCCTGCACACGATCCTTGCCGCACATAATACCCTGCACACGATCCTTGCCACACATTACACCCTGCACACGATACTTGCTGCACTTTACACCCTGCACACGATCCTTGCTCCACATTACACCCTGCACACGATCCTTGCTGCACATTACACCCTGCACATGATCATTGCTCCACATTACACCCTGCACACGATCCTTGCCGCACATTACACCCTGCACACGATCCTTGCTGCACCTTACACCCTGCACATGATCATTGCTCCACATTACACCCTGCACACGATCCTTGCCGCACATTACACCCTGCACACGATCCTTGCTCCACATTACACCCTGCACACGATCATTGCTCCACATTACACCCTGCACACGATCCTTGCCGCACATTACACCCTGCACACGATCCTTGCCGCACATTAGACCCTGCACACGATCCTTGCTGCACATTACACCCTGCACACGATCCTTGCTGCACATTACACCCTGCACACGATCCTTGCTGCACATTACACCCTGCACACGATCCTTGCTGCACATTACACCCTGCACACGATCCTTGCCACACATTAAACCCTGCACACGATACTTGCTGCACTTTACACCCTGCACACGATCCTTGCTCCACATTACACCCTGCACACGATCCTTGCTGCACATTACACCCTGCACACGATCCTTGCGGCGCATTACACCCTGCACACGATCCTTGCTGCACATTACACCCTGCACACGATCCTTGCTGCACATTACACCAAGCACACGATCCTTGCTCCACATTACACCCTGCACACGATCCTTGCTGCACATTACACCCTGCACACGATCCTTGCTGCACATTACACCCTGCACACGATCCTTGCTCCACATTACACCCTGCACACGATCCTTGCTCCACATTACACCCTGCACACGATACTTGCTGCACATTACACCCTGCACACGATCCTTGCTGCACATTACACCCTGCACACGATCCTTGCTGCAAATTACACCCTGCACACGATCCTTGCGGCCCATTACACCCTGCACACGATCCTTGCTGCCCATTACACCCTGCACACGATCCTTGCTGCCCATTACACCCTGCACACGATCCTTGCGGCCCATTACACCCTGCACACGATCCTTGCTGCACATTACACCCTGCACACGATCCTTGCTGCACATTACACCCTGCACACGATCCTTGCTGCACATTACACCCTGCACACGATCCTTGCTCCACATTACACCCTGCACACGATCCTTGCTGCACATTACACCCTGCACACGATCCTTGCTGCACCTTACACTCTGCACATGATCCTTGCTCCACATTACACCCTGCACACGATCCTTGCTGCACATTACACCCTGCACACGATCCTTGCTGCCCATTACACCCTGCACACGATCCTTGCTGCACATTACACCCTGCACACGATCCTTGCCGCACTTTACACCCTGCACACGATCCTTGCCGCACATTACACCCTGCACACGATCCTTGCCACACATTACACCCTGCACACGATACTTGCTGCACTTTACACCCTGCACATGATCATTGCTCCACATTACACCCTGCACACGATCCTTGCCGCACATTACACCCTGCACACGATCCTTGCTCCACATTACACCCTGCACACCATCCTTGCTGCACATTACACCCTGCACACGATCGTTGCTGCACATTACACCATGCACACGATCATTGCTGCACATTACACCCTGCACACGATCCTTGCTGCACATTACACCCTGCACACGATCCTTGCTGCACATTACACCCTGCACACGATGCTTGCCGCACATTAGACCCTGCACACGATCCTTGCTCCACATTACACCCTGCACACCATCCTTGCTGCACATTACACCCTGCACACGATCCTTGCTGCACATTACACCCTGCACACGATCCTTGCTCCACATTACACCCTGCACACGATCCTTCCTCCACATTACACCCTGCACCCCATCCTTGCTGCACATTACACCCTGCACACTATCCTTGCTGCACATTACACCCTGCACACGATGCTTGCCGCACATTACACCCTGCACATGATCCTTGCTGCACATTACACCCTGCACACGATCCTTGCCGCACATTACACCCTGCACACGATGCTTGCTGCCCATTACACCCTGCACATGATCCTTGCTGCACATTACACACTGCAAAAGGTTCCTTGCTGCCCATTACACCCTGCACACGATCCTTGCTGCACATTACACCCTGCACACGATCCTTGCTGCACATAACACCCTGCACAAGATCCTTGCCACACATTACACCCTGCACACGATACTTGCTGCACTTTACACCCTGCACACGATCCTTGCTCCACATTACACCCTGCACACGATCCTTGCTGCACCTTACACCCTGCACGCGATCCTTGCTCCATATTACACCCCGCACACGATCCTTGCTCCACATTACACCCTGCACATGATCATTGCTCCACATTACACCCTGCACACGATCCTTGCTGCATATTACACCCCGCACACGATCCTTGCTCCACATTACACCCTGCACACGATCCTTGCTGCACATTACACCTTGCACACGATCCTTGCTGCACATTACACCCTGCACACGATCCTTGCTGCCCATTACACCCTGCACACCATCCTTGCTGCCCATTACACCCTGCACACGATCCTTGCTGCATATTACACCCCGCACACGATCCTTGCTGCACATTACACCCTGCACACGATCCTTGCAGCACATTACACCCTGCACGCGATCCTTGCTGCACATTACACCCTGCACACGATCCTTGCTCCACATTACACCCCGCACGCGATCCTTGCTGCACATTACACCCTGCACACGATCCTTGCTGCACATTACACCCTGCACACGATCCTCGCTCCACATTACACCCTGCACACGATCCTTGCTGCACATTACACCATGCACACGATCCTTGTTCCATATTACACCCTGCACACGATCCTTGCTGCATATTACACCCCGCACACGATCCTTGCTGCACATTACACCCTGCACACGATCCTTGCTGCACATTACACCCCGCACACGATCCTTGCTGCACATTACACCCCGCACACGATCCTTGCTGCACATTACACCCTGCACACGATCCTTGCTGCACATTACACCCTGCACACGATCCTTGCTCCATATTACACCCTGCACACGATCCTTGCTGCACATTACACCCTGCACACCATCCTTGCTGCAAATTACACCCTGCACACGATCCATGCTGCACATTACACCCTGCACACGATCCTTGCTGCATATTACACCCCGCACACGATCCTTGCTGCACATTACACCCTGCACACGATCCTTGCTGCACATTACACCCTGCACACGATACTTGCTCCATATTACACCGTGCACACGATCCTTGCTTCATATTACACCCTGCACACGATCCTTGCTGCACACGAACCTTGCTGCACATTACACCCTGCACACGATCCTTGCTGCACATTTAACCCTGCACACGATCCTTGCTGCACATTACACCCTGCACGCGATCCTTGCTCCATATTACACCCCGCACACGATCCTTGCTGCACATTACACTCTGCACACGATCCTTGATCCACATTACACCCTGCACACGATCCTTGCTGCACATTACACCGTCCACACGATCCTTGCTCCACATTACACCCTGCACGCGATCCTTGCTGCATATTACACCGTCCACACGATCATTGCTCCACATTACACCCTGCAGACGATCCTTGCTCCACATTACACCCTGCACACGATCCTTGCGGCCCATTACCCCCTGCACACGATCCTTGCTGCATATTACACCCCGCACACGATCCTTGCAGTACATTACACCCTGCACACGATCCTTGCTCCACATTACACCCTGAACACCATCCTTGCTGCACATTACATGCTGCACACGATCCTTACTCCATATTACACCCTGCACATGATCCTTGCTGCCCATTACTCCCTGCACACGATCCTTGCTGCCCATTACACCCTGCACACGATCCTTGCTGCACATTACACCCTGCACACGATCCTTGCTGCACATTACACCCTGCACACAATCCTTGCTCCACAATACACTCTGCACACGATCCTTGCTGCACTTTACACCCTGCACACGATCCTTGCTCCACATTACACCCTGCACACGATCCTTGCGGCCCATTACACCCTGCACACGATCCTTGCTCCACATTACACCCTGCACACGATCCTTGCTGCACATTACACCCTGCACACGATCCTTGCTGCACATTAAACCATGCACACGATCCTTGCTGCACATTACATGCTGCACACGATCCTTACTCCATATTACACCCTGCACATGATCCTTGCTGCCCATTACACCCTGCACACGATCCTTGCTGCCCATTACACCCTGCACACGATCATTGCTGTCCATTACACCCTGCACACGATCCTTGCTGCACATTACACCCTGCACACGATCCTTGCTGCACATTGCACCATGCACACGATCCTTGCTCCACATTACACCCTGCACACGATCCTTGCGGCCCACTACACCCTGCACACGATCCTTGCTCCACATTACACCCTGCACACGATCCTTGCTGCCCATTACACCCTGCACACAATCATTGCTGTCCATTACACCCTGCACACGATCCTTGCTGCACATTACACCCTGCACACGATCCTTGCTGCACATTACACCATGTACACGATCCTTGCTGCACATTACACCCTGCACACGATCCTTGCTCCACATTACACCCTGCACACGTTCCTTGCGGCCCATTACACCATGCACACGATCCTTGCTGCCCATTACACCCTGCACACGATCATTGCTGTCCATTACACCCTGTACACGATCCTTGCTGCACATTACATCCTGCACACGATCCTTGCTGCCCATTACACCCTGCACACGATCCTTGCTGCCCATTACATCCTGCACACGATCCTTGCTCCATATTACACCATGCACACGATCCTTGCTGCACATTACAACCTGCACACGATCCTTGCCGCACATTACACCCTGCACACGATCCTTGCCGCACATTACACCCTGCACACGATCCTTGCTGCCCATTACACCCTGCACACGATCCTTGCTGCACATTACACCCTGCACACGATCCTTGCTGCACATTACACCATGCACACGATCATTGCTGCACATTACACCCTGCACACGATCCTTGCTCCACATTACACCCTGCACACGATCCTTGCCGCACACTACACCCTGCACACGATCCTTGCTCCACATTACACCCTGCACACGATCCTTGCTGCCCATTACACCCTGCACACGATCCTTGCTGCCCATTACACCCTGCACACGATCCTTGCTGCCCATTACACCCTGCACACGATCCTTGCTGCCCATTACACCCTGCACACGATCCTTGCTGCCCATTACACCCTGCACACGATCCTTGCTGCCCATTACACCATGCACACGATCCTTACTCCATATTACACCCTGCACACGATCCTTGCTGCCCATTACACCCTGCACACGATACTTGCGGCCCATTACACCCTGCACACGATCCTTGCTCCACATTACACCCTGCACACGATCATTGCTGCCCATTACACCCTGCACACGATCCTTGCTGCCCATTACACCCTGCACACGATCCTTGCTGCACATTAAACCCTGCACACGATCCTTGCTGCATATTACACCCTGCACACGATCCTTGCTGCCCATTACACCCTGAACACGATCCTCGCTGCATAGTACAC
The DNA here is from genome assembly GCA_946902985.2 of Meconema thalassinum. Taxonomy (NCBI): domain Eukaryota; kingdom Metazoa; phylum Arthropoda; class Insecta; order Orthoptera; family Tettigoniidae; genus Meconema; species Meconema thalassinum. The sequence continues at coordinate 3,371,249 of OX336392.1, read as the reverse complement.
CCTGCACACCATCCTTGCTGCACATTACACCCTGCACACGATCCTTGCTCTACATTACACCCTGCACACGATCCTTGCTCTACATTACACCCTGCACACGATCCTTGCTCCACATTACACCCTGCACACGATCCTTGCTCCACATTACACCCTGCACACGATCCTTGCTGCCCATTACACCCTGCACACGATCCTTGCTGCACATTACACCCTGCACACGATCCTTACTGCTCATTACACCCTGCACACGATCCTTGCTGCACACGATCCTTGCTGCACATTACACCCTGCACACGATCCTTGCTGCCCATTACACCCTGCACACGATCCTTGCTGCACATTACACCATGCACACGAACCTTGCTGCACATTACACCCTGCACACGATCCTTGCTGCACACGATCCTTGCTGCACATTACACCATGCACACGATCATTACTCCATATTACACCCTGCACACGATCCTTGCCGCACAAGACGCTGCACACGATCCTTGCTCCATATTACACCCTGCACACGATCCTTGCTGCACATTACACGCTGCACACGATCCTTGCTGCACATTACACCCTGCACACGATCCTTGCTGCACATTACACCATGCACACGATCCTTGCTGCACATTACACCCTGCACACGATCCTTGCTGCACATTACACGCTGCACACGATCCTTGCTGCACATTACACCATGCACACGATCCTTGCTGCACATTACACCCTGCACAAGATCCTTGCTGCACATTACACGCTGCACACGATCCTTGCTGCACATTACACCATGCACACGATCCTTGCCGCCCATTACACCCTGCACACGATCCTTGCTGCACATTACACCTTGCACACGATCCTTGCTGCACATTACACCATGCACACGATCCTTGCTGCACATTACACCATGCACACCATCCTTGCTGCTCATTACACCATGCACACGATCCTTGCTGCACATTACACCCTGCACACGATCCTTGCTGCACATTACACCCTGCACACGATGCTTGCCGCACATTACACCCTGCACACCATCCTTGCTGCCCATTACACCCTGCACACGATCCTTGCCGCACATTACACCATGCACACGATCCTTGCTGCACATTACACCATGCACACCATCCTTGCTGCACATTACACCATGCACACGATCCTTGTTGCACATTACACCATGCACACGATGCTTGCTGCACATTACACCCTGCACACGATCCTTGCTGCACATTACACCCTGCACACGATGCTTGCCGCACATTACACCCTGCACACGATCCTTGCTGCACATTACACCCTGCAGACGATCCTTGCTCCACATTACACCATGCAGACGATCCTTGCTCCACTTTACACCCTGCACACGATCCTTGCTGCACATTACACGCTGCAAATGATCCTTGCTGCACATTACACGCTGCACACGATGCTTGCCGCACATTACACCCTGCACACGATGCTTGCCGCACATTACACCCTGCACACGATCCTTGCTGCACATTACACGCTGCACACGATCCTAGCTGCACATTACACCTTGCACACGATCCTTGCTGCACATTACACCCTGCACACGATCCTTGCTCCACATTACACCCTGCACACGATCCTTGCTCCACATTACACCCTGCACACGATCCTTGCTGCACATTACACCTTGCACACGATCCTTGCTGCCCATTACACCCTGCACACGATCCTTGCTGCCCATTACACCCTGCACACGATCCTTGCTCCACATTACACCCTGCACACGATCCTTGCTCCACATTACACCCTGCACACGATCCTTGCTGCCCATTACACCCTGCACACGATCCTTGCTCTACATTACACCCTGCACACGATCCTTGCCGCACATTACACCCTGCACACCATCCTTGCTGCCCATTACACCCTGCACACGATCCTTGCTGCACATTACACCCTGCACACGATCCTTGCTGCCCATTACACCCTGCACACGATCCTTGCTGCACATTACACCCTGCACACGATCCTTGCCGCACATTACACCCTGCACACGATCCTTGCTGCACATTACACCCTGCACACGATCCTTGCTGCCCATTACACACTGCACCCGATCCTTGCTGCCCATTACACCCTGCACACGATCCTTGCTCTACATTACACCCTGCACACGATCCTTGCCGCACATTACACCCTGCACACCATCCTTGCTGCCCATTACACACTGCACACGATCCTTGCTGCCCATTACACCCTGCACACGATCCTTGCTGCCCATTACACCCTGCACACGATCCTTGCTGCCCATTACACCCTGCAGACGATCCTTGTGTCCATTACACCCTGCACACGATCCTTGCTGCCCATTACACCCTGCACAAGATCCTTGCTGCCCATTACACCCTGCACACGATCCTTGCTGCATATTACATGCTGCACACGATCCTTGCTGCACATTACACCCTGCACACGATCCTTGCTGCACATTACACCCTGCACACGATCCTTGCTGCACATTACACCCTGCACAAGATCCTTGCTGCACATTACACCCTGCACACGATCCTTGCTGCACATTACACCCTGCACACGATCCTTGCTGCACATTACACCCTGCACAAGATCCTCGCTGCACAATACACCATGCACACGATCCTTGCTCCACATTACACCCTGCACACGATCCTTGCTGCACATTACACCATGCACACGATCCTTGTTCCATATTACACCCTGCACACGATCCTTGCTGCACATTACACCCTGCACACGATACTTGCTGCCCATTACACTCTGCACACGATCCTTGCTGCACATTACACCCTGCACACGATCCTTGCTGCACATTACACCATGCACACGATCCTTGTTCCATATTACACCCTGCACACGATCCTTGCTGCATATTACACCCTGCACACGATCCTTGCTCTACATTACACCCTGCACACGATCCTTGCCGCACATTACACCCTGCACACGATCCTTGCTGCCCATTACACCCTGCACACGATCCTCGCTGCACATTACACCCTGCACACGATCCTCGCTGCACATTACACCCTGCACACGATCCTTGCTGCACATTACACCCTGCACAAGATCCTTGCTGCACATTACACCCTGCACACGATCCTTGCTCCACATTACACCCTGCACACGATCCTTTCCGCACATTACACCCTGCACACGATCCTTGCTGCACATTACACCCTGCACAAGATCCTTGCTCCACATTACACCCTGCACACGATCCTTTCCGCACATTACACCCTGCACACGATCCTTGCTGCACATTACACCCTGCACACGATCCTTGCTCCACATTACACCCTGCACACGATCCTTGCTCCACATTACACCCTGCACACGATCCTTACTGCATATTACACCCTGCACACGATCCTTGCTGCACATTACACCCTGAACACGATCCTCGCTGCACATTACACCCTGCACACGATCCTTGTTCCACATTACACCCTGCACACGATCCTTGCTGCACATTACACCCTGCACAAGATCCTCGCTGCACAATACTCCCTGCACACGATCCTTGCTGCACATTACACCCTGCACACGATCCTTGCTCTACATTACACCCTGCACACGATCCTTGCCGCACATTACACCCTGCACACCATCCTTGCTGCCCATTACACCCTGCACACGATCCTTGCTGCATATTACACCCTGCACACGATCCTCGCTGCCCATTACACCCGGCACACGATCCTTGCCGCACATTACACCCTGCACAAGATCCTCGCTGCACAATACACCCTGCACACGATCCTTGCTGCCCATTACACCCTGCACACGATCCTTGCTGCCCATTACACCCTGCAGACGATCCTTGCTGCCCATTACACCCCGCACACGATCCTTGCTGCCCATTACACCCTGCACACGATCCTTGCTGCACATTACACCCTGCACAAGATCCTCGCTGCACAATACACCCTGCACACGATCCTTGCTGCACATTACACCCTGCACACGATCCTTGCTGCACATCACACGATACTTGCTGCCCATTACACTCTGCACACGATCCTTGCTGCCCATTACACTCTGCACACGATCCTTGCTGCACATTACACCCTGCACACGATCCTTGCTGCACATCACACGATACTTGCTGCCCATTACACTCTGCACACGATCCTTGCTGCACATTACACCCTGCACACGATCCTTGCTGCCCATCACACCCTGCACACAATCCTTGCTGCACATCACACTCTGCACACGATCCTTGCTGCACATTACACCCTGCACACGATCCTTGCTGCACATTAAAGGCTGCACACGATCCTTGCCGCACATTACACCCTGCACACGATCCTTGCTCCACATTACACCCTGCACACGATCCTTGCTCCACATTACACCCTGCACACGATCCTTTCCGCACATTACACCCTGCACACGATCCTTGCTGCACATTACACCCTGCACACGATCCTTGCTCCACATTACACCCTGCACACGATCCTTGCTGCACATTACACCCTGCACACGATCCTTGCTCCACATTACACCCTGCACACGATCCTTGCTGCACATTACACCCTGCACACCATCCTTGCTGCCCATTACACCCTGCACACGATCCTTGCTGCACAATACACCCTGCACACGATCCTTGCTGCCCATTACACCCTGCACACGATCCTTGCTGCCCATTACACCCTGCAGACGATCCTTGCTGCCCATTACACCCCGCACACGATCCTTGCTGCCCATTACACCCTGCACACGATCCTTGCTGCACATTACACCCTGCACAAGATCCTCGCTGCACAATACACCCTGCACACGATCCTTGCTGCACATTACACCCTGCACACGATCCTTGCTGCACATCACACGATACTTGCTGCCCATTACACTCTGCACACGATCCTTGCTGCCCATTACACTCTGCACACGATCCTTGCTGCACATTACACCCTGCACACGATCCTTGCTGCACATCACACGATACTTGCTGCACATTACACCCTGCACACGATCCTTGCTCCACATTACACCCTGCACACGATCCTCGCTGCCCATTACACCCTGCACACGATCCTTGCCGCACATTACACCCTGCACAAGATCCTCGCTGCACAATACACCCTGCACACGATCCTTGCTGCCCATTACACCCTGCACACGATCCTTGCTGCCCATTACACCCTGCAGACGATCCTTGCTGCCCATTACACCCCGCACACGATCCTTGCTGCCCATTACACCCTGCACACGATCCTTGCTGCACATTACACCCTGCACAAGATCCTCGCTGCACAATACACCCTGCACACGATCCTTGCTGCACATTACACCCTGCACACGATCCTTGCTGCACATCACACGATACTTGCTGCCCATTACACTCTGCACACGATCCTTGCTGCCCATTACACTCTGCACACGATCCTTGCTGCACATTACACCCTGCACACGATCCTTGCTGCACATCACACGATACTTGCTGCCCATTACACTCTGCACACGATCCTTGCTGCACATTACACCCTGCACACGATCCTTGCTCCACATTACACCCTGCACACGATCCTTGCCGCACATTACACCCTGCACACGATCCTTGCTCCACATTACACCCTGCACACGATCCTTTCCGCACATTACACCCTGCACACGATCCTTGCTGCACATTACACCCTGCACACGATCCTTGCTCCACATTACACCCTGCACACGATCCTTGCTCCACATTACACCCTGCACACGATCCTTGCTGCACATTACACCCTGCACACCATCCTTGCTGCCCATTACACCCTGCACACGATCCTTGCTGCATATTACACCCTGCACACGATCCTCGCTGCCCATTACACCCGGCACACGATCCTTGCCGCACATTACACCCTGCACAAGATCCTCGCTGCACAATACACCCTGCACACGATCCTTGCTGCCCATTACACCCTGCACACGATCCTTGCTGCCCATTACACCCTGCAGACGATCCTTGCTGCCCATTACACCCCGCACACGATCCTTGCTGCCCATTACACCCTGCACACGATCCTTGCTGCACATTACACCCTGCACAAGATCCTCGCTGCACAATACACCCTGCACACGATCCTTGCTGCACATTACACCCTGCACACGATCCTTGCTGCACATCACACGATACTTGCTGCCCATTACACTCTGCACACGATCCTTGCTGCCCATTACACTCTGCACACGATCCTTGCTGCACATTACACCCTGCACACGATCCTTGCTGCACATCACACGATACTTGCTGCCCATTACACTCTGCACACGATCCTTGCTGCACATTACACCCTGCACACGATCCTTGCTCCACATTACACCCTGCACACGATCCTTGCCGCACATTACACCCTGCACACGATCCTTGCTCCACATTACACCCTGCACACGATCCTTTCCGCACATTACACCCTGCACACGATCCTTGCTGCACATTACACCCTGCACACGATCCTTGCTCCACATTACACCCTGCACACGATCCTTGCTGCACATTACACCCTGCACACGATCCTTGCTCCACATTACACCCTGCACACGATCCTTACTGCATATTACACCCTGCACACGATCCTTGCTGCACATTACACCCTGCACACGATCCTCGCTGCACATTACACCCTGCACACGATCCTTGCTCCACATTACACCCTGCACACGATCCTTGCTGCACATTACACCCTGCACAAGATCCTCGCTGCACAATACTCCCTGCACACGATCCTTGCTGCACATTACACCCTGCACACGATCCTTGCTCTACATTACACCCTGCACACGATCCTTGCCGCACATTACACCCTGCACACCATCCTTGCTGCCCATTACACCCTGCACACGATCCTTGCTGCATATTACACCCTGCACACGATCCTCGCTGCCCATTACACCCGGCACACGATCCTTGCCGCACATTACACCCTGCACAAGATCCTAGCTGCACAATACACCCTGCACACGATCCTTGCTGCCCATTACACCCTGCACACGATCCTTGCTGCCCATTACACCTTGCAGACGATCCTTGCTGCCCATTACACCCCGCACACGATCCTTGCTGCCCATTACAGCCTGCACACGATCCTTGCTGCACATTACACCCTGCACAAGATCCTCGCTGCACAATACACCCTGCACACGATCCTTGCTGCACATTACACCCTGCACACGATCCTTGCTGCACATCACACGATACTTGCTGCCCATTACACTCTGCACACGATCCTTGCTGCACATTACACCCTGCACACGATCCTTGCTGCACATCACACGATACTTGCTGCCCATTACACTCTGCACACGATCCTTGCTGCACATTACACCCTGCACACGATCCTTGCTGCCCATCACACCCTGCACACGATCCTTGCTGCACATCACACGATACTTGCTGCCCATTACACTCTGCACACGATCCTTGCTGCACATTACACCCTGCACACGATCCTTGCTGCACATTAAAGGCTGCACACGATCCTTGCTACACATTACACCCTGCACATTCTGTACTAAAATACATGCATTATTATGATTATTATTGTTATTATTATTATTATTATTTTTATGTACACATAGTCTTGATGTGGTAAGCAGCCCTGAGGCCTGGGTTCGAACACCAGCTATGCCAAGAAACTTAAATCTGGTTTGGGGGAGTGGAACTGTGGAAGTGGTGTTCAACTTACTGTTGTTATTAGCTTACGGCATGGGTTCGAGGATGGGTTTTGAGACGATTGTTAGCATGGCAATTATTAATGATTACTTTCATATTTCGCAGAATGTGAAAGTAAGCTACAAATGTGCCCTCAACACACTTATTACTTGGGGGCTAATGATTTCGGTGTTCCGCCCCTGAAAACTACAAACGGTAACTAGCTAACTCGGATCCGGTTTCTAGCAACCGGTCGTCCAGCAGATTCGATACGATACGTACCTTTGTGCTCTGTGTTCGACTGTGGTTGCCTTTGCTCTTCACAGACGAGGTATCCAGGTATCCGTAACCAAATCCATATCCTCCAAACGCTTTGGTAGTGAGGTTGTCCCACGACTTGGCTGGCTTTGCCGGATTGTAGCCTGTGGACGAATACTGTTGTTCTGGCTGTTGGTATGAAGTAGGCGTACTCTGCTGTTTGGATGACTTCCTAGTAGCTGCAGAGACCTGTAATGACAACGTGTAACACTTCTCAGACAATGTACTAGAGCTGCCCATCTGCTAATACCGTTTTGTACTCCAATCTTATTGTTAGGAATTGCATTTGAGTCAGTGCAGGAAATAAAGCCTCCTTGGTGTTAAATTTGATGTCTGGAAACAGGTTCAGAGCGGAGAACAGGTCAGTTGGCTCGCAAAGAATAAGCCAGACCAATCAAAAAATTCGATACGAGAGAGTCTAGGCGTAGTGGCAGAAATTGGTTTTGAAAGGAAGACCGCGCCAGTCACAAAGTCGCGTGGGCCGGCAAGCTTTGTGCTAGGGGCAACTAGACTAGCCCGCACGACCTGCGCGCACCACACTTGACACGTGTGATCACTTTCGTGATGTTTATAGTGCGTTTTTCTTTTGTGCCGCATTTGTCAGTTAAATGCTTTTGAGACCACCGAACGAAAACATATGTACTTATTCATTTCTGTTAACATTATAATGTTTATTACTAGTGTTTACTCTCTCTCTCTCTCTATATATATATATATATATATATATATATATATATATCTAAGACTCTTACCTCAGCATGTTAAAGGTCATGCGCCTCCAGCATACGCTCGCATACTGAAAAGGGTGTCGACTTGCTTGCTGCCTTCCTGTATGACTGACGTCACAGCTTGCCCTGGCCAATCATCGCCCGCCAGCCTGGCTTCCAGACGTTTCTATGATGTTATTATTTAAGTGGCGGCGTTTTGCTCTCCACCAGCATTCCTTCTTCAAACCTTCTACGGTCTTCTTCAACTAGCGAGAGGCATTCGTGCCTTCCGCCCTTCTCCGGGGCCTTCTAAACTTCAGGCCTAATCTGCATTTATGATTGAAACTACCAGGAAACGCAACAGCAGAGAGCTTCAGCACTGAGAAAGTGCATTCTACATTTTACTCCAAACCGCAAGAAGCTGCATCAAATCGCAGTTCTAAAATGCCATGTTATTTGGCATTCAAGAAATAACATCAAAACCTAACGATGTTAAACAATGTACAGCGCTGGTGAAGAAGAAGAAGAAGATCGCCCTGGCGAAGTTATTTTCCTGATGCTGGACATCTCAAATTCTACTACCAAAAAATCAAGTGTTGGCCACGGCAGTCTCCGTCAGCATGCTTCTAGTCATCGCCACTAAAGATAAGTTTGTGCCTTTTTTATTATTATCTTAATCATCTTCGTTTTAAGTGTTTGCTAGCAAGTGCAAGAATATTAAATTTGTGTGTGCATCAAGCAGAATGAACTTTTGAATAATAGCACATGGCTGTGCCAACCTAAATAAAATTAATGAACATTTGAAATTGCCCCAGGCGGGCCAGCATAACTAATTTTTTAATTAAGGCTTATTTATTAATGTGTTTGCAAGTTTCACCATAAAAATAAAAGTATTGCATTTACTCTCAATGTTCAGTCTAGTATTGAAAGAACCAGGCCGCATTTCCTTAGCCCAATCCTTTCAGTCTAATCTTCTCTTAAGGAAGTTATTTTGTCCAGGCCTTAAGCCTGATGCTTTCCTCCCGTTTATGTTGATGAATTTGGGCTGGTCTTCACATAACCAACGTGACCACCCATAGCCAATTAATAGAAGCTGTTCATTGCTAATTAGCAAGCATTTGAGAACGGCTCAGGAAATGCAATAATTTATTCAACAACTTATTTCTATTTTAGTTTTAACTAAGAGGTCTCACAGAAGCAGAAATTAGATACTTCGAGGATTTCACCAAATTTCGCGCTGTTTTGGAAGGAGACGCTATCTTTGAGTAGGAGAAGGGGAGCCCGCCAAAGGGGCACGAGACTCTTATTGTTTGATGCTAGAAGGAGCAAGACGTATTTTGGAGGTGCCCAATTTTAGTGCGAGCGATAGCAAGTTCGGTTACCGCGAAGTGATATGGTAATCTGCGCGAAGGAAAGGCTGAGGGCCGACTCGTGTAACAAAGACTTGGTGATATTTTAAGTACCGTAGTGGACTTAGAAAATATTCAACCAGCGATAATATTTCTACAAATATTAATTGTATTCCAACGACTTGTGAAGTTTTAAAAAAAGATATAAGAAGCATTGACAAGGAATTTGCAAAACAATTACTGTGATTTATTGCGAATTATCATTCTATGAACATTGTATTTCTTTGTGTGATAGAAAGTTACGATAGCATTTTGGACATTACGAAGCGAGAACTGAGGGGAATATTGCACCATATTAAATATTCCAAAATTCATCATAATGAATATTACGCCTAAATTGGGAGAGATGATTTTGAACATTATTAACGTGGAAGAGATGGCTTACTAAATACACGGAGGAAACATATCGTGCGAGATCCTGAAGAGATTTGAAGTTGACTGAATGAAGCAGAGAAGACGATGGTTTTTCGACAGCACTTTAAAAATTCAACAGATAAAAGATCACAATGATAACTATGGAAAATGCTACTACAATGAAGTTCTACAAGACCACTTTATCACGAAGATGTCAGGAGTTTGTCTAAGAAGATGAGGGAAGACCGGAGATCGGAGTCGAACCGAGGGAAGGATCCAGAATAAGGCAGGCGCGTGTATTCCATGGATGTAAGGTAAGCATTGCTTACCCAAGTAAAATAATGACGGGTACAATAATTATTTACTTTGGTTATAGTGATATTCCAGTCTCTGTGTCCTGTATTGTTTTAATGAACCCATTCACACTTCGTTGTTCTTTGATGGCTACTGCGAGTTCCTTGCGGAGTCGCTTGCAGCAGTACAATAGCGTGACATGCCCTCGTTTGGTATTTCTTGGTACTGCAGGGTGAGTGAAAGCGAAGGCTAGGAAGCAATTCCTTAAGTTACATACTTTAGGCCGAAAACAAGGAGCGGTCAGTTTTTAAAGATAGTGTGTTTACTCCCTCATTATAGTTTGAAAAAGCGTGTCAGTGTTTGTACAAAACAGCTTTTTATATGCTGTGTTAAAACGTGTGATTGTTTTACAGTGGTCGGCCGTCATTTTTATAGTTCAGCGATATAATATTGTCTAATGCAATATAAGGGAGTAGGGTATGCAGTAGACGCTTTTGTTTACACTAGTAGGCGTGAGAAATCTGTGAAAATATGGCACCGGGACTTGGGTCTAGAGATGACAGCGTGTGATGTGCGGTAAATTTGAGAACAAAATATTAATTTTATTAGGAAGTCGTCCAACTCCTCAATTGAGTAGGCCTATTAACACGAAAGTGAAAGCTTGTGTTCGGTATTTTAACTAAACGTATAACATTTATCATTGATTTCAATTGAGATAGATTTACTTTCTAGGTTCAAAACATCCCAAACTTCTACAACTGGGTCTTCAATGATTTTGCGAAGAAAACCATTGCTTATCCTAAGTAAAATTCTACCACACGCCACTGGAATAAGGCGATGGTGTTCCAAGAGGTGAACCGATCGCGAGCAGTCATGGACTTCATCACGAAGATGCCAGGCGATTTCCCAGGTACGAGCGAGACGATCCAGGACGAGGCAGGAAGGGTAATGCTATTCCGGCATTATTATCCAGCTAAGACGACTTTAAGTCGGCACAACGTAGAAATGAATCCAACAAGTAGCATTTTTGCAGATTGAAGACATTTTTGAATTGATCTGAAGTAACATTTTCAATATTTAGCTGTAGGAATTTTATTATCTGCATTTTCGAGTATTTTCACTATATTTCTTTGATTTGGAAATTAGCTTAATATCGTATTTGAGTTTGATAGTTGTGATTTTCGGTCTCCCACAAGTCCAACCCCTCCTCCACGTGGTGGGAGACGGGCAACGGCATGAAGTAGGGGATTGCCTGTAGGGGTGAAGTACAGTGGGGACCTTGTGTGCCTCGGGACCGCTGCGGTAGCTGTGAAGGCTCTATGGGAACCCTGAAAAGTGACGGCTGACGGGGCTCTGGTGAAGCTACTATAGGCCTAGCAAGCCAGTAGTGGATTTGCTATTATAATAAGTTATAAATAGTTTTAATCTTAGTAATATATACCTGTTAGTTCTTTTATTTTATGCATGTAAATTCTGACGTGTCCTATATCAAAAATGTATTGAATGCATGTATTTGATCAAATGGAATTAATAAAAATCTATCTATCTATCTATAGTGGATATCATATTTGCTTTCAAACCAGGAACAGGCCTCGGAAAGGACGGATGCAAACGACGACGACCCGGATATGCTAATGGACTACGAGTTGGGACATTAAACATACAGACACTGACAGGAAAGGTGGAGGAGATTGTAGATGTGATGGAGAGAAGAAAACTGGATGTACTGGGCTTGGCAGAAACAAGATGGAAAGGAGAAGGTCGCAGAGAACTGAGGAAAGGGTACCGGTTGTACTGGAGTGGGAACAGTGAAGGAAGGAGCAGCGGAGTAGGAGTAGTTGTGAGAGATGGAATGAAGGAAGAGGTAAAGGGAATAAGTGACAGGATCATGAAGATCAGAGTAACTGTAAAGGGAAGAAGCCTGGAGATAGCCCAGGTATATGCCCCTCAAGTTGGATGTACAGCTCAAGAGAAGTAAGAATTTGAGGAGGAGCTACAACAGCAGTTGAATGGTCAGAGCATCATTGTCATGGGAGATTTGAATGCACATGTAGGAAGTGAAAGGCAAGAATATGGAAATGTATTGGGAGCAGAAGGATGGGGTAGCAGGAATGAAGAAGGGAGAAAGTTGCTGGATTTTTGCAAGAGAAACGGTTTAGTGGTAGGCAACTCCTGGTTCCGGAAGAAAGAAACCCACAAGGTAACGTGGTACAGCAGTGATTTAACAAAGAAATCTTTTGGTAGATTACATGCTGTACGACTGGGAAATGAAGAGAAGTGTCAGAGATATAAAGGTAATACCATCAGAGGCCTTAGAATACTTGTAATGAACCTGAATACTTGTAATGAACCTGGGAGTTGTTAAGGATAGCAAGAGGACAGAGTACCAGGAAAGGAGAATCAAAGTATGGAAACTCAAGGAAAAGGAAGTCAAGGAAGAATTCCAGAAGATAATAAGGGAAAGGATGCCAACAGACAATCCTAAAACAGGGGAAGAGGAATGGAAGCAATTCAAGAACACAATGGTGGAAGCTGCAGTGGCAGTGTGTGGAAGAACAAGCAACAGAAAGCGGTGTAAAGAGACACCATGGTGGAATGAGAGAGTAAAATAAGCAGTGGGAAGGAAGAACAAGGCTTTCAGAGTGTGGTTCCAGGAAAGAACTGATCTGGCAAGGGAAGATTATAAGATAAAGAAGAAAGAAGCAAACAAGATTGTCGCAGAGGAGAGGAAGAAGTGGATGGTAAAGTGGACAGAGATGATGGAGGAAGACAGCAGAGGAAATAAGAAAGTACTTTATGGGATGGTCAAAAGTAAGAGAAGAGGTCTGCGAGAGGATGTGGTAAAGATGGACATAAACGAAAATGAGGTACACAACAACCGTGTGGAAAGAGTACTTTGAGGATTTGCTGAATCCAAATGGTCATAGGGAGGAAGACAATGTATTGGAAGATGGAGAAGACAACACAGGAATGGAAAAGGACCTGACTTGGGGAGAACTGGAAATGGCTATAGACAAGATGAAAGGAGGAAGGGCACCAGGTGTGGATGAAGTGAGTGTTGAAATGGTGAAGGCAGCAGGGGAGGTTGGGAAACAGTGGCTGTACCGTGTGATGAGGGTGATATGGAAGGAGAAAAAGACCCCAGAAGATTGGAAGAAAGGATTAATTGTCCCAATATTTAAGAAAGGAAGCAGAAAGGAGTGCAGAAATTACAGGGGAGTCACACTCATACCTCACTGTTTTTTTTTTTTTTAGCGTATGGCTTTTAGTGCCGGGAGTGTCCGAGGACATGTTCGGCTCGCCAGTTTTTGTAGCTGCTTCGAGACGGACACCCAATGGGTGAGCTACAAGTACCGTTGGGGAGGGAAGGAGGGAAGTTGGAATGTAAGGACGAGGAGTTGGAAGGTAGCGGCTGTGGCCTATAGTTAGGGACCAACCCCGGCATTTGCCTGGAAGGAAGATGGGAAACCACAGAAGACCATCTTCAAGGTTGCCGGCGGGGGGATTCGAACCTCCTCGCCTCCCGGATGTGAGCGACTGCCATCAGTCATGCCGTAACCACCACGGCTATCTCACCCGGTATACCTCACTGTGCCAAGATATATGAAAATATATTAGAAAGTAGAATACGAGCCAAAGTGGAGAGAAAATTGAGAGAGGAGCAGTATGGATTCAGACCTGGGAGATCAACAGTGGATCTCATATTTTCAGTGAGACAGCTCCAGGAACACCACTACGAATTTGGAGAGGATCTGTTTATGGCCTTCCTGGACATCGAAAAGGCCTATGATAGTGTGTGTAGGAAAAAGGTTTGGAAAGCAATGGAAAACATGGGAGTGGAAAAAGGGACTGTAGGCAGAGTGAAGGAGATGTATTGTGGAAGTGTGAGGTGTGTGAAAGTTGGAGGGGAAAGAACAGACTGGTTCAGACAAATGAGTGGCCTGAAACAGGGTAGTGCGCTGTCACCCCTTCTCTTTATTGTGGTTATGGACGAGGTAATGACACGGATAGCAGGAAAGATAGGAGAAGATAAGATGAAAGCAATGGTGTTTGCAGATGATCTCATGGTCTGGGGAAACAAGGAGGAGGAAATTCAGGAGCAACTGAAGGCTTGGGAAGAAACAGTGGGAGAGTACGGATGGAAGTTCAACATCAGTAAATGTGAGATCCTGTTAACGACCAGGAAAAAGAACAGACCAATGAGTGGGATAACACTTGGAGGTGGACAGCTGAAGAAGGTGGAAAGTCTCAAGTACTTGGGAAGTATAGTGGAGGAAAATGGGAGAAATGACAAAGAGATTACGGAACGTGGCAGACAGGCAGAAGCATTTCTGAGAAGCATTAGGAGCTTAGTGTGGAATAAAGATGTCCCACAAAAAAGCAAGGAAGTGTTATACAGAAGCTACTATATCCCGATACTGACCTATGCTTCAGAAACTTGGACAATGAAGAAAAGAGACATAAGCAGAATACAGGCAGGTGAAATGAAGTTCCTGCGAAGTAGGATCGGAGTAACAAGAAGAGACAGGGTGAGGAATGAAAAGGTCAGGGAAATGGTGAAAGAGGAGCCCTTGCAAGGTAGGATTGAGACATCAAGACTGAGGTGGTATGGACACTTAAAGAGAATGGATGAGAAGAAGATTCCCAAGAGGATACATGAGATGCAGATGCAGAAGAAACGACCAAGGGGAAGACCAAGAGATAGATGGCTGAAAGGAGTGGAGGAATGTGTCAAGAAGAGAGGCGAGGACTGGACCAGAGAGACAGCGGAGAGGTGGTGGGAAGAAAAGACTAAGTGGCGAGGCTTATGTTCCAAACAGACCCAGCCTGGGGCTGGAAACTGTACAAGATGATGAGTTGTGATTTTCGAAACTCACCAGGGGGGGGGGGGGGGGGGGTCCCAGTACAGGATGTGTAACCTCTAGTAATATATGTACCTCACCAGGAGGGTCCCAGTACAGGGTGTGTAACCTCTAGTAATATATGTACCTCACCAGGGGGGTCCCAATACAGAGTGTGTAACCTCTAGTAATATATGTACCTCACCAGGAGGGTCCCTGTACAGGGTGTGTAACCTCTAGTAATATATGTACCTCACCAGGGGGGTCCCAGTACAGGGTGTGTAACCTCTAGTAATATATGTACCTCACCAGGGGGGTCCCTGTACAGGGTGTGTAACCTCTAGTAATATATGTACCTCACCAGGAGGGTCCCAGTACAGGGTGTGTAACCTCTAGTAATATATGTACCTCACCAGGAGGGTCCCAGTACAGGGTGTGTAACCTCTAGTAATATATGTACCTCACCAGGGGGGTCCCAATACAGAGTGTGTAACCTCTAGTAATATATGTACCTCACCAGGAGGGTCCCTGTAGGTTATCAAACAGAGCAAAAATGGAAAATCAGCTGGCTTGGATGATATACGGACCGAGCAAATTAAACACTTTGGCTTAACAACAAAGAAATGGATTCTCCAACTTTTCAACAACTGTGTGAGCAGAAGCCAAATTCCAAAGATATGGAGGAAGAGCCGAGTGATCGCTTTGCTGAAACCTGGCAAAGAAGGAAATAATCCAAAGAATTTTAGACCAGTTGCACTACTATGTCACCTCTACAAACTGCTGGAAAGATTGATTTTAAATCGCCTATCACCTGTAATTGACCCCTTACTTAAACCTCAGCAATCTGGATTTCGCCCTGGTAAAAGCTGCACTGGACAACTGCTAAATCTCACACAGTTTATAGAAGATGGGTTTGAAGCTCGTAAGGTGACAGGAGTGGTATTTGTCGACTTATCAGCAGCGTATGATACTGTCAACCATCAGCTACTACTAGTCAAGGTCTACAACCTCACCAAGGATTTTAGCCTAACCAGGCTCATCGCCACACTTTTGCAAAATCGCAGGTTCTTCGTCGACTTTCAAGGACAGCGTAGTCGATGGAGACTACAGAAAAACGGCCTCCCGCAAGGAAGTGTACTGGCTCCAATCCTGTTCAATATATACACGAACGACCAACCTATAGCCCCGAACAGCAGAAGTTTCCTGTATGCTGATGACCTTGCTCTAGCCACTCAGAGCGCAGATTTTGAATCAGTGGAGAACACCCTCACGAATGCCCTTAAAGATCTTTCCAGATTCTACAACACAAACCAGCTTAAGCCAAACCCCTCAAAGACACAAGTGTGTGCTTTTCATTTGAGAAATAGGGAAGCTGCTCGCAAGTTAAAGATTGTATGGTCAGGGGTCGAACTGGAACACTGTGAGGCTCCAAAATATCTAGGAGTGACACTTGACAGATCTCTTACTTTCAAGAAGCAGTGCAAGAACTCCAAGTCGAAAGTTTCTTCCAGGAACAATCTCCTACGCAAACTGGCTGGATCTCAGTGGGGTAGTCAACCTGAAACGATCCGAACTTCAGCAATGGCACTATGCTATTCTGCAGCAGAGTATGCTTCTCCTGTTTGGTATAATTCAACACATGCCAAACAGGTGGATGTAGCTCTCAACGATACCTGCAGGATTATAACAGGTTGCTTGAAATCAACTCCAGTCGAATGGCTTTATCTCCTCGCAGGAATAGCACCACCCCCTGTTCGAAGAGAAATAGCTGCGAACAAGGAACGAAAGACAGTGGAGCATGAAAGAACTCATCCTCTATATGGACACGAACCGCAACCGCAACGACTGAAGTCGAGGAAGAGTTTCCTTAGAATATCAAAGGAACGTAGAACCACTGCTGAAAAAGCTAGGTTGCAAATGTGGAGGGCTACGACCAACCTTCCCCCTGGTTGGGAAAATGTGTCTGAAACTTTACCTCCTGGCTACGACGAGGAATGGACGACTTGGAAGTCACTGAATAGACTGCGCTCTAGAGTAGGCAGATCAAAGGTTAATATGGCAAGATGGGGTTACATAGGCCAGGATGATATTCAATGTGATTGTGGAGAAGACCACACTGTTCAGCATATGACTGAGTGTCGACTGTGCCCAGCATCCTGCACGGAAGAAGATCTTCGTTGGGGAACACAGAGAGCAATGGAAGAGGCCAAGTTTTGGGCAAAGATAATATAATAACTGTGTTATATATTTACAATGTACGTTTCTGATACGAGAATAATAACCAGGAGGGTCCCTGTACAGGGTGTGTAACCTCTAGTAATATTTGTACCTCACCAGGAGGGTCCCTGTACAGGGTGTGTAACCTCTAGTAATATATGTACATCACCAGGGGGGTCCCTGTACAGGGTGTGTAACCTCTAGTAATATATGTACATCACCAGGGGGGTCCCTGTACAGGGTGTGTAACCTCTAGTAATATTTGTACCTCACCAGGGGGGTCCATTTACAGGGTGTGTAACATCTAGCAATATATGTACCTCACCAGGGGGGGTCCCTGTACAGGGTGTGTAACCTCTAGTAATATTTGTACCTCCCCAGGGGGTCCCTGTACAGGGTGTGTAACCTCTAGTAATAATTGTACCTCACCAGGGAGTGTAAACTCTAGTAATATTTGTACCTCACCAGGGGGGACCCTGTACAGGGTGTGTAACCTCTAGTAGTATATGTACCTCACCAGGAGGGTCCCCGTACAGGGTGTGTAACCTCTAGTAATATTTGTACCTCACCAGGGGGGTCCATTTACAGGGTGTGTAACATCTAGCAATATATGTACCTCACCAGGGGGGGTCCCTGTACAGAGTGTGTAACCTCTAGTAATATTTGTACCTCACCAGGGGGTCCCTGTACAGGGTGTGTAACCTCTAGTAATATTTGTACCTCACCAGGAGAGTCCCAGTACAGGGTGTGTAACCTCTAGTAATATATGTACCTCACCAGGGGGGTCCATTTACAGGGTGTGTAACAGCTAGTAATATTTGTACCTCACCAGGGGGGGGTCCCTGTACAGGGTGTGTAACCTCTAGTAATATTTGTACCTCACCAGAGGGTCCCTGTACAGGGTGTGTAACCTCTAGTAATATTTGTACCTCACCAGGAGGGTCCCAGTACAGGGTGTGTAACCTCTAGTAATATATGTACCTCACCAGGAGGGTCCCGGTACATGGTGTGTAACCTCTAGTAATATTTGTACCTCACCAGAGGGTCCCTGTACAGGGTGTGTAACCTCTAATAATATTTGTACCTCACCAGGAGGGTCCCAGTACAGGGTGTGTAACCTCTAGTAATATATGTACCTCACCAGGAGGGTCCCGGTACATGGTGTGTAACCTCTAGTAATATTTATACTTCACCAGGGGGGTCCCAGTACAGGGTGTGTAACCTCTAGTAATATTTGTACCTCACCAGGGGGTCCCTTTACATGGTGTGTAACCTCTAGTAATATTTGTACCTCACCAGGAGGGTCCCTGTACATGGTGTGTAACCTCTAGTAATAATTGTACCTCACCAGGAGGGTCCCTGTACATTGTGTGTAACCTCTAGTAATAATTGTACCTCACCAGGGGGTTCCTTTACATGGTGTGTAACCTCTAGCAATATTTGTACCTCACCAGGAGGGTCCCTGTACATGGTGTGTAACCTCTAGTAATAATTGTACCTCACCAGGGGGTTCCTTTACAGGGTGTGTAACCTCTAGTAATAATTGTACCTCACCAGGGGGTTCCTTTACAGGGTGTGTAACCTCTAGCAATATGTGTACCTCACCAGGAGGGTCCCTGTACAGGGTGTGTAACCTCTAGTAATAATTGTACCTCACCAGGAGGGTCCCTGTACATGGTGTGTAACCTCTAGTAATAATTGTACCTCACCAGGAGGGTCCCAGTACAGGGTGTGTAACCTCTAGTAATATTTGTACCTCACCAGGGGGGTCCCTGTACAGGGTGTGTGACCTCTAGTAATATAAGTACCTCACCAGGGGGTCCCTTTACATGGTGTGTAACCTCTAGTAATAATTGTACCTCACCAGGGGGGTCCCTGTACAGGGTGTGTAACCTCTAGTAATATTTGTACCTCACCAGGGGGGTCCCTGTACAGGGTGTGTGACCTCTAGTAATATATGTACCTCACCAGGGGGTCCCTTTACATGGTGTGTAACCTCTAGTAATATATGTACCTCACCAGGGGGGTCCCTGTACAGGGTGTGTAACCTCTAGTAATAATTGTACCTCACCAGGAGGGTCCCTGTACATGGTGTGTAACCTGTAGTAATAATTGTACCTCACCAGGGGGTTCCTTTACAGGGTGTGTAACCTCTAGCAATATTTGTACCTCACCAGGGGGGGTCCCTGTACAGGGTGTGTGACCTCTAGCAATATTTGTACCTCACCAGGGGGTCCCTTTACATGGTGTGTAACCTCTAGTAATATATGTACCTCACCAGGGGGTTCCTTTACATGGTGTGTAACCTCTAGCAATAATTGTACCTCACCAGGGGGTTCCTTTACAGGGTGTGTAACCTCTAGCAATAATTGTACCTCACCAGGGGGTTCCTTTACATGGTGTGTAACCTCTAGTAATATATGTACCTCACCAGGGGGTCCCTTTACATGGTGTGTAACCTCTAGCAATATTTGTACCTCACCAGGGGGGTCCCTGTACAGGGTGTGTGACCTCTAGCAATATTTGTACCTCACCAGGGGGTCCCTTTACATGGTGTGTGACCTCTAGCAATATTTGTACCTCACCAGGGGGTCCCTGTACAGGGTGTGTGACCTCTAGTAATATATGTACCTCACCAGGGGGTCCCTTTACATGGTGTGTAACCTCTAGCAATATTTGTACCTCACCAGGGGGGTCCCTGTACAAGGTGTGTGACCTCTAGCAATATTTGTACCTCACCAGGGGGTCCCTTTACATGGTGTGTGACCTCTAGCAATATTTGTACCTCACCAGGGGGTCCCTTTACATGGTGTGTAACCTCTAGCAATATTTGTACCTCACCAGGGGGGTCCCTGTACAGGGTGTGTGACCTCTAGTAATATATGTACCTCACCAGGGGGTTCCTTTACAGGGTGTGTAACCTCTAGCAATATTTGTACCTCACCAGGGGGTTCCCTGTACAGGGTGTGTGACCTCTAGTAATATATGTACCTCACCAGGGGGTCCCTTTACATGGTGTGTAACCTCTAGTAATATTTGTATCTCACCAGGAGGGTCCCTGTACAGAGTGTGTAACCCCTAGTAATATTTGTACCTCACCAGGAGGGTCCCTGTACAGGGTGTGTAACCTCTAGTAATATTTGTACCTCACCAGGAGGGTCCCTGTACAGGGTGTGTAACCTCTAGTAATATATGTACCTCACCTGGGGGTCCCTTTACATGGTGTGTAACCTCTAGTAATATTTGTACCTCACCAGGGGGTCCCTGTACAGGGTGTGTAACCTCTAGTAATATATGTACCTCACCAGGGGGGTCCCTGTACAGGGTGTGTAACCTCTAGTAATAATTGTACCTCACCAGGAGGGTCCCTGTACAGGGTGTGTAACCTCTAGTAATATATGTACCTCACCAGGGGGTCCCTGTACAGGGTGTGTAACCTCTAGTAATATATGTACCTCACCAGGGGGTCCCTGTACAAAGTGTGTAACCTCTAGTAATAATTGTACCTCACCAGGAGGGTCCCAGTACAGGGTGTGTATCCTCTAGTAATATTTGTACCTCACCAGGGGGTCCCTTTACATGGTGTGTAACCTCTAGTAATATTTGTACCTCACCAGGAGGGTCCCTGTACAGGGTGTGTAACCTCTAGTAATATATGTACCTCACCAGGGGGTCCCTTTACATGGTGTGTAACGTCTAGTAATATTTGTACCTCACCAGGGGGTCCCTGTACAGGGTGTGTAACCTCTAGTAATATATGTACCTCACCAGGGGGGTCCCTGTACAGGGTGTGTAACCTCTAGTAATAATTGTAACTCACCAGGAGGGTCCCTGTACAGGGTGTGTGACCTCTAGTAATATTTCTGCCTCACCAGGGGGGTCCCTGTACAGGGTGTGTAACCTCTAGTAATATTTGTACCTCCCCAGGAGGGTCCCAGTACAGGGTGTGTAACCTCTAGTAATAATTGTACCTCCCCAGGAGGGTCCCAGTACAGGGTGTGTGACCTCTAGTAATATTTCTGCCTCACCAGGGGGGTCCCAATACAGGGTGTGTAACCTCTAGTAATATTTGTACCTCACCAGGAGGGTCCCAGTACAGGGTGTGTAACCTCTAGTAATATTTGTACCTCACCAGGGGGGTCCCTGTACAGGGTTTTCAACCTCTAGTAATATTTGTACCTCACCATGGGGGTCCCTGTACAGGGTGTGTAACCTCTAGTAATTTTTGTACCTCACCAGGGGGGTCCCTGTACAGGGTGTGTAGTAATATATGTACCTCACCAGGGGCGCCCCTGTACAGGGTGTGTAACCTCTAGTAATATTTGTACCTCACCAAGGGGGTCCCAGTACAGGGTGTGTAACCTCTAGTAATATTTGTACCTCACCAGGGGGGTCCCTGTACAGGGTGTGTAACCTCTAGTAATATTTGTACCTCACCAGGAGGGTCCCAATACAGGGTGTGTAACCTCTAGTAATATTTGCACCTCACCAGGAGGGTCCCAGTACAGGGTGTGTAACCTCTAGTAATATTTGTACCTCACCAGGGGGGTCCCAGTACAGGGTGTGTAACCTCTAGTAATATATGTACCTCACCAGGAGGGTCCCAGTACATTGTGTGTAACCTCACCAGGAGGGTCCCAGTACAGGGTGTGTAACCTCTAGTAATATTTGTACTTCACCAGGGGGGTCCCAGTACAGGGTGTGTAACCTCTAGTAATATTTGTACCTCACCAGGGAGGTCCCTGTACAGGGTGTGTAACCTCTAGTAATATTTGTACCTCACGAGGAGGGTCCCTGTACAGGGTGTGTAACCTCTAGTAATATTTGTACCTCACCAGGAGGGTCCCAGTACAGGGTGTGTAAGCTCTAGTAATATTTGTACCTCACCAGGGGCGTCCCTGTACAGGGTGTGTAACCTCTAGTACTATTTGTACTTCACCAGGGGGGTCCCTGTACAGGGTGTGTAACCTCTAGATATATTTTACCTCACCAGGAGGGTCCCAGTTCAGGGTGTGTAACCTCTAGTAATATTTGTACCTCACCAGGGGCGTCCCTGTACAGGGTGTGTAACCTCTAGTAATATTTGTACCTCACCAGGGGGGTCCCTGTACAGGGTGTGTAACCTCTAGTAATATTTGTACCTCACCAGGAGGGTCCCAGTACAGGGTGTGTAACCTCTAGTAATATTTGTACCTCACCAGGAGGGTCCCAGTCAGTGGCGGTTTCTGGGTATTCGCCCTGGAGCCAGTGCACACCCATTCTTGAAAAATTGCCGTTCACATTTGAATTTTACGAATATAAAAATTAATATAAGATTTTATGGTAGTATAAAGCGTCAACAAATGTCCAGAATACCGCTTTTTTACATTTAAATGTACCGCGTTCGTTGCGCCTCACTGTACGTTGCTTGTGTGCTGACTCGGGTATCATCAAATATCGCCGTTCGCCACCTGAAGAATTGTAGCCAGCGTTAGGCTTGATCCTTGGGAGAGGGGAAGGCAAGAGGGGAGTGGGGATGTGTGTTTACTATAACAGAATCGGAGCCAAATCCTTGCCTGGCGAATTGTACTGCGCATGCTCCGTTTTTTTTTCATCTCCTGTCGCATCTGATTGACAGACGAAGAAGCGATGACCGCTAGCGTGCAGGAGCTACCGCACTATCTGTTGGTGAATGGTTGTACCAAGTAGAGTTTCATGCGCAGATTGAAACGGTTTGAAAGGTTGTGTCTTTACGCAGCTTGTATAATAGCGCCACTGCCATTTGATTTTCAATGTGCATTTAAAAACCACAATCATGCAGCCAACTGTATGATATTATATAGTCTATAGTTGTAACAGTGAATTCAGTTTCATTACATTTCTTTATAATTTACAGATTTTTAAGGTCCAGTAATTTGGAGGATTAACGCAGCCTATTATCTTGTTGATCTTGGACGTGGCAAGTATTTGTCACAAGTGTGTTTCTAAAGTGTGGAATATTTGAGTGCGTGTGCATTATTACGTATTTGATAGCTTATCCTCCCAGCTTGGCTTCACCCACTGACATAGCTAGGATCATTCCTCTACCGTCGGAAGGATGGTGTCTGGGAGGCAAACACACTTTTCAGCAAATGCAACTGGGGATGGTGACAGGTGACCCCAAACATGGGTCTAATTCAGGGTCAAAGAAGAGATTTTGACCGTTGGCCTGAAAGGAACCGTCCCGGTATTTGCCTAGTGATAAAAATGGAAAACCACGAAAATCATTTTCAGGACGGCCGAGGTGGGATTCGGGATTATTATCGCTACTGTTCAGGATTTAAAAACTATTACATCGTCTCAACTTACTTACTCTGCAAGAAAAGGTGGCCATATAATAAGAAATGGGAAGACCTATTCCAAACCTGAATTTAATTCAAACATCCCTGTGCAAAGCGAAGGTTAGGAATCGCTTATTCCATGATGAAGTTACAGCAAGTTAGTATGAGTGGGCTTGTGGCTGTGAACTAACCAACTGGATGTATTGTTTTCCGTGCTTAAAGTCGTGCTACGTGCACAAAAAAAAGAAAATCCCTCTCTGCACGCTGGAAGCGGAGGTAGATTTCACCGGGCAAAGAAAAATGCTTGGAATTCACTAAATTTGCCAATTGTTGTACAGCATACCTACGAAAGTTACACATGTTTAGCATACAGCATCTTCTTATAATACCTGAAACATTTTGCTCATCCCTTGGTGCAAGGGTGGGTCATATCAAATATTCATTCAGGCAAAAAATGTTGTTACATTTAAAGGGGTATTGGCCATTTTAAACTGTTTTGATATTGTGCCTATTAAGGGAGGTATGTTTTCTTTTCTCTAAAAACTCCATTTTCCCCATCCCTTTGGTCAAACTTACGAAGATAAGCACTTGGCCCTTATTCCAAAAATAGTACGAACTTTGAATGGATTCTGTTTTTAAAATACTATGAAAGTTATAGCAATATTTCACTCCCCCCCCCCCCCCCCCATTTCCAACCCTTTGGTCCGATTTTGCCCGTTAGCGAACTCGACCGAGATTTTGAATGGTTATATTTTATGTAGGCCTGTACATATACATTATAATATTAACTTTAGTACTGACGGTGGTTTTGGGATCTGTGGGATGTGAAACGCGAAGATATGTCAATTTTTTTCCGGATGTCGAAATGGTACCCTTTGCAATAGGTAGCTTTCTAATGAAATCTAACTAAATCGACAAATGTGAACAATCAAAAGCCTACATGAATGCAGAATTGGAATTACAAGTACTAGGAAAGTAACAAATCAGACAACAGCTTCATTGCGCATTCAGGAGGGAACATAGAACAGCAAAATATCGAGGCGTCGAAAATCCAACTCCAAGTGCCACTAGATGCATATCTAAGCATACAAAATAGAGTAACATCGTGAGGAGACAGTTATTTTGAATGCTTAGATATGCATCAATTTTTTTTTTTTTTTAAGAGTGCACACCCACAATTTTTCTTCACCAGCCGCTACTGGTCCCAGTACAGGGTGTGTAACCTCTAGTAATATTTGTACCTCACCAGGAGGGTCCCTGTACAGGGTGTGTAACCTCTAGTAATATTTGTACCTCACCAGGAGGGTCCCTGTACAGGGTGTGTAACCTATAGTAATATTTGTACCTCACCAGGAGGGTCCCAGTACAGGGTGTGTAACCTCTAGTAATATTTGCACCTCACCAGGAGGGTCCCAGTACAGGGTGTGTAACCTCTAGTAATATTTGTACCTCACCAGGGGGGGTCCCAGTACAGGGTGTGTAACCTCTAGTAATATATGTACCTCACCAGGAGGGTCCCAGTACAGGGTGTGTAAGCTCTAGTAATATTTGTACCTCACCAGGAGGGTCCCAGTACAGGGTGTGTAACCTCTAGTAATATTTGTACCTCACCAGGGGGGTCCCAGTACAGGGTGTGTAACCTCTAGTAATATTTGTACCTCACCAGGGAGGTCCCTGTACAGGGTGTGTAACCTCTAGTAATATTTGTACCTCACCAGGGGGGTCCCTGTACAGGGTGTGTAACCTCTAGTAATATTTGTACCTCACCAGGAGGGTCCCAGTACAGGGTGTGTAACCTCTAGTAATATTTGTACCTCACGAGGGGGGTCCCAGTACAGGGTGTGTAGTAATATATGTACCTCACGAGGAGGGTCCCTGTACAGGGTGTGTAACCTCTAGTAATATATGTACCTCACCAGGGGGGTCCCTGTACAGGGTCTGTTACATCTAATAGTATATGTACCTCACCAGGGGGGTCCCAATACAGGGTGTGTAACCTCTAGTAATATATGTACCTCACCAGGGGGTCCCAGTACAAGGTGTGTAGTAATATATGTACCTCACCAGGGGGTCCCAGTACAGGGTGTGTAGTAATATATGTACCTCACCAGGGGGGGTCCCTGTACAGGGTGTGTAGTAATATACGTACCTCACCAGGGGGTCCCTGTACAGGGTGTGTAACCTCTAGTAATATATGTACCTCACCAGGGGGTCCCTGTACAGGGTGTGTAGTAATATATGTACCTCACCAGGGGGGTCCCTGTACAGGGTGTGTAACCTCTAGTAATATATGTACCTCACCAGGGGGGTCCCAGTACAGGGTGTGTAACATATAGTAATATATGTACCTCACCAGGGGGGTCCCAGTACAGGGTGTGTAGTAATATATGTACCTCACCAGGAGGGTCCCAGTACAGGGTGTGTAGTAATATACGTACCTCACCAGGGGGGTCCCAGTACAGGGTGTGTAGTAATATACATACCTCACCAGGAGGGTCCCAGTACAGGGTGTGTAGTAATATACATACCTCACCAGGAGGGTCCCAGTACAAGGTGTGTAGTAATATATGTACCTCACCAGGGGGGTGCCAGTACAGGGTGTGTAGTAATATACGTACCTCACCAGGGGGGTCCCAGTACAAGGTGTGTAGTAATATACGTACCTCACCAGGAGGGTCCCAGTACAGGGTGTCGGTACTGAGTGACGTCGTGTAGGACGCCGCACTGCTCTCTCCCCCAACCCCAGGAGCACCCGCCACGGCATAACTCAGCTCGCTCGAAGTACACGAATGTAGGCTACACTGGCTCACCAAGTTGAAGTAGCGATGAGTTCGAGGCGGTGGCGGTGGCTGCTGTTGTTGTTGCTGCTGCTGCTGCTGTTGCTGCTGCTGGCTATTTCGACTAGACTTCTCCTTCCAACCTTAATGGAACCACACAAGGCATTAGGCCTGCAGCAAAACTTCTAACATATGATAAACACATCCAATAATAAGACAGTGAAAATACAAAGATACGAGCCTTACAGTAGTCGCATATGATGTGTAACATATGACATGTTATCCTACTCGTATACTACACAGCTTGGACATTCTTAAAATGTTAATTTATGCTCCGTTTTCATACTGGTACTATGATGAATGTATAGATTGAATTGGAGATACGCTACTGTCGCACTTGTTTGAACAAACATCACATATTATATTGCAAATTAAGAGGAGGAATGAAACCATGGTCTCTAGCCTATCAATAGACTACTAGAAATAATGTTCAATACAATGAAATTTTCCAACTCCTGCTTGGTGCAAACTATTGTTATTAAAATTAGATAAATCGTAATTTCATGTAGATTCTGTTAAAATGACGCATAATGTTATGATAGATATCGTTTTAATCGATAATCCGGTGGCAAAAATAATTGCTGCGACTGGGGTTCGAACCTGAGACCACATGATTCGCAGACCAAGGGGCTAGCCAAGCAGCTATTACAACCACAGAAATTTAGATTACAAGACAGGTTCTCATTTTCATGTGCCGGTAATAATATGGTGCCGGTAATAATATGGAAGTATTTTTAATGCTCCATTAATATTTTGCTTTTTTTCGATAATGTTCCTGCGTGGAATTTAGTTTTAAATTAGTTATGAATACGTCTACTTGACTGTAAAGGGAATTCCTATAGTGGTCCGTGAAAAGCTAGCCCAGTTCCCCTACCCGCCTATTATCCGCTGAGACGGTAAGGATTACAAGCACTTCCCTACTATGTGAATGACTAGGAAACTCTCGGTGCATACGGCAGTACTACTAACTAGTTACATGCAAATCCTAAAAATGAAAATAGTGGCAGGGCAAGATTCCTGTACCTCGAGGGTGAACGGTCTTAAAAGAGAATGGGCACCAGCATCTAACCAGTAGTACTCTCGCATGGCGATTATCAAATGAAAAAGGTATCAGTTTCTATAAAACGGACAAGCATACTAAAAACAGTGCTTGTAAATTTATTAACAAAAATGGACACTACATAACATGTCCCTGTCTCAAATAAAAATTCAAATAAGAATAAAATAGATAGATATACTATCGATGGATAATTCTTATGAATAAAGGAATTCGATGTCCTCTGAACTCATCTTAAACTTGCACATTGAAATTATGGAACGTATTTAAAACTTCTTAAAAACTGTCATCACTTATGACACAGCCTGTAGTAGTCAGCTGTTTCTTCGAATACAAATCTCTTCACTAAAACGTTATTTACAACTCTCACCCTGCATAATACACTTGTATTAACTTCGTAGTTCATCAAACACTAAATTACAGCATTAAAATTATAAGCGATATTATTAGGTTATAAATATATACATTGTCGCGTCCAGCGCGATATTTGGCTAAGATCTGTCACAAGATCTGCCTGAATCTTTCTCGCTTCGTCATTCTTTACTTAAAAAGTATTTCTTTTAATAAATCCACAGTTCACTAGTTTCACCTTCTTTCAAATCATTCAATTCCAACAGCTCTATAATTCCATAATCAATCAATAAATATCAATAGCTTCCGAAATACTATGCAAGACTGTCTCAAATAACGATAATACAACCTCGTGGTTTGTGGCATTAAACTTCACCAATAAATTATTTCAATAATACAAATATAGTTCCTCACTGAACTTCATCTACACCCTGTACAGAACGTTGCCTCAATGCACATTACTTAAAACCTTCTTAATTGTGAACAAGTCCATTATATAGCGTTTACACTACGCTTCTATTCATTTTTCAATATTTTCTTTACGACGATGAAGCACGGCATTACAATATAAAATACCCATCTTGATACATTCACACAATGTATAAGAATCTGTGATCCTACTAAATATACACGCCAATGTTATATATCTTTCATGATGCACACTATAAAAATTATCCTACCTTTATCCAATTCCTTCGTGCCTTTATTATACGTTGCTTGTTCCTTTCACAATATGTATCGTTCCTGTACGTACTTTCTACAATTACAGTATACTAGGATCTCTCATCCTTAATATCCAACCATGTTACAATACATCTCCTGAGATCATAGTCTGCACGTATTCGTTTCATTTGATAAAAATAATAACATTTCCTCCCTTACTGGTAATAATTCTAGAATATAAATTCTTATTTATTCCTTTTCACTTCATTGTGACAACAGGTTGATGTGAAAAGGACCTTGTCCTTCATATTTCGCATTTCATAACTTCATCAAGCATAATTACATTCGTGCTAGCTTTATCAATAAATCATTTACTCTGGCAATGTCATTGTTGACATTCACGTTCCAAAACGTGTTCTTATTTCTTGGTTATTTATGTTAATTACATTAGTAATGTTACATGGTTTTGTTTTCATCAATATGTTCCGTAATATCTTAATATACTTCTCTCAAGTTGTAACGTGTTTTTCGAGGGTATTTTACGCCACTGACATAAGTCAGTAAGAAGCCATTCAATGTTTATAACGCGGCAAATTGTTCTGCCAAGACAAGTTTCATGTAACTTATTATTATTATTATTATTATTAAGGTATTTTTGGAGCGTTTTTATAAGATTATAAGTATACAGATAGGTTTTCGATGTTATAGAAAACACTATCAAGCGAATTATTACGAATAACATTATCGCGGAAAATTATATGATTACGGAATTTTACGGATTTTTGTCAGTTAGAGTTTATTGTGAGAGAGATGATTCATTGGGAATTCAGCTATAGGTATATTCTTGTCGAGAAGCGTGACGCAAGCCGTGGGGCACTTCCAGCTGGCTGCATCAAGAAAAGGCGAAATGGCCTGGACCGGTAATCGACATCGTCGCGCCGAGTGTATCGTGTGGTGTCTCAGCCAATCATAGGATACCGGGCGAGTAGAAGACGGGTCCGGAGAGGGGAGTCGGCGAGTGCATATATTGTTTGCGCGCCGAGAAGGGAGGTCGATTATCATTGTAAAACTTGACCGTTGTGGTTGCTCGTGTGGTTGGTTTCGGTGTGATCGGACCATAACTTAACATTTCTACAACAATCTCCACAACTGACGAAGAAGATGGCGACGTCCAGAAGGCTGTGGGAAGCTCTCTTCAGCATCGAGTACGAGGGAAATGCCACGGCAATTTCCAATGGTAAGCGCGAATGACTCAGAACTACATAATCTCTCGTTTCTTTGTTTCATATTCAGTATTTCAGTAACTTCTTAGCTTGGGAATAATAGTAAAATCAGTAATTCATCCGACTCCGTTTTCACGTAATTCTCTAGTGGTAAATTCAAATCGTTACGCTCCAATTTAAACTTATTATTATTATTATTATTATTATTATTAAAATTGCCACTACTTGTTTTTATATAATAAATTCATTTCTTATACTATGCAATCTTTGCTTTCAGTAGGTAGCATTAGATATAGACCAAATTCCTTCTCCTGATACAATTGTTAGTTGGGTTAATGATCAAATCATACCACGATCTGAGTGTGAAGATTCTTAAAGGTGTTCTGCCAGAGCTAGGTGTTGTTAAATATAAATTTAGATTTCAACATAGCGTTGAGGTCTTGGCGCCCATTAATACAACGTATCTTAGTCAGAGTAAACATTACATTTATCACCTCAAACGTGGGACTTGTTGTTGTTTTTCCACACTCTCCCCAGTGAAACCGTTACACTTGGCGCCCAACGTGGGGCCACTAGTAAAGACGTTAAACTTGTGCGCTCAACGTTGGGCTAAAGAAACCGTTACACTTGTCATCCCAACGTGGTGAAACAGTTACACGTGCCGCCCAACTGTGGAGCTTCTTATATAAGTATTTCAAAGTGAAAGGCAGGGCTAGTAAAACAGTTACAATTGTCGCTACCAACGTGAGGCCGAAAACCTAATAACATTTGTGGAAGGAGAAGGGCATATATTTCTGTGCCTGTTTTTTTTGTTTTTTTTTTCATTTCATTTATCGGTGTGTATCAGCATGGGTAGTGTTGAGGAAGAGATGAAGTTGCGTAGTGGTCACCAGTTGGATAGTGAAGATACGAGCAGTATGGCTAGTCTTGAAAATGAAAGCAGTACAGGGATGTCGGAGGTAAATCCCGATACTGAGGGGGGTAATCAAAACTGTCAAGCTGGGTTAGAGAGTTTGCTTCTCCAGTTTATGCAACAAAATAAAATAAGTACAGACGCTTTAAATGCTGAACTCGAACAAAATAATGCTAAACTTGAACAAAACAGTAGGAAAAATAAAGAGAGTACGGAAACTTTAAATGCTAAACTTGAACAAAACAGTAGGGAAATTAGTGATAAATTTCAGCTGATTAGAGGTGAGATCAGAGGGGTGATGGAAGAGAAGGCTAAAGAGATTATTGCAGATGTAGACAGAAAATTAGGAAAAGTACAGGAGGTGTTAGAAATTAGAATCAGTACACAGGCTGAAAATTTAAAAGAACTAGTGCAACTTGAAACACAGCAGGTCAAAAAGCAATTGGGGGGAGAAATTGATAAGATTCAGGTAGCAACTAAAGAGGTTATAGAACAGCTGGGGGGAAGAATTGATAAAGTTCATGCAGAAATAATCACTTAAGTTAATGATTTAAGGGAGAGGAATAAGGAAAGCATTAATGAGATTAATGAGAAACAAGCTAAGTTAAGGGGTAAAGTTGAAGCATCGGAAGGGAGCATTAGGTTAACAGTAACTAATATTGAAAGAAAAGCTGAGGAGAAAATTGCTGAATTAGAACAGAAGTTGAAAGCTAGAATTGGGCAGGAAAATAGTCAGAGTAGGCCAGTTTATGTGAATAGCACACACAGGAAAATAGAACTAGGCAAATTCAGTAATCGACAGGGTTATCCAATGGAGTTCATGAATGCAATTGAAAATAAATTCAGGGAGAGGTTGGAAGATGGTAGTATTGAGTGGTGCCAGGTAGTTGAGATTTTAGAGCAAGCGTTTGTAGGGGAGACAAGAAACTGGTTTGCTGTCTACAGAGACAATTTCGAGAATATTTCAGATTTTAAAGTTAAATTTTGTGAGAAATTTTGGAATGAGGTAATTTAGTCTCAGCATCGTGAGGGAATTGTGTGTGGGAAATATAACCCGAGAGGAAATTACACTATGACCGAGTACTTTTTAGGACAGGTATTGACGTGTAAATATCTGGATGGTTTGAGGGAGGCTATTACTAAGACATTTTCCATATAGAATCATGATGATGATAATTGTTGTTTTAAGGGGCCTAACATCTAGGTTATCGGCCCCTGATGGTTTGGGTGATCGTGAAGATGAAAACGAAAAGCGAACTTAAAACTAAAACTAACCACTAACCCACATACTAAAAGAAGAAATGGAAAACTAAAGGAGAATAAGGCAAATAAAAAGACAGAAGGAAAAGAAATGCCCTCAACCCTCGGAGAAGGCGGATTGAGGGACTTGGAAGGAAGGCATATAGAATCAAAGAAGCTGCCTGTATCCAAAATGTTAAATCTATTTCACAAGTGGAAAATTTATTAAGTACATTCGATGCTCTGGGAAGAGGTGGTTACGAGGAGAATTTCTGTAGGAACCAGGGTAACCATAATAACAGGCCTAATGAGAATAGGAATCAGGAAGTTCAAGGGAACAGTGGCGAAGGGGCCAACGTCCAAAATAGGGGGAACCAGAATAATAATAATAATAATAATCAGCAAAATCAGTACAGAGGAAACGGGTATGGTACGCAGTACCAAGGTAGAAATAATTATTTCAGGGGAAATCAATGCCGAAATAATGATTTTAGGGGTAACCAAGGGAGGAATAATAACAATAATAATTATAGCCAGAACAGGGGTCAAGGAGGTAATAACGGACAGAGAAATACCGTTAACACAGCCCCGAACAACCAGACCAGTGCAGTAGTGAGTAGTACTACACCAAGCGGTAGCGGTTCTTTAAACACGAAACAGGCTGCGATGTAAGGTCAGAATCTCAGTCTGTAACATGCACTGTCCATACACTTATACAGGAACCCTATGACCTAAATGTAAGAAATGAATTATTACGTGAACTAAATGATGAAGGTATTATTCAGGAGGTGGCTAGTAAGAGCCCCATAGTTAAATTTAACGTGTCCGAGGCGTACACAGATGTTTTAATTGATAGTGGTTGTATGAAGAGTTGCATAAGTAGTGCATTTTATGATAAAATGAAAGGAACTGGAGTAAATTTTGAGGAGATGCCAATTAAAAGCACTTTTGTTATCACAGCTGTTGGGAAGAGGTCTAAAGTAATTTCTAAGCAAGTTTTAGTAGACATTAAAATTAATAATCATGTAGAGAAGCAGATTTGTCTTGTAATTCCAAATTTAGTATTCAGTGTTATCTTGAGTTCAGAGTGGCTAAGTAGAGTGTCTGGTAACTTATGTTATGATGTAGGGAGTTTGAAATTTAAATGGAGTGATTGTGAAGTAGAAGTAGCGTTCAATGACCATATTCAGAGAAGTAGTGTTGTAGGTGTGATTTGTACTTTAAATGAGATATCGCCAGTCGTAGAGCGGGATTATCCATGTTTTGTGGGCAGTGTGATTACGAACGGTAGTCTAGAGGACTCGTTACGTGATGCTGCATTTCAGGGAAATATAGAGGAAGAACAGTGTGTTCGGCTCTATGATGTGTAATTGTGTAATAGGAAAGTTTTTGAGGATCGCATTGGTATGGCCAATTGCTATACACATTCATTGAACGTTATTGATAGGTCAGTATTCACAGGACATAGATATCCTGTACCTTTCGCTTATCAGAGTGCAGTTGAGGCACAAATTAACCAGATGCTTGAAGATGGGATTATTGAGCATTCTAACAGTCCATATGTTAATTATTTGATCACCGTACCCAAGGCCGATGGCACAGTCCGTATTTGTTTAGACGCTCGTTTGGTTAACAGTATAATTAGTTCAGACCAGCTGAAATCCATGTCAATAGAGGAATTAATGCAAACATTTGAGGGGAAGAAGTATTTCACTTATGTAGATTTGAGTTCCAGTTTCTGGCAAGTGCCACTTATGTACGAAGATAGACCATTTACAGCTT
Organism: Meconema thalassinum; assembly: GCA_946902985.2. Taxonomy (NCBI): domain Eukaryota; kingdom Metazoa; phylum Arthropoda; class Insecta; order Orthoptera; family Tettigoniidae; genus Meconema; species Meconema thalassinum. The sequence goes on along the minus strand of OX336392.1, from coordinate 3,337,100 downwards.
TTAGTCATAAATATAACCTTTATCAATTTTGTAGAACACCTTATGGGTTAAAGAGCAGTTCAGCAGCTTTAATTAGGGCTTTAAACATCGCATTGGGGGATGGCACAGGAGAGTTTGTAACCATTTACATTGATGATATGGTAATTAGTTCACGCAGTTTTGAGGAGCATCTACGTCATTTAGATATAGTTTTTCAGAAGTTAGTCCAGGCAGGGTTCACTTTGAAGCTGTCTAAGTCGTCATTCTGTCAGTCAGAAGTGACATTTTTAGGTCATAGAGTGTCGAGTAGAGGTGTGACACCAGAGGAAAGTAGGGTTAGCATGTGTGGACAGTTAAGCAACACGGCTTCGTTACAGACACTGAGAAATATGCTAGTGGAGCAACGTGATGACATTAAGTATGTGTCATAAAGTGAGTGTGTTTAGCTGGCGAGCCAGCCTATCAAATGAGTAAGTATGGTATCTGGTGCGGGGGAGATCTGATCTTCCAGGCAGGCGTATCATAAGTCACAAAGGGGGGTAGTATGTAAGTAATTGAGAGTTTTTAAGGTACAGGGAAATATGACGGGAATGTCGGATGCTCTTGAGCACTAAAATGTCTCGATACACCAAGGCCAGAATTTGGTAGCGCTGGTGAATTCCCATTTGTCTCCTAGAGATGGGTGAGCGCTTGTACAGGGTATTTTTGCTTAAGGCGTCCACGAGACAAAAGATGGGCCACCAGAAGGCGAGACAGTCCTTCATGAAACTCATACATAACAGCACACGTGATTTCTGTTTACGGCCTCGCCATGTAAGTGCTGTAGGTGTGTAATTTAAGGTAATTAGTACAAAGGTATTATTTGAGTGAGGACAACTGGTCTGAGTTGTGAACTAGTATTAAGTAGAATATGGTCTACGGGAACTTAGTAAGACAGGGAGATTACGGCACAGAAATATTTGGTGTTATATGTAATGCGCACTTACGTTTTTTTTTTCAGAAATCAATATTAATTTTATCTAATACACAGAGAGATTAAGTATTATGGTCACGATGCGCAGCCACAATAGTGTGATCGTGTGCTCAGTGAGATCAGTGAGATTAAGTTTCACCAGAAGGAAGCGACCTCCAGTGATAATAGGAAGTTCTGTGGTGATATATATATATATACACACATCAAAAAAAGTTTTGCATCACCTCGGTTCCCAGATCTCCGGCATATAGACGTTGACTGTGTATATTGTATCCAAGATACAGTCCCTTTGACTGTTCATAGATGTCACTAAAACTGCTCAAAGATGTAAACAACCATGCATGAGCAGGGCCTATTAGACGGAGGGGGTACGACAGCCGATCAGTTCCAGTCATTCCACCAGGACGAAGGTACGCTGCTCATGTTGTCTGTAGTTCTACCATGCCTAGAAGGTCAATACCGCAGTTCGATCGCGTCCGCATTGTTACTTTGTGTCAAGAAGGGCTCTCAACAAGGGAAGTTTCCAGGCGTCTCAGAGTGAACCAAAGCGATGTTGTTCGGACATGGAGGAGGTACAGAGATACAGGAACTGTCGATGACAGGCCTCGCTCAGGCCGCCCAAGGGCTACTACTGTAGTGGATGACCGCTACTTACGGATTGCCGCTCGGAGGAACCCTGACAGCAATGCCACCATGTTGAATAATGCGTTTCGTTCAGCCACAGGACGTCGTGTTTCAACTCAAACTGTGCGCAATAGGCTGCATGATGCGCAACTTCACTCCCGACGTCCATGGCGAGGTCCAGCTTTGCAACCCCGACACCATGCAGCGCGGTACAGATGGGCCCAACAACATGCTGAATGGACCCCACGGAATTGGCATCACGTTCTCTTCACCGATGAGTGTCGCATATGCCTTCAACCAGACAATCGTCGGAGACGTGTTTGGAGGCACCCTGGTCAGGCTGAACGTCTTAGACACACTGTCCAGCGAGTGCAGCAAGGTGGTGGTTCCCTGATGTTTTGGGGTGGCATTATGTGGGGCCGACGTACGCCACTGGTGGTCATGGAAGGCTCCGAAACGGCTTTACGATACCTGAATGACATCCTCCGACCCATAGTGCAACCATATCGGCAGAATATTGGAGAGGCATTTGTCTTCATGGACGACAATTCTCGACCTCATCGTGCACATCTTGTGAATGCGTTCCTTCAAGATAACGACATCGCTCGACTACAGTGGCCAGCATGTTCGCCAGACATGAACCCTATCGAACATGCCTGGGATATGTTGAAAAGGGCTGTTTATGGACGTCTTGACCCACCAACCACTCTGAGAGATTTACGCCGAATTGTCGTTGAGGAGTGGGACAATTTGGACCAACAGTGTCTTGATGAACTTGTGGATAGTATGCCACGACGAATACAGGCATGCATCAATGCAAGAGGACGTGCTACTGGGTATTAGAGGTAGTGGTGTGTACTGCAATCTGGACCACAAATGCTGAAAGTCTAGCTGTATGATGGTACAACATGCAATGTGTGGGTCTCATGAGCAATAAAACGAGCTGAAATGTTGTTTGTGTTGATCTCTATTCCCTTTGTATTTAACGGTTCCGGAACTCTTGGAACCGAGGTGATGCAAAACTTTTAGATGTGTGTATATGAGAACACCTTTGATGCGTGTGATGTGTCATCATATATACACAGTGCTCACATATTATTTATGTATATCTTTCCCAACACAGAGATATTTGAGAGGCGGAAATATCCGTGGAACATTAATCAAAATGAAAAACATTGGACTGATTGCACAGGCCAATCCAATATAACAACAGACTTTGACGCAAAGTGCGTAAAGAAAATTATGAGTGTATATATATGTAATTTAGGGCGATTTAATTGGTGTAATATGTATTTTGGATGGGGATTTTATTAACGTGTCTGGGATAATCGCATGATGTACCGTCATCACGGTAAATCATCCGATGATCCGAGGCGAATATGTAACGTGTTTTTCGAGGGTATTTTACGCCACTGACATGTCAGTAGGAAGCCATTCAATGTTTATTTACGCGGCAAATTGTTCTGCCAAGACAAGTTTCATGTAACTTATTATTATTAAGGTATTTTTGGAGCGTTTTTTTGTAAGATTATAAGTATACAGATAGGTTTTCGATGTTATAGAAAACACCATCAAGCGAATTATTACGAATAACATTATCGCGGAAAATTATATGATTACGGAATTTTACGGATTTTTGTCAGTTAGAGTTTATTGTGAGAGAGATGATTCATTGGGAATTCAGCTACAGGTATATTCTTGTCGAGAAGCGTGACGCAAGCCGTGGGGCACTTCCAGCTGGCTGCATCAAGAAAAGGCGAAATGGCCTGGACCGGTAATCGACATCGTCGCGCCGAGTGTATCGTGTGGTGTCTCAGCCAATCATAGGATACCGGGCGAGTAGAAGACGGGTCCGGAGAGGGGAGTCGGCGAGTGCATATATTGTTTGCGCGCCGAGAAGGGAGGTCGATTATCATTGTAAAACTTGACCGTTGTGGTTGCTCGTGTGGTTGGTTTCGGTGTGATCGGACCATAACTTAACATTTCTACAACAATCTCCACAACTGACGAAGAAGATGGCGACGTCCAGAAGGCTGTGGGAAGCTCTCTTCAGCATCGAGTACGAGGGAAATGCCACGGCAATTTCCAATGGTAAGTGCGAATGACTCAGAACTACATAATCTCTCATTTCTTTGTTTCATATTCAGTATTTCAGTAACTTCTTAGCTTGGGAATAACAGTAAAATCAGTAATTCATCCGACTCAGTTTTCACGTAATTCTCTAGTGGTAAATTCAAATCGTTACGCTTCAATTTAAACTTATTATTATTATTATTATTATTATTAAAATTGCCACTACTTGTTTTTATATAATAAATTCAATTCTTATACTATGCAATCTTTGCTTTCAGTAGGTAGCATTAGATATAGACCAAATTCCTTCTCCTGATACAATTGTTAGTTGGGTTAATGATCAAATCATACCACGATCTGAGTGTGAAGATTCTAAAAGGTGTTCTGCCAGAGCTAGGTGTTGTTAAATATAAATTTAGATTTCAACATAGCGTTGAGGTCTTGGCGCCCATTAATACAACGTATCTTAGTCAGAGTAAACATTACATTTATCACCTCAAACGTGGGACTTGTTGTTGTTTTTCCACACTCTCCCCAGTGAAACCGTTACACTTGGCGCCCAACGTGGGGCCACTAGTAAAGACGTTAAACTTGTGCGCTCAACGTTGGGCTAAAGAAACCGTTACACTTGTCATCCCAACGTGGTGAAACAGTTACACGTGCCGCCCAACTGTGGAGCTTCTTATATAAGTATTTCAAAGTGAAAGGCAGGGCTAGTAAAACAGTTACAATTGTCGCTACCAACGTGAGGCCGAAAACCTAATAACATTTGTGGAAGGAGAAGGGCATATATTTCTGTGCCTGTTTTTTTTTGTTTTTTTTTTCATTTCATTTATCGGTGTGTATCAGCATGGGTAGTGTTGAGGAAGAGATGAAGTTGCGTAGTGGTCACCAGTTGGATAGTGAAGATACGAGCAGTATGGCTAGTCTTGAAAATGAAAGCAGTACAGGGATGTCGGAGGTAAATCCCGATACTGAGGGGGGTAATCAAAACTGTCAAGCTGGGTTAGAGAGTTTGCTTCTCCAGTTTATGCAACAAAATAAAATAAGTACAGACGCTTTAAATGCTGAACTCGAACAAAATAATGCTAAACTTGAACAAAACAGTAGGAAAAATAAAGAGAGTACGGAAACTTTAAATGCTAAACTTGAACAAAACAGTAGGGAAATTAGTGATAAATTTCAGCTGATTAGAGGTGAGATCAGAGGGGTGATGGAAGAGAAGGCTAAAGAGATTATTGCAGATGTAGACAGAAAATTAGGAAAAGTACAGGAGGTGTTAGAAATTAGAATCAGTACACAGGCTGAAAATTTAAAAGAACTAGTGCAACTTGAAACACAGCAGGTCAAAAAGCAATTGGGGGGAGAAATTGATAAGATTCAGGTAGCAACTAAAGAGGTTATAGAACAGCTGGGGGGAAGAATTGATAAAGTTCATGCAGAAATAATCACTTAAGTTAATGATTTAAGGGAGAGGAATAAGGAAAGCATTAATGAGATTAATGAGAAACAAGCTAAGTTAAGGGGTAAAGTTGAAGCATCGGAAGGGAGCATTAGGTTAACAGTAACTAATATTGAAAGAAAAGCTGAGGAGAAAATTGCTGAATTAGAACAGAAGTTGAAAGCTAGAATTGGGCAGGAAAATAGTCAGAGTAGGCCAGTTTATGTGAATAGCACACACAGGAAAATAGAACTAGGCAAATTCAGTAATCGACAGGGTTGTCCAATGGAGTTCATGAATGCAATTGAAAATAAATTCAGGGAGAGGTTGGAAGATGGTAGTATTGAGTGGTGCCAGGTAGTTGAGATTTTAGAGCAAGCGTTTGTAGGGGAGACAAGAAACTGGTTTGCTGTCTACAGAGACAATTTCGAGAATATTTCAGATTTTAAAGTTAAATTTTGTGAGAAATTTTGGAATGAGGTAATTTAGTCTCAGCATCGTGAGGGAATTGTGTGTGGGAAATATAACCCGAGAGGAAATTACACTATGACCGAGTACTTTTTAGGACAGGTATTGACGTGTAAATATCTGGATGGTTTGAGGGAGGCTATTACTAAGACATTTTCCATATAGAATCATGATGATGATAATTGTTGTTTTAAGGGGCCTAACATCTAGGTTATCGGCCCCTGATGGTTTGGGTGATCGTGAAGATGAAAATGAAAAGCGAACTTAAAACTAAAACTAACCACTAACCCACATACTAAAAGAAGAAATGGAAAATTAAAGGAGAATAAGGCAAATAAAAAGACAGAAGGAAAAGAAATGCCCTCAACCCTCGGAGAAGGCGGATTGAGGGACTTGGAAGGAAGGCATATAGAATCAAAGAAGCTGCCTGTATCCAAAATGTTAAATCTATTTCACAAGTGGAAAATTTATTAAGTACATTCGATGCTCTGGGAAGAGGTGGTTACGAGGAGAATTTCTGTAGGAACCAGGGTAACCATAATAACAGGCCTAATGAGAATAGGAATCAGGAAGTTCAAGGGAACAGTGGCGAAGGGGCCAACGTCCAAAATAGGGGGAACCAGAATAATAATAATAATAATAATCAGCAAAATCAGTACAGAGGAAACGGGTATGGTACGCAGTACCAAGGTAGAAATAATTATTTCAGGGGAAATCAAGGCCGAAATAATGATTTTAGGGGTAACCAAGGGAGGAATAATAACAATAATAATTATAGCCAGAACAGGGGTCAAGGAGGTAATAACGGACAGAGAAATACCGTTAACACAGCCCCGAACAACCAGACCAGTGCAGTAGTGAGTAGTACTACACCAAGCGGTAGCGGTACTTTAAACACGAACCAGGCTGCGATGTAAGGTCAGAATCTCAGTCTGTAACATGCACTGTCCATACACTTATACAGGAACCCTATGACCTAAATGTAAGAAATGAATTATTACGTGAACTAAATGATGAAGGTATTATTCAGGAGGTGGCTAGTAAGAGCCCCATAGTTAAATTTAACGTGTCCGAGGCGTACACAGATGTTTTAATTGATAGTGGTTGTATGAAGAGTTGCATAAGTAGTGCATTTTATGATAAAATGAAAGGAACTGGAGTAAATTTTGAGGAGATGCCAATTAAAAGCACTTATGTTATCACAGCTGTTGGGAAGAGGTCTAAAGTAATTTCTAAGCAAGTTTTAGTAGACATTAAAATTAATAATCATGTAGAGAAGCAGATTTGTCTTGTAATTCCAAATTTAGTATTCAGTGTTATCTTGAGTTCAGAGTGGCTAAGTAGAGTGTCTGGTAACTTATGTTATGATGTAGGGAGTTTGAAATTTAAATGGAGTGATTGTGAAGTAGAAGTAGCGTTCAATGACCATATTCAGAGAAGTAGTGTTGTAGGTGTGATTTGTACTTTAAATGAGATATCGCCAGTCGTAGAGCGGGATTATCCATGTTTTGTGGGCAGTGTGATTACGAACGGTAGTCTAGAGGACTCGTTACGTGATGCTGCATTTCAGGGAAATATAGAGGAAGAACAGTGTGTTCGGCTCTATGATGTGTAATTGTGTAATAGGAAAGTTTTTGAGGATCGCATTGGTATGGCCAATTGCTATACACATTCATTGAACGTTATTGATAGGTCAGTATTCACAGGACATAGATATCCTGTACCTTTCGCTTATCAGAGTGCAGTTGAGGCACAAATTAACCAGATGCTTGAAGATGGGATTATTGAGCATTCTAACAGTCCATATGTTAATTATCTGATCACCGTACCCAAGGCCGATGGCACAGTCCGTATTTGTTTAGACGCTCGTTTGGTTAACAGTATAATTAGTTCAGACCAGCTGAAATCCATGTCAATAGAGGAATTAATGCAAACATTTGAGGGGAAGAAGTATTTCACTTATGTAGATTTGAGTTCCAGTTTCTGGCAAGTGCCACTTATGTACGAAGATAGACCATTTACAGCTTTTAGTCATAAATATAACCTTTATCAATTTTGTAGAACACCTTATGGGTTAAAGAGCAGTTCAGCAGCTTTAATTAGGGCTTTAAACATCGCATTGGGGGATGGCACAGGAGAGTTTGTAACCATTTACATTGATGATATGGTAATTAGTTCACGCAGTTTTGAGGAGCATCTACGTCATTTAGATATAGTTTTTCAGAAGTTAGTCCAGGCAGGGTTCACTTTGAAGCTGTCTAAGTCGTCATTCTGTCAGTCAGAAGTGACATTTTTAGGTCATAGAGTGTCGAGTAGAGGTGTGACACCAGAGGAAAGTAGGGTTAGCATGTGTGGACAGTTAAGCAACACGGCTTCGTTACAGACACTGAGAAATATGCTAGTGGAGCAACGTGATGACATTAAGTATGTGTCATAAAGTGAGTGTGTTTAGCTGGCGAGCCAGCCTATCAAATGAGTAAGTATGGTATTTGGTGCGGGGGAGATCTGGTCTTCCAGGCAGGCGTATCATAAGTCACAAAGGGGGGTAGTATGTAAGTAATTGAGAGTTTTTAAGGTACAGGGAAATATGACGGGAATGTCGGATGCTCTTGAGCACTAAAATGTCTCGATACACCAAGGCCAGAATTTGGTAGCGCTGGTGAATTCCCATTTGTCTCCTAGAGATGGGTGAGCGCTTGTACAGGGTATTTTTGCTTAAGGCGTCCACGAGACAAAAGATGGGCCACCAGAAGGCGAGACAGTCCTTCATGAAACTCATACATAACAGCACACGTGATTTCTGTTTACGGCCTCGCCATGTAAGTGCTGTAGGTGTGTAATTTAAGGTAATTAGTACAAAGGTATTATTTGAGTGAGGACAACTGGTCTGAGTTGTGAACTAGTATTAAGTAGAATATGGTCTACGGGAACTTAGTAAGACAGGGAGATTACGGCACAGAAATATTTGGTGTTATATGTAATGCGCACTTACGGTTTTTTTTTTCAGAAATCAATATTAATTTTATCTAATACACAGAGAGATTAAGTATTATGGTCACGATGCGCAGCCACAATAGTGTGATCGTGTGCTCAGTGAGATCAGTGAGATTAAGTTTCACCAGAAGGAAGCGACCTCCAGTGATAATAGGAAGTTCTGTGGTGATATATATATATATATACACACATCAAAAAAAGTTTTGCATCACCTCGGTTCCCAGATCTCCGGCATATAGACGTTGACTGTGTATATTGTATCCAAGATACAGTCCCTTTGACTGTTCATAGATGTCACTAAAACTGCTCAAAGATGTAAACAACCATGCATGAGCAGGGCCTATTAGACGGAGGGGGTACGACAGCCGATCAGTTCCAGTCATTCCACCAGGACGAAGGTACGCTGCTCATGTTGTCTGTAGTTCTACCATGCCTAGAAGGTCAATACCGCAGTTCGATCGCGTCCGCATTGTTACTTTGTGTCAAGAAGGGCTCTCAACAAGGGAAGTTTCCAGGCGTCTCAGAGTGAACCAAAGCGATGTTGTTCGGACATGGAGGAGGTACAGAGATACAGGAACTGTCGATGACAGGCCTCGCTCAGGCCGCCCAAGGGCTACTACTGTAGTGGATGACCGCTACTTACGGATTGCCGCTCGGAGGAACCCTGACAGCAATGCCACCATGTTGAATAATGCGTTTCGTTCAGCCACAGGACGTCGTGTTTCAACTCAAACTGTGCGCAATAGGCTGCATGATGCGCAACTTCACTCCCGACGTCCATGGCGAGGTCCAGCTTTGCAACCCCGACACCATGCAGCGCGGTACAGATGGGCCCAACAACATGCTGAATGGACCCCACGGAATTGGCATCACGTTCTCTTCACCGATGAGTGTCGCATATGCCTTCAACCAGACAATCGTCGGAGACGTGTTTGGAGGCACCCTGGTCAGGCTGAACGTCTTAGACACACTGTCCAGCGAGTGCAGCAAGGTGGTGGTTCCCTGATGTTTTGGGGTGGCATTATGTGGGGCCGACGTACGCCACTGGTGGTCATGGAAGGCTCCGAAACGGCTTTACGATACCTGAATGACATCCTCCGACCCATAGTGCAACCATATCGGCAGAATATTGGAGAGGCATTTGTCTTCATGGACGACAATTCTCGACCTCATCGTGCACATCTTGTGAATGCGTTCCTTCAAGATAACGACATCGCTCGACTACAGTGGCCAGCATGTTCGCCAGACATGAACCCTATCGAACATGCCTGGGATATGTTGAAAAGGGCTGTTTATGGACGTCTTGACCCACCAACCACTCTGAGAGATTTACGCCGAATTGTCGTTGAGGAGTGGGACAATTTGGACCAACAGTGTCTTGATGAACTTGTGGATAGTATGCCACGACGAATACAGGCATGCATCAATGCAAGAGGACGTGCTACTGGGTATTAGAGGTAGTGGTGTGTACTGCAATCTGGACCACAAATGCTGAAAGTCTAGCTGTATGATGGTACAACATGCAATGTGTGGGTCTCATGAGCAATAAAACGAGCTGAAATGTTGTTTGTGTTGATCTCTATTCCCTTTGTATTTAACGGTTCCGGAACTCTTGGAACCGAGGTGATGCAAAACTTTTTTTGATGTGTGTATATCAGAACACCTTTGATGCGTGTGATGTGTCATCATATATACACAGTGCTCACATATTATTTATGTATATCTTTCCCAACACAGAGATATTTGAGAGGCGGAAATATCCGTGGAACATTAATCAAAATGAAAAACATTGGACTGATTGCACAGGCCAATCCAATATAACAACAGACTTTGACGCAAAGTGCGTAAAGAAAATTATGAGTGTATATATATGTAATTTAGGGTGATTTAATTGGTGTAATATGTATTTTGGATGGGGATTTTATTAACGTGTCTGGGATAATCGCATGATGTACCGTCATCACGGTAAATCATCCGATGATCCGAGGCGAATATGTAACGTGTTTTTCGAGGGTATTTTACGCCACTGACATGTCAGTAGGAAGCCATTCAATGTTTATTTACGCGGCAAATTGTTCTGCCAAGACAAGTTTCATGTAACTTATTATTATTAAGGTATTTTTGGAGCGTTTTTTGTAAGATTATAAGTATACAGATAGGTTTTCGATGTTATAGAAAACACCATCAAGCGAATTATTACGAATAACATTATCGCGGAAAATTATATGATTACGGAATTTTACGGATTTTTGTCAGTTAGAGTTTATTGTGAGAGAGATGATTCATTGGGAATTCAGCTACAGGTATATTCTTGTCGAGAAGCGTGACGCAAGCCGTGGGGCACTTCCAGCTGGCTGCATCAAGAAAAGGCGAAATGGCCTGGACCGGTAATCGACATCGTCGCGCCGAGTGTATCGTGTGGTGTCTCAGCCAATCATAGGATACCGGGCGAGTAGAAGACGGGTCCGGAGAGGGGAGTCGGCGAGTGCATATATTGTTTGCGCGCCGAGAAGGGAGGTCGATTATCATTGTAAAACTTGACCGTTGTGGTTGCTCGTGTGGTTGGTTTCGGTGTGATCGGACCATAACTTAACATTTCTACAACAATCTCCACAACTGACGAAGAAGATGGCGACGTCCAGAAGGCTGTGGGAAGCTCTCTTCAGCATCGAGTACGAGGGAAATGCCACGGCAATTTCCAATGGTAAGTGCGAATGACTCAGAACTACATAATCTCTCATTTCTTTGTTTCATATTCAGTATTTCAGTACGGTAACTTCTTAGCTTGGGAATAACAGTAAAATCAGTAATTCATCCGACTCAGTTTTCACGTAATTCTCTAGTGGTAAATTCAAATCGTTACGCTTCAATTTAAACTTATTATTATTATTATTATTATTAAAATTGCCACTACTTGTTTTTATATAATAAATTCATTTCTTATACTATGCAATCTTTGCTTTCAGTAGGTAGCATTAGATATAGACCAAATTCCTTCTCCTGATACAATTGTTAGTTGGGTTAATGATCAAATCATACCACGATCTGAGTGTGAAGATTCTAAAAGGTGTTCTGCCAGAGCTAGGTGTTGTTAAATATAAATTTAGATTTCAACATAGCGTTGAGGTCTTGGCGCCCATTAATACAACGTATCTTAGTCAGAGTAAACATTACATTTATCACCTCAAACGTGGGACTTGTTGTTGTTTTTCCACACTCTCCCCAGTGAAACCGTTACACTTGGCGCCCAACGTGGGGCCACTAGTAAAGACGTTAAACTTGTGCGCTCAACGTTGGGCTAAAGAAACCGTTACACTTGTCATCCCAACGTGGTGAAACAGTTACACGTGCCGCCCAACTGTGGAGCTTCTTATATAAGTATTTCAAAGTGAAAGGCAGGGCTAGTAAAACAGTTACAATTGTCGCTACCAACGTGAGGCCGAAAACCTAATAACATTTGTGGAAGGAGAAGGGCATATATTTCTGTGCCTGTTTTTTTTTTGTTTTTTTTTTCATTTCATTTATCGGTGTGTATCAGCATGGGTAGTGTTGAGGAAGAGATGAAGTTGCGTAGTGGTCACCAGTTGGATAGTGAAGATACGAGCAGTATGGCTAGTCTTGAAAATGAAAGCAGTACAGGGATGTCGGAGGTAAATCCCGATACTGAGGGGGGTAATCAAAACTGTCAAGCTGGGTTAGAGAGTTTGCTTCTCCAGTTTATGCAACAAAATAAAATAAGTACAGACGCTTTAAATGCTGAACTCGAACAAAATAATGCTAAACTTGAACAAAACAGTAGGAAAAATAAAGAGAGTACGGAAACTTTAAATGCTAAACTTGAACAAAACAGTAGGGAAATTAGTGATAAATTTCAGCTGATTAGAGGTGAGATCAGAGGGGTGATGGAAGAGAAGGCTAAAGAGATTATTGCAGATGTAGACAGAAAATTAGGAAAAGTACAGGAGGTGTTAGAAATTAGAATCAGTACACAGGCTGAAAATTTAAAAGAACTAGTGCAACTTGAAACACAGCAGGTCAAAAAGCAATTGGGGGGAGAAATTGATAAGATTCAGGTAGCAACTAAAGAGGTTATAGAACAGCTGGGGGGAAGAATTGATAAAGTTCATGCAGAAATAATCACTTAAGTTAATGATTTAAGGGAGAGGAATAAGGAAAGCATTAATGAGATTAATGAGAAACAAGCTAAGTTAAGGGGTAAAGTTGAAGCATCGGAAGGGAGCATTAGGTTAACAGTAACTAATATTGAAAGAAAAGCTGAGGAGAAAATTGCTGAATTAGAACAGAAGTTGAAAGCTAGAATTGGGCAGGAAAATAGTCAGAGTAGGCCAGTTTATGTGAATAGCACACACAGGAAAATAGAACTAGGCAAATTCAGTAATCGACAGGGTTGTCCAATGGAGTTCATGAATGCAATTGAAAATAAATTCAGGGAGAGGTTGGAAGATGGTAGTATTGAGTGGTGCCAGGTAGTTGAGATTTTAGAGCAAGCGTTTGTAGGGGAGACAAGAAACTGGTTTGCTGTCTACAGAGACAATTTCGAGAATATTTCAGATTTTAAAGTTAAATTTTGTGAGAAATTTTGGAATGAGGTAATTTAGTCTCAGCATCGTGAGGGAATTGTGTGTGGGAAATATAACCCGAGAGGAAATTACACTATGACCGAGTACTTTTTAGGACAGGTATTGACGTGTAAATATCTGGATGGTTTGAGGGAGGCTATTACTAAGACATTTTCCATATAGAATCATGATGATGATAATTGTTGTTTTAAGGGGCCTAACATCTAGGTTATCGGCCCCTGATGGTTTGGGTGATCGTGAAGATGAAAATGAAAAGCGAACTTAAAACTAAAACTAACCACTAACCCACATACTAAAAGAAGAAATGGAAAATTAAAGGAGAATAAGGCAAATAAAAAGACAGAAGGAAAAGAAATGCCCTCAACCCTCGGAGAAGGCGGATTGAGGGACTTGGAAGGAAGGCATATAGAATCAAAGAAGCTGCCTGTATCCAAAATGTTAAATCTATTTCACAAGTGGAAAATTTATTAAGTACATTCGATGCTCTGGGAAGAGGTGGTTACGAGGAGAATTTCTGTAGGAACCAGGGTAACCATAATAACAGGCCTAATGAGAATAGGAATCAGGAAGTTCAAGGGAACAGTGGCGAAGGGGCCAACGTCCAAAATAGGGGGAACCAGAATAATAATAATAATAATAATAATAATAATAATCAGCAAAATCAGTACAGAGGAAACGGGTATGGTACGCAGTACCAAGGTAGAAATAATTATTTCAGGGGAAATCAAGGCCGAAATAATGATTTTAGGGGTAACCAAGGGAGGAATAATAACATTAATAATTATAGCCAGAACAGGGGTCAAGGAGGTAATAACGGACAGAGAAATACCGTTAACACAGCCCCGAACAACCAGACCAGTGCAGTAGTGAGTAGTACTACACCAAGCGGTAGCGGTACTTTAAACACGAACCAGGCTGCGATGTAAGGTCAGAATCTCAGTCTGTAACATGCACTGTCCATACACTTATACAGGAACCCTATGACCTAAATGTAAGAAATGAATTATTACGTGAACTAAATGATGAAGGTATTATTCAGGAGGTGGCTAGTAAGAGCCCCATAGTTAAATTTAACGTGTCCGAGCCGTACACAGATGTTTTAATTGATAGTGGTTGTATGAAGAGTTGCATAAGTAGTGCATTTTATGATAAAATGAAAGGAACTGGAGTAAATTTTGAGGAGATGCCAATTAAAAGCACTTTTGTTATCACAGCTGTTGGGAAGAGGTCTAAAGTAATTTCTAAGCAAGTTTTAGTAGACATTAAAATTAATAATCATGTAGAGAAGCAGATTTGTCTTGTAATTCCAAATTTAGTATTCAGTGTTATCTTGAGTTCAGAGTGGCTAAGTAGAGTGTCTGGTAACTTATGTTATGATGTAGGGAGTTTGAAATTTAAATGGAGTGATTGTGAAGTAGAAGTAGCGTTCAATGACCATATTCAGAGAAGTAGTGTTGTAGGTGTGATTTGTACTTTAAATGAGATATCGCCAGTCGTAGAGCGGGATTATCCATGTTTTGTGGGCAGTGTGATTACGAACGGTAGTCTAGAGGACTCGTTACGTGATGCTGCATTTCAGGGAAATATAGAGGAAGAACAGTGTGTTCGGCTCTATGATGTGTAATTGTGTAATAGGAAAGTTTTTGAGGATCGCATTGGTATGGCCAATTGCTATACACATTCATTGAACGTTATTGATAGGTCAGTATTCACAGGACATAGATATCCTGTACCTTTCGCTTATCAGAGTGCAGTTGAGGCACAAATTAACCAGATGCTTGAAGATGGGATTATTGAGCATTCTAACAGTCCATATGTTAATTATTTGATCACCGTACCCAAGGCCGATGGCACAGTCCGTATTTGTTTAGACGCTCGTTTGGTTAACAGTATAATTAGTTCAGACCAGCTGAAATCCATGTCAATAGAGGAATTAATGCAAACATTTGAGGGGAAGAAGTATTTCACTTATGTAGATTTGAGTTCCAGTTTCTGGCAAGTGCCACTTATGTACGAAGATAGACCATTTACAGCTTTTAGTCATAAATATAACCTTTATCAATTTTGTAGAACACCTTATGGGTTAAAGAGCAGTTCAGCAGCTTTAATTAGGGCTTTAAACATCGCATTGGGGGATGGCACAGGAGAGTTTGTAACCATTTACATTGATGATATGGTAATTAGTTCACGCAGTTTTGAGGAGCATCTACGTCATTTAGATATAGTTTTTCAGAAGTTAGTCCAGGCAGGGTTCACTTTGAAGCTGTCTAAGTCGTCATTCTGTCAGTCAGAAGTGACATTTTTAGGTCATAGAGTGTCGAGTAGAGGTGTGACACCAGAGGAAAGTAGGGTTAGCATGTGTGGACAGTTAAGCAACACGGCTTCGTTACAGACACTGAGAAATATGCTAGTGGAGCAACGTGATGACATTAAGTATGTGTCATAAAGTGAGTGTGTTTAGCTGGCGAGCCAGCCTATCAAATGAGTAAGTATGGTATTTGGTGCGGGGGAGATCTGGTCTTCCAGGCAGGCGTATCATAAGTCACAAAGGGGGGTAGTATGTAAGTAATTGAGAGTTTTTAAGGTACAGGGAAATATGACGGGAATGTCGGATGCTCTTGAGCACTAAAATGTCTCGATACACCAAGGCCAGAATTTGGTAGCGCTGGTGAATTCCCATTTGTCTCCTAGAGATGGGTGAGCGCTTGTACAGGGTATTTTTGCTTAAGGCGTCCACGAGACAAAAGATGGGCCACCAGAAGGCGAGACAGTCCTTCATGAAACTCATACATAACAGCACACGTGATTTCTGTTTACGGCCTCGCCATGTAAGTGCTGTAGGTGTGTAATTTAAGGTAATTAGTACAAAGGTATTATTTGAGTGAGGACAACTGGTCTGAGTTGTGAACTAGTATTAAGTAGAATATGGTCTACGGGAACTTAGTAAGACAGGGAGATTACGGCACAGAAATATTTGGTGTTATATGTAATGCGCACTTACGGTTTTTTTTTTCAGAAATCAATATTAATTTTATCTAATACACAGAGAGATTAAGTATTATGGTCACGATGCGCAGCCACAATAGTGTGATCGTGTGCTCAGTGAGATCAGTGAGATTAAGTTTCACCAGAAGGAAGCGACCTCCAGTGATAATAGGAAGTTCTGTGGTGATATATATATATATATATACACACATCAAAAAAAGTTTTGCATCACCTCGGTTCCCAGATCTCCGGCATATAGACGTTGACTGTGTATATTGTATCCAAGATACAGTCCCTTTGACTGTTCATAGATGTCACTAAAACTGCTCAAAGATGTAAACAACCATGCATGAGCAGGGCCTATTAGACGGAGGGGGTACGACAGCCGATCAGTTCCAGTCATTCCACCAGGACGAAGGTACGCTGCTCATGTTGTCTGTAGTTCTACCATGCCTAGAAGGTCAATACCGCAGTTCGATCGCGTCCGCATTGTTACTTTGTGTCAAGAAGGGCTCTCAACAAGGGAAGTTTCCAGGCGTCTCAGAGTGAACCAAAGCGATGTTGTTCGGACATGGAGGAGGTACAGAGATACAGGAACTGTCGATGACAGGCCTCGCTCAGGCCGCCCAAGGGCTACTACTGTAGTGGATGACCGCTACTTACGGATTGCCGCTCGGAGGAACCCTGACAGCAATGCCACCATGTTGAATAATGCGTTTCGTTCAGCCACAGGACGTCGTGTTTCAACTCAAACTGTGCGCAATAGGCTGCATGATGCGCAACTTCACTCCCGACGTCCATGGCGAGGTCCAGCTTTGCAACCCCGACACCATGCAGCGCGGTACAGATGGGCCCAACAACATGCTGAATGGACCCCACGGAATTGGCATCACGTTCTCTTCACCGATGAGTGTCGCATATGCCTTCAACCAGACAATCGTCGGAGACGTGTTTGGAGGCACCCTGGTCAGGCTGAACGTCTTAGACACACTGTCCAGCGAGTGCAGCAAGGTGGTGGTTCCCTGATGTTTTGGGGTGGCATTATGTGGGGCCGACGTACGCCACTGGTGGTCATGGAAGGCTCCGAAACGGCTTTACGATACCTGAATGACATCCTCCGACCCATAGTGCAACCATATCGGCAGAATATTGGAGAGGCATTTGTCTTCATGGACGACAATTCTCGACCTCATCGTGCACATCTTGTGAATGCGTTCCTTCAAGATAACGACATCGCTCGACTACAGTGGCCAGCATGTTCGCCAGACATGAACCCTATCGAACATGCCTGGGATATGTTGAAAAGGGCTGTTTATGGACGTCTTGACCCACCAACCACTCTGAGAGATTTACGCCGAATTGTCGTTGAGGAGTGGGACAATTTGGACCAACAGTGTCTTGATGAACTTGTGGATAGTATGCCACGACGAATACAGGCATGCATCAATGCAAGAGGACGTGCTACTGGGTATTAGAGGTAGTGGTGTGTACTGCAATCTGGACCACAAATGCTGAAAGTCTAGCTGTATGATGGTACAACATGCAATGTGTGGGTCTCATGAGCAATAAAACGAGCTGAAATGTTGTTTGTGTTGATCTCTATTCCCTTTGTATTTAACGGTTCCGGAACTCTTGGAACCGAGGTGATGCAAAACTTTTTTTGATGTGTGTATATCAGAACACCTTTGATGCGTGTGATGTGTCATCATATATACACAGTGCTCACATATTATTTATGTATATCTTTCCCAACACAGAGATATTTGAGAGGCGGAAATATCCGTGGAACATTAATCAAAATGAAAAACATTGGACTGATTGCACAGGCCAATCCAATATAACAACAGACTTTGACGCAAAGTGCGCAAAGAAAATTATGAGTGTATATATATGTAATTTAGGGTGATTTAATTGGTGTAATATGTATTTTGGATGGGGATTTTATTAACGTGTCTGGGATAATCGCATGATGTACCGTCATCACGGTAAATCATCCGATGATCCGAGGCGAATATGTAACGTGTTTTTCGAGGGTATTTTACGCCACTGACATGTCAGTAGGAAGCCATTCAATGTTTATTTACGCGGCAAATTGTTCTGCCAAGACAAGTTTCATGTAACTTATTATTATTAAGGTATTTTTGGAGCGTTTTTTGTAAGATTATAAGTATACAGATAGGTTTTCGATGTTATAGAAAACACCATCAAGCGAATTATTACGAATAACATTATCGCGGAAAATTATATGATTACGGAATTTTACGGATTTTTGTCAGTTAGAGTTTATTGTGAGAGAGATGATTCATTGGGAATTCAGCTACAGGTATATTCTTGTCGAGAAGCGTGACGCAAGCCGTGGGGCACTTCCAGCTGGCTGCATCAAGAAAAGGCGAAATGGCCTGGACCGGTAATCGACATCGTCGTGCCGAGTGTATTGACCCTTAGGTGGGGAGTATCGTGTGGTGTCTCAGCCAATCATAGGATACCGGGCGAGTAGAAGACGGGTCCGGAGAGGGGAGTCGGCGAGTGCATATATTGTTTGCGCGCCGAGAAGGGAGGTCGATTATCATTGTAAAACTTGACCGTTGTGGTTGCTCGTGTGGTTGGTTTCGGTGTGATCGGACCATAACTTAACATTTCTACAACAATCTCCACAACTGACGAAGAAGATGGCGACGTCCAGAAGGCTGTGGGAAGCTCTCTTCAGCATCGAGTACGAGGGAAATGCCACGGCAATTTCCAATGGTAAGTGCGAATGACTCAGAACTACATAATCTCTCATTTCTTTGTTTCATATTCAGTATTTCAGTAACTTCTTAGCTTGGGAATAACAGTAAAATCAGTAATTCATCCGACTCAGTTTTCACGTAATTCTCTAGTGGTAAATTCAAATCGTTACGCTTCAATTTAAACTTATTATTATTATTATTATTATTATTATTAAAATTGCCACTACTTGTTTTTATATAATAAATTCATTTCTTATACTATGCAATCTTTGCTTTCAGTAGGTAGCATTAGATATAGACCAAATTCCTTCTCCTGATACAATTGTTAGTTGGGTTAATGATCAAATCATACCACGATCTGAGTGTGAAGATTCTAAAAGGTGTTCTGCCAGAGCTAGGTGTTGTTAAATATAAATTTAGATTTCAACATAGCGTTGAGGTCTTGGCGCCCATTAATACAACGTATCTTAGTCAGAGTAAACATTACATTTATCACCTCAAACGTGGGACTTGTTGTGGTTTTTCCACACTCTCCCCAGTGAAACCGTTACAAAGTATCTATCAAATATTTATAATCATTTCATTTCATATCAAATATTATTCAAATTACAATGTTGCTGTCGAATCCTTTTTAACAATACATAAAATTCTTATTGACACCTCCTGTCAGTTCAATGTCATCATATTGATGCATTCCTAACAATGCAATGTTACGATCAAAATATAAATAATGATACACACATTGTTATTATCGTAGCTACCTCAATAATGCAAAAATTGTTATTATCGTAGCATTCCAATAATGCATAATTGTTATTATAGAAACATTCAAATAATGCATATATTGTTATTATCGAAGCATCCCAACTCTCATAAGACGTATTCGATTAATTCGAAGAGTTATAAAATATCCTTGCAAAATCATTTAAAACATCAAATAATTCCAAAATCTTATTAATATACGTCAAAAACGGCACACGCTGACGTCAAAAATTACCTTTCAAATTTACATGAAATAGACAACTTAATAACGTAAGTTATAAATGGTTACAATAAAAATATATGTTGGTCAACATCTGATATACCCCCAAAATATGGCTAACTACTAAATATAAGTCGAACATTTCTGTACCTTCCGCTGCGGTGTTCGAGCAATAACCTGGACAATTAGTTGAGTGTTTTGAAGTAGCATTCCGATGACGCAAGTCTGGATTGTCGCTCGGGACCTACTATGTGCCACGCGCCTGGAGTATGCAAGCAGCTGGTCCCGCACGCTCCTCTCTCCCTGCTGTGAACTCGTCTGCTGGCGTCGGCTCGGTTCACGACTTCTTTCTTCTCGACTGCAAGAGTCTAGATTCCCGTTCGCTTCTAAGCTAGGTAGCTTTGTTGGTTGATCGTTTTGAACGTCTGCTCTCTGGTAGATATGCATGTTGTTAACAGCTGAAGTGTTTGGCTTATGAACTTTCCTAGGTGATGTTGGAAGTTCATTTAGTTGCAATATTTGCGAAGTCAGATGTCTGCAGTTAGTATTGCAGTGGTAATCCATGGTCTCCATTGTTGTCTGGTCCACTCTGAATTCCAACATATCGAATGTTAACTAGCTTGTAATTTATACAATATCCTTCTCCTCAGTTGGTTAGGGGTTGACCAACAGCAACATGCCACACCGTTGGCATACTTGCCCCTCAGTTGGGCGATATAGTAATTCTTAATAAATCTTACCTCTGAGTAATGGGGCAATATGCTTGCTTAAAATGAATCCACAAGACATTTGGATAGACTTCACAGTACTGTATATTTTAATATTCTTCTCGCATTTTCTTAAACATGGCTTTCTTTCCTTCTTCTATTACTAAACACCAGAACATCAACTCTTCCATAAGCCAGCCTACATGCAATACTCAACACTAAGAGCTATACAATCCATTCACCAAAACAAACAAAAAATTAGCTTCCCATTCCAACCAAAACAACATCATCACTATGGTAACTTGCCCTATGATCAAGGCACCTATTGACCAGCCAAGGCCACCTCATGCCACCAGCCAAGGCCACCTATCGATAGACCACCAAAAGAAGAATCCAAAGGGCACAGACCACACAAGATTCTCCATCGCGGCCCACCGACAAGTGTCCATGGCTGGCAACCCAATAAAACAAAATAAATAAATAAACAGAATGAAACTAGGAGTCTCTGTAACCTACAAATGTTAGAAAAAAGGAAGCTTGTAGTTTAACGTGACCGTTAATCTGTAGATCATAAGCCACGGGACCTCCTTTTTACGTGGATCCGAACCACAGGACATGGCATTTCACTTCGAAAATCTCACATGCATTGACCGGGAATCGAACCCGGACCGCCTTGGTGAGAGGCATACAGCTAGACCGCTGAGCCACCATGCCCCGCTACAAATGTTAGAAATGTGGTAGAAATATACTCTATATAACGCTGAATATGTAGAAGTACTTTCCTGGAATGATGTAGTACTATTCGATGAATAACTAGTAATTGCATTCGAAGTTCAATAGAATATCTCGTTCTTATAAAAGCGTTGTTCTCAATTATGTTTGTAGCTGCAAGTTCTCAATGTTATAATATCGTATTCTTTCACTGGCGTTGTCGCTTCTGGTTCAGTGTTGGAGAACTTCTTCTTCTACCGTTGCTCTCAATATGTATACAGTAACATTTCGTTGGAGTGTTTGCTAACTAGGCCTGGTCTCGACCTCTCGTGGTAATGGAATGAATAATCTTCTCTGTGGCTACTATCACTAGCCTCGCTGCACTTCTTAATAACTCTTATTTACAGATATCTCCTCTTGTAGTTATTAATCTTAACTTCTGTTTCGACAAATAAATTTCATTTTCGATCCTCTTGATAATGGTGTGGTTTAACTTTATATAATTTCTATTTTAAAATATAATCATATTTTATTCCTTAACTTGATGAATTATTCTGATTTGTTGTCGAGACGTCAAGCAATTTTCATTGTTCTCAGACATGAAAATTAGTGACGCGTGCAAATCTATCTTTTTCTTTCTTTCAAAATAGTGTTGTGTGCAACTCTCTTGTTGACTCTGCCTCGGCTGACAAAAAACGGTCTTAGCTGGCTAACTTGAAACATTGGTCATAATCCAGCTACTATAAGTTAGATTCTCCCCTGTGTGTATTTATGTAGTTATTAATCTCATGTAATTTATTTCAGGATTTGGGTACATTCGTGTTGACCGACTGAAAAGCACCAAACTTTTATTCTCCTCTGTGTTAAAATAAAATTTACAGAATCAACTCCATTCTGGCTTGTTATAAAAACTGCAATTCCTTTCTACAACTCATGTATAGCTTTCCTTATCATCACAGACTACTATTGTGTATGAAATATGGTTCATACCGCAACTTTATTTCATAGCTTAAATTGTTCCACAAAATAGTTCGAATCTTGCCTCATGCATATTTCATGCATATTAAATTCGAGTTCAATACCTACATACATAGATACATGACCGAAACTGTTTTAGGCTTTGCGGGCCACATGGCATGGTATTCTGACCCCTGGTCAAGGGAATTTATTCAGGGCTTATACCATTTTCTTTTATCCAGGATAAAAGATATTAAGAATATATACAAATATTTACAATGTAGTATACAAAGTCTACTTTATGTACGAAAGCAGTGGAAAACAGATACTGTCTAAGGGGTCTTTGAACAATATTGAGATTCACATCATTCTGTTAATGGGACCATTGAGACCATAATTAGAGGGATGCCAGTTTGTTTCAAAGACACGATGCTCGCTCATCGAACGGGGGAGGTCGCACATAGACACCGATTTCATTTAGTAATTCTGGGCAGTCTATGTGAGAGTTTACGATATTATCACGACGGGATTTTAGAGTTGGCAGCTTCAAATGCATCATTACTTGAGAGTAGTTCATCATCATCATCATCATCATCATGGGGTGCACGAAAGGAGCCTCCCCGAAGATTGTGACACAAGAGCAATCGGGCGTACCCTGGGCAACGTCAGAAAATGATTAAAAATAAACTGACGGCTGATCTTTACACTACCAAATCAATTAAAACCAGTGGGCCTTTATCAAGGCCAGCACTCGTAGTTATGTCCATAAACATCGAGGGACTATCCAGCCAGAAAGAATATCTACTAGCAGATCTGTGCAGCCAATGTAACTGCGATGTCATTGCTGTACAAGAAACTCATAGAGGACCATCAGGACGAAGACCGAAAATCAAAGGTATGAGACTTATTCTGGAACGTCCACACGATAATTATGGTAGTGCAATATTCTGTAAGAGCGGATTAAATATCACGTCTGTTGCTTTGTCTGAGGAAAACAACATCGAAATCCTCACTATCGAAACATCGCAGTTCTCTGTAACATCTGTTTACAAGCCACCCGAAGAGAGCTTTGTGTTTAAGGAACCTATCAATTTCAAATATAGTAACGTCAACTTAATACTTGGTGATTTCAACTGTCATGGAACTACATGGGGGTATACATCTACAGATGAATATGGTGCAGAGCTAGAAAAGTGGTCTGAAAATAATGGACTCAGTCTAGTTCACGACCCAAAACAACCACCATCGTTTAACAGCGGCCGATGGAGAAGAGGATATAATCCTGATCTAATTTTTAATACCAACAAATTAGCTGAGCAGTGCACCAAAATTGTTGGTAAGGCTATTCCCCGCTAACAGCATCGACCCTTACTATGCAGAATCGAACCAATTGTTAAACCAGAAAATGCACCTTTCCAACGTAGGTTCAACTTCAAGAAGGCGAACTGGCCTAAGTTCAGTTGTGAACTTGACGTAGCCATAGGGGAAGTGGAACCACAACCAGAAAACTATGACACCTTTATTTCCGTAGTGAAAAACGTCTCGCGAAAGAACATACCAAGAGGATGCAGAACAGAATATATCCCAGGTCTTTCTGATCAGAATATATCTCTTTTGGATAACTACCGCAACTTGTATGATATGGACCCCTTCTCCGAGGAAACAATGGAAGCTGGGCATGCACTGATGATTTCTCTCGGTCAGACACGCGCAGACAGATGGAATAGCTTGGTTTCTAATATCGATATGAAACAGAATAGTAGACAAGCATGGCGTCTTCTTAAGAACCTCAGTGGAGATCCGACTAGCCCGCCTTTTAACTTTACTCAAGTAACTGCTAATCAGATAGCACACCAACTGATCTTAAATGGAAAGACTCCAAAATCTAAGTCAAATACAGAGAAGCTTGAACGGTGTATTGAAGAAGAGACTGATTTCCTTAAGGACCTGTTTACGATGGAAGAACTTCTGAAAGCAATCGACGGTCTGAAATCGAACAAGGCAGCTGGGTTGGATGATCTCAGAGCAGAGCAAATAAAACAATTTGGACCAGCAACACTGCAATGGTTGCTTTCATTGATGAACAACTGTGCATCCAGGCTGAAGATTCCTAAGGTATGGAGAAAAGCTCGCATAGTTGCGATCCTAAAACCTGGGAAGACTCCTGATAGCCCAAAGAACTTTCGGCCAGTTTCACTTCTGTGTCACACCTATAAGTTGCTGGAGAGAATGATTCTTAATAGAATATCTGATTCTATAGATAGCAAACTGATTTCTGAACAGGCAGGCTTTAGACCAGGCAGGTCATGCTGTGGACAAATTCTGAACCTTACTCAGCACATAGAGAATGGATTTGAGGAAAAGTGCATTACTGGTGTAGCCTTCATAGATTTAACTGCTGCTTACGACACTGTTAATCATAACACACTACTTCGTAAGATTTATGAACTGACAAAGGACTACAGGCTGACCTCACTGCTAAGAACTTTCCTTGAGAACAGAAGATTTTACGTGTCTCTCCTTGGGAAAAATAGTCGTTGGCGCCTCCAGAAGAATGGACTACCTCAAGGTAGCGTCTTAGCACCACTGCTTTACAATGTATACACCAATGACCAGCCCAGAACAGAAGGCACCAGGCGATTTATCTACGCAGATGACACTGCAGTAGCCGTGCAAGGTCGTAGCTTTGAAGAAGTAGAACATTCTTTGTCCTGTGCCTTAGAAGAACTTGGTCGATACTATCACAGAAATAATTTGAAGCCAAATCCAGCCAAAACGCAAGTTTGTGCTTTCCACTTGTGAAATAAAGAAGCAAAGAGGACATTGAACATTAAGTGGCAATCCTTCATTGTTTTACACCAAAATATCTTGGTGTCACCCTCGATCGAACACTGTCTTTCAAGCAACATTGCTTGAACACCAAAAGTAAAGTATCTGCACGAAATAACATACTGAGATGCCTAACAGGAAGGACATGGGGTGCTCACCCCACCACTCTCAGAACTTCAGCCCTTGGACTGAGCTTCTCAGCTGCTGAGTATGCAGCACCAGTTTGGCTTTCTTCTCCACAATCCAAAGAGGTGGATATAGCTCTGAATGAGACTTCCAGGATTGTATCTGGGTGTCTTAGACCAACACCATTTCAGAAGATCTACCCTCTTATAGGAATTTCTCCACCTCATGTCCGAAGAATGGTAGCAGCAGCATCTGAGAAGAAACGGCAAGAAACCGATTCAAGGCATCCACTTTTCAGCCAACAACCAGACCGACAGAGACCTAAGTCCAGAAACAGCTTTTTGAGGGGAGTAACAGCCCTCGAAGGCTCACAAGAAGCTGCGCGTCTGAAGATATGGAAGACAGAGATCACAGACCCAACTATTCCTCTATCAGAAAAAATGGCACCTGGTCACAACTTGCCATATGGAATTTGGAAATCATTGAACAGGCTGAGGACGGGGGTTTCACGCTGCAAGAACAATCTCAAGAAATGGAACATGCTCGTCAACAATGATGAGTTCTGTGACTGCAGAATTTTACAAGACCCAGAACACCTGCTGATCTGCCCCTTGATGGAGGACATATGTTCAAAAGACGATCTTTTGGCTGCAAATGC
The DNA here is from genome assembly GCA_946902985.2 of Meconema thalassinum. Classification (NCBI taxonomy): domain Eukaryota; kingdom Metazoa; phylum Arthropoda; class Insecta; order Orthoptera; family Tettigoniidae; genus Meconema; species Meconema thalassinum. Next base: position 3,311,263 of record OX336392.1, on the reverse strand, counting down.
TAATGCTATAACTGTTGCTACTTACTGGCAAAATCTAATTTGATTTGGACACGGAAAATAAATAAATAAATCATCATCATTTCCCCTTATCCAGCTCCTGCCGGGTCGGGGTATTTATGGCACTTCTCCACTTTCCTCTTTCCTTCCACCATTCTTCTTCCACGATCTTGTCCCAGTCCAGATTTCTTTTTCTTACGCTGTTCTTCACTGAATCAATCCACCTTGTTCTAGGTCTTCCTCTTGCTCTCTTACCCTTGCACTTCGCCTCCAGCATCTGTCTTGGTATTCTATTTTCCTCCATTCTCTTTACATGTCCAAATCACCTTAGTTTATTCTTCTCAATTCTCTCATTTAGTTTTCCCATCCCAACTTCCTTCCTAACATCTTCATTCCTCACTCTATCTTTCCTTGTCTTTCCTATCATACTTCTTAGGAATTTCATTTCACTGGCTTGGATTCTACTCTCTTGCCTGCTCGTCAGGGTCCAAGTCTCAGCTGCTTAAGTTAATATGGGAACATAGTACACTTTATACATTACCTCCCTGCTTTTCCTTGGTACTTCCTTATCCCAAACAAGTTTTCTTACACTTTGATAGAATGCATTGCTCTGCTGTACTCTCCTGCCAATCTCCATGTCCAACCTACCAGTTTGCATCATTTCACTTCCTAGGTATTTGAACGTGTCCACAATTTCCAAACTCTGACTTCCAATTTTCAGCCCTTCCCTTGTCTTTCCCCTCTTGTCATCACCATGGTCTTGCTTTTCTCTATACTGATTTGCAGGCCGTACTTCTGAATATTTTCGTTCGGTGCATCTAGTTGTTTTTGCACTTCTTCGGTGTTCCTTCCCCAGACCACAGTATCATCTGCAAATAACAGTAACTTCATTTCTTTATGTCCATATGCTTCTTTTGTTTCCTTTACAATTTCATCCATCACCATTATGAACAAGAGAGGTGACAGCACACTTCCCTGTCTTAGTCCAGTCTTGTTCCTAAACCAATCTGTCTTTCCAACTGGGGTCAGTACCCTGCTAACACAGTTGTTGTACATTGCTTGCACCATTTCCAACATTTCTCTTCCCAGTCTCTTCTTAACCATGGTTTCCCATACCTTCTCTCTGGGGACACTATCATATGCCTTTTCTAGATCTATGAAAGTCATGATCAAATCCTCTCCAAAGATTGGGTCCACTGTGGATCTTCCACTCCTAAAGCCATACTGTTCCTCTTGCAACTCTCCTTCCACCTTTCTTCTCATTCTTCTTTCTAATATCCTTTCCAGTATTTTTACTATCTGTGATATGAGGGTGATCCCTCTATAGTTATCACACACCTTCTTGTCCCCCTTCTTAAACACTGGTATTATTAGCCCTTTCTCCCAGTCTTCTGGTACACATTTCCGATTCCACACACACTTTAGCAGTCGATACAACCATTGCATATCAACAGGTCCAGCAGCCTTTATCATTTCTACACTGATTTCATCCACCCCTGTTGCTTTTCCCATCTTCATTTTCTGTACTGCTAATTCCACCTCCAGCATTGTTATATCATCTTCTGTTATAGAGTCGTCAGGTTGTGTCACTTCCATCTCACCAGTACAATTGCTCACATTCAATAGTTTATCGAAATACTCCTTCCATCGTCCCTTTATCTCTTCTGGGTGTATTAACAACTCTCCATCTTCCTTTTTCACCAGCTTTGTGGTAACTCTTTCCTTCCTCTTACTTCTTAGAAGCCCATACAGCATCCTTTTACTGCCACTTACATCTGTTTCCATTCTTCGTGTAAATTCTTACCAACTTTTCTTCTTTTCTTCTCCTACCACTTTCTTACACCTCCGTTTGCTGTCGTGATACTTCCTTTTGCTTTCTTCTGTTTGATCTCGGTTCCATTCTTTCCATGCAGACTTCTTTTCTTTCACTGCTTTCCTCACTTCCTCATTCCACCATGGTGTCTCCTTCTCTTTCACTCTTGTTGACGTCCTACCACAAGCACTCTCTGCTGCACCAACAAATGCTTTTTTAAAGTGAGACCATTCCTCCTTCTATGTTTTCCACTTCAGTAACTGGGATTTGTTGCTTCAATCTCTCCTGAAAATCTTCCTGTACAGCTTTGTCTTTCAATTTCCATACTTTTATTTTACTTTCTCTGATCTTCTTTAGGTTTTCCAATTTTTCCCATCTAAATTTTGCCACCACAGCTCTATGGTCCCCATCAAATGCTTCTCCTGGTAAAGCTGTCACATCTATCAGCTTTCTGCGATTGGTCCTTTCCACCAGAAAGTAGTCAATTACTGATTTTGTTCTTCTATCGCCCCAACCATATCTCGTAATTTTCCTGCTGTTTTTCTTCCGAAACCATGAATTACCCACTATCAGTCCATTCCTTTCACAAAAGTTTACAAGTTCCTCTCCTTCCCGGTTCTTTTTCCCATATCCATATGGTCCAATGACTTCTTCCTTTCCTTGTCTCTCGTTTCCGACTTGTGCATTCATATCTCCCATGATCACCACTTCTACATCTGAAATTACTCTTTCTACATCCTCCAGGAATACTTCAATATCTTCTTCTCTGTTTCCAGTCTGTGGTGCATCACATCATTTTTCATCTTCATTCTAATTTTCATTATTCTGTCACTCACACACTCGACCACTTCAACATACTCCTCCAGTTGTTTCGAGGTTATCAGTCCCACGCCATTTTTTGCCTCTTGGCCACCACTCCAGTATAATGTATATCCTTTCCTCAATTTCTTCCTTCCTTTACCTTTCCATTTCACTTCACTCAGCCCCATCAATCCAACATTCTCCCTCTCCATGAAGTCTACCACCTCCTCCACCTTGCCTGTCAGGGTCATGACATTCATGATTCCCAATTTCATTTCGGTTACTGGTCGCCCATTTCTCACAGTTCCCCCAGTACCAAAAGAACTGCGCGTCGCCTGCAGGGTACGCCCTAACCTTCTCCGAATCATTTGAAGTGCCATTTCCATTTTAGCCTATTATTACGATGGGGTCGCCACTCCCAAAGGCATTTTATGAAGCTACTGCCAGCTATTATACAGGCCGCCCCTAACATGGGAAACAGACGCCCTTGCAGCCACCCCTAACATGGGAAACAGACTCTGCCGATTGATGCTGTACTCATACTATTCCCTGAGTACTGGGTTGCCTCTTCCGCAATCTCCACCGTTCCAAAGTCCATCTTCTCCGCTGCAGATTCCGTTGAGGTCTTCGCACGTAACCCTGTGCACGGGGCCTATGTTATACCCCATAGGACTGGGTCCTCACCAGAACTTAGCCGGTACTGTAGTTCCATGGTATATTACAGTACCGTAGCCTACCCCCGCGACGTGGACACGCCTGGCAAGAATTATCCATGTAGCCAATTATAATTGCCTCATGGACCGGGTTAAGGAGCCTCCAAGGTTGAGAGTAGTTATCATTCGTTATTGGGTATAGAAAACGATACGCATAAATTCGTAGGAATTTGTGTTGTTGTTTGAGTCTTCAGTCTTTCGACTGGTTTGATGCAGCTCTCCAGGCTTCCCTGTCCTGAGCTAATCGTTTCATCTCTACATAGTTACCATACCCTGCATCCGAGGCAATCTGTTTAACATATTCTAACCTTGGTCTACCCCTACAGTTTTGTCCTTGACCCTTCCTTCCATAACTAAGCTTGCTATTCCTGGGTGTCTTAGTATGTGTCCTACCAACCTATCTGTTCTCTTCATTAGCAGTCGCCAGAAACATCTCTCCTCTCCCACTAGTCTTAATACCTCTTGATTCGTAACCCTATCTACCCATTTGATCTTCATTATTCTCCTGTAACACCACATTTCAAACGCTTCAATTCACTTCTTTTCTGCTGCACCAATAGTCCAAGTTTCACTTCCATAGAGCGCCACGCTCCAGACAAAGGCTTTCAAAAATGACTTCCTAATACCTAAATCTATATTCAATGTCAACAGATTCCTTTTTTGTAGAAATGCTTTCCTTGCCTGAGACAACCTACTTTTTATATCCTCTTTGCTTCGTCCATCACTGGTTATTTTGCTTCGTAAGTAACAGAAGTCTCCTACTTCCTTTAGGATTTCACCTGCCAAATCGACATCCATAGGAGTTTCTGATTTCTTTTGGTTGGTTCTTAAGTTTAGGGGCTGCGACAATGTGGCCATGTAGCCCCGTGTACTTTGGGTGTGTGTAGAATCTGTCTGATAACCGGTGTTAATTGTGATGACTGTATTAGTGTGTGTTATCTGTTTTTTAATTTAAGTACTGCAACTTAGAATTTTTCAAATAGTTCCTACTTTTGCCGCCAAGCGCCACCGTCAACGACTACTAGGCCAAGTTCAGAACTTAGCTACTAGACGCCACCGCAGTCGGCTCTTAGCAACGAACGTAGAAACCTAAGAGCGTTGTTTACATTCTTAACCTATCCAATTTAGCTTCACACAGGTGCAATTAGTGGAAGGTTCTTTAACATGCCATAAATCTATGACATGGGACCGCCGGCTTTACTTCCCCTCCGAAGGAAGGCATACTGAGAGATGTTTAACGTTCTTAAGAACTGCGACGACTTCAGCCGGGTTTGAACCCGTGATCTTGAGCATCCACTTAATGCTGTTAGAAGTATTTGTGACCTAGGACTAACATTCTCAGGTGCACTTAATTTCAATGAACATATGGAAAATATTAAAAACAACGCATTGAAGAGATTAGGTTTTATAACTCGTTATTCCAAGGGATTTTGTGACTCAAATATCTATTTCCTACTGTACTTGACTCTCATTGAATATTTACACCGATTTAGAGCCCTTTCAGTAAAACACAAATTGTAAGAATAGAGAAAGTACATCATCACAGAAGTGACAAAGAGGAAATCTGACATTCTACAGATCAGAGCATGGAATGTTAGAAGTCTGCTAGGCAGTGGAAGGTTAGAAAACTTACAAAGGGAAATGGATAGGTTGAGGTTGGATTTGGTTGGGATTAGTGAAATGCACTGGCAGGTAGAGCAGGACTTCTGGTCAGGAGACTATAGGGTCATTAGCACTAAATCAAACAATGGCTATGCGTGGGTTGGTCGCATATTGAGTAGGAAACTTGGACAGCGGGTGGAGTATTATGAGCAATCAATATAGTGAACAGATTATTGTAGCAAAAATCAATACGAAACCTTCGTGCACCACAGTGGTACAAGTCTATATGCCTACCAGTCAAGCTGATGATGAAGATGTTGAAAAGGTCTACGAAGAAATAAATGAAATTCTGAGGTCTGTGAAGGGTGATGAAAATGTTATAGTGATGGGAGATTGGAATGCTGTGGTAGGAAAAGGAAGAGAAGGGAAGATAGTAGGAGATTTCGGATTAGGTGAAAGGAATGATCAAGGAAGCAGGCTGATGGAATTCTGCACCGAGCATGTGTTGGTCATAGCTAACACCTTATTCAATAACCACAATAGAAGAATATACACATGGATGAGACCAGGAGATACAGGGTGTTACCAAATCGACTTCATTATGGTCAATCAGAGGTTTCGAAACCAGATTTTGGATTGTAAAACATATCACTGTGCTGACATAAACTCTGACCTCAATCTGGTTGTTATGAAATGCAGATTAAAGTTGAAGAAATTGAAGAAAAGTCAAAAGCCAAAAAGGTGGGCAATAGACTGACTGAAAGGGAAGGATGTGAACAAACGATTTAAGACGGGTATAAAGGAAGGACTAGTAAAAAGTCCTGAACAAGCTAAAATGCAGAGGAATGGGCACTTTTGAGGAGTGAAATAACAAAATCCGCAGAGGAAAATATTGATAGGAAAGAAAGAATTGGTAGAAAACCGTGGATCACTCAGGATATACTAGAATTAATGGACGAAAGGTGGAAGCACAAGAATGAAAGAGATCAAAGGGGAAAAGCAGAATACAGTTGTCTAAGAAATGAGGTTAACAAGTAGTGCAAGGAAGCAAAATAAGAATGGTTGAAAGAGAAATGTGCAGGTATAGAAATTTGCCTGAAATTAGGACAAGTAGACACAGCTTATCGAAGGATTAAGAATACTTTTGGGGAAAGGAAGACTAAGTGCTGTAATATTAAGGGCACAGATGGAAAGTCTCTAACAGAAGAAAAGGTTGAGAGATGGAAAGCTTACATAGAGTGTTTGTTTAAGGGAAAGGAGATTGAGAATCATGTAATGTAAAGGGAGGAGGAAATTGATGAGGAAGTGAAAGGAGATTTAATATTGAGATCAAAATTTGACAGAGCATTAGAGGACTAAAGAGCCGGCCGGAGTTGGGCCGGCCGGCTGCCAGCCCAGCTCTTGTTGTAACATGGATCAAAGGTTTGTGAAACGGTTTATAAAGAAACGGGAGAAGGTAAAATGATTTTGTTTCTACAGAGCACTGTAGTATTTTATACACTTTTCATCAGTGCAAAAGCATATCGAACACGAATACAAAGATAGTTATAAAAAGTGTATAACTCCTATCCCTGTACTTTATTCCAATCATTTTCAAAATGTTAAACAACTTACTCCAACATTATCAAAAGCCTTTTCTAAGTCTACAAATGCCATGAACATTCTTCTAGCCTTCCTTATTCTAGCTTCCAAAATCAGCCTAAGACTTGGTACAGCTTCCCTTGTTCCAACGTTTCTCCTGTTAGATTTATGGCATGTAAAAGATCCTTTCACAGACTAAACTTGTGTAAAGCTAAATTGTTAGGTTAGATTTCGTCACAACGCTCTATCAAAGTTTCAACGTTCACCACTAGGTATTATTGATATCTGGTAGCGAAAGTTGGAACTACTTGAAATTGAACGGAACTTGTAGCTCACCCTAATAAGGGTGTCTGCTGGAAGCAGCTACAGACTCAGGCGAGCCGAACATGGCCTCGGGACACTCCCGGCACTAAAAGCCATTCGACAGATAGATAGATCCTGAAACCAAAATGGTCTTCACCCAACTCTGTTTCTATTGTAACGTATCGTAGGGGGTGGTGAACGCACACAAACGAAACACAATCAATCCCTTGTAAAACATAACCCTCGCTTGGACACATTTCCTTCAAATTATTTTCGTTATTTTTCTTGGTTCTGATACAATTTTTAATAGCACAAATTATAACAAACTTCATGTACACTTTTTCATCAAAGTCTAACATAACATAACATTTTCAAAAATTATACCTATATCATCTTAACCCTGCATAGGACGCGGCTGATCTAACAGGCACACGATTGTTTTTTTTTTTTTTTTTTTTTATGCGCCTTCCTGCAGAGTGCCGAGCGGCACCCTTCCCTCCCAGTAGTTTTCTTACTTTGGTGGCTGGTGCCAACCCGTCCGGTCAGTTTGTCTCCAGCCGTCAAGGAAGTGCGTCACACAGGCTCACCACGCCCAATTACGTCCCAAATCCAAATCCGTCTGAAGACCTTCCTTCCGGCTGATGTTCGTCCAACACTACCTCCAGCCCCCCACAAGAAGTCCTGATGCTGGGATTGCACAGTGGAAACAGGAATATGCCTTTCTCATGCGAACCATTCTGGGCAACTTGCTTTTCAGCCTGCTCTTGCGGCTTTGATGGAAGACGACTCCAAATGATTTCTGTCCCCACACATCTCAACTTCATGTCTGACCCATTTTTGGAACTATTTTTAAGGATAAAAGGTCGCATTTTGATTTATATTCATATCCATGATATGCGAATTCTGCATTTTGACCGGTTTTGGTTTTTATACCTAAATAAATACTAAGGTTTTTTCTTTTTAATGTATTTTATATTTTTCTCTTATTGTCAACATCCTAAAGATGTTTGGTAAATTTTGGTTTAATTTAAAACGGCGTTTTAGGGACAATGTTTTCTTAGCATAGTGTGCCTGTCAGGCTAACTGCCCCCCGATGTTGCGAATCCTTGATCGCGCCCTACGCAGAGCCCAATCTAATCTAAAAAAACTAAACATAACCATTAGTAACCTACATCAAAGAGCAAAGCCCCCTGCCATCCAAAGCACTAGACTCTCTGCAGTGCCCCATCAACAGGTGCAACAAGTGCCAATACAACAACATAATATAAATTACAAAACATCAATAAATTAACTATAAAAAAACCAGCACACACAAAGTAAAACAAACTGTAAACTAAAACCTGATCTTCTGACAAGCTTCAGTACCGCCACTCCTCTTAGAAGAAATCTGCTTCTGCTGCCACCGGAGTTTCAGTAACTACTATTTCTATAGGTTCTCCTCCTTCTTCACATCCCTCCTTGTTCATCCTTCTCTCTCCTTCCTTCTCTTCCTCCTTATCCTGTTCAACAGTTCCTTTCTTGTTATCTTTTCTCCTTCCCTTAATCTCTTGTATCTTCTTTGCTTTTTTCTTCTTCTGATCCCTCACTCTCTCATCTCCATCTGCCTGACATCTCGTCCTCTTCCTATTCCTTTTCTTTGCCTTCCATCTCATCCTTTTCTTCCTCCACCTTGTCCTCCTTCACTGCTTCTTCATCTTATCTTCTTCCTGTATGTACTCTTCCTCCTCCACTATCTTATTCTCCATCCTGTCCTCTATCTCATGCTCCTCTTTGTCTTTAGTCTTATTCTCCTCCTCCATTTGACATTGTCCTCCTTCACCTTGTTCTCTCACTTGTCCATCCTTTTCATCTTCTTCATTTCTTCCTCTTCATTACCAACTTCCTTATGCCCCCCACCTCACTGATGATTTTCCTGCTCCTTAATTTCACTTATCTCATTCACTTCCTTTCTTATAGCCTCATTCCACTGTTTCACCTGCTCTATCACAGACTCTCCTTGCACTTGTCCTAACTGTTAGTGCTATCGTGCATTCACTGCTATTAAAATGATGCAATATACAAACGCTGTAACATACAATAGTATGATTCTATGAAATGTTACAGTTGTGTATATACCTTAATACTGTAGTGTCATTCTAGTTTCCTTTAACCAACCCCACGTTGGGAACCATTTGTAACGTATCGGTACACTATCTGTCATTCCATCCTCTTGTAAATTATTCTAGACAGGATCTTTGAAGCATGAGTAATCTTCACATCTGTCAGCTCCTACTTTCTTCGGTATAGGGATGATAACATTCTTCTTGAAATCAGAGGGTACCTCACCCGTCTCATAAATCCTACACACCAAGTGAAATAACCTGATCATACCTTCATCTCCTATGCAGTGTAGCAACTCAAACAGTATATCATCTATACCTGGTGCTTTGTTCCTGCTTAAGAGCCGGCCGGAGACAGATCCTATTTCACCTTTCATTTCAAAACGTTGCCACTAGTTTCGTTGTAGTCGCTGTCCCCTAGTAGTTACATGGCCCGTACATAGGTATCAGCACGGATTACCCCCTACAGTGAGGGTGGTACAAGGTCGCAAGTGCGAGAAAGTTCAAACTGCTCCGGGGTCCGAACATTGGGGAAATGTGCCTCAAGAATATCGCGACCAGGAAGTTCGAATTGATAGTCTGTGTACTTCCAATTGAATGGCTGAAATATTTTGCTATAGATAAGCTAATAGTTAAACTACGGATTACAGAATTCACGAGTGACTGAAATATCCTTGGCCTTCCTCGTGATGTAGCGGCCAGTATTCTTGGCCCCAGAGGTTCGGGTTCGATTCATTCTTGTCTGAGGGCTGGAATGCCCCACGAGGCAAAACTGAAAAGATGTGGTTTCGATTCCCATCTCAGCCATCTTGGAAGTGGTTTTCCGTGGTTTCTCACTTCTACTCTGGCTGCGTGGCTCAGGGGTAACGTTCTTGCTTGCTGTTCCCAAGATTGCAGGATCGAATCCTGGCGCAGCTGGCATTTGAGGGTGCACAAATACGAGGGAGCCGTGTCAGTGAATTTACTGGCAGGTTAAAGATCCCCTTGGGGCAAACTTCCAACACCCCGGCGTCTCCTAAAGCCGCAGATGTTTAAAGGGACGTAAAGCAATAACATTATTATTATTATTATTATTATCACTTCTACTCCAGGCAAATGCAGCCGACTCCTTCACAATCCTCATGAAATGAAAATCCACAGCCTGCTTCCAGTCTCCGACCGGGTCAGGAATGGAATGAATGAAGCCCCCATCTAGCGGCGAGGATATGAACTGTGCCGGCTGCCGAGGCCTGACGCACTCCTCTGGGGCAATGATCAAATGAATGACAGATGAAATGAAATGATAGTGGAGAGTGTTGCTGGAATGAAATGTTGACAGGGAAAACCGGAGTACCCGGAGAAAAACCTGTCTGCCTCCGTTTTGTCCAGCACAGATCTCACATGGAGTGATCGGGATTTGAACCACGGACCCAGCGGTGAGAGGCCGACGTGCTGCCGCCTAAGCCACGGAGGCTATTCACAATCCTCATCTGAATCACAAATATACACACTAATAGAGCCATCACAATAAGATGGGTAATTAGACAAAGTCCAAACGCACGCCAAGTACACGGGGCTAGATGACCACGATGCTGCAACAACTACTTTGAATGCGCTAAGGAGTTTCAAAATATAAGGGAACTAGTCCTTGCTCGGAGAAACGTGTTTTACAGGCGGTTGTAAGGATGCGCAGTGACCGACCGCAGTAGCTAAAGCACAAGATCATGGGTGACGAGCTATCTTCAAACTCGATAAACAAGTGCGTTCGAACCCGTGGGCCGTTGTTTCAATGTTTAACTTCATTATTATGTAAATTTTATGTTATCTTGGTAAGTCTTTATTGTTATTAAAATTAATAATAATAATAATTATCATTATTATCATCATCGGGATCTTGCCCGGTGTGGACCCGTCTGTACAGCCCTCCAACACCGGCGGTTCTTCTTCTTATTATTATTAACTGGCCTCGGTGGCTGAGAGCACTAACGCACTACCTCTGCCACGCTGGTATCAACAGAGCGTGGGTTTGAATCCCACTTCGGCCGTCTTATTACTCATCATCATCATCATCATCTTGTACAGTTTCCAGCCCCAGGCTGGGTCTGTTTGGAACATAAGCCTCGCCACTTATTTCTTTCTTCCCACCATCTCTCCGCTGTCACTCTGGTCCAGTCCTCGCCTCTCTTCTTGACACATTCCTCCACTCCTTTCAGCCATCGATCTCTTGGTCTTCCCCTTGGTCGTTTCTTCTGCATCTGCATCTCATGTATCCTCTTGGGAATCTTCTTCTCATCCATTCTCTTTAAGTGTCCATACCACCTCAGTCTTGATGTCTCAATCCTAACTTGCAAGGGCTCCTCTTTCACCATTTCCCTGACCTTTTCATTCCTCACCCTGTCTCTTCTTGTTACTCCGATCCTACTTCGCAGGAACTTCATTTCACCTGCCTGTATTCTGCTTATGTCTCTTTTCTTCATTGTCCACGTTTCTGAAGCATAGGTCAGTATCGGGATATAGTAGCTTCTGTATAACACTTCCTTGCTTTTTTGTGGGACATCTTTATTCCACACTAAGCTCCTAATGCTTCTCAGAAATGCTTCTGCCTGTCTGCCACGTTCCGTAATCTCTTTGTCATTTCTCCCATTCTCCTCCACTATACTTCCCAAGTACTTGAGACTTTCCACCTTCTTCAGCTGTCCACCTCCAAGTGTTATCCCACTCATTGGTCTGTCCTTTTTCCTGGTCATTAACAGGACCTCACATTTACTGATGTTGAACTTCCATCCGTACTCTCCCACTGTTTCTTCCCAAGCCTTCAGTTGCTCCTGGATTTCCTCCTCCTTGTTTCCCCAGACCATGAGATCATCTGCAAACACCATTGCCTTCATCTTATCTTCTCCTATCTTTCCTGCTATCCGTGTCATTACCTCGTCCATAACCACAATAAAGAGAAGGGGTGACAGTGCACTACCCTGTTTCAGGCCACTCATTTGTCTGAACCAGTCTGTTCTTTCCCCTCCAACTTTCACACAACTCACACTTCCACAATACATCTCCTTCACTCTGCCTACAGTCTCTTTTTCCACTCCCATGTTTTCCATTGCTTTCCAAACCTTCTCCCTACACACACTATCATAGGCCTTTTCGATGTCCAGGAAGGCCATCAACAGATCCTCTCCAAATTCGTAGTGGTGTTCCTGGAGCTGTCTCGCTGAAAATATGAGATCCACTGTTGATCTCCTGGGTCTGAATCCATACTGTTCCTCTCTTATTACTATTATTATTAATAATAATAATAATGATTATTAATGAAAATGAAAATCCACAGCCTGCTTCCAGTCTCCGACCGGGTCAGAAATGGAATGAATGAAGCCCCCATCTAGCGGCTAGGAAATGAACTGTGTCGGCAGCCGAGGCCTGACGCACTCCTCTGGGGCAATGATTAAATGAATGACAGATGAAATGAAATGATAGTGGAGAGTGTTGCTGGAATGAAATATTGACAGGGAAAACCGGAGTACCCGGAGAAAAACCTGTCTGCCTCCGTTTTGTCCAACACAGATCTCACATGAAGTGACCGGGATTTGAACCACGGACCCAGCGGTGAGAGGCCGGCGTGCTGCCGCCTAAGCCACGGAGGCTTTCAATTATATTAATAATAATAATTAAAATATTTCCCAGATCTTGCCTGTTCAACTCTCTACCACCGGCGGCTTCTATTACTAATTTATTTATTTAGTATGTTACAGGATCACATAAAGCAAGTTATGATCTGTTGCTGTTATTTTTCTTGTTCTTCCAGAATTCTTTCATCATGTCGCTATGTTTAGCTCGACGTTCGTCAGTCCATTTTCCCCTAGGTCTGCTGGGCTTATCTTCTGATGCAGCTTCCCAAGTGTAGATCTTATGTCTGAAAGTTTTGCAGTCTTCGATATCTGTGGGTGTGATGTTGGCGTCATTGAGATCAATTTGGAATTGTTTAATCCAAACCGTTGTCGTCTTTAATTTTTGTGAGTACCTCAATATTTTCTTTGTTAATTGGTTGTCATCTAGCCTCATAATGTGTCCATAAAATTTCAAGCGTCGTTTATGGAAATCAGTTTCAATATTTGAATATTTTTCTGTGATCTTGTGCGATTGTAAACGATATCCTTCATCTCTAAGTCTTGGGCTAAGAATTTTTTGGATGATTTTCCTTTCAGCTTTCTTGATGTTTTCAAGATCCCCTTTATAATTGAGGTTTAAGGTCTCACTGGCGTAGAGTGTTTCGGGTTTGATGACCGTCGCGTAATGTCGAATTTTAGTGTTAATGCTCATGCATTTTTTGTTGTAGATGTTTGCGGTTTTCCCATATGCTTTCCGCATTTTGAGTTCACGTGTTCTTTGTGCTATTCTTTCTATGCTTGTAGGTTCAATAATTTCACCTAAGTATTTGAAATGATTAACCTTGTTGATTGAACCGTATTTTGTTACCAAAGTTTGGGTTTCAATGTGTTTTGTAGCCATGAATTCAGTTTTTGTGAAGGAGATTTGCAACCCTACTTTCCCAGCACATTCTTTGGGGACTTCAATCTGGTGAATTGCCATTCGTTCATCTCCGGTGAGGATTGCCAAATACTCAGCAAAAGCTAAGCATGTAACATTGATATTATCCTTCTGTCTTCCTAACACGACGTTTTAATTCTTTTTCCCATTCTTTGATGACCTTATCGAGTACGATGTTGAACAGCAATGGAGAAAGTCCATCACCCTGCCGAACACCAGTTTTAATGGGAAAAAGTTGGGAGATGTCTCCAATGAATTTGACCTTGGAAATTGTGTCGGTTAAGGTTTGTTGGATGAGTCGTCTCGTCTTCGGATCGAGATGGTTTCCTTCGATTTTCGATCAATGGAGTCATAAGCCTTCTGCAAGTCGACAAATGTACAGATGGTTGGGAGATTTCGTGCGGCTCGAAGTTTCAAGGTGGATTTCAGATTGAAGATTTGTTCGACGGCTGATCTGTTTGGTCTGAAGCCAGCCTGATATTCACCGATGAGTGGCTCGAGTTGTTATTGCGTGCGTTGTAAAAGACAGGTGGAGAGGATTTTATAAGCGATGGGTAAGAGGGAAATTTCTCTGTAGTTATTTACATCAGATTTATCTCCTTTCTTGTGGAATGGGTGGATGAGCGCGCATTTCCATTCGTCCAGTAGTTTTTCACTTCGCCAAATGTCCTGAATGATCTGTGCGATTTCCTGCAGTGATCGTGATCCTAGATTTTTCAATAGTTCTGCGATGATTTCGTCTTCTGCTGATGTCTTTCCGTTCTTGAGTTTTTTGATGTGGTGATGGATTTCTTCTTGCGTTGGTGGTTTGGCTTCGGGTCGTATGTGTTCTGGGACTGTGTGTATAAATCGCTCAGGTGGTTCAGGACAATTGAGGAGGTCAGAAAAATAACATGCTAGTTCTTCACAGTTTTCTTGGTTAGTGAGTGCGAGACTTCCGTCTTGTTTCTTGAAAGTCAAATTTTGCGGTGTGTAACCTTTAATTCTGTTCCCGAAGGTTTTATAAAAATCTCGACTGTTGTGATTCCTGAAGTCATCCTCGACATAACTTTGAGATTGAATTGATGACAAATGTCTACCAATAGTGTGCCATTGCTGTTTGTATTTTGGTGTGCAGAATTTTTGCCAATGATTTTTCGATAGATTTTTTCTTTGCCAAGTTGGGCATTGAAATCTCCCATCAGGATTTTCACGTATCTTGATGAATGTTACTCATAATTTTTTCCAGTTTTTTCCAAAATTTTTCAACATTTTCAGGATTTTTCTTGTTGTCGATGTTAGTAGGTGCATGAGCATTGACAAGAAATTGTATTTCTAAAATTATTATCAGTTTCTGCAAATTTAGGAGGATTATAAATTAATATTACATAATTTGGTAATAGAGGTGGGGGAGGGCAAGATTATCCAGCCCCACTCTCTAAGGCCTTGCATCCGGGGGTGACACACAAGAACGCTACACCACGAGATGGTCTTTAAAACAGTATGTTATGCATAATGTGATAACGCAGAAAGAAATTAAAATGTTATTCTTCAAGCTCTACCATTTCCTTACAGACCTTCCTTATATAAAACTGCCTATGTTGCGAAGTTCGAAACCGAACCATAATAAGGTTTCACGTCGTCGTTGTTGTTGCTCATGCTCCATTAGATTGTGTATATTCAATCATTTACTTTCATAAACATCTTCATACTGACATTATGGTGTTTGAAGCCATTTTTCAGTGTTCCCTTAGTAAACAAAAGTTTGGTGCTTTTCGGTCGGTCAACACAAATGTACCCAAAAGAGTTGGGTTATACCCTAATCCTGAAAAAAATTACAACTCTTTTGGGTACATTCGTGTTGACCGACTGAAAAGCACCAAACTTTTGTTTCATCTTCATTGTGATAAAGAATCGTTCAGACTAAACTAATTCCTGAAAAGAGTTGAAAAGTAAATTTTCAACACTTTTGTTTGAATATTTCAAAATATAACTCATCGTGTTTACGATAACATCGAAAAGATACATAAGGAAGCCTGCTCCCTAGTATACCTATAACTTAGTAGTATGGTGAAAAACTGCTGTTTATTTCCTAGAATTATATTTACGTGTTTTTGTAAGTAACCATGACAAGTTATTTTTTTTATTTTATTCTTAACAAAGGAGATATTTAAAAAAATTTTGAATACATTTTTTGAAATTACATTTCTCAACATAAAGGATTAACTTCAACGATAAGCTATAGCATATTATTATCAGGACTGAGTTGCTTCAGCTCTTCCATTCGCATTGCCTCTTCCTCACCAACAATCAAGAAATGTGTATAAACTACAAATTCAGTTGCTCTAGGGAAAGAAAACCAAAATCCGTTTCCCACGATTATCACATCACTATTAATTAACAAGTATGGTGCAATTAAATGGGGCAATTGTTATAATTAACTAATGCATGTAAATTTTTCCAGGAGTGTATTTACATATTTATATCTTGTACCCCGCCCATTCATTGGGCACAGTCGTGTTGACCGACTGAAAAGCTACTAAAGACAATATTATAGCCTATATAAAAATCAGTAGTAGTGGTGAAAGATTTCAGCCTATTCCTGTAACAACTTAGACCAGGAACTCATCCTAGCATCAACTCTTGCCGCAGCTTCATTATAAACACAAATACGGTACTTTTGATTGCCTGTAGCAGCCATCCCTGGATACCATAATACTGTACTTCAGAATCCTCAGTTTCTTTTCCCTTGGTACTCTTCCATACGCATACATAATCATGGAATTTATTTAAATTTGCTATAATATGAACATGCTTAATTAATTAATTAATTAATGTACCACCCTTTATTTTGCAAAAAATATAATGAATAAAATGAAGAATCTACAAGCAATATCATGTGTAATGTATATGATTTATATAAAAATTAAATCAATATTACATATTTCAATTTTTTCAATGTAATATTACATAGAAGAAATGGAAGGAACGCAGATGCCCCACTTGGAACCACCTGTCATCACTGCGGCAAATTGTGTGCCTCCCGCATTGGGCTGTATAGTCACCTCCGAACTCACCAATGAGAGACATTCCGGATTGAAAGGCCAATCTACTCGATACGAGTGTTTGCTATGATGATGATGATAGATATTACATTAAAATCCTAGCCTTTCTCATCAGTCTATTGCCAAAATGGATCCAACTATGACATTTTAACGCATGATAACCTAGAAAGTCATCTCGAAATTGACATCTTAATTATTATGAGGTAACCCGTAGTGACATTCTCACTCCAATACTTACGATGAATATATGTAGGAAAGAATTTTGTCAAACGAATAAACAGAACACGTCTTTAAGTAATTTTAAGTATAAAAACTGTATTTACACATAAAATTACAACAGATGAGATGGCACAAAACTTAGCGTGACTTCACTCGACACAAAACTGACACACTGCTCGTCCTCTTTTTTTTTTCACGGCTTCCTCTCGGTTCTTCTACGCGGCGCCACCGGGTAGTGCCGAGACTGGCGGGAAACCCACGAACGGTTCATCATCTTCCGATTCCCACAATCGGCCATCCTGCAGATCATCCGCCTCGGATGATGAGTCGTCTTCAGCCCATGGTTTGAGGAACTCAGCACAAGTAGTTGTTCGATTGGGGCCTAAGTGATTCCCTTCACGACCGACGTCGTAAGTGTCATTTGGCTTGACTCTGGAGATTCTGTAAGGCCCAAGGTACTTTTTCTTCAATTTAAGGCCTGGTCCAAACTGGGTCCTCTTGATGGC
Organism: Meconema thalassinum; assembly: GCA_946902985.2. NCBI lineage: Eukaryota > Metazoa > Arthropoda > Insecta > Orthoptera > Tettigoniidae > Meconema > Meconema thalassinum. The sequence goes on along the minus strand of OX336392.1, from coordinate 3,294,061 downwards.
GATGATATCGCCAACTTGGTACTGGTGTGCAGGCCGTCGACGTCGATCGAACAACACCCTGTTTTCTTGTTGCACTTTCTGGATTTGTGCCCTTGCTTCTTCATGGTGTTCATCTCTCCTGGTCTCAAACTCGTCTAGCATCTCTTCATTGATCAACTCAACTATTCTCAGGTCATTTTCACAGCGCATTTTAACTCCTGTCAAAAGTTCAAACGACGTCTGCTTGATACTGCGGTTGTAAGTGGAATTCATGGCTCTCTGAGTGGCTTCGACGTGTTTGTACCAATCTCCTGGGTTTTCGATGGACAACTTAGCCAGCACAGAAATGATCGTGGAGTTCATCCTTTCTACCTGACCATTGGCACGAGGGAGTCCGGTTGTGATTAGCGAATGGGTGATGTTGGCAGTGCAGTACTCTTCGAATTCGTGTGAAATATAGGCGGCTCCACGGTCGGTGACGATCTGCGCTGGATTACCAAATACTCCTTTTTGCACGTCCAGCTTTGCCGTAGTTTCTTTCGGGGTCGTCGTTTTAGTGGGATACAGCCACACAAACTTCGTGAAGCTGTCCGTTACTGCGAGGATGTGCTTGTATCCTTTTTTCGTTGAATCCAAGGGTCCGAGATGGTCAGCATGGTAAGTGTGAAACGGTGTGCTTTCTTTAAACAAGGGATGCAAGAGTCCTTCTTGTTTCCCAGCCTTGCGGTTGACCAGCAGACACTTCATGCAGTTGGAGATGACACGGCCAACTATCTTCTTCAAATTGGGTATATAAAATTCTCTCTTGATCTCTTCTTCTGTGCGCAGGGCAGCGTAGTGTCCTTTCTCATGAGCGGCTCTCACCACCTCGTTCTGCATTGGCCGTGGGACGACAAGTACATTTTGTCCATCACAGAACTTGAAGAGGATACCATCCTGCAGGATGTAATCCTTGTATGGCTTCGACTTCAGGTGCTCCATGATCGCACACAGACCTTCATCAGCTTGCTGAGCTCGTTTCAGCCTGGCAACGAGTCCATCGACGAGACCGTAGAGGACCATGGGATGGCGACTCAAGGCATCGGCGTGAGGGATTCTCGCACCCGGTCTATGCTCGATCGAGTAATCAAACTCCTCTAACATCATGGCCCACCTTGCAACTCTCGGGGTGAGGTCCTTCTTGTCCATCGTCTTCTGGAAGGCAGAGCAGTCGGTTATGATCTTGAACTTGATTCCAAGCAGGTACACTCGGAGCTTTTTCAAGGCCGTCACCACAGCTAACACCTCGAGCTCGTAGCTGCTGTACCTTTCCTCCTGTGGCGTCGTCTTCTTGCTCAGGTATTGAACAGGATGCAGTTGACCATTGTCTGGGAAACGTTGCAGTAGCACTGTTCCATAACCAAACTTGCTTGCATCAGTATGGACTTCTGTCTCGTAAGCCGGGTTATAGATGATGAGGACTGGATCTTCGGATAAGGCTTTTTTCAGACTCGTGAATGCAATCCTCTGTTCTTGCTCAAACTTGAATCCACCGGCTGACTTCAACAGATCACTGAGCGGCTTTGCAATCTTGGCGTAGTTTGGGATGTACCTTACTTCCGGAAATATCCGGAAAGGTCCAAAAAACTGTGGACTTCGGCCAGCGACTTGGGTTCTGGGTAATGTTGAACTGCGGCTGCTTTCCTAGGAGATGGTGAGACAGTTCCATCTTCTACAATGTGTCCTAGGAACTCAATTTTCTTTTTCAGGAACTGGCACTTCGAGAACTTAATATCCAGATCATGAGTTTCAGCTACCTCCATCACTTGCCCAAGCTTCTCTATGGCATCATTTTCATCTTTTGCTGGGATTACTACATCGTCCATGTACACTAGGACTGTGCCGGTTTGAATTTGTTCTCTGAATACACAGTTGATAAAGCGTTGGAACACAGGAGGCGAGTTGCAGAAACCAAATGGAACTTTCAGGAACTCATATTGGCCTGAATGTGTCACAAAGGCCAAATACTTTCTGCTCTCTTCCTTGACTGCGACGTGAAAAAATCCATTTCGCAGATCCAGAGTACTGAATACTCGGGCATCACACAGCTTGTCCAGGACGTCATCAATGAGTGGTAGTGGGTATCGATCTTTGACAGCTTTTCTATTCACTGGACGGTAATCGAAGCACACCCTCGGAGACCCATCTTTCTTCCACACAACTACTACTGGACTAGCGTACTCAGACATACTGGGTCGGATGATGCCATCTTGGAGCCACTGCTGCACTTGCTTCTCAGCTGGTGATAAGCGTCTTGGGTGACTGTGAATCGGTTCTTCTTGTTTCATCACAACGCTGGTACTCTTCTCCTTGTGTGGCAAATATTCAGACCATCTTTCTGATTCTCAAAACATCTTCATCTTCATCTTCATCATCATCTTCATCATCATCTTCATCATCATCTTCATCATCTTCATCTTCATCTTCATCATCTTCATCATCATCATCTTCTTCTTCTTCTTCTTTGGGCATCCCCAGCAACGAAAGGTCCATTAAGTTGTCACAGATGCGTTGCACAAGCACTGCTTTCTCTCCCGTATATTGAATGTTTAACACAGTGCGAATGGCAATTAGATCAGCCTCAATTTCTCCAGGTGTTCTGGTGAGTCACATTCAAACTCGAATCCTGAGAATTCTCTTAAGCGCTGCCTGTTCTTTCGATCACGTGGCAGTTTTTCGAAAATGAGGTTATGTAACGTCTTAATCACGGTCTTAATGTTATTATTCACTTTTTCAATATCTTGTAAACACGCCACTTTGTCCGTCATTTTTCTTTGTCTTTCGGCACTCGCACTAATCACTTTTGTTTTCGTCGTCGTCTTAGGGTTCAGGATCCTCGAAATCGTCTTTTGCAGCCTGCTCGAATCACCATGTCTTTGGAAGTTGAACAGCTACTCGTCTTCTATATTCCACGGACCCACGTCGTCGTTGATCTTGCCAGAAGAAGTGTCGTCACCTCACGCCTTGGTTTTATCGCTGTAGCCTAACCAAGATTGCCGTTCCGCACTCAAAATACTTCGTATTTCAGACGAGCCCCCAAATGTAGGAAAGAATTTTGGCAAGCGAATAAACCGAACACGTCTTTAAGTAATTTTAAGTATAAAAACTGTATTTACACATAAGATTACAACAGATGAGATGGCACAAAACTTAGCGTGACTTCACTCGACACAAAACTGACACACTGCTCGTCCTCTTTTTTTCACGGCTTCCTCTCGGTTCTTCTACGCGGCGCCACCGGGTAGTGCCGAGACTGGCGGGAAACCCACGAACGGTTCATCATCTTCCGATTCCCACATATATGGGACACAAGAGGGTAGCAGATCCTGACGTTATTCTTCCATATTTGATAAAAAACGATCCGGGAAAAAAATAGCTTATCCACTTGATATTAAATTTAATTTATCGATCAAGTCTTTGATATTTCCAGAGAAATGGAAACTTACTAAAGTCAGTCATATTCACAAGTTGGGTAAGATCTTACTAATTCTTAACTACCGAACAATACCGGTAGCTACTATGTTTGCCCCAAACAAACTTTACGAGCAAACACTTCATGAACACATAATGTATTATTCAGGCATACATGCCATTTTATTCACGATTCATAACACGGATTCATCCCTCGATGATCAACAATAACCAATTTTCACGAATTAGGAGTCATCTGGTTTAGATTAAAGGATAACGAGTCGATGTAATATATACAGATTATTGGTAGAGTTAACCATGACGTAGCCTACAACTTACGAAAATGTCCTATTACAGATCATACTTACAGTATGTAAGAGGCAACACTTTGTATCATAGAGAAAAGCTCCATTCACCCTCTGGTGTTCCCCTGGGATCGAATCTTGTGCCTCTGTAATCTTTATCTTAATTAACCATCTCCGGGATGCCAATATATCATTATTATTATTATTTGCAAATGACGTGTAATCGTTTAAATTCATTTATTCGTTATGGGATTGTATGCTGCTCCAAAAGATGAAGAAAAAATAAATTGGAACAAAACAAATTGTTTCGATTTATAAGTGTCATCCGATTGCATTTACACAAAAACACACAAATTTTGATAGAAAACACCACCATTTCCTATGTAGTTCCCATCTCAAGTCATCTAGGTTTATGGTAGGCTATACTTTGATTTAAAAAAAGTTATCCTTTTCTCACCGTATTGATCGAATTTTTGAGATATATTCACAATGATGGGATATGTAAGAAGATGCACATTTTATTTTAGGAACCTGTACATTGCTAAAGATTGTATAATGCATTCGTATGAAGTAGACTTGAATTTGGCTCAATAGTTTGGAACCCAAGATGTGCAAATGCTAACGATAGAGTTGAATCGATAAAAAATAAATTCCCTATATTCTTGGAATACAAAAGGACAAATGTGAGATTTTCAAAGTGAAACCTCATGTCCAGTGGTTTGGATTCCACGTAAAAAGGAGGTCCCGTGGCTATTGATCGCGAGATTGACGATAACATTAACTACACATTTCCTTTAAAAATGCTAAGCATAATTTCTTACTGGAACTTTTTCTTTTAAGACTTTAGAGAAAAGTAGGCAGGTTATTACATATTTTAAATAATTTGATAACATCTTTGATAGACCTTATTTGTCATCTGAATTTGAACTTTATGTTCCTTCGCGGTCAATAAGACCGAAACGTATAACATCCCACTGTCCAGGAACCAATACAGAGTAACATAAACATTCGCCTGTATCGAACAAATTCAATATCTACAAAAAAAACATGCACACATTTCAATATATCAGACAGCACCTTTTGTATTGTAGAGAAATCACTTAATATCATACACTCCTTATCAGTGACTTGTAACATAATTTCAAATACGATACTTACTAGAATAATATTTATAATACATATTATAAGTATCATTTTATATTAGTGTAAGAAAAATATTAAAAATATTAAGTGTAATTCATATTGTTATTTCTCATAATTAGGTTGTAACCTGTTAGAACTAGAAATAAACAAACACATAATTATAAATACATAAACAATTTAGTTTAATGAAATTCAGTGATGATTACTAACTAGTGATTGCTTGCTACTCATGTAACTTCAAAAGGCCAGTAGTCGCTACATCATATTTAGACTGACAAAGCAACATTTTATTTACAATACACCTCGTGGTGTAGTGGCTAGTCTTCTTAGCTGGCAACGCAGAGGTCCAGGTTTGGGAGCTGAGGGCTGGAACGGGATACACTGAGGCTTGTGAGGCAGAACTGGGAAGAGAAGGGTTACATTCTTACTTCAGCCATCCTGGAAGTTGTTTCCTCACTTATGCTTCAGGCAAATGCTGGGATGGTATCTAACTTAAGGTCACGGCCGCCGCATATACAATACCCGGCCCAAATACAAATACACACCCTAATATAACCATCACAATAACACAGGTTATTAGACACATTATACAGACACCCAAGTGAATGCGGCTACATGACCACCATGTCCCAAATCTCCTTCACCGTGTCCACTGCCGATTGTAAAGAAGCGACTGACAGCACCTGGACATGAGCTGATTTCATCACTTCCTAGCATGAGATTACCATCTCTCAGAAGCCCGGCTCTGTCTTCCTTCACCCTGTTTCAAGGTCATGACTTTGCGGTATCTGACGGTAACTGCCTGAACTACCAGCACCTCGATACGGCTAGCATTAGCAACACAATATGCTTACATTTCCTAAAATCACGATTAAACATATACAGAGTTCTTAATTTTAAAATATGTTTCAGTAGCGTTCTAGAGAAAACTATAAGCTGTCTTGCAGTGGAGTTTGTTTCCGTTTTCAACATCCTCTGAAGGCATAAAAGAGTTTAGGAAAATCACAGTTCAGAACTCTATTTTATATGGAGAATTGTGATTTTAACTACACTTTTTATAACTATCTTTGTATTCGTGTTCGATATGCTTTTGCACTGATGAAAAGTGTATAAAATACTACAGTGCTCTGTAGAAACAAAATCATTTTACCTTCTCCCGTTTCTTTATAAACCGTTTCACAAACCTTTGATCCATGTTACAACAAGAGCTGGGCTGGCAGCCGGCCGGCCCAACTCCGGCCGGCTCTTTAGTCCTCTAATGCTCTGTCAAATTTTGATCTCAATATTAAATCTCCTTTCACTTCCTCATCAATTTCCTCCTCCCTTTACATTACATGATTCTCAATCTCCTTTCCCTTAAACAAACACTCTATGTAAGCTTTCCATCTCTCAACCTTTTCTTCTGTTAGAGACTTTCCATCTGTGCCCTTAATATTACAGCACTTAGTCTTCCTTTCCCCAAAAGTATTCTTAATCCTTCGATAAGCTGTGTCTACTTGTCCTAATTTCAGGCAAATTTCTATACCTGCACATTTCTCTTTCAACCATTCTTATTTTGCTTCCTTGCACTACTTGTTAACCTCATTTCTTAGACAACTGTATTCTGCTTTTCCCCTTTGATCTCTTTCATTCTTGTGCTTCCACCTTTCGTCCATTAATTCTAGTATATCCTGAGTGATCCACGGTTTTCTACCAATTCTTTCTTTCCTATCAATATTTTCCTCTGCGGATTTTGTTATTTCACTCCTCAAAAGTGCCCATTCCTCTGCATTTTAGCTTGTTCAGGACTTTTTACTAGTCCTTCCTTTATACCCGTCTTAAATCGTTTGTTCACATCCTTCCCTTTCAGTCAGTCTATTGCCCACCTTTTTGGCTTTTGACTTTTCTTCAATTTCTTCAACTTTAATCTGCATTTCATAACAACCAGATTGAGGTCAGAGTTTATGTCAGCACAGTGATATGTTTTACAATCCAAAATCTGGTTTCGAAACCTCTGATTGACCATAATGAAGTCGATTTGGTAACACCCTGTATCTCCTGGTCTCATCCATGTGTATATTCTTCTATTGTGGTTATTGAATAAGGTGTTAGCTATGACCAACACATGCTCGGTGCAGAATTCCATCAGCCTGCTTCCTTGATCATTCCTTTCACCTAATCCGAAATCTCCTACTATCTTCCCTTCTCTTCCTTTTCCTACCACAGCATTCCAATCTCCCATCACTATAACATTTTCATCACCCTTCACAGACCTCAGAATTTCATTTATTTCTTCGTAGACCTTTTCAACATCTTCATCATCAGCTTGACTGGTAGGCATATAGACTTGTACCACTGTGGTGCACGAAGGTTTCGTATTGATTTTTGCTACAATAATCTGTTCACTATATTGATTGCTCATAATACTCCACCCGCTGTCCAAGTTTCCTACTCAATATGCGACCAACCCACGCATAGCCATTGTTTGATTTAGTACTAATGACCCTATAGTCTCCTGACCAGAAGTCCTGCTCTACCTGCCAGTGCATTTCACTAATCCCAACCAAATCCAACCTCAACCTATCCATTTCCCTTTGTAAGTTTTCTAACCTTCCACTGCCTAGCAGACTTCTAACATTCCATGCTCTGATCTGTAGAATGTCAGATTTCCTCTTTGTCACTTCTGTGATGATGTACTTTCTCTATTCTTACAATTTGTGTTTTACTGAAAGGGCTCTAAATCGGTGTAAATATTCAATGAGAGTCAAGTACAGTAGGAAATAGATATTTGAGTCACAAAATCCCTTGGAATAACGAGTTATAAAACCTAATCTCTTCAATGCGTTGTTTTTAATATTTTCCATATGTTCATTGAAATTAAGTGCACCTGAGAATGTTAGTCCTAGGTCACAAATACTTCTAACAGCATTAAGTGGATGCTCAAGATCACGGGTTCAAACCCGGCTGAAGTCGTCGCAGTTCTTAAGAACGTTAAACATCTCTCAGTATGCCTTCCTTCGGAGGGGAAGTAAAGCCGGCGGTCCCATGTCATAGTTTTATGGCATGAAACAGAACCTTCCACTAACTACAATTATGGAAGCTAAAATTTGTAGGTTAGTTTGATAACGCTATATTAGTTCCAATGTTCGCTGCCAAGTGGTGACTGCGATGGCATTTGGTAGCCTCGTCCGCAGCTAGGTGCTGTGGACGGTAGCATTTGGTAGCAAAAGTAGGAACTACTTGAAAAAGAATCGTCTGTAGTCCTCACTCGAATTAAAACACAGACTAATAGAGCCATTACAATTAACACAGTTATCAGACAGATTCTACACACACCCAAAGTACATGGGGCTACATGACCGCACTGTCGCAGCCCCTGAACTGAGGAACCAACCAGAAGTGGAGTAGAGGATAGAAAGTGATAAGAGAATTCAATATTCTGTTTCTTCTTTGAGAAGTGTCATTGAGCAGTAACCCATTTATAGAGTAGACTATGCTTGTCATTGGCTCGCAGGAGGAAAACTGTATCGATATCAATAATAAGGATTGGAAATAACAAGGAGAAAGGTGGGCACCTTGCGGAAGGCCAGAAGAGACAGCTCTGGAGTACTCTGCCTTCAAGTTTGAGGATTTTGTATACAATAGGATTGCAATTCTTATGGTCGAGAGAGTAACTTGTAATGTAATGGGTTAACTTTTCTGCCCAATCAATACTTAAAATTGCCTGACAAACAAATATTTATTTACTCAGGGACATATTTCGGGTACTTTTGACCCTTCTTCAGCCTCTTTATCACAGATCACAACAAATTCAAACTCGAGAACATAATGTTTGTCATTTGTCCACATGGCACTGTTTATACTTCAAATAACTCGATATTAATGCTTTTCTTCTGGAAGGTTCTGAAATGTTTCGGTACCAATTTGTGGAGAGTCGGAGTGTGCACTAAGTAGGCCTACTCAGATTTGTACATGTTGATCGACCTGGCATAAAGCCACGCTGTTGTTCAATTGCGTAGGAGGAAAAATCGGGTGTAAGTTTGTCAGTAATTATAGATTCAAATAATTTGGGTATAAACGATAATTTACAAACAGTTCTGTAATTAAAACTCAGCAATTTTTCTAGGTTTGTGCCGTGTCTTGTGTGGGGTTTCTCCTAGGACACCAGGCTAGGCTCATCGGCGGGCTCTTGGCGTCCCCGCCCGGACAAACACACCGGTCGTGAAAGCCAATATACCATCTTATGGAAGCCTTCATAGGGAGGTTAAGGTTGCTTAAGCTTTTAGTTCTCGCAGTAAAGTGGTGCAGTTGCACCTAATATAAAGGGAGGTGACGCGCAGTTCGTCACTCCTGTGGGGGTCCGGGCGGGGACACCAAGAGCCCGCCGATGAGCCTGCTTGGTGTCCTAGGCAAAACCCCACACAAGACACGGCACAAACCTAGAAGAATTGCTGAGTTTTAATTCACTGGCCGTGAAAGCCAACATACCAGCTCTGTAATTCTTAACATTGGATTTGTCACCACATTTCAAGACAGGAGCTACTCTTCCATTTACCAGTTCCGAGAGAGAGCTTAAATAAGATCGACAATCAGGACCAAATGATTTGTTATTTGAGAGTTTCTCTAATTTGCTATAAATCTCACTCTTTTCTACCCGGCAGGTGGAGACGTTAATAGAGAAAGGAGGGTTTACTATTGGTTCCTTGTAGACTGAGGAGAAATGTTTAGCCGAAAGGTTGACAATACCTCGTCCCTTCGAATTGGTAATGAACATTTCCACCCAATCAATACTTGAGTATTTTCATTACCAATTCAAAGTGATCTATTTGTCAATACGGACCAAAAATAGTGGAAGTTAATTCTAATGATCCTAAATACCTGGTTCACATTGTCAAGATAAACTGTACCAGTATCAGAACATACTTTAGACAAGTGTTTGGCTCTAAGCTCTGAGCAAGCACATGTGTCCTTATAACAAGCAAGAGCAATGCCTTTATAGAATAGAGTATGTCCTGTTCTTTCAATGTCTATAGCAGCTAAGTACCGGTATAATTCCCTTTATCAAAATTGTAATAACTAAAGTTGCTTGAAAGAGGTTGATGCCTACCATATCTAGAGGAGGGTGGTACTTATCCTCTGTAATTAGAACATCTGAGCTAGGGGTAACAGTTAAGGAAAAATTTGAGAATATTAAATGTACATTACGGTTAAGAATATTCGGAATGTCATTAAAGCGATAGCAAAAGGAATCAATAATTTGTTCTGACTTGTCAGTATTAATTCAAGATGGGAGGATCGCCATGTTATATTCGGGAGATTGTAATCGCCCATTAAAAGAAGAGTCCAATGTGTCTTCGACTGTAATGGTGTGCTCGTAATTCAGGTACACAGAGCCTATGGTCATAGACTTGTTCAACAGATTCAATTATTAGGGCTATTAGTTTAGATTTGTGAGTTTTCCTGATTGCAATCAAGACACCAGCTCCTGTTTCCAACTAGCATCCATACAACTATCACAGAGGTTACATTCAGCAGGGATTACTGGATATTGGTAAATGTACAACTATCTGGTTACTGGGCAAAACCATAAAGAATCTTCATTTCGGATGGATGTCTTTTACTTTCTGCAGGACATGCGAACCGAGCTACAACCTGCTTTTCCATTTGTTGATTCATCGATGTCATTCATTGAGTTCCTGATTCACGTGGGAAGGCGAGATCACTTTCCACTGTCCGAGCTTGGCTTAAATGTACCGTAGATTGGGGTGAAGTCAATCATTGTGACGTCTCTATATAATTTCAGTACTAACACCTGGTGGGTAAATGGAGAAGTAACGATTTAACTTTCTTACAATGTTGATGCTCCATGCTATTTATATGATACTAGCAGGTACCCGCGGCTTCGCTCGCGACATTGTCGTGTCATATTGTTATTCAATAATGAAATGCAGGTTTAACCCCGTTAACACAACTTTAAAACCTGAATATCCAAAAATCCCTCCTTAATAGACATTTTCGACACTCAACAAACATATCCCCAAAATATAATTCTTCTAACTTTAATAGTTTTGGTTGGTCGATGAGAGTGAATATCCAAAAATCCTTCCTTAGTGGACGTTTTTCTTCCAGAATTTTACCCCTCCCCATGGGCCCCTTAAATTGGATTTATGAAAAAACGGTCGAACACCTATTTATTTAATTAATTATTTATTTATTTATTAATAAGCTGATTGTCTTCCTCTGAGTTTTCAAACTCCTCGCCTATGTCGTTTAAGAGATGCACGCTCCGTTAGGAATATTTCAACCCCCACTTTTCACCCCTTTCACCTCATAATATCCTCATCGAAAAACAATTAGACACGTGTCAGCTTAATTTTCATTTTCAGTTTATATGCCAAGTATCACATCCCCAAATGAAACCACTCGTGAGATATTGTTATTCAGTGAAATGCACGTTTAACCCCTTAACAGCCCTTTAGAACCTGAATATCCAAAATTCTTTCCTTAGTGGACGTTTTCGACATTCAACGAACATATCCCCAAAATTTCATGTTTCTAACTTCTATAATTTTGGCTGGGCGATGATGAGTGAGTGAGTGAGTCAGGACATTTTCTTTCATTTAATTTTGAGAATTTCATCCCTCCCCATGAACCCCTTAAATTTGATTTATTAAAAAACTCTCGAACACTTATTTACTCATTTTTAAGCAGTTTTCTCTCCCTGAGTTTGAAGAGTGAGTGAGTCTGTCAATCAGTTAGGACACTTTCTTTTCTGTTCCCCCCCAGAACTTCACCCCTCCCTATGGGCCCCTTAAATTGGATTTATGAAAAACAAACGGTCGAACACCTATTTACTTATCTTTTAAGCTGATTTTTTTCCGCTGAGTTTCAAACTCCTCGCCTATGTCGTTTAAGAGATACACGCTCCGTTAGGAATCCTTCAACCCCCACTTTTCACCCCTTTCACCTCATAATATACACCAGATCTAAAAACCCTCAGACACGTGTCTTCTTATTTTTAATGATGAGTTTATATGCGGAATATCACATCCCTCAATGAAACCAAGCCGGAGATATTGTTATTCAATGAAATGCAGGTGTATCCCCTTAACACCCCTTTAGAACCTGAATATCAAAAAAGCCTTCCTTAGTAGGCGTTTTCGACTTAAAACGACCATATCACCAAAATTCCATGTTTCTAACTTTAATAGTTTTGGCTGGGCGATGATGAGTCAGTCAGTCAGGACACTTTGATTTATATAATAGATTACCAGACAACCAGACAGTCAATCTATTGAACTCCAGTTCAGTCTGCACTGCACGCAAAACTCAGAATAATGCAAATCACTACATCATCAAAATAAAATGAAAATCCACAGCCTGCTTCCAGTCTCCGACCGGGTCAGGAATGGAATGAATGAAGCCCCCATCTAGCGGCGAGGATATGGACTGTGCCGGCTGCCGAGGCCTGACGCACTCCTCTGGGGCAATGATTAAATGAATGGCAGATGAAATGAAATGATAGTGGAGAGTGTTGCTGGAATTAAATTTTGACAGGGAAAACCGGAGTACCCGGAGAAAAACCTGTCTGCCTCCGTTTTGACCAGCACAGATCTCACATGGAGTAACCGGGATTTGAACCACGGACCCAGCGGTGAGAGGCCGGCGTGCTGCCGCCTAAGCCACGGAGGCTTTTACTACATCATCAACATAAAATGAGTTAATTTTCTACTGCTACCAAAAGTTACTAAGAATCTATGTGTTTTCAGTAGCTGCAATATTAGTATCTTCATAGTGACTAAGGAAATGCTCGAGAAGATATCAGCATATCACTAGCCAGAAATAACCCTGACTGACTTGCGTAGATGGGAACTGTTTGCAAGGTCTTCAACTCCCTCACTGAGCCAGAATTAGCCCCCGTTGCAAATCGAGTAATTTGATAAGTTGATGCTGTGAAGATAATGTGACAAAACGTAATCTTCTTTCTTCGGGGCAAATAATTATCATAGAAAACACTGATTCCAATCAACACTACTGTTATTGGTATGTACAGGTGCCCAGGAGGGGATGTGGAGATCTAAATATAGATTGCTTATCTGAAACTAACTGTTATGTGACGTACTCAGTATACATAACACTAGAGATATTTCGCAGTGTCCAACAAGAATCACACCTACCTCAAAAACAGGAATAGATCACATTATAACAGACATAGCTTCACATTCTTACTATGCTACAGTTATAAACCCTCATATTTCTGCTCACAGTGGTCAGATAATAGACATCTCATGTCCAGCATCAGTGTATAAAGGTTCTCAACATTAATTGCTTAAAAGAGAGTCTTCAAACAGAAAAGTGGAACCCAATCTTTTTAGCTGATGAGGTTCATAGTATGTGTGAGATTTATTTATTTATTTATCATATAGCTTTTAGTGCCGGGATGTTCGGCTCGCCTGAGTCTGTAGCTGCTTCCAGCGGACAACCTTAGGGTGAGCTACTAGTTTCGTTCAATTTCAAATAGTTCCAACTTTTGTTACCAGATATCAATGATACCTAGTGGTGAACGTTGGAACTTTGATAGAGCGTTCCGTCGAAATCTAACCTAACAATTTAGCTTCACACAAGTTTAGTCTGTGGAAGGATCTTTTACATGTCATAAATCTATGACATGGGACAGCCAGCTTTACTTTCCCTCCGAAGGAAGGAATACTGAAGGATTTTTAGAGCTCTTAAAAAATCCGACGTCTTCGGCCGGGTTTGAACCCGCTATCTTGGGCACAGCAGTTCAGCATGCTACCAACTACGCCACCGAAGCCGCATTTTATTAGATATTCAGAATCCACTACAGCAAAGCCTATTGTGAAAAAGAAGATGGGGTATAAAAGCACTTCAATAGGTAGGTTAAAGTCACCAGAATTGAACCACTTTCAAGACAAGATGAAAGCAGCATATGAGATTTTCAAGTCAACCAATACAGAATACCATTACAATGAGTCTACATTTCTCTACAGATACACTCTTAGTGGAACGCTAACACATTCTAAATCTGCATAGGAAATCGTCAATGAAATAAGAAAAGGAGATGATTCAATAATTCGCCAACCACTAGAAGTGTGCATTACTTTGAATACACACTGGAAGTGTTCCCCATGAGCCAACTAGGCTGTAACTATCCAAGAATTAGAATCAGCCATTCTCCTTCAACTGGGTGGGATGGAATCTCTTCAAAATTATTGAAGCAGAGCAAGAAGGAGCTTATCATTCCTTTAATGTACGGTACCTTGTAAATGGAATCTTCCCAGAATGTCTGAAACCTGTTCATAAGAAAGGAGCTATCGATGATACAGGGCATTAACTATAACTTCTGCCCCAGGTAAACTATCGATGGTAAACTCTTGGAGGAAATTATTTTAAACCGCCTAGTTGCATTTTTTGGGAAACACTCTATTCTTAGAAACTTTCAACATGGATTCAGGAAAGGATTTTCAACTGTTACTTCTCTCGCAGCTTTTACTCATAACGTATTAAACCACCTTGATCATAATAACCCTGTTAGTTCAATATTTTTAGACTTATCTAAAGCCTTTGATAGTGTAGTCCTTGATATATTGCTAAAGAAATTGGAATATTATGGAGTACGTGGAGTCTCTTTACATCTGATAACTTCTTACCTACAACAGCGTAAACAATGCGTGGAAGTGAACTATAAAGTAGGTAATGAGATAGTGTTTTCAAAGGAAGACCTTACTTTCCCTAACAGAGGTATTCCACGGGGTACTCTTTCTCCTGTATGTCTATGAAATGCCAGAATATGTAAATTCCACCATAATATCCGTATTCATCACACTACCTAAAAAACCCGGAGCTAAGTTTCAGTCTCATGAATCATATCTTGAAGGTATTTTAGAAGATAATTCATCGCAGAATATACAAAATATGTGTAGAACAAGTTTCTTCTACACAATTTGGTTTTAGAAACGCATTCGGCACACGTGAAGCCCTATTTAGCGTTCAAGAATTGTTTCAAAGGTGCCGTGATTTGAACTGCGATATATATGGCTGCTTTATTGACTATCAAAAGGCTTTTGATAGAGTAAGACATCATAAGATGATAGAAATTTTACAAAAGATTCGCTTAGATCAGTGGTTCCCAACCTTTGCCAGCTGACGCCCCCCTTTTCAGGATGGGTGGTCATCGCGCCCCTCCATCGCTTCTATAACCTCTTCGATAAACTGATGCAGAGGATACAGACCTAACCTAATAACACTACATAATAGAATAATTAATATTGAAAAAATAACATGAAGTGCTTGATATCTATTACATACTATCTCCATTTTAGCACACACTTTCTCAATAAATCCTTGAATTAGTTAACAAATGTCAGTGAGAGGGTTGACACTGTTTTCTCTGGTAAGATTCGGTATGTTTGGTTTGATATTTGACAGAGCACAGCGGAGATCACTTGCAACATCAAGCCGACAGCGCTGCTTTGTTTCTATGACACTCAGCGTCGAAAAACCTAACTCGCATAAATATGTCGTTAAAAATGGGACAATGACACGCAATGCAACTTTGGCTATTTTAGGATACACTGCAAGGCAGGCTTCTTCATGAAGTTGTGCGGGCAGTGCTTCAATGACAACGGTAAATGGATTTGTTGTTAACATCCAGGACCATTCATCCGATGAGATATCAGGAAAGTGGAAGCTGAATTCTTGTGCCAGGGAATCCAAATGTGACTGAATTTGTACCTTAAATTTATTGCGATCACGTTTATTTTCCGGCAAAATTTCATTAAGGTGGTGATAGGATGAGAAGTTGTTCAACTGAAGTCGGCGTTTCCATAACTGGATTTTGTCCAGGAAAGCTCTGTCGGCAACATAAACAAGCATAATATTGGAGTTTTTGTCTTGGAGCATAAAGTTCAAACTGTTCAAAGCTTCAAAGAAATCACAAAGAAATGCCGATGAAACGATAAAATTTGCATTGATTTTGCTCCTTACAACACAGCAAATTACTTATTTCACCTCCAACCTCGCGGCTCCGCAGAGGTTTGCGCCGACAGTTGGCAAATACCCGTGCTTTTGAACGATTGACATTGCGCAACAGTCACTCGGAGGTTTGTGCCGACAGTTGGCAATTACCCGTGCTTTTGAACGATTGACATTGCGCAAAAATAATTTGGAGGTTTGCGCCGACAGTTGGCAATTACCCGTGCTTTTGAAAGATTGACATTACGCAACAATCATTTGGAGGTTTGCGCCGACAGTTGGCAATTACCCGTGCTTTTGAAAGATTGACATTGCGCAACAGTCACTCGGAGGTTTGTGCCGACAGTTGGCAATTACCCGTGCTTTTGAAAGATTGACATTACGCGACAATCATTTGGAGGTTTGTGCCAACAGTTGGCAATTACCCGTGCTTTTGAACGATTGACATTGCGCAACAATCATTTGGAGGTTTGTGCCGACAGTTGGCAATTACCAGTGCTTTTGAACGATTGACATTGCGCAACAATCATTTGGAGGTTTCTGCCAACAGTTGGCAATTACCCGTGCTTTTGAACGATTGACATTGCGCAACAATCATTTGGAGGTTTGTGCCAACAGTTGGCAATTACCAGTGCTTTTGAACGATTGACATTGCGCAACAATCATTTGGAGGTTTGTGCCAACAGTTGGCAATTACCCGTGCTTTTAACGATTGACATTACGCAACAATCACTCAGAGGTTTGTGCCAACAGTTGGCAATTACCAGTACTTTTGAACGATTGACATTGCGCAACAATCATTTGGAGGTTTGTGCCAACAGTTGGCAATTACCAGTGCTTTTGAACGATTGACATTGCGCAACAATCATTTGGAGGTTTGTGCCAACAGTTGGCAATTACCAGTGCTTTTGAACGATTGACATTACGCAACAATCATTTGGAGGTTTGTGCCAACAGTTGGCAATTACCAGTGCTTTTGAACGATTGACATTGCGCAACAATAATTTGGAGGTTTGTGCCAACAGTTGGCAATTACCAGTGCTTTTGAACGATTGACATTGCGCAACAAATATTTGGAGGTTTGTGCCAACAGTTGGCAATTACCCGTGCTTTTGAACGATTGACATTGCGCAACAATCATTTGGAGGTATGTGCCGACAGTTGGCAATTACCAGTGCATTTGAACAATTGACATTGCGCAACAATCATTTGGAGGTTTGTGCCAACAGTTGGCAATTACCAGTGCTTTTGAACGATTGACATTGCGCAACAATCATTTGGAGGTTTGTGCCAACAGTTGGCAATTACCCGTGCTTTTGAACGATTGACATTGCGCAACAATCACTCGGAGGTTTGTGCCGACAGTTGGCAATTACCCGTGCTTTTGAACGATTGACATTGCGCAACAATCATTTGGAGGTTTGTGCCGACAGTTGGCAATTACCAGTGCTTTTGAACGATTGACATTGCGCAACAATCATTTGGAGGTTTGTGCCGACAGTTGGCAATTACCCGTGCTTTTGAAAGATTGACATTGCGCAACAATCATTTGGAGGTTTGTGCCAACAGTTGGCAATTACCCGTGCTTCTGAACGATTGACATTGCGCAACAATCATTTGGAGGTTTGTGCCAACAGTTGGCAATTACCAGTGCTTCTGAACGATTGACATTGCGCAACAATCATTTGGAGGTTTGTGCCAACAGTTGGCAATTACCAGTGCTTTTGAACGATTGACATTGCGCAACAATCATTTGGAGGTTTGTGCCGACAGTTGGCAATTACCAGTGCTTTTGAACGATTGACATTGCGCAACAATCATTTGGAGGTTTGTGCCGACAGTTGGCAATTACCAGTTCTTTTGAACGATTGACATTGAGCAACAATCATTTGGAGGTTTGTGCCAACAGTTGGCAATTACCAGTGCTTTTGAACGATTGACATTACACAACAATCATTTGGAGGTTTGTGCCGACAGTTGGCAATTACCAGTGCTTTTGAACAATTGACATTGCGCAACAATCATTTGGAGGTTTGTGCCGACACTTGGCAATTACCCGTGCTTTTGAACGATTGACATTGCGCAACAATCACTCGGAGGTTTGTGCCAACAGTTGGCAATTACCAGTGCTTTTGAACGATTGACATTGCGCAACAATCACTCGGAGGTTTGTGCCGACAGTTGGCAATTACCAGTGCTTTTGAACAATTGACATTGCGCAACAAATATTTGGAGGTTTGCGCCAACAGTTGGCAATTACCAGTGCTTTTGAACGATTGACATTACGCAACAATCATTTGGAGGTTTGTGCCAACAGTTGGCAATTACCCGTGCTTTTGAACGATTGACATTGCGCAACAATCATTTGGAGGTTTGTGCCAACAGTTGGCAATTACCCGTGCTTTTGAACGATTGACATTGCGCAACAATCATTTGGAGGTTTGCGCCAACAGTTGGCAATTACCCGTGCTTTTGAACGATTGACATTGCGCAACAATCACTCGGAGGTTTGTGCCGACAGTTGGCAATTACCAGTGCTTTTGAACAATTGACATTGCGCAACAAATATTTGGAGGTTTGCGCCAACAGTTGGCAATTACCAGTGCTTTTGAACAATTGACATTGCGCAACAATCACTCGGAGGTTTGTGCCAACAGTTGGCAATTACCAGTGCTTTTGAACGATTGACATTGCGCAACAATCATTTGGAGGTTTGTGCCGACAGTTGGCAATTACCCGTGCTTTTGAACGATTGACATTGCGCAACAATCACTCGGAGGTTTCTGCCAACAGTTGGCAATTACCCGTGCTTTTGAACGATTGACATTGCGCAACAATCATTTGGAGGTTTGTGCCAACAGTTGGCAATTACCCGTGCTTTTGAACGATTGACATTGCGCAACAATCATTTGGAGGTTGGTGCTGACAGTTGGCAATTACCAGTGCTTTTGAACGATTGACATTGCGCAACAATCATTTGGTGGTTTGTGCCAACAGTTGGCAATTACCCGTGCTTTTGAACGATTGACATTGCGCAACAATCATTTGGAGGTTTGTGCTGACAGTTGGCAATTACCAGTGCTATTGAACGATTGACATTACGCAACAATCATTTGGAGGTTTGTGCCAACAGTTGGCAATTACCAGTGCTTTTGAACGATTGACATTGCGCAACAATCACTCGGAGGTTTGTGCCGACAGTTGGCAATTACCAGTACTTTTGAACGATTGACATTGCGCAACAATCACTCGGAGGTTTGTGCCGACAGTTGGCAATTACCAGTGCTTTTGAACAATTGACATTGCGCAACAATCATTTGGAGGTTTGTGCTGACAGTTGGCAATTACCAGTGCTTTTGAACGATTGACATTGCGCAACAATCATTTGGAGGTTTGTGCCAACTGTTGGCAATTACCAGTGCTTTTGAACGATTGACATTGCGCAACAATCACTCGGAGGTTTGTGCCGACAGTTGGCAATTACCAGTGCTTTTGAACAATTGACATTGCGCAACAATCATTTGGAGGTTTGTGCCAACAGTTGGCAATTACCTGTGCTTTTGAACGATTGACATTGCGCAACAATCACTCGGAGGTTTGTGCCGACAGTTGGCAATTACCCGTGCTTTTGAACGATTGACATTGCGCAACAATCACTCGGAGGTTTGTGCCAAGAGTTGGCAATTACCCGTGCTTTTGAACGATTGCCATTGCGCAACAATCACTCGGAGGTTTGTGCCGACAGTTGGCAATTACCAGTGCTTTTGAACGATTGACATTGCGCAACAATCATTTGGAGGTTTGTGCCAACAGTTGGCAATTACCTGTGCTTTTGAACGATTGACATTGCGCAACAATCATTTGGAGGTTTGTGCCGACAGTTGGCAATTACCAGTGCTTTTGAACGATTGACATTGCGCAACAATCATTTGGAGGTTTGTGCCGACAGTTGGCAATTACCAGTGCTTTTGAACGATTGACATTGCGCAACAATCATTTGGAGGTTTGTGCCGACAGTTGGCAATTACCAGTGCTTTTGTAGGATTGACATTGCGCAACAATCATTTGGAGGTTTGTGCCAACAGTTGGCAATTACCCGTGCTTTTGAACAATTGACATTGCGCAACAATCACTCGGAGGTTTGTGCCCACAGTTGGCAATTACCAGTGCTTTTGAACGATTGACATTGCGCAACAATCATTCAGAGGTTTGTGCCGACAGTTGGCAATTACCCGTGCTTTTGAACGATTGACATTGCGCAACAAACATTTGGAGGTTTGTGCCAACAGTAGGCAATTACCTGTGCTTTTGAACGATTGACATTGCGCAACAATCATTTGGAGGTTTGTGCCGACAGTTGGCAATTACCAGTGCTTTTGAACGATTGACATTACGCAACAATCATTTGGAGGTTTGTGCCGACAGTTGGCAATTACCCGTGCTTTTGAACAATTGACATTGCGCAACAATCATTTGGAGGTTTGTGCCAACAGTTGGCAATTTCCAGTGCTTTTGAACGATTGACATTGCGCAACAATCATTTGGAGGTTTGTGCCAACAGTTGGCAATTACCAGTGCTTTTGAACGATTGACATTACGCAACAATCATTTGGAGGTTTGTGCCGACAGTTGGCAATTACCCGTGCTTTTGAACAATTGACATTGCGCAACAATCATTTGGAGGTTTGTGCCAACAGTTGGCAATTACCAGTGCTTTTGAACGATTGACATTGCGCAACAATCATTTGGAGGTTAGTGCCGACAGTTGGCAATTGCCCGTGCTTTTGAACGATTGACATTGCGCAACAATCATTTGGAGGTTTGTGCCGACAGTTGGCAATTACCAGTGCTTTTGAACAATTGACATTGCGCAACAATCATTTGGAGGTTTGTGCCGACAGTTGGCAATTACCAGTGCTTTTGAACGATTGACATTGCGCAACAGTCACTCGGAGGTTTGTGCCGACAGTTGGCAATTACCAGTGCTTTTGAACGATTGACATTGCGCAACAATCACTCGGAGGTTTGTGCCAACAGTTGGCATTTACCCGTGCTTTTGAACGATTGACATTGCGCAACAATCATTTGGAGGTTTGTGCCGACAGTTGGCAATTACCAGTGCTTTTGAACGATTGACATTGCGCAACAATCATTTGGAGGTTTGTGCCAACAGTTGGCAATTACCAGTGCTTTTGAACGATTGAAATTGCGCAACAGTCACTCGGAGGTTTGTGCCAACAGTTGGCAATTACCCGTGCCTTTGAACGATTGACATTGCGCAACAATCACTCGGAGGTTTGTGCCGACAGTTGGCAATTACCAGTGCTTTTGAACGATTGACATTGCGCAACAATCACTCGGAGGTTTGTGCAAACTGTTGGCAATTACCTGTGCTTTTGAACGATTGACATTGCGCAACAATCACTCGGAGGTTTGTGCCGACAGTTGACAATTACCAGTGCTTTTGAACGATTGACATTGCGCAACAATCATTTGGAGGTTTGTGCCAACAGTTGGCAATTACCAGTGCTTTTGAACGATTGACATTGCGCAACAATCATTTGGAGGTTTGTGCCGACAGTTGGCAATTACCCGTGCTTTTGAACGATTGACATTGCGCAACAATCATTTGGAGGTTTGTGCCGACAGTTGGCAATTACCCGTGCTTTTGAAAGATTGATATTGCGCAACAATCATTTGGAGGTTTGTGCCGACAGTTGGCAATTACCAGTGCTTTTGAACGATTGACATTGCGCAACAGTCACTCGGAGGTTTGTGCCGACAGTTGGCAATTACCCGTGCTTTTGAACGATTGACATTACGCAACAATCATTTGGAGGTTTGTGCCGACAGTTGGCAATTACCCGTGCTTTTGAACGATTGACATTGCGCAACAATCATTTGGAGGTTTGTGCCGACAGTTGGCAATTACCAGTGCTTTTGAACGATTGACATTGCGCAACAATCATTTGGAGGTTTGTGCCGACAATTGGCAATTACCAGTGCTTTTGAACGATTGACATTGCGCAACAATCATTTGGAGGTTTGTGCCGACAGTTGGCAATTACCAGTGCTTTTGAACAATTGACATTGCGCAACAATCACTCGGAGGTTTGTGCCGACAGTTGGCAATTGCCCGTGCTTTTGAAAGATTGACATTGCGCAACAATCATTTGGAGGTTTGTGCCGACAGTTGGCAATTACCAGTGCTTTTGAACGATTGACATTACGCAACAATCATTTGGAGGTTTGTGCCGACAGTTGGCAATTACCCGTGCTTTTGAACAATTGACATTACGCGACAATCACTCGGAGGTTTGTGCCGACAGTTGGCAATTACCCGTGCTTTTGAAAGATTGACATTGCGCAACAATCATTTGGAGGTTTGTGCCGACAGTTGGCAATTACCAGTGCTTTTGAACGATTGACATTGCGCAACAATCATTTGGAGGTTTGTGCCAACAGTTGGCAATTACCAGTGCTTTTGAACGATTGACATTGCGCAACAATCATTTGGAGGTTTGTGCCGACAGTTGGCAATTACCCGTGCTTTTGAACGATTGACATTACGCAACAATCATTTGGAGGTTTGTGCCGACAGTTGGCAATTACCCGTGCTTTTGAACGATTGACATTGCGCAACAATCATTTGGAGGTTTGTGCCAACAGTTGGCAATAACCCGTGCTTTTGAACGATTGACATTGCGCAACAATCACTCGGAGGTTTGTGCCAACAGTTGGCAATTACCCGTGCTTTTGAACAATTGACATTGCGCAACAATCACTCGGAGGTTTGTGCCAACAGTTGGCAATTACCAGTGCTTTTGAACGATTGACATTGCGCAACAATCATTTGGAGGTTTGTGCCAACAGTTGGCAATTACCAGTGCTTTTGAACGATTGACATTGCGCAACAATCATTTGGAGGTTTGTGCCGACAGTTGGCAATTACCAGTGCTTTTGAACGATTGACATTGCGCAACAATCATTTGGAGGTTTATGCCGACAGTTGGCAATTACCAGTGCTTTTGAACGATTGACATTGCGCAACAATCATTTGGAGGTTTGTGCTGACAGTTGGCAATTACCAGTGCTTTTGAACGATTGACATTGCGCAACAATCATTTGGAGGTTTGTGCCGACAGTTGGCAATTACCCGTCCTTTTGAAAGATTGACATTGCGCAACAATCATTTGGAGGTTTGTGCCGACAGTTGGCAATTACCAGTGCTTTTGAACGATTGATATTGCGCAACAATCATTTGGAGGTTTGTGCCAACAGTTGGCAATTACCAGTGCTTTTGAACGATTGACATTGCTTAACAATCATTTGGAGGTTTGTGCCAACAGTTGGCAATTACCCGTGCTTTTGAACGATTGACATTGCGCAACAATCATTTGGAGGTTTGTGCCAACAGTTGGCAATTACCAGTGCTTTTGAACGATTGACATTGCGCAACAATCATTTGGAGGTTTGTGCCAACAGTTGGCAATTACCCGTGCTTTTGAACGATTGACATTGCGCAACAATCATTTGGAGGTTTGTGCCAACAGTTGGCAATTACCAGTGCTTTTGAACGATTGACATTGCGCAACAATCATTTGGAGGTTTGTGCCAACAGTTGGCAATTACCCGTGCTTTTGAACGATTGACATTGCGCAACAATCATTTGGAGGTTTGTGCCAACAGTTGGCAATTACCAGTGCTTTTGAACGATTGACATTGCGCAACAATCACTCGGAGGTTTGTGCCAACAGTTGGCAATTACCCGTGCTTTTGAACGATTGACATTGCGCAACAATCACTCGGAGGTTTGTGCCAACAGTTGGCAATTACCCGTGCTTTTGAACGATTGACATTGCGCAACAATCATTTGGAGGTTTGTGCCAACAGTTGGCAATTACCAGTGCTTTTGAACGATTGACATTGCGCAACAATCATTTGGAGGTTTGTGCCAACAGTTGGCAATTACCCGTGCTTTTGAACGATTGACATTGCGCAACAAATATTTGGAGGTTTGTGCCAACAGTTGGCAATTACCCGTGCTTTTGAACGATTGACATTGCGCAACAATCATTTGGAGGTTTGTGCCAACAGATGGCAATTACCCGTGCTTTTGAACGATTGACATTGCGCAACAATCATTTGGAGGTTTGTGCCAACAGTTGGCAATTACCAGTGCTTTTGAACGATTGACATTGCGCAACAATCACTCGGAGGTTTGTGCTGACAGTTGGCAATTACCTGTGCTTTTGAACGATTGACATTGCGCAACAATCACTCGGAGGTTTGTGCCAACAGTTGGCAATTACCAGTGCTTTTGAACGATTGACATTGCGCAACAATCATTTGGAGGTTTGTGCCGACAGTTGGCAATTACCCGTGCTTTTGAACGATTGACATTACGCAACAATCATTTGGAGGTTTGTGCCGACAGTTGGCAATTACCAGTGCTTTTGAACGATTGACATTACGCGACAATCATTTTGAGGTGTGTGCCAACAGTTGGCAATTACCCGTGCTTTTGAACGATTGACATTACGCAACAATCATTTGGAGGTTTGTGCCGACAGTTGGCAATTACCCGTGCTTTTGAACGATTGACATTACGCAACAATCATTTTGAGGTTTGTGCCAACAGTTGGCAATTACCCGTGCTTTTGAACAATTGACATTGCGCAACAATCATTTGGAGGTTTGTGCCAACAGTTGGCAATTACCTGTGCTTTTGAACGATTGACATTACGCAACAATCATTTGGAGGTTTGTGCCAACAGTTGGCAATTACCCGTGGTTTTGAACGATTGACATTGCGCAACAATCACTCGGAGGTTTGTGCCAACAGTTGGCAATTACCAGTGCTTTTGAACGATTGACATTGCGCAACAATCACTCTGAGGTTTGTGCCGACAGTTGGCAATTACCAGTGCTTTTGAACGATTGACATTGCGCAACAATCACTCGGAGGTTTGTGCCAACAGTTGGCAATTACCAGTGCTTTTGAACGATTGACATTGCGCAACAATCACTCGGAGGTTTGTGCTGACAGTTGGCAATTACCCGTGCTTTTGAACGATTGACATTGCGCAACAATCACTCGGAGGTTTGTGCCGACAGTTGGCAATTACCAGTGCTTTTGAACGATTGACATTACGCAACAATCACTCGGAGGTTTGTGCCAACAGTTGGCAATTACCCGTGCTTTTGAACGATTGACATTGCGCAACAATCATTTGGAGGTTTGTGCCAACAGTTGGCAATTAACCGTGCTTTTGAACGATTGACATTGCGCAACAATCATTTGGAGGTTTGTGCCAACAGTTGGCAATTACCCGTGCTTTTGAACGATTGACATTGCGCAACAATCATTTGGAGGTTTGTGCCAACAGTTGGCAATTACCCGTGCTTTTGAACGATTGACATTGCGCAACAATCACTCGGAGGTTTGTGCCGACAGTTGGCAATTACCAGTGCTTTTGAACAATTGACATTGCGCAACAATCACTCGGAGGTTTGTGCCGACAGTTGGCAATTACCAGTGCTTTTGAACAATTGACATTGCGCAACAATCATTTGGAGGTTTGTGCCAACAGTTGACAATTACCCGTGCTTTTGAACGATTGACATTGCGCAACAATCACTCGGAGGTTTGTGCCAACAGTTGGCAATTACCCGTGCTCTTGAACGATTGACATTGCGCAACAATCATTTGGAGGTTTGAGCCAACAGTTGGCAATTACCCGTGCTTTTGAACGATTGACATTGCGCAACAATCACTCGGAGGTTTGTGCCAACAGTTGGCAATTACCCGTGCTTTTGAACGATTGACATTGCGCAACAAATATTTGGAGGTTTGTGCCAACACTTGGCAATTACCAGTGCTTTTGAACGATTGACATTGCGCAACAATCATTTGGAGGTTTGTGCCAACAGTTGGCAATTACCCGTGCTTTTGAACGATTGACATTGCGCAACAATCATTTGGAGGTTTGTGCGAACAGTTGGCAATTACCCGTGCTTTTGAACGATTGACATTGCGCAACAATCACTCGGAGGTTTGTGCCAACAGTTGGCAATTACCCGTGCTTTTGAACGATTGACATTGCGCAACAATCACTCGGAGGTTTGTGCCAACAGTTGGCAATTACCCGTGCTTTTGAACGATTGACATTGCGCAACAATCATTTGGAGGTTTGTGCCAACAGTTGGCAATTACCAGTGCTTTTGAACGATTGACATTGCGCAACAATCACTCAGAGGTTTGTGCCAACAGTTGGCAATTACCCGTGCTTTTGAACGATTGACATTGCGCAACAATCATTTGGAGGTTAGTGCCAACAGTTGGCAATTACCAGTGCTTTTGAACAATTGACATTACGCAACAATCACTCGGAGGTTTGTGCCGACAGTTGGCATTTACCCGTGCTTTTGAACGATTGACATTACGCAACAATCATTTGGAGGTTTGTGCCGACAGTTGGCAATTACCCGTGCTTTTGAACGATTGACATTGCGCAACAATCATTTGGAGGTTTGTGCCAACAGTTGGCAATTACCCGTGCTTTTGAACGATTGACATTGCGCAACAATCACTCGGAGGTTTGTGCCAACAGTTGGCGATTACCCGTGCTTTTGAACGATTGACATTGCGCAACAATCATTTGGAGGTTTGTGCCAACAGTTGGCAATTACCCGTGCTTTTGAACGATTGACATTGCGCAACAATCATTTGGAGGTTTGTGCCGACAGTTGGCAATTACCCGTGCTTTTGAACAATTGACATTGCGCAACAATCACTCGGAGGTTTGTGCTGACAGTTGGCAATTACCCGTGCTTTTGAACGATTGACATTGCGCAACAATCATTTGGAGGTCTGTGCCAACAGTTGGCAATTACCAGTGCTTTTGAACTATTGACATTGCGCAACAATCATTTGGAGGTTTGTGCCAACAGTTGGCAATTACCCGTGCTTTTGAACGATTGACATTGCGCAACAATCACTCGGAGGTTTGTGCCAACAGTTGGCAATTACCCGTGCTTTTGAACGATTGACATTACGCAACAATCATTTGGAGGTTTGTGCCGACAGTTGGCAATTACCAGTGCTTTTGAACGATTGACATTGCGCAACAATCATTTGGAGGTTTGTGCCAACAGTTGGCAATTACCAGTGCTTTTGAACGATTGACATTGCGCAACAATCATTTGGAGGTTTGTGCCGACAGTTGGCAATTACCTGTGCTTTTGAACGCTTGACATTGCGGAACAATCACTCGGAGGTTTGTGCTGACAGTTGGCAATTACCAGTGCTTTTGAACGATTGACATTACGCAACAATCATTTGGAGGTTTGTGCCAACAGTTGGCAATTACCAGTGCTTTTGAACGATTGACATTGCGCAACAATCATTTGGAGGTTTGTGCCAACAGTTGGCAATTACCCGTGCTTTTGAACGATTGACATTGCGCAACAATCATTTGGAGGTTTGTGCCGACAGTTGGCAATTACCCGTGCTTTTGAACGATTGACATTACGCGACAATCACTCGGAGGTTTGTGCCAACAGTTGGCAATTACCAGTGCTTTTGAACGATTGACATTGCGCAACAATCATTTGGAGGTTTGTGCCAACAGTTGGCAATTAACTGTGCTTTTGAACGATTGACATTACGCAACAATCATTTGGAGGTTTGTGCCAACAGTTGGCAATTACCAGTGCTTTTGAACGATTGACATTGCGCAACAATCACTCGGAGGTTTGTGCCGACAGTTGGCAATTACCAGTGCTTTTGAACGATTGACATTGCGCAACAATCACTCGGAGGTTTGTGCCAACAGATGGCAATTACCCGTGCTTTTGAACGATTGACATTGCGCAACAATCATTTGGAGGTTTGTGCCAACAGTTGGCAATTACCCGTGCTTTTGAACGATTGACATTGCGCAACAATCATTTGGAGGTTTGTGCCGACAGTTGGCAATTACCCGTGCTTTTGAACAATTGACATTGCGCAACAATCACTCGGAGGTTTGTGCTGACAGTTGGCAATTACCCGTGCTTTTGAACGATTGACATTTCGCAACAATCATTTGGAGGTTTGTGCCAACAGTTGGCAATTACCAGTGCTTTTGAACGATTGACATTGCGCAACAATCATTTGGAGGTTTGTGCCAACAGTTGGCAATTACCCGTGCTTTTGAACGATTGACATTGCGCAACAATCACTCGGAGGTTTGTGCCAACAGTTGGCAATTACCCGTGCTTTTGAACGATTGACATTGCGCAACAATCATTTGGAGGTTTGTGCCGACAGTTGGCAATTACCAGTGCTTTTGAACGAAAGACATTACGCGACAATCACTCGGAGGTTTGTGCCAACAGTTGGCAATTACCAGTGCTTTTGAACGATTGACATTGCGCAACAGTCATTTGGAGGATTGTGCCGACAGTTGGCAATTACCCGTGCTTTTGAACGATTGACATTGCGCAACAATCACTCGGAGGTTTGTGCCAACAGTTGGCAATTACCAGTGCTTTTGAACGATTGACATTGCGCAACAATCATTTGGAGGTTTGTGCCGACAGTTGGCAATTACCCGTGCTTTTGAACGATTGACATTGCGCAACAATCACTCGGAGGTTTGTGCCAACAGTTGGCAATTACCCGTGCTTTTGAACGATTGACATTGCGCAACAATCATTTGGAGGTTTGTGCTGACAGTTGGCAATTACCAGTGCTTTTGAACGATTGACATTGCGCAACAATCATTTGGAGGTTTGTGCCAACAGTTGGCAATTACCCGTGCTTTTGAACGATTGACATTGCGCAACAATCATTTGGAGGTTTGTGCTGACAGTTGGCAATTACCTGTGCTTTTGAACGATTGACATTGCGCAACAATCATTTGGAGGTTTGTGCCAACAGTTGGCAATTACCCGTGCTTTTGAACGATTGACATTGCGCAACAATCATTTGGAGGTTTGTGCCAACAGTTGGCAATTACCCGTGCTTTTGAACGATTGACATTGCGCAACAATCACTCGGAGGTTTGTGCCAACAGTTGGCAATTACCCGTGCTTTTGAACGATTGACATTGCGCAACAATCACTCGGAGGTTTGAGCCAACAGTTGGCAATTACCCGTGCTTTTGAACGATTGACATTGCGCAACAATCATTTGGAGGTTTGTGCCAACAGTTGGCAATTACCAGTGCTTTTGAACGATTGACATTGCGCAACAATCACTCAGAGGTTTGTGCCAACAGTTGGCAATTACCCCTGCTTTTGAACGATTGACATTGCGCAACAATCATTTGGAGGTTAGTGCCAACAGTTGGCAATTACCAGTGCTTTTGAACAATTGACATTACGCAACAATCACTCGGAGGTTTGTGCCGACAGTTGGCAATTACCCGTGCTTTTGAACGATTGACATTACGCAACAATCATTTGGAGGTTTGTGCCGACAGTTGGCAATTACCCGTGCTTTTGAACGATTGACATTGCGCAACAATCATTTGGAGGTTTGTGCCAACAGTTGGCAATTACCCGTGCTTTTGAACGTTTGACATTGCGCAACAATCACTCGGAGGTTTGTGCCAACAGTTGGCAATTACCCGTGCTTTTGAACGATTGACATTGCGCAACAATCATTTGGAGGTTTGTGCCAACAGTTGGCAATTACCCGTGCTTTTGAACGATTGACATTGCGCAACAATCATTTGGAGGTTTGTGCCGACAGTTGGCAATTACCCGTGCTTTTGAACAATTGACATTGCGCAACAATCACTCGGAGGTTTGTGCTGACAGTTGGCAATTACCCGTGCTTTTGAACGATTGACATTGCGCAACAATCATTTGGAGGTTTGTGCCAACAGTTGGCAATTACCAGTGCTTTTGAACGATTGACATTGCGCAACAATCATTTGGAGGTTTGTGCCAACAGTTGTCAATTACCCGTGCTTTTGAACGATTGACATTGCGCAACAATCACTCGGAGGTTTGTGCCAACAGTTGGCAATTACCCGTGCTTTTGAGCGATTGACATTACGCAACAATCATTTGGAGGTTTGTGCCAACAGTTGGCAATTACCAGTGCTTTTGAACGATTGACATTGCGCAACAATCATTTGGAGGTTTGTGCCAACAGTTGGCAATTACCAGTGCTTTTGAACGATTGACATTGCGCAACAATCATTTGGAGGTTTGTGCCGACAGTTGGCAATTACCTGTGCTTTTGAACGCTTGACATTGCGCAAAAATCACTCGGAGGTTTGTGCTGACAGTTGGCAATTACCAGTGCTTTTGAACGATTGACATTACGCAACAATCATTTGGAGGTTTGTGCCAACAGTTGGCAATTACCAGTGCTTTTGAACGATTGACATTGCGCAACAATCATTTGGAGGTTTGTGCCAACAGTTGGCAATTACCCGTGCTTTTGAACGATTGACATTGCGCAACAATCATTTGGAGGTTTGTGCCGACAGTTGGCAATTACCCGTGCTTTTGAACGATTGACATTACGCGACAATCACTCGGAGGTTTGTGCCAACAGTTGGCAATTACCAGTGCTTTTGAACGATTGACATTGCGCAACAATCATTTGGAGGTTTGTGCCAACAGTTGGCAATTAACTGTGCTTTTGAACGATTGACATTACGCAACAATCATTTGGAGGTTTGTGCCAACAGTTGGCAATTACCAGTGCTTTTGAACGATTGACATTGCGCAACAATCACTCGGAGGTTTGTGCCGACAGTTGGCAATTACCAGTGCTTTTGAACGATTGACATTGCGCAACAATCACTCGGAGGTTTGTGCAAACAGTTGGCAATTACCCGTGCTTTTGAACGATTGACATTGCGCAACAATCATTTGGAGGTTTGTGCCAAAAGTTGGCAATTACCAGTGCTTTTGAACGATTGACATTGCGCAACAATCATTTGGAGGTTTGTGCCGACAGTTGGCAATTACCCGTGCTTTTGAACAATTGACATTGCGCAACAATCACTCGGAGGTTTGTGCTGACAGTTGGCAATTACCCGTGCTTTTGAACGATTGACATTGCGCAACAATCATTTGGAGGTTTGTGCCAACAGTTGGCAATTACCAGTGCTTTTGAACGATTGACATTGCGCAACAATCATTTGGAGGTTTGTGCCAACAGTTGGCAATTACCCGTGCTTTTGAACGATTGACATTGCGCAACAATCACTCGGAGGTTTGTGCCAACAGTTGGCAATTACCCGTGCTTTTGAACGATTGACATTGCGCAACAATCATTTGGAGGTTTGTGCCGACAGTTGGCAATTACCAGTGCTTTTGAACGATTGACATTACGCGACAATCACTCGGAGGTTTGTGCCAACAGTTGGCAATTACCAGTGCTTTTGAACGATTGACATTGCGCAACAATCATTTGGAGGATTGTGCCGACAGTTGGCAATTACCCGTGCTTTTGAACGATTGACATTGCGCAACAATCACTCGGAGGTTTGTGCCAACAGTTGGCAATTACCAGTGCTTTTGAACGATTGACATTGCGCAACAATCATTTGGAGGTTTGTGCCGACAGTTGGCAATTACCCGTGCTTTTGAACGATTGACATTGCGCAACAATCACTCGGAGGTTTGTGCCAACAGTTGGCAATTACCCGTGCTTTTGAACGATTGACATTGCGCAACAATCATTTGGAGGTTTGTGCTGACAGTTGGCAATTACCAGTGCTTTTGAACGATTGACATTGCGCAACAATCATTTGGAGGTTTGTGCCAACAGTTGGCAATTACCCGTGCTTTTGAACGATTGACATTGCGCAACAATCATTTGGAGGTTTGTGCTGACAGTTGGCAATTACCAGTGCTTTTGAACGATTGACATTGCGCAACAATCATTTGGAGGTTTGTGCCAACAGTTGGCAATTACCCGTGCTTTTGAACGATTGACATTGCGCAACAATCATTTGGAGGTTTGTGCCAACAGTTGGCAATTACCCGTGCTTTTGAACGATTGACATTGCGCAACAATCATTTGGAGGTTTGTGCCGACAGTTGGCAATTACCAGTGCTTTTGAACGATTGACATTGCGCAACAATCATTTGGAGGTTTGTGCCAACAGTTGGCAATTACCAGTGCTTTTGAACGATTGACATTACGCAACAATCATTTGGAGGTTTGTGCCAACAGTTGGCAATTACCCGTGCTTTTGAACGATTGACATTGCGCAACAATCATTTGGAGGTTTGTGCCAACAGTTGGCAATTACCAGTGCTTTTGAACGATTGACATTGCGCAACAATCACTCGGAGGTTTGTGCCGACAGTTGGCAATTACCAGTGCTTTTGAACAATTGACATTGCGCAACAATCATTTGGAGGTTTGTGCCAACAGTTGGCAATTACCAGTGCTTTTGAACGATTGACATTGCGCAACAATCACTCGGAGGTTTGTGCCAACAGTTGGCAATTACCAGTGCTTTTGAACGATTGACATTGCGCAACAATCATTTGGAGGTTTGTGCCAACAGTTGGCAATTACCTGTGCTTTTGAACGATTGACATTGCGCAACAATCACTCGGAGGTTTGTGCCGACAGTTGGCACTTACCCGTGCTTTTGAACGATTGACATTGCGCAACAATCACTCGGAGGTTTGTGCCAACAGTTGGCAATTACCCGTGCTTTTGAACGATTGACATTGCGCAACAATCACTCGGAGGTTTGTGCCGACAGTTGGCAATTACCAGTGCTTTTGAACGATTGACATTGCGCAACAATCATTTGGAGGTTTGTGCCAACAGTTGGCAATAACCTGTGCTTTTGAACGATTGACATTGCGCAACAATCATTTGGAGGTTTGTGCCGACAGTTGGCAATTACCAGTGCTTTTGAACGATTGACATTGCGCAACAATCATTTGGAGGTTTGTGCCGACAGTTGGCAATTACCAGTGCTTTTGAACGATTGACATTGCGCAACAATCATTTGGAGGTTTGTGCCAACAGTTGGCAATTACCAGTGCTTTTGAACGATTGACATTGCGCAACAATCATTTGGAGGTTTGTGCCAACAGTTGGCAATTACCCGTGCTTTTGAACGATTGACATTGCGCAACAATCATTTGGAGGTTTGTGCCAACAGTTGGCAATTACCCGTGCTTTTGAACGATTGACATTGCGCAACAATCATTTGGAGGTTTGTGCCGACAGTTGGCAATTACCCGTGCTTTTGAACGATTGACATTGCGCAACAATCATTTGGAGGTTTGCGCCAACAGTTGGCAATTACCCGTGCTTTTGAACGATTGACATTGCGCAACAATCACTCGGAGGTTTGTGCCGACAGTTGGCAATTACCAGTGCTTTTGAACGAGTGACATTGCGCAACAATCACTCAGAGGTTTGTGCCAACAGTTGGCAATTACCAGTGCTTTTGAACGATTGACATTACGCAACAATCATTTGGAGGTTTGTGCCAACAGTTGGCAATTACCAGTGCTTTTGAACGATTGACATTACGCAACAATCATTTGGAGGTTTGTGCCGACAGTTGGCAATTACCCGTGCTTTTGAACGATTGACATTGCGCAACAATCATTTGGAGGTTTGTGCCAACAGTTGGCAATTACCAGTGCTTTTGAACGATTGACATTACGCAACAATCATTTGGAGGTTTGTGCCAACAGTTGGCAATTACCAGTGCTTTTGAACGATTGACATTGCGCAACAATCACTCGGAGGTTTGTGCCAACAGTTGGCAATTACCCGTGCTTTTGAACGATTGACATTGCGCAACAATCACTCAGAGGTTTGTGCCGACAGTTGGCAATTACCCGTGCTTTTGAACGATTGACATTGCGCAACAATCATTTGGAGGTTTGTGCCGACAGTTGGCAATTACCCGTGCTTTTGAACGATTGACATTGCGCAACAGTCACTCGGAGGTGTGTGCCAACAGTTGGCAATTACCTGTGCTTTTGAACGATTGACATTGCGCAACAATCATTTTTGAGGTTTGTGCCAACAGTTGGCAATTACCCGTGCTTTTGAACGATTGACATTGCGCAACAATCATTTGGAGGTTTGTGCCAACAGTTGGCAATTACCAGTGCTTTTGAACGATTGGCATTGCGCAACAATCATTTGGAGGTTTGTGCCAACAGTTGGCAATTACCAGTGCTTTTGAACGATTGACATTGCGCAACAATCATTTGGAGGTTTGTGCCAACAGTTGGCAATTACCCGTGCTTTTGAACGATTGACAATGCGCAACAATCATTTGGAGGTTTGTGCCAACAGTTGGCAATTACCTGTGCTTTTGAACGATTGACATTACGCGACAATCATTTGGAGGTTTGTGCCAACAGTTGGCAATTACCCGTGCTTTTGAACGATTGACATTGCGCAACAATCACTTGGAGGTTTGTGCCAACAGTTGGCAATTACCCGTGCTTTTGAACGATTGACATTGCGCAACAATCATTTGGAGGTTTGTGCCGACAGTTGGCAATTACCCGTGCTTTTGAACGATTGACATTGCGCAACAATCACTCAGAGGTTTGTGCCAACAGTTGGCAATTACCCGTGCTTTTGAACGATTGACATTGCGCAACAATCATTTGGAGGTTTGTGCCAACAGTTGGCAATTACCCGTGCTTTTGAACGATTGACATTGCGCAACAATAATTTGGAGGTTTGCGCCGACAGTTGGCAATTACCCGTGCTTTTGAAAGATTGACATTACGCAACAATCATTTGGAGGTTTGCGCCGACAGTTGGCAATTACCCGTGCTTTTGAAAGATTGACATTGCGCAACAGTCACTCGGAGGTTTGTGCCGACAGTTGGCAATTACCCGTGCTTTTGAAAGATTGACATTACGCGACAATCATTTGGAGGTTTGTGCCGACAGTTGGCAATTACCTGTGCTTTTGAACGCTTGACATTACGCAACAATCACTCAGAGGTTTGTGCCAACAGTTGGCAATTACCAGTACTTTTGAACGATTGACATTGCGCAACAATCATTTGGAGGTTTGTGCCAACAGTTGGCAATTACCAGTGCTTTTGAACGATTGACATTGCGCAACAATCATTTGGAGGTTTGTGCCAACAGTTGGCAATTACCAGTGCTTTTGAACGATTGACAATACGCAACAATCATTTGGAGGTTTGTGCCAACAGTTGGCAATTACCAGTGCTTTTGAACGATTGACATTGCGCAACAATCATTTGGAGGTTTGTGCCAACAGTTGGCAATTACCAGTGCTTTTGAACGATTGACATTGCGCAACAAATATTTGGAGGTTTGTGCCAACAGTTGGCAATTACCCGTGCTTTTGAACGATTGACATTGCGCAACAATCATTTGGAGGTATGTGCCGACAGTTGGCAATTACCAGTGCATTTGAACAATTGACATTGCGCAACAATCATTTGGAGGTTTGTGCCAACAGTTGGCAATTACCAGTGCTTTTGAACGATTGACATTGCGCAACAATCATTTGGAGGTTTGTGCCAACAGTTGGCAATTACCCGTGCTTTTGAACGATTGACATTGCGCAACAATCACTCGGAGGTTTGTGCCGACAGTTGGCAATTACCCGTGCTTTTGAACGATTGACATTGCGCAACAATCATTTGGAGGTTTGTGCCGACAGTTGGCAATTACCAGTGCTTTTGAACGATTGACATTGCGCAACAATCATTTGGAGGTTTGTGCCGACAGTTGGCAATTACCCGTGCTTTTGAAAGATTGACATTGCGCAACAATCATTTGGAGGTTTGTGCCAACAGTTGGCAATTACCCGTGCTTTTAAACGATTGACATTGCGCAACAATCATTTGGAGGTTTGTGCCAACAGTTGGCAATTACCAGTGCTTTTGAACGATTGACATTGCGCAACAATCATTTGGAGGTTTGTGCCAACAGTTGGCAATTACCAGTGCTTTTGAACGATTGACATTGCGCAACAATCATTTGGAGGTTTGTGCCGACAGTTGGCAATTACCAGTGCTTTTGAACGATTGACATTGCGCAACAATCATTTGGAGGTTTGTGCCGACAGTTGGCAATTACCAGTTCTTTTGAACGATTGACATTGCGCAACAATCATTTGGAGGTTTGTGCCAACAGTTGGCAATTACCAGTGCATTTGAACGATTGACATTACGCTACAATCATTTGGAGGTTTGTGCCGACAGTTGGCAATTACCAGTGCTTTTGAACAATTGACATTGCGCAACAATCATTTGGAGGTTTGTGCCGACAGTTGGCAATTACCCGTGCTTTTGAACGATTGACATTGCGCAACAATCACTCGGAGGTTTGTGCCAACAGTTGGCAATTACCAGTGCTTTTGAACGATTGACATTGCGCAACAATCACTCGGAGGTTTGTGCCGACAGTTGGCAATTACCAGTGCTTTTGAACAATTGACATTGCGCAACAAATATTTGGAGGTTTGCGCCAACAGTTGGCAATTACCAGTGCTTTTGAACGATTGACATTACGCAACAATCATTTGGAGGTTTGTGCCAACAGTTGGCAATTACTCGTGCTTTTGAACGATTGACATTGCGCAACAATCATTTGGAGGTTTGTGCCAACAGTTGGCAATTACCCGTGCTTTTGTACGATTGACATTGCGCAACAATCATTTGGAGGTTTGCGCCAACAGTTGGCAATTACCCGTGCTTTTGAACGATTGACATTGCGCAACAATCACTCGGAGGTTTGTGCCGACAGTTGGCAATTACCAGTGCTTTTGAACAATTGACATTGCGCAAC
The DNA here is from genome assembly GCA_946902985.2 of Meconema thalassinum. Taxonomy (NCBI): domain Eukaryota; kingdom Metazoa; phylum Arthropoda; class Insecta; order Orthoptera; family Tettigoniidae; genus Meconema; species Meconema thalassinum. Next base: position 3,257,422 of record OX336392.1, on the reverse strand, counting down.
AATCATTTGGAGGTTTGTGCCGACAGTTGGCAATTACCCGTGCTTTTGAACGATTGACATTGCGCAACAATCACTCGGAGATTTGTGCCAACAGTTGGCAATTACCAGTGCTTTTGAACGTTTGACATTGCGCAACAATCACTCGGAGGTTTGTGCCGACAGTTGGCAATTACCAGTGCTTTTGAACAATTGACATTGCGCAACAATCATTTGGAGGTTTGTGCCAACAGTTGACAATTACCCGTGCTTTTGAACGATTGACATTGCGCAACAATCACTCGGAGGTTTGTGCCAACAGTTGGCAATTACCCGTGCTTTTGAACGATTGACATTGCGCAACAATCATTTGGAGGTTTGAGCCAACAGTTGGCAATTACCCGTGCTTTTGAACGATTGACATTGCGCAACAATCACTCGGAGGTTTGTGCCAACAGTTGGCAATTACCCGTGCTTTTGAACGATTGACATTGCGCAACAAATATTTGGAGGTTTGTGCCAACAGTTGGCAATTACCAGTGCTTTTGAACGATTGACATTGCGCAACAATCATTTGGAGGTTTGTGCCAACAGTTGGCAATTACCCGTGCTTTTGAACGATTGACATTGCGCAACAATCATTTGGAGGTTTGTGCGAACAGTTGGCAATTACCCGTGCTTTTGAACGATTGACATTGCGCAACAATCACTCGGAGGTTTGTGCCAACAGTTGGCAATTACCCGTGCTTTTGAACGATTGACATTGCGCAACAATCACTCGGAGGTTTGTGCCAACAGTTGGCAATTACCCGTGCTTTTGAACGATTGACATTGCGCAACAATCATTTGGAGGTTTGTGCCAACAGTTGGCAATTACCAGTGCTTTTGAACGATTGACATTGCGCAACAATCACTCAGAGGTTTGTGCCAACAGTTGGCAATTACCCGTGCTTTTGAACGATTGACATTGCGCAACAATCATTTGGAGGTTAGTGCCAACAGTTGGCAATTACCAGTGCTTTTGAACAATTGACATTACGCAACAATCACTCGGAGGTTTGTGCCGACAGTTGGCAATTACCCGTGCTTTTGAACGATTGACATTACGCAACAATCATTTGGAGGTTTGTGCCGACAGTTGGCAATTACCCGTGCTTTTGAACGATTGACATTGCGCAACAATCATTTGGAGGTTTGTGCCAACAGTTGGCAATTACCCGTGATTTTGAACGATTGACATTGCGCAACAATCACTCGGAGGTTTGTGCCAACAGTTGGCAATTACCCGTGCTTTTGAACGATTGACAATGCGCAACAATCATTTGGAGGTTTGTGCCAACAGTTGGCAATTACCCGTGCTTTTGAACGATTGACATTGCGCAACAATCATTTGGAGGTTTGTGCCGACAGTTGGCAATTACCCGTGCTTTTGAACAATTGACATTGCGCAACAATCACTCGGAGGTTTGTGCTGACAGTTGGCAATTACCCGTGCTTTTGAACGATTGACATTGCGCAACAATCATTTGGAGGTTTGTGCCAACAGTTGGCAATTACCAGTGCTTTTGAACGATTGACATTGCGCAACAATCATTTGGAGGTTTGTGCCAACAGTTGGCAATTACCCGTGCTTTTGAACGATTGACATTGCGCAACAATCACTCGGAGGTTTGTGCCAACAGTTGGCAATTACCCGTGCTTTTGAACGATTGACATTACGCAACAATCATTTGGAGGTTTGTGCCAACAGTTGGCAATTACCAGTGCTTTTGAACGATTGACATTGCGCAACAATCATTTGGAGGTTTGTGCCGACAGTTGGCAATTACCTGTGCTTTTGAACGCTTGACATTGCGCAACAATCACTCGGAGGTTTATGCTGACAGTTGGCAATTACCAGTGCTTTTGAACAATTGACATTACGCAACAATCATTTGGAGGTTTGTGCCAACAGTTGGCAATTACCAGTGCTTTTGAACGATTGACATTGCGCAACAATCATTTGGAGGTTTGTGCCAACAGTTGGCAATTACCCGTGCTTTTGAACGATTGACATTGCGCAACAATCATTTGGAGGTTTGTGCCGACAGTTGGCAATTACCCGTGCTTTTGAACGATTGACATTACGCGACAATCACTCGGAGGTTTGTGCCAACAGTTGGCAATTACCAGTGCTTTTGAACGATTGACATTGCGCAACAATCATTTGGAGGTTTGTGCCAACAGTTGGCAATTAACTGTGCTTTTGAACGATTGACATTACGCAACAATCATTTGGAGGTTTGTGCCAACAGTTGGCAATTACCAGTGCTTTTGAACGATTGACATTGCGCAACAATCACTCGGAGGTTTGTGCCGACAGTTGGCAATTACCAGTGCTTTTGAACGATTGACATTGCGCAACAATCACTCGGAGGTTTGTGCCAACAGTTGGCAATTACCCGTGCTTTTGAACGATTGACATTGCGCAACAATCATTTGGAGGTTTGTGCCAACAGTTGGCAATTACCCGTGCTTTTGAACGATTGACATTGCGCAACAATCATTTGGAGGTTTGTGCCGACAGTTGGCAATTACCCGTGCTTTTGAACAATTGACATTGCGCAACAATCACTCGGAGGTTTGTGCTGACAGTTGGCAATTACCCGTGCTTTTGAACGATTGACATTGCGCAACAATCATTTGGAGGTTTGTGCCAACAGTTGGCAATTACCAGTGCTTTTGAACGATTGACATTGCGCAACAATCATTTGGAGGTTTGTGCCAACAGTTGGCAATTACCCGTGCTTTTGAACGATTGACATTGCGCAACAATCACTCGGAGGTTTGTGCCAACAGTTGGCAATTACCCGTGCTTTTGAACGATTGACATTGCGCAACAATCATTTGGAGGTTTGTGCCGACAGTTGGCAATTACCAGTGCTTTTGAACGAAAGACATTACGCGACAATCACTCGGAGGTTTGTGCCAACAGTTGGCAATTACCAGTGCTTTTGAACGATTGACATTGCGCAACAGTCATTTGGAGGATTGTGCCGACAGTTGGCAATTACCCGTGCTTTTGAACGATTGACATTGCGCAACAATCACTCGGAGGTTTGTGCCAACAGTTGGCAATTACCAGTGCTTTTGAACGATTGACATTGCGCAACAATCATTTGGAGGTTTGTGCCGACAGTTGGCAATTACCCGTGCTTTTGAACGATTGACATTGCGCAACAATCACTCGGAGGTTTGTGCCAACAGTTGGCAATTACCCGTGCTTTTGAACGATTGACATTGCGCAACAATCATTTGGAGGTTTGTGCTGACAGTTGGCAATTACCAGTGCTTTTGAACGATTGACATTGCGCAACAATCATTTGGAGGTTTGTGCCAACAGTTGGCAATTATCCGTGCTTTTGAACGATTGACATTGCGCAACAATCATTTGGAGGTTTGTGCTGACAGTTGGCAATTACCTGTGCTTTTGAACGATTGACATTGCGCAACAATCATTTGGAGGTTTGTGCCAACAGTTGGCAATTACCCGTGCTTTTGAACGATTGACATTGCGCAACAATAATTTGGAGGTTTGTGCCAACAGTTGGCAATTACCCGTGCTTTTGAACGATTGACATTGCGCAACAATCACTCGGAGGTTTGTGCCAACAGTTGGCAATTACCCGTGCTTTTGAACGATTGACATTGCGCAACAATCACTCGGAGGTTTGAGCCAACAGTTGGCAATTACCCGTGCTTTTGAACGATTGACATTGCGCAACAATCATTTGGAGGTTTGTGCCAACAGTTGGCAATTACCAGTGCTTTTGAACGATTGACATTGCGCAACAATCACTCAGAAGTTTGTGCCAACAGTTGGCAATTACCCCTGCTTTTGAACGATTGACATTGCGCAACAATCATTTGGAGGTTAGTGCCAACAGTTGGCAATTACCAGTGCTTTTGAACAATTGACATTACGCAACAATCACTCGGAGGTTTGTGCCGACAGTTGGCAATTACCCGTGCTCTTGAACGATTGACATTACGCAACAATCATTTGGAGGTTTGTGCCGACAGTTGGCAATTACCCGTGCTTTTGAACGATTGACATTGCGCAACAATCATTTGGAGGTTTGTGCCAACAGTTGGCAATTACCCGTGCTTTTGAACGATTGACATTGCGCAACAATCACTCGGAGGTTTGTGCCAACAGTTGGCAATTACCCGTGCTTTTGAACGATTGACATTGCGCAACAATCATTTGGAGGTTTGTGCCAACAGTTGGCAATTACCCGTGCTTTTGAACGATTGACATTGCGCAACAATCATTTGGAGGTTTGTGCCGACAGTTGGCAATTACCCGTGCTTTTGAACAATTGACATTGCGCAACAATCACTCGGAGGTTTGTGCTGACAGTTGGCAATTACCCGTGCTTTTGATCGATTGACCTTGCGCAACAATCATTTGGAGGTTTGTGCCAACAGTTGGCAATTACCAGTGCTTTTGAACGATTGACATTGCGCAACAATCATTTGGAGGTTTGTGCCAACAGTTGTCAATTACCCGTGCTTTTGAACGATTGACATTGCGCAACAATCACTCGGAGGTTTGTGCCAACAGTTGGCAATTACCCGTGCTTTTGAACGATTGACATTACGCAACAATCATTTGGAGGTTTGTGCCAACAGTTGGCAATTACCAGTGCTTTTGAACGATTGACATTGCGCAACAATCATTTGGAGGTTTGTGCCAACAGTTGGCAATTACCAGTGCTTTTGAACGATTGACATTGCGCAACAATCATTTGGAGGTTTGTGCCGACAGTTGGCAATTACCTGAGCTTTTGAACGCTTGACATTGCGCAAAAATCACTCGGAGGTTTGTGCAGACAGTTGGCAATTACCAGTGCTTTTGAACGATTGACATTACGCAACAATCATTTGGAGGTTTGTGCCAACAGTTGGCAATTACCAGTGCTTTTGAACGATTGACATTGCGCAACAATCATTTGGAGGTTTGTGCCAACAGTTGGCAATTACCCGTGCTTTTGAACGATTGACATTGCGCAACAATCATTTGGAGGTTTGTGCCGACAGTTGGCAATTACCCGTGCTTTTGAACGATTGACATTACGCGACAATCACTCGGAGGTTTGTGCCAACAGTTGGCAATTACCAGTGCTTTTGAACGATTGACATTGCGCAACAATCATCTGGAGGTTTGTGCCAACAGTTGGCAATTAACTGTGCTTTTGAACGATTGACATTACGCAACAATCATTTGGAGGTTTGTGCCAACAGTTGGCAATTACCAGTGCTTTTGAACGATTGACATTGCGCAACAATCACTCGGAGGTTTGTGCCGACAGTTGGCAATTACCAGTGCTTTTGAACGATTGACATTGCGCAACAATCACTCGGAGGTTTGTGCCAACAGTTGGCAATTACCCGTGCTTTTGAACGATTGACATTGCGCAACAATCATTTGGAGGTTTGTGCCAACAGTTGGCAATTACCAGTGCTTTTGAACGATTGACATTGCGCAACAATCATTTGGAGGTTTGTGCCAACAGTTGGCAATTACCCGTGCTTTTGAACGATTGACATTGCGCAACAATCACTCGGAGGTTTGTGCCAACAGTTGGCAATTACCCGTGCTTTTGAACGATTGACATTGCGCAACAATCATTTGGAGGTTTGTGCCGACAGTTGGCAATTACCAGTGCTTTTGAACGATTGACATTACGCGACAATCACTCGGAGGTTTGTGCCAACAGTTGGCAATTACCAGTGCTTTTGAACGATTGACATTGCGCAACAATCATTTGGAGGATTGTGCCGACAGTTGGCAATTACCCGTGCTTTTGAACGATTGACATTGCGCAACAATCACTCGGAGGTTTGTGCCGACAGTTGGCAATTACCAGTGCTTTTGAACGATTGACATTGCGCAACAATCATTTGGAGGTTTGTGCCGACAGTTGGCAATTACCCGTGCTTTTGAACGATTGACATTGCGCAACAATCACTCGGAGGTTTGTGCCAACAGTTGGCAATTACCCGTGCTTTTGAACGATTGACATTGCGCAACAATCATTTGGAGGTTTGTGCTGACAGTTGGCAATTACCAGTGCTTTTGAACGATTGACATTGCGCAACAATCATTTGGAGGTTTGTGCCAACAGTTGGCAATTACCCGTGCTTTTGAACGATTGACATTGCGCAACAATCATTTGGAGGTTTGTGCCAACAGTTGGCAATTACCCGTGCTTTTGAACGATTGACATTGCGCAACAATCATTTGGAGGTTTGTGCCAACAGTTGGCAATTACCCGTGCTTTTGAACGATTGACATTGCGCAACAATCATTTGGAGGTTTGTGCCGACAGTTGGCAATTACCAGTGCTTTTGAACGATTGACATTGCGCAACAATCATTTGGAGGTTTGTGCCAACAGTTGGCAATTACCAGTGCTTTTGAACGATTGACATTACGCAACAATCATTTGGAGGTTTGTGCCAACAGTTGGCAATTACCCGTGCTTTTGAACGATTGACATTGCGCAACAATCATTTGGAGGTTTGTGCCAACAGTTGGCAATTACCAGTGCTTTTGAACGATTGACATTGCGCAACAATCACTCGGAGGTTTGTGCCGACAGTTGGCAATTACCAGTGCTTTTGAACAATTGACATTGCGCAACAATCATTTGGAGGTTTGTGCCAACAGTTGGCAATTACCAGTGCTTTTGAACGATTTACATTGCGCAACAATCACTCGGAGGTTTGTGCCAACAGTTGGCAATTACCAGTGCTTTTGAACGATTGACATTGCGCAACAATCACTCGGAGGTTTGTGCCAACAGTTGGCAATTACCCGTGCTTTTGAACGATTGACATTGCGCAACAATCATTTGGAGGTTTGTGCTGACAGTTGGCAATTACCAGTGCTTTTGAACGATTGACATTGCGCAACAATCATTTGGAGGTTTGTGCCAACAGTTGGCAATTATCCGTGCTTTTGAACGATTGACATTGCGCAACAATCATTTGGAGGTTTGTGCTGACAGTTGGCAATTACCTGTGCTTTTGAACGATTGACATTGCGCAACAATCATTTGGAGGTTTGTGCCAACAGTTGGCAATTACCCGTGCTTTTGAACGATTGACATTGCGCAACAATAATTTGGAGGTTTGTGCCAACAGTTGGCAATTACCCGTGCTTTTGAACGATTGACATTGCGCAACAATCACTCGGAGGTTTGTGCCAACAGTTGGCAATTACCCGTGCTTTTGAAAGATTGACATTGCGCAACAATCACTCGGAGGTTTGAGCCAACAGTTGGCAATTACCCGTGCTTTTGAACGATTGACATTGCGCAACAATCATTTGGAGGTTTGTGCCAACAGTTGGCAATTACCAGTGCTTTTGAACGATTGACATTGCGCAACAATCACTCAGAGGTTTGTGCCAACAGTTGGCAATTACCCCTGCTTTTGAACGATTGACATTGCGCAACAATCATTTGGAGGTTAGTGCCAACAGTTGGCAATTACCAGTGCTTTTGAACAATTGACATTACGCAACAATCACTCGGAGGTTTGTGCCGACAGTTGGCAATTACCCGTGCTCTTGAACGATTGACATTACGCAACAATCATTTGGAGGTTTGTGCCGACAGTTGGCAATTACCCGTGCTTTTGAACGATTGACATTGCGCAACAATCATTTGGAGGTTTGTGCCAACAGTTGGCAATTACCCGTGCTTTTGAACGATTGACATTGCGCAACAATCACTCGGAGGTTTGTGCCAACAGTTGGCAATTACCCGTGCTTTTGAACGATTGACATTGCGCAACAATCATTTGGAGGTTTGTGCCAACAGTTGGCAATTACCCGTGCTTTTGAACGATTGACATTGCGCAACAATCATTTGGAGGTTTGTGCCGACAGTTGGCAATTACCCGTGCTTTTGAACAATTGACATTGCGCAACAATCACTCGGAGGTTTGTGCTGACAGTTGGCAATTACCCGTGCTTTTGATCGATTGACCTTGCGCAACAATCATTTGGAGGTTTGTGCCAACAGTTGGCAATTACCAGTGCTTTTGAACGATTGACATTGCGCAACAATCATTTGGAGGTTTGTGCCAACAGTTGTCAATTACCCGTGCTTTTGAACGATTGACATTGCGCAACAATCACTCGGAGGTTTGTGCCAACAGTTGGCAATTACCCGTGCTTTTGAACGATTGACATTACGCAACAATCATTTGGAGGTTTGTGCCAACAGTTGGCAATTACCAGTGCTTTTGAACGATTGACATTGCGCAACAATCATTTGGAGGTTTGTGCCAACAGTTGGCAATTACCAGTGCTTTTGAACGATTGACATTGCGCAACAATCATTTGGAGGTTTGTGCCGACAGTTGGCAATTACCTGTGCTTTTGAACGCTTGACATTGCGCAAAAATCACTCGGAGGTTTGTGCTGACAGTTGGCAATTACCAGTGCTTTTGAACGATTGACATTAGGCAACAATCATTTGGAGGTTTGTGCCAACAGTTGGCAATTACCAGTGCTTTTGAACGATTGACATTGCGCAACAATCATTTGGAGGTTTGTGCCAACAGTTGGCAATTACCCGTGCTTTTGAACGATTGACATTGCGCAACAATCATTTGGAGGTTTGTGCCGACAGTTGGCAATTACCCGTGCTTTTGAACGATTGACATTACGCGACAATCACTCGGAGGTTTGTGCCAACAGTTGGCAATTACCAGTGCTTTTGAACGATTGACATTGCGCAACAATCATTTGGAGGTTTGTGCCAACAGTTGGCAATTAACTGTGCTTTTGAACGATTGACATTACGCAACAATCATTTGGAGGTTTGTGCCAACAGTTGGCAATTACCAGTGCTTTTGAACGATTGACATTGCGCAACAATCACTCGGAGGTTTGTGCCGACAGTTGGCAATTACCAGTGCTTTTGAACGATTGACATTGCGCAACAATCACTCGGAGGTTTGTGCCAACAGTTGGCAATTACCCGTGCTTTTGAACGATTGACATTGCGCAACAATCATTTGGAGGTTTGTGCCAACAGTTGGCAATTACCAGTGCTTTTGAACGATTGACATTGCGCAACAATCATTTGGAGGTTTGTGCCAACAGTTGGCAATTACCCGTGCTTTTGAACGATTGACATTGCGCAACAATCACTCGGAGGTTTGTGCCAACAGTTGGCAATTACCCGTGCTTTTGAACGATTGACATTGCGCAACAATCATTTGGAGGTTTGTGCCGACAGTTGGCAATTACCAGTGCTTTTGAACGATTGACATTACGCGACAATCACTCGGAGGTTTGTGCCAACAGTTGGCAATTACCAGTGCTTTTGAACGATTGACATTGCGCAACAATCATTTGGAGGATTGTGCCGACAGTTGGCAATTACCCGTGCTTTTGAACGATTGACATTGCGCAACAATCACTCGGAGGTTTGTGCCGACAGTTGGCAATTACCAGTGCTTTTGAACGATTGACATTGCGCAACAATCATTTGGAGGTTTGTGCCGACAGTTGGCAATTACCCGTGCTTTTGAACGATTGACATTGCGCAACAATCACTCGGAGGTTTGTGCCAACAGTTGGCAATTACCCGTGCTTTTGAACGATTGACATTGCGCAACAATCATTTGGAGGTTTGTGCTGACAGTTGGCAATTACCAGTGCTTTTGAACGATTGACATTGCGCAACAATCATTTGGAGGTTTGTGCCAACAGTTGGCAATTACCCGTGCTTTTGAACGATTGACATTGCGCAACAATCATTTGGAGGTTTGTGCCAACAGTTGGCAATTACCCGTGCTTTTGAACGATTGACATTGCGCAACAATCATTTGGAGGTTTGTGCCAACAGTTGGCAATTACCCGTGCTTTTGAACGATTGACATTGCGCAACAATCATTTGGAGGTTTGTGCCGACAGTTGGCAATTACCAGTGCTTTTGAACGATTGACATTGCGCAACAATCATTTGGAGGTTTGTGCCAACAGTTGGCAATTACCAGTGCTTTTGAACGATTGACATTACGCAACAATCATTTGGAGGTTTGTGCCAACAGTTGGCAATTACCCGTGCTTTTGAACGATTGACATTGCGCAACAATCATTTGGAGGTTTGTGCCAACAGTTGGCAATTACCAGTGCTTTTGAACGATTGACATTGCGCAACAATCATTTGGAGGTTTGTGCCAACAGTTGGCAATTACCAGTGCTTTTGAACGATTTACATTGCGCAACAATCACTCGGAAGTTTGTGCCAACAGTTGGCAATTACCAGTGCTTTTGAACGATTGACATTGCGCAACAATCATTTGGAGGTTTGTGCCAACAGTTGGCAATTACCTGTGCTTTTGAACGATTGACATTGCGCAACAATCACTCGGAGGTTTGTGCCGACAGTTGGCAATTACCCGTGCTTTTGAACGATTGACATTGCGCAACAATCACTCGGAGGTTTGTGCCAACAGTTGGCAATTACCCGTGCTTTTGAACGATTGACATTGCGCAACAATCACTCGGAGGTTTGTGCCGACAGTTGGCAATTACCAGTGCTTTTGAACGATTGACATTGCGCAACAATCATTTGGAGGTTTGTGCCAACAGTTGGCAATAACCTGTGCTTTTGAACGATTGACATTGCGCAACAATCATTTGGAGGTTTGTGCCGACAGTTGGCAATTACCAGTGCTTTTGAACGATTGACATTGCGCAACAATCATTTGGAGGTTTGTGCCGACAGTTGGCAATTACCAGTGCTTTTGAACGATTGACATTGCGCAACAATCATTTGGAGGTTTGTGCCGACAGTTGGCAATTACCAGTGCTTTTGAACGATTGACATTGCGCAACAATCATTTGGAGGTTTGTGCCAACAGTTGGCAATTACCCGTGCTTTTGAACGATTGACATTGCGCAACAATCATTTGGAGGTTTGTGCCAACAGTTGGCAATTACCCGTGCTTTTGAACGATTGACATTGCGCAACAATCATTTGGAGGTTTGTGCCGACAGTTGGCAATTACCCGTGCTTTTGAACGATTGACATTGCGCAACAATCATTTGGAGGTTTGCGCCAACAGTTGGCAATTACCCGTGCTTTTGAACGATTGACGTTGCGCAACAATCACTCGGAGGTTTGTGCCGACAGTTGGCAATTACCAGTGCTTTTGAACGATTGACATTGCGCAACAATCACTCAGAGGTTTGTGCCAACAGTTGGCAATTACCAGTGCTTTTGAACGATTGACATTACGCAACAATCATTTGGAGGTTTGTGCCAACAGTTGGCAATTACCAGTGCTTTTGAACGATTGACATTACGCAACAATCATTTGGAGGTTTGTGCCGACAGTTGGCAATTACCCGTGCTTTTGAACGATTGACATTGCGCAACAATCATTTGGAGGTTTGTGCCAACAGTTGGCAATTACCAGTGCTTTTGAACAATTGACATTACGCAACAATCATTTGGAGGTTTGTGCCAACAGTTGGCAATTACCAGTGCTTTTGAACGATTGACATTGCGCAACAATCACTCGGAGGTTTGTGCCAACAGTTGGCAATTACCCGTGCTTTTGAACGATTGACATTGCGCAACAATCACTCAGAGGTTTGTGCCGACAGTTGGCAATTACCCGTGCTTTTGAACGATTGACATTGCGCAACAATCATTTGGAGGTTTGTGCCGACAGTTGGCAATTACCCGTGCTTTTGAACGATTGACATTGCGCAACAGTCACTCGGAGGTTTGTGCCAACAGTTGGCAATTACCCGTGCTTTTGAACGATTGACATCGCGCAACAATCATTTTTGAGGTTTGTGCCAACAGTTGGCAATTACCCGTGCTTTTGAACGATTGACATTGCGCAACAATCATTTGGAGGTTTGTGCCAACAGTTGGCAATTACCAGTGCTTTTGAACGATTGGCATTGCGCAACAATCATTTGGAGGTTTGTGCCAACAGTTGGCAATTACCAGTGCTTTTGAACGATTGACATTGCGCAACAATCATTTGGAGGTTTGTGCCAACAGTTGGCAATTACCCGTGCTTTTGAACGATTGACATTGCGCAACAATCATTTGGAGGTTTGTGCCAACAGTTGGCAATTACCTGTGCTTTTGAACGATTGACATTACGCGACAATCATTTGGAGGTTTGTGCCAACAGTTGGCAATTACCCGTGCTTTTGAACGATTGACATTGCGCAACAATCACTTGGAGGTTTGTGCCAACAGTTGGCAATTACCCGTGCTTTTGAACGATTGACATTGCGCAACAATCATTTGGAGGTTTGTGCCGACAGTTGGCAATTACCCGTGCTTTTGAACGATTGACATTGCGCAACAATCACTCAGAGGTTTGTGCCAACAGTTGGCAATTACCCGTGCTTTTGAACGATTGACATTGCGCAACAATCATTTGGAGGTTTGTGCCAACAGTTGGCAATTACCCGTGCTTTTGAACGATTGACATTGCGCAACAATAATTTGGAGGTTTGCGCCGACAGTTGGCAATTACCCGTGCTTTTGAAAGATTGACATTACGCAACAATCATTTGGAGGTTTGCGCCGACAGTTGGCAATTACCCGTGCTTTTGAAAGATTGACATTGCGCAACAGTCACTCGGAGGTTTGTGCCGACAGTTGGCAATTACCCGTGCTTTTGAAAGATTGACATTGCGCGACAATCATTTGGAGGTTTGAGCCAACAGTTGGCAATTACCCGTGCTTTTGAACGATTGACATTGCGCAACAATCATTTGGAGGTTTGTGCCGACAGTTGGCAATTACCAGTGCTTTTGAACGATTGACATTGCGCAACAATCATTTGGAGGTTTGTGCCAACAGTTGGCAATTACCCGTGCTTTTGAACGATTGACATTGCGCAACAATCATTTGGAGGTTTGTGCCAACAGTTGGCAATTACCCGTGCTTTTGAACGATTGACATTACGCAACAATCACTCAGAGGTTTGTGCCAACAGTTGGCAATTACCAGTACTTTTGAACGATTGACATTGCGCAACAATCATTTCGAGGTTTGTGCCAACAGTTGGCAATTACCAGTGCTTTTGAACGATTGACATTGCGCAACAATCATTTGGAGGTTTGTGTCAACAGTTGGCAATTACCAGTGCTTTTGAACGATTGACAATACGCAACAATCATTTGGAGGTTTGTGCCAACAGTTGGCAATTACCAGTGCTTTTGAACGATTGACATTGCGCAACAATCATTTGGAGGTTTGTGCCAACAGTTGGCAATTACCAGTGCTTTTGAACGATTGACATTGCGCAACAAATATTTGGAGGTTTGTGCCAACAGTTGGCAATTACCCGTGCTTTTGAACGATTGACATTGCGCAACAGTCATTTGGAGGTATGTGCCGACAGTTGGCAATTACCAGTGCATTTGAACAATTGACATTGCGCAACAATCATTTGGAGGTTTGTGCCAACAGTTGGCAATTACCAGTGCTTTTGAACGATTGACATTGCGCAACAATCATTTGGAGGTTTGTGCCAACAGTTGGCAATTACCCGTGCTTTTGAACGATTGACATTGCGCAACAATCACTCGGAGGTTTGTGCCGACAGTTGGCAATTACCCGTGCTTTTGAACGATTGACATTGCGCAACAATCATTTGGAGGTTTGTGCCGACAGTTGGCAATTACCAGTGCTTTTGAACGATTGACATTGCGCAACAATCATTTGGAGGTTTGTGCCGACAGTTGGCAATTACCCGTGCTTTTGAAAGATTGACATTGCGCAACAATCATTTGGAGGTTTGTGCCAACAGTTGGCAATTACCCGTGCTTTTAAACGATTGACATTGCGCAACAATCATTTGGAGGTTTGTGCCAACAGTTGGCAATTACCAGTGCTTTTGAACGATTGGCATTGCGCAACAATCATTTGGAGGTTTGTGCCAACAGTTGGCAATTACCAGTGCTTTTGAACGATTGACATTGCGCAACAATCATTTGGAGGTTTGTGCCGACAGTTGGCAATTACCAGTGCTTTTGAACGATTGACAATGCGCAACAATCATTTGGAGGTTTGTGCCGACAGTTGGCAATTACCAGTTCTTTTGAACGATTGACATTGCGCAACAATCATTTGGAGGTTTGTGCCAACAGTCGGCAATTACCAGTGCATTTGAACGATTGACATTACGCAACAATCATTTGGAGGTTTGTGCCGACAGTTGGCAATTACCAGTGCTTTTGAACAATTGACATTGCGCAACAATCATTTGGAGGTTTGTGCCGACAGTTGGCAATTACCCGTGCTTTTGAACGATTGACATTGCGCAACAATCACTCGGAGGTTTGTGCCAACAGTTGGCAATTACCAGTGCTTTTGAACGATTGACATTGCGCAACAATCACTCGGAGGTTTGTGCCGACAGTTGGCAATTACCAGTGCTTTTGAACAATTGACATTGCGCAACAAATATTTGGAGGTTTGCGCCAACAGTTGGCAATTACCAGTGCTTTTGAACGATTGACATTACGCAACAATCATTTGGAGGTTTGTGCCAACAGTTGGCAATTACTCGTGCTTTTGAACGATTGACATTGCGCAACAATCATTTGGAGGTTTGTGCCAACAGTTGGCAATTACCCGTGCTTTTGTACGATTGACATTGCGCAACAATCATTTGGAGGTTTGCGCCAACAGTTGGCAATTACCCGTGCTTTTGAACGATTGACATTGCGCAACAATCACTCGGAGGTTTGTGCCGACAGTTGGCAATTACCAGTGCTTTTGAACAATTGACATTGCGCAACAAATATTTGGAGGTTTGCGCCAACAGTTGGCAATTACCAGTGCTTTTGAACAATTGACATTGCGCAACAATCACTCGGAGGTTTGTGCCAACAGTTGGCAATTACCAGTGCTTTTGAACGATTGACATTGCGCAACAATCATTTGGAGGTTTGTGCCGACAGTTGGCAATTACCAGTGCTTTTGAACAATTGACATTACGCAACAATCATTTGGAGGTTTGTGCCAACAGTTGGCAATTACCTGTGCTTTTGAACGATTGACATTGCGCAACAAATATTTGGAGGTTTGTGCCGACAGTTGGCAATTACCCGTGCTTTTGAACGATTGACATTGCGCAACAATCTCTCGGAGGTTTGTGCCAACAGTTGGCAATTACCCGTGCTTTTGAACGATTGACATTACGCAACAATCACTTGGAGGTTTGTGCCAACAGTTGGCAATTACCCGTGCTTTTGAACGATTGACATTGCGCAACAATCACTCGGAGGTTTGTGCCGACAGTTAGCAATTACCAGTGCTTTTGAACAATTGACATTACGCAACAATCATTTGGAGGTTTGTGCCGACAGTTGGCAATTACCCGTGCTTTTGAACGATTGACATTGCGCAACAATCACTCGGAGGTTTGTGCCAACAGTTGGCAATTACCCGTGCTTTTGAACGATTGACATTGCGCAACAATCACTCGGAGGTTTGTGCCGACAGTTGGCAATTACCCGTGCTTTTGAACGATTGACATTGCGCAACAATCACTCGGAGGTTTGTGCCAACAGCTGGCAATTACCAGTGCTTTTGAACGATTGACATTGCGCAAAAATCATTTGGAGGTTTGTGCCGACAGTTGGCAATTACCAGTGCTTTTGAACGATTGACATTGCGCAACAAACATTTGGAGGTTTGTGCCAACAGTTGGCAATTACCAGTGCTTTTGAACGATTGACATTGCGCAACAAATATTTGGAGGTTTGTGCCAACAGTTGGCAATTACCAGTGCTTTTGAACGATTGACATTGCGCAACAATCATTTGGAGGTTTGTGCCAACAGTTGGCAATTACCCGTGCCTTTGAACGATTGACATTGCGCAACAATCACTCGGAGGTTTGTGCCGACAGTTGGCAATTACCCGTGCTTTTGAACGATTGACATTGCGCAACAATCACTCGGAGGTTTGTGCCAACAGCTGGCAATTACCAGTGCTTTTGAACGATTGACATTGCGCAAAAATCATTTGGAGGTTTGTGCCGACAGTTGGCAATTACCAGTGCTTTTGAACGATTGACATTGCGCAACAAACATTTGGAGGTTTGTGCCAACAGTTGGCAATTACCAGTGCTTTTGAACGATTGACATTGCGCAACAAATATTTGGAGGTTTGTGCCAACAGTTGGCAATTACCAGTGCTTTTGAACGATTGACATTGCGCAACAATCATTTGGAGGTTTGTGCCGACAGTTGGCAATTACCCGTGCTTTTGAACGATTGACATTGCGCAACAAACATTTGGAGGTTTGTGCCGACAATTGGCAATTACCAGTGCCTTTGAACGATTGACATTACGCGACAATCACTCGGAGGTTTGTGCCGACAGTTGGCAATTACCAGTGCTTTTGAACGATTGACATTGCGCAACAATCACTCAGAGGTTTGTGCCAACAGTTGGCAATTACCAGTGCTTTTGAACGATTGACATTACGCAACAATCATTTGGAGGTTTGTGCCAACAGTTGGCAATTACCAGTGCTTTTGAACGATTGACATTACGCAACAATCATTTGGAGGTTTGTGCCGACAGTTGGCAATTACCCGTGCTTTTGAACGATTGACATTGCGCAACAATCATTTGGAGGTTTGTGCCAACAGTTGGCAATTACCAGTGCTTTTGAACAATTGACATTACGCAACAATCATTTGGAGGTTTGTGCCAACAGTTGGCAATTACCAGTGCTTTTGAACGATTGACATTGCGCAACAATCACTCGGAGGTTTGTGCCAACAGTTGGCAATTACCCGTGCTTTTGAACGATTGACATTGCGCAACAATCACTCAGAGGTTTGTGCCGACAGTTGGCAATTACCCGTGCTTTTGAACGATTGACATTGCGCAACAATCATTTGGAGGTTTGTGCCGACAGTTGGCAATTACCCGTGCTTTTGAACGATTGACATTGCGCAACAGTCACTCGGAGGTTTGTGCCAACAGTTGGCAATTACCCGTGCTTTTGAACGATTGACATCGCGCAACAATCATTTTTGAGGTTTGTGCCAACAGTTGGCAATTACCCGTGCTTTTGAACGATTGACATTGCGCAACAATCATTTGGAGGTTTGTGCCAACAGTTGGCAATTACCAGTGCTTTTGAACGATTGGCATTGCGCAACAATCATTTGGAGGTTTGTGCCAACAGTTGGCAATTACCAGTGCTTTTGAACGATTGACATTGCGCAACAATCATTTGGAGGTTTGTGCCAACAGTTGGCAATTACCCGTGCTTTTGAACGATTGACATTGCGCAACAATCATTTGGAGGTTTGTGCCAACAGTTGGCAATTACCTGTGCTTTTGAACGATTGACATTACGCGACAATCATTTGGAGGTTTGTGCCAACAGTTGGCAATTACCCGTGCTTTTGAACGATTGACATTGCGCAACAATCACTTGGAGGTTTGTGCCAACAGTTGGCAATTACCCGTGCTTTTGAACGATTGACATTGCGCAACAATCATTTGGAGGTTTGTGCCGACAGTTGGCAATTACCCGTGCTTTTGAACGATTGACATTGCGCAACAATCACTCAGAGGTTTGTGCCAACAGTTGGCAATTACCCGTGCTTTTGAACGATTGACATTGCGCAACAATCATTTGGAGGTTTGTGCCAACAGTTGGCAATTACCCGTGCTTTTGAACGATTGACATTGCGCAACAATAATTTGGAGGTTTGCGCCGACAGTTGGCAATTACCCGTGCTTTTGAAAGATTGACATTACGCAACAATCATTTGGAGGTTTGCGCCGACAGTTGGCAATTACCCGTGCTTTTGAAAGATTGACATTGCGCAACAGTCACTCGGAGGTTTGTGCCGACAGTTGGCAATTACCCGTGCTTTTGAAAGATTGACATTGCGCGACAATCATTTGGAGGTTTGAGCCAACAGTTGGCAATTACCCGTGCTTTTGAACGATTGACATTGCGCAACAATCATTTGGAGGTTTGTGCCGACAGTTGGCAATTACCAGTGCTTTTGAACGATTGACATTGCGCAACAATCATTTGGAGGTTTGTGCCAACAGTTGGCAATTACCCGTGCTTTTGAACGATTGACATTGCGCAACAATCATTTGGAGGTTTGTGCCAACAGTTGGCAATTACCCGTGCTTTTGAACGATTGACATTACGCAACAATCACTCAGAGGTTTGTGCCAACAGTTGGCAATTACCAGTACTTTTGAACGATTGACATTGCGCAACAATCATTTCGAGGTTTGTGCCAACAGTTGGCAATTACCAGTGCTTTTGAACGATTGACATTGCGCAACAATCATTTGGAGGTTTGTGTCAACAGTTGGCAATTACCAGTGCTTTTGAACGATTGACAATACGCAACAATCATTTGGAGGTTTGTGCCAACAGTTGGCAATTACCAGTGCTTTTGAACGATTGACATTGCGCAACAATCATTTGGAGGTTTGTGCCAACAGTTGGCAATTACCAGTGCTTTTGAACGATTGACATTGCGCAACAAATATTTGGAGGTTTGTGCCAACAGTTGGCAATTACCCGTGCTTTTGAACGATTGACATTGCGCAACAGTCATTTGGAGGTATGTGCCGACAGTTGGCAATTACCAGTGCATTTGAACAATTGACATTGCGCAACAATCATTTGGAGGTTTGTGCCAACAGTTGGCAATTACCAGTGCTTTTGAACGATTGACATTGCGCAACAATCATTTGGAGGTTTGTGCCAACAGTTGGCAATTACCCGTGCTTTTGAACGATTGACATTGCGCAACAATCACTCGGAGGTTTGTGCCGACAGTTGGCAATTACCCGTGCTTTTGAACGATTGACATTGCGCAACAATCATTTGGAGGTTTGTGCCGACAGTTGGCAATTACCAGTGCTTTTGAACGATTGACATTGCGCAACAATCATTTGGAGGTTTGTGCCGACAGTTGGCAATTACCCGTGCTTTTGAAAGATTGACATTGCGCAACAATCATTTGGAGGTTTGTGCCAACAGTTGGCAATTACCCGTGCTTTTAAACGATTGACATTGCGCAACAATCATTTGGAGGTTTGTGCCAACAGTTGGCAATTACCAGTGCTTTTGAACGATTGGCATTGCGCAACAATCATTTGGAGGTTTGTGCCAACAGTTGGCAATTACCAGTGCTTTTGAACGATTGACATTGCGCAACAATCATTTGGAGGTTTGTGCCGACAGTTGGCAATTACCAGTGCTTTTGAACGATTGACAATGCGCAACAATCATTTGGAGGTTTGTGCCGACAGTTGGCAATTACCAGTTCTTTTGAACGATTGACATTGCGCAACAATCATTTGGAGGTTTGTGCCAACAGTCGGCAATTACCAGTGCATTTGAACGATTGACATTACGCAACAATCATTTGGAGGTTTGTGCCGACAGTTGGCAATTACCAGTGCTTTTGAACAATTGACATTGCGCAACAATCATTTGGAGGTTTGTGCCGACAGTTGGCAATTACCCGTGCTTTTGAACGATTGACATTGCGCAACAATCACTCGGAGGTTTGTGCCAACAGTTGGCAATTACCAGTGCTTTTGAACGATTGACATTGCGCAACAATCACTCGGAGGTTTGTGCCGACAGTTGGCAATTACCAGTGCTTTTGAACAATTGACATTGCGCAACAAATATTTGGAGGTTTGCGCCAACAGTTGGCAATTACCAGTGCTTTTGAACGATTGACATTACGCAACAATCATTTGGAGGTTTGTGCCAACAGTTGGCAATTACTCGTGCTTTTGAACGATTGACATTGCGCAACAATCATTTGGAGGTTTGTGCCAACAGTTGGCAATTACCCGTGCTTTTGTACGATTGACATTGCGCAACAATCATTTGGAGGTTTGCGCCAACAGTTGGCAATTACCCGTGCTTTTGAACGATTGACATTGCGCAACAATCACTCGGAGGTTTGTGCCGACAGTTGGCAATTACCAGTGCTTTTGAACAATTGACATTGCGCAACAAATATTTGGAGGTTTGCGCCAACAGTTGGCAATTACCAGTGCTTTTGAACAATTGACATTGCGCAACAATCACTCGGAGGTTTGTGCCAACAGTTGGCAATTACCAGTGCTTTTGAACGATTGACATTGCGCAACAATCATTTGGAGGTTTGTGCCGACAGTTGGCAATTACCAGTGCTTTTGAACAATTGACATTACGCAACAATCATTTGGAGGTTTGTGCCAACAGTTGGCAATTACCTGTGCTTTTGAACGATTGACATTGCGCAACAAATATTTGGAGGTTTGTGCCGACAGTTGGCAATTACCCGTGCTTTTGAACGATTGACATTGCGCAACAATCTCTCGGAGGTTTGTGCCAACAGTTGGCAATTACCCGTGCTTTTGAACGATTGACATTACGCAACAATCACTTGGAGGTTTGTGCCAACAGTTGGCAATTACCCGTGCTTTTGAACGATTGACATTGCGCAACAATCACTCGGAGGTTTGTGCCGACAGTTAGCAATTACCAGTGCTTTTGAACAATTGACATTACGCAACAATCATTTGGAGGTTTGTGCCGACAGTTGGCAATTACCCGTGCTTTTGAACGATTGACATTGCGCAACAATCACTCGGAGGTTTGTGCCAACAGTTGGCAATTACCCGTGCTTTTGAACGATTGACATTGCGCAACAATCACTCGGAGGTTTGTGCCGACAGTTGGCAATTACCCGTGCTTTTGAACGATTGACATTGCGCAACAATCACTCGGAGGTTTGTGCCAACAGCTGGCAATTACCAGTGCTTTTGAACGATTGACATTGCGCAAAAATCATTTGGAGGTTTGTGCCGACAGTTGGCAATTACCAGTGCTTTTGAACGATTGACATTGCGCAACAAACATTTGGAGGTTTGTGCCAACAGTTGGCAATTACCAGTGCTTTTGAACGATTGACATTGCGCAACAAATATTTGGAGGTTTGTGCCAACAGTTGGCAATTACCAGTGCTTTTGAACGATTGACATTGCGCAACAATCATTTGGAGGTTTGTGCCAACAGTTGGCAATTACCCGTGCCTTTGAACGATTGACATTGCGCAACAATCACTCGGAGGTTTGTGCCGACAGTTGGCAATTACCCGTGCTTTTGAACGATTGACATTGCGCAACAATCACTCGGAGGTTTGTGCCAACAGCTGGCAATTACCAGTGCTTTTGAACGATTGACATTGCGCAAAAATCATTTGGAGGTTTGTGCCGACAGTTGGCAATTACCAGTGCTTTTGAACGATTGACATTGCGCAACAAACATTTGGAGGTTTGTGCCAACAGTTGGCAATTACCAGTGCTTTTGAACGATTGACATTGCGCAACAAATATTTGGAGGTTTGTGCCAACAGTTGGCAATTACCAGTGCTTTTGAACGATTGACATTGCGCAACAATCATTTGGAGGTTTGTGCCGACAGTTGGCAATTACCCGTGCTTTTGAACGATTGACATTGCGCAACAAACATTTGGAGGTTTGTGCCGACAATTGGCAATTACCAGTGCCTTTGAACGATTGACATTACGCGACAATCACTCGGAGGTTTGTGCCAACAGTTGGCAATTACCAGTGCTTTTGAACGATTGACATTGCGCAACAATCATTTGGAGGTTTGTGCCGACAGTTGGCAATTACCAGTGCTTTTGAACGATTGACATTGCGCAACAATCATTTGGAGGTTTGTCCCGACAGTTGGCAATTACCCGTGCTTTTGAACGATTGACATTGCGCAACAATCATTTGGAGGTTTGTGCCAACAGTTGGCAATTACCCGTGCTTTTGAACAATTGACATTGCGCAACAATCACTCGGAGGTTTGTGCCGACCAGTTGGCAATTACCAGTGCTTTTGAACGATTGACATTGCGCAACAATCACTCAGAGGTTTGTGCCGACAGTTGGCAATTACCAGTGCTTTTGAACGATTGACATTGCGCAACAATCATTTGGAGGTTTGTGCCAACAGTTGGCAATTACCAGTGCTTTTGAACGATTGACATTGCGCAACAAATATTTGGAGGTTTGTGCCAACAGTTGGCAATTACCCGTGCTTTTGAACGATTGACATTGCGCAACAATCATTTGGAGGTATGTGCCGACAGTTGGCAATTACCAGTGCATTTGAACAATTGACATTGCGCAACAATCATTTGGAGGTTTGTGCCAACAGTTGGCAATTACCAGTGCTTTTGAACGATTGACATTGCGCAACAATCATTTGGAGGTTTGTGCCAACAGTTGGCAATTACCCGTGCTTTTGAACGATTGACATTGCGCAACAATCACTCGGAGGTTTGTGCCGACAGTTGGCAATTACCCGTGCTTTTGAACGATTGACATTGCGCAACAATCATTTGGAGGTTTGTGCCGACAGTTGGCAATTACCAGTGCTTTTGAACGATTGACATTGCGCAACAATCATTTGGAGGTTTGTGCCGACAGTTGGCAATTACCCGTGCTTTTGAAAGATTGACATTGCGCAACAATCATTTGGAGGTTTGTGCCAACAGTTGGCAATTACCCGTGCTTTTAAACGATTGACATTGCGCAACAATCATTTGGAGGTTTGTGCCAACAGTTGGCAATTACCAGTGCTTTTGAACGATTGGCATTGCGCAACAATCATTTGGAGGTTTGTGCCAACAGTTGGCAATTACCAGTGCTTTTGAACGATTGACATTGCGCAACAATCATTTGGAGGTTTGTGCCGACAGTTGGCAATTACCAGTGCTTTTGAACGATTGACAATGCGCAACAATCATTTGGAGGTTTGTGCCGACAGTTGGCAATTACCAGTTCTTTTGAACGATTGACATTGCGCAACAATCATTTGGAGGTTTGTGCCAACAGTTGGCAATTACCAGTGCATTTGAACGATTGACATTACGCAACAATCATTTGGAGGTTTGTGCCGACAGTTGGCAATTACCAGTGCTTTTGAACAATTGACATTGCGCAACAATCATTTGGAGGTTTGTGCCGACAGTTGGCAATTACCCGTGCTTTTGAACGATTGACATTGCGCAACAATCACTCGGAGGTTTGTGCCAACAGTTGGCAATTACCAGTGCTTTTGAACGATTGACATTGCGCAACAATCACTCGGAGGTTTGTGCCGACAGTTGGCAATTACCAGTGCTTTTGAACAATTGACATTGCGCAACAAATATTTGGAGGTTTGCGCCAACAGTTGGCAATTACCAGTGCTTTTGAACGATTGACATTACGCAACAATCATTTGGAGGTTTGTGCCAACAGTTGGCAATTACTCGTGCTTTTGAACGATTGACATTGCGCAACAATCATTTGGAGGTTTGTGCCAACAGTTGGCAATTACCCGTGCTTTTGTACGATTGACATTGCGCAACAATCATTTGGAGGTTTGCGCCAACAGTTGGCAATTACCCGTGCTTTTGAACGATTGACATTGCGCAACAATCACTCGGAGGTTTGTGCCGACAGTTGGCAATTACCAGTGCTTTTGAACAATTGACATTGCGCAACAAATATTTGGAGGTTTGCGCCAACAGTTGGCAATTACCAGTGCTTTTGAACAATTGACATTGCGAAACAATCACTCGGAGGTTTGTGCCAACAGTTGGCAATTACCAGTGCTTTTGAACGATTGACATTGCGCAACAATCATTTGGAGGTTTGTGCCGACAGTTGGCAATTACCAGTGCTTTTGAACAATTGACATTACGCAACAATCATTTGGAGGTTTGTGCCAACAGTTGGCAATTACCTGTGCTTTTGAACGATTGACATTGCGCAACAAATATTTGGAGGTTTGTGCCGACAGTTGGCAATTACCCGTGCTTTTGAACGATTGACATTGCGCAACAATCTCTCGGAGGTTTGTGCCAACAGTTGGCAATTACCCGTGCTTTTGAACGATTGACATTACGCAACAATCACTTGGAGGTTTGTGCCAACAGTTGGCAATTACCCGTGCTTTTGAACGATTGACATTGCGCAACAATCACTCGGAGGTTTGTGCCGACAGTTGGCATTTACCAGTGCTTTTGAACAATTGACATTACGCAACAATCATTTGGAGGTTTGTGCCGACAGTTGGCAATTACCCGTGCTTTTGAACGATTGACATTGCGCAACAATCACTCGGAGGTTTGTGCCAACAGTTGGCAATTACCCGTGCTTTTGAACGATTGACATTGCGCAACAATCACTCGGAGGTTTGTGCCGACAGTTGGCAATTACCCGTGCTTTTGAACGATTGACATTGCGCAACAATCACTCGGAGGTTTGTGCCAACAGCTGGCAATTACCAGTGCTTTTGAACGATTGACATTGCGCAAAAATCATTTGGAGGTTTGTGCCGACAGTTGGCAATTACCAGTGCTTTTGAACGATTGACATTGCGCAACAAACATTTGGAGGTTTGTGCCAACAGTTGGCAATTACCAGTGCTTTTGAACGATTGACATTGCGCAACAAATATTTGGAGGTTTGTGCCAACAGTTGGCAATTACCAGTGCTTTTGAACGATTGACATTGCGCAACAATCATTTGGAGGTTTGTGCCAACAGTTGGCAATTACCCGTGCCTTTGAACGATTGACATTGCGCAACAATCACTCGGAGGTTTGTGCCGACAGTTGGCAATTACCCGTGCTTTTGAACGATTGACATTGCGCAACAATCACTCGGAGGTTTGTGCCAACAGCTGGCAATTACCAGTGCTTTTGAACGATTGACATTGCGCAAAAATCATTTGGAGGTTTGTGCCGACAGTTGGCAATTACCAGTGCTTTTGAACGATTGACATTGCGCAACAAACATTTGGAGGTTTGTGCCAACAGTTGGCAATTACCAGTGCTTTTGAACGATTGACATTGCGCAACAAATATTTGGAGGTTTGTGCCAACAGTTGGCAATTACCAGTGCTTTTGAACGATTGACATTGCGCAACAATCATTTGGAGGTTTGAGCCGACAGTTGGCAATTACCAGTGCTTTTGAACGATTGACATTGCGCAACAATCATTTGGAGGTTTGTGGCGACAGTTGGCAATTACCCGTGCTTTTGAACGATTGACATTACGCGACAATCACTCGGAGGTTTGTGCCAACAGTTGGCAATTACCAGTGCTTTTGAACGATTGACATTGCGCAACAATCATTTGGAGGTTTGTGCCGACAGTTGGCAATTACCAGTGCTTTTGAACGATTGACATTGCGCAACAATCATTTGGAGGTTTGTCCCGACAGTTGGCAATTACCCGTGCTTTTGAACGATTGACATTGCGCAACAATCATTTGGAGGTTTGTGCCAACAGTTGGCAATTACCCGTGCTTTTGAACAATTGACATTGCGCAACAATCACTCGGAGGTTTGTGCCGACCAGTTGGCAATTACCAGTGCTTTTGAACGATTGACATTGCGCAACAATCACTCAGAGGTTTGTGCCGACAGTTGGCAATTACCAGTGCTTTTGAACGATTGACATTGCGCAACAATCATTTGGAGGTTTGTGCCAACAGTTGGCAATTACCAGTGCTTTTGAACGATTGACATTGCGCAACAATCATTTGGAGGTTTGTGCCAACAGTTGGCAATTACCAGTGCTTTTGAACGATTGACATTACGCAACAATCATTTGGAGGTTTTTGCCGACAGTTGGCAATTACCCGTGCTTTTGAACGATTGACATTGCGCAACAAACATTTGGAGGTTTGTGCCAACAGTTGGCAATTACCTGTGCTTTTGAACGATTGACATTGCGCAACAATCATTTGGAGGTTTGTGCCGACAGTTGGCAATTACCAGTGCTTTTGAACGATTGACATTACGCAACAATCACTCGGAGGTTTGTGCCGACAGTTGGCAATTACCTGTGCTTTTGAACGATTGACATTGCGCAACAATCACTCAGAGGTTTGTGCCGACAGTTGGCAATTACCAGTGCTTTTGAACGATTGACATTACGCAACAATCATTTGGAGGTTTGTGCCGACAGTTGGCAATTACCCGTGCTTTTGCAAAATTGACATTGCGCAACAATCATTTGGAAGTTTGTGCCAACAGTTGGCAATTACCAGTGCTTTTGAACGATTGACATTGCGCAACAATCATTTGGAGGTTTGTGCCAACAGTTGGCAATTACCAGTGCTTTTGAACGATTGACATTACGCGACAATCATTTGGAGGTTTGTGCCGACAGTTGGCAATTACCCGTGCTTTTGAACAATTGACATTGCGCAACAATCATTTGGAGGTTTGTGCCAACAGTTGGCAATTACCAGTGCTTTTGAACGATTGACATTGCGCAACAATCATTTGGAGGTTTGTGCCGACAGTTGGCAATTGCCCGTGCTTTTGAACGATTGACATTGCGCAACAATCATTTGGAGGTTTGTGCCGACAGTTGGCAATTACCGGTGCTTTTGAACAATTGACATTGCGCAACAATCATTTGGAGGTTTGTGCCGACAGTTGGCAATTACCAGTGCTTTTGAACGATTGACATTGCGCAACAGTCACTCGGAGGTTTGTGCCGACAGTTGGCAATTACCAGTGCTTTTGAACGATTGACATTGCGCAACAATCACTCGGAGGTTTGTGCCAACAGTTGGCAATTACCCGTGCTTTTGAACGATTGACATTGCGCAACAATCATTTGGAGGTTTGTGCCGAGAGTTGGCAATTACCAGTGCTTTTGAACGATTGACATTGCGCAACAATCATTTGGAGGTTTGTGCCAACAGTTGGCAATTACCAGTGCTTTTGAACGACTGACATTGCGCAACAGTCACTCGGAGGTTTGTGCCAACAGTTGGCAATTACCCGTGCTTTTGAACGATTGACATTGCGCAACAATCAGTCGGAGGTTTGTGCCGACAGTTGGC
The DNA here is from genome assembly GCA_946902985.2 of Meconema thalassinum. Classification (NCBI taxonomy): domain Eukaryota; kingdom Metazoa; phylum Arthropoda; class Insecta; order Orthoptera; family Tettigoniidae; genus Meconema; species Meconema thalassinum. The sequence goes on along the minus strand of OX336392.1, from coordinate 3,230,459 downwards.
AATTACCAGTGCTTTTGAACGATTGACATTGCGCAACAATCACTCGGAGGTTTGTGCCAACAGTTGGCAATTACCTGTGCTTTTGAACGATTGACATTGCGCAACAATCACTCGGAGGTTTGTGCCGACAGTTGGCAATTACCAGTGCTTTTGAACGATTGACATTGCGCAACAATCATTTGGAGGTTTGTGCCAACAGTTGGCAATTACCAGTGCTTTTGAACGATTGACATTGCGCAACAATCATTTGGAGGTTTGTGCCGACAGTTGGCAATTACCCGTGCTTTTGAACGATTGACATTGCGCAACAATCATTTGGAGGTTTGTGCCGACAGTTGGCAATTACCCGTGCTTTTGAAAGATTGACATTGCGCAACAATCATTTGGAGGTTTGTGCCGACAGTTGGCAATTACCAGTGCTTTTGAACGATTGACATTGCGCAACAGTCACTCGGAGGTTTGTGCCGACAGTTGGCAATTACCCGTGCTTTTGAACGGTTGACATTACGCAACAATCATTTGGAGGTTTGTGCCGACAGTTGGCAATTACCCGTGCTTTTGAACGATTGACATTGCGCAACAATCATTTGGAGGTTTGTGCCGACAGTTGGCAATTACCAGTGCTTTTGAACGATTGACATTGCGCAACAATCATTTGGAGGTTTGTGCCGACAGTTGGCAATTACCAGTGCTTTTGAACGATTGACATTGCGCAACAATCATTTGGAGGTTTGTGCCGACAGTTGGCAATTACCAGTGCTTTTGAACAATTGACATTGCGCAACAATCACTCGGAGGTTTGTGCCGACAGTTGGCAATTGCCCGTGCTTTTGAAAGATTGACATTGCGCAACAATCATTTGGAGGTTTGTGCCGACAGTTGGCAATTACCAGTGCTTTTGAACGATTGACATTGCGCAACAATCATTTGGAGGTTTGTGCCGACAGTTGGCAATTACCCGTGCTTTTGAACGATTGACATTACGCAACAATCATTTGGAGGTGTGTGCCGACAGTTGGCAATTACCCGTGATTTTGAGCAATTGACATTACGCGACAATCACTCGGCGGTTTGTGCCGACAGTTGGCAATTACCCGTGCTTTTGAAAGATTGACATTGCGCAACAATCATTTGGAGGTTTGTGCCGACAGTTGGCAATTACCAGTGCTTTTGAACGATTGACATTGCGCAACAATCATTTGGAGGTTTGTGCCAACAGTTGGCAATTACCAGTGCTTTTGAACGATTGACATTGCGCAACAATCATTTGGAGGTTTGTGCCGACAGTTGGCAATTACCCGTGGTTTTGAACGATTGACATTACGCAACAATCATTTGGAGGTTTGTGCCGACAGTTGGCAATTACCCGTGCTTTTGAACGATTGACATTGCGCAACAATCATTTGGAGGTTTGTGCCAACAGTTGGCAATTACCCGTGCTTTTGAACGATTGACATTGCGCAACAATCACTCGGAGGTTTGTGCCAACAGTTGGCAATTACCCGTGCTTTTGAACAATTGACATTGCGCAACAATCACTCGGAGGTTTGTGCCAACAGTTGGCAATTACCAGTGCTTTTGAACGATTGACATTGCGCAACAATCATTTGGAGGTTTGTGCCAACAGTTGGCAATTACCAGTGCTTTTGAACGATTGACATTGCGCAACAATCATTTGGAGGTTTGTGCCGACAGTTGGCAATTACCAGTGCTTTTGAACGATTGACATTTCGCAACAATCATTTGGAGGTTTATGCCGACAGTTGGCAATTACCAGTGCTCTTGAACGATTGACATTGCGCAACAATCATTTGGAGGTTTGTGCTGACAGTTGGCAATTACCAGTGCTTTTGAACGATTGACATTGCGCAACAATCATTTGGAGGTTTGTGCCGACAGTTGGCAATTACCCGTGCTTTTGAAAGATTGACATTGCGCAACAATCATTTGGAGGTTTGTGCCGACAGTTGGCAATTACCAGTGCATTTGAACGATTGACATTGCGCAACAATCATTTGGAGGTTTGTGCCAACAGTTGGCAATTACCAGTGCTTTTGAACGATTGACATTGCTTAACAATCATTTGGAGGTTTGTGCCAACAGTTGGCAATTACCAGTGCTTTTGAACGATTGACATTGCGCAACAATCATTTGGAGGTTTGTGCCAACAGTTGGCAATTACCAGTGCTTTTGAACGATTGACATTGCGCAACAATCATTTGGAGGTTTGTGCCAACAGTTGGCAATTACCCGTGCTTTTGAACGATTGACATTGCGCAACAATCATTTGGAGGTTTGTGCCAACAGTTGGCAATTACCAGTGCTTTTGAACGATTGACATTGCGCAACAATCATTTGGAGGTTTGTGCCAACAGTTGGGAATTACCCGTGCTTTTGAACGATTGACATTGCGCAACAATCATTTGGAGGTTTGTGCCAACAGTTGGCAATTACCAGTGCTTTTGAACGATTGACATTGCGCAACAATCACTCGGAGGTGTGTGCCGACAGTTGGCAATTACCCGTGCTTTTGAACGATTGACATTGCTCAACAATCACTCGGAGGTTTGTGCCAACAGTTGGCAGTTACCAGTGCTTTTGAACGATTGACATTGCGCAACAATCATTTGGAGGTTTGTGCCAACAGTTGGCAATTACCAGTGCTTTTGAACGATTGACATTGCGCAACAATCATTTGGAGGTTTGTGCCACAGTTGGCAATTACCCGTGCTTTTGAACGATTGACATTGCGCAACAAATATTTGGAGGTTTGTGCCAACAGTTGGCAATTACCCGTGCTTTTGAACGATTGACATTGCGCAACAATCATTTGGAGGTTTGTGCCAACAGATGGCAATTACCCGTGCTTTTGAACGATTGACATTGCGCAACAATCATTTGGAGGTTTGTGCCAACAGTTGGCAATTACCAGTGCTTTTGAACGATTGACATTGCGCAACAATCACTCGGAGGTTTGTGCTGACAGTTGGCAATTACCTGTGCTTTTGAACGATTGACATTGCGCAACAATCACTCGGAGGTTTGTGCCAACAGTTGGCAATTACCAGTGCTTTTGAACGATTGACATTGCGCAACAATCATTTGGAGGTTTGTGCCGACAGTTGGCAATTACCCGTGCTTTTGAACGATTGACATTGCGCAACAATCACTCAGAGGTTTGTGCCGACAGTTGGCAATTACCCGTGCTTTTGAACGATTGACATTGCGCAACAATCACTCGGAGGTTTGTGCCAACAGTTGGCAATTACCAGTGCTTTTGAACGATTGACATTGCGCAACAATCATTTGGAGGTTTGTGCCGACAGTTGGCAATTACCAGTGCTTTTGAACGATTGACATTGCGCAACAAATATTTGGAGGTTTGTGCCAACAGTTGGCAATTACCCGTGCTTTTGAACGATTGACATTGCGAAACAAATATTTGGAGGTTTGTGCCAACAGTTGGCAATTACCAGTGCTTTTGAACGATTGACATTGCGCAACAATCATTTGGAGGTTTGTGCCGACAGTTGGCAATTACCAGTGCTTTTGAACGATTGACATTGCGCAACAATCACTCGGAGGTTTGTGCCAACAGTTGGCAATTACCCGTGCTTTTGAACGATTGACATTGCGCAACAATCACTCGGAGGTTTGTGCCGACAGTTGGCAATTACCCGTGCTTTTGAACGATTGACATTACGCAACAATCATTTGGAGGTTTGTGCCGACAGTTGGCAATTACCCGTGCTTTTGAACGATTGACATTGCGCAACAATCATTTTGAGGTTTGTGCCAACAGTTGGCAATTACCCGTGCTTTTGAACAATTGACATTGCGCAACAATCATTTGGAGGTTTGTGCCAACAGTTGGCAATTACCTGTGCTTTTGAACGATTGACATTACGCAACAATCATTTGGAGGTTTGTGCCAACAGTTGGCAATTACCCGTGCTTTTGAACGATTGACATTGCGCAACAATCACTCGGAGGTTTGTGCCAACAGTTGGCAATTACCAGTGCTTTTGAACGATTGACATTGCGCAACAATCACTCTGAGGTTTGTGCCGACAGTTGGCAATTACCAGTGCTTTTGAACGATTGACATTGCGCAACAATCACTCGGAGGTTTGTGCCGACAGTTGGCAATTACCCGTGCTTTTGAACGATTGACATTGCGCAACAATCATTTGGAGGTTTGTGCCAAGAGTTGGCAATTACCCGTGCTTTTGAACGATTGACATTGCGCAACAATCATTTGGAGGTTTGTGCCGACAGTTGGCAATTACCAGTGCTTTGAACGATTGACATTGCGCAACAATCATTTGGAGGTTTGTGCCAACAGTTGGCAATTACCCGTGCTTTTGAACGATTGACATGCGCAACAATCATTTGGAGGTTTGTGCCAACAGTTGGCAATTACCCGTGCTTTTGAACGATTGACATTGCGCAACAATCATTTGGAGGTTTGTGCCAACAGTTGGCAATTACCCGTGCTTTTGAACTATTGACATTGCGCAACAATCACTCGGAGGTTTGTGCCGACAGTTGGCAATTACCAGTGCTTTTGAACGATTGACATTGCGCAACAATCACTCGGAGGTTTGTGCCGACAGTTGGCAATTACCAGTGCTTTTGAACAATTGACATTGCGCAACAATCATTTGGAGGTTTGTGCCAACAGTTGACAATTACCCGTGCTTTTGAACGATTGACATTGCGCAACAATCACTCGGAGGTTTGTGCCAAAAGTTGGCAATTACCCGTGCTTTTGAACGATTGACATTGCGCAACAATCATTTGGAGGTTTGTGCCAACAGTTGGCAATTACCCGTGCTTTTGAACGATTGACATTGCGCAACAATCACTCGGAGGATTGTGCCAACAGTTGGCAATTACCCGTGCTTTTGAACGATTGACATTGCACAACAAATATTTGGAGGTTTGTGCCAACAGTTGGCAATTACCAGTGCTTTTGAACGATTGACATTGCGCAACAATCATTTGGAGGTTTGTGCCAACAGTTGGCAATTACCCGTGCTTTTGAACGATTGACATTGCGCAACAATCATTTGGAGGTTTGTGCCAACAGTTGGCAATTACCCGTGCTTTTGAACGATTGACATTGCGCAACAATCACTCGGAGGTTTGTGCCAACAGTTGGCAATTACCCGTGCTTTTGAACGATTGACATTGCGCAACAATCACTCGGAGGTTTGTGCCAACAGTTGGCAATTACCCGTGCTTTTGAACGATTGACATTGCGCAACAATCATTTGGAGGTTTGTGCCAACAGTTGGCAAATACCAGTGCTTTTGAACGATTGACATTGCGCAACAATCACTCAGAGGTTTGTGCCAACAGTTGGCAATTACCCGTGCTTTTGAACGATTGACATTGCGCAACAATCATTTGGAGGTTAGTGCCAACAGTTGGCAATTACCAGTGCTTTTGAACAATTGACATTACGCAACAATCACTCGGAGGTTTGTGCCGACAGTTGGCAATTACCCGTGCTTTTGAACGATTGACATTACGCAACAATCATTTGGAGGTTTGTGCCGACAGTTGGCAATTACCCGTGCTTTTGAACGATTGACATTGCGCAACAATCATTTGGAGGTTTGTGCCGACAGTTGGCAATTACCCGTGCTTTTGAACAATTGACATTGCGCAACAATCACTCGGAGGTTTGTGCTGACAGTTGGCAATTACCCGTGCTTTTGAACGATTGACATTGCGCAACAATCATTTGGAGGTTTGTGCCAACAGTTGGCAATTACCAGTGCTTTTGAACGATTGACATTGCGCAACAATCATTTGGAGGTTTGTGCCAACAGTTGGCAATTACCCGTGCTTTTGAACGATTGACATTGCGCAACAATCATTTGGAGGTTTGTGCCGACAGTTGGCAATTACCCGTGCTTTTGAACGATTGACATTGCGCAACAATCATTTGGAGGTTTGTGCCAACAGTTGGCAATTACCCGTGCTTTTGAACGATTGACATTGCGCAACAATCACTCGGAGGTTTGTGCCAACAGTTGGCAATTAACTGTGCTTTTGAACGATTGACATTACGCAACAATCATTTGGAGGTTTGTGCCAACAGTTGGCAATTACCAGTGCTTTTGAACGATTGACATTGCGCAACAATCACTCGGAGGTTTGTGCCGACAGTTGGCAATTACCAGTGCTTTTGAACGATTGACATTGCGCAACAATCACTCGGAGGTTTGTGCCAACAGTTGGCAATTACCCGTGCTTTTGAACGATTGACATTGCGCAACAATCATTTGGAGGTTTGTGCCAACAGTTGGCAATTACCAGTGCTTTTGAACGATTGACATTGCGCAACAATCATTTGGAGGTTTGTGCCGACAGTTGGCAATTACCCGTGCTTTTGAACAATTGACATTGCGCAACAATCACTCGGAGGTTTGTGCTGACAGTTGGCAATTACCCGTGCTTTTGAACGATTGACATTGCGCAACAATCATTTGGAGGTTTGTGCCAACAGTTGGCAATTACCAGTGCTTTTGAACGATTGACATTGCGCAACAATCATTTGGAGGTTTGTGCCAACAGTTGGCAATTACCCGTGCTTTTGAACGATTGACATTGCGCAACAATCACTCGGAGGTTTGTGCCAACAGTTGGCAATTACCCGTGCTTTTGAACGATTGACATTGCGCAACAATCATTTGGAGGTTTGTGCCGACAGTTGGCAATTACCAGTGCTTTTGAACGATTGACATTACGCGACAATCACTCGGAGGTTTGTGCCAACAGTTGGCAATTACCAGTGCTTTTGAACGATTGACATTGCGCAACAATCATTTGGAGGATTGTGCCGACAGTTGGCAATTACCCGTGCTTTTGAACGATTGACATTGCGCAACAATCACTCGGAGGTTTGTGCCAACAGTTGGCAATTACCAGTGCTTTTGAACGATTGACATTGCGCAACAATCATTTGGAGGTTTGTGCCGACAGTTGGCAATTACCCGTGCTTTTGAACGATTGACATTGCGCAACAATCACTCGGAGGTTTGTGCCAACAGTTGGCAATTACCCGTGCTTTTGAACGATTGACATTGCGCAACAATCATTTGGAGGTTTGTGCTGACAGTTGGCAATTACCAGTGCTTTTGAACGATTGACATTGCGCAACAATCATTTGGAGGTTTGTGCCAACAGTTGGCAATTACCCGTGCTTTTGAACGATTGACATTGCGCAACAATCATTTGGAGGTTTGTGCTGACAGTTGGCAATTACCAGTGCTTTTGAACGATTGACATTGCGCAACAATCATTTGGAGGTTTGTGCCAACAGTTGGCAATTACCCGTGCTTTTGAACGATTGACATTGCGCAACAATCATTTGGAGGTTTGTGCCAACAGTTGGCAATTACCCGTGCTTTTGAACGCTTGACATTGCGCAACAATCACTCGGAGGTTTGTGCTGACAGTTGGCAATTACCAGTGCTTTTGAACGATTGACATTACGCAACAATCATTTGGAGGTTTGTGCCAACAGTTGGCAATTACCAGTGCTTTTGAACGATTGACATTGCGCAACAATCATTTGGAGATTTGTGCCAACAGTTGGCAATTACCCGTGCTTTTCAACGATTGACATTGCGCAACAATCATTTGGAGGTTTGTGCCGACAGTTGGCAATTACCCGTGCTTTTGAACGATTGACATTACGCGACAATCACTCGGAGGTTTGTGCCAACAGTTGGCAATTACCAGTGCTTTTGAACGATTGACATTGCGCAACAATCATTTGGAGGTTTGTGCCAACAGTTGGCAATTAACTGTGCTTTTGAACGATTGACATTACGCAACAATCATTTGGAGGTTTGTGCCAACAGTTGGCAATTACCAGTGCTTTTGAACGATTGACATTGCGCAACAATCACTCGGAGGTTTGTGCCGACAGTTGGCAATTACCAGTGCTTTTGAACGATTGACATTGCGCAACAATCACTCGGAGGTTTGTGCCAACAGTTGGCAATTACCCGTGCTTTTGAACGATTGACATTGCGCAACAATCATTTGGAGGTTTGTGCCAACAGTTGGCAATTACCAGTGTTTTGAACGATTGACATTGCGCAACAATCATTTGGAGGTTTGTGCCGACAGTTGGCAATTACCCGTGCTTTTGAACAATTGACATTGCGCAACAATCACTCGGAGGTTTGTGCTGACAGTTGGCAATTACCCGTGCTTTTGAACGATTGACATTGCGCAACAATCATTTGGAGGTTTGTGCCAACAGTTGGCAATTACCAGTGCTTTTGAACGATTGACATTGCGCAACAATCATTTGGAGGTTTGTGCCAACAGTTGGCAATTACCCGTGCTTTTGAACGATTGACATTGCGCAACAATCACTCGGAGGTTTGTGCCAACAGTTGGCAATTACCCGTGCTTTTGAACGATTGACATTGCGCAACAATCATTTGGAGGTTTGTGCCGACAGTTGGCAATTACCAGTGCTTTTGAACGATTGACATTACGCGACAATCACTCGGAGGTTTGTGCCAACAGTTGGCAATTACCAGTGCTTTTGAACGATTGACATTGCGCAACAATCATTTGGAGGATTGTGCCGACAGTTGGCAATTACCCGTGCTTTTGAACGATTGACATTGCGCAACAATCACTCGGAGGTTTGTGCCAACAGTTGGCAATTACCAGTGCTTTTGAACGATTGACATTGCGCAACAATCATTTGGAGGTTTGTGCCGACAGTTGGCAATTACCCGTGCTTTTGAACGATTGACATTGCGCAACAATCACTCGGAGGTTTGTGCCAACAGTTGGCAATTACCCGTGCTTTTGAACGATTGACATTGCGCAACAATCATTTGGAGGTTTGTGCTGACAGTTGGCAATTACCAGTGCTTTTGAACGATTGACATTGCGCAACAATCATTTGGAGGTTTGTGCCAACAGTTGGCAATTACCCGTGCTTTTGAACGATTGACATTGCGCAACAATCATTTGGAGGTTTGTGCTGACAGTTGGCAATTACCAGTGCTTTTGAACGATTGACATTGCGCAACAATCATTTGGAGGTTTGTGCCAACAGTTGGCAATTACCCGTGCTTTTGAACGATTGACATTGCGCAACAATCATTTGGAGGTTTGTGCCAACAGTTGGCAATTACCCGTGCTTTTGAACGATTGACATTGCGCAACAATCATTTGGAGGTTTGTGCCGACAGTTGGCAATTACCAGTGCTTTTGAACGATTGACATTGCGCAACAATCATTTGGAGGTTTGTGCCAACAGTTGGCAATTACCAGTGCTTTTGAACGATTGACATTACGCAGCAATCATTTGGAGGTTTGTGCCAACAGTTGGCAATTACCCGTGCTTTTGAACGATTGACATTGCGCAACAATCATTTGGAGGTTTGTGCCAACAGTTGGCAATTACCAGTGCTTTTGAACGATTGACATTGCGCAACAATCACTCGGAGGTTTGTGCCGACAGTTGGCAATTACCAGTGCTTTTGAACAATTGACATTGCGCAACAATCATTTGGAGGTTTGTGCCAACAGTTGGCAATTACCAGTGCTTTTGAACGATTGACATTGCGCAACAATCACTCGGAGGTTTGTGCCAACAGTTGGCAATTACCAGTGCTTTTGAACGATTGACATTGCGCAACAATCATTTGGAGGTTTGTGCCAACAGTTGGCAATTACCTGTGCTTTTGAACGATTGACATTGCGCAACAATCACTCAGAGGTTTGTGCCGACAGTTGGCAATTACCAGTGCTTTTGAACGATTGACATTGCGCAACAATCACTCGGAGGTTTGTGCCAACAGTTGGCAATTACCCGTGCTTTTGAACGATTGACATTGCGCAACAATCACTCGGAGGTTTGTGCCGACAGTTGGCAATTACCAGTGCTTTTGAACGATTGACATTGCGCAACAATCATTTGGAGGTTTGTGCCAACAGTTGGCAATTACCTGTGCTTTTGAACGATTGACATTGCGCAACAATCATTTGGAGGTTTGTGCCGACAGTTGGCAATTACCAGTGCTTTTGAACGATTGACATTGCGCAACAATCATTTGGAGGTTTGTGCCGACAGTTGGCAATACCGGTGCTTTTGAACGATTGACATTGCGCAACAATCATTTGGAGGTTTGTGCCGACAGTTGGCAATTACCAGTGCTTTTGAACGATTGACATTGCGCAACTATCATTTGGAGGTTTGTGCCAACAGTTGGCAATTACCCGTGCTTTTGAACGATTGACATTGCGCAATAATCATTTGGAGGTTTGTGCCAACAGTTGGCAATTACCCGTGCTTTTGAACGATTGACATTGCGCAACAATCATTTGGAGGTTTGTGCCGACAGTTGGCAATTACCCGTGCTTTTGAACGATTGACATTGCGCAACAATCATTTGGAGGTTTGCGCCAACAGTTGGCAATTACCCGTGCTTTTGAACGATTGACATTGCGCAACAATCATTTGGAGGTTTGCGCCAACAGTTGGCAATTACCCGTGCTTTTGAACGATTGACATTGCGCAACAATCACTCGGAGGTTTGTGCCGACAGTTGGCAATTACCAGTGCTTTTGAACGATTGACATTGCGCAACAATCACTCAGAGGTTTGTGCCAACAGTTGGCAATTACCAGTGCTTTTGAACGATTGACATTACGCAACAATCATTTGGAGGTTTGTGCCAACAGTTGGCAATTACCAGTGCTTTTGAACGATTGACATTACGCAACAATCATTTGGAGGTTTGTGCCGACAGTTGGCAATTACCCGTGCTTTTGAACGATTGACATTGCGCAACAATCATTTGGAGGTTTGTGCCAACAGTTGGCAATTACCAGTGCTTTTGAACGATTGACATTACGCAACAATCATTTGGAGGTTTGTGCCAACAGTTGGCAATTACCAGTGCTTTTGAACGATTGACATTGCGCAACAATCACTCGGAGGTTTGTGCCAACAGTTGGCAATTACCCGTGCTTTTGAACGATTGACATTGCGCAACAATCACTCAGAGGTTTGTGCCGACAGTTGGCAATTACCCGTGCTTTTGAACGATTGACATTGCGCAACAATCATTTGGAGGTTTGTGCCGACAGTTGGCAATTACCCGTGCTTTTGAACGATTGACATTGCGCAACAGTCACTCGGAGGTTTGTGCCAACAGTTGGCAATTACCCGTGCTTTTGAACGATTGACATTGCGCAACAATTATGTTTGAGGTTTGTGCCAACAGTTGGCAATTACCCGTGCTTTTGAACGATTGACATTGCGCAACAATTATTTGGAGGTTTGTGCCAACAGTTGGCAATTACCAGTGCTTTTGAACGATTGGCATTGCGCAACAATCATTTGGAGGTTTGTGCCAACAGTTGGCAATTACCAGTGCTTTTGAACGATTGACATTGCGCAACAATCATTTGGAGGTTTGTGCCAACAGTTGGCAATTACCCGTGCTTTTGAACGATTGACATTGCGCAACAATCATTTGGAGGTTTGTGCCAACAGTTGGCAATTACCTGTGCTTTTGAACGATTGACATTACGCGACAATCATTTGGAGGTTTGTGCCAACAGTTGGCAATTACCCGGGCTTTTGAACGATTGACATTGCGCAACAATCACTTGGAGGTTTGTGCCAACAGTTGTCAATTACCCGTGCTTTTGAACGATTGACATTGCGCAACAATCATTTGGAGGTTTGTGCCGACAGTTGGCAATTACCCGTGCTTTTGAACGATTGACATTGCGCAACAATCACTCAGAGGTTTGTGCCAACAGTTGAAAATTACCCGTGCTTTTGAACGATTGACATTGCGCAACAATCATTTGGAGGTTTGTGCCAACAGTTGGCAATTACCCGTGCTTTTGAACGATTGACATTGCGCAACAATCATTTGGAGGTTTGTGCCAACAGTTGGCAATTACCAGTGCTTTTGAACGATTGACATTGCGCAACAATCATTTGGAGGTTTGTGCCAACAGTTGGCAATTACCAGTGCTTTTGAACGATTGACATTGCGCAACAATCATTTGGAGGTTTGTGCCAACAGTTGGCAATTACCAGTGCTTTTGAACGATTGAAATTGCGCAACAATCATTTGGAGGTTTGTGCCGACAGTTGGCAATTACCCGTGCTTTTGAATGATTGACATTGCGCAACAATCACTCGGAGGTTTGTGCCAACAGTTGGCAATTACCCGTGCTTTTGAACGATTGACATTGCGCAACAATCATTTGGAGGTTTGTGCCAACAGTTGGCAATTACCCGTGCTTTAGAACGATTGACATTGCGCAACAATCATTTGGAGGTTGGTGCTGACAGTTGGCAATTACCAGTGCTTTTGAACGATTGACATTGCGCAACAATCATTTGGAGGTTTGTGCCAACAGTTGGCAATTACCCGTGCTTTTGAACGATTGACATTGCGCAACAATCATTTGGAGGTTTGTGCTGACAGTTGGCAATTACCAGTGCTTTTGAACGATTGACATTACGCAACAATCATTTGGAGGTTTGTGCCAACAGTTGGCAATTACCAGTGCTTTTGAACGATTGACATTGCGCAACAATCACTCGGAGGTTTGTGCCGACAGTTGGCAATTACCAGTGCTTTTGAACGATTGACATTGCGCAACAATCACTCGGAGGTTTGTGCCGACAGTTGGCAATTACCAGTGCTTTTGAACAATTGACATTGCGCAACAATCATTTGGAGGTTTGTGCTGACAGTTGGCAATTACCAGTGCTTTTGAACGATTGACATTGCGCAACAATCATTTGGAGGTTTGTGCCAACTGTTGGCAATTACCAGTGCTTTTGAACGATTGACATTGCGCAACAATCACTCGGAGGTTTGTGCCGACAGTTGGCAATTACCAGTGCTTTTGAACAATTGACATTGCGCAACAATCATTTGGAGGTTTGTGCCAACAGTTGGCAATTACCTGTGCTTTTGAACGATTGACATTGCGCAACAATCACTCGGAGGTTTGTGCCGACAGTTGGCAATTACCCGTGCTTTTGAACGATTGACATTGCGCAACAATCACTCGGAGGTTTGTGCCAAGAGTTGGCAATTACCCGTGCTTTTGAACGATTGACATTGCGCAACAATCACTCGGAGGTTTGTGCCGACAGTTGGCAATTACCAGTGCTTTTGAACGATTGACATTGCGCAACAATCATTTGGAGGTTTGTGCCAACAGTTAGCAATTACCTGTGCTTTTGAACGATTGACATTGCGCAACAATCATTTGGAGGTTTGTGCCGACAGTTGGCAATTACCAGTGCTTTTGAACGATTGACATTGCGCAACAATCATTTGGAGGTTTGTGCCGACAGTTGGCAATTACCAGTGCTTTTGAACGATTGACATTGCGCAACAATCATTTGGAGGTTTGTGCCGACAGTTGGCAATTACCAGTGCTTTTGAAGGATTGACATTGCGCAACAATCATTTGGAGGTTTGTGCCAACAGTTGGCAATTACCCGTGCTTTTGAATGATTGACATTGCGCAACAATCATTTCGAGGTTTGTGCCAACAGTTGGCAATTACCCGTGCTTTTGAACGATTGACATTGCGCAACAATCATTTGGAGGTTTGTGCCGACAGTTGGCAATTACCCGTGCTTTTGAACGATTGACATTGCGCAACAATCATTTCGAGATTTGCGCCAACAGTTGGCAATTACCCGTGCTTTTGAACGATTGACATTGCGCAACAATCATTTGGAGGTTTGCGCCAACAGTTGGCAATTACCCGTGCTTTTGAACGATTGACATTGCGCAACAATCACTCGGAGGTTTGTGCCGACAGTTGGCAATTACCAGTGCTTTTGAACGATTGACATTGCGCAACAATCACTCGGAGGTTTGTGCCGACAGTTGGCAATTACCAGTGCTTTTGAACGATTGACATTACGCAACAATCATTTGGAGGTTTGTGCCAACAGTTGGCAATTACCCGTGCTTTTGAACGATTGACATTACGCAACAATCATTTGGAGGTTTGTGCCGACTGTTGGCAATTACCAGTGCTTTTGAACGATTGACATTGCGCAACAATCACTCAGAGGTTTGTGCCGACAGTTGGCAATTACCCGTGCTTTTGAACGATTGACATTGCGCAACAATCATTTGGAGGTTTGTGCCAACAGTTGGCAATTACCTGTGCTTTTGAACGATTGACATTACGCGACAATCATTTGGAGGTTTGTGCCAACAGTTGGCAATTACCCGTGCTTTTGAACAATTGACATTGCGCAACAATCATTTGGAGGTTTGTGCCAACAGTTGGCAATTAGCAGTGCTTTTGAACGATTGACATTGCGCAACAATCATTTGGAGGTTTGTGCCAACAGTTGGCAATTACCAGTGCTTTTGAACGATTGACATTACGCAACAATCATTTGGAGGTTTGTGCCGACAGTTGGCAATTACCCGTGCTTTTGAACGATTGACATTGCGCAACAATCACTCGGAGGTTTGTGCCGACAGTTGGCAATTACCCGTGCTTTTGAACGATTGACATTGCGCAACAATCATTTGGAGGTTTGTGCCGACAGTTGGCAATTACCCGTGCTTTTGAACGATTGACATTGCGCAACAATCATTTGGAGGTTTGTGCCGACAGTTGGCAATTACCCGTGCTTTTGAACGATTGACATTGCGCAACAATCATTTGGAGGTTTGTGCCGACAGTTGGCAATTACCAGTGCTTTTGAACGATTGACATTACGCAACAATCATTTGGAGGTTTGTGCCGACAGTTGGCAATTACCAGTGCTTTTGAACGATTGACATTACGCAACAATCACTCGGAGGTTTGTGCCAACAGTTGGCAATTACCAGTGCTTTTGAACGATTGACATTGCGCAACAATCATTTGGAGGTTTGTGCCGACAGTTGGCAATTACCAGTGCTTTTGAACGATTGACATTACGCAACAATCATTTGGAGGTTTGTGCCGACAGTTGGCAATTACCAGTGCTTTTGAACGATTGACATTACGCAACAATCATTTGGAGGTTTGTGCCGACAGTTGGCAATTACCCGTGCTTTTGAACGATTGACATTGCGCAACAATCAATTGGAGGTTTGTGCCGACAGTTGGCAATTACCAGTGCTTTTGAACGATTGACATTACGCAACAATCATTTGGAGGTTTGTGCCGACAGTTGGCAATTACCAGTGCTTTTGAACGATTGACATTACGCAACAATCATTTGGAGGTTTGTGCCGACAGTTGGCAATTACCAGTGCTTTTGAACGATTGACATTACGCAACAATCATTTGGAGGTTTGTGCCAACAGTTGGCAATTACCAGTGCTTTTGAACGATTGACATTACGCAACAATCATTTGGAGGTTTGTGCCAACAGTTGGCAATTACCCGTGCTTTTGAACGATTGACATTGCGCAACAAATATTTGGAGGTTTGTGCCAACAGTTGGCAATTACCCGTGCTTTTGAACGATTGACATTGCGCAACAAATATTTGGAGGTTTGTGCCCAGTGGCGGTTCTAGAAGCTTAAATCTGGGGGGGCCCCAGACATTTTCCCGGATCGATCTCATTAGTCTACTTTTTCCTCATTTTTGCAAAATGAGAAAAGTAGGCTAATTACGAGATTGGAAAGCCTATTTGTTGCCATTGTTGCTCTTAAATAGGATTTTATTAGTTTCACGACAGAGAAACTGTGCTCAGCAGAAGCAGATGACACAGGAAGAGTCAGCATCAACTTGAAAAATAATAGTAGTTATGGAAAAGCAACTTCCATTTTCAGAAGTTCAGAAAAAAAGAATGAGGAAGTGTTTGGATATTTGCCTCTAAATACATTCTTAGCTAAACTGATTTCAGTATGTAGCACCTTAAGGTCTGTAAAGATTAGATTATACTTTTCAGAGAACGTGAGAATATATATATTCAAAATTTAAAAATGTTCACTTCTTGGGTTACAGGCATCCATTGCATTGCACACAAAATCATTTTCAGTAAATCTACGCAGTAACTCTTCTACCCTGAGCTTCTATGCCCAAGATAGCGGGTTCAAACCCGGCCGAAGCCGTCGGATTTTTTAAGAGCGTTAAAAATCCCTCAGTATGCCTTCCTTCGGAGGGGAAGTAAAGCCGGCGGTCCCATGTCATAGATTTATGGCATGTTAAAGAACCTTGCACTAATTACACCTGTGTGAAGCTAAATTGGATGGGTTAAGAATGTAAACAATGCTCTTAGGTTTCTACGTTCGTTGCCAAGAGCCGACTGCGGTGGCGTCTTGTAGCTAAGTTCTGAACTTGGCCTAGCTGTCGTTGACGGTGGTGCTTGGCGGCAAAGGTAGGAACTATTTGAAAAATTCTAATTTGCAGTCTGTACTAAAATTAAAAAACAGATAACACACACTAATACAGTCACCACAATTAACACCGGTTATCAGACAGATTCTACACACACCCAAAGTACACGGGGCTACATGACCGCGTTGTCGCAGCTCCTAAACTTAAGAACCAACCAACTCTTCTACCATGTTGTCTAATATTTCAAAAAGATTTCTTTTACATGTTTCTGATAATGTTACATTTTCCTCTTCTTTCTCTGCAGAGACTGACATTAATAAAACGTAGTCTGAAAAGTTCTTTGGGATACTTGAGACTCTAGATTGTTTATAAACTTTCACGCCTAACGACTGAACAGAGTCACATGTGACCGCCCATAGTTCCTTAAAATAATAATCATTTCGTTTTTCTTGCAACGATTTTACAAGACCATAGATCAATCTATGTGCCCCTCCGAAGTCCACATGTTTTTGTTGTAAGAACATAGAGGCTCCATTTGCAAGCCCGAGAATATCAGAAAAGATTTGTAACACAAACATCACCTTCACTTTACAAAGCTGTTTCAACAAACCTTTTGCTTCTGCTGCCTCTTTCTTGTTAGCTGACTTTGAAAAATACTCTCGAGCTGCTTTAACTGAAGCAAAACGTTTCTGAAAATATATACTCCTCTATATTTACATACCCATCACGTGTCGCTTTGAAGAGGTAGCCTATCTCTAAAACACGTTCTCCTGGATGAAGATCACTCTGTATCTCAACAAACTTTTGGTGTCTTATAGTAGATACAGACTGAAAAGCATAAATTGCTTCCAGTAAACCAAAAGTGTCCCCTACCACGTCTACAAACTGGCTTTGAAACGTCCACCAAAACTAAATTTAAGCGATGTGCATAACAATGCACGTAAACACACGGGTGACCTTTGTCGCTATAAACGTTGCACACCGTTTATCTTCCCGGGCATAACAGCGGCTCCATCATATGCTTATCCAATGCACTTACATGGATCAAAATCCACTGAAACAATGTACTCTAAAGCTGAATTAGCTATACTTTCAGCATTCAGTTGAGACAAATGTATAAAACCAATGAAACGCTCCTCTATAGAATTTTGTCCTACACATATCTGACACATACGGACAATCTGTTCCACTTTACTAACAACTCTAACTTCATCCAGGATTAAGGAAACATAACCATTGTTATATTTTTTAGTCTCTCCTCCAATATGATCAACTATTATATTAGCTGAGATTTCAAGAAATTCATTTTGAGAATCGTTAGATGAGTAAGTTGCATTCTTTGGTAGACTGTTTACATTCTCCCTTGTGCTTTCACTTTCTAGTTTAATTACATTTAAAATTTCATCACAATTCCCTTTATTATTAACACTATCATCATCCGAAACTGTTTGGCGATGACCTCTAAGCCCAATGTCTTGCCGAGCACAAAGTAATTCGACTCTGCCATTATTGCCACAGCTGAGCGGTTACGCAATATAACCAGAGGTTTCTCGCTTAGCTTCGAAATCACTGTGCTGCTATGGTCACTTACCAGAAAACTGTTTCACTTAACTATTGAAGATTTATAACATTCACTATCAGCATGCTTTGCACGTTTTTCTCATATTCTTTTCCAATTTTAAAATCCAGATTTACTGAAAACATGTTCAGCATTGCTTGAATCAGATTGAACGAAATGACGACACAGAAAACAGCATCTTTGTTCTCAGAGTATTCAATAAACGTATACCTATCAAACCATTTACTGTTAAAACTACTGTTCTTATTGTATAGTAACGTTTTTTTATAAACTGATTTATGTGGTTGGCATGGACCATCATAGATCGATGCACTGATATAAAATGGTACTGGTTCGTCTATATTAGAAACAGTTGCACTCACATTTTTGTCACAGAGTTGGGGAGATATCGATGCACTTGTATCGCATGGAGGTTTCTCTACATTGGAAACTTCTGAACTTTCATGTCATAAAGTTGGGAAAAGAGTTTAATACTCTTGGTGTATGTATGCCCTACGCATTTAAAAAATATTATATTTATACACGATTTCAATTTTGTGTTTAAATTACAAATAATAAAATAAATAAATCTTGAAATTGAAAGAAAAATTAACTTAATTAAATGCATTAGTTTGTTTTATACCAGATAAATTATATCTGTAAATATCAATTTATTTAGTAACCAAGGAATTTTAAAATAATTATTTCACTAAAACTGGGGGGGCCCAGGCCCCCCGGCCCAGGGCTAGAACCGCCTCTGTTTGTGCCGACAGTTGGCAATTACCAGCGCTTTTGAACGATTGACATTGCGCAACAATCACTTGGAGAGATTCAAAAAATGTTTATTATACAAAATTGTAATATTCATGTTCAATAAAACTTTATTCGGAAATCACTTCACGCCCCCCTTGATAAAGCCTCAAGCCCCCCTTGATAAAGCCCCACGCCCCGCCCCCCAGATTGGGAACCCCTGGCTTAGATCATAAAGATTTACGAATAATTGTGAACTTGAACTGGAATCAATCTGCTTATGTGAGGTTGGGCAACGAGAACATGGAAGATATAGATATTCTAAGAGGAGTAAGACAAGGCTGTATATTGTCTCCATTGTTATTTAACATCTATTCGGAATATATCTTTTAAGGTGCTGTAGAGGATGTTGAGATGGGAGTGCTCTTAAATGGTAACTGGATAAATAATATTCGATATGCCAATGACACTGTGATTTTTAGGGATAGTCAAGAAAGCCTGCAACATATCATTGATAAAGTTATCCAAAAAAGCCATGAATATGGTTTAGATATAAACCCTCAGAAGACAAAATTGATGGTCATTAGTAAAAACAAAGTCTCTGCATGCAAACTAAATATAGACCAGAAACCCATTGCACAAGTGCATAAGTAGGCTATATATACCTTGGCACTACCAAAAATTATCAATGGGACCCTTCTGATGAGGTGAGGTCTCTAATTGGAAAAGTCCGGACAACTTTCAATAAGATGCAGAATTTGTTCCAACATCATGGGCTGACAATGACTACGAAGATCAGGCTTTCGCGTTGTTATGTGTTCTCTACTCTTTTTTACGGTGCTGAGACGTGGACTCTGACAGAGTCTTTATGTAAATGGTTAGAGGCCTTTGAAATGTGGCTGTACAGAAGGATATTGCGGATACCATGGACCCATGTCACAAATGTTGAGGTTCTCCAAAAATTGAAAAAAACAGGGAAGTATTAACCACCATGAAAATCAGGAAAATCCAATACCTAGGACACATCATGAGATATACCGCCAAGTACCATCTCCTACAGTCTATTCTTCAAGGGAAGAGAAGTGTTGGACGAAGAAGAATATCCTGATTAAAAGAATCCCACAGCCTGGACCTCAAAAACATCTACTGAATTATTCCGAGCTGCAAGTGATAGGAACAGCACAGCCAACATCCGGAACAGATAGGAACCAGAAGAAGAAGATCGTATGCAGATGACACATCTGTTATTACTTGGGCAAAAGATAGGGAATTAATGTTGTAAAATCTTAACACATCCTTGAAACATATCAGTGGATTTTTTAGTTCCAATTTCCTTATAATTAATCCAGACAAAACAAATGTGATGAACTTTGATTTTAAAAGGGATGACAATAATGATGTAAGTATGGTGCATACCTTCAAACAGCAGATGCTACCAAATTCTTAGGCATTATTCTATATAGACATATGTCTTAGAAGGATCATGTTAATTATGTTTGTAAAAAAGTAACATCTGGAATTTTTTTGTTACGTAGATTATCGAAAATTGTAGATATGAGTATATTACTGAAAGTGTATTATGGAGTAATATACCCTCACTTGAACCATGGGATAGTTGTCTGGGGATGTGTTGCAAATGAACACTTTGAACGACTTTTTATTTTGCAAAAGAAAGCTACCTTATACGAATCATTTTTCGCATTCCAAATAGAGGCACATGTAAGCATTCATTCAGGACTAATAATATTATGACACTCTCTTCCATATATATCTATAAGTCAATTCTTTTTATTAAGCACAATACAACGTTTTAACCCTGCCAACCTGGGCCCAATAATTGGGAAGCCAGGCTCTGCCTGTCACAAGTCAGGAAAAATGGGGAGTGATAGAGGAGTAATACCTCTAATAGAAAACTTTGGTCCAGCTGACCCGACTGGTAGTACCATGTAAGGGTCCCTTGCCAGGGTTACGGTGAAGACCTTAACGGCACTTACGGTGGAGAAGTTGTACTTCAGAACAGCATAAATGGCGGAGAAGGCAGCCCAGTTATGGGGATTAAAAGGTAAAAAGGCATCTGCACACTTGGACAGATGTCAGTTCCGAATATCTCCCGGAATAAGGAAACACCTTTTACCAAGTGCCAACCGCCTTCGGGGTGGATGAGCAGGTAAGAGAAGGGCACTCTCTTGCCCTTGGAGTAAGAAATTACTCCTAGAGGCGGATGAGCTTACCGGTAAGGCCAACGGCATAGGATGAAAAAGGCAAGAGGAAACCATTTCATTAAAGATCCTATGGATATCCTTTCTTAAGCTGCAAATATGACAGGAGGTAAAATAGTCCTCCATTCAGATCTCCGGCGGAGGACAGTATCGAAGGTAAGAATTCCAATACGACCACTCAGAATAGGAACTTGGAACGTACGATCGCTCATGATCTGCAGAAAACTAGAGAATGTAAAGTATGAAATGACTAAGCTCGAGATTGACATCTTAGGGGCGAGTGAATTACGATGGCCAGAAAGTGGGGTTTTTTGTAGTGGTGATATGAGAGTTATACATTCTGGAGAAAAAGGAAGCCCTGCATCATCCTCCAACGACATGTGGCTAATAAGGTAAAAAGCTATGTGCAATATAGCGACAGAATAATGACCCAGTAGATATAGTGTTACTTCACGACATACTGGATCAGGTGTATCAACAAATAGCAACTAAAAGATAATGAGTACCTAGTTTTATTAGGTGATTGGAACGCTGTTGTGGGCGAAGGAGACGATGGGAAAACAGTTGGTAAATATGGACTTGGCAATACAAAATGATAGTCGACTTCTGTGAACAAAATGATCTCATAGTTGCTAATACATTGTTTGAACAACCTGCGAGGCGACGGTATACGTGCACCGCCCCTGGCGATACAGCACGTTACCAATTAGATTATATAATAACAAGAAGAAGATAATGCAACCAAGTAAAACATTGTAAAAGCTATCCTGGGTGGATGTTGCGAGAGACCACAACCTTGTTTTAAATAGCCTTAAGTTGATCCTCAAAAAGAAGAGACCGATTATTCAAGGCTGTAAAATGTTTGATGTCGGCAAGTTTAAACATGCCAGCATTAAGTTGCAATTCCAAGACCGGATACAGGAAAGGATATATGAGTCGTCTAGTATCAAAACCGGCCAAGTCACAAAATTTACGAAAATGAGTTAAGGTTATCAATTTGAAGTAGAAGTATGGCACTATCAGGCGAAACAAGAATTTGCTTCAAAATCGTCCATGTCTTCATGTTACAGAGCACTGAATTCTTGGTCGTGCAACAAAATGGGCCAAGTCGTGCAGGCAGTGCTTTCAAAACCGGCCATGTCAAAGAACGAGTAGCAATCTTCATGTTGCAGCATTATTGTTTGGAATCTTGTGTTGTTAGATTATGCAAGAATGTGATAATATCAGTAGGCAACATTGTTGCTTATATTGTATACTCTTCGAAGTCATAATAATTTGTATTTTGTTCGCTTGCAACACTGACTTTTGTATTCGCGGGCTTCTTACCGCATTGGCGCGAAAGCAATCGTATATCCAGTGTGCTCGTATTTTGTCATTATTGTGCAGTGTAACGTGTATATTGTTCCTATTTTAATAAGTGACTCATTTTCTTTTACTGTGTTTAAGATCTAATTGAACTACTAACTTTTACTGATATAATACCTATTTTGTAGAGCCTCTGTGGCTTAGGCGGCAGCACGCCGGCCTCTTACCGCTGGGTCCGTGGTTCAAATCCCGGTCACTCCATGTGAGATCTGTGCTGGACAAAACGGAGGCAGACAGGTTTTTCTCCGGGTACTCCGGTTTTCCCTGTCAAAATTTCATTCCAGCAACACTCTCCACTATCATTTCATTCCATCTGTCATTCATTTAATCATTGCCCCAGAGGAGTGCGTCAGGCCTCGGCAGCCGGCACAGTTCATATCCTCGCCGCTAGATAGGGGCTTCATTCATTCCATTCCTGACCCGGTCGGAGACTGGAAGCAGGCTGTGGATCTTCTTCAATACCTATTTTGTATTCTCCTCAGCTTTCTGATGTTCATCTTCATATATTACTATCCAATTTAAGCAGAATGCTTTCGTTTTTATTGCAATAAAGACAGGTAATTACAATGTCAATTTATTTTAATTTAATTGCCTTTTTTCACTGGAGTTTGGAATTTAGAAAGAAAAGTTTTACAAGAAAAGACTAAAATTATACAAAATTGCAACAAAAATGGCCAAGTCAAAATTAATATTAGCAAAAAAGATGGGTTAATTATGAATCAGATTTCTCAAAATAGCAGAACTTAAATATTAAACCATTACGGATATAACTATGCAATAAAATCTTTTGTGACCACCATTGCTTTGTCTCTAGAGGTTTTTCATCCATACTGAAAAATATGCCTTCAGTGACTTGGCCGGTTTTGATACTAGACGACTCATATCCGCTAGTACAGTGAATGAAAAATGGATTGGCTTCAAACAAACAATTCTTGAAGTGGCTGATAAAACAGTTGGAAAGATGAAAGCATCACCTCAGAAACCCTGGATCACTGATCAACTACTTGAGCTTATAGAGGAGAGAAGAAAGTATAAAAACGCTAGAAGTGATGAAGGAATTCGTCGTTACAATAGCCTCCGAAATATCGTAAATAGGGAAGCTAAGAAGGCAAAAGAGGATTTTATATTGAGACAATGCTTAGAAATTGAAGATAGTTTGAAAAATGGGCAAGTAGAAAAAGCTTACGACTTGATTAATTAGCAATTTAAAAGGAGAAAGGGGAGTAGTGGATGAATAAGGGAAGCTAATGATTGAGAGCAAGGACGTAGTGATGAGGTGGAAGAATTATTTGGAAAATCTGTATGCAGACCCCACACAGTTGACTGAGCTGGAAAATGGAGATAACTTAGGACCATCCATTCTTGAATGAGAATATTTTCATGCTGTGAATGAACTAACAGCTCATAAAGCTCCAGGATGTGATAAAATAACAGCAGAAATGTCACAAGCATTGAATTCTGAGACACACAAATATCTGTTTGGGTTGATCAGTGAAATATATAAAAATGGAGAAGTTACATAGTCTCATGATACCAACACCAAAGAAACTGGGAACACTGAAATGTGAGGAACATCGCACCCTTAGCATCCTATCGCATGCATCAAAAATAATTCACAGACCAATAAAAAGCAAAATAGAACAAAATCTGAATGAAGATCGATTTGGCTTTAGGCAGAACAGAGAAATTATTGATAAAATGATGGATATAAAGAAACCACTTTATATTGCCTTTGTGGACCTTGAAAAAGAATTCAATAACGTGAATTGGAATATTCTCAAGGAAATGGCTTCGATTACAGAGATAGACGGATAATCTATGAACTTTATAAAAACCAAAAAGGCATTGTGGACATGTGCGGAGTAGTGCAAGAAGTTTGTACCGTATTCGCAAAGGAGTCAGTCAGGGATGCAGCTTATCGCCTGCACTTTTCAACTTATATATTGAGAAAGGCATTGAGGAACGTAAGACAGTTATGAGAGGAGTTAAGATCAACGGAGTAGCAGTCAAGACAATAAGGTTTGCAGACAACATAACAGTCCTGGAAACCAGTGAAGAGAAACTGCAACATGCACTCACTGAAATTACAGTAACAGGATTCTACATGAAAAATATAATATGAAAATCAATATTAAAAAGATGGAAATAATGGTATGCGCTAGAGAACAACTTAATGCAGCTATTCACATAGCTGGTGCTCCACTTAAGCAAGTTAACACTTTCACCTATCTAGGGAGTAAAATTACTTCCACTGGAAAAAGTTCAACTGATATTCAAGCTAGAATTTCCCAAGCCAAAATTGCATTTCATCATCATGTTTTTCAGTCAAGCGACTGGTCTGCCCCTACAAGGAGTCTTTTCCACGTTGTTCGGTCTTGTGCTGTCCTTTTGACCACTTCATAACTTCGTATTTAGGAAGGATCTCATGAATGTGTTCTGTGGCCTCCTGCGAGGGCATGGCCAAGCCAGGTGGATCTCCTTCTATTGATGTGGCACATCATTTGCCGTTTTTCCTTTATTCGATCCAGCACCGTTATGTTGGTCATTTTCTCTACCCAGCTGATCTTTTCCATTCGGCGCCAACACCACATCTCAAACGCTTCTAGTCGTTTAATGTCACCTCTATTCATTGACCAGGTCTCACTGCAGTACATTGCAACTGGCCGTATGTAAGTCTTCACCAATTGTTTTCTATGGCTGAGGGACATCGAGCGTTGACAAATTAGAGAATGCTTTTCACGGAATGTCTGCTTGGCCATGGCTATACGGCTCACAACGTAGGTCTTCTGTGAAGATCTGACCAAGGTATTTAAATCGACTAACCTGTTGTACTGGTTCTTTATTTATGGTTATATTTAGTTGGTGTTGATGCTTACTTATCACCAGAATCTTGGTCTTCTTAAAATTGATTTTCATTCCATATTCTGTAGCTGTATCATTTAAACATTGCAACATGTTTGTTAATGTATGCGGATTTACTGCAAGTAATGCCAGATCATCAGCAAATTTAATATTCTGGATAAGTCTTCCACCAATTTTCACACCCATATTACAACCTTTAAAAGACCACTTTGTTATAACTTCAGCGAAGGCATTGAACAGCCCAGGGGACAGCAAACAACCTTGCTGCACACCTTTACGGATCTTAGCAGGTTTTGCATTTAATAGCAAAAAATCCCTTCTGTCTTCAAAGAATATATCTATTGAGACCAGGATTAAATTTATAAAATGTTATGTGTGGAGTGAAGCCTTGTATGGCTCAGAAGCTTGGACAGCGGGATGTGCTGATAAAACAAGACTTGCAGCTTTTGAAATGTGGTGTTGGCGGTGGATGGGAAAAGTTCCCTGGACCGCAAGAATGACGAATGACGAAGTGCTCAAAACATTAACGAAAAGAGAGCATTTCTCAAAACAATACGGAAATGACGAGACCAACTGATAGGACATATCTATCGCCACAATGAATTTATGGTAACTGTGTTAGATGGCAAAATTCGGGGCAAGAGGGGAAGAGGGCGACCGAGACTGCAATACATCAAGCAGATCATAACAGATGTTAATGTCCATTCATACAGAGACATGAAGAGACTGACTGGCGACAGGGAAGGATTGCTGCCGACCAATCTACGGTTTTAGAACATGAATGAATGAATACAACGTTTCCTGTATTATTATTATTATTCTCGAATCAGAAACACGTTAGACAATTACAAAACATTTCATTAAATACAATTAGACCAGAACTTGGCGACTTGTAGTGCATTCTCTGAGGCTAGGTGTAGATCCTCCGATGTGCAAGTGGTTGGACACTTGTAGTGCATTCTCTGAGGCTAGGTGTAGATCCTCCGTTGTGCATTACGACATTGGATCATGTGGTTGACAGTGCGACTTGTAGTGCATTCTCTGAGGCTAGGTGTAAATCCTCCGTTGTGCAGGTGGTTGGACACTTGTAGTGCATTCTCTGAGGCTAGGTGTAGATCCTCCGTTGTGCATTACGACATTGGATCATGTGGTTGACAGTGCGACTTGTAGTGCATTCTCTGAGGCTAGGTGTAGATCCTCCGATGTGCATTACGACATTGGATCATGTGGTTGACAGTGCGACTTGTAATGCATTCTCTGAGGCTAGGTGTAGATCCTCCGATGTGCATTACGACATTGGATCATGTGGTTCACAGTGCGACTTGTAGTGCATTCTCTGAGGCTAGGTGTAGATCCTCCGTTGTGCATTACGACATTGGATCATGTGGTTGACAGTGCGACTTGTAGTGCATTCTCTGAGGCTAGGTGTAGATCCTCCGATGTGCAGGTGGTTGGACACTACGACATTGGATCATGTGGTTCACAGTGCGACTTGTAGTGCATTCTCTGAGGCTAGGTGTAGATCCTCCGTTGTGCATTACGACATTGGATCATGTGGTTGACAGTGCGACTTGTAGTGCATTCTCTGAGGCTAGGTGTAGATCCTCCGTTGTGCATTACGACATTGGATCATGTGATTCACAGTGCGATTTGTAGTGCATTCTCTGAGGCTAGGTGTAGATCCTCCGTTGTGCATTACGACATTGGATCATGTGGTTCACAGTGCGACTTGTAGTGCATTCTCTGAGGCTAGGTGTAGATCCTCCGATGTGCAAGTGGTTGGACACTTGTAGTGCATTCTCTGAGGCTAGGTGTAGATCCTCCGTTGTGCATTACGACATTGGATCATGTGGTTGACAGTGCGACTTGTAGTGCATTCTCTGAGGCTAGGTGTAGATCCTCCGTTGTGCAGGTGGTTGGACACTTGTAGTGCATTCTCTGAGGCTAGGTGTAGATCCTCCGTTGTGCATTACGACATTGGATCATGTGGTTGACAGTGCGACTTGTAGTGCATTCTCTGAGGCTAGGTGTAGATCCTCCGTTGTGCATTACGACATTGGATCATGTGGTTCACAGTGCGACTTGTAGTGCATTCTCTGAGGCTAGGTGTAGATCCTCCGTTGTGCATTACGACATTGGATCATGTGGTTGACAGTGCGACTTGTAGTGCATTCTCTGAGGCTAGGTGTAGATCCTCCGATGTGCATTACGACATTGGATCATGTGGTTCACAGTGCGACTTGTAGTGCATTCTCTGAGGCTAGGTGTAGATCCTCCGTTGTGCATTACGACATTGGATCATGTGGTTGACAGTGCGACTTGTAGTGCATTCTCTGAGGCTAGGTGTAGATCCTCCGATGTGCAGGTGGTTGGACACTACGACATTGGATCATGTGGTTCACAGTGCGACTTGTAGTGCATTCTCTGAGGCTAGGTGTAGATCCTCCGTTGTGCATTACGACATTGGATCATGTGGTTGACAGTGCGACTTGTAGTGCATTCTCTGAGGCTAGGTGTAGATCCTCCGATGTGCATTACGACATTGGATCATGTGGTTGACAGTGCGACTTGTAGTGCATTCTCTGAGGCTAGGTGTAGATCCTCCGATGTGCATTACGACATTGGATCATGTGGTTCACAGTGCGACTTGTAGTGCATTCTCTGAGGCTAGGTGTAGATCCTCCGTTGTGCATTACGACATTGGATCATGTGGTTGACAGTGCGACTTGTAGTGCATTCTCTGAGGCTAGGTGTAGATCCTCCGATGTGCAGGTGGTTGGACACTACGACATTGGATCATGTGGTTCACAGTGCGACTTGTAGTGCATTCTCTGAGGCTAGGTGTAGATCCTCCGTTGTGCATTACGACATTGGATCATGTGGTTGACAGTGCGACTTGTAGTGCATTCTCTGAGGCTAGGTGTAGATCCTCCGTTGTGCATTACGACATTGGATCATGTGGTTCACAGTGCGACTTGTAGTGCATTCTCTGAGGCTAGGTGTAGATCCTCCGTTGTACATTACGACATTGGATCATGTGGTTCACAGTGCGACTTGTAGTGCATTCTCTGAGGCTAGGTGTAGATCCTCCGTTGTGCATTACGACATTGGATCATGTGGTTCACAGTGCGACTTGTAGTGCATTCTCTGAGGCTAGGTGTAGATCCTCCGTTGTGCATTACGACATTGGATCATGTGGTTGACAGTGCGACTTGTAGTGCATTCTCTGAGGCTAGGTGTAGATCCTCCGATGTGCAGGTGGTTGGACACATACGATATTGGATCATGTGGTTCACAGTGCGACTTGTAGTGCATTCTCTGAGGCTAGGTGTAGATCCTCCGTTGTGCATTACGACATTGGATCATGTGGTTGACAGTGCGACTTGTAATGCATTCTCTGAGGCTAGGTGTAGATCCTCCGTTGTGCAGGTGGTTGGACACAACGATATTGGATCATGTGGTTGACAGTCTGATCTTTTCCGCAATCACATAGTTAGCATAGTTCCATCTTACCATAGTAGCCCTTGATTTGCCGACTCCTGATCTCAACCTATTTAGGGATTTCCATGTCATCCATGCCTCGTTCTGAACCGGTGGTAAAGTTTCAGATGGTGTTGTACAGCCACCAGGAAGAAGACCTTCAGCGTTGCATGATTGTACTGTAGTCTAGCATTTTTCTCGGTGGTTGTGAGTTCCTTTGATGTTTTTAGGAAACTCTTCCTAGATTTCAATCTTGGTGTGTGTAATTCGTACCCATATAACGGATGAGTTCGTTCATGCTCCACCTTCTTCCTTTCCTTGTTCGCTGATATTTCTCTTCGAACAGAAGGTGGTGCTATCCCGGCGAGGTGGTAAAGCCATTCAATTGGAGTGGATTTGAGACACCCAGTTATTATTCTGCAGGTATCATTGAGAGCCACATCCACCTGCTTGGCTTGAGCTGAGTTATACCAAACAGGACATGCGTCCTCTGCGGTGGAATAACATAATGCCATTGCAGAAGATCTGACGGTTGCAGGTTGGCTGCCCCACTGCGATCCGGCCAATCTCCTGAGCAGATTGTTCCTTGTGGAGACTTTTTGCTTAGTGTTAATACAATATTTCTTGTATGTGGGAGACCTGTCGAGTGCTACTCCTAAGTATTTTGGAGTTTAACAGTTTTCCAATGTAACTTACGTTCAACTTCCCTATTTCTTAGATGAAAAGCACATATACCCGAATGTAAGACGACCTTGAATATAAGACGAGGCCTAGTTATCAACTGCCTCTTGGAGATTTTTTCAAAATAATACTCGTGAACTCATAACTTGCACCGTGAGTGGCAGGATTGTTGTACCGTATCTTAGAAGTTGCTCAACACTTAATTCAATATGCTTTGTTTCCTTGTATCCAGTAATGAAAAACATAATTTGTTATTATTATTATTATTGTTATACAGGGTAATCTACAACTAGAACATGGTTTAAATACTGATTTACATATCTTGTCACACATCCTTCAAATACTGTAGGTCCTGTTACCATCGTGGTCATCTTCATCCCGAGCACCACACTCTGCTTGCCGCAACAAATCATCTTCCGAACCATCCATTGCATTAGAAATGTAGCATTTCTTAAAACCAGCAACAATAGAGTCACTCGAAATAATCCCCAGGCAGTAGCAATCCATTCTCCCAGCATACCAGTTGGAGTAAGTGCATGATTGCCCTCGAAAAGCCACTCGGTGTACAGCTGACGGAGATGATCCTTGAATGGTTTATTCACCACTACATCCATTACCTGGAGTTGTGACGTCATGCCACCAGGTATAACCACCCGTTCGAATCACTGACTTAACCTCGTCAGTGAGATGCCCTTTAAATGCATCTAGAACAAGAAGTCCACGCTGCTTGAGAATGACACCTGGTCTGTGGTGCCAAACTGATTTGACCCAATCAACCATCAGGTCCTGGGTCATCCAACCTTTGTCGTTGCATCGGAAGATGATGCCGGCTGGCAACTTTTCCTTCATATCCACTGTCGTGACTCAACAATTAATTATTGTCCCTTCGTAACAGCTTTTCAGAATATTCCTCTGTCAGCGAATCCAGAGCGTCTCATCATTCGCGTGCACCACCCTAGACTCGCCTTGAAACCCGTACCACACATTCGTCGAGAAATATCTAAGACTTTCATTTTTATAACGTCTCGTGTTATCGGAAAATTCCTCTACCCGCTTTTCCAAGACATACTCCACAATTTCTTTCTCCACGTCAAGGAAGCATCCTTTCTTAGGTCCATGGAAAGATTTTCTTGTTGTAAGTGCACTTTAAAGTTTGTCCTTAGTTTGCCACCATCTACGCACATAGCACTCGCTCACTACGTACTTCTGTCCTGCTTTAACATTTGATGTTGTTTCAACATAACGAATCACTATCAACTTGAAGTTCGCATCATAGCTCTTCCTTTCACCCGTCGGAACTTGAAATTTCTTCGTTCCACGAATTTCTGCCATCACAATGAATAATCTACCAGGAGATGCAAATTCAACCTAAAATACAGAACGCACTGAGCACAAGTGAAGAGCCCGTCAAGATGTAAGTGTGTCAAGTCACACAAAAACAAGCGAACAGCGGCATCGCGGCAAGCAGTCACTGATGCTAACCCACTGTTCGGGATCAACTTGGAACGAGCGCTGACATTATTAAATTAAGATACGTTGATCACTCAATTACTGCTCGTAAAACTTTGAAGGGTTTTGTCCTTGTAAAGATTGTTTTAAAACATATTTCCGTATGATTTCGAACATGTTATTCATCCGATTAAAATGTGTAAATCCTAACCTCAAAATGTACGCAATTTGTAAATGCATGGTAATTAAACATAACCAAGCATATTTTAATCTTCATTAACGCATTGATTCACTGTGGGTTACAAGATGCCGTCACCACGTACTACTTTGCGAATAATAATAATTAAAAAAATTAAAACTTTGATCGCATATGTTTTATACCCTGAATATAAGACGACCCCACTTTTTTTTTAACATAAAAGGTGGGAATAAACCTCGTCTTACATTCAGGTATATACGGTACTTGTGTTTTTGATGGATTAGGTTTGCGATGATTTGTAGTATACCGGTAGTATCATGAGAGGGTTTCAAGGGCATTATTGAGATTGCTCTCCACTGTACTTTGCAGCCAAAGCAAGATGATCAGCACACAGAAAGCTTGCAGTTTGTACGTAACACCACGCGAGTTCCCACCGCACTAAGAACATGTTACTCTAGAATAGATCACCTAAGCATATAAACGGTAAACATTGAAACACTGTATTCTATGAACTGTAAGATCAGAATGTGCACTTTAATTTGTATATAATTTAGAATATAATATGTTTTATGTATATAGAGTACATGATGACATGATGTCTAACAACTGCTAAGTTCTATTGATAACAAATAAATTGAATTGAAAGATAAAATACTGCTGTTTCCACTGGCGTAAGAGTGGTCCTCACAAGATCACAATTCTTGGGTGTGGCTAATAATTTACTGCCACATAATGAAACACTCCTGACAGCAGGCAAACGCTGCGTATTTGCTCTTATCTTTTTTATTTTCTTTAGTTAATGTTGATTGAAATTTATTTTGAATTTTATTTCTTATTTCATCGAAATATTGCTGTTTGTATCCATTATTGTCGCTATTAATAGTAGAATTGGTCGTTTGGACAATTACCTTTCGACTCCGAAGTAGATTTCTTGTCCTTGCGATGGCGCGACCTACGCCGGGCCGAGGGAACGCAGTGCGGGTCGCAACATGGGCTGGCGAGGTCGTATGCTTCGAGACTAGAGTTGTCCTGGTTGCTGGCTTGGACACACGGGTTACACGACTGCTGACCCTCCAGATGGTGTTTACTTTTCGAGGATACACCTGAAAGAGCCATTCAGAGAAGAGATGTATTGAATGCACCAAACAAAATCCACTGTTTTACTTAATCTATCTATATATATAAAGCACAAAGTTTGTCTGTCTGTCTGTCTGTCTGTCTGTCTGTTATGTATACAAATCCACACCGTTTCACCGATCTCAACCAAAATTTGTATACCTACCCTTTGCAACCCTGCGGGTAACCCTGTCCTCTTGAAATTTCGGACAGACCACCCCATTCTCTGGATTTAGGCCCTTTGGCCCAAATCTACACCGTTTCACCGATCAGAACCAAAATTTGTATACTTACCCTTTGGTACCTGTGAATAACACTGTCTGCTCGAAATTGCGGACAGACCACTCCATTCTCTGCATTTAGGCCCTTTGGCCCAAATCTACACCTTTTCACCGATCAGAACCAAAATTTGTATACTTACCCTTTGGTACCCTGCGAGTAACACTGTTTGCTTGGAATTGCGGACAGACCAGTCCATTCCCTGCATTTAGGCCCCTTGGCTCAAATCTACACCGTTTCACCGATCTGAACCAAAATGTGTATACTTACCCTTTGTAACCCTGTGAATATCACTGTCCACCTAAAATTTCATACAGACCACCCCATTTCCTGCATTTAGGCCCTTTGCCAAAAGTCTATATCGTTTCACCGATCCGGACCAAAATTTTTATACTTACCCTTTCGAACCCTGCGGGTAACCCTGTCCACTTGAAATTGCGGACAGATCACCCCATTCCCTGCATTTAGGCCCTTTGGCACAAATCTACACCGTTTCACCGATCAGAACCAAAATGGGTATAAGTACCCTTTGGTACCCTGCGAGTAACACTGTCTGCTTGAAATTGCGGACAGACTACTCCATTCCCGGAAAGAGGACAGGGTCCGTCCCAAAGGCAATGGAAAAAAGGGGTAAAACCGGACCCGCTCAGGAAACCCTAAGGTTTCCAGCTCCCGAACTCACCAGCCATGAGCCCTTGAGGATGTAGCACTATCCAGGTTGCACCAGAAGTGGTGGGGCTACACACACCCTGCCTCCTTGAGGGTCTTGAGCAGAAGACATGAGATATTAAGAAAAGAAAAAGAAGGCTGACACCTCGAAGAATGAGGCTATCAGGAATGATTAGACAAGGGCCAATTAAGGCGGGAAAGTGAAAGAGTCGTTAGGCCTCGGATACTCTGATACCATCGGGGTCGGAAGAGAACAAGAGTTTGACCAAGGGAGGCTGACAGGAAAGAGAATTGAAAGGAGCCCGGCACCAGTAAGTAGAAGTAATGCCGGACTCAGCTGGGGTCCTGTGGTCGCAAACCCACGTCCCACAAGTTGTGAGACATTGGTGGGTGGAGGGGCGAGGAGGGGGGGGGGGGACACAGGTGTGAGAATAGCTTGCTGATTCATCGCGAGGTGACATGAGAGAAATGTCCAGACCCCGCCGTGTTACCTGGTATTGCTGACTATGCTGATGTTCATATTGCGTCTTTGCTCAAACCACTGTAGTGTTACGAAAGAATGAGTGATCCACCGGTCAATGTGAATAGGACCGGGAACCCCCCACCCGAAGTCATCATAATATATCGTCATCATCTGCGATATTCTCAGGTTCGTGCAGCTTGGACCCGAGCAGTACCCGATAAGCTCTTTCACTACACGCATCGAGTATAGGCCTAAGCCAGAAAATAACGTTCAGACACTGGAAGACATCGAAGGTAGAAATCTGAATTACCTATATCAGATTTAAAATTACACCATGTTCGTTTAGTAGTCATTTTTCATTACCTTATTATTATCATAAGGGCAAATGACCTAGATGTTACGCCCATTATACCACTAATCACCACACACAATAACTCTTCATCACCTGTGAATTTTGAAATATGTCTTTCTACCACGGTAGTTTGCAAGTTTGTCGTGTCAATTCAACAGTAGTTTTCATTACCATCCTCATCAAAAGGGCAAATGACCTAGATGTTACGTCCATTATACTACTAAGTAACACCACAGTCTTCATCGCCTGCGATTTTTAAAATGTTTATTTCCATTAGTTTGTAAGTTTGATATACCCGTACAGTAGTAGTCGTATTGACAGGCCATGCCAAAGGAGAAGATATCTTCATTCCCCGAAATCCTATGATCCCTACTGATATGCCTTTTGATTTCAAGCGACTGCAATTCCCTGCACGTCTTGCATTTGCAATGACCATAAACAAGGCACAAGGACAGTCGCTCAAGCTAGCAGGCCTTAATCTGGAAAGTCCATGCTTCTCTCATGATCAGTTATACGTAGCTTGCTCAAGAGTGGGCACACCTAAACATTTATTTATTTATACACCAGAGGGAAAAACAAGGAATATCGTTTATCCTAACGCACTCCATTAATTTCAATGTTAGCTACAAACATGTTAGTATTTATTAAATAACAACTGCGAAGTGAGATTAAACATTTCTCTGAAGTTCAACCATTACATCGTATATTAGGCCGTGTTACTTTGCGTGTCATCTGTCTAGGATACTATTTAATCATTCTGTTACTGTATTCATTTATGCCAATGATCTGGTTCCTCTTCTTGAGAACCTGTACCGAAACATGTAAGCCGGTCACGTAGAAAATTCACAGCGAGTGTTATGGTATATCGTACATCTCTTTTCTATTTTATTCCTTTCATTCCTTTAAAGTATCAATTTTTCCCATTCGTTGATAAGTTATATGTGCCAGTAGTCGCTTTTATGTTCATCATCACTATGTAGAAGATGTTTTGCGTCAGAAGAAAAGACAACTGGATGCTCAGGAACGTTAACGATATATCGACTGAGAAATCTGGAAGCTTCTCTTGGAGGAATTGCTTCAGACATTTATCGTACAGTTTAAACCTTAACAAGACGAAACTTTTAACCAGATAGCGATCTAAGTGGGAGCTCTTTGGCAAAAAATAATCAAGTCTTTCCCGAAATGTGAGTCCTAAAAATAACTTTTTCTATTATTTTCTAAGTTTCATATGTCAGTTATGTAGTAATTTTCAATATCATCCTGATCAGTAGGGCAAATTACCTAAATGTTACGCCCTCAACGTCATTGGGGAAATATGACCTAGATTTTAAGTCCATTATATTTCTAATCACCACCACATATAGTCTTCTACGACTGAGATGTCACGAATTCTGGGACCGCTAACGACATATCTCGACTCGGACTGAAGACAAATATCACGAGAATGATCATTATTTTACAGAGCCTTCCCATAGTGACTTAAGTATACACATTGTCACTGGGTTTGATAATGTAAGAAATGAATACATAAATAAATATAATTTATGACGTTGAGTGTTAAGGAGACTGAAATATTATCATCATTCCACCGGGCGAAGCCGGGTACTACTGCTAGTCTAAAAGCACAAAGTTTGTCTGTCTGTTTGTCTGTTATGTATACAAATCCACACCGTTTCACCGATCTGAACCAAAATTTGTATACTTACCCTTTGGAACCCTGCGGGTAACCCTGTCAACTTTAAATTTCAGACAGACCACCCCATTCCCTGCATTTAGGCCCTTTTGCACAAATCTGCACCGTTTCACCGATCTGAACCAAAATTTGTATACCTACACTTTGGAAACCTGCGAGTAACACTATCCACTTAAAATTTCGGACAGACCACCCCATTCCCTGCATTTAGGCCCTTTGGTCCAAATCCACACCGTTTCAGCGATCAGAACCAAAATTCGTATTCTTACCCTTTGGTACGTTGCGAGTAACACTATCTACTTGAAATTGCGGACAGACCACTCCATTCCCTGCATTTAGGCCCTTTGTCCCAAATCCACACCGTTTCACCGATCTCAACCAAAATTTGTATATTTACCCTTTGGAACACTGCGACTAACACAGTCAGCTTTAAATTGCGGAGAGCCTACTCCATCCCCTGCATTTAGGCCCTTTTGCACAAATCTACACCGTTTCACCGATCCGAACCTAAATTTGTATACTTACCCTTTGGAACCCTGCGAGTAACACTGTCTACTTAAAATTTCGGACAGACCACCCCATTCCCTGCATTCAGGCCTTTTGGTCCAAATCTATACCGTTTCACCGATCAGAACCAAAATTCGCATTCTTACCCTTTGGTACCCTGCAAGTAACACTGTCTGCTTGAAATTGTGGACAGACCACTCCATTCCCTGCATTTAGGCCCTTTGGCAAAAATCTACCCTGTTTCACCGATCTGAACCAAATTTTACATACTCACCCTTTGGAACCCGACGTGTGACACTGTCTAAATGAAATTTCGGATAGACCATTTCATTTATTGCATTTAGGCTCTTTGGCAAAAATCTACATAGTTTCACCCATCTCAACCAATCTTTATGTAAGTTACTTTCCCTTTGGAACCCGACGAGTAACACTGTCTGCTTGAACATTCGGACAGAGCACTCCATTCCCTGTATTTAGACCCTTTGCCACAAATCTACATCGTTTCACCAATCTGGATCAAAATTTGTATACTTACTCTTTGTAACCCAACGAGCATCACTGTCCACTTTAAATTTCGGACAGATCACCCCTTTCCCTGCATTTAGGCCCTTTGGGACAAATCTACACCGTTTCACTGATCTGAACCAAATTGTTTATAATTACCCTTTGGAACCCGATGAGTAGCACCGTCGACATGAAATTTCGGACATACCAATCTATTCCCTGCATTTAGGCACATTGGCACAAATCTACACGGTTTCACCGATCTGAACCAAATTTTACATACTTACCCTTTGGAATTGGAAATGAACACTCCAGTTAATCTTTACCCTTTGAAACCCGATGAGTAACTCTGTCCACTTGAAATTTCTGACATACCTCTCCATTCTCTGCATTTAGCTCAGGAATCCCTCGGGGTTGCCAGCTTCCTAACTCACCTGCCATGAGCCCTTGAGGGTGTACCGGAAGTGTTGGGCTACACACACCCTGCCTTTTTGAGGGCCTTGAGCAGAAGAGAGGAGATATTATGAAATGGAAAAGAAGGCACCGAAGAATGAGGGCATCAGGAAAGATGAGACAATGGCCAATTAAGGCAGGAAATTGAAAGACTCCCTAGCCCTCGGATACCCTAATACAGTCGGGGTCGGAAGAGAACAAGAGTTGACCAAGGGAGGCCGATAGGAAGGAGAACTGAAAGGAGCCCGGCACCAGGAAGTAGAAGCAATGCCAGACTCAGCTGGGGTCCTGTGGTTGCCACCCCACGTCCCACAAGTTGTGAGACCCTGGGGGGGGGGCAGTTGTGAGAATAGCTTGCTGATTCATCGCGAGGTGACATGAGAGGACTTTCCAGAGCTGTCTATGCAGATGCCAGCACAGGGCCGTTGCTCAAGCCACTGTGGTGTTGTGAAAGAGTGAGTGATTCCCCGGCCAATCTAAATACGATGGGGAACCCCGAACGTGTGTAATCATATTTCGTCATCATCTGCGATCATCTCAAGTTGGTGCAGCTTGGACCCATATTCTTTGCCGAGCAGTACGCCATAAGCTCTTTCACTAGACGCATCGAGTACAGGTCTAAGCCAGAAAATAAGGTTGAGACTTTGGAAGACATCGACGCTAGACATCTGAATTACCTTTATCAGTTTTAAAATTACACCATGTTCGTTTAGTAGTCATTTTTTCATTACCTTATCAATATCATCATAAGTGCAAATGACCTAGATGTTACGCTCATCATACCACTAATCACCGCCGCATAAAGTCTTTCTCGACTGTGATTTTTAAAATATTTATTTTTATTACAGTACATTGTGTACATTATAAGTTGAAGTGTCAATTCTATACAGGTAGTAGTTTCCCTTATCCTCATCATAAGGGCAAATGACCTAGATGTTATGCATATTACACCATTAATCACCACACACAATAAGTCTTCCTCGCCTGTGAATTTTGAAGTATGTATTTCTATTACGGTAGTTTGTAAGATTGACGTGTCAATTCAACAGTAGTTTTCATTATCATCCTTATCAAAAGGGCAAATGACCTAGATATTATGCCCTCATTGTCTTTGGGGGCAAATGACCTAGATTTTAAGACCATTATATTTCTAAGGAGACTTTGATACATTATCATCATTCCACCGGGCGAAGCCGGGTACTACAGCTAGTTCCTTATATATTTGAGAGATGAGGCTTACAAAACATGGGAAGAAGAGGTAGTGGTGTTGCCATTGCACTGGCCGGTCTGCTTCAAAGGCTCACGTGATGCTTTCTCCCAAGGCCCTCCATAAGTAATGTATCTTAATAGACTATTAATTCGATGCATACATCTCCCCAATAGACATTTAGTCAAACAGTACCAGTCCTTTCTCTTTTCCGTGCTCTAACAGCTTAGACTTTCACGGCCGGCTTTCATAAGTGGATCACAGCCTACAAGCCCGGACGTACATACTCACCCCCTCTTACCGCAATCAGACCTCAAATTGTCGGGTATCGGAGAAAGTCACTTTAATCCCAACAAAGATGCCACAAAGAATAAGAGCATTGCTAATTGCACTGATAGCACGGGAAGGGGTCAGTGCAGTTACGTACGGTAACGTGCATAACACCAGCAGCAGTACCCGGCTTCGCCCAGTGGAATGATCATGAAGTCTCCTTAAGCTCCATGGTCGGATAACACTCATTGTTTACTACTACTATGAGAACTACTACTGAACTAACAAACAAGTGATTCCGTGATGAACTAAAGAGCCTACTTTTCTAAAAATGTAAGATTTATACCAATGATTGACTTCATCTTAATTATACCGACAAAAAAAATCAGGGACGCTCTGCGTGTTATGTAAAAGATGATGCCACAATCATATTGGCGGAGAAAATTTTTCCCTTCGAGAATATGAGGTTACTTTGTTACTTCCGGGCACACAATTCAAATTGACGAGATCGCCGTATTTGCCGAGCCAGAGTGCAAGCCGCTGGCCACTGCTGTGCTTCAGGCAAAGGAGGGGATGATAGACGCACTCGCAACTCGGCACCAGTGGACAGTGAACAGTTTGTTCTGCACACATTGGCTACTACTTTTGCGGCATAAATTGGTCACAATGGCTCCGTTTCGGTACACTAATGAAGAAATGGCTGATATGCACCTAGCTTTTAGCGCACTAAATGGCAAGGGGAGAGAAGCCGCACGGATTTATAGCTTCCGGCACCCTAATCGCCGCCAGCCTCGTCATTCAACCTTCATGTCAATTGACAGGCGACTGCGTGAAGGAGGGAGTTTTGTGCCTCAGCTAAACGTCGGTACAGGCCCCAGAGTTTGAAGAGGCTGTATTAGAAGAAATCAATGATAATCAGGGAACAGATTTATATGTAAATACATATCTCTTTGTGAAGCTAAACGTAATTATCTTTACAGATCATGGTGTGTGGAGTTGAAAAATGGAATATTTATTCTCCATATTTTGGAGTTTAGCACATAATATTCCATATTCTTAGTCATTAAGATCAATACATTCCATATTTTGGCAAAAAAGTATTAAATTCTACTAAATTACGGTAGCAGTCCTGTCAATAATGGAGAAACATTTCATATTTTAACTGGGGTGCAACTCATCATCACGCCTGTCCACGCCTGAGTTGATAAGGTAAGGTGATAAACGGCGTGGTGAAAGAGAGATGAGTGAACCCGGAAGAGGTGAAATCAGCTGAGCATCAGAATCACACATAACATGACTATGTCTGTCCCATAATTTCGTTACTCAGGAAAACCCATTCATCGACGATGTGCCAGTAGTTTCCGGACTATTTCGTAATTCGGGCATTCCCCTTGATGGCGCAATACCTCCATCTACTGTCATTCCTACCAGTCTGTGCACAAGTGTGAGGAATGACTTGATTTACATTCAGCATAAATTTTCATGTATCACAAAAACACTCAAAAGTCTCCAAAACCCACATCTCTCACTTTCTGAAAGTTTTGAAATTGTGAATAGAACTGTGGAACAGCTAAATCATGGTACAGGTAAAGTTGTAGATGTAGCAAAAATGAAGATGGACACTGTACTTTCAAAGAACCCTGGATATGAAAGAATGGGAAAGGTTGCTGCAATTATATGTGGAGATTTAAGTGTCAAGTTAACGTTGGATTTAACCCCAGCAGATGTTGTAAAGTTAAAATATGCCCCCATTACCTCTTTTGGTGTTGAACGAAGTTTCAGTCAATATACATCGGAACTTAGAGACAATAGGAGAAGATTCACTTTCCAGCACTTAAAAGAACATTTTGTGATCCATTGTTTTGGTAACAGAGATTAAAATATTTGTGTGTTCTT
Organism: Meconema thalassinum; assembly: GCA_946902985.2. NCBI lineage: Eukaryota > Metazoa > Arthropoda > Insecta > Orthoptera > Tettigoniidae > Meconema > Meconema thalassinum. The sequence goes on along the minus strand of OX336392.1, from coordinate 3,190,149 downwards.
CAAAGATCATATTAAAATGAGAAGTATGGTTCATGTAGATCTACTTTCTATAGCTTCTTTGAACTTTGATATCAAATAGAAATGATAGCTTTTTGTAATTTTAGGTCAATATATAATTCCATATCTCAATAAAAATTACTAAATATATATGTACATATTTCATGAATTATTAGTACATATAAATCCGTTCCCTGATGAAAATCCTTCAACCAGTACAAGATCTGTTGCGAGGATTGTTGGAGCTTCTCATGTGACGGTGTGGAGGACCAGCAATTGTACCCTTATCGGTGCAAGAACTAACATTTGCAAGGAGGGACTTAAACAGCTATGGAAATATTCCACACTTCTTGTCATTGCTCCTTTTCACGGATGAAGCTACGTTTACGAGAGAAGGCATGGCAAACTCCAGATATCGGCATTTTTGGGTGGATGAAAACCTCATGGGACAGTGGTTGGCTCATTCCAGCATAGGTTTAGTGTTAACATTTGGGCCGGCATTGTTGGTGACTATTTAATTGGCACGGAGTGTCCTTCCTCCTTGTCTGAATGGTGAGGAATACTACCGTTTCTAGGCAGAATCACTGCCTGATTTATTGGAAGATGTTCCCCTGCATACTTGGCAGCGAATGTGACTGTGTGACGCCATGTCACACGACACTTAAATGCTCATTATCCAGGAAGATGGGTAGGCCATGGTGGCCAGTTAATGGCCTCTGCGCTCGGCAGATTTAACTCCCATGAACCTTTTCTTCAGGGGTTACGTGAAGACTAATGTATGCGAACTCCGTAGAAAGACAAGATGAAATTATAACAAGAATCCAGGCATCTTTCCAGGTCATTCGTAACACACCACACATCCTGAACAGAGCAAGGCAGAGCACAGTGTGGAGTGCTGTGCTGTACCGGTACCAGCGCTGAGCAAGGCAGTGCTCAGTGTGGAGTGCTGTGCTGTACCGGTACCAGCACTGAGAAAGGCAGTGTGGAGTGCTTGTTGTACCGGTACCGGCGCTGAGCAATGCAGTGCACAGTGTGGAGTGCTGTACCAGTACTGGCACTGAGCAAGGCAGTTGTGTGGAGTGCTGTACCGGTACCGGCACCAGCGCTGAGCAAGGCAGTGCTCAGTGTGGAGTGCTGTGCTGTACCGGTACTGGCACTGAGAAAGGCAGTGTGGAGTGCTGTGCTGTACCGGTACTGGCACTGAGAAAGGCAGTGTGGAGTGCTGTGCTGTACCGGTACCGGCACTGAGCAAGGCAGTTGTGTGGAGTGCTGTATCGGTACTGGCACTGAGCAAGGCAGTTGTGTGGAGTTCTGTACCGGTACCGGCACCGGCACCAGCGCTGAGCAAGGCAGTGCTCAGTGTGGAGTGCTGTGCTGTACCGGTACTGGCACTGAGAAAGGCAGTGTGGAGTGCTGTGCTGTACCGGTAGCGGCACTGAGCAAGGCAGTTGTGTGGAGTGCTGTATCGGTACTGGCACTGAGCAAGGCAGTTGTGTGGAGTGCTGTACCGGTACCGGCACCAGCGCTGAGCAAGGCAGAGCTCAGTGTGGAGTGCTGTGCTGTACCGGTACTGGCACTGAGAAAGGCAGTGTGGAGTGCTGTGCTGTACCGGTACCGGCACTGAGCAAGGCAGTTGTGTGGAGTGCTGTATCGGTACTGGCACTGAGCAAGGCAGTGTGGAGTGCTGTGCTGTACCGGTACCGGCACTGAGCAAGGCAGTTGTGTGGAGTGCTGTATCGGTACTGGCACTGAGAAAGGCAGTGTGGAGTGCTGTGCTGTACTGTACCGGTACCGGCACTGAGCAAGGCAGTTGTGTGGAGTGCTGTATCAGTACTGACACTGAGCAAGGCAGTGTGGAGTGCTGTACCGGTACTGACATTGAGCAAGGCAGTGCACAGTGTGGAGTGCTGTACCGGTACTGGCACTGAGCAAGGCAGTGCACAGTGTGGAGTGCTGTACCGGCACCAGCGCTGAGCAAGGCCACAATTAATACTGACTTAAGGTTTATAATCTTCAGAACTCAGTATGTTAGAAATCGAAGTGAAGTGTTTAAAATTAGTGATTACATTTGTGTTTATCAGGGCCAGTGAAGGCTCTGTGTGTGATGAGATAAGATCATTCGCTAGGGCGGGTGAAATGATCTTGTAGCGGCAGCTACACTCAATAATATAACCTTAAAGGACATTCATCATCTTGGCTTACAGGATTGAGCCGCGTCGTATATCGATTATTATTTCCTGTAAGCCAAGGTGATAAACTAGACACCAGCCGCGAAAGTCTACGATCTAATCTTAAAGGACATTATTCAAATGTATTATGTTTATGGCTCTAAAAAGAATCACATTTGAACAACTCTCTTCTCAAGAATCATCACAGAGAATATCTCCCCGTGACCAGAACAGCCATCTTGCGTCCAAATGTTTCAATAGTTGGACGGAGGAACCATATTTCATGTAGTGTGACTAGAACCATGCACCAAGATATGTAAAGGAGGGGCAGCGATTCCGGATCTAAAACGGAAATTTGTTACCACGTGAAAATTAAGATATAATTATTGTTAGGACCGACTCATACTAAAAGTAATGAAAAATGAGATGACATTTTAAGTGTTGAACCAGAGAATTAAATTGTTTAACCAGAGATAAAAAGGGAACTATCATGAGATTGCCTAACTTTATCCGACCTCAGAGTTGTAGAAAATGCCAAGGCGAGATTCTTAAAAATAACTTTGGGAATCTCAAGAATGTCACACTCCAGGCTAACATATGAATTAGCTGGAGAAACTTTTCTTACTGAAGATTTAGGATTTAGATTACAACTGCCATCTACAAGTCAAGAACAGGAGTTCCTAAGGATGAGACAGAGAGAGCTATGTCCAACACTGAGATGAGGAGACTTGCATCATAAGCTGTGCGTTTGTGTGCGTATTATTCCTTGTTGGAATACTCCAAAATGTAATGCACATTTGTGCGCAGTTCCTTTATCAACGGTAAACTTGTTAAGATATTATGTCCCTTGTCCTAGAACATTTAAGTAAGAGTCAGTTCCTGAAAACACAATTTTCCTAAAATAATCCTTAAATTAGGTCCATGTGGAATTAATAATAATTGTGAAAAAACGGGTTCCCTTGAATTAAAGAATATTTCGACTGTAATGAGAGATACAGGTCTTGTTGTGATAAAAATGTTTAGAATGGTACTGTACGGTATTTTGTGCATGTGTAATTAATTTGAAGGTGAAATGAAGCCGCATTTGATACCGTAATGGTGAATACATGAGACAATCTGAATGAGATTTTAACAGCCTGTGAAAGCTGGGAACAATGGAGAGGGGGGGGAAGAGATGAATGTCAGTTATCATCCTTAAGAGGGATTAAACTCAATTGTAAAATTTTGTCTTGCAATCAGAAGATTATTATGAGAGTGATGTTAGTGGAGAGTATTTTGAATGTCGTTAAGGATTCCTGTGGGGGATCCGTAATGAAGGTCATGGGAGACCTTAATCCTTGCTCAAGATCCTTGTATTTGTGTTGCGAACTGTGGGAGAACGTACTACACCCCGAACTGAGTCGCCAAGCAGGCAAGGCACATGTATCCAATTGTTGGATTGGGTGCGGTACTCCATCTTCTTTTATTGAGGCACAGACCATATTCCGCACTCTTGTGTTTCACGTTGGAGATCAAGTTTCCTCTCAGCAGCCAACATAGTGGCTGGTGCAGGTCTGACGTTACAGTGTCCATCACAAGAATGAACAGCAGTGGTGGACACCTACGGTGCTAAGACAATGCTCCTTGGTTCTGCGTAAAGCAGCTGAAGGTGTTCTGGGAAGCCGCGTTGCTAAGCAGATTAGGTCATGTGGTACCCAATCAAAAGCCTTCTGAAGGTCGAGGAAAGCAAAGGCTTATTTTTTATGGAGTATTTCTCAACCGGTAGCTGTACAGCGAAGATTGCATCTGTTCTGTTGTACCGCAGTTTCTCACAAAGACTGCTTGGTTCCTTGTGATTTCGGCAATCGTACGAATTCTTTTGTCAAGGATACACTCAAAAACTTTCTTTGCGTGACACAGAAGTCTGATCGGGCGGTAATTTGAACATTCGGCAGGGCTTCTATTCTTTAGGAAGATTGGTACAGTGATACTCCATTGCCAATCTGTTGGTATTCGACCTTCTTTGGTAATCTGATTGAAGAATTGTGTTAACCATCCTGCAGCATCCCACTCCTTAGAACACCATAACTCTGCTGGAAGATAATCGGGACCAGTGGCTTTCCCAGGCTTCATCTCCTTCAGAGCAGCCTCAACTTCGGCAATGTCGATCTCCTTGAACCTATCTAGAATAATGACGAAATTAATTTGGTAATACGGACATTAAGTCAACACCAGGTGGCTATGATAAGACCTAGATTGCAATGTGGTGCATTGTATTTGTTTTTATAATGATATTTATGCTGGTTTTTTTAGGGATCATCAAGTGAATTCATTAATTATTAAGGATTTCTCAGTGCGAGTGCTTATTGTCTTCTAGAAGGGTACTTTCTTGTTGGAATGGTTTCATCAATTTGTGGACTGTGTTTCGATATCCTAGATAGCTGCCATGTTGTTTATATAGCCTTGATTGGATATTTTTGTAGTTCCTTGTTTCAACGGGGGCATGTCTCTGAAATCCCAAAGCTGCCTATATAGCGACTGTAATGAATAACGAAATATACCCGTATGCCTTTATATGGTGATAGATCTTACCAGGACACAATCATCGTTTGAATATGTAAGGTTATGTACACAAACGCATGAATCCTGCAGTTCTAGCTACACGATACGATATTACATTACCTCAAGATTTTTGTATTTTTTTTTCTAAAAGATTCAACGCACGCACTCCTATATAGTGTTTGGTGATCCGAACCTTTTATATTCTGCCTTTTTTGTCCATATGATCCTTTTTGATAGGTCTCTTCAGTAGGTATATTTTAATGACTGGTGAGAGTATGTCATCCTTTCCTTAATCGTGGTGCACCCTGCTGTAAACTGACGAGGCTCTGGCGTCCGAGTGTCATCCTTTCCTTACTCGTGGTGCACCCTGCTGTAAACTGACGAGGCTCTGGCGTCTGAGTGTCATCCTTTCCTTACTCGTGGTGCACCCTGCTGTAAACTGACGAGGCTCTGGCGTCCGAGTGGCATCCTTTCCTTACTCGTGGTGTACCCTGCTGTAAACTGACGAGGCTCTGGTGTCCGAGTGTCATCCTTTCCTTACTCGTGGTGCACCCTGCTGTAAACTGACGAGGCTCTGGCGTCCGAGTGTCATCCTTTCCTTACTCGTGGTGCACCCTGCTGTAAACTGACGAGGCTCTGGCGTCCGAGTGGCATCCTTTCCTTACTCGTGGTGCACCCTGCTGTAAACTGACGAGGCTCTGGCGTCCGAGTGTCATCCTTTCCTTACTCGTGGTGTACCCTGCTGTAAACTGACGAGGCTCTGGCGTCCGAGTGTCATCCTTTCCTTACTCGTGGTGCACCCTGCTGTAAACTGACGAGGCTCTGGCGTCCGAGTGTCATCCTTTCCTTACTCGTGGTGCACCCTGCTGTAAACTGACGAGGCTCTGGTGTCCGAGTGTCATCCTTTCCTTACTCGTGGTGCACCCTGCTGTAAACTGACGAGGCTCTGGTGTCCGAGTGTCATCCTTTCCTTACTCGTGGTGCACCCTGCCGTAAACTGACGAAGCTCTGGTGTCTGAGTGTCATCCTTTCCTTACTCGTGGTGCACCCTGCTGTAAACTGACGAGGCTCTGGCGTCCGAGTGGCATCCTTTCCTTACTCGTGGTGCACCCTGCTGTAAACTGACGAGGCTCTGGCGTCCGAGTGTCATCCTTTCCTTACTCGTGGTGCACCCTGCCGTAAACTGACGAAGCTCTGGTGTCTGAGTGTCATCCTTTCCTTACTCGTGGTGCACCCTGCTGTAAACTGACGAGGCTCTGGCGTCCGAGTGTCATCCTTTCCTTACTCGTGGTGCACCCTGCTGTAAACTGACGAGGCTCTGGTGTCTGAGTGTCATCCTTTCCTTACTCGTGGTGCACCCTGCTGTAAACTGATGAGGCTCTGGTGTCTGAGTGTCATCCTTTCCTTACTCTTGGTGCACCCTGCCGTAAACTGATGAGGCTCTGGCGTCTGAGTGTCATCCTTTCCTTACTCTTGGTGCACCCTGCCGTAAACTGATGAGGCTCTGGCGTCCGAGTGTCATCCTTTCCTTACTCGTGGTGCACCCTGCTGTAAACTGATGAGGCTCTGGTGTCTGAGTGTCATCCTTTCCTTACTCGTGGTGCACCCTGCTGTAAACTGACAAGGCTCTGGCGTCCGAGTGTCATCCTTTCCTTACTCGTGGTGCACCCTGCTGTAAACTGATGAGGCTCTGGCGTCCGAGTGTCATCCTTTCCTTACTCGTGGTGCACCCTGCTGTAAACTGATGAGGCTCTGGTGTCTGAGTGTCATCCTTTCCTTACTCGTGGTGCACCCTGCTGTAAACTGACGAAGCTCTGGCGTCCGAGTGTCATCCTTTCCTTACTCGTGGTGCACCCTGCTGTAAACTGATGAGGCTCTGGTGTCTGAGTGTCATCCTTTCCTTACTCTTGGTGCACCCTGCTGTAAACTGACGAGGCTCTGGCGTCCGAGTGTCATCCTTTCCTTACTCGTGGTGCACCCTGCTGTAAACTGATGAGGCTCTGGTGTCTGAGTGTCATCCTTTCCTTACTCTTGGTGCACCCTGCCGTAAACTGACGAGTCTCTGGCGTCCGAGTGTCATCCTTTCCTTACTCGTGGTGCACCCTGCTGTAAACTGATGAGGCTCTGGTGTCTGAGTGTCATCCTTTCCTTACTCTTGGTGCACCCTGCTGTAAACTGACGAGGCTCTGGCGTCCGAGTGTCATCCTTTCCTTACTCGTGGTGCACCCTGCTGTAAACTGACGAGGCTCTGGCGTCCGAGTGGCATCCTTTCCTTACTCGTGGTGCACCCTGCTGTAAACTGACGAGGCTCTGGCGTCTGAGTGTCATCCTTTCCTTACTCGTGGTGCATCCTGCTGTAAACTGACGAGGCTCTGGTGTCTGAGTGTCATCCTTTCCTTACTCGTGGTGCACCCTGCTGTAAACTGACGAGGCTCTGGCGTCCGAGTGTCATCCTTTCCTTACTCGTGGTGCACCCTGCTGTAAACTGACGAGGCTCTGGCGTCCGAGTGGCATCCTTTCCTTACTCGTGGTGCACCCTGCTGTAAACTGATGAGGCTCTGGCGTCCGAGTGTCATCCTTTCCTTACTCGTGGTGCACCCTGCTGTAAACTGACGAGTCTCTGGTGTCCGAGTGTCATCCTTTCCTTACTCGTGGTGCACCCTGCTGTAAACTGACGAGGCTCTGGCGTCTGAGTGTCATCCTTTCCTTACTCGTGGTGCACCCTGCTGTAAACTGACGAGGCTCTGGTGTCCGAGTGGCATCCTTTCCTTACTCGTGGTGCACCCTGCTGTAAACTGACGAGGCTCTGGCGTCCGAGTGGCATCCTTTCCTTACTCGTGGTGCACCCTGCTGTAAACTGTTGAGGCTCTGGCGTCCGAGTGGCATCCTTTCCTTACTCGTGGTGCACCCTGCTGTAAACTGACGAGGCTCTGGCGTCCGAGTGTCATCCTTTCCTTACTCGTGGTGCACCCTGCCGTAAACTGACGAGGCTCTGGCGTCCGAGTGTCATCCTTTCCTTACTCGTGGTGCACCGTGCTGTAAACTGACGAGGCTCTGGCGTCCGAGTGTCATCCTTTCCTTACTCGTGGTGCACCCTGCTGTAAACTGACGAGGCTCTGGCGTCCGAGTGTCATCCTTTCCTTACTCGTGGTGCACCCTGCCGTAAACTGACGAGGCTCTGGTGTCTGAGTGTCATCCTTTCCTTACTCGTGGTGCACCCTGCTGTAAACTGACGAGGCTCTGGCGTCCGAGTGTCATCCTTTCCTTACTCGTGGTGCACCCTGCTGTAAACTGACGAGGCTCTGGCGTCCGAGTGTCATCCTTTCCTTACTCGTGGTGCACCCTGCTGTAAACTGACGAGGCTCTGGCGTCCGAGTGTCATCCTTTCCTTACTCGTGGTGCACCCTGCTGTAAACTGACGAGGCTCTGGCGTCCAAGTGTCATCCTTTCCTTACTCGTGGTGCACCCTGCTGTAAACTGACAAAGCTCTGGCGTCCGAGTGTCATCCTTTCCTTACTCGTGGTGCATCCTGCCGTAAACTGACGAGGCTCTGGCGTCTGAGTGTCATCCTTTCCTTACTCGTGGTGCACCCTGCCGTAAACTGACGAGGCTCTAGCGTCCGAGTGTCATCCTTTCCTTACTCGTGGTGCATCCTGCTGTAAACTGACGAGGCTCTGGTGTCCGAGTGTCATCCTTTCCTTACTCGTGGTGCACCCTGCTGTAAACTGACGAGTCTCTGGCGTCCGAGTGTCATCCTTTCCTTACTCGTGGTGCACCCTGCTGTAAACTGACGAGTCTCTGGTGTCTGAGTGTCATCCTTTCCTTACTCGTGGTGCACCCTGCTGTAAAGTGACGAGGCTCTGGCGTCCGAGTGTCATCCTTTCCTTACTCGTGGTGCACCCTGCTGTAAACTGACGAGGCTCTGGCGTCCGAGTGTCATCCTTTCCTTACTCGTGGTGCACCCTGCTGTAAACTGACGAGTATCTGGCGTCCGAGTGTCATCCTTTCCTTACTCGTGGTGCACCCTGCTGTAAACTGACGAGGCTCTGGCGTCCAAGTGTCATCCTTTCCTTACTCGTGGTGCACCCTGCTGTAAACTGACGAGGCTCTGGCGTCCGAGTGTCATCCTTTCCTTACTCGTGGTGCACCCTGCTGTAAACTGACGAGGCTCTAGCGTCCGAGTGTCATCCTTTCCTTACTCGTGGTGCACCCTGCTGAAAACAGACGAGGCTCTGGCGTCTGAGTGTCATCCTTTCCTTACTCGTGGTGCGCCCTGCTGTAAACTGACGAGGCTCTGGCGTCCGAGTGTCATCCTTTCCTTACTCGTGGTGCACCCTGCTGTAAACTGACGAGGCTCTGGCGTCTGAGTGTCATCCTTTCCTTACTCGTGGTGCACCCTGCTGTAAACTGACGAGGCTCTGGCGTCCGAGTGTCATCCTTTCCTTACTCGTGGTGCACCCTGCTGTAAACTGACGAGGCTCTGATGTCCGAGTGTCATCCTTTCCTTACTCGTGGTGCACCCTGCTGTAAACTGACGAGGCTCTGGCGTCCAAGTGTCATCCTTTCCTTACTCGTGGTGCACCCTGCTGTAAACTGACGAGGCTCTGGCGTCCGAGTGTCATCCTTTCCTTACTCGTGGTGTACCCTGCTGTAAACTGACGAGGCTCTGGCGTCCGAGTGTCATCCTTTCCTTACTCGTGGTGCACCCTGCTGTAAACTGACGAAGCTCTAGCGTCCGAGTGTCATCCTTTCCTTACTCGTGGTGCACCCTGCTGTAAACTGACGAGGCTCTGGCGTCCGAGTGTCATCCTTTCCTTACTCGTGGTGCACCCTGCTGTAAACTGACGAGGCTCTGGCGTCCGAGTGTCATCCTTTCCTTACTCGTGGTGCACCCTGCTGTAAACTGACGAGGCTCTGGCGTCCGAGTGTCATCCTTTCCTTACTCGTGGTGCACCCTGCTGTAAACTGACGAGGCTCTGATGTCCGAGTGTCATCCTTTCCTTACTCGTGGTGCACCCTGCTGTAAACTGATGAGGCTCTGGTGTCCGAGTGTCATCCTTTCCTTACTCGTGGTGCACCCTGCTGTAAACTGACGAGGCTCTAGCGTCCGAGTGTCATCCTTTCCTTACTCGTGGTGCACCCTGCTGTAAACTGACGAGGCTCTGGCGTCCGAGTGTCATCCTTTCCTTACTCGTGGTGCACCCTGCTGTAAACTGACGAGGCTCTGGTGTCCGAGTGTCATCCTTTCCTTACTCGTGGTGCACCCTGCTGTAAACTGACGAGGCTCTGGCGTCCGAGTGTCATCCTTTCCTTACTCGTGGTGCACCCTGCTGTAAACTGACGAGGCTCTGGCGTCCGAGTGTCATCCTTTCCTTACTCGTGGTGCACCCTGCTGTAAACTGACGAGGCTCTGGCGTCCGAGTGTCATCCTTTCCTTACTCGTGGTGCACCCTGCTGTAAACTGACGAGTCTCTGGCGTCCGAGTGTCATCCCTTCCTTACTCGTGGTGCTCCCTGCTGTAAACTGACGAGTCTCTGGCGTCCGAGTGGCATCCTTTCCTTACTCGTGGTGCACCCTGCTGTAAACTGATGAGGCTCTGGCGTCCGAGTGTCATCCTTTCCTTACTCGTGGTGCACCCTGCTGTAAACTGACGAGGCTCTGGCGTCCGAGTGTCATCCTTTCCTTACTCGTGGTGCACCCTGCTGTAAACTGACGAGGCTCTGGCGTCCGAGTGTCATCCTTTCCTTACTCGTGGTGCACCCTGCTGTAAACTGACGAGGCTCTGGTGTCCGAGTGTCATCCTTTCCTTACTCGTGGTGCACCCTGCTGTAAACTGACGAGGCTCTGGCGTCCGAGTGTCATCCTTTCCTTACTCGTGGTGCACCCTGCCGTAAACTGATGAGGCTCTGGCGTCCGAGTGTCATCCTTTCCTTACTCGTGGTGCACCCTGCCGTAAACTGACGAGGCTCTGGCGTCCGAGTGTCATCCTTTCCTTACTCGTGGTGCACCCTGCCGTAAACTGATGAGGCTCTGGCGACCGAGTGTCATCCTTTCCTTACTCGTGGTGCACCCTGCCGTAAACTGACGAGGCTCTAGCGTCCGAGTGTCATCCTTTCCTTACTCGTGGTGCATCCTGCTGTAAACTGACGAGTCTCTGGTGTCCGAGTGTCATCCTTTCCTTACTCGTGGTGCACCCTGCTGTAAACTGACGAGTCTCTGGTGTCCGAGTGTCATCCTTTCCTTACTCGTGGTGCACCCTGCCGTAAACTGACGAGGCTCTGGCGTCCGAGTGTCATCCTTTCCTTACTCGTGGTGCACCCTGCTGTAAACTGATGAGGCTCTGGCATCCGAGTGTCATCCTTTCCTTACTCGTGGTGCACCCTGCTGTAAACTGACGAGGCTCTGGCATCCGAGTGTCATCCTTTCCTTACTCGTGGTGCACCCTGCCGTAAACTGACGAGGCTCTGGCATCCGAGTGTCATCCTTTCCTTACTCGTGGTGCACCCAGCTGTAAACTGACGAGGGTCTGGCATCCGAGTGTCATCCTTTCCTTACACGTGGTGCACCCTGCTGTAAACTGATGAGGCTCTGGCGTCCGAGTGTCATCCTTTCCTTACTCGTGGTGCACCCTGCTGTAAACTGACGAGGCTCTGGCGTCCGAGTGTCATCCTTTCCTTACTCGTGGTGCACCCTGCTGTAAACTGACGAGGCTCTGGTGTCCGAGTGTCATCCTTTCCTTACTCGTGGTGCACCCTGCTGTAAACTGACGAGGCTCTGGCGTCCGAGTGTCATCCTTTCCTTACTCGTGGTGCACCCTGCTGTAAACTGACGAGGCTCTGGTGTCCGAGTGTCATCCTTTCCTTACTCGTGGTGCACCCTGCCGTAAACTGACGAAGCTCTGGCGTCCGAGTGTCATCCTTTCCTTACTCGTGGTGCACCCTGCTGTAAACTGACGAGGCTCTGGTGTCCGAGTGTCATCCTTTCCTTACTCGTGGTGCACCCTGCCACAAACTGACGAAGCTCTGGCGTCCGAGTGTCATCCTTTCCTTACTCGTGGTGCATCCTGCTGTAAACTGACGAGGCTCTGGCGTCCGAGTGTCATCCTTTCCTTACTCGTGGCGCACCCTGCTGTAAACTGACGAGGCTCTGGCGTCCGAGTGTCATCCTTTCCTTACTCGTGGTGCACCCTGCTGTAAACTGACGAGTCTCTGGCGTCCGAGTGGCATCCTTTCCTTACTCGTGGTGCACCCTGCTGTAAACTGACGAGTCTCTGGCGTCCGAGTGGCATCCTTTCCTTACTCGTGGTGCACCCTGCTGTAAACTGACGAGGCTCTGGCGTCCGAGTGGCATCCTTTCCTTACTCGTGGTGCACCCTGCTGTAAACTGATGAGGCTCTGGCGTCCGAGTGTCATCCTTTCCTTACTCGTGGTGCATCCTGCTGTAAACTGACGAGGCTCTGGTGTCCGAGTGGCATCCTTTCCTTACTCGTGGTGCACCCTGCTGTAAACTGACGAGGCTCTGGTGTCCGAGTGGCATCCTTTCCTTACTCGTGGTGCATCCAGCTGTAAACTGAGGAGGCTCTGGCGTCCGAGTGTCATCCTTTCCTTACTCGTGGTGCACCCTGCTGTAAACTGACGAGGCTCTGGCGTCCGAGTGTCATCCTTTCCTTACTCGTGGTGCACCCTGCTGTAAACTGACGAGGCTCTGGTGTCCGAGTGTCATCCTTTCCTTACTCGTGGTGCACCCTGCTGTAAACTGACGAAGCTCTGGCGTCCGAGTGTCATCCTTTCCTTACTCGTGGTGCACCCTGCCGTAAACTGACGAGGCTCTGGTGTCCGAGTGTCATCCTTTCCTTACTCGTGGTGCACCCTGCTGTAAACTGACGAGGCTCTGGCGTCCGAGTGTCATCCTTTCCTTACTCGTGGTGCACCCTGCTGTAAACTGACGAGGCTCTGGCGTCCGAGTGTCATCCTTTCCTTACTCGTGGTGCATCCTGCTGTAAACTGACGAGGCTCTGGTGTCCGAGTGTCATCCTTTCCGTACTCGTGGTGCACCCTGCTGTAAACTGACGAGGCACTGGCGTCTGAGTGTCATCCTTTCCTTACTCGTGGTGCACCCTGCTGTAAACTGACGAGGCTCTGGCGTCCGAGTGTCATCCTTTCCTTACTCGTGGTGCACCCTGCCGTAAACTGACGAGGCTCTGGCGTCCGAGTGTCATCCTTTCCTTACTCGTGGTGCACCCTGCTGTAAACTGACGAGGCTCTGGGGTCCGAGTAGCATCCTTTCCTTACTCGTGGTGCACCCTGCCGTAAACTGACGAGGCTCTGGCGTCTGAGTGTCATCCTTTCCTTACTCTTGGTGCACCCTGCTGTAAACTGACGAGTCTCTGGCGTCCGAGTGTCATCCTTTCCTTACTCGTGGTGCATCCTGCTGTAAACTGACGAGGCTCTGGTGTCCGAGTGTCATCCTTTCCTTACTCGTGGTGCACCCTGCTGTAAACTGACGAGGCTCTGGCGTCCGAGTGTCATCCTTTCCTTACTCTTGGTGCACCCTGCTGTAAACTGATGAGGCTCTGGCGTCCGAGTGTCATCCTTTCCTTACTCTTGGTGCACCCTGCTGTAAACTGACGAGGCTCTGGCGTCCGAGTGTCATCCTTTCCTTACTCTTGGTGCACCCTGCTGTAAACTGACGAGGCTCTGGCGTACGAGTGGCATCCTTTCCTTACTCGTGGTGCACCCTGCTGTAAACTGACGAGTCTCTGGCGTCCGAGTGTCATCCTTTCCTTACTCGTGGTGCACCCTGCCGTAAACTGACGAGGCTCTGGCGTCCGAGTGTCATCCTTTCCTTACTCGTGGTGCACCCTGCTGTAAACTGACGAGTCTCTGATGTCCGAGTGGCATCCTTTCCTTACTCGTGGTGCACCCTGCTGTAAACTGACGAGGCTCTGGTGTCTGAGTGTCATCCTTTCCTTACTCGTGGTGCACCCTGCCGTAAACTGACGAGGCTCTGGCGTCCGAGTGTCATTCTTTCCTTACTCGTGGTGCACCCTGCTGTAAACTGACGAGGCTCTGGCGTCCGAGTGTCATCCTTTCCTTACTCTTGGTGCACCCTGCTGTAAACTGACGAGTCTCTGGCGTCCGAGTGTCATCCTTTCCTTACTCGTGGTGCATCCTGCTGTAAACTGACGAGGCTCTGGTGTCCGAGTGTCATCCTTTCCTTACTCGTGGTGCACCCTGCTGTAAACTGACGAGTCTCTGGTGTCCGAGTGGCATCCTTTCCTTACTCGTGGTGCACCCTGCTGTAAACTGACGAGTCTCTGGTGTCCGAGTGTCATCCTTTCCTTACTCGTGGTGCACCCTGCTGTAAACTGACGAGGCTCTGGTGTCTGAGTGTCATCCTTTCCTTACTCGTGGTGCATCCTGCTGTAAACTGACGAGTCTCTGATGTCCGAGTGGCATCCTTTCCTTACTCGTGGTGCACCCTGCTGTAAACTGACGAGGCTCTGGTGTCTGAGTGTCATCCTTTCCTTACTCGTGGTGCACCCTGCCGTAAACTGACGAGGCTCTGGCGTCCGAGTGTCATCCTTTCCTTACTCGTGGTGCACCCTGCTGTAAACTGACGAGTCTCTGGTGTCCGAGTGTCATCCTTTCCTTACTCGTGGTGCACCCTGCTGTAAACTGACGAGGCTCTGGCGTCCGAGTGTCATCCTTTCCTTACTCGTGGTGCACCCTGCTGTAAACTGACGAGGCTCTGGCGTCCGAGTGTCATCCTTTCCTTACTCGTGGTGCACCCTGCCGTAAACTGACGAGGCTCTGGTGTCCGATTGTCATCCTTTCCTTACTCGTGGTGCACCCTGCTGTAAACTGACGAGGCTCTGGCGTCCGAGTGTCATCCTTTCCTTACTCGTGGTGCACCCTGCTGTAAACTGACGAGGCTCTGGCGTCCGAGTGTCATCCTTTCCTTACTCGTGGTGCACCCTGCTGTAAACTGACGAGGCTCTGGTGTCCGAGTGTCATCCTTTCCTTACTCGTGGTGCACCCTGCTGTAAACTGACGAGGCTCTGGCGTCCGAGTGTCATCCTTTCCTTACTCGTGGTGCACCCTGCTGTAAACTGACGAGGCTCTGGTGTCCGAGTGTCATCCTTTCCTTACTCGTGGTGCACCCTGCCGTAAACTGACGAGGCTCTGGCGTCCGAGTGTCATCCTTTCCTTACTCGTGGTGCACCCTGCTGTAAACTGATGAGGCTCTGGCGTCCGAGTGTCATCCTTTCCTTACTCGTGGTGCACCCTGCTGTAAACTGACGAGGCTCTGGCGTCCGAGTGTCATCCTTTCCTTACTCGTGGTGCATCCTGCTGTAAACTGACGAGGCTCTGGCGTCCGAGTGTCATCCTTTCCTTACTCGTGGTGCACCCTGCTGTAAACTGACGAGGCTCTGGCGTCCGAGTGGCATCCTTTCCTTACTCGTGGTGCACCCTGCCGTAAACTGACGAGGCTCTGGCGTCCGAGTGTCATCCTTTCCTTACTCGTGGTGCGCCCTGCTGTAAACTGACGAGGCTCTGGCGTCCGAGTGGCATCCTTTCCTTACTCGTGGTGCACCCTGCTGTAAACTGACGAGTCTCTGGCGTCCGAGTGTCATCCTTTCCTTACTCGTGGTGCACCCTGCTGTAAACTGACGAGTCTCTGGCGTCCGAGTGGCATCCTTTCCTTACTCGTGGTGCACCCTGCTGTAAACTGACGAGGCTCTGGCGTCCGAGTGGCATCCTTTCCTTAATCGTGGTGCACCCTGCTGTAAACTGACGAGGCTCTGGCGTCCGAGTGTCATCCTTTCCTTACTCGTGGTGCACCCTGCCGTAAACTGACGAGGCTCTGGCGTCCGAGTGTCATCCTTTCCTTACTCGTGGTGCACCCTGCCGTAAACTGACGAGGCTCTGGCGTCCGAGTGTCATCCTTTCCTTACTCGTGGTGCACCCTGCTGTAAACTGACGAGGCTCTGGCGTCCGAGTGTCATCCTTTCCTTACTCGTGGTGCACCCTGCCGTAAACTGACGAGGCTCTGGCGTCCGAGTGTCATCCTTTCCTTACTCGTGGTCCACCCTGCTGTAAACTGATGAGGCTCTGGCGTCCGAGTGTCATCCTTTCCTTACTCGTGGTGCACCCTGCTGTAAACTGACAAAGCTCTGGCGTCTGAGTGTCATCCTTTCCTTACTCGTGGTGCACCCTGCTGTAAACTGACGAGGCTCTGGCGTCCGAGTAGCATCCTTTCCTTACTCGTGGTGCACCCTGCTGTAAACTGACGAGGCTCTGGCGTCCGAGTGTCATCCTTTCCTTACTCGTGGTGCACCCTGCTGTAAACTGACGAGGCTCTGGCGTCCGAGTGTCATCCTTTCCTTACTCGTGGTGCACCCTGCTGTAAACTGACGAGGCTCTGGCGTCTGAGTGTCATCCTTTCCTTACTCGTGGTGCACCCTGCTGTAAACTGACGAGGCTCTGGCGTCCGAGTGTCATCCTTTCCTTACTCGTGGTGCACCCTGCTGTAAACTGACGAGGCTCTGGCGTCCGAGTGTCATCCTTTCCTCACTCGTGGTGCACCCTGCTGTAAACTGACGATGCTCTGGCGTCTGAGTAGCATCCTTTCCTTACTCGTGGTGCACCCTGCTGTAAACTGACGAGGCTCTGGCGTCCGAGTGTCATCCTTTCCTTACTCGTGGTGCACCCTGCTGTAAACTGACGAGGCTCTGGCGTCCGAGTGTCATCCTTTCCTTGCTCGTGGTGCACCCTGCTGTAAACTGACGAGGCTCTGGCGTCCGAGTGTCATCCTTTCCTTACTCGTGGTGCACCCTGCTGTAAACTGACGAGGCTCTGGCGTCTGAGTGTCATCCTTTCCTTACTCGTGGTGCACCCTGCTGTAAACTGACGAGGCTCTGGCGTCCGAGTGTCATCCTTTCCTTACTCGTGGTGCACCCTGCTGTAAACTGACGATGCTCTGGCGTCCGAGTGTCATCCTTTCCTTACTCGTGGTGCATCCTGCTGTAAACTGAGGAGGCTCTGGCGTCCGAGTGTCATCCTTTCCTTACTCGTGGTGCATCTTCTGTAAACTGACGAGGCTCTGGCGTCTGAGTGTCATCCTTTCCTTACTCGTGGTGCATCCTGCTGTAAACTGACGAGGCTCTGGCGTCCGAGTGTCATCCTTTCCTTACTCGTGGTGCATCCTGCTGTAAACTGAGGAGGCTCTGGCGTCCGAGTGTCATCCTTTCCTTACTCGTGGTGCACCCTGCTGTAAACTGACGAGGCTCTGGCGTCCGAGTGTCATCCTTTCCTTACTCGTGGTGCACCCTGCTGTAAACTGACGAGGCTCTGGCGTCCGAGTGGCATCCTTTCCTTACTCGTGGTGCACCCTGCTGTAAACTGACGAGGCTCTGGCGTCCGAGTGTCATCCTTTCCTTACTCGTGGTGCACCCTGCTGTAAACTGACAAGGCTCTGGCGTCCGAGTGGCATCCTTTCCTTACTCGTGGTGCACCCTGCTGTAAACTGACGAGGCTCTGGCGTCCGAGTGTCATCCTTTCCTTACTCGTGGTGCACCCTGCTGTAAACTGACGAGGCTCTGGCGTCCGAGTGTCATCCTTTCCTTACTCGTGGTGCACCCTGCTGTAAACTGACGAGGCTCTGGCGTCCGAGTGTCATCCTTTCCTTACTCGTGGTACACCCTGCTGTAAACTGACGAGGCTCTGGCGTCCGAGTGGCATCCTTTCCTTACTCGTGGTGCACCCTGCTGTAAACTGACGAGGCTCTGGCGTCCGAGTGTCATCCTTTCCTTACTCGTGGTGCACCCTGCTGTAAACTGACGAGTCTCTGGCGTCCGAGTGTCATCCTTTCCTTACTCGTGGTGCACCCTGCTGTAAACTGACGAGGCTCTGGCGTCCGAGTGTCATCCTTTCCTTACTCGTGGTGCACCCTGCTGGAAACTGACGAGGCTCTGGCGTCCGAGTGTCATCCTTTCCTTACTCGTGGTGCACCCTGCTGTAAACTGACGAGGCTCTGGCGTCCAAGTGGCATCCTTTCCTTACTCGTGGTGCACCCTGCTGTAAACTGACGAGGCTCTGGCGTCCGAGTGTCATCCTTTCCTTACTCGTGGTGCACCCTGCTGTAAACTGACGAGGCTCTGGTGTCTGAGTGTCATCCTTTCCTTACTCGTGGTGCACCCTGCTGTAAACTGACGAGGCTCTGGCGTCCGAGTGTCATCCTTTCCTTACTCGTGGTGCACCCTGCCGTAAACTGACGAGGCTCTAGCGTCCGAGTGTCATCCTTTCCTTACTCGTGGTGCACCCTGCTGTAAACTGATGAGGCTCTGGTGTCTGAGTGTCATCCTTTCCTTACTCGTGGTGCACCCTGCTGTAAACTGACGAGTCTCTGGCGTCCGAGTGTCATCCTTTCCTTACTCGTGGTGCACCCTGCTGTAAACTGACGAGTCTCTGGCGTCCGAGTGTCATCCTTTCCTTACTCGTGGTGCATCCTGCTGTAAACTGACGAGGCTCTGGCGTCCGAGTGTCATCCTTTCCTTACTCGTGGTGCACCCTGCTGTAAACTGACGAGGCTCTGGTGTCCGAGTGTCATCCTTTCCTTACTCGTGGTGCACCCTGCTGTAAACTGACGAGGCTCTGGCGTCCGAGTGTCATCCTTTCCTTACTCGTGGTGCACCCTGCTGTAAACTGACGAGGCTCTGATGTCCGAGTGTCATCCTTTCCTTACTCGTGGTGCACCCTGCCGTAAACTGATGAGGCTCTGGCGTCCGAGTGTCATCCTTTCCTTACTCGTGGTGCACCCTGCTGTAAACTGACGAGGCTCTGGTGTCCGAGTGTCATCCTTTCCTTACTCGTGGTGCACCCTGCTGTAAACTGACGAGGCTCTGATGTCCGAGTGTCATCCTTTCCTTACTCGTGGTGCACCCTGCTTTAAACTGACGAGTCTATGGCGTCCGAGTGTCATTCTTTCCTTACTCGTGGTGCACCCTGCTTTAAACTGACGAGGCTCTGGCGTCCGAGTGTCATCCTTTCCTTACTCGTGGTGCACCCTGCTGTAAACTGACGAGGCTCTGGCATCCGAGTGTCATCCTTTCCTTACTCGTGGTGCACCCTGCTGTAAACTGACGAGGCTCTGGCGTCCGAGTGTCATCCTTTCCTTACTCGTGGTGAACCCTGCTGTAAACTGACGAGGCTCTAGCGTCCGAGTGTCATCCTTTCCTTACTCGTGGTGCACCCTGCTGTAAACTGACGAGGCTCTGGTGTCCGAGTGTCATCCTTTCCTTACTCGTGGTGCACCCTGCTGTAAACTGACGAGGCTCTGGCGTCCGAGTGGCATCCTTTCCTTACTCGTGGTGCACCCTGCTGTAAACTGACGAAGCTCTGGCGTCCGAGTGTCATCCTTTCCTTACTCGTGGTGCACCCTGCTGTAAACTGACGAAGCTCTGGCGTCCGAGTGTCATCCTTTCCTTACTCGTGGTGCACCCTGCTGTAATCTGACGAGGCTCTGGCGTCTGAGTGGCATCCTTTCCTTACTCGTGGTGCACCCTGCTGTAAACTGACGAAGCTCTGGCGTCCGAGTGTCATCCTTTCCTTACTCGTGGTGCACCCTGCTGTAAACTGACGAGGCTCTGGCGTCCGAGTGGCATCCTTTCCTTACTCGTGGTGCACCCTGCTGTAAACTGACGAAGCTCTGGCGTCCGAGTGTCATCCTTTCCTTACTCGTGGTGCATCCTGCTGTAAACTGACGAGGCTCTGGCGTCCGAGTGTCATCCTTTCCTTACTCGTGGTGCACCCTGCTGTAAACTGACGAGGCTCTGGCGTCCGAGTGTCATCCTTTCCTTACTCGTGGTGCACCCTGCCGTAAACTGACGAGGCTCTGGCGTCCGAGTGTCATCCTTTCCTTACTCGTGGTGCACCCTGCTGTAAACTGACGAGGCTCTGGCGTCCGAGTGTCATCCTTTCCTTACTCGTGGTGCACCCTGCTGTAAACTGACGAAGCTCTGGCGTCCGAGTGTCATCCTTTCCTTACTCGTGGTGCACCCTGCTGTAAACTGACGAGGCTCTGGCGTCCGAGTGTCATCCTTTCCTTACTCGTGGTGCACCCTGCTGTAAACTGACAAGGCTCTGGCGTCCGAGTGTCATTCTTTCCTTACTCGTGGTGCAGCCTGCTGTAAACTGACGAGGCTCTGGCGTCCGAGTGTCATTCTTTCCTTACTCGTGGTGCAGCCTGCTGTAAACTGACGAGTCTCTGGCGTCCGAGTGTCATCCTTTCCTTACTCGTGGTGCATCCTGCTGTAAACTGACGAGTCTCTGGCGTCCGAGTGGCATCCTTTCCTTACTCGTGGTGCACCCTGCTGTAAACTGACGAGTCTCTGTCGTCCGAGTGTCATCCTTTCCTTACTCGTGGTGCACCCTGCTGTAAACTGACGAGGCTCTGATGTCCGAGTGGCATCCTTTCCTTACTCGTGGTGCACCCTGCTGTAAACTGACGAGTCTCTGTCGTCCGAGTGTCATCCTTTCCTTACTCGTGGTGCACCCTGCTGTAAACTGATGAGGCTCTGGTGTCTGAGTGTCATCCTTTCCTTACTCGTGGTGCACCCTGCCGTAAACTGATGAGGCTCTGGTGTCTGAGTGTCATCCTTTCCTTACTCGTGGTGCACCCTGCCGTAAACTGATGAGGCTCTGGTGTCCGAGTGTCATCCTTTCCTTACTCGTGGTGCACCCTGCCGTAAACTGATGAGGCTCTGGCGTCCGAGTGTCATCCTTTCCTTACTCGTGGTGCACCCTGCTGTAAACTGACGAGTCTCTGGCGTCCGAGTGTCATCCTTTCCTTACTCGTGGTGCACCCTGCTGTAAACTGACGAGGCTCTGGCATCCGAGTGTCATCCTTTCCTTACTCGTGGTGCAGCCTGCTGTAAACTGACGAGTCTCTGGCGTCCGAGTGTCATCCTTTCCTTACTCGTGGTGCACCCTGCTGTAAACTGACGAGGCTCTGGCGTCCGAGTGTCATCCTTTCCTTACTCGTGGTGCACCCTGCTGTAAACTGACGAGGCTCTGGCGTCCGAGTGTCATCCTTTCCTTACTCGTGGTGCACCCTGCTGTAAACTGACGAATCTCTGGCGTCCGAGTGTCATCCTTTCCTTACTCGTGGTGCACCCTGCTGTAAACTGACGAGGCTCTGGCATCCGAGTGTCATCCTTTCCTTACTCGTGGTGCACCCTGCTGTAAACTGACGAGTCTCTGGCGTCTGAGTGTCATCCTTTCCTTACTCGTGGTGCACCCTGCTGTAAACTGACGAGTCTCTGGCGTCCGAATAACTCCTGGGATAAGGAGTTCTTTACCATACCAATGACCTTCTTTGAGGGCAGATGCGAGAGGTGAGGAAAAAAGCACCCTATGTCCTTGGGATGAGAAATCTTCCCTAATGGCAGATAATCCAGCAGATAGGACCAGGACCAATAGGGTAGGCGAGACTCTATGAGCTGTGGTGAAGGTCACTTTGATAACAAACCGGGTTGCTCAGCCCCGCCACTCGGAAGGCTGATGACCTACCAGTCTTAAATTACGAGATCAAAGAAAAAGGTAAAGGAAAATATCGGACTGATCAAATGGTTGACGACACTTTGATGTGTGTGTTTCAGTCATGGGCCTGCAGCACTCTCTGTTAATTAATTAATTTGATTTGTTATAATATTTTATGCAATTTTTCATTCAAGCCACGAGAAAAAATTATATTTAATTAGAATAATTTATGTTGTGGAACACATATTTCATTTTACTTGAGCATCTGAAAGCTGGAGACCGCACCAGTTCATCGCATGACCGTTGTGTCGAATCCTTGACAAACAGATTGATTTGAGAAACACAGAGGTGTTGCCATAGCAATGGGATATTCTGGGAGAAATAAAAAGATCCAAGGGGGGAGGATTTTTCTTTGGAGATCTCTGTGATTTTTCAGCGACTCTTATTTTGTTTTGCGACAATTGAACTCTTATTACGTTTTTGGACTGAGCATGCTCATATTGAGGCCACTTAGTAGTGGTATTGCAGGGATTCTACAGCCTCCTCCACCGCTGGCCATAGCTTAACATAACCTAACCTACGAGGTATGATCAAAACGCTCCAACATGGTTGTCAATAGCTTAACTTAACCTAAGCTTACCTAACCTACTGAACCCCAAGATGGTAGCCAAATATTGACTACGGATTATTAACTATCCATTTAGGAATTAATAATCAACTACTAGATCATCTGCCCGAGATTTCCGGAAATACTCTATATCTCATGAACCCATAATCATAGAAAGTTGTGCTAGAGCTCAAATGAAAGGTATAACTAGGGCATATCATTTCCACCCTAAGATAAAAACTACCCCTGCCCCGGGGTGAAATAGCGTATTTTAGTACACATGTGCGATGATTACGTCAGCGAAACATGAACTCGTGTGTCAAAGCGTGAGAATGCTGAATCGACTGATATTTGAAGTCCAGTGGAATATATGAAAATAGGGACTATGCGACTGGGATCAAAGTCTATGTAGTACGATGCGGAGTATTATGGCGCCTTTGATCTGGTCACCGATTAGAACTATTTCTTGCGCTCATTTGTGGTAAGCGTATCAATGTTCTCGGTTTTGCGTTTTGTCACTCATTTGGACCAGGTAGCGCATACTGTTGCGACTAAATGGAGGTGCAAAGTTTGAAGTTCGGTATTTCTTTTCTTAAGTGTTATTTGCTGGGAAGATGAACTTGACTGCCCGCTAGCTTAGCGGCTGCTTGTCACGCCGCGGCCATGTGTTGGTGTGTTGGTATTAATATTGGTGATTTTAAGTTCCCCCTTCCCCTTTTCCTCCAGGTGTTGGTATCATATGTTCAGTCCCATTTCTCTTCGTGTTGATATTGGTTAATTGTCATGTGTGTATTTACCGGGATCAGCCGCAGCGATGCCGTTGCTTTGATGGTATCCCTTGGACGAGCCATGGCGAGGGTGTTGCGGTGCACACCAGCTGGAAGGCTGCTGGAGCACGTAAGAGCGGTACCGAGGGTCCAGGTACACCAACATCTGCTGGCTCTGTGGCTGCTGCACCTGCCAACATAACACGCTACAATACTTCAATATTCAAGGGATTGGAGCACCTTATTTCTGAATCTTGCGGGAACAGTGGGGAAAGTTATCTTGGCTTCATGGGAGGCAGCACGGATTTAGACAAGGGTACTTGTGTGAGAGCCAAATGTTATCACTCTTTCAGGATATTAATGACTCACTAGATAGGGGTGTGCAGGTTGACGCCGTAATTTAGATTTTGCGAAGGCATTTGATGTCGTCCCCACATGACATACTCTGTAAATTAGCGGCAACGAAGATTGATAAAAGAGTAATTTTATAGATTCTAGAGTTCTTTACTGGTGGCTCGCAAAAGGTAAAAATAGGTAATATATTCTCGGAGGAAATTTTGATTGCATCTGTTGTCCCTCAGGGTAGTGTGATTGGGCCCCCGTTACTTCTGCCACTTATTAACGACCTACTGAATGGGATGCGAAGTGACTGCCGATTGTTTGCGGATGATTGTGCAATATACCGAAAACTTCATAATTCACAGGACAACGCTGACCTCAACCTGGTCCATAACTGGGCGGTTGACAACAAAATGAAGATAACTACGAGGAAATGTAGTCGCATGAAAATAGGGAGAGGGCGAAGGCATGATTTTCAATTCAATATAGACTCGGAAATTCTTGGGCATCCATGCAAGGAATGATATGAAATGGGTTGTGTTGTCTCCAAAGCACTTCATTTTGTAATGTGGGGACTAAAAAGAATTAGGATATTATTTGACCCTGGTGAGGCCAATCAGCGGTTTGGGACCCATATCAGGTAGTGTAACTCGAATGTTTGAATAACTAGGGTGGGAATCTCTGGAAGGACGAAATCCAGACTATGAGCTATGTTTAACACTTACACTAATCGGCCAGCATGGGGAGAAGTAGGCAAACGTCCAGGAAATCACACCTACATGACCAGGGTAGATCATCCACACTACAGGAAGTTATATGATATGGGAAATATTATTTCATTATGGTATTGATCATTGGAACTGATTACCTGCCACAGTCTTAGAGTCATATTGATGTGTTTAAGAGAAGATTGAGTTGTGAAAATACTTCTTCTATCATGTAATCGCGACTTGTGTTACTTACCCTAGCCACATATTCTGTGGACACAGTGGGTCTGTCTGGCTGAGTGGCCGTGGTAGCGTCTGTCTCCTTCCGTGCCGGCAGGCTGTGACTCTTCTAGCATGCAATCGCGACTTGTGTTACTTACCCTAGCCTCATCTTCTGTGGACACAGTGGGTCTGTCTGGCTGAGTGGGTGTGGTAGCGTCTGTCTTCTTCCGTGCCGGCAGGCTGTGACTCTTCTATCATGTAATCGCGACTTGTGTTACTTACCCTAGCCACATCTTCTGTGGACACAGTGGGTCTGTCTGGCTGCGTGGGTGTGGTAGTGTCTGTCTTCTTCCGTGCCGGCAGGCTGTGACTCTTCTAGCATGTAATCGCGACTTGTGTTACTTACCCTAGCCACATCTTCTGTGGACACAGTGGGTCTGTCTGGCTGAGTGGGTGTGGTAGTGTCTGTCTTCTTCCGTGCCGGCAGGCTGTGACTCTTCTACCATGTAATCGCGACTTGTGTTACCCTAGCCACATCTTCTGTGGACACAGTGGGTCTGTCTGGCCGAGTGGGTGTGGTAGCGTCTGTCTCCTTCCGTGCCGGCAGGCTGTGACTCTTCTAGCATGTAATCGCGACTTGTGTTACATACCCTAGCCACATCTTCTGTGGACACAGTGGGTCTGTCTGGCCGAGTGGGTGTGGTAGCGTCTGTCTCCTTCCGTGCCGGCAGGCTGTGACTCTTCTAGCATGTAATCGCGACTTGTGTTACATACCCTAGCCACATCTTCTGTGGACACAGTGGGTCTGTCTGGCTGAGTGGGTGTGGTAGTGTCTGTCTTCTTCCGTGCCGGCAGGCTGTGACTCTTCTAGCATGTAATCGCGACTTGTGTTACTTACCCTAGCCACATCTTCTGTGGACACAGTGGGTCTGTCTGGCTGAGTGGGTGTGGTAGTGTCTGTCTTCTTCCGTGCCGGCAGGCTGTGAGTCTTCTAGCATGTAATCGCGACTTGTGTTACTTACCCTAGCCTCATCTTCTGTGGACACAGTGGGTCTGTCTGGTTGAGTGGGTGTGGTAGTGTCTGTCTTCTTCCGTGCCAGCAGGCTGTAACTCTTCTAGCATGTAATCGCGACTTGTGTTACTCACCCTAGCCACATCTTCTGTGGACACAGTGGGTCTGTCTGGCTGAGTGGCCGTGGTAGCGTCTGTCTTCTTCCGTGCCGGCAGGCTGTGACTCTTCTAGCATGTAATCGCGACTTGTGTTACTCACCCTAGCCTCATCTTCTGTGGACACAGTGGGTCTGTCTGGTTGAGTGGGTGTGGTAGTGTCTGTCTTCTTCCGTGCCAGCAGGCTGTGACTCTTCTAGCATGTAATCGCGACTTGTGTTACTTACCCTAGCCACATCTTCTGTGGACACAGTGGATCTGTCTGGCTGAGTGGGTGTGGTAGCGTCTGTCTTCTTCCGTGCCGGCAGGCTGTGACTCTTCTAGCATGTAATCGCGACTTGTGTTACTTACCCTAGCCACATCTTCTGTGGACACAGTGGGTCTGTCTGGCTGAGTGGCCGTGGTAGCGTCTGTCTCCTTCCGTGCCGGCAGGCTGTGACTCTTCTAGCATGTAATCGCGACTTGTGTTACTTACCCTAGCCACATCTTCTGTGGACACAGTGGGTCTGTCTGTCTGAGTGGCCGTGGTAGCGTCTGTCTCCTTCCGTGCCGGCAGGCTGTGACTCTTCTAGCATGTAATCGCGACTTGTGTTACTCACCCTAGCCACATCTTCTGTGGACACAGTGGGTCTGTCTGGCTGAGTGGGTGTGGTAGCGTCTGTCTCCTTCCGTGCCGGCAGGCTGTGACTCTTCTAGCATGTAATCGCGACTTGTGTTACTTACCCTAGCCACATCTTCTGTGGACACAGTGGGTCTGTCTGGCTGAGTGGGTGTGGTAGCGTCTGTCTTCTTCCGTGCCGGCAGGCTGTGACTCTTCTAGCATGTAATCGCGACTTGTGTTACTTACCCTAGCCACATCTTCTGTGGACACAGTGGGTCTGTCTGGCTGAGTGGGTGTGGTAGCGTCTGTCTTCTTCCGTGCCGGCAGGCTGTGACTCTTCTAGCATGTAATCGCGACTTGTGTTACTTACCCTAGCCACATCTTCTGTGGACACAGTGGGTCTGTCTGGCTGAGTGGCCGAGGTAGTGTCTGTCTCCTTCCGTGCCGCCAGGCTGTGACTCTTCTAGCATGTAATCGCGACTTGTGTTACTTACCCTAGCCACATCTTCTGTGGGCACAGTGGGTCTGTCTGGCTGAGTGGGTGTGGTAGCGTCTGTCTTCTTCCGTGCCGGCAGGCTGTGACTCTTCTACCATGTAATCGCGACTTGTGTTACTTACCCTAGCCACATCTTCTGTGGACACAGTGGGTCTGTCTGGCTGAGTGGGTGTGGTAGTGTCTGTCTTCTTCCATGCCGCCAGGCTGTGACTCTTCTACCATGTAATCGCGACTTGCGTTACTCACCCTAGCCACATCTTCTGTGGACACAGTGGGTCTGTCTGGCTGAGTGGGTGTGGTAGTGTCTGTCTTCTTCCGTGCCAGCAGGCTGTGACTCTTCTACCATGTAATCGCGACTTGTGTTACTTACCCTAGCCACATCTTCTGTGGACACAGTGGGTCTGTCTGGCTGAGTGGGTGTGGTAGTGTCTGTCTTCTTCCATGCCGCCAGGCTGTGACTCTTCTACCATGTAATCGCGACTTGTGTTACTTACCCTAGCCTCATCTTCTGTGGACACAGTGGATCTGTGTGGCTGAGTGGGTGTGGTAGTGTCTGTCTTCTTCCGTGCCGGCAGGCTGTGACTCTTCTAGCATGTAATCGCGACTTGTGCTACTTACCCTAGCCACATCTTCTGTGGACACAGTGGGTCTGTCTGGCCGAGTGGGTGTGGTAGCGTCTGTCTTCTTCCGTGCCGGCAGGCTGTGACTCTTCTAGCATGTAATCGCGACTTGTGTTACTTACCCTAGCCTCATCTTCTGTGGACACAGTGGGTCTGTCTGGCCGAGTGGGTGTGGTAGCGTCTGTCTTCTTCCGTGCCGGCAGGCTGTGACTCTTCTAGCATGTAATCGCGACTTGTGTTACTTACCCTAGCCACATCTTCTGTGGACACAGTGGATCTGTCTGGCCGAGTGGGTGTGGTAGCGTCTGTCTCCTTCCGTGCCGGCAGGCTGTGACTCTTCTAGCATGTAATCGCGACTTGTGTTACTTACCCTAGCCTCATCTTCTGTGGACACAGTGGGTCTGTCTGGCTGAGTGGGTGTGGTAGCGTCTGTCTTCTTCCGTGCCGGCAGGCTGTGACTCTTCTACCATGTAATCGCGACTTGTGTTACTTACCCTAGCCACATCTTCTGTGGACACAGTGGGTCTGTCTGGCTGAGTGGCCGTGGTAGTGTCTGTCTCCTTCCGTGCCGGCAGGCTGTGACTCTTCTACCATGTAATCGCGACTTTAGTTACTTACCCTAGCCACATCTGCTGTGGACACAGTGGGTCTGTCTGGCTGAGTGGGTGTGGTAGTGTCTGTCTCCTTCCGTGCGGTCAGGCTGTGACTCTTCTACCATGTAATCGCGACATGTGTTACTTACCCTAGCCACATCTTCTGTGGACACAGTGGGTCTGTCTGGCTGAGTGGGTGTGGTAGTGTCTGTCTTCTTCCGTGCCGGCAGGCTGTGACTCTTCTAGCATGTAATCGCGACTTGTGTTACTTACCCTAGCCACATCTTCTGTGGACACAGTGGATCTGTCTGGCTGAGTGGGTGTGGTAGCGTCTGTCTTCTTCCGTGCCGGCAGGCTGTGACTCTTCTAGCATGTAATCGCGACTTGTGTTACTTACCCTAGCCACATCTTCTGTGGACACAGTGGGTCTGTCTGGCTGAGTGTCCGTGGTAGCGTCTGTCTCCTTCCGTGCCGGCAGGCTGTGACTCTTCTACCATGCAATCGCGACTTGTGTTACTTACCCTAGCCACATCTTCTGTGGACACAGTGGGTCTGTCTGGCTGAGTGGGTGTGGTAGCGTCTGTCTTCTTCCGTGCCGGCATGCTGTGACTCTTCTACCATGTAATCGCGACTTGTGTTACTTACCCTAGCCACATCTTCTGTGGACACAGTGGATCTGTCCGGCTGCGTGGGTGTGGTAGCGTCTGTCTTCTTCCGTGCCGGCAGGCTGTGACTCTTCTAGCATGTAATCGTGACATGTGTTACTTACCCTAGCCACATCTTCTGTGGACACAGTGGGTCTGTCTGGCTGAGTGGGTGTGGTAGCGTCTGTCTTCTTCCGTGCCGGCAGGCTGTGACTCTTCTACCATGTAATCGCGACTTGTGTTACTTACCCTAGCCACATCTTCTGTGGACACAGTGGGTCTGTCTGGCTGAGTGGGAGTGGTAGCGTCTGTCTTCTTCCGTGCCGGCAGGCTGTGACTCTTCTAGCATGTAATCGCGACTTGTGTTACCCTAGCCACATCTTCTGTGGACACAGTGGATCTGTCTGGCTGAGTGGCCGTGGTAGCGTCTGTCTTCTTCCGTGCCGTCAGGCTGTGACTCTTCTAGCATGTAATCGCGACTTGTGTTACTTACCCTAGCCACATCTTCTGTGGACACAGTGGGTCTGTCTGGCTGAGTGGGTGTGGTAGTGTCTGTCTTCTTCCGTGCCGGCAGGCTGTGACTCTTCTAGCATGCAATCGCGACTTGTGTTAATTACCCTAGCCTCATCTTCTGTGGACAGAGTGGGTCTGTCTGGCCGAGTGGGTGTGGTAGTGTCTGTCTTCTTCCGTGCCGGCAGGCTGTGACCCTTCTAGCATGTAATCGCGACTTGTGTTACTCACCCTAGCCACATCTTCTGTGGACACAGTGGGTCTGTCTGGCTGAGTGGCCGTGGTAGTGTCTGTCTTCTTCCGTGCCGGCAGGCTGTGACTCTTCTAGCATGCAATCGCGACTTGTGTTACTCACCCTAGCCACATCTTCTGTGGACACAGTGGGTCTGTCTGGCTGAGTGGGTGTGGTAGCGTCTGTCTCCTTCCGTGCCGGCAGGCTGTGACTCTTCTAGCATGTAATCGCGACTTGTATTACTTACCCTAGCCACATCTTCTGTGGACACAGTGGGTCTGTCTGGCTGAGTGGGTGTGGTAGCGTCTGTCTTCTTCCGTGCCGGCAGGCTGTGACTCTTCTAGCATGTAATCGTGACTTGTGTTACTTACCCTAGCCACATCTTCTGTGGACACAGTGGATCTGTCTGGCTGAGTGGGTGTGGTAGTGTCTGTCTTCTTCCGTGCCGGCAGGCTGTGACTCTTCTAGCATGTAATCGCGACTTGTGTTACTTACCCTAGCCACATCTTCTGTGGACACAGTGGGTCTGTCTGGCTGAGTGGGTGTGGTAGCGTCTGTCTTCTTCCGTGCCGCCAGGCTGTGACTCTTCTACCATGTAATCGCGACTTGTGTTACTTACCCTAGCCACATCTTCTGTGGACACAGTGGGTCTGTCTGGCCGAGTGGGTATGGTAGCGTCTGTCTCCTTCCATGCCGGCAGGCTGTGACTCTTCTACCATGTAATCGCGACTTGTGTTACTCACCCTAGCCTCATCTTCTGTGGACACAGTGGGTCTGTCTGGCTGAGTGGGTGTGGTAGTGTCTGTCTTCTTCCATGCCGCCAGGCTGTGACTCTTCTACCATGTAATCGCGACTTGTGTCACTTACCCTAGCCACATCTTCTGTGGACACAGTGGGTCTGTCTGGCTGAGTGGGTGTGGTAGTGTCTGTCTTCTTCCATGCCGCCAGGCTGTGACTCTTCTACCATGTAATCGCGACTTGTGTTACTTACCCTAGCCTCATCTTCTGTGGACACAGTGGATCTGTCTGGCTGAGTGGGTGTGGTAGTGTCTGTCTTCTTCCGTGCCGGCAGGCTGTGACTCTTCTAGCATGTAATCGCGACTTGTGCTACTTACCCTAGCCACATCTTCTGTGGACACAGTGGGTCTGTCTGGCCGAGTGGGTGTGGTAGCGTCTGTCTTCTTCCGTGCCGGCAGGCTGTGACTCTTCTAGCGTGTAATCGCGACTTGTGTTACTTACCCTAGCCTCATCTTCTGTGGACACAGTGGGTCTGTCTGGCCGAGTGGGTGTGGTAGCGTCTGTCTTCTTCCGTGCCGGCAGGCTGTGACTCTTCTAGCATGTAATCGCGACTTGTGTTACTTACCCTAGCCACATCTTCTGTGGACACAGTGGATCTGTCTGGCCGAGTGGGTGTGGTAGCGTCTGTCTCCTTCCGTGCCGGCAGGCTGTGACTCTTCTAGCATGTAATCGCGACTTGTGTTACTTACCCTAGCCTCATCTTCTGTGGACACAGTGGGTCTGTCTGGCTGAGTGGGTGTGGTAGCGTCTGTCTTCTTCCGTGCCGGCAGGCTGTGAGTCTTCTAGCATGTAATCGCGACTTGTGTTACTTACCCTAGCCACATCTTCTGTGGACACAGTGGGTCTGTCTGGCTGAGTGGCCGTGGTAGTGTCTGTCTCCTTCCGTGCCGGCAGGCTGTGACTCTTCTACCATGTAATCGCGACTTTAGTTACTTACCCTAGCCACATCTGCTGTGGACACAGTGGGTCTGTCTGGCTGAGTGGCCGTGGTAGTGTCTGTCTCCTTCCGTGCCGGCAGGCTGTGACTCTTCTACCATGTAATCGCGACTTTAGTTACTTACCCTAGCCACATCTGCTGTGGACACAGTGGGTCTGTCTGGCTGAGTGGGTGTGGTAGTGTCTGTCTCCTTCCGTGCCGGCAGGCTGTGACTCTTCTACCATGTAATCGCGACATGTGTTACTTACCCTAGCCACATCTTCTGTGGACACAGTGGGTCTGTCTGGCCGAGTGGGTGTGGTAGTGTCTGTCTTCTTCCGTGCCGGCAGGCTGTGACCCTTCTAGCATGTAATCGCGACTTGTGTTACTCACCCTAGCCACATCTTCTGTGGACACAGTGGGTCTGTCTGGCTGAGTGGCCGTGGTAGTGTCTGTCTTCTTCCGTGCCGGCAGGCTGTGACTCTTCTAGCATGTAATCGCGACTTGTGTTACTTACCCTAGCCACATCTTCTGTGGACACAGTGGGTCTGTCTGGCTGAGTGGGTGTGGTAGCGTCTGTCTCCTTCCGTGCCGGCAGGCTGTGACTCTTCTAGCATGTAATCGCGACTTGTGTTACTTACCCTAGCCACATCTTCTGTGGACACAGTGGGTCTGTCTGGCTGAGTGGGTGTGGTAGCGTCTGTCTCCTTCCGTGCCGGCAGGCTGTGACTCTTCTACCATGTAATCGCGACTTGTGTTACTTACCCTGGCCACATCTTCTGTGGACACAGTGGGTCTGTCTGGCTGAGTGGGTGTGGTAATGTCTGTCTCCTTCCTTGCCAGCAGGCTGTGACTCTTCTAGCATGTAATCGCGACTTGTGTTACTTACCCTGGCCACATCTTCTGTGGACACAGTGGGTCTGTCTGGCTGAGTGGGTGTGGTAGCGTCTGTCTCCTTCCGTGCCGGCAGGCTGTGACTCTTCTAGCTTGCAATCGCGACTTGTGTTACTCACCCTAGCCACATCTTCTGTGGACACAGTGGGTCTGTCTGGCTGAGTGGGTGTGGTAGCGTCTGTCTTCTTCCGTGCCGGCAGGCTGTGACTCTTCTAGCATGTAATCGCGACTTGTATTACTTACCCTAGCCACATCTTCTGTGGACACAGTGGGTCTGTCTGGCTGAGTGGGTGTGGTAGCGTATGTCTTCTTCCATGCCGGCAGGCTGTGACTCTTCTACCATGTAATCGCGACTTGTGTTACTCACCCTAGCCACATCTTCTGTGGACACAGTGGGTCTGTCTGGCTGAGTGGGTGTGGTAGCGTCTGTCTTCTTCCGTGCCGCCAGGCTGTGACTCTTCTACCATGTAATCGCGACTTGTGTTACTTACCCTAGCCACATCTTCTGTGGACACAGTGGGTCTGTCTGGCCGAGTGGGTATGGTAGCGTCTGTCTCCTTCCATGCCGGCAGGCTGTGACTCTTCTACCATGTAATCGCGACTTGTGTTACTCACCCTAGCCTCATCTTCTGTGGACACAGTGGGTCTGTCTGGCTGAGTGGGTGTGGTAGCGTCTGTCTTCTTCCGTGCCGCCAGGCTGTGACTCTTCTACCATGTAATCGCGACTTGTGTTACTTACCCTAGCCACATCTTCTGTGGACACAGTGGGTCTGTCTGGCCGAGTGGGTATGGTAGCGTCTGTCTCCTTCCATGCCGGCAGGCTGTGACTCTTCTACCATGTAATCGCGACTTGTGTTACTCACCCTAGCCTCATCTTCTGTGGACACAGTGGGTCTGTCTGGCTGAGTGGGTGTGGTAGTGTCTGTCTCCTTCCGTGCCGGCAGGCTGTGACTCTTCTACCATGTAATCGCGACTTGTGTTACTTACCCTAGCCACATCTTCTGTGGACACAGTGGATCTGTCTGGCTGCGTGGGTGTGGTAGCGTCTGTCTTCTTCCGTGCCGGCAGGCTGTGACTCTTCTAGCATGTAATCGCGACTTGTGTTACTTACCCTAGCCACATCTTCTGTGGACACAGTGGGTCTGTCTGGCTGAGTGGGTGTGGTAGCGTCTGTCTCCTTCCGTGCCGGCAGGCTGTGACTCTTCTAGCATGTAATCGCGACTTGTGTTACTTACCCTAGCCACATCTTCTGTGGACACAGTGGGTCTGTCTGGCTGCATGGGTGTGGTAGTGTCTGTCTTCTTCCGTGCCGGCAGGCTGTGACTCTTCTACCATGTAATCGCGACTTGTGTTACTTACCGTAGCCACATCTTCTGTGGACACAGTGGGTCTGTCTGGCTGAGTGGGTGTGGTAGCGTCTGTCTCCTTCCGTGCCGGCAGGCTGTGACTCTTCTACCATGTAATCGCGACTTGTATTACTTACCCTAGCCACATCTTCTGTGGACACAGTGGATCTGTCTGGCTGAGTGGGTGTGGTAGCGTCTGTCTTCTTCCGTGCCGGCAGGCTGTGACTCTTCTAGCATGTAATCGCGACTTGTGTTACTTACCCTAGCCACATCTTCTGTGGACACAGTGGATCTGTCTGGCCGAGTGGGTGTGGTAGCGTCTGTCTCCTTCCGTGCCGGCAGGCTGTGACTCTTCTAGCATGTAATCGCGACTTGTGTTACTTACCCTAGCCTCATCTTCTGTGGACACAGTGGGTCTGTCTGGCTGAGTGGGTGTGGTAGCGTCTGTCTTCTTCCGTGCCGGCAGGCTGTGAGTCTTCTAGCATGTAATCGCGACTTGTGTTACTTACCCTAGCCACATCTTCTGTGGACACAGTGGGTCTGTCTGGCTGAGTGGCCGTGGTAGTGTCTGTCTCCTTCCGTGCCGGCAGGCTGTGACTCTTCTACCATGTAATCGCGACTTTAGTTACTTACCCTAGCCACATCTGCTGTGGACACAGTGGGTCTGTCTGGCTGAGTGGCCGTGGTAGTGTCTGTCTCCTTCCGTGCCGGCAGGCTGTGACTCTTCTACCATGTAATCGCGACTTTAGTTACTTACCCTAGCCACATCTGCTGTGGACACAGTGGGTCTGTCTGGCTGAGTGGGTGTGGTAGTGTCTGTCTCCTTCCGTGCCGGCAGGCTGTGACTCTTCTACCATGTAATCGCGACATGTGTTACTTACCCTAGCCACATCTTCTGTGGACACAGTGGGTCTGTCTGGCCGAGTGGGTGTGGTAGTGTCTGTCTTCTTCCGTGCCGGCAGGCTGTGACCCTTCTAGCATGTAATCGCGACTTGTGTTACTCACCCTAGCCACATCTTCTGTGGACACAGTGGGTCTGTCTGGCTGAGTGGCCGTGGTAGTGTCTGTCTTCTTCCGTGCCGGCAGGCTGTGACTCTTCTAGCATGTAATCGCGACTTGTGTTACTTACCCTAGCCACATCTTCTGTGGACACAGTGGGTCTGTCTGGCTGAGTGGGTGTGGTAGCGTCTGTCTCCTTCCGTGCCGGCAGGCTGTGACTCTTCTAGCATGTAATCGCGACTTGTGTTACTTACCCTAGCCACATCTTCTGTGGACACAGTGGGTCTGTCTGGCTGAGTGGGTATGGTAGCGTCTGTCTCCTTCCGTGCCGCCAGGCTGTGACTCTTCTAGCATGTGATCGCGACTTGTGTTACTTACCCTAGCCACATCTTCTGTGGACACAGTGGGTCTGTCTGGCTGAGTGGGTGTGGTAGCGTCTGTCTCCTTCCGTGCCGGCAGGCTGTGACTCTTCTAACATGTAATCGCGACATGTGTTACATACCCTAGCCACATCTTCTGTGGACACAGTGGGTCTGTCTGGCTGAGTGGGTGTGGTAATGTCTGTCTCCTTCCTTGCCAGCAGGCTGTGACTCTTCTAGCATGTAATCGCGACTTGTGTTACTTACCCTGGCCACATCTTCTGTGGACACAGTGGGTCTGTCTGGCTGAGTGGGTGTGGTAGCGTCTGTCTCCTTCCGTGCCGGCAGGCTGTGACTCTTCTAGCATGCAATCGCGACTTGTGTTACTCACCCTAGCCACATCTTCTGTGGACACAGTGGGTCTGTCTGGCTGAGTGGGTGTGGTAGCGTCTGTCTCCTTCCGTGCCGGCAGGCTGTGACTCTTCTAGCATGTAATCGCGACTTGTATTACTTACCCTAGCCACATCTTCTGTGGACACAGTGGATCTGTCTGGCTGAGTGGGTGTGGTAGTGTCTGTCTTCTTCCGTGCCGGCAGGCTGTGAGTCTTCTACCATGTAATCGCGACTTGTGTTACTTACCCTAGCCACATCTTCTGTGGACACAGTGGATCTGTCTGGCTGCGTGGGTGTGGTAGCGTCTGTCTTCTTCCGTGCCGGCAGGCTGTGACTCTTCTAGCATGTAATCGCGACTTGTGTTGCTTACCCTAGCCACATCTTCTGTGGACACAGTGGGTCTGTCTGGCTGAGTGGGTGTGGTAGCGTCTGTCTCCTTCCGTGCCGGCAGGCTGTGACTCTTCTACCATGTAATCGCGACTTGTGTTACTTACCCTAGCCACATCTTCTGTGGACACAGTGGGTCTGTCTGGCTGCGTGGGTGTGGTAGCGTCTGTCTCCTTCCGTGCCGGCAGGCTGTGACTCTTCTAACATGTAATCGCGACATGTGTTACTTACCCTAGCCACATCTTCTGTGGACACAGTGGGTCTGTCTGGCTGAGTGGGTGTGGTAATGTCTGTCTCCTTCCTTGCCAGCAGGCTGTGACTCTTCTAGCATGTAATCGCGACTTGTGTTACTTACCCTGGCCACATCTTCTGTGGACACAGTGGGTCTGTCTGGCTGAGTGGGTGTGGTAGCGTCTGTCTCCTTCCGTGCCGGCAGGCTGTGACTCTTCTAGCATGCAATCGCGACTTGTGTTACTCACCCTAGCCACATCTTCTGTGGACACAGTGGGTCTGTCTGGCTGAGTGGGTGTGGTAGCGTCTGTCTTCTTCCGTGCCGGCAGGCTGTGACTCTTCTAGCATGTAATCGCGACTTGTATTACTTACCCTAGCCACATCTTCTGTGGACACAGTGGGTCTGTCTGGCTGAGTGGGTGTGGTAGCGTATGTCTTCTTCCATGCCGGCAGGCTGTGACTCTTCTACCATGTAATCGCGACTTGTGTTACTCACCCTAGCCACATCTTCTGTGGACACAGTGGGTCTGTCTGGCTGAGTGGGTGTGGTAGCGTCTGTCTTCTTCCGTGCCGCCAGGCTGTGACTCTTCTACCATGTAATCGCGACTTGTGTTACTTACCCTAGCCACATCTTCTGTGGACACAGTGGGTCTGTCTGGCCGAGTGGGTATGGTAGCGTCTGTCTCCTTCCATGCCGGCAGGCTGTGACTCTTCTAGCATGTAATCGCGACTTGTGTTACTCACCCTAGCCTCATCTTCTGTGGACACAGTGGGTCTGTCTGGCTGATTGGGTGTGGTAGCGTCTGTCTCCTTCCGTGCCGGCAGGCTGTGACTCTTCTACCATGTAATCGCGACTTGTGTTACTTACCCTAGCCACATCTTCTGTGGACACAGTGGATCTGTCTGGCTGCGTGG
This sequence comes from Meconema thalassinum, assembly GCA_946902985.2. Classification (NCBI taxonomy): domain Eukaryota; kingdom Metazoa; phylum Arthropoda; class Insecta; order Orthoptera; family Tettigoniidae; genus Meconema; species Meconema thalassinum. Next base: position 3,154,159 of record OX336392.1, on the reverse strand, counting down.
GTGTGGTAGCGTCTGTCTTCTTCCGTGCCGGCAGGCTGTGACTCTTCTAGCATGTAATCGCGACTTGTGTTACTTACCCTAGCCACATCTTCTGTGGACACAGTGGGTCTGTCTGGCTGAGTGGGTGTGGTAGCGTCTGTCTCCTTCCGTGCCGGCAGGCTGTGACTCTTCTAGCGTGTAATCGCGACTTGTGTTACCCTAGCCACATCTTCTGTGGACACAGTGGATCTGTCTGGCTGCGTGGGTGTGGTAGCGTCTGTCTTCTTCCGTGCCGGCAGGCTGTGACTCTTCTAGCATGTAATCGCGACTTGTGTTGCTTACCCTAGCCACATCTTCTGTGGACACAGTGGGTCTGTCTGGCTGAGTGGGTGTGGTAGCGTCTGTCTCCTTCCGTGCCGGCAGGCTGTGACTCTTCTACCATGTAATCGCGACTTGTGTTACTTACCCTAGCCACATCTTCTGTGGACACAGTGGATCTGTCTGGCTGCGTGGGTGTGGTAGCGTCTGTCTTCTTCCGTGCCGGCAGGCTGTGACTCTTCTAGCATGTAATCGCGACTTGTGTTACTTACCCTAGCCACATCTTCTGTGGACACAGTGGGTCTGTCTGGCTGAGTGGGTGTGGTAGTGCCTGTCTTCTTCCGTGCCGGCAGGCTGTGACTCTTCTAGCATGTAATCGCGACTTGTGTTACTTACCCTAGCTCCATCTTCTGTGGACACAGTGGGTCTGTCTGGCCGAGTGGGTATGGTAGCGTCTGTCTCCTTCCATGCCGGCAGGCTGTGACTCTTCTAGCATGTAATCGCGACTTGTGTTACTTACCCTAGCCTCATCTTCTGTGGACACAGTGGGTCTGTCTGGCTGAGTGGGTGTGGTAGCGTCTGTCTTCTTCCGTGCCGGCAGGCTGTGACTCTTCTAGCATGTAATCGCGACTTGTGTTACTTACCCTAGCCACATCTTCTGTGGACACAGTGGGTCTGTCTGGCTGAGTGGGTGTGGTAGCGTCTGTCTTCTTCCGTGCCGGCAGGGTGTGACTCTTCTAGCATGTAATCGCGACTTGTGTTACTTACCCTAGCCACATCTTCTGTGGACACAGTGGATCTGTCTGGTTGAGTGGGTGTGGTAGCGTCTGTCTTCTTCCGTCCCGGCAGGCTGTGACTCTTCTACCATGTAATCGCGACTTGTGTTACTCACCCTAGCCTCATCTTCTGTGGACACAGTGGATCTGTCTGGTTGAGTGGGTGTGGTAGTGTCTGTCTTCTTCCGTGCCGGCAGGCTGTGACTCTTCTACCATGTAATCGCGACTTGTGTTACCTACCCTAGCCACATCTTCTGTGGACACAGTGGATCTGTCTGGCTGCGTGGGTGTGGTAGTGTGTGTCTTCTTCCGTGCCGGCAGGTTGTGACTCTTCTACCATGTAATCGCGACTTGTGCTACTTACCCTAGCCACATCTTCTGTGGACACAGTGGGTCTGTCTGGCTGCGTGTGTGTGGTAGTGTCTGTCTTCTTCCGTGCCGGCAGGCTGTGACTCTTCTAGCATGTAATCGCGACTTGTGTTACTTACCCTAGCCACATCTTCTGTGGACACAGTGGGTCTGTCTGGCTGAGTGGGTGTGGTAGCGTCTGTCTCCTTCCGTGCCGGCAGGCTGTGACTCTTCTAGCATGCAATCGCGACTTGTGTTACTTACCCTAGCCACATCTTCTGTGGACACAGTGGGTCTGTCTGGCTGAGTGGGTGTGGTAGCGTCTGTCTTCTTCCGTGCCGGCAGGCTGTGACTCTTCTAGCATGTAATCGCGACTTGTGTTACTTACCCTAGCCACATCTTCTGTGGACACAGTGGGTCTGTCTGGCTGAGTGGCCGTGGTAGCGTCTGTCTTCTTCCGTGCCGGCAGGCTGTGACTCTTCTAGCATGTAATCGCGACTTGTGTTACTTACCCTAGCCACATCTTCTGTGGACACAGTGGGTCTGTCTGGCCGAGTGGGTGTGGTAGCGTCTGTCTTCTTCCGTGCCGGCAGGCTGTGACTCTTCTAGCATGTAATCGCGACTTTGTTACTTACCCTAGCCACATCTTCTGTGGACACAGTGGGTCTGTCTGGCCGAGTGGGTGTGGTAGTGTCTGTCTTCTTCCGTGCCGGCAGGCTGTGACTCTTCTAGCATGTAATCGCGACTTGTGTTACTTACCCTAGCCTCATCTTCTGTGGACACAGTGGGTCTGTCTGGCTGAGTGGCCGTGGTAGCGTCTGTCTTCTTCCGTGCCAGCAGGCTGTGACTCTTCTAGCATGTAATCGCGACTTGTGTTACTTACCCTAGCCACATCTTCTGTGGACACAGTGGGTCTGTCTGGCCGAGTGGGTGTGGTAGTGTCTGTCTTCTTCCGTGCCGGCAGGCTGTGACTCTTCTAGCATGTAATCGCGACTTGTGTTACTTACCCTAGCCACATCTTCTGTGGACACAGTGGGTCTGTCTGGCCGAGTGGGTGTGGTAGTGTCTGTCTTCTTCCGTGCCGGCAGGCTGTGACTCTTCTAGCATGTAATCGCGGCTTGTGTTACTTACCCTAGCCACATCTTCTGTGGACACAGTGGGTCTGTCTGGCTGCGTGGGTGTGGTAGCGTCTGTCTTCTTCCGTGCCGGCAGGCTGTGACTCTTCTAGCATGTAATCGCGACTTGTGTTACTTACCCTAGCCACATCTTCTGTGGACACAGTGGGTCTGTCTGGCCGAGTGGGTGTGGTAGTGTCTGTCTCCTTCCGTGCCGGCAGGCTGTGACTCTTCTAGCATGTAATCGCGACTTGTGTTACTTACCCTAGCCACATCTTCTGTGGACACAGTGGGTCTGTCTGGCTGAGTGGGTGTGGTAGCGTCTGTCTCCTTCCGTGCCGGCAGGCTGTGACTCTTCTAGCATGCAATCGCGACATGTGTTACTTACCCTAGCCACATCTTCTGTGGACACAGTGGGTCTGTCTGGTTGAGTGGCCGTGGTAGTGTCTGTCTTCTTCCGTGCCGGCAGGCTGTGACTCTTCTAGCATGTAATCGCGACTTGTGTTACTTACCCTAGCCACATCTTCTGTGGACACAGTGGGTCTGTCTGGTTGAGTGGCCGTGGTAGTGTCTGTCTTCTTCCGTGCCGGCAGGCTGTGACTCTTCTAGCATGTAATCGCGACATGTGTTACTTACCCTAGCCACATCTTCTGTGGACACAGTGGGTCTGTCTGGCTGAGTGGGTGTGGTAGTGTCTGTCTTCTTCCGTGCCGGCAGGCTGTGAGTCTTCTAGCATGTAATCGCGACATGTGTTACTTACCCTAGCCACATCTTCTGTGGACACAGTGGGTCTGTCTGGCTGAGTGGCCGTGGTAGTGTCTGTCTTCTTCCGTGCCGGCAGGCTGTGACTCTTCTAGCATGCAATCGCGACTTGTGTTACTTACCCTAGCCACATCTTCTGTGGACACAGTGGGTCTGTCTGGCTGCGTGGGTGTGGTAGCGTCTGTCTTCTTCCGTGCCGGCAGGCTGTGAGTCTTCCACTTGCCTTGAAGCAGTTCTCTCTCTCGGAGACACAGGCGCTCCAGCTCCACCATCTTCCCTTGGAGCACGCGCTGTAACTGGATGTAGCGCATATGCAGCTCCACCTACGAGAACATCACAATTACACATAAATGACATGGATGTGACTGGAAGATAAACTGCCTTGGATAGCATCCCAAGATCAGGGAGGGGATATAATGTACAGCCCATACCGGGCTGCAACTCGTATCAGCTCCTAACTTCATAAGGGAACAACTGAAGCTTGTCTCCTACGGCTTTATGTGCTGTTCCCTTAGAGATTCCTGTATCTTGATCTAATTTGCGTGTTCATTTTCTTGGACTACGCAGCATTATATCGGAGATTTCATAAAGTTTGTCGTCTGTTAAAAGCTTAGGCCTGCCTCTTCCTGGTATATCGTGAACTGAGCCGGTCACACGAAATTTTATTTATCAAATGCCGAACAGAATTTCAATTAGGAACCAGCGCCTGAAATTTTAGTTCTTCATTTTCTGTAAACCAATTGCCTTCGCGAAAAACGTATTCCACCAAAGCAGCTCTCTCCTCAGTAGTAAACATTACCGCCTGTATACTGATGCACGCTCACTTACTGCAATACACAGTGTCGATTGCGACAGCCCACAACCCACACGTGTGGCATGCTGCCAACTAAACTGCTGATGCTACCTCTTGTAGCAACACGTAGCACTGCGGAGAACATTCTCTGGCACCCTAAACATTAGTCGGTGACTCACTCACTCATTCGCAACACCACAGTGGGTTCGGCAACGGCCCTATGTTAGCAGTATTGGAATAGAGAGGAATGCCAGATAAATCGGCTGGCTGGAGACAGGCCCTTCCCCTGACCACGCAAGTTCACAGAGTTTGGACTCGAGCAGTATCTATATTTAGAAATGCACGTGTTGGTTGAATTATGTAGATTTAACTGCTTAAATATTGAGACACTCCCAAATCAATAAAGCGAGGTCATCTGCACTGGTTAGAGGCATGGACGGACTATTATTAAGTAACGAATGAAGCAAATTATGTCACACACGAACTGATATGTCGCTGAGAGCGATTCAATTCTTTCGAGCATTCGCACTCATACAAAGAAAACACATGCATTGACGCAAAAATGTATGAAATACACTCATTTGTTGAAGCGACTCGACAAAATCAATTTACTAATTCAGAAACCTTTGTGGCAGAGTGCACATCAACTCACCTTAAGTTTAATCGCAATCGAATGAATGGTATATGGACGCATAAGGGACTTGAAACGATTCGCGGGCCATGACAGAATTCGAGTATTCAAGCGTGAGTTCAGTCTTAAGAACCCCTGATCAAAAACCGTGGCGTGAACTGTATTGGAATAGACAGCAATACGGCGGGCTGCTGGCAGTCCCCTTATGTGCCCTCGCCGCTGCAGAGTGATAACTATACAGATTGCACAATTGGGTTACTGTTAAGTCCCTCGCCCTTTTGTGTTACATAATTAATTTATAGCCATAAACCGTCTCTGGAGTGCACACAATACATCCCCCAAATTTCATCGCAATCAAATAAATGGTATATGAAAGCATGGGGGACAGACAGAGACACTATCACGTAACATTGATTTTTACATAAATAGACTAGTTATTGTACCTGGCGTTGCCCAGGAGATGTGGTTATATGTTATTGTACCTGGCGTTGCCCGGGAGGTGTGGTTATATGTTACTGTACCTGGCGTTGCCCGGGAGGTGTGGTTATATGTTATTGTACCTGGCGTTGCCCAGGAGATGTGGTTATATGTTACTGAACCTGGCGTTGCCCGGGAGGTGTGGTTATATGTTATTGTACCTGGCGTTGCCCGGGAGGTGTGGTTATATGTTACTGTACCTGGCATTGCCCGGGAGTTGTGGTTATATGTTATTGTACCTGGCGTTGCCAGGGAGGTGTGGTTATATGTTATTGTACCTGGCGTTGCCCGGGAGGTGTGGTTATATGTTATTGTACCTGGCGTTGCCAGGGAGGTGTGGTTATATGTTATTGTACCTGGCGTTGCCCGGGAGGTGTGGTTATATGTTATTGTACCTGGCGTTGCCAGGGAGGTGTGGTTATATGTTATTGTACCTGGCGTTGCCCGGGAGGTGTGGTTATATGTTATTTACCTGGCATTGCCCGGGAGGTGTGGTTATATGTTATTGTACCTGGCATTGCCCGGGAGGTGTGGTTACATGTTACTGTACCTGGCATTGCCCGGGAGGTGTGGTTATATGTTATTGTACCTGGCATTGCCCGGGAGTTGTGGTTATATGTTACTGTACCTGGCGTTGCCTGGGAGATGTGGTTATATGTTACTGTACCTGGAGTTGCCCAGGAGATGTGGTTATATGTTACTGTACCTGGCGTTGCCCGGGAGGTGTAGTTATATATTACTGTACCTGGCGTTGCCCGGGAGGTGTGGTTATATGTTAGTGTACCTGGTGTTGCCCGGGAGGTGTGGTTATATGTTATTGTACCTGGCGTTACCCAGGAGGTATGGTTATATGTCATTGTACCTGGTGTTGCCCGGGAGGTGTGGTTATATGTTACTGTACCTGGCGTTGCCCGGGAGGTGTGGTTATATGTTATTGTACCTGGCATTGCCCGGGAGGTGTGGTTATATGTTATAGTACCTGGCGTTGCCCGGGAGGTGTGGTTATATGTTATTGTACCTGGCGTTACCCAGGAGGTGTGGTTATATGTTATTGTACCTGGTGTTGCCCGGGAGGTGTGGTTATATGTTACTGTACCTGGCGTTGCCCGGGAGGTGTGGTTATATGTTAGTGTACCTGGCGTTGCCCGGGAGGTGTGGTTATATGTTATTGTACCTGGCATTGCCCGGGAGGTGTGGTTATATGTTATTGTACCTGGCGTTGCCCGGGAGGTGTGGTTATATGTTATTGTACCTGTTGTTGCCCGGGAGGTGTGGTTATATGTTACTGTACCTGGCGTTGCCCGGGAGATGTGGTTATATGTTACTGTACCTGGCGTTGCCAAGGGAGGTGTGGTTATATGTTATTGTACCTGGCGTTGCCCGGGAGGTGTGGTTATATGTTACTGTACCTGGCGTTGCCCGGGAGGTGTGGTTATATGTTACTGTACCTGGCGTTGCCCGGGAGATGTGGTTATATATTACTGTACCTGGCGTTGCCCGGGAGGTGTGGTTATATGTTACTGTACCTGGCGTTGCCCGGGAGATGTGGTTATATGTTACTGTACCTGGCGTTGCCAGGGAGGTGTGGTTATATGTTACTGTACCTGGCATTGCCAGGGAGGTGTGGTTATATGTTACTGTACCTGGCGTTGCCAGGGAGGTGTGGTTATATGTTACTGTACCTGGCGTTGCCAGGGAGGTGTGGTTATATGTTACTGTACCTGGCGTTGCCAGGGAGGTGTGGTTAAATGTTACTGTACCTGGCATTGCCAGGGAGGTGTGGTTATATGTTATTGTACCTGGCATTGCCCGGGAGGTGTGGTTATATGTTATTGTACCTGGTGTTGCCCGGGAGGTGTGGTTATATGTTATTGTACCTGGCGTTGCCAGGGAGGTGTGGTTATATGTTACTGTACCTGGCGTTGCCCGGGAGATGTGGTTATATGTTATTGTACCTGGCATTGCCCGGGAGGTGTGGTTATATGTTGTTGTACCTGGCGTTGCCCGGGAGGTGTGGTTATATGTTATTGTACCTGGCATTGCCAGGGAGGTGTGGTTATACGTTACTGTACCTGGCGTTGCCCGGGAGATGTGGTTATATGTTATTGTACCTGGCGTTGCCCGGGAGGTGTGGTTATATGTTATTGTACCTGGCGTTGCCAGGGAGGTGTAGTTATATGTTATTTTACCTGGCGTTGCCCGGGAGGTTTGGTTATATGTTATTTACCTGGCATTGCCCAGGAGGTGTGGTTATATGTAATTGTACCTGGCATTGCCCGGGAGGTGTGGTTATATGTTACTGTACCTGGCATTGCCCGGGAGGTGTGGTTATATGTTACTGTACCTGGCATTGCCCGGGAGGTGTGGTTATATGTTATTTTACCTGGCATTACCCGGGAGTTGTGGTTATATGTTACTGTACCTGGCGTTGCCCGGGAGGTGTGGTTATATGTTACTGTACCTGGCGTTGCCCGGGAGATGTGGTTATATGTTACTGTACCTGGCGTTGCCCGGGAGGTGTGGTTATATGTTACTGTACCTGGCGTTGCCCGGGAGATGTGGTTATATGTTACTATACCTGGCGTTGCCAGGGAGGTGTGGTTATATGTTACTGTACCTGGCGTTGCCAGGGAGGTGTGGTTATATGTTACTGTACCTGGCAGTGTGGTACAATAGCACCTAGTGTAGTGTTATACAGTGTTGGTATTGCTACTAGTGGAGTGTTACAGTGTGGTGCAATAGCACCTAGTGTAGTGTTATACAGTGTAGGTATTGCTACTAGTGGAGTGTTACAGTGTGGTGCAATAGCACCTAGTGTAGTGTTATACAGTGTTGGTATTGCTACTAGTGGAGTGACACAGTGTGGTGCAATAGCACCTAGTGTAGTGTTATACAGTGTAGGTATTGCTACTAGTGGAGTGTTACAGTGTGGTGCAATAGCACCTAGTGTAGTGTTATACAGTGTTGGTATTGCTACTAGTGGAGTGACACAGTGTGGTACAATAGCACCTAGTGTAGTGTTATACAGTGTTGGTATTGCTACTAGTGGAGTGTTACAGTGTGGTGCAATAGCACCTAGTGTAGTGTTATACAGTGTAGGTATTACTACTAGTGGAGTGACACAGTGTGGTACAATAGCACCTAGTGTAGTGTTATACAGTGTTGGTATTGCTACTAGTGGAGTGACACAGTGTGGTGCAATAGCACCTAGTGTAGTGTTATACAGTGTTGGTATTGCTACTAGTGGAGTGACACAGTGTGGTGCAATAGCACCTAGTGTAGTGTTATACAGTGTTGGTATTGCTACTAGTGGAGTGTTACAGTGTGGTGCAATAGCACCTAGTGTAGTGTTATACAGTGTTGGTATTGCTACTAGTGGAGTGTTACAGTGTGGTGCAATAGCACCTAGTGTAGTGTTATACAGTGTTGGTATTGCTACTAGTGGAGTGTTACAGTGTGGTGCAATAGCACCTAGTGGAGTGTTACAGTGTTGGTATTGCTACTAGTGGAGTGACACAGTGTGGTACAATAGCACCTAGTGTAGTGTTATACAGTGTTGGTATTGCTACTAGTGGAGTGACACAGTGTGGTGCAATAGCACCTAGTGTAGTGTTATACAGTGTTGGTATTGCTACTAGTGGAGTGACACAGTGTGGTGCAATAGCACCTAGTGTAGTGTTATACAGTGTTGGTATTGCTACTAGTGGAGTGTTACAGTGTGGTGCAATAGCACCTAGTGTAGTGTTATACAGTGTTGGTATTGCTACTAGTGGAGTGACACAGTGTGGTGCAATAGCACCTAGTGTAGTGTTATACAGTGTTGGTATTGCTACTAGTGGAGTGACACAGTGTGGTGCAATAGCACCTAGTGTAGTGTTATACAGTGTTGGTATTGCTACCAGGTGAGTGTTACAGTGTGGTGCAATAGCACCTAGTGTAGTGTTATACAGTGTTGGTATTACTACTAGTGGAGTGTTACAGTGTGGTGCAATAGCACCTAGTGTAGTGTTATACAGTGTTGGTATTGCTACTAGTGGAGTGACACAGTGTGGTACAATAGCACCTAGTGTAGTGTTATACAGTGTTGGTATTGCTACTAGTGGAGTGACACAGTGTGGTGCAATAGCACCTAGTGTAGTGTTATACAGTGTTGGTATTGCTACTAGTGGAGTGACACAGTGTGGTGCAATAGCACCTAGTGTAGTGTTATACAGTGTTGGTATTGCTACCAGGTGAGTGTTACAGTGTGGTGCAATAGCACCTAGTGTAGTGTTATACAGTGTTGGTATTACTACTAGTGGAGTGTTACAGTGTGGTGCAATAGCACCTAGTGTAGTGTTATACAGTGTTGGTATTGCTACTAGTGGAGTGACACAGTGTGGTACAATAGCACCTAGTGTAGTGTTATACAGTGTTGGTATTGCTACTAGTGGAGTGACACAGTGTGGTGCAATAGCACCTAGTGTAGTGTTATACAGTGTTACAGTATATATATATAGTATGATCAAGTAGAGAGTGATAGAGGAGTAACACCTCTTTAAAAAACCTCGGTCCAGCTGGCCCGGCTGGTAGTACCTTGTTAGGGTCCCTTGCCAGGGTTACGGTGAAGTCCTCAACGGTAACTGCAGTGAAAGAGGTGAACTCTGGCACAGTGTGGTTGGCGGAAGGGGCAGCCTATTGCTCAGGTTTAATAGGGCAAACTATTGTCCATAGTTATGATGGGCAGGTTTTGGCCCAACGGCAAAATGAGCGGATGAGGAGCCAATCACTCTCATGGCTCCCAACGGTCATAGAGGCGGAAGAGGCCACGCCAGACGGACTGGCTGTAAAGGCGCACCTCAGTAGTACTTGAGTATGCGGCAGTTCGTTGCAGTCTCTGTGTTCGGTCCTGCATGTCTCATTCTTTGTGAGCCGCAGGATAAGGCTGAGAGATCATAGTGTGTGGGTCTCGTCCTGGCAAGCTGAGATCCACCCTAAACAAATTCACGCCAGTGGCACTTCTTCCGAACGTCACTTTTCAAAGTCCAACGGCGATGGGATATGGACGGTGGGGGCAGGTTATGGGTGTAACTGGAAGCCCCTAGTTCGGACCTGCACGTTGGCAGCAGATGTGTGATGGTCGTCTTCCAGAGACTCTGTGACTACTCAGGAATTCGGTCCTGCATCTGTGTTTGGGCAGGCCTATTTAGGATCACCGCTGCCCACCCCACATGGGGAAGGCCCTAGAAAAGGTGGGCTAAACATCGGAAGTCACAATCTTGGTCCGGCTGGGCAACCGCACTCAGCAGGTCACCCCTCATGCGGTCGAAACTCAATAACAGTAAAGAATCACAATTTGATTATTGGATCATGGAACATCAGAACCTTGCTTGATTTTGACAATAACATTAGACCTGAGAGAAGGTCAGCTCTCGTAACCCATGAGTTATCAAGACTCAACGTTGACATTGCTGCTCTCAGTGAAACTAGGCTGTCTGCTGAAGGCAAGATTACTGAATCTGGAACAGGATATACCATCTTCTGGAAAGGAAAGGATGAGGGTGAATGTCGTATTCATGGTGTGGGCTTCGCTGTGAAGACCAAACTGGTAAATTATCACCAACTTACGCCCATTGCAATCAGCGAAAGGCTCATGACTCTCTGCATACCACTCTCAGGAGGTTCCTTTATGACACTCATCTCTGCCTATGCTCCTACCTTAGATTCTGATGATGAAGTAAAGGCTCAGTTCTATAATCAGCTAAGTGAAATCATCTCCAAGGTACCATCTGCAGATAAACTCTTGCTCCTCGGTGACTTCAATGCCAGAGTTGGGAAAGATCACAGGCTATGGAATAATGTGATGGGCAAACAGGGACTTGGAAAATGTAATCCCAATGGACTGTTGCTTCTTGGTCTTTGTGCAGAACACGAACTTTTCATTACCAACACGCAGTTCCGGCTACCTGACCGCTTCAAAACCACGTGGATGCATCCTCGTTCCAAACATTGGCACATTCTTGATTATATCATTACCCGGCAATGTGATAAGAAGGACACTCTTATTACCAGAACAGCAAGGAATATAGACGATTGTTGGACAGATCATAAACTTCTTATATGTAAGCTCAGGATATCCATCAGACCTAAACCACCTAGGAACATCAAAAATTTGCCAAGAAAGAAGTTTAATACATCCAAACTTCAGGATGAATCCATGTACAAACATTTTGGAAACAGGATCGTCACCCAGTTATCAGAAAACCCAGTAACAAATGATATTCAGCAAGAATGGGCCACATTACAGAAGATTATCACACAGTCAGCTGAGGAAACCATTGGTTTTATAGTGCGGAAAAGACAAGACTGGTTTGATGACAACAATGAGGAAATTCTGTCTCTCATCAATGCCAAAAGGAATGCCTATCTTGCCCATCTTCAAGACCCAACTTCCAACACAAAGAGAGGTAAACTACTGGAACTCAAGGGTAAATGCCAGACACAGATAAGGCAGATTAAAAATACTTGGTGGCAACAGAAGGCTCAGGAACTGCAGAGACTATCGGATGCTCGAGACTTGAGGAACTTCTATGCCGTACTCAAGGAAATATATGGACCATCTCGCTCATCATCAGGTACACTGAAAAGCGCTGATAATTCTACTACCTTTACTGATAGTCAAGAAATCTTGGAACGCTGGAAGGAGCACTTCTCCAATCTCCTAAATCGTCCATCAGAAGCTGCTGAAGACTTCCTCTGTGATGTGCCGCAACAACCTGAACAACTGTGGTTGGCAGTACCTCCTACTTATCATGAATTCAGTGCAGCTCTCACCCAATTGAAACCCAGAAAAGCACCTGGCCCAGATAACATCCCTCTGGAACTAATTCAAGCCGGAGGTCATTCCCTCAAATCAAGAATTTTCATCCTTATCCTCAGAATTTGGGAATCAAGAAAGGTACCTGGAGACCTAAAGAATGCCACTATCGTCACTATCTTTAAAAAGGGTGATCGCAGTGTTTGTGGCAACTACCGTGGTATATCACTGCTATCAATTGTGGGGAAGATTCTTGCAAGAATTCTACTTAACCGCCTCAAGGTTATCTCTGAGAGGATCCTCCCAGAGTCACAATGCGGATTTAGAACTTCCAGAAGCACAATTGACTTGATTTTCTGTGTGAGACAGCTACAAGAAAAATGTAGAGAACAACAGAATCCACTCTTCTTAGTCTTTTATGACTTGGAAAAGGCATTTGATTCGGTTCCAAGACCAGCCATGTGGGCAGTGCTGAAGCGGTTTGGTTGCCCTCAGCGTTTTGTAGATCTAATCAAAGCTCTCCATGATGGCATGACAGGTCAGGTTTGCCATCAGAATAAGATGTCCGATGAATTTCCCATTACCCATGGACTGAAACAAGGATGTGTACTGGCTCCAACGCTTTTTGCGCTGTACTTGGCTGCAATGCTTTATGATTCACCCACAAACATCCCAGGTGTGGAGATCAAGTATCGTTTTGATGGAGGGCTTTTCAACCTAACTCGTCTCCGCTCCTTGAGGAAAACTCAGGTTACTAAGGTTACTAACATGTTGTATGCAGATGATGCTGCGTCACCAACTCTCACACCAGAAGAGCTGCAAGAGTCAGTTAACTGTTACAAAAGTGCATGTGATCGCTTTGGTCTTACCATAAATGTCAATAAGACTAAAGTCTTGGCACAACCTTCACCAGGCACACCTCTTCCTCAGTTCAATATCTCCATTTCAAATTTGCCATTAGAACAGGTTGACCACTTCTCGTACCTGGGCAGTACCATTTCTGTGAGCTGTACCTGTGAGCAGGATGTGGATAAGAGAATTGGCGCAGCCCATGCAGCATATGGACGATTAGCGCACCGGGTCTTCATGAATAAAGATCTATCCATGAGTACAAAGCTTATGGTGTACAAAGCAGTAGTCATTTCTACATTGTTGTATGGCTGTGAAACGTGGACCCTTTACCGACGTGATCTTAGGAAGCTTGAGCGTTTTCACCTACAAAAACTTCGATCAATCCTGAGGATTAAATGGGAAGACCGCATTACCAATATTGCTGTTCTGGAAAAGGCTCAAATCAACAGCATAGAATCATCCATAATAGGTCACCAATTTAGATGGATTGGTCATGTCCATCGGATGGATGATGTGAGATTACCTCGTCAAATGCTATATGGTGAGCTATGCTATGGCACCAGACCTCATGGTGGTCCTAAGAGGCGCTACAAGGACCAATTTAAGCAGACCCTGAAATTGACAGGTCTTGATCCACAAACCTGGGACATGCTGGCTGAAAACCGCTCAACTTGGCGCCGTACCATCTCGGATTCTGTAAAGACGTTTGAAAGGGATCGACGCATACATGAAGAGGCCAAGCGTCAAGCTAGGAAACTTCGAGCAGCCCAACCACGTCCTCCTCCAGCAATACTATGCGACTTGTGTGGTCGCTTGTTCCATGCCAGGATTGGACTCTTTAGTCACCGTAAACACATCCACAAACTGGACTGAAGGAAGAAGATTTATACTCGGATTCGAGTTAAAGCCGATGATGACCTGGCATTGCCAGGGAGGTGTGGTTATATGTTACTGTACCTGGCGTTGCCAGGGAGGTGTGGTTATATGTTACTGTACCTGGCGTTGCCAGGGAGGTGTGGTTATATGTTACTGTACCTGGCGTTGCCAGAGAGGTGTGGTTAAATGTTACTGTACCTGGCATTGCCAGGGAGGTGTGGTTATATGTTACTGTACCTGGCGTTGCCCGGGAGATGTGGTTATATGTTATTGTACCTGGCATTGCCCGGGAGGTGTGGTTATATGTTATTGTACCTGGCGTTGCCCGGGAGGTGTGGTTATATGTTATTGTACCTGGCGTTGCCAGGGAGGTGTGGTTATATGTTACTGTACCTGGCGTTGCCCGGGAGATGTGGTTATATGTTATTGTACCTGGCATTGCCCGGGAGATGTGGTTATATGTTATTGTACCTGGCGTTGCCCGGGAGGTGTGGTTATATGTTATTGTACCTGGCATTGCCAGGGAGGTGTGGTTATATGTTACTGTACCTGGCGTTGCCCGGGAGATGTGGTTATATGTTATTGTACCTGGCGTTGCCCGGGAGGTGTGGTTATATGTTATTGTACCTGGCGTTGCCAGGGAGGTGTGGTTATATGTTATTTTACCTGGCGTTGCCCGGGAGGTTTGGTTATATGTTATTTACCTGGCATTGCCCAGGAGGTGTAGTTATATGTTATTGTACCTGGCATTGCCCGGGAGGTGTGGTTATATGTTACTGTACCTGGCATTGCCCGGGAGGTGTGGTTATATGTTACTGTACCTGGCATTGCCCGGGAGGTGTGGTTATATGTTATTGTACCTGGCATTACCCGGGAGTTGTGGTTATATGTTACTGTACCTGGCGTTGCCCGGGAGATGTGGTTATATGTTACTGTACCTGGCGTTGCCCGGGAGGTGTGGTTATATGTTACTGTACCTGGCATTGCCCGGGAGTTGTGGTTATATGTTACTGTACCTGGCATTGCCCGGGAGGTGTGGTTATATGTTATTGTACCTGGCATTGCCCGGGAGATGTGGTTATATATTACTGTACCTGGCCTTGCCCGGGAGGTGTGGTTATATGTTACTGTACCTGGCGTTGCCCGGGAGGTGTGGTTATATGTTATTATACCTGGCGTTACCCGGGAGGTGTGGTTATATGTTATTGTACCTGGCGTTGCCCGGGAGGTGAGGTTATATATTATTGTACCTGGCGTTACCCGGGAGGTGTGGTTATATGTTATTGTACCTGGCGTTGCCCGGGAGGTGAGGTTATATATTATTGTACCTGGCATTGCCCGGGAGGTGTGGTTATATGTTATTGTACCTGGCGTTGCCTGGGAGGTGTGGTTATATGTTATTGTACCTGGCGTTGCACGGGAGGTGTGGTTATATGTTATTTACCTGGCATTGCCCGGGAGGTGTGGTTATATGTTATTGTACCTGGCATTGCCCGGGAGGTGTGGTTATATGTTACTGTACCTGGCATTGCCCGGGAGGTGTGGTTATATGTTATTGTACCTGGCATTGCCCGGGAGTTGTGGTTATATGTTACTGTACCTGGCGTTGCCTGGGAGATGTGGTTATATGTTACTGTACCTGGCGTTGCCCAGGAGATGTGGTTATATGTTACTGTACCTGGCGTTGCCCGGGAGGTGTGGTTATATATTACTGTACCTGGCATTGCCCGGGAGGTGTGGTTATATGTTACTGTACCTGGCATTGCCCGGGAGGTGTGGTTATATGTTATTGTACCTGGCATTGCCCGGGTTGTTGTGGTTATATGTTACTGTACCTGGCGTTGCCCGGGAGATGTGGTTATATGTTACTGTACCTGGCGTTTCCCGTGAGGTGTGGTTATATGTTACTGTACCTGGCGTTGCCCGGGAGGTGTGGTTATATGTTAGTGTACCTGGCATTGCCAGGGAGGTGTGGTTATATGTTACTGTACCTGGCGTTGCCCGGGAGATGTGGTTATATGATATTGTACCTGGCATTGCCCGGGAGGTGTGGTTATATGTTATTGTACCTGGCGTTGCCCGGGAGGTGTGGTTATATGTTATTGTACCTGGCGTTGCCAGGGAGGTGTGGTTATATGTTATTGTACCTGGCATTGCCCGGGAGGTGTGGTTATATGTTATTGTACCTGGCGTTGCCCGGGAGGTGTGGTTATATGTTATTGTACCTGGCGTTGCCCGGGAGGTGTGGTTATATGTTATTGTACCTGGCGTTGCCAGGGAGGTGTGGTTATATGTTACTGTACCTGGCGTTGCCCGGGAGGTGTGGTTATATGTTATTGTACCTGGCGTTGCCCGGGAGGTGTGGTTATATGTTATTGTACCTGGCGTTGCCCGGGAGGTGTGGTTATATGTTATTGTACCTGGCGTTGCCCGGGAGGTGTGGTTATATGTTATTGTACCTGGCGTTGCCAGGGAGGTGTGGTTATATGTTACTGTAACTGGCGTTGCCCGGGAGGTGTGGTTATATGTTATTGTACCTGGCGTTGCCCGGGAGATGTGGTTATATGTTATTGTACCTTGCGTTGCCCGGGAGATGTGGTTATATGTTATTGTACCTGGCATTGCCAGGGAGGTGTGGTTATATGTTATTGTACCTGGCGTTGCCCGGGAGGTGTGGTTATATGTTATTGTACCTGGCGTTGGCCGGGAGGTGTGGTTATATGTTATTGTACCTGACATTGCCAGGGAGGTGTGGTCATATGTTATTGTACCTGGCATTGCCCGGGAGGTGTGGTTATATGTTATTGTACCTGGCATTGCCCGGGAGGTGTGGTTATATGTTATTGTACCTGGCATTGCCCGGGAGGTGTGGTTATATGTTACTGTACTTGGCGTTGCCCGGGAGGTGTGGTTATATGTTACTGTACCTGGCGTTGCCCGGGAGGTGTGTTTATATGTTACTGTACCTGGCGTTGCCCGGGAGGTGTGGTTATATCTTACTGTACCTGGCGTTGACCGGGAGGTGTGGTTATATGTTATTGTACCTGGCGTTGCCAGGGAGGTGTGGTTATATGTTATTGTACCTGGCGTTGCCCGGGAGGTCTGGTTATATGTTATTGTACCTGGCGTTGCCCAGGAGGTGTGGTTATATGTTATTGTACCTGGCGTTGCCCGGGAGGTGTGGTTATATGTTACTGTACCTGGCGTTGCCCGGGAGGTGTGGTTATATGTTACTGTACCTGGCGTTGCCCGGGAGGTGTGGTTATATGTTATTGTACCTGGCGTTGCCCGGGAGGTGTGGTTATATGTTACTGTACCTGGCGTTGCCAGGGAGGTGTGGTTATATGTTATTGTACCTGGTGTTGCCCGGGAGGTGTGGTTATATGTTACTGTACCTGGCGTTGACCGGGAGGTGTGGTTATATGTTATTGTACCTGGCGTTGCCCGGGAGGTGTGGTTATATGTTATTGTACCTGGCGTTGCCCGGGATGTGTGGTTATATGTTATTGTACCTGGCGTTGCCCGGGAGGTGTGGTTATATGTTATTGTACCTGGCGTTGCCCGGCAGATGTGGTTATATGTTACTGTACGTGGCGTTGCCCGGGAGATGTGGTTATATGTTACTCTACGTGGCGTTGCCCGGGAGATGTGGTTATATGTTACTGTACCTGGCGTTGCCCGGGGGATGTGGTTATATGTTATTGTACCTGGCGTTGCCCGGGGGATGTGGTTATATGTTATTGTACCTGGCGTTGCCCGGGAGATGTGGTTATATGTTATTGTACCTGGCGTTGCCCGGGAGGTGTGGTTATATGTTATTGTACCTGGCGTTGCCCGGTAGGTGTGGTTATATGTTATTGTACCTGGCGTTGCCCGGGAGATGTGGTTCTATGTTATTGTACCTGGCGTTGCCCGGTAGGTGTGGTTATATGTTATTGTACCTGGCGTTGCCCGGGAGATGTGCTTATATGTTATTGTACCTGGCGTTGCCCGGGAGGTGTGGTTATATGTTATTGTACCTGGCGTTGCCCGGGAGGTGTGGTTATATGTTATTGTATCTGGCGTTGCCCGGGAGGTGTGGTTATATGTTATTGTACCTGTTGTTGCCCGGGAGGTGTGGTTATATGTTATTGTACCTGGCGTTGCCCGGGAGGTGTGGTTATATGTTATTGTACCTGGCGTTGCCCGGGAGGTGTGGTTATATGTTACTGTACCTGGCGTTGCCCGGGAGATGTGGTTATATGTTATTGTACCTGGCGTTTCCCGGGGGATGTGGTTATATGTTATTGTACCTGGCGTTGCCCGGGAGATGTGGTTATATGTTATTGTACCTGGCGTTGCCCGGGAGGTGTGGTTATATGTTATTGTACCTGGCGTTGCCCGGGAGGTGTGGTTATATGTTAGTGTACCTGGCATTGCCAGGGAGGTGTGGTTATATGTTACTGTACCTGGCGTTGCCCGGGAGATGTGGTTATATGATATTGTACCTGGCATTGCCCGGGAGGTGTGGTTATATGTTATTGTACCTGGCGTTGCCCGGGAGGTGTGGTTATATGTTATTGTACCTGGCGTTGCCAGGGAGGTGTGGTTATATGTTATTGTACCTGGCATTGCCCGGGAGGTGTGGTTATATGTTATTGTACCTGGCGTTGCCCGGGAGGTGTGGTTATATGTTATTGTACCTGGCGTTGCCCGGGAGGTGTGGTTATATGTTATTGTACCTGGCGTTGCCAGGGAGGTGTGGTTATATGTTACTGTACCTGGCGTTGCCCGGGAGGTGTGGTTATATGTTATTGTACCTGGCGTTGCCCGGGAGGTGTGGTTATATGTTATTGTACCTGGCGTTGCCCGGGAGGTGTGGTTATATGTTATTGTACCTGGCGTTGCCCGGGAGGTGTGGTTATATGTTATTGTACCTGGCGTTGCCAGGGAGGTGTGGTTATATGTTACTGTAACTGGCGTTGCCCGGGAGGTGTGGTTATATGTTATTGTACCTGGCGTTGCCCGGGAGATGTGGTTATATGTTATTGTACCTTGCGTTGCCCGGGAGATGTGGTTATATGTTATTGTACCTGGCATTGCCAGGGAGGTGTGGTTATATGTTATTGTACCTGGCGTTGCCCGGGAGGTGTGGTTATATGTTATTGTACCTGGCGTTGGCCGGGAGGTGTGGTTATATGTTATTGTACCTGACATTGCCAGGGAGGTGTGGTCATATGTTATTGTACCTGGCATTGCCCGGGAGGTGTGGTTATATGTTATTGTACCTGGCATTGCCCGGGAGGTGTGGTTATATGTTATTGTACCTGGCATTGCCCGGGAGGTGTGGTTATATGTTACTGTACTTGGCGTTGCCCGGGAGGTGTGGTTATATGTTACTGTACCTGGCGTTGCCCGGGAGGTGTGTTTATATGTTACTGTACCTGGCGTTGCCCGGGAGGTGTGGTTATATCTTACTGTACCTGGCGTTGACCGGGAGGTGTGGTTATATGTTATTGTACCTGGCGTTGCCAGGGAGGTGTGGTTATATGTTATTGTACCTGGCGTTGCCCGGGAGGTCTGGTTATATGTTATTGTACCTGGCGTTGCCCAGGAGGTGTGGTTATATGTTATTGTACCTGGCGTTGCCCGGGAGGTGTGGTTATATGTTACTGTACCTGGCGTTGCCCGGGAGGTGTGGTTATATGTTACTGTACCTGGCGTTGCCCGGGAGGTGTGGTTATATGTTATTGTACCTGGCGTTGCCCGGGAGGTGTGGTTATATGTTACTGTACCTGGCGTTGCCAGGGAGGTGTGGTTATATGTTATTGTACCTGGTGTTGCCCGGGAGGTGTGGTTATATGTTACTGTACCTGGCGTTGACCGGGAGGTGTGGTTATATGTTATTGTACCTGGCGTTGCCCGGGAGGTGTGGTTATATGTTATTGTACCTGGCGTTGCCCGGGATGTGTGGTTATATGTTATTGTACCTGGCGTTGCCCGGGAGGTGTGGTTATATGTTATTGTACCTGGCGTTGCCCGGCAGATGTGGTTATATGTTACTGTACGTGGCGTTGCCCGGGAGATGTGGTTATATGTTACTCTACGTGGCGTTGCCCGGGAGATGTGGTTATATGTTACTGTACCTGGCGTTGCCCGGGGGATGTGGTTATATGTTATTGTACCTGGCGTTGCCCGGGGGATGTGGTTATATGTTATTGTACCTGGCGTTGCCCGGGAGATGTGGTTATATGTTATTGTACCTGGCGTTGCCCGGGAGGTGTGGTTATATGTTATTGTACCTGGCGTTGCCCGGTAGGTGTGGTTATATGTTATTGTACCTGGCGTTGCCCGGGAGATGTGGTTCTATGTTATTGTACCTGGCGTTGCCCGGTAGGTGTGGTTATATGTTATTGTACCTGGCGTTGCCCGGGAGATGTGCTTATATGTTATTGTACCTGGCGTTGCCCGGGAGGTGTGGTTATATGTTATTGTACCTGGCGTTGCCCGGGAGGTGTGGTTATATGTTATTGTATCTGGCGTTGCCCGGGAGGTGTGGTTATATGTTATTGTACCTGTTGTTGCCCGGGAGGTGTGGTTATATGTTATTGTACCTGGCGTTGCCCGGGAGGTGTGGTTATATGTTATTGTACCTGGCGTTGCCCGGGAGGTGTGGTTATATGTTACTGTACCTGGCGTTGCCCGGGAGATGTGGTTATATGTTATTGTACCTGGCGTTTCCCGGGGGATGTGGTTATATGTTATTGTACCTGGCGTTGCCCGGGAGATGTGGTTATATGTTATTGTACCTGGCGTTGCCCGGGAGGTGTGGTTATATGTTATTGTACCTGGCGTTGCCCGGGAGGTGTGGTTATATGTTATTGTACCTGGCGTTGCCCGGGAGATGTGGTTCTAGGTTATTGTACCTGGCGTTGCCCGGGAGGTGTGGTTATATGTTATTGTACCTGGCGTTGCCCGGGAGATGTGCTTATATGTTACTGTACCTGGCGTTGCCCGGGAGATGTGGTTATATGTTATTGTACCTGGCGTTGCCCGGGGGATGTGGTTATATGTTATTGTACCTGGCGTTGCCCGGGAGATGTGGTTATATGTTATTGTACCTGGCGTTGCCCGGGAGGTGTGGTTATATGTTATTGTACCTGGCGTTGCCCGGGAGGTGTGGTTATATGTTATTGTACCTGGCGTTGCCCGGGAGATGTGGTTCTATGTTATTGTACCTGGCGTTGTCCGGGAGGTGTGGTTATATGTTATTGTACCTGGCGTTGCCCGGGAGATGTGCTTATATGTTATTGTACCTGGCGTTGCCCGGGAGGTGTGGTTATATGTTATTGTACCTGGCGTTGCCTGGGAGATGTGGTTATATGTTATTGTACCTGGCGTTGCCCGGGAGATGTGGTTATATGTTATTGTATCTGGCGTTGCCAGGGAGGTGTGGTTATATGTTATTGTACCTGGCGTTGCCCGGGAGGTGTGGTTATATGTTATTGTACCTGGCGTTGCCTGGGAGGTGTGGTTATATGTTATTGTACCTGGCGTTGCCCGGGAGATGTGGTTATATGTTATTGTACCTAGCGTTGCCCGGGAGGTGTGGTTATATGTTATTGTACCTGGCGTTGCCCGGGAGGTGTGGTTATATGTTATTGTACCTGGCGTTGCCCGGGAGATGTGGTTATATGTTACTGTACCTGGCGTTGCCAGGGAGGTGTGGTTATATGTTACTGTACCTGGCGTTGCCCGGGAGATGTGGTTATATGTTATTGTACCTGGCATTGCCCGGGAGGTGTGGTTATATGTTATTGTACCTGGCGTTGCCCGGGAGGTATGGTTATATGTTATTGTACCTGGCATTGCCCGGGAGGTGTGGTTTTATGTTACTGTACCTGGCGTTGCCCGGGAGATATGGTTATATGTTATTGTACCTGGCATTGCCCGGGAGGTGTGGTTATATGTTCTTGTACCTGGCCTTGCTCGGGAGGTGTGGTTATATGTTATTGTACCTGGCGTTGCCAGGGAGGTGTGGTTATATGTTACTGTACCTGGCTTTCCCCGGGAGGTGTGGTTATATGTTATTGTACCTGGCGTTGCCCGGGAGATGTGGTTATATGTTATTGTACCTGGCGTTGCCCGGGAGATGTGGTTATATGTTACTGTACCTGGCATTGCCAGGGAGGTTTGGTTATATGTTATTGTACCTGGCGTTGCCCGGGAGGTGTGGTTATATGTTATTGTACCTGGCGTTGCCCGGGAGGTGTGGTTATATGTTATTGTACCTGGCGTTGCCCGGGAGGTGTGGTTATATGTTATTGTACCTGGCATTGCCAGGGAGGTGTGGTTTTATGTTATTGTACCTGGCATTGCCCGGGAGGTGTGGTTATATGTTATTGTACCTGGCATTGCCCGGGAGGTGTGGTTATATGTTATTGTACCTGGCGTTGCCCGGGAGGTGTGGTTATATGTTACTGTACCTGGCGTTGCCCGGGAGGTGTGGTTATATGTTACTGTACCTGGCGTTGACCGGGAGGTGTGGTTATATGTTATTGTACCTGGCGTTGCCAGGGAGGTGTGGTTATATGTTATTGTACCTGGCGTTGCCCGGGAGGTCTGGTTATATGTTATTGTACCTGGCGTTGCCCGGGAGGTGTGGTAATATGTTATTGTACCTGGCGTTGCCCGGGAGGTGTGGTTATATGTTACTGTACCTGGCGTTGCCAGGGAGGTGTGGTTATATGTTATTGTACCTGGCGTTGCCCGGTAGATGTGGTTATGTGTTACTGTACCTGGCATTGCCCGGGAGGTGTGGTTATATGTTATTGTACCTGGCGTTGCCCGGGAGGTGTGGTTATATGTTATTGTACCTGGCGTTGCCCGGGAGGTGTGGTTATATGTTACTGTACCTGGCGTTGCCCGGGAGGTGTGGTTATATGTTATTGTACCTGGCGTTGCCCGGGAGATGTGGTTATTTGTTATTGTACCTGGCGTTGCCCGGGAGGTGTGGTTATATGTTACTGTACCTGGCGTTGCCCGGGAGATGTGGTTATATGTTATTGTACCTGGCGTTGCCCGGGAGATTTGGTTATATGTTATTGTACCTGGCGTTGCCCGGTAGATGTGGTTATATGTTATTGTACCTGGCGTTGCCCGGGAGATGTGGTTATATGTTATTGTACCTGGCGATGCCCGGGAGATGTGGTTATATGTTATTGTACCTGGCGTTGCCCGGGAGGTGTGGTTATATGTTATTGTACCTGGCGTTGCCCGGGAGGTGTGGTTATATGTTACTGTACCTGGCGTTGCCCGGGAGATGTGGTTATATGTTACTGTACCTGGCGTTGCCCGGGAGATGTGGTTATATGTTACTGTACCTGGCGTTGCCCGGGAGGTGTGGTTATATGTTATTGTACCTGGCATTGCCCGGGAGATGTGGTTATATGTTATTGTACCTGGCGTTGCCCGGGAGGTGTGGTTATATGTTATTGTACCTGGCGTTGCCCGGGAGGTGTGGTTATATGTTATTGTACCTGGCGTTGCCCGGGAGATGTGGTTATATGTTATTGTACCTGGCGTTGCCCGGGAGATGTGGTTATATGTTATTGTACCTGGCATTGCCCAGGAGATGTGGTTATATGTTATTGTACCTGGCGTTGCCCGGGAGATGTGGTTATATGGTATTGTACCTGGCGTTGCCCGGGAGGTGTGGTTATATGTTACTGTACCTGGCGTTGCCCGGGAGGTGTGGTTATATGTTACTGTACCTGGCGTTGCCCGGGAGGTGTGGTTATATGTTATTGTACCTGGCGTTGCCCGGGAGATGTGGTTATATGTTATTGTACCTGGCGTTGCCCGGTAGATGTGGTTATATGTTATTGTACCTGGCGTTGCCCGGGAGGTGTGGTTATATGTTATTGTACCTGGCGTTGCCCGGGAGGTGTGGTTATATGTTATTGTACCTAGCGTTGCCCGGGAGGTGTGGTTATATGTTATTGTACCTGGCGTTGCCCGGTAGATGTGGTTATATGTTATTGTACCTGGCGTTGCCCGGGAGGTGTGGTTATATGTTATTGTACCTAGCGTTGCCCGGGAGGTGTGGTTATATGTTACTGTACCTAGCGTTGCCCGGGAGGTGTGGTTATATGTTATTGTACCTGGCGTTGCCCGGGAGGTGTGGTTATATGTTATTGTACCTGGCGTTGCCCGGGAGGTGTGGTTATATGTTACTGTACCTGGCGTTGCCCGGGAGGTGTGGTTATATGTTATTGTACCTGGCGTTGCCCGGGAGATGTGGTTATATGTTATTGTACCTGGCGTTGCCCGGTAGATGTGGTTATATGTTATTGTACCTGGCGTTGCCTGGGAGGTGTGGTTATATGTTATTGTACCTGGCGTTGCCCGGGAGGTGTGGTTATATGTTATTGTACCTAGCGTTGCCCGGGAGGTGTGGTTATATGTTATTGTACCTGGCGTTGCCCGGTAGATGTGGTTATATGTTATTGTACCTGGCGTTGCCCGGGAGGTGTGGTTATATGTTATTGTACCTAGCGTTGCCCGGGAGGTGTGGTTATATGTTACTGTACCTAGCGTTGCCCGGGAGGTGTGGTTATATGTTATTGTACCTGACGTTGCCCGGGAGGTGTGGTTATATGTTATTGTACCTGGCGTTGCCCGGGAGGTGTGGTTATATGTTACTGTACCTGGCGTTGCCCGGGAGGTGTGGTTATACACACATCAAAAAAAGTTTTGCATCACCTCGGTTCCAAGAGTTCCGGAACCGTTAAATACAAAGGGAATAGAGATCAACACAAACAACATTTCAGCTCGTTTTATTGCTCATGAGACCCACACATTGCATGTTGTACCATCATACAGCTAGACTTTCAGCATTTGTGGTCCAGATTGCAGTACACACCACTACCTCTAATACCCAGTAGCACGTCCTCTTGCATTGATGCATGCCTGTATTCGCCGTGGCATACTATCCACAAGTTTATCAAGACACTGTTGGTCCAAATTGTCCCACTCCTCAACGACAATTCGGCGTAAATCTCTCAGAGTGGTTGGTGGGTCAAGACGTCCATAAACAGCCCTTTTCAACATATCCCAGGCATGTTCGATAGGGTTCATGTCTGGCGAACATGCTGGCCACTGTAGTCGAGCGATGTCGTTATCTTGAAGGAACGCATTCACAAGATGTGCACGATGAGGTCGAGAATTGTCGTCCATGAAGACAAATGCCTCTCCAATATTCTGCCGATATGGTTGCACTATGGGTCGGAGGATGTCATTCAGGTATCGTAAAGCCGTTTCGGAGCCTTCCATGACCACCAGTGGCGTACGTCGGCCCCACATAATGCCACCCCAAAACATCAGGGAACCACCACCTTGCTGCACTCGCTGGACAGTGTGTCTAAGACGTTCAGCCTGACCAGGGTGCCTCCAAACACGTCTCCGACGATTGTCTGGTTGAAGGCATATGCGACACTCATCGGTGAAGAGAACGTGATGCCAATTCCGTGGGGTCCATTCAGCATGTTGTTGGGCCCATCTGTACCGCGCTGCATGGTGTCGGGGTTGCAAAGCTGGACCTCGCCATGGACGTCGGGAGTGAAGTTGCGCATCATGCAGCCTATTGCGCACAGTTTGAGTTGAAACACGACGTCCTGTGGCTGAACGAAACGCATTATTCAACATGGTGGCATTGCTGTCAGGGATCCTCCGAGCGGCAATCCGTAAGTAGCGGTCATCCACTACAGTAGTAGCGCTTGGGCGGCCTGAGCGAGGCCTGTCATCGACAGTTCCTGTATCTCTGTACCTCCTCCATGTCCGAACAACATCGCTTTGGTTCACTCTGAGACGCCTGGAAACTTCTCTTGTTGAGAGCCCTTCTTGACACAAAGTAACAATGCGGACGCGATCGAACTGCGGTATTGACCTTCTAGGCATGGTAGAACTACAGACAACATGAGCAGCGTACCTTCGTCCTGGTGGAATGACTGGAACTGATCGGCTGTCGTACCCCCTCCGTCTAATAGGCCCTGCTCATGCATGGTTGTTTACATCTTTGAGCAGTTTTAGTGACATCTATGAACAGTCAAAGGGACTGTATCTTGGATACAATATACACAGTCAACGTCTATATGCCGGAGATCTGGGAACCGAGGTGATGCAAAACTTTTTTTGATGTGTGTATGTTATAGAAATATACATGCCAAGATATTCACTTCGCCGTACGTGAGTTCCTCAAGTACAACATTAACTCACTGTAAACCTTGTCGAAAAGTAATGGAACGTTACAATTACTTCCATCGTAGTTTATTTTTGTTGTGTAACATCTTTCCATTCGGTTGCTGGATATGTTTGTGGGAGTGATTTTGAAAAATCGGACGGAAGTGTGTATGACGCACTGCCAGTTGGATCGCAGCCACGCGTGATGCGATCCAGCTATCGCAGCCACGCGTGATGCGATCCAGCTAGCAGTGATAAGAGGAAACAATGAGCGCGCAGTGTTGGGGATTGGTACCATGACGCACTGCCGGCCATGTGGAATGTACATCACATATGGATTACTTCAAGGTTTGAAGGCACCATTAAGAATATTCCTACAGTAAATCATCTTCAAGTTGTCGTTCTTTGGTGTAAAAATATTCATTATATCATATTTGCTGAAAACAATTATGATTTATTAAGAGTCTTTTCCATCTCTGGATAAAAGTGATGGTTACTCCCCGAGTAAATTTGATCAACACTTTCATCGTGATGATGATGATGATAATTGTAGTTTTAAGGGGCCTAACATCTAGGTTATCGGTCCCTGATCAACACTTTCATACTGAACGGTAAACGCTAATGCGAACTCTGGTGTCAACTAATTGAAACGCAAACCACATGTTCAAAATCTTCGTATTAGTATTTAAATATGATAAATGCTTTAATAATGAAACATTGTGATGATAGGCATTTATTCGTCGACGAATATATAGTATAAAATACAATGTTATTGTGTCGTCTCAGATGGCTGAACAGTCCAATTCTGGAAGCACACACTTTAATACAGCAGATGATTGTGCGGGCACACCATCCCTTGCATTCGCACGTTCTTTCCTGCGGGTCCTCCTTTCATCTTCTAGTCTTCTCCTATCTTGTTCTAATTGTTCAACTCCGTTGTATACAATTTTACGCCATTTAGTTTATCTTCGGCTGCGGTTTCCCAGTTCACCGTATCAATTTGACACTCTTTGAAGTTATGTTTAAGGACATCCTTGTATCATTTAAGCTGCCCTCCATGATTACGCAGTCCATTCTTTATTTGGGAGTACATGATTCTCTTTGGGAGGCGTGTATCTGGCAAGCGGACAACATGGCCAGCCCAGCGTATCTGATGCCTGACTACCTTTGCCTCCATGCTTATAGTGTTGGCTTCTTCGAGGATACTAATGTTTGTTGCCATTTAACTTTCAGTATTCTCCGTAAGCATCGTTGATGGTATTTTTCCAGGCATTTTAGGTTTCTCCTGTAAGTTGTCCAGGTCTCGCAACCATAGATCAGAGTAGGGATTAGAACAGCGTTGTAAACGTAGAGTTTGGTTCTCACACTGATATCATGATTGTCAAACACTCTTTTTAGGAGACGACCGTAAGCCGCACTAGCACATCTTAAATGATATTGGATTTCTGTACCAATGTTTGCAGACGTGGAGAGGTTGCTTCCAAGGTAAGGAAAATGATTTACGTTTTGCAGAGATTGACCATTGATTGTAATAGCCGGAGTTCTCTAGTTGGAATTTGGTGCCGGCTGATAAAGGATCTTCATCTTATCAATGTTAATTTCCACTCCAATACTTTCATATGCTTGATTAAAAGCATTTAGAATTGATTACAGATCTTCCTCAGTGTTGGCTAGAATAACATTGTCATTTGTATATTGAAGATCTATAACTGACACTGAGGACACCTTGGTCTTAGCTTGCAGTCTGCTAATATTAAACAGATTTCCATCAGTTCTATACACAAGTTCTACACCTGATGGCAGTTTATCATCCACAAGGTGTAGTATAGTTCCAACAAACACCGAGAACAATGTTGGAGCAATTACACAACCTTGTTTGACTCCAGTACTGACATGGAAAGCGTCTCCTGGTCTTGTATTGGAATGAACTGCACATGCCGTCGTGCAGTAGCCTAAGTATTTGTATGTATTTGTTTGGACATCCAATCAAAGCTAGAATTCTCCTTAGAGCTTCTCGATTAACAGAATCAAACGGCTTGACAAGATCTATAAAAGCCGTAAACAAGGGTTGGTTTTGCTCTCTGGGCTTTTCGTGCATTTGTCTTGCACTGAAAATCATATCGACTGTGCCTCTGTTTGGTCTGGTAGACACATTTCAGTAGACGATTGGACAATACTCTAGCTAGAATTTTTCCCACAACAGAGAGCAAAGATATTCCTCTATAATTGTTACGCAGAGCATTGTGAGGTGTGAAGCCATTTTTCAGTGTTGCCTAAGTAAACGAAAGTTTGATGCTTTTCAGTCGTTCAACACGAATGTACCAAAAAGAGCTGGGTTATGCCCTAAACCTGAAATAAATTACATAAGATTAATAAATACACTAGGATGACCAGTTTCGATCGTCAAGCGATCATCATCAGATCCATTAGACTTAGGCTATAACATCTCCGTTTGAGAATACAGGTGAAAAATATATACAATATGTACAATTATTTAGTTACAGTGTTGGTAATGCAACTGTCAGTCTATGCTAAATGTGGTATATCTAATGTTAGGTGAAATTCTAAAATGGTGATAAAAATCCGGAATTCGTCTGTTCGGGGTGATTATATGGTTATACAAAATCAACCATGGTTATACTGTAATAATACAGGCTGAATACTTATCCGGTTGTCTTCCTAACTGGGACTTCACGCATTTTCGTGTTCACTCTGGTAACAGTTATAGTCGACTAACCCGGGTGTTAACTGGAAAAGACTGGTTTATCCCTTTCTTTACAAGAAGAAATTAATACCTTGCGAACCACCTTTGAGAGCAACGGTTATAACAAGGCTTTGATTTCTACGGTTCTGAATCCAAGAAATAATAATAGGACATCAGTTGAGAAAAGAGATGTAAGAGGAACTGCTTACCTACCTTACATACATAACACGACGGATCGTATTGCTAAAATCCTATGTCAGTACATCATACGGACTGTATTTGGAACTTCTGTTAAGATTAGGCAACTCCTGCGACCAACTAAGGACAGTTTGCCTAAATTGCAACAAACGGGTATCTACTGAGTTCCTTGTACTTGTGGCAAGGTTTACATCGGGCAGACTTCGAGAACAATATGCACTCGCATTAAGGAACATAATAGATGTATCAGGCTCATTCAACCTGATAAATCAGCTGTTGCCGATCATGCATTAACACCTGGCCATGATGTCATGTTCCAAGGAGTGGATGTTCTTGCCCGTATAAAGCAATATCGTCCCAGAATCATCAGGGAGGTGGTTGAAATACGTAAACACCCTGATAATTTCAACCGTGACACCGGCTACAATCTCAGTGAATCCTGGCTACCTATTATCAGATCCCTGAGAAAGTAATTCACTGCTGCTTTCCGTTGTCCCTAACATGGGGCTATAATGGCGTCCATCTTTGGGCATCTTCTATATGTTCTTTGTTGCTTTCTCTTAGCAATCATTTGTCG
The DNA here is from genome assembly GCA_946902985.2 of Meconema thalassinum. Lineage (NCBI taxonomy): Eukaryota > Metazoa > Arthropoda > Insecta > Orthoptera > Tettigoniidae > Meconema > Meconema thalassinum. Next base: position 3,124,738 of record OX336392.1, on the reverse strand, counting down.
TATTCCAGATTATTCGTGACGAAGAAAGACATGGTTTCTTTCGAAACGTGTCGAATTTTAATATAATAAAACACGGCATAAGCCCAAAACTCAACATTATGAATAGGTCTTGAAACTGTTCTTTCCAATGGGAAGCTATCGAGTCAGGATCCTTAAGAACTTCAGTACCATCTTTGGATTTTAGACAATTAAGACCTTTGGTGGAGGGACCATAAATAGCTTTGGAAGCACTGAAGAAGGCACTAGTGTTTTTAGAGGCGATTACATTTTCCATTCCCACAGATTTGTCTATCCACCATTTATTCTTGATCATTCTGCATCTTTTCTGGACTTCTGATTTGGCTTGTTGATATCTCTGTTTCTTGGGAAGTGAATTTGAATAATTTTGCCAAGCGTTGTAGGCTTTCCGCTTTACATCAATCAGGTCACATATTTCTTTGTCGTTCTCGTCAAACCAGTCCTGGTGTTTTCTCTTTTTAAAGCCAACTGCTTCTTCGCCAGCTCCTATAACGGCCGAGTTGAATAACGACCAGTGCTACTCAATATCTTCTGAGTAATCATTTGGAAGTTTATCAGCCAATAGTATCTGATAGGCAGATTTGGTACTGTTGTTCAGTATTTAGTTTGTGTTTTATCGCCTTCCTCTGAATCCGTCGTTTTGGATGAACTTGTATTTCCATCACAGATCGAACAGTCCAACAATCATCAGCACCAGTCATGAACATCACGGTGATCTCCAGCGCGGACAATAATGTAGCGCTTTGATCTGGGGTGTTGCCATTTATCTTTCTGGTGGAAGAGTGTATTTGTAATGACAAGATCATATTCGGAGCGCTTCGTGAGTAGGAGTGTTCCATTGGAGTTGACTTTGCCTATGCCCTCTTTACCAATAGCTCCTGGCCAAAGTGACGATTCTCTGCCAACCCGAGCATTAAAGTCACCTAGCAAAATAATTTTATCTGACTTGGGTACATTCGACAGGACTTCATCAAGTTGGTTATAGAACGCTTCCTTTTGGTCATCTTCTGGCTTCAAAGTTGGGGCATACGCACTGATTACCGTAGCTCTTTGGTTGTTCTTGAGTTTCAGACGGAGTGTCATGAGTCTTTCATTTATTCCAGATGGGAACTCATCAAGAGTATGAATAAGTTCATTCCTTATCGCAGTTACAGTTGGTAATGCTTGAGTAAGGTGTGATTTCGTTCATGCTCCGCAAATTAATGTAACGTGTTAATGAAAGTTCTGTTTTGGTGACTTCCTGCTGTGTTGCAGTAGGATTCTAAGTGATAAAGTGCTTTAAGATACAAAAATCCAAAGTGGAAGTCGGGTATGTAAATTGATTTTAACATTTTAATATTTCTAACAACAACACAAGCCAAACGAACAAGTGAATATTCACAGTGCGAGTGTCACCAACCTAACAAATAGAGAAGGAGCGCGATTGTCACAGTCCTTGTTCGATATGAGTGCCAACGGCAAAATGGACGGAAAGAAGCGCGGCGTATCATTGGCCGGTGAGAGAACCAGCACGGCAGCAGTGCCATCTGTTGCCGACGTGTATGAACTCCTTCAAGCTACAAGCAAGGAAGTTGCTAGCCTGAAAATCCTACACAAAGACACTGAAAGAGAACTGAACAAATCTCTGGAATTCGCTCATCAGAAACTAGAAGAGAATCACGAACTCATAAAAATTCAGTCTGAAAAACTGACCAACTGTCTACAAGTTATTGACAAACTTAAAGAAGAGAACATGACGCTGAACAAACGATTGCATGAAACCACGCTACATTTGGATGACCTGGAGCAATACGACAGCACTTTAGAAATAGTAGGGGTCCCAGAAATACCTAATGAGGACACGTTAGAAGTTGTAAAGAAAGTAGGTATCGCTCTAGATATGAACACTGAACCAACAATGATTGACATCTGTCACCGCATCAGGAAACAACCGCACCAAACCAGCGCGGGGATTGTTGTGAAGTTTGTGCGGCGAACCGATAAAGAGCAGTTCTTGCAAAGGTGAAAAGTTAAACGCAATCTCAACTCCCTGATGGTAGGTTATGTCCAACGAACCAATTTATGTCAACCAAAGACTAACATCGTACCGTAGGTCTATCTTAGGTCAGGCGAGAAAGCTGAAACGCGAAAAGAACTACGCCTTTCTCTTGGTTGACAGATCTGGTACAATAAAATTGAGGAAGAAAGCTGAAGATGGACATGTCTACGAGCTGCAGACACCCGACGACCTTGAAAAACTGAGATAAACAAAATGGCTGAGGACAAGTCTCTTAGGATTTACTATCAAAACGTCCGAGGACTGAATAGTAAAACACAAAAATATTACCTTAATACACTTAGTTGTGAATATGATATAATTCTAAATACAGAGACCTGGATTTCGGATAGTATGCAGGATGGTGAGCTATTTGACGATACTTTCACAGTGAAAAAAAATCCACAGCCTGCTTCCAGTCTCCAACCGGGTCAGGAATGGAATGAATGAAGCCCCCATCTAGCGGCGAGGAGATGAACTGTGCCGGCTGCCGAGGCCTGACGCACTCCTCTGGGGCAATGATTAAATGAATGACAGATGAAATGAAATGATAGTGGAGAGTGTTGCTGGAATGAAATTTTGACAGGGAAAACCGGAGTACCCGGAGAAAAACATGTCTGCCTCCGTTTTGTCCAGCACAGATCTCACATGGAGTGACCGGGATTTGAACCACGGACCCAGCGGTGAGAGGCCGGCGTGCTGCCGCCTGAGCCACGGAGGCTTCACTTTCACAGTATATGAAAGAAATAGGGAAGGAACTAAAAAGGGGGGCGGAGTTTTGATAGCTGTGAGAAAAGATATTGTTTCGAGTAACTGCCATGTTGATACCGGGGGCTTAGAAGCATTGTGTGTTAAAGCAATAATTAGTGGAAAAATTCATTTTATCATTACTGTGTACATCCCTCCGAACTCCAAATTAGAGTCTTATCTTGCATTCTTCTGTGCAATTGAAGAAAATATTATCAAAACCATAATTTAATCATTGCAGGGGATTTCAATATTCCAACAATTTCAGGCACATGTTACGATTTTATAGCAGGTGGACCTTGCAGTAGAGTTCTTGCAAATTTTATGTCATTGTATAACTTGTCATCCCATAACAATATTCAAAACTCCAATCAATGAACATTAGACCTTGTATTAACAAATATAAATAATACCATATCAGTCTTTAGGGAAAGGGATCCGTTAGTACCAGAAGATGTTCACCATCCTGCACTAAGTTTAGTCATCAACTACAATCGTATAGGAAGGGTAACAAATAGTACTCCAAAAAAAGGTATATAATTTCAAGAAAGCAAATTTTTTAGGCCTGTATAGCTCGTTGCAAAATTCGGACTGGACCCCATTAAAGCAATCTTGCAATGTTGAAGAAGCTGTTGGATATTTTTAAAAAATATTCAACTCAGCTTTGGAGACAAATTCTCCTATAAAACATATTCAGTCAAAAAGAAAGATCCTTGTTGGTTTGATAAAGAAATCATTAATGCTTTAAAACTTAAAGATTATCACCGGAAAAGGATGACGTACAGTCAATCAAGTCTTGAATCTTACAAGAGCTAAGAAAAAATGTTAAAACTATGATAAGCAGGAGTTACCGAAATTACATAAAACAGGTTCAGGAAAACTTGGGCGATAACGAAAAAAAAAATCTGGAATTTTATTAAAAATAAGAAAGGTAGCACAGATCATAGCAATCAAATAATGACATACAAAGGTAATCAGCTGAATAATTCAAGAGATATAGCAGATGGTTTCGCTGCATGTTTCCAAAGTATGTATTTGCCACAAGCTGCAAAATACGTCATTCAAGCAGAAGGAGCTGGTCCTAAAAGTTATTCTCCATTTTTGAATGATGTGACTGAAATGAATACAAAATGGCTGCCAAACATCTAAAGCCCAAGCATTCAGTTGGTCCTGATGGTGTTCCGCCATATATAGTAAAGGGCTATTCAGATGTGCTCAGAGAACCACTGTGTCTCATATTTAACCTGATACTGCATACTCAAACTTATCCGTTATTATGGAAAACTACTAGGATCTGCCCAATATTCAAATCTGGAGATAGGAACACAATCAACAATTATAGGCCTGTATCAATTGTATGCGCACCCGCAAAGATATTTGAATTTATTCTGTACAATAGAATATTTAGACACGTTCAGAACTACATAACGGATAAACAGCATGGATTCTTCCCTAATCGCTCGACCACTACTAATTTAATTAATTTTGTGCAGTACGTAATTAATGCATTTCATGATCGTAGCCGTGTTGATTGTATCTTTACAGACTTCGCGAAAGCTTTCGATAGATTAAATCATGATGTATTAATTAAAAAACTCTCTGATTTTGGCATCTGTGAACTGCTATTAAACTTGATTGCATCATATTTGAACGGTAGATGGCAATTCGTTTTTTATAATAGGTATGAATCCTATGAATTCATAGCCAACTCCAGAGTCCCACAAGGATCAAATTTAGGCCCATTATTTTTTATAATATTCATCAATGATCTACCACAAAGAATAAAACATTCAAAATGTCAATTATATGCAGACGATTTTAAAATCTACAAAGTCATAAACAATTTAGAAGACCCAGTAAAGTTACAAGAAGACATTGACCGTGTTTTTATCTAGAGCATTAAAAATCAGCTAGCACTGAATATAAACAAATGTTTTTACCTTAAATTTTCATCAGCAAAATGTACATCTGATTATACATACACAATTAATGGAACAAACTTAAAACCAGTTATGTCTATCAAGGACCTGGGAGTTATTTTAACACATGTGTTTTAAGCAGCACATCTGTTTCTGTGTCAATTCGGCATTCAAAATTCTGGGATGTGTTATTAGGACAACTAAAGAGTTCAAAATCTTGGTTCGTAGCAAGTTAGAATATGCTTAAGTTATTTGGCATCCGTATTATAAATCACTGGAAGGGAGCCTCGAAAAAGTTCAAAAATGTTTTGTAAGGTACTTATATTACAAAGACAACAATATATCTGCATTTAAAGCAAATAAATCATACACTCAACTACTGAATGATTTCAACTACATTAGCTTGGCAGTAAGGCGCGAACACTTACAGCAGGTGTTTTTGTATAAAACAGTTAATGGAATGTTGGACAACAGTGGCTTCTTGCAGCAGATTCATTTCAATGCCAGAGCAGGAAACTTGAGAAATCGAGATCTCTTAGTTTGCAAAATACCAAAAACAGTATATTATAAAAATTCCCCATTAGTAAGAATGTGTCTGATGTACAATAAACTTGCCAAAATCAACAATAGTTTAGACTTCAGCTCTGCATTACCAGCATATATTAAGGTTTTAAGAGCTACAATTCTTACATTGTTAATGAATAAATTGTAAATGTTAGCAACTACCTATATGGAATGTAACCTGTAATGTTGTCAAATATTTTCTAAAACTTATTTCCTTTTTTGTTTGCAATATAGACCTAGTATGTATTTTTTTTGTTTGTTTGTTAAATCTGTAACAATTCAATGCAGTGCAATGTACGCCTTCTGTAATTGGAGCCTAAGCTCTGTTGAAGGTATACATAAATAAATAAATAAACCCTAGACAAGGTCCCAGATCACCATACGACTATATTGTTAGGAGATTTCAATGTCCAGATCGGTAGAGAATGGAAACACCGGAAGATTGTAGGAAGATATCGTGCCCATAAGAGAACCAACACCAATGGGGAACGATTAATCAGTGTCTGCACCAAGTATGGATTACATTTGATGTCTACAGCTTTCAAACACCTTCCCAGGAAGGCCATGACATGGCGATGCCCAAATAGCATGTTGGGTGAATTCCAAATCGACCACGTAGCAATAAACAAGCTGCACCATAGGAATATTATGAATGTCAAGGTGCTACGAGGAGCCAACATTGACTCTGATCACTAACTGTCTCTGGTCAAGACGAACCTGAAACCACTAATAAAGACCACTGGTATGCTAGCAAAGAACACGAAGATCCCTAGGTTTGATATCACCAAACTTAAAGAAGACAGCACTAGTTATCAAGAGAGGTTGATTCATAATACCAACAGGATTAACACATCTACAAAATGGGATCCGCTTAGGGATGCCATAACAGTAGCGGCTCAGGAAACAATCCCCAATAGACCTAAAGGGAACAAGCATCCGTGGTGGTCCAGCGAATGTGATAAAGCTATAGAAGCCAGGCGACTAGCATGGATCAAATGGAATGTACATAAGAACGAAGCTAATTTACAAGTCTTTATTGCACAAAGGAAAACTACATCGAGCATCATAAGAGGGGCCAAGAGGAAGCAAAACCAGGAACTGATTAAGCAGGCAGAGGAGGATTTTGTAAGGAACAACTCTAGAGATCTATACAAAAGCCTCAAGCAACAAACAACCCAATTCGCGTCCCCTACCTTACACCTCCAGAGACCAGATGGATCCCTGTGTCTTAATGACAGCGATTGTACCAAGACCCTAGCTAACTACTTCAAAGGACTCTTAAATGCAGAAGAACCTATTGAGCGTCTCCAAGTTACAAAACCAGCTAACCCTAATACTGAGTATATCGCTCCTCCAACCTATGAAGAAGTCAGAGGTATAATTAAACTACTCAAGAATAATAAAGCTTCTGGGGAAGACGGGATAGTAGCAGAAATTCTAAAACATGCTGGAGAACACACCTTCAGGAGCATACATAATGCAATTCTGGACATATGGACTAGTGAGAGGCTCCCAGATGATTGGACGTCAGCCATTATCCATCCAATCCACAAGAAGGGAAGCAAAACAGATCCCAGTAACTACAGAGGAACATCACTCATTGCTGTTACCTATAAGATATTTTCCAAGATTCTGGAACGCCATGTAACGAGACAGCTGGATAAAGAGTTAGGAGAATATCAAGCAGGGTTCAGAGCATCGAGGTCCTGTACCGAGCAGATACACAATCTGAAGACCATCCTTCAATACAGCAAGTCAAGAGCCAGACAATGGGTAGCTATATTTGTCGACTTCCAGAAAGCATACGACTCAGTGGACAGAATTACTATTTTTAACACCTTGAGAAAACTAGGACTCAACGACAAGATCAATAGGCTGGTGCAAGCCACCCTGCACAACACCACAGCCAGAGTAAAGTTTAGAGGACAGCTCTCGGAGAGTTTCACCATTAAAACAGGGGTGAGACAAGGAAACGGCATGTCATGCATATTATTTAATTGTGTTCTGGAAAAGATCATTAGAGAGTGGACGAGAATCCTACCAGAGAATACTGGATTACGGATGGGGATTAAAGCTGACAACCTAAGGATTCCATGCCTAGCCTTTGCAGACGATCTGACTTTTTGGCAAATGACATACAGGAGGCTACTACTCAGCTCCAAACACTGCACTCAATAGCGGCTAAAACGGGTCTTTTGATTAACATAGGAAAGACCGAGTTTGTTACTAACATCAAGGATGCCCCTAGAATGATGAGAGTCAGTGATAACATCTACATCAAGAGAGTCAAAAGTGTAAAATACCTTGGGGAATGGTTTTCAGAGGACCTCAGCGAAACAGTGGCTCATGAACACAGGAGACTCAAACTAGATAAGGCTTACCATGTCTGTAGAAAACTATATGCTTCAAAAAATGTGTTGATGAATGTCAAACTAAGACACTACAATGCAGTAGTCAGACCTTCAGTCCTCTATGCAGCAGAGTGCCTATGTCTAACTAAGAAGACCCCATTAAGAGCCCTCGAGGTACAAGAAAGAAAGTTCCTGAGACGGATAGTACGACCAAGAATTCTACCAGATGGAAGCCGATGGTATCAACCGAATCGTGAGCTATATAAACACCAAGAAAATCTCATAGATGCCATCAGAAGAAGGCGACTGGCTTTTTACGGACATCTATTCAGAATGGACTCAAACAGGTTATCCCATAGGATCTTCAAGGCTGCTAACAAGGGCAAAGCTACTGGATTCTTGTGGAAGAAGCAAGTGGAGAAGGATCTTTCGGAACTCCATATAAATGAAAATGACATAGCCGACCGGAGTAACTATCATACAGCTCTTAAAATTAAATCCTTCGTAACATCCCTCACAGAAGTTACCCACAGACCAAAAGACGAGACTAGGAAATGGTCTGAGGAACGTAAGATTCAATTTAGCCGGAAAATGAAGGACTACTGGGCCATCAGAAAAGCTCGAGGTACCAACATGAAAGCAGCTGCCAAACCCACCACTAAGAACACCAATCGTGGCAAGCCTGACGATGACTTCAAGAAACAGCTAAAACACAAGCACCGTGGTCCATAGATGGCCCTAACGAAATTTTAAAAAAAATCCTACCCCATGAATTCTTAGTTCGTCTTCACCTTTTCCTTTCCAGAAAAACGTATACCCAGCGCCATGCTCCTCGAGTTGACCGACTCCAGCACGTCTAGTTTCACTAAGAGCAGCAATATCTGCATCAGTATCCACCAGAGTTCGAATATTCCAGGTAGCTGTGTTCATGTTACATATCTTTCTCTAAGTATTCACACAATGGCTGTTCAGATATTAACCCACATTGCGGTAATGCAGTGGTCAATGTAATATATATCGATTTTGTTATATGGGAACTGGGCTAGCCTTTCATAGGAATTCCCTTTACTGTCAAGTAGGCGTATTCATAACTAATTTAAAAATCAATTCCACGCAGGAACATGATCGAAAAAAATAGCAAAATATTAATGGAGCATAAAAAATTACTTCCATATTACTACTGGCACGTGAAAATAAGTAACTGTCTTGTACTCTAAATATATGTGGATGTAATGGCTGCGTGGCTAGCCCCTTGGTCTGCAAATCATGAGGTCTCTGGTTCGAACCCCAGTTCCGGCAAATGTTTTTGCTACCGGATTATCGATTTAAACGATATCTATCATAACATTATGCGTCATTTTAACAGAATCTACATGAAATTACGATTTATCTAATTTTAATTACAATAGTTTGCACCAAGCAGGAGTTGGGAAATTTGATTGTATTGGACATTATTTCTAGTAGTCTATAGATAGGCTAGAGACTATGGTTTCATTCCTCCTCTTAATTTACAATATAATATGTGATGTTTGTTCAAACAAGTGCGAGAGTAGCATATCTCCAATTCAATCTATACATCCATCATAGTACCAGTATAAAAACGGTGCGTAAATTAGCATTTTAAGAATGTCCAAGCTGTGTAGTATACGAGTAGGATAACATGTCAGATGTTACATATCATATGCGACTACTGTAAGGCTCGAATCTTTTTTCTTTCAATGGGGTAATCATGATGTAATTTTGCATTATTGTCGTATCTTTTATATAAATCTCTTGTTAGGAAATACTATTTAAATCATTGAAGAGAAAGTCTGCATTTTTTAGTCAAATATAGTTATGCCTTTGAATCCATGGAGCAGCTCAATGTGTAGATAGCTCGTCCTCATCAAGCAAGGTGTGCTGATTATTCTATATAAGTACATACAGCCTACTGACTTACCGGCCACTACTAATGGTGAGCCATTTATAGTATAATCTGGAATATCATGGAGAAGTTCATTGTTGGCTGATTTGTAATAGGCTACAAAAGATGATGATGATGATTGTTGTTTTAAGGGGCCTAACATCTAGGTTATCGGCCCCTGATGGTCTGCGTGATAGCCAAAATGACAATGAAATGGAAACCATAACAAAATACTTACAAAATGGAACCCGGACTGAAGACTCACAGAAAGTAGAGTGGAAACACGTACAAAATGGAACCCGGACTGAAGACTCACAGAAAGTAGAGTGGAAACACGTACAAAAGGGAATTTAGATGGAACAATACGCACAAACTGTAGTTTAGGTTCAAAATACTTACAAAATGTAATTTAGATCCACGGAGAGACAGTGCGGGAGTCTGAGGGATCAGGAAATATGAGAGAAGGGCCAATTAAAGCGGGAAAGGAGACTCCGTACCGTCGGGGTAGGAAGAGAACAAGAGTTGACCAAGAGAGGTCGACAGGGAAGAATGCCGGACTCAGCTGGGGTCCCGTGGTCACAATAGATGTGTGCCCCTGGGGGGTAAGACTCATTGGGTTTGGTCCCCTGAAGGCAATAACATTCTCTGCTGTTGTCTTGGAGGGCGGGGGAAGACTGGAACGGGCTACACTCTTCCTCCTGAAGCACAACGGAGAAGAGGAGGGTTCGATTCTCATCTCAGCCATCTTGGAAGTGGTGTCGCCCACAGTAGCCTCCTCGTCACACAGAACACAGAAGTTCACGTGGCTACATGACAGAGCCCAGTCGTGCAGGGTACTGCTAATATTCTTATCGTGTTTTAGATAGTAAATGTCCTTCGTCAGAGCGAAGAGAGTTTTCTGGGAAACTGTTTGGTTTTAAGGCCTTAAATTGTGGGCCCTTTTGAACCTACCGAGTATTGTTTGTCGTATCGAGGGGTGTAAAATGAGAATTGTCAGGTCTTTATACGACAACTTCGATATTTTGCCTATTAGCCTTTGCTCGAGTGTCAAAAGGCCGAAATCAGAAGAATGGGAAAGACTATCAAAAATTCATGTAGCCAATGGCTTTGCCTGGGTTCTGAACTATGTGTATCCAAAATTCAGTTGAGATTGGTGGAACACCTACCTTCCTCACACAGTCTTCAAACAGAACCACCATGCGCATCCTGGAGTCGCAGCGCTTGATGAAGTTCACCAGAGTCTTATGGTCTGCTTTCTCCATGTCATGACCATTGATAGACAAGATGACATCTCCTGGAAGAAACAGACATGATGGTTACTAGGACGTTTCACAATTTCCCACACATTTCCTCCAAAATTAGCCTAGATATGATTTTAGGCGCCAACAGGCTGACGATGTAAGAAGGTCACCACGTGAGTTTTGAATATTCAGTGCAGCTGTAACCGAACTTTAGAGCGTGCCTTTAGTTTCTTTCTGTTGGTGGTATTTATTTTTGTTTTGAGGTTACCGACCATGGCCACCACATGGAGTCCTAGTGTTCTGTGCCTATTATGGTGGTCTACCAGTAGGTGGCTTTGCTAAGGGAAAGGTAACCATAGGGATGTGTTATTTAGAGTTTGATAGTTTATGCCATGCGGAATGGAGGGGTTTTGGACAGATAGTTTACGATGAAGAAATGAAGAGGTTATCTATGGAAAAATGAGATACGAGATATGAGATGATGTTATGTTCGGTGATGGCAATTGGTTTTGATGTTGAAGATTATGTGATGTTTATGAAAGTCTGGCAATTAGAATTGGGAGTTGTGGTGGACACTTTACAAGAGATGCAGGTAGTGGAAACCTGCTTATATGTTGACAAACAGATACTGATAGTTTTGATTGCCAGAGATTAATCTGAACAGAAGAATTGTTATTAATAAATAGTGTATCTTGTGAAGTCGGTGCACTGTTCTTTGTGAGATTCATTTTAGCGAGTATATCGCCCCGCTACCCTGAGGAGGCAAGCTGGGATATCAGAATTATTACAGTGTCGCCCAACGTAGGGACATAATTAAATTTATTACAATGACGTGTGGCTACATGAAGGAAGTAACAATAAGACCACGATTTTAAATATCAGTATTATATATATTACAATGGTAACCCAAGGAGGGACATTACAATAACGCATGTTGTTGGTCGACTTCAACCAACCTAAGAAAGAAGATAAACAGTATTATTTGTATTACAATGGCGCCCAACGTGAAAGCTCGAAGAATTCAAAGAATCATACAAAGACAGGAGTAGGGATGGGGGAAAATAGAAGAAATAAGGAAGTTTCAATGATGGCCATGTTGGAGATTCTTCTGCTCCGCTATGAAAAGTATGAAGGGACGGAAGAAAGATTGTCAAGGAAGCTTAGTGAGGCCTTTGGTAAGGTCAGTGAGCTTGATGAGGTCTCGGAGCATTTGTCAGAGATTATCCCAGACAGCCATGTTACTAGCTAGGTCAGTGAAGTCAGTGTAGAAGCCACTAACCTAAGTGGTCAGATTGCTGTTGAGGAACAGAGCCACCCTGAAGTAGACAAGTTGGATGCTCAACAAGTTAAGCTGGAAGAGCAGCAGTGGAGATCATATGCATTGTAGAAGAGAAAGTTGAGATAGTGTAACGTGTTTTTCGAGGGGTTTTTATGCAACTGGCATAAGTCAGTAGGAAGCCATTCTATATTTATTTACGCAGCAAATTGTTCAGCCAAGAGAATTTTTCATGTTAATTTATTATTATTATTAATTTATTATAATTATTATTAAGGTATTTTCGGAGCATTTTATAAAAATTATTAGCATTCAGATAGGTTTTCTATGTCTTAGAAAACGCTATCAAGCAAATTATTACGAACAACAATATCATAGAAAATTATGTGATTGCGGAATTTTACGGAGTTTTCGTCAGTTAGGGTATATCGAGAGACGTGACTCACTGGGAATTCAAGTACACGCTTAATCCTGTCGGAAAGCATGACGCAATCCTGGGTCGCAGCGTCAAGGAAAGGCGAATGTATGGAACGGAAAACGACTTCTCCCTCCCGCCGAGTGTAATGAGCCAGAGTGGCGATCTAGCGCGTAGGGAGCAGCCAATCAGTGGAGACCACGCAAGCTAGAAGTCGGATGAAGAGTGGGGATGCGACGGGTGCATATATCGTTCAGTGTTCCGTGGAACGAGGACTATCTGTATAGAACTTAACGAGTACGGTTGTACGCGGGAGTGGCTCCGATGTTCCGTGGAGTGGAGGACTAACTTTTGTAAAACTTAACCAGTGTGGTTGTACGAGTGTTTGGGTCCGATGTACGGACCATAGAATTATCTAATATACCAGAATCTCATCAAATATCGACAAAGATGTCGACGTCCAGGAGACTGTGGGAAGCTCACAGCATCATCCAGTACGAGGGAAATGTTTCGGCAATTTCCAGTGGTAAGCGCGAATGACGCAGAAATACGCAATCTCTCATTTCTCTTTGTTTTATATTTCATATTTCAGTAACTTCATAGCTTGGGAATAAGAGTTAAATCAATAATTTATCTGACTCCGTTTTCACGTAATTTTCTATCGGTAATATTAAAATCGCAACGCTCCAATTTAAATTTTAAACTTATTATTATTATTAATTTTGCTATTCTTGTTTTATATAATAAATTCATTTCTTTTACAATGCAATCTTTGCTTTCAGTAGGTAGCATTAGATATAGACCAATTCCTTCTCCTGATACAATTGTTTGTTGGGTTAATGATCAAATCATACCACGATCTGAGTGAATAGAGTCTTGAAGGTGTTCTGCCAGAGCTAGACGTTGTTAAATACAAATTTAGATTTCAACATTGCATTGAGGTCTTGGCGCCCATTAAAACAACATAGCTTAGGCAAAGGGTGGGCTAGCGAAACTGCTACATTTGTACGCTCAACGTGGAGCAAAATAAATACCGTTTCACTTGTCATCCCAGCCTAAGGAAAACTGCTACAATAGTAGAACCTGAGAGTGTGCCTGTAAAGGAGGGGGAAGAGGAGAAGATCTGTGATGTACGTGATGCTAGGGGGGCGTAAGAGAAAAATCAAGAAGTGGAAAAGATAAGGCGAGGTTGTAGAGGTATATATTGGAGAGACAGTAGCAGGCGAAGAAGAGAGACCAGTTGCGGAGGTAGACACAGAGGTCGCCACCGGCGTAACGGAAGTGGACGTTTTGATGAGAATGGAGGAGGTGGAATTCGAAGGCGTGATAATGATGAAAATGGTACTGGGGATACTTACCATTCTAGAAGAAATGATAGTCCTTCCTTTATACTCTTCATGAATCTTTCGTTTACATCCTTCTCTTTCAGTCTCTCTATTGCCCACCTCTTTGGCTTTTAACTTTTCTTCATTTTCTTCAACTTTAATCTGCATTTTTTGACTTTTAAAGTCACACATTTTTCCGTATTGACAGAATGTAATAATAAACAAAGTTTTTATGGTTCCGCCTAGTCAATATACTTGTCAATACGTAAAGACAAGTGATTATGTCACGATAAAATCTCTAATAAAACAAGTATTGACTAGGCGGAACCATAAAAACTTGGTTTATTATTTTAATCTGCATTTCATAACAACCAGATTGTGGTCAGAGTTTGTCAGCACCAGGATATGTTTTACAATCCAAAATCTGGTTTCGAAACCTCTGCTTGACCATAATGAAGTTGATTTGGTAACGCCCTGTTTCTCCTGGTCTCATCCATATGTATATTCTTCTATTGTGGTTATTGAATAAGGTGTTAGCTATGACCAACACATGCTCGGTGCAGAATTCCATCAGCCTGCTTCCTTGATCATTCCTTTCACCTAATCCGAAATCACCTACTATCTTCCCTTCTCTTCCTTTTCCTACCACAGCATTCCAATCTCCCATCACTATAACATTTTCATCACCCTTCACAGACCTCAGAATTTCATTTATTTCTTCGTAGACCTTTTCAACATCTTCATCATCAGCTTGACTGGTAGGCATATAGACTTGTACCACTGTGGTGCACGAAGGTTTCGTATTGATTTTAGCTACAATAATCCGTTCACTATATTGATTGCTCATAATATTCCACCCGCTGTCCAAGTTTCCTACTCAATATGAGACCAACCCACGCATAGCCATTGTTTGATTTAGTGCTAATGATCCTATAGTCTCCTGACCAAAAGTCCTGTTCTTCCTGCCAGCAAATTTCACTAATCCCAATCAAATCCAACCTCAACCTATCCATTTCCCTTTCCAAGTTTTCTAACCTTCCACTGCCTAGCAGACTTCTAACATTCCATGCTCTGATCCGTAGAATGTCAGATTTCCTCTTTGTCACTTCTGTGATGTTACCCCCCTCTCGAGTAGTCCCCACCTGGAAAACCGAACGCAGTGTAGCCATTAGTTGGCTAATGTTATCAATATCTTTACCGTCTATAAGACAAGTAAAGAATTGATTTATTCTGCCACTCACCTTCAGAGTAAAGTAATAGAGCAATTCTACTAACAAACATACTAACAACCAAATATATTATATTTCCGTGTCCGGGAGACTCTCCAGCTCTTATCCCTCAGTCTGTGGCCAACCTAGCTGCAGGTGTCATTCGATCATGGCACGTGAGCTGGTGTTGAGGAGTCTGGATTTCTCCACAGTCACATCTTGGATCTTCTGCATAACCCCACTTAACAAGGTTGCTACGACACTTAGGCACTCCTGTTCTCATCCGGTTTAAGGACCTCCAGGTGGTATAAGGCAAGTTTTGCTGTAGGGGTAAACCACCTCCGGCACTATTTTTTTCCAGAGTGATACACGCCGGACGTCTGGTTTGTTATGTAAGGGTAGTGTTCTCTTAATTTCCGGATCTTAGGCGAGGAGTGGTCACCTTGTGGTTGAACAAAGAATGTCTCGGATCTGTATCAAGCTTTTGTCTCTCATTCTCTGCTGCCACCTCGCGTCAAATAGCTGGAGGTGCAATACCAGCGACAGGGTTGATCTGCACTGGAGTAGGTCACAGACAATACGGGTGAACTCGTTAAGAGCTATGTCCACTTGCTTGGTATGGGCATATGCTCCCCACACTGACGATCCGTACTCTCCTGCTTCATAGGAAAAACTCGGGTATCATGAACTCGCTTAACAGGAACAACTCGGGTAACAACAACTCCCCTAACAGGAACTACTCAGGTAACAAGAACTCCCCTAACAGGAACAACTCAGTTATCATGAACTCACTTAACAGGAACAACTCGGTAACAACAACTCGCCTAACAGGAACACCTCGGGTAACAAGAACTCCCCTAACAGGAACAACTCGGGTATCATGAACTCGCCTAACAGGAACAATTTGGGCAACATTCACTCGCCTAACAGGAACAACTTGGGTAACATGAACTCGCCTAACAGGAACAACTTGGGCAACATGAACTCCCCTAACAGGAACAACTTGGGCAACATGAACTCGCTTAACAGGAACAACTTGGGCAACATGAACTCGCTTAACAGGAACAACTCGGGTAACAAGAAATCGCTTAACAGGAACAACTCGGGTAACAAGAACTCGCTTAACAGGAACAACTGGGGTAACAAGAACTCGTCTAACAGGAAAAACTGGGGTTACAAGAACTTGCTTAACAACTGGGGTATCATGAACTCGCTTAACAGGAACAACTTGGGTAACAAGAACTCGCTTAACAGGAACAACTCGGGTAACAAGAACTCGCTTAACAGGAACAACTGGGGTAACAAGAACTCGCTTAACAGGAACAACTTGGGCAACATGAACTCGCTTAACAGGAACAACTCGTGCAACAAAACTCTCTTAACAGGAACAACTTGGGTAACATGAACTCGCCTAACAGGAACAACTTGGGCAACATGAACTCCCCTAACAGGACCAACTTGGGCAACAAGAACTCGCTTAACAGGAACAACTTGGGCAACATGAACTCGCTTAACAGGAACAACTCGTGCAACAAGAACTCTCTTAACAGGAACAACTTGGGCAACATGAACTCGCTTAACAGGAACAACTCGGGTAACAAGAACTCGCTTAACAGGAACAACTGGGGTAACAAGAACTCGCCGAACAGGAACAACTCGGGTAACAACAACTCGCTTAACAGGAACAACTCGGGCAACAAGAACTCGCTTAACAGGAACAACTCGGGTAACAAGAACTCGCCTACCAGGAACAACTCGGGTAACAAGAACTCGCCTATCAGGAACAACTCGGGCAACATGAACTCGCCTAACATAAACAACTCGGGTAACATGAACTCGCTTAACAGGAACAACTCGGGTAACAAGAACTCGGGTAACAACAACTCGCTTAACAGGAACAACTCGGGCAACATGAACTCGCCTAACAGGAACAACTCAGGTAACAAGAACTCCCCTAACAGGAACAACTCGGGTAACAAGAACTCGCTTAACAGGAAATACTCGGGTAACAAGAACTCGCTTAACAGGAACAACTCGGGCAACATGAACTCGCCTAACAGGAACAACTTGGGCAACATGAACCTGCCTAACAGGAACAACTCGGGTAACAACAACTCGCTTAACAGGAACAACTCGGGCAACAAGAACTCGCTCAACAGGAACAACTCGGGTAACAACAACTCGCTTAACAGGAACAACTCAGGTAACAACAACACGCTTAACAGGAACAACTCGGGCAACAAGAACTCGCTTAACACGAACAACTCGGGTAACAAGAACTCGCCTAACAGGAACTACTCAGGTAACAAGAACACGCCTAACAGGGACAACTCGGGCAACAAGAACTCGCTTAACAGGAACAACTCGGGTAACAAGAACTCGCTTAACAGGAACAACTCGGGCAACATGAACTCGCTTAACAGGAACTACTCGGGTAACATGAACTCGCCTAACATAAACAACTCTGATAACAAGAACTCGCCTAACAGGTACATCTCGGGCAACAAGAACTCCCCTAACAGGAACAACTCGGGCAACAAGAACTCGCCTAACAGGAACAACTCGGGTAACATGAACTCACCTAACAGGAACAACTCAGGTAACAAGAACTCCCCTAACAGGAACAACTCGGGTAACAAGAACTCGCTTAACAGGAACAACTCGGGTAACAAGAACTCGCTTGACAGGAACAACTCGGGTAACAACAACTCGCTTAACAGGAACAACTCGGGCAACATGAACTCGCTTAACAGGAACTACTCGGGTAACATGAACTCGCTTAACAGGAACAACTCGGGTAACAAGACCGCCCATTAGGGTAATACCATCGTGGTGACAAAACCAACACCACTCTCATACACCGCCCATTATGGTAATACCATCGTGGTGACAAAATCTACACCCACTCTCATACACCCGTCATTAGGGTAGTACCATCGTGGTGACAAAATCAACACCCACTCTCATACACCACCCATTAGGGTAATACAATCGTGATGACAAAATCAACACCCACTCTCATACACCGCCCATTAGGGTAGTACCATCGTGGTGACAAAATCAACACCCACTCTCATACGCCGCCCATTAGGGTAATACCATCGTGGTGACAAAATCAACACCCACTCTCATACACCGCCCATTAGGGTAGTACCATCGTGGTGAGAAAATCAACACCCACTCTCATACACCGCCCATTAGGGTAGTACCATCGTGGTGACAAAATCAACACTCACTCTCATACACCGCCCATTAGGGTAGTACCATCGTGGTGAGAAAATCAACACCCACTCTCATACACCTCCCATTAGGGTATTACCATCGTGGTGACAAAATCAACACCCACGCTCATACGCCGCCCATTAGGGTCATACCATCGTGGTGACAAAATCAACACTCACTCTCATACACCACCCATTAGGGTAGTACCATCATGGTGAGAAAATCAACACCCACTGTCATACACCACCCATTAGGGTAGTAGCATCGTGGTGACAAAATCAACACCCACTCTTATACACCGCCCATTAGGGTAATACCATCGTGGTGACAAAATCAACACCCACTCTCATACACCGCCCATTAGGGTAGTACCATCGTGGTGAGAAAATCAACACCCACTCTCATACACCCCCATTAGGGTAGTACCATCGTGGTGACAAAATCAACACCCACTCTCATACACTGCCCATCAGGGTAGCACCATCGTGGTGACAAAATCAACACCCACTCTCATACACCACCCATTAGGGTAGTACCATCGTGGTGACAAAATCAACAAGTGATAAAATCACACCTCACTCACCTTCTCGCATTCCGGCCTTGAAGGCAGCGCCATCGTAGTCAACGTAATCAACATAAGTTATCATCTCGATCTCCTGCTCCTTCTTGTAATGAATTCCATAACTCTGCAAGAGAAATACCGCAATGAGTAACTAACACACGATATTATAATGTTGGTAAGAAGACATGGGAGGAATATCTTGAAAAGTTGCTAAATGAGGATAATGCCCGGTTTGGGTTTGAGGATGGTATCCCAAATCACAACGTAACAACTGGCATATGCAGGGAAGAGGTTGTAACTGCTATTAGGAAAGTAAAATGTGGAAATGCAACCGGCCCCTATGAAATTCCAGTGGAGGCTTGGAAATGTCTGGGTGAAGAGGGCATAGATATGTTGTGAGATATATTCCAACAGTTACTTCAAGAGGAATGATGGGAGAGTACCATCATTCCCATTTATAAGGAGAAAGGTGACATTCAGGATTGTGCAAATTACACAGGAATAAAACTCATGTCGCACACAATGAAGATCTGGGAGAAAGTTATTGAAAGTAGGCTTCGGGTAGAGACGACAATAGGAGATGAACAGTTTGGATTTATGCCGGGAAAGGGAACAACAGATGCTATTTTTGCACTTAGGCAGGGAGAAGAGGAAGGAACTACATATGGTGTTCATAGACGTAGAGAAAGCTTATGATCGGGTGCCCCGTCAGGAGATATGGAGATGCATGAAATGCAAGGGAGTGCCGGAGAAGTATGTGCGCATTGTTCAGGATATGTACCGTGGAGCAAGGACACGAATTAGAAGCAGTGTAGGATTGCCAGATACTAGATATCGGTTCAAGTAGGCCTTCACCAAGGATCTGCACTAAGCCCCTATTTTGATTTTATAATGGATGTCTTCTCTGAAAGCTTAAGAGAAGCAGCTCCTTGGTGTATACTATTTGCAGATGATATTGTCTTATGCAGCACTCACAGGGAAGAGCTTGAATATAAGCTGGAATGCTGGAGAAGAGCCATAGAGGACAGGGGCCTTAAAATCAGTAGGAATAAGACCGAATACCTGTGCCTTGGAGGAACTGGAAATGAAACTATTCAGATGGATGGTAGTTAGCTACAGGCAAGGGACAGTTTCAAGTATTTGGGATGCACTGGATCTGACGATGGCAATCTAGAACTGGAAATTACGCACCGAATTCAGGCTGCCTGGTTAAACTGGAAAAGGTTATCTGGTATGTGACAGGAGACTGAATATCCAAGTAAAGGGTAAAGCCTATAAATGTGCAGTGAGACCTGCAATGCTATACGGAGCAGAAACTTCGCCAACAGTGCAAGCGACAGGAAGTAGCTGAAATGAAGATGCTAAGATGGATGTGTGGTGTTACAAGAAACGATCACATCAAAAACATCTTCATAAGAGGCTGCGTAAAAGTGACTGAAATATCAAAAAAGGTGCAAGAAAGATGCTTGCTCTGGTATGGCAACATTAAGCGCAGGGATGAGAGTTGTGTAGGAAGGCGAGTGCTTGATCTGGAGGTGGAAGGCAAGAGGGAAAGAGGCAGGCCTAGAAGAAGATGAATGGACTGCGTGCAGGATAATCTCCGGGAGAAGCAGTTAACAGAAAACACCATTTGGGACCGAAGAAAATGGAAACGACTTGTCAGAAACGTCGACTCTGGGTAGATTATAGGCTGAGGAATAACCCACCCACCAAGGGAAGATGATTAAGAAAAGGAAGTGGGTTTCGGACTGGAGAAAAAGGATAGAAAAATAGGATGAGAGTTCCACAAAAATTATAAATTTAACTTTAAATACACTTAGAGGCAGTTGCCACTGAAATTTAACTTTTTGATACCTAAAATAGGAACGAGCTTGGTCGAAGCTAACGGGAACCGCAGCTAAGACTTGGGCAGTTTGCCAGAGAGAGGCTGTAGTGTATTTCCTCCCAAGCACGAATAAAAGTACTATAGGGAAGGGTGATGGTCTGGCCAGACAGATAGTAAAAGCTTTATTGAGTATGAACGAGGGCATAAACCTAGGAAGAGCTAGGAAAGCCAGGATCTTGCCTAACTGTAGTATCAGAGAAATGATGAATCCAAAACAAATATTTAATTTATTTAACAATTCAAAGAAGTTTGAGGAAATTAACAAGCGTGTAATATAATTTGGACAAACATAGTTCATTTAAATTGTTTAACAAATGGGGTCGCAGACCTCCTAACATCAAATGGTTGCTCCAGGCAATTGACAATTTATGCGGTTTGAAACCTTACATGTTTCTAAAATCTTTATAAGATTTAAACAAATAAACAATGACGTAATTAAAGTTTGAACGTGAATTGGAGTACAAAGAGTGTACCTTAAGAAATTCTTGAGAGAATGTTCTAGAGAAAGTGACAACTTCGAAAATAACAATAATAAAAACATGAAAAATAAGATAGAAGTTCCTACAACTTCTTATATTTATACAGAAATAATATATGAGAATTATACAAAAGAGGGCAGGTCACTTACTGTGAAACCTGAAGAGGTAATCAAAAAGAAGGTTCTAGACTTCCTATGTTTAATTAGAAATCACGAGCCAAATGGGGCAGTTTACATTTCGTGAGACCTAAAAATAACTCACTCAAGAGTTGAAAGAATTGTTTTCCCTAATTTGAAGGGAGAAACAATGTAAGTTTGAAACGTGTGCTGGACACGTAATTATACAGAGATTAATTAATTACACATGAGAAAAAATGGGAGGGCACATCTATAGATTGACACCTCGTTGAAACAGACCTAAAGTTAAAAATTTATTACGGATTGTTAGTAAGAGGTTTAGGAAAGAGAGATGGGGATTGAGGAAAAATGTTCATGGCCTTGTTTGAATATAAACGGACGATCGCGACGCGGTAGAAAAGTTGAGCAAGCACTGGTTTTCACTATAGTTCGTTGAAATATATGAGAAGTTCACTGTATAAACACGAGAGTTTATGACAAAGAAAGTTATTGCAATGATGAAAATATCTGGTTTCACTAGGTAGGCGAGAGTCTATTTCTTGAGAAAGTTGTAAATTACAATTAAATGTGCCATAGGAAATTCCAGCGGTGGACGAAAATTCACTATTGTAGTAATTTAGAAGTGAGATTCTTCAATTTTAAATAGCATTCTCACAAGTAAGTGAGAAATACATGACGGCAGGACTTGCAGATAAAGTACAAGATCTGGAAGGTTCCAGAACGATCTTAGCAGAAAAATGGGGCTAATGAAAATCCAACGGAGGAACTAGCTTGGTGAATTATAGACAGCGGGTATTTAGATAATATCCCACGTGGTGAGAAGATTTCTCATTTAGTTAGCGTAGGAAAAGCTACTTTCTATTGAGTTTGGCTTAGACAGACAAAAGCTCAACATAGCAAATCCCTCGAAGAATGATTTTGCCCCAAATAATTAATCTCACGCTGTCTATAAAATATCGTTAAAAGCATGTAATCGTTAAAATCATGAAGATGAGGTTAAAACTGAAAGCTGTACTTATCTTGGTTAAATATTGATAGGGAAGATCCCTTTGACGGATGCCTAGAGTTCCAACATGGCGTGGAGTGAAGAAAGTGTCTCTTGGATTGAGGAAACTGGCTTGAGTTGAGCCCTGACTGATCGAGTCAACTGCCGACTTAGTAGTGAGAGCTGCTCAACGGAGCACGGAGGGACCGAGGAAGGGGAAAAGAGTGGGGGTAGGAGACAAAAGGAGAACATATAAGTATTGCCAATATTGTAACAAAAAATGATCTCTTGCTGAGCTGGTCTTCAAAGAGTTGATAACAGTTGATACTAGCGCAGCATGGTGAGTAAGGAAGTGGACGTAGTCCTCTTGCTCATGGAGATAATAGCTGGCGATGGCAGTAAAATCTGGTAGCCAGATGGAGAAGGAATTCCTCTTGCACCAGGAAGAATTGAGGAGCTTCAGAGATTCGCTGTTATATGACGCTAGGTGGGTCACAGAATATATATCTGGAACAGACTCATACAAAATATAAGCGACCTGAACCCCTAAGAGAGAACAGAAGATCACTGTTGGTGTCTGACAAAGAGGAAGGAAAGAACATGCAAAAACATTGAAAATTATAATCTCAGGTACCGTGTATTCCAAGAATGCACCATACAGGGAGGGGCAGACACCAACAGCGAACAAGAAAAACAAGTACAGTAATAAGCAATTGCGGAGAAGTAGTCTTGTGATCTGACCATTAGTGGTCAAGACTCTGAATACCCTGACTCTCCTATCTCTTCCAGGGTAACACTCGGTCACTCTTCCAAAAGGCCAGACTAGGGGGGGGGGTGAAACATCCCTAACTAAGACCAAGTCTCCCACTTGAATGTCGGGACTGGAAAGAAACCACTTCTGCCTCCCTTGCAAGGAAGTTAAATATTCCAAGTTCCACCTCTTCCAAAAGGAATTGCGGAGGGCTTCAAGTTTACGCCAAACAATAGGTAAATCAACATCCCTGAAAGAATTAGGAAGGGGAGGAGGGGCAGAGAGAGAAGTGCGTGTAAGGAAGCGACCAGGTGTAAGTGGAAGGAGGTCATCAGGGTCATTGGAAAGCGGAGTTAAAAGGCGAGAATTATCAACACTTTCAATCACAAAATAACTAGAAGCTGAGGGAAATAAAGCACTAGTAAAGATTGCGATACAACGCAAAAGGAGAATTAACAAGTTTAAACAAAGCGTATAGAAACAAGTACATCTATTCAAGACAAGAATATACCAAATAAACAAAGGAACTATGCGAGTAGAAAGCAAGAACGCCATAGGTAACAAACTAGTAGCCATAAACAATGACCTTAAGTCATAATAAGTATCAAAGGGGTTGATCAGAAAAATACTTAAGTCAGCGAGAAACGTGACATGACAAGTATAAATGCAAAAACACATCGAATGTGACGACGAGAAAAAACAAGTGTGTTCATCAATGAACATTAAGATCGCAAAATATGTAAGCAAAGTGAAATACATGAGCGCGTGAGAAATACGCAACGAAGTTTTGAAACAAGGATCGAAGCAGTTATAGAATACGAGCATGAGTAAGTGGAATACAAAAGCAAGTGCGGCCTTGACCCACATAGTACAACGAGATAAGACATATAAATAGCTGAAAGAGTCCTTAACTGGAACAAGTTTATTTTGGGAAGTAGGTGAACGGCTTCTGTACTTGCAGTAGCGGCTCGCCAGACAATGGTTGGCAATCAGCCAAAGTTGAGATAAGAGAAACATGCTTTGAACTTTGTCAAGCGTACAGGAAATAAACAGTGACTTGACCTTAATCGGGCTTGTATACAAACAAGTTTGAAAAACAAGCAGTTCGGAATAAACAAACAACACTTGTTGAATCAGCTGTAACTTAAAGCAGATATTCAGCTTGGACGGCATGCAGTCAATCGTAACTTGGACGTGAAAAAGCAATTTAAAGATATATGAAATAGAGTAGGAAATCAATTTCGCATGATTTAGAGGATCACGGAATCCGACAATTTTCGACAGGAAAAAGCTTAATTCTTCCGAAATAGGAAGAGAAGCCGGGACGTTGAGAAGAAGGTTATGCATAAGAATAGTTATTCTTGATGTTAGAGAATTCAGATTTTCAAGCGGTTTCATAAGCGACTTCCAATTGTGAGGAAGGAGGGAGGAGCCGACCGTGGCCGTCCTTCTAAATAACGAAAGAAGTGAAACATAGCGTACAGCGAAGTGATGGAGACTGATAGCCATGGTTTTACACAAAGGGAAGATAGTTTTCGAGAAAGAATTTAAGCAATTACCTGCTATAAAAAATGACATGAGAAGGTAAACGAAATAACACAAAGCAAGGCGAACTTGAATTGCTATCTTGTGCGGGAAGAAGGAAAAACCATTTAAACAACTTACAGAGGTAGCGTAGTTGTTCACGATGAGACATCGTTTCGGCAAGTGTTTTTCAAAAATATTGAGATCTGAAACATGAGCGTTCTCTTTTTCAGAAATAGGATTTATGTCAGCCGTAACGAAATGACATTGCGCTTTGGTTTGAACACTGGGATGCTGAATTTCACCAGTAATAACCAACCAAAATCGGTGTCTCTGGCGACCACGGTTGAAGATAACTTGCGTGTTTGTTTGCGAAGGCACTTCCAAAAAACATTGGCACTGAAAAGTACATCAATGGGACCTTGAGCATTAAACTGAGGATCAGCTAACCTTAAGTGCGAAGGAATCTTTAATCCGGAGGTATTAATAGAGTGACTTGGAGTGTCCTTGCCAATACTGGTAAGAATGAGACAGTTTAAATTAAGATTGGTGTTTCTTTGGCAAACGTCTCTGATTTTCAATTTTGAAGACTGCAAGACTTGAGTTTTCAAATTGTCAATGCCGGTCACATTGATAGAAGTAGGCGATGACGAAAGACCTAGTTTTTTAATCAACGATTGCGAAACAAAGTTATGAGTTGAAGCGGAATCGAGAAGACCACGGGTTCTAAACCAATTTCCAAATTTATCTTGGATTTCGAATTGTACAGTGGTCAAAAGGGTTTGCGCACTGTAAGAAGTTTCGGCATTAGAAATGCAGGAAGAAGCATTAGTTTGTTCGGAGCTGCTCTGCATGGAGCTTGAAGAGGCAGGTACTGATGACCTCGATTTATCGTGAACGTGCAATAAAGAATGATGCGGTTTTTTACAATGGAAACAGAGATTTGATGACGTACAGTTCGAAGAAGAATGCTTAGGTGACAAGCAATTGAAACAATGTTTGCTGTTGAAGACAAACTTCCTTCGATCTTCGACAGACAGTTCTTTAAAGGATTTGCACAAATACAATGTGTGAAGCTTTTTACAGAGCGTGCATTTTAAAGATTTATTAAGCGGCCTGATATGTTCTCTTGCATGATTGAAAGAAGAACGGGTTTGCTTGTTCTCGACAGATGGGGGCTGATGTCCCTTTGAAGAAGCAAGTTTTTTTTTCAAAAATTTGACACTGAGGATTCGTTTCGACCTTTTCGCACTGAAATGCGAGTGCTGTTAGGACTTGGCATCGGCTGTTAAGAAACGAGATTAAGTGTTCGAAGGAAAATTCTTCCTTGCGAGCGAGTTCGATCTCCCAGGCCTTTAAAGTTGAAAAATCGAATCTTGATGTAGCCAGATGAATGAGTATGGTGTCCCATGTTTGGACAGGCTGCTTGAGTTGGTATAATGCTCTGACATTCAACTGTATAGAATCTAAGAGGTCTCTTAAAGAGGTGACGTCATTAGGTTTGACGGCTGGTAGGTTGAAGAGACAACGTATGTGGCGAGCTACACTCAAACGTAAATTGCCATATCTCTCTTTAAGGAGATTAAAGGCGATGTGGTAGTTGTCTGCGCTTAAAGGCAGTGACTCCACTAAGGCTAAGGCCTCACATTCCAAAGAAGTACGGAGGAAGTAAAATTTATGTATGTCTGGATCTCGATATTTTCATGAATTAGGGAGCAGTAAAGTTCGTAAAAAGAATACCATTCACCTTCCTTGCCTGAGAAGTGCGGTAGGCTTATCTTAGGAAGTAACGGTTTCGGTTTGTTCTTGTGAACTGAAGCGGGTGCGAACTGGGCCGGATTGATGACCCTAGTGTCCGGTTCTGAGATATTGCGAATCAATTGGTGGGCCTTTGCAATCCCTTCAAAGTACAAGGGTTCGACCTCGTCCCGATCCGATTGAAGTTCTGGGCAAGCGGATTCAATCTCGGTTTGAATTTGGTCATAATAATCATAAGACCGTTCGTACAACTTAAGGCGATGTGTCAAGATGTCTAAATCACACTCGGCGGGATTTAATTTGCTGATGAAATTTCTGAATCTAGTGAGTTGCCCTTTATAGGAAGAACGTCTAGCAATGAGAGTTTCATCTTTTTCAGTAGGAGCCATGATAAAGAGAATAAATTGAAATACAACTCACGAAACTGTAGAACCTTGGAGATGCTGTCAAGTTTGCAGCAGCGAATGGGAAGACAGAACGGGACACACCAAAGGAGACAGGAGCGGCCTCTTTCCCGTTCACAGGCTTTGCATGATGTAGTTATAGCTGAAAAATCCAAAGCAGATATTAAAAATTTGCAAAGTATTGTCAAATGACACTTGACAAATAATAGAAATAGAAAATGGACTCTCCCGGGTTTCGGCACCAAATTTTGGGTAGATTATAGGCTGAGGAATAACCCACCCACCAAGGGAAGATGATTAAGAAAAGGAAGTGGGTTTCGGACTGGAGAAAAGGATAGAAAAATAGGATGAGAGTTCCACAAAAATTATAAATTTAACTTTAAATACACTTAGAGGCAGTTGCCACTGAAATTTAACTTTTTGATACCTAAAATAGGAACGAGCTTGGTCGAAGCTAACGGGAACCGCAGCTAAGACTTGGGCAGTTTGCCAGAGAGAGGCTGTAGTGTATTTCCTCCCAAACACGAATAAAAGTACTATAGGGAAGGGTGATGGTCTGGCCAGACAGATAGTAAAAGCTTTATTGAGTATGAACGAGGGCATAAACCTAGGAAGAGCTAGGAAAGCCAGGATCTTGCCTAACTGTAGTATCAGAGAAATGATGAATCCAAAACAAATATTTAATTTATTTAACAATTCAAAGAAGTTTGAGGAAATTAACAAGCGTGTAATATAATTTGGACAAACATAGTTCATTTAAATTGTTTAACAAATGGGGTCGCAGACCTCCTAACATTAAATGGTTGCTCCAGGCAATTGACAATTTATGCGGTTTGAAACCTTACATGTTTCTAAAATCTTTATAAGATTTAAACAAATAAACAATGAAGTAATTAAAGTTTGAACGTGAATTGGAGTACAAAGAGTGTACCTTAAGAAATTCTTGAGAGAATGTTCTAGAGAAAGTGACAACTTCGAAAATAACAATAATAAAAACATGAAAAATAAGATAGAAGTTCCTACAACTTCTTATATTTATACAGAAATAATATATGAGAATTATACAAAAGAGGGCAGGTCACTTACTGTGAAACCTGAAGAGGTAATCAAAAAGAAGGTTCTAGACTTCCTATGTTTAATTAGAAATCACGAGCCAAATGGGGCAGTTTACATTTCGTGAGACCTAAAAATAACTCACTCAAGAGTTGAAAGAATTGTTTTCCCTAATTTGAAGGGAGAAACAATGTAAGTTTGAAACGTGTGCTGGACACGTAATTATACAGAGATTAATTAATTACACATGAGAAAAAATGGGAGGGCACATCTATAGATTGACACCTCGTTGAAACAGACCTAAAGTTAAAAATTTATTACGGATTGTTAGTAAGAGGTTTAGGAAAGAGAGATGGGGATTGAGGAAAAATGTTCATGGCCTTGTTTGAATATAAACGGACGATCGCGACGCGGTAGAAAAGTTGAGCAAGCACTGGTTTTCACTATAGTTCGTTGAAATATATGAGAAGTTCACTGTATAAACACGAGAGTTTATGACAAAGAAAGTTATTGCAATGATGAAAATATCTGGTTTCACTAGGTAGGCGAGAGTCTATTTCTTGAGAAAGTTGTAAATTACAATTAAATGTGCCATAGGAAATTCCAGCGGTGGACGAAAATTCACTATTGTAGTAATTTAGAAGTGAGATTCTTCAATTTTAAATAGCATTCTCACAAGTAAGTGAGAAATACATGACGGCAGGACTTGCAGATAAAGTACAAGATCTGGAAGGTTCCAGAACGATCTTAGCAGAAAAATGGGGCTAATGAAAATCCAACGGAGGAACTAGCTTGGTGAATTATAGACAGCGGGTATTTAGATAATATCCCACGTGGTGAGAAGATTTCTCATTTAGTTAGCGTAGGAAAAGCTACTTTCTATTGAGTTTGGCTTAGACAGACAAAAGCTCAACATAGCAAATCCCTCGAAGAATGATTTTGCCCCAAATAATTAATCTCACGCTGTCTATAAAATATCGTTAAAAGCATGTAATCGTTAAAATCATGAAGATGAGGTTAAAACTGAAAGCTGTACTTATCTTGGTTAAATATTGATAGGGAAGATCCCTTTGACGGATGCCTAGAGTTCCAACATGGCGTGGAGTGAAGAAAGTGTCTCTTGGTTTGAGGAGACTGGCTTGAGTTGAGCCCTGACTGATCGAGTCAACTGCCGACTTAGTAGTGAGAGCTGCTCAACGGAGCACGGAGGGACCGAGGAAGGGGAAAAGAGTGGGGGGTAGGAGACAAAAGGAGAACATATAAGTATTGCCAATATTGTAACAAAAAAATGATCTCTTGCTGAGCTGGTCTTCAAAGAGTTGATAACAGTTGATACTAGCGCAGTATGGTGAGTAAAGAAGTGGACGTAGTCCTCTTGCTCATGGAGATAATAGCTGGCGATGGCAGTAAAATCTGGTAGCCAGATGGAGAAGGAATTCCTCTTGCACCAGGAAGAATTGAGGAGCTTCAGAGATTCGCTGTTATATGACGCTAGGTGGGTCACAGAATATATATCTGGAACAGACTCATACAAAATATAAGCGACCTGAACCCCTAAGAGAGAACAGAAGATCACTGTTGGTGTCTGACAAAGAGGAAGGAAAGAACATGCAAAAACATTGAAAATTATAATCTCAGGTACCGTGTATTCCAAGAATGCAGCAGACTCCACATGAACAGGAAAAGACAAAGAAGGAGAAGAAGAAGAAGATTCTAAGATATTGTTATAGCCCCCAGCCCTTAAAGGATGTAATGCCCAGGAAACCCCTAACAAATCCCATACCAAAGGAACATACGGAAGAGTGCATTAATAGACTACTATTGTCTCACGGTAATAACACCGACACTGCAAGAGCAACACTCGCGCCAACAAACAGAAACTACAAATACAAATACTGCTCACCACGCACGACCTAGAAGAACATTCAAAAATGGAAAAGACCTATGCACTGGGGACAGAGTGCTACGTATGACGGAGGGCGGCGGCCCTCGGCAGGACAACGCTACCACAACATGGACGTCGGCTCGACTACGCGCTGGGGACAGACAGTATGACGGAGGGCGGCGTCCCTCGGCAGGACAACGCTACCACAACATGGACGTCGGCTCGACTACGCGCTGGGGACAGACAGTATGACGGAGGGCGGCGTCCCTCGGCAGGACAACGCTACCACAACATGGACGTCGGCTCGACTACGCGCTGGGGACAGACAGTATGACGGAGGGCGGCGTCCCTCGGCAGGACAACGCTACCACAACATGGACGACGGCTCGACTACGCGCTGGGGACAGACAGTATGACGAAGGGCGGCGTTTCTCGGCAGGACAACGCTACCACAACATGGACGACGGCTCGACTACGCGCTGGGGACAGACAGTCTGACGGAGGGCGGCGTCCCTCGGCAGGACTACGCTACCACAGCATGGACGACGGCTCGGCTACGCGCTGGGGACAGACAGTATGACGAAGGGCGGCGTTTCTCGGCAGGACAACGCTACCACAGCATGGACGACGGCTCGACTACGCGCTGGGGACAGACAGTCTGACGGAGGGCTGCGTCCCTCGGCAGGACTACGCTACCACAGCATGGACGACGGCTCGACTACGCGCTGGGGACAGACAGTATGACGAAGGGCGGTGTCCCTCGGCAGGACTACGCTACCACAGCATGGACGACGGCTCGACTACGCGCTGGGGACAGACAGTCTGACGAAGGGCGGCGTTTCTCGGCAGGACAACGCTACCACAACATGGACGACGGCTCGACTACGCACTGGGGACAGACAGTATGAAGGAGGGCGGCGTTTCTCGGCAGGACAACGCTACCACAACATGGACGACGGCTCGACTACGAGACTTCCAAATGATGATTTCGCCAGCTTTTACCTTTTTCCTCCTCTTAACAACAACTCCCCCCTTGCCTTATTGTATTAAACCCTGAGGTACAACTAAGGAATATCTCTTTCATTTGTCTCGTTATTACAATCCCAGCTCCCCTCTCCACAATTACACCACGGCCTGCGACCAATCCCCTGACGTAGCAGTAACCAGCTGTCGGCGCAAGGTCACATACGCTTGCCATTGCCCCAGCAGATGGCCCGTGGAGAGCCCATCCTGAGCCTTCCCTCTACACTCGTTCATCCCGACCTCACCAACACTCACACACACATCCCGTACCCCCATCATAATGCTACCCCTTCGCCAAGCATCGCCAGCCTACCAGAGAGGGTGACGGCCTAAACAATATGAATAAGAATCAAGATATTGTTTTTAGTGGTCTTGAACCATTCCTAATTCTCTAAAGTCTCTATTCCGCACGTGTTTAAAAACAAAGCTATCGGCTCTTTCGTTTGCTGTCGTTGTTCTCCGTTGGCAAGAATTATGTAAGTGGACGTGGCCAAGGAAGTCAATTCGGTCTCGTCTTCCTTGCGCTACGCTACACTTACCCGAGAAGATACAACTACATTCACAGCAATTTTCAATTCCATTTTATTCGAGTACGAATTTTATCACAAGCTTTTCACTTTGTGTGACTTTTTGCGAAAGAGGTGAGTTGTGTGTGCTTTCCAGCCTTTCTTATGGTTCGCATCGCATCGCAATGGGCGTACACCACAGTAGGCTATCTTCCTCATGTGCATCTCCCTCTCCACACTTTGAGACCTTTTACTGGGGTGTGATGATGATAATAATAATAATAATAATAATAATAATAATAATAATAATAATAATAAAAATAATAATAATAATAATAATAATGTTATTGGTCCCTTCTAACAACTGCGGCTTTTAGAGACGCCGGGGCAGGGCCGTCGCGAGCGTGCGCGGGGCCTAGTAGGCATGAGTTCGCGGCGGGGGGATAGTAAGGCCGTGTCCCAATAGTACAATTTCAGCCGTAGTGAACTAGATAGTCGACTACTTTACCGGATGTGACGTCAGAAGTCGTGATCCAATACTGCTTAGCACATAGCAATCAAGTCTGTAGTTGGTAGTGAACGAAAGTGCTTGCTAGATTGGCCGACTACGTCAAGGAAGTTATAGAAATTGTAGCTTATCGGAATTGTAGGTTATGTAAATTGTAGGTTGTCTTTGACTTAAGCCAAACACAAACCATAATTAGGGCTCGGCTAAAAAGTGATCTTCTTGGCGCATCCATGATCGTATCATTCATGCATTGTTTCTTTAAAACAGCTGATGAAAGTGCAAAGAGCTTACAAGGAGTAGCAGATCACCGCCATCTTGAGTGTTGGTTTGGCACCAGCATGTAAGTCCAGTGCGTTTCAGAACACAAGTCTATGAAGGAGGCTGTGATCAAGCAGACATGTCCCAAATCTCCGTAGTGCATAGCACATAGTAGCTAGCAGCTAGTCAATAGCAGACAACTTGAGTATTGGGTCACAGCCTAAATGCAAATTTTAGACTGTAGGCTGTGTTATATGGAGAGTGATGCTTTAAAAGTAATTACAACTTTTGGCTAGTTAAAACTCATGTTATTACATTTCTAGTTTCTAAAGAAACCTCAACAAATAGGATACGCATAAAATTGGATACAGGAAGCACCTGATCAGATAAAAGCAACAAGCAATATCAATGGAAACCTGGTATAATGAGCTAACATAGGCGATTTTTTTGGCATAAATAATATATTATGGAAAACGAAGCATGTGCTTGATGTACTTTCTTACCCAAACGCACATAATTAATAATAATAATAAGCAATCACGTTTACATATTTCAACATTTCTACGGCTATAGAGTTTTTCATAAACTAAACTACTAAAAGTGCTATAAGTCCACTTTCACCGATAAATATGAGCTGAACGGCTCCTTTGTTCGAAAAATAACATGGTTTACAAGGCAGGCTTTTTTTAAAATAATTCCTGTTTTTTGTTTAGAATTTAGAGCTTTTTATTTATGTTAAATGCGCTTTGCGGGCCTTTGCTAGGGCAAAAATGCTGATTAAATCGTTCATTTCTTTTGGCCGTTTCACATTCGATTGTTAGAGTAGCCAAACCGTTCAGACGCTCCTGCGCCATCGTTCATCGCAAATAGTTTTTGATTAGTTTCAAAATGGAAAAACTCCTTTCCCCCGACGCAACCGTTATAGGAATTGTAAGCAAAATTCGATAGGCCGTCGTTAAATTAGGATAGGACTCCTTTATCGGGGCTTAGTACTGTACTGCACCTAAATCACTTTTTTACAGATGACGGAACAGCGTACCTAAATAATTGTAGCTCCAGAAAGAGATCTTCTGCATCCAAATCTTCAAGCTCCCCATCTTTTAGCAAATTAGAGAGTGTTTATCAATGGTTTTTCAATTGCTTTTCCTCCAAATTGGAAAGCTTGGAAGGATCGAAAAGAAATCCAAAGTATTCCGAAAAAAAAATGTTACATCTATTTTCTACGCAGCTCAGTGCAGTGTCTACGACAGACAAAAAGTATTTACTCCGAAATTTATTTTCAGCGTCTTTTTGAAGTTTCTCTTCGTTTTCTTCCACCTGTTGATCATTTTGCTGATTTATGTCATCCAAGAACCTTTTGCGATTGCCTTGACAGCGAATAGAACATTTATTTTGCATAGCACAAATTTTCCATTATTTCTCTAGCGGTGGACATTGCACTGTTAAAGCCAGTGTTGCGATAATTTTGAAAAAAATACTTTAGGCCCTGAAGTTCGGTTAAAGCCGTATCTAGCGAAGTCTTCTCAGACTGGAGAGTTTTACTTGTTGAGTTCACAGAAAATAAAATATCGTACCAGATAACGAGGCTTAAAAGAAATTCATACAAACTTGTATGAAGCAACAAAGATTGGGCCTCTGACCGGGTAACAGTATCCTTGGTAGTTTCTGACACTTTTTCTAGAGCTTCGTTTACTTTGCTTAACTGGTACCTGATGGGCTTGACACTGTCAATTCTACATTCCCATCTCGTGCAAGATAAAGATTTTAGTGTGAGGAGGCCAGGACATAGTTCGCACAAAATGTCCCACCTTTCCGTGGAGGCTAAAAACAAACTTTACAGACGATGAACTATACTAAAAATGTCATAGCGTCCTTATTGCATTTAACCATGTCACCCAAAAGTAAGTTAAGATTATGTGCAACACATGCCATGAACCTAGCGGAGGACCAAGGTCATTCGCTCCTCGTGGCTCACAACGGGCGTACATTCGAGGATAACCGCGTAATATTCGGCGACACGAACAGCATTCAGTAGTTTTTCCTTCGTAGCGCCTTAAGAAAAGGAAACAAAGAAAATTATTAACATTTTCGCTAATTCCATTTAAAGAACTAACCTAATGTTTAAATTTATTTTATCTTTTACTTACCTAACATCGAAATTATATCGTTGTGTATTTCGGGACCGAGATCACGCACCCGCCGAAGATGTTCCTTTATCGGCCCGTCAAAAAAGCGAGCATCTCCATCAACTTTAGAAAATTCCCATTTTCTCTCTCGAACAGTTTGCACAAACTCCCTCGAAAGGCAGAATTTGTCCCAGCCAGGTATTGTATGATACAAACAGAGCATATTTTACATTGTTGGCTTATTTTAATTTGGGCTGGACTGAATCAAACACCCCTCGCGACGGCCCTGCGCCGAGGTGCCGGAATTATGCCCCAAAATCTACTGACACGGCTCCGTCGCTTTTGCGCACCCTCAAATGCCAGCTGACAGGGCCTGCAGCCCTGGGCACAGCAGGCGAGCCACACAATTATCTCAAAGGGCTCCCAGCAAGTTCAATTTGAAGTAGTTCCAACTTGGCTAACAGATGCCACTGTCACTGACACCTAGCGGCAAACGTTGCAACTTGATGGAGCGTTTCTAACCAACCAAATATAACCTACACATTTGGCTACACACTAGACTACCAATTGTAGTGGTAGGTTCATTTACATGCCATAAGCCCGCCGGCTTTAATTCCCCTCCGAAGGAAGGCATACTGAAGGATTTTAACGTTTCATAAAACTCCGACGACTTCGACCAGATTTGAACCCTCGACCTTGGGCATTGTAGTGTATAGGCCGTAGCCTCTCTGTCCCCTTGTGCTCGTTGCTCTTTAGAGTGACCGTCTGCACTCGCTGAGAGATGAAGCAAGGAACGTTTCCCTTGGTAGGAGGTGTGGACACCTTCGCGCTCTTCGTCTTGACAATAGAGGGCTTCACTGCTGGAATGAAAGATGAGGTATTTGGTATTATGTTCGACCATGACGAAATATAAATATTATATGCCAGAAAACTGCACCATAAAGAGGCTCATTATAGTTCAAGTTTCATTATGATACAGGTTCTCCACCAATCAGAGCTCAAGATTGTCATTACGAAACAGTTGTATGACCAATTAGGTAAGGATATCATCGCACCTGCCATGACTTACACGGTCACCTATTTTAAATTTCACTGCGTGACTAGTGTCATAGTGGGTATTTGAGGAGACCGTGGTCGAATACAAGGTATTCTCTGCGTCCTATGCACTCTGTTCAGTGAACGAAACTGGCGGAATCAGGACAGATATTTATGAATATTTATGTTCGAACATAAAATGCAGTTTATTATAAACAGTCGTATGCAACTCGCCTATAATGGTAAGTAAGATACTCGTATGGAAATTATAAAACTAGTTTTATAAACATAATCATGTCTTAATTATTGCCATTATAGGCGAGTTGCATAATGTAGATTGTAGACTACTATAATCTATCTGAGGAGCGGGAGCACTTGTGGAATGGTACCGGTACTTCTTGCGGGCCTCCTGGTAGGTGAGACCGCCCAGGGTTTTGATCTGCATTTTCTCACTCTGGAAGACAGGGCAGTCCCTGTGGACTCTTCCGCTTCGTGGGGTACCTTACCGCATGTTCCACAGAGTGCAGAGTTCGAGCTACGAGATAACATGTGCCTGACCTTCTGGCAGTTATAACACCTCATAGGTGGAGGAATGTATAGCCATACGTCACAACGGTAGCTTGTCACTTTGACCTTTTCCGGGAGCACTGAAAGCTCAAGGGAAATGATGAAAGCACCCGTGTCCACGATCTGTCCGTTGACCTTGCGCGTAATACACCGGACATTGGTCACGTGACGGTGCTGCATATCCTCTTTGAGCTCCTCGTCAGTGTTCAGAATCAGGTCCCGGTGGAATATAACTCCTCAGACCTGATTCAGAGCCTTGTGCTTTTCAACTTTTACTCGGAGATCGCCAATGTGGTCACACTTCAGAAGGCGAGCAGTTCTTGTCTTCAGCAAAATGCTACCGTTCCTCATCTTTTGCACTTTCTCAAGCTCACCATAGACACCTTGTATGTGGCGAGAAATCATAATACTCTTAACCAGCTTCAGATCACCCCCATCTGTTTGGCGACAACCAGAAACTTGGGGGTGTTAGCACCCAGATTCTCACGAACAGACAGTTCCCAGGGGGTGATCCTCTTAGGGTAAAGATTTGGGTGTTGGACCACCCTGTTTTGGGATTTCTCGTTTTCCCATGGCCAGGCCTCCCTCCCCGAATGCCACCGACATTCGATCACGGGCTGTCACAGAAGGCGCTACTCAGCCACGGCAAAGCATTGCCTCGGCATACAATATACTGGAGATCTTCAGCTCTGACATTCGTCTGTGCGGGGATCTGCGTAGTCGGGCGGATACTGCTGTACGGGTACATGGCGCACCCACCTTACGGCTTGGCCAAGACCGAGCAAGCATCGAGCGTAGCCGGGCGAATACTACTGTACGGGTACATGGCGCACCCACCTCTCGGCGTGGCCAAGACCGAGCAAGCTTTCGAGCGTAGTGGGGCGGATACTACTGTACGGGTACATGGCGCACCCACCTGTCGGCGTGGCCAAGACCGAGTAGGCATTCGAGCGTAGTGGGGCGGATACTACTGTACGGGTACATGACGCACCCACCTTTCGGCTTGGCCAGGACCGAGCACGCTTTCGAGCGTAGTGGGGCGGATACTACTGTACGGGTATTGTACCCGTTCGTCCTGGGGATGCGATGACCCATCTGCTATTACATCGCATTCCTGGAGTTCCAGGACAGAGCGGAGTTAAATGAACCTCTAGTCAAATAAGGAATGTGTCGGAAATTCAGCTGAGTTATCGAAAAAGCAGTGGGTAACACGAGACAAAGTATCTCTAGGGTCGTTACGGGCTTAAGTTTAATAAAAATAATGCAAATATAAATGGGCGCCATCAACTGAATTCCTAGCAAACCACCTCCTTTCCTGGTTAAGCCTTACTCAAGACAAGGAAAGAAAAAGGAAAATCACACCATCATCAGATCACAACTAAGATAAAAACAAATTTATTTCACTTTGATAGTCAGACAGACATTTTAAATATACCTCCTACCTGAGAGTATGGTCGAATGCCAACGTTAAATTGTCATTGTCCAAAAATCGAACCATCTCTTTTCCAATCAAAAATATTTTATCCACATAAAACAGAAAAATCTCTAAAGTTCTCTTGGGTTCTCAGGATCACTGTAGTACTATGTCTTTCGTCACTGACATTTGTGATACCTGAGACCTAATTTCTCTTTAATTTAACATCATGAATGTGGATTTGAAAAAGTTATTAATCTGTCTAAACATACACATATTATAATCACATATTTTAAATATCACGTATTTTATGGCTTGCATGGCATAATTTAAATGTTGAACACGTTAGTCAAATGCTCCTAAACATCGAATAATTAATTTACACTATTTACATTGTCATTACAAATTACTTGTTTGTGAATTACAGAAAATTCACTTCTCATTGGTCATCATTATCATCATCATCAAAATTAAATATTTCTCACATTAATTCTCATCTCAAAATTCAACATATTCCTGTCAGAATCATTAACTCATCACCATTAAATCATTTAATGAAAATTATTATCATCACTTCATTATACTTTCTAATTATTCATACACTCTTATTTTATCATCTTCCTCAGACTAAATCATCTTAAATCATCAATACAAATTGTTTAATTCCTCAACTCAAGTTGCAATTCCTCAAATTATATCTCAATTAAATTTATTTTAATTCCATATAAATTCATTAATCATCAGCTTCTTTAATTAATTATTACCTTCTAATTCAGTTATTCATCATCTATCCAATCATCAATTAATTTATTTAAATCAGTTTATTCATCCAATCTTTAATTCATCCATTTATTTAATTCATTGATTTATTCCAAAATTTAATTTATCAACTTATTTAAATTTTATTCTTCTGGTTATTTAGATTTTTATTATTTCATCTAGTCATTCTGATTTTTATTTCATTAGGTCAGATCATTAATATGCTTAATTTTCAGATTATTATTTCATTAATTATTATTCGCAGAAAATCTTGTATTATCAACTTTATTTATTTGTTTAATTTCCTAACAAATTGTTTAAAATGGGTTATAGAACGTTGTCTTACAGTTTTATCACTTCCAAGTTATATCTCGTATTTAATTTTCATGCCAAAAAATATTATTGCCTTCACGACATCACGTTGGATCTGACTATCCACAACGACATTATATATCCTCAATTCTTCAAATATCACATTTGAATACAACAATTATTCCACAAAACTCCATAAATATTCAGCACATACAGCATGAATCTCAACAATTACGCTAGACTGGGTTCAACAACCTCATGTCTGCTTCAAAATGCATTAGCAACATTGCAACTATCACTTGGCAACTTCCACAAAATGCCTATCACAAACTTCACTTAACCATGTTGCATGATCTACAAAAAATATATAACTGGCTTCAAATTATCAACGCACACAATCTCCAATAACTGTAATTAATCTGATCACATCTAGACAACTTCTTAAACAATTGGAAAAATATTACCTTAGTAATTCAAGATCTGCTTTCAAATAGCATAAAATTCTCTTACAATTCTCATAATTCACATCACAGAAAAACACCAATGTGCTATAATTTCTCATATCAAAATCTGCAATACTGATCTGCCTTAAAATAAATCTGACCATTAATGATTCATCTTGCAAGATTCAATTACTTTAAATCCTTCTCAAAGGTATCAAACACAATTATAAAAATCATCAAAAGCATCAGCTGTAACAGCTGTTAAACTGAAAGTACTCTCAAAAGAGTATAGCAACAAAATATTGGATTGGCAAACAAGAATTACTAAACGTAACCCTGCTGACATTTATCGTTACTTTATTTAACAAAAGTTCGACTGATATGTGACTAGTAGTTCCTTGTTTGATCCTCTTACAATCTCAAGTACACTCGGATGATAAAAATGAGTCCCTCAATGGCAAGTAAGATGAGTAACCACCGTACAATCGTATAAATACGAAAGACCTCGCCCCGTCGACTAATCATGATAGTGCCCTAAGCGATGGGTAAGATGAGTAACCACCATACAATCGTATAAATACGAAAGACCCCATCTCGACGACTAAAATGAGTGAATGTACCAGATAGGAATCAACAAGTCTCTAGTTGTCATATAAAAGCGATATTCATTCACTAAAGTGAATAACATCTTAATATCTCCAAACAATCCAATGGAAAAAAATCCCTACTGATGAATAATACACACTCGCTAGTATGCAATGAACTGACGAAGTAATTTAGATAATCAATTGCAGATCACGAGTTCGAAATACTCGTCACACAAAAAAAACTATTCATGAAAAATATCCTTGCTGGAAAAATATCTAAAAGACCAAACATCTGCCTAATGACCCGTTTCTATTCTTCGAAAAGTACTTCAGGTCAACAAATTACTACATCCTGGACTTGTGTTACAAACCTAGTGGGTGATATTGGTACCTAAGGTTATGTGAGCCGACGCGAGATAGCGTGGCCTGTATCTTCTGAGACTTTGTATCGTTTCGTTGTTCATATATCGATCTACGTTCAATTGCTTCGACCCGTTGCTTCGGTAACAGTTGTTGACAGCAATAATGAGTTGAGATTTTCCATCAGCGGAGAAGAGATGTGAATTGACAAATACTATAAACGGAGAAGTTTAGGACGGCTAAGGCCGGGCCTACAGCTTTAAGTCTTAATGTGGACTCAACTTCATACTTACTCATATCATCTACCACCGTTGGAACCCTGTTTCTTTCTGAAAACTTTAAATATCGTAGGATACATATGACATTTTATGCATGTGGCGAAGTTGTCCTTAAGAAGAATTAAACTTCATTAATTTTTACCAAAAGATAACTGTTTTTGGGAGCTGTTAAGGTACGTTCATATGTTTAATTATGGAGATATGAAAAGGTGGTTGTGTTCGTGAACCTTGTAATGAAAGGATGTTGGAATGATTGCTGTGTTACGTTGGCAGGATATGTGATTGTATCGATGATATGTGTTTAGTCTAACATGTTTTAACCTTATGGGTTGGTAGTTCGCTATTCATGATTCTGGCTTCCGCATATGAGTGGATTTAGTCAAGGGTTGGTATGACTTTAATTATGTTTTGAAGGGGTTATGTTTTGGTCTCTCATCTTAACCTAAGCTTCAGGTTTGTAATTTATTTACTGGTTACATGACCTTATTTATGATGGATGTTTGGTTGGTATATGTGTACGATATAGTTTGGTATGTTTGTCAGTGTGGTTGATATGTAGTAGCCTCGCATGTGACCTTCGTGGTCTGCAATTTATTGCCGTGACTTTGGCCACACATATTCTTGGTGTCTGTTCGCGTGTATGTTGGTAGGTTATGTATGACTTGGAGTACTTTGGTTCATGAAAACAATTACCTTCATCTCTCTGGTTTTCTCTTGTAATTTATGCTCTTCTGTCTAAGGTATTTAATTTTATAAGCTGATCCTGAAACTCTGTTCTGCGATACCAGTGATCAAGTTGTTGTCCATGGGATTTTATCTACTTAATTTTTTTTATTTCAATTACCCTCTCCCTGGACCTTAGTATATCCACCTTGGATTCTGTGACATGTGTCTCCTGACACTTAAATAATTATTTATTTTACCCTCGTTTCGACTCTGCCAACAGTCTGTAATTTAATTTTTATTCCTTTTCTCGATTCCATCTTCTCTGATTCTCAACTTAGTTTTGATATTCCTTTATTATGAAATGTTTTATATCTTGTTGCATGCATGTATTTTATATAAATATTTGATTATATTGTTTTCCCTGAAAATTACTACTCAGTGTTCTTTCTTGACAGTAGACATTAGTGTATTTAGTCTCTCATTTAATCTGGGTTATGGTAAGCAGAAGTTCAGCACGCATTCCTCCCCAAGTTTCTTGTCTTCTTTGAGTTCCCTTGTGTTGGACGTGTGTCAATTGGTAGCAGAGCGTGGTTGTCACTTCCTATCACTGTGCTTTGTCTTTTGTATCGATATGTTCCTTGTCACGTGGTTAGTATGGTACCATAAGTAGCGAACCTATGTCATTTCAGGTTAGGAATGAGTTGTTCCAAATATTTCTTACTGGAATCTGGTCATTATGTAAATGGAAACCTCTTAACAAGATTCCGAGGATCATGCTAGATTTTGTTGACTCCAGTAATCTCACTTGTTAGGGTCACCAAAGTGAAATGTTATTAAAAAAAGGGTACCTCATGTAAAGAAAGGAAGTGACCTTTCTAAGAAAGTTTGGTAAAATTTATTGTTTAAAGTCTTGTACAGGTAAAGAATCATTGAAGATGATAAGTTAGGGTTGTCTTATGAAAAGTCGGAGGTTGTCTTTTGGTAAAATTCTGTTGGCCACAATTATTTATTTTGGAAATGTTAAATATGAGAAGTTAGGCGTAACATTTAATGACCTTGTCATTAGTTATAGCAGATACCTAGGACATGTACTGTCGCAGTGATATATGGTTACAGATAATTGGAGAAGAATTTATCAGCTGGAGAATGAGCGGTGAATATTACTAGAAATCCAGGGCCCGGATTAAGTGATGGAAGCCACTCCCTCTGGAATCTCAGCTCGACTACTATTCAAGAAAGGAAATTTGACATGTATTAAAGTTACTTGATGTATACAAAGATACTGTAATTATGTAATACTACAAGTAAGAGTGTTCATGTTTATGCATGTGGGATTTGGTGCATGTGACATTTGGTATTTGGATGGTGAACGAACTTTGTGTAAAGTGTCACTGATCTGTGAGAATGCCTAGTATCTTCTGTACCCTCTCTATGAACATTTTAGTGTTCAATAGTTGTACTATTGACCACAATAGGGGGGTGGAGAGTTGACCCGTTTCTATTCTTCGAAAAGTACTTCAGGTCAACAAATTACTACATCCTGGACTTGTGTTACAAACCTAGTGGGTGCTATTGGTACCTAAGGTTATGTGAGCCGACGCGAGATAGCGTGACTTTGTATCGTTTCGTTGTTCATATATCGATCTACGTTCAATTGCTTCGACCCGTTGCTTCGGTAACAGTTGTTGACAGCAATAATGAGTTGAGATTTTCCATCAGCGGAGAAGAGATGTGAATTGACAAATACTATAAACGGAGAAGTTTAGGACGGCTAAGGCCGGGCCTACAGCTTTAAGTCTTAATGTGGACTCAACTTCATACTTACTCATATCATCTACCACCGTTGGAACCCTGTTTCTTTCTGAAAACTTTAAATATCGTAGGAAACGTATGACATTTTATGCATGTGGCGAAGTTGTCCTTAAGAAGAATTAAACTTCATTAATTTTTACCAAAAGATAACTGTTTTTGGGAGCTGTTAAGGTACGTTCATATGTTTAATTATGGAGATATGAAAAGGTGGTTGTGTTCGTGAACCTTGTAATGAAAGGATGTTGGAATGATTGCTGTGTTACGTTGGCAGGATATGTGATTGTAGCGATGATATGTGTTTAGTCTAACATGTTTTAACCTTATGGGTTGGTAGTTCGCTATTCATGATTCTGACTTCCGCATATGAGTGGATTTAGTCAAGGGTTGGTATGACTTTAATTATGTTTTGAAGGGGTTTTGTTTTGGTCTCTCATCTTAACCTAAGCTTCAGGTTTGTAATTTATTTACTGGTGACATGACCTTATTTATGATGGATGTTTGGTTGGTATATGTGTACGATATAGTTTGGTATGTTTGTCAGTGTGGTTGATATGTAGTAGCCTCGCATGTGACCTTCGTGGTCTGCAATTTATTGCCGTGACTTTGGCCACACATATTCTTGGTGTCTGTTCGCGTGTATGTTGGTAGGTTATGTATGACTTGGAGTACTTTGGTTCATGAAAACAATTACCTTCATCTCTCTGGTTTTCTCTTGTAATTTATGCTCTTCTGTCTAAGGTATTTAATTTTATAAGCTGATCCTGAAACTCTGTTCTGCGATACCAGTGATCAAGTTGTTGTCCATGGGATTTTATCTACTTAATTTTTTTTTATTTCAATTACCCTCTCCCTGGACCTTAGTATATCCACCTTGGATTCTGTGACATGTGTCTCCTGACACTTAAATAATTATTTATTTTACCCTCGTTTCGACTCTGCCAACAGTCTGTGATTTAATTTTTATTCCTTTTCTCGATTCCATCTTCTCTGATTCTCAACTTAGTTTTGATATTCCTTTATTATGAAATGTTTTATATCTTGTTGCATGCATGTATTTTATATATATATTTGATTATATTGTTTTCCCTGAAAATTACTACTCAGTGTTCTTTCTTGACAGTAGACATTAGTGTATTTAGTCTCTCATTTAATCTGGGTTATGGTAAGCAGAAGTTCAGCACGCATTCCTCCCCAAGTTTCTTGTCTTCTTTGAGTTCCCTTGTGTTGGACGTGTGTCACCTAATAAAGCCAACCAATGGTGAGAATTTCGTATAATGATGCCTGCCATATCATATGGTCACGCCATATTCTAGCAAAATTTCGAAGCATATAAAGTCAAACCATGTCTTAAACAATCGTATCACTCCTATTAGAAAAATATACATGTGTGCCCAGTATTCATGAAAATAATCGTATCAGGAAGTTATAACTCTTACAGTACCTTCTCATAATCAGCTGTCATTAAATTTCAAAGATCGTCGATTTTCCCTATGTAATGAATTTCTCGAAAGATCGGCGTGAATATCTTTCCATCCATGCAATGACGATTGCCTTCGAATCCCAAGTGAATCAGCTGGTGGACCTCCTTCTCGTCAGGAATCTAATCCATCGCTCCGTGGTGCCATCGCGTCTCTGTCTGCGTTTACTCCGACATGATAAACTTCTGGTTATCCATAGCGGATATTGTCCAAATCTTCACGAAAAAGATCATAGAAACAGCGGACCCCCTATGCCTCTCCTACGTTACGCCACTGTTCTATACAATGTTCAGTTTGAGTGTTGAAAGTTCAATTTCCACAGCGGTTTAGTTTTACTTGTAGAAAATAAAATTGTTTCATCAGAGTGTCTAAGTTTATGAAACACCCTGTATATGTGTTCATACTCTGTAATTCATAACACTTCTTAAGACTGACTTGCATTAATGCACGAGCTAATGTTCCTAAGTGCATTTGCTTACAACACTCCGTTTGCTTAGAAATTGGTAATGTTACTTGGAATGCGCTATGAAATGCATAGTCGTAATGTCATTGAGAAAAACTATGTTCTTTCGAAGTTCAAAGTTGCAGTATCACGTAACTATTTGTCTTTATAATTCAAGTGCTGAATAAACGTTCCAACTCAACGTAGTAACGAAGTTCAGCTTCTGTTATAATGCTTGCGTATAATAATGGGAATTAACCCGCACGGCCCTACTGCTATGCCATAATAATCTCCGCATAAAGCTAGCCTCGCCATGTCGTTCTACGTTGAAATGCAGCTTGGAATAAAGTTCTCCAACTACTCGCAA
The DNA here is from genome assembly GCA_946902985.2 of Meconema thalassinum. Lineage (NCBI taxonomy): Eukaryota > Metazoa > Arthropoda > Insecta > Orthoptera > Tettigoniidae > Meconema > Meconema thalassinum. Next base: position 3,080,150 of record OX336392.1, on the reverse strand, counting down.
TGCTGTTTTAGAATATCCCGGCCTCATATGCTTGTTTGCTGCGGCTGTTCGCCCGGCCCACTGACCTACTTGTCGCTCGCCGCTCGGAGAAGCCGAAACTGTCCCCTGCACTTTCCGTGACAGTTTCTGTTCGCTGCACGATCTATACCATGCGCCTGGCGTGTGTTACTCAGCTTGACTTTCTTGCTTGGCTCACAGAGCTAGACTGACAGTTCCTGCACTGTCTCGACCCTTACCTGCCTGGTGCGGTCACGTGGCGTCCTCCCCACCACCGTGGTCTTGCGTCACAAATATAATCTCGAACCCCCATCATCTCGACTATTAAGTTATAAAATAGCTTAAGGGTTATCTGACTTCCTTCAAATTATTACCACATATAATGCATGCTATATCTCCTCTTCTAAGATGTTTAAATATATATTCCATATAGATCTTAATAAAGCTTCATAATTCCATTCATAAATCCATCTGCTTAACTGCGGTCAGCGCCTTCTAAATCCTAGACCTACTACGTCGTCCCGACATTCCTCTTGATTCGATCTGAGCGCTATCTTTCTTAACTCTTCTCAAAACCTCAACTACGGCTTAATGTCTGCTGGCGTAGCCGATATCCTCAACTAGGTATCGGGTACAGTACATGGCGCACCCACCTGTCGGCGTGGCCAAGACCGAGCAGGCTTTCGAGCGTAGTGGGGCGGATACTACTGTACGGGTACATGGCGCACCCACCTGTCGGCTTAGCCAGGACCGAGCAGGCTTTCGAGCGTAGTCGGGCGGATACTACTGTACGGGTACATGGCGCACCCACCTGTCGGCTTAGCCAGGACCGAGCAGGCTTTCGAGCGTAGTCGGGCGGATACTACTGTACGGGTACATGGCGCACCCACCTGTCGGCTTAGCCAGGACCGAGCAGGCCTTCGAGCGTAGTCGGACGGATACTACTGTACGGGTACATGGCGCACCCACCTGTCGGCTTAGCCAGGACCGAGCAGGCTTTCGAGCGTAGTCGGGCGGATACTACTGTACGGGTACATGGCGCACCCACCTGTCGGCTTGGCCAGGACCGAGCAAGCTTTCGAGCGTAGTCGGGCGGATACTACTGTACGGGTACATGGCGCACCCACCTGTCGGCTTGGCCAGGACCGAGCAAGCTTTCGAGCGTGGCCTGGCGGATACTACTGTACGGGTACATTGCGCACCAACCTGTCGGCTTAGCCAAGGCCGAGCAAGCTTTTGAGCGTAGCCTGGCGGATACTACTGTACGGGTACATGGCGCACCCACCTGTCGGCGTGGCCAAGACCGAGCAGGCTTTTGAGCGCAGTCGGGCGGATACTACTGTACGGGTACATGGCGCACCCACCTGTCGGCGTGGCCAAGACCAAGCAGGCTTTCGAGCGTAGCCTGGCGGATACTACTGTACGGGTACATGGCGCACCCAACTGTCGGCTTGGCCAGCACACGTCCCCTAACAGCACGCACACTCAAAAGATGTACGGAAAGAAGAGGGATAGGACATAATGAGAGAGTGAGTTGGCGGTCAAATCCCCAAAAGGGGACTGTTGTAGTAATCGGTGCTATATTTCATTGTATCAACTCTGGCAATATTGTTAGGGCTATTGAAAGATCACAACGAGACACACTCGACTCTTCACACCACTGATATATTGAACGCCATGACAGGCACACACTGTACTCAGGTTGGCCAACATAAGAGCAATATTGCCAACTTAACTTAATATGCTGTAAACAAATAACGAACATTCCGCCTACCTTGACAGACCTGGAACGTCCGTCAACAACAAGACAAAGTTAAACCAGACACATGATGAAATACCAAACATACATTGCAAATAAGAAGATCTCAAGTTTTAAAAAATCATTGATACACGCAAACACGCCAAATGAAAATCGCAGGAAATGTCACTGAAAGTTCCCTTAAAATGGCACAATTAATCATTTAAATAGCACAATCGATTACACTGGAAGAGCACAGAGTCTATTTACATGTCTCTTAATGGTCCCATTAGCAACCTTCACGGTCACAACTCGAACAACACCATCTGAGCCTGGATGTAATGCAACGATTTTTCCCATTCGCCATGTCAGTGGGAGAGAGTTGTCCTCCTTTATGAGAACCACTGCACCTTCCCTGAGGTCGTGAGCTCACTGCCTCCATTTGGATCGTCGTTGAGAGACTCCTTTGACCACCTCTGCCAGAAGTGCTGCAACATTTGCTGTGTGTGCTGCCATCTACTCAGCCTATTCTCAGGCACCAGCTTTAAATTTGGCTCTGGAATAGCGGTGAGTGAGCTTCCTATTAGGAAATGTGCAGGTGTAAGAGTCACTCAGAAGTAGGGCCAAGGGTCGGGAATTCATACAGGCTTCAATCTGAGCTGTTAGGGTAGTCAACTCCTCAAGTCAAACTGCCGCTGCCAACTACTTGACGAAGATGGTATTTGAAAGCCCTTATTCCGGCTTCCCCAAAGTCCTCCCATGTGTGGAGCACGAGGTAGTACGAAGTGCCACTGGATTCCTTCGGTCGCCAAAGTTGTCATGAGATTATCTCTTTGTTCTTCTGATTGAAAGGGATTGGTTGATGCATCTAATTCTCTTCGAGCACCTACGAAGTTCCTAGCATTGTCAGAATGCAGGTGGGCACATTTTCCGCGTCGGGCTACAAATCGATGTAATGCTCCAAGAAATGCTGCTGTAGTACGGTCACAGCCTTGGTCGAGAAGCAAATGAAGAGCGCAATCAATATATGTCTTTATGGAGGCACGTGTTTGACGTCCTCCATGACGTATGAGAACTGGTCCACAGTAATCCACTCCTGTGTGAAGAAAGAGTCTTGAAGGCGTAACTCGGCTTGAATGGAGATTTCCCATCAATTGATTTGCTGGTGTTGCCTTCAGGCGTGAGCATCTGACACAGCCATGCACGATAGTTCTCAGCAATATTCTTCTCGAATAGCATTTAATAAAGCAGATCCGCCTGCATGCAGGTTTCCTATATGTATATCTTGGGCGATGAGGTTAGTCAGCTGTCCGCTTGCAGGAATGATGACGGGATGCTTCTGCCCGTCTAGAATGTTGGCATGTACGTCCGCCTACCCTGAGAAGTCCATCTGGAGCTGGGAATGGATTCAATGATTTCAGCTGACTGCTTTCTGCAACTTGTACGTCGTACTTGAACTGATCTGATCTGATTTCGGATCCCATAATAGGCCTAATGTCGTGACTGCCTCTCCATCGAAATTCAACGCTGCCTGTTGGGTCTTCATATTTTCCGGGATGTCGGGATGTCCGAAAAAATTGAATCGTTGTTGGAACACCATTTTCGAAGGATGAAACCTCCCCTTTCGAGAAATGCTACCAACCGAGAGTGTAGCTTCCTAGCTTCTTCGATGGTATCCGCTCCTGTAAGTAAGTCATCTACGTAGAAATCACGTTTCAGAACGGTAGCAACTGAAGGAAACTCACTGAAGCGGAAGAAGAATCGCATGTCTCACCAAGATATTATCTCCCATATCATCCAGTGCTGAAGGATTTCAGCACAATCATGAAGCTGACAGTTGTATTCGATGCCTCAGCGAAAACGGACTCTGGGGTGTGTCTGAACGGTGTACTGACGGCAGACATTGAGAACATGTACCGTCAGATTAAAATGAACCCGTCCGACTCGCAACTTCAAATGATTCTATGGAGAGAATCTACCGATCAACCGGTTAAATCTTAACAGGTTAACGACAGTCACGTATGGCACTGTTTGTGCACCATACTTAGCCACGCGGACTCTGCGCGAATTGGCTGACGACGAATTCAGTGTACGCATATCGATGCGTTCTGAAGCGAACAATGTTCGAAACGAGGTTATCTTGCACTGTGGGACCCACCATCAGTACACCGTTCAGACACACCCCAGAGTCCGTTTTCGCTGAGGCATCGAATACAACTGTCAGCTTCATGATTGTGCTGAAATCCTTCAGCACTGGATGATATGGGAGATAATATCTTGGTGAGACATGCGATTCTTCTTCTTCCGCTTCTGGTACAGGTTCCATATGTCCGAGATCAGCATACTCCTTCATGAACGCTGAATACTGGGCATGGATCTTGGGATCTCTGGCAAATCGTCGTTCCAGACGGAAGAGGCGTTCCTCGGCACATTTCTTTGAGTCTCCCAACAACTGAGAGTAGCCCTTTAACGGCATTATTACTGTGTACTCCCCGGAGGGGTGCCTTGTGACATTTTCCTTGAAATGATTTTCACATAATTTATCTTCCCCCGTGAAGACCACCTCATTTCCACATTCCTCCAGTTGCCAGAAATGTTGCAGATGTACACTGATGTCACTGTTGACGCTCAGATAACAGGATGTGTTTCTAGTGGGTTGATGATTTTCAACTCTTCCCGTGATAATCCATCCCAATTTCGTTTCTTGTAGCAATATCAGTTTTGTACCTGATCTCATCTGTCCTCGACCAAGTAAATCCCAAAATACATCTGCTCCAAGAAGAATGTCAATGTTACTGGGATCATAAAAGAAGGGATCAGCCAGGCTGATATTGCTGGGTATCGATAGTTTTGATGGGTGAACAGCACTTGAAGGCATACGATGTGTGATCTTGGGAACCAGTAGAAAGTCTGCTGAATTCTTGTACTCTGTGTGACGAGAGTCGAATGTGGCACGAATGCTGTCCTTGCGGCACCATTGATTCCTATGACGGGAACTGAAACACGATCCTTCCAAGGCCAAGTTTGGAGCACAAAGTTTCTGTCATGAACTGGCTTTGTGACCCAGAATCCAACATAGCTCGTCGTGTGACAGATACCCCTTTGTTATTAATGCCGTCGATCAATGCTGTAGCCAGTAGCACTTGAGATTCACGTCTGTTTATGGCATGACCCTTGAAGCTATTTCCCTGTTGCGGTTCTTGCAATGTCGGCTGCTTATCAGTAGTCACCTTCATGAGTGACGTTTGTGAGATGAAGAAGAGTGTTGTGTTTACTCGAGCATCGTTTACAGTGACCAGATTCGCATTCTTTAGAAACATGGCCTCGTCCTAAACAATTGAAGCATAATTGCTACTTCTTGACATTATTGCGCCGTTCTTCAACGCCTCACTGCAGGAACCGAGCACATTGGTTCAACCTGTGACTGTTGCTACATATGTTGCATTTTCCCAGTCAAGCTGTGAAGCAAGCGTTCGAGTTTGATCGCGGTGTAGACTTGTTCAAGGGGTTTTTCTTTTGTTCATTAGGTGTGGCCTTACGATTCACCTCAACAGCTTCTAATACAACGCTGTTGAAGGAATGTTGTGATGTCTGTGATTGTTGGCAAGTGGTTTGATTGCTATTTTTCCCACTGCCGTTGAGTAGCTGGATCTAATTTAGTGTACACTAAATGTACAAGAAGTGCATCCAAGTGTTATGTTGGTAAACCTAATGACTTGCGTGACCAAGGATATTTTATTGTGTCATCAAGAAGCCGTCACAGATTCCCTTTCTACCGTGGGTAGGCGAAAGAGAGACCTCACATGAGATTGAACAATAATTCTCTGTTTTCAAACCTCTCATGTGACATATGCCATGCAATACAATAATTTGCAGCAGTTAACTGAAGAGAATGAATTAATTCTGAAGCGGAACCGTGACGACTTGAGTTAATGGTACCTTTGAATGTCAGTTAACATTGCTATGTATGCTCGTTGCACTTCTACTTACTAGCCTTGTCGGTGTTAGAATGATGCTGTATTCAACTGAGCCGCCGTTACGCCAAGCACTTATTTTATCACACGTATGACTCACTTCACTGTCAATCCGTGTCGGAGGACCAAAAATTATGTTGTAGCAATCGGTGCTGCATTTCATTGTATCACCTCTGGTAATTGTTAGGACTACTGAAAGAACACAACGAGACACACTCTTCACGCCACTGATATATTGAACGCCATGACAGTCACACACTGTACACAGGTTGGCCAACATAAGAGCAACATTGCCAACTAACTGAATATGCTGTAAACAAAAAACGAACAGTGACCTATCAGAGAAGGCAAGGATTACCTTGACCATAGAGGGTCAAATTCAGAAAACATCTCGCAAGATATAAGTATAACCAAGGTAACCCCTTTTAGCCTAAAACGACAGGCAGGGGACATTGTGGGTATATTTGAAGTTTTTATTTTCGCATAGTTTTATTAATATATATTTCAACTAAACGGTCATAAAGTACATAACACGAAATGAAAAAAACATACTGAAAGTTTATTGTTTAGAATATTCATTTAGTGACTTTGTCCCCTTGTTGCTCTTGATAAAGTGATACACTCGGCTTGCAGTTTGGCGCCGTTTCTATGTTCGATACTTTATCCTGTTCTGCCTTAGTGGTCGATAACTGGAGTTGCATTCTTAACTCATCTATGAGTAAACCAATCTAGAAAGCGATGTTTTTGATATTCCAAGCGTCCTTTTAAAGTATCACATAATTTTGACGAACAGTGTCACGTTGCAATTTAAATACGCACATGCAATTCCTCATCAATAAATAAAGTGCACTTTAACTGGAAAAGATTGCTAGCACGATCGTCATCCTCTTGCCGCCATAATGGTAACAGAACAGCGTCCACTCTCACGAATCAGCTGTTCGTGCCATACCATATAACTTTATGCCAACACTCTCACTGAGTTTAGTGAAGTGTGTTTCAAGTGCACTTATTATATATAACACAAACAGCAGAATGCTATAACTCAGTCAGTTTACGTACTGGCATATGACGTCACTCAAGCCAGAGCGACGCCATCTTGCACGAGAGAATGTTTTGGAGGCTTATTTAAATAGTGCATATTTATTTGCTATTTTCTGAATAAATACATGAAAGAATTAAAGCGCACCACTTTTTGTGAGCTCAAAAAACACCACTAAATAATGTGAGATGGCCCATCTTTAAGTTTTGACTATTTTGAGTGTTAATGTATACCAAGCGCACTGGGTTCGTTAAAGCAAACAGGTTAGGCACACGTACTCGAAACATTCATAAAATCACGAAAGACAGTTCGTTTATACGGTACTGTTTGATCTATGCTGGTTCATAATGGAAAGTTGTTGGTTCCGTTCCTATGTGTTATTACTTACCATGTGTTTTATTAACAATGGTCATTGTTCCTCGAACTGTTACTATAAGAATACATTTCACTAAATGGTCAATACTAATGCAAAACCCTGGGGTGCATGAGTTTATTACATACAAAGCTCCGGGTTCGATTCAGACCGAGATTTGATATCTCGTACGAAGGCGAGAACGGCCTGAGGGTGCTCTCCATAAAGAGAGGCAGTACGGTAGTTCATATGCCCAATAAAAATTATACTGGACTGCAACGCTTCGCTAAGATTATAAACATATTTCCACGAAGATGGCCAAGATTCGATTCCCCAATATCCCTTATTTAAACACTCAAATACAAACACACGTAGTAGTAGTACGGTCACAACAATAGCGTAGTTACCTGCAATGTGAAGCCGAACGAGCCGTTCTTCTTCTCAACGATGATGGTACGGCGTCGCCGATCCTCCTCGGGCTTGCTCGTCGTGACGCGCTCTGGCTTCAACACTTGTGACTGAAACACAACAAATACTTCAGTACTTGGGGCAAACAGGCAGGAGAATGGAAACACGCTACAGGGAACATTAACATAGAACAATCAGTCGGGCAGCACAATATAATACTCGTGAAGCGAGCATCATCAAAAATACAAATATACAAAACGAAAATTGCAATGTCATTCTGCTTTTCTAAAAGCTCCTTAAATTGCAAAAGTTGGTTGTTTGGTTGGTTGGTGCCTCAGTTCAGGGGCTGCGTGTAGCCTCGTGTACTTTGGGTGAGTGTAGAATCTGCCTGTGATGGCTGTATTAGTGTGTGTTCTCTGTTTTAATTCAGGTAAGGACTGCAGACGATCAATTTCAAGTAGTTCCTAGTTCTGCTACCAAATTCTACTGTCCACGATACCTAGCTTGCGGACTTGGGTACTAGATGGTATCGCAGTCAGCACCTGGTGGGGAAGGTTGGAACTAATAGAGCGCTATCAAACTAACCTTCACATTTTAGCTTCCACAAGTGTAGTTAGTGGAAGGTTCTTTAATCCAACGTATGCAGTCCTTACTTGAATTAAAAACAGATAACACACACTAATACAGCCATCACAATTAACACCGGTTATCTGACAGATTCTACACACACCCAAAGTACACGGGGATACATGACCACGTTGTCGCAGCCCCTAAATTAAGGATCCAACCAACCAAAATATTTTTCCCAATTATTTCAACAATAGGCATGTTTTCGGTAACAACTACTCCAGGGAATACCCTTGCCACTATAAGTGGTGCAACCAGCCCTTTGGATTCTGGACAGCTAGGAAGAGTCGGAGCTCCCTGGAACCCTAATATATAGAATGAAACCAAACAAGAAACACCTCCTCGGAACATTAAGTATCAGTACATTACTTCGAATATTTCCATTCTGGCGTTACAGGAAACAAGCTATTTCGATTACAGTGTACTGGAGTAGTTAGTTACTTATTGTTATTTTAAGGGGCGGAACTACGAGGTCATCTTCCCCTGTAATGGAGTGGGACGGGTTTCGAATATACAAAGGTAAACCCGGATATAGTATATCGAATGGGAGATTACCAATTTTAGGGACAGCCTTCGTTGCCAAGAAAACTTTATTAAATTCAATTACAGACTTTCACTCCCCTTCGGAGAGGGTTTCCCCTCTTATCCTTTAAATATGGAAATGCCCCCATGAATCAAGATAATAAAAGAAACCTGGTGAAGGTCGAAGACTTTTGGGAAACCCTTGAACATGAAACATCTAAAATCCCTCCCAAGAATGTTAAAATACTAGTTGGAGACATCAATGCTCAAGTAGGAGCAGAAAGTAAGGTAACTACCGAGCAAATAGGAATGGGCAACGATTCATTGGTTTCTGCCAACAATTTAATTTAAAACTTATGTCAACTCATTTCAAAGCCCTCCCGAAGAAACAGAAAACATGGGTCTCCCCAGCTCGACCACGTTGTAATATCAGCTAGCATCATGAGGAAAAGTTTTAACATCAACTCGGATCATTACTTCTCCGAGATTTCGACCTGGTAGACCATGTCGTAGAGTTAAGATGAAACCAAGGATTCCTGTATAGATTCAGAAACAAAATCAAGTACTACGACAATAATTTATCAAAATTAGATTGGCATGAAATCAAAGCGGCGGAAAGCTTGCCATTACTGAAGAGGAAAAGAAAACATCGTTGGTTCAATGACCAGTGCGACATTGTTCTCGAAGAGAGATTAAAAGCTTGGCAAAGATGGAACTCTAATAAGACGACGGAAACTATAATGGCTTTCTTCAACAAAGAAAACTTACTTCCAAAATAATCCGAGGTGAAAAGAGGGAGTATGATAAAAGTTGTTTGGAGCAGTTTGAAGAGAACTTTAAAAATCATAATACTAGGGAATTTTATAGAATTTTCAAGGAGGAATTACAATCATATCAACCTCCTAGCCTCTGTCTTAAAAGAAAGGATGTTACTTTAGCATTCAGTGACGAAGAAAACTGTCAGCTTCTGCCTACTTATTTCGAGGAGCTTTTGAACTGCGAGGAACCAGAAGAATAAGTGACTTTTGAAAACCCATCAACAATATACCTACTTTCCTTGAAATACATCAGGTCATTTAAGAACTCAAATCAAATATAGCGAAAGGGGATCTTAAACGTGCCGGTAAATCTACTGACACGGCTCCCTCGCATTTACGCACCCTACTGCACCAGTATACGAACCTTGAACCTTGCCAAATTGTAGAGAACTTACATCGTTTACTTCGTAATATTCGGGAAAAGGAAGAGATTCCCACTGACTGGAAATGCGTCCTGATACATCCTCTCTTTTAACTGTCCCTTATAAAATACTATTAAAATCTCTACTTCGTATAATTGGAAACACAGACCATCAAATAGGTGAAAGAGACGATCTTGTGTTGATCAAATATTCAATCTAAAAAGTAATCTCAGACTGAGAGCTATAGGAGGTAAGAACACGATAGTTGTCTTCGTTAATTTCAGAAAGGCATATGATTCAATTGACCGTCAGACTCTCTTCCAAGTTTTGGAGAAATTTGGAGTCGATAAAAAACGAGGTCGCTTGTCAAGAGACCCCTCAGGCACTATGTCCAAGGTTAAATTTCCTGGAGAAATATTTGCCCCCTTTGCGATCCGGACAGGAGTCCAACAAGGTGATGGTCTATCACCAATTTTATTTAACATCGTCCTGGAGAAAATAATGAGGACTTGGAAAAAAAAGAGGAAGAGGTAGAAGGAATGTATCTGGCACTAAATATCAAATGATCTGGCTGTGTTAGCGGAAGATATTGATGATGCGAAAATTATGATTGAGAAATTGCATGAAATTGCGCCAAAAACAGGCCTCCAGATAAGAAAATTGAATACATTGAATCCAAACATGGCAATGAGAAATATTTGGAACCAAGGTTTCTAAAAATCAGAACAACAGAAAAATTCAAATATCTTGGTGAATGGATTCAACCTAATGTCCTTGATAAGGAAGCCAATAAGGTGAGAGCTCGTAAGATGGAAGCTGCATTCCGAGTGAGGCAGAATAGGAACCGTATACTTCAGTGATTAAACCGGAAGCTCTTTATACAGTAGTTCTGAATGCCTTGTTTTAAACAAAAAGGAGAAACTATTGGGGTCAGTACAGACAGCAGATGGCTTATGGAGGAGACTTGTACAACCAGGCGGAGAAACTTACGGACACTAAGCGTAAGAGGTGTTGTAAATTACTGAAAATATTTATTAGAAGCCTCGTAACACACACTCCCACCTTGAAATTGAGAGACCAATTTTTCTACAATATTCTTTGACAATTTCAACAACAACAAAACAATACATTAAGTTAATTTTTCATTAAGAATAATGTCTGTTCGTATTTTACATTTAGCACTACTTTTCTCCCACTCCTAGTTGTATACACAGGCTGAGTCTTGGTAATCTCTGAGGTTAATTTGAGCTAGCACACAATATCTTCTGGGCTGCCAATCTCCAGGGGGGTATAGTCTTTCTATCGGACACATTATTATACCATTCTGTGGTGTTAGTTTTGCTGTATGGGAGACACCAACTCTGCCAGGAATCAATTTTAAAATATTTGCCAACGGCCATTCTACTCTTTTCACCTTCTCGGATCCAAGCAACACTATGTCACCTTCTTTGAGCGGTGTTTTCTTCTTCCCCTTTGGTGTCTGAACAAGTTGGGAAATACACACATCAAAAAAAGTTTTGCATCACCTCGGTTCCCAGATCTCCGGCATATAGACGTTGACTGTGTATATTGTATCCAAGATACAGTCCCTTTGACTGTTCATAGATGTCACTAAAACTGCTCAAAGATGTAAACAACCATGCATGAGCAGGGCCTATTAGACGGAGGGGGTACGACAGCCGATCAGTTCCAGTCATTCCACCAGGACGAAGGTACGCTGCTCATGTTGTCTGTAGTTCTACCATGCCTAGAAGGTCAATACCGCAGTTCGATCGCGTCCGCATTGTTACTTTGTGTCAAGAAGGGCTCTCAACAAGGGAAGTTTCCAGGCGTCTCAGAGTGAACCAAAGCGATGTTGTTCGGACATGGAGGAGGTACAGAGATACAGGAACTGTCGATGACAGGCCTCGCTCAGGCCGCCCAAGGGCTACTACTGTAGTGGGTGACCGCTACTTACGGATTGCCGCTCGGAGGAACCCTGACAGCAATGCCACCATGTTGAATAATGCGTTTCGTTCAGCCACAGGACGTCGTGTTTCAACTCAAACTGTGCGCAATAGGCTGCATGATGCGCAACTTCACTCCCGACGTCCATGGCGAGGTCCAGCTTTGCAACCCTGACACCATGCAGCGCGGTACAGATGGGCCCAACAACATGCTGAATGGACCCCACGGAATTGGCATCACGTTCTCTTCACCGATGAGTGTCGCATATGCCTTCAACCAGACAATCGTCGGAGACGTGTTTGGAGGCACCCTGGTCAGGCTGAACGTCTTAGACACACTGTCCAGCGAGTGCAGCAAGGTGGTGGTTCCCTGATGTTTTGGGGTGGCATTATGTGGGGCCGACGTACGCCACTGGTGGTCATGGAAGGCTCCGAAACGGCTTTACGATACCTGAATGACATCCTCCGACCCATAGTGCAACCATATCGGCAGAATATTGGAGAGGCATTTGTCTTCATGGACGACAATTCTCGACCTCATCGTGCACATCTTGTGAATGCGTTCCTTCAAGATAACGACATCGCTCGACTACAGTGGCCAGCATGTTCGCCAGACATGAACCCTATCGAACATGCCTGGGATATGTTGAAAAGGGCTGTTTATGGACGTCTTGACCCACCAACCACTCTGAGAGATTTACGCCGAATTGTCGTTGAGGAGTGGGACAATTTGGACCAACAGTGTCTTGATGAACTTGTGGATAGTATGCCACGACGAATACAGGCATGCATCAATGCAAGAGGACGTGCTACTGGGTATTAGAGGTAGTGGTGTGTACTGCAATCTGGACCACAAATGCTGAAAGTCTAGCTGTATGATGGTACAACATGCAATGTGTGGGTCTCATGAGCAATAAAACGAGCTGAAATGTTGTTTGTGTTGATCTCTATTCCCTTTGTATTTAACGGTTCCGGAACTCTTGGAACCGAGGTGATGCAAAACTTTTTTGATGTGTGTATATTCTTTTCTAAAACGTTGTTTGAACTCTTGAAACAGGTGTTGTCGATGACGTAAGCGACACTGGAACTTACTATTTTCGAGTTGGTCGATATCTGCCATGCCATTCTCTCCAGCTCCTTGTAGAAACATTGCTGGCGTCAATGGGCTCAAATCTTCTGGATCCTCTGAAATATACGTTAAAGGTCAACAGTTCCTCGTAAGTCAAAACGGACCTTCCTAGCATTCTCCTCAGCATTTCTTTGGACGTACGCACCAGGCGCTCCCACCAACATGCTGTTGGAGGATTGAATTTCCACTCAATGTCTTGATAACCAGAAGTATTCTGTAGCCCCTGGTGATCTGAGCATTTTAAGGCACTTGCAGTACCAACAAAATTTATTCCATTGTTCGAATAAATAACTGCAGGACGACCTCTTCCGGCGATGAATCTTCTTAACGACAATACAAAGGCGTTAGTACTGAGCGATGTTACTAGTTCAAGGCGAATGGCTCTGAAAACAGCACATGTGTAGAGAGCAATCCACACCTTCGACCCGTCTTTTAGGAAGAGTGGTCCAGCCATGTCAATACCAATTATTTCGAATACTCGTACGTCTTTGACTCTGTTATTTGGCAGAGGAGCTGGTTCAGATTCAGCATTTTTAACTTTGTGCCGTTTGCATTGTATACATCTTGAAACTACTCTTTTAATATATTTTCTACTCTGTAATATCCAGAACCTTTTCCTAATATGGGTCATCAAGAACTGTACTCCAGCATGACAATGCAGTCGATGTTGTTCTTCTATCAACGCAGGGGATACTTGAAATCAAACAAGTCTTTTCTCATTAAAATCTTCGTTTTTACACGAATAAGATCCTGCTCATCTATGGTAACCACAATACCGTTAATAATGTTTCCCTCTTGTGGAAATGATTTCTGCTGAACGCTTTTGATCAAATGTAATTCCGCGTTCTTCATTTCCAAGTAGGTCAGTGATCCAGTACGCTTTGTGTTCTCTTTTCGTACATTGTTGCAGAATCTCAGTATCCAAGATCCGACTCGCAATCTTTGCAAGTAAATTAAGTTCCTAGCCATTTCCAAGGTTGCCATTGTCACAGATGTACCTATAGGCTCCTCCTTTTTCTCCGACATAATAGCTTGATCATTATCTTCGTCTTCCGCTGGAACAGATGGCCACTGGTGGATAGGATTTCTTAACCATCCTGGTCCTTTCCACCATTGAGATTCCTTTAACTGTGAAGGATAACATCCACGGGATACCTAGTCAGCAGGATTATATATCCCGGGTATGTATCTCCAGTCCTCAGGCTGCGACAGTTTCTAATCTCTTGAACTCTATTTCCAACGAAGGTTCCCCAAGTCTCGTTTCGTTTTATCCAAGCCAAGGCTGTTGAGGAATCCGTCCATACATACTCTTTAACATCTTCTACGTGTAATGACGATCTTACTAAGGAAGTCAACCTGCTTCCTATCAGACATAATTCCATCCTTGGAATGGTAATCGTCTTATAGCCCAGGCATATTAAGTTTTAACCTCAAAGAAAATAATGTAAAGCTGAAATTTGGCATAGATGTTCCCTAGTACCCTAGTAACAAATCCTGAAAAGTCCCCATCTCTACGTTGTCCGCGTCATAGTTTTTGGAGAGTTCAAAAGGGCTTAAATGGGGGCCTAAGTGCCAAAAACAGCATTTTTGCTCCCTGCATTCAAAATATTGATCCAAAATCAGTTCTAATGAGCTTTGATAGTAATAAGAGAAGGAATGCGTTAAATATAACGCTCTTATTGGTCGTAATTATTGCCATACATTTAAACAGATGAGTAATCAAACATTTTTAGCTCAACTTTTCTCACGAAAATTTAGCTAATTTGTCATTAGCCGGGACTTACCGTGTAAACAGCTGCTGATACCGACTAAAGACCCGAAATGAAAATGAAAATCCACAGCCTGCTTCCAGTCTCCGACCGGGTCAGGAATGGAATGAAGCCCACATCTAGCGGCGAGGATATGAACTGTGCCGGCTGCCGAGGCCTGACGCACTCCTCTGGGGCAATGATTAAATGAATGACAGATGGAATGAAATGATAGTGGAGAGTGTTGCTGGAATGAAATTTTGACAGGGAAAACCGGAGTACCCGGAGAAAAACCTGTCTGCCTCCGTTTTGTCCAGCACAGATCTCACATGGAGTGACCGGGATTTGAACCACGGACCCAGTGGTGAGAGGCCGGCGTGCTGCCGCCTAAGCCACGGAGGCTTCGCACTTAAGACCCGAAATAAAAGTTATAAAGCACACTTGTAGCTTTAAAACGATACATTGCCCATGTTCATACGACAAACAGCAGCAGAGACACAGTTACAAATATAAAAATGCAAGTGTGGCAGTCGCTTTCCGAACGAACGTCCATTTACGCTGACACCTTTGCTGACACCATTTTGTATCTTTGATCAAGAGCTTTTACGATGGTATTCCTTTGAATCCAGGTAAACTAGCAGAAACAGTTTGCATAGAACAAAACGAGTTTAATGCAGTTAGCAGTTAAACGTAGGCTACATTCATAATATGCATAATGCAAATAATAACAAAGAACACTTGCAAAACAAAGCTTATATCAGACTCAATCGTCCTCATCGTCTGAACCATCAAATGTGACGTTGCCACACGCTTTTCCACTGCAGTGTCCACACATTAAGGAGCATTCTAAACCGGAACGTGCACACTCACACCGGCTGCCACAAGAGATCTTGCAGTTGCAGGACACCAAATTGAGGAGATGATCTGGAGCAGCTGGAAGATGAGTTGTCACTGGTACTAAAGCTGAGTGTTGGATTTTCCATCCCCATTGGGTCGGGTCCAAAGAAAATCCTAACCATTCCTGAACTTGCAAATATACCAGCAGTGAATGTTGTTTGCATGCCGCCGAAGTCGGCGGAAGTGAAGCCAGCTGAAATGATGCTGTGACCGGTTGTTAGGCAATTTTTTGGCTGTATTTCATTACCCGAAGTTCGTCGAGGCTTTTGCACTCCAATTTGGCACTATCGTAGAGACAAATGGCGAACTTCTCTCCAGCTGATATTATGGCCTTTTCATCTGGAGCCGTTGAGACGAATACCTTCATTTCCTCGCGTAAAGAAGCGGAATCCTTCAATATTTCCCATGCTTGCTGTTTGATGTACTCTACCCACAGCTTTCCTGTGCGAGATTTCTGGCTCGTTGAAGAAAATGTGTCATGAAGCGACTCTTTGAGACGTTGAAGGCAAGGATATGATAGCAAGTCTTTGGCGGTGCCTTCTTGGAATGCGGTAAAAAAGTGCCTGTATTTCGTCCTTGTCATCCTTCAGCCCGTCGTTCATGTTGAGTAACATTGTCCCGACGACCTGTTTTGTCAGAAAATGCGCTCTGTGGGCCCTAGAACATATACAGTTTCGCGTTATTGATACATTTGAAATTGAAGGCATAACGTAATCATTAACAGCGAGCTAATTGCAAGCCTACCTAGAATATGCGTGTCCAGACATCATGTGTCACTGACGATTTAGCGTATATTTCCGCCCAGAGCTCCTCCAAACCGCTTCCATTCATCACGTAGCCGATTGCCCCAAGAAACGACTTCAGAAGGTGAAATCCACCTAGACGAACAACCACGTTTTTGAGTTCCTCTGAAGTGGCCGATGCGACTAGCTCTGCAACTTTCGCGTATAGAGGCTGGTCAAAGGTTACGAAACAAGTGCTTTCTTTCAGTTCCACGCACTCTCTTGCGGCAAACTTCAACGCGGAATGTATAGTTATTAATTGCTAAAGCTCGCGAGAACTAAATTTGGATCAATATTTTGAACGCAGGAAGCAAAAATGCTGTTTTTGGCACTTAGGCACCATTTAAGCCCTTTTGAACCCCCCAAAAAACTATGACGCGGACACCGCAGAGATGGGGACTTTTCAGGATTTGTTTCTAGGGTACTAGGGAACATCTATGCCAAATTTCAGCTTTACATATTTTTTTAGGTTGGCCGTGTTTTTTTGCTTATAACTTAATGCCTGGGCTGTTCGCTTTTGCGAATGTTTTTTTTTGTGGCTATGTTTCCCGCACGGTTTGAAACACTCGTTCAATTTTTGCCCCATTATTTTTTCCGTTATAATTGCAGTATGAACACGGTGTTCTGATTATTTACTTAACTCACGTTTCTTTTGAATTATTGTTCTTTATTATTCTTGTCAACTCACCTTTTTGCTGAAGTGTCTTTCTAGACGCACCATACTGTCACACTTTTTCATGAGGTACTGTGCTCATCTCAGCGGCAACCGTCGCAATGTGCTTGGGCTGTGCGCTGATTGGCTGTTTGACGCCCCGCCTTCATTCTGGATTGTTCGACGCGCTGTCGTCATTTCCACTATAAATTCTCCGCTTCGCCGTTCTGCGGCCTTGTCTACATCTACCTGCTTGAACCAGTCTGACCACGGCTGCCTGCCGTTCCACAGCAAGGCCCTTCTTGGGAAGGCCCTGTTAGTAAACATTGAGTGGCTGGAACCTTGCCAGGCGGCATGCTTCATCACTCGGACTCTGTCATGCTGGGCGAGGCATGAGTCAACGACCTTCACCTCAGCAACTAAGTCAGCCCGCTAGCTCACTACAACTCGGCGATGAGAACCTACAATTGATTGTAAACCGCCGGACAGATCATTACCAAGAGGTCTGTTCCTGCGGGGTGCAATTCGCCAATGGAGCCACCATCCATCTTTCTCGGAACGCATGCCGAGGCAGCTTAGAGGAAGCCTTCGTTTGGATCACAACCCGCTTCCTGCGGGCCAAATACTAAGTACAAAAGTATCGAATTATTGGTAACGTGAACTACCTTCATTTGGTTTATACATTTTTCAAGGCTAAGCCTTTTTTCTTGCTTCTTGCTTGTTTTTAGATATTTTTCTTAAACATATTTTTTAATCGCCTTTATATGGCCTTTTTATGCATTTTTATTATAATTCTTCTTTATTCTAAGTTTCCTGGAGAAACCTTGCATTTTTATTAGCTTCTTTTAATTATTCTTCTAAATGAAAATGTTTGTTATTACTTCACAAATCAAATAAATGTATCAAACCTTGGTTATCAATATTTGGTCTCTTCCTCATCGCTCTATTTAAATTTCACTGTGTGCCCGAATCCCAATCCCCCTTTTCCCAGTTGGGGTGCTAACTACTCACCCCTTTTCCATGGTGCCGAAACCCGGGATCGAACCCAGAACCTTTATTCTGAGACCACAAATTCTATTCCAAAAAAAACAGAACTTGTGTAATCTAATATTTGCCTTATACATTTCAGTATATCGTGGCTAGCGCAGGAGATCTGCGGGAAAGCGGAGACAATCCCAGCTTACTACATAACTGGTTTCTTTCTGGAAAGCAGGTCTGTCTGGTGCCGCAAGCAGCTTTGGTAGGTGAGTTATTCCAACTTCCCAGCCATGCCAGTAATAATAGACGATAAACTGTTAAACTCTCGGGCGGCCTACAAAGGTCAACTTACCCGTTTTCAAAAATATCTAGCCACTCTACCGAAAGAGGAACAAAATCTTGATATTATATCTCAGCGTTTAAAAGCTTTTGAACAGGCGTACGAGAAATATGATCTCGTGCAACTTGAAATTGAAATCAAAAGTCCAGAACATCAATCAGATAGGGAAGAAGTAGAGAGTAATTATTTTGATACACACGCTCAGGCTGTGGCATTAGTAAGAACTTTGACCCTGGCGTTGAAGGTAGAGGAAACTCAAGGAAGAATTAGCGACCATGGGAATGGTATCAAACCATTGCTACCTAAAATTGAAATTCCGCATTTTTCAGGAAAGGAAGAGATGTGGCAATCATTCTTTGAATTGTTCAGTTCATTAGTACATAATAATGCCACACTTCCGGAAATTCAGAAATTTCATTACTTAAAATCCATTTTGCAGGGGCCACCCCTTCAACTTATAAGAGAACTTCCCTTAACAGGAGAAAACTATAACATTGCTATCGAGCTTCTTAAAGGCCGTTATGGCAATGAAAAATTATGTTTACAGAGGCACATTCAAGCCTTATTTAACCTGCCCGCATTGCGAGCTGACAGCTTGTCAACACTGCGAGCCTTAAGTGACACGGTCCAACTACACGTCAGAGCATTGGCACGGTTGAATCAACCGGTCGAGCACTGGGATCTATTCTTAGTTCACTTGGTTACTTCTAAATTTGATTCATCAACTTTAAAGGCATGGGAGAGGGAACTAACAAATGACACTTCATATACTTATGGCTCATTGCTTACGTTTATGAATAATAGATGTCAGGTTTTGTCAGCTGTAGCCTGTCATATCTCAGGGAGTGCAGATAACAAATCTAATGTTGTGAAACCAGTCGGTGCAAAAATAAACAAATCTGCTGTCTTTACTGTTCAGCATAACTCAATGGATTGTATTCTCTGTAAAGCACCTCACAGGTTATATTCCTGCGTTGCCTTTAAAGCCCTTTCTACCGATGAAAGACGCAAATTAATAGCTCAAAAAAGATATTGCTATAACTGTTTGTCAACTAGGCATATGGTGCCTGATTGCTTATCTAAAAATACTTGCTCCCATTGCAAGGCTCAACATCATACCTTGCTTCATAGGTTTGAAAAGCCACGTCAGGCTCCTTCCCCTGGATGTTCTAAAGATGCATCCCCAGGAGCTAATGCGCAATCTTATACTCAGAGCTCTAGCTCAATTCGTAGTTCCCAGGTGCTACTATCAACCGTGTTAATAAAAGTTCAAGACTCTTCTGGTAGATGGCTTGAAGCACGTGCCCTATTGGATAATGCTGCCACCCATGACTTCATAAGTGAGCGTCTCATTAAGAAACTTGGTCTTCCCAAGCAACCTACATTAATTCAGGTTACCGGTATTAACAATAGCAATGTTAAATCTTTGCATTTTGTTCGTGTTCACATCAAAGATGCTGTTAATTCTAACACAACATTTCAGTTGAATTGCCTTGCCATTGATACTATTGGCAGTAATACCCCTAGTACTTCTTTTGAAATTAGAAAGTGGCAATTTCCTCATAACATTCAGTTGGCGGACCCAACATTTAATACAAGCGCCCCGGTAGACATACTTCTCAGTGCCCAAGTATTTTGGCAATGTCTCCTTAGCTCTAAGGTTAAAATATCACCTGGAGTGTTTGTTCATCATACCAAGCTAGGTTGGTTAGTAACGGGTCAGGTCCCTCGTAAGTCGTTTCAAAATTTCTCTCAATGTCATTTTGTCAATACAAGTCTCGATTACAACTTAGAAAGATTTTGGAAAATCGAAACTATAGATTCAGCTTCACCTTCCTCGGTTGAAAATGAAATGTGTGAAAAACTGTTTTGCGAAACAACCAAACGCAATTCAGAGGGTAGATTTGTCGTAACAATGCCCCGAGTGGATAATCCACCTCTTTTATTTGAAACACACCCTAGGGCTCTTAGAGCACTCTATGCTCTGGAAAACAAATTTAAACGTGACCCTGTTGTTAAAGCTCAATACTCCACGTTTATGGAGGAATATGAGGCACTTGATCACATGGAGGATGTTACCAAGAAAGATGAGGCTTCTTATACCCCATCTGAAGTCATTTACCTCAATCATCACCCAGTTTGGAAGAATGAGATTTTAAAGGAAAACATAAGGGTGGTCTTTAATGGCTCTGCTTTGGATGCCAATGGAACTTCTCTGAATGACACATTATTATCAGGCCCCCCTATTCAATCTGACATTTCTTCTGTTTTAATGAATTTTCGCTTGTTCCCTATCGCAGTGATATCTGATATCAAGCAGATGTATAGACAGATTTTGGTCGATCAACAACAGTGCGACCTTCAGAGAATTCTTTGGCGCGACGAGCCTACTAAACCTGTCAAGATTTTTCGGCTAAAAACCTTAACCTATGGACTAAAGCCCTCTGCTTTTTTAGCCATACGTACGTTGAAATTACTTGCTGAACAGGATGGCCCGTTGTATTCTCCTAAGGCTTCTGAAGTGTTAAAATCATCATTTTACGTTGACGATTTTCTTCATTCATTTGAGTCAGTATCTGAAGCACTACAGGTCTCTAAAGATTTGACAGCTTTGCTTTTGGGAGGCGGATTTTCCTTGTGCAAGTGGAACTCTAATTCGGAAGAATTCCTTTCTAAATTTCCATTAACTTCAGCCTATAACGACTCAGTAGAGCTTCTTCATGAAAATAATTCTATCAAAACTCTAGGCATCTATTGGAGTCCTCAAAAGGATTTTTTCTTTTTCAAAATTAATCTCAGTGACATCAAACCGCAAACTAAGCGGCAAATTTTGTCTGAGATTGCAAAAATATTTGATCCTCTCCAATTTTTGGCGCCAATTATCGTCACCGCAAAACTTTTCATGCAAGACCTTTGGTCCTTGAAAACTGGTTGGGATGAACCAGTTCCTTCCGAGTTGCAAAAAAATTGGATTTCTTATAGAAATAGCTTGGAAGATCTCTTCAATGTCATTATCCCGCGAGTGATTATTCCCTTTCCCTCCTGTGGAGGATATGAACTTCACATCTTTGCCGATAGCTCATTGAAAGCTTATGGGTGTTGTGCGTATATTGTTTGCCGCAATTTTGACCAGTCATATTTCTTTTCCAATTTAATTTGCGCTAAGTCAAAGGTGGCTCCTCTTAAATCCTTATCCTTGCCACGACTGGAACTTTGTGCTGCTCTTCTGGCGGTTGAATTATCGGTCAAAATCCGCCAATCTTTGAAAATCCGATTTAGCAAAACTTACTTTTGGAGTGACTCAGCCATCACGTTGGCATGGATTGCCAAACCCTCCTCGCATTGGCAGGTGTTTGTAGCTAATAGAGTGTCCAAAATTCAACAATTGTCTAACTTTGAACAATGGCATCATGTATCTGGCAAGGAGAATCCTGCAGATGTCATCTCTCGGGGATGTTCCCCTCTTATGTTGGCTAACCTGACATTATTCTGGCACGGTCCTTCTTGGCTTCTACAAGAACCTTCCGCTTGGCCAAATTTTCCTCTTCCGGAATTATCAGACTTGCCAGATGTTGGTAAGATTACTGGATCTTCTCTTTTCGTTTCTGACTCTTCCCTTCTCTTGCAGCGATATTCCTCTTTTCATAAATTGGTGAGGGTTATGGCTTATCTCCTTCGTTGGAAATATTTTGTGGTAGAACAACCTCTTTTTCCTAAGCCATATTTAACCCTTTCTGAATTAGGTTTAGCCACTACAAAAATCTTATGGCTTACTCAACAAGAAATATTCTCTGAAGAATGTCAGGTGTTGTCTCAAGGTCAATCCCTCAAGAAATCGAGTAGGCTATCCTCACTCGCCCCCTTTTTGGATGCTGATGGTTTATTAAGAGTGGGAGGACGTTTATCTTTGGCTGATCTTTCTGAGGATAAAAAACGCCCAATTATTCTTCCTTCAAAGCATCATGTCACTTCTCTAATCATTCGTCAGTATCATTACCAGCATCTTCATGCTGGAACCCGTACATTACTTTCCATCATTCGGGAAAGGTATTGGCCCATAAACGGAGTCCATGAAGTTACCTCTGTTATCCGGAAGTGCATTCCATGTTTTAAGTCCAACCCTAAAATTACCACTCAGCTCATGGGTGATCTTCCCAACTTTAGATCTGCGCCTGCTAGACCTTTTGCCTTTACGGGGGTGGATTATTCCGGGCCTTTTGTTTACAGAAAAAATTCTCCTGAGGCCAAAAGATGTATTTGTGGAAAACTCTATATTTCGCTGTTTGTATGTATGGTCACCGGAGCGGTACACCTAGAACTAGTTACCAACGCCTCTACCGCTTATTTTTTGGCAGCTTTTGCCAGATTTTCTGCTCGCCGAGGGCTTCCTTCAGAAGTATTCTCCGACAATGCTAAAAATTTTATCGGAGCTTCTGAGCAAATTAAGAGAGCTCTTACTCAAAATGCAGCGCTGGAAAGGATTACTGATTATGCTCACCAGAGAAATTTCAAGTGGCACTTCATCCCCCCTTATGCGCCCCATCAAGGTGGACGGTGGGAGTCTTGTGTGAAACTCACCAAGAAACACCTTAGACGTGTTTGTGGCCACACCCCCCTATCTCATGAAGAGTTTAACTCCTTAATTATTTTTATTGAGGGCATAATTAATTCTCGTCCTTTATCACCCTTATCTAATGACCCTTCAGATCTTCTACCATTAACGCCGGGCCATTTTCTTATCGGTGGTCCATTGACTGCCTCCCCATCTTTATTATATTCTAATTCTCCATCTTCTTTAGCCATTTCTTGGCGCAAAATTGAAAGTTTGCGCAACAATTTTTGGCGCCGCTGGAGGTTGGAATACCTCGGTTTGCTTCAGCAGCGTGGCAAATGGCGTGTTTCCTGCTCTAACCTTCAGATTGGGGACTTGGTCCTTTTGAAAGACCCTAGTCCCCCTCTTGTCTGGAATTTGGGTAGGATTGTTGAGTGCTTTCCTGGCAGAGATGGTAGGATTCGCGTGGTAAAACTGCAGACTTCTGCTGGCCAGTTTCTCAGGCCAATCACTATGATTGCTCCTTTGCCACGCGAGACCTAACTTCTGCGCCTTCTTACTGCAATTTTTTCTCGCCCCTCCCAGCATGTTCGCTTTTGCGAATGTTTTTTTTTGTGGCTATGTTTCCCGCACGGTTTGAAACACTCGTTCAATTTTTGCCCCATTATTTTTTCCGTTATAATTGCAGTATGAACACGGTGTTCTGATTATTTACTTAACTCACGTTTCTTTTGAATTATTGTTCTTTATTATTCTTGTCAACTCACCTTTTTGCTGAAGTGTCTTTCTAGACGCACCATACTGTCACACTTTTTCATGAGGTACTGTGCTCATCTCAGCGGCAACCGTCGCAATGTGCTTGGGCTGTGCGCTGATTGGCTGTTTGACGCCCCGCCTTCATTCTGGATTGTTCGACGCGCTGTCGTCATTTCCACTATAAATTCTCCGCTTCGCCGTTCTGCGGCCTTGTCTACATCTACCTGCTTGAACCAGTCTGACCACGGCTGCCTGCCGTTCCACAGCAAGGCCCTTCTTGGGAAGGCCCTGTTAGTAAACATTGAGTGGCTGGAACCTTGCCAGGCGGCATGCTTCATCACTCGGACTCTGTCATGCTGGGCGAGGCATGAGTCAACGACCTTCACCTCAGCAACTAAGTCAGCCCGCTAGCTCACTACAACTCGGCGATGAGAACCTACAATTGATTGTAAACCGCCGGACAGATCATTACCAAGAGGTCTGTTCCTGCGGGGTGCAATTCGCCAATGGAGCCACCATCCATCTTTCTCGGAACGCATGCCGAGGCAGCTTAGAGGAAGCCTTCGTTTGGATCACAACCCGCTTCCTGCGGGCCAAATACTAAGTACAAAAGTATCGAATTATTGGTAACGTGAACTACCTTCATTTGGTTTATACATTTTTCAAGGCTAAGCCTTTTTTCTTGCTTCTTGCTTGTTTTTAGATATTTTTCTTAAACATATTTTTTTAATCGCCTTTATATGGCCATTTTATGCATTTTTATTATAATTCTTCTTTATTCTAAGTTTCCTGGAGAAACCTTGCATTTTTTATTAGCTTCTTTTAATTATTCTTCTAAATGAAAATGTTTGTTATTACTTCACAAATCAAATAAATGTATCAAACCTTGGTTATCAATATTTGGTCTCTTCCTCATCGCTCTATTTAAATTTCACTGTGTGCCCGAATCCCAATCCCCCTTTTCCCAGTTGGGGTGCTAACTACTCACCCCTTTTCCATGGGCTATTAAGGGGCGCTTCCCTGGCTTTGGCTAGCACCAACTCAACGAAAACTCCATCTGGTCTTTCCGTTCTTAAGAAGACAGCTGCCGCATAAGCATGTTGAGTGGCATCAGTAAATATATGAAGCGATGAATCACTGCACCACTTGTAACTAAACGAGAAACCTTTACTTCCCCTAACACGGTACTTCTGCGTAGAGTTTTCGAAAATCACCAGATATCAATTCAGGTAATGGCGTATCCCAACTCGATCTTCCTCTCGTTTGAGTTGGTTTGCTTGCCGCTTAAACTTTCCATGCTTCCCTCAGCAACAATTTGAATGGAAGCAATGCTGGTCCAATTACATCAAAGATTTTATGAATGAAAGACAATAGCTCTCTCTTAGTGACATCTTCTGGTAACGTTGTAATTTTTGAGTTTATATAACATCTCAACGTATCCGCTCTTCTATTCCATTCCAGACCTAGGATTTCCGTAACGTCTGCTTCTCCAGCCTCCTTATCGTCCCTCGATACATCTTCCATCTCTGTAGCTTTTTCTGTCACCATCCCCAAAGTAGTTGACATATTTCAGCCCCCGCCCCTCTTCTGACCGACTGAATATTCGTTTCATTCCCTCCACCTCCATTCTGCCAGCAGTACCTGAGTGATTTTTTTTCAGATACTTCTGAGTGTATTTCCATGAATTCAGCATATTCTATAGTATTTCCCTTCCCATTCCAGTGTTTACATCCCTTACGTACTGATGAAAGTACTTCTAAGTCCACAACATTACCAGTTTTAGCTCCAATAGCAACAGCTACACCATGGGGTGAAGTGTGGCCCCTAGTCAGCCAAGTTCCATCACAAGACACTGATACCTCAGAAGAATTGCTAAGTTCAGATTCTTCTTTTGCAGCCTACATCATACATTCTTCTGAAACTTTAGATGTGGCATCAAGAATATGACCCACAATACGGATATAGGTACTTCTCTGCACAGGTGGTGGCATGTTCATTATAGCACAAAACACACTTAGGCCTTGTAGTCCTTGCCCAATACACCTCATGGCATAAACTGCTCTCCTATTTACAGATAGCACATTCTTTGTTTTCCCCAATACTGCACTGTTGTAAAAAGTACCTACTTCAGAACATGATTCACAGTTAACTGCCACTTTACACCCACCGGGTGAGTTAGCCGTGGTCGTTACGGCATGACTGCTGGCGGTCGCTCACATCCGGAAGGCGAGGAGGTTCGAATACCCCCGCCGGCAACCTTGAAGATGGTCTTCTGTGGTTTCCCATCTTCCTTCCAGGCAAATGCCGGGGTTGGTCCCTACCTATAGGCCACAGCCGCTACCTTCCAACTCCTCGTCTTTACATACCAACATTCCTCCCCAACGGTACTTGTAGCTCACCAATTGGGTGTCCGTCTCGAAGCAGCTACAAAACTGGCGAGCCGAACATGTCATCGGACACTCCCGGCACTAAAAGCCATACGCTAAAACAAAAACTTTACAGCCCAAACCTCCTAAATTGGTAAGTACCACAGGTTCACTACACACACACACCTATGACATTTCTGTAACCCTCGAAACATAATATTTACATCAAAAATGTAGCAACCCATATCACCATCACCATCAAATTCAACTCCAACATTTGGAGTAAGCTTCCTGCCTGCTGCACTGAGGTTAGGTGTCGAATTATTATCAGCATCACTCACTGCTTGTTTTCCAGACTTCTTATGCTGATTCCCTTTGAAACACGGTTTTTTAACTTTTATAATGTACCTTTCGAGCACCCATACTGCAGTATACATCACGTTTCACACCGAAACACACAACTGATAAGCCACACCGATGTTGTTTACAAAACAATCTTTGCACATGCAACCATGGAAGAATAACACAGAATTGTTCCATGATGGAACTTGTTTCCATGGATATTCTATAACACAGGCGTATAGGACTCCGAGGAAACAAAACAAAAACGTGTCTCGTAAATGTACGTATCGATATTATCAACGGCGCGCGGTTTAGAGGGTGATACATTTGCATAAGGAAAGCAGAACGAAAGTGTACGAGGAAGAAGGCGTGGCAGCACATGTCATCCAGTCACAATATTTTGCATATTGGTGTATTCTTTGAAATACACGGTCAGGCAGAGATAGCTTTTGCTGCTCTTTGCTTTATTTTTTTCGTTAATTCCTTCTTTCCCTGTTCGCACTCGCAGACACCAACAGTGATTCCTTACGTTCTATTTTCTCCGTGCATTTGCTTATGTTTTTTATAAGTCTGTTCTAGATATATGTCTTCCATGGTCAACCTAGCGTCATCTAGCAGCTAACCACTGAAGTTCCTCGATATCTCCATGCTCAAGAGGACTTCCTTACCAATCAAACCACCAGGCGTCGTCGTTGTCGCCAGCTAACATCTCCTTGAAGACACCGCTCTAAGAATAATTCTATGTTCTGTATAAGAATTTAATTTTTCTTATGTTGTATACTCTGATGTAAACTCCTTTGTTTTCCCTCCCCTCTTCCCTCGCTTCCTCTTCCCCTTGCCTACCTACCTCTATCGTGTGCGTGTTCGCTTGCTCTCAGTCCTGTTTTTAGTCTTCGAGCATACAGTTTGTAGCTCTCTCCCGGGCAAGTCTCCTGCACTCATGAGACATTTTAAATTAGACGCCATGTCTACTATTTAAACCAACCGTCACCAGGAACCATCGCCTGCTACATGGAAAGAAAGCTAAGTACCAAACTCCAATGGTTTTAAACATGTGTTAATGTTTTTAAAAGGGCTCAACGCTTTATAATTTAAATTTATAGACAGTATGATATTGCTCAATGTTGTGCAATAACCGTCTTCGGGGGAGTTTCGCTGTCAAGCTTTGGCTATCTAAGCTAGCTTTCCAATATGAAATTTAGTACTTCTTGTATAAAATAATTTAGAATACTTTCTCACAACGAGGGATTTAATTCAAATTGCCCACTATCTATAAAACTTTGCTTTCCGCCGCGGGACCTCTCTTGCCCCCCGTCATCATAACTTCAGAACTTTCTACACTAACCAATCTTTCTATTATTCAAGCAATCTAGTATTTTCCACTCCAATTATGGGAATGCCTTTCCTCACAAAGAAATGTACGTTACATAAACCGCTAGTCAACACTTAATTTGCTTGCCACCGTGGGAACTTTACCTCATCATTCAACTGAAACCCATAAACTTTCCAACGCAATAAATCAGTTCAAGCTCAACTTAAACTAATCGTTCCTCATAACTGCAATAACTTTCTCCTGTTTTACGAACGCACATACCTTGCAATAGTGAAGTTTTTCAACTTGTCAACAAACTATCAGTGCTTCTATTTATGTGTGCTAATTATCTTCCGCACCGCGTACTACGAGATCAATAAATCTGGCCAGGACGTTTTCCTAAATCTCATATTTTCCTTTTCCCAAATACCTTTACTAACATAAATTAGATTAAAATTTTCATCTATCTAAAATACTATGAGGCCTCGCTTGCGAGCAAGCGCCCTCCCAAATTTGTTCCACTTATAATATTGTAATTCAGTTTAAACTGTGGCTAGTCCACATTTTAATCTCTCTTCCCTTCTGAAATTAGGGAATTGTACTTTATCTAATAATGAAAGAGTTGTCTAATCTTTTTCTCTCCAGGTTTCGTTAATACGACCTGTACATTTTCGTATTTGCATCTAGTAATTACTGTTTCAAATAGCGGTAATCTCCGCTTTCCATTTTATTTGTATTTCTCCTGTAACTATCAGGATGTAATCTATTTGTCTTTAGCTTGTTGGCTTGCCAAAAGTGCAGTCAAATAGCGCTTGTAACTTACCTAATTTGTAAAAGTTATATTCACTGTACAATTTATTGCTTTTAAAAGCTTTAAATTTCGCAATTTTAAGCACGGTTTAAAAACCTTTGTAGAGGTTTAGTGCTTGTAACAAGTTCGAAACTTGTACACTATTGTTCATAGTAAACTTTTACCTTATTGGGTCTGAGACCTTTAGATTTGTAGAACTAACCAAAGAAAAGATTCTTCTAACTTTAAAAGATTTTGAATCTACCAAGTGTTAAGTACCTAAAGTTTATATTTATTGTTAAATAAATTAGCTGTTTTCCTTTGTTCTTTATCTTTCTCCGTAAAATCACAACTAGGCAGGGCCTTCTCTTCCCTGATTCTTCCTTTAAACTTAAGATATCTTTACGAAAAAATAGAATTTCTAAAATAATAAAGTCTTTACTACTTGTTGCATTTAAATTAAAACTTCAAGTAATAACATTTTCAAAGTTTCTCTTGGGTTTTATAGCCAATTCTAACAGGCCATCGAGGCAAGTATAGCTAGCTCCGCAAGCTTCCTACTTGTAGAGATTATCTCTCTGACTTATGGTTTGTTTTCCAAATTTAAGTTTTGTTTGAGTTAGGCTTGAGGTCTTCCTCTTTTCTAAGCTTTTAATCGGCATCTTGCTGGGTAACAGCTTAGTTTTCCTTAAGTGCAACAATTGGTATTCTTATAAGATTTTCACAAAAAACAATAACAACATAGCTAAAATAATTAAAACTCCTTTGTCTTTTCACTCTCTGGGAGCATTCGATTGGTTTGCCAGAGATACAAAAGTACCAAGAAATAAAATCATCACTCCAAATTCAAATCTTTCCAGCATTCTTGAATGCATAATAAAATCTAACCCTTCTAAAGGGAGAGTTAGTACATTCTCTTTTTTTTCTCAGCTCACTTTGCCTTGCCAGAGTGCCACCCGTCCCCATAGTACCGGAATACCGGCTCGAGAGGGAAAGTACAATTACCGAGCGCTTGCAGGCAGCCTCAATTCACGCTGCGCTCTCCGCCTGCCTGTGACAGGCCCCCGCTAAAGTTAGGTTCCTCTTATGCTTGGCACTGCGAAATTCTCTTTCAATCTGTTTAAAACTTAGTGTTGGATTCTCATCCTATCTACCAATACTTGTCTCCACGCCGAAACCTATCTCCTTTTCTCTCTTATCATCATCCCTAAGGTAGTGTTAATCCCTAGCTAAAACCTACCACATATCTCTGGAACCAGGCCAGATATTCCAAAAATTATTTTTGCAAAGTAAACCTAAAACTCGGCTTAAAAATCTATATAATAAAAAAATGCTAATTTTTGACCTGGTAAGCTGGACCTCCCCAGTTACTATTCTAGTCAGTGATTCTATTAAAACGAATTTTCAGGGTGCACCTGCCACATGCTAAGAAAGGTGCTAACGATCTGAAGTAGGGTCTGTAAACTTGTAAATTTTCTAAATTGTGTTTGGCAGATGCAGTACTTTTGGCATGCATGTGTTGTGTATTGTTTGTCACTATTTTATGACAGACGTGATGCATGATGTGTGTGTGCTATTGGTGTGTTTATTTGTCTGCACGTGTGATTTTCTAAATCGTGTATTACCAATTGGATATGCGAAAGATGTGTGAATTTTGAATGAATTTTGAGTGATTGTGTTTATTTAGAATCGTTTGGTTAATTGGGCGGGATATTTTTTGTTGCTTCATGTTTTTAAGGTAAGGTTAGGTTTTGTTTATTAAGGGGTTAATGTCGTTTAAATATTTTATTACCGAGTATATAAACAAGTATTCGTTAAGATATCTCAACTTGAGGTAAGTATTAGTTTTAAGGGTATTACTTTACGATCCTCGATATTAACAGAGTTTGGGATCTGGTTTATGGTGAAATAAGGTAATAATAGTTTTAAGGTAAGTATTTATAAACCATTATCAAGGGTCTACATGTGGTTGAAATGTAGTTCAATCTTTATTTGCTTGCTGACCGAGAAAAAAAACTTGAGGATAAGTTATGTGTTGGATTATGTTGGTTGGAATCGTGTTGTGCTAAATATCTCAGGTATTGGATCAGAGTCGACATATATAACTAGGGTTTCTGTGTATTTTGTGTCTTGTCTGTCGATACTAACAGGTGCTTATTTATATTCTGGTAAAATTTTGGGAATTTGTGGGTGGTAACTTGTTATTAATTTTATTGGTGTATTTTGAGGTTTTGTGTAAAAGGTGTATGAAAGAGCTTCTGTGCTTATTTGGTTTGCAAGTGTGGTCCGTTTCTATAATATTTATTTATGGTCTTCTGTAATATTTAATTATGGTCTTGTAATTTAATTTTTTGAATTTCTTTGGTTCAATCAGTGTGATAGGGTGTCTATTAAGTTGAAAACAGATGGTAAAAGGAGTACTGTTGCCAGTATTCATGTAAATTTTCATTTCAAAGGCAAACGAGCTCATTTTCCATTTGGAAAGAATTATTTTCTGCATAATAATGAGATTTTCGGCTGTTAATAATAATATAATTGTTGATTATCATCGAGTATTATATTTAAAATGTAACTGTTGGATATTAATATTGTAAAATGTAATATTTCTTTGTAAAATGTGCGGAAATTTGTTAAAGGGAGAACTTGCGTTAAATAATCAGATGGCATATGTTGCTGTAACTTTTATTTATGTTGTTTCAAAAACTGTTGTTACGTTTTGTGTTAATTTAAACTCTCTATTATCTGGTACTGTCGGAAGCTAACTAGATTTCAGCTGAATTCCATCGAAGCTTGAATCTACGTAGTAGATCCAGGGTGTATTGGAGAAACTATCTAGGGCTCAGATGTCTGATCTATTCATATATGGAACTGTACGAGGAAGAACCCAATTTACCATGCAAGATGTCACTGTGGATGCAAGATAACTTCGTGATTGTACAAGAAAACCTGATTATGTAACAAGATTGTAGTAAGAGAATTGTATATTAAGCATGATACCAACCTGATGATGGATAGGCAAAAACTTTGTGTGAGGGTAAAGATTTGTAGGCTACTGCAGAATGATGATACATTTTTGTTTTTGTGTGAAGTTGAATGTTATATTTATGTTGTTGTGTGTAGTTGGGTACGCAAAAACTTAGTGTGGGTGCAAAGATTTGTATTGCTGAATGGTGTTACAATTTGAGTGCATGATGTTACAATTTTAGGTTAACGTTGCCATGTTTCTTCGAACCAAGACAACGATTTCTGGCGGGGGAGTTCTGTGCCGTTACTACGTCACATTTGACAGTCTTGCTCCACGTGTCCTCTATGTTTATGTTATGTAGTTGTTGTGTTGGAGATGTTCCATGTCTTCCTGATAGGGCACTGCACCTCACGGCAAGGTAAGGTCTTGTATTAGGGTCAACAGCTGTTGTGTATTCTGGGAGATAGTATGCAGTCGACAAGATGGTAGGCTTTTATCATCTTGGTGCCATAACAACTATTATTATTGTGTTTCCATTATATATAAAGGAGTGTTAGATAGACCATCGTACTGACAAGATGTAAAATACCTAAGCTGAGAGTTCCGTTGGGAACTAAATAGCCTAGGGCTATTTGGTACTATTTATTGCTTCTAATACATCTGAGGAAGTGTACAGTACCAACATTTACTACGTCGTGACAACATTTAGATTTTTATGGTTGAATTTATACTAAAAAAAGAATGTCTTCGGAGTACTGGCCTTGTGTAAGTTTGGAATGAAATGAGATGTTATCAAGCTGAGAGAGAGAACGTCTCTATTGAAGCATATCTGGCGGAATGTTCAAATGATCCTTATTATTATTAATTAATATGTGTCATATGGACACTAAAGGTGAATGATTTCAAGAAGTAAGATATGAATAGGGATGTATAGAACTAGCACCGACAGAGCGCACTGTTGTTGTACTGGGTAAGCGCATGGCGCTCTTCATTTGTCTCCTGTGTTCTCATGCCGCTAATATGTACGAATTTAAGTTGTTTAAATTGTCATTTTCGTGACTTTGCCGAGCTATTGCAGTGTTCCTCTTTGCAAAAATCAGGGAAGTCCGTTTTCGTTTCACCGATTTCCACAAAATAAAGAAATGAGGAAGAAATGGTCACATGTTATCAGAAGGAAAAATTTCAGTGAGAAAAATCTGACCGAATATATTAAAGTGTGTTTCCATCATTTACAACCCGATGACTTCACGAAAACTGTGTTGGATTAGTGTGACTTACAAAGGGAAATAATTCCTTTTTTGTACCTATAAACTGATTAGACATTTCGATAACAACCACTGAATTTATGCGTTTGTATCTGAAGGTGAGAGAGCAAGATAAAAACCGGGCGCTGTTCCATCGCTTTTTCCGTGGACCACGAACACAACAAAAATAATTATTTAGGAAGAGGCCATACACAAGAAAATTGCCCGATTATGACGATAAGCCTACAAAATCGGAATCTGCAGAAATCATCTCCATTGAAGTCGGGAAGAAATCGTCATTATACACGAAGATATGAAAGTAACATTTCTGACTCCCATTTTCAAAGACATCAATAGGCTACTCGGTCAAATACTTCAAGAATAAATGTCGCAACATTGACAGTCACAAACGTATTATGGTTGGTTTCTTGAAATCAGAATTAATCGTCAACTTCCATCTGGCCGACGGAGAATGTGGTAGCGACTGACTTCTACAGTACATTCTTGAGACATAGTCAGATGAATGGAAACAGTTCGTGGCTCTAAAGCAGGGATTCTCAAACTTTTAAAAAATTGTACCCCCAAGTCCTTTTCCAGAGGTAAGGGAACGATTCTTATTGAGAAATTGGCAAAATTACATAAGAACCAAACGTTGCGATGCATTTTCGAGGTACACATTACCGGTATCAACTTTCTTTGATTATGTTAACCTTAAAACACGACAGTTTCATGTAAGCTATCAACCTTAAAAAAACATGAATCGAAGTCTGTAAGCAGGGGGAGCAAGTGAATATTTAAATCTCTGTTTATGATTTAAGTCTTATGGAGATATATTTATCAATATAGGCCTACAATACTCTAGTAATTGTAATCTTTAGGAAAAAGCATGCTGAATCATATTGATTATTTGAATAATAAAGCGTGTTAGAATTTTGTTATTACCGCTGTAGGCCATTAATTCTTCCTTCCTCCCGCTAGTTTTAGTGTCTCTAGTCCGTAGCTCATTTTGCAGCTGTTTAACGCTTAAACGCTGAAAATCGTCCATAATATATTAGGAGATATACCTATAGAATTAATTAATAAAGTCTTGGAGTAAAATGAAAGAAGATATAATTTACTTTAGCTTAGAAAACTCGGTCACAATTTATACATTCTTCGCAGCTGACTGGGAGAATCATAAGACGATCGCCTTGCGCTTACCCAGTACTACACGAGCGCTATCTGGCGAACTTTCTCCCGCTACATCCCTCAATGAAGACGGCTCTGAAGGTAATAGAATGTCTTGGTCAATATTCTGTTAATATGTGAGTCCAGTATCCGTGTGTTTTGAAATACTTAAAAGTCACCATCGTGATGTCTTACGATGTGGTAGGCCTACAACTTCTTAAAGTGGATTTAGCTTTTTTAAATACGGTATATGTTCTATTTAATGTTAATTTTCACTACACCTGATCCAATGTAGAATATCCGTCTGGATCTGCAATATTTTATTTAAAGCTTTCTTCTTGTTATGAGTACTCAGGCAATACGGATTGCAGTTAGTTTCGCTTTTGTTTTCCATTTAATCTTATTGGAGTATAACAACCATGCTCGACTGTCAGCTGGGAGTTGACAAAAGATAATCGTGGGATCCATTATTACGGTAATATGGCATGACTTTAATATTGCTCCCCAACCTTCATGATTTATTAAAGAATTGTATTGACTTATCCAGTTAAATACTGGTTATGAATGATAACGGCATCGAGCAAACATATTCTGAAGTCATAAGACTGCGTGTGGTCTCATTATATTATGATAGTAAATTGAAAGATAGATTTCAAGATGTAGTAGGCTATTGCTTTAAGATTGGACGGCCTAGAATGGGAAACAGTTGGTACAACTACCGTACCCTCATTCTGATTGTACTTCACATCTGAAGAAAGTAGGCTACGTGGTATAAACACTTTTAGTGATCTATGTATTTGTTATTATTATGTTCGTGTTATTGTACTCAGAGTGGATATTGTGGTTTACTGAGTACCCGTGTGTCATTTCTAAATATAAGCTCGACAACATAACCTGTTTTTATGGTAGCCCTCTGTTGGTAAAGATGTGGGTCCGGTCCTTCTTAGTAGGGGTGTGTGTGTCAGTTGACTCTGGTAGTGATCTGAGCTTTAAAGATGACCGTGTAGCTCGAGAACTGAATCTAAAAATTCATCCTACCACGGAAGAGGTTCGTCTTGCTTCTACCACTCATAAAGCGAAAATAATTGGGCAATGTACTGTAGATATCAACATGCGCGGACATCAGTATTCAAGAATAGTATTGTCGGTTCTGCCTAACCTCTGTACTGATCTGATAATCGGTCGTGACTTAATGAAGATGCACTCGTCAGTCCAGTTTGACTTTGGTGGTTCCAGAACCCCTCTCGTTATTTGTGGACTTGTAGCAGCTGAAGTGAGACCTGCTGTGCTCTTTTATGACTTATCGCCTGATTGTAAGCCTATTGTTGTTAAATCTCATAGTTATTCTGACAGTGATTTTAAATACATTGCGGCCGAGATTGGTATACTATTGAAAGACGATGTAATAGAGAGTAGTGTTTCCCCATGGAGAGCACAGGTACGGTACATGTCGTGTCGACAACAAATCACAAACGCCGTATAGTAGTTGATTATTCTCGGACTATTAATAAGTTTACCTATTTGGATGCTTACCCCTTACCCAGCATCAATGACATAGTTACAAAGGTGGCAAAATATGAAGTTTTCAGCACCATTGATTTACATAGTGCTTACCATCAGATACCCATCCCTGAGCACGATCGGCCCTTAACTGCTTTTGAGGCATGTGGGAAATTGTACCAGTTCACAAGGATTCCTCTTGGTATGACAAATGGAGTAGCGGCATCCCAGAGAGTAATTGATGAGATCATTCATGCTGAAGGTCTTAAAGGTACCTACGCTTACCTCGATGCTGTCACAGTTTGCGGAGCACACCGAGCTGGACACGAGGTGAACCTTAACAAGTTCCTTAAAGCTGCTGCCAAGTATAATCTAACTACCGTATCAATTCTGAGGAAAGTAACTTCTCTCAAAAATGCATCAGTCTCTTGGGATATACAATCAGTAATAAGACTATTAGGCCTGATCCTGACCGATTAAAACCGCTCAGAGATTATTCTATTGCCTGTGATTACCAATCTCTTAGAAAAGCTCTTGGCATGTTTTCACATTATTCACCCTTCGTGTCAAACTTCTCGGCAAAAATTCAGCCTCTGTGTCAGACCTCACTACGTCTATCAGTCACGGCTGTTAAGGCTTTTGAAGAGATCAAGTCTGCTATAAAGAATGCTGCGCTAGGTAGCATCGACAACAATGTCTCCTTCACAGTTGAGACTGATGCGTCCGAATCAACTATTGCTGCCACCCTCTCCCAAAATAAACGCCCTGAGCTTTCTTTTCTCGAACACTCTCAGGTTCCGAACGCCATCATTCTGCGATCGAAAAGGAAGCGTATGCTATTGTGGAAGCCATTCGTAAATGGAGACACTTCCTCATGGGCCGTCATTTCAAACTTATCACAGATCAGCGCTATGTAACTTTCATGTTTGATTCAAAACATCCCGGGAAAATAAAGAACGAGAAGATACTGCGTTGGCGTTTGGAATTGTCCACTTATGCATACGACATTGTATACCGACCAGGCAACGATAACCAAGCTGCTGACGCCCTCAAGAGTAGGTTCCATCACTCACAATGCAGATTACGAAAAGTTACTGTCTCTTCACAAGTCTCTTAGTCACCCAGGCATCACAAGAATGAGTCATTGGATACGAATTAAAAATCTTCCTATCTCAATAGAAGATATTCGAAGTCTCACATCTGCATGCAGGACATGTGCCGAAGTGAAGCCTCAATTCATCAGACATCAAGGATCTCTTATCAAAACTACAAACCCCTTCGAGCGTCTAAATCTAGACTTCAAGGAACCGTTGCCTACTAAAGAGTGGAAATCGTTACATCCTCACAGTAATTGTCGAATTTTCTCGTTTCCCCAGTGCCTGGACTGTTATCTCTTGTCTAACACAAGTGTTCGGCATATTTGGAGCCCCTTTTTATATTATTATTATTATTATTATTATTATTGAAGCAGCGCACAATGTGCAAAACACAAAAGTGAGTAGCGTACTGTACATTATTCAAATCCCAATTGGGTTATTGATATATGTCTTTGTCGGCAATTTTGTGCATGATATCGAGAACAACATTCGCTGCATATATCACACACACATTCTTCAGTTGGTTCGTGGAATCGCTTGTTTTGGCAGAGTTTGTTGTGAAAGCCATGTGTTGCGTATCGAGTCATTATGTGTCGGAATTCATAGTTTGCCTGTTTCCATTCGTCAGTCATTATGGCGTCAGTTGAGATAGAGTTTTGCTTTTCTTTGAGGATTTGAAGGGCCTCGGGGTGCCGCAGTAGCATGTCTACTATGAAGACTGGACAGCGCTGTCTTCCCGATACCCAACACTCTTTGACTTTCTCTATTGTTAGTAGGTCGTTTTCTTACAGTTTGTCCCAAATTATGTGGATTCCGTAAGTCGCTATTGGTGCTATGGCCGTTTTAAATAATGTCATAGCCGTTTTTATCGAGAGGTTTTGGGGCTGCTGAATGTTGGAAATTGCTTTTAACGCTGCTGTTGCTCTCTCTTTCACATGAATGCTGAATGTGTCAGTGTTGTTTGGAGAGTAACTCCAGTGTGTCCTTTGGGTAGAATTTTCCACCTCTTCTGAAAATCATGTGTTTAGTTTTGTCGTGGTTTATTTGTAAGTCATTTTCCAAAGCCCATGCGGACAGGCTGTTTAGCACCTTTTGTAGCTCTTCCTTATCTTCTGAGCCTATTACCATATCATCTGCATAAAGTATGAGAGTTACTGAGCTGTCCGTAATGATCTTTGTAATATCTGCTGTCATGATATTGAATAGGATCGGGCTTATCGGATCACCTTGTAGTACTCCGGTAGTTTGCGTTAAAGTTTTGGACAGGGTTATTTCATCAGATATTTGAATGTGGATGTACCTGAGGATATCTGAGAGTATTCTTGTTAGTTCATGTGTGTCACCAATTAACAGACTGAGTTTTCGGAGGAGTGTTTGCCTGTTGATAGAGTCAAAAGCCTTGCTGTAGTCTATGAAGACTACCTGCTCTAGTAAGCAGTTCACAGCTTGAAGGGTACTTCTTCCCTTTCTGAAACCAAATTGGTTGTCTGGTATATGGGCATCTACCTGTTCGGAAAGCCTAGAGCTTAGTATTTCCATGAAAATTTTGAAAGATGTGTTTTCGAGGGCTATCCCTCGGTATGAGTCTGGATTGCAGGTTTCTCCTTTCCCTTTGAAAAGGACTTTAATCGTCGATTTTCTCCATTGTTCTAGTACTTTTCCTGTGCTCGAGCATTCGTTGAATAGTTCCGTCCAGTAGTCTTCCAACATGTGATAGGATTCTTTGAGGTGTTCTGAATATACACCATCAGGCCCTGAAGCCTTTTTGTTCTTCGCCTTTGCAATCGCATTGCGAATTTCCTGGCTTGTTATAGGGGTGTGCCCTTCTATTGGTTCAGTTGTAAAAAGTTCATATGCTGTGTCTTTATGTTGGGGGTTGAGGATGGTGTCAAAATGGTTTACCTAAGTATCCATGGTAATTCCTTTTACTGGTGGTGGTATTGGTTTCATAAGCGCTATGAACGGGTCACTTTGAGCGAGCTCCGCTCGTCGTCTAGCATCTTCTTCTATGCGATCCGCCTCCTTCTTCTTCTTCTTCTTCTTTATGAGAGTTTTATACACCCTTCTTTGCTGAGCGTATAGAGACAAATCATATTGTTACATTGTGGTTTTAGCTCGGTGTAGAGCTGACAGTGTATTTTTCCGTTCTTCATAGCACTCCTTGTCGAACCACGGATCGAGGATCATCATTTATGTCTCAGGAGCTCAAGAACTTTCTTGCTTCGTTTGGAGTGGCTGCTAGCCGAACTACACCCTATAACTCCCACGGTAATAATAATATAATATAATAATATCGTATGGCCTCGGGTGCCTGGTGCAAGCTTTGCTATTTGACACCCAGAGGGTAGCTTGCATGTCGAATTTCGTAGTTCCTTGACTATGAAAGTCAAGGAGGTTAGATGTTAGATATCTAATCTCCTTGAACACAATAGCGCTTTCTAGTAGAGAAATGAGTAACTTTGTGCTGGCGGAAACTCCCGAGATTAATTTTGCCATTATGAATTCGGCCTACTGAATTCAAATGGGTTCTTTGACATGCCAACATCGTATGACATGCGTATCGTATTTTTGCCGCCATTCAAAAATCACTTACCACGGTCAGGGGCGAACCTGCAATCTTGGGGTTAGTAGACCGACACGCTATCCACTCACCCACCGTGGCAAGCTACTCCCACGGTAACGGCCAGGTTGCAAGATTTAACGGTACACGCTGGAGAACTATTCTACTTGCTCTAAAAGATAGAGGTTTGCCAATCACCGGATGGAAATCCATACTTCAAGAAGCATTCCACGCCATTCGGTCTCTACTCTGCACCGCAACAAATGCTACTCCTCACGAGCGCATGTTTGGTCACCCACGACGCAGTAGTAATGGCTATTCCACTCCCTCAAGGCTATTGAAACCAGGAACTGTACTACTCCGACGCTTCATTCGTCAATCTAAATTTGATCCACAAGTTGAAGAAGTTACCCTCCTAGATGGTAATCTTGAGTATGCCCTCATTCGGCATCCTGATAGTCGGGAGTCTACAGTATCTACCAGCGCCACACCGTGGTAACTCTCCCTCAGATCCTCAAGGCTCCAAAGAAGGGATGCCAGATAATCAGATCAATATCCCCTGTGCCTCCTGACAGCCCACTTCGAATCTCAGACTGTATACAAGAAGAAACACCAATACATCGCAGCAGTCGCATCCCTCATCCCCCTGCTTACTTGAATGATTAAGTTCAATTTTGAGGACAGGGTGAATGTGGTAATATAATTTCTATGAGATTATATACTTGGTACGACAAGTTAACTCTTTGGACTAGACTATACAATCTTTATTCATTGTTACTCATTGTCATTTGTTTCGAAACTCATGTTGAGAAATGTTTTAATAAAACCTACTAAAAAGGTCTATCAATATGTCATTATAAAATATAACATGGAGTAAGTTTTTTGACATTTTGAAAACAATTGGAATAAAGTACAGGGATAGGAGGGTGCTCTACCATCTATACAGAAACCAAACAGCAGTCATTCGAGCTGAGAGAGAATCTGGTATTCATAAAGGTGTAAGGCAAGGCTGCAACTTATCACCCATACTTTTCAATCTATACATTGAACAAGCAATTAAGGAAATTGGAGAAGAATTCAAAGTAGGAG
The DNA here is from genome assembly GCA_946902985.2 of Meconema thalassinum. Classification (NCBI taxonomy): domain Eukaryota; kingdom Metazoa; phylum Arthropoda; class Insecta; order Orthoptera; family Tettigoniidae; genus Meconema; species Meconema thalassinum. Next base: position 3,040,101 of record OX336392.1, on the reverse strand, counting down.
TAATGATTCAGGCAGAATTAATTTCAACTCTGAGATTTGCTGATGACATCGTCATCTCAGCCGACACACCCGAGGATTTGAATGAGTTTTTCAATGGTATGGATTCTGTCTCAAGGAAAGAATTCATGATGAAAATTAATAAATGTAAAACAAAAATATTGGAATGCAGTGGAAATAAATCAGAAACCCCTTTGGGTGTCGAATCCGCAGGTGAAAAGCTTAAGGAAGTAAGAGACTTCTGTTACTTAGGAAGCAAAATAACCAGTGATGGACGAAGCAAAGAGGATATAAAAAGTAGGTTAGCTCAGGCAAGGAAAGCATTTCTACAAAAAAAACTTTTGACATCGAATATAGATTTAGGTATTAGGAAGTCATTTTTGAAAGCCTTTGTCTGGAGTATAGTACTCTATGGAAGTGAAACTTTGATTGTTGGAGCAGCTGAAAGGAGGAGAATTGAAGCGTTTGAAATGTGGTTTTACAGGAGAATTTAGGATTACGAATGAAGAGGTATTAAGGCGAGTGGGAGAGGAGAGATGTTTCTGGCGACTGATAATGAAGGAAGAGATAGGTTGGTAGGACACATACTAAGACACCCAGGATTAGCAAACTTAGCTATAGAAGGAAGAGTCGAGGATAAGAACTGTAGGGGTAGACCAGATTGCCTCGGATGTTGGGTGTGGCAGCTGAGTAGAGATGAAACGATTAGGTCAGTACTGGGAAGCATGGAGACTGCATCAAGCCAGTTGAAAGATGGTGATGATAATTGTTGTTTTAAGGGACCTACCATCTAGGTTATCGGCCCCTAAAGGTCTGGGTGATAGCGAAGATGACAATGCAATGGAAACCAGAACAAAAATTAATTCAGATTGAAACGACTCACAAAATGGAGACCTATGTGTGCGAAACTACTTACAGTAGTTATGCAGAATACTTGGCATCAGAAGAGAGAGAGAGTCACACAATTACTCGATATAGTTGGAATGGACAGCTTAAAACTGTGATTGATTATATAATAACAGACCAACAAGCTAACCAGTCTGTAACTAATGTACAAGTTATTCCAAATGAATGCCTTGACAGTGGTCATAGACTGCTCATTGTATAGCTGAAGAATGTGTGTGTACCAACAGTCAAACACACAAAAATGCCAAAGATTAAGACTTGGCTGTTGAGAGACTCGGAAAATAAACAGGAGTGCCAAGAAAGGATCATGAGTGAGATACCCAAAACAGAAAAACTTGGGGTGGAGGAAGAATGGAAGCTCTTCAAAGACACTTTTGTTACACATGCTATTGAAATCTGTGGAAAAACAAGTGCTACACTGAGAGAAAAGAAAACACCATGGTGGAATGATAGAGTCAAGACAGCAATAAAAGAAAGAAATATCATAAAGAAGAAATTATACGGGGATAAACAACAAACTGGACATGTACGCAATGACACTGCAACTGAACATCTGTCTCAGGAATAGAAGGATAAATGATGGGTTGACTTTACCACCAGGTTAAAGGAGGATGGCCAAGGCAATAAAAAACTACTGTATAGGGTGGTCAAGAATAAAAGTTGTGAGTAAACTAATATTGTAGCTCTAGAAACTGATGATGGAAAGTTGTTAAGAACAAACCTCGAAGTTAGAAAGGAATTGAGGAAGCATTTCAGCATGCTGCTGAATGGCGATGTCGACAACGGTAATGTTAGTGATGGCACAGTTGAAAAAAATCATGAGGACCAACAACCATCGACATGGCTGGAAGTAGAGATGGCACTGAAGAACATGCGAAACGGAAAGTCTCCAGGGTTTGACGAATTAACCTCTGATATGATAAAGGCCGCTGGAACACCTGGCCTACAATGGATTATCAGAGTACTGTCAGTCATCTGGGAGGAGAATAGTATTCCAGATGACTGGACGAGAGGAATCATTATCCCACTGTTCAAAAAGGGAAACCGAAAGATATGTGGAAACTACAGGGGCAATACTCTGCTATCGCATACTCAGAAGATCTTAGAAAACAGATTGAGGAAGATAGTTGAACCTTTATTAGAAGAATAACAGCATGGTTTCAGGAAAGATCGAAGCAATGTTGATCTCATTTTTGCTATAAGTATTTTGGCTGGGAAATACATATAATACATACATACATACATCTTTATCGACGGCTTCCACCATTTTCTTTTATACGTGATAAAAGACATTAAAGTTAATACGAGTATAAACAAATATTTACAATGTAGTATTCCAAGGCATAGTTTGTGTACTAGTACAATCAACTGTATTCATACAGATTATCCAATGAAGAGGAAAACATATTTTCTAAGGGGCCTTTCATCAGTATTGAACAAGTCTATGCTGACCCCATTTGAGATTCGCATAATTCTGTCAATGGGACTATTTAGATCATAATTAGTGGGATGCCAGTTTGTTTCAAAGACATGATGCTTGCGCATCGAACGGGGGGGGGGGGGCACATAGATATTGATTTCATTTAGTAATTTTGGGCAGTCTATGTGCGAGTTTACGATCTTGTACATTAAGAATATAACAATTATCACGACGGATTTTAAGAGTTGGTAGCTTCAAATGCATCATTACTTCAGAGTAGTTATGATTCGTTATTGGGTGTAGAAAACGATACGCATAAATTCGTAGGAGTTTGTGTTGTACTTTCTCTAAGCTCTGAATTTGTATTTTGTTGAAAGGGCTCCAAATCGGTGTACAATATTCCATTAAGGGTCTCACGAGGGTCAAGTAGCCTACAGTAGGAAATAAATATTTCAGTCACAAAATTCCTTGGAATAACGAGTTATACAACCTAATCTCTGCAATGCCTTGTTTTTAATATTTTCCATTTGTTCATTAAAATTGGGAACGTCGAAAGGATCTTGTGATGGTGTTTTTGGACATTGAAAAGGCCTACGATAGTGTTACCCGTAATAAGATCTGGAAATGTCTTGAAGACTTAAAGGTGCCCTACTACCTGGTCGACAAAATAAGGATGTTATATCGGAGTTGTTGGGTAGTTGTGTCCAAATGGGAAATGGTCGTTCTGAATGGTTTCAGACAATAAGGGGAGTCCAGCAAGGATGTGCCTTTTCACCACTGTTATGGACAGCATCTATTAAGGAAACTGCAAATGAATCACGAGCTTTGGTATTTGCAGATGAGGTGGTCTTATGGGGAGAAGCAGAAGTGGAAGTGCAGGAGAGACTGACTGATTGAAACAACAAATTTAAATAATTTAGCCTGAATATCAGCAAGGCCAAGACTGTTGAATTGACCTTTAGCAGAGAGAGGAAAAGTTCAAACATATATTAGGAGGGAGCAAAACTAGAATCCGTTTCTCACTCCCAGTATCTTGGCAGTATGGTCTCCAAGGATAACACCCTCAAACAAGAAATTCTAAATAGGACATAGAAAGCTTCATATTTCTATAACCAACTTTGGGACAAAAATATACCCTTGGTAGCAAAGGCAACGTTGTATCACACCTACTTTGATCCAATCCTTACTTATGGTATGGAAACATGTACAGTGCTAAGTAAGGATTACAGTAGAAATCAAGCCACAGAAATGAGATTTATTAGGACTATGAACCAAAGTACCAGGAGAGACAAGATCAGAAATGAGGTACACAGAGCAACAGCTGGCATCAGGGTCCCTGTTACCAACTTTCTGGAGAAACGCAGACTTCAGTGGTATGGCCAAGTAATGAGGAAGGATAGCTCTAGAACAGCTAAGAAGTACTTCCACCTGGATGTCAGAGGGAAGAGACCAAGGAGACGATGGATAGAGACAGTTCGATCAGAGGTGGAGAAGACTGGTTTTAACTGGGACGATGTCCAAGAACAAATTAATGGTGTACCAAGATCGGGCAAGATGGAGAGCGCTTGTTTGCCACACCCGGGAAACTGGAGATGGAAAATGATGATGATAATTTATTAATCTCATGTAATTTTTTTAGAGGATAAGTGTATAACCCAACTCGTTTGGGTATATTCGTGTTGACCGACTGAAAAGCACCAAACTTCTATGCAATTGAGGATCAAAATACTTACAAAATTACAAGTTTTAAAATAGTTTCAAATAGCGGTTTACGTTGAACATACTTACAAAATGCAATTGAAATTCAAAATACTCACAAACGTCCCAGCCCCTATATATTGAAAAAATTTAGATTGTCAATCCTTATTGAGGTTATAGCCTAATACTCGCAAAATGCAATTTAGATCGAAAAAAACTTACAAAATACAACGCAGATTGAAAATACCTATAAAATGGAATGTAGATTCGCCTGAAGGGAATTTAGATGCACGGGCAGCCAATTAACAAAAACAGTGCGGGAATATTAAAGAGAAAAGGAAATATAATGGAAAGAAAACAAGTGGTCGGACCCCTCGAAGAAGGAGGGATCAGGAAAGATGAGACAAGGGCCAATTATGGTGGGGAAGTGAAAGACTCCCTAGGCCTCGGAGACCCAAATACCATCGGGATCGGAAAAGAACCAGAGGGGAGCAAGGGAGGTCGACAGGAAAGAAGACGGAGAGGAGCCCGGCACAAGTAAGTGGAAGCAATGCCGGACTCAGCTTGGGTCCCGAGGTCGCCAACCCACGTCCCACTAGATGTGAGCCCCTGGGGGACCAGTCGAAAGTCTGAAGACTCAAGACACACTTCAACAAGATAATGCTTGGGATACTGAGTTTTCTGAAGTTCTTCCTCCTTCGATGGGCGGGTTGTAAGCTTCACCTCCATGCTGAGTTTGGAGTGCATGTTTACTGATGCGTACATAGTCACGATGGCGTCCTAGATCAGCTGTTTTGATACCATGATGAATGCGATTCAACCGTTGACTGTCTTTTGTCACCAAACGTGATTTCAATCCGATAATCCTATGTTTGGTATCGTTGTAGCGTGACACTAGAGTCTGCACTAGGTCAAACCAGCGATAGGACCTCCTGACTGTAAATTCGCGCCACACGTATGTTCGACAAACGCTTTCAAATTGCTATAGGCGATGAACTCCCAGTCCTTGCAGATAGGTGGAAAACTCCTTACGGGGCAGATGACCTCGTAGTTCCGCCCCTTAAAACAACAATAAATAAATAACTAGCAACTCCTTACCTTGTTCTGTCTGGAGGAGATGAGCTCTCAGAATAATGTGCATTAACCAGAGTAACGTGTTTTATTTCCTCCAAATTGAACAAACGCTCATTTGGGATAAACATAGACGACAGTGAGCAGATACTTGAGCTGGAGTATTGTCACGTGGACCGATATCACCTGCCTGCTGTGACGCATCGTGTGGAGGCCTTTGGTTTTTTAATCTGTGCCAGTTATTGTCCGCTTTGCTTTCTGTTTAAAAAGAGTGTAACAATATTTTTTTAAAGTTCCCTTGTCATGAGAAAGCATCTTATCAGGCATAGCCTATATTTAAGTGCCAAAATTGGTGACCCCGACGTGATGTCGTACAACGAAGGAGAAATACCAGGTCAGTCATTACCGGTACGACCCCTGTCTCAAAACGGCGCACAGTGTGTCGAATCCCAATTCTAGGAGGAAAAAAATTATAACTTCGTTAATAGAGCTGGGATTCCAATAAAATATGGCAATATACCGTTTTCGAGGTCGCTGAATTCATTTCTGGCAGCGTCTAAAGTGTCTTTGGTGGTAAATATATAGGGGTGAGGGGTAAGGGGAGGTGTAAAAAATGACCGAAAGCAACAAAAGAATAGTCCATTTTCGGTAGTACAAATCACGATTTGGATGTGTATATTATAGTTTATAACAGTGGTAAACATACTATTTAAAACTGGATAAAATATGAATAACAATGAGACTTGCGTCCAGTATTCTGGTTACACCTTATTTGAGGGAATAGACGAAGTCACTGTATGTAAAATCATTCAGATTAAAAACGTTTAAATTGTTATTGAACATAGAACAACGAAATATGCACAAAAATAACATTTATTTTCTAAAAATAAAAAATATTCGTCAAAATCATACCAACAATATTTCTGTATAACCAAATGTCGCTTTTCAGTCCTGTTAATGACGTAGTTTCAGTAATCACACTTCACACACGAAAACAATATTATTTCTCTAGAAAAGCATGGAAATTAAGACAACATGTATTGAGTATTAGGCCTATTTCTCAGGGGCGTAGCCCAAGAAAATTACATTAACAATAAATAACACTTTATTACAGTTTCAACAAAGCATTCAAACAATCGTGACTTTCATGCACATTCTTCTTTATCGAAAGAAATAATGTTTAGTGGGTAGTCAACGCGGCAGCCTTACGCCGCTCTCCCCATCTCTCCGCACCCACCCTTGTTCCGTGCAGGCACAGCACTCATAGCGAGCGAGTTGTCGCTACAGCCAGCGGTTTCTTGGACGTTAAAATCGTTTAGAGCAACAAATAGCCTACAATAAATATCCATTATCGCGCTCATAGATGTGAATATGTATTAGAAGTTGTAGTATTTTCGATGTGTGATGTATTTAAGTGTGTGTATGCTGAAGAATCTTCATGTAGTGTTTTGTTTTAACTGTGCCAGTTGTGATTTTGTAAGAAGATTATGGAACAAACACCTGCGGTGGCTTTAAATACCAATGGCTGTATAATAGAGAGTTTGTTAGAAGTTCCTTTCAGCCGTCGTCCATACAGTGAGAAAGTTCATAATATACATATGACAAGGCCTAGCCTACACCTGAACTTCAATTGTGTGCCAATGTGTACACGTCATTTCACGTCATCTACATATGCTGGGTGGAATAGGTTATCTGGCAGTTCTAAACTGTCTAAACTGTATTGCTGGACGTGTTTGTTATTTAGTCGTGAAGTTAATGTATGGTCAAATGAAAGGTTTTCAAATATGAACTATTTTCGCACGGCAGTTCAAAAGCATGTTGTGTAAATTAGGCTCAGTGGTAGCCCAGATCTTCAGACCAGTGTACGCCGCTGCTATTTCTCCCATTGCAAATAAAAATAAAACGTCGATTCGTCAAGTAATGTTCTCATTAATCTCATTCCCCTTAATAATAACAAAATGTCTTAATGTTCATTCGTCACTTGATTCTTCTGTAGAGTCCAGAGCATCGTAGTCATTGCTGTACTGATCATCATTTGATGTCAAAGGGCCTTGGGAGTCATAAAGTAACTCAATGGCTTCCATAGGTAGATTACCGGGAGTTTTACGTGGCACTGTTTTCCCTGCACTCTCCCATTTTTGTTAATATTATGGGATATGAACTTAATTTTGTTTCTTAGTTCCTCCACGGGATCCGAGCTGAGTCCGGCATTTCTTCCACTTACTTATGCCGGGCTCCTCTCCGTCTTCTTTCCTGTAGACCTCCCTTGGTCAACTCTTGTTCTTTTCCGACCCCGACGGTATTAGGGTATCCGAGGCCTAGGGAGTCTCACTTTCCCGCCTTAATTGGCCCTTGTCTCATCTTTCCTGATACCCTCATATTTCAAGGGTTCAGCCTTCTTTTCATTATATTTCTTTTTCTCTTTAAGATTCCCGCTCTTTTTTGTTTTTTGTTTATTGACTCCCCGTGTATCTAAATTCCCTTTAGCGATTTCATTTTCATCTACACTTTATTTTGTAGGTATTTTCAATCAACGTTGCATTTTGTAAGTTATTTCGATCTAAGTTGCATTTTGCGAGTGTTTTCAACCTCAATTGCATTTTGTAAGGATTGACAATCTACCCAATAATGTCGGGAGTGCGGAGATCCGATGGGGACTATTTTGAATTTCAATTGCATTTTGCGAGTGTTTTCAACCTCAATTGCATTTTGTAAGGATGACGGCCTAAACAATATGAATAAGAATCAAGATATTGTTTTTAGTGGTCTTGAACCATTCCTAATTCTCTAAAGTCTCTATTCCGCACGTGTTTAAAAACAAAGCTATCGGCTCTTTCGTTTGCTGTCGTTGTTCTCCGTTGACAAGAATTATGTAAGTGGACGTGGCCAAGGAAGTCAATTCGGTCTCGTCTTCCTTGCGCTACGCTACACTTACCCGAGAAGATACAACTACAGAGCGTGGTTCATTTGCACCGCTTTGTGCTTTTACGTTAAACAAAATATCAGAGGCATGAGGAATACAGTGGAAGCGAAAACAACTTAAACAGGATCGCTAAGGAGCGGGGAAAGGATGTCTCTTTCGATGCGTGCTGGGCCCAAGATTCCGGATCGAAAGAAAGATACTTTCTAAAAAAGGAAACGAATGAATTGTTTAAAACAAATCAAAAGCGGAATTAAATTTATCTAATTGATCGAAGAACTCAGAAACGTGTAGGTCGTGACTGCGTTACAGTACGAAGCCAAGACCGACGAAATCGAACGAGAGATGAGGGAACTTACAATTACAAATGAAAGAGGACGAAACCAAAGTGAACTACTTACTAATGTATTTAAAGCAAACTAAAACAGGTGCGCATAAGAGTAAGGATTAATCTAAACACAAAATGAAAGGTAAACTTGAAGAGGTATTAAAATCACTTAATAACAAACAAAATAAAATTAAAATTAAAGATGGTACCTAAGAAAGGGGTACACAAAAACAATAACAAGAGAAAAGTGTATAAATGAACTTAAGCACTAACAAAGATGAAACAAGATTAATTAAAATGTACTTACAATCAATGTGCAACTAAACCGTAAGCGCGACTCGATAATCAAAATTTAAAATACAAAAAAAAAAAAAAAAAGATAGAGAGTATGGACGAGTCGAATAAGAGAACACCTCTACTTACGAGGATGACCTGGACTAGAATGCCCCGCGCCAAGAACAGAACTGGGGTTCATGATGTTGTGAAATCATGGGGTAGGGGGTGAAGGTGGTGGGGATGGGAGGGGTGCGTATGTAGGAAACGGGGGTGGGGGGATGACACGGAGTTACGTAATATAACGAAGCCAGAGGAAGCAACACAAAATTAACACATAAAAATAAAGGAAAATGAGCATTACATTAAATTAATTGACATTACCGGGACAGGAAATGAAAGGAAAAATCAATCAGCTAAGAAATATGCTTTGTAGGAAAATATAGGCTTACATAGAGGTAGTAATGTCTAAATATAACGACATACGAAGAAACAAAGGAATTAAGGCATGGCGAATGGACAGTGACTAACACAAAGACCATCGCTCACACACTTTTCCTCAAACAGAGGGAAGGATCAACTTAGGAGGCGAAATGAGACATGGCTCCGTTACTCCAATGATACCTTGACCCAAAAAAACAAACTCTGATACGACAATCAAATGAAAGATGCCTCGAAAGAGTGCACATCAATTTGTGACGTAATACAGAGCGCTAGAAAGCCTCGCAGAAAAAATAGCATATATTTCAGACCTGAGAGATTTGAGTAAAAATAAAACCGATTACATGAAAGGTAGGGATGACAAATAAACACAGAGGCTTCGCTAAACTAACGTAAACAAAGGCGAAGGGACTTGGGTTTATGGATCGAATTCACATCATCATAAGAAAGGGAAATTGTAAGTGAATCAAAGGAGTCACAAAAATAAAATAAAAAATGGATAAACTGAAATTCAAAAATGATAGCATGCCAAATAAATCAAGTGATCGAATCGTACTTACGCTTAGTTGCGTTGGGCACGGGCGAAAGCCCGACACACACGGCTGTGACCGTTTAACATGACGGTCAGAAATGGAAGGAAACCACCTTCTCTAAAGGAACGCAGTAACGCGCTCGAGAAAAATAAGTCGTAGAAGCACCCGCTCTCCAGAACATAAAGGGGGCCAATGGGAGAAGCAAAGCTTAGCAACAAGTTATGCTTCAACCAATGGTAAAACTGTGTCAGTAGGGGTGAAAAGTTTCACCATCTGGTGAAACATTTACGCAGAATTACAAAGTTTGAACGCAGTAGGTGAGACAGAGAAACGTATGTCACAATAATGCGACATGAAAGAAATGATGATAATAATAATAATAATAATAATAATAATAATAATAATATGACAAAAAATAATGAACCTGATAAAAACGGTTCAACAGGTGTAATCATTAAACTGATTATGACTACGTGCTAAGATGCACATTATAGGGAAGTACAAACTACAGAAATGAAGAGTTGAATCCAGAATTCCACAACATGGACGGCGCAGTTGAACATCTACGCGATGCGCAGAAATGCAGAACAAATCTATACTTCTTAACTCGAGTTCATATACATCCAGTATACTCTCAAAGACACTTATAGAACAATCGAATTTCAACCTTGAGAAGCGATGTCGGCGCAGTGAAGGGGTAACGTCAGAAGATCCGGACAACTTGCGGGAGACGAGCGAAGGAGTGAGGAAGAGACTTGCTGTTACTCGGAGAGGTCGCTAACCCAGTTATGTCACCGACCTTGTCCCACTGTGAGAGCTGTCCAGCAGGCCCCGTCACAACCGGTTCGCACAGCTGTGGGCGTTGTACACACACACACATTTGGCTTGCCAGACGAGACATGATACATCAGAGACAGTCTCCAACTCAAGGTAGAGAAGAGATTGATTTATATTTAGTAGAATTGTAGTCATGTTCTGTTTTTATCCTAATTGACCAATCGTATAATTTTGTCATTGTATTTAAAATTGTGTAGATTTTAATCCAGTATTTCAGTATTTTCTTAGGAGTCATTTTCATTGATAATTTCAGTCATTTGGACGAAATTTTATTTGCGTATTGCAGTTGTTAACGTTAAATCAATTCAATATAAAATAGTTTAGAATTATAGATACTTGCGTTAAATTAAATAAATCTGTTTTATGCGCAGCGATGGAACGTATATTGAACAATTTAAGTACCGTATATTCAAAAAGCTATGTCACGAAGTGTCAAATATTTCGACAACTCATGATGTTGATTCGAGTGTCAGAAATTTATTTTAAACCAACTGTGAATAAAAATGGATTGTTACACGACACAAAATCTGGTAAAAGATAGTCCAAATACTTGATAGATAATTAAATCAATGAATAACAAATTCACTGTAATGAAACAGATAGATATGTAGAACTATGCTGTAACGTAATAAACCATATTTCCTAGTAACAAAGGTATTTCAAGAACCTTTATTTATATATATGTCCAATAAAACTTTTGGAGCATTAAAAAGCCTAGATAAATTTGTTAAACAAATATTCCACGAAGATAGTTAAGGCTTAAGTATATTCACAAACAAGGAGGACACACTTATATCATGTGTTAAATATGAATTCTTGCTGACAATTCTTTGAAAGTTGCAATAATGTAATAACTGAATTTAAATACGTGAAAAGGAGTTAAGAAAGTTAAATCACAGGGTGATATAAAAGTAACTGTACAGAAAGTAATTAAAGAATTGAAGTTATAGGCACGATTAAATTTTGTATAAGGATAGATTGTTAAAGTTTGTTTCTTGAACAATATTCACAATGGTCGTGGATATTTAATAAAGTTACTAATTTTCTTTGCATTGATTGAGAAAATGCACTGAAATGGGAGTTTAGATTTGGAATTCCGTGCAAAGAAAGGAATCGTAGACGTAAATGAGTTACGTATTTTCACGAAAGGAGACTGAGGAGTCACGTTTCCTAGTTTTGATCACAGCGTATGTGACATTGTTTAATTGTATTTGAGGCAAGTTCTGTACAGGGTGTTTAAGAAATAATGTGATTGTTGTATAATTTTGGAATAGGAGTGTGGAATGAAGGTCAAAGGCCATGCACTTCGAATATTCACGTTTATCAAAGAAAATGTAAGCCGAGCAAAGAATTTCAGGAATTTTTCGAGATTTAATGATCAAATGGGAGAAGACAAAGTAAGAGCAGTGCTGAACTTAAATGTTTGTCACCTCTGTTCTCTTGATTCAGACTAGTATTCATACTTTCAACCGATAGAGTTACGGTGTTTGTTACGGAAGTTTGAGTTGTAAAGACTCGTTTATATTATAGGTAATTAAATCACTTCAACGCAGTTAAGTGAATATTTGTGCGAATCACGAATCATTGTACATATGGATATATATTTAATACTGAGTAAATTTGATCTTACATATTTTGATGTGGAACTACGGTTCAAATATGAAACGCAATGTATAATATAGGGTAATGTTTGAACTCACGCCGTTTCATAATTTTCTCATATTTCAGTGGAGTACCGAATTCTCCAATCTTTATTTTCAGGACATGTTGTATTAGTGCCACGTTTTTTTAGTTTATTTTGAGTTTTTATTTCTTGCAGTGTCAGGTCGACACTAATGATACATATGCAGTCAGGTTATGTGTGTATTTCCTTTGCACAATAAACGGCTGGCGCTCTTTAGCGAATTAGCCATTTTTTTATCTTAGCTGACATCGTTTTCATTTTGTCATCGCCGAAAATAGTACTGCTAGGTAAGATACAGGCGCTCACTATAGACAGACCTTATCACCCCTCGAGATTGGAGTTTCTCGATTTGCTTAAATGTAAATGCTAGTAGAAATTTGTACCTACGCTGGTAGTACTATTTTCTTTTATAGATCTACCCTGTGTGTTCCTGGAATTCCCAATTTTTACTTAGCAGACAATGGTAAGTTTGTGAGCTGGGTAGCTACCTGTCTGCAATCCTTTACAGTGCAGCGGATATAGGTACTGATTGGTGAATTCGGGCGCAGTACGAACACAAGCTTGGTTCTGAAGGAGATTTGCATTCCGAATTCTGACATTCAGTTATATTGTGACACCTCAACATCTCCAGCTCGCCCATTCGTTACGAAGGATTTTTGTCAACAGGCTATCACATCTTTACACAGTTTGCCACACCCTGGAGTGAAAGCTACAACGCGATTGGTGAAGAAATCCTTTGTTTGGCCCAATATTGAACGTGATTGCAGATAGATCGTTCGTAACTGCATTTCCTGCCAGTGCAACAAGGTTACGCGGCATGTCGTGGTCCCTGCTGGTTCATTTGCTCCACGTCGATATTGTCGGACCGCTTCCTCCATCCAACGGATTCACCTACTGCCTAACAGCTATTGATTGGTTCTCACGTTGGCCAGAAGCACATCTCATAGCGGACATTACTGCAGAGACTGTCGCGCGTGCATTTTCCAATAGTTGGATGGCTCGCTTCGGTGTTCCACAAACAGTCACATCGGATCAAGGACGGCAATTTGAGTCACATCTTTTCAAAGCCCTCAGTGTACTGACAGAAACATCTCGTATCCGAACAACAGCCTTTCATCCGGCAGCCAATGGAATGGTTGAGCGCTTTCACCGTCAACGCTTGCCACGGAGGGGGAGTGGTCAACGTGTCGGTCTACTAACTCCAAGCTCGCAGATTCGCTTATGGCCGTGGTAAGTGATTTTTGAAAGGCGGCAAAAATTACGACACCATGTCATACGATGTTGGCATGTCAAAGAACCCATTTGAATTCAGTAGTCCGTGTTCAGAATGGCAAAATTATTCTCGGGAAGTTCCGCCAACACAAAGTTCCTCATTTCTCTACCAGAAAGCGCTATAGTGTTTGGAGCTTAAATGTCTAACCTCCTTGACTTTCATAGTGTTTCAAGGAACAACGAAATTCGACATGCAAGTTACCATTTGGGTGTCAAATAACAAAGCTTGCACCCGGCATCCGAGGTCATTCGTTATTATTATTTATTACCGTCAACTTAAAACTGCTATTCGTTGTCATGATACCGATTCTTGGACTGACAATTTACCTATTGTTCTCCTGGGTATCCGCACTGCGGTTAAGGGGAATTGGTGCAACGGCTGCTGAGTTAGTTTATGGTCAAACATTGCATCTTCAGGCAAGTTCTTCACGAACACCAGCAGTGATATCATCGATGCGTCCAACTTTGTAAGAGACCTGCGTAAGAGATTCAGGCACAGTCGCTCGAAAGATACACGGTGCTCAGCAGGCTTTCTTCTTTCGTGACTTAAAAACCTGCCCAAGTGTGTTCGTACGGCACGACGCAGTGTGTAGGCCATTACAGTGTTGGTTCGTGCCACCAAGACCTACGACATTGATAACAATGGGAAACTATCAACAGTGCCCATTGATCGACTGAAGCCTGCCTTCATTCCGCCTAGGTCTTCGACAACTCCAGTTATTCCACAACAGGACTCAGCCGAACCTGACTACCTCACCTTCCCCCGTTATTACCCGTTCCGGACGACGAGTTCGATTTACTGAGAAATATAGTCTAACTGTGAGGGGGGAGTATTGAGGTGCTGCATCCTGGTGGTACTGATTAGTACTAGAGAGGACTTACCAGAGAGCAATGTGCTCTATCTGTAGATATATTTGTATCACTGTATCTGTGTATTATTGCTATTCTTTGGTGAATGTTGAAATAAATCGGCTACAGACTAATCACCTTTTATCGCCGAGCACTTCCTCATGCGGCCAATATGACATCACTCACGGAGCAAAGAACGACAAAAGAAAAAATATATTGGCAAATGAACTTAAAACTATATAAGTTATTCAGATTTGAAGACCAGCCTTGTTAATGCAGCTCTTTTCGCACATCCTTCCCATGAACTACCGTTGGTTTTAACTTTGCTATGGGTGCTTCACTTCACCAAGTTAGAGGAGATATTCTCCAACCCTTATCGTTATTTTCAAAGAAACTCAGCAACACGCAGAAGAACTACTCGACTTATGACAGAGAACTTCTTGCTGTGTATTAAGCTGTCAAACATATGCTAGAAAGTAGAGAATTCCCAATCTACACGGATCATAAACCTTTCACCACGGACATTAGGTATGTGGAAGCAACCTGTGAAACTCTGCTAATGACGCTTGTTCCCGAATTTCTTCTATCAGTATTCCTTTACGCTTTACTACTGAGGAGATTGCCGAAGCTCAAGCTACAGATGAGGAATTGAAACAACTGCAGCTATCAAGCGCATGTTCCCTGAAATTCCACGTGTTCCCTTTACCCAACAACCATGAGCTTATCTGTGACAATTCCATCGGCAGGCTCAGACCGTTCATCCCTATTGCATTTCGTCATCACATCTTTGAGTCCAACCACAACCTGTCACATCCTGAGGTAAAAGGATCGATCAAATTCATCCAACAACGATATGTATGCCCGTCGATGAAAAAGGATTTTAAGTTATGGGCATCATCACTCACGCATCTTTTGCCAGCGAGCAAATATCTGGCATCATACACACAGCTCTATCGGTCGATATGAGCAAGTCACAGAACGATTCAGCCATGACAACATCGACATTGTTGGACCTCTTCCATCAATTCACTCACCATGATCGACCGGTTCTCACGGTGGCCTGAAGCAGTTCCAATAAAATATATTAGGCTACAGCAGAAACAATTGCATCGACCGTACTCTTAACCTGGACTGCCCAATACAATCACTACTGATCCTGGACGACAATTTCACTGTGAACTCAATCACTTGGCGTTCAATATATCAAAACTACAGCATACCACTTGGCGGCAAACGGGATGATTCTCAATTGAAATCATCTATGAAAGCTCACATAACAGTGGACTGCGTTCCCAAACTTCCATTAGTTTTCCTAGGACTGAGATCCTACATCATCCCCAATTACAACACAACTCCAGCAGAGATGATCTATGGAACACCCATTAAACTACCCTCAGACTTCTTCAATGGACCTTCAATTACAGAAGATATTCCAACTTTCTTATACAAGCTGAAAGAACAAACCAGGACACTTCAACCTGTGCAATCAGAACACCACTCTGGCAAGAAGTTCACCCAGATCTAAGTGTGAATACGTGTTTATTCGACAGGATGGACACCAACGCCCTCTGCAACCAGTGTGCAACGAACCATATCGAGTTAATTCAAGGAATAACAAACACTTCAATATCGATACCCCATCAGGCTCACAAACAGTGTCCATAGATCGACTTAAGCCAGCATTCCTTCTTAAGGACCCCCAATCAACATCTCCTCCTCCGAATCCAGCTACTTCTCCGAAACATCCTGAGCCTCGTCCCAGTGCCATCCGTCACCACAAGAGTTGGCATTCCCTCGTCGATTATTTAACGTTCACACTCATGTTTTGTAAAAAAAAAAAAATCTTCTTACGATGCAGCAGGGCTGCCATTGAAATGCTTTATACATTGAAGACACCGGTCATATAATTTGACGGATGTGAGGTGCTACACTGTCGTTTTTGGAACATTATATTTTTGGTTTAGCCCTGACGCAACTACTATTATCTTTCCAAGAGTTTTGGGACCGCTTGAGAGCAAACGTACGACTTTGGAAGTCTCGAATGCAATCAAATAATTGATCGTATAATTTGACCGCTGTTGGTTATTATTTTATTTTGGTGCTTAGGAAGCGCACCATTGGTAATAAACATCTTTAAGAGTACCTGTGTGGATGGTGATGTATTCTTTGGAATACACGGTTAATTAGAGTCAGCTCTTGCTGCTCGTTGCTTATCCTTTTTCATTAGTTCCCTTTATTTTCCTTGCAGACACCAACAGGGACCCTTTTTTGTATTTCCCTTTTCTTGAAATATGTACTTAAATTTACATAAGTCTGGATTTCAACCCCAGCTCACCACGCGGCAACCTGCCGAAGTTTTTGGATTCAGCGACTTCAAGAGAACTTACAAACCATTCCAGCAGACGTCGTCTTTGTCGTCATCTACCATCTCCGTGAAGATATTAATTGATGTATCGCATTCTCATTATGTTGAAAATGTTGTTTCCCAATATTTCCTACAGTGTTTAGCCTATTATGTTTCCCTCACCCTCCCCGCTTGCTCATGCTCTCTCGTGTGCTGGAATCTCTTGCTCACTTCTAGTCTCTCTCAAGGAGGCACATCTCCTTAAAACATGAGGTGATTCAAAATCGACGCCATGTCTGATTTTTTCGTCTAACGGCTGCCAGGAAACGTCAACCTTCAAACATCATGGAAAGCTAAGTACACATCTTAAATGAAAGCTAAGCTTTTAGTTTTACGTGACCGTTAATCATGCGATCATGAGCCACGGGACCTCCGTTTTACGTGGAATCCGAACCACAGGACATGGCATTTCACTTCGAACATCTCACATGCATTGACCGGGAATCGAACCCGGTCCACCTTGGTGAGAGGCCAACAGCAAACATCTTAAATGATTTTAACCATTTTTAAAAGGTTTTAAACAACATTTGAATGCTTTTACTGAAAGCTATAGGCAGTGTTGGGATTTTCTCAAAATTGTGTAATATCTGCCCCCCGTGAGAACAGTAGTTCTTAGCCAACTAGGCTTTCTACTAGTCATGAAATCTAGAATTTCCTACACTAAATAAGGGAATACCTTCCCGCATCGAGGGATTCATGTCGAATTAATAGCGGTCCAAGCTTAACTTATCTGCCTTCGAGGGATCCCTACTAGCCCCTTCTAACTGTTACTACCGCTCTGGAACTTTCCATTCGAAATAGACTGTAAACTGTAAAACCATACTCAGCACCTCAAGATTACCGTCAACTTTAAGTGAAATAAAACTAGTAAATGCAACCTAAATCTTTATAACGCCGAAAACATGTTCAAATTCAACTCAGTGCCTTTACATAATCTGCAATAACTTTTCCCTTGTTCAACAAACTTTAGTGCTACACAAACAGTGTCCGTTCAACGAGCTTCCACGTCGCGATCCGTTGAGAGCAATAAAATTGGCCAGGACTCAATCTCATATCTCCTACACTCCTAATTCCCTTTACTAACAATTTGGGGTATCTTCTTCTTCTTCTTCCTTCGATTTTGGCCTACTGTGGACCATGGAAAACAACTGATTTGTTGGTTAGTTTTTTTTTCTTCTCCCAAAATTTCTTCATCCTTTCGCTGTGGTTCCTCCTCCTCTCATCTGACCAGGTGTTTTTGGCCCTTTTACATTGCTTTTCCTGGAACCCCTTGAATTTATCAATCTTAGCTCGAAACACATCTCTATTCCAAATGTCTTCTGGATTTATCCCCACTTCCTCCATGTCTTTTCTCGTTTCCTCTATCCATAATGTAGTTGCCTTGATCTTGGTGATGTAGTTAAAGATTCTCTTCGTTAGTCGACTCTCGCTCATTCTCATGAGGTGTCCATAAAACTTCAATCTCCTCTTACGGATGGTGTCTGTGATTTTCTCTGCCTGTCTGTAGAGATCTTCATTTCTCCTCTTCCTCCATGTACCATCTTTTTGTTTTTCAGGTCCTAGGATCTTTCTCAAGATTTTCCTTTCCTTCTTCTCTAAATCCTTGATTTCCCCTTTCTTATTCAATATCAAGCATTCTGAGCTATCGAGTCCCTCTGGCTTGACAACCGTGGTATAGTGTCTTATCTTTGCCCTGTATGATATAGTTCTCTTGTTGTATCTATTTTGTACTAATTTATAGGCTAGCTGCATCTTTCTAGCTCTTCCTCTATTTGCTTCTTTATCAAGTCCATTCGGCTGGATCCATTCTCCAAGATATTTAAATTTATCAGCTCTCTTGATTTTCCCATATCTTGTTTCCAGATGCTTTTCTTTATTGTGTTTGTACTCCATGTACTCTGTTTTTTCGTATGAGATCCTGAGTCCAGTCTTCTCAGCTATTTCATGTAATTTTTCAAGCATTATTCGAGCTTCGTCTTTTCCTTTGGCTAGCAATGCCATGTCATCAGCAAACGCTAAGCAATCCACCTTTACACCTTGCTTTTTTGTTCCTAAACAAATTCCTTCTATACCTTCTTCTTTTATTGCTTTCCTCCATACTCTCATTATTTTTTCCAGGACGATGTTAAACAAAATTGGTGATAGTCCGTCTCCTTGTCTGACTCCTGTCTTAATCTCAAAAGCCTCTGAGATTTCTCCTTGAAATTTTACTTTGGAGACGGTTACTGTTAGTGTCTGTTTTATAATTGCCCGCGTTTTGCCATCTATTCCAAATTCCTCCAAAACATTGAAGAGTGTCTGCCGGTCGATGGAATCATATGCTTTTCTGAAATCAATGAACACAACTACGGTGTTTTTGCTTCGTAGAGCTCTTACTCTCAGAATACTTTTCAGACCAAAGATCTGTTCCACACAGGATCTTCCCATTCTAAAGCCCCCTTGATATTCACCTATTTGATGATCCACCTGTTCTTCTACGATGTTTAGCAACGCCTTGGAAAGTATTTTGTAAGCAATAGATAGTAGCGAAACTCCCCGGTAGTTGTTTGGGTCAGTCCGATCTCCCTTCTTATGGAGCGGATGTATAAGTGCGCCTTTCCAGTCTTTGGGTATTTGTTCATTTTCCCAAATATCACAGATTAGACGGTGTAAGTTCTCCGCTAGCTATCTCCTCCAATTTTCCACATTTCAGCTACTAATTTGGGGTATATTTAAACAAGTTACTTTTTTCTATGAGGCCTCGCCTAAAAATAGGCGCCCTCCCACCTTTGTTCCACTTAACATTTATTCATTCTGCGAAAATATATGTGGTTAAAGCCCACATTTTAACATTCATTTTTCCTGCTTCGTCCAAGAAGTAAGCGGTTTTCTTATTGTTAAACAATTACGGTATCTACGGTAATTTATGTAATCCAGGTTTCGTTAATACGACCTGTCCCATCTGAATTTAGCATATCTTAAACTCTGTGTCAATAACAAGGGTTATAGAAACCTCTTATTAATCTTCTTTTTCTTATCCTGTTGTTTCCAAGAATTTGAGATTAATTATTTATAGCCATTTCTATTGTTACAAAGGCATTCTAAAATCATTTTTAAACCGCTGGTATTTTACACAACCAACTTAACTAAATATTAAACCTAATTGTAATGTCTTTATTATTATCATCATAGGTTTTAAGCCCTTCAATTGTATGCATAGTTTAAAAACCCTCTTAAGGTTTTTTAATGTTTATTACAGGTCTGAGACCTAAAAATTGTTATAAAACAAATAATTTGTTCTTATCTCCAAATAGATCTGAGATCTAATTGTTACTATTCTAAACTTCCTAATTTTGTTAAATAAATTCGTTATTATTTGTTTTTTATCTCTCTTGCTAGAAAAACTGTTCGGCAGGACCTTCTCTTCCCTACTTTTTCTCCTTAATTACCCCATATTCAAAGAAAAAAGCAAATCACTGAATGATAAGCTTATTAAAAACTCAATCACTTGTTGCGTTTAGAGCAGAACTTCTATTAACAACATTTATAAAGTTTCTTGTAGCCATCTCAGCTAATTCTAGTAAATTATTAAGGCAGGTATATCTCGCACAGCCAGCTTCCTACTTTTAGTAAATTTCGCTCTGACTTATAATTTATTGTTAAAATTTTGTTTTTCTTCAAGTTAGGTTTGAGGTTTTCATCCTTTCTAAACTGTTAGTCGGCACCTTGCTGGGTAAGAGTTTAGCCTTCTTTAATCGCAACAATTGGTTCTCTCCAAAAATGTATACTAATAATAATACAAATATTGTTAAAAATCACTATACCGGTAGTTGCTTTTTCTCTGCCCACTCTAGGGGCATTCGGCCTTTCTGTTGGGGATCCAACAGTGTCGGGAAATAAAATTATTCAGGCTAATTTAAGTATTTCTAGCATTTCAGAATGCTTCAGAAAATCTCACCCTTTTGAAGGGAACCCCGTAGTACCCAAATACATGCTCGGGAGGGAAAGAGCACTTAGCGATAGCCTGCAGGTAACCGTAGCTCACGCCACTCTCTCCGTTAACCGTGCTCAATCTCCCGCTTATTCTAGTTACTTCACGGGCTTTGCTCAGTATAATTAGCCTTTATATCACTGTTTCTTTCTTGTTTTGATTTGGATTCTCTTCCTCTTTGCCTACGATCGTTTCCCCTCCTAAACCTTTCTCCTTTTCTTTCAATCATCTTCCCTCAGGTAGTGTTTAAGCTTCGGATTAACCTACCAGATGGTACACGAGTCGTGAACATGTGTTTATGGAAGCACGGACGGCAGTTGTCGCTGCCGAGGTTAGGCAAAGCACTTCAGTGAGGTGGAATCACTTTGGTTTAGTCTTCTTTGATAGAAAATTAATATTTTCACGAGTGTGGTGGAGATTTTAGCCACAGTTTAACTACAGCGATATTATGTGTGTATGGTTGAAGCATGAATTTACATATAGCTCATGATATTGGAATGTGAACTGCGAAGTGAGTTGTATTTGGCAAATTGATGTGTGCCTGGACACGCCATGCAATGAATGCAACGGTCGCCAGCTGTGAGCGCGACAGTAACTTGTTTTTCCCGGCATGCAACGTATATGAGACGACTACAGATGACAGAGTTAGACTTTTTATGAATATAAGTTACCCATGTGAATTTATGATACAGATAAGAGGTCGCTATTTAGCATTATTATGGATATTAAATGAGACATTCACGTCATGTTTTGGGGCTATGTTTAACCGAGATTTACGCACATTTCGTGTGAGTTTGAATGTAAAAATTAAATGTAAGAAATCTCTCCACGTTACTGTGAGTTTACCAGACTAGACCATGTATAAAGTTAGCAACCATGTTATTGTTGTGTCTTGAGAGATTATTTAAAGATGGGATAGATGATGATCACCCACATTTGTTTTTTGCCGGTAATGAAGTTTGCCTTTTCAACTCATTAGCCGAAGGTTTAGCGAGCCTGGAGAGCCGCATTGTTTCTGCTATTTTTTTAGCGTGTGTTATTGTTTTACCCGTTGGAGGTAATGTTTTCATCGAGTGGAAATCCACATGACAGTCGGCAAGTGCCGCCATGAAATTTGAAATAATATTGAAAGTAAATCTTGAGCATAGTTCTTTTAACATTTTTATTGAATGACCGACACTATGGAACAGCTGACATTTATTAACAATTGATTAGACCAAGCTGACCTTTTGAGACTACTACGTTGCCAATGCCAAGAAAACCCTATATGGCGTGGACATTAGGCAACAAAGTGACTTAATCACAGTTTTAACTG
Source organism: Meconema thalassinum (assembly GCA_946902985.2). Taxonomy (NCBI): domain Eukaryota; kingdom Metazoa; phylum Arthropoda; class Insecta; order Orthoptera; family Tettigoniidae; genus Meconema; species Meconema thalassinum. The sequence goes on along the minus strand of OX336392.1, from coordinate 3,018,183 downwards.
TGCTCTCATCAACCTAATTTCACTCACATAGATGACTATCGGACGCAAAGAGCGATCTGATAAGCGTAGGCAGGAGTGTAAATAATTAATGTGTACTAGTTTAAGAGTGTATGATTTTTCTACCTTGTATCCTGTTGTAACGTGTTTTTCGAGGGGTTTTTATGCAACTGGCATAAGTCAGTAGGAAGCCATTCTATATTTATTTACGCGGCAAATTGTTCAGCCAAGAGAATTTTTCATGTTAATTTATTATTATTATTAATTTATTATAATTATTATTAAGGAATTTTCGGAGCATTTTATAAAAATTATTAGCATTCAGATAGGTTTTCTATGTCTTAGAAAACGCTATCAAGCAAATTATTACGAACGACAATATCATAGAAAATTATGTGATTGCGGAATTTTACGGAGTTTTCGTCAGTTAGGGTATATCGAGAGACGTGACTCACTGGGAATTCAAGTACACGCTTAATCTTGTCGGAAAGCATGACGCAATCCTGGGTCGCAGCGTCCAGGAAAGGCGAATAGTTGGAACGGAAATCGACTTCATCATCGCCGCGCCGTGTGTAATGACCCGGAGGAGGGGAAGACCGCGTGGTGGGTCAGCCAATCAGTGAGGACCACGCAAGCTACAAGTCGGATGAAGAGTGGGGAAACGGCGGGTGCATATATCGTTCGACGCGCCGTGGAACGTGGACAATCTGTGAAATACTTGACGAGTATGGGTGCGCGTGCGAGTGGCTCCGATGTTCGGTGGAGTTAGCGACTATCTGTATAGAATTTAACGAGTACGGTTGTACGCGGGAATCGCTCCGATGTTCCGTGGATTGGAGGACTAACTTTTGTAAAACTTAACCAGTGCGGTTGTACGAGTGTTTGGGTCCGAGGTACGGACCATAGAATTATCTAATCTACCAGAATCTCATCAAATATCGACGAAGATGTCGACGTCCAGGAGACTGTGGGAAGCTCACAGCATCATCCAGTACGAGGGAAATGTTTCGGCAATTTCCAGTGGTAAGCGCGAATGACGCAGAAATACGCAATCTCTCATTTCTCTTTGTTTTATATTTCATATTTCAGTAACTTCATAGCTTGGGAATAAGAGTTAAATCAATAATTTATCAGACTCCGTTTTCACGTAATTTTCTATCGGTAATATTAAAATCACAACGCTCCTATTTAAATTTTAAACTTATTATTATTATTAATTTTGCTATTCTTGTTTTATATAATAAATTCATTTCTTTTACAATGCAATCTTTGCTTTCAGTAGGTAGCATTAGATATAGACCAATTCCTTCTCCTGATACAATTGTTTGTTGGGTTAATGATCAAATCATACCACGATCTGAGTGAATAGAGTCTTGAAGGTGTTCTGCCAGAGCTAGACGTTGTTAAATACAAATTTAGATTTCAACATTGCATTGAGGTCTTGGCGCCCATTAAAACAACATAGCTTAGGCAAAGGGGGGGCTAGCAATTCTGCTACATTTGTACGCTCAACGTGGAGCAAAGTAAATACCGTTTCACTTGTCATCCCAGCCTAAGCGAACCTGCTACAATTGTCGCCGACAACTTGGGGCTGAAAACCTAATAACATTTGTGGAAGGAGAAGGGTATATATTTCTGTGCCTGTATTTTTGGGGTTATTTGTCTTTATCAGTGTATATCATTATGGGGGATGAGAAAGAAAGACAGATGAGGTTACGTAGTGGTCATCAACTGGAGAGTGATGATACGAGCAGTATGTCGAGTGATGGTAGTACCGGGGTAGCGGAGGTAAATCCCGATACTGAAACAGGGAGTGTAGGCGGCCAACCAGAATTAAAAACTTTACTTCTCGAGTTCATGTATCAGAACAAAGTTAGTAGTGATGCCTTAAACGCAAAGTTAGAACAGAATAATGTAAGATTAGAACAAAACAGTAGGGAAAATAAAGAAAGTACAGACGCTTTAAATGCTAAACTGGAACAAAACAACGCTAAATTAGAACAAAACAGTAGGGAAAATAGAGAGAGTAATGAAACTTTAAACGCCAGATTAGAACAAAACAGTAAGGAAAATAGAGAGATTACTGAAACTTTAAATGCTAAACTGGAACAAAACAACGCCAGATTAGAACAAAACAGTAAGGAAAATAGAGAGAGTACTGAAACTTTAAATGCTAAATTAGAACAAAACAGTAGGGAAATGAGTGACAAATTCGAACTGATTAGAGGTGAGATCAGGGGGGTGATGGAAGAAAAGGCTAAAGAGATTATTGCAGATGTAGACAGAAAATTAGGAAAAGTACAGGAGGAGTTGGAAATTAGAATCAGTACACAGGCTGAAAATTTAAAAGAACTAGTGCAACTGGAAACACAGCAGGTCAAAAAGCAATTGGGGGGAGAAATTGACAAAATTCAGGTAGCTACTAAAGAGGTTAAGGAACAGCTGGGGGGTAGAATTGAGAAAGTCCACTCACAAATAGTTGCAGATGTAAATGATTTAAGAGAGAGTAATAGAGAGAGCATTAGCAAGATTGAGGAGAAACAAGCAAAGCTATATGATAAAGTAGAAGAATCAGAAGGAAACATTAAATTAACAGTAAACAGTATTGAGAGGAAGGCTGAGAAAATCGCAGAATTAGAGTTAAAATTAAAAGCTAGGATCAGGCAAGAAAATAGTCAGAATAGGCCAGTTTTTGGGAATAGCACACACAGGGAGGTAGAACTGGGTAAGTTCAGCAATCGACAGGGGTGCCCAATGGAGTTCATGAACACTATAGAAAATAAATTCGGGGAGAGGTTGGAAAATGGTAGTACTGAGTGGTGCCAGGTAGTTGAAATTTTAGAACAAGTGTTTGTGGGGGAAACGAGGAATTGGTTTGCTGTCTACAGAGACAAGTTTACTGATATTAATGACTTTAAAATGAAATTCTGTGAAAAGTTCTGGAATGAGGTTATTCAGTCGCAGCATCGTGAGGGAGTAGTGTGTGGTAAATATAACCCTAAAGGAAGCTCCACCATGACCGAATACTTTTTAGGGCAGGTATTAGTGTGTAAATATCTAGATGGGTTGAAGGAGGAAAGTGATGTGGTGAGGTTGCTACTTAGGCACTTTCCCTATAGGATCAAGGAGGCTGCTTGTATCCAGAATGTAAAGACTATATCACAAGTAGAAAATTTGTTAAGCACATTTGATGCACTAGGGAGAGGGGGTTATGAGGACAATTTCAATAGGAACCAGGGTAATAATAATAACAGACCTAATGAAGCCAGGCATCAAGAAGTTCAAGGGAACGGTGGCGAAGGGGCCAACGCTCAAAATAGAAATAATAATAATCAGCTAAATCAGAACAGAGGAAATGGCTATGGTAATCAGTATCAAGGAAGGAACAATGATTTCAGGGGAAATCAAGGGAGGAACAATGATTACAGGGGAAATCAAGGGAGAAACAATGATTTCAGGGGAAATCAAGGGAGAAATTATAATGACAATAATTACAACCAGAATAGGGGTCAAGGAAGAGGACAGCCTAGTGGTAGTAATATACAGCCAAACAATGACAACACAGCCCAGAACAACCAGACCAGTTTAGTAGTTAGTAGTACTACGGCCAGCTGTAGCGGTTCTTTAAACGCGAACCAGGCTGCGAAGTAAGGTCAGAATCTCAGTCTGTAGCATGCCCTGTCCATACAATTATACAGGAACCCTATGACCTAAATGTAAGAAATGAATTATTACATGAACTAAATGATGAAGGTATTATTCAGGAAGTGGTTAGTAAGAGCCCCATAGTTAAATTTAACGTGTCCGAGGCGTAAACAGATGTTTTAATTGATAGTGGTTGTATGAAGAGTTGCATAAGTAGTGCATTTTATGATAAAATGAAAGGAACTGGAGTAAATTTTGAGGAGATGCCAATTAAAAGCACTTTTGTTATCACAGCTGTTGGGAAGAGGTCTAAAGTAATTTCTAAGCAAGTTTTAGTAGACATTAAAATTAATAATCATGTAGAGAAGCAGATTTGCCTTGTAATTCCAAATTTAGTATTCAGTGTTATCTTGGGTTCAGAGTGGCTAAGTAGAGTGTCTGGTAACTTATGTTATGATGTAGGGAGTTTGAAATTTAAATGGGGAGATTCTGAAGTAGAAGTAGCGTTCAATGACCATATTCAGAGGAGTAGTATTGTAGGAGTGATTTGTACTTTAAATGAGATATCGCCAGCCGTAGAGCGGAGTTCTCCATGTTTTGTGGGCAGTGTGATTACGAACGGAAGTCTAGAGGACTCGTTACGTGAGGCTGCATTTCAGGGAAATATAGAGGATGAACAGTGTGTTCGGCTCTATGATGTGTTATGGTGTAATAGGAGAGTTTTTGAGGATCGCATTGGTATGGCCAATTGCTATACACATTCATTGAACGTTATTGATAGGTCAGTATTCACAGGACATAGATATCCTGTACCTTTCGCTTATCAAAGTGCAGTTGAGGCACAAATTAATCAGATGCTTGAAGATGGGATTATTGAGCACTCCAACAGTCCATATGTTAATTCTTTGATCACGGTACCCAAGACCGACGGCACGGTTCGTATTAGTTTAGACGCTCGTTTGGTTAACAGTAGAATTAGTTCAGATCAGCTGAAATCTATGTCAATAGAAGAATTAATGCAAACATTTGAGGGGAAGAAGTATTTCACTTGTGTAGATTTGAGTTCCAGTTTTTGGCAAGTGCCACTTATGTACGAAGATAGACCATTTACAGCTTTTAGTCATAAATATAACCTTTATCAATTTTGTAGAACACCTTATGGGTTAAAGAGTAGTTCAGCAGCTTTAATTAGGGCTTTAAACATCGCATTAGGGGATGACACAGGAGAGTTTGTAACCATTTACATAGATGATATGGTAATTAGTTCACGCAGTTTTGAGGAGCATCTACGTCATTTAGATATAGTTTTTCAGAAGTTAGATCAGGCAGGGTTCACTTTGAAGCTGTCTAAGTCGTCATTCTGTCAGTCAGAAGTGACATTTTTAGGTAATAGAGTGTCGAGTAGAGGCGTGACACCAGAGGAAAGTAGGGTTAGCATGTGTGGACAGTAGCAACAGGGCATCGTTACAGACACTGAGAAATATGCTAGTGGAGCAACGTGGTGACGTTCATTTAAAGGGAGCCACTTGCAAGGTTGGAAGCAGGTGACGCAGAAACATTTATAGTTTCAAACGTATTGGAAAAACAGCATATGTGCTGGAGGATAGTAAGGGAAACAGATTATACGGGACGTATAATATTCATAGTCTACGAAAATATGTGTCATAAAGTGAGTGTGTTTAGCTGGCGAGCCAGCCTATCAAATGAGTAAGTGTGGTATTTGGTGCGTGGAAGATGTGGTCTTCCAGACAGGCGTATCAGAAGTCACACAGGGGGGTAGTATGTAAGTAAATGAGAGTTTTTAAGGTACAGGGAAATATGACGGGATTGTCGGATGCTCTTGAGCACTAAAATGTCTCGATACACCAAGGCCAGAATTTGGTAGCGCTGGTGAATTCCCATTTGTCCCCAAGAGATGGGTGAGCGCTTGGACAGGGTATTTTTGCTTAAGGCGTCCACGGGACAAAAGATGGGCCATCAGAATGCGAGACAGTCCTTCATGAAACTCATACATATCAGCACACGTGATTTCTGTTTACGGCCTCGCCATGTAAGATTTGTAAGTGTGTAATTTAAGGTAATTTGTACAAAGGTATTATTTGTGTCAGGAGAAATGGTCTGTGTAGAGAACTAGTATTAAGTAGAATATGGTCTACGGGAACTTAACAAGACAGGGCGATTACGGCTCAGAAATATTTGGTGTTATATGTAATGCGCATTTACTGTTTTTTTTTTTCAGAAGTCAATATTAATTTAATCTACTTTAAAGAGAGATTAAGTATTATGGTCACGAGGCGCTGCCACAATAGTGTGATCGTGTGCTCAGTGATAAGTGAGATTAAATTTCACCATAAGGAAGGGACCTCCAGTGAAATTAGGAAGTTCTATGGTGATATAAATATATCAGAACACCTTCAATGCGTGTGATATGACATCATAAATACATAGTGCTCACACATTAATTATGTCTATTTCTCCAACATAGAGAAATTTGAGAGGTGGAAATATCCGTGGAACACTATTCTATATGTAAAACATTGGACTGGTTGCAAAGTGCAATCCATAGTGACAACAAACTTTGACGCAAAGTGCGTGAAGAAAAATTATGAGTGTATATATCTGTAATTTAGGGTGATTTCATTTATGTAATATGTATTTTGGATGGGGTTTATTAACGTGTCTGGGATAATCGGATAATGGACCGTCGTCACGGTAAATCATCCGATGATCCAAGGCGAATATGTAACGTGTTTTTCGAGGGGGTTTTATGCAACTGGCATAAGTCAGTAGGAAGCCATTCTATATTTATTTACGCGGCAAATTGTTCAGCCAAGAGAATTTTTCATGTTAATTTATTATTATTATTAATTTATTATAATTATTATTATTAAGGTATTTTCGGAGCATTTTATAAAAATTATTAGCATTCAGATAGGTTTTCTATGTCTTAGAAAACGCTATCAAGCAAATTATTACGAACGACAATATCATAGAAAATTATGTGATTGCGGAATTTTACGGAGTTTTCGTCAGTTAGGGTATATCGAGAGACGTGACTCACTGGGAATTCAAGTACACGCTTAATCTTGTCGGAAAGCATGACGCAATCCTGGGTCGCAGCGTCCAGGAAAGGCGAATAGTTGGAACGGAAATCGACTTCATCATCGCCGCGCCGTGTGTAATGACCCGGAGGAGGGGAAGATCGCGTGGTGGGTCAGCCAATCAGTGAGGACCACGCAAGCTACAAGTCGGATGAAGAGTGGGGAAACGGCGGGTGCATATATCGTTCGACGCGCCATGGAACGTGGACAATCTGTGAAATACTTGACGAGTATGGGTGCGCGTGCGAGTGGCTCCGATGTTCGGTGGAGTTAGCGACTATCTGTATAGAATTTAACGAGTACGGTTGTACGCGGGAATCGCTCCGATGTTCCGTGGATTGGAGGACTAACTTTTGTAAAACTTAACCAGTGCGGTTGTACGAGTGTTTGGGTCCGAGGTACGGACCATAGAATTATCTAATCTACCAGAATCTCATCAAATATCGACGAAGATGTCGACGTCCAGGAGACTGTGGGAAGCTCACAGCATCATCCAGTACGAGGGAAATGTTTCGGCAATTTCCAGTGGTAAGCGCGAATGACGCAGAAATACGCAATCTCTCATTTCTCTTTGTTTTATATTTCATATTTCAGTAACTTCATAGCTTGGGAATAAGAGTAAAATCAATAATTTATCAGACTCCGTTTTCACGTAATTTTCTATCGGTAATATTAAAATCACAACGCTCCTATTTAAATTTTAAACTTATTATTATTATTAATTTTGCTATTCTTGTTTTATATAATAAATTCATTTCTTTTACAATGCAATCTTTGCTTTCAGTAGGTAGCATTAGATATAGACCAATTCCTTCTCCTGATACAATTGTTTGTTGGGTTAATGATCAAATCATACCACGATCTGAGTGAATAGAGTCTTGAAGGTGTTCTGCCAGAGCTAGACGTTGTTAAATACAAATTTAGATTTCAACATTGCATTGAGGTCTTGGCGCCCATTAAAACAACATAGCTTAGGCAAAGGGGGGGGCTAGCAAAACTGCTACATTTGTACGCTCAACGTGGAGCAAAATAAATACCGTTTGACTTGTCATCCCAGCCTAAGCGAACCTGCTACACTGTATGTAATAGTTTACTTTTTACAATGCTTGGTTGTTATTTAGCTTTGATTTTTCTTCGTCATTGATGCTTACCATCTCGTGTTAACTTCATATAGGATTAGCTAACAGATTAAAGTAAATTTAAATGTTAGAAGTGACACCAACGTAACGTAGACTATACCAATTGTTGCTTTAAATGTAAATGAACCTAGCCTTGTGAACAAGTAAAATGTTTTTCTTTGCTGTAAATTCTTTGCCTGTGAGTACCCTGTGTTCGTATTTTTAACTAATAATTTCCTGAATTTGCTTAGGGCGCATTTTACGTGTCACATTCTTGGCTTGATTGCTGGTTAATTGTTGTATAAGAAGGACTTCGAGAGGGCTTAACTTGAATTCAGATTAGGGGATTTATTTATTTTTGTTGCTTTTGGACTTGCGGAGTAGCCGAGATTTTTAACCCTCCGAAGTAGGTAGGGGTCTGAGATATTCCAAATAAATTGTTAACGAGCGTTACCTAAATCTGGACTACTATTTTCCAGCTTTGTGTTTCTTGGGGGGGTGTGTTGCCTCGGGCTCGTCTATGACGTTTTCCTCACCTATCTGATCGCCCTGAGCTAGAAGTCTCGTGCCGGAGCTTGTCTGAGGACGCACCCGATTCTCTCGGTGTGTGGGTTCGGAGGATAAGGAAGCCAGTAAGGTCATCTGCGGCAGATGATCCCCTGGCGACCTTGTCTAACGGGCACAGTATTATCTTTAACACAGAGGTTACTTGATACCATTGTTTTTTTTTTAATGTCCAGTGACACTTTTCCCCACGATTCTCCTTCAAAAGTCAAAAAGAGGTTGGGATGAAGAGCTGGAAGAGGATAAACACTATTTCCTGGCTTGGATGGCAGACTTGCCACTTCTAAGATATATTAAGACTCCAGGGTGGAAAACAACGGGGGACAGTAATAATGCCTTGAGTTCTATCCATTGTTTTGTGACGCCAGTCAGGAAGCCTATGCTGCTACAGTGTTTATTAGATTAGAGAACAGTTCTGGGGTTCAGCTCATTCAAGCAAAATCTCGCGTGGCTCCTATAAGAGGCACCTCTATACCTACGCTTGAATTGCTTGCAGTAGTTATTGGTGCTCGGGTGAACTCTTCCATACTACAAGAGATGGAGTTTAAAGGTCTGGAGCTGTTCTTCTGGAGTAACTGGAGCAATCTTCGATTTGTCTTAAATTGTCGTCTGAAAAGAGGAGGAGTTGAAGTTGTGAAAGGTGAACTTGTTGCAAAAGAAATGGAAGAGGTGGAACTAAGGGTCATGAAACTTGTCCGGAAGGGGACGTTCATTGAAGTTCAAGGTAATTAACTTGCATCACTCGCTCCTTACGAAGATCATGATGGAGTAATTCGCATAACTACGAAGGTGACAGAAAGAAAAGATTTGATGAATTTTAGATTGCTTTTAGTGCTTCTATCTAAACATGCAGTGGTTTGCCGATTGATATATGACACATATGTGAAAAACTGTCATGTTGGTGTTCAAGGACAATTAAGTATATTACGAGAGAAGTATTTGATTTTACAAGGAAGGAGGTCTGGGCGCGCTGTTATTTCAAAATGTGTTATCTGCAAGAGACATGGTGCTCCCCACCTTACCAGGCACACGTGTAAGAGATACTGAATTCTTGAGACAAATGTCTTAAGGTGGGAGTGTGTTGATAATTGTTATATCTTTTTGAGGTGAAGGACTTTGGTCTCTACTTTTTGTTTTCTTTGTGTTTGTTTACTCCAAGCAGGCCCTGTATCTTGTTTGGTATTCTGATTGCAAGTACACGGCTGAACATGCCTTGTTGGTTTATTAGGAATAAATAAGTCTTATACGCCGGTTAGGCTTTCAAGAGATTTAATTTCGTAACAGCATGAGTGTCGTGTGATTGACACAACCCGAAGAGACGCCATCAGGTATGTTCTGCACAAATAATGCGAGTGTCTGTGAAAATACCACTGATATGGCGCAAAAATGTAAAGCTATGGTTTATGCAAATCGAAGCGCAGTTTGCTACCGCCCGGATCACAGCTGAGCAAAAGAAATGTCATATTATAGGATTGCTAGAAACGGATGTTGCTAAACTTTTAAGCTATTTCCTAAACCGCCCACTATCAAATACTCCTTTTTCGGTCATCCTCAAGACGCCGAATTTGAGGAATCGGAAGGGCGGAAAGTAACCAAACTTCTAATTGAGCTCGACCTTGGAGACAAGAAACCCAGTCAGTTGCTTAGGGAAATGCGTGCTCTCGCTGGAACACAGGCTAAGGATGACTTTATGTGCACTGTTGTACATTCGAACTCACAGAATTGTATGTTCCAAAGAAATTTCACCCTCAGCAGTCGGCAACACATTGACACCACTAGAGACTCAATTATCGATTATGCGATCTCACCAGAGCCGTATATACATTGTTGCGCACTGATCTGTACATTGTTTGGTTCTCTCATAATACATTGTCATATGGTTGATCGGTTCGTTGTATTGTCAATCTTATTAAATACAACGCTTAGAAAACAAAAAATGCACTATTTTCATGCAACGCCTACCGATGAACAATACTACTAGCATCTTCTAATGATACCTTGGACAACCTAGCAACAATGGCAGATATGATCTTGGATTATTCAAGCCCCATGCAAAACATACTGTATCTTCTATTCATTCTCAACAATCGACTACACAGCCACCGACATCAAGCTTGGCCGATAGAATTTTTGGACTTGAAGCCCAAACTTACATTATCGATTAATAGTGTTCTCGACTCCAGAAGTCGAAATCCAACTCGTACTCGCTCCAGGTCGCGCTCACCTTATCGCAAATCATATCGACCAGATGGTTCATTATGTTGGTACCATTTCACTTACCAGGACAAAGCATGGAAGTGTGTCAACCCATGCTCATATAACACTGCCTCTTTTGCTTCTGGAAATGCTCAGGACCCTCGCTAAAGTGATGTGGGCCTAGTGACTTCTCGCCGCTTGTTCATTACCGACCCCTCCTCTGGTAAGAAATTCCTAATCGACACAGTGGCAGATATATCCGCGGTTCCCCCACAGCTGAAGATAAAAAGCGTACGTGTAAACGACTTCTCTATGCTGCTAATGAGACACCAATCAAGACGTACGACGAGCGCTTAGTACAAATCAACTTAGGTCTGAGAATAGTATTTTTGTGGCCATTCACAGTTGCTGATGTCCAACAGCCGCTCCTTGAAGCTGACTTTCTGAACAATTATGGACATCATGCATAAACATCTCATTGATGGCACAACAAACTTATCAATCCTTGCTACTCCAGCAACTCACACATCTTTAGAGGGTGTTCATTTACTTGATCCCCAGAACAAGTCATCAAGTTTACTGAAGGATTAACCAAGCTTACTTCGTGACAACCCAACCTTCTGTGCCCAAGATATACAATTTTGTCATAGTATCTCCACAGTAGGACATCCAGTTTCAGTAAAAGCAAGACGACTGCCTCCTGATAAACTCGTTCAGGCCAAGAGGGAGTTCCAAAAAGTGATCGATTTGAGAATCTGCAGACCGTCCAAGAGCCATTGGGTCAGCCCGCTTCACCTAGTCCTAAAATCAGATTGACCTGACACGAGCTTTCCATCACATTCTTATTGCAGAAGATGTTATCACCCCATTTGGTCTATTTCAGTTTAACTCCCATTTCATCTGAGGAATGTTGCTCAGTCATTTCAAAGGTAAATTGCCACTATTTGTAGAGATTTGGAGTTTGTGTCTTTTCTTGTCGCATCCCATAATGAAGAGGAGCACGAGCATCGTTTGAGAATACTACTTGAACGTTTGCATAAGTATTGTATCAATGTCAACGTTTTGCTTCAGATATTGCCTTCTTAGCTTACTCTGTGTCATCTTCAGGTGTTAAACTCTCTGATCGTGTCGATGCTATTATCTCAGTTCCACAACCACGCACCATTGCTGAATTACGACGATTCCTTGGATTGGTATACTTTAACCGCCGCTCAGGGGAACAACGTTGCTCAACATCCTTAGGTTTCAACCTGAAATTACCCTACACGTGTTCCCTGGGAGCAAGATAGCCCTTTGGATCTCCTGACATATAGCACATCACACACAACGGATAGCCCTTCTGAGGACCTGCTGTCCAGAAAGTTAGGTCACTGTATGAAGATTTTTCAGCTTAATGTAGAAAGCATTAGTAGATCCAAATGTCAAATACTCCACAAGATCCTGGTGGATAATAACATTGATTCAGGAAACACATGCAGAAGATGAGAACCAACTTCATTTAAGAGGCCGTTTATCTGACTATGAGCTGCTAGGTGCTACTTACGATAAGGTGTATGGTATAGCCTAGCGACATATGTAAGATCTAGTATAGACAATGTATCTCTCCTTTCCACTAGTTCTACTAACGATATCCATGAGATTGTTTCCAAGATAGGAGAAGTAAACCTCCAGTGGTAACATGGCCTGTGCACGTGCTTGAGACTTACAGTCACCCCACGATTTATGTGGGAGATTTCAACAGCCATCATGAAATGTGGAAGTATAGTCATAATGATGAAAATGGAATTGCTTCTTTGATTGGATAGAACAACAAAATTTCCATCTTGTATTTGATACTGCAACCATTCTGATTGCAAGGAGATTGGGTTGGGAAAATAGCGCCTTCTGAGAGGGCAGTTTGGATCTCTGTGTGGCATGGCAAGTGGCCTTGCCAATGAAGTTTCTTTTATATGTTCCTTTTTATATTTGACGCTATTTTGTTTTTTTTATATATATCTTTGACTGTTTTTGTTGGTGTCCGTACTGGGAGATTTAATTATTAGTGAATATCTGTCCGTATTCTCTATGGAGATTATTGTGAGATAAGAAGATGATTCTGATTGAGAGGAAGTTAGATACTGCTAGATTTAGTGTTTGAAGATCTGGTTATTGGTTATACATGAGAAGATATGAAAGAATTGTGAAGAGAATATAATAAAGGTTGGTTATATTTGTAGGAAATGAGTCCCTCATGGTAAATTTAATACCACCACATCCCAAATTAGATGTGTACGGTTACATTATGACGCTACAACGTGGGACTCGAAAGAGGGATATGAGCAAGACAAGGAAGCAGGTAAAGGTGAAGAAAAACAAACTTTAATAAAGTGAGTACAGTGCAGGAAAAAGGAAAATACATTATTTTTAAGAGCAGTGGAGTCCGGCCTTATCATGTATAAAAGTATGAATAGTAAGGAATATGTTTTGATCCAATTGCTTCTCGAATCTATGAAGAAGCAGGAAGAGTCCGTGAAAGAGTTAAGTAAGGAAATAGGAGGTGTGAAAAAAGAAATTGAATCTTGGTAAGTGTCTGTGAGTGTGGCTGTAGAGGAGGAAGAAGTGGAGGATAATATAAAAGAGGAGGAAGTGAATGAGATAAGTGATTCACTTGAAGGAAAGCAAGAAAATTATCAGCGATCTGGGGGGGCGTGAGAAAGCAGGTGATATGGAAGAAACTGAAGTAAAGGAGGCAGGTGAAAGAAAGGAAAAGGTACAAGAGAAAGGAGAAGCGGATAACGGAGGTGGAATGGAAGAAATTGAAGAGAAAGGAGAATCAGATGAGGTTGGTAATGAAGACAGTAGCAATCAAAAAAAAAGAGGCTAATGATGATGAACGTGCAAGAGTGAGCCATGGAGAAGACAACATACTAGAAGAAGATAAGGTGAAGAAGAAACACGGGAAAACAAAGTGGAAGAAGAGAAAGGAACTGTTGAGTAAGACAAGACAGACGATGAAGAGGTGGAAAATGTGGAAAGGAAGAAGAGAGAAGTGGTTGAGAATGAAGACAAAGAGGACCAGGAGAATAGATAAAAGAATGAGTTGGAAAGCAAAGAGAAGGAGTAGGAAGAAGATGAAATGTCAGGTAAAGGAAGATAAGGGAGTGAAGGATCAGACCAAAGGAATAAGAAGAAGAAGAAAGGAAAATATGATACTGAATAAGAAGAGACAGACCAAGAGAAGAAAAAGAAAGGAACATATGATACTGAATCAGAGGAGACAGACCAAAGGAAGAAGAAAAAGAGAGGTTTGGAATACAGGAGACGGGGAGGCAGGAGTCATCGTAGAAGACGACGTGGAGGAAGGCGTGGGAGATGCAATAATTACAGATGACGAAGCAGGCGTGGAGGAAGGAGGAGAAAAATGTATTATTTTCATTTGTGTATTTTAATGTATGTGATCCTCACGTGCTTCTCACTTGAGAATCACATAGAGGGGCGATTGCAACCATTCTGATTGCAAGGAGATTGGGTTGGGAAAATAGCGCCTTCTGAGAGGGCAGTTTGGATCTCTGTGTGGCATGGCAGGTGGCCTTGCCAATGAAGTTTCTTTTATATGTTCCTTTTTATATTTGACGCTATTTTGTTTTTTTATATATATCTTTGACTGTTTTTGTTGGTGTCCGTACTGGGAGATTTAATTATTAGTGAATATCTGTCCGTATTCTCTATGGAGATTATTGTGAGATAAGAAGATGATTCTGATTGAGAGGAAGTTAGATACTGCTAGATTTAGTGTTTGAAGATCTGGTTATTGGTTATACATGAGAAGATATGAAAGAATTGTGAAGAGAATATAATAAAGGTTGGTTATATTTGTAGGAAATGAGTCCCTCATGGTAAATTTAATACCACCACACCCCAAATTAGATGTGTACGGTTACAATACCAAAGACCGTTGTACATTCCGATCCGCTGCATGGTAGACATATCACAATCCTGACATGGGTATCGTCACGTCTGATGACAAGCTCCAACCCCGGCCGATGTTCAGACAGGTCTTGACAGATTTCCCACACAGTCAGCACCGACCAGTTCTCCTTGAAATGGGCCACAGTATTCTATTAATAAGATCATTTCAACATCCCAGATGGGACATCATTTTCCAAAAAAAACTAGATTAATGTGTCGGTTGGATTCCTCCTACAATGACTAACTATAAGCGTTTTGTTGGAGCAATAATAACAACAGCGAAAAATGTATTCCACGAGGATATCGCAAGGAATACGTACCTGGATGGACAGAAGATTGTGAGAAACTCTATAGGGAATTCCGTGAAAGTAATGATCCCGAAATAGCTGATGGACTGCTACACAGCCTCGACGCTGCCAGAGGCCTTAAGTGGACTTCAACTGTTGAGTCACATTCTAAGGAGACAAGGTCCTCTCTATTAGCCCCTTCTTTGCTACCACCTAGTTGCACCTTCCTGTCTCCTTATTGCCTCTTAAAGTTATCCCCTTTTTAGGTAGATTTCATTAGAAAGCTAACTATTGCAATGGGTACCATGTTTCGACTTCCGGAAAATTACGACATATCTTCGCGTTTCACATCCCCCAGACCCCAAAACCACCGTCAGTTCAAAAGTTTATATATAATTTATATATGTATATATATATATATATATATATGTGTGTGTGTGTGTGTGTGTGTATCAGTTTCTTGTGGACACGATAACTGCCGTAATTGTGCACCAATCACTTTGAATTTTTTACCGAATTTGTATACCTATAAAATCTCGGTCTAGTTCGTTACTGGGCTAAATCCGTCGAAGGGGGTGAAAATGGGGGGCTTTTTATTTCGAAAAAGTGAAATATTGCTATAACTCTCTTAATATGTGAAATATCGAATCCGTTCAAAGTTCATACTATGTGTCGGATAAAGCCCAAAAATTTTTGATTGAAGAGTTTTTTATAGCACCAACCATTGACCAAAGGGGTGTGAAAAAGTGGGTTTTTCGGGAAACATTAATCATATCTCTCTTAATGGGCACAATATCAAAACCGTACAAATTGGACAATATTCCCCTAATAATTACCTAAAACTTTTGTCTGAAAGAATTTTTGATACGACACACCATTACGCCAAGGGATGAGAAAAATGATTTCGGAATTATAAGAAAATGCCAAGAGCTATCAGAGGTTGCCATGGCAACACTACTAAATTGATGAGGGATGAGCCATCAGACGTTGCCATGACAACGCACTTGCACGTGATCAGATTCAGATTTCCCTCTGACTAAGTGTGAAGCGGCTTCGGTGACGTAACTGGTAGCATGCTGAACTTCTATGCCCAAGGTCGCGGGTTCAAAGCCGGCCGAAGTCGTCGGATTTCCTAAGAGCGCTAAAAATCCCTCAGTATGCTTTCCTTTGAAGGGGAAGTTCCAACGTTCGTTGCGAGTTGCTGGTTGCGGTGGCATCTAGTAGCCAAGTTCACAGCTAGGTGTCGTTGACGGTAGTATCTGGTAGCAACATTAGGAACTACTGCTTGAAATTGACCGTCTGCAGTCCTTACCTGAATTACAGACTAATACAGCCATCCCTAAGTACACGGGGTTACATGACCGCGTTGTCGCAGCCCCTAAACTGAGGAACCAACCAAAATCTCTGCGGGAGATATAGTTTTGCATGAAGAAGTAACAGACCGTTACATAGTTACACATCAGTGTCGAAACCTTGCATAAGGACAGTGTGACCACAAGTATAAAAATGGACCCAAATGACGAGGTTACCGTCCCCATAAGACAATAAAATGTTTAAAATATGCATAAAATGACGAAAAACAAAGTTAATTAAGCTCCAATTATAAAATACTTTCTCGCAATAAATGAGGTCTGATCCTTCTACGAAAACCTGCATATTCTGCCTATTTTCGCCTATCCCCAAGTTCGTCCGGTGAAATCTACCTCCGCCTTCCGGCGTGCCGAGAGGACTTTTTTTTTTTTTTTTACTTTCTACCCTTCACTAGAATTACTTTAAAATATTTTATTAATTTAATAATAATAATAATAATAATAATAATAATAATAATAATAATGTAATATAATATCGTATGGCCACGGGTGCCGGGTGCAAGCTTTGTTATTTGCGCCCATAGGGCAGCTTGCTTATTGAATTTTGTTGTACCTTGGAGCACTATGAAAGTCGAGGAGGTTAGATTTCGTTACCATTTAGCATGTGTGATTTTTATCTCCGTAGATAGTTGATTATATGGCTTGACGGGTAATTAAGCATTGAACAGGATTTGTTTACTTTCTCTCTCTCTCTCTCTCTCTCTCTCTCTTTATAACGCCATATTCATAGAATTGTATTGAAAGGGCATCTTGACTCTAACCTATAAACCACGAAATAATAATAGAAATAATAAGACTTGGAGAGGACCTGCAAGAGTTGAACATCGGAGAAAATATTCTGAGAAACCGTCAAGTCTTCAGGACCGCAGTAACAAAGCACAAGTGTAGGGTGAAAACTAGTGGCAGGACTGGAACCAAGTGGACAGAAGTTAGCACAGTGACTTCATGAAGAGATTTCGGGAAGATAGAAAGGCGAATATCATCAAGCCGAAAAACAAGTTCAAGCGCGCTCTATAATGGGCAAAACGCAAAAAGAAGAAAGAAGAAGACTTGGAAATGAGGCGAGGGAATAACTTCCTGTAGATATTGATGAGTATTGTGACGAGAATAATAATAATAATTAATGTTGAAATTGACTACGTAATTGATATTTTTTTGTTTGTTTTCAGTAGAATCTTGTTGGTTCCTCAGTTTAGGGGCTGCGACAACGCGGTCATGTAGCTCCGTGTACTTGGGTGTGTGTAGAATCTGTCTGATAACCGGTGTTAATTGTGATGGCTGTATTAGTGTGTGCTATCTGTAATTCGGGTAAGGACTGCAGACGATCACTTTCAAGTAGTTCCTACTATTGCTACCAAATGCTACCGTCAACGACACCTAGCCGTGAATTTGGCTACTAGATGCCACCGCAAACGGTACATGGCGGCGAACGTTGGAACCAATAGAGCGTTAATCAAATCTAACCTAGATAGCTTCGCACAATTGTAGTTACTGCAAGGTTCTTTACTTCCCCTCCGAACGCGATCTTGGGCATATTAGCTCAGCATGCTACCAACTACGCCATCAAAGCCGCTGAATTATGTGGGAATTTTGATTGTGACAGTCATGTTACATATTGGAGTAGTAGTCCCGAGGGTTCCTGTGTCATTAAAACAAACCCAATGTTTATCGCACTGACCTACGATATTGTGTGGGCTAGATTTGTGACGGTACGCACCGAAACCTCTGATCAGGGGAAACGTCGAAAGTCGAATGTTGAACAAACGAGATACGCTTAAAGAATTTCGTGAATATCTTTTAGACAATTGTGAGCAATTAAGTAGAAATTGTAAAAACAAAACGGAGTATCCCAATACCAAGAAGTTCCTTCTGCAAGACAGTTTCAGTGACTTCAAGCGAATGTGAGAGAGGCTTTTCTAAAATGAACCTCACAGAGCGTGTTTGTTAACAGAAACTATCTCCTCACTACTTCTCCTGAAGCTGAATGGCCCACCATTTGACCCTCCAAGTACGCTCAGCATACGGACGGTACTACAGTACAGCCGGCTCTGACGTTTGGCGATGGTGGGAGAAGAGGTGACAAGCTGCTAAGAAACTTGCCATCATTGTAATTCTTCTCTAGCGTCTTCACTATGTAAGGTGGAAGTCCCACATCCCATTTGCAATGTTATGCATGATTTTGTTATTCCGACATTTTTCGGTTACAAAACCTAAATTCTTGGATCGCAGCGGAATTCCGCCTATGTTGGCGAAGTCGCTTACTACCATGAAGGATGTTGTCACCTGTACCAATCAGCGGTATTCCCGGTGAGCCGGTCTTTAAATTAGCTCCATGTTGCCAAGGCTCTCTTTTGAGGCTCTGTGTGTTAGTGCAGGTTTGTTGCTTTATTGTCCTGTTAAATGTGTGTAAGTATATTACCTGAGTAATATGGACAGCGGTTCATCAGAATTCATTTAAAAACTTGTGAAATATTTTATGTAGTACACGTTGTTTAATATATTCGCGGTACAGAACTGGCAACGCTGTCTCCCTCCCTCAGAGCAGCACACTCGGCGGCTGCGCCGTAACAGCACGGTGAGAGAGAGGAGGCACAAATAACGAACATTTTCTAAACTTTGGACAATTTTATAAACTGTGAGGTAAAACATGTTTAAGTTTTTAAAATAAATAATTATTTCAGAAAACTGTAAAGACAAAATTATAACAGAAGTTATGTGCTTTTCAGTTGGTCAACATGAATGTGCCCAAGCGAGCTGGGTTATGCCCTAATCCAGAAGAAATTACACGAGTTTAATAAATACACTAGGATGACCAGTTTCGATCATCATCAGATCCATTACACTTAGGCTGTAACATGAAAATACGGGTGAAAATGTTTACAATATGTACAATTATGTAGTTGCTGTTGCAACTGTCGGTGTATGCTAGTTGTGATCAATATTCGTGTTGACCGACTGAAAAGCACCAACCATCTTTTTACTAAGGCAACACTGAAAAATGGCTTCAAACCACATAACAAAATCACAGTCAGCCTGAAAGACTCGACGTTATATCATTTCAAATGACGCATGCTACACATGTTAGAAAGGCTCAGGAGGACTCTTTCAACAGACTCCATTACCCATTAACTTAGGCTTCCCGCGCGGGCACCTCGTTAAGTGTCACCCTGTAATTTGCTCTGACATCCTGCACACCTCTTTAGGAGGCACCCTGTATTCTTGTCTGACATCTTGTGCACCTCTGTAGGAGTCACCCTGTATTCTTCTCTGCCATTTTGTACACTCTCTTTAAGAGTCACCTTGTATTCTTATCTGGCATCTTGTATATCTCTTTAGGAGTCACCCTGTATTTTTATCTGGCATCTTGTATATCTCTTTAGGAGTCACCCTGTATTCTTATCTGGCATCTTGTATATCTCTTTACGAGTCACCCTGTATTTTTATCTGGCATCTTGTATATCTCTTTAGGAGTCACCCTGTATTCTTATCTGGCATCTTGTATATCTCTTTACGAGTCACCCTGTATTTTTATCTGGCATCTTGTATATCTCTTTAGGAGTCACCCTGTATTCTTATCTGGCATCTTGTATATCTCTTTACGAGTCACCCTGTATTTTTATCTGGCATCTTGTATATCTCTTTAGGAGTCACCCTGTATTTTTATCTGGCATCTTGTATATCTCTTTAAGAGTCACCCTGTATTCTTATCTGGCATCTTGTATATCTCTTTAGGAGTCACCCTGTATTTTTATCTGGCATCTTGTATATCTCTTTAGGAGTCACCCTGTATTTTTATCTGGCATCTTGTATATCTCTTTAGGAGTCACCCTGTATTTTTATCTGGCATCTTGTATATCTCTTTAAGAGTCACCCTGTATTCTTGTGTTCGCTTCGCTCAAAGCCCCATATTGCTCGACGCCGCAGGACTCTCAACAGACTCCAATAACCATTAGCTTCTGCTTCCCGCGCGGCTGCATGACGTCACTTCCGTCTCCATCTCCGTAACGCATAACGACAAGACCATTTGAAATGATAAAACAAGAAAGAAGAGATTGTTGGTGAAGTGATGTAGCCCACAATGCAGCAGTCTCAATTATTGTAATCAAAATTAGATTGCTGTTTTGTCCACTGATAAGGTGTTCAGAAAGCGTGAAAATATCGGTTTTTAGAACTCTATATTTAAAGCCGGCAGCCCACAGTACCGGAACCTATTATTTTAGAAATCAAGCATAATCATGGGTTCAGCAGGAATACAGGGTCTGTCATATAAAGTAAGAACGGCAAGCGGCAGTTTTGTAATTCGCTCATGCGGTGTTCTTGGCCGAGCTTGTGGCGCGCCATGGCCCCCTGCTGTGCTACTGAAAGCGCGCATATTACATACGAGGGCTGTTTCTTTTCAAGTTCCGATGGACTGTATAAAAATAACTGTTTGACATTCCAAACTGATTTTACTACTAAATGTTTGCTTGTTTTATTCTTATGTCTCAACATAATCCAAAACGATTGAAACATTTGTCGTATCGTTACACCAGCTTTCCAATGCCCTCGGCAAAATATTCTGCCGCCACATAGGTGGGTGCGTCTGGACAGTCTCCTGAAGTTTTTCCTTTTTGGTGAGGCGTTGTCGCCCAACCATACCTTCAACTCTCGAAAAGGGTGAAAATCATTCACGACCACACTGTACCAACGTTACGATAGACTTTTACAAAGAATTCAAGTGTGCAGTTTTGGACCATCTGCCGTTTAGTCCAAACCACCACTGAATGAAACCACCCTCGTATGTACTATGCGCGCGCTCTCAGTAGTACAGCAGGGGGCCGTGGCCACCACAAGCTACGGCCAAGGCCACCGCAGAAGCGAATAACAAAACTGCCGCTAGCCGTTCTTACTTTATATGAACGACCCTGTATATTGGTGCTGCTTTTGTTGATCCACATATAAAATGGTAAACGATAACTCTTGAAATACTGTGGAAAATGTTATAAAGGGATCAGATACAGTATTAAAATAAGATTGAGGTTTTCCGGCGCCGGTTCCGTGTTTTGAGATGTAATTTGAACTTTTGTTGAGGTAGATCAAGGATAGAAGATGTTAACAGATTGCCTCGGTCGCTATGTAGAGATGAAACGATTAGCTCAGGACAGGGACAGCTGCATCAAACCAGTTTAAAGACTGAAGACTCCAGCAACAACAATATTTGTAAGTTAGTATTATTTTTACCCGTGAGTATGTGCGATGATCTAATTCCAAACCGTACAAATGGTTACAATGATATCAACACCGTTTCTCCGAATTCAACCCAGAGGGTTTCACTGCCCACTTGAAATTTGGACAGCCCCTTTGGCACATGGGAGAAGGACCAAACAAGGCTCCGTTTCTAAATTTGAAGAAGTGAGTTGTTAGTTCCTGATATCTCACAACTCGCAGACGTAGACTACATACAACACGAAGAGGACTTGGTAACTGCAAACCAGCACCTGTTTTCTATCATGACACGTATAAAAAGGCTGAATGCATCAAGAAGACAAATACGAAAGTAGTAAACATAAATGGGCATCTTATTCAATAGCTTGCCACGGTGGGTGAGTGGTTATCGTGTTGGATTACCAACCCCAAGCTTGCATGTTCGCTCCTGGCCGTGGTAAGTGATTTTTGAAAGGCAGCAAAAATCACGGTATGCATGTCATTCTGTCAATTCAGAAGGCAGTATTCATAATGGTAAAATAAATCTCGGGATTTTCCGCCAACACAAAGTTCCTCATTTCTTTACTAGAAAGCGTTATAGTGTCAAGGAGTTTAGATATCTAACCTCCTTGACTTTCATAGTGCTTCAAGGAACAACAAAATTCGACATGCAAGCTGCCCTCTGGGTGTCAAATAACAAAGCTTGCACCCGGCACTGAGGCCATATGATATTATTATTTTTACTGTATTATTATATTCAATGTATTAGATTTGCAGATTACATAGTAGTTGTAGCCGACTCCGAGAAGATGTTGTCCAGAATGTTAAATGTGTTGTCATCAGCATTGTCAAAGTCACGTTTGAACACTAATTTTAAGGAGACCAAGGTATTAGTTGTGAGTAAACATCCTGAAAGTATTCACACAACTGAAAAGTTAGTGGAACACGTCACGAGTTTCTCTTCTTTGGGAAGTCTAACCACCAATGACAACGGAGCGTTCGCAAAACAGCCATTCAATAAGAAGAACAATCTTTTGATTAAAGCAAAATTGGTTATTGGAAATTTGTCGTGTTCTTTGTATGGGGAGTGCTTCTGTATGGATGTGAAGCAGAGGTCAGGATTGGAAGCGGGATCTGGCGGAGAAATTCAAAGGAAGAGGGAACTAAGACCAATGATCCATAAAAGAAAGGCTAAATTCACAGGCCACGTTTTGCGACATAACGCTTTCCTAACTAGTCTCCTGGAAGGAAAAATCACGGGACATAAAGGCTAAGGACGACCGAAAAGACATCACACTAACTCTTCGTTATGGCTCCTACTATCGAGGTGCTGAAGACATCACACTGACTCTTCATTATGGCTCCTACTATCGAGGTGCTGAAGACATCACACTAACTCTTCAGTATGGCTCCTACTATCGAGGTGCTGAAGACATCACACTGACTCTTCATTATGGCTCCTACTATCGAGGTGCTGAAGACATCACACTAACTCTTCATTATGGCTCCTACTATCGAGGTGATTTTTTTTTTTTCGTGTGGCCTGCTTGGAGGCCGAGTGCAGGTCTTTCTATTCGACGCCCGTGGGCGACCTGCGCGTCGGGATGAGAGAAGGAATGGATGAAGATGAATGAAACTGGGCAAGGATGTAGAAGGAAGCGGCCGTGGCCTATCAGAAGGTGCCGTCCCAGCATTTGCCTGGTGTTGAAAATGGGAAACCACGGAAAATCATTTCAAGGACAGCCGACGGTGGGGCTCGAACCCACGAGTCTACCGAGTCAGCAGAGAGCTTGGCCCCATGACCTAACGCTGCGTTTTAGCCCACGTAGCCACTGCTGTCGGTTAGTATATGAAGGGTACAGGGAAAAAACCAGGTAAGTCACTGTTTTCATGCACGCCAGAAAACGAATTTTTAAATGTAAAACGTAATAAATGCTTCTCATACAGAGTAATTATTTTAAACCAAATGAAATATTGAAGTCTCAAGTGTAGCGAATCAAGTAAAAGGGTGCTTAATGCCCAGAATGTCAGTAATATGAAATAATGCCAAGAATTTCACTCATACACCGATTTGTTCAGGAAAAAAAAAACAGATAAGTCACCTGAAACAGAAAGTAAACCCGGCAGGTCAGCCCCTAAGATCTTGTCTGTATGACCGTAAGACGATATAATTAGGCTATTATGATATCACACTAACTCTTCATTATGGCCCCTAATATCAAGGTGCTGAAGACATCACACTAACTCTTCATTATGGCTCCTACTATCGAGGTGCTGAAGACATCACACTAACTCTTCATTATGGCCCCTACTATCGAGGTGCTGAAGACATCACACTGACTCTTCATTATGGCTCCTACTATCGAGGTGCTGAAGACATCACACTAACTCTTCATTATGGCCCCTACTATCGAGGTGCTGAAGACATCACACTGACTCTTCATTATGGCTCCTACTATCGAGGTGCTGAAGACATCACACTGACTCTTCATTATGGCTCCTACTATCGAGGTGCTGAAGACATCACACTAACTCTTCATTATGGCTCCTACTATCGAGGTGCTGAAGACATCACACTAACTCATCATTATGGCCCCTACTATCGAGGTGCTGAAGACATCACACTAACTCTTCAGTATGGCCCCTACTATCGAGGTGCTGAAGACATCACACTGACTCTTCATTATGGCTCCTACTATCGAGGTGCTGAAGACATCACACTAACTCTTCATTATGGCTCCTACTATCGAGGTGCTGAAGACATCATACTAACTCTTCATTATGGCCCCTACTATCGAGGTGCTGAAGACATCACACTAACTCTTCAGTATGGCCCCTACTATCGAGGTGCTGAAGACATCACACTGACTCTTCATTATGGCTCCTACTATCGAGGTGCTGAAGACATCACACTGACTCTTCATTATGGCCCCTACTATCGAGGTGCTGAAGACATCACACTGACTCTTCATTATGGCTCCTACTATCGAGGTGCTGAAGACATCACACTAACTCTTCAGTATGGCTCCTACTATCGAGGTGCTGAAGACATCACACTGACTCTTCATTATGGCTCCTACTATCGAGGTGCTGAAGACATCACACTAACTCTTCATTATGGCCCCTACTATCGAGGTGCTGAAGACATCACACTGACTCTTCATTATGGCTCCTACTATCGAGGTGCTGAAGACATCACACTAACTCTTCATTATGGCCCCTACTATCGAGGTGCTGAAGACATCACACTAACTCTTCAGTATGGCCCCTACTATCGAGGTGCTGAAGACATCACACTGACTCTTCATTATGGCTCCTACTATCGAGGTGCTGAAGACATCACACTTTTTTTTTTAGCGTATGGCTTTTAGTGCCGGGAGTGTCCGAGGACATGTTCGGCTCGCCAGTTTTGTAGCTGCTTCGAGACTGACACCCAATGGGTGAGCTACAAGCACCGTTGGGGAGGGAAGGAGGGAAGTTGGAATGTAAGGACGAGGAGTTGGAAGGTAGCGGCTGTGGCCTATAGTTAGGGACCAACCCCGGCATTTGCCTGGAAGGAAGATGGGAAACCACAGAAGACCATCTTCAAGGTTGCCGGCGGGGGGATTCGAACCTCCTCGCCTCCTGGATGTGAGCGACTGCCATCAGTCATGCCGTAACCACCACGGCTAACTCACCCGGTGACATCACACTGACTCTTCATTATGGCTCCTACTATCGAGGTGCTGAAGACATCACACTGACTCTTCATTATGGCCCCTACTATCGAGGTGCTGAAGACATCACACTGACTCTTCATTATGGCTCCTACTATCGAGGTGCTGAAGACATCACACTGACTCTTCATTATGGCCCCTACTATCGAGGTGCTGAAGACATCACACTGACTCTTCATTATGGCTCCTACTATCGAGGTGCTAAAGACATCACACTGACTCTTCATTATGGCTCCTACTAGCGAGGTGCTGAAGACATCACACTGACTCTTCATTATGGCTCCTACTATCGAGGTGCTGAAGACATCACACTAACTCTTCATTACGGCTCCTACTATCGAGGTGCTGAAGACATCACACTGACTCTTCATTATGGCTCCTACTATCGAGGTGCTGAAGACATCACACTAACTCTTCATTACGGCTCCTACTATCAAGGTGCTGAAGACATCACACTGACTCTTCATTATGGCTCCTACTATCGAGGTGCTGAAGACATCACACTGACTCTTCATTATGGCTCCTACTATCGAGGTGCTAAAGACATCACACTGACTCTTCATTATGGCTCCTACTAGCGAGGTGCTGAAGACATCACACTAACTCTTCATTACGGCTCCTACTATCGAGGTGCTGAAGACATCACACTGACTCTTCATTATGGCTCCTACTAGCGAGGTGCTGAAGACATCACACTGACTCTTCATTATGGCTCCTACTATCGAGGTGCTGAAGACATCACACTAACTCTTCATTATGGCCTCCACTATCAAGGTGCTGAAGACATCACACTGACTCTTCATTATGGCTCCTACTATCGAGGTGCTGAAGACATCACACTGACTCTTCATTATGGCCCCTACTATCGAGGTGCTGAAGACATCACACTGACTCTTCATTATGGCTCCTACTATCGAGGTGCTGAAGACATCACACTAACTCTTCATTATGGCTCCTACTATCGAGATGCTGAAGACATCACACTAACTCTTCATTATGGCCCCTACTATCGAGGTGCTGAAGACATCACACTGACTCTTCATTATGGCTCCTACTATCGAGGTGCTGAAGACATCACACTAACTCTTCTTTATGGCTCCTACTATCGAGGTGCTGAAGACATCACACTAACTCTTCATTATGTCCTCCACTATCAAGGTGCTGAAGACATCACACTGACTCTTCATTATGGCTCCTACTATCGAGGTGCTGAAGACATCACACTGACTCTTCATTATGGCCCCTACTATCGAGGTGCTGAAGACATCACACTGACTCTTCATTATGGCTCCTACTATCGAGGTGCTGAAGACATCACACTAACTCTTCTTTATGGCTCCTACTATCGAGGTGCTGAAGACATCACACTAACTCTTCATTATGGCCTCCACTATCAAGGTGCTGAAGACATCACACTGACTCTTCATTATGGCTCCTACTATCGAGGTGCTGAAGACATCACACTGACTCTTCATTATGGCCCCTACTATCGAGGTGCTGAAGACATCACACTGACTCTTCATTATGGCTCCTACTATCGAGGTGCTGAAGACATCACACTAACTCTTCATTATGGCTCCTACTATCGAGGTGCTGAAGACATCACACTAACTCTTCATTATGGCCCCTACTATCGAGGTGCTGAAGACATCACACTGACTCTTCATTATGGCTCCTACTATCGAGGTGCTGAAGACATCACACTAACTCTTCTTTATGGCTCCTACTATCGAGGTGCTGAAGACAGAACAATGGGTGGAAGTTGATGATTATGGTCGTTACTGTTACTGAGGATTCAAGGGGCGGAACTACGAGGTCATCTGCTCATGTATTTGGGTGCGTGTTGAAATTGTCTGATAACCTGTGTTTGTGTGGTGTCTGTAGCAGTATGCATAGCTGTATTTATAGAGCGAGAGAGTGGGAAAATCCATCAAACCCCACACCACTGGCAGCGCCCGAATTCGAACCTTGGATGTGCTGAATTGCCTCGGATACGCTAAGCAGGGATGTTGTTAATCATCATCAACAGTTTATCTGCCTCATGGTCGGTCTGTCCACCTTATCCGGTCTTCAGCAGCACGTTTCCTCAGCTCATACGATTTATCAATCTTGATGGAATCCAGCACCTGAAACCTTCTTCTTCCTCTTCGGATTTTCCCTTGGACTGTCCCTTCTAATGCACTTGTTCAATCCAATTCATTTTTCTTTTCCTTGTATTTTTTAGCATCATCCTTTCTTCTCATACTTTCTTTAATACTTCCTCATTTCTCTCTTTGTCCTTCCAACTTATGCTCACCATTCTCCTCCATAGACACATTTCGAAAGCCTCTATTCTTCTCTCGTCTTCTTTCCTAAGCGTCCAAGTCTCCGCTCCATACATCGCTACATTCCAAACAAAACATTTCACTAATCTCTTCCTTAGGCTTACTTTCATTGCTCCAAAAAATAATTTTCTTTTCTTACTGAAGGCTTTCCTGCTATTGCAATCCTTGTTTCTATTTCTTTAGTGCACATCCTTTCTTGTGTGACCCAACTTCCCAGGTATTTACAACTATCCACTTGTTCAATTTCATCTTCTAATTTTATTGTATTTTTTCACCTTTTCCACCTATGACCATACTTTTTTTTCTCATTTATTTTAATTCCATATATTTTACAAATTTTATCTAGGTCTTTCAAAATTTGTGTCGCCCGTCTTTCACTCTCACCCATAACCACAACATCACTTTTTTTTTTTTTTTTTTTTTTTTTTTTTTTTTAGCGTATGGCTTTTAGCGCCGGGAGTGTCCGAGGACATGTTCGGCTCGCCAGTTTTTTGTAGCTGCTTCCAGACGGACACCCAATGGGTGAGCTACAAGTACCGTTGGGGAGGAACGTTAGAAGGGAGGGTCGAGGAGTTGGAAGGTAGCGGCTGTGGCCTATAGGTAGGGACCAACCCCGGCATTTGCCTGGAAGGAAGATGGGAAACCACAGAAGACTATCTTCAAGGTAAAGACGACCCTATGCCATTCGTCGACCCACGTCCATCGTTCTCGACACCAGGCCAGCCTTACACTTCTTTTTCCATCAAAACATTCTTTAATAATTTCTTCAAAATATATATTAAACTAGCAGAAGTACCCATTCTTCGAACTGTCTTCGGTATTAATAACCAGACGTTATCAATTGAGCTACTATTGCAATGGTTAGGGGCTTTCAACCTATTTGTCGACAAAGAAAAATGATCAGTTAAAATGTGCCCTCAAACTAAATTTACCTAACGTGTACTTCCTGACATGAAAATAAAATTGAAAACCTCGTAGACGAAACGCAATACACGTCACTTAAAAACGGATCCTCGCCGTTATGTCACGTCCCCATCCATAGGAAGACTCTTTTAATAAATTATGAAGGCTTGTGGTGCATGAATATTCAGTTTTTTTTTATTTGGCCTCGAATGGCCCAAATTCCCAAAGGCAGCAAAAAAACTATTTCAATTCAGGAATTTTTGAAAATAATGTTGCTGTTTGGAGATATAATAGAGCTTCTGTACGACATATCTCACGTGTAAGTCGTGTGAAATAAATCTAGGGTACCCCTTGACCCCCTTAAGCGCATTGATGAATTTTACAGTTTTAGTTGGTTCCGTGATAACCTTATCGCCATTTGCAAAACTTTCACAGAAATGTAATAAATGGAGTGGCATTACTTCTTGCAGAAATAGTTGGAAAGTTGGATGTCACCTCTGAGATTCTGTTGCCATGGCTACCGGCTTGCATTCCTTCATTAGTTTATTAAATGAAATTAGTTTTCTGGTAATATCTCAGAAACTGATGGTTTTGAGCCTTAAAATGTAGTTTTCGGGGACCCTTTACGGCTCTTTAGGGGCTCCGAGTTTTGTTTCTGACACCAAGGGCCTGAAAATGAGATTTGTCTCGTCGTTGTACGCCGTAATATTATAATAATAATAATAATAATAATAATACCGGGTGAGTTAGCCGTGGTGGTTACGGCATGACTGATGGCAGTCGCTCACATCCGGGAGGCGAGGAGGTTCGAATCCCCCCGCCGGCAACCTTGAAGATGGTCTTCTGTGGTTTCCCATCTTCCTTCCAGGCAAATGCCGGGGTTGGTCCCTAACTATAGGCCACAGCCGCTACCTTCCAACTCCTCGTCCTTAAAATTCCAACTTCCCTCCTTCCCTCCCCAACGGTACTTGTAGCTCACCCATTGGGTGTCCGTCTCGAAGCAGCTACAAAACTGGCGAGCCGAACATGTCCTCGGACACTCCCGGCACTAAAAGCCATACGCTAAAAATAAAAATAATAAAAAAAATAATAATAATATAACAATATAGGGATGGAGATATAATAGACCTTCCGTACCACTCCCGCACGTGTAAATCGCGTGAAAAAAAATCTAGAGTAATCCTTGACCCCCTTAAGCGGCGTTTTCATCTTTTTAAACATAAAGTTCATTTAGTTCAGATAAAACTACAATTTTAATGGTTTACATAATAAATGTTATAATGAAATTAGTTATCTACTTGTTTTTTTTACTTACTTCTTTTAAGATTCATTAAAAAATCAAATGGGTTTCGAACTTGATTAATTAATTTGTTCTTGGAGATCAGTGATCACTGTGTTACACATATTTTTATATTATAATGCTAACGACTATCTTTTGCGTAATTGAAGAACTGTGTTCAATTTGAATTAAGTTGTCCTACACGGTGAAATGAAATTACACAAAATGTACTTAATTACTGGCTTATTTGTTGAAAAATATACAAACTTCTCTAAAACAACTCACCCCAAGTAATCTTCGTGTTCAAATTTACATAGCTTCTAACTTCGTTCAATTGTTTCAATAACCTCAAGATGGCCGCTGTGCCAAATATTTCACCGGCATTCTATATCTCTGAAACTATTACCGGTATCACCCCGAAATTTTGTACGTAGCCTGAAAGTTTATCTATGAGACTTTCAAATACCGGTTAACTACAAAACGAACATGGCGGCCAAGCGAAGTTGAAAGTTTTAAATATACTTTTTTCGCAATTTAATAATCCAAACGCAATGAAACTTGGTACAGCAAATGTTTATACACATTGTAATGCACTGATATTTAATTTAGTTCAATTGTTTACATAACCTCAATTTGGCGCCTGTGCGAATTTTAAAATTAAGTTTTTATTTCTTGTGTCGTTATCATGCGATCGAAGTGAAAGTTTGAATAATGAACCTATGCAAAAATTTTCCTCTATTGGTACATGAATCTATGGCCTATACATATAACAATCCAACATGGCGACCATCCGAAATATTTAGACTGTTCTCAATATCTACGAATCTATTACAGCAATCAAACTGATTTTTCTAATGTTCATAGGGGCTATGAACATAAGTTCACCTATGACCTATAGGACTTTCAATAACCTGGTGATCACAAATCCAACATGGCGGCGATGCGAACTATAAATATTCGCATGGACGTTTCTCGCAATTTGACCATCCGAGTGCAGTGACACTTGGTCCAGTAAATCCTTATACAAATGTTAATCCACTGGCATCTAATTTATTTCAATTGTTTCCATAACCACAAGATGGCAGCTGTGCGAAATTTTAGAATCTTGTTTTTAGCCTATTTTCATTTTATGAAAAAAAAATAGGCTTATGAGATCAACTTTTGTCCGTGTGTGCGTGTGTGTGTGTGTCCTCCCCCCCCCCCCCCCCCAATAAAACCTAAACAGGTGGAGCGATTTCAATGAAACTCGGGAAGATCATAGCACCATTCTGGCCGATCTCGACCGTGCCCTTCAAATTTAATTCTGTCGCACCAATCCAACATGGCGGCTGTGCGAAATATTTCACCAGCATTCAGTATCTCCGAAACTATTACCGATACCACCCTGACATTTTGTACGGTGATAAAGGGCACTACTAGAAGTTCACCTATGAGACGTTCAAAAACCTGGTAAATACAAAAACAACATGGCGGCCAAGCGAAGTTGAGACTTTTAAATAGGCTTTTCTCGCGATTTAACCATCCAAACGTAATGAAACTTGGTACAGCAAATGTTTATACGCATTGTAATGCATTGCTATTTAATTTAGTTCAATTGTTTACATAACCTCAAGATGGCAGCTGTGCGAAATTTTTAAATCTAGTTTTTACTTCTTGTATCCTAATCATGCGATTGAAGTTTGAATACTACACGTACATAATAATCTTCATGTAACAGTACATAACTCTAAGACCTACATATATAAAATTCCAACGTGGCATCCATCCGCAATATTTAGTCGGTCCTCAATATCTACGAATCTATTACAGCAATCAAACTGAAATTTTGTATGTTGATATTGGCAATTAACATAAGTAGGATATATGAAAATAGGCTTTAGTTCTTCACGGAACTACTTGTTTAATCTCCGTTCAAAGAGAGATTTAGTCAAATATCTCTTTTGGTCTATGTACGCTCTTAAGCTGTTAGTGAAATCTAATCCTATGTTTCGGTCAAAGCCATTTATAAAATACAAGCTGTACCCGGCATGCGTTGCAATGCCAATCAACGAAACTGTTGGCGTTTTAATTTTGTTTCTTGAAGTGCTTTCGGATACATAATATATTTTTTAAATTTCCGTTAACTGTCGCTAAACTTAATAAAATGGATTAACTAAATTAGAAACATCCGCGGGAGCATGCACCACAACTCGCCAAAGTTTCATCGCAATCGGAAGAATGGCATATGAACGCATACGGGATTCTGTTTAATGGATTCGAGTGCCGTCACTCATCTGTTGAATCTACTCGTGCGCTACCTATTGTAAAATGCATGTACTGAAACAGAAATCTTCCCAGGAGTGCACACAACATATCATTCAAGTTTCAACGCTACTGGACGAATGGTATATGAACGCATACGGGACTTTGTAGAAACGCTTCACGCG
This sequence comes from Meconema thalassinum, assembly GCA_946902985.2. Taxonomy (NCBI): domain Eukaryota; kingdom Metazoa; phylum Arthropoda; class Insecta; order Orthoptera; family Tettigoniidae; genus Meconema; species Meconema thalassinum. Next base: position 2,986,125 of record OX336392.1, on the reverse strand, counting down.
TCGTCACCCATTTGTTGTATCTACTCGTGCGCTACCTATTGTAAAATGGATTTTCTAAGTCAATAATAATAATGTTATTGGTTTTACGTCCCTTTTAACTACATTGGCTTTTAGAGACGCCGGGGTGCCGGAATTTTGCCCCGAAGGGGATCTTTAACGTGCCAGTAAATCTACTGACACGACTCCCTCGCATTTGCGCACCCTCAAATGCCAGCTGACTGCGCCAGGTTTCGAACCTGCAACCTTGGGCTCAGCAAGCGAGAACGTTACCCCTGAGCTACGCAGCCAGACTTTCTAAGTCAAAACCTTTCTCTGGAGTATACATAACATCTCATCCAAGTTTCCTCGTTATTGGATAAATGGTATATGGACGCATATGGGACTTAGTTGAAACGCTTCGCACGACGTCGCCCATTTGTTGGATCTATTCATGCGCTGCATATTGTAAAGTGGATTTACTAAGCCAGAAAGCTTTCCTAAACTGTATACAACGTCTCACCCTAGTTTAATCGCTATCGGACGAATGGTATATGAACGCAAACGGGACTTTGTTGAAACAATTCGCACGTCGTCGCTCATTTGTTGAATCTACTCGTGCGCTACCTATTGTAAAATGGATTTACTAAGCCAGACACCTTCCCTGGCGTGTACACAATATCTCACCCTGGTTTCATCGCAATCGGGTGAATGGTATATGAATGCACACCGGTACGGAACTTTGTTGAAACGATTCGCGTGCCATCGCTCATTTGTTGAATCAACTCGTGCGCTACCTTTTATAAGATGCATGTACTGAGCCAGAAACCTTCCATGGATTATACACAATATCTCACTCAAGTTTCATCGCTATCGGACGAATGGTAAACTATATGATCGCATACGGGACTTAGTTGAAACGCTTAACGCGTCGTCACTCATTTGTCGAATCTACTCATGCGCTACCTATTGTAAAGTGGATTCACAAAGCCAGAAACCTTCCCTGAAGTGTACGCAACATCTCATCCAAGTTTCGTAGCAATGGGATGAATGATGTATGAACGCAAGTGGGACTTTTTTGAAACGAATCGTACTCCATTTTGTTGAAGCTACTTGTGCGCTATCTATTGTAAATTGGACTAACTATGCCTATAACCATCCCGGGTGTGTGCAAAACAACTCATAAAATTTTATCGCAATCAGATGAATGGCATATAAACGCATACGGGATTTTTTCAAACGATTCGTTCTCTGTCATTCGTTTGTTTAATATACTCGTGCGCTACCTACTGTGAAATGGATTTACTAAGTTAGAAACCTTCACGTAAGTGTACACAACAACTCATCAAAGTTTGATCGCAATCGATGAATCGTATATGAATGCATACGGGATTTTGTTGAAACTCTTCGCGCGTCGTCGCACATTTGTTGCATCTACTCGTGCGCTACCTATTGAGAAATGGATTTACTAAGTTGAAAGCCTTCCCTGGCGTGTATACAACAACTCATGAAAGTTTCATCGCAATCGGATGAATGGCATATGAACGCATGCGGGATTTTGTTTAAGCGATTCGCGCACCGTCACTCATTTGTTGAATCTACTCGTGCGCTACATATTGGAAGATAGATTTACTAACCCTGAAACCTTCCATGGAGGGAACTCAACGACTCACCAAAGTTTCATCGCAATCGAATGAATGGTATATGAACCGCATACGGAACTTTGTTGAAACGATTCGCGTGCCGTTGCTCATTTGTTGAATCTACACGTGCGCTACCTATTGTAAAATGGATTTTCTCAGCCAGAACCCTTCCCTGGAATGTACACAACTTCTCACCCAAGTTTCATCGCAATCGGATGGGTGGTATATGAACGCATATGAGACATACACACCCACACACCTATATACATACTATCACGTAACATTGATTTTTAGCCTACTTTTCACATTTTGCAAAAATGAGGAAAAAGTACACTGATGAGATCGGGCAAATGTGTGTCTGTCTGTCCTTCTGTATGTCTGGCTGTGTGTGTGTGTGTGTGTCCCCTCCCCCCCCCCCCCCCCCTATCAGCTCCTAAACGGCTGCAGCAATCGAAACAAAATTTGGTAGGAGTAAAGATCGATACCTGAATATCTCACGGCCATATTTGAAAATGATGTCAGTGCTACCAACTGCTGAAAAATCGCAATTGAAATTTCAGCTCCATGTTGGATATCTTGGAAGGTATGAATGGGAGCTCTTTCAAAATTGGCACACGCATAGATAATAATATTCTAGTTTAATTTCCAGGAGGCCATACATGGAAGTGTTGCCAAAATGATTATAAGCCTGCTGATAGGTCCAAATTTTAAATGCATATAACTTCTACACTATCAATTGGATTTCAACCAAATTTCGTGTGTGCTATGTGTACATAAACAGATATGACTGAGCGTATTCTTAAGAGCCACCAGGGCTGTCAACTGATAATAAATCCTCTCAATTTTTTTAAATCCAAATACCCATATATCAGAAAGTATTCAAGCTGACAGCTTTAAACTATGCACACGTATAGTACCTGACATTCTATATTAATTTTGAGTAACTTATATCCGTCAGTGCTACCAACATGATTTTAAGCCTGCTGAGAGGTCCAAATGTAAACACGTGTAACTTCTATACTATCATTAGGATTTCAACCAAATTTCATGTGTGCTATGTGTACCATAACAGCTATGACTATGCCGATTCTTAAACGTAAGCAGCGCTGCCAACTGTTAATAAATACTCTCTATTTTTGCTACCCTTATATCAATATATCAGAAAGTTGGCAAGCCAATAGCTCTAAACTTTGCACACGTATAGTACCTGGCATTCTAGATTAATTTGGAGTAACTAATACAGGCCTACGCCAGTGCTGCCAACATGATTGTAAGCCTGCTGATAGGTTCAATTTTAAAATGCATGTAACTTCTATACTAACTAATGGATTTAATTCAAAATTGACACAACAATAGATCATACTATTTCAGATTATTTATGACCAATACATGCATGTCATTGTTGCCAACATGATTTTACGCGCGCTGTTAGATCCAATGTTTAACTGCATGTAACGTCCATGCCATCCATTGGACTTCAACCAAATTTTGTATTCTGTACCTTAAGAGATGGAACTAAGAATATATTTAGTCACCAGGGCTGCCAACTGTAGTTCTCTATTAGGATGCATTTGCCAGGTATACAGTATTTCGAACTAATTCGAAATTTCGATATTACAGTAGCCTCTCACAAATCCGGACCTCAAAAATCCGGACTCCGGCAAATCCGGACCGCTCAAAAAATATTTTTTGTAATACAAAATCAGTAAAATGTAGGTAACGTGATGCTTAAGCGCCTTCAATTTCTCCGCGACCATTCCGCATTACAAGAATGACGTCAGAATAGTCAGAATGGTGACAAATGAAGATTGTTTGGAAGAAGAGGAACTACCTGAGAGCAACATAAACCTGATTCCACATTCAGAAGGATTTAAAATGTTGGACCGAGCCCTAGAGTACATTACTCAGCAGGATGGAATATCTTCAGCTGACATCATTTGTTTAATGAAGTTAAGAGACATTGCGGCAAGAAAACGTGCTGAAACTGTGAAGCAGAAAAATATTCAAGACTTTTTCAAGCATGTGTAAGTTTGTTTTTACACACTGTTTCTGATGATTTATTTTCATTTATTTTGCATACTGTAGTACTGTAATGTAAATTCTTAAGTCTTATTAAAGTTGTTCAATACTATTAACCATCTATTTTTTCTACCCCTGTGTTCAGTTAATTGCAGTTCAGAACTGTTTTATGCGAGTAACAATAAAGTACACATATCGGCACGGAGTGGCGGCGATCGCGGCACGCAAACCACTGCCGCGACCGACGTCACTCTGTCTCCGGGAAATCCGGATTTTTCGGAATCCGGATCGGCCGTCCGCCACATTGGTCCGGATTTTCGAGAGTCTACTGTACTAACTTAATTTCGTCATTATTCTTGATAGATCCATATTGATTAATCATTGGCATAAATCTTACATTTTAAGAAAAGTAGGCTCTTTAGTTCGTCACGGAACTTCTTGTTATATATATATAGATTTTCCATTTATGAAAAACTAGGCTTATGAGATCTCCTTTTGTCCCCCCTAATAAAATCTAAACGGCTGGAGCGATTTCAATGAAACTCGGTAAGTTCATAGCACTATAACGGACGCCCCCGACAGCGCCCTTCAAATTTTGTTACGTCTCACCAATTCAACATGGCGGCTGTGCGGAATATTTCACCAGCATTCAATATCTCCGAAACTATTACCGATATCACCCTGAAATTTTGTACGGTGATAAAGGTAACTACTAGAAGTTCACCTATGTGACTTTTGAAACCCTGGTAACTACAAAACCAACATGGCGGTAAGCGAAGTTGCGACTTTTAAATGGACGTTTCTCGCGATTTAACCAACCAAACGCAATGAAACTTGGTACAGCAAATGTTTATACACATTGTAATGCACTGGTATTTAATTTAGTTCAATTGTTTACATAACCTCAATTTGGTGGCTGCGCGAATTTTAAAATTAAGTTTTTATTTCTTGTGTCGTTATCATGCGATCGAAGTGAAAGTTTGAATAATGAACCTACGCAAAAATTTTCCTCTATTGGTACATGAATCTATGGCCTATACATATAACAATCCAACATGGCGACCATCCGAAATATTTAGACGGTTCTCAATATCTACGAATCTATTACAGCAATCAAACTGATAGGGGCTATGAACATAAGTTCACCTATAGGACTTTCAATAACCTGGTGATCACAAATCCAACATGGCGGCGACGCGCAGTATAAATATTCACATGGACGTTTCTCGCAATTTGACCATCCGAGTGCAGTGACACTTGGTCCAGCAAATCCTTATTACAGGGTGGGGCAGAATGGACTCCCTGATTTGAAGGATGAATTGTGAAAGAACAAATAAAGATAATCTCAAAACGTTTTTATTTCCAAAACTACATTCAATGCCATTTTATTCTCGTTTGGTTGTGAAAATTAGTTCATCCAGGTGACGATCTTGGCGAGCGATGCACATGTTGAGTCGTTCAAAAAAGTTTCCGAAAACTTTTCTCAGCATATCTTCTGATATTCCAGCGACGACATCTGTAATTGCCTCCTTAAGGGCTTCCAAGGTCCTTGGTCGAACTTTGTAAACCTCAGCTTTGAGTTAACCCCAAAGAAAAAAATCGCATGGGCTCAAATCCGGGGAGCGAGGGGGCCATGGAACATCGCCACGTAAGGAGATCAGGCGGCCGGGAAACAGTCTTTGCAGGATTTGTCGTGAACGAAGGGCGGTATGAGCCGTAGCACCGTCCTGATGAAACCAAAAGGCTTGTGTGTCATATTGCTGACCATACTCTTCCAATTTAGGTTGAAAAAAGTTCTCTAGCATGTCACAATAACGCTCAGAGGTAACAGTAACAGTTAGACCTTGAGATACAAAAAAGTAAGGCCCAATTATGCCTATGGAGGACACGGCGCACCAAACTGTCACTTTGGGGCTATGAAGAGGTCTTTGGTGGAGTTGACGAGGATTTTCAGTCGCCCAGTAACGAAAATTTTGCTTATTTACTGTGCCGGAGAGGTGAAAATGCGCTTCATCGCTGGACCACAGAATAGCGTCAGGTTGCACAGAGGTTAAAATTGCATTACAAGCATCTGTACGTTTCACCCAGTCTTGTGGACTCAATTCTTGAACGACCATCATCTTGTAGGGGTGTAAATTAAGGTCAGTGCGTAAAATTCGCCTTACCGTTCTGGACGATATTCCAAGGGCAGCAGCATGTTTCCGCGCAGAGCGCCACGATGTTTTCAGGTGTCCTCACACTTTTAGGTCGCCCAGCTGTTTTTTTAGGAAGTGCAGATCCTGTCGCCCGTACACTATGAATCCATTTCCTAATGGTTTTAGCATCAGGAACCTTATCATGACGAGCCAAACCAAACCGCCTACGAAAAGCCCTCTGTGTCGCCACCACACTATCATTGTTTTTAAAGATCGTTTCAACGACAAAGCCTCTATGCTCACCAGACCACTGCATGGCGACTACTGAAAATGGCATCGTTTCCCCGACCTAACGCCACTATCTCCACTCCGCTAACGCACCTGCGCGCTCTACAGTGAGTGTTTGAAACTAGGGAGTCCATTCTGCCCCACCCTGTACAAATGTTAATCCACTGGCATCTAATTTATTTCAATTGTTTCCATAAGCACAAGATGGCAGCTGTGCGAAATTTTAGAATCTCGTTTTTAGCCTATTTTCATTTTATGAAATCAACTTGTGTGTGTGTATGTCCCCCCCCCCCCTAATGTGGAGCGATTTCAATGAAACTCGGGAAGATCATAGCACCATTCTGGACGACCTCGACCGTGCCCTTCAAATTTTATTCTGTCGCACCAATCCAACATGGCGGCTGTGCGAAATATTTCACCAGCATTCAGTATCTCCGAAACCATTACCGATATCACCCTGAAATTTTGTACGGTGATAAAGGGCACTACTAGAAGTTCACCTATGAGACGTTCAAAAACCAGGTAACTACAAAAACAACATGGCGGCCAAGCGAAGTTGAGACTTTTAAATAAGCATTTCTCGCGATTCAACAATCCAACCGTAATGAAACTTGGTACAGAAAATGTTTATACGCATTGTAATGCACTGGCGTCCAATTTAGTTCAATTGTTTACATAACCTCAAAATGGTGGCTGTGCGAAATATTTCACTGGCATTCTATATCTCCGAAACCATTACAGATATCACCCTGAAAATGTGTACGGTGATAAAGGGCACTGATACAAGTTTATCTATGTAACTTTCAAAAACCTGTTAATTAAGTACAAAACGAACATGGCGGCCAAGCGAAGTTGAAACATTTTAATAGACTTTTCTCTCGATTTAACCATCTGAGCGCAGTGAAATGTGGTACAATAAATGATTATACATATTGTAATGCAATGGCATCTAATTTAGTTCAATTGTTTACATAGCCTCAAGATGGCGGCTGTGCGAAATTTTAAAATTAAGTTAAGTTAATTCGGCGGTTCTCAATATCTACGAATCCTTTACAGCAATAAAATTGTTTTTTTTAATGTTCATAGAGGCTATGAACATAAGTTCACCTATAGGTCTTCCAGTAACCTTGTGAGCACAAATCCAACATGGCAGCGACGCGAAGTATAAATACTTAAATGGACGTTTCTCGTGATTTAACCATCCGAGTGCAGTAAAACTTTGCACGTTAAATGATTATACAAATATTAATCCACTGGCATCTAATTCATTTCAATTGTTTTGATAACCACAAGAGGGCAGCTGTGCGAAATTTTAAAATCTCGTTTTTACTTCTTGTGTCCTAATCATGCGATTGAAGTTTGAATACCACACATACACAATAATCTTCATGTAATAGTACATACTTAAGAATCCAACCTGTGGATCATCTGAAATATTTAGACGGTTCCCAATATCTACGAATCTATCACAACAATCAAACTGAAATTTTGTATGCTGATAGAGGCAATTGACATGAGTAGGATACATGAAAATAGGCTGTATAGTTCTTCACGGAACTACTTGTTATTCTTGTGTCCTAATCATGCGATTGAAGTTTGAATACTACACGTACACAATAATCTCCATGTAAGAGTACATAACTCTAAGACCTACACATTAAAAAATCCAACATGGCGACCATCCAAAATATTTCGTCGGTTCTCAATATCCACGAATCTATTACAGCAATCAAACTGAAATGTTGTATGTTGATAGTGGCAATTAACATGAGTAGGATATATGAAAATAGGCATTAGTTCTTCACGGAACTACTTGTTCATCATTTAAGATCAACAAAGCTGGATCCTTATTTAAAGAGTTTGCCAATTTTGGCTCTTTATTTTCTGTTCAAGATTGACTTTTAACATCAAATCTATCAGGTGCAATCTCATCGTGAGAATATACTTTTATTTCAGTAGGTTCTGATAACAACATGTTCCCGAACAGAACGACCACTTTCAGGTTCACCTTTATCTTCTTTATCGTTCTTTTCTTCCACTGGCAAACTATTAGTTTAAATAAACCATTCTAGTTTTTATTTGTTTGTTTGTTTGTTTGTTTGTTTGTTTTAGAACACGTTCTCGTTCTGGAAGTTTCAGTTTTGTTCGTTTTTTGTATTCAGCATCACTGAGTCTCTTCCTACCGTCACTCATAGCCGCTAGTAGTGAGCAGCCTACTTGTTAAAAACTGTTGTTATGTTTTGCAATACTCCAAACTACATTCTACACTAACACACAACGCTCAACACAATCATCAACGATCCCACACTCACACAACACTAGAGCCACTGGTCCTTCCACCAACCGTGTTGCCAGATCGGCTACAGTGTTGTCAGATCGAATCGCTGTGGTTGTGCCAGTTGTCAAACCAAATTAGATTGCACTTACAAAAAAGTTATAATACAAGATTACGTTCTGTGAATTTGTATTACGTTTTATTTTTAGAAAGTAGGCTATGGAGAAGGACTAAAACATATTTTTAAGTAACATGTACCGTATTCTTAAATTCGTACAGAAAATATCAACGTCAGAAATACCAGGCGCGAATTCAAAGGGGGGGGGGGGGTTCACGGGGGTCAGGACCCCCCCCCCCCCGCCCAAACGGAGACCAAATTTTTTTGAAAACTCAAAAAACGAAAACACAATAACCAGACAAATAAAACTAACGAATTTTAAGTGAAAACCAGTTTTTTTTTTCATTTTATTCAATACTGAAAATATATTTATTGCAATTATTATGTTCTGTTTCAACTGTACATATTTACAACTTCATACCTGTTATATAAAAACGATTATTTATATAACAAAATCAACTCGTCTATTTTGTTTAGCAAACCTTGTGATTACCGAATCAATGTCTATAGTGATGCCACGATTAATGTGCAGCAATGCACGGATAGGAATTTGGGGCTTTTTTTGGCACCAAACATTTTTGCCGACGTCCAAACTGCAAGCTTGGTTGGCAATTTAAGCTGTGACATTCTCCCTTTGTCGGTATCAACTCGACTTGTCGAAACTGTAACGTACCTTGATCCTTTTCTCGAAGCTCGATTTAAAAGTCGCAAAACACGTCTTTGCAATTTGTACGAATATTTTTGGTGCGCTAAACGCCTCAAATTTCTATCCATGTAGCTTGCAAAAAACAAATGGTCTTGTTTTGTACGTTTGGTTATTTTGTGATTGCGTTGTTAGTGATACCATTTTTCTTAACAATTTCGATTCTGTGACACCCCCCCCCAAAGCCAAACCATAGATCCGCGCCTTCATTTTAACTTTTGAATAATTTGCCAACTGCCGCTCTAGGCTACAGCCCTGCCCTACCGCCACTGAGGGCACAGTGAATCAGGGGATACAACTGGGGAGTATGACTAGCACTTCGCCCAGGCGGACTCGCCTCACAGGGGAAGAGTGGAAGGGATAGACAAGGAAGGGGGAAGGAGGCGGTCGTGGCCTCCGGTATTTGCCCGAAGACGAAGTGGGAAACCATGGAAAACCACTTCGAGGATGGCTGAGGTGGGAATCGAACCCCCTCTACTCATTTGGACCACCCGAGGCTGAGTAGACCCCGTTCTAGTCCCCATACCACTTTCCAAATTTCGTGGCAGAGCCGGGAATCGAACCGCAGACTTCCGGGGTGGCTGCTACACCACGGAGGCTACCTGCGCGTATGTTAAATGCGCAGTCTTGTAGCCCCATGTACTTTAGTGTGTGTCTCTGTGATGTCTGTACTAGTGTGTGTATTAGGAATTGAGGAAGGAGTTAGGTACAATCCCGGCATTCGCCTGGAGTAGAACGGGGAAACCACTTCCAGGATGGTTGAGGTAGAAGTGGAACCCACCTCTTCTCAGGTCACTTGTCTACCCCCTTAGTTAAATCGAGGCCACTTCCGGTGTAGGCTACAAGGTGATGACAATAGGAAGAAAGCCGTACCGGAGAACTATGTCAAGGGTATGGCCTTGCAAGAGGAGCATAAAGTGTAGGCCTAAGCTATTTAGTAGTAAGGGGCAGATGACCTCGTAGTTCCGTCCCTTAAAACAACAATAACTAACTATTTAGTAGGATCTGTCATCACCACATTGTCACTAGAAGCATGTTAATTTTCAGTCACCCACTCCCTCCTCGTTCCCAATCAAGAAAGCAGTCAGTATAATAACACAGGTTCATGGTAGACAATTTGCAATGTTCGCCGCTGTTTTTAAATGTTGTTATATTCGAAATTAAAATGAATATTTGTGTTGTTTACAATCTACTGTCTTTATTTCTTTAAAGCTCGTGTGAAGAATAGTTGTTACTCGACATTGACATTTGCCCACAGCGACACCTCAACAACATGGGTTATCAGACGTCGCAGTAACAGCCCACCCGCAGTCAGTACAATAACACAGGCTAATGTTCAAGGACTTGGTACGATCAGTGATATTATTATACTAATAATTATTATTATTATGATTATTTTCCTCTAGCGATTAATCCTCATTTTCTAAAATGTATTTTTGTGATTGTATGACTGAATTGTTTCGTATAATTGTAATTTGCCACCATGGACAGCGTCCACACACATTCAAGTACACGGGGATAATAACCACGCTGTTTCAAGCCCCTATTTGAACAAATGTACTAAAATACATTTGCGTCCTAGAACTCGGATCGAAAAGCCAGACGGGTTCGAGTCCAAGGCTACCAGCTGGTAGGGGGCGGGGCACCGCCACGTTTTGACACACGCACACCCTACTATGATCGTCCTGAAAATAACAAATAATTGTGCATGTCTATACACTGTAGGAGGGTACGTGTTAGCATCTGTGAAGGATCGATCCAAGTGAAACGTCATGGGTCGCTACAAGGTATGTAGAACGGAAACTGACTGTTATCACAATAGCGGTCCCGCTCCCATAGTGCGTTCGATGCGACGGAAGACAAATGTCATACATCAAAATTAATTTGTTACAAAATTAAATTTATTATACAATGCGGCCAAATTGCAAAATGAGTTTGCTTGTGAGAATGCACACTGAACATCCGTATGGCGCCGCAAACACTTTGAGAAATAATTAAATTGAGGAGATATTTACCGGAGATAACTCGACTTCCCCTTCACTGGATCTTTTTCCTTGAATTCGAGGATTCTTGTCAGCAAGCTTTGGCGAGTTCATGCCGATACGTGTCTGTCACTTGGTCACACGCGTACATATTGACTGGCCTCGGTCAGCAATACTGCGCAACTGTCGTGTGCTCTGCTCAGCGTTGCCAGCGGTGTGAGGCGAGGCGTCCAAGTACTACGTTAGTCGTTTACAAACACACATCCTATTTATAGGATCCAAGAATGTACAGCTTAATTCGCTTAGGGAAGACAACTTACTGCAATGTAATACATGGCCACAAATAAAGAGGGCGTGTGTATAATTGCTGGAGGTTACAGCTTCATTGCCCTCGATACCATACCTTATCGATCCACCGAAGACTGGCAGAAATAAAAATTACAATTTGTATGTCGCAATTTACTATTGTCCATGCCCATGCTATTCTGATAAGTAAGGACTAATTAAGGTAACAGTTCTATCAAGCGTTTCAAAATAGTAATCAACAAGATGTACATGTACCGGTAACCTACTTCCTCCTAAATAGGCTTAGGCTTGCATGGGTATAGCTCCTTAAAGCAGAATACTGTATAAGACTCCTCGTTTCATAAGTTTTGTTGTAATTTCACTATTGCATCCCGAGGAATTGATTCTATCCATCTACCAATTTGCGCTGTGCCTCGTCATAATAGTGGATATTCTCTATCCTGTCTGGAATTTTTGCCTATTTTTTTTTTCTCGGACTAGCTCGTTAACATTTGGGAGACTGGTGACAGCGGTTAGCAATTGCTCGCAGTACATTGTTCTCCTTGGAGCAAGGTAGGCTGCTGTCCACTTGCGGACACAAATGAACATTAAACAGCTGATAAGAAAAATAAACTATCTGAACCAGTACGCAAATTCCAAAACAATTAGTTATTTTAAAAAATACTTGTTGGCCTTTGTCCTTTATAGCCATGGGGCCAGCTTCGATTTAATTTATTTTTACTCAAATGTTGTGTCTTGGTATGAGGAAATATTGTAATATAGGCAGGGCCGTATGCGCCCTAGGCCCATGGGTACCATCATGTAGGAGGGAGAATTTAGACCTGATGTATTACATCACACATACAACTACAGCCCATGTGACGAATGATGTTAATATTCAAGACTTCAATTTTCTCCTAATAAATCATAAAACATTCCGGTTCCAAAGCTGAAGTCAAAAAATCTGCTGTTGCAAAACATTTGTTGGAAAATAATGGCTACAATATACAGTAGAACCTCGGTAATCCGAGGTAATTGGGACCAAAATGAGATCGAATTTGGGAAATCTCGGATTACACTAAGCTACGAAATATTAAGACCTTTACTTTAAAATTAGATGCACAAGAACCTTGTGTTTAAATATTCTTACAGTAAACGGCATTATTTCAACTCCGCCATTGCCCGGTCCCAAGTCCGGGATGAGAAAGGAGGAGGGTTCGATGGCAGGCTTAACAACAAGCCGGTCGGTAAAACAAATTCTGTTGTATCTCAATGCACTGGCTAGAATAAATATTACGGATGAAACTGCTAGGGCGTTCCCCGCTGTAGGCGACGCGCATCATCATCGCCCGAATGGTGTGAGAAATGTGCAAGGGCTCCCCACTCAAGGACGGGGTGGGCTAAAGAAGCGAGTCCAACAAATCAGAATGGCAACCATTAACATTGGTACTCTTACGAGTCGAAGCCGAGAACTTGCAGATACCTTGAAGAACCGACAAGTAGATATTGCCTGCATCCAGGAAACCAAATGGTCTGGCTCAAAATCCAAGGATATTGGTGAAGGATACAAATTATTCTACCACGGAAAGATATCAGGCAGGAATGGCGTAGCTATAGCTGTGAGTACAAAGTTCAGAGATCATGTCTCTGAAGTAAACCGTCTTTCTGACCGATTGATGTCTATTAAGATCGACACTGGTACGAAAACCTTACGTGTGGTTTCATGTTATGCTCCACAAACTGGGTGCACGGATGATGAGAAGGATGAATTTTGGAACAACCTCGAAACTTACCTACAGTTTGTTGAAGAAGAACTCCTGTTCATTGGTGGTGACTTAAATGGCCACGTTGGAGGGAATAGAAATGGTTTCGAGATAGTACATGGTGGACAAGGCTTTGGAGAGCGAAATGAGGATGGAAACAGAATCCTGGAATTTGCTGAGGCCTTAGACTTAGCTGTGACTAACACCTTTTACAAAAAGCGACCATCGCACCTCATTACCTACAGTAGTGGTGGAAGAAATACGCAGATTGATTATTGGCTGGTACGAAGGAGTGATCTGAAGTTTGTCACTGATGTAAAAGTCATACCATCAGACATTATTGCACCCCAACATCATCTGCTTCTCCTCAATTTTAGGATTCGCCTTGATCTCGGCAAGAAAAGTCTTAAATCTACATCGGAACGAATTAAATGGTGGAAATTAAAACAACATCACATCCAGCTGAAAACATCTATAGGTTCTTTATCTATGCCAGAACAAGGTCAACACGTTGATGAAATCTGGGCAAAGGCCTCTACACATATTACGACTTGTGCTACTGACATCATGGGTAAATCAAAACCTGGACGCAGTTTTATCAATAAAGAGATATGGTGGTGGAATTCTCATGTCCAAGATGCCATCAGGATGAAGAAGTTAGCGTATAAGACCTGGCTCCAATCGAGACTGGATCTTGATCGTCAGCAATATAGAAGATTGAAGTCGGTGGCAAAACAGGAAGTGGCAAAGGCTAAAGCAGACCATTACAAGAGCATGTACGAAGAGCTCAACACACCAGAAGGAGCAAATAATATCTACAGACTAGTGAAGAATCGCCATCGTTCCACTCAAGATGTTGGACATGTTATGATCATTAAGAATGAAAATCAACAACCTCTACGGAAACCTAATGAGATCCTTAACCGATGGAAACAGCACTTCGAAAATATTAGCAACGAAGAATTTCCGCATCCGCCACTACCAGCTGTGGATCCTGTACTTGGTCCAGTACCAGCCATCACGGTTGCCGAAGTGGAGACCGCTATGAAGAAAATGAAAAATGGAAAGGCAACTGGACCGGATGATCTCCCATCGGAGGTGTGGAAGATGCTTGGATCACAAGCAGCTCAGTTTCTAGCAGATCTCTTCAACAAGATCATCAATGAAAACGAAGCTCCTCTTACTTGGCTCAGCAGTGTAACAATACCAATATGGAAAGGTAAAGGAGATGTGCACAACTGCTCAAATTATCGACCGATTCGCCTGCTTTGCCACACTATGAAGATATTTGAGCGTATCGTGGATACACGCCTTCGTGACATAATCAAGATTGCCTCAAACCAGTGTGGTTTTATGAAAGGTACAGGGACAATCGATGCTATTCACGCCGCTCGTCTTTTGATGGAAAGGCACCTAGAAAAGCGGAAACCACTCCATATAGCCTTCTTGGATCTTGAAAAGGCCTTCGACAGGGTACCTCGTGATCTAATATGGTATGCACTACGACAGCATGGGGTACCAGAAGCATATGTTCAATGGGTTCAGCTTCTTTATCGGAATGTCACCAGCTATGTCCGATGTGCTTCAGGAAACTCCGCAACTTTTCCCATCCGAGTTGGTGTTCATCAGGGGTCCGTTTTGTCCCCGCTCCTGTTCATCATCTGTCTTGACACCATCGCAGCCGATCTACTGCAACCACATCCCTGGACCTTGCTCTATGCTGACGATATCATTGTAGCCTGCAAGTCTCGCCAAGAATTGGAACAACATGTTCAATGTTGGAAAACTGCACTAGACACCCATGGCCTACGACTTAATATTGGGAAGACAGAGTATATGGAGTGTGGAGTACCAAGTGAAGGATCTATTCACATTGATGGCACTGAACTCCGAAAATCATCTGCATTCAAATACTTGGGTACGCTAATCTGTTCAGATGGCCGAACACTCCCAGATGTCCGAAACAGAGTCAACGCTGCATGGCTGAAATGGCGCCAAGTTACTGGAGTCCTTTTTGACCGGAATGTGCCACTATATCTGAAGTCGAAAATTTACAGAACCATCGTTCGACCAGTAGCACTGTACGGTACTGAATGCTGGCCAGTAACGAAGAGACATGAACAACAACTACATGTCATGGAGATGAAGATGATTCGCTGGACACAGGGACTTACTAGACTGGACCACATCAGGAATGACAATGTTCGAGCTACATTTGGTGTGGCTCCAATCCATGAAAAAATGCGGGAGAGCCGTCTGCGTTGGTATGGCCATGTACTGCGTAGCAATCACTCTTCAGTCGCGAGAACTGCACTTGACATCAGTCCAGAAGGCCGACGACCACGAGGGCGACCGAGAAAGCGCGGCTGGATACTATGCGGGAGGACATGCAACTAGTGAATGCCACAACTAGAGACGCTCAAGATCGAGCAGTATGGAAGAAAAAGTGCAGAAAAGCAGACCCTGCAATAAAGCGGTATTAATGCTAGGAAGATGATGATGATGAAACGGCATTATTTCATCAGTTATCGTATTATGTGTTGCAGTTGGGCTTTGTTTCAGAAATACAAAACAATATTCTACAAAAGAAATGCAAATATGTAGATATTTACTTAAAAGTACAGTCCGAGCAGACACTGGCTAGTTGGCGGGAAGGAGGTAGCGGGAAGAATTGTAAACAACGCATTCGCGCATCTCCGCCAAAGACCTTGGGAAAGCTATGCGTCTCACTGTCATCCACCTCGGATTAAACGGGGGCTCGGATTACCGGGGATTGGATTACCGGGGTTCTACTGTACTGTAAATTGGAAAACTGTCAACATTTTGGAAAGTATAATTTAAATCATAAAATTATACGAAATACGTGTATTTTAGTCTATAACATTTTTATGGACATTTTCTGACAAAAAAAATTGCGGTAATTTTGCGCCTCACAGCATGGTGCGCCCCTAGGCCGGGGCCTATTGGTAAATCCAGCGCCTCTAGGCCGGGGCCTATTCGTAAATCCAGCGCCCCTAGGCCGGGGTCTATTGGTAAATCCAGCGCCTCTATGCCGGGGTCTATTGGTAAATCCAGCGCCCCTAGGCCGGGGTCTGTTGGTAAATCCAGCGCATCTAGGCCGGGGCCTATTGGTAAATCCAGCGCTCCTAGGCCGGGGTCTTATGGTAAATCCAGCGCCTCTAGGTCGGGGTCTGTTGGTAAATCCAGTGCCTCTAGGCCGGGGCCTGTTGGTAAATCCAGCGCTCCTAGGCCGGGGTCTATTGGTAAATCCAGCGCCTCTAGGCCGGGGTCTGTTGGTAAATCCAGCGCCTCTAGGCCGGGGTCTATTGGTAAATCCCGCGCCTCTAGGCCGGGGCCTATTGGTAAATCCAGCGCCTCTAGGCCGGGGCCTATTGGAAATCCAGCGCCTATAGGCCGAGGTCTATTGGTAAATCCAGCGCCTCTACGCCGGGGTCTATTGGTAAATCCAGCGCCCCTAGGCTGGGGCCTATTGGTAAATCCAGCGCCTCTAGGCCCGGGTCTGTTGGTAAATCCAGCGCCTCTAGGCCGGGGTCTATTGGTAAATCCAGCGCATCTAGGCCGGAGCCTGTTGGTAAATCCAGCGCCTCTAGGCCGGGGGCTGTTGGTAAATCCAACGCCTCTAGGCTGGGGTCTATTGGTAAATCCAGCGCCTCTAGGCCGGGGCCTGTTGGTAAATCCAGCGCCTCTAGGCCGGGGCCCATTGGTAAATCCAGCGCCTCTAGGCCGGGGCCCATTGGTAAATCCAGCGCCCCTAGACCGGGGTCTGTTGGTAAATCCAGCGCCTCTAGGCCGATGTCTATTGGTAAATCCAGCGCCCTCTAGGCCGGGGCCTGTTGGTAAATCCAGTGCCCCTAGGCCGGGGCCTATTGGTAAATCCAGCGCCCCTAGGCTGGGGCCTATTGGTAAATCCAGCGCCTCTAGGCCCGGGTCTGTTGGTAAATCCAGCGCCTCTAGGCCGGGGTCTATTGGTAAATCCAGCGCCTCTAGGCCGGAGCCTGTTGGTAAATCCAGCGCCTCTAGGCCGGGGGCTGTTGGTAAATCCAACGCCTCTAGGCTGGGGTCTATTGGTAAATCCAGCGCCTCTAGGCCGGGGCCTGTTGGTAAATCCAGCGCCTCTAGGCCGGGGCCCATTGGTAAATCCAGCGCCTCTAGGCCGGGGCCCATTGGTAAATCCAGCGCCCCTAGACCGGGGTCTGTTGGTAAATCCAGCGCCTCTAGGCCGATGTCTATTGGTAAATCCAGCGCCCTCTAGGCCGGGGCCTGTTGGTAAATCCAGTGCCCCTAGGCCGGGGCCTATTGGTAAATCCAGCGCCCCTAGGCCGGGGTCTGTTGGTAAATCCAGCGCCTCTAGGCCGGGGTCTGTTGGTAAATCCAGCGCCCCTAGGCCAGGGTCTATTGGTAAATCCAGCGCCTCTAGGCCGGGGTCTGTTGGTAAATCCAGCGCCCCTAGGCCGGGGCCTGTTGGTAAATCCAGCGCCTCTAGGCCGGGGTCTATTGGTAAATCCAGCGCCTCTAGGCCGGGGCCTATTGGTAAATCCAGCGCCCCTAGGCCGGGGTCTGTTGGTAAATCCAGCGCCTCTAGGCCGGGGTCTGTTGGTAAATCCAGCGCCCCTAGGCCGGGGTCTATTGGTAAATCCAGCACCTCTAGGCCGGGGTCTGTAGGTAAATCCAGCGCCCCTAGGCCGGGGTCTATTGGTAAATCCAGCGTCTCTAGGCCGGGGTCTATTGGTAAATCCAGCGCTCCTAGGCCGGGGTCTATTGGTAAATCCAGCGCCCCTAGGCCGGGGTCTGTTGGTAAATCCAGCGCCTCTAGGCCGGGGCCTATTGGTAAATCCAGCGCTCCTAGGCCGGGGTCTATTGGTAAATCGAGCGCCTCTAGGTCGGGGTCTGTTGGTAAATCCAGTGCCTCTAGGCCGGGGCCTGTTGGTAAATCCAGCGCTCCTAGGCCGGGGTCTATTGGTAAATCCAGCGCCTCTAGGCCGGGGTCTGTTGGTAAATCCAGCGCCTCTAGGCCGGGGCCTGTTGGTAAATCCAGCGCTCCTAGGCCGGGGTCTGTTGGTAAATCCAGCGCCTCTAGGCCGGGGTCTGTTGGTAAATCCAGCGCCACTAGGCCGGGGTCTATTGGTAAATCCCGCGCCTCTAGGCCGGGGCCTATTGGTAAATCCAGCGCCTCTAGGCCGGGGCCTATTGGAAATCCAGCGCCTATAGGCCGAGGTCTATTGGTAAATCCAGCGCCTCTACGCCAGGGTCTATTGGTAAATCCAGCGCCTCTAGGCTGGGGCCTATTGGTAAATCCAGCGCCTCTAGGCCCAGGTCTGTTGGTAAATCCAGTGCCTCTAGGCCGGGGTCTATTGGTAAATCCAGCGCCTCTAGGCCGGGGCCTGTTGGTAAATCCAGCGCCTCTAGGCCGGGGGCTGTTGGTAAATCCAGCGCCTCTAGGCTGGGGTCTATTGGTAAATCCAGCGCCTCTAGGCCGGGGCCTGTTGGTAAATCCAGCGCCTCTAGGCCGGGGCCCATTGGTAAATCCAGCGCCTCTAGGCCGGGGCCCATTGGTAAATCCAGCGCCCCTAGGCCGGGGTCTGTTGGTAAATCCAGCGCCTCTAGGCCGATGTCTATTGGTAAATCCAGCGCCCTCTAGGCCGGGGCCTGTTGGTAAATCCAGTGCCCCTAGGCCGGGGCCTATTGGTAAATCCAGCGCCCCTAGGCCGGGGTCTCTTGGTAAATCCAGCGCCTCTAGGCTGGGGTCTGTTGGTAAATCCAGCGCCCCTAGGCCAGGGTCTATTGGTAAATCCAGCGCCTCTAGGCCGGGGTCTGTTGGTAAATCCAGCGCCCCTAGGCCGGGGCCTGTTGGTAAATCCAGCGCCTCTAGGCCGGGGTCTATTGGTAAATCCAGCGCCTCTAGGCCGGGGCCTATTGGTAAATCCAGCGCCCCTAGGCCGGGGTCTGTTGGTAAATCCAGCGCCTCTAGGCCGGGGTCTGTTGGTAAATCCAGCGCCCCTAGGCCGGGGTCTATTGGTAAATCCAGCGCCTCTAGGCCGGGGTCTGTAAGTAAATCCAGCGCCCCTAGGCCGGGGTCTATTGGTAAATCCAGCGCCTCTAGGCCGGGGTCTGTTGGTAAATCCAGCGCCCCTAGGCCAGGGTCTGTTGGTAAATCCAGCGCCCCTAGGCCGGGGTCTGTTGGTAAATCCAGCGCCTCTAGGCCGGTGTCTATTGGTAAATCCAGCGCCTCTAGGCCGGGGCCTGTTGGTAAATCCAGCGCCTCTAGGCCGGGGTCTATTGGTAAATCTAGCGCCTCTAGGCCGGGGTCTGTTGGTAAATCCAGTGCCCCTAGGCCGGGGTCTATTGGTAAATCCAGCGCCCCAAGGCCGGGGTCTGTTGGTAAATCCAGCGCCTCTAGGCCGGGGTCTGTTGGTAAATCAAGCACCTCTAGGCCGGGGTCTATTGGTAAATCCAGCGCCTCTAGGCCGGGGTCTGTTGGTAAATCCAGCGCCCCTAGGCCGGGGCCTATTGGTAAATCCAGCGCCCCTAGGCCGGGGTCTGTTGGTAAATCCAGCGCCTCTAGGCCGGGGTCTGTTGGTAAATCCAGCGCCCCTAGGCCGGGGTCTATTGGTAAATCCAGCGCCTCTAGGCCGGGGTCTGTTGGTAAATCCAGCGCCCCTAGGCCGGGGTCTGTTGGTAAATCCAGCGCCTATAGGCCGGGGCCTGTTGGTAAATCCAGCGCCCCAAGCCGGGGCCTGTTGGTAAATCCAGCGCCCCTAGGCCGGGGTCTATTGGTAAATCCAGCGCCCCTAGGCCGGGGTCTGTTGGTAAATCCAGCGCCTCTAGGCCGGGGTCTGTTGGTAAATCAAGCACCTCTAGGCCGGGGTCTATTGGTAAATCCAGCGCCTCTAGGCCGGGGTCTGTTGGTAAATCCAGCGCCCCTAGGCCGGGGCCTATTGGTAAATCCAGCGCCCCTAGGCCGGGGTCTGTTGGTAAATCCAGCGCCTCTAGGCCGGGGTCTGTTGGTAAATCCAGCGCCCCTAGGCCGAGGTCTATTGGTAAATCCAGCGCCTCTAGGCCGGGGTCTGTTGGTAAATCCAGCGCCCCTAGGCCGGGGTCTGTTGGTAAATCCAGCGCCTATAGGCCGGGGCCTGTTGGTAAATCCAGCGCCCCTAGGCCGGGGCCTGTTGGTAAATCCAGCGCCCCTAGGCCGGGGTCTGTTGGTAAATCCAGCGCCTCTAGGCCGGGGTCTGTTGGTAAATCCTGCGCCCCAAGCCGGGGCCTGTTGGTAAATCCAGCGCCCCTAGGCCGGGGTCTGTTGGTAAATCCAGCGCCTATAGGCCGGTGCCTGTTGTTAAATCCAGCGCCCCTAGGCCGGGGCCTGTTGGTAAATCCAGCGCCCCAAGCCGGGGCCTGTTGGTAAATCCAGCGCCCCTAGGCCGGGGTCTGCTGGTAAATCCAGCGCCTATAGGCCGGGGTCTGTTGGTAAATCCAGCGCCTCTAGGCCGGGGTCTGTTGGTAAATCCAGCGCCCCTAGGCCGGGGCCTGTTGGTAAATCCAACGCCCCTAGGCCGGGGCCTGTTGGTAAATCCAGCGCCTCTAGGCCGGGGCCTGTTGGTAAATCCAGCCCTGAATGTAGGCTATATCGTTCAGTCTCGAATGATTGAGAAGGCAGAACTGTCGCCTGCTTGGCTTTTAATAATGCCGACAAGGGGGCATTATTCGTAAAATGGTAATGCTCTGCCTGCGCTATGAACCAGGCTGGGAAATGCACAGATAGCCCCTACTACAGCCATGTTCTTTCTTCAGCGCTATCTGTCGCCGGGTGGACTTACTATGAGACTAGTAGTTCCATCTCTGAGCAGAGCTTGTAAACACCAGCAGCAGCTGTTTCCTCCACCGCACCCCCTGTGCCCTACCCTTTCAAACTGCCCGGCTAGTGCGGTGCTGATTATTACATCGCCGTCTACAATTCTCAAGCCGTGTCATAAGGTTTGGCAACACCGCCCATCTGTCATCTGGGAGGCCTAGCTCTAGCACGTGGCAACTGCCAACACTGCGTCAAATATTTCCGAAAATACAACAGAATATAACGTCCGCTAAATCTACACCCAAATAAAGGATACATATTATAATACCGTATCGCGATAATAAAAGGCTGTACTGTACCTCAATGTCTTGCTGCCAAGCTCACTGCCGTCATTGGCGCGCTCAGAAGACTATTCTTACGAACTGAGAGACTAACCTAACCAAACCCATGGCACTACAGTCCATGAAGGGCCTAGGCCTACCAAGCGACCGCTGCCCAGCCTTTTGGCCTGCAGATATTGGGGTGGTCAGCGCATCGGATCCCCTCGGCTGTTAATCTTGGTTTTCGTGACCGGGGCGCTACCTCACTGTCAGACAGCTACTCAATTGTCCTCACGAGGCTGAGTGCACCCCGTTCTAGTCCTCACGTCCGTTTCTAAAATCCCTGACGGAGCCGGAAATCGAATCCGGGGCCTCTGGGTGAGAGGCAGGCACGCTACCCCAACACCACGGTGCCGGCGAACTGAGAGACTGCCTTTGATAAACAATTCTTCACTTTTTGTCCACACCCGCACTCATCATAGTCACATCAGGCCTCCAGTCTACCAATAATGCTCCACTGGTCGCACTTGCCAACTGAGTACGGTTCGTAACGTACGGTAGGTAGGCCACGTGTTATATACTAAAACTAAAATTACTAGGCACTGCAAGTCCACCTGGCTGTAGTGATCAAAACGTAGTGATATAACCAGTTATTTTAATAGTGCTGCCATAATTTGACTTACAGTCAGGCACACAACACTTCCTAGGCATCTGAAATAGTTTAATGAAATATTAGTGAAGAATTTGTTGGTTAAATTCATCCGTAGGTATTAGTTATTACACATGCAACTTAATACGGAAATTACTCACTTCTACAACTTTCAGCAGGTCTGATTTACCACGAGGAATTTCACGGATGTACGAACTGATTTTGGATGCTGTCATATCAAAATAAACGATATTTATGAATAAAACTTAGCATGTGGTCTTACGGGTTTATAGAACTTGCGGACTCTTCTAAACGTTTCCAATTCTACCAACAACACGGCTTGAGAATTATAGACTGCGATGATTATTATCATCTACAACACATAACCTAAATCACACTCAAGATCTCCGCTTGAAATACCAGAGAAAAATAATACCCATGTAGGAAATTGTGGATTCCAGAACTATGAAATGAACTATCACAGCATTCAAGACGTAATCAACCACCTCATCAATAATTTACATTTGAAAATTACTTACAGTGCATTCATTGGTGACAAGAATTAGGTTACTACTAGGGCTAGACCTACAGCCTATTTTTGCCCAGCTTAAGAAATTGGTCGGCGGCAATAAAATACAATAGGCCCAATTATCTAATATAATAAAGCTGAAGAGTTTGTCCGTGTGTTTGTGTCTTTAAACGCGCTAATCTCTTTAACTACCAGTCGGATTCGAAAAAATATTTTTGTATATGATAGCCAGATTCAAGAGGAATAGTTTAGGCTATGTTAAATTTCGGACAGACCACTCCATTCCCTACATTTAGGCCCTTTTCCACAAATATACCCCGTTTCACCGATCTAATAACTTGACGGACATATTGTCGCTAGGCGACAACGACTAACACTGTATCATAATAGTGAACGCCGCATCACCCTCTTTGCCATTGCAACAAGAATTCTGCCATCCATCATAGCAACGACTGAAATCTAGAAGACCAGTAAGTGTCACTGCGGGGCAACTCATTGCTGCTGAATTTGACCTAAATGAAAGCTGGAAGCATGAGTGGTCAAGGAAAACATTGGGAACAAGTGCCCACCATCTTGATCCCACGAAGAAACCAAATGGCTTTGACTTACCGAGGAACTTCAGGTGCCGCATCAACAGGCTGAAGACTGGACATGGTTGCCGAAATTATTTCAGGTACAAGTGGGGCTGATCAGCTCACCAATGTGTGAGTGTAACCTGGAAGAACAGACGATCGAACATCTCGTCCAACGCTGTCCTCTTTGTTCGTACCCTAGCATTCCTGACGATTTGTTCACTCTCACACACAACTTAACCGAATGGTTGAGAAGGATGGACTTAAAAGTTTGAATATTACCTTGTTATGTATAATTGTATATTGTATAAATTACCATACGATTAAATAAATAACGCCGCACCATTGATGGACAGGTTGTCACTAGGCAACAACGATTTACTCTGTATGATGATAGTCCGGTAAAATTTGCTAAAGGGCACATGGGAAAACTGACCGAATGACAATCAAGGATTGTATTGGACTGTAGTATTCTCTATGCTATCGTATGCGCAGTTAATCAGCATATTAGCGAAATGTAATGTAATGCTCTCCTGCCAGAGAAACATAGTGGCAAACATTCCTACATTCTCCTATCACCATTTTGCAGTTTTCATGTGTTGTTATTTCATTTGCGGGGCTTAGACATCGTGGTCATGTTGCCCCGTATACATGGGTGTGTGTGTAGAATGTGTGTGATAACCTGCGTTATTGTGATTGTTGCACTAGCATGTGTAAATTGAAGATAGGATATGGTATTTGAAGCCATTTTTCAGTGTTGCTAAAGGATTTATTGGACTGTAGTATTCTCTATGCTATCGTATCCACAGTTAATATTTCATTTGCGGGGCTTAGACATCGTGGTCATGTTGCCCCGTGTACATGGGTGTGTGTGTAGAATTTTTGTGATAACCTGCGTTATTGTGATTGTTGCACTAGCATGTGTAAATACGGTACCGTATAAAGCTCAATGGTTTGTCTGTCTGTTATTTATACAAATCTACACCGTTTCACCGATCTGAACCAATATGTGTATACTTACCCTTTGGAACCATGCGAGTAACACTGTTTACATGAAATTTCGGACAGACCACTCCATTCCCTGCATTTAGGCCCTTTGGCACAAATCTACACCGTTTCACCGATCTGAACCAAATTTTACATACTTACCCTTTGGAACCCGACGAGTAACACTGTCTACATGAAATTTCGGACAGACCACTCCATTCCCTGCATTTAGGCCCTTTGGCACAAGTCTACATCGTTTCACCGATCTTAACCAAACTTCATGTACTTACCCTTTGGAACCCTGCGGGCAACACTGTCCACTTGATATTTTGGACATCTCTCCATTGCCTACATTTAGAACAACAGACAAAATGAACTTGAAAGCTAAGTTTTAAGGTCCTAGAACCATTCATGTCCGTATAGTGTAACTGTAAAAATACAGTATTGTAATAAGTCAATTGTTGGCTGGCAATGCGAGCTGCATCACGTCACTCCTACCAGAATTGCGAAAATAGTTACAACTTGCGCTGCTCATAAATTGGAGTCACTGGGAGTAATTATTGCAAGAAGATTTCTTAGGCCCCTTAAAACAGTTATCATCACAAAAATATTTTGCCTCTGTATAAGTGTGATAGTGTTGGTGCAGTACATTGAGGTAATCAGCTGCAGTAAGCGTTGGTGCTTTCAAATTTACTTTCATTCATTCAGATCCTTATCCTTGAACGGCAGGCCTATGTGGCAATACATTATACTATTGCTACCTCAGTAGCTCGGGACAGCCGAAGTTTTCCAAAGTGCTCTGATTATTTTCCTATGGCATTATGTGACAAAAGACGACACTATTGATCTCTACTTTTCTAACTGCCAATGAGATATAGGCCCTAGGCAATGTGTTTTATTTCACATACTCCTCTTTCTAATGATTTTTTCAATTCGTTTGTAAATTACATGTGTCAGTACTGTAGTTAGTAAATAGACGTTTCCCTATTCATTATTGTCATTATCATTACGGGAAAATGACCTGAATGTTACGTCCATTATACTGTACTACTTATCACCCCCACCCCTAACACCACAAAAAGTTATATTTTTAAAATATTTTTTCTGTTAGTTTAAGTATTAGGCCTATGTGCCAGTTCTGTAGTAGTATTCATTGTCATCCATAAAACTAACCAATCCACCGGGCCAAGCCGGGCACTACTGCTAGCAACTAAATACCGGGTGAGTTCGCTGAGGTCGTTACGGCGTGGCTGCAGGCAGTCGCTCATATCCGGGAGGCGAGGAGGTTCGAATCCCCCCGCCGGCAACCTTGAAGACGGGCTTCTGTGGTTTCCCATCTTCCTTCCAGGCAAATGCCGGGGTTGGTCCCTAACTATAGGCCACAGCCGCTACCTTCCAACTCCTCGTCCTTACATTCAAACTTTCCTCCCCATAAAACACTCCACACGTGACGGTTCTTGTAGCACACCCCATGGGTGTCCGCCTAGAAGCAGCTACAAACTGGCGCGCCGAACATGTCCCCGGACACTCCCGGCACTAAAAGCTATACGCTAAAAAAATATAACTAAATACTTGTTAGAATGTAAGGACTGGGAAGGGTGATGATGTTAGCAACATTTTGAGAATGCTAAGAAAACAGGTCCTCTACACCGAAACATGCTAGCCAAATTCATTAGGGTGCTGACATTTCACAAAAATAGTTCGATTTCACAAAATTTATTTAGTTCACTACATATATTCTTTCAATTACATCCAGTCTATCAATTTTGAAGTGTGAAATAAATTCAGCAACAAATATCATCGTATACTAATTGATAATTTCTATAACATGCTGCGAATGGGAAAGGAGAAAGAGGACTTTCAATGAATGACACCGAATGCTGCTAAAATAAAGTAATTCATTTTTATTTACTTATAAATGTTGTCAACAAAGAAAAAATAACAGAGATCACATTTAACAACAAGTAGTTCCGTGCCGAACTAAAAGCCGATACATTTTAAATTCATCTCTATATAAATATAGACTATATATATCTTGAATAATGACGAAATTAAATTGGTAATACTGGTATGGATTATTTGTTTAGAATATAGCAGAAATATTGAAGCCCGTAGTTTGTTTGAAATACTATAATCTCCTTCCATTAATTCAGAGATAAGCTACTGAGAGTCTGTGCCTGCGTGCACACAATAAATACAATTCGTTACTTATCCATTAAATGTTATGGAAGTTAAATACAATTAAACATTAAACTTATCAGCACGCGTAGAATTATGTTGGCAACACTGTCACCGATGGGTCGTCTACACACATGTGCCGAAATTTGAACTGTTTGCCTGCATACATTGAGACTATATGGAAAGCATTCATCAACAGTTAGTAGCCCTGATGACACCAAAAATGAGTTCTATTTCTTGAGACATAGATTGCACATACGAAATTCAGTTAAAATCATTTTGCTAGTATGGAAGTTACATGCTGTTGAACGTTCATATTATACGCTACCATAGAATTATGTTGGTAGTACTAACTTGGAGGATTTACTCTAAATATGTCTAAAACATCTTGGATAGTTTTGCTAACTTACAAGCGTGTTCCGTAGGCTAAACATATTCCGAGATATTGAATCTAGACTCTAAAATACTCCAGATTATTAAATACAGTTGGTCGCCCTGCTGTCTCTTATATCTATCGTATGTCTTAGAACATACATTGCACGTGCAAAATAAAGATGAAATCCGTTCGTCTGTATGGAAGTATCGTACAGTTAATCATTGAACATATCAGCACGTGTAGAATCATGTTGGCAACATTGCCATATCTCGGTTACTCAAAATTAATTAAAATTAATTAAAAATAATCTGCAATATTATGTTCTGTAAGTTTGCAAAATTTAGATCTGCTTGCCTGCACACTTTCTAATCTACCGTACTGAGAGTAGGGTTCAAAATTATAGAGAGCATATTATGACAGTTGGTATACTGACTGTGTGGCCATGGAGGAAAGAATAAGAGGAGATGCCCTGAGCTCGTTTGAGTGGAGCCAAGCGCTGCAACCAAAGTGGGCGTAACCTTAACTCGTATTCGGTGTTCTGTGACTTGCATGGGGCATGGCTAAACCTTATTTTGGCCCTGGTTTTTTAATCGCGCTCCGGTTATGCAACTTTGGAAACGTAATAACAGTAGTGATAAGTTATTTAAAAAAAATCTTCAATTCTAATCTCAGCATGTGTAGGCCTACCCTATATACCAAAAAATAAAAATCATTCCTCTGCAAATCCCAAATTATCAAACGGCTGTCGGTCAATAATTACGGCAGGCCTACGTAATTAATCAAATCGAAGTTAATCGTCAAGTTTCTACCCCCCACAAAGAAAATACCATACGGTACCGAAACGTATACTATAGGCTATACCGTATATTTGTGGAAATATGCGTCCTTTTTTAATTGTTCTGTTTATTAATTTTAAGAGTCGTATTCTTGAATATCAAAATGTGTACGACCAATGAGTGAAATTGGCTGTGCTCGAAATTAGGCCTAAAAACTGATGAATGCCTCAACACCAATAAGAACATAAAACTCAATTTGGTGTAAATACCGTAATTAGTTCGGCATCATTAATTCTCAAGATGTTCCTTCTTTGGTATAACTCTCATCTTCAGACATCTCTATTCAATTTAATCAGTGTTTCAGCGTATTATTACGTTTTGCCGCGTCTTCCTTACAAAACTAGCCTCGCAAAGGTGCTCTAATATTTATATTTAAACTAGCAGGTACCCACGACTTCGCTCGCGTCATAGTCGTGTCCTATTGTTCTTCAATGAAATGCAG
Source organism: Meconema thalassinum (assembly GCA_946902985.2). Taxonomy (NCBI): domain Eukaryota; kingdom Metazoa; phylum Arthropoda; class Insecta; order Orthoptera; family Tettigoniidae; genus Meconema; species Meconema thalassinum. The sequence goes on along the minus strand of OX336392.1, from coordinate 2,958,239 downwards.
GTTTAACCCCGTTCACACCCCTTTAGAACTTGAATATCCAAAAATCCCTCCTTAGTAGACGTTTTCGACGCACAACAAACATATCCCCAAAATATCATTCTTCTAACTTTAATAGTTTTGGTTGGTCGATGAGAGTGAATATCCAAAAATCCTTCCTTAGTGGACGTTTTTCTTCCAGAATATCACCCCTCCCCATGAGCCCCTTAAATTGGATTTATAAAAAATAGGTCGAACACCTATTTATTTTATAATTTATTTATTTATTATTAAGCTGATTGTTTTCCTCTGAGTTTCAAACTCCTCGCCTATGTCGCTTAAGAGATGCACGCTCCGTTAGGTATCCTTAAACCCCCACTTTTCACCCCTTTCACTCATAATGTACACTACATCGAAAAACCCTTAGACATATGTCTGCTTATTTTTAATGATTAGTTTATATGCCGAATATCACATCCCCAAAGAAACAACTCATGAGATATCGTTATTCAACGAAATGCACGTTGACCCCCTTAACACCTCTTCAGAACCCGAATAAACAAAAATCCTTCCTTAGTTGACGTTTTCGAGTTAATCAGTTAGAACACTTTCTTTCCTGTCCCCCCCCCCCAATTTTACCCCTCTCCAAGGGCCCCTAAAATTGGATTTATGAAAAAACGGTCGAACACCTATTTACTAATATTTTAAGCTGTTTTTTTTTTCGCTGAATTTTAAAACTTCTCGACTATGTCGTTTAAGAGGTACACGCTCCGTTAAGAATCCTTCAACCCCCAATTTTCACCCCTTTCACCTCATAATATACACCACATCGATAAACCCTTAGACATATGTCTGCTTATTTTTAATGATTAGTTTATATGCCGAATATCACATCCCCAAAGAAACAACTCATGAGATATCGTTATTCAACGAAATGCACGTTGACCCCCTTAACACCTCTTCAGAACCCGAATAAACAAAAATCCTTCCTTAGTTGACGTTTTCGACATACAGCGAACATATTCCCAACATTTAATATTTCCAACTTCCATAGTTTTCGCTGGTCGATGATGTGTGAGTCAGTCACTCAGGTCATTTTCTGTCAATTATTTTTACCAGAAGTCTACCCCTTACCATGGACCCCTTAAATTGGATTTATGAAGAAACGCTCGAACACCTATTAACTTATTTTTAAGCTGTCTTTTTCCCCTGAGTTTGATGAGTGAGTGAGTTAGTCAGTCAGTTAGGAGACTTTCTCTCCTTTTTTCCCCCAGAATTTCACCCCGCCCCATTAGCCCTTTAAATTGAATTTATGAAAAAACGGTCGAACACCGATTTTCTTATTTTTAAGCTGATTTCTTTCCGTTGAGTTTCAAACTTCTCGCCTAAGTCGTTTAAGAGATACACGCTCCGTTAGGAATCCTTCCACCCCCACTTTTCACCCCTACTTTTCACCCCTTTCACCTTATAATATACAACACATCGAAAAACCCTTTGACACATGTCTGTTTATTTTTAATGAATAGTTTACATGCCGAGTATCACATCCACAAATGAAACCATTCGTGAGATATTGTTATTCAATAAAATGCAGGTTTAACCCCCTTAAGACCCCTTTAGAACTTGAATATCCGAAAATCCTCCCATAGTGTACGGTTTTGTCATACAACGAACATATCCCCAAAATGTCATGTGTCTAACTTCAATAATTTTGGCTGGGCGATGATGAGTGAGTTAGTGAGTGAGTCAGGACATTTTCTTTCATTTTTTTTCCCAGAATTTCACCCCTGCCCATGGACCCCTTAAATTTGATTTATGAAAAAAAAACTGTCGAACACTTATTTACTTATTTTTAAGCAGTTTTCTCTCCCTGAGTTTGAAGAGTGAGTGAGTCAGTCAATCAGTTAGGACACTTCCTTTCCAGTTTCACCCCCCCCCCTCCCAGAATTTCACCCCTCCCCATGGGCCTCTTAAATTGGATTTATGAAAAATAACAGTCGAACACCTATTTACTTATCTTTTAAGCTGATTTTTTTCCGCTGAGTTTCAAACTCCTCGCCTTTGTCGTTTAAGAGATACACGTTCCTTCAACCCCCAATTTTCACCCCTTTCACCTTATAATATACACCACATCGAAAAACCCTTAGACACATGTCTGCTTATTTTTAATGATGAGTTTATATGCCGAGTATCACATCCCCCAATGAAACCAATCGGGAATTATTGTTATTCAATAAAATGCAGGTTTAACCCCCTTAAGACCCCTTTAGAACCTGAATATCCGAAAATCCTCCCTTAGTGGACGGTTTTGACATACAATGATCATATCCCCAAAATGTCATGTTTCTAACTTCAATAATTTTGGCTGGGCGATGGTGAGTGAGACAGGCCTTATCTTTCAATTTCTTTTTTTCAGAATTTCACCCCTCCCGATGAACCCCATAAATTGGGTTTATGAAAAAAACTGTCGATCACCTATTTACTTATTTTTAAGCAGTTTTTCCCCCTGAGTTTGATGAGTGAGTCTGTCAATCAGTTATGACACTTTATTTCCTGTTATTTTCCCCCCAGAATTTCACCCCTCCCCAAGGGCCCCTTAAATTGGATTTATGAAAAAACGGTCAAACACCTATTTACTCATTTTTATGCTGATTTTTTTCCCGATGAGTTCCAAACTCATCGGTAATGTCGTTTAAGAGATACACGCTCTGTTAGGAAACCTTCAACCCCCAGTTTTCACCCCATAATATACACCACATCGAAAAACCCTCAGACATGTATCTTCTTATTTTTAATGATGAGTTTATACGCCGAGTATCACATATCCCGATGAAACCAATCGGGAGATATTGTTATTCAATGAAATGCAGATCTACCCCCTTAACACCCCTTTAGAACCTGAATTTCCAAAAATCCTTCCTTAGTGAGCGTTTTCGACTTACAACGAACATATCCCCAACATTTCATGTTTCTAACTTCAATAGTTTTGGCTGGGCAGTGATGAGTCAGTGAGTCATTGAATCAGTCAGTCAGTCAGTCAGTCAGTCAGTCAGGACACTTGGTTTTATATAAGAGATTGGCTTTTAAAACGATAACGCAGCTTATTTGTGCCAAGTACCGTGAAGTACAGAGTGTATTCTGCTTATCCAAGAAAAAGTCTTGACTTGTCATTGCAGTTTTATGTCACTAAAATCCATTACTACTATCGGATTTTTTATTATGGATACTCGAGTTTAGGCCTTAATTACAACCAAACCAACAGACCTATTGAAGAGCGAGTTATACCAATATGTTCCTTGTTTAATTCTGCGTTAGACTATATAAGCCAATTATTTTAAAGTTTATTAATTATTTATTTATTTGTGGTTGTATGAAAAATTGTCCGTGTTTTTGACGTCTTTTCTAGGAACCGCTCACTTACAACTATATACATGGAAAACTACTTGGCTGAGGGTAATGCAATTTTTATATGTGATAGGCACAAGTATTGGTAGTGTAAATCTCTAGTTTCAATTTTTTCAACTACCCAATAAAAAGTTCTTATATTTTTTCTGACGTAACGTTTTCTCAGCCCAGGATAAACGTACAGCAGGAAATTTGGTCTTATTTTGGAGCTCTCATTCGTGATTATAGGAAACTACGACCACCGTAAACGTACAGTGTGATGACGAATTTATGAAGAGTAATATTAATGGGAGGTTTTGTGCGTTGTAGCCCGTGCGAGTAAAAGCGAGCGGGCTTGTGAAATCCGATGCAGCGTTGCCGCGTTAATTGCAGTGTCGCGGCTGGCAACGAACCAAGGATCATGTAAGTTTAAGAGATTTGTCACTTTTGGTTATAGAATTTCCGAGAGAGAACACCGCCTTAGGCTATGGATTGTACTGCCAAGTCTGGCAACATAAATAGTAAAAAGCCATATGAATGTAGCCTTTATTACACGTAAATGAACAGTATGTTCTGCGACGAGTTATTGATTATTGATGAATATAACTCAAACATAACTGCGCCTTTCGCTAGGTGCTGAAATATACGTCCAGATAGGAAAAGAATACATTTTGATATATATCAATATTGGCAATGGATTTGTCACGAAAGACACAGTTATGCCGTTCTAGAGCTTAATTCACCTCTAGGCTAATTAAAAAATGCTCTCATACTCTACAGAATAGTTGGGATATTCGATGAATATAAAGAAAATCGTCCAAATGCACACACTACATTGCCATAACCTCACTTTTTGCCTAGCATGCCCGCAACCACCCACCCCTCCCCGTAGCCCTAAACCACAAATTTTATTGCAATGCAAAGGAGAATGGGTAAGGAAACAAACAAGAGATGAAATGCACACATTTATTTTCTATATATTTTTATTCGCGAGTAGTCCATATTGCCCACTAGTTTTACACATGGTCAACACCAGGAAGATGAAAATTGCCGTATTGTTCTTACTATCATTATAATTCTTACATCCCGGTGCTTGGCAATTTTTCCTCCCTTGCAGTGGCAAGATTGACTCTCAATTCAATTCAAATAAACAATGAAAATACTGAACAAATCAAAACAACCAACAACACCACGAGGAAAATCAATCAAAACAGACTATTCCCGCTTCCGCCATTCGGTTTGATGTGAACGTTCATGAGTGCCAACTACGGAACCTTAGTGCTAAAATTAATTCTTCATTGGTTGGCAGAACAAACAGTACAGGTCCTTACCCCGACCCACGCGCTCCCTATGAACTGTCGTCCCCCTGCAACGAACGAACACTGCTTTAAGTTTACTTTCAACCTTTAATTTTCTTTCCTCGTACAAATTTCATTTTTCATCACCTTTTTCACATAAGGGCTTTGGATCTTTAATGGCAGTTTTAAAAATGGTTTGCTTCCTAATTTGGAAATGTCATACTAGGCCTACACAATTTTTACATGGGTTATTTACATTATTTACATATCTATACAATATTAAATTCAATCAGTATTCTTCGTCTGAAAAATCACTCTGTTCCGATGAATCAGAACTGCTGTCATTCATGTTAATTATGACTGGCTTGAAATTAGTGACATTTTCAGACAGTCCATCTTTCTCCCAGTAGTGGTCTTCAATTCTTTTAGCGTGTTTAATACATTGTTTCCAGAGTTCGGGAGTAACGGTACGCAAGGCTTCTCGGCATAAAACATTCATTGCTTCCATACTTCTACCATTTTGTAATATGTTAGCCATATTTGTTTTTGCTATTTTTCCTTTAACGCAAGCCCAAATAAGTTCAATTGGATTGAGCTCGCAATGAGCCACTGGTAACCAAACAAGCTTTACATCCGGTCGAAGTCGTTTCGTCAGTTGTTCCAGCTTCTTCACTGGAGTTTGAAAATAAGGCCTGGCAAGGACAATTAGCTCTGATTTAGTCAGCTTGTTGCAATTGACAACTCCAAGTGGTAGCGATATATTCTTTGATGTTATCCAGGTTATAATGACAGGTTTCAGCCACGACACGTTCGGGTTTTTAGTTGCAGGATCAACCATCGTATGATATTGGGCTTGATCTATAATAACTGCCGACCTTTGAGGCAATAAACTCAGCACTTTCGTGAACCATTCTTCTTAAAGAGTTGAGTTCATTTTGTTGTGGTATTCACCGCTCCCTTTCTTGCCGATAAAACAAAGTTCTTCACCGTCAAGAAATCCTTCTTCACTTCCTATATGTAAAATTATGATGCGTTTCCCAGCTCCAGACGGTGTCTTGAAACCTCCACGCCATCCATAAATTTCCTGAATGTGCCCTCTATATTGATCATAATTGTCGAAGTTATTTTCCAAAGCATCAACCACGTTTTCTTGCCACTCATATTTCATAGTGTGGTTCTGTCCGCACCAGGTCTCGTCTGTAAAGAAGACCTTGTAGCCCTGTGCTCGAAGTTCTCTCATTCTTCTCAGGAATGTATGTCGGGATGCAGCAACCGTCACGGATTCCATTAGCACTGGTTTCCTGTTCAGTTTTTTGAAGCGGAATCTCAAGCCTTTGACTACTTTCAAAAGCGTAGAAATTGACATATCAGGAAAATCGTTCATATTTTCGGACAGTTTCTCGCGGAGGTTTTTTTAATTGTGGGAAATACCTTATTCATGTAAAAATCATGTATAGTTCTTCTTAATGTGCCGAAAGTAAAATCGAGTTGGATATTCGGACGACCTGGCCCGGGCCTCACACACTGCTTCTTTCTTGGCCTGGATGACATATTTTCATCATTCTCCCTTGAGGTGGCTCCTATTCTCTTCACTGATGACACTGATAATCCAAGACAATCTGCCACTTTCCGATACAAAGAAAACCTCTTGTTCCCTAATTTTCCCCCCTCATTTCGAAAGAGTTCGCCCTCAGACAATGTTGGTCTCGGAGGCATCTGGAAGTGATGTGGCCAATATTCAGCAAACAGGAAAACTGAAATAGCATGAGGACATAGCCAGCCAGGTCACTCGCATTCCATTCACAACTGCCCGGGGCGAGGGTAGCCGGCAACGCTGCCCTCGAATTCACCACCTCGCCCGCTTATAATCGCACGGACTACAAACGCACAAAACCTCCCATTAATATTACTCTTCATAAATTCGTCATCACACTGTACGTTTACAGTGGTCGTAGTTTCCGATAATCACGAATGAGAGCTCCAAAATGAGACCAAGTTTCCTGCTGTACGTTTATCCTGGGCTGAGAAAACGTTACGTCAGAAAAAGTATAAGAACTTTTTATCGGGTAGTTAAAAAAAATTGAAACTTTATATTTGCACTATCAATACTTGTGCCTAGCACATATAAAAATTGCATTACCCTCAGCCAAGTAGTTTTCCATGTATATAGTTTTAAGTGAGCGGTTCCTAGAAAAGACGTCAAAAACACGGACAATTTTTCATACAACCACAAATAAATAAATAATTAATTAACTATAAAATAATTGGCTTATATAGTCTAACGTAGAATTAAACAAGGAAAATATTGGTATAACTCGTTTTTCAATAGGGCTGTTGGTTTGGTTGTAATTAAGGCCTAAACTCGAGTATCCATAATAAAAAATCCGATAGTAGTTGGAGTGGTTTACGGCTTTAAGCATAGGGACAGCCATTTTCTTGCAACCAAAGTGGGCGAGCCGTTTGGCTTCAACAGCTTGCGCTAGGCAGCGCAGCGAAGGCATCTCCTTCCTTTCTTTCCTCCATGTGTGTGGCGCAGCCTGCTGTGCCCAAGGTGCAGTCAGTTGGCGGTGTCCACAGACTACCTTAAAATCTGTGCACCTGACTCGGAGGCTGTGTCCCTATACTCAAGTTGTCTGCTATTGACTAGCTGCTAGCTACTATGTGCTATACACTACGGAGATTTGGGACAAGTCTGCTTGATCACAGCCTCCTTCATAGACTTGTGTTCTGAAACCGAAACGCACTGGACTTACATGCTGGTACCAAACCAACACTCAAGATGGCGGTGATCTGCTACTCCTTGTAAGCTCTTTGCAATTTTATCAGCTGTTTTAAATAAACAATACATGAACGATACGATCATGGATGCGCCAAGATCACTTTTTAGCCGAGCCCTTATAATGGTTTGTGTTTGGCTTAAGTCAAAGACAACCTAAAATTTACATAACCTACAATTCCGATAAGCTACATATTTCTATAACTTCCTTGACGTAGTCGACAATCTAGCAAGCACTTTCGTTCACTAGCTGCTAGATACTTGATTGCTATGTGCTAAGCAGTATTGGATAACGACTTCTGACGTCACATCCGGCAAAGTAGTCGACTATCTAGTTCACTACGGCTGAAATTGTACTATTGGGACACAGCCACAGATTACCTACTACTAGGGATGGGCGCGACTGAAGCCTGGAATCGGGAGTGTCGACTCGATCGACTCCGAACACCGGTCTCGGTTCGCATGAAGCCTCGCGACTCCACGTTAATCTGATGCGTATTGCGGGGCCGCTTCGCATGAAGCCTCGCGACTCCAAGCTCACGTGATGGGTATTGCGGGGCCACACGGTCCCTTCGCATAAAGCCTCGCGATTCCAAGCTAACCTGATGAGTAAGGCCCGGTTAGTTATGTGTTTATATATATTTAATTTTACTAAATATTTTCTATTTATTTACATATATTTGCCGTTTTTATAAATAAATACATATTATGGCGAATTTATTCGTAAGTAGGCTACATATTTCCTGTATTTGGTGGTATGTCGCACTCCTTATATAAATGCTGCCGACATTTTCGACCCTTGGCAAATCCATTAATTTGCCTCTCTATTTCGTGAATGTACCCCTGTCTCTGTATTGTAGTAGTATTTCAAGACAGGAATTCCCTGGCCATTAAGTAGACTATAGCAGGGGGGCTGGAGAAGACTCGCGACTCCAAGCTCCCCTGATGAGTATTGCGGGGTTGCTTCGCATGAACACTCGCGACTCCAACTCACCTGATGAGTATAGCAGGGCCGCTTCGCATGAAGACTCGCGACTCCGAGCTCACCTGATGAGTATTGCGGGGCCGCTTCGCATGAACACTCGCGACTCCGAGCTCACCTGATGAGTATTGCGGGGCCGCTTCGCATGAACACTCGCGACTCCAAGCTCACCTGTTGAGTATTGCGGGGCCTCTTCGCATGAACACTCGCGACTCCAAGCTCATCTGATGAGTATTGCGGGGTCGCTTCGCATGAACACTCGCGACTCCAACTCACCTGATGAGTATTGCGGGGCCGCTTCGCATGAAGACTCGCGACTCCAAGCTCATCTGATGAGTGTTGCGGGGTCGCTTCGCATGAACACTCGCGACTCCAACTCACCTGATGAGTATTGCGGGGCCGCTTCGCATGAAGACTCGCGACTCCAACTCACCTGATGAGTATTGCGGGGTCGCTTCGCATGAACACTCGCGACTCCAACTCACCTGATGAGTATTGCGGGGTCGCTTCGCATTAAGCCTCGCGACTCCAAGCTCACCTGATAAGTATTGCGGGCGGCACGCGGTCGCTTTTTTTCCGAATCTCTCATTATTATTATTATTATTTACAATCATTGTACCAAATTGTTGTAATATTGCACTTTAGGCAGGTTGTATTACTATTATTGTTATAAATAATAATCATCATAATAAACAATTACACCTACAACATTACCGATGATAACCCGAAACAATCCTCCATGTTTGCTGGCTAATAATCCTACTGTATTCATCGTAACACAAGGTATCAAGGGACGAACGTGGATGGATAACAAGACCGTCACAATATGAGAGGCCTGTGCGCACATCTTAAACAAAGCAATTAACAAACCATAACATAGGCCAAATCTTACATTAATTTAACACCCAACATTTGTTATTTGAGACACGTAAATGAAACACCCTATATTGAAAGTAAAAATACACACACAGTGCCAAGAACTTCGTAATTGGTATTCGTCATTCCATATAACGATCCTGCCGGCAAAATAAATATCCCATCACAATGCACCATATTCTCATACTGTAGAATCCTACAGTAGATCATAACAAAGAACGACTATGCATACAATCATTCTATTGAATCGTTTTGCAGGTTATAATAGCTTGCCATGCATTTCAATACCAAAAAAAGTATAACTGGCAAGCTAGCAGCAAGATTTTGTCAGCTGTATTGTAAACATGCCGCAGCGATGGCGAACAACGTTGCTGCTGGCGCTGTGTGGCATACATGTTCAAGCAGTTCCAAAAACAGATGTTAGATGGCGTTAGTGCATCAGTGGAGTCGAGAGTATCGGTTCCAGCGGCAGCAGTCTCGACTCTTCGCGACTCCGTTCGCAACCCATCCCTACCTACTACTACAGATAGCCGACAGCCATGCTAATTCTTGGAGACACGTCTAGCGAGCGGAAGGTCTTGCTGCTGTGCGCATGCGTCAGTCTTGAACAACCATAGCTTTTTTCTCCGTGGCCAAAGTAACCGGAAGTCGCTACCTATCTTCTTTGGGAAGCCGCTTTATAAAATCAAATATGGCGTGGTAAATAATGTTTGGCCTGGTGATTTGAAGCAAAAAAGCATTCGCAAATTTTTCAGGATGAAAACGGTGATTGAGACTGGCATATATAGCAATCTATAAATTGCATTAAGTCACGGAATTAAACTTGTTTGATGTGACGGTTCATCGTTTTCCACAATGATGTAGGCTACTGTGTAATGAAATTGTGGCGATGAAGCTTTCAGTGATATTTTACTCGGTAAAATAATTATACTTTCGATGGAAATGCAATTTTGGTCAGACAATTTATGATTAGGCTGCACTTGTACATACTGTGTCTAGTAATGAATCGGTAGCGATATTTTTCTGACAAAGAAATTCGCTCATGGAGGTTCTGGTAGGATATTGTTCAATTACGGTTTTAATAAATCTGTTCACTTTAAAGTATTTGCTGCTATACAGTATATACTGTAGATATTATGTATGACACTTTTTTAGTGGTTTAGTTTTGTAATCTTCGACGCCACTGTTAAGAACCATTTTATACTGTACCTGATTGAGATGGGTTAGGTTAAAGATGTGGTTTTAAGGAACGAAACAAGTAGCTCATCTGTCCTTAAATGTCGTAGATGACTGAAATGCTAGATACACGGGTAACCGGTACTTAAAACTTTTGAAACAAGTGTTAGGCCTACAAAATGGTCTGTGATTATATGACCTATCTTTCTTGATATTTTATTTGAAGAAACTGGGGTAAAACTTCACAAGAGGGTTTCACAATGGTTTTGCCTAGACCAATATTTTTGTCCAGACCCATGGTGGATTGATAGCGCGGCCAGCAGGGCCGCGTTAGCTAATAGATAACACCCCTGGTTTTTGTCACGCACAGTGGGGGAAGTCACGTATCAATAATCTTTATCCAGGCCAATAGTTTTGCCTTTTATTTCATGTCGTGAAACCCTCTCATAAAGAATTAATGAAACGGGCATCATTCTAGATTTTGGGCTAGAAAATGGTTTGCTATGGAGACATTTGCAAAGGAGTAGGGTGCAGTAGTACCTGTAATAAGAAAGTTATGAAAAGAGTGACGATATGTAGTTGCAAGTGGAGTCCTGTTGTAAATTCTGACCAGTTTTGCTCGTGCGTTGAAAGTATTAAAAAAAGGTATGTTTCTAGCCATTAATTTCATAATTTCAGTGCTGCATTGTGTGTGGAAATGACCAACATGCAAGAAAGAATATAATGCCCCAATAAAGAAATCCTTATTCCTTTCATTTCACACCATGTCCTGTACAGTACCAATATTTTTGTCTTGCAGAGTCACCAAATACCAGGTTTATTAAAAATTGTTGCATTTGTATACTTTGCGAAAGTTAAAATGGTAATTGTGTACACCATGACAACAACAGGCTGAAGTACAGAAACTGATGGTAGATAGCTCTTGAGATTGTGGTTAATGAATTTGATGCTTGGAAGTATATGAAAGACTGCGATTATTACTTCATTGTGTAAACCTAACAGATATGAGGTGAAAGGAGGAGAATAAGGTACTGCTGTACTCCTGGGAGAGAGATTAATGTGGAGTACAGTTACAGTAGGAACTGGTGTGAACATTTCTGTAACAAGCAAAGTGAATGTTCCTCCACCTTACAATTGTGCTGCATCACATGGACTCTCCTGCATACGAAACTCATTGTGTGCCCATGTGCCATCAAGTAATAATTACAGTCTTCGTTCTTTCATATATACCGTACCTCCATGTTGTCAAGTCGAAATCCTGTTAAATGGCTTTCAATTAAGTAAATGGTCACATGCTTGTCATGATCTCTAGTAGTTTTGTTCAGTTACACTGTACGGGTTCATTGGCAAGTAATTGAAGAGATGAAATCTACTTTAAATAATGTGTTCCAATTGACAAGGGGAATTTTTATTGGCAATTATGCCATAAAACTTGTGTGGCATGAACTACGGTACAATTATGTGCTTCTTGTTCTAGAGAATGCATATCAACTCACCAATTTAAAAAAAAACACCACTTCTTACAAAAATTTCTAATAACTAGCTTTAATGGCAAATTTTGAAGTAGTTCCACAAATAATAATACTACGGTATATCAGTGGCGGCCGGTAATAAGGTTGCAGTGTTGCACAACGACCAGATTAATTCATGAAAAACAATTAATACCGCGATAATATTTTTAGTATTAAAAGTTATATGTTTCCTGTTATATGTATAGAAATTCATAATTCTGTTCTTTAATAATTCAGGAAATCTCATAGTAAGTTACAGTATTGTGAACTGACTGAGAAAGCGAAGCGTGCCAGCCGTCTAGGAGCGCTCGTCCGCTTGGTCGTTGCCAGCCCCAAGCACCGACCATATCTCAATAGTGAAGGGTATGGCAGAGATGCTAGACCGGGTAAGCCCTATCCCAACAGTTAACACGGCTAGTCGTTGCCAGCTCATTGCAACCAGGAAGCCGAGGCGCGGCCGGAGACATCCGAGATGCTCCGTCAACTGCCGATACTATGTTTTGCAATGTTGGGCGTACTTGTAATACTCACCCTCGTATATAACTTACATTGTTTTGTTCTCATGAAGGTTTTCATGTAGACTAACTTATATTCCATTTAATCCGATGAAAATGTGATGTCTCTGAACTGCGGCATTTGTTATGAATGAGGTACCGGTACATCCGTTTTACCGCGCAATTGAATACAGTTTTCTCCGATATCAAGCAGTCCTATCACCTCATGGGCGTCTTCAGGAGGGGGGGGGGGGGGAGGGCACAAGGAGGCGCCGTGCCCCCCACCCCCCTGAAATTGTTCATTGTCACACCAGTTTATTTCATAAATTGAAGTTACTGATGGTTAACTGATTTACATGTAGGGATAATTCCACAGTTTTATTTAACTTAGAAATTTTGGATTATTTGAGATTATCTTCAGTTACGGTATTTAGAAAATCGGCGAACTGGATTAACATTACCATTTTAATGAACTGCTTGATTTTTATTTTTGTCGGTAGGCCTACATGCTAATACAACTACTTTTGCCTGTTTAAAATAAATGATTTATGACGATGATTCACAAAGAACTCCTTTGGACAAAAACTCTGAACTAAAAAAATTATTCCTCCCATTCATGCCATAAAGATCATGTACCCAACGGTTTAAGCGCAGCCAAATAATGAATATCACGAAGCAAGTAAGAAATGAAACGAAAATTGTGCGGGGGTGTACGTCTCAATAACACCTAGTGACGAGGTAATGAAATGAAAATCATATTACTCCCCCACCCTTGAAAAAATCCTGCGGGTGCCCATGTACCAACTTACCCCCCCCCCCCTCCTTAATGAAAATAGCGCAACACCCAGAACAATTATCCATCAGCCGCCACTGCGGTATATACCTTGGAACTGTTTTCATTTTAAAGGTTAATGAACTGAATACGAACACAGTGAGTGGCCATTGACAGCTAGTCCTTGAAACTGAATAGGTCCCTTTCAGTTCATCGACAAGATCCACTCCTCCCTTTGTCATGTTGAAATGGTTAGAAGTTCAGGCGTCCAGTATTCTCCAGAACTAGCATCAATAGAGCAACGTACAGTCAACTCTAAATCCCAAAATACTGCTGTTGACTGGCATTTTTGGTGCAATAAATATTGGAGGAATCTCTTTCTTACTTTTTCGGAGTGTTCCGACAATATTGTTAGACTGTGGTTTTCAAGAAGAGAGATGGCCAGGGGGAAGGACATATCAATTGTCAAATCCTCCCACTGCCTGACTTTGGCTGTACTATTCTCTCAACAATGGCTCATGGTGAATTTTCACTTCTAAAGAGTCCTTCTGGTTGTTGACCAGGATAAATTTTCATATGAACTGTGTAACATTTTCTGGCGCAAACTAAGGCAAAACTTGTGTTTGCCACACTTGGCCGGTTTGCTTGGTATATAAAAAAAACTAATTTCCCTTGAAACGACCCGAGCATTTCGTCCATTGTCCAATATTTACCTGGTGAATATGACTGCGAGCATCGATCATCAAAACCCTGAAATATCTCATGGATTAAAGAAAGACTATCTGATTAAGTTCTCTTGTCTCTGTCATGAACATTATCGAATCTCATAGCTCTAAGCAAAAATTTGAAGAGACGCAGATTCATAGTCCTTCTGAATATTTCTGCACCTGTTCCATCTGTTACCAACATGTCTTTAAGATTTTGATACAATGAACGAAGAACGCCACCAGGTTAAAAGCCCAAACACGACTTTCAATTCCCAAACATCTGTAGAAAGAGCATCACATTCTTGTGTCAAGTTCGCTCGTCTTTGTTCAATCCACATATTTGTAAATCACACAATCCTTTTGATTTCGGAGTCTCGAAAATAAATACTCTAAGCTTCTATCGCATTGCGACCATCCCCCTTGGGTCCAGGTGGGTGAGAAGTTTGATGGCGTCAGCGTGTCCTTCCGCTTCGTTGAGAGGAATGTACTTGCTATGTTGTAACACCTTCTTTAGTCATGTACACTGGTCCAGCATTACTAGTACTTCTTCCGGTAGAGGCTAAAAATGGTGCATTTTCTGTGTGTTGTATCGTATTTCAATTATACGACAGGTTACCACAATATTGTTCATCCACAGATTCCTCTGAGTCTGTGATGTGTTCACTACAAGCCAAGCTGTCCTCTGCACTTCCATCATCATCTTCTTCAAACTCCCCTGCTCCCTATTCTTCCACGTCAAACAGTTCCCTTCATACTCTGTCTTGTTGCACTCGGAGTACTTCGTTTCTGTTCCGTTCTTCTTTTCCACCCTCTCTAAGAGCGTCCTAATTCTATCTTCTTCTTCGGAGTCCATCATAAAATGCAAAACTCAGCAGGTCGCGTGTGGTGGAAAAGACCAGGTCTGGTATAATTGGTAAATACACTGAAGAAAATGGATATTGCAACACCATGAAGGCATTGGTCATTTGTGTTGATTATCAAGATATGGAACGATGCCATGTAGGTATGTAAACGATCAAAGTTTCAGACCCATTGGATTGTTGCTACAGGTCTCCCCACATGATTGGTCGCGGAGGAATCAACTCCAGTATACGGACTATGGTGTAGCGTAGTTGACTTGCAGTCTGTGCAGTGAAGTGTTCCCCGTCAAACATGCCTCGACGACAGAGAAGAGCATGCTATCAACAACTGTCGCCGTTTGAGAGGGCTCGGATAATTGGGCTGTGTGAAGCTGGATTATCGCTAAGGACTGTCGCTGCACATGTTGGCCGACAGGCATCTATGGTACAACGTCTATGGCAGCAGTGGTCAAAAGAAGGTACCCACACTCGTAGACCTGGCACAGGCCCAGTGCGACAGACAACTGTGAGAGAGGATCGCCACATCATTCGGATGGCCCGGATGGAACCCCATGCAACAGCAGCACAAATTCGAGCAGCTGTGGCACCCCACGTTACACAACAAACAGTTGGTAATCTCCTGTGTGCAGCTGGCTTACGATTCCGTGTCCCTGCAGAAGGTGTTCCATTGACACCACAACAGCGGCGTGTAAGGCTGGCCTGGTGTCGAGAACGATCGACGTGGGTCGACGAATGGCATAGGGTCGTCTTTAGTGATGAATCGCGGTTCTGTCTTGCCCGCAGTGATCGCCGGAATCATGTGCGCCGACGTACCGGGGAGAGGGGCCGCCCAGACCTTATTGTCGAGAGGCACACATGGCCAACACCAAGCATTATGGTCTGGGGAGCTATTGGCTTTAATGTGAAATCACAATTAGTGCTTGTTGAGTTCACTATGACTGCTCGACAGTAAGTTGATAGGGTACTCAATCCTGTGGTTGTCCCTATGATGGCGAACATTGCTAATGGGATGTTTTCTGCAGGACAATGCCCGGGTTCACACTGCACGCATCTCCAGAGAAGCTCTCCACGACATCACAACCGTAGAATCGCCCGCCAGATCCCCGGACCTCAGTCCTATTGAGCATGTGTGGGACATGATGGGTCGACAACTGGCCAACCGTCCTCAGCCACCTACGACTCTGGAACAACTGACCCGTGCAGTGCAGCAAGCATGGGCCACAATTCCTCAGGAAGCGATCCAGGGCCTTATTGACTCCGTGCCTCGCCGAATTCATCAATATATTGCAGCACATCCTATATTGATTATTGTCCAAACTTGCAGTCAGAGGGACCTGAAAGTGTAATCATCGAATCACAACCGAACCCTCGTCCTGCATGTTCAATTGCAGCAATGTAGCACCACTCCTTTTGGGTGTTGCAATTTCCATTTTCTTCAGTGTAGGGCAACTTACCACGCAAAATTGGACTGGCGGACAAGAGGAAACCGTTGCTGATGCTATCCGTTACAATTAGATGAAGTATGGTGGTGGGGGAGTGCAGCAAACAATAATGGTGGCGTGAACAATACGAACCTGGTTAAAAGACCGCAATGCAACCTCTCCGGGTTTAATGGAGGGGAGGCTAGGTTTATCAGGGTTGGGGAGTATGTAACCAACACTTTATGCAGAAACGACGTAATTAATTGACTGTAAAACCATTGCTTTTAACAGTGGTTGGTTCCTTAGTTTAGGGTCTGCGACAACGCGGTCATGTAGCCCCGTGTACTTTGGGTGTGTGTAGAATTCGTCTGATAACCAGTGTTAATTGTGATGGCTGTATTAGTGTGTGTTTTCTGTGATTCAGGTAGAAGGACTGCAGACGATTAATTGTTACTATTGCCACCAAATGCTACCATCCACGACACCTAGCTGCGAACGCGGCTACTAAATGCCACCACAGTCAGCACCCCTTGGCGAATATTGGAACTAATAGAGCGTTATCAAACTAACTAAAATTTTTTGCTTCCACAAGTGTAATTAGTGGAAGATTTTCTTCATGCCATAAATCTATGACATGGGACTGCCAGCTTTACTTCCCCCATGAAGGAAGGCATACTGACGGATTTTTAACGCTCTTCAAAAATCCGACGTCTTCGGCCGGGTTTGAACCCGCGATCTTAGGCATAGAAGCTAAGCAAATGCAATCGCTTGTTAGTTTTTCAAGATGGAACAATTTGGGGATTATCCTAGATGCATGAAACAGGCGGAGAGTGAACATAATATACTGTATTTCCTTGACAGAACAGTAATGTGTAACCTTTAAACAAAGCCAGCCCAAGTGATTATTCTATGCTTCATTTAGAAACCCCTGGATTCTTGAATGTGTGTGGAATCTATCTGATGACCTGGGTTATTGTAGTGACGTTACTAAAGCTCAGAAGAATGCTAGACAGGGGAATGTAGCCAGCAATAACATTGTGATATGTCTTCCCAAAAACATTGTGCCATAACTTCTGAACAGTGTCCACTCATCCTTCTGAGTGCACAACAGGCCGATATATATTCTGCCGAGAAGGAAGCAGGTTGCCATAGCAATGAATGACTGTATGTCATTGTCCTCCACCTCACCACACGCTTGCATTCTTCTGAGCTCCATACAGTACTTGTAACTAGGAGTTAAGTTGGGAAGGAAACAGCTGCGATCTGAATTTACTTTGGGAAATTACGGATAACACTTCTACAATGACCGAGAATAGGATATGACCTCTCCTCTCAAGTGTTCTCTTGATGCTAGCAAACCTCATACTAGAATTAAAATTCATGACAGAGCTGGGAATTAAACCTAGGCCACCATCATAGAAAAAAATTAGCCATGGCCAATTGCCAGATTACTGGAATTCACTATTCCATTCAAATCAAGCAAACTATAGTCATATTGCCCTCAACAATTCCTAATTGAGATTACATTATAACCGATAGCTCCCCAGACCATAATGCCCAGAGTTGGTTCTGTGCCTCTCGACAATAATGTCTGGGCACCTCTCTCTTCGTATGTTGGTGCACACGATTGTGGCAATCAGTGCGAGAAAGACAGAGGAACAATTCATCACTAATGATGACACTATGCACTATTTTCTCAACAGCACACGAGTCTTCAACGTCGATTTTGTAGAGTCGATGGAACACCTGCAGGAATACTGGCCTGTAAGCTACCAGTATGCAGACGATTCTTCACTGTTTATTATGTAATGTAGGGTGCTATTAGTCCTCAAATTTGTGCTGGTGTTGTACGGGAGTCAATCCGGACCATCCAAATGATGCACCGATCCTCCCCCATAGTTTGTCAAGTTGCCTGTGCCAGGTCTAAGAGTGTGTGTACTACCTTCACTTGTCTCCGGGAATTTTGAATTCATCTTTTTGGGTCCGTATTGACAAGGTACAAAATATGACAAAGATTTTGAGTATCTGCCTATTCAATACCTTAATATTCCAAGATCAATTAAAATACATTTCAGTACATGTTTCAGGGGCTATAAATGCTCCCTTCCTCAGTCATAGTGTTAAAATTGTTAGTACATTACATTAATAGAAACATTGATTAAAACAGTACAGCACCACTAAGAAAGACATGCAATAGCATAATAACTAGGGCTCGGATCGATATGCTCGAAAAAATCTGCAGTTAAGCTAGAAAACCATATGATTTATGCTCGATTAACCCTATATGCTCGATAGATATGCTCGGAAAAACCATTATATGCGGTTAAGTATGCAGAATATGCTCGAAAAACACTGTCAATAACTATAGAAAGGAAAGTGGAACGAATAAAACAATAACATATCTATATACGGGCTTTATTCTCTAATTGTATGTATGATACACTGCGATATACTCGCATTCAAGTTTCAAGTATATATAAGAGAAGTTCTCTTATAAAAGTTACAGTTTAAAAGTTCATTTACAAAATGTTCAAAATTAGGCGAGTCAATGAAGTATATCTGCGTGGGTCTGTTTTCAGTTTTGAATGATTTTCTTAAATCAGTCAATAAAAATTCCAAAGACGAGAACGACCTCACTGAAGGTTAAAAACCAGCCGTTTTATTATTCGCACCAGATAGGCTTTTCAATAATTATTTCTGTTTTCGAACCTTAAGGATGGTCAGGGCCCGAATTCGGCATGGGGGAATTCGAAGGAAAACCAACTAGTTAGACGAAAACCACATGAATATGCATTCGTATGCTTCGATTCTGAAAACCGTAGTTTTATGCATTTATCTTCTTCTTCTTCATTTCCCGGTTCCAGTGATCTGGGTCGGGGCGTGAATCAAGAACCTCCATCCGAGGTCTTGACTCACACACTATCATATTTAGGCTATTTGTACGATGGGTTCGCCACACCCAAAGGTAGTTTTATGCATTTATATGCTCGATAAATTTCAATTCTGTTGGTCCCAGTGAGGTGAAAATACCGCCGAAAGGCTTCTTTCAATGTGTACTATTCAGGGGAAATATATGCAAATATGCTCGAATCCGAGCCCTAATAATAACAAACATAGATGTTTCTACGGTCTACTTCTAGCATCAAGGTATTTTCAAACTTCCGCAACGGTGGGAAATTGTGTCCAAAAGAATGGAGACTGTTGAAAACTAAACAAAAGTTTATAGTTTGAAATGCTGTATTCAGTGTATTGCAATATTAGTAAACATATTTCTGTAAATAAATGTTGTTCATGACTTTCACTGTGCCCCTTGTATAATTTTAAACCAAGCCTTGTGATGAGGATGTGATGATGACCGTGTGACGGTCGAAAACTGTTATCAGTGAACAATATTAAGGTACATGCAATTTTTTTTTTCAGATAGGAAGTATATTGATGCTTTTGAGCTCTGTTGGAGCTGTGTTGGAGAAGGATACTGCATATTCCTTGGACAGCCAAGAAGACAAATGTATGGGTAATTCAAAAAATCAAACCAGATCTGTCTCTTGAAGCATTGATAACAAGATTAGAGCCGTCATATTTTGGACACATTATGAGACGTTCTCTTTCGTTGGAAAAGACAATATAGCTTGGAAAGGTGGAAGGGTCTCGGAGATGAGGGTGGCCAGCATTGAGATGGATCGACTCCATCAAATCCAACATGAATATGTCAGTGAAGGATCTGAAGTATATGGCTGAAGACCGAATCATATGAAGACAGTCTATCCATGCAGTTGCTAGGAGTCGACGAATACTTGATGGCACCTGATCATCAATTTTTTTCAGAAAAATGTGATATATATAAAATTACCCCGCCTAATCTAATAGGGTGAAAGAGTTTTGACCGATTGAAAAGTATAAATTGATTGTAGAGTCAACACTGCAAAAGGGCTTCAAAACTTCACACAGTTTCCCCATTTTCGACTCCACGTAAAAGTTGCCTTCCAGTAGACAACTGCTCCTACCTTCCAACTCTTTGCCCAGTTTCATTCACTACCTCTCTTGAGGTGGTGTCTAGAAGGGGATCTGGCAGTAACCCCCCCGTCCACATTACATCTCCAGCCCCGTTGATATGGGAATAATAATGGGGTGACATACACAAAGGAGTATTTTAACTAAAAAGTAGATTCTGATTTATAAAAGATCATCACACAGTACAGAATTCAGTTGTTCTGGAATAGACTAAATGAAATGATGAGTAAGTGTTTACCTTTTTTACTTGTATAACTTTCCATTTCTGTTGTTTGTGCCCTTTTTATTATGTGTTGGAGACACGATTGCCAATAGTCAAGTTAGGAACTAAGGAAGTGCTGACCTAGTGTTGGCGCAGCAGTCTCCCCCTGCCCCCCCTAAGCTGTATCATAAATTTAATTGTCCACTTTTCAATACAATTTTCAGTTTGTCCCTATTGGTACATGTTTTGGCATATCTTCAATATTCAATATCTTAAATGGTTGACAAAGGAAGGATTTCTGGAATAAATTTTATTTCAAGCAACATTTTAAGAATTTTAAATCTATGTAGATAAAACAATGTCATATGAATCAAAATTAGTTTTTTTTTTTAAGAATGCATGATAAAAATTGATGCTAATGCTATAGTAGTGTAGTTGTATGATAATATTGTAATAGGCTGAAGATGGCATGGGTGCTGAAACATGTACCGATAGAGACAAACTGAAAATTGTATTGAAAAGTAAGCAATTAAATTTTTGATATTGATATCAATACAGAAAAACTGAAACCATGATGAATGTGAAATTGATTGTGCAGGCAACACTGAAAAATGGCTGTACAAACCATGCACAGCCTTGCACTGTGGCAATTCTATCTCTATGGTAAGGGTTGTTGAGGCAGGACATCAAGGTCATATGCCCCTCGTAACACAGTTTTAAAATATAAATTTTGTTCAGTTAACATTTAGATATGGATGCCTAAAAATGAAAACAGTCCATTATTAATAAAAGAAAAAGAACTAATAATTATAATAACAAACAAAAATATAGTCGAATAAAAAAGGGGAAAAGGGAAGAAAGAGAGAAAAATCTTGCGAAAGATACTAGGACCTGAAAAACGAAATGATAGTACATGGAGAAAGAAGAGAAATGAGGATCTATAAAGACAGGCAGAGAAGATCACAGACACCATGCGTAAGAGGAGACTGGAGTTTTATGGGCACCTCCTGAGAATGGATGAGAATCGAATAACGAAAGGAATCTTTAATTACATCAGCAAGCAAAAGGCGACTACAATGCGGATAGAAGAAAAGACATGGAGTAAGTTGGCATACATACAAAAGACAGCTGGAATAGGGCTGTGCTTTGAGCTAAAATTGATAACATCAAGGAGTTCAAGGATAGACCCAGTAGAACGACCAAGAACACCTGGTCAGAGGAAAAGAGGAGGAACCACAGCAAAAGGATGAAGAAATTCTGGGTGAAGAAAAAGGAACTAACCAGCAAATCAATTGTTTCCCATGGCCCATAGTAGGGCAAATTCAAAGAAAGAAGAAGAAACAACAATATAGGGAATACCAAACAACAGTGTCAAGCTGGCTAGAAGGTCATGGGTTCGTTGCACTAATGGGTGTTGCGAGAAACATGAAGCAATTGACTGCGACAAATTTAAAGAGTCAGTACACACAAGAGAGTGGAATCATGCATTCTGTAGGGCAAACTGCAGAGCTTCATAGATAGCAACGAGCTCTGCAGTAAAGATGATATAAGTTTGTGCCAAAGAGATCTTCATATTTGCACCATCAATGATTTAAGCTCAACCCACTTTCTCGTCCACCTTCGATCCATTGGCTAACATCCAGAAATTGGTGAACTGTGTTGTTCACCTTAAGACCTCAATGTAGAGCTAGCCAAATGTCCTTGTTAGGTGTCTGGATCATAAAGGGACCTGCAGCCACTCCTATTTCATTACACGAGCTATCAAGCCTAATACCTACCGGCTGGCGTAACTCTGGTGGGATCAGGTATTGAATAGAGATTGATAGCTAGGATAATGCATCATTTGATGCACATTGGCAGCATATGATGAAAGCATATCTTGGCGTCTGACACAAAGAGGTGGAACACCCCATTTGGTGAATAGGCTGGAAATCGGACTGGTACGGAAAGCATTGGCTATCAGCCTAATTCTGCTATACTGTCCAGCATTTTCAAAGCTGCTGACTTTGCTGAACTGTACGCTGCAAAATCATAGTCTAGTCAGGACAGGCTGAGGGCTTGGAAAACAGGATCAAAGCTATCTCAAATTATCAGTAATTTGCTGCCTTTGGTTGATTTCAGGGGATTTTGTTGTTGTTGTTGTCGTGTAGCCTGAGAGGCCGAGTACAGGTCCCTCTAGTCGATGCCCTTGGGCGACCTGCACGCCGGAATGAGAGATGGAATGATGAAGATAATGAAACTAGACAAGGATGTGGAAGGAAGCGGCCGTGGCCTGTCAGTAGGTACTGTCCCAGCATTTGCCTGGTATTGAAAATGGGAACCCACAGAAACCCATTTCAAGGACGATCGACGGTGGGGCTCCAACACACACGTCTACTGAGTCAGCAGAGAGCTTGGCCCCATGTCCTAAGACTGCGCTTTACCGAGTGTAGCCACTGTTGTCGGTATGTTTCAGGAGCTAGAATATTGTGAATGTGTACTTTTGTACGATACCAGAATAAAAACATTATTGTGATGTCTGTAATAAGGTAAGATTTTAGATGAAATGAGAAAATTGTGATTGGGACAAATGAATAGTTGCTGTGTGCATCGCAAGAAGCAAACAGTACAACCTTCTAAGAAAAGTGCATAAAACAGCTCAAGTGATCCAATGTGATCAAAGTTACAAAAATAAAAGTACATGCATTCATATTCATTTGAGACTGTTTTGTCTGTCAGCATCCAGCCTAGTCTGCAAGCCTCTGTTTGCGAACAAGTTACATCCATGATCCCGTATTAGCAGTCAGCACTGCGGCTTCCTCTTCTTCTACACCTCTCACTTTGAAATTGTTCGAAACTGAATCTAACCATTGATTCCTTGGTCTACTGGCGCCTATGCTTCTCTTTCACTCTGCAGCGAAATTATTAACTTCTTTGGTAACCTCTCTTCCCCCATTCTTTTCATATGACCCCAACATCTGAGTCGGCTCATACGAACAGCTTCATCTAGCGTGTTAATTTCTAACTTAGCCGTCTTCTCTTAATTATGAGTACCTCCCTGCCATTGCTGCAACCCATTTGTCCCAACAATCATTCAAGCTACCCTCATATCAGTTACCTCTAGTTTATGTATCAGCTCTCACTTCCATACAGCAAGGTCGGTCTAAATACTGAGCGATATAGGGAGCGTTTCATTGCTACACTAACTTCCTTCTTGCAGAATACTGTAGATCACAATTAAGTACTCACTGCATGGGCTTTTCTGCACCTTTCCTTTCCCATACTACCATCCTGAGAGAATGCACAGACTAAGTACCATACTTAATATGTTCTACCTGCTCCAATTTAGTTCCTCCTATTTGACATGCTATTTTCTCATAATGTCGATTATTCAGGTCCGTATTGACGTAATTATAACTTTGAAAGAATAATGGATTTTCCGCCTTCAATACTGTTTAATACTATTACTTACAGGGACTAGTTTCGGGGGTAAATACTCCCCCTTCCTCAGCCTGTCCAACAAACTACACAATGGAAAAACTTTCCATGTACAAGTTCCAAGTTTTTCCATTGTGTAGTTTGTTGGACAGGCTGAGGAAGGGGGAGTATTTACCCCCGAAACTAGTCCCTGTAAGTAATAGTATTAAACAGTATTGAAGGCGGAAAATCCATTATTCTTTCAAAGTTATGCTATTTTCTTGTACTTCTTTCTCGCCGGCATAACCATCATTTTTGAAATGCTGATTTTCATACCTTATTTCCTACATTTCTGTTCAAGTTCTTAAGTTTTGACTTGTAAGCTTTTGACGGAGTCTTGTCATTACAATCAAATCATCAGCATAGACCAGAATGCTGGTTTCCATCTAATTGAATCCCAACCAACCAGTTTATGCCCTTCAGCAAATAGTCCATGTAAAAAATAAGCATTAGTAGTAGTGGTGGTGGTGAGAGATTACAGCCTTGCCTCACTCCTGTAACAACCTTGAACCAAGAACTAATCCTACCAACACTGCAGCCTGATTATCAACACAAATAATGTTGATTGTCTGTAGCAGCCTTCCCTCGATACCATATTCCCTCTGGATGCTCAACATCTTCACCCTGGATACTCGATCAAATGCCTTCTCTTACTAGATCTAGAAAACACAAATGTCTATTCCTCTCGTAACATTCCTCTATAACTTGGCGCATACTAAATATTTGATTCTTGACATCCTTGTTGCGATCAAAAGCCACTCTGGTTTTCATTCATCTTACTCTCGGCCAATGATCGAACTCTCCTTTCTACAATTCACAGGACACATCAAAGAAATGCCACAATAATTATTGCAATCTTTTCTGTTACCTTGTTTTAAGTTGGGGCGATTACTGCTTTTGTCCAGTCAGAGGGTACATTTCCTAAAACCCATGCCAATCCGATTACCCTACGCAACCATTTCAGCCGTGCTTTCCCACTATACTTCACCATTTCTGACCGAATTTCATCTACCCCTGCCGCTTTGTGACATTGTACCGTAGTTTAATTACCACCCTCTCTACTTCTCAACAGTAACTGTAATTATTTGGCTAACTGTCCTGGATTGTGAATATATTACATATGTCTATTGATACAATTTACAAAGAAACTATAATCCATGTTTCTCAATCTATTTTACCAGTGTTTCACCCCAGTGCACCATTGGGCTTATTAGTTTGTATAGTACACTTCTTCTTGTGCCATATCCTCATTGGATGTTAGTTATTGTTGTTTTCAGGGGCAGAACTATGAGGTCATCTGCCTCTCTCATTGGATGTTGGTTGTCATCAGGGCGATTTCTTTTACCAGCTTGGAATAGTTCAGGTGTGTTTATTCCATACCATTTGCGTAGGTTCTTTAGCCAAAATATTCTCCTCCTTCCTCGACCTCTCTTACCTTCAATTATGATCTGTAGGAGTTTATATTTATCATTGCAAATGATATGGCCAAAGTATTCAAGTTTTTTCTGTTTGGTGTTATGCAAATCCTTCAGTTCTTTATGCAGACGTTCCAGCACTTCCATGTTACGTACTCTATCGATCCATAACATTCTGAGATGGCGCCAATAGCACCCCATCTCGAAAACTTGAAGTCTTTTACTGGTGTTCTCCGTGAGGGTCCAGGCTTCGATAGAGAAAAATTGACACCATAGTAAACGGATACGAACAGCAATATTGAAGTCCCTGTTGCACAGTGATTTTTTTCATTTTCTTGAATGCAGCTCTAGCCAATTCAATGCGGAATAGCATTATTCCAATAATGATCAAGTATGCATCCAAGGTATTTCACGTGTTGAGCTTGTTCCAGTGTTGTCCCAGCTCCAGTAAGATTAACAGGTGGAATTACATGTTTGCTCAAAACCATTACTTTTGTCCTTTTTGTATTCAAATTCAGACCTGCTCTTGCACTGTTAGTTAGTTATTGTTGTTTTAAGGGGCAGAACTACGAGGTCATCTGCCCCACCTCTTGCACTGTGTTGTACTACAGAGTTTAGTAAGGTTTGTAGATCTTCAGCACTTGTTGCAAGCAGAGCTGTATCGTCTGCATACTGCAAATCATTTATGGTGGTTCCATTAACAATACCTTACTGTTTTCCTTCCTGTGCTTCAGAAATATTTCCTCAGAGTAGATATAGAAAAGAAGTGGAGATAGAGCATAAGACTTGTCTCACATCTCGTTTTATATTTTCTACACTACCGGTGTTGGTTCAATCTACTTTTACTGAAGCCGTCTGATTCCAGTACAAGTTGACAAAAATTCGTAGGTCTTGCGCATCTAGACTAATATCATATTTCACACAATCAAATCATAGTTGATAAAGCAAGCATAAACATCTACAGATACCGGTATATCTATATTTCTTTACACCAAAACCTGCATCACCAGTATGCCTCTCTGGTGCCAAATCCACTATGGAATCCTAACTGGGTATTTCCTATGTATGCTTCACATTTGCTGTATATGCTGGTTATTTATTTAGAGTCATAAGCATAGCAAAAAAACAACAACATAGGAAACAAACCAAAGGTTGATAAAATATAATACAATGTAACACAAATCTTAAATGACAAACTAAACAATATCAGCCCAAAATTGAGCAACAGTAACAGCGTTGTCTGAATTATCAACAAGCTCTTGTATGGAACATGATGTAGGACATCTAGGACAGTTAATTAAGTGTTTAGTTGTCTGTTCCTCCCCACAGTCACACAAGGAGGAAGATTCCTTCAAAAAGCCCCATTTGAACAGGTTGTCCTTAGTTCGTCCGACGCCACTCCTGAGCCGATTTAAGGACTTCCACACGCTCCATACTTGATTTCCACCAGGAGGAAGGTTCTCGGAAGGAGCTATCCAATCATTACACTCAGATCTTGCTGTCCACTGAGATAATCTGGCTGCTCCAGGCTGACCGGTGAGGGGAGTAGTAGTTCTCATGAAGCTCTTCCTAGATTTGAGCCTACTAAGTGGTGGCTGGTAACCATGTAACAGATGATCAGTGTTATGTTCTGATTTATGTCTCTCAAGTTTGGCTGCAACTTCACACCTTACATCTGGAGGAGCAATCCCCGCTAGCTTGTGGAGTTTATCAATAGGTGTAGCTTTGGGACATCCCGTTACTATCCTGCAGGTTTCATTTAGAGCCACATCAACTTGCTTTGCATGAGATGATTTGCGCCATACAGGGCATGCATATTCAGCTGCAGAATAACACAAAGCCAAGGCTGATGTTCTTAGTAAATTGGGATCTGCACCCCATATACTGCCAGTAAGCTTCCGCAAGATGTTGTTACGAGCAGCAACTTTCTGCTTGGTGTTAGTGCAGTGTTTACTGTAGGTCAACGTTCGACCTAAGGTAACACCCAGATATTTGGGGTAGAAACAAAGTTCAAGCTCTTTATCTTCCCATAACACAGTAAGCTTTCTATAGGCTTCTCGATTGTGTAGGTGGAAAGTTCAAATTTGAGTTTTAGCAGGGTTCGGTCATTATTGACTCTATAGTACTCAGAGAGGTCCTTCAGAGCAACAGTCAACTGGTTTTCTACTGCCTCAAAATCTCTCGCCTGTGTGACTAAAGCAAGATCATCTGCATAGATGAAGCTCTTGTAAGAGAAGGTTGAGGCTGATCATTTGTAAATATGTTGAACAATATGGCGGAAAGGACACTACCCTGAGGCAAGCCATTCCTTTGACTTCTCCATCTACTCTTTCTACCTTGGAACTCCACATAGAATTGCCGATTTTCTAAAAGCGTCTGCACAGTTCTGGTGAAATTAATGTCTCTGGTGATGTAGTAAACTTTGTGCAGTAGTAGTTGATGCTGAATTGTATCATATGCTGCTATGAGATCCACGAAGACAGCCCCAGAAATGTATCCTTTTCAGGAAGATCTTGAGGACATGACTCACTAAGCTTATGATTCTAGAATCCCCGCAAGGATTTGCTGCTGCTTTCTATGGAATGGTATTAAAAGTTGACGTCAACCAGTCAGAAGAGATATTTCCACTGGTATACACTTGGCTGAATAGCTTTTTTTTGGGATATCCAGTGATTGGTCTTCTTTAAGTATTTATAATATTTTCTGAAGTGCTGGAAGGAAAAGCAATGTTGTCACACAGGTGTTCACACTTGACTAATTTACACATCATAGAATAAACTAACTTTTTCATACAATGTGATTCTCTGCAAATCATAAACACTAACATTAACTAGAAAAACTAAACATATTTCTAAATATTTGTACAATCTCAACTTCAACGCTAGTGATCAGATGAGCACGTGACGGTCGAAACGGGTAATCATAAAATTACTTGAGAAAATCAGTGTGGGTTGACAAATGGCATAATGTCATCATTAGTAATGAATTGTTCCCCTGTCTTTCTCGCACTGATTGCCACAATCGTGTGCGACAACATACGAAGAGAGAGGTGCCCAGACATTATTGTCGAGAGGCACAGAACCAACTCTGGGCAGTTTTCGGTTATAATGTAAAATCTCAATTAGGGATTGTTGAGGGCAATATGACTATAGTTTGCTTGATTTGAATGGAATAGTGAATTCCAGTAATTTGGCAATTGGCCATGGCTAATAGATTTCTATGATGGTGGCCTAGGTTTAATTCCCAGCTCTGTCATGAATTTTAATTCTAGTATGAGGTTTGCAAGCATCTAGAGGACAGTTGAGAGGAGAGGTCATATCCTATTCTCGGTCATTGTAGAAGTGTTATCCGTAATTTCCCAAAGTAAATTCAGATCGCAGCTGATTCCTTCCCAACTTAACTCCTAGTTACAAGTACTGTATGGAGCTCAGAAGAATGCGAGCGTGTGGTGAGGTGGAGGACAATGACATAGAGTCATTCATTGCTATGGCAACCTGCTTCCTTCTCGGCAGAATATATATCGGCCCGTTGTTCACTCAGAAGGACGAGTGGACACTGTTCGGAAGTTATGGCACAATTAAAACTCGGCAATTCTTCTAAGTTTGTGCCGTGTCTTGTGTGGGGTTTCGCCTAGGACACCAAGCTGGCTCTTGGTGTCCCCGCCCGGACCCCCACAGGAGTATCGAACTGCGCGATACCTCCCTTTATATAGAGTGCAACTGCACTCCTTGACTGCGAGAACCAAAAGCTCAAGCAGCCTCAACCTCCCTATGAAGGCTTCCAAAAAGGTGGTGCATTGGCTTTCACGGCCGGTGAATTAAAACTCAGCAATTCTTCTAGGTTTGTGCCGTGTCTTGAGTGGGGTTTCGCCTAGGACACCAAGCTGGCTCATCAGCGGGCTCTTGGTGTCCCCGCCCGGACCTAGAAGAATTGCTGAGTTTTAATTCACCGGCCATGAAAGCCAATATACCATCTTTTGGAAGCCTTCATAGGGACGTTGAGGCTGCTTGAGCTTTTGGTTCTCGCAGTCAAGGAGTGCAGTTGCACTCTATATAAAGGGAGGTATCGCGCAGTTCGATACTCCTGTGTGGGTCCGGGCGGGGACACCAAGAGCCCGCCGATTAGCCAGCTTGGTGTCCTAGGCGAAACCCCACACAAGACACGGCACATACCTAGAAGAATTGCTGAGTTTTAATTCACCGGCCGTGGAAGCCTTCATAGGGAGGTTGAGGCTGCTTGAGCTTTTGGTTCTCGCAGTCAAGGAGTGCAGTTGCACTCTATATAAAGGGACGTATCGCGCAGTTCGATACTCCTGTGGGGGTCCGGGCGGGGACACCAAGAGCCCGCTGATGAGCCAGCTTGGTGTTCTAGGCGAAACCCCACACAAGACACGGCACAAACCTAAAAGAATTGCTGAGTTTTAATTCACCGGCCGTGAAAGCCAATATACCATCTTTATGGCACAATGTTTTTGGGAAGACATATCACAATTTTATTGCTGGCTACATTCCCCTGTCTAGCATTCTTCTGAGCTTTAGTAACGTCACTACAATAACCCAGGTCATCAGATAGATTCCACACACATTCAAGAATCCAGGGGTTTCTAAATGAAGCACAGAATAATCACTTGGGCTGGCTTTGTTTAAAGGTTACACATTACTGTTCTGTCAAGGAAATACAGTATATTATGTTCTCTCTCCGCCTGTTTCTTGCATCTAGGATAATCCCCAAATTGTTCCATCATGAAAAACTAACAAGCATTTGCATTGCTGTTAAACACAGTGGTTATACAGTTAATTAATTACATCATTACTGCATAAAGTGATGGTTATATACTCCCCACCCCGATACATAGCCTCCCTTCCAACCTATTGGAAAAGAATAGCAGACACCCTTCATTTCAGTTGAAACAATGCCTCTGAGCTCTGCAGGCATTCCCAGAGCCATCAAGAGATCATTACTACCGCGAATGAGGCTTGGAGTCGAATGCTGCAGGTGTGGGATGTAAATGTAAATAAGAGGACAGTTCAACAACACCTCAGAGAACAAAGTATTCAATCAAGATGAACTGGTATGGGACCTGATCTGACGGAGAATACAGAGTCACCCAACTTCAGTTTGCTTGTCAGCACGCCCAATGGAGCTGTGTACTGTTCTTTGAAGAGCTCAGGTTCTCCCTGAAATCTCCAGATGGTAGGGAGTGTGTCTGGAGATAACTCAGGAGAGTGATTTACAAAGTGCACAGTATCCATAAGGGCTCCATTATGTTGTGGGGCGACATTGCCATATAGGATCGGATAGACTGGTTTTCATTGAAAATGGCAGCCTCAGTGAGATTCTCATCGATAATACCATTTATTGAAGATGGATTCGTGTTCATCTCACAGTCCCAACTTAAACCCTCAGAGGATCTTTGGGATAGGTTGGCAATACGCATCCGAGTTCAAGATGGGCTCCAGAGGAATTATGTGATTTGCAGGCAGCAATTCAAGAGGATTGGGATTAACTTCAGCAGAAAAATATCAGAGCCCTAATTCAAATGATGACCCAGAGAATGGTGGCTGTGATTACGATCAGAGGTAGACACTAGATATTGAGTGTTAGTTTGTTCCACTGGACGAAAGTGTCAGCATAATCATGATATTTTTTCACATTGGTGATGTATAGAAGTGAGTAAAATATAAGCAACAATAAAACGTGTGCATTTTTTATTTATTATATATACCAGTAACTATTTTTGTACATGACAGTTTCAAGGTATATAGTATTATTTGTGAAACCACTTCTAAATTTGCCATTAAAACTCATTATTAGAAATTTTTGTTAGAACTGGTGTTTTTCTTTTTTATGCATTCTCTAGAACAAGAAACACATAATTGTACCGTAATTCATGCCACCCAAGTTTTATGTCACAATTGCCAATAAAAATTTCCCCTTGTACCTAAAAGACCATGGCCAATTGAAACACATTATTGATAGTAGATTTCATCTCTTCAATTACTTGCCAATGAAACCATACAGTGTAACTGAACAAAACTACTAGAGATCATGACAAGCATGTGACCATTTACTTAATTGAAAGCCATTTAACAGTATTTCGACTTGACAACATGGAGGTACAGTATAGAACGAAGACTGTAATTATTACTTGATGGCACATGGGCACACAATGAGTTTCGTATGCAGGTAAGTCCATGTGATACAGCACAATTGTAAGATGGAGGAACTTTACAGAAATGTTCACACCAGTTCCTACTGTAACTGTACTCCACATTAATCTCTCTCCCAGGAGTACAGCAGTACCCTTTTCTCCTCCATTCACCTCAAATCTGTTAGGTTTACACAATTAAGTAATAATCACGGTCTACACAATGAAGTAATAATCGCGGTCTTCCATACACTCCCAAGCATCAAATTCATTAACCACAATCTCAAGAGCTATCTACCATCAGTTTGTGTACTTCAGCCTGTTATTGTCATGGTGTACACAATTACTCTACTGAATACTATTTTAACTTTCGCAAAATATACAAATGCAACAATTTTTAATAAACCTGGTATTTGGTGACTTTCTGCAAGACAAAAATATTGGTACTGTACAGGACATGGTGTGAAATGAAAGGAATAAGGGTTTCTTTATTGGGGCATTATATTCTTTCTTGCATGTTGGTCATTTCCACACATAATGCTACACTGTATTAATGAAATTAATGGCTAGAAAAATACCATTTATTAATAATTTCAATGCACGAGCAAAACTGGTCAGAATTTACAACAGGACTCCACATGCAACTACATTGTATGCCTATACAACATATCATCACTCTTTTCATAACTTTCTTATTACAGGTACTACTGCACCCTACTCCTTTGCAAATGTCTCCATAGCAAACCATTTTCTAGCCCAAAATCTAGAATGATGCCCGTTTCATTAATTCTTTACGAGAGGGTTTCACGACATGAAATAAAAGGCAAAACTATTGGCCTGGATAAAGATTATTGATACGTGACTTCCCCACTGTGCGTGACAAAAACCAGGGGTGTTATCTATTAGCTAACGCGGCCCTGCTGGCCGCGCTATCAATCCACCATTGGTCTGGACGAAAATATTGGTCTAGGCAAAACCATTGTGAAACCCTCTTGTGAAGTTTTACCCCAGTTTCTTCAAATAAAATATCAAGAAAGATAGGTCATATAATCACAGACCATTTTGTAGGCCTAACACTTGTTTCAAAAGTTTTAAGTACCGGTTACCCGTGTATCTAGCATTTCAGTCATCTCCGACATTTAACCCTGGAACCGCTAAACGTCGCTATCGCGATCCATTTCTGCTCAGCTCCAGCGCTAAAGTCGCGATCGCGATGCATTACGTCAGCGCTTACTAAACTCGTCTTCGCGCCTTTATTGTTTGTTTATTTATCACATATTATACATAATTTAAAAGAGGAAAGGTGTATCCACATGTATATCTTTGGTTTTAAGAATTTTAGAGTAATGGAGACAGTTGGCACGCCTGAGAAAAACTATAACGTTTTGCAGTTGCTCAGCGTGATGTATATGGCGCGCTCCCAGGTAAGAAATTGCGGTTGTGTCCTGTCTGTTCAACCTCGGAGAAGAAATCCCGTAGCCACTTTTGGTGTCCAGGATGTAATTGTGGTGTCCATCAACAATGTTATCACAAATTACAACATTACTGGAGGCCTATGAAGGCAGGAAGAAAGAGAACCCATGAAGATGCTGAGGATGTGTCTGACTAAACACTAAGGCGTTGGAATGCTGTGTACATAATAATATATTTGGTAATTTTGTACATTTGCAGTAGTGACAAATAATGAAAAGTGTATATAATTAGAATCAGCATAAAATTGTGGAGATTTTATACATTACAACTAACACTGGGAAACCGATATTTTTGAACATTTTTTTGCCTAGAACTTTGAATTTTTTTACAATTTTTGTGTGCGTGTGTGTTTCTTTATCAATACTGCCTTACACTGCTGCATTGGTGAGTTTAATTTTTTATTGTCATATTCTTTGACTTTTTCTGAATAAAATGATGTATAACACTTCATTGTTAGTGAACAGAACACATTGTTTATGATTTTATGAAAATTTTGTGACAAAGCTCCCAGAAATTCTTAGCAGTTGAGGGTAATATAGTCAGCGGTTGCAGGGTTAAGGACAGATGAGCTACTTGTTACGTTCCTTAAAACCACATCTTTAACATAACCTAACCCATCTCAATCAGGTACGGTATCACAGTATAAAATGGGTCGTAACAGTGGCGTCGAAGATTACAAAACTAAACCACTAAAAAAGTGTCGTACATAATATCTACAGTATAACTTATACTGTATAGCAGCAAATACTTTAAAGTGAACAGATTTATTAAAACCGTAATTGAACAATATCCTACCATAACCTCCATGAGCGAATTTCTTTGTCAGAAAAATATCGCTACCGATTCATTACTAGACACAGTATGTACAAGTGCAGCCTAATCATAAATTGTCTGACCAAAATTGCATTTCCATCGAAAGTATAATTATTTTACCGTAATAAAATATCACTGAAAGCTTCATCGCCACAATTTCATTACACACTAGCCTACATCATTGTGGGAAACAATGAACCGTCACATCAAAGAAGTTTAATTCCGTGACTTAATGCAATTTATAGATTGCTATATATGCCAGTCTCAATCACCGTTTTCATCCTGAAAAATTTGCGAATGCTTTTTTTAGGGATGGGCGCGACTGAAGCCTGGAATCGAGAGTGTCGACTCGATCGACTCCGAACACCGGTCTCGGTTCGCATGAAGCCTCGCGACTCCACGTTAATCTCATGCGTATTGCGGGGCCGCTTCGCATGAAGCCTCGCGACTCCAAGCTCACGTGATGGGTATTGCGGGGCCACACGGTCCCTTCGCATAAAGCCTCGCGATTCCAAGCTAACCTGATGAGTAAGGCCCGGATAGTTATGTGTTTATATATATTTAATTTTACTAAATATTTTCTATTTATTTACATATATTTGCCGTTTTTATAAATAAATACATATTATGGCGAATTTATTCGTAAGTAGGCTACATATTTCATGTATTTGGTGGTATGTCGCACTCCTTATATAAATGCTGCCGACAATTTTCGACCCTTGGCAATTCCATTAATTTGCCTCTCTATTTCGTGAATGTACCCCTGTCTCTGTATTGTAGTAGTATTTCAAGGCAGGAATTCCCTGGCCATTAAATAGACTATAGCAGGGGGGCTGGAGAAGACTCGCGACTCCAAGCTCCCCTGATGAGTATTGCGGGGTCGCTTCGCATGACGCCTCGCGACTCCGAGCTCACCTGATGAGTATTGCGGGGCCGCTTCGCATGAAGACTCGCGACTCCAAGCTCACATGATGAGTATTGCGGGGTGGCTTTGCATGAACACTCGCGACTCCAAGCTCACCTGATGAGTATTGCGGGGCCGCTTCGCATGAACACTCGCGACTCCAACTCACCTGATGAGTATTGCGGGGCCGCTTCGCATGAAGACTTTCGACTCCAACTCAACTGATGAGTATTGCGGGGCCGCTTCGCATGAAGACTCGCGACTCCAAGCTCATCTGATGAGTATTGCGGGGTGGCTTCGCATGATGACTCGCGACTCCAAGCTCATCTGATGAGTATTGCGGGGCCGCTTCGCATGAACACTCGCGACTCCAAGCTCACCTGTTGAGTATTGCGGGGTCGCTTCGCATTAACACTCGTGACTCCAACACACCTGATGAGTATTGCGGGGTCGCATCGCATGAAGCCTCGCGACTCCAACCTCACCTGAAGAGTATTGCAGGGCCGCTTCGCATGAAGACTCGCGACTCCAACTCACCTGATGAGTATTGCGGGGTCGCTTCGCTTGAACACTCGCGACTCCAAGCTCATCTGATGAGTATTGCGGGGTCGCTTCGCATGAACACTCGCGACTCCAAGCTCATCTGATGAGTATTACGGGGTCGCTTCGCATGAACACTCGCGACACCAAGCTCACCTGTTGAGTATTGCGGGGCCGCATCGCATGAACACTCGCGACTCCAACTCACCTGATGAGTATTGCGGGGTCGCTTCGCATGAAGACTCGCGACTCCAACTCACCTGATGAGTATTGCGGGGTCGCTTCGCATGAACACTCGCGACTCCAAGCTCATCTGATGAGTATTGCGGGGTCGCTTCGCATGAACACTCGCGACTCCAAGCTCATATGATGAGTATTGCGGGGTGGCTTCGCATGAACACTCGCGAACCCAAGCTCACCTGATGAGTATTGCGGGGCCGCTTCGCATGAATACTCGCGACTCCAACTCACCTGATGAGTATTGCGGGGTCGCTTCGCATGAACACTCGCGACTCCAAGCTCATCTGATGAGTATTGCGGGGTCGCTTCGCATGAACACTCGCGACTCCAAGCTCATCTGATGAGTATTACGGGGTCGCTTCGCATGAACACTCGCGACACCAAGCTCACCTGTTGAGTATTGCGGGGCCGCATCGCATGAACACTCGCGACTCCAAGCTCATCTGATGAGTATTGTGGGGACGCTTCGCATGAAGACTCGCGACTCCAACTCACCTGATGAATATTGCGGGGTCGCTTCGCATGAAGACTCGCGACTCCAACTCATCTGATGAGTATTGCGGGGCCGCTTCGCATGAAGGCTCGCGACTCCAAGCTCACCTGATGAGTATTGCGGGGTCGCTTCGCATGAACACTCGCGACTCCAAGCTCATCTGATGAGTATTGCGGGGTCGCTTCGCATGAACACTCGCGACTCCGAGCTCATCTGATGAGTATTGCAGGGCCGCTTCGCATGAACACTCGCGACTACAAACTCACCTGATGAGTATTGCGGGGTCGCTTCGCATGAACACTTGCGACTCCAAGCTCATCTGATGAGTATTGCAGGGCCGCTTCGCATGAACACTCGCGACTACAAGCTTATCTGATGAGTATTGCGGGGTCGCTTCGCATGAACACTCGCGACTCCAAGCTCATCTGATGAGTATTGCGGGGACGCTTCGCATGAAGACTCGCGACTCCAACTCACCTGATGAGTATTGCGGGGCCGCTTCGCATGAAGACTCGCGACTCCAACTCACCAGATGAGTATTGCGGGGTCGCTTCGCATGAACACTCGCGGCTCCAAGCTCATCTGATGAGTATTGCGGGGTCGCTTCGCATGAACACTTGCGACTCCAAGATCATCTGATGAGTATTGCGGGGACGCTTCGCATGAAGACTCGCGACTCCAAGCTCATATGATGAGTATTGCGGGGTGGCTTTGCATGAACACTCGCGACTCCAAGCTCACCTGATGAGTATTGCGGGGTCGCTTCGCATGAACACTCGCGACTCCAACTCACCTGATGAGTATTGCGG
This sequence comes from Meconema thalassinum, assembly GCA_946902985.2. Classification (NCBI taxonomy): domain Eukaryota; kingdom Metazoa; phylum Arthropoda; class Insecta; order Orthoptera; family Tettigoniidae; genus Meconema; species Meconema thalassinum. The sequence goes on along the minus strand of OX336392.1, from coordinate 2,921,502 downwards.
GGCCGCTTCGCATGAAGACTCGCGACTCCAACTCACCTGATGAGTATTGCGGGGTCGCTTCGCATGAATACTCGCGACTCCAAGCTCATCTGATGAGTATTGCGGGGTCGCTTCGCATGAACACTTGCGACTCCAAGCTCATCTGATGAGTATTGCGGGGACGCTTCGCATGAAGACTGGCGACTCCAAGCTCATATGATGAGTATTGCGGGGTGGCTTTGATTGAACACTCGCGACTCCAAGCTCACCTGATGAGTATTGCGGGGCCGCTTCGCATGAACACTCGCGACTCCAACTCACCTGATGAGTATTGCGGGGCCGCTTCGCATGAAGACTTTCGACTCCAACTCAACTGTTGAGTATTGCGGGGCCGCTTCGCATGAAGACTCGCGACTCCAAGCTCATCTGATGAGTATTGCGGGGTGGCTTCGCATGATGACTCGCGACTCCAAGCTCATCTGATGAGTATTGCGGGGCCGCTTCGCATGAACACTCGCGACTACAAGCTTATCTGATGAGTATTGCGGGGTCGCTTCGCATGAACACTCGCGACTCCAAGCTCATCTGATGAGTATTGCGGGGACGCTTCGCATGAAGACTCGCGACTCCAACTCACCTGATGAGTATTGCGGGGCCGCTTCGCATGAAGACTCGCGACTCCAACTCACCTGATGAGTATTGCGGGGTCGCTTCGCATGAACACTCGCGACTCCAAGCTCATCTGATGAGTATTGCGGGGTCGCTTCGCATGAACACTTGCGACTCCAAGCTCATCTGATGAGTATTGCGGGGACGCTTCGCATGAAGACTCGCGACTCCAACTCACCTGATGAGTATTGCGGGGCCGCTTCGCATGAAGACTCGCGACTCCAAGCTCACCTAATGAGTATTGCGGGGTCGCTTCGCATGAACACTCGCGACTCCAAGCTCATCTGATGAGTATTGCGGGGTCGCTTCGCATGAACACTCGCGACTCCGAGCTCATCTGATGAGTATTGCAGGGCCGCTTCGCATGAACACTCGCGACTACAAGTTCACCTGATGAGTATTGCGGGGTCGCTTCGCATGAACACTCGCGATTCCAAGCTCATCTGATGAGTATTGCAGGGCCGCTTGGCATGAACACTCGCGACTACAAGCTTATCTGATGAGTATTGCGGGGTCGCTTCGCATGAACACTCGCGACTCCAAGCTCATCTGATGAGTATTGCGGGGACGCTTCGCATGAAGACTCGCGACTCCAACTCACCTGATGAGTATTGCGGGGCCGCTTCGCATGAAGACTCGCGACTCCAACTCACCTGATGAGTATTGCGGGGTCGCTTCGCATGAACACTCGCGACTCCAAGCTCATCTGATGAGTATTGCGGGGTCGCTTCGCATGAACACTTGCGACTCCAAGCTCATCTGATGAGTATTGCGGGGACGCTTCGCATGAAGACTCGCGACTCCAACTCACCTGATGAGTATTGCGGGGCCGCTTCGCATGAAGACTCGCGACTCCAAGCTCACCTGATGAGTATTGCGGGGTCGCTTCGCATGAACACTCGCGACTCCAAGCTCATCTGATGAGTATTGCGAGGTCGCTTCGCATGAACACTCGCGACTCCGAGCTCATCTGATGAGTATTGCAGGGCCGCTTCGCATGAACACTCGCGACTACAAGTTCACCTGATGAGTATTGCGGGGTCGCTTCGCATGAACACTCGCGACTCCAAGCTCATCTGATGAGTATTGCGGGGACGCTTCGCATGAAGACTCGCGACTCCAACTCACCTGATGAGTATTGCGGGGCCGCTTCGCATGAAGACTCGCGACTCCAACTCACCTGATGAGTATTGCGGGGCCGCTTCGCATGAACACTCGCGACTACAAGCTTATCTGATGAGTATTGCGGGGTCGCTTCGCATGAACACTCGCGACTCCAAGCTCATCTGATGAGTATTGCGGGGACGCTTCGCATGAAGACTCGCGACTCCAACTCACCTGATGAGTATTGCGGGGCCGCTTCGCATGAAGACTCGCGACTCCAACTCACCAGATGAGTATTGCGGGGTCGCTTCGCATGAACACTCGCGGCTCCAAGCTCATCTGATGAGTATTGCGGGGTCGCTTCGCATGAACACTTGCGACTCCAAGATCATCTGATGAGTATTGCGGGGACGCTTCGCATGAAGACTCGCGACTCCAAGCTCATATGATGAGTATTGCGGGGTGGCTTTGCATGAACACTCGCGACTCCAAGCTCACCTGATGAGTATTGCGGGGTCGCTTCGCATGAACACTCGCGACTCCAACTCACCTGATGAGTATTGCGGGGCCGCTTCGCATGAAGACTCGCGACTCCAACTCATCTGATGAGTATTGCGGGGTCGCTTCGCATGAACACTTGCGACTCCAAGCTCATCTGATGAGTATTGCGGGGACGCTTCGCATGAAGACTGGCGACTCCAAGCTCATATGATGAGTATTGCGGGGTGGCTTTGCATGATCACTCGCGACTCCAAGCTCACCTGATGAGTATTGCGGGGCCGCTTCGCATGAACACTCGCGACTCCAACTCACCTGATGAGTATTGCGGGGCCGCTTCGCATGAAGACTTTCGACTCCAACTCAACTGTTGAGTATTGCGGGGCCGCTTCGCATGAAGACTCGCGACTCCAAGCTCATCTGATGAGTATTGCGGGGTGGCTTCGCATGATGACTCGCGACTCCAAGCTCATCTGATGAGTATTGCGGGGCCGCTTCGCATGAACACTCGCGACTACAAGCTTATCTGATGAGTATTGCGGGGTCGCTTCGCATGAACACTCGCGACTCCAAGCTCATCTGATGAGTATTGCGGGGACGCTTCGCATGAAGACTCGCGACTCCAACTCACCTGATGAGTATTGCGGGGCCGCTTCGCATGAAGACTCGCGACTCCAACTCACCTGATGAGTATTGCGGGGTCGCTTCGCATGAACACTCGCGACTCCAAGCTCATCTGATGAGTATTGCGGGGTCGCTTCGCATGAACACTTGCGACTCCAAGCTCATCTGATGAGTATTGCGGGGACGCTTCGCATGAAGACTCGCGACTCCAACTCACCTGATGAGTATTGCGGGGCCGCTTCGCATGAAGACTCGCGACTCCAAGCTCACCTAATGAGTATTGCGGGGTCGCTTCGCATGAACACTCGCGACTCCAAGCTCATCTGATGAGTATTGCGGGGTCGCTTCGCATGAACACTCGCGACTCCGAGCTCATCTGATGAGTATTGCAGGGCCGCTTCGCATGAACACTCGCGACTACAAGTTCACCTGATGAGTATTGCGGGGTCGCTTCGCATGAACACTCGCGATTCCAAGCTCATCTGATGAGTATTGCAGGGCCGCTTGGCATGAACACTCGCGACTACAAGCTTATCTGATGAGTATTGCGGGGTCGCTTCGCATGAACACTCGCGACTCCAAGCTCATCTGATGAGTATTGCGGGGACGCTTCGCATGAAGACTCGCGACTCCAACTCACCTGATGAGTATTGCGGGGCCGCTTCGCATGAAGACTCGCGACTCCAACTCACCTGATGAGTATTGCGGGGTCGCTTCGCATGAACACTCGCGACTCCAAGCTCATCTGATGAGTATTGCGGGGTCGCTTCGCATGAACACTTGCGACTCCAAGCTCATCTGATGAGTATTGCGGGGACGCTTCGCATGAAGACTCGCGACTCCAACTCACCTGATGAGTATTGCGGGGCCGCTTCGCATGAAGACTCGCGACTCCAAGCTCACCTGATGAGTATTGCGGGGTCGCTTCGCATGAACACTCGCGACTCCAAGCTCATCTGATGAGTATTGCGAGGTCGCTTCGCATGAACACTCGCGACTCCGAGCTCATCTGATGAGTATTGCAGGGCCGCTTCGCATGAACACTCGCGACTACAAGTTCACCTGATGAGTATTGCGGGGTCGCTTCGCATGAACACTCGCGACTCCAAGCTCATCTGATGAGTATTGCGGGGACGCTTCGCATGAAGACTCGCGACTCCAACTCACCTGATGAGTATTGCGGGGCCGCTTCGCATGAAGACTCGCGACTCCAACTCACCTGATGAGTATTGCGGGGCCGCTTCGCATGAACACTCGCGACTACAAGCTTATCTGATGAGTATTGCGGGGTCGCTTCGCATGAACACTCGCGACTCCAAGCTCATCTGATGAGTATTGCGGGGACGCTTCGCATGAAGACTCGCGACTCCAACTCACCTGATGAGTATTGCGGGGCCGCTTCGCATGAAGACTCGCGACTCCAACTCACCAGATGAGTATTGCGGGGTCGCTTCGCATGAACACTCGCGGCTCCAAGCTCATCTGATGAGTATTGCGGGGTCGCTTCGCATGAACACTTGCGACTCCAAGATCATCTGATGAGTATTGCGGGGACGCTTCGCATGAAGACTCGCGACTCCAAGCTCATATGATGAGTATTGCGGGGTGGCTTTGCATGAACACTCGCGACTCCAAGCTCACCTGATGAGTATTGCGGGGTCGCTTCGCATGAACACTCGCGACTCCAACTCACCTGATGAGTATTGCGGGGCCGCTTCGCATGAAGACTCGCGACTCCAACTCATCTGATGAGTATTGCGGGGTCGCTTCGCATGAACACTTGCGACTCCAAGCTCATCTGATGAGTATTGCGGGGACGCTTCGCATGAAGACTGGCGACTCCAAGCTCATATGATGAGTATTGCGGGGTGGCTTTGCATGATCACTCGCGACTCCAAGCTCACCTGATGAGTATTGCGGGGCCGCTTCGCATGAACACTCGCGACTCCAACTCACCTGATGAGTATTGCGGGGCCGCTTCGCATGAAGACTTTCGACTCCAACTCAACTGTTGAGTATTGCGGGGCCGCTTCGCATGAAGACTCGCGACTCCAAGCTCATCTGATGAGTATTGCGGGGTGGCTTCGCATGATGACTCGCGACTCCAAGCTCATCTGATGAGTATTGCGGGGCCGCTTCGCATGAACACTCGCGACTACAAGCTTATCTGATGAGTATTGCGGGGTCGCTTCGCATGAACACTCGCGACTCCAAGCTCATCTGATGAGTATTGCGGGGACGCTTCGCATGAAGACTCGCGACTCCAACTCACCTGATGAGTATTGCGGGGCCGCTTCGCATGAAGACTCGCGACTCCAACTCACCTGATGAGTATTGCGGGGTCGCTTCGCATGAACACTCGCGACTCCAAGCTCATCTGATGAGTATTGCGGGGTCGCTTCGCATGAACACTTGCGACTCCAAGCTCATCTGATGAGTATTGCGGGGACGCTTCGCATGAAGACTCGCGACTCCAACTCACCTGATGAGTATTGCGGGGCCGCTTCGCATGAAGACTCGCGACTCCAAGCTCACCTAATGAGTATTGCGGGGTCGCTTCGCATGAACACTCGCGACTCCAAGCTCATCTGATGAGTATTGCGGGGTCGCTTCGCATGAACACTCGCGACTCCGAGCTCATCTGATGAGTATTGCAGGGCCGCTTCGCATGAACACTCGCGACTACAAGTTCACCTGATGAGTATTGCGGGGTCGCTTCGCATGAACACTCGCGATTCCAAGCTCATCTGATGAGTATTGCAGGGCCGCTTGGCATGAACACTCGCGACTACAAGCTTATCTGATGAGTATTGCGGGGTCGCTTCGCATGAACACTCGCGACTCCAAGCTCATCTGATGAGTATTGCGGGGACGCTTCGCATGAAGACTCGCGACTCCAACTCACCTGATGAGTATTGCGGGGCCGCTTCGCATGAAGACTCGCGACTCCAACTCACCTGATGAGTATTGCGGGGTCGCTTCGCATGAACACTCGCGACTCCAAGCTCATCTGATGAGTATTGCGGGGTCGCTTCGCATGAACACTTGCGACTCCAAGCTCATCTGATGAGTATTGCGGGGACGCTTCGCATGAAGACTCGCGACTCCAACTCACCTGATGAGTATTGCGGGGCCGCTTCGCATGAAGACTCGCGACTCCAAGCTCACCTGATGAGTATTGCGGGGTCGCTTCGCATGAACACTCGCGACTCCAAGCTCATCTGATGAGTATTGCGAGGTCGCTTCGCATGAACACTCGCGACTCCGAGCTCATCTGATGAGTATTGCAGGGCCGCTTCGCATGAACACTCGCGACTACAAGTTCACCTGATGAGTATTGCGGGGTCGCTTCGCATGAACACTCGCGATTCCAAGCTCATCTGATGAGTATTGCAGGGCCGCTTCGCATGAACACTCGCGACTACAAGCTCATCTGATGAGTATTGCGGGGTCGCTTCGCATGAACACTCGCGACTCCAAGCTCATCTGATGAGTATTTCGGGGACGCTTCGCATGAAGACTCGCGACTCCAACTCACCTGATGAGTATTGCGGGGCCGCTTCGCATGAAGACTCGCGACTCCAACTCACCTGATGAGTATTGCGGGGCCGCTTCGCATGAAGACTCGCGACTCCAACTCACCTGATGAGTATTGCGGGGACGCTTCGCATGAAGACTCGCGACTCCAACTCACCTGATGAGTATTGCGGGGTCGCTTCGCATGAACACTCTCGACTCCAACTCACCTGATGAGTATTGCGGGGTCGCTTCGCATTAAGCCTCGCGACTCCAAGCTCACCTGATGAGTATTGCGGGGGGCACACGGTCGCTTTTTTTTCAGAATCTCTCATTATTATTATTATTATTATTATTATTTACAATCATTGTACCAAATTGTTGTAATATTGCACTTTAGGCAGGTTGTATTACTATTATTGTTATAAATAATAATCATCATAATAAACACAATAACAATTACACCTACAACATTACCGATGATAACCCGAAACAATCTTCTATGTTTGCTGGCTAATAATCCTACTGTATTCATCGTAACACAAGGTATCAAGGGACGAACGTGGATGGATAACAAGACCGTCACAATATGAGAGGCCTGTGCGCACATCTTAAACAAAGCAATTAACAAACCATAACATAGGCCAAATCTTACATTAATTCAACACCCAACATTTGTTATTTGAGACACGTAAATGAAACACCCTATAATGAAAGTAAAAATACACACACAGTGCCAAGAACTTCGTAATTGTTATTCGACATTCCATATAACGATCCTGCCGGCAAAATAAATATCCCATCACTATGCAGCATATTCTCATACTGAAGAATCCTACAGTAGATCATAACAAAGAACGACTTTGCATATAATCATTCTATTGTTTCGTTTTGCAGGTCATAATAGCTTGCCATGCATTTCAATACCAAAAAAGTATAACTGGCAAGCTAGCAGCAAGATTTTGTCAGCTGTATTGTAAACATGCCGCAGCGATGGCGAACAACGTTGCTGCTGGCGCTGTGTGGCATACATGTTCAAGCAGTTCCTAAAACAGATGTTAGATGGCGTTAGTGCATCAGTGGAGTCGAGACTGGAGTCGAGAGTATCGGTTCCAGCGGCAGCAGTCTCGACTCTTCGCGACTCCGTTCGCAACCCATCCCTAGCTTTTTTTGCTTCAAATCACCAGGCCAAGCGTAGGGTGCGTTTTTTTTTAAAGCGGAACGCGCAGCGATTCAGCAGTGTCGCGCGCAGCGCGTTCTTTTATTCATGCTGCACTCTCTGCTGCTGGCTGCGATTTACCCCTTCGTGCAGCGTAGTTTTACTTTGCTACTTTGCTTTGCTGCGTTGCTTCGATAATCAAAATGGCTCCAATTGAATACGTTCTTATCCTGCAAGATTTTCTGGAATGTGTGATTTTCTTTAAAGTGTTGTTGTACATGTGTGTATGACCGAATATCAAGTTTGATAAAGTAGGATCAAGCCTACGAAGACGTAGTATTGCTTTGAAAGTCGTAATCACACGAGTATTGAATTGATGATTAAATTTATTTGGTTATGTTCTGTGCTATGTAGGCCAACTATGGTGGAAAACCCTTACTATTATACCATACTCCATAATAAGTCGCAGATTTGTGAATGCATCTTACTTACAGTACGTCGTTACGAAAAAATACTGCATGTTATGTCTTCGGTCTACAAACATTTTCCCCCATTTTTGTTGTTGGTGTACATAGGCCCTACCTCAGCATGGTAACAAATATCTGTACTTGGCCGGGTGGTAACAAATTCTATTATGTTTCTCATGAAAAATAATTTGGACACTAGCCTATTTTCTTTCTCTAAGGTGCATTTTAACTAAGTATACAAATAGTTTCATTTGTCTTCCATTCCTCCCACTGTGTGTACTCTATTCATATTCACTCCAATTATACATATTTATTTTGGCCCTGACTGTTATGTGCTGAAGTTCTTGTAATTATGGTATTATGCGATATGAACAAGGATGCCATGACCCACTCAGAATACACTGCCACTAAATTCTGTACTTAACTGTAATAAGAATCATACCAACCTCTTCTCAGTTGTCCTTATGAAGCTCATTGTATGATATTCCAGAGCTGGGAATCAAACAATCTCAATACATACTTCTAGACCACAACAATGGCAAGAAATTTATACAGAAGGGACTCTATCTATGTTTGTGAAAATAATTCCTGGATAAACTCTCGAGTACCATGGTAGCGCTTTTATGTTCCTACAGTTGTAAGGCGTAGGGAAGGGGATTTTGATTTTACTGACTACTTTGTACATTTCATTCATGCGTGGAGTGTAAATGTTAGTGAGAATTCTAAAAACAAAGCATACAGAATTTTTTGTCAGGTCACAATCAGAGTGTAGGCCTGCTGTACTTAGTTTGTGGGACTCAAGCTTCTCAGAGCCGACGCACAACCAATATATTAAATGTCTATAAAATACTCAACTGTGCATGCGCCATGCCAACCCGAGCACTTGGTGCTTGCGCGCCCCGGTGCTTTTCCCTTCCCACCCCTCTTTCTCCACAGTTAGACTTGGATGATGAGCAATGGATCACTGACCTCGCTTTCATGAAATACATCACGGGGTATTTAAATACTCTTTGCAAAGCAAAAATAAATTAATCAGTACTATGTGTGACCGTATTGAAAGTTTCAAATTGCAGCTTGTGCTTTTTAAAAGTCAGCTTCAAGAAGGAAATTGGGACAATTCTCCCAATTTACAAATAAACAACACGACTCTCGCCTCGCTAAGCGCTGCTACTACAAGTTCCTCTCTTACAGCAGAGCACCGTGCTTTTCCAGTTGCCGGCCAGTGCTCGCTAAGCACCTGAGTTGGCGAGGCCTGGGTTATGGAATACTCAATTGCCCGTGTGTTTTAAGGGGTGGAACTACGAGGTCATCTGCCCCTCTTAACACAGATTAATGAATACAAATTTGGAATTGAATTTAAAATTTAGAGGTGGACACCTAAATTTGAAAAGACCTGTTGTTGTTTGAGTCTTCAGTCTTTTGACTGGTTTGATGCAGCTCTCCATGCCTCCCTGTCCTGAGCTAATCGTTTCATCTCTACATAGCTCCGACACCCTACATCGGAGGCAATCTGTTTAACATATTCTAACCTTGGTCTACCCCTACAGTTTTTGTCCTCGACCCTTCCTTCCATAACTAAGCTTGCTATTCCTGGGTGTCTTAGTATGTGTCCTACCAACCTATCTCTTCTCTTCATTAGCAGTCGCCAGAAACATCTCTCCTCTCCCACTCGTCTTAATACCTCTTTGTTTGTAACCCTATCTACCCATCTGATCTTCATCATTCTCCTGTAACACCACATTTCAAATGCTTCAATTCTCCTCTTTCCTGCTGCACCAATAGTCCAAGTTTCACTTCCATAGAGCGCCACGCTCCAGACAAAGGCTTTCAAAAATGACTTCCTAATACCTAAATCTATATTCGATGTCAGCAGATTCCTTTTTTGTAGAAATGCTTTCTTTGCCTGAGCCAACCTACTTTTAATATCCTCTTTGCTTCGTCCATCACTGGTTATTCTGCTTCCTAAGTAACAGAAGTCTCCTACTTCCTTCAGCTTTTCACCAGCCAATTTGATCTCCATAGAGGTTTCTGATTTATTTCGGCTGCATTCCAGTATTTTTGTTTTACATTTATTAATTTTCATCATGAATTGTTTCTGTAAGACGGAGTCCATACCATTCAAAAACTCATTCAAATCCTCAGGCTTGTCGGCCAAGATGACTATGTCATCAGCAAATCTCAGAGTTGAAATTATTTCTCCTTGAATCTTCACCCCCACTTTAAATTTTTCCCTAATTTCCTTCATTGCGTGTTCAATGTAAAGATTGAAAAGTATGGGTGATAAGTTGCAGCCTTGCCTTACACCTTTCTGAATACCAGCTTCTCTCTCATGTCCTTCAACTCGAATGACTGCTGTCTGGTTTCTGTACAGATTGTGTATGACCCTCCTATCCCTGTACTTTATTCCAATTGATTTCAAAATGTCAAACAATTTAGTCCAATCAACGTTATCAAAAGCCTTTTCTAAGTCTACAAAAGCCATGAACGTTCTCTTATCTTTCCTTATTCTACCTTCTAAAATCAGCCTAAGACTTAGTACAGCGTCCCTTGTTCCTACATTTCTCCTGAAACCAAACTGGTCTTCACCCAACTCCGTTTCTATCTGGCTTTCAATCCTCTTGTAAATTATTCTAGACAGGATCTTTGAAGCATGAGTAATCAAGCTGATTGTACGGTAATCTTCACATCTGTCAGCTCCCACTTTCTTTGGTATAGGGATGATTACATTCTTCTTGAAATCAGGGGGTACCTCACCTGTCTCATAAATCCTACACACCAAGTGAAATAACCTGATCAGACCTTCATCTCCTATGCAGCGTAGCAACTCAATCGGTATATCATCTATGCCTGGTGCTTTGTTCCTGCTTAAGTCTTCCAAAGCTCTATCAAATTCTGATCTCAATATTAAATCTCCTTTCGCATCCTCATCAATTTGCTCCTCCCTTTCCATTACATGATTCTCAATCTCCTTTCCCTTATACAAACTCTCTATGTAAGCTTTCCATCTCTCAACCTTTTCTTCCCTATCTGTTAGAGGCTTTCCATTTGTGTCCTTAATATTACAGCACTTAGTCTTCTTTTCCCCAAAAGTATTCTTAATCCTTCGATAAGCTGTGTCTACTTTTCCTAATTTCAGACAATTTTCTATACCTGCACATTTCTCTTTCAACCATTCTTCTTTCGCTTCCTTGCACTTCTTGTTAACCTCATTTCTCAGACGTCTGTATTCTGCTTTCCCCTTTTCATCTCTTAGATTCTTGTGTTTCCGCCTTTCATCCATCAATTCTAGTATATCCTGAGTGATCCACGGTTTCCTACCTATTCTTTCTTTCCTACCAATGTTTTCTTCTGCGGATTTTGTTATTTCATTCTTCAAAAGTGCCCATTCGTCTGCAATTGAAGTTTGTTTAGGGTTTTTCATTAGTCCTTCCTTTATACTCTTCTTGAATCTTTCGTTTACATCCTTCTCTTTCAGTCTGTCTATTGCCCACCTTTTTGGCTTTTGACTTTTCTTCAGTTTCTTCAACTTTAATCTGCATTTCATTACAACCAGATTGTGATCAGAGTTTATGTCAGCACCAGGATATGTTTTACAATCCAAAATCTGGTTTCGAAACCTCTGCTTGACCATAATGAAGTCGATTTGGTAACGCCCTGTATCTCCTGGTCTCATCCATGTGTATATTCTTCTATTGTGGTTATTGAATAAGGTGTTAGCTATGACCAATTCATAGACCTAAATTTAATAAAACAAAATATTAAATAAAAATAATAATTATAAAAATAAACAAAAATTATGAAAAAACAAAAATTATCATTCAAAAACGAACAAACCACCGCGTCATCGGCTAATATAAGTTTGAGTGTCATCTGCAAACCAAGGTTTCTTCGTAAGTCAGTAAGATCCACACACTCGGTTAAAATGTGGGCCACGATGTAGTTCCCTTGATCGTTCTCAGTTTACTGGGCAGTGGGTCAGCTATCCACTGACTCTCCCAAAATACCAGAACTTGTAGGCGTAACTGAGAGCGAATATCTCTAGCGGGTACCTCCATTGTTCGAGGTGGTAGTGATCCCGCCTCTTTTGCAGCTTGATCCGCTAACTCATTTCCCGCAATTCCCATGTGGCTTGGAAGCCACAGAAAGGTGATTCGAGTGTCAGCGTGACACAGCCCGGCTAGTAGGTCGTGGATTCGCTGCACTAGGGGGTGTTGCAGGAATCAAGTAGCAATTGACTGCAACGAACTCAAAGAGTCGGTGCACACGAGAAAGTGGATTCATGCATCCTGTAGTGCAAACTGCAGAGCTTCATAGATGGCAACGAGCTCCGCAGTAAACACACTACAGGCCTCTGGCAAAGAGATCTTGGTATTTGCACCATCAATAACGTAAGCACAACCCACTTTCTCATCCACCTTCGACCGAGTTTTGTCCCTCTGAGCAATGGTAAGTGAAACAGAGGGTGGCTAATTATAGCACTTACTTAGTCATCGGATATACCCACGCAGGCAAGCGCAGGTATAAAGCTTTTTTTTTTTTTTTTTGTGGTAACAATAATTGAGGGTATTTCCATGACTGGCTTCTCTCACTTCTCATTCTCGTACAACCCAACCGAAAGCAAATAGGGAAATAACAAGAAACGTGAAAGACTCAGTTCTTAGTAAGAACTAAAAATCCAGTTCAACATTGTATTCTAAAATCTATCCGCAAATTTACTCTAAATATTATCCGCTATCCGCACAGTCGTGCAAACTATATTCGCAAGGCGAACGGTTTTGATATCGTGCCAGGAGATGGCAGTTGGGATTGAACTGCAGATGTCTTCCCGCTCACTGCGCATCGCACATTCCAAAAACATTAAGTTGGCCACTACTTGCTTCACTCACACAGCACATTCCTTTTTCACTGGCTGCGAGTCATCTGCTGTGATAACCATTGGCATGCGGGAAGCCGATATATTTAGGTTTAGAATAAGCGGGCCGCGCATACGTACTGCAAGACCCCCACACACCCCGTCACAGTGTGTTGAACTTCCATCTCCTGGTGCGATGACAATAGTAGAGCAGACGCAAGAAGAGCTTGCCGAAACTCAACGATGAGCAGAGACCAATATCAATTGGCGTATTTCAATGCTCATTGCGGGGCTCCTGTGTGTCCCCCGAATGCTGATTACTGGGCTCACTGCTCACTCCATTCTTCAACAATGCGGCTCGCTCCAAGACACGGTCTACAGCTTTAAACCAAGCGTAGAGTGCAGGAGGCATCACACGTGTGTATTATTACTATTTTATGTATATTACGTAGCTGAAAGTGTGTTTGTTGAATACCTGAAGCCTTGAAATTTGTGTATAATATTCAGTGTACCACAATGTCACCGTTTCGCTTTAAATTAGGGAGTGCCAAAACTTTACACAGTCGAACTAGTGAAGTTATTTATAATGTGTATAAATTCATGAAAAAGGAAACACATCTCGCTGGGAACTTATACGCAGTTCAAAATAAAGTGGCTGAAGCATCAGGTGTGTCAGAAAGGTCGGTGCGGAATATAATACAAGGCGCCAAAAGAATTGAAAGTGGTGAAGTGGATTCATTTTCAACGCCTGGAAAGAGAAGACCAAAATCTGCCAAGAAGTGTAAGTTAGACGATTTTGATAAATGCGTGGTAAGGCATACGATTCATAATTTTCACTATAGCAAAGGTGAGAGGCCAACGCTGGAAAAGATCCGTAGGAAACTGGTTGAGGTTATAAATTTTAAAGGTGGCGTACGAACATTAAGCAAGATAGTTCGAGGCCTAGGCTTCAGATGGAGGAAGACAGAAGACATGCATAGAATACTTATGGAGAAGCCTGACATAACGCATGCTGTACTTACAGAGCATAAGGCGGTACCGACAACAAGGTAGGCCTATTGTTTACACTGATGAGACATATTTGCATAGTTCGCACACTAAGCCAAGTGCTTGGAGTGACGGTTCTCTTCATGGACTGAAGTCGCCTATCTCGAAAGGACAAAGATTAATAGCGGTATATGCCGGTTCTGATGCATGTTTCTTTCCAAATGCTTTGTTGGTTTTCAAAATCCAACAAAAGAACTGGGGACTATCACGATGAGATGAACTATAGAAATAACGAAAAATATCTGACAGAAAAATTAATTCCCAATTTGCCAACAAATTCTGTAGTCGTGATTGACAATGCCTCGTACCATAATGTCCAATGTGAGTGCGTACCCACATCATCTTCCCGAAAAACAGTTATGCAGGATTGGTTGACCGATAAGGGTATTCCATTTTCTACAGAGATGATAAAACCTCAACTGTACGCTTTGATTAAATCCCATAAACCACGTTATGAGACGTATCAAATCGATACACTGCTTGCTACCTATGGACACACGATCTTGCGTCTACCATCGTACCACCCCGACTTGAATCCCATCTAAATGATTTGGGCTCATGTTGAAAATTATGTAGCTGGACAGGTGGTGGTGGGGATGAATGTTTTAAGGAGTGTAACATCGAGGCCCCCTTTCCTGTTGGCGTCGAGTTAGGCTATAGAAGGAAGAATTTCGACTCTTTAAAAAAATTGGGGTGGTGAGTAAAGAGAAAGGCCATGACAGACTCCCTAGGCTTCGAAGGTCTGAAGAAAATGAGAGATGACCAAGGGAGTTGTAGTTATTATTTAAAGGGGTGGAACAATGAGGTCTTCTGCCCCATTGATCCAAGGAGATCGCCAGGAAGATGAAAGAGGAGCCTGGCACAAGTAGATGCACCATACTGCATAATTCAGAAGATTTTAGGCATTGGAAAGTCTGCCCCTTCAAGGTTGACATATGTATAAACTAAGGAGTACTACTTCATCGACGACATCAAAATACAGTTTTACCTACCTAACACCAAAGCCTATGAGAATGCACGCCGAACCTTAAATGAGAAACGAAATGCCATTTGGTCCAACTTTTACTCCACAGATGCCATAATGACGGAAGAGTGGAAACAAACTAATTACGAACTACGACACGTAATAACACGTTACGCCACCCATGGATATCACCATAGATTCTGCAAAACCAAGAATTTGCACCAACCAAATGAAGACTGTATGTGACCTGTGCAACGATCATTGTGAAAGGTACCACACACAAAACTGCAAAATGAGGACAACCTCAATAATAAGACTGGCATTAGCATAATTGATCATATGTTCAAATATGTATTTGCACATTGTGCGCTTTTCTTTTAATAATAATTCAGAAGAGGCTATACACTGCCCCACAATTGACTATCCTGGGGAAATCATTAGTGACATGCACAGGCTATTGGTGTAGCATATAATATTGCACAATGATAGGCCTACATTTCCATTTCCATTGGCAGCATCTCAGTTGGTTAGTTAGGAAATATTTATAAGAAGGCAAAAGGAGTCAAGAGCTAGGTCGTCCCATTTTGCAATTTTTAAATCCAAGTTACCTTGCCACATAAAAGTTATGCTGATTATTATAGATATGGTAACCTTAAGTTCTGAAATATTTATCTAACGCTACTTCATTCGTAAAACGATCATTTTGAATGCGACTTTAATGGCTAAGCCAAGGGCATTACTTCGTGGAAGGCAACTCGAATGACATGGGCTAGGCCTAACCTAAAAATTACAAGCAATGTGAAATCCTAGTGTACGGTAATTAACAAAATTGTTTATTGAGCGATATAACTATGCATTCATCATAACTTTGGTCTTCTAGTAGACGCATAATATTCAGTGTACCGCAATGCCACCGTTTCGCTTTAAATTAGGGAGTGCCGAAACTTTACACAGTCGAACTAGGAAAGTTATTTATAATAATGGAAACACGTCTCGCTGGGAACATATGCGCAATTCAAAGTAAATTATAAATAATTTAATTACATTAAATTTATTTCGAAATAATGACTGAAACACGTTTTAAACGACCGCCAATTCGCGCCATCTTTACCGTTTTTATTTACAGGTAGTTGTGATGTAGCGATTTACTTCCCCTTGATGCAGCGCTGCAATTTCTCGCTTAAAAAAAAAAACGCGGCCATTATTTACCACGCCATATTTGATTTGATAAAGCGGCTTCCCAAAGAAGATAGGTAGCGGCTTCCGGTTACTTTGGCCACGGAGAAAAAAAGCTTTGGTTGTTCAAAAGACCGTTCAAGACTGACGCATGCGCACTGGAGCAAGACCTTCCGCTCGCTAGACGTGTCTAATTCTTGGCACCTAAGACTTCAGCGCTGTCTGGTGTATGACCGCGGTACTAGTTGAGCACGGCCGTGCGGGTAGCCTACCCCACCCCTTCCCCTCGTTCCGCTAAATATTCTCGTCCTAACTGCTCTGCCCACTTCAATGTTCCGAAAATCACAATCTTCCCAATACTTATAGCACACGTTTTTAAGTGTGGAGATAATAATATGATCTACACGAGATAAATCACATTCAAAATAGCAATAACAGTTTTTTTTATAATACCTGTTACAAATCAATTCTTCAACTCATGTCTTCAATTCAAGAACAATCACTTTTATTGTACACAACAAGGAGCATCACTATCCAGCCATTACATTCAGTTATACCCCGTTTAGACGTCCCGGTTACGATCGCGATCAGGCGCTGATCCAGATTAAGTTGGGACGTCTAAACGCAACAGGATAACATTATCGCGATCAACTTTCCCTCCAACAGGATCAGCCCGATCCCGTTCCCACAACGAGATAATCGCGTTCGCGGCCATTGCGATCGTCGGTATGTTCTATCCTCCTGCTGTGTGAGTGAAGTAGGCAGTGGAAATGATGGCCATTTTGTATTATCTTGTGTTTTGAAAGCGAGGTGTACGTAATGTTGGCCATGATGGTTGTATTTATGTTGGTTGATATCAGATATATGAAGATTGAGAGAAACGAAATGATGGATGGAGACAAACATACCAGTGTTTAAACGCTGGAAAAAAATAGCGTTGGGGAAAGTCGATGAAGACGATTAATAAAGACATACATTTATTGTTATAGACATAGAAGGGATTCCGATAGGGACAAATAACTCTGGACGAACAAGAAGTATTTATGCAATAAATAGCCTAGACCTAATTCTAATGATTTCAAAATATTTTTATTTCCACACCAAGGGTAG
Source organism: Meconema thalassinum (assembly GCA_946902985.2). Classification (NCBI taxonomy): domain Eukaryota; kingdom Metazoa; phylum Arthropoda; class Insecta; order Orthoptera; family Tettigoniidae; genus Meconema; species Meconema thalassinum. The sequence goes on along the minus strand of OX336392.1, from coordinate 2,904,337 downwards.
GCCTCGCCTACACGTCTCTTCAGGATTTGTATATATTTAAGAATATGTATTAGCAGGTTGAATTATCTATAAAGAATAACTGAAATACTTCAAAACTGGAGGAAACCAACTACTGTAAATTTCTGCTATAACACTTGGAATTCAAAAGTTGGCAGACCTTAGCGATGCCATGCTGTTTTACTCGATTATCCTGTTGTTTCATGATGGGACTTCGAGCATACAATAGGATAGAGAGGGCGCCAGCTATGCTTCCACCGGCCGACCGTGGGCAAGGCTAGTAAACTACAGAGGTTGCCTCAATATCGAGCTCTTAGGCGAGGGGATCGCGGAGGGAAGGGAAAGGACGTGACGTCACACGATTCCTCGTAGCGCGCGAGGCGCGAGATATGCAAGGAAAGTCAACTTTCCCACACATTATATTGTATGGATTGCAGTGGTTTAAACACGTGTTTTAAGCCCTTTTGTTTATAATCATGCCAGGCCAAAGATGTGCTGTGGCAGTTTGTCACAGTTATTATAAAGTTGGAAATGACGTGTCGTTTTTCACGATGCCTAAAGACGCATGTCTTCGCAATCAGTGGATTGCTGCATGTAAGCGAAAAGATCATTGCAACCCTCAAAAAAGTAGGATATGTTCCCTCCACTTTAAGAGTGAAGACTTCGAATTAGACTACAGGGCCGAATTGCTTAATATAAAGCCAAGATTTCCAAGGAATCTAAAACCAAATGGTAAGTGAGCCTAGCTGGCCTACTTTTTAAGTTTTGATGACCTACTAGGGTGATTTTAAAGCTGTTAATATTTTTGACATATTTCGTACATGGTATCAGGGGCGTATATACAATTTTTTTCGAGGGGGGGGGGAGGGGGGTGACTATCGTGGAAAATTGTGAGTACTTAATGAATTTTCTATTATAGCCTATGGAGTATGAATGGAAAATATCTAAATGGGCTACTTTTTAATTTATTAAGCAGAAAGGTAAACTCTCATTTTCTTTTCCAAATTGATAATTATTTCTTAAAAGTAGACTACTGTGAAATACATTGTATGTTGTACCCAAGTTGGCTTTTTTCGGGGGGATCTGGAGCCCCCTCAGCCCCCCACCCCTTATATACGCCCATGCATGGTATTTTGATTTTGGCCAAAATGGAAAATTTCGTGAGTAATCCTCTTTGCATTGGTAAAAATCTTTGCAAATATTCCAGAAAGCAGTCATCATTTCAATAAAATCCCTTCGACTTCTGTACCAAGATATGGCCCGTAGGCATAATACAAAGTACATTCTCACATAGGCTAAATCAAGATGTACTGGAAAACCTCTTTTCACAATTGCGAACCCGTGGTGGCTTACACGATCATCATTCTCCCCTTGACTGCATTTACAGACTGAGGATGATTATTTTAGGAAAAAAATCCAGGAGTTGTTCAAAAGCAAACAAACACTGCTGATCCATATTCAGATGAATATGTAGTTGCTAAAGCTCTAAACAAAGCTCGCATAGTGTCGGAATCAAGTAACGTGCTTCCAGAACCAACCTTAGGGAGCAATGTGCAACCTGAGTCCTTCATTGCCAGTATCATGGAATAAAGTGAGGAAGATGGCAAGGCTTATGTTGCTGGTTATGTAGCCCACAAGTTCCAAGATAAATTTCCACAACTTGGGAACTTAATCTATGGAATGCCAACTCAACACTATTAAGCATTACCAATCTGGATTAAACACTTGTCATACGGTGGTATGACCGATCCCTCAGAAACATGGCTAAACCAGTTCCGGCACATTTCAGCAAAATTCGTCACATTTCACGGAAAATACGGATTTCAACGAGGCAAGAACGTTCTAAGAACGACAAATTTTGTGTCGAGAGAAGTTCCTGACGTACCGTCTGGTGGGGGTGAGGCAGCTGTGATAACAATTTTCTTCATCAGATTGATACATTCCAATTCTATCTTGCATAAGAAGTGGTTATTGGAAGTCACTAACACCCACGATACTACTACCTAGTCTAGGCGAATTTCCAAGAAATTCAAGAAGATCACAACATAGGTAAGTAGGCTACATTCAGTTATTTTATCACCCATTTACCAATAATTTCATGAGAATAAACTCTTCTTTGCGTCCTCAACAGCTGATGTTGACAGTTTCGTTACGTTCCCCATATGGCGCGTTTGGTATCTTGTGACGTCATCCGCCTTGTGAGCGCTGATTGGTGAGTGAAAATTGAGGCAACCTCTGTAGTTTATAAGCCTTGGACCGTGGGGCCAAAATAAGATCAGCTGATGTTGGGCAAAACAAAGATGTCTCCCATAAGAATAGCATTATGAAGTGACTTAAAATCCCGATTCAAGCGTATTCCTTGTGATTAACACTCTATTTCTGTTGAAGGTGGCGATAACTACAATTCCTTCTGAATATTGCTGTTCTTTTTTGTATGAAAAGTGTGAAGTATAATCGTTATATGCGATATTTTGGTGTGTTGACATATCAGTGTTGGAGTGCATAGGAGACTTGTGTAGGGCCTACATGGTTAGGAAATTATAAAATGGTGAATAACATACGTTTACGTATAATTCTTATCCGTAATAATTGTCTGACTTGGTTATATTTGTAATATTTTTACATACCGGTATCTAAAATAATAAACTCTACAAAGCATCCTAGAACTAGCTTACTTTTTTAGTAACATGTAGGCCCTATGCTTCTATTATGCTGGTTTTCCTTTATAAATCAAGAAAGTTTGCCGATAATCATCAATCATCAATTAAAATTCATATTTATGGTCCATAGCTTAAGCAATTCAGGGTCTGAAGGGAAGCTGAAATAAGCGAATACATTTAATTATGCGTACAAAGTGATATCCAGCACTGCATCTTAAAAGAAAACCAATGATATCCCCACTCCAAATATTTATCACCTACCGCAATAAATCTTACAAATATCCTAATGTTATTCCCTTCCCCTCCATATGTAGTAAATTCATTTTTGGTGGCTTGGGACTTCCGGGTCATCAGCCCTGTGTACTTGAGTAGGCCTATGTGTTGAACTTGTCTGATAACTTAAATTTATGTGATGACTGCAGTAGTGTGTATAGCTGCATTGGTGGTTGTTAATTCATTTAAGGGGCTTGTGACATCTTGGTCATCAGCACCGTGTAGTTGGGTGTGGGTTGAACTTGTCTGATAACCTGTATTTATGTGATGATTGTAGTAGGGACAGGGATGAGGTGGGTGCCTCGGGACTTGAACTAAGGTGCTATCCCGGCATTTGCCAGGGGGGAATGTGGAAAATCCTGTGGGATAAACCACACTCGGGATAGCAGCAGTCAGCGCCGGGATTCGACCTGCGATATCCGAGCGTGCTGCATGATTTAACGAGCACGGCTACGCCGCTGGATGCCAGCTGTATTGGGGAAATGTATGTAATCAAGTCTGTGTATTTTAGGTCATATATTTTAATTCTTACCCGTGAAAAGATAGCCTGTTCCCTTTTCAAACCTCTGACTGCAATTGTAAGCAGCGCATGATATAACCATTTTCGTTATATAACTTCACATTCAGCCTCTTACATAAAGGAAAATGCGTATTTTACATATTTGTAATATATTATACTGCAAAAATGGGCTCGTATATCGATAATTATTAAGTATAATCTTTACGCTCGCGCTGACAACTTGGGCATAGGCGCCATTTTATACCAACATCAGCTGATCTTATTCTGGCCCCATGTTCCGCTGGCCAAGGCCTCTCTATCCTATTGTATGCTCGAAGTGATGGGACGTCTAAACACGTACCAATGACAAATGCCGTTGATCGCGATTGGACATTATCCAGATCAGAGATAATCGGGATCGCGACCGAGACGTCTAAATGGGGTATTACTCAAAACCTGTTCCATCTTGCTCATCAACGCTCCAAGGGTGCCAACTTACAAAAAACAAATTTAATTACAGAAATACATTCACAAATTACAGAAACACATTCACAACATTCTCCCACCTTGAAACGGTAGGTTTCAACTAAAAGCACAAAGATAATACAAAACATAGGAATAAACAAATATTTACAAATTCAGTTTGGTTGGCCTTTTAACAACCCTGCCCCTTCTTGTCAGAGCAACAGCTTCACTCTCAACTACTTGAGGGGGGTTACTAGAGTCACAATCAGGCACCAAGTCAACAGCATTGGGACCACACAAAGAACCATCACTATTTTCATAAGGAGATCCAATCTCCATCAAGCACAAACGTTGGACTGGTCGCAACAACTCACTCTTAACTGTTTTTACCTTTGCCACTCTAGTTACTCCATCTTTACCAGGGAAGATCTCAAGCACTCGAGCCAATTCCCAATCAATTCTTTTCTTTTGGTCAGACACAACCCATACAACATCTCCCACCCTGACATTCTTAGAAGACTTAGCAGTGTTTAACATCAGAGACCCTAGGTATTCCTGACGAAAACGTTCTTTTAGGTTTATCCTAACCTCAGCTACATATTTCACCCTAGCAGAAAGACCCTTTTCATCCACTTCGTCAAGATCAGGCACCTTTGTCTCAAACTGCTCCTGCAAAAACATAGCAGGCGTTATTGGTCTCAACTCATTAACATCTTCAGACATGTAGGTAATGGGACGCGCATTCATAACAGCCTCAATCTCGGTAATCAAGGTCATTAGTTCACAAAGATTTAATAACGCACGACCAAGGGATATTTTCAACAGTCTTTTCATCACCCCAATAAGCCGCTCAAAAAATCCACCCCACCAAGCACCTGTGGGAACATTAAATAGCCACTGAATTTTCAATTCATGTTCAACTGTAGTCTGCTTAATGAGATTCCAAACTCCTACAAAGTTAGTACCATTATCACTATACATAGTTGTGATTCTGCCTCGTCTGGCAATCATTCTTCGAAGAGCATGTAAAAACGATTCTGTAGAGAGCGACTCTACCACTTCAAGATGGACTGCACGGTATACAGCACAGGTGAACAAGGCAATCCAAACCCTAGTACCATCTTTTATGAAAAGAGGTCCAGCCAAATCGACTCCGCATACTTGGAACACCTTTCCAAGATTTACACGGTTATTAGGTAACCCAACAGGTGGCATTCTCACTGGTTGGGCTTTGTGCCTAAGACAACGAACACATTTACTAACAACACGTCGGGCTAATCGTCTACCTCTGACTATCCAGTATTCTTCTCTCAGGGCTCCTAACACAGTACTTGCTCCAGCATGGTGCATTTTCTCATGACATTCTACCACCATGGACTCCACTAGTTCACACTGAGGTAGTAAAATGGGTTCCTTGAACATGGGTCTGAACTCGTCAGATAATATTTTAGTACGAACTCGAATCAAGCCATCATCATCAGTTTTAATGTTGAAATTATTTACATCTAGAGGGTGACTACTCTGAATCCACCGTACTAATTTTAATTCAGCATGTCGTACTTCTTTGCCAGTCAACTCCTCTCCGCAGTTTGAACTTTTCCCACTAGCTTTCTCAAGAAATCGGTAGATCCAACCAACAACACGCACATTTTTCGAGAAAGAAGCAAAGTGTGTGAACAAGTTTTCTCTTACATCGTTTGTGTTGTACAAACTAACAGCCGTTTTCTTCGATTCCTCTTCTGTAGGGGCTATTTTCACAGTTAACCACTTGTTCTCATTCTCTAGGAGCCACTGAGGACCCTCCCACCATTTTGATGCAACAAATTCGGACAACAAGCATCCTCGGCTGAGTATATCAGCAGGATTACAATCGCCAGGAACAAATCGCCACTGCTCGGGTGACGTCAACTGGTGGATTTCCTTTACCCGGTTTCCAACAAAGGTCTTCCATTCACCTTTCTTGATCCAGTAAAGAACAATCATAGAATCAGACCAGTACACAATGTTGGAAATATTAGTCGATTTACTAATAACAGAACCAAGCCTTGCTGCAAGTGTTGCCGCTACAAGCTCTTTACGAGGGATTGACATGTCTTCCATTGGTGCAACTCTGGACTTAGCTAAAACAAATCGAACATTAAAGCCATCTTTGTTTTCATACCTCATAAAGGCACAAGTGCCCAGTCCAAGGAGACTGGCATCACTGAATACATGTAAACAAGCTGTGTCAGAGACACCTCTTAAACATCTAGGCACCACAATGCTGTCAATCAAATCAACTTCAGTAAGCCACTGCGAGCACTTCATTTGAATTTCTTTTGGAAGGGGTGTGTCCCAGTGTAGTTTGAGCTTAAATGCCATTTGCAATGCAATTTTCAGATGGAGTAAAGGTGCCGATAACAAACCCAATGGATCAAACACCCTGCTTATAATCGACAGCAATTTCTTCTTAGTTAATTCATTGATTTTCTCTTTTGGATCGAAGCTAAAGTTGCATCCCAACAGATCATCTAAAGCATGCCATTTGACACCTAAGACATTTTGTGTCACATCATCTCCTGACAAAACCCACCCACGGAGTTGGAAACTGGCTTGAGACATCACATTTGTAGCTTCGGACACAAATTCCTTGGCATCACTCAGGGACTGAAATGAACAAAGGCAATCATCCATGTAAAAGGAATTTTTCAGTCTTTCAACTAAGTCACCACTTAGAGTATTCAAATGATGAGTGATGGTGGCATTCAGCAAAAATGGGCTACACACAACTCCAAAAACTACACGACAGTGACGCAGCGTTATAATATGCCCATCACGCCACCACAAGAATTTTAACATTTCTCGATCCTCAGGGTTCAGTCCAATCATTAAGAAAGCCTGTTTTATGTCTCCCACAACACCGACCTCCTGTAACCTGAAACGTAATAGGATAGGTACGATACTAGCAATCAAGTTGGGTCCCGTTGCTAAACAATCATTTAGAGAGACGTTTCCAATACTTTTCGCCGATGCATCAAAGACTGGGCGGATTTTAGTTGTTTTCCCATTATTTATAACTGGTCTGTGAGGTAGAAAGTGCCCTATGTTTTCATCAGATGTTATTTCAATAATCCCATCTGTTTCCCATTGTTTAAAAACAGTATCATACGCATCATAGAGTCCATTGTTATCTAAACGGCTTACTGTTGATTTCAGACGACTTTCAGCTATTTCACGATTAGTGGGAAGAGGGGGGTGCTCATCAATCCAGGGCAATGTTACTACATACCGACAGTTTTCACCTTCGAAACGAATTGTGTCTTCAAAATTTCGCAAACATCTATCATCTATGTCCGACCTTTTTGTTTCTGTCTGTTTCTCAATTCCAATAACTTCTAAGTCCCATAAAGGATGGTGTAAATTGAGCAAAGAGGTCACAAAGTTTGTCATACTGCTTACCTCTTGCCTCTCTGCGGTACCCAGGAGACACCATCCAAGCTTCGTCTCAAATGCTAACAGCTTAGAGTCAATACATTTCACACCTGTAACAAGTTCGCCCATAACATCAGCTCCTAACAACACATCAATAGGTCGGTTAACTCCATCATCTGTCAATGTAATACCATGTGCAGCCACCTTCCGTAACAAATGCGGATCATTCACAGGTGGTATCAAACCACAAATCTTCTTCTCCCTAAGTGCCTTAAGAACAAAACTGTTATCACCCTGTAAGCTAGTTAGTTCAATTTCATGAATTGGATGTGATATTTCAGATGACACACTCCCACCAAACAGCATATGACAAATATTTTCACGACCACATTCGATCAAACCCAATTTTTCACAGATAGCTTCCGAAATATAACTGCGGTGTGAAGCAGTATCAAGTAATATTCGAACAGTGACACCACGCAATTGTGCTACTAATGTTTTTAAAATGACAGTTCCACTAGGCCCTGCAAATAACGATGCTGTTCTGCTGGGTTCACCAACACACATGATATCATAGTGCCTCCCTTTACATTTACCACAATCTATTCTTTTCCTACACTGCTGTCTCGAGTGACCTCCCTGCAAGCATGCAAAACAAGCTCGTTTTTCTTTTACAGTTTTACGACGGTCCTCAACCGACATTTCTTTAGAACACTTGTAAGAGGGATGGTTCTCATTACAAAACAAACAGGTTAGGGTTACTTTGTGTGACCGTCCTGTGTGCTGATAACTTACCCGATTCTGCCTGACAGTAGGAGTGAAAGAAACGAGAGCTGCTGCTGTTGGCTCTGTTCTGGGCGCAGTGAATTTATCAACCTCATTCACCTTAGCATGATTACGCAGTCTTTGTTCACTCTCGGCTTCTTTGCCCAGAAAACACAAAAGTTTATCAATTTTATTACCACTATCATCGTCCTCTTCTGCTGCTCTTCTTTCCCATATTTTCAAAACGTCAATGGGGAGACATTCTTCAATGAGTGGAACTAAGATTGCTGCCCTATCAGAATTCATGCCTAATGTTTCTAGGGATCTCAACTTAGTACTTATATTATCATACAGGTCAGTCACAGATAAATCCGAGCGAACCAATTGCAACAAATCTTTATACATACAATTTATAACCATCTCATCTTTACCAAAACGATTCTTTAAATGTTCCAAGACTTTAACATAATTCTCACTTGTGTGTGGATAACTGTCAACCAACTTCCTAGCCTGTCCCTTCAGTGACATTTTCAAGTAACTAAACTTATCAACATTCGTAATGTTAGAATCCTCATGAATCCTTTGAAATTGTGTCCAAAAATTTATCCAGTTACCTGGACCCAAGTCGAATACCTCAAGCGTGATTTTCGGTAGCCTTAACCTCTCTGACGACATGGTTGACGACGCCGAAACCACGTTGCTCTGTACGCTGAAATTATCTCCTGCATCAACACAACTGGCAACACTAGGTTTTAATCCTTCCACTTTATCCTCGACTTCAAGAAGTGCTTGCAGAAGATCTTCTTGAACGGTAACACAGTGCATTGTTTCTTCGATACAGGCATCCTCGTTTCCGTCAACATTCAACAACTCGTTCAAGATGCTTTCGTCCAATTCTTTTAAGGTATCCGCAATTGTTCGGAGAGTATTTATTTTCACACGTAATTTTTGGAAATCGGCTTCAACTCCGACCGCTCCAATAGCTTTCGTCGCACTTGCCCGATACGCACTTCTCTTCTTTTTCAACTTTTCAATCGTGGCCATTGCGAGGCAACAAATTCAAAACAAGACAAAACAGGGAAATTGTTTACCAAACCAACTTTTTCAATCCAGTCCTGTCAATGGTCGCCAAAATGTTACAAATCAATTCTTCAACTCATGTCTTCAATTCAAGAACAATCACTTTTATTGTACACAAGAAGGAGCATCACTATCCAGCCATTACATTCAGTTACTCAAAACCTGTTCCATCTTGCTCATCAACGCTCCAAGGGTGCCAACTTACAAAAAACAAATTTAATTACAGAAATACATTCACAAATTACAGAAACACATTCACAACAATACCCAAGTGGGAAATTGTGAATTCCGGAACTCTGAAATGAGCAATCACAGCATTTAGGACATGACCTCATCAATAATTTACATGTTTACATTTCTTTCAGTTGCAATTGGAGCATATTGCATTGACAAGAATTAGGCTACTATAAGGTCTGCAGCATATTATTACTCAATTTTAAAAAAATGGTCCCTTCCAATTAACCACTGTAGGCCCAATTATAACCGATTAGTTCCGAGATTAAACTAGAAAGTAAAAGTACTGGGAAGGGAGAATATTCATATCTTAAAATGCTTGATGCTGTTCGCAATAACAGGAAAATTTTAAGAGAGAATACTAAGGAAATAGGTGGTGTAACCTGATCCTCATCACACTAAAATTGTTAGTGTAATTAATGCCAAATTCATTAGTTTCAGAAAAATAATTGGATATCACAAAATGTATATACAGTAGTTCATTTGATATTCCCTTTAAAATATATCCAGTCCACCAATTTTGAAGGGTGAAATACAGTAAGTACATGTACATAAACAAATTTCATGGCACACTAATACAGTAAATTCTATGACATGCTGTGAAGGGGAAAGGAGAAATAGGACTTTCAATGAAAAACAAGAAACACACTCAATACTGCTAGAAATCATCGTTTTATTTAAAAAGTTTGTCAACGAAGAAAAAATAACAGAGAGAGACAAAATCAAACTTAGCAAAAATACAGTAATCAAATCTGGTCCTTTTAAAAGTATGTGTTGAGGCATGTTCTTCTTTCTTGCCAAGGTATAACAGTAGGCTACAGCACATGATAATGGACCTATTACCTCCTTGACGCCATGGCTGACACCGATGAACCGCAAATTCCTACAACACATGCAAGTTTGTATGATGAAACAGTTAACTTAATAAATGTGTAGTGCTTGAAATGGAGAACTTGAATTTGCTGTTATGTGTATGTTTGCACCTACTATAACTATAGTTTAAAAGAATCTCTTATTGTAGAATCATTGTGTTTTTGATATTAATTTTAGGGCTTTTGATAACATATTCATTTAGCCCCATATATTTGGAAGTGTATTGGCAACTCCAGCTATCTGTTATGACATCTAGTGGTAAAAATGAGAAACTTACCAGGTAGGGTACATTTGTCACGTGGTGACTGTTTGTATATGGTTTCTTGTATTGGTAAACAGATCGTGGTAAATTGTTCGTGTCTTTATACATAAGTAATAAGTTTTACTCGTTGATAGAGTAAAAAATGAGTAAAAGCAAAGTGTATTGCTCAGTTTACGGCTGTAAGTCGATGTATAAGAGGGCTGCGGATATACGTTTTCATCACTTTCCAAAAGATGCAAATAGCAATAGCCGAAATGTGATGATACCTAATAATACCTAATAATAATACCTTTCCACCCCGGGAAAGTTCTAACACTTGTCGAGGTAGACAGACAGAAGACCTGCGACGTAAAGCCAGCAATGGTTATCCAGTTTAAAAACAGCTGTTACGATGGGCGCGCTGGTAAGATTGAAGTTACTTGAATAATTAATTAAATAAATAATTATTGGCTGCTTGGTAGGGAAAAGGGATGAATTTAACTTGTATTAAAACTCGGGGGGCGACAGGAATTGCTTGATTTGGATAGTTAAAAGGTGGGTTTGGTGTTGAATATTTGAATGGTAGCGGAATCACTCATTCTACAGTGTTACCATGGGGAGGCAAATTAGGCCTATATGACTCGTAGTGGAATAGCTCAAATATCGAAGAACTTGGCGATTACGAGGTGTAGGCTTGGCGGAAAGGCTAGCGGATCATCAGTTTGACATCAATTCACGATATAAGTCAGAGCTTGGAGCAGTGGCGTCTGGTTTGCATGGATGCTAGTCTCGGAATGATAAAAGTAGCATAGCTTCGGTATGTTATTTATTTATGTGCCGTATTTCCCTATTTGAATGTCCTCGGCGTTGACTCAGGATCGACATTTCCATTATATTGCCCATAATAGTACCGAAATAATGTCCGAAGTGTAGCCCTGTGTATATTTGAATCAGCTGATCTACATCAACCATAAAAACTGATGCTTGATAATATGCAATTGACACAAACAAATTCAGTGGAACACACACATTAGATCACGTGTATCGCACAGGTATACATATATACAATTAAAAATAAAACTCTCATTACTTTAGAGACCACATTTACTGATTATAACCGAAAAATAAAAAGTGTTCCATATCAAACGCGTGTTATTGAGAATTTTAAACCCTACTTATCCAGACCGACCGCAGCGCCCCAAGTGTTAGTTTGAGTTGCCAATAGGATTTATATGATAATCTCTGTTATTGTGGTATCTGTAGTAGTGTGTAGGCTATACTTTCTGTAATTCAGATGAGGACTGGAAAGGTGGCAGCCATAGTTAGGGAAATTTATTTTTAAGAATTTTTAATAATATGTACTAAAATGAAATTGAAATACCAACAGGAACAGTTACAAATTCCCTGTCCACTCAGCCAAGATATTCTGCAGATCTCTCCTGTGGGCCTCAACATTATTTTATTTTATTCCTTTTCTGATGGAAATCCGGTAGTACCTTATTTCAACTCCTGGGGCACCTCCCCAAGCCTGTCCCTTATAAAGCTACACACACTACTACAGTCATCACATTATCGGAGCAATTCTACCCACACCCAACTGCATGGGGCTGATGACCAAGATGTCCCAAGCCCATAAAATGAATTAACAGCAGACAAAATCAAGTCATTATGTTATTTTGTGTTGTGTTGGATTCTGGCACATGTATGCGTTTGACAGAGTGCCATTTAAGCTCATGAATAGGAATGAATGAATACGACTACCCTACTTGTTTCACGACAGCCTAGAATAAATACACACGAGACACGACAATAGAGCACTTTAGAACAGTAACGAGAGCGAACTTTCAGTGGAGATGTTGGCAACCATGTGAATACAAACAATTTATGACCAGAAGGTAAAACTATGCCAGCGCTCAGAGCATGTTAAAACAATTGGGATCAGTTCAGTCGTTTGCAAACGACTTGTTTATGTTACGGTGAGTCGTCGTTGAATTCATTCGACTGTTTTCTAAAAGCAGTCAAACAAGTCGATGGTTTTAACTTTTGTCAGTCGACTGCTGATGCCCATCTCTACAAACCAATTGACAACCAGAATCAATTTGAGCGTACACACCCTCCGACTTGCTAAAATGCTATTAATATTGGATCCCAATATAAAATATTTTCTGATTTAATTTTCCTGGAAAATCTATTCTATGTTTGCATCGATCATTACCATCACGCTATGGGGAGAATTTCATAATAATTTTCTTGTAATTCATTTATCACGCGGTAGAATAAATGAATGAAATTCAATCATAAAATAAATAGAACTCTAAGCCATAACATAGACTCTTACCTGGTCATTTCTCAGGAGAGTAGGCCAAATTGCCACATTCATCTGCTATTTCGAGAACAGCAATTTACGATTTGTTTGTTCACAGAATTTGGTAGGCCTACCTGTGGAATAAATAATAGTGAAAGTTAATTAATATGTCAAGTAGAATATCACCTGTACACTGCGTCTAATATCAATTCAAAACTAGGCTACCGGTACGATATATTTTTCACAGGCACTACAGAAACAAGTTTTCACTTAAACTCTTAAAATAAGCGTACTTACTTGGCGTAGCAGAAGAAGAACTGTTCACTTCTCATTATCAAGAAGACGATTTGATGAAAGAAAGATGAGAAAGAACACAACATTAGCTTATTATAAAATATTAATGTACGGCCAATATTGTTTACACCAAACACGACATAAACAGAGCGTCCATGTTGGTCAATGCCGCCAACCCAGTAGAAATAATGTTTATTTAATGATAAGTGACGTAATTATCGTCGGTGAGCAAGATAATTGCAAGGAAATGTCAATTAGGAATTATGTGTATATTTATTGACTAAATATAGGGATATATTTGCAATTCAATTAAAACGTGTATCATACATATGTTGGCAAGACGATATACAGCGCTTAATCCGCTCCTTACGTCTGGCCGCGCTACTACACCGATGGTACCAAATAATCCCTATCTGGTTGACACCCCCTGGACACAGCCCAGTAGAGTACGAGTGACTCGCGACAGTAAGTTTTCTTGGCACCGCATGCGCAGTAGACACTTGTGGCCCGTTACGTATTTTTTGTGCCTTCCCATCCGTTCCACATCTGTATTCTTTACAAATAACGGCGACACACCCTTGCTGCTCTCTCTGACTGATGACTGAAAAAAAAGTAATCTATTTTCAACCTGCCGGGCTCGGGGCTCCTAGCTAGCATCCATGTTGTATGTTTACAAACGGCAATATCGTGGATCGCCAAGGAGTCGAAATATTATTTTATTCTTTATTTTAAATCCTATTATGTGTCACAAGAAATGTAGCGGTAATGTTTTGTGTGTAGAGATTATCAGTGTCATAAATTCCTTTGATTTTACTTATGATGTATAATGCATAATATACAGTGAACAGAAGAGTACTATTTTAAATATTATTTTGGGTGTACAAATCATTAGTAGAAATGAAGAAATATCAGTGATTAAAATTCCTCTGCGACTTTGATTATGCTTTCCAAATACCTGCAGTGCACATTTTATAACCTCGTGTGAATTGTCTTGTTTCGTAAAGTGCATAAGCTTGATGAATGTAACAGGAACTATTTTGTGAAAATGTTGCGGCCTTTCAATAAAATTGCAATGTGTTCATGAAGTACGAAGTTTTGAATATCTCTTCTCCTAATTCAGTTAGGACGTAAATTTGGTTCTCATATCAAGCTCACAAAGGTGGGCCTACATACAATCGAATGATCTTATGCACTGTATGGTTTGGCAGTACTATAGTATCAGTTCCTGCTAATATCTTATATAAAAATAATAATGTGGGGGTAATGATGGGGATTTGTTGAGCTTCACCAGCTGGTCGGGGCTATCAACGAATATGAAGAAAATGTGTACTGTATATGAGGCGAAATCAAGTAACTTAAAAAAGTTTTAAAAAAAAATTGTGTGTGATGACCTCGTAGTTCCGCCCCTTAAAACAACAATAACTAACTAACTACAGTAAAAATATTCTTGCATTCAGAGGTATTTTACTATAATCATTACAGAAATGTTTTGGACTAAGGCCTAGGATTGCACCAACTTTTTTTATCTGTAGGCAGGAAATCTTCACTAATTTTTGGCTTATGAGCCCTTCCATAACGACTTTTACCTGAACCAGTTCCACTGACAGGGCTATCAGGAATTTCCTTTGAATTCACTGAAGGTTCATTTTCCACCTTAATATGGTCTAGAATAGTGAGTGGATCATTCGGTACTTTTTCACACTTTTGTTCATCAATAACTTGAGTACAATCCAGGAATACCTGTAATGGTGCAGATGCCATACATGGAGGGTTATCTGATGCATGGCTTTGAGCAAGATCATTATCCAAACCATTCTCTAGTTTGACACTCTCAGATTTATTGCTGTAAGTCTTTAATTTATGCATGTTTTGGTTTACTTTCAGGAGCAAGTTAATTGTATATACAAGATGGTTTTCATCAATGTAAATACTTCTATAATCATATCACACCCTAGAATTAAAAAGAAAACATGAGCATTAGGCAAGTAATTTTCTCAAGGAACGATAGTTAAAATACTGAACCAATATAATATGTGTCTCATGCCTAACAGCATTAAAATTGCATTTACCTAAAAGCTTTTGCTATACTCTAAAATTTTCTCCCCAGACTGCATGGAAGAGAAATAATTTGAAATATAGACTAGAGTGAAGAAGCAAAAATGTTGGAAGAAGCAAAACGACACCCCTACAAGGCTCTGAGTGAACGGCAACCACGATTTCCCAGAGACCTCTCAATGGAGGAATGGGAAAAGCATTTTACGAGAGTGTTACAAGCAAATGACACAAGACCAGTTTACAATGGCGAACACCATAGTAGTAGTGTAATTGTTCCCTTTACAAGTGGCGAGGTCGAATTAGCTGTGCAACAGTTGAAGAACCAAAAAGCATGTGGTCCTGATAGGATATTTAATGAACACATTAAAGGTAGTTTTGAAGAAATGAAAGAAGACTGGTTGGCCCTTCTCAATCAGTGCTTAATACAAGCGAATATACCGGACAAGTGGAGGCACTCCACAATTAAAGTTTTGTATAAGGGAAAGGGAGATGCAGGTAGTCCAGATGCATACCGAGGCATAGCTCTGGAATGCTCAGGATTTAAATTGTTAACAAAACTACTAACATTGAGACTGACAGATCTAACGGAACACCAAATTCCAGATGAACAATTCGGATTTAGGAGAGGCAGGTCAACTACACATGCAATTAAATGTCTTCAAGGTGACATTGAGGAAGCCTTACGACACGGAAGAGGCAAGTTGAATGTGGTATTTATCGACTATTCGAAAGCGTTTGATTCAGTAAACAGGAAGAAGATGTTGGAGAAGCTAGATTCACTGATAGGACATCAGCACTATTTAACGAGACTGATAAGAAATATCCTAACCAGTAACCAAGTACGAATTGATGACAACAGAATGGAATCGCATTGCATTGAACAGACAATCGGTGTGCTACAGGGGGACCCACTAAGTCCTCTCCTGTTCAATATTGCAACCATGGATGTGACCCAGATTATAGAGGATCAAGATGTCTCCATATACATGTATGCGGATGACATGGTGCTAACATCCACTTGAAAGGTTACAGGAGACTTTCAACAGACTAGTAAACTGGGCAGACGAAAATGAACTTAAATTGAACGAAAACAAGACAATGTTCATGGCCTTTAGAAAAGGAGGTAGACTGTCAGTCAATCATCATTTGGAATATAAAGGCAAAAGATTACAATTAGTGAACAATTTTAAGTACTTAGGAGTAACATTCCAAACACAGGGAGTTGTATTTACGAAGCACATACAAGACAAAGTTGACACAGCAATTGTAGCAATGAATGACATAAGACAACTCGGAAAATTGT
This sequence comes from Meconema thalassinum, assembly GCA_946902985.2. NCBI lineage: Eukaryota > Metazoa > Arthropoda > Insecta > Orthoptera > Tettigoniidae > Meconema > Meconema thalassinum. Next base: position 2,887,882 of record OX336392.1, on the reverse strand, counting down.
CCCTTGATACAGGCATGGCGTTATTTAAGCTCAAAATTACTCCCATAGTTGCATATGCATTGGAAAATATATGGCAACACCTGACAAAGAATGACCTGAAGAAAAAGGAAAGAGTGAAGGCAGTATACTTAAAAAGTTACTCAATCTTTCAAAATACACATCCTCTCGCCTTGTATATGTATTGGCCAAAGAGCAATTTTATATAGAAGATTTAAGAAATCAATGGATGCTGCCCGCCACTGAAGCATATGATGCTTTACTGAGTGAACTTCGTGACAAGAGGAGACATATTTGGAGTGACTTCTACTGTACAGATGCCATGACAACTTGTGAGTGGATGAACTCGAATTATGAACTCCGTCATATGATGACACGAATGGCAGTGCACGGTTTTCACCATAAAGTTTGCACTGAAAAGAAGTATCACCAGCCAAACTTAAACTGCGTGTGTATTTTATGTAAGAGGCAGTGTGAGAGATATCATGTATTAACATGCGGTGAACGTCAGATGTCTATTACAAAATTTTGTACCGAATGAACTTGTATGGTATTCCTACTATTATGGCCATTGGCTGAAATAAAATTTATTATTATTACAGAAATGTAGGCTTTCACTACTAACACTGCACGTGAGGTATGGTGAACTGCAGTCATCTGTTTATTTCATTGAGGCAAACAGTATGGCGATAAAAGAGTAACACATTTTAACCAGTTACACATTGTGTCAGTTAGTGTAGAACCATGTTATGCTCCAGGCTAGTGACCAGAATTCATTTATTGTTCACTTTAGACCATCCTCCCTTTTCATCACTTTTAACAACTTTTATCACCTTAGCTTATTGAATATATATAATTTATGATATGCATACCTTTCGGGGAGTTGTTGGGAGTCGTTTCACAATCTCTTCATACTCAATAGCCACTGCTGCACCGCAATAATTGTTATTTCACGGAAAGAATGCAATTTTTCTTCACTTACGGACGCCATGTTTGACAGTCATGTGACACCCGAAAGTCGATCATGTGACTACGTTACCAACTTGAATAAAGAAATTCACCACACGCCTTTGCTACTAAGTTAGGCGCTGTCTTGTGGAAAATTACTGCTAGTACTACGAACAAAGGGGGTCTGGGGCGTAAGCCCCAGGTTAGGTCTGTTTTTGTATGTAAAACATTAATAACATACAATTTATGTCCGCTACTAGGTTAGGTATTGCCTGGTCGAAAATTAATGCTAGTACCACAAGCAAGCTTACGCCCCAGGTTAGGTCTGTTTTTGTATGTAAAACATTATAAATACATAAATAAACACTGTAATTGAGTTCACTTAGTGATTTCATACATCACGTGCGAAATAGTACCAAACGCGTGGGGTTGGCAATATTGTCTCAGTGAGAAAGATAGGGGTGAGAACTTCGATTTCAACTATATAAGTCGTGTCGCTATTTGGGCGGGATGGTGTGTCTATGACAGTGGAGCAGTGAACATCTACTGCTCAATCCTCTCCTGATATCCTCCCGACTATTAAATCAGGTAATTTCAGTTTTTAAAAATATTTATACAAAGGATGGTCTAAAGTGAACCGTTACCGATGTTAGGCCCCTTAAAACAACAATTATCATCATCACCATCTTGCTGTGTGGCACTTTGATGTAGGGTTGGGTTAGGTGCCTTCGAAGAGCACATAGCGGCAAGGCGAGTGACAGAATTCTTGCCGCTTGGCGCTTTGATGTAGGGTTTTACCCTCCAGGATTAGCTTTTCCCACGGACTAAGCGAGGGATCTCACCTCTACCGCCACTGAGGGCAGTGCCCTGAAGCTTGAGACTCAGAGTTTGGGATACAACCGGGGTGTGTGATCAGCACAGCGCCCAGGCAGCCTCACCTGCAAAGCGAACAGGGACCTGATGAAGGGAGGGTTTGGGAAGGAGGCAGCCATGGCCTTATGGTAGGTACATCCCGGCATTTGTCCGAAGACGAAGTGGGAACCACGGAAAACCACTTGGATGATGGCTGAGGTGGGAATCGAACCTCCTTTACTCACTTGGACCACCCGAGGCTGAGTAGGCCCCGTTTCATTCCTCATACCACTTTTCAAATTTCGTGGCAGATCTGGGAATCGCGGACCTCAGGGGTGGCAGCTAATCACACTGACCACTACGCAACGGAGGCAACTATATTTAATGATAAAATAGTAATATTTCTTGAATGCTGAAAAAATTCACCTGATTTTGTTTTAAATACATGTTTTCTTGATTTAATTCTCGGTGTTTGCTTGGATGTCCCCGAGATGCTCAAATGAGCAAGTTCTATCCCAACGGTTAACTCAGCTGGTCATTGCGCGTGGATTACAAGAGAGGAGGAGAGATATCTGGATGCTGCATATACTGCCGACACCATAGTCTCGCAATGTAGTTTGTGAACGAGTATGACATTTAAGATTCTTTTACGCCCTCGTGAAGATATTCAAATAACTTGTGATCCATTTAATTCCAAAGAAATGTGATGTTCTCTGGACTGCAGCATTCGTCATGAATGAGCTATACAACAGTTTTACCACACACGTTTATTTTAACCCCCTTCACCCCCAGAGAAACACCCACAATTATCCAGGGTGTCTACTATTCTGGAAAACAGGGAATTTTTAAATCCTGGAAATCTCAGGGAATTCTCAGGGTATTTAATGACACCCAGGGAATTTCAGTTTAAAAGGGTCCAACCTTGATTAATTTGAAATTATGCATTTAAATTTTGACGGGGGGAAAAAGTATATTCTGGTGATGTTTGTTGCAGATGTATGTTCGTACTGACTTTAAATCTTGCAAGATAGAGCACACAATTTTCTTGTGTAGACTGTGTATTTGTATATAAATGTGTAACTGTATGATTTTTTTAGAACTTTACTATTGACGAGCTACTTTCAATACTTGCTAGTACAAAAGTTATTCTGGATGAAAAAAATTGAAATTGGCAAACTATAGAAAAATATACTTTTCTACTTTTTTCACCTTCATCATACTACTCTCTATTGTTCAAGCACTTTTTGAAATGCTCTTTAAGTACAAACTCTGTTTTATATATTTAATTATGGCTGCTACTGTTCCTCCGGAAATTTTCTGGAAAAATCAGGGATTTGTCAGGGAAATCTGTTAGTTGGTTTTGGTAGACATCCTGTTATCCGCCAGCTGCCACTTATCTAATCTGTATACCGCGAGTTGTAAAGTTGTTAAAGCATTGAGGATTTCCTCCCGATTCAGTAAGATGACATTTAAGCAGAAGTTTGAATGCAACAATCGGATTTATAGACATGTGACCTGTATATCGGCTAAGTTTCATCAAGATCAGCATGTTGATGTTTGAGGGGGCCTGTGCCACCTCATAGCGTATTGGCTAGCATTCTTGGCCGTTACCCCTGGGGTCCAGGTTTGATTCCTAGCACTGCCAAGAACTTTAATTCTGGTTTTGAGGGCTGGGACAGGGTACACACACAGCCTTGTGAGACCAAACTGCGAAGAGGTAGGTTCGAATCCCATCTTAGTTCATAATTGAAAGTCACAGCTTCCTCCTTCCCAATCCTTTTCTCCTTTAGGAATATACAAACGCCCATTACAGTAATACACTTTCACGAATTGATTGCCAGCGGCTGAGTTGGAAACTATTCTTTGTTTACTTGTGCCACGCATCAGCCTGCTTGGTGACTGGTACAGTTGCACGAGTAGGATATTAAGAGTATTCGACGTCATATTGGTCCGTATTGACATATAATCCTATTTAACTAGGCCTAATTACAATTTTCCGTCTATTCAATACAATTTTTTATTGAAATTATCTTATTTCATTATCTGGACATGTTTCGAGCTCTTTTATAATCAGCTCTTCATCAGCCAGGTGCCCTCACAACAATAATAAAAAACACTCACTAAAAATACAATGCTCATAAATAAGTACATTTAAAAATATTCTTAAAAATTGACCTATAATAAAACTTAACATCCTATAATAACAATTATCAACTTATTATAATGGAAACATCCAATGTTCTTTAATGAAACTTGTGGTAGCTTCATTCAGACTTCCCCACACACACAAAAGAAGCGGAGCTGTGTCATGCACAATTTGTTGACTGCCCTTTTGACCAGCACACAGGTCATCACATGAACGACTAGTGGAAACTCCCATTGGTGTGGCAAGGTTCTTGTTTATGTCAGCCCTCATTGAAGCCTCCTCATAAAACTATAATGGAAGGAAAAAGAGAGTATTCTAATATCATGAAAATATGGGACTTCAAACTTTAACTAAAATTCATGTGGCTTACTGACATGTTAAGAAACCCAGTGCAATTCCTAGTATCCTGTCCTTGAGCAGCATTTCATCTAAGGAAAAAAAAAAAAAGCCTATGCTAGTCAAAACAAATTAATCCCTAAGAAATTTGATATAGAATCATCACCGATCGAAAATCATCGCTCACCTTCAATTCGATTCCATGAGTACGGAGCGTGTGTGCCTTCACAACTGTCTCAAGCTGGACTGACAGTTCGCGGAGCAAGCCTATATGGCGATGACGTGCCTCCGGGGAAAGAGGGGAAACACGAGTAGGGGTGGAACAGTAGTTACTGGGTGAAATAAGTGAGATCTTTCTACGCACAGGATGTTCTAAAAACCTGATCCTTAATCCTTATTATAAACTATTGCGGAACAAATTTGCGCCAATCTAATTTTTTATTCTTACTTGCCTAGAATGTGTGCATTGTTTGAGTCGGAGTACTGCAGCGAGGCCCACCGCACCACACTCCAAGCCCACCCAGTATCGTTCTCATTTAACGCGGCCGCGTTCTGGCCACAGATTACCTACTACTACAGATAGCCGACAGCCATGCTAATTCTTGGCACCTAAGACTTCAGCGCTGTCTGGTGTTTGGCCGTGGTACTAGTTGACGTGTAGCACGGCCGTGCGGGTAGCCTACCCCACCCCTTGTTCCACTAAATATTCTCGTCCTAAATTCTCTATCCACTTCAATGTTCCGAAAATCACAATCTTCCCAATACTTATAGCACGTTTTTAAGTGAGGAGATAATCATATGATCAACAAGAAATAAATCACAATCAAAATACCAATAACATTTTTTTTTAATAATACCTAAGTGGGAAATTGTGAATTCCTGAACTCTGAAATGAACAATCACAGCATTTAGGACATGTTAGTTAGTTATTGTTGTTTAAGGGGCGGAACTACGACGTCATCTGCCCCTATTTTAGGGCATGACCTCATCAATAATTTACATGTTTACATTTCTTTCAGTTGCAATTGGAGCATATTGCATTGGTGACAAGAATTAGGCTACTAAAAGGCCTGCAGCATATTACTACTCACCTTAAAAATAGGGTCCCTTCCAATTAACAACATTAGGCCTAATTAGGCCTATAACCAATCAGTTATTAGAATAAACTGCAAAGGAAAAGTACTGGGAAGGGAGAATATTCATATCTTAAAATGCTTGACGCTGTTAACAATAACAGTAAAATGTTAAGAGAGAATGCTAAGTAAACAGGTGGTGTAACCAGATCACACTAAAATTGTTAGTGCACTTAGTGCCAAATTCATTGGGAGACTGAAATTTCAGAAAAATAATTGGATATTACAAAATGTCTATACAGTAGTTCATTTCATATTCCCTTTTAAAATATATCCAGTTCACCAATTTTTACAGGGTGAAATACAGTAAGTACATCAAAAAAAATCATTGCACACTAATACAGTAAATTCTATGACATCCTGTGAAGGGGAAAGGAGAAATAGGACTTTCAATGAAAAACAAGAAAAACCTCAATACTGCTAGAAATCATCGTTTTATTTAAAAAGTTGTCAACGAAGAAAAATAACAGCGAGAGCCAAGATCACACTTAGCAAAAATACAGAAATCAAATCTGATCCTCCTAAAAGTACGTGTTGAGGCATGTTCCTTTCTTCTTTCTTGCCAAGGCATAACAGTAGGCTATAGCACAGGATAATGAACCTCTTCCCTCCTTTATGCCATGGCTAACACTGATGAACAGCAAATTCCTACAACACATGCAAGTTTGTATGTTGAAGCAGTAAACTTAATAAAATATGTAATGCTTCAAATGGAGAACTTGAATTTGCTGATATGTGTATAGTTGCACCTACTATAACTACATTTTAAAAGAATCACTTATTGTAGAATCATTGTGTTGTTGATATTAATTCATTTAGCCCCATGTATTTGGAAGTATGTAGGATTTGTATGATAATCTGTGTTATTGTAGTACCTGTAGTAGTGTGTACTGCTCGGGTCTAAGCTGCGTGAACCTGAGAGAAATGTGCATCGCAGTGGTGTTGACGAGTGATGAGGTTCCTTGGTCCGTGCATAGTACAGAACCAAATACATTGGTCGGGGGCTCACTCACTCATTCGTAACACCACAGTGTTTTGAGCAACAGCCCTAAGTTAGCATTATTGGAATAGAAAGGAATACCAGATATCACGGCGGGCAGTTGACAGGCCCTTCTCTTCTCGCCTGACCCTCCCCTGTTCTTTCTCCTCACCCCGCAAGTTCACAGAACATGGAAAATGAACCCGAGCAGTATAGCCTACTTTTTGTAATTCAGGTGACGAGTGGAAAGGAGGCAGCCATTGCCTTAAGTTAGGATCAATCCCAGCGTTAGCCTGGAGTGGAAGTGGGGAAACCACGGAAAACCACTTCTTGGATGGCCGAGGTGAGAATCGAACCTACCTCTTCTCAGTTCTGGCTCACGAAGCTGATTGTGAGTCGTTCCAACCCTCAGACCAGAATTAAATTACTTGGAAACTAGCCCAGGACCTTAGGAGTGGCAGCTACCACACCACAAGGTGGTATTATGGTAGCACTGAATGAAAGTAGCACGAGTGATAACATTCTCCATAAGGGGCAGATGACCTCGTAGTTCTGCCCCTTGAAAGAACAATAACTCACTACCTATAGGTGTATTTTTCAGAGTTGGAATCTGACAATTCAGCACCACTGGGCAAAAACAGCTGACGACTAGATCGCCCGCATGGCTTGTTGCCATGGAAACTATACAGCGCTGCCAATTTGAATGATGCTATTTCACCACTTGCTTGTCGCCGATCAGTCACTTGTTTGGTTGCCTCCAGTGCACACTCACCTTGCTGCGTTTCATAATCTGTTGTTTTAATGAGTTATAATTGTTTGAGTTATACTTATTTATACTTTATACTTATATTTATACTTATGATTCATTAGAGACCGTTATTTATGTATGTAGCAGTGTTAGTGTCAGTTCTGAGCATCAGGCGAACCATTAATTCCATTCAGTCGCGCGCAGGAACGTAGGCTACCGCCTCTGCTCTTGTAATTAGTAAGACTACTGTGATTAGCTTCTGTCTTCTAAAGGGTGACTTAATAGTCTACACAATGAGCCAATATTTTATAATACAATTGTGTGTTACTTGTGACTTGAAACTTATTCTACAGGAAATATAAATAACTAAAAATCACGGAAACAATCACGTGTTGTCGTTTCGCTTTGATCATTTTTGCTTTATGATAGTATTCGTAATATTGTTATTGCTATTCATTACAATAATTTAGGTCTCTCCTCAATTTGACGGGCTAATATTTTGTTTTACAGTTTGCACCGAACAGATTTAAGCATTGGTTTGTTTAAGATTTTGAAAACCATCTGAATAAAAAAGTAATAAATGTAATAACGGTGCTAATGATATTATGAGCATGAGGAAAAGAGCGGGAGGATGGAAGTATGCGCGTGGTGGACAACAGCATTCGTGGCACCGCTGCCTTTAGTTCAACAGTTCTCCGCCGAACTGTCAGATCCCAACTCTGGATAATACACCTATAACATTCTCTATAGTACATAAATTAGCCAAAATACCTTATGAAACGACGAGAAATAAATCAGGGAATGAAGTTTAAATAGATGTTTCCTCCTCCGCTCTCTGTGACCCACCCAAGCATCCCAAAAAGAATCACGACTTATATAGGCAAAATTACAGCTGTGGCTGCCATTGTTCACATCAACTATCATCAAAACAGTACTACCAACCTCGCCAACACCTGACCATTCTAACCTTCGTTTCGTCCATTCCAATGGTTTTTGAGAATGGTTACAGCCTAACGCGTCCAGATCAATGATTATTTTATCAACAGTGATTTTGTATGCCACTTTTTATTATCAACAGTGATTTTGTATCCCACATGTTGGCAACAATTTGTGCGCCTCAGTGTGTGCCGCTAGAGTGGACTTTGTTGACAGTTGAATGAGATGCAAGTGCTGTCGGAACATGGCAGCCGTTTTTAAAAGAGCAAAATATAGAAACACATATTTACATACTGGGCGCCAGGGAATGTTGTCCGCAGTGCCTACAAGCTGCTGCGAGAGATTAAGTCACCAGTTACGTTGGTAGCACGGCTGTCGCTTGTATCATAACAAACAGTAAACTTTATACTCACCCAGCCATTCATAACATACTGTTGCACTCTTCCAATAATCTAACTATACGCACTGACGATTTCGACAGCTCACAGCCCACACACGTGGCCTTCGCCCTATCAGGGACACCGTGCTGCGAACTAAACTGATGACGCAACCTCTCGCATCTGCAGAGAACATTTCCTGGCGCCCCGTACTTTAGCACATATATGATGTGCAGTAGTGACCAGGGTTCCTAATTTCAATAGGCCTACGTAATATCGCCCAGAAGATGAAACAAGGAGACAAGGTATGTAAAAGTCACATTCATGTCTGATGCAAGTGTATAAGCTGCGTTCTACTTTCATTCAGAATTAATACCTAGGTAAAGTAACATGTGGGAATAAATATACTAGCTAGCCTATATCAACCATTACTTTGGCATACAATAAACCAATTATATTTGTCTTGTATCCATCTCGCTGTTACAGAAAATCATCGACACTAATTACCAAGAATATAATCGGCCCCTTATAGAGAATGTTATCGCTCGTTCTACTTTCATTCAGTGCTACCTTAATTCTGAATGTAAGTGGAATGCGGATTATACTTGCAGCAGACATGAATGTAACTTTTACATACCTTGTGTCCTTGTTTCATCTTCTGGGCGATATTACATATTAAAATTAGGAACCCTGATCACTACCAAACCTCATGATGTGCTAAAGTACGTAAATATGTTTTTCTATTTATTGATATTTTAAAAACGGCTGCCATGTTTCGACAGCGCTTGCATCTCGTTCAACTGTCATCATCGCTCACTCTAGCAGCACGCACCAAGGCGCACACATTGCTGCCAACATGCGAGATACCAAATCACTGTTGATAAAAAGAACTGGGATACAAAATCACTGTTGATCAAAAAAAGAAGTTCATCGGGATGTGTTAGGCTGTAACCATTATCAAAACCAATGTTGTACGAAAAAATTAATACATATTTATTACAGCAGAGCGATATACTGCATAATAATTACAGAGCATATAACAAAAATAACTCATTTCAGGCATGGGGGGGAAAAATCATTACAGAGAAGTGAAAATATTGCACACACTAGCCTAATTAAGAGCAGTGAACCGAGTGCTGCGCACTAGAGACTAAACTGGGCACTTCTTTGTTTGGCAGTACTGTTATGGTACTGTTTTGAAGATGATTGATTTGAACAATGGCACCCACAGCTGTAATTTTCGCTAGCCTATAGCCTATATGCTGTGATCCTATTTGGGATGGCTGGGTGGGTCACTGACGGCAGAGGAGGAAAAATCTATTAAAACATCGCTCCTTGATTTATTTCTCATCGTTTCATAAGGTATTTTGGCTAATTCATCTATTATAGAGAATGTTATCGCTCGTTCTATGTTCATTTAGCGCTACCTTTATTTTAGTAAAACACAGAAGCTATTTATTAATGTAATGGACATCTATGATTGATCCAACCCATAGGACTGCCACCCTCACCTTTCAATAAATAACTAAAATTTTAAGCCTATGATTAATGTAACTAATCCACATGTGAGTCCACATGGGTCACTAATACCCAAAATTCCTCCAGCTTGATATTTGGGGAGTGGGTGTAGGTGGGAGGTATACCTCACCCCACACAAAAAACAATATTGAACCACATGTCTTATGCCTCTTCCGATTTACTCTTTCTCGTTTGGTTTATGAACTCTCAAGTGAGCTTCCCTTTGTTGAAGAACTGAGACTGCAGATGCTTTTGCCAACAACACATGGTTTTGAGACACTAGTTCAGGAAATGAAGTCTAAGAAAGATAGCATCTGGCAAGAATTTTACGCGACTGATGCGATGACATCACGGGACTGGACAGAGAGCTCCTACGAGCTGAGGCACCTGGTAACGAGATTCTCGGTACATGGTTTCCACTTCAAAGTGTGTAATACCGTAACAGAAGATTTCATCAGCCAGACTTAAATTGTGTATGTGCCCTATGTGGTAGAAGATGTGATCGATACCACGTGATGTGGTGTGGGCAGAGGAGGTTATCTCTGTCTCAGTTCTGTTCAAACTAGTTGTAATTTCATACTGCATATTTTGTGCTTTAATAAATTTATTATTATAAAAATAACTAGCTTCATTAAGTCAGGTTTTGGATCAAGAGATCTTACTAAAAAAAAAAAAAAAAACTTAAAACATGGCAGTTTTCAGATTGGCCGAGTGAGTAGACCTAATTAGACAGTAATTACAAGTTTCGAACACTTCAAGTCGCTTACAAATTGATTAGGTTATGTTAGTCGCATCGTAGTCATTGTAGGCCTACATGTTACAGCCCACATGCTGTACGATTAATTCAAGTGTACAAAATTAATGAATGAATTATTAAAACAGTGCATTCTACTCCGGGCGGTGAAGGTCACACTTCACCCATCTAGGGCTGAGATGTAGAACTACAGTAGTTACAAGTACTGCCAGTGACAGCGAGACAGAGGTTATCGAGAGGGCGGGCAAGGTAGTCCCAAAGACTATTTTACAAAACAATTAATTTTCTTTTTAAACAGTTACAGTTAAACAGGATGATCACAGCATTGCTGACTGTTTCTGAACACACAACAGCGGTATAGTGCTCAGAGCGAGGGGCAGAACAAGATGCGTCACATTTTCAAGCTTTAGCACGCTTCCTTTTCAAGATCGTATTGTTTGTGGAGTTTTCATGTGGACACTGCCGTGAGTATAGAAATGTGGGAACTCTAAACCAAGATATAAACTGGGAGCATAGCGCCCCCAATGGGGGGCTGCAGCAACTCTGGAGGTTGGAGATTTGATTCCCCGCACTGACAGAAGCTGTCCTGAGCGTTGTTGTTCCATACTCCCTCCCAGTGGCGATTACTCCATGTAGGACGTGAGGATCATCACTTTAAATTTAATTTAAAAAGTGCCATCAAAGGAATCTGACTAAATAATTACAGAATAGCCTAATTATTGATACATACCTTGAGTCATCGACTGAGAAGCGATGAAAGGAGCGTATCTCCAACCTTACTTTTGCAGCCAAGAACACAAGATTCTGAGTGATGTTTTCCCATAACCTACATACAAAATATACAGAATGAGGTACAGAAAACATGAAATACAAAATCTAACAAAAAAATAATTAAATTAGACTAAAGTCATTAAATCTAGCTTTCTACGAATACGGAAGTCCACAAATAATAATGCATGGCTCTCATAAGAATCCTATCGATAATATCAGCACTCTCTTAAGAAATCAATTTAATAATACATAATGCATTATCGGTACTTACAACAGAAATGGAAATACCGGTACTGGTTTACAGGTTACATCCAATTGAAAACGCCAAGATTACGGCACTTCTTTTTCACAGAACATCAAGAAACACATGTATTTAAGGTGATTGATATTGATAATTGTTGCTGTAAGGGGGCCTAACATCTACGTTATCGGCCCCTATTTAAGGCGAAATCAATCGAAAACTCTGGGGAAGGAATATTGCTGTAATGTACAGGAAATGTAAATACACCGCCATGTTTGAACAGAACAGAAGTAGTGTGCGGGAAGGCAATGCCGCCAACCGACAAAAATAATGTTTATTTAATGATAAGTGCCGTAATTATTGTCTGTGAGCAAGATAATTGCAAGGAAATGTCAATTAGGAATTATGTGTATATTTATTGACTAAATATAGTGATATGTTTGCAATTTAATTACAACGTTGTATCATGCATATGTTGGCAACACGATATACAGCGCTCCATACGACTGGCACGTGCTACTACACCGATGGTGCCAAATGATCCCTATCTGGTTGACACCCCCTGGTTCTGGCCCATAGCAGTGGACTGACAAAGCCCACCTCACTGGACGGGCCGAGCAGGCAGATTAACCTTCACAACGTGTGCACAACAAAGTGCTTGCTTTAGATTTCTATTCAGAATTGATTGCAATACGATTGTCATGGTATAGTTCAAACTGGCTAATCTCAATCTGAAATACGATAGTTGTTGATTGATTTTGGGGCTTGGGGACAGAATGGTCATGTACCTCTGTGTATTTGTGTGCTTGTCTGATAACCTGTGTTATTGTGATGGATGTATTAGTGGGCATCTTTGTAATTCAGATGAGGATTGGGAAGGAGGTAGCCATGGCCTTAAGTGAAGAACCATCTCAGCATTTGCCTTGAGTACAATTATAAAAAATAGGAGTTTATACATTAGGCCTGGCTTATAAATATTACTTACGAATTTAGATAATTATTTGAAGTTAATAGCCATTGGACAAAACGAAGTTTGAACTTATACATTGCGTCATTCTAAATGGTGGTTTTATCTTAAAAGTGTGTCACTAATAGGAAATTGTGCCAATGGTAGGAACAATAATAAAAATGAAGTGGCGAACTTGAGCCACTTTTCTCAAATAAAACAAGGAATCTGTGTTTAACGTGTTTAGTTAATACTTGGGTAGAGGAGGATATTGCTGTTCTATTTTGAGCAGAAAAGGAGATAGCAAATCATATTTCATGTTTCTTCAGCTCATTTATGAACACCAAAAGTTCGTAGAGGGCCATTTCAAGCAAAATAAGAGAACATTGCACAGTTTTCTTTCACAGTGTGTTAACGCCGTCTACATTCATTCTGCATTCATGTTTTTGCCATGGCCCTCTCACGCTATGGCTCAGTTGTCCCAAGGGCAATTGCGACTCAGTGAATACCTTGTATTCGACCACAGCCTCCTCGAATACCCCACTACGACACTAGCCACTATAGCCATAACTAAGCTTGCTATTCCTGGGTGTCTTAGTATGTGTCCTATCAACCTATCTCTTCTCTCCAATAGCAGTTGCCAGAATCATCTCTCCCACTCATCTTAATATCTCTTCATTCTTAATCCTATCTACCCATCTGATCTTCATTCTCCTGTACCACCACATTTCAAACGCTTCAATTCTCTTCTTTTCTGCTGCACCAATAGTCCAAGTTTCACTTCCCCATAGAGTGCCACGATCCAGACAAAGGCTTTCAAAAATTACTTCCTAATACCTAACTCTAAATTCGATGTCAACCGATTCCTTATTTGTAGAAATGCTTTCCTTGCCTGAGCCAACCTACTTTTTATATCCTCTTTGCTTCGACCATCACTGGTTATTTTGCTTCTTAAGTAATAGAAGTCTCTTCACTTCCTTTAGGTTTTCACCTGTCAATTTGACATCCATAGGTGTTTCTGATTTATTCCGGCTGCATTCCAATATTGTTGTTTTACATTTATTAATTTTCATCATGAATTCTTTCCTCAAGACGGATTCCATACCATTCAAAAGCTCATTAAAATCCTCAGCCGTGTCTACTACGATGACAATGTCATCAACAAATCTCAGAGTTGAAATTATTTCTCCTTGAATCTTCACTTCCAATTTAAATTTTTCTCCAATTTCCTTCATTGCTTGTTCAATGTAAAGATTGAAAAGTATTGGTGATAAGTTGCAGCCTAGCCTTACACCTTTCTGAATACTAGCTTCTCTCTCTTGTCCTTCAGCTCGAATGACTGCTATCTGGTTTCTGTATAGATTGTAGATCACCCTCCTATCCCTGTGAGTTACTTTATTCCAATCGTTTTCAAATTATCAAACAATTTAGTCCAATCAATGTTATGATTAGCAATTTAGTAGCAATGTGCTACTTTTTACATTACAATGGAGTTTTTGGCTTTGAAAAGAACAGGGTTGGCAAGCCAGAAAAGATTCTGTCTCGCTTGCAGGTGACACATATAACATCCTGAAATAGTTTGTAAAGCAACAGAACTGCTGTTCATGCATTGGAAACAATAATTTTTGTCAGACACTCGGAATGCTACAAACATAATACAGGGCATATCAAAAAGGACTTTAGAACTTTGACAATTGATACAAACTTATTCATATGACTTACTGAAAAGGTTTTGGTGTTATTTTATAGCAAAATACATAAAGTTTTTTACCTTATACCTAAACTGGAAACTGAAGCATCATTTATATAATTTATGGAGGAATTATAATTCATAGCAGAATTCTCTTTATCGGACCACAAACCATGAACATTCCTTCCCTGTGTTATAGGAACTTTGGGGATGACTCCCTTTGTATTCGTGACTTCTTTCTCTCTCTTGTGACAATCAATAAATAAATTATTTGTTGCTCAGTTTCATTGTTACGTCATAAGCATATTTTTTTCGATTTCAGTGAAAGACAACCCATATCATGTTTCCCTCTCGGCATGATGGGTTAAAATCACTGACTGGACTATTAATTATATTATCATGGGGATAGTATGTGCAACGAATCCTTGTCAGATTTAATTTAAGAAGGGCGAGGTGCATGAATCACAAATCCCTCTTCCGTCCAATCTGAACTTGACTGTGTATACTGTGGAACGAAAAGTTCACACGCAAAGTTAAGGAAAGCCAAGTTGCACTTCGAGGGAAACTCCAAACACATCTACTCTTCTCTGAAGTCTTGACTCGACAGTGTCTGGGGTGATAAGCCCGCTCGCCAGCCAGCTCGTAAACTGTCTCGATGCTAGTAATTGAATAGAGATTGTTGGAAGAAATTAAAACGTAAAAACACTTATAGTAGTGATGTATTGAAGATAAAGATATGCTGCCGCGGACTATTTTGTAGGACTTTTGATGCTGAACAATTCTTACACTCATAGTATATAGATATGTTTAACGGTTTGCCCATGCGTAAGCTTAAAAAGCGTAGGGACGCTAAGTTTTTTTTTCTACTTTTTCACTGAAATTGTTACTGCTTGGCTCCCTTTGGTCATAAATAAATTATATTCTACACAAACCTTCCTCGAGATATCCTTTACAGAATGGTGAAAACCGCATCGAAATCCAACCTGTGGTTATCAAGATTACCCGAAACATCCACGAATCGGGGACTTTGTTTATGCTAAGTAGAGATAGGTTCAATGTGACTTCCATTGGCCATGGAGCACACTCCCCATCTGAAGTAGATTTCTTGCCAAACTCGCTGCAGCATGTCAGGCATAACTTGTTCATTTGAGATGCAGAGCTCTGGTAGAGAAGTCGGAATGGGTGGATCAAGCACGGTACCCTTCATGAATCCCCAGAAGAAAAGGTCAAGAGGTGTCAGGTCCGGTGACGTGGGGGCCATGCAATTGGCGTACCTCTGCCAATCCACTTACCTGGAAAGTGGACATTTGCAAAATCTCAGACGTTGGAGAGGTACATTCTTGTTCAAACTAGGTAAGTACTAACCATAGTAAGGCACATGAATAAACAAACATGCAATCCTTGGGAAAGAATTGACATACGCATGCGTTCTTGCTTCGGCAGAGAGTACTGGGCTGACACAGGGCTCCATAGCCCTCCAGTACCTAAGAAGTGTTATTCACCACCCTCGCTCATGCAAAGTTTTATATATGAAATCTTTGGTAATAACAATAAAAAGTGAAATGTTAGGAAAACTAGAGCAGGCCTGTGGGCAATGTGCACATGGTAAAGGCAACACCCAATCTCCAGAACAGGGGAATTAATGCTAATGACTTGGCTGGGAACCTGGGCCAGATGACAAAACTCAAGCTCTTAATGTAGAGAAGTTAGAAGGTGTGGTATGTACCAAAATCTTCCAAATCATCTCAATAGAAAAATTCTTGCATTTTTTGAAAAGTCAACAGAAATATGTTTATTTGTTTAAACAGTTAGTTAAAACAAATAAACAAAATGATAGCCCCTACAACAACTGGATCGTGTCGAGCCCGTATAACAGTAAAGCTGGGCGGGTGGTCTATAGACATGGAGCGCTCACAAGTGCATTATAAAGTAAGAGAATTACCCTCGACAGTGACGAATATGCACACTGATTTCATAAATATTCATAATTCGTTTAAAAAGTGTGTTTGAACAAATAAAGAAGAAACCAGCATAACAGTAAAGCTGGGCGGATGGTACATGAACATGAAGATTAACTGGAGGGTACATGAACATGCAAGATTCCTCGCTCAGGTCCCCTAGTAAGTAACTAAATCTGGGACCTTCAATACAAAGCCTATCATGCTAACCATTTAAGCACAGTTAAGACATCAGCAACAAGCTTCATTCAATGACCATACCAGAATGGCATAGTCGTGGCTTCCTACAATCACCAGCCGGGAACATGCACGACCATCCTCACAAGATCATCTAGATCAACACTATTGCAAGAATTCGTAAAGTAAAGCCCGCAATGTTCAATGTAGCAACATGTATCCCTATGTAGCTTGGACACTGACCAATAAAACCGGTGTTGCCATGCACATGGCCACCAAACGCTATTAAATGACATTCCCTGATAAAACTGACAACTTTCATGGAGTGGATAGAACTTACAGGTACTGTACAGCTTGACGAACGAGACAGATGAAAGAGCAGCACTGAAATACACTGCTGATGATTTTGAAAATTGTAAAACCTACCTTATTTACGAAGGCTGATTTTTTTCAATGTCCGATGGGCTATATAAAAAGAACAGATTGACATACCAAACTGATTTTATTACTAAATGTTTGCTTGTTTTGTACTTATGTTTCAACATAATCGCCAAAACGATTGAAACATTTGTCGTATCGTTACACCAGATTTCCAATCCCCTCTGCAAATAATTCTGCCGTCACTGAGATGGGTAAGCCTGGAGGGTTTCCTGAAATTTTTCCTTTTCGGCGAGGCATTGCCGCCCAACCATACCTTCGATTCTCGAAAAAGGTGAAAATCATTCACGACCGCACTGAGCCAACGTTACGATAGACTTTTTCAAAGAATTCCAGTAGGACGTTTTTGACTATCTGCCATTTAGTCCAAACTAGCACTGAATGATTTTCACCTTCTTTGAGAATTGAAGGTATGGTTAGGCAGCAACGCCTAGCCAAGAAGGAAGAATTTCAGGAGACTGTACAGACGTACCCACCTTAGTGGCGGCAGAATTCTTTGCAGAGGGTTATTGGAAAGCTGGTGTAACGATACGACAAATGTTGCAATCGTTTTGGCGATTACGTTGAAACATAAGTACAAAACAAGCAAACATTTAGTAATAAAATCAGTTTGGTATGTCAATCTGTTATGTTTATATATCCCCTGGGGACATTGAAAAAAAAAAAAAAAAAAAAAAAACAGCCCTCTCATTATGTTGGGGCTGGCTGTGTGGCTCAGCGGTAACATTCTCACTTGCTGATCCCAAGGTTGCAGGATCAAATCCTGGTGCAGTCAGCTGGCATTTGAGGGTTCACAAATGCGAGGGAACCATGTCAGTTGATTTACTGGCATGTTCAAGTTCCCCCTCGGGGCAAAATTCCCGCACCCCGGCATGGCGTCCCTAAACGGTGCAGTACTTAAAAGGGACGTAAACTATATAACATTATTATTGGTATATAGGCTTTCACGGCCAGTGAATTAAAACTCAGCAATTTTTCTAGGTTTATGCTGTGCCTTGTGTGGTGGTGCGGGCACGGGCAGCTAGAGCCCGCTGATGAACCAGCCTGGTGTTCCTATGGGCAGACGACCTCGTAGTTCCGCCCCTTAAAACAACAATTAACTAACTTCGTGTTCCTAGGCGAAACCCCACACAAGACACGGCATAAACCTAGAAAAATTGCCAAGTTTTAACATTATCATTAAAACGTTTTACTGGACAGCAATATCATAAAAACTATCTTGAAGCAAAAATATTCACGGAAAAACGACAATATGTCCTTTGAATATGGAGTTTCAATGCACATGAAACACACAACTGTATTACAATATATATACTCAATGTGGAGGCTATATTAACTCACTCATCTGGAGACAGATATTTATCACTGAGAAAAGGCTCTATCACATCCATATCTCCATGACTGGAACTCACACTGGAGGATGAAACGCCACGGGTAATGCTTATGAGTATAGCAGTGTTAATAACACCTTCACAAACTCGTCTTTAGGAGCAGATGACCTCGTAGTTCCGCCCCTTAAAACAACAATTTACTACTTAACTCGTCCTTCGCTCAATATCTTTTCCACATGAGACACCACACTTTCCTGTTGTAACTCAAATTATTTCCATTTTTAGAAATAAGTTTGGAGAAAACTAGCATGATCTCTGATAAGTACCGGGAGGGCTGTTATACAGCCTATTAACCAAGGTGTGCTCCTCCTGTTTGTTACCAAGTAGGCTAACTTTATTAATGCAGCCAATGGCCATGTACTTTCCTGTTCAGGACGGGGCAGGGAAGGGACATTTGAAGGAAATCGGCCGTAGACCTATTGAAAGGTACCGTCCTGGCATTTGCCTGGTGGTGAAAATGGGAAACCACGAAAACCATTTTCAGGACGGCCGAGGTGGGGTTTGAACCCACGCTCTCCCGATGCCAGCGAGGCACGAGGTAGCTCGTTAGCACTCTCGTCCACCGCGGCCGGTACCAAGTAACTTTATAAATTCAGCAAATGTCGGCTATTGCAATTTGATGGTATTGGCCGTGACATAGCTACAGGCAGTGCAAAAGCATAGGGTATGGTATATAAATGTTTAGTAAGATACTATAGGCTAGCTAAAGAATGAGCTGTAAGACTGTTAATTCAAATGTTTTCTTTATATGCAGGGAAATCTGGGCAAAGAAAGATACGAAATATTTTAGACACAATGTAGCCTTAATTTGACCATTTACTGGGATTTACGATTCAAATTAACATTCAATTACCCACTAAATCCTGCATGGCAATGTTCTTCAGACATGAAACTCAACTTCCTTAGTTAAAAAAAAAATCACCTTGAACTGTCCTCTCGGCAAACTGACACAAATTCAAAACGTCGGTCCCATGTCAGCAATCACTTCTTATAAAAACTGATTAATAACCCACCTTACGCTATTGAATTGAAAATTAGCCTAAAAAGATGATGATGATGATAATTGTTGTTTTAAGGGGCCTAACATCTAGGTTATCGGCCCCATAGCCTAAAAAGAACGCACTGTTTACACAACACACCGCCATGATGGATTCAGATATACAATTAAAACAAAAGCAACACTCAATGTTGCCAACTGTAATGTACAAAAAAATTGCTTCAGCAACAGTTCCTTGGTCGCAGGGCGCGTAAATTATAATTATGAACCGTTATATTTCTGATATCGAAATGGTTTTAAGATATTTCATTATCAATTCAAACAATAAGAAAGTTATATATCGTATCACCGAAGAAGATTTTGAAGGCGCTGATGACAGAATTTCTAGTTTGGCACCACTGACAAACAATCGGCACAAATTCGTCAATATGAGTTCTTGAGGTCAAATGAGAAACATTTCTCTAACCAAATTCTGCAGTGATAGTAACTATTCTTGTAATTTGCACATTGTAGGCATTTCCTTATTTTATAGGAATAATTTATCGAGGTCACGATTATGAATTTTGGACTATAATGCTATTGGCGGAAATCCCACCAATGAGGGGTCTTGACTAAGGCGCGTGATTCGTATTCGCGATCACGATATTGGGAAAATACACATGTACATCTCCCATTTCTGTATTTTTTTTAATTTTCGGAGATTCTGATTTCCTTCGGTTACATTGTATTATTTTTGTTTTACATTGATTGATTTGTATTATGAATTCTTTCCTCAAGACAGAGTTCATACCATTTAATAACTCATGAAATGAACTTGTTTGGACCATTCTGTGCACCCAAAGTTCAAATTTCACTTCCATACAAAGGCAGGTAGCGACTTCGGTGGCATAGTTGGTAGCATGCTGACATTCCATGCCTAAGATCACGGGTTCAAACCGGCCGAAGCCATCGGATTTTTTTCCAGCATTAAAAATGCCTCAGTATTCCTTCCTTCGGAGGGGAAGTAAAGCCGGCGGTCCCATGTCATAGATTTATGGCATGTTAAAGATCCTTACACTAATTACACCTGTGTGAAGCTAAATTATAGGTTAAATATTTGAACAACGCTCTTAGGTTCCAACGTTCATCGCCAGGAGCTGACTGCAGTGGAGTCTAGTAACCAAGTTCTGAACTAGTAGTCGTTGACGGTGGCGGCAAAAGTAGAAACTACTTGAAATTCAATGCCTGCAATCCTTACTTGTATTAAAAACATATAACACACACTAATAGCCATCACAATTATCACCGGTTATCAGATTCTACACACAACCCAAGTACACAGGGCTACATGACCGTGTTGTCGCAGCCCCTTAAATGAGGAACCAACCAATCAGATTGTTTTTCTTTAGAAATGCTTTCCTTGCCTGAGCCAACCTACTTTTTATATTGTCTTTGCTTCGTCCATCACGGGATATTTTGCTGCGTAAGTTAGAGGTCTCCTACTTCCTTTAGCTTTTCACGTGCCTATTTGACGTCCATAGGGGTTTCTGAATTAATTTTGCTGCATCCCATTAGTTTTGTTTTACATTTAATTTCATCATGAATTCTTTCATATGGAGTCCATACTATTTAAAAACTATTTAACTCCTCTGGTGATTGGGTTATGATGACTATGTCATTAGCCTATCTGTGTTGAAATTATTTCTCCTTTAATCTTTACTACTTGAAATTTTTCTCTAATTTCCTTCATTGCTTATTCAATGTAAAGATTGAAAAGTATGGGTGATAAGTTGCAACCTTGCCTACACCTTTCTGAATACCAGCTTCACTCTCATGTCCTTCAGCTCAAATAAATCCTTTTCAAAATGTCAAACAACTTACTCCAAACAATGTTATCAAAGGTCTTTTATAAGCCTACAAATGCTATGAACTTTCTCTTATTTTTCTTAAGATTTAGTACAGCTGCCATTGTTCATACGTTTCTCCTGAAACCAAGTTTGTTTTCGGCCAACTAAGTTTCTGTCTTTCCATCTTCTTGTAAATTATTCTAGTCGGTATCTTTGAAGCATGAGTGACCCTATGGCTACATTTTAAGACTGGTGATTTGCGAGTGTTTCCACAAATGGATCTTCTTTACATACAAATAGTGGATGCCCAAGCAGTTAGACATTCCATCAGAGAAGTCTCCATATCAGATATTTCAACACATAATTAGAAGGGGTGTGGTGGCACAGTGGTAGACCGGGTTCAATTCCCGGTCAATAAATATGAGATTTTCAAAGTTAAATGCCATGTTCTATAGTTCGGATGTCATGTAAAAAGGAGGTCCCGAGGCTCATGATGGTGTGATGAACGATCACGCAAAACTACAAGCACAGCTCCCTTTTAACTACTGCAGCTTTTAGAGACACCGGGGGTGCCAGAATTTTGCCCCGATGGGGATCTTTAACGTGCCAGTAAATCTGCTGACTCGGCTCCCTCGCATTTCCGCACCCTCAAATTCCAGATGACTGCGCCAGGATTCGATCCTGCAACAGCAAGCGAGAACGTCACCGCTGAGCCACGCAGCCAGCCTAGACCTACGGCCGTCAAAAAGACAGATCTATATAATAACAGCACACTGTAAATGTTTATTAGTTCTGAAACATTAACGCAAACTTTAACATTATCGTGCACTAGTGTTCGTCACGCATGTGCTCTAAAGATCGTCACCTATGACGACTATTGGACACGATGATCAAACGACAATTTAATTAATGCAGGGTGCTTCACAAGTACATTATAAGTATATTGCCGCTGTTAGGTCTTACGAGGAGAAATGACAATGTGCCAGTTATCGTCACAAATGACGAGCATTGGTAAAGTGCGTTTTTTTAATCCAGTGTTCGTCACCAGCATTTGTAACCAAAATAGGAATGTGTGCACGAAATAGCAATTCGCATATGTTACAGAAACAATTACCAACTATATCACACATTTGTAACATTTTAAAATGCCGGAACATAACACGTATGCACACAATTAACTCGCGTGCCTGCTTAGCACATGCAAGAAGCAATACGCCTTGTCGAGACAGCTAAACTCACAGGAGATGTTTGACGCTGTGAATCACCTATTCCATCGTACGCATGATTTCGCTTAATTAATCTGAATTCTCCTATCTTTCTTTTCCTACTACAGCATTCCAATCTCCTGTTACTAAACATTTTCATCACCCATTACATACCTCAGAATTCTATCCATTTCTTAGTTGACTTTTTCAACTTCATCAGCTTGACTGGTAGGCATTTAGACTTGTACTACTGTGGTGCATGTAGGTTTTGCACCGATTTTAGCTACAATAATAATATCGTATGGCCTCGGGTGTCGGGTGCAAGCTTTGTTATTTGATGCCCAAAGGGTAGCTTGCATGTCGAATTTCGTTGTTCCTTGAAGCACTATGAAAGTCAAGGTTAGATATCAAAGCTCCTTGAACACTATAGCACTTGCTAGTAGAGAAATGAGAACTTCGTGTTGGCGGAAACTTCAGAGATTAATTTTGCCTTTAGGAACAAGGCCTACTGGATTCAAATGGGTTCTTTGACATGCCAACATCGTATAACATGGTGTCGTAATTTTTGCCGCCTTTCAGAAATCACTCACCATGGCCAGGAGCGAACCTGCAAGTTTGGAGTTAGTAGACAGACACGTTGACCACTCGCCCACCGTGGCAAGCTCTAAGCTAAATAACCCTTGGCTTATATTATTCCACCTGCTGTGCTGGTCAATACGAGACCTACCCCTGTATAGGCATAGTTTGATTCAGTGCTATTGATAATCTCCGGACCAGAAGCCCTGTTTTTTCTGCCATAAGACTTCACTAATCACAACCTATCCATTTTCCTTACTAAGTTTTCTAACCTCTAGCTTATGTATTAGATATCCTGAATCTACCCAGCTCTCACCTCCATACGGCAAGTCTAAGTACTGATCGATGTAGTGAGTTTCGCCCCTTGACTCACGTTTTGCAGAATACTGTAGATTGCAACTGAAGACTCGCTGCATTGGCTATTTCTTTCCCCATTCTACCATCCTGAGAAAATACACGGCCTTAGTAATTAATTGAGGGTGTCCATAGAATTTTCAATGCCAATTTTCCTGACCATTTTTCAACAAAATTCCTGACTCGTGAAGTCATCGTAATATCGGAAAAAAGGTTTATTAAGCAAACAAATATTTTTAATTTACAGCCTCCACCATCCCCATAGCTGCCCAACGCTCGCCTCTTTATTCATTCAAAATTAAGTAAATTATAATGCATTAATACATAAATCTAAGTACTCTGCTCAGCGTGCAGGACAGTCGTTCAATACATAATACATGTCTCTCAAAAATAATTGAATGTCCCACTTTACAGGATGCATTCCTGTTTGTAGGGCTCCATTGACAACGTGAAGGCCGCAAACACCAAGGTTAATGAGTTGTTTGCAATCTGCATTATCTTCTATTATTTGGCCACTGAACTTTTTTATGAAACTCAAATTTACATTCGGTCCATCCATAGACATATGGTACTCTTTCTAGAAAGAGGAGAGATTCCCTGGTTGAAAGCCTCTAAAATGTCTTGAGCTGTTGCATGTCCCATAAAGATGATGTTGAAATATCTGGTGTTAACTTCATTGCAGTTGATGTCAAGTTATAGGTCCATCTGACCTCGCTGAACAACTTTGTTCAATGCCTCATCAAAACAGATAACATTATCACATGAAAGAATTTTATTTTGCTGTAAATTATGAAAGTATGGAGCTAATCCATAATTGATGACATATGAACATTTCATGTTCCCCAATTGAAATTTTGTTGCAATTGCACTATGAGGAAATATTTCCCTGAAATTTTCTGAAATATTTAAACAAGAATTAAGAGAAGTTATTTTGGACGACATTAAAGGCCCACTTTATTTCGGCACTTGTGACTTCATCTTTATAACAGAAAGATTCTACAGATGTCACAGTTCCTGAAGTAGAACTTGAAGGAGTTAATATAAATTTCCTGACTTCCTAATACTTTTCGCCATTTTTTCCTGACACGCTATATTTTCCCACTTTTTCCTGACCAAAAACAAAATTCCTGACTTTTCCTGCCTGTGGACACCATTTAATATGGTCCTCCTATCAGGCATCCATTTTTCTTGGGTTTCTTCCCCACAGACATACCCTTAGTTTTTGAAATACTGATTTTCATACCATAAAGTTCTAACATATTGACTTGTAAGCTATCAACGAGTACAACCAGGTCATAAGCATAAGCCAGACTGTTTATCTGGTTTTGACCCTGGCAGTTTATGCCCTTCAGCAAAGGATCCATAACTATGTTCAAGTTGTCTGGGCTTGTAGGCCGTGGTCCAGGCAGAGTATCTCCCGACGCTTCACAGGAAACTGGTCCGGCATTATCATCCCAGGCACCGGAGCACGAGAAAAGAGACAGAAGAAACTTCGGTGGCCACAGCCTTCATGCCATACGTGAAGAAGGTAACGCGAACAGGCGTCAAGACAGTTTATAAACCCACCGCAAAAATCCGGGATTTGCTGCGATCCGCAAGGGCAAGTAAGTGCCATCCACACTCCACTGCAGGTGTCTTCAGAATCCTGTGTTCCTGTGGACAGGTGTAAATAGGAACGACAAAGCGTGACCACTGACCCAAGGAACATAACAGACAGCCGCCTGGGTCAAACTGAGAAATCGTCGATCGCTGACCATTCTCTCTTGGCCGGCCACGATGTACAGTACGAGGACATGGAGATATACTCCACCACCACACAAGGCTGCAACGGGAAGCTATAGAAATCTTCAAACGCCCCGATAACTCAATTGGAAGGAAGAAATCGAACGAGTACATAATACATGGACTCTGGCCCTTAAGAACAGCAAGGCCAAGATATCACGCACACATCAACCTGAAGAACCTTCCTGCCACAGCCCAGCGGTCGCCCGGGGAAAACCCGGACCTCGCAGAGAACGCTCGGCTCGCAGGGTATACATTCCATTGCTAACGAAAGAAGCGGATCCCTTGATAATGTAGGATGCAGTTTCCTGTGAAACGTCGGAAGTTATCCTGCCTGGACCACTGCCTACAAGCCCGGACAACTCTAACATAGTTATGAATGCCGGCCGTGAAAGCCTAAGCTGTTATAAAGGATCCATATATTAAAATAAACAGTAGTGGTGAAGGATTACAGCCTTGCCTCACTTCCGAATAACCTTGAATAATTATTTATATTGGCTGATGTATTTTCAGTATAATGGAGTACGGCTGCAATAAATTTATTATAAAAATACAGTAGTGGTTTGTACCCTGGTGTGAACAGTGTACTGTATTTGAAAACTAAGCTAAACAATGCATATTGTGTTAAAGCATTATGTCTACCAAAACCAACTAACAGATTTCCCTGATTTTTGCAGGATAAATCGGAATAGTAGTGGCCATAATCTATAAAACAGTGTTTCTACTTAAAGAACATTTCAAAAAGTGCTTGAACAATAAAGGGTAGAATGGCAAAGTTGAAAAGACAAAAAAAAATCTATATTTTGCCAGTTTCTAAATTTTTCATCCAGAAAACTATTGTACTTGCAAGTAGTTCGTCAATAGTAATGTTCTCAAAAATCATAGTTACACACATATATACAAATACACTGTTTACACATGTAATTTGTGTGCTATATCTTTCAAGAAATGAGAGCTCACTGATTTAAAGTCAGTACAAACCTACATCTACAACAATAATCACCAGAATATACTTTTCCCCCCATCAAAATGAAAATTCTTAATTTCCAATTATTCACGGTTGGGCCTTGTAAGATTAAAATTCCCTGAGTATCATTAAAATACCCTGATAATTCACTGAGTTTTCCAGGATTTAAAAATTCCCTGAGGATTCAGTTTTCCTGAGTAGTAGACACCCTGTTTAAAGACATGGTGATAGATTTAATGGTGACTGAAAATAAATAGCAAGACTATCCTTCACCTGGCATATTGTACTTACAAAGCAAACTGCACATGTCCGTAGTATCCAGCGATAAAGCTCGGAACTAGCAAACATAATTTTGGATTTAAAAAAATTCACTTGCTGGATACTACTTCCCAGTCACCTGTTAATCTATAATCATGGCACAAATGTAATAACTTCAACCTTCCATGGAAGTGGAAACAATCAGATCTCTAATAGAATCTGAGCAAGCAGGCAGTCTAGTTTCCTCGTCGGTACAGCCAACATGGGTGAATGTGGTCCTACCTTGATGTATTTCCTTTCCATTTATTCTTACTAAACACTAAACGCAAACATAACACAAAACAGCAAAATTTGAAATTAAGGCACATTAATTGACTTTTCTATTTAATTTTGTAAGTTTTAAGCAAACTCGTCTATATTATTGGCCATTAAGTACTCAATAGTTTTATATACTGTTCTCAACTGGAGAATACTCAATACCCAACCCTACTGGTATCTTTCCACACATACAAAGTATGTTTTCCTGGTAAGTTTGTTTTTAAGAAAATTACTGGCCAGAATTCATTACTTATTAAGGTACAAAATATGTACTGAAGTCAGTATTCTCTTAACATTTGTATGCATGTTCATGTTCAGAGGGAAGGAAAGAAAATTGAAGGCAAGGCATGTCTTGTTAATAATTTATCACTCAAATCTCATACATAAATTACAAAATATTTTCTCACGCATTATTCAGTGGAACGCAAGCTCACCAGACAGGGGTTAGCTCACATGTTAAATGAAAATTACAAACTGCCCAACTGGTACCTGAAAAAAAAAAAAAAGTTTATTACCACATCTAATGTTTATGCTACAAACAATGACATACTGGCTGCCTATTGGTGAGAAGCGCTCAACAAATTCTGCAATAAGGAAAAAATGTTGAAAAGAGCCTGGTAGAACAATTGTGAAGTCTCTGCCTCGATATGCTCGCTGGTCTGATGAGTGATGAATGATATTTAATTATTATCAAACCCAGCGAAAGTGAACCGTACATACTAAATGACTAAGCATAATGAAGGTGACAACAAAAGTTAACAATACACAGACCCCCTTAAGAGCCTTATATGTATGAATGGTTTCTATAGACTAAGTTCATTCCAGGATATCATCATAGGCATTTACAAAAGGTTACTGCAATCTGTTGAGTCGTTCGAGTTTTATAAATGACAGACAGACAACAAGTCCAATTTTATAAATAAATAAAAATACATAAGTACATAAATAAATATAGCACTGGTTCATGAGGACGTGCATGCAGCGATTGATTCACTTAAGAATTTTAAAGCGGCAGGTGAGAATCAACTACTGTCGGCGCAGAAATTATGTGCACCCGAGTTTGGAGATATATAGCAAAATAACCGAAAGGCCTACAGGAAAACAAGTAACATCACCAGCTTCCTTGTTTATTTGTGCGTTGATTGATGATAAAGGTAACTTTTAGAAACTTATTTTAGTATTTTTTTATGGCAGGTGTAATGTAAAAAGTACCGGTTTTTGGCGGGTTTCGAGGGAAACGTCGACTTAAGAGATTCACAACTCTCAATGCCGTTATGCTACAGTAAACAAATTTAAATATGTGTAAGTCAGATAATTATGTTGTTTGTGTGTATGTGAAGTTTCAAACTTTTATCTCGAACACAAACAATAAAACAATCAAAAATGTGAAAGTTTCGCATTTCGAAGCTGGACTTACGTAGAAGCTCGTTCTTGGGTGCTGTTTTAATCCACATGTACTAAGCGTTTGTGATATGTAACTAACTATCCGTAATGTAAATAAATGGGTTTATTTTATATGGATTGATATTTATTATGATTTTGGTGGCTTTTGTCGGCAGGCGAGTTCCGCAGGAAAGTTGGTGCGCTGTTGACGCATTCGCTTACTGCCTGATTAGCGCTTCCTCGGCACAGAGCATATTCAAGTAAAATATATTTCATTTCCACATTTCCCATCATATTTCTGACATTTTCCGAAAGCCTAATCTCTCCAATTCTTCGATAGTAGGAAATATTTTTTCAAAATAAAAACTGTGAATAGATCTACGTATAACTCCAATGATATTGTAAACTGGTCAATGTGAATGGATGGTCATCCTACCGATGACCTTGGCCTGGTCCTGGAATTTCATCCCTCACAATCTCAGCATTCCTAGTTTTAACCGTCCGCCTCATTGCGTAGTAGCTTGCATTCTTGGCTGTCACCGCGAAGGCCCGGGTTCGATTCCCGTCTATGCCAAAAAATTTAATTCTCGTCGTGAGGCAAAACTGAGTAGAGGCGGGTTCGATTCCCACCTCAACCATCCTGAAGTTATTTTCCGTTGTTTCTCACTTCTACTCCCGGCAAATACTAGGATGGTGCCTAACTTAAGGCCACGGCCACTTACTACCCAAATCCTACTTAAATTATTACAAATGCACACACTAGTACAGACATCAAAGTGACAGGTTATCAGACAAATTCTACGCACACCCAAGCACACGGGGCTGCATGACCTCGATGTCAGAAAAACCCTAAAAGAATTTACAACAACAAACTATTTAACCAAGCGAGGGGTCACTCCAAGACAATCAACAACTCCCTGCAGCACCGGATATCGCTTATCGCCATCTCACCCTCTTAAAGAAACAAATAGCCCTCAAAATCATACGAATTCCTCATTCTGTAAACAGGGTTCCAGGAGGCATTGTGAAGGTATCTACTCCACAATTTCCGGAGTGAAACTGGAAACTACACGTAAGACAATATCCGAGATACAAAGACAAACAGTGACTCACTGATGTGTGTACAGACTTCCTATGACACATCTAAGGGCAGAGTTAAACAGTGAATATTGAAACTGACGAAGATTGCTAGCTTCATCCAAGGAAGACAAAAGTCTCTGATAATTTCTGTAGAATTTAATTATTTTTATTGGTTTATTTTGTACTAGTTAAATATTCAGAGTTTGTTTGAACTAAATACTTTCCTTTTAGTAAACATCAATAAAATAATTTTGTTATGAACAGATAGGAGACAATATAACATATAAGTTATTTTTCTTACTAATTTTATCACGAGCTTATGAATTAATTTGTAATTCTTAATCATTCATTAATTTATTTATTGCCACACCATGCTTTTGGGACTAGCTTTCTCTGTGTTTTAAATATTTTATCACCACCGAGAGTCATCTTATTGTGATGTACTGTATATCAAATTAAATTTTTTAAAAGACTCTCCAACGTTAAAATATACGAAACACAAGGACAGACCTGAAAGGTATACACAAATCTACTTAATATGAATTCCAACAGATGTATTGCATTATGAGGCAGTGCGAACGGAGCGCTGATCAGTAAGTGACGTTCTCTGGCAAGCCAGACCAAGGGAACGCGGCAACAGCGCACCAACTTTCCTGCAGAACTCGCCTGCCGACAACAGCCACCAAAATCATAATAAATATCAATCCATATAAAATAAACCCATTTGTTTACATTACGGTTAGTTACATATCGCAAACGCGTATGTGGATTAAAACGCACCCAAGAACGAACTTCTACGGAAGTCCAGTTTTGAAATGCAAGCCTTTCACCTTATTGTTTGTTTTGAAGTTTGTGTTAGAGATAAAGTTTGAAACTTCACATACACACAAACAACATAATTATCTGACTTACACATATTTAAATTTGTTTACTGTAGCATAACGGCTTCGAGAATTGTGAATCTCTTAAGTCGAAGTTTCCCTCGAAACCCACCAAAAACCGGTACTTTTTACATTACACCTGCCATAAAAGATATTAAAATAAGTTTCTAAAAGTTACCTTTATCATCAATCAACGCAGAAATAAACAAGGAAACTGGTGATGTTACATGTTTTCCTGTAGGCCTTTCGGTTATTTTGCTATTTATCTCCAAACTCGGGTGCACATAATTTCTACGCCGACAGTAGTGGCAGAACTTTAGAAGTATGCAAATATACAGACTCTTCGGAATCTACATAAACCTCTTATTGACATTTGGAATACAGAAAAATTGCCCGAAGAATGGAATGTTGCTATTATACAGCCACTTCACAAAAAAGGAGATCGATCAGATCCTAGTAATTATCTAGGAATATCTTTGCTGGATATCACGTATAAGATTTGTTCAAGGATTTTATATTCCAGAATTCAAGAACAGCTGGATAGTGAATTTGGTGAATATCAGGGTGGTTTCCGTCCTAGATGAAGCTGTCCAGATCAAATTATTAGTATCAAATGGATTATAAAACATCAAAGGAGTAGGAACAAGAATTTAGTTATCACTTCGCTGACTTTCCGAAAGCTTATAATAAGTGCCCACCGCAAATCATTATTGAATACCAGTACTCTTATTGAATTTGGTATAAATCGAAAACTTGTTAAACTTATTGCGAGCACTCTTCAAAATACTAAATCTAGAGTAAGGTTCAGAAGGGAAATCTCTGAGCCATTTGAAATGCATACTGGTCTTCGGCATGGAGATGGAATATTTCCATTATTATTTAATTGTGTGCTGGGGAATTTTATACGTGAATGGAATGAAGTATGTCTACTGACTTATTAAGATTGGAAGAAATGTTTGGATAAATTGTCTTGTATCTGCAGATGATTTAGCATTATTTGCAAATTGTATCGAAGAAGCTAAATTCCAGGTAGAAGAATTGGGACGATTAGCAGCAAAGGTTGGGTTAAAATTTATTTTGAGAAAACAGAAATTATGCCTCTTTCGAGTTAACACGTCACATAAAATTCTAAATAGTGATAAAAAAATAAAGGTTGTAGAGAAATCCAAATATCATGGTGAGATTATAACTTGGAATGCCAATGAAAGAGCTCCAATAGACAGAACATTAAAATTGCAACGAGCACAACAGATTCTTGGTCTATTTACAAAATACATGTGGAAAGGATGTAGTTCACTCCTCCGCAGTATATAACCCAATGGTTACAGTCTAACGTGTCGTTAACAGTGCCCCGCTAGCTTCCTGCGACCTAGGCCGCACCTAGACCCGACCATTCAAACCTTAGTTTTGCCCAATCCAATGGTTACAGCCTAGAGTGTTGTCAACAGTGCCCTGCTAGCTTCCCGCGGTCAAGGCGGCATCTCAACCTGGCTATTCTAACCTTTGCTTTGTCCAATCCAATGATTTTTGACAATGGCTACAGCCTAACTCGTCCGGGTCATTGGTTTCAGCCTGACGTATCAACAGTGCCCCGTTAGCTTCCCGCGGTCAAGGCCTTCAATCTAACCTTTGTTTTGTCCAATTCAATGATTACAGCCTAACTCGTCCCAATCAATGGTTTTTGGCAATGATTACAGCGTAATTAGTTGTTGTTGTTTTAAGGGGCAGAACTACAAGGTCATCTGCCCCTACAGCGTAACGAGTCGTCAACAGTGCTCCGCTAGCTTCCCATGGTCAAGGCCCCTCAACTCGACCATTCTAATCCTCGTTTTGTCTAATCCAATTGTTTTTGACAATGGTTACAGCTAAACTCGTCCAGATTAATGGTTATTGACAACAATTACAGCCCAATGTGTCGTCAACAGTGCCCTGCTAACTTCCCGCGGTCAAGGCCGCACCTCAACCAGACCATTCTAATCTTAGTTTTGTCCAATACAGTGAGTGGTTATTGTCTGTGGGCCGCGTTAGCCATGTGGTGATGTATCTCATATCTGACATGTTGGCAGCCCTCTCCACCCATCTAATAGGGCCTACCCACAATGCGCAGTCGGCAGACGGTAGTTGACAGTCCATAGTTTCAGTCGGAAGTCGGTAGTTCACAACCTAGCCACCCACAATGCGCAGTCATTAAAATGCTAGGAGTAAATAAAAACTTTCATTTATTCCTTGAGAAAGTTGTCAATTTTCTTGTCGATAAATTAAATAATGAAAGTTATTATTATATAAATGGTCATACCTTTCCAACCCATTGCATCGGCAATGAGCCTCCACGTTAGATCTTTGAAGAGGTTGTCTTTATACTTGGGCTCACTCATACAGCCAACGGCGTTCCCTCACAAGATCAATGAATATCTTCTATCCCAAGGTCAGGACATTCAGTAATCATCTTTTTATATAATTAATATATAATATAACAACGAACTTATGCGAAGAATATACCGTGAATACAACTAGTCAACTACACAGCTGATGACTAGCGGAAAACCTACAAAGTGATGTCAGTTTGTGATCTTTTCTGATTGGCTCTTAAGTATGCAGTTGGCAGTCAAAGATAAAATTTGCGACAGCCGACTACACGATGCTGATTGTCAACTATCAACTACTGACATACAACTACACATTGTGCATGACGCCATAAGAGAGCACGGGTCGGACTTCAACTGCCGACTGTCAACTACCCACTACCATCTGCGCATTGTGGGTAGGCCTTAACAAGTGACTAATCCTCAGCGCTTGAGGAACATGGCTGCCATCGTTCACTGAGGACAAGAGGTATAACTTTAAATTTCCCGCCAAGTTCACTGAGGAAGAAACAAACACACATCATCATTTCCCCTTATCCAGCTCCTGCCGGGTCGGGGTATTTATGGCACTTCTTCACTTTCCTCTTTCCTTCCATCATTCTTCTTCCACGATCTTGTCCCAGTCCAGATTTCTTTTTCTTACGCTGTTCTTCACTGAATCAATCCACCTTGTTCTAGGTCTTCCTCTTGCTCTCTTACCCTTGCACTTCGCCTCCAGCATCTGTCTTGGTATTCTATTTTCCTCCATCCTCTTTACATGTCCAAACCACCTTAGTTTATTCTTCTCAATTCTCTCATTTAGTTTTTCCATCTCAACTTCCTTCCTAACACAGAGGTGCCAACCTTTGAAGTGGGTTATCAGTAATCCCCCCCCACTGAAAAATTATTTTCATGTCAAATCCAAAGCAAGCTTCTCCCTTCTCGATAATGACACCACACCACCTTTGTCCTACCCGGAAGCAACCTATAGTAAATAATACCATATTACACAATAAAATTTGCACATTAACTGCTAGTTCTGTGATTAAAAAAATCCTTGTAGCTTATTTTGCACTCAGTAACTGGTTTTCCGTGGAAGTTTTCTGGCAACATACTTCCCCCTGTGATGACATTTTCGCCTTGTGAATCATAAGCGATTCCAGTGTAGATGTGCTTAATCTAGGTCTGAATTCTGTCTGATTATTCCTAACAACACTGAAAATTCTTTCTGTGGGAGAGTTACTGTGTGGTACAAGTAATATTGCAAATATCACTTTACTTAAAGTTTTATACTTGAACTATCCACTTTCGTTTTTAAGCTCAGCAATTTTGCCCCAGTTTACATCAATTCTAGTTGCTTGTAAAATATATTCAGGGAAAGTATCACACTGATAAACAGAAAATTCCTCTTCAAGTTTGTCATGTTCACTTTCCTTGACCAAACTTGGGAATCTTTGAACAAAATAATCAAGAGATGAATATGAAACCTTCATCCTAAGAAATATATCGAAATGTTACACGATCGGCGCTGGCCTCAGCCATTTGACGAGATTCCCGTAGTTTTCACGATAGAACAGAGAAAAATCGCTATTCACATGATTGGTGTCACTTTTAGCCAATCGACTAGATTTCGATTGTCCTTGATGTGGGGACGGGAAATTATAGCATAATTACGCAATCGGTGCCACTTGCTGTACGTTTGACAAGAATCCAGTTGTTCTCGTCATCGAATGCGGAGAAATATCGCGATGTATTGCAATCGCTGCAGCTTTCGGTCGTTATACGAGAATCACGATGTCCTCGGGGTTGGTCACTGAGAACGCGATAATATGCAATCGGTGCCGCATCCGGCCGTTCAACGATTGTCTGACTGTCTATCTGTTCTGGCAGAATGGCGTAGGCAAGCTCGAGGTTGGGCATGGTTAAAATTCACGAGCAGTTATGGACATGTTGTATGGTCGGCGCCGTGATTCCCACTATCCCTCTGCTGTGGTTGGGAGTTCACGGTGGATCACGAGGAGAAATGAGTATCGCGATGCTACGTAGACTGTCATTTCTAAAAGGGTTGACGCACTTCTCGCTCCCCGTACGCTTTTAAAAGTATGCGGTCATGGGAAAAATGGTGAGTAGGTTTCGGGATGTTTCGTGATGGGCGCCCAATCACCTTTGACAGGATTCCTGTAGTCCTCGTGGTCACAAGTTCACGATTGGGCACGGGTTTTATGATTTTACGCAACTGGCATCGATCTCGGTCCGTTTGACGAGATTCCCGCAGGCAAGTCGTGCAGTCAGCCGGCCGTCTTGAGCATGTGAGTTCGGAGGATGAACGTTCGAAGTAGATATCGAATATTACGAATTATTCTGATAGGATTGCATGAATAATACGACAAGAAGGCACATTTTCTTTCGAAGCACGAATTATACAAGTTATCGAAATAACCGGTTAAATTATCCGATGGGACCAAAGTTCGAAGGAAAAGTCGACATAACGGAATTTTGAATTATCCATACAGGATATCGCAAATTTTCGAGACGGGTAGATTTTTAAAATAAATGTACTTCGAAGCATTTTCGGGATTCTTTTTTCGAAACTCTAATTTCGCAAGATTGCGACATTAAATTATTTCGCGTTATTTCTGGACTTCAATATGAGATAGTCTCCAAATTCAGAGGTCAATAACAGAAATGAGAGGTCTCTGTTCAGTTTCGGAAATGTTCGCGAATAAAAGTCTCGCGGAAAGTAAGGTTTCTTAATAATACAGAAAAATATTTCACACAAAACTAGAAACTCTTCTCGACACCGAAATTATACGTTGGACCGATGTATACCACTCAAGGAATCCTCAGTTTGCTTTCCTTGAGTTCGGGCAGGGGGAAATATAGCATACACAATCGGCTCCATCGCAATCTGTGAGCCAAGCAGCGCGAGTTAAGACGATTCAAACCGACCTCGGCGAATTTTTGTTACCTCCTACTATGCAGACATAAAAATTAGCTACTTTTACTTTCGTTACTTTTCGTTACCAGTAGACGCCCTGCAACTTTCCTTTTATTTCTTTCATAGAAATGTATTTTTTTCGTGATGTCACTTTTACGTAATAATTTCCCCTTTGATCGTAATGCCGTAATCGTGAGCTAAAATCCGTAATAGTTGGCACCTCTGCTAACATCTTCATTCCTCACTCTGTCTTTCCTTGTCTTTCCTATCATACTTCTTAGGAATTTCATTTCACTGGCTTGGATTCTACTCTCTTGCCTGCTTGTCAGGGTCCAAGTCTCAGCTGCATAAGTTAAAAACTCTGACTTCCAATTTTCACAGTGCCCTTTCCTTGTCTTTCCCCTCTTGTCATCGCCATGGTCTTGCTTTTCTCTATACTGATTTTCAGGCCGTACTTCTGAATATTTTCGTTCAGTGCATCTAGTTGTTTTTGCACTTCTTCGGTGTTCCTTCCCCAGACCACAATATCATCTGCAAATAACAGTAACTTCATTTCTTTATGTCCATATGCTTCCTTTGTTTCCTTTACAATTTCATCCATCACCATTATGAACAAGAGAGGTGACAGCACACTCCCCTGTCTTAGTCCAGTCTTGTTCCTAAACCAATCTGTCTTTCCAACTGGGGTCAGTACCCTGCTAACACAGTTGTTGTACATTGCTTGCACCATTTCCAACATTTCTCTTCCCTGTCACTTCTTAACCATTGTTTCCCATACCTTCTCTCTGGGGACACTATCATATGCCTTTTCTAGATCTATGAAAGTCATGATCAAATCCTCTCCATATTCCCAGTTCTTTTCCATCACCTGCCTCAAGCTAAAGATTGGGTCCACTGTGGATCTTCCGCTCCTGAAGCCATACTGTTCCTCTTGCAACTCTCCTTCCACCTTTCTTCTCATTCTTCTTTATAATATCCTTTCCAGTCTTTCTACTATCTGTGATATTAAGTTAATAAGGATGTCAACGGGTCTTTCTCAACGCACAAAGTCTTATGAGATTCGTCGTACCTTCGTTGTCGATAATGAGCAACTTTGCGAAATCATGCTTGCGATGAAATAGGTGATTCCCAGCGTCAAATATCTCCTGCGAGTTGAGCTGCCTTGACCCAGTGTATTGCTTCTCGCATGTGCTAAGCCGGCACGCCAGTTAATTATGTGCATACGTGTTATGTTCTGACATTTTAAGATGTTACAAGTGTGTGATATAGTTGGTAATTGTTTCTGTAACATACGCGATTTACTATTTCGTGCTCACATTCCTAGTTTGGTTAGAAATACTGGTGCCGAACACAGGATTAAAAAAAAAAACAAAAAAAAAAAAACAACACACACACACTTTACCAACGCTCGTCATTTGTGTCGAAAACTGGCACACTGTCATTTCTCCTTGTAAGACCTAACTAACAGCGGCAACATACTTATATTGTAGCTCTGAAGCACCCTGCATTAATTAAATTGTCGTTTGATCATCGTGTCCAATAGTCATAGCTGACGATCTGTAGAGCACCAAGCGTAACGTACACTAGTGCACGATAATGTTAAAGTTCTTTTTATAGCTCTTTTCCGTTCTACGTTTTTCGTTTGTCCCAATTT
This sequence comes from Meconema thalassinum, assembly GCA_946902985.2. NCBI lineage: Eukaryota > Metazoa > Arthropoda > Insecta > Orthoptera > Tettigoniidae > Meconema > Meconema thalassinum. The sequence goes on along the minus strand of OX336392.1, from coordinate 2,850,985 downwards.
TATTTGCCGTTTTCTTAATTTATTTTTCTTATACTAGATTTATTTCCCATTTAGGTTTCTCCTAGAGCCCACATGTCTACCAGAAGAAATTGGATTTTCTAAACGCAAGATGCTCAACTTTCTTTTCGTCTCCATTTCAAGAGGCCTTCATCAAGCTTGACCGATTTGACTTTCATGCATGGCGATGTATTGTTCTTTCCACCAACGATCCTTCGTATGAAGTCAACAAAGTCATTTTATGACTATCAGTTTTTTACATACTTTTAACTTTTTCTATGGGTCGAATTCCCTAGATTTTCGGGCACGGAATTCTGCTATTATACTTTATCAAAACTAGAAGATTTTTACAAGAGTCATATAAATTACATTTTAAGTTCACATTTTAACATATACTGTTTTTTAATGTGTTTTTCCATTTGTTTGTGATATTCGTAAGTTTTTCTTAGGATAAGTTTTACTTAATTTATTTGTACCACAACTGTCCTCATGGTTTTTATGTTTCATTTTCATCCTGTTATCTCATGTTAGTTTTAACCTTTTCAATTTTATTCTGATAATTGTACTGACAATATGTTTATATGTATGGCTGATGAAGGGGCCAAGGGAGGCCTCGAAACATGTACATACCTGCCAACCTCTCAAAGTGAAAAATCGGGAGATTCGACGCGGCGACGGGGGGGGGGGGGGGGGGGGGGGGGGGGAGGACGCTACATAATACATACATAGTCTAAGACATTGCAGCAAATATGTATCGAAGATCATATTATTGGTCGTTGTTGCAGGTGACTGAGGCTGATTTTGCCCTCTTCAAAAAGGTCTTGCTATATTCTTGCTCAAAACACTTCTCTTTCTGAATCGACTTCAGAGTTATAAGTTTGTCCAAAGTCTTGTCAGAGAGAGATGACCTGAACATCCTCTCACACTCTGCATTACTATGCGGAATGGTCAGAATGGAAAGCATAACTTGAGTACCCCACCACTACATATCATTTGGCCTACCAGTGCCCACTTCACATCAATTCTCTCTTCTTCTTCTTCAATAGATGTCACATCCTCAAGTTGGAAGTTACAAAATTGGGAATGTAAAGCATCCATTTCCTCATTAAAATTGTCTTGAGTGTCTGTTAACATGCTAGGAAATGTATTTACAAAAAACTTAATTTTGGAAAATGAAATGTCCCCCTTTCCAATATGCGAGATACTGAAATCACACCTACAGACACTACAAAATGCAAATGTTGCGCCTCTTCCTGACTCAGTTATATGCGGAATCAGGGTGTCGACTGTTAAGGATGAAGTAAAAATTAGTTACTTTTTAGCTACCTTTTAGTTAATTTTAGTTACCTTTGAATTCAAGATACGTCTGCGGTCTGCAAGCAAATGGGCTCATCACGCGGTGGAGAAAGAGAGCAATGAACTGTGTTTAAAGCGGTAAATACAATTCACTTAGGGAGTTACAACAATTTCAAAAACAATAAATAAATACTAGAAATGTATTATCAAATGAGTTGTTTCAGCTAATATGTCGTCTTGTGCACAAGGCGTTTTTATAATTGCCAAGAGGTTACTCTGCTCTGCTCTTGACCGTGGCGAGATTTCCTTTGTCCCCGCGGTAGATCACGACGAAATTTATGGGACGTTACATGATTGTAACCGAATTCTGTCTTCACAGTCAAGTACGGCGAAATTTCAAGATGTTACACGATCGGCGCTGGTCTCACCCGTTTGTCAAGATTCCCGTTGTTTTCGCGATAGAACACTGATAAATATCGCGATTTAATAATCGGTGTCACTTTTAGTCGTTCGACGAGATTTCCATTGTCTTTGAGGTCGGGCGCGAGGAAATATAGCATTATTATGCAATCGGCGCCACTTGCTGTCCGTTTGACAAAAATACAGTTGTTCTCGTCATTGAATGCGGAGAAATATCGCGATGTATCGCAATCGCTGCCGCTCTCAGCCGTTTTACGAGATTCAAGTTGTCCTCGCGATATTATGCATACCGCGCCGCACCCGGCCGTTGAACGATTGTTTATTCGTCCTCACAGATTGGTGGATGCAAGCTCAGGGTTGGGCATGGTTAAAATTCACGAGTAGTTATGGACAAGTTGTATGGCCGGCGCCGTGATTCCCGCTGTCCCTATGCTGTGGTTGGGAGCTCATCAGTTCAGGGTAGATCACGAGGAGAAATTAGTATCGCGACGCTACGTAGGCTGTCATTTCTAAGTGGGTAGATGCACTTCTCGCTCCCCGTACGCTTTTAAGTATACGGTCATGGGAAAAGTAGCGAGTAGGTTTCGGAATGTTTCGTGATTGGTGCCCAATCATCTTTGACGGGATTCCCGCAGACCTCGTGGTCACAAGTTCACGATAGGGGACGGGTGTTTTGATTTTACGCTACTGACGTCGATCTCGGTCCATTTGACGAGATTCCCGCAGGCAAGTCGTGCGGTCAGCCGGCCGTCTTGAGTATGAATGTTCGAAGTAGGTATCAAATATTAAGAATTATTCGGAGAGGATTACACGAATAATACGACTAGAGGACACGTTTTCTTTCAAATCCGAATCACGAATTATAAAAGTTATACAAGTTTTCGAAATAACCGGTTAGATTATAATATATCCGATGGAACCCAAGTTAGAAGGAAAAATCGACATTTAACGGAATTTCGAATTAACCATACTGGATGTCGCAAATTTACGAGACAGATTTTTAAAATAAGTTACAGCCTACGTATTTCGAATCTTTTTCAAAACGGTAACATTTCGCAAGATCGCGACATTAAATTATTTAGCGTTATTTCTGGACTTCAATTTAATAGTCTCCACATAAATGCGAAAAATGCGAGGTTTCTGAATAATTTCAGAAGTTTTCACGAATAAACGTCTCGCGAAAAGTCAGGCTTCCTAATATAACACATAATTATTTCACACAAAACTAAAAGTCATCTTGATGCCGAAGATATACGCTGAACGATGTATAACACTAAGGGTTGTCTCAGTATGCATTTCCTCGAGGTCGGGCACGGGGAAATATAGCTTATGCAATTGGCGCCGCTTGCGTGAAACTCGCTCCATCGCAATCTCTGAGCTTAGAGGCGCGAGTTTAAATGATTCAATCCGCCTTCGGAAAATTTTCGTTACCCGTATGTAAAATTCGTTACTTTTCCGTTACCCATTTGTAAAATTCATTACTTCCGTTACCGGTAGACACCCTGGGAATGTTATCTTTGTACACACTTTTAAATGTCACATATCTTTTCGCCTTATTACCGACGAACCGACGCAATCACTCAGTTCGAAAAATCACAATAACCTACCGGCATATTAACGCCAACAACATCAAACTAAGTTATACACAAATCATATAATTTCACGTGTGAAACAGATACAATATTCCGCAGCGTACAACTACCTATCACCCACTGGTCATTATGCAACACATCTAGGAACAGGCGCTGAATTAACCTTCGACGATTTCAAACGAAGACTTATTCGAAGCCGATTTCAAACGAAGACTTATTCGAAGCCAACTTTTTATAACAGCAGGACGCGACGCGGGAGTTAGTACGCAGTTGTCGATTATCGATACAAAGCGAAACTGCGGTATCGAGATATAACTTCAAAACACGTAAAGTCGATCCGTTCGATAGACGACATATTAAATCCGAAATTACGCGTGGGTTTTTTGAAAAATCGGGAGATTTAATACGTTAAGCGGGAGGGCGGGAGAAATGGTCTGAAATCGGGAGTCTCCCGCCTAAATCGGGAGAGTTGGCAGGTATGCATGTACCATCCAAATGGGTTTAATATAGCCCCTTGACTGAAAAGTGTTGTATTGATCAGGCGGAATTCTGTTCCCTTTATATTTGTTCCCTTTATATTTAAATGTTAAAGTTTGCGTTTACGTTTCATAACCAATAAACATTTAGAGTGTGCTGTTATTACGTAGATCTGTCTTTTTGACGGCCATAGGTCTACGCTGGCTGCATGGCTCAGCGGTAACATTCTCGCTTGCTGTTCCTAAGGTTGCAAGATCGAATCCTGGCACAGTCATCTGGAATTTGAGGGTGCGCAAATGCGAGGGAGCCGTGTCAGTAGATATACTGGCACGTTAATAATCTCATTCGGACCAAAATTCCGGCACACCGGCGTCTCTAAAAGCCGCAGTAGGTAAATGGGGCGTAAAACAAAGAACATTATTATTATCAGTAGGTCTAGGCCTAGGGTTTTTAGGTGTGCTAAAGAGGATTCTTTTTAAATTGAGATGAAAAATATATTCTTAGACTAAATCTTTGCTTTGAAGTAATATGTCGAAACACACATTTCTCAATTAGCCTACGATATTCAGCAAATGGAAGCTGCTATTAAGGTCGTTGAGGAGGACGGCATAGGTATTACAACGGCCGCGGAGAGGAATGGTGTTTTGAGAAACACTCGTTTGGACAAAATTAAAGGAAACTAGAGAGGGGCATGAAATTCCCTAAAACAAAATGGCGGCTTCTGCTTCTTTGACGTCATCAACGACGTCACGAAATACTCCTCTAGCAAGCTTACGGGAAAAGCCTGGGTAATAGGTTTTTTTTGGGTGCGGAAACGAAAAACCTTCTAAACGACCAATGCATCGAAATCTATAATTGACCTACATAGCTCAATTAAAGATTCAGATACATATACAAATTTTGCAAATTCAAGTCATATATTTAAAATGTCCGTTTCGAAATATATAATTGGCCTATGTAGGTCAATAGAAAATAGAAAATAAGGTAAATTATAATGCAATAACACATAAATCAAAGTACTTAATGGGGGGCAGATGACTTCATAGTTGCGCCCCTTAAAACAACAATAACTAACATGGTAAATATAAAATTCCTGACTTTCTAATACTTTTCACCATTTTTTCCTGACTCATGCCATTTTTTCACACTTTTTCCCGACTTTTCCTGACCAAAATCAAAATTCCCGACTTTTCTTGCCTGTGGTCACCATGGATACACATCGTAATTATTATAATCTCGACACCGATGGGTAGAAGAGTATCCGACTAAGTAAGTAAGTAATTAATTATTATAATTTCATATTAATAAATCATTGCATCGAAATCTTTAATTGAGCTATATAGGTCTATTACAAATATAAAATTAAATTAATTACGACGTGTAACGTCATCTGTAATTCAACTATATGGGCGAATTACAGATCCCGAAACGGAATTTTAAAAATATGTCATAAATGTAACCCTAAATTAAAATATTTTCGTATGTACGGCGTATCAAATTGAGGTAGGCCAATAAATAAATATAAATAAATTACAGATGACGAAACACAATGCGTTTCGACAGTTTTTTAATGCTCATTTCTGTTATTGAGTTGTCACCACCCAAAATAACCTATAACCAAGGCTTTTCGCATAATCTTGCCAGAGTAGCATTTCGTCAACATCACAAAAGCAGCCAATTTGTTTTTATAAAAAAAGTCATGCACAAACGACCGCGGTCTGTAATAATCGCCGGTTGGCATCAACGCATTTCCCACGCATACACAAACCTAACCTAGCTGCTGGCACATTGTAATATTCTTATAAAACATTGTGGTCACTAATGTTATTGACCCCACCACATAGCAAGAAATGGTTTTGTGTAGTTTCGTTTTTTTTATCCACAGTTGGCTGCAAATACGCAAACACAAAGCCATTATAAAACATTGTGGTCAATAATGTTTTTGCTGGGGGGGTTGCCCCCCCCCACTAGGTTGGTATTTTTGTTTACCAATATTGGCTGCAAATACTTGTATCTCAATTAGAAATCACAATCCTTAACATACCGTTTAAGAACGCCTCGCAGACATACTATATTAACGTCAAAAACAAGACCTTTAGGCCGATAGTTCTAATACAAAACACCGTCATATATATTTTTCAAGTGTTCATGTAAATGCCAATTTGTCAAAATTTTACCCATCCATTACTATTTTTAACAGGCGTATTCCCCAACACCGTTCCTGACGTAATATTATCGTTTAGACAAATGGCATTGTCTATGGCTTTAGAAGCATACAGTGCAACTTTTCTATTAAATGCAACAACCAAAATAAATATATGAACAACGTAAAAAACTCACCGATAGATCCCAAATGCCGTATAATTCCACATGTACAAGAAGAAGCACTAATTTTCGACCACACTTTCCCTCACATCACAAGTAACGGAATTAATTTGAATGCAACAACTTCAGGAATTCAACAATTTTATTACAAATCGCCAACACAATCGCGCACACGACACTGCTAATATCAAGATCTTGTTCTATAGGTTATTCAGGGAATAATAATTGTTTAAATTATGGTTACAAAACTCAAATCGGTGAAAAAAAATGGACACTCTTCTCGAACAAAACCGCGCGCGAAACCGACGTATTAATCAGCTGACTCCCGGCAATCAAAGCGAGTCAATATCGATACGTGCCGTGACATCATGGTGACATCACTGAGGTCCCTGAGAATTCCCTAGATGCGGCCTCGCAATGTACAGTTTAACCAACGGATAATTTTGCATTGCGATGCGGCCGCGTATAAAATTCCCCTAAAAACAAAATGGCGTCCGCCATGACGTCACTCCTCTGGCAAGCTTACGGGAAAAGCCTGGGTAATAGGGGTTTTTGGGTGGGGAAACAAAAAAAAAAACCTTCGAAACGAGGTGTGCATCGAAATCTGTAATTGACCAACATAGCTCAATTAAAGATTCCGATACGTAGAAAAATTTCGCGATTTAAATTGAGAATTTTAATTTTCCGCATCGAAATCTATAATTGGCCTATATAACTCAATTACATATTACGATACATATCGTAATTATTTCAGATTGATAATTATAAAATTGTCGGCCTCTGTGATAATATCAACGACTTTACGAAATGCTTCTCTGGCAAGCTTACGAGAGAAACATTGGTTATATATTATTTTGGGTGGTGACAATTCAATAACAGAAATAAGCATTATAAAAAACTACAAAACGAATTGTGTATAGCAAGATATGGTTATGTATAGTTTGATTTTTCCCCCCCAATGTTGGCTACAAATGCGCAAACACAAATACGATAACGTACGCAAAAACAACCAAAAACTAAAGCATTCTAATTTCCGTATACATAGTGGTCTAAATTGTTTTTTTTTTTGGTGGGGGGGGGGGGGGGGGCGGCCGTGCCCCCCATACGTTCGGTACTTTTAGGTTTTCGAATATTGACTTATTTATTTATCGTATGGCTTTTAGTACTGGGAGTGTCCGAGGACATGTTCGGCTCCCCTGAGCCTGTAGCTGCTTCCAGCGGACACCCTAAAGGGCGAGCTTCAAGTTCCGTTCAATTTCAAGTAGTTCCAACTTTCGCCACCAGATATCAATGATACCTAGTGGTGAACGTTGGAACTTTGATAGAGCGTTCTGACGAAATCTAACCTAACAATTTTTGCTTTACACAAGTTTAGTCTGTGAAAGGATCTTTACATGCCATAAATCTATGACATGGGACCGCCGGCTTTACTTCCCCTCCGAAGGAAGGCATACTGAAGGATTTTTAATGCTCTTAAAAAATCCGACAACTTCGGCCGGATTTGAACCCGCTATCTTGGGCACAGCAGTTCAGAATGCTTCCGAGTACGCGACCGAAGCCGCTAAAAATACTTACTTAGAAATCACCATACAAAACAGACCGTCTAATAACGCCACACAAACATACTGTATGAAACGTAAAAACAGACCAATATATGTCTGGTACAAAAGACTGTTATATGCCTTTACACGTGTCCTTGTAAATGCCATCTCTATATTTTACCCAGGCCCCCTTGCCTGACGTACTATCATTTAGACAGATGGCATTGTCTATTAAAGAAGAATACAGGGCAACTTTTCAATTAAATGCAAAAACCAAAATAAATATATGAACAACGTAAAAAACAAACTCACCGATAGGTCCCACAGTTCGTATTATTCCACATTACAATAAGAACCAGTAATTTTCGACTACAAGTTCTCCTCACGTAACACGTAACGGCATTTTATTTGAATACAAAAACTTCAGGAATTCAACAATTTTATCACAAATCGCCAACACAATCCAGCACACGACACTGCTAATATCAAAATCTTGTTCTATAGGTTATTCACAGGAATAATAATCGTTAAAATTACGTTCACCAACTGCTAACAGGTGAAAAAAAAAAAGGGACGACGTTCTCCAACAACACCGCGCGCGAAACTGACGTATTAATCAGCTGACTAGGATGCAAAGCGACTCCCGGCATTCAATATCAATAGGTTAGCCCCGCGACATCACGGTGACGTCACTGAGATCCCTAAAAATTCCCTAGATGTGGCCGCATCGCAATGTAACAATGAACCGACATAAATGTATTATAAACAGCAGACAAGGAAAACTAACAATGTGACTGCAATTGGTGCAAACGGGTGACGAATATAGGAAGAATCCAAAGACATCGTGCTGAGGACTAGGGCAAAAACACACTTTTTTCAAAAACGAATATTTTCGATATCGAGAGTTTCCCCAGTGTTTGAGTCGAGTTTGAGGTTAGGTAGAGTGCTTTTGTTGATTAAATTTGGCAAAATGTATAAGGTGTATATATTTTCTTGACTAAATCTGTCTTAACATGACGACCATTGGTGCATTTACCTTATATGTACTTATATACGAGAGTGACGATCATTGGCTCAGTGACGAAAACCGGTACAGTTACCTTAACGTAATTTAGAACATATTTCCATCGCACTAGTGTTAATAAACATCAATTTCAATTGGTATTGTCCCATAGAACGGTATGAAAATCATCTAGGCTATTATCCATATTAACACAGTTGTGTCACAAGGCATGTTCTCGCCTTCTCAACTAGTAATAAATTCTTTTGTGTTGGTATCTTCACATTCCATCGTTCCTAGCACTTTGTCAAAGCTACGGACTAGTCTAAATCCTACTGTCGTTTTTTTCCAAAATACTACTATGCATGAGGCAATCAGAAATCGGAGGACACACTCAGACAACAAATATTAACACTAAAATACTCTACCTGAGGCAGTCAGAAAGTGGGGACACGCTCAGACTGGGTTCAATCCTCGTCTCCTTTGGTTGAATTCGGACCTGTGTGGAAGATTTATTTCCCGGCAGCAAGGCCTGACTGAAGGAGATAGTCCGGTTGTAGAAACTCTTGATACAACTTCCTTTCTGTAAAATGAAATTTCTCATCAAAATAATGCAGGATTCGTCAAATGCTGTGTGGAAATAATGCTAGTTCATCCCAATAAACCATACTAAAATGCAAACATCACGAAGCTATCTTATAGGTTATACAAAATACTATCTTGAATTATCACAAAGGGACCAATCCTCGTCTCGATTGTTTTAATTCACATACCTAGAAGTGAAAATAAATGATAACTATCAACATAATTCACAATTATATTAATCCATAAAATTAAAAAGGAAGATATTAACTGCAAATACCTTATTTACCATCGTCCACGACGGTTCAAGCTTCCATGGTTCAAGACAAGGATCATGTAAGTATAAGAGATTTGTCACTTTTGGTTATAGAATTTCCGAGAGAGAACACCGCCTTAGGCTATGGATTGTACTGCCAAGTCTGGCAACATAAATAGTAAAAGTCCATATGAATGTAGCCTTTATTACACGTAAATGAACAGAATGTTCTGCGACGAGTTATTGATTATTGATGAATATAACTCAAACATAACTGCGCCTTTCGCTAGGTGCTGAAATATACGTCCAGATAGGAAAAGAATACATTTTGATATATATCAATGTTGGCAATAGATTTGTCACGAAAGACACAGTTATGCCGTTCTAGAGCTTAATTCACGTCTAGGCTAATTAAAAAATGCTCTCATACTCTACAGAATAGTTGGGATATTCGATGAATATAAAGAAAATCGTCCAAATGCACACACTACATTGCCATAACCTCACTTTTTGCCTAGCATGCCCGCAACCACCCACCCCTCCCCGTAGCCCTAAACCACAAATTTTATCGCAATGCAAAGGAGAATGGGTAAGGAAACAAACAAGAGATGAAATGCACACATTTATTCTCTATGTATTTTTATTCGCGAGTAGTCCATATTGCCCACTAGTTTTACACATGGTCAACACCAGGAAGATGAAAATTGCCGTATTGTTCTTACTATCATTATAATTCTTACATCCCGGTGCTTGGCAATTTTTACTCCCTTGCAGTGGCATGATTGACTCTCAATTCAATTCAAATAAACAATGAAAATACTGAACAAATCAAAACAACCAACAACACCACGAGGAAAATCAATCAAAACAGACTATTCCCGCTTCCACCATTCGGTTTGATGTGAACGTTCATGAGTGCCAACTACGGAAACTTAGTGCTAAAATTAATTCTTCATTGGTTGGCAGAACAAACAGTACAGGGCCTTACCCCGACCCACGCGCTCCCTATGAACTGTCGTCCCCCTGGTTCAAGATTCATCCAAATCCCAAATGGCGGCCTGACATATTATCAAAAGTTTCCTTGGTAGAAAGGCTGTGGCCGTTGGCCGTTACTTGAAGATGTGGAACGGGTAGAAAGTTACGAAATACGGAACGGGCTATAAGTGGCTACTGCGCATGCGGTGCCAAGAAAACTTACTGCCGCGAGACACTCGTAGGCTGTGTTTCTATCTCCCAAAATTTTAATAATGGCACCCCGTCGTGTTCGTTAAGCCGCCATTTTGGACACGATGACGGCCTAGGGTGGGGGCTTAACGAAGCCCTGAGAATCAAAACGATCTAAAATTTTTCCGAGCATGGTCTCCAATCAAAACGTCCCTGATTGGCTGAGCACTTATTGGGTCCTTCCCGCCACACAGCCGCAATCAAATCCTCCATTAACCTCAATTTAACATAACCTAAGTTACTTAAATTACAAATATTAATAATGTTGGTGAAGGGTGGGTGACTTGTGGATTAGATAAGCCATTTTTAGTGTTGCCTTCTATAGATTTGTGGGTTTTTTGGCAATCTCGTTATCTTGTAGACATTAAGATAAATAGTTATATTTCGGGGGCCTATCACTCAGTACCGGTTTATCACAACAGTAGCAACTATTACGAATAGCTGTACTATAGTAAGATTTCTCTGCACCTTCGCGAAATAGTGGCGGTGGTTTGAGATTATTTTTGACTACCATTATGGGGTTTTAATAGTTTTTCATAGAGCATTTTTGTTGTCTTGTAGGCATGATTGATTTGACAAGTTAGGTCTGCATGTAGCCTACAGTTTTTTTTTCTGGTTTTTGGAATAATGCTCATTCTCATTAACATTAAGTGCAACCGTGTTGACCGACTGAAAGACATTGAATATTTCGTTTACTAAGGCAGCACTGAAATATGGGTTCCAACACGATATGGACTTGGAACTTATGTTCGCTTAACAAAATAACGATACATCAACAAGTCATCCTTGTAATCCCTGCAAATAATAAAAATATTTCCCATCCAATATAGGCCTATTCATGTTGAACGGTAGAAAGTTATCAACCTTTATTAAGGCAACACTGAAAAATGTTCATTTTGATCTAGCCTACTTACTCGGAGTCATCTGCATCAATGTCCCTAGAGGTCCAGTTTTTTAAATTCTCCCTTTCTATGGTCAAATAACACATGGATGTTCCCTATTTTTCTTAAGGGGTTTCAATGATCTTATGCTGAACTAATTAAGAATAGGGCATGTATCAGGATAAAAATAATGTCCATAACCATCAGAAACTTGAGAACACAGATCAGGAGAATGTTGATCGACCATGGATGCAAGACCAGAAAGTCTTAAAGAGGAGTGTTTCATTTAGAGGCTTGGAACATCATGGTCAAGACCCCTGTACTTGGGTGTGTGCTCAATTTGTTTGAAAACCCGTTGACAGATCATAAGTTAATCTGTGGCTGGAATCCACTCCGTCCTATGCTAAGCTGTGCGTACTGGGCACCATTAGTGTTCTGTGACTACTGTATCAATTTCTGAAAATTGTGTCATAGGCCTATGCATAGACAAGTCGCTGAGAATGTTCTCTGAATGGTGAATACCAGTAGGCTAGCCTACTTAGCTGCCTCCTTCACTAGCATTTCCAGGCACCTGGTTAGTTGGTAAAATGAAATAGAAAAATCACCTGAATGATTCAAGTTGTCCTTGATTGCCCTCGAGGGACAGTGTACCCCATTCCAGATCTTAGTTCAGAATTAGTTTCCTTGACAGAGTTGGAGAAACAGTCACAATACGTATGGTACTACTAGACCTAGTACGGTACATGTAGATGGAAGCATTGTGAGACCAACCACTAGGTAGCTTATGTCCCATTAGTTGGGAGTGTTGGGGAATGGGAGATTGGTTCAACATTTCAGCCTATGTTGTTGTATATTTCATTAATATATGAGATCTAAAAGTGTATCATAGGAATATTAAAGCAAACCATAATATATTACCAGTTGGTCAATTGGATACAACAATTCAATGAAACATTCTGTTAATAATTAGGAAGTGTCGTAGGCAACCAGAGAAGCGACACAAGAAAAAACACCTGAGTCTTCCAGGCAGTTGTCATCAACTGTATTTCACATAGAGAAGAATGACTAAAATGGTTCCTCATGAAAAAAACAACTGGTCAATGGCTTGAAAGACAGTAGTAAGGGCTTACATGCTGTCAGTAAAAGTGGAGTTAAGAAAGATGTCTGGAATATTTTAATCAGTAGTTGATAGCCATGATTTTTAAAATTACCGTACCCTAGTTAATTGCACCTTAATATGATTAGTAGCCTACCGGTATGTGCAAGATTTTAAATGGTAGGTTTTCCTGTGAACCAAAAAACAGCTCTTAACATGGATTATGTTCAGGTTAGGCCTACAAGTTATTGGGAGGGAGGTTTATTTTACATACCTGTTGCACAGAAAATGAGCTTCTGATTAGAGCTCTGTGGGAATGTTTAAATGGTTTGATGATACAGGATTTATCAAGCCTCTTTCTATGCATCTTTTAAAAACATTTTAACAATTCATAAATTACTGTCATCATTGCTAATGCTGTAATCTGTCATGTTTATTTATGCAGCATGAGGAATTAGGAAACATTGGTAGGATTGGTATATTGAGTGGATATATAGTAGGATAAAATGCAACTGTGTCATGGAAACCTAAGATGTATTTTTATTTCTCAACTTTATTTTCTGTAGACTCCAACACAGCCCACCACCAGGGGAAAAAAAAAGTGTTGGTGATGTTTAATGAGAGCAAATCTTGAAATACTGTGATTTAAGTGGTTGGTATCAAAAGCTGTATAGGAAAAATGAAAATGTGAAGTCACACCCAAGTTTATGAAGCCTTGCGAGACTCGGCTGAAATTATCTTCGATGCAAATCAAGTCTCAATAGTTAAAACTTTAGGACGACCTTTGACATGAGACTATAATAGGCCTATATTTAGGATCGACATAGCCTGCAGTAGGTCTTGGGCTACTGTATGCACCTGGGCATGTTTAAAAAAAACTCAGCCTGCAGGTTAATAAGGTAGTATATTACTATAAATATATCTCAAGCAAATCCAAGAAGTTACCAGACTGAGAAAGTACATATCAATATTTAAACAAAAAAAGGGTGGCAGTGCAAACTGCACTTTTAATCCTTGCTTCATTAGTTAAACCATAATATTTGTACATAAATACAGTAAGGACTTCACATTACAAACGGCCACTTAAATTATATGCCTTATTAGGCATAACCTACAAATTACATTTCATGAAATTGGTAAATATAAGCAGACAGCAACATCAATATGCAATGGTCTATAATGTAGTTTTATAGTGCACAAAAGGTTATTGTACTGATGTATTTCGAACTGATGAATAAAACTGGTAGAAACGACAGCCAATTGATTTACATCCATTACTCCAAAGTAGTAGAAACTTTCAGTTGATTGGCAAGAGTGTTGATTTGTACTTTTATTTTCACAAATTTTGATGAACAGTGTCACGCGTCAATTTAAATATAAACGCACATACAATTCCTCATCAATAAGTGATTTGCACTTCATACTGTCATGAACTGTAATAGATTTCTAGCAATTTAATTGATGTAGAAATCTATTCCTCTCGCCACCATGTTGGTGATAATTGTAAACAAACCCGCGGGCAGCCAAAGGCTGGTAACAATTGCCAGCCAATAACAAGCCAGGATGACGCGGATCATAATTCGCGTTTCACTCTCATTGCGTTTTAACTTGAGATTTCGGATCAGCTGTTCGTTAACGCCACGGGGTGCCATTATTAAAATTTTGGGAGATAGAAACACGCTCGTAGTAGAGTTTCTTGCACGGGTTTACTCAACACCACCTAGATGGCTCCACTGTTCCGCCCCTATAAAAAATGGCGGGCAGAGCCGCTGAAGCACGCCGCATGCCAGCACCCTTAATATGACGCAGGCCTAAAAAAGTCCATACTACTTTCTCCGTCCGTTAAATAATTATTCTTTTGTTTGGGCCCGAACTCGGTAACAGTTTTGTAGCCAACCTTGTTTGCTTGTTTGTCACTCGATTTCAGGGACTTTCCGTTCATTTTGTTGGTCCTTGGAAAAATTATATTTCCATGGCAACGTGAACATGGACGGTGAATGGATGCATGTGATGAGGAGTTCGCAAATCAAGATAATTATTACGTCTCGACATTTGGTGATTTACAGAAAGGTAATGGTAGTTTCAGTCGATAAAATGGCAGTATATTGTTGGTTGATTGTGTGTGAATTAAGTTCTGTTTTAGGTCGTGCTAAGTTTATAATAATAGAGACATAATGAGATCCTGTATAGGTTAACTGATCTTAAGCTCTTCAATATTTGAGAAGTAATGATGGATGTGATGTGTGTTGCTCGTAATCCAGCCATCGGCTAGAAGTTTAGAAAATCTGCCCGCGTATGAATGAGAAATTATTATAGGCTATATATTGAAAATGTGTTAACACATACAGTACAAGTAGACTTTTTCTATTGGGATTAATGGTGTACATTATATTTAGGGGAAGGATGAACATCCTCTTTATTCTCTACATGTAGCCTACATTCTCAAACTTTTGTTTCACTTGTTCATGATGAATAGTCTTGTCACTTTATCGCAGAATTACCATGCTGGGAAGAAGGTCGTGTACTGCTCTGAATTGCGATGGCGACATCTAACCAGCACAGGCACCTGCGTGGATGACCGTATGGTAGTAGTTTTATACAAAACCTTGTATAATCCAGGTACAGTATTGTCCATTTTAGTCACCTTTATCTGCGATGTAGATTTGTGTCTGTTCATCCCTGTAGTTAGGCTATTATCAGTCAGGTAGTTGAGGTTTTAAGGGGAAGAACTACGAGGTCATCTGCCCCTATCAGTAGATAGCATAAGCTTCACCCAGATGTTCTCCATGAGGAAGTTTTGTTTCTGGTTTGACAAATCGTGATCATTATGTCGATGTTGATACCTTGACAGAATTATACATGTAATTGCAAGTTTCCACGGTTAACATAGAGCCAAATATTAGGCTTGTGACTGTTTGGAGTGTGATAAGTTATCAGCAGGGCCCGGATAATCTTGTACTTAACTCCCTCCTCCCAAATGCCTTGCTGTTTGGTGGGTTGTAATATCTGGACGTGTAGCGATGAATTCATAGACTTGCTATTATTACGAAATGCATCTGGAGCTTTGTACCTTCAGAGGTAGAAAAGTCTTAATTGCAACAACTGTGAATGTGGATGCTATTGTAAACCGGATACCAATTGCCTGATCAGGTAGCCTATACTGTACTGCCACTTGTCGCACATCAACTATGCACAGTGACCATATACATAACTTCTTTTGTGCCTCATTGTGTAGTGGCTAGTACTCTTGGCTGTCACTGCGGAGGTCCGGGTTCGATCCCCAGCTCTGCCAAGAAGTTTAATTCTGGCCTGAGGGTTGTGCAAAAACTGAGAAGAGGCAAGTTCCAATCACACCTCAGCCATCCTGGAAGTGGCTTTCTGTGGTTTCCCCACTTCTATTCCAGGCGTATGCTTAATTAAGACCACAGCCGCCTCCTTCTTAATCTTCATCTGAGGTACAACTGCACACACTAATACAGCCTTCACATTAACACCGGTTATCAGACAAATTCCACACACACCTAAGTACACGGGGCCACATGACCACAATGTCGCAAAGCCCCGAAATGAACCAACAACACAATATAATTTCTTTAGGTGGCTTCAACACTGCAGCCCCCTGTGGGTGGGGGTTTAGACTACACCCATGGTATCCTCTGGCTATCGTACAAGGCGACTAAAAGGAGCAACCTTGGCTATTCTTTGAGGCTTCCTACTTGTCTTATGAATTGCCCCCCTCAAGGGTGGGAGGGATGGAATACACCCACAGGCAGAGTTGGATGGTTGGCACACGTGCTGTGAAAGTATTCTGGAAATATATATAATCTGGTGTAACAATATGTTAATGTTGTAGTAATTTCTAAACATTGCACTTTGTTAGTACATGTGTGTGTACTGTTGGTGCATTCTTGGAATGCACGGTACCTGAGATTATAATTTTGAATACTTTTGCACGTTCTTTCCTTCCTTTTTGTCAACACCAACAGTGATCATTTGTTTTCTCCTCTATGTGCAAATTTCTTATATTTTGTGTAAGTATGTTTCAGATATATAACTTCTGTGACCCACCTAGCGTCATATAACAACAAATCTCTGAAGCTCTTCAACTCTTCCTCGCGCAGGAGGAATTCCATATCCATTTGGCTACCAGATACTGTTGTCAACTCTTTGAAGACCAGCTCAGCAAAAGAAGATTATTTTTTTTCTTTAAAGTTGGTTATGCTGATATGTATACCTTTTGTTTCCTACCCCCACTCTCTCCCCTTCCTAGGACCTTCCGTGCTTCGCTGAGCTGCTCTCACTTCTTAGTCGGCAGTCGTAGTGATCAGTTAAGGCTCAACTAGAGCCAGCCTCCTGACCTAACGAGGCATTTTTTAAATTCCACGCCATGTTGGAACTTTAAGTATTAGTGAGGAACTTCACCTTCGCCATGCAACAAAGATAAGTACCTGATTCAAGTTTTAACCTCATCTTCATGATTTTACTTACCACATGCTTTTAACTATCTTTTATGGGTAGTGTGAGGTTACTTGGTTTTGGGCAAAATCATCCTCCGCGGGATTTTCCATGTTGAGCCTTTGTTTAATCAAGCTAATCTTAGTGAAAAGCAGCATTTCTTATGCTTGCCAAATGAGAAATCTTCTCACTACGTGGGATATTATCTAATACCCAGTGTCTATAATTTATAAAGCAAGTTCCTCCGCTGGATTCACATTAGCCCCATTTTACTACTGGGATTGTTCTGGAACTTTCCAGATTCGGTACTCAATCTACGAGTCCTGCCGTCATGCATTTCTCACGTACTTGGGAGAATTCTGTTTAAAACTAAATTACTACAATAGTGAATTTTCGTCCTCCACTGGAACCTCTGGAAAATTCTATGGCGCATTTAATTGTAAATTACAACTGGTTCAAGAAATAGACTCTCACCTACATAGTGCAATCAGTTCTTCCTATAATTGCAATAACTTTCTTCTCCATAACTTTGTGTCTCCACATTGAACATTTCATATGTTTCAAGGGACTATAGTGAAAACTAGTGCTTGCTCAACTTTTCTACCGCGTCGCGATCGTCCGCTTATATTCAAATAAGGCCATGAACATTTTCCTCAATTCCCATTTCTCTTTCCTAAACCTCTCACTAACAATCTGCAATGAATTTTTAATCTAAGTCTTTTCCAATAAGGTGTCATTCTAAGAAGTGCCCTTCCATTTTTGTTGGTTTATCATTAAGTATTTCTGTATAATCTTTATGATACGTGTCCAGCACACGTTTCAAACTTAAATTGTTCCTCCCTTCAAAAGCAGGGAAAACAATTCTCTCAACTCTTGAGTGAGTTATTTTTTGGTCTCGCTAAATGAAAACTGCCTCATTTAACTTGCGAGTCTTATTCAAGGTATAAGAAGTCTAGAAACTTCCTTTTCACTTTCTCCAGGTTTCACAGTAAGTGACCTGCCCTCTTTGTATAATTCCCATATATTAACTCTGTATAAATATAAGAAGTTGTAGGAACTTCTATCTTATTTTCACGTTGTTATTATTGTTCTTTTCAAAATTGTCATTGTCTCTAGAACATTCTCTCAAGAATTTCTCAAGGTACACTTTTGTACTCCAATTCACGTTCAAGCTTTAATTATTTCATTGTTTATTGGTTTAACTTTTATAAAGATTTTATAAACATGTAAGGTTTGAAACCTTGTAAATTGTCAATTGCCTGGAGCAACCGTTTAATGTGGAGAGGTCTGCGACCCTATTTGTTAAAAAGTTCAAATGAACTATGTTTATTAAATTTATATTGCATAATTGTTAATTTCCTCAAACTTCCTGCATTGTTAAATAAATTAAATATTTGGTTTTGGATTCATCATTTCTCTGATACTACAGTTAGGCAGGATCCTGGCTTTCCTAGCTCTTCCTAGGTTTATGCCCTCGTTCATATACAATAAAGCTTTTACTATCTGTCTGGCCAGACCATCACCCTTCCCTATAGTACTTTCATTCGTGCTTGGGAGGAAACACACTAAAGCCTCTCTCTGGCAAACTGCCCAAGCCTTAGCTGCGGTTCCCGTGAGCCTCGACCAAGCTCATAGCCACTTTAGGTATCCGAGCGCATATTTGCGGTGGCAACCGCTTCTAAATGGATTAAAAGTCAAATTAATAACTTCTGTGGGGCTCTCCTCCTATTATTCTATCCTTCTCTTCCAAATCCTAAATCTACTTCCTTCTCTTAATCATCTTCCCTTGGTGGGTGGGTTATTCCCTAGCCTAAAATCTACCCAAAAATTGGTACCAGAAACCCGGGAGAGTCCATTTTTTATTTCTATTGTTTGTCAAGTGTCATTTGACAATACTTTGCAAATTTTTAACATCTGCTTTGGATTTTTCAGCTATATCTACATCATGCAAAGCCTGTGAACGGGAAAGAGGCCGCTCCTGTCTCCTTTGGTGTGTCCTGTTCTTTCGACCCATTCTCTGCTGCAAACTTGACAGCATCTCCAAGGTTCTACAGTTTCGTGAGTTGTATTTCAATTTATTCTTTTCATCATGGCTCCTACTGAAAAAGATGAAACTCTCATTGCTAGACGTTCTTCTTATAAAGGGCAACTCACTAGATTCCGAAATTTTATTAACAAGTTAAATCCCGCCGAGTGTGATTTAGATATCTTAACACATCGTCTTAAGTTGTACGAACGGTCTTATGATTATTATGACCAAATTCAAACCGAGATCGAATCCGCTTGTCCAGAACTGCAATTGGACCGGGATGAGGTCGAACCCTTGTACTTTGAAGGAATTGCAAAGGCCCACCAACTGATCCGCAATATCTCAGAACCGGACACTAGGGTCATCAATCCGGCCCAGTTCGCACCTGCTTCAGTTCACGAGAACAAACCGAAACCGTTACTTCCCAAGATAAGCCTACCGCACTTCTCAGGCAAGGAAGGTGAATGGTATTCTTTTTACGAACTTTACTGCTCTTTAATTCATGAAAATATCGAGATCCCAGACATACATAAATTTTACTACCTCCGCACGTCTTTGGAATCGGAGGCCTTGACCTTGGTTGAGTCACTGCCTTTAAGCGCAGACAACTACCACATCGCCTTTAATCTCCTTAAAGAGAGATATGGCAATTTACGTTTGAGTGTCGCTCGACACATCCGCTGTCTCTTCAACTTACCTGCCGTTAAACCTAATGACGTCACATCTTTAAGAGACCTCTTAGATTCTATGCAGTTAAATGTCAGAGCGTTATACCAACTAAAACAGCCTGTCCAAACATGGGACACCATACTTATTCACCTAGCTACATCAAGATTCGATTTTTCGACACTGAAGGCCTGGGAGATCGAACTCACCTGCAACAAGGAATTTTCCTTCGAACACCTTATCTCGTTTTTCAACAGTCGATGTCAATTCCTTACAGCACTCGCATTTCAGTGCGAAAAAGTCGAAACGAATCCTCAGTGTCAAATTTTTGAAAAAAAAAATTGCTTCTTCAAAGGGACATCAGCCCCCATTTGTCGAAAACAAACAAACCCGTTCTTCTTTCAATCATTCAAGAGAAGATATCAGGCCGCTTAACAAATCGTTAAAATGCACGCTCTGTAAAAAGCTTCACACCTTGTATTTGTGCAAATCCTTTAAAGAATTGTCTGTCGAAGATCGAAGAAAGTTTGTCTTGAACAGCAAACATTGTTTCAATTGCTTATCACCTAAGCATTCTTCTTCGAACTGTACGTCATCAAATCTTTGTTTTCATTGCAAAAAACCGCATCATTCTTTATTGCACGTTCACGATAAATCGAGGTCATCAGCACCTGCCTCTTTAAGCTCCTTGCAGAGCCGCTCCGAACAAACTAATGCTTCTTCCTGCATTTCCAACGCCGACACTTTTCATAGTGCGCAAACCCTGTTGACCACTGTACAATTTGAAATCCAAGATAGATTTGGAAATTGGTTCAAAACCCGTGGTCTTCTCGATTCCGCTTCAACGCACAACTTTGTTTCGCAATCGTTGATTAAAAAACTAGGTCTTTCGTCATCGCCTACTTCTATCAATGTGACCGGCATTGACAATTTGAAAACTCAAGTTTTGCAGTCTTCAAAATTGAAAATCAGAGACGTTTGCCAAAGAAACACCAATCTTAATTTAAACTGTCTCATTCTTACCAGTATTGGTAAAGACACTCCAAGTCACTCCATTAATACTTCCGGTTTAAACATTCCCTCGCAATTAAGGTTAGCTGATCCTCAGTTTAATGTTCAAGGTCCCATTGATGTGCTTTTCAGTGCCAATGTTTTTTGGAATTGCATTCGCAAACAAACACGCAAGTTATCTTCAACCGTGGTCGCTAGAGACACCGATTTTGGTTGGGTTATTACTGGTGAGATCAAACATACCAGTGTTCAAACCAAAGCACAATGTCATTTCGTCACAGCTGACATAAATCCCATTTCTGAAAAAGAGAACGCTCATGTTTCAAATCTCAATATTTTTGAAAACCACTTGTCGAAACGATGTCTTATCGTGAACAACTGCGCTAACCCTGTAAGTTGTTTAAATGGTTTTTCTTTCTTCCCGCACAAAATGGCAATTCAAGTTCGCCTTGCTTTGTGTTATTCCGTCTATCTTCTTATGTCATTTTTTATAGCAGTTAATTGCTTAAACTATTCCTCGAAAACTATCTTCCCCTTGTGTAAAACCATGGCTATCAGTCACCATCACTTTGCTGTACGCTATGTTTCACTTCTTTCGTTATGTAGAAGGATGGCCACGGCCGGCTCCTCCCCCCTTCCTCGCAATTGGAAGTCGCTCATGAAACCGCTTGAAACTCTGAATTCTATAGCATCTAGAATAACTATTCTTATGCATAACCTTCGTCTCAATGTCCCAGCTTGTCTTCTTTGCTCGGAAGAATTAAGCTTCTTTTTGTTGAAAATTGTCCGATTTCATGATCCTCTCAATTATGCGAAATTGATTTCCTCTTTTATTTCATATAGCTTTAAATTGCTTTTTCACGTCCAAGTTACGATTGACTGCATGTCGTGTTACTCGTTCTGCTTTAAGTTACAGCTGATTCACCAAATGTTGTGTGTGTACTTCGAACTGCTTGTTTGTCAGACTTGTATGTATACACGCCTGAGGAATGCCAAGTTGTTTATTTCCTGTACGCTTGACACAGTTCAAAGCAAGTTTCTCTTATCTCAACTTTGGCTGATTGCCAAGCATTGTTTGGCGAGTTGCTACTACAAGTACGGAAGCCGTTTATCTACTTCCCAAAATAAACTTGTTCCGCTTAAGGACTCGGTCAGCTATTTATATGTCTTATCTCGTTGTACTATGTGTGTCAAGGCCGTGCTTGTTTACGTCTATCACTTACTCACGCTCGTATCTTACAATTGTTTCGATTCTTACTTTAAAACTTCGTTGCGTATTTCTCACGCGTTCATGTATTCCACTTTGCTTATGTATTGCAATTTGCTTGCATATTTTGCGATCTTAATGTTCATTGATGAACAAACTTGTTTTTTCTCGACGTCACATTCGATGTGTTTTTGTATTCATGCTTGTCCTGTCACGTTTTTCGCTGACTTAAGTATTTTTCTGAGTAAACCCTTTGATACTCATTATAACTTGAGGTCATTGTTTATGGCTACTCGTTTGTTACCTATGGCGTTCTTGCTTTCTACTCGCATAGTTCCTTTGTTTATTTGGTATATTCTTGTCCTGAATAGATGTACTTGTTCCTATACGCTTTGTTTAAACTTGCCAATTCTTCTTTCTCATCGTATCGCAATCTTTACTAGTGCTTTATTTCCCTCAGCTTCCAGCTATCTTGTGATTGAAAGTGTTGATAATTCTCGCCTTTCAATTCCGCTTTCCAATGACCCTGATAACCTCCTTCCACTTTCACCTGGTCGCTTCTTTACACGCCCTTCTCTCTCTGCCCCTCCTCCCCTTCCCAATTCTTTCAGGGATTTTGATTTACTTATTGTTTGGCGGAAACTTGAAGCCCTCCGTAATTCCTTTTGGAAGAGGTGGAACTTGGAATATTTAACTTCCTTGCAGGGGAGACAGAAGTGGTTTCTTTCCAGTCCCGACATTAAAGTGGGAGACTTGGTCTTGGTTAGGGATGTTTCACCCCCCCCTAGTCTGGCCCTTTGGAAAAGTGACTAAGTGTTACCCTGGAAGAGATAGGAGAGTCAGGGTATTCAGAGTCTTGACCAATAATGGTCAGATCACAAGACTACTTTTCGACAATTGTTCATTGCTGTACTTGTTTTTCTTGCTCGCTGTTGGTGTCTGGCCCTCCCAGTATGGTGCATTCTTGGAATGCACGGTACCTGAGATTATAATTTTGAATACTTTTGCACGTTCTTTCCTTCCTTTTTGTCAAACACCAACAGTGATCATTTGTTTTCTCCTCTATGTGCAAATTTCTTATATTTTGTGTAAGTATGTTTCAGATATATAACTTCTGTGACCCACCTAGCGTCATATAACAACAAATCTCTGAAGCTCTTCAACTCTTCCTCGCGCAGGAGGAATTCCATATCCATTTGGCTACCAGATACTGTTGTCAACTCTTTGAAGACCAGCTCAGCAAAAGAAGATTATTTTTTTTCTTTAAAGTTGGTTATGCTGATATGTATACCTTTTGTTTCCTACCCCCACTCTCTCCCCTTCCTAGGACCTTCCGTGCTTCGCTGAGCTGCTCTCACTTCTTAGTCGGCAGTCGTAGTGATCAGTTAAGGCTCAACTAGAGCCAGCCTCCTGACCTAACGAGGCATTTTTTAAATTCCACGCCATGTTGGAACTTTAAGTATTAGTGAGGAACTTCACCTTCGCCATGCAACAAAGATAAGTACCTGATTCAAGTTTTAACCTCATCTTCATGATTTTACTTACCACATGCTTTTAACTATCTTTTATGGGTAGTGTGAGGTTACTTGGTTTTGGGCAAAATCATCCTCCGCGGGATTTTCCATGTTGAGCCTTTGTTTAATCAAGCTAATCTTAGTGAAAAGCAGCATTTCTTATGCTTGCCAAATGAGAAATCTTCTCACTACGTGGGATATTATCTAATACCCAGTGTCTATAATTTATAAAGCAAGTTCCTCCGCTGGATTCACATTAGCCCCATTTTACTACTGGGATTGTTCTGGAACTTTCCAGATTCGGTACTCAATCTACGAGTCCTGCCGTCATGCATTTCTCACGTACTTGGGAGAATTCTGTTTAAAACTAAATTACTACAATAGTGAATTTTCGTCCTCCGCTGGAACCTCTGGAAAATTCTATGGCGCATTTAATTGTAAATTACAACTGGTTCAAGAAATAGACTCTCACCTACATAGTGCAATCAGTTCTTCCTATAATTGCAATAACTTTCTTCTCCATAACTTTGTGTCTCCACATTGAACATTTCATATGTTTCAAGGGACTATAGTGAAAACTAGTGCTTGCTCAACTTTTCTACCGCGTCGCGATCGTCCGCTTATATTCAAATAAGGCCATGAACATTTTCCTCAATTCCCATTTCTCTTTCCTAAACCTCTCACTAACAATCTGCAATGAATTTTTAATCTAAGTCTTTTCCAATAAGGTGTCATTCTAAGAAGTGCCCTTCCATTTTTGTTGGTTTATCATTAAGTATTTCTGTATAATCTTTATGATACGTGTCCAGCACACGTTTCAAACTTAAATTGTTCCTCCCTTCAAAAGCAGGGAAAACAATTCTCTCAACTCTTGAGTGAGTTATTTTTTGGTCTCGCTAAATGAAAACTGCCTCATTTAACTTGCGAGTCTTATTCAAGGTATAAGAAGTCTAGAAACTTCCTTTTCACTTTCTCCAGGTTTCACAGTAAGTGACCTGCCCTCTTTGTATAATTCCCATATATTAACTCTGTATAAATATAAGAAGTTGTAGGAACTTCTATCTTATTTTCACGTTGTTATTATTGTTCTTTTCAAAATTGTCATTGTCTCTAGAACATTCTCTCAAGAATTTCTCAAGGTACACTTTTGTACTCCAATTCACGTTCAAGCTTTAATTATTTCATTGTTTATTGGTTTAACTTTTATAAAGATTTTATAAACATGTAAGGTTTGAAACCTTGTAAATTGTCAATTGCCTGGAGCAACCGTTTAATGTGGAGAGGTCTGCGACCCTATTTGTTAAAAAGTTCAAATGAACTATGTTTATTAAATTTATATTGCATAATTGTTAATTTCCTCAAACTTCCTGCATTGTTAAATAAATTAAATATTTGGTTTTGGATTCATCATTTCTCTGATACTACAGTTAGGCAGGATCCTGGCTTTCCTAGCTCTTCCTAGGTTTATGCCTTCGTTCATATACAATAAAGCTTTTACTATCTGTCTGGCCAGACCATCACCCTTCCCTATAGTACTTTCATTCGTGCTTGGGAAGAAACACACTAAAGCCTCTCTCTGGCAAACTGCCCAAGCCTTAGCTGCGGTTCCCGTGAGCCTCGACCAAGCTCATAGCCACTTTAGGTATCCGAGCGCATATTTGCGGTGGCAACCGCTTCTAAATGGATTAAAAGTCAAATTAATAACTTCTGTGGGGCTCTCCTCCTATTATTCTATCCTTCTCTTCCAAATCCTAAATCTACTTCCTTCTCTTAATCATCTTCCCTTGGTGGGTGGGTTATTCCCTAGCCTAAAATCTACCCAACTGTATGTAGTTTAATGTAAAGTTTTTACATATTTGGTAGCTGTAATCATGTAAGTGCAGTGCTAGGCCATGGGGTCTATCTATCTGGTGACTGGTGTTGGATTTTTTCTGGTCAGGTTTACCATTTTCAACATCCCCCAATGGCCTGGACGGTACCTCGCTTCATTCCAACTGTTAGGTCGTATTCATTTATTTCATCCTTTTATCAGCTCCTTGTGATGTTGCCATCTATTACGACATCCGGCTGTACACATTGGCTAGGTGGAACCGCATCGACTTAAATTAATGCAATATTTCAATGGTGGTATTGTATTGGATGGCGGTTCACTGAAATCTTGTTTCAATTTTTATAGCAATTCATTGTATCTCATCTCCGATCCCTCTGAAAGAATAATAATTAGGTGTAGGTATGCCATCAGCTAAAGCGCAGCGTTCGGCCATGGGCCCAAGCTCTCTGCTGACTCGGTGGATGTGGGTTCAAACCCCACCGTCACCATCCTTGAAATGGTTTTCCGTGGTTTCCCATTTCCAACTCTAGGCAAATGCTGGGACGGTACCTCTGACAGGTCACGGCCGCTTCCTTCCACATCCGTGCCCAGTTTCATTAAATCATCTCTCATTCCGGTGCGCAGGTCGCCCACGGGCGTTGACTAGAAAGACCTGTACTCGGCCTCTCAAGAGGCCACACGACAAAAAAGATGACAGGGGGTAGATATACGTGCACATGTTTTGAACTTCACCAGTCCTCTTCAACAAATCAACATCGTCATTGCCTAACTTTAAAACAGTAGATTTTAGCATTTAATGTGCACATTTCAAAACACACATGTTGTGAGATAATGTGTGAAGTTAAAGTCCAATGTAAATTTATATTTAAAGGGCATAGAGTATTTTCAAGAATATTGACAACTTGTATGTAGGACACACTCTTTCCCGGCGGCTTCGGTGGCGTAGTTGGTAGCATGCTGAGCCCAAGATAGAGGGTTCAAACCTGGCCGAAGCCATTGGATTTTTAAGAGCGTTAAAAAACCCTCAGTATGCCTTCCTTCGGAGGGGAAGTAAAGCCGGCGGTCCCATGTCATAGATTTATGGCATGTTAAAGAACCTTCCACTAATTACACCTGTGTGAAGCTGAATTGGATAGGTTAAGAATGTAAACAATGCTCTTAGGTTTCTACGTTCGTTGCCCAGAGCCGACTGTGGTGGCGTCTAGTAGCTAAGTTCTGAACTAGGCCTAGTAGTCGTTGACCGTGGTGTTTGGCGGCAGAAGTAAGAACTATTTGAAAAATTCTAATTTGCAGTCTGTACTTAATTTAAAAAATAGATACACACACTAATACAGCCATCACAATCAACACCGGTTATCAGACAGATTCTACACACACCCAAAGTACACGGGGCTACATGACCGCGTTGCCGCAGCCCCTAAACTGAGGAACCAACCAACACTCTTTCCCCTCTCTCTTTTAATACAATGGGCACAATAATCCTGTGATGCAGATTTTTTTCTGTGTATTTAACAGTAATATGATGTGGCTTCGTACATTTGGCCTGCAGGGGTCCTTTTAACATGCCCGAAACAGGAGGTTTTAATTGCCATTAAACTGAGGAGGGGGTATTAAATGTAATTGGTAATGTGTTGCACCATTACGTTCAACCACATCTTCCAAATTTCCCCTCCCTCTTATTTCTTGCAAGAAATGCTGCATTAACTGGAATTGTGTTGCTTTACCGGCTGAAAATTCATGTTCACCAAAAATAATCCTCTTTGAGTTTACAGCTTCTTCAGCCTGAGGATTGATCGAAGCTAGCCAAGTTTTCCTGCGTTGGAGTGTACTTGGCTATGGGTGATCAGTTGTTTTCTACCGTCCTGCAGCATAGCCGATCATCTGAGTGCAACCCGGCATGGTCTTCTTCAATCCTGTCTCCAGTCGACTAAGCCATTGGCGTTCACACATCAGAAGTTATGACTCACATGTGAAAGAATGTACAATGTGTACTGTGATTGAACATAAATTAATAAATCAATTGAAACTGTCTGGAAAATCAGCTTTCTCATTTCCTTGAAGACAATCCTCAACCCTGCCTATATTTTTTCTGTAGATACAGTTGAAAATCATTTAATCATTGAGGCCAAGTTAATTGTAATGAAATGACATTATTGGGCATATACAATTTATTTCGAGAAGGAGGTATAGCAGACAAGAAATCGGCCATAGTGGCGTACTGGGTCGGAATAGGGGTACGGTAATTTTGAGGTTATGGTATCGTAATATTGCAAACTTGCATGAAACTTCATGATTTATTTATTTTTATCGTTGAAACTTCAAAAAGACCATTCGCTTGTACTTCAACGTCTTAAAAGGGCGAAGCAACTGAAAAAAGTAGGAAATAAAACAACGACCGTCCTTTTTTTTCTTCTCATCGTACCAACGTCATAGACCACAACGGACGTATAAAATTCAAGTTTACGATGTCCGTTGCCTCTTAATATTCAATCTAAGTAATATATTGGCGTTCAAAAATAAAACGTAGTTGCTTTAAAGCAACAATAACGTGGTGTATCCAGATTAAGTCAAACTCGATTCGATTTCCTCTCATTTCGTAAGTTGGCAAATGTACTCGGCGAAAGCAACCTAGATCCTTCGGTCGCTTATTTTTCTAGCACAATATACGGCCAGTTATTGCATCTCAGTGGCGTTGGAATTCGCCACGTGGTGCGCACCATGCAACGCTTTTTAGTAGCTTTGCGCACCATGTGCTTTTGAGTGGTTGGAGCCCAAACAATGACGCAATCGCTGAATTTAACGGAACGCAGAAATACCAGAGAGTCTGTACTCTGTTATTATATGCTCCTTGATATGACGGGTTCCTTTCGTCAGCAGCATTTATAGGCTTCATCCTTTACCTTTGCATGCCTAACAAACAGAATAAGCTTCTTCTCGTCATTCACCTGAAAATGAAACCTCACGGGAAACTACAGTAGGTACCGTAGGAAAAAAAACAACATACACTATTATACTGTTCCTGGATCAATTTACTGTATGCCAATAGCCAACGAGCATAGCGCTAAATTAACAGCAGTAAAATATACGCATTTGATACAGAGCTTGTGCTGATGGTTACTTCTCTCTCAAAATGTTAATAGGCTAGAGAAGCATAGCGAATTCGACAAACCCACACACTTGGCATTTGTAGATTACAACAACAAAAAAAGGCATTTGACAGGGTAAGCATAGTAAATTAAACATATCTTGCATAAAGACGAAGTACCACAAAACAACTGATCGAAACCTTACCGTATCTAAACTATGTACAAGCAACCTGATAGCAGTCAGAGTTAACAACACAGTTACACCTTGGAAGCCAACCAACAGAGGAGTACGACA
Organism: Meconema thalassinum; assembly: GCA_946902985.2. Lineage (NCBI taxonomy): Eukaryota > Metazoa > Arthropoda > Insecta > Orthoptera > Tettigoniidae > Meconema > Meconema thalassinum. The sequence goes on along the minus strand of OX336392.1, from coordinate 2,822,204 downwards.
AGGTTGCGGCCTTTCCCCTCTGCTTTTTGTCATATACATGAATGCCCTTATAAATGACTAGCAGTAGTGCCCGGCTTCGCCCGGTGGATTTATTTGTTTTATGGTTGATAATGAATACTACTACAGAACTGGCACATGATACTTAATCTAACAGAAAAAAATATTTTAAAAATATAACTTTTTGTGGTGGTGGTAGTAGTAGTGATTGTAGTAGGGTGATAAGTAATACAGTATAATGGACGTAACATTCAGGTCATTTTCCCGTAACGATAATGATAATAATGAATAGGGAAACGTCTATTTACTAACTACAGCACTGACACATGTCATTTACAAACACATTAAAAAAAAAAAATAGAAAGAGGAGTAAGTGAAATAAAAGACACTGCCAAGGGCCTATATCTCATTGGCTGTTAGAAATGCAGAGACCAATAGTGTCGTCTTTTGTCGCATAGCACCGTAGGAAATTAATCAGAACACTTTGGAAAACTTCGGCTGTCCCGAGCTCCTGAGATAGTAATAGTATCATTTATCGCCACATAGCACTCAACGATAAGTTTCGGAATAAATGAAGATAAATTTGAAAGCACCAACGCTTATTGTATCTGATAACCTCAATGCACTGCACCAACACCATTGCACTTATACAGGGGCATAATATTTCATAATGATAATTATTTTAAGAGGCCTAAGAAATCTTTTCGCACTAATTACTCCCCGTGACTGCAATTTATAAGCAGCGCAAGACTTAATTATTTTCGCAGTTCTGCACCAGAACACTGGTAGGGGCGACGTGATACAGCCCAAATTGCCAGTCAACAATAGACGTATTAAATTACTCTTACAGTTACAGTACTACGTAAATGAATGGTTCTAGGTCCTTAAAACGTGGGTTTGTTATTTTAAATGTAGGGAATGGATAGCGTTGTCCAAAATATCAAGTGGACACTGTTACCAGCAGGGTTTCAAAGTGTATGTAAAATTTGGTGCAATTAGGGGAACGGTGTGGATTTGTGATAAAGGGCCTAAATGCAGGGAGTGGAGTGGTCTGTCCGAAATTTAAGTGGACAGTGTCACCAGCAGGGTTCCAAAGGGAAAGTATACAAAATGCGGTTCAGATCGGAGAAACGGTGTACGTACCACTAACCATAACGCCAGCGCACGCGGATAAAGCTGTTCGGGAGCGCTTGTTCTTCCGATTTACTGAAAAAAATCAATCTTTAAGGTTACATGTGAGGTATAGCCTAATGCTACATAGCGTAAACTACAGTATTCCTCTTGAATCTGGCTATCATGTACAAAAATACTTTTTCGAACCCGACTGGTTGTTCCAGAGATTAGCGCGTTCAAACACACAAACAAACAAACAAACAAAAAACTCTTCAGCTTTATTATATTATGTACTGATTGGATTCGCCAGCACAGAGGACAACTTACAATGTTCCATACATCATATCAGTAGAATACCGGTAGCCACTGAATATGACTTGGAAATATCTTCAGAAAAAACAAAAGTACTTGCTTTCAAGTTCAAATAACCAATTCCAAGTAAGATCTGCCTCAACAATAGACTGTAGGAAAGAGTAAACACCTTCAACTACCTAGGCTACTCGGTTGTAGTATATATCCCGAGTCCCGGGGTTTAGTGAGCTTTTGGTGATCTCAATGACGTCACCTATGACGTGGTAAATGTACTTACCTGATTGGTGAGTTGAAATTCATTGTCTCGATTGTGATTGACCAGCTCATGTGCGCCAGCTGATATGCGCCGTGCTTGTCAGGCGCCATTTTTTTTTACTTTGCGAGCTTTTGAAATGCTCGGTTGCTATACTTATGCGTTGCGATAATAAATTAAAATAAGATTTAGTTATGGTATACCGTAATGTGGATGGTATATTAATAGTGATTGTAGTATTTTTGATGGTTGGTGGTGTGTATGTAAGAAGGCAGTGTCTGTGCATGTAAATTACACCTAATGAAGTTGCTGTTGGACTTCGGTGTCGAATGGGGTAAGTTTTGTATTTCTTCATATGCTTAGAGTGCTTCTGGTAGTTGAAGGATCAACAGCCCATGGATGTTTTGCTGTGTATCGCGATTGTTTGAAAATGAGGTGAAATGGAAAATTTTCGCCCGCGCAGAAAAAGTAAAGATCGTGATACCCATGACAAATTTGCCATTTCTGCTAATTTTCAAGCAATCGCCTAACGCAGAAAAGAAAAAAGATCTCTATACCCATCACAAATTTGCCATTTCAGCTCTTTTTCAAGGAATAGCGCTACGCAGAAAAAAAGTAAAGAAGCTAGTGGGGCACTGTTCACACCAAACCATTGGTCTGGGCGGTTAGGCTGTAACCATTGGCAAAACCATTGGATTGGACGCAACGAAGGTTAGAAGTCTGTGGGTAGGTGTGCGGCAGCTAGTGGGGCACTGTTCACACTAAACCATTGGTCTGGGCGGTTAGGCTGTGACCATTGTCAAAACCATTGGATTGGACGCAACGAAGGTTAGAAGTCTGTGGGTAGGTGTGCGGCAGCTAGTGGGGCACTGTTGACACTAAACCATTGGTCTGGGCAGTTAGGCTGTAACCATTGTCAAAACCATTGGATTGGACGCAACGAAGGTCAGAAGTCTGTGGGTAGGTGTGCGGCAGCTAGTGGGGCACTGTTGACACTAAACCATTGGTCTGGGCAGTTAGCCTGTGACCATTGCCAAAACCATTGGATTGGACGCAACAAAGGTTAGAAGTCTGTGGGTAGGTGTGCGGCAGCTAGTGGGGCACTGTTCACACTAAGCCATTGGTCTGGGCGGTTAGCCTGTGACCATTGCCAAAGCCATTGGATTGGACGCAACGAAGGTTAGAAGTCTGTGGGTAGGTGGGCGGCAGCTAGTGGGGCACTGTTGACACTAAACCATTGGTCTGGGCAGTTAGGCTGTAACCATTGTCAAAACCATTGGATTGGACGCAACGAAGGTTAGAAGTCTGTGGGTAGGTGTGTGGCAGCTAGTGGGGCACTGTTCACACTAAACCATTGGTCTGGGCGGTTAGGCTGTAACCATTGTCAAAACCATTGGATTGGACGCAAAGAAGGTTAGAAGTCTGTGGGTAGGTATGCGGCAGCTAGTGGGGCACTGTTCACACTAAACCATTGGTCTGGGCGGTTAGGCTGTAACCATTGTCAAAACCATTGGATTGGATGCAACGAAGGTTAGAAGTCTGTGGGTAGGTGTGCGGCAGCTAGTGGGGCACTGTTGACACTAAACCATTGGTCTGGGTGGTTAGCCTGTGGCCATTGCCGAAACCATTGGATTGGACGCAACAAAGGTTAGAAGTCTGTGGGTAGGTGTGCAGCAGCTAGTGGGGCACTGTTCACACTAAACCATTGGTCTGGGCGGTTAGGCTGTAACCATTGTCAAAACCATTGGATTGGACGCAACAAAGGTTAGAAGTCTGTGGGTAGGGGTGCGGCAGCTAGAGGGGCACTGTTCACACTAAACCATTGGTCTGGGCGGTTAGCCTGTGACCATTGCCAAAGCCATTGGATTGGACGCAACGAAGGTTAGAAGTCTGTGGGTAGGTGTGCGGCAGCTAGTGGGGCACTGTTCACACTAAACCATTGGTCTGGGCGGTTAGGCTGTAACCATTGTCAAAACCATTGGATTGGACGCAACGAAGGTTAGAAGTCTGTGGGTAGGTGTGCGGCAGCTAGTGGGGCACTGTTCACACTAAACCATTGGTCTGGGCGGTTAGGCTGTAACCATTGTCAAAACCATTGGATTGGACGCAACAAAGATTAGAAGTCTGTGGGTAGGTGTGCGGCAGCTAGTGGGGCACTGTTCACACTAAACCATTGGTCTGGGCGGTTAGCCTGTGACCATTGCCAAAGCCATTGGATTGGACGCAACGAAGGTTAGAAGTCTGTGGGTAGGTGTGCGGCAGCTAGTGGGGCACGTTGACACTAAACCATTGGTCTGGGCAGTTAGGCTGTAACCATTGTCAAAACCATTGGATTGGACGCAACGAAGGTTAGAAGTCTGTGGGTAGGGGTGCGGCAGCTAGTGGGGCACGTTGACACTAAACCATTGGTCTGGGCAGTTAGGCTGTAACCATTGTCAAAACCATTGGATTGGACGCAACGAAGGTTAGAAGTCTGTGGGTAGGGGTGCGGCAGCTGGTGGGGCACTGTTCACACTAAACCATTGGTCTGGGCGGTTAGGCTGTAACCATTGTCAAAACCATTGGATTGGATGCAACAAAGGTAAGAAGTTTGAGGGTAGGTGCAGCCTTTGGCTGTGGCCACAGAGGGGCACCAAAGATGAATTGCTCTAGGCAGGTTAGGCTGAAACTATTGACAAAAACCGTGTGTGTGTGTGAAATATAAAAAATGGACGGAAATGGCAAATTTGCAATGGGTATCGCGATCTTTCCTTTCTTTGCGTAGTGCGATTGCTTGACCATGAGTAGAAATGGCAAATTTGTGATGGGTATCGCGATCTTTATTTTTCTCTGTGTAGCGCGGTTGCTTGAAAATGTGCAGAAACGGCGAATTTGTGATGGGTATCGCGATCTTTATTTTTCTCTGCGTAGCGCGATTGCTTGAAAATGTGCAGAAATGGCAAATTTGTGATGGGTATCGCGATCTTCATTTTTCTATGCGTAGCGTTATTGCTTGAAAATGAGTAGAAATGGCAAATTTGTGATGGGTATCGCGATCTTTATTTTTCACTGTGTAACGCGATTGCTTGAAAAAGAGCTGAAATGGCGAATTTGTGATGGGTATCGCGATCTTTATTTTTCTCTGCGTGGCGCGATTGCTTGAAAATGAGGAGAAATGGCAAATTTGTGATGGGTATCGCGATCTTTATTTTTCACTGCTTAGCGCGATTGCTTGAAAAAGAGCTGAAATGGCGAATTTGTGATGGGTATCGCGATCTTTATTTTTCACTGCGTAGCGCGATTGCTTGAAAAAGAGCTGAAATGGCGAATTTGTGATGGGTATCGCGAACTTTATTTTTCACTGCGTAGCGCTATTGCTTGAAAAAGAGCTGAAATGGCGAATTTGTGATGGGTATCGCGATATTTATTTTTCACTGCGTAGCGAATTTGTGATGGGTATCGCGATCTTTATTTTTCACTGCGTAGCGCGATTGCTTGAAAAAGTGCTGAAATGGCGAATTTGTGATGGGTATCGCGATCTTTATTTTTCACTGCGTAGTGCGATTGCTTGAAAAAGTGCTGAAATGGCGAATTTGTGATGGGTATCGCGATCTTTATTTTTCACTGCGTAGCGCGATTGCTTGAAAAAGTACTGAAATGGCGAATTTGTGATGGGTATCGCGATCTTTATTTTTCACTGCGTAGCGCGATTGCTTGAAAAAGTGCTGAAATGGCGAATTTGTGATGGGTATCGCGATCTTTATTTTTCACTGCGTAGCGCGATTGCTTGAAAAAGTGCTGAAATGGCGAATTTGTGATGGGTATCGCGATCTTTATTTTTCACTGCGTAGCGCGATTGCTTGAAAAAGTGCTGAAATGGCGAATTTGTGATGGGTATCGCGATCTGTACTTGAGCAGGGGAGCTCAAGTAAAGATCGCGATACCGGCTTTTTTTTTAAAATGCGGTGAAATGTGGATCTTTTTCTTTGTATCGCGATTGTTTGAAAATGAGGTGAAATGGCAAATTTTTGATGGGTATCGCGATCTTTACTTGAGCGGGGGGGCTCAAGTAAAGATCGCGATACCCATCCCGTTTTTCACGTTTTTTGTTGTTCCCCACCCAAAACCCCCTATTCCCCAGGCTTTTCCCGTAAGCTTGCTAGAGGAGTACTTCGTGACGTCATTGATGACGTCACGGACGCCGCCATTTTATTTTAGGGAAATTTGGTGCCGCCGGGACTCGCGATCTATACTAATCCCGGCTACTCTTTATCATTCGACAGTGATGCAGATATTTCTAATAAGATCATTAAGTATAATAAAACTGACAACTTCAGCTTCTTTAAATAATAAAAATAATTATTTATTGCTTAGGTGATGAGTGAATGCTACCAGGCCATTTTCGACCATAACCCTGATGATTCATTTGAAACTGCCACCGAACTCCAAACTCAGAAATAATACAATAGTATTCTGGAATACATGAACATCTATTCATCACAATAAAATATTGCAACAATATTTAAATTTAAAACAGGAACAATAAATACATAACATTAAATGGACAAGGAGGTGCGGAGTTCTTGGACTTGCAAGTACTAATTACATTCTCATGGAAACCTAGTTCTGTACTCAACGAGGATTATCAAATCAGATTAAAATCATTAAAGAGTAGGTCATACGATAATTATATCAGCCATCCAGTGGATATCACAATTATTTTGATCATAAAATCGGATGAAATATCAAGTATTCGACTGCTCTCATTTAAGCCTAACAGAATACAGTAATGACATTTAACATATCCTATAATCAATTAAACCTTTCGTCAAACATTAAATACTGTATCTTGAGCTAAGACCAACACGTCTATATTCCGTAATTGCTACTAATCGTCTCCTGTTGTTTTCCAACAGCTGATTGTCGACCATCGTTTAATAATAAAATAAGCTGCCATGACAGTTGACAAAACACTAAAGAAATCCCTACAACGTTGCAAGATTCCATTAGTAAAACAAAGATAATAAAGTCAAACGGGACTATATGAGTTATACTATACGTAGTTAAAAGGAAGGAACATTTACAATAAATAAAGACGAAGGTATTAAAACTTTTAGCTACGGTACGCCACAACATGAGTGTCGAACCATCGTAAGAGATTACGTGGGTGACAAAAAATTACATACATCACATTCATATTCCTCGTGCAAAGGTGGATGATCAAGATATCACGTACATTACCTGATCTAATCAACTTCTTAACACCATATTTACGATAGCAAGTTAACCTATACTTGCCTACATACATCGTCATCATAAAATCTTTTCCTTCAGTTACCAACAGCACCAGGGGCGCACCCAGGGGGGGGGGGGCTTTGGGGGCTTAAGCCCCCCCTAAAAACCTGGGAACACTTTAAAAACATTGCATCACATAAACATAAAGAAACCTTCCAAACCGTCCGTCTGTAGGTGTCCGTCCGTCGTATCTGTGATGCGGGCAATCCAGGTAACAAGCTCGCAGACTCCTAGGTTGGTGTCCCGGTGAACCGTAATGTCGTAGTCGTTCAGGTTGGACAGGCGGACGTACGGCCGAGACGTCGTGTTGATGAGGGTCTTGGCAACTAACAATCCTTTTGTCTGGATGTCCTCATATTTTGGCTCGATGACAGCCGCCACTCCCTCAGCAGTTCCGTCGACAATTACGGCAGCGCTGATCTCCGTCCTGGTGGGAACGATGACGTCCTCTCTCAGCCTTACTAGTCGTGGGGTGACGGTCTCGTGTGCTGGTTGCAAAGCAAGTTCCTCACCTCCGAAGTGCAGAGTGTTGGTACTCAGATCCAAGATGATGTTGTTCTGGTCCATGAAGTCCAGTCCGATGATCACTTCATTTGATACGTCAGCCACAAGCACTGGATGCTTTATCGCCCGTCGACCAATGACGAACTCCAGTGATGCTTCGCCATGTACCGGTGCGGTCTCTCCGGTCGCGGTTATTAGTTGGAGGCTCCTTTGTGTGGGTTGCACTCTCCACTTCGGGATCACGGTGGGACTGACGATGGTCCTCGATGCTCCCGTGTCGATTAGCATGGGCCAGCTCTCTCCGTTGACGACTCCGTCGACCATCAGACTGCTATTATCCCTCCTTAACTCAGTCACACGAACTTGGACTGCCGGGGCTTGACGACTGTCACAAGCAAACCTTTGCCCCCCAAGGCTGGCTGATACTTGCTTTCCTGGGCCGCGTGGTTTCCCTACGACTGACTGTCCCGACGGAAACCCTTGGCGGCGCTGATCACCGCAGTCCTTGCTCAGGTGGCCTCTCTTACGGCAGGTCCAGCAGGTCGGTAGTCCTCTTCCGGGCCGCCTCTCCGGATGTCCTTCGGCTACGTTTTTGTTGGTGGTACTGCGACCCTTGAAGAACCGGCCTAGCGCCTCCATCAGTTCATCGACCTGGGGCTTGGTCTTGTCAGCTTTGGATGGTTCGTCGATGTCCACCTGACGCACCCGCGCGCGCATTCTAGATGCCTGTTTTGCCGTCTCGAACTCAAGTGCGTGGCTCAGCGCATCTGCCACAGACTTATTGCGCGCGAGTCGCAGCGCCTGTTGAGTGTCCGAGTCCCGTAGTCCGTCGGTGAAGGTCTGCGTCGCAATCTGTTCCAGAAAGTCGGCCGGCGCTGTTGGATAGGCGAGCCTTACGTGGCGTGCGATGTCCATCCCGAACTCCTGCAGGGTTTCCGCGTTCTTCTGTACCCGGGTCCGGAGCTGCATCTGGTAGGCCTGCTGAAGATGGCTATCTCCATATCGGGACTCCATATGGGCGATCAGTGAAGCGTAGTCCTGGGATCCAGTCGGGATGGCCTGAAGGACGTTAAGGGCGTCACCTCTCAGCGCTACAATGAGAGCTGTAGCCTTTTCTGTGTTGTTCCAGTTATTTATGGAACAGGCCGCCTCGAACTGACGTAAGTAGGTGCTCCACGGGACCTTTCCGTCGAAGGTAGGGGGCGTCACTCTGCTATATCCCGTTCCTGATATTCCCGGTGTAACGGTGGGCGGGCGTTGGCGCAGCTTGGCAACTTCCTCTAGTAGAGCGTCGAATTTCTCTTCCACCCCCGTCAGTGGGCGTTGGCGCAGCTCGGCAACTTCCTTTTGTAAGGCGTTGAATTTCTCCTCCACCCCCATCAGCGGGCGTTGGCGCAGCTCGGCAACTTCCACTTGTAAGGCGTCGAACTTCTTTTCTACTGCCGTGACTTCCTCACGCAGACCCAGTTCTAATTTCTTCAGGTCCTGTGTCAACTTATTCTGACCGTCTTCCATCTTTTTCTGGCCGTCCTCTATCCTCTTCAAATCCTCCGCTAGCTTATTTTGACCGTCTTCCATCTTCTTCTGGCCGTTTTCTAGTTTGGCAGTTAGGTCCTCGGCTAACTTCTTCTGGCCGTCCTCCATCTTCTTCTGGCCGTCTTCCAGCTTCTTCAGGTCATCCTTCAGGTCCTTGGCAAATTTCTTCTGGCCGTCCTCCATCTTCTTCTGGCCGTCTTCCATCTTGGCTTCCATGCCACTTAACTTTTCTAGCAATGCTGCAAATTGCGCTTCCATTTTAGATGTTTGTCTCTTGTAAAGGGCATGCACTCACAGGAAAATTAAAATAAAAAAATGACCTGCTCGGGTTTTGAAACCAGGACCGTCAGGTGTTGTGCTTGTGTTTGAGTTCGTAATCCCGCTTCTGACACCAGTTGTTACGTGCCCCCCCCCCTCCAGTGGCACTTTTGTTAACTGGACTACGGTGGGTTGAAGCACAACACAGATTGTTCCTTTAAATGAAATAATTAAATTTATTGCGGCCAGAAAGATACACCACTCAACAGCAAATACAAGCAATTAGAGCCTTACTCCAGTTTCCTCAAGTCTCTTCCTTATGGAGAGCTCTTGCCCCCTTTCACTTGTCAACAAACCACAGAAGTTAATTCGTCCTAATGAGTCAGGTGGCCTTGACAGAAACTACCTGCACCTCTTCCTCATGTACACAAACTACAGTTACTTGCTACACGCTGCTTCGCTGTTCACAAGCTGGGAAACAATGTCACTGGATTTCGTAACTCGTACGGCGCTTCGCCACAATACGTCTGTTGCTCAGTGAAATCACACTCGCTCAAAACACAGGCAGTCCCCTGTATGCTTCTCACTCCCTCGCTGTCAAGAGAATCGGCTTCACTAGGGGTTTCGCAAGTCACCACACTTCTGTCGCTCAGGATAAACTCTCGCACTAGCTCGAAAAACACAACCACAACTGCTTGACAGGTCGCTCTTATATAGCAGGCCGGTGACTCAATAAATGCTTCTAGACCCATCCAGGGTTCACGGCTTCTCGAGGTTTCCTTCACTGGCTGAGTCACGAATATTCTGGACCATCCCTTTGTCCTAGTAGTCCTGTTGCATAAGGCGCACGCAATACACTGAGGCAGAGCAGCCCAGCCCTGGGGCAGTTGTGACTCATGCGGCGAGCGATGAAACAAACTCACAGCCGTAACAATATTTACATACAAGAATAATAATGGACACATTCTCTTTCCATAGCTGAAATCATGTCATTGAGGAAAGCCCCCTCCAAACCAAAAGTCTGGGTGCGCCCCTGAACAGCACAGTATAGTAACCATACAGTAAGGACACATCAGGCCTTTACCATGTAAATTTTTCGTCATGGTTTTGAATCGGCCGGTTCCGGAAGCACCGCACGCACGCACGCATGGCGGCGACGGTTCACCATGTATCCGCGAGAGAGCAGTCTACCCGTATTCATTGAGTGCGGCCTGTCGATTTTGTCTGAAGAAAACATTGTTTGTAATTATTAAAATCAACTCAGAAATATAATTTTGCATTTTAACCAATGGCAGAAATGTGGGAAACCAACATCTGTGCGGTAATTTATTGCGCAGTTCTTGTCACACTGGACATAACAGCATTCCGGTTTCTCGTGCATTGGAGCGGTAAATACAAATATCACACGTTTCATCGAATAATTCTGGTTTTAATATCCATGAGATGTCAGTCCCTCAAACACCTATCCATTAATTCACAAATTCCTCATTCCTAATCCAGATATAATGACTGGATAAAGGCCTGTAATCAGGAGGATTTACTGGCAAACGTGGCAAATCTACACGCCAGTATATAGGGTATGTAGCCTTTATTTCTCAAAGGAAGTGTTTTAAACCACAAGGAGGGCAGTGCTAGGCTGAGATTAGGTAATATTGCTTATTGTGTGATAATCTTTGTTACTGTGGTGGCTGTACTAGTGTGTGTATTTGTAAATAGGGGATAGGATTGGGAAGGAGGTGGCTGTGCCCTTAAGTTAACAACCATCCCTGCATTTGCCTTGAGTAGGGAAACCACTTCCAGGATGGCCGAGGTGGGAATCGAACCCTCCTCTTCTCAGTTTTGCCTCACGAGGCTGACTGTAACCCATTCCAGCCCTAAGGCCAGAATCAAAATTTCTTGGCAAAGCCGGGAGTCAAACCCAGACCTACGGGGGTGACAGCCAAGAAAGCTATCTGCTGCACCACGAGGTGGTCTCGCGAAAATGTAATGTCTTGGTCATAAATATATTCTATATAAATCTACATGAAAATAGCCTACTCCCTATCCAAACATTTTCATAAATTTAAGTTTCATATACCATTTTAAAGCTCAATGGTTTTAAAATTTACAGTTATCTTAAGTCATAGCAACAGATTTCAATGTTTACATTAAGCCACATTGTTCAAACCTGTTCAGGGATGTCGGAAATTCCTCAGATAATGGCAAGCTGCAACTCACATCCTATTCTATTGTTGGGCAAGGACTTGATTCTCATCATTGCAGAAATAATCTGTTTAATACTAGCTGTAAACATGGCCAAGGTTTCATGTGATACAAGCTAAAGGTGTAGAATTTGGTATAAATGTTTATCTCAAGTATCCAGTACCAGTACCTCTATGTCAATGTTGCATAGGCATTGTGCTTGCTACACTTGTCATAGTATGTGGTACGGTATAAATTTCAGAATGTGCATCAATTTTAATTTCTACCGTTTGATTATTCATATTTTTGTGGGGGTCAGGAATCGTATGGTTTGTGAAGTGATGCTTAGGAAAAGTTGTCTCCTTTCTTTTTAAGGATGTGTGAAGGACAGAGTGGTGTGTCTTTATAATGACATACTAAAATTGTAATGGCTGATGAAGGATGTAATTAATATCCAGAACATGTCCTACTATTTGCACATTATTTATTCATTTAAGGGTTGATTAGGCAGAAAGATTTACAGAAGATTACAATTCAAGAAATATTATACTCATCAGAGTTAATTAGAGATGAATGAAACTGGGCAAGGTACTGGAAAAGCCTGTGACCTATTAAAAGGAAAGGTCCCGGCAGATTTCCCCTATATTGTTCAACCAGCCACATCTGGTTACGACCACTATATTCTTCCTGAAGTAACTCCACAGAGAGAATGAAAAGTGTCAAGAACAAACTTCTGCTTGCAATCGCACATTTTTCTGCATTACAGTATTACTTACTTGTTTACATGGTTTATGTAGAATCAACTCGTACAAATATTACAGTGAATTCTATGTCTGTGCCCCATCATATCCATAGTACCGTACCTAGAAGAATTTGCAGTAATTTATTTTCTGGCCATGAAAGCCTAAACATTCCAACTCAAACAGGCATATTTTTCTGCAAATGTTTGGGTATTCTGATATATTTTCATGGAAACATTTGACTTTTTTTTTAAGAAACATTATTTTTTCCTGTTTTCAATTTTCAGAGGTGAAGCTCACCAATTTTGTGACTACATCCTGAAGTTGGTTGGCCTAGAAGCCTAGAGTATATAAAATATGGTAGCGAGTGTTTAATCGTAAAGAGGTTTTCTCAATAGTGATTTTTAATGCCCTGGCATTGTCATTGAGGAGCAAATTTAACTTCCTAAATACTGTAACATTTAAGTTGGTCTAACACGAAAGAAATTTAATAATACTATACCTGTAAGGTTTTAGCTACCTACTAAGAAAATTAATGTGCAAATTTTGAATGGAGCTACCTAGGCAAATCTTTACACCAAAAACCAACATCGCTACCTTTTAGTGGAGAAACTAGAATTCATGTCAGATAACCTGCAGCTTCTGTGACTGATAACTATAGTTTTGTCTTGTTGTCAACAAATGTGATAGACAGGTCTGAAGCAGTTCATTATTTCAAAAACTGACTCTCTCTATCAGAAATCAAATCAGTGATTTGAGATCATGGCGATATCAGGAATGTTTGTTTATTGCATTACAACAAAGGATTTGGAAGTAATCTCATAAAGCAATAACTCCTAAATCAAAATAACTTACAATTTTATTGTTGGACAGCCAAAGGACTTAACATAATCCTCCATGGTTTTAGACAGGTGCAACGATCCATTAGTTCTGGGTTATCCCATCCCGTTAGAAAATGGAAGGATTGGGGTTTGAGGCCTAAGGATGTTGTACAACATTAACTGCAAATCACATCACCACACTGAAGACCTGGTTTGTGAAATAAGTTGGTTCATGTCCCTTCACCTGTCATTTCAAGTTAGCTTCCTTGTTTCTCATCTCAAAATGCTGAGATGGTGGCTTTCCCATAGACCACAGTCACTTCCCCATTCCTTTCTTAGCCTCTTCTACTTTCCATCTACGTTGAGGCTGCATGGATGATCCTTTTCTCTAGAATGAAAGGGCTCCATGACACTGTCAATTATGACGAAAAAGACTTTGGGAGTGAAGTACGGGGATAAAAGAAATATTCATATCCAAGAAATAAAAATAGCCAAACATATAAGCCCATTGTTTCCACAGCTACTGCCATGGTCTAGAAGTAAGCATAGCTGCCTTCTAACTGGTTGGCCCAGTTTTGAATCCTGGTTTTGCCAAGGAGAATTTAAATTTTGGCCTGTAGTCATGTGTACTTGGATGTGTGTATCATTTGTCTCATAAACTGCCTTATTGTGATGGCTGTATTAGTGTGTGCATTTATAATTTTAGGTGAGGATAGGGAAGGAGACGACTATGGCCTTACGTTAGGGGTAGCTTACCGTCTCGGCATTTACCTGCAGTAGAAGTGGAAAACCAAGGAAAACCACTTACAAGATGGCCGAGATGGGAATCAAATCACCTCTTCTCAGTTTTGCCTCACAAAGCTGAGTGTATCCCGTTCCAGCCCTCAGACCAGAATGCTAGTTGCTACACCACGAGGTGATCTAAGTGAAAAGGGATGGATTCTAATCCACCTCTTGGTCCTAATAGAAGTGAATTTCTATGGTTTCTAATTCCCCTTCCCCCCTCCCAGAATGCTCCATGCACCAAACATTCCATCTTCAAATTATTTTGCATGCCCAATTAAATGGAGTAATATAGCTCGGGTGGTGTTGGGGTAGCGCGCCTGCCTCGCATCAGGAGACCTCGGGTTCGATTCCAGGCTCCGTCAGGGATTTCAGAAACCGGCGTGAGGGCTGGAACTGGGTGTACACAGCCTCGCAAGGACAATTGAATAGCTGTCTGACAATGAGGCAGCGCCACGCTCATGGAGACCAAGATTAACGGCCGAGGGGACCCGAGGCGCTCACCACGCGTCACCACATAATCTGCAGGCCAAATGGCTGGGTGGCGATCGCTTAGTAGGCCTAGGCCCTTCATGGACTGTAGTGCCACGGGGTTTGTTTGTTTGTTTCGTTTTAATGGTAGTTCGGAGACTACGGTTTCAATAGTCTTCTTAGAATGTACAGTATATGGGTGTTAACTTTAAAAATACCCGCACGAGTCTCTCTGGAGGACTCACACATTATTACTATTACGTAAACATATCTTGCATAAGAATCATGGCCCTACTAATAATATAGTTCATCGTATCTTGGTGAGAAAAATACCTTACCTCTATGTGCATTTGCTCAAAGAACTTTTTCTTTTCTGAATTTTTATTCCATACATATTATTATTATTTTTAAAATTAATATTAGGCATCCACCTATAAATTTTAACTCAACTAAAATTTGTATTATTTTGTGTTAAGAGGGACAGATGACCTTGCTGTTCCGCCCCATAAATAACAATAAATATCCATACTATGTGTGATGTTAATGAGCAATTCTGAGAATATTTACAGCAGATCTAGATTGCAGTCATGGACCACCTTGTGGCGTAATGACTACCATTCTTGGCTGTTGCCCCAGAGGTCTGGGTTTGATTCCCGGCTCTGCCAAGGAATGTAATTCTGGTCTAAGGGCTGCAACAGGGCACACTCAGTCTCGTGAGGCACAACTGAGAAGAGGAGGGTTTGATTCCCACCTCAGCCATCTTGGAAGTGGTCTTCCGAGATTTCCCACTTCTTCTGCAGGCAAATGCTGTAATGGTTCCTAAGTTAAAGCCAATGCCGCCTCCTTACCAATCCTCACCGGAATTGCAAATACACATACTCAGACAGGCATCACAATAACACAGGTTATCAATCAAAATTCCACACTCGTCCAAGTACACGGGGCTAAATGACCACGATGTCCAGGCCCCTGAAATGAAACAACAGATTGCAGTCGATGTACAGAAGTTGTCTAACATGGTGGCCAGATCGCTCCTTAGTGCCTCTTGGTCTATTGGAATGGCTGTAACATCCGGCGCATTATACCATAGTCGAACTGTTCCTCTATTGGAGCACGAAGATTGGGATTCTCTGCCGTCACTGTCTCATGAAGCCATAGCCAGGTGGCTATGCTAATGCTTGTTGTTTCATGTAGGAGGTTGTACATCATGGTCGTCACCCCTGTGTACTTGGGCGTGAGAAGAAACCCATACAACAGGAGCAATCGAGTGTGGCAACGGGTGGGTGAGAGATTTCACAAGCTCTTCATCCAGGAACTCCTCCAACAGCAAGGAAATTGTCATGTTTTGTGGTGGGATCATGTTTGGTCGACGTACGCCTCTAATTCCTATCCACGGTAACATGACCGGTCTGGTATACAGAGACAACATCCTCAAACCTGTCGTTACAGGATTCGCTGCCACAATGGGTGAGGGCTTTACACTAGTGGACGATAATGCTCATCGAGCTAGGGTGGTCATCAGTTCCTTCAGATGCAAGGCATACTGAGAATGGAGTGGCCTGCATATTCTGCGGACATGAACAGTATCGAACATCCATGGGAAAAGATTAAGAGTGCAGTTTCGCACTGTCCCAATCCTCTAACAAACAAACAAACAAACATTCAGCAACTGATTGAAGCTGCTTTCAAAGAGTGGGATAATCTGCCCCAAACCCGGTTGGTTCGTAGTTCGGTATGCCTCTTAGTCGGCAAGCATGCCTTAGGGCTCGTGGTGGCCATACATGGTATTGATATGCCCCAACTAGAAAAAGATTGCCACTTTTGTTAAGCTTTTAGTGTTTGTCTCTTTTGCACAACATATTGTCTGTTGTTTTTCTTTGTATGCCATTACATACTACCTTACCAGGGAATTGTTACTGCTAGACGTGGAGCACGGCTGTTGTGTATACATTACGTCAGCTCGCCTCGCTATGGCTGCCGCGAGCGGTTGCTGGCCAAGAGGGGGAACGCATGCACAGTCGTACAATGAGAACACACCGCACAGCGCACGACCCAGCACGAATCATGCACACAAATGACATGCGATGAGGTTTCTCTGGCGACAACTGCACGTCTATCGCAGGAGTGTGGCTGGGCGGAGTGCATTAGTTCCGATTTCCGCCACCGGTAACAATTCGCTGGTAGGATAGTACACATAGCAAAACACTAAATCCCAATATGCAAAACCTTTTTTGGAGTACTGTTCAAGTTACAAACACTGCTAGTCACCATAACACTCTAGGGGCAGATGACCTCGAAGTTCCGCCCCTTAAAACAACAATTACATTACATTCACCACAACACTGATTATCAAATACCATGCACACACAAGTACACGGGTCATAGACCAAAGAGGTCCTAATTGGAACTATAATAATATATACAGTACCGGTATGTCAAAAAATATGGTTATATAAATGACTCCAGATTATAGCTTACCAAGAGACATACATAGGCCTACTTTGAACCGGCCTTGTTGGCCGAGAGCGCTAATGTGCTATCTCGTGCCTCGCTGGCATCGGGAGAGCGTGAGTTCGAATCCCACCTCTACCGTCCTGAAAATGGTTTTCGTGGTTTACCATTTTCACTACCAGGCAAATGCCGGGACGGTTCCTTTCAATAAATCCACGGCCAATTTCCCTCCAATATCCCTTCCCTGACCCGTCCTGAAAAGAAAAGTACATGGCCATTGGCTGCATTAATAAAATTATACATACTTTGAAACTTTAGTTTTTAAAATAAGACTGCTGTTACGACTTGAAACTGAATCCCAGCACTCTGCGCAGAGTGTGAACTGATAACACCACGATAGCCCTTTGTTAACTCTTGGGCCTAGTAACTGAAACTATGGCATGTAGTTAGGCCTCCTAATGACCAGTATTAATTCTGCTATGATGTACATGTCGCTTACAGGTACCAACTGGAAAGACCTGCCCCAGGCCTCTCCAAAAGCAACACAGCATTATGAGCCTAACATTTCTCTCATCCAGGTGTAAAAACCATCCATCGCATGGAAAACTCATCCTACATTATCTCCATTTCTGCAGAATGGGGAGAATAAGGAGTTGACATACCACTGACAAGTAAAAAGTGCGGTGCGGATAGATGGCAACTTATTAGTCGTGACGAGGTTAAAGTTAGGTCTGATTGGTGTTAAGCTATGGTTAGAGCAAGTTTAGGACTGAGCGTTTTACTTGATTGATTGGCGACACCATTGCACATATAGTGTTATTTACCAGTTATATTACTTTATTACATTCACTAGCGACAGAAAGCAAAGCAAACTTGTAGCTTCACGTGGCTCTCGTGATCATAAGCCACAGAACCTTTCTTTTTTATATTTGGAATTCGAACCACGGGATGCAACTCTGGAATTCTAACATGCATTAACCAAGAATCAAAACCCAGTCCAAAACTATAATATGACGACTTTAGGATCTCCGAATGGAGATCTGGGTGTGACCTTGGCTTCTAGGATTAAAGAAGCAGGCCTCTGTACGAAGGGTGGTTGGCCGGTTTACTTACTGTAAGCCCTGAGCTTGTATTTCAGCTTTACTTTACTTATTTTTAGGCCATCTGTAGGCTAAACAAAACAATCTACCAGTAAATGTATAGTCTATTTGTTGAATCTGAAAGCTACTTGTTGCTCCTATAATAGGCATACAAAGACGTGGAACTAATAAAGGTAATGAAAAGAGATTCCTTAGCACATGACTTACAGTACCGGTATTGAATTCTTCTTGGAACACAAGATAATGAACGGAAGTGTGAGTAGGCTAAGAAATAAGGAGTAAGAAGTAGCCTAGGCATATCATGAAATGTGAAAATAACACTGCATAATAAGGCTGTCCCCACCCATCAACATGACTTTTTATTGACTAAATAAATTCCCGGGTATTTACGTTAGGAAGCTAAGAACATTAAAAATTAACACTTATTTACAGTTTCTGTAGAAAACTTGAATTGCATTATCTCAGACTACAAAAGTTTAAGAAACAAAATCCACATTTCCCCCACACTTTTCAATATATCGTGTGTTAATTTAATCATTAAAAACATATCATAACCTTTCATCGTCACGATGCAATCACAATGCGACACCACAGGACTGGAGGAGGAATGTGGTGTTAAACATTAAATTCCACACTTCTTAGAATTAAAACACAGTAGTATTAACACTTTCTATTTTCTTGTTATTTATTTTCCTAAAATATCTGATTATAATGAGAGCTAGTGTGTTGAAATAGAGTTAAATAAATGACATAAAATATACATTCATCAATCAGCTGTTTATCATGTGGTTGTCCATAAGTTGTGCTACCTAGCGGCTTACAGGTGTATTGGTGCTCCCCCTTATCAATTGTTTTTTTGAAAATCCGTTCTTCCGGTTTTGCCGAAGTGTCCATACTGTATTGGTATCTATACTGTGCCAACAGTAACACTTTAAATACATAACATAAAAGGAACAAATCATCATCATATTTCATCGCACGTCGTCGAAGATTGACCATTATAATGCTTCAAGTACCGGAACACCAACCATTTACACTAGGCCTAATTTTACGCTGATTTCATTTACAAAATTTCAAAGATCTTAAGCTTCAATCCAACATTAAACTTTCGTTAATGCCGTAGATGTTCTGACGATCCATGGGGAATTTAATTAGGAAGCCCCCGGCTTCCTAATTCCCCTCACAAACTCCAACTATGTGAAGTTACATCTTGCTAAGTCTAAGCCATGATCCACACTCGTTATAATACTGTAATCAAAAAACAATAATCGTTGGCATGGCAGTCCAGGAATGACAAAACACGACTCATTCGCGCTGCTTAGAGAAGACGAATAATCCTAATCTGCTCTCAAGCGAGCTAGCATTCAACTAATGTCTTGGCTCCCAGTGTAAGTGTACTATTACCATCACGTTATGCGAGTACTGTCCATCAAGTTTCTTTTCAGTAGGTGACGCAACAGAGAGAGAGAGAGAGAGAGAGAGAGAGAGTGCTTAACATCGGCACAAAAACCATAGGCACAGTGAATTCAGTAATGAAACCATCCTTAGTCCAGAGGGACACAAGACTACGAGTTTTCAAAACATTAGCTCACATAATATGGAAGTGAAGCATGGACAATCCGAAAACGAGATGAAACTAGGATCACTGCTGCTGAGATGAAGTTTATGAGACGCACAGCAGGATACTCACGTTGGGACCACAAAAGGAATGAGGACGTGATGAAACCTGTATTAAACTACATAGGAACTTAAAGGAAGAACTGGAGAGACCACGTCAACAGAATGCCTAGGAAACGAGTCCCAAAGTAGATTGTACGATACCAACCAAAGGGGGTTCGATCTATTGGTCGTTCAGCTAAAAGATGGAATGAGACCGTAACAGGCCACACGGCCTAATTCTTGACTGGCAGATGATGATAATACAGTTATCTTCAATATATGCATAAGATCAGGTTTTTAGCTGGATATGCCAACTAAACAACTGTGCTGTTCTTCACAACATTTTCTGGGTACCCATTTAATCATTGAAACAATAGGTTTACTAATTATGATGTTGCCATCAGCCGCAGTGCCCAACCACACTGGGCAATTGGGAAGACGAGATGGAACAGCACCAGATATGAGTCTTGGCACATTCAATGGGAGTGTTATCACTAGACCATCTTCACAATGGAATACAGTATTCAGTCTGAAGTCTTGAACATGGAAATACAGCTCACAAACCTGCAATTTGCAAAAGCAATCGTACTAAGAAACAATCATTGAAGTTACAGTAAGTATGATTGAGTCTTTCCATGCTAAATAAACTACATTTAAATACTTTTAATGTGTGATTTTTTTAAATGACTTCCAATTTAAATATTCCTAAGAGTAACCCACACGAACACTGCAAAATTGTGCAATGTTTAATTTTTGAGTTAAGAATAATCCCTTCAAACTCTACCCTATTACTGAAGCCCCATGAGAGAAGTTTAACCAAAGCAACTGCTCCAATGGATGGGTGATCTTGTGTGGGCTAGTTCAGAGTAGTCTATAGGACCATATGTTGACCATTTAGAAATGTGAGCAGAATGTGTGACTCCACTGCCCTACTGCATACAGAGTGATTAGTCTGGTGTGTTTTGGAACTCTAGATCCATGCCGTATTTCATACTTAGAACAATGATAACATATGGTACTCCAGAATATGTTTGAGTCTTTCATAAATTAATAACCTGTGATCGTTACAGTACCTGAGAAGAGCCTGCTTGCATTAATGAACAAAAAGATATAGAAAAGTAAATGAATTAGCCTACTGTAGTGATAGTCTCCAACTTACAGGGCTACCTTCTTTCTTTGTAAATACTAATTCTGAAAGGTGGGCTGCAGTTCAGTTCCTTGACTAAGCTGCTCCCCATGTAAGACTGAGAACTCTCATGTGAAAACATGAGATCTCCACAAGGAATTAGTATTGTCGAAGGTTTTATTTTTGCTAAATTTTAATTTAACAATTTAGGTTAGGTTGGTTGAAATAAAATAATTAACAGTTTTCACCAAGTTTTGTTTAAATTCACCCTAGAAAATTAGCTGTCTTCCTGATACGAGGTTCTTCAATACAACGCTGAGAAAGTTAGCTGTAAAATATCCTGTGTATGGGGAAAGTGATGTACTTCACCACCACCCAGACACGTTCCTCATAAGATTCCCCCACACTCCCATAGTTTCGTCTGCAAGATTTTATACTCGTGGTTATTTCCTATTTTCTTCACTGCTTTGTACATAATGAATGGTCCATAGTAGCTAAGTAAAGTGCTTACATCGCCACAGTGCTCTATTACTCAATGAAGTCTGGAATATCTTAGTGAAGGTTCACCATGATAACTGACCAAATTTCTTAAAACTCAGCAGATAATTCCATAAAAATGTGTTCATTGATGTTGCATTGAACAAGAAATTGTTATGAATATGCAAATAATACAGCTAGATTCGTTTGTACAGGAAAACAAAGAAGGGAGGGTCTGACTGCTTGATATCAGAGAAACCTGTATTCAATTGTGCGATGTATCTCATTCATCATTAATGCCGCAGTTCAGAGAACATCACATTGTCATCGGATTAAGTGGATAAGTCTACATGAAAAACTTCACGAAAACAAAACAACGTAAGTTATATTTTAGAGCGAGAAAGAACCGGGAGTGTTACATGTACGCAGAAATTACATTGCAGTTGACGTAAGAACAAGGATGCCTCCGTCCGCGCCTCGGCTCCCTTGTTGCAATCAGGGGGCAACGACCAGCTGAGTTAACTGTGGGGATAGGACTTACTTATCCATACCCTTCACTATTGAGATCTGGTCGGTGCTTGGGGCTGGCAACGACTAAACGGACGAGTGCTCCAGACAGTTGGTGCGCTTTGCTTTCTCAGACAGTAACTTAGTATAAGATTTCCTGAATCATTAAAGAACAAAATTATGAATTCCTATACATATAAAAGGAAACGCACAGCTTTTATTCCTAAAAATATAGTCACGGCATTAATTGATTTTCTTAAAGAAATCTGGTCGTTGTGCAACCTTATTACCGTCCGCCACTGGTTGAGGATAATATCAAGTGAGATTATACAGAGCTTTATAACGTAGCCACGTTCGAGCAATCAGAGAAGTTTCAAGGGAAACAAAGAATCTATGCTGATGACCTAGTCCTGGGATCTCATGACATTAAAGACGGCAATACATGCGCTAGAGATATGGGCAGATGACAACGACTTACAAGTCAACACACACAAAACGGATTACATGATCTTCAGGAAAACTCAAGAACACGCGGTGTTTTACAAACAAAAACCCCTACGAAATGTAAATAGCTTTAAATATCTAGGCTTGACCTTACAAACGACAATGAACTCTGTCAGAATTCATGCAGCTACAAAAGCTATACTTGACATCAAAGCCATTACCAAATTATCCCTGAAGTCCGCCATGCTACTGCTTGAGGCCAAAATTATACCAATACTCACTTATGGGATCGAGGTAGTGTGGTACAAACTAAGCGTTTGAGATTTCCTAACACTTGAAAAGGTCAAAGCAAGATATCTGAAGGCGGTGTGTCTACAACAGGAAGGCATATCTCTACCCCTCAATTTGTGTATGTAAATTGCGCCTCATGTGACAGGGCAGCTGTATATGTTCTGAGGAAGAGTTTCTTGACTCAATGCCGAGTCACTAGGCTAACTAGCTTATTCACGAGATGGCAGCACACGCGTTAGTCTCACCCAGGCCTGCTGGCTGGTATTAAGTTGGCTGTGAACCAAGATATGATGGTGTATTCCGAGACAGGGAGAATGAGAACTGTTGTTGCAAGAAAGTGAATGGCTTCCATAGCTGAAGAAAGGAATCGCAGATATAAAACCTGCTTCAAAAGCAGTAACTCGCACTAGCCTACATGCGGTTAGTGACAGATAATAATACGCCAGACAGGTTAGAAGTGTATAACATTCAATACAATAAATGTGGTAGTTGTTCCTTCTTTATAAGGAATACAATCTACTCAATGCATTCAAGTATTGTTAATGTTATTCAAACCCCTAGTAGAAACAAGTGATCCGCCATGGATCAAGACAGATAGATTGATAGATAGATAGATAGATAGATAGATAGTTTTTTAAATTCCATTTGATCAAATACATGTATACCATACATTTTTGATATAGGACACGTCAGAATTTACATCTATAAAATAAAAGTAGTAATAGGTATATAATACTAATACTATAACTATTTATAACTTATTATAATAACAGATCTTAAGAGATACAATCTTATTGGACAACTATTTACACCTTACTCTATTATCATTATATGAAAACTTAATTCTATAAATACAACAACTTACAGCTAGGTATTACAATTAAAATAGAAAAGTAAAATATAATTATAGATTTCATCACTTCTATACGCTAAGATATTCAACTACAGAGTAAAAACAATGGCACTGCAGATAAGCTTTCAACATTCTGTCAAAGGTTTTTATTTTTGGGGCAAGTTTTATATACTGGGGTAGTTTATTGTATAATTTAACTCCTGTGTGATAAGTTCCTTTTTGATATATGCTTGTGTGTGTGTGTGTGAAATATGAATGTTTTGATTTTGTCTTGTGTTATGCCTATGAACATCATTGTTTGTTTTAAGAAAAACATCCTTATTCATTAAATACTTTTACAAAACATAATACTTTCAAAGAGACATATATACAGGGCAGAGGGAGAATGTTTAAATCATTAAACAGAGGTCTACATGATTCTCTAGTGTTTACATTTGCCCTAATTCAAATCGCCCTCTTTTGTATCCTAAACATGCTTAGTACATCTGGCGACATACCCCAAAATATGACCCCATATCTTAAGTATGAATGGAAATAAGCAAAATAAGTATTTCTTAATGTGTTCATGCTAGTGCAGGTTTTCAAAATACGTAACGCAAAGCACATCGAGTTCTGTTTAGTATTCAGATATTGTAGCCTATATGTTTATTCCATTTCAAGTCATGTTGTATCCATAGTCCTAAAAACTTTGTTTCTGATTTATTTTCTATTTGATGACCATTTAATGTTATATTGGGCCTCGCAGGATTCCTTCTCTGTATAGTATGGAAATTTAGACATACTGTTTTTTTTATAGTTGATTATGAGGCGATTATCTTGTGACCATTTGGTTAACTCTCCTGTAACGGAGTCAGCAGACTGCTGTATGACCTGTTTAGTTTCACCTTTTATTACGTGTGTTGTATCATCCGCAAACAAAATTTCCTTATGTGAATGAACGTTCTGTGTTATATCATTGATATATAGAAGGAAGAGTAGTGGGCCCAAAACCAATCCCTGGGGTACTCCAAATTTAATAATTCCCTCATTGGACAATGTTTCATTAAGTAATTTGGTTCCATCATCCTTGTGTCTCAAGCTTACTATTTGTTTACGCCTTGTTAAGTAAGACTCTATCCATTTATTAGCTAGACCTCTAATACCATATTGATTTAGTTTTGTAAGGAGGATTTTATGGTCAACAACATCAAATGCTTTCGATAAATCCAAGAATAGGCCAGTTACATGTTCCTTATTGTCAATTAATTTCAGTATACTATTAATACATTCATAAATTGCTGTCTGTATAGATTTTTCCGTTCTGAATCCATGTTGTGAGTTTGATAATATTTTATTTTTTTCTATAAAACTTATCAGTCTCCTATACATGATTTTTTCCACAATTTCTGCGATACCAGTTGGTAAGGTAATAGGACGATAGGTATCTAATTCATCTTTTGGGGTGCAAGGGGTAGATTCTCTCTATCCAAACGTCATCCTCACCTGCACGTGGTACACCCTGCTCCATACTGACGAGGCTCTGACGACCGAATAACTCCCGGGATAAGGAGTTCCCCTCTCTCCTGCCAACGGCTTATGTAAGGCGGATGAGCAGATTGAGGTTAGGGCACTCTCTTGCCCTTGAGATGGGAAACTATCTCTTAAGGCGGATGAACCAATAATGGTCAACGGCATAGAAGACCTCAACGGTGGACCAAGCGCATGAGCAACTAGTATTGCCCGAACGGTTGGGAAGGCGGATGAAGGCTGCTACAGTCCAGGACCACCAGTCGTCATAGCTTCTATGCCACTGGATAAAGGCCCTGTATCTGTCAAGTACTGTGTGTCTGTTGATGTGCAACAACATGCCCACATTAAAAGATGTCACGCACAGGCGTCTTCTAAACAACGAAGGAAGGATACAAAATCTATTCGACAATTAATCACAAGTCCTGCGGCGATCGGGGAGTTGTGACGGGAGCAGGATTGTGTTGTCTGGGAGCTCCTAGTGATGAACCGGCACGTAGGCGACGAATGTGTGATCTTCGCTTTGCTTGAGGATGGGCTGTAGAGCAATTCGTATGCTGCATTCGTGACTAAGCAGGCCTGTTTAGGATCCACTCTGCTTACCCTGAATGGGGAGGGGGCTAAAAAGGTGCCCTAAAAATAGTCAGCCTAATATCACCCGACTGGATAACCGCGTTCAGAGGGTACACCACAAGCGGTCGAACCACAATGAAAATTAATTTTGCTACATGGAATGTCCGTACTTTGATGGACAATGACACACATAATCGACCACAAAGGCGAACGGCAATTGTTGCCCGTGAGCTGAAAAGATTCAACATTCATATTGCCGCACTCAGCGAAACAAGGTTAGCCAATGAAGGACAACTGAAGGAACATGGAGGTGGCTACACTTTCTTCTGGAAAGGGAAAGACACTGAAGATCAACGTATTCATGGAGTTGGCTTTGCCATTAAGAACGAGCTTGTCAACCTTCTCGATGAACTTCCACATGGTATAAATGAAAGGCTTATGACACTACGACTTAAGTTTAAAAACAGCCGACGAGCGACTGTAATTAGTGCATATGCTCCAACTCTCACCTCTGATGATGAACAGAAGGAAGTATTTTACTCTCAACTTGATGTGATCTTGAAGGATATACCGCAATCTGATAAAATCATCCTCCTAGGAGACTTCAATGCTCGCGTTGGAAGAGACGCAGCATTATGGGCTGATGTTATTGGAAAAGATGGTGTTGGGAAATGCAATTCTAATAGGACACTCCTTCTATCCAAGTGTTCTGAACATAGCCTCGTAATCACAAACACACTATTCCGACAGAAGGACAAATTTAAGACTTCATGGCAGCATCCTAGATCAAAACACTGGCACCTACTTGATTACGTGATTGTGCGAGCAAGAGACAAGCGTGACGTACTACTCACAAGGGCTCTGACAAGTGCTGATGACTGCTGGACGGATCATCGATTAATAAGATCTGTAATGACTCTACAAATTCTCCAAAAGCACAGAAAACAGAGAAAGCACATCAGGCGCAGGGTGAACACCGAACGTTTACAAAACGTTACTGCTAAAAGGAAGTTTCATGAACTTCTGAATGAAAAGTTACCAGATAATTACCCTGAAAAGGTTGAGGAACATTGGCAAACAATCAAGTCTGCTATACTCTCAGCGTGTGAAGAATCGATTGGTTTCGTCAAGACGAGGCATGCTGACTGGTTTGATGAGAATGATGCAGAAATCCAGAATCTTATTGATAAGAAGAGGAAAGCATTCCATGCATGGCAAGCCAATCCAACTTCTATCTCCAAACAGCAACTGTATAAAGATGCAAAGGCTGAAGTGCAAAGGAAAACTCGGGTTTTGAAAAATCAATGGTGGATCTCCAAATCCCGTGAAATGCAGCATCTAGCCGAAACAAATAATACTCATGCTTTCTTCAAAGCAACAAGAACTATATATGGGCCACATTATCATGGTTTGAATCCTCTGCAGTCTAAAGATAGCACGGAACTTCTTAGAGACACAAACTCCATTAATTCCCGTTGGAAAGAACATTTTGTAGAGCTACTCAAGAGGGACACACAGGTTGATAATAACATTTTCACCCGACTTCATCAGAGACCTCCTAAAGACCACCTTGATGATCCTCCGCCTCTATCAGAAATTGAATCTGCCATCAATCAGCTCAAAAACAATAAAGCATCAGGCATGGATGGGATTCCTGCTGAGCTCTTTAAAGTAGGGAATACTACTCTAGTTCATCACATACACCAACTCATACTTAAAATATGGACTACCATTACCATACCTAAAGACCTAAGGGATGCCTTGATAATAACCATCTTTAAGAAAGGTGATAGGGCACAATGTGGTAATTATCGAGGTATATCGTTGCTTTCTGTTGCTGGTAAAATCCTGGCCAACGTCTTATCCAACCGTTTGAAGCCGTTGGCCGAAGAAATACTGCCTGAAACTCAGTGTGGCTTTCGACCTAATCGAAGCACAACTGATATGATCTTCTGTGCTAGGCAGATGCAGGAGAAATCAAGAGAGCAAGGACGCCCTCTATATATGGCTTTCATAGATATTGTTAAAGCATTTGATTCGGTCAATCGAGAAATGCTATGGAGGATTCTTGCCACACTTGGCTGCCCCCCAAAATTCATTCAAATTCTTCGATTACTACATGACATGGGCGCCCATAGGATTTTTTCCAGGGTGGGGCCAAGTAAATATTTTCGTTTCATTGCCCCTCCCCCCCCACACACACACAAAAAAAGTTTCATTTCTTACTTACTTCTTCATGATACTCATTATTTGACTGCTCTGAAACCATTGGCTACTTTGTGGCAAGTTTGGGAGGAATGTTTTCTTTGAGTTTTTGTCCGTTAACGTTCGCTTTTCTTCGTGATTCAACGTCGTAATGTTCAGTTCTTAAAAACAGGAAAAAACTAGTGGTATCGACAAAAATAAAAATCAAGTACCGTAGTTCATTAAAATGGTATCGTTAATCCAGTTCGCCAACTTTCTAAATAACTGGATATATTTTCACATGATCCCAAATCACTAAGTTAAACTGTGGAAATATCCCAACATCTGAATCAGACAATTATTTAAATAGCACTGTTTCCAAATACGGTAGGCTACGGTATCTAGTTTGTACTGGCCATTACAGCAGATCGTCACGTCTTTCCTCTTCTAAACAACCAATCGGAAATACTTCGCATTGCTCTTACTAGAATCATGAAACACTTGTAGTTAACGAACTGATAAACTCGAGCCTATGGTTTTTGTAAAAATTAGTTTTGTCAATAAAATAGATTTCGCCTGATTATTAATAACCACTAAATAAAATGGATAAAAACCACTATATCACTTACTTCTTAATACCATTATTCGCATTCTCGACTGAAACAAGAGGAATTGTGATACAGGAATGGTGATACGAACGTAAACAAACCATTTCTTTCAATTTGTAATTGAGCCTTATGCTCAAGCTTTTCTCTGTTTATGAAAATAATAGACGATAAAATAAAACTAACAGATATCGTACAATTCCGTTGAGTTTTATAAAATAACAAGTTATATATTTCGCCGTATTATTGTACCTGTGACGTAAAAAATATACTGTCTAACCAATCTAATACAAATACTTTTTGAGTTTTTAAATTTATGTGTTTTAAGGCTACCCTTGAAGAGGGGAAAATTAACCTTTTTATATTCAATAACTGGCATTGTTGTAAATGTAAACAGGTTTAAACTTCATCTCTTGTACTGGACTGTGAGTGAAATTCTGGTTTATGTTATAACGTGTCATTAGGCGAGTGTGTATATGTAATGTTATTTCAGAGTACCGATAGCGTAGTTTTGAGATGAGTGCCCCGGAACATGAAACATGATACGTACGTGGTATTTCCCTGAAGGTAGTGTTGAAAATATCATAGGCCTACTAGGGATGGCTGCTGTCAGCGTCGGCAATCAAATTTCGAATATTTAGGTAACCAGTCGTCATCGTGGAGCTTAAATTGAGGTACTCAACTACACAGATGGACTTAAAGATCAAATTACTACATTCTGTCCTTTCTTACAATGCATGCCACGATGGATTTACGTTGCTGCCCCCGACTTGGAATATGCAGATTTATTCAAGTTGTAACCTTCCCAGGTCACAAGAGATCGAACCCTTACTTTCGGGACGTACGATTTTCATAATCGTCCACATATTTTTATTTGATGCCTTTTTGTGTTTTATAATTATGTAATGAAGTGTATAATATTATGTGATTTATTTCCGATTAATTTGTTTAGGTATTAAGGAATTGTAATTAACAGGATCTGAGTCTAGTTGTATGTGAATATTTTAACATTGGAATAATCTTCAGTCAGAGAGTCTGGAATTGTGTGCAAGAACCAGGAAGTAGGCTTGTTGTCGCCTGGGTTTTTCTCTCGCAAGCTCAAGTGCATGATGACTCATGCAGGTAGGAGGCTTGGCAACCCTGTGCTAGGGGTGTGTCTAGGGTATTTTGAAGACCAAGAAGGCACTCCTTATATGGTAATGTTTTGTTTTGATTGGCTGGACTCGTGAGGGAAGCCAGGTAGGCCAGTGATTTGTGGAGGGGAGATGAATGTTATTAGGACTTGACGAAGCTGTGAGGGCGACTCATTCTTAGGACTCCGTGGGGAGTAGTACTCAATCTTTGGACCGCGTGTAGGGCGGTGTACTCATCCTTTGGACTCCGTGTGGAGTGGTTCGTATTCTTGGTAAGACTCCGTGAGGAAGTGGAACTTGTATTTTGGACTTGTGTGTTTTTGGTGGAGAAGGAAGGTATTTCAGACGATCACAAGTTGGTGTTCGATGTGCAATTACTGAGTTGCTGGCTATACATTCTCAAGGGAATTATGAGCCTAGTTTCAAACAATTAGTCTAGATTGTTTGTCTCGAATCGCATGAAGTATTGTAAACTGACGTCTGTTTACCGAAATTCTGAGACCATAGCGGTAAATTGTTATACGACAAATACTAGTAAAATATGCTATGTATTAGTAAACTCAGGAACGAACTACATGCGATAATCCATCTCACTGATTTAAAGCATCTTTGTATAATCAGATCCACGAAACTAGATAAATCGTTGGATGCTGACCATCAAAGTAATAATATACATAATGTTCATAGTTGAGAGGCTTGCGTGTGAAATATATAGTAATTGTGCTGCGAGTAAGTAGGAGTGATTCTCTGGGAGCAACTAACCCCCGAATCAGTAGAATTAAGTCGTCACAGCTGAAGCCAATGCCTGGAAGTACCAGTCATCATTATTTCCGAGGGTCATCAATATGTCATAAGTGTGCCTGCGTGAATATGATAGGGAGTGTTAGACAGTCTGTACGACGGGGATCCTGCGAAGTGTATTTCAAGTCTGGTATCAGAATACATGGTCAATTTTACCAGATCTATAGTGCTTGTATTTATGAGATAACCAGTGTAGTTAGGAGTGAATGTTTATTGCTGTTGTTCATACTGTACAGGTGTTTAACCCTCACGCAACACGTGAAGCCGAGCAGTTACAAAGTTTCCATAACATATGAGGCTGTTTCTTCGCCTGAGTGTGTATTTAACTATGAGTGGCATACACTATAAATATGCGTTTGCTTAAATTACAAATTTAAAAAAATAGTACAAAGAATGTAGATTAAATTTTATCAGATATCATACACAACCAATGTGCAAAAACAATTATTTAAATACCGGTACCAAGTTTGGAATTTCCTCATTGGTACAAATTCACATTCATGTCAGATCAACAGCAAGAACACCAAGGTGACTAAGGCGATCCTTTCATTTATGTCCTTAAATAATCATCAATGCCAAAGTATTTTCTCTTGTCGAGGGCCTAAACTTAATCAACTTGACGTTTAATGACCAAGCAGTTTTGTACAGTTTTCCAGAATATTTTCCGTCCCTAAAACCTGCCGCCTTAGCAGTTGCAAGTTTGTCCCCCCGGCAATACGGGTCTGAATATAGTAAATTATCCAATATTGTAAGCACGACCTTACAGGACCAGTGTTTTACTAGTCAGCATAGAAAAGCTTATTTTAGGAGTTAAGAAACGCTATCGATGTTGCAATGTCTAAAAATATCTCCAGAACGTGCTTTTCATATCGACACTGCCGAAGTGAGGGGGAAAAAGTAGTAGCCACTCAAGATAGTGATAGGGAAATATACGGTATTTAACACTAGGCATAACCGTATTGAAATTTGGAGCTTACATAGATATTAGGCCCCTTTAAACATCAATTATCATCATCATCATCATCCATTGGTGACAGAGCGCATGGCATCATTAGAACCATATTTTTATTTAACAATTGTAAATACATATTACGTCAGCAACATTACAGAATTTTGTTATTGTAACAGTTGTCAGTTGACTATTTGTAACTTCCATTTATGAAATAAACTGGTGTGACAATGAACAATCTTATTTCAACATTCTCGGAAATCCAGGCCCCCTAAGGGCGCCCACGATATTAACCCATGCATGAGTACCAAATGGCCGAACAGACCCACTTAAAGCTTGAATATTCTAAGAACAATTCTTAGTCAGCACCCACAAACTGAGAGTAATCAACATGCAAAATTTCAGTTTCATAGCCCTTGTGGTTACAAAGATACGATGAATAACGAGTATCTCCTTTTTGGATTATACAGGGTGTTTTTGATATGATGGAAGTCCTTTACACTGGTGATAGAAGATGGTATTCTAAGCAAATATCTTCATGAAATTAAGTCGGATCTTAATTAGTGTAGGTGGAATTAAATAACAAAAATCATCGATCAATATCTTGGAAACGGGCTTTCACTTCGTTCCCCTCAGCAGCAGAGCTGACTTCTCCCCGTCACCCTCCCCTCCTACGCTGAGGAATGTTGACCAGAGTCTGCAGTTGAGTGACCTCCTCGCCTTGTCTGCCAATGGCATTGAAATACACAAACCGAGCCTATGAACAGCTGATTCACACCTTCATGGGGAGTGGCTACATGACTAGTGATTGTGGATCTGTCTAGGATTTTGCCAGCTTCATGGACTATGCATAGAAAATAGAAATCCTTAAGATTTGGTAAATTAATTTAAGGAACTGTTGGTCTATCTTTGTGTGAAGATAGTGGAACAACTCTAATAAACATATTAATAATACTAATAATAGTAGTAATAGGCTTTTGGACACACTAACTTCTTTTATGTGTCTTTTTGGTAGGACGAGTTGCCAGACTTTAATGTACGTAGGATTTCTTGCATGTGCCATGAAATCCATGAAGATGATCGTATTAGATCCCATTCATTTACTACATGACTGAACGTAGATCGCACCCTCGGGAAGGTTAGCACTCTACCACCAGAACTACACATGCTGACTCTTATTATTATTAGACTATTATTATTATTATTATAACACTGTATTATAACAATGTATTTGTATTTTATTTTCATTTTCGTGTATTTACATATGTATTTACATTGTTGATGGACCAATAAATCAACCCTCCCCCCCCCCCTCTCCAGTTAATGGCCACCCTAGGGCTGGAGATGGGATGGGACAATTCACAATATGAACATGTGGTACCGTACTAGTATTAAATCTTGGAAGTAGTTTTCCATGGGTTCCCACTTCTACCCCAGGCAAATGTCGGGATTGTTCCTAACTTAAGGCCACGGCCGCCTTCTTCTCAATAATCATAACCGCTGGCAGTGCAACCCATGAAGGGCCCAGGCCTACCAAGCGACCGCTGTCCAGCCATTTGGCCTGAAGATATTAGGGTGACGCGTGGTCAGTGCATCGGGTCTCCTCGGCCATTAATCTTGATTTTCCTGACTCGGGCACTGCCTCACTGTCAGACAGCTACTCAATTGCCCTCACGAGGCTTAGTGCACTGCGTTCCAGCCCTCACGTCAGTTTCTAATATCCCTGATGGAGCCAGGAATCGAACCCAGGGCCTCCAGGTGAGAGGCAGTTGCACTGCCCCAACACAACAGGGCCGGCGCCTTCTTCCAAATCCTCACCTGAATTACAAATACCCACATTACTACAGAAACCACAAAACACAGGTTATCACACAAATTCTACCCACACCCAGCTACATGGGGCTAAATGACCAAAATCGCCAAGCCTCTCAAACAAAACATCAAGTATTTTACTTCCGTCCTAAATGCCTAGTTCTGAACAGACTACGGGATGTCAGAATTTTGTCACACTGCATTTCATTAAGTGAATGTTTTTAGTATTTTCAGAAACTAGTCAACAGAAGGTCCGACACGGACGCCATGATACATCAGGGCTGAGTATCGAAATTATTTTATAGATGAACATCAATCAATGAATTCCACACTTACAAAGTAGGCTACACAATACTACCGGTCCTAACGTCCTAAGCCATTGCGTGCGTTGTCAACAACAACAACAACAACAAGAACAAAGGCAATGCACATTTTCTTACGAGACGGTAGCGCTTATCCTCATAACAGCTGATAGCCTACCACCCCTCAAGTCAACCGGTAAGGTCAATGCTCCGATTACGTAACAACTTCCCCTTCGCGCGTCGTCTCTCCTGGCTCCGCCTCGTTTACCCCAGCCTGCCGCACCACTTTCTGCCTGATAAGTTTCTGAAATAACTAAAAACATTGACTTTTTAATGATTAATTATCAATTTCAAGATAGGTGACAAATTTTTTACCTAGGAAGCTTAGAATAGTCTCTTCTATCACCAGTGTAACGGACTTCCATCATATCAAATACACCCTGTATATATAATAATATAAGATTGCATTACTTACCTTTAAATTGAATATAAATAGATTCGTAGACGAAGTACACAAAATTAATAAATAATACTGTCGGCACACACAGACACAGTCTAGGCGGCCGTTCATAGTCAACACAATACACACGAATGGAATGTAGGCTACGCGCATATAAATTACAATATTCCTTTGTAATATTACTCAAGTGTCTAATTTAAAGCGAAAGCACACCAGAACTATTGCATAACTGACATAATATGTAGGATGATTTTAACCTTCCGGTGGGTGCTACTGATCTTATCTCATATTCGTCAACTACCTTACAGAAGTTACGTCTTTCCACATGACATTCAAATCCATATCGGCCAGTTTGTCAATGACCCTTCTACACATTTTCTGTTGTTGCAAAAGTGATATGCGAGGCAGATCGCGCCTGATCGAGCACCATTAAGTAATAAACTATGTAGAGAACGAATGAGTGTTTCACTAATTGAAGCAAAACTATTCTTCAACAAATATTGTAATTTTTAAAATTCAGATTTCTGAGGTGTGCCAGACGGGCTTAATGCGCCCACTGCCACCATACATTATTTAATGTTTGGCCTGTCAGAATGTTAAATATCTGAAGTATTTATATTTAGTACAAATTAATTAGAATACTGTAAGCACTTTTGCAAAAAAAAAAAAGTTGTTCTCAGTCTGATTTTCATATCGTTTTATTTTTCAAGGATCCAGGGGGGGGGGGCATGGCCCCCCCTGCCCCCCATATGGGCGCCCATGCTACATGATGATATGAATGGCACGGTCCTTAACAGCAATGGCCCTGGAGAGCCATTTAAGATTACAACGGGTGTCAAAAAGGGATGTGTGATTGCCCCCACACTCTTTTCAATATATGTTAGTGTTGTACTAAATTTGGTCCAAGAAAAGATTCCAAAGGGTGTAGAAATTATATCCAGGACAGATGGAGGTTTATTCAATCTCAACAGATTACGTGCAAAAACTAAAGTGTCAGCTACATCCGTTCTTGATCTCCAGTATGCTGATGACAATGTCATCTTAGCAAATTCTGATGAAGATCTTCAAACCACCCTGAATGTGTTCAATGAGGCATACAGAAGCATTGGTCTGGACATAAACACCAATAAAACACAGGTTCTTCATCAGCCTATATCACATGACAGGGCTACTGCTCCTGCTATCATGATTGATGGACATAAACTAAAGAATATAGATAATTTTCCCTATTTGGGTAGTCACCTATCAACAAATGCGAACATTGACGCTAAGATTCAACACCGCCTCCAATGTGCCAGTGCAGCCTTTGGTCGTTTGCTCGTTCGCGTGTTTGACAACCACGACATTAGCATTCTAACAAAATCATACGTTTATCAAGCTGTTGTAGTTCCCACTCTGCTTTATGGCTGCGAAACCTGGGTTACTTACAGAAGGCCAGGCGCGGATTCAAGGGGGGGGGGGGGGTCACGGGGGTCATGACCCCCCCAAACGGAAACCAATTTTTTTTTTCAAAGTCAAAAAAACGAAAACACAATTACCAGACAAATAAAACACAACGAATTTTAACTGAAAAACAGTTTTTTTTCTTCATTTAATCAATACTGAATTATCTTTATTGGAATTATTATGTTCTGTTACAACTGTACATATTTACAACTTCTAACCTCTTGTATAAAAACTATTAGTTATACAACAAAATCAACTCGTCTATTTTGTTTAGCAAACCTTGTGATTACCGAATCGATGTTTATAGTGATGTCACGTTGAATGTGCAGTAATGCACGGATAGGAAACTGGGGCTTTTTTTTTCGCACCAAAAATTTTTGCCGACGTCCAAACTGCAAGCTTGGTTGGCAATTTAAGCTGTGACTTTCTCCCTCTGTCGGTACCAACTCGACTTGCCGAAACTGTTACGTACCTTGATCCTCTTCTCGAAGCTCGATGTAAAAGTCGCAAAACACGCCGTTGCAATTTGTACGAATATTTTTGGTGCGCTAAACGCATCAAATTTCTATCCATGAAGCTTGCAAAAAAATTGGTCTGGTTTTTTACGTTTGGTTATTTTGTGATTGCGTTTTTAATGATACCATTTTTCTTAATAATTTCGATTCTCAACCCCCCCCCCCCGCCCGCCCTCCCCCCCCCCAAGCCAAACTCTAGATCGATTCTCTGACCCCCCCCAAAACCAAACTCTAGATCCGCGCCTGCAGAAGGCACCTCGTATCTTTAGAAAAATACCATCAACGATGCCTTAGGAGAATTCTTGGTATTAAATGGCAAGACCGGCGCACTAACACAAGTGTTTTAGAGGAAGCTAGCACTATTAGTATAGAGGCTCTCATTATAAAACACCAACTTCGATGGACAGGACATGTAGTTCGCATGCCTGAGTCCCGCCTCCCAAAACAAATCTTATATTGCCAGGTGAATGTCGGTCAGAGAAAGCAGGGTGGGCAACAAAAACGCTACAAAGATGTTCTGAAGACCAACTTGAAGAAATGTCAAATTGATACAGGTAACTGGGAGGCTGTCGCATCCGACCGATCAGAGTGGCGCCGCAACGTCCATCAAGGCCACTTGTACTTCGAACAAGAGAGAAGAAGGCTTCTGGCTGAAAAAAGAAAAGCCAGGAAAGAGCGCATGATTCGCAGAATGATCAACCCCCAAGATCCATTGGCTGCTCAAGACCTTGTGTGCCAATATTGTGGAAGAGTCTGTGGTTCTCGGATCGGACTGTACAGTCACCAAAAAACTCACGCAATATGATTAGGCCTAATGTTGGATTACAGCGAAGATTTACATAAATGTAACTTGGAAGACAATCATACTCGTATCACGAGTGATAGCCTAAATAATAATTCATCTTTTGAACCGTTTTTGTGCACTGGAATTACTTTTGATCACTTCAAAATATCCGGGTAAGTTCCTGAGAGAATTGAACTTTTTATTAAGTGTGTAAGTGGATTTATTATATTTTCTGCACATTCCCTTAAAATTGCATCTGGGATGCCATCAATGCCAGCACAAAGTTTATTTTTTAGCTCTTTTATAACTATTCTTACCTCTTCACTTGTGACATGATTTATAAATAAAGAATCACTACATATATTTATTTTATTATTAGAATTTAGTGTATTTACCTGTGATTTATTTAATAATTTTTGTGGAATTTCCAGAAAATAGTCATTGAAAGTGTTTGCTATTTCCTCTGGATTATTTATCACTTTATTATTTCTGGTCAGTGTAATGTTCCTTTGTATTTTAGCAGATTTTCCAGTTTCTTTCTTTATCACGGACCACATAGCCCTGTTTTTATTAGATGATTGGGAAATAAAATTATCATTATGCATTTTCTTTGCTAGTCTTATTACCTTATTTAATATGCTAGTGTATTTTTTGTAGTATAAATTGAATTCAGGTGTTGTGCGGTATTGTTTACATAATTTGTGTAGAAATTTCTTTCTTTGACATGAATTTATAATCCCTGTTGTTATCCAATTGCTAGTTTTGTTATTTTGAACAGTTCTTCGTTTAAAGGGGAATGCTATTTCAAAATAGTGTTTTAGGGTACTGTTAAATGCATTAAATTCATCATTTACATTTTCTAGTTCATACATTTCTGACCATGTTTCCTTATTTAATAAGTCATTGAAATATGTAACATTTGTTTCAGTGAATGACCTGCACTTTGATTTTACTCCATTATCATTATTATTGATTGTTTCGGGTACTTCAAAACTCGGTATTTGTCCATGGTGGTCACTAAAACCCGGACAATAGACTTCTATTGAATGGTGATATTTATCTGTATTTAAAAAATTGATCAGGAGTGGTTTTACTAAATTTTGTTATTCTTGTTGGGGTATTTACTGTAGGTTTCAGTCCATAGGAAATTAGTAACTGTGTTAATAATTCACAATTTCTATAACATTTTAAGATATCCACATTTACATCCCCACAAATGATTATATCGAAATTTACTTTGCTCATGTTATTGAGTAACAATTCTAATTTATCTATAAATAAAGGAAACTTTCCTGACGGAGAACGGTATACGCATACAATTATTAACTTAAACTGCTGTATTTTTACGGCAGAGAATTCAAAATCCTGTTCCATAATTAGATAATCATAAGCTGTTAACTGTTCATGATCTAAATTATTTCTTAGGTAGATACAAGTACCACCATGGCTAATATTAGTTCTAGAGTATTTACTAGCTTGTATAAACCCTGGGAATTGAATTAATTCGAGTTGTTCCTCTTTCAGCCAATATTCTGAAATACATAGTGCTGAAATGTCTTTAAGTTCATTTTTAAGCAGATTTATGTAATCAATTTTATTATAGAGAGACTGAACATTCTGGTGGTAAAGTTTAAATTTGTTACTTTTGCAAGCTTGTGTTGGTGATTTATTTACATTCTTCTTTAATCGTATCGGCCAACTAAGGACCACGTTATTTCAACTGGCTTCTCTGGGCTTTGATCTTTGCCCAGTGTTCCTTCATACGTTGCCGGTGTTGCCCTTTTCTTTCTTCCGTCCAAATCTTTCCCGTCTTCAACTTCGGTTTTTTCCTAAAAACCCTGGTGGTCGTGTAGTTTCTTCCTGAGGGAATTGCGTTCTTGAATATCCCCACAGGTAATTTCCATCTCTTGCAGGTCACTTTCCACCTCTCCGAGCCTTGCTGGCTTGGTCTTCTTATTTTTAAAATAGTCAAAGATCCGGTTCGTCAATCGTGTGGGTTTCATTCTAAGCAAGTGGCCATAAAATGCAATACTCCTTTTCCTCATTACATCAGAGATCTTCTGGACATGAATATACAGCTCATAGTTATGCCGCCGTCTATATTCACCGTTGTCTTTAATCGGGCCAAGAATTTTCCTCAAGATCTTTCTTTCCTTGATCTCCAATTTTTCTACCAGGCCTTTCTTGTTCATGGTGAGGCATTCCGCTGCGTACAGAGCCTCTGGTCGTATGACAGTGCAATAATGCCTAAGTTTTGCGTTCAGGGATATTGACTTTTTGTTGTAAACGTCCTTGGTGAGTTGGTACGCCATTTCCATTTTGTTTATGCGCGAAGTGAAGGTTTCTTTCTCACATACGTTGGGTTCTACCCACTCGCCAAGATATTTAAACTTATCTGTCCGTTTGATTTTCCCCTGGTTTACTTTTAGTTCCCTTGGTGCTGGCTTGATGTTAGTTATGAAATGTGTTCTCTCCAAAGAGATCTGAAGACCAACTTTTGTTGCCTGTACCTGCAGCTGGTTAATTTGTTTTGTGGCCATATCTAAAGAGTCGGAGAAAATTGCAAGATCATCTGCAAAAGCTAGGCAATCAATAGAAAGGTTCATGTTCTTGTAACCCAGTCGTACTCCATTTTGGACTCCATCGTTCATTTCTTTGCGCCACTCGCGGATGACTTTTTCAAGTGCACAGTTGAAGAGCAGGGGTGAAAGCCCATCTCCCTGCCTAACTCCTGTCTTAATTTCGAAAGAGTCTGAAATTTCTCCTCTGAACTTGACTCTGGAGGTTGTGTTAGCTAAGGTCTGTTGAATGATTGCCCTGGTTTTATTATCCAATCCAAATTCCTTTAGAATTTGAATAAGAGCTATTCTATCAATCGAATCATAGGCCTTCTTGAAGTCGACGAAGGTTACCACAAATTTCTTGTTCCTTTGCTTCAGATAGAAAAGGATGGATTTCAGATTCATAATTTGTTCGGCACATGAGCGCTCTTTCCTGAACCCTCCTTGGTACTCTCCTAATTGTGGATCAAGTTGTTGTTCTGCCCTAATCTGCAGAGCTTTTGAAATAATTTTGTAAGTTATCAGTAGGAGGGAATTTATTATTATTATTATTATTATTATTATTATTATCATAATTGTTATTATCATTTTTGCTAGATAAATCCGAAATACCATTATTCCACTCAGTTAAATTTGACATCGAAAGATCTGAATGCCAAACCTCACGTTTGGCTTCTTTTACAAGTTTCCCTGCTTCCACTCTAAAGATATGACTGTTGAACTATTCTTACCATTTGAATTTACAATTTTGCAGATTTCATCACTAAGATACTCTTTTCCTAACCTATTTAAGTGTAGGCCATGTCGAGTGTGGAACTTCCTGTCTAATTTATTTACATCTATAATTTGGACATTTGGAAAACTCTTACAAATTTTACGAATTTTACCATTTGTACCCTCTATTTCTACATTTACACATGATTTGGGAATTAAATCGTATCTCTGCGTAATTTTTACAATAATGACATTTGTGTTAAGCATGGATGGCAATGTACCCTTTAAATCTTTGATTACATTTTTACTCTCATTTCTATAGATGTCGTTTGCTCCAGCGATGATTACTGCATAGACTTTTGAAGTGAGGGTTGCACACTCTCCTATCATCTCGTTCGTGACCGCTGCAATGGGTGCTCCTGGCTTTACTGTCGAAGTGACCTCCATTTCTCCGCTTCTCTCCAATACGCTTGCTGCTACATCTCGCCCGTGACTGTCCGCAAATATCCGCATCTTCCTGGATTTTCTCTTTATCACTTTCTTCTTTTCTTCTTGAAGAAAGCCATCATTTTCTTCGACGAGCGCTCCAAATGAATTTGAGACGGGAATTTCAGTTACATGTACCGGTACTCCATTTATAGGCCTAGGCATATTCAATCTTACCTTACCAGCAACCACTTCGGACCAAGATTCCTTGCTTTCCTCTCTGTTTCCTTTTAATTTATTCAACTCTTCCATTAACTTAGTAATATCTTCCTTTAGCAGCTTTATAATTTCATCTTTTGAGGACAGTTCGTTTCTCAGGTTATGACATTCCCATGACGGTACCGGTAGGCCTACATTACGACAATCGGTTTCACTTTTCTCCTCACTCAATTTTACCTGAGATCTTGTGATAATTTTATTTGCATTTTTTACTTTTATTTTGCACGACGAGCATAAATCCATAACGGTTACACTACCTGACGAGACACTAACACTGTTTACTGTCGTCATACTAGAGATCTAAGTTAGCCTTGATATTTACACCAAATTACACTAAATTTATGT
Source organism: Meconema thalassinum (assembly GCA_946902985.2). Lineage (NCBI taxonomy): Eukaryota > Metazoa > Arthropoda > Insecta > Orthoptera > Tettigoniidae > Meconema > Meconema thalassinum. The sequence goes on along the minus strand of OX336392.1, from coordinate 2,781,658 downwards.
TAATTATTACTACCTAAAAGAATTAATCTAATTACCTACCAATAAAGAAGATTGTGAAATACGTGTATCTTCCAATCGGATGAAAACTCGTAAAAGCACCACTGCTCTACTTGGTTCAAACAGTGATTGAAGAAGTCACCGATCTTTGGATACACGTTCCCACAACTTAGTTTAAGTTTATTAAATTATCAATAAGAATTTCTAAATACTATCAATATTCCATATTTCACTTGACCTAAGGAATGTAACTTTATAGATTTTAAACCTCTGTTATAATATTTTATCACTTTTATCAAATATTTACACTAGCTGCTATTTCACTACACTTTCACTGTGACGCCATCTTGCCGCAGTAGTCTCAATCTATGGTCAACTGCTAGAACAGAGATGTATAACATGACGGATTAGGTATCTATGTAATGCCTTAACTGACCACTAATTACAATACAGTCCACTTCTTTCCACCTTTAGAGCTATTCCAATTCCAACGGACATTGCTAAATTGCATGGTCCATCGGACCTGGGTACATTCGTACATACACATGGAATTGGTACTCCGGGCCACACACACAATTACACAAATGGTCCTCCTAGGCTGGATATACCGTAACACGGTGCTTGGAGTTTCTAAATACACTCGCTCAAGGCTCGTATACGAACTTGCTAGAGAGCCCTTCTTCTCGCTGCCATCTACGAACGAGGTCAATAGAAGACCGAACCCTGAAATGAGAAGGTATTTGGATGGAGTTCTACTCAACAGAGTCTGAATAAAAGCGAACCAAGACTCACTTGCTGTGCATGGCTACCACCACTTCATGTATAAGACGAAATGCTTCCACGAACCCAACCTGATGTACATCTGTGAATTCTGCGACCAGAAATGTGAACGCTACGAGTACCATGCGATTAACTGCACAACACGTGGGAAATCCATCATTGACTTCTGAACAAACTGATAAATACACATCTTTTGTAATTAGCACAATTTGTGCGCATTTGTAACTAATAAAAGAATACAGCTTATCTTTGTTTTGATTTGGACCTCCAATGGAATTTTGTAATCCTTTAGTTATTCTTTTTGCCTCCTAAATTTGCACTATTTGCACTTGCAACATGTCATAAATTAACGTGTCGTTTAGGTCAGTTTTCTTCTTGAAAGCAGTTCTCATATTCAATTCAAAAATATGTCCTTCTTATATACGCAATTCTTCTTCCTACCGCAATTCTTCTTAACAATAATACTCTTCATATCGTATTACCAAAGTTAAATAGTCAAAATCCTAAAATATTAAATTCAAATATACATAAAATATCCAAAAGAAAAGCGAAAGGTGCATTCATAATCTAATCTAAATCTTCGTAGAACAAGTAGCTAAATATGAAAGATCAACATATCTAAAACTACCGTTCACTTCAACATATAAGAAAATATGGAGAAAAGGCTAGTCCATAGATACCTCTAAATCTACTGTCTGCATACTGAAAGTCTTCCCAGCTACCTTATGATGGTTCTCGAAGAACGTGCATATTTGAATACGCACAACCATACCAGCTTCAAACGGCGCATCGTTTCCAAAATACCATCGACTTTCCTGGCATCGAACTGGGGAACAAGAACTCCTTCGCCCCGCTTGTCCTTCCCTGGATAATCCACAGCCTCTCTTATGGACAACCCTGGATCTCGTTCGTTGTGATTGTAGACTCGTGCTCTCTTCTGTGAAGTTCTCTCAATGTGCAACAGCATTCCGTCTCAGAGTGATACCTTCGCTTTCTTCATGGTATTGGAATGTATAGTTCTCATACACGTTAAATTAGCTAGTTACTCATGATATTCTTCTCCACTCTGTAGGTTACATTCCTTCGATGATTTAGCAATCCATAATGGCAGATTTATGTAACTGCACGATTATTCCTCCTGACTTCACTTTCTATAACATGAATAAACGAAGAATAGTGTCTGTATTGGAATGCTTTTCACTGCGATGTAATGTTTACGAAGTTCCACTGTAGATATTAGTAGTTGCAATTCTCACAGTGATAGAATAAAGAACAACACTCCCGTATACTATGCACGCGTAGTATTACAAACACTAAGTTCCTTCACGTCGCTTTGTGTAGCGTAGATACTGCTTAAGGCACCTCACTGTTTATACATCTGAATGTACTTTACTAGTCGAGTACAAATATCGATCTGCTGTGTCTGCTCTGGTCTCGAACCTGCAACTGTCTCAGATTATCCCCACTCCTCCGGTGATATATCGATGTAAATCGCTGTCGAACATATAGCTGCATTCCAGGCAACTCACAGCCTTCTATGGTGTAAAAACCTCAATAGAAATAGCTTTACATGAGGCATGTTAATTTTCAGTACAATTCAGCCTCTGCATAGGCTACTCTGTAATTTATATAAGATCGCCTTCTGCGTGAATAGCTCGATAAAACTCCTTTACTGCTGTCTACAGAATGATGACCTTGCCTGAATTCAGCATGCACGTGATGTGTCTGTAGCCTTGGATTGAACATATGGTGTCTTGCGGGTTAGTCTCAGCTCCCCTAAACCAGGTCGAGTAAGATTTACGTAACAATTCTCGCGACGCAACTCTGGGTGAATATAACCATACCAAATCGCTATAAATTCATCAGGAAAATACTGGCACAGTACCATCCCGGCATTTGCCCGAAGACGAAGTGGGAGACCACGGAAAACTACTTCGAGGATGGCTGAGTTGGGAATTGGCCCTCCTGTACTCATTTGGACCACCCGAGGCTGAGTAAACCCCGTTCCAGTCCTCATACCGGCAGAGCCGGGAATCGAACCGCGGGTCTCCGGGGTGGCAGCTAAGCACGCTAACCACTACACAACGGAGGCGACTGTCGCATTTTAACACCCTTAAATTCCTTCAGACTATCATTAATAATTGCCATGCTAACATTCGTCCCAAAACCCATCTTTGAAACCATGCCGTAACCTAATAATAATAGTAAGTTGACTATCTGGGCAGGAACACCACTTAACTTAGGTGACTTCCTCAGTTCCCTCCCTCAAACCAGATTTAAGTTTCTTGACATAGCTGGTGTTCGAACCCGGGGAGCATTGTACTAGGTAAAGAACGTACATCATGTTTGGAAAAGGAAGAACTCATATTCACATTTATTACTCACGATCATACTCCTCATCTGTACTGAGTACTTGGTGTTCAAAATACGTTTAGCTTGCGTACTAGCAAGGACTAGAACATATGCCATAAAATAGCTGAGTGCAGGCAGTCATTTGCATGTAGCGTATGAACGCTAATCTTTAATACACAGACTCAATTAGTTTTATGATACATTTGACTCATCGCATCGCATCGCATCGCACCCCAGCAAGCGAAGTCGGCAGCCGACTTCGTTGCGTTCTACTATGACCTGCCAGCCCCAAAGGGGCCTTAAGAGTCATATCAGAAAATTTCGACCGACAGCATTAGGTTGAGGGGGTTTGGGTGATTACCTTTCAGACTAATTGGCCAGGATATGGCCTAGTGCATTTAAGCATTAGGAAGACGGAAGATAGAAAAAGGATAGTAAAAGTTAGAGTTCAAAAGAGAAAGTCAGAGAGAGAAGGTATTGAAATTTGAAAGTGAAAGTAAGAGTGCTATAGTAGCATGTAAGAGTTATTCAATGAGGATACGGGGCGCTTATGGCGGTTCCCCCTAGCTCGGTAATCACCCAATCTGTTTATGAGAGGGTTGCGATTGTGTGTGGCTGTTCTGTAGAATTTTGTTGCCTGCCTTCTAATTCGCTCCTGGATGGTAGCGAGGTTGTAATCGTTATGCAGTTGTGCATTGCGAACATACCAGGGGGCACCTGAGATTGTACGCAATGCTCGGTTCTGAACAACTTGAAGCTTATTGATTGTGGAGGGTGCGGCAAATCCCCATGCTGGACTGGCATATTCCATAATAGGCCGTATGATGGTTTTGTAGGTGAGGAGTTTGCTTTTGTCATCTAAGGCTCCATGTGACATAAGTAAGGGCCAGAGCTTGGCTTGGATCTCTTTCGCTTGTTTCGCGCGTTGAGTAACCTCCTTAGCGAAAGTAAGGCCTTGATCCAGCGTGACGCCTAGATATTTAGTGGCTGACTGCCATCTGATTGCTTCACCGAAGAAGTTGAGGTCCTGGACTTCAGTGTGTTTACGTTTCTTTGCAAACAGAGTGGCAGAACATTTACTAACATTAATTTTGGTTCTCCTTAGCCAGGGTACTAAGGTGTCGAGAGCGACTTGGAGTTTATGTGTAATTCTATGCCCTCTCCAGGAGGTAGTGGAGATGGCAGTATTGAAGCTGATTCTTATTCCACATAGACAGGTATGCTGGTGGGAGAAATGAATGTGTTGAAATGGGTTGTTCTGGTGCTGAAATGGGTTGTTCTCTGGAGTGTTATCGCGCGAGGATCGGACTGTGGTATGCGAAGGGTAGTCGGGATTTCCGGTGTTTGTGTGTGTGTACGGGCCCTAGTAACTTGTGGTTTATAGCCCTAGTGATAGCTGCGTTGTTAGTTATTGGTGGAGTGGAAGTGAATCCAGGCCCTATTACTCCAAATGTGAATCAGGCAAATGATCCAGTGGCAGCATTAAAGTGTTCGACGTGCAGTAAAACATTGAAGAACGGTGTTCAGTGTGGACTATGTGAGAAATGGTTTCACTTCGGCTGTATTAAGGTCAAGAAGGAGGATTGTGATGTCGGGAATTGGTTTGGTAAAGTATGTGATACGCCGGACTGTTTGAGGGTGTAAATCAAAGCAAGGGATCAAATAATACAGGAACTTAGAACAAAGCTTCGTGAATCAGAGGAAACGGTGAAGGATGTGACTGAACGGCTTTCTACTGGGATCAGTGTGGAAGAGGGTGTGCAGGAGCAAACTGGGGATGACGTTATCATAATGGGTGATTCTATGATACGATGGAGTGCGAATATCTCGAGGAAATCAGGTGCGAAAGTGCGGTGTTATCCGGGGATTAACATTGACCAGCTTGCCCAACAAGTGGAAGAAGCAAATGTAGAGGACTGTGACAAAGTTAAAGTGTTGTTGCTCCATGTTGGGACAAACGATTTGAAGAAGAGGGCTACAGCAGATTCCATCATGGGGGAGCTCTACGAACTAGGCAGAAAAGCTAAAAGCAAGTTTAGAAATGCAAAAATTATAATGAGTGGCATTGTTCGGCGGGGAGATGTTCCGTTAAGGCGAGTTAAGACTGTAAATGACCGCATGGACTGGGTTTGTGCACAACTGGGATTAGTGTACGTAGATGCTGACTGCTGGATTGGTGGCCGTGACTTCGCCCGAGATGGGCTGCATTTAAATCGACGGGGCGCTTTCAACCTAGGGAGCCTACATGAAAGGGTCATCGGTTCGTGCCGGCCATTGTGAGGAGGAGCAGGTCCAGAGGTTGCCAGCCGACGGGAACAGAAGGAGCTAATTCGGGATATTTGCTGCGGAGGTAAGACTCTAAGATTACTGCAGGTTAATTGTCAGAGTTTAGGAAATAAATTAATTGAATTTTGGAATCTTGTAGAGACGTATTCTCCGGACATTGACATTGCTAGTGAATCTTGGTTATATGAGGATATAAATAGCAATTAAATAATTCAAGGGACCTACGAAATGTACAGAAGGGATCGGAGGAAGCGAGGTGGTGGGCTATTTATTTGTGTGCGCAAAAATATAGCTAGCTTCTTAAAGTGGGCTGATACGGATCATGGAATGTTATGTGTACAAATTTCGGATAAAGGGAATAAATTCCCTCTTCAGGCGATAGGGGCGTATAGAGCACCGAAAGATAACTTTTCGCTTCTCGACACACTGTATGATAAAACTTGTACGGGTAATGCTATGAAAAAGAGCATAATAATTGCCGGAGATTTAAACATCCCCAAAGTAGACTGGTGTGGTGAGTCAACTAGCTGTGGTCAAGCTCAGAGCGCTGCAACCAAATTCTTAAGGGAGGGGGGATTTTCCCAAGTAGTTGACTTCCCAACTAGAGGCAATAATACCTTACATGTTTATCTCGTAAGGCCTGTAGAGCTGTATATTAACTGTCTGAAAGTACCAGGAATTAGTGACCATTCTGGGGTTGAATTAAATATTAGATACGGTGACATTACAAAATTAGACTCTGATGTAGCAAATAAGATCATATTCCAGTATCGCAGGGCGGATCAGGGCGAATTTCAGGGGTATTTGAATGAACTATTTGTAGGATGGGCATCGGAAGGAAATCATTTTAATATCCTGTGGACTAACTTTTTGAAAATTTCAAATAGCGCTATTGATAAATTTGTTCCATTTAAATTACTGAAACAAAACCCAGATCCTGAGTATTACACACGGGAAATCAGGAGTCTTAAACGGAAAATTAGGAAATTATACAATAAAAGACATGGTAGTGACAAGTATATGTTGAAATTTAAGTCCTTATCAAGAGAGCTCGTCTTAAAAAAGAGGGCTGCTCATGACAATTATATGCAAGGGTTGCTTGGTTCGGGAGGCGATGGCTGGATTTTTTTACAGTTATGTTAGGAGAAGGAAGGGAAATTCAAATAATTTGTCGATGATAATGTCCGGTGACGGTAAATTAATTACTGAGAAGCAGGCCATTGCTAATGAATTAAATGTCTTTTATGGTAGTGTGTTCAATAAATCCAATAGCTGTGTGTTGGACCTTAACGGTGAATCAGGGGCTCTACTTCTCCAAATAAACCTGTCAGCAATTGTAAAGCTAATGCAAAAATTACGTTACAATATATCGAAGGGTCCTGATAATATTGTTAGTGAAGTACTTAAACTAGGAGGTAGGGCCGTGGCACGATACTTAGAGATGATGTTTAATGTGTCCATAAACAATGCGCAAATCCAGGATGACTGGAGAAGAGCTACGGTAGTCCCAAGGGAGGGAGCAGACTTGAATTGGGCAACTACAGGCCGGTTAGTCTTACGTCCATCGTTTGTAAACAGATGGAGCATCTCATTTGCGACTACTTGAGGGAACAGTGGGAAACATTATCATGGTTTAATGATAGGCAACATGGATTTCGGAAAGGCTACTCATGCGCGAGTCAGATGCTATCACTTTTTCAAGATATTAGCGAATCGTTAGACGATGGAGTTTCAGTCGACGCCGTAGTTATAGATTTTGCGAAGGCATTTGATGTCGTGCCGCATGACATGCTACTCCATAAATTAGCTTCGACGAAGATTGATAGAAGAGTAATTTTATGGATCCAAGAATTTTTGACGGGTCGTTCCCAGAAAGTGAAAGTTGAAGGCCGATTCTCGGATGAAATTACCGTAACGTCGGGTATCCCTCAGGGCAGCGTAATCGGAACTTTGTTATTTTTGGCGTTTATAAATGACTTACCAAATGGGATTCGCAGTGACTGTCGATTGTTTGCGGATGATTGTGTAATATATCGAAAGATACATGACTCACAAGACAATGCAGTACTTCAAGATGACCTGAACCTGGTCTATAAGTGGGCGATTGAAAATAAAATGAAAATAAACAAGAAAATGTAGTCTAATAAAAATAGGGAAAGTGCGAAGGCAAGATTTTCAATATAACATTGGCTCGGAAATACTTGTAGAAGAAGATTCTTGCAAATATTTGGGCGTTCACGTAAGAAATGATATGAAATGGAGTAGTCATATAGGATGTGTAGTTTCTAAAGCTTACAAATCCCTGCACTTTGTAAAGAGGGTATTAAAAGGAAGTAGTACCTCTGCTAAAGAATTAGGATATTTGTCACTTGTAAGACCTATTCTGGAATACGCCTCGGCGGTTTGGGATCCATATCAAGTAGGGCTCATAAATGAGTTGGAAATGGTACAAAGAAAGGCCGCTAGATTTGTGCTCAGTGACTTTAATCCCAGGAGCAGTGTGAGCCGTATGTTAAAGAAACTTGGGTGGGAATCACTTGAGGCTAGGAGGATGAAATCTAGACTCTGCGCTATGTACAACACGTATAAAAATCAACCCGCATGGGGTGAGCTTAGCAAACGTATGGAAAAGCCTACTTACATGGGTAGAAGCGATCATCCTTTCAAAGTTAAGGGCCGACCACAGCGAACAAATTATGGTAAATATTCTTTCGTAAACCGTGCCATTGATAATTGGAACTCTCTACCTGCCGCAGTCTTAGAGCCTTTTCCCAAACATATAGGTGTGTTTAAGAAAAGACTGACTATTTGTGTAAATACTCCAGTTTAATTGTTAGTGAATTGTTATGTACAGTTATTTTCTTTTTTTTTGCAAATAAACGAATGAATGAATGAATGAATGAATAAAGCAGGTTTTATATGTAGCGATTCCCTCATCTGAACTGGTAAGCCATGTCTGATCCTACAACAATATTAAGAAATTCATAAATGCCACAGAATACGTCAAATATTCCGTTCATAGCCTGCTGGATCTTTGCGTGCCGGCCTATACGTGAAACAGGAGTGCTGCCATCATGTGGCTAATACTATTTAATCTTCAGGCCTGTGCATTGTATGATACTTATACCCCGTTTAGACGTCCCGGTCGCGATCGCGATCAGGCGCCGATCCAGATTAAGTTGGGACGTCTAAACGCAACAGGATAACATTATCGCGATCAACTTTCCTCCAAAAAGATCAGCCCGATCCCGTTCCCACAACGAGATAATCGCGTTCGCGGCCATTGCGATCGTCGGTATGTTCTATCCTCCTGCTGTGTGAGTGAAGTAGGCAGTGGAAATGATGGCCATTTTGTATTATATTGGGTTTTGAAAGCGAGATGTACGTAATGTTGGCCATGATGGTTGTATTTATGTTGGTTGATATCAGATATATGAAGATTGAGAGAAACGAAATGATGGATGGAGACAAACATACCAGTGTTTAAACGCTGAAAAAAAATATTAGCGTTGGGGAAAGTCGATGAAGACGATTAATAAAGACATAAATTTATTGTCATAGACATAGAAGGGATTCCGATAGGGCCAAATAACTCTGGACGAACAAGAAGTATTTATGCAATAAATAGCCTAGACCTAATTATAAATATTTCGAAATATTTTTATTTCCACACCAAGGGTAGGCCTCGCCTACACGTCTCCTCAGGATTTGTGTATGTTTAGGAATATGTATTAGCAGATTGAATTATGTATAAAGAATAACTGAAATACTTCAAAACTGGTGGAAACAAACTACTGTAAATTTCTGCTATAACACTTGGAATTTAAAAGTTGGCAGACCTTAGCGATGCCATGCTGTTTTACTCGATTATCCTGTTGTTTCATGATGGGACGTCTAAACACGTACCAATGACAAATGCCGTTGATCGCGATTGGACATTATCCAGATCAGAGATAATCGGGATCGCGACCGAGACGTCTAAATGGGGTATTACTCTCAAATTTCATGCAAGTAGTAAGTGTTTGCTAGACTCCAAATATTGCATCATCATGACCAGAAATTGCGTAATCCTGATGACGTCATGGGATGACGTCATGGGTCCTTAGAGCGAGCACGTGGTCCAGGAGCGAGCATGTGCGGTGCACGTGTTAGCGTGGGAAGGGGGTGACCTCTTGGCTTGTTTATGTGATGGTGATAAAAAGTTAATGGGTGTTGACGTCATGGGGGTTGTTTATTAGGATGCTAACTGTCATCTGACACCCGTGCCACTGCCAGCGATCCGCACATGTGGTGTGCTGCTGTTATGTTTTTTTTTATGCCCGCGATGGGTGGGCTGAGCGGTGAGGCGGTTCCCATCCACACATGTGGTGTGCTGCTGTTATTGTTTTTTTTTTTTTTTGCTTTGGATGCTAACCGTCATTTGACACCCGTGCAAGTTTGACCATGTGCAGCAGTGTGATTGATCTCGTCTGCTGTGTTCGCGTGAGACAGAGTTGACCTTTAACGTCATTGGCTAAGAATGTAATCTTTGACTTCTTTAAGCAATAGTGGAAAAAAGAAATGATTGCGTTAGAAGCTAGTTTGCAGCATATGGTTTCAGGAGTGTGGGTGGGGGTGAAGGATATATAAATGGATGAGTGCATGGAAGAGTTTAACTTTTACTTTTGCGCGAAGAGTGTGTGTGTGTGAAAGAAATAAAGAAAGTCAACGACGAGGAACAAATTGTGTGATGGAAGCTCTAACGAAGTTCAATAACTTATCATCTTGTACTGAGTATTCTAATAAGAAACTAGCTGAACTAGTCATTGATTTACCATATGTGGTCCAAATTATTCGCCCCGTACAGACGAGGTTTGGAAGAAAAATAGTTGTGGATATTAACATCGAAGATGAAGTAACAAGTGTATTTCTACCTGCAGTATTTTCAAAATTAAGCACATCAGAGATCGATGAACTAAACTCAATGGGAGGCACACTGATGCTGGTGTATTTGGGGGTGAAGAACCGCTCACATCAAGTCATTTTGAAACAGTACTCGAAGGCAAACTGATGACGGTGTATTTTGGGTTGAAGAACCGCTCACATCAACATGTTTTGGTGAGTATTGGATTATATATTATGTATTGATTGATATAACGATTGATATATTTAGTTGCTAATTATTTCTTAATTTGTTTAATTTTTCAGATTATCTAAAAAACTAATAAAACAACCAGCATAATGAAGTGGAAAACTGTTAATTTCCTGAGTGGAACTGATCATCGATCGCACCCGCTAATAGAGTATCATCGTGTATGCTTTCAACAACCGGAAGAAGAGGAAGAAGATGATAACGAGGTGAGTCGTAATGAGAAAGAAGCTTGTTTTAACAAATGGACATCTTCGAGTGGAATTTCAACATTTTCAGTCTACGTTACCAATGTTAGCAAATCAGAGGATAGTCAGCGAGAGGTGACAGAAACAGTTCTAAGATATCTATTGAAAGAATTATGTGAAGATGAACATTTTATTTGTTTCTTCGGATACAATACATTTGATGAAGTTTTCAAAATCGAATTTTCCATGACGTGTTACGATGTAACAAAATTGAATGTGTATAGAAACAATTTGCTTGGTAAACTTCAGGATGAATTTCCTTTTGAGGCTGTTCATTGTTCATTGGAGATTACAGGCAGTAATTTATCACAATGGCTTGAATATACTTTAAAAGATTATAGGTTTATGGTAAACCGATGTTACAGCAACTGCTGGTGGTGTATTAACAATAGTGCAAATTGGACGTATGCTTAGACATCAGTGATGGTACACCAACTGTTGGTGGTGTATTAACTTTAGTGCAAATTGGACATTTGCTTAGACAACAGCAACAATGACCTCGCCTCCTAGCAAACGTAGAAAGGTCGATATTGTAATACATAATAACAGTGAAAATATAAGAAACCAATTGGACAATGCATTTGAAAGTGTTTCTAATTTTCGAAGTGAACTAAACGGTGCTATTTCAGTATCATACCAAATCGGGGAAAACATTCAAACCGAGTTGATTGAGAACAGTGATGAGTTGATTGAATGTTGGAGAGTTATTAGTGAGCACATATTGCAACAAGCTGTGAATTTCAAAGAAATTACAATTCAAATAAAGGATGAATCTTTCTTGAGCTGTGAGTTAATTGAAACGGCATTCAATTCTAGAGTGTACACACTTGCAGTATCAAATGTTAAGAATGAGTTTTTGGATCCTCGCGAATTTTTAGCGAATGCTAATATTTGGTTTACAAAGTATGTTAAGAAAGCGTTAACTGTACAAGCTTTAAAGGTGAATTCAGTTTTGTGTGCACAATACGTGCTTCGCGACATATCAGAAACAAAATATTTTGCTATCAAAAATGAGGTAGTTTTCGAGTATACTGATTTAAATGAATTTTATAATAAGAATATCATTGAAGGTACATTGACAAAAATGAGCGAATTTGAAGCAAATGGTTCCGGGTGGGCTTTAGAAAAAATTCATAGTTTGAGAATTAATATAAATAAATATGTTGGATTTCGAGTAGGAATGTCCAATACTAGTCGATTGCCTGATGTAATAGTCAATAAAAATGCAGTGCTAAATTTGTATGATACAAAGGAAGCTTGTTTTGCGTGGAGTGTGGTTGCTGGTTTGTATCCAAAAACTCGAAACGTGAATCATCTTTCTTCCTATCCTAATTACAGAGATGTTTTAAATTTAGATGGTATTCCAATTCCGATGGAAATGAAATATTTAAACAAGTTTGAAAACCAAAACAATATTTCTGTAAATGTGTTTGGAGCACAATATGATGAAAACAATTGGGTATGTATGGGAACAAACGAAGTAAAAGGAAAAAAAACTTTTACTATTGTACCTTTGTATGTATCAGATAAAGTATATGAAAGGAGTGTAGACTTATTGATGTTGCAGATTGGAAACAGTGAAAGTTATCACTTTTGTTTAATTAGAAATCTTGCTCGCCTTGTGCGTTCAAGCATCACTAGCACTCAGAGAAAGATTTATATATGTAGACGTTGTTTGTCATATTATTTTCTTGAGGATGAGTTAAATGTTCACTTTGCAGACTGTAAACAGTTTCCTGTTGCAAAAAGCATAATGCCGAGTGATGAACAAAGATTTGTTAATTTTACAGAATTCCGAGTTAAAGATACAGTTCCATTTATAATATATGCAGACACTGAATGCCTCTTGTCTCCAATTTCCTCATGTTTTCCAAATAGTGACAATCATAACTCTACTTTAACACATAAACATATTCCTTACAGCATTTCTTTATACCTTCATTGTAATTTCGATAGTGAATTGTGCAGTTTCAAGCTCTTTAGGGGAAATAATTGCATTGAATTGTTTGTAAAGGAACTTTATAGTATTGTGGATAAACTTCAAACATATTACTTATCGGTTAAGCCAATGATAAAGATGACCGAAAATGAAGAAAGATTATTTTTGTCAAGTAAAATGTGTCACATTTGCGAGAAACCGATTGCAGTTAATGAACTCAAAGTACGCGATCATTGTCACTTAACTGGAAAATATAGAGGAAGCGCACACAATAGTTGTAATTTAAATTACAAAGTAACAAAGGTTTTGCCTATAGCATTTCATAATCTAACAGCCTATGATGGACATTTTATAATTAAAGAAATTTGCGAGAAACGTGATGGAGAGGTGTTACATAATCCTGGTCATATAAAATTGTTAGCGATGAATATGGAACGTTACAAAGGGTTTACAAAGTATGTACGGGCTAAGAATGGATTCATTCAGTTAAGATTTTTCGATACATATAATTTCTTGTCCTGTTCACTAGATCAATGTTCATCTTCGTTAAGCGAAGATTCAAAGCAAATAACACGACGTTATTTTAATGATGATGCACAGTTTCGACTTACTGCGAGAAAAGGTGTGTTTCCCTATGAATACGTCACGAGTATGGATGTTCTTAACGAAACTAAATTACCTGAAATATCCAAGTTTTATAGCAGCCTTAATGATCAAACAATATCGAATGAAGAGTATGAGTTTGCTCAATCGGTGTGGGAAACGTTTTCCTGTCAAACATTAGGAGAATACGCCGATTTGTATTTAAAAGTTGACACACTTCTTTTGGCGGATGTCTTTGAAAATTTTAGATCGAATGGCATGGAAACTTATGGCATTGATGCAGCTCATTTTTACACTGCTCCATCTATGTCTTGGTGTGCTATGAAAAAGATAACCAACGTTCAACTTGAATTGCTTCAAGATATTGATATGTTACACTTTTTTGAACGATCTATTCGAGGAGGAAATGTTCAGTGTATAACACGACATGCGATTGCTAATAATAAGTATATGAAAACTTATGATGAGAAAAAGCAAGAGTCCTACATAATGTACTTTGACGTTAATAATTTGTATGGATATGCGATGATGGAATATCTTCCAACGGGTGGCTTTAAATGGATTGCAAATGTTGAAGGCTTTGATGTTTTAACTATTGATGATACTTCAGAAATTGGATATATTTTGGAAGTAGATTTGACTTATCCTCAAGAGTTACATGACAAACATTCAGATTACCCTCTATGTCCCGAAAAGTTGACAAAGCTAATGGCTACCCTAGATAATAAAGAACGTTATGTTTTGCATTATAGATTGTTAAAGCAATGTATTCAACTAGGAATGAAATTAGATCGTATTCACAGAATAATTGAATTCAATCAGAGCCAATGGCTAAAACCATATATTGATGTGAACACAGAGAAACGAAAACAAGCCAAAAATGATTTTGAAAAGAATTTTTATAAATTGATGAATAATGCAATTTTTGGTCGGTCACTGATGAATGTGAGGAAGTTAAGGGACATCAAATGGGTCACCAAATGGCATGGAGCTCGTGGTGCTAGGTCTTTAATAGCTAAGGCTAATTTTAAACATAGAATTATATTCGATGAACAATGTATGGTCATCGAGATGAGTAGACTAAAGATTTTTCACAATCAACCAGTATATGTTGGTGCATCTATATTAGATTTGTCTAAATGTAAAATGAATGACTTTCATTACAATGTTATTTTAGCAAATCCTGAATCAAATGTGAGGTTGTTATACACAGACACCGATAGTTTTATGTATATATTCTATTATGATATTTATGAGTTCATGAAACAACATTCAAATTTGTTTGATACTGGAAACTATGAAACAAACAATCCTTTTGGCATTGTGAGACAAAATAAAGGTGAAATTGGTTTAATGAAAGATGAAAATGCTGGAAGGATTGTTGAAGAATTTGTGGGGTTACGACCCAAAATGTATGCAATAAAATTGTGTGATGAAATGAATAGCTTGTGTAAGGCTAAAGGCATTAAGAAGAGTGTGAGTAAAAGTATGAATATTGATGAGTATCGAAAGTGTCTTTATAACAGAGAAAAAGTCAACAAAGTTCAAGTTTGTATAATTTCAAAATCTCATTCTGTATTTACTGTTCGGCAAAATAAGTTGGCAATTTCATCAAACGAAGATAAAAGACACATAACTGAAAACGGAATTGATACTTTACCGTTTGGTCATTTTTCTCTGAAAAATGATTAGAAACAAATTGAGATTAAAGCAGTTCATCTCACTTACTTTATTTCTTTCACACACACACTTTTATGCTGGTAATAATACTAATTTTTGTGTGTTCCTTTGCTTATGAAAAAAGAATAAATAATAACCCAAATTTTGTGTGTATTATTAAAAAAAACACCTCCCCCCCACCATTCCCATTTTCCAGAAATATATATGTATAATTACTTTATATTACATATCATTTAGTAATGGTGCGTTGTAAGAGGAGCAACTCTACCACTCAATATAAACGAACAGGAAGTGGATCATTAATCAGTCGTGTACTTAATAAAACTATTGATAATTTACCCGTGGAATTACACATCCCGGGATATGAATATTGTGGACCAGGAACAAAATTAGAAAAGCGATTGAGCCGTGGTGATCCAGGAATAAATATATTAGATAAAGCGTGCAAAGAGCACGACATTGCTTACGCAAAGCATAAAGATTCAAACAAAAGAAGAGAGGCTGATGAAATTTTAGCTTCAAAAGCTTGGTCTCGTGTAAAATCCCGTGACGCATCATTTGGAGAGAGAGCGGCTGCACTAACAGTGGGTGGCATCATGAAAGCTAAGTCTAAGATTGGAGGAGGTAAGCGAAACTTAAATAATAAAAAAAAAAAACAAGAAAAGATTAAAAAAAAGAAGAACATCGAAAAAGCAATACTATCAATACTACTTCCGATATTTGCAGCCTTGTCGGGCTTGGGGGGTCTAGCAGGCGGAGCAGCAGGGGTGGCGTCTGCTATAAACAAGGCGAAAGCTGCTCAAGAAGAACTAAAAGAAATGAAAAGACACAATCGAATGATAGAAGCAATGCGAGGAAAAGGAGGTCAAGGCATTTATTTAAATCCTCCTGCATACAAAAGATAATTAACCAAATACCAAATAAAGCATTAAGTAATTTCGATTTAGCTAAATACGCACATCAATTAAAGATTCCAAATTTTAGAGGAGTCTTTATGCGAGATACGTTACCAAGATATCCTCGAAAAAATGAAAACTGTATTGTTAACCTTGAACCGATGGATAAATCCGGTTCACATTGGGTAGCTTTCAGTAAACATGGTAAATATGTGCATTATTTTGATAGTATTGGTAATTTAAGACCACCATTAGAAATTTTAACATATCTTAAAAATTGCTATCTACAATATAATTTTCATTCATATCAATCGATTACTTCTTCGATTTGTGGACATTTATGTTTAGTCTTCTTGTATTGTATAAATAAGGGAAACACAGACCGTCTTTAAACATTTCAAAGATGGCTTTCGAAAGACGGATAACTCTTGAAGGTAAAGGCTCGAAGATTGATGTTACATTGGAGAACCCGATTCATCTTGTAGGAGCAGAGTTTTTTGAAATAGTACTTGCAGGATTGTATACATCTAATTCTATTCGAAATGTTACCAACAGAAATAATAAATTTCGCATTCATTTTACTAATTTTTTATCAATTGATTTAGTGGTACCACCCGGTATTTATGAATTTGAAGATCTAGCCTCAGCTTTTGATGATTTACTTAGTTATCACTCATTGTCGAAACTTATACCAGAACATTTAGAAAAAACAAAATTGTATGTGGAAGAGGATATAGATGGAAAAAGAGACAACCGTCTCGTTTTGTCTTCCCCGTTTAATATTGATTTCACTGTAGCCAACAGTGTAGCAGGGCCTTTAGGTATTGAAAAGAAAGTTTACCCTAAAGAGAATAAAAGAGAAATTGAAATTCATCGAAATAGAATCGATAATGAAGTTGCAATTAACGAGAATAATAACATTTTGGCTATAAAGTTGAACGAAGCGGATAGAGCGATTTTAATAATACCCAATGCTAGCTATACGTTAAAACAATTAAGTGGAAAGATTAATGAATTATTAGTTGAACATTTATTAGGCGACAAAGACAAATTCCCATCATTTTATATTAATTATGATAAAGTCTTTTATCATTGTAAACTACATTCGAAAGTGTTTGCTATAGATTTTGGTGTTGCAGATTCTATTGCAGATTTGTTAGGCTTTTCTCATAGAAAGTTCAACGCAAACACAACTCATCATTCTGAATATATGATTAAAATTAACACTGTTAATAGTATTCGAGTATGTTGCAACCTTGTGCTTGGTACGAGTTCTTATTTGAACCATAAACCAACACACTCTTTATATAATTTTAAAGCTCATGTTCCTGCTGGTTACCCGATTGTTGTACAACCAACAACGATTAATTTTTTGCCCATGAACACCAAGCTTATTCAACATGTATCTGTGCAACTTGAAGATCATCTTCAACAGCTCATTGATTTGCAAGATGAAGATTTAACTGTAGAATTAATTATTCGTCCAGCACGATATCTTGCTATATAAAGTAATGAAATACTGTTATGTTTTCATTCTACTTGAGTAAGCATACTAGAAAACAATCACAAATATGGCTATACTATATAATACTCAAAGTTTGAAAAAAAAGAAGTCGACTCTGATTCGAAAAAATAATATAAATCAATCAGCTAAAATTTGTAAAAAAAACAAACAACGACATCGCACCTTGAAATCTAAGAAACAGTTATCGAGTAACAACAAACAATTCTTACAGTCTTTAGGCTATCGCGTACTTTAATTTCAATATAAATATATATGCAATTGTTAATCTTATTTAGTTTCTATCTATAGTTGAAGCTGTTAACATGTTTAGCATGTTTAACATAACAGATAAAAGAGAGGTTGACAACAGAGTTGTGCGACGAGAAGAAAGAGTTTATCAACCTTATTCAGCTAATAAATTCGAAAATAATGATGAAATTCGAATACCGATTCAAAATGAAGAAAACATAGTTTTATTATCAGAAGGTGTTCTTCACTTAGAAGGTCAAATTATTACTTCTAACATAAATCCAGCTGCTTCTACTACAGCGCATCCTGACCAAAATTTTGGGGCTAATCTTTTTAGCGAAATTCGCATCACGTTAAATGGTAAAGAAATTGATCGTACACGCCATCTAGGTATAACAAGTTCTATAAAAACCTTTGCATCATATTCAAAAAACGAATATACAGCTTTACAAAATGCTGGTTATTTTCCCTCTTTAACAACGCCAGCAAGTGAAGCAAATATTGTTGATAGTAACACAAAACGTTTTCATATAATACTTCCTTTAAGCAACCTGTTAGGAATAGCAGAGGATTACAGAAAGCCGATTTTAAACTGCAAGCATGAGGTAATACTTCTCCGATCGTCAAGTGACGCACGTGCGTTGCAATCGACAACCGAAAACGATCTTTCTAAGGTCAAGTTATTTAAAGTTTATCTAAAAATTCCCGTTTTATTATTATCGGACGAAGAACAAATTAAAAGATTAAAACTAATGCAGAAAAATATTCCCATTCAGGTTGGTTTTCGATCGTGGGATGTTCACGTCTTGCCTTCTCTTCCTAGAACAACTAAATATAGTTGGACTGTAATGACAACTTCTGAAACTCAAAAACCGCGTCAATTTTTATTAGGTTTTCAAACTAGAAGAAATTTACTAAACACATGCTCTTCCTATTTCGACCATTGTAACATTAAATCTATAACAGTTTTTTTAAATTCAATTTTTTATCCCTATGAAATGCCAACTTCTGAAATTGCCATAAATGACTACAGCGAGTTGTATGACATGTTTGTTAAATTTCGTAATGTATATTATCAGATCGATGATGTTCGTTCAGAGACTCTGGTTTCACGAGATGAATTTAAGTCTCTTTGTCCGATTATTGTAATTAATTGTCTCGAACAAGTGGAAGCAGTGAAGACATCTTCAGTCGATGTGCGAATTGAAATCGAGACAAGTGAGAATATACCTGAATATACAACTCTTTATTGTGTTCTTATTCATGATCGTCAAATATCTTACAGACCATTAACGAATGAAGTAATTATCTAAACCAATATTTGCTAAGTTATAAGCAAGCAAGTAAACAAGTATTCTCACTTTAGTTGCAATCATGGAATTGACAACAACAAACTCTCCTTCTACTGATGCTGGCACGTGGAATAAGAAGCAACCAATAGTTGCAGACATTCGCAAGCTACCAAACGGCAGTTTGGAACTTGCTTACTGTATGTTAAATAACGGCAATATACCTTCATTCAGCCCCGTGATCACATGGGTTGCAGCATATTGCGAAAAAACTCTTTCTTCTTTTTTTGAGTCTATTAAGAATAAATATGATTATTTAGTTGTATATAATTTGCCACAGGAATTTTCTTTGTTTGCACTAAAAGCACTTTCCCCAGACTCATTATTCGATCTTAATACGATTGATGGAATGTCAGACCTAATGTTGAGGCATAGCCATCGTTTACCTACAGATTGTCCAAAACATTTACCATCTCTAGCAATGGGAAGCAATAGTTGTGCTAAATTCAATGTCAATGCTGTTCAACATTGGTTAAATTCTTCTGATGGCATCATGAAAATCGTGTGTTCGATAATAAACAAGTTTCGAAACAGTGGACTTCGAGGTTTTAATAAGTTTGATTGGAACTACTTTCCTATAAACGTACTGACTATATATGAACCACAACGAATTCGTCTAGAGTGGGAACATCTACCAGATCATCTAAAGAGGAAATTTCAACTGTTTCATCTTCGCTGCAAATGTGACAACTGTAATCGCTATCTATAAAAGGTGATTAATTTAAATCTACTACTGTCGTTGACAGCTATACATATTTTGTTTTTTAGTTTGCTTTTTAACACAGTGTATCTTTTTTTGTCTACAGAAAATAATCATCTGAACAACTAAAAAGAAGAAGATCATCTCAACACAGCCACACTCATCGGGACAACTAAAAAAGAATGAGATTACTTCAAGAGAAATAAAATTGTATTAATTGTAATTCTAAATGAATAAAGAAGAAAAAATGTCTTTTGTACCATTTCATATTCAAGTTTTTATTAATGAACAATTACCTCCTCACTCTACATGTAAATAAAATAATAATATTGTCAGGTGAGGGATTCGAACCCTCGCTTTCAATTTCTGAAAATTAGATCTTAAGTCTAACGCCTTAGACCGCTCGGCCAACCCAACACGTGCATATTAGCCAACGTGTTTTGTTGATTCATGTCAGTTCGCATTTAGCTTTGTGTGGTGAACATCTTTTCTTTGTGAAGTAAACCAGCATCATGAAGTATTTTAATTGTGTAAAGTATTCCAAAAAACAGTTAATGCAAATGATATTGAGTCAAAAAGAAATGAATTTAAAATCTGAAAGAGATCGGCTAAAAACATTTAAGACCTGGTCTTTAGACAGTTTTACGAACACTGCATGGTTAGCAGCCGCAGGATTTTTCTATTTTGGATATAAGGATATGGTTAGGTGTGCTTTCTGTAATCTGCAACTTAGTTATTGGGAAGAAGATGATGATCCGTTTGAAGAGCATAAGAAATGGGCTTTTTCTTGCCCCTACGTAAACAATATTTCTCCTAGCATAGAATTGAAATGCGAATATGAAAGACTTAAAACTTTTCAAAATTGGCCTCTTTCCTGTCCAAACGAATTTTGTTTAGCATTAGCAGGATTTTATTATACTGGTCATGGTGATAAGGTGAAATGTATATTCTGTAAGATTGAAATTGAAAATTGGAGGGAAAACGATAATCCTTTAAATGACCATGAAAAATGGGCGCCATATTGTCCATATATAAGAGGGTTTTACGTCGGCAACGTTGATTTAAATCCTGAAAATCCTACTATTATTCCACATAATACAAGTTATGATACGTGTGGGAGCAATATATGTTGATGTGATGTGATTTTTTGTGCAGTGTGCATTCTCAGACGTAAACGTAGACATGTTGAAGTTTGTTAAGCAGTCAAACACTCTACCAGTAATTTCATTTACTAATGCTGAAAACCAGAGTAAAAGTGAAAAAAGAAAGCATGGTGTTTTACTACCGAACACAATTCGATGTATCATTTGCGGTCCATCGAACTGCGGCAAAACAAACGTAATGCTAAATTTATTGTGTCATAAAAATGGAGTTCGTTTTGAAAACGTTTATATTTATTCTAAATCACTTGCTCAAAGTAAATATGTTGAATTAAAAAAGTTTTTGGACTCCATAAAAGAAATAAAAAGTGATTTTTTTTCCGATAATGATGAAGTAATGCCTCCAGAAATGGCTAGAAAAAACTCTATATTTGTTTTTGATGATGTAGCCAGCAATAAACAACAACACATGAAAGATTATTTCAGTAGAGGTCGTCATCACGACGTTGACGTATTTTATCTTTGTCAAACATATTCTTGTATACCTAAACATCTAATTAGAGATAACGCTAATTTTTTAATTCTTTTTAAACAAGACGGAACAAACTTGCGTCACGTATATAACGATCATGTAAATACAGATATGGGCTATGAACAGTTCTTTGATATTTGTTCGTATTGTTGGCAAAACTCTAAGTTTGGTTTTTTGGTTATCGATAAAGATAGCGATTTACAAAATGGTCGATATCGCAATGGATTTGATGTTTATTTTCAGTTATAAATATGACTTCAAAAAGAGGTAAATGGCCATTCGTGTTATAGCTTTTGCGTGGTTAACAACTTAACTATGACATCGTTTAACAAAACCAATAATGTGTCTATCGGACGACCGACTTCACGACATGATATTGCAACTAAATCATATGTTGATGATAAGCTAGTGCAATATGGAAATCAACTAACAACAACAACAAGCGACGGACATCTAAGTATAAACGGCAAACGGTTAAAAAATGTTGGAACGCCAATACATGTTGAAGATGCATGCAACAAAGCTTATGTACTGAAGTTATTAAATGAGCTAAATAAAATCGAGTCTAAAGAAGACATACAACGAAACTTTAACGAGCTTAAAGGTTTAATTTTTTCAATTTGTAAAATAGAGAAAAAAGAACTTGACTTTCAAAACAAACGTCTCGCGGGCTTAGCTTTACCATCATCTGCAAATGATGCAGTAAACCTTATTGCAATGCAGCAACATACATCGAATATAAAAAAATATCTTGAGACCCGAATAACCGAAGTGTTACAACGAGTAGAATTCATTCATGGTTTAGTGCGAGAATTTTCAGAAGATCACTTTCCGTATGATCAAGATACTCTCGACTTGGGTAACAAAAGAATAAGAAATGTTAAAGATCCAATTCAAAATCAAGATGCGGTAACGTATTCTTTTCTTAAAACTCATGTAACAAATGAACTCGATGAAATTAAAAAATCTCTTTTGAATATAAACAGAGATGATGAAACTGTAGATATGTTAAATAGAAGAATAACAAACATATCTCAACCAATCGATTCGTTAGATGCAATAAACAAATATTACTTAGAAAACTTTGCTGCCTCTCGAAAAGATCTAGAAGACTTAATCGCTAAATTTAATAAACAAAACGTTTTAAACGTAGACGATGGTGGAACTTTAAATATGATGAGTAGACGAATTACTCACGTAAACAATCCCATATACGATAACGATGTTGCAAATAAGACGTTTGTTGAACAATATGCCGCTTCCCAACGTGAATTTGATCAATTGAAACAAACTGTAAACAATCTACAACATCAAAAACAAACAAATGTTGAGTTCCCTGTTAACGACCAAGACGTGACAAATAAACGGTTTGTAGAACACTATGCTGCGTCACGGACTGAAGTTAATCAACTAAAAGAAATTTTAAGCAATTTACAAACTCGTATTGAGGGTGTTGCTAACAATCTCAATATTGTTAAAAAAGAAGATCTTGAAAGTTATGCTGCTGAATCCAAAGAAGAATATAACAAGTTAAAAACTGAACTGGAAAAAATTGAGCAAATGGTTAACAAAGAACCACTCGAAAGTTTTACTGCATCCAAAGAAGAATATGGTATATTAAAAGATGAAGTAAAGAAAAAGAACTTATCGAAATTTATTCTGAAATTCTCCAACACACCATCAATCCATTCACCAGTATACACGCTTCATAATCATAACATACAGTACCAACTTCCCTACAAAGGTGTATTAAAACCAATTTTTGTTTCACCAAGATCTCCAATTGTGTATGCAATTTTAAATATACGTCAAGAGATTGAACTGGATGGCAGTGATATTGTCGTTGAAGAGCAAGATGAAATTCAGTTTCGACTTAGAGACCCGAAAAAACATAAAACTGATGATCTTCCTCTTCAAATCGATTTTGAATATACTATAAATAAGTAAAACAACCACAATTTCCGTTTAGTCATGGAGAAGAGCTCAAAGATTAAAGCTGAAAGTCGAGTAAAGGATAAACTTTCTCGCTTAAAAAAAGATGTTAAAGACAAGTATCTTTCACTTCAAGATGATGTTAGACGAAAAGAATTAGATATAGAGACTAACTTTAAACCAGTAACAAGTTCATTAAATCAACTTGTAGCTATTGCTAATACGTCGACTCAAAATAAAGAAAATCGAAAAAGAAAAGGAAAATATAACGATTCTGAATCCACTGCTACTTCAGACGAAGAAGATGGAGATAGCATCAAAATAATTTCACTACTTAACCGCTACTTTGATCCGTTCATTAAACAAAACGTGGATAGAACATTTGGTATAACGATAAGAAATGATAAACAATACTTGGGACGCGAACGAGTTTTCTTCGATAAAAAGTGGATAAAAGTTGGCGGTGAAAAATTTCCTATTACAGAAGGTCTACTTGAATTGATTCAAAGGAAAGTACCAGACCCCACTCTAATAGATAGGAGTGATTTAAGTTCATATTTGAAATTATTAAATGTTTCAAACGTGCACAAAAGAAATTATACAAGCAATGCAGCTCCAAGAGGAACGCAATCTTATAAGTATAGACATATAATTGAACCCCTTCTCACTGAAGACATAGATAGAATTATAAAAACAGCAGATGAAAATGAAGAAGCAAATACTACAATGCATACTGGATATGGTCAAAAAAAACACATCGCGCCACAAGCCATTTGGAAATTTGAAGGCGGAAACAATATTGAATTCGTTCACTGGAATGAACCAAACAAATTGGTATCAAGACTTAAAAAATTAATTGCATCGAAAGCTGCAGGTCACACAGGACTAGACAGCGAAATCTTTGCAATAGAAGAAGAACTAAGAAATGCTGGATATATTGAATAAAAATTCCAACGTTTGTAAAACAATGCACAGTATGTTATAAAACATTGTTTGGAAAATAACTATGAACGAAATCAGACGAGAAATTGCAAAAGAACTTCACGCACCGCTTAGAAAAAAGTTTAAAAGACGACGTGTTATTAGCAAAGGAATCGATGACCTCCATGAAGCTGACCTTATGGACATGTCCAAACTTGCAAAATGGAATAATGGATTTAAATATTTATTAACCATTATTGACGTTTACTCGAAATATGCATGGGCAATTCCTCTTAAAACCAAAAAAGGAAGTGGGATTGTGAAAAGCTTAAAATTTGTTTATTCTCAAAGTAAAAGATTGCCCAATTATTTTCACACCGATCGAGGAACGGAATTTTATAACAGTGAATTCAAAACATGGTCTCAGAAACAAAATCTAAAGCATTATTCCACTGGCAGCTCCATTAAAGCGAGTGTGATAGAAAGATTTAATCGAACTCTTAAGGAATCGATGTGGAAAGAATTCACAACACGAGGTTCTTACCGATGGGTACATATTTTGCCTGAGTTACTAGTAAAGTATAATCACAAAATACATCGCAGCATTGGCATGAAACCTAATGATGTGAAAAGAAACAATCCACCCCGCTTGCCAACACAATATAATGAAACTTTAAGAAAACCAAAATATAAAATCGGTGACATTGTAAGAATATCAAAAATCAAGAAACACTTCAGTAAAGGGTACGAAGCTAATTGGACAACAGAATTATTTACAATTTATAAAGTTCAAAATACTAATCCACGAACATATCTTTTAAAAGATAATAAAAATATCCCAATATTTGGTGCGTTCTACGAAGCAGAGTTACAACGAACAAAACATCATAATATTTACTTAGTCGACAAAGTACTACGTAGAAAAGGAACCCGAGCCTTCGTATCTTGGCTTGGATTCGATTCAACTCACAACTCTTGGATCCCCAACAAAAATATCTTATAATTAGAACAGTGTAAGTTTTTTTATTTTTATTTTTTATTCCTCACAAAAGATATTATTATTATTATTATTATTATTATTATTATTATTATTATTATTATTATTATTATTATTATTATTAATGTGTCTCTATATATATATTTTTCAGCTCACTAAAACCAACACACGCAAGAAAGAAAAGAATGAT
The DNA here is from genome assembly GCA_946902985.2 of Meconema thalassinum. Lineage (NCBI taxonomy): Eukaryota > Metazoa > Arthropoda > Insecta > Orthoptera > Tettigoniidae > Meconema > Meconema thalassinum. The sequence continues at coordinate 2,756,275 of OX336392.1, read as the reverse complement.
TGTACTTACCCCGTGCACAAGACCAGCATATTCCACTCTGCAAACAACACAGCATCTTCAATTCTCTCTGCAGCTTGTTGGAAAAAGAACTACTTACCACTTTAAGAACGAAGATCATATCATTTTTCACTAATTCATATTATATAATTAATGTAAACCACAAATGATCAAATAAATATATTTTTAAAAAAGATTTACACCACACAAATTATTATTATTATTATTATTTTTTTTTTTTTTTTTTAAATTTTTTTTTTTAAACACCCACTGTCCAACGTCCATTTAATTAATCATTTGGACTTCTTCTTCTTCTTCTTCTTCTTCTCCACCTTCTTCGGCATCCATACGATCTTCACCCCCCACACTCTCTTCCTCCAGCGGTGGAAAATCGAGCAGCTCGATACTGTCGGAGTCGATTGATTCCAGCCGCTGAATGATCACCCCCAATATGTGGGGGGTTACGCCATCCGCCGTCAACTCTCTGCAATGCTGGCGGTCTCGAATTATTTCCAATAACTCGCAATTATACATGTCCTGCTGAAGATTAGTAAGCCCGTTGAACCAAACATCCTCTTCCACTTTGAACGCGCTCACTGCGAAGTTTAGCCCCAGCCTCTCTGATTGCTCTCTCAGAGATTTTATCTCATAGAGCTGCTGGAGCTTAACTAAAAGACTTCCATACATGGTCATGTTGATTGTTAACTGAGTTGCTTTGAAACTAAGTGTTACTTCATAGCTATGTGCTCTTATATATTGCGAATATCAAACTGCAAAAAGCTATTTTAAACATTTTCACATGGAGCTCTGGGAACCGACATCCAATCTCGTTCTCGCATTAAAAATTACAGACTTGACTAATGGCGTCTGGGAATCTAAAAACAAACAGATCGAAATTCATTTCACACACTCAAAGTTATACATGTCATATAAAACACTTTAACCAGATTGAGATCATGAAGCAAGCCAGAACACAAAAAATGTTAACATCATTTAAATTAAACAGACATAACATAGCGAGAAGGAGTAACACAACTCCACTCCCACGCTGTGGTAATATATGTCGTACTTAAACAGAGTGTAGCATTACAACATCGGTTTACTTATTTAGCTTGCGCGAGCAAAAACTTTAACAACAACCATGCACTACATGCGCTGGCTGCTCTCATGGCTTGCCGCACGGCGCGAGCAAAAACGGAACAGCTGCACACCACATGTCTGGTAGCGATCCGGCTATGCCGAGTGCCTCACCGTACACTCTCATTCAAAAGTTATGACACCCAAGACTCTCTACACTTCCTTGGAAAATTACCAAAATATAATTCAATAATCAATCAATACTTAATAACCATGATACACAGGCTGTCCCGGGAATTAAATAACAAAACACAGAATCGAACCAAGAAACTCCCCTGTAGGAGTGGAAGAGGAGTCTGAATTTCGAGTTACCATCCTAATAAACAACCCCCATGCCGTCAACACCCATTAACTTTTTATCACCATCACATAAACAAGCCAAGAGGTCACCCCCTTCCCACGCTAACACGTGCAGTGCACATGCCCCGCTCCTGGACCACGTGGTCGCTCTAAGGACCCATGACGTCATCAGGATTACGCAATTTCTGGTCATGATGATGCAATATTTGGAGTCTAGCAAACACTTACTACTCATGCACAGCTGATTTGTCATGTGTGCCGCTTGGTTACACATCAATCTGAGGGAAGAACTATGCTTTAAAGTCGTAACAGTTAATAAGAATTAGTAGTCAAAAGTTAATTTGATTTCCCAAATACGTTTCCGCCATCACCCTGCTATCTACCCCTCAATTTCTTTGACATACTTATACATCTGAGTTATCATTAACTCAACCTCAGAAATAAAACTGTTCCAAAACTCTCAAACAACAGTACTATAATGCATCAGCTTCTAAATACCCTCGTATGTCATCAAATATAATTCCTCGCAGACTCCTGTACTTCCGTATACGGCATTAACATTCCTCGTATACCCATAAACAAATCCTTATAACTTCCTTACATTTTTGCCCACAACCTTCACGTAGTACTTGCATTATTCAAAATTATGCGTTGTATATACAACTGCTTACATTGTTACCAGAAATATCTGTTGTTATTACGTAGCTTTCATTCTCATAACGACAATTGAAGTTGCTTATGGAAGATCTTACGACGGTTTACTCCATATAGTTACTCTGTCATTAAACCTTTGTTACGAACATAAAATAAAAATACGTTAATACGTATCAGCATATTGATCTATCTTCAAATTACACTGTTGCATGATTACGTTGACAATATAACGTAACATTACAAATTGTGTATAAATAACAACAATGTTATTTAAGTGTCCAATAAATATCAATCACGACTGGAATAGGATTTCCCTAACATTCCTACTGTCGGATAAATCTATCTTCTAAGAAGATGTGTCTCAATAAAAGTTTCATTTACAGAAAGTTCAATGCTTTATCTCAATAAATGGTTTGTCAAATCATGAATAGGCGGCTTCGGTGGCGTAGTCGGTAGCATGCTGAGCTTCTATGCCCAAGATCGCGGGTTCAAATCCGGCCGAAGTCGTCGAATTTTTAAGAGCGTTAAAATCCCTCAGTATGCCTTCCTTCGGAGGGGAAGTAAAGCCGGCGGTCCCATGTCATAGATTTACGGCATGTTAAAGAACCTTCCACTAATTACACCTGTGTGAAGCTAAATTGTATAGGTTAGGAATGTAAACAATGCTCTTAGGTTTCTACGTTCGTTGCCAAGAGCCGACTGCGGTGGCGTGTAGTAGCTAAGTTCTGAACTAGGCCTAGTAGTCGTTGACGGTGGCGTTTGGCGGCAAAAGTAGGAACTACTTGAAAATTGATCGTCTGCAGTCCTTACTTGAATTAAAACAGATACACACACTAATACAGTCATCAAAATTAACACTGGTTATCAGACAGATTCTACACACACCCAAAGTATACGGGGCTACATGACCGCGTTGTCGCTGCCCCTAAATTTAAGAACCAACCAACCAAATCATGAATGTACTTCCATTAAAGAATGTCCTTGTGTGCATAAATTCGTAGCATAATCATGACGAATATTACTTGCCAAATCGACGAATGTTACTAACATTTACGGTATTTAACAGTATATCACACGTAGATTTCTTCTACTAATAAATTCTTCTTACTATAAGACGCCCAATTCATTTTACCAAAAATGAATTTAAATAGACATCCATGACAAAACTTTCTGAAATTCAGTTTAATAAAAGCTTAGCTTATATTGAGACATTGTACACGAGACGAAGAAATGGACAGCGAATTATTTGAATTATTAAGACTAAAGAATACGAGATTGCTTTAAAGAGCATTGACAAAATCATCGATGAAGTCTTCTTGCATTTTGTACATATTTTCAATCTCATTTGCATTTTGTAAGTATTTTGAATTCAGTTGCCTTCTGTAAGTATTTCGACTCTACATTGCATTCTGTACGTATTTTGAATCTAACCTCCTTGTTAATTCTCGACAGGTATACACTTTGTATGTAGATAGTTTTAGTTGTAAGTATGTAGTTAGTTAGTTTATTAGATATAGTTCATTGTTCCAATAGACTGTGGTGTATGAATGTGTTTGGTGGCAGCTGCATTGTTTATTAGATATAGTTCATTGTTTCATTAGACTGTGATATGTGAGGATGCATATGGTGTGCCTGGTGACAGACTGTTTTAGTGGTAGTATTTTGTTGTTGGTAGAACTTGAGTATTTATCCGTTAGTAGAATTTTGGTATTTAATTTTTAGTAGAACGTTAGTATTTTTGTTAGTAGAAATGCTCTATTACTTATTCTGAAAGGGAGTAGCAGCCTTTCAGAATAAATCAATTATTTACTTGTCTTATAGACGGCTCAGATATTGATAATATAAGCCAACTAATGGCTACACTGCGATCTGCTGCACGGCTGAAAGCAACGGGAAACTACAGCCGTAACGCTATTCCCGAGGATATGCACCTCTCTATGCATAATTACATGTGATGATGGCCTCCTCCCTTGTAAAATTCCAATCCGGAGGTAAACTATTCCCCCGTTCGGATCTCCGGGTGGGGACTACTCGAGAGGGGGTTAACATCACAGAAGTGACAAAGAGGAAATCTGATGTTCTACGGATCGGAGCGTGGAATGTTAGAAGTCTGCTAGGAAGAGGAAGGTTAGAAAACTTGGAAAGGGAAATGTATAGGTTGAGGTTAGATTTGGTTGGGATTAGTGAAATGCGCTGGCAGGAAGAACAGGACTTTTGGTCAGGGGACTATAGGGTCATTAGCACTAAATCAAACAATGGCCAAGCAGGGGTTGGTCTCATATTGAGTAGGAAACTTGGACAGCGGGTGGAATATTATGAACGATAGTGAACGAATTATTGTAGCAAAAATCAATACAAAACCTACGTGCACCACAGTGGTACAAGTCTATATGCCTACCAGTCAAGCTGATGATGAAGATGTTGAAAAGGTCTACGAAGAAATAGATGAAATTCTGAGATATGTCAAGGGTGATGAAAATGTTATAGTAATGGGAGATTGGAATGCTGTGGTAGGAAAAGGAAGAGAAGGGAAGATAGTAGGAGATTTCGGATTAGGTGAAAGGAATGATCGAGGGAGCAGGCTGATGGAATTCTGCACCGAGCATGAGTTGGTCATAGCTAACACCTTATTCAATAACCACAATAGAAGAATATACACATGGATGAGACCAGGAGATACAGGGCGTTACCAAATCGACTTCATTATGGTCAAGCAGTGGTTTCGAAACCAGATTTTGGATTGTAAAACATATCCCGTTGCTGACATAAACTCTGCAATATCTTTTTCTGGGACTAGTATTTTAGCATTTTGAAGAGTTTTTTTAAACAGCAACGATGTTTTATCTGGTACACTACATTGATGATCACTCACACTGAAGAACTCACTATTTTTACTTTCAACTTACCTCCACACTGTTTTGAACGATGTTTTGAACAACGCCAAATAACAGTTCCATTTTTATTGGTTCGTTTTACAATATATGTATATCGTTTATAGTATGCATATGGCTTACCTTAGCTATTCGTTGATACTTCCATATCAATTGTCAAGCATGAAATAATCTCCAGTAAAATTCACTCAATAATATATATAATAGTTTAAAGTGAGAGCAAAAGTGAGTGCAAAAGTGGGTGCAAAAGTCGGTGCAAAAGTGGGTGCGGAAGTTGATGCAAAAGTGAGTGTAAAAGTGAGTGCAAAAATGAGTGCAAAAGTCCGTGTAAAAGTGAGTGCAAAAGTCAGTGTAAAATTGAGTGCAAAAGTGGGTGTAAAAGTGGGTGCAAAAGTGGGTGCAAAAGTGGGTGTAAAAGAGGGTGCAATAGTGGATGTAAATGTGGGTGCAAAAGTGGGTGCCGTTTATAGTAGGCACAAATTTTATTAGAATGTGATTTGAGGAAATGTAATTTCTAAACCCAAGTAGTGAATCGTCAGTTGGTTTTGATCTATGCTCGCGTAAACATGTCACATACACTGGTGATGGATACTCAAGGCTTTATGTGTCAACGAAAACAAGTATATATATTTAAAGAGGTGACTATTATTGATTGCACAACACGCTGGTTACCATATCTTTTTTCGGACTAGTGTTTTAACATTTGAAGAGTTTTTTAAACAGCAACGATGTTGTATCTGTTACACTACATTGATGATCACTCACACTTAAGACCTCACTATTTTTACTTTTTAGCTCACCTCGACACTGTTTTTGAACGATATTTTGAACAACGTCAAATAACAGTTCCATTTTTATTGGTTTCGTTTTACAATATATGTATATCCTTTATAGTATGCATATGGCTTACCATAGCCATTCGTTGATACTTCCATATCAATTGTCAAGCATGAAATAATCTCCAATAAATTTCGCTCGATAATAGAAATAATAGTTTAAAGTGGGTGCAAAAGTGGCTGCAAAAGTGGGTGCAAATGTAGGTGCAATAGTGGGTGCAAAATTGAGTGTAAAAGTGAGTGCAAAAAGAGTGTAAAAGTGGGTGCAAAAGTGAGTGCAAAAGTGGGTGCAGTTTTTAGTAGGCATGATTTTTACTAGAATGTGATTTGAGTAAATGTAATTTTTAAACCCATGTAGTAAGTAGTCAGTTGGTTTTGATCTATGCAAGCGTAAACATGTCACATACACTGGTGATGGATACTCAAGGCTTTATGTGTCAACAAAAACTAGTATATAGTTAATAATATTAATAATAATATCGTATGGCCTCAGGTGCCTGGTGCAAGCTTTGTTAATTGACACCCAGAGGGTAGCTTGCATGTCGAATTTCGTCGTTCCTTTGAACGCTGTGAAAGTCAAGGAGGTTAGATATCTAAACTCCTTGACACTACAGCGCTTTCAAGTAGAGAATGGAGGAACTTTGTGTTGGCGGAAAATCCCGAGATTAATTTTGCCATTGAACACGGCCTACTGAATTCAAATGGCTTCTTTAACATGCCAACTACGTATGACATGAGTATCGTGATTTTTGTCGCCTTCAAAAATCACTTACCATGGCCAGGGGCGAACCTGCAATCTTGGGGTTGGTAGTCTGACACTATAACCACTCACCCACCGTGGCAAGCAGTATATAGTTAAAGAGGTGGCTATTATTGATTGCACAACACTGAACGTCCCTGTGGACGGGTCCCTGTTGACAAGTCCTTTTGACTGATCCCTTTGACATAATTTGGATAAATGCATGGGCCAGTCCATAGGGACCAGTCCAAAGGGATCGGTCCAAAGGGATCAGTCAAAAGGACCTGTCAACAGGGACCCGTCCACAGGGACCCGTCAACAGGGGCCCATCAAAAATTACTCCCTTCAAAAAGGACCCGTCCAAAGGGGCTAGTCAACAGGGACCATTCCAAAGGGACAAATCAACAGGGATCAATCAAAAGGGGTTATCGCCTCAAGGTCTGACATACCCCTCTTTGATTATTGGTTTGCCTAACGACAAGCGCCGCTTGGAATACTTTTTAATCACCCCTCGTGGGTTGGGTTAGGTTTGGTTAGGTAACACTACGGCCGCCATCTTTAAAAAGGCCGTGGGAACATAGGTGTTTACCAGCAGTCTTCGGCAAAAAGTCCAACAATACCTCATACAATGCCATATTCTTATTGGTTCGCGAAATATTAACAAAAGTGCACTTAGGCCCTTTGTCAAAATTTCAAAAATAGATTTAGTGTTGTGCAATCAATAATAACCACCTCTTTAACTATATACGTGTTTTTTTTGACACGTAAAGCCTTGAGTATCCATCACCAGTGCATGTGACATGTTTACGCTTGCATAGATCAAAACCAACTGAGCACTCACTACTTGGGTTTAGAAATTACATTTACTCAAATCTTATTCTATTAAAAATCGTGCCTACTATAAACTGCCCCCACTTTTGCACCCACTTTTACATCCACTTTTGCACTCACCTTTGCACCCACTTTTACACTCATTTTTGCACCCACTTTTGCACCCACTTTAAACTATTATTTCTATTATTGAGCGAAATTTATTGGAGATTATTTCATGCTTGACAATTGATATGGAAGTATCAGCGAATAGCTATGGTAAGCCATATGCATACTATAAAGGATGTACATATATTGTAAAACGAAACCAATAAAAATGGAACTGTTATTTGACGTTGTTCAAAACATCGTTCAAAAACAGTGTCGAGGTGAGTTAAAAAGTAAAAATAGTGAGGTCTTAAGTGTGAGTGATCATCAATGTAGTGTAACAGATAAAACTTTGTTGCTGTTTTAAAAACTCTTCAAATGTTAAAACACTAGTCCGAAAAAAGGTATGGTAACCCGCGTGATGTGCAATCAATAATAGCCACCTCTTTAAATATATATATACTTGTTTTCGTTGACCTTAAAGCCTTGAGTATCCATCACCAGTGTATGTGACATAGACGCTTGCATAGATCAAAACCAACTGACTATTCACTACTTGGGTTTAGAAATTACATTTACTCAAATCACATTCTAGTAAAATTTGTGCCTACTATAAACGGCACCCACTTTTGCACCCACCTTTACATCCACTTTTGCACTCACTTTTGCACCCTCTTTTACACTCACTTTTGCATCCACTTTTGTACCCACTTTTACACCCACTTTTGCACCCACTTTTACACCCACTTTCGCACTCCCTTTTACACTGACTTTTGCAGTCACTTTTGCACCCACTTTTGCACCCACCTTTGCACTCACCTTTGCACCCACTTTTGCACTCACTTTTAGACTGACCTTTGCACTCAGTTTTGCACCCACTTTTGCACTCACTTTTGCACTCACTTTTGCACCCACTTTTCGTCTCACTTTAAACTATTATATATATTATCGAGTGAACTTTACTGGAGATTAGTTCATGCTTGACAATTGACATGGAAGTATCAACGAATAGCTGTGGTAAGCCATATGCATACTATAAAGGATATACATATATTGTAAAACGAACCAATAAAATGGAACTGTTATTTGGCGTTGTTCAAAACATCGTTTAAAACAGTGTCGAGGAGAGTTGAAAGTAAAAATAGTGAGTTCTTCAGTGTGAGTGATCATCAATGTAGTGTACCAGATAAAACATCGCTGCTGTTTAAAAAACTCTTCAAAATGCTAAAACACTAGTCCCAGAAAATGATATTGCAGCTCAAGATAGTGCATTGTTTGTTAAAAAGAATTTTTCATCTCCTCAGAAAGTCGTGTTGGGACAATTGTCAATGTCTGAAAAACTCCCAACACTATCAAAGGCAACACAGACTGTGCAAAATGTGGTATTGCAAAAGGATCAAAATGGACTATATAGTAATAGTGATGATGATTATAATAATGATAATGGTTATGATGATGATAATGGTGATGATAATGATAATGATAATAATAATGATAATGGTAATGCTTTGTTTACACAAAAGAAAAACATTTGTTAATTTTGTCTACTGGAACTATCCAAGTAAGCTAATCCGGAGGCTTCAGCAATTGCATTTCTATAAACAGGCTGGTTATACTGAATATGAGGAAGAACTATTGGCTATATATAATGAGCTTCGTCGTGCCAAAATTATTATGTAATGGATTCATGTAACCGCTATGAGGTTTTAAGTGTAAGTGATCATCAATGTCATGCTCCAATTGAAAGACTGTTAGTGTCAACAAAAAATCATGGCAATGCTAAAAAGCTAGTACAAGAAAACACTGTTGCTACTCAAAATAGTGCAATGTTTATTGAGCAACATTTAACCCCTGCTGTAAAAGTTATGTTTAATCCATCTTTCACGTCTCAAGAGTCATCAACATCACAGACTATGCAAAAGGTTGTGTTGTTGTTGTTTTAAGGGGCTGAACTACAAAGTTATCTACCCTTTATATGCAAGAGGATCAAAAAGGACTAATTGTAATAGAGAAAAGAGAAATATATTTTGTATATAACTAATGTACAAGTACTTACATTAAATAAATAAAAATATTGTATGGATATTGTCTGTTTTTCTTAATTGCTATCCCCACGTCCTACTACAGGGCGCCCGAGAATGTTCTCCGCAGTGGGTACGTGCAGCTGTGAGTGGTTGAGTCATGAGTTTTAGTTGGCAGCACTGCACTGTGTCCTTCAAAGCGGGACTTCCCCGTGTGAGCTGTCGGTGTGTATCGCATTAAGCGCGCGAGACTGCATGTCTTCAGCGTGTAAGCGAGCGTTCAGATAGATTATTATTGGAAGAGTGCAACACTATACAGGCGGTAATGTTTACTACTGAAGAGAGAGCTTTTATTTTTGGTGGAATACGTTTTTCGCGAAGGCGATCGGTTTACAGAAAATGTAAAATTAAGATTTCAGGTGCGGTTTTCTAATTCAAAGTGTCCAAACCGTGATACCGTTCGGGATTTGGTAAGTAAATTTCGTGTGACTGGCTCAGTTCACGATGTACCGGGAACAGGCAGGCCTACGCTTTTAACAGACGAAAAACTTGATGAAATCTCCGACATAATGCTGCGTAGTCTAAGTAAATCAACACGAAAATTAGCACAACAAACAGGAATCTCTAAGTCGACAGCACATAAAGCTGTAAGAGACAAGCTTCAGTTGTTCCCTTATAGTGGGCGATGTATGGAAGATAGACATATGCTCTCGCGGACTTTTTTGTAGAACTTTTCATGTTGAACAATTCTTACAATCATAGTATTTAGATATTTTTAACGGTTTGCCCAGCGTAAGCTTACAAAGCGCTTGGACGCCAGTTTTTTTTATCGACTTTTCCACTAAAATCGTTACTGCTCGGCTTCTTTTGATCATAAATAAATTATTTTCTAAAGAAATCATACTCGATATATCCTTTACAGAATGGTGAAAACCGCATCAAAATCCATCCAGTGGTTCTCGAGTTTACCCCTAACATCCAAGAATCGGGGACTTAGTTTTATACAAAGTAGAGATGATGCAAGCAGCAGCCGTGCTACCAACGTAACTGCTGTAGCTAGCTCTCGCAGACGCATGTAGGCGCTGCCGAGAACATTCTCGGACTCACTGTATTAATGCCATTGTTAACCATCAACAGTCTCCACCTATTTTCAGAAAGCGAGTGATCTTAAACAATAAACTCTATCTATGGTTTGTGTACCGAGTATCATAATAATACAGTGTCGTCAAGCCATGTTCAGGCAATAGTTATGTCAGCTAAGGGGTTCGAACCCTTGCTTCCTTGTACAGGATTAGTTTTCACTCAACAGCAACCCATAATACTTTGAAACATGTCACATCTCATTACACAAATGCGTTTACAGTGATAATACATTAGGTCAGTTTTGTGAAAGAGCTAGTGTTGCCCTAGAAATAACAACAAGTATTTGTCGAGAGTAAAAGTGTGAAACCAACGAAAAACCCGTCCATGTTGGTTAATATGTGAACTAAACCAACCTCTTTCCTGTTTTGCCTCACGAGGCTGAGTGCACCCCGTTCCAGCCCTCACATCAGTTTCTAAAATCCCCCTGACAGAGCCGGGAATCAAACCCGGGGCCTCTGGGTGAGAGGCAGGAGCGCTACCCCTACACCACAGGGGCCTGCTAAACTGTTAACCAATACAGCATAAAGTGATCCATTTTTCTCTCTTGTAACTTACTTGCTGCTACTAAAAGTCAATGTGAACGGATTGTATACTAGCGGAAACAAATTAAATTACAGCAAAATCATCATCAGTGCAATTGAGCATGATAGAGACAGCGCAGCATTTCAGTCTTGTAAGGGGTTCCAGGCTTGTTAACGAAATATTTCTGTCATTTATGTAAGTGCATTCAGGTTAAGGGGCATTTGTGTCATGATCCCCACCCCCGTGGGTTGAATACAAATGTTTTTACATCTTCTGCAGTTAGTCACCAACATGTTGTTAAAATTTGACACTCTATGCATCGCCTTTGTCCATATTGTTGGTTTTGCTAACAAGCTAATGTTGTTCTTTCCATGGATATCAACAAAAAGACATTCTCTGTACGGGTAAGTGATACAAAAATCTATAATGTTTGTTTTGAATCTTTAGCCTTAAAATGTTTCAATACAGTTCTCCATACCTCCCTGCCCTGAGCTAATCGTTTCATCTCTACATAGCAACCACACCTTACATCCAAAACAATCTGTTTAACATATTCTAACCATGGTCTACACCTACAGTTCTTGTCCTCGACCATCCTTCCATAGCTATACCTGAGTGTCTTAGTATGTGTACTACCATCCTATCTCTTTTCTTTATTAACAGTCGCTAAAACAACATTTCTCTTTACACTAGTCTTAATTTGTTACCCTATCTACCCATAACAAATAATGTGTGTTTGAGTCTTTAATCTTGGACTAGATTAATGCAGCACTCCATGCCTCCCTGTCCTGAGCTAATCATTTCATCTCTACATAGCAACCACATCATACATCCTAGGCAATCTGTTTAACATATTCTAACCTTGGTCTACCCCTATAGTTCTTGTCCTTCACCTTTCTTGCATTACTAAGCTTGCTATTCCTGGGGTGTCTTAGTATGTGTACTACCATCCTATCTCTTTTCTTTATTAACAGTCGCTAAAACAACATTTCTCTTTACACTAGTCTTAATTTGTTACCCTATCTACCCATAACAAATAATGTGTGTTTGAGTCTTTAGTCTTGGACTAGATTAATGCAGATCTCCATGCCTCCCTGTCCTGAGCTTATCATTTCATCTCTACATAGCAACCACATCGTACATCCGAGGCAATCTGTTTAACATATTCTAACCTTGTTCTACCCATACAGTTCTTGTCCTTGACCCTTTCTTCCATAACTAAGCTTGCTATTTCTGGGTGTCTTAGTATGTGTCCTACCAACCTATCTCTTTTCTTCATTAGTAGTCATCAAAAACATCTCTCCTTTCCCACTCGTCTTTATTTGTTGCCCTACCTACCCATCTGATCTTTATCATTCTCCTGTAACACCACATTTCAAAACACTTCAATTCTCCACTTAATGTGTTATGAGATTAAAAATATATCAGTGTTTTTTCATTAGTTCATTAGGGATATATACGTTATCAGCTTTGTTTAGTAGGGTGTGTGGAATTTGTCTAATAACCTGTGTTATTGTAATGGGTGTATTAGAGTGTGTATTTTGTAATTGCAGTAGGATTTTGGTAGAAAGCGGCTGTGGTCTATTAAAAGATACCGTCCCAGCATTTGCCTAAGAGTGTGAGAGTGGGAAACCCCAGAAAACTACTTCCAGAATGGCTGAGGTAGGAATCAAAACCCAGCTCCTCTCAGTTTTTACATCACAAGGCTGAGTGTACCCCGGGTATTTGTAAAGAGAGGGAAACATCTTGACCACTGACCTATTACGCCCTTTTTCTCTCTCTCTCTCCCTCTCTCTCTTTAGTGTTACCTCTCCTAGTCCTAAGTCTGGATTCAAGCTAAGACCTCAAGTACAAAAGTACTCACCACTGGACCAATAAAATGGTCGATCTTGGCTACATAATAATGTTATTCCATGTCTGTATAATAAAGCTATGATTGCTACTTCAGAGCATGTCACGACCGGAAACAGATTATATTTCTGTCAACGCATCAATAGTGTCTGTTGGCAATGTAGTAGCAGTCTTTGTCTCTGGACTTGCTAAAGGAGTATTTGATCATTAGTATAGCATGTTTAAGTGTAAAAAATTGAAATAATGTGGTCATCAGGCTCGTGTGTTTACATGTATGTAGGGACATTTCTGTCATCAGCGCCGTGTGTTGTGTTTTATTAAGTTTTCCGCTGCTAGTCACATGTAGCTTAAAAAGATGTTTAGGCTGACAGCCTCGTAAACTTTGGTGTGTAAAAACTTTGGGACACCTTGGTCATCAGCCCCCGTGTAGTTAAAAAGGAATGCTATACTGAGGTAAGGCTTACCAATTCGGTATTGTTGATTTGAATCTTCAGTCTTTTGACTGATTGGATGCAGTGCTCCATACCTCCTTGTCCTGAGCTAATCATTTCATCTCTACTTAGCTACCATACCCTACATCCAAGGCAATCTGTGTAAACTATTCAAACCTTGGTCTACCCCTACAGTTCTTGACCTCAACCTTTACTTCCATAACTAAGCTTGCTATTCCTGGGTGTCTTAGTATATTCCCTACCAGCCTATTTCTTGTCTTTATTAGCAGTTGTCAGAAACATCTCTCTTTTCCCACTAGTATTAATACCTCTTTGTTTGTAACCCTATTTACCCATCTAATCTTCATCATTCTCCTGTAACACCACATTTCAAAACACTTCATTTCTCCACTTAATGTGATATGAGATTAAAAATATATCAGTGTTTTTCATTAGTTCTGTATAGCTAAAACATAGGGATGTATACGTTATCAGCTTTGTTTAGTTGGGTGTGTGGAATTTGTCTAATAACCTGTGTTATTGTAATGGCTGTATTAGTGCGTGTATTTATAATTCCAATAACATTTATTGGAAAATAGGCTGCCGTGGCCTTAAGTTAAGATATACCCCTGCATTTGCCTAGAGTAAAAGTGGAAAACCACAAAAAACTAATTTCACAATGGCTGGGTCCCTGGACCGTTTGACATAATTTGGATAAAAGCATGGGCCAGTCAACAAGGACCCGTCCACAGGGACTCGTCAACAAGGACCCGTCCACAATGACCCGTCAACAGGGACCCGTCAACAATGACCTGTCAACAGGGACCCGTCCCCAGGGACTCGTCAACAATGACAGGGGCTCTCACCTCAAGGTCTTACATGCCCTCTTTGAATATTGGTTTGCCTATCGACAAGCGCCGCTTGATATACTTTTTATCACCCCTCGTGGGTTGGGTTAGGTTAGGTTACACTACAGCCGCCATCTTTTAAAAGCCCGCCCTCTTACAAAAGCTATGAGTGGGCATGCGTAAAGCCAAAAATAAGCATGTTAATTCATATTGGCTTTCCACCGTACACATGTCTCTTGTGTCAAACAACGTTTAATTTCATATTATCATTCAAACTCCCACATGTCGCACTTGGAAAGCGAGATTTTCGAGAAAATTACAATTTCACCCCCTAGTGGGGGTAGGTTTTATTTTGGGGTGGAAATATGTTGTTCAATGGAAAGGGGGTATCAGCCAGAGTTCAACGACACCTCATTCGTCAAAATCCGACCATGGGTTAATAAAAGCACGCCATGTAAGTGGCTGGACTCACGCGGCCGCCATCTTGTGTGGAGGAATGTGGAGGTGGAGGATATAGAACCGGCCAAAACTCACTACTGATATTAGATCTATTTTCATGTTGTAGAATTGAGGTACGGTGTGATCTAACGAAACAGTGCTGTATTATGTAGTGTACCCATAATGACGAAGGGCACAGGTTGTTTTTCTTTGCTGAGCCAAGAGTTTGAAGAGTGCGTGGATTTAAGCTTGTTGTTTCATCTAGCTGACACCAGAGGGAGAGAGCATCGCCATGAAGGAAGAAATAAGAAAAGGTGATGAGTATAAATATGAAGAGGTAGAACCACCGAAACATCGAGGAATACGCTGAATACAACCACTAGATTAATGCCGAAGGAATCAGGAAAATTCATCGAATAAATCGGAAGATTTTTGAAGTTAAGTAATCCATGGCGCACGAACTACTTTCTCCACGTGGCTGTGTGGGGAGGCGAGCCGCGCACAACAGGTGCATGAGAGAAGCCAGCACAATGACTTGGGATCTCGTACGCGCAAGGCCTGGAACATAGCCGACGAATATTGTGTGGACCTGAAAATCCATCTACCACAGTGTCGTATACTGGTCTGAAGATCTGGGCTACCACTGAGCTTAATAATACACAAATCATTAAATTACATTTTTTAAACCTTACCTATTTTTATGTGAAGTCAAGACGTCTGGTTTGGGATGAAAATTCCTTGATGATGTCGTCATCGAATTTGTAGTCGGGCCACTTGCGAAGTTTCTGAAGAAAAGACTTTTCAATTGACATTAATGCCAAACCGCATAAACGTTCTTGTGTCTGCGTTGAACGACAAAACGACTTTATCCTCATCAGCGCAGAAAACGTTCTTTTTACAGATGCTGAGGTTGCTGGTATTGTCACAATTAATGTTGCCAATTTTAGGACTTCAGGAATCACTTGGTTTAGTCTGTTTTCTTATATGGCGGAAAGAATTTCATGAACTGTTTTTTTTTTTTTTTTTGAGAAATCGAATACTTCTCCTGAATATATGACACTAAACTCATTTTTCAATCTTACTTGATCAAAGTGACTATTATATGACTGAAATCAACTGTTTGTTGCCTCATTTGGAAAGATTTCCTTATAAACTGAAAATTTATTTGAATCTAAGAGATGTGTGAACTGAAGTTTCCTATAGTCAGAAAATTTCCATGTGCAGCCGATCTAGTATTGAACCCATGTACCATGGCCTCAAAAGGGAGTCGAATTCTTGTACTTTGAGAAAGGAATGAAAGAATCATACAGTTTCTAAGGGAACGGAGAGAGATTTCAAGCCAGGATTATAGCCTAACATTGTGCAAGCGCTAGGGCCAGGTGTTCCTTAGATGAGCTCATGCCTCTTGACATTTATAAGGAGCCAGTCATGGATATTATTAGAACGAGTGGAAAGTTTTGACTGTAAGACGAAGAAGCTGGACTCGGAAATTGCTCTTACGTTGCAGGAATATGGCAACCTCGCTGCTGAGTCAGAACAGGAATAATTAAATTTAACCCGTTTACGAGTATAAAAATAAGTAAACAGATACAGTACGGTGAATCAATTTGGATTAGAGATTTTTGTGTAAAGAAAAACCTTGTAAAAATTGCACAGGAGAAAACTGCAAACGCAAGTAGACGTCATTGGGGGTTCACCGAGACCCAAGGAGTGGGAGAATAAAAAAAGAACAGCACCACCCACACAGTTGAGGACGAGAAATTAATTAATATCTCGGAAATGCACGATCGATTTCTATAGACAGGAAGATTATTTTACGTTTGGAAGACGAGCTGTCTGGAGATACGATTTTTATAATTGTGCGACAATTAGTTCAAAAGTTGGTCACGAAAAGGACTAGGATTTTATCTTTTTGTGACTGAAAGGTATAAAACTCCTGGCCTCACCAAGCCAATCATGCAGTTATTCTGACAGCCCGTGAGGGGGTGTTACTCTGCATCAGTGGATGCAGTCTACGAGAGCCCGTGAGGGGAACGTCACGCTGTATCAGTACATGCAGTATTAATCCGTCCAGGGGGGCGTTACGCTGGAGCATCATAATCATCAGTCTACGAGCATTCCGTGAGCGGAAGTGCTGCACCACATCGTATACGCAGTATTCAAGAGACCGTGAGGGGGACGTTAAGCTGTATCAGACATTGATCCAGAGCCTGTGGGAGGCTATGCTACAAGTTCACCGAGTGTAGACCAGTTACGATATAAGTACACTACGCTGAGGGTTAGCAGTTCGAGACATTGAAGAGTCTAAATTATAAAGAACATTAAATATACGGACTTTAAAGCAATATCGCCAAAGTAAGACACAGCGATCAGTAGGGAACTTCGAGTTCCAGAAGAACGCTAGTTCAATACAGTTATGAAGTTATAAGAACTCCAACAAATAAACGGCGTTACGTCTAGTAAAGACATTGTTAAAGACATTAAGTCCTGTAAAGGACAAGAATAAACAGTAATTACGATCGCGAAAGATAGAAGTTCAAGCGAAAGGAACTTAGGAACTTAGGTTCGAAACCAGAGGGAAAACGTACTCTAGTGAGAAAACGTCAAAAATATACGATAAACAGTATACGGTCCTCGAAGGGAGGCCAAGATATAGAAACTAAACGGTACGATAGACAGTATACGGTCCTCGAAGGGAGGCCAAGATATAGAAACTATAGGGGGCGATAGACCACCATATATATATATAGTGACGGCAAAGAAAAGACATTTATCGCCTAGTAAAAGCAGATAAAGTAAAGCCGAGTAATAGACAATAGAAGCGGTTTTGAGAGACTGAAACCAGTAAGTTTCCATTGTAGGAGAGAGCAACATTGAACGAGTAAAATCACACGTCCAATGCAGGTCGATAGGATTCACATCAGGGATCATCAACAGCCGACAGAAATTGTCAAAATCGTTGAGATACGCCCGTGTGATAGGAGTGAAGTGTAAATATTGTAAGAAAAGAAATAGGAGTATCATTTTAAGTGTTTTAGGTAAAGTGAAAGCGTTTTATGCACAGTGATATGTGTTATAATATGTACCAGAGTAATATTTTTTAGTGTTTTAATGTGTGTTCAAAACGGATACACCAGTGTATTAAAAAAAATGTTGTCAGTGTTAAATATAGTGAATATGTGTCAAGAAATTTCTGTACATAAGATGAGATTGTACAATATGGAGTAGGTCAAGAAGGTGGGCCAAAATGTCACATCAAACGAGAATAAAGGTCAGAAAGCGACCTTAAACATGTAAGTAAAGATTTTCATTATGTTTTGGTGTCGGGAAAAATTTTGTGTACAATTCCACCGGAGTTTTGAGTAGAAGGGATGTTTTTAAATGAATAATAACTAAATAAGAACGCGATCTGAACGAAAATAAGGTTTTAAGAAATAATAAATAATTATGTGAAATAATCAATCCTGTAGAGGAAATGCATGGAATAAAATGTCAGTATCTAATGAATGTTATAAAAGCAAGCGTGATAATAATAATTATAACAAAGATATTTACATAAAGGTAAATTTGAATTATATGAAAGAAATAGCTTTTGAGCTTTTGTAGGGAATGAAAACATGATGTGAATAACAAGGTAAAGAAATCTAAATAAAGATTAAATTGAATGATATAAAATATAGAGCGTTGAAGCCTTAACAAATGTATAAGACATGATGTGACTGCATGTTCTTAAAAAGGGAGCGATTTATTGTCAACGGAAAAGATTAATATAAGAATTAAGATATGTATCAATTGTTACTATGAAATGTATCAGTTCTTTGGAAGACATTCGGCCGTAAAGTAATGTGTAGCGTAATGGAACGCAATTAAATAAAAAGTCACGCTAGGAACGCGTAAAAGTTAAAGTACTTGGTAAATTACTTATGGAGGGTAGTTGATTGCAGTGAATTGAGATATGTTATAAGTCCTCTAAATTGTGACGTGGATCACGAGGCCATGTGTGTATTATTTAAAAGGGAGCTAATGTATGGTATTATTGAGCGTAGGTCCTGTAAGCTACGGCTTGACCCTAAATCGCGTTTTGTATAAGTCCTCTGATGTGGAAATGTTCCCGAGGCATGTTAAGAGATTCGAACCTAGAATCCTCTTGTTGTTAAAGCCCCTAATTATTCGTCGTATAATGTGTATTAATCTTCCCAATCAATGAGGACCCTCTCATAATTAATAAATGCCAAGGTTACGAAAGTGGTTTATGAGCCAAAGAATATTGTTGAATGAAAATAAGCGAGTAAAAGCCAGGTCTCTCCACAGAACTGAGAATAATGTGAAGGTTTGTTTTAAAGCATTGAAGAGAGCTGCCACCGTAGGTTAGGCAGAGAGTCGCTTTCCTTGTCACAAATCACGCCCGAGTATAATGGCCTGACCCTCATAAAGCGAGGGTGGGTAAAAACCGTCTTGTAAGATGTGTTAAATACACCGTGAGTGTTTAAAGTTGTTAACGACCCGGGCGTTGAACCGAGGTCCTTGTAGATTGATATTATCGCTTGCCAATTCAGATCGTAGTTTTCTTATGTGATAATGGTCTTATAAGACAAATGAATTAAATAAAATCCCTATTGTAATATTGGATGGAAAATAGGAATCCACGAGTTTTGTGAAGATAACTAGGTTTCGGGAGTGATCATAGTTTTTGACTTTGTCAAGTAATCTTTATAACTCTGGAGTACACAAATAGTTTTCCCGATCACCGTAGTGAATTTGCAAAACTTGAGAGAGATAGTAAATATGGAGAACATGTGATATGCCCAAATATTGAAGTGAATAATTAACATGTAATTTTAAATGTAATTATATATTTGTTTTGATGATAAGAAAAGATAAAAATAATTCTTGAGGTGTACAAAGATATGACACCATTATTATGGGAAAGTATCGAGCCAAAGGAGCTCGTAGTTATTTGGAACTTTAAGATAAGTACTTTATGGAAGTGAAAATAATCGTGAATTGTTGGTTTTAAAGAAAACCATGTGTTTTAATCTAATATTTGTTTTATTTTTATGCTATTCCTTGTTCACTTTGGACAAGTAGAATGATATTGGTCAGTAGTTTATGTGTTTATTTGTTTGTAGCGCCATAATTTTTGATTAATTAAATGTGTTAAAATAGGAGTTGATTTTGTTGTTATTTTTGCAAGTGTATTCTCTATTTAATCCAAAATATGTAAGTCACAGAGTGGGAGAACTTACCGCAGCCCCGAAAAATCCCGAATTGAGCAATGCTGGCATACTGTGATTTGCATATTTCTTGCTGCAAGGGCACAGTATGCAGTTATAAAACTGCTTATATCTTAATTCATCATCACCTTTTCTTTGCTTCTTTGGTGGCTCCGTTGCACTGAAGAAAATCCATAAAGTCTATTGTGTTTTTGAACTTGAATACCTCTTGTAAGCAGTATGCTATATCTAGAACTTTAGTTTGAAGGATGTTGTATAGAACATCTGAATGTGCAAAAATTCTAGAGAAAACTTCAATCAGAAATATGTTCCGAAATTGCCTAAAAAAGTACAAATATCCTTGAGCCTGTACAACTGTATCTGAATCCCAGTCTTCTTTAGAGTCATCACTTATCACATTTTCAAAGAAGGCAATGAATTGCTCTTGGTATTCGATTACTGTGTTTACAAGCCTAGATGTAAAATTCCATCTACACACATCAAAAAAAGTTTTGCATCACCTCGGTTCCCAGATCTCCGGCATATAGACGTTGACTGTGTATATTGTATCCAAGATACAGTCCCTTTGACTGTTCATAGATGTCACTAAAACTGCTCAAAGATGTAAACAACCATGCATGAGCAGGGCCTATTAGACGGAGGGGGTACGACAGCCGATCAGTTCCAGTCATTCCACCAGGACGAAGGTACGCTGCTCATGTTGTCTGTAGTTCTACCATGCCTAGAAGGTCAATACCGCAGTTCGATCGCGTCCGCATTGTTACTTTGTGTCAAGAAGGGCTCTCAACAAGGGAAGTTTCCAGGCGTCTCAGAGTGAACCAAAGCGATGTTGTTCGGACATGGAGGAGGTACAGAGATACAGGAACTGTCGATGACAGGCCTCGCTCAGGCCGCCCAAGGGCTACTACTGTAGTGGATGACCGCTACTTACGGATTGCCGCTCGGAGGAACCCTGACAGCAATGCCACCATGTTGAATAATGCGTTTCGTTCAGCCACAGGACGTCGTGTTTCAACTCAAACTGTGCGCAATAGGCTGCATGATGCGCAACTTCACTCCCGACGTCCATGGCGAGGTCCAGCTTTGCAACCCCGACACCATGCAGCGCGGTACAGATGGGCCCAACAACATGCTGAATGGACCCCACGGAATTGGCATCACGTTCTCTTCACCGATGAGTGTCGCATATGCCTTCAACCAGACAATCGTCGGAGACGTGTTTGGAGGCACCCTGGTCAGGCTGAACGTCTTAGACACACTGTCCAGCGAGTGCAGCAAGGTGGTGGTTCCCTGATGTTTTGGGGTGGCATTATGTGGGGCCGACGTACGCCACTGGTGGTCATGGAAGGCTCCGAAACGGCTTTACGATACCTGAATGACATCCTCCGACCCATAGTGCAACCATATCGGCAGAATATTGGAGAGGCATTTGTCTTCATGGACGACAATTCTCGACCTCATCGTGCACATCTTGTGAATGCGTTCCTTCAAGATAACGACATCGCTCGACTACAGTGGCCAGCATGTTCGCCAGACATGAACCCTATCGAACATGCCTGGGATATGTTGAAAAGGGCTGTTTATGGACGTCTTGACCCACCAACCACTCTGAGAGATTTACGCCGAATTGTCGTTGAGGAGTGGGACAATTTGGACCAACAGTGTCTTGATGAACTTGTGGATAGTATGCCACGGCGAATACAGGCATGCATCAATGCAAGAGGACGTGCTACTGGGTATTAGAGGTAGTGGTGTGTACTGCAATCTGGACCACAAATGCTGAAAGTCTAGCTGTATGATGGTACAACATGCAATGTGTGGGTCTCATGAGCAATAAAACGAGCTGAAATGTTGTTTGTGTTGATCTCTATTCCCTTTGTATTTAACGGTTCCGGAACTCTTGGAACCGAGGTGATGCAAAACTTTTTTTGATGTGTGTAGTTGGGCTACTTTCGGAAGTTTTTTGGTCATGAATTGTTTCAGTTTTTCCGATCTTTTGGGAGATACCGAAAAAAAAACCAGCTATACCAGATAGTGTCTTGAAAAAGATTCGACATTGTGGACTGGATGATACGGTGTGTTGCAAAACCAAATTGAGAACATGACTGTAACAATGAACAGAAAGTGCTTGCGGGTACTTTTCTTGAACTTTAGTTTTCAATCCATTAATGTTCCCCGCCATCACTGCTGCACCATCATAAGTCTGTGCAATTAACTTGCTGTCGATATTATTCTCCGCAATTACATTTTCCACATGCTGAAACAAACCTGCTGCAGTTTTCTCTGAACTGACATATTTTGTGAAACCTATAAATCTTTCTTCAGTATCACCGTTACTGACTACGTACCTTAAAATAGGCAATTGACTCTGATTTGAACAGTCACTTGTTTCATCTATAATAATGGATACGAAATGCGCATCTTCTATTTCAGATTTTATGATCTTGATCATAACTCCACTTACTGCAGATATTATACAGTGGCGGCCGGTAATAAGGTTGCAGTGTTGCACAACGACCAGATTAATTAATGAAACACAATTAATTCCGTAATATTTTTAGTACTAGAAGTTGTATGTTTCCGACTATATGTATAGGAATTCATAATTCTGTTTTTTAATAATTCAGGAAATCTTATAGTAAGTTACTGTGAACTGACTGAGAAAGCGAGGCGCGCCAGCCGTCTAGGAGCGCTCGTCCGTTTGGTCGTTGCCGAGCCCAAGCACCGACCAGATCTCAATAGTGAAGGGTATGGCAGAGTAAGCCCTATCCCAACAGTTAACACGGCTGGTCGTTGCCCGCTGACTGCAACCAGGAGCCGAGGCGCAGGCGGAGACTGAAACATCCGAGAAGCTTCCTCAACTGCCGAAACCATGTCTTGCAATGTTGCGCGTGCACTTGTGACACTCGCAGTTCTCGCCCTCGTATATAACTTACGTTGTTTTGTTCTCGTGAAGGTTTTCATGTAGACTAACTTATATTCCAATTTTAATCCGATGAAATTGTGATGTGTCTGAACTGCGGCATTTGTTATGAATGAGGTACATCCGTTTTACCGCGCAATTGAATACAGTTTGCTCCGATATCAAGCAGTCTTTTACCCTATCACCTCATGGGTGTCCGCTGGGCGTGGAGGGGCAGGGGGACTAGGAGGGGCCGTGTCCCCATCCCCTGAAATCCCGAGAATATTTCGATTGTTCATTGTCACACCAGTTTAATTCATAAAGTGATGTTACTGATTGTTAACTGATTTAGATGTAGGGATAATTCCACAGTTTTATTTAACTTAGTAATTTGGGATTGTTAGAGAATATCTTCAGTTATTTAAAAAATCGGCTAACTGGATTAACATTACTATTTTAATGAACTGCTTGATTTTTATTTTTGTCGATACAACTACTTTTTGCCTGTTTTAAAGAATTAACATTATGACGATGATTCACAAAGAAAAGCGAACTCATGTGGACAAAAATTCTGAATTAAAAAAAATCCTCCCATTTACGCCATAAAGACTATGCACCCAACGGTTTAAGAGCAGCCAAGTAATGAATGTCACGAAGCAAGTAAGAAATGAAACGAAAATTACGGGGTGGTGGTGTAAGTCTCAATATCACCTAGTGACATGTAGGTAACGACATTAAAAAAATACATCCCCCCCCCCCCCTAGAAAAAATCCTGCGGGTGCCCATGAACCACCTTAATGAAATTAGTGCAACATCCAGAAAAATTATCCGCCAGCCGCTACTGATATTATATCATTTTGAATTGAAGGAGATGTACCACGAAACACTGTAGAGCTCTCCAGATGATTGGCAAGTAAGTGATCAAATTCACTTAGGGAATATAAGTACCGTATTCAATATAATTTCCCCTGTTGTCCGATTCCGTACTTTCGTTATGGCCCCGAAAAGCTAATTCTTGCTTTCCGAGAAAACAAACTGCGTTGATAAGACGTAGTGAAATTTCACGATTTTTTTCACAAGAGCATTATGTTGGTCAATGTGTAGAGCATGTTGTTTATCTAGCTGTAAATCTATTCTTGTATTGCCAAAGTTTGCAAAGTTCATGCTACTACAAATGTGAGCTTTAGATTCGTCATGCTTTTGAACTGCCGTGCGAAAAGAGTTCATATTTGAAAACCCTTCCTTTGACCGTACATTAACTTCACGACTAAATAACAAACACGGCCAGCAATACAGTTTAGACATCTTAGAACTGCCAGATAACCAATTCCACCTAGCATATGTAGATGATGTGAAATGACGTGTATACTCACGCTGCTTTTCTTTCACATCGGCACACAATTGCAGTTCAGGTGTAGGCCTTGTCATATTCATAATATGAACTTTCTCACTATATGGACGACGGCTGGAAGGAACTTCTAACAAACTCTCTATTATACAGTCATTGGCATTTAAAGCCACAGCAGGTGTTTGTTCCATCATCTTCTTACAAAATCACAACTGGCACAGTTAAAACAAACCACTACATACAAATTCTTCAGCATACACACACTTAAATAAATCACACATCGAAAATACTACAACTTCTAAAACATATTCACATCCATGCGCGCGAAAATGTATATTTATTGTAGGCTATTTGTTGCTCTAAACGCTTTTAACTTCAAGAAACCGCTGACTGTGGCGGCAACTGACTCGCTATGAGCGCTGAGCCTGAGGGGAACAAGGGTGGGTGCGGAGAGGTGGGGTGAGTCATGGTGTAACTACAATGGTGAGGCGGATCGCTCCCTCTCTCTCATGTGGATGACGTCAGAACGGGGGCATCTGCGAGTTGTGGCTATAGGCGGGAGTCAAGCGCGTGATCAGCAGTCGATTGAAACATGCTAATGTTGACAGTGTGTGCGTTGCTAGTGAAAGTATTGTATTTCTTAATCTCTGTCGACGGAAAGTGGGATGCAATGCCGAATTGTGCTATGTATGGTTGCAACAACTACTCCAGGAAAACAAAAGGGTCTAATATAAAATACTTTGTATTTCCACAAGACAAAGATGTAGCGAGCTCTTGGGTCAGAGCTTGCAGGAGGGAGACATGTTTAATTTAAAGCATGGTAAGTTATGATTTCTAAAACTAATCTGTCTGTTGTGAACAGAACAGTAAATCATTCTTTAAATTATTTCTCTCTAAAATTAAAACATTGCAATAGCTCTGGACGCATTTTCAAACTGAGATATTAAAGAATATTATAGAAATGAATAGGCAAACCAAATAACAATTACGAGTGGAGATTATTAGGGTCTATTATTATTATTAGCATTATTATTATTAACATTATTATTATTATGATTTCAGCTCGAGTATGTTCTCTTCATTTCACTAAAGACAGTTTTGCTATTCCACTTCGACAGCAATTGTTGAACTATACTCCAGTGCACAGTATGCCATTCCGACTGAAAATCTACCAAAATGAACTCAAATACACAAAGGAAAAGGAAAAGATCTCTGGAAGAAGCTGAAAGTCGGTCGATAAGGCTGGAAAAGAGGCGTCGTAAAAGTGTTATAAGTGAAATTATACATATGAAACACTCACCGAAGGAATACAATCTAAACATACCTGCTTGAATGCGAAGGAGTTAATAAGGTAAGCTTCTTCTTGTTTTTGAACATTGAAGTCTCATTTAATAATAAAAGGTGAATTTGTTTATTTTACACGCACAATACAACTAAGGTTCATTATGATACTTGAAAGAGAGGTAACTAGCGGAGTAAAGCACTGCTTTCACCAGATCGTTGAGACATTGATATGAGTTTAATTAAAGCCTGGTGTAGCTATAGTATTTATTAATCTAATCTTGACCTTCATGCAGCCGTAGTTTAGTGGTCATATGAAAGAAATATTGCTCTTGTGAATAGAAACGTAGGCTACTCTAGTTCCAATATAAGTTCAAAAAATAAACCTGATAATTCAACGAATGTCTTTCCTTTTAAGCACTCGTTCTCATGAAGATGAGGTCAACACTTTGAAGAAATTAGTTGAGGAGGTACGTGAGGAATCCGAAGCTTGGAAACAAAAGTACGATGATTTATGTGCAGACCATTCGGCGTTGAAGAAAGAAATCGCCGATCTGAGGAACATTCGTTGCAAAGAAATTCAGACGATACTGGGTAAAGTCTTCACTCCAGGTCAAATAAAACATTTATTACGTACAGAGAAACGTAAGAAAATTAATTGGTATTCTGACGATATAGCGGCGGCTATATCACTCAGAAGTGTGAGCCCTAAAGCCTACCGGTTTTTAAGGGCTAATAACTATCCCTTGCCAGGACTGACGACGTTACGTGATTGGGCTAAATGTTTGAATTTAGAGCAGGGTGTTTTTCAAGATGTTGTGAAACTAATGAAATATAAATCAGCAGGACTAACCGAATTGGAACGCTTGACTGTATTGACATTTGACGAAATTTATATTTCAAATCGCATGTGTATCGACAGAAGCAACCAGCAGAAAATTGGCCCTCACAAAACTTGCCAAGTTGTCATGGCACGAGGTTTGATTGGTCAGTGGAAGCAGCCTCTTTATTATGCCTTTGACCAAAGAATGAAAAAAGATATTATTCTTGGAATAGTATCGAATCTACATTCATCAGGCTTCACTGTTGTAGCCATTACAAGTGATATGGGGTCTGGGAATATGGGCTTGTGGTCAGAGCTTAATATTGGACATAATAAGGGATGTTTCTTCAATCATCCAAGCAACGATTCCTTAAAAGTGTTTGTGTTTGCAGACATTCCTCATTTATTGAAACTTGTGAGAAATCATTTGTTAGATCAGGGATTTGTGCTGCTCAATGGGAAAAAAGTGAACAAGGAATGTTTGGAACTACTAATTTCTATGTCTTCTTCTGAACTCACTATTTCGCACAAAATTAGCCGATATCATTTAGATTTAAAGGGATCAGAGAGACAAAAAGTTCGGCCTGCAGATCAAGTACTTTCAAATCAGGTATCAAAGGCTCTTGAATGGTGTGGAGGGAAAGGGTTGATGAAAAACATTGACTGGGAAGAAGCGGCTAGATGTATAAAATTAATAAATGACTGGTTTGACTTATTTAATGCTAAGAACAAATTTGGGAGTCATTCTGAAAGAAATGCATTTGGTACTGATTTAGACAAGCAAATCAGTTTGCTAAATAATGTTAATGAGTTGATAACGTCCATGAGAGTTGGCCGACATAAAGCCTTACTCCCATTTCAAAAAGGAATTCTACTAAGCAACACGTCTCTAGTTAACCTTTTTAAATATTTGAAGCCGATATACCAAGTCGAGTACATAATAACTTATCGTCTAAATCAAGATATTTTGGAGAACCTTTTCTCGTATATTAGAGGAATGGGAGGCTCCAATGATCACCCATCTCCTCTAGACATTAAATATAGATTGAAATGGTACATTTTGGGCAAGCACTCTGCTTCAATGTTTACTGTAAATAGAAATACAGAGGAGGATATTGACGAAAAGTGTCTGATTAAACCAATGGAAACAGACACTGACACCTGTTTCTCGCAGACTGCGTTAGTGAGTGTTGCCAAACGTATTCCTGATATCGTGGTTGCTCCTGACGAAGAAAAACTAGTTTCTACTTTATTTGTTGAATCAAATTACGAAACTGAGGAAATGAACATGAGTTTGTTTGAAATGACCGATCATCAGAATGAATTGTTCGATGAATTTGATCTCTCGGATTTTAAAGATGAAATGAACCACGAAGGTTTAAAATACATTACAGGATATGTAGCACACAGATTCAGGGATAAGTACAAAAACTTGGGAACATTATCTCAAGAACTTGAACCCAGTAAAGAAGGCCCAGATTGGATCCAGTTTATTTCAAGGGGAAATCTTTTGTATCCCTCTAATGAACTTATGGAAGTTGCAAAGACAATGGACGCTGAGTTTCATAAATTTCATGGCAATTCGCTATCAACTGATAAGTTTATATTCAATGAATTAACCAGCAGGACCTTGAGAAAATTGCCTCATATTAATATTGCATATGAGGTTATTCACTGTTTAGCTCGAACCCGAACATATATTAGGTTGCGTGACTTAAACAGAAAAATAAGTTTCGGCAATTCACAGAGAAAATTGAATCGCAAAATGTGTAAATTCACCAATGTGAAAAAATAATGGATCTCGTTAAAGGGCCATTACTATTGTTTAGAGGTACGCCGTATTCATAATTACCAACATTAATATCAGTATTTACAATACAAAGTATGTACAGTGTTATAATAAATGCTTTTATTAATGCCTTCAAGTTATATTATTATGACCAGAGCCGCATTACAGAGTGCTGTGTCACCGAACGCAACGCTCCCGTTGTGACGTCATCCGCACGAGAGAGAGGGAGCGATCCGCCTCACCATTGTAGTTACACCATGGGGTGAGTCGCGTAAGGCTGCCACTTTCCTGGTCGGTTTCTACAGCGTTGCCGCGTCGACTCTGCAATAACCATCATTTCTTTCGATAAAGAAGAATGTGCTTGGAAGTCACGATTGTTTGAATGCTTTGTTGAAACTGTGATAAAGTGTTACTTATTTTTAATGAAATTTTCTTGGGCTACTGCCGGTAGCCCCGGTAGCCCTAAGATACGCCCCTGATCTACCATGATAGGCAACGTGGGCGAGCCCAGTTTTCGTGTGTGCGAAACTGTGGAGGGGCATACTCTTGACTCACTTAGGGAATGTATAGCCTAGTAACTAGAAATGGTACTGATGTACTCTGAAAAGCCGCTCTTAAGATAATCAGTGTATCGCTCCAGATATCGAAAGCCGAAAGTGAGTACGTGGGATTTGATCCAACGGTCGTGGAAATCGAATTATACTTGAATTACGGAGTGAAAAATATTACAACGGGAAAGTGCATAGTCGAAATAGGGGACTTTGATGTAGCACAAGCTACCAGTGTTAAGACTAGGAACTCGAAAGGTTAACATGCCAGATAACCATCATACTTGTAACTCTAAGCTGAATCGAACCGTCATCATGAGTGATTAAACGACAGGAGGTGAGATGTCAGGAGATGTTTGGAAACGCTGAACATCTGGTCGCGAGCCGATGTGTAAGTAAACATGTGATCGTGGAAATGCAGCATAACCTGGAGCCTTTCCACAAGAACGTCAGAATGTGAGTCACATCAGTATTGTTAGTAGCTAGTGTACTGCATTCGCATTTTTGACTATTATGTCCACTAAGTAGGATTTACTGGATTATAATATTTTGAGAAGCAACAGTAATGTTCATGGATTTATCAGCCGATGTATATTTTGGAGCCTTCTGATGAAAGATAAGCATTTTTGGAATTCAGCCGGATAAGCACAGCCCTGTCATTAGGCTACGATGTGGATGGTATTTGGACCATTCTATGAATAAATTTAGTGCTAGAGAGCTTCAAATAGTAATGGAGTTTGTTTAATTTATTTGCTTATAAAATATATTTTTTATAAAAAAAATCTAGATTGTTTATTACGAGATTTTCTGGTTGAGTCATTTTGGTTAAGGAGCGGACATCCATGTCAATTTTTTTTCTTGAGTAATATTCTAGTGAAAAGGTAGTTGAATGGGAACAAAATTTTCTGTGAATTGATAAATTTTGATAATCGGATTTGGAATAAATATTGTAAGATATTGCTGTAAATGGGTTTGATATATGATACCCGAATGAATTACGACTGATAGTCGAGTCATGGTCATCGAGTTGGAACATTTTCCATCAATAATAATAATAATAATTCCTGGTGATTATCAATGATAATAATAACGGATAATTAATGGATTTTGATCGAAAACATCAGAGCTGTTGAGTATAAAGGCATGCCGGCAGCGTGCTTGTGTAAATTTTGGGAACGGAAGGATTTTCATATACGAGATTTGTATAAACGTAGGAGACCTCGGTATTTGATATAATGCTGCATTTAAACAGGAATGTGTTAGAGAAGACATCTATGTGATGTTCTATTTCTGGAAATTTTGATGGGGTTACATGCATGTAATATGATCCCACATGGTGATTGTAAGGAGCCATTGAACCCAGCCTCTGTAGTTGAGGGATCGTTATATAAATAAGAATATAATGGACACATGTTATAAAAGAAATTATGTATTGGTAAAAAAGAAAATATAATGAATCCGAGTTTTGAGGATCGGATAGATGCTCCATACTCAGATATGAGCACAATGCAGTCGCTCACATAGGAAGCCAGTAATGCCTATCGTCAGCAAAGTTCTACTTTCTAAAATTGCAGCGTAATCACTCATGGTGTAGTCACTTAAATAGGAATGAGATGGTAGTTCAAGCCTAAATTGGTTTTTAGATTTGCTGAAGACCTTACGGTGTCCCGTTCAACTTAAATGGTATTATGAGAGGCATTTTGTCTAGAGGTTAGATGGTGAATGAAAGAATCAGGCCGACAGCTATTTATATTTCGGATCCATTAATATTTGTAAAATACCAGTTGAATAATTATAAAATATTTTCTCATCAGAAATTAAATAAATCAAATTGATTGAATAAAATTGCATAACATTATTTATTCTAGTAATGTTGAAGAATGTCGGGAGTACATTCCAGGTTTTGAAATTATGCACATCGGTGATAAGTGTACAGTTTAACCCCACCAACCTGGGACCAATGTTTGGGAAGCCAGATTCTGCCTGTCACAAGTCAGGACTAAGGGTGAGTGATATAGGAGTAACACCTCTGTAAAAAAAACAGCTGACCCGGCTGGTAGTACCATGGAAGGGTCCCTTGCCAGGGTTACGGTGAAAACCTCAATGGCATCTGCAGTGGAGAAGATGGACTTCGGAACAGTATAGTTGGCAGAAGGGGCACCCAGTGCTCGGGTTCTAAGAGAAAAAGGTATATGGTTGCCATATATCATCAGAGTCAATGCTCCGGAGAGAAAACTCCAATATAAAATCCAGTCAAAGAGTTTCTTCGACATAATTATAGAAGAAGTCTTTGGTTGTGATGAGCTTTTGAGTCTGAGGGCTCATTAGAGATGGTGACGGAAGAACCAATATGGTCAACGGCGGCTCTCGGGTCTTCCTTAGTGTTAGGTGGCAACCGACCGTAAAATTGAAAGCCAATCTTTATATTAATCATGATGCAAAACGGAAATGGAAAGAGATTCACAGCTAGGGCGTCCCCCTCAAGCGACGGAAATGCTAGAGCTTTCCCAGTAAGCGACGAAACATTTAAGCGGAAGGACACTGAGCCAGTGTTTGAACTGCGCATAGGTACTTGGAATGTTGGTACAATGACTGGACGAAATGCCGAACTCAGCGCAGTTCTAGACTGACGCCGCATAAACATTTGTTGTGTGCAGGAAACAAAGTGGAAAAGTGCCAAATCACGTCCAATTGGGAAAGGATTTAAGCTCATTTACAATAGGAAGGAGAACACCAGAAATTGCATTGGAATAATACTAGATCATCACCTTAGTAACAATGTTGTCGAGATAAGCAGAATCAATGATCGCATCATGTCGGTAAAACTCGCCTTAGATAAACAACCGTGTCTTAATATTGTATCGGTCTACGCGCCACAAGTGAATTGCCCAGAAATAGAAACACAAGAATTTTTGGGAGGAATTGAGGACTCATTTTGCAATTATACCCCAAACGGAACAAAAAATTATATGTGGGGACCTAAATGGTCATGTAGGAGTGGCCAGGGGCGGCTTTGAAGATTACCATGGTGACTTTGGATTTGGAGAACAAAATAAAGAAGGTGAGACGATTCTTGAATTTGCAGCCTCCCATAACCTTGCAGTAGTGAACACGTTCTTTCAAAAGAGGGATGAACACCTTATAACTTATAAGAGTGGTGATTTCAAGACACAGATAGACTATATCCCGATAGACAAAAGAGATTTGGGACAAATTAAGGACTGTAAGGTTATTCCGGGAGAATCACTTACTTCCCAACATAGGCTTCTACTAACAGCCCTAAAACTGAGAAAACATATTAAGATAAAAAAGACCAAAATTTGAAAAGATTAAATGGTATGAAATGAATAATGAAAAAGGTAGTGTTGTGAAAAATTGTATCTCAGGAAAACAGCCCAACAGTACTATGGTCAGGCTTTGAAACATATTGTGTCGCTACAGCGAAACGTGAGTTAGGTATTAGCAAAGGTGCCCTACATAATGCAAAGGATTCCATATGGTGGAACAACCACGCCAAGAACAGCGTAGCTGAAAAGAAACGCTTGTTTAGAATTTGGCAGAATACTGGTGCTGAGGTAGATAAAGAGAATTACAAACAGGCAAAAAAGCTGCAAGGAAAACCATTGCAATTGAAAGAGAAAAAGCTGATTTTGATTTCTACCAGCGTTTAGAATTAGCCAATAGCAACGACATATATAAGGTAGCTAAGCGCAAACCTAATGGCTGCAAAGACTTTAAAACCCCAAAATACATTAAAAATAAAGAAGCCAATTTATTAACAAACGACAAGGATATTTGTGAAAGATCGCATGAGTATTATTACGATTTATTAAATGACGAATTTCCCAGGCGACAAGAAGTGGAACTACCTATGACACAAGGACCTATTAATGAAATCACAGAAGCGGAAGTGAGGAAAGCCATCTCTAAAATGAACAATCATAAAGTAACGGGCCCAGATGAGATACCTGCTGATCTCTGGAAATGTCTTGAAGCGGATGGAGCTGAATGGCTTTCAAGGTTATTCAATGACATCTTAGTTCACGAACAGATGCCAGATGCCTGGAGAAAGAATACGTTGGTCCCGTTCTACAAAAACAAAGGAGATGTTCGATCTTGTGGAAACTTCCGCGGTATAAAACTTACATCACACACACTCAAGATCTGAGAACGAGTCCTTTGTGAGCGCCTTCAAAATTTGATAAATGTTGTGTATTTACATGAACATTCTAGAAAGTGCTATGTTAACATGAACATTCTAGTCAGTGTTGTGTATTTAGGCTACTTGAGTTAACACGAACATTCTAGTCACTAAGCCCAGAACATTCCAATCTGGAACATTCGATTCTGGAACTTTCCAGCTACTATGTATATAAGCACCCGCGGACTGTAGACGTCAGTTCCGCTCAAGTTAGTTCACATCGTGTATCGTTGTGTATCGACTAGTGTTTAATAAACCATTGTGTTATATTAACAAGTGTATGTTATTTATCTTGTATCTCCCACGATATAACAGTGGTGCCAGAAGTGGGATAAGATAAATAACGTTGTGAAACCGAGTGACTTTCTAACCTCAACGCAAGTGTTGCACCGAACGACGTTCATCGCAGTGCGTGTTGGAAACTAAACCGAGTGAACTTTCTAACCTCAACGCAAGTGTGTGCACCGAACTAAGTTCATCGCAAGTGCGTGTTAGAAATACTGTGTTCTCCACTCATCTTCACCATGCCGGACTTAACCTCTGAGCCAATCCAACAATTCTCGGCAATGATCGTCGAAGCTATCCGACAGACAATAGGGTCAACAACGTCATCAGAACCTCGACCGCCAAAGTTCACAATGCAACCGTATCGCACTACCGACGGAACGACTGTAGCCGACTATTTCACTCGCTTTACCTGGGCGCTCAACCTCAGCAAGGTACCCGCGGAACAGCATGCAAACTTTGCACGGGTTTACATGGGATCTGAACACAATGATGCCCTGAAGATCCTGGTGAGTCCTAATGATCCGGAAACTCTGTCATACAACGAGATACAATCTAAGCTGAAAGGCCACTTTGACGCCACACGCAACAAGTTTGCTGAGAGCATCAAATTTCGCAGTGTAATGCAGAAGCAAGAAGAAACCATCGCTAGCTTCACCTTAAGACTGCGGCAGGCTGCAACGTTTTGTGAGTATGGCACATTTCTTGATCGCATGTTAATTGAACAAATGCTCGGAGGTTTGGAATCACGAGAAATGTGCGACGAGATTATTGCAAAACAACCAGAAAACTTCACCGCAGCATATGAAATCGCGCACGCACTCGAAGCTACTCGCATTACCACCGACGAGGTCAAAACAGCTGCCGCTAAGTCTGAATCAACCAATCGGATTGGATACGAGAAGCCTCTGTCCAGGAAGAGCATCAACCAGCAGCCGCCACGCAGCAAGTCAGCTCATCGAAGTCAAGGGTCTTACAACCTAACCAGACAGCACCAATGGCCACACCAGGTAAACCAGAGTGCATCCCAGGACTACCAATCAACATGTGCAGGGTGCGGTGAAGCTCACCCTCGTTGTCAGTGTAGGTTCCTGAACGCAGAGTGCCTGAAGTGTGGCAAGAAAGGTCACATCAGAAAAGTTTGCCGATCGAAATCGAGGAAACATCGAACAACAAACCATGTGACCGAAGAAGAGCTTCCAGCAGAAAACCTCGACGTTGTGGACCACCTCAGCAAAATCGAGGTCATCGGATCGGTCAACGCAGCACCTAAGCCACTGGTTGATGTCAACATAGAGGGAACCACCATCAAAATGGAACTCGACACCGGCGCCCCCTGCTCAACCATGAGCAAATCAAAGCTAAGTATGATCAAACCAGGTTTTGTGTTGCAGTGAAACGATCGTAACTTCGTCAGTTACACCGGCCATCCGATCAAATGCATTGGCAAAACGTCAGTGTGCACCACCATCGGAACCACAACCAGGAACCTGAATCTCTACGTGGTTGACGATGAAGTCGAATCGCTCTTTGCCAGAGAGTGGATTTCAGAGTTTGTACGGAATATCGACTTTGGTCACCTTTTGGCAAAACCCGACACAATCCACAAGCTCTCAGACAAGCAGGCTCTGACCTTGGAACAACAGATGCACCTCGACAACATTCTATCTCGCTACCAGGATGTGTTCAGCGACACCCCCGGGAAGATCTCAGGTCCCCCAGCGAAGATGCACCTGAAGGCTGGAGCCACACCTGTTTTCGCCAGAGCTCGAGACGTACCAGTTGCCCTCCGTGATGCCTATGCCAAGGAAATCGACAAGAAAATTGCATCTGGCTTCTACAAAAGAGTGGACTACTCTGAGTGGGCATCGACAACGCACGTCGTCGCGAAGAAGAACGGCAAACTGAGGATCACAGGCAACTACAAGCCTACTCTCAACCCGCGCATCATCATCGATGAACATCCGATTCCCAAGGTGGAACATCTGTTCAACCGAATGCGCGGCGCCACTCTCTTCTGCCATTTGGATATCTCCCACGCGTCCACTCATCTCGAGGTCGACGATGAGTTCAGCCATGCTCTCACGCTTAACACACCAACTCACGGTCTGATCCGCCCAACGCGAGCAGTATATGGAGCAGCTAACATCCCCGCTACCTGGCAACGGCGAATGGACACAGTCCTGCATGGTCTCCTAAACGTCATAAGTTTCTTCGATGACAGTATAGTTTTTGCTGATAGCTTTGGAAATCTGATGCAGGCCCTCAGCACCACTCTGGAACAGTTTCGGCAACACAACCTCAAGCTCAACCGAGCCAAATGCGTTTTCGCTCAAACTTCTCTGGAAGCCCTTGGCCACAAAATCGATGCGTCAGGCATCCACAAGTCGGATGCACACATACGAGCTGTACGTGATGCACCGAAACCAACTACACCAGAAGAACTCCAACTGTTTCTTGGTAAAGCAACCTACTACAGTTCGTTCATCCCCGATTTGTCCACCAGAGACAGACCACTCAGAGACATGCTGTTCAAGGACCCTCTAATCTGGACACCAGATGGCGACAGGGCATACAAAGACGTCAAGAACGCCCTAACCTCGCCCCAGGTACTCATGCAGTATGACCCAGCGTTACCACTCCTGTTGGCCACGGACGCCAGCAAGACCGGCCTGGGCGCAGTATTGTCACACCAGCGCAGCAACGGTCAATAGCGTCCAATCGCTTACGCCAGTCGAACGATGACGGCAACGGAGCAAAGATACCCTCATCTCCACACGAGACTCAACTTGACCAGGCCACGTCGAGGTCACCGCACAACCGACCAAGTCATCGTGCAACCGACCAAATCACCATGCAACCGACAAGGTCACCGTGCAACCGACAAAGTCACCGTGCAACCGACCAAGTCATCGTGCAACCGACCAAGTCACAGTGCAACCATCCAAGCCACCGCACAACCGACGGAGTCACCGCACAACCGATGAAGCCACCGACCAAGCCACCGAGCCTGAGACGAGTTCGCTTCACCGAGACACCAGCAACAGTCCAAACACAACCAGCCACACCAGCTACACCTGTAAACAGGACATCACCTATTTCCCAGACCTCTTTTATTCCCCGCAGGAGTACTCGCCAGCAGTGACCACCGTTGAGATTCTCTCCTGATTCCTAAATCATCCATTTAAAATAGGGAGAAAATGTTGTGTATTTACATGAACATTCTAGAAAGTGCTATGTTAACATGAACATTCTAGTCAGTGTTGTGTATTTAGGCTACTTGAGTTAACACGAACATTCTAGTCACTATGCCCAGAACATTCCAATCTGGAACATTCGATTCTGGAACTTTCCAGCTACTATGTATATATGCACCCGCGGACTGTAGACGTCAGTTCCGCTCAAGTTAGTTCACATTGTGTATCGTTGTGTATCGACTAGTGTTTAATAAACCGTTGTGTTATATTAACTAGTGTATGTTATTTATCTTGTATCTCCCACGATATAACAATAAAGTTAACAGATAATCAGTTTGGCTTCACTGCTGGAAGAGGAACCATTGACGCAATCCATGCAATAAGGCTGGTAATCCTGAACTATACATAAAACTCATAATGGATATGTATACCAATATAAAGACATGTGTCAGAAGCCCAGCTGGTTTGTCCGAAAGCTTTGATATCAAAGTGGGGGTTCATCAGGGAAGTGCACTGTTATTCAATATTACTATAAACTACCTAGCAAAAGAATTTCAGAGAACCTTACCGTGGAATCTTTTGTACGCGGACGATGTAGCACTAATATCTGACAGTATTTATGACCTGCAGGACCAATGGAGGGGAGCTCTCGAGTCTAATGGAATGCGCATTAGTAGAACCAAGACTGAATATATTTATTGTATGCGACTTCCACCACAATAAACCCAGTATGACAAAATATTGAACTTAAACTAGATGGTGAAACCTTACCAAGAGTAACAAAATTCAAATATCTAGGTTCTGTCATAGCTGAAGAAGGCACGATAACCACCGATATAATTCATAGGGCCACGTCATGGTGGAACAATTGGCGCGAACTAACAGGAGTTTTATGTGATCCGGAAATACCCTTAAGAACGAAGGAGAAAGTTTATAAAACTGCCGTAAGACCAATCCTACGCTTGGTAGTGAAACATGGGCTAATACAAAAGCACATGAGCAAAAGCAGGTGGAGTTACTCTCAAAAATCCGTAATGAACATGTGCCGGGCAGTTTCAAAGTTGCGCCTATAACTGAGAAACTTTTAGAGTCCAGGCTAAGGTGGTATGGACATGTTATGCGAAGACCGGAGAATCATGTAGTGAAGAAGTGCCTTTCCATGGCTACGCAAAATAGAGGGAGCGGCAGACCTCAAACAACATGGATGATGAATGTCCAGAGGGACATGAGGGAATTGGGCCTAACTGCTGATGATGAGTAGGGGGGTGATGACAGTTCTAGGCCACCCGGCGTTGCTCGGGCGGCGTTCATATTAAATAATTAATATCTGGCCAACCCATGGTCCGATGTTGACAAATGAGGTGTCGTTGGACTCTGGCTGACGGGGGGCTTTGCTATGGACCACTCGTTATATTTTTCATTTTTTTGAAAATGCTTGTTTTCGTAAATAGGCAATAGTTTGAAAACCAAACATGATAGAACGTTCTGCAATGGCTCAAACGAAAGGTCGCTATGTCCTTTATTTTCTGTAATAAAACTTTTTTATTTTTTATGTTTTGTTGAAATCCCTCGAATTTTGAAAATCCTATATTTTGGAAACTAGGAATTCTACAAAAACAATTGTTGGACATAAATGGAAGGTCCCTACGCCCTCTACCAAGAAAATAAATTTCAAGTCTCTAGGATAAAAACCTGACAGTAGAGTGGTAAGGGGAATGCTACTCCACTTAGGAAGTTGTGAGCATCTGCGACCTTGGAATGGAAGGAGTCATGCTAGGAGGGCGTGCTTGGATTGGTTTTTTCGTCTCGTTGTGCTATTTACGGGAATGTCGGTGTCGAAAAGGTGAAAATCTTGAAACATGGTTTTTTGGGGTAAAACCGTGATTTTAAGCTTTTTGCTATATCTCGCGTACCAATTATGCTAGAGGCATGTACGAGGGTTCCAAGGACTTGAGGTGACGTCCTCTTTGCTATGGACCACTCGTTATATTTTTCAAAAAAAATTGGAAACTCGATTTTGGGGTAAACACGTGTTTTTTGTGATTTTTGCTGATATCTCACGAACCAATAAGCCTAGAGACGTGTACGAGGTGTCATATTTTTCGTCGCGTTGTCCTCTTGCCGAGGATGTTCGTGTTGAGCAGGAATGAAAAACCATGTTGAGATAAAACCATCATTTTAGACTTTTTGCTTTATCTCGTAAACCAATAACGCTAGAGACGTGTACGAGGCGTCCTAGGACTCGGAATAACGCCCCCTTTCGAATTTGGTAGATATTTTTTTCAAAAAATAATTCATAAAGGGCCTAATGCCATACATGTTGAAAAAACGTTTTTTTTCTATGCTTGTTTATAATGTTCATGAAGCGTGGTGGTTCAGAGAGACGATACTGCTGTGTGTGTTTGAACTAACCTGTCGCTGACCACGGAGGCTGTGCTCAATAGAACAATCGCTATTTCGGCGGGTCGGTTTATGACAGAGCGAGGGTTCCTTTTTCTGATATTTTACCCTCGAAGGGGATCTTTAACGTGTAAACGATGATGAGAACTTGGTTCTATGTTGGTCGAAGCGAGTAGAGAAAACAAACTTGCAGAGGAGCAGGAGGTGAATGTCATTTGAGCTTATTGGAATGCGCTGATCTGACTTGACAACAGGTGCAATGGAATATGACAAAGACACCGAGGACGCTTGAAAGTGAAATAATCTGACAACCGTGGTGGCAGG
The DNA here is from genome assembly GCA_946902985.2 of Meconema thalassinum. NCBI lineage: Eukaryota > Metazoa > Arthropoda > Insecta > Orthoptera > Tettigoniidae > Meconema > Meconema thalassinum. The sequence continues at coordinate 2,717,217 of OX336392.1, read as the reverse complement.
GGAGTGCGAAATGCATGCACACACGTGTGAAACCACATGTACGCTAAACAAGTTACATATTGTTTGCTTCGTACGTGATGGGTAGATTATAGGCTAAGGAATAACCCACCCACCAAGGGAAGATGATTAAAAAAAGGGAAGTAGGTTTTGGATTGGAGAAAAGGATAGAAAAATAGGAGGAGAGTCCCACAAGAGTTGTAAATTTAACTTTAAATACCTTTGGAGGCAGTTGCCACTGAAAATTAACCCTCTGAACCTAAAGTAGGTACGAGCTTGGTTGAAGCTAACGGGAACCGCAGCTAAGACTTGGGCGGTTTGCCAGAGAAAGGCTTTAGTGTATTTCCTCCCAAGCATGCATAAAAGTACTATGGGGAAGGGTGATAGTCTGGCAAGACAGATAGTAAAAGCTTTATTCTGTATTAAAGATGGCATGAACTGAAGAAGAGTTAGGAAAGCCAGGATCTTGCCTAACAGTAGTATTAGAAAAATGATGAATCCAAAAACAAATATTTAATTTATTTAACAAATTAGAGGAAGTTGATCTCTTTAACAATTAAATATGTTTCAATCTTATTAACAATTTGGGGTCGCAGACCTCCGACAACATTTAGAAATTGCTCCAGGCAAATAATAATTCTTAAGGTTTTAAACCTGGTACTAAAATCTTTGTAAGATTTTAAAAAGGCAAATGAAATGATTAAAGTTTAAACATTCACAAGAGTACAAGGAGTGTACTTTAAAAATTACTAGGTAACTGATTTAGAAAAGGTTACAACTTCGAAAATAACAATAAGAAAAACATAAAGAATGAAATAGAAGTTCCTACAACTTCTTATATTTATACAGAATTAATGTTGGTTATTATGCAAATAAGGGCAGGTCACTTACTGTGAAACCTGAAGAGATAATCAAAAGGAAGGTTCTGGACCTCCTATGTTTAAATGGGACTCACGTACCAAATGGGGCAGTTTCCATTTCGTGAGACCTAGAAATAACTCACTCAAGAGTTGAAAGAATTGTATTCTCTCATTATAAGGGAGAAACAATGTAAGGTTGAAACGTGTGCTGGACACGTAATTATACAGAAATTAATTAATTACACATGAGAAAAAATGGGAGGGCACATCTATAGATTGACACCTCGTTGAAACAGACCTGAATTTAAAAGTTTATTACAGATTGTTAGTAAGAGGTTTAGGAAAGAGAAATAGGGATTGAGGAAAAATGTTCATGGCCTTATTTATATGTAAACGGACGATCGCGACGCGGTAGAAAGTTGAACAAGCACTGGTTCTCACTATAGTTCGTTGAAACATATGAAAAGTTCACTATTGAAACACGAAAGTTTATGAGAAAGAAAGTTATTTCAATTTGAAAAAAACTGACTGGTTGCACAAGATGAACGAAAGTCTATTGCTGGAGAAAATGGTGGATTACAGTTAAATGCGCCAAGAACATCCAACGGTGGACGAAAATTCGCTATTGAGCTTTAATTCAGAAGTGAGATTCTTCAATTTTAAATAGCATTCTCACAAGTAAGTGAAAATTACATAACGGCAGGACTTGTAGATGAAATACAGAATCTAGAAGGTTCCAGAACGACCTTAGTAGAAAAATGGGGTTAAGAAAATCCAACGGAGGAACTAGCTTGGTGAATTATAGACAGCGGGTATTAGATAATATCCCACGTAGTGAGAGGATTTCTCATTTGAATAGCTTAAGAAAAGCTCTTTTCTAGTAAGGTTGGCTTGTACGAACAAAAGCTCAACATGGCAAATCCCACGAAGAATGATTTTTGCCCCAAAATAAATAATCTCACACTGTCTATAAAAGTATCGTTAAAAGCACGTGAATGTTAAAACCATGAAGATGAGGTTAAAACTTTAAGATGGTACTTATATTGATTTCATGTTGAAAGTGAAGTTCCTTTTGACGATAACTACTTTGTCAACATGGCGTAGAAGAGAGTATGCCTCTTGGTTTGAGGAGGCTGGCTCGAGAGGAGCCTTAACTGATCGAGTCAACTGCCGACTGAGAAGTGAGACTTGCTCAACGGAGCACGGAGGGTCCAAGGAAGGGGAAAAGAGTGGGGGATAGGAGACAAAAGGAGAACATATAAACATTGCCAACTTTATAACAAAAAATTATTTTCTCTTGATGAGCTGGTCTTCAAAGAGTTGATAACAGGCGATACTAGCGCAGCATGGTGAGTAAAAAAGTAGACAGAGTCCTTTTGCTCAAGGAGAAAATAGCTGGCAATGGTAACAGGATCTGGTGGCCAAATGGATAAGTAAGTCCTCTTGCACCAGGAAAAGTTGAAGAGCTTCAGAGATTCGCTGCTAGATGACGCTAGGTGAGTCACAGAGGATATATATCTAGAACAGACTCATAAAAGATATAAGCGACCTGAACACCTAAGAGAAAACAGAAGATCACTGTTGGTGTTTGACAAAGAGGAAGGAAAGAACATGCAAAAGCATTGGAAATTATAATCTCTCGTACCGTGTATTCCAAGAATACACCACGTGACAAAATGCAAGTTCAGGTGAAATTTGACCTGGCACAGTTGTTCACCTGGGACGTTAGCTGTCCACGTGCACGATAAGAGAATGTTCAAAGCGTGGGAAAAATGATTATTCATGGAACGTGACATATATAAAGACATGTCGTTATCATTTCCACTCTCACTTAGGTAACTACCTTTGAACACACTGCATTGCGTGAAACACTTGGTCTTGTTTAACAGTTTTGGTGTTGGTGGAAAATACTTAACCTTGTTGTGAGGTAGGTGTTTATTGATTCATTTATATATTTATTGATTTATATATATATATATTGAATGCAATTATTTATTGATTGTTTAAGTTATAAAATAAATGTTTATTTATTTGTTTGCAGATAACGTGTATAGCCTACCTGTTGTGTGTATGTGGGAAAGAGATTGAAAAAGAGAAAGACGGACAGCTAGAGACGGAAACCATTACCAGACTAGCCCACGAGACGGGAATATAGCAAAGCATTACCAGTCAAGGTGAGATTTGTTTTTATATAGATTTATATATATATATATATATAACCCGTTTGATTTTGTTTTGTTTATGAAATGCATAAACTATATGGAATTGATATACTTATGGTGGTCTATTTTATTTCTTTTTAGATATTGGGAGAAAAAAAACTCTACTGCTGTAGCCTCAACAGCTGAAAACCAAGTGGCTCTAGAGTGCAACCATTGTCAAGCAGTCTACAGCTGAAAACTCCGGTGAGAGTGGTCTCTCAAAATAATGTATTTTACTGCTGCGGATACGTTAACTTGGGAACCCTTAAACAGTTGTTTTAAATCACGTGTGTGCTCTGGTCGTGTGGCCAATGTTAGAAAAAGTTTGATTCCCAAAGAATTTTTAGAATCTAGTTTTGAAATTTATAAAATTGAAATTTGTACAGCGCAAAGGTTGCATACGGCTTTAAAGGTGAATACTGAACTGGTGTGCGATTTCATAAGAAGGCCGTAGAGCATAAAGAGACATTTTATATTTGCAGTAAAATGCAAGAGCTATTCATAGCCCATAATTTGGAACAGTGGTATGAAGCCCACGTGGTGAATGCCTTGCTATCAAAATTTGATAAACTGCAACAAGGATCGAGTGGTCTAGCCTTAGACAAAATTCGTCATTTGCAAATCAACATTTGTCAGTTCAACCCGTTGAATGCTGGTTCTAGCTATATTAAAACACCACCAGCAATAGGTTTGAAAAAGGCTGTGGTGAATATAAAGAACCATGACAATGATTGCTTCCTGTGGTCTGTGGCTGCGTTTTTGCAACCAGTACAACAGCATTGGTACAGACCTGGAATGTACAAGGCCAAGTTTGAAGAATTAAAACAAACTTTAAATTTAACTCGAGTATCGTTCCCTATGGACTTAACCGAGATCCATAGGTTTGAACAAGATTACCAGGACCTTTCGTTCATGGTGTATGGCCTTGATGGTGATGAGATTGCGGGTCCTCTTTATGCTACAAAAGAACCGAAACGACACCACATTCATCTTTTATATCTGTCTTACGGAGAGGTGAATCACTATTACCTGATTAAAAACTTGAGTAGATTGCTAAGCAGTCAAATGTCCAAACATGATGGTAAGAAGCACATTTGTGATCGATGCTTGCAATATTTTACAACCCCTACGCTTTTGGAACGCCATAGGGTAGATTGCGTTTCTCAGGAAGCGGTGAGACTGATATTGCCACAAGGGGACAAGGCTGTGTTAAAGTTTAAGGACATTCATAAGCGTGACACTGTTCCCTATGTGGTGTATGCAGATTTCGAAGCTCTCACTACACCCACGGCGGGATGTGAACCAGATCCCACCATCAGCTAAACCACACCCATTCAAAAACATGAACCCTTTGCCATAGGATTTAATGTGCTGTGTGCCTATGACCACACACAATCCGTTTGCAAATACCGTGAGGGGCCAGACTGTGCCAAATGGTTCTTGGATGAACTTGTCAAGTTGGCTCATGATGTACTGGAATTACTGGACCACCCAGTACCCATAAGCCTATCTCCAGAACAGCAGCAGCAGTATGAGCATGCCACGACATGCCATATTTGCGAAAAGCCACTGATCAGTGCTGAAGACACCGTTCGTGATCACTCGCACTTTACGGGGGAGTTTCGTGGAGCTGCGCATAATAAATGCAACTTGAACTTTCCAGCTCCTCGTTTCATCAGTGTCTTTTTCCACAATCTGGCGAATTATGACATTCAGTTTTTGATTCGTGAATTGGGTCATGTCAACAAGGGCTCGTTTACAATTACCCCCAAAACCATGAGCGTTTTACAGCTCTGACATGGAGGTTGAGCGACTTTAGCATTCGATTTCTGGATTCCTTTAAGTTTATGGCATCCTCGCTAGACAGCCTTGTGAATAGCTTGAATGAGGAGGAATTAAACAAATACTAGAATGCATTTTAATGATCCTGAGCAATTTCAATTGTGCATTCGGAAAGGTATATTCCCGTATGATTTCTGCAACAGCTGGGACGTGTTAAAGCAAAGAAAACTCCCACCACAAGAGAAATTTTTCTCAAAACTAACACGCAGTACCGTTTCCGATGAAGAGTATGCACATGCATGTCAAGTTTGGCGAGTGTTTGGCATGAACACGCTCGGTGAATATGCTATGCATTACCTAAAACTGGATGTATTGCTGCTCACCGATGTGTTTGAAAAATTCCGTGAGTTGTGTCAGCACATTTATGGTCTTGACCCGGCTCACTATTATACAAGTCGTGGACTCTCGTTTGATGCCGCTTTAAAATACACTCAAGTGGAATTGGATTTACTCACTGACGTAGACATGGTTCTATTTTTTGAAAAAGACATTCGTGGCGGCTTTGTGTCGCTTAACCAGCGCCATGCCGAAGCGAACAATGTCTACATGCCTGATTATTCACCAGACAAACCAGAATCGTACTTAATGTACGGTTACGCCATGAGTCAGCCTTTGCCCTATGGGAAGTTTGCATGGCTGACAGAGAAACAAGTGTCAGAATTTGATGTGAACATGGCTAGCCAAGAAACTGGCCGTGGATATGTGCTAGAAGTGGATACTGAATATCCTTCATCCTTGTATGATGAACATGCCGATTTCCCATTCTGCCTTGAGCAAATTGTTCCTCCTGACAGTAAAGTGAAAATTGAAAAACTCATGGGCACACTTTACAACAAAAATCGGTATGTGCTACATATCCAAATGTTAGTGCAATGCCTCGCCCAAGGCTTGGTGTTGAAGAAAATTCACAGGGGTATTTCTTTTGCTCAAAAAGCATGGCTTGAGCCATACATGCGACTCAAAATAGAGCACCGACATATGGCAACACAGAAGTTTGAAATTCATTTTTTAAAATTAATGAACAACTGCATCTATGGCAAGTCCATGGAGAATGTCCGCAAATACCGTGATATTAAATTGGTGAATGTCTGGGAGGGGCAGTGGGGTGCCCGGCGTTACATTGCCAAGCCAAATTTCAAATCGATCAACATTATCAATGAGGATTTGGCTACTATTGAAATGAGTAAGACCAGCGTGACCATGGATAAACCCATTTACTTGGGCCAAGTCATTTTAGACTTTTCTAAATCGGTCATGTATCGATTCCACTATGAGTTTGCCAAACGCCATTTTGAGGACGTCTCTCTTTTGTATATGAACACGGACTCATTCATTTACCACATTCGCCACTGCAACCCCTATGACGTCACGAGGCAGCATAGTGACTGGTTCGACACCTCTTGCTATAGCGCTGACAACATGTTTCAGCTGACCATAAAAACAAGAAGGTAATGGGCGTTTTAAAAGATGAATGCGGTGATTCCATTATGACGGAATTCGTAGGTTTGGCCTCAAAAATGTATGCTTACCGCACACTAGACTGTAAGGAAGCCAAAAGAGCAAAAGGTGTAGGTAGGGCAGTGGTAAAATCGCTACGTGTAGATGACTATCTAGCGGCTTTACGCACTGGCAAAGCTATGTCTCATACAATCCAGCAACCATCATTTGTATCTTGTGGAACAGAGAAAACGCACCCTCGCCTCCATGGATAACAAACGTGTGTGGGATGATGACCTGCTCACCAGCCTGCCCAGGGGTTATGATCGCAAGGAGGAGGAGGTGTGATTTCACTGTTTAATCGTTTAGGGACATGGCTTTTTTGTACTCGTAGATTTAGTATTTTGTAAATATTGATGTTTTTTGTCATTGTAAATAGTAGATTTTGTAAATAGTGGCAACCCACTTGGACCTTTTGCTCTTTAAAAAGTTCTATGCAACCTTATTTTTTTAAATTTTGGATTGCTAAATAGTTTGATTTTTTAGTTGTATAAAAGTGTTATTTTTTGTAAATATTTAATGAGTAATAGTAGCTTTAATGACTAGTATTTAATTTTTTTGTAATGTAAATTATAATTGGTAAACTAAAAAGTTATTTTGGGATGAATGTGCATGTCGAGAATGTGCTTTTGGGAATAAATAAAGTGGTTGTGTTTGTTCCCAAAGACAGGTGTGAATGTATGAGTAGAGTAAAAGCTGGTGTGTATGGTTGACCAGAGCAAACACGGTGAGGCAGGGTGGGTGGGGTTTTAACTTATATACTCATTTTGTTTTCAATAGTTTTGTTTTCTTTGAAAAGTGGCAGAAAATAGAAATTATTTTTGTAAAAACAGTCTTACCTGCAGTAGTCGTAGACCTCGACGTTTCCACAGTCCCATAAACTCACTGCAGCATTGCCATGGCCAAGCACTTGCATCAACATCATTGTCAAATCTCAACTTTTGACATACACCAAATGAAAAAATGTGAAAACAGCAAAATGGAAAATCCATGTTTCCATATCACCAAAAACGCAAAACTTAAAATGGACATTTTTAAAAACTGGATATGGCCATGTGTGAAATATGAAAATTCAAAAAACTTCAAACGGACATTGTTTAAAAAGTGTCATCAACAAAAATGGAAAAATCCATATCATCAAAAACGCAAAACTTAAAACGAACGTTTTCAAAAACTGTAAATTGCAAATTGGCAAAATGGCAATGTGTAAAATGTGAAAACGAGAAATCAGCCATCAACATCATGATTTTTTAAAATAATAAAAACACATCGTGCTCTGGTAAACATTTGTTTTTATTTCATTGTCATAGTGAATTGACAAAAGAAAAATAGAATACAAACAAATCCCAATTCCTCACTCCTCAATTCCTCAATGTTTATGTCCATGCATCATCAACTTTCCTTTCATCGCACTCATCACAATCAGGGCTGCCATCCTTTCACCCACTGAGGCATCACAGGATGTGAAACGTTGTTTAGCTTTTTTCAATAACAATTTATCTGCCACATGTCTTAAACCAGGATGACTATGGCGATAAGAAAGGTGATGTTCTTTGCATGCTTGATCCAAAAGATTAATGGGAACGTCACCACGCTGCAAACGTTTTTCAAGATGAGTTCCAGGGCCACAAAAACGAAAACCTGGAAGATGGCGTCTAATTGCAAGTCAGTGTGTGGGAGCTGCGAAGATAACATTACACATAAAGAAGATTACATCGTGTGTGACGGAAAATGTGGTAAGTTTCATCACAGAACGTGTGTACAACTTAATAAAAGTGAGTTTAAAAAAATAATATCCTCTAAAGCCAGTAAATGGTACTGTGGACAATGTGACGACACTGTGAGTGAAGGCGTCAAAGAACATGTAGATAGTGATGCTCCTAACCTCAACGACCTCGCAAGTGTTATTAATCAAATCAACATCAGGCTCACTAAGATTGAATCAATTGAGTCAGAACAAAAGGAGATGCAAAGGTCGGTATCGTTCTGTGCTGCGAGTTTCGATGAGATGAAGTTAGAGCTAAAACAAATGTCGGACAACTTCAACAAGGCATTGGCGGAAATCACCGTTCTGCGAAACGAAGTTCGTACTTTACAACACGAGCGCGATACAAATAACAGTGTGATACAACAACTGAGAGTTGAAAATCAAGAGCTCCAGCAATATGTTCGCAGGAATAACCTCGAAATTCATGGACTGCCTCTTATTATTAACAACGAGAAGCCTGTGGAAATTGTGAAAGATATTGGAAAGTGTTTAGGCGTAGACATTAACACCAATGACATTGATGCGTGCCACAGACTCCCTCAAAGGAAAGCAGAACTACCGCCTCCTCTGCTGGTAAAATTCTGTAGTCGCTTAATAAAAGACGATCTATTAACGGCTAAGAAATTCAAGCCGAGAATGACTTCCATTGATGTTGGGATTCAGGCAAAGTCACGGAGTGTTTATATAAATGAACACCTGACGTCGCAGAATAAATATCTGCACAAACAAGCACGAGACCTCCGGCAACATGGTTGTAAATATGTTTGGACGAAGGACTGTAAAATCTTTGTAAAGAAAGACGAAAGTGGAAGCACTTTTCGCATCACCAGCATGGAGGACATCCGTAAATTTCAGAGCGAACTAGCTAAGAAGATACCTAAGCCTGACAATGGAAGCCCCTCCAGTAATAACAACTCTTCTTAACTACCCAACAGTAGAAGACCATCCCGGAGACAACATGACGATAACGACGGACCAGATATACAACTCCAATCCTACCAACTGCAGAGAACTAAAATTTGTGAGTGTGCATGATTAAACTATTAAATGTAAAACTATCACTAATGACTGTAACAGCCTACAAATTGTGTATCTTAACAGTAGAAGTGTTAAAAATAAGCTGGACGAATTGGAAATACTCCTGCATATTTTAGGTGAAGTAGATGTCTTGGTTATATCTGAAACCTGGATTAAGAGCAACGAGGCTAAATATTACAACCTAAACAACTACTCTGGTGTGTTAGCTCACAGAGATGATATGAGAGGAGGTGGGACGGGGTTATTTGTACATAAAAAATGGAACTTTAAACTAATTAATAAGTGTGAATTGAACCATAGCTTAATCTGGGTGGAGATATGGCGAGACACCTCAACTGGTAAAATCAAATCAGACAATCTATCCATCATTGGAGGATACAACCCAACGAGATCTAATGCAGCATTATTTCTAGCATCTTTGGAAAATTTCCTCTCTCAGACCAACAATACTCCTTGTCTTTTCATAGGTGACACAAATATTAACACTTTTACTGACGACCTCCTAAAAATGCGATACCTTAATGTTTTAACAAGCTATGGATTCACATTGTGTAACAAAATATATGCAACACGTACGACAGACACATCATCAACTCTTCTCGATCATGTAGTAGTAAACAATGACAAAATGCAGCTCACAATATCCAATGTGGATACAGACATAAGTGACCACAATATAATCATCACAGACACTGTCTGGCCATACAAAAGAACCCATTCTCATAACAAAATTTTCACTTCGTCGATTAGTCCTAATTGTACGGCTAACGAAACAAACGATAATAATGATATCACACAAACTAGCCAGGATATTACGATCAACAACATGTACAGCGTTTTTATTGACCAAATGCAAGGAACTATAAAAAGACGCAAGCACAATTCCAACAATCAGAAAATATTGTCAAATACAGATGATGCAAGTCCATGGATTACATCTGAATTGATAATATTGATTAAGCGACGCAACACACTACACCAAAAACTCAAGATCAGGCAACACAAAGATAACATCTCCCTAAAAGAAGAATATATTATGTGCAGAAATGCAGTAACATCATTGAAAAGGAAACTAAAAGCAGATTATTATTCACAAAAGCTAAACTTGTATGATAAAAACGTAAAGAAAACATGGGAAATCTTGAATGAAATTATATATAACAAAAGGTATAGCTCTAAAACTTGCACATATCTTATGATAGATAACACGGTCGTTGCAGATAAACAGGAGATTGCTAACTCATTCAATGACTATTTTACATGCATAGCCAGCAATCTTGCATCCCAGATAACTGATCCGGACTGTACAAGTCAGAATGCTAACTACCAGTCGGAATCACTCTTTCTATATCCAACAGATCACGTTGAAGTTAAATGTATAATTAAGAATCTAAAAAATAAAAAAAGTTGTGGTGTAGATGGGATTTCAGCTAGTGTGGTTAAAACGTTTGATGATCAACTAATAACGATGCTTGTTGCTATAATTAATGAATCTATGACTAGTGGCATAGTACCACAAGCTCTAAAAATTGCTAAAGTAATACCAATTTTCAAAGGAGGAAATACAAGTGATGCAGGGAACTATAGACCTATATCTATACTACCAATTATTTCCAAAGTCCTGGAAAGCATTGTTAAGGTGAGGCTAGTGAAGTTTCTGCAGAATAACATTTTTTTTATAGAGCCCAATATGGTTTTGTGGCGAACTCCAGTACAGAACTGGCTATTACTGATCTTATTTCAATGCTTCAGGAAAGCATTGACCGCAACGAGATAGCAGCTGGGTTATTCATTGATCTCGCTAAAGCTTTTGACACAGTAAATCACGAAATTCTATTATCAAAATTAGAGAATGCTGGAATTCGAGGCGTTGCATTGGAGTGGTTCCATAGCTACCTTAGTGGAAGAAAGCAATATGTTGCCATGAATGGCTATCAAAGTGCGGAAAAGGCTGTATCGTGTGGGGTTCCTCAAGGGTCTATTTTGGGCCCTACGCTGTTTCTAATATATATAAATGATTTAAGTAAAGTTAATTTAAAAGGTCAAATTATGCTTTACGCTGATGATACGAATGTTTTCTATACTGGTAGCAAAGTGGGCACAATAATCAATAATATGCAAGAAGACAAACGCAATAGCCAAGTGGCTCAATATTAATAAATTGACTATGAACGTCACGAAAACAAAATACATATGATAATGACAAAACCCAGTATGAAAAATATTGAACATAATCATATATATAGCAACAACACAATAATAAACGAGGTCGAACATTTTAAATATTTGGGGCTAATCATTGATAAACATCTAAGCTGGGTAGCACACGTTCATTATATTGCGAAGAAGATAGCTCCGGCATCTGGGCTGTTGAGAAAATTGAAATACTTAATCCCTAGAAAACTTCTAATCACAGTATATTACTCACTCGTACACAGTCACTTGCAGTATCTAAATGTAATTTGGACTCAGTGTAAAAAGACAGCCCTGCATGAACTTATGGTAATACAAAATCGAGCGATAAAAATATATATAACCTACCCTTTAATACACACAGTCGAGATTTATATGCCAAGAGTAAAATAATGCCAATGTCAATGTGCGCAGAAGTAAGGTCAGCAATACTAATACACAGAATTAAGCAAAACAATGTGCTGCATAACAGTGACTACACCCTAAATTCAGACATTCATACTTATAACACGCGACAAGCAGATGACTTCGCTCTCTTTCAAATCCGCTCGTATAAATTTGGTAACTGTAGCTTTAAGTTCTCAGCCATTCAGTCTTACAACCATCTTCCAAGCGATTTAAAATCAATTTCCAATCTGTCGACTTTCAAATTTAAATTAAAGAGACTACTTTGGAATCGGTACCTAATAAAGTAGGTAGCCAAATTTAGTGAATCATCATGTCTCATTTCACTCTGCATTGATAAACTTATTATTTTAATTATTATTTAATTCTTCTTCTTTCTTCGTTTTGCCCACTTAGGGAGCGCGCTTGAACTTGTTGACTCGGGTTGATGGAGCTTTCCTCTTCCTCTCCTCCCAAAATCTCCTCATGAACTCGCTATGCCCCTTCTTACGTTCCTCCGTCCATATTTTTTTCCAGTGGTCTTTTTTTAGCTTTTCGGTGAAAGAGTGATTTGTAAATAATTTTTAATTATTATTTTACTTTTATTATGTTATTTACATTGTACATATTCTTTTGGTAAGCTAATTACAGTGTTAGGTCAAGTACCATTGCCGAAAATTAACTTAATCACGCAGCAAATGTGTATGTAAGGTATATATGTATATAAAATTGTAGTAGACGCCAATAAATTTGTATTGTACAATTCCTATGTAAGAGCCTCTGGCTCGTTGGAATTAATTGTTCAATAAATGTTGATGATGATGAATCACTTTATCAATGACGCCATTGCCAGTACAGGTCTGGCATATCCTTTTCCATCGATGGTAAAAAGGTTTGGTCTTCCTCCTCTTCTGTGGACGATGTTTGTGTTTGTTGTTGTTGTTTTTTCTCGCCATGACACTCGTGGTATGATTCAACAAAGTCTTTACACGGACTTTTATGACCGCGATACAGTTTCACTAGCTGGCAAGCCTCGCACTGACGCATAGACGGTATTTTTGCCATGGCTACTTGCTTATGGTGATCGTAATCCGTACAGGGTTGCAATTCACTCAACACAGGGTCTTGAGTGCATGATTTTGGTACATGTTGCCAGATTTATTTCACCGCGTTGGCGGCCACATAATAAATGAACGACTTGGGGAGCGCCAAGAGTTCCTCTTTGGTAAAACTGTCTAGTTTCTTTTTGCACACAAAAGAACTTGCCGATGGCTTTGTCCGTAACATTGCCTTTCTCCATGGTATCACGTGCTGTAGATGTTTACACGTCGCTTGTAGAAATCTCACTGGCGTCATTCACAGGGAAATCTTGAGTTATAATTTTGTTCAACAACTCCTAGCAGGCATGGGTGGTTACCCAATGAAAGAGATGCCACACATGCGATAGGGCTGTATGGGTAATGTTGCCACAGGAACAAGTATCCATGAGCGTTTGCAGGGAGGGGCAGCCCAACTCCATGAGGTCGATACATTGACAGTAAGACGCCAGAAATGGTTGCAACCATTGACGTTTTTCATTACATTTCACAAATACCACATTACTTTCATGACCACATCCAAATATTTATAGGAAATGGTTCCCTGATTCCAGTCTAGTTGCCTATGATTTTCAATCCACTGGGTTTGTTTACGGTCTGTTTCACACAACAAATCAAAAGCATGGGGTGGTTTAAATAGCAAATGCGTAGCTTGCGGTATCCAAAACGTGGTACAATCGATAAAGGCCACTTGTTTAAATATAAATTTGTTGTCACCAATTTTAAACCCTTGGCAATCCACAATGAGTGTGCGCAACATGTTGACGCTTGCCTGGACAAAGTTCAACTGACGACTGACTTTTTTTTTTAGCGTATGGCTTTTAGTGCCGGGAGTGTCCGAGGACATGTTCGGCTCGCCAGTTTTGTAGCTGCTTCGAGACGGACACCCAATGGGTGAGCTACAAGTACCGTTGGGGAGGGAAGGAGGGAAGTTGGATTGTAAGGACGAGGAGTTGGAAGGTAGCGGCTGTGGCCTATAGTTAGGGACCAACCCCGGCATTTGCCTGGAAGGAAGATGGGAAACCACAGAAGACCATCTTCAAGGTTGCCGGCGGGGGGATTCGAACCTCCTCGCCTCCCGGATGTGAGCGACTGCCATCAGTCATGCCGTAACCACCACGGCTAACTCACCCGGTGACGACTGACTGAAGATCAATGACTAAGGTGTGATCATGACATGGACTTACCTACCATGCTAGTTCCAAATTGAGGTTAGGGTAGGACAGGGGCACATGAAAAAAATAAGATTTAAGAATCACATCATTTTATTATCATAACACGTCTTACAGGCTTTTGTCATTTTGGGATAAGGACGATACCAACTGATACAACAATATAGTCTCTTGTGTTTGTAACGTCCATAACACCGATGATGTCCCAATGTCTCTTAACTAGGCGTTTTTGATGGTGAGCTGCTCACCGAAGCACCATGGACACCATACGGTCTACACGTACCGTAACTTGTTTTTTCATCACCCAGAGACACAAGTGAGTGATAGCTTGAATGACAGGGTATATTTCCCACTTCCATTCTACACAGGTAGGGGCAGGTGGGTGACCAGCGCTGATGTTCCTGCATGGGTTCATCGCCCTCCTGCCATTGGTCTATGATGATGGGACAAAAGGCACATTTCACTTCATCTCTTGTTTTTAAATAGTAGAATCCAGCGGCCGCCAAGGCTTGAGGGTTTATGAAAGGCACCGGCCATGTGGCAAAAGTCTTGAAACGTTGCTCCTCAGAGTTTAAATTCATGGATGTGACGTCTCTTGAGGCTTTAAAGCAAGACATGACTGAGCGGCTTGACGTGGGTTGACCAGTTATTTATACACTCGTCACTTGGTTGGACAGTGGATAATAGTTGTCTTGTTTGTGATGAACAATCAAACAGTAGGTCGTGGTATTGGCTGGTACATTGTCATGCGTTTCAAAATCTAGTCGAATGTCGATATTGGATGGCTTGACAGACTCTTTCAGGTAAGAACAGTCAAAGACAATCAGTGGTGCTCTTGCCTTAAACGCTTGGGGTAGCAGCATGGGGCCGTTCTCTTTTTGATAATACGACCATCGAAATTTAGAAAACAAGTCGTACAGGGGGCCAAACTTATTTTTTGAAAAATCCAAATCCAGTCCTTCATAGGGAAACACAGCTCCGTTGAGGAAAAGACGTGCATTTCTCAATTGCAGGTGATCAAATTGCGTGGCATCTTTGGTTTGTTGATACTTGTGATTCGTTTGAAAACCCATGATCAGGTAGAGAGGTCTCTCTGCATAGCGAGCTGTTTTTACAGACCAACTGTGTGTGTTGGTGGTGGGCAATAGCGGATACTCATGGAGTGCCCAGCTTCTAAATTCCATGGGTAGAGGCACATCGCTCTTTACCATTTTGAGTACGTCCAGTTTTTTGCTATCGTCAAGGGTCACATGAGGCACTTTCCATAGCAAGCGTTGTAGTTGAATTTTTGAATCGATGGGGGCATTGTCGGCTCCCTTGAGTGCATTATTATCACTCCTGTCTCTCACCAGATAAAGCACTTGCCTTGCGTTGACCACAATGCGTTGGTGATCTTCGGCAAAGCCTAAAATCAGTTTAAGAAGTAAATATCCAGTAAAGGTCCCATCGGTGTGTACCATCCAGTCATTGGTCGAGTCAGGGCACCAACCTGCCATGCAAAGTGTTTTACCTTCTTCCTCACTATAAGAGGGGTATAGTTTCATGACACTGGAAATGCCCACATTTCGAGTACTATCCACCACGATATCGTTAATCACGTAACGTACTTCAGAAAACAGAAAGGCCAAAGCATGGTAGGCCAACTTGGATGTGGTGGGTGTAGAGCCATCGGCTTTGGTGAGTCAACCTTCAATCTGAATGACACTTTAATGCGGTAGGGTGTAAATATCTTGGTTGTTGACAACAAATTGAATTTCATCATTGTTATTGAGTCCAGGTGTTTGAGCCTGATAGGAATGGCGATCAATTCTTACCACTCCTGGTTGCTCCTCGATGCGGTTCGCTACCTCTAGGATAGAATTCATCATGGGTGTTGACGCGGTAACCCAAATGCTGTAAAATCTGCTTGTCTTGAGATGTTAACGTGTATTCATGTGGCAAACAACTAACACCATTCCTAGACGGTGTTGTTGCTTTATACACAAACTTCATAGTGGCTTTAGCACCAACTTGTAAGTCACTGGTGTGGTAGAATCTAGATCAATGAGTTGTTGATCTCTATTGATCAGTCTTAATGTTATATTACTAATACTATCGACAGCCACAGAATGAAAAAGCACCACTGGAGGGTTTTCACGAATAATATAGCCATTGGGCGATGGCACAATAAAGTCATAAAGCGAATGCGATGGTTCTTGATTGGTATACACTTGGCTAATAATATAACACGTCACCGACACATGATGGTCCTCAATAAATTTCACTTCATGGTCTGATTCATGTTTTTTGTTGGGCTCCAACACACGTGGTTTAAATCCTAGTAATGGGCCAATGGAATCGGGGTGTGTTTTAAAGTCAATGTTGAAGGTAGAGAAAATACTGCAGCGATAAGTGTTGGTATTTCCTACAAGTTCAAACTTGTGCGTTCCTTCAAGAAATGACTTTAAACCATACTCATTGATCAACACCACATAAATGTGTTCATAAATGTCATCGATCGTGTATCCACCAGAGTTCAGGGTGAGCACAGAATCATCATAGTAAAACTTGTTGTTCACATTTTCACGTATGTTGTTTATTCGATTGTACGTTTCAAGAGAAACAAGTCCTAAACCATAGGGGTTTTCACTCAATTCGATAGGCGGGTAAAAGGCTAGGCTGACTTCAGGTCCACGTCCATGCAGTGTAAACGATTTACTTTCTGCCGACATACTGGTGGCGTTTTAGCTTATGCTGCGTCTTATATAACAAAATTAAACACAAACGTCCACACTGTTGGCTGTTAAACGTTTGCTCACGTTTCACATTATAATATATCTTGATTCTCTTTCCTAAATTGGTCACTAGTTCCATGGGCGGGGGCAAATTCCCAAAACTGTCAAAGTACCATACGATGCATCCCTCTTTGACATAAGCTACATAATGTGTTTCTGGTCCTCGGTGATCATCCAAATTGACAACAGCACATTCCTGTTTCCAGGCTCGTGGGGGTAATTGGTTTCGCACAAACACTCCTCGAAAATGAGAAAGCTTTAGTTGTTTAGCATAGCTTTCCACTTGTTGATGCGTCAGGACATGTCTTGCTATGGCTGAGGTTATTTTTTTTTATATTTCGAAATGGTGAACTCCCAAATCCTTGTTGATAAAAGGCTGGCTTTAAATTGGCATTTCTAGCCCCCATAGCAATCGCTTCCATCGTTTCATTGTGTCACTGACTTTCTTTGAGTTGTTGCTTGCCCTGCTGCGTGGCTTTAATGGTTTTCGGCACTGCACTGGCACCGCCCAAAAGTGAACCCAGAGCAGCCAAACCGGCAAATAATGCAGGTAAAATTCCCGCTCGCTTGGGGACGGGAATCACTCGCCCTTGTTTTGAACCCTGTCGCCGACGATTTGGAATAACATGTCTCTGTGCTGCTCGAAGGGCTTTCCTTATGGTCAATACATTATTTTTTATTTTTTCTTTCACAACGGCTTGTCCACGAATGTCTTAAGCCCAGGCTTTGCCTAGGACAGGGTCTTATTTTCTTTTTAAATCTTTCTCACCACATACCTTTGTTTCACCATAATGATAATGACCAACAACCTTTCACAAGAAATTTTAAATCACAACTAACGTCAGATTATTATTTCATGGCTGTATATTCCAATTCCACATAAAGTGGGAAATCGTTTATGTTTTTCCCGCTTGCTTTTCATCCCATGTCAACATGAGATGAAAGGATAATTCGTCACCTGCATTGACCATTTCATGGTTATGGACCAACATCCTATGACCATTTATCTTTATTTGTAAATGGTTCTCATCAGGTATGGCATATTTCATGTGAATTGTTCCATCATAGTGTAATCGATAGTGGCTTAAACCCGAAGCAAGCACATAGGTCAAGTGCTGGTCACGAGGTAGCGGTAAATGGTTTCTGTCATTCACAGGTTTTTCATTGGTCAGATACACTAAAAATACAGATGGGATAAATTTATAAAGCCTTTTCATTTCATAGGCCACGTAACGCTTGGTACAGACATCGTCTTCGTCTTGCGGGTCTTCCACGTGAATAATCCGATGGTGATTAGCGCTATAGCCATTCACCGTAAGCTGGGGCACTTTGTCATAAAACTCATACACTTTGTTATCCACATACTTTTTCGTAGTAACGTCTGTAGACACTTGAGGATGTTTTACATGGGTTAACCGCTTTCCCTTAAAGTCATAATCTCCCTGTTTTGTGCGCGGCACTACTGACCTATCCACATGGTGTTTATTAGCAGGATCTGTTTCTTGTTTAGGATCATGTATGGGGACAGACCTAGCTTTGGCCATCAACGCACGTCCAAAGACATCCATCGTCAACCGGTAGTACCAGTCTACTGTTTCCATGACAAGGCTCGGTGTCCTGTATATAGACAGCCTGCTAGCCTGTCTAAGCCTTAGTTGAAATGAAGATTATTAAGCAGCAAGAGTCATTCCCTATGGGGGACATGGTTTCCCATCTCTGTCCCACATCACGTGAACAACGCCATGGTTCACTGTTTCCATCTTCCATTCGCTGCATCATTGTGGGGCCTTCCGGCTCTGGAAAGACTAATCTTTTGCTAACGCTCATCACAGCGCCCAATGGTCTGCGTTTTCAAAATATTTATATTTTTGCAAAATCTCTCTACCAACCCCTCTACATGTTTCTGGATCAAGTCATGTCTGGATTACAAAAAGAGAATATGGGTTATTTTACATTTTCCATGCAAGAAAATGTGATTTCACTGGATGAGGTAAAGCCTGATTCACTCATGATTTTTGATGATGTATCCACTGAACGTCAAGGCATCATCCAAAGCTATTTCAGCATGGGTCGACATAAACATATCGATTGCTTCTATCTTGGACAAACGTATTCAAAAATGTCCAAACAGTAGATTCGTGACAATGCCAATATCATTGTTTTATTTCGCCAGGACGAGAGGAACAGTCGTCACATTTATAATGAACATGTGAATCCGGATATGACCTTTCAACTGTTTACTGAATTGTGTGCCGAGTCCTGGAACACTCAACGTCATGCCTGTTTAGTGGTTGACAAACAAAGTGAACTCAACCAAGGATGGTATCCCTTAGGGTTTGATCATTTTACAGCTATTTAAGGCCTTGTCTCATTCCCTGTCAATTCATTTGTCAAGACACCATGGCGTTAGCAGAGAGTCAATTTAAAGAGCATATTATTAGAGCAAAAAATACTATTCGCCAAAAGTTTCGTCAATTGAAACGATCGCGTGCCGATCATGCTTTGTTTATTCAACAACATTTAGCACCTCCGCTAAAAGCCATGTTGAAACCCTCTTTCAAGCCATCTGAAACGCTACCCACCGTTTCACAAGCCACGCAGACGCTGCACGAGGACCCTGAGGAAGAGGAAGAGGAACAGGAAGATTTGACTAGTGTTAGCGAGGTTGAGGATGACGAGGAACAAGTGTTTACGCCTCAAAAAAAAAAGGCCGCACCCCTTGCAGAGTTTTTGAGAAAAAAGAAATCCTTGGCCATGGTCGAAACACCTTGCCCTTCCAGAGCGTCTCCGTTTTCACAACTCTTGGCCACCCCTCAACATAAAGCTCAACTGAAAACCATTTTAATAAAATATTATGGATCAACA
The DNA here is from genome assembly GCA_946902985.2 of Meconema thalassinum. NCBI lineage: Eukaryota > Metazoa > Arthropoda > Insecta > Orthoptera > Tettigoniidae > Meconema > Meconema thalassinum. The sequence continues at coordinate 2,697,529 of OX336392.1, read as the reverse complement.
TTGGAACCCTATTTCACCGATCTTTTTATTGGAAACACTGATACCACGTATGGTGTTCTCTATGAGGATGATAGTTTTAAAATTGGCGATTCATCCATTAAATTTGCTCGTACTAATGCTGTCATTAAAAACATCAACTATAATTTAACGCCAGGACTGTTAAAGCTGCTTTTTTCTCGGACCCCCTCTTCCCATGATTATACATCACAGGACCTTGACAAATATAAGTCCATTTTATTGGATACCCATGCTCACAAAAGACAGTATGATCCCACTCAACACGTGAATGCCAATATATCTCAAATATATAAAACCATCATTGCAAAAATGTTTCCCACCAGTCAAAGTACTCGTCGTAAAGCATCCGCTTCGGGAGTGACATTTAAACCATTAAAACCCCTTGTGGATGTTACCTACTGGCACAATCCCAATAAGCTCGTCCAGCGGCTACAGTTGTTGCATGCCTCACGTCAAGCTGGCCATACCGGTCACGATTGGGAAATTCAAGAAATTGAACAAGAAATTCGAAATGCCAAAATTAATGTTTAATCCCTCACCCATTGAAATGGGTATTGCTCACGAGTTGCATCGCCCAGCTGGGCGTCACTATCCGTGACTCAAGGTGATTTCACGAGGTGTGGATGAATTTTGGCAGGCTGACTTGTTTGAAATGATACCCTATGCTAGCGTTAACGACGGTGTACGCCATATGTTGACCGTCATTGATGTCTATTCCAAAATGGCCTTTGTTGAACCTGTGCGTCGCAAGTCTGGTCCACTAGTTACCAAGGCCTTTCAACATATTATTAAACACTCCAAACGTCAACCTCAGCTGCTACAAACTGACCAGGGGAAAGAATTTTTCAACAAGGATTTCTCCAGTTTTCTCAAATCTAAGGATATTCACCATTACACCACGTACGAGTGGTTCAACCGAACATTGAAAGCCCATATGTGGAAAGCCTTTACCGCTCGGGGCACGTATCGCTGGTTGGACATGTTACCAGAGCTAGTGTCACGTTACAATGACACCAAATATAGAACGATTGGGACCAAGCCACGCCTCGTGACCAAAAATATTCAGCGATTGGATAAACTGTTTAACCCCATAAAAACAGCCGATCCTAAACGTCACCGATTGAAAATTGGGGATTTTGTTCGTGTGAGCAAATTTAAGTCAGCCTTCAATAATGGCTACACGCCTCAGTGGGGGACTGAACTATTTCGAAAACGTCAAGTCAACTTGGACAGTCCAGTCACCTATTTACTCGAGGACCTCAACCATCAACCCATAAAAGGTAGATTTTATCTCCATGAACTTCAGAAAACAGCATTTCCTCAGCATTATCTTGTGGAAAAAGTGTTGAAACAAAAAGGAAATAAACTATATGTCAAATGGTTAGGATTTAACTCTACGTTTAATTCCTGGATCAATAAATAACATGTCGTGTGAACCTGTGTACTTTTTTAAATTGATTTATTCACACATGTTGTACACCACCTATAGCTCTGTGTGTACAGCGCTCCACGCTTCGTGCATGTTCATACGTGTTTGTCTTTCCCTTTCTACCTGTGTTCTCTCTTACATTACCCCTCCCCCTCTCCCCCTCCACCTCCCACCACTGCTGTTCGTAGCTCTTGCCTATATATTGGTTGTGACATCATTCCCACAAGTTGCATCATACTTTTTACTGATTCAGCGATTCCCACGCTTTGAACATTCTGTTATTATGCACGTGGACAGATAACGCCCAAGGTGAACACCTGTGCCAGATCAAATTTCACATGAACTTGCATTATGTCACGTACGAAGCAAACAGGATGTAACTTGTTTATCGTACATGTCATCTCACACGTGAATCCATGCATTTCGCTCTTCCCTGCCACCACGATGGTCAGATTATTTCACCTTCAAGTGTCCTCTGCGTCTTTGTCATTTTCCATTGCACCTGTTGTCAAGTCAGATCAGCGCATTCCAATAAGCTCAAATGACATTCACCTCCTGCTCCTCTGCAAGTTTGTTTTTTCTACTCACTTCGACCAACATAGAACCAAGTTCTCATCATCGTTTACACGTTAAAGATCCCCTTCGAGGGTAAAATATCAGAAAAACGAACCCTCGCTCTGTCATAAACCGACCCGCCGAAATAGCGATTGTTCTATTGAGCACAGCCTCCGTGGTCAGCGACAGGTTAGTTCAAACACACATAGCAGTATCGTCACTCTCAACCACCACGCTTCATGAACATTATAAACAAGCAAAGAAAAAAAAGGTTTTTTCAACATGTATGGCGTTAGGCCCTTTATGAATTATTTTTTGGAAAAAATATCTACCACATTCGAAAGGGGGCGTTATCCCGAGTCCTAGGACACCTCGTACACGTCTCTAGCGTTATTGGTTTGCGAGATAAAGCAAAAAGTCTAAAATTATGGTTTTATCTCAACATGGTTTTTCATTCCTGCTCAACACGAACATCCTCGGCAAGAGGACAACGCGACGAAAAAAATGACACATCGTACACGTCTCTAGGCATATTGGTTCGTGAGATATCAGCAAAAATCACAAAAAACACGTGTTTACCCCAAAATCGAGTTTCCAAATTTTTTTGAAAAATATAACGAGTGGTTCATAGCAAAGAGGACGTCACCTCAAGTCCTTGGATCCCTTGTACATGCCTCTAGCATAATTGGTTCGCGAGATATAGCAAAAAGTTTAAAATCACGGTTTTACCCCAAAAAAACCATGTTTCCAGATTTTCACCTTTTCGACACCGACATTCCCGCAAATAGCACAACGAGACGAAAAAAACCAATCCAAGCACGCCCTCCTAGCATGACTCCTTCCATTCCAAGGTGGCAGGGGCTCACAACTTCCTAAGTGGAACAGCATTCCCCTTACGACACTACTGTCAGGTTTGTATCCTAGAGACTTGCAATTTATTTTCGTGGTACAGGGCGTAGGGACCTTCCATTTATGTCAAACAATTTTTTTGTAGAATTCCTAGTTTCCAAAATATAGGATTTTCAAAATTCGAGGGTTTTCAAAAAACATAAAAAATAAAAAAAAATTATTACAGAAAATAAAGGACATAGCGACCTTTCGTTTGAGCCATTGCAAAACGTTCTATCATGTTTGGTTTTCAAACTATCGCCTATTTACGAAAACAAACATTTTCAAAAAAATTGAAAGATATAACGAGTGGTCCATAGCAAAGCCCCCGTCAGCCAGAGTCCAACGACACCTCATTTGTCAAAATTGGACCATGGGTTGGCCAGATATTAATTATTTAATATGAACGCCGCCCGAGCAACACCGGGTGACCTAGAACCCCCTTACCCCCCTACTATGATGCTTTACAACGAAATGACTGGCGCTTCAGGATTAGGAAAGCCAACCCCGCATAACGGGGAAAGACGAGGAGGTAGAAGAGGTGATAAGTGTACAGTTTAAATAATCTATTTAAAAGATGCTGAGATGGACTAAAGATTTCTCAGGCATCATGTGAATTTTGTTTGTTTGCACATAGTGTGATAATTTTGATTAATGGTTGTTATCTTTTTATTTTGAGCGATATGAAATCATAGTAAGATGGGGATCCCAGGGGGAGCGGTGGGTGTTTTCTTTTTCAGGAATGGAAATTTAGATTTTCTCCCTGGGGAATCATTGTATTTGTATAGGACAAGTGGACAACTGAGATTGGTGCCATTCACAAATTATTTGTATTACCTTCCATCCTTTATGGAGTGTGAATTTCGGTACCCGTCAGCTAGCTTTTGCTTTATTTTTTTGTTTTGCCCAGATAGACCCCGAGACGTTGTTTGAGTATTTTGCTCGTCGGATATTGAAGTTCATGCTCATGTGATTGTGGGACTTCGGTCAAACGGTCACAGTAGGGATATCTGAATGTAAGCAATAGGAGTAACTTGACGGGAAGCGAACCTTAGATTTATAGTGGGATTAATAAGTTAATCCTCGTTCATTCGTTTTAGGCTTAATGTCTATATATTTAAGTAGGTAGTCATTTCAAGTAAGGACAAGGCGTTGTTCTAGAATGTGACGAAATTCATAATGATTTTATCAACAAGTGATGAATGATTTTATTTATGTTGAGAATGCTTTGAGCACATGTTTTGTCAATTGTCACAGTGTTATCTTTCTGAATAAACATTGACAGGCACTATTTATTCTGCCTGTTCCTTTTATAGAATTTCACGTTTCTTCTTTAACAATTAAAGACGGTGGTACTGCTAGGTAGATACAGGCGCCCACTTTAATAGTAACCGTTCACCCTCGAAATTCCGAGAATCTTGTCCTACCACAGTTTGGTTGGTTGGTTTCTCAGTTTAGGGGCTGCGACATCGCGGTCACGTAGTCCCGTGTACTTTGGGTGTGTGTAGAATCTGTCTGATAACCGGTGTTAATTGTGATGGCTGTATTAGTGTGTGTATCTGTTTTTTAATTCAAGTAAGGACTGCAACTTTGAATTTTTCAAATAGTTCCTACTTTTGCCGCCAAATGCCACCGTCAACGACTACTAGGCCTAGTTCAGAACTTAGCTACTAGACGCCACCGCAGTCGGCTCTTGGCAACGAACGTAGAAACCTAAGAGCATTGTTTACATTCCTAACCTATACAATTTAGCTTCACACAGGTGTAATTAGTGGAAGGTTCTATAACATGCCATAAAACTATGATATGGGACCGCCGGCTTTACTTCCCCTCCGAAGGAAGGCATTCTGAGGGATTTTTAACGCTCTTAAAAAAATCCGACGGCTTCGGCCGGGTTTGAACCAGCGATCTTGGGCATAGAAGCTCAGCATGCTACCGATTACGCCACCGAAGCCGCTACCACACAGTAGGAGTTTGTTAAATGTACATAGTTAGTAGTATGACCGTGTTTTAAACATAATGCACCGAGAGGTTCCTAGCTAACCATCTAGCGGGATTTGTTGGTTCATCTAGCTGGGTATCAGCAGTCCTTGCGATCCTCGGATAATAGGTGGTGGCTACGTGGATTTCGGGTACAGTACCAAGACATTGTATTAAAGCTGATATGCCTACCTGCTGGCCAATGATATATTGATATACTGCAATCCAGGCCTACACTGTTAATTGATTGCATGCATTTGATTTAACACAAACTTCCCTCTAGTTCAATATAAAAGCATAGTACAATACCTTTTATGATTCAGTTTGCCTAATTGCCAACCTCAGTAAATGATATTGTTTAAATACTTACTGTGTCAGCAGTGACGCTTTGATACTACCAGGAAAGGGCAAGGGAAATTCGAAGCATACCTCACACTAGGTGGGTATTCGTCTTCAAACCGGATCTTCTTCTGACAGAAATGTTTCTGATAACCTATGAACAAGCTTCTATGACTACTGATTGGGGTGAAGTCGATCAAAAATAAGTGTTCTTGACATATTACAGTATGAAGATAATGGAATGCAATTTTGAAGAAGAAAAAAAAACAACATATATATCTCTACTAAGTATAAAACCAAGTCCCCGATTCTTGGATGTTACGGGTAAACTTGAGAACCACTGGATGGATTTTGATGCGGTTTTCACCATTCTGTAAAGGATATCTCGAGGACGATTTCTGTAGAAATTATTTATTTATGATCAATGGAAGCCGAGCAGTAACTATTTCAGTGGAGAAGTCGAAAAAAAACCTGGCGTCCGAGCGGTTTGTAAGCTTACGCTGGGTAAACCGTTAAAAATATCTAAATACTATGAGTGTAAGAATTGTTCAGCATGAAAAGTTCTACAAAAAAGTCCGCGAGAGCAAATGACTATCTCCAATACATCGCCCACTATAAGTGTTTTTACGTTTTAATTTCTTCTAACCGTGTCATTCAACTAGTGAGGCGAAAGTTTACGAGCTAGGAAAGGGCGAGTCTATCATCCCTGTTACAGCCTAGCTAGCGGGTGAACCTATTGCCCCAAATACAGCCAGCAGCAAACCGTTGAGTCGTGTTGAGTTAAGACTTATGAGAAAGGTGGTTGTGTTTGGAGTTTCCCTGGAGGTGGAACTCGGGTTTTCTTCATTTCGCCTGTGAAACACAGTCAAGTTATGATTGGACGGAAGGGAGATTTGAGTTTCATTCACCTCGCCATTTCCTGGAAGTGCAACTCTCATTTCGCCTGTGAACTTTTCGTTCTTCAAAATTCACAGTCAATTTAAGATTGGATGGAAGGGGGATTATATTAAATTATACTGATTGGCGTATAATCTCTACTTAGTATAAAACAAAGTCCCCGATTCTTGGATGTCACGGGTAATCTCGAGAACCACTGAATGGATGAATGGATTTTGATGCGGTTTTCACCATTCTGTAAAGGATATCTCGAGGAAGGTTTCTGTAGAAAATAATTTATATGACCAAAGGAAGTCAAGTACTAACGATTTCAGTGAAAAGGTCGAAAAAAAACTGGCGTCCGTGTGCTTTTTATGCTTACGCTGGGCAAACCGTTAAAATATCTATATACTATGAGTGTAAGAATTGTTCAGCATGAAATGTTCAACAAAAAAGCCCGGGAGAGCATATCTCTATCTTCAATACTATAAGTGTTTTTACGTTTCCATTTCTTCCATCAATCTCCATTCAGTTACTGAGGCGACAGTTTACGAGCTAGCTAGGGACGAGTCTATCAACCCAGATACAGCTTAGCTAGCGGACGAGCTTATTGCCCCAGATACAACCAGCAACAAAGTGTCGAGTCGTGTTGAGTTATAAACTTTAGAGAAGAGTGGTTGTGTTTGGAGTTTCCCTGGAAGTGCAACTCGGCTTTTCTTCATTTCGCCTGTGAACTTTTCGTTCCGCAAAATTCACAGTCAAGTTAAGATTGGACGGAAGGGGTATTTGTGTTTCATGCACCTCGCCATTCTTAAATTACGTCTGACAAGAATTTGTTGCACATGCATCTCCATGATAATATAATTAATAGTCCAGTCAGTGATTTTAACCCATCATGCCGAGACGTAAAACAGATATTGGTCGTTGTTCATTGACATTGAAAATAAAAAGCGCTTATCACGTTATGCATTCATAACTGTTCCCGGGCGAAGCCGGGTCGTGTTGCTAGTATATATTGTGCCCAATTTGAAGGAGCCCATAGCCTGGATGTGAGAGTCGTTTTTCTGGATTATATTTTGAAGTCTGTTTGAAGTGAGCGCTGAGGGAAAGTTCGTGGAGAGCCCTCTAGAGCGAGGACGCTACGTCAGATGCGCGAGGTGGATGCGCGCGGGATAGCGAGTCAGGTCACTGAACCATGAACACCTGTTAGTAAGACAGACAGCAGTGAGTGTGCAAGAGCGCTTCGTACTAGATTCGTTTTCATGCAAGTTGAGCATGTATTTCGAAGCGTTCGTTCAGATCTATATTACGAGTACCTGACATATTGCAGATAATTAGCCTGCGAGGAAACACTGTCTCAGTGTTATCCGCAGATAGCATTTATATAGTTGGACCAGTTTTGTGTGTTCAAAACTGCTGTGGACTAATATTCAGTCTCACATACAGTTAGCCTATGTGCTGGAACATATTCCTAAAGCATATCCTCATTTAAAGGATTTATTTTATAGCTAATGTTGGAAAATATGGCAAGCACTAATACCAGTTGAATGATAGCAAAGTCGTCGTGTACATTCATACTTGCAACACAGACGTATTTCGGAACGGTAAATGACCGGGTGACAATAGTCAACTACAGCAGTTTAGATTACGTGGATTTGTATGGCAGAAGCCATGGTGTTAATGGATACCGTACAGGAATTCATGGAAGCGAACATTCGTGATAAACTTTTGAATAATACTACCATGAATCGAAACGTCATTATGGATTGTTAAACCATATTTGGTGGTGTGATGGAGGTCGATGTAATGGAAATTTGAGGCGTGGTGAACAGCCAGCGGGAACAAGTGTGTTCGTGCACATGTGGATTCGAGCCAGCCGCATGTCATGGAGGAGGCATGCTACAACAGGTGGATCCATCACCGCTGACCAGTATCCAGGGAAGTAAATAACATCTTTACCTTCTAGTAATTAGTACATGTGATTTGCAGACTGTAGACTATTTCATTCAACCATTTTAGAGGTCAACGTTTGATGCCAGCATTTATTTTTGAATTATGCCAGAGCATAATGACTGGAGCCACTTTATGGATTTCTAGGCGATACTTCAGCACGTCATGTAGGCTAGCATATCCACGATACAGTTTGGTCGTGGGGTGGTGACATTCTTTCAATGCATCCATGCTTCTATAGTTAGCTAGTTACTTTTCATAGATTTTCTGGTGTACAGTCGTGTACATATTTTTTGTTGCATTTTTGATCGAAGGCTATCTTTCTTGGATCGTTGCTTGCGATGATTTCACGTTACTTAATGATACTTGGGAGTTGATTTCAGTAATATTCGATGAGATTAGATACTTAATCGTTACCTAATGAGTTTGATTTTCCATACGATTAGGATTTTCTAATGATGATTATAATAATAATAATGATTGATGATTGTAATACTTTCGATAATACTTGATTGAATCATGTTGAATGATTATCGGGATTTTGAAGATCTGTTGGGATCATAAACTTGGAATTTAATTATTTTGACTTGTTGAAAGATTTAATAACAATAATACATTTATTGGGTGACAGTGAACCATTCTGTGGTGTTCACATAATCGAATTTTGGATCAGATTATAGACAAGAGGTTATGAGGTCGTAATTAATAATATAATTTGTATTTCTCTAATGAGATGATGATGACATTTTTCGAAATGGAAGTTGCGGTGTCAATTAGGAAGTGTTTTGTAAGATGACTATTGGAAGGCAAAATAATTGTTAATGACCACTAATGATTTATATGGCTTGGTAGTTGACTTAAATGGGGAAGACATGCGTGTACTTTGCCCACAGTTTTTGTTCTAATCCATTAATTGAAGCAATGAGGCTCAATGGAATTTAGAAAAATGGAAGTAGTAATAATGATTAAATGATGTTGTGTGTGTTTGATATTAATGATTTTGGAGGATGAATCCTCGTGTTACGCGTCTCAAAAAGAAGGGTCTAGCCAGAGTAGCAACCCCACGCCTTAAACCAGATAACGTCATCAGTGGAATTTCGGATTCTACTTATTTTTGCTCACACCTTACAAATATTCTACGGAATGACTTTGATATTGCAGTATGATCAATATATTTTGAAACTTTCAATATTATGTGGAGATATAAAATGTGAAGTCTATTAATGCTTAGTGATATGGGGCATTCAGAGAAGGCTGACCTCGATTTCAGATGAATTTGTTAGCCGTTATAACTGATCCATAATTCATATAAAATTTAATAATTTCATGATAATAGCGAGTGACACATCAAAATTTTAATAAGTGAATAAATTTCTTTCTTTAAGTGATTATATTAAATCAACATGGTCGTTGGAGTGATTAATAAATTCCAGATGTGGAAACTTACGATTATGAAATAACTGACTTATCGTCAGATTACATGGAATAATAGATTGTTCATAGCCAATAGTTTTGATGGCTAGTTAAATAATTGAGATAACTATTTTTATTCATGATTTTTCACATGATTGATTTTGAAACTAAGAATAATTTCCAGGATATTTTGGAAATATAATGCTGTTGTGACTTGCATATAATTTTTGAATTGATGTCAGACTGGACTATTAATTGTCTGCACATCATTAATGTGTTTATGGTGTTCGAATAACACACATTCCAGTGATAAACTATAAATTTCACTAAATGTTGGAGGAACATTTGACTAATTTCGTTATTTAAATTTTGGTTTTTGGATTTAATTATTGCCGTTAATCGAATAGGGCATTTTATAGCAGGGTCCCAGGGGGAGCGATAGGGTGATTTTTATTTCAGGAGTGTATTTAGCGATCTCCCTGCGGAAAGAAGGACTGTATTAGAGTAGGATGGTTGAATGAATAAATTGACCTGATGCATTTTATCTTATAGATAACTGGTATCATTCATGATTTCTTGAAACTTAACTCCTTTCTATCCTTGCTGTAGTGTACACCTAAATAACAGCTAAGATTTTATATTAAATTACAACGTTGGTTGTTTGCTCATTTTTACCCCGAGATGTTTTTGAGTCTTGTGCTCTGCTGTTATTTAGATGTGCGCTAATGTCGTCGTGGGACCTCCGTCAAACGGTCACAATATATATATATATACAATCTAATGCTTGCATAACAACTTCTGTAAATTACGAAACTATTACTGTTTGAAGTGTGATCCGCTTCACCCCACCTGGTGGGGTGAAGTCGATCACAGGTTTATTTCAGCCAAGAAACGACTTTACACATCATATGGGGTGAAATCGATCATCATTTTAGATTTTAAAATATTTTAATCATGATTTAACATAGAAATGACACAATTATTACATTGTACTAATATTTAATGCTAGCGGGATTACTCTCTAAAGCATACAATACAATTCGTAAAACAAAGATTACCAATCACTTAATTTCATGTAATGTTATGTTCATTTCTGGACCTGGTTATGAGAAAGGTAATGTTTGGAACAAGAACTGGATTGCAATGGAAGTTGATGCAACAGATAGAAGACTTGGATTTTGCTGACGATGTTTGTGCAATCTCTCAGAACTTTACGGGTATGGAAATTAAGTTAAGGCGCATCACAGAAGAGGAAGCAAGCTCAGGAATGAAGATAAATTGCAACAAGACCAAAGGAATGCGAGTAAACATTTAATAAATACAAACCGCAAGTGCAAAATAAATGGAGAATAAATTGAAACTGTGAGAGAGTTTCCATATCTTGGTAGCATCATTGCAGAGGACGGCAGTGCTAGCGCAGATGCTAAGAGCCGCATCAAAAAAGCAAACTTTGCATTTGTTCAAGTATATCCGGTTTGGAAAGCTCGGGACATCTCGACCAGGACGAAACTACGAATCTTTCGTAGTAATGTCAAAGCAGTTCTCCTGTATGGAAGTGGAACTTGGAAAGTTACAACCCAGATCACCAGGAGTCTCCAAGTCTTCACTAACCATTTCCTGAGAAGGATTCTACGCATCTATTGGCCCGAAACTATTTCAAATGAGGAACTTCTGAAGAGAACAAACGAAAGGCCAATACATCCAGAAATAAAACGTAGAAAATGGAGTTGGATAGGCCATTGTCTGAGAAAGCAGGAGCCATTGAAAAAGAAGCACTTAGTTGGACCCCCCAGGGCACCCGAGGAAGGGGTAGGCCAAGAAATACATGGAGAAGAAGTGTTGAGGAGGAGAGGAAGGCGACTGGCAAATCCTGGACAGACCTGGAGAGGCTGGCTGGGAGAAGAAATCAGTGGAGGAATTTTGTTGCAGCCCTATGCTCTGAGAGGGGACATAGGAATTAAGTTTAAGTTTAAGTATGTTCATTTCTGAGATACCGTAGTCTATGGAAGAGGTTGCGTACCCTTTTTGAACTCTTGGATAGCAATTTCATTATCATTTTCTTTGCAAAAACGAATTACATTCAGAGACAAATGGCTTGACAAACTGTCTCCAATAATAGCCTTCTTTCCCTCTACATTTCGTACATCAGTACGTTTCAGAGGAAACCCCCACTCTAAACACTTAACTAAACCTTCCATCAAACAATTTCATCAGTGGTACTCAATGCAGGTTGTCCTCCAAACATTCAGTGTGGTTACCTTTGACCCGATCATTCAGGGTGCCGTAGTATTGTGTTTACCTTTGACCCAATCATTTGTTAATAATAACCCCTGGCACTACAGCCCTTGAGGGCCTAAGCCTACCAAGTGACCGTTGCCCAGCCATTTGGCCTGCAGATTATGGGGTGACGCGTGGTCAGCGCATCGGGTCCCCTTGGCCGTTAATCTTGGTTTTCATGACCGGGGCGCTGCCTCACTGTCAGACAGCTTCTCAATTGTTCTCACGAGGCTGAGTGCACCCCGTTCCAGCCCTCACGTCAGTTTCTAAAATCCCTGACGGAGCCGGGAATCGAACCCGGGGCCTCCAGGTGAGAGGCAGACACGCTACCCCAACACCACGGGGCCGGCTGACCCAATCATTTGGGACAGTCTATAATTCAGAGGCGCTTCTGATGCTTATTACCCCCCCTTCTTACTCTTTGCACAGCATTTTTCAAATACTGAACATTATAATATCGTTTCCCAGCAGAGCCTGGCTTCTTCTGATATATTCGTACCATGATCGACTTCACCCTACAAAATGTAAACATTTGGTAAAATACATTATTGCTTGCATGCGGCATAAATTAGGTGTGTTCTAAAGGCAGCACAAGAGCACAACACATCAACTTATCAAATGAAGTCTATGATAAGTTGGGGTACCGATTGAAACCGGTGGATGACTGTTTATTAACCAAGGTTTTGAAAAATATTAAAATGGACATTGATTGAAAACTTAACCACACTTAACGTGTTATGGTTATAACAAACAAATAATCTAGAGTTCACTAATAATTATTATTAGCACGGAGAAGGTTAAATCGTTATTCTCCATTTACCCACCAGGTGTTAGCACTGAAATTATATCTAGACATCACAATGATCGACTTCACCCCGTTCTACCAAGACCAACTACAATACTCAGACCTTAATGTAGAAAAAACATGGCGGCGATGGTTGCCCTACCAATAGCTAAGATCATGTCATCGGGCTTGTCACAGTTCGTGTAAATTATTATTTTTACTCACCTAAGAGCATAAAAGATATCACAAGAGGAGACTAGATTCCGAAGAAATATGCATCAATAATTTAGACTTACCTGAATTAATTTATCTATATAGTGCTGGCCTCGAATTGTTGGTTTCTTCGTCTTCACCCAAGGGGCAACTACAATAGTCTCACTGTTTCTGTGCTTGAATAAGAAGCTTTTTGGCGAGTTATCACGATTTGTATTTAAGTTCAGTAATTATAGATTAATATTATTAGCATAAAATCAAACTAATTCTGACGTAAGAGAGAAGAAAGTACCCGGTTACTGAAGTGCTGTCCCAGCACATGCAGAGTATTGGTGTACACAATCGGAATGAGAATAGTTTCCTGAAATAATCGAACCAACGCTACAGAGATACAATTCAATAAAGACCTCTCGTGGAATTGTCTAAAATCTCGGATAAAACATCACACCGAATTAGTTGAAGAAGTCGTCGTGTGGATACCTGAACATAATTATGGAGATTACCACACACAAAGGACACGATAATATGTTACCATCTAACCTATTAAACATTCGCTGTTACCGTTTGGAATAGTTGTACGCTGGAAATAGTTGATTTAGTAAAGTATTGTAGGTAGGAAAGCACCATCTCCCTCTTACGGAATTATCGCGGCACACCATCTCGCAATATAAGTACATAATTGGCAAGTTACTCACAACACTTTATTACACACACCATAATAAAAAATAACTTGCAAGCTGTAAGAATCACAAAAGTATGAATAATGACGGAACACAATGAGTTCACTGTTTGGCCCAGGGAAAACACCTTCATTAACCAATAAAAAAGTTCACTGTATTACGGTATTTGGCGTGTATACAAGGCAGTGCAGATCTGCCAGACTGGTAAGGTTTTACGGAGACACATGTTGTATGGTCATTGGCTGCATTAAATATTTAATTAAATGTTGCTATGTGTTCAACGTCAACGGTTTTGTCTAGCAGTAGATGCTCATTGCGTTCTCCCTTTACGTACTTAAGTTCGACACTTCTGAACTGTACTAAGCTATTATTATATTGTCACTAACTAGTAAATCATTGCGGTGAATATTCTTGAGACACTTCTATTAATGCTTTAGTCTTAGGTACTTCAACAACTGCAGTAAGTGACACAATACCATCGGTCGACTGAACAATCAACACAGAAACAAACTAGTCCATAATAAGCGTATTATCACATATTTACACCCGATTGCAGTACATTAACGCGAACTGAACTTTACCGACATACTAAAGACACTAAAAATTACAGATGAGCGATAGTTTATCCCAACCTTCATCAAACGAAGCTAATCAAAGCTAATATTATATCCCAGCAACGAATGTAAACAAACAATATGTCGGGCTTCAGCAAACGCCATTTTCACCCTTTCGATACCTGCATTAAGGTCTGAGTATTGTAGTTGGTCTTGGTTCTACCAAGACCAACTACAATACTCAGACCAAGACCGACTACAATAAATCAGACCATAATGCCACTATCGATATCGTAGAAAATGGCGGAAATCGTAGGGGATTGTTTACATTTGGTCAACCAACATTTAAGTGGGTCTGCTGCGAGAATTTCGTTCAAATGTCGCATATTTCAAGTGATTTCGAGCTGTTATATATTGTAATAGTGTACCTTAAGTAGTGAAGTGCACTGTGAATAATTATAAATGCCGAAGATACGTAATGTGAGAAGCATTGGCTGTTTATTGTCATTACTGTGTACCTGCCTGTAAATTTAATACTGCTGAAGATACTTCAACTTTTAAATTTCCTAAAGACAAATCTTTGAAAGAGAAGTGGATCAGAAATATTCACCGGGATCATTTTCGAAGTTAAAACAGTTGTATTTGTTAACTTAAACATTTCGAACCTAAATTTGTGGTTATGAAAATTGCCATACTAACCCCTGATACCATTTTGACAATTTTCCCAAATCAACCGTCCTACACAACTCCTGTTTGTTAAAGTAGATGATGGTAGTTTTAATGACATACCAGCCGTGTCAGTGTCTTCTAAAGTGTCAAGTTCTTTAAGTGTAAATATATTCTATAAGAATCATGAATCAATAATCTTTGTTTGCTTGTGGAAAAAATTCAAGTGGGTACTGTAATCTGATGGAAGCAGTGATTTTAAATGCAACAGGTATGTAAATAGAATTATGCTCCTGTTAGTATCACAAGCTAAGGGGCCTGGGGAGTTATCCCCAGATTAGGTTTGTTTTTGTATATACATTTATGTATGTTACTAGGTTAGGTAGGCCTACTGCCTGGCCGAAAATTACTGTTAGTAGGCTACCACAAGCAAGGAGGACTGGGGCGTTAGTCGCTGGTTAGGTTTGTTTTTGTATTAAAAACATTAATAAGATAGAATGTATGTCCGTTGGAATTCTATACACATCGAATTTGAAGAATGACAAGTTCATTTTTTATTATACAGGTATGTTGACCAGGTTAGAGATTGTGCCTTTTTCATTTTATTTGTTCTATTTATCCAAGTTACTTTTTCGTTTAAGTTATGTGTTATAATTTCTCCAAGATACTTAAATTGAGGAACTAGGTTAATTTTATGATCATTTATATAGACTTCATTTATATCTAAGGGTTTCATAGGCATGATCTCAGTTTTTCAAAGGATATCTGTAATCCTATCCCTTGAGCAATTTCTTGGAGACTAGTGATCTGAGTACAAACCTCTTCCTTGTCTAGTGCTAAAAGAGCCAAGTCATCTGCAAATCCTAAGCAGTTTATTTTTATTGATAGTTTTGTTCCAATTTTGATCTTAGGAGGGTTTTCCTTTTGCCAAACCTTCATGATATAATCAAGAGCCACATTGAAAAGCAGAGGGGATAATCCATCACCTTGTATGAGACCAGTTTTTACTGTGAAAGCTGTTGATATTTCTCCCCTAAATTTAACTTTCGAATTTGTGTTTGTTAATTGAATGTTTTTTATCAATTTAGGATGGAGACCATATGAATACTATCATAGGCTTTCTTGAAATCTATAAAAGAGTTAAAGAGTTGCTTATTTCTGTTTTTGTAATATTCCATTATTAATTTCAGGCTAAGGATTTGGTCTGGACAACTTCTGTAAGGGCGAAATCCTCCTTGATATTCTCCAAGTTGTGGTTCCAGAATGTTTTTGATCCTGTTGTAAATTATGCGAGAGAAAATTTTATATGTGCAGTCCTGAAGGGTAATTCCTCTGTAGTTATATGGGTTCGTTTTGTCTCCTATCTTAAATAATGGATGGATTATTCCTATGGTCCAGTGTGCAGGAATTTCTTCAGTAATCCACATTTTAACTAGATGTTGATGAAGATTTATAATCGCAGGTTTACCAGCATTTTTCCAGATTTCAGCAAAGACTAAGTCTTCGCCACAAGTTTTGTAATTTTTTTGTTCTTTAATTGAGAGTTCTACTTCATTAATGTTTGGAGGATTTATTAAATCAGGTGAACTTAAAATAGGTGTATCAGTGTTTACTTGCAGGGTTTCCAGTGGATCATCACAATTTAACAGTTTCTCGAATGCTTCTGCAAGGATCTCTGTATTTTCTTGGTTAGAATGTGCTAACTTTCCTGTTTGATTTTTCAACATTAATGTTGGAGCTTCAATTTTTTTTAGATATTTACCAAATGTTTTGTAATAATCTCGAGATTGCTTTTTCTTGAAATCTTCTTCTATCTTTTCCAGTATATTTTTAAGATGATTACGTTTCGTTTGTCTGATGATTTTATGGGTTAATTTTCTTTGTATAGTTAGTTCTAAATTTGATTCTTCTGACTTTAGAGCTTGATGTTTTATCCATACTTGGTGTCTTTTCTCTATTGCTTGATCACAATCTAAGTTAATTTGTTTATTAGATATATGTCATTGTTCTATTAGACTGTGGTGTGTGAGTGTGTCTGGTGAGGGTGCATGTGAGTGGGCCTGGTGACAGACTGTTTTAGTAGTAGTATTTGTTGTATTTTTTTTCGTTAGTAGAATTTTGGTATTTAATTGTTAGTAGAAGGTTAGTATTTTGTAGTTGAATTGCTCTTTACTTATTCTGAAAGGGAGTAGCAGCCTTTCAGAATAAATCAATTCTTTACTAGTCTAATAGACGGTTAAGATATTGATAATATAAGCCAACTAATGGCTACACTGCGTTCTGCTGCACGGCTGAAAGCAACGGGAAACTACAGCCGCAATGCTATTCCCGTGGATATGCACCTCTCTATGCATAAATACATGTGATGATGGCCTCCTCCCTTGTAAAATTTCAATCCGGAGGTAAACTAGTCCCCCGTTCGGATCTCTGGGTGGGGACTACTCGAGAGGAGGTTAACATCACAGAAGTGACAAAGAGGAAATCTGACATTCTACGGATCGGAGCGTGGAATGTTAGAAGTCTGCTAGGAAGTGGGAAGTTAGAAAACTTAGAAAGGGAAATGGATAGTTTGAGGTTGGATTTGGTTGGGATTAGTGAAATGCGCTGGCAGGAAGAACAGGACTTTTGGTCAGGAGACTATAGGGTCATTAGCACTAAATCAAACAATGGCCAAGCAGGAGTTGGTCTCATATTGAGTAGGAAACTTGGACAGCGGGTAGAATATTATGAGCAATACAGTGAACGGATTATTGTAGCAAAAATCAATACTAAACCTACGTGCACCACAGTGGTACAAGTCTATATGCCTACCAGTCAAGCTGATGATGAGGATGTTGCAAAGGTCTACGAAGAAATAGATGACATTCTGAGGTATATCAAAGGTGATGAAAATGTTATAGTAATGGGAGATTGGAATGCTGTGGTAGGAAAAGGGAGAGAAGGGAAGATAGTAGGAGATTTCGGATTAGGTGAAAGGAATGATCGAGGAAGCAGGCTGATGGAATTCTGCACCGAACATGAGTTGGTCATAGCTAACACCTTATTCAATAACCACAATAGAAGAATATACACATGGATGAGACCAGGAGATACGGGGCGTTACCAAATCGACTTCATTATGGTCAAGCAGAGGTTTCGAAACCAGATTTTGGATTGTAAAACATATCCTGGTGCTGACATAAACTCTGACCACAATCTAGTTGTAATGAAATGCAGATTAAAGTTGAAGAAACTGAAGAAAAGTCAAAAGCCAAAAAGGTGGGCAATAGACAGACTGAAAGTAAAGGATGTAAACGTAAGATTCAAGAAGAGTATAAAGGAAGGACTAATCAAAACCCCTAAACAAACTTCAATTGCAGACGAATGGGCACTTTTGAAGAATGAAATAACAAAATCCGCAGAAGAAAACATTGGTAGGAAAGAAAGAATAGGTAGAAAACCGTGGATCACTCAGGATATACTAGAATTGATGGGTGAAAGGCGGAAACACAAGAATATAAGAGATGAAGAGGGGAAAGCAGAATACAGACGTCTGAGAAATGAGGTTAACAAGAAGTGCAAGGAAGCGAAAGAAGAATGGTTGAAAGAGAAATGTGCAGGTATAGAAAAGTGTCTGAAATTAGGAAAAGTAGACACAGCTTATCGAAGGATTAAGAATACTTTTGGGGAAAAGAAGACTAAGTGCTGTAATATTAGGGACACAAATGGAAAGCCTCTAAGAGATAGGGAAGAAAAGGTTGAGAGATGGAAAGCTTACATAGAGTGCTTGTATAAGGGAAAGGAGATTGAGAATCATGTAATGGAAAGGGAGGAGGAAATTGATGAGGATGCAAAAGGAGATTTAATATTGAGATCAGAATTTGACAGAGCATTAGAAGACTTAGGCAGGAACAAAGCACCAGGCATAGATGATATACCGATTGAGTTGCTACGCTGCATAGAAGATGAAGGTCTGATCAGGTTATTTCACTTGGTGTGTAGGATTTATGAGACAGGTGAGGTACCCCCTGATTTCAAGAAGAATGTTATCATCCCTATACCAAAGAAAGTGGGAGCTGACAGATGTGAAGATTACCGTACAATCAGCTTGATTACTCATGCTTCAAAGATCCTGTCTAGAATAATTTACAAGAGGATTGAAAGCCAGATCGAAACGGAGTTGGGTGAAACCAGTTTGGTTTCAGGAGAAATGTAGGAACAAGGGAAGCTGTACTAAGTCTTAGGCTGATTTTGGAAGGTAGAATAAGGAAAGATAAGAGAACGTTCATGGCATTTGTAGACTTAGAAAAGGCTTTTGATAACGTTGATTGGACTAAATTGTTTGACATTTTGAAATCTATTGGAATAAAGTACAGGGATAGGAGGGTGATGTACAATCTATACAGAAACCAGACAGCAGTCATTCGAGCTGAAGGATATGAGAGAGAAGCTGGTATTCAGAAAGGTGTAAGGCAAGGCTGCAACTTATCACCCATACTTTTCAATCTTTACATTGAACAAGCAATGAAGGAAATTGGAGAAAAATTTAAAGTGGGAGTGAAGATTCAAGGAGAAATAATTTCAACTCTGAGATTTGCTGATGACATTGTCATCTTGGCCGACAAGCCTGAGGATTTGAATGAGTTTTTGAATGGTATGGATTCCGTCTTACGGAAGGACTTCATGATGAAAATTAATAAATGTAAAACAAAAATACTGGAATGCAGCCGAAATAAATCAGAAACCTCTATGGAGATCAAATTGGCAGGTGAAAAGCTGAAGGAAGTAGGAGACTTCTGTTACTTAGGAAGCAGAATAACCAGTGATGGACGAAGCAAAGAGGATATAAAAAGTAGGTTGGCTCAGGCAAGGAAAGCCTTTCTACAAAAAAGGAATCTGTTGACATCGAATATAGATTTAGGTATTAGGAAGTCATTTTTGAAAGCCTTTGTCTGGAGCGTGGCGCTCTATGGAAGTGAAACATGGACTATTGGTGCAGCAGAAAAGAGGAGAATTGAGGCATTTGAAATGTGGTGTTACAGGAGAATGATGAAGATCAGATGGGTAGATAGGGTTACAAACGAAGAGGTATTAAGGCGAGTGGGAGAGGAGAGATGTTTCTGGCGACTGCTAATGAAGAGAAGAGATAGGTTGGTAGGACACATACTAAGACACCCAGGAATAGCAAGCTTAGTTATGGAAGGAAGGGTCGAGGACAAGAACTGTAGGGGTAGACCAAGGTTAGAATATGTTAAACAGATTGCCTCGCATGTAGGGTGTGGTAGCTATGTAGAGATGAAACGATTAGCTCAGGACAGGGAGGCATGGAGGAGAGCTGCATCAAACCAGTCAAAAGACTGAAGACTCAAACAACAACAAGTTCATAATACAGTAAATTTTCATTTTAAAGAGTTTGTAACATCAATTGTGTGTTATTGGCAAATGCTATTTGAAATAAAGTACTAATGAGAGTACTTATGCGCCATCTGTTGGGGTTAGTTCAGGATGTCCCGATACAGATAGAAGCGAGTGCGATCTCACAGCTCTCTACGCTCAAAACAAACAACCTACGGCCGTGTTTACCTATACTTAGGGTTGGCAATATCTTATTTGTCAAATAAGCCACGCCCACTGGCCGACACAACTGAAATTTCACTATATAGGCCTAAGTCGTGTTATAAATTGGGATGGTGGGTGGGTTATAGACAGCGGAGGAGACTACATCTATTAGCAGATCACTGTTGTTAAAAAAAGGCAGTCATCGGAACGCGTTAGGCTGTAACCATTGTCAAAAACCATTGTTCTGGATGCGTTAAGCTGTAACAATTGTAAAAAACCATTGGATTGGACAAATCGAAGGCTGCGGCTTTGATTGCGCGCAGCTATCGGGGCAGATTTATACAAAACCATTGATCTGGACGTGTTAGGCTGTAACCATTGGATTGGACAAAACGTAGGTTAGAATGGTCGAGTGTTGGTGCGGCTAGTACCGTAATGGTGAGGTTGGCAGTACTGTTCTGACGATGGTTGATGTGAATAATGGCATCCACAGCTGGAAATTTGCAGCCAATGCCCATGCATATAATGAATAAAATCTAAAATCATACAGTAAACTAATTGTTATTCCCTAGGAATATCAAAGATTCATGTCTTAATGTGCAGAATATAGCATGGTATCTTCCACATTGTTCTCCACAGCGCTCACACAAACATTCGTCACACGGATGATGGAACTTTTTGGTGCGACACATTTTATAAGGAGGAGAGTTTGACGTATACGAACAAAAGGATGATGTACATATGTACGACGAGATACAAGTAAAGGAGGTACTTTTGAACATTTAGGCGAATGGTAAACTAAACTGAACTTACGCCGAAATACATATTTCAAAATATCATAGTAATTTGATACTTAAAATGGCTAGGAATATATGCCAACATTAAATATTATATTGCAGCCTGATTGTTCATCATTTTATCCTTAGATCAAAGGCAGCATACACAATAACTAAGTTACAGGCCTACTGGCAAAAAATACAAGTCGTACATACATTAAAATAAAATAAAAATAAGGTTAGGCTGGTAATGACTAACAATAAAGAAGAAAAAGTATGTTAATTGGTATTCAACATTCATATGTGTGTGAATATGCATAAGCCTATAACTAAACAATTAAATAGATGCTTGGTGAACAAAAATACATAGCCTGCTTTATTTATACTAAAACAACCACATGTTCAATATTCTTCAAAGCAATGGGGCATGGTGGCGCAGTGGTCAAGCTATTCACCTCTCACCAAGGTGGACCAGGTTTGATTCACGGTCATTGCAAGTGAGATTTTGGAAGTGAAATGCCATGTCCTGTGGTTCGGATTCCACGTAAAATGGAGGTCCCTTGGCTCATGATCACAAGATTAACGGTCACGTAAAAACTACAAGCTTCTTTTTCTTCAAAGCAGGTCGAAACTTCGACCTCACATAAGTCATACAGCAAACGAACAGGTCCTATAGGGAAGATCCCTTAAGCCGAATTATTTTTATCGTCTCCAAGACTGACATCATAAAAGTATACTGGAAAATGTGAAATTTTATGCCTATGCTGATGAAGAAAGTAACAGTAAATATTAGGCTACTTGTCGTTCAATAACTCTCGGTCTTTTCTTGGGTGGCTGAAGCCGATGCTGTGGGAAATTGCAAATTGCAGGTACCGCATCATCTTTAAGCAGTGGTTTGTTTCTATTTGAATGAAACAAGTAGCATGTTTATCAGTGGCGGCCGGTGGTAAGTAAAGCTGGGTGTTGCACCAAAATTTCTGATGTCGCAATTTCATATGGGAAGTTTACACATGTAACAAAAATTAATTAACGTTAGATAAACTACAGTTCTATAAAAATTGAAATACATGGGTTTTCCAAAATAACTGTACGTTCGACAAATAGACAAATTTTAATGGCTCTTTTGGGCTTCTTCCTATAGGAATTCATAAAAAAAATCAGATTTATGTATTTAAGCCCTATGCCTGAGTTCATGGGAAGAATTTTAAACACAGCAGGTTGTCTAAGGTTGGGTCTCAATCTCCGGGATAATAAACATTCTCAACATAAAAACATGGCAACCGAAAAGTTTGTACGTTAACGAAAAATGTTATTACTAACAAAAACGGGCACATATTCTGCATAAGGATAGGATTTTTATCATTTTAAATGATCTTGTCGACTTCGTAGTTACGCTGGGGTCTGGCGTTACGTTACGGTGACGGGACGAAATGTACCGAGCATGCACTGAGGTGTGTGACGTCATAATACTGCTTGAGCTTCCTCCTTTCCCCGCGCGCTCCGGTGAGCGTGACGTCATCCAGCCAGCTACCTCCTTTGACCTTGGTTTGCACTTGCTAACGGACTTTGAGTTCACGCAGCATTTGTAGCATTTAAAATGATATAAAGTCTAGTCTTTCAGACTGACTGTCAGTCTTTTTTTTAAACTATAGCTTGAACCCCATCAGAGGAACCAGCCATGAAGTGCGCTCTGTCATACGTCGGCGCAATTCATTTTTGCGGAGTTTCGTTCAATTTCTGCTTCTTTAATTCATCCAGTAAACACGCTGCTAATGTGTGTGCATCATGTTTTGTTTGCCTCTTACTACGTATCGGTGCACAACAGCCATCTGAAATATGTTTGAAATATCACTAGTTTCATCTGCTATAATGGCAAAAATTTCCGATTCCTTTATTTGCTTTGATTCTTCTTCTTGGCAAACCTCCATCATAATCTGTAAAAATTAATTTTGAATTGTTTTGGACGTTCCTTTGAAAACAGTTGCCCTTACCAAATGACCTTTAACACAGCATCCAACTCAGCGGTAAAATTAATTAGTTCTCTCAAAACACATGGATTTGTTGATGTTACACTTTCATCATGATCACGCAAGGCCAGTCCGAAAGAACCACAGAAACGAATACAGTTTATTACAATATTTAACACATATCTATTGACGTCAGAAAAGTTGGATGGCGCAGCCACGCGGCAGAATGTTGAAGCTGCAACATTGTGACTGGTGAGATTTATTTTGATGGTGAAGCATTGACGTCGTGATGGAAACAGAAAGAAATTTGTCAAATTCGAGAAGGTACTGCTCTTTATACGGTTGCAAATCGTATAAAACGGCTACGAAATATCTTCACTACTTTCCTGTACAAAAAGTTCAGAGAGAAAGATGGGCTTCGGCGCTGTCAATTGGAAAACGTGTTACATGTTACATGCCAGTGTGCAGTCTGCATTTTTGTGAAGACGACTTCTTTCCACCGGTACTGTTGATTATTGATAGTTATTGTCTCTAATTTGTATTCACATGGATTTAGCTACATCAAAAATACTGATAAACTTATAGCCTATTACTTCTGTGCCGCACAAAGAATGTAATCCGCTCTTCGTAAACTTATTTTAGGGGTTCTTCCGATTGACAATAGCCGAATGGTTAGAAAACTTAAGAAAAATGCTGTTCCTAGCCTTAATTTGCCAGAGAATTTATATTCTTGCCTTTGAACAGCAAGTATGTAGGTCATTGAAGTATGATTTGGCTTGAATTGTGTTTTTGGCTATGATCTCCCTACTGTTGAATTTAGTTAATTAAAATGTAAAATCTTAGTTTTAAGTACCGGTTTGGTGACCCATCATCCCAGGCAGGCCAGCAACACCTTTACTACTACGGCAGATAGGTCACTTAGCCGTAATTTTGAAGTTATAGTGATGTTAAGTACACATATGCGGTAATGTAGAGGAGACCGGATCGGCCTAGGCTATTCTAACTTTAATTAGTTCCCATTTCAGGGTTTTACAGATTTGAGTGCGAATAGTTGGTTTGAAAGTTGTACAACAGTAAGGAGAGTATGTTTTGTATAGGTTTTAATTGGTATTATGGTTTATGTCGAGCTGAGGAGTGATTTTAGTTTGGCTTATAGTGTAGTTTTTGATCTGTTCCGTTTGCTTATGACAAGTTCAAATGGAGACTCCAGCTTTGTTAAATATCTGTATTTTAAATATTTAATTAATTATATTGATAAAGAGGATGTCTCCATTTTAACTTGCCTGTGGCAAGAGATTAATAAATTAACATTCTTGCCTTTGAACAGCGAGTATGTAGGTCAATATTTGCAATATTGAAGTATGATTTGAGCATCCCAAGTAACGCTTCTTTGAACCCAAAACATTCATGCAAATTCAGGGTTGCTTGATTCAATTTATTATCAGGGAGTCGTCCTTTGTGTTATGTGAGATATATATATATATTGTGAAATTAATAAAAACATCGATACCGCTAGGCTCCCAAGTACAGGCTTCATATATGTAACAGCAGACAGTAAATTAACTATCTACATGTGGGTAATATTTTTAAATGGTAGTAATTAGGCACTGCATTTAAATTGATTGTAAAAATATTTCTATCAATGAAAGGAAATATGTAGTATTTTGCCATCATAAATTAGAAGCCATAACAAACGCACACCCAATTACTTCACGTCACTATATCGCCGCCATATTGCAAACAGCTGACCGTAAGCTCCTCCCCCGTTTCGGACGTCAATTGTGCCTAACATCTTCGTTATATTCCGCAATTTACCTTCTATAGGCACTGTCCAATTGTGCATCTTCGTTAACAGTTCCAAAAAGTGTCAATTTCAAACAGCTGAAGATTGGTTGGTTGGTTCCTCAGTTTAGGAGCTGCGACAAGGCAGTCATATAGCCCCCTGTACTTTGGGTGTGTGGAGAAACTGTCTGATAACCGGTGTTAATTGTGATGGCTGTATTAGTGAGTGTTATCTGTTTTTAATTCAAGTGAGGACTACAGACATTGAATTTCAAGCAGTTCCTACTTTTGCCGCCAAAGGCCACCGTAAACGACTACTAGTTCAGAACTTGGTTACTACACGCCACCGCAGTCGGCTCCTGGCGACGAACGTTGGAACCTAAGAGCGTTGTTCAAATTTTTAACCTATAATTTAGCTTCACACAGGTGTAATAAGTGGAAGGTTCTTTAACATGCCATAAATCTATGGCATGGGACCGCCAGCTTTACTTCCCCTCCGAAGGAATACATACTGAGGGATTTTTAACGCTCTTAAAAAATCCGATAACTTCGGCCGGGTTTGAACCCGCGATCTTGTGCATAGAGGCTCAGCATGCTACCAACTACGGCACCGAAGCCGCTCAGCTGAAGATTCATGTTTCTTTATTTTAGGGATTATTTTCCATAACTCCTATTTTGGTCCACGCGAATTCTCCACCAACAAACATGTAAAACAGAATAAAGCGTTTTTAATATCGCATTCACATAACCAATTATTATTGCCTTAAATATCTCCTTTAAACGCCCTCGTATACTTATATTTTGGACAATACTTACCCGGTAATGGTGCACCGAGTGTTTTTACTGTAAGTTTATCGTCATCAGGGAGCTGGAAAAACTGTCTGACTAGCAAATTACTTACTCTATTCATTTTCACTCACACTCCACAATACAATTAATGTTTCAAACTAAACATTCCGTTAAAATAAAATACTACGGTAACTTACAAGATGCACAGATGATAAATCTGGGTGCTACATCGGAAAGTGGCGCGAAAAGCAAACTAACAAAACACTGAATTTTGCTAGCCAAGAAATTTCGTAGTGAATGCATAGGTCTACTCACAATCAACCAAACAATTATAATAATAATAATAATAATAATAATAATAATAATAATAATAATGCACAGTTAAGTATCTGCCTGGAACCAAAATACTCAAATCAACTAAATACAGAACTAATCGCAACCCAAATACCGCAAGAACAAGAGTGGTAAAAGCAAACATAAACCGCTAAAGTACACCAACAATACGTCGCAAAATAGTTCAGCCACTTATCTACTGTACTTATAGCACGGTGGCGTTCTTAGGCTCGCTTCACAGAACAATTGACAAAAATATTAAATGAAGTTATGATGAGAAAACATCTAAAAATAATTGGGTGTGAACCAACTAATGTCTCCCTATGAAATTCCGATATTTGTACCGTTGTGGGTGGTATAGCATTCTCTAGTGGTGTGGGAAAGAAACTACCCTTCAGGGGCAGATGACCTCGTAGTTCCACCCCTTAAAACAACAATAACTAACTAACTAAATAACTAACTAAACTACCCTTCGCGGGGTAAGAGAAATCGAGGGTGTTGTCATTTCCAAAGAGTGGTGCAGTCTAACGGGGCCATTTGGAACTGAGTGTTGCCAGGGGGCTGGCAGCTCGTCTGCAACTCCCTGCTACCCATGCTGGTCGGCATGCTATGCACAAGCTTGGACTCGTCCAGCCTCGTCCTGTACGCCGCGCTGTCTGCTTGGGAGTTGCCACAAGAGAGCTAACCCCCTGGAGTTTGATTTGAAGGCGGCAGCTTTTATAGGTACAGTGTGAAGCATTTGGATAAATAATATCAAAATATAGATGAATTTAACACATTTTTGAGCTGCTTTAGATCTATAAAACTAAAACATTAAAGGAAAAGAAACTACGAATTAGGTGTAAAATTATTGGGAGTTATGCAACGCTGCAATTATGTCACCAGCCGCCACTGATGTTTATAAAAGTTTTCACAGCTATAACCCATTTCTTTAATAGGCCTACATCTGGGCGTTTCCATGGAAATCTGTAATATAAGCTAGACGTAGGTTATAATTCTGTGACTAACTTAATAACTTATAACCTACAATAGGGCCTACGTGTATTTGTCATACGTGCTATTTAGGCCTATGTCAAAATTTGATGTAAGACATATCCATAAACGCAGAATAGGCTACTTTGAAATAAAGTAGACCGTAAACCGACCGTATTATTGGAAAATACCATACATATAACGTTGCACAGAGGTACGTACGTTCAAATATATGAAAAGAATCACGACATATCAGCTGACATGCAACCTAGAGTTAAATGGTATGACAGTTTTTGGTGCGACTAGTTACGCCTGGCAGTGCACCAGGAAGCAGTTTTCAGCGAGGGTTACCATTGGAGGAGTTGTTCCAATAGTACCGACAGTTCAATGGTCTCAGCTCGCACCTCCCCCCCCCCCCCCCCCCCCACACTCTTCCAATCGTCAAAAAACATAGTGTCCGTGGCGCAAAAATCCTCTAGTGTGTCCATGAGTTTTACATATCCTGGAGTAGAATGAAGTCTGAGTTCTTCTACATTATAAACCTCGCGAGTCACCTCTTACACCGGTCTTGAAGGTGTATACTTTGATAAACCCAAGGCCTTCTTTATGTAAGTCGCCTTCAGTTTCTCCATATTGTTCCAAATACTTCATATTTAAATGTGTCCAAATGCTCTCCAGTCCATAAGTCACAATACGGGTAACATTTAACCGCAAAAGTTTTAAGGCTGTTTTTATAGATAGCTTAGTCAAATGTTTTATGTCGTTGAAGGCTTTGGTAGTGACGCTGGGTCTATCCTTGATTTGCAGTGTGAAAACATTGCCAGTTGACTAATGTAGGACCTAAGTAGGACTACTCGTAATGTGGTACACCCTCAAGCGGTTTTCCTGCAATGTGGAAAATTGCTGGCTTTCCCCCTTTCCTAAAGGTCATAGATTTAGTCTTGTTTCTGTTTAACCTAAGGTCATTGTGTAACACCCATAATTCAAAGGGGTCGAGAGCAGATTGCAATTCGACCTGTGAAGTTGAAGCGAGCACCATGTCATCTGCGTATATAAATGAGATTACCCGCTGTGATAATATATCTGTGATATTATCTGCCATAGCAGTGATAAATAACACGAGGGCTTAATGGGTCTCCTTGTAGCAGCATGCCTGTAGTCTGCTCAATTGGGCTTGATGTTGTAATGCCATCGTTAATGACTATATTGTTAGAGCCTAAAATACTTTTGACAAGATGTTTAGTGTAGCTGTTACCTCTCAATAGTCTGTCTAGTTTTTCCAATATTTTCTTCCTGCTAATCGAGTCAAAAGCTTTAGAGAAGTCAATGAATATGGATTGTAACTTTCCCTTCGGTACTGACAGGGTAGACGCAATCTCAGTTTGAAGACTTCGAATTGCCTGGATTGTGCATCTTTCTCTCCTAAAGCCAAATTATGAGTCACAATGCTATTTGGGATGGCTGGGTGGGTCACACACAGCGGAGGAGGAAGCATCTTTTAAAACATCATTCCCTGATTTATTTCTCGTTGTTTGATAAGGTATTTTGGCTAATTAATGTACTATAGAGAATATTATCGCTCGTTCTACTTTCGTTCAGTGGTACCATTCTGTTTTAGACCACCTCGTTGTGTAGTGCCTAGCATTCTTGGCTGTCGTCCCGGAGGTCCGGGTTTGATTCTCCGGCTCTGCCAAGAAATTTAATTCTCATGTGAGGGCTGGGATGGGGTGCACTCAGCCTCATGAAGCAACTTAGTAGAGGAGGGTTCAATTCCCACCTCAGTCATCCTGGAAGTGGTTTTCCATGGTTTCCCCACTTCTAATCCAGGCGAATGCCAGGATGGTTCCTAACTTAAGGCCATGGCCGCTTCCTTCCCACTACAATACCCAATTTACAAACACACTAGTTCAGCCATAACAATAACACAGGTTATCACACAAATTCCACACACAAATACATGGGGCTACAAGACCACGATGTCGTAGCCCCTAATATAAGCAACAACCATTTATATTTGCATTTTATATTTGCCTAGGCCCTTCATGGGCTGTATAGTGTCAGGGGTTGACTTTGTTGTTGGTTGACTATTCTTGTAGTTCCATTTAGAAATATTTGCATTTTTTTAACATAATGTCTTACCTCTGCTTTATTTATGTCTGTATTTTAGCTACTGTCTGTTCTCGTTGCTTGTAGCGAAATACGTCAGGGTTTCATATTGAATTTGTGCCTTATTACATAAAAACCTGTAATTTCTGGCGGAATTTAATCAAATATGCGAATGTTTGTCTTCGAATTTGCCGCTATTTCGATGACGCCATGCCCGCCAGTTGCTACAGCTGTTCCCCTACGATTTCCGCCATCTTGGTTTTGATGTTACGGTCTGAGATATTGTAGTCGGTCTTGCCCCGACATATTGTTTGTTTACATTCGTTGCTGGGATACACTATTTAGCTTTGATTAGCTTCGTTTGATGAAAGTTGGGATAAACTGTCGCTCATCTGTAATTTTTAGTATCTTCTGTATGTCTGTAAAGTCCAGTTCGCGTTAATCTACTGCAATCGTATGTAAATATGTGATAATACGCTTAATATGGACTGGTTCGTTTGTGTGATGATTGTCCAGTCAACCGATGGCATTGTGTCATTTACATCGGATGTTGAAGTACCTAAGACTAAAGCATTATAGAAGTGTCTCAAGAATATACACCGCAATGATTTGCTAGTTAGTAACAATATAATAATAGCTCAGTACACTTCAGAAGTGTCGAGCTTAAGTACGTAAAGGGAAAACGCAATGAGTATCTACGGCTAGACCAAACCATGACGTTATCTTGAACGCTCAGCAATAGGTGCCTCCGTAAATCCTTACCAGTCTGGCAGATGTTCTACACTGCCTTGTATACATGCCAAATAATATTGTGAACTTATGTTTTATTGGTTAAGGAAGATGTTCCCCCTGTGCCAAACAGTGAACTCATTGTGTTCTGTCATCATTCATACTTTTGTGATGCTTACAGCTTGCAAGTTATTTTTTATTATGATGTGTGTAATAAAGTGTTGTTAGTACGGTACCTTGCCAATTATGTACTTATATTGCGAGATGGTGTGCCACGATAATTCCGCAAGAGGGAGATGGTGCTTTCCAACCTATAGTACTTTACTAAATCAACTAAGTTATTTCCAGCGTACAACTATTCCAAACGGTAACAGCGAATGTTTGGTAGGTTAGATGGTAGCATATTATCGTGTCCCTTGTGTGTAGTATTCTCCATAATTATGTTCTGATATCCACACGACGACTTCTTTGCATATTTCAATCAACTAATTCGGTGTGATGTTTTACCCGAGATTTTAGACAATTCTACGAGAGGTCTTAATTGAATTGTATCTCTATGGCGTTGGTTCGATTATTTCAGGCAACTATTCTCATTCCGATTGTGTACACAAATACTCTGCATGTGCTGGGACAGCACTTCAGTAACCGGGTACTTTCTTCTCTCCTACTTCAGAATCTGTTTGATTTTTTGCTAATAATATTAATCTATAATTACTGAACTTAATTACAAATCGAGATAACTCGCCAAAAAGCTTCTTATTCAACCACATAAATAGTGACACTATTGTAGCTGCCCCTTGGGTGAAGACGAAGAAACCTATAATTCGAGGCCAGCACTATATAGATAAATTAATTCAGGTAAGCCTAAATTATTGATGCATATTTTTCGGAACCTAGTCTCGTCTTGTGATATCTTTTATGCTCTTAGGTGAGTAAAAATAATAATTTACACGAACTGTGACAAGCCCGATGACATGATCTTAGCTATTGGTAGGGCAACCATCGCAGCCATGTTTTTTCTACATTAAGGTCTGAGGATTGTATTTGGTCTTGCTCAGACCTTAATGCAGGTCTCAAAATTGTGAAGATGGCGTATGCTGAAGCCCCGGCATATTGTTTGTTTACATTGGTTGCTGGGATACACTATTTAGCTTTGGTTAGCTTCGTTTGATGAAAGTTGGGATAAACTGTCGCTCATCTGTAAGTTTTAGTGTCTTCTCTATGTCTGTAAAGTCCAGTTCGCGTTAATGTACTGCAATCGGGTGTAAATATGTGATAATACGTTTATTATGGACTAGTTCGTTTGTGTGATGATTGTCCAGTCAACCGATGGCATTGTGTCATTTACTTCGGATGTTGAAGTACCTAAGACTAAAGCATAATAGAAGTGTCTCAAGAATATACACCGCAATGATTTGCTAGTTAGTGACAATATAATAATAGCTTAGTACACTTCAGAAATGTTGAACTTAAGTACGTAAAGGGAAAACGCAATGTGCATCTACGGCTAGACCAAACCATTGACGTTATCTTGAACGCTCAGCAATATGTGCCTCTGTAAAACCTTATCAGTCTAGCAGATGTTCTACACTGCCTTGTATACACGCCAAATAGTACAGCGAACTTCTGTTTTATTGGTTTATGAAGATGTTTCCCCTGTGCCAATCAGTGAACTAATTGTGTTCCGTCATTATTCATACTTTTGTGATTCTTACAGCTTGCAAGTTATTGTTTATTATGATGTGTGTAATAAAGTGTTGTGATTACCTTGCCAATTATATACTTATATTGCGAGATGGTGTGCCGCGATAATTCCGTAAGAGGGAGATGGTGCTTTCCTACTTACATTACTTTACTAAATCAACTATTTCCAGCGTACAACTATTCCAAACGGTAACAGCGAATGTTTAATAGGTTAGGTGGTAACATATTATCGTGTCCCTTGTGTTTAGTAATCTCCATAATTATGTTCTGATATCCACACGACGACTTCTTTGCATATTTCAATCAACTAATTCGGTGTGCTGTTTTACCCGAGATTTTAGACAATTCTACGAGAGGTCTTAATTGAATTTTATCTCTATGGCGTTGGTTCGATTATTTCAGGCAACTATCCACATTCCGATTGTATACACAAATACTCTGCATGTGCTGGGACAGCACTTCAGTAACCGGGTACTTTCTTCTCTCCTACTTCAGTCTGTTGGATTATTTGCTATTAATATTAATTTATAATTACTGAACTTAAATACAAATCGTGATAACTCGCCAAAAAGCTTCTTATTCAACCACAGATACAGTGAGACTATTGTAGCTGCCCCTTGGTTGAAGACGAAGAAACCTATAATCCGAGGCCAACACTATATAGATAATTTAATTCAGGTAAGTCTAAATTATTGATGCATATTTCTTCGGAACCTAGTCTCGTCTTGTGATATCTTTTATGCTCTTAGGTGAGTAATAATAATAATTTACACGAACCGTGACAAGCCCGATGACATGATCTCAGTTTTTGGTAGGGCAACCATCGCCGCCATGTTTTTTCTACATTAAGGTCTGAGGATTGTAGTTGGTCTTGGTTCTACGGTCCTGTACCGACTACAAATAATAAGCTTCGGCAAATATGATTAGATAATAATTGTTGTTTTAAGGGGCCTAATATCTAGGTTATCGACTCAATATGATTCGAATCCTACAATAAAAAATTAAAGCTAATTCTTCCCAAAGCAGAAAAACAGCACTTAAGTTTCTTCTCCAGCAAGAAAAATCGTTAATCTCTTACGTACGGCATCTGAAAAGAATAATAATAAGTGTAACATTACACGGGACGACATTATTCATATTTAGTAAGATATTTACCTTAATCGTCAATTGCACTACTTGAAGAATCAAAAATACATTTATATTAATCTATTATTAAACTGATTTTGGGTTATAAAATTTTAATTACCTAAGTTTTTATGGAAAATTTATTTGTTGTTGTTGAAATATGTGACCATTGCTTGTGTTGGTCACACTGTTCATTATAAAACTGCTCCATATAGTTATGTTTCTCTTTTGTTTTTGTTTTGTTTTGGTGTGTATAAAAGAATGTTGTATCGCCTTGTTCTTTCAGTTCTGTTCTAGTAAATGACAAGTACATTAAACGTGTGTTCCATTTCAATTGCCTGTTTGCCTCATAATCCTACAGTTTATGGGTCCAGCCATGAATCTACCGTGCAAATAAAAAGTGCGTTTGAAAGACTGCTCGTTATATGAACTGTGAATTTCGCTACATATCGAAATCAACATGTCTGCAACCAGCACCTCGTTACCGGCTATATATAAGCTGCGAGTAGTCTAAATTATGTGGATTGGCGATTCGAGATGTAAAACGTCCTAAGACTCCAAGATCTGTGGAGCTGTATAGTTGGCTACCCGGATGGAGATACTACAACATCTGCAAAGAAAGTAAAATACGAAAGTTGGGCTAGGGCCAGACTTTATCTCATGGTGGATAAATACATTTTTCCCAATCGTCATGCCTTGTCGGACCGCAAAGGAAGTCTGGGAAGCTCTTGAAAGAGCCTACTCAGATAAAGGAGTGAATCGGCGAATCGGCACCCTAAAGGAATTGTGCAAAGTTAAATTAAAGTACTACAAGACGATGGAAGAGTATGTTAGTGAGGTTATGGAACTTGCTCAGTAACTTGACTCTATGAATAAGGCACTGGGCGACGAGTTTGTGACAGCTCTTATGCTGAAAGGTCTACCAGATGAGTTTCAGCCCAAGGTTGCAGGTTCGAAACCTGGCGCAGTCAGCTGGCATTTGAGGGTGCGCAAATGCGAGGGAGCCGTGTCAGTAGATTTACTGGCACGTTAAAGATCCCCTTCGGGGCAAAATTCCGGCACCCCTGCGTCTCTAAAAGCCAGTGTAGTTAAAAGGGACGTAAAACCAATAACATTATTAGATGAGTTTCAGCCCATGATTTTGGCTCTGGAAAGCCCCGGTACAGACTTTACTGCAGACACCGTCCGAACCAAGTTGCTTCAAGAGTGGGAAAAGTACTTCCAAGCCATTCAAGGATACTGTTCTGTTTTCACGAGAAGACAAGACGAAGAAGAAGCCCTACTGCTGGAAATGCAATAAGCCAGGGCACTGGAAGCGGGATTGCAGGAAAGAGGAGATGCAGAGCTCAACTCAACAGAAGTCGAAGAAAGACAAGATGATGCTGGCGACCGATGGACAGGCATTAAGTGCAAGGGCCTCTACAGGGGCCTGGTTCGTTGACTCTGGTGCTACTAAGCATATGAGTTCAAGCAAGACTGCGATGGTGAACTTCACTGCTGGTCCTAATCTGGAGATCAGTACAGCAAACAATCAAAAATTGTATGGCCAAGGATCTGGTATTTTAACTGTTTAATTAGAAAATGGTATTTCACAAACCTTGTCCAATGTAGAATACGTTCCTGGTTTCACTGCTAATCTTTTATCTGTGTCTGCTGCTACTCAAAAGGGTTATGCTGTGGTATTCACCGACAATACTTGTGAAGTTTATGATAGTGAAAACTTTGTTGCGGCAGGTAATGTAGCACTGACTGCGAGTAATGTGGGGGTGTTTACCAAGTCAATGCTCTCAGTGCTCAAGCTAATATTTGTACAGATGACTCAGAATATTTATGTCATAAACGACTAGGCCATCTTAACAACCGCAGCATGAAGTTGTTAAGAGATGGTCTTATTCATGGAATTAATTTCTCAGATAATGGTTTTAGGAACTGTTTTTCATGTGCTGAAGGTAAACAAGCTAGACAACCATTTAAGTCAAGTAAGAGTAAAACTGAATGTAAAAATGAGCTAGTTCTTATTCATTCAGATTTAGGTGGGCCTAGATTCCAGTTTCATCTTGGAGCAATGCTCGCTATTTCTTGTCCTTCATTGATGAGTGTGTGTGCTACGACGCAAAAATCAAACGGCCGATCAACGTACGTGATTTATGGGTCTATTCTAAAACTAAACAGTGCTAATGTAAGAATGCCTTAGTAAATTATTATATACTAATACAGAGTATTTCATAATAATAACTTATGAAATTAATCATAATTTTCTAAATGGACTGATTCCATGAAATTGTCATACCGAGGTCAGTCATCACACACTACATTTTTACCTATCACTCTGAAAGATTATCTTGATTAGTGTTTCCCAACATATTGTTTGTAGAGAAAAGTTTCAGGTGCTCCTTCATAAAAAGAGCATATCTGAAACTTAATTTATACGGATGTTATAGGTAAAAATCTGGTGTGTGACTAAATACCTCGGTATGCCATTTTTGTAGAATCATTCAAAACTAAATGCAAAAGAATTATTCACTACAGTTCAATGGAAATTTTTGTTTTTTACTTGGGAGAAGTTACGGCGACCCATAGGTTACGAACCCCTAAATTATAACTTATTTTGCCTGTTTTGTGTTGGCTACTTTTCTAAACTAGTCTTTACGATTAGAGGGACCGATAACCTAGATGTTAGTTCCCTTATACAACAATTATTATCATCATCTTTACGATCACTGCTTAACTTAGACACGTATTCGACTTTTCAGGTATAATAGTAGTAGTAGTTTTTTTGCCGGTTTTTGTTTTATTTAAGACAATTTTTACAATCTTAGGTCCTGCCAAGCTTATGCTTGTCGGCAGGTGCCAATTATAATTACAATATGTATGTATACAGTACAGTAAGTATGTAGTTAGTTGTAGTTGTAAGTAGGTAGTTAGTTTGTCTATTAGATATATGTCATTGTTCTATTAGACTGTGGTGTGCGAGTGTGTCTGGTAGCAGTTGCATTGTTTATTAGTTATAGTTCATTGTTTCAGTAGACTGTGATGTGTGATTGCATGTGAGTGTGTCTGGTGACAGACTGTTTTAGTGGTAGTATTTGTTGTTGGTGAAACTTAAGTATTTTTTCGTTAGTAGACTTTTGGTATTTAATTGTTAGTACGGTAGAAGGTTAGTATTTTTGTTAGTAGGATTGCTCTTTACTTATTCAGAAAGGGAGTAGCAGCCTTTCAGAATAAATCAATTCTTTACTAGTCTTATAGACAGTTAAGATATTGATAATATAAGCCAAATAATGGCTACACTGCGTTCTGCTGCACGGCTGAAAGCAACGGGAAACTACAGCCGTATGCTATTACCGAGGATATGCACCTCTCTATGCATAAATACAGGTGATGATGGCCTCCTCCCTTGTAAAATTTCAATCCGGAGGTAAACTAGTCCCCCGTTCGGATCTCCGGGTGGGGACTACTCGAGAGGGGGTTAACATCACAGAAGTGACAAAGAGGAAATCTGACATTCTACGGATTGGAGCGTGGAATGTTAGAAGTCTGCTAGGAAATGGAAGGTTAGAAAACTTAGAAAGAGAAATGGATAGGTTGAGGTTGGATTTGGTTGGGTTTAGTGAAATGCGCTGGCAGGAAGAACAGGACTTTTGGTCAGGAGATTATAGGGTCATTAGCACTAAATCAAACAATGGCCAAGCAGGGGTTGGCCTCATATTGAGTAGGAAACTTGGACAGCGGGTGGAATATTATGAGCAATATAGTGAACGGATTATTGTAGCAAAAATAAATACTAAACCTACCTGCACCACAGTGGTACAAGTCTATATGCCTACCAGTCAAGCTGATGATGAGGATGTTGAAAAGGTCTACGAAGAAATAGACGAAATTCTGAGGTATATCAAGGGTGATGAAAATGTTATAGTAATGGGAGATTGGAATGCTGTGGTAGGAAAAGGGAGAGAAGGGAAGATAGTAGGAGATTTCGGATTAGGTGAAAGGAATGATCGAGGAAGCAGGCTGGTAGAATTCTGCACTGAACATGAGTTGGTCTTAGCTAACACCTTATTCAATAACCACAATAGAAGAATATACACATGGATGAGACCAGGAGATACAGGGCGTTACCAAATCGACTTCATTATGGTAAAGCAGAGGTTTCGAAACCAGATTTTGGATTGTAAAACATATCCTGGTGCTGACATAAACTCTGACCACAATCTGGTTATAATGAAATGCAGATTAAAGTTGAAGAAACTGAAGAGAAGTCAAAAGCCAAAAAGGTGGGCAATAGACAGACTGAAAGAGAAGGATGTAAACGAAAGATTCAAGAAGAGTATAAAGGAAGGACTAATGAAAAACCCTAAACAAACTTCAATTGCAGACGAATGGGCACTTTTGAAGAATGAAATAACAAAATCCGCAGAAGAAAACATTGGTAGGAAAGAGAGAATAGGTAGAAAACCGTGGATCACTCAGGATATACTCGAATTGATGGATGAAAGGCGGAAGCACAAGAATGTAAGAGATGAAAAGGGGAAAGCAGAATACAGACGTCTGAGAAATGAGGTTAACAAGAAGTGCAAGGAAGCGAAAGAAGAATGGTTAAAAGAGAAATGTGCTGGTATAGAAAATTGTCTGAAATTAGGAAAAGTAGACACAGCTTATCGAAGGATTAAGAATACTTTTGGGGAAAAGAAGACTAAGTGCTGTAATATTAAGGACACAAATGGAAAGCCTCTAACAGATAGGGAAGAAAAGGTTGAGAGATGGAAAGCTTACATAGAGAGTTTGTATAAGGGAAAGGAGATTGAGAATCATGTAATGGAAATGGAGGAGGAAATTGATGAGGATGCGAAAGGAGATTTAATATTGAGATCAGAATTTGATAGAGCTTTGGAAGACTTAAGCAGGAACAAAGCACCAGGCATAGATGATATACCGATTGAGTTGCTACGCTGCATAGGAGATGAAGATCTGATCAGGTTATTTCACTTGGTGTGTAGGATTTATGAGACAGGTGAGGTACCCCCTGATTTCAAGAAGAATGTAATCATCCCTATACCAAAGAAAGTGGGAGCTGACAGATGTGAAGATTACCGTACAATCAGCTTGATTACTCATGCTTCAAAGATCCTGTCTAGAATAATTTACAAAAGGATGGAGAGCCAGATAGAAACGGAGTTGGGTGAAGACCAGTTTGGTTTCAGGAGAAATGTAGGAACAAGGGAAGCTGTACTAAGTCTTAGGCTGATTTTGGAAGGTAGAATAAGGAAAGATAAGAGAACGTTCATGGCATTTGTAGACTTAGAAAAGGCTTTTGATAACGTTGATTGGACTAAATTGTTTGACATTTTGAAATCTATTGGAATAAAGTACAGGGATAGGAGGGTGATGTACAATCTATACAGAAACCAGACAGCAGTCATTCGAGCTGAAGGATATGAGAGAGAAGCTGGTATTCAGAAAGGTGTAAGGCAAGGCTGCAACTTATCACCCATACTTTTCAATCTTTACATTGAACAAGCAATGAAGGAAATTGGAGAAAAATTTAAAGTGGGAGTGAAGATTCAAGGAGAAATAATTTCAACTCTGAGATTTGCTGATGACATTGTCATCTTGGCCGACAAGCCTGAGGATTTGAATGAGTTTTTGAATGGTATGGATTCCGTCTTACGGAAGGACTTCATGATGAAAATTAATAAATGTAAAACAAAAATACTGGAATGCAGCCGAAATAAATCAGAAACCTCTTTGGAGATCAAATTGGCAGGTGAAAAGCTGAAGGAAGTAGGAGACTTCTGTTACTTAGGAAGCAGAATAACCAGTGATGGACGAAGCAAAGAGGATATAAAAAGTAGGTTGGCTCAGGCAAGAAAAGCATTTCTACAAAAAAGGAACCTGCTGACATCGAATATAGATTTAGGTATTAGGAAGTCATTTTTGAAAGCCTTTGTCTGGAGCGTGGCGCTCTATGGAAGTGAAACTTGGACTATTGGTGCAGCAGAAAAGAGGAGAATTGAAGCATTTGAAATGTGGTGTTACAGGAGAATGATGAAGATCAGATGGGTAGATAGGGTTACAAACAAAGAGGTATTAAGACGAGTGGGAGAGGAGAGATGGTTCTGGCGACTGCTAATGAAGAGAAGAGATAGGTTGGTAGGACACATACTAAGACACCCAGGAATAGCAAGCTTAGTTATGGAAGGAAGGGTCGAGGATAAGAACTGTAGGGGTAGACCAAGGTTAGAATATGTTAAACAGATTGCCTCGGATGTAGGGTGTGGTAGCTATGTAGAGATGAAACGATTAGCTCAGGACAGGGAGGCATGGAGAGCTGCATCAAACCAGTCAAAAGACTGAAGACCCAAACAACAACAACATTGATGATCATTCTAGAAAGCTTTTTGTGTATTTCCTTGCTAAGAAAAGTGATGTTTCGGATTGCCTTATTGATTTCAAGGCACAGGTCGAGAATCAGTGTGAAAGATCTATTAAGGTCCTACGCACTGATAATGGTGGTGAATTTTGTGGCAAAGCTTTTGAGAGCCTACTTAAATCAGAAGGCATTCAGCATCAAACTACAACTAGCTATTCTCCACAGCAGAATAGTGTAGCTGAACGCATCAATAGAACAATACTTGATAAATGTAGAGCCATGATAAGCAAGTCTAAAGTAGATAAACGCATGTGGGCTGAAGCAATAAATACAGCAGCCTATCTTGTAAACAGGTGCCCAACCAGAAATATTCCGGGTAAAGTTCCAGAGGAGATCTGGACTGGTAAAAAGGTCAATATGGAGCTTCTAAGAATTTTTGGTTGTGTAGCACAAGTTCATGTCCGAGACCAAAGGAGAAACAAGTTGGATTCTATAGGTGAAAAACACATTTTCTGTGGTTATTGTGAGGACAGTAAAGCCTATAGATTCATGCATCCTGTTACTCATAAACTCAGGGATGCACAGTTCTTTGAAGATGTGTTCCAGGAGGTGTCTGATGTGTCTCCAGGTGATGTTGGCCTATCCTTGCAGATTAATGAACCTGCAATGTTGCAGATCTCAGTTCCTACTGACTGTGAGGCAGAACCCGACAACTCAGAGGATAGGGCAGAGGGCGTTTCGGAACTTGAAAGCGGATCACCCATCAGTAGTGCTGGTGTGGCTGATACTATTGACTCAGCTGATTTAAGCTATGTCCCTAGTGAAACAGATTCAGCCTGCAGTGATTCTGAGGGCTCTGCCCCCATCGTCAATGAGGCAATGGAGGGGGATGACGAAGGTAGTCAAAGGTTTCCTAGGCGCGAACAAAAGCCTGTAGACATGTCAGACTATGTGACATACATTACTCTCACTGGTGATTCTGAACAGTCAAGGAGGCACTGCCCATGCCTGATAGGGTTAAGTGGGAGCAGGCTATGAAAAGGGAAATGGAGATACTTCAGTTAAATGACACCTGGAATCTAGTTGATAAACCCCAGGGCAAGAATGTTACACTGAAGAAAATGGAAAATGCCACACCATGAAGGCATTGGTCGTTTGTGTTGATTTTCAAGATATGGAACGATGCCATGTAGATATGTAAACGATCAAAGTTTCAGACCCATTGGATTGTTGCTACAGGTCTCCCCACGTGATTGGTCGCGGAGGAATCAACTTCAGTATACGGACTCTGGCGTAGCGTAGTTGACTTGCAGTCTGTGCAGTGAAGTGTTCCCCGTCAAACATGCCTCGACGACAGAGAAGAGCACGTTATCAACAACTGTCTCCGTTTGAGAGGGCTCGGATAATTAGGCTGCGTGAGGCTGGATTATCGCTAAGGACTGTCGCTGCACGTGTTGGCCGACAGGCATCTACGGTACAACGTGTATGGCAGCAGTTGTCAAATGAAGGTACTCACACTCGTAGACCTGGCACAGGCCCAGCGCGACAGACAGCTGTGAGAGAGAATCGCCGCATCATTCGGAGGGCCGGATGGAACCCCATGCAACAGCAGCACAAATTCGAGCAACTGTGGCACCCCACGTTACACAACCAACGGTTGGTAATCGCCTGCGTGCAGCTGGCTTACCATCCCGTGTCCCTGCAGAAGGTGTTCCATTGACCCCACAGCAGCGACGTGTAAGGCTGGCCTGGTGTCGAGAACGATCGACGTGGGTCGACGAATGGCATAGAGTCGTCTTAAGTGATGAATCGCGCTTCTGTCTTGCCCGCAGTGATCGCAGGAATCGTGTGCGCCGACGTACCTGGCAAAGGGGCCGCCCAGACCTTATTGTCGAGAGGCACACAGGGCCAACACCAAGCATTATGGTCTGGGGAGCTCTTGGCTTGAATGTGGAATCACAATTAGTGCTTGTTGAGGGCACTATGACTGCTCGACAGTACGTTGATAGGGTACTCAATCCAATGGTTGTCCCTCTGATGGCGAACATTGCTAATGGGATGTTTCAACAGGACAATGCCCGGGTTCACACTGCACGCATCTCCTGAGAAGCGCTCCACGACATCACAACCTTAGAATGGCCCGCCAGATCCCCGGACCTCAGTCCTATTGAGCATGTGTGGGACATGATGGGTCGACAACTGGCCAACCGTCCTCAGCCACCCAAAACTCTGGAACAACTGACCCGTGCAGTGCAGCAAGCATGGGCCACAATTCCTCAGGAAGCGATCCAGGGCCTTATTGACTCCATGCCTCGAAGAATTCATCAATGTATTGCAGCTCGTGGTGGGCACAACCTGTATTGATTGTTGTCCAAATTTGCGGTCAGAGGGACCTGAAAGTGTAATCATCGAATCACAACCGAACACTCGTCCTGCATGTTCAATTGCAGCAATGTAGCACCACTCCTTCTGGGTGTTGCAATTTCCATTTTCTTCAGTGTATCAGTAGTAAGTGGGTTTTTTCAAGTAAAAAGAGACTCTTATGGTTTTTTTCGTGTGGCCTCCTGAGAGGCCGAGTGCAGGTCTTTCTAAGTGACGCCCGTGGGT
Organism: Meconema thalassinum; assembly: GCA_946902985.2. NCBI lineage: Eukaryota > Metazoa > Arthropoda > Insecta > Orthoptera > Tettigoniidae > Meconema > Meconema thalassinum. The sequence goes on along the minus strand of OX336392.1, from coordinate 2,656,109 downwards.
GACCTGCGCGTCGGGATGAGAGATGGAATTGATGAAGGCGAATGAAACTGGGCAAGGATGTGGAAGGAAGCGGCCGTGGCCTGTCAGTAGGTACCGTCCCAGCATTTGCCTGGTGTTGAAAATGGGAAACCACGGAAAACCATTTCAAGGACGGCCGACGGTGGGGCTCGAACCCACGCGTCTACCGAGTCAGTAGAGAGCTTGGCCCCATGACCTAACGCTGCGCTTTAGCGCGCGTAGCCACTACTGTCGGTACTCTTATGGTAACATTCAAAGGTATAAAGCCAGACTTGTGGCCAGGGGCTTCACCTAAAGGTACGGAGTAAATTTTACAGAAACTTTCTCTCCTGTCGTTCGACACAGCACGTTAAGGATGCTGCTTGTCTTGGCTGTCCAAACAAATCTGAAGGTGGCACATTGGGATGCTGAATCTGCTTTCCTCATTGGAAAGGTAGATGAAGAGATCTACATGTGTCAGCCAGAAAGTTTTGTCAAGAAAGCTTCAGAGCATAAAGTTTGCAAGTTAAAAATCTATTTATGGCTTAAAACAATCTTCTCGTTTGTGGAATGAATGAGCTCACTCTGTCCTTGTCAAATTGCGTTACAAAAATTGTGCTGATGAACCCTGTGCCTCCTTTAACAAACAAGCCCAAGGTATGGTAATTATTGCATTATACTTTGAGGATTTCGTTGTGGCTTATAATGATGAGTATGAGATCAAGTCATTGAAGACCTGTATTGATAAAGAATTTAAGGTACGAGATCTTGGACCATTTTCTTATATTTTAGGCATTAAAGTAAGGCACGATGAGAAGAATGGTACAATGTATCTTAGCCAAGAGTGGTACATCAGTGAGTTTGTTAAGACATATGGTATGCACGATGTACGTCCCATTGGTTCTCTATTGGAAACTCAACCTAATCTTGGTGTTTCTGATACAGAAACTAGTAATCTTCCTTATAGAGAACACAATGGCACTCATGTATTTAAGTGTTTGCACGCGTCCAGATATAAGCTATGCGATATCATATCACAGTCAATTCAATCATTGTTACAATGAATCTCACTGGTCTGCTGCAAAGCGAGTGCTGCGTTATTTAAATTGCACAAAAGACTTGTCACGTAAGTACGATATGTCAGGAATGGAGGATAATTCATGGGATTTGTTGATGCTAACTGGGCTAATGATAGCACTGATCGAAAATCATACAGTAGTTTTGTGTTCAAAATGGCAGGTGGTGCTGTATCATGGGGGGCTCAAAAGCAAAAATGCATTTCCTTATCATCTACTGAAGCAAAATATGTTGCACTGAGTGAAGGTGTAAGGGAAGCTGTTTGGTTGAAACGTGTTTTGTCTAACTTTATAGATCTCAAGTCACTCATCATATTATTGAGTGATAGTCAATCAGCTCAAAAACTGGCAAAAAATCCAGTCCACCATAATAGGACCTAACATATTGACACTAAACATCACAATGTTAGAGATGCTTTGGATTCTAAAGTCATATACATCAAATATGAGGAGACTTCAAAAATGACTGCAGATATCCTAACAAAGCCTCTTCCTAAGCCTAAGCACATTTATTTCTGTAAAGACTTGGATCTTGAATCATGTCCTCTACTCCCACAGGTTTAAGGAGGTGTGTTGAAATATGTGACCATGGTTTGTGTTGGTCACACTGTTCATTATAAACCTGCTCCATAGAGATATGTTTCTCTTTTGTTTTTTGTTTTGGCGTGTATAAAAGAATGTTGTATCACCTTGTTCTTTCAGTTCTGTTATAGTAAATGTCAAGTACTGTACCCGATAATCCGGAAAGGATCCTTTTGGAATATCCATTGCCCCAGCTGGATTGCCTATTTCTAACAGCACCGGCAAATACTACATTAGAAATCGCTTCCAACATGGCCTTTAGGGATTTACATACAGCAGTTACAAGAATATTGTGGATCAACAACCAACTACACGGGGCACTTACCTTTATTTACTTTCTCGGGGACTGGGATTCAGCTTCGCCTACAATACATCCACAATACTCTTCTCCTTATAATTAAAATGAATCACACTCCAACAACAACGGATAACAAACTGAATAAAATGTATTAACAACAGTGTAAACTAATCTACTATAAACAAAATAACAATAAACTAATTTAACAATCATATAATAAAATAAAAACACGCAATCATTCACACTTCCTTTCAACTCCACATCTTACTACAATGCTGTATTAAAAATTATGAGCATAAAATCTTGGTTGTTTTAGGCCTACACTGTGTAAAAATAAAACCGTTTAATGAAGGCTCTTACATTCGTGGCATTCCTAACACATGGTTTCATTCACTAGCCTGCGTTTGTAAAACGCACGTGCCCTGGCCTTGTTTCATCAATGAAATACCAGCACCACGCTGTACTCGGAACTGGTTTTACAATTTATACAAGGCGGTGAGTGTCCACCTGTTCATATTATGTCACACCGTTCTACAACTCTAACGGTGAATCATTCTAGCCAGCCCACTTTGAGACTGCCGGTGTGTGCGTTTAAAATAACACGTAAAATTAACATTTAGATCTTACAAAAATGCATACAACTACTCTGTTTCTTAAACAATCATCCTGAATTTTTTTATACACTCTTTCATTCGCACCCCGCAATTGTTCATGACCAATTAGGTTCCACATTTACTCTTAACAATGAACAATCATTCAAACCAAAAACATCCGCTCATAAAACACACGCTATTTCAAAACAATTGATAAATAAATCCTACTAAATTATTTAACTAATTAAATCATTTTCAAAGAATTATTTACATGTAATATGTTCATAATAATATACATTATTTAGTGCTGCTAACACGTTACTTTCTAGATTCTGGCTTCTCGGTTACAGTACAATTCTCAACTAAATGTATACACTGGTTTTTCACATAACCCTTCTCTAACGTTCCGTAGTTTGATATACTGCTTACACATCGTCTTATATAGGTTTCATTGCAATGTCGGTATAATACAGTCGACTAATTAAAGTTAACTCTACTTAATTGCATAACTTCGGGTTTAATAAAATATAATAATAGTATTTTAGACATGAGTAGACAATCGTTCTCAAGTTGTATTTCCGCTAAAACCCTCCTGTTAACACAGCTAAATCGTTACTTCACAAGAAATGGACTACTTGTATACAACGGCTCTTATCATGATCCATGCCTTCTTATCAAAGAACAACAATACTTTGACTTCCTTGAAATGTGGAACTCCCTCGCACGAGCACTTTCATAGCTCTACAAATCCTCATATAACAGTATATATGGCATAAACAATTATCATCCACTATGTTAAACAATAACCAAAAGGATTAATTGTTATTAACATATCTTCTGTAGGCACTTCTCTCAAATAATGGCATGACCCTCAGTATCATTCCACATGACTACTGGACTACAATTTATACATGCTGAAGTTCTTCAAACGAAACTTCCAATTGTAATGAACGATATTAGACAGTCGTGATTAACCTCCTAAAGTTTACTCCACAACAAGATAATTAACTGTTAACTCGTCTGTCGCAAATACATGTAATAAAAATAATACTCCTGTCTCACCTCACTTGTCAAGCTTTAAATTGTTTATCGTTGTAATATCAGGTCGACAAAATGACGTGATGTTACACAAATAGAATAAAATAACACACATGTTATTTATAGTGTCAGATAGAATTCAATCTTGACCAGGATAAACTAGCTTTGAATTCCTAGCCAAAGATTTGAATAATCTTCTATCAAAAGGTATTTCCTCTAGCATATTAAATGAACAAAGCTCTTAGCTTTTCAAATAATAAAAAGGTTTGTCAATATCGTAATGTTTTTCCACTCTACACAAGGAATGTTCATAGGGATTAAAACTTCGGTCTTATCAGACGACTAGTATTTCTTAGATCGTCGATAGTTTATGTACAATAATGATATAACAATATCATTCGATGTTTCTTCTGTTCTTGAAGTTAGATGTCGTTACATTAAAGTGCTCAAATTAAATTTAATAAGAGTTTAATTTGAAGCTGTGACACAATGTCAGAATACTTGGTTTAAATGAAATTATTAAAATTCGAGAGTCGAAACAACTAGTCTTCTATGAGGCAATATGATTCCTCAAACAAAATTTTAATGTCAGTTCCACAACTGATCCGTAGAATAAAATTGAACAATAGATGAAAGGCAATCAACTCCTAAATAATCTTGAAGCATAAAAATCTTAACACACATCTGAAGTGTAAAATACATGAGAACACTGAAATACATGAAATGTGAAAATATAGAAATATGGAGATATGGAGATATGGAAATATGAAAATATGGAGTAAGATCGCTGGCTCAGGATGTCACTAATCAAGCTCTATACTATAAATGAGATACACTGCTACCTTATTTGGACGAAAACTTGAAGATCTATGTAAGTATTCCCACAATACTTTAGATGTTTCCTCAGTTCAAGACACTAAGATGGATCTGCATTCGAACCTCGGATCTGCGACCTCAGAGATAGGAAACGTCCCTCTCTGGAATTCACCAACATTCGCCTGGGCTCGAACGACATCCTTCTGGCAAATTCTTCTGTGTTGCTGGGCTACCCCCTAGCATCTTGACAAATCTCTTCTGTAGAGTCTTCATTCTCCGTCGTAAATATGTATCAGCCTCATCATTGGAATAATTTATAGAAATATTCATATAAATGGTGAATGAAATATTTCCATTGGTAATTGATGTTATATTAGTGTCCGTAGACTGACGAAAATGTGCAAGATGGACCGTACACTACGTCTGTATTCAAGAATACGTTGCCTGACGAAGCTCCATCGTTGTATCTTAACTCATGTTATGGAATATGTCTCTGGCGCATGACTATTTAGTTCATCATATCAACAATGTTACATATTTTGAATGAAGACATTTGAAGAATAATAATAGTCATTCTGTTAATGTTTATGTGTTGCGCCAATATCAAAAGTTCTCCGCTACTCTTCACTTGAACTGCGTTCGCCAACTTCACGTTGCAATTTAAAATGATATTCAGCTTTATTTCCAACACATTTGAAAATCTGACTTAACCGACTTATATTGTCGAAACGGTAAGTTTTAAAACGCTCGACTTTTCACAGAATGTAGTATTCAACCTGTTCTTTATATATATTCGCTTATTTAAGAATGACATGCTCAAGTCCGTGACATACTTTTCTGATTGTTTCGATAGTATGAAAAGTGACATTTCAACTGCCACACAAACTCTGAAGCAAGCCTTGTCAGAAATTACAAAGCTCAGCCAAAGAGTTTGTGAGTTAGAGAAAGAAAAGGATATCGCTTGCAGTGAGGTTAAAATGTTAAAGCAAGAGAATCTCGAGCTTCAACAGTACGTTCGGCGAAACAACCTAGAGCTTCATGGCGTGCCGCACACTTCAAACGAAAACACCGTTCAGATTGTCCAGACTATCGCTGACCAACTGGGTGTCACAGTTGTTGAGTCCGATATTGACGCCTGCCATCGGCTACCACAAAGCAGAGAAGGTCTTCCACCTCCTTTACTAGTCAAATTCTGCAGCCGGCTAAAAAAAGAGGCAATTTTAAAAGGCAAAAGGTCCAAACCCAAACTGAACTCAAGTGATGCTGGAATCAATGCAAGGGCTAGGCCTATCTACATAAACGAGCATTTGACGCCAGCTAATAAAGTACTCCACAAACAGGCAAGAGACCTCCGTAAATTAGGTTTTAAATACGTCTGGACCCGGGACTGCAAAATATTCGTCCGTAAATCAGATAGTGACAAGGCTGTCAGGATCAGCTCACCGGAAGACATTGAAAGGCTAGTAAGAGACTCTTCCATCAACAAGGCTCAGCCATTCCATTCACATAAATAATAATGAATCAAGACATGGACCTACTAGTTGATGTTGACTTACACTCATCAATTGATGAGCGTAAATATGACTGTATCCACGACTACGTAGCAGACACTAAAAATGAGGTTAGCCAAATCAAGTGTCTTTACCTAAATAGCAGAAGCATCGAAAATAAACTAGAAGATATCGAGATACTAATTCATATTGTTGAAAATCTAGATGTCATAGTGGTAACCGAGACTTGGGTAAAAAGTAATGAAGCTAAATACTTCAACCTAAACAACTATTCTGTTGCTTTTGTACACAGAGGCAATCAGGACGGTGGGGGTGTGGGAGTTTATGTCCACAAAAATGGAATATAAAAGTTCTTAACCTAGTTGTGAGTAACCATAGCTTGATCCAGTTAGAGCTTATAAGAAGTGATACTGTTCGTTTCAACAACCTGCATACTATTAATATAATTGCAGTATATAATCCTAACATAAATAACGCAACAAATTTCATGCAATCTCTAGAGCACATTCTTTCGAAACATAATGCCAATCTTTGCTTATGCATTGGTGATACAAATATTAACTTACTAAACAAAAATAATGTAGCCAAATCATACCTCAATCTACTATCAAGCTATGGTTTCACACAATGCAATACTCGGTATCCAACAAGAATATGTGAATCAACAAGTACACTCCTTGATCAGGTAGCCACTAATAACTGTAAATATACCTATAGGATAAGCAATATAAATAGTGATATTAGTGATCATAATATTCTTGTAACTGAGATTTTCTGGTCAAATTACTATCCAGGCAAAAGCCCAATCTCGAACATGACATTTAAATACCCCCAAAACAAGCAAAGGTCTAGCTCAAAAAACGTAAATAAAAATTACCGGTACGTGAACAAAAACATATTCTCCAATGATCTCAATCAAATAGACTGTTTAGATGATGTAAATGAAACTTACATCGCCATGAAACACAAAATCTTGACACAGACACCCAACAAAGAGAACACTGACACACCTTTGAAGGAAATACACCAGAACCACAATAACCCATGGATAACAACAGAATTAATTTAGCTAATAAAACGAAGGGACCTACTACATGCTAAACTTAAAACTAACATTCACAGAAACAACAACCTCTTAAAGGAAGGGCACATAATATGTAGGAACAAAGTGACAGGTTTAAAACGGAAACTGAAATCCTCATACTATGAACATAAATTAACATTGAACGCCAATAGCATAAAAGATACTTGGAAAGTAATCAATGAAATGATCTACAACTGCATAACTGAAAACAAAGATGGTCCCAGTGAGATAATAATTGACGATAAATCATTCACAGGAAAAGAAAATATTTGCAATGCTCTAAACACTCACTTTATAAACATAGCACACAAGTTAGCCAAAAACATCCTCCCAGGGAAGAAAGTTAATGAAATTAATGTCAACACAGATTCCATATTTATGACCCCGACTAATGAGATGGAAATTCGCAATATTATATTAAGCCTTAAAATGAAAAGTAGCCAAGACAAAGATGGTATGTCAGTAAAATTGTTAAAAAACTCCATTGACATGCTAAGTAGCCCACTAACTACTTTAATTAATTTATCGTTAGAGACTGGCCTGGTACCTGATGATCTAAAAATAGCACGAGTCATACCAGTCTATAAAGGAGGTGACAAAAGCAATCCAGACAATTACAGACCCATTTCCATCCTCCCACCCATATCCAAGGTACTCGAAACAGTAGTAAAAACAGAATTGTTAATTTTTTAAATAAAAATGATTACTTCTACAAAGGGCAGTATGGATTCCGAGAAAACTCAAGCACAGAAATAGCCACAATTGATATAATCTCTAACTTGCAGGATGTCATAGACAATAAGATGACAGCGAGTGGCCTTTTCATAGACCTGAAAAAGCCGTTTGATACTGTTGACCATGCAATTCTTTTAGGGAAACTTGATAAAGCAGGTATCCGAGGAGTAGCTTGGACATGGTTTAAAAATTACCTGTCTAATCGTAAGCAGTATGTTGAAATAAATGGCTACAGAAGTGAGGAGGTAAATATTACCCATGGTGTGCCCCAAGGATCAATACTGGGTCCTTCCCTCTTCTTAGTATATATTAATGACATAGCAACACTCAGTTTTCATGGTAATATAACGTTGTTTGCAGATGACATAAGCATCTTTTACAATGCGTACACCACCAACACGCTGATTACACACATGCAGGAGGACATGAATACAATACTTGGCTGGACCCAGTCAAATAAATTAACAATAAATGAAGGTAAAACAAATTATTTAATAATATCTAAGCGTAGAACAAAGTTAGACATCACTCAGAATATAATGCTGAATGGAAAGGCAGTTAAAAGGGTCTCATCTGTCAAATACCTAGGCCTGATAATAGATGAAAATCTCTCCTGGCAAAAGCACATTGATGCATTAGTTAAAAAATATCACCTGCTGCTGGGATGATAAAAAAAATTGAGCTACTATATCCCAAAACATCTACTCAGGAAAGTGTATTTTTCCTTGATCCATAGCCACTTACAATATTTGAATACAATTTGGATAAAATGCTCAAATTACCTAAAAAAGGAAATTGAGGTAATTCAGAATAGAGCCATAAGAAATATGTATAACTACCCTTTTTTAACACCTACCAAACACCTTTATATTACGAGTAAAATTCAACCAGTAGCCCTAAATGCAGAAATCAAATCAAATGTCCTGATGTACCAAATCCTACACAAAGGTATCCACACAAATTTAAACTTCACTAAACAATCTGATTTACACGCTTACAAAACTAGACATGCAGATGACATATCACTTTTCCATATCAATTCCAAACAATATGGCAGTAATAGCATTAAGTACAGTGCCTTTGTAAAGTTCAATAGACTACCAGAAAATATAAAAATTGCACCTAGCCTACCAATCTTTAAAAGGAGGCTAAAACAGTTTATGTGGAATGATTATAAAATGTCAGTTTAAGAAATTCCAAAATCTGAGAAGACAAAAGAAGACTACATTGTGTACAAAAACTTATGAAAGCTACAAAATGTTGTATATATTCTCATACTGAAAACTTGTAAACTAAACATTGAATTGTAATTTGTCGCCAACAAGATAAAACTGTACGATTCCTTTGTATATGAGTCCTTGACTCGTTAAGGGATTAATAAAATGCATTATTATTATTATTATTATTATCTCAATTATATAAGAGATATAATTGATTCAATGTTCCTCACATAGAATGGAAGTGCGGTGATCTCCTACGTTCCACCTAGCTATCCTCGTGTCTCCACAAGTCGACAGTCGTCGCACTCGGACTAAGCCTTGGGATCTCCGTTAACCCAGTGAAAACACTTCCTCACTCTTCAAAGACTGCTGGAATAAGAACCTCGATCCTTGGATCTCCCCCTCCAAGTCGATTTTTTTTGACAGCCATATCAAACTCCCACCATTATTTTAGTGCGTAGATTACTAATGCTTATTACTGCGTAGATTAACCAATCTGCGGTTTTTAAAGTATCAGACATAATTTCTTTTAATATTCTCTTCATTACCAAATAAGAAAATCTTCTTCTACGGGCCTAAATGCATAATTTCATCATATTATGTAATTGAAGTTGATCCCGTCTTCAATAAGACCTCTTCTCATTGGCTCTGGGCTGGGATCGAATAGCATAATTTATAACAATATTTATAATATTAATTTCCAAACTCGCTGTTGCTATGCCAATTATAGCCTTCTAGAAGCGCCTCTTGTGCAATATATCACGTGATCGGGCTCTCCCACGGCCTCGAGCTTGTAACACTACCCTCCTGTGTCACACTTCCAGAAATTATATTTGCTGGTTAAATTTTATCATGGGGACGGAAAATACTCTCATTTTGTCCCTAAATAACTCAATTTACGGGGGCAGTACATTAAACGTGTGTTTCATTTCAATTGCCTGTTTAACTCATAATCCAAAATTTTAACAAAGGAAAAACATAAATTACTTATTCAGCACCTTTTCCTACATCACAAAGAGAAGATTTTATGGTTATAAGGACAAACAGTCAATGCCGCATTGAGTGCTGCACATGCCTGGTCGTGTGACACAAACAGGCGCGCCTGGCGAAGGATTAGTATATAGTAGTAGTTGTTTATAAACTATATTGTTTTTGTACTTCAAGAAGCCTATTACTCTTAAAACATCGGTCGCGTTGTTCCAGTTTGCGCATGATATTGCATTAGGCTCCAACAATAAAGAAGATCTCCAAGCGGTAATAGATAGACTTGATGAATATGCTGACAGCAATCAATAGAAAGAAGACGGTTAAAATGGTTTTCCGGAAAGGAGGAAGAATAGCGGCTAATGACAGCAGTGGCGTACCAAGGCTACTTGGCGCCCGGGGCCAACTAGGTAACACTAAAAGATTCAAGGATCAATAAGTTTAATTTAAACACAGTTTAATGTTCATAAATATGTATTTTTAATAAGTAGTACCGGTATGTTACCGTACTTTAACACATTATAAAGAGAAAAATATGAATAAAATAAAACTGTAAGTATTAAAATGTTGGTTAGTTTGAAAAGTAATAAAAAATAAAAATTAAGAGAAAAGAAGTTTCAGAGCCACAACAAAAATTTTAAAATGTGCCTTCCTACCCTTGATAGATGCAAACTTATTTATAATATTCTTGTAACTGAGATTTTCTGGTCAAACTACTATCCAGGCAAAAGCCCAATCTCGAACATGACATTTAAATACGCCCCCAACAAGCAAAGGTCTAGTTCAAAAAACGTGAATAAAAATTACCGGTACATGAACAAAAACAAATTCTCTAATGATCTCAATCAAATAGACTGCTTAGATGATCTAAACGAAACTTACATCGCCATGAAACACAAAATCTTGACACAGACACCCAACAAAGAAAACACTGACTCACCTTTGAGGGAAATACACCAGAACCACAAAAACCCATGGATAACAACAGAATTAATTCAACTAATAAAACAAAGGGACCTACTACATGCTAAACTTAAAACTAGCATTCACAGAAACAATAACCTCTTAAAGGAAGAGCACATAATATGTAGGAACAAAGTGACAGCTTTAAAACGGAAACTGAAATCCTCATACTATGAACACAAATTAACATTGAATGCCAATAGCATAAAGGATACTTGGAAAGTAATCAATGAAATGATCTACAACCGCACAACTGAAAACAAAGATGGTCCCAGTGAGATAATAATTGACGGTAAATCTTTCACAGGAAAAGAAAATATTTGCAATGCTCTAAACACTCACTTTATAAACATAGCACACAAATTAGCCATAAACATCCCCCCAGGGAAGAACGTTAATGAAATTAATGTCAACGTAGATTCCATATTTATGACCCCGACTAATGAGATGGAAATTCGCAATATTATATTAAGCCTTAAAATGAAAAGTAGCCAAGACAAAGATGGTATGTCAGTGAAATTGTTAAAAAACTCCATTGACATGCTAAGTAGCCCACTAACTACTTTAATAAATGTATCGTTAGAGACTGGTCTGGTGCCTGATGATCTAAAAATAGCACGAGTCATACCAGTCTATAAAGGAGGTGACAAAAGCAATCCGGACAATTACAGGCCCATTTCCATCCTCCCACCCATATCCAAGGTACTCGAAACAGTAGTAAAAACAGAATTGTTAATTTCTTAAATAAAAATGATTACTTCTACAAAGGGCAATATGGATTCCGAGAAAACTCAAGCACAGAAATAGCCACAATTGATATTATCTCTAACTTGCAGGATGTCTTAGACAATAAGATGACAGCGAGTGGCCTTTTCATAGACCTGAGAAAGGCGTTTGATACTGTTGACCATGAAATTCTCTTAGGGAAACTTGATAAAGCAGGTATCCGAGGAGTAGCTTGGACATGGTTTAAAAATTACCTATCTAATCGTAAGCAGTATATTGAAATAAATGGCTACAGAAGTGAGGAAGTTAATATTACCCACGGTGTGCCCCAAGGATCAATACTGGGTCCTTCCCTCTTCTTAGTATATATTAATGACATAGCAACACTCCGTTTTCATGGTAATATAACGTTGTTTGCAGATGACTTAAGCATCTTTTACAATGCGTACACCACCAACACGCTGATTACACACATGCAGGAGGACATGAATACCATACTTGGCTGGACCCAGTCAAATAAATTAACAATAAATGAAGGTAAAACAAATTATTTAATAATATCAAAGCGTAGAACAAAGTTAGACATCACTCAGAATATAATGCTGAATGGAAAAGCAGTTAAAAGGGTCTCATCTGTCAAATACCTAGGCTTAATAATAGATGAAAATCTCTCCTGGCAAAAGCACATTGATGCATTAGTAAAAAAAATATCACCTGCCGCTGGGATGATAAAAAAATTGAGCTACTATATCCCAAAATATCTACTCAGGAAAGTGTATTTTTCCTTAATCCATAGCCACTTACAATATTTGAATACAATTTGGATAAAATGCTCAAACTACCTAAAAAAGGAAATTGAGGTAATTCAGAATAGAGCCATAAGAAATATTTATAACTACCCTTTTTTAACACCAACCAAACACCTTTATATTACGAGTAAAATTCAACCAGTAGCCCTAAATGCAGAAATCAAATCAAATGTCCTAATATACCAAATCCTACACAGCAGAATACACACAAATTTAAACTTCACTAAACAATCTGATTTACACGCTTACAAAACTAGACATGCAGATGACATAACACTTTTCCATATCAATTCCAAACAATATGGCAGTAATAGCATTAAGTATAGTGCCTTTGTAAAATTCAATGGACTACCAGAAAATATAAAAATTGCACCTAGCCTACCAATCTTTATAAGGAGGCTAAAACAGTTTATGTGGAATGATTATAAAATGTCAGTTTGAAGAAATTTCATAATCTGAGAAGACAAAAGAAGAACATATTGTGTACAAAAACTTATGAAAGCTACAAAATGTTGTATATATTTTCATACTGAAAACTTTGTAAAGTAAACATTGTATTGTAATTTGTCGCCAACAAGATAAAACTGTACAATTCCTTTGTATATGAGTCCTTGACTCGTTAAGGGATTAATAAAATGCATTATTATTATTATTATTATACAGTTGAAGTCTATAGTAGCAGCCACATCACGTTCAATTGATAAAATTGCTAAATTATTTACGGTAATCTTTCTTGCGTCATTGTGGATCTTAAGAAAATTTTAATAAGCTTCAGCATACTAAAAGATCGTTTACAAGATGCCACAGACACTGGAATCGTTAAAAGTAGTTTGAAAGCGATGATCAAGTTACTGTATGCCTCTAATCCCAAACAAGACCTAAATATAACAAAATATTTTGGGGTTCAAGTCGATCTTTTCATTATTTTTCTTCGATCTTCGTAATATGACATGTTTAATATCTTCAAAGAGTTCTTCTCCGTTCAAATCTTCAGGGTGCTTCTCTGCAAGTTCGAAACATTTCCTCTTTAGAGTGTTCAGAACGTTTTAATTTGGGGTTTCGTTATGAATGTATCCATCTTAATAACAGAGGAAGCCAACAATTTCATCCAGTTCCTTGATATTGGCGAACCGTTCACTTACCTCACGAATAAGTTTATCTAAGATATCTAGTGTGCTCCGCTTTACTTCATCATTTTCCGCTCCACTCTGTGTTCGTTCCGTGGGTTCTCCCCATTCCTCACACTTATTAGTAGCTTTTGTCTTCTTCTTCTTCTACTTCGTCGTCGTTTGGGCCTACTGAGGACCACGGGGCTCGTATCTCCTCGTTGATTTGTCTTTTCACTTCTTCCAGTACTTTTTCATCATCTGACTATGAGCCAGCTTTCTTTCCTCAGTCCATGGTGGTCTGCTGACTCCTGTGTTCTTCCTAGCTGTTAGTGATACAGGAAAAATTCCCTGTCGGATGGCTTGCCGGAATTGTTGGCGGTCCTGTATGGAATTAAGTGGGATCCCTAGGTGGTCTAAATCCGTCCTGACCGTAGAGATCCACGTGGTCCTAGAGGCCTTCCCTCTTCCTGCCACTGTGAAGATCTTACTGGTGAGCCGTCAAGGGATCATGCGGGTCAAGTGTCCATAGAAGGCAAGGCGCCTTTTTCTTATACAAGTCACCTTAGTAGCTTTTGATATAACATCAACTGGAAGGGTTTCTCTCCACATATTAAGCTGATCTTGGAAAGCTTGTAGACAAGTTATTACATAAGTGAACGAAATGCCTTCGATTTTCAAAATTTTCTGTGTTCGGTCAATTTTTGGAAGTACCTCAGCCCAGAAAAATAGCATACCGGTAGTTACAAAGTCAAATCTTTCTATTGAATGAATTAACAGCGCTGCACTCTGTTTAGTATCGACGGTTTCAGTTGTAGTTCCTCTCAATTTTTCTAGAGCATGAAGCACTCCATCTAACTGAGCTGATAAGGCGTTCACGGCTTCTGCTTTAGAACTCCATCTTGTACCTGAGTGGCCCTTGACCAATAAGCTGACATGCTACTCGAGGATACTCCACCTGTGAGTCGAAGTAGAGAAAAATGCATACACTTGTTGAACTGTTCCAAAAATTTGCACTTGGTTCCAAGAGTTGGATTGAGAGATTTGAATCGCACCATCAAGATCATCGTGTTTAGCCAATTTATTAGCTACTGTAATATTTGATTAATTAATAGATAGATAGATAGATAGATAGATAGTTTGATTAATTCCATTTGATCAAATACATGTATACAATACATTTTTGATATAGGACACGTCAGAATTTACATCTATAAAATAAAAGTAATACTAATACTATAACTATTTATAACTTATTATAATAACAGATCTTAAGAGATACAATCTTATTGGACAACTATTTACACCTTATTCTATTATTATAATATGAAAACTTAATTCTATAAATACAACAACTTACAGCTAGGTATTACAATTAAAATAGAAAAGTAAAATATAATTATAGATTTCATCACTTCTATACACTAAGATATTCAACTACAGAGTAAAAACAATGGCACTGCAGATAAGCTTTCAACATTCTATCAAAGGTTTTTATTTTTGGGGCAAGTTTTATATACTGGGGTAGTTTATTGTATAATTTAACTCCTGTGTGATAAGTTCCTTTTTGATACATGCTTGTGTGGGTGTGTGAAATATGAATGTTTTGATTTTGTGTTGTGTTTGTTTTAAGAAAAACATCCTTATTCATTAAATTCTTTTTACAAAATATAATACTTTCAAGGATATATATACAGGGCAGAGGGAGAATGTTTAAATCTTTAAACAGAGGTCTACATGATTCTCTAGTTTTTACATTTGCCATAAATCTAATCGCCCTCTTTTGTATCCTAAACGTGCTTAGTACATCTGGCGACATACCCCAAAATATGACCCCCTATCTTAAGTATGAATGGAAATAAGCAAAATAAGTATTTCTTAATGTGTGCATGCTAGTGCAGGTTTTCAAAATACGTAACGCAAAGCACATCGAGTTCAGTTTAGTGTTCAGATATTGTGTATGTTTATTCCATTTCAAGTCATGTTGTATCCATAGTCCTAAAAAATTTGTTTCTGATTTATTTTCTATTTGATGACCATATTGGGCTTCGCAGGATTCCTATTCTGTAGTGTGGAAATTTAGACATACTTTTTTATAGTTGATTATGAGGTGATTATCTTGTGACCATTTGTTTAACTCTCCTGTAACGGAGTCAGCAGACTGCTGTATGACCTGTCAAGGCTTAAGTTGATACTGTCAAATTCACATTCTTTCTGCGTTTCATTGTTATCAGACTTCAGTGATCCTTTTATGAAAGCTGTCATAAACGGTTTCGAACTATCGAGTGCTTTGGTACTTTGCAGTTGTCTATTTTGAGCCCCACTTGCCTTGTGTCGTTTCATAATGGAGACTGAAATACAATGAAACAAATTACCTTTACTATTATCAATTATAATTCTTGGTGTTGATCAATAATTATTCTAGGTTAAAATTGCTTCAGCCAATAGCAAACGAAATAGAGAGGAAACACTGTAATTTTTTCCAGTTTTAAATTGTTTTAGAGAATTTAACCTAATATTTTTTGCTAGTGCTAATTGCACTTGCCTGTTTCCTAGTTGTGCATGAACAGGAATTACTCGTATTTTTCAACTAAACGTGTAAACACACTGTATATTCACAATTAATTGATACACAACGACTGCGAAATAAACGCAACTCATCTCCACAAGTGAATAAAGTAAACTATGGATTATGGTTAAGGAATGCACTTCATGACTAGCAAACTAGCAATCGTCAATTCTGTTGTGACTTGATGCTCCCACCCCTCGCCGGCCGGCACCGTCATCAGCCACGCATCCCCTCTCCATCACTACTCCGATTCCGGATCAGGTGCTCTTTTCACCCGTATATCGTAATCATTTCCTGTGGGCTCGGCGCCCACTAAGTACAGTATTTCGTATTGTCTAATAAATAGTTTAAAACGAAACGTTCATTTCATTTGAGTAGCCTAGAATCAATCTGCACTTTCTCCAAAATTATCGAAAATGAGATTATTGTATGTTTCAATGCGAAATTGTCTGAAGAATACAATAATCTGGTCGGTTGGTGTCAAACTGAACTATATCCATGTTAAAATAAGTAAGAAAATCACCGCTTGGAGACGAACAGCACTCCTGCGGAGAAAGTGCAGAATGACTCCAAGTTAGCGCCAGCCAATGGCAGCCTCCCATTTGTCGCCATAGATTTGGTATCAAGGTACTCATTTGTCAAGAAGGTTAGTTCGGACTCCAAAATTTATGACGTTACGGAGTCCATGAAAGGTGTTGTAAAAAATGTACATCTTAATTACAATGGTGTGAAAATCCACTTATTCACCTTAATTTTTGTAATGGTCTGCATTTTTCAGTAAAATAGATATGTAGTACGTCTAAAATGCCTTATTTCATCTTGTAAATGAGATATATTCTTAAATTACATTTTATATTGACACCTGAGTGCACTTTATCCATGACCTAGAGACAAAGTGCACTTTCTCCAACATTAAATCTTCTTAAATATTCAGGTAGGTGATTAAAATCGGGTTTTATGTATTGAAAATGTGTTCCGTAAGTCAAATCTTTAATATACACTCATCAGTTTCACTAATTAACTTTGAGTTCAGCTGGAATCAGTTTTTAGGCTGTACTGAATAATCATGTTTTTGGAGAAAGTGCGGTTTGATTCAAGGCTACTCATTTCTAAATAATATCACTGCAGTATTTAACAAAGTAATATAGAAAAATTAACCATTGAGACCGTATATTCTTCCTGAAAAAAATCTTAAACCAAAAAAATATGTTTCTCGATTTTGGATTTTGGCGCCCCCCTACCTTTACGGCGCCCACCCGGTTCGCACCCCCTTTGGTACGCCACTGAGTGACAGTATACAAAGCAATGAAACAGTCTTGGAACTTGTAAATTATTTTATATATTTGGGGATCACTTTTCAACCATCTGCTAATTCCTTCAGAAGCCACGTAAGAGAAAGGTAGGTCTACTTGGCAGCTATCAGAAACATAATTATCATGTCACCGATCCCACTGAATTGTCTGTAAGAACAGCAATGACATTATTCTATGTAAAGGTTCTTCCAGCCCTAACTTATGGGTTGGAACTGTTATGGGATTGCCTAACTATATCCGACCTCAGAGTTGTAGAAAATGTCAAGGCGAGATTCTTGAAAAGAACTTTGGGAATCTCAAAAAAGTCCTCACGGCAAGCTGGAAGGCGGAGGTAGATTTCACCGTACAAACTTGGGGATAGGCAGAATATGCAGGTTTTCGTAGAAGGATCAGACCTCATTTATTGCGAGAAAGTATTTTATAATTGGAGCTTAATTAACTTTGTTTTTCGTCATTTTATGCATATTATAAACATTATTTTCTTATGGGGACGGTAACCTTCTTGTCATTTGGGGTCCATTTTTATACTTGTGGTCACACTGTCCTTATGCAAGGTTTCGACACTGATGCGTAACTATGTAACGGTCTGTTACTTCTTCACGCAAAATTATATCCCCCGCAGAGATTTTGGTTGGTTCCTCAGTTTAGGGGCTGCGACAACGCGGTCATGTAACCCCGTGTACTTTGGGTGAGTGTAGAATCTGTATAATAAACGGTGTGAATTGCGATGGCTGTATTAGTCTGTAATTCAGGTAAGGACTGCAGACGGTCAATTTCAAGCAATAGTTCCTAATGTTGCTACCGGATACTACCTTCAACGACACATAGCTGTGAACTTGGCTACTAGATGCCACCGCAACCAGCAACTCGCAACGAACGTTGGAACTTCCCCTCCAAAGGAAAGCATACTAAGGGATTTTAGCGCTCTTAGAAAATCCGACGACTTCGGCCGGCTTTGAACCCGCGACCTTGGACATAGAAGTTCAGCATGCTACCAGTTACGTCACCGAAGCCGCTTCACGCTTAGTCAGATGGAAATCTGAATCTGATCTGGCGCAATCATTCTTAAAGCTAGGATTGCTTCTAAGTCCCTCTACCCTTTCTGAATCCAAATTGATCTTCTGTCAATGCCAAACTTTTCCTTCAATGCGTTTCAAAATAATGCTGGTGAGTATTTTAGAAGCATGGGTACAAGGCTTAATGTGCGATATTGGTCACGTCTCTTAGCTGATGATTTCTTTGGAATGGGCACTATGACACATTTCCTAAAATCCGATGGGATATGTTTGTGTTATACATTTCACAAATCAGATTACATTTTCCTTACATTTTCTTCAGTGGCTCTTATCAGCTCTGCTGGTATATCATCAACCCCAGATGCCTTTCCGTTTTTCAGCCTTTCCATTTCTTGATTAAATTCATCCAGTAATATTTCATCTCCCTCTTGTTCTTTATCTACAAGCTCTTCATTTTCTAGTATTTCACAAGGTGTATGTTTTCCTCCATATACATTTTCAATGTATTCTTTCCATTTTGAGCCAATTTCATAATCTTCATACACCAGTTCTCCATCATCAGTCTTCAGTCAGTTGCACCTAATCCTCTTGTCCCCAAATAATATTTTGGCTACTTTAAACGCTGTTTCAAATTTATGATTCTTAACTAGTTCTTCTACTTCCATGCATTGCAATTCCAGAAATTTGTCTCTGGCTGCCTTCGCCTCTCGATTTATTTCGTTTCTCAATTTCCTGTATAGTTGTCGTCCTTCTTCAGTCGCAGAGTTCTTAAATTTTCTTCTTGTGTCTATCTTCTCTATTATTTCATTAGTTATCCAGGCTTTCCTGTTCTGTGCTTTCGGCTTTCCCACAACACGTGTTGCTGCTGTTAGAACATTTCCCTTCCAAGCATTCCACTTATTGCTGGTATGTCTGCCAGAAGTTCATCTGTCTTCTTCTTAAAATCTATAGCACGGTTTTGATCACTGAGAGCTTCGGTATTCCATTTTTGGCCTTATTACAGAATACCTATTCGACCGTCATAAAGACTGGTTGTGACTCAACCATGGCTTACAGAATCGGACAAACAGCGAAGTTCGTCTCTCTTATTATATGCTCCTTGGAGCAAATGCTGTGCTGAAATAACATTGAACAAGAAAATATTCTTAGGGCAAAATCATTCTCTTTGGGCAAAATGGCTTCAGATCTGTTTCCGGTTATGCCTGTGAAAGGGGTTCTAGTGGTGTAATATGTGTCTTTGATTGAATGCTGTAGTCAGCTGTGAAAATATGGTACTGAGATATTTCTTTATAAATATACCATTACAGTCATTTCTTTTCAAAACATGCATTGTTCGAACTATGAAGAGTATGTTCTGTTTAAATGTTGCACGTGTAGGTAGCGTTTTGTCATAACCATATTGTGTGGAATGTGTGACTAAAATATTTATATTTGTTATGTTTTAGAAACCATTAATTCTTCACGGACATGAGCGTTCTATCACCCAAATCAAGTACAATAGAGAAGGCGATCTTCTGTTTTCGTCTTCGAAGGACACTTTTCCGAATGTCTGGTATTCTCTGAACGGAGAACGCCTTGGAACGTTCGATGGCCATCAAGGTGCAATCTGGGCAATTGATGTCAATTGGGACACCACACGTTTCATGTCGGGAGCTGCAGATCAGTGTTTAAGGATATGGGATTGTTCAAATGGTTTGTTGAATTTTAACATAGAATTGTGTCATCCCTACTTATGCTTCATCCAACATCAACTCTCTTGCTTAGTGGCTAAGTTTGCTAAAAGGATGATTTGGTAGCTGTTGAGGAGACCTCACTCATACAATAACATTTTTGAAACTAAGCTACAAAGCGCTGCACACCGTGAGAATATGTGTATTAAAAAAATTAGTAATGAAATTAGCCAAAGTACCTGTAGTAATGGTATCTGGAGATGATAAATTAATAGATGTTGACTCGTCCGCTGTCATAGACCCACCCAGCCATCCCAAATAGCAACACTACTTATATAGTTGAAAAATGAAGTATCTGGTAGACATCTTGTCACTATGTCAGGAATGCCAACCCCGCGCGTTTGGTACTATCTCGCACCGTGTATACAAAGAAACAAAAGAGCGTCGATAATGTAATTTATAATTGCGCCAAATCCAAATCGTCAGTCGTACTTTAACCATGGATTGTGTGGCATGTGAAATTACTTCATAAATTGTATCTTATTAATGTTTTACATACAAAACCAAACCTAACCTGGGGCTTAGGCCCCAGACCCCCTTGCTTGTGGTACTAGCAGTAATTTTCGGCCAGGCAGTACCTAACCTAGTAGCGGACATAAATTGTATCTTATTAATGTTTTACATACAAAACCAAACCTAACCTGGGGCTTAGGCCCCAGACCCCCTTGCTTGTGGTACTAGCAGTAATTTTCGGCCGGGCAGTACCTAACCTAGTAGCGGACATAAATTCTATCTTATTAATGTTTTACATACAAAAACAAACCTAACCTGGGGCTTACGCCCCAGACCCCCTTGCTTGTGGTACTAGCAGTAATTTTCGGCCAGGCAGTACCTAACCTAGTAGCGGACATAAATTGTATCTTATTAGTGTTTTACATACAAAACCAAACCTAACCTGGGGCTTAGGCCCCAGACCCCCTTGCTTGTGGTACTAGCTGTAATTTTCGGCCAGGCAGTACTTTACGTCTTTACGTGTGAAATGGTGAATGTTGTATGCGACATGTTGGTAACGTAGTCACATTTCCGTCTGTCGAGTGTCCAAGATGGCGTCCGTAGTGAAACGAACACGATAAAAATTATTTATTTTCGTAAAAAAACACATTATTGAGGTGTGGCAGTTGTAGTTGAGATTGTGAAACGACTCCCAACAACTCCAAGAAAGGTATGTAAATCATAAATCCTATATTTTCAATAATATACCTCGTTAAAAGTTACGAAAAGGCATATTCTCACGGCGTGCAGAATTACCCTCAAATTAGCCAAAATAACCTTTTGTAATGATTGTCCACTGTCATTAACCTTCCTCTTCCCATCAGATTTTAGCAACGTCACCTTTATAATAACATTAATTCTTTACGAGAGGGTTTCACGACATGAAATAAAAGGCAAAACTATTGGCCTGGATAAAGATTATTGATGCATGACAAAAACCAGGGGTGTTATCTATTAGCTAGCGGGCCGCGCTATCAATCCACCATTGGTCTGGACGAAAATATTGGTCTAGGAAAAACCATTGTGAAACCGTCTTGTGAAGTTTTACCATAATAACTAGGGCTCGAATGTTTAGAAAGAGTCATCATCATCATCATTTCCCCTTATCCAGCTCCTGCCGGGTCGGGGTATTTATGGCACTTCTCCACTTTCCTCTTTCCTTCCACCATTCTTCTTCCACGATCTTGTCCCAGTCCAGATTTCTTTTTCTCACGCTGTTCTTCACTGAATCAATCCACCTTGTTCTAGGTCTTCCCCTTGCTCTCTTACCCTTGCACTTCGCCTCCAGCATCTGTCTTGGTATTCTATTTTCCTCCATCCTCTTTACATGTCCAAACCACCTTAGTTTATTCTTCTCAATTCTCTCATTTAGTTTTCCCATCCCAACTTCCTTCCTAACATCTTCATTCCTCACTCTGTCTTTCCTTGTCTTACCTATCATACTTCTTAGGAATTTCATTTCACTGGCTTGGATTCTACTCTCTTGCCTGCTCGTCAGGGTCCAAGTCTCAGCTGCATACGTTAATATGGGTACATAGTACATTTTATACATTACCTCCTTGCTTTTCCTTGGTACTTCCTTATCCCAAACAAGTTTTCTTACACTTTGATAGAATGCATTGCTCTGCTGTACCCTCCTGCCAATCTCCATGTCCAACCTACCAGTTTGCATCAATTCACTTCCTAGGTATTTGAACGTGTCCACAATTTCCAAACTCTGACTTCCAATTTTCACAATGCCCTTTCCTTGTCTTTCCCCTCTTGTCATCACCATGGTCTTGCTTTTCTCTATACTGATTTTCAGGCCATACTTCTGAATATTTTCGTTCAGTGCATCTAGTTGTTTTTGCACTTCTTCCGTGTTCCTTCCCCAGACCACAATATCGTCTGCAAATAATAGTAACTTCATTTCTTTATGTCCATATGCTTCCTTTGTTTCCTTTACAATTTCATCCATTACCATTATGAATAGAAGCCTCCGTGGCTTAGGCGGCAGCACGTCGGCCTTTCACCGCTGGGTCCGTGGTTCAAATCCCGGTCACTCCATGTGAGTTCTGTGCTGGACAGAACGGAGGCAGACAGGTTTTTCTCCGGGTACTCCGGTTTTCCCTGTCAAAATTTCATTCCAGCAACACTCTCCACTATCATTTCATTTCATCTGTCATTCATTTAATCATTGCCCCAGAGGAGTGCGTCAGGCCTCGGCAGCCGGCACAGTTCATATCCTCGCCGCTAGATGGGGGCTTCATTCATTCCATTCCTGACCCGGTCGGAGACTGGAAGCAGGAAGTGGATTTTCACCATTATGAATAAAAGAGGTGACAGCACACTCCCCTGTCTTAGTCCAGTCTTGTTCCTAAACCAATCTGTCTTTCCAACAGGGGTCAGAACCCTGCTAACACAGTTGTTGTACATTGCTTGCACCATTTCCAACATTTCTCTTCCCAGTCTCTTCTTAACCATGGTTTCCCATACCTTCTCTCTGGGGACACTATCATATGCCTTTTCTAGATCTATGAAAGTCATGATCAAATCCTCTCCATATTCCCAGTTCTTTTCCATCACCTGCCTCAAGCTAAAGATTGGGTCCACTGTGGATCTTCCACTCCTGAAGCCATACTGTTCCTCTTGCAACTCTCCTTCCACCTTTCTTCTCATTCTTCTTTCTAATATCCTTTCCAGTATTTTTACTATCTGTGATATGAGGGTGATCCCTCTATAGTTATCACACACTTTCTTGTCCCCTTTCTTAAACACTGGTATTATTAGCCCTTTCACCCAGTCTTCTGGTACACATTTCCGTTTCCACACACACTTTAACAGTCGATACAGCCATTGCATACCAACAGGTCCAGCAGCCTTTATCATTTCTACACTGATCTCATCCACCCCTGTTGCTTTTCCCATCTTCATCTTCTGTACTGCTAATTCTACCTCCAGCATATCATCTTCTGTTATAGAGTCGTCAGGCTGTGTCACTTCGATCTCACCAGTACAATTGCTCACGTTCAATAGCTTATCGAAATACTCCTTCCATCGTCCCTTTATCTCTTCCGGGTGTGTTAACAACTCTCCATCTTCCTTTTTCACCAGCTTCATAGTAACCCTTTCTTTCCTCTTACTTCTTAGAAGCCCATACAGCATCCTTTTACTGCCACTTACATCTGTTTCCATTCTTCGTGTAAATTCTTCCCAACTTTTCTTCTTTTCTTCTCCTACCACTTTCTTACACCTCCGTTTGCTGTCGTGATACTTCCTTTTGCTTTCTTCTGTTTGATCTCGGTTCCATTCTTTCCATGCAGACTTCTTTTCTCTCACTGCTTTCCTCACTTCCTCATTCCACCACGGTGTCTCCTTCTCTTTCACTCTTGTTGACGTCCTACCACAAGCACTCTCTGCTGCACCAGCAAATGCCTTTTTAAAGTGGGACCATTCCTCTTCTACATTTTCCACTTCAGTAACTGGGATTTGTTGCTTCAATCTCTCCAGAAAATCTTCCTGTACAGCTTTGTCTTTCAATTTCCATACTTTTATTTTACTTTCTCTGATCTCCTTTAGGTTTTCCAATTTTCCCCATCTAAATTTTGCCACCACAGTTCTATGGTCCCCATCAAATGCTTCTCCTGGTAAAGCTGTCACATCCATCAGCTTTCTGCGATTTGTCCTTTCCACCAGGAAGTAGTCAAGAAGTCATATTTTAAAAAATTAATTCTGGAGTTAACTGGAACCAAACCAGAACGTGGTAGATTATTGAACATACATCATTCACATACCTTTCTGGGAGTCATTAGGAATTGAAAATACTGTCAAATATCACTGCTGCATATTGAAAATACTGTCAAATATCGGTATTAATGCTTAAATAAAAGTTTTTATTTGTAGCTTGTTCAAAGACGGTAGATGCTTGTGGCCGACACATTGATGTCATATTGCGTTGCTAACATGTCCAATACAAAATACACCACACTACACACGTAACTTCGTAATTTTTTGAAGAAAGATATAATTGGCAAAACCATTGGCTTGGTTAAAGATTATTGATGTTGGTGACAAAAACCTGGGGTGTTTATATTAGCTAACAATTAGTGGTCTAGGCGAAAACCATTGGTCTGCCGGATGTGATATAGGACCGAATGCATGGGGCAATACTGTACATGATGCTAAAAATGGCAGAGTTGGCTGGAATTTCATCTATAGGCCTATAAGTCGTAATGCTATTTGGGATGGCTGGGTGGGTTATAGGCAGCGGAGGAGTAAACATTGCTTTGAGCCCTGGTTTTAAACTGCGTTAACGTACTGGTAGACACAAAATCATTACTCCTGCACGGAAACAAAAGCGCGTGCATCGTTTTTTGAAAATTAACATGACTCTTGCGTTATAAGCACACCCTATGCATGCACCCTGCGCTGCATAATGATGCACGTGACGTTAGAAGTTTGACATTTGGTGCTAGGCTTGAGCCGTGTTTACCCAAATCGGTGGAGCTCCAGCATTTTATCAGCTTCTGTCCAAACTTTGTTGATTACTTCGTTTAAATTTGTTAAGTTTGTAATTTGACACTGTGATGACCATGAAGGGACAAATTAGACTGAATCATTGCTGTCTACTAGCCACCTACTCTGAAATGGTAGACAAGCTCGATGACACACGTCTTGCTCAAGAGTTTGTAAACAAAGATCTACGGCAGTCCAGGGACGTCTGCACCCCCCTCCCGAAAAGTTGTCGCACATAATATTTGTTTATGAATTAAAACATAAAAAACTAATATACTTATCATGAACTATTGTTACGCAGTGACATTATGGCAACGTGAGGCGACGCAACGGTAGCGTGATGTACAAAACTGTGACAGTTTGCTCTGATCTCGTAATATAACCTCTTATTACTCTCCAGTACCTTCGCTCTTAAGAACCTACCAAGAACTGCAATAAGTGTCCTTGAAGCGTGTGACAAAAGTTTTTTTCCCCCCTAACTTTTATACCCTTACCAAACTTTTGGTAATTTTGCCTGTCTCTGTCGCTTTCGCCGAACAGAGTTTACATACTTCCGAAAACAGACTCGAGGGTCTAGCAATGTTATCTATTCTCAAATCACTGATGATGAACCAATTTGGTAATGCTTCTTGTAAGTTGTAAATTAAGCGGTGGAAGAGCACACTAGAAAGTGTGCAAGATGATTGTATTTATAAAAAGTAACAAGAAAGCAAGGAAGTGTTATACAGAAGCTACTATATCCCGATACTGACCTATGCTTCAGAAACGTGGACAATGAAGAAAAGAGACATAAGCAGAATACAGGCAGGTGAAATGAAGTTCCTGCGAAGTAGGATCGGAGTAACAAGAAGAGACAGGGTGAGGAATGAAAAGGTCAGGGAAATGGTGAAAGAGGAGCCCTTGCAAGGTAGGATTGAGACATCAAGACTGAGGTGGTATGGGCACTTAAAGAGAATGGATGAGAAGAGGATTCCCAAGAGGATACATGAGATGCAGATGCAGAAGAAACGACCAAGGGGAAGACCAAGAGATAGATGGCTGAAAGGAGTGGAGGAATGTGTCAAGAAGAGAGGCGAGGACTGGACCAGAGTGACAGCGGAGAGGTGGTGGGAAGAAAGGACTAAGTGGCCAGGCTTATGTTCCAAACAGACCCAGCCTGGGGCTGGAAACTGTACTAGATGATGATGATGATGAACATAAAATTGTCTTAGTTGTTATAATATTATGGACCTGCTTTTCAGTAGCTGGGCAAAGTTCGGAGTAGCATACTCGCAGCATTAAACGCCATATTGTGTTTTCCAATCGCTGGGCAAAGTTTGGAGTAGCGTACTCCCAGCATTAAACGCCATATTGTGTTTTTTAATCGCTGGGCAAAGTTCGGAGTAGCGTACTCCCAGCATTAAACGCCATATTGTGTTTTTCAATCGCTAGGGAGCGCTGCCAAGGGAATAAATGTGGTTGGCAAGTTGCTCATATTTAGTCGGTGCTATTTGTGCTGGATAAGCATTAAACTTCCGGAGTAGTGACACTCAGTAGTTGCTTGTTGTCTTTCTCCTACCAGCTGTGAACACTTAATGATTTGTATTCTAATTTTATGAATCTTTATTTCATGGCTTGTTTTCGTTTATCGAAAAGTGCTGTGATGGCTGCACTAGAATTATCAGCTTCGGTACGCCCACAGGTGACTTTAGTAGTGAGAGTATTTGTATTTGGGTAGGATAGCTACCATCCCAGTATTTGCCTGGAGTAGAACTGGGCTGAGATAGAAGTCGAACGCACCTCTTATCAGTTGAACTCGGTCAGTGATTCTATTCGTCATGGTCTTATTATAATACATTGCCAAACTTTTTTGTGCTGTTGTATGTTTAGGTGGTCAAATAGCCTGTTGGTTCAAGATGGTATGAATTTGTTACATTGCCTGTATTGTAGGGTGTTGCGGGAAGGGTGCATACATGAGAATATATATATATATATATACGCAAGAAAGAAACCTCCATGAAACACACACTACCCCTTCCCCTCCAACCCCATTCCACCGCTGCTCCCACGGCAGAGCCCATTAGATTTCATTTAATTTGGAGTAAAATAACGATCTCAAACTCTGTTTAATGGAGGCGTGCTATTTTAAGGGTAATTGGTTGATGTATTTCTCTTTCAGAAGCGTTTTACTTTTATATTTCTTCGTTGCCCCAAAGAGTTGTGTAGGTTTTTCTTTCTCTTGTGGCTGATGTTGACACGATTGGAAATACAAGTATGGCACTCGAGCAGTGTGCCTGGTGCAACAACTGTTCTCGGGGGTCATGCGTATGTGGTCGTTGGCCCCAAGGTTAATGGCCACAATACGGAATTCTTATACTAAAAATAAAAAACAACCCTGGTTTATATTATGGCAGGATCTGGAGTGGAATTGTCTCAAGTCTTGGCCAAGTGATGAGCTGGGAGAGTTGATGTTGGGCGAGGGTCAGCCAGTATGTGCTTCCACTATGACCACTGTTCAACTTTACTGGCCTCTAACATATTGTAATCTGTAGTGTTTGTTTAAATCTGCAGGAAAGGAGATAGGAAAGGTTGGAGCTAATTCATCAGTTCGAACATGTCTCTTCAGCTACAGTGCCAATATGGCCGTATATTCAACAGACAAACAGTTTGGACACCATTGTGAAATGTTCATTATTGATGTGAGAAATGCTGATGAGTCTGTTGGTAAGTATTTATGTTACTATTAGAGACAATACTAGCTGTAGCCCAGGAGCTCTGCGACTGGACATATGCTCTTATTTTCATACTATTAAAAACTTTTCTTCTTCTTGTCTTCTATCAGAGGTTGGCGGTTATCATGGCTATAGTTTAATCAGTTGAAACTTTCCGTCAAATCAATACAAATATTTTTTGCGCTATTGTTGCGCTAAGTTAGGTACATGTTTCGAACCTTGTATACCGGTCCTTCATCAGCCTTTCACACATATGGCCACACATCAAATCAACACTGAACGAAATCCAAAAATGCATGCACACTAATAATACATATTAAAAACATTACATTAAAAATTCTGTACGAAACATATTAAAAACACATGTTAAAAGTTCTAAGAGTCCACTTCACTTGTTCATAAGCACATGTCTTTCTGATAGGAATCTTATCCTATTCTGTTGTCTGCTTCCTGTCATGTGGGGAACGGAATTAGAATATTAATCCTATTTGAATGGTCCAAATGCAAAGACTTTTAGGTACTCCCTTTTGATAGGAGACTTGTCCTGTTCTGCTTCTCATATGTGGAACGGAAATAGAATAGTATTCCCATTTGAATGGTCCAAATGCAAAAGACTTTAGGTGCTCCCAGACTAGACAAGTATTCCTCTGTTGAAAGAAAAATTAAATTGATTTAGTGAATGGACTGAAGTAATGATTCTAATATATGATCAACCAGAAAACGATTGCTATAAAATCCTTACCTCCCAGTGTGTGCAGTGGACCTGTGCGCTTGAAACAGTTGTTGCAACTCAAGTGCTGAGTTTGGGCGAGGCGAGGCGAGGCCACGTGAGACATGTAGGGGTGGAGAGTACCATTGGTGGAAGCAAAGAGCGGAGGGGCGGGGAGGCAACTTGGAGCGGGAGGGGAAAAAAGGAAGTTTGGGTGGTACTACGAACCCAGATCTAATATTATGGAGGTTTTTTTATGTTTGTTACTGGTGACAAAATTTGTCAATGTTTCGTATAAAACATTGCTATCGAAATTGATTTCATTCAGATTGTGTGACGGGTTGTTTCTCAGGGCCTGGTCTATCTCTAGCTGTTCCAAAATATTAAGCATAATGCCTTTGCCGCAATAATGCAAAATTTCCAAGTCTTCCTCAATTTTCGAAAAGTTGTGGTTGCGTTCCTGCATATGATTATTAATGGCTGAGAATTTTTTTTTTTGTGCCTGGCAGCGTTGAAATGCTCATTATATCTTATTTTGAAACTACGCCCCGTTTGACCTATGTAATCCGCATCACAATCCTTGCACTTTATTCTGTAAATACCGGATTTCTGGAATTTGTCTTGTTTGTTGATCGATTTGGAGTTAAATAAGTGTTTCATAGTGGTGTTGTCTGTTCTGTATGCTATTCTAAGCTCCTGTTTCTTGAAAACGTTCGTGATGTTGTGCGTTAGTTGATTTGCGTATGTGAAAACTGCAATTGATTTCTTATTTTCAATTGGCTGCAAGCTTGTGACTGGTCTATTTTTAATTTTGCTTAAAATGGAATCGACGTACATTTTGCTAAAACCATTAGCTATGGCTATCTGATATATGGTGAGAAACAACCCGTCACACAATCTGAATGAAATCAATTTCGATAGAAATGTTTTATACGAAACATTGACAAATTTTGTCACCAGTAACAAACATAAAAAAACCTCCATAATATTAGATCTGGGTTCGTAGTACCACCCAAACTTCCTTTTTTCCCCTCCCGCTCCAAGCTGCCTCCCCGCCCCTCCGCTCTTTGCTTCCACCAATGGTACTCTCCACCCCTACATGTCTCACGTGGCCTCGCCTCGCCTCGCCCCGCCTCGCCCAAACTCAGCACTTGAGTTGCAACAACTGTTTCAAGCGCACAGGTCCACTGCACACACTGGGAGGTAAGGATTTTATAGCAATCGTTTTCTGGTTGATCATATATTAGATTCATTACTTCAGTCCATTCACTAAATCAATTTAATTTTTCTTTCAACAGAGGAATACTTGTCTAGTCTGGGAGCACCTAAAGTCTTTTGCATTTGGACCATTCAAATGGGAATACTA
Source organism: Meconema thalassinum (assembly GCA_946902985.2). Lineage (NCBI taxonomy): Eukaryota > Metazoa > Arthropoda > Insecta > Orthoptera > Tettigoniidae > Meconema > Meconema thalassinum. Next base: position 2,626,171 of record OX336392.1, on the reverse strand, counting down.
TTCTATTTCCGTTCCACATATGAGAAGCAGAACAGGACAAGTCTCCTATCAAAAGGGAGTACCTAAAAGTCTTTGCATTTGGACCATTCAAATAGGATTAATATTCTAATTCCGTTCCCCACATGACAGGAAGCAGACAACAGAATAGGATAAGATTCCTATCAGAAAGACATGTGCTTATGAACAAGTGAAGTGGACTCTTAGAACTTTTAACATGTGTTTTTAATATGTTTCGTACAGAATTTTTAATGTAATGTTTTTAATATGTATTATTAGTGTGCATGCATTTTTGGATTTCGTTCAGTGTTGATTTGATGTGTGGCCATATGTGTGAAAGGCTGATGAAGGACCGGTATACAAGGTTCGAAACATGTACCTAACTTAGCGCAACAATAGCGCAAAAAATATTTGTATTGATTTGACGGAAAGTTTCAACTGATTAAACTATTTATATACGTCAATACGGACCAGAAATGGCAACTAGTATTCCTATCATGGCTATCCTATTATTTGAGTCTGCCACACGGAAAAGATATCCTACAGATAGGAAAAGAAATTGTTATTACTCAGTTTCTTAATCATCTTAAGGGACTCCGGAAAGCCAATGTTAAAATCTCTCTATATATAAAAATGAAAGTTTGTCTATTTTTTCTGAATCTCTACAGAAATTTGCGTTACTTACGAGTTTCAGACTGCTTCATGACGGATGTGCGCGAAAATAAATTTGTTGTATGTCTGTCTGTTGGTTTGTCTGTCTGTTTGTGGACAACGTTGTTCCCTTATAACTCCAGATCGGCTGGGTGGATCAACGCAAAATTTGGTACAGATATCCATCAGAGGCACGGCACTAATCATTGATGTAACTCTTCTCTGTATCGCTCATAAAAGGGGGTCTACCCCCTTAAAATACTTGCTGAAATAGGCGTAGAATGGCGAGACAAAGCTCATTTTCAGCCCCTCAATGTGAGAAACGAAGATCGGAAAACCACCCTTTTAGTCCCTAAGACCAACAGTTTTTGAGATATTCCCAGAAAACTAATTTCATTTAATACAATGATGAAAGAAAGCAAGCCGGTAACCATGGCAACAGAAACTCGCAGGTCCATCTATTGCTGTAAGAAGCGATACAATTCAATTGATTAAATTACTGAGATAGTTTGCAAACGGCTATAAGGTTATAACGGAACCAAATTAAGCTGTAAAATTCATCAATACATATAATGCACTTAGGGGGTCAAGGGGTACTCTCGAATTTTTTCACGAGCAGGTGTGGTACGGAAGGTCTATTACGTCCCTATCCCTGTATTGTTATATTATTATTATTATACTACGACCTACAACGACGAGACAATGCTTAATTTCAGCCCCTTGGTGTCGGAAACAAAACTCGGGGACCCTAATAGCCGTAAAGGGTCCTCGAAAAATACATTTTAAGGCTCTAAAACCAACAGTTTCTGATATATTCCCAGAAAACTAATTTCATTTAATAAACTAATGAAGGAATGCATGCCAGTAGCCATGACAACAGCATCTCAAAAGGTGACATCCAACTTTCCATCTATTTCTGCAAGAAGTACTGCTACTCCATTTATTAAATTTCTGTGAACGTTTGCAGATGGCTATAAGGTTATCACGGAAACAACTAAAACTCTAAAATTCATCAATGCACTTAAGGGGGTCAGGGGTTACCACAGATTTTTTTCACACTACTTAAACGTGCGATATGTTGTACAGGTCTGTTATATCTCCAAACAGCAACATAATTTTCAAAAATTCCTGAAATAGTTTTTTTTTTCTTCTTGCTTTTAGGAATTTGGGCCATTGGATGCTAAAAAACCTGAGCCTTTATAATTTACTAGCAGGTACCCGCGGCTTCGCTCGCGATCAAGACAATGGGGGCGATGCATTATTGCTGATAATTGGTTTATTCTATTACAGCAATCGTGGCTACTGGTGGGTAGATTCAAATTCTGAGAATTCTGATACATACAGTATACAGATATGAGCAGCAAAGTGGGAATTTTATAGAGTTGTGAACACATTTGAAAATTTTAGTTTTGGTTTTGCCATCTTCTGCTGAGACATAACGATTTTGTTGTCCGCATACTCGCCAGCATGCCACATACAGTTGTCCATGGGAAAAAATGGTTTTGTCTAAACGTACACCTGGAATGGCAAATCTATCTGAATATGGGGAATTAAAAGTATTTTTCCTTAAGCTATTCTGGGTATAATTTTGCCACACTTATTGATGATTTGAACGTCAACATGTCGCTATTAATAGACCTAGGGCCGGTTTCATCAACCTTCGTTAAAATTTTAACGACACGTTAAGGTAATTTAACGGAAATGTTAGCAAAATGGTGTTCCATCAAGCAACATTACTGCTAACAAATCGTTAAACTATCCGTTATTTTAACATTCCATTCTTGCTCAGTTAAGTAGTTTAACATAGTGTTGAAAATGCTTACAAGCAAATACAGCATGCCTTTCGTGCTCAGTTATTGTATCATTTATTTTTGATTACCGTATTTGAATAATACTACAGAACAAGAATTCTTGCCAGGTCTAATGACATGTTGCAATCGTCTGAAAATAAGTTTCTGGAGAGATATAGGTTGTCCTAATGTGTTGTGCATAAATACAGTAAGGACTTTACCTTACAACCGGCCACTTAAATGACATGCCTAGGCCTAACCTACAAATTAGCCTACATGTAATGGAATTTGGTAAATATAGCCTATTCTGACAGCAACATCAATACGTAATGGTCAATAATGTAGTATTATAGTGCACAAAAGGTTATTGTACCGAATGTATTATTAAATGATGAATAAAACTAGTGGAAACGACAGCCAATTGATTTGCTTCCAAAGCTTTCAGTTGATCAGCACGAGTGTAGATTTGTAGCTTTCATTTTCACATAGTTTAGATAAACAGTGTCACAATGCAATTTAAATATAAACGCACACACAATGTTTGATCTATAAATAGCCTGCAAGTTGACCATAAAGATTTTTAAAATTTTTAATAGGCACCTGATTATTGGAAAAAGTGAGCTTCACAGATTTGAAGCAGCAATGGGGCAAGTTTTAAAAAAAGACAACCACATGTAGGCCTACGATAAAGCGACCCCTAAAAAGCAATTTTTGTCACATGGAAAGAACAGCTGTCAAATCGACCCTGTAAAATGGCAGCCGCATACGATCATTTATACAGTACTTAGAAATCGGCTTTGCGACGCGAAGTAGGCCTAATTTATTCCATTCCGTCTGAAAAGCTTTTTTTTTTTTTTTTTTTGTGGAAGTAAAGCATTGATATGGCAATTGCTGAATTTGAAGAGCACAGTGGAACTGAGCAATTAAATTACTCATCTCTTTGCCTCAATTGTTATAAAAATAACTGAAAATACGAGAAAAGAGCACACCCATCTACTCAAAACACATGTTATAGCATTTGCTTGTTTATGTTTCCGAGTTTCCATCGCCCTTACGCTAGTTCCAGATAACGGCAGCACCGTCGCTTGAGTACGCGAATAGCAAACAAATGAATACAAGTTGACTAGACACAGTTCAGAAGTCTGAAAAACCATCCATGCCGTTCACTGCTTCCTTGATCCTTACAGCAAGTGACATTTAACGCATCGTTTGTTAACCGACTTGTTAAAAAGTTTTGTGGAACACGTAATCTTTAACAGAATGTTAAAATTATAACGATTTGTTAACTAACGTTTTGTTAGCCAAATTTAACGCAAGGTTGATGGAACCGGCCCCTATAGTAAAATATCTCTCATCTTGGCCGCTGATGTACATTATGCAGTCTCATCCAGTGTTACATCCCAGGTATTGAAATTCTCCAACAACCCTTTTGCCTCACATGCCTCTCTAAGTAATAAAAATTCCCGATTGTTGTTGTTTGAGTCTTCAGTTTTTTGACTGGTTTGATGCAGCCCTCCATGTCTCGCTCTCCTGAGCTAATCGTTTCATCACTACATAGCTACCACACCCTACATCCGAGGCAATCTGTATAACCCTGGTCTACCCCTACAGTTCTTGTCCTTGACCCTCCCATCCATAACTAAGATTGCTATTCCTGGGTGTTTTAATATGTGTCGTACCAACCTATCTCCTCTCTTCATTAGCAGTCGCCAGAAACATCTCTCCTCTCCCACTCGTCTTAATAGCTCTTCATTTGATACCCTATCTAACCATCTGATCTTCATCATTCTCCCGTAACACCACATTTCAAACGCTTCAATTCTCCTCTTTACTGCAGCACCATTAGTCCAAGTTTCACTTCCTTATAGTGACTCAAAAGCTTTCAAAAATGACATCCTAATACCTAAATGTATATTCGATGTCAAGAGATTCCTTTTTGTGTAGAAATGCTTTCCTTGCCTGAGCCAACCTGCTTTATATATCCTCTTTGCTTCGTCCATTACTGGTTATTTTGCTTCCTAAGTACCGGTAACAGAAGTCTCCTATTTCCCGTAGCGTTTCACCTGCCAATTTGATGTCCATAGAGGTTTCTGATTTATTTCGGCCGCATTCCAATAATTTTGTTTTACATTTATTGATTTTCATCATGAATTCGTTCGTCAAGACGGAGTCCATACCATTCAAAAACTCGTTCAAATCTTCTGGCGTATTGGCCAAGATGACTATGTCATCAGAAAATCTCAGAGATGAAATTATTTCTCCTTGAATCTTCACTCCGACTTTAAATTGTTCTCCAATTTCCTGATTATTGTGTTTTTAGAGATCTTTGAAATGCGTTGCCCTCGCACATGGAGTAGATGCCTTGTCAAAGGAAAACATTCCATGTTAAGAACATGGGCCGCATAACCTGTACCGAAAGCCTATTCTGGACAGCAGTTCCTTGAACTCAGATTTGCCAACATTTTATTGTATCTTTCCATGTGGTATGTCTCTGTACCTCAACATACAGAAGAGGGCTTTAAAAATCATGTCTTGTGTAAATTTTGGAAAATGTAGTGAGCGTGGTTTTTGCCGGAGTGGATACTCGCTAGTAGAAATTCTTTTCAGTAAAATAGACTGGTTCACAATTTGGTAAGTGCACATTGAGGTATATGACGGCGAGATGCCTTAAGTGTTAAGGAAACGGCAATAGCCGCCTCAGAGCTTCGTTGCTATTGAAATTATGACCAGACCGATATTTGTACTTAACTATACGGGATTTGTGAGCCCAGTGTTTATGAAATTGAACGTAGCTATATCGCTACCTTTATTTAATAGCCGCTACTGTAGTGTTTAAAAATTGAAGGTGGTATTAGAAGGCGCTTCCCCTAATATTTTTTACCCCTGGCACTACAGCCCATGAAGGGCCTAGGTCTATCATGCGACCGCTTCCCAGCCATTTGGCCTGCAGATATTGTGGTGACGCGTGGTCAGTGCATAGTGTCCCCTCAGCTGTTACCGCTACCTTTATTTAATAGCCGCTACTGTAGTGTTTAAAAATTAAAGGTGGTATTAGAAGGCGCTTCCCCTAATATTTTTTACCCCTGGCACTACAGCCCATGAAGGGCCTAGGCCTATCATGCGACCGCTTCCCAGCCATTTGGCCTGCAGATATTGTGGTGACGTGTGGTCAGTGCATAGTGTCCCCTCAGCCGTTAATCGTGTTCTTCGTGACCGGCGCGCTGCCTCACAGCTACTCAATTGTCCTCACAAATCTGAGTTCAGCCCGTTGCAGCCCTCACGTCAGTGTCTAAAATCTCTGACGGAGCCGGGAATCGAACCCGGGGCCTCCGGACGGGAGGCAGGCGCGCTACACTGTTCTTATTGTGTTTATATATATCTTGAAAAAGATAATAAATGAATTGGCATTGCCTCCTAGAGGGATATATAGAAAATCGGATGCCATACCTTGAGGTAGTGTTGCCATGGAAACGGACTTGCGATTAGTTCATCAATCAGAGCGAAGATAGTTTTCTGCGAATATCCTTGAAACTGTTGGTTTTAGAGCCTTAAAATGTAGTTTTCGGTGTCCCGTAAGGACATACCGAGTATTGTTTCTTGCATCGAGGGGAGTAAAATGAGCTTTGTCCGGTCTTTATGCGACAACTTCGATATTTTGTCCTGGTTGAGTATTTTTGGTGACTTTTCAGTTATGTTGCCCATTCCACGGGAACAATGATTTATTTCCGGACGAAAGGCAGCCTATATGTTATCCCATGGTATAAGCTGTCTCCATTTCAAATTTCATCCAAATCCGTCCAGCCGTTTTAGTGTCAAGAGGTAACAAACTAACACACACACACACACACAGATTTTCACAATTATAATATATATAGGGATTAAAGGGGTCTTTCTCTGGATGGGGACTTGACACAACAGCGAGGGTCAGTTTTTATGTGACGTGTATTGCGTTTCGTCTATGAGGTTTTCAGTTTTATTTTCCCGTCAGGAAGTACACATTAGGTAAATTTAGTTTCAGAGCATATTTTAACTAATCATTTTTCTTTGTCGACAATGAGGTTCCAAGCCCCTAACCATTGCAACAGTAGCTCAATTGATTACGTCTGGCTATTAATACCGAAGACCGTTCGAAAAATGGGTACTTCTGCTAGTACTACTTATAAAGTTCATTTTTTTCTCAGGATCTATTTGGAATGTTAGCCTGAAACTTTTACAGCATGTTTATGAGGGTTGTGGCCATACTTTAACACAGGGATTTTTTATCCTCAAAGTTTGAAGCAGATCTATGGAGTAGATCCTGAGAAAACATGTATTGTATAAGATAAAAATTGATTCTTCTAGAATGTTTCTAGAACATTCCTGCGGCATAAGATTGATTATCTTCATTTTCTGAAAATTCCTCATCCAGTTTTCTTTTACATTCCTTCTATGTTCTCTGGCCCGCTTTTCTAGGTTTCGTACTGCCTTATCAGCAGCTCGAAGACGCTCTTTGTCTAACACCATCATGGACTGCACCCTGTTGCTGCCAACTTCGATGCCCATACTGTTCAACACTTCACATCTTGCAATGTTACCATCGTTGAAAGTGGTAATGGCATCATAAACACCAAAGTGAAGGGTTTCTAGTCCTACAAACAGTCTTTGGAATTCGGGCCCATATAACTGCTTTTACACTTTCATTGGGGTTTTGGGTTCGTCCATGCAAACCCTTTTTCAACAATTCCAGAGCTGCTAAGTCTCTGAAAGTAGGTTTTATGAGCTCCCTAATTGGTAAAGGGAGACTATGGTGGTGGGTGTATTTCTCCAGTTACCAACCCTCTGTTATATTTACACCAACTTTCAGTTCCTTGTGGGCAGAGCATATGTTGGGGATTTTCATCTGTAGAAGGGACATGAAAGAAAAGAGCCCACACTGCCTTCTTCATATGTCACATTACCGGTGTTTTGTCTGATAGCCATGCCGTAATAGTTTTGAATTCTGTCTTATCACATCATCGGTTAATCTTAGTCTTCCGTCCAACCCCTTTCTGTTTTTTATAGCTTGCTTTTAGTCGCCGAAATCTGGTCCCCATTCTTTTGTGAACGTGACCAACGCATTCAAGTTTCTGGATCTTGACATTATCCCCATACGGCTTCATTTCTTTGAAACTTTTTGAGTCGCCATCCCCAAGATAATTCACATATCTCACTTTATCAGTTGCCATTAGCGGCTTCGGTGGCGTAGTCGGTAGCATGCTGAACTGCTATGCCCAAGATAGCGGGTTCAAACCCGGCCGAAGTCGTCGGATTTTTTAAGAGCGTTAAAAATTCTTCAGTATGCCTTCCTTCGGAGGGGAAGTAAAGCCGGCGGTCCCATGTCATAGATTTATGGCATGTTAAAGATCCTTTCACAGACTAAACTTGTGTAAAGCAAAATTTGTTAGGTTAGATTTCGTCAGAACGCTCTATCAAAGTTCCAACGTTCACCACTAGGTATCATTGATATCTGGTGGCGAAAGTTGGAACTACTTGAAATTGAACGGAACTTGTAGCTCGCCCTTTAGGGTATCCGCTGGAAGCAGCTACAGACTCAGGCGAGCCGAACATGTCCTCGGACACTCCCGGCACTAAAAGCCATACGATAAATAAATAAAATCAGTTGCCATTGACCGTTGAAATATTTAGTAACACCAGACACTTTCATACCACCACTACTTCCACTATAGTTTGCGTAACAGTTGTTTTCATGCTTTCCTTTCAGTTTTTGTGGACACCTACGATGTTTTGTTATGACTGCTACATCTAAGACCTTACCGTGAATACACTAGTTGCGGTAACTACACCATGAAGAGATGTGTGGCCCCGTTTCTGCCAAGTGCCATCGAACGCAGCGGTCAGGTCTCTATACTGCTCCTTTCATAGATGCTATTGTCACATCTTCTACCTTGGGAGCCCAGATACTGGTTATAATTACCGAACTTGGAGGGCGGATTTGGTAGATTCATGATCCCACAGAAAACCCTGCCAGCAGTTTCTCCTCTTCCGATTGCACGCAGACCATATACTAATCTAACATTGTGTGCTTACATATTATAACTGATTTCATCATTATTTTCAGTTGAACTGTTCCAAAAGTTTCGAATTGGCACTTAGTACACTTCATTTCCATTTCAGTAGGAATCCCAATATGATTTTTCTTATTCAGTTCCAAACCAATTTCATTACACTCGATGCATTTTACACATTTCGTAAATATATTTTTCATAATCTCCGTTTCAAATATTTCACCAACATCTGATTCATTATTAAAATTATTATATTTGTCACAGTTCGCACCTAGTTTTCTATCTGAACTACTTTAGGTTGGTGGAGTTGTTAGGTTAGTGGCAGACACACAGATATTTTCACTATTATTGTCAGTATTATTATTATTTATGATGTAGTTTCTGTTTTCCAACATTTCTCCTCTTCTTGAAAACATTCAGAGGATTTCTGGTATTCTTACCCATGGCAAAAACTTAACACAAACACACTATAAATAGAGCCCTGCGCGGTTAAACAAAACGTTTTCCGCATCCGCACGACTGTTATCCACCCCGCATCCGCCCTGCATTCGGATGACTTTAATCCAAATCCGCTGATATTTCAATATTATTTTTAATTTATTAGATAAAGCATAAAGTGTTTACCAACACATTTAGACATTTGAGGAGAAAGTCGTTCCTGAAAATTTGCTTTATTGCAAGTAACTTCAAGTTGGATGACACTTCTGGTTTTTTGACCTCCGCTTTAGACAAAAACTGGCTATACTTTTTTGGCTACGGTACTTTTGAACTTGTGTCCTAAGTATGAATACACTTTTTTACATGTAGAACACCCTACTATATCGTTCACCTTTTCGTTTCCATTGAAAACATAACCAAATGGCTGCCATATCGTTGACTTGAGTTTGTTTCATGCACTATTGAATATTCCCCTTGTTTTATCCATGTTGGTGAAATGAAATGATGTTCATGGTCACGGTAACATTCACTAATAAAAGGTGAACTTCTCTTTACGCTTGGAGAAAGCGATTGACAATTGGCCGGGAATTCCAAGTCAGTCATCATCCTTCTGCTTCTTGACCCATCCATGTTCGCATAGTTGATGTCATAACTCTCTGCGTTGCAATATCACAGTCAACGTGTGTCAGCGCCAAGTTGGAAATAAATCTACTGTTACACATGGAACCAGATCTTCCAGGCGAAGTAGCTGACATGAGGAATGTTAATGATGTCACCACGATGACCTAACAAGCTTATTGACAGCATTATACCTCGTACGTATAGTAATAATGGCAGTGAGAATTGATGAGATGCCAAGACCATCTACTACAAACATACGGTACTTAATAAAATGTAGTTGAAAGCATATGAGTAAAATATTCTCCCTGTGTATAAGTGCAATACGTGCCTGAATATTTCGTACACAATAGGCTATATAATATTATCGTAAGTTCCACATTGTATTCTAAAAACTATCCGCAAATTTACCCGAAACATTATCCGCAGCGTATCCGCTATCCGCACAGCCATGCAAACTATATCCGCGTGGCGAAAAATTTTGCGGATATCCGCATCCGCGCAGGGCTTTACCTATAAACACAACAAATAATTTCCACACGTTTCTCTACAAACGCTACTACAGAGCGGCAAAATGAGGAACAGAAGTGACATCTATAGTGTTATAAGAGAACTACATACGTACAGGTTGGCCACAACACTATTTTCCTAATATCACAAGAATAATGCTTCATGAGTGGTTAGCTTGAAACTCTGGATATTCAACAACTGATTCACAGCTCTAAGCCAAGATATGTGCGTGCAGGTTGTACTTTAAAAATGTACATATTTAGGTGTAAGTAAACCATATAAATTAATCATTTTAAAGAGGAGATTTCATAGATTAAGAAAATAAAATAAAAATAAAAAATCCATTTTTCAATTTTTACCTTTCTGGAGTCCCTTAATCTCGGTGTGAGGTGTCCCATAACAAGGATCTATTACAGTTCAATAAGTTACAGTACTGTCCCGTTTCTCCACACTGCTGACATGTTGAGCGTCACTTAGCTTTCCGTATTCACTCGCTAAGAACTGACGCCGGAATGTTGTGCGACCGGCCGAGCGCAGACAACATGCCCGGTGTCATGCACAAATGCCGCACCATGTTGCATGCAACGTTGCTCGTCATGTTGAGGGACATTTGTCCCGTAGCTATTTGTCAAAATCCAAGATGGGCAGGATCGCAGAATCTTCACGGCCCCCGGCTAGATGAACCGCTGAAAGAAAATGCCGGTCAAATAGGATAGAAACAACTCTCCTAATGTTGTACTATGTCAACGAAAAGAATAAAAAAAAAATCAACTCCAATAGAGCGTGAAACTTGAACATCTCAGGGGATTGCAGGTGAAAGTTTGGTGGGCGTCAATTGTGGTTCCCATAGTACAACTTTAGTTAATTAAGATAAATCAGAAATCCAGATGTATAATTCTAAGGACGAACAAATCAAAAATCTCGCGTTCGGAATTTATTCACAAAGCACGATACAAAAAAACTGTCGAACTTGATAGCTCACTCACAAAAAAAAACATCTCCTGCGCTCGTAATGTCTTTACGTTCTAAAACTGTCTTCACACAATTCCAAGAGCAAAAAAAAAAACCCAACTGCATTTAACCTCGAAATCGGAGATTATAAATCCAAAATTGAAAAATCCCTAACTGAAAAAAAACATGTTTGAATCAAAAATAAGCTAAGCTAAAATCACAGACGCTCTTAATTTATACATGCAATAATCTCTGATGTCTTCCTATTCAAATTACGTACACTTAGTCTTTTATGACTTGGAAAAGGCATTTGATTCGGTTCCATGACCAGCCATGTGGGCTGTGCTGAAGCGGTTTGGTTGCCCTCAGCGTTTTGTAGATCTAATCAAGGCTCTCCATGATGGCATGACAGGTCAGGTTTGCCATCAGAATAAAATGTCCGATGAATTTCCCATTACCCATGGACTGAAACAAGGATGTGTACTGGCTCCAACGCTTTTTGCGCTGTACTTGAATGCAATGCTTTATGATTCACCCACAAACATCCCAGGTGTGGAGATCAAGTATCGTTTTGATGGAGGGCTTTTCAACCTAACTCGTCTCCGCTCCTTGAGGAAAACTCAGGTTACTAAGGTTACTAACATGTTGTATGCAGATGATGCTGCGTCACCAACTCTCACACCAGAAGAGCTGCAAGAGTCAGTTAACTGTTACAAAAGTGCATGTGATCGCTTTGGTCTTACCATAAATGTCAATAAGACTAAAGTCTTGGCACAACCTTCACCAGGCACACCTCTTCCTCAGTTCAATATCTCCATTTCAAATTTGCCATTAGAACAGGTTGACCACTTCTCGTACCTGGGCAGTACCATCTCTGTGAGCTGTACCTGTGAGCAGGATGTGGATAAGAGAATTGGCGCAGCCCACGCAGCGTATGGACGATTAGCGCACCGGGTCTTCATGAATAAAGATCTGTCTATGAGTACAAAGCTTATGGTGTACAAAGCAGTAGTCATTTCTACATTGTTGTATGGTTGTGAAACGTGGACCCTTTACCGACGTGATCTTAGGAAGCTTGAGCGTTTCCACCTACAAAAACTTCGATCAATCCTGAGGATTAAATGGGAAGACCACATTACCAATATTGCTGTTCTGGAAAAGGCTCAAATCAACAGCATAGAATCATCCATAATAGGTCACCAATTTAGATGGATTGGTCATGTCCATCGGATGGATGATGTGAGATTACCTCGTCAAATGCTATATGGTGAGTTATGCTATGGCACCAGACCTCATGGTGGTCCTAAGAGGCGCTACAAGGACCAATTTAAGCAGACCCTGAAATTGACAGGTCTTGATTCACAAACCTGGGACATGCTGGCTGAAGACCGCTCAACTTGGCGCCGTACCATCTCGGATACTGTAAAGACGTTTGAAAGGGATCGACGCATACATGAAGAGGCCAAGCGTCAAGCTAGGAAACTTCGAGCAGCCCAACCACGTCCTCCTCCAGCAATACTATGCGACTTGTGTGGTCGCTTGTTCCATGCCAGGATTGGACTCTTTAGTCACCGTAAACACATCCACAAACTGGACTGAAGGAAGAAGATTTATACTCGGATTCGAGTTAAAGCCGATGATGACGTACACTAGAATCTATCGGGTACCAACGTCTACCCTTCTAATCAAAATACAATTGGGTACATGTTACTCAGGGCTTCCAGCGACTCACTTTCCTCACTATTATTCACTATTTTCAAAGCAGCCTCACTTTTCTCACTATTTGATAAAATTACTCACTATTCTCACTTTTTTTTCAAAACTGGTCTCATTCTGCATTAAAAATGGTCTCATGCACAATCAGATTGTTAGAAATGACCCAAAATATACCCATGAATGAAAGTTCGTTTTTCTGCCACCGCTGCCGGCAACGAGCCAGGCGGCCAGAACGCATAAAAAGCTTCCATGGTGCAATACCACAGCCGGTGCCGTGCAGCGATCACAAACAGTACTCAGAGATATTATAAACATAGTCGCAATTTGGTTGACATTTTTGGGAGGCTAATTTGTTTTTCAGTTGCACATTCTTAAAAATTTTGTCTATTTCATTACATTTTTGTCGCATTTTTTGGGAGCTATGGTTTGTTTTGGGGAGCTTAGCCACCCAAGACCCCCCCTAATTACCCCTACAGATATCAACAAAAGTTAAAATTATGAACCAGATATAGGCCTACGGCCATAAATGCCAATAATGCTATGAATTTACTCACTTTTTCATACAGAAACAAACCCTTTTTTTTACTTTTTTGAAATAAAACCACTCACTATTTCTCTATTTTTGGACAAGTGAGTGGATGGAAGCCCTGATGTTACTGCTCGGTTCCAAGCTCTGTGAACTTGTGGGATGAAAGGCAGGGTAGGAGCAGGCGAGAATTGTGAAGCCTGTCGACAGCCCGCCGTGTTACCTGACATTCTCGTCTATTCCAATACCGCTAGCATGGGTCTTTTCTGAAACCAGTGTGGCGTTGGGAATGAGTGGGTGAGTCACCGACTAATGTATTTGCTTCTGTTACTACGCAAGGACCGAGAAACCTCATCACCCTTCACCACCACTACTCATAGTCTGCGATGCACATTCCCCTCAGGTCCACGCAGCTTAGACTCCAGCAGTACATGACCCTCATGTCCTTATAAATAGGGAACATAAGTTTCACTTCCATAGATCAAATGACAATTATGATTCTTGAAGCATCAGCTGTTTTCCAATACGCCTCTCCTCTTTTGCGTCGAAATCGTGACACATTAAGCCGTCCAATTATGTCTAGCTCATGTATTGTTAAGGTACCGGCTTCGGTGGCGTAGTCGGTAGCATGCTGAACTGCTGTGCCCAAGATAGTGGGTTCAAACCCGGCCGAAGTCGTCTGATTTTTTAAGAGCGTTAAAAATCCCTCAGTATGCCTTCCTTCGGAGGGGAAGTAAAGCCGGCGGTCCCATGTCATAGATTTATGGCATGTAAAAGATCCTTTCACAGACTAAACTTGTGTAAAGCAAAATTTGTTAGGTTAGATTTCGTCAGAATGCTCTATCAAAGTTCCAACGTTCGCCACTAGGTATCATTGATATCTGGTGGCGAAAGTTGGAACTACTGTACTTGAAATTGAACGGAACTTGTAGCTCACCCTTTAGGGTGTCCGCTGGAAGCAGCTACAGACTCAGGCGAGCCGAACATGTCCTCGGACACTCCCGGCACTAAAAGCCATACGATAAATAAATAAATAAATATTGTTAAGGTTTCAATATCAAGTTTAATAGATAATAAAGAATGATGGTTAATTGTCATTCTTATCAAAAATTGCCTCAATCTTGCTTTGTTCCATCAATACATACCTTACCTTACCCCGTGGCACTACAGTCCATGAAGGACCTTGGCCTGCTCCACCACAGTCTTCCAGCTTTTCCTATCCCGTGCACGCCTCCTCCAAGCTCTGACACGTAGCATCCTGAGATCCTCCTCGACATCGTCCAGCCAGCGCTTTTTCGGTCGCCCCCGTCCTCGCTTTCCAGTGGGCCGCCCATGGAAGACCTGATACACCATCCTTGACTCAGGCATTCGCTCGACATGTCCAAGCCACCGAATCCGGGAACTCTTGACCTCTGCGACGATAGTAGGGTCCCCATACAGATCATAGATCTCCTTGTTGGTGCGGAGGCGCCACACTCCACGATCACACACAGGTCCATAGATCTTACGGAGTACCTTCCTCTCCCACCTGTTCAACAAATCCTCATTCCTCCTAGTCAACACCCATGTCTCACACCCATAGGTGACAACAGGTCGGATGACTGTCTTATAGATAGTTTTCTTACAACTGCGTGATAGAGTTCTTGATCGCAGCAGATGGGAGAGATTGAAGTAGCTTCGGTTCCCGGAGCGCAGTCTCTCATTGATTTCCTCGAGACAGTCAGATCCCTCGGTGATAGTCGATCCAAGGTACTTGAAAGTGCTGGTCTTAGCGAAAGTCTTATTACTATCAATAACAAGCTCCTGGGGTACCTCACCCTGCCTCACGGTGGTCATATACTTTGTCTTCGTGCTATTCACCCTCAGCCCAGCTCCTGAAGCCATCTGGTCTAATTCAACAAATGCCCTCTTCACATCTCCTGATGTCCTTCCCAGCAACGCAACATCATCCGCATATGCAAGACACTGGATTGGCCTATTAAACAGTGTTCCTGCCGCTTCACTCTGATATCCAACAAAACTGCGCATTGTACCCTTATCACTTATAGTGATATTTCGAATAAGCCTTTCCAATACTAGGTTAAACAAAACACAGGAGAGTGGGTCACCTTGCCTCAAGCCTTGGTTGACTCTGAACTCACGAGAATATTCTTGCTGAACTTTTACTTTACACTTAGTGTTCGTAAGTGTCATCCGTACTAGCCTGATGATCTTCTTAGGCACTCCAAGATGGTCCAATGTTTCATACAGAAAACTCCTCTTAATGCTATCGTATGCTTTTTGAAAGTCGATATACAACTGATGGACCGGTATGTTGAATTCATAGCATTTCTCCAGCATGCATCGGATGGTAAATATGTGGTCCGTGGTTGAGCGATTCCTTCTGAAACCACATTGGTAGTCCCCAAGACATTGCTCCGCAAACTCTTGTAGCCTCGCTGCGATGATACTCGTTAGCACCTTGTAACCCATGTTGAGGAGTGAGATACCTCGGTAGTTGTCACATCTCAGCTTCGAGCCCTTCTTGTGCACAGGAAATACGATGGCTATCGCCCACTCATCAGGCATCTTTTCTTCTTCCCAAATTTTCTTGATCACAGTATAGAGCTGTCCATGAAGATAGCTGCCACCTTTCTTCAACATCTCTGCCGTGATCAAGTCTTCGCCCGGCGCCTTGTTGTTCTTTAAATGCTTGATGGCTTCGCTTACTTCAGCCCTGGAAGGCGCCTCGACTAATGGGTCGGGCCCCCCTTGATAGATGTCCTCATCCTGCCCACCCTCACTCTCACTGAGTTCGTTCAGGACATGCTCGAAGTATACAGCCCACCTCTCCAGGATACGTCTTCCTTCCGTCACCAGATTGCCTTCTGAGTCCTCGCACATGGTAGTCCGCGCTAGGAAGCCTCCCTTCTCTCTCTTGATGCACGAATACATTCCTCTCACATCTTTCTTCTCAGCACATTCCTCGATGATTTCGATCTTCTTCTTTTCCCACTGGCGCTTTTTCTTCCGGCAGGTCTTCTTTGCTTCTCGGCGTGCATCAATGAAATCTTGTTTCATGCTCCTGGTTTCTCTCTGCAACGCCTTTTGTCTTGCTTTATTCCGAACAGCCAGAGCTTCTTTGCATTCTTCATCAAACCATCCTTCATTCCTTTGAAATTTCTTGAACCCCAAGGTTTGCTCTGCGGCCAATAATATAGACGTCTTGATGGTTTGCCAGTCTTCAGGATTTCCTTCCTCCATCAATTCTTTGACAGTATTTTCATATTCTTCACCTTTTTCCCCACTCAGTTTGTCCATATCAAACTTCTTCTGTTTACTCCCTTTGACATTCTTTAGTTGGCTAATTCTTTGTCTGTACTTCACACGCACCATAAAATGGTCCGAGTCGACGTCTGCCCCTCTACATGAACGTACATCCAGGATGTCTGTTGCATGCCTCGTGTCTATAAGGACGTGATCAATCTGATTCCGTGTGATGCCGTCCGCTGAGCACCAGGTAGCTTTATGTATGTTCTTATGGGCGAAAAATGTGCTGCTAACTGCCATTCCCTTGCCACATGCGAAGTCCACTAGCCTCATTCCATTATCATTGCTCTCATCGTGTAAGCTTTCTCTTCCGATAGTCGGTTGTAAGTATGCTTCCTTCCCCACCTTGGCATTTAAATCACCCAGGATCACTTTGATGTCATGTGTCGGTGCCTCCTCATATAGAGACTCAAGCTTTTCATAGAAATCATCTTTATCTTCCTCAGAGGAATCTTCCGTAGGGGCATGGGCACATATAAAGGTGATGTTGAAGAACTTGCCCTTCAATCGTAGTGAACACATGCGCTCATTCTTTGGTGTAAATTTTGTCACTGCCCCTATCCATTCCTTCCTCACAGCAAAACCGGTTCCACTTATACTCTTCAAGCCACCACTGTAAAATAGAGTATATTTCCCTCTGGTTATACTTCCAGCCTCCTTCCATCGTACTTCTTGAAGTGCCATGAGAGAGATGTTATATCTCTCAAGCTCGTCTGTTAGATTTGCAAAGGCTCCGATCCGGCGCAGGCTTAGGACGTTCCAGGTTCCAATCCAAAAATCATTTCCATGTCCAGGCAAATGTCGTATTCCATTTATATCCATCCGGTTTTTCTTCTGTAGTGTAGTTTTCGTAGCAGATTAATTTTCTGTGGTGGGGTAGCTAGCCCTACGCACAACCTTCTGGGGGGCTGCCCCTCACAGCTTTCAGGATAGCTGCCCATTGATGTCAGGGTGGGTCCCTTAGCCTTCTGAAGATCCCTCTTCTACCCACAAGGCAGTGGGTTCCGACCGTTTTACCTCGTCTGCAGGTTGCCCCTTCCGCCACCTTTGCCGTACCGGACCACTGATCCTCCGCCTTAGGTACCGTTGGGGACTTCTCCCTCCTCCTTTCTCATCCGGGCTTGGGACCGGCAATGGCGGAGTTCCATCAATACATAGCATCTGTTAATTAACCAACATACATGGGGAACAATACCTCCCATAAAATTACAAGATTCAGTTCTTATATGGCATCTTATTTTAAATTTCACAAATATTTCCACATTAATAATTATCTCCACTATGAACATTACAATTTACAGTGGATTACTTGTACTTTGCAGTACTCATCATAACAACCGTGGCATCGTAAATTAATACAAATATTACACACTCCCTTCTGATCATTCGTGAATGCTCCATTTTGCATTTATTAATTAATTATTTAATTTAGCAATCTCATGTTGCTCTAAAATACATTATTTGAGTTACAATTATAATTTCTCCATTCTTTCCATAATTTCTTTCTTTCATGAAATTAACAAGATCTTGATCGCATCTGTCATAAGTCTTGAATATTCCTCAACATTCCAGAAATGGGCTGTTCTGAAACAGCAACGATGGATCAATCTGAGATACAAACGTGTACGAAAAAATCTTAAGTAATTTACACAGCTAAAATAAACGCTTCCCAAGACGTTTCCTAAAATATCTAAACCTGTCAAGTCATAAAAATCTCCTAATTAAATGAGCTAGATCGAAGAAAACAAATGAGCCGAAAATCTAATATTAACTGTAACAATAATCACTGACTACTGCAAATCTAAATATGAAAATTCGGGTTGGTTCATCAGTTTAGGGGCTGACAACGTGGTCATGTTGCCCCGTGTACTTTGGGTGTGTGTAGAATCTGTCCGATAACCGGTGTTAATTGTGATGGCTGTATTAGTGTGTAGAATCTGTTTTCAATTCAAGTGAGGACTGCAGACATTGAATTATTTCAAGTAGTTCTACTTTTGCTGCCAAACGCCACCATCAACGACTACTAGTTCAGAACTTGGTTACCAGATGCCACCGCAGTTGGCTCCTGGCGACGAACGCTGGAACCTAGGAGCTTTTGTCAAATGTTTAACCTATAGCTCCACACAGGTGTAATTAGTGGAAGGTTCTTTAACATGCCATAAATTTATGACATGGGACCGCCGACTTTACTTCCCCTCCGAAGGAAGGCATACTGAGGGATTTTTAACGCTGTTAAAAATATCTGACGACTTGGGCCGGGTTTAAACCCGCAATCTTGGGCATAGAAGCTCAGCATGCTACCGACTACGCCACCGAGGCTGCCTCTATGAAAATTCTAATAAATCATAAAAATATAAAACATCTCAAATTGGTTCTCAAGTTCTACTGCAAAAAGCTACATAATTTGAGTTGTCTTCTATCTTTCGTAGGCTGGCTGCGTGGCTCAGGGGTAACGTTCTCGCTTGCTGGTCCCAAGGTTGCAGGTTCGTATCCTGGCGCAGTCAGCTGGCATTTGAGGGTGCGCAAATGCGAGGGAGCCGTGTCTGTAGATTTACTGGCACGTTAAAGATCCCCTTCGGGGCAAAATTCCGGCATCCCGGCGTCTCTAAAAGCCAGTGTAGTTAAAAGGGACGTAAAACCAATAACATTATTATTATTATCTTTCGTAGATCTGTGCTTTAGGTGAGAAAATGGCATTGATATTACAATCCATGGCCTCGATGGATCTCCTTCCCCTGTTAAACCGCATGGTTCTTCAAGCTTTGAGCTGCGTCTACCTTTCTTGGTCAAGCAGACCTGTCCTGACGTTTTGGATACTTTCTTTTCCATTCTCATGATTTTGTGGATTAATTTTGCATAGCTTCGGCATTTTTCAAAATTTTGCGAAATCAGATGTTTGTTTACACTGGATTTTTCCATGTTCTCAATGCATCATTCCCTATTCAAATTTACTCCTCCATATTTGCACTCGTGTCCAATTCACATACGATTTCCGAAACTGTAGCAGTATATTCCATTTTCAATTGAAGTTTCATAAGTGTTTCTATGAATCTCCCTCGTCTGGTTCCTCGGTAACAGTATGTGTCGTATGGCATGACATTCACTTCATAAGTCCGTAAATTCTCTACTGGCGAATACTTTACTGAAAATGCCTCTTATAACAGCCGTGTCCAAATAATTTGTAATTGGCGAATGATGAAATAATGTTCCAATTTCAGTTTACGATTATTACTGCTCATATATAATTTTCCCAAAAGAAACTCTCAACCTTATTGCTGAAGGCTATGGTAGAGGACTAGAGCTTCTAACTGCATTATTCAACGCAATACAGTAGAACGTCGTTTATCCGGACGTCAAACAACCGGAACGTCAATTATCCTGACGAGCAAAAAAAAAAAGAACGAAGCAGCGCTCGCTCACTACAGTAGTGAGTCTGTTGTCGTTTTCAATTGTTGTCTCTTATGTCACCTTTCGTTTGTTTACTCTATAATGTTCCAATGTGTTACAGTATGTGAATGTGTGTACTGGACTGTATTACGTTGTGAAAATGGCTTCTACGAGTGACAAAAAAGAAAAACAAAATCGCAATGTTTTTTTATCCATTGAGAAAAAGGTGGATATCATTAATAAACTGGATAAAGGTGAGAGTGTGCAGTGTCTAATGAAAACTTGGTGTTAGAAAATCCACAATTTATGATTTGAAGAAAGGAAAGTTGAAATTCTGAATTATGCATCACAGTTACCGTATTTACTCGAATACGACCCGCCCCCGAATAAGACCCGCACCCTGATTTTGAAGAACAAAATTTAAAAAAAATACTCAAAATTATGTACAATCGTAACTAAATAAACAGAATAGCATTTATCCAAAATAGTTTCCAACAGTTTTGAAGTCGTCCTAAAATAACACACATCAAACGATTAAAAATACAAATAAAAGTACACAAACACTTCATTCATCGTCATCAGAAGTACCAACTTCGGAACTTTTATCACCATCCCACTAAATGTCGTCATCACTGACATCCATAGCATTCGAAATACTACATTTCTTGATGCTCTTCCGTATGAGATCTCCCGAGATACGATTCCATGCCGTCAAAATACACGAACATAGCAGCTGAACTTCCGGGCGCTGAATACGACTGGTTGGAGTCAGTGTGTGCTTATCGGCCGCCATCTGCTCCGTATACAGCTGTTTCAAGGCTGCTTTGAACGGGCGGTTCACGCAGACATCCAGTGGTTGTAGCATAGACGTCATCCCGCTCAATCACGAATACATGACTCGTCAATATCATACAGTGCACTCTCGTTAATTCGCGGTAATTAATGCACGAACTTCCGCGAATTATCCGCAGTTATTTTTGTTAAGCCTAGGAAAAACAAAACTATTGGTTAAAATATTGAAATAGGCTTGAACACGCGAAATAATAATTTTAACTCCTGATTGTAGTGTCTTACACGACATGCTAGGCTACTGGTAGGCCTATGTGGATTATGCCTACATTAATATATTTAAAAAAAGCCGTCATTACTTTTTGTTTCTTAGATCGTTTATTCTATTTTTCGATTGCACATTTCCAAAGAAAATATTATATGAAAACGAAAATTCATCTCGTTTTTCTATATAAAAGATAAGTGTGACTAGAGACACTAGCTTGACTGTGGGAAAATTTCGGGATTTCCGTTGCATCACTCTCGCACTCGAAATCTACTGGATTTCAGTTTTTCTCACCAACAGTCAAATGCCATGCTATTTCTTCTTTGCTTTTCTGTAGTAAATCATAATCGTCTTTATAGACGTCTAACTTGCCCGTTCGAAATATCGTCGTTACAAAAGTTGGCAAGCGCTTGCTTTTGTACGAGCGGAGTAGCGGTACTTTCGTCCCGACTAGTTGACTGCATGAAGAGCATCGAACAAACACGCTCTCGATGTCTTGCGCCATTACGCAACAATCGCTGTTTACAATACACTGTCCGCACATCCACCCTTCACAACTCACAGATCAGCGACCTTGGAGCGTGGCTGTTGGGAAAGGGAGGGTAGGTTCCGAGTGAAAGTGCATTCCTCTTGTATTGTTTGGGCTTCAAAGACAAAGGAAATCTGTGCTATACCACTCGCGGCAACATGCGCGTAAGTTTCGAAGATTGCGCAATTAGGCCTACTGTTGCATCGCAGAGAAATGCAGTTCAGTCTTCCCTAGTCTCAATGATTTCGTCTTTACGCATTGCGTCGCCACAAAATTCTTTTAAACGACAGAGAGATTGCTTAACTTAGCGTGATGATTAGTTGCTGTGAGAATTCCCAATTTAAAAAATACTCATGGAGACCCGCGAATTAACCGCAAAACGAATTATCCACACGCGAATTATCAGGAGTGCACTGTATTTCCTGCCGGGCACGATTTCCAATAACTTCAGCTTCCCTCACAACTTTCAGCTTCTCACTCACATTAAACGACCGCAAACTCTTCCTACAACTCATGTTTACACTCGGAAAACGTGCGCGAGGAAGTATGACGCCGCCTGCTTATGGTAAAACAAAGTGATAGCCGGAAGAAGGCTAGCACCATCTAGCGGATACTCGCAACACCCGATATCGCGCGTGGCGGGCAATTTAAATCTTTAAAATCAGGATGACTCAAATAAGACCCGCACCCCAAATTTTCACGTCCGATTTTGTTTAAAAATGTGCGGGTGGTATTCGAGTATATACGGTAAATAGGGAAGAAGGGTCTAAAAAGAGTGGAGCCATGAGATCAGCTAGGAGATCCCATTTCTAGTCCTTTGTTATGTGAGAAGCTTGGAAGTTATTACCATAATGTACTGTGCATGTTTTTTCCGATGAAATAAACGCATGTTTGATTATCTAGAAAAATTGTTATCCGGAGGACTTTCGGTCCCAATTAGTCCGGATAAACGACGCTCTACTGTATATAAATATGGTCGAATTCCGTCAGAATGGCTAAGATCTTCTATTGTCACCATACCTAAAAAGGCTTGTGCATCACATTGTGATGATTATCGTATGATCATCCGCACTCGAATCCTGTCCTTTTATATGGTTTCGAAGGGTGGACGCTCAGCCTATTACTGGAGAAGCGGATGTACTTGTACAGAATATCTTGGGTAGAAAGGAAAACAAACGAAGAACTCCTCAACATCTTGAACAAGAAGAAAGCTTCTAACAACCATCAAGGAGCGTATGCTCAGCTACCTCTGGCACATCATGAGAGGTGAACTTCTCCGGCCGATCATTCAAGGAAATACATACGTCGATAGAAATCGTCTGTGCTGCCGTTTCGCCTGTAATGATAATCAAATGGATCGCCAACCTTCGGAGGGAGACGGCGTCATAAGAAGAAAAGAAATATATGTATTGTCCGTTGAGCCATTATATATTTAAACACAAAATGTGCTAAATGTTCCTGCATAACTCAACAAATTGAAAGTGTTTTGCCCGGCGCATCATTGGGCTCTTCAGTTGGTAAAAGTACACCTCACCGAGACTCTGGCTAGCACACACTGAGAAGGCCATTGCAAGACGTATTTGATACATGTGTACCCACATCACGAGCAAAGCCAGTGCATTACGGGAGTCAAAGCTCCTCTCCAAAGCATTGATAACCTTACCTTGGCATGAATAATTTTCACAAAAGAAAAAAATATATATATGGAAAATATCATATGCACTCTATTTCACTGTTAAACAAAGCCTGTCTCTAAGCTGTAATACGAGGCACGTCCAGAAAGTTAGTTCCGTTTGGTAATAAAATTAAATTGTGTACAGATACAGAAAAATTATTTATTGCACAACATTCTACACCTCTTAAACTACTTTTCCAAATAACTGCCGAACTTTTACTGGCATTTGTCATAGCGTGGCACAAGTTTTTGGATACCTTCTTCATAGAAGGACAACAAACACTGCGCGATGTTATTGTTCGTTTTTGCGGTGCTATCCTTTCTTCACTGACCTGACACTGAATTACCTTCAATAAGTAGTTATTAAATTTTATGTAAATCGATCCATTAGTGTCCAAGATACAATTGTTAGCTGTGCAAGGGGAACAAGGATAACATATTCTTCTAGGAATTGTTAAGGATGACCTTGCCGTTATCATCTAGAGCTTGTCTTTGAAAGTGATGAATATTTCAAGCATGTGAAGCATTTTGCCCATGATGTTTGCTAGATAGTATCTGATTAATAAAGGCAAGTTTTTATTATCAGTGAATCTATTAACTCATTGAATGTGGTGGCTATTGATACGTTTTATTTTGCAGGTAGTGCAGCTCCAATAATGCGGATCCCCATTCCTGGATCCAAAATAACCTCTTTGGTGTGGGGACCGTCGGATGAGTTTGTGGTCACAGGACACGAGGATGGAGAATTGAATCAATGGGATATCAGGGTAAGTGGACTGTGACCAAAATGTGTCTGATTGTGTAGCACACGAGATTCAGAAATGATTAAGATTATGGCATTAGAGATGTCATTGGCATCGATGGCTTATGCTAGATAGTATCTGATCTGAATGAAACCCATATGTTCGTCTAATACCAAAATCCATATTTGATTTATTTTCTGTAGAAATGCTTTCCTTCCCTGAGCCAACCTACTTTCTATCTCCCCTTTGCTTCGTCCATTACAGATTATTTTACTTCCTAAGTAGCAGAAATATCCTACTTGCATTAGGTTTTCACCTGCTAATTTGACATCAATAGGGGTTTCTGATTTAAAGCAAACGGGAAGGAAGCTTGCCATCTCACAATAATGAGCCATGGCACGAGATATGTCACGTGCATTGACCGGTACTTGGTGTCAGTCCCATTATTCCATCCACAGAGTGTCGGAAGATAAGCACAGCACAGCAAACGAGCCATAAAATCAAATGATATCTCAAATATGCAACAATAAAATAACAAAGATGGAGAATTAGCTTTCACGGCCAAGGAATTAAAACTCTGCAATATTTCTAGGTCTATGCCGTGTCTTAGGCGAAAAGTGCTTGTCAGGTAAATTGACATAACCAAGGAAGGAATGACTTTCTAATAATTGTATTTTATAAAGTCGGATCCTAAACGTCAGGAAGTTTTAATGTCCTTTATTGTTTGTAAATATCACATCTCATGAGCAGGACATGTCCAGTGTCTTATGTGAGAAGATTCCAGACCGGCTAAAGTCTAAAGTTCATTGTTCTGTGGTCCGTCAGCCATTAGGACACAGCAGGTGTGTGTATCAGTACGTGCTCGGTCAGAGGTAAGATTAGCATCACTTACATCGTATACAAATCTGAAAATTGATATTTTTTCATATTTTATCCATTGGAACTCCCCTATGGAGTAGAAAGGCTGCATATACTCAATTATCCCGAGCACTAGGATGCTGTCCCTGGCAAGGTACTGCAGCTCCTCTGGTACTCACCAGTATCTACAAACTGTCGAACCTTAGCATGTTTAGTTTGCTCTGTTGTATGTTCCATCTATTATATTATTGCATAACATTTATGCCACATTTGGATTTAATATTGTTGTTTATTTTGGAGCGAAGGCTTGCTGCACCATGTACAATTTCACCTGGAGTGAATGTGAAGGACACTCTATTGCTGCTCTTGATTTAGTCTTCAAGAACCTTTACATTGATTATGTCTCTAGATTCTGGTTTCCTGTACCGTACAGGTATCGATTCGAAGCCTCTGATAATTCCTGTCGTAGATCCAACATTTAACTCCTGTGAAGGTTTCTGACTTCTTAAATCCATTTTACAATAGTTTAGAGGCAGTTAGCCGATAAAGCCCTTGGCATTGCAGCGCATGCAGGGTAATGTGTTCGGCTGTAGATGATAGGAGTGCTATTGGGTGCTGTGTGTATTCTCGAGAGAAGGAAACATCCAGACAAGAGAAACTTCAATGACGACTGTTACAAATTCCATGGCTATTTCCTTGCACAGGCTACATCCACCCTTAATGTGGGGTAGTTGGTAGCGCGCTGAGCTTCTATGCCCAAGGTCGCTGGCTCAAAGCTGTCCGAAGTCGTTGGATTTTTTAAAAGCGTTAAAAATTCCTCGGTATGCCTTCCTTTGGAGGGGAAGTAAATCCAGCGGGCCCATGTTATATATATATATATATATATATATATATATGGCTTGGAAAAGAACCTTCCACTAACTACACTTGTGTGAAGTCAAAGTTTGTAGGTTAGGTTTGATTAATGCTCTTAAGTTCCAACGTTCGTCTCCGGGCGCTGTTTGCGATGGCATCTAGTAGTAGCCAAGTTCACAGGTAGGTGTCTTGGCTGGTAGCATTTGGTAGCGAAAGTAGGAACTCCTGCAGTCCTTAGGCTACTTGAATTAACAACGGTTATCAGACATGACGCAGTCCCTAAACTAAGGAACCAAGGATATTAGTAAAGCATATTCCTCTCTTTCAGGTGGGCAAGAAACTGGCTTCCAATAATGATCACAATAAATCAATAAATGACATGCAATTAAACAAATATGGCACTATGTTCATTACTGCTTCCAAGGATAATACTGCCAAGCTGTTTGATGTCGACACCCTCATGTGCCTCAAGAGCTATAAAACAGAGAGACCTGTTAACAGTGCAGCAATCTCACCCATCTTTGATCATGTAAGTACCTTCACTGCATAAGTCTGCCGCTCTTCTCAGTAGTTTCTGACTAAGAATAAAGTAGCTAGTGGCTGTCGAGATGTCCAACACGCAGGCGAGATGTTTTAAATTATACTTAATTTCAACTGTAGACTATATCGTGGCGCAGCCAGTTGAGGTAGATTTACTGGCACATTAAAGTTCCCCTTTGGGCACCCCCGCGACGTGTCTAAAAGCCGCATTAGTTAAAAGGGATGTAAAACTAACATTATTGTTGTTGTTGCTGTTAAATTTAACGTACCTGGGACATTTTTGGATGTGTGTGGAATTTTGTGTGATAACCTGTGGTATTGTGTTGGCTTTACTAGGGTGTGTATTTGTAAATTGGGGATATGATTGGGAAGGAGGATCTTTGGGTGTGGCGAACCCATCGTACAAATAGCCTAAATATGATAGTGTGTGTGTGTCGAGGCCTTCAATGGAGGTCCTTGATTCACGTCCCGACCCAGACCACTGGAACCGGGAAATGAAGAAGAAGAAGACTATATGCTAAAATATGCTTAACATGAGTGGTCGACAGGGTTCTAACACAGTTACATATTTTAGGTTGTTTTTCTTATTTCCCCACTATAACAAGTAGTGTTTTTGTATTCACTTACAAGCGAGTGTAAATACATGTAACCAACCATAACAAGCAAGTGTCTAGTTGACCCCAGTACTGTGAGGACAAGGGATCGAATCCCACCTAAAGAGTACTTTATCTTTACCAGTAGGTAATACATGTAACCAACCATAACAAGCAAGTGTCTAGTTGACCCCAGTACTGTGAGGACAAGGGATCGAATCCCACCTAAAGAGTACTTTTTTTACTTCGTATGTTTCAATTTTGTTTGCTCAGGCAGTGGTTGTTATGAACGTCATCATCATTCATTTCATCATAATTATTAATGTAATTTTTCAAGTCCTCGTACTGCAGCTCGTTCACAACATTTTACTCGTATAAATATGTTTCTCTTCACGTGGGCGACCCATAGACGTTTAGTTTATATTTCGGTTTCTTTTACATACCGGTATTGCCATCAAACATTATGATAGATAATAAGTTTATCACAGCGGTGAATAATTTCTGTTTGTTGGGATGAACCATTAGTAGTAGTGGCTCATGCAGTCCAGAGATTCGCCAAAGACTTGCGCTAGGAAGAGCAGCTTTTCAAGGCCTGGATAAGATCTTCAAGTGTTCAGATTTATCTACTAAAATTAGAATGGTTAAGGCACTAGTCCTTCCCATAGCTACATATGGTTGCGAAAGCTGGACCACAAGGAAACTAGATAGGAAGTATATTGGTGCTTTTGAGCTCTGGTGTTGGAGAAGGATACTGCGTATTCCTTGGACAGCCAACAAGACAAATGTATGGGTGATTCAAAAAATCAAACCAGATCTGTCTCTTGAAGCATTGATAACAAGATTACAGCTGTCACATTTTAGACACATTATGAGACATTCTGATTAGTTGAAAAAGACAATTATGCCTGGAAAGGTGGAAGGGTCTGGAGACGAGGGCGGCCAGCATTGAGATGGATCGACTCCATCAAATCCAACATGAATGTCAGTGAAGGATCTGAAGTATATGGCTGAAGACCGAATCTATGGAGACAGTCCATCTTAGGAGTCGACGCCGACTTGATGGCACCTGATCATCATCATTGCCACTAACTACCGTAGTTCCGCCGCTTGAAACCTCGATAACAACTAGCGTAATACAGTACTGTCCTTCATCCATTTTGCTGAACTATGATAGGCGTAGTGTAAGCCTTCGTAGCTTAGGCGGCAGCACGCCGGCCTCTCACCGCTGGGTCCGTGGTTCAAATCCCGGTCACTCCATGTGAGATCTGTGCTGGACAAAACAGAGGCAGACAGGTTTTTCTCCGGGTACTCCGGTTTTCCCTGTCCCAAATTTCATTCCAGCAACACTCTCCACTATCATTTCATTTCATCTGTGATTCATTTAATCATTGCCCCAGAGGAGTGCGTCAGGCCTCGGCAGCCGGCACAGTTCATATCCTCGCCGCTAGATGGGGGCTTCATTCATTCCATTCCTGACCCGGTCGGAGACTGGAAGCAGGCTGTGGATTTTCATTTTCATGATAGGCGTAGTGTAATGGTGTGATTATTGCTTTGTATAAGTTTTATAAAATATCTTTGATAGTGTACCTGTAGGTAGAGCCCTGCGCGGATAGTCAAAACGTTATCCGCATCCTCCCCGCATCCGCACGACTTTTATCCACACGTTTGTTATCCGAATCTACTGGCATTACAATTATATTTTCAATGTGTTGCTTTATACTTTATCTTTTAGACATTTGAGAAGAAAGTCGAACCCATAGGCTATGTACTGAAGTCATGTGCTATGTCAAAAATGAATGTTACACAGCCAGAATTGCAACCCTTTTCAGTTGGGAGTGTTGATTGTGCTTAATGCCATAATTTGAATGGGATTAGCGTAAATCATGTTACATTTGTCATAAACATCCGGGCCCTAGTAAGGGAGGGGGGGATTGTGCGCACTTAAGCAAGAATCGTCTTGTGATGATGAAATAATAGATAACACAACTGCAGTTATGAATAAGGGAGTCTGAGTAACTCTATATTCGATATGCAGAAACAAATTTAATTCAAAAATAAATTTGGTGGACTAGAATTTGAAATCTCGCAAATGTGCATTTGCGCACGAATACCCACCCTGAAGGGTAATCATGCGCATGGGATGAATGTTGGCAAGCCATAATAATACAATGTGAATTGGCTGAAACTTGCACTGAGCATTAACATTAGAATATTCAAATGCATTTTACAATAGCATAACAATGCAATGATACTAAAATTCTGCAGTTTTGGATATTAGAATATCGTGTTTGCTCGCGTATATCTCGCACCCCATTTCTTTATTTGAAATTTCAGGGGGGAAAAAAGTACTCGCATATATCTCGCATTCATTACTGACGCCGTCATATAAATGACCGTAATAACCTTGAGGTAGAAACACGTTCGATTTAGCGCGCCACAACAGTCGTCATTGTTCAGGAACTTTCCCGAGGCGATACTAACAGGAAGAGCGAGCAACAATGAGTTGATCCGAACTTTTCCAATACGACCCGATTAGGGATCGAGGTGCCGCGTGCAAGCATACGGCGCAATGTGAGTGTTAGCACGCTGTACATCGTTAGTCTTCGCCCACGGTTGGCTAAATTCGCTGCCTTGAGACACGTTCGAATTAGCGCGCCACAACAGTCGCGCAAGTAGGCCTACTGTTACATCGCAGAGAAACTCAGTTCAGTCTTCTCGAATCTCAATGATTTCGTCCTTACGCATTGCGTCGCATCAGAGCTCGGCCGCGTGCAAGCATACGGCGCAGCGTGAGTGTTAGCACGCTATACATCGTTAGTCTTCAGCCGTGGTTGGCTAAATTCGCCGTCTTGAGACACGTTCGATTTAGCGATTAGCGCGCCACAACAGTTGCGCAAGTAGGCCTACTGTTACATCGCAGAGAAACGCAGTTCAGTCTTCTCGAATCTCAATGATTTCGTCTTTACGCATTGCATCACATCAGTGCTCAGCCGCGTGCATGCATACGACGCAGCGTGAGTGTTAACACACTGTACATCGTTAGTATTCGGCCGCGGTTGGCTAAATTCGAGCTCGCTCGTGCATGTAGCGAGGAAGATGATCGATCATATCGATCGCTAAGCGTCTGCGCTCTAACTTCCTTTTCTGCCTTGAATCATCCCTAACAAGCGTATGACGTCTTTTTCATAGGTTCTTAATGTCCCATAACCATAACGAATTTCTATTCGATCGTATCGATGGTGTCGACGGGCATTGTTGTGAAGAGCTTCTTGAAGACGG
Source organism: Meconema thalassinum (assembly GCA_946902985.2). Classification (NCBI taxonomy): domain Eukaryota; kingdom Metazoa; phylum Arthropoda; class Insecta; order Orthoptera; family Tettigoniidae; genus Meconema; species Meconema thalassinum. Next base: position 2,596,108 of record OX336392.1, on the reverse strand, counting down.
GCATCGCAAATGCATTGGACGGAAGTCAGGATGAAGCAGTATGGGATGATGACTAGAATGATGCACGCGAGAGTATTTTCGGAGATTGGCAGCAGTGACAATGAATAGAGCGAGTACCGTATGCCAGTTGCCTTGTTTCATTAATGCAAATTTTGTATATTTTCACACATATTTTCGGTCAAAAAAGTGCGAGATATACAGTAAAATATCTTTGTTTTGTCGGCATTAAAGGAGGCAATCCTATTTAGGCTTGTTCCTTCAGGTTGTCTCAACGTTAATGCAGGATATCTCTTCAAGAACTCGCACAACCAATCTTTGCCTGCTAGACTTTAACTTTATGGAAATTACGGGGAATCTTATTCTCCTCTGCAAACTTGAACTCTAACCGTCTGACAAGCTTGGTGGGCGTTAAGCCGTAAAATAATGTTGCCAATGTCAAAAGATATTCGGATAATTATGACTCCATTTCATCGGTAAAATCAGCTTTACGGACTAGACAAGGTGGAGCAAGACAATTTTGCAGCAACTGCTTTCGTAGGATTGACTGGGGAATGTTGAAACGTCTCCCCACTTCCCTTATTTTCCTCCCATCATCCCTAATTGCACGTAGAGCTTTCTGCACATTTTCTGCTGGGTAGGAGTTTTTCTCAGTTTTCCGCGTAGTCTATAATTTCTTGCCATCTGAGAACAAACACGAAATATTTTGCCATTAATGTTGCATTATATTTACTTGTATCATATATGTTCTGCGCACAATTACCCCACTCTGCTTTTAAAACGTAACTCACTGAATCCCGGTAAACTAATCTATTATATTGAAAAATAAATAAATGCGAAACCACTGTGAACACTTGGCATTTAAAACTACATTTAATTTTAAATAATTGAATCACAATTGTTGGCTTATAGCAACTGGCATCATGCTGACTGTCCCTTTCCCTATCTGATGTGATAGGTACGATGACAGCTTAAGGGTAGCAGTGAACTGAGTTGCTAGTTGTACTACCAACTCGAAAAACATAGATGCGCACGATTACCCGCTGCGCACAATTACCCAACTTTTCCCATAATTTTCAACAAGTTCGGATTGCATTCTAAAAACTATCCGCAAATTTACTCCAAACATTATCCGCGGCTTATCCGCACAGCCCTGTAAAGTATATCCGCGCAGGGCTTTACCTGTAGGGTTCTAACACGCCCTCGTCGTGTTCCGGCTAATGTATGATTGTTTGGCATACATTTCAACAAGGCCGGTGGCCTTGAAAATGCTGGGCAGTAAGCTCCATAGTGGCGTTAGGGTGGCAAATGGTACTTGCCCGATTCCCAGTGTCGGGAAATGGTAATTCATGGATTGCACCACCTTCTAAAAGAGTATCTTATACTCTAATTTGTATTCTTTGTTTTAACATTAAAGTACCATTGTTGGATTGCCGACTGTATTCACATCATTTGCACAACGTTTGGTGCCGAAAATCTCGGGAGGAATTGAACTTGTGTGACTTACTACACATGTGATCATTAGAGCCCAGCACAATAAGCAAGCATATAAGTATGAAAAATGAAACAAATACAAAACTAAAATTAAATCATAAATATATTGTTTCATAGAATTTGTAAACGGGGAAGGTCATCTCGAGATTTTCTTGTGTGAAGCTCCTGAGTTTGTCAGTTAAGAATGTTTTTAACCTGCACGTTGTGCCGCAGGGTTTAGTTCTGAGATCATCCCTTCCTTGCAAGCTCAAGTCCAGCGGCGATGGTGGAGGCAGGTTTTCGGGTTGAAACTGGAAGCAGATGTGTGATAGTCGTGACTACTCAGGAGTTCGGTCCTACATCTGAGTTTGGGCAGGCCTATTTAGGATCGCCGCTGCCCACCCCAAAGGGGGAAGGCCCTAGAAAATGTGGGCTAAACATCGATAGTCACACCTTCAGCCGGCAGGGAGGCCGCACCCAGCAGGTCACCCCTTTTGCGGTCGAAAAACGAAAACTAATAATATCCAAACTTTAGTTACAGGATCCTGGAATGTTCGAACGTTAACACGATTTGAAGGACAATAACAGGCCTGAGAGAAGAACAGCGCTCGTCACCCATGAGCTTGGTCGAATGAACATAGATATTGCTGCCTTGAGTGAAACGGATTGTCCAGCGAAGGTAAAATTACAGAGTTCAGTTCAGGTTACACCATATTCTGGAAGGGAAAAGATGAGGGAGAGCGCCATATTCATGGTGTTGGTTTCGCTATAAAGAGCACACTGGTGAATGATCACCAGCTAACTCCAACTGCTGTCAGCGAAAGAATTATGACCCTCCGAATCCCACTCTCCAGGGGTCACTTCATGACTCTTATCTCTGCTTATGCTCCCACTTTGGGTGCTGATATAGAAGTTAAAGACCAATTCTACAACCTGCAGAGCACAATCATCACCAAAGTACCATCTAGAGACAAACTCTTAATGCTTGCCGATTTCAACGCCAGAGTTGGTAAAGATCATCAATTATGGAACAATGTGATGGGAAAACAAGGACTTGGCAACTGCAATGCCAATGGTCTATTACTAGGGATAGGAATTTTTCGGTGATTTCAGAGTGAAGAAAGCGGTATTTTAAAGTGGCAAATTCGGTGTTTTCAAGTGCACTTTTCGGTACTTTCAAAATGTTAAATTTTAGGCGGTATTTTTTAAATATGGATAACATAACGCATTTCAGTCATCCTTCAAAGTATACCTCAGTGAAGAGATCCAAATTCTCTTGTGACAAACGGTAATACGTATCACTTAACGTGCTAGTGTAAGCTGAAAAACCAAAGTTTCACAGTTAGCGTTTGAACAGGGTATCAAAATGGTTTTCAGCACAGATTCTGAGAACTTTGGAAATACAAATGTCATTCCTTGCAAACTCGAACAATGTCTGTCTTGGTCCTGTCGTGCATCTGCCTCTTGATTAAAGTTTGCAGTTCGTTGTATCCTCTAATGACCTCACTTTTTTCCAGTGTTCCACAGAATGACAACTTCTTAATTTTCTTTGCAAGGTCCTCATTGATGTTCATTGGCACTATTTCTGCTGGATCAAACGCACACATTCGTTGCCAGGGTCAACGGATCTCAGGCTGATTAATATTCTAAGAGCATGGGACCCAGCGTTTACTAAAACTGGATGTATTTTCTCTCCTTTTAACTCATTTCCACAACTCTCCAACAGCTCCTTAATGTTTGTACCGTAATTTCCAGAAACAGCAAGTTTAAAGGCTTGCTGAATTCTCCGTAGATGTCCATCTAGAAGGTGAACAGTCTGATAAGACTGGGATGAGTTTAGTGATGTCTGTGCCAAATTCTTTGAATCTCAAGTATTTCGTCATTTGAAACATTGTTCAGGAAATCAACACCACAGTTATCAGTCCCTACTACTTCATTCATAAATTGCACGATATCTTTCAAGTACTCTTGACAGGTACACTACAGAATGAAACCAAGAAGACCGCCTGGTTAAGACTGGTTCAGGAAACAGTGGCACATTTGGATATGGATACTTGCCATCTAGATATTCATGTCTGAAAGGTGCACTATATGACGCCACACGTCGAGTAGTTACTAGTATGAAGGGGGAGGTGACCTTGCTGTTCTGGTCCTTAAAACCTCAATAAGTTAGTAACTTACCAGGATGAGATTGATAAAGATCGCTGTATGCAGAAAGCGAGGTCCGCTATCTACCGTTTAAGTTTCCGATCATTCCGTGTTTGTTGGATGCTCTGCATGCAGTCAAGTCATGAGAGAAAATTACCGCTACTACACTCGCACAAAAACAAGCCTTTGTGAGCTTCTGTGACGACGATATTTCAAATGGGCAAGGTGGTCTCACTACGATGCCATTAGGGCAAAACCTGGATGAATGCCAAGATACAGTGACATTCAGTAGTTAGACTTCGATAAAGACAATCATGGTTTCAGACATGAAAGCGATGAGGATATTGTACGGAATTTGACTGTCAGTGAGGTAAACTGAGATCCAGTACATGTCAAGTGAAGGAGTGATGCAACGGAAATCCCGAAAGTTCCCACAGTCAAGCTAGTGTGTCTCTAGTCACACTTATCTCTTATATAGAAAATCGAGATGAATTTTCGTTCTCATATATTGTTTTCTTCAGAATTGTACAATCTAAAACTAGAAAAAATAAACTATCTCTTAGTTTTTAATATTGGTGTAGGCCTAATCTTCGTAGTGTGTCTTACAATACTATGTTATAATAGTACATTATGCAACTAGCCTATAATGGCAATAATTAAGACACGAGTAAGTTTATAAAACGAGCGTATGCGAGTCATAATTTCCATACGAGTGTCTTAATTACCATTATAGGCGAGTTGCATACGACTTTATGTTCGACGATAATTATTATAACTATTTCATGTTCGAACATAAATATTCATAAATATCTGTAGAGATTTCACCAGTTTTATGTACTGAACAGAGCGCATGAGACGCAGAGAATGCCTTGTATTTGACCATGGCTTCCTCAATTACCCTACTATGATACTAGGCCAGGCAGTGACATTTAAATTAGAAGGCCGTGGAACTCAAGTGCATCTAATTATCTAATTGGTCAAACAACTGTTTCTTGAGCTCTGATTGGTGGGAGGAACTGTTTCATAATGCAAAATAGTGTTATAATGAGCCTCATTATAGTACCGTTTTCTGACATATAATAGTCAGGGTCGAACATAAAGTATTATAATTATTTTTTTATTTCAATATTTTAACCAATAGTTTTCTTTTTGCCTGGCTTAAAAACATTATTGCAGATAATTCGCGGCTTTCAAAAAATCGCGGAAATTTGTGCATTAATTGCCGCGAATTATCGGAAGAGCACTATAAAGGAAAAAAACGAAAAAAGCTACAATTCGCGTTTTCATGCGAAATTCGCGAAAATTCGCGTTTTATGCTAAATTCGCGAAAGTTCGCGAGCTCAAAAACATTTATTTTTGCCATTTTTAGGGTTATTATAACACATTATCACCTGTATGACTTCTTTTAAAAATTCGCGATCGCGAATTTTTCCTATCCCTATCTATTACTCCTTGGTCTATGTGCTGAACATGAACTCTTTATTACCAATACTCAGTTCCACATGCCAAATCGCTACAAAACCACTTGGATGCATCCTCGCTCGAAGCACTGGCACATCCTTGACCATATCATCACCACGCAATGTGATAAAAAGGACATCCTTGTCACCAGGACCGCAAGAAGTGTCGATGACTGTTGAACAGATCATAAGCTCCTTTTTTGCCGGTTGAGGATCTCAATCTGCCACAAACCAAAACGATCCACCCACAACCTGTCCAGACGGAAAATTGACACTTTTAAACTCCAAGTAAAATCAATTGCTACAGATTAAAGAAATTAAATCGCAAATAAGCTGGCTAGTCATCCAGTTAGCACGAATAGTGTAGTCCAGGAATGGACAACGCTTCAGAAGGTCATCACTGAGTCAGCTGAGGAAACAATTGGTTTTTTTAAGAACAAAAGACAAGACAGGTTTGATGAAAATAATGATGAAATTATGTGTCTCATCAATGCCAAACGGGAAGCCCATCGATCCTTTCTTCAAGATCCGTCTTCCAGTGTGAAAAATCACAATTCGCGCAACTTAAGGGGAAATGTCAGGCACAAATCAGGGAAATAAAGAACACCTGGTGGCAGTGAAAAGCTGAAGAACTGCAAAGACTATCTGTTGTCCGTGACCTGCAAAACTTCTATGCAGGCATAAAGGAGGTATATGGCCCAATCCGATCTTCATCAGGTACACTGAAAACTGCTGACAATTCCGCCATTTAACTGATCAAGGACAAATTTTGGAGCGTTGGGTGGAACATTTCTCTGCACTTCTAAATCGTGCCTCCGATGTTGCCGAGGACTTTCTTCGCAACATCCCTCAGCAGCCCCAACAACCATGGATCGCAGTTCCACCGACATTCCGAGATTTCAACAAAGCGCTCAATCGACTAAAGCCGAGAAAGGCTCCTGGTCCTGATAACATTCCTCTGGAGTTGTTACAAAGTGGAGGTATGGGTTTGAAGACTGGACTTTTTACACTTATCCTCCTAATTTGGGAAACTCGAGAAGTACCTGGCGACTTGAAGAATGCTACTATCATCACGATCTTCAAGAAAGGCGATCATAGTGTGTGTGGGAACTACCGCGGTATATCACTATTATCCATTGCAGGTAAAGTTCTCGCAAGAATTCTACTAAGCCGGCTCCAACGTATCTTGGACAGGATTTTGCCAGAGTCTCAATGTGGTTTCCGAACCTCCAGGGGCACAGCAGACATGATATTCTGTGCCAGACAACTCCAGGAAAGGTGCAGAGAGCAACAGGAGCCTATGTATTTAGTTTTCTATGGCCTGGAAAATGCCTTTGATTCAGTACCAAGATCTGCTATGTGGAAAGTATTAGCGCACTTTGGATGTCCAGATCGCTATGTGGAATTCGTTCAAGCTCTTCATGATGGAATGTCTGGGAAGATTCTTCACGGTAACTCGGTATCCGATCCGTTTCCAATCACTCATAGTTTGAAACAAGGCTGCGTGCTTGCTCAACACCCTTTGCATTGTACATGGCTGCCATGATGTATGAATCATCTTCCAACAACCCAGGCATAGAGATTAAGTTTCGCTTCGATGGGGGTCATTTCAAACGGGCAAGACTTTGTTCACGGAGGCATACCCAAGTTACCCGGGTGACAGAACTGCATTATGCCGATGACACCGCATCTCCTGCTCCGACACCTGCAGAACTTCAACAATCGGTCCATCGCTTTAGCACTGCATGTGATCACTTTGGTCTTACCATCAATGCAAAGAAAACTAAGGTACTTGCACAACCTGCCCCAGGATTACCTCTTCTTGAGTTTAATATCTCCATCTTAGACTCAACACTGGAGCAGGTTGGTCATTTTTCATATCTTGGTAGCATCTTTTCTAAACGGTGCACCTGCTAACAGGATGTTGACAAAAGAATTGGGACTGCCCATGCAGCATTTGGCCATTTAATGCAGAGAGTCTTCATGGCCCCGTGTGGGTGCGGGATATAATAAACGCCCTGCCTGTCGTAGGAGGCGACTAATAGGGCTGACATGGCCGAATAACTTGCCAGTTTTTGATTTGTTCAGACCCCCTGTGGATGGGGAGGGCAGAATTCATCCACGGTATCCCTTGCCTGTCGTAAAAGGCGACTTCCACGCTCCTAAATCTCGCGATTGTCCTGAATTCATTAAGGAATCGAAGATTCAGGAGATAAAGACACTGGAGAGCCTTTCATATCACGATGCTCGTAAAAAGCTCCTGAGTTCGCTTTATCGTACGCAACAATATCGACTCCAACGATAACACCTGCCAGTTTTGTCCCTCATGTGATACAACCCTCGGCAGCACAAGTTTTAAAATCGGCAGGGGCTCCTAGTGGACCACCAATTGAAATGAATAGCTCGAAGAAGGACCTAGGACCTTCTTCGACTTCGACCTCCAAATCGAATGCCCCCGTTTAACCATCTAAGCAGGCGCTAACGAAGAAGGAAACTTCTCCGAACAAGTCTGCACTGAAACCTTCCCCGACTCACATGGAGATGAAACCTTCGCAGATTAGGGCTGTTGCATCTATCAGCCCGTCTAAAAAGGTGGAAAAGCCGGAAGAGAGGAGACTCACGGTTAAACGCCGTCTCTCCTGCCCCCTGCAAACAAGGTGGCACAATCTTCTGCAGGCCTTCCTGCTCCCACTACCACCAGTGGAGCGGTGCCAGCACGTGCTGCATTGTTTTGCAGGGTGGAGACGTCAGGGGAGAAGGGCCCAACTATTTCCCCAAGTAGACGTCGACGCCGTGCTAGGAAAAGGAATAGTCGGAACGTGCCGGGCCGGACTCCCAGTCTTCGGACCGGGCGAACGACCAGGAGCGAGACTCGGAAAGTCCGGCGATAACCGCGCGCCAACCCAGAGAGCACCCCCTCCATTTTCAGTGGCCTCTGACGGAGATGTGGAGATTGAGGTGTGCTTTCCTACCCTATCACCTTCTCCTAAGGATAGGGATGGTTGGCAAACGGTTAAGCTTAAGTAGACGACTATCCTCTACTTAAGTCCACACTATGGCACTATTACACTGGAACTGTAATAGCTATTTTCGATATCTCGCTGAAGTTCGCCAATTAATTTCTCAGTTTACGGCAACCATTGTCTGTCTTCAGGGATCCAGGTTTCATCCTGGACATGAGACAACGATGCGTCACTTCAAACTCTTTTCTAAAGACCGGGTGGAGAAGCTGTGGCCTCTGGTGGCATCTGCACTCTCGTCCACTCGAGCCTCTTTAGTGAAGAGGTGCCGCTGGGTACTCAGCTAGAAGCAGTTGCAGTACTTCCTCGCCAGTAATGGCAACAGTATGTAACATGTACATCCCGCCTGATTCTCAACTGGATTACAACCAGCTGGTGGATCTAGTCTCTCAGCTCCCCCCCCCTCCCTTTCTCCTTCTGGGAGATATTAATGCCCACAACACAATCTGGGGCTCCGCTACCACTAGCGGTAGAGGGAGAGATTTTGAGACACTGATCAGGCGGCTGGACCTGTGTTTGTTGAATACAGGGGAGCCTACGCACTTCTCTATTGCACACGGCATCACCTTGTGCAGTCGTGCGCTGGTTCCCCTGCTACAGTGGGGTGTACACGACGACCTTTGTAATTGTGACCATTTCCCGATTATCGTTACTCTCCCGAACCAGAGAGCCATCGAGTTACCAAGTCGATGGCTTCTCCGTCGGCTGATTGGCTAACTTTCACGACACGTGCGGTGTTTGCCGAAGATATCTTTGAGAGTGTCGACGATCATATGATTCACATGACGAATGGTATTTTGGCTGCTGCTGAGGAAACAATACCTTCCTCATCCGGCAACTCACACCGGAAGCTTGTCCCTTGGTGGACAGCCGAGATTGCAGCAGCCATTAATGATTGTCGACGTGCTTTCAAATGCTATCGGAGGCAAAATACCATGGCCAACCTTATCACCTTCAAAAGGATGCGTGCTAGAGCCCGATATCTGATTCGGGGGAGTAAGAAAACGCCTTGGGAAAAGTATGTGTCGTCCATGTCGGCGCATACTCCTTCATCTCAAGTGTGGACTAAGTTTCATCGGATCTCCTGACTCCCGACATCATTGAAGATACCCGGAGTCTCTATCAATGGAGACATCATCACGGACCATCTCGCCATTGCCAACAGCATTGTGTGTATCCTGCTCTGGAACTGCGCAGTGCACTTGCACTGTGCAGGGATACGGCTCCAGGACCGGTAACATACATAATCAAATGTTAAAACATCTGTGGAAATCCAGAATAAAACAACTGTTGGTCCTCTTCAATCGTATATGGATTGAAGGAGAGTTTCCATCTCAATGGCGAGAGGGGATCGTGATACCGATTCCCAAGGCTGGAAAGGATCCCAAGCTTGTCAGCAACTATAGGCCCATTTGCCTGACAAATGGCCTATGCAAGCTGCTGGAGAAGATGGTGAACCGTCGACTGGTGTGGTTCCTGGAGAAGAGAGGCCTCCTGTCTGAGTACCAATGTGGATTTCGCTCTCATAGATCCACCACCGACCATCTGGTGCGACTTGAGAGCGCCATACAGGAGGCATTTCTCCGAAGGCACCATCTAGTCACAGTTTTCTTTGACCTCGAGAAAGCCTAAGACACCACATGGCGCCACGGGATCCTTTCCACCCTTCACAAGTGGGGACTCCGTGGTAATCTACAGACTTTCATTGCGAATTTCAGGTCTCCGTCTCTTCCGTGTAAGGGTCGGTAGGACATTATCGCAATATTATACCCAAGAAAATGGAGTTCCTCAGGGTTCTGTGCTGAGTGTCACCTTGTTCGCGGTTGCCATAAGCGGCATTGTTGTTGCCGCCAGGCCCACGGTAGTTCCATTGCTGTATGTAGACGATTTAGCTGTGCATTACAGCTCTGGAACTATGGTAATCGTGGAATGGCAATTGCAGCTAGCTATTAACCGGGTCGACATGTGGGCTAACGACCAGGGTTTAAGTTTTTCAGCAGCGAAAACCTCCGTCGTCCATTTTTGTCGGCTCTGGAGGCTACATTTACACCCTGAACTACATCTCAGGAATGCTGTGTTTCCATTGGTTGACACTTATTGCTTCCTGGGGCTCCATTTTGACAGAAAACTAACGTGGCAGCACCATATACGGCAACGAAAATAGACGTGTCTCAGGAAACTGAACATGCTCAAGTTTCTTAGTGGCACCAAAACGAATAGAATAAGAAGTGATATCACTAGCCTAGTACGCCTGGTCCGCCGCAGCGTAGCACTGGCTCCGATCTGTGATGTAAGTTAGCATTGGCGCTTACGGGACTTTTAAAACTTTGCGAACTGTTTTACATGTTAAATCACCGCAAGATATCCTCATAGGCGCTAATAAGTTCGACATCTACACTTACTTTACTGTGCCCAATTATATTTTAATAAGTAGTCTCCTGTAATAGTCCAGTTTCGACATTAAGCGAAGACAGAGAGCAAGTTCAAAATGCTATTAGTTTTGCCAGCTATCGGTAAATTTAAAAAAAAGAACGAAAAAATTAACCTCGCTATCAGAAAGGATTTCTTCACATTGTTACACATTTTACATTCCCTTAACAGTCTTGCAACACAGCCACAAAAAAAAGCTGTACGAACGCAACTTTCAACTTTACCGTAGATTACTATAAAATTCAATAATAAATAAAAATATCACTCCACAAACACCAAAATCAGTAAACTACCATCATTTCAGAAGAACTTAACATTAAACAGACATAGAAGGCATAGTCATGACCCCTTCATAGAGTAGGCTATTGCCTAAACCCGATCACGGCTCCTTCAACTTTACCCTAGAATATTACAAAAATCAATTATACCCATAAATTTCACTCCACAAACACCAAACTCAATAAACTACCATCATTTCAGAAGCACTTAACGTTTAACAGACATAGAAGGCACAGTCATGACCCCTTCTTGGAGTAGGCTATTGCCTAAAACTGATCACGCCTCCTTCAGCATTACAGTAGATATATGTTTTTAAACTCATTGTCTGTTTATTCTCATCCCTTTCTTCACAGAAGTAGTCTTTAATGGCATCAAGAGCATTTTTATTTACACCATACTGGACAAATACTTAGCCAAATTAGGAAATATATGTGAAACAAAAGAAGTACTACTTCCTTCCTTTCTATCACAAATTTGTCAAATTTAACAATTAAATCTTCTGAAAAGTGAGCATCACAGATGTAGGACTTTTCAGTAAGTTCCCTATCCTTCCCTGGTATGGCCCCTTTGCACTTGATAAAACGTTCCTTATCTTTAGGCGGTTTGAAAAACCGTCCGACCTCTTTACAGTCCCCATAGGTAGATCTGCATCCTGGTACAAAAGAGCAAGGCATCTTCACTACGCACATTAAGCACTCATGAAAATGTGAGGGCTAAACTGCTGTTTACTTACATTAAATAACAATAAAATTAACACACGAAGATAACGTCAACACACGACAAGAAATTAAATTCCATTTCAGTTAATGCTTCCTACAATAGCATTTCAGGTATTAATACTATGAAGTAATAGTGTAAGCACTTGTATATCAATAAACGTTTGCACAGAACACCACCAAAACACTCCGACCGATTAAATACTTAATATATCGCACATAAACACATAATCATATGTGGAAATCAACAATCTCAAATCGACTGTAGCACTGCGTAGCGGCGAGTGCCAACCCGATACGTATTCATTTCATGCTATTGAGGGAGAAGAGATTACACTTTTTATTCTATTCGTTATGGTGGCACTATGTGGGGGCCTGACCGTGCGGTGCTTCTACGGTTCTACCAAGCCCTGGTTCAGCAAGGCCGGCGACCTTGAAAATGCTGGACAGTATCCACCATAGTGGCGCTAGGCTGGCTACCGGTGCCTTCCGGACCAGTCCGATACGCAGCCTACTCGCCCAATTGGGTGTTCCTAAATTTTAGACGTCAACATGCTTTTAGCACATGCTGCCAATGTGTGTCAAATGCCGCAACACCCGACCTATCAAGCTCTCTTCAGTACCCAACACCACCAGAGGTACGCCAACCAGTCTCATGCCACTCGGCCGGTTGGTATTGGACTCGATAGCTCGTGGACTGAAATAGGAGTGGCTGTAGGTGCCTGTATGATCCTGAAACCTACCGAGGTGCCTCCGTGGCAAGTCCCATGTCCGTAAATTCGGTTAGATCTACACCGAGGTCTTAAGGTGAACTCGGATGCCTCAGTTTATCGGAGGCAGTTCCACAGCATAGTTCATCAATTTCCGGATGCTGGCATTCTCTACACGGATGGCTCGAAGGTGGACGAGGAAGTGGGTTGTGCTTTCGTTATTGATGGTGCAAATACCAAGATCTCTTTGCCTGAGGCCTGTAGTGTGTTTACTGCGGAGTTCGTTGCCATCTATGAAGCTCTGCAGTTTGCACTGCAGGATGCTCGAATCCACTTTCTCGTGTGTACCGACTCTTTGAGTTCGTTGCAGTCAATTGCTACATGTTTCCCGCAACACCCCCTAGTGCAGCGAATCCACAACCTACTAGCCGGGCTGTGCCACGCTGACATTCGAATTGCCTTTCTTTGGCTTCCAAGTCACATGGGAATTGTAGGAAATGAGTTAGCGGATCAAGGTGCAAAAAAGGCGGTATCACTACCACCTTGACCAATGGAGGTACCCGCTATACTCTGATTTACAAAAGATGCTCGATGAAAACTGTCATCCGCTTGATGGGTGAGGTGAAGACTGGAGACGAGAGGGGTAACGGTCTCCATGGCAACAGTGAGCAATGTTGCAATGTAGGCTATGCCGACACAGCAGTAAGCACACTCAGTGTGTCTTCACTCGTCACGGTCATTAGGGTGCCAGGCAGGGGCAGTATTTGTGTCTTCCTGCAAGCCTCTTGGAATGTAATGAGTCATGATCTGCCTCAGTGGCAACGCAGCATTTCCCCACGTGCTAGCTTTGACAGCTGTCAGCAAGCTTTATGGGTAATTCAGAGTATAGAGATATTCGCTGTCAGTTACGCCGACAAGTTCTGGCTTTTTGGGAGAGTCAGTGGCTAGCTAACCTACTGCCCAGTAAACTGAGAGCGATCAAGGGAACTACTCGTGTGTGGCGGAGCTCCTTCCGGGCCCGGAGAGAGTCCGTCATTTTGTGTAGGCTAAGGATAGGTCATACAAGATCCACCCACTCGTACCTAATGAGAAGGGAAGACTTTGTACCTGTGGAGCCATTTTCACCGTGGCCCACATTCTAACCGAGTGTGTGGATCTTGCTGACTTATGAAGATGACACTCAAACTTATATTAGCCAATGATGCGGTTGCTGCTGATCTCGTCGTCTGCTTTATAAGTGAGAGTGGGTTAGGGCCAGCAATCTAAATTTTCCAGTGAACATTGACTCAACGACTTGTTCGTTTTTGAATGCAGAATTTTTGTTTTTCCGTAATTTTTGTTTATATTATAATTATTAGTGTAATTTAATTTTTTGTTTTATTAATTTTTGGTCTTTTCAAATTTAGGTGTCCACCTCTAAATTTCAAATTCCATTCCAAATTTGTATACTTTAATCTGTGTGAAGAGGGGCAGATGACCTGGTAGTTCTGCCTCTAAAACAACAATAACTAACTAAAGCTGGTTTGTGCTGTAGTATTCGGACAGGTCTTCAGGGGCATTAGTGAGGTTACTCTCCACTAATTCCAAGTTTCTACACTGTGTGGCCAATGCTAGATCATTAGCACACACAAAACTCTTGCAGTTGGGGGCTAAAGGTTGGTCATTTGTATACATATTGAATAAAATTGGGGCCAGCACACTTCCTTGGGGAAGACCCTTCTTCTGTGATCTCCATCGACTGCGTTGTCATTGGAAATCGACGAAGAACCTGAAATTCTGTAGAAGAGTGGCAATGGCTGACTAGTAACAGCTGGTGGTTGACGGTGTCAACAGTTGTCCGGTACAACTCTTCCCGGGACGAAATCCAGCTGTTACAGGTAACAGGCGATTTAAGAGCATTCTCTCTAGCAGTTTGTAAAGGTGACACAGGAGTGCAACTGATCTGAAATTCTTTGCATTGTTTCCTTCTTTGCCAGGTTTCAACAGGGCAATCATTCGGCTCTCCCGCCTTATCTTTGGAATTTGAGATCTGCTGATACAATTGTAGAAAATCTGGAGTAACCCTTTCTTCGTTGTAACACCGAAGTGCTTAATTTGCTCTGTTCGAATATCATCCAGGCGAGCTGTTTTCCCATTTTTAGCCTATTTTCAATTTTGAAAAAATAGGCTTATGAGATCACCTTTTGTCCGTGTGTGTGTGCGTGTGTGTGTGTGTGTGTGTGCGTGTGTGTGTGATTCGTGTGTGTGTCCCCCCCTAATAAAATCGAAACGGCTGGAGCGATTTCAATGAAACTCGGGAAGTTCATAGCACTATTCCCGGCGACCTCGACCGTGCCCTTCAAATTTTGTTACGTCTCTCCAATCCAACATGGCGGCTGTGCGAAATACTTCACTAGCATTCAATATCTCCGAATCTATTACAGATATCGCCCTGAAATTGTGTACGGTGATAAAGGGCACTACTAGAAGTTCACCAATGAGACTTTCAAAAACCTGGTGACTACAAAACCAACATGGCGGCCAAGCGAATTTGAGACATTTAAATAGACTTTTCTCGCGATTTAACTATCTAAATGAAATGAAACTTGGTACAGCAAATGTTTATACACATTGTAATGCAATGGAGTCTAATTTAGTTCAATTGTTTACATAACCTCAAAATGGCGTCTGTGCGAAATATATCACTGACATTCTATATCTCCGAAACTATTACAGATATCACCCTGCAATTTTGTACGGTGATAAAGGGTACTGATACAGGTATACCTATGTATATTTCATAAACCTGTAAAGTACGAACCGAACATGGCGACCAAGCGAATTTAAAATATTTTAATAGACTTTTCTCGTGATTTAACTCTCTGAGCGCAGTGAAATGTGGTACAGTAATTGATTTTGCAGATTGTAATGCACTGCCATCTAATTTAATTCAATTGCTTACATAACCTCAAGATGGCGGCTGTGCAAAATTTTAAAATTAAGTTTTAATTTCTTGTGTCGTAACCATGCGATCGAAGTGAAAGTTTGAATAATGAACCTAGGCAATAATTGTCCTTGAATGGTACATAACTCTATGGCCTATACACATAACACTCCTAAATGGCGAGCTCCCGAAATATTTAGACGGTTCTCAATATCTATGAAACTTTTACAGCAACCAAACGGATTTTTTTAATGTTCATAGAGACTATGAACATATGTTCACCTATAGGACTTTCAGGAACCTGGTGAGCACAAATCCAACATGGCGGCGACGCGAAGTATAAATATTTAAATGGACGTTTCTCGCGAATTAACTATCCGAGTGCAGCGAAACGTTGCACGTTAAATGCTTATACAAATGTTGATCCACTGGCATCTAATTTATTTCAATGGTTTGCATTATCACAAGATGGCTGCTGTGCGTAATTTTAAAATCTCGTTTATACTTCTTGTTGTCTAATCATGCGATTGAAGTTTGAATACCACACGTACACAATAATCTTAATGTAATAGTACAAAAATAAAAATCCAACCTGGCGACCATCTGAAATATTTAGATGGTTCTCAATATCTACGAATCTGTTACAGCAATTAAACTGAAATTTTGTATGTTGATTGTGGCAGTTAACATAAGTAGGATATATGAAAATAGGCTGTATAGTTCTTCACGGAACTACTTGTTACTTTGTTTGATGGCCTTCTCTAAGTCTGTCAGGGTGAATGGTATAGTAAGGTCATCACTCTCTTCTTCTTAGTTGATGTGCTATTTGGTTGGCAGTTACATTGTGATGTTCGGTGGTCTTAGTTGGGTCATTACTTAGGCGCCTCAGTACCCTCCATATGGTTTATGGCTGTGTCTTCTTAGATCCAAATCTTCAATAGTTTTTATCCTCTGATCCCCTTTTGCCTCTTTTATGGAGGAAATGAGTTTGCTTCCAGCTTCTACTGTTACTTCGCTAAAAGGATTTTCTAAAAAAAAGAAAATGCCATATTCTGTGAGTAAGGCAGTTTGATGTGATGTGAGTCCGGGGATGTAGGATGTCCCGACAACCACGAGGAACATCTCATTACTGCAGTGGTGAAGTGTTGGTTCTATGGAAGACACTTCAGCATCCAGCAGTTTTGTAAATTTTTGCCAGTCGGCCTTTTTGAGATTGTACCGCCTGCAGAACGGTACTTTCTGAGGTCTAACTGCAGCAAATATTTGGCACATCATTGGTCTGTGCTGTGAGTTAGGTATTGGGGATGATATTGCTACTACTGAATGTAACCACTGTTGAATGACGGATCGTGGATTAATGTGAGGTAGTTTATTTCTGCCCATTCTGGTACTGATGTTCCATTCTCATCTTCGTGATCATATCCCCTAACGTAGCTAGGCCTATGGCTATTCAAATCACCCATCACAATCTGCACATTTTTGTTTTAAAAATTGGGTGGTTTACTAAAAGTGAATTCTGCATTAGGTGGTTTGTGAAGTGATGTAACGGTGCAATTAGTTGTTTCTACAGTGAGAATTTCAATGTTGTTTACTTCTGTGTATGCTGTGGATAGAACCTGAATATCTGAATGGACAAAAATCGCACTTTCATATTTATCATGCGGTCTTTCGATGGCTAGGTGCATTCCATTTATTTTTGGTCTGCGCAGTTTGGAAGATCTGTGTGTCTCCTGTATGGACAATATGTGGCACTGATGGTTACTACATAGGTCTCATAGTAGTTCTTCTTTGGCTGGTGACATGTCTTCTATGTTAACTGTGGCCCTGAAAAGGGCTCAAATGTTGTTGATGTTCCTGGTGTGAAAGGATCTGCCGCAAGGTCATTTCGAGACATTCTCTGACGGGTACGCCCAATTGCTGTACTAAGAGGCTCCTTTCGTGTATGTTGATAAAGGCTATGAACATGGGACTTTCAATAACCTGGGGAGCAAAAATCCATCATGGCGGCGATGCAAAATTTAAATATTTGAATGAATGTTTCTCATAATTCAACCATCCGAGCGTAGTGAAACTCGGTACAGTTAAATGCTTATTCAAAATTTAATCCACTGACATTAATTTATTTCAATTGTTTTTATAGCTACAAGATGGCGGCTGTGCGAATTTTTAAAATTTAATTTTTATTTCTTGTGTCCTATCATGCGATTGAAGTTTAAATAATACACCTACGCAATAATCGTCATGTAATAGTACATAACTCTATGGTGATGTACTAACTCCAGCTCATTGGTGATGGTCTCACTACTTCAGCAACAACAAGCCGACGACTTCTGGAAGTGTTGGAGAGCAAGGAGTACTTGTTGCAACTGCAGAGCTTCCACTCGAGAAAGAGGCACAAGACGTTGCAGCAAGAAACGCTACCATGGCACATGTGGAAGCGAGCACTAGTGGAAGAATTGCGTCAAGGTGGTTGTTCCTTGGAGTGCTATGAAAGTGTAAGCTCATTGACACTATAGAGCTTTCTAGTAGAGAATGGAGGAACAGTTTGTGTTGGCGGAAAATCCATTGCCATTATGATCACGGCCTACTGAATTCAAATGGGTTCTTTAACATGCCAACAACGTATGACATGTGTGCCGAGATTTTTGTCGTCTTTCAAAAATTACTTACCATGGCCAGGAGCACACCTGCAAGCTTGGAGTTGGTAGTCCAACATGATAACCACTCACCCACCATCAGGAGAGAACCATTACAGACAGCACAATAATGTAGTTGAGTTATCTTTATAGCCTATTTTATATGGTACTGCTTAAAAAAATAATAGAATAGAAGGCATTCTTCTTAGAATAAACAAATGCTTTTGGATTATCCGTGCCATTCAGCCCGGTAATTAGCCCGGAAAATACTATATTAATACAGCCATGTTCAGGACGGGTCAGGGAAGGGATTTTGAAAGGAACCGTCCCAGCATTTGCCTGGTGGTGAAAATGGGAAACCACAAAAACTATTTTCAGCGCAGCCGAGGTGGGGTTTGTTCGAACCCACGCTCTCCCGATACCAGTGAGGCACGAGGTAGTGCATTAACGCTCTCGGCCACCACAACCAGTTTTGTTTTATTAATGTTGGGTGGCTTTCATATTTAGGCGTCCACCACTAAATTTGTTACAAGGGGCAGATAACCTCGCTGTTCCACCCTGAACTAACAATAAGTATGGAAAAGTAAAAAGAGTGAACCAAGCGCAATCTAAAGTGTAATCTATGTTGGTGCAATCCACTTGCAGATTAGGCTGCAATAGACATCCAAAGACAAAGAACATGTTGTGTCTGCCAATAGGCAGGATTCATCTCTGAAAATATCTTGGAAATGGTTGGTTTTACGACCTTAGGTTTTTCAGGGTCCCCTTCGGGATCTGCAGAGTTTTGTTTCTCACAGCGAAGGGTTCAAAATAAGCTTAACCTCGCCCTACGATAGTTCTGAAATTTCTGCCTATTTTTCCCCTCATAGTATGGTGAAAGGTGCTTCCCCCATACTAAATTTTCATGTTGATCCACCTCACCATTCTCGAATTACAGCATGCATGGGTGTGCTTGCCGTTAGTCTGAGGTAGTGAAAGGTGTTCATTCTTAGAAAGAGGGATTATTGTGAGAGAACCCCATACTTGGTTTATAGAAAGCCTGTTTTATTGAAAGTTTCGTAAATATTGGTTGGATTGTTCCTTGGTGTATCATTTAGCCCCGTGTTTCATAACCTGTGCTAGTGTGGTATCTAGGATTCCTGTATATTGTTTGGTAACCTACATGCTGTGAAACTAATATGCAAGTTCTGTCATAGGGGTCAGAAAGTCCCCCGTGCCACTTGTGTGGATATAGGGGAAAACCAGATAAATTTGCTTTTTTTATGTAGAGAAATATTTAATTTAGTCATATCTTAGGATGGAAGGTACATCTGTCCACTTGGGTACTTGTTTTCTCTACTGAATGTTGACTTCTTGGTTTCCAGGTGGTTGTTGGAGGAGGTCAAGAAGCCATGGAAGTTACAACTACATCAACCCGTATAGGAAAGTTTGATTCAAGATTTTTCCACCTTATTTTTGAAGAGGAATTTGCTCGTGTGAAAGGACATTTTGGACCCATCAATAGTTGTGCCTTCCATCCCGACGGCAAGAGTTACAGCAGTGGCGGGGAAGATGGTTACATTCGAGTTCACAACTTTGACTCTGCATATTTTGAATTCAATTTTGATTGTCAGTGAGCATATAGATCAGAGTAAATAATTTGATGTGTTTCAAAATATTCTACTTTGTGGTTGATTTTTATTTCTTCTATTTTTGGCAGAACAGTGATTTTTATTTTTACAGTATTTCCACTCAGTTGATGATAGTCACTCAACTGGAAGGCGTTTCTCTTGAGCAGCAAGGGATTGCTACTTTATTTGCCATGTGTATCGTCGTCTGGAGCCCCTACAGATTCATTGAGAGATGTGAATGTTCAACTTGTTTGGTGAGGCAATGAGATGCTGACTATTCTTACTTTCTCGACTATGACAGATTTCAAGGTCCTTAATGATATTCAAGTAGTGTCTCTTATGTCCTTTATGCACAAAAATAATTTGATAATATCCTACACACTTCTGAGACGGAGTTCATCCAATAATCAAGGTAAGCCATTAATATTATGTACTGTACCCGGCTTAAAGCATCGCATATCATCCCGAAAGTGGCAAGTGGACAAGATAACAAAAATAAGCTGAGTGTGTGGAAATACAGTCTGGTAAAAAGACAAAAACAAAAAGCTTGTGTAGGCATGAAACAAAGTGTCTCTGGGGCGTTACAGGTAAAAGCAAAGGTGGGCAACCTCAAACCAAGGAAGAAAAACCAAGAAATAACATTCACGGTAAGATTTAAAAGAAAATATTTATTTTCCGTGTCCAAATCAAATTAGATTTTGCCAGTAAGTAGCAACAGTTATAGCATTAGCATTTGCAGCCAAAAGATCGTCTTTTGAACATATGCCCTCCATCAAGGGGCAGATCAGCAGGTGTTCTGGGTCTTGTAAAATTCTGCAGTCACAGAACTCATCATTGTTGACGAGCATGTTCCATTTCTTGAGATTGTTCTTGCAGCGTGAAACCCCCGTCCTCAGCCTGTTCAATGATTTCCAAATTCCATATGGCAAGTTGTGACCAGGTGCCATTTTTTCTGATAGAGGAATAGTTGGGTCTGTGATCTCTGTCTTCCATATCTTCACACGCGCAGCTTCTTGTGAGCCTTCGAGGGCTGTTACTCCCCTCAAAAAGCTGTTTCTGGACTTAGGTCTCTGTCGGTCTGGTTGTTGGCTGAAAAGTGGATGCCTTGAATCGGTTTCTTGCCGTTTCTTCTCAGATGCTGCTGCTACCATTCTTCGGACATGAGGTGGAGAAATTCCTATAAGAGGGTAGATCTTCTGAAGTGGTGTTGGTCTAAGACACCCAGATACAATCCTGGAAGTCTCATTCAGAGCTATATCCACCTCTTTGGATTGTGGAGAAGAAAGCCAAACTGGTGCTGCATACTCAGCAGCTGAGAAGCTCAGTCCAAGGGCTGAAGTTCTGAGAGTGGTGGGGTGAGCACCCCATGTCCTTCCTGTTAGGCATCTTAGTATGTTATTTCGTGCAGATACTTTACTTTTGGTGTTCAAGCAATGTTGCTTGAAAGACAGAGTTCGATCGAGGGTGACACCAAGATATTTTGGTGTAAAACAATGAAGGATTGTTTCACCTTGCCACTTAATGTTCAATGTCCTCTTTGCTTCTTTATTTCGCAAGTGGAAAGCACAAACTTGTGTTTTGGCTGGATTTGGCTTCAAATTATTTCTGTGATAGTATCGACCAAGTTCTTCTAAGGCACAGGACAAAGAATGTTCTACTTCTTCAATGCTACGACCTTGCACGGCTACTGCAGTGTCATCTGCGTAGATAAATCGCCTGGTGCCTTCTGTTCTGGGCTGGTCATTGGTGTATACATTGTAAAGCAGTGGTGCTAAGACGCTACCTTGAGGTAGTCCATTCTTCTGGAGGCGCCAACGACTATTTTTCCCAAGGAGAGTCACGTAAAATCTTCTGTTCTCAAGGAAAGTTCTTAACAGTGAGGTCAGCCGGTAGTCCTTTGTCAGTTCATAAATCTTACGAAGTAGTGTGTTATGATTAACAGTGTCGTAAGCAGCAGTTAAATCTATGAAGGCTACACCAGTAATGCACTTTTCCTCAAATCCATTCTCTATGTGCTGAGTAAGGTTCAGAATTTGTCCGCAGCATAACCTGCCTGGTCTAAAGCCTGCCTGTTCAGAAATCGGTTTGCTATCTATAGAATCAGATATTCTATTAAGAATCATTCTCTCCAGCAACTTATAGGTGTGACACAGAAGTGAAACTGGCCGAAAGTTCTTTGGGCTATCAGGAGTCTTCCCAGGTTTTAGGATCGCAACTATGTGAGCTTTTCTCCATACCTTAGGAATCTTCAGCCTGGATGCACAGTTGTTCATCAATGAAAGCAACCATTGCAGTGTTGCTGGTCCAAATTGTTTTATTTGCTCTGCTCTGAGATCATCCAACCCAGCTGCCTTGTTCGATTTCAGACCGTCGATTGCTTTCAGAAGTTCTTCCATCGTAAACAGGTCCTTAAGGAAATCAGTCTCTTCAATACACCGTTCAAGTTTCTCTGTATTTGACTTAGATTTTGGAGTCTTTCCATTTAAGATCAGTTGGTGTGCTGTCTGATTAGCAGTTACTTGAGTAAAGTTAAAAGGCGGGCTAGTCGGATCTCCACTGAGGTTCTTAAGAAGACGCCATGCTTGTCTACTATTCTGTTTCATATCGATATTAGAAACCAAGCTATTCCATCTCTCTGCGCGTGTCTGACCGAGATAAATCATCAGTGCATGCCCAGCTTCCATTGTTTCCTCGGAGAAGGGGTCCATATCATACAAGTTGCGGTAGTTATCCAAAAGAGATATATTCTGATCAGAAAGACCTGGGATATATTCTGTTCTGCATCCTCTTGGTATGTTCTTTCGCGAGACGTTTTTCACTACGGAAATAAAGGTATCATAGTTTTCTGGTTGTGGTTCCACTTACCCTATGGCTACATCAAGTTCACAACTGAACTTAGGCTAGTTCGCCTTCTTGAAGTTGAACCTACGTTGGAAAGGTGCATTTTCTGGTTTAACAATTGGTTCGATTCTGCATAGTAAGGGTCGATGCTTTGACCGGGGAATAGCCTTACCAACAATTTTGGTGCACTGCTCAGCTAATTTGTTGGTAATAAAAATTAGATCAGGATTATATCCTCTTCTCCATCGGCCGCTGTTAAACGATGGTGGTTGTTTTGGGTCGTGAACTAGACTGAGTCCATTATTTTCAGACCACTTTTCTTGCTCTGCACTATTTTCATCTGTAGATGTATACCCCCATGTAGTTCCATGACAGTTGAAATCACCAAGTATTAACTTGACGTTACTATATTTGAAATTGATAGGTTCCTTAAACACAAAGCTCTCTTCGGGTGGCTTGTAAACAGATGTTACAGAGAACTGCGCTGTTTCGATAGTGAGGATTTCGATGATGTTTTCCTCAGACAAAGCAACAGACGTGATATTTAATCCGCTCTTACAGAATATTGCACTACCATAATTATCGTGTGGACTTTCCAGAATAAGTCTCATCGGTCTTCGTGCTGATGGTCCTCTATGAGTTTCTTGTACAGCAATGACATCGCAGTTACATTGGCTGCACAGATCTGCTAGTAGATATTCTTTCTGGCTGGATAGTCCCTCGATGTTTATGGACATAACTACGAGTGCTGGCCTTGATAAAGGCCCACTGGTTTTAATTGATTTGGTAGTGAAAGGATCAGCCGTCAGTTTATTTTTAATCGTTTTCTGACGTTACCCAGGGTACGCCCGATTGCTCTTGTGTCACAATCTTCGGGGAGGCTCCTTTCGTGCACCCCTTAAAAAAAAGTTTTATTGTATCTGGCAAGCATGAATGAAAATAAACCAATCCTGCCTTCCGAGACTGACGGTATAGCAAAGTTAAATTATGATATGCTCATGTGCGGCAAACAGTCATGATAAAGTAACCACTCGCTCTTCCTCGAGCGTGATATTGTCTCGTCCCGCAGGGACTTGTACGGATCTGCCCTCTGCGGCAGTTGACGAAGTTGGAGAGGTGATGATGGATGAAAGGGCCGCCGGACTCGTCCTGTAGAGGTTCCTATGAGATGGCCGGCCGGGTTAGAGAGCACCTCCTGAAACCCGAGCCACGAAAGGTCTTGTCAGGAGGGGGGCGCCTTCCTCGGCGCGGATATATTGATGAAGCTTGTAGCCTCTCTGTCCCGCCGCTTGTCGGCGGGACAGAGAGGCTGTGGCACCATACGCAACCATTAACCCGGCTCAAGGGAGATAGGGTCACCTTCCCTATTCTCCACTTGAGTAATTCTTGCCTGGCGTGTCCACGTCACGGGGGTGGGCATCCTACACTTCAGTAGGTTGGAGTGATAGGATGGCGGAGTTCAGGCAAGGACCCAGTCCCGTGGGGTATAGCACGGAAGCCATGCCCAGGGTTACGGGTGAAGTCCTTAATGGCAGCGGCGGCGGAGGAGGAGACTTCGGTACGGCAAAGCTGGCAGACGAGGCAACCCTCCCTTCTGGGGATTAAATGAGAAGGGGAATTTTTCCTCAGCTTATGTAGGTAGCAGTGAACGGCTTTTAAGGCGGATGAGGAACAAGTGTCCCAACGGCAGAGAAGGCGGAAGAACTGTCACCAGCAGCGTCTGTCATCCAGAGGAGCGGCTGCAAAAGGCGTCTGTTCCCCATGTTAGGGGCGGTCTAAAGTAAAAACCTGGCAGTAGGTTATAAAATGCCTTTGGGTGTGGCGAGCCCATCGAACAAATAGCCTTTATTATGAAAGTTTGTGAATTGAGGCCTCGGAAACAGCTAGGGCGTCCCCCGGAGGCGACGCGCAGCTCCCGGTGTCCTGGGGGAGCTGTGAGAAGTAGGCTACCAGACGTAACGAAGGTTGGTTTCATTAATGTCATGACACTCAATAGAAAGGTAGAAGAGCTGGTTGATTATATGGAGAAGAAAGATATAGCGATGCTGGGAGTGAGTGAAACGAAAGGGAAAGGGCGAAAAGAAGTGAAGAAAGGGAAAGGGTACAGATTATATTGGAGTGGAGGACAGAAGGCAACGAATGGCGTTGGTGTCATATTGAGAGAGGACCTAGACCAGTATGTTGAAAAAATTGACCCGATTAGTGACCGGATTATCAAAGTCAGGCTTGGACTTGAGAGTGGTACAAAAGATTTTATACAGGTTTATGCTCCCCAAACAGGGAAGGTAGATGAATGTCTAGAAGAGTTTCTAGATGAGGTGGAAAAGTGTATAGAAGACAAAGAAGTGATAATAATGGGAGACATGAATGCACATGTGGGAACAGATAGACAGGGAAAAGAAGAGATTATTGGCCCGTTTAGCTATGGAAATCAGGATGAAGAAGGAGACCTGTTAGTAGATTTCTGTAGGAGGAATGGATTAACT
Source organism: Meconema thalassinum (assembly GCA_946902985.2). Classification (NCBI taxonomy): domain Eukaryota; kingdom Metazoa; phylum Arthropoda; class Insecta; order Orthoptera; family Tettigoniidae; genus Meconema; species Meconema thalassinum. The sequence continues at coordinate 2,571,379 of OX336392.1, read as the reverse complement.
GTTGGAAATACGTGGTTTAGGAAAAAGAACTCGCAAAAAATAACTAGGTATGGATGGGGAGACAGGAAGACAAAGACAATGATTGACCTTATTCTGGTGGAAAAGGATAAACAAAGACAGTTAGTAGATGTGACAGCTATGCCCAGAGGAGATTTTGAAGGAGACCACAAAGTGGTGATAGCCAAAGTAAGGCTTGGTAAAATCACAAAACTAGTAGAAAAAAGGGAAAGAAAAATAAAGGTATGGAAACTAAAAGAGAAGGAGGTAATGGAAAAGTTTCAAGAGGAACTAAAACAGGAAATTCCCAAAGATGAAGAAAAAAGCATAGAAATGGAATGGACATGTTTTAAGAATGGATTTGTGAAGTGTGCAGTAAACACTTGTAGAAGATTATCAGGGAGGAAAAAGGAAAGGGAGACTCCTTGGTGGAACAACAGAGTAAAGGAAGCAGTTAAAGAAAAACAAATGGCATGGAGAAAGTGGATATGCAGCAAAGATGCAGAGAAATGGCAAAAATATAGAGAAGCCAAGAAGGCATGTCAAAAGATTGTACAAGAAGAAAAAAGGAAAAGCTGGGAAAGTTTCACTGAAACTCTAGAGGAGGATATCAAAGGAAGTAAAAAGGTTCTATATGGGCTAGTAAAAAACAGTGTGAAAGGTAGGGAAAACACAAAATTTGTAAAAACCGAAGCGGGACAGATATTGTATGAAAGAGATGGTATATTGAAAAGATGGGAAGAATACTTTTCAAAGCTACTGAATGTTAAACACATTGAACTGGATGAAGAAAGGGAACAAGAAGGAACAATGGAGGAAGAAGAAGAACAAGAAAAGGAGATATCTATGCTAGAAATAGAGGAAGCCATAAAGATGATGAAGAGTGGCAAAGCACCTGGAGTGGATGAGGTGACCACAGAAATGATAAAAGCAGCAGGACCAGTAGGGTTGCAGTGGCTGTATAGATTATTTAGAATAATTTGGAAGAAGAAAGAGATCCCAGAAGAATGGGGAAAGGGTTTAATTATCCCACTTTTTAAGAAAGGTGACAAAAAGGAATGTAACAATTATAGAGGGATCACCCTTATTCCCCATGTAGCCAAGATCTTTGAGAGAGTATTGGAAGGTAGACTGAGGAGGCAGACAGATGGAGTGATGGAAGAAGAACAGTATGGTTTTAGGAGAGACAGATCAACTTTTGATCTAATCTTTACACTAAGGCATATGATGGAGAAAAGATGGGAGTTTGGAAAAGACATGGTGATGACTTTTATTGATATTGAGAAAGCTTATGACAGTGTGCCTAGACAGGTGGTGTGGGATGTATTAAGAAAAAGGCAAGTTAACAGTGCAGAAGTGCAAATGGTGAAAGCTATGTACAAATATTGTGTCAGTAGCGTAAAGACCACTATAGGAGAAACAGAATGGTTCAAGGTGGAAACGGGTCTCCGTCAAGGAAGTGTATTGTCCCCTTTACTATTCATCATAGTCATGGATGAAATCCACAAGAATGTTAAACAGAGATTGGGACAAGAGGCAATAAAGGCCATGCTGTTTGCAGATGATATAGTGATATGGGGTACTTCGGTACGGCGGAGCTGGCGGATGGGGCACATGTGTTTAGGCCCAACGGCAAAGCGGGCGGAAGAAGAATCCATTACTTTTATGGTTCCCAACGGTCGTGAAGGCGGAAGAGGCCATGCCAGACGAATTGGCTGTGAAGGCGCACCTCAGTAATATTTTGAGTCTGCGGCAGTTCGTTGCAGTCTCTGTGTCTGGTCTTGCATGTCTCATTTCATATGTGCCGCAGGACACGACTCCGAGATCATAGCGAGTGGGTCACTTCCTGGCAAGTTGTGATCCACCCTAAACAAATACACGCGAGTGGCAATTCTTCCATCAGTCACTTATTTTCTAAAGTCCAACGGCGATGGGATATGGATGGTGGGGGCAGGTTATGGGTGTAACTGGAAGCCCCTAGTTCGGACCTGCACGTTGGCAGCAGACGTGTGATGGTCGTCTTCCGGAGACTCTGTGACTACTCAGGAATTCGGTCCTGCATCTGTGTTTGGGCAGGCCTATTTAGGATCACCGCTGCCCACCCCACATGGGGAAGGCCCTAGAAAAGGTGGGCTAAACATCGGAAGTCACAATCTTGGTCCGGCTGGGCAACCGCACTCAGCAGGTCACCCCTCATGCGGTCGAAACTCAAAAACAGCAAAGAATCACAAATTGATTATTGGATCATGGAACATCAGAACCTTGCTTGATTTGGACAATAACATTTGACCTGAGAGAAGGTCAGCTCTCGTAACCCATGAGTTATCAAGACTCAACGTTGACATTGCTGCTCTCAGTGAAACTAGGCTGTCTTCTGAAGGCAAGATTACTGAATCTGGAACAGGATATACCATCTTCTGGAAAGGAAAGGAGGAGGGTGAATGTCGTATTCATGGTGTGGGCTTCGCTGTGAAGACCAAACTGGTAAATTATCACCAACTTACGCCCATTGCAATCAGCGAAAGGCTCATGACTCTCCGCATACCACTCTCAGGAGGTTCCTTTATGACACTCATCTCTGCCTATGCTCCTACCTTAGATTCTGATGATGAAGTAAAGGCTCAGTTCTATAATCAGCTAAGTGAAATCATCTCCAAGGTACCATCTGCAGATAAACTCTTGCTCCTCGGTGACTTCAATGCCAGAGTTGGGAAAGATCACAGGCTATGGAATAATGTGATGGGCAAACAGGGACTTGGAAAATGTAATCCCAATGGACTGTTGCTTCTTGGTCTTTGTGCAGAACACAAACTTTTCATTACCAACACGCAGTTCCGGCTACCTGACCGCTTCAAAACCACGTGGATGCATCCTCGTTCCAAACATTGGCACATTCTTGATTATATCATTACCCGGCAATGTGATAAGGACACTCTTATTACCAGAACAGCAAGGAATATAGACGATTGTTGAACAGATCATAAACTTCTCATATGTAAGCTCAGGATATCCATCAGACCTAAACCACCTAGGAACATCAAAAATTTGCCAAGAAAGAAGTTTAATACCTCCAAACTTCAGGATGAATCCATGTACAAACATTTTGGAAACAGGATCGTCACCCAGTTATCAGAAAACCCAGTAACAAATGATATTCAGCAAGAATGGGCCATATTACAGAAGATTATCACACAGTCAGCTGAGGAAACCATTGGTTTTGTTGTTGTTGTTTAAGTCTTCAGTCTTTTGACTGGTTTGATGCAGCTCTCCATGCCTCCCTGTCCTGAGCTAATCGTTTCATCTCTACATAACTACCACACCCTACATCCGAGGCAATCTGTTTAACATATTCTAACCTTGGTCTACCCCTACAGTTCTTGTCCTCGACCCTTCCCTCCATAACTAAGCTTGCTATTCCTGGGTGTCTTAGTATGTGTCCTACCAACCTATCTCTTCTCTTCATTAGCAGTCGCCAGAAACATCTCTCCTCTCCCACTCATCTTAATACCTCTTTGTTTGTAACCCTATCTACCCATCTGATCTTCATCATTCTCCTGTAACACCACATTTCAAATGCTTCAATTCTCCTCTTTTCTGCTGCACCAATAGTCCAAGTTTCACTTCCATAGAGCGCCACGCTCCAGACAAAGGCTTTCAAAAATGACTTCCTAATACCTCAATCTATATTCGATGTCAGCAGATTCCTTTTTTGTAGAAATGCTTTCTTTGCCTGAGCCAACCTACTTTTTATATCCTCTTTGCTTCGTCCATCACTGGTTATTCTGCTTCCTAAGTAACAGAAGTCTCCTACTTCCTTCAGCTTTTCACCTGCCAATTTGATCTCCATAGAGGTTTCTGATTTATTTCGGCTGCATTCCAGTATTTTTGTTTTACATTTATTAATTTTCATCATAAATTCTTTCCGTAAGACTGAGTCCATACCATTCAAAAACTCATTCAAATCCTCAGGCTTGTCGGCCAAGATGACGATGTCATCAGCAAATCACAGAGTTGAAATTATTTCTCCTTGAATCTTCACTCCCACTTTAAATTTTTCTCTAATTTCCTTCATTGCTTGTTCAATGTAAAGATTGAAAAGGATGGGTGATAAGTTGCAGCCTTGCCTTACACCTTTCTGAATACCAGCTTCTCTCTCATGTCCTTCAACTCGAATGACTGCTGTCTGGTTTCTGTATAGATTGAATATCACCCTCCTATCCCTGTACTTTATTCCAATCGATTTCAAAATGTCAAACAATTTAGTCCAATCAACGTTATCAAAAGCCTTTTCTAAGTCTACAAAAGCCATGAACGTTCTCTTATCTTTCCTTATTCTACCTTCCAAAATCAGCCTAAGACTTAGTACAGCTTCCCTTGTTCCTACATTTCTCCTGAAACCAAACTGGTCTTCACCCAACTCCGTTTCTATCTGGCTTTCAATCCTCTTGTAAATTATTCTAGACAGGATCTTTGAAGCATGAGTAATCAAGCTGATTGTACGGTAATCTTCACATCTGTCAGCTCCCACTTTCTTTGGTATAGGGATGATTACATTCTTCTTGAAATCAGGGGGTACCTCACCTGTCTCATAAATCCTACACACCAAGTGAAATAACCTGATCAGACCTTCATCTCCTATGCAGCGTAGCAACTCAATCGGTATATCATCTATGCCTGGTGCTTTGTTCCTGCTTAAGTCTTCCAAAGCTTTATCAAATTCTGATCTCAATATTAAATCTCCTTTCGCATCCACATCAATTTCCTCCTCCCTTTCCATTACATGATTCTCAATCTCCTTTCCCTGATACAAACTCTCTATGTAAGCTTTCCATCTCTCAACCTTTTCTTCCCTATCTGTTAGAGGCTTTCCATTTGTGTCCTTAATATTACAGCACTTAGTCTTCTTTTCCCCAAAAGTATTCTTAATCCTTCGATAAGCTGTGTCTACTTTTCCTAATTTCAGACAAGTTTCTATACCTGCACATTTCTCTTTCAACCATTCTTCTTTCGCTTTCTTGCACTTCTTGTTAACCTCATTTCTCAGACGTTTGTATTCTGCTTTCCCCTTTTCATTTCTTACATTCTTGTGTTTCCGCCTTTCATCCATCAATTCTAGTATATCCTGAGTGATCCACGATTTTCTACCTATTCTTTCTTTCCTACCAATGTGTTCTTCTGCGGATTTTGTTATTTCATTCTTCAAAAGTGCCCATTCGTCTGCAATTGAAGTTTGTTTAGGGTTTTTCATTAGACCTTCCTTTATACTCTTCTTGAATCTTTCGTTTACATCCTTCTCTTTCAGTCTGTCTATTGCCCACCTTTTTGGCTTTTGACTTTTCTTCAGTTTCTTCAACTTTAATCTGCATTTCATTACAACCAGATTGTGGTCAGTGTTTATGTCAGCACCAGGATATGTTTTGCAATCCAAAATCTGGTTTCGAAACCTCTGCTTGACCATAATGAAGTCGATTTGGTAACGCCCTGTATCTCCTGGTCTCATCCATGTGTATATTCTTCTATTGTGGTTATTGAATAAGGTGTTAGCTATGACCAACTCATGCTCGGTGCAGAATTCTACCAACCTGCTTCCTCGATCATTCCTTTCACCTAGTCCAAAATCTCCTACTATCTTTCCTTCTCTCCCTTTTCCTACCACAGCATTCCAATCTCCCATTACTATAACATTTTCATCACATTTTCATTGGTTTTATAGTGCGGAAAAGACAAGACTGGTTTGATGACAACAATGAGGAAATTCTGTCTCTCATCAATGCCAAAAGGAATGCCTATCTTGCCCATCTACAAGACCCAACTTCCAACACAAAGAGAGATAAACTACTGGAACTCAAGGGTAAATGCCAGACGCAGATAAGGCAGATTAAAAATACTTGGTGGCAACAGAAGGCTCAGGAACTGCAGAGACTATCGGATGCTCGAGACTTGAGGAACTTCTATGCCGTACTCAAGGAAATATATGGACCATCTCTCTCATCATCAGGTACACTGAAAAGCGCTGATAATTCTACTACCTTTACTGATAGTCAAGAAATCTTGGAACGCTGGAAGGAGCACTTCTCCAATCTCCTAAATCGTCCATCAGAAGCTGCTGAAGACTTCCTCTGTGATGTGCCGCAACAACCTGAACAACTGTGGTTGGCAGTACCTCCTACTTATCATGAATTCAGTGCAGCTCTCACCCAATTGAAACCCAGAAAAGCCCCTGGCCCAGATAACATCCCTCTGGAACTAATTCTAGCCGGAGGTCATTCCCTCAAAACAAGAATTTTCATCCTTATCCTCAGAATATGCGAATCAAGAAAGGTACCTGGAGACCTAAAGAATGCCACTATCTTCACTATCTTTAAAAAGGGTGATCGCAGTGTTTGTGGCAACTACCGTGGTATATCACTATCAATTGTGGGGAAGATTCTTGCAAGAATTCTACTTAACCGCCTCAAGGTTATCTCTGAGAAGATCCTCCCAGAGTCACAATGCGGATTTAGAACTTCCAGAAGCACAATTGACTTGATTTTCTGTGTGAGACAGCTACAAGAAAAATGTAGAGAACAACAGAATCCACTCTTCTTAGTCTTTTATGACTTGGAAAAGGCATTTGATTCGGTTCCAAGACCAGCCATGTGGGCGGTGCTGAAGCGGTTTGGTTGCCCTCAGCGTTTTGTAGATCTAATCAAAGCTCTCCATGATGGCATGACAGGTCAGGATTGCCATCAGAATAAGATGTCCGATGAATTTCCCATTACCCATGGACTGAAACAAGGATGTGTACTGGCTCCAACGCTTTTTGCGCTGTACTTGGCTGCAATGCTTTATGATTCACCCACAAACATCCCAGGTGTGGAGATCAAGTATCGTTTTGATGGAGGGCTTTTCAACCTAACTCGTCTCCGCTCCTTGAGGAAAACTCAGGTTACTAAGGTTACTAACATGTTGTATGCAGATGATGCTGCGTCACCAACTCTCACACCAGAAGAGCTGCAAGAGTCAGTTAATTGTTACAAAAGTGCATGTGATCGCTTTGGTCTCACCATAAATGTCAATAAGACTAAAGTCTTGGCACAACCTTCACCAGGCACACCTCTTCCTCAGTTCAATATCTCCATTTCAAATTTGCCATTAGAACAGGTTGACCACTTCTTGTACCTGGGCAGTACCATCTCTGTGAGCTGTACCTGTGAGCAGGATGTGGATAAGAGAATTGGCGCAGCCCACGCAGCGTATGGACGATTAGCGCACCGGGTCTTCATGAATAAAGATCTGTCTATGAGTACAAAGCTTATGGTGTACAAAGCAGTAGTCATTTCTACATTGTTGTATGGTTGTGAAACGTGGACCCTTTACCGACGTGATCTTAGGAAGCTTGAGCGTTTCCACCTTCAAAAACTTCGATCAATCCTGAGGATTAAATGGGAAGACCACATTACCAATATTGCTGTTCTGGAAAAGGCTCAAATCAACAGCATAGAATCATCCATAATAGGTCACCAATTTAGATGGATTGGTCATGTCCATCGGATGGATGATGTGAGATTACCTCGTCAAATGCTATATGGTGAGTTATGCTATGGCACCAGACCTCATGGTGGTCCTAAGAGGCGCTACAAGGACCAATTTAAGCAGACCCTGAAATTGACAGGTCTTGATTCACAAACCTGGGACATGCTGGCTGAAGACCGCTCAACTTGGCGCCGTACCATCTCGGATACTGTAAAGACGTTTGAAAGGGATCGACGCACACATGAAGTGGCCAAGCGTCAAGCTAGGAAACTTCGAGCAGCCCAACCACGTCCTCCTCCAGCAATACTATGTGACTTGTGTGGTCGCTTGTTCCATGCCAGGATTGGACTCTTTAGTCACCGTAAACACATCCACAAACTGGACTGAAGGAAGAAGATTTATACTCGGATTCGAGTTAAAGCCGATGATGAGTGATATGGGGTGAGGATGAAAAGGAAGTACAAAAACAAGTAGATGTATGGAACCAAGAGATTGAGAAGTTTGGGATGAAAGTTAGCACAGAGAAGAGCAAGACAATGGTAATGTCAAGGGGAAGTAAGGAGGGAAGAGGAAAGATAGAAGTGAATGGAAAAATTCTAGAAGTGGTAAAAAGTTTCAAGTACTTGGGAAGTGTGATCACAGAAGATGGAAAGATTACTGAGGAAATTGGAAAGAGAATACAACAAGCGAACAGCTTCTACCAGAGTGTTAGGGGTATTCTGTGGAACCAAGATGTCCCAAAGAAATGTAAGCAGGTATTATATTCAACCTATTATGGACCCGTACTAACATATGCAGCTGGAGCATGGACCACTACAAAAAGAGAGGAGAGTAGAATACAAGCAGCGGAGATGAAATTCCTAAGAGGTATAGAAGGGAAGACCAGAAGAGATAAAATCAGAAACGAGGAGATAAGGAGGAGGACAGGAATCTTGAAGCTGCAGGACAGGATAGAAACAACCAAGTTAAAGTGGTACGGACATATGATGAGAATGGGAGAGGAGAGAGTGCCAAAGAAAGCTTTTCTGGAAAAGGTTTCGGGGAAGAGACCGCGCGGAAGGCCCCGAAAGAGATGGGCAGATACAGTGTGGGAGTGCGTGGAGAAGAAGGGAGGAAAACCTGAAGATGTACTTACAGGGGGAGAGGAGTGGTGGAGAGACAGGCAACGTTGGAGGTCCTTGATTCACAACCCGACCCAGGAAGCTGGAAACGGGAAATGAAGAAGAAAAGTCCATTTTCAAAGAAACCGGTCAGCTCGTGCCTCAATCTTAGTTCGGGGCGTGCTGGTGCAGCAGTCAAGGTGGACCGTGTTCGATTCCTAATCAATGCATGTGATTTTCAAAGTGAAATGCCATGTCCTGTGGTTTGGTTTCCACGTAGAAGGGAGGTCCCGTGGCTCATGATCACAAGATTAACGGTCACGTAAAACTACAAACATCCATTTGTTTCTCCTTATTTTTCAACGGGGTTGGGGATGAGATGCCATGAAAGTCTATGTGGTGGGTGATGCCAACCTCAGGAGAGGTGAAATCTAGACTAATATAATAAAGCTGAAGAGTTTGTGTGTTTATGTGCTAATCTCTGGAACTACCAGTCGGATTCAAAAAATTATTTTTGTATATGATAGCCTGATTCAAGAGGAAGAGTTTAGGCTATGTTAAATTTTGGACAGACCACTCCATTCCCTGCATTTAGGCCCTTTTGCACAAGTCTACACCGTTTCACCGTTCTAATAACTTGACGGATATATTGTCACTAGGCGACAACGACTGACACTGTATCATGATAGTCAACGCCGCACCATTGATGGACAGGTTGTCACTAGGCAACAACGATTTACTCTGTATGATGATAGTCGGTTAAAATTTGCTAAAGGACACATGGGAAAAGTGACCGATTGGCAATCAAGGATTGTATTGGACTGTAGTATTCTCTATGCTAATGTATGCGCAGTTAATATTTCATTTGCGGGGCTTAGACATCGTGGTTATGTTGCCCCGTGTACATGTGTGTGTGTGTGTAGAATGTATGTGATAACCTGCGTTATTGTGATTGTTGCACTAGCATGTGGAAATACGGTATAAAGCTCAATGTTGGTTTGTCTGTTATTTATACAAATCTACGCCGTTTCACCGATCTGAACCAACATTTGTATACTTAACCTTTGGAACCCTGCGAGTAACACTGTTTACATGAAATTTTGGACAGACCACTCCATTCCCTGCACTTAGGCCCTTTGGCGCAAATCTACACCGTTTCACCGATCTGAACCAAGATGAGTATTCTTACCCTTTGGAAACCTGCGAGTAACACTGTTTACATGAAATTTTCGACAGACCACTCCATTCCCTGCACTTAGGCCCTTTGGCACAAGTCTACATCGTTTCACCGAACTTAACCACACTTAATGTACTTAACCTTCGAAACCCTGCTGGTAACACTATCCACTTGATATTTTGATCTCTCTTCATTCCCTACATTTAGAACGACAGACAAAATGAACTTGAAAACTACGTTTTAAGGTCCTAGAACCATTCATGTCCGTATAGTGTAACTGTAAGAATATTAGGTAGATTTCATTAGAAAGCTAACTATTGCAATGGGTCCCATGTTTCGACTTCCGGAAAATTTCGACATATCTTCGCGTTTCACAGACCCCAAAACCACCGTCAGTTCAAAAGTTTATATATAATTTATGTATGTATATATATATATATATATATATGTATATCAGTTTCTTGTGGACACGATAACTGCCGTAATTTTGCACCAATCACTTTGAATTTTTTACCCATTATGTATACCTATAAAATCTCGGTCGAGTTCGTTACTGGGCTAAATCGGTCGAAGGCGGTGAAAATGGGGGGCTTTTTTCGAAAAAGTGAAATATTGCTATAACTCTCTTAATATGTGACATATCGAATCCGTTCAACGTTCATACTATGTGTCGGATAAAGCCCAAAAATTTATGTTTGAAGAGTTTTTTTATAGCACCAACCATTGACCAAAGGGGTGGGGAAAAGTGGGTTTTTCGGGAAACATTAATCATATCTCTCTTAATAGGCACAATATCAAAACCGAACAAAATGGACAATATTCCCCTAATAATTACCTAAAACTTTTGTCTGAAAGAATTTTTGATATGACCCACCATTACGCCAAGGGATGAGAAAAATGATTTCAGAATTATAAGAAAATGCCAAGAGCTATCAGTGGTTGCCATGGCAACACTACTAAATTGATGAGGGATGAGCCATCATTGTTGCCATGACAACGCACTTGCACGAGATCAGATTCAGTATTTTCATCTGACTAAGTGGGGCTGGCTGCGTGGCTCAGGGGTAACGTTCTCGCTTGCTGGGCCCAAGGTTGCAGGTTCGTATCCTGGCGCAGTCAGCTGGCATTTGAGGGTAAGCAAATGCGAGGAAGTCGTGTTCGTAGATTTACTGGCACGTTAAAGATCCCCTTCGGGGAAAAATTCCGGCACCCCGGCGTCTCTAAAAGCCAGTGTAGTTAAAAGGGACGTAAAACCAATAACATTATTATTATTATTGACTAAGTGGGAAGCGGCTTCGGTGACGTAACTGGTAGCATGCTGAATGTCTATGCCCAAGGTCGCGGTTTCAAAGCCGGCCGAAGTCGTTGGATTTTCTAAGAGCGCTAAAATCCCTCAGTATGCTTTCCTTTGGAGGGGAAGTTCCAACGTTCGTTGCGAGTTGCCGGTTGGGGTGGCATCTAGTAGCCAAGTTCACAGCTAGGTGTCGATGGTAGTACCTGGTAGCAACATTAGGAACTACTGCTTGAAATTGACCATCTGCAGTCCTTACCTGAATTAAGACAAATACAGCCATTACAATTCACACCGTTTATCAGACAGATTCTACACTCACCCAAAGTACACGGGGTTAGTTGACCGCGTTGTTGCAGCCCCTAAACTGAGGAACCAACCAGAGGTAGATTTCATTAGAAAGCTAACTATTGCAATGGGTACCATGTTTCGACTTCCGGAAAATTTTGACATATCTTCGCGTTTCACATCCCCCAGACCCCAAAACCACCGTCAGTTCAAAAGTTTATATATAATTTATGTATGTTTATATGTATATGTATATCAGTTTCTTGTGGACACGATAACTGCCGTAATTTTACACCAATCACTTTGAATTTTTTACCGAATATGTATACCTATAAAATTTCGGTCGAGTTCGTTACTGGGCTAAATCGGTCGAAGGGGGTGAAAATGGGGGGCTTTTTTCGAAAAAGTGAAATATTGCTATAACTCTCTTAATATGTGACATATCGAATCCGTTCAACGTTCATACTATGTGTCGGATAAAGCCCAAAAATTTATGTTTGAAGAGTATTTTATAGCTCCAACCATTGACCAAAGGGGTGGGAAAAAGTGGGTTTTTCGGGAAACATTAATCATATCTCTCTTAATAGGCACAATATCAAAACCGTACAAAATGGACAATATTCCCCTAATAATTACCTAAAACTTTTGTCTGAAAGAATTTTTGATATGACCCACCATTATGCCAAGGGATGAGAAAAATGATTTCAGAATTATAAGAAAATGCCAAGAGCCATCAGAGGTTGCCATGGCAACACTACTAAATTGATGAGGGATGAGCCATCAGACGTTGCCAAGATAACGCACTTGCACGAGATCAGATTCAGATTTTCATCTGACTAAGTGTGAAGTGGCTTCGGTGACGTAACTGGTAGCATGCTGAATGTCTATGCCCAAGGTTGCGAGTTGAAAGCCGGCCGAAGTCGTCTGATTTTCTAAGAGCGCTAAAAAACCCTCAGTATGCTTTCCTTTGGAGGGGAAGTTCCAACGTTCGTTGCGAGTTGCTGGTTGCGGTGGCATCTAGTAGCCAAGTTCACAGCTAGGTGTCTTTGACGGTAGTACCTGGTAACAACATTAGGAACTACTGCTTGAAATTGACAGTCTGCAGTCCTTACCTGAATTACAGACTAATACAGCCATCCCTAAGTACACGGGGTTACATGACCGCGTTGTCGCAGCCCCTAAACTGAGCAACCAACCAAAATCTCTGCGGGAGATATAATTTTGCGTGAAGAAGTAACAGACCGTTACATAGTCACACATCAGTGTCGAAACCTTGTATAAGGACAGTGTGACCACAAGTACTGGGTTATTACAAATGATTGAAGCGATTTCACAGCTCTACAATAACTTTATTATTAGAGATATTTTAACAATGCTTTGCACACACATACAAAAACTCAAAAAGTTTTTTTTAGGCATTCACAAATGTTCGATATGTGCCCCTTTAGTGATTCGGCAGACATCAAGCCGATAATCAAGTTCCTCCCACACTCGGCGCAGCATGTCCCCATCAATGAGTTCGAAAGCATCGTTGATGCGAGCTTGCAGTTCTGGCACGTTTCTTGGTAGAGGAGGTTTAAACACTGAATCTTTCACATAAGCCCACAGAAAGAAATCGCATGGGGTTAAGTCGGGAGAGCGTGGAGGCCATGACATGCTGATCAGGATCTCCACCACGACCGATCCATCGGTTTTCCAATCTCCTGTTTAAAAAATGCCGAACATCATGATGGAAGTGCGGTGGAGCACCATCCTGTTGAAAGATGAAGTCGGCGCTGTCGGTCTCCAGTTGTGGCATGAGCCAATTTTCCAGCATGTCCAGATACACGTGTCCTGTAACGTTTTTTTTTTTTTTCGCAGAAGAAAAAGGGGCCGTAAACTTTAAACCGTGAGATTGCACAAACACGTTAACTTTTGGTGAATTGCGAATGTGCTGCACGAATGCGTGAGGATTCTCTACCGCCCAGATTCGCACATTGTGTCTGTTCACTTCACCATTAAGAAAAAATGTTGCTTCATCACTGAAAACAAGTTTCGCACAGAACGCATCCTCTTCCATGAGCTGTAGCAACCGCGCCGAATATTCAAAGCGTTTGACTTTGTCATCGGGTGTCAGGGCTTGTAGCAATTGTAAACGGTAAGGCTTCTGCTTTAGCCTTTTCCGTAAGATTTTCCAAACCGTCGGCTGTGGTACGTTTAGCTCCCTGCTTGCTTTATTCGTCGACTTCCGCGGGCTACGCGTGAAACTTGCCCGCACGCGGTCAACCGTTTCTTCGCTCACTGCAGGCCGACCCGTTGATTTCCCCTTACAGAGGCATCCAGAAGCTTTAAACTGCGCATACCATCGCCGAATGGAGTTAGCAGTTGGTGGATCTTTGTTGAACTTCGTCCTGAAGTGTCGTTGCACTGTTATGACTGACTGATGTGAGTGCATTTCAAGCACGACAAACGCTTTCTCGGCTCCTGTCGCCATTTTGTCTCACTGCGCTCTCGAGCGCTCTGGCGGCAGAAACCTGAATTGCGGCTTCAGCCAAACAAAACTTTATGAGTTTTTCTACGTATCTGTAGTGAGTCGTGACCATATGTCAATGAATGGAGCTACAGTGAATTTATGAAATCGCTTCAATCATTTGTAATAGCCCTGTATAAAAATAGACCTCAAATGACAAGAAGGTTACCGTTCGCATAAGACAATAAAATGTTTAAAATAAGCATAAAATGACGAAAAGCAAAGTTAATTAAGCTCCAATTATAAAATATCTTCTCGCAATAAATGAGGTCTGATCCTTCTACGAAAACCTGCATATTCTGCCTATTTTCGCCTATCCCCAAGTTTGTCCGGTGAAATCTACCTCCGCCTTCCGGCGTGCCGAGAGGACTTTTTTAATAAGTCAATTGTTGGCTAGCAATGAGAGCTGCATCACGTCGCCCCTACCAGAATTGCGAAAATAGTTACAACTTGCACTGCTTATAAATTGGAGTCACTGGGAGTAATTATTGCAAGAAGATTTCTTAGGCCCCGTAAAACAGTTGTCATGAAAATATTTTGCCTCTGTATAAGTGCGATAGTGTTGGTGTAGTACATTGAAGTAATCAGCTGCAATAAGCGTTGATGCTTTCAAATTTACTTTCATCTATTCAGATCCTTATCCTTGAGCGGTATGTGGCGATAAATGGCACTATTGCTACTTCAGGAGCTCGGGACAGCCGAAGTTTTCCAAAGTGCTCTGATTATTTTCCTATGGCACTGTGACAAAAGACGACACTGTTGAACTCTACTTTTCTAACAGCCAGGCAGTGTGTTTTATTTCACATACTCCTCTTTCTAATGATATTTTTCAATTCGTTTGTAAATTACGTGTCAGTAGGCTACTGTAGTTAGTAAATAGCCGTTTCCCTATTCATTGTTGTCATCATTACGGGAAAATGACCTGAATGTTACGTCCATTATACTGTACTACTTATCACCCCCACCACCACCACAAGTTATATTTTTAAAATATTTTTTTCTGTTAATTCAAGTATTATGTGCCAGTTCTGTAGTAGTATTCATTATCATCCTTAAAACAAACAAATCCACCGAGCGAAGCTGGGCACTAGACGCTGCCGAAGTCGTCGTCATTTCCGCTCCATTGCTAAGCAACTGGAGCAATACAACATGGCTCCCTCGTAGCTTGTTTCATCTTTGAGCCGTCATTATTTCCTATTTGTATCGTATAAAACTGTACATGCATGGCTGTCCAGAGGCAAGAAAGCATAGACAAGTATATTTTCCATAGTAAATTAACATAGTTGTTCAATAATGTTGTAAAATTTTGCGTACGGGAACGGGATGCACATTACGTCTTAGAGCACAAGTCGTAGAGATGTGGCCTACAATATTTAACTAAATTAAGTAAAAACATGAAAATATAACATTTCTGGATATTGTGAATCACATCCCGTATGAATGATCAATACTAGGGAAACTAAAGTACCGTTGGCCCTACCAGTAAGTGACGAATTAACTTAAATGAACTTTAGAAGGTGGTCTATCAATGCATACGGGAACAGTTTAAAATATTTTGCACGAGAGTTTAGGCCAAATCTCATCAACGGCTTTAGGAGAAACAAATACTGCATCTCAATACAATTTGTGTGTTAACCACAATGCCAAGTTTGTTTGAAAACTAATCAAATTAACAAAGCCTAACTTGTGTGCTCACTAACAGGTTAGAGAATTCTACAATTAAGGCCTATCGTCCTACCTCATTCTAAATAATGGGGCAACCACCAACACCACCTACATGCCATTTGGTACCGTATTACATAATTCACCACAACCTGTGATAAAATGACCTGTTACAACTCCAATTAAACTCAGTTGCTCAATAACAAAAAGGCCTATGGTGAGGGGTAAAAAACACATCCATACTTCCTCAGGAGCTTGTAAGTTGAATCGCAGGCGAGTAGCCTACTTCCCAATACTATACCAGTAATTCCTGATATCCATTAAAGATGTTTGATATAATAATAAATTTTATTTCAGCTAATGGCAGTTAAGTATTAAGCCTCGATATTTGGAATAGCAATATAGTTTTATTATAACTCATAATAAATGTACAATACTGTAGCATGCCCTAACTTCATTGAACTAGCCTAATTTTATTGTCCAATGTTTGAAAAATTGTCCAGATAAGTAAGTTAGTGCACAAGAAACTGACTAAGTATAGACATTTCCACTTTTATTCATAACTTTATAGCACCACTCACGTTTTCACTAATACTTCATGCTGAAACGATTAAAACATTTTCTAACAATCTTGGCTTAATGCCATGGTAGCCTGGTTCGCCACTATCCTCATCACCTCATTTCTTGACACCACCGACTTTTTTCACTGAAACTTCCCTGACAATCACGACAAGACTTGCCACTCCATCACTTCAGAAATAAGCAGTATTCATTGGCTTGAATAATGTCACTGTACGGTACAGTACATACTGTATCGTCGTTGCAGGGTGTAGGCCTAGGCTACTGGTACATGATAGACCTAATTGTTTTCTGAAAGTGCAAAAAATAAAATATGTAGCCAGACATTTTCAGTCTGGGATAGGCCTAATTGTTATTTGGAAACACGATTCACCTTTGCCAGTTAAAGATATTCGAACTTCGCGCTTATATGATCATGGAAGGTCTGTTGATTCATTTCCTGCACACTAGTCACTAGGAAATGTCTTGGGTGATGTCGCAACAATTGTGTGCATTTCGTGGTTTGTTTCTCACATCGTGATGGCATGCCGCAAAACACACGGCATGCTAAATTATTGCATAAAAGGGAGATAATTTACTTTGTCTTCAGGATTATGGCAGTAAACATATCTAATTTATAATTCAGTAAATTATCTTATGTTGACGTTTGTATCCTGCCCGTGAGGACCAAAAATGTATTGTGTCTCATGATTTGATGTACTCTGGTCCGACAAGGACCAAATGTAGGGGATCTGCTCGCTGAGGACCAACATCGTGTAGCAATGCGAAGTGTTCCAGGCCTGGTGGACCAAGATCTTGATGCTACTGTTCTGGTCTCTCACGGGTTTGGAAAGGGATGGTAAAGATGGATTTAGTGGACTATATTTACATGTGGTTATATCGCATGATATGTCTCTTCTTGTACGTATATAACTGCGATAGCTGCTAAATATATAGTAATGGCTTGGCATGTGAGAAGCAATTGTGTCTACTGGCTTGGGAGCGAGTTTGGAAAAGGAAGAACTCACGATCATACTCATCTGTACTGAGTTCTTGGTGTTGAAAATTGGTTTAGCTTGCGTACTAGCAGGGACTAGAACATATGCCATACAATAGCTGAGTGCTGGCATCGTTTACATGTAGTGTATGAACACACATAATACATTTGACTGAAGTTGATTTTTATTCCACATAGAATGGTATAATGGTGTGTGAAATGACTGGATAAAGCAGGTTTTATATGTAGTGATTCCCTCATCTCAACTGGGAAGCCATGTCTGATCCTACAACAATACTTAATAAATTCATAAATGTCACAGAATACGTTCAAGTATTCCGTTCATAGCCTGCTGGATCTTTGCGTGCCGGCCTAGACGTGAAACAGGAGTGCTGCCATCTTTTGGCTAATATCATTTAACCTTCAGGCCTGTGCATTGTATGATACTTTCTCTCATAAGTCATGCACAGCTGATTTGTCATGTGTGCCGCTTGGTTACACATCAATCTGAGGGCAGAGCTATGCTTTAAAGTCGTAACATAGACTCCCCCGGTGAAACAGTAGGTGTTTCAAGATATATACCTAAATAGAACTTAACCTAAACCCTAATATACATGGTACAATATTTCACTTAAAACTAACACTGAAAATCACACAGTAAAACATTTCATTTGTATGTTCATTCACAGCCAACTTGTTCACTGCTCTTGTTTAGGTAGCACTACCAGTTCATGAAGTGTGCGTCCTATAGGAGTTCTCACAGTAACTACCCGCACCAGGCCATCGTTTCCGGGGAAGACTTCGCTGATAGTTGCAAGTTTCCAATTGAGAGGCAGCTGATTGTCCTCCTTTAACCCCTCAAGCGTGATATTGTGAAACTCTGGGCTGCACCCACAACGTGCATTATATCTAGCCTACTCCCAATGGTAAGCGCGGTATCATACGCATTTTGCTATAATTTCCAAACGCACTGGCAAAAGTTTTCAAAAAAAACACACACAATAACAACAACATATATCATAATATTATAAACTTTCAATAACCTGATTATCCCTGGTCAGCGGCACGTCAATACTGGGACAATATCACAGTCGCCCAATGTGTTCGTATTTCTTGGCGTTCTATCACGAATTACATGTCAGCGTCACTATCTTCACTGGAAGTTATAGCGAACTCTTCCTCTATATCGCTGTCACACTCTGAATCACTTTCGTTGGCACTATTATCGAGCAAATTAGCTATTTCTTTGTCAACAATAACTGTGCCAGGACCTGCCATGTTTACAAGCAAACTCACGGTCCGCAAAAGCGGGAACACGTGGGCAGAGATCTGATAAATAAATGTCTGTGAAGATATGCGCCACCTCCTGGCAATAACAAGTAGCTCGAAGTGCAGCCAAAAGTTGCCTCTTCCTGCCATCTTACGACCAAATAACTATTACGAAGTCCACGTAGCAGGCTATTCAAATTCGACGGCGCACCATTGCGCCGTACACGCTAAGGGGGTTAACAAGACTACTTCTCCTGGCTGAGGAGTAGTGAAAGTTCTATTCCACTTCTTGTGCTGTTGTAGAGAATCCTTTGACCATCGTTGCCAAAGTTGTTGGCTTAATTGCTGGACTCGTTGCCATCTATTCAAAGTTTTCATGGTACAATCTGCTAGATCAGGCTCCGGAAATGTCATCAGTGGACTGCCAATAAGAAAATGCCCGGGACTCGGGTAACTGGGGTCACTGGGATCCTTTGACAAGATGGTAAGCGGTCTAGAATTTAGACAAGCCTCCATCTGAGTTAACAGTGTGGATAATTCTTTGAATGTCAAATGTTGAATTTCCAGCCACTCTTCGGAGGTGATACTTCATTGACTTAACTCCAGCTTCCCATAGTCCGCCGAAATGAGGAGAGTTGGGTGGAATGAAGTGTAACTTTATCCCTTCTGCAGTTGCAAATGATTGAATTTGATTATTGGTTGCCTCTTTCAGAACCAATTTTCTGAGTTCTTGTAACTCTCTGTTTGCTCCAATGAAGTTAGTGCCGTTGTCGCTATACAAGTCACTAATCTTGCCTCTTCTGGCAATGAAGCGTTTAAGAGCAGCGATGAATGCGTCTGAAGTTAGTGACCTGACTAGCTCCAGGTGAATTGCCTTTGTTGAAAGACAAACAAATACTGCTATGTAACATTTCATTGTGGTCCGGCTTCTAGAAGAACCGACCTTGATTTGCATTGGCCCAGCATAATCGACCGCTGTATGGAGAAATGCTCGAGAAGGTGTAACTCTTGTCATTGGTAATTGGCCCACGAGTTGTTGCATCGTAGCTACTTTCAATTTGTAGCAAGGCAGACATTTGTGAATGACTCCTCTGACTACTTGTCTGCTGCGAGGTATCCAAAACCTTTGTCGTGATGATGCAATACGTAATTGAGATCCTGCCCTCAAAAGATGAATGTGCTCATCCCTAATGATGAGTTTTGTAAAATGATGACTTGAAGGTAAGATTAGTTGATGTTTAGTATCGTAGGCTAGCTGAGAGTTGCGTAGCCGTCCACCAACACGAAGAGAACCATTTTCGTCAAGAAACGGATGAAAGATCCAGAAGGTTGCTCTTTGTAGCAATCTCTTTCCGCTCCTGAATAATGCAATTTATTTTGTGTCGACTTCCTGCTGTGTCATCTTAAGCACCAATGCAGCGAAGTTTGAATTTCTTGTGCAGTTAGTTCACCACACCTCTTATTAGCTTGATGCCGTGTATTGTGAATGAATCTCAAGCAGGAACTGACTACCCTCAGTAGACGAGTTAAAGATGAATATTTTGTTAAGATGCTTTCATTATTACAAAGCAAAGATAATGCAACAATGCGATATGATCGTTGTTCTGCAAGTTCTGTGCCTGTCACATTTGGAATGAATGTGATGATGATGATAGGCATTTATTCGTCAACAAGTATATAGTATAAAGTACAATGTTATTGTGTCGTCTCAGATGGCTGAACAGTCCAATTCTGGAAGCACA
Source organism: Meconema thalassinum (assembly GCA_946902985.2). Classification (NCBI taxonomy): domain Eukaryota; kingdom Metazoa; phylum Arthropoda; class Insecta; order Orthoptera; family Tettigoniidae; genus Meconema; species Meconema thalassinum. The sequence goes on along the minus strand of OX336392.1, from coordinate 2,551,274 downwards.
CACTTTACTGCAGTGACAGCACATAGCTGTATCAGCGGGCACACCATCCCTTGCATTCGCAAGTTCTTTCCTGCGGGTCCTCCTTTCATCTTCTAGTCTTCTCCTAACTCGTTCTAATTGTTCAACTCCGTTGTATACAATTTTCCACCATTTAGTTTATCTTCGGCTGCGGTTTCCCAGTTGACCGTATCAATTTGACACTCTTTCAAGTTATGTTTAAGGACATCCTTGTATCGTTTAAGCTGCCCTCCATGATTACGCAGTCCATTCTTTATTTGGGAGTACATGATCCTCTTTGGGAGGCATGTATCTGGCATGCGGACAACATGGCCAGCCCAGCGTATCTGATGCCTGACTACCTTTGCCTCCGTGCTTGTAGTGTTGGCTTCTTCGAGGATACTAATGTTTGTTCGACGATCTTGCCATTTAACTTTCAGTATTCTCCGTAAGCATCGTTGATGGTATTTTTCCAGGCATTTTAGGTTTCTCCTGTAAGTTGTCCAGGTCTCGCAACCATAGATCAGAGTAGGGATTAGAACAGCGTTGTAAACGTAGAGTTTGGTTCTCACACTGATATCATGATTGTCAAACACTCTTTTTAGAAGACGACCGAAAGCCGCACTAGCACATCTTAAACGATATTGGATTTCTGTACCAATGTTTGCTGGTGTGGAGAGGTTGCTTCCAAGGTAAGGAAAATGATTTTCGTTTTGCAGAGATTGACCATTGATTGTAATAGCCGGAGTTCTCTTGTTGGAATTTGGTGCCAGTTTGAAGAAGGAAGAGTTAGCTAAGGTGGCCCAATCCACCATAGTTGAATTGGTTGCAATGTCGCAGGAGTAGTTCCTCGTGACAGGATTATCTTGCGATGATAGTATTTCAGCTACTCTATTTGTGACAAGTAGTTGGTGATGATTGAAGTGGTTGAATCAGTCCACAACCTGACTTCCGCTAAATATGTACTGTCTTATGTACCAGTCTTGCGAGTAACAAAGCTCCACAGTATGTTACTGGTTTTATTGGGGCTACACGAGATTTTGAGCACAGCAATCTCGTGTGAGTTTGTTCTTGTTGTGGAGTAGATCAAAGGTAGATGCCTTCTCACTCGCATCACAGAAGCCGTAAAGCTGTATGTTCAATGGTGTACCCTTTATTCATCATCGGCTTTAACTCGAATCCGAGTATAAATCTTCTTCCTTCAGTCCAGTTTGTGGATGTGTTTAAGGTGACTAAAGAGTCCAATCCTGGCATGGAACAAGCGACCACACAAGTCGCATAGTATTGCTGGAGGAGGACGTGGTTGGGCTGCTCGAAGTTTCCTAGCTTGACGCTTGGCCTCTTCATGTATGCGTCGATCCCTTTCAAACGCCTTTACAGTATCCGAGATGGTACGGCGCCAAGTTGAGCGGTTTTCAGCCAGCATGTCCCAGGTTTGTGAATCAAGACCTGTCAATTTCAGGGTCTGCTTAAATTGGTCCTTGTAGCGCCTCTTAGGACCACCATGAGGTCTGGTGCCATAGCATAACTCACCATATAGCATTTGACGAGGTAATCTCACATCATCCATCCGATGGACATGACCAATCCATCTAAATTGGTGACCTATAATGGATGATTCTATGCTGTTGATTTGAGCCTTTTCCAGAACAGCAATATTGGTAATGCGGTCTTCCCATTTAATCCTCAGGATTGATCGAAGTTTTTGTAGGTGGAAACGCTCAAGCTTCCTAAGATCACGTCGGTAAAGGGTCCACGTTTCACAGCCATACAACAATGTAGAAATGACTACTGCTTTGTACACCATAAGCTTTGTACTCATGGATAGATCTTTATTCATGAAGACCCGGTGCGCTAATCGTCCATATGCTGCATGGGCTGCGCCAATTCTCTTATCCACATCCTGCTCACAGGTACAGCTCACAGAAATGGTACTGCCCAGGTACGAGAAGTGGTCAACCTGTTCTAATGGCAAATTTGAAATGGAGATATTGAACTGAGGAAGAGGTGTGCCTGGTGAAGGTTGTGCCAAGACTTTAGTCTTATTGACATTTATGGTAAGACCAAAGCGATCACATGCACTTTTGTACCAGTTAACTGACTCTTGCAGCTCTTCTGGTGTGAGAGTTGGTGACGCAGCATCATCTGCATACAACATGTTAGTAACCTTAGTAACCTGAGTTTTCCTCAAGGAGCGGAGACGAGTTAGGTTGAAAAGCCCTCCATCAAAACGATACTTGATCTCCACACCTGGGATGTTTGTGGGTGAATCATAAAGCATTGCAGCCAAGTACAGCGCAAAAAGCGTTGGAGCCAGTACACATCCTTGTTTCAGTCCATGGGTAATGGGAAATTCATCGGACATCTTATTCTGATGGCAAACCTGACCATCACAGAAGCCGTAAAGCTGTATGTTCAATGGTGTACCCTTTATTAATACATGTTGATCAACCTTAATTGCTCTGAGTATTGACAACTGTGAATTAAGTTGATGCCAACATACATTGAGTTCTGCATTTAAGTTACTGTCCCAGCCTATGTTGTGTAACCATAGCTGTTGTAAGTTATGACCCCTGGACTGACAAGTCCCAATGGATCAAAGATAGATGCGACCGCTGATGTGACTGGCGAATCCCTAATATTCCCATCACTACTACAAGCAGATGATGTTGGTTTGATACCAATCATGAATGTGTCTTCTGTGGGATGCCACAGTAATCACAATGTCTTCACTTCTGTTGAAGTGTCTAGCTGAAGAGGGTATTCAGTTTGTTTTAATGCTAAAGGAATGGTGTCTAGCACGGCTAGATAGTTTGGAGAAAACTTTGCTAGTGGAAGTCCACCACTCTTGAGAAGTTCACTGAGCTCGTGCAGTAGATGTTGAGGCTCTTCTTAATGTTTCTGCAGCTAATTGTCGAAGACACCTAGATGCCGTCCCATACGTAACTGTCGTCTGTTCGTACGTAGTGATTGGCTGTTGAGTTGAATTCCTCCACAAGATTCTTTGGAGTCCAGTGTCCTCTGAATGTACATCTTTGTTATGTCAGCATTCTGAAACGCAGAATAATCGATTGCAAGTCTTGTTGCACTGTTGACCCCACGAGGAGTTTATCTTTGAGGGATAAACCAGTAGTTGCCTTTGCTGATGCATCAAATACTACTCCCGTTTTTGTAGTGATACTTGAAGGATTGAAACCTGTATGATGAGGTAGATAGTATATTTGTCCAGCCTTGTCCTGACCTCTCTCTACTGTCTTCATGCGTCCTAGATCCTCGTACTCCTGTAGAAATTCATTGTATGCAGCACACAGGGTAGCCTGTCTATCTAACCGATTCTCTAGTTGGAACAGTCGACCGCTGGCATGGCCATATGAACCTCCTAGTTGCCTGTCATTGTTCCGAATTGGTAGGCGAACTATATATATCCCTGTCTCACCTCTTGTAACATGGGTGGGTTGCACGAGTCGGGGTGGGGCGGGTCGGGTCGATGCGAGCGGCATCTCTTGCCTCTCCCGAGAAACACAGCGTCCGCCATAATGTTGTAAAGGCTGGAGTAAACACGGGTGGTGAGAAGGGTGTGAGCATCAACTTTTAAGTAATAAAATGCTTTTTGTGGAGAAATATTTGTCAAACCTGACATGAAGAAAAAATTTATCTGTGCAGAGTTGATCCATTTGACTTGGAGTAGGGAGAATTAAGTCAAAACATGGAGGATTGGCCTAAGGTTACTCACATGGACCGCATAGATTATTTAGTGATAAGGACAAATTTTGCCATGAAAGAAGCCACAAAAAATTTAAGTCTATAGAGGCCCACAATTTTTTGACCAGTGGCTTTGTGTTTCCACCTCGGGCGAAAGAAGTACCAGGCGGCAACATTGTCCTACTAGGAAAGGTTAGTTCAACTCAACCAACATTGACACAGCCTATTTCATTTTAAGTCATTTTAATCATCCTCATCATCAGCCAAGTCAGGGTGTACTAAAATACTGGGACGCAAATTGGTGAGAGCACAACACACATTGCCATCTGGCAATCTTCATCATCTGCCTTCTTCATGGGCATTTCTACAGGAAGAGTTCCCCTTAAAATACGATACTTCCTCTGCACCAATCCAATAACCCTCTCTACATGAATGCGGAGATTAGCAATCTTTCTGGTGAGGCTTACATCATGAGAACTGACCTCTAGTAAAGGCAGGCATCAATAACTTGGCACCATACACTGCGAGATGTTCAGCAATGTTGAACCCTCAGTCAGCCATTACAACATCACTAGGCAACAATTCATACAAGCCAGAGTTAGATACTATATGCTTATCAGAAGCTCGAGCACCCCAAGCTGTGGACACAAATGGGCTGATATCAATAAGAACTTTCACTGTGTGATGTTGCTTATAATTTGACCACATCATAGCCCAAGTTTCCAGGGATGAAGGTCTATCGGTAAATATCTCAATCAATAATAACAGCAGCACTGTTTCCTTAAGCCTCGATAAAATCCCGAGGCATAGTTTCCCATAGAGTTTCTCTGTCTGGCCATCTTACAAGAGTGGGATACAAGGATTCATACATTTCATCTGGCCACCTATGGTCTTTCTTTTTTTTTCGTGTAGCCTCCTGAGAGGCCGAGTGCAGGTCTTTCTAGTCGACGCCCGTGGGCGACCTGCGCGTCGGGATGAGAGATGGAAGGGATGAAGATGAATGAAACTGGGCAAGGATGTGGAAGGAAGCGGCCGTGGCCTGTCAGAAGGTACTGTCCCAGCATTTGCCTGGTGTTGAAAATGGGAAACCACGGAAAACCATTTCAAGGACAGCCGACGGTGGGGCTCGAACCCACGCGTCTACCGAGTCAGCAGAGAGCTTGGCCCCTTGACCTAACGCAGCGCTTTAGCCCGCGTAGCCACTACTGTCGGTACCTATGGTCTTGAAGAGTAAGGGACAGCCGTAACCTCATCAGTGTTAGCAGTAGATTTTGCCAGGGTTGCAAAACTAACCTGGACTCACAATCTCCCATGAAGCTCACAAGGCCATCAAGAACTACTTTAAAAACAGCATAACAGGGCAAGCCAGTGTAAAATTTAACTTTCTTCTCATTACTAGGAAATGTCTCCAAGTCCTTGAACGTACATTCCTCTGCCTCCATTACCTGTCTCTTCAAGGATTCAACTACTTCCCTTAATTTTGCAAGAGCGCTTTCCAATTCAGCACCCACCCGTGATTCCGATTCGAATGTGTCTGCTTTCTCTGGACATTTTTCTTCTGCTTGCTGTAGCTTTTGATTCAGTGATTCCCTGTCTGCTTTGGCTTCTCTTGGAGCAGCTTGAAGCTCTAACTTGTCCACCTCAAGTTCTGTTACTTGATCTCTCAAAATCTATGTTCTTTCACTCACTTGCTCGAAGAGTAGAGTGTTCCTCCTTCAAATTGTGTCTTGATGTTAAGCTCCAACCTCTCACCATCACTCTTTGAACTGCCAGAGGGTAACACACCTTCAACTTGCTCTTCTTAGGTGAGGGACCAGATGTTTCTCTTTGGCAGAGTCACTGAGGAACTTCCACAGAGAAGGTCGGTTCCACTGGGACTGTAGCTGCACCACAATCTTCAAGCTCAGCTTGATGAGACAGTGGACTGCTCCTACTCTTGTTCATGGCTCTCTGGGTGACACGATAGTATTGGGCAGAGGCAATACAAGCCTTGCGAGACGGCGATGTCGAGTAACCCAGTTCTAAAGTGGGTGCCCAGTCTGGGTTATTTTCATCCCATAGGGCAGCTGGAGATCCTAGAAATGAAATCGGAACATGAGCTCATAACCTCGTCAGCCACAGTGTCAAAACATAACGCGTTCTGTCACGAAATGATGGCTGCATAGGTTTCACGTCACAATCTCTCAGGTCTTTCCGATTTATGCGAGAAAGCCACAGTGCTCGGCGTCTCTCGCTTCGTGAGTTCGCATTGGCTCTTTATCACTGACTGTATGCTGAAGAAACTTACACCCTCCTTTTGATCAGCTCGATCCATGTTAGTCCTCGTGTGACAAGCAACAATTGCACAGCATACCATCTCGAATTCAACGGAGAAAAGGGTTACTTCTTATCACCCAAAATCCAAGTACCTCCCTATTGTTTTCCAACCGGCCTTTACAACAATATGGCAGATAGGCTGATTCTGAGTACGGCGCAAAGGTGGCGTTAGCTTCGCAGGGGTAAAAGTAGGCAACCCACCCATTCTGCCGAAAATGTTGCTCACATTGTCGTTCCTCTATTGTAGACTGAGAATGATTTAGTTCTTCAACTTCCCAAAACTTGTGCAATTATTATTATTATTATTATTATTTATTTACCAGAAATTGTGTCTACAATTTATGGACGGTAGATAAAGGGCAAGCCCCACATACACAGCAGTGTCTCCATCTCCGTACATTAAATCTATACAAATCTGGTGTTCCATATATACAATTTACAACTTTACATTGCTATATACACATAATCTGCTGAACACTATGTCTACATCATACAATTAATAAATAAAAGGGAAGATACAGGCACGCACACACGCATATCAGGGTGTCTACGACCCGGGAAAACCGGGAATTCTCAGGGAATTATGAATTTCTGGAATAGACTTTTTTAGTGATGACGTCAGGCCCGTTGCTAGGCAGCCGTCAGGATTCCAAACACCGTTGCCAAGGGAATAAGCCCATTTTATTAACATTGAGTCGGTGCAAGCACGTTATTTTAGGTATTTCTTGCTTTCCGAATGGAATTAATCGCACATATAGATTAAAATTGTAGTGTAGGAGTCATAAAATCTGTTTGGTAAAAATGGCGGTAAGGCTATCCGAGATTACGGAGTATTTCTCAGATGAACCTTCGCTTGTGAGGAAAGGTGAAGATGCTGTTGAATCACGCCATGTCGAATCCGTAACATATCTTAGAGAAAAGTGCTTCTTGCGTGGTCGTGTCCATGCCAGCATGAATAACAGATCCTATGATGTACATGTAAGTAAAAATTTAAGTTCTAACCTTTATTTTCACTAAATTATAAACATAATACTCAGTGCTTATACTGGTCGGTAACACCGCCTTGCCGCACTCCAACGCAGCTTAGGAATGCGGGCAGTTTATGATAAAAATATAGGTTTAGTGAAAGTTTTTATACTAATTTTTGCTTGTCCATACTTTTAGTAACTTACATATATTCGTATTTTCTGTTCTTTTGAAGAAGAACAAGCCTTGTTTTAGTAGGGTTATGTTTATCGCCTCAATGCATTGAGGCCGTTTACAACAACAAAATCAAATACTAGTTTTTTGTCGTCAGTAATTCATAAATTGTTGTAGACTTTCTAAGCTTCCCCCCCTCCCCTTCTCACAAGTAAATGTTAAAAGTAAAATTAGTTGATACCCAGTCAGTTCAATTATAAGGACCACTTTGGTGTTGACAACAGTCTGCGTTCTGTATATGTACACCTACTGGGCAACACACACGCCCATGCCTTGGTTTAGATCGCAATGTCTTCCTGACCTGAGCTTTGCTGGACAGTGTTCTGATCCGTAAAGCAACAATTTCTGCCATCACTTAGTGTATGTTTACATTAATAGGTTAGGGTTGTCTGTTTGAAATATTTACAGCTGGTGAGGAGAAATTCTTGTGGGTGGGGGAAGGTTGGAGAAGAGACATAAGGATTCAAGTGTGGCAGTAAGATATAAGATAGCCTATGTGATGAAAAGGTGCAGTATGCTTTAGTAATAAACTCTCCACTCTTGCACTGCAGCCATGAACGGTGTGTGTTTGCACCTCTGGATAAGACAGTGGGAGTAGCCTATTTGGGGGTCAACAGTTCAGATAAGTTCTCCTTACTCATTACCATACAAATGGTTAAATTTGGCTCAGCTATTTCAAACATTATGCCAATACATATTTCACTTCATATCCTAGAAAGATCATGTGTGCATTATAAAGCCCTTTACAGCTGTTCTAGATTGCACAGTTGGCCTGAGTATGAATACCACTATACACAACCCTCGTAGGTAACTATGCAAAGCACGGTAGGTTTGGCAGTGTTGTCTCAAATTTCACGAATTCCAAAATAGAGGATCAGTAAGAGTAGGTTCTAAGCAATGGGAATACTAGTTGCCATTTCTGGTCCGTATTGACGTATATAAATTATTTAATCAGTTTGAAGCTTTCCTCCGAATCAATACAAATTTGTATTCGGCAGTTTCTTTACCCGAGCCAGTCTCAAAACTCACGATCCGGCAGTTTTCATTGAGTTGATTAAATGCCCGCCCTACCCACTGTAGATATTTGAAAGTTTAATCTGAATTGTACGAATAGGACCATTGTAAGTTTCAGTCGGAACTGCCTACCCTGTTGTACTTGGTAGGCCTACCTCTCATCAAAAGATCGGCCTAACTTGTAGTCTCGCACAAAGTATACGAAACAGGGGTTGAAAGGCTGTGTGAGTTCTCCTGCGGTCATCGCCAGCATATTGTGCTCTCTGGAGGCGAGACTCGTTAGAATGTTCGTTTGTAGTCGTGAGTTATGTTCACCTCCTGAGTTTTGAGACTTTAGTTTATGTTGCCTATCTTGGCCGCTGTATTCTCAACTTGTTTCATAGATTTACTTATAAAATAAATTAAGAAGTCAGTGGGAAGGATAAAGACCAAAGCAATAAAGACACTGTATAGCGCACGACTGCCCATGGTGTTTCTTTAACCTGTAATATCAGTAATTACATCCTACCCATTTGACCAAATGATCTGACACCCATCTCTATGTTCATAACTAGTACTGTATCTACAAGTTGCACAGTATCTTATGCTTATTTTCTTATGCAGGTTCATTTCGAGAAGAATGGGCTCATCAAGGACACTCGGTGCAGTTGTCCAAGAGGACTTTTTAAGTGTCACCATGTAGCTGCCCTTCCAATTTTTGCTCTTACAAATATATCGAGAAAAGATAAGGCTTGCACTTGGCTTGCTCCGAAGAAGAGAAGGGCACATGAGAGTGAATTTACAACAGCAGAATCCATGTTTCCACCGAAAAAGGAGTATCGAACTACTCAGCGACCTTTGGACTCGGCTGATAAGAGATAATATTTTGGGAACTTATTGCAGGTAAACAGCAATTTGGGTTTCACGTGGCTTCTCTCCCCTGAACCAGAAGAGTCCAGCTTAACAAATGTTCCCCTTATGGAAGATATATTCCTTAGTGAAGGATGTCTTAGTGCTCCGGGCAAGTGTAGCTTCCTGAAAGAGGCTGCAGTTACATCAAAAGAGGAGGTTATTAGGGTAGCTGGACTGACCGTTGGACAAAGCAACAATCCTTTGTGGTTTCTGGTTAGAAAGTTTAGGCTGACTGCCAGCAAATTGGCCAGATTTTCAAGGCGTGTGACAGAAATAAATATCCTTCTTCCCTATTTAAATCTTTGAAAGAGGAATACAACCTTGCAGGTGTAAAATCTGTCCAGTGGGGTCGTGAGCCTTGTGTATGTTTGGTGATGACCTTAACTTTTTAGTCGAGGAGACCGGTGTGTGGCAGCATGCATCGGGTCTTCTAGCTGCCAGTCCCGACGGTATCATCCGCAGTGAAAATGCAGTTGTGGAAGTCAAATGCCCGTACAAGTATAGAAACTGCAGTTCATTGAGAGAAGTTTTGGTGGAAGATCACTCTTATGTTGTATTTGTGAACAATGATGGCGAGTTAGAATGGAACATTGCCCATGATTATCACCAAATCCAAGGACAAATGTACATTGCAGGTATGGAGAAATGCTACCTAATTTTATGGGTACCTAGTGGGCCTATTACTTGTCTTGCTCAGAGGGATCCCATGTGGGAAATAAACTTGGACCGCCTCATTCAATTTTATGTTGAAAGGTATATGTGGAGGTTAGTAAAATACACATTTTGTTGTTGTTATGGGTCGATTTCCTGTCCTATGATGTGTGTATGTATCAAGGCTACTGATAGATTTTTTTGATTGAATGTACGAGCGACTGAAGTACCGGTGATCCTTTTTTTTCTTCTGTTTTTCTAGATCCTCGAATGTCAATCTTGTATTAACTTAGTTTTTTTCCTCCAGTTTCTGAACTTTTTTTTCCTATCTTTTCATTTATGATTTTTCCGTTTACTGCAGATAGTTTTGAATTGTAATCATCATCATCATCTTGCACTGTTTCCAGCCACTGGCCGGGTCTGTTTGGAACACAGGCCTCTCCAACGTCTTCTGTCTTCCCACCATCTCTCAGCCTCCACCCTTGTCCAGTCTTCTCCTCTCTTCTTCACGCTTTCTTCCACCCCCTTCAGCCACCTGTCTCTTGGTCTCTTTCCTTCCCACTTCGTCTCGTGTATCCTCCTGGGTATCCTCTTCTCCTCCATTCGCTTTACATGTCCATACCATCTAAGTCTAGATTTCTCTATACCATCCTGTAATGGTTCCTCCTCCATTAATTCTCTGGTCCTCTCATTTCTTATTCTGTCCATCTTTGTAGCTCCAATACTGCTTCTCAAGAACCTCATCTCACTGGCCTGTATTTTGCTCTTTCATAACGCAGGTCTCCGAGGCATACGTCAGGATAGGGACATAGTACGTCCGATATATGATCTTTTTGCTGTTCTGAGGGACATCCTTGCTCCATAACATGCTTCTCACACTCCTCCGAAATGCTTCTGCCTGCCTCCCCCGCTCATTTATTTCTCTATCGTTTCTTCCATTATCTTGTATCAGGCTTCCCAGATACTTGAAACTCTCCACTTTCTTCAGCTGTTCCCCACCAATTGTTATTTCCGTTGTGGTTCTTTCCTTCTTCCTTGTTGTGATCATCATCTCACTCTTATTTATGCTAAATTTCATCCCATATCCTTGTATTATTCCTTCCCACACGTCCAACTGTTCCTGTACCTCCTCCTCCTTGTTTCCCCAAATCCTCAAATCATCTGCAAACACCATTGCTTTCATCTTTCCGTCCCCAATTACTTGTGCCATTATGTCATCCATCACCACAATGAAAAGTAACGGTGACAGTGCACTTCCTTGTTTCAGGCCGTTTCTCTGTTCCAACCAGTCTGATCTCTCTCCTCCCACTTTCACACAGCTCACGCTTCCCTTGTACATCTCCTTTATCCTCTTTATAGTCCATTTCTCTACTCCTCTATCCTCCAGGGACTTCCATAATTTGTTTCTGCATACACTGTCATGAAATGAAAATCCACAGCCTGCTTCCAGTCTCCGACCGGGTCAGGAATGGAATGAATGAAGCCCCCATCTAGCGGCGATGATATGGACTGTGCCGGCTGCCGAGGCCTGACGCACTCCTCTGGGGCAATGATTAAATGAATGACAGATGAAATGAAATGATAGTGGAGAGTGTTGCTGGAATGAAATTTTGACAGGAAAAACCGGAGTACCCGGAGAAAAACCTGTCTGCCTCCGTTTTGTCCAGCACAGATCTCACATCTGCATACACTGTCATATGCTTTCTCAATGTCCAGGAAGGCCATCAGTAGATCTGTTCCATACTCATAGTGCTGTTCTTGTAACTGCCTTACAGCAAATATCAAATCCACTGTGGACCTTCCTGTTCTGAAGCCATGTTGTTCTTCCCTCATCCCTCCTTCTATCCTTGTCCTAATTCTCTTTTCCAAAACTTTCTCGAAGATCTTTGCACAATGACTCATCAGTGTTATTCCCCGATAGTTTCTGCAATCTGTTCTACTACCTTTCTTGAAGATCGGGACAATGATTCCTTTTTTCCAGTCCTCTGGGGTCTTCCTTTCTTTCCATGCTGTCCTCATCACTCGGTACAGCCACTGTATCCCCACCTCTCCTGCTGCTCTCACCATCTCCACACTCAACTCATCCACACCCGGTGCCTTCCCTCCTTTCATCTTGTTCACTGCATCTTCCACTTCTTTCCATGTCAACTCCTTTTCTGTTTGCAGTTCATCTTCCTCTTCCCCGATTTCTTCCTCCTCACCATCTTTTCCATTTGGGTTCAGAAGTTCTTAAAAATATTCTTTCCACATTTTCTTCAGTTCTTCCCTATTTTCTATCTCTTGTCCCCTTTTGTTCACCATTCTAACATAATCCGTAGGATCCTTCCGCCTCTTATTTTTTACCATCCCATACAGAACCTTTTTTGTACCTTCACTATCCTCCTCCATCATCTTTGTCCACTCTTCCATCCACTTCCTTCTCTCCTCAGCCACCACTCTCTTCGCCTCCTTCTTTCTTTCCTGGTACTCTTCCCTTGTCTCTACCGTCCTATTTTGATACCACCTCCTAAAGGCTCTATTCTTTTCCCTTACTATATCTTTTGTCTTCTCATTCCACTGTGGTGTTTCCTTCCACCTCTTCTTACTACTTGTCCTCCCACATACTGCTTCTGCTGCACCTACTAGTGTCTTCTTAAATCTAGCCCATTCCTCTTCCACCCCTCTTTCTTCATCTGTTGGAATTCCTTCCTTTACCATTTTGAGGTACTCGACCCTTCTATCCCCTTCTTTCAGTTTCCATATCCTTATACGTCTTTCCTGGTTCTCAGTCCCTTTCTTCTCCTTACTCCCTCTCAGGTTCATTACAAGCAATCGATGGTCGCTATCCAGGTTCTCCGATGGTATAACCTTGATGTCCGTGATGTTCTTATTTAGTTCTTTCTCATACAGTATATAGTCGACCACCGACTTCCTGGTCAAGTCATCACTGTACCATGTGAATTGAATTGTAATAATTATTTTAATGTTTCTTGTAAAAAAAAAGGGATTGCATGAATAAATGTTCAGAGTTCCTTCATGACAAAAGGTGAGGTAACAAAACCAGTGTAGGGGGGTTTCCGTTAAAAGTAAAAGCCCACAAGATGCTGGCTGCTCGATAGAGATAGAATGTTATAGATAGATAGTTACGCAAGATTCTTGTGCAAGTTTTCTTTACCAGACTTGCAGCAATAACTTGCAAGATACCGTTTACATGAGCTTGTTGTGTAAGTCACTTAAAATGACAAGGGTTTGTGAGCCAGGTTAGAGGTTAGATTAGGAGCCCGGTGTAAAGGCAATGAAACAGTAAAAAGGAAGTAGAATGGCTACACCTGGCCAGATCTGTGAGAACTAAATGCTGCACGGGTAATATACGCAACTAGTACAAAAAGGTATCAATTAGGGTTGCCCGGAACCAACTCGTACGCATCTAGCACATATTCGCAATTAGTGTGTTTGCAACCAGCACAGACTGGCCTGGCCCGCATATTTTAGCCCTGTTCTTCCCAAAATCTAGGCACGGAGTTTCTGGGAAGCTGCGCTCTTCTTTTGACCACAGTCGTGCTTTACACTTACTGTTGGAGAAAAAAGTATAGATACTCTAGTTTAGATGTCAATAAAAATGTTACCTGTAGCTTTACATAAAATCAAGCTACACCAAAATATTTCTTATTTTATTCTTCATTTAGCTATGTAGAGTAAGCATTTGTATTGAATAACGCTAAATTTTATAGCCGATTAAACAAATAAAAGTGCCGTTATTTTCACCAAGTGGAGATCCTGCACTTCCAAGTGCAATTTCAAGTAGTTCCAACTTTCGCTACCAGATATCAAAGATACCTAGTGGTGAACGTTAGAACTTTGATAGAGCGTTCTGATGAAATCTAAGCTAACAAATTTAGCTTCACAAAAGTTTAGGATGTGGAAGGATCTTTTACATGCCATAAATCTATGACATGGGACCGCCGGCTTTACTTCTCCTCCGAAGGAAGGCATACTGAAGGATTTTTAACACTCTTAAATAATCCGACGACTTCGGCCGGGTTTCAACCCGCTATCTTGGGCACAGCAGTTCAGCATGCTACTAACTACGCCACCGAAGCCGCTTATAAGATAATTATGCCGCAACCATATTATAATAGGGATATGTTGGGAGACTTCTTATCGTTTTCTGAGTTACGCCACTACTGTACTCAGCCAGCGATATGTGTATTCACATATTTGCTAACTTAGCCCTCCACTTGCACAAAATAGGAACCGATTCTATATCTGCAAGTAACTTGCGTAGCTCACGACATTCGTATTTACACTGACGCACATTCTGGCAGCAAGTTTCTTGCGCAATAAATTGCTCATAGCCGCAAGTCAGCTTGCAATATTGTACCGCAAGTTCCCCTGTGCAAGTGTAAATGCTAGTGTAAATGTAGATTAATAGTGTATTTCTATTTGTGTTCGTTGTTTTGAATACACTTGTAATTGTATATTTTATTGTTGGTTATTATATTGTCACACGTGCAGTTCATCTGTCTGATAATAAAGAAGTCATACATACATACTTGTCCCAATATCTGTTCTTATTTTTCCTCATCCAGTTTACTAATACTGTCTGGATCTTGCTTGGTCTATGTTTCCGAAGAAGCCTAAGGGATATTACCGTATACTCCAATTGAGCTGATCAGTATCAATTCAATTTTCAAAGAATCTTTGAGATGGTTTAGGTTTCTCAATCTAGTTTACCTACTTTTCACCCAATTGTACATGGACTCATCAATTGCTATGTTACACATCACGAAGACACTGCAAGGCTCCTGTGACGGCCATGAGCAGTGTCAAAGTACTATCTACTTGGGTCCACCAGAAAGCCCAATTTTTAAAATTAGATTGACGAAATAGAACGAGAAACATGTACTATTTCAGTTTCTTTGAAAATTGAATTAATATTCTTCTCTTTTATTTTTTTCTGTCAGGTTAATTAAATCTTTCTAGTACCATAAATCGGAAAATAATTGCCCACAGACTCTGAACAGGTAACAATATCGAGCTAGCAGTCAACTTTTATGAAGTTTTTTCATATGCTTTATTCAAATTTAATAAAAATGTCAGCTTGTAAAAATATTTGGGTATACTGTATTTGTCGCACCTATTAAATCGAATTGACCCTTGGGCTTCAATTACCTGAGCTATGAGGGCTGTTTTTCTTTTTTCAATGGCCCGTAAATAGAAGAAAAATGTATTACCAAAACTAATATACTTTCCGACATAGTAACTGTTCCAATCCGCTCTTCATAGAAGCTTTATACCGCCATGCAGTGGTTAAAACAATGAAATCCCTTGTATACTGCACCTTTATCAACTGGGTGCGTGGCTCAGCAGCTGTGCCCAAGATTGTAGGATCAATTCCTGGCCCATTTGGGGGTGCAAAACGGTAAGGAAGCCGTGTCAGTTGATTTAATAGGATGTTAAAAATCCCCTTCTGGGCAAAATTTTGGCACCCTAGTGTCTCTAAAACCCACATTAGTTAAAAGGAACATAAAACTTTTACACTCACCGTCAAAAAAATGCACTACTTGTATTTTTTAATTCTCATTGTTTATTGCACTGAAATTATTCTTATGTAAAATTTATACATAATTAATTGTTTTTTAAACATTTGAAAACCACTTCAGATACAAAAAAAAAGATGCTTCAAATAAAAAATTTGTTTAAATTTCTAGAATAAGAAAATAAGTGAAAATATCTTAAATTTTGAGTAAATTACATAGTCGTTTAAAAATGTTAATACGAGTTCCAAAATTTATCATTAGAGAATTAATTCATTCCTTTGGGTACTGACACAAGAACTGGACACTTAAAAACGGGTATTTCCACCCCTAGCAAGAATCACCTCTCTGCCATACTTGCGGTGATTTGTGAAATGCTTTCCTGTGGGATGTGTTCCCACTCCTTATGCAGCATCACCCAAAGTTGCTGGAGAGTCTCAGGAGCACGTTGCCGAACATTTCTGGCCAACATATCCCAAACATGTTCAATTGGATTGAGGTCAGTCCAGTGCGTACATTCCAAACATATACAGGTACTGCTGGACACATTGGTCACTATGTGTTCGTGCATCAGGCTAAGTTCATCCCCGGCAAATGGTACAACATAGTTTTCAAGGACGTCCATGATATACCGGTTAACTGTGATAGTCCCATTTTCAATTAGGTAAAGTTCAGTCCTGGCATCCATACTGAGCCCGGCCCAGGCCATGACAGAACCCCTGTCGAATGCAGTCCTGGAGGAAAAAGTTACAGTAGAAAACCTTTCTCCAACCCTCTTCCATCAGACGTTCTGAGACAGATTCTCTTCTCGTCGGTGAGGAGAACGGCTTGCAGCTAATACGTAAGTTTTAATAAATCAAGTGTTGCGTTTTTATTTTTGCCGGTGAGTGTAGTTTATTTAAATCAGTCACAGACTGTTGACGAGTACCTCGCTTAGTGTGGCAGCATCAAGCAGTCGAGTACCAAACGCTCAATAAAATGTTCCACTAATTCTTTACAAAGTATAAGAAACAGCATGATGTAAATGATATTACTTCATTATCTAGAATTAATCCTTAAGGACAAATACTGCAGAACTAATAATATTGATAAAAGGACTAATCTGCACTCTTTTTGTCCGTGGCAGACTTCTAGTGTCGTGGAGTAGATCAGTCAGATTTTGAACCATGTGGTGGGTGCTGCATATGGTCTCGCACATAATACCAGGGTACATGTAGTGGATTGGGGGCTGCGTGGCACAGTCGGTAGAGGCGCTGAGCTTCTAACTGAAAGAGAGTGGGTTCGATCCCCATCCAGGTAGTGGATTTTAGAAGCAAAAGTACCACTTTCAGAAACGCAAATAGCCCTGGGGTTCACTCAGCCTACACCGGAAATGAGTACCAGGGTAATTCCTGGGAGCAAAGGCGGCCGGGCGTGGAGCTGACAACTCCATCCCATCTAGTGCCGATGTCACAAAAAGTGGAAGCCTCTACCTTCCACTACTCCCAGGGCCTGTACGGAGTTGGCTTTGCTTTTTTTTTCTTTTTACATGTAGTGGATGGAACAAAAAATGTCTTGATTACTTCAAATTGTGTTACGTAGCACGACAGTTTTACAGTAGTGGCAGTGTGCACTGTGGTAACCAAGTCTCTTGCCCTCCATCTGTTGCACTATTTGCACCCACATATATTACTGTTAATATAATTGTGAGAATGTAATTTCAAGGAACAATGTGCTTGGCAAAAAATCAGGTAAGTCATGTTGGTGATACCATTCGTTTTAGGATCAAAGGAGGATACTTTCAAGTATCTTAAGGGGGAAAAAAATAGCTGGTTGGTTATAAGTTCCTTGTGAGCAAAGTTTCAATGTACTAGGAAAACACTGGAGAAAGAACCAAGTTAATGGGAAATGTCAGTCCAATCACGAAAAGATAAACCTGTGTAGCCCACTGGCCTGATGCAAGCCTTTCAAATGGACATGTCAACGGTGCCATTTCACTACCTCAACCCATTATTAAATTTCTCTACGGACCTGGGAATTGAACATGGGTATACAGGATGACTGGCATTCTAGGCTATCACCGTGGAGGTCTCGGTTTGATTATCTGCCAAGAAATTTAATTCTGGCCTGACGACTGGAACAGGGTACACTCGGTTTCGTAAAGATGATTTAAGAATAGGTGGGTTTGCCCCTACTTCTTTGCCTTGGTAACAAATACAAAGCCTTCTAAATTGACATCGGACAAATTCAACAAGGAGCAGAATGTCCAGTCCCTAAACAGCTGAATATGTTGGAATAGGAAGGTAACATTTCAGATTTAAAAAGAAGTTTGGAAACATTGTTTCATTATCCAAAATTGTTTTTGTTGCTTATTTTAGGGACTGTGACGACTTGGTCATTTAACCTGCGTGATAACCTGTAATTATGATGGCTGTACTAGGGTGTGTGTTGGGGATAGGATTGGGAAGGAAGCGGCCGATACCTTAAGTTAGAAACCATCCCAACATTTGCCTGGAGTAGAGGCGGAGGTGAGAATAGAACCCTCCCCTCTAAGTTTTGCTCCCGAGGCTGAGTGTACTCTGTTCCAAACCAGAATTAAACTTTCTCGGCAGAGCCGGGAATCGATCCCCGACCTCCAGGGCGACAGCCAAGATCACCAACTGCTACACTATGAGTTCCAAATAAGATATTCTTCAATATTCAGTGTTCAAGATGGCATTAATACCAAGAGCCTTTTCTCAAACTTTTAAATCCAACAATAATCATAAATGTCTACATTCTGCAGGATAAACTTCATCCACTTGTTTCGGATTTACACACATTTACTGTAGTGCACAAGTTTTCTTCCTACAGCAAATAAACAAACAAAAATCTGACAGGGAAAATGAAAGAGCACAACCATTTTTACTCCACAGCAATTGACTATTTACAATTTTAGACATCACATGGAAATGAAAATCTGTATTAAATTACATCAAACAATCTGATCAATAAAATATGCACACATTTTAGTGCAGCATGGCCAGTAAAGGAAAAGTTTTAATTAGAAGTAAAAGTGATTCATGAAATTGAGAAACGAATGACAAAAACTGACGCGTATTGTCAATTTGGCCTAGTTAATTCTACAGTCCAAATGGTTTGGATGTGCCGATCCCTACAGTGATGAAGCTTTAGAGGCCATTAGAAATGTGAACATGTTTGAAGCTAGGGGAGGGGGCAGTGAAATTGCTACTGAAATAATGAACGTAGAACGTAATTTAGAAAGCATATATCGGGCAAATAGCTTGCCATGGTGGGTGACTGGTTATCGTGTCGGACTGCCAACCCCAAGCTTGCAGGCTCGCTCCTGGCCCTGGAAAATGATTTTAGAAAGGCGACAAAATCACGGCACGCATGTCATACGTTGTTGGCATGTTAAAGAACCCATTTGAATTCAGGAGGCCATGATCATAATGGCAAAATTAATCTCAGGATCTTCCGCCAACACAAAGTTCTTCATTTCTCTACTAGAAAGTGCTATAGCGTCGAGGAGCTTAGATATCTAACCTCCTTGACTTTCTTAGCACTCCTAGGAACGACAATATTCGACATGCTAGCTGCCCTCTGGGTGTCAAATAACAAAGCTTACACCCGGCATCCAAGGCCATACAATATTAGTCTATTATTATAAATAGGAAACGGCAGGTAAAATGCCTGATTACTTCACTCCTAAGTAAAGAAGTTTGGCAAGCATTCAAATTATTTAAATTTTAGTGTATGTTCATGTCAATCATGTTTTATATAGTATAACCTAGACTCACAACGAGCGCTAGTGGACTAGCCATGGAAGGGGCCAATGAGTGGGGTGAAGCTTCAAGTAGCCACATTATATACATATTTAAAACACTAAGCTGTTTTTTGTACACACGAGATTTTGAAAACGACTTAACCGATTGGCTTCGTAAGACATTCTAACGAAAGCTCTTGGCATGCAGATTTGCAGAGTTTCTTTAAAAGGAAAATATATGTTACGGTATATTTTTAAATGATTAAAGAAATATGTAATATTTGACACTCCAACGCATGCGCACAATGGCCTTTCTCAAGAAGGAAAATGGCGATTCCGGTCGCGTCTAACTGAGATCTTTGTTTATGAGAATTAAAAAGGGTCTCCAATTATGTTAATTATGTTTTTACAATATGCATTGAAATAGAATTATATTAAATAAACCACGAATTGAAGGACTTAAACAGCAGGTTGAGTGTGTATACTGGTTAGATAGCTTAATACTGAAGTGTCCCATGGTTGTCTGGATGGCCAAGGGGATAAGGTTACTCCCTAGAAATATGTATTATGCATGATCGAGAGGGTTCGATTCCCACCTCGGATATGTTTTTTTATTTTCGTTTTCTGCCTTCCTACGATTGGTATTGCATTGTAGAAACATATTTCACTTTTATCATTCCCGTCAAGTAACGAATTCTCTGTTGCCATCCTTTGCATGGTCGAGAGGGTTCGATTCCCACCTCGGATACGTTCTTTTATTTTCATTTTCTTCCTTCCTACGATTGGTATTACATTGTAGAGACATATTTCACTTTTATCATTCCCGTAAAGTAACGAATTCTCTGTTGCCATCCTTTGCATGGTCGAGAGGGTTCGATTCCCACCTCGGATATGTTTTTTTTTGTTTTCTTCCTTCCTACGATTGGTATTACATTGTAGAGATATATTTCACTTTTATCATTCCCGTAAAGTAACGAATTCTCTGTTGCCATCTATATTTAAAACACTAAGGTATTTTTTGTACACACGAGATTTTGAAAACGACTTAACCGATTGGCTTCGTATGACATTCTAACGAAAGCTCTTGGCATGCAGATTTGCAGTGTGTCTTTAAAAGGAAAATATATGTTACGGTATATTTTTATATGTTTAAAGAAAAATGTAATATATGTGGCTATTGCGCGTTGCCACAATGGCGTTTCTTCATGAGAGAAATGGCGGATAAACGATCCACCGTATCGTAGTGTGATCTTTGTTTATGAGAATTGAAAAGGGAAATATCGCTTATGTTGTATCCCGATATATACTGGAATAGAATCATGAAATAAGGGAAATATTGATGAACTATAACTGGCAGTTGAGTGCGTTTGTTGTTTACGTCACTTAATATTGCACTCTAATTTCGTTGTCTGGGTGGCTCAGCGGCTAACATTGTGGACAACGAAATTGATTATGCATCGTCGGAGGAGTTTGATTCCCACCTCAGACATGTAATTTTATTTCCCAATTATTCTATCTTGCAATTGGTATTACATTGTCTAAACATATGTTACGTTTATTATTCCCGTAAGGTAAGGAATTCTCTATGATTTACGTTGCCAGATACTTTTAAATTATTAAATAAAAATCGGCACAATCGCTTCGCCTTGAGAGAAATTTGTCGAACATAATTCATTTGATGGACTCAGACATCGTGGTCACTCAGCGCCGTCTACTTTGGTGTGCGAGTGTAAACCTTTCTCTGATAACCTGTGTTAATGTGATGGCTGTATTGATGTGTGCATTTGTAATTAGTATGGGGAATGGAGAGTTGACGACTGAGGCTTTAAGTTAGGAACTATCCCGGTATTTGCCTGGAGTGGAAGTGGGAAACCACGGAAAACCGCATCCAAGATTGTTGAGATGGGAATCAAATTTTGCTCTTCTTAGGTTTGCCTCAAGAGTGCGCCCCGTTCCAGCCCTCAGACCAGAATTAAATTTCTTGGCAGAGCAGGGATCGAACCTGGAATCTGGGGCGATAGCTCAGAATGTAGCCTTAAGACTGGGCTTCCCTGTGTTAATACGATCTTTGAAAAACACTGAACATATAATTCTAAAACTCCCTCCATTACGGTGGCTGGCGAAGCGAGTCCATGCTCATTCCAGTAGTGGCGAAGTGATTCTATGCTCCCTTGCATAATTTACTGTCATGGAAATGCAAAGTATTGTACCTTCAACAGGTGATGGAAATTGATTATTTAGAGCAGTTTCATTCTGTTTATTTCAAAATGAAGTTCGTCATCCTGAGTTGCGTTTGCAAGCAAATTGCAAAAATTGCAAGGATTTTATTATTGGCGCTCAGTCTCATCGCATTCTCATCAGCAACCAACTTGAGAATGGAAGTCTCTGAACTTAGTTGTATAAGTGAATATTATTGTTTATTGATTATTTTTTTTAGAGTACATAACAATGAGTCTAACCACGCAGTTGATTTTGGCAATGGAAGTAAGTTATTTGCTATTTAATATTTGGCTGCTGCGTTGATGCAGGCCACTATAGCATTATTTAATATGAAGTTAATTTGGGGAGAAATGCTGCTATAAATAAACCCATTTTACGAAATAGAACATTAGCCGCAAACAAGTGGGAAATCGGAGAAAAATACGAAGCCACTTTTAAACTCCAATATGAATACGGCATTTCAGATACAATTCCAGATACTATACCGTTACAGTGTAGGGTCCTTGACGAACAAATGTAAACATTGTTCTGCACTGTATTTCTCTTGAGAGAAATCTACACTTGGTTACTTTGACCTTTGCTGTTGTAATGGTAAAATTAATCTGACTAAATATAAAATATTTGACATGCTGCAACAATTATTTTTCACTGGAGATGATATCTCAAGGAATTTCAGAGAGACTAATCGGCAGTACAATGCTATGTCCTTCGTTTCATTTGGTGCCAATGTTACTGTGCCACACCCATACGGTCCACATTGTTTTAAGATGTATGGAGGTGCACATCATCGCATTTCTTCGTTATATTCCAAAATTATATGTGACGGTTTGCGGCCAGTTTTATTAGACTCCTCAGAGTTCTTGAATTCCTTGGAACTAAATGACTTGCCTCCACATATACCAAACGCTTGAACCGTTATGCTGCTTAGAAATCTGAACGTTTCCCAAGGGCTCCTAAATGCAACTATATTGCTTGGATTTGGAAATAATAAGTGCAGTTAAAATTAGGCAGAGAGGTCTAATCCTTCTACTTGATTTAACAGCATCCGATAAAACACTATCATTTTGTTTTAAGAGGCAATATTTTCCAATTTATTTGGCATACTCTGTCACAATCAATGAAGCTCAAGGGAAAACTCTGGAACGTATAGGTCTCAATTTGCCTCATCAATTTTTCAGTCATGGCCAGCAGTATTTTGCAATGTTGAGAGTGCAATCCTTTGACGCCCTTATAGTTTCAATAGAGCCAAAAAATAATCGTACAAAGAATATACAGTAGGCCTACATAAGAAAATTCTTCAGTAAATATTTTTCTATTGACCGTCATTTTTGACGGGTTTCAACTAGTATACATATTAAAAGACTAGGTACACCTGTCTTTTTATCAGATCTGATGACGGACCGAGTGTAAAAAATACCTTTGCGTTAATTTAAAGAATAGTGCCATTTAGCAATTTACATAATACTGCCGAGTCATAAATAGGTAACTTAAGTTAAATCATGGTGATGAGAACTAAATGTCACGAGTAAGACACCGAGATGTCAGGCAATTCTAAACTTGATGATTGGATGAGAAAAAAAACGTTCTGAGACCGATTCTCTTCTCATCGGTGAGGAGAACGGCTTGCAGCTAATACGTTTCA
Organism: Meconema thalassinum; assembly: GCA_946902985.2. NCBI lineage: Eukaryota > Metazoa > Arthropoda > Insecta > Orthoptera > Tettigoniidae > Meconema > Meconema thalassinum. Next base: position 2,528,380 of record OX336392.1, on the reverse strand, counting down.
TTGTTCCAGGGGCACGTTTCTCATTCAGTGGGTGGTTCAAGCTAATTTTGGTGTTGCACCTCGGAATTTTATTGTCAGTACCTCGCTGGTAAGAGCTTATTAGGTTACACGAAGTGCTGTGTAGGAATTGTTAAAAAATTCTTTTTAGGTTTACAATGCATTTTCTTTCTTGCTTCCGATTACTCTCGTAATAAATCCCATGATTCAATTACGTACTGATAACGTGTGGAAATCGCCCTGGCCTTATCCATTCATGGCTGCCAGCTGTAGATGCTAATCCTGCCAATCTTAACCTCCGCACAGCCAGCGATATGGGGTTTGCTTCATGTACACTTCAATGTGAGAATATAAAGTAAAATAAGGCTAATTAAGTATTTTCATCTCAATAGACTGAAAATATGAATCTCGATTACTACTCTTGTTTATAACAACATAATTTTAAAGGTCCGTTGGATGTTGTTACAACGAAGTTGCATTTTTGTACGATGGCATTTGGCGTGAGCTAAATTTTCTGTGCTCAGTGGGAATCGTGGAGATGCTTTATATTGTTGTTGCGAAAGGAATGTGAGTAGTGCCAAGCTAGAGTGGTGTTATGGCATTACATACATAAATATGCCTAACCTGGGGCTTCCGCCCTAGCCCCCCTTGTAGTACAGACATTGGTCTAACCCCGTAGCAACCAATGGTTTTGCCCATTCAGAGGTTTAACCCACTAGGGACCAATGGTTTTGTCCAGGCAGTAGCTTCAGGGAAGTATGATGAAGTTGGGAGCATTGTAGTATAAGTTTATTATGCCGGCACAAATGCTGTTAAGTGGCGAGCCACATACATATGGTGTCACAAAAGTCGAGATAACATGGCGAATATGTTAACAAGAAGTCCAGTGTCATTATGTATAGCATGTACTTCACAATTCTATGAAATCAAACTAGTGTTATTTTAAAATCAACCATTGGTGTGGAGCATAAGGGGTTTAGATCTGCCCCTAGGTTCAGACATTCTGTGTGTTAATAAGGCTTTACATACAAACACAAACCTAACCTGGGGCTTATGCTTCAGACACCTTTGCTTGTAGTACAAGCAGCAATTTCGTCCAAACAGTGGTCTAACTTAATAGTGACCAATGGTTTTGCCTCACCCTGGCATTAGAAAAAAGCAGTGTAAACTTATAATTGCACAGAACTAAAAGTAATTAATGAACATTCGTAACTCATGACCAAACCTAACATATTTGACTGCAATTTGATGACACACTGCTTGAAACCTTGTACAGAGTTACTTAGCAGCAATTGAAAGCACTACATCAAACGAACATCATCTGTAAGTCATCGTTACTTTTCCTTTCCCCGCTCCTAATTTACTTGATTTGAATGGAAAGGTTGATTCCAGCAATATGGAAAAACAAAACTAATTCATAATAAGTAAATCATTTATAGTTATTGTGACACGTCTCATCTCTGTAGATTCACAACTCATAAATGAATTCCATAGGGACAGTGGTCACCTGGGTCCAGGCATCTAGAAATATTTATGTTCTAGAACCACAAATTGGCCCAAAGAAAGTGCCTGTTAAAGGGGTAAGATGAGTTATCCTTTCTGTAGTCCACGGTAAAAGCAAGACTAAAAGAAAAAAAAAAAAGATTTAAAAAAATACTTCAAACAGCTATTAGGTTAATGTTTCTTTTGGAGAAACAGCTAGTAACATTTCAATAACATGATATTTTATTTCAAACTAATTGTGAACAATATGGAATAAATACCGCGAGAATCACCATCGACATTGATCTTGAAAAAGTAACGACAATTTTCTTTACAATGTTACTGCTCACTTCCAAGCTCTGTGAACTTGCGGGATGAAGGGCAGAGGCAGGGTAGGAGCAGGCGTGAATTGAGAAGCCTGTCGACAGCCCGCCGTGTTACCTGACATTTCTCTTCTATTCCAATACTGTTAACATGGGTCTTTTCTGAAACCAGTGTGGCGTTGGGAATGAGTGACTGAGTCACCGACTAATGTATTTGGTTCTGTTACTACGCAAGTACCGAGAAACCTCATCACTCGTCACCACCACTACTCATAGTCTGCGATGCACATTCCTCTCCGGTCCACGCAGCTTAGACCCGAGCAGTACTGTTAAAAGTGGGACGTTACAGCTACAGAATTTAATTAGTAACATAGTTACCTTAAAAAGTAACGGCCAATCTAGTAACAGGTTAGTTTAACATCCACCAAAAATAACGTTTAAACAACAGTGACCCCTCCGTTCCCTCTTATACGTAATCATAACTGTACCAGCGTATTGTAGATTTGTTCCAGCCTTGCCTTTTTCATCATGGTGACTAATGTTTTTGTGAATTTAATTTACTGCAAAGTTAAAACGTTCATAATTTCTTTATTAAAGTCCGAATGTGGCCTTTCCTCAATGTAAGTAGCCTCTCATCAACCGTGGCGAAGTGTGTAGAGACAACTTTCATAGGGATACATGAAAAACTACCAAATCTCGCCCCAAAAGAGCTTATTAACCATAACCTTCAATGGCTGAAAATATGCGAGTCTTCACATCAATACAGCAGTTCAATATAGAAATTTTAAACTCACTTGCTGCCTTAAAAATTATATTCCTTGTAAAATATCGGATCATTATAGTATACTATTTGTAATGGAACAATTTCTGTCCAGACAGGATGTCTACCGAAACCAACGAACGGATTTCCCTCACAATTCCCTGATTAAGAGCAGCGACCATAATCTCTTATATAAAAACAAGTGTCCTGACTGACTGACTCATCATTGCCCAGCCAAAACTATTAAAGTTAGAAACATGAAATTTTGGGGAAATGTTCGTAGTAAGTCCAAAACGCCCACTAAGGAAGGATATTTGGATGTTCAGGTTCTAAAGGGGTGTTAAGGGGGTAGATCTGCATTTCATTGAATAACAATATCTCCCGATTTGGGGGATGTGATACTCGGCATATAAACTCATCATTAAAAATAAGAAGACACGTGTCTGAGGGTTTTTCGATGTGGTGTATATTATGAGGTGAAAGGGGTGAAAACTGGGGGTTGAAGGTTTCTTAACAGAGGGTGTATCTCATAAACGACATTCGCGAGGAGTTTGAAACTCAGCGGGAAAAAAATCAACATAAAAATTGAGTAAATAGGTGTTTGACCGTTTTTTCATAAATCCAATTTAAGGGGCCCTTGGGGAAGGGTGAAATTCTGGGGGAGGGGGGAACAAGAAAGGAAGTGTCCTAACGGATTGACTTACTCACTCTTCAAACTCAGGGAGAGAAAACTGTTTAAAAAATAAGTAAATAAGTGTTCGACAGTTTTTTTTTTCATAAACCCAATTTAAGGGGTTCATGGGGAGGGGTGAAATTCTGAAGAAAAAAAATGAAAGAAAAAGCCCAGCCAAAATTATTGAAGTTAGAAACATGAAATTTTGGGGATATGATCTTTGTATGTAAAAACCGTCCACTAAAGGAGGATTTTTGATATTCAGGTTCTAAAGGGGTCTTAAGGGGGTTAAACCTGCATTTCATTGAATAACAATAACTCCCGATTGGTTTCATTGGGGGATGTGATACTCGGCATATAAACTCATCATTAAAAATAAAAAGACACGTGTCTGAGGGTTTTTCGATGTGGTGTATATTATGAGGTGAAAGGGGTCAATATTGGGGGTTGAAGGAGCGTGTATCTCTTAAACGACATAGGCGAGGAGTTTGAAACTCAGCGGAAAAATATCAGCTTAAAGGATAAGTAAATACGTGTTCGACCGTTATTTTTCATAAATCCAATTTAAGGGGCCCATGGGGAGGGGTGAAATTCTGGGGGAGGGGGGAACAAGAAAGGAAGTGTCCTAACGGATTGACTTACTCACTCTTCAAACTCAGGGAGAGAAAACTGTTTAAAAAATAAGTAAATAAGTGTTCGACAGTTTCTTTTTCATAAATCAAATTTAAGGGGTTCATGGGCAAAGGTGAAATTCTGAAGAAAAAAAATAATTGAAAGAAAATGTCCTGACTCACTCACTCACTAACTCACTCATCATCGCCCAGCAAAAATTATTGAAGTTAGAAACATGGCATTTTGGGGATATGTTCGTTGTATGTCAAAACGGTACACTAAGGGAGGATTTTCGGATATTCAGGTTCTAAAGGGGTCTTAAGGGGGTTAAACCTGCATTTTATTGAATAACAATATCTCACGAGGGGTTTCATTTGTGGATGTGATACTCGGCATACAAACTAATCATTAAAAATAAGCAGACATGTGTTTTTCGATGTGGTGTATATTATAAGGTGAAAGGGGTGAAAAGTGGGGGTTGAAGGATTCCTAACGGAGCGTGTATCTCTTAAGTGACATAGGCGAGAAGTTTGAAACTCAGCGGAAAAATCAGCTTAAAAATAAGTAAATCGGTTTCGACAGATTTTTCATAAATTCAATTTAAGGGGCCAATGGGGTGGGGTGAAATTCTGGAAGAAAGAGAAAAAGTCTCCTAACTGACTGACTAACTCACTCACTCATCAAACTCAGGGGAAAAAGACAGCTTAAAAAAATTCTAATAGGTGTTAGAGCGATTTTTTTTCATAAATCCCATTACGGGGTTCATGAGAGGGGTGAAATTCTGAAAAATAAATGAAAGAAAACGTCCTGACTTACTCACTCACTCATCATCGCCCATCCAAAATTATTGAAGTTAGAAACATGAAATGTTGGGGTTATGTTCGTTGTATGTCGAAAACGTCCACTAAGGAAGGATTTTTGGATATTCAGGTTCTAAAGGGATGTTAAGGGAGTAGACCTGCATTTAATTGAATAACAATATCTCCCGATTGGTTTCCTTGGGGGATGCGATACTCGGCATATAAACTCATCATTTAGAATAAGAAGACACATGTCTGTGGGATTTTCGATGTAGTGTATACTATGAGGTGTATGTGTGAAAAGTGGGGGGTTGAAGGATTCCTAACGGAGCAAGTATCTCTTAAAAGACGAAGGCATAAAGTATGAAACTCGGGGGGAAAAATCAGCTTGAAAAATAAGTAAATAGGTGGTCGACCGTTTTTTCATAAATCCAATTTAAGGGGCCTATGGAGAGGGGTGAAATTCTGGGGAAAGAAGTCCACTAAGGAAGGATTTTTGGATATTCACTCATCATCCCCCAGTCAAACCTATTGCAGTTAGAATCTTGAAATGTTGGGGATATATTTGTTGTATGTCGAAAACGTCCACTAAGGATGGATATTAGGATATTCATGTTCTAAAAGGGTGTTAAGGGGGTTAAACTTGCATTTCATTGATTAACAATATCTCACGAGTTGTTTCATTTGGGGATGTGATATTCGGCATATAAATTAATCAATAAAAATAAGCAGACTAAGGGTTTATCGATATGGTGTATATTATGATGTGAAAGGGGTGAAAATTGGGGGTTGAAGGATTCTTAACGGAGCGTATATCTCTTAAACGACATTAGCGAGAAGTTTGAAATTCAGCGGGGAAAAAATCACTTAAAAACTAGTAAATAGGTTTTCGACCGTTTTTTTTTCTTTCATAAATCCCATTTAAGGGGTTCTTGGGGAGGGGTGAAACTCTCAAAAAAATAAAATGAAACAAAATGTCCTGACTGACTCACTCACTCATCATCGCCCAGCCAAAATTATTGAAGTTAGAAACATGAAATTTTGGGGATATGTTCATTGTATGACGAAAACGTCCACTAAGGAAAGTTTTTTGGATATTCAGGTTCTTAAGGGGTGTTAAGAGGGTAAACGTGCATTTCATTGAATAACAATATTTCACGAGTGGTTTCATTTGGGAATGTGATACTTGGCATATAAACCAATCATTAAAAATAAGCTGACACATTTCTAATTGTTTTTCGATGTGGTGTACATTATGGGTGAAAGGGGAGAAAAGTGGGGGTTGAAGGATTTCTAACGGAGTGTGCATCTCTTAAACGACATAGGCGAGGAGTTAGAAACTCAGAGGAAAACATTCAGCTTAATAATAAATAATTAAATAAATAGGTGTTCGACCGTTTTTTCATAAATCTAATTTAAGGGGCTCATGGGGAAGGGTGAAATACTGGAAGAAAAACGTCCACTAAGGAAGGATTTTTGGATATTCACTCTCATCGACCAACCAAAACTACTAAAGTTAGAAGAATTATATTTTAGGGATATGTTTGTTGTGCGTCGAAAACATCTACTAAGGAGGGATTTTTGGATATTCAGGTTCTAAAGGGGTGTTAACGAGGTTAAACCTGCATTTCATTGATGACTATGACGCGAGCGAAGCCGTGGGTACCTGCTAGTAAATATATAAAACAGGGTTTGTACTTAAAAAGCATTTCAAAAAGTGCTCGCACAATAAAGGGCAGCTATACACAGTTTAAAAGGCGTTTTTCTATATTTTGACAATTTCTAAATTTTTGTTCCAGAAAAACTGTTGTACTGACGAGTATTGAAAGTAGCTCGTCAATAGTAATTCTCTCAAAAATCATACAGTTGCACATTTATATACAAATACACAGCCTAATTTGTGTGCTCTATCTTGCAAGAACTGAGAGCTTACATCAATACGAACACACATCTACAACTATCATCATCAGAATACACTTTTCCCCCATCGAAATTTAAATGCTTAATTTTAAATTATTCAAGGTTGGACCTTGTAAATCTAAAATTCCCTGAGTGGCATTAAAATACCCTGATAGTTCCCTGAGTTTTCCAGGATTTAAAAATTCCCCGAATATTCAGTTTTCCAGAGTAAAGAAATATAGAATAAAGAAAGTAGGTTTTAATACTATAGGAATTTCTATCCTAAATGAGGTATTGATATGCAGGTCTATACCCAAATGTCAATAACGGGCAGCATCAGTATTCTGCTGAATCTGATGACCTAAAGAACATATCTACTTCTTTCATCAGGGGATACTGGAAATTGGTCAATGCAGCACAAGCTTGCCAAACTTTACTTGTCTTTTTGACTCTGAGAGTCGCACATTTTTTCCGTATTGACTGAATTATATTAAGAACAAAGTTCCAAATGGTTCCGCCTCGTCAATACTGTTTATTAAAATGTCGTGATACAATCACCTGTCTTTTAACACATGGTACATGTTTCGACGTCTAACACTTATTGACGTCTTCATCAGCCTATTTTAATTTGAGCAGCACTTAAAACATTCCCTTTATATACTGGATGTAGTTAAAAATTGTACATGAAAACACACATAGATGACTAAAAGTATACACATTAAAAAGTTGTTAAAACATTTTCTTATGTTAAAAGCTCAATAAAATCCTCAGCCGGGCTTGGCAGTCTTTCTTGGTTTATTTCTAATGTTAGCTTCAAAAGCCCAAGCAAGGGGTGACCATTCCCAAGATGTAATGCGGCAATGAGCTAACTCAGCCGAGTCGGAGTAGCTGTGAGTAAAGAAAGAAAACAAACAGTTGAAAAAGAAACAGAACAAATATATAGTTGGCAGCACCTATAATGTAATCTATGGAGAAAGACTGATTGTTGTTATTCCGTTAAAATAAGTAATTAAAAAATAAAGATGAATAGAGTATCTATAAATTGGTGACCCCGACGTGATTCGAGAAATGACTGAAAATAGTGATAATGCTGCGCGAACGCCTAATGGCACTACCAGTGAAGTTGAGGTTAGTAAAGTGTCTGTTAAAATTCCACCGTTCTGGGCCGATAAACCAGAAATTTGGTTTTACCAGATCGAAGCACAATTTGCGATTAACAGGATAACATCTGAAGAGACTAAATTTAATTACTTGGTTTCGCAATTAGAACCGAAATATGTGGAAAACATATGGGACATCATTAGTAGTGATAACTCCTGTAAATATGCCGCGGCAAAAGAAAGATTCCTCAACATCTTCAAAGAAAGTGACGATAAGAAAATAAAGCGATTACTGACAGGAATTGACTTAGGGGATCTCAAACCAAGTCAGCTTCTGCGGAAAATGCAATCCCTGGCTGGCGCAGATATTTCAAACAAAGTCTTAAGGACACTATGGCTAGACAAACTTCCAAACTCAGTAAAAAATATATTGTTAGTGATGAGGAATTGGAGAAAATGGCAGATAAAATACTGGAAATGAATCCACGTACTGAACTGTATAGTGCCACAAAAACCCCAAGTCAGTGCTCTTCAAGTAGCAGTGCAACACTGGATGACATCGTAGCGAAAATTACCGCATTGGAACAACAAATAGCAGCTATCCCAATCGGAAGACATCACTCACGAGCAACACATCGTAGCCGCAGCCGCTCAACCAGAAAATTCAATCCAGATGGGAAGTGTGTTACTATCATTTTAAATTTGGCTCAAGATGCTACCCAGATAAATGTAAACAACCGTGCGGATGGAAGAATCTGGAAAACGAGAAACAGCAGTAGAATTAGCGGCAAGTTCTGCTGCAGAATGTCACGAGCTGTGTCGCAGATCCCGGTTATTGGTGAGAGATAAAGAAACGGGAGTGCAGTTCCTTGTAGACAGTGGGGCGGATGTTTCAATTTGGCCAGCAACAAAGCATGACAAAGTAGATAGTTCCTATAAACTGTATGCAGCCAACAATACAGAAATACCAACCTATGGTATCAAAATATTGACTGTGAACTTGGGACTAAGGCGAAAATTCCAGTGGCCATTTGTGGTAGCTAAAATAAACAAAGGTATAATTGGAGCAGATTTTCTTAAACAGTTCCATTTACTTGTGGACCTGCATAATAAACAATTAATTGACGGTGTAACTCAGCTTGGTGTTAAGGGCGAAGTTACAGTCATTCCAGAATGTGATGTTATTAGCTCTATGAATACAAATTTCAAATACAGTGACATTCTTGCACAATATCCAAGATTAACAACACCAAACTTAACCCCTACCCTGATAACACATGATATTAAACATCAAATAGTTACCAACGGTCAACCGGTATTCTCAAAAGCCAGACAGTTAGATCTGAAGAGGCTCCAGATTGCCAAACAAGAATTTCAGTTCCTGGTGGATAACGGAATAGTTCGACCATCAAACTCTCAATGGGCGAGTCCACTGCACATGGCTAGTAAGAAGGATGGGTCGTTACGACCTTGTGGTGACTATAGAAGGTTGAACGAGAGGACAATTCCAGACCGCTACCCAGTACCAAGAATAGAAGATTTTCAACATATCTTGAAAGGAAAAACTGTTTTCTCAAAAATCGATTTATTTAAAGCATATTACCAAATCCCAATCGCCGAAGAGGATAAGTGCAAAACTGCAATAATAACTCCTTTCGGATTATATGAGTTCAATGTCATGAGTTTTGGGTTAAGAAATGCTCCATCCACCTTCCAGAGATTCATAAATGAAGTTTTCAGAGGCTTGGATTTCACATTTCCTTACTTGGACGACATTCTGGTAGCCTCCGCATCATTCGAGGAGCATAAGAACCATCTTACGTTGGTTATGGACAGGTTAAACAAGTATGGCCTTCGAATAAATACCTCCAAATCAGTGATGGGCGTAGACAGAATAGAGTTTCTAGGGTACCTCATTACAGCTGAGGGTACTAGACCTCTTCCTGAAAAGGTTCAAACAATCTTGAATTATAAACTGCCAGAAACAGTGCATGAACTCCGCACGTTTCTCGGCATGGTTAACTTTTACCGCCGCTACCTCAAAGATGCTGCCAAAACACAAGCAGTGCTCCATGAATACCTAAAAGGAGCAAGAAAGAGAGACCGAAGAAAAATTCAATGGACTGAAGAAGCAAAACAGATGTTTGAAAAATGTAAACAAGAGTTATCAAATACAACACTCATAACTATTCCTAACCCAGACAATCTATTAGGCCTGTTTACAGATGCATCTGACATTGCCATTGGAGCTGTGTTGCAACAATATGAAAATGATGGTTGGAGACCCATTGCCTTCTACTCAAAGAAACTGAACGAAACACAGAAATCTTACAGCACATATGACAGAGAGCTTTTAGGCATTTAGGGTACCTATCAGTGAAACAGTTCAAACATCTTTTGGAGGGACGAGATTTCACCATCTTCATGGATCACTAGCCGCTAACCTATGCATTTATACAAAAGAACGAGAAAGCTTCACCAAGACAATTGCGACACCTCCATTATATTTCTCAATTCACTACCAACATTCAACATATTAGTGGTAAACACAACATTGTAGCCGACACTCTATCTCGAACGGAAGAAATCTCTGTGATTGATTACGATGAAATTGCAAGAGATCAACTGCAAGATGAAGAATTAAAACGGCTGATGGAAGAGAGTAAATCACTGACATTCAAGAAGTGCGCATTAACAGCGGGCAAGGCATTGTGGTGCGACATCTCAACGAATAATGCAAGACCATTTATCCCAGAGTCATTTCGCAAACAAATGTTTCATCAGATCCATAACTTATCACACTCAGGTGTAAAATCGTCAGTGAAGCAGATGACAACTAGGTTCATTTGGCCGAATATAAAATCTGATGTTCGAAAATGGGCCCAAGTTTGCATCCACTGCCAGAAAAACAAAGTAACAAGACACACACAGTCTAAATTAATTTCAATTCCAGAACCTGATGAAAGGTTTAGTGTTGTACATATGGACTTAGTTGGCCCACTGCCACCATCAGATGGGAACATTTATTGTTTAACATGCATCGACCGCTATACCTCTTGGATGGAAGTCATCCCAATGCAAAATATCACAGCAGACACAGTTGCTAAATCATTCTACTTCAACTGGATTGCTAGATTTGGAGTCCCGAGTGTAATTATCACAGACCGTGGACCACAATTTGAATCCGAACTTTTCAAGAAATTAGCAGTGTTGTGTGGTGTTAAACTGAAGCACACTACAGCCTACCACCCACAATGTAATGGAAAGATTGAACGACTACACCGCACCTTAAAAACTGCCATCAGAGCACATGATTCCCATAAATGGACAGAGGTTTTGCCTACAGTGCTTCTTGGGTTGCGTGCAGCCATAAAGAGCAATTCTGACTATTCTATTGCACAGATGGTCTATGGTAAGACTATTAAGCTACCTGGAGAGTTTTTTGAAATGCCATCAACAACTGACCCAGACACCTTCGTCTCCCAATTACAAAAACAGATGACAGCACTTAAGCCTATTCCAACTTATCATAAAACTACCAGAAGTGTATTCGTACATAGAGACCTCAAGTCATGTAGCCTACTCATGTCTTCTTGAGGAATGACAAAGTAAAGACGCCATTGACACCACCTTATGATGGTCCTTTCCCTGTTGAGAAGAGATATGAGAAATTCTTCACACTACTAATTAAAGGCAAACAAGTAAATGTATCGATAGACAGAATAAAACCAGCCTACATCTTGGCACCAGATGAAGAGACCCCAGATCCTTCTCCTGTTTCAAGCCTAGCCAACCATCAACAAGACACTGCAATACCACCTCATGCCATAGAAAATAAAAGGGACACCACCATCATCAAGACATCACACTCTGGACGTACTGTGAGATTGCCAGTTCGTTTTCAATAGTGCTTACAGTAATTTTAAATGTATTGTTAGTGTATGGTGATAGTTTTATTCCTGTTTTAACAAGCGTAACTATGTTACTGGTGGGGGAGTGGTGTAGGTGCAGGAGACATGATACAGGTAGCTGTGGACATGATATAGATAGCTGTGAGAAAAGAAAGAAAACAAACAGTTGAAAAAGAACGAACATATAGTCAGCAGTGCCCATAATGTAATCAATGGAGAAATACTGATTGTTGTTGTTCTGTTGAAATAAGTGATTAAAATAAAGATGAATAGAGTATCTATAACGTCATCCGCCTTGTGAGCGCTGATTGGTGAGTGAAAATTGAGGCAACCTCTGTAGTTTATAAGCCTTGGTACTGTACCCGTTCGTCCTGGGGATGCGATGACCCATCTGCTATTACATCGCATTCCTGGAGTTCCAGGACAGAGCGGAGTTAAATGAACCTCTAGTCAAATAAGGAATGTGTCGGAAATTCAGCTGAGATATCGAAAAAGCAGTGGGTAACACGAGACAAAGTATCTCTAGGGTCGTTACGGGCTTAAGTTTAATAAAAAAAATGCAAATATAAATGGGCGCCATCAACTGAATTCCTAGTAAACCACATCCTTTCCGGTTAAGCCTTAATCAAGACAAGGAAAGAAAAGGAAAATCACACCATCATCAGATCACAACTAAGATAATAACAAATTTATTTCACTTTGATAGTCAGACAGACATTTTAAATATTCATCCTACCTGAGAGCATGGTCGAATGCCAATGTTAAATTGTCATTGTCCAAAAATCGAACCATCTCTTTTCTAATCAAAAGTATTTAATCCACATAAAACAAGAAAAATCTCTAAAGTTCTCTTGGGTTCTCAGGATCACTGTAGCACTATGTCTTTCGTCACTGACATTTGTGATACCTGAGACCTAATTTCTCTTTAATTTAACATCATGAATGTGGATTTGGAAAAAATTATTAATCTGTCTAAACATACACATTATAATCACATATTTTAAATATCACGTATTTTATGGCTTGCATGGCATAATTTAAATGTTGAACATGTTAGTAAAATGCTCCTAAACATCGAATAATTAATTTACACTATTTACATTGTCATTAATAATTGCTTGTTTGTGAATTACAGAAAATCCACTGCTCAATGGTCATGATCATCATCATCAAAGTTAAATATTTCTCACATTAATTCTCATCTCAAAATTCAACATATTCTTGTCAGAATCATTAACTCATCACCATTAAATCATTTAAATGAAAATTATTATCATCACTTCATTATACTTTCTAATTATTCATACACTCTTATTTTATCATCTCCTTCAGATTAAATCATCTTAAATCATCAATATAAATCGTTTAATTCCTCAACTGAAGTTGCAATTTCTCAAATTATATCTCAATTAAATTTATTTAATTCCATATAAATTCATTAATCATCAGCTTCTTTAATTAATTATCACCTTCTAATTCAGTTATTCATCATCTATCCAATCATCTATTAATTTATTTAAATCAGTTTATTTATCCAATCTTTAATTCATCCATTTATTTAATTCATTGATTTAATCCAAAATTTAATTTATCAATTTATTTAAATTTTATTCTTTTGGTTATTTAGATTTTTATTATTTCATCTAGTCATTCTGATTTTTATTTCATTAGGTCAGATCATTAATATGCTTAAATTTCAGATTATTATTTCATTAATTATTATTCGCAGAAAATCTTGTATTATCAACTTTATTTATTTGTTTAATTTCCTAACAAATTGTTTAATATGGGTTATAGAACGTTGTCTTACAGTTTTATCACTTCCAAGTTATATCTCGTATTTAATTATCATGCCAAAAAATATTATTGCCTTCACGACATCACGTTGGATCTGACTATCCACAACTACATTATATATCCTCACTTCTTCAAATATCACATTTGAATACCACAATTATTCCACAAAACTCCATAAATATTCAGCACATACAGCATGAATCTCAACAATTACGCTAGACTGGGTTCGACAACCTCATGTCTGCCTCAAAATACATTAGCAACATTGCAACTATCACTTGGCAACTTCCACAAAATGCCTATCACAAACTTCACTTAACCATGTTGCATGATCTACAAAAAATATATAACTGGCTTCAAATTATCAACGCACACAATCTCCAATAACTGTAATTACTCTGATCACATCTAGACAACTTCTTAAACAATTGAAAGAAAATATTACCTTAGTAATTCAAGATCTGCTTTCAAATAGCATAAATTCTCTTACAATTCTCATAATTCACATCACAGAAAAACACCAATGTGCTATAATCTCTCATATAAAAATCTGCAATACTGATCTGCCTTAAAATAAATCTTACAATCATCTATTAATTCATCTTACAAGATTCAATTACTTTAAATCCTTCTCAAAGGTATCAAACACAATTATAAAAATCATCAAAAGCATCAGCTGTACCAGCTGTTAAACTGAAAGTACTCTCAAAAGAGTATAGCAACAAAATATTGCATTGGCAAACAAGAATTACAAATGTAACCCTGCTGACATTTATCTTTACTTTATTTAACAAAAGTTCGACTGATATGTGACTAGTAGTTCCTTGTGTGATTCACTTACAATCTCAAGTACACTCGGATGATAAAAATGAGTCCCTCAATGGCAAGTAAGATGTGTAACCACCGTACAGTCGTATAAATACGAAAGACCTCGCCCCGTCGACTTGGATGATAGTGCCCTGAACGATGGGTAAGATGAGTAACCACCATGCAATCGTATATATACGAAAGACCCCATCTCGAAGACTAAATGGGTGAATGTACCAGATCGGAATCAACAAGTCTCTAGTTGTCATATAAAAGCGATATTCATTCACTAAAGTGAATAACATCTTAATATCTCCAAACAATCCAATGGAAAAAATCCCTACTGATGAATAATACACACTCGCTAGTATGCAATGAACTGACCAAGTAATATAGATAATCAATTGCAGATCACGAGTTCGAAATACTCGTCACACAAAAAAAACTATGCATGAAAACTATCCTTGCTGGAAAAATGTCTAAAAGACCAAACATCTGCTTAATAAAGCCAACCAATGGTGAGAATTTCGTATAATGATGCCTGCCATATCATATGGTCACGCCATATTCTAGCAAAATTTGAAGCATATAAAGTCAAAGCCATGTATAAATAATCGTATCACTCCTATTAGAAAAATATACATGTGTGCCCAGTATTCATGAAAATAATCATATCAGGAAGTTATAACTCTTACAGTACCTTCTCATTATCAGCTGTTATTAAATTTCAAAGATCGTCGATTTTCCTTATGTAATGAATTTCTCGAAAGATCGGCGTGAATATCATTCCACCCACGCAATGACGATTGCCTTCAAATCCCAAGTGAATCAGCTGGTGGACCTCCTCCTCGTCAGGAATCGAATCCATCGCTCTGTGGTGCCATCGCGTCTCTGTCTTCGTTTACTCCGACATGATGAACTTCTGGTTATCCATAGCGGATACTGTCCAAATCCTCACGGAAAAGTTCATAGAAACAGCGGACCCCTTATTCCTCTTCTACGTTACGCCACTGTTCCATACAATGTTCGGTTTGAGTGTTGAAAGTTCAATCTCCAATAACTGCTAAGTCTCACTTTCAGAAAATAAAATTGTTTTATGAGAGTGTCTAAGTTTATGACACACCCTGTAGCTGTGTTCGTACTCGGTAATTTATAACACTGCATAAGAAAGAATTGCAGTAATGCACGTGCCAAAGTTCATAAGTGCATTTGCTTGAAACATCTCATTTGCCTAAAATTGTTAATGTTACTTGGAATGAGTTATGAAATGCATAGTCGTAATGTCATTGAAAAACTATGTTCAGTTGAAGTTCACAGTTGCAGTATCTCGTAACTATCTGCCTGTACAATTCAAATGCTGAATAAACGTTCCAACTCAATGTTGTAATGAAGTTCAGCTTCTGTCATAATGCTTGCGTATAAAATTGGAAATAACTCGCTCGTCCCTACTGCAATGCTAGAATCATCTCAGCCTAAAGCTGGCCTCGCCATGTCGCTCTGCTATGCTGTTCTGCGTAACCAAAATGCAGCTCGAAATAAGTTCTCCAACTACTCGTTTTACAGTATTGTTCTAAACCCCGGCCTTCTCATGCTTGCTTGGCCTGTACAGCTGGTTCTGTAACCGGTCTTCACGCTGCCTACTGCGGGTGTCCGCCCGGCTCACTGACGTACTTTTCGTTCGCTGCTTGTTGTTGTTTGAGTCTTCAGTCTTTTGACTGGTTTGATGCAGCCCTCCATACCTCCCTGTCCTGAGCTAATCGTTTCATCTCTACATAACTACCACACCCTACATCTGAGGCAATCTGTTTAACATATTCTAACCTTGGTCTACCCCTACAGTTCTTGTCCTCGGCCCTTCCTTCCATAACTAAGCTTGCTATTCCTGGGTGTCTTAGTATGTGTCCTACCAACCTATATCTTCTCTTCATTAGCAGTCGCCAGAAACATCTCTCCTCTCCCACTCGTCTTAATACCTCTATGTTTGTAACCCTATCTACCCATCTGATCTTCATCATTCTCCTGTAACACCACATTTCAAATGCTTCTATTCTCCTCTTTTCTGCTGCACCAATAGTCCAAGTTTCACATCCATAGAGCGCCACGCTCCAGACAAAGGCTTTCAAAAATGACTTCCTAATACCTAAATCTATATTCGATGTCAGCAGATTCCTTTTTTGTAGAAAAGCTTCCTTTGCCTGAGCCAACCTACTTTTTATATCCTCTTTGCTTCGTCCATCACTGGTTATTCTACTTCCTAAGTAACAGAAGTCTTCTACTTCCTTCAGCTTTTCACCTGCCAATTTGATCTCCATAGAGGTTTCTGATTTATTTCGGCTGCATTCCAGTATTTTTGTTTTACAATTATTAATTTTCATCATGAATTCTTTCTGTAAGACGGAGTCCATACCATTCAAAAACTCATTCAAATCCTCAGGCTTGTCGGCCAAGATGACTATGTCATCAGCAAATCTCAGAGTTGAAATTATTTCTCCTTGAATCTTCACTCCCACTTTAAATTTTTCTCTAATTTCCTTCATTGCTTGTTCAATGTAAAGATTGAAAAGTATGGGTGATAAGTTGCAGCCTTGCCTTACACCTTTCTGAATACCAGCTTCTCTCTCATGTCCTTCAACTCGAATGACTGCTGTCTGGTTTCCGTATAGATTGTATATCACCCTCCTATCCCTGTACTTTATTCCAATCGCTGCTTAGTGAAGTCAAAACTGTCGCTTTCACTTTCCGTGACAAAAGCTGCTCGCTGCGCGACCTTTACCATACGCTCGGCATGTCCCACTCAGCTCGCTGTCTGAATTCAACTGCCGTGCTAACTGTACTTGACTCCTCTGCTTACAGAGCTCAACTGCTTGGCTCACTGAGCTCGACTGACTGTCTCTAGACTGCATTGACCTGAACCTCCCTGGCGCAGTCACGTGACGTTCTCCCCACCTCTGTGGTCTTGCGTCACAAATATAATCTCGAACCCCGATCATCTCGGCTATTAAGTTATAAAATAAGTTAAGGGTTATCTGACTTCCTTCAAATTATTACCATATATAATGCTTGTTATATCTTGTTATATCTTCTCATCTGAGATGTTTAAATACCATGTTTCATATAGATCTTAATAAAGCTTCATAATTCCATCCATAATTCCATCTGTTTGACTGCTGTCAGAGCCTTCTTAATCCTAGACCTTCTACGTCATCTTGACATTCCTCTTGACTCGATTTGAGCGCTATCTTTTCATAACTCTTCCCAAAATCTCAACTACGGCTTAATGTCTGCTGGCGTAGCCGATAGCCTCAACTAGGTATCGGGTACATCTCTCCCGTACATCTCCCTTTTTTATCAGGATTGAGAAAAAAAATACACTCTCAGGCATTCTATATACTACACATGTACACGATATCTCTACAATCCACTTGATCAGCATGATGGTACTTTCTGACTCTCAACAATGATGATTGACTTCCAATGATTAGCATCTTGATTCTGTATTACTTTGACGTCTATTTCTTCCTTCACTACTCGTGCTTGCTCGATTGACATCTCTGACTGTCTCCTCGGGTGGTGCACTAGGTTGTCTATTTTCTTGCCTCGATCTCTCATATTCACGATTATCTCGTCTTTCATTTGGCTCATTTCTTCGGCCATCCTGCCTGTCGTTCCGATTATACTGTTGACCTTGGCTCCAGTTGTTTCTACCACGATATCTATTGTTGTATCTATTCCTATCTTGGTATCTGGAATTCTGATTATAATATCTGTATCGGCTGTCTCTTGCTTCCTGATCGTATGGCCTCTCATATGGTCCTCTATATCGATCATTTCCACGAACGTTACGGATGTTTCCTCGATTTCCTTCGTTCCTTCTGTTTTCCCAGGAATCTCTTCTGTCCGTCTGAGCTGCGTTATCAACGACTACCGCATTCACCTCTTGCGTGTTTCGATTGTCGTTTCTTGCATTTCTAGGCGTAACTTGAGCGCTTGTATAGTCTAATCGCCGTAAAATGTCGTCATAGTGCTCAAGTGTGTTTGCTCCCGACGCTATGAGTGATCGCTGTACCTCAATCGGTAACTGTCTCGCTATAGCTTGCAAAAGCTCTTCTTCTGGCAATGGAGGAATCAGAAACTGTAATTTAGCCAATTGTGAAGTAAAATAATTGGCATAATGCGTCGGATGTGACGTAGAATAACGCTTCGAGTACATTTCTGCTCTTACGTTCAGCTGATCCTCAGCACTCCAAAATCTCCTTAAGAATGCTATTGCAAATTGCTCCATATTCGCATAATTGCTTCTGAATGCTCTAAACCAAGTTAACGCAGGCCCGTCTAAGGCGCGTTCGACTATCCTTAGTTCTCTCTCCTTGGCTACTCTATGTTCCGCCATGTAGTCTCGAATATCTCGCAGAAATTCGACTGGTGTGACTCCTGTATTTCCAGAAAACTTCCTTGGCTTGTCATCCAGATTTCTGATAATGGTAACTGGACCTGAGTATCGTTCACTTGTACCCAACGTACTCCTATTCGAACTCGGATTATCCTGAGGGGTTGAACTTGCCCTTTCGAATGTCACATTCTGTTGCGTTTGACGGTCTTCTCCCATGCTAACTTCTTGATTACTCATACTGCAGTCTATCGCTGTCTGATTCATCGATATTTCCCCTGACGTAATATTTTGACTTGAGAAACTATTAATCATAGATTCTAGTTTAGTCATCCTATCTTCTGCCAATTTCTCTACGGTCTTGACCTGAGTCTTCAACTCGTCTAACGACGTAACATTCTGCGTTCTGTTACTTTCTTCTAAATCGTTTTTCAACTTGTCTATCTTGTCTTCGCATGTATTCTTTACTGATGCGACTTGTTCCTTTAACAGATCAACATCTGTCCTAAATAGAGTTGAATCTATCTTCATCGCTTCCTTGTTCTCCGTAAATCTCGCTTCTAAGTTCGCCATACCTGCGATTAATTTCTCATCTAATCCTGCACGTTTTTCTTTTGCTTCGGCATCGACCTCACTATACCGTTCTTCCACGATTGCACCGACTCTATTTTTGAATAAAGTTAAGTTTTCATTAACCTTTTGCTCTATATCATCATCCATCTTCCTAATATCTTTCTGGAATTGATTCTCTAATGATTTTAAATTAGAATTAACCTCTCCTAAGACTTCCTCTTTAATGGTCCCAATTACTGACTTTAAATCTTTAATCTCATTACCTAGATTCATCTCTAGACCTTTGATTTTAGTTTCGAAAGATACTTCGGTAGACCACTCTTGAATTTTGCCTACATTTGCCACTAAACCATCAATGTCGAATCTCAACTTCGATACATCCGATTTAATGTCTTTCTGTATAGACATAACGTCTGTTCTTAAAGTAAGAATGTTTTCTTCTCCTCTACTTTCTAATTCAATAATATTCTTTCTTAATATTTGAACATTTTCCTCTCCTTTCATATTTACTGCAATTATATCTAATTGTAAAGTCTTAAGCATTTCATTATTCTTTAAAGTTAATATATTCTCTAACCTAGTTAACTTGTTTTCCAACTCTGTGTTAGTTTCTTCACTACGAGCTTGTAATTTCTCTTCCAATGATTTAAAATTATCCTCACTATTTGACTGTAATCTTTCTTCTAATGATTTAAAACTATCCTTCAAGTTACCTTCACTAGCTTTCAAATGACTTTCAGTACTAGTCTGTAATCTAGTCTCTAATGACTTTAAATTATCTTCACTATTTGACTGTAATAATTTTAAATTTTCTTCATTACTAGTCTGTAATCTAGTCTCTAATGACTTTAAATTATCCTCATTACTAGTTTGTAATGCTTGCACATTTTCTTTACATCTAGCTTCTAACCTAGCTTCTGAATTATTTATCTGTTCTTTAACTTCTGTTTCCATTTTAGAAATAGTTTCTGCAATACCAGACATACCACTCTGTAACTCTCCTTAGCTAAATCTTCCGGCAACATAATTATATTTTCAATATACGTTTTATTCAGAGACGTTAGACAACAACACATCACAATGTCTCAATTCCTGCATTCACTTGGGTATAGGAAAAATGACTTATAACTAACATGATATAATACTAATACGATTAACATGAACACTGGAATGGGCACACAAGTATATTGTCTGACTAAGTTTAATAAATTTTATAACACAATTAAATGAACTTGAGATCAATCTCAGTAATCTAAATCTGATGTGATTCCATAGAATAAACAAAATCGAAGCCCCACAGGTGGGTAAAGCCAATTCTCCCTCTCTCTCTGTACCCGTTCGTCCTGGGGATGCGATGACCCATCTGCTATTACATCGCATTCCTGGAGTTCCAGGACAGAGCGGAGTTAAATGAACCTCTAGTCAAATAAGGAATGTGTCGGAAATTCAGCTGAGATATCGAAAAAGCAGTGGGTAACACGAGACAAAGTATCTCTAGGGTCGTTACGGGCTTAAGTTTAATAAAAAATGCAATTATAAATGGGCGCCATCAACTGAATTCCTAGTAAACCACATCCTTTCCGGTTTAGCCTTAATCAAGACAAGGAAAGAAAAGGAAAATCACACCATCATCAGATCACAACTAAGATAAAAACAAATTTATTTCACTTTGATAGTCAGACAGACATTTTAAATATTCATCCTACCTGAGAGCATGGTCGAATGCCAACGTTAAATTGTCATTGTCCAAAAATCGAACCATCTCTTTTCTAATCAAAAGTATTTAATCCACATAAAACAAGAAAAATCTCTAAAGTTCTCTTGGGTTCTCAGGATCACTGTAGCACTATGTCTTTCGTCACTGACATTTGTGATACCTGAGACCTAATTTCTCTTTAATTTAACATCATGAATGTGGATTTGGAAAAAATTATTAATCTGTCTAAACATACACATTATAATCACATATTTTAAATATCACGTATTTTATGGCTTGCATGGCATAATTTAAATGTTGAACATGTTAGTAAAATGCTCCTAAACATCGAATAATTAATTTACACTATTTACATTGTCATTAATAATTGCTTGTTTGTGAATTACAGAAAATCCACTGCTCAATGGTCATGATCATCATCATCAAAGTTAAATATTTCTCACATTAATTCTCATCTCAAAATTCAACATATTCTTGTCAGAATCATTAACTCATCACCATTAAATCATTTAAATGAAAATTATTATCATCACTTCATTATACTTTCTAATTATTCATACACTCTTATTTTATCATCTCCTTCAGATTAAATCATCTTAAATCATCAATATAAATCGTTTAATTCCTCAACTGAAGTTGCAATTTCTCAAATTATATCTCAATTAAATTTATTTAATTCCATATAAATTCATTAATCATCAGCTTCTTTAATTAATTATCACCTTCTAATTCAGTTATTCATCATCTATCCAATCATCTATTAATTTATTTAAATCAGTTTATTTATCCAATCTTTAATTCATCCATTTATTTAATTCATTGATTTATTCCAAAATTTAATTAATCAATTTATTTAAATTTTATACTTTTGGTTATTTAGATTTTTATTATTTCATCTAGTCATTCTGATTTTTATTTCATTAGGTCAGATCATTAATATGCTTAAATTTCAGATTATTATTTCATTAATTATTATTCGCAGAAAATCTTGTATTATCAACTTTATTTATTTGTTTAATTTCCTAACATTGTTTAACATGGGTTATAGAACGTTGTCTTACAGTTTTATCACTTCCAAGTTATATCTCGTATTTAATTATCATGCCAAAAAATATTATTGCCTTCACGACATCACGTTGGATCTGACTATCCACAACTACATTATATATCCTCACTTCTTCAAATATCACATTTGAATACCACAATTATTCCACAAAACTCCATAAATATTCAGCACATACAGCATGAATCTCAACAATTACGCTAGACTGGGTTCGACAACCTCATGTTTGCCTCAAAATACATTAGCAACATTGCAACTATCACTTGGCAACTTCCTCAAAATGCCTATCACAAACTTCACTTAACCATGTTGCATGATCTACAAAAAATATATAACTGGCTTCAAATTATCAACGCACACAATATCCAATAACTGTAATTACTCTGATCACATCTAGACAACTTCTTAAACAATTGAAAGAAAATATTACCTTAGTAATTCAAGATCTGCTTTCAAATAGCATAAATTCTCTTACAATTCTCATAATTCACATCACAGAAAAACACCAATGTGCTATAATCTCTCATATCAAAATCTGCAATACTGATCTGCCTTAAAATAAATCTTACAATCATCTATTAATTCATCTTACAAGATTCAATTACTTTAAATCCTTCTCAAAGGTATCAAACACAATTATAAAAATCATCAAAAGCATCAGCTGTACCAGCTGTTAAACTGAAAGTACTCTCAAAAGAGTATAGCAACAAAATATTGCATTGGCAAACAAGAATTACAAATGTAACCCTGCTGACATTTATCTTTACTTTATTTAACAAAAGTTCGACTGATATGTGACTAGTAGTTCCTTGTTTGATTCTCTTACAATCTCAAGTACACTCGGATGATAAAAATGAGTCCCTCAATGGCAAGTAAGATGTGTAACCACCGTACAGTCGTATAAATACGAAAGACCTCGCCCCGTCGACTTGGATGATAGTGCCCTGAACGATGGGTAAGATGAGTAACCACCATGCAATCGTATATATACGAAAGACCCCATCTCGAAGACTAAATGGGTGAATGTACCAGATCGGAATCAACAAGTCTCTAGTTGTCATATAAAAGCGATATTCATTCACTAAAGTGAATAACATCTTAATATCTCCAAACAATCCAATGGAAAAAATCCCTACTGATGAATAATACACACTCGCTAGTATGCAATGAACTGACCAAGTAATATAGATAATCAATTGCAGATCACGAGTTCGAAATACTCGTCACACAAAAAAAACTATGCATGAAAACTATCCTTGCTGGAAAAATGTCTAAAAGACCAAACATCTGCTTAATAAAGCCAACCAATGGTGAGAATTTCGTATAATGATGCCTGCCATATCATATGGTCACGCCATATTCTAGCAAAATTTGAAGCATATAAAGTCAAAGCCATGTCTAAATAATCGTATCACTCCTATTAGAAAAATATACATGTGTGCTCAGTATTCATGAAAATAATCATATCAGGAAGTTATAACTCTTACAGTACCTTCTCATTATCAGCTGTTATTAAGTTTCAAAGATCGTCGATTTTCCTTATGTAATGAATTTCTCGAAAGATCGGCGTGAATATCATTCCACCCACGCAATGACGATTGCCTTCAAATCCCAAGTGAATCAGCTGGTGGACCTCCTCCTCGTCAGGAATCGAATCCATCGCTCTGTGGTGCCATCGCGTCTCTGTCTTCGTTTACTCCGACATGATGAACTTCTGGTTATCCATAGCGGATACTGTCCAAATCCTCACGGAAAAGTTCATAGAAACAGCGGACCCCTTATTCCTCTTCTACGTTACGCCACTGTTCCATACAATGTTCGGTTTGAGTGTTGAAAGTTCAATCTCCAATAACTGCTAAGTCTCACTTTCAGAAAATAAAATTGTTTTATGAGAGTGTCTAAGTTTATGACACACCCTGTAGCTGTGTTCGTACTCGGCAATTTATAACACTGCATAAGAAAGAATTGCATTAATGCACGTGCCAAAGTTCATAAGTGCATTTGCTTGAAACATCTCATTTGCCTAAAATTGTTAATGTTACTTGGAATGCGTTATGAAATGCATAGTCGTAATGTCATTGAAAAACTATGTTCAGTTGAAGTTCACAGTTGCAGTATCTCGTAACTATCTGCCTGTACAATTCAAATGCTGAATAAACGTTCCAACTCAATGTTGTAATGAAGTTCAGCTTCTGTCATAATGCTTGCGTATAAAATTGGAAATAACCCGCTCGTCCCTACTGCAGTGCTAGAATCATCTCAGCCTAAAGCTGGCCTCGCCATGTCGCTCTGCTATGCTGTTCTGCGTAACCAAAATGCAGCTCGAAATAAGTTCTCCAACTACTCGTTTTACAGTATTGTTCTAAACCCCGGCCTTCTCATGCTTGCTTGGCCTGTACAGCTGGTTCTGTAACCGGTCTTCACGCTGCCTACTGCGGGTGTCCGCCCGGCTCACTGACCTACTTTTCGTTCGCTGCTTAGTGAAGTCAAAACTGTCGCTTTCACTTTCCGTGACAAAAGCTGCTCGCTGCGTGACCTTTACCATACGCTCGGCATGTCCCTCTCAGCTCGCTGTCTGAATTCAACTGCCGTGCTAACTGTACTTGACTCCTCTGCTTACAGAGCTCAACTGCTTGGCTCACTGAGCTCGACTGACTGTCTCTAGACTGCATTGACCTGAACCTCCCTGGCGCAGTCACGTGACGTTCTCCCCACCTCTGTGGTCTTGCGTCACAAATATAATCTCGAACCCCGATCATCTCGGCTATTAAGTTATAAAATAACTTAAGGGTTATCTGACTTCCTTCAAATTATTACCATATATAATGCTTGTTATATCTTGTTATATCTTCTCATCTGAGATGTTTAAATACCATGTTTCATATAGATCTTAATAAAGCTTCATAATTCCATCCATAATTCCATCTGTTTGACTGCTGTCAGAGCCTTCTTAATTTAGACCTTCTACGTCATCTTGACATTCCTCTTGACTCGATTTGAGCGCTATCTTTTCATAACTCTTCCCAAAATCTCAACTACGGCTTAATGTCTGCTGGCGTAGCCGATAGCCTCAACTAGGTATCGGGTACAGTACGAACTCCGGTTTTACCTCGGCTAAAGTTATTTCCGTAGTTAGCGCAGAATTGAGTTGTACGACATTGGTCTTCTTCTTCTTAGTCGTTTACCCTCCAGGTTGGTGGAACCCACGGACTCAGCGAGGGAACTCACCACTACCGCCTCTACGGGCAGTGTCCTAGAGCTGGGAACATCTAATCGGAGTAGATACAACTGGTGAGGTGTGATTGGCAACTCGCCCAGGCGGCCTCACCTGCAAAGCGAACAGAGGCCTCATGAGGGAAGGTAACCGATGGTCAGGTTGGATAGGCAAGGAAGAGGGAAGGAGGCGGCCGTGGCCTTGAAGAAGGTACCATCCCGGCATTTGCCCGAAGACGAAGTGGGAAACCACGGAAAACCACTTCGAGGATGGCTGAGAGTTAATCGGGGTATTAACGACAGCATAGCTAACCGGGCATGGAATGGTGGGCTATCTGGTTATACCGAGCATTGATACCGAGTATATACTGTATATGGCGGATGGGAGAGACCGTTATAACATCCGAAGTTAAATCATCGCAAACTCTTAAATCCAGTGAACTATTCATAAATGTACATGAGAACGTATAATTTTAATAGAAGCACAATTATAGTTACATACCCATTTTTACAGAGAAAATACCAAAGCAAACCAGCGACAGTACTGAACACCATGTCACAGTGGTCCAATGGTTAGCGCGCCGGACTCGGGATAGAGCTACGTAAATCTCGTGGATCGAACCCCACCAGTTCCAACTTATTTTTGCTTATTAGTTTTTGTTTCTATGTTACGCTTGGTGTTTCTGCATCATCTGTTATAATGTAGCCTA
The DNA here is from genome assembly GCA_946902985.2 of Meconema thalassinum. Taxonomy (NCBI): domain Eukaryota; kingdom Metazoa; phylum Arthropoda; class Insecta; order Orthoptera; family Tettigoniidae; genus Meconema; species Meconema thalassinum. The sequence goes on along the minus strand of OX336392.1, from coordinate 2,502,556 downwards.
CCAGTAATCACTTGGTAATTAATAATAACTCACGTCAATCGAGAGCATAGGCTACTCATATTCAAGAGAACAATCATGCTGTAGGCTAGATTTTTATTTTTTAAATTTACCCTCTAGGTTGGTGGTTCCCACTCAGAGAGGGAACTCACCACTACCGCCTCTATGGGCAGTGTCCTGGAGCTTGGAACATCTGGTCGGGATGGATACAACTGGGGAGGTGTGATCAGCACTTCGCCCAGGCAGCCTCACCTGCAAAGCGAACAGGGGCCTCATGAGGGATGGGAGGGGATGGAAGATTGGGATGGATAGGTTAGGAAGAGGGAAGGAGGCGGCCGTGGCCTTACGGTAGGTACCATCCCGGCATTTGCCCGAAGACGAAGTGGGAAACCACGGAAAACCACTTCGAGGATGGCTGAGGTGGGAATCGAACCCCCTCTACTCATTTGGACCACCCGAGACTGAGTAGACCCCGTTCCAGTCCACATACCACTTTGCAAATTTCGTGGCAGAGCCGGGAATCAAACCCAGGACCTCCGGGGTGGCAGCTAACCATGCTGACCGCTACGCTACGGAGGCGACCATGCTGTAGATGCCAGGAATTAATGTAGAAAGTGATGTAGAGGCTCACTTATTAGAACACAACCGAAGTTAAATCATCGCAAACTCTTAATTCGAGTGAACTATCCATATATGTACATGAAAATGTATAATCTTAATAGCAGCACAGTAATTACATACCATATTTTTACAGAAAATAACGAAAGCATCATATGCGCAGTCTTCAGAGAATTACGCTAGGCAGCGGTGGTCCACTGGCTAGCGTACTACTCTCGCGAGTACAAAGTTACGATATTTGCGGATCGAATCTCAACAGGTCCAACTTCTTTTGCTTATTATTATTATTTTTGTTTTTTTGTTATGCTTGGTGTTTCTGTATTATCTTTTATATGTACCGGCAGAGGCGGTTTTAGAACAAGGGCACACCGTCACGTGCCCCACCATTAATAATCATTCTCCTTGGGTTGTAGTCGTCTTGATAATCCTTCCGTGGTAATGGCGCTTATGACGGGACCAAGCAGTTCAATCGGCTTGCTGTTCACTTTCCCCGACAGCAGGAGCATGGCACGTCACAACGAGGTGCTCTGCTGGACACATGCCTGGTGTGACCAACACAGTGTAGCCACATGCTTCCTCTTCCTGGCCCTTTAATATCATCCCTTACTTTTACAGCGGGGAGAGGCGAGAGAGGGGCTATGGGAGTTTCCTAGACTTGGGGCACAAGACTCCTGTGACTAGCCGGCGATACGGCCGTGAAAGTAGCGAGGGCGGGTAGGGGCGAGGAGGGTCGGAGACAGTCGGAGAGGGGTGTTAAAGTGTACCGTTGGCAAGGAGTACCGATAGAGGGCAGACAAGTTCATAGGTAGCTTATTTACCAACCTTCAGCAATTTTCCACCAAAATAATATACGGAACATAGCGTCCGTTATTGATATGTACGGAGAAAAATCAACATGTATAATATGCATTGAGAGAGAAACGTAACATTATGACCGTAGGGTATATACCGTAAGCGAACTTGTATTATGTTATAACGTCAGGTCTGAGAAATTTCATGATCTGGGAGAATACACAACTGCGTGACGACAGCACTGCCTCAGTATTTGGTTCCGAAAGTTTTGGCGCCTACGATATTGAGTGACTGTATAATTGTGTTCGCGGTGGTCTTTTGCAGTGCTCAGTAATATTAATCTTACATAGGCTAATATTTGTATTGGAAGCGTGTTTTGTGAATAACGGGAATAACGCGTACCAGTGTGTTATTAAACATAATTAAAATATACACTGAACGAGTATTTCGTCGTACGAGGTAAGTGGTTAATTCCTACTTATCAACTATGTATTATGTGGCATTTTATTTTTAGACCGTAACTTAATGCTGCGACAAATTACTTTATAATTTTCACTGTGTTTTCAGGCATTGAAGGTGTGCATGTCGTTACCAAAACCGTGCAATGAACGAGGTAAAATACTTACAAAATAAGTCCTTAACTTATGAGGACAGACTATTAGCAAAGGAATTAGGCCCTCCGAAACCAGATCTGTGCATTAATCAAGTCTCTAAAGATAAAAACAGAACATATCACAGGACTTTCAATAAATCTGTGTATAAAAAATGGGATTGGTTATGTGGATGTCCGGTAGTAAATTCATTCTTTTGTTTTCCGTGCCTGTTATTTGGTGGCGGTGACGCATGGACCAAGACTGGCATTAATGATTTAAAACATTTACCTGAAAAAGGAAAGAAACATTGTTTGTCAAAATGCCATATGAACAATGAAATGAGTTTAGCAGTGTTAGGGAATATAAGCATAGCGCAGCAACTGGATGATGGCTACAGGATTTCTTTTCGTAAACACAATGAACTTGTGGACAAGAATAGGTATATTATGTCGCGCATTATTGATGCTATTAAGTTTTGTGGGGAATTTGAATTGGCCTTGCGTGGACATGACGAAACCGACGAATCAATTAATCCAGGTGTTTTTAAGTGTCTCATCAATTACACTGCGGCGCTTGACAATGTTTTAAAGGATCAATTGGAAAATTCAAGCGTGTTTAAAGGGACATCGAAGGTCATCCAAAATGAAATTTTAGACACGATTCTGTCCGTTTGTCGGAAGAATGTTGTCGAGGAAATCAGTTCGGAAGACTTCCTCTCGCTCCAGGCTGACGAAACAACGGACGCTTCATGCAAAACCCAAATGTCCCTAATTTTTAGGTATCAAATAGCAGGTAGAATTGTTGAGCGATTTTGGGGTTTCTTTGAAGTCACCGACAGGAGCGCGCACGCAGGGCCGTGGAGAGCGGCGACGGGCCCCGGGGCTGGTTATCTCCCGGGCCCCCAAGACCCAAAATTTAATCAAGAGGAAGTTCAGTTAACTGAACTGCATGTTAAAAGAGATGGAAAGGATATACTGTACACTCTGTGACATATGCCGTAATCTCTTTTCATAATGAAACATGATTTTTACACAAAGTCAAGACGTATTTTAAAATACGTTTTACATATACTGTACGGTTTTTATGTTGACTTTCTTAAAACTTGCTGCCCTTGAAGAATCACGCCCTGGGGGTCTAAGCCTAAACACTGGTAAGTGTTTTGGTTAAACGGCGATCACACATCATTGAACATTAAACAAAGCAAACTATATTTTCATAATTAACCACAGATATACTCATACGTAAGTCAAGTTATTTATTATGTGCTCTAAGTAGATTGCAGCTGATCAGTGATTGTTTTCACAAAATAAGAAAATGTGAATTTGAACTATATTTTGTAATTTGCAGACAGTGGACTTCTTTTAATTTAATATTGCTTTGCACTAAGCAAACTTAGAGCCAGGTTCTCCTAAAAATCCCCAATCCTATCTATGACTGGTGACCATCGGGGGTGGATTTAAGCCAAGATTATGGGGGAATAGACACACCGGGGATCTGGGGGTATGGAATATCACCAAACTCAGAGTGGGGTCCGGGGGTGCTCCTCCGGAAAATTTTGCAAAAATTAGGTCCAAATTATTGAGTTATAGGCCATTTTGGTGATTATTTTTGTGATATTTTAGAGTACAAATTTGGTGACCATTGACATCTAGTGGCTATAGAAAAGACTATCCGTTATTGAAGTAAAAGCTTCCTAACCTTCAAGTAATACCCCACGGTGTAACTCACCAATGACCGTGATGGGAGTCTACAACAAGTCTGCAGATCAGAGGTTCGGTGCTTACAGCGGCTATCCTGAGTATGGTTTTTCACACTCCCTCCAGACAAATGCCGGGATAGTACCTTATTTCATGTCCTGGGACACCTACCCTACTCTTATCCCTAATAATTACAGTAATAGTCACGACGGGCAACGCATTCCCAGTCGGCAACTAAGAATACGGCATGCGACTGATCATATCACAGAGGCCATAGCACAGCATGAGCAGAGTGTATACCCTGCGTTTCGTTTAGCAGTGGGTGGTTTTAAGCGGGTCTAAGTTTCTACTCTCCAAGACAAATAGTTACAACAATGTTGCCAATACATCTCTCTTATTATACAACAACCACCAGCCTCCCTTTCAGTCTACACAATTCGCACGTTTCTTGGTTTTCTATTTTGTTCGCTGTTTGAGAATCTTATAATTTACTTCATTAATATTTGTGAAAACTACTGTTTTACAGTCAACTTCAATAATGTGGAAGTCTTCAGAAACAAACCGGAAAATTAACGCGTCAGCATATACTGAATTGTAGGCTATCTACAGTACTAGTTGATGCAAACGATTCACAACCGAGCCAGTGATACTAGACCTACTAGCTACCAAGTAGACGGGTTAAATGTCGCAAGCCCCTAAATGAATCAACAACTGTAACGACAAATAGGCCTATTATTAACTGTTGAGTAAGACTACGAATGACACCGCAGTCGGTAGGCCGAATCCTGCATTCCTGTGGCGGCTTCGTCAGGACCCGGAGTCATTTCCTATTCACAGGTAAAGGGAGCAACTCATTCTATGTTTAACGGTACTGAGACGTTAAAGCGTATCATTTTTTTTCGTGTGGCCTCCTCAGAGGCCGAGTGCAGGTCTTTCTATTCGACGCCCGTGGGCGACCTGCGCGTCGGGATGAGAGATGGAGATGAAGATGAATGCAACTGGACAAGGATGTGGAAGGAAGCGGCCTTGGCCTATCAAAAGGTACCGTCCCAGCATTTGCCTGGTGTTGAAATTGGGAAACCACGGAAAATCATTTCAAGGACGGCCGACGGTGGGGTTCGAACCCACGCGTCTACCGAGCCAGCAGAGAGATTGGCCCCATGACCTAACGCTGAGCTTTAGCTAGCGTAGTCACTGCTGTCGGTAGGCTAAGTGTATCATGAAAGGGCTTGTATTCGCAAGGGAAAATATCTCTTCGCGTCCTCAAAAATAAGTGCTTTGCGGATCGATGCTGCTCTTTGGAATAAACGGCGTAGAAATGTGCAATAATAATAACAGCCACTGCACCAGCTCAAAACAAAATTGTATTTATATTAATATTCGACAATACTTCATCTTAATTTTCTTCTAAATTAAGCAGAGTTCAATATTTGGTCTTAAAAAGTCTGCGCGGTTGCCTGCATGCAATATATTAATGTCTCCATCGCCATGCACACCACTGACGTAACTTATTGTTGTTTCATGAGGGGGAACAGCTGCTGTAGGTCATCTGTCCTTACCACTGACGTCCCATGAGAGGAATTGGAAAACAAAGTTGAGTGGTTCAGTGTCCTAGCTTAATGGTCATATTTCTCCTGGTTAATTAAACACTCAGTCCAGAAAAATATTGGAATGTTACTTTAGTTTCAGTCTTTGGATAAATTTCCCAACTCGAGTACCAAAAGTAATATAGGTTTCCAATAAATCCCTTAATCGGAAATGATTTTCGCACGAACCCAAGTACCTAGGATTGTTGATCGTATTGAATGAACCAGTTATAATTATAATTATATTGCAGCTAAGAATGCAGATTATTCAAATGATAGCATTGTTTTCTCAATTCAGTATACGAGAAGATGAACAATTCGGCATGCATTTCTTCTATCTACGTTTGACAGCAGAATCATCCCACCCTTTCGCAAGATATTTAGCCAGCAATGATAATTTTTCACATAATGCGAAAGTGAATTACTAGGGAACGATGACTCGCTGTTCTGCCCCTTAAATCAACTATAAAGTGAATTACTGTGTGGATGCTACTTTAAAATGTATTTTACTTACTGCCTGCTCGGCATACGAATTGATACGTCTAGGTAAGCGATATATTCATTTCAGACACTAACACCTCTAAATATCTAAGTTCGACATGACGCACAAAACTTGAAACTCTCGAGCTAGCTGACCAAACACACCAGGGCAGCCCAGGCTCTCGTGGCCTTGGCGAAATAAGCGAAGAGATGAGAAAGTTATTTGAAGGATTGGTGCATAAGCCGAAGAAGCTAAATTTAGGATAATGAAATGCTCTCTCTGTCTTCAGGTATATTCTTAGAACAATACATAGCGAAGCCCAATCGCCTAATTTGACCACTTTGAGACAGTAAAGTTGTTCTTCCCACAAGTGCTTTGTACAGGAAAATATTGTCCACTTGACATAATAAGTTTCTCAATCCTTGTAACTTTGTTCACAGACAGTTCATTGCATTCACTAAATGATTGCCAGTAGCAAATAAAGGCAATGATAAATCAATGCCCGATCGGGCCCATCCTCCTAGGACGACGGGCCCCCCTGGGAGGGTCGGGCCCCGGGGCACCAGCCCTGCCTGACCCCCCCTCTCGTCGAGCCTGCGCGCACGGTCTGGCTGCAACAATGTTGGGACAGTTAAACAAAATTGAAGTAGAAAAATCCCCTGAGAAACTTATTTGTCAAACGTATGACGGTGCTTCTGTGATGAGTGGGCATAGGGGTGGAGTGCAGTCGTTAATTAAGGAGAAATACCCAAACGCGAATTACATTCATTGTTACGCACACCAAGGTAATTTGATTCTCCAACACGCCACTTCATCTTGCTCCCAAAGCAGAATATTTTTTCAAGATTTGCAAGGGATAGGGCCATTTTTTCAAGATCTCCAAAGAGAATGGATTGCTTGATTGAAGTGGTTCAAAATAAAATAGGTTACGCCCCTCAGACAAGATGGTACTTTCAACATAGAACTGTCAACACTGTGTTCGAAAACAAAGAAAATCTTTTGAAATGTTTGAGCACATTAGAGACTCAGAAGTTAATGACAGAAATGCCTCAAGTCAAGCTGCAGGATTTGTGCGTACATTGAAAGATCCCCAGTTTATATACTGGCTGACTTTCTTTCATAAAGTTATGCCACACGTAGCTATTTTCTTTGATTGTATTCAGCAAAGTGGTATAGATGGTGTTAAAGTCAGTGACTTTATATAGCAGTTTTCTAAAGCGGTGACCAAAGTTCGCGAAGAATATGCGGAAAGTGAAGTGTCCTTTAGTGAGCCCGCGAGCAAAAGACTTTGTGTTGAACAAGGAAGTAGTAAGAGTAATCGTCTGGCCGTAATAGAAGTGTGTGATACTATTGTTAGTAGCATTAATGACAGGTTTCAGTTTTCGGATCACTTGTGTGCTTCAAAATTATTTCTAGTTGAAAAGTTTCCATACTATTCCATTGAATTTCCAGAGAGGGATTTCCAGACAGCCGTTACATTGTTCCGTGCAATAAATGGTCCGAAACTGAGAACGGAATTGGAGGTATTGTACTGTCGTGAAGATTTGCATAATGCTTCCGGTGCGGCACCACTTCTGCAGTTCTTTTATAACAATAATATGTTGCGCACATTTTCAGAGTGTGTGATACTTTTAAAAATCATTGTTACTACCCCAATGACGACTGTAGAGACCAAAAGGTCATTCTCTACTTTGAAGAGGATAAAATCTTTCTTGAGAAATTCTATGGGGGCTGATAGACTGTCTGCACTTTCAATGTTGTCGATGGAGAAGAGGATGATAAACAGTATCCCATAATTCAACACACGCGTGATAGAGGAGTTTGCTGCTGCTAAAAATAGAAGGATCGAACTATTCTACAAGAAGTGAACGATCAAGTAAGCTTTTTCTTACTTGGTATAACTCTGATTTTGTTTCAATTTTTTTCTTTTTTCGTGGTAATCAATCCCGTGTACCCTAGCCAACTTATTGTGTGTGTTAATTACTTAGTAACCTGCGTTATTTTCTGTTTATTTGACCGGGTTTGTACTTAATTATCTGTGCCTACAATTGGGAAAGGAAGGCATGATGAGGATGACGCTCATAATCAAATCACTCAACTGTGGTTTCATAGTTCACTCATGGTACGGATTAGGGGGCAGATGACCTCGTAGTTCCTCTCCCTTAAAACAACAATAACTAACTAACATCGAGAATTATGGTCATGTGTTTTAGCAAAACTGATACCTGCGGTGCCCCACCCTTATCAAAGCCTACGAGCCGCCTCTGTGTACCGGTAATCATTTGGGGTGATCCGTGGTTCAACAGGGTATTAATAATAACTTTGCGTCAGTCAAGAGCGTAGGCTACTCATAATTATTCAAGAGAGCATTAATGCTGAAGCAGAGGATCCCTTAATAGAAAAAATATTTCTGCAAAGGAGAAAAGCAAAGAAGCTCAGACAGAGGCCGGATCATTTTCTGAACTGTGATGAAAATTAATTCTTTATACGGTTCAGACTGGAAAAATACAGTTTTGAGGTTATTAGATCAAATTATCGGTGGACTGGAACATATGACTGGTAGGTACTTAATTCTGGGATATGCTATATTAGTTTGCATTATATTTATATATACGATATACTATTATTTACTGACTCGTAACCAATGCATGCCTCATTATGTTTGTTCACGGCCATGGTTTGTTATTCTCACGGCCTCTCATGGAGTATCTCAGTGGTCAATTCGATATTCATCTGTTTCCAAAGAAGATCAAATTTCGTGTCAATATGTCCACAAAGTTCAAGGTTAGTAAACTACAGAGGTTGCCTCAATATGGAGCTCTTAGGCGAGGGGATCGCGGAGGGAAGGGAAAGGACGTGACGTCACACGTTTCCTCGTAGCGCGCGAGGCGCGAGATATGCAAGGAGAGTCAACTTTCCCACACATTATATTGTATGGATTGCAGTGGTTTAAACACGTGTTTTAAGCCCTTTTGTTTATAATCATCCCAGGCCAAAGATGTGCTGTGGCAGTTTGTCACAGTTATTATAAAGTTGGAAATGCCGTGTCGTTTTTCACGGTGACCAAAGACGCATGCCTTCGCAATCAGTGGATTGCTGCATGTAAGCGAAAATATCATTGCAACCCTCAAACAAGTAGGATATGTTCCCTCCACTTTAAGACTGAAGACTCGAATTAGACTACAGGGCCGAATTGCTTAATATAAAGCCAAGATTTCCAAGGAATCTAAAACCAACTGGTAAGTGAGCCTAGCTGGCCTACTCTTAAGTTTTGATGACCTGCTAGGATGATTTTAAAGCTGTTAATATTTTTGACATATTTCGTATATGGTATCAGGGTCGTATATACAATTTTTTCGAGGGGGGAGGGGTCTGACTATAATGGAATTAATTTTCTATCATAGCCTATGGAGTATGAATGGAAAATATCTAAATGGACCACTTGTCAATTTCTCTTTTACAAATTGATAATTATTTCTTAAAGGTAGACTACTGTATGTTGTACCCAAGTGGGCTTTTTTCGGGGGGGGGGGGATCTCCAGCCCCCTCATCACATCTCCATCCCCCCCCTTATATGGTATTTTGATTTTGGACAAGATGGAATATTTCATGAGTAATTCTCTTCGCATTGGTAAAAATTCTTTGCAAATATTCTAGAAAGCAGTCATCATTTCAATGAAATCCCTTCGACGTCTGTACTATGATATGGCCCCAAGGCATAATACAAAGTACATTCTCACACATAGGCTAAATCAAGATGTACTAGGTGTACACAATTGCGAACCCATGGTGGCTTACACGAGCATCCTTGTCCCCTTGACTGCATTTACAGACTGAGGATGATTATTTTAGGAAAAAAATCCAGGAGTTGTTCAAAAGCAAAGAAACACTGCTGATCCAGATTCAGATGAATATTGTACAGGCCCCGGGGGGGCTGCACCCCCTGAAAGCCACCCCCATCATCTATTAAAACCACCCCTAACTGGCAAACATCATAAGTCCAGAACAGTACTTTTTACACAGCAAGGGCGGCCGACCAGCTCGGGAGGCTAGCCAGCCACTTGCAACACACTCACAAACATCTACACAATAGCTAACTAGGGCAGCTACGTCAGTGGAATGCTGACTGAGCAACGGCAAGACCTATAAGAAGTAAGGCCTTTTGGGAGCTGTATCTGTCATACAGTGTGTGTCGCCGGAGGCCCTGCTACAGCTGCTGTCATCAGGTGAGCATCAGCAAGTGTTCAGACAATCCTTTACTTTGTATCACTCATCCACAAACTTGTACACCTAATTTGTACCATTATTTACATTTCCCTAAAAGGGACTTACAATTTCATACTCACTGGCCAATAAACACTTGGTCAGTAAACTACACGTTGTACTCATAATTACACGCCTCTTCACATCCTAATACCCTTCCTGACTCTCGTCACGTTTGACCGTGACTAGTAGCCAGCAATCGATTGCTCAAGTTCCATTGTGTTTCCCGCAGCGACTCGACTGTGTAGACAGCGAGCCGCCGGCATAGCTGACATCAGCACGCCTGTTATATAACTTATTCCAACCAGCTGGGAGGCAGGTACGTTAACCTGCGCCCAGAGGCTCATCCCCTAAGCGACACTTAACGTCTTTATAGGAGCATCCCCTAGTATTTTAACACTAAACAACACTCTACACTGGTAAGCTTACCCAGCTACGGGAAGCTGCCCTCTCTAGGAATCACCTTCCAAATTAATACAATAACATATATGTTTTAGCCCTAACCAACCCCCCAACTAAGGGATCTAAAACAAATTGTTGGAGGCCGGGTACCACGCACAGTAAAATAAGGGCTCATACAACGAGTTCTCGTGGTAGAAACGGCCCGTTCCGCATACAGCCAAGCGAGACTAATTTTTTTTCTCCCCTACATTACGTCCCACAATTTTTCTTTATTACACAGGGATTTGTATTATAACGCCCATCCACACCCTCCCCATAGTGCAAAATCAGTGGAAATTAAATGACCACATTTAGAACCACACTAAGAGACTTTGCGCACCATTTGTCGGCTAGTACAACTCCACTCCTGCCGAAGTTAAGAATTAAGAACAGTGACTTGATAACTGACCAGACTGCAGTACAACTTCTTAGGGACCTCGAATTCGAGACATCAGAGATCCGCGCTCAACACCCTGCAGCGGCAGCACAAGTTATACATTTTACACGATCCCAGGCCAGTGAACAAAGACAAGAGTCACCAATATCCAGCGCTAGTGGAGTAGATCGCCTGCCAACACTCCACCCCCTATTGTTGCAGCAACTGCACATCACAGAGCAGAAAACTGATAATCTGCTCCAGCGCATCACACAGTTACTAGATACAGACACTGTTAAAGCAGACAATCACACGACAGAGGCAGTTCTAGACATCCACACTATTCTGGAAACGGTGAAACAGGATTTAGACAGGACTGTACACGTAGTCAAATCCACACAGTACGACAACACACCATCAATCAGTACCGATATATCAGGTGACGAGCCACCTGGTAACGTAACACAAGTGTCGTACACAGGAAGCGAGGCTAATTCCCCTCTGAATAACCCAAACACCTCGGCACACGATAGCAGTGCGAACAGCATAGACAGATCACAATCACTACACAGCCAACAACAGACAGCTGAACACGAGATGAACAGACACACTGAATACCCCATGATCCACCCCACAAAGTTCACGGGGGAAGGCCAGGATCCCGAGGAATACCTCAAGACCTCGACTCGGATCAATGGTTGGAGCGAGGAAGTTAGAAAACGGCTCCTTCCTGCATACCTCACAAAGGCGGCCATGACTTGGTATGAGCTTCATGAGGACAACCTAGAAAATGCCACATGGGAGGAAATCACTTTATTGTTGAAGAGTGAATTCCAGCTCATACCAGATGATGACGACCTGTACGACCAAATTAGACAGAGGTCACAGGGGCCTAAAGAAAGCGCCCAGGCGTACATCAACGTAAAGTTGATAATGTGCGATGAATATAACGCAGCTATGACGAATAAGCAGAAAGTCAAGCTGTTAATGCAGGGCCTCAGACCATCCATCGTGGACAAGTTGTGCATTATGAACAACCCCACGGTCCAACACATGCTGGAGAACATAAATACAATAGAGGCGGGGAAAAAGATCACGGAAAAAGCTACGGAGAAAGCCGTGGATCAACACTTTCATCCACAGAAGGACGTCAATAGTCAGAAGATGGATGAATTAGTGGACCGGATGGAAAAGTTAACAATAGCTGCCATCCAAGCAGGCGGGAGACCGCTAAGGGATGAACACGCAGACACGGAGGAGCGCTATTATCCTGAGAGGGACAGGGGGTACACGGAGAGGAGACACTACGGGAGGGAGGAAAATTACTACCCTCCACAGCGGCCAACAACACCACACGCACAGGATAGGCCACACTACCCTCCGCGATACTCACCGGTATCATACGCGGACACAGAACCGACATACCCCTCACGGCGACCACCATCCCCGTACACACAGGAATACTACCCTGAGGAGTACGAGCACACCATCCCCCGGCGAAGCAGCCCGCCACCAAGCAGTCAGGGCTATGCTGCCCCACAATACAGGGCAGACAGGGAGTACCGGGAAAACTCGCCCCCAAGCAGGCAAGGCTATGCAGCCCCGCAATATAGGGGAAATGGGGAATATCTGGATAACCCGCCCCCACGCAGGCAAAGCTATGCACCCCCACAGTACAGGGGAAATGGGGACCGTCGAGGAAACCCACCCCCGACCAGACAGGGGTATGCAGCCTCCCAGTACAGGGAAAAGGGGAATCGACGGGAAAACCCACCCCCGCAGCAGCAGACATACACCCCACCCTGGCGGAGACAGGAAAACGGACCACCGGGCAATAACCGACAGGCAAGAAAACCCACAAGAGGTCGGGACAATACAGATACATACACAAAGGGCCCGGAACACTACCCCCTCCCCGACGAATACCCGAGGGAGTTCAGGGATGAGGCACCCCGCCGGACAAACAGGGGGCAATACTCCCCACACCCAGCTACACACCGCAGGCGGGGAGTTGGCGCAGCCACCCCGAGGGGGGGGGCGCACATACAGTACAGGGAGACGCACATCTACGTGTCAAAAAAAACGCTTAGACGGGGAGGTTCGGCCAGCTGATAAAGCGGCTGAGGTTCCTCCCCCAACACAACACCAGAAAGGCCCCGCCCCCAAACAAACTCATAAGAGTAAGGGGAAAAAGCAGCCAGCTAAAGCCAAGGCTGACGATCCGCCCCCGGGCCGTTTCCAGACACACCCCGTACAAGGAGACGGCAACTGCCTGTTTAGGACTATTAGCTTCCTAGTCCGGCATAACGAGGACCATCATAAGGAATACAGGCAGAAAACGGTCAAACACATCCTGGCCAACTGGAAAGAGTACCGAGACTTTGTGTCGGACGATCGGGAAAACCCATTCCAGACCGGGGCGGATTACAAAAATACATGGGTAGGGACGGCACCTATGCCAGCGCCGTAGAGGTGACCGCTCTCGGCAAGGTGCTTGAAACAAACATTCACGTATACACTGATGTGCACTCGCCCCCGCTATTTACTACTGCGGGATTTGACAGGGACCTACACATACTCTTTACCGGGAACCCTAAGGCGGGACATTATACGCCCCTCACAATTACTCACAAACAGGACGGAGGCAATCCCACACCCTCCGAACAGGAAACCATACCCTCTACACCACAACACAGGGCGGGAAGTGACCCCACACAGGCGCAGGACGCGAGCTCACTTGGCATTGGGAAGCCAGCAACAGGAGTCGAACTCGCGACCGCCTGGAACAAAAAACGGGGTAACAAAGGCAAGCGCAGGGTCACATTTGCAGACACACCTCCCCAGGAGAGAGAAAAGAACAACACACCTACACAAAAGCTGGGAACGGTAAATACATTAAACATTCGCCAGAAGACTTCTCTTTTCACAGCGCGGGCGGTTAAGAGAACAGGCAATGTACTTGGTGAGCGCACTTTGCTGACCGAGCCAAAGTACTTGGGACAGGAAGTAAGCCGAGAGGCGAAGCGTGCCAGGTACGATAAGCGGCCAGCTCCATGCCTTCCCAGCGCAGATGTTACGCCAGTAGCAACAACAACAACATACACCCTGCACAACACATCTTTGCAGGGCGATGGATTCCAGGTATCGGCCCTCACGATACACGCCAGCATAAATGGCCAAAGGGTGCAGGCCCTAATTGACACTGGGGCAGCGGTAAGTTGTGTAAATAGAAAACACGTTACCGAAGGGCAAATACACGGTGTCACGGGTGACATCCGCCTCGTAGCGGCCAATGCTCAGACGCTAGAAAACGCGGGGGTGGCAGACATACATCTCAGGCTAGACCACTTTGCTATAACACACCCCATGTTCGTTATAGAACATCTTTCTGCGTCAGCCATAATCGGCATGGATTTCCTCGCTAAGTATGAGGCTAGCATAAATTTCGCTAGCGGTAAGATGCTTTTAAAGCATGACCAAAGGCTCACTACACATCCCATGATATACACCAGGAATACAGATGGGATTCGAGCGGAGCGAGAAATCCACGAGCACCAGGCCTCCACACTGCACACTATTAGCCAACACACACAGATAAGGCGGCCAACCAGAATCACAGACAGGACCTGACACCGGAGCAAAATAAAAGGCTCACGGAGCTCCTGGAGGCCAACAGGGATATCTTTGCCCAGTCGATGAAAGATCTCGCAGTGACAGACCTTATCGAACACCACGTCACACTCACCAGTGACCGGCCAGTACACCAGCCTCCCTTCAGGGTGAGCCAGAAGGAGAGACACGCCATCGACGCTCAGATCACAGAGATGCTCGAGGCAGGGGTCATTGTCCCCGTTATTTCAAATTACAGCGCTCCAGTGTTGCTGACCAAAAAACGGGACGGATCCCACAGGTTTTGTACTGATTACCGTAGGCTCAATAAGTTAGTCGAAAATGACAGTTATCCACTACCAAGGGCGGACACTTATTTGGATGCCCTTGGCGGGGCTAGCTGGTTCAGTTCGATGGATTGTTACAGTGGATTCTATTCAATCCCCGTCTATGAACCAGATAGGCACAAGCTGGCGTTCGTTACAGAGAACGGGCTGTACACCTACACAAGGTTACCAATGGGCCTCCGTAACGCCAGCCAAACCTTCCAAAAGCTAGTGGATAAGACATTTTCAGGTCTAAAATGGCGTTCCGTATTAGTCTACGTGGACGACATAACGGTTTTCTCCAACACCTTTGAGGAGCATATCGTACATTTGGAGGAGGCTTTCTCAAGGATTAGAGAAGCCAAACTAAGGCTTAAACCTGCGAAATGTCAATTTGCCAGACAGCAGATTAACATATTGGGTCATATTGTAAACAGAGAGGGCATTATTGCCGACCCAGCGAAAACTGACGCAATAACGGGCATCCCAATGCCCACAAATCTGAAACAATTGCGCAGTTTTATTGGGCTGGCCTCTTATTATCTCAAGTATATCCACTGGTTTGCGCACATCGCCCACCCCCTAACCGAACTCACACGTGAAAAGACGCCCTTCAGCATTAAACAGGAACACATAGATGCCTTCAACACACTGAAGCAACTATTGACCTCACCACCATTACTGCAACACTTCCATAGTGATTGGCCCACCTTTTTACACGTGGATGCCAGCCAGTACGGGCTGGGGGCGGCCCTATTGCAGGAAGATGCAGAAGGGGGCATACGGCCCATAGCTTTCGCTAGCAGGAAACTAACGGCCGTTGAGACTGCCACAGAGCGGGAAATTCTGGCATTTTCGTGGGGAGTGAACTATTTCAGGGTATACCTCTATGGCATCCAGTTCACGGTAGTGACTGACCACGCGAGCCTGCTTTTTTGGGACAAATTTAAAAACCCAAATTCACGGCTCAATAGGTTTATATTCCGCCTGTACGAATATAACTTCGTGGTCAAACACAAGAAAGGCGCTACACACCTAGACGCAGATGGGTTGTCTAGGCTGCCAGTAGCCGACCCCCCAGATGACAGTAAGGACCACGAATGGGACGACATGCCCACTTTTGCCCTGACGGTGATTAACATCAAGCAGGAGCAAGAACGTGATCCGTACTTGAAACAGATTCTAATGGCACTAGAAAACTTGGATAAGGTGGACTCCAAGACAGCACGGCTGTCTAGGCGATTCTTCCTAGACAAAGACGGGGTACTGAAATTTAAGCCCACAGCCATGCACGATAATGCACCAATAGCGGTTCCGGAGTCATTGAAAGAGAATATAATGATCGGACACCACAATAGCCCACTGGCAGGGGCACATTTGTGCACGCATTAAACATACCTTAGAATCCGGGACAAGTATTATTGGGTAAACATGAAGGCCGACATAGACACCTTCGTAAAGACATGTCATACTTGCCAGCGATTTAAAACAAGGCCTGGCAAGCCTCATGGATTACTCAACCCAATTCCCGTAGGAGAGCTATTTCACAGAGTCGGAATAGATGTTAAAGGCCCTATTACGACATCTCAGAAAGGCAATAAATACATACTGGTTGCCACCGAGTATCTCACCCGGTACATGATTACGAAGGCTGTTCCCAAAGCAGACACAAACAGCATAGTCGAATTCTTATTCGACATAGTTACACGATATGGCCTATTCCAAACCTTACTATCCGACAGAGGTACTATTTTCACCTCGAGAGTGCTCCAACAGTTTTTGGAGATACTCAGGATAAAGGCATACACGACCACGAGTTTTTCCCCACAAACCAACGCTCTCACTGAGAGTATGAACAAGATAATCGGAATTGCATTAGCTAAATTTACAGGGGACACAGGGACAGACTGGGATGACTATCTGCAGCCCATCACATTTAGTTACAATACCTCCATATCCACGGCTACAAAACACTCTCCACACTTCCTATTGCACGGATACACGCCCAGAAGTCCCATAGACAATATATGCATCCCACAGGACACTCACACGGACAATGCCGCCGGCTAGAGCACTTGCAGATAGCTCGCATGGACGCTAGAAAGAACATAGCCGCGGCGCAGAGAAAACAAAAAGAACGGTACGATCGGCAAAGAAAGACCGTGGAATACACACCCGGGCAATTGGTTAAGGTTTCCAATTCCGCCCGTAAGAAAAATGTGTCTGAGTTCCTCTTGCCACGTTGGTCAGGTCCCTTCAAAGTCTGCAGGAAGGTATCTGACCTAAACTATATCGTTAACGTGCGCCATGGACGCAAGCTCATTAAAGACACTATTCACGTCCGCCGTATGAAGGCATATCACACCCGCAAGGCTCCCACACCCACACGTAAAGGCGGGAACGCTGTCAAAAGGAAGGAAAATGATCCCACTGGCAGACGGGAAAAGAAGGCCAAGAAATAGCCTTCGGACCCCGCTAACCGCACCGGGATACGACCTTAACACTTGGCAGAACTGTCCCGGAGACACAGCCTAAAAGGCAACAGGAATAATTAGCCTGGTCAAAGACGGTCTCGAACCCGCAACCTTCTGGATACCAGGAGTGCAAGGTCGGGTAACTATCCAATGGGAGGATAGAATGATAAAGGACAGTTACACTAACAGATATCCATACGCACAAAACAATAAAATCACCTCCGACACCTGGTCACCAAACACGCAACTAGCGGCCCGGTGACACACATACATAATGACATCGGGTACCACTAACATGAATATATTCATCCCACGCCTACAATAACATAAGATTTGGGGACACGAACATATTTAGTCGAAGGTTTTTTTCCATCACGGAAAGCCAGACTCACAACAACGGAGCGAGCAATCAACTTCCCACACACACACGTGTCGGCAAGCAAGCAATGTCCTGCCTACACAAGTGGTAATTCAATGCTACCGCCGGGTCAGCGATAACGCACACAAGTAATCAGGCGGCCTTCATCACTTGCAGACGACTTACAAGCGGTCTGGACTGGCTGTGACACACACGATCATTTACGCTAGTTTCAAAACCCCATAACTCCCAAAATAAAAGTACGAGGAGAATTCCAAAAGACTCAAATTTTTTACACCAAAGCGTATTTTCATCTGCGCGCCTCAAACTCACGATACACGTGCCATGGGACATACAGTACGAAAAATCGTAACACCAGCACCTTAAACCAAGGCGGGTGCGAACTCACGACCACACAACACAGTCGTGCCAAAAACAAACTAACCAACGGTATTTTTGGCGCGAAAAACACAATCAAAAGACACACTGGGGACAATCAAATCCCAACAGACAACGCAGACATAGAACACGGAGAATTATATGGGATTGCGGGTCCGAATGCCCAGTAAAAATCGGACACCGCGGAAAACAACTATCCAGACTCCCAATTAGACCGAAATTGGCCCCATACAAATACATAAACAGGTAATACCACATTTCCTCCGGCCAAACACCATGCAAAAATTTCGATTACACCAAACATTGGAAATAGATTTCCCAAACACAAGTATAGCAATTTCACGAGGCAAAGGTCTTATGAAATAAGTGTCCACACAACAGTGCTAGCAAAAACGGGACAGATTAGCACACTGGCACTCCCGGAATCCCAAACAATGACAACATGCCGACATTCGCAAAAGGCACGTTCCGACAGCCGACATACGTAACGTCAGAGACTTCATGTACACAGACACATGAAAACATAACATGACAAAATACTGACTTGCAGATTCCACCGCATTGCAACACTGCGGTTGGCAGACACTATTGTTACAACAGACATAACACTTAGTAACATACAGACATAATAGGCCGGACTTATCTTAGGGCCACAGGGACTTGTTTACAAACGCGATAACAGATTACACGCGCCGGCTGCCAATTAGCATCATGACACGATAAGACGTATCCGATAAGCGGCACGCGCGACAGCGCGCTGCAGCGGAACGTCACTACAGTCACGCAAGCCTCAGTAATCACAGCCACGGGCACCTCCTCCCCCGCGCTCACTAATCAGGGGCGAATACGGACAAATTCCCTGAGGGGAACAGACCTCCCCAATAATTACTGCTCTTTTTACTTTTTAGTCCCAAAAACCATCACAGGCGATCAGGACATGACCAGGCACACTACAACCACGTATTACATTAACATTACAAATGAGAGACCAGATTAGGCCGTGACGTCATAGCGGCACCATACTTGACTATCCCCAAGAGCGGATAGAAAACAGACATTGACCAAGTAAGGATGACAAGAGCAGAGACGGATGGTACCAGCGAGATAGCCTATACACCACCCTCAGGCTACTATTATACCACCTTTTCCTGCCATAACCTTGTCATTCACAACATTAGCCAACACAGACATACAGACACAATAAAAACAGCTACACTACATGACAAAATATACATCGGGGTTGATAGACTTCATGCGTTTAAAGAGAGGGCTCACTACGCCCTGGCTCTCAATGCTAACACCTGAGTATTAGGGGTGTGTCGGAAAGAATGGCAAGCGTAAAGCACATCTCTAAGCAAGAGATGAGGCCAAATTTATATTAACAATTCTTTTTATTAAATAATCCCGCATGAAAGGGACATAGTATTATTACGCCTCAACCGATACCTATCCTTAAATGAGAGTGGATACGCCTCATATCCAGACACATGCATGGAATATCCCACCCACATACCAAGGGTTATTATTATTGAACCTGCATGACACTTTGGGAAAATTTTTGCAAACCTGGGAAATACCTACCCCCGTCCACTCACCGTAGAACCATCCTGATAGCATCACCGGCCCCAGGCCACCATTAACATGGAGCCCAAAGATGCGCAACCCTCTCCTACCATGCTTTAAGCCTATTCAACAGATAACAACCCCCGGAGCCCAATAACAGGGAACCCAACGCCATAAAACCCTATTAACGCCTCCATGAAAAGTAACAAGGCATTACAGCTGGAAGTCCGACATAGCACAGTAGACCTGAAGTAGTCTATGCATTTAGAAGATTCTACAACCCCAGAACACTAAAAAAAATTACATTTCCTACACAACAAATTATTTATACAGTACACTCATTTTTTTATATAAAAAAAGGAATCTGTGACACGCTGAATGATGATGACAGCGTAAGCAGAAGGCCAGAGGCACCACGCAGGAGCAGAACTGGGTAAGGCGATGATGAGCCTTACCCTACTTAACTCAATGACCCAGACCAATAACAGACGAACTACGTAAGGTCGAAGCGCCGATGACCTAGCACGGGCAAACGTCGGAGTCCCGGAAGGCCTAGCTTGCCCCCGGGACAAAGAAAAGTTACACCCTCTATGTGCTACGGACATCGAAGCCAGACCTGCAGGGAGACTTTCTGAGGATGGTGGGAGAAATAGCCAGCTCCACACCGGACTCAGGCGATGACCCTAGGGACGACCAAATTACGACCAGACTATTAGTTAGCATGTAAGTAAGTAGAACTTCCAGGGCGGGAAGTAAGTCTCCTACGCGCAGGAGTGAAGCAGGATTTTAGGGTTCAAGTGGACCAACCCAATGCCAATATGGGCGAAGAGGACCCGGACGCCACCATTCCCGGAGGATATTATTACTGCCAATATGGGCGAAGAGGACCCGGACGCCACCATTCCCGGAGGATACTATTACTGCCAATATGGGCGAAGAGGACCCGGACGCCACCATTCCCGGAGGGTATTATTTTATCGGACGATGTCCAACGCCCACATAAATGGCTGACAACGGGTCACCAGAGCTTAAATGGTGACGCATCGGGCAGCCAAAGATATTAAATGAGGAGCATTGCGAGCACTCAAAGGGGTTACGGTGGGCAGACCCAACAATAATGAATACATCGATGACAACATGCAAATACAACGGCAATGAACAGGCAAGTACAACGGGCGACGCGGTTTGCTTTGTGGCACCATAGTCGCCTGCAACTTTATAAATACTAATTAGTAAGCATTAATATTAATGTCGACAACTAGTTATTAAGGGGAGCACCCCACAAAACACATGGGTGACAATGTACAAGGGAGGTCAATAGGTAGGGGTAACTCCTCCTAGGCGCAAGGTAATTCCAAACTACTATACGTACGAGTCCAATGGAGGAGCCGTGTTGAGCACGAAACGTAGTGCCCATACCACAATCTGCATGCGTAGTCACTCGGATTACCGACACCACACTGCAAATTGGGCGAAGGTCCCTGGGTACTATACGCATGTTCGCGTATTTCGATAGTCAAAGGCGCAGGTAAGCCCTAGGAGGCACCCGTAATCCCAATACCCCCCTATACATTGCATGCCATCGAAATTTTAGCATGTAAGACAGTTGCATTTGACACGCAACTTAGGATTAAGCAAATTTACTAACCGCTGGTGCTAAATAATAGCACAGCATATTTCGGCAATAAAGTAAGGTCAACCATTCGGCTTATAAATATCAAACATTTTTTTACTTATCATTAAGGCAAAATATTTCGGCACCTGATGACCAACAAACCCGTCATCAGGGTAAGCCCGATAATACATTAAGTTAGATTATACTAGGATAACTTACATTAAGGTAGAATATATCGGCACCTGATGACAAACAAACTCGTCATCAGGGTAAGCCCGACAACACGTTAGATTAACTAGGTTAACTAAGATTAAGATAAGCACTTTAAGGGTAAGGAAAAACATTACGGCACCGTATAGGGTAAGCCCGATCATGCATTAGGTAAAACACACATATGCAAGGAGAACATGACACTAATAGTGGCCAAATGTTAACACTAATCATGTCATTTATTCCAGAGGAAAAAGAGCTTCAGCCAGTGAATACACTGACACAGGAGCCGATATAAAGAATATGCAATATTCACATGTTTTTTTAACCTCTCCATTTTTCAGGCGGCGTCACCAGACATATGTCACTGGTGACAATGATTTCACTGCCATACAGCAGCAACATGTTATTTATGCCATGCTATTATCGTGTACCACCTTTACTCACTAATTTGTATTTGTAATTTGTATTCATTCACACACAATCCAACACATTCACCACCATCCTTTTACAGCTACACTCCAGAAATCTGAACAGCAGGGTTGATACCTGTGGGGTATCAGGCTTGCTGGCAGATCAACATAAACAGAGAAAATAAAGCGTCAAAGATGCGACGCAACATACGGCAATGAGGGCGCAACCGATCTGTGGCGGCGACTCTCACTGTCAAGTGTGAAGGCATTCGCCCACAGAGAATGATTCACAAGATAGGGGTATATATATATATATATATCAGCGGCAAGACCACTAAACTGCACCGGGAAACGGCCGGACAGGATTAGCCGTGGGACGGCACATAAATACAAAGGGTAGCGTGCACGCCAGGTACAATAGACACGGCCGGCTAGGTATAACATAATTAATAATTAAGATAGATAGATATAAGTAAATAATGTAATAGAAAATACTGTAATATTGTTAAAAGGCACCGCATACAAAATTATTACCAATGATGCCACACATTGTGAATACACATATTTTTATCACACACATGTACACAATAATTATGCTTTTGTATCTTTCATTTTTCTTCCTTCTAACGTCCAAATTTGTGAAGGTGTCCCGTTTTACCCCAGCACAATAAATTATATTTTACGTAGTCCTTTAACTTCTACCTTGGGACACCTATTTTTTCTATTTCTTCCATCTTTCACATTGCAGGGAGCAATTGTTTCCCCAATACAGCGCCGGACGGCACAGTCACCCGTCCAGCCCTGGGTTTTTTCCTCCCTGCACAATACCAATATATACATCATGGCTAAACCACATATTTTTTGTTGTTGTTGTACTTTTCAATATTTCAATGTCAGCTTTTTTATGAACTGTTTTAAATTATCACATGTATATGCATATATCCCAAAACCTACCCCTCTGAATACAAGCTGATCTCACATCTACACGACATCGCTACATCAACACAACATCACTACCTCTACACGACATCAACCCAGAAGAAACGACGAAGAGATACAAGGAGGATTCAACAACGACCTACTACATCAACACCCCCACTCCACGTTCCGTTCCCGTTCGCGGGGACGCGAACTAATCAAAGGAGGAGACTTGTACAGGCCCCGGGGGGGGGGGGGGGGGGCTGCACCCCCTGAAAGCCACCCCCATCATCTATTAAAACCACCCCTAACTGGCAAACATCATAAGTCCAGAACAGTACTTTTTACACAGCAAGGGCGGCCGACCAGCTAGGGAGGCTAGCCAGCCACTTGCAACACACTCACAAACATCTACACAATAGCTAACTAGGGCAGCTACATCAGTGGAATGCTGACTGAGCAACGGCAAGACCTATAAGAAGTAAGGCCTTTTGGGAGCTGTATCTGTCATACAGTGTGTGTCGCCGGAGGCCCTGCTACAGCTGCTGTCATCAGGTGAGCATCAGCAAGTGTTCAGACAATCCTTTACTTTGTATCACTCTTCCACAAACTTGTACACCTAATTTGTACCATTATTTACATTATTTACATTTCCCTAAAAGGGACTTACAATTTCATACTCACTGGCCAATAAACACTTGGTCAGTAAACTACACGTTGTACTCATAATTACACGCCTCTTCACATCCTAATACCCTTCCTGACTCTCGTCACGTTTGACCGTGACTAGTAGCCAGTAATCGCCTGCTCAAGTTCCATTGTGTTTCCCGCAGCGACTCGACTGCGTAGACAGCGAGCCGCCGGCATAGCTAACATCAGCACGCCTGTTATATAACTTATTCCAACCAGCTGGGAGGCAGGTACGTTAACCTGCGCCCAGAGGCTCATCCCCTAAGCGACACTTAACGTCTTTATAGGAGCATCCCCTAGTATTTTAACACTAAACAACACTCTACACTGGTAAGCTTACCCAGCTACGGGAAGCTGCCCTCTCTAGGAATCACCTTCCAAATTAATACAATAACATATATGTTTTAGCCCTAACCAACCCCCCAACTAAGGGATCTAAAACAATATGTAGTTGCTAAAGCACTAAACAAAGCTGGCAAAGTGTCTGAATCAAGTAACGTGCTTCCAGAACCAACCCTAGGACAGGGGCGTATATAGAAAAATAATTCAAGGTGGGGGTGGGGGGTGACCATGCTGGAAAATTGTGAGTATTCTCAGGGGATTGTCACCGCAAAATACCCAGAAATATCAACCAATACCTTAGAGCATATAACTTTGTTTAATTATTTTAGATAAGATTCAAAGTTTATACAGCCTACAATTACTGGCAATACAAACAACGTTGTAAAATACAACACAACACACAAATAAAAATTTATATTTAATAAATTTTCTATTAAGGCCTGTGGAGTGTGAATGACAAATATCTAAATATTTGTCAATTTACTAAGCAGAAAGGTAAACAGTTTTTTTACATGTATTTCTCAAAAAACGTACTGTGGAATTCACAGCTTTACCTCACAAGGCTGAGTGCACCCCGTCCCAGCCCTCAGGCTAGAATTAAAATCTCTTGGCAGAGCCGGGAATTTAATTCGGATCTCCGGGGCGGCAGCGAAGAATGCTACCCACTACACCAGGAGTTAGTATAATTTCAATTTTAATATTGTTTATAACTTAGCCGATAAGTTAAGATTAGGATATAACCAAGTTTTTAATTATTTTATGCTCTTGCCAAAGCAACAATTTCTCAATTTTATTGACTTTTTTCTGGAGGGGGGGGGGGGGGGGGGGCTGGAGCCACCTCAGCAACCCCCCCCCCTTATATACGCCCCTGCAGGGAGCAATGTACGACCAGAATCCTTCATTGCCAATATCATGGAACAAAGTGAAGACGATGGCAAGGCTTATGTTGCAGGTTATGTAGCCCACAAGTTCCAAGATAAATTTCCACAACTTGGGAACTTAACATATGGAATGCAAACTCAACACGATTATGCATTACCAACCTGAATTAAACACATGTCATTCGGTGGTATGACCGATCCCTCAGAAACTTGGCTAAACCAGTTCCGGCACATTTCAGCAAAATTCGTCACATTTCACGGAAAATACGGATTTCAACGAGGCAAAACGTTCTCAGAAGAACAACAGATTTTGTGTCGAGAGAAGTTCCTGACGTACCGTCTGGTGGGGTTGAGGCAGCTGTGATAACAATTTTCTTCATCAGATTGAAACATTCCAATTCTATCTTGCATAAGAAGTGGTTATTGGAAGTCACAAACACCCACGATACTGCTACCTAGTCTAGGCGAATTTCCAAGAAATTCAAGAAGATCACAACATAATATATAAGTAGGCTACATTCAGTTATTTTATCACCCATTTACCAATAATTTCATGAGAATAAACTGTTCTTTGTGTACTCAACAGCTGATGTTGACAGTTTCGTTACGTTCCCCACATGGCGCGTTTGGTATCTTGTGACGTCATCCGCCTTGTGAGCGCTGATTGGTGAGTGAAAATTGAGGCAACCTCTGTAGTTTACAAGCCTTGCACAAAGTTAGCTCCGTTTTTTACCAACTTAGCTAGTCTCTCAGACAAACATGGAATAGCGAGCCCCGGACTAAAATCTCGTCGTCGTACAACCCACCAAGGAAGACGCTAGCTCAGGTATTGGCAACTCCAGCTATCTGATATGACATCTAGCGGTAAAGATGGTACATTTTTCACCTGGTGACTGTTTGTATATGGTTACTACTATTGGTAAGCTGATCGTGGTAAATTCTTCGCGTCTTTATACATAAGTAATAAGTTTTCCTCGTTGATAAAGTGCAAAATGAGTAAAAGCAAAGTATATTGCTCAGTTTACGGCTGTAAGTCGATATATAAGAGGGCTGCGGATATACGTTTTCATCACTTTCCAAAAGATGCAAATAGCAATAGCCGAAAGGTGACGATACCAAATAAATATGGGCAACAGGAGTGGGTTGGACCACTCACTGACGACAGGGCGGGTTGTTCACTGTTACGCCGAGCTAAGCCGCACCTAGACAGGCAAGCACAGTCTCGCCGAGCTAAGCCGTACCAAGACAGCCAAGCCTACACCAGCCATTCCACTACGAGTCATATAGGCCTAATTTGATTTCGCAGAGTAAATATGTACTCTGCGAGATCCTGCTACCAGTCCGATATTGAACACCAAACCCACCTGCTAACCATCCAAATCAAGCAATTCCTGTATCCCCCGAGTTTTAATACAAGTTAAAATCATCCCTTCGCCCTACCAAGCAGCAAATAATTTCTAGAGTCTATGGTACAGTGAACAAACTCAAATATAGCTTTTAAACGTAACAGCGCCATGACTCGAACTGCTCAAAAACAAATACCAGCAGACAACCGATGCTTGATAATATACAATTGACACATAAAATCCAGTGGAACACACAAATTAGATCACGTGTATCGCACAGTTATACATATATACAATTAAAAATAACACTGTCATTATTTTAGGTACCACATTTACTGATTATAACCGAAATATAAAAAGTGTTCCATATCAAACGCAGGTTATTGAGTATTTTTACCCTACTTATGCAGACCGACCGCAGCGCCCCAAGTGTTAGTTTGTGTTGCAATAGCTATTCCGATGGATAACCCGAGTTCGTACAACTGGGCCTGACTGGACTATCCATTATATTATCATGGAGATAGCATGAGCCACGAATTCTTGTCAGACGTAATTGAACAATGGCGATGGGCATGCAAGACAAATCCCCCTCCCGTCCAATCTAAAAACACGTATAGTGGGCGATGTATTGAAGATGCTCTCGCGGACTTTTTTTTAGAACTTTTAATGCTGAACAATTCTTACACTCATAGTATACTGATATTTTTAACGGTTTGCCCAGCGTAAGCTTAAAAAGCGCACGAACGCCTGTTTTTTTTTCGACTTTTTCACTGATATCGTTAGTGCTTGGCTTCCTTTGAACATAAATAAATTATTTTCTGGTATACTAAGTAGAGATATAAGGACTATTTAAACTCCCGTTAGCGATCGAATTTTGACTACTACTGGGTGATGACGGGCTACGTTAATTTACGTAGTTTTGTATTGGTGCGCAGACAACCGGCTAATTAAATTAACGTTTTCTTACAGTGCTTCATTCGTGTGTAATTTTCTCCTCTCCGCCATTCATTAATCAAAATAGTACGTGTTATTTACGAACTAAGGTCTTTGTTCAACGAAATGCAGATATGTATATTGTTGTCTTGATAATGCTTTCGGTACTGAATGTGAGGTTTTATAGCACTCAGTTAACGCGTATATTGTCAAGTGTTAGCATGGCGCGCGCGGAACTGACAGTGCGATAATCAGTTCAGACGAGTCTGTTGACGATAATAATATGAGTGAAATTAACAATGATAGCCGTGAAAGTAGTGACGATGAGGTTGATGGATGGACAAGTAGGTAAAATTATACATATTTATGTTCCATCTTACTTCTCATGCTAGGTGTACTTCAGTTGCCCGGTCCGCAGTAAGGAATAGAGTAGCGCGCGCCCGGGTAACAATGTGTTAGACCAGGGTTGACAATACTGTTTGCGCGGCTTTTCCATCCCGGTATTCTTTGATTATTGTCTACTCCTACGTTCCTTAGCTAGGCTAGAACTTATGTCCAATTTTGTTTTTAATTGTGCCCAGGAAATGTTTTTGCAACACCTTTCAAAGTCTACCTTGTATTATCAAGCAGACTTGGTTAATTTATTTTTAGCGGCTTCGGTGGCGTAGTTGGTAGCATGCTGAGCTTCTATGCCGAAGATCGCGGGTTCAAACCCGGCCGAAGTCGTCGGATTTTTAAGAGCGTTAAAAATCCCTCAGTATGCCTTCCTTCGGAGGGGAAGTAAAGCCGGCGGTCCCATGTCATAGATTTATGGCATGTTAAAGAATCTTCCACTAATTACACCTGTGTGAAGTTAAATTAGGTTAAAATGTAAGCAACGCTCAGGTTCCTACGTTCGTCGCCAGGAGCCGACTGCGGTGGCGGCTAGTAGCCAAGTTCTGAACTAGTAGTTGTTGACGATGGCGTGTGGCGGCAAATGTAGTAACTACTTGAAAAATTCAAAGTATGCAGTCCTTACTCGAATTAAGAAACAGAAACACACACTAATACAGTCATCACAATTAACACCGGTTATCAGACAGATTCTACACACACTCAAAGTACACGGGGCTACATGACCGCGTTGTCGCAACCCCTAAACTGAGGAACCAACCATCCTACATTATTTTAGACTGATAATAGTGTGTTCTGGCCTGTTGAAATATCATTCATAATTATTTCCTTCATTTATATGTATTTATAAATTACGGCAATAAATTGATTAACTCAATTACTTCTGTCTTGACGAGGTGGACCTAATTGAGAGTGAGAACTTGGAATATGCCTCCCTTCGTCCCTTGGATATGTGTAAATTACTGTATAGGCCTATATTCAGACTGATGCTACCGAATATCATCATTCCTGCGACGTAGGATCAGTGATTTCAATGGTAATGAATGGTTTTACAAATTAATTATTGGTCTAAGATGATCACACTCATATGATACACACCTTGATGTGTGTATTCAACCTCCCGTTGCCCCTTTTATTGGGGGGATTTACCGTAATGAAAGTAGCATGACTTCATAAACCTTGCTTATTTTACTGGACAGTAAGTTCACTTATAATATTCTATTGAAACAAATTTATTTTCTCAACTGTTGCCCTTGTGCCGCAATCGCTCACATCTGTTTGGCTCCTGGAATTTCCGAGAACAGGAAACATAAATCTTAATCCTATTTTCCATTTGCTTTCCTGGATTACATTTTGTTGCTTGTTCCTGGAGAGCGCTTAAAACGAACCCAAAAATAGCGTGCATTTCATCACACTTCCTGTTCCCGGGCGAATACGTAGCAGTCTTTACTCAGGGAATTCTATCATTAATCCTGAAAAAATCAGGGAATATTCAGGGAATTCTTTTAAGATGAGTTGGTAGACACCCTGACATATACACGCTCACGCATGCACACATGCATACCTACACGCACGCACACACTCCCAATCACTCACAAAGTTACATTATATAAATTCAATTTACATGGGGTTTTATCCCTTTAGAGCCTTCACTTTGCGGCAAAATTGTCGTGGAGGAAGGTCTTTTATTGCATGAGGCAGATCATTCCAAAGTCGAGCAGAGCGATTGTAGAACCCAGATTGATAATCTGTTGTCCTAGCGAATGGAGGAACGAGGGTGACACCCTGTGCTCTACGGACTGAGCGATATGACAGCTGAAGGCGATGAAATGGGGACAGTTTAATGGTGCCAGCTAGAGATTTTCGGAGAAAGGTGAGATCTATTTGGCTACATATGTCATTGATTGATGCTAGTGGTTTTGTCAAAACTTTGTTATCCTGTTTGTAAATGAATCGCTCTGCTCGACGTTGGACTGCACTTAACTTCCTCATGTTTTCCTCGGTAGTGGGATGCCAGGCAGGAAGTCCATACAGAAGAATGGGTCGAATAGTGGAGAGATACACCGCCCGGAGTGCACGGCTTCTGAATCCCAGAAGATAGCGTCTTGCAAATCCTAGAATTCTAAATGCCTTACACCTAGATTCCTCAACGTGTACATTCCACTTCAAATTGCTGGAAATGTGTATTCCCAGCGAATTGTACATGGGAAGAATTTTGCCGCTCAGTGAAAGGCTATGAGCAAAAGGCTGTCTGGCCCTACTTAGCCGAATATATTTACACTTGTTTACATTCAAGGTCATCTTATTTACATCGCACCAGAGTGCTGCACTGTCCAGATCTTCCTGTAGTGCTTTGACGTCATCATTTTTCTTTATGGCTCTGTAAATTATTGAATCGTCTGCATACTGCGCCATGGTAGACGTCACACAGCTTGGAAGGTCGAGGGTAAAAGCCATGTACAACAAAGGCCCAATCGCCGACCCCTGTGATACTTCCTAAGTTACCACTATGTTCGGCGACTTGGCCCCGCCAAACACGACACACTGCTTTCGACCTACCAGGAATGACGTCAACCATGTAATCAGCTTGCCTCCGATGCCATATTTCCTAAGCTTTAACAAGAGTCTTTGATGAGGCACCTGATCAAAAGCTTTGCTCAAGTCCAGGGCCACACAGTCTACTTGGGAGACGTTAGTCTGATCCAAGGAGTTCTGCCAGTCATCAATCACTTTTGTCCAAAGAGTTGTGCAAGATTTCCCCGGAACGAAGCCATGTTGGCTTGGATTTAACAGGCCTCGTTCGCTCAGGAATTCCAGTATGTTCCCAGCAACCAGGTGCTCCATACATTTACAGATACCAGACGTTAGAGAAATAGGGCGGTAGTTGTCCACGTCTTCCTTGTCACCATCTTTGAACACAGGGACCAGGTTGGCATGTTTCCACTCTTGTGGTAGAGTCCCGGTGTTAATGGACTGGTTGAAGAGAGCGCCAGGGCATCTGCACAGTAATGGGGGATCCGAGCAGGGATTAAGTCGAGACCTGTCGCAGCATGGGGGCGAGTTCTCCGTAGGCTGTCTCAAACTTCCAGTTGTGAGAAATATAGACTGGCTAGGGGAAAGAGAGGGGATGATGTCCTTGGTAGGAGCATTCCTTCACTGGTGTCAGGTGAAGAGAAGTTATTTTTGAATTTACAGTTGAACGTGTTGGCTATGTCTAGCGGGTTGGAAATTGAAAGTCTGTTATGTGTAGGCCTAAAGCTCTGTGGTGCGGTGTTGCCACTTTTGCTCCGAATGAATGTCCACATTGCCTTGGGATTAAAGCTTAATTTGTCCATATACGCACTGTAGGCTTCACGAATTGCAGATTTGGTACTATTTCTAGCCAGCCTATACTTTTCCCACCTGCTGTCACTTGGGCACGGTTTCCACTTGTTATAGAGCTGATTTCTCTTTCTTATTTTGGTTATTATGTACTTTGAGATGCAAGGTGTTTTTTCTCTTATTTTTAATTGTAATCTTAGGGATCACTTCATCAACGCACTGGAAAAAGATTTCCTTCCAAGTATTCCAGGTACTGCCCCCGTAAATTGAATTATTTAGGGACCAAATGAGAGTATTTTCCGTCCCCATGATAAAATTTAACTAGCAAATATAATTTCTGGAAGTGTGACACGAGAGTGTCGTGTTACAAGCTCGAGACTGTGGGAGAGCCCGATCACGTGATATGTTGCACAATGGACGCTTCTAGAAGGCTATATTTAGCATAGCAACAGCGTGTTTGGAGATTAATATTTTAAATATTGTTATAAATTATGCTATTGGATCCCAGTCCAGAGCCAATGAGAACAGGTCTTATTGAAGACGGGATCAACTTTAATTACACAATATGATGAAATTATGCATTTAGGCCCTTAGAAGAAGATTGTCTTATTTGGTAATGAAGAGAATATTAAGAGAAATTATGTCTGATACTTTAAAAACCACAGATCGGTTAATCTACGCAGTAATAAGCATTAGTAATCTACGCGCTAAAATTATGGTGGGAGATTGATATGAACGCCAAAAATTCGACTTGGAGAGGGAGATCCAATGATCGAGGTTCTTATTCCAGCAGACTTTGAAGAGAGAGGAAGTGTTTTTACTGGGTTAACGGAGATCCCAAGGCTTAGTCCGAGTGCGACGACTGTCGACTTGTGGAGACGCGAGGATAGCTAGGTGGAACGTAGGAGATCACCGCACTTCCATTCTACATGAAGTTGCGAGGAACATTGTATTGATTATATCTCTTATATAGTTGAGATCTGACGTTAAATAAGCATATATATATAAAGAACAGGTCGCCTACTATATATTGTGAAAAGTCGAGCGCTTTAATATTCACCGTTTCGACAATATCAGCCTGTCAAGTTAGATTTCCAAATGTGTTGGAAATAGAGCTGAAGATCATTATAAATTGCAACGTGAAGTTGACGAACGCAGTTCAAGCGAACAGTGGCGGAGAACTTTTAATATTGGCGCAACACCTAAACATTAATAGAATGACTATAATTATTCTTCAATTATTATCATTCAGCATTATTAACATTGTTGATATGATGAACTAAACAGTCATGCGCCAGAGACATATTCGATAACAGGAGTTAAGATACAACGATGGAGCTTCGTTAGACAACGTATTCTTGAATACAGACGTAGTGTACGACCATCTTGTACATTTTCGTCAGTCTACGATCACTAATATAACATCAATTACCAATGGAAATATTTCATTCGCCATTTATATGAATATTTCCATAATTATATTCCAATGATGAAGCTGATCCATATTTACGACGGAGAATGAAGTCTTTACGGAAGAGATTTGTCAAGATGCTAGGGTAGCCAAGCAACACAGAAGAATTTGCCAGAAGGATGTCGTTCGAGCCCAGGCGAATGTTGGTGAATTCCAGAGAGAGACGTTTCTTATCTCTGAGGTCGCAGATCCGAGGTTCGAATGCAGATCCATCTCAGTGTCTTGTACTGAGGAAACATCTAAAGTATTGTGGCAATACTTCCATAGATCTTCAAGATTTCTACTAAATAAGTATTAGTGTATCTCATTGTTATATAGAGCTTGATTAGTAACATTCTGAGCCAGCGATCTTATTCCATATTTTCAGCGATTTTATTCCATATTTTTATATTTTCACATTTCATGTATTTCAGTGCTTTTATGTAGTTTACACTTCAGATGTGTGTTGAGTTTTTTATACTTCAAGATTATTTAGAAGATGATTGCATTTCATCTATTTTTCAATTTTATTCTACGGATCAGTTGTGGAACTGACATTAAAATTTTTGTTTGAGGAATCATATTGCCTCATAGGAGATCAGTCGTTTCGACTCTCGAATTTTAATAATTTCATTTAAACCAAGTATTCTGACATTGTGTCATAGCTTCAAATTAAATTCTTATTAAATTTAATTTGAGCACTTTAATGTAACAACATATAACTTCAAGAACAGAAGAAACATCGAATGATATTGTTATATCATTATTGTACATGTATATATAACTTGATATGTAGTGTATGAACTTTTATTTTATCTCTGTATCATCATACGATAAATAATAATAATTATTGTACATAAACTATCGACGATCTAAGAAATACTAGTCGTTTGATAAGACCGAAGTCTTTATCCCTATGAACATTCTTTGTGTAGAGTGGAAAGACATTACGACATTGACAAACCTTTCTTATTATCTGTAAAGCTAAGAGCTTTGTTAATTTAATATGTTAGAGGAAATACCTTTTGATAGAAGATTATTCAAATCTTTGGCTAGGAATTCAAAGCTAGTTTATCCCTGTCAAGATTGAATTCTATCTGACACTATAAATAAAATGTGTTATTTTATCCTATTTGTGTAACATCACGTCATTTGTGGGCATGATATTACAACGATAAACAATTTATAGCTTGACAAGTGAGATGAGACAGGAGTATTATTCTTATTACATGTATTTGTGACAGACGAGTTAACAGTTAATTATCTTGTTGTGGAGTAAACTTTAGGAGGTTAATCACGACTGTCTAATATCGTTCATTACAATTGGAAGTTTCGTTTGAAGAACTTACGCCTGTATAATTGTAGTCCAGTAGTCATGTGCAATGATACTGAGGGTCATGCCAGTATTTGAGAGAAGTTCCTACATAAGATATGTTAATAACAATTAATCCCTTTTGGTTATTGTTTAACATAGTAGATGATAATTGTTTATGCCATATATATTGTTATATGAGGTTTTGTAGAGCTATGGAGTGCTCGTGCGAGGGAATTCCGCATTTTAAGGAAGTCAAAGTATTGTTGTTCTTTGATAAAATAAAAAGGCATGTATCATGATAAGAGCCGTTGTATACAAGTAGTCCAGTTTCTGTAAAGTAACGATTTAGCTGTGTTAACAGGAGGGTTTCAGCGGAAATACAACTTGAGAAAGATTGTCTACTCACGTCTATAATACAATTGAGGGGCTCAGTGGAATAAGGGCCCATCCCAACCAGACTAAATATTGAGAAAAAAAAGGGTTTTGTTAGATTTTACATCATTCAAAATGCAAAGAGCACACGTAAATGAAATTTGGCATGTATATTCTACATAAAATTACCCTTTTACCTGCAAATGTTTAGTGCGATACAATGTTTGGTTCTCGAAGAAAGGGGAAATGCTGTAAGGAAATTAATAATAGGAGCATGAATTGAAATGCGTAGTATACGTTTGCACTATTATTATATTATGACTAAATGATTCAAGAAACATGATTTACAGCTCATTATTGCAGGTGTTCAATAACTGAGGCATCCATATCATTGTTGTCTGAACTAAGGCCCTCGTAAAATATTTGATGGACTGGTGGTACAAATTTCATAAGTTTCATAATGTCCTCATACTTAGCCCACTTTAACTTCCTGCCACAGGGGTATCTTGTGTTCAGCACAACGTCACGTAGTACAGGTGGCTTCCCTTCCCTTTTTGTAGACTTATTGTTTCTTCTGAAGCCAAATCCATAAAACAAAATTTTATTTGCATAGCATGGGTTCCTTTCACAAACCGAAACAGATATATTTCTTATAACTACTGTACGTTTTCCACTGTCACATTTCTCTTTATGAACATGTTTTTTAAGATGTTGAGATCTTTAAAATCCTCAGTCCCCATTTCAATAACAGTGAAAGGTTTCTTCACGCAACTTTTCCTAATAAGATCACACCACTGTCCAGGTGTATAAACCACTTGGGTTTTCCTTTTAAGTTTTTCAATGACACCAAAGTCAGGAAGGAAAGTGTGACCTGGCACAAGAAATTTGTGTTCGATTTCCTCAAACAATCCGCAATCAATCATATATAGCCATAGTCCCATTTTTGTAAAATTGTTGTTCTGACCTACACACGAGTCCCTATACACAATAAGTTTCCTTTCGCCAACCCTTTCCTCAATCAATGACATAGCTTTCAACAAACAACTTGCGATTTCATCTGCACCTCAGGAAGCAACAGACTCAGGCCAAACACACATGACTGCTGTATCACTGTTGCACACGTGAATGTCAAATTTGTAAGTCCACAGTTGTCGTTGATAAAACACACATTCCGTCGGCAAGTGAGGAGTTGGAAGGGCTTGCTGCAAGTCCATTGTTATAACTAACGTAGGTTTACTTGCTAGTTTGTCTCTTTTGAGAGACTCGAAAGCTGCTTCTGCTTTCCACAGATGCACTTCATACTTGGATGGTTTTGGGTCCTTTTGCTGTGCCTCATCATACACTTTACAGGTATCTGTTGAGGGGAGCTTAAATCCAAGGTTATATTCAGTATTGAAGTTATCACAAAAAATATGCTCCTTTACTGACTCTTCATTATTAGTTTCACACTTCTCCTGATACAGTTTTTAGAGCTGTGATATGGAGTGTACAGATGTTATATATGGCTTATTGTGATTAGATTTTCGGCTGTAATGTGAAGTGTACCTGGAAAAATTATTTATTGTCTTTCTCACGACGTCCTTTCTTTCTTCAGATATCGCATGGGGTCTGTTTTTATGGTGGCCACGCTTGTCCATAGGGGGTGTACAAACCCCCTTCTGAGGAATCCTCTGCATTTGCATGACCTGTAATCATAAAATGGAAGTAAATAACAATATATATTAACATTAGGCCGAAATATAATATATAGACTATATATTACGCGTTATAAAACTAAAGTATTATTTTCACATACCTTTTACAACTCTCAGATATTTGCTGGATATGCTATGTGCTGTACAGAATGCTGTCCTGCATAACTGAAGTTTACAACCAGTTTTTGGATCCTTGACGTAGTACTTGTAAGTTGCATTCCGTTGCGAAAAGTCAGGATGTAACCCTTTCTGCACTTATGCTTTTCTCTGAGGCCAAATAGATATGCATTTTGCATATCATAGCTAGGTAACTTGTAAAAGTTGAAAAATATACCTTCTTTACTATCTTGAGAAAGTCTGGCAACACTGTTCAATATTTACTAGGCGTTTATCAGGAATTACTTTCCCAGATGCCGACACATACTCTTCTCCACGGTTTCGTAGAATCTTCGTCTTTGTTTTACGCCACTGCTGCGCATTTCTTTCCCGCTTCTTAGACTTTGAAACATCACCATTAACTAGGGTGACCAGACGTCCTCTTTTTCGCGGACATGTCCTCCAATTTTTGTCTCTGTCCTCTGTCCGCGACCAATTTTTAAAATTGTCTAAATGTCCTCCTTTTTATTAATTTACTATATTATCGTATAAATCTTAGACCATAAAATCAATAGATGGCTGATGACGTCACATTGTTGAAACCAACATCTCGATCAGCTGACTGAAGGGAACTGCGGATAGTGATAATAGAATTATCCAACATGGAGCTCCTTTTGTATTCCTTGACGTTGCTTAGCATTCGCCATTAGCCAATTGTAGTCGGTCTTGAGCCATTACCTTCAGTCAGCTGATCGAGATGTTGGTTTCACGTCACAGTACAGGCGCAGTGTGGCAATGCGCCCTCTATTGTATTTATGCTCTAAGGTATGAATGTATGTATGTTTAAGTTTTTCGCAGTTTATATTGGCACCATGGCAATAGTTTACTTTTTGACCGATGTGCAGCGCTACTATTTGTTTCCGGTCTACGCTGGGTTTGGGAATGTGTTTCTGTGTTTGTGCTCCGTTGAATGGCAGTCTTGTGGCGTGGTTGTGTGTTTGCCAGTTTAAAATTTGATCGCATTCAAGATGCCTAAAAGACAGTGCAAGTTTACAGATGCTTTGAAAACCAAATATCCTGCCTTCAAGCTTGGACGTAATGATGTTGCCCAACTGCAACTTTCGTTTCGGTAGCAAATCATGGTAAGTTCTATAATTTATTGTTTTAGTTAATACATTATAAATATTAAAACAGCGTTATTTGTATAAAATTTTCCTTTAATTTCGTACGTTCTCAAAATTTGGATAGCCACATTTCTTCAAATAAACACACAAAAAAGTGTACAAGGCTGCGGCAGTTCGCAAACTATAGAGAAGCATTTTTCCACATCAACTACAGCGTTAACGAATCGCGTTTTAGCTGTGGAAGGAACATTAGCATTCCATACCATTCGTCATAAGTCCTCCTACAGATCAATGGACTGCACACCCAAATTGAACCAATTTATTATGAAGTGGCCAAAAGAATTTGGACAGACCTAAACTGTTGGCAGGAATATCATCCTCAGATTAATACAAATGCAAATAAAGTGTAATTTCATGTTTTTAATTTCAGAATCATATAAATTTTCAGTGGCAATGTTTATTAATGTAATTAATACATTTTGAAGTTCATAACAATTTTTATTGTATCTTATATGGTTTCATTACTTTTAGATTTGTCCTCTTTTTTCCCTTAATGTCCTCAAATGTTTCCTTTGTTGTCCTCTATTTCACAGTACTGGATCTGGTCACCCTACCATTAACACAAGAATCAGGCGAAGGAGGCATATTGCCGCGCGGAGTAGACGAGAGCGCGGAATG
The DNA here is from genome assembly GCA_946902985.2 of Meconema thalassinum. NCBI lineage: Eukaryota > Metazoa > Arthropoda > Insecta > Orthoptera > Tettigoniidae > Meconema > Meconema thalassinum. Next base: position 2,465,192 of record OX336392.1, on the reverse strand, counting down.
CTTCGCACTGCTGCAGCAACATATGGTCACATGGCGGGAGTTGGGATGGGCCTTTATTCCACTCGCGCGAGGGAAAGTTCAAAACATACTGTTCCAAAGAACATGTCAAACGCCACCTATTGAGTAAATATTGAAGTTCGAGCTTGGGAACAATGACTGCAGATGGCTCCCAGATACCGATGCCGTACAGAACTCAAAATCGGCCGTTGGTTGGGATGGGTCCTTATTCCACTGAGCCCCTCAATTGAATGGTTACCCCGAATAATGATCTAACCCACAAACAATCTCAAGTTGAGCTTTCGGTGGAATCATGATCTATCTGAATGCACTCACGGTTTCGTGAACGGAAAACAGCATAAATGTCTTTGAAAGCAGAGTTATTTATTTTTCAATGTTGGCATCCCGGCGAATACGGATCTATCTGTAAGAAAATGGCGGATGAACACAAGAAAGTTCTTAGTAGCAGTACTGAAAAACAATTAAACAAGGGTAGAAAACACAGAATTAATGTATCTGAATGGAAGCATAATAGAAAGAAAGCATTGAGGAATGCTGGGGAGCCCTACAAAGGTAGGAAAGGACTTTTCGTGCCAGGAAAATGCTTATCACAACAGGTGAGTGGAACAGTGATCTAACCTTAAAGTGTATTGTAAGTTGTTTACGTAGTTATATCTATGTTCATAAACATTAGCAATGTTAAATGACGGATTTCAGTAAAGCGCATAAGTTTTACTAACTACACAGGAATGATGATTTGAGATATCAAAGTAATTTAAACATATTATTTTTAGGTTTACTTTCGTGATACTTTGAACCTACAAAAGCAGCTCCAACTACAACAACTTCCCTCAGGTCTATGTCAACTGTATAATAAAGGTATTGCTAAAAAAGAAAGCAAAGAAGATGGAGTTTAACTTATGTGCAAGTTCGTCCCACTCTAATACCGCGAGATCTATCAGAATCTGAAAGAAATGGAGTGAGAGTGTCATAACAACTCGTTTATATCTAAAGCAATACCCAATATGTATTTTTCATTCATTGTTGCTTTTTTATTGTAATTTTGACTTCATTGTTGCATTTATATTGCAGTTTTCACTTCATTGTAGCATTTATATTGTAATTATAGCTTAGATCACTTTTCCACTCTTTACAGATAGATCTCTTTTCCACTAAATTTTGCATTCTTATGTTTGTATCTATGAAAACTGTATTATTTTTCCTAATGTGTGACATACATATGTTTTTATATTACATGTTGTTGTTTGAGTCTTCAGTCTTTTGACTGGTTTGATGCAGCTCTCCATGCCTCCCTGTCCTGAGCTAATCGTTTCATCTCTACATAGCTACCACACCCTACATCCGAGGCAATCTGTTTAACATATTCTAACCTTGGTCTACCCCTACAGTTCTTGTCCTCGACCCTTCCCTCCATAACTAAGCTTGCTTTTCCTGGGTGTCTTAGTATGTGTCCTACCAACCTATCTCTTCTCTTCATTAGCAGTCGCCAGAAACATCTCTCCTCTTCCATTCGTCTTAATACCTCTTTGTTTGTAACCCTATCGACCCATCTGATCTTCATCATTCTCCTGTAACACCACATTTCAAATGCATCAATTCTCCTCTTTTCTGCTGCACCAATAGTCCAAGTTTCACTTCCATAGAGTGCCACGCTCCAGACAAAGGCTTTCAAAAATGACTTCCTAATACCTAAATCTATATTCGATGTCAGCAGATTCCTTTTTTGTAGAAATGCTTTCTTTGCCTGAGCCAACCTACTTTTTATATCCTCTTTGCTTCGTCCATCACTGGTTATTCTGCTTCCTAAGTAACAGAAGTCTCCTACTTCCTTCAGCTTTTCACCTGCCAATTTGATCTCCATAGAGGTTTCTGATTTATTTCGGCTGCATTCCAGTATTTTTGTTTTACATTTATTAATTTTCATCATGAATTCTTTCCGTAAGACGGAGTCCATACCATTCAAAAACTCATTCAAATCCTCAGGCTTGTCGGCCAAGATGACGATGTCATCAGCAAATCGCAGAGTTGAAATTATTTCTCCTTGAATCTTCACTCCCACTTTAAATTTTTCTCCAATTTCCTTCATTGCTTGTTCAATGTAAAGATTGAAAAGTATGGGTGATAAGTTGCAGCCTTGCCTTACACCTTTCTGAATACCAGCTTCTCTCTCATGTCCTTCAACTCGAATGACTGCTGTCTGGTTTCTGTATAGATTGTATATCATCCTCCTATCCCTGTACTTTATTCCAATCGATTTCAAAATGTCAAACAATTTAGTCCAATCAACGTTATCAAAAGCCTTTTCTAAGTCTACAAATGCCATGAACGTTCTCTTATCTTTCCTTATTCTACCTTCCAAAATCATCCTAAGACTTAGTACAGCTTCCCTTGTTCCTACATTTCTCCTGAAACCAAACTGGTCTTCACCCAACTCCGTTTCTATCTGGCTTTCAATCCTCTTGTAAATTATTCTAGACAGGATCTTTGATGCATGAGTAATCAAGCTGATTGTACGGTAATCTTCACATCTGTCAGCTCCCACTTTCTTTGGTATAGGGATGATTACATTCTTCTTGAAATCAGGGGGTACCTCACCTGTCTCATAAATCCTACACACCAAGTGAAATAACCTGATCAGACCTTCATCTCCTATGCAGCGTAGCAACTCAATCGGTATATCATCTATGCCTGGTGCTTTGTTCCTGCTTAAGCCTTCCAAAGCTTTATCAAATTCTGATCTCAATATTAAATCTCCTTTCGCATCCACATCAATTTCCTCCTCCCTTTCCATTACATGATTCTCAATCTCCTTTCCCTTATACAAACTCTCTATGTAAGCTTTCCATCTCTCAACCTTTTCTTCCCTATCTGTTAGAGGCTTTCCATTTGTGTCCTTAATATTACAGCACTTAGTCTTCTTTTCCCCAAAAGTATTCTTAATCCTTCGATAAGCTGTGTCTACTTTTCCTAATTTCAGACAATTTTCTATACCTGCACATTTCTCTTTCAACCATTCTTCTTTCGCATCCTTGCACTTCTTGTTAACCTCATTTCTCAGACGTTTGTATTCTGCTTTCCCCTTTTCATTTCTTGCATTCTTGTGTTTCCGCCTTTCATCCATCAATTCTAGTATATCCTGTGTGATCCACGGCTTTCTACCTATTCTTTCTTTCCTACCAATGTGTTCTTCTGCGGATTTTGTTATTTCATTCTTCAAAAGTGCCCATTCGTCTGCAATGGAAGTTTGTTTAGGGTTTTTCATTAGTCCTTCCTTTATACTCTTCTTGAATCTTTCATTTACATCCTTCTCCTTCAGTCTCTCTATTGCCCACCTTTTTGGTTTTTGACTTTTCTTCAGTTTCTTCCACTTTAATCTGCATTTCATTACAACCAGATTGTGGTCAGAGTTTATGTCAGCACCAGGATATGTTTTACAATCCAAAATCTGGTTTCGAAACCTCTGCTTGACCATAATGAAGTCGATTTGGTAACGCCCTGTATCTCCTGGTCTCATCCATGTGTATATTCTTCTATTGTGGTTATTGAATAAGGTGTTAGCAATGACCAACTCATGCTCGGTGCAGAATTCTACCAGCCTGCTTCCTCGATCATTCCTTTCACCTAATCCGAAATCTCCTACTATCTTCCCTTCTCTCCCTTTTCCTACCACAGCATTCCAATCTCCCATTACTATAACATTTTCATCACCCTTGATATACCTCAGAATTTCGTCTATTTCTTCGTAGACCTTTTCAACATCCTCATCATCAGCTTGACTGGTAGGCATATAGACTTGTACCACTGTGGTGCAGGTAGGTTTAGTATTGATTTTGCTACAATAATCCGTTCACTATATTGCTCATAATATTCCACCCGTTGTCCAAGTTTCCTACTCAATATGAGGCCAACCCCTGCTTGGCCATTGTTTGATTTAGTGCTAATGACCCTATAGTCTCCTGACCAAAATACTGTTCTTCCTGCCAGCGCATTTCACTAATCCCAACCAAATCCAACCTCAACCTATCCATTTCCCTTTCTAAGTTTTCTAACCTTCCACTTCCAACAGACTTCTAACATTCCACGCTCCGATCCGTAGAATGTCAGATTTCCTCATTGTCACTTCTGTGATGTTAACCCCCTCTCGAGTAGTCCCCACCCGGAGATCCGAACGGGGGACTAGTTTACCTCCGGATTGAAATTTTACAAGGGAGGAGGCCATCATCACATGTAATTATGCATAGAGAGGTGCACATCCTCGGGAATAGCATACGGCTGTAGTTTCCCGTTGCTTTCAGCCGTGCAGCAGGACGCAGTGTAGCCATTATTTGGCTTATATTATCAATATCTTAACCGTCTATAAGACTAGTAAAGAATTGATTTATTCTGAAAGGCTGCTACTCCCTTTCAGAATAAGTAAAGAGCAATTCTACTAACAAAAATACTAACCTTCTACCGTACTAACAATTAAATACCAAAATTCTACTAACAAAAAACTTAAGTTCCACCAACAACAAATACTACCACTAAAACAGTCTGTCACCAGGCACACTCACATGCACCCTTACACATCACAGTCTACTGGAACAATGAACTATAACTAATAAACAATGCAACTGCTACCAGACACACTCACACACCACGGTCTAATAGAACAATGACATATATCTAATAGAAAAACTAACTACCTACCTACTTACAACTAAAACTAACTATATACTTACTGTACTGTTATTTGAATTGACAATATTTACAAAATGCAATTTAGATAGAAAATACTTACAAAATGTAATTTAGATTCAAAATTAAAAACAGATAACACACACTAATAATTCTAATTCTTGGTGCCCTCAAAATACGAAACGATCTGAAACGAATGAAGATGGGTTGGAAAGAAGCAGTCATAAGTCCAAACGAAGAATATCATTGAAATATTTTTGGAATAGTTCAAGTGCACGTGTGTGTGGCCATCATCTTCCTAATCTCTATTCTTATACAAAAATATCGTCGTCTTGGTCCTAATTATGCTGCAGATGTCTTCCTAACAAAATTCAATGCTTGGTTTTATTTCCAAAATTAAAAAAAAAACAACACAAGTAATGCTCTAAATAGCATTACGTTTACTGTTAACTACAAAATAAATTACACTCTCCGACCTAAATGATACAAGGAACCAAATCTAGTCTTCGAATGAATTTCATACTATTTAATAAAATATTGGTGAAAAGTGACGAACTAAAAGTGACAAAGTCTACTCTCTACAAGAAAGAAAAGTTTTCCAGCTACCTTGGGCGATGTTCTGGTTGAGATTGAAGAAAGTAAAGGAATATACATTCCTTTCAGGAACTGGACCCTCATCCCTGAGTAGTCCATGGCTGGAGCTGTAAGTCGTCGAACCAACTTCCTCCTAACTCGAAAACCACTGTCTACGAAACGGAGTTCCTACCTATTACTTGTACAAGGCTCCCTCGATGTTATCAGTAATGCAGTTTCGTTCATTTGGAGTTGTTTCTTCATTCTCATGTACTTCAAAACCACAGGATCAGAACGAACGCCTACAATCGTTTCTTTTTCTTCATTGTAGTATTTAAAAGGTTGTCATTCTAAATGATCAATCCTGCCTCTGCATTGCATTCCTGTACTATCTGCTTAGCCCAACATTGCTACAGCAGCTAGATTCTCACAATAAAGTCCAGTCGTATTGTTCTTGATAATACTAACGCTTTCTTGCATTTCAACCATATATGTAGTAGATTTCCTCATCGTGGAGTTTGTACTGACAAGTCCATGCAATAACTAAGCTCACTCGCATATATCTATTTTCTGGGTTATGCAAAACACGCCAGAAATACGAACAACCGCATGTTGCTATGAAGCAATCCGCCTGTTCGCTCCGCGCCGTGATTAGAGTACACTCGTACGACTGCGTGTTTAACGAAACTTTTCTTACAGAGCCGATAGCACGTTCACTCCGTGTGTCACAAAACTCAAGTGTCTGTGATTTCAGAACAGCTCGCAGACACGCCACAGCTGGCAGTCTTCCCATGATACATCTCTCCTTGTATCGAGGTTGACAATCGAACTCTGTCGATTATCATCTTATATATGCATCAGACAGTTGCAGAAATAAGTTAGTGAGCATGTCCTGTCCACGTGATCAAGAGCATGGCGGGATTGCCTATCTATCTCCTAAGTGAATGACGAGGGTATTGCTCCTCAAGCCTGCAGCCAAATTAATGCCAAACAATAATTTCAAAATACGTCTCGCTGTCGTATCAGGGTTCAAGTATACAGCAAAATACTGGCTCATCCTCCTCCCAACCTAGCTAATAAAAGTGTGCAAATACTTTTATTACACCATTCTAGGTATTCGTTAATGAACAGTATTTTGTGTTTTATTCCACTCTCTTAAAATACTTTCTGAGGTTCTTCGCATTGAATTTTCCTATTTCCTCGTTCGTGTGGATGTCTAGGACTTGGTAACTATTATTCCCGTACACTCTGCCTACCTTGTAGGGGCCAATGTACAGGCTACTGAACTTCATGTATATCTTCCTCGCTGCATCTGTTTTAGTGGATTTACGTACGAGAACTAAGTCATTAGTTTCTAGAGGCGGGTTGTAGTGCTTTCCTTCATTTCTTTTCTGTCTTTTTTCCGCCGCATCCATCAGGCTTTCTCGGGCATTATCCACCCTTTCCTGCTCTGACGGTTCAGCATCTTTAGTTAAGAATTGTGTTATTTCATCCCAAGCTCTTTCTGGCTTTCTGTTATGATGAACTAACATTGGAATATCTCTCAGACTTTCATGATATGTCGTATTTAGGCATGTCTCCATCAGAGGTGCATATTTTACCCAGCTAGGATGATCTTGAGGGCAGTATAAACGTGCAAACTTGGCAACCTCTGACATTAGACGTTCCGAACTGTTGGACTCAGGATATCTGATGCTGGAGAACACGTGACGTATTCCAAATCTCTCCATAGCGACTTTGAATTCATGGGAAGTAAATTGTGATCCATTATCTGAAAGAATCGTTTCTGGTCTTCCAGATTTTGTGAATACACTCTTAACTAAGCGACTTATAACTTGCGCTGCTGTTGCGTTCTGCAAGGGGTCTAGGGTGACGAATTTCGAAAACACATCCACGGTTACAAGTAGAAACTGGTTACCCTTGGCACCTTTTGGACAAGGGCCAAACAGGTCACAAGCCATTAATTCACGTGGTCTATAGGGGATAATTGCTCTCGGCTCCTCCTTAGATAATGCCGAAGGATATTTGCTCCTCTGGCAACTGTCACATGACCTAATAACCCTCGCAACGGACTGACGCAACTTAGACCAATAAAACGTCTCCTGAAGCGTTTTCATGGTCTTATCCAGGCCACCATGGCCGATACTATTGTGTGTTAACCAGATCAAAGGTACAGTCAATTTGGGAGGCACCACTATTCTAAGTTTGTTCTTGTGCTTGTCCACAAATTTACAAACAACTTCTCCACAAAGAGCGAATCTGTCAGAACATCTCCTAGTTGCCTGAAAATACTCATCCGAGTCATCCATGTGGCCCTTTAAATATCTGTACATGTTCCTTATTGGAGTGTGTCTCTTCTGTGACACAGCTAATTTGCGTAGCTTTTCCAGGGTTGCCTCATCTCCCTCCTCCAATTGTACCAAGTTTACTGCTAATTTATTAGAGGGGTTTCTCGAAAGAGCATCAGCAAGAAGGTTGTCCTTGCCTGGCTGATGTCTGATGGTGGCGTTAAACTGCTGTATAAACAACGTCCATCTCGTCAGACGATCAGAAGACAAATTGGACTGAAGCATGAACTGCAGAGCTCTGTGATCTGTAATTATTACAATCTGATGACCTAGAAGTATTTTTTCCACTTCTGCAAAGCTGAAACAAAGGCCAGAGCCTCAAGCTCTGTAGTGAAATAATTCTCCTCATGAGGCTTTAATTTCCTGCTGTAAAAATCAATGTAGTGCTTATTCCCCTGTTCATCCTTTTGATACAGGACCACACTTAAACCTACTCTGGAAGCGTCAGATTCAATATAAAAAGTGCGGCTGAATTCCGGACACTCTAACTTAATGCATTTCTTCAGCATAGTCTTCGCATTCTCGAAGGCCTGCTCAGTTAAGTCCGTCCACTTCCACCGATTATTTTTCTTCAGCAGTTCATATAACGGTGCCATGGTCACTGAGTATCCTGGGCAGTTACTACTCAAAAATTGGCACATCCCAAGGAATTGGCGTAGGTGCTTGATTCTTTTTGGTCTAGGGAATTTTGCAATTTCCTCAATCTTCTTAAGATTGGGATGATAACCGTATTGATCTATAGTGTGGCCTAGGAAATTTATATGTTCCTTCATGAAGTGACATTTATCGTAGTTGACCTTAATATTGGCCTCTCGAAGCTCTAGGAACAACTTTCTAAGTTCTTTCATATGTTCTTCAACATTTACTGAAGCGATGATGAGATCGTCGATGTAGCACGTGACGCTGCGTTTGACTTCATCAGAAAGCTTACTGTCGAGAGCCCTAATGAGCGCTGGACCGCTATTCATCATACCGAACGGTACCCGACAGAACACGAAGGTTGTTTGGTCAAACAGAAACCCTGTGTACTGCCTGCTGTCCTCGGCAAGTTCTGCTTGATAGAAGGATGCTGTTAAATCGAGTACGCTGAAACATGCCTTGTCTTTAAATTTCCGTAACAAATCTCTGATTTTGGGAGGTCGGTCCATTTCTAAAAATATCCGGGAATTTATTTTCCTAGCGTCTAAACATAGACGAAGCTCACCATTAATTTTCTTTACCACCGTAATAGGGTTTAAGTAGGAAGAGGCTTGTTTCTTAATGATTCCCTCTGCTTCCATTCTCTTAATGATCTCCCTGACCTCTTCATAATATTTATCCGGAATGGGATACAGTTTGGCCTGGTATGGAGTGTCATCGTTTAATCTAATCTGATACTTGAAGTGTTTAATTAGGCCTGGCTTATCATCGAAGATATCAGTAAACTCCTCGATCAAGTCTTTGAATTCTTTTTCTATTTCTGTAAATCCCTCGACGTAAAGTGCATAATGCACTCTTTCTTGCTCGGTCTGGTTTATTATATTTTCTAAAACTTTTTCCCTGATCAAATTTTCCACATCCTCATTGGAATCAATATCTTCAGGTACTATCTTCCTAATAGTTTTCTCTGGGAACCTGATAATTCTCCTGTCCATGTCAATGGTGATTCTGGCACGGGTAATAAAATCAATCCCTAGGATTATTTCGAAGTTGATATTTTTGAGCACCACAAAAATATGTTCAAAACATCTTTCATTTATACTGAACTTCATCTGGACTTGTAATTTACATTTCATCGACTTATCCTGAAATAGTTGTTCCTTTTCTAATTTCAAAAAGCAATCTTCGGACATGATTGAAATGACCGCTCCCGTGTCTATGAGAGACCTACAATGTTGTTTACCCACAGAGATTTCAATAATAGGCAATTCAGCTCGTTCCCTCACAATTCCTTCCTTTTCTTCGTACAACAAATCTTTGTCCGTGACCTCATAAACATCTTGTATAATTATGTCAAATGGAGACATTGACAATTGATAAATGAATGATTAACTGACAAGATTGAACTCAAAATAAAAATAAACATTTTATTTTGTTTCCCAATAATGTTCTATTTGTGGGTTAGTTCTTTATTCGGGGTAACCATTCAATTATTAAATTTTATTAAACCCGAATTTATGTAATTACGTACAGTTTACCTTAATCAGTCGACTGTATTATACCGATCATGTAATGAAACCTATATATGACGAGGTGTAAGCAGTATATTAAAACTACAGAACGTTAGAGAAGGATGGTTATATGTAAAACCAGTGTATATATTTAGTTAAGAATTATATTGTAACCGAGAAGTTAGAATCTAGAAAGTGTCGCGTTAGCAATACTAGATAATGGATATTATTATAAACATATTACATGTAAATAATTTTGTGGAAATGATTTAATTAGTTAAATAATTTAGTAGGATTTATTAATCAATTGTTTTGGAACAGAGTGTGTTTATGAGCGGATGTTTTGGGAATGAATGATTGTTCATTGTTAAGAGCATATGTGGAACCGAATTGGTCTAGGACAATTACGGTGTGCAAATGAAAGTGTGTATAAAATTTTTAGAATGATTGTTTAAGAAATAGAGTAGTTATGTGAACTTTTGTAAGATATAAATGTTAATTTTTACGTGTTTTATAAATGCACATACAAGCAGTCTCTGTGGACTAGCGAGAATGATTCACCGTTAGCATTGGAGAGCGATGACATAATATAACAAGTGTAGACTCACAGCCTTGTATTTATTGTATAAACCAGTTTCGAGTATGGCATGGTGCCGATATTTCATTGATGAAACAAAGCCACGGCACGTGCGTTCTACAACGCAGGTTTGTGAATGAAATCAGGTGTCTGGAATGCCATTAAAAGGCTTCACTAAACGTTTTTATTTTTATGCAGTGTAGGCCTAAAACAAGCCAAGATTTATACTCATAATTTTTAATACAGCATGGTAGGAAGATGTAGAGTTGAAAGGAGGTGTGAATGATTGACTGTTTTTAATTTTAATGTCTATTGTTAAATTCGTTTATTGTTATTTGCTTATAGTAGATTAGTTTACCTTTTTGTTAATAAATTTGTTCAGATTGTTTTCCTTTTTGTTGGAGTGTGATTCATTTTAAATATAAGGAGCAGAGTATTGAGGATGTAGTGTAGGCGAAGCTGAAGTCCCAGTCCCCGAGGTAAGTAAAGGTGAGTGCCCCGTGTAGTTGGATTTTGATCCACAATATTCTGGTAACTGCTGTCTGTAAATCCCTAAAGACCATGTTGGAAGCGATTTCTAATGTAGTATTTGCCGGAGCAGTTAGAAAAAGGCAATCCAGCAGGGGCAATGGATATTCCAACATGATCCTTTCCGGATTATCGGGTACAGTACCATCTATATGTACACTGTTGGTGAGTGAAGGTGTAATGACCGGTAATCTGTCCAGTGAGATATCAGAAAGAAGTTTCCAGTTGGTACGGGAGTAATTGTAAACTGTTCTGGTTTGTAATTTTTGACTGTTTTATTTTGTGGGTAAATATAGCTAGGAGGGCTTGGTGATCACTGAACCCAGGGATGACTTGTAAAGACTGAATTGAGGACGGAGAGTTTGTTAGAAAGAGATCGAGGGTCGAACGGGAGGTCTCAGTGATACGGCTAGCTTCAAATATGAGTTGATGGAGGAAAAGATCATAGAATGCTGTAAGGAAGTTGTTTGATATAGGATTATTTGGGATAGGAGCAGCATTTCTATTCCATGTGATTTGTAGGTTGAAATCACCATCAATGTAGACAGCGTCATAGTTTTGTTGAATGTTTTGCACCCGTTTGAGGGAGAGAATCAGCTCATCATTCATCAACTGGGACGATTTCGGAGAGCGAAAGACTGAACCGATCATATATTTGCCGTTACTGGTTTGAACCTCCACCCACACGGCTTCAGCGTCAGTTTCCAGCTGATGGACGCGAGTTGCATTGTACTCAGGCTTCACAGCAATAAGGACCCCGCCCCCTGAAGTCCGTGGTCGATCTTTCCGGAACAGCTGGTATGTGTCTGGTAACGCCTCTTGATCTCTTACCACCCCAGAGAGCCACGTTTCACTGCAACACACGATACTTGGATCTAGGGCGGTCACTGTAGCATGAATGTTTTGTTTCCGTCCCGGCCGCGTGATGCTGCGGGCATTGAAGGCGAATAGTGATAAGTGTTTATTTAAAAGTGAACTATTCATGTTATTTATACTATTTACAGAGTCACGGGGAATATCACTGGTATTGTTGCACAATGAGTCGGTAAACGGTGGCATAGCTCATTGCCAACATATCCACGTTCGCTTGCCTTTTTTAACGCACCGGAACTCAGAGGTACTGATTTTAGCACACGTCCTGTGATTCGACGTGTTACAATTACTGCACTGAATATATAGCTGATTTTTTCGGCCAATTTTTCACATATTGCGCATTGCAAAGGTCCAGGGTTGAGTTCTATGTCGCCGCTAAGAGCTAGCGCTAGGCAGCAGAGCGAGAACCCGGCAGCAGGTAGCCTTGCGACACCTACCTCTCCCGCTCGGCGTGGCCGGCTAATGGTGGCCAGCCCCAGACCTTCGCTGACACACCATGTCCAGGAATGTATTGTACATTTATCACTCACCAGAAGCTTTTCCAGAAGGGGTTGATTCTTCAGATCCTGTTCACCATTAACGGCCACAGAATGAACACATCTTGCCACAGTCACTGCATATTTAACCAATAAAATACTAAAATTGCAGAGAGCACACTTCCCTTCATGCAGGCATGCACCGCCATCAAGCAATTGCTTGTCTAGGTTATCTGTATTCCTAACCAAGAAAGTTCTCAGGGGTTGCCGTGGATATTTGGCTCTGTTTTGCATCTGTACTCGACCTGAGAGGATGTATCCGAGCTCTGTGTCTTGTAGATCTGGATAAGGACCTGGTCTTGTACGTTTGTCTGCTCTCAACAGACTCCCAAATAGTCCTGCACCAATGAGTAGATCTAACCTGCCAGGTTGATAGAATCTATCATCTGCAAATGTTACGTCATTAGGTAGATTCCAACCTTCCGTGCTCATGACTGTGGACGGAATATCCCCAGTTATTCTTTGTAATACCGAACAACTGATATTTGCCTTGATGTTGGTCACTTTGGAGTGTATTTCAACCATAACACTTCTCTCTAGATTAAGGATCCGTGCCATGGAATCTGTGATGAAGTTCTTTTGCGACCCACTGTCTAACAAGGCTCGGCAAGGATGTAACGTGCCCATATGATCTTTCACCTTTACTATGGCAGTTGAAAGAAGAACCTGAGTGTTTGGATTCATCTTCAGTGCGCAATAGCTGTTAGTAGGCAATTGGTTGTTATGAGAAGGAGCAGGAACACGACTAGTGTCTGCTAATTGTTGTGGTGTCGATACATTATGAATGAGCGGACTAGTACTTCTACGTTCTTGGTGACCCTGATGGATCAGTGTATGATGGCTGTTTCCACAGTTCCCAGATGTACAAGCTTTGTGCTCATGTGAAGCCTTTAAGCAATTAAAACAGAGTTTGTTGTGCTTCACAAATTTGTATCGTTCATGTACACTTAATTGAATGAATGACGGACACCTATATGTCGTGTGACCTTGTTGACAATAGAAGCATGTATTGTCAGTTCTGTGTCTTGTAGATCTGGATAAGGACCTGGTCTTGTACGTTTGTCTGCTCTCAACAGACTCCCATGCTTGTCCACCTTATTATACCTTGACGTCCTGGCCGTACCAGACGTATGATTGACACCATAGTGTGCCTGAGATGAGTGATTTTTTGACTGAGGTATAGTGCCTGGCATCTACATTACAGAAACAATAGAAGCTCATCAATTTTAGGAATGTCTTGTGACCTCGTTCCTAGTTCCCATGATTTTCTTGTAGCAGGATGTAGGCTACACTGTCTAGCGTGATTTGAGCTAACAGTACTTCATGTAGTTGGATCTTTGTACAGAATGTTTCTACTACGGCTCATGTGATTGATAAGGTAATGTCTTTGCCTACACGAGGAGGTGATGTTGCATGTTGAGCCACTATTACCTAGCGTTGGTTTAATAAGCCCCAAATTGTCATTTGAAATAGCTGCTGCGGTTCACCCTTCAATGACGCTAATAAGTAATGAAGCCTTTGGTCTTCTGATAAGGACACATTTGCGATTCCTAAACTGTCGTATGTATCACGGAATTGAACCTATGTCCTATAGTTAGGCTTGCCAGACGTCCCGGTTTGACCGGGACAGACCCGGTTTTCAGACAACGTCCCTGTGTCCCGGCCGGTTTCCTTCACGTCCCCGAAAAAATTAAATTCGATTTTTTAGATGACCAAAAAAGTCTAAAGTAATTAATTGTGTAGGATTATTAAGGATGATCATAATATTGTCATTTAATTCTGCACTGTATGAAAAGTAAAACTATAGAAGAGTGATGGTTTTCTAGTAAATAATATTGTCATCGTATCGTCTTGTTTAGCCAACCGTGACTACGCGATGAGATAGTCTCTCCGGGCGAGTCTATTACTGGGTACTCGCTGAACAGTACACCCCCTCGTGCAATAACATTGGACTCGTCCACGTCGGCACTAGGCTTGCGATAGAGGTGAAGATGAAACTCAGTCAGTTGTCAGTCCTTGTCAGCGGTGCGTGTTGTGTTAGCGAGCTAGCGCTGTTTTATTTATGTTTTAAGTTCAACGTTTATTCTTTCTCTGTTAAAATGCCAAAACGGTCGTGTAAATTTACCCGTGATTTACAGAATGAATTCCCTTTTTTGAAGAAGGTATGTACTGGTAATCAAGATCAAGACGAGTTAAATGTTCACATTGTAATTCTGAGTTTTCGGTTGCTCATGGTGGTCGATCTGATATAAAGGATCATTTGCAATTGAGTTAACACAAAAAGAGTTTAGCATGTGCTGCTAGCTCATCAAAACTGACCAGTTTTTTAAGACTGCGAGTTCTAATGACAAAAACTTAGACTTTGCAGCAAAAGAGACGACCTTTGCTTACCACACAGCAAACCATAGCTTACGTTTCAATTCCAATTCTTGTTCATCAAAACTAATTTCTAAGTTTTTTGAACCTAAATTCTCACTCGGAAAAACTAAGTGTGAAGCAATAGTTTTAAATGTCATAGCTCCATTAGCTCAGGAAGAGCTTAAAGAAGACGTGACCAAGTCAAACTACGTATCTGTAAGTATGGATGCATCAAACAGAAAAGATATAAAACTTGTGCCAATTGTTGTGCGCTACTCTAATCCTAATTCAGGTGTGCAAGTAATGCTGTTAGATTTCAAATCTGTGGAGGGTGAAACATCTGAAATTCTTACAAATCACTTATGCTCTGTCCTGTTGCAAAACGATTTGAACCACAAAGTGGTTGGCTTTTGTGGCGATAACTGCAACACTAACTTCGGTGGTGTGAAAAGAGCAGGGAAAATCAATGTTTTCCATCGACTCAAGAACAGCCTAGGACGGGAAATCAATGGAATCGGATGTGGAGCACACATTGTGCACAACTGTGTGCAAACTGCAGTAGATAGCCCCAATCGATATTGAGGCCTTAGTGGTGAATATTTATAAATACTTCCACATATACACAGTCCGTGTAACTAAATTAAAATCATTTTGTGAATATGCAGAGATAGATTACCGTAAACTAATTCAACACGGAAACACTCGGTTTCTATCAATGATGCCGGCACTGGAAAGAATTCTACAGATGTTTGAAGGTCTGAAAGCGTTTTTTTAGACCAAGAAATATGCCCATCAATAATAAAAAACTTATTTTCTGATTCAAAGGGCGAGCTCTACTTGTGGTTTGTCCACGGATAGCTTGCACTATTTAACAAGGCCATCCTGGTAATGGAAAAAAATAACACGACAGCTTTTGAGGTTGCTGAAGCTCACAAAGCTCTCAAAAGAAACCTGACAGAAAGAAAGGCCACAAACGTTATCCCTACGGGTGCAAAGAAAATCTACAGGAGTCTAGACGAGAAAGTACGTAACAGTGTGAAAGAAGAATTTGATGGCTTTTATGACAGATGCATTGCATACTTAGAACTCTGAGAGAACAGCTTTGGAAACGCTGAACAGTTTTCATGGGTCAATCTGACGAAAACAGATGCTGTTGATTGGGAAAAAGCCGAAACTTCTGCTGAAATCATCAATAGCAGTCTTCTTGATGAAAATATGAAAATAAACAATGATCAGCTGTTTGACGAAGTTGTGCTTGCTAAGGAGTATTTGCAGGCAAATTGGGAACAGTGGAAGCTAGAAGAGACTACCAGAGACGTGATTATTTCAAGCGAAGAAAAATGGCTAAGGCTGTTTGGTCACTTTAACGAGAATCGCATAGCAGCCCCCAATCTGATCAAGATTGTTGAGTATGCCTTCTGCTTACCTGGGACATCAGCACCAGTTGAGAGAGTATTTTCTTTGATGAACAACGCATGGACTGATGATAGAGGTTTGATGAAGGAATCTACAGTTAAAGGCTTGATGATTTGTAAAATTAACATTGGATTAGATTGTGAAGATTTTTACAACAGAATTAAAACCAAAAAATACTTTTCTAAAATAAATCCTAGCCAATGAAAAGTACATGTAAATATTGTCCAAGTTTTATTCATTATTCAAAGTGTTTTTTCTTACTTGTAACTAATAAATATTAAGATGTTTCAATTTATAATTGTCATTTATTACCTATAGCATTAGGAATATACTACCCTCTAAAACTCTAAAAACCAGTCAAATACTTAAATGCTTAAATGACCTAGAAGCGGGGGAGTCCCGGTTGAACATTTTAGATATCTAGCAAGCCTACCTATAGTCGCCATCAAATTCTGGTAGATTTATGGCTGGTAGACGTATTGTATTTGAATGACAACTAGCGCTACCTTGAATTGAATGATTGTCATTGATTGGCTTGACAAGTGCAGTCATCAGTACCTTGAGAGAAAACTACTCCCTGTGTTTAGTGTGATCTTCACTATCGTCACAACATTCCAGTTCTGACTGGACACTGTCTTACTTTTCCTATACCACTATCTAGTCTGCAAAGTATGTGTTCCAGATCTTGTTCCCTGTTAAAGTCTTTTACAAAGTTCTGTATTCGTTTGAGGCTAGCCTTCGCTGAAGCTCTCGTTTTTAATAGTAGCTTACGTTGAGTCTGCTCCATGGCGAGGACACTGCAGTAATACTATTATAACTTTGCTTGAACCTTACACTGATTAACTGATATACATATACACCAATAAACCACACAATCTGTAGGTAGCTAATTCATATCCAGGTCCGGAGATGACCTAACAATGTGTGTTGACGTTTGTATCCTGCCCGTGAGGACCAAGAAATGTATCGTCTCTCATGATTTGATGTACTTACATATCTGGTCCGACAAGGACCAAATGTAGGGGATCTGCTCGCTGAGGACCAACATCATGTAGCAATGCGAAGTGGACCAAGATCATGATGCTACTGTTCTGGTCTCTCACGGGATTGGAAAGGGATGGTAAAGATGGATTTAGTGGACTGTATTTACATGTGGTTATATAGCATGATATATAACTGCGATAGCTGCTAAATATATAGTAATGGCTTGGCATGTGAGAAGCAATTGTCTCTACTGGCTTGGGAGCGTTGTACTACGTAAAGAACGTACATCAAGTTTGGAAAAGGAAGAACTCATATTCACATTTATTACTCACGAACATACTCCTCATCTGTACTGAGTACTTGGTGTTGAAAATTGGTTTAGCTTGCGTACTAGCAGCGACTAGAACATATGCCATACAGTAGCTCAGGGGTTCTCAAAGTGGGGGGGGGGGGGGGGGCGCAGAGAGTGATAAAAGGGGGCGCCGGCTTTGATTGAAATATTTATATTTCGTACTCTGTAACAAATATTACTATCCTCATATTCATGAACCTATCATAGGCACGTAGCTCCCAAGACCATTCAAGAATAATAAACTCGTACCTTTGCTGTCTTACTTCACAAGAACTGACCAGTAGATCCTGCCAGCAGGAATTCTCAGAAAAGGTGGCCAGTAACATTTCCCACACAGCTCCCTTTCACTCGCCACCCACAGATACATCTCCTTACCAAGCACTTAATGACAATAAGCCACTTGGATAAAAGATCTGCCCTAATTTTTCCCATAACGGGAGAACGCGAAGTAGGCTTAAACCTGACCAAAATAGCTACTGTAAAACAGCGAATAGACTGAAGCGGTGCGATGGGCATAAAAGTACATCACCAGAAAACTAAAGTTTAGTTGACAAGGTATAAATAATATTTATTGAGACAACAATTTTCTTTAAATAACATTAAAATGCACAGTAAATGCACACAAATGAGATATGCAGAGAATAATTAGTGTTACATTTTAACAAATTGACAGGGTCTGGTGACAGAACCCTGATTAATGAAGAAAAAATCAATGTTAAGGCTTGCCTAGATTTGAGAGAAATTGGAACCATAAAAGAGATGAAATGTATGATGAGAGTAAGAATTCAATTCTTCATAAAGTTTGAACTTATCTTCCAAATTGGTTGAGCCAGCTCCCTAAAAGTTCCAGTTAGCCTAATACCGTTTTAAAAGTCCTCCACGGTTTCTTCTGGGGGGATGCCTCAAGATGCATATTCCGAAAATATGAATATTCAACTCTTCTTTTCCATCCTAGTGAAGGTTTGACACTGGTAGTGTCCAGGTGGTGACTGAGTATAAGTTGGCATTGGTTGCAGCCAGGAAGACTGCTGCTGCCTCGAAGTTTAAAGTGAGATACACCATCTAAGGTGAAACTTGCAATGTGCTGCGGCTGGCCAAACATTCCTGTCCTCTTGAGCGATATATCAGAGTAGATGCCTCGTGACGTAGCAGCGAGGTGAAGCAGCGATTGGCAATAGTACCATGCGGTGTGGCAGCGTTGATCTGAATGATGAGCTGATCTGAATGCTGATGTGATCTGAATGATGCTGAACGCCAGCAAGTGGCGTCTTATATACGATGGTCATGGAAGCATCTAGACGGAAAGGACCGCTAGATCCACGAGTCCTGCTATTGGCTAGAAAAAGGTCACGGTGACGTCACTCGACACTGACACTCAACCGGCAGCAGAACAAGCCAGTAGATGCCTTGTATGTCGGGAGTATGGAAGCTTGAGAGAGCGAGCGACTGGAACACTCAAGGTGAGAACTTTAGAAAACGAAGCCAACTATATATAAATGAATACATTAATAATACAATAGAGTGTTTATCATAATGATTTGTTTGGAAGTTTTCGGGAAGAAAAAAGGCGAACAGTCAAACAGGGCTGTCGCGAAGAACAAATACAAACATCATAATGTCACGAAAGTGACCATGCTCCGAAAACCACCAAAACAAACAAACAAACAAACAAAAAAACAACAACAGAGAAGCATAAACACTAGGAGTCGAGTGCTAGAGGGGCTATCATAGAAATAGGTCTAGAATAATGACCTTTACTGGTAAGAATATCTACCACTCGAACATGATTATCACGACCACAGTGGCAAAGGGTCACTCTGCCGAGATTCCATACGAGGGGGGGAGTGGGGTCCCGAAGGAGCACTATGTCACCCACACGTACATTAGGATGAGAAAGGCGCCACTTCTCCCTCCGCTGAAGTAAACTAAGATACTCCAGCTTCCAACGGCGCCAAAAAGCATTACGGAAAATATTCTATCTTTCTCCAATAAATAGGCAGATTGATGTCAAAGCGCCGAGTCAACAAGGGAGGAGTGGAAGCTAAAGCGCAACCAATTAAAAATGACTGGGCGTTAAAGAAATAAGATCCTTAGGATCATTGGATAAGGGAGTAAGCGGTCTAGAATTAACAGTTCCTTCAATTTGAATTATGAGGGAATTAATTTCTTCATAGGAAAGTACAGAAGGACCAAGAGTTTTCCGTAATTGCCTCTTAGTAAGCTTCACGCACGATTCCCAGCGACCACCATGGTTAGGGGCATAAGGAGGGGTGAAATGCCACTTGAAACCCTTATTGTAGGAAAAATTCGAGAGTTGTTCCTTAGAGGAAGGAGAGGTTAGTGCCTTTCTTAGAAGATCAGAAGCACTAATAAAAGTTTTCGCATTATCTGAAAATACTTCAGAAGGTACACCTCGTCTAGCGGTGAACCTTGAGAAGGCGGCCAAAAAATATGATGTGGATGCATTGGTTACTAACTCCAGATGAATGGCTCCTGTAACCATGCAAACGAATAAAGCTAAGTATAGCTTCCCCAACACCTTGCGCTTAGAAGTAGGAGAATTCACTTGATAGGTACAAGGACCAGAATAATCAACACCGGTAAGTGCAAAAGGCTTGTTAGGCTCAGACCGAAAGGAAGGAAGCTGACCCATAATCTGAGTGATAAGACGCGGTTTTACACTTGCGGACAACAGATGACACTTCATGAGCTCCATTAATAAGCTAGTAGTGTTAGGCTCAGACCGAAAGGAAGGAAGCTGACCCATAATCTGAGTGATAAGACGCGGTTTTACACTTGCGGACAACAGATGACACTTCATGAGCTCCATTAATAAGCCAATAGTGTTAGGCTCAGACCGAAAGGAAGGAAGCTGACCCATAATCTGAGTGATAAGACGCGGTTTTACACTTGCGGACAACAGATGACACTTCATGAGCTCCATTAATAAGCCAGTAGTGTTCTCTAATCAAACACAACAAAGTACATGCTGGCAATGAGACCTCCGTATTATGAGAGCGGTCACATGATGTTTTGATGGAAGAATTATAGGGTGCCTTTTTTCATCAGAATAGTTTGAAAATAACAATCTACGTCCTACTCTTATCAAACCATCCTGATCAAGGAAGGGAGTTAGAGCTGAAAGTCGACTAGACTTCGGTAATTCCTGACTATTCGAAAGCATTAGCCTTTCGTAAGAAAACACTTCTTGTTGGGTTAACAGTAGAATTCTTCGCGTTGCGAATTCCAGTTCTACTGCAGTGAGAAAACCTTGAGGTTTGAGAGGTTGATTGATTACAAAATATTTCCATCGAAAGAGGTATGCCATCACTCGAATTAATTTAGAGAATGAGGAATTGAAATTGAAGCAACATAAGAGGAAGCGAAAACAATGCGAGTTTCTGGTACTTCCGTCAACACACTACATGAAGGACGAGGCCAGAATGCGGAATTTTGCAAAAGCCATGGCGGCCCATGCCAGTATAAATCAAAAGAAGCCAATTTTGCCGGTGAACAGCCACGTGATGTAATATCCGCGGGATTTTCTTTACCAGAAACATGACACCACTGCTCTGAGTGGGAGATTTCCTGAACTTTGGAGACACGATTCGAAACAAAGGTATTCCAATGAGAGGAGGGTTTCGAAAGCCAAGCCAAAACAACCGTAGAGTCACACCAAAAATATGTGCGGGAAAATTGAACATTCAGATTTTTGTTTAGTTTGACAGATAATTCGGCGGCCATAAGGGCGGCACATAATTCCAATCTAGGAATGGAAATTGACTTAAGCGGAGCTACTTTGGACTTAGCACAAATCAAATTTGAGAATCCACTAGAAGAGGTGGGGGAACGTCCTACTATATAGGCACAACAACCATAGGCTTTCTCGGAACTGTCCGCGAAAATGTGCAATTCAAAGGATTGACACATGGGATCTGAAATTAAAATGCGGGGAATACAAATTTTAGAAAGATCAGATAAGCTGCTTCGATATTCCAACCATTCATTCAGAAAGGGAGTAGGTACTAATTCATCCCATCCTGATTTCAATAACCAAAGTCGTTGCATAAAGATTTTTGCAGTAATTACAACAGGGGCAAGGTACTGAAGTGGATCAAAGATCTTGGCTATCTCTGATAAGTCTTCCCTTTTAGTTTGAGGATTCAAATTTGACAACTGAACCTTATAGGAAAAATTATCAGAAGAAGGAGACCAGAAAATACCTAGGGCTTTCACGGTAGCTTCCTCATTAGGCAGCTCAATTAACTTAGTGGTGGGCGAATCCGATGAAATCTTCAACAAAAACTCAGTTGAATTTGAGCTCCACTTATGGAGTGGAAAACCACCTCCAAGCAATAAAGATTTAAGATCTTCAGAAATAATACAAGCATCAGTTAAATTCGAAATGGAATAGAGGAAGTCATCCTCGTAAAAAGAAATTTTAAGTATTTCAGAGGCTAAGGGATGGTACTGATGACCATCTAGCTCAGCCAGCATATGCAGAGAGCGAATTGCGAGGAAAGAAGAGGGTTTCAAACCATTAGTTACAGTTCTTAGGCGAAATATTTTTATGGGTTTTGAATGTTCGTCGCGCCACAAAATCCTTTGCAAATCCTGCTGCTGGGGGCTTACCAAGATTTGTCGATACATCTGTTTGATGTCAGCTAAGACTGCAATGGGGTGAAGACGAAAATTCAATAAGACTGAAGTGAGATCATTCTGAATTGCGGGTCCTGAATGCAAAGTGTCATTGAGCGAAATGCCATTGATATCAGGAGAAGAACCATTAAATACCACTCTTATCTGTTCCCACGTGGAGGGGTTTTTCCAGACAGCGTGATGGTTTAAGTAAACTATATTTTTAGAAGGGTTATTTTCATCTTCAATTTTGGAAATTACCTCCATTCATATTCCTCCATAAAAAAGTGTACTGAGTTTTCATTGCCTTGTCTTGCTTGAAGCGACCTTCTACAGCAAATAGAGCCTTAAGTGCCCTGGGGTAAGAATCAAGAATGACAGGGGGTTCAGAAATTCTAGGAAGAGTTACGATAAATCCACCTTTAAGGGTGCGAACTGTACTTTCACGAAAAAGCTTTTCGCAAATCTCGTTGTTCGAGGAAGAAGAAGTTGCGGCTTGGGCATTTTCTATATCCCAAAATGTTGTCAAGTCATGGCCCAAATCGGCGTGAACATGATAACAAGTTGAGACAGATTGAACAGGACTGCGATGTATTTGTCCAGTAGCGATCCATCCAAAGCCGGGTTTCCGAAAAAAGACGCTAGGGGCAACTTTGACCTTCTCAGAATGCAAACACTGCCAGAAAATGCTAGAACTGAGAAGAAAGTCAACGGGTAGTCTTTCGTTGAAACGTGGATCAGCAAATTTTATATAATGCGGAACATGCCATTCATGAACTGGAAAAAAGGAACTTGGAGTTTCATTGCCTATGGAATCAATCGCTAAGCAATCCAGTTGAAAACGAGTGCCAAAATTATGAGAGTCCTTTAAGTCGACCTTGACGAAACTTAAAGAAATGGACTTGGAACGATTAATTCCAGTGACTTCAATTGATGTGGGATGCTTTTTCAGACCTAATTTATGAATTAAGTGCTCACTGATGAAGTTATTAGTGGCAGCATTATCAAGTGATCCATTTACCATGAGCATTTTTCAATAAGACTTGCACAGTTGATAGCAACACTTGATCCTTACTAAGGGAAGTGGAACTTTGAGTGAAAAACTGAGCACTATTAGAAGGATTTTCAGAATTGGGTTTTGAGAGGAACAGCTAGGGGCTGATGATCGTGGTTTCTCATGTCTATGTAATAAGGTATGATGCTTGCCCTTGCAATGAAAGCACAGGCGTTCGGAACGACAGTTATTCAAAGAATGGGTTCTCGAGAGACAATTATAACAATGTTTTTGCTGGGATATTATTTTGCGTCTCTCGTCCACCGACAATGCTTTGAAATCGGAACATTGATATAAGTTATGGGACTGTTGGCATAAGACACAACCTTGTATCTGACCAGGTGATTGAGTATGTGCGGCAGAGCCATGAGATCTCAAAACTCTTTGATCATGACTAATGACCTTTTGGTTTGAAGGAATTTTAGTAGAAACAACAGCACTTTTTTGACAGGCTATAGCGGACAAAACTTGGCACCTGGCCTTTACAAACTTAATAAGGGCCTCGTAATTGCATTGCGAATGCTGATATAGTTCCATCTCCCAGGCTTTTAGGGTAGAAGAATCAAATTTACTGGTAACAAGATGAATTATGAATAAATCCCAAAATTGCACGGGCTGACCTAAATTCGCCAAGGCACGAATGTGAAGCTCTGCTGTCATAATGTCGATTATTCAGGTCCGTATTGACGTAACTATAACTTTGAAAGATAAAATTCCCGCTATATTCCACTATTCATACCTATCATATTTCATAATATACTAAAGATTGACACCTCTCATTCTATATATTAATCAATCTCCATAAAAGCGGTACACGGCGCGTCAACAAACCTCACTCATTCTCATTTCCTTAGCCTCCCATCTCCCACAACCCCAACCGCCACCTTTTCCCAAACACGTCACTAACACTCAGCTGTAAGAGACTTCGCAAGGCGCATCCGGTTGTTTTTGTTCACGCCCTGCGCACTGCAGTTCTTGGCGGCGCGTGACGCGGCCACAAATTTTCTCCGCCTTGGCGTTTGCCAAGAGCAACAAGGGGACTAGAGGGGCCCACGATGACGCAGTGAGGACAGCGGACCGCAGCACCGGCCCAATTCAGGAGTTCTGATGCGCCTAGGCCTGAGTGATCCAATAATAGTATCTTCTTTGGAGCGTCGAGCGGGATTGTAAATAATTATTTTTTCATTATTCTTTATTCTTCATGTGTTTTGTATGGGCTTATACATGGAAAGTTTTTTGTTTGTGAAGTTTTGTTGGACAGGCTGAGGAAGGGGGGGTATTAGCCCCCGAAACTAGTCCCTGTAAGTAATAGAAATAAACAGTATTGAAGGCGGAAATCTGTTATTCTTTCAAAGCTCTGCTGTGTCAATTAAATTACGAAGGGTTATGACGTTATCAGATTGAATATTAGGGAGATTAAATAAAGCCTGTATATGCCTTTGAGTCCTAAGCCTTGAATTCCCATAGCGATCCTTAAGTAATTCTACAGCAACTTCATAGTTGTCACTTGTCAGGGCTAATGCCTGGATGAGCTTAAGTGGCTGGCCTTGAACGGCTGAGCGCAAGTAGTGGAACTTTTGTATCGGCGGAAGGCTTTCATTGTCATGAATTAATGAAGTAAACAATTCAAAAAATTGTTCCCAGGAACTTTCATCACCACGAAATGTGGGTAATTCAATTCTAGGGAGAATAGTTCGGTTTGGTGCGGACGAAGAGAAAAAAGGAGTTGAATCTTCTTTCTTAGCTTCAAGTGTTAGAGTTCTAAGTAAAGCTTTTGCTTCGGCAAAGCCTTGATAATGTAATCGTTCAGTTTCATTACGATCAGCTTGTTATTCGGGGCTTTGAATTTCAATGCTGCATTGAATTTCATCGTATTTTTCGAAAGCCTGCTCGTAATTTTTTGAGTCTTTGAGATATAATATCTAAGTTACGTTCTTGTTCTGTTAGCTCTGAGAGAAACGTTCTAAAGTGGGTTAATTTACCCTGATAAGAAGCGCGAGTGTTTATAATTGTAGTATCAAGAGGCATGTTGAAAGCTGAAGCAAACTCACCACCTGTATTTTACTTGTTTTGCGTGCGTCAGCTGAAGTGAACACCAGCGAAGGAAGAATTGGCACGTCTCCAGAATCCTCTCTGTCACTGCTCGCCTCAAGTTTGAGCTGAAAAATACACATGTATTAATACATTGTAATTAATTTGAGCATTATAATAACCCTTTGATTTCTGGTGTGCAATATTTGAAATGGGTTAATTCCCGTGTTTGAGGCAACAAAATTTATGGATAAAAGATCTGCCCTAATCTTTCCCATAACGGGAGAACGCGAAGTAGGCTTAAACCTGACCAAAATAGCTACTGTAAAACAGCGAATAGACTGAAGCGGTGCGATGGGCATAAAAGTACATCACCAGAAAACAAAAGTTTAGTTGACAAGGTATAAATAATATTTATAGAGACAACCATTTTCTTTAAATAACATTAAAATGCACAGCAAATGCACACAAATGAGATATGCAGAGAATAATTAGTGTTACATTTTAACAAATTGAGAGGGTCTGGTGACAGAACCCTGATTAATGAAGAAAAAACCAATGTTAAGGCTTGCCTAGATTTGAGAGAAATTGGAACCATAAAAGAGATGAAATGTATGATGAGAGTAAGAATTCAATTCTTCATAAAGTTTGAACTTATCTTCCAAATTGGTTGAGCCAGCTCCCTAAAAGTTCCAGTTAGCCTAATACCGTTTTAAAAGTCCTCCACGGTTTCTTCTGGGGGGAGGCACTCATTGCCTCAAGATGCATATTCCGAAAATATGAATATTCAACTCTTCTTTTCCCTCCTAGTGAAGGTTTGACACTGGTAGTGTCCAGGCGGTGACTGAGTATAAGTCGACATTGGTTGCAGCCAGGAAGACTGCTGCTGCCTCGAAGTTTAAAGTGAGATACACCATCTAAGGTGAAACTTGCAATGTGCTGCGGCTGGCAAACATTCCTGTCCTAGCAGCCTGTCCTGACGTAGCAGCGAGGTGAAGCAGCGATTGGCAATAGTACCATGCGGTGTGGCAGCGTTGATCTGAATGATGAGCTGATCTGAATGCTGATGTGATCTGAATGATGCTGAACGCCAGCAAGTGGCGTCTTATATACGATGGTCATGGAAGCATCTAGACGGAAAGGACCGCTAGATCCACGAGTCCTGCTATTGGCTAGAAAAAGGTCACGGTGACGTCACTCGACACTGACACTCAACCGGCAGCAGAACAAGCCAGTAGATGCCTTGTATGTCGGGAGTATGGAAGCTTGAGAGAGCGAGCGACTGGAACACTCAAGGTGAGAACTTTAGAAAACGAAGCCAACTATATATAAATGAATACATTAATAATACAATAGAGTGTTTATCATAATGATTTGTTTGGAAGTTTTCGGGAAGAGAAAAGGCGAACAGTCAAACAGGGCTGTCGCGAAGAACAAATACAAACATCATACTGTCACGAAAGTGACCACCACTTGACAATGTGACCGCCACTTCCTTTCAAGAATGGATTCCAAGACTGGATTCTTCTATTTCTGCCGTTGCCGATTCGAATTCAGCTAGGCCTTTGCAGTCAGTTCAAAGATATTGAGTGAACAGGTGAATTCTAGTGCGTGGTTAGCTAACTTTACAATAAACTGATACGAGTGACGCCATTACCCATGGATAAGTGACTTATTAGAAGTGGTAAAAAGAGACCCATGAAAGTGTTAGTGCTTGCCATCCTTCGGAAAAAGAACAAGTTTCGAATGTAAACAAAGTCCATTGTTCTTCCGCGATTACTTCTGCTCCCATCAGGATTATTAATTATACACACAAAGTGAAAGTGCGTAAATATCAAGACGATTATCTGACATTAGGCTCTATCAGCATTCTTTCAAATAATGATCAGGAACAACCTCAATGCGTTCTTTGCTTGGAGATTTTATCAAACGACAGTTTAAGCCTGTGAAACTTAAGACACACTTGCAGACTAAACATCCTGTGTAAGTAAACCTTTAGCATTTTAAGCACCACGAGCAACAACTAAAAGGAAATGTTAAATTCCCAGAAAAGCACGCAACAGTTCCTAAGAAAGCGCTAAGAGCTTCCTTGGTATCCTATTTAATTGCAAAATCCAAATCACCACATATTATTATTGGTGATAAATTACTTCTTCCTGCAGCAGTGAAAATGTGCGCGATCATGCATGGAGAAAAGTTCGGCGAGCGTTTGAAGTCTATACCGCTCTCAAATGATAACTCGTATTGATGTAATAGCCTCTGACATTAAAAAAAACAATTGCTACAACGTCTTCATGATAGCCCAAAATGTTCCCTGTAACTTGATGACAGTACTGATATCGTAGACAGTGCCCAGCTTCTTGTTTTTGTACGCTATTGTCATAAAAATGAAATGCACGAGGATTTTGTATTTTGTAAAGCTCTGGAAGTGCGGACTATAGGCGAAGATATTTTTTCTCTTGTGAATTCCTTTTTTATTGACAAAAATCTCTCATGGACAAATTATGTTGGTATATGTACTGACGGGGCGTCGGCATTTACTTGGAACTAAGAAGTGTTTCAGAGCAAGAGTGAGTGCTGTTACTAGTTCTGTAAAATTCACACATTGCATGATACACAGGGTGTAGGTGCCATGATTACGATAGTGGTGTTGATGATTTGGTGTGTATAAAATGAGCATTTGCATGAGAAGAACGTATCATTGGTTTGTGTTATAATTGGGAACAGGGCAGTGTACATTTCAGTTAATAGAAATATCTCTGTTGTTGGTGCAATATACATTTTTGGTTATTTTATCGCTTGTATATTGTAATGTCATAACCAATTTGAGGTTAAGAAGTGGCAGTATCATCTCAAACAAACGAGCTCGAAATATCATCTTTGGCAGAAGTAGAGGTTAGGGTATTGTTAGTACAAGGTCTTGCCGTAACTTCCAAAGCCGTCTGGTATTAGTATCAAGTAGTTAAGGTTCTGTCGCCAGGAGGCGGCAAGGGCGTTCAGATATGTCTGATTCGGCGGACACATTTAACCCGTAGCATTGCCATGGAGGAAATACTGAGTCAAGGAGCATTGGATGCCGATAAGTGCGCTGTCTTAAGACAGCAGATATCAGACTATGAAAACAAAGAGCAGGAGTATCTTGACATTGCTAAGGCGCTTTTGGAGAGCATTTTGGCTATCCCCCAAAGGAATATGAAGCTGGAGATTCAAGTTGGGTTGAAAAAATTGCAGGAGGCTTTAGATGCAGGGAGTACTAGTCGGAGATTCTGGAAGAAAGCCAGAGAGTCGCTGTTGCTTCAAAAAAAGGACCTTTCATCAAGAGCGGAGGAATTGTCTCCGATATCTTCGGGAACAATTCCAGAGAACACTGAAAAGGAGGAATGGACAAGAGTTCAACCCAAGAAGAAGAGGAAACAACAGAGTAATGAAATTGAAAATACTCAGCAGCGAGTAGAAGAGGTTCAATCTGTGGTCATGAACCCTGCAAGAAAGGAAGAAGGGAAGAGGCCTAAACCAAGAAGGCGCCTTGAAGCTGTTCTTATTCAGCCAGCAAAAAACAGATCCTTTGCGGATGTACTTAAAGATATCCGTAGCAAGGTCAAACCAGAGGACAGTGGCGTGGACATTAAGTCAATTAGGAAGACCAGGTCTGGAGATGTTCTTCTTGAATTGAACAAATCTACGAAGTGTGAGGGTCGAGAAAACCTCAACAAATCGTTGAGAGAGGCTCTTGGTCAGGATGAAGATGTCAAAACTTTGACCCCCCGAATAACTCTGGAGGTGCGGGATTTAGACTGCATCACGACTATTGCAGATGTGGAGGAGGCGGTCAGACGGGACATTAAAACACTTAGTGGAGAAGTCAAAATCTTTGTCACGGAACCCAATAGCAGAAGTCAGAAAATGGCTATTATACATTTAGCAGAGCAAGATGCCCGTAAACTTCTGGAAGAGGGGAGAATGAAAGTGGGATGGATATATGGTAGGGTAAGGGAGAGAGCAATGGTAACTCGCTGTTTCCGTTGTCTGTCATATGGACATCTTGCAAGGAATTGTAATGGCCCTGATAGGAGCAAACTCTGTTACAAGTGTGGAGAAGCCAGACATAAAGCATCAGACTGTAAAGGTGAAGCACGATGTGTGCTATGCACGGAGAAGGAGGTTCATGACACCAAACGGAACCATGTTCCTGGTTCAGGCGCCTGTATAGTGTTTAGGGAAGCTCTCGAGAAGGTTAAAATCGGCAAAAAATGGTGAGAGTTCTTCAAGGAAATGTTCACAGAAGTTTGACTGCCAATGATCTCTTGACGCAATTGGCATTTGAAATGGAAGTGGATATTTTTCTCCTGAGTGAGCAATATCAGAACAGGGACCATCATGGGTGGTTAGCGGACAACCTTGGAACAGCCGCAATTTTCATTCCGGATCTGGGAAAATATCCAGTGACAGATCAAGGTTCTAAGGATGGTTTCGTCTGGGTTAAGAATGGCACGCTTACGTACGTGAGCTGTTACTTCACTCCGAACGAGCCCATTGCTGATTTCCAGAACAAGTTGGATAGCCTTGAGGACACATTGCGTGGTATAGGAAATAACCTTATGGTAGCTGGAGATTTCAATGCCAGGGCCTTGGAATGGGGTATGCCGGATGTAGATTCCAGAGGGCACCGTATACTGGAAATGGCTGCAAGGTTGGGATTGTTGACCGTAAATGTTGGAAATACGCCTACCTTTCGACGACCTGGCTGCAATGGAACCATACCAGATGTGACTTTAGCGTCAGACGATCTTTTGTCAAGAATATCTGAATGGCGGGTGATTGAGGACTACACAGGAAGCGATCATCAGTATGTTACTTTCTGTGTACTTCAGCAAAATCGACAACAAAGCGCTGTCATACGCAAACCATCATACTGGAATCCCACAAATATGGATAAAGAAAAGTTCTGTGAGGTAATACAGAGAGGAATGGTGAAAGTTGAAACGAGTTGCTTTTCATGTGAGGGGAGAGAGGCGGCGGATAAATGGGTAGAGAACACTATGTTGCTTATTCATCAAGCCTGCAATAAATCCATGTGCAGGAAGAAAACCCGAAAACACAAACAGCCAGCATACTGGTGGACGGAGGAAATTGCTGATATGAGGCGACACTGCCTGAGGATGAGACGAAGGGCACATAGAGCAAGAGGAAGAGAAGAGGCAGCCTTATTCTCCGAAGACCACAAATCAGCAAGAAAGGCGCTTCGGGATGCAATTAAAAGAAGTAAAGCTGTCAAATGGTGGGAAATGGTCAAAAAAGTTGACAACGATCCTTGGGGACTAGGATATAAGATAGTATTGAAGAGACTTGGAACTTTTTCTAATCCGATAATGGATGCACACACTATGGACGAAATAGTCAGTACGCTGTTTCCGGAACATCCGGAGAGGATTGATGAAGATGATGGTTGCATGGATATTGAAGAAATACCATTGTTCACCGAGGAAGAATTATTGAAAGCGATTAATTCTATCAGGAACAAGAAGGCTCCTGGTCCAGATGGGATTCCAGCAGAAGCACTTAAGGAGGCAGCAAGAGCTTGCCCGCGACTCCTTTTGAACATGTATAACGCATGTCTGAAGGCAGGCGTTTTTAGAGCCTGCTGGAAGAAGGCCAGACTAGTTCTTATTAGCAAAGGGAAATTGGGAGGAAATTTGCCTTCATCATACAGGCCATTATGTATGCTGGATACGGCTGGAAAAGGATTAGAAAAACTATTACAGCCTAGAATATTGATGGCAGTTCAATCTGCTGGAGATCTATCTGCCCAACAATACGGCTTTCGGAAAGGGCACTCGACTATTGATGCTGTGCGGGTAGTTGTAGAGACCACAAACAGAGCTCAGATGGGTAACCATTACTCACGTAAAGTTACGCTACTTGTGACTCTAGATGTGAAGAATGCCTTTAACTCTGCCCAGTGGAGTGACATTTTGGTGGCATTTGAAGATAAATTTAGACTACCGCGATACCTCATGCGGATAATGAGGGATTATCTAAAGGACCGTATTTTGCAGTACGATACCGAGGAAGGACATAGGACTAAAAGATTAACCGCTGGGGCAGCTCAATGATCTATTCTTGGGCCAGATCTCTGGAATATTGCATACGATGGCCTGCTTCGGATGAAGATGCCCGAAGATGCAATATTGGTAGGATATGCTGATGATGTTGCTGCTCTGATTGTGGCTCGTGATATAGAGCTGGCGCAACTGAAACTCAATCAGGTAATGCGACGTGTCACAGATTGGATGACGGAACATAAGCTGTCATTAGCAGACCATAAAACGGAGATTGTTGTGCTGGCGAGAAGGAGAATCAACACTCTTGTACCAATGCAAGTGGGAGAGACGATGATTAATTCATCAAGGAGTACGAAGTACTTGGGTGTGACGCTAGATACGAAGCTCACATTCTGGGCCCATATTCAAAGAGTGACGGATAAAGAAGCAAATATCTTAACCGCTTTGAGCCGATTAATGGGTAATAGTAGGTGCAATAGGCCGGAGCTGGCACAGGGGCTAATGGGCAAGATGGCCGCTATACATGGTCTCTTATGGAACTAACTCTTGGGAGCTGGCACATGGGCTAGTGGGCAAGATGGCCACTGCGCGCAACTCTAGAGGACTTGAGATGACTGGTACAGATGCTATTGCGCAAGATGGCTGCCAGGTGAAACTCTCTTATGTTGGAGAACTTGACGAGGCTGGCCGGATGCCCTTCACTACCTATGCTCTTTCCAATCGCCTACTTTCATGAAACTGGGGCAGTGTTTTTTTATAGACAACTCCCTTATGTTAGAGGACTTGAGCAGGCTGGCCGGATGCCCTTAACCTCCTATGCTCTCCCCAATCTCCTACTTTAATAGGCAAATCCTCCTACCATTATGCTAGCGGTTATGTTGGTTAACACTATACGTGAGAGTACATACTTCAAGGCGACCAGGACGTTAGAAGGTAGAAACCGCCATTAACATCACAGCAAGGGTTGGAGCCTTGTCTTATGGAGATGTAGCCAGTACTCTACTACCCTCTGTGAGGGCTCTAATATCAAACCAGTCAAAGCTTGGGGTATGCCCTTGAAGTCAAACTCCTGTAAGTTAACTACAAATGCTATACGTAAACTCTTATCACAGGTGTATCAACAAGCTTTGCAAACTTGGATGACGAATACGCCTCAAAGGTCTACTCTCCCTTCGTAAAGGGCACCGCGCATTATAGTTAAGTATACAGAAGCGAAATCCTTACAAAAAAAAGAAAAACGAAAACTCCAGTAAGTTAACTAAAAATGCTATACGTAAACTCTCATCATTGACATATCAACGAGGTTTGCAAGCTCGAATGATGAATATGTCTCAGAGGTCTACTCTCCCTTCGTGAAGGGCACCGCGCATTATCGTTCAGCTTAAGGAGCAAGTTCTGGATGTAGATGTCTCCTCTTTTCTCCGGGCTTGAGACCGGCTCTAGGGGACACACTTCCTCCTCCCCTAGAGGCAGAGTTAACACCTATCAACCCTATATTTACTTAACATAAGATATTTTTTTTGCCATTGTATTCCATTAGCCTTAAGCACCAAAAGCCCTTCAGCACACACACACCTGTAGGCTTATGAAGAAATTAATCTCACGCTAGAGACCTTACCAGACATACATAGGTTTACGGAGAAATTAATCTCACGCCAGAGGCCATATCAGTCATATATATATATATATATATATATATATATATATATATATATATACATAGGCTTACGAAGAAATTAATCTCACGCCAGGGGCCATATCAGTCATATATTTATATATATAGGCTTACGAAGAAATTAATCTCACGCCAGAGGCTGTTTTACATACAACAAACACATGCTATAGGCTCTGCTGCTAAGACTTATGGAGAACATTCCATACTTGTAAACTTCAAAAAAAATAGATTTTATTTGAAAAACTTGTTGATAGATGTTTCCTATTGCTAGGATTCTTTTAGTCGTAGATAAATTAAACAGATTCAGTGATTGCGTAATGCCCATGTGCATGTGTAGCTATTCCATCAGCGGCAATCACTCTCTTGTCATCATATGGACACAAGACGATCTTGTTTAGTTGTACTGACGATATTTCATGATGCTTCGACGTGATAACATTCATTGGTATTCTCTTTACCATTTTTGTCATAAGGCAGTCCTTATAATCTTGAAAACTGATACATTTCCTAACAACACCCCTGCTAATACCTCTAATCTTCTTTAATTCTACTCCATCGATGTCTAGGGCATACATCTTAGCTCTGAGACCGACAAATTTTCTAATAATGTGCGCACAAGCTTCATCTTTAAATTTTCCCAACGCTTTTTTGTTCTTTACAGAATAACATATATGATTATTGGGGTAGTCAGACGTTTCCAAATGCTCTAGGAAACACAACTTGTCTTGGTATACATCTTCGGTCTTTACTAAATATATGAAGGAATCCGTGTCCATGTATGCGAGTTTAATATTTTCAACCCCATAATAAGGAAGCAGTACATTATAGTGGTGGGAATACATCAAAGTTTTTGAAATATCCAACACGCACATACCAATATATATAGGCTTATCGAACACAATGCTACGTTTAGCCATATGAAAAGCAGCTAGATCAGGACCATACATTGTTCTGTCTATAAATGTTGGTTTAGCTATCAGCTTTTCTGCCATTTTACTGTCAGTAACAAGGCGTATGTCTAATCTATTACGAATATTTTCCATAGTTTTCCCAAACATTGCATTATTGAACAATTTATACAAATCCTTCTCGAAATCATTTTTAGCCTGTTTCCGTAGATTATTATTAAATTCAACGTATGACTTTAACCAAGGTAGCTGTTTAAAGCTTAACGCGCGGTGAATCTTAATTAATTTTAATCCATGATCCAGAGCTCGTTTAAGAGCCATATAATGAACTACGTAACGCCTTCGATTTCCAAGATGTGGGATTAGTTTCTTTAAAGATTTTTCCTTTGGCTGTTTACACTCTGGTAGAAAGGGTAAATCATCGTGTAGATCATGAAGTTCAGAAGGATAATCAACGTCTACTTCTAAGATGTAACCGAGAGAATCATCTCCCTTTAGTGTATCCAGATCAATGCTGTCTGGAGAGACCCACTTAAATCCTCCGTAAGGGAGGCGATGACACATTGCCCAGCCGTATTGGTTGTTTGCATCATCGTAGGTAATACATTGAGACGGCTTCTCTGAATCGAAATTCTCCATGTATTTATTATTAGCTTCAGCATATCGATGAGAAACCTGGCATAATCCTCCACGTATTCCTGATTCTATCATTAGAATCTGATCGTAATCCTGTAGTAACTCGAGCTGAGTACCTGTATATAAGAGCATGGCATCCCACGTAGGACCTGGAGAAGTAAAATAGTGTGCAGGATCGACTTTATGAGTTTCAAGTGTTTTATTTCTGAATGTTTCAAATACGTCTGCGAGAAGGAGTACATCAGATGTTAGGTAAAGGTCGCTATATTCACCCAAACTTTTAATTTGGAATTGTTTCCACACATGTGATGCATGTTCATAGTCTTCTACACTGATGTGTTCCTGATTTAATCTGTTAAAGAACTCCTCCTTAGGTGGTAAGCTTTCTTTGCTTAATTTTTCCCAAGAGTCCACGTAATCATAAGGATATACACCTTTCCGGGTCATTAGTGCTGAATTTTCCACCCCAAAGTACTTACTCGTCTCAGGGTATGATGTTAGGTTGCCCACTAATTTTGATAAACTGCTTGGCATGAAGCGAAACGTATCCAGAAATCTAAGCTTCACATTACCAACATGTTTGGTAAATGAGAGGTAGTTTTCTTCTGAGTTGGGAATAACTTCTACTCTCTCCGCAGTACACCCCAACTGTTTCACAATGAAATGAGAATCAAAGCCGCTAAGGTTATGTAAGAATACAGGGATAGGGTTTCGTGTTTTGCATCTCAAATTACAGGTATTATGAGCGCTTCCACGGTATACACCTGTAAGATGGCAATGATCTCGAACCTTCCAGTCATTCTCAGGGAACTCCTTATGACACAAATAGCAGGTTACAGATGACTGAAACTCTGCTTCTTGATCATCAGTTAAAGCCTTCGGAACATTTAAGCTGTAGAGGCGATTGATTTCGCTAGCTATGGATATTAAATATTCCATAAACTTCTCTGCAGCGTCAGGACCACGATAAATATAAGGTTCCCTTGGAAGGTTAGTCTCTAAGTGAGCTACAGCTGCCGAAGGTTTTACATATACACCAAAGCTCATAGGTACATGGCTCTGGTATGTGGCTGTGTAGCTAATCTCTGGATTAGGTAGACATGTTTGATGAGGTATGAGTATACTCTCAAAGTCAGCATAGATTACGTAAGACATTCTAAGCATTTTCTCTACATTGATAAATTGTAGAATGGGCTTTTTAGTAGGCATTTTAACCCTTGCAATGTCATGCAGGAAACACAGTTCTTTATGTTCTTCTAATTTATCTAGACCACTTTTTCCATACCGGTTATCAAAATGCGTAAAGCAACGTTTACAAGTATATATCCTATGTTGATGATGAGTTAGTTGATATCCCATCAATTTATCAAAATCTTTGATAAATACGTAGTGATGTCGACCAGTATCATCACTAATTAGGAGTAGATCGCGATGATCCACTAGTTCTGTGTCAACAACCTTGAGAGGAAACAGGTTACAATCATCATCAAGCCCAAACACATTCACTGACATATCATTAGATTTCTCAAATTTTGAGATATCAGCCAGCGATGTAGGGAATGAGACACATGAAAAATTATATTTTGATTCTAAATCCTTATATTTGCTAACACGTTGAGCATTTGTTTTAATGAACTTTGCTAAGATAGCATACATAAAACACCTCTCATCTTTTAAGTTTCGAGGGTTGATGCAGGCTTTTTTCGCTTCCAAAACAGGGGGTAGAGGAATGTATGTACTGCCACGCAAGGGATTATACTTGTTTATCCTCAAACGGACCCCATCGACAGCTAGCAAAGCCCAGTTACTACCCTTCAGCTGAGATTCCTCCATTTCCCTAGCTAATTTTTTAAAGTGTGTTTCTAAGAGCATAGGTAAGTCTGTTTCAAGAAATACTGCCTGATTACGAGTTTTGAAGGAGCGGTCTGCAATATCACCACTAGTTAAATGAATAAATCTACACTCGGCCAACATATTAACCTTTAATGACTTGTGTACACATAGTTCCCTTTGTATAGCATGAATGATTCGCTCTTTCGACTCTTTCAAATAAGAGTTTAAATCACCGCACGATTCACATCTAATAAAATATGATTTTAATCGACCCTTGAAAGAGGATTCATACTCACAAAGGTCTTTACTATCAGGAACCATGGCGAGCAATTCATGCTTAGTTGGTTCAGTATTAACCTTCTTGGCAGGTGGAGCTACACTACAAACCTCTTCATGACGACGTCCGTTATAGGCATTGCTGAATCCGGCCCCACATGTGTTGCACTGATGGAATAGCCCACAAGACACTTCATGACGCTTCCTATGATAGGCACGGAGGAAAGTTTTTCCACACTCCTTACAAGCATAGCTCTGAATAGTTTCCTCCATGTTAGACATTGTCTTCTGATAACAGCTGCTTCTTCTTTAATAACAGATCTACCTGAGGAAGAGAGAAATATAATTTTTAACTTAAATTTTAGGTACATCTAGGAAGTGGTATTTAATTTAAGACCGCGGTTGTCTCAATTCTAGTATCAATTACAAAATACAGACACCACAATAACACAGGTTATCAGACAAAAAATTCCATACATATCTAAGACATTAGCTGATGACCTCGCTTTCAGAGTTTGGAAACGTATACCTCCCGCCTTTCCCTCAATTATCCCACATACAGACCCAAAATACGCATTAGAGCAGATGACCTCGAAGTTCAGTCCTTTAAACATAACTACCTTACTCTTCACCTTGCCTAGTATGCTTCATTATAGCGCTGCCAAGTTTTCTTTTTCTACTCACATAACCTGGATCCCACCAACCTCTGGGCTGAAGACCCAACAGACGCCCAGGTGGTAAGATTAAAAAATATGCCACCTCAAATAAACCACATACCGATTTTGCACGGGGTTCCTCCTTTATATATAGCCACGAGGAGAGTTCGATCCCTATCTCAGTCATCCTGGAAGTGGCTTTTCCGTGTTTTCCAACTTATACACCAGGCAAACTCGGGGTAGGGGTAGAGGTTGTTCCGGTCTTAAGGCTACAACCACCTCCCCCAATCCGAACCCCAATTACTAATACAGACACCATAATAAAACAGGTTATTACACACACACAAAATCCACATACACGAAAGTACACGGGGTAACATACCACGATGTCGCAAAGCCTCTAAATTAATCAACAACGATAACACTAACCTCATCCTCCCTAGTCATAAACAGCATAGAAGAAGGTCTAAAAGAGTATGGGAATTAAGCATTTGTTCTAGAGAGAGCGGCCAGTATCCCCCCTATCACTGTATGTTCTCCTGATACATGCACACGTTCACTGTGATGAATAAACCCATTGAAATATATATAGGACCAGCTCGTGGTGTATTGATCAGCCCCGGGTTTGATTCCTTGTTCTACCAGGAAATTATATTCTGACTGAGGGCTGAAACGGAAGAGGGGCCCACTCAGCCTCGTGAGGATAACTGAGTAGCGCATGAGTTCGATTCCCTCCTCAGACATCCTTGAAGTGCATTTCTGTTACACAGTCTTAGCCCTCAATTACAAATTACATAAACTGATAAAGTCATCACAATGATACAGGTTATTAGACAGCTTTCACACACACACTGGCTGCATGAGTACGCTGTCGCAAAGACTGTAATAAATCAACACATCAACAACAAATCAAAACATGAAAGAAGATGAATGAAACTAGGCAAGGATGTGGAAGGAAGCGGCTGTGGCCTATTAGAAGATACCGTCCTAGCATTTGCGCGGAGTTGAAAATGGTAGGATATGATTATTTAATCTTGTTAGTTGTTTCCAAACTGGAGGTCAGTTACTACCCTCCATGTTATGTTAACCAGAATCAGCTACTTACTGCGTGTAAATCAAGGCAGTAGAATGGTACTTAGGGCAAGAGTCCTTAACACGATGTGATATGCTTGAGAGTTTACAGTAAACTAATATTAAATTCAACCCACCCCATGTATCATGTTAGCCGGAATCAGATACTGTAGAGCCTAATAATGGGTAGTACAATGGAGCCTAGAATGCTTAACACGAAGTGACCAGCTTGACAGTTAACAGTAAACTGTTGATTGATGCCTCATTCTACCCCAGAATTTGGTTTTTCTACAACTTCACGCTCATACTAATATTACTAAGACAGACTGGTTTCGATTACTGTTTACTCCATGAGAGATTTTGTAGTTGGAATGCTATGTCATGAGGTCCTATGGTTCATAATCACAACACTCTTAAATACTTCTGCGACCCTAATACAAACAAACTACGATTTGCTCCTAACAGTATGTTGCTATTAATTAAATTTTTGAAAAAGAATTTTTGTCAACAGCACTCTGTTTAGAAAACTATACAGTGGCCTAGATAATAACA
The DNA here is from genome assembly GCA_946902985.2 of Meconema thalassinum. Classification (NCBI taxonomy): domain Eukaryota; kingdom Metazoa; phylum Arthropoda; class Insecta; order Orthoptera; family Tettigoniidae; genus Meconema; species Meconema thalassinum. The sequence goes on along the minus strand of OX336392.1, from coordinate 2,426,410 downwards.
ATAATAATAATAATAATAATAATAATAATAAATTCATAACATTATTGCTTTTCTATTAATTATACAAAATGAATAATAATATGATGTTTAAGGTGAATACTATTCAAAACCCCACTTCTCCGAGTAATACACCCACCCCCTTTCAAGCCCTCACCCGAAGATAATATCTGAGAAAACTTCTTGTTAGCAGAAACAACACACAAACAATTTTTGACTGCCAAAATGAGACTACAGTATTGTGATTGAATCTGAACATGTATTATTTTAGAGTAGGCCTACTGAATCAGCTACTTACAATGCTAGCCTAGAATGGTTATCACGATGTGATCAACTTGGTAGTTCACAACAAACTAACAGTACTCAAGCAGGGCCATCCCTTATATCCTAATATACCCTGGGCTTGAACTCCTACTAGAAGAAATGCATTAATCTGATAATTATTTTATACGGTGCAGCGTTTCAATACAAGATAGAAATTACACTTCACAAACTGGAGACGCTCTTCTTACTTGGATACCCAAAGACCGTTGGTGTCGGAAAATAACAAGAGGTGACCAAGGGAGGTCGACAGGAAGATAACAGGGAGGAGCCCGGCACAAGTAAGTGGAAGTATGCCGAACTCAGCTTGGGTCCCCAACCCATGTCCTACAAGTTGTGAGCCCTGTAGTTTTACGTGACCGTTAATCTTACGATTGTAAGACACAGGGCCTCCTTTTACGTGGAATCAGAACCACAGGACACGGCATTTTACTTTGAAAGTCTGACATGTGCTGATCGGGAATTGAACCCCCGTCCGCCGAGGTGAGAGGCTAACAGCTTGACCGCTGCGCCACTGCGCCCTTTAAGTTGTATATTAACAAGATTAAGCTACTTATTATGTAATGATGCGCAGCGTTTTTAGTATAAGATACTTACCAGCACAGCAACTATCTCCAGATGGTCCTTTGTCAAGGTCACTTCACTACCTCAAACTAGAGTTGAATTTGCTAAATAATCGCTGTTTATAAATTTCGCTGAATGCTTACCTGCGTATGAGTGATACACCGTTTATATTACATTAACTAGTAATATAGTTATTTTTCAGTTATCAAAGACCCTTGATATCATCTCACATAATGTTTCACACCAAAGGATTGCTGTATTATTGTTAAATTGGTTGAAAGGCAAAGATTAGAAGAATTATTTACATTATCCGAAAAGATTCTAGGTTGTAAGCCATCAACATGATCTCTGGCTCGACCTTGGGCCACTGGCAGTGCACTGCTCTCTTCCGTGTTACGTAACAACAGAAACAAGATGTAACCAGTCAGCAGGGAGAGAGCAGTGCACTGCCAGTGGCCCAAGGTCGAGCCAGAGATCATATTGATGGCTTACAACCTAGAATCTTTTCGGATAATGTAAATAATTCTTCTAATCTTTGCCTTTCAACCAATTTAACAATAATACAGCAATCCTTTGGTGTGAAACATTATGTGAGATGATATCAAGGGTCTTTGATAACTGAAAATTAACTATATTACTAGTTAATGTAATATAAACGGTGTATCACTCATACGCAGGTAAGCATTCAGCGAAATTTATAAACAGCGATTATTTAGCAAATTCAACTCTAGTTTGAGGTAGTGAAGTGACCTTGACAAAGGACCATCTGGAGATAGTTGCTGTGCTGGTAAGTATCTTATACTAAAAACGCTGCGCATCATTACATAATAAGTAGCTTAATCTTGTTAATATATAACTTAAAGGGCGCAGTGGCGCAGCGGTCAAGCTGTTAGCCTCTCACCTCGGCGGACGGGGGTTCAATTCCCGATCAGCACATGTCAGACTTTCAAAGTAAAATGCCGTGTCCTGTGGTTCTGATTCCACGTAAAAGGAGGCCCTGTGTCTTACAATCGTAAGATTAACGGTCACGTAAAACTACAGGGCTCACAACTTGTAGGACATGGGTTGGGGACCCAAGCTGAGTTCGGCATACTTCCACTTACTTGTGCCGGGCTCCTCCCTGTTATCTTCCTGTCGACCTCCCTTGGTCACCTCTTGTTATTTTCCGACACCAACGGTCTTTGGGTATCCAAGTAAGAAGAGCGTCTTCAGTTTGTGAAGTGTAATTTCTATCTTGTATTGAAACGCTGCACCGTATAAAATAATTATCAGATTAATGCATTTCTTCTAGCAGGAGTTCAAGCCCAGGGTATATTAGGATATAAGGGATGGCCCTGCTTGAGTACTGTTAGTTTGTTGTGAACTACCAAGTTGATCACATCGTGATAACCATTCTAGGCTAGCATTGTAAGTAGCTGATTCAGTAGGCCTACTCTAAAATAATACATGTTCAGATTCAATCACAATACTGTAGTCTCATTTTGGCAGTCAAAAGTTGTTTGTGTGTTGTTTCTGCTAACAAGAAGTTTTCTCAGATATTATCTTCGGGTGAGGGCTTGAAAGGGGGTGGGTGTATTACTCGGAGAAGTGGGGTTTTGAATAGTATTCACCTTAAACATCATATTATTATTCATTTTGTATAATTAATAGAAAAGCAATAATGTTATGAATTTATTATTATTATTATTATTATTGTTATTATCTAGGCCACTGTATAGTTTTCTAAACAGAGAGCTGTTGACAAAAATTCTTTTTCAAAAATTTAATTAATAGCAACATACTGTTAGGAGCAAATCGTAGTTTGTTTGTATTAGGGTCGCAGAAGTATTTAAGAGTGTTGTGATTATGAACCATAGGACCTCATGACATAGCATTCCAACTACAAAATCTCTCATGGAGTAAACAGTAATCGAAACCAGTCTGTCTTAGTAATATTAGTATGAGCGTGAAGTTGTAGAAAAACCAAATTCTGGGGTAGAATGAGGCATCAATCAACAGTTTACTGTTAACTGTCAAGCTGGTCACTTCGTGTTAAGCATTCTAGGCTCCATTGTACTACCCATTATTAGGCTCTACAGTATCTGATTCCGGCTAACATGATACATGGGGTGGGTTGAATTTAATATTAGTTTACTGTAAACTCTCAAGCATATCACATCGTGTTAAGGACTCTTGCCCTAAGTACCATTCTACTGCCTTGATTTACACGCAGTAAGTAGCTGATTCTGGTTAACATAACATGGAGGGTAGTAACTGACCTCCAGTTTGGAAACAACTAACAAGATTAAATAATCATATCCTACCATTTTCAACTCCGCGCAAATGCTAGGACGGTATCTTCTAATAGGCCACAGCCGCTTCCTTCCACATCCTTGCCTAGTTTCATTCATCTTCTTTCATGTTTTGATTTGTTGTTGATGTGTTGATTTATTACAGTCTTTGCGACAGCGTACTCATGCAGCCAGTGTGTGTGTGAAAGCGGTCTAATAACCTGTATCATTGTGATGATTTTATCAGTTTATGTAATTTATAATTGAGGGCTAAGACTGTGTAACAGAAGTGCACTTCAAGGATGTCTGAGGAGGGAATCGAACTCATGCGCTACTCAGTTATCCTCACGATGCTGAGTGGGCCCCTCTTCCGTTTCAGCCCTCAGTCAGAACATAATTTCCTGGTAGAACCAGGAATCAAACCCGGGGCTGATCAATACACCACGAGCTGGTCCTATATATATTTCAATGGGTTTATTCATCACAGTGAACGTGTGCATGTATCAGGAGAACATACAGTGATAGGGGGGATACTGGCCGCTCTCTCTAGAACAAATGCTTAATTCCCATAATCCTTTAGACCTTCTTCTATGCTGTTTATGACTAGGGAGGATGAGGTTAGTGTTATCGTTGTTGATTAATTTAGAGGCTTTGCGACATCGTGGTATGTTACCCCGTGTACTTTCGTGTATGTGGATTTTGTGTGTGTGTAATAACCTGTTTTATTATGGTGTCTGTATTAGTAATTGGGGTTCGGATTGGGGGAGGTGGTTGTAGCCTTAAGACCGGAACAACCTCTACCCCTACCCCGAGTTTGCCTGGTGTATAAGTTGGAAAACACGGAAAAGCCACTTCCAGGATGACTGAGATAGGGATCGAACTCTCCTCGTGGCTATATATAAAGGAGGAACCCCGTGCAAAATCGGTATGTGGTTTATTTGAGGTGGCATATTTTTTAATCTTACCACCTGGGCGTCTGTTGGGTCTTCAGCCCAGAGGTTGGTGGGATCCAGGTTATGTGAGTAGAAAAAGAAAACTTGGCAGCGCTATAATGAAGCATACTAGGCAAGGTGAAGAGTAAGGTAGTTATGTTTAAAGGACTGAACTTCGAGGTCATCTGCTCTAATGCGTATTTTGGGTCTGTATGTGGGATAATTGAGGGAAAGGCGGGAGGTATACGTTTCCAAACTCTGAAAGCGAGGTCATCAGCTAATGTGTTAGATATGTATGGAATTTTTTGTCTGATAACCTGTGTTATTGTGGTGTCTGTATTTTGTAATTGATACTAGAATTGAGACAACCGCGGTCTTAAATTAAATACCACTTCCTAGATGTACCTAAAATTTAAGTTAAAAATTATCTTTCTCTCTTCCTCAGGTAGATCTGTTATTAAAGAAGAAGCAGCTGTTATCAGAAGACAATGTCTAACATGGAGGAAACTATTCAGAGCTATGCTTGTAAGGAGTGTGGAAAAACTTTCCTCCGTGCCTATCATAGGAAGCGTCATGAAGTGTCTTGTGGGCTATTCCATCAGTGCAACACATGTGGGGCCGGATTCAGCAATGCCTATAACGGACGTCGTCATGAAGAGGTTTGTAGTGTAGCTCCACCTGCCAAGAAGGTTAATACTGAACCAACTAAGCATGAATTGCTCGCCATGGTTCCTGATAGTAAAGACCTTTGTGAGTATGAATCCTCTTTCAAGGGTCGATTAAAATCATATTGTATTAGATGTGAATCGTGCGGTGATTTAAACTCTTATTTGAAAGAGTCGAAAGAGCGAATCATTCATGCTATACAAAGGGAACTATGTGTACACAAGTCATTAAAGGTTAATATGTTGGCCGAGTGTAGATTTATTCATTTAACTAGTGGTGATATTGCAGACCGCTCCTTCAAAACTCGTAATCAGGCAGTATTTCTTGAAACAGACTTACCTATGCTCTTAGAAACACACTTTAAAAAAATTAGCTAGGGAAATGGAGGAATCTCAGCTGAAGGGTAGTAACTGGGCTTTGCTAGCTGTCGATGGGGTCCGTTTGAGGATAAACAAGTATAATCCCTTGCGTGGCAGTACATACATTCCTCTACCCCCTGTTTTGGAAGCGAAAAAAGCCTGCATCAACCCTCGAAACTTAAAAGATGAGAGGTGTTTTATGTATGCTATCTTAGCGAAGTTCATTAAAACAAATGCTCAACGTGTTAGCAAATATAAGGATTTAGAATCAAAATATAATTTTTCATGTGTCTCATTCCCTACATCGCTGGCTGATATCTCAAAATTTGAGAAATCTAATGATATGTCAGTGAATGTGTTTGGGCTTGATGATGATTGTAACCTGTTTCCTCTCAAGGTTGTTGACACAGAACTAGTGGATCATCGCGATCTACTCCTAATTAGTGATGATACTGGTCGACATCACTACGTATTTATCAAAGATTTTGATAAATTGATGGGATATCAACTAACTCATCATCAACATAGGATATATACTTGTAAACGTTGCTTTACGCATTTTGATAACCGGTATGGAAAAAGTGGTCTAGATAAATTAGAAGAACATAGAGAACTGTGTTTCCTGCATGACATTGCAAGGGTTAAAGTGCCTACTAAAAAGCCCATTCTACAATTTATCAATGTAGAGAAAATGCTTAGAATGTCTTACGTAATCTAAGCTGACTTTGAGAGTATACTCATACCTCATCAAACATGTCTACCTAATCCAGAGATTAGCTACACAGCCACATACCAGAGCCATGTACCTATGAGCTTTGGTGTATATGTAAAACCTTCGGCAGCTGTAGCTCACTTAGAGACTAACCTTCCAAGGGAACCTTATATTTATCGTGGTCCTGACGCTGCAGAGAAGTTTATGGAATATTTAATATCCATAGCTAGCGAAATCAATCGCCTCTACAGCTTAAATGTTCCGAAGGCTTTAACTGATGATCAAGAAGCAGAGTTTCAGTCATCTGTAACCTGCAATTTGTGTCATAAGGAGTTCCCTGAGAATGACTGGAAGGTTCGAGATCATTGCCATCTTACAGGTGTATACCGTGGAAGCGCTCATAATACCTGTAATTTGAGATGCAAAACACGAAACCCTATCCCTGTATTCTTACATAACCTTAGCGGCTTTGATTCTCATTTCATTGTGAAACAGTTGGGGTGTACTGCGGAGAGAGTAGAAGTTATTCCCAACTCAGAAGAAAACTACCTCTCATTTACCAAACATGTTGGTAATGTGAAGCTTAGATTTCTGGATACGTTTCGCTTCATGCCAAGCAGTTTATCAAAATTAGTGGGCAACCTAACATCATACCCTGAGACGAGTAAGTACTTTGGGGTGGAAAATTCAGCACTAATGACCCGGAAAGGTGTATATCCTTATGATTACGTGGACTCTTGGGAAAAATTAAGCAAAGAAAGCTTACCACCTAAGGAGGAGTTCTTTAACAGATTAAATCAGGAACACATCAGTGTAGAAGACTATGAACATGCATCACATGTGTGGAAACAATTCCAAATTAAAAGTTTGGGTGAATATAGCGACCTTTACCTAACATCTGATGTACTCCTTCTCGCAGACGTATTTGAAACATTCAGAAATAAAACACTTGAAACTCATAAAGTCGATCCTGCACACTATTTTACTTCTCCAGGTCCTACGTGGGATGCCATGCTCTTATATACAGGTACTCAGCTCGAGTTACTACAGGATTACGATCAGATTCTAATGATAGAATCAGGAATACGTGGAGGATTATGCCAGGTTTCTCATCGATATGCTGAAGCTAATAATAAATACATGGAGAATTTCGATTCAGAGAAGCCGTCTCAATTTATTACCTACGATGATGCAAACAACCAATACGGCTGGGCAATGTGTCATCGCCTCCCTTACGGAGGATTTAAGTGGGTCTCTCCAGACAGCATTGATCTGGATACACTAAAGGGAGATGATTCTCTCGGTTACATCTTAGAAGTAGACGTTGATTATCCTTCTGAACTTCATGATCTACACGATGATTTACCCTTTCTACCAGAGTGTAAACAGCCAAAGGAAAAATCTTTAAAGAAACTAATCCCACATCTTGGAAATCGAAGGCGTTACGTAGTTTATTATATGGCTCTTAAACAAGCTCTGGATCATGGATTAAAATTAATTAAGATTCACCGCGCGTTAAGCTTTAAACAGCTACCTTGGTTAAAGTCATACGTTGAATTTAATAATAATCTACGGAAACAGGCTAAAAATGATTTCGAGAAGGATTTGTATAAATTGTTCAATAATGCAATGTTTGGGAAAACTATGGAAAATATTCGTAATAGATTAGACATACGCCTTGTTACTGACAGTAAAATGGCAGAAAAGCTGATAGCTAAACCAACATTTATAGACAGAACAATTTATGGTCCTGATCTAGCTGCTTTTCATATGGCTAAACGTAGCATTGTGTTCGATAAGCCTATATATATTGGTATGTGCGTGTTGGATATTTCAAAAACTTTGATGTATTCCCACCACTATAATGTACTGCTTCCTTATTATGGGGTTGAAAATATTAAACTCGCATACATGGACACGGATTCCTTCATATATTTAGTAAAGACCGAAGATGTATACCAAGACAAGTTGTGTTTCCTAGAGCATTTGGAAACGTCTGACTACCCCAATAATCATATATGTTATTCTGTAAAGAACAAAAAAGCGTTGGGAAAATTTAAAGATGAAGCTTGTGCGCACATTATTAGAAAATTTGTCGGTCTCAGAGCTAAGATGTATGCCCTAGACATCGATGGAGTAGAATTAAAGAAGATTAGAGGTATTAGCAGGGGTGTTGTTAGGAAATGTATCAGTTTTCAAGATTATAAGGACTGCCTTATGACAAAAATGGTAAAGAGAATACCAATGAATGTTATCACGTCGAAGCATCATGAAATATCGTCAGTACAACTAAACAAGATCGCCTTGTGTCCAGATGATGACAAGAGAGTGATTGCCGCTGATGGAATAGCTACACATGCACATGGGCATTACGCAATCACTGAATCTGTTTAATTTATCTACGACTAAAATAATCCTAGTAATAGGAAACATCTATCAACAAGTTTTTCAAATAAAATCTATTTTTTTTGAAATTTACAAGTATGGAATGTTCTCCATAAGTCTTAGCAGCAGAGCCTATAGCATGTGTTTGTTGTATGTAAAACAGCCTCTGGCGTGAGATTAATTTCTTCGTAAGCCTATATATATAAATATATGACTGATATGGCCCCTGGCGTGAGATTAATTTCTTCGTAAGCCTATGTATATATGACTGATATGGCCTCTGGCGTGAGATTAATTTCTCCGTAAACCTATGTATGTCTGGTAAGGTCTCTAGCGTGAGATTAATTTCTTCATAAGCCTACAGGTGTGTGTGTGCTGAAGGGCTTTTGGTGCTTAAGGCTAATGGAATACAATGGCAAAAAAAATATCTTATGTTAAGTAAATATAGGGTTGATAGGTGTTAACTCTGCCTCTAGGGGAGGAGGAAGTGTGTCCCCTAGAGCCGGTCTCAAGCCCGGAGAAAAGAGGAGAGACATCTACATCCAGAACTTGCTCCTTAAGCTGAACGATAATGCGCGGTGCCCTTCACGAAGGGAGAGTAGACCTCTGAGACATATTCATCATTCGAGCTTGCAAACCTCGTTGATATGTCAATGATGAGAGTTTACGTATAGCATTTTTAGTTAACTTACTGGAGTTTTCGTTTTTCTTTTTTTTGTAAGGATTTCGCTTCTGTATACTTAACTATAATGCGCGGTGCCCTTTACGAAGGGAGAGTAGACCTTTGAGGCGTATTCGTCATCCAAGTTTGCAAAGCTTGTTGATACACCTGTGATAAGAGTTTACGTATAGCATTTGTAGTTAACTTACAGGAGTTTGACTTCAAGGGCATACCCCAAGCTTTGACTGGTTTGATATTAGAGCCCTCACAGAGGGTAGTAGAGTACTGGCTACATCTCCATAAGACAAGGCTCCAACCCTTGCTGTGATGTTAATGGCGGTTTCTACCTTCTAACGTCCTGGTCGCCTTGAAGTATGTACTCTCACGTATAGTGTTAACCAACATAACCGCTAGCATAATGGTAGGAGGATTTGCCTATTAAAGTAGGAGATTGGGGAGAGCATAGGAGGTTAAGGGCATCCGGCCAGCCTGCTCAAGTCCTCTAACATAAGGGAGTTGTCTATAAAAAAACACTGCCCCAGTTTCATGAAAGTAGGCGATTGGAAAGAGCATAGGTAGTGAAGGGCATCCGGCCAGCCTCGTCAAGTTCTCCAACATAAGAGAGTTTCACCTGGCAGCCATCTTGCGCAATAGCATCTGTACCAGTCATCTCAAGTCCTCTAGAGTTGCGCGCAGTGGCCATCTTGCCCACTAGCCCATGTGCCAGCTCCCAAGAGTTAGTTCCATAAGAGACCATGTATAGCGGCCATCTTGCCCATTAGCCCCTGTGCCAGCTCCGGCCTATTGCACCTACTGGTAATATTAAAGGTCCGAAGCCTAGCAAACGACGTCTCCTGATGACAACAGTCCAGTCCATATTACTCTATGGAGCTGAGATCTGGGCTGAGTCCTTACGGTTCGAGAAGTATCGTAAAAGGATAGTAGCAGTAGAACGGAGAGGAGCACTGAGGATCTCATGTGCATTTCGCACTGTTTCCGAGCCTGCTGTTCTAGCGGTAGCGGGAGTAGCACCAATTGATTTACTAGCCTTAGAGCGTCAGGAAGTTTGGCGCACGAAAGAAGAACTGGGCATACACCAGGCAAAGACGTCTGCACACAACCATTGTATGGAACGATGGCAACAGAAGTGGGATGATGAGACACGAGGTCGATGGACATAGAAACTTATTCCGCGTCTGGCTGACTGGGTTGATCGAAACCACGGAGAGGTCAATTATTATTTGACACAGTTCCTAACAGGCCATGGATATTTTCGGAGATTCCTGCATCACATAGGCGTGGCTAATAGTCCTTTGTGTCATTATTGTAATGAAGAGGATGATGCGCTCCACACATTCTTTGTGTGTGAACGCTGGTCAACTCATAGAAGAGATCTGCAAGCTTCTATAGGGGTAATCACGCCGGACAACATCCTACAGATGATGCTCCGAAATGATCAAACATGGAATCAGATAGCTATTTACATAGAAGGTGTCCTGAGCCAGAAGAAGAGGGAAATGGATGCGTTCGAACATCCTTAAGAAAAAAATGAAGAAAGAAGAAGTCTGAATGGCTAAGTAAGCACGACATCACCCTGAAGTAATGCGAGAGCGGTTCCGGGGTGATGAACACATCGTGGGAAAAGGGAGGTGGTTTTTAGTGGGTAAGAATCCCACACTACTGTGGAGTGCGGACCCTTCACATGTGTCTTTTGAAGATTTTCCACAGTCCCTCGTAAAAAAAATACACAGGGAGGCATTGGTTTCAAAAGTACTACAACGATGCAATTAGTGTCGTATATTTTGTGAAAGCAGGTGCTTTTAACAGTCGGCTATTTTCCATTATTTGCTAGGAGATGGGATCTACACATGATTCGCTTCTATTGCACATGGAGGTACGTTGATTGTCTCGTGGTAGAGTCCTTCGTCGCGTTGTGGAGTTGAATGAACTTCGTATTTTCCTATTGGACGGCAGTCCTACACACGCAACCCTGTTTCTGGATGAGAAATGGCTTCTACTTGGCTGACGTATTTGAAAAACGAATGAACTTAACGTGTCACTTCAAGGATGAAATAGTAATATTTTCATTCTAAGCCACAAAGTGCTTGCTTTTAAGAGAAAACTTTAACTTTGGTAAGCCCAGATGGACAAAGGTAACTGTGAGATGTTTCATTGCCTGAATGAATTCCTGGAAGAAAATGAGTTAGATATTTGTCAAATTAGTGGAATTGTTGTAGAACACCTCCAAAACCTTCGTGAAAAATTCGAGGGTAGGTTTCCACAACCTTCAACTGAGAATTACTGGATTCGCAGTCCGTTTGAAACGAACGTAACGGCCCACCTGTCAACGGCAGAACAGGAGGAACTAATAGAACTCTCAAGTGGCAGAATACTTCGAAATGAATTCAAGTTGAAGTCTCTTGAAAATTTTTGGGTGCAGATTTGGAATGAATATCCCATTTTATCAAGAAAAGCAGTGGACCTGTTATTACCCTTCTCTTCATCTTACTTGTGTGAGTCAACATTTTCCGCAATGGCATCCGTCAAGACGAAGCATCGGTCTCGGTTGCAGCTGGAAGGGGATCATTGGGTTGCTGTTTCAAACATCCACCCAAGACAGGATTACTTTCATCTCAAATTCATGCTCACACATCACACTAACTCCGTAAGTGTCTTGAGAATTACCGAATTCTGATCCATGTACACTTTTATTCTCCTGTTTTACTTTTTCATGGGTGAAGAGTTTTAACATAACATTTTTCAAATTCATAGTGAAATGTTGAAAATTGTATACATTATTTCCATTGTCATTTATAAGTCACGAGCTTTCAAATATGAAAAGCATTACTGAACACAGCTAAAGAGCTAATTAGTGAAACAAACAAAATTTGCTCAATTCCAATAACTGCAGGTGCAGCAGTTGTTTTTATTTTTAAAAGCAAAAGTAATACATATGCATGACATTTTTTTTTACAAAACGTTGTACTTTGATGTGCTCCAAGAATAATGAATTGTGTGTTATTATTAATGTAACTCGTAGTTGAAATCCTAATTAGGTAATAGCACACACAGAAGATCTTGTGCGATCTTCTTTTTTTTTGGGAAGAAGCCTATGAGAAGTGCTAAGAAAGGAAATGAGAATAGGAGGGGGAGCGCTAGATATTCCATGTTTCGAAGGGGGGAGCGAGAGAAAAATTTGAGAACCCCTGCAATAGCTGAGTGCAGGCAGTCATTTACATGTAGCGTATGAACACATTACATGGTGTCCACAGGCAGGAAAAGTCAGGAATAGATATGAAAAGTCAGGAATTTTGTTTATGGTCAGGAAAAAGTTGAAAAAATGGCGTGAGTCGGGAAAAAATGGCGAAAAGTATTAGAAAGTCAGGAATTTTATATTAACCATACAATATTTTGTGTTTTACAGCCATATTTTGAGGTTACTAGTTCAACTAATCTTTGAAGATAAAAAGCAATAACTCACTGGACTTTATGGTAAGCTTTTTTTTGGCGTTGGCGTATGGATGTGGCGATCCCATCACTATAGTTTAAGTTATTAAGTACTTTGATTTATGTATTGCATTATAATTTACTTTAGTTTTGTATTTTTGGGTAGCTATGGGGATGGTGGAGGCTGGAAATAATGTATATATTGTATATATTTGTTTGCACAATAAACCTTTTTTCCGATCTTACGATGACTTCACGAGTCAGGAATTCGGTTGAAAAATGGTCAGGAAAAGTCAGGAAAATTGACATTGAAAATTCTGTGGATACCATGTAATACATTTGACTCACTGTTGAAGCTGATTCTTATTCCACATATAATGGTATGCTGGAGTGAGAAATGACTGCATAAAGCAGGCTTTATATGTAGCGATTCCCTCCGAACTGGGAAGCCATGTCTCATCCTACAACAATACTTAATAAATTCATTAATGTCACCGAATACGTCAAAATATTCCGTTCATAGCTTTTTGGGGGGGAAAGGAAGAACTCATATTCACATTTATTTCTCACGATCATACTCCTCATCTGTACTGAGTACCTGGTGTTGAAAATAGGGTTAGCTTGCGTACTAGCAAGGACTAGAACATGAACGGTCTTACCTTTCACGCAGTTATCGTTGCGGCAGTGGAAACGTGCACCTTCAGTCTTGCGCTGGGCACATGAAACAGGACTAGGTGTTGAAAGGACAAAGACCAACTGATGGTAAATAAGGTGGAGAGAAATGTATCAGAGGTGTGGACTGAACGTGCATCTATATGGCAGTGAATGCAAGTTCAATTCGATGCCGTACTCATAATGAATCATGGGCCTAGCCTACAATCACAAGACAAAACGTAGAATAATAATCCAAACACCAGTCTAAATAAAATACTCAGACACAGCGCCGATAAGGTGGGTAGATAGTATATTGATCAAATACTCAATCAACGGTTGAAGACGAGGAAGCGATACATGCTAGAAGTAAGTTTAAGGTGATGTCAAACATGAAATTAACCAAGACAATGGGAGAAATGATCGAGACGTTAATGATATGAGCGTAGGAGGTAAAGAGAGGGGGAGGGATACATTAAGAGGAAAGTGTACTCGTGTAGAGTAAAGTTAAATTGGGAAAAATAAAGATTAAAGGGGCTAGACAAGGAAGTCAGGGAAAATGGGCATACCGACAAAGGCACGTCGATATCCCGAATAGCCCAGAAGGAACAGAGGAGGTGGGGGATTTTAAATAGGTCGGCTACTTAAAGAAACGTACGCGTAGAACTGACGTAAATGGACAAAATAAAAAGGCGATAAGCAACCGAGTAAATAAATAATTACGAGAAAGGTAACGCACAAGATAGGAGAAATCCATCAAAATAAGTCGCGATAAAGGGAGGGGGAACAGGTTGAGTGCAGTGGGGTAAGATACGTACGATAAAGGGAATAAGATAGGCTCGAAGACTTGCGTGAAAAGACGCAATCATGAGATAATCTAGGGACAAAATAAGGTAAGATGTAAGTGGCGTGTGGTATAGGTCTTACTTCGAGCGAAGACACCACTCAGTAAACCGAGACCAAAATACCCACACAAAACAGATGGGACAAAATAAGGAAGGTAAAGGTAACGGGAAGCACTCAAGGAAGCAGACACACACTATGGGCATACTAAACAGGTGAGACACCATAGTATTCCACAGAAGGCTCACGCATACACTCGCACATGCCAAGGAAGTAAGTCGAGACTTACCTTGATGGACTCTGGGACTGTTAGACATCTCAGGATTACGATAAATAAACAAAATTTACGTCAGTACGCGCACCTTTATAAACACGTAGATAAAAGGGGATAAAAGGAAAAAGGGAGCAAGGCATCCCGAAAACGGGAGCTCAAAATAAATACATGGGAGAAGAAAACAGAATATTGGCCAGAGACAAACAAGGGGTTGTCCCTGGTAACCAAAAAACAGAGAAGCAAAAGGGGAAGAGGTGCCACTAATCACGATTCGGCGTAGCAAAAAGTTACTATAACGAACCTTGATCAGTAATTATAGAAATGTCCACTGATCTACTCAGTTATTCTGGCCAGTAACAACCAAGAAGAAAAGAGAAAAAATCCGATAATTGGCACGCAGAAGAAAAGAAAGGGGGGGGGAGGGTAACAAAAAATGGAAGAAAACTGTTCAGATTCCCCCACGCTCTGTCAAAATATTTGTTGCGTCCAACTAAGCAGACTAACAAAAATTTTACATAAACAAAATTTGAGAAAGAAGAAGGGGGGTACCGGGTACATCACGAAACTGTGACGTGATGGAGCCAAAAGGGAGGGAGGATGGACGAATCTAACAAAGTTTACGTAATTAAAGGTGGAGTAAACAGGTAATATCTAAAGATAAATATAAATACCAAAGAATTGAAAATTTTACAACAAGGATAATAAAAGTTAAATCGAATAAATAACATAAGTAAAAAACCCTAGCTTCCTCGTCAAAAGTTTCAAAATTACAATAAATAAATAAATATGTATCAAACTGCAGTCTTCATTAGTCCCCCAAAGTAGGATAGTAGACGGCCGAAATCTATAATTAATTAAAAGAAGAAAGATTAATAGAGATTAATATTACTTATCTAATAATGGGGAAAAGAAACTGAGATAAAATTGTGTGGTGACCATCGAAGTATTCCGACAAACATTGATTAGGAACGGGGAATATTGACTACACGTGAATTAATCAAATAATATTCGTAAAAATAACCTGAAAGAGAATTTGGTTAATATAACTGATTGCAAAGCTATTGCAGGTAAACTTGAAGAGAGAGGAAAAGTAACTGGAATACAAGTCACAAGAAAAGCAAGCACATAAGAGGGAACGAAAAATTGTGACAAAGATAAATTGGCTTAACTTACAAAATGCTTCAGTTGAGTAACATGAGCAGTAGACACCTGCTGCAGGTCATCACTTACGAGTTCCACGGTGACAGGCGTGAGAAAACGAGTTATAATGCGTGGAGTTGACCATCGCAGACAAAGTTTGCCTGAGATCTGCGCAGCTGCGTTGCTCACAGGGTGGAGTTTCACCTACACCTGATCATTCACCTGAAAATTAACCGCAGTCCTTCCTACGTTGAACCTATTGGCTACCTTAGAGCGAGCCTTTTTTTAATGCTTAGCGGCAATCTCCCATTTTTGGAGCACAGAAGAATGTCTCGAAGGCTCAGATAGGTATTATATGTTCCACCTGAGCAGTAGTGGATCCACAAGGGTCTTGCCAAGAAATAATTCGGTAGGGGTGGTTTGGCTTGAAGAATGGAACGAAGTGTTAAAGCCAAGACAGAAATAATGAAGGCTCACGTCCCGAGAAGCATGATCCGCGTTGTGAAACGCAGAAATGCAAGCCTTCAAATTCCTATGAAAACGTTCTACGTGCTTTCCTTGGGGGCGATAGGGAGAAAGGAATACATGACGAATACCTCAATTGAAAGTCACGGTCTCAAAAGCCTTTGATCTGAACACAGTAGCGTTGTCTGACACAAGATATTTGGGAGGTCCGAATACACCAAATATATATCTACTCAGGAAATGTATGGTAGTTCATGACGTAATTTCTCTCACTGGGAAAAGCCAAACGAATTTAGAAAAACCATCTATAACAGTGAGAATGGCCTGATTACCTAGTTTTGATCGGACAAGAGGACCAAAATAGTCGATGAACAAACGTTCTCCTTGTCGAGACACAATATTTGCTTGGTGCAGACCAACGTTGGTGTTTTGCGCAGGTTTGGAACGATTGCAAGTTAAACATTTCCTGACAAAACCAAAGGAATCGGACTTAATCGAAGGCCACTAAAACTCCTAGAGATCTTTCTGAAGGTCTTGTTCATACCAACGTGTGCACCAAAGGTGGAGGAATGGTAATACGTCAGAAGCATGTTGCGAACAGCTTCAGTAGCCAAGATCCTAAACTTCGGGTAATGTGTACCCGATAACGTCATTCCGAATACAAAAGTCGGAACATGAGGGGGTCTTTGTTCGACATCTTGTCACGTAACTCCATACAATATGGATCCTCAGCTTGAAAGGTTCGGATATCCACAAAAGACCAGGGACAGTGTTGCAGTAGGAACACAGGTTTGGGAGGTTCTGAAGAAGGTGGAGGAGAAGGAACGGGAATAGAAACATTTCCTTCAAACATACGCGAGAGACAGTCAGCAACAGAATTCTCACTGCCTTTCACATGTATAATATCGAAATTGAAGGAAGATAGTCGTAAAATCCATCGATTAATACGACCTAATTTCTTAACATGGGACTGACTCCACTTTAAGGCTTCGTTATCAGTATACACAGTGAAACGTCTATGCTCCAGAAAACTCCTAAAGCGTTTACACCCGAACACTACAGCTAAACTCTCTTTCTCGAAAATGGGGGTAACGTCTTTCATGGTCATTCAGCATGTTACTAGGGAAAGCAATGGGAGCAAATCTCCCATCCACGTGTTGGCTCAGCACGCTCGAGACCGCTAGGTCACTCGCATCACAATGCAGAAAGAATTCTGAATTAAAATTAGGCGATTGCAATACAGGAGCACTAGATAAACATTACTTCAGGTTGCCAAGGCATTTTCTTTCTCGGGTCCCCAAACAAAAGTGCTATTCTTCTTCTTCAAGTCATTTAAAGGGGCGGCAATATCGGAAAAATGTTTTATTAACCTGGAATAAAAGGTGAACATTCCCAGCACACGACGTATGGATTTCGAGGAAGTAGGACGGGGAAGTTCTTGTAGACATTTCACACGTTCAGGGTTAATTGAGATACCTTCACCAGCACGTGACCTAGAAACCTTATCTGGGTGGATCCTAACGAACTTTTCCCAGGATTGACAGTTAAACCTGCTCGTCTTAGACGCCCGAATACTTTACGAAGATGACCGACGTGTTCTTCAAAAGTGCTCCTGTAGATTACAAGATCATAAAGATAATTGAAAACGTACTGAAACTTCAAATCTCCCAATAGGTCATCCAGTACGCGGCTAAGTACTTAGGCTCCGATAGCAATTCCCATTGGCAACTTTAGAAATTCAAACAACCCAAAGGGATTAGAAAAGGCAGTAACCTTGCGGCTTTGCTTATCTAAAGGAATTTGATAATAGGCTGAATTTAAATCTATAATTGAGTAATAGTTTGCACTGTGAAGGGGATAAAAGGAGATTCCAAGGTAGGAAGTGGGAACTAAGAAGGCAGGCGAGCCATAAGTAGACTTGGAAGGCCTTATTACATGTCTTTCTAAACGGTCACTTACATGTCTCTTCGTGGCTAAAAGCGGAGAGCAAGGAAACGGTGCAGACCTCGCAGGGATAGAATCAGTCAAATCGATGTGACATGGCAGTTCCCAGTTGATCAGTGATCACGTCAGAAAATTCACCCACTAAATCATATAAAACCTGGCGTTGATCAGAAAACAAGGAAAGAGGTAACTGTACCACACACTCAGGTAGGACATTAAATACTCCAGGCATAACATTCTCGAAAGGGAACCTCTGGTTAGAAGAGAAAAGAAATCTATGTGTCATCACTGAAGTCTAGCCTCAACCCAGTCATTTTCATAAAATCGGAACCCAGCAGGATGTCATGAAATGCATGGTCCGAAGAAAAATCACGAATTTTAATGTGGCAAGATATGGTTTCGTAGACATGAATAGGATTGCTAGAGGCAGAGGCAAAGTCGTTTCTGGTTTTGTGTAAACGTATACATGTGGAAGGAATTTTCTCAACAACGGAACTATGCACAAAGCTACGACATGCACCACTGTCTAAAAGAGCCGGGAAAGGCAGACGGGAAATGAAGAGGCGAACCCATGGTTGAACCATTTTTGCGAAAGGTACATCAGGTACCATGGAAATATAATCCTTACAGAAATAGTTATTTACAGCCTCACGATCGGGTTCCTCATCACAAGGCTGTACTAGTTTCCCAACTGATCATTATTGTTACAGCGAGGACAGATCAGTTTGGTTACCCCCTGTAATCCACAACCAAAACAAAACTTTTGTTTTCGCGGTTCCGAACATTGACAAAAAAATGTGAGCTTTTTAAACAGTTCCAGCATTGATCAGAGGACCAGGAAGCATTAACAAGAGGACGGGCATTTAAACTATGATAGTTGGATCGGGAAGCACCATCCTGGGCTTGGTTCACAGCATTAAAGCGAACATTAGATCCATGCGAATTAACACCACGGGATGTATCAAAAGAGGGCGAGCTATTACCTCGATTGTTAGATTGTGGTGTTGACCAACGAACGGGTGCCGAGTTGCCACGTCGCTTACATGCAGGGATTATTGGTCTCATTACTTCTCTCATCGATGCCAAACGCTAACTCTGGGAACATAGATTCTGAAGGCAGTGGAGGTGGAGAATATTGTTTACACAATCGGGAAGTTGCTTCAAACTCACGTACTTGGACGAGGATGTCTTCAAGATCTAATACCGATGAACGTCGAATGAACTGTTTATACGCCGGGTGCAGATTACGAAATACAGTGTCAACAGTTTCATGTAATGACAGTGAAACGGGAGGCGAGATATCATGGTTCGGATTGCAGTAACATAGTCATCGATGCTTTCACCAAATGCTTGAGTACGCGAGTAGATTTCGTTCTTTAAAGCGTACTCAAAATCTGATGGGGTGAACCTCTCCTTCAAAGCTCTCACAAATCCAGACCATGAACTAAAAGGGTATTTTATAAGACGATACCATTCCAGGGCGTTTGCACATAATAGCATAGGGAGGCATTGAACAACACTGTCAGGAACCAAACCATAGCATGCACACAATTCTTCAATACGTGTAGTAAATTCAAATACCGAGGAAGTGTCTTCCTCCCCCGAGTATCGGACATTCCATTTGTTCACGATGTTAGCAACATTTCCACTATGGAAGTTATCATTATGGACATCAGGAATAGTGGACGTGGAAAATAAAGGATCGGATTCTAACCATGTAGAATTCATTGAGTCTTTAGTTTTCGATGTTCATGACACGTCGATATTATTAGATGTGTCAATTTCACATTTGACGTTATACATGTTCTCCATCACATCTGCAGGAAATGGGGATAAAGGCATATGATATAGACCTTACCTTGTCTCAAAGCTAATCCTGTGAATAAAAGGAATATGTATTGCTTGCATAAAATCTTGGTGATCCTCCTTTAACACAGATTGATTGTTCTTTTTCTTCTTCACAACAATTCTCCTCCTTCTTTCAATTCTCGACCCATTAAACAAAAAACCAAACGATATAGTTGTCCCTTGCCAACTTACACAAATAGATGGACGTATTTATAGGCCTAGGTAGAGCTCCTATGTCATTTCAGAATTGAAAATTAGATGAAGTTATGTATAGAGAGACAGTTTCGAATTGAGACCATCGCTCTGCCTACCAATGAACGGTCTTACCTTTCGCGCAGTTGTCGTTGCGGCAGCGGAAACGTGCACCTTTAGTCTTGCGCTGGGCCCATGAAACAGGACTAGGTGTTGAAAGGACAAAGACCAACTGATGGTAAATAAGGTGGAGAGAAATGTATCAGAGGCGTGGACTGAACGTGCATCTATATGGCATTGAATGCAAGTTCAATTCGATGCCGTACTCATAATGAATCATGGGCCTAGCCTACAATCACAAGACATAACCTAGAATAATAATCCAAACACCAGTCTAAATAAAATACTCAGACACAGCGCCGATAAGGTGGTAGATAGTATATTGATCAAATAATCAATCAACGGTTAAAGACGAGGAAGCGATACATGCTAGAAGTAAGTTTAAGGTGATGTCAAACATATGAAATTAACCAAGACAATGGGAGAAATGATCAATACGTTAATGACGTGAGCGTAGGAGGTAAAGGGAGGGGGAGGGATACATTAAGGGGAATGTATAGTCATGTAGAGTAAAGTTAAGTTGAGAAAGATAAAGATTAAAGGGGCTAGACAAGGAAGTCAGGAAAAATGGGCATACCGACAAAGGCACGTCGATATCCCGAATAGCCCAGAAGGAACAGAGGAGGTGGGGGATTTTAAATAGGACGGCGACTTAAGGAAAAGTACGTGTAGAACTGACGTAAATGGACAAAATAAAAAGGCGACAAGCAACCGAGAAAATAAATAATTACGAGAAAGGTAACGCACAACAAGATAAGAGAAATCCATCAAAATAAGTCGCAATAAAGGGAGGGGGAACAGGTTGAGTGCAGTACGATAAAGGGAATAAGATAGGCTCGAAGACTTGCGTGAAAAGACGCAATCATGAGATAATCTAGGGACGAAATAAGGTAAGATGTAAGTGGCGTATGGTATAGGTCTTACTTAGGGCGAAGACACCACTCAGTAAACCGAGACCAAAATACCCACACAAAACAGATGGGACAAAATAAGGAAGGTAAAGGTATCGGGAAGCACTCAAGGAAGCAAACACACTATGGACATACTAAACAGGTGAGACACCATAATATTCCACAAAAGGCTCTCGCAAACACTCACACATGCCAAGGAAGTAAGTCGAGACTTACCTTGATGGACTCTGGGACTGTTAGACATCTCAGGATTACGATAAATAAACAATATTTTCGTCAGTACGCGCACCTTTATAAACACGTAGATAAAAGGGGATAAAAGGAAAAAGGGAGCAAGGCATCCCGAAAACGGGAGCTCAAAATAAATACATGGGAGAAGAAAACAGAAGATTGCCCAGAGACGAACAAGGGCTTGTCCCTGGTAACCGAAAAACAGAGAAGCAAAAGGGGAAGAGGTGCCACTAATCACGATTCGGCGTAGCAAAAAGTTACTATAACGAACCTTGATCAGTAATTATAGAAATGTCCACTGATCTGCTCAGTTATTCTGGCCAGTAACAACCAAGAAGGAAAGAGAACAATTCCGATAATTGTTTCGCAGAAGAAAAAGAAGGAGGGGGGACTAAAAATGGAAGAAAACGGTTCAAACATATGCTATGCAATAGCTGAGTGCAGGCAGTCATTTACATGTAGCGTATGAACACATTATACGAGGGCTGGTTTTTTTCAACCTCCGGAGGGTCATAAATAAAAGACAAGTGTACATATCCAAAATATTTTTTTTTACCAAATGTTAGGTAGAAATGTGGTTACATTTCAACATAATCACCATGAAGGTTAAGGCATTTGTCACATCTGTGGACAAGCTTTTCGATCCCCTCTGCACAGTATGTTGCCGTCAGTGAGTTCAGATAAGCCCGAACGTTGGTTTGAAGATCTTCATCCGCCTGGAACCTCTGCCCTCCCAGCCACTTTTTCAGTCCCGGGAAGAGGTGGAAGTCACTCGGCGCTAAATCGGGACTCTAGGGTGAGTGGTCAAATACGTCCCACCGAAATTCTTGCAAAAGTTGTTGGGCGACATGAGCACTGTGAGGGCGAGCGTTGTCATGAATGAAGAGGATCCAAGACGTCAGCATGTCTCGTCGTTTGTTCTGTATGGCCCTCCGCAGTCGTCGTTAAGTCTGGTAATAAACAGCTGCATTGATCGTAGACCCCCGTTCCATGAACTCAACAAGCAACACAACTTTTTGGTCCCAAAAGACTGTAGCCATCATCTTCTTTTCGTTGAAGGTTTGCTTAAACTTCTTCGGTTTGTTTGGTGAGTGTGTGTGCATCCATTGACATGATTGTTGTTTTATTTCGGGGATAACTTAATAAACCCAAGTCTCATCGCCAGTCTTCAACAAATCGCCACCTTCAGCCTCGTAACGGCTAAGAAACGTCAACGCTGCAGCCATCCGGCGACTTTTGTGGTCATCAGACAGCATCTTCGCACAATTTCCTGTTGTGAAGGTGTTTTGTTATGATCTTGTAAACAGATGACCTTGAAACTGCAGGAAATTTCTCACAACTCGCTTACGGTAAACTTTCGGTTCTTGCGAACCTCTTGGTCAATTTCGTGAACAATGTCATCTGTAGCGACAGACTTGCGTCCTTGCCCCCCTTAATCGTGAACATAGGTCTGGCCTTCTTTGAACTTCCTGCACCATTCACGCACAACACCATCACTCATAACGTTTGGACCGTATACTCGACTCATTCATCGATGAATGTCAGCTGCACTATTCCTTTCTGCTTGAAGGAAACGAATCACACTACGACCTCACATTTGGCGGGAGCGTCTATAGTAGCGGCCATGTTTCCGTGCCAATATCTCGGCTCACATTCGTGTGATGAAGTCACCCTCCATGTGCGAACAGTTCCCACAGCTTGTGTAGATCTTTACCTGCGCGATCGGAGGTTGAAAAAAAAAACAGCCTCGTATAATACATTTGATTCATTGTTGAAGTTGATTTTTATTCCACATAGAATGGTATGCTGGTGTGAGAAATGACTGCATAAAGCAGGTTTTATATGTAGCGATTCCCTCATCTGAACTGGGAGACATGTCTGATCCTACAACAATACTTAATAAATTCATAAATGTCACAGAATACGTCAAGGTATTCCGTTCATAGCCTACCGGATCTTTGCGTGCCGGCCTAGACGTGAAACAGGAGTGCTGCAATCTTGTGTCTAATACCATTTAACGTTCAGGCCTGTGCATTGTATGATACTTATTCTCAAAAGTCATGCACAGCTGATTTGTCATGTGTGCCGCTTGGTTACACATCAATCTGAGGGCAGAGCTATGCTTTAAAGTAGTAACATCTTACGTGCTTCTTTATACCTGCTCATGTCCGGGACTAATTTTCCCAGAGTTACCATATGGTAACCATATTTTCTGTAGCACATTCATAGTAAATGAGTTAGAATATATTTCATGCATTTATACACAGAATTATTTTCCCATATACAGCTCTTTTAACATTGCATGCCTTGATATACTGTGATATGTTTTAGGTCACTGTAGCGTATTGAAGACCATACCTCTGCCGAGTTATCTGGTTGCAGGCAGAGTTTCGGAAAATACAATACGAGAATTATTTCGTTTTATTTCAGAGGTTTAGACTGGCTGCGTGGCTCTGCGGCAACGTTCTCGCCTGCTGTTCCCAAGCTTGCAGGATCGAATCCTGGCGTGGTCAGCTGGCATTTGAGGGTGCGCAAATGCGAGGGAGTCGTGTCAGTGGCACGTTAAAGATCCTCTTCGGGCCAAAATTCCGGCACCCTAGCGTCTCTAAGAGCCAGAGTACTTAAAAGGGACGTAAATCCAATAACATAATTATTATTCATAGGTCAGACCTTGGCAGAATTATTGGAGGAAGGGGAAAAGGAGTAATGATTTGATTATTTCTGGCTGGCACGAAAACACCTCCGCGACTCGCCCTGTTTTTACCCTCGACCAGGTCAAAAGGTTCTCTTGGGCAGAAAAGAAAATAGTTACATTCCCACGTCCTCTCCTGGTCCACCTATAACAAATTCATGGGAGGAACGGACCTTATGGGTTAAAATGTGAACCGATATCATGTGTCAATAAGAAACAAAAAATGGTGGTGGGCCGTATTCTTTTAACTTTTTGACGAGTCTCCAATACGCATGGTACCTCAGTACTAGGTCATGGCCAATGACAACTCAACTGCAGCTCAAGAGGGAAGTGGCACAATTCTACGTGAAATCGTTCGGCGTAGAACCACGTGGAGCCAGGCGGCCGCCAACAGCACATGCATGAGAGGGTCGTGACATATGATGGAAGCGATCATCTGTTCATCAACGTCCGAGGACATAAGCGGAGGCGGTGTATTGTGTGTAAGCTGTGTCCGCACTGCATGTTGTAAATGTGATGTGGGACTGTGCATTGCCGTTCCACACCAAGTAACTAGTCACTTGACTTTTCGAGTGAAGTTCCAAAAGTGTCAAAATACTTGCTCAGTGCTTTTTATTATCAAGATAAGTATTAAACAACAAACATGAAATTCGTACTAAGCCCTGATTTTGAATTATTGAGGAATAAAATTGAGAATATTTTTATTAGCCTATGATAAAATTTAACCCAGGAGAATCGAATCTGTAAAGTGGCAGGAAACTGGTTTGTTGGCAAGTTACAAGCAGAGACGCGACGCAGTCCCGCGTTCTTTATGAGTTGACGCATGCTGATGTGACCCGACTCTTAGCAACGCTAATTTACCGCGTATTGGAGATCCATTGTTATAAATAATGTCATTGGATAGGAGATGATAGCCAATGAGAAGAACTTTAGCAGAGAGCATTATTGTCGAAAGCCTCGTACTCAAATGGAATTAATTACTTTTAGGCCCTAAAGAAGAGATTTAATCCATTAGAATAATCAAGAAAATGAGAAGAGGAATATAACAATACTTTTAAAAGTCATTGGAGGACCTAAATTGACAGAAATAAGCTTTCGAAGGAACAGAAGCCAATTTCGAGCGCGAATTCGTTATGGCGCGAAGAAATGTCGATGTGAGAAGTGGGGAGCGAGTAAGCGGGGTCTTTTGGTCTTATGAACTTGAGGAGAGTGGACGTAGTTCGATCGTCAATTTGTAGGCTAAGTGAGCCCGACAATCAGCGGAGTGTCTTGACCGCTATCGAGGCCGCCTTAGTAAGGTGAAGCTAGGCGATGCCCGGTGAACAATCTAGTGCAAATTAAACTCAGCATAGACGAGTCGATTTTGAGTATTAGGAAGTGGTATTACAGAATTCTTCTATTATATTCTGAACATATATAGTGAGACATTTCGGCGCAGTTTAGCAGATACAGCGTGTTTTAGACAAACATATTACTGGAGGAGAAAAGTGCGTATCTTAGATCAGTAGAGAACGTTTTCACAAGTCGCAAGTTAGCAGTGAATACAGGTTCGAGAGACCGCGAGTCTTTAACAAACATATGAATATTGAAGTGAACGATTATTGCAGATTATTCAGAATGACTTCGATAATTAACATTATTTTGAAAACTACATTTGAACTTACGAATTTGACTTTAGTTATGGAGTAAGTTAAGATGCGACTGGGGTATATCCCGATGAAGATGTGAGATGGCGACAGAGCAACATTCAACGTAACTACAACCATGTACGACGTCATGTAACTGTGATGTCGAATACATTATGTACTCATACACCTTGTATATTAATGTATTCACATATTCTTCGACTACGAGAATAAGAGCAATATACTGCAATCATAGAACATCTACATGAACATTTCATCGATTATAACAATTCAATCTTTAGTTTTCGAACTATATTTCACCTATGAAGATCAATCGTCAGTATAGCTCAAACATAGCATGGTTTATCGTAACGAGAGAACTTCAGGGGAATCATCATTCAAGAAAGAAGGCGCTAGGGTCTATCCCAGCGAATCGCTTGAAGCTTGGAATCCAGAACGGGAGGAAGGTCCGCAGTTCGTATCCCAGGGGACATGTGAAATTATTCCGGGAGGGAATCCATCCTTTCCCGAGGTTGCTGATTCAACATCGAAGACAAACTTGCTTTCATTCTTCAATAGATCTTCCAACAAAGGGTATTTCTTAAATACCTATCTTGAACTTCGAGAAAGTCTTCACAAGGTAGACGTAAACCATTTATGTATGTAGTGTAGTATTTTGGTGACATTCCAGAGCAACATTTCTCCATGTTTTTAATATATTTCATTCGACGTTTATGATTAGAATTTCAATTTCATGTGAGAGAATAGTCCTAATTCATCTGTACATGAGACTTCGACGATGTATTTTCAGAACTTATTGATTGATATTTGGAAATTTATTTAATTATTTTAAATAATTTAAGACTTTCTTAAATTATTCTTCGATTTCAAGATATTTGCTTTAACAGAATTTAAGACAGGTTGGGAATCTTTCATACCCAATTAGAGTCACTTTTGGAATAACTGACTTGGGTATTTTATCTGTAAGAAGCAATATTAGTAGGGAATAAGAATTGCGTGTGATATTATAATAGAACAATAGCTACGACGGTCTAGGAAGAACTATTCGTCAGATATAGGCAACGAACTTTGATACTAGCAATGGTATTCCTTTTAGGAATATATTTCATGATTATGACTACTATTTACCGAATGAAAGCATTGAACTTTCGTAAATGTATCTTATAGAGAATGAAGTCTTTTCAGAAGACAGTAATTTCAATTGACTTAGGGAATATTGTAGGGAAATCCTAATTCCAGTCAACATTGAACTTAATTCGATACTTCTATAACAATTGTTGTTATATAACATACATTGTAACGTTATGTATTGTGTTAACGTAACTTTACAACAGTGTTTGAAGGATATCAGTTTGGAGAGACACTATAGTATACTGTATTTATTACATGTTTTAGGAACCAGAGCTTTTATGTCATAGTATCCTTACTTAGTAAACCTTCGTAGGTCTTTCCGGTAATAACTTCATTTGTCAAAAGAATATTAAGACTACAGAATATCAGTGGATATTGTATAAACGATGTAACACAGTTATTAAGACAACATTTGTGGAACAGTAGGGTTTATAGCAATGCAATTATAAAGTGTGGTTGAAAGAGACCATTGATACTCGAATGTATGAGTTTGTGAAGGTAATACGATGAAGTGGATGCCGTATTTAACGTTATGAAAACGTAATTTTTTACAGGATCCTCAGTGAGGAGAATTTACTGGAGCAATACGAGGATGTATGCCGTTTTAGCTAATTATTGCATTTATTACTGTTGTGTTGTATATTAAACATTGTCATGTGTATTTGAGTTTACGAATCTTAGACATTGAAGGGTTAGACAGTAGTGTTGGAAGGCTTGAACAGTATGGCGAACTGATAATATAACTTTTGATCCATAAAATTTTATTAAACATTCATTATAATCCCGAAAACGTAATATTCAGATGCCTGAACTTAAATAATTGGTCATCGTAGACTTATTTGAGACTTCAACCAGAGATTGACCAAAGGCATAGTATCTTAGCTAGATATAATCTTGAAACAGAGATAGCATCTCATAGAAGATGAATAAAACTGAGACAGTTTTAAAATACAGCAGAGAAGGTACTAATACTATTGAATGTAGTATATTTAACCATTAACATTTTTAAATATTAATAATCTTGAATATAGTAATTGTTGTAAACAATTAGACTTCGAGAATATTTATTGTAAATATGTTAAACCTTTTGAGTTGGTAATTATTTATTCAATTAGTATAATTATTTGGTTGGTTGGTTCTTAAGTTTAGAGGCTGCGACAACGCGGTCATGTAGCCCCGTGTACTTTGGGTGTGTGTAGAATCTGTCTGATAACCGGTGTTAATTGTGATGACTTTATTAGTGTGTGTTATCTGTTTTTTTAATTTAAGTACTGCAACTTAGAATTTTTCAAATAGTTCCTACTTTTGCCACCAAGCGCCACCGTCAACGACTACTAGGCCAAGTTCAGAACTAAGCTACTGGACGCCACCACAGTCGGCTCTTGGCAACGAACGTAGAAACCTTAGAGCGTTGTTTACATTCTTAACCTATCCAATTTAGCTTCACACAGGTGCAATTAGTGGAAGGTTCTTTAACATGCCATAAATCTATGATATGGGACCGCCAGTTTTACTTGTGAGTGTATTTAAATATTTTGCAGATAGCAGAGAATGCCAGGGAAGGCATATGTACAGTTTTGTCTGAATGGAGAGCGAGAATGTGCGACTTTCCATTAGTCATGAATAACGAAAAGAGTTGCGTGTATTAAAGCAGTTTTAAACATTTTATTTGTGTATTTTGAAAGGATTCTCCACTTTCGAGAATGATATGAATGTAACGGAGACAGATTTTATTCATAGGAGATCTGGTTAGCCGGCTTATACGAGCCGAGAATGCAGTCAGACCGCAGTGTGTCGTATGCAGCTGTGGAGAGAGAGAGAGAGAGAGCCCGTTGAGCGAGGTTATTATATAACAGGCGCAGGTGGTCGAGGTTGAATGATCAGCCGGAAAAATGTAAACAAAAGCTTGTCATGTGAGACTCGTAAATCTCAGCTGCTTGGTTGAAAGCAGAGAAAGGAGTGGTTTTATAATTTGAGTGTTTGGGAGTACTACACTTCATAGAACCGTATAAATGAAGCAGTGTACTTGTTGTAAGGTCGTGTAGACTTGAACGTGTGTGTTTGAGTGGAAGGAGTTCAATCCTTTGTTTGTTTGTTTATTGTCAGTGTATTTTATATTGTTATTTTGTTTATAGGATTTTAATTAATAAACTTTTGTTCGTTCTTTATATATATTCTTGGAGTAGCGTGTTCTTATTTCAACTATGATGGAGAGATCTTAGTCCTATTCATGTAAGGATTCATTTATACCTATACGCCCTGAGAATTAAGGTAAGATTCTCGACTTTACCGCCCATGTATTTGTTTTTGAACCATAACTAGATCAACACCGCTGTGTGTAAATCCTGGAGTGCTCGCTGGTAGGTCTCAGTTCTTTTTTTTCTAGCCGGCGACTCCCGAGATCCTGCAATCCTGGTGTTTTTGGGATTTCCAGCAAGAGGCTTCTCGATTTATACGGGGACAGTACATTATTGTATTTATAAATCACCATTCAGAATAAGCAGTAACACAAGTGCATAGCGTTACATATAACACCCTGTATTTCCGGAACTTACGAGGCCACCTTCGTAAAATAGCTCCCTGTGGTGTGACTTATTAATTTAAAAAAAAAGGAATTTTTTCAAAAAATATTAATTCGACTGTTATGGGTTAAATTGTATGAATTCAACTTCACTTCACCCGGAGTTGAATTAAACTGCATGAATTTAATTTCACTCCGGTCAGAATAGAATTAAATGTACGTTCACAGTTTCATTCCAACAGGAATAGAATTAAATTGTATGAATTTAATTTCACTCCGACCTCAATTTTTAATTTAGTTCCACATTTCATTTCACTCTGACCTTATCTATTTAGCACAGGTCTTTCGAAGTTGCAAACTTGGTTTTACACTATTGGTATCTATCCTAACAACACCCCATAAAATCAGAACCTTGCAATTTTTTGGGATCTAGAATGACTGGCCTACGTTAGCCAGCAAACGTCGAACTTAGTATACACACAAATTCAGAAAAACTCTTGTCCGAGTCTTAACCTGTCTACTGCTTGTAGAAAAATATGTTTTGCTTTGTGCTCAATTTCAAATAAATACAATTCCAATAACAAGGCGTTCTGCGTACGTTTCATAGCTCTTACGGTGAAATGCGGGGCGTGGTGGTGAAATGGCAAGCTGCTTGTCTCTCGCCAATGCGGACCGGGTTCGATTCCCGGTTGATGCATTTGAAATTTTTGAAGTGAAATACCACGTCTTGTGGTTGGGATGGTGGTCCCACAGCTTATGATCATGAGTTTTACGGTCACGTAAAACTGCGGGCTGCCATCCATCTCCTGCTTTAGCGGCTAGCATTTTTGGCTGTCACCCTGGAGGTCCAGGTTGGATCCCCGGCTCTGTCACAAAATTAAATTGTGGTCTGATGGCTGGAACGGGGTACACACAGCCTCGTGAGAGACAACTGAGAGAAGGGGGTTTGATTCCCATCTTAGCCATCCTTGAAGTGGTTTTCCATGGTTTCCCACTTCTACTCCAGGTACATGCCGGGATGTTTCGCAACTTAAGGGCACTGCCGCCTCCTTCCCTCTCCCTCCCAATCTTCCTATCCCCCATAAGGCCCCTGTTCGCTTTGCCTGGGCGAGGTGCATGTACATAACTATAATATTTAATATAGCTATTCAAACTGGTACTTTTCCCAGTCGTTGGAAAATTACCAGGGTAAGTCCCATACATAAGTCTGGACATAAGTCTGATTTTGATAATTACAGACCCGTGGCAATACTGTCAGCCATTGCAATGCTCTTTGAACAATTGTTATATCAGCATATATTTCAGCACGTGCAGTACATTATAAGTGACTTTCAACATGGGTTCATGCCTAAAAGATCAACAGTAACTAATCTAATGGAGTTTACTCACAAAGTATCAGCAGCAATGGACAAAGGAAGTCAAGTTGATGTAATTTATACAGATTATGCGAAGGCATTCGATAAGGTAGATCATGATATCCTCTTAAATAAGTTAGCATATTATGGCTTCTCCTACAATTTGCTGAAGTTGTTCACCTCATATCTCAGTGAACGAAAACAGTTTGTTGCTTGCAATGGATGTGAATCCTATTCATACTATGCCCGATCAGGCGTCCCACAAGGTTCAAACCTAGGCCCTCTATTATTCTTACTGCTTATCAATGATCTTACAAGGTGTATTAAATATTCGAACGTTTTGTTATTCGCGGACGATGTCAACATTTTTAGAAATATTCAGACAGAGCAGGACTGTCAATTACTACAAGAAGATCTCAATAATGTGGCATCCTGGAGTAAATTAAATCGCTTGAACCTTAACATAAAGAAATGCTCAGTTATGAAGTTTACTAGAAACAAATTCCAGGTGATGTTTCGGTACCGGATATTGGATGCGTATCTCACTATTAACAATTCTATCAAAGACCTAGGAGTCCATTTTGATTCAAAGCTAACATTTTCATTGCACACTCATGAAATGGTAGCTAGTGCTTATAAAATGCTAGGCTTTATAAGAAGAAATTCTAAAGATTTCGTCAACCCAAAATGTATAAAATTATTGTTCAATTATTTTGTTAGAAGCTGATTAGAATATGCATCCAGCATCTGGAATCCCTGGTACTTGAACCACATTAGTGAAATTGAAATGGTTCAGAATAAATTCCTAAGATATCTGCAGTATAAAATGACGGGTATTTATCCGAAATATGATAGCTATGGAAATCTTCTAAGTTACCTGAATTATACATCTCTGGCTAACAGACGAAAAATTGCAATTCTTGTTTTTGTCTTCAAAGTATTCAATAACCTTTTGTATAGTCCGTATTTAATATCACAGTTTAATTTACGTGTCCCACCTCCATCAACTCGACCTAAGTTTATTACATTTTACTGCCCAAGAACTAGAACTGAACAGCATAAACATTCCCCAATAATAAGTGCTATTCAATTATACAATGAACATTCAATAGCAAACAACCTCGACGTATTCAGTTACACATATAGTTCCTTTGTTTCTGCCTGCTGTGCGATCACATGAACTCGTACATTCCACCTACCAATTACCTGCACAGTATTATTATATTTTCGTATTTAGTTGTAGAATTAATTTGCATTACAATCTCAGCATTATGTCTGTCAATTATACTATAATTTGATAGAATTGTGTAACCAAATGTACATGTGTTTCTTTTTATTAGGCATATGCCTGTTAGAAGCACAATAAATCCAAATAAATAAATAAATAAATAAATATGCATGTTTATAGCTAGTGTTCGATAATTCTGGACGCGTTTTAATTTTCCGTTTTTTCAGTCTGCGTACTGGCATAAAACGCATCCGCCTGCGTAGGGTTAATTCTGCTACATTCTATTTAAAAAAAAGTGAAACAGAAAGGGTGGGGGAAAGGAAAATAGGCAAAAGTATAAAGACAAAATGATTTCCAAACATATTACCAATACGAGAGTCGTCAGGCTTTGTTTTCTTCCTTCCTGCGATTCAATGATGAGTTCATCTACCTCAGGAATCGAGTCACCGGCTCAGATGGATCGGTCATGTCCAACGCATGAATGACGACAGACGAATCCTGTACAGCGAGCTCAGCACGGTCAGGAGACCTCTAGGAGCACCTCGGAAATGTTCCAAAGACCAGCTTAAGCAAACCGTTAGTTTACATTCTTCATGTTGAGAACGCCTCAAATCGAGGTGTGCACGTACTATTGAAAAGTAGATCAGTAAGCCTTCGGGGATGAGTCATCCTGAATCAAAGATGCAGTGTAGCGTCTCCTTGCCCCAAGAAGGCTCAAAGATCAGGAGGTTCGTCCACAGCGAGTTTGTACCACCCGGGACTGAGAGCAAGGATCTGGCACATAGTGCGCAAACTGCCTCCATCACCCTTCTTGGCTCCGACAGACTTATTTTTGTTTCTCCATTTGAAATCTCTCCTGGAAGGCCATTCTCAGAGAACATGATGACTTGAAAACAGCTTGTACAATGGCTTAAAACGAACCTCCTGAACAGGAAGCTTTCACAGCTTGGAAATCGCACTGGCTATGGTGTATCGACGCTGGAGGCAATTATTTTGAAGAATTTTATTGCATTATAGCGATACCTTTTTTATCAACTTGATGACATTACTTTCCAGACAGACCTTGTATGTTAAGCAGTATACTGTGCAGGAAGTATAGTCTGCACTGGTGGCGCTATCCCCCATTTCGTCCACACTCCCCCAGAGGTGGTACCTGTTGCATTTCTACATAAGACTGAAATTGACAATCCCTTTCATTTATTTAGGCTAAGTGATCTATGTAGATTTATAGTTTTCTCTCTATATAAAATGAATGTTACATGATGGTTTGTCTGTATATGTCTATGTCTCCTATCCGTTCATATACCATTCATCCCATTGCGATGCAATTTTGGTGAATCGTTGAGTACATTCCAGGGAATGTTTCGGGCGCAGTAAATCCAATAGGTAGCGCACGAGTAGATTCAACAAATGAGTGACAGCGCTCATATGCCATTCATCCGATTGCGATGAAACTTTGGTGAGTTGTTGTTCACGCTCCCTCGAATGTTTCTAAAATTAGTAAATCCATTTTACGATAGTTTAGAGGCAGTTAACGGAAATTGAAAAGAAATATTGTGTATCCTAAAGCACTTAAAGAAACAAAATACAACGCCAACACTTTCTTTGATTGGCATTGCAACACATGCCGGGTACAGCTTGTATTAACATAATTCTAACTATTTATAATGGGTGACGCTTTTTATTGTCTATGTTAACAACAAAGCTCTAGGAAAAAGAACCAAGAAGAAAGAACTATGAACAGTCAAAGAAAGAAAGAAAGAAAGAAAGAAAGAAAGGTGAAAGATATGACAACTTAAAATATGTGTTCGCAGTTGAAGCCAAGTTCTAATAATGTTCGTTGTTCCTAAATGTGCGTAGTTACTACACACTCTCCCCCTAATAAACTTTGACGGAGTCTAAGAAACTAC
Organism: Meconema thalassinum; assembly: GCA_946902985.2. Taxonomy (NCBI): domain Eukaryota; kingdom Metazoa; phylum Arthropoda; class Insecta; order Orthoptera; family Tettigoniidae; genus Meconema; species Meconema thalassinum. Next base: position 2,392,994 of record OX336392.1, on the reverse strand, counting down.
GAGGAATGTGAACCTTCCGTCCCGATTTGGTGAATTTCAATTTATCGCCGGGTAGAAGAATTGTGGCACTCGACTTATTTCTCAACTGATCCAGAAGAAGGTGACGAGGGTTGTTCTCTCAGTATGAAGGCTGGTTTCAGGCGCTCAATTGCGATTCGTTTAACCTTCCCGTTTATCTCAACATCGAAAAAAATCTCTGTTCGTTTCTTTATTGGCTGAGGTTGTAGTGATGCTATAGGATTTTGATACTGTACATGAAGATATGCGAAAACCGTTCTGTTTCCATGTTTAGACGTTGGAACTGGTTTAATTGAGCGGACTATGTTTTGCAACCGTCGTTCAAAGTCTTGTGAGATGTCGGAGGACTGAATTAGTAGTTCACCTGGAAGACGAAGGGTAGTTCCAAATACTAACTCAGCAGATGAGCAACCTAAATCTTCCTTGACTGCAGTGCGAATACCTAAGAGCACTTAAGGAAGAGATTTCACCCATGAATGTTTCTTAAGTAGATGACATTTGAGAGCTGCTTTCAAAGTTCTATGTTGACGCTCGATCAGTCCGTTGGATGATAGGCAGTTGTTGTGTTACTTTGAGAACCTAGGTACTTAGCCATGGTCTTGCATAGTTCACTTTCGAATTGTCGGCCTTGGTCCGTAGTGATGCGTGCTGGAATACAGAATCGTGAGAACCAGAAAGATGTTAAATTACTAGCAACAGTTTCAGCAGTTTGATCCTCTAATGATACAGCTTCCAACGAGAGAACCTGTCAACAATAGTTAAAAGATAACGAAATCTTCGGCAAGACTCTGAACTGCTTTAACCTCGGTGAGCTTCTTTTTGAACTCCAACGACCCCTCTAGGTGTGCCGACCGGACTGGAATTTGAAATTACACAGAATCAGCAACTCTGGAAGCTATAAAAGAGACAGGCGCACACACCTCGGGATGCTTGTAGTGCCAGAACTTTGGAGAGAGACTTCACGTCCGGCTGCCATCCTGGTGAGTGTAGTAGCGAGTATCATCCCTTACACACATTTCCACACTTACAACCCCTTGGCTTGTACTGTGACGCATCTATTGCACTAAAGCTGCTCTGAGAGCTATCAGTAACTCTTCCCAGAGGTAATCATTAAAATCACTACTATCTAGCACTGGTCTTGTAGATTATTTAACTAGCTAATTAGATCCTACCCCTAAAACCTTATCCAAGTAGGATCTGCATGTGTTAATTATGTAATTGTCTTAAGGCTCTAGCTGAATCGCCAGTTAGCGCTCGGCTCGAGAGCTCACGTCAGCGTGTTTGCTCAGCCGTCTCCAGTCTGCACGCGCTGTCTGCCAGTTGAGCAGCGCCGTAGTTCTTTAAGTTGCTATCCACTAGAACACACCCTTTCTCCATAAACACACCCCCGAGTTATCCCTTAAATGTGGACAAACGGGAAACTCTCCTTCCGAGCTACGTCCACGCCCCCCAGACAGCTCAATCTTACACAATCCACTCCGCACGAAATCCCAACATCCCCCAAACACCCCATTGTACAGGGCTCACACTAAGAACCCCTACAATTGGTGGAGGCGCCAAGTACCGCGACAGTGTCTTAAGGCATCGTAGCTCTGCGGGAGATCACGAATTATCTTTTATTAAGCCAAGCGAATTCCAGAAAAACCCCCAGGTCTGAAAAAAATTCAGAGTACATTATAGAGTAAATAGAGCAAGTACATTATTATTAATTATCCACCCCCCAGACAGATATAGGGTTTTGACAAGCACCCTTATACAGAAGTCAGCCATTTGCACCCCCCCCCCCCATAGAAAAACACGCTCATTCCACACAGTAGATAGGGACAATTTTATTATTTAATTAGCCGCCCACCCAGACCCCCAGCTCCATAGGAGGGGTATCACAGGTACTATTACATACACCAACCCCGTAGAGTAAGGGGAGATTGCATAAAGGCAGGGACGCAGTCCCCACAGCTTAGACAGCACGAATACATTCCCACATCCAATTATAAGGAGAGTATAGGGTACACGCAATACATAACACACCCCTATAGAGATTACACGCATCAACCACAGTACGAAATTCCCCTCCAAAAACAGCCAGGCGTACTTACAAAACTTATCAGCCCCACACAATGCTAGCACACTCCTTTAGATTGACAGAGCCTATATATATAGATACAAAATGGCATCTCTTTACCGCCTGCACATACTTAAGCGAGTTGATGCTTTTCAGAATTTGATAGCATGGCACAAATATCTGCGAGATAAACAGGCTTACCTGAATTAAGTGCAGGAGCTCATTTATGCCCAGTATATTAGGATTCTTGGGGCCTTTACACATAAAAAGGGACAGCAATACGTGACTAGAAGTCCAATCCTATCGATTAGGAAGCATTTCAATACCGCACACCGGAGCTTATATTTCCTCCACGAGGCCCTTTACAGGGAATATTCTGAGCTCAGGGAGGAGCACTTTCGAGTCAATACAGATAAAACTAAAGTCGCGGAACAGGCTAGGGACCTCACCCTGGACTATGGCGACGTTACCGGCAAACAATATCATGTTCGAGCTACTAGCAAACAAACTGGTGCAATTGCAAGGAGACATTGAGGAGATTACCTACAGGGTGGCCAATATGACCATCACTACACAGAATACCCCCACTAGGAAGGAGGTCGTCGTGGCCAACAAGTATATGCCACATGACATGGTCACATCCGTAATAGACGCACATGTTCCTACACTTAAGCCGCCACGTGCAATCATTCCGATCCCCACAGATATACTGCCCCCAAAGACATTATCGCCTACTCCGACGAGCAACACTGCTACGTCCCGCCGAACACCCACACAATTACACCGGCGAATCACATACACACCCCTGGAGGATCAAAAGAGCATAAAACCAAAAATCACCCTCCTACGAATACCCCAAACAGAGAACGGGAACCCTGAATGGCTTCCAGGGGCTAAGGCTACCATACTAATTTGAGGGCAACCGACGTACCACTTACAATAGAGATCCACTCATGGAGTAAAATTGTACGACATATACACACAATCCGTAGCTATTTTCCGATACCTAATTAGAAAAGGATTACGGGATATCAAACCCAGGATTCCAAGATCCCACAACAGGTATTACCGCATAGGGCACGCCATAGCCAACACATTTGTACACTTAGGTGAAAGGCAAGACATGTAGAGGTACGCTGCACAGTCACAAGAAGCGGCTACAAGTGCCTAGCAATCCCGATACGTCCCCATGGATATAGACGCCAGGGTACAGAAATCGCGATCGCCAAACACACCATGGCATCTAGTCAGTCCACACTCGAAACTAGGTGTCACTGTCTCATCCACATGACCCCATTGCACATAGGTACTTACTTTTCTTTTTTTTGTTATTCTGTCATAATTACTATACTGCATTCTTCAGTTTTATAAAAAGATGTATTTAAATCTGGTCAATCTTTCTTTGCCTCCCATCTACATAAACTCGCCCTAATTTATACATTTAATACCTGCCGCTTCTTTATCTTCATCTGAATATTTGTAAGGGCTTTCGGAAAATATTTCTGAGCTCAAAATCTTACTATTTCACTTTCTTCATCCATAAGCTCATTTAAATTTATTTGTAAATCCGAACTTTTATTCCAAAAATAAACAAAGTTATTTTATTTAAATCCTTCCGATTAATTAAATTCATCCACAAATTATTATTATTTTTCCACAAATTATTTCAATTCTTCCAATAAATTAGTATTATTATTATTATTACTCAAAAATATTTAGGCAACGACACGCACAAGCCATAGGCCTACACACATTTAGTAGCGACCGACTGCAGATTCAAATACATAGTCACAATAATGACGGAAAACTGCACGCTTTCACTCAAAACTCACCACGCGCGATTCCAACACGTCTACGATATCCAATAACAAATAGAGCGTCCAATAAAACAAAAACTTTCACATAATTTGCGCACAAATTGAAACAGTACACATAGTTATACATGCAGAAAGTACACGGAGCGGAGAATAACATTTATTCCCAGCTAGATTACAGATAGATCCCGTTATATTGCACACAGTTAGGGAAATACTTTTGCACCATAATTACATAATAATATGATTTTGTATGGTGAAGTTTATTTGGAGTCAAATAATAATGTGGTGATTTTAGTGTGCGTTTGGCGACACTTAAAGTTGTGGAGACCTAGGGGGTTATCCAAGAGGGCATTTGTTCCCATAATTGTGGGCACACAAGGATGTGCGTGTGTTATCAAAGAGCATGTGGGCTCAATTGTAAAAGAATTTTTTTTTCTGGGTCAACTCGAATTTCAAATAGTATGCCTAAATAATTGAAGAACATGAGTTAAGATTTGATGACCCTGACCGAGAAAAAATCTAATGAGAAGTGCAAATGCAATAAAATAAAATTAAAATAAATAATTAGTGAAATTATTATTTTTTGCTGGGAATAATAATAATAATAATAATGGAAATGAGCATATTAAATATTCACAATATGGAAGGGTGAGAAACTTGTTATAAATTAAGTGATGAGAAACTTGCTATAAATAAACTGATGAGAAATTTTGAAATTAATTAATTAATAATAATAATGTCGCCTCCGTAGCGTAGCGGTCAGCATGGTTAGCTGCTGCCCCGGAGGTCCTGGGTTTGATTCCCGGCTCTGCCACGAAATTTGAAAAGTGGTACCAGGACTGGAACGGGGTCTACTCAGCCTCGGGTGGCCCAAATTAGTAGAGGGGGTTCGATTCCCCCTCAGCCATCCTCGAAGTGGTTTTCCGTGGTTTCCCACTTCGTCTTCGGGCAAATGCCGGGATGGTACCTTCTTCAAGGCCACGGCCGCCTCCTTCCCTCTTCCTTGCCTATCCATACTAACCATCCCTTACCTTCCATCATGAGGCCCCTGTTCGCTTTGCAGGTGAGGCCGCCTGGGCGAGGTGCCAATCCCACCTCACCAGTTGTATCCCTTCCGATTCGATGTTCCCAGCTCTAGGACACTGCCCGTAGAGGCGGTAGTGGTGAGTTCCCTCGCTGAGTCCGTGGGTTTCACCAACCTGGAGGGTAAACGACTAAAAATAATAATAATAATAATAATAATAAAAATAATAATAATAATAATAATAATAATAATAATAATAAATTTTATGATTAACATATATTTTTTGTGTGAGATAATATGTAAATTTTCTGAATGATAGAACATTTTGGTGAAAGAGATAATGATTTAATCCACCGATAGTGGATAGCAACAATTTATATTGATAACAACAATTTTATTGTTAACATCAATTTTTGCTAACAATCATGACAGATGAATAAAATTTAAATTTTGATGACATTGAAACAAATGAATGTGATAAAAGAATAAGATTAATTTTTCAAAATATCATGAAAATTTTATAAACAATTCTTGTTTTGGAAATGTAAATCTTTACAAACAAATATTAAAATTCGACTTTATGTCATCCGAATATTGATATTGTTATTATGCTACAACGAAACAGTGATATAATAATTTTTCCAAATGATTCAAATTTTGGAACAACATCGAAATATTCATGTGATTTTTTTTGACATATTGAACAATCAAGTACAATTCCTCGAAAAGTGAACTACAAACATGTAAATAAAAGGGATCACTCGGAACTCTTTATTGAACAGTGATTACCCAGAGTAAATATTTGAACATTATTTTTTCGTTTGATATCAGAATGGTCAAATGAATTTTCTGATTATCAAGTCTGTGACTTTAGAATATAATTTTAGGGACTGTTGATTTCTCATGTGTGATGTATTTTATTTGTGTTGGAGGTTTTTGCCAGTCAATTAATATTTTTATCTATAAATAAATTGAGATTTTAGGAAATGTGCTACTTCCAAAATATTTTCTTTCCTTACCTTACATGTGAATCCCCCATCTAGCGGCGAGGATATGAACTGTGCCGGCTGCCGAGGCCTGACGCACTCCTCTGGGGCAATGAGTAAATGAATGACAGATGAAATGAAATGATAGTGGAGAGTGTTGCTGGAATGAAATTGTGACAGAAAAAAACGGAGTACCCGGAGAAAAACCTGTCTGCCCCCGTTTTGTCCAGCACAGATCTCACATGGAGTGACCGGGATTTGAACCACGGACCCAGCGGTGAGAGGCCGGCAAGCTGCCGCTTAAGCCACGGAGGCTTTATTCCATTCCTGACCCGGTCGGAGACTGGAAGCAGGCTGTGGATTTTCATTTTTTTTTCACCTTACATGTGAATTACCGAGATCAGGGATGCCAGATTAGACCCAAGTATTCACCTAGATAGACCCTGAGATATATGTTCTCGTGCTAATCTGATTTCGGTATTTTACAAAATGTGGTCTTTAGATTTCGGTCCAAACGGGCACAGTATTAATATGCGACATGCGTTACCGCACACGCATACTATAGGTATGAATACGGCGATTGTAACCATTATTTCCCCATCATCAGCGACCAACCATGGTACCAGATATTGCCCATGGGGCACGGTACACAAATCCCAAATAATATATTCTGTACCCTCACAGGTTACAAACATACTTCGTGAGATTAGTGACCTCAACCAATTGTTGAGGATCACACTGCTTCTAAATATACATGTGCACGTATACCGATACTGCGGTATGATATGAGAGATGGTATGACATTATATTTTACAGGCCCACGCTACAGTCGGCAAGCATGACTACATGCTCAATTACATTTCTTTCTTTCCCAACAGGTGACGATCTTGTATATAGTCCCTTGTATATATTTTTCCAACGCCCCAACACGCGCCAGTCGCAATCTCCTCTACACACAGAGCTTTCACACCCCAGCTCATACACTTTTTTCCCCCACACATTTCTCTACAATTCCAGATAATATCCGTACCACGGTGGTGGATACCTGTGGGATATTCACTCCCGATGGACGGGTCCCACGATGCACCTAACATGAGAGGTGAAATGCGGCAACGAGGTTCGTACCCACAGGTTGTAAGGGACGATCTTCCTTGCCAAGATGGAACGGTCTCCCACAGGGGACGATCCATGCAGGTACAATTTATTTATTATGGCCATAGCTTTAGATATTGGTTAAAATAGATTAAGATTTTAGCGCGCTTAAGATACTGTACACAGGTTCCTATTGTAAGGAATACCAAATGGGTATTAATCATCATGCGGCTATTACGTTAATATATATTGAGGCTACGGCTCAAGGAAATATCATGCGATTATGTCCACTATCATAAGGACGACACCATTGACAAAGATTTATGTACCAACACTCTTTCACTGTCAAACACCATGATTGTCACTGCCTCACATTGTTTTATATTTCCTTTCTGTTCTTCTAAATTACAACTTGTAAAAATGCCTTCTTTCTCCCCGAACAATAAACACATTTTTATCTTCCCCTAAATTACACACCAAGGCATTTGTTTCCCTTTCTCTATTCTATCACCCTTTCTGCTATTTTACATTTTATGCATTTCTATGTACAAATATATTTTGTCTACCCGAGAGCAGTTTTTCAACCCGTCCTTAATGAGCAGACGGAAGGTAAGTCACACCCTTAAAGATATTTTGTTCCTCTCGGGATAGTCACCCATTGTTTTTGTTTATGCTTTTGCTACACTTCCTTATGATGTTATATTTGAAAATGTTAATTCCCAGACGTGATGTTTTTATTGTTGTGTCACGTTTTACATTGTGATAATTGATATGTGCCCAGGGCACCAACATTGAGAAAAAGAAAGATATATGTGAAAAAGATATTGTCCCCCCCCCCACACCCTTACACGAGCTCGCTACACACGAACCAGGCAGCACCCACTTCGACCAACGCCAAATTTCTTCGCCCAGCAGCAAGTCACCGGTCCACACACCCACTCTCTTCAAACCCCCTATCTATCCATGACACACATTCTTCGAACACAGGACTCACCTACCCCGAGGTTATATGCATACATGCACCACACATCCCCACCGTCGCCTTCATCCCCAAAGACGACGCAACACAAGAAAAGAAGACAAGCAAAGAAGATAGAAGAGTTACAAGAAAGAAGATTTGCAAGCAAGAAGAAGATGTCTTATACCTACAAAACTACCCCTCAGTCTTAGTCCAGACATCGAGGACGATGACTAGCTCCGTCAGGGGAGTAGTTGTATCCGTATGGATATATCCCCCCATACACCACAACCCCAGGGGTGGAAATAACCATCATCCACTACCTTCAACTTTCGTATCCAAGTTTTCAAATATTTCATAAACTCATTTCATACAAGACTCTGAACTGCTTTAACCTCGGTGAGCTTCCTTCTGAACTCCAACGACCCCTCTAGGTGTGCCGAGGACTGGAATTTGCAATTACACAGAATCAGCAACTCTGGAAGCTATAAAAGAGACAGGCGCACACACCCCGGGACAATTGTAGTGCCAGAACTTTGGAGAGAGACTTCACGTCCGGCTGCCATCCTGGTGAGTGTAGTAGCGAGTATCATCCCTTACACACATTTCCACACTTATAACCCCTTGGCTTGTACTGTGACGCATCTATTGCACTAAAGCTGCTCTGAGAGCTATCAGTACCTTTTCCCAGAGGTAATCATTAAAATCACTACTATCTAGCACTGGTCTTGTAGATTATTTAACTAGCTAATTAGATCCTACCCATAAAACCTTATCCAAGTAGGATCTGCATGTGTTAATTATTTAATTGTCTTGCGGCTCTAGCTGATTATGTGGAGAACCACCCAAAGTTCGTCCGCATAAATGGGAGAACGCAACAGGCTCAAGACCTGGACCAAATAACTTCTGTGAGAGGAGTTTAGACTGAAAATGATTGGGCTGAGGGAATGCGACTGGTTCTTTCACTGCCTTACTGAACATTTGAGTAAACACAATGGTTTATTTCCGTTATAATTCATAAATAAATGGATAAACAAACTTTGATTTATAAGGTTAATTATGTTGGCCCACCTGAAGCAATTACAAAAGTTCATTGGGTTTGAATTATGTTGGCACAATCATGTGCTGCATACAACAGCATTATAGTTATTACACTTGCACTTGCTAGCAACCAACAATTAAAAGTAAGAATAATGTTAAAACAATAATAAAAATACACAAACTTAACTTTCAATGATGACTAGAACTTGCATGGAGACTGCCGTGTCCGACACTTCCTGGATTGAGCGGTCGAGACTTCTAATTTGAAGCACTAAAATTTATGATGACCAGCATCCGGTGAATAAAATAGTTAAAGCGATGTTCTTCTTCAGCGCTGTAACTTTGTTGATAGCCATTGATGTGATGTTTCTGTACTGCTTGACATCATGACATTTGTTGCCTGCGAGTCTGAGTAACTTTTGGCAGATGAAGTTAAGTTGCAAGCTGCACTCTCTCTAGGTGCAGAAGATTCCAATTGTAGCGTTGCGGGTTAGCTTCCACCATGAATGTAGCTAGGGCCTAGGCTGAGAATGCTCCATAGCAGAATGCAGCGTGCTGAAGAAGAAGCCCGTAGAATGTTGAAGAAAGGATTGGCAATGGAGGTCAAAACGCCGCCACTTAAATACTGATACCAGAGAACCATCTGGAAGCCTCTAGGCTGGCGAGCGATGATTGGCCGGGGCGTAGCTGACGTCAGCCTGGCCGGAAGGCAGGCAGCAAGGCTTTACACCTTGCAGTGAGTGAACGAAGGCTGGAGGAGCGTGACCTTATAGAACGCTAAGGCAAGGATCTTAGAAATAAAGCACTAACAATGAACAATATAAATTAACAGAAACAAGTACATAAGTGAATAGTGCTCGTTCGGTGGGCTCGGAAACTATGCATTTGACTAGCAAATGCGACAACACAAAACACGTGAAACATCACGAAAGTGATCATGCTCCGAGACCCCCGAAAGAAGACCAACAAAGAATCAGGCGGGAAAAACACATTTGTAGCAATGAAAAGGGTTGACACTAAGCCTTAATAGGCAAAATGGCAATCATGGACATCGGTCTTGTATACAGACCTTTGCTATTGAGAACATCAACAACTCTCACATGCTTATCACGGCCTAAATGACAGTGCATAACTCTACCTAAATTCCAGACGAGAGGGGGGCTAGGATCTCGTAGAAGAACCATGTCTTCCACTCGTACATCAGGCTGGAAAAGCCGCCACTTCTCCCTCCTGTTGAGAGAGCTGAGATATTCCAACTTCCAGCTACGCCAAAAGGAATTACGCAGAGAATCCAATTTTCTCCAAAAAAACAGTTAAACCGATATCGCAGCGTCGAACCAGTAAATGAGGTGTGGAGGCTAAAGAACAGCCAATTAAAAAATTGCTAGGCGTCAAAGAAAGAAGATCTCTAGGATCGTTGGACAAAGGCGTAAGCGGCCTAGAATTTACAGTGCCCTCAATCATAATAACGAGTGAATTGAATTCTTCATAGGAAAGGATGGCTGAACCAAGAGTTTTCTTCAGCTGTCTCTTTGTAAGCTTTATGCAAGATTCCCAACGACCACCAAAATGGGGGCATAAGGGGGGGGGGGAATACCATTTAAATCCCCTAGAAAAGGAGAAATTCGAAAATTGTTCTTTAGCAATGGCAGAGGTCAACGCTGTTTTCCAAAGATCAGAAGTAGTGACAAAAATGTTTGCGTTGTCTGAAAAAACGTCCGAGGGAACTCCCCTTCGGGCAGAAACCCTAGAAAAAGCTGCTAAAAAATAGGAAGTAGAGGCACTTGTTACCAACTCAAGATGAATGGCCCCGGTCACCATACACACAAATAACAAAAATATAGAGTTTACCTAACACCTTTCGTTTCGCTAAAGGGGAATTGATAAGCATAAGGACCTGCGTAATCAACACCCGTGAGGGCAAACGGTTTACAAGGTTGGGAACGAAAAGAGGGTAGATTTCCCATAATTTGAGTGACGGAACGGGGTTTTGCCTTAAAACAAGGTGTACATCTTCGAACAACTGAGGAAACTTCATGAACACCATTAATGAGCCAAAATTGCTCTCGAATTAAACAAAGTAAAGTGCGGGTACCTGCATGTAAGTGCTGGTAATGAAATTTCTTGATGATGAGAGTAGTAATAGGATGCCTAGAAGGAAGAATAATGGGATGTTTTTTTCTCATGCGGGAGATAAGAATTTTCTAGTCTGCCTCCCACTCTTATTAACCCGTTTTGATCCAAAAAGGGGGTGAGAAGTGCCAACCTACTAGACTTTGGTAGGCCTTTACCGCTTAAAAGCGTCTGGTACTCAAGAGCAAATTCTTCCCGTTGCATAAGAGACAAGATCTTACAAGTAGCAAATTTCAACTCTATATTGGTGAGGAAGGGTTGCGGTTTCACAGGCTGGTCAAGAAGAAGAAATTTCCAACGGAATAAATATGCTACAACCCGTATTAATTTGTTAAATGAAGAGTAACGATGAAAAAGACTAGTGGCAATAGAAGTTAGAAAAAGAGAAGCAGTAACAATGCAAGCATCAGGAACATCTTCGTCAAGAGGGTTAGATGAACGAGGCCAACAAGAACAATCCTGAGTGAGCCACGGCGGACCGTTCCAGTACAGCTTAAAGGATATTAATTTATTGGGCAAGCAGCCACGTGAAATTACATCAGCGGAGTTTTCCTTCCCCGGAACATGGTTCCATTGTTCAAAATGAGAAAACTCTTGTATTTTAGAAACTCGGTTAGCGACAAAAGTTGTCCAATGCGAAGAAGGTTTTGAAATCCAAGCTAGCACTATGGAAGAATCGCTCCAAAACCATGTGCTTGAAAATTTCAAATTTAAACTGCTTTTCAATTTATGGGCTGATTCCACAGCCATCATAGCGGAACATAATTCCAATCTAGGAAAAGATGCGGATTTAAGCGGAGCTATCCTTGAATTTGAACAAATTAAATTGAAAAATCTGGTTGAAGTATTTGAAGGGCGGCCTACTAAATAGGCGCAGCAACCGTATGCCTTTTCAGAACTGTCGGCAAATAGGTGTAAATCGAAATATTGATGTGAAGGATCAGTAATTAAAATACGGGGAATAGAAATTTGAGAAAGATCTAATAAACTATTGCGATATTTCAACCAATCATCCAAAAGGGGAGAGGGCACCTTTTCAACCCAACTGGTGGAGTTTGCCCCAGAGAACTCCAACTCATAGAGGGAGAACAGCAACAAGCATTAGCTTGGATTCAATATCATTAGGGCGGAGCAATAAGACTGAATTACGCGTTAATGTAAGGGGCTGAAGGATTTCACAATTAAACATACTTGGTAAAAAATATACAATTTATTAATATACTGTTTAAGTAAACAAAACATCAATTAATAACCACTGAAGAAAATACTTGAGCTTCTTATTAAAAAGTTCATGGCCAAGATCAACTTTGTCTTCTTAAAATAGAAGAGGCAATAAAAATGTTCTATAAATGAGTGCTAAGAAACTTATCTTATCTTGGGCGACACTTTAGTGGAGGGTATGTCCAGAGTGAATCATCCCTCAAGCGAAGAAATGTATACAAACAGAGTCACGTATGAACATTTGTCAGTCCCAGTAGGCAACCCACTCCACACATTTGAGAGGTATCACTGCTGTTGTTGTGCACTGGAGAGATTGGAGTATGTTTACAAACTTGGTTGGTCCTGGCTGACCACGGCGCGTAGCAACTACTGTTGACATTCCTTCCTTGTGTCTTTCCTCACTGCGAGATAGTGCACCATGAAGATTATTATTATTAGTCGTAGATGATGACTCTCCCTGCGGTACTTGAAAAGTCTTGGCGAGAATATTTGAAGTTTATTGGTCTCAGAGTGGTGACCAAAAAGCAGATTGTCACATGTTGATAGTAGAATGTTGGCCGTAGAGTAAGTCCGAAGAATAGCGGCCCAAAGTGGCCCGTAGAGTCGTGGCCGAAGAATGGATGAAGAATGGCACGTCACCCAGAAGATGACTCGAGGTTTTATAGCAGCGAAAACCCGCCGAGGAAGGCAGCTGACCAAAAACACCGCTGCTATTGGTTGGCCAAGGAAATGACGTCACGAGTTCGTGGCGACAGCAGGCAAGCAGCAGACAGGCTCAGTGTAGTCGTTGTAGTGATGTGTTGCGGAAGCCTTAAACACTAGGTGAGTAACTATAATATCTATGAATTAGGTGTTTAATAACAAGGCTATGCATATAGTTTAAGCAATTAATACATTTCCAAAGAAATAATTATCATTCGAGGATCTCGGTAACAAGAAACAAATTTGACCGACAAATGGGCCAAGCTAAACATTGAAAGTATCACGAAAAGTGATCATGCTCCGAGAACTCCGAATGAAAACAAACAAAAGGATTAGTCAAAACAAACATGGATAACAGACGAGGAGTAAACTAAGACTCGAAAGGCAAAACAGAGATAGCAGAGATAGGTCTAGTGTAAAGACCTTTATTAGTTAAAACATCAACAACTCTGACGCGTTTATCACGGCCAAAGTGGCAGTGAATAACTCTGCCTAGGTTCCACACGAGAGGCGGAGATGGGTCTCGAAGAAGAACCATGTCCCCCACTCGTACATCTGGTAGAGGAAGCCGCCAATTCTCACGCCTATTTAGCAAGCTGAGATATTCTAACTTCCATCGGCGCTAAAAAGAACAGCGCAAAGATTCTACTTTTCTCCAAAAGATAGGTAGGCTAGGATCACAGCGTCGAACCAGCAAAGGCGGAGTAGCAGCAAGCGAACAGCCAATCAGGAAGTGACTGGGTGTCAAAGGTAAAAGATCCTTAGGATCGTTTGAAAGAGGAGTCAGAGGTCTGGAATTTACGATACCTTTGACTTGAATAATTAAAGAGTTGAATTCCTCATAAGAAAGAATGGTAAGACCAAGAGTTTTCTTAAGCTGTCTTTTAGTAAGTTTTATACAGGTCTCCCATCGGCCCCCATGATGGGGAGCATTAGGCGGGGTGAAATGCCATTTGAACCCTGTAGAATAGGAAAAGTTGGAAATTTCTTCTTTAGCAGAAGGGGAGCTTAACACTTTTTTCCAGAGATCAGAAGCACTTACAAAAATGTTTGCATTATCTGAAAAGACGTCAGATAGAACACCCCTTCTAGCAGCAAATCTAGAAAAGGCGGCCAAAAAATAAGATACAGAAGCGTTCGTAACCAACTCGAGGTGGATGGCTCCCGTCACCATACATACAAATAACGAGATGTAAAGTTTACCTAAGAATTTGCGCTTAGATGAAGAGGGATTGGTCTGATATACGTAAGGACCGGCGTAATCAACCCCAGTAAGAGCGAAGGGCTTACTAGGTTCTGAACGAAATGGAGATAAATTACCCATAATCTGCGTGGCGGGGCGTGGTTTAACCTTAAAGCAAGGTATACACTTTTTGACAACAGAAGAAACCTCATGAACGCCATTAATGATCCAGTAGAGTTCATGAATTAGACAGAGCAAGGTGCGAGTGCCAGCATGAAGGTGTTTATAATGAAACTTTTTTATTATAAGTGTAGTGAACCGTTTTTATCAGGTTCATTATATTTTTTTCATATTATTATTATTATTATTATTATTATTATTATTATCATCATTTCCCTCATGTCGCATTATTGTGACATACGTTTCTCTGTCTTACCTACTGCGTTCAAACTTTGTAATTCTGCGTAAATGTTTCGTCAGATGGTGAAACTTTTCACCCCTACTGACACAGTTTTACCATTGGTTGAAGCATAACTTGTTGCTAAGCTTTGCTTCTCCCATTGGCCCCCTTTATGTTCTGGAGAGGGGATGTTTCTACGACTTATTTTTCTCGGAGCGCGTTACTGCTTTCCTTTAGAGAAGGTTGCTTCCTTCCAGTTTGAGCCGTCATGTAAGACGGACGTGTGTGCACCCAGAAAGCAACTAAAAGTAAGTACGATTCGGTCATTGAATTTATCTAACTTGAGATCATTTTAAATTTCTACTTATCCATTTTTTATTTTATTTTTATGTCTCCTTTGATTCACTTACTATTTCCCTTTCTTATGATAATGTGAATTCGATCCATGAACCCAAATCCCTTCGCCTTTGTTTACGTTAGTTCAGCGAAGCCTCTGTGTTTATTTGTCATCCCTACCTTTCATGTAATCAGTTTTATTTTTACTCAAATATCTCAGGTCTGAAATAAATGCTATTTTTTCTGCGAGGCTTTCTAGCGCTCTGTATTACGTCACAAATTGATGTGCACTCTTTCGAGGCATCTTTCATTTGATTGTCGTATCAGAGTTTGTATTTTTGGGTCAAGGTATCATTGGAGTAACGGAGCCATGTCTCATTTCGCCTCCAAGTTGATCCTTCCCTCTGTTTTAGGAAAGGTGTGTGAGCGATGGTCTTTGTGTTAGTCACTGTCCATTCGCCACGCCTTAATTCCTTTGTTTCTTCGTATGTCGTTATATTTAGACATTACTACCTCTACGTGAGCCTATATTTTCCTACAAAGCATATTTCTTATCTGATTGATTTTTCCTTTCATTTCCTGTCCCGGTAATGTCAATTAATTTAACGTAATGCTCATTTTCCTTTATTTTTATGTGTTAATTTTGTGTTGCTTCCTCTGGCTTCGTTATACTACGTAACTCCGTGTCATCCCCCCACCCCTGTTTCCTACATACGCACTCCTCCAATCCCTACCACTTTCACCCCCCCCCTCCCCCTACCCCATGATTTCACAACATCATGAGCGTCTGCGTTCTGTTTTTGACGCGGGCTTTTCTAGTCCAGGTCATCCTCGTAAGTAGAGGTGTTCTCTTATTCGACCCGTTCATACTCTCTACCTTTTTTTGTATTTTAAATTTTGATTATCGAGTCGCGCTTACGTTTTAGTTGCACATTGATTGTAGGTACATTTTAATTAATCTTGTTTCATCTTTGTTTGTGTTTAAGTCCATTTATGCACTTTTCTCTTGATATTGTTTTTGTGTACCCCTTTCTTAGGTACCATCTTTAATTTAATTTAATTTTGTTTGTTATTGAGTGACTTTAATTCAAGTCTACCTGTCATTTTGTGTTTAGATTTAATCCTTACTCTTATGCGCACTTTTTTAGTTTGCTTTAAATACATTAGTAAGTAGTTCACTTTGGTTTCGCCCTCTTTCATTTGTAATTTTAAGTTCCCTCATCTCTCGTTCGATTTCGTCGGTCTTGGCTTCGTACTGTAACGCAGTCACGACCTACACGCTTCTGGGTTTTTCGATCAATTAGATAAATTTAATTCCGCTTTTGATTTGTTTTAAACAATTCATTCGTTTCCTTTTTTGTAAAGTATCTTTCTTTCGATCCGGAATCTTGGGCCCAGCACGCATCGAAAGAGACATCCTTTCCCCGCTCCTTAGCGATCCTGTTTAAGTTGTTATTTTCGCTTCCAATGTAATCACCATGCCTCTGCTACTTTGTTTAACGTAAAAGCGCAAGCGGTGCAAATGGTATATCAGAGCGTGGTTTAGCGTGAAATCGTTACCTTTAAATTACCAAACTTATATTATTTTTGCAATTATTACAATGTTGTCTTTCTGAGTTTAAGATAACTGTACTGAATTGTTCCCCCATCCCCGAAGAAAGTGTGGAGTGTGAAAGCATTTCTCGAGTGAACAAGACATCCGAAGAATCTAGTTCCGAGGTGAAGAGTGCAACAAGTTAGTGAGTACTTCGCAACGCTGGAATTGGACGCATTACGGTATTGTGACCTTTATTTTACTAAGTTAAAGTGTTTTACTTTTCTCCTTGTCTATTGTCATGTCTATGTCAGAATTCCCACCCGTCAAAAAGGAGTTAAATTTTATGGGCTTTGAATCTTTAACAATGCCCACGCCACTATTGCAAGATACGACACAGGACCTGATAATGATAGACCCTCCCCTTTTAGATCGCTCCATCGACCCTGTTGGCACTGTTAATAGTGCTCGCCACAACGAAAATGTTGCATCAGTAGTGAGTAGGTGGGGTTTGACTTTTTCCGGAGAAAACAATACCTCATCAGTTTTTTGTTTTATCCAACGTGTGGAGGAATTGTGTCATTGTCACGATATTAATCCCGACAGTATTGTACGTTGCTTACTTATTCTTTTGTCTGGAAAAGCGCTGATGTGGCATCGCACTTCCCCAAATTTTTATAAGTCATGGGACGAATTTGTTGGGTGCATTAAGGACCGTTTCACGCCACAAGATTTCGATTTCGCTCTCAAACAAGAAATATACTCCCGTACTCAGGCTCCTGGGGAGATGATCGACGATTATGTAACCTCGGTCCGTCTGTTAGCAGCGAACCTCCCCCAACCCTTTCATCCCAGGGATCTGTTGGAAATTATATACAGGAATTTAAATTCCACTTATAAATACTCCATTCGGTGTACATCCGTTTTTTCCATCGAGGACATCATATCGCAAGGCCGTGAGTATGAATTAAATGCACGAGCCTGTTCGAACTATACTCCACCTCCAAGAGCCGATAATACGATTTTCCCCGAGTTAGCCTACTCCCCCCAGACAACACTGTCTAGCCCAGCTGTCGACCGAACAAAAGACGACACCTTACGGTTTAAGCCGTCTGCTCGCCGTGCTGAGTCCCTTTCTAGGAATTCTAACCCAAGCCCTTCTGTGGCTCGTAATTCTTCTCCTGTTTCCCGTGAAAGGACTACAAACACCCCAACAACAATCTCACGCAATGTTTCTTCTGGTCGCATAACTTGTTGGAACTGTAATGAACTTGGACATCATTTTAAAATGTGTTCTTTAAAACGCCGAAAATTCTGTTTTGGCTGTGGGATGAATGAGGTCACGACTCGTTCCTGTCCAAATTGTAATTCCAACCAGGAAAACTCATAGGGAGGTGTTCTGAGTTCGACTCCCGGAGCAGTCCTCCATCCAAACTTGACAATGCATCTAATTTTGATGTTGTGTTACAACCAGGAGTCTCAGTAAATTTCGATAATGTCTCGGCACCTGCTATTTTGGATACAGGCGCCACCAGAAGTTTCATCCACCGTTCAGTGGCAGATAGCATTCGATCTTCGCAAAAACACCCCATACAGAATAAATGTCAGTTCCTCTCTGCGGGATCGTCAGTTATCGACGTTGCCGAAACTATTTTATGTCGCATTAAAATTCACGGATTTTCTTGGAAACATGTTTTTCATGTGGTTAACAATCTCCCCACTCAATGTATTCTAGGAATTGACTTTATGCATAAAACGGGTATGCAGTTGGATTTTATTAACGATTCATTTTGTTTCAAATTTCGCTCAGATAAAATGTTCCCCTTTGAAGAATGTACTTCTAACTATGTTGATGTGTCTCCTGTATTTTCCGTACATCTTCCATTAACTTTGATGTCCGAGCAACGTGATACTCTGAACGATTTAGTTGAAGAATTTTCTGATGTCCTCACAGAAGATTTAGGTTCTGCTGTAAATCACGAATGCCACATTGACTTGAGCGACAATGTACCTGTTCGAAGTCCTCCATTTCCTTGTAATCCGCCCAAGCTCTTGGCCATGAAAAAGTATATCAATGATTTGCAAGATCGGGGAGTAGTAGTTCCTTCCAAATCAGCTTATGGGTCTCCTGCTTTCTTAATTCCCAAGAAAGAAGAGGGCGAGTACCGGCTAGTTGTAGACTACCGAAAATTGAACAAGAAGGTAGTCTTTGATAATTTCCCACTGCCTACTATTGAGAGTGCTTTTCAACATTTCCACGGGGCCAATGTGTATTCGATGATTGACCTAAATAGTGCCTATTATCAGATTCCTTTGGATGCTGAGAGTCGCGACTTCACTGCTTTTAACACCCCTTTCGGGTTATATAATTTCAAACGTCTTCCGATGGGTGTAGCTGTTGGTGCACAAGTCCTCAGTCGCGTGCTAGACGACATCTTGGGAGACCTGAAGTTCAATTTTGTATTTAATTATCTTGACGATTTAGTCGTATACAGCAGATCTTTTGAGGAGCATGTCGTTCATCTTAGGGAAGTTTTCTCCCGCCTCAGGAAGGCCGGCCTCACTATCAATCCAAAAAAGACCTCTTTGGGCTGTACTCAAATTAAATTTCTGGGTCACATTCTGTCAGCCGATGGTATCCGTGTCATACCCGAGCGCGCAGATTGCATTCAGCAGTTACCTGTACCCACCACAGTTAGGGCCTTGAGAAGAGTAATGGGTATGTTCACGTTCTATTCTCGTTTTATCAAAAACTTCTCTGACATTTCGGCGCCTCTAAATGCTCTCAAAAAGAAGAATGTGAAATTTGTGTGGGGGCCAGAACAGGACAAAGCTTTCAATGTTTTGAAAGAAGCCCTTATGTCAGCACCAGTACTGCACACGCCTGATTTCGAATCAGCTTTCTTTTTACATTGTGACGCCAGTGATTTGGCCATTTCTAGTGTTTTGAGCCAGCGTGTGGATGGAAAATTTGCACCAGTGGCCTTCGCGAGTCGTAAGTTAAATCAACATGAACGACGTTACTCAATTTTCGAGAAGGAAAGTCTTGCTGTGGTATTTGGATGTGAAAAATTCAGGACCTTTTTGGAACACCGTCACTTTACTGTTTTTACCGACAATGAGGCTTTGAAATGGAGCCTTTCTCACGTAAAAAAGCTTGGACGCATCAACAGGTGGATTTTGAGGTTGTCATCTTTTAAGTTTGATATCATCCACGTAAAAGGGAGCGAGAACCCGGTGGCTGACTGCCTGTCACGCATGTTTGAAGAGACCCCTAGGACTCCAATCGAGAGCGTTTCTATCAGTACACCACTTCAAGAAAATCTTTTCCTATTGCAACATTGTCCTTGGTCTTTTGTGGATATCCGGAAATTCCAGTCTGAGGATCCATTTTGCACTGACCTCCGTGCAAAAATTGCAAACAAAGATCCGGCAGTAAGCAACTTTTGTGTTCGAAATGATGTTATTGGCTATGTTCTTCCTAACTCTTCTAAATTTAGAATTTTTGCTCCATTAGCAGCACGTGATATGCTTTTGACATATTATCATGATTCTGCACTGGGAACTCATGCAGGGATGCAGCGCACTTTCCGTAAGATATCCGGTGAATTTTATTGGCCCTCAATTAAAGTAGATGCTTTTGCTCATGTCAGAAGATGTTTAACCTGCCAGCGTTCTAAACCTGCCCAGAACACTCGTGTAGGCTTCCACCAAGCTGGTATCGTCACTCGTCCCGGCGAACGCCTTTTCATTGATTACTTTGGTCCAGTCGTGAGATCAAAATCTGGCAATCAAGCCATTTTAACTGTCATTGATGGTTTTTCGAAGTTTGTTTGGTTATTCCCAGTAAAGAATATCACTTCTCAGACTACTATCCATTTCTTGTCTAGATATATATTTGGAGTTTTTGGTCCTCCCAAGTACCTTGTGTCAGATAACGCCTCTGTATTCCCTTCCAAAGCTTTTGAAACTATGGTATTTAACTGGGGCATCCAACATATTTTCTTGTCACCGTATCGACCGCAGGGAAATCACGTAGAGCGTTTCCACAAAAACTTGAAGGCTTGTATGTCCGCTTTTCACAATGCCGATCAAACCTCCTGGGATACGAACCTACAGTATTTCAGTCTCGGGTTCAATACCTCTTTCCATTCGTCCGTCCAAACTACTCCAGCTGAATTATTCCTTGGCCGAGCGCTCGTCGACCCCTTGCTGCTCAAATGGAATATTGAATATCTTTCCGAACCTTCTCGCACCACCTCTGTTGCTCAAAAATGGGCCATCGCTATCGGTCACCTCAAGAAGGCAAAAGCCAGAGTAGCGAAGCGCTACAACTTAGGCCGTCATGATGTTAAATTCCAAATTGGAGACAAAGTTTTGTGTCGTTTACATCCTTTGAGTGACGCTACCAAACAAATTTCCAGTAAGCTGTGCTTACGTTGGTCAACTCCCAAGACTATTTCACGATTTTTAAATCCTGTCTCAGTTGAGTTAGTGGACGATCACGATAATTCAGTGACTTCGGCCCACGTCACGCAGTTAAAAAGATTTGTCAAATGATCTTGTGAATTTCGCCTCGCTATAATGTTGTGTTTTTGTTTTCCTTTTATTCTAATTGGATACCCAAGCTCCTTAATAGCCAACCTAGCATGTGAGCCTATTCTGATCTTAATTCGTGTGCTTCCTTTTCATTTATTCCTGTGACAAGACAGGAGACACCCGTGGCCTTTTTCTCGTACGCGAGTGTGTCGTGAATACTTGACATCTCTGTCGAACTATATCTTTGCCTGAGGCCGTCAGCATATACCTGGTCGGTCACTATTTGCAAACCACCCCTACTCCTCTTTTGTACTGGTCCTCGGCTTAACTCCTATTGTTCGGCGACAGACAAGGACCCTTCAACACTTCCTGTTTGACCTTGTAGGAACTTTGTATTTATTTTAAATTTATTGATGTAATTGACTTTTTGTGTCATGGTTTTGAGATATCATGCACCTTTGTGTCATCTTGATCTTGATGTTTATTGTGAGGTCATGTATTTTGTTTGGTTTTAAATTGTCAAGTGTTCTTAGAATATCGTGTATTGTCTAGCAACCATCCAGACGGTTAGCGAGGAACTACAAGCAGCCTTTGTGTAACTGGGCTAACACAGCTGGGGGTCTTCTCGGAACTCGTTAACGGACCAGTCACCCTCCTCTGGGTCTATACATGGCTTTATTTTTCAGCAGCTGAAAAGGAGAGTACTTTCCCTTTCGAAGACATTATGACACTATTGCATATTCCTCGTTGACGCAACGAACGGTCCTATATACAGGGTGTCCCAATTGTATTTTTTTTAAATGTGATCACGATTTAACTTTGTCTGCCTTTTCTCATCAGAGGCTGGAGAGATTTGCAGTCTCGAGGTAACGTCCATCTTGAAGATTTCGACATCCGCATCATCATGAACTAACAAGAACAATGATCACCATTTAATATATGAACTCACTGTATTTCTTTTTGAACGCAGTACTTTTGACGTTAGTGGCTAGTGTTGACGAGCAATGGAGGGGGTACCACCTTCATTTCACGGTCAGATTAGTCAACTGTTCATTTTTTTTGTATTCTCCTAGAGGTCCTTAGTACCCATTTTTTTAGTATTCATTTTTTTCCCCTTTACAATTTTTTTGCCTCTCCATTTGTACGTAAAAAGAAATTTCCATGGCCGGGAAAATTCCTTTTTTTTTGGGGGAGCAGGGGAATTTTGAACCGTTTTTATCAGGTTCATTATTTTTTTCATATTATTATTATTATTATTATTATTATTATTATTATCATTTCCCTCATGTCGCATTATTGTGACATACGTTTCTCTGTCTTACCTACTGCGTTCAAACTTTGTAATTCTGCGTAAATGTTTCGTCAGATGGTGAAACTTTTCACCCCTACTGACACAGTTTTACCATTGGTTGAAGCATAACTTGTTGCTAAGCTTTGCTTCTCCCATTGGCCCCCTTTATGTTCTGGAGAGGGGATGTTTCTACGACTTATTTTTCTCGGAGCGCGTTACTGCTTTCCTTTAGAGAAGGTTGCTTCCTTCCAGTTTGAGCCGTCATGTAAGACGGACGTGTGTGCACCCAGAAAGCAACTAAAAGTAAGTACGATTCGGTCATTGAATTTATCTAACTTGAGATCATTTTAAATTTCTACTTATCCATTTTTTATTTTATTTTTATGTCTCCTTTGATTCACTTACTATTTCCCTTTCTTATGATAATGTGAATTCGATCCATGAACCCAAATCCCTTCGCCTTTGTTTACGTTAGTTCAGCGAAGCCTCTGTGTTTATTTGTCATCCCTACCTTTCATGTAATCAGTTTTATTTTTACTCAAATCTCTCAGGTCAGAAATAAATGCTATTTTTTCTGCGAGGCTTTCTAGCGCTCTGTATTACGTCACAAATTGATGTGCACTCTTTCGAGGCATCTTTCATTTGATTGTCGTATCAGAGTTTGTATTTTTGGGTCAAGGTATCATTGGAGTAACGGAGCCATGTCTCATTTCGCCTCCAAGTTGATCCTTCCCTCTGTTTTAGGAAAAGTGTGTGAGCGATGGTCTTTGTGTTAGTCACTGTCCATTCGCCACGCCTTAATTCCTTTGTTTCTTCGTATGTCGTTATATTTAGACATTACTACCTCTACGTGAGCCTATATTTTCCTACAAAGCATATTTCTTATCTGATTGATTTTTCCTTTCATTTCCTGTCCCGGTAATGTCAATTAATTTAACGTAATGCTCATTTTCCTTTATTTTTATGTGTTAATTTTGTGTTGCTTCCTCTGGCTTCGTTATACTACGTAACTCCGTGTCATCCCCCCACCCCTGTTTCCTACATACGCACTCCTCCAATCCCTACCACTTTCACCCCCCCCCCCTCCCCCTACCCCATGATTTCACAACATCATGAGCGTCTGCGTTCTGTTTTTGACGCGGGCTTTTCTAGTCCAGGTCATCCTCGTAAGTAGAGGTGTTCTCTTATTCGACCCGTTCATACTCTCTACCTTTTTTTGTATTTTAAATTTTGATTATCGAGTCGCGCTTACGTTTTAGTTGCACATTGATTGTAGGTACATTTTAATTAATCTTGTTTCATCTTTGTTTGTGTTTAAGTCCATTTATGCACTTTTCTCTTGATATTGTTTTTGTGTACCCCTTTCTTAGGTACCATCTTTAATTTAATTTAATTTTGTTTGTTATTGAGTGACTTTAATTCAAGTCTACCTTTCATTTTGTGTTTAGATTTAATCCTTACTCTTATGCGCACTTTTTTAGTTTGCTTTAAATACATTAGTAAGTAGTTCACTTTGGTTTCGCCCTCTTTCATTTGTAATTTTAAGTTCCCTCATCTCTCGTTCGATTTCGTCGGTCTTGGCTTCGTACTGTAACGCAGTCACGACCTACACGCTTCTGGGTTTTTCGATCAATTAGATAAATTTAATTCCGCTTTTGATTTGTTTTAAACAATTCATTCGTTTCCTTTTTTGTAAAGTATCTTTCTTTCGATCCGGAATCTTGGGCCCAGCACGCATCGAAAGAGACATCCTTTCCCCGCTCCTTAGCGATCCTGTTTAAGTTGTTATTTTCGCTTCCAATGTATTCACCATGCCTCTGCTACTTTGTTTAACGTAAAAGCGCAAGCGGTGCAGTAGTGATAGGATGCTTTGAAGGAAGGATGATGGGATGTTTTTTCCCATCCTCACAACTAGACATAGCTAATCTTCCACCCACACGTATTATGCCGTCCTGGTCTAGAAAAGGAGTGAGTGGTGAAAGCCTGCTAGACTTGGGTAAATCTTTACCACTTATAAGAGCTTGCTTTTCAGGAGCAAATACTTCCTGCTGAACAAGCAGCAAAATTTTGCGAGTAGCAAATTCTAACTCTACTCTGGTGAGAAAGGGTTGAGGCTTCAATGGTTGATCAAATACTAAATATTTCCACCGGAATATATAAGACACTACACGAATCAATTTATCAAATGAAGAGTATCTCTGAAAAATGCTAGTAGAAGTAGAAGTAAGATGCGACGTGACAGGGTCAGTGCGGGCATCAGGTACTTCTTCTGCAAATTGATTAGCTAAGCGAGGCCAGCAAGATGATTCCTGACTTAGCCAAGAAGGACCATTCCAGTACAGGTCTGAAGAAATCAATTTTTTAGGCGTGCAACCACGTGATATTATATCCGCGGGGTTTTCACGGCTAGGAACATGTCTCCATTGTTCAGAATGAGAAACTTCATGAATCTTAGAAACGCGATTTGCCACAAAGGTATTCCAATGAGAAGAAGGCTTGGAAATCCAAGCTAGTACAATAGAAGAATCGCTCCAAAAAATGTGCGGGGAAATTTTAACTTTAAACTGACATTTAGTTTAGTAGCTAATTCTGTTGCCAATAAAGCAGAGCATAATTCTAATCTCGGCAATGATACCGTTTTGAGTGGAGTAACTTTTGATTTAGCGCACACTAAATTAGAAAATCCATGGAAAGTGGCTGAGGAACGTCCTACTATGTATGCACAGCAGCCATAAGCCCGTTCTGAACTATCAGAAAATACATGCAGGTCATACTGCTGGCATAAGGGATTAGAAATTAAAAGGCGGGGTATAGAAACCTTGGAGAGATCCAGCAAACTACTGCGATACTCTAACCATTCTTCTAAAAGAGGAAAGGGGAGATTTTCATCCCAGTCAGATCTTAATGACCAAAGCTTTTGCAGGAAAATTTTTGCAACAATAACTATAGGAGCAATATATTGCAAAGGGTCAAAGATCTTTGCGATTTTTGAGAGAACTTGTCTCTTAGTTACTGGGGGAGTTTCTGACAAATGTACCTGATAAGGGAAGGTATCAGAAGAAGGACACCAAAAACACCCAATGCTTTTACGGCTGCTTCATCAGTAGGAATAGCAACAAATTCATCAACTGGGACCTCTGATGAAAATTTTGATATAAATTCAGTAGAATTTGAAGTCCATTTATGGAGCGAAAAACCACCTCCTAGGAGCAGGGATTTCAAATCTTCGCACACAAGGAGTGCTTCAGAAATATTAGGGAAAGAATACAAGAAATCGTCAACATAAAATGCCGTTTTTAATGCCTCAGAGGCCAAAGGATGATACAGATGACCATCTTGCTCGGCTAACATGTGGAGAGACTGAATCGCAAGAAAGGCTGAAGGCTTCAGGCCATATGTCACAGTCTTCAATCTAAATATCTTTATGGGTTTGGAACTCTCATCGCGCCACAATATTCTTTGCTGATCTTGCTGCTCAGAATTTACGAGAATCTGCCGGTACATCTGCTTCATATCTGAGATTACAGCAATAGGAAACCGTCGAAAATTAAGCAAGACAGAGGTGAGATCTGTTTGAATAGCGGGACCACATTGCAAGGTATCATTTAAAGAGACTCCATTGGAATCTGGTGATGAGCCATTAAAAACTACTCTTATATTGTCTTGTGTTGAAGAATTTTTCCATACCTGGTGATGATTTAGATAAACTATTTCCTTAAAAGGGTGGCCAATTTCTTCTGATTTAAAAATTACCTCCATGTGATTGGATGATTCGTATTCCTCCATAAAGGAAGCATACTGAGTTTTAACAGAAGCATCTCGTTTGAACCGATTTTCAATAGCAAATAGTGCCCTGAGTGCTCTGGAATGCGAGCCCGTAATGGCGGGAGGATTAGGAATACGTGGAAGAGTTACTATAAATCTGCCTTCAGCAGTACGAACAGTGGTTTCCTTGTATAACTTTTCACAAATTTCGTTAGAAGAAGAAGAAGTAGCCTGAACATTTTCAAGATCCCAGAACTTGGTCAGCTCTTGACTCAAATCGGCACCATCAAAATAACAATTCGATACAGTTTGAATAGGATTACGGTATATTTGACCAGTAGCGATCCAACCAAAATCAGTTTCGCGGAAGAAAACATTAGGAGCAATTTTTACTTTATTGGAATGAAGACATTGCCAAAATACGCTTGAGCTGAAAAGAAGCTCTACGGGCGAAGCACTGTTGAAATGAGGGTCAGCTAGCTGGACAAAATTCGGGATATTCCAACTTTGAATAGGATAAGAAGTGCCGGGAATATTGTTGCCTATTGACTTGATAATCATACAATCTAATTGCAACTGCGTACCAAGATTATTCGAGTCCTTCAGTTCCACTTTAGCAAAGCTTAAGGATTGCGATTTAGAGCAGTTTATTCCTGTAACCTCTATTGAGGTAGGATGTTTTGGGAGGCCTAACTTTTGTACCAAAGATTCACTAATAAAATTGTTAGTAGCGGCATTGTCTAATAATCCCCTGACAGATACCCATTTCCCGTAAGCATTTTTCAATAGAACCTGCACGGTAGATAATAAAACCTGGACTTTGCCAAGCAAGGTAGAACTTTGAGCATACGACTGCGCACTATTTTGAGAGGTCTCAGAATTAGACTTGGTATTGGGACTGCTTGGTCCTGATAACCGTGATCTTTCATGTCTGTGCAAAAGGGAATGGTGTCTAGCCTTACAATGAAAGCATAAACGTTGTGAACGGCAATTGTTTAACATATTCGTTCCTGACAAACAGTTAAAACAATGTTTTTTATTCGTAATTAACTTTCGTCTTTCATCTACTGATAAAGATTTAAATTCATCCCAATTGTATAAATTATGCGATTGCTGACACAGACCGCACGTTTGCATTTGGTTAGGTGACCGAGCATCAACAGGCAGAGCATGTGGTCTTAAAATTCTTTGATTAGAACTGTTAACCTTCTCTTTTGAGAAGGCTTTTTAATTTGAAATACTAGATTTTTGATTAGCTATGGCGGAAAAGACTTGGCTTCTAGCCTTCAAAAAGTTAATAATTGCCTCATAAGTGCATTGCAAATGCTGGGAAAGTTCTGTTTCCCAGGTTTTTAATGTACTTGCATCCAATCTTGCAGAAATGAGGTGAACTAGAAATAAATCCCAGTGATTTACAGGTTGGTTTAAATTGGACAATGCTCTGACGTGCAGTTCTGCAGTGTCAATCAACTTACGAAGTGATAAGCTGTTGTCTGCTTGCACGTTAGGTAACTCGAATAAGCTTTGTATATGGCGTTGAATGGATAAACGAATGTTCCCATATCTATCCTTAAGAAGATTCAGAGCAACTTCATAATTATCACTGGTCAAAGAAAGTGCTTGAATCAGGTTAAGTGCGTTGCCTTGAACTGCCAGACGCAAGTAGTGAAATTTTTGAATTACTGGGATAGAAGTATTCTCATTACTAAAGAATTAAATGATTCAAAAAATGGCTCCCATTCTATGTCCTTACCAGTGAATTTGGGTATTTCTAATTTGGGTAATATAATGCGTGAAGAAGAAGTAGAAGATGCTGCAGAAGTTTGATCTTCTTGTTTTTCTTTTAATGTTAAAGCCCTAATAAGCTGTTTAGCTTCAGCAAATCCCTGATAGTATAATTTTTCACTTTGCTGGTCCGGGTGCTGAGTTTCTATACTGCATTGTATCTCATCATATTTCTCAAAGGCTTGTTCATAATTCTTAAGCCTCTGCGAAATTATGTCAAGATTACGCTCTTGGGGTTCAAGCTCCGTTAAAAAAGTACGAAACCGTGTGAGCTTGCCCTTACAAGAGGCTCTGGCGTTGCTGAGTTTTTCATCAAGGTTAGGCATGTTAAAAGTTGTTTGTTACTCACGTCAATATTGTGACTTCAAGTACTGGAAGCCTGAGGATGACAGCTTGCTAGGTAGTAAGGTTTAGTCTGATGCGGAAGAAACTGGCTTAGCTTACGTTTCTCTCCTCCTCTGCTGAACATGCGCCTCAGGCTGAAACTTACAATTTGAATTAGTCTTGAAACACAATAAAAAATAATTGTTAATGTTTAATGTGAAATCCAAGATATGAAACTTGTAACATTCCCAGGGTGCAACAGATATATTTCCCGGGGGTGAGGCACCATAGATATGGTGGAGTTTGCCCCAGAGAACTCCAACTCATAGAGGGAGAACAGCAACAAGCATTAGCTTGGATTCAATATCATTAGGGTGGAGCAATAAGACTGAATTATGCGTTAATGTAAGGGGCTGAAGGATTTCACAATTAAACATACTAGGTAAAAATATACAATATATTAATATACTGTTTAAGTAAACAAAACATCAATTAATAACCACTGAAGAAAATACTTGAGCTTCTTATTAAAAAGTTCATGGCCAAGATCAACTTTGTCTTCTTAAAATAGAAGAGGCAATAAGAATGTTCTATAAATGAGTGCTAAGAAACTTATCTTATCTTGGGCGACACTTTAGTGGAGGGTATGTCCGGAGTGAATCATCCCTCAAGCGAAGAAATGTATACAAACACAGTCACTTATGAACATTTGTCAGTCCCAGTAGACAACCCACTCCACACATTTGAGAGGTATCACTGCTGTTGTTGTGCACTGGAGAGATTGGAGTATGTTTACAAACTTGGTTGGTCCTGGCTGACCACGGCGCGTAGCAACTACTGTTGACATTCCTTCCTTGTGTCTTTCCTCACTGCGAGATAGTGCACCATGAAGATTATTATTATTAGTCGTAGATGATGACTCTCACTGCGGTACTTGAAAAGTCTTGGCGAGAATATTTGAAGTTTATTGGTCTCAGAGTGGTGACCAAAAAGCAGATTGTCACATGTTGACAGTAGAATGTTGGCCGTAGAGTAAGTCCGAAGAATAGTGTCCCAAAGTGGCCCGTAGAGTCGTGGCCGAAGAATGGATGAAGAGTGGCACGTCACCCAGAAGATGACTCGAGGTTTTATAGTGGCGAAAACCCGCCGAGGAAGGCAGCTGACCAAAAACACCGCTGCTATTGGTTGGCCAAGGAAATGACGTCACGAGCTCGTGGCAACAGCAGGCAAGCAGCAGACAGGCTCAGTGTAGTCGTTGTAGTGATGTGTTGCGGAAGCCTTAAACACTAGGTGAGTAACTATAATATCTATGAATTAGGTGATTAATAACAAGGTTATGCATATAGTTTAAGCAATTAATATATTTCCAAAGAAATAATTATCATTCGGGGATCTCGGTAACAAGAAACAAATTTGACCGACAAATGGGCCAAGCTAAACACTGAAAGTATCACGAAAAGTGATCACCAACCAATCTTCAACAACCAGAGTCTCAGCAAGAAAATGTTCGTAGTAATAACCACAGGGGCAATGTACTGCAAGGGATCGAAAACCTTCGCTATTTCCGATAATACTTGCCTTTTTGTTTGAGGATGCAACTCAGATAAGTACACCTGATTTGAAAAGGTGTCTGAAACCGGAGACCAAAAAACACCCAAGGCTTTAATGGCCGATTCTTCGGTAGGAAGTGCAACACATTTTACAACAGGAGTTTTTTGAGAAAAATTAGATAAGGATTCAGTTGAATTCGAGTTCCACTTATGAAGTGTAAACCCACCACCTGAAGTAAGGGATTTTAAATCTTCACAGACACGAAGTGCATCATACGTGCTAGGGAAAGAATAGAGAATATCATCTATATAGAATGCGGTTTTTAATACCTCGGAGGCAAGAGGATGAAAAAGATGACCATCTTCTTCGGCCAACATACGAAGAGAACGGACTTCGAGAAAAGCAGAGGGCTACAGTTCGTAAACGAAATATTTTTATATGTTTTGAATTGTCATCCCTCCACCAAATTCTTTGCAAATCACGTTGTTCCGAATTTACTAGGATTTGCCTGTACATTTGTTTAATGTCAGCAAGGAAAGCAATGGGAAAAAGCCGAAAATTAAGTAAGACTGACGTGAGATCTGTTTGAATAGCAGGTCCAGAATGCAAAGTGTCATTAAGATAAACGCCATTAGCATCTGGAGATGAACCATTAAAAACCACTCTTATCTTTTCTCGGGTGGAAGGATTCTTTCATACCGGATGATGATTAAGGTAAACTATTTCTTTAGGAGAATTAGTAATTTCTTCAGATTTGGGGACTACTTCCATATGATTCAATGACTCGTACTCTTCCATAAAAGAAGTATACTGAGCCTTTAAGAAAACATCTTTTGGGTAGATTATTGGCTGAGGAATAACCTAACCACCAAGGGAAGATGATAAAGAAATGGAGGTGGGTTTCGGACTGGAGAAAAAGGATGGAAAAATAGGAGGAGAGTCCCACAAAAGTTATAAATTTAACTTTAAATGCACTCAAAGGCGGTTGCCACTGCAAATCCTCTATCTGATACCTAAAGTGGGTAAGGACCTGGTCGAAGCTAACGGGAAACGCAGCTAGGACTTGGGCGGTTTGCAAGAGAATGGCTTTAGCGTATTCCCTCTCAAGCATGCATATGCCTACTATGGGGAAGGGTGATGGTCTGGCAAGACAGAGAGTAACAGACTTATTGTATGTCTGTTCAAAGGAATTAGTTTTTGAACAAGTGATTCGAAGAATGCCAATAATTTGAATTGGTTTTGATATTTCCAGGTTTCGAAGTTGTAGAGTTCCTAAAAAAGCGACTAAGTGCTTCCAAGAAGGATAGTGATAAAAGAATTATACTTTGGGGAAAAATTTTGGTAAGTGCACCAATAGTTTCATTTGGAAATGGCTAAGCTTTTACCCAGCAAGGAGCCGACTAAAAGTTTAGGCAAAGAGAAACACTTAAATTTTGAAAAACCAACCATAAGAATTGGAGAGAATCTTCACAAGCAGGAAGCTGGCGTAGCGAGCTATGCTTGCCTTACTGGCCAGTTAGAATTAGCTATTAAAACTAAGAGAGACTTTACCAAGATAACCACTAAGAGTTCTTGCTCAAATGCAACAAGTGGTGAAAGCCCTATCACGAGATGTATTTGCAATAACGAGGGCATGAACCCAGGAAGAGTCAGGGAAGACAGGATCTTGCCTAACCGTTGTATTAGAGAAATGATGAGTCAAAAAAGGAACTTGACTTTATTTTAACAGTGCAAAAGAGCGTAATGAATTTAACAAATAGGTAGTAGTTTTTGACAAATATATAATTTAGATTTTATAACAGATGGGGTAACAGACCTCGGAAAAAACATCTTAAGTTTGCGCCAGGCAATTAACAATTCTATTGGTTTCAAACCTTTATATGTTTTAAAATCTTCGCAAGATTTTAAAATAGAAAAGATAAAGTACAAAGGTGTAAAGACAATTAAAGTGATTAAAGTTAGACAGTAAATCGAGTACAAGGAGTGTACTTTAAGAAATTTCGAAGAGAATATTCTAGAAAGAGTAACAACTTCGAAAATAACAATAACAAAAAGCAGGAAGAATAAAAGAGAAGTTCCTATAACTTCTTATATTTATACTGGATTACTTTTAGTAGTTACACAATAGGACAGGTCACTTACTGTGAAAACTGAAGAAAAAGTCAAAAGGAAGGTTCTAGACTTCCTATGTTTAAGTAGGATTCACGAGACAAATGGGGCAAGTTTCCCTTTCGTGAAACCTAGAAATAACTCACTTATGAGTTGAAAGAATTGTATTCCCAAATTAGAAGGGAGAAACAAGATAATTAGAAACGTGTACAAGACACGTAGTTATGCAGAAGTTAATTAATTACATGTAAGCAAAAGTGGGAGGGCACGTCTTTAGAGTGACACTTCATTGAAAAAGACCCAAAGTAACAATTTTATTATGGTTTGTTAGTAAGAGGTTTAGGAAAGATCAACTGGGATGGAAGGTAAATATTCATGGCCGTATTTATAATAATCGGACGAGCGCGACGCGGAACAAATACTGAAAGAACACTGTTTTTCACTATAGTCTGTTGAAATGGATGAAAAGTTCACTGTAGTAGCACGAAAGTTGATGGCAAAGAAAGTTATTGCAATTATGGAAAATGACTAGTTACACTGGATAGGCGAGAGTCTATTGCTTGAGAAGGTTGTAGATTACAGTCAAATGCGCCAGAGAAAGTTCCAACGGTGGAAGAAAATTTAGCTATTGCAGTAATTTATAAGGAAGATTCCTTAATATAAAATAGTATCCCCACATGTGAGTGGAAAACACATGACGGCGCGAATGGTAGATAGAGTGCAGAATCTGGAAGGTTCCAGAACGATCCTAATAGAAGAATAGGGCCAAAGTTATTCCAGCGGTGGAACGAGCTTAATACTTTACAGACAGTGGGTAATCAATAATATCCCACGTTGTGAGAAGATCTCTCATTTAATAAGCATCAGAAATGCAGCTTTTACAAAGATTGGCTTAGACAGACAAAGCTCAATATGGAAAATCCCGCGAAGGATGATTATTGCCACAAATAAGTAATCTCACACTGCTATAAATGATTATTAAAAGCATGTAGTTGTTAAAAGACGATGAGAATGAGGTTAAAACTTGAAGTCTGTACTTAACTTTGCTTCATGGCGATGATAAAGTTCCCTTTGACGATTAAAGTTCCAACATGGCGTGGAATCTAAAGAATGCCTCTTTAGTACAGGAGGCTGGCTCTAGTTGAGCCTTGACTGACTAAGTCGAGTGCCGACGTACGAGTGAGACCCACTCAGCGAAGCGCAGAGGGACCAGGAAAGGGAAAAGAGTGGGGGTAGGAGACAAAAGGAGAACATGTAAGCATAACCAACATTGAAAAATTAATTTCTCTTGATGAGATGGTCTTCAAAGAATTGATAGTAGACGACACTATCGCAGCCTGGTGGGTGAAAAAGTAGACGAAGTTCTCTTGATCACGGAGATGATAGCTGGCGATGGCGACGAGATCTGGTGGCCAGATGGATAAGGAAGTCAACTTGTACAGGGAAGAATTGAGGAACTTCAGATATTCGCTGCTAGATGACGCTAGGTGGGTCACGGAAGATATATATCTAGAGCAGACTCACAAGTAACATAAGAGACATGATCACCAAAGAGAAACTAGAAGATCACTGTTGGTGTTTGAGAAAAAGGAAGGAATGAACAAGCAAAGAGCATTACAAAATATACTCTATCTTACCGTGCATTCCAAGAATACACCAAGCTGGGAGGGGAAAACCCCAAAAGAGAGCAGGACAAACAATTAAACATATAAAGGTAATGGAGCAATTAAAGACAGTGGTATTGTGATCTGACCGTTAGTGGTCAAGATTCTGGCCACCCTGACTCTCCCATCCCTTCCAGGATAACACTCGGTCACTCTACCAGAAATCCAGACCAGGGGAGGAGAAACATCCCTAACCAGGACCAAGTCCCCCACTTTGATGTCGGGACTGGAAAGAAACCACTTCTGTCTCCGTTGCAAGGAAGTTAAATATTCCGAGTTCCACCTCTTCCAGAAAGAATTGCGAAGGGCTTCAAGTTTACGCCAAACATTAGTTAATTAGAGTCCCTGTAAGAGCTGGAAAGGGGAGGAGGGGCAGAAAGAGAAGTGCCTATAAGGAAGTGACCAGGTGTGAGTGGAAGCAAGACATCAGGGTCATTGGTAAGCGGAGTTAAAGGGCGAGTATTAACAACACCTTCAATCAGAACGGAGAGTGAATTAAATTCTTCATAAGTCAGAATGCGATTACCTAAAACCTTTCTTAAATGACGTTTAGTGAGCTTTACGCAGGATTCCCACCTACCACCGTGATGAGGAGAGTAGGGAGGTATAAAACGCCATTTGAAACCCTTTGAGTAGGAAAAATTAGAAATTTGTTCCATGGCAGGAGAAGATGTGAGAGCTTTCTTCCACAGGGAAGCTGCGCCTTGAAAGGTGGAAGCGTTATCAGAGAACATCTCTGAAGGAACACCACGCCGAGCAGCGAAGCGAGAGACAGCTGATAAAAAGTAAGAAGTAGAGGCATTCGTTACTAGTTCCAAGTGGATCGCGCCAGTAACCATGCAAACAAAGAGAGAAACATAGAGCTTACCAAACAATTTGCGTTTAGCTTCAGGGGAATTTCGCTGATATTGGAACGGACCCATATAGTCCACACCAGTTAAAGCAAAAGGACGTATAGGAGAAGAGCGAAAGGAGGGCAGATCGCTCATTAATTGAGTATTGACTTTAGGTTTCGCTTTGAAGCAAGGAATGCACTTGTGAATTACAGAGGAAACTTCATGAATTCAATTTATAATCCAGTACTTTTCCCTTAAGAGGCAAAGCAGAGTGCGGGTACCAACATGCAGATTGCGATAATGAAAGTCACGTATAATTAAGGAAGTTACGTGATGTTTGGAAGGCAAAATAACGGGATGCTTTTTGTCCTCAGAGAACAAAGATTGCGAGAGCCTACAACCTACCCTGAGTAACCCATTGTCATCAAGGAAAGGGGCCAAAGCACGAAGACGACTGGATTTGGGAAGATCCCTTTTAGAAGAAAGTAAAGAGAATTCAGAAGAAAAGGCTTCTTGCTGTGTCAGTTGTAAAATCTTATTAGTAGCGAGATTCAGTTCATGATTAGTAAGGTGTGGTTTGGGGAGAAGAGGTTGGTCAACCACAAGATATTTCCATCTAAGAAGATAGGCGACAATTCGAATTAATTTGTGAAAGGAAGAATAACGGGACAACAAGGGATGAGAAACGTTGGAAACAAGACACGAAGCAGTAGATAAAGATACTTTAGCGTCAGGCAAGTTGGATTTTGTAGCTGGAGGTTTGAAGGCCAAGAGGAAGAGTCTTCGATTAGCCACGAGGGCCCATGCCAGTACAACTGGGAAGCTGCCAATTGAGAGGGTAAACATCCACGAGAGGGTTATCAGCACTGGTCACATGCCTCCATTGACATCCTGAAGAAAGAGTTTGAATCTTGGAAACCCTGTTTGCAACAAAAGTTTGCCAGTGAGAGGGGTTCTTGGCGATCCAAGAAAGGGTGATCATGGAATCGCTCCAGAGATAGATTTGCGAGAATTCGACTTTTAAAACTTCCCGTAATTTTTTAACAAGTTCTGCAGCCATGAGTGCAGCACACAATTCAAGCATAGGCAAAGTGATAGTTTTAAGAGGAGCTACCTTCGATTTGGCACAAACAAGGTTGGAAACTGAAGATCCATTTAATGAACGGCGATAAACTAAATATGCGCAGCAACCATAAGCTTTTTCGGAACTGTCCGCGAAAACATGAAGGAAAAAAGATGCATTAGAATGAGCGTTAATTAAATTCCTGGGAATTTCAATAAGGGAAAGATCAAGCAAATTGCTGCTAAAAGAGAGCCATCTGTTAAGAAAAGAAAGGGGAACAGTGTCGTCCCAATCACATTTGAGCGACCACAGCTCTTGCATGAAAAGTTTGGCTATAACGATAACTGGGGCAAGAAATTGAAGCGGATCAAAAATTTTTGCAATTTCAGAGATAATTTGTCTTTTTGTGTTGGGGAGCTCTTCTGCGAGCGAAACTTTATAGATGAGAGTGTCAGTGCTGGTGCACCAATGAAATCCAAGAGTTTTTATGGATTCGGAGTTTCCACAAATTTCGACAGAGGAGGGATCAACGTCTTCAATAGGAAACTGGGCGAGAAACTCATGGGAGTTGGAATTCCACTTATGAAGTGGGAAACCTCCATTCTTTAGCAATGCCTGAAGTTCTAATGACACAAAAGAAGCTTCCTCCAGAGTGGGGAAGGACTGCAAATAATCGTCAACATAGAATGACGTAGTTAGTGCTTCAGAAGCTTTAGAATCAAATAAATGACCATCTTGAGAGGCTAGCAAGTGTAGGGATCGGATGGCAAGGAAAGCGGAAGGTTTTAAGCCATAAGTTACCGTTTTTAAACGAAATACCATAATGGGCTTACTGATTTCATCGCGCCACAAGATTCTTTGGAGATCTCGTTGTTCAGGCTGAATTAAAACTTGACGGTACATCTGTTTTATATCCGCTATAACAGCTATGGGAAATAATCGAAAGTTTAAGAGTATAGCAGATAGATCTGACTGAATAGCAGGACCAGAGTAAAGAGTATCGTTAAGGCTGTTGCCATTAACGTCGGGTGATGAACCATTGAAAACAACTCGGATTTTATCCTTTACAAGAGGGTTTTTCCACACGGGATGATGATTTAAGAAAACCGTTTCAGTTGGGGGGGGGGGGGGGGGGGTGCAATACATCATCAGATTTGTTAACAACCTCCATATGATCTAAGCTTTCATACTCATCCATGAAATCAGTGTACTGCTGTTTAACGAGAGGTTCTTTCTTGAATTTGCTCTCGATAGCAAAGAGAGCTTTGCGAGCTTTAAGTTGAGAGTTAATAAGTGTAGGGGGATTATGCAATCTTGGCATTTGAACAATGAACCGGCCATCAGAAGAACGAATGGTGGTGTTCAAAAAAAGTTGCTCACAGAATTCGTTTTCTGAAGAGGTCACGTTAGGAGAATCAACGCTTTCGAGCCTCCAGAACTGTTCCAGGTTAGTATTGGCGAAGTAACATTGCGATGCGGGTTGGGGAGAATAATGAGGAAGTTGACCGGTGACGATCCATCCGAAATTAGTATCTCTGGCAACCACGTTTGAGGATAACTTGTGAACCTGTTTACGAAGGCAATTCCAGAAAACATTGGCACTGAAGAGTATGTCAATGGGGTTTTGTATGTTAAACAAAGGATCGGCTAGCCTTAAATGCGAGGGAATGTTTAACCCTGAAATATCCACAGAGTGACTTGGAGTGTTTTCTCCAATGCTATTGAGAATGAGACAATTCAGTTTGAGAAAGTTGTTTCTGTGACAAATGTCTCTTATGGTTAGCTTTGAGAATTGTAAAGCTTGCGATTTTGAGCTGTTAATGCCCGATACATTAATAGAAGTGGGGTTTACAGGTAGGCCTAATTTTCTAATCAAAGAATTAGACACAAAATCATGAGTTGCCGCTGAATCAAGAAGACCGCGTGCACGGACCCAGTTGCCAAAGTTATCCTGAACTTCGATTTGGACAGTAGACAAGAGTACTTGAGCACTGCGTATGGACTTGGCATTTTGGATGTACGATGAAGCATTGGAACTGTTAGCATTGTCAGTTTTCTGAGAAGTAGATGCTGTCGATGACCTTGCCTGATCATGACGTTGTAGCAAAGTGTGATGAGCCTTTTCACAATGGTAGCAAAGTCTTGTGGACTTACAATTTGAAGCAGAATGCGTGGGTGCTAAGCAGTTGAGGCAGTGTTTATTTTGAGAAACTAATTTTCTCCTGTCGTCGACTGACAGTTCTTTAAATGATTTACAGAGGTATAGGGCATGGGAATCTTTACAAAGTATGCACTTTAATGGTTCATTTAAACTCTTGCGGGGTTCGCTTTGAGTGTTCAAAACAAGAGAACTAGCAATACGGCGTTCACTAGACCTAGTTGTGTAACCAGTGGCGTTTGACTTGAGTTTAGATGAGCTGGACCCAGGTTTTTGGGTACTAGAAGCTAAGCGTTCGCTTTTGGATTTGATAGACATTAATGCAAATTTGGAACTCGGGGATGAGGGTTCAGTTTGATTCGCTAAAGCGGTTAAGAGTTGGCATCTAGCATTTATGAAAGTGACTAAATGATCGTAAGAGTAATCGTCTTCTCTAGAAAGTTCAATCTCCCAAGCTTTGAGGGTAGCAACATCAACTTTGGACACCACTAAATGTATTAGGAAAGTGTCGCAGTGTTCGGTGGGTTGATCTAATTGGGACAGAGCTTTAACGTGAAGTTGAGTAGTATCAACGAGAGTACGCAAACTAGTGACGTCATTGTGCTGTGACGCAGGTAGGTTAAATAGAGCCTTCATGTGACGTTGAATACGTAACCGTAAATTTCCGTATCTTTCTTTTAATAAGTTAAAGGCAATGGGGTAATTTTCGGCACTTAAAGGGAGTGCTTCAACTAACTGCAGAGCTTTACCTCGGAGGATAGATCTCAAATAATGAAACTTTTAGATGACTTGAATGTCTTCATTGTCATGAACAAGAGAGCAAAATAATTCATAGAAAGAATCCCAAGTAGATTCGTCTCCAGAGAAGTGGGGTAAATTAATCTTAGGTAGAATGGGTTTGGGCTTGTGAGTACCATCGCGAAAAGAAGTTTGTTGTTCGTGAAGGGAACCATGAACAGAAGCGTCCTTTTTCTGTTCTTCTTCGAGTTGGCGTATTATTTTGAAAGCAGAACCTATACCTTCGTAATATTGGTTTTCTACTTCAACTCGATCTTCGGTTTGAGTGAGCATACAAGTTTCTATTTCAGTTTGGATGTTACAATAATTTTCATATGAACGTTCAAAATCCCTTACACGATGTTTCAACAAGTCTAATTGAGCTTCTGAGGGATCTAGCTCTTTGATGTATTTTCTGAATCGGGTAATTTGCCCTTTATAGGGTGCTCGTTTAGAAGTGAGTTTTTCATCCTTATCTTTTTCTGTAGGAGCCATGACAAAGTAGGTAAATTAAAATGTAACTTACGAAACTGTGGAACCTTGGAAATGCTGTCAGGCTGGCAGCAGCAAATAAGTTGAAAGAAAGGGACACACCAAAGGAGACAGGAGCGGCCTCTCTCCAGTTCACAGGCTTTGCACGATGTAGTTATAGCAGAAAGATTCAAAGCATATATTAATAATTTTAAAGGTATTGTAGAATAACCATTGCAAAAGAATATCAAATGACAAATGGACTCTCCCGGGTTTCTGAGACTAAATTTTGGGTAAATTATTGGCTGAGGAATAACCTAACCACCAAGGGAAGATGATAAAGAAATGGAGGTGGGTTTCGGACTGGAGAAAAAGGATGGAAAAATAGGAGGAGAGTCCCACAAAAGTTATAAATTTAACTTTAAATGCACTCAAAGGCGGTTGCCACTGCAAATCCTCTCTCTGATACCTAAAGTGGGTAAGGACCTGGTCGAAGCTAACGGGAAACACAGCTAGGACTTGGGCGGTTTGCAAGAGAATGGCTTTAGCGTATTCCCTCTCAAGCATGCATATGCCTACTATGGGGAAGGGTGATGGTCTGGCAAGACAGAGAGTAACAGACTTATTGTATGTCTGTTCAAAGGAATTAGTTTTTGAACAAGTGATTCGAAGAATGCCAATAATTTGAATTGGTTTTGATATTTCCAGTTTTCGAAGTTGTAGAGATCCTAAAAAAGCGACTAAGTGCTTCCAAGAAGGATAGTGATAAAAGAAGTATACTTTTGGGAAAAAATTTGGTAAGTGCACCAATAGTTGCATTTGGAAATGGCTAAGCTTTTATCCAGCAAGGAGCCGACTAAAAGTTTAGGCAAGGAGAAACACTTAAATTTTGAAAAACCAACCATAAGAATTGGAGAGAATCTCCGCAAGCAGGAAGCTGGCGTAGCGAGCTATGCTTGCCTTACTGGCCAGTTAGAATTAGCTATTAAAGCTAAGAGAGACTTTACCAAGATAACCACTAAGAGTTCTTGCTCAAATGCAACAAGTGGTGAAAGCCCTATCACGAGATTTATTTGCATTAACGAGGGCATGAACCCAGGAAGAGTCAGGGAAGACAGGATCTTGCCTAACCGTTGTATTAGAGAAATGATGAGTCAAAAAAGGAACTTGACTTTATTTTAACAGTGCAAAAGAGCGTAATGAATTTAACAAATAGGTAGTAGTTTTTGACAAATATATCATTTAGATTTTATAACAGATGGGGTAACAGACCTCGGAAAAACATCTTAAGTTTGCGCCAGGCAATTAACAATTCTATTGGTTTCAAACCTTTATATGTTTTAAAATCTTCGCAAGATTTTAAAATAGAAAAGATAAAGTACAAAGGTGTAAAGACAATTAAAGTGATTAAAGTTAGACAGTAAATCGAGTACAAGGAGTGTACTTTAAGAAATTTCGAAGAGAATATTCTAGAAAGAGTAACAACTTCGAAAATAACAATAACAAAAAGCAGGAAGAATAAAAGAGAAGTTCCTATAACTTCTTATATTTATACTGGATTACTTTTAGTAGTTACACAATAGGACAGGTCACTTACTGAGAAAACCTGAAGAAAAAGTCAAAAGGAAGGTTCTAGACTTCCTATGTTTAAGTAGGATTCACGAGACAAATGGGGCAAGTTTCCCTTTCGTGAAACCTAGAAATAACTCACTTATGAGTTGAAAGAATTGTATTCCCAAATTAGAAGGGAGAAACAAGATAATTAGAAACGTGTACAAGACACGTAGTTATGCAGAAGTTAATTAATTAAATGTAAGCAAAAGTGGGAGGGCACGTCTTTAGAGTGACACTTCATTGAAAAAGACCCAAAGTAACAATTTTATTATGGTTTGTTAGTAAGAGGTTTAGGAAAGATCAACTGGGATGGAAGGTAAATGTTCATGGCCGTATTTATAATAATCGGACGAGCGCGACGCGGAAGAAATACTGAAAGAACACTGTTTTTCACTATAGTCTGTTGAAATGGATGAAAAGTTCACTGTAGTAGCACGAAAGTTGATGGCAAAGAAAGTTATTGCAATTATGGAAAATGACTAGTTACACTGGATAGGCGAGAGTCTATTGCTTGAGAAGGTTGTAGATTACAATTAAATGCGCCAGAGAAAGTTCCAACGGTGGAAGAAAATTTAGCTATTGCAGTAATTTATAAGGAAGATTCCTTAATATAAAATAGTATCCCCACATGTGAATGGAAAACACATGACGGCGCGAATGGTAGATAGAGTGCAGAATCTGGAAGGTTCCAGAACGATCCTAATAGAAGAATAGGGCCAAAGTTATTCCAGCGGTGGAACGAGCTTAATATTTTACAGACAGTGGGTAATCAATAATATCCCACGTTGTGAGAAGATCTCTCATTTAATAAGCATCAGAAATGCAGCTTTTACAAAGATTGGCTTAGACAGACAAAGCTCAATATGGAAAATCCCGCGAAGGATGATTATTGCCACAAATAAGTAATCTCACACTGCCTATAAATGATTATTAAAAGCATGTAGTTGTTAAAAGACGATGAGAATGAGGTTAAAACTTGAAGTCTGTACTTATCTTTGCTTCAAGGCGATGATAAAGTTCCCTTTGACGATTAAAGTTCCAACATGGCGTGGAATCTAAAGAATGCCTCTTTAGTACAGGAGGCTGGCTCTAGTTGAGCCTTGACTGACTAAGTCGAGTTCCGACGTACGAGTGAGACCCACTCAGCGAAGCGCAGAGGGACCAGGAAAGGGAAAAGATTGGGGGTAGGAGACAAAAGGAGAACATATAAGCATAACCAACATTGAAAAATTAATTTCTCTTGATGAGATGGTCTTCAAAGAGTTGATAGTAGACGACACTATCGCAGCCTGGTGGGTGAAAAAGTAGACGGAGATGATAGCTGGCGATGGTGACGAGATCTGGTGGCCAGATGGATAAGGAAGTCCTCTTGTACAGGGAAGAATTGAGGAACTTCAGAGATTCGCTGCTAGATGACGCTAGGTGGGTCATGGAAGATATATATCTAGAACAGACTCACAAGTAACATAAGAGACATGACCACCAAAGAGAAACTAGAAGATCACTGTTGGTGTTTGAGAAAAAGGAAGGAATGAACAAGCAAAGAGCATTAAAAAATATACTCTATCTTACCGTGTATTCCAAGAATATGCCATCTTTCTTAAAGCGATTTTCAATTGCGAATAGAGCTTTGAGAGCCCTGGGCTGCGAGTCTAAAATGACAGATGGATTAGAAATACGAGGGAGAGTTACCGCAAATCTGCCTTCATTAGTGCGAACAGTAGTTTCTTTGTACAATGTTTCACAGATCTCATTATTAACAGAAAGAGGCGAGATAGTTTGAATATCCTCAATGTCCCAGAATTTAGTTAATTCTTGATTTAAATCAGGGCCAACAAAGTAACAATGAGATTTCTGCTGAACAGGGTTGCGGTATATTTGCCCAGTGGCAATCCATCCAAAATCGGTTTTACGAAAGAAAACGTCAGGGGCTACCTTAACTTTTTCTGAATGTAAACATTGCCAAAAGATTGGCTTAGAATTTCCACAGATAAAACTCTGTTAAATTTTGGATCAGCTAGTTGCAAACTATGCGGAATATTCCAACTATGAACTGGAAAGGAAGTACTCGGTGTGTCATTATCTATAGAATTAATAATTAAGAAATCCAAATTTAAATGAATGCCGCGGATATTAGAATCTTTTAAATCAACTTTAGCATAATTCAAAGATTGTGACTTGGAGCTATTAATTCCTGTAACTTCTATCGAAGTAGGACATATTTGTAAACCTAACCTGCGAACTAATGATTCACTGATGAAGTTATTGGTCGCAGCGTTATCCAACAATCCCCTTACAACAATCCATTTTCCGTGAACATTCCTCACTAGAACTTGAATAGTGGACAATAAAACTTGAGTTTTACTGAACGAGACGGAGCTTTGTATAAGAGATTGAGCACCTTCCGGCAAAGTCTCAGAACTAGCTTTAGCAAAAGAACTACTAGGTGCTGATGACCGCGGCTTCTCATGCCTATGCGGGAGTGTGTGATGCTTTGCCTTACAGTGATAACATAACCGTTCCGAATGACAATTACTTGTCACATGTGTCCTTGAGAGACAATTAAAGCAATGGTTTTGTGCGGTAATTAATCTACGCATGACGCTGAGTTTTTAAACGAGTATTGCCAAAACGATCCTTGAGAAGTTCCAAGGCTATTACATAATTTTCATTCGTCAGGGCAAGCGCTTGAATAAGCTTAAGTGCATTACCTTGAACTGACACCCGCAAATAATGAAACTTTTGAATGACAGGAAGGAAATCATTTTCATGGCCCAATGAATTGAATAATTCAAAAAATGGTTCCCATGAGGCTTCATCCCCGCCAAATTTGGGAAGTTCTATTTTTGGAAGTACAACACGGGAAGGAAAATAAGCAGATTCTGAAGTAGTTTTCTCCCTCTTCTCCTGCAATGTTAAACTTCTTAAAAGTTTCTTTGCATCTGCAATACCCTTATAATATACATTTTCCACCTCACAACGATCACTTTGCTGGTCTGGGTACTGTATCTCGATGGTACTTTGAACTTCGTCATACTTATCAAAGGTCTGTTCATAGCTTTTCAGCCTTTGAGAAATTATATCAATGTTATGTTCCATTTCCTGAAGCTCTTTCAAGAAAGTGCGAAAACGCGTTAACTTGTCTTTGACAGAAGCTCTGGCATTACTGAGTTTCTCGTCAATCGGCATTATGAAAGTTTGTTATGTACTCACGACTATACTGTGAGCAGTTGCACCTTGCTTCGGAAGAAGTTGACAGCCTGCCAGGAAAGAGAATGCGGCCTCCCCAACTCTGAAATGCAGACCTGCTGTTTTCCTGCCCTCTCACCGCCAACCATGCACCCCGAGCTGAAACTTTCGAAACAGATTTGAAAATACAATTTTTGAAATGTCAACACACTCAATGTTCAGTATGGCATTTGATTTTAAATTAGTTATAATATTAATTAA
Organism: Meconema thalassinum; assembly: GCA_946902985.2. Lineage (NCBI taxonomy): Eukaryota > Metazoa > Arthropoda > Insecta > Orthoptera > Tettigoniidae > Meconema > Meconema thalassinum. The sequence goes on along the minus strand of OX336392.1, from coordinate 2,349,090 downwards.
TTTAAAGATTTTGTTAAACAGAATGTTTACAAGCATTCCCGGGTTTCGGCACCATATGATTATGTGGAGAACCACCCAAAGTTCGTCCGCATAAATGGGAGAACGCAACAGGCTCAAGACCTGGGCCAAATAACTTCTGTGAGAGGAGTTTAGACTGAAAATGATTGGGCTGAGGGAATGCGACTGGTTCTTCCACTGCCTTACTGAACATTTGAGTAAATACATTGGTTTATTTCTGTTATAATTCATAAATAAATGGATCAACAAACTTTGATTTATAAGATAAATTATGTTGGCCCACCTGAAGCAATTACAAAAGTTCATTGGGTTTGAATTATGTTGGCACAATCATGTGCTGCATACAACAGCATTATAATTATTACACTTGCACTTGCTAGCAACCAACAATTAAAAGTAAGAATAATGTTAAAACAATAATAACAAGTAGTTCCGTGAAGAACTATACAGCCTATTTTCATATATCCTGCTCATGTTAATTTCTTCTAACAACATACAAAATTTCAGTATAATTGCTGTAACAGATTCGTAGATATTGAGAACCGTCTAAATATTTCAGATGGTCGCCAGGTTTGATTTTTATTTTTTGTACTATTACATTAAGATTATTGTGTACGTGTGGTATTCAAACTTCAATCGCATGATTAGAACACAAGAAGTAAAAACGAGATTTTAAAATTACGCACAGCAGCCATCTTGTGATTATGCAAACAATTGAAATAAATTAGATGCCAGTGGATCAACATTTGTATAAGCATTTAACGTGCAACGTTTCACAGCACTCGGATAGTTAATTCGCGAGAATCGTCCATTTAAATATTTATACTTCGCGTCGCCTCCATGTTGGATTTGTGCTCACCAGGTTAATGAAAGTCCTATAGGTGAACATATGTTCATAGTCTCTATGAAAATAAAAAAAATCAGTTTGTTTGCTGTAAAAGATTCATAGATATTGAGAACCGTCTAAATATTTCGGAAGCTCGCCATTTAGGATTGTTATATGTATAGGCCATAGAATTATGTACCATTCAAGGACAATTATAGCCTAGGTTCATTATTCAAACTTTCACTTCAATCCCATGATTACGACACAAGAAATAAAAACTTAATTTTAAAATTTCGCACAGCCGCCATATTGAGGTTATGTAAACAATTGATTTAAATTAGATGGCAGTGCATTACAATCTGCAAAATCATTTACTGTACCACATTTCACTGCGCTCAGAGAGTTAAATCACGAGAAAAGTCTATTAAAATATTTCAAATTCGCTTGGTCGCCATGTTCGTTTTTTACTTTACGAGTTTATGAAATATACATAGGTAAACTTGTATCAGTACCCTTTATCACCGTACAAAATTTCAGGGTAATATCTGTAATAGTTTAGGAGATATAGAATGTCAGTGAAATATTTCGCACAGCCGCCATTTTAAGGTTATGTAAACAATTGAACTAAATTAGACTCCAGTGCATTACTATGTGTATAAACACTTGCTGTACCTAGTTTCATTACGTTTGGATGGTTAAATCGTGAGAAAAGTCTATTTAAAAGTCTCAACTTCGCTTGGTCGCCATGTTCGTTCTCTACTTTACAAGTTTATGAAATGTACATAGGTAAACTTGTATCAGTACCCTTTATCACCGTACTAAATTGCAGGGTGATATCTGTAATAGTTTCGGAGATATAGAATGTCAGTGAAATATTTCGCACAGCCGCCATTTTGAGGTTATGTAAACAATTGAACTAAATTAGACTCCAGTGCATTACAATGTGTATAAACATTTGCTGTACCTAGTTTCATTACGTGTGGATAGTTAAATCGCGAGAAAAGTCTATTTAAAAGTCTCAACTTCGCTTGACCGCCATGTTGGTTTTGTAGTCACCAGGTTTTTGAAAGTCTCATAGGTGAACTTCTAGTAGTACCCTTTATCACCGTACACAATTTCAGGGCGATATCGGTAATAGTTTCGGAGATATTGAATGCTAGTGAAATATTTCGCACAGCCGCCATTTTGCATTGGTGAGACGTAACAAAATTTGAAGGGCACGGTCGAGGTCGCCGGGAATAGTGCTATGAACATACCGAGTTTCATTGAAATCGCTCCAGCCGTTTAGATTTTATTAGGGGGGGACACACACACGAATCACACACACACACACACACACACACACGCACACACACACGGACAAAAGGTGATCTCATAAGCCTATTTTTTCAAAATTGAAAATAGGCTAAAAATACACAAACTTAACTTTCAATGATGACTAGAACTTGCATAGAGACTGCCGTGTCCGACACTTCCTGGATTGAGCGGTCGAGACTTCAAATTTGAAGCACTAAAATTTATGATGACCAGCATCCGGTGAATAAAATAGTTAAAGCGATGTTCTTCTTCAGCGCTGTAACTTTGTTGATAGCCATTGATGTGATGTTTCTGTACTGCTTGACATCATGACATTTGTTGCCTGCGAGTCTGAGTAACTTTTGGCAGATGAAGTTAAGTTGCAAGCTGCACTCTCTCTAGGTGCAGAAGATTCCAATTGTAGCGTTGCGGGTTAGCTTCCACCATGAATGTAGCTAGGGCCTAGGCTGAGAATGCTCCATAGCAGAATGCAGCGTGCTGAAGAAGAAGCCCGTAGAATGTTGAAGAAAGGATTGGCAATGGAGGTCAAAACGCCGCCACTTAAATACTGATACCAGAGAACCAGCTGGAAGCATCTAGGCTGGCGAGCGATGATTAGCCAGGGCGTAGCTGACGTCAGCCCAGCCGGAAGGCAGGAAGCAAGGCTTTACACCTTGCAGTGAGTGAACGAAGGCTGGAGGAGCGTGACCTTATAGAACGCTAAGGCGCTAAGGCACTAACAATGAACAATATAAATTAACAGAAACAAATACATAACTAAATAGTGCTCGTTCGGTGGGCTCGGAAACTATGCATTTGACTAGCAAATGCGACAACACAAAACACGTGAAACATCACGAAAGTGATCACTAGCTGAATTGCCAGTTAGCGCTCCACTCGAGAGCTCACGTCAGCATGTTTGCTCAGCCGTCTCCAGTCTGCACGCGCTGTCTGCCAGTTGAGCAGCGCGGTAGTTCTTTAAGTTGCTATCCACTAGAACACACCCTTTCTCCATAAACACACCCCCGAGTTATCCCTTCAATCTGAACAAACGGGAAACTCTCCTTCCGAGCTACGTCCACGCCCCCAGACAGCTCAATCTTACACAATCCACTCCACACGAAATCCCAACATCCCCCAAACACCCCATTGTACAGGGCTCACACTAAGAACCCCTACAGTATGATCAAAGGAAGCCAAGCAGTAACGATTTCAGTGAAAAAGTCGAAAACAAACTTGGCGTCCGTGCACTTCTTAAGCTTACGCTGGGCAAACCGTTAAAAATATCAATATACTATGAGCGTAAGACATGGTCAGCATGAAAAGTTCTACAAAAAAGTCCGCGAGAGCATATCTCTATCTTCAATACATCGCCCACTATAAGTGTTTTTAGACTGGATGGAAGGGGCACGGCCCGCGCACTCTGGTGAGCGTGACGGCATTTCGCGCGCTGGACCTTGCTTTGCCCTTGGTTTGCACATGACGTTCGCGAGTAATTTGAAACAAGATAAGCAAGATAAGTATTATACAGATCATTTTCTAACATGTCAAGAGTCTTTGGCTTCGAGCGAAGCGAGAAGCCTCCAGCCTTTCTGGGCATTTTTCAGCATTTGTAGAATTTAAAATGATACAAAGTCCAGTCTTTCAGACTGACTGTCACTTTTTAAGTTTGGCCAAATGAATTTTCTAGAGATCAGTTTTATTGTTCGAATTCCAGGATGTGATAGGTTGTGGATTGCGGAATTCCTGAGGAATATGCGGGCGAATATGAGTTGATGATATGTCACAGTAACTTACATAGATTTTCTCTTCTCCCGTTGTAACAGTTTTTATAGGCACCCATGTCGTAATTCATGGATTGTGCGATATTTAACTCATAAGGTATCCTATCGATTTATCCATTTATATTTGTTATCATCACATCATATTGGTTTATTATTATTATTATTATCATATTGGTAACGCTGAAGCTCGTATCCAAAGATACAAAGTGAATTTAAGAGCAAGATTATTATTATTATTATTATTATTAATTTATAATTGGATTTCAATATTATATCGTACTTCAAATTCAATTTTGTACGTTAATGCCTCAATGGCTCAAGGAAGGTACGTTGGTTAGACGATGTAATTTCGTAATTCATACGAGACAGCCTGGCGACAGCGAGACGGACCCTAACTAGGAAAAGCAGCGGGGAGTCTCTGGATTTAGAAAAGGGAAACTTCGGTGGTTGCTTAAGTTCTATGACGCGAGGCTGGATGAAGGGCTCCAGACGAGGTCAACGGACACGCGACCAGTAGTTGATATAAAGAACTGTGACGTCAGAGCTACAGCAAGCAAGTTTGAATCAAGTGACGTCAGGCGAGACGCGGGAACATTGAAGACACCGCGTGGTTAGAGTGGACCAACAGCATGGGTGGAAAGTCATCTGTGACAGGCGAGTTGGGGGAAGATAACCCGTGATTGGTTCCCCGCAACGATGTCAAATCTCACGTGGAGGGAGATATGAATAGTCCATAAAAACGCTTACTGAGTTAACTCAGCCCCAATCTTCAGAAATACTGTTTCATTAGACTTCGGCACGACGCTCATCCATGAGGCCGATTGTACTGTCTGATTCCCCAGTGATGATAGCTTGATTCATCACAAACTGTCATATTAGAGATCAGATTCCATCGACAGTGGACACATATCGTCCCTGTTCGAGTAATTAATCTGCACTAATCAACTTCATCGCCAGCTTGCCACGGTGGGTGAGTGCTTATTACTAACCCCAAGCTTGCAGGTTCACTCCTGGCCGTGGTAAGTGATTTTTGAAAGGCGGAAAAAATTACGACATCATGTCAGACGATGTTGGCATGTCAAAGTACCCATTTGAATTCAGTAGGCCGTGTTCATAATGTCAAAATTAATCACGGGATTTACCGCCAACAGAAAGTTCTCTACTATAAAGCTCTATAGTGTTCAAGGAGCATAGATATCTGACCTTGACTTTCATAGTGCTTCAAGGAACAACGAAATTCGACATGCAAGCTACTCTTTGGGTGTCAAATAACAAAGCATGCACCCGGCACCGAGGCCATACGTTATTGATTATTATTATTATTATTAACTTCATCGCCAGCACGAGGGAGGATGTCCGACGACACAGCAAGCCAGCGCCACATCGCCACATCCATGCAGAGTATCCAGGGTTCGAGTTCGCTGAGCCAACTGATCGACTTTCCCGAAGTCTCTACTTCCATTTAAATTAACTTTCGGCTCGTAAATTCAAACTTTTAGTAACGTCAATTTTAGAATCATCTCTCACCTTTCGCCGAGTCAGCGTAAATTCAGTAAATTATTATTATAATTTTATCGTAATTTCTTGTTTTCTTTTAATTAAATTCTATCTTCTATCAGATGCTGTCCTTTTCATTCCTATCGGTTAGAGATAGCTTTAAGTCCTTTAGCAAGTGCCATCCCAGTTAAAGACTGAGTCTTACGACGTCTTGACAAGAAGAGATCTCAGGAGCTCTAACAGAAGTGTAAGTGACATTTTGGTCATTTGATGTATATCAGGACCCTGGCGCCCAATAATTGATTAATTTAACCATGTTTAATACTATATGGTCATTTATTAATTTCAATCATTTAACTTACATTTCGTTGGTCAGACTAGAGGGAGAGATGCCGCGGTTTTTCCTCACTCCCGTCAGGAAAAAATTACATTTGTTGCCAAAACGTGGGACTCTTATCAACGGTGAGCAAAACAGTTACATTTGATCTCCCAACTGTGGAGCGAATCTTCACAGTTTTACATTTTTCGCTCAACGTAGAGACTTTAAACTCTTACATTTGTCGTCCAACAATGGTATGGTATATTATCACGTCTTTAAAGACCTCACATTTGGCGCCTCAACGTTCGGCCGGAAACCGGATGGTATTTGTGATCAGAGGCGGTTTTAGAACAAGGGCACACCGTCACGTGCCCCACCATTAATAATCATTCTCCTTGGGTTGTAGTCGTCTTGATAATCCTTCCGTGGTAATGGCGCTTATGACGGGACCAAGCAGTTCAATCGGCTTGCTGTTCACTTTCCCCGACAGCAGGAGCATGGCACGTCACAACGAGGTGCTCTGCTGGACACATGCCTGGTGTGACCAACACAGTGTAGCCACATGCTTCCTCTTCCTGGCCCTTTAATATCATCCCTTACTTTTACAGCGGGGAGAGGCGAGAGAGGGGCTATGGGAGTTTCCTAGACTTGGGGCACAAGACTCCTGTGACTAGCCGGCGATACGGCCGTGAAAGTAGCGAGGGCGGGTAGGGGCGAGGAGGGTCGGAGACAGTCGGAGAGGGGTGTTAAAGTGTACCGTTGGCAAGGAGTACCGATAGAGGGCAGACAAGTTCATAGGTAGCTTATTTACCAACCTTCAGCAATTTTCCACCAAAATAATATACGGAACATAGCGTCCGTTATTGATATGTACGGAGAAAAATCAACATGTATAATATGCATTGAGAGAGAAACGTAACATTATGACCGTAGGGTATATACCGTAAGCGAACTTGTATTATGTTATAACGTCAGGTCTGAGAAATTTCATGATCTGGGAGAATACACAACTGCGTGACGACAGCACTGCCTCAGTATTTGGTTCCGAAAGTTTTGGCGCCTACGATATTGAGTGACTGTATAATTGTGTTCGCGGTGGTCTTTTGCAGTGCTCAGTAATATTAATCTTACATAGGCTAATATTTGTATTGGAAGCGTGTTTTGTGAATAACGGGAATAACGCGTACCAGTGTGTTATTAAACATAATTAAAATATACACTGAACGAGTATTTCGTCGTACGAGGTAAGTGGTTAATTCCTACTTATCAACTATGTATTATGTGGCATTTTATTTTTAGACCGTAACTTAATGCTGCGACAAATTACTTTATAATTTTCACTGTGTTTTCAGGCATTGAAGGTGTGCATGTCGTTACCAAAACCGTGCAATGAACGAGGTAAAATACTTACAAAATAAGTCCTTAACTTATGAGGACAGACTATTAGCAAAGGAATTAGGCCCTCCGAAACCAGATCTGTGCATTAATCAAGTCTCTAAAGATAAAAACAGAACATATCACAGGACTTTCAATAAATCTGTGTATAAAAAATGGGATTGGTTATGTGGATGTCCGGTAGTAAATTCATTCTTTTGTTTTCCGTGCCTGTTATTTGGTGGCGGTGACGCATGGACCAAGACTGGCATTAATGATTTAAAACATTTACCTGAAAAAGGAAAGAAACATTGTTTGTCAAAATGCCATATGAACAATGAAATGAGTTTAGCAGTGTTAGGGAATATAAGCATAGCGCAGCAACTGGATGATGGCTACAGGATTTCTTTTCGTAAACACAATGAACTTGTGGACAAGAATAGGTATATTATGTCGCGCATTATTGATGCTATTAAGTTTTGTGGGGAATTTGAATTGGCCTTGCGTGGACATGACGAAACCGACGAATCAATTAATCCAGGTGTTTTTAAGTGTCTCATCAATTACACTGCGGCGCTTGACAATGTTTTAAAGGATCAATTGGAAAATTCAAGCGTGTTTAAAGGGACATCGAAGGTCATCCAAAATGAAATTTTAGACACGATTCTGTCCGTTTGTCGGAAGAATGTTGTCGAGGAAATCAGTTCGGAAGACTTCCTCTCGCTCCAGGCTGACGAAACAACGGACGCTTCATGCAAAACCCAAATGTCCCTAATTTTTAGGTATCAAATAGCAGGTAGAATTGTTGAGCGATTTTGGGGTTTCTTTGAAGTCACCGACAGGAGCGCGCACGCAGGGCCGTGGAGAGCGGCGACGGGCCCCGGGGCTGGTTATCTCCCGGGCCCCCAAGACCCAAAATTTAATCAAGAGGAAGTTCAGTTAACTGAACTGCATGTTAAAAGAGATGGAAAGGATATACTGTACACTCTGTGACATATGCCGTAATCTCTTTTCATAATGAAACATGATTTTTACACAAAGTCAAGACGTATTTTAAAATACGTTTTACATATACTGTACGGTTTTTATGTTGACTTTCTTAAAACTTGCTGCCCTTGAAGAATCACGCCCTGGGGGTCTAAGCCTAAACACTGGTAAGTGTTTTGGTTAAACGGCGATCACACATCATTGAACATTAAACAAAGCAAACTATATTTTCATAATTAACCACAGATATACTCATACGTAAGTCAAGTTATTTATTATGTGCTCTAAGTAGATTGCAGCTGATCAGTGATTGTTTTCACAAAATAAGAAAATGTGAATTTGAACTATATTTTGTAATTTGCAGACAGTGGACTTCTTTTAATTTAATATTGCTTTGCACTAAGCAAACTTAGAGCCAGGTTCTCCTAAAAATCCCCAATCCTATCTATGACTGGTGACCATCGGGGGTGGATTTAAGCCAAGATTATGGGGGAATAGACACACCGGGGATCTGGGGGTATGGAATATCACCAAACTCAGAGTGGGGTCCGGGGGTGCTCCTCCGGAAAATTTTGCAAAAATTAGGTCCAAATTATTGAGTTATAGGCCATTTTGGTGATTATTTTTGTGATATTTTAGAGTACAAATTTGGTGACCATTGACATCTAGTGGCTATAGAAAAGACTATCCGTTATTGAAGTAAAAGCTTCCTAACCTTCAAGTAATACCCCACGGTGTAACTCACCAATGACCGTGATGGGAGTCTACAACAAGTCTGCAGATCAGAGGTTCGGTGCTTACAGCGGCTATCCTGAGTATGGTTTTTCACACTCCCTCCAGACAAATGCCGGGATAGTACCTTATTTCATGTCCTGGGACACCTACCCTACTCTTATCCCTAATAATTACAGTAATAGTCACGACGGGCAACGCATTCCCAGTCGGCAACTAAGAATACGGCATGCGACTGATCATATCACAGAGGCCATAGCACAGCATGAGCAGAGTGTATACCCTGCGTTTCGTTTAGCAGTGGGTGGTTTTAAGCGGGTCTAAGTTTCTACTCTCCAAGACAAATAGTTACAACAATGTTGCCAATACATCTCTCTTATTATACAACAACCACCAGCCTCCCTTTCAGTCTACACAATTCGCACGTTTCTTGGTTTTCTATTTTGTTCGCTGTTTGAGAATCTTATAATTTACTTCATTAATATTTGTGAAAACTACTGTTTTACAGTCAACTTCAATAATGTGGAAGTCTTCAGAAACAAACCGGAAAATTAACGCGTCAGCATATACTGAATTGTAGGCTATCTACAGTACTAGTTGATGCAAACGATTCACAACCGAGCCAGTGATACTAGACCTACTAGCTACCAAGTAGACGGGTTAAATGTCGCAAGCCCCTAAATGAATCAACAACTGTAACGACAAATAGGCCTATTATTAACTGTTGAGTAAGACTACGAATGACACCGCAGTCGGTAGGCCGAATCCTGCATTCCTGTGGCGGCTTCGTCAGGACCCGGAGTCATTTCCTATTCACAGGTAAAGGGAGCAACTCATTCTATGTTTAACGGTACTGAGACGTTAAAGCGTATCATTTTTTTTCGTGTGGCCTCCTCAGAGGCCGAGTGCAGGTCTTTCTATTCGACGCCCGTGGGCGACCTGCGCGTCGGGATGAGAGATGGAGATGAAGATGAATGCAACTGGACAAGGATGTGGAAGGAAGCGGCCTTGGCCTATCAAAAGGTACCGTCCCAGCATTTGCCTGGTGTTGAAATTGGGAAACCACGGAAAATCATTTCAAGGACGGCCGACGGTGGGGTTCGAACCCACGCGTCTACCGAGCCAGCAGAGAGATTGGCCCCATGACCTAACGCTGAGCTTTAGCTAGCGTAGTCACTGCTGTCGGTAGGCTAAGTGTATCATGAAAGGGCTTGTATTCGCAAGGGAAAATATCTCTTCGCGTCCTCAAAAATAAGTGCTTTGCGGATCGATGCTGCTCTTTGGAATAAACGGCGTAGAAATGTGCAATAATAATAACAGCCACTGCACCAGCTCAAAACAAAATTGTATTTATATTAATATTCGACAATACTTCATCTTAATTTTCTTCTAAATTAAGCAGAGTTCAATATTTGGTCTTAAAAAGTCTGCGCGGTTGCCTGCATGCAATATATTAATGTCTCCATCGCCATGCACACCACTGACGTAACTTATTGTTGTTTCATGAGGGGGAACAGCTGCTGTAGGTCATCTGTCCTTACCACTGACGTCCCATGAGAGGAATTGGAAAACAAAGTTGAGTGGTTCAGTGTCCTAGCTTAATGGTCATATTTCTCCTGGTTAATTAAACACTCAGTCCAGAAAAATATTGGAATGTTACTTTAGTTTCAGTCTTTGGATAAATTTCCCAACTCGAGTACCAAAAGTAATATAGGTTTCCAATAAATCCCTTAATCGGAAATGATTTTCGCACGAACCCAAGTACCTAGGATTGTTGATCGTATTGAATGAACCAGTTATAATTATAATTATATTGCAGCTAAGAATGCAGATTATTCAAATGATAGCATTGTTTTCTCAATTCAGTATACGAGAAGATGAACAATTCGGCATGCATTTCTTCTATCTACGTTTGACAGCAGAATCATCCCACCCTTTCGCAAGATATTTAGCCAGCAATGATAATTTTTCACATAATGCGAAAGTGAATTACTAGGGAACGATGACTCGCTGTTCTGCCCCTTAAATCAACTATAAAGTGAATTACTGTGTGGATGCTACTTTAAAATGTATTTTACTTACTGCCTGCTCGGCATACGAATTGATACGTCTAGGTAAGCGATATATTCATTTCAGACACTAACACCTCTAAATATCTAAGTTCGACATGACGCACAAAACTTGAAACTCTCGAGCTAGCTGACCAAACACACCAGGGCAGCCCAGGCTCTCGTGGCCTTGGCGAAATAAGCGAAGAGATGAGAAAGTTATTTGAAGGATTGGTGCATAAGCCGAAGAAGCTAAATTTAGGATAATGAAATGCTCTCTCTGTCTTCAGGTATATTCTTAGAACAATACATAGCGAAGCCCAATCGCCTAATTTGACCACTTTGAGACAGTAAAGTTGTTCTTCCCACAAGTGCTTTGTACAGGAAAATATTGTCCACTTGACATAATAAGTTTCTCAATCCTTGTAACTTTGTTCACAGACAGTTCATTGCATTCACTAAATGATTGCCAGTAGCAAATAAAGGCAATGATAAATCAATGCCCGATCGGGCCCATCCTCCTAGGACGACGGGCCCCCCTGGGAGGGTCGGGCCCCGGGGCACCAGCCCTGCCTGACCCCCCCTCTCGTCGAGCCTGCGCGCACGGTCTGGCTGCAACAATGTTGGGACAGTTAAACAAAATTGAAGTAGAAAAATCCCCTGAGAAACTTATTTGTCAAACGTATGACGGTGCTTCTGTGATGAGTGGGCATAGGGGTGGAGTGCAGTCGTTAATTAAGGAGAAATACCCAAACGCGAATTACATTCATTGTTACGCACACCAAGGTAATTTGATTCTCCAACACGCCACTTCATCTTGCTCCCAAAGCAGAATATTTTTTCAAGATTTGCAAGGGATAGGGCCATTTTTTCAAGATCTCCAAAGAGAATGGATTGCTTGATTGAAGTGGTTCAAAATAAAATAGGTTACGCCCCTCAGACAAGATGGTACTTTCAACATAGAACTGTCAACACTGTGTTCGAAAACAAAGAAAATCTTTTGAAATGTTTGAGCACATTAGAGACTCAGAAGTTAATGACAGAAATGCCTCAAGTCAAGCTGCAGGATTTGTGCGTACATTGAAAGATCCCCAGTTTATATACTGGCTGACTTTCTTTCATAAAGTTATGCCACACGTAGCTATTTTCTTTGATTGTATTCAGCAAAGTGGTATAGATGGTGTTAAAGTCAGTGACTTTATATAGCAGTTTTCTAAAGCGGTGACCAAAGTTCGCGAAGAATATGCGGAAAGTGAAGTGTCCTTTAGTGAGCCCGCGAGCAAAAGACTTTGTGTTGAACAAGGAAGTAGTAAGAGTAATCGTCTGGCCGTAATAGAAGTGTGTGATACTATTGTTAGTAGCATTAATGACAGGTTTCAGTTTTCGGATCACTTGTGTGCTTCAAAATTATTTCTAGTTGAAAAGTTTCCATACTATTCCATTGAATTTCCAGAGAGGGATTTCCAGACAGCCGTTACATTGTTCCGTGCAATAAATGGTCCGAAACTGAGAACGGAATTGGAGGTATTGTACTGTCGTGAAGATTTGCATAATGCTTCCGGTGCGGCACCACTTCTGCAGTTCTTTTATAACAATAATATGTTGCGCACATTTTCAGAGTGTGTGATACTTTTAAAAATCATTGTTACTACCCCAATGACGACTGTAGAGACCAAAAGGTCATTCTCTACTTTGAAGAGGATAAAATCTTTCTTGAGAAATTCTATGGGGGCTGATAGACTGTCTGCACTTTCAATGTTGTCGATGGAGAAGAGGATGATAAACAGTATCCCATAATTCAACACACGCGTGATAGAGGAGTTTGCTGCTGCTAAAAATAGAAGGATCGAACTATTCTACAAGAAGTGAACGATCAAGTAAGCTTTTTCTTACTTGGTATAACTCTGATTTTGTTTCAATTTTTTTCTTTTTTCGTGGTAATCAATCCCGTGTACCCTAGCCAACTTATTGTGTGTGTTAATTACTTAGTAACCTGCGTTATTTTCTGTTTATTTGACCGGGTTTGTACTTAATTATCTGTGCCTACAATTGGGAAAGGAAGGCATGATGAGGATGACGCTCATAATCAAATCACTCAACTGTGGTTTCATAGTTCACTCATGGTACGGATTAGGGGGCAGATGACCTCGTAGTTCCTCTCCCTTAAAACAACAATAACTAACTAACATCGAGAATTATGGTCATGTGTTTTAGCAAAACTGATACCTGCGGTGCCCCACCCTTATCAAAGCCTACGAGCCGCCTCTGTTTGTGATACATTTCTGTACTAGTGTTTTGTTTTGTTTTGATCTTGTGTGCGATAGTGTTAGCATGGCTGATGAGAACGAAATGGTGTTGTGAAGCGGTAAACAGTTAGGTGGTGGTATGGCGGAGGAGAATGTAGAACAGGAGCGTAGTCAGTTCACAGAATCGTACAGGGTTGGTGGAGGTAAACCCCAGGGAAGGAGAAGGAGACTCAGGAGGAGCGATTCGCTATAATCAAAACAATGTTGCAGGAGAATAATAGAGAAAATCAGGAGATGAAGCAGGATTTAAGCAGTAAAATCGAGGCCACAGACAACAAAATAGGAGCTACCAACAGCATAATAGATTTAGATGATCAGGAGAAGACGAGATTAATTGACCAGTGGGGTAGAGGAATAAAAGACGATAATCAGGAGATGCGGGGGAGAGCATAGGAAAAGAAGCAGCAGTTAGAGGTAGTGTTAGGTGAAAGTAAATTAGAAGTAGAAGAGATCGTAAGTGAAGCGGAATAGAGGAAGAGAAGATGGTAGGTGAAAATAAATTAGAAGTAGAGGAGATCGTAGGGGAAAGGGGAATAAAGGAGAAGATGTGATTAATTGACCAGTGGGGTAGAGGAATAAAATACGATAATCAGGAGATGCGGGAAAGAGCTTAGGAAAAGAAGCAGCAGTTAGAGGTGGTGTTAGGTGAAAGTAAATTAGAAGTAGAGGAGATCGTAAGTGGAAGCGGAATAGAGGAAGAGAAGGTGGTAGGTGAAAGTAAATTAGAAGTAGAGGAGATCGTAGGGGAAAGGGGAATAAAGGAAGAGAAGATTTTATGTGACAGTAAATTAGAGGTAGAGGAGATCGTAGGTGAAAATAGAATAGAAGTAGAGGAAATTGCCAGTGAGGATAGAGAAGAAGAAATTCAGAATTAGAGATGGTAGGAAAAATAGGAGGGGATTAGAAGAAATAGTAGATGAGAATCAAGTAGATGAGAGGAAGAATCTGTTAGAGGAGACGTTAGGTGAAAACAAATTAGAAGTAAAGATCATAAGGGCGAGTGAGAGAGATGAGAGGAAACAGCAGTGACGGTCAATGTTAGTTGAACGTAGTGTAGAGGATGAGGAAGAGCCGGGAGCAGATAATAATAATAGAACAAATATGAGTAACGAGCTGGGGGGTTGGGCACGGCAGACAAGGAAAACCAAAGCGGGAGGTAAGGAACTTCAGGAATAGAAAGCAACAGTACAAGCAGGTAATATTGGGGGAGGAAAGGAAAAGTAGATTTTAAAGAAGCATAAAGAGCACTTGACAAAATGGATCAGTGTCGCAAACAGGGTAGGGGATGCTGTACGAGGTGAAATTAAGGATTATACACCTTAGAACGAGGTCATTATGAGGAAATGGAACTATGGTGAACGAAAGAAAGGAGGAGCACAAGGTGCAGTGGCGTAGGGTAGGAGAAGTAACAGGAGGGGAGGCGAGGTACAGTGGAGGCAGAAACTATTGGTATAGTCCAGGACACCTTAAATAAGTTACTAATAAAAAGGGTAGCCAACGTTAACATCCATCCCCTATGCCTACTCGCATGTTGGTTTGTGGTTGAATTTCTTGAAGTTAAGTTGTCTTTTGTGTGAGCACAGTTTGGCCAACCCTGCTGAAAATCTCGCCATCTACAAATACCACAATACCAGTAAGATTTTTTACCGTACAGTTGAAACAGTTTTGAAACACGTAGACGCGGGAAATTTCGCAGCGAGTGTGACCAACATTCTCGTATAAAGCATATATCCCCAAACTGTTCAATTAATTGGATAAATCATCACATTTCTTTGGAATATTACGTCTAGTGCAGTTTTACGAGGTAAGTGCTACAAAAATACGTCAATTAGAACAGTTATTATGATTATGTTAGACTTATAGATTAGGCCTATATAATATGTAGGCCTAGGCCTATGTGTACATTTGCACTAGTCGGAACTTTAATAATGTTCATAATCTTTATTTTTTGCATAAATTGCTATTTAGATTTCGTCAAAATGCCTAAAAGAGGCCAGAAACAGCTACAAATTCCACTGAAGAAGACTAGGTCTAATTACACTTTGCAGCATTCACTGCTTTAAAAAAGAATATGAGGAAAAAGCAATTAAGTGTAGTGATACGGAAAGAATTGTAAGAATTGCTGGCATGGTGAGAGTAAGTATTTTGATAATTTTTGAGAATGCTTTTCGTAATCAATCCTAACATAACCTAACATAACAAAGACTCCAATGAGATCGCCTCTATGTGGAATAGCCATCAGTCGTGGAGAACTTGACCGTATAGAAAACGACTCGCAGTCCCACTGTAGGCAACCGTAGCCTATGTGGTGGGTGATAGTGGAGAACTGAACGAGGGTAGAGGGAAGGCGAGGCAAGTCAGCCACTGGCTGTGCGCGCTGACGTGTGCCGGCATGTACTGTACAATTCAGAGCGCGCACCGCCAACTTGGGGCTTCCAAGTGGCTCCTTAAAAAGGACCAGCGAAAAATTAGACCTCCACTACCTGTTTCAGCGTAAAAAGACCTTCACGACTATGTAAAAATAAAGTCGAAATTCGTGG
Source organism: Meconema thalassinum (assembly GCA_946902985.2). Lineage (NCBI taxonomy): Eukaryota > Metazoa > Arthropoda > Insecta > Orthoptera > Tettigoniidae > Meconema > Meconema thalassinum. The sequence continues at coordinate 2,333,363 of OX336392.1, read as the reverse complement.
TCAGACTTCGTACCGTTCCCTCGTAAGCTAAAGATTTTCCTTATCATTGCGGTATTTCCTGAACCTGCTATTTACCACATTCAAATAGTTGGTCGAGTGGTCACAATACATTACTCTTATTCATGAAGCCATGGTTCAAATCTCAAGAAGGTTGGGTTTTATTACATTTTTTTAAATAATTACCCAGACATTATAACATAAAGCACATATACAGGGTCTTTCATATAAAGTAAGAACAGCAAGCGGCAGTTTTGTTATTCGCTTCTGCGATGGCCTTGGCTGAGCTTGTGGCGCGCCATGGCCCCCTGCTGTACTATTGAAAGCGCGCGCATGGTACATACGAGGGCTGGTTTTTTTTCAAGTTCCGATGGACTGTATAAAAATAACTGTTTGACATACCAAACTGATTTTACTACTAAATGCTTGCTTGTTTTATTCTTACGTCTCAACATAATCCAAAACGATTGAAACATTTGTTGTATCGTTACACCAGCTTTCCAATGGCCTCGGCAAAATATTCTGCCGCCACTGAGATGGGTGCGTCTGGACAGTCTCCTGAAGTGTTTCCTTTTTGGCGAAGCGTTGCCGCCCAACCATACCTTCAATTCTCGAAAAAGGTGAGTAGGGGAGTAAGGCAGGTTTAAACGCACAGCCTACTTTCCTGGGAACATTGCTGATATCTCTCGAACGCCTGGTGGAATTTTTACAAATGAGGAGTCCTTGGACTCGAGCTGACGTCCTCTTTCCTATGGACCACTCGTCATATTTTTGGAAAAAAAAAATGAAAATTTTTGTTTTTGAAAATAGACGATAGTTTGAAAACCAAACATGATAGAACGTTGTGCCATAGTTGAAACGAATGGTCTCTATGACCTTCATTTTTTATAATAAAACTTTTTTATTTTTGAGATTTTTTGAAAACAGTTAAATTTTGAATTTTTTATATTTTGGAAACTAAAGAGTTTACAAAAAAAATTGTTTGACGTAAATGAATGGCCCTGACCCCCTCTACCCCCATAATGAATTTCAAGTCTCTAGGACTAAAACTGTGCAGTAGTGCTGACTGGCCGGTTCTGAGTCGCCCCCTACTTTCATATAAAACTTTGCCGATATCTCCCGAACGCGTGGTCGGATTTTAACGAACGAGGTATTTTTGGCGCTGGGATGACGTTCTCTTGGCTAAGCATGTGTGTTGGTATTAAAAAAAAAAGAAAATTTTTGTTTTTGGGATTGGCGCTATTTTGGAAACGGTGAATTTTGGGAAAACGTTTGTTTGACGTTAATGAAAGGTGGGTATTCCCTCTAGGCGGGCAGCAAGTTTCAAGGGTGTAGGAGGAAAAACAAAATGATAGCCTACTTTCTCGCGAACATTGGTGATCATTGGCGAACGGATGGTCGGATGTTAACAAATGAGGTGTTGTTGGACTCGAGCAGACGTCCTCTTTCCTATAGACCACTCGTTATATTTTTCAAAAATCTTTTGAAAAATGTTGTTTTCGAAAGTAGGTGATAGTTTGAAAACCAAACACGATAGAACGGTGTGCCATAGTTGAAACAAATGGTCTCTATGACATTTACTTTTTACAATAAAACTTTTTTATATTTTAAGATTGTTTGAAAACACTCAAATTTTGAAATTTTCATATTTTGGAAACTAACACGTTGACAAAAAAATTTGTTTGACATAAATGAAAGATCCCTATCCCCTCTACCATTAAAATAAATGTCAAGTTTCTAGGACAAAAACTAGGCATTTTTTAAAATAAAAGCGTGTTTGTAGACAGAGAGCCGGTAGCGCTTGACGTATGTTACAACGAGGCCATGATTGGCCATGGTGGATGCGGGAAATGGCTATTTCGACGGGGGACGATGTATGGTAAAACGAGGGGTCGCTTTTCGATATTTTTTCCTATGACGAATGAATGAAGGCGAATATTTTGAAATGTGACAAGCATGCTCTGACACAACAGACGGTTGTAGGAGATGACCAAGTGATTCTTAGACGTTGGCGATCTCGGTGACCGTGCCCGGAAGAAATGAATAGCTATTTTGGTGGGATGGCGGGGACAGCTTATGACGGTTGGTTTTGTGACATTTCCTATGATGGATAGAGGCGAATATTTGAAAATGTGTTAAGTGTGCTAGGAATTTTTTACCCCTGAAGGGGATCTTTAACATGCTAGTAAACGGAGATAAGCGAGACTGCTGTCTGGCACAGTAAATGGTTTTAGAATATGGAAACCTATAACATTTGCTCGACCAAGTCATGTGCATGTACGCAAAGAGCCAAAACGGTAAGGTCATTGGCCTGAAATGTTATAAACTAAATATTGAACTGGGTAAAGTCATGTGTTTTAGGATGAAAGTATGTGGTTAACATGATCATGTATTGAGGATGGCCGCTTGCTAGTAATTATTATTACAGTAAAATGTTTAATAATAATAATACTAATAATAATAATAATAATAATTAGACACACACACATGTTTTAAATGCTAACACGCACACAGTCCAGCTCACTGGTGACTGAATATTGTACCTAGCCAGAGGACTCGTGAGAGCTGTTGCTGGTTCTGACGAGGCAGGAATGTCTACGTCAGCAGGAAGTGTGATATCAGTTTACTTGCCTCGTGGTGGCTAGCAGGTGTGCTGTTTAAGCAGAGACTGCCATTTTGGTTCTGAGACAGTAGGACTACCGATGAATAAGAGGCAGCCATTTTGGTTCCTTATTAAAAACATGAAACTAGTATAAGGTACACGAATCTTATTCAGATTGAGGAATGTGAAGAGGTGTGGGAACACGTGCGAGAGAGAGACAGAGAACCATTCAAGGTCAAAACGCTGAGAAAATACACCTTTTTCTGTTGCTAGGCTAACTGATAACGATTGCGTTAGTCATGCACTTGCCATTTTAGCACACGGACGTATACAGTAGAGCTGTGAAAGAAAAATCCTTTTATTTTTTTGGTACGTACCTATGAATGATTATTTTAATAATGTCATGCTAATGAACCTTAAATTTGTAGTTATTGATTAGGTAATTATTGATTTTTTAATTTATTTGTTTGCAGATAACCGGTATATCTTACATGTCTGAGATACAAGAAACCAGTTTCCTTTTGAGCCCACTAGAAGGAAACAGCAAGAAGCCACTGCAGGTGAAGGTGGGATTATTTTTTTAAACTAACTTGTTTCATTTTGTTTTTGTTTCATATTTTACTTTATGAAATGCATGTATTAACCTGAATTTAGGTATTTATAACGGTTTACTTTATTTATTTTTAGAAACTTGGAAAGAAAAGCCTTACCGCCGTAGCAGTCGCTGAAAACCCGAGACGCAGTAAAGTGCAACCATTGTTTCCAGGCAGTGAACTATTTAAAACTCAGGTAAGCCTAACATAAAATGCTATTCCATTTTACCACTACTGAAAACTCGTAGACAAAAAAATTCATTACCTGTACATGACTAGGACGATGATTGCTTTCTTGATTAATGACTATGTATTGGCAACCGGTACAAGACCATATTGGTTGTTTACCTGGAAAGTACAAGGCCATATTGGATTTTGTAAAAAACAAAAATTTTAATCAGCCTCGGGTGCCGGGTGCAAGCTTTGTTATTTGACACACAGAGGGTAGCTTGCATGTCGAATTTAGTTGGTCCTTGACTATGAAAGTCAAGAAGGTTAAATGTTAGATATCTAATCTCATTAAACTCTATAGCGCTTTCTAGTAGAAAAATGAGGAACTTTGTACCCTATGAACTCAACGAATATATTGACAGGTTTGAACATGATAATCTGAACAAAATGACATGACATTATTTTTTTGTTTGTTTGTGTATTGGTTAAAGGGGAATGTAAATGACTGCAGCTTTATAAAAAGAAAATAAGTACATGGGTTACATACAGTTTATTATAATTTTTATGGTGGTTTGATATATTAATGCCAATTAACGTTAAAGTTTTATTTACAAGTATTGATTGATTGATTGATTGCGTGATTGGTTATTTTGTTTGCTTTTAGGTGTCGTCAAGTGCCATTAACGTAATGAACAGACAGTGAACAAGCATACATTGTGCTTTAAAGTACTCGGTGCAACGTTAATAACTTACAGTAAGTAAACGTTTTATTATAACACAAGCCAACACATAATCCAATATATATAAGCTTATGGTAGGGCACTCCATCAGCAAAACAGTTGTAACATTTGTAGTGTGATCATCGTACTGACAGGTCAATTACTAATATGGAACTTACTACAACCAACAAAGGTAGGCAACGTGCACTCTATCAAGGATACTCTTATAACTATAATCGTCAGAATGCGAAAGGAATAATATTCTGGCGATGCTCAAAAGAGAGGTCAACAAAATGTCGAGGCAATCTGAAATGTAAAAATAGAAAGGTTTTAAGTGTGAGTGTTCATCAATGTAGTGCTCCAAACGAACCACGGTTGCTGTTTACAAACAATTATCAAAATGCTAAGAAGCAAGTTCAAGAAAACGATATTGCGGCTAAAAATAGTGCAGTGTTTGTTCAAAAGGACTTATCATGTCCTCAAAAAGTCATGTTAAGACAGTTGTCAACGTCCAAGAAACCTTTAACACTATCAAAATCCACGCAGACTATAAATGAAGTGGTATTGCAAGAGGATCAAAAAGGACTATATATAGTAATAGTGATAATGGTTGTAACGATACTAACTCGCCTCGACAGTAGGACACTTGATTTTTGACGGCTGCATGCAAATTCTTGGGAGTTGAGATGTGGTAGTGCTCTTTATCTACGCTAGGGTGCAGCAGCGCCTTGGTAAAGGTTACAACTAAGTCGTGTTCGCCTGGTGGTGAGAACTGTAACCTTGTCAGCATGTAGAATGGTGGTATTCCTTGCCAAGTAAGTTGGTTCACTTAGTTACGGTTGTTAGGAATTTTTCAATGCAATAATAATTGAGTGTTGGGACATGATCTGAAAAAGACATAACATCATGTAGTCTACGAATATTGAGTAGCTTTTAGCTACTCAATCGGATGTCTTGCTTCGTAAGCTCGGCGTAACTGGCTCTACCAAAATATGAATCGACATGGAATAGTTTCTCTTCAAATTAATTTATTTTTTTATATAAAATGTGGCAGAAAAATGAGGTTGATTCTCGTGTACACCTGGAGTGTGTGATGGTCTGAATTTCGGTTTGAAACGGATACCTAAGTGGTCTTGTCGACAAGAAAAATATTAGTTGCTCCTTATTATTGTTTTATATATAAGTTGTTGAGGCAACTTTAAGGGAAGCAAACCTATATGTCGTGGATTTCTGTAAGAGGCCAAATGTGGTGAAATGGAGTTATGAAGATTTGGTAAAAGGTATTATGTTCCAGAGAGAAGTAAGTGGATTATTATATATTTCTGGGGTGCATGTGTATCTAACCTGTGCATGTTATTTATAAACTTATTGTCACCACCGTATTTGGCTCACGTAGTTGGGAGGCTTTCATCTTGTTGTGTGGATAAAGCTTTTAAATATTCGTTTCTGGTTTATAAATGTAATCTTTCACTTTACGCACGTTTAGTTTGCCTAATAGAGGTCCGTGTAGATTATGTAAAGCTTTTATTTTATTCGAGTTGGGGTTCGTATTTGCTGGCATTGCGTTCGTCTTCTGTTTTTGGTTATCGGTTGTTGTGTTCTGGATAACTTTGTTATGACTGTCAGCTGTTAGATGACAAATGAATATCGTGGCTCCATGTTTAAAAGGGTTTGACGAATTGAGATCTTGTTCCGAGTTTGCTCAGGTTAAGAAAGGAATTATCCAAGATTTAATATATTTTGTGTCTTATGGCATTACCTATTAATTGACGGGTATTAAATATCATTGAAGATTGTTTTCCGACTTAACTGAAAGTTGTATAATTAAGCATATACGGAATTTGTTGGTTAGGCCTACTTCATTATGTTATCTAGTCAACCGATAGTAATTTAATGTGAATGGATATTTTGACCTAAGCGAAATATTTTGGGAGCCAATACAAGTAAGTTATATCCTACGTCAGGTACCACACCTTTTCTTTTATTTAAACTGCATGTAATTGTTTATTGTATATCTATTGTAATATTTGTTTTATGAATAGAAGTGTTGTTTTAAAATTTGAATCGTGTGTATCATTTCTGGGTCTGGGATTCTGTAGACAGCTTTCAAGATAGACACCTCGGGTTGTGTTTGAAAATGGCCCAGTCGCTTTCCCTCCCACGGTCGAGTGTGTCACTTGTATCGAGAGTGAGGTTTTACGTGTTTAACACATTAATGTCTATTTTGAGAGTTGTTCAGAATTAGGAACTAGAAGTGGTACACCAAAAATAAATTATGATCAGTCTTGTGTTCTGTAAATGTTACTAATCTTTATGTGTTTTATGTTTCATGTATACAAACCCACCTGGTAATGGAAAAACGAGTTCTCCCAAACATATATTATCTGAGGAAAGATGAATTGGGATTTGAAATCTTGATTCGTGGAAGGATTCCACAGGGGAATAGAGAAACTGACTTGGCTGTCTTGAGGTCTTTACGTGATGCCCCTGTAAATATCCCGCCTATTAACAGCGAATATTGGGAAAATGGTAAGTCTGGTGTCATTACATCTGTTTCACACTTGTTAAGTGATTGTGCTTCGTTGGATGGTGTTATCGATTCGTCTGAATATCAGAGAAATAAATTAAGGTGGCGTGCTCTACATTGGTTATTGAGATTAGCTGATTTGATTAATGTCTGGTCAAAAGTTGAGGACGGTATTTCATTTGCAAATGAATTGTCAAGTTTGCGTGATAGGTTGGCTGTTGTTTACGAACGTATGTTTTCTGGTGTAACCGGTGATTATAAAAGTGAATCTTTGGCGTCGTCAATAGGTGGAGGTTCTGAGAATGGTAATCGGTGTGCTGTGAATGTTGATAATAATTCGGTTGAAGATGTAGAATCTGTGTTGTCTATTAATGATTTACGAATTAGTAATCCTGCTGTTAGGCAGCATCGGAATAGGTCGTCTAGTCAGCCTTCGAGAAATATGTCATGTTCAGCTAGGCCTAATATTATTGACCAGGCTAATTTAAATAATGAATACAGCTTGTCATCTGGGTCCTTATTCAGAGAAAATAGTGCGAATGCCTCAATTAATCTAACTTCTGGAATTTCTCGTTGTGTGAAGTCTGTACAAACCAGTGAAAGTTTAATTAATGTAACTGATGTTGTCGAGCATAATTTGATGAAGCATAATTTGAATTTGGGAGATTCTTCTCAAGTGTGTGACCCTGGAAATGTCATGTCAGATATCAATGTTAGATTTGCTACGTTACCCAATCCGATAGCCTTGATTTTAAAGAATTTTCACACCTGTAATGGTACGGAGAATGATTTATTAGTGCAATTCCTTAGGAAATTTGTAGAATTAAAAGACAGTGCTGTGGTCTTTGGACTGTCCGAACGTCAAATATTTAGAATGGTGTTTCCTTGCACTTCGGGTATGCTTAGACAGATCTTAATTAATAACATGTCTGCTGGAAATTCATTAATTAATTAATTTTCAAATGTAAGTTTTAAATTATTTTATTACCCCGTACACCTTGTCTGATCTTCATCGGAGCTATTTATTCAGAGGACAGAGAATGGATGAAACACTGAACGATTATTTTGTGGATGTTAGGTATTATGCTAAAGTGTTTGCTGTTCAGTTGTCGGAGGAGCAAATCGTTGCCTCATTAGTCGAAGGAATTAACCCCATTTACAGATTGTGTTTAACCATGTGTGCTAGGCCTAAGACTTATAAGGAGTTTTATGATCTTGTTCTTACTGCTGAGAAATTTAAAAAGGCAGATGCTGTTCGCATGGCAAATTCATCGCTACCATGTTCTTCTATTCAGGGTACCTTTGGGCAAATTGGTTCTCAGCCTGTTTTTCAGTGGACAAGTGCTGTTGAGTCTGGAGGAAGACAACCTGTTCAGGGTTTTAATAATGCTTTATTTCAGGGAGAGGTATGTCAAGATGTTGTTCCTGTTTCTGGTCCATACCATAATTTTCAGGGGCGTTCCAACAGGAGATATGCTGAGAGTGATACATATCAAGGTAGGCGGTGCGACTTATGTGGGTCGTATAATCACCTTAGACGTTGGTGTGATGTCAGAATGAATCATAATTCCTGAAGATGTTGTGGTGATCTTGTACGTACTGTATTGTATTTTCAAAATTGTGTTTGATCTTTGGAAACCACACACATGTATGTATGTATGTATCTTCTGTGTGAATTGTATGTTCGATGTTGTGGTGGTTGTCACAATTTATTTTCAAAATTGTGTTTGATCTTTGGAAACCACACACATGTATGTATGTATGTATGTATGTTCTGTATGAATTGTATGTTTGATGAGCGACGGATGGATTTGTGTGTATTGTGTATAAATGTCTCTATTTGGAATCTTCTGCATTGTGTATGATCATAGTGACCCATTGTTTTGCGTCAAGTTGGTGTATAGGCGAAAGGTTAGAATTTTCTAAATGGCTTTTGACATTTTGTTGGTACGGAGAGAAATTTCATTTTGTGTTACAGTAACAATTTTGAATTTTCAAGATCGTGTATGACCTACATGATGCTTTGGTGCGTGTTTGTAGTAAAGTGACCTTTATTTGAATCTTCAAAATTGTATACTGGTTCTGGAGGAAGGTGGTGTAATTGTGCGTTAGTGTATTGTGTTGGTATGAATGTGAATCACTAATTGTCCTTTAATTTGGGGAGGGATTTTGTTATTGTTTCTTGTTTTAATGGGTATAGTTATGTTTTATTTTAAAAGTCTTCAATGGTAGCCGAGTATATAAATAGGGTCGTTAAAATATCCTTGTTCAGCTTAAGATCCTAACGTATATGGAGGTATGGGACTCAAATATTAGGTGGCATAAGCTGAATATGTATTTAATGGTAAGTATTTACTAAACTTTCCGAAATAGTTTCTCCGAGTAGTGACCTTGTGCACTTATTATTGCTTGTTGAACTGAGGAAGTAGATACTTACAGGTGAGTTGTGTGTGTCATGAGGTTAATGTGGTAATGGTCGCTTCGTTGAAGTGAATTTGTTGAAATTCTCATCTGAGACAGCCTAAAGGTAATTGTTTATTTAAAGGGGATTTGTGGTCAAATATCCTTGTTCAGCTTAAGATCCTAACGTATATGGAGGTATGGGACTCAAATATTAGGTGGCATAAGCTGAATATGTATTTAATGGTAAGTATTTACTAAACATTCCGAAATAGTTTCTCCGAGTAGTGACCTTGTGCACTTTTTATTGTTTGTTGAACTGAGGAAGTAGGTACTTACAGGTGAGTGGTGTGTGTCATGAAGTTAATTTGGTAAAGGTCGTTGTTTCGTTGAAGTGAATTTGTTGAAATTCTCATCCGAGACAGCTTAAAGGTAATTGTTTATTTAAAGGGTATTTGTGGTAATGTGTCACGGTTTTAACGAACTCCTATTTATATTGAGGTGGAACATTTGGGGGATATTTGTGGGTAGTAACTGTTTTCTTTGGTGAATTTAGAGGTTACGCAAAGATGTGTGTGTGAATGTGTTGGGGTTTTCTTAGGTCTGCACGTGTGGTCAGTTGATACTTCGTTTACTGTTGCTTTCTTGGTTTTTCTTTCTTTCTTTCTTTCTTTCCTTTTTTCCTTGGGTTTTGAATCTGTTTATGGTTTTCTAGGGTAGATTTTTCTTGCTTGTAGACTAAATGAGTTGAGACAGATGTGTGATAGGGGACTTTACCAACGTTCATTTGGGAATATTAGTTTTTTTTAATACTAAAGAACTCATTTTTCATCTGCGATTTGCTTGCTTCACTGTATTTTGTTATGAATTTGGTTTGTCAATTCTACATTTTCTTATATTGCATTGAGTACTCATCAACACTTCTAATTGTTTATTTAAAATATGTGTAAACTTAAATATTTTGTAAAAGGTGTGGATATTCTGAGATAGGTTTTGCGTTAGGAAAATTTCTGCCATATTTTTGATATATGTAATGATATTGTTTGTTTATATTGTTTAATATCAAACGTTTGTGTAAACTATTCCATAAAAACGATACTCGCCTAGTTGAATTTGGTTTCAGCTGCTATCATCTTTGGTACGTCTGCGTAGAAGATTTCGGATGTACTGTGAAGACTATCTGTGGCCAGGATGGTTGAACTGTCATCTGGAAGCTAAAGCGAATCTGCACTTATCCTCGAAAGAAATGATGAATTATGTATACCATGATGTATTATTGTCTGTACAAGTTATCTGATGTATCATGTTACATGTAAGATGCAATTTTCTTGGCATGAAAAGGGATGTACCATTAGCTACGCTGACTTCTGCGTGAACTATCATCGACCTGTGTGTAGTCAAACTTGTGGTGGTGGATTTTGAACGAACTTGTGAAGAAGTGTTTATGTCTACCTTCTCATTTAATGCATGCCTAAAACTAAACCAGTTTTGAAGTGATGAATTTGGGTATTGAAGGTTGATGTTTGTTGAAGATTGGTATTTGTGCATGTATAATTTCAGTTTGACAATTACGTTGGCTTGGTACTTTACCGGCGCCAAGTCTGAAGGGAGGGAGTATGTAACGATACTAACTCGCCTCGACAGTAGGACACTTGATTTTTGACGGCTGCATGCAAATTCTTGGGAGTTGAGATGTGGTAGTGCTCTTTATCTACGCTAGGGTGCAGCAGCGCCTTGGTAAAGGTTACAACTAAGTCGTGTTCGCCTGGTGGTGAGAACTGTAACCTTGTCAGCATGTAGAATGGTGGTATTCCTTGCCAAGTAAGTTGGTTCACTTAGTAACGGTTGTTAGGAATTTTTCAATGCAATAATAATTGAGTGTTGGGACATGATCTGAAAAAGACATAACATCATGTAGTCTACGAATATTGAGTAGCTTTTAGCTACTCAATCGGATGTCTTGCTTCGTAAGCTCGGCGTAACTGGCTCTACCAAAATATGAATCGACATGGAATAGTTTCTCTTCAAATTAATTTATTTTTTTATATAAAATGTGGCAGAAAAATGAGGTTGATTCTCGTGTACACCTGGAGTGTGTGATGGTCTGAACTTCGATTTGAAACGGATACCTAAGTGGTCTTGTCGACAAGAAAAATATTAGTTGCTCCTTATTATTGTTTTATATATAAGTTGTTGAGGCAACTTTAAGGGAAGCAAACCTATATGTCGTGGATTTCTGTAAGAGGCCAGATGTGGTGAAATGGAGTTATGAAGATTTGGTAAAAGGTATTATGTTCCAGAGAGAAGTAAGTGAATTATTATATATTTCTGGGGTGCATGTGTATCTAACCTGTGCATGTTATTTATAAACTTATTGTCACCACCGTATTTGGCTCACGTAGTTGGGAGGCTTTCATCTTGCTGTGTGGATAAAGCTTTTAAATATTCGTTTCTGGTTTATAAATGTAATCTTTCACTTTACGCACGTTTAGTTTGCCTAATAGAGGTCCGTGTAGATTATGTAAAGCTTTTATTTTATTCGAGTTGGGGTTCGTATTTGCTGGCATTGCGTTCGTCTTCTGTTTTTGGTTATCGGTTGTTGTGTTCTGGATAACTTTGTTATGACTGTCAGCTGTTAGATGACAAATGAATATCGTGGCTCCATGTTTAAAAGGGTTTGACGAATTGAGATCTTGTTCCGAGTTTGCTCAGGTTAAGAAAGGAATTATCCAAGATTTAATATATTTTGTGTCTTATGGCATTACCTATTAATTGACGGGTATTAAATATCATTGAAGATAGTTTTCCGACTTAACTGAAAGTTGTATAATTAAGCGTATACGGAATTTGTTGGTTAGGCCTACTTCATTATGTTATCTAGTCAACCGATAATAATTTAATGTAAATGGATATTTTGACCTAAGCGAAATATTTTGGGAGCCAATACAAGTAAGTTATATCCTACGTCAGGTACCACACCTTTTCTTTTATTTAAACTGCATGTAATTGTTTATTGTATATTTATTGTAATATTTGTTTTATGAATAGAAGTGTTGTTTTAAAATTTGAATCGTTTGTATCATTCCTGGGTCTGGGATTCTGTAGACAGCTCTCAAGATAGACACCTCGGGTTGTGTTTGAAATTGGCCCAGTCGCTTTCCCTCCCACGGTCGAGTGTGTCAATGGTCATGATGATCATGATGATGATAATGATGATGTTGATGATGATGATGATGATGATGATAATGGTAATGCTTTGTTTACACCTAAAAATTCATTTGTTAAATTTGTATACTGGAACAAACCCAGTAAGCTAATTCAACGGCTTCGACACTTGCATGCTTTACAACAAACTGGGCATACCGGTCACGATTGGGAAATCAAAGAAATTGAACAAGAGCTACGTCGTGCTAGAATTATTGTGTAATGGCTCTACCAATTTGCGACCACTTTTACCCCCACTCTTGGTTCTGATATTTGCTTATTTGCTTCCACTTTTACCTGAGCTCTTTGGATCCATATTTGCTCTCACATTAAACTATTAATCTTATTACAAAGTTGACTTTACTAGAGCTTAGTCTATGCTTGACATTTGACATGGAAATATCAGTGACTAGGTATGGTAAGCCTTATGCATACTATAAAGGATATTCATATATTGTGAAACGAACCAATAAAAACGGAACTGTTATTTGGCGCTGTTCAAAACAACGTTCCAAGCATTGTCGTGGTGACTTAAAAAGTAAAAATAGTGAGGTTTTAAGTGTCAGTGATCATCAATGTAGTGTACTGCGTGAACCACAGTTGCCGTCGACAAAAAATCAAGAAAACCATATTACTACTCAAAATAGTGGATTGTATAATGAGTAACGTTTAACCCCTGTTCTAAAAGTTAAGGTTAATCCGTCTTCCACACCGCAAGAGCCATCAACATCACAAACTATGCAAGAGGTAGTGTTGTTGTTGTCGTCGTCGTCGTTTTAAAGAGTGGAACAACTAGGTCATCTGCTCTTGATATGCAAAAAGGTACCGTAGTATTGCAAGAGGATCAAAATGACTAAATAGTAATAACAATAAGGTTTTTATGCCTATAAAACCATTGCGGCATCCCCAGTTTTTGAAAACAACAGTGAATGGACATTGCTATAAAAAGATCTACAACAAGCCTTGTGATTAAAAACTATAACAGACTATTGTAGAGAAAGAGTTGTATTAAGTGTGTATCTATTGTCATAATCATGTATACTCTGCAATGTTAAATATTCTAACTTTTTTATAAAATAAAACAACATTGTAACACCATTTTGCATTTATTTACAAACTTCATACACATTTTTTTGTTTCATGATAATATTTTTAAGACAATACTAAAAACTAAAACAGTATTATTCTATACACATTTTTTCTTTAAGTCTGTTGTCATGACTTATATTTTCCATTATTATTTCACATTTGTTTTCATTTAATTAAAACGCACCATGCACCTATTGTTTTTAAAACCTTCATAAATTAAGTGTACAGGTTCCATAGCATTATTGACTTCATCAAAACACTCTCCGACATATCATTAAACCGTGTAGGCAGAAATGTCTCTAAGTTTTCACATACACAAAGTACACGATCACCATATGCTGTTTTCAATTTCCGAATCTTGATAATGCGGAATGGAATATGCGTTGGCAATTCGCAGAGCTTCTTTGTCTCTAAGCCACATGATTGTCCCACAGCATTCAGAACATTCATTGTAGTAGTCTATTAACAAAAGAAAAGCATATCTATTACACTCTAAAACAGCTTTAATAATATTGTGCAATTAGGGATTTTGCACTATGCATTGCTAATGAATTATAGTATTCATGCAAGAAAAGCCCTAACTGTAGCAGATACTGCTTTTCTGCATATAGCACAAGTGTTGAGTTCTAATGCACACTTAACACAGGCTATCATATGTCCACAAGGCAAAAATACAACACCTAGTTGATCTTGATAACAAATTTTACATAATTGTTGGTCACACTTTTGTATCTGTTCGTGAGACAAGTCTTTTCTTTTTCAGCCTCATGTATTTGCTCCACGTGTTCTAACTCTAAAGGCACTTTTATGTCTTGAGCTGCAATCACGTTTTATTTACGAATAGTGTTCACAAATTCCTGACCTTTAAGCAACACCATGTATTTACAGTTAGGTAACCAACGAGCGTGTTGCACAAAAGGGTCATCAGTCATTTGCCAATCCTTTAAAGCAAATCCACAATAAAAACATATTGTTTTATCCCCTTCACCAGTATAAAAAAATTCAGCTTCACTTAGCTGTTTGGTAAGGTGTTTTAATATTAATGGCCAAACATTTTTATAAGATTCTAAACGTTTTTCAACAGAGCTGTACTCTGGGTGTGCTAGTGCTTTAGTCTTGCAAACTCCCAATTTTTGAAAAGCACATGCCAATTCAACACTGTCTATGGCATATGGACCACATATATCGACACTACCGTTGTTGGCTGGTAATACATCATTATTATTATTATTATTATTATTTATTTGTGATTCAGCAACGTAAGTAGCGACCAATGGCCTTGTGATCGGTAAAATGAATACATGGGTATGTTACCCACTTGTTTTCCAAGCATGTAAGGACAACAAAGAGACCATCGCAAATGGTCTCTAAAGGGACCATCCCCTTCTTCCCAGTGTGAAAGTTCAATACGACAAAACACACAGCGCACCACATCTTCTCGGTTCAAGAAAAAAAAAAAAAGGCTTTTGCAAGTCCATGTGTCGACAAAAAGCCTACAGGCCAGGATCCAAATGTTAACCAACGGTCATGTTCTGATTTTAAATTTAACCCACGTGGTAAACCAACTTGCTCACTTCTTGTATTTGGTACTAACGCCATGTGTTATAATAAAACTTTTTCTTATTGTAAGTTATTAACGTTGCACAGAGTACTTTAAAGCACAATGTATGCTTGTTCACTGTCTGTTCATTACGTTAATGGCGCATAACGACACCTAAAAGCAAACAAAATAACCAATCACTCAATCAATCAATCAATACTTGTAAATAAAACTTTAACGTTAATTGGCATTAATATATCAAACCACCATAAAAATTATAATAAACTGTATGTTGGCACTAACAGTAACCTATGTACTTATTTTCTTTTTATAAAGCTGCAGTCATTTACATTCCCCTTTAACCAATACATAAACAAAAAAATAATAATGTCATGTCATTTTGTTCAGATTATCATGTTCAAACCTGTCAATATATTCGTTGAGTTCATAGGGTACAAAGTTCCTCATTTTTCTACTAGAAAGCGCTATAGAGTTTAATGTGATTAGATATCTAACATTTAACCTCCTTGACATTCATAGTCAAGGAACAACAAAATTCGACATGCAAGCTACCCTCTGTGTGTCAAATAACAAAGCTTGCACCCGGCATCCAAGGCCATACGATATTAATCTTATTATTAATCTTATAATTATTATTATTATTATTATAGGGAACGACATGTCAGTTAAATTAAAATTTTAATTTTTTACAAAATCCAATGTGGCCTTGTACTTTCCAGGTAAACAACCAATATGGTCTTGTACCGGTTGCCAATACATAGTCATTAATCAAGAAAGCAATCATCGTCCTAGTCATGTACAGGTAATGAATTTTTTTGTCTACGAGTTTTCAGTAGTGGTAAAATGGAATAGCATTTTATGTTGGGCTTACTTGAGTTTTAAATAGTTCACTGCCTGGAAACAATGGTTCCACTTTACTGCGTCTCGAGTTTTCAGCGACTGCTACGGCGGTAAGGCTTTTCTTTCCAAGTTTCTAAAAATAAATAAAGTAAACCGTTATAAATACCTAAATTCAGGTTGATACATGCATTTCATAAAGTAAAATATGAAACAAAAACAAAATGAAACAAGTTAGTTTAAAAAAATAATCCCACCTTCACCTGCAGTGGCTTCTTGCTGTTTCCTTCTAGTGGGCTCAAAAGGAAACTGGTTTCTTGTATCTCAGACATGTAAGATATACCGGTTATCTGCAAACAAAAAATTTAAAAAATCAATAATCCTAATCAATAACTACAAATTTAAGGTTCATTAGCATGACATTATTAAAATAATCATTCATAGGTACTTACCAAAAAAATAAAAGGATTTTTCTTTCACAGCTCTACTGTATACGTCCGTGTGCTAAAATGGCAAGTGCATGACTAATGCAATCGTTATCAGTTAGCCTAGCAACAGAAAAAGTTGTATTTTCTCAGCGTTTTGACCTTGAATGGTTCTCTGTCTCTCTCTTGCACGTGTTCCCACGCCTCTTCACATTCCTCAATCTGAATGAAATTCGTGTACCTTATACAAGTTTCATGTTTTTAATAAGGAACCAAAATGGCTACCTCTTATACATCGGTAGTCCTACTGTCTCAGAACCAAAATGGCAGTCTCTGCTTAAACAGCACACCTGCTAGCCACCACGAGGCAAGTAAACTGATATCACACTTCCTGCTGACGTAGACATTCCTGCCTCGTCAGAACCAGCAACAGCTCTCACGAGTTCTCTGGTTAGGTACAATATTCAGTCACCAGTGAGCTGGACTGTGTGCGTGTTAGCATTTAAAACATGTGTGTGTGTCTTATTATTATTATTATTATTATTATTATTATTATTCTTAAACATTTTACTGTAATAATAATTACTAGCAAGCGGCCATCCTCAATACATGATCATGTTAACCACATACTTTCATCCTAAAACACATGACTTTACCCAGTTCAATATTTAGTTTATAACATTTCAGGCCAATGACCTTACCGTTTTGGCTCTTTGCGTACATGCACATGACTTGGTCGAGCAAATGTTATAGGTTTCCATATTCTAAAACCATTTACTGTGCCAGTCAGCAGTCTCGCTTATCACCGTTTACTAGCATGTTAAAGATCCCCTTCAGGGGTAAAAAAAATTCCTAGCACACTTAACACATTTTCAAATATTCGCCTCTATCCATCATAGGAAATGTCACAAAACCAACCGTCATAAGCTGTCCCCGCCATCCCACTAAAATAGCTATTCATTCCTTCCGGGCACGGTCACCGAGATCGCCAACGTCTAAGAATCACTTGGTCATATCCTACAACCGTCTGTTGTGTCAGAGAGCGATCTCGCTCATCACCGTTAACTAAAACGTTAAAGATCCCCTTCAGGGATAAAAAATCTTAGCATGCTTGTCACATTTCAAAATATTCGCCTTCATTCATTCGTCATCATCATCATCATCATCATCATCATTTATTGCATGTGACAGGCCATTAAGACCCATAGCAGAAAAACAAGGGTATACAATTCTTGATTACAATATAAATAGCAAGCATAACATAATATATAGCATTGTACATCATAACAGGAAGAATGATTTCAGCTTCTCAAATAATGGTTGCATATATTAGATCAACGATTTCTATCCCTGACATCTTCCATACTTGCATCTGGATCTACCTGGTTCAGTGCCAACATAACTCGATCTTTCCATCTCGTTCTTGGTCGACCTCTTGGACGTTTTCCCGTTGGCTGAAAATTGAACACACGGTTCGGGAGAGTACCTTCTGCTCTGATAATGTGTCCTAACCATTGTAATCGTCTTCTCTCTATCTCTCTACTGATGTCTGCCTTTTTATAACGTCGATATAACTCCTCTTTACTCCGTCTTTCCCAACTGTCAGTTTCTGGGCAGTATTTTGGGCCATAGATTTTCCGCAGCATTTTTCTTTCAAATGCACATATACGTTCTTCAAAAGTTCATGGAGTCGCCCACGTTTCACAACCATACATTAAAACAGGTCGTACTAGGGTCATGTATAGGTGGATCTTGTTTTCCTGAGATATTAGACGTGACGTGAAAATTCGATTAATGCTATAGGAAACATGAGTAGCGTTGGTGATTCTTTGTCTTATTTCCTTTTCTATTTCACTTTTGTTTGACAATATTGATCCTAAATATTTGAATGATTCAACTGTCTCGAATTTGTGCATTCCAACGTCGATAGCGATCGGAATATTCTGTCGACGTGATATAATCATGTATTTTGTTTTCGATTCATTAACCACCAACCCCATTTTCTTTGCTTCCAGTAGGAATCTTGATGTATCAGTCGTTACCTGATCCAAAGTGTTCCCCATGATCACCATTCATTCGTCATAGGAAAAAATATCGAAAAGCGACCCCTCGTTTTACCATACATCGCCCTCCCCCGTCGAAATAGCCATTTCCCGCATCCACCATGGCCAATCATGGCCTCGTTTTAACATACGTCAAGCGCTACCGGCTCTCTGTCTACAAACACGCTTTTATTAAAAAAAAAAAAAATTAAAATGCCTAGTTTCTTGTCCTAGAAACTTGACATTTATTTTAATGGTATAGGGGATAGGGATCTTTCATTTATGTCAAACAAAATTTTTGTCAACGTGTTAGTTTCCAAAATATGAAAATTTCAAAATTTGAGTGTTTTCAAACAATCTTAAAATATAAAAAAGTTTTATTATAAAAAGTAAATGTCATAGAGACCATTCGTTTCAACTATGGCACACCGTTCTATCGTGTTTGGTTTTCAAACTATCACCTACTTTCAAAAACAACATTTTTCAAAAGATTTTTGAAAAATATAACGAGTGGTCTATAGGAAAGAGAACATCAGCTCGAGTCCAACAACACCTCATTTGTTAACATCCGACCATCCGTTCGCCAATGATCACCAATGTTCGCGAGAAAGTAGGCTATCATTTTGTTTTTCCTCCTACACTCTTGAAACTTGCTGCCCGCCTGGAGGGCATACCCACCTTTCATTAACGTCAAACAAACGTTTTCCCAAAATTCACCGTTTCCAAAATAGCGCCAATCCCAAAAACATTTTTTTTAAAATACCAACACACATGCTTAGCCAAGCGAACGTCATCCCAACGCCAAAAATACCTCGTTCGTTAAAATCCGACCACGCGTTCGGGAGATATCGGCAAAGTTTTATATGAAAGTAGGGGGCGACTCAGAACCGGCCAGTCAGCACTGCTGCACAGTTTTAGTCCTAGAGACTTGAAATTTATTTTGGGGGTAGAGGGGGTCAGGGCCATTCATTTACGTCAAACAACATTTTTTGTAAACTCTTTAGTTTCCAAAATATAAAAATTTCAAAATTTAACTGTTTTCAAAAAATCTCAAAAATAACAAAGTTTTATTATAAAAAATGAAGGTCATAGAGACCATTCGTTTCAACTATGGCACAACGTTCTATCATGTTTGGTTTTCAAACTATCGTCTATTTTCAAAAACAAAAATTTTCATTTTTTTTTTCAAAAATATGACGAGTGGTCCATAGGAAAGAAGACGTCAGTTTGATTCCAAGGACACCTCATTTTTAAAAATCCCACCAGGCGTTCGAGAGATATCAGCAATGTTCCCAGGAAAGTAGGCTGTGCGTTTAAACCTGCCTTACTCCCCTACTCACCTTTTTCGAGAATTGAAGGTATGGTTGGGCGGCAACGCTTCGCCAAAAAGGAAACACTTCAGGAGACTGTCCAGACGTACCCATCTCAGTGGCGGCAGAATATTTTGCCGAAGGCATTGGAAATCTGGTGTAACGATACGACAAATGTTTCAATCGTTTTTGGCGATTATGTTGAGACATAAGAATAAAACAAGCAAACATTTAGTAGTAAAATCAGTTTGGTATTGAACCCTTCAGTATCGCAGTGTTTATATGCAAGAATCTTGATCAAGGGGTCACGCTCAGTTCATAGTGTGATGTATACGTTCGCCAAACCACATGCTCTACTGAGGGAAGGGTCATTAGATTAAAACTATAATTAAGAAAGGAAGTGACAAGACGTAAAATATAACATAATTTAATGGCTATTAGTGCATAAATGAATTAAATAACAATAATATTATTCCTCCCTGAATCTTCCCATGACAGAAATATCTATCAACGTTGAGGAGTCAGACGGATCTCCTCCTCATAAAAATGTGGATCCAAGTTCCACCAACTTGCATTGGGATTTTATGTACGCGTAATAACTAACTACGAGAAGTGAGTACTTGGATGACTGTTCGTTTACAGCGGGTAACAGCAACGATGCTTACGAACAATCATTTCGTAAATCAACGTTTACGGATATAGGACACAACACTAATAAAAACCCTTAAATTAATGCTGACACACAATCTAACATCTAATATTTACAGCAATCTCCCCCCGAGACCCTCCTTCAGTGCGATGACGCATCTGACAAATGAGCTGCCATCACGGCCAATTGCTCAATACACAAACAAGGAAAATACAGCATCGCACGTGACTGCACGGGTCACTGATACGGAACATAAACATGGAATAAAAACCAACAACAACAAAAGCCTCACCGGCTGAGATTACCTTATATGAACAAAACTGCACGATAAGCTAACGCTTCGGAGATTATAGTGATTCGTAGGCAACTCCCATTTATTTAAACAATTTTTATCATCGATCAGTTCTTATTCTGTATTTTAAGTATTATTACGGAGCCAGCAAGTACTCCACTAATGACCTCGATGCAATCTATTTAGCCCGCCTTGTGAAAACAGGTTCCCCCTTCCTCATCTCTTGTCATCGTCCAGCTCCAGTGTGTAAAAATAACTTGACCAACTGTCCCGTTATCTCGTAGAATCAACAGCAACAAATCTCAACCACATACACATATGGCAAGACATTAATCGATATAGTCACATATGTCCTCGCAAGGTCACGATATGGACTCGGCACCAAGCTGACAGAAATCAGTCTATGCTGAAATTCCCGCTTGTAATGACCAATAAAACACACACACACACACACTGCTGGGAATGACATAACACTTTTCACACAGGTCGGTTGAATCAGATGCTCACAATCTATTTAAAAATATTAAAACCTACGAGAGAGCTGAATGCTCTTCGCCACAACTCACATTGCTCCAAAGGCAATAAACTCACTGAATCTGATCAATAATAAACATTACAAATATTAATTTACCCTCCAACTACTGTATGATTATATTAATTCAGTCCTACTTCTGAAACACAACATAACTCCGAGAGACGTTTCTTAACCGCATTGCGTAAACATATGCGAACACGGTTGTCCACATAGCCACGTTAATTAAAACAAACAAACAAACAAACAAACAAGAACTTACGTTTACGAACAATTGTGCGAGCTGTTTCCATGCAAAATGTGTGTCAGACCAAAACTAAATACACTACGTTACTCAACACAAGCAAGATATTTACAAACAAAATATGTCCCATATACCATAAGTTAATTTGTCAGATAATAAGAATATTATTCAGTACTCATCCTCGGCCAGTCACCCGTCAGCGAACATCTGCAGCCATCTCCCTACTTAATGCTGCTTAGCTCATCTCAAACATCTCGACGGAGTGTTGACAGTTCCAAACTTCTTCCAGGATAAGCGATGTCATCTCTCGTGCTGATGCAAAAAGTTATAGGTTATTACACACTCGATTTCTGTCTACTAAATTCACCGTTTTAGGTACTTATTTCCCCAGAACAGTCTGTTGGCGAATTGTCGATGATACTGTCTCTACAAAATAGTACTGTGACTATCTATCACACTGAATTTACAACACACTTGTCTTAATAAAAAAATCTGTGTCCTCATGACATGCAAAGTACAAGTGACTACGTCCTCAGACGCGCAAAATGTAATGTAAACCTGTGTCTTTCGACACACAAAATGTAATATAACTTACGTCCTTAGACGCACACAATGTAATAATAACCTGTGTCCTCCGACACACAAAATGTAATGGTAATGTTTTGGCTCTTCACGCCACTTATAAATGAACTGGCCCTAGGTATCGATAGGGGGGAGGGGGGGAATTATATAAAATTTCTCAAAATAATAATGGTACAGGAATGCATCAAATATCACTGAACTCGTAAAATTGCGCAGGTCAAGAATATGCCCATTAATTCTAGAATCGATCGTAGAGATGTTGTCTAGCCGATCTCCCGCGTTAATACTAGCTATCGCGTGCCCAAGCTAGACTTGGCGCGTTCGTAAGCATTCATCTCCCATTGGTTCCACTTTTTCGTTATCTTCGCAGTTTTTATCAGACCTCGGCCTAGTAGGAGTGTCCAGTAGTACCATCAGCCACTCACGTTACTGCATTATATTTTTTCTAGGCGCGAATAATACAATGAACATGCCATAAGCGTGTCTCACCACGCGTCCCTTCTATTCTGAGGTAGCCACCACCTGTCCTTCTGAATCATTGCTAGGCTCTTTCTTTTCACAATCCTTAAGTATCTAGCCTTTTGTCAAACTGCTGCAGGTATGTCCCCACTGTCTCCAACAAATGCTTGAAGTTTCCTCATCTTCGTCTGGCTATTTCATGACGCTGGTGGAAATATTAATTAATTGTAGAAATAAAACATCGAATGATTTATCCATCAGATGATAAAGGGTTCACAACTCCTTCACTCACAAAATTTCGAACTTAGGATAAAGTCGATAAATTTTAAAAGACTTCCGTAGGCCAATTTGTTTTATTTCAGAATCACCCCTTTTCTATTACTTGGTCTAGGCGCTCCTGTCTTGAATGGCATTTACTCGTTTTCTTTCCTGCTTGGACCTCACCCTCTTAGTCTGCTTGCGTGACGCGCTGATGCCTTAGGCAACACTCTGCCCGTCTCGTTAATGTTTGTCAACACCATCTCCACTTCCTCCTTCACGTGCCGTACTCAACTTC
This sequence comes from Meconema thalassinum, assembly GCA_946902985.2. Lineage (NCBI taxonomy): Eukaryota > Metazoa > Arthropoda > Insecta > Orthoptera > Tettigoniidae > Meconema > Meconema thalassinum. The sequence continues at coordinate 2,310,572 of OX336392.1, read as the reverse complement.
CCCCCGTCCACTTGGTTGATATAGGACGTCCATATATTTAAACTGCACCATTATTTCGGCTCTCCCATGGTTCACTTCTTCGATATGTTTTTAAATTGGCTGCATTGTAGACCGACATTGTTCCTGTGCTTAATTCTTTCACTCTGTATGCATTATTTCCTAGGTTTCTTACAATAGAATAGGGTCCTACGAACTTTTCACAGAATTTGCTGAAGATCTTCTTCTCTGGATCAGATGTAGCAGGTCGTTTCACCAAAACGAGCTGGTTGATTTCTAGATCACGGTGAAATCTCTTATTTCTCACTCGCCGTAATCTGCGATCTGCTTGTTTTCTCATGTAGGCTCTCGTTCTCTCTATTCGCAGGTCAGGTGCTATCATGGGATCTTGTGGGCAGTTAATGATGCTTTTCCACGTTCTCACTGGATACTCGTTTTTGTGTAAGACCATAAGGACCTGTCCTGTTGACTCGTGCCTGGTATTCCTCTTGTCTCAGTAGACTTCCAGCTTCCTCAGTATGTGTATCTGGATTCTTCATGTTCACAATGGCTTTTTCCCATCGTCCTTGCTCTCCACCTTGACTAGCGTGTAATTCCTCTAGGTAATTTTGTGATTGAGCGTGCCTATCATCCCAGTCATTTCGATAATTACGTGCCTCTCCTTGATTTTGATCTCTCCTTCCTTTCCATCTTTGATTCCCATTGTAATCACCGTATCTTCCATAAGGCCCCTCATTTCTTCGATTTTCACGCCATTGTTGATACCCTCTCTGTTGATATCTATTGTTGCCTTGATATGACCTATTGTTATAGTTATTCTCGTTACGCTGGTACGGTCTGTTTTCTACCTCTTCTTGGTTTCGCCTAGGTGTGGATGTGCTTGTATTTGTACCCTGCGTTTTAGTGTTCGCCTGTTTTGGTTTTATAACCTCTGTCGTATTTACTAACTCCAGTTGTCTTCCTCCTCTATAATGATATGAGATGTAGTCTCATCTATCTGGCGTAATATCTGTTCTGCATGTAAGGCCGTACTAACGTTCGCTGCGACTAATACTTGTTGCACGTTGACTGGTAATTGCCGCGCTATAGCCATCACCAGATCCGCTTCATTCAAAGGGTAATCAACGTCGCGAAATTTTAGCATTTGCATGTTAAAGAAATCTGAGTATTTTGTTTGCTGGGTAGTTTGGTATTTCCTAGAGTGAAGCTCCATCCTTAAACTCTGTTGCAGTGCCGGAGACCAGTATTTGCGCAGAAACGCGATTTTAAAATCTGCCATAGTTCCAAATGTATATTTGAAGCTTAAAAACCATGTAAGGACTTTTCCTGATAAAAATCTCTCCATCATCCTTAACCTACGTGCTTCAGGTACCCCAGTGTCATTGCAATGATCTTCAATTTCTTTAATGAAGGCTTTAGGTGTCACCCCTGAATTCTCCGTGTACTTCTGCGGTTTATAATCGTTCGAGCGAATTACTTGGATAAGTTGTGTGGGCTGATGACCGTCATGTGGCGTGGAACTCCTTTCAATATTCTTGCGAAACCCCTCCGTGTTTGTCGTTAATGGGCTCTCTGTCTGAGTTTGACTTCCTGCTGTGCTCGTCCCCTCCGGGCTATTTGAGTCATCCTGCTTGTCTTTACCTGTTCCCGTTTTAAATATCGAGGATTGTCCTATCGATCTCAGTTCAGCTTTAATGATCCTGTCTGTTTGTTCTTGAAGTTTACTCTTAATTTCCTGTTCTAATGCTTGAATACGAGTATGATTTTCGCCTACAGTCTTAATGATGGTTAATCTTTCCTCTTTAGAATCGATATTCATTTTTCGCCAATCTTTTCTTATTTGCTCCTTAATTGTGCTTACTTTCTCCTCAATTTGGCTTTTAGTGTCATCCTGATTGCTTTCTATCTGGCTCAGCCTACCTTCCAATCTCGCACTATTTTCGTCGATGGTATTCTTTAATTGATCCTGATCCGCTTCTAGGCTTTTCCATTGCTCCGCTGATTTTATTTCAAGACGGTCCATATCTTTAATTATGCCAGATATATTTTCATCTACCGCTGATAATTGTTGCTGAATGACCTTGCCGCTTTTTTCCATTTCCTTAAATCGTCCTTCCATCTTATCCTGAGCTATCTTGACCTCGCTCGTACTCATAGTGCATGCTAGTTCAATTTGCTCTAATTTACCTAAAACCGTTTCATCCAGAATGCTAAGTTTTTGATCAAAAATAATTTCCATTTTCTTAATCTGATCTAATTGTTTTTCATTGTTTTTACTAACATCTAGGGCCAGCAATACCATCTGTTGATTAGTGTGATCCTTCATCTCTGCGGTTAACGAAGCTAATTGGTTCGTGTTTTTAACATTCTGCGCCTCTAACTGCGAATTGATAGTGTCATTTATTTCACTTTTTAATAATCTAGCTTGTTCCGCCTGATATTCATTTTGTTCAATCCTACTGTTGTTTAATTGTGTCCGCAATGATTCACTTTGTTCTAACATACTATTGTTTATTGATTCACTTTGTTCAGATAGTTTAGTTTTTAGTGATTCACTCTGCTCAGACAATTTGTTTATAGACTCACTTTGTTCTAACATACTATTGTTTATTTGTTCAGATAATTTCGCGTTTAATGCTTCACTTTGTTCTAACATACTATTGTTTATTTGTTCAGATAATTTCGCGTTTAATGATTCGCTCTGTTCGGATAGTTTAGTGTTTAATGATTCACTCTGTTCCGCCAATTTGGTGTCCAACAATTCCTGTGTCCTCCTAGCCGCATTTTCAATGATTTCTTGAATCTGTTGCACTGTTGCCATGTTATATACTTTATATGAGACATTAGGGAAATGGCATAAAGCAATGCCCCCTGACACACACATACAATCCTAATGCACATTTACTTTCTTTACCCTACTCAGTTCATTTATATTTTACATTTAATCCCACTAGTCGATTACATCTCTGAGTGGTTCTAATTTTACTCAAATTAATTTAAACCCAAACACATATTCAGTCATTAAATTGTTATCCTGATCTGATATTAACACTGACTAATTAACAAAGTATTGTCATTTAAGGCTACCAGCCTCCTAACATTTACACGAGTTTGACTTTCTAACCAAATCTAGTTTTAAATTTAATCATTGGGCGCCCGATATCACTTATATTACTTTTACTTTAATTCAATAGACAAAAACGTGAACCGTATTTTACATTGCAAACTCCTGATTTTAATTTATATTTCACACAGTTGGCGGTATCCTCTTCGCCTCAATTACTTTTAATAAAATATCACTTTCCGGTGATTAAAATATTGTCATATCTGCCTCCACTTGTGGCATGCCAGTTTTACTCAAATACGCCAACTAAATGTGTTCCAATAGCGAACCAGCAATAAAATAACACCTTCATTGTTGCGTCAGTTTGTAATCCCAACTACGCTTACATTGACATGTGCAATTTCTTTGCCGCTACACCACAGTGAACGGCCCCACGCTTGGCCGCGCCAGTTTACCATCTATGAACCCTTCAGTATCGCAGTGTTTATATGCAAGAATCTTGATCAAGGGGTCACGCTCAGTTCATAGTGTGATGTATACGTTCGCCAAACAACATGCTCTACTGAGGGAAGGGTCATTAGATTAAAACTATAATTAAGAAAGGAAGTGACAAGACGTAAAATATAACATAATTTAATGACTATTAGTGCATAAATGAATTAAATAACAACAATATTATTCCTCCCTGAATCTTCCCATGACAGAAATATCTATCAACGTTGAGGAGTCAGACGGATCTCCTCCTCATAAAAATGTGGATCCAAGTTCCACCAACTTGCATTGGGAATTTATGTACGCGTAATGACTAACTACGAGAAGTGAGTACTTGGATGACTGTTCGTTTACAGCAGGTAACAGCCACGATGCTTACGAACAATCATCTCGTAAATCAACGTTTACGGATATAGGACACAACACTAATAAAAACCCTTAAATTAATGCTGACACACAATCTAACATCTAATATTTACAGGAATCTCCCCCCCCGAGACCCTCCTTCAGTGCGATGACGCATCTGACAAATGAGCTGCCATCACGGCCAATTGCTCAATACACAAACAAGGAAAATACAGCATCGCACGTGACTGCACGGGTCACTGATACGGAACATAAACATGGAATAAAAACCAACAACAACAAAAGCCTCACCGGCTGAGATTACCTTATATGAACAAAACTTCACGATAAGCTAACGCTTCGGAGATTATAGTGATTCGTAGGCAACTCCCATTTATTTAAACAATTTTTATCATCGATCAGTTCTTATTCTGTATTTTAAGTATTATTACGGAGCCAGCAAGTACTCCACTAATGACCTCGGTGCAATCTATTTAGCTCGCCTTGTGAAAACAGGTTCTCCCTTTCTCATCTCTTGTCATCGTCCAGCTCCAGTGTGTATAAATAACTTGACCAACTGTCCCGTTATCTCGTAGAAACAACAGCAACAAATCTCAACCACATACACATATGGCAAGACATTAATCGATATAGTCACATATGTCCTCGCAAGGTCACGATATGGACTCGGCACCAAGCTGACAGAAATCAGTCTATGCTGAAATTCCCGCTTGTAATGACCAATAAAACACACACACACACACACTGCTGGGAATGACATAACACTTTTCACACAGGTCGGTTGAATCAGATGCTCACAATCTATTTAAAAATATTAAAACCTACGAGAGAGCTGAATGCTCTTCGCCACAACTCACATTGCTCCAAAGGCAATAAACTCACTGAATCTGATCAATAATAAACATTACAAATATTAATTTACCCTCCAACTACTGTATGATTATATTAATTCAGTCCTACTTCTGAAACACAACATATCTCCGAGAGACGTTTCTTAACCGCATTGCGTAAACATATGCGAACACGGTTGTCCACATAGCCACGCTAATTAAAACAAACAAACAAACAAACAAGAACTTACGTTTACGAACAATTGTGCGAGCTGTTTCCATGCAAAATGTGTGTCAGACCAAAACTAAATACACTAAGTTACTCAACACAAGCAAGATATTTACAAACAAAATATGTCCCATATACCATAAGTTAATTTGTCAGATAATAAGAATATTATTCAGTACTCATCCTCGGCCAGTCACCCGTCAGCGAACATCTGCAGCCATCTCCCTACTTAATGCTGCTTAGCTCATCTCAAACATCTCGACGGAGTGTTGACAGTTCCAAACTTCTTCCAGGATAAGCGATGCCATCTCTCGTGCTGATGCAAAAAGTTATAGGTTATTACACACTCGATTTCTGTCTACTAAATTCACCGTTTTTGGTACTTATTTCCCCAGAACAGTCTGTTGGCGAATTGTCGATGATACTGTCTCTACAAAATAGTACTGTGACTATCTATCACACTGAATTTACAACACACTTGTCTTAATAAAAAAATCTGTGTCCTCATGACATGCAAAGTACAAGTGACTACGTCCTCAGACGCGCAAAATGTAATGTAAACCTGTGTCTTTCGACACACAAAATGTAATATAACTTACGTCCTTAGACGCACACAATGTAATAATAACCTGTGTCCTCCGACACACAAAATGTAATGGTAATGTTTCGGCTCTTCACGCCACTTATAAATGAACTGGCCCTAGGTATCGATAGGGGGGGGGGGGGGGGGGGGGGAATTATATAAAAATTTCTCAAAATAATAATGGTACAGGAATGAAACAAATATCACTGAACTCGTAAAATTGCGCAGATCAAGAATATGCCCATTAATTCTAGAATCGATCGTAGAGATGTTGTCTAGCCGATCTCCCGCGTTAATGCTTGCTATCGCGTGCCCAAGCTAGACTTGGCGCGTTCGTAAGCATTCATCTCCCATTGGTTCCACTTTTTCGTTATCTTCGCGGTTTTTATCAGACCTCGGCCTAGTAGGAGTGTCCAGTAGTACCATCAGCCACTCACGTTACTGCATTATATTTTTTCTAGGCGCGAATAATACAATGAACATGCCATAAGCGTGTCTCACCACGCGTCCCTTCTATTCTGAGGTAGCCACCACCTGTCCTTCTGAATCATTGCTAGGCTCTTTCTTTTCACAATCCTTAAGTATTTAGCCTTTTGTCAAACTGCTGCAGGTATGTTCCCACTGTCTCCAACAAATGCTTGAAGTTTCCTCATCTTCGTCTGGCTATTTCATGACGCTGGTGGAAATATTAATTATTTGAAGAAATAAAACATCGAATCATTTATCCATCAGAGGATAAAGGGTTCAGTTTATACAGTCCATCGGAACTTGAAAAAAATAAAAAACAGCCCTCGTATGTACCATGCGCGGGCTTTCAATAGTACAGCAGGGGGCCATGGCGCGCCACAAGCTCGGCCAAGGCCACCACATCAGCGAATAACAAAACTGCCGCTTGCTGTTCTTACTTTATATGAAAGTCCCTGTAGTGTGTATTTTCTAATGGGAAATAAATATAATTATACTCTTCTAGGCACCACTTACGGAAGGTTGCAGTGCTCACAGTTCGATAAGCGGAACTGGTGGAACTGTGCCTGAGAAGTAGGATGTTAATTTGTTAGATTTTAAGAACTAGAAATAAGACTCCTCTTAGTGTTCTAAGTTACTACAGTATTAATTTTCAGTTTTAAGCCTTACAGGCTGAGTGTGAAGCCCAGTTGCAGGTCCTTGCTTGTGCCAGAGAAGTATGGACCCCCAATATATTAATTCTGGCTTTGGATATGAAACTTTTAAATAATGCACGACAACTCACCGACTCGAACACAACCCATATCTATCCTAGACCATATCCTTGCATGTGCTATCTCCAAATATGCCAGGTTTCACCTGTAGGCACTTTCCATTTCTTCCTACAGGACTTTTACCTGCCCCTACGTCCTACCATATATTCATATGCCTTGAAATATACAGTGTGTGGGGACAGGCACTAAGCCTCAAAGGGCAAATCCTTCCAATCCCTTGACTGTTTTCTTCTAATATCTAGGACTAATGGCATGCCGGAGGCGGTGTAGCTTGGGTTGACCGTCACACGGGGGGAGCGGGCTACGGGTGCCCCTCCCCCTTTAAAAATATAAGAAAAACAGGCCTATAGGTTGATCAATTTAGACTCCCATTTTGATAATATGTTCATAAATTAAATTTATACTTTATACTTGGGCCTTTTTTTTCTTCCCCCCACCCTTTCTATTTTGCTAATTTTTTCTTAATAGAATTTTGCATAATTAAGAGGCAAGTTACCAGCTTCAAGCCAGTTAAAGTATGAGTAAGAGGTTCAACAGTATTTTAAAAAAAGCTGCTGATGCTGTTTATTGTCATACCATTCATCGTTTCGACTGTCGTCAATAGTTGCACTGGTCTTTAATATTGGCAAAGCTCTCAAGAGATAGAATCCTCGTTTTAACAACACAACACCTGATGTCATTGGGAGTTTTATCATGATCTCCTCTCATTTCATGGAGTGTATATTAATTTAGAATTATTATTTTCCCTTTTTTTTTCAGAATTGCCCCTAAAATCCAAGACTACTTAGAGTGGATTTAGGCCTAAGCATTAAAAAGCCTTTATTATCTTGCATGTCAAAAGGGATGTGTCTCGATCCTGTCTCCACGAAGGTCTGTGTACGCAAGGAATGAGCACTTACAGAAATAAAGATATAATGAATAATAATAATCTGCAAATATGTACAATTTTATTTCACCTTTCCTGATCATTCATCCTAAAGATATAAAACCATCGCCTTTGAACTAATTATTACATTATTAAAAAGATACTATAAAAATGTGTGAGAAGAAAAGAAAATCACAAGTTCATCTGTAGCTCCTCAGCAAAACTGGAAAAGCCTTGAGTAAGTATTAATATTCCTTAAATTTTGCATTTTATAGGGTGGTTTAAAAGGCAATGAAGAAACCTAAAGTTATCTTCTCAACCATAACACTGGTTATGGGTTTGACGGCAGGGGACTGATGATCAAGATGTCCCTTACTCGAGCAAGCACTCCTTGAGTTTATGTAAAATGTATGTAGGCAAGGAGGTCTTAATCATTTGGTTTCCTTTGGGTTACTTGTTACATGGAAGTATTTTGGTGAATTTTTGGTGTTGAATGATGTAAGTTGGTAACACCGATGTGGCGGCCATGTTGGTTTTCTAGTAACTTATTTAAGGGGTCCCGGACGCATAACTTTTTTTTCAGCCCGAGCCTAGCCACAGTATGTATTTCCGAGCCTCTTATTGGCTGTTACGTCATGCCATTATCCTGGTTCCGAATCGAGACGGTAGGTAGTAGCAGGGGTCATATCCGATCAAACATGAAGGGAGGTTATCGAGTGAGATGTGGATAATATTCGATGTTGAATTGCATTATTAGCGTGAAACAGGCATGAAACTTGCTTTAGATCAAGTTTAAAAGAACCCACGCAGCAAATGAATGCGTTCCAATCAACATTTAAGGTCTAAGTGAAATCATTCGACATTTAAGCACATGTATTAAGACCTATGATAATATACGCAATTTGCGAGTGCAGATGTGCACGAGTGTCATCGTGCGAGCTTGCTAACTTGTTGTCCCGGGTTCGAGACTGCCCAGGGGCGGACATTTTTACTTCTTTTGAATTATTTTATTATATCCTCCCTACCTATTACAGCATGTTTTATGCCTTGTTTTATTGAAATTATCTGCATGGGTGGTTGGGTACACTCGGCCTCATGAGCCAAAACTGAGTAGAGGTGGTTCGATTCCCACCTCAGCCATCCTGGAAGTGATTTTCCATAGTTTTCCATTTCTACTGCAGACAAATGCCGAAATTGTTCATAACAATGCCATGACCGCCTCCTTGCGAATCCTCACCTGAATATCAAATACTCACCAGACTACAGACACCACAATAACACAGGTTATCAGAGAAATTAATTAATTAATTTATTTATTTATTTATTTATTTATTTATTTATTTATTTATTTATTTATTTATTTACAAGTAGGTGGGCTCAATGACCACCATGTCCAATTTGATCAAATGAACAAGAGCAACATCTGCGTCAACTTCTGCTTGCCTCTCCCCAAGGTGGACAGGGTTCGATTCCCGGTCAATTCACGTGAGATTTACGAAGGGAGTTATCACGTTCTAAGTTTTGGTTTCTAACTATATTGGAGGTTCCGTGTCTAATGATCGCGAAATTGTGTGTTTGAGTCTTCAGTCTTTTGACAGGTTTGGTGCAGCGCTCCATGTCTCCCTGTCCTGAGTTAATCTTTTCATCTCTACATAGCTAGCACACCCTACATCCGAGGCAATCTGTTTAACATATTCTAACCTTGGTCTACCCGTACAGTTCTGGACCCTTCCTTCCATAACTAAGCTTGCTATTCCTTGGTGTCTTAGTATGTGTCCTACCAACCTATCTCTTCTCTTCATTAGCTGTCGCCAGAAGCATCTCTCCTTCCACTCGTCTTAATTCCTCTTTGTTTGTAACCCTATCTACCCATCTGATCTTCATCATTCTCCTGTAACACTACATTTCAAACGCTTCAATTCTCCTCTTTTCTGCTGCACCGATAGTCCAAGTTTGACTGCCATAGAGTGCCGCGCTCCAGACAAAGGCTTTCAAAAATTCCTCCCTAATACCTATGTCAAGAGATTCCTGTTTGTAGAAATGCTTTCCTTGCCTGAGCCAACCTACTATTGATGTCTCTTTGCTTCGCCCATCACTGGTTATTTTGCTTCCTAAGTAACAGAAGTCTCCTACTTCCTTTAGCTTTTCACATGCCAATTTGATGTCCATAGAGGTTTCTGATTTATTTCGGCTGCGTTCCAATATTTTTTGTTTTACATTTTATTAATTTTCATCGTCGCCTCCGTAGCGTAGCGGTCAGCATGGTTAGCTGCCGTCCCGGAGGTCCTGGGTTCGATTCCCGGCTCTGCCACGAAATTTGAAAAGTGGTATGAGGACTGGAACGGGGTCTACTCAGCCTCGGGTGGTCCAAATGAGTAGAGGGGGTTCGATTCCCACCTCAGCCATCCTCGAAGTGGTTTTCCGTGGTTTACCACTTCGTCTTCGGGCAAATGCTGGGATGGTACCTACTGTAAGGCCACGGCCGCCTCCTTGCCTCTTCCCCGCCTATCCATCCCAATCTTCCATCCCTTCCCATCCCTCATGAGGCCCCTGTTCGCTTTGTAGCTGAGGCCGCCTGGGCGAAGTGCTGATCACACCTCCCCAGTTGTATCCCTCACGACCAGATGTTCCAGGCTCCAGGACACTGCCCAGAGAGGCGGTAGTGGTGAGTTCCCTCGCTGAGTCCGTGGGAACCACCAACCTAGAGGGTAAATTGACTAAATAAAAATAAAATAATAATTTTCATCGTGAACTCTTTCCTCAAGACGGAGTCCATACCATTCAAAATCTCATTCAAATCCTCAGGCATGTTGGCCAAGATGACGATGTTATCAGCAAATCTCAGAGTTGAAATTATGTCTCCTTGAATCTTCACTCCCACTTTAAATGTTTCACCAATTTCCTTCATTGTTTTTTCAATGTAAAGATTGAAATGTATGGGTGATAAGTTGCAGCCTTGCCTTTGTTATGAACAATTTTGGCATTTGTCAGGAGTAGAAGTGGAAAACTATGGAAAATCACTTCCAAGAGGGCTGAGGTAGGAATCGAACCCACCTCTACTCAGTTTTGGCTCATGAGGCCGAGTGTACCCCGTTGCACCCCTCACACCAGAATTGAAATTTCTCGGCAGAGCTGGGAATCGAACCCGGACCTCTGGAGAGACTGCCAAGAACGCTAGCCGCGTTGAACAGTAAGCAGAGGAATATAAATTCAAGTGAGAATAGGGAATAATTCCGCCTAACAATGTTATTATTTCAATCACCCATACAGATAATTTCAATAAAACAAGGCATAAAACATGCTGTAATAGGTAGGGAGGATATAATAAAATAATTCAAAAGAAGTAAAAATTTCCGCCCCTGGGCAGTCTCGAACCCGGGACAACAAGTTAGCAAGCTCGCACGAAGACACTTGTGCACATCTACACTCGTAAATGTGGTATATTATCAGTCTTAAGACATGTGGTTAAATGTTTGACTTTAAATGTTGTTTGGAACGCATTCATTTGCTGCGTGGGTTCTTTTAAACTTGATCTAAAGCATGTTTCATGCCTGTTTCACGCTAATAATGCAATTCAACATCGAATATTATCCACATCTCACTCGATAACCTCCCTTCATGTTTGATCGGATATGACCCCTGCTACTACCTACCGTCTCGATTCGGAACCAGGATAACGGCATGACGTAACAGCCAATAAGAGGCTCGGAAATACATACTGTGGTTCAAGGTTAGTAGAATACAGGTTGGCTCATAACTCTCGGCCAATGGGAGAGCGCGCGGGAATACGTCACGGGCCTGCTGCGTTTGAATCTGTCGTTAGTCCGTAGCGCATTACGAGCTCAGTAAATCATATGTTTAAGGGCATCAGCCATTTCAGAGTGTCAATTAATGAATTGTTGTGAATAATAGATGATGCTGAACGCTTAATTACATGACTAATTTAATTATACACCTCCTTCAACATAATAAAACTGATATATACAAACATACTCACAGCCGACTATATCTCCAACAGGCGCAGATCCACCTATCCCCATTGCTTCACTAAGCACTGCATTATTATTTATAATTCTGTCATTGCTGTCCATTGGTGCCTGCACGTTCGTCTTCATTTCCGCCACTCTCGGAGTCAGCAAAACTGTCACTGATAACAGCACCACGATGTTGGTGACCCCGCGGAATGTCATTCTCACTTCCGCCAACCACATTACGAATTAATTGAAGCAGGTGAGCTGCGTTTGCGAGAAAGTGGATTTTTTCCTCTGTCATCGGATGCACGTAGTGTGTAGTTTCAATGGTAATACCGAGTTCTTTCCTCAGTGCCATATTCCCCCCGCCACAGTCCGAAACTACATCGTATTCAATATTATGTAGTGACATAACCGCTTCATTTATAATTTCTTTCGACATTTTCTTGTCGAAATTAATGCACACATGTTGCTTGCAGTTCTGAAATAACCCTCTTACCATTACAACTTGCATGTATGTATGTATGTGGACCAACGACTTCGTCTGCTTTAGCATCATATTCATACAGTGATGACACTTTCATTTCGTCGAAAGAAAGAACAGTGACTCTCTCTCGACCATTCTTCTTTCGTCCACTAATTTTCATTACTTCTATTACGTTTTCCAATAAACCGTTTCGTAATTCAACATTGCCTGCCCAGCCCTTCAAAGTTGATAAGCCAGGTAATGGATATTTCAGTGTGACTCTGGTATACTTGTATGCTCGGAAGCTTAAATATCTTAAATATCGTTTGTCCATCTTGCCTTTGTTTTCTGTTTCCTAACAATGCCGACTTGCTTTGGTGTCAATAAATCTTTAAACGTATCTTTAATTTTCTTGTCAAAATCACATTCATACTGCTGAATTGAATTCTCTAATTCCACGTTTCTTGATTTGCAAACAGTTTGCTCTAAGTGCTGCATGTTTTCCTTCAGTCTTTTGGTCCCTTGAAGTAATGCGTTGTATTTAATGAGAAGATCGTCATATTTTGTGTCAGTATCATTGACATTGACGTCATTGACGACGGCATCATTGCCACTGGAAAATGTCGAATCCAATATTTCTTTCAGTAATTGTTTTTCTTTTTTCTGGGAGCGTTCTGTACGTGAAGTTGTGTCTTGGCTCTGTGTTTGAGACAGTAAATATAAAGAAGGTATTGACGTATTTTTTAATAATAATAAAATAATGTTATTGGTTTTACGTCCCATTTAACTACTCTGGCTTTTAGAGACGCCGGGGTGCCGGAATTTTGCCCCGAATGGGATCTTGAACGTGCCAGTAAATCTACTGACACGGCTCCCTCGCATTTGCGCACCCTCAAATGCCAGCTGACTGTGCCAGGATACGAACCTGCAACCTTGGGTTCAGCAAGCGAGAACGTCACCACTGAGCCACGTGATGTATTTTTTAATATTCTAGGGTGAGTATGTGTCAGTCGAGCTTGAATTTCGTCTTCAAAATTACTTGGTATGAAATGCTTGTTGCAAATCCGTCTGTTATTCGGATCGAATTTATCTTTCCTATGGCATTTCTGCACCCACGCTTTCCTACGATTAGCCTCCTTTGGAAATCTGAAGAAAGATATTTTTACTCCCGTTTTCTTAACAATTTTAGAATTACTTTTGCAGATTGCAACACTGCATTTTTTCACGGCATCTTAAACAACTGAAAGAAAAGAAAACCCAACGTAAAGAAACAACTTACCCATGGGCTAGAATATGCAAAGATATATTCCATAGTAATCTGATGTAATTAATTTAGATAATATTCACATGTTTATTAATGTATAATACAGCACGTAACACAATTCATATCTTGAACAAAATAAATACTGTATTAACAAACAAGTAAATAACACACGTAGTTTCCTCTGTCCACTCTGTAAATGGAGACTGGGGTGCCTCTCGCAGGCCCGATGACGCGTTACCCCCACCCTACTGCCAGCGGAAGGCAAGTTACGAGTCAACCTCTCTTCTACTAACCTTGACTGTGGCTAGGCTCGGGCTGAAAAAAAAATTATGCGTCCCGGACTATACCCTGAGGTAGAGCCAACGCCACCTAGAGAGAAAGCCTTGCGATATGAAGTTGACAAGGTAGTGACGTCACAGAGGCCCGGCCGTGGACATTGAGACATAACATTCTAGTTTGCAGGTTATGGTGTGTTTTCCGCGTGTTGTGTGTCGTGTTTACAGTCCCAGTTACTGATTTGCTCAGATTTCCTACCCAGTTATATTTAATGGTTATCAGTGCAGTGTAAAGTTATGCCTAATAAGTGCAGCGTTCCAAATTGTAAAGGCAATTACGCCAATGGACCGTAAGTAAACGTTTTCTCTTTTCCTAATGATGAAGGTGAAAAGTCGAAATGGATACGAGCCATTCACCGCAAGGATTTTATTCCTACGAAATATTCCATGGTACGTGTTGTACCCGATACCTAGTTTAGGCTATCGGCTACGCCAGCAGACATTAAGCCGTAGTTGAGGTTTTGGGAAGAGTTAGGAAAAGATAGCGCACCGATCGAGTCAAGAAGAATGTCAAGATGACGTAGGAGGTCTAGGATCAAGGAGGCACTGACATCTGTAAGAAGATGGAATTATGGATAGAGATGTGAAACTTTATTAAGATATTTATGGAATATGGTAATTAAACATCTGAGAAGAGGATATATAACATGCATTATATGTGGAAATAATTCTAAGGAAGTTAGATAACCCTTAAGTTATTTTATAACGGAATAGCCGAGATGATGAGGGTTCGAGACTATGATCGTGACGCGAGAGCACAGTGGTGGGGGACTACACCACGTGTCTGCGCCAGGCAGATAAGAGTGAAGACAGTGCCAGCACATTCAGTGGAGCTCTGTCAGTCGAGCAAGTAGGGTCGAGCTCTGTAGCGCAAGCCAGACGCACGGTGAAGGTGGCGTAGCATACCGAAACTGTCACGGCAGAGTGTAGGCGACAGTTTCAGCATCGCCGAGCAGCGAACGCCAAGCAGGTCGTTGATCCAGGGGGACTTGCCGAGGAAGCAATCACAGACGGCCGGGATATGTTAGAACAGCACTGCAAGTAGTTGGAGACTTTATTACAAGCTACATTTCAACGCAGTTTGAACACAGCTTTTATGAATAACTTTATGACTATGCTTTTCAATGACGCATTCAAAGTTACTTTAACAATTTCAAGCAAACGGAATGTCGTAAGCATAGGCACTGATGAACATTAGATTGTGCATTAAGGAGATTTATTTCTTATGCAGTTTCATGAATTACCAAATACAGACAACTACAGGGTGTTTCGTAAACTTGAACACTCTCATGTAAAATTTTATTTTACGAAAGTGAGACTTAGCAGTTATTAGAGATTGGTCTTTCAATACTCAAACTGAACATTTAATGGAACAGTGGCGTAACTTAGAAGTGGAATAGGGGGTCCGCTGTTTCCATGAACTCTTTCGAGAGGAGTTGGACAATATCCGCTATGGGTAATCCGAAGTTCAACATGTCAGAGTAGACGCAGATAGAGACAAGATGGCACCGCAGAGCGATGGATTCGATTCCTGACGAGAGGAGGTCCACCAGCTGATTCACTTGGGATTTCGAATGCAATCGTCATTTCATGGATGGAATGATATTCACGCCGATCTTTCGAGAAATTCATTATGTAGGGAAAATCGACGATCTTGGAAATTTAATTACAGCTGATTATGAAAGGTACTGTAAGTGTTATAACTACCTGATTCGATTATTTTCATGAATACTGGGCACACATGTATATTTTTCTAATAGGAGTGATACGATTATTTAGACATGGTTTGACTTTATATACTTCGAATTTGCTAGAATATGGAGTGACCATATGATATGGCAGGCATCATTATATGAAATTCTCACCATTGGTTGGCTTTATTAAGCAGATGTTTGGTCTTTTAGACATTTTTCCAGCAAGGATATTTTTTCATGAATAGTTTTTTTGTGTAACGAGTATTTCGAACTCGTGATCTGCAATTGATTATCTAAAATTACTTCGTCAGTTCATTGCATACTAGCGAGTGTGTATTATTCATCAGTAGGGATTTTTTCCCATTGGATTGTTTGGAGATATTAAGAAGTTATTCACTTTAGTGAATGAACATCGCTTTTATATGACAACTAGAAACTTGTTGATTCCTATCTGGTACATTCACTCATATAGTCTACGAGATGGGGTCTTTCGTATTTATACGATTGTATGGTGGTACTCATCTTACCCATCGTTCAGGGCACTATCATCCAAGTCGACAGGGCGAGGTCTTTCGTATTTATACGACTGTACGGTGGTTACACATCTTACTCGCCATTGAGGGACTCATTTTTATCATCCGAGTGTACACGAGATTGTAAGTGAATCAAACAAGGAACTACTAGTCACATATCAGTCGAAATTTTGTTAAACAAAGTAACGATAAATGTCAGCAGGATTGCATTTAGTAATTCTTGTTTGCCAATCCAATATTTTGTTGCTATACTCTTTTGAGAGTAATTTCAGTTTAACAGCTGTTATAGCTGATGCTTTTGATGAGTTTTTATAATTGTGTTTGATACCTTTGAGAAGGATTTAAAGTAATTGAATCTTGTAAGATTAATCATTAATGGTCAAGATTTATTTTAAGGCAGATCAGTATTGCAGATTTTGATATGAGAGATTATAGCACATTGGTGTTTTTCTGTGATGTGAGTTATGAAAATTGTAAGAGAATTTATGCTATTTGAAAGCAGATCTTAAATTACTGAGGTAATATTTTTCCAATTGTTTAAGAAGTTGTCTAGATGTGATCAGATTAATTACAGTTATTGGAGATTGTGTGCGTTGATAATTTGAAGCCAGTTATATATTTTTTGTAGATCATGCAACATGGTTAAGTGGAGTTTGTGGTAGGCATTTTGTGGAAGTTGCCATGTGATAGTTGCAACGTTGATAATGTATTTTGAAGCAGACATGAGGTCGTCGTACCCAGTCTAGCGTAATTGTTGAGATTCATGCTGTATGTGCTGAACATTTATGGAGTTTTGTGGAGTAATTGTTGTATTCAAATGTGATATTTGAAGTATTGAGGAAATGTAATGTCGTTGTGGATAGTTAGATCCAACGTGATGTCGTGGAGGCAATAATATTTTTTGGCATGAAAATTAAATACGAGATATAACTTGGAAGTGATAAAACTGTAAGACAAAGTTCTATAAACCATATTAAACAATTTGTTAGGAAATTAAACAAATAAATGAAGTTGATAATACAAGATTTTCTGAAATAATAATTAATGAAATAATAATCTGAGATTTAAGCATATTAACGATCTGACCTAATGAAATAAAAATCAGAATGACTAGATGAAATAATGAAAACTAAATAACCAGAAGATTGAAATTTAAATAATTTGATAAATTAAATTTTGGAATAAATCAATGAATTAAATAAATGGATGAATTAAAGATTGGATAAATTAAACTGATTGAAATAAATTAATAGACGATTGTAATGATGATGAATAACTGAATTAGAAGGTGATAATTAATTAAAGAAGCTGATGATTAATGAATTTACATGGAATTAAATAAATTTAATTGAGAAATAATTTGAAGGAATTGCAACTTGAGTTGAAGAATTAAATAATGTAATGGTAATGAATTAACGATTCTGACAGGAATATGTAGAATTTTGAAGTGAGAATTAATGTGAGAAAGGTTTAATTTTGATGATGACGATAACGATGACCAATGAGCCATGAATTTTCTGTAATTCACAGATAAGTGATTATGAATGACAATGTAAATAGTGTAAATTAATTATTCGATGTTTAGGAGCATTTGACTAACATGTTCAACATTCAAATTATGCCATGCAAACCATAAATTACGTGATGTTTAATATATGTGATTATAATATGTGTATGTTTAGACAGATCAATAACTTTATCAAATCCACATTGATGTTAAATTAAAGAGAAATTAGGTCTCAGGTTTCACAAATGTCAGTGACGAAAGACATAGTGCTACAGTGATCCTGAGAACCCAAGAGAACTTTAGAGATTTTTCTTGTTATGTGGATAAAATAATTTTGGATTAGAAAAGAGATGGTTCGATTTTTGGACAATGACAATTTAACGTTGGCATTCGACCATACTCTTAGGTAGGAGTCATATTTAAAATGTCTGTCTGACTATCAAAGTGAAATAAATTTGTTTTTATCTTAGTTGTGATCTGATGATGGTGTGATGTTCCTTTTTCTTTCCTTGTTTTGAGTAAGGCTTATCCGGAAAGGAAGTGGTTTGCTAGGAGTTCAGTTGATGGCGCCCATTTATATTTGCATTATTTCTATTAAACTTAAGCCCGTAACGACCCTAGAGATACTTTGTCTCGTGATACCCACTGCTTTTTCGATAACTCAGCTGAATTTCCGACACATTCCTTATTTGACTAGAGGTTCATTTAACTCCGCTCTGTCCTGGAACTCCAGGAATGCGATGTTATAGCAGATGGGTCATCGCATCCCCGGGACGAACGGGTACAGAGAGAGAGAGAGGGAGAATTGGCTTTATCCAACTAGTGGGGCTTCGATTTTGTTTATTCTATGGAATCACATCAGATTTAGATTACTGAGAGATTGATCTCAAGTTCATTTAATTGTGTTACAACATTTATTAAACTTAGTCAGACAATGTACTTGTGTGCCCAATCCAGTGTTCATGTTAATCGTATTAGTAATATCATGTTAATTATAAGACATTTTTCCTATACCCAAGTGAATGCAGGAATTGAGACATTGTGATGTGTTGTTGTCTAACGTCTCTGTATAAAACGTATATTGAAAATATAATTATGTTGCCAGAAGATTCAGCTAAGGTGTTAGGAGAGTTACAGACGGGTATGTCTGGTATTGCAGAAATTATTTCTAAGATGGAAACGGAAGTTAAAGAACAAATTAATAATTCAGAAGCTAGATTAGAAGCTAGATGTAAAGAAAATGTGCAAGCATTACAAACTAGTACTGAAGAAAATTTAAAATCATTACAGATTAGTAACGAAGCTAATGTAAAATTATTGCATTTAACTAGTGAAGATAATTTAAAGTCATTAGAGACTAGGTTACAGTCAAATAGCAAAGATGAGTTGATGTTATTAGAGACTAGGCTACAGTCAAATAGTGAAGACAATTTTAAGTCATTGGAAGAAAAATTACAATCAAATAGTGAGGATAATTTCAAATCGTTGGAAGAGAAATTACAAGCTCGTAGTGAAGAAACTAACACTGAATTAGAAAACAAGTTAACTAGATTAGAGAATAGTTTAACTTTAAAGAATAATGAAATGCTGAAGACTTTACAATTAGACATAATTGCAGTAAATATGAAAGGAGAGGAAAATGTTCAAATATTAAGAAAAAATATTATTGAATTAGAAAATAGAGGAGAAGAAAATATTTTTACTTTAAGAACAGACGTTATGTCCATACAGAAAGACATTAAATCAGATGTATCGAAGTTGAGATTCGACATCGATGGTTTAGTGGCAGATGTAGGCAAAATTCAAGAGTGGTCTACCGAAGTATCTTTCGAGACTAAAATTAAAGGTCTAGAAACGAATCTAGGTAATGAGATAAAAGATTTAAAGTCAGTAATTGGGACCATTAAAGAGGAAGTCTTAGGAGAGGTTAATTCTAATTTAAAATCATTAGAAAATCAATTGCAGAAAGATATTAGGAAGATAGACGACGATATAGAGCAAAAGGTTAATGAAAACGTAGCTTTATTCAAAAATAGAGTCGGTGCAATTGTGGAAGTACGGTATAGTGAGGTCGATGCCGAAGCAAAAGAGAAACGTGAAGGGTTAGATGAAAAATTAATCGCAGGTATGGCAAACTTAGAAGCAAGGTTTACGGAGAACAAGGAAGCGATGAAGAAAGATTCAACTCTATTTAGAACGGATGTTGATCTGTTAAAGGAACAAGTCGCGTTAGTAAAGAATACGTGCGAAGGCAAAATTTACAAGTTAAAAAACGACTTAGACGAGAGTAACAAAACGCAGGATGTTACATCGCTAGATGAATTGAAGACTCAGGTCAAGAAATTAGCAGAAGACAGGATAACTAAACTAGAATCCATGTTTAACAGTTTCACCAGTCAGAATATAATATCAGGGGAAACATTGATAAATCAGACAGCGATAGACCGCAGTATGAGTAATCAAGAAGCGAGCATGGGAGAAGACCGTCAAATGCAACCGAATGTGACATTCGAAAGGGCCAGTTCAACCCCTCAGGATAATCCAAGTTCGAATAGGAGTACGTTGGGTCCAAGCGAACGATACTCAGGTCCAGTCACCATTATTAGGAATCTGGATGACAAGCCGAGAAAGTTTTCGGGAAATACAGGAGTCACACTAGTCGAATTTCTGCGAGATATTCGAGACTACATGGCGGAACATAGGTTAGCCAAAGAAAGAGAGCTAAGGATAGTCGAACGCGCCTTAGATGGGTCTGCGCTTACTTGGTTTAAAGCGTTCAGAAGCAATTTTGCGAACATGGAGCAATTTGCCATAGCTTTCTTGAGGAGATTTTGGAGTGCCGAGGATCAACTTAACGTAAGAGCGGAAATGTACTCAAAGCGCTATTCTACGTCACATCCGACGCATTATGCCAATTATTTCACGTCACAGCTGGCTAAATTACAGTTTCTGATTCCTCCATTGCCAGAAGAAGAGCTTTTGCAAGCTATAGCGAGACAGTTGCCGATTGAGGTACAGCGATCACTAATAGCGTCGGGAGCCAATACACTTGAGCATTATGACGACATTTTACGGCGATTGGACTATACAAGCGCACAAGTTACGCCTAGAAATACCAGAAACGACAATAGAAACACGCAAGAAGTGAATGCGGTAGTCGTAGACAATGCAGCTCAAACGGACAGAAGAGATTCCTGGGAAAACCGACGGAACGAAGGGAATCGAGGAAACATCCGTAACGCTCGAGGAAATGATCGATATAGAGGACCATATGAGAGGCCATACGATCAAGAAGCAAGAGATAGCCGATATAGAAATGATAACCAGAATTCCAGATATCAAGACAGGAATCGATATAACAATAGATATCGGGGCAGAAATAACTGGAGCCAAGGTCAACAGTATAATGGGAACGACAGGCAGGATGGCCGAAGAAACGATCCTAACGACAGACGAGATAATCGTGGACATGAGAGGTGGAGGCAAGAAGATAGACAGCCTAGTGCACCACCCGAAGATACAGTGAGAGATGTCAATCGAGCAAGCACGAGTGGCGAAGGAAGAAACAAACGTCAGAATAACACGGAATCAAGACGCTAATCATTGGAAGTCAATCATCATTATTGAGAGTCAGAAAGTACCATCATGCTGAGTAAGGGAATTGTAGAGCTATCGTGTACATGTATTATATATAGAATGCCTGAGAGTGTTTTTTTTTCTCAATCCTGATAAAAAAAGGAGATGTACGGGAGAGATGTACCCGATACCTAGTTTAGGCTATCGGCTACGCCAGCAGACATTAAGCCGTAGTTGAGGTTTTGGGAAGAGTTAGGAAAAGATAGCGCACCGATCGAGTCAAGAAGAATGTCAAGATGACGTAGGAAGAAGGAGGTCTGTAAGAAGATGGAATTATGGATAGAGATGTGAAACTTTATTAAGATATTTATGGAATATGGTAATTAAACATCTGAGAAGAGGATATATAACATGCATTATATGTGGAAATAATTCTAAGGAAGTTAGATAACCCTTAAGTTATTTTATAACGGAATAGCCGAGATGATGAGGGTTCGAGACTATGATCGTGACGCGAGAGCACTGTGGTGGGGGACTACACCACGTGTCTGCGCCAGGCAGATAAGAGTGAAGACAGTGCCAGCACATTCAGTGGAGCTCTGTCAGTCGAGCAAGTAGGGTCGAGCTCTGTAGCGCAAGCCAGACGCACGGTGAAGGTCGCGTAGCATACCGAAACTGTCACGGCAGAGTGTAGGCGACAGTTTCAGCATCGCCGAGCAGCGAACGCCAAGCAGGTCGTTGATCCAGGGGGACTTGCCGAGGAAGCAATCACAGACGGCCGGGATATGTTAGAACAGCACTGCAAGTAGTTGGAGACTTTATTATAAGCTACATTTCAACGCAGTTTGAACACAGCTTTTATGAATAACTTTATGACTATGCTTTTCTATGACGCATTCAAAGTTACTTTAACAATTTCAAGCAAACGGAATGTCGTTAGCATAGGCACTGATGAACATTAGATTGTGCATTAAGGAGATTTATTTCTTATGCAGTTTCATGAATTACCAAATACAGACAACTACAGGGTGTTTCGTAAACTTGAACACTCTCATGTAAAATTTTATTTTACGAAAGTGAGACTTAGCAGTTATTAGAGATTGGTCTTTCAATACTCAAACTGAACATTTAATGGAACAGTGGCGTAACTTAGAAGTGGAATAGGGGGTCCGCTGTTTCCATGAACTCTTTCGAGAGGAGTTGGACAATATCCGCTATGGGTAATCCGAAGTTCAACATGTCAGAGTAGACGCAGATAGAGACAAGATGGCACCGCAGAGCGATGGATTCGATTCCTGACGAGAGGAGGTCCACCAGCTGATTCACTTGGGATTTCGAATGCAATCGTCATTTCATGGATGGAATGATATTCACGCCGATCTTTCGAGAAATTCATTATGTAGGGAAAATCGACGATCTTGGAAATTTAATTACAGCTGATTATGAAAGGTACTGTAAGTGTTATAACTACCTGATTCGATTATTTTCATGAATACTGGGCACACATGTATATTTTTCTAATAGGAGTGATACGATTATTTAGACATGGTTTGACTTTATATACTTCGAATTTGCTAGAATATGGAGTGACCATATGATATGGCAGGCATCATTATATGAAATTCTCACCATTGGTTGGCTTTATTAAGCAGATGTTTGGTCTTTTAGACATTTTTCCAGCAAGGATATTTTTTCATGAATAGTTTTTTTGTGTAACGAGTATTTCGAACTCGTGATCTGCAATTGATTATCTAAAATTACTTCGTCAGTTCATTGCATACTAGCGAGTGTGTATTATTCATCAGTAGGGATTTTTTCCATTGGATTGTTTGGAGATATTAAGAAGTTATTCACTTTAGTGAATGAACATCGCTTTTATATGACAACTAGAAACTTGTTGATTCCTATCTGGTACATTCACTCATATAGTCTACGAGATGGGGTCTTTCGTATTTATACGATTGTATGGTGGTACTCATCTTACCCATCGTTCAGGGCACTATCATCCAAGTCGACGGGGCGAGGTCTTTCGTATTTATACGACTGTACGGTGGTTACACATCTTACTCGCCATTGAGGGACTCATTTTTATCATCCGAGTGTACACGAGATTGTAAGTGAATCAAACAAGGAACTACTAGTCACATATCAGTCGAAATTTTGTTAAACAAAGTAACGATAAATGTCAGCAGGATTGCATTTAGTAATTCTTGTTTGCCAATCCAATATTTTGTTGCTATACTCTTTTGAGAGTAATTTCAGTTTAACAGCTGTTATAGCTGATGCTTTTGATGAGTTTTTATAATTGTGTTTGATACCTTTGAGAAGGATTTAAAGTAATTGAATCTTGTAAGATTAATCATTAATGGTCAAGATTTATTTTAAGGCAGATCAGTATTGCAGATTTTGATATGAGAGATTATAGCACATTGGTGTTTTTCTGTGATGTGAGTTATGAAAATTGTAAGAGAATTTATGCTATTTGAAAGCAGATCTTAAATTACTGAGGTAATATTTTTCCAATTGTTTAAGAAGTTGTCTAGATGTGATCAGATTAATTACAGTTATTGGAGATTGTGTGCGTTGATAATTTGAAGCCAGTTATATATTTTTTGTAGATCATGCAACATGGTTAAGTGGAGTTTGCGGTAGGCATTTTGTGGAAGTTGCCATGTGATAGTTGCAACGTTGATAATGTATTTTGAAGCAGACATGAGGTCGTCGTACCCAGTCTAGCGTAATTGTTGAGATTCATGCTGTATGTGCTGAACATTTATGGAGTTTTGTGGAGTAATTGTTGTATTCAAATGTGATATTTGAAGTATTGAGGAAATGTAATGTCGTTGTGGATAGTTAGATCCAACGTGATGTCGTGGAGGCAATAATATTTTTTGGCATGAAAATTAAATACGAGATATAACTTGGAAGTGATAAAACTGTAAGACAAAGTTCTATAAACCATATTAAACAATTTGTTAGGAAATTAAACAAATAAATGAAGTTGATAATACAAGATTTTCTGAAATAATAATTAATGAAATAATAATCTGAGATTTAAGCATATTAACGATCTGACCTAATGAAATAAAAATCAGAATGACTAGATGAAATAATGAAAACTAAATAACCAGAAGATTGAAATTTAAATAATTTGATAAATTAAATTTTGGAATAAATCAATGAATTAAATAAATGGATGAATTAAAGATTGGATAAATTAAACTGATTGAAATAAATTAATAGACGATTGTAATGATGATGAATAACTGAATTAGAAGGTGATAATTAATTAAAGAAGCTGATGATTAATGAATTTACATGGAATTAAATAAATTTAATTGAGAAATAATTTGAAGGAATTGCAACTTGAGTTGAAGATTTAAATAATGTAATGGTAATGAATTAACGATTCTGACAGGAATATGTAGAATTTTGAAGTGAGAATTAATGTGAGAAATGTTTAATTTTGATGATGACGATAACGATGACCAATGAGCCATGAATTTTCTGTAATTCACAGATAAGTGATTATGAATGACAATGTAAATAGTGTAAATTAATTATTCGATGTTTAGGAGCATTTGACTAACATGTTCAACATTCAAATTATGCCATGCAAACCATAAATTACGTGATGTTTAATATATGTGATTATAATATGTGTATGTTTAGACAGATCAATAACTTTATCAAATCCACATTGATGTTAAATTAAAGAGAAATTAGGTCTCAGGTTTCACAAATGTCAGTGACGAAAGACATAGTGCTACAGTGATCCTGAGAACCCAAGAGAACTTTAGAGATTTTTCTTGTTATGTGGATAAAATAATTTTGGATTAGAAAAGAGATGGTTCGATTTTTGGACAATGACAATTTAACGTTGGCATTCGACCATACTCTTAGGTAGGAGTCATATTTAAAATGTCTGTCTGACTATCAAAGTGAAATAAATTTGTTTTTATCTTAGTTGTGATCTGATGATGGTGTGATGTTCCTTTTTCTTTCCTTGTTTTGAGTAAGGCTTATCCGGAAAGGAAGTGGTTGCTAGGAGTTCAGTTGATGGCGCCCATTTATATTTGCATTATTTCTATTAAACTTAAGCCCGTAACGACCCTAGAGATACTTTGTCTCGTGATACCCACTGCTTTTTCGATAACTCAGCTGAATTTCCGACACATTCCTTATTTGACTAGAGGTTCATTTAACTCCGCTCTGTCCTGGAACTCCAGGAATGCGATGTTATAGCAGATGGGTCATCGCATCCCCAGGACGAACGGGTACAGTGTTAAATCAATACTTATGCTCCAATTCTCACAAGTTTAGTATAATGGGAGGAAGGAACTTTGTAACCAAGTCTCTTTTCTTGTAGGTCTGTGGCATCCATTTCAAGCCACATGAAATTCAATGGACCACTAGTATGTATGATGAAAAGAATGGAAAGCTAGTTACTGCTCCGTTGTATAAACCGAGACTGATTAAAGGTTAGTAAGCAAATAGTCCTACCCCTAAATTATAGCATAGGCTAGCTCTTCTGTTCACGAAAATTCATTTAGATGTAGAAGTCAGAATTTTCTTACCTAAATTATGTGCTACAGGCTAATGTTGTAGGTTAGGTTTATTTGTTTTATGGGGCTATCAATTTCAAGTGGGAGGTATAAGTGGGTGTTACTATGGATAGTATTCATATTTATATTGCAAGCTAACTGCATGAGGTTAGAGACCGATAACCTGTAGCAGGCCCTGATTAATCTAGGTTTTTTTTTCTATTGCAGTAATCTAATTCATTAGGCTACATTTCTTATTGGGGTGGGGGAAGAGGTGTGTGTGAATCAGGTTGGAGATTGAATAAATTTAGAATAAATAGAGTAATTAATGTAATGCAAGGTGATAAAATGATTGTATCGTAAGTTAATGTTCGAATTAAATTCCTAGGAGCAGTCCCGTCTCAGTTCCCCAACTGCCCAGACTATTTAACTGACACTGCAACTGTCTGCCGAGAAGATCCAGATGATAGGAGGCGTAGGATTGATAATGAAAGTTTATCGAAGGCTCTCGCTGAAAGTATGCAGACATTGGCGGAGAATCTGGAAGCAGTTTCATTTAGAAACTTTCAGGAACTGAAGGTGAAGTTAAACAGTGTGAGTCTTCATCCTGAGTGGAATTGTATTAGAGAGGAATCTTGTATATATGTTATTTTAATGAAGGAAAATCCTAGTCCACACTTGCGATGCTGCATTAAGATAGCAGAAGGTTTGAGTGCCTCCTTGTATGTATCGAATACAGAAGTGAAACATTGTAAAAACATGTCTTTTCCAAGACAGTTAGGTACAGTGCTAGAAATTGAAGAACTTATAAGGAATGCCCATTCAGTGTATGCTGATCCTGATGCATATGAACATCAAAGTGTTGAGGATACTGTATCTGTTATGGACAGTTTATTTAAGAACTTGGAGAGTAAGTTCCCTGAGAAGAAGGATACATTAGACTTCTTAAAAGAGCAAGTTCACTTGCTAACAAAGCATAAAGTGAAAAACTATTCCTGAGAATTGCTTGTATTCTCATCGCTGGTTCATTCTATTTCTCCTCACTGCTATAGATTTATAAGAGGTTCAGAAAATGTCACTCTTCCTGCACCCCGTACCTTGAAATTAGTGTGTTCCAAGCTTTTGACGAATCCTATACAGGAGCAAAGTGATAATTTTCTTTTGTATATGAGAAAGAAATTTTCACTCTTATCAGAAGAAGATCAACTAGTCCTCCTTTCGATGGATGAGGTTCACATTAAACCCCAGTTAGACTACAAAAAGGGTAGGGTTGTAGGTAGTGCTGTAAATAGCGATGAGTGTGCAACAAGTGCTTATGTGTTTATGGTCCACAGCTTGCTTTCTTCATACAAGGATGTTGCTCACATCATGCCCGTTGTGAACATTCGAGGTGAAGCATTATTCAATATGATGAAGAAAGTCATTCTTGGACTGGAAGAAGTCGGATTTGAAGTTCTAGCACTGATTTCAGACAACAGTGCTATTAATAGGAAAGCTGTATCTCTCCTGAGCGATCCACCCGAATTAAATTCCATTTATAGTCACCCCAAAGATGCACACAGAAAGCTTTTCTTTGCAATTGACACTGTGCACATTCTCAAATGTATTAGAAATAACTGGCTGAATGCAAAGCACCAAGAGTTGCATTTTCCAGATTTGACAGAGCATGACAGACTACAGATTGCATCATTTGGTTCACTGAAGGAGTTGCATGTGTTAGAGAAGAACAATCTCCTGAAATATGGATTTACCTTGACTCTGAAATCCCTGTACCCTACCAATTTGGAATGACAGAATGTTCCACTAGCTCTGCAAATTTTTAATAAACCTCTAGCTGTGGCAATAAGGGAGATTGGGCCGAAGAAGAACTTGCCCTCCTGGGACAGTACTGCACAGTTTATTGAGTTGATTTGCAGATGGTGGGACATCATGAACGTTAAGACCCTATGGAAAGGAAAACGCCTTAGGAATCCTCTTCAGGAACCAATAACGACCAACTCTTCTCATATCGAGTGCCTCCAGGAAATCGTGTCATGGCTAGATAGGTGGAAAACAATTGCCTCGCCTGGAAAGCTGAGCAAGGAAACACATGCGGCAATCACCCTTTCTACCAAGTGCATGATTGAAATGGCACAATTTTGTCTCTCTGAGAAAGGCCATAGCTTCTTCCTACCAGGCAAAATACAGACAGATAACCTAGAAGCTCGATTTGGAAAATATCGACAACTGGCAGGGAGCCAGTACAATATTTCCCTGAGGCAAGTGTTTGAGGTGGAGAATAAATTGCGCCTTCAGAGCATCCTGGACCTCAATGCTGCAGTGAGTGAGTATTTAGAAGAAGACAAGACATGTGACATAAGTGCTTTTGATGCTTGTGTTGCTGATGATAGTGATATAGAAGTCCTACAAGATGAGTATTGGCCTCTCTTACACTATATCAGTGGTTATTGCTCATATGTTTTTTTTAAAGCGATATGATTGCAATTATTGCAAAGTCTTTCTTTGCGATGAGGCAGGCCAGAGTGATCACGCCAGCCTAATAAATGCCAATAACCGAGGAGGACTATGCTATCCCCATGCAGATGTAGTCAACTGTGCTGCATTTACTTTTGTTGTTATGAGTAAGCTACTCAATAGCTACAAGACAGAATTTTTGCATCACTGCAACCAGCAGAGTGTTTTGGTGAATGTAACACAAAGATGTCTGCCCACTGTACTGTTTATGGGGCACAGCTGCCCAAAGCACGCCAGGGCATTAATTGAAAAGACTGTACTGGGCACTGCCAGTAATATCTTGATTAATAAATTTGTACACAATGTTAACGACAGGTTTTCACCCAAAACTTTGGCTCAGCATAAGAGGAGGAAGCTTGTCCAATAACTGTTCATGGCCGTTCAGTAGAAATTAGGAATTTTACAATATTCTTTCATTGTATGTACAGTGTCGTTATCATTGTGCGCCCCGGTAAACACGGCAAGCTAAGCCGGCGTTGACTGGCGCTGATCGCGGGCACGCGTACAATGTTCAGTCGGTGGTTGGTGCACACTTGAACACTTTTACCAACCATGTTCAATAATATGTACAGTGCTCATAGTCGATGCTGAAAATGTCCTCCCTCTCTTGTAACACACACCTGACATCTTCTGATGAAAGAATGGACAACAATCTCAGCAATTCTGATAGGTTTGTGCCGTGTCTTGTGTGGGGTTTCGCCTAGGACACCAAGCTGGCTCATCAGCTGGCTCTTGGTGTCCCCGTTCTGTAAGAACACAACGTTGTCTGTTAAAATGTTTATTATTTACCGTGCCTGTTTTCTTGAATCGTTTGGCGAGCCTCCTATATTGTACTGGCATTACGCACAGGTCTTCTTGGAAACTTGATCGACATTTTAATCTTGTTTAAGAACAAGACTTTCTGCTTTTCATATACGAATTATGGATATACACACGTTCGCGTTGTGTCAATTGGTGTCTAGGCATGACCAACAATCACAGTAATCACAATACTCACTAAACGTGCAACACTAACTTCTAAGCTTTGCAGATACACATTCATATAAATGACAAAACACGTGTGATCTAACGATATGAGTCAGCGGAGCAGGATATTGTGAGGTCCACTCGCTCCGCACCTGACCAGCCAAATGACGCCATAGTTTGCCGCGATTTCCAGGGCGCACCATGATAATGACCCTCTGGTCAATTAATATTGTGTTACTTGATCCACTTCTTTACATGGCTAATTACTAATCTGTAAGTATAGCAGTGGCGGCTGGTGGATAATTGTTATGGGTGTTGTCCTTTTTCATTAAGGGGGGGGGGGGATAAAAGACTGCTTGATATCAAAGAAAACTGTATTCAATTGTGCGATAAAACGGATGTACCTCATTCATCACGAATGCCGCAGTTCAGAGAACATCACATTGCCACTGGATCACCAGATTAAATAGTTAGGCTACATGAAAACCTGCAAGACATGGTATCGGCAGTTGACGGAGCATCTCAGATGTCTCCGCCCGCTCCTCGGCTCCCTTGTTGCAATCAGGAAGCAACGACCAGCCGAGTTAACTATTGGGATAGGACCTACTCGGTCTAGCATCTCTGCCATACCCTTCACTATTGAGATCTGGTCGGTGCTCGAGCCTGGTAACGAGCACTCCTAAACGGTTGGCGCGCTTTGCTTTCTCAGACAGTTCACAGTAACTTACTATAAGATTTCTTGAATTATTAAGGAACAGAATTATGAATTCCTATACATATAAAAGTAAACGTACAGCTTTTATTACTACAAATATTATTACGGTATTAATTGTTTTTATTGAATTAATCTGGTCGTTGTGTATCACTGCAACCTTATTACCGGCCGCCACTGAAGTATAGGATGAACAATGAATTGGCATTTTCAATAGGTGACCATTTCTTGAAATTATTGAGGCATGTAGTGTTAGCATACCAAACGTTGAACTGATTGCAAGAAGTTGTCCTATAGTGGAGATGTCAGTTTAAAATGCAACTAATAACCTCTGTGTACAGTCACATTAAACGTCCAGTCCAGAAAGTGGTAAATAGCTCTACAACCAGCAGAGTGTTTTGGAGAAAGTTGGTTGTAAAGCGAAGGTTAGAATGGAGAGGGTAAGTGTATGCTTTAAATGGGATATTTCATGCAATTTTAACATACAATTTCTAAGAGGGCTTTTGTTTCAATTTCACAGATAAAATGGAACACAATCTGAAGAATGTTTCACTGGAACAAATTTTTATTTGTTCAGATTTTTAACAATGGACTGAATGAAGTCTTGCAAGTTTCTTTACATCTAGTTTCATTGGATGAACGTTAATGTAGGCCTATTTTAAAAGTTTTAATCTAATGTAACATATGTGCTAGAGAGTATTTTTAGGAACTGTTCGCATAAGGACTGTTGAAGGTGCAAATGCCTAAAAATGTATCCACCCTGTAAATAATATAATATTAATTCTAAATGAAAGTAGAATGCAGCTTATACACTTGCATCAACATTGAAATTAGGAAACCTGGTCAATACTGCACCTCATATAAGTTATGTGCTAAAGTACATAAATATGTGTTTATATTTATTGATCTTTTTATAAATGGTTGCTATGTTCTGACAGAGCTTGCATCTCGTTGAACTTTCAACAAGGCATACTCTAGCAGCACACACTGTTGATTAAAAAAAACATTCATCGGGACGTGTTATGCTGTAACCATTGTCAAAAACCATTGATCTGGATGCGTTAGGCAGTAACTATTGTCAAAAACCATTGGATTAGACAAAACGAAGGTTAGAATGGTCGGGTGTAGGTGCGACCTTGGCCGCGCGCAGCTAGTGGGACACGGTTGACACAAAACGCTCGGTGCGTTAGGCTGTAAACATTTTCAA
This sequence comes from Meconema thalassinum, assembly GCA_946902985.2. Lineage (NCBI taxonomy): Eukaryota > Metazoa > Arthropoda > Insecta > Orthoptera > Tettigoniidae > Meconema > Meconema thalassinum. Next base: position 2,279,619 of record OX336392.1, on the reverse strand, counting down.
AACCACAGTTGTGCGGGGAAAAGTTGATCATAGAATCGCTGATTGAAATTACAGATCGTTATGAGGCAATTTCCACAATCCATGGTGAATAAACGATTCAATTCGGTGCACGATGTAATGAACTAAGTGTGCGCACTAGCGGCTGAACTGTCATCGTACTGTTTTGATGACGATTGATTTGAACAATAGCGCTGACAGCTGTAATTATGGCTATATAAGTCGTGATCCTATTTGGGATGGCTGGGTGGGTCACAGACAGCGGAGGAGGAAATAACTATTAAAACATCGCTCCTTGATTTATTTCTCATCGTTTCAAAAGGTATTTTGGCTAATTCATGTATTGTAGAGAATTTTATCGCGCGTTCTATCTTCATTCATAGCTACCGTTGATTTCAATTTGAATTGTCACTACTGAACCTCATATATGTGCTAAAGTTCGTAAATATGTGTTTTTATTTATTGCTATTTTAAAAACGGCTGCCATGTTTCTACAGCGCTTGCATCTCGTTCAACTGTCATCACGGCTCACTCTAGCTGCACGCTCCGGTGCGCACACATTGTTCCCAACATGTGAGATACAAAATCACTGTTGATCAAAGAAATCATCGGGATGCATTAAGCTGTAACCATTATCAAAACTCATTGATATGGGCGCGTTAGGCTGTAACCATTGCCAAAATACATTGGATTGGACAAATCGAAGGTTAGAATGGTCGTGTGCAGGTGCGACTTTGGCTGCACGCAGCTAGCGGGGCACGGTTGACACAAAACCCTTGATCTGGACACGTTTGGATGTAACCATTGTCAAAAACCATTGGATACCACAAAACGAAGGTTAGAATGGTCGGTGTAGGAGCGGCTTTGGCCGAGTGCAGCCAGCGGGGCACGGTTGACACAAAACCATTGATCTGGACGCGTCAAAAACCATTGGATTGGACAAATCGAAGGGTGTTGGTGCAGCATAGTACCGTAAGGGCAAGGTTGGCAATACCGGTTTGATGATGATTGATGTGGACAATGGTGGCCACAGCTGGAATTCTGCCTACATAAGTCGTGATCCTATTTGGGATGACTGGGTGAGTCACAGACAGCAGAGGAGGAAATATCTATTAAAACATCGCTCCTTGATTTATTTCTCATCGTTTCAAAAGGTATTTTGGCTAATTCATGTATTGTAGAGAATTTTATCGCGCGTTCTATCTTCATTCATCGCTACCGTTGATTTCAATTTGAATTGTCACTACTGAACCTCATATATGTGCTTAAGTTCATAAATATGTGTTTTTATTTATTGCTATTTTAAAAACGGCTGCCATGTTTCTACAGCGCTTGCATCTCGTTCAACTGTCATCACGGCTCACTCTAGCTGCACGCACCGGGGCGCACACATTGTTCCCAACATGTGAGATACAAAACCACTGTTGATCAAAGAAATCATCGGGATGCATTAAGCTGTAACCATTGTCAAAACTCATTGATCTGGGTGCGTTATGTTGTAACCATTGTCAAGAAACATTGGATTGGACAAATCGAAGGTTAGAATGGTCGTGTGCAGGTGCGACTTTGGCTGCGCGCAGCTGGCGGGGCACGGTTGACACAAAACGATTGATCTGGACACGTTAGGATGTAACCATTGTCAAAAACCATTGGATACCACAAAACGAAGGTTAGAATGGTCGGTGTAGGAGCGGCTTTGGCCGAGTGCAGCCAGCGGGGCACGGTTGACAAAACCATTGATCTGGACGCGTCAAAAACCATTGGATTTGACAAATCGAAGGGTGTTGGTGCAGCATAGTACCGTAAGGGCGAGGTTGGCAATACCGGTTTGATGATGATTGATGTGGACAATGGTGGCCACAGCTGGAATTCTGCCTACATAAGTCGTGATCCTATTTGGGATGGCTGGGTGAGTCACAGACAGTGGAGGAGGAAACATCTATTAAAACATCATTCCCTGATTTATTTCTCATTGTTTGATGAGGTATTTTGGCTAATTCATGTACTACCGGTATAGAGAATGTTATTGCTCGTTCTACTTTCATTCAGTGCTATCAATATAATAGGGAATACAACAATTTTGTATTGAAAAGTGGAAAGGATCTTTTGAAAAGGCTATATTTATTTAACTAGTGAAGGATAGATATGGTCATCTCTTAGTTTCTTTTTTTTTTACAAAACAGCACAGTTTGTGTAACATAGAAAATATGAGAACAACATGTTTTTGCAGATGACTCACTGTATTCTGTTGAGAACAAAGTGCTAAGATCACTAGTAATTAGCATGTTTTATGTATTGTCGGATAAGCTTATGCCATGCCTGATATTGTAATTATTGCCATATGAAAACTGTTACTATAGGATTACTCTATATCAAGTGTTTGTTTCTAAATTATTACCACATCATGCCCCTATATGAATCATCAACAACAAAAAGTTTCCTCTTTTGTAAATGTTCTCATGTCTCATGACTGCTGCTCTGTTCCATTTCAGTAGGTAACCTTTTCTTTCATAGGCATGCCATTACTACCTGTTTTCATATCATGCATGAAAACTTTCTGTGGCTAGTTGTTGTTGTTGTTGTTGTTGTTTTGTAAGTGGGTTATGACATCACTGTCATCAGCCATGTGTACTTGGATATGGGTAGAATTTGTATGTATGTATTGTGATGCTAGAATTGGGAAGGTTAGGCACGGTATTGTAGTTTTAAGGGGAGGAACTACGAGGTCATCTGCCCTTGGAAAGGAGGTGACCATGGTCTTCTGCTAGGAACAATCCCAGCATTTACCTGGAGGAGAAAGGAGAAATCGAACCCACTTCTTCTCAGTTCAGTTTTAACTCATGAGGCTGAGTGAATTTCGTTCCACAATCAAATCAGAATTGTATTTTTAGGGGAAGATGACCTCGTAATTGCGCCCCTTAAAACAACAATAATTTCTCGGCAGAGATGGGAATCAAACCTAGACCTTTGGACAGATATGATTGACTATACTGTAGATATTAATTTCTGCTTTAACTGTTACAGATTAATTGGTTATTTGTTGTGTCTTTTCTTCTCGTTGTGTAGTTGACATCTCACGTTAAAATGGGGTGAATATTTGTCAAGTTTTTTAATGAATTCTTCTATATATCGCATTTATTGAGACATCAGTGTTTTCGGTCAAGTTCACACTCGCAAGGTTCGAAATGCATACTTATCGATTATGATCGAAAACGTCGATTTATTAGCTAGAGTAATGTATCGATCGCATCAACTTCTGACCATATGTTTAATTTATGGTTTCGTTATTTATTTATTCGCGTCTGTAGAACGTAATTTGATACATAAACACTCAGTCGCGTTTCCTCACAGGTTGTTCATAGCAGCAGCGCTGGGTAGCGCGCTCGCTGACGGCCGGAAGGCTATGACGTCATAAATCGTATCGCAAGGCTTTCTCTCTAGGTGGCGTTGGTAGAGCCAACGGCCCCGTGACGCGGAGCTTCAATACTATCCACGAGATAGCAGCACGTCACAGGTACAAGCACACAGTACATATACGTTAGAACTGCTGAACTGCTTTATCTTTCAACCACTAGAGTACAGCATATGGCAGCACACCTCCAGTGGTACCAGCTTGGCGATATATCACTGTGTCTGACTATTAAATAAATTCAAACAACAAAATAGTTTTAGTTCTTTATTGTTTGACATTTATCAACGTTTTTATGCTCATATTGATGACGGGGATTATTTGTTCTCTCTTTGTAATGAAAAAAATCGGAATTTTTCAACGAGTGTTACTGTGTTTTGTTAATTTAATTTGGCGGCACAGTTTCAAAGTCCCAAATTCTCAAGTTTGGCTGCAAATGTGTATGAATAGTGTCCGTCGTTAAATAGCTTTTGTGTTCATTTATATTAGATGCAGGGGATATCCTTCCCAATCTATCTGCATGTACGATAAGTAAGGTTGTCTTAACGGTAGGTCATCGTGCTCATTTCATCTCATCTATTTATTTAGAGACAGCAACTGAAATTGCGACAAAGAGGCTGTGCACGTGTGTGTTTGCAATAGTCATGCTTATTTATTCCTATATAGACATGTTACTTAAACTTGCATAGCATTGTGTATCATGCGGCATTGACCATATAAACACCGTTTTAATGTAAGTATGCTTTTTGAATCGATAATGCAAGCTAGGTTCCTTAATAAAATTTGATTTGTTTCATGTTTGAAGATCGCATAGCTCGAGCGCGACGTACGAAGCCGTAGGAATCTCAATGAGCTCTGTGTCACCTTTCGGAAGTGTAACATGAATAAAATAAGCGAGTTGTTACAATCTCCATTTAGCAATAGGACCCTCACTGAAAAAATAGACATTAAAAACTGGGTAGGCCACTTCTAAATTTAAATCTCCAGCAACAGTCAAAAAATCGATGCCGCAAATTCAATCCGGAAATCTATAGCAAAAACAAATGGATTTGTGGTTCCGAAGAAGACAATGCATTCTTCTGTTTTCCTTGTGTGTTGTTCGGCGGTGATGGGAGTTGGAGTAAGACTGGTATTAGGGATATAGGACACATATGGTCTAAAATTAAAGTCCATGAATCATCAAAGCGACATATGGATAATGTTTTAAGCCTCTCATTTCTGGGCAAAACGAACACTCAGAGCAGGTTGGATAGTCAGTACAGACAAACTATTATCACTCACAACAAACAAGTAGATACGAATAGGTACGGTATGTCTTAAATTTAATTATAAACTGTATCAGCTTTAGTGGTGCCTTGGAATTAGCCCTTAGGGGAAATGATGAAATATCCGAAAACAAAGGCGTATTTCGTGAATTGATTCAGTTTAGTGCTGAATTTGATAAGGACTTGAAAGTTCATCTCAGCCAGTCGTCTGTGTTTAAAGGCATCTCCAAGACTATTCAAACCGAACTGCTCGAATGCATGCTCCAGGTGTATCACGACGAAGTGTCCAAAGAAATAAAAAAGGCTGACAATATAGCAATAATCGCTGATGAAACAACTGATGTGTCTTGCAATTTTCAATTGGTTATTGTGTTGCGCTTCGCTGTTGAAGGAAGACCAGTAGAAAGATTTTGGAACTTTATTAATCCCGAAGGCCAAAATGCTCATGCCATCACAGACAGCATTTTAAGTGAAATCGACCCCTTAGTGGGCGATCAACCCACTAAATTGATTGCCAAAAGTTATGACGGAGCATCCGTTATGAGTGGTGGATTAACTGGTGTGCAAAAGTTAATCAAGGATAAGTACCCTAATGCAAATTTTATTCATTGCTATGCGCACCAACTTAATCTCATAATGTTCACAGCAGCCTCCGTTAATCGACAGGCTCGCATCTTTTTCGCTCATCTCACAGGAATTTGTTCTTTTTTTTCGCATTCGCCACAAAGATCGAAAGTGTTGCGTGAGATCATAGAGAAAATTTGCCTCGAGTATCACTCACTCGATGGAATTACCATTCGCGTGCTGTGAAAGATATTTATGAAAATAGGGAAGATCTCGTCAGTTATGGAATCCATCGAAAGCAATGCGTCCATTAAGTTACCTTCCACCATTGAAAGAGCTGGAGTCTACAAGCAAAGGCTTAATGACAAGAATATCATTTTCTGGCTAACATTTGTCAATAAGATAATGCCTCATGTTGACATAATTTTTAATCAGCTGCAAAAGAGAATTACTGACCCAATTAAAGTGAAACAAGACATTCAGCATTTTGAAGGCATCATACAGGCAATCAGGGACAATATTGATGAAATAATGAATGAGACTTTTATCGAAAGAGGCGAATCCTTACAGGGGCGGTCCCAAGGGGGGGGCAGGGGGGCCATGCCCCCCCCAAACGGTCTTCAAAAATAGAAAGAAAGAAAAGAAAATGAGAAAGAAAAATGAGAAAGAGAAAGGCAGAGGAGAGAGAGGGAGGAGAGCAAAGGTTTGACTTGACAGTTCCAATTTTGACATCACAGGACCTGCCTGTGAGAGTGAGACCAGCCCTCCAGACCCCTTAGAAAATGAAGGAAACTTCCGTGAACTCCTTCAGTTTCGAGTCGAAAGCGGCGACGAAACTCTTCGTAGCCATCTTGAAAATGCATCAGCACGGGCTACGTATATTAGTAATAGAACACAAAATGAACTGATTAAGTGCTGTCGTGAGGAAATCCAAGAAGACATTGTTCGTAAGGTGAAAGTAGCAGTCATGTTTTCCGTCATGTTCGATGAGACTTCAGACATTTCCCTAAAAGAACAGCTTGCATTGTCACTTCGCTACGTCCACGAAGAGAAGGTGCACGAAGATATTTTGGCATTTGCGGACGCCTACGAGTCTATTAGGGAGGACGATATTCAAGGCGGGGAACCAAAATTGTCAGGCTTTGCTCTTGGTCACGTTGTACAAGATCTCAATAAAAAGCTCTCACTCGATCTTAAGCTTTGTGTTGGGGTAGGCACGGATAAATGTTCGGTGATGTCATCGGAAACGAAAGGTGCAGTACAGGAACTTTTGAAAACGGCACCTTGCGGTTCTAGGTGTCCATGCTAAAATCACGCCCTTAACAGCAGCTTAGCGAAAACTTCAAAAGTAGTGCCCACTCGTAATGGTACAGCATTGATGAAAAATGCAATTAACTTTGCTAAATCATCTCCTAAAAGATACAAAGCTTTTTTTTTGACAGTTTTGGGCGAAGACTTTGGCAAACTGTGGGAAACGAGGTGGAGTGAAAAACATGATGGCCATTTACAGTTCGAGAGACTCTTAGTTAAGATAATTCGAACTTTAGAAATCATAGCAGAATGGGAGGACAGCGACACATCGAGTGCAGCCGAATCCCTCATTCAATCATTGTGTGATACGCAATTTGTGGTTTCAATGTTGTGTCTGTGCGACGTTCTAGTTAAAACCCGGCCTTTGAGCCTTCTTCGTCAGGACGATTCATTGGACTTGGTGATGGCTTCCACGGGTGTCATGGACACCATCGAGGCACTTTCGGCTGCACGTGAGAATGCTGAACCGTACTTCGAGATAATATTTTGCGGAAGAACTGGAGTTTGAGGTGGCGTTGCCCCGAAGAGCGGGCAGGAGGAAGCGGTCCAACGTTCCAGCTGACATTGACGCACCCGAAGAGTTCAACCGCCGAACAGTCTTCATTCCGCTGATCGAGCATGTGGTGCAGGATCTCAAGGAACAATTTCCAAATGAATCTTTGGCCGCATTCGACTTGATGCCTGCAATCTGCGTTGACAAACCGGCTGAAAACCCAACAGTGGTGCAATGTTTGGAGGCTCTTCGTATCAAGTATCAGCCTTTGCTAATTTCCAACGGGCGCCACTTGCAGGGAGAGTATGCTGTATGGGGACAGCGATGGTTGAGATTGAAGTCGGCAGGGAAGAAATTGCCATCAACTGCAATTGAGTCAATGGTAGCTGCTTCTCAAAGCTTGACACCTACAGTCAACACTCTCCTGAAGGTTTTGGCGACGTTGCCTGTGAGTAACGCCACTCCCGACATTGCGACGCCTGAAGGACTGGTTACGGTCCCGAATGCCGGAAGAAAGGCTAACCGGAATGGCTCTGTTACATTGCCATCGGTCAACGAAAGTCAGTGTGGAGAAAGTAATTGATCGGTTTGCCAAAATGAAGACAAGGCAATTGGATTTTGTTCATTGATCAGATACCTACAATAAACAGATTTAAATTTTATCGTATTCTCTTTCTAATGTCTATTCGACCCTCTCCTCGATTTTTATAAAACTAATAGGTTATTATACGAATGTCAGTCCTTATGATATTATGCGACATGCTACCAGTAAAAATTAAAGATAGCCTACTGTATATGAAGATAGGACGGATGCCTCCCCCCCCCTCCCTCCTTATGGACTTAGGGCCACCTCCAAAAGTTATGCCTGCGACCGCCCCTGAATCATTACCTTCTAAAATACCCAGGATTGGTGAGGACTGTAGAAAAAGGGACGATCTGGAAGTATGTGATGCTATCCTTTCAGATATAAAAATTCGCTTTCAGTTCACTGGACACCTCACAGCTACCAACCTATTCGCAGTTCAATATTTTGACAATTATATCAAAAGCTTCCCAGACCTGTATCTTGACGAAATGACGAGCGTATATACATTTCTTGATAAAAGGGTGAGCTGCAAGTATTCTATGCTAGGCGGTCTCTGGTGCCGTTCCATTTCTTTCGTTGATTCTGGAAGATGAGCTATGTGATACAATCAAACTCTTGAAGTTGCTGATCACAATGCCTCTCTCAACATCGGAAGCGGAGCGGTGTTCCTCAATGCTCAATGCAATGTTGTTTTCTTCGGAACACAATGAAGGAAGAGAGATTAAGTGCCTTAGGAATGTTGTCGTGTGAGAAATCATTTGTGAACAAGATTGAGAACTTCAATTCAAAGGTGATAGACGTATTTGCCAACAAGAAAGAACGAAGAATGGACTTTCAGCACCGCTCTTATTAATTCAAATGAAGGTGTCGATCGAGGTTTTGGAACAAATATTTTTGCTGAGTAGGCCTAGCATATGTTGTTTTCTTAAAATTATTTTTCTGAGTGGTTTGCTCAATTATAATTCTTAAAACTTGTTAGCCTATTTTCAATTTTGAAAAAAAAAATAGGCTTATGAGATCACCTTTTGTCCGTGTGTGTGTGCGTGTGTGTGTGTGTGAGGTGTGTGTGTGTCCCTCCCCTAATAACTTTTGAACGGCTGGAGCTATTTTAGTGAAACTCGGTAAGATCATAGCACCATTCTGGCCGACCCCGACCGTGCCCTTCAAATTTTATTGTGTCTCACCAATCCAACATGGTGGCTGTGCGAAATATTTCACCAGCATTCAGTATCTCCGAAACTATGATCGATATCACCCTGAAATTGTGTACGGTGATAAAGGGTACTACTAGAAGTTCACCTATGAGACTTTCAAAAACCTGGTAACTACAAAACCAACATGGCGTCCAAGCGAAATTGAGACTTTTAAATAGACTTTTCTCGCGATTTAACCATCCAAACGTAATGAAACTTGGTACAGCTAATGTTTATACACATTGCAATGCAATGGCATCTAATTTGGTTCAATTGTTTACATAACCTCAAAATGGCGGCTGTGAGAAATATTTCACCGGCATTCTATATCTCCTAAACTATTACAGATATCATCCTGAAATTTAGTACGGTGATAAAGGGCACTGCTATAAGTTTATCTATGTAACGTTCATAAACCTGTATAGTACAAAGCGAACATGGCGGCCAAGCGAAGTTGAAACATTTCAATAGACTTTTCTCGTGATTTAACTCTCTGAACGCAGTGAAATGTGGTACAGTAAATGATTAAATATATTCTAATGCACTAGTATCTAATTCAGTTAAATTGTTTACATAACCTCAAGATGGCGGCTGTGCGAAATTTTAAAATTAAGTTTTTATTTCTTGTGTCGTAATCATGCAATCGAAATGAAAGTTTGAAAAATGAACCTACGCAATAATCTTCCTTTAATGGTACATAACTCTATGGCCTATACATATAACAATCCAAAATGGCGAGCATCCGAAATATTTAGACGGTTCTTAATATCTACGAATCTTTTACAGCAATCAAACTGAATTCTTTTATGTTCATAGAGGCTATGAACATAAGTTCACCCATAGGACTTTCAGTAACCTGGTGAGCAGAAATCCAATATGGCGGCGACGCGAACTATACATATTTAAATGAACGTTTCTCGCGATTTAACCATCCGAGTGCAGTAAAACATTGCACGTTAAATACTTATACATATGTTAATCCACTGGCTTCTAATTTATTTCAATTGTTTTCATAACCACAAGATGGCAGCTTTGCGAAATTTTAAAATCTCGTTTTTACTTCTTGTGTTCTAATCATGCGATTGAACTTTGAATACCACACGTACACAATAATCTTCATGTAATAGCACATAAATAAAAATCCAACCTGCGAACCATCTGAAATATTTAGGCGGTTCTCTATATCTACGAATCTATCACAACCTTCAAACTGAAATATTGTATGTTGATAGAGGAAATAAACACGGGTAGGACAAATGAAAATAGGCTATTTAGTTCTTCACGGAAGTACTTGTTTTTTATTTAAAATGCATATGGATCAAAATATGTGTATGATATAATATCGTATGGCCTCGGTGCCAGGCGCAAGCTTTGTTGTTTGACACCCAAAGGGCAGCTTGCATGTCGAAGTTTTGTTGTTCCTTGGAGGGCCATGAAAGTCAAGGAGGTTAGATATCTAAGCTCCTTGACACTATAGCACTTTCTAGTAGAGAAAGGAGGAACTTTTGTTTTGGCGAAAAATCCCGAGATTAAAATATTTGTAGTAGTTACGCAATTTCTTAATTCACTTCAGCTGACACTTCAATTAAAAACGTCTTCTACAATAGCACAGTTAAATAATGTTAAACATATAACTTATTGCATAAAATATGCACTATCCGTACCTGCAACTTTGAATGATTTTATTGCAAATTTTGAATATGCTGGCACCACCAAGTGAAAAATCACCAGCCTCCACTGACAGAATATGTAGAACAATGACGGTGATAATGAAAATGCCTGAATAAATAAACTAGAGCCCACAGCAGTTCTCAAATATGGACAAGCACACTTAGCAATCTCATAAATACAACTGTAGTCTTAGTCATTCCAGAAGCCATTCCGATTGATGTCACATTTTCAAGTCTTACTCAACAATCATGGTTTGAGACCAAGAGTGGAGTTCAGCAAGGCAGTGCACCGTCCCCACTACTGTTCATCACTATTATGGATACCGGTAATATAATGAACAACGTCAAGGAAAAGTTACGTGAATTGCATGCAGTGGCCTTTGCTCATGACATCATGATTTGGGGTGAAACAGAAGAAGTACAAACCAGACTCAATGTATGGAAATCCCAGTTCCAGGAATATAACCTCAACATTAGCGACACCACGACAGTGGTGATGGCAGTCAACAGAATGGGTGTCCAGCAAGTGTTAAACTGGGAGACCACCAGCTGGAGTGTGTGGACAGTTTTCCTTACCTTGGAAGTGTAATCTCCAGTGATAATTTGGTCAGTATAGAAATTACCTACAGAGTGCAAGAGGGATCAGAATTCTACCAACAAGTGAGGACGCTTCTATGGGATGACATGATTTCAAAACCAGCTAAACTGGTGATGTTTAACAGCTACTTTATACCTATATTGACCCATGGTATTGAAGCATGCACCCTTACAAAGAGAGGTGCATCAAGACTGCAAGCGTCAGAGATGAAATTTCTTAGATCCACCATCCAGAAGACCGAGGAACGAGGAGGTGAGGAAACAAGCTGGAATAAAGACATCCCTATTAGACCAAGTCAGCACATCTAGACTACGGTGCACAGTGGGTCAAAATCGAAATCTAGGAGGACAAAATTATTTATTTTCATAATTAAAAATCAAAATGTATTACTTCTACTGCATTTTCATATAACTGACGCACACTATTCTGGGATATAAACGCATCTTAGTGTAAATCTGTCACCACTGTTCGAGCAGTCTGAATTGAAGGATGAATGTAAGTGGCTGTGGTTTGGTTGTCTTTGTGGTTAGTGTGATGCTTTAAGATGGAACATGCAGCTGAATGTATGATCTTTGTAACGTGTTTCAATTATTAATGGGCGTAATTGTTACGTAATTTTAGCTATATTTCCATTATATAATATTTAACTATTATTTTTAAAATTATATTTTCACTCAGATTTTTAGTATGTCGCGTCACTCTGCGTCACTTTCTACTTAATGTTAAAATGTAGATAAAGTCTCGTAGTTTATGCCTGTTATAAGATTTTTTGCATCTTTTTGCAACTTCCTTAGTTATTTTACGTTTTAGAAGATGCCGCGCAACCAATTCTCACACGTTTACAACTGTTTGAAGCACTGGGTTCGACGATTATGTCAAAAGTGGAACTTTGTGACTTTGTTAAAAGTAAATTAGAGGTAGAAAATTGTTCTGAAGAGATAACTGAATGCTTTATCCAACTCCTAGTCATAGACAATTTCTTGCTTGTGTAGACGTAGCTTTAAAAAGGTCTTAACTGATGTTTATTATGAAGTAAACAAATTATATACGTTGCTTTCACTCTAAATTCATGATTAAAACGTAAAAATAATTTTGTCGCCCTAGATTTTGATTTCGACCCACTGTGCGGTGGTAAGGGCATGTGATGAGGATGCAGCCTACAAGATCAGCCAGAATAAATTTGGAAAGACGGATAGATGGAAAAAGACCTAGAACCCGATGGATGGACATGATCAAGGTTGATCTAGCGACCAGAGGATAGACAGTGGATGATGCTCTCCATGACAAGTTGTATACGAACAGGTTGAAGTGGAAGAGGCTCATGAACAGTACCCGGGAAACTGGAGCTGTACAATGATGATGATGATGATGATGATGATGACTAAAAATTAATATTATTAATACCTGAATTCGTTGTCTCTCAGTGTTTCATAGAAATTAGCAGCTTTGATTAAAGGTACTGGCAAGGAGATTAGGGAAAGGGCCTACCTGTTTCTAGTAAGACCTGAGTTGGAATATCTGCAGGTGTGAGGGATCTATATCAATCAATCTTTATAAATGGGTTGGAAGGGATGTGAAAGAAGGCTTCCAGGATTCAAAATTTGGGTTGAGCAAGCTTGGCTGATAGATGTTCTAGAGCTTTATCAGCCTAAAGAGAGTGAATGCCTGGGAATTTATGAGAGGTTAGGAACTGTGTCGGCTGGCAGATAATTGTTCTGGGTGTTGCACTATTTTCATTAAGGGGGGTGGGGGGATAGGGTAAAAGACTGCTTGATATCAGAGAAAACTCGATTCAATCGCGCAGTAAAACGGGTGTACCTCATTCAACACGAATGCCGCAGTTCAGGGACATCACATTGTCATCGGATTAATTGGATTATAAGCTAGTCTACATGAAAACCTTCTCAAGAACAAAACAACTCAAGTTATATACGAAGGCGAGAAAGAACCCCGAGTCTCACGCGCAAATTACATTGCAACACATAGTATCGGCAGTTGACCGAGCATCACGGATGTCTCCGTCCGCGCCTCGGCTCCCTTGTTGCAATCAGCGGGCAACGACCAGTCGAATTAACTGTTCGGATACCCTTCACTATTGAGATCTGGTCGGTGCGTTGGCCTGCTAACGGCCAAACGGACGAGGGCTCCTAGACAGTTGAAGCGCTTCGCTTTCTCAGACAGTTCACAGTAACTAAATATACGATTTCCTGAATTATCAAAGAACAAAATTATGGATTCCTATACAAATGAAAGGAAACGTACAGCTTTTATTACTAAAAATATTATTACGGTATTAATTGCTTTTCTTGAATTAATCTGGACGTTGTCCAAAACTGCAACCTTATTACCGGCCTCCACTGGTTAAGAATGGTGTGGGTTAGGGGTTGATTTGATAGTAAACTGATTAGAAAAGTAACTGGGGCCAGTGCTACTTTGTGGTGTAACGTTTCTCCATTATTAATTTGGGGTGGTGGTTGTGTAGCACAAAAAGGTAAACATTTCATAACCATATAATTTCATCTATAACAAGACATGGTAGAATCAACACATTTCCCTTCATGAAATCATTTTTCAAAAAGTCCATCCTATCTCATATCTTCATCATAACGTTTGCATCCAAGCCCTCTCACATAATCTATTCATATACATATAACCTTCATCCTTTTCCAACAAGATTTCATAACCAACATAATGCAACATAATCCATTCCATTCTCTACAAAAAGATCCTACATTTATTTTATCATAACCCTAACAAAAAAAATCTCAACGAAAAGAATCTCAACAACTGACTATCATTAAAGGAACATAATGATACAGAAAAGGAAACTTCATAGGGCAAAGCCCCCTGTTACCCATTACTGGAACACTACAAAGAATCCAAAATGCACAGGCGCTAGACTCCCTGCAATGCCCCAGCAAGAGGTGGCCATGCTACAAACTATATATGGTCCGTGAGAAAAGGAACCGTTTCAGAGGGGAGAAGGGGAACAAAATGGAACCATTTGCCAGAGGACATTTTTAGTCTATGCCTCCTAATGTTCAGACTTTTAAAATCTAGTGTTGACAAAGCATGATGTACTGTAATTCGATTTGGGAGTAGCATTGTGTGCTGAAGGGAATAGCTTGTAATAGTATTTTATCATTTTTTTAAAACTATTGTTATTATTTACTAGGAACCCGCCCCGAATTCGCCCGGTATCTTTAACGGTTTACCCAGTGTTAGCTTAAAAGGCGCACGGACGGCAGGTCCCAGATGCAATTCAGAAAAGCCGAGGTGAACAGTGAAACTCCAAACACATATACTCTTCTCTGAATTCTTAACTCGACACGACTTGGCAGTTTGATGCTGGCTAAAGCTGGGGTAATAGGCTCTCTCACTAAGTCGTAAACTCGCTCCAAAGCTAATAATTTTAAACTCAGCAATTTTTCTAGGTTTATGCCGTGTCTTGTGTGTGGCATTTCGCCTAGGACACCGAGCTGGCTCATCAGCGGGCTCTTGGTGTACCCACCCAGACCCCCACAGGAGTAGCAAACTGCGCGCTACCTCCCTTTTTATGAAGCGCACCTGCGCCTCTTTACTGCGAAAACTAAAAGCTCAAGCTGCCATAACCTCCCTATGAAGGCTTCCAAAAAGATTGTATATTGGCTTTCACGGCCAGTGAATTAAAACTCAGCAATGTTTCTAGGTTTGTGCCGTGTCTTGTGTGGGGTTTCACCTAGGACATCAAGCTGGCTCATCGGCGGCCTCTTGGTGTCCCCGCCTGGACCTAGGCGAAACCCCACACAAGATACAGCAAAGAGGCGCAGGTGCGATTCATAAAAAGGAAGGTACCGCAGAGTTCGCTACTCCTGTAGGGATCCGGGCGGGGACATCCTAGGCAAAATGCCACACAAGACACGGCAAAAACCTAGAAAAATTGCCGAGTTTTAATTCACTGGCCATGAAAGCCATCAGTAATCTAGTAATTTAAATTTCCAATGAATGGAGATTGTTGGAAGAAATAAAAATGTGAGAACATTTATCTTGGGCGATGTTTTATCATGCTGTTGCGGGCTTCTTTTGCAGAACTTTTCATGCTCTACAATTATTATACTCATAGTATATAGATATTCTTAATGGTTTACCCAGCATAAGCTGGCGCACGGACAGCAGGTTTTTCTTCGACTCGATTCACTGAAATCACTACTACTCGGCTTCCTTTGTTCATAAATGAATGTTTTTCTACAGAAACCTTCCTCGATAAATCCTTTACAGAATGGTGAAAACCGCATCAAAACCCATCCAGTGGTTCTCGAGAATACCCGTGACATCCAAGAATCGGGGACTAAGGAGTGCTTTTGCGATGCTATCTTTGTTCTGCAATATCTCCCCAGTCCAGCCAATAACTTGTCCTTCCTCTCCTGTGTGAGGAGTGGTCACTTTGGTTGGAGGGGACCAAGAATTCATTATTCTTATATAATTATTTAATTTTTTTAGTTTTATTGTAATTTTGCTACCATGTCCTCATTTGCTTTATTAGTATTCATTTCTGTTGATAAATGAATTATTATGTTACAGGAACAGAGTGTTAATTCGCAAACCTGAACTGTCTGATAACTGGGATTCATATCTAATGCCTTTCAATCGTCATCTTTGGTTGGTCATTGGAGTTTCCTTACCTATCGTGACTTAAACAGTACATCTGATGGGACGTCGATGTGGTAACCTTGAAAGTAAGGGGCCAAGTGTGTATAGCCTGCGAGATGCCTTTCATGCAAGGTAATGATTAAAATGAGCATATTCAGGGGTAGTGTTTACATTTACATACACATTTTCATATTACGAATGTACCTTGATAGCCTTCATCTTATATATTAAAATAATTGGAAAAATATTTCACCTTTTACTAAAACTCAAATATCCTGACAAGTACAGGGTCTTTCATATAAAGTAAGAACGGCAAGCAGCGGTGGGCTTGTGGCGCGCCGCGGCCCCCTGGTCTAGTATTGAAAGCGCGCGCATAGTACATACTTGACCTTGCAATAAGCGTGGAGCTGTTCAGTCACCAGACTAAACGTCAGATGCTAACATGGAGAGACAGTTATCATTGCAACATCGTATTTTTGTATGTAAAACTTATTTTAAGTACGAGTCGGCTCAGCGGGTACGTGATGCATTTGTTCAGCAATTTCCTGATAAAGTGCCACCTTCACTAACACAGATCCACGAAATTGTAAATAAGTTTGACACTACTGGCTCGGTGCTCAATAAAACATTGCAGTGGCAGAACTCACTCGCGTCAGCCAGAATGTGGTTACCAGATACAATGCATCTCTTATAAGGTAATATTTCATATAGGATTATACACACGCTTAAAGCAAGGGGACACGGCGCGCCACAAGCTCGGCCAAGGCAGCCGCAGCAGCGGATAACCAAACCGCCGCTTGCCATTCTTACTTTATATGGAAGACCCTGTAATTCTGCTAGGACAATGTTTGTTGGCTGCACATTATGCAGTATCCATTGATCCCCAACCTACTTGATTCTGCCATCTGTGTATTAACATAATTGTAACTAATACAAAAATCACGATACTCATGTCATACGTTGTTGGCATGTTAAAGAACCCATTTGAATTCAGTAGGCCGTGTTCAATGGCAAAATTAATCTCGGGATTTTCCGCCAACACAAAGTTCCTCCATTCTCTACTTGAAAGCGCTGTAGTGTCAAGGAGTTTAGATATCTAACCTCCTTGACTTTCATAGCGTTCAAAGGAACGACGAAATTCGACATGCAAGCTACCCTCTGGGTGTCAATTAACAAAGCTTGCACCAGGCACCCGAGGCCATACGATATTATTATTATTGTAACTAATGATTTCAGCCAGGTCATTCGTCTGGACAAGCTCAAGTAATCGCCAGCCATTACTCAGCGCCCAAGTGACTCCAGCCAACTACTCATAAATGAGTCGTCTAGTGACAAAACTTGTGAATAAGAATCATTTACATGAGAAACGTTTCTCTGGACTTTGCCTCACGTATCTTTTGTGTTCGTTGTTTTCTACTTTTTGCTTTGTGTTTTTGTGTTTGCTTTGTACTTTTGCTTTTCTTTATTGGTTTTGTGTTTTCTGCTTTAGCGTTTTTGAATTTTGCTTTTTGCTTTTTGCGTTATGTTCCTTGTTTTTTTGTTTTCTGCTTTGGTTTAGTTTTTGAATTTTTCTTTTTGCTTAGTCTTTTTTGTTTTGGTTTTATATTCGTTTTCTGCTTTTGCTGTTTTTGAAGTTTGCGTTTTGCTTTGTGTTACTAATTTTGCCTTTTGCTTTTTGCTTTGTGTTTCTTTTTTGTTTTGTTTTCTGCTTTTGCTTCGTGTTCTTTTTTGTTTGTTTTGTGTTTGTTTTATGGAAAATCAAAATAAAACAAAACAAAATAAAGCAAAATAAAACAAAATAAACTGAACAAAATCAAAATAAAACGAAACAAAATAAAATAAGAACAAAAACAAAATAAAACAAAACAAAACAATGTTAAACAAAATAAAACGAAATAAAGCAACACAAAACAAAATAAAAAATAAACAAAACAAAATAAAATAAAGTAAAATAAACTAATTAAATCAATAATTTAACGACATGATCCTTATTCATAAGTGGACTAAATGAGTTTTGCAACTGGACGACTCATGCAGCACAGCTATTACACACTTATACATACTACATTTCACCGTGTAATGGTGGTCTAGGGCAGGTGTTCTCAAACGTTTTCTGTGACGTCACCCCCTTCTTAAATATCTAACCCCCCCCCCCCCCCCACACACACACACTTATTCTTCTTTTCTTTTCTTAGCATTTCTCATAGGCTACTTTGTACACACACAAAAATGGGTCACAAGATCTAGAGCATTTGCTTCTTGTCCATACATTACATTTTTGCTAGGCAATATCCAAGCACAGTTCATACGACTCATACATGTTGGGTTAAGATATGTACTGCATTTGGACAGCTAATTCAACAGAAAGATCTTCTGGGTTATTTCAAATTTAGATAATTTTATACCATCAACAATTTTACGTCTTTCACCAATCGGTAAACAACATCGTATAAATGACAAGCACAGTATGTTTCAACTGGAATATTTTCAAATTTAGATATTATGTGTTTCTAATTCTTTTTTGTGAGCATTCTTTTTATTTAAATGTCTAACTGTTTTTGTTAGGTTATCCATTTTCTCGTTTGTCTTTGTAAACATAGTTCAAGATTAATTTAGTATTCAATCCACACTGACAAGGGTGTCATGTCCGTGTATTCATTAATTAAACTACATTCTATAGTGTTTGAAATTATCATAGTTGATTCTGTATACGTTACCTTTCCCCCCACAAGTACAATGGCGCCGAATTTCAGACGAGTTGAAGGGGGACGGCTTGTAGAAACGTTCCTCTCTCGACTGACTTCGAAGGTACAAGACGTGTTACCCGGGGAAGTTCATTCCCGTAGACACGAGACTGAGTGCGGTCCTACGCGACACGAGAGACAGCGACGAGCCCGGTCAATAGTTATTGAGAGCCCCACTGAAACAAAATGAAGTTGAGCGGAGGATAATAATTTAAATAGCGAACAAGTGTTCGACTTTGTGGAAACTAAACAGTATACATTATATTTATCCAGTGATAAGGCTTCATCATAAGAAGATTTAAGTAAATTCATCGAGAAATTCGAAAGTTATAGGACACGTCTTTGTGTTGTCAAAGAAAGTTACTTATCTCAGCGCAGAGAGAATCATTTTAGTGCCGTGAGACTTCAACATAGTCAAGTCCACGTTGCAGCAACAAGTAAGAAAGGTGATATTGTATGAACATTGTGACTTTATTGTAGGCTATATGAACACTATGATGGCTACTGACAATAATAAAGTGGAATTAGTTTATAACACTTTAAGTATGAGTGAGATGATGGATTAAAACTATTACGCGATTGCAGTGGCGGCTCGTAGATCAAATATCAGGTGAAGAGCCAAACTCCTAATTTCATCAGTGCATGATGTTTGAGTTTGTGAATATTGACATCCTTTTCCTATTTTAATGCTAAAATATCTACTAAAAGCCTAGTACTTAAAACCAAACCAAACATAAGTTATCGCACTAAAAAGTCAAACTCGCTTATTTGTATAGCTTAAATGAATCCTCCGTTCTCTAAGGTTGGCAATCTTATCTATGATGTCCTCATAGAAGGTCTTCAATCAATTTCAACTACAATTCACGATTTATGGAGATAGCCAATGATGTAATTCTGGAGTCAGATATTGTGTTACATGCAAAAGTATTGATCTTTTCAAACAAGAGAAACTGCGTTGTACTGATGCACTTGTAGAAGGTATTGCTAGTACCCAATTGAGTCGCCACGTACTCTTACACGATGAAAAAGTCTATTTTTGTGGCATCACTTTACTAAGTATTTTCTGGATTTATGCTAAAAGTACAGCTATGATTCTTGTCACATATAAGAAGCGGTATATTCTGAGCTGTTTATGACCATGTAGTGCTACTTTGCTTTTATAGGATGTGTGAAATGAATACAAATTTGGACAGATACATTTTCAAAAAAATGTTGTATAATTTGCTTCAGGTACACATTTCTCAGTTGTTTTTCAATCAAATATTCTCAAATTCTGTTCACACACTTGGAATGGATCATGGCAGATGAGTACCGGTAACCACTTTGTTTCATTCTTATTGGGACAGAATGCAAGAAAAAAGAATCCGAACTCTTTCTTTTTAAATGTATTCAAAAATATGTATTAATTTTTCTCTTCCCAATCCATGCCTACTATGTTTTGGAAGTGCAAATAGGTTAATATTCAAGTACTCCATTAGGCAAGTTAATGTAAAAAAATTAGCCCTCTATCTTAAATGGTTTCCTTGTTATTGGTACCTAAACATGGAAAATGAGTATTAACGGAAAACAGCTGGCAAAGTTAAAAGTGAATTATTCAGAGCATGCGACGCTAATTTTAAAAAAATGAATTTAAGGTAGTTGTAGACATAAAAAAAAACACAAACTATATATATTTGGATTCAGAAAAGAATGAAGAATTTTATGGCGCCAAAATCAAAAAAACGATATTTTCATCATGCAAGAGTACGTCGTGTCCTTAAGCAAAAGTTTGTAAGTCTCTTCTATTCACGGAGTTCTTGATGTATTTCTCCCGACTATTTTTACGTTGTAGGATTCATGAGCATAAAAGAGTGACAGTTCATTTCTTAAATGTGGGGTAGGCCTATTGTTGATTATGTTTGTTATACAGCTCAAATTTGTCGGAATCTATAAGACTTATTTAAGAATTGTAATTTATCACAGCCATGCGTTAGCATAGAAAAAAGCGGAACATTATTAAGAAAAAAATGAAAATTCACAGCCTGCTTCTAGTCTCCGATTGGGTCATGAATGGAATGAATGAAGCCCCCCCCCCCCATCTAGCAGCGAGGATATGAACTGTGCCGGCTGCCGAGGCCTGACGCACTCCTCTGGGGCAATGATGAAATGAATGACAGATGAAATGAAATGATAGTGGAGAGTGTTGCTGGAATTAAATTTTTGACAGGGAAAACCGGAGTACCCGGAGAAAAACCTGTCTGCCTCCGTTTTGTCCAGCACAGATCTCACATGGAGTGACCGGGATTCGAACCACGGACCCAGCGGTGAGAGGCCGGCGTGCTGCCGCCTAAGCCACGGAGGCTCTAACATTATTAAGTCGGTCCTTAATATGATCTCTGATGTACTCTGATGTTGCATCAGTTATTTCCAGAGAACACCCTTTGAATTTTATTTTAATAATTTTGAGGTTCTAAGGACTTTTTAGATGTCCGTATCTTCAATAATTCCTTAAAGCGCACACGGTTTAAAGAGGTCTTGTCATGTCCTCTAGAAGACGATGATGATGATGATAATTGTTGCTTTAAGAGGCCTAACATCTAGGTTATCGGCCCTCCTCTCTAGAAGAGAGTTCCTGTAAACTTAAGTATAGAACAACTCTAATCACAAGTCCCAGGATCTGCCTATTTAAAGTCACATTCACATTACATTTAAGTGCACTTAGTCTTGCATTTTCCCGTAAAGTGCCAGATATCGTGCTTGTGTGCGTGTTCTAAGTGGTAACTGGTTCTTTAAATGTTGCTCACTGTCTTTGTGTTTGTCCAACCCGCGCGTAATGTTTTGGAAATTTGTTACTGTTCCTGTATAGTAAGCAAGGCCAACAGAACAGTTCTATAACTACTGCACAACTATGTGAACTGTTCGAACCAAGATCCCTTGCGATGAAGGCTATAGGACTTTCCGGTTTTATTTCTTTAGTGCACAGTTCTATTAATTTCTTTGGCCACCCACAAATTAATAAATTAATTAATAAATCCCTTTTTGTCTTCATCTTTCCACCTACTGAAGGGAATTTCTAATAAAATTAGTAAGTGTCTTTCACTGCAAACATTATACACTAAAAGCCATCAACCTTCATCAACAACAGGGTAGATAACGTTATAAATACATACTATTCATTGGGAAAGTAAATAAAAGCCTCAATATAAAAGAAAAAGAAGCCTGTTGCAATGTAAACTTTCATCAACTGAACTAGACGATATTGTCTTGCCGACACAGGAACATCTTCACTCGTCTGTCTAACGGCAGGTAATGACGTCACAACTGACGTCAGGTTACCATGGCAACGAGACGATGTAGCTGACATAAACAAGACACTTCGTCTCCTGCTTCCTTCCAAGTTACGGCAGTACAATCTAGCGACAGGGAGCACAACTGCTACAAGGACGTCATGCACCTTGCTTGCGCACCATCTAGCGACGGAGTGTAGAAATAACAGTACACTAAGTGAAAAAGTAGCCCAAGACAATGACAACATTTTTATTTAAATAAGAAAAAATAATGTTTATTTTATTTAAGAGATGGTATGTGAAGAGGCTCTTCACTCTCTTCACCTGAATAGCCGCTACTGCGCGATTGGGATATGTCGAGACAGGGTTGTGATTAGCAACATGAAACAACGTTAAGAAACAACGAGAATATGTATAACATCAAGAATATAGAATGCCGAGACAACATGATACATTATGTACACTTCCATCCAGTACATTTAATGTACTTTCATGTACATTAATTCTCGACTGAGCAGATATAATCTTTCATTGACCAACCAAATGAAAATTAACATCCACGATAGCAATTCGACGTACAACTCAGCGGCGGCTGGTGGACTTAGAGCTTGGGTGGGCACACAAAATAAATTATCATGCACAGTAAAAATTACGAAAAGGGTTATGTCTACACTTTTTTATCTTCTGACAGACGTTGCTGCAGTTGTACCACTGATGTCATATACCGCAAATCAGGTGAGACTGTTCATGGAAAATGATCACTGTTGTGCTGTGTAGTTCATGACTGCATTACACTTACACATATTCAAAATGAAGTCAATTAAAGGAGAGTTCGAATACGTTTGTCTGCAAGAAAACAGTCTTCTGCAAATTATTATTCATATATTACCGCACTAGTTATTTACAAATTTAAAAAAATCTCACTTAAGTTGATGTCGAGTAGTAACATAGTTAGTCCTAAATACGAACACGGGCTCACTTCGTGGTTCCTGTACAGGTTTTCATTATTCACAAAAATAATCTACATACATCTTGTTCAATCTAATGTTGAGCTGTTGCTTTAAAGCTTAAACTACCCGGAAAGAAAAATCCATTCTTCTGTCCTTCAGTTGAACAAACTTGTCTATAACTTTGTTGTTAAAATCAGGAATGTCCATGACGAGATTCCGTTCAATTGAAAGCATGGCTAAAGCAGACAATCTCTCCTGGAGCATTGTGTTGCGCAAAAACGTTTTTATGCGTTTCAGAGTCGAGAAACATCTCTCTGCTTCCGATGTTGACATTGGCATGGATACAAGTATTTTAAGAAGTTTAACTGTTTCTTCAAATAATCTAGCGAGATTTGCATTCATTATGAACCCCAGGAATGAAATAGCTCCGGACACAGCTCTAAATTCCTCTCTCCTATAAATGAGTTCAAGTTCTGTTTTGAGGATTCAACTGCGATTCTTAAGTCTTTTGAAGGGAAAATGGCATTGTAATCTCGGAACTTTTCTACGATGAACAGGTTAGATGCGCTAAGATGCCCAGTGAAGGAGAATCGTTCCATAGCTTGGCTGATGATGACATCGCAAACTTCCTTTGCTTCACGAACTCGATTGGGTGAACGGTCTTCATGCTTCCTCTTTCTGCTCACTCCATCGCCTTCGTTCACGTGCACCTCTTCTACATTTTCTCGGACCATTTGAACCTGACTTTCGAAACGTTTCAGATCTTCCTGTACTTGCACTGGGTCGATAGATCGCTTCTGGAGTTGACAATACAAAATGTCGACATGTGGCATGATCTTATGGAAAAAATGAGAGCCAGAACACAAACGTACCATCAGACAAGATGTACTTAAGCCCACTCGCCTGAGAAATAGTTGATGGTTGCCTGATCTCATTCCGATTTTCAATTTCCTCCATGCAAGCTATTAGATCAACCCGGTGTTCGTAAACTGCATTCACTGCCCTTGAATTAAAATTCCACCTGGTTGGAGCTACTCTTGGAAGACGCTGGCCTACAACTTCATCCAGTATCTTTGTTCTTTGTGGTGAATGGGGAAAAAGTGCATAGTCCTGACAGATTCGAAAAAATATACGGACACTGCGGTTGATGGAGGCTGCGTTGGACATTACTAAGTTAAGTTTATGTGCATGGCAATGAATATAAAATGCAAGAGCATATTTCTCTCTAACTCGGGCTTGTACACCTCGGTCGTTACCACTCATCACAGAGGCTCCATCATAGCTCTGAGATATTAGCTTATGCGGAGAGTCCTTTAAATGAATGTCAATTTCCTTCAAAATACAAGAGGTGAGCGACTGTGCATTATGTTCAGGAGGATTCAAAAAACGCCAAAATCTCTCCACGATCTTGCCACTTATCACGTACCGATAAAGAAGCAACATTTGAAATGTGTTGGAAACGTCACTTGTCTCATCTGCTATAATAGCTACATAATCGGCATTTCTTATCTCTTCAGATATGTGGTCATGGCATACTTGAAGTATGCAATCTAGTAACTCATTCTGGACAGTTTTGGAAGTTCCCTTAAAAACACTTGCTTTTTCTAAGTGAGTCTTCAATGATTCATTAAGCTCTGCACTGAAATCCAGAAGTCCACGAAAAATTCCAGGGTTAGATGACGTCACTGATTCATCATGCCCACGGAGAGCAAGTTCATAACCCCCACAGAATCAGACACAGTTAATAAGAAGAGATAGCACATATCTGTTCTCTCTTACCTTTTCATTGTGAAGCTGAACTTGAAGCCTGTAAGCAGTGCTCAGTTGATTTTAAATGTTTGCTTTCCCAAGCACAGCAAGATTCATTACGTTGTCCTTATGGTCGGCAGAACACTCGTGTTTTCGTAATTTGTCCACTAAATGTTTCAAATCTGTCACACCATTTTTAGTCCAAGAGGATTCCCCTCCAAATAACAAACAGGGAAACCAAAAGAACGAATTCCTAACTTCTCAACCGCATAGCCATTCATTTTTGTAGTACGTTTCAGGACTGAACTTCCTCACTCTCTCCCGCCGTTTATCTTTGCATAATTGTTCTACTTTCAGAACTGGCGTCGGTCTCCCTAATTCCATAATCTTTATCTTATCTTCTAGTGAATGAGAAGAAAAGGGCGCTTTTATTAAATAATCCACCGTATTCATTGCTTAACATACTCCTATGTCAATGCTTATCGTCACAAATGTTACCAATGTTACAATGTTACCAAATTCAACATACACATCATCGCTACTCGCTAGCACGCTAGGTGTTTGTCAATAAGCATTAAATTTTGTCTCATTAGGGAAAATGTTATGTTCTACATTTAATATAATTTAAATATCCCTCTAAATCGCTATTTAATTCCAAATGTATAATAGCCTATCACTAAGACATTTGTCAAAAACTCTAGGCCTATATAGGTGAAAAACAAATTATTTAATTGGTAACGCTTGTCACAGAATTCCTAAAGAGACCTCTTTACGTAACCTTGGAACTAATGACAACTGGGTGGTGTCCTGTTTGCCTCCGATAACTACTGCTATCTAGTGGTCGTCTTGCAAATCATTCCAAACAGCATCGGCAGAAGTGGGAGGTAAGGGGCAGGGTACGGCCATATATGATGTAAGTTCGAGGCAAACGTAGCAGTTCAGCATTCCAAAGTTCTCTCCAAAGCCCATACAACTGCTCCATTTGTTATTCTTCCTTGTAACCGTGGGCTCGCAATATCTGGGCCCATAGCCGACGTTAGAACAGCGTCTGCGCGCACGCGCAATAGACCTGTCCTTGTTCGTAGTTGAATGGAGTCTTGGGCCCAGTAAGGCCTGGGCCCCAAGCAGCCAGAAGCAAGGCGAATTACGTGACAAGATATGTGGCGCGTTATTCAAACATGCTGTTGTATTTTCATAGTGAGGAGCGTACAACATGGCCAGAATTTCGAGCGTTAAGGCTTAAAAATGAATTACTAATGTGGTTTCATGGTAAGGAGGGCCCTGGCTCACTGGCCGGTTAGAGCCAGCCGCCCCTGGTACAACTTACAAATGTATTTGTAACGATGATGCTATTAAGAAAATATTGCTCGATAATGATGGAGGACTTTCGAGTGATGTCGGCTATTGAAGAATCGTCAACGGGGAGACAACAGAAGATCGAAGATACTAGGCCTGATGATTGTTCGAGATGGAATCCATGTTCGAGGAACGAGATTCGACGTCCGGAGGAGACGAGTATGCCAAGAAGGAAATATTTCCATTCTCGAGGTCGCAGTTCTTATCCGATGGTGTGGAATGGGTTCGATTCCAGCAAATCATACCTGGGAGAAGATCCAGCCAGATATTCTCGAATACCTGATGATGAACTTCAGTTGTCTACAATACTAAGGTAAAAATGTTTTGCATTACTTTATAGTTTGAGTATTTTTGACGGCATTTGTGAACAACAATTTTCCATATTTAATTAATGTATTTTCACTTCGATGTTTATCGAGTTTTATTCTACAAGATTGTATATGATGATAGTCATTGGTCATCTATACTTGGAAATATTTAATGATTCAGTTTCTGAACTGAAGTCAGCTGTTTGAGAAATTTAATTGCCATTGGGAAAATCTTTAAGGAAGTTATTATTCGACGACTTCGATTTTTATTCAAGTTTTCAGACATTTTGTCTTTGATATTTTTAGTAAATTCATTTTGTTTAAAATGAATTGGGCACTCCTTTTTAAGAAGAATTCACAGTTAGGAGAAGAAATCTACGCGTGATATAATGTGAAATATCACCTAATACTATAAACAATTCGGCGATCTAGCAAGTTACATTCGTTATGATTACGACGTGAAGTTAAACATTTATGAACATTCTTTGTGTAGAATGAAGTTACATTCAGTCGATGACAAACCAATATTGAATTGAAGGAAGGCTTTGCTATTCATTAAATGTAAATTATTTGAGACATATCTTTTGAAAGATAATTCATCCGACCATAGGAAAGTTAGATTAAAATCTCATCCGGTCGTGATTGATCTTTAATGAGCTATAAAATAACACGAGGTGTTATTAATACGCAAATGTAACACTGCGTTATTTGTCAATGTAGTATTTCAGCCGTGTATATTTGTAGGAATGACCAGTATGAAGGAGCATGTGTTTTTATTGTTATTAAGTTAAGTGTATAGTGGCATGGTATTTTATACCTTAGTAACCTCATTTAGTAAACCTTAAAATATCTATCAATATAATCGTTTGAGAACGAACAGGGTAATTGTAGAACAGAGATTGCTGCTCATTTATAAGCAATGAATTGTAACAACAATAAGATCAATGCTAGAAGGAAGTTATGCCAGTACTATGGAACAATTGTTGGGAACAATTGAGTTGATATCATGTAATTTTTGTAGTAGAGATATACGGGTGGTTTTGCCGTACATAGTAGTTCGGAATACGAGGGTGATACCGTATTAATTGTCATGAAGTACTGTGGTTTGAATAATAGAAGCATTGTTGTTTTATAGTAGAGTCAGGGAAGACTCCTAACGTGATCAGATCTGCGACACGAAAGTCGTTTGTAGGCGGAACTTCGTGGGGAAAAGATATATTATCCTTGTTCTCTAAACCATTATTAAATTATATTAAACTGGAATTGTAACAACAATGAACTAATCTTGAATAATCGGTCACCGATAATGACGATTAACATGATAAGACATGAAAGTGGTTTAGCATTTGTAAATGGTAAGATATAGTAGAAGAAAACTATATGGAAGAAGCAACGTTAGTAAATATATTAACATGGTCATATCGCATAAGAGTAATTCTTTTGAAGCGATAGACACATGTAAACAGTGTATAAATATTTACATTTGTTTATATTAAGGGGTTTGAATTATTTGTAATTATCAACATTTTAAATGTTTTTGATATCGATAATAGTTAGAAAGAGCGAATGTTTTTGATATGAGTGTTTGATTTTAATTTATGATTACTGTGTGTATGAAGGCTTAGTCGGTCATGAACGACGGTAGCGAATGGTAGTAAGATTGTTTGTAAGTATGGATGTGTTTAAAACCTTAAATAGAGCCGAGTTTGTAAAGGTTATTGTTTGAAACACGAGATGCTTCATGGCGTTTCATTTCTCGCATTTTGTATGCTAAGAACAGAGAACATAGCAGGTGGCAAACAGGAAAGTCCCGTTCATAGCAAGGTCGGGGAAACAAATGAGCTCAGTTCTCACACCTGTGTGACGATCAAGCCGTTGGCATTATATAATAACCAGTTCAACTATGTAGACAGCCACGCGACAAAGAATGTCGATAATTTTTAATGGAATGCCCGTCTCAATAGAACACCAGTAGAATGTTTAGATCTGTTTAAAAAAATTTGTAGACGGCAGAATATTTTTATTTTTTAACAGATTATGTTAGTATGAATGTGGGAAGTTTTAACAGCTTCAGTGGCGTAAAGGGTGTTATTCTGTTTGTGATTGTTATCTAGTTTTATTAATAAATTTATATTTTTCTACGTCTTGTTCGGTGTACCTTAATTATTATATAAATGGAGACGTGTTATGTAACAGCCTAAAATAGATAGGATGTCTTTTTATCCAACAAAGCCCCGAGAAATAAGGTAAGTTTGTACTCTTCCGTATAAAAGCAAGTTTGTTTTATCCGTAACATGTTTCAAGCCTACAGTGAGAGTTCTTGGAGAGTTCGCTGGCGAGATTGTGATAGATCATTCAGCCGGGACTTTCACTATTTTATAATACAGCTTTGCTTTGGATGTCCAGCGAGTACCTCCTTGATTTTTACGGGTACAGTACGAACACACTTATTGGGAGACTTCTTCTTGAGAAGATAAGTTTTCACTAGGAAAATTCGATGTATTGTTCTATACATAACCATGTTCACGGGATACGAGATAGGCTACAGTACTTCACCACCAACTAAGATATCTTGCCACCAGCTGGGAATGTATGGCCACATCCGGGACTTCCCAACCCACTGTTGTGTAATGGTAGATGCTAGTCAACTGGTGCTGACTCAACGCTCTCCACCCGCCACACAGCCCCGGCAAGCCCCTGTTCTATAGGGAAGGCTCTCTCTCTCATTCTCCTCAACCTGATGGTTGGTGGGTAGCATCCAATGACCTTCTATCTTGAGACAACTGCGAGATTAGTTGCTATTGACGTCGGCCTTTAATGCCATCGAGGAACTCTGCTCTTGGTCGTCCTCTTCTAGTCGTCCCTTCCAGTTTCCCTTCAAACAGTGTGGTGCACCATGAGTAAGTGACCAATCCAACTATATCCTCTTTTCGAGATCATTTTCTCTAGACTGATTGTTTTTTCAGCTCTCTGGAGGACTTCTTCATTTGTTAGCCTGTCCAAGGTATTCGTAACATTCGGTGCCAGCACCACATTTCAAATGCATTTACTCTTTTCTTATCAGTCTTTAATAGAGTTCAGGTTTCAGAGCCATAGGTCGCAATGCTCCAAATGAAGCTCTTAATGAAATGCTTTCTCACTGGTAGGGATATAGCCTTGGAGGTCAATAGGCTTCTACTATCCTACTTTGGGGGACTAACGAAGACTGCAGTTTGATACATATATATTATTGTAATTTTCTTGTAATTTTGAAACTTTCTGGAAGGCGGCAACCGGAATGCTGTCGAGCTCCTTCATCACGGTCTGTTGCGCTATCACACAGCCGTGACGATGTCCTTCTAGGGTGGTTTTGAGGAGGGGGAAGAGGAAAACGTCTGCTGGGGCAATGTCGGGACTGTAGGGTGGCTGAGGCAGGGGTCAGGTACGCCAGCACGTGGAAGGCTGAGTGGCGCGGCGCATTGTCGAGATGAAGCCGCCAGGAGTTAGCGATCCCTGGGCGGACACGGACGATGCATTTTCTCAGCCGTTTAAGGATCCAGGCGCGGATACAAGGGGGGGGGTCACGGGGTTGTTGACCCCCCTCCCCCAAACGGACACCAATTTTTTTGCAAACTCAAAACACAATAACCAGACAAATAAAACTTAACAAATATTAACTGAAAAACAGTTTTGTTCATTTTATTCAATACTGAAAATATCTTTATTGCAATTTTTATGTTCTGTTTCAACTGTACATATTTACAACTTCATACCTGTTATATAAAAACGATTATTT
This sequence comes from Meconema thalassinum, assembly GCA_946902985.2. Lineage (NCBI taxonomy): Eukaryota > Metazoa > Arthropoda > Insecta > Orthoptera > Tettigoniidae > Meconema > Meconema thalassinum. The sequence continues at coordinate 2,249,756 of OX336392.1, read as the reverse complement.
ATATAACAAAATCAACTCGTCTATTTTGTTTAGCAAACCTTGTGATTACCGAATCGATGTATATAGAGATGTCACGATGAATGTGCAGCAATGCACGGATAGGAATTTGGGGCTTTCTTCGCACCAAAAAAATTTTGCCGACGTCCAAACTGCAAGCTTGGTTGGCAATTTAAGCTGTGACTATCTCCCTTTGTCGGTACCAACTTGACTTGCCGAAACTGTAACGTACCTTGATACTTTTCTCGAAGCTCGATGTTTAAGTCGCAAAACACGCCGTTGCAATTAGTACGAATATTTTTGGTGTGCTAAATGCATCAAATTCTACCCATGCAGAATGCAAAAAAAAATTGGTCTGTTTTTGTACGTTTGGTTATTTTGTGATTGCGTTTTTAGTGATACCATTTTTCTTAAAAATTTCGATTCTCTGACCCCCCCAAGCCAAACTCTAGATCCGCGCCTGTAAGGATCTCCTCGTAAAAACTTTACTCTGCGGTCATTGTCCAAAAAATTCTTCACTCTAGCCACATTTTCATCCGTTTTGGTGCTCGAAGGTCGTCCTGAACGTGCGTCGTCTTCAACTTCCTCTCTCCCTTCCCGAAACAGCTTGTGTCAGTCAAAAACACTCAATCTGCCCATGGCGTTATCACCGTAAGCCGTCTTGATCATATCGTGAGTCTCTTTCCCGGTTTTGCCGAGCCTAACACAAAATTTGATGGCACAGCGCACAGTTTCAACAGACGCAGGAAGACGAGTGCACTTGCAGAGATTATGGAGACAAGCGATTTACACTCCACTAGAGCTGGGAACCAACTGTGTGGCTGGCTCACAGCCTTCCTTACATCCCCCTCCACCAAGCCCAGGCGGAGTCTGTCCGTCCGACTACGTTCAGGACAGACTCTGTATATCATCTGTGCTCGTCAGGGCCACCAAGAGGATTTAAAGGCCACTTTTCGGCTCCCTCTTAATTATTACTATCCACTACGCATTATTCTGGAAAGACAATGTCATTTTGAGAAAAGCATCTGATGTAGGGTACAGTCAGCATTTATAAAAGAAACTTACAAATCTTATTTCATGTGTTTGAATCTTCAGTCTTTTGACTGGTTTGATGCAGCCATCCATGCCTCCCTGTCCTGAGCTAATCGTTTCATCTCTACATAGCTACCACACCCTACATCCGAGGCAATCCGTTTAACATACTCTAACCTTGGTCTACCCCTACAGTTCTTGTCATCGACCCTTCCTTCCATAACTAAGCTTGCTATTCCTGGGTGTCTTAGTTAGTGTCCTATCAACCTATCTCTTCTCTTCATTAGCAGTCGCCAGAAACATCCCTCCTCTCCCACTTGTCTTAATACCTCATCGTTTGTAACCCTATCTATCCATCTGATCGTCATCATTCTCCTGTAACACCACATTTCAAACGCTTCAATTCTCCTCTTTTCTGCTGCACCAATAGTCCAAGTTTCACTTCCATAGAGTGCGATGCTCCAGACTAAGGTTTTCAAAAATGTCTTCCTAATACCTAAATCTATATTCGATGTCAACAGATTCCTTTTCTGTAGAAATGCTTTCCTTGCCTGAGCCAATCTACTTTTTATATCCTCTTTGCTTCGTCCATCACTGGTTATTTTGCTTCCTAAGTAACAGAAGTCTCCTCCTTCCTTTAGAATTTTACCTGCCAATTTGACGTCCATAGGGGTTTCTGATTTATTTCGGCTGCATTCCAATATTTTTGTTTTACATTTATTAATTTTCATCATACATTCTTTCCTCAAGACGGAGTCCATGCTGTTCAAAAACTCATTCAAATCCTCAGGTGTCATCAGCAAATCTCAGAGTTGAAATTATTTCTCCTTGAATCTTCACTCCCACTTTAAATTTCTTTCTAATTTCCTTCATTGCTTGTTCAATGTAAAGATTGAAAAGTATGGGAGATAAGTTGCAGCCTTGCCTCACACCTCTCTGAATACCAGCTTCTCTCTCATGTCCATCAGCTTGAATGACTGCTGTCTGGTTTCTGTATAGATAGTAGATCACCCTCCTATCCCTGTACTTTATTCCAGTCATTTTCAAAATGCCGAACAATTTAGTCCAATCAACGTTATCGAAAGCCTTTTCTAAGTCTACAAATGCCAATAACGTTTGTGACGTTTTGACTGCCCCTAACTGTTGGGTGATAAATGTAACTGTTTACCTTTGCCTAAGCTATGTTGTTTTAATGGGCGCCAAGACCTCAACGCAATGTTGAAATCTAAATTTGTATTTAACAACGTCTAGCTCTGGCAGAACACCTTCAAGACTCTATTCACTCAGATCGTGGTATGATTTGATCATTAACCCAACAAACAATTGTATCAGGAGAAGGAATTGGTCTATATCTAATGCTACCTACTGAAAGCAAAGATTGCATTGTAAAAGAAATGAATTTATTATATAAAACAAGAATAGCAAAATTAATAATAATAATAAGTATAAAATTTAAATTGGAGCGTTGCGATTTTAATATTACCGATAGAAAATTACGTGAAAACGGAGTCTGATAAATTATTGATTTTACTCTTATTCCCAAGCTATGAAGTTACTGAAATATTGAATATAAAACAAAGAGAAACGAGAGATTGCGTATTTCTGCGTCATTCGCGCTTACCACTGGAAATGGCCGAAGCCTTTCCCACGTACTGGATGATGCTGTGAGCTTCCCACAGTCTCCTGGACGTCGTCATCTCGGTCGATATTTGATGATATTCTGGTAGATTAGATAATTCTATGGTCCGTACATCGGACCCAAACACTCGTACAACCACACTGGTTAAGTTTTACCAAAGTTAGTCCTCCACTCCACGGAACATCGGAGCGACTCCCGCGTGCAACCGTACTCGTTAAGTTCTACACAGATAGTCCTCGTTCCACGGCGCGTCGAACGATATATCCACACGTCGGCTCCCCCACCTCGGTAGCGGCTTCCAGCTTACGTGGTCTCCACTGATTGGCTGCACCCCACGCGCTATACTCCCCTCCTCTGGCTCATTACACTCGGCGGGAGGGTTCCGTTCAAACTATCCGCCTTTTCTTGACGCTGCGACCCACGCTTGCGTAATACTTCTTGACAAGATTCAGCCCGTATCTGAATTTCCAGTGAGTCATGTCTCTCAAAATATCCTAACTGACGAAACTCCGTAAAATTCCGTAATCACCTAATTTTCTATGATATTGTCGTTCGTAATAATTTGCTTGATAGCGTTTTCTAAGACATAGAAAACCTATCTGTATGCTTATAATTTTTATAAAATGCTCCGAAAAATATCTTAATAATAATAATAATAAATTAATAATAATTATAAATTAACATGAAAAATTCTCTTGGCTGAACAATTTGCCGCGTAAATAAATATAGAATGGCTTCCTACTGACTTATGCCAGTGGCATAAAACCCCCTCGAAAAACACGTTACATATTCGTCTCGGATCATCGGATGATTTACCGTGACTACGGTCCATTATCCGATTATCCCAGACACGTTAATATACCCCATCCAAAATACATATTACATACATGAAATCACCCTAAATTACAGATATATATACTCATAATTTTTCTTCACGCACTTTGCGTCAAAGTTTGTTGTCACTATGGATTGCACTTTGCAACCAGTCCAATGTTTTACATATAGAATAGTGTTCCACGGATATTTCCGCCTCTCAAATTTCCCTATGTTGGAACAATAGACATAATTAATGTGTGAGCACTATGTATTTATGATGTCATATCACACGCATTGAAGGTGTTCTGATATATTTATATCACCATAGAACTTCCTAATTTCACTGGAGGTCCCTTATGGTGAAATTTAATCTCACTTATCACTGAGCACACGATCACACTATTGTGCCAGCGCATCGTGACCATAATACTTGATCTCTCGTTATAAAAGATGAAATTAATATTGACTTCTGAAAAAAAAACAGTAAATGCGCATTACATATAACACCAAATATTTCTGTGCCGTAATCGCCCTGTCTTGTTAAGTTCCCGTAGACCATACTCTACTTAATACTAGTTCTCAACACAGACCAGTTCTCCTCACACAAATAATACCTTTGTACAAATTACCTTAAATTACACACTTACAAATCTAACATGGCGACGCCGTAAACAGAAATCACGTGTGCCGTTATGTATGAGTTTCATGAAGGACTGTCTCGCATTCTGATGGCCCATCTTTTATCTCGTGGACGCCTTAAGCTAACAAGCCCTATACAAGCGCTCCCCCATCTCTTGGAGATAAATGGGACTCCACCAGCGCTACCAAATTCTGGCCTTGGTGTATCGAGACATTTTAGTGCTCAAGAGCATCCGACAATCCCGTCATATTTCCCTGTACCTTAAAAACTCTCATTTACTTACATACTACCCCCCTGTGTGACTTCTGATACGCCTGCCGGGAAGACCATCTCCTCCCACGCACCAAATACCACACTTACTCATTTCATAGGCTGGCTCGCCAGCTAAACATCCTCACTTTATGACACATACTTTCGTAGACTATGTATATTATACGTCCCGTATAATCTGTTTCCCTCACTATTCTCCAGCACATATGCTGTTTTGCCAATACGTTTGGAAACTATAAATGTTACTGCGTCACCTGCTTCCAACCTTGCCAGTGGCTCCCTTAAATGAACGTCATCACGTAGCTCTACCTACCTATTTCTAAGTATCTGTAACGATGCCCTGTTGCTACTGTCCACACATGCTAACCCTACTTTCCTCTGGTGTAACACCTCTTCTCGACCCTCTATGACCTAAAAATGTCACTTCTGACTGACAGAATGACGACTTAGACAGCTTCAAAGTGAACCCTGCCTGATCTAACTTCTGAAAAACTATATCTAAATGACGTAGATGCTCCTCAAAACTGCGTGAACTAATTACCATATCATCTATGTAAATGGTTACAAACCCTCCTGTGTCATCCCCTAATGCGATGTTTAAAGCCCTAATTAAAGCTGCTGAACTACTCTTTAACCCATAAGGTGTTCTACAAAATTGATAAAGGTTATATTTATGACTAAAAGCTGTAAATGGTCTATCTTCGTACATAAGTGGCACTTGCCAAAAACTGGAACTCAAATCTACACAAGTGAAATACTTCTTCCCCTCAAATGTTTGCATTAATTCCTCTATTGACATAGATTTCAGCTGATCTGAACTAATTCTACTGTTAACCAAACGAGCGTCTAAACAAATACGAACTGTGCCGTCGGTCTTGGGTACCGTAATCAAAGAATTAACATATGGACTGTTAGAGTGCTCAATAATCCCATCTTCAAGCATCTGATTAATTTGTGCCTCAACTGCACTCTGATAAGCGAAAGGTACAGGATATCTATGTCCTTTGAATACTGACCTATCAATAACGTTCAATGAATGTGTATAGCAATTGGCCATACCAATGCGATCCTCAAAAACTCTCCTATTACACCATAACACATCATAGAGCCGAACACATTGTTCCACCTCTATATTTCCCAGAAATGCAGCATCACGTAACGAGTCCTCTAGACTTCCGTTCGTAATCACACTGCCCACAAAACATGGAGAACCCCGCTCTACGGCTGGCGATATCTCATTTAAAGTACAAATCACACCTACAATACTACTCCTCTGAATATGGCCATTGAACGCTACTTCTACTTCAGAATCTCCCCATTTAAATTTCAAACTCCCTACATCATAACATAAGTTACCAGACACTCTACTTAGCCACTCTGAACCCAAGATAACACTGAATACTAAATTTGGAATTACAAGACAAATCTGCTTCTCTACATGATTATTAATTTTAATGTCTACTAAAACTTGCTTAGAAATTCCTTTAGACCTCTTCCCAACAGCTGTGATAACAAAAGTGCTTTTAATTGGCATCTCCTCAAAATTTACTCCAGTTCCTTTCATTTTATCATAAAATGCACTACTTATGCAACTCTTCATACAACCACTATCAATTAAAACATCTGTGTACGCCTCGGACACGTTAAATTTAACTATGGGGCTCTTACTAACCACTTCCTGAATAATACCTTCATCATTTAGTTCATGTAATAATTCAATTCTTACATTTAGGTCATAGGGTTCCTGTATAATTGTATGGACAGGGCATGCTGCAGACTGAGATTCTGACCTTACTTCGCAGGCTGGTTCGCGTTTAAAGAACCGCTACAGCAGGCCGTAGTACTACTAACTACTGAACTGGTCTGGTTGTTCTGGGCTGTGTTGTCATTGTTTGGCTGTATATTACTACCACTAGGCTGTCCTCTTCCTTGACCCCTATTCTGGTTGTAATTATTGTCATTATAATTTCTCCCTTGATTTCCCCTGAAATCATTGTTTCTCCCTTGATTTCCCCTGTAATCATTGTTCCTCCCTTGATTTCCCCTGAAATCATTGTTCCTCCCTTGATACTGATTACCATAGCCATTTCCTCTGTTCTGATTTAGCTGATTATTATTATTATTTCTATTTTGAGCATTGGCCCCTTCGCCACCGTTCCCTTGAACTTCTTGATACCTGGCTTCATTAGGTCTATTATTATTATTACCCTGGTTCCGATTGAAATTGTCCTCATAACCCCCTCTCCCTAGTGTATCAAATGTGCTTAACAAATTTTCTACTTGTGATATAGTCTTTACATTCTGGATACAAGCAGCCTCCTTGATCCTATAGGGAAAGTGCCTAAGTAGCAACCTTACCACATCACTTTCCTCCTTCAACCCATCCAGATATTTACACACTAATACCTGCCCTAAAAAGTATTCGGTCATGGTGGAGCTTCCTTTAGGGTTATATTTACCACACACTACTCCCTCACGATGCTGCGACTGAATAACCTCATTCCAGAACTTTTCACAGAATTTCATTTTAAAATCATTGATATCAGTAAACTTGTCTCTGTAGACAGCAAACCAATTCCTCGTTTCCCCCACAAACACTTGTTCTAAAATTTCAACTACCTGGCACCACTCAATACTACCATTTTCCAACCTCTCCCCGAATTTATTTTCTATAGTGTTCATGAACTCCATTGGGCACCCCTGTCGATTGCTGAACTTACCCAGTTCTACCTCCCTGTGTGTGCTATTCACAAAAACTGGCCTATTCTGACTATTTTCTTGCCTGACCCTAGCTTTTAATTTTAACTCTAATTCTGCGATTTTCTCAGCCTTCCTCTCAATACTGTTTACTGTTAATTTAATGTTTCCTTCTGATTCTTCTACTTTATCATATAGCTTTGCTTGTTTCTCCTCAATCTTGCTAATGCTCTCTTTATTACTCTCTCTTAAATCATTTACTTCTGCAACTATTTGTGAGTGGACTTTCTCAATTCTACCCCCCAGCTGTTCCTTAACCTCTTTAGTAGCTACCTGAATTTTGTCAATTTCTCCCCCCAATTGCTTTTTGACCTGCTGTGTTTCCAGTTGCACTAGTTCTTTTAAATTTTCAGCCTGTGTACTGATTCTAATTTCCAACTCCTCCTGTACTTTTCCTAATTTTCTGTCTACATCTGCAATAATCTCTTTAGCCTTTTCTTCCATCACCCCCCTGATTTCTCCTCTAATCTGCTCCATTTTCACACTAATTTCCTTACTGTTTTGTTCTAATTTAGCATTTAAAGTTTCAGTACTCTCTCTATTTTCCCTACTGTTTTGTTCTAATTTGGCGTTTAAACTATCGCTCAATTCCCTATTACTCTCTTTATTTTCCCTACTGTTTTGTTCTAATTTAGCATTTAAGGCATCTGTACTTTCTTTATTTTCCCTACTGTTTTGTTCTAATCTTGCATTATTCTGTTCTAACTTTGCATTTAAGGCATCACTACTAACTTTGTTCTGATACATAAACTCGAGAAGTAAAGTTTTTAATTCTGGTTGGCCGCCTACACTCCCTGTTTCAGTATCGGGATTTACCTCCGCTACCCCGGTACTACCATCACTCGACATACTGCTCGTATCATCACCCTCCCGTTGATGACCACTACGTAACCTCATCTGTCTTTCTTTCTCATCCCCCATAATGATATACACTGATACAGACAAATAACCCCCAAAATACAGGCACAGAAATATATACCCTTCTCCTTCCACAAATGTTATTAGGTTTTCATCCCCAAGTTGTCGGCGACAATTGTGACGTTTTGACTGCCCCTAACTGTTGGGTGAGAAATGTAACTGTTTACCTTTGCCTAAGCTATGTTGTTTTAATGGGCGCCAAGACCTCAACGCAATGTTGAAATCTAAATTTGTATTTAACAACGTCTAGCTCTGGCAGAACACCTTCAAGACTCTATTCACTCAGATTGTGGTATGATTTGATCATTAACCCAACAAACAATTGTATCAGGAGAAGGAATTGGTCTATATCTAATGCTACCTACTGAAAGCAAAGATTGCATTGTAAAAGAAATGAATTTATTATATAAAACAAGAATAGCAAAATTAATAATAATAATAATAAGTATAAAATTTAAATTGGAGCGTTGCGATTTTAATATTACCGATAGAAAATTACGTGAAAACGGAGTCTGATAAATTATTGATTTTACTCTTATTCCCAAGCTATGAAGTTACTGAAATATTGAATATAAAACAAAGAGAAACGAGAGATTGCGTATTTCTGCGTCATTCGCGCTTACCACTGGAAATGGCCGAAGCCTTTCCCTCGTACTGGATGATGCTGTGAGCTTCCCACAGTCTCCTGGACGTCGTCATCTCGGTCGATATTTGATGATATTCTGGTAGATTAGATAATTCTATGGTCCGTACATCGGACCCAAACACTCGTACAACCACACTGGTTAAGTTTTACCAAAGTTAGTCCTCCACTCCACGGAACATCGGAGCGACTCCCGCGTGCAACCGTACTCGTTAAGTTCTACACAGATAGTCCTCGTTCCACGGCGCGTCGAACGATATATCCACACGTCGGCTCCCCCACCTCGGTAGCGGCTTCCAGCTTACGTGGACTCCACTGATTGGCTGCACCCCACGCGCTATACTCCCCTCCTCTGGCTCATTACACTCGGCGGGAGGGTTCCGTTCCAACTATCCGCCTTTTCTTGACGCTGCGACCCACGCTTGCGTAATACTTCTTGACAAGATTCAGCCCGTATCTGAATTTCCAGTGAGTCATGTCTCTCAAAATATCCTAACTGACGAAACTCCGTAAAATTCCGTAATCACCTAATTTTCTATGATATTGTCGTTCGTAATAATTTGCTTGATAGCGTTTTCTAAGACATAGTAAACCTATCTGTATGCTTATAATTTTTATAAAATGCTCCGAAAAATATCTTAATATTAATAATAATAAATTAACATGAAAAATTCTCTTGGCTGAACAATTTGCCGCGTAAATAAATATAGAATGGCTTCCTACTGACTTATGCCAGTGGCATAAAAACCCCTCGAAAAACACGTTACACGTTCTCTTATCTTTCCTTATTCTACCTTCCAAAATCAGCCTAAGACTTAGTACAGCTTCCCTTGTTCCTACATTTCTCCTGAAACCAAACTGGTCTTCACCCAACTCCGTTTCTATCTGGCTTTCCATCCTCTTGTAAATTATTCTAGACAGGATCTTTGAAGCATGAGTAATCAAGCTGTACGGTAATCTTCACATCTGTCAGCCCCCACTTTCTTCGGTATAGGGATGATAACATTCTTTCTGAAATCAGGGGGTACCTCACCTGTCTCATAAATCCTACACACCAAGTGAAATAACCTGATCAGACCTTCATCTCCTATGCAGCGTAGCAACTCAATCGGTATATCATCTATGCCTGGAGCTTTGTTCCTGCTTAAGTCTTCCAATGCTCTGTCAAATTCTGATATCAATATTAAATCTCCTTTCTCATCCTCATCAATTTCCTCCTCCCTTTCCATTACATGATTCTCAATCTCCTTTCCCTTATACAGACTCTATGTAAGCTTTCCATCCCTCAACCTTTTCTTCCCTATCTGTTAGAAGCTTTCCATTTGTGTCCTTAATATTACAGCACGTAGTCTTCTTTTCCCCAAAAGTATTCTTAATCCTTAATTTATTAATTCTAACCATTGAATCTGATGCCCCATAGATTCTCTTTTTGCCCTAGACCCCATAAATCTATGGGATGGTCCTAGGTGAATTAATTCCTTGCTAGGATAAAGGCACAGCTAATATAGGGCTTGTATGTGGGTCTAGGTACTTTTGACACATGTAGCCTACAGTATAAATAAACTTGTATAAAGTAACTACTTTCCTAGATTGATTTTGCTGTATTTTGAATGCTTTACATTGACTGGCATGGTAGTGTAATAGTGAGGAGAATGAACAGTGTAGAGAAATGAGCTTTATCATATCAACAAAATGTTAATAGCTATTGCCGGTTACTTTAGACATAGGAAGATTGTGTTCATAGATGTTACTTGATGTGTTCTTCTGTACAAAATAGCTTAAAGAAATAAAATACTGCTTCCTGATAACCGAGTACAAAGGTTGGTGTCTTATATACCCAATAAATTATGCTGAATGCCAAGCGTTATATGTGTATTGGACATCGTAAAAGATCTATGCAAGTTAAGAACACCATTGATGTACTGTCTTTTAAGAAAGAAAAAAAATCGATGTCATATTTTTGAGATGTGTGTCAACTCTCCATTGAATAAATCTCAGGTTGGATGTTTTTTTTTTCTAAGCAAACGAGAACAGTTACATTTGATCATAACAAGCTTTGTTCAGTGTTGCCTAGTGAAATCGGATCCTCAATCAGTCTACATGTTCACGGGAACCCAATTATTGGTCATTGAATAAACTCAAACAAGAAGTGAACTGCAAAGTACAACGCTCTTTGTATTCTTTGAAGCATAGGAGTTGAAAATAAGACTTTAATCCTAATCCCCTACATTCTGCACAGGTGTGTGAGGCAATTGTACTAAGAACGGTCCAAGTTTGTCAACTCTTGCTGTAATATTTGAAGCTATAGGGTTACCAGCTAAAGTTTCATGTTTTGCCTTTTCTGTTATTGTCCTGATGCAGGGAATATGGTGTTTGAATACATACAATTTTATATCTCATGTAATTAGTTTTTTATGAAATCATGCTGTTTTGTTTCTTTTGTGTGACAGTGTTTCAGTAATGAAATGAAAATCCACAGCCTGCTTCCAGTCTCTGGCCGGGTCAGGAATGGAATGAATGAAGCCCCCATCTAGCGGCGAGGATATGGACTGTGCCGGCTGTCGAGGCCTGACGCACTCCTCTAGGGCAATGATTAAATGAATGACAGATGAAATGAAATGATAGTGGAGAGTGTTGCTGGAATGAAATTTTGACAGGGAAAACCGGAGTACCCGGAGAAAAACCTGTCTGCCTCCGTTTTGTCCAGCACAGATCTCACATGGAGTGACCGGGATTTGAACCACGGACCCAGCGGTGAGAGGCCGGTGTGCTGCCGCCTAAGCCACGGAGGCTTGTTTCAGTAATAGTACTCATAATAGTGTCTGTGAGCGATCTCTGTGTCGTGATGAGGATAAAATGAATGGATGAACACGTCATACTCGGTCCCTAAACTAAAGAAATTAGCTATTTGAAATTAAAATTTCACGACCTGGTCGAGATTCAAACCCAGGGCCTCTAAAATGCTGTCCACTTTAGCCTGGAGCCAGACAGTATTGCAGTAATATCGTGTGAATGGGGGGAAAGAATCTTACAAATCTACATTTAAATATTGTAGTTATGGAACAAGATCATAAATTGCATTAGGGTTTTTAATAATATGCTCAATGGTCTGCTTGTCCTCATCACAGTCGCATGCTGCCCATGATAAAGGTACTTGACATCAGCCAAACACGACTGTTCCTACCTTTCAGCTTTCTCATCAGATTGTACCGTAATACAAACTGTGCTATCTAAGTCACTGGATTACAAAATTCTTGATGAAGAGAAAGTAAGGGTGTACTTCTTTCTCATTAGTTGTGGTTAACCGGAGGCTACTAGTAACATGCTGACAGTAATTCAGCACTGTTTATTCAGTATCAACGTTTCCTGCCCAGTTTAGTTGTGCTTCCATAAATATGTTGACGGACTGAAGAGGACCTATACATAGGGTGTTACATTTGAAGTCGTCTGAAATACACTTGAACTGTTGTACGAAGTACGTCCAGAAAGTAAGTTCCGTTTGGTAATAACATTAAATTGTGTGCAGATACAGAAAAATTATTTATTGCACAAAATTCTACAATCCTTAAACTACTTTTCCACATAACTGCCGAAATGTTGCAGGCATTTGTCGTAGCGTGGCACGAGTTTTTGTATACCTTCTTCATAGACGTGTGCCGCCTGTGTCTTCAACTAGTTGTACGTTCCGCTGCAGCGCAGTTCCGCATACGCGCGGTAGAGGCTCTGTATCAAGGAGAAGAAACGTGTGCCATTTGGAGAGCGCTGTCCGCCACGTACGCGTTGTTGTGCATGTTTACTCGTACAATGTCGGTGTTGATTGAAAATCCCACCGCTTGTGAAATCAGATCTGTGATTCGTTTTCTGAATGCTAGGAGAGTGAAACCAATTGAAATTTATCGGCAAATTTGCAAAGTGTATGGACAAAATGCGATGAGTGATTCAATGATGAGAAGATGGGTCCGACAGTTCAATGAAGAATGTAGTGAAGTGCACGATGAAGAACAAAGTGGGCGTCCATCTTTGGTTACAGAAGAACTGGTTCACGCGATTGATGACAAGATCCGGGAAAACCGCAGGTTTACAATTAGTGCTCTCGCTATGGCATTTCCCCAAATCTCATGATCACTAATTCATAAAATTGTTACCGATAAACTGAACTTTCGTAAACTTTGCCGACGTTGGGTACCAAAGATTCTTACGGAGCAACACAAAACAAAACGGATGGGTAGTGCACTTCAGTTTTTGACCCGTTACAATGAAGGCGGCGAAGTATTTCTGACACAGATTGTCACAGGAGATGAAACTTGGGTTTCTTACGACACCCCTGAAAGTAAGCGGCAATCAATGGAATGGAGGCACACTTCATCCCCAGCAAAGGTTAAGCCGAAACAAATCTTGACACCACGGAAAATGATGTGCACAGTGTTCTGGGACTGGAAAGGCATCTTACTCATTGATTTCTTACCACGTGGTCAAACAGTCAACGCAGATGCTTACTGCGAGACACTTAGGAAATTGCGCCGTGCAATACAGAATAAGTGCCGAGGGTTGCTGTCAAAAGGTGTTTTTTTTCTTCACGACAACGCACGACCACACACTGCAAATGTGACGAAAAACCTCCTACAGGGATTTGGCTGGGACGTGTTTGACCACCCTCCGTACTGCCCTGACCTCGCTCCTAGCGACTTTCATCTGTTCACACATCTCAAGTCTTTCCTTGGCGGTCAACACTTCAACAATGACGACGAGCTGAAAGAAGATGTTTCCAACTGGTTGAAGACACAGACGGCAAACTTCTATGAAGAAGGTATCCAAAAACTTGTGCCACGCTATGACAAATGCCTGCAAAAGTTTGGCAGTTATGTGGAAAAGTAGTTTAAGAGGCGTAGAATGTTGTGCAATAAATAATTTTTCTGTATCTGTACACAATTTAATTTTATTACCAAATGGAACTTACTTTCTGGACGTGCCTTGTATTTTCTGTAGCTGTGTTTCTGATACAATGGAAATATTTACAGACGAACAAGGGATATCAGCATTTCTATTAAATGAATCACTTAAATTTCTAGGGTAAGGTGTCAATCGTCTACTTGGCTATGTACTAGCCGAGTTCAGTATCTTGAGGTGGTTGGTTGGTTCTTAAGTTTAAGGGCTGCGACAACGCGGTCATGTAGCCCCGTGTACTTTGGGTGTGTGTAGAATCTGTCAGATAACCGGTGTTAATTGTGATGACTGTATAGTGTGTGTATCTGTTTCTTAAATTCAAGTGAGGACTGCAACTTTGAATTTTTCAAATAGTTCCTACTTTTGCCGCCAAATGCCACCGTCAACGACTACTAGGCCTAGTTCAGAACTTAGATACAAGACGCCACCGCAGTCGGCTCTTGGCAACAAACGTAGCAACCTAAGAGCGTTGTTTACATTCTTAACCTATACAATTTAGTTTCACACAGGTGTAATTAGTGGAAAGTTCTTTAACATGCCATAAATCTATGACATGGGACCGCCGGCTTTACTTCCCCTCCGAAGGAGGAAGTCATTCTTGAATTGGCTTTATCAGGAGGAAAATAATCAGGTAGGCTACTTGTTTCATATACAAATAGCAAATCTTTTTATAGTTGAAAATAAAAAGGTTTTCACACAATAGGCTACAGCTGGGCTTGTGGTTTAGTTATCTATATGTTTCTTCAAATACCGTAGATGTTTGAGACTGCGTTCCTCAGTCTCCAGATGTGAATGTAGATAGATCCAACGCTGCAAATCGGGAGTGATGTAGGCTCCAAGATTTTTTGTTCCAAATACTTGTAAACAAACAAACAAACAAACAAACAAAAATCTTCCATTCACTTTTACTGTATTGCCAATGAATTTTATATCCCGATCTTGTTGACACGAAGTCTTACAAAATTACTCTCTGAAGGACACAGATTTTGCTTGATTGATTATGTTTAAAAAAAGCAATGAAGTGTCATGGCCATAAAAATGAAGTGATTTTCATTCCATTGGTATTTGAGAATGCATGGTGAAGACCTAGAAGACTCTAATGATATTTCAAATATCAAGGTATGACTAATCCATGTCCTTTCTAACCACTTCTGCCTTTCACTGATGGGTGCATTGCCAAATATTCTTTGTTTGAGGTGGTGGCATTCAGCCAGTATCTCTTATGAAAATACTTGTGAAGGTTTGGACCTCGTACCTGATATCCATTGCCACCTTCCACGCCTCACACCTATGAAAGTCTCTTTACATTTGAGTCAAAGGTTCAAAATATCAGGTTAGACTTCCAGAAGTGTTTTCAATTTAGCAATGCAGTTCTATATACACATGTCGCTCGGAGAGTATAAATCATGGATGACTCGCAACAGAAAGCACTTAGCTGTTAACATATTTTTATCACCGTAATTGATCCTGCTTATCAGTGTGGAACATCCACAATGAGTCCATAGGTTCACAATCTCGTTTTTGCCTTAAATACTGTTAAAAGGCCTTAAATTTCTCACAAAGTAATTAAAAGCATATTTTTGCATATATAGAGATATTTTATCTTAACAGTTTTTTCTTTCCCCTCCGCTGTGTAAAATCAGTAGAAGCGAATGGAAATGTAGTTAAGTTGTCTGTTATAATATCAAATGCTGTGATTTGTGAACTGGTAACTATGTAGTTGATACATGCCATAATAGTGTATATTTCTAGAGATGTATGAAATCTGAGTATTTGGTTCTTGATTGTGAATATTTGAATTCAGGGGCATGTTTATTAATTTTGAAAACTTTCTTTGTTTTTGTATGTCTGTGTAAAATTGAGGGTACGGTAATACTATTCCATTGTCAAAAACCATGAAAGTGCTAAATTTTACTTTTGGAATGCAAGATTTCATCATGGTGTATGTGTACATGCAAATGAAATGGGATCAATTCTCAGCTTCTAGTTTAAGAGGTATCTATATCAATGTAAGAATCATTTTGTCTGTTTTTGTGAATTTCTCAATTTTTTGATATCTTCACATTTTTTTTCTTTTGTCTGTCTGCATGTTCAAGCTCAAATGACTGGATGGATCAATGTAAAAATTGGTATTTGCATGCGTCTCAAGCATGGCATCAATCATTACTATAATTTTTCTCCGTAATGCTCATTAAAAGGGGATATGGGGAAATCTCCATAAAAAGTGGACAAACATAGGCGAGACGAAACTGGCTTTAAGCTGTTCCATGCAAGATAAAACTCAGGGTTTCAAATATCCCAAAAACCAGGTTTTAAGGCCAGAGATATTTGGCCAAACTGGAAAACATCTCATTCTTGAGACACACAACGCTGACTGATGCACTTCTGATTTCCTTCACTATGGCATCAGCGTCAGGTGAGCCTGCTATAGCATTGTTCTTATCACGTGAGTGATGATTGCATTTCATATTGCTGGGGATGATCTCGTCCTGTCAAAAATATAATTCAATGTCCTTGTATTGTATTTTTTCTATGAGCAATTGAATACCAAATCAGTACAATCCAGCAAGATGTTCACCAAAGAGTTAAAATGTCCGGCACAACCACGAAATGAACCTGTGACCTTTCGATGATCTGCCCAAATGAGGTACCGTGCTCAGCCAATTTCTTCTTGCTTAGCAAAGGGGCAACAACTGCAGCCATCTCAGTACCGTTTGAATACCAAATGCCCATGTCGTGCTGCACATGGCCTCGATAGCACAGCGGTCAAGCTGTTTGCCTCCCACCAAGGTGCACCGAGTGTTATTTCTCGTTAATGCATGCTAGAAATGTCACGTCTGGTTGTTCAGATTCCTCATTAATAGCTGGTCCCCTGTCTTCTGATCACATAAAACTATAAGCTTCTTTATGCATCTTTGCATTCTTCTGATTTGCTTAAATGCAGACCTTAACACGAAGGTCAAAGTTAAGTGCCAACATTAAAAATTAACATATTTAATGGATTTTTCTAGTTAATTTTTAAGTTTCCGGTAAATCCTTTCTTCCATTAGATTATAAACAACCTTAAATACCAAAACAACTTTAAGCTACTGTAATATACAGTACAGTAATTGTATGTGTACAATTCAAATATGGCATTCACTCAATTCATGTGCAAGCATTCATTATGCATAGTTAATGATTGTTGATTTGAAATGTTTTTAAGCCAAGTACACAATGGTGCCTATGATACATCAGAGTTTCAAAATTCTAGTTGGGTAAAAAACTAGATTTTTGCACTATCTTGGTTTTGACATAGGACTGACATGATAAATGAACTTTGTTTGTCTGCCTTTTGAGTTCTTGTTCAACTCTTGAAATTTACAGGTGAAAATTAATGTTATTGAATGTGAAACAAATTCAGTAACAGAATTGTGATACTTACGGTTTTCTTGTTTTATGGAAACATTTGGCATGTATTAAATACTTCGTGCCAGTATTTGTTGAGCCACTCGTATTCATCAGGTTGGGAGTGCATGTCATCATCATCTTGTACAGTTTCCAGCCCCAGGCTGGGTCTGTTTGGAACATAAGCCTCGCCACTTAGTTCTTTCTTCCCACCACCTCTCCGCTGTCACTCTGGTCCAGTCCTCGCCTCTCTTCTTGACACATTCCTCCACTCCTTTCAGCCATCTATCTCTTGGTCTTCCCCTTGGTCGTTTCTTCTGCATCTGCATCTCATGTATCCTCTTGGGAATCTTCTTCTCATCCATTCTCTTTAAGTGCCCATACCACCTCAGTCTTGATGTCTCAATCCTACCTTGCAAGGGCTCCTCTTTCACCATTTCCCTGACCTTTTCATTCCTCACCCTGTCTCTTCTTGTTACTCCGATCCTACTTCGCAGGAACTTCATTTCACCTGCCTGTATTCTGCTTATGTCTCTTTTCTTCATTGTCCACGTTTCTGAAGCATAGGTCAGTATCGGGATATAGTAGCTTCTGTATAACACTTCCTTGCTTTTTTGTGGGACATCTTTATTCCACACTAAGCTCCTAATGCTTCTCAGAAATGCTTCTGCCTGTCTGCCACGTTCCGTAATCTCTTTGTCATTTCTCCCATTTTCCTCCACTATACTTCCCAAGTACTTGAGACTTTCCACCTTCTTCAGCTGTCCACCTCCAAGTGTTATCCCACTCATTGGTCTGTCCTTTTTCCTGGTCGTTAACAGGATCTCACATTTACTGATGTTGAACTTCCATCCGTACTCTCCCACTGTTTCTTCCCAAGCCTTCAGTTGCTCCTGAATTTCCTCCTCCTTGTTTCCCCAGACCATGAGATCATCTGCAAACACCATTGCTTTCATCTTATCTTCTCCTATCTTTCCTGCTATCCGTGTCATTACCTCGTCCATAACCACAATAAAGAGAAGGGGTGACAGCGCACTACCCTGTTTCAGGCCACTCATTTGTCTGAACCAGTCTGTTCTTTCCCCTCCAACTTTCACACAACTCACACTTCCACAATACATCTCCTTCACTCTGCCTACAGTCTCTTTTTCCACTCCCATGTTTTCCATTGCTTTCCAAACCTTCTCCCTACACACACTATCATAGGCCTTTTCGATGTCCAGGAAGTCCATCAACAGATCCTCTCCAAATTCGTAGTGGTGTTCCTGGAGCTGTCTCACTGAAAATATGAGATCCACTGTTGATCTCCCAGGTCTGAATCCATACTGCTCCTCTCTCAATTTTCTCTCCACTTTGGCTCGTATTCTACTTTCTAATATCTTTTCATATATCTTGGCACAGTGAGGTATGAGTGTGACTCCCCTGTAATTTCTGCACTCCTTTCTGCTTCCTTTCTTAAATATTGGGACAATTAATCCTTTCTTCCAATCTTCTGGGGTCTTTTTCTCCTTCCATATCACCCTCATCACACGGTACAGCCACTGTTTCCCAACCTCCCCTGCTGCCTTCACCATTTCAACACTCACTTCATCCATACCTGGTGCCCTTCCTCCTTTCATCTTGTCTATAGCCATCACCAGATCTCTCCAAGTCAGGTCCTTTTCCATTCCTGTGTTGTCTTCTCCATCTTCCAATACATTGTCTTCCTCCCTATGACCATTTGGATTCAGCAAATCCTCAAAGTATCTTTCCACACTGTCTTGAGTGTCTGTTTGTTGTGTACCTCATTTCCGTTTTTGTCCATCATTACCACATCCTCTCGCAGACCTCTTCTCTTACTTTTGACCATCCCATAAAGTACTTTCTTATTTCTTCTGCTGTCTTCCTCCATCATCTCTGTCCACTTTACCATCCACTTCTTCCTCTCCTCTGCGACAATCTTGTTTGCTTCTTTCTTCTTTATCTTATAATCTTCCCTTGTCAGATCAGTTCTTTCCTGGAACCACACTCTGAAAGCCTTGTTCTTCCTTCCCACAGCTTCTTTTACTCTCTCATTCCACCATGGTGTCTCTTTACACCGCTTTCTGTTGCTTGTTCTTCCACATACTGCCACTGCAGCTTCCACCATTGTGTTTTTGAATTGCTTCCATTCCTCTTCCCCTGTTTTAGGATCGTCTGTTGGCATCCTTTCCCTTATTATCTTCTGGAATTATTCCTGGACTTCCTTTTCCTTGAGTTTCCATACTTTGATTCTCCTTTCCTGGTACTCTGCCCTCTTGCTACCCTTAACAACTCTCAGGTTCATTACACGTATTCTGTGGTCGCTATCTAAGGCCTCTGATGGTATTACCTTTATATCTCTGACACTTCTCTTCATTTCCCAGTCGTACAGCATGTAATCTACCAAAGATTTCTTTGTTAAATCACTGCTGTACCACGTTACCTTGTGGCTTTCTTTCTTCCGGAACCAGGAGTTGCCTACCACTAAACCGTTTCTCTTGCAAAAATCCAGCAACTTTCTCCCTTCTTCATTCCTGCTACCCCATCCTTCTGCTCCCAATACATTTTCATATCCTAGCCTTTCACTTCCTACATGTGCATTCAAATCTCCCATGACAATGATGCTCTGACCATTCAACTGCTGTTGTAGCTCCTCCTCAAAGTCTTCCTTCTCTTGAGATGTACATCCAACTTGAGGGGCATATACCTGGGCTATCTCCAGGCTTCTTCCCTTTACAGTTACTCTGATCTTCATGATCCTGTCACTTATTCCCTTTACCTCTTCCTTCATTCCATCTCTCACAACTACTCCTACTCCGCTGCTCCTTCCTTCACTGTTCCCACTCCAGTACAACCGGTACCCTTTCCTCAGTTCTCTGCGACCTTCTCCTTTCCATCTTGTTTCTGCCAAGCCCAGTATATCCAGCTTTCCTCTCTCCATCACATCTACAATCTCCTCCACTTTTCCTGTCAGTGTCTGTATGTTTAATGTCCCAACTCGTAGTCCATTAGCATATCCGGGTCGTCGTCGTTTGCATCCGTCCTTTCCGAGGCCTGTTCCTGGTTTGAAAGCAAATATGATATCCACTACTGGCTTGCTAGGCCTATCGTAGCTTCACCAGAGCCCCGTCAGCCGTCACTTTTCAGGGTTCCCATAGAGCCTTCACAGCTACCGTAGCGGTCCCGGGGCACACAAAGTCCCCACTGTACTTCTCCCCTACAGGCAATCCCCTACTTCATGCCGTTGCCCTCTCCCACCACGTGGAGGAGGGGTTGGACTTGTGGGAGTGCATGTATTGTGTGTAATGTAAATAGAAGAGTGTCAGGTGTGCAATACTGGTTTGATTCAAAGCTGGCACAAGATTTTGAAATAATTTAATACATTGCTCAGACAAAGTTTTGCATCTTTTTAACACAACATCACACTATAAATCAAATGTCATTTAATACATATTTGATGAAGAAGTCCATCTGTATGTATAAAATCAACAGTGAGTTTGTTATTCATACAAATCTACATACCTTCACTGATCAATACCAAAATTAACATCAAGGTGCGTGAGCCACTTTGATGTGTCGTAGAGGTGGTTAATTATTATGCTAAATTCAAATTTGTAGGGAACACGAGATAAGATAGCCGAAATATTGAACATCTTGCCCTTCCGTCAGGTGCACATAATCTGTGAGATTAAGTGCGTGCGTCTCAATAGCTTCCACACTCACCACCATATGCGTGAGATTCTCCTTGTTTCAGTGCCCCTTGGTGAATCGATTCATGTCTGAGATTAATTGTGCCTGATTGCATATCGTATGGCCTCGGTGCCGGGTGCAAGCTTTGTAATTTGACACCCCGAGGAGGTTAGTCAAGGAGGTTAGATATCTAAGCTCCTTGAACACTATAGCGCTTTCCAGTAGAGAAATGAGGATTAAGTATAACAAATTTAAAGTTTCCGCCTAATCAACACCCATTTAATATTTAGTTAGCTTATGGGTACATGTTTCGGAATTAGTACAATTCCTTCTTCAGCCCTTCATAAATTCATGTTCAGAAACATCATAGACTAAAAAGACCACGTCCATGTAAGAAACATAACACACTGATATTAAAATATTATAAAGACTGGTTGAACACTTTAAAACATGACATATTATGGACATTACATACGATAAAACAATAAGAACATTCCTGCTGTTAACAGTCAAATTGATTACTAATCACTCATATGCACATTCTTGAAAGGTATGCGCAGGTCAAATTGTGCAGTCGTTAATTTGTAAATAAAAACAAAGAGCACATTACATTAGTGTTCAGGGCACAAATAACTTGCTGTACTGATAAATGCTGACATAGGTGGATACTTTGTTCGGCACTTTATTGAAAGTGCACTGACATGTGCTTAGTAGAGACAAACGGAGAAACCTTCCGATTATTAAACTTGTATTTTGCTCATTAACTGGGTGTGTTTATCTTGAGCCGAACGCTCCACGGACGTGCAACGTATAAGAGCAAAACGCCAAGGTCACTTCGCTGTCGCATTAGCAGTCACGCCGATGTGGGAGCCTACCACCCAGCACCATAGTCATTGACCTTGGCGTTTTGCTCTTATACGTTGCACGTCCGTGGAGTGTTCGGCTCAAGATAATCACACCCAGTTAATGAGCAAAATACAAGTTTAATAATCGGAAGGTTTCTCCGTTTGTCTCTACTAAGCACATGTCAGCGCACTTTTAATAAAGTGCCGAACAAAGTATCCACCTATGTCAGCATTTATCAGTACAGCAAGTTATTTGTGCCCTGAACACTAATGTAATGTGCTCTTTGTTTTTATTTACAAATTAACGACTGCACAATTTGACCTGCGCATACCTTTCAAGAATGTGCATATGAGTGATTAGTAATCAATTTGACTGTTAACAGCAGGAATGTTCTTATTGTTTTATCGTATGTAATGTCCATAATATGTCATGTTTTAAAGTGTTCAACCAGTCTTTATAATATTTTAATATCAGTGTGTTATGTTTCTTACATGGACGTGGTCTTTTTAGTCTATGATGTTTCTGAACATGAATTTATGAAGGGCTGAAGAAGGAATTGTACTAATTCCGAAACATGTACCCATAAGCTAACTAAATATTAAATGGGTGTTGATTAGGCGGAAACTTTAAATTTGTTATACTTAATTACTAAACGTCAACACGGAACCTGAAATGGACTCTTCTTCGAATAAAAGAGAAATGAGGAACTGAAAACATTGAATGTAAAACACGGCAAAACGTACTAATGGAAAATGATAATTAAACCTCATTAATTTATTTCAGTAAGGGAAATGTAAAAAACACGTTTTTCAGAAGTACAAACTATACCTGTTATGTCACAACCCTCGCCCCCTTGTTGGCAAAGAATGTTATCTCAGAGCGGTCAGTCTCACATTCCACTAGGGGTGGACAAAGAATGCTTTCAGGGCTGACGGAAATGCGATCATACTAAGCGATGCGCGGCGCGTGCCACCGTCTTACTTTTAAGAGTCGCCTATACCTGTTATGTCCCAACCCTCTCCCGCTTATTGGCAAGGAATGTTATCTCAGAGAGGTCAGTCTCACATTCCACTAGGGGTGGACAAAGAATGCTTTCAGGATTGACGAAAATACGATCGTACTAAGTGATGCGCGGCGCGTGCCACCGTCTTACTTTTAAGAGTCGCCTATACCTGTTATGTCCCAACCCTCTCCCGCTTATTGGCAAGGAATGTTATCTCAGAGCGGTCGGTCTCACATTCCACTAGGGGTGGACAAAGAATGCTTTCAGGGCTTTCCGCGGTGGGTGAGTGGTTAGCTTGTCGGTCTACTAACCCCAAGATTGCAGGTTCGCCCCTGGCCGTGGTAAGTGATTTTTGAAAGGCGGCAAAAATACGATACGCATGTCATACGATGTTGGCATGTCAAAGAACCCATTTGAATTCAGTAGGCCGAGTTCATAATGGCAAAATTAATCTCGGGAGTTTCCGCCAACACAAAGTTCCTCATTTCTGTACTAGAAAGCGCTGTAGTGTTCAAGGAGATTAGATATCTAACGTCTAACCTCCTTGACTTTCATAGTCAAGGAACAACGAAATTTGACATGCAAGCTACCCTCTGGGTGTCAAATAGCAAAGCTTGCACCAGGCACCCGAGGCCATACGATATTATTATTATTATTATAGGGCTGACGAAAATACGATCGTACTAAGCGATGCGCGGCGCGTGCCACTGTCCTCCTTTTAAGAGTCGCCTATACCTGTTATGTCACTACTCTCGCCCGCTTATTGGCAAGGAATGTTATCTCTGAGCGGTCGGTCTCACATTCCACTAGGGGTGGACAAAGAATGCTTTCAGGGCTGACGAAAATGCGATCATACTAAGCGATGAGCGACAAAATGTGCGGTGTGATAAATGAGGTACTTTTACATTATTGTTATCAGATAAGAATCGGGACTTGAAAATTACGACGTGATATGTGATAAAACGTACTAATGAGGATCGTGTTAACGAGGTTCTACTGTATTTGCTTAAGTCCCGTTTTCTTCACAAAATCATCTGTCACCCACTGTGTGTAGCAGCGTGTCGAGCAAGGCACGGCCACTATGAGCAGAGTAGTGCCCAACTAGTTAAACTCATTTACACGTTTAACGTATTTAATAATACTCATTACTTACATGAATTTCAGAGTAGTTGATGGAAATGATGTACTTCAATTTCTAAACACATGTTGCATTGACGTATGAAGTTTTGGTATACTCGCCGATATTTCGTTCTCGCGAGCCCTTCAGAGTACGCAGATTCTTCCTGTATACCTTTAGTTTTGAGGTTCCCCGACAAATAAAAATCGCACGGCGTTGAAACTAAAGAACAAATTTACTGCAAACTTCTTCTTGAGAACATAAGTATCCACTAGGAAAATTTGATGTTTTATTCTATACCTAACCACGTTCCAGTACATCTCATCATGTGTTAATTATCTCAACTAAGGTATCTACCAGCTGCATATGTAATAATTGCCAAGACAGCATCCAGAGCTTCTGACCCGATGTTTTAATCTGTACATGCTATAAACCTGGCGGTGACTCATTGTGACCATGCAAGGCTCCATTCTATAAAATACAACCGTTTATCACACTAATTATAAATATTCATAGCCCTTATTATTTCCGTTTCTTCGAACTCGGGGATGAGATAAAGACCAGCAGTGGCGTAACTAGGATTTGATTCTGGAGGGAGTATGAGCGGAATCAAAATTTCATTCGGGTGGGGAAAGGGCTTGGGCTAAAAGAGGAATAATGAATGAATGCAAATATCTTCGCTTTTTTGTTTGATCTCTATAACACTTGATAAGTTTTATTTGAATCTGCCTCGTTGTGTAGTGGCTGTCACCGTGGAGGCCCGGGATCGATTCCCGGCTCTGCCAAGAAATTTAATTCTGGTCCGAGGTCTGGGGCTACACCAACACCCTCTAGGATAGAAGGTATTGGCTACACTCAGCCTCGTGATCCAAAACTGACAACAGGAGGGTTTGATAACCATCTCGGTTTTCTGTGGTTTCCCCACTTCTACTCCAGTCAAATTCCTGGATGATTCCTAACTTAAGGCCACAACCGCCTCCTTCCCAATCCTCACCTGAATTACACACTAACGCAGGTTAATACCAGGCAAATTCCACACACACCCAAGTACACGGGACTAATTGACCACGGTGTCGCAAAGCCCCTAAATCCAACAACACCTATGAATATGCAAAAGCTCGAAAATGAGCAATTCAGCTTGAGCAAGTCTTCAGTTTAGGTAACACTAAAAATTCCATACGAGTAAAGATAATGTTCTCGAATTAGTAAGTGTAAATGTACTTAATCGCGTCGTTTTTCATCAATCCAAAGATTGGTTTTATTCAAAATAAAAATTTCATTGAATTATGTTAACTGGCAACCCGCCCGGTATCTTAAACGGTTTATCCAGCGTAAGCTTAAAAGGCGCACGGACGGCAGGCCTCAGACGCAATTCAGAAAAGCCGAGGTGAACATCGAAACTCCAAACACACATAGTCTTCTCTGAAGTCTTAAGGTTAAATGTCCCGATACTTTGGTAACAATATATTTCAACAGATGGCAGCACAAGCGAAGCTGAATTTATTTAAGTGTTTTGGTATCAAAGGGGAGCTCTGATCTGCGATCTGAAAACTGCTATGCACACTGTCTAGTAGCAGAATTGATATTAATTCATTGCTTACTTTTTAATTTCAAAAACAGAAAAGTTGCTGTTTGTTTTTCAAATATCCAATCAAAATTCGAAAGAAAACGGGTAATACGAAAGTTGAGTTTTAATCACTGATTCCAAAGCCGCATCGAAAACCTAAATCGGTTGAATAGATTCGTCGGGATCACTTTGAGAAGTTTGTGGATAAAAGTGTTACTGGATTTGCAACAAGGCACAGCAGTAGAACAAGGTCATGGAGAGCGGGTTGGCGGAGGGTTGGGGGGGGGAAAGCGAAGCTTGAGTGATTTGAGAGAGCGACAACCTTGCCCGACGGTATGGAATTCCCGAGCATCTACTCCAATGTTGCGATTGAGTGTGCTGGTTAGTTCTGAATTATTGTCAAGGTCTGGATATTTCTGAGTGATCCTTTGATATTTTACCAGTTCCTAGTTACGACTTCTTGTAACTTAGTGAGGCTAGTCGAATTGAGGCTCCTGATATTTGTATAGTTTATTTAGTTCCTTCACGTTTAATTGTTTGTTTTATGATGTATACATTGATTTAGTGTGTTATGGTGTTGTGAGAGCTCTTAGAGCGATATTTGATCTCTGTTTACTCTGTTGCTTAGGAATAACTTGAACCAGGTTAGGTTACGGTATACATCTTCATGGTAATATTCCTTTGAATAGTTAAATTGAGACTTTGTGTTGTGTATTGATACGCCGTTAACCTATATACTGTCCGACAAATTATAGTGAACCGATGTTCTGATTCATACGGCACGCAGGTTAGGGTTATGTGAGAAGATATCAACTAAACGGGGTTGACGTTGCTCCACGTCCATAGGAATAACCTTAAAGTGCCCTACACGTGACCCCTGGGTGGTGCTAAGAAAGCAACAATGTTGGCTGCTGGACCCAAAGCTACGCTTTCAGGATATCCCAGCAATTAGAAGATATAGCAATATGAATCATGGAAATGGCTCTTTTCAGAGACCCATTCAAGACTTTCACCCCACACTAAGGATACTACAACTCAACATTGAAGGAGTAAGCCGATCAAAAAGCGATTACCTAACAAAAGTACTGACCAACCACAAGGTGGATGTTGTTCTATTGCAAGAGACCCACTGTGAAAACCAGGATCAGCTTTATGCGAGATGTAAGATTCCTGCATATACTCTGCTTAACGCAACATTTCACAAAAGTTATGGCACTGCAACGTATGCAAAGAGCAACATAGAGGAAATTGACATAATAAGCACAAATGTGGACAACAATATGTTTGCCTCCAAAATGAAAATTGCAGGTACTGAAATTATAAACATCTATAAGCCTCCCTGTCAACCTTGGATCTTGAGTGAGACCATCCAGAACATTCACCACCCAGCTGTAATCCTCGGAGATTTTAACAGCAAGAATACTAACTGGGGTTATAATTATACCAACAAAGAGGGCCAAGGTGTGTCGGAATGGGCTGATGCAGAAGACCTTTTTCTAATGCATGATGCCAAAGAAAAGGGCTCCTTCCACTCTGCCAGATGGAATAAGGACTATAACCCTGATCTGTGCTTTGTCTCAAAGGACTCGTTTGGTAAACCCCTAAAGTGCAGCAGGAATATTCTAGACAACTTCCCCCGAAGTCAGCACAGACCAGCACTTGTCAAAGTTGGCCTAGAAATGCCTGTCGTCAGATCAGTTCCACGTTGGAATTTCACCAAAGCCAACTGGTCAAAATTCACCAGCGAATTGGAACATAATATACAGTGGATCCCACCTAAAATAGGTAATTACGAGCGCTTCGCTGGACTAATTTGCGCTATTGCAAGGAAACATATCCCAAGAGGATACAGAAGGACCTATATTCCTGATTGGAGTCCAAAATGCAATGAACTATATGAGGAGTATAAACTCGCCAGTGATCCTGAAGTTGCCAACGAACTACTACAGTCTTTAGACTCAGCTAGAAGAGAAAAATGGACCAACCTAATGGAAAATACGAATTTTCAACACTCCAGTCGAAAAGCATGGTCTCTTTTAAGGAAACTTGGTAGCAGCACTCCAAAATTCAGTTCCAAGTGCACCAAGATAAAGCCAGATGCGATAGCAAGCAGATTAGTTAGTCTGACAAGAAAACCTGCCGATACTGACAAGAAAGAGGCAAAAAGAATTCAGTTAGAACTAAAATCTAAGATGTTCCATGCAGAAACAACATCCCAGTTTACAGCTGATATCACGGCTGCTGAAGTTTCAACTGCGCTAAAAGAAGTAAAATCAGGAAAAGCAGCTGGGTTGGATGGTCTTTATCCAGAATTCCTACAACGTTGTGGTCCTCGAACAATTGAATGGCTTGCTAAATTTTATAGCAACATCTTACGCGATGGTCAACTTCCACCAGCACTCAAAAGAACTAAAGTAGTTGCTGTACTCAAACCTGGGAAAAGTGGAGATGGTGCAGAAGATTACAGGCCTATTGCCCTCCTGAGCGTCTGTTACAAGCTGCTGGAAAGAATAATATAGAATCTCAATTACAGTTCTTGAGCACATACCAAATGAGCAAGCTGGCTTCAGACCAAAGCGCAGTTGTACCGACCAGGTGTTGGCCCTAACCACTCACATAGAGAGAGGATTTCAAGATCGAAAGAAGACCGTATCTGTGTTTGTGGACCTCACGGCAGCATACGATACAGTTTGGCGAATAGGAATGATCCTCAAATTCCTGAAAATAATCCCTTGCAAGAAACTTGCCATCTTACTGAATAATATGCTGGTCAACAGAGTGATTGAAGTTCACCTAAATGGCAACGTAAGCAGATCTCACAAACTAAATGATGGATTACCACAAGGATCGGTCCTTGTCCCATTGCTGTTCAATATTTACACCGCAGACTTACCTCCTACTAGTGCTAGAAAGTTCGTATACGCTGACGATCTTGCATTGACAGCTCAGTCCAACGACTTTGCAACAGCAGAAACCGTACTTACGGAAGATCTCTGCAGACTCGACAAGTTCTTCAAAACCTGGAGACTAAAACCAAATATAGCAAAAACAGAGGTCAGCTGCTTTCATCTGAGCAACAAACAAGCCAACTACATTCCTAGGGTTCAATTCCAGGGTCATCTACTGAAATCCAATCCTCAGCCTAAATATTTAGGCGTCATTTTGGATCGATCCTTGACTTACAGTGAACATCTAGGCAAAACATCTGCTAAGATCAAAACCCGCAACAACATCCTGCACAAACTCACAGTTAGTTAGTTATTGTTGTTTTAAGGGGCGGAACTACGAGGTCATCTGCCCCTCTTAACACAGATTAAAGAATACAAATTTTGAATTGAATTTAAAATTTTGAGGTGGACATCTAAATTTCAAAAGACCAAAAATTAATAAAACAAAAACAAAAAGAAATTAAATAAAAAACAAAATCATAAAAATAAACAAAAAATACAGAAAAAAACAAAAACATTATCATTCAAAAACGAACAAGTCATTGAGTCAATGTTCACTGGAAAATTTAGATTGCTGGCCCTAACCCACTCTCACTTATAAAGCGGATAACGTGATCAGCAGCCACCGCGTCATCGGCTAATATAAGTTTGAGTGTCGTCTGCAAACCAAGGTTTCTTCGTAAGTCAGCAAGATCCACACACTCGGTGAAAATGTGGGCCACGGTGAATACGGCTCCACAGGTACAAAGTGGGGGGTCTTCCCTTCTCATTAGGTACGAGTGGGTGGATCTTGTATGACCTATCCTTAGCCTACACAAAATGACGGACTCTCTCCGGGCCCGGAAGGAGCTCCGCCACACGCGAGTAGTTCCCTTGATCGCTCTCAGTTTACTGGGCAGTGGGTCAGCTAGCCACTGACTCTCCCAAAAAGCCAGAACTTGTAGGCGTAACTGAGAGCGAATATCTCTAGCGGGTACCTCCATTGGTCGAGGTGGTAGTGATACCGCCTCTTTTGCAGCTTGATCCGCTAACTCATTTCCTGCAATTCCCATGTGGCTTGGAAGCCACAGAAAGGTGATTCGAGTGTCAGCGTGGCACAGCCCGGCTAGTAGGTCGTGGATTCGCTGCACTAGGGGGTGTTGCGGGAAACATGTTGCAATTGACTGCAACGAACTCAAAGAGTCGGTACACACGAGAAAGTGGATTCGAGCATCCTGTAGTGCAAACTGCAGGGCTTCATAGATGGCAACGAACTCCGCAGTAAACACACTACAGGCCTCAGGCAAAGAGATCTTGGTATTTGCACCATCAATAACGTAAGCACAACCCACCTTCTCGTCCACCTTCGAACCATCCGTGTATAGAATGCCAGCGTCCGGAAATTGGTGAACTATGCTATGGAACTGCCTCCGGTAAACGTAGGCATCCGTGTTCACCTTAGGACCTCGGTGCAGATCTAACCGAATTTCCGGACGCGGGACTTGCCACGGAGGCACCTCGCTAGATGTCCGGATCATACATGGACCTACAGCCACTCCTATTTCAGTACACGAGCTATCAAGTCTAATACCAACCGGCCGAGTGGCATGAGGCCGGTTGGCGTAACCCTGGTGGTTTTGGGTACCGAAGAGAGCTTGATAGGTCGGGTGTTGCGGCATTTGACGCACATTGGCAGCATATGCTAAAAGCATATGTTGGCGTCTATAATTTAAAGGTGGAACACCCGATTCGGCGAGTAGGCTGTGTATCGGGCTGGTCCGGAAGGCACCGGTAGCCAGGCTAACGCCACTATGGTGGATACTGTCCAGCATTTTCAAGGTTGCCGGCCTTGCGGAACCGTATGCCGCAGAACCATAGTCTAGCCGGGACAGGACGAGGGCTTGGTAGAACCGTAGCAGCACCGCACGGTCAGCCCCCCACGGAGTGCCACTAAGAAATCTGAGCATGTTTAGTTTCCTGAGACATGTCATTTTCAATTGCCGTATATGGTGCTGCCACGTTAACTTGCTGTCAAAATGGAGCCCCAGGAAGCGATAAGTGTCAACCAACGGCAACGCAGCATCCCTGAGATGTAGTTCAGGATGTAAATGTAGCCTCCGGAGCCGACAAAAATGGACGACGGAGGTTTTCGCTGCTGAAAAACGAAAACCCCGGTCGTGAGCCCACCTATCGACCCGGTTGATAGCTAGCTGCAATTGCCGTTCCACGACTGCCATACTTCCAGAGCTGTAATGCAGAGCTAAATCGTCTACATACAGCGATGGAACTACCGCGGACCCGGCGGCGGCAACAATGCCATTAATGGCAATCGCGAACAAGGTGACACTCAGCACTGAACCCTGAGGAACTCCATTTTCTTGGGTATAGTATTGCGATAATGTCCAACCGACCCTTACACGGAAGAGTCGGACGGACATGAAATTCGCAATTAAAGTCGGTAAGTTACTACGGAGTCCCCACTTGTGAAGGGTGGAAAGGATCCCGTAGCGCCATGTGGTGTCGTAGGCTTTCTCGAGGTCAAAGAAAACCGTGACTAGGTGCTGCTTTCGGAAAAAAGCCTCCTGTATGGCGCTCTCAAGTCGCACCAGATGGTCAGTGGTGGACCTATGAGAGCGAAATCCACATTGGTACTCAGACAGGAGACCTTTATCCTCCAAGAACCACACCAGTCGACGGTTCACCATCTTTTCGAGCAGCTTACATAGGCCATTTGTCAAACAAATGGGCCTATAGCTGCTTACAAACTTGGGATCCTTTCCAGCCTTAGGAATCGGTATCACGATCCCCTCTCGCCATTGAGATGGAAACTCCCCTTCAATCCATATACGATT
The DNA here is from genome assembly GCA_946902985.2 of Meconema thalassinum. Classification (NCBI taxonomy): domain Eukaryota; kingdom Metazoa; phylum Arthropoda; class Insecta; order Orthoptera; family Tettigoniidae; genus Meconema; species Meconema thalassinum. The sequence continues at coordinate 2,218,711 of OX336392.1, read as the reverse complement.
GAAGAGGATCAACAGTTGTTTTATACTGGATTCGCACAGATGCTTTAACATTTGATTATGTATGTTATCCGGTCCAGGAGCCGTATCCCTGCACAGTACAAGCGCACTGCGCAGTTCCCATTCAGAGAATGGTACATTATAGGACTCCGAAGCAGCAGTGGCAAAGGACAAGGGGTGAGTCTCTGCCTCCCGCTTCAGAGTCAGAAATGTAGGATCGTAACTCCCGGAGCAGGATACATCGGAGAAGTGCGAGCCAATGCTGTTGGCAATGGCGAGATGGTCCGTGATGATGTCTCCATTGATGGACACTCCGGGTATCGACAGTGATGTCGGGAGTCCGGAGATCCGACGAAGCTTAGTCCACACTTGAGATGAAGGAGTATGCGCCGTCATGGACGACACATACTTTTCCCACGTCGTTTTCTTACTCTCCCGAATCAGATATCGGGCTCTGGCACGCATCCTTCTGAAGGTGATAAGGTTGGCCATGGTGTTTCGCCTCCGATAGCATTTGAAAGCACGTCGACGATCTTTAATGGCTGCTGCAATCTCGGCTGTCCACCAAGGGACAAGCTTCCGGCGAGAGTTGCCGGATGAGGAAGGTATTGTTTCCTCAGCAGCAGCCAAAATACCATTCGTTATGTGAATGGTATGATCGTCGACACTCCCAAAGGTATCTTCGGCAAACACCGCACGTGCCGTGAAAGTTGGCCAATCAGCCCGACGGAGAAGCCATCGACTTGGTAACTCGATGGCTCTCTGGTTCGGAAGAGTAACGATAATTGGAAAATGGTCACTATTACAAAGGTCATCGTGTACACACCACTGTAGCAGGGGAACCAGCGCACGACTGCACAGGGTAATATCGATACTTGAATAAGTACCGTGTGCAATAGAGAAGTGCGTAGGCTCCCCTGTGTTCAACAGACACAGGTCCAGCCGCCTGATCAGCCTCTCAAAATCTCTCCCTTTACCGCTAGTGGTAGCGGAGCCCCAGATGGTGTTGTGGGCATTAACATCTCCCAGAAGGAGGAAAGGAGGGGGGAGCTGAGAGACTAGATCCACCAGCTGGCCGTAATACGGCTGAGAATCAGGCGGGATGTACACGTTACATACTGTTGCCATTACTGGCAACGAAGTACGAACTGCAACTGCCTCTAGCTGAGTACGCAACGGCACCTCTTCACTAAAGAGGCTAGAGTGGACGAGAGTGCAGACGCCACCAGCGGCCACAGCTCCGTCCACCCGGTCTCTAGAGAAGAGTTTGAAGTGACGCATTGTTGTCTCATGTCCAGGACGAAACCTGGATTCCTGAAGACAGACAATGGTTGCCGAAAACGAAGATATTAATTGTCGTAACTCAGCGAGATGAACAGAATAGCTATTACAGTTCCATTGTAATAGTGCCATGGTGTGGACTTAAGTAGAAGTGGGTCTTCTACTTATGCTTGACCGTTTGCCACCCTTCCCCATCTCTAGTTGGAGATGATGGGGCAGGAGAGCACACCTCAATCTCCACATCTCCTTCCGAAGATGAAGAAAATGGAGCGGGCGCTCTCTTGGGTTGCGCGCGGTCGTCGTCGGACCTCACGAGTCTCGCTCTTCTCCAAGAGCGAGAGCGGTGTCTAGGGACTTTCTCCCTGTCCGAAGACTGGGTACTTGTCCCCGACACGCCCCGAGCATGCTTCTTTCTAGACCGACGCAGACGTCTATTCGGGGTAGTAGGTGGTCCCTTCCCCACAGACGTAAGGTCCTTGCAAAACAAGGCCGCTCCAGCTGGCACCGCTCCTTTGGTGATGGTAGGAGCGGAATGGCCAGCAGATGGCTGAGCTGCCTTGTATGCAGGAGAGGAAGAGAAACGGCGCTGAACTGCCCCTCTCTTCTCCGCCGGTGATTTATTTTTCCTATAGGGGAGTTCCTCCACTCTAATGGGTTTGGCTTCTGCGGGCATCACTCCCTTGATGGTCGAGGGAGCTGAAGGCCCAGCAGATGAAGGAGCCATCCCATCAGCCGGAGGTCGAGAGAGACGGCGCCGCTCCGTCCCCCTCTTCTCCACTATCTTTGTCTTATCAGGTGGGCTGGATGACGATCCAGCCCTGGTCGCAGAAGTCTTCTTTGCCTCGTTGGCAGGGGAAGACTTCTCCGATGGCGCCGGTTTAGTTGGAGGCACCTGCGCCTTTTGTTGGATGCCAGAAGAAGATTCCGTAACCTTCTTCTGGCTAACAGGGGTGATAATAGGGCTATTTGTAGCCCCTTTAACAGTGGTAACTCTTTTAGAACTTGTTTCCGATGTCAAGTTTGCCGCTTGATTACTAGATTCGTTTGATACCTTTTGAGCATATGATACTGAGAAAATAGGAGAGGCCATGGAGCGATATTTTCTGCGTGCTTCAGTGTAGGAGAGCTCGTCCAAGGTCTTTATTTCTTGAATTTTCTTCTCCTCTAGGAAGGCAGGACATTCCTTCCAGCGAGGAGAGTGCTCTCCCTTGCAATTTGGACATGCGGGAGGTGGTGTACATTCCGCTCCCTCATGAGTGGCCTTGCCACAGGAAAGACAGATAGGCTTTCCCGAGCAACGAGATGAGGTATGTCCAAATCGCTGACACTGAAAACACCGCAATGGAGATGGAATATACGGTCGCACATCGAGAGTGTACATTGACACTTTGATCCTCTTGGGCAGGCTATCCGACTCACACGATAAGATGAACGCCCCGGTGTCAACTAGTACACCATTCATCTTACGTTTGATTCGTCTCACCTCGACAACGCCATGCTTTCCAGTTCTTTCCAGGATACGCTCGTCGGTAGTGTTCACCAGGTCCCTATGAAATACTAAACCATTCTTCAGGTTTAGGGACTGGTGCTTCACTACCTCGACTGGAATACCACCGAAACTTGTCGTCCCAAGAAGACCATCTGTCTGTCTCTTTCCTTGAGTTTTTATCAAGAGTGCGCCGTTTCGCAGCTTTTTTACTGTGTCTACATCGCCCCATTTCCCCTCAATTGCATCATGTAAATCAAAAGGATCAACGTTTGTAAAATTTTGCCCATCGGTCCTTGTTACCATAAGGTACCGAGGGAAAAACGTTGAATCCTTTTCATCAAGCGGCGAAACTAGAGGCATAAACTTCCTCTTCTTAAATGTTAAAGACGGCTTTGTAAGGGAGCCACCCTGTGAAATAATGGACGCTATGTTTGGTCCCACGAGTAGCTAGGGAACTAAAAGTCAACCCCCGGCAGAGCCCCGCTTGCCCGGGGTAAGGCTAAGGTTCTCCAGAGGTCGCCAGGTATCTGGAGGTGGGTCGCTTGTGACTCCTCACCCAGTAGCCATTCATCACCTCGCCACGACCACTCAGCTTGTGATTAGGGGAGGATTCCACCTCCTGTCACGCACACACACATTTACACCAAAGAAAGAAAAGATGAGACAAGGGCCAACTAAGGCGGGAAAGTGAAAGACTCCCTAGGCCTAGGATACCCTAATACCGTCGGGGTCGGAAAAGAACAAGAGTTGACCAAGAGAGGTCGACAGGAAAGAAGACGGAGAGGAGCCCAACACAAGTAAGTGGAAGCAATGCCGGACTCAGCTGGGGTCCCGTGGTCGCTAACCCACGTCCCACTAGATGTGAGCCCCTGAGGGCCACAAACTCAAAGGAACGGGCTGGGACCCAACAGCATCCACCATCAGAACTTCAGCACTTGCCCTAGTGTATCCAGTAGCAGAATATTGCTGCCCAGTATGGCTTAACAGCGCCCATGCAAAGAAGATAGACGTACAGCTGAACGACACAATGAGGACTGTATCAGGAACCATCCAATCTACACCTTTGGAATGGTTACCAGTACTCTCCAACATCCCTCCTCCTCATCTTTGAAGACAAATGGCACTGAAGAGAGAATGGCTTAAATGTTGTGACAACCCTCTTCTGCCAATTCATCTAGACTGCTCACCTAAAGATCTCAGGCTGAAATCCCGGAATCCTTCTTGGAGACAAGGAAGGAAGTTGGTCCAAGAGCAGTTTCAAGTGAATGAAGCTTGGCGCAATGAGTGGCTGACTTCAAATCCAGACAGATTAGGTCTTATCTCAGATCCAGTCAAGCAGCCCCCTGGTTTCGACCTTCCCAGGAAAATCTGGACGTCGCTGAACCGTATAAGAACTCAACATGGTAGGTGTCAGTTCTGGAAGCACAAATGGAAAATTGCAGAGAATCCTTTCTGCAACTGTGCAGATGTGCCTCAGACCATTAGTCACATCGCTATGGATTGCCCACTCCGAAGGTTCAATGGTCCAATGAAGGAGATTCATCAAGCTAGTGATGAAGCTTTAGAATGGTTAGGGAAATTAGATATCCAGCTCTAACAAAACTGAAGCTACTAGCAGATCAAGGTCTCAATCTGTATATATATGTACCGTACTGTAAATACTGTAGAATGTAAATAATTGTATATTGCATCTTCATGCCATACGAAATATATATATTGATCTCATTAATTACTTTTTGTTTAATTTATTTTACCTGCAACAGTATTATTTTTTAATGCCCGTTAGATGTTCTATTTTCGGCACTTTATTATTTGGACAGTATTTCTGGTAGAATAGACACATGTACTGTACATATAGGTAGGCTCAGTGGCATACGCAGGATTTCCTTCTGGGGGGGGGGTTCATTCATAGTAATGTCCTATAATAAAAATGATAATTCGAATATAATTCATAAAAAGCAACAACTCAGTTAAATAAACACTACCAGACCCAAGCGTGAAATCTCGCATGTTAATAAACCACCCTTCCCCGATAGGTTTATAACGAGAGAATTAATTGCAGCATGTTAGAGCTCCAGTATTTGCAAATCACACACTTCTAACAAAAATTGATATTTATGAAATTAGAATGCAATTCGTCACTGCTAATGTCATTTGTGTGCTGAGTCCATTGATTTATCTTAGCTGTAACACTCACCAGTTATTCGATATTTTTGAAATTATACGATTTGAGTAGTCTACTCATTCCTTTGATTTACTGTTTCTGAGATCCATGCAAAATGATAAAGGAAAGACCTCAGAATGTTAAAATGACACGAAACAGGCGTCACAGCGTCCAAAATGTGAAGTGGACAGCAATTACGGAGCATATTTTCCTACAGCAACAGTATCGACAAATCTCACACTTCGTACATTTTTTAAAGAAATTATTGATATTTATGAAATTAGAGTGCAATTCGTCACTGCTAATGTCTATTCTCTTTCATTTGAATGCTCATTTTGCACGATCGGTCGCTTGTGAGCGCCACAGGAGGGATCTATACTAATGAAAGAATATATATATGATGATTCTCTTTGCATTAAAACTATTTTAACTATATTTTTCAGCACTTTAAACAATATTACAAACACAATTGAAAACATAAAAGATTAATCAAAAATACAGAAAAGAGTTTAGCCCAATATAGATATTCCACTAGATACAAACGGACAAAAAGAAATGTCTATATTGTCAATCGGGCTAAACCAAAGAATCTGATTAAGTAGATATTTGCCCTGGAATTTGTTGAAGGACTTAGACAAGTCTACTTCAATCGTATATCAAGCCTTCTAGGTTTGACAGACAAGTCATTCATCATCATCATCTTGTACAGTTTCCAGCCCCAGACTGTGTCTGTTTGGAACATAAGCCTCGCCACTTAGTTCTTTCTTCCCACCACCTCTCCGCTGTCACTCTGGTCCAGTCCTCGCCTCTCTTCTTGACACATTCCTCCACACCTTTCAGCCATCTATCTCTTGGTCTTCCCCTTGGTCGTTTCTTCTGCATCTGCATCTCATGTATCCCCTTGGGAATCTTCTTCTCATCCATTCTCTTTAAGTGTCCATACCACCTCAGTCTTGATGTCTCAATCCTACCTTGCAAGGGCTCCTCTTTCACCATTTCCCTGACCTTTTCATTCCTCACCCTGTCTCTTCTTGTTACTCCGATCCTACTTCGCAGGAACTTCATTTCACCTGCCTGTATTCTGCTTATGTCTCTTTTCTTCATTGTCCACGTTTCTGAAGCATAGGTCGGTATCGGGATATAGTAGCTTCTGTATAACACTTCCTTGCTTTTTTGTGGGACATCTTTATTCCACACTAAGCTCCTAATGCTTCTCAGAAATGCTTCTGCCTGTCTGCCACGTTCCGTAATCTCTTTGTCATTTCTCCCATTTTCCTCCACTTTACTTCCCAAGTACTTGAGACTTTCCACCTTCTTCAGCTGTCCACCTCCAAGTGTTATCCCACTCATTGGGCTGTCCTTTTTCCTGGTCGTTAACAGGATCTCACATTTACTGATGTTGAACTTCCATCCGTACTCTCCCTCTGTTTCTTCCCAAGCCTTCAGTTGCTCCTGAATTTCCTCCTCCTTGTTTCCCCAGACCATGAGATCATCTGCAAACACCATTGCTTTCATCTTATCTTCTCCTATCTTTCCTGCTATCCGTGCCATTACCTCGTCCATAACCACAATAAAGAGAAGGGGTAACAGCGCACTACCCTGTTTCAGGCCACTCATTTGTCTGAACCAGTCTGTTCTTTCCCTCCAACTTTCACACAACTCACATTTCCACAATACATCTCCTTCACTCTGCCTACAGTCCCTTTTTCCACTCCCATGTTTTCCATTGCTTTCCAAACCTTCTCCCTACACACACTATCATAGGCCTTTTCGATGTCCAGGAAGGCCAAGTCATTCAGTACTTCCTCAATTGAAACATCAACAGTATCATGAATGAACATCAAAGCTAATCCATTAAGGCGTTCTTCACTAGTTGATACCTTAAATAGTTCAAGAATTTTAAGGACGAAAACGATCTTTCACACGAGCAGGTTGTGACAGGTAAGGTAGCCATGATGACAAGCAGGTTATACACAACTGGAAACATGTTCTTATTGCATATTGACGAAGCATCTATAGCACTCTTGGGCTTCTTTTCAATAGATTTCAGGGTTTGTTTCCAGAGAAGTAGCTCGCCTCTAATATTAAGGGGAAGTCCATAAAATTCAGCTACATTTTCTACTTCAGCTATGCTTTGGTTGGATAGTTCGTCTTCAGTTGTGGTAACTAGCGTTTGCAATGGCTGAAGAGTTTCTTTATGGGAGACAAATTTATCACCAAGTGATGAAATAGTTTCTTCAAGAAATGGGATGAAAATAACCCGCCTATAATATTCTTCCGGATCGTTAGATGAAACGTTGTTCCTCATCGTTTGTCGAACAACAGTTCGAGGCTGAACTACAGGCACTCCAAATTCTTTGCAGAACTCTAAAACCGAATTATATGCACACAAAAACCTTGCGTCTGCATCTGCCCTCATTTCTTCAAGAGACCTCTTAACATTCATGGAGGCATTGATTGCTTGACTGAGATCCAAATTTTCAGTTTGAAGGTATTTGCTGAGAGGAAGTGTGATTTGAAATGCTTCATGAATGACAAATACACTTATCAAGAACTCAAATTTGCTGATAGCGAACAGAAGAAGTTGCGCATCTGTAGCTGCCTTCTTATCAACCCATGCTGCTATTTTTTCTAATGCCAACAATAACGGTTTCAGAAGTTCAATGAATGAACTAACAGACTCGTGCTTTTCAATCCATCTCGTTGCACATAACTTCTTGAGTTGACTCACTCGGGGTTTCTCTTCCATACTTTCAACTTCATTTGTCAACACAGCCTGCCTCTTTGGTGAAGTACTAAAAAAGGCATAAGCTCTTTCAATTGTACCCATACAGTTCCTAATCTCTGCAACACTACACCCTTCAGAAATGGCCAGGTTTAAACAGTGAGCACTACAGTGAACATACTGGGCTTTGGGAAACTGTTTTCGTACAATGGCCTGAGCACCTCTGTAGGATCCACTCATGGCACTAGCTCCATCATAACCTTGGCCTACGAGATATTCTGCATCCAGTCCCACACTTTTCAAACCAGACAATATGCTATTCGCAAGGCCTAATCCAGAAGCATCATTGATAGCAATAAATTGCAGAAACTCCTCATGTATGGAATTATCTTGAACGAAACGGACACATAGTGACATTTGCTGCACACCGCTGATGTCTGTGGTCTCGTCAGCAAGAACAGAAAAGTATTTAGCTTTTTTCACCTGATCGACTAACCTTTTCAATATAATGTCATTCAAAGATGAAATAATTCATTCAGAATCCGTGGGCTTACGTATGTTGCATTTAGGGATGCTGTCATCAAATGTTCCTTTAGTATTGTATCACCAGCTTCTGCTCGAAACTTGAGAACAGACCTGAAATTTCCCTCCCCTTTCTTGAGAGGCTCATCTAAATTTACAGGTCCCGAATCCTTGTGACCACGGAAAGCAATGCCCATTCGAGCAAGGAAAATCACAGATTTAATTATTGGTATGAGTTTCTCCCTGTTGCATAATATGTTGGATTGAACACCCCTATCCAAGCTTACGTCAACAGCAGGTTTTGTACCTTTGTATATGGCGAGAAAGTTCGCAGCCTTTTCCGTACATGCCATATCATACTTGGTTTCTTGGTGTTTTTTGAAATCCTCCTTCGCATTTTTCCAGTTCATGTAAGGAAATTTTACTAGTTTACCTGGCGATGAAGATTGTTTCCCAACAACGGTGCAAAACAACAAACAATATTTACAAAAGGCTCCGTTCTTTGAAGGAGAATCAACTAGCCATTTCCACTCTGATAACCAGTTCAACTGAAATTTCAGATTCCTTGGACCCGATAAAGGGAAATTAAAATTGCTTCCAGGTGTCCAGGCATTTTCCAACAGTTCATTTTTCAGATAATCATCACTCTAAAGAAAAAAGTAAATCACAACATTGAAATAATTAACATGTACCGACACATACGTAGGCCAAGGCCATACAAATACCGGTATAACATAATAGGTAAAGCATCGAAATGCAAATCAGTTACAGAAATAGCGATTATCATGAATTATATTGTAAACACACCTGTTGGCCAGCATAACCTCCTAAGTCTGTTCGATGTATTTGGTCGGTAGCCGGCTTGGTAGTAGCTGATAATTCTTCAAGTTCATTTTCAATTCTTAAAGATGAGTTACTTGCAATGGCAGTGTTGCATGTAACATCTACTCTTGGTTTTTTAACAATAAATCGATCCATTACGCATTACAAATAAACTCGGAAAAAAAAGTGCGGTCACGATCTGGCAGTTCACAGATATGCACGTTTAAAGCAGCACGAAGCTGCGTTACGATAGTTACCAATCGCACACTTTAACAGTAAAACGACAATTTTGATATTTCGCCTAGTGTAGTTAGTTATTATTGCTTTAAGTGGAAGAACAGCGAGGTCATCTGCCCCTCTTGCTCCATTTAACATGTAGTTTAAGGGTGTTTACCCCAGGCCATAACCAGTAGCTAGCGCCAAAGCTGAAGTCTCGTTGCGAGTTGAGTGGAGGTCATTTACCACGTGAAGAACGTGTTCACATTAAAAATACATTACAAAGGAGTAGCCTAAAGAAGCCTCACTAGCAGCAATTCAAAACATTTTCCAGGTGATAGATGGGACAATATAAGGAGTCATGTAAACTAATGTCTCTGGGGGGGGGCCCCCCTCCCCGTCGGTACGCCACTGGGTAGGCTACGAATGGTGGAGAGCATTACAGTCATCACGTGGAGTTATTTTTTCATTTTTGTTGAAAAATGGAGCCACCACCAAAACCGATATTTGAAATTATATAAGTACATTATGCAACTCGCCTATAATGAAGACACAAGTATACGAGTGTCTTAATTACCATTATAGGCGAGTTGCATACGACTGTTTATGTTCGACGATAATTATAACTTTATTATATGTTTTTACATAAATATTCATAAATATCTGTTGAGAGTCAGCCACTTGAATTTTGTGATCGCAGAGCGAGCGCTGGGTATATCTCTGTCTTTCAAGATCTCTGAACGACCGACGCATGCGCTGTGTGTGCTTGCAATGCCATATACAGGCCATATGTTTACATCTGCCGCCCCTCAGTAATATTGTCACCGCAGTCGTTTGAAGGCAATGCGCTGTATAGAAATTAGTGTTGGTGATATTAAGGTACAGTGCTCTCGTCTCATATTCGCCAGTTTATTTACGTGAACATGTCGGTAATTTATTATAGTTCGATGTTGTGTTTATGTCCGACATGTTGGATTTTGAGCGCATGCGTGAAGGAATCTTTACCTAATTGGTCAATGAACGAGCTCTGATTGGCTGGAGAAACTGTATCATAATGAAAAACAGTGTTATAATGACCATAATTATGATACAGTTTTCTGACACATAATAGTGAGGGTCGAACATAAAATTCTTTACGCTTGCATTAGAGAATCTGTAATGCACTGAGCAGTTATGATTTCACTTATATTTTACCTGTAGCCTACGTAAACGTCACCCCGCAATCTGCAGGCTACATGGCTGAACAGTGCAGCGGTTGCTTGGTAGGGCTAGGCCCATCATGGGCTGTCGCACCACGGGCGTAGTTTGCTTTTTACTTCTAATACATATATCTGTAAGAGTACAAAATCACGAACTATTCAGTGTAAACTTTTTTCAGAGAAGCAAGTTCGACTTCAAAAGTAAACAATGCGTTATGTGGAAAAATAAAGGCATAGCGATTGTGAAAATGGAAAATTGGTTTCCGGAAATACTGGATTGGATTGGGATCCATGAAGACTGCAAACAGTACTTTTGAACAACCAGCGGGCAAGGTGAAGACAAACAGCTAACTGCGAACAAACTTATGCGTTATTGCTCGCAGCCGCTAATTGCAAAAAGTTCCCAGCTAGTATCAAACACCACCAGCAATGCTGCCGAAAATGATATGTCCCTTGTTGCAAAATTCACGGGAGATAAGCAGATCAATCAAGGGAAACTAGGTTTCTTCACTCATGGAACCAAAGCTGCCGGGCTGGTCTTCCAGTTTGGGCCATCCTGGCACTATAAAACAATGAAATAACTTAAGAAAAGAAAAAAAAAAACAGCCACAACAGTGAAGGACACTGGTGTATTCTTTTGAATACACGTTTAGAGTTAGCAATTGCTGCTCTTTGCTTTTTTTCTTTCATTGATTCTTTCTTTCTCGCAGACACCAACAGTGATCCCTTTGTATTTCCTTTTTCCTTCGATCAGTTATTTATTGTGTTCTTGAGTATGTTTCAGTTGTTTATTCCGTGAAAACTTCACTGGCTTAACACGCGGCAACTCACCGAAGTTCTTCGGACTCATCGAGCTCAAGAGGACTTACATACCACTCCAACAGACTTCGCCGCTGTCGTCAGCTTACATCTCCTTAAAAACCCTACCTCACGAAGAAAATTTATTATGTAAAGGGTGTTTACTGCTCAATGTTGCCCATTCTGTTTTATGTTCCTTTGTTTTCTTTCCCCTCCTCCTCGCCTACCTAGCTCCCTCATGTGCAGCTCTGCTAGCTCCCACTTCTCGTCCGGACTTTGAGTGAACAGTTAAGTCCTCCGTCAGAGGCTATCCTCCTCTTCATATAACGACTGCAAGAACCTTCAACTTCAATCATCATGGCAAGTTAAGTAAACTACATACATTGAATTTTAAACCATTTTAGAGGGTTTTAATCAACATTTGAATGCTTTTAGTAAAAGTTCTAGGCAGCGTTAGCATTTCACAAAATTGTACATCTGCCCTTCGTGGGAAGCGTCTCTTTTAGCCAAACAGGCTTGCTACTAGTCATGAAACCAAGCATTTTCTACATTAAATAAGGGAATACTTTTCCGCAACGAGGGATTCATGTGTAATTAACTGCTATCTATAAACTTAACTTTTTCCACCGTGGGATTCCTACCACCCCATTCAACCACTCGACCGTTCAGGCAAAAGGTAAGCAGCGACGCCACTGCACAATCACGCCCCCTCCCCCCTTACGCACTAATAATACAGTACTGTTAAACAGCTCATCAGCCCTTCACTTGTGCATCGGGACTCTGTGAGAAGTTGCTCGGATCTAAGCTGCGTGAACCTGAGAGGAACGTGCATCGCGGGCTCTGAGAAGTGGTGTTGACGAGTGATGAGGTTTCTCGGTCCGTGCATAGTATAGAACCAATATATTGGTCGGTGACTCACTCACTCGTAACACCACAGTGGTGTGAGCAAAGGCCGTATGTTAGCAGTATTGGAATAGAAAGGAATAACAGATATCACGGCGGGCTGTTGACAGACCCTTCTGTTCTCACCTGACCCTTCCCTGCTCTTTCCCCTCACCAAGCCAGTTCACAGAGCTTGGACCCGAGCAAAAAACGGTTTATTGCCATCCAACCTGCATAATGGTGGTGTGGATTGAAAGGTAATTGTGATGACCTGTTATAAAACTCCATCATCAACACCTGCTAAGTCATCCAACCATGGAGACAATTCAATATGGATTTCTCTCAGCAAGGGTTCGCTCGATCAAAATGTTAATTGCCTTAATTTTTCATAATTTAATGTACAATAATGACTTCTGTTCTATACATGTACAAGTTAAAAAAAAAAAAAAAAAGCATTTGAAGAAAGGAGGGGAGATTGTACCTTGTATACTAACCATGTTAAATATGGCAAATTTAGGTACATTTTTCTCGTGAACCATTCAAGATAATATTATAAAATTTGAATGGCTGATAGAAGAGGGTTTTCTAATCCTAAACCTATTTTATTAGGTGCAAAGCTTGTATAATGTAATTTTTTGAGAATTTTTTGCAAGTTGTAAAAAAAAGTGCTATATATTTCAGATTTATAAATGTTTAAAATATTTTTAAAATATTAAACTCAACATCTTTTAAAAATGCATATATGACATTCATCCCAGTCTCTGTAATATGTTAAAGTTTTACTGTTCTATGATGGTTAGTTCCTGAGAAAAATGTACCTAAACATAAAAAATAAATAATTTTGGAAAACAGGTTTGAAAGTATAACATAGTTTAGTGTTCACCTTAGAACATCCCTGATACATATCCAGGGTCATGGTCATTTTCTAGATCCTCCCTAGGCTTCTTAGCAATCGAGTGCATTCTTGCCTTTCTAGCCATCGAGTCATTTTATAATCTGCTTTTATCACACTGAACATGCTTATCCAACTGCTAATTCACCTTTACCTATAGGACGCAATCCATACACAAACCTAATATTACTTTCATACCCACTGTCAACCTTCTTACTGGTGCGAAATTGATACTGGGGTTTAGTTAGGCTACTGCATTTTCGAAATAGTTTACGAGTCCATATTTATTTATTTACATATGTTACGCCCTCATTGGAGCACTTAACCAAAACAAGTATATACATATCTCAAAAACAATATTAAAGATTCAGCTTCTTATTTTTCTTCTTTTCCCAAAACATTTTCATTCTAGTCGACCTTGCCGCTCTCTCTGCATCGCTTATGGTCTAAGTTTTGCGGGTAAAGGTTTTTAAGGGAAGTCGCATGTTCTTGTTTTTCAAGATATTCTTCTCATCTTTGTTAGCAATTTGGGACATTGTCAAGCCGAGTTCATCCAGATCATTTTGAATTTCCATAAACCAAGAGTTCTTTGCTTTACTTTTGAAAAAATAATTAAAGAATACTTTTAATTGTCTGGTATCCGGCAGGCGTGAGATATGACAGAAAAAAGCAATTCGCCTTTTTCGCATAGTATTGACTATAGACTCAGTTTCTTTATAAACCACTTCATTTGGTAATAGACGCCATTGACCATCCACCTGATGTCCATATCTAGCAAAATAAAATAAACTGTCACTAACATGGCATTGTTGACAAACTAAAAATGAAGATGACAACAATTCAGTATCCATGACAACATTGTTATAAACTTGAATCAGTGTTCAACTTCCTTCTGGGAGCACTGGTAATAATATTTTCACTGATAGAAATATTGCTCAGTGAGGAAGCTAAAGTACATGTTGAACATAATCTCAAAGATCCTGAAGCACTTTCACTAATCAAATTCCTATTATTTCCACCATTATCATCACTAAGTACATTTGCTTTTGGTTTTCTTACAGGCCCTCCTTTGCATTACTTTAATACTTTTCCAATTCGAGGCATGATGACATAAGAACAAACCTTCGGATGTAAACATGTACAGAAAATGCGCCAGGAACACAAGCAACGATTATTGAAAGTTGCTCCGTGGCAACAAAGGAGCCAACACTGAGCACGAAATATCTTCATAAAACAACATATCGCTAAAATGAAGTTGACAGTACACAAAAGGGGGCGTGGGAAGTTGTGCAGACCTAGAAGTAAGTTAATATTACAAAGGCTTTAGTGGCTAAAATGCAATTAGAAAACATATGTATCTAGTAAAGTACACTCCAAGGAATGTTTACAAGCAAAACATTTTTGGATATTTTGCCCACTAAAAAGGTGCAATCTCCCCTTAGGATTTCTTCTTACACTTGCGACCTATTATTGTAGAAGTTTTAATCCCCGGCATGCCACAAGAAATAAAAATAAAGAAATAAAATCTGCTGTGAGGTTGGAATGGAGGTGGGTTCGATTCCCACCTCAGCCGTCCTAGAAGTGGTTGTCCATGGTTTCCCACATTTAATCCAGACAAATGCCGGGTTGATTCATAACATAGGGTCACAGTCGCTCAATCTTCACCTGAATTAAAAATACACTACTTGCCCGTCGTAGGAGGCTACTAATAGGGCTTACAAGGCCGAATAACTTGCGTCGTAGGAGGCTACTAATAGGGCTTACAAGGCCGAATAACTTGCCCGTCGTAGGAGGCTACTAATAGGGCTTACAAGGCCGAATAACTTGCCCATCGTAGGAGGCTACTAATAGGGCTTACAAGGCCGAATAACTTGCCCATCGTAGGAGGCTACTAATAGGGCTTACAAGGCTGAATAACTTGCGTCGTAGGAGGCTACTAATAGGGCTTACAAGGATGAATAACTTGCCCGTCGTAGGAGGCTACTAATAGGGCATACAAGGCCGAATAACATGCGTCGTAGGAGGCTACTAATAGGGCTTACAAGGCTGAATAACTTGCCCATCGTAGGAGGCTACTAATAGGGCTTACAAGGCTGAATAACTTGCCCGTCATAGGAGGCTACTAATAGGGCTTACAAGGCTGAATAACTTGCCCGTCGTAGGAGGCTACTAATAGGGCTTACAAGGCTGAATAACTTGCCCGTCATAGGAGGCTACTAATAGGGCTTACAAGGCCGAATAACTTGCCCGTCATAGGAGGCTACTAATAGGGCTTACAAGGCTGAATAACTTGCCCATCGTAGGAGGCTACTAATAGGGCTTACAAGGCTGAATAACTTGCCCGTCGTAGGAGGCTACTAATAGGGCTTACAAGGCTGAATAACTTGCCCGTCATAGGAGGCTACTAATAGGGCTTACAAGGCCGAATAACTTGCCCGTCATAGGAGGCTACTAATAGGGCTTACAAGGCCGAATAACTTGCCCGTCGTAGGAGGCTACTAATAGGGCATACAAGGCTGAATAACTTGCCCGTCATAGGAGGCTACTAATAGGGCTTACAAGGCCGAATAACTTGCCCGTCGTAGGAGGCTACTAATAGGGCTTACAAGGCCGAATAACTTGCCCGTCGTAGGAGGCTACTAATAGGGCTTACAAGGCCGAATAACTTGCGTCGTAGGAGGCTACTAATAGGGCTCACAAGGCTGAATAACTTGCCCATCGTAGGAGGCTAGTAATAGGGCTTACAAGGCCGAATAACTTGCGTCGTAGGAGGCTACTAATAGGGCTTACAAGGCTGAACAACTTGCCCATCGTAGGAGGCTACTAATAGGGCTTACAAGGCCGAATAACTTGCCCGTCGTAGGAGGCTACTAATAGGGCTTACAAGGCCGAATAACTTGCGTCGTAGGAGGCTACTAATAGGGCTTACAAGGCCGAATAACTTGCGTCGTAGGATGCTACTAATAGGGCTTACAAGGCCGAATAACTTGCCCGTCGTAGGAGGCTACTAATAGGGCTTACAAGGCCGAATAACTTGCGTCATAGGAGGCTACTAATAGGGCATACAAGGCCGAATAACTTGCCCGTCGTAGGAGGCTACTAATAGGGCTTACAAGGCCGAATAACTTGCCCATCGTAGGAGGCTACTAATAGGGCTTACAAGGCCGAATAACTTGCCCATCGTAGGAGGCCACTAATAGGGCTTACAAGGCCGAATAACTTGCGTCGTAGGAGGCTACTAATAGGGCTTACAAGGCTGAATAACTTGCCCATCGTAGGATGCTACTAATAGGGCTTACAAGGCCGAATAACTTGCGTCGTAGGAGGCTACTAATAGGGCATACAAGGCTGAATAACTTGCGTCGTAGGAGGCTACTAATAGGGCTTACAAGGCCGAATAACTTGCGTCGTAGGAGGCTACTAATAGGGCTTACAAGGCTGAATAACTTGCCTATCGTAGGAGGCTACTAATAGGGCTTACAAGACCGGAAAACTTGCCTATCGTAGGAGGCTACTAATAGGGCATACAAGGCCGAATAACTTGCGTCGTAGGAGGCTACTAATAGGGCTTACAAGGCCGAATAACTTGCCCGTCGTAGGAGGCTACTAATAGGGCATACAAGGCCGAATAACTTGCGTCGTAGGAGGCTACTAATAGGGCTTACAAGGCTGAATAACTTGCCCATCGTAGGATGCTACTAATAGGGCTTACAAGGCCGAATAACTTGCGTCGTAGGAGGCTACTAATAGGGCATACAAGGCTGAATAACTTGCGTCGTAGGAGGCTACTAATAGGGCTTACAAGGCCGAATAACTTGCGTCGTAGGAGGCTACTAATAGGGCTTACAAGGCTGAATAACTTGCCTATCGTAGGAGGCTACTAATAGGGCTTACAAGACCGGAAAACTTGCCTATCGTAGGAGGCTACTAATAGGGCATACAAGGCCGAATAACTTGCGTCGTAGGAGGCTACTAATAGGGCTTACAAGGCCGAATAACTTGCCCGTCGTAGGAGGCTACTAATAGGGCATACAAGGCCGAATAACTTGCGTCGTAGGATGCTACTAATAGGGCTTACAAGGCCGAATAACTTGCGTCGTAGGAGGCTACTAATAGGGCTTACAAGGCCGAATAACTTGCCCATCGTAGGAGGCTACTAATAGGGCTTACAAGGCCGAATAACTTGCCCGTCGTAGGAGGCTACCAATAGGGCTTACAAGGCCGAATAACTTGCCCGTCGTAGGATGCTACTAATAGGGCTTACAAGGCCGAATAACTTGCCCGTCGTAGGAGGCTACTAATAGGGCTTACAAGGCCGAATAACTTTCCCGTCGTAGGATGCTACTAATAGGGCTTACAAGGCTGAATAACTTGCCCGTCATAGGAGGCTACTAATAGGGCTTACAAGGCCGAATAACTTGCCCATCGTAGGAGGCTACTAATAGGGCTTACAAGGCCGAATAACTTGCCCGTCATAGGAGGCTACTAATAGGGCTTACAAGGCTGAATAACTTGCGTCGTAGGAGGCTACTAATAGGGCTTACAAGGCCGAATAACTTGCCCGTCATAGGAGGCTACTAATAGGGCTTACAAGGCTGAATAACTTGCGTCGTAGGAGGCTACTAATAGGGCTTACAAGGCCGAATAACTTGCGTCGTAGGATGCTACTAATAGGGCTTACAAGGCCGAATAATTTGCGTCGTAGGAGGCTACTAATAGGGCTTACAAGGCCGAATAACTTGCCCGTCGTAGGAGGCTACTAATAGGGCTTACAAGTCCGAATAACTTGCGTCGTAGGAGGCTACTAATAGGGCTTACAAGGCCGAATAACTTGCGTCGTAGGAGGCTACTAATAGGGCTTACAAGGCTGAATAACTTGCGTCGTAGGAGGCTACTAATAGGGCTTACAAGGCTGAATAACTTGCGTCGTAGGAGGCTACTAATAGGGCTTACAAGGCCGAATAACTTGCCCGTCGTAGGAGGCTACTAATAGGGCTTACAAGGCCGAATAACTTGCGTCGTAGGAGGCTACTAATAGGGCTTACAAGGCCGAATAACTTGCGTCGTAGGAGGCTACTAATAGGGCTTACAAGGCCGAATAACTTGCCCGTCGTAGGAGGCAACTAATAGGGCTTACAAGGCCGAATAACTTGCGTCGTAGGTGGCTACTAATAGGGCTTACAAGGCCGAATAACTTGCCCGTCGTAGGAGGCAACTAATAGGGCTTACAAGGCCGAATAACTTGCGTCGTAGGAGGCTACTAATAGGGCATACAAGGCCGAATAACTTGCGTCGTAGGAGGCTACTAATAGGGCTTACAAGGCCGAATAACTTGCCCGTCATAGGAGGCTACTAATAGGGCTTACAAGGCCGAATAACTTGCCCGTCGTAGGATGCTACTAATAGGGCTTACAAGGCTGAATAACTTGCCCGTCGTAGGAGGCTACTAATAGGGCTTACAAGGCCGAATAACTTGCCCGTCGTAGGATGCTACTAATAGGGCATACAAGGCCGAATAACTTGCGTCGTAGGAGGTTACTAATAGGGCTTACAAGGCCGAATAACTTGCGTCGTAGGAGGCTACTAATAGGGCATACAAGGCCGAATAACTTGCGTCGTAGGAGGCTACTAATAGGGCTTACAAGGCCGAATAACTTGCCCGTCGTAGGATGCTACTAATAGGGCTTACAAGGCTGAATAACTTGCCCGTCGTAGGAGGCTACTAATAGGGCTTACAAGGCCGAATAACTTGCGTCGTAGGAGGCTACTAATAGGGCTTACAAGGCTGAATAACTTGCCCATCGTAGGAGGCTACTAATAGGGCATACAAGGCCGAATAACTTGCCCGTCGTAGGAGGCTACTAATAGGGCTTACAAGGCCGAATAACTTGCCCGTCGTAGGATGCTACTAATAGGGCTTACAAGGCTGAATAACTTGCCCGTCGTAGGAGGCTACTAATAGGGCATACAAGGCCGAATAACTTGCCCGTCGTAGGAGGCTACTAATAGGGCATACAAGGCCGAATAACTTGCGTCGTAGTAGGCTACTAATAGGGCTTACAAGGCTGAATAACTTGCCGATCGTAGGAGGCTACTAATAGGGCATACAAGGCCGAATAACTTGCGTCGTAGGATGCTACTAATAGGGCTTATAAGGCCGAATAACTTGCCCGTCGTAGGAGGCTACTAATAGGGCTTACAAGGCTGAATAACTTGCCCATCGTAGGAGGCTACTAATAGGGCTTACAAGGCTGAATAACTTGCGTCGTAGGAGGCTACTAATAGGGCTTACAAGGCTGAATAACTTGCGTCGTAGGAGGCTACTAATAGGGCTTACAAGGCCGAATAACTTGCGTCGTAGGAGGCTACTAATAGGGCTTAAAGGCCGAATAACTTGCGTCGTAGGAGGCTACTAATAGGGCTTACAAGGCCGAATAACTTGCCCGTCGTAGGAGGCTACTAATAGGGCTTACAAGGCCGAATAACTTGCGTCGTAGGAGGCTACTAATAGGGCTTACAAGGCTGAATAACTTGCCCGTCATACGAGGCTACTAATAGGGCTTACAAGGCCGAATAACTTGCCCATCGTAGGAGGCTACTAATAGGGCTTACAAGGCTGAATAACTTGCGTCGTAGGAGGCTACTAATAGAGCTTACAAGGCTGAATAACTTGCCCGTCATAGGAGGCTACTAATAGGGCATACAAGGCCGAATAACTTGCCCGTCATAGGAGGCTACTAATAGGGCTTACAAGGCTGAATAACTTGCCCATCGTAGGAGACTACTAATAGGGCTTACAAGGCTGAATAACTTGCGTCGTAGGAGGCTACTAATAGGGCTTACAAGGCTGAATAACTTGCCCATCGTAGGAGGCTACTAATAGGGCTTACAAGGCCGAATAACTTGCCCATCGTAGGAGGCTACTAATAGGGCTTACAAGGCCGAATAACTTGCCCATCGTAGGAGGCTACTAATAGGGCTTACAAGGCTGAATAACTTGCCCGTCATAGGAGGCTACTAATAGGGCTTACAAGGCCGAATAACTTGCCCGTCATAGGAGGCTACTAATAGGGCTTACAAGGCTGAATAACTTGCCCATCGTAGGAGGCTACTAATAGGGCTTACAAGGCTGAATAACTTGCGTCGTAGGAGGCTACTAATAGGGCTTACAAGGCTGAATAACTTGCCCATCGTAGGAGGCTACTAATAGGGCTTACAAGGCCGAATAACTTGCCCATCGTAGGAGGCTACTAATAGGGCTTACAAGGCTGAATAACTTGCCCATCGTAGGAGGCTACTAATAGGGCTTACAAGGCTGAATAACTTGCCCATCGTAGGAGGCTACTAATAGGGCATACAAGGCTGAATAACTTGCGTCGTAGGAGGCTACTAATAGGGCTTACAAGGCTGAATAACTTGCCCATCGTAGGAGGCTACTAATAGGGCTTACAAGGCCGAATAACTTGCCCATCGTAGGAGGCTACTAATAGGGCTTACAAGGCCGAATAACTTGCGTCGTAGGAGGCTACTAATAGGGCTTACAAGGCTGAATAACTTGCCCATCGTAGGAGGCTACTAATAGGGCTTACAAGGCCGAATAACTTGCCCATCGTAGGAGGCTACTAATAGGGCTTACAAGGCCGAATAACTTGCGTCGTAGGAGGCTACTAATAGGGCTTACAAGGCTGAATAACTAGCCCATCGTAGGAGGCTACTAATAGGGCTTACAAGGCCGAATAACTTGCCCATCGTAGGAGGCTACTAATAGGGCTTACAAGGCTGAATAACTTGCGTCGTAGGATGCTACTAATAGGGCTTACAAGGCCGAATAACTTGCGTCGTAGGAGGCTACTAATAGGGCATACAAGGCTGAATAACTTGCCCGTCGTAGGAGGCTACTAATAGGGCTTACAAGGCCGAATAACTTGCGTCGTAGGAGGCTACTAATAGGGCTTACAAGGCTGAATAACTTGCCCATCGTAGGAGGCTACTAATAGGGCTTACAAGGCTGAATAACTTGCGTCGTAGGAGGCTACTAATAGGGCTTACAAGGCTGAATAACTTGCCCATCGTAGGAGGCCACTAATAGGGCATACAAGGCCGAATAACTTGCCCGTCGTAGGAGGCCACTAATAGGGCTTACAAGGCCGAATAACTTGCCCGTCGTAGGAGGCTACTAATAGGGCTTACAAGGCTGAATAACTTGCGTCGTAGGAGGCTACTAATAGGGCTTACAGGGCTGAATAACTTGCCCATCGTAGGAGGCCACTAATAGGGCATACAAGGCCGAATAACTTGCCCGTCGTAGGAGGCTACTAATAGGGCTTACAAGGCCGAATAACTTGCCCGTCGTAGGATGCTACTAATAGGGCTTACAAGGCTGAATAACTTGCCCGTCGTAGGAGGCTACTAATAGGGCATACAAGGCCGAATAACTTGCCCGTCGTAGGAGGCTACTAATAGGGCATACAAGGCTGAATAACTTGCGTCGTAGGAGGCTACTAATAGGGCTTACAAGGCTGAATAACTTGCCCATCGTAGGAGGCTACTAATAGGGCTTACAAGGCTGAATAACTTGCCCATCGTAGGAGGCTACTAATAGGGCTTACAAGGCTGAATAACTTGCCCGTCATACGAGGCTACTAATAGGGCTTACAAGGCTGAATAACTTGCCCATCGTAGGAGGCCACTAATAGGGCATACAAGGCCGAATAACTTGCCCATCGTAGGAGGCTACTAATAGGGCATACAAGGCCGAATAACTTGCGTCGTAGGATGCTACTAATAGGGCTTACAAGGCCGAATAACTTGCCCATCGTAGGAGGCTACTAATAGGGCTTACAAGGCTGAATAACTTGCCCATCGTAGGAGGCTACTAATAGGGCTTACAAGGCTGAATAACTTGCCCATCGTAGGATGCTACTAATAGGGCTTACAAGGCCGAATAACTTGCGTCGTAGGAGGCTACTAATAGGGCTTACAAGGCTGAATAACTTGCCCGTCGTAGGATGCTACTAATAGGGCTTACAAGGCTGAATAACTTGCCCATCGTAGGAGGCCACTAATAGGGCATACAAGGCCGAATAACTTGCCCATCGTAGGAGGCTACTAATAGGGCTTACAAGGCTGAATAACTTGCCCATCGTAGGAGGCTACTAATAGGGCTTACAAGGATGAATAACTTGCGTCGTAGGATGCTACTAATAGGGCTTACAAGGATGAATAACTTGCCCATCGTAGGAGGCTACTAATAGGGCTTACAAGGCCAAATAACTTGCGTCGTAGGAGGCTACTAATAGGGCTTACAAGGCTGAATAACTTGCCCATCGTAGGAGGCTACTAATAGGGCATACAAGGCTGAATAACTTGCCCATCGTAGGAGGCTACTAATAGGGCTTACAAGGCTGAATAACTTGCCCGTCGTAGGAGGCTACTAATAGGGCTTACAAGGCCAAATAACGTGCGTCGTAGGAGGCTACTAATAGGGATTACAAGGCTGAATAACTTGCCCATCGTAGGAGGCTACTAATACGGCTTACAAGGCCGAATAACTTGCGTCGTAGGAGGCTACTAATAGGGCTTACAAGGCCAAATAACTTGCGTCGTAGGAGGCTACTAATAGGGCTTACAAGGCTGAATAACTTGCCCGTCATAGGAGGCTACTAATAGTGCTTACAAGGCTGAATAACTTGCGTCGTAGGAGGCTACTAATAGGGCTTACAAGGCTGAATAACTTGCCCATCGTAGGAGGCTACTAATAGGGCTTACAAGGCCGAATAACTTGCGTCGTAGGAGGCTACTAATAGGGCATACAAGGCCGAATAACTTGCCCGTCATAGGAGGCTACTAATAGGGCATACAAGGCCGTATAACTTGCCCGTCATAGGAGGCTACTAATAGGGGTTACAAGGCTGAATAACTTGCCCATCGTAGGATGCTACTAATAGGGCTTACAAGGCTGAATAACTTGCCCGTCATAGGAGGCTACTAATAGGGCATACAAGGCTGAATAACTTGCCCGTCATAGGAGGCTACTAATAGGGCTTACAAGGCCGAATAACTTGCCCGTCGTAGGATGCTACTAATAGGGCTTACAAGGCCGAATAACTTGCCCGTCGTAGGAGGCTAATAATAGGGCTTACAAGGCTGAATAACTTGCCCGTCGTAGGATGCTACTAATAGGGCTTACAAGGCCGAATAACTTGCCCGTCGTAGGAGGCTACTAATAGGGCTTACAAGGCCGAATAACTTGCCCGTCGTAGGATGCTACTAATAGGGCTTACAAGGCCGAATAACTTGCCCATCATAGGAGGCTACTAATAGGGCTTACAAGGCTGAATAACTTGCCCGTCGTAGGATGCTATTAATAGGGCTTACAAGGCCGAATAACTTGCCCGTCGTAGGAGGCTACTAATAGGGCATACAAGGCTGAATAACTTGCCCGTCATAGGAGGCTACTAATAGGGCTTACAAGGCTGAATAACTTGCCCATCGTAGGAGGCTACTAATAGGGCTTACAAGTCCGAATAACTTGCGTCGTAGGAGGCTACTAATAGGGCTTACAAGGCTGAATAACTTGCGTCGTAGGAGGCTACTAATAGGGCTTACAAGGCTGAATAACTTGCCCATCGTAGGAGGCTACTAATAGGGCTTACAAGGCTGAATAACTTGCGTCGTAGGAGGCTACTAATAGGGCTTACAAGGCTGAATAACTTGCGTCGTAGGAAGCTACTAATAGGGCTTACAAGGCTGAATAACTTGCCCATCGTAGGAGGCTACTAATAGGGCTTACAAGGCTGAATAACTTGCCCGTCATAGGAGGCTACTAATAGGGCTTACAAGGCTGAATAACTTGCCCGTCATAGGAGGCTACTAATAGGGCTTACAAGGCTGAATAACTTGCCCATCGTAGGAGGCTACTAATAGGGCTTACAAGGCTGAATAACTTGCCCGTCATAGGAGGCTACTAATAGGGCTTACAAGGCTGAATAACTTGCGTCGTAGGAGGCTACTAATAGGGCTTACAAGGCTGAATAACTTGCCCATCGTAGGAGGCTACTAATAGGGCTTACAAGGCTGAATAACTTGCCCATCGTAGGAGAATACTAATAGGGCTTACAAGGCTGAATAACTTGCCCATCGTAGGAGGCTACTAATAGGGCATACAAGGCTGAATAACTTGCCCATCGTAGGAGGCTACTAATAGGGCTTACAAGGCTGAATAACTTGCCCATCGTAGGAGGCTACTAATAGGGCTTACAAGGCCGAATAACTTGCCCATCATAGGAGGCTACTAATAGGGCTTACAAGGCCGAATAACTTGCGTCGTAGGAGGCTACTAATAGGGCATACAAGGCTGAATAACTTGCCCATCGTAGGAGGCTACTAATAGGGCTTACAAGGCTGAATAACTTGCCCGTCATAGGAGGCTACTAATAGGGCATACAAGGCTGAATAACTTGCCCGTCATAGGAGGCTACTAATAGGGCTTACAAGGCCGAATAACTTGCGTCGTAGGAGGCTACTAATAGGGCTTACAAGGCTGAATAACTTGCCCATCATAGGAGGCTACTAATAGGGCATACAAGGCCGAATAACTTGCGTCGTAGGAGGCTACTAATAGGGCTTACAAGGCTGAATAACTTGCCCATCGTAGGAGGCTACTAATAGGGCTTACAAGGCTGAATAACTTGCCCGTCGTAGGATGCTACTAATAGGGCTTACAAGGCCGAATAACTTGCCCGTCGTAGGAGGCTACTAATAGGGCTTACAAGGCCGAATAACTTGCCCGTCGTAGGATGCTACTAATAGGGCTTACAAGGCCGAATAACTTGCCCATCATAGGAGGCTACTAATAGGGCTTACAAGGCTGAATAACTTGCCCGTCGTAGGATGCTATTAATAGGGCTTACAAGGCCGAATAACTTGCCGGTCGTAGGAGGCTACTAATAGGGCATACAAGGCTGAATAACTTGCCCGTCATAGGAGGCTACTAATAGGGCTTACAAGGCTGAATAACTTGCCCATCGTAGGAGGCTACTAATAGGGCTTACAAGGCCGAATAACTTGCGTCGTAGGAGGCTACTAATAGGGCTTACAAGGCTGAATAACTTGCGTCGTAGGAGGCTACTAATAGGGCTTACAAGGCTGAATAACTTGCCCATCGTAGGAGGCTACTAATAGGGCTTACAAGGCTGAATAACTTGCGTCGTAGGAGGCTACTAATAGGGCTTACAAGGCTGAATAACTTGCGTCGTAGGAAGCTACTAATAGGGCTTACAAGGCTGAATAACGTGCCCATCGTAGGAGGCTACTAATAGGGCTTACAAGGCTGAATAACTTGCCCGTCATAGGAGGCTACTAATAGGGCTTACAAGGCTGAATAACTTGCCCGTCATAGGAGGCTACTAATAGGGCTTACAAGGCTGAATAACTTGCCCATCGTAGGAGGCTACTAATAGGGCTTACAAGGCTGAATAACTTGCCCGTCATAGGAGGCTACTAATAGGGCTTACAAGGCTGAATAACTTGCGTCGTAGGAGGCTACTAATAGGGCTTACAAGGCTGAATAACTTGCCCATCGTAGGAGGGTACTAATAGGGCTTACAAGGCTGAATAACTTGCCCATCGTAGGAGGCTACTAATAGGGCTTACAAGGCTGAATAACTTGCCCATCGTAGGAGGCTACTAATAGGGCATACAAGGCTGAATAACTTGCCCATCGTAGGAGGCTACTAATAGGGCTTACAAGGCTGAATAACTTGCCCATCGTAGGAGGCTACTAATAGGGCTTACAAGGCCAAATAACTTGCCCATCATAGGAGGCTACTAATAGGGCTTACAAGGCCGAATAACTTGCGTCGTAGGAGGCTACTAATAGGGCATACAAGGCTGAATAACTTGCCCATCGTAGGAGGCTACTAATAGGGCTTACAAGGCTGAATAACTTGCCCGTCATAGGAGGCTACTAATAGGGCATACAAGGCTGAATAACTTGCCCGTCATAGGAGGCTACTAATAGGGCTTACAAGGCCGAATAACTTGCGTCGTAGGAGGCTACTAATAGGGCTTACAAGGCTGAATAACTTGCCCATCATAGGAGGCTACTAATAGGGCATACAAGGCCGAATAACTTGCGTCGTAGGAGGCTACTAATAGGGCTTACAAGGCTGAATAACTTGCCCATCGTAGGAGGCTACTAATAGGGCTTACAAGGCTGAATAACTTGCCCATCGTAGGAGGCTACTAATAGGGCTTACAAGGCCGAATAACTTGCCCGTCATAGGAGGCTACTAATAGGGCATACAAGGCTGAATAACTTGCCCGTCATAGGAGGCTACTAATAGGGCTTACAAGGCCGAATAACTTGCGTCGTAGGAGGCTACTAATAGGGCTTACAAGGCTGAATAACTTGCCCATCATAGGAGGCTACTAATAGGGCATACAAGGCCGAATAACTTGCGTCGTAGGAGGCTACTAATAGGGCTTACAAGGCTGAATAACTTGCCCATCGTAGGAGGCTACTAATAGGGCTTACAAGGCTGAATAACTTGCCCATCGTAGGAGGCTACTAATAGGGCATACAAGGCTGAATAACTTGCCCATCGTAGGAGGCTACTAATAGGGCTTACAAGGCCGAATAACTTGCGTCGTAGGAGGCTACTAATAGGGCTTACAAGGCCGAATAACTTGCCCGTCGTAGGATGCTACTAATAGGGCTTACAAGGCCGAATAACTTGCCCGTCGTAGGAGGCTACTAATAGGGCTTACAAGGCCGAATAACTTGCGTCGTAGGATGCTACTAATAGGGCTTACAAGGCTGAATAACTTGCCTCGTAGGAGGCTACTAATAGGGCTTACAAGGCTGAATAACTTGCGTCGTAGGAGGCTACTAATAGGGCTTACAAGGCCGAATAACTTGCGTCGTAGGAGGCTACTAATAGGGCTTACAAGTCCGAATAACTTGCCCGTCGTAGGATGCTACTAATAGGGCTTACAAGGCCGAATAACTTGCCCGTCATAGGAGGCTACTAATAGGGCTTACAAGGCTGAATAACTTGCGTCGTAGGAGGCTACTAATAGGGCTTACAAGGCCGAATAACTTGCGTCGTAGGAGGCTACTAATAGGGCTTACAAGGCCGAATAACTTGCCCATCATAGGAGGCTACTAATAGGGCTTACAAGGCTGAATAACTTGCCCGTCGTAGGATGCTATTAATAGGGCTTACAAGGCCGAATAACTTGCCCGTCGTAGGAGGCTACTAATAGGGCATACAAGGCTGAATAACTTGCCCGTCATAGGAGGCTACTAATAGGGCTTACAAGGCTGAATAACTTGCCCATCGTAGGAGGCTACTAATAGGGCTTACAAGGCCGAATAACTTGCGTCGTAGGAGGCTACTAATAGGGCTTACAAGGCTGAATAACTTGCGTCGTATGAGGCTACTAATAGGGCTTACAAGGCTGAATAACTTGCCCATCGTAGGAGGCTACTAATAGGGCTTACAAGGCTGAATAACTTGCGTCGTAGGAGGCTACTAATAGGGCTTACAAGGCTGAATAACTTGCGTCGTAGGAAGCTACTAATAGGGCTTACAAGGCTGAATAACTTGCCCATCGTAGGAGGCTACTAATAGGGCTTACAAGGCTGAATAACTTGCCCGTCATAGGAGGCTACTAATAGGGCTTACAAGGCTGAATAACTTGCCCGTCATAGGAGGCTACTAATAAGGCTTACAAGGCTGAATAACTTGCCCATCGTAGGAGGCTACTAATAGGGCTTACAAGGCTGAATAACTTGCCCGTCATAGGAGGCTACTAATAGGGCTTACAAGGCTGAATAACTTGCGTCGTAGGAGGCTACTAATAGGGCTTACAAGGCTGAATAACTTGCCCATCGTAGGAGGCTACTAATAGGGCTTACAAGGCTGAATAACTTGCCCATCGTAGGAGAATACTAATAGGGCTTACAAGGCTGAATAACTTGCCCATCGTAGGAGGCTACTAATAGGGCATACAAGGCTGAATAACTTGCCCATCGTAGGAGGCTACTAATAGGGCTTACAAGGCTGAATAACTTGCCCATCGTAGGAGGCTACTAATAGGGCTTACAAGGCCGAATAACTTGCCCATCATAGGAGGCTACTAATAGGGCTTACAAGGCCGAATAACTTGCGTCGTAGGAGGCTACTAATAGGGCATACAAGGCTGAATAACTTGCCCATCGTAGGAGGCTACTAATAGGGCTTACAAGGCTGAATAACTTGCCCGTCATAGGAGGCTACTAATAGGGCATACAAGGCTGAATAACTTGCCCGTCATAGGAGGCTACTAATAGGGCTTACAAGGCCGAATAACTTGCGTCGTAGGAGGCTACTAATAGGGCTTACAAGGCTGAATAACTTGCCCATCATAGGAGGCTACTAATAGGGCATACAAGGCCGAATAACTTGCGTCGTAGGAGGCTACTAATAGGGCTTACAAGGCTGAATAACTTGCCCATCGTAGGAGGCTACTAATAGGGCTTACAAGGCTGAATAACTTGCCCGTCGTAGGATGCTACTAATAGGGCTTACAAGGCCGAATAACTTGCCCGTCGTAGGAGGCTACTAATAGGGCTTACAAGGCCGAATAACTTGCCCGTCGTAGGATGCTACTAATAGGGCTTACAAGGCCGAATAACTTGCCCATCATAGGAGGCTACTAATAGGGCTTACAAGGCTGAATAACTTGCCCGTCGTAGGATGCTATTAATAGGGCTTACAAGGCCGAATAACTTGCCGGTCGTAGGAGGCTACTAATAGGGCATACAAGGCTGAATAACTTGCCCGTCATAGGAGGCTACTAATAGGGCTTACAAGGCTGAATAACTTGCCCATCGTAGGAGGCTACTAATAGGGCTTACAAGGCCGAATAACTTGCGTCGTAGGAGGCTACTAATAGGGCTTACAAGGCTGAATAACTTGCGTCGTAGGAGGCTACTAATAGGGCTTACAAGGCTGAATAACTTGCCCATCGTAGGAGGCTACTAATAGGGCTTACAAGGCTGAATAACTTGCGTCGTAGGAGGCTACTAATAGGGCTTACAAGGCTGAATAACTTGCGTCGTAGGAAGCTACTAATAGGGCTTACAAGGCTGAATAACTTGCCCATCGTAGGAGGCTACTAATAGGGCTTACAAGGCTGAATAACTTGCCCGTCATAGGAGGCTACTAATAGGGCATACAAGGCTGAATAACTTGCCCGTCATAGGAGGCTACTAATAGGGCTTACAAGGCCGAATAACTTGCGTCGTAGGAGGCTACTAATAGGGCTTACAAGGCTGAATAACTTGCCCGTCATACGAGGCTACTAATAGGGCTTACAAGGCCGAATAACTTGCCCATCGTAGGAGGCTACTAATAGGGCTTACAAGGCTGAATAACTTGCGTCGTAGGAGGCTACTAATAGAGCTTACAAGGCTGAATAACTTGCCCGTCATAGGAGGCTACTAATAGGGCATACAAGGCCGAATAACTTGCCCGTCATAGGAGGCTACTAATAGGGCTTACAAGGCTGAATAACTTGCCCATCGTAGGAGACTACTAATAGGGCTTACAAGGCTGAATAACTTGCGTCGTAGGAGGCTACTAATAGGGCTTACAAGGCTGAATAACTTGCCCATCGTAGGAGGCTACTAATAGGGCTTACAAGGCCGAATAACTTGCCCATCGTAGGAGGCTACTAATAGGGCTTACAAGGCCGAATAACTTGCCCATCGTAGGAGGCTACTAATAGGGCTTACAAGGCTGAATAACTTGCCCGTCATAGGAGGCTACTAATAGGGCTTACAAGGCCGAATAACTTGCCCGTCATAGGAGGCTACTAATAGGGCTTACAGGGCTGAATAACTTGCCCATCGTAGGAGGCTACTAATAGGGCTTACAAGGCTGAATAACTTGCGTCGTAGGAGGCTACTAATAGGGCTTACAAGGCTGAATAACTTGCCCATCGTAGGAGGCTACTAATAGGGCTTACAAGGCCGAATAACTTGCCCATCGTAGGAGGCTACTAATAGGGCTTACAAGGCTGAATAACTTGCCCATCGTAGGAGGCTACTAATAGGGCTTACAAGGCTGAATAACTTGCCCATCGTAGGAGGCTACTAATAGGGCATACAAGGCTGAATAACTTGCGTCGTAGGAGGCTACTAATAGGGCTTACAAGGCTGAATAACTTGCCCATCGTAGGAGGCTACTAATAGGGCTTACAAGGCCGAATAACTTGCCCATCGTAGGAGGCTACTAATAGGGCTTACAAGGCCGAATAACTTGCGTCGTAGGAGGCTACTAATAGGGCTTACAAGGCTGAATAACTAGCCCATCGTAGGAGGCTACTAATAGGGCTTACAAGGCCGAATAACTTGCCCATCGTAGGAGGCTACTAATAGGGCTTACAAGGCTGAATAACTTGCGTCGTAGGATGCTACTAATAGGGCTTACAAGGCCGAATAACTTGCGTCGTAGGAGGCTACTAATAGGGCATACAAGGCTGAATAACTTGCCCGTCGTAGGAGGCTACTAATAGGGCTTACAAGGCCGAATAACTTGCGTCGTAGGAGGCTACTAATAGGGCTTACAAGGCTGAATAACTTGCCCATCGTAGGAGGCTACTAATAGGGCTTACAAGGCTGAATAACTTGCGTCGTAGGAGGCTACTAATAGGGCTTACAAGGCTGAATAACTTGCCCATCGTAGGAGGCCACTAATAGGGCATACAAGGCCGAATAACTTGCCCGTCGTAGGAGGCCACTAATAGGGCTTACAAGGCCGAATAACTTGCCCGTCGTAGGAGGCTACTAATAGGGCTTACAAGGCTGAATAACTTGCGTCGTAGGAGGCTACTAATAGGGCTTACAGGGCTGAATAACTTGCCCATCGTAGGAGGCCACTAATAGGGCATACAAGGCCGAATAACTTGCCCGTCGTAGGAGGCTACTAATAGGGCTTACAAGGCCGAATAACTTGCCCGTCGTAGGATGCTACTAATAGGGCTTACAAGGCTGAATAACTTGCCCGTCGTAGGAGGCTACTAATAGGGCATACAAGGCCGAATAACTTGCCCGTCGTAGGAGGCTACTAATAGGGCATACAAGGCTGAATAACTTGCGTCGTAGGAGGCTACTAATAGGGCTTACAAGGCTGAATAACTTGCCCATCGTAGGAGGCTACTAATAGGGCTTACAAGGCTGAATAACTTGCCCATCGTAGGAGGCTACTAATAGGGCTTACAAGGCTGAATAACTTGCCCGTCATACGAGGCTACTAATAGGGCTTACAAGGCTGAATAACTTGCCCATCGTAGGAGGCCACTAATAGGGCATACAAGGCCGAATAACTTGCCCATCGTAGGAGGCTACTAATAGGGCATACAAGGCCGAATAACTTGCGTCGTAGGATGCTACTAATAGGGCTTACAAGGCCGAATAACTTGCCCATCGTAGGAGGCTACTAATAGGGCTTACAAGGCTGAATAACTTGCCCATCGTAGGAGGCTACTAATAGGGCTTACAAGGCTGAATAACTTGCCCATCGTAGGATGCTACTAATAGGGCTTACAAGGCCGAATAACTTGCGTCGTAGGAGGCTACTAATAGGGCTTACAAGGCTGAATAACTTGCCCGTCGTAGGATGCTACTAATAGGGCTTACAAGGCTGAATAACTTGCCCATCGTAGGAGGCCACTAATAGGGCATACAAGGCCGAATAACTTGCCCATCGTAGGAGGCTACTAATAGGGCTTACAAGGCTGAATAACTTGCCCATCGTAGGAGGCTACTAATAGGGCTTACAAGGATGAATAACTTGCGTCGTAGGATGCTACTAATAGGGCTTACAAGGATGAATAACTTGCCCATCGTAGGAGGCTACTAATAGGGCTTACAAGGCCAAATAACTTGCGTCGTAGGAGGCTACTAATAGGGCTTACAAGGCTGAATAACTTGCCCATCGTAGGAGGCTACTAATAGGGCATACAAGGCTGAATAACTTGCCCATCGTAGGAGGCTACTAATAGGGCTTACAAGGCTGAATAACTTGCCCGTCGTAGGAGGCTACTAATAGGGCTTACAAGGCCAAATAACGTGCGTCGTAGGAGGCTACTAATAGGGATTACAAGGCTGAATAACTTGCCCATCGTAGGAGGCTACTAATACGGCTTACAAGGCCGAATAACTTGCGTCGTAGGAGGCTACTAATAGGGCTTACAAGGCCAAATAACTTGCGTCGTAGGAGGCTACTAATAGGGCTTACAAGGCTGAATAACTTGCCCGTCATAGGAGGCTACTAATAGTGCTTACAAGGCTGAATAACTTGCGTCGTAGGAGGCTACTAATAGGGCTTACAAGGCTGAATAACTTGCCCATCGTAGGAGGCTACTAATAGGGCTTACAAGGCCGAATAACTTGCGTCGTAGGAGGCTACTAATAGGGCATACAAGGCCGAATAACTTGCCCGTCATAGGAGGCTACTAATAGGGCATACAAGGCCGAATAACTTGCCCGTCATAGGAGGCTACTAATAGGGGTTACAAGGCTGAATAACTTGCCCATCGTAGGATGCTACTAATAGGGCTTACAAGGCTGAATAACTTGCCCGTCATAGGAGGCTACTAATAGGGCATACAAGGCTGAATAACTTGCCCGTCATAGGAGGCTACTAATAGGGCTTACAAGGCCGAATAACTTGCCCGTCGTAGGATGCTACTAATAGGGCTTACAAGGCCGAATAACTTGCCCGTCGTAGGAGGCTAATAATAGGGCTTACAAGGCTGAATAACTTGCCCGTCGTAGGATGCTACTAATAGGGCTTACAAGGCCGAATAACTTGCCCGTCGTAGGAGGCTACTAATAGGGCTTACAAGGCCGAATAACTTGCCCGTCGTAGGATGCTACTAATAGGGCTTACAAGGCCGAATAACTTGCCCATCATAGGAGGCTACTAATAGGGCTTACAAGGCTGAATAACTTGCCCGTCGTAGGATGCTATTAATAGGGCTTACAAGGCCGAATAATTTGCCCGTCGTAGGAGGCTACTAATAGGGCATACAAGGCTGAATAACTTGCCCGTCATAGGAGGCTACTAATAGGGCTTACAAGGCTGAATAACTTGCCCATCGTAGGAGGCTACTAATAGGGCTTACAAGTCCGAATAACTTGCGTCGTAGGAGGCTACTAATAGGGCTTACAAGGCTGAATAACTTGCGTCGTAGGAGGCTACTAATAGGGCTTACAAGGCTGAATAACTTGCCCATCGTAGGAGGCTACTAATAGGGCTTACAAGGCTGAATAACTTGCGTCGTAGGAGGCTACTAATAGGGCTTACAAGGCTGAATAACTTGCGTCGTAGGAAGCTACTAATAGGGCTTACAAGGCTGAATAACTTGCCCATCGTAGGAGGCTACTAATAGGGCTTACAAGGCTGAATAACTTGCCCGTCATAGGAGGCTACTAATAGGGCTTACAAGGCTGAATAACTTGCCCGTCATAGGAGGCTACTAATAGGGCTTACAAGGCTGAATAACTTGCCCATCGTAGGAGGCTACTAATAGGGCTTACAAGGCTGAATAACTTGCCCGTCATAGGAGGCTACTAATAGGGCTTACAAGGCTGAATAACTTGCGTCGTAGGAGGCTACTAATAGGGCTTACAAGGCTGAATAACTTGCCCATCGTAGGAGGCTACTAATAGGGCTTACAAGGCTGAATAACTTGCCCATCGTAGGAGAATACTAATAGGGCTTACAAGGCTGAATAACTTGCCCATCGTAGGAGGCTACTAATAGGGCATACAAGGCTGAATAACTTGCCCATCGTAGGAGGCTACTAATAGGGCTTACAAGGCTGAATAACTTGCCCATCGTAGGAGGCTACTAATAGGGCTTACAAGGCCGAATAACTTGCCCATCATAGGAGGCTACTAATAGGGCTTACAAGGCCGAATAACTTGCGTCGTAGGAGGCTACTAATAGGGCATACAAGGCTGAATAACTTGCCCATCGTAGGAGGCTACTAATAGGGCTTACAAGGCTGAATAACTTGCCCGTCATAGGAGGCTACTAATAGGGCATACAAGGCTGAATAACTTGCCCGTCATAGGAGGCTACTAATAGGGCTTACAAGGCCGAATAACTTGCGTCGTAAGAGGCTACTAATAGGGCTTACAAGGCTGAATAACTTGCCCATCATAGGAGGCTACTAATAGGGCATACAAGGCCGAATAACTTGCGTCGTAGGAGGCTACTAATAGGGCTTACAAGGCTGAATAACTTGCCCATCGTAGGAGGCTACTAATAGGGCTTACAAGGCTGAATAACTTGCCCGTCGTAGGATGCTACTAATAGGGCTTACAAGGCCGAATAACTTGCCCGTCGTAGGAGGCTACTAATAGGGCTTACAAGGCCGAATAACTTGCCCGTCGTAGGATGCTACTAATAGGGCTTACAAGGCCGAATAACTTGCCCATCATAGGAGGCTACTAATAGGGCTTACAAGGCTGAATAACTTGCCCGTCGTAGGATGCTATTAATAGGGCTTACAAGGCCGAATAACTTGCCGGTCGTAGGAGGCTACTAATAGGGCATACAAGGCTGAATAACTTGCCCGTCATAGGAGGCTACTAATAGGGCTTACAAGGCTGAATAACTTGCCCATCGTAGGAGGCTACTAATAGGGCTTACAAGGCCGAATAACTTGCGTCGTAGGAGGCTACTAATAGGGCTTACAAGGCTGAATAACTTGCGTCGTAGGAGGCTACTAATAGGGCTTACAAGGCTGAATAACTTGCCCATCGTAGGAGGCTACTAATAGGGCTTACAAGGCTGAATAACTTGCGTCGTAGGAGGCTACTAATAGGGCTTACAAGGCTGAATAACTTGCGTCGTAGGAAGCTACTAATAGGGCTTACAAGGCTGAATAACTTGCCCATCGTAGGAGGCTACTAATAGGGCTTACAAGGCTGAATAACTTGCCCGTCATAGGAGGCTACTAATAGGGCTTACAAGGCTGAATAACTTGCCCGTCATAGGAGGCTACTAATAGGGCTTACAAGGCTGAATAACTTGCCCATCGTAGGAGGCTACTAATAGGGCTTACAAGGCTGAATAACTTGCCCGTCATAGGAGGCTACTAATAGGGCTTACAAGGCTGAATAACTTGCGTCGTAGGAGGCTACTAATAGGGCTTACAAGGCTGAATAACTTGCCCATCGTAGGAGGGTACTAATAGGGCTTACAAGGCTGAATAACTTGCCCATCGTAGGAGGCTACTAATAGGGCTTACAAGGCTGAATAACTTGCCCATCGTAGGAGGCTACTAATAGGGCATACAAGGCTGAATAACTTGCCCATCGTAGGAGGCTACTAATAGGGCTTACAAGGCTGAATAACTTGCCCATCGTAGGAGGCTACTAATAGGGCTTACAAGGCCAAATAACTTGCCCATCATAGGAGGCTACTAATAGGGCTTACAAGGCCGAATAACTTGCGTCGTAGGAGGCTACTAATAGGGCATACAAGGCTGAATAACTTGCCCATCGTAGGAGGCTACTAATAGGGCTTACAAGGCTGAATAACTTGCCCGTCATAGGAGGCTACTAATAGGGCATACAAGGCTGAATAACTTGCCCGTCATAGGAGGCTACTAATAGGGCTTACAAGGCCGAATAACTTGCGTCGTAGGAGGCTACTAATAGGGCTTACAAGGCTGAATAACTTGCCCATCATAGGAGGCTACTAATAGGGCATACAAGGCCGAATAACTTGCGTCGTAGGAGGCTACTAATAGGGCTTACAAGGCTGAATAACTTGCCCATCGTAGGAGGCTACTAATAGGGCTTACAAGGCTGAATAACTTGCCCATCGTAGGAGGCTACTAATAGGGCTTACAAGGCCGAATAACTTGCCCGTCATAGGAGGCTACTAATAGGGCATACAAGGCTGAATAACTTGCCCGTCATAGGAGGCTACTAATAGGGCTTACAAGGCCGAATAACTTGCGTCGTAGGAGGCTACTAATAGGGCTTACAAGGCTGAATAACTTGCCCATCATAGGAGGCTACTAATAGGGCATACAAGGCCGAATAACTTGCGTCGTAGGAGGCTACTAATAGGGCTTACAAGGCTGAATAACTTGCCCATCGTAGGAGGCTACTAATAGGGCTTACAAGGCTGAATAACTTGCCCATCGTAGGAGGCTACTAATAGGGCATACAAGGCTGAATAACTTGCCCATCGTAGGAGGCTACTAATAGGGCTTACAAGGCCGAATAACTTGCGTCGTAGGAGGCTACTAATAGGGCTTACAAGGCCGAATAACTTGCCCGTCGTAGGATGCTACTAATAGGGCTTACAAGGCCGAATAACTTGCCCGTCGTAGGAGGCTACTAATAGGGCTTACAAGGCCGAATAACTTGCGTCGTAGGATGCTACTAATAGGGCTTACAAGGCTGAATAACTTGCCTCGTAGGAGGCTACTAATAGGGCTTACAAGGCTGAATAACTTGCGTCGTAGGAGGCTACTAATAGGGCTTACAAGGCCGAATAACTTGCGTCGTAGGAGGCTACTAATAGGGCTTACAAGTCCGAATAACTTGCCCGTCGTAGGATGCTACTAATAGGGCTTACAAGGCCGAATAACTTGCCCGTCATAGGAGGCTACTAATAGGGCTTACAAGGCTGAATAACTTGCGTCGTAGGAGGCTACTAATAGGGCTTACAAGGCCGAATAACTTGCGTCGTAGGAGGCTACTAATAGGGCTTACAAGGCCGAATAACTTGCCCATCATAGGAGGCTACTAATAGGGCTTACAAGGCTGAATAACTTGCCCGTCGTAGGATGCTATTAATAGGGCTTACAAGGCCGAATAACTTGCCCGTCGTAGGAGGCTACTAATAGGGCATACAAGGCTGAATAACTTGCCCGTCATAGGAGGCTACTAATAGGGCTTACAAGGCTGAATAACTTGCCCATCGTAGGAGGCTACTAATAGGGCTTACAAGGCCGAATAACTTGCGTCGTAGGAGGCTACTAATAGGGCTTACAAGGCTGAATAACTTGCGTCGTATGAGGCTACTAATAGGGCTTACAAGGCTGAATAACTTGCCCATCGTAGGAGGCTACTAATAGGGCTTACAAGGCTGAATAACTTGCGTCGTAGGAGGCTACTAATAGGGCTTACAAGGCTGAATAACTTGCGTCGTAGGAAGCTACTAATAGGGCTTACAAGGCTGAATAACTTGCCCATCGTAGGAGGCTACTAATAGGGCTTACAAGGCTGAATAACTTGCCCGTCATAGGAGGCTACTAATAGGGCTTACAAGGCTGAATAACTTGCCCGTCATAGGAGGCTACTAATAGGGCTTACAAGGCTGAATAACTTGCCCATCGTAGGAGGCTACTAATAGGGCTTACAAGGCTGAATAACTTGCCCGTCATAGGAGGCTACTAATAGGGCTTACAAGGCTGAATAACTTGCGTCGTAGGAGGCTACTAATAGGGCTTACAAGGCTGAATAACTTGCCCATCGTAGGAGGCTACTAATAGGGCTTACAAGGCTGAATAACTTGCCCATCGTAGGAGAATACTAATAGGGCTTACAAGGCTGAATAACTTGCCCATCGTAGGAGGCTACTAATAGGGCATACAAGGCTGAATAACTTGCCCATCGTAGGAGGCTACTAATAGGGCTTACAAGGCTGAATAACTTGCCCATCGTAGGAGGCTACTAATAGGGCTTACAAGGCCGAATAACTTGCCCATCATAGGAGGCTACTAATAGGGCTTACAAGGCCGAATAACTTGCGTCGTAGGAGGCTACTAATAGGGCATACAAGGCTGAATAACTTGCCCATCGTAGGAGGCTACTAATAGGGCTTACAAGGCTGAATAACTTGCCCGTCATAGGAGGCTACTAATAGGGCATACAAGGCTGAATAACTTGCCCGTCATAGGAGGCTACTAATAGGGCTTACAAGGCCGAATAACTTGCGTCGTAGGAGGCTACTAATAGGGCTTACAAGGCTGAATAACTTGCCCATCATAGGAGGCTACTAATAGGGCATACAAGGCCGAATAACTTGCGTCGTAGGAGGCTACTAATAGGGCTTACAAGGCTGAATAACTTGCCCATCGTAGGAGGCTACTAATAGGGCTTACAAGGCTGAATAACTTGCCCGTCGTAGGATGCTACTAATAGGGCTTACAAGGCCGAATAACTTGCCCGTCGTAGGAGGCTACTAATAGGGCTTACAAGGCCGAATAACTTGCCCGTCGTAGGATGCTACTAATAGGGCTTACAAGGCCGAATAACTTGCCCATCATAGGAGGCTACTAATAGGGCTTACAAGGCTGAATAACTTGCCCGTCGTAGGATGCTATTAATAGGGCTTACAAGGCCGAATAACTTGCCGGTCGTAGGAGGCTACTAATAGGGCATACAAGGCTGAATAACTTGCCCGTCATAGGAGGCTACTAATAGGGCTTACAAGGCTGAATAACTTGCCCATCGTAGGAGGCTACTAATAGGGCTTACAAGGCCGAATAACTTGCGTCGTAGGAGGCTACTAATAGGGCTTACAAGGCTGAATAACTTGCGTCGTAGGAGGCTACTAATAGGGCTTACAAGGCTGAATAACTTGCCCATCGTAGGAGGCTACTAATAGGGCTTACAAGGCTGAATAACTTGCGTCGTAGGAGGCTACTAATAGGGCTTACAAGGCTGAATAACTTGCGTCGTAGGAAGCTACTAATAGGGCTTACAAGGCTGAATAACTTGCCCATCGTAGGAGGCTACTAATAGGGCTTACAAGGCTGAATAACTTGCCCGTCATAGGAGGCTACTAATAGGGCTTACAAGGATGAATAACTTGCCCGTCATAGGAGGCTACTAATAGGGCTTACAAGGCTGAATAACTTGCCCATCGTAGGAGGCTACTAATAGGGCTTACAAGGCTGAATAACTTGCCCGTCATAGGAGGCTACTAATAGGGCTTACAAGGCTGAATAACTTGCGTCGTAGGAGGCTACTAATAGGGCTTACAAGGCTGAATAACTTGCCCATCGTAGGAGGGTACTAATAGGGCTTACAAGGCTGAATAACTTGCCCATCGTAGGAGGCTACTAATAGGGCTTACAAGGCTGAATAACTTGCCCATCGTAGGAGGCTACTAATAGGGCATACAAGGCTGAATAACTTGCCCATCGTAGGAGGCTACTAATAGGGCTTACAAGGCTGAATAACTTGCCCATCGTAGGAGGCTACTAATAGGGCTTACAAGGCCGAATAACTTGCCCATCATAGGAGGCTACTAATAGGGCTTACAAGGCCGAATAACTTGCGTCGTAGGAGGCTACTAATAGGGCATACAAGGCTGAATAACTTGCCCATCGTAGGAGGCTACTAATAGGGCTTACAAGGCTGAATAACTTGCCCGTCATAGGAGGCTACTAATAGGGCATACAAGGCTGAATAACTTGCCCGTCATAGGAGGCTACTAATAGGGCTTACAAGGCCGAATAACTTGCGTCGTAGGAGGCTACTAATAGGGCTTACAAGGCTGAATAACTTGCCCATCGTAGGAGGCTACTAATAGGGCTTACAAGGCTGAATAACTTGCCCATCGTAGGAGGCTACTAATAGGGCATACAAGGCTGAATAACTTGCCCATCGTAGGAGGCTACTAATAGGGCTTACAAGGCCGAATAACTTGCGTCGTAGGAGGCTACTAATAGGGCTTACAAGGCCGAATAACTTGCCCGTCGTAGGATGCTACTAATAGGGCTTACAAGGCCGAATAACTTGCCCGTCGTAGAAGGCTACTAATAGGGCTTACAAGGCCGAATAACTTGCGTCGTAGGATGCTACTAATAGGGCTTACAAGGCTGAATAACTTGCCTCGTAGGAGGCTACTAATAGGGCTTACAAGGCTGAATAACTTGCGTCGTAGGAGGCTACTAATAGGGCTTACAAGGCCGAATAACTTGCGTCGTAGGAGGCTACTAATAGGGCTTACAAGGCCGAATAACTTGCCCGTCGTAGGATGCTACTAATAGGGCTTACAAGGCCGAATAACTTGACTGTCATAGGAGGCTACTAATAGGGCTTACAAGGCTGAATAACTTGCGTCGTAGGAGGCTACTAATAGGGCTTACAAGGCCGAATAACTTGCGTCGTAGGAGGCTACTAATAGGGCTTACAAGGCCGAATAACTTGCCCGTCGTAGGATGCTACTAATAGGGCTTACAAGGCTGAATAACTTGCCCGTCATAGGAGGCTACTAATAGGGCTTACAAGGCTGAATAACTTGCCCGTCATAGGAGGCTACTAATAGGGCTTACAAGGCTGAATAACTTGCGTCGTAGGAGGCT
Source organism: Meconema thalassinum (assembly GCA_946902985.2). Taxonomy (NCBI): domain Eukaryota; kingdom Metazoa; phylum Arthropoda; class Insecta; order Orthoptera; family Tettigoniidae; genus Meconema; species Meconema thalassinum. Next base: position 2,178,325 of record OX336392.1, on the reverse strand, counting down.
ACTAATAGGGCTTACAAGGCTGAATAACTTGCCCGTCATAGGAGGCTACTAATAGGGCTTACAAGGCTGAATAACTTGCCCGTCATAGGAGGCTACTAATAGGGCTTACAAGGCTGAATAACTTGCGTCGTAGGAGGCTACTAATAGGGCTTACAAGGCCGAATAACTTGCGTCGTAGGAGGCTACTAATAGGGCTTACAAGGCCGAATAACTTGCCCGTCGTAGGATGCTACTAATAGGGCATACAAGGCTGAATAACTTGCCCGTCATAGGAGGCTACTAATAGGGCTTACAAGGCTGAATAACTTGCGTCATAGGAGGCTACTAATAGGGCTTACAAGGCTGAATAACTTGCGTCGTAGGAGGCTACTAATAGGGCTTACAAGGCCGAATAACTTGCGTCGTAGGAGGCTACTAATAGGGCTTACAAGGCCGAATAACTTGCCCGTCGTAGGATGCTACTAATAGGGCATCCAAGGCTGAATAACTTGCCCGTCATAGGAGGCTACTAATAGGGCTTACAAGGCTGAATAACTTGCCCATCGTAGGAGGCTACTAAGAGGGCTTACAAGGCTGAATAACTTGCCCATCGTAGGAGGCTACTAATAGGGCTTACAAGGCTGAATAACTTGCCCGTCGTAGGATGCTACTAATAGGGCTTACAAGGCTGAATAACTTGCCCGTCATAGGAGGCTACTAATAGGGCTTACAAGGCTGAATAACTTGCCCGTCATAGGAGGCTACTAATAGGGCATACAAGGCTGAATAACTTGCCCATCGTAGGAGGCTACTAATAGGGCTTACAAGGCTGAATAACTTGCCCATCGTAGGAGGCTACTAATAGGGCATACAAGGCCGAATAACTTGCCCGTCATAGGAGGCTACTAATAGGGCTTACAAGGCCGAATAACTTGCGTCGTAGGAGGCTACTAATAGGGCTTACAAGGCTGAATAACTTGCCCATCGTAGGAGGCTACTAATAGGGCTTACAAGGCCGAATAACTTGCCCGTCATAGGAGGCTACTAATAGGGCATACAAGGCCGAATAACTTGCGTCGTAGGAGGCTACTAATAGGGCTTACAAGGCTGAATAACTTGCCCATCGTAGGAGGCTACTAATAGGGCTTACAAGGCCGAATAACTTGCCCGTCATAGGAGGCTACTAATAGGGCATACAAGGCTGAATAACTTGCGTCGTAGGAGGCTACTAATAGGGCTTACAAGGCTGAATAACTTGCCCATCGTAGGAGGCTACTAATAGGGCTTACAAGGCTGAATAACTTGCCCATCGTAGGAGGCTACTAATAGGGCTTACAAGGCTGAATAACTTGCGTCGTAGGAGGCTACTAATAGGGCTTACAAGGCTGAATAACTTGCCCATCGTAGGAGGCTACTAATAGGGCTTACAAGGCTGAATAACTTGCCCGTCGTAGGATGCTACTAATAGGGCTTACAAGGCCGAATAACTTGCCCGTCATAGGAGGCTACTAATAGGGCATACAAGGCTGAATAACTTGCGTCGTAGGAGGCTACTAATAGGGCTTACAAGGCCGAATAACTTGCCCATCGTAGGAGGCCACTAATAGGGCTTACAAGGCTGAATAACTTGCCCGTCGTAGGATGCTACGAATAGGGCTTACAAGGCTGAATAACTTGCCCGTCATAGGAGGCTACTAATAGGGCATACAAGGCTGAATAACTTGCCCGTCATAGGAGGCTACTAATAGGGCTTACAAGGCTGAATAACTTGCCCGTCATAGGAGGCTACTAATAGGGCATACAAGGCTGAATAACTTGCCCGTCATAGGAGGCTACTAATAGGGCTTACAAGGCTGAATAACTTGCCCGTCGTAGGAGGCTACTAATAGGGCTTACAAGGCTGAATAACTTGCATCGTAGGAGGCTACTAATAGGGCTTACAAGGCTGAATAACTTGCCCGTCATAGGAGGCTACTAATAGGGCATACAAGGCTGAATAACTTGCCCGTCATAGGAGGCTACTAATAGGGCTTACAAGGCTGAATAACTTGCCCGTCATAGGAGGCTACTAATAGGGCATACAAGGCTGAATAACTTGCCCGTCATAGGAGGCTACTAATAGGGCTTACAAGGCTGAATAACTTGCCCATCGTAGGAGGCTACTAATAGGGCATACAAGGCTGAATAACTTGCCCGTCATAGGAGGCTACTAATAGGGCATACAAGGCCGAATAACTTGTCCGTCATAGGAGGCTACTAATAGGGCTTACAAGGCCGAATAACTTGCCCGTCATAGGATGCTACTAATAGGGCATACAAGGCTGAATAACTTGCCCGTCATAGGAGGCTACTAATAGGGCATACAAGGCTGAATAACTTGCCCGTCATAGGAGGCTACTAATAGGGCTTACAAGGCCGAATAACTTGCGTCGTAGGAGGCTACTAATAGGGCTTACAAGGCTGAATAACTTGCCCGTCATAGGAGGCTACTAATAGGGCTTACAAGGCCGAATAACTTGCGTCGTAGGAGGCTACTAATAGGGCATACAAGGCTGAATAACTTGCGTCGTAGGAGGCTACTAATAGGGCATACAAGGCTGAATAACTTGCCCATCGTAGGAGGCTACTAATAGGGCTTACAAGGCCGAATAACTTGCGTCGTAGGAGGCTACTAATAGGGCTCACAAGGCTGAATAACTTGCGTCGTAGGAGGCTACTAATAGGGCTTACAAGGCTGAATAACTTGCCCATCGTAGGAGGCTACTAATAGGGCTTACAAGGCTGAATAACTTGCCCGTCATAGGAGGCTACTAATAGGGCTTACAAGGCTGAATAACTTGCCCGTCATAGGAGGCTACTAATAGGGCTTACAAGGCTGAATAACTTGCCCATCGTAGGAGGCTACTAATAGGGCTTACAAGGCTGAATAACTTGCGTCGTAGGAGGCTACTAATAGGGCTTACAAGGCTGAATAACTTGCCCGTCATAGGAGGCTACTAATAGGGCATACAAGGCTGAATAACTTGCCCGTCATAGGAGGCTACTAATAGGGCTTACAAGGCTGAATAACTTGCCCATCGTAGGAGGCTACTAATAGGGCTTACAAGGCTGAATAACTTGCGTCGTGGGAGGCTACTAATAGGGCTTACAAGGCCGAATAACTTGCGTCGTAGGAGGCTACTAATAGGGCTTACAAGGCCGAATAACTTGCGTCGTAGGAGGCTACTAATAGGGCTTACAAGGCTGAATAACTTGCGTCGTAGGAGGCTACTAATAGGGCTTACAAGGCTGAATAACTTGCCCGTCATAGGAGGCTACTAATAGGGCTTACAAGGCTGAATAACTTGCGTCGTAGGAGGCTACTAATAGGGCATACAAGGCTGAATAACTTGCGTCGTAGGAGGCTACTAATAGGGCTTACAAGGCTGAATAACTTGCGTCGTAGGAGGCTACTAATAGGGCTTACAAGGCCGAATAACTTGCCCGTCGTAGGAGGCTACTAATATGGCTTACAAGGCTGAATAACTTGCCCATCATAGGAGGCTACTAATAGGGCTTACAAGGCTGAATAACTTGCGTCGTAGGAGGCTACTAATAGGGCTTACAAGGCTGAATAACTTGCGTCGTAGGAGGCTACTAATAGGGCATACAAGGCTGAATAACTTGCGTCGTAGGAGGCTACTAATAGGGCTTACAAGGCTGAATAACTTGCCCATCGTAGGAGGCTACTAATAGGGCTTACAAGGCTGTATAACTTGCGTCGTAGGAGGCAACTAATAGGGCTTACAAGGCCGAATAACTTGCCCGTCGTAGGATGCTACTAATAGGGCTTGCAAGGCTGAATAACTTGCCCATCGTAGGAGGCTACTAATAGGGCTTACAAGGCCGAATAACTTGCGTCGTAGGAGGCTACTAATAGGGCTTACAAGGCCGAATAACTTGCGTCGTAGGAGGCTACTAATAGGGCTTACAAGGCCGAATAACTTGCCCATCGTAGGAGGCTACTAATAGGGCTTACAAGGCCGAATAACTTGCCCATCGTAGGAGGCTACTAATAGGGCTTACAAGGCTGAATAACTTGCCCATCGTAGGAGGCTAGTAATAGGGCTTACAAGGCTGAATAACTTGCGTCGTAGGAGGCTACTAATAGGGCTTACAAGGCTGAATAACTTGCCCGTTAGGAGGCTACTAATAGGGCATACAAGGCCGAATAACTTGCCCGTCGTAGGAGGCTACTAATAGGGCTTACATGGCTGAATAACTTGCGTCGTAGGAGGCTACTAATAGGGCATACAACACCGAATAACTTGCATCGTAGGAGGCTACTAATAGGGCTTATAAGGCCGAATAACTTGCATCGTAGGAGGCTACTAATAGGGCTTACAAGGCCGAATAACTTGCGTCGTAGGAGGCTACTAATAGGGCTTACAAGGCCGAATAACTTGCATCGTAGGAGGCTACTAATAGGGCATACAAGGCCGAATAACTTGCATCGTAGGAGGCTACTAATAGGGCATACAAGGCCGAATAACTTGCATCGTAGGAGGCTACTAATAGGGCTTACAAGGCCGAATAACTTGCGTCGTAGGAGGCTACTAATAGGGCATACAAGGCCGAATAACTTGCGTCGTAGGAGGCTACTAATAGGGCATACAAGGCCGAATAACTTGCATCGTAGGAGGCTACTAATAGGGCATACAAGGCCGAATAACTTGCCCGTCGTAGGAGGCTACTAATAGGGCTTACAAGGCCGAATAACTTGCCCGTCGTAGGAGGGTACTAATAGGGTTTACAAGGCCGAATAACTTGCGTCGTAGGAGGCTACTAATAGGGCTTACAAGGCCGAATAACTTGCATCGTAGGAGGCTACTAATAGGGCTTACAAGGCCGAATAACTTGCGTCGTAGGAGGGTACTAATAGGGCATACAAGGCCGAATAACTTGCGTCGTAGGAGGGTACTAATAGGGCTTACAAGGCCGAATAACTTGCGTCGTAGGAGGGTACTAATAGGGCTTACAAGGCCGAATAACTTGCGTCGTAGGAGGCTACTAATAGGGCATACAAGGCCGAATAACTTGCATCGTAGGGGGCTACTAATAGGGCATACAAGGCCGAATAACTTGCGTCGTAGGAGGCTACTAATAGGGCATACAAGGCCGAATAACTTGCATCGTAGGAGGCTACTAATAGGGCATACAAGGCCGAATAACTTGCCCGTCGTAGGAGGCAACTAATAGGGCTTACAAGGCCGAATAACTTGCCCGTCGTAGGAGGCTACTAATAGGGCTTACAAGGCCGAATAACTTGCCCGTCGTAGGAGGCTACTAATAGGGCTTACAAGGCCGAATAACTTGCCCGTCGTAGGAGGCTACTAATAGGGCTTACAAGGCCGAATAACTTGCCCATCGTAGGAGGCTACTAATAGGGCTTACAAGGCCGAATAACTTGCCCGTCGTAGGAGGCTACTAATAGGGCTTACAAGGCTGAATAACTTGCGTCGTAGGAGGCTACTAATAGGGCTTACAAGGCCGAATAACTTGCCCGTCGTAGGAGGCTACTAATAGGGCTTACAAGGCCGAATAACTTGCGTCGTAGGAGGCTACTAATAGGGCTTACAAGGCCGAATAACTTGCCCGTCGTAGGCGGCTACTAATAGGGCTTAGTAGTGGTTTTGTAGCGGTTCTGTGACCTTCACCTCCACACCCTCCACACAAGATGGCGGCGGTGCGATATCTCTCGAACTCAAGGTTGGATTTTAACAAATGAGGTGTCATTGAACTCGGGCTGACACCCCCTTTCCAATGGACAACATATTTCCACCCCAAAAATAAAACCTACCCTACTAGGGGGTGAAATGATTTTTTTAGAGAATCTCTCTTTCCAATTGCAACATGTGAGAGTTTGAATGCCGATATGGAATGCAACGTTGTTCTGCAAACCAATAATCAAAGAGGGGTATGTTAGGCCTTGAGGTGAGAGCCCCTGTTATTGTTGACGAGCCCCCTGCTGTCGGGCCCCTGTTGATGGGTTATTGTTGACAGGTCCTTGTGGACAAGTCCTTGTGGACAGGTCATTGTGGACAAGTCCTTGTGGACGAGTCCTTGTCCCTTTGGACGGGTCCCTTTGGCCTGGTTCCTACGGACTAGCCCATAAATTTATTTAAATTATGTCAAAGGGACTAACTACATTTGTGTGTGTTGAATTGACGTTGTTCACTAATCCCCCACTACTATAATAGGATAACGATATGAAAGGAAAGTGACGAAATACATGTGAACATACAAGGGATCTAACTTGGTGGATGGATGTGTTCTAACGAGTCATTTGTACTTGAAAGAGAATAATACATGTTCTTAAGATGTTAAAACTGAGGAGATGGCACGTGCAGTAAGACGTCTTGTTACTTCCTGTGTCATATTACAGACATGACAGAGAGCGCGCAGATCTGTTGCTATGACTAACACTGCAGTAATTTGAAACCGCAAGTGTTCATTAAGACAATGGATGATGATCATGCAAAGTTAGCAGTTATTGGATATTACACAGGTGTTCCTTCCGGTGTCATGTTGCTGACATACCAGAGAGCGCACACTGCTGTTGCTATGACTGACGCTGCAGTAATTTGAAACCCCATATGTTGATTAAGACAATGGGTGATGATCATGCAAAGTCAGCAGTCATTGAATACCACACAGGTCAGTGGCGGCTCGTAGATCAAATATCAGGTGAAGAGCCAAACTCCTAATTTCATCAGTGCATGATGTTTGAGTTTGTGAATATTGACATCCTTTTCCTATTTTAATGCTAAAATATCTACTAAAAGCCTAGTACTTAAAACCAAACCAAACATAAGTTATCGCACTAAAAAGTCAAACTCGCTTATTTGTATAGCTTAAATGAATCCTCCGTTCTCTAAGGTTGGCAATCTTATCTATGATGTCCTCATAGAAGGTCTTCAATCAATTTCAACTACAATTCACGATTTATGGAGATAGCCAATGATGTAATTCTGGAGTCAGATATTGTGTTACATGCAAAAGTATTGATCTTTTCAAACAAGAGAAACTGCGTTGTACTGATGTACTTGTAGAAGGTATTGCTAGTACCCAATTGAGTCGCCACGTACTCTTACACGATGAAAAAGTCTATTTTTGTGGCATCACTTTACTAAGTATTTTCTGGATTTATGCTAAAAGTACAGCTATGATTCTTGTCACATATAAGAAGCGGTATATTCTGAGCTGTTTATGACCATGTAGTGCTACTTTGCTTTTATAGGATGTGTGAAATGAATACAAATTTGGACAGATACATTTTCAAAAAAATGTTGTATAATTTGCTTCAGGTACACATTTCTCAGTTGTTTTTCAATCAAATATTCTCAAATTCTGTTCACACACTTGGAATGGATCATGGCAGATGAGTACCGGTAACCACTTTGTTTCATTCTTATTGGGACAGAATGCAAGAAAAAAGAATCCGAACTCTTTCTTTTTAAATGTATTCAAAAATATGTATTAATTTTTCTCTTCCCAATCCATGCCTACTATGTTTTGGAAGTGCAAATAGGTTAATATTCAAGTACTCCATTAGGCAAGTTAATGTAAAAAAATTAGCCCTCTATCTTAAATGGTTTCCTTGTTATTGGTACCTAAACATGGAAAATGAGTATTAACGGAAAACAGCTGGCAAAGTTAAAAGTGAATTATTCAGAGCATGCGACGCTAATTTTAAAAAAATGAATTTAAGGTAGTTGTAGACATAAAAAAAAACACAAACTATATATATTTGGATTCAGAAAAGAATGAAGAATTTTATGGCGCCAAAATCAAAAAAACGATATTTTCATCATGCAAGAGTACGTCGTGTCCTTAAGCAAAAGTTTGTAAGTCTCTTCTATTCACGGAGTTCTTGATGTATTTCTCCCGACTATTTTTACGTTGTAGGATTCATGAGCATAAAAGAGTGACAGTTCATTTCTTAAATGTGGGGTAGGCCTATTGTTGATTATGTTTGTTATACAGCTCAAATTTGTCGGAATCTATAAGACTTATTTAAGAATTGTAATTTATCACAGCCATGCGTTAGCATAGAAAAAAGCGGAACATTATTAAGAAAAAAATGAAAATTCACAGCCTGCTTCTAGTCTCCGATTGGGTCATGAATGGAATGAATGAAGCCCCCCCCCCCCATCTAGCAGCGAGGATATGAACTGTGCCGGCTGCCGAGGCCTGACGCACTCCTCTGGGGCAATGATGAAATGAATGACAGATGAAATGAAATGATAGTGGAGAGTGTTGCTGGAATTAAATTTTTGACAGGGAAAACCGGAGTACCCGGAGAAAAACCTGTCTGCCTCCGTTTTGTCCAGCACAGATCTCACATGGAGTGACCGGGATTCGAACCACGGACCCAGCGGTGAGAGGCCGGCGTGCTGCCGCCTAAGCCACGGAGGCTCTAACATTATTAAGTCGGTCCTTAATATGATCTCTGATGTACTCTGATGTTGCATCAGTTATTTCCAGAGAACACCCTTTGAATTTTATTTTAATAATTTTGAGGTTCTAAGGACTTTTTAGATGTCCGTATCTTCAATAATTCCTTAAAGCGCACACGGTTTAAAGAGGTCTTGTCATGTCCTCTAGAAGACGATGATGATGATGATAATTGTTGCTTTAAGAGGCCTAACATCTAGGTTATCGGCCCTCCTCTCTAGAAGAGAGTTCCTGTAAACTTAAGTATAGAACAACTCTAATCACAAGTCCCAGGATCTGCCTATTTAAAGTCACATTCACATTACATTTAAGTGCACTTAGTCTTGCATTTTCCCGTAAAGTGCCAGATATCGTGCTTGTGTGCGTGTTCTAAGTGGTAACTGGTTCTTTAAATGTTGCTCACTGTCTTTGTGTTTGTCCAACCCGCGCGTAATGTTTTGGAAATTTGTTACTGTTCCTGTATAGTAAGCAAGGCCAACAGAACAGTTCTATAACTACTGCACAACTATGTGAACTGTTCGAACCAAGATCCCTTGCGATGAAGGCTATAGGACTTTCCGGTTTTATTTCTTTAGTGCACAGTTCTATTAATTTCTTTGGCCACCCACAAATTAATAAATTAATTAATAAATCCCTTTTTGTCTTCATCTTTCCACCTACTGAAGGGAATTTCTAATAAAATTAGTAAGTGTCTTTCACTGCAAACATTATACACTAAAAGCCATCAACCTTCATCAACAACAGGGTAGATAACGTTATAAATACATACTATTCATTGGGAAAGTAAATAAAAGCCTCAATATAAAAGAAAAAGAAGCCTGTTGCAATGTAAACTTTCATCAACTGAACTAGACGATATTGTCTTGCCGACACAGGAACATCTTCACTCGTCTGTCTAACGGCAGGTAATGACGTCACAACTGACGTCAGGTTACCATGGCAACGAGACGATGTAGCTGACATAAACAAGACACTTCGTCTCCTGCTTCCTTCCAAGTTACGGCAGTACAATCTAGCGACAGGGAGCACAACTGCTACAAGGACGTCATGCACCTTGCTTGCGCACCATCTAGCGACGGAGTGTAGAAATAACAGTACACTAAGTGAAAAAGTAGCCCAAGACAATGACAACATTTTTATTTAAATAAGAAAAAATAATGTTTATTTTATTTAAGAGATGGTATGTGAAGAGGCTCTTCACTCTCTTCACCTGAATAGCCGCTACTGACACAGGTGTTCCTAGTGTACTTTGGACTCTCAACTGTATTGGGAAAGGAATTGCAATGATATGCAAAAAACTGCTGACACGAGCGATGAGAGTTTATATAAGAGGGGTGTCATATATCTCCCTACTGTCAGTCTTTATTACTCGCTTTGAGTGAACAGTGCTCTATTACTGCTCAAGAGTTGTAAAAAAAGCCGTTTTGGTAGAAAATCATTAAATTATTTTGCAAGGTAAGTACTTATTATTAATGGATTGTAGTCTTTTATTACTAATTGATGTTGAAGTTATTGATTGGAATGTATTTATTGATTGATTGATTTGTTTGCAGATAATTGGGTACCTGTAGGTTACCAGATTCCTACAATCTGTTCATTCAGTGACAGCAGTTGATAAATTATAAAAAGGTCCCTCTAATAACTTTTAAACAGTTAGAGTGATATTTTCCAATGTTCACCACTACATGTCAGTGAAAATGGTATATTTGGCAGTCAAAAGTTGGAACTACTTGACCATGGTGTGTAAAGCTAATTTTGTAGGTTAGATTTTGATTACCGCTCTATTAAGTCTGAATGTTCATTGCTAGGTGTCAGTGTCAGAGGGAATATTTAAAGACTTAACCTCAGTTCACCTAACATAACCTAACTTAACCTTATCATGTGACATGTTTTACAATTTTAAACTTGTTTTAAGACTGGCTATGACGTCACACTTAGCTCACTTAACTGGCGACCGCTGGTTTCTATCACGTGACATGTTCTACAAGTTTAGACTTGTTTTAAGACTGGCTATGACGCCACACTTAGCTCACTTAACTGGCGACCGCTGGTTTCTATCACGTGACATGTTCTACAAGTTTAGACTTGTTTTAAGACTGGCTATGACGTCACACTTATCTCACTTAACTGGCGACCGCTGGTTTCTATCACGTGACATGTTCTACAAGTTTAGACTTGTTTTAAGACTGGCTATGACGTCACACTTAGCTCACTTAACTGGCGATCGCTGGTTTCTATCACGTGACATGTTCTACAAGTTTAGACTTGTTTTAAGACTGGCTATGACGTCACACTTAGCTCACTTAACTGGCGATCGCTGGTTTCTATCACGTGACATGTTCTACAAGTTTAGACTTGTTTTAAGACTGGCTATGACGCCACACTTAGCTCACTTAACTGGCGACCGCTGGTTTCTACCACTCTATCAAGTTCTAATGTTCACTGCTAGGTGTCAGTGACAGTGGTATATAGTAACCCCCAGTTAGAACTACATAAAGTTAGACTTGCTAGGAGTTCACAGATGATTGATTTAAATACCCTGCTATAACCATTGACTGGAATATAATTAAACTATTTATATTGTACTTTTTGTTTTATTTTTTATTAACATTGATGATTTCTTTCTTTTATAGGTAATTTCGAAAGTGATCATAATGTTCAAGTGTGGTGACTGTAAGAAACAGTTCTCAAGACCTGACAACCTTCAACGTCATGCAAGTACAAAACATAATCAGAAAATGTTTGTGTGCAGTCATTGTGCTACAACATTTAACAGACAAGATAGTCTTACACAACATGTAAATTTAATGCATGTCAGTTCAGCACCATTTTCGTGTTCAGTTTGTGAACTTGGTTTTTCTGCTGTAAAGCGATATCAATTCCACATGGTTGAAGTGCATGGAGAACAACAGGAATTGAAATCTGTAAAACCATCAACTAGCACGGAACCTTTAAATGAATGTGATGCTCAAAAGCGTAAACGTTCTCAAGATTGTGAAAATAGTTGTGCAACAAAAAGAAAAAAGAATGGTGAACCTTCAATAACACATTGTGATGTATGTAATATTGATATACCTTCTTCAATCATTCATGGACATTTACGCAGTATTCAACATAAAAATAACGCTTGCCATGAAAGAAATTCTGGAAATATTCAACAAATTGGTAGTGCATTTAAAAGTCGAATTGCCAGTTATAGACTTCATAGTGAAGAAAAAACTCAAAGTATTGAATCATTTTTAAAAAATGTTCAACCTACTGTGTTTGGCTTAGTAGAAAATGTTTTATTAGAGCATAAAACAATTAAAATGAATTTTGAACTTTTTGGCCTCTATGTAAAAACTGGGAGCGAAGGTGAAATTACGGATATCAAATCCTTTAATACAAAAAACATAATTGTTAGCGAATCAACTAATATTAGTGATATATATCAAAATATTTCAAGTGCTATCATTGTGAAGAGTTCCAGGAAAGGGAGTCAGGCTGGGCGTTGGTTGAAGTACTTTATTTAGAAACCAACATGAATAAATACAACCCCCTTCGAGCATCATCATATATTGATTTGCCAGGATGGATCAAACGAAAGAAAGCTGTAGTGAACGTTTGGAATAGTGATCAAGCATGTTTTGCGTGGGCTGTAACCTCAGCTCTCTATTCAGCAGTGGGGCATATGGATAGAACATCATCATATCCTCACTATTCTTCAGTGTTAGATTTAAAAGAAATAGAATTTCCTATGGCGATAAAAGACATTCACTGTTTTGAAGAGCTGAACAATGTAAGTATTAATGTTTATAGAATTGAAAATAAGAGTATAGTTGGTCCTCTATATTATACACAGGAAAAAAAGGATGCTCATGTAAATTTACTATACATAACCGAAGGTGAAAATGCTCACTATTGTTGGATAAAACATTTATGTAGACTTGTTGGTAGTCAACTATCAAAATACGAAGGTAAGAAGTGGTTGTGTGAAGGCTGTTTGCTCTATTTTACAAAAGAGGATCAACTAACTCAACATCAAAAATGGGGGTGTAATCATGTTCGTACGGTATTACCGACTCCTAAAAATAACATTCTAAAATTTAAGGATTATGAGAAACAGCTTCGAGTACCATTTGTTATATATGCTGACTTCCGAGGCTTTGCTAAAACCATTTAATACATGTTCATCGAATCCAGCCCAACCTTTCACCAACACTACTCACATTCATGAACCTTTTAGCTTTGCATATTATATTAAATGTAGTTATGATGACTCTTTAAATAAGTTTGAGCTCTATAGAGGACCTGATGCACCTAAAGTTTTTATGGAAAGGCTTGAGAAAGATGCCATCCGTATATCCTCTATTTTAAATACGATCATTCCAATGGAACCACTAACTTTATTAGAGCAAATGAATTTTGAAACTGAAACTAATTGTTTTATATGTGGTGAATGTTTATATACAGACAGGGTTCGCGATCATGACCATTTAACAGGAAAATATCGTGGTGCGGCTCACCAAGAATGTAATTTAAATTATAGAGTAAGTAAATTCATTCCGGTCATTCTACACAATGGTAGCAAATACGATAACCACTTTATTGTTAAAGAATTTGGAGCTTCAGATGTGAAAATTCATGTTATTGCAAATAATAAGGAACAATACATATCGTTCACAAAATACATCAAAACTAGCAATAAAAAAACATTAAACTGCGATTTTTAGATTCATTCCGCTTTATGTCGAGTAGTCTTGATAAGCTGGCTAGCAATTTAAAATCAGATCAGTTTCATGAAATTCAACGTGTCTTTCCTAAAGGATTTTAATTTGATTCGTCAAAAGGGTATATTCCCTTATGAATATATTAACTGTGTGGAACGTCTTGAGGAGTGTTGTTTACCACCGAAAAATGCATTTTACAGTTCCTTAAACACAAGTCATATCAGTGATCAGGAATATTTACATGCACAACGTGTATGGGCACAGTTCCACATTCAAACTTTAGGAGAATTTTCAGACATATATTTGAAGACAGATGTGTTGTTATTAGCAGATGTTTTTGAAAATTTTCGGAATGTTTGTATGAAAACTTATGACCTTGATCCTTGTCAGTATTTCACAGCTCCTGGGTTAAGTTTCAGTTCAATGTTGAAAAAAACGAAAGTAAATTTAGAATTAATGACTGATATAGACATGATCAATTTTATAAAATCATAAATTCGAGGTGGATTAAGTCAATGTAGTGGACGGTACTCTAAAGCGAATAATAAATACATGCCTAGCTACAACCCTTGTGAAGAGTCAAAGTATATTGTCTACCTCGATGCAAATAACCAATATGGTTGGGCTATGAGTCAATATCTACCACTGAAAGATTTTCGCTGGCTGACACAACCTGAAATTGATGTCTTACATGTTGACACTCTTAATGATAACGATGATAAAGGATATATTTTAGAGGTAAATCTTGAGTACCCTAAAGAGTTACATGATGATCATAATGATTTACCATTTTGTCCTGAGAATATGAAATCTCCATACATCACATCACGAACAAAAATGTTAATTGCTAATGTAAATGATAAATGTAAATATGTAATACATTATCAAAACTTGAAACAGTGTCTACAGCATGGATTGAAATTAACTAAAATTCATCGCGTATTGCAATTTCATCAGTCAGCATGGCTCAAACCGTATATTGATCTAAACAATAATTTAAGAACGCAGTCAACAAACGCGTTTGAAAAAGATTTTTATAAACTCATGAATAATAGTGTTTTTGGAAAGACTATGGAGAATGTTGATAAACGAGTTGATGTAAAGCTGATAACAAATTGGGAGAATGATGGTAAAAGGTATGGTGCGAGCAACTTAATAAGCAAGCCTAACTTTCATAGCTGTTCAATTATTCATGAGGATTTAGTTGTAATACAAATGAATCGTCTTAAAGTAACTTACAACAAACCCATATATGTGGGTTACACCATTCTGGAATTGTCAAAAACACTTATGTATGAATTTCACTATGATTATGTAAAGAAAAACTATCTTGATAATGCTAAATTACTCTACACAGACACAGATTCTTTTATTTATGAGTTTAAAACTGATGCTTTTTATGAGGATATCAAAACTGAGCTAAATAGGTTTGATACAAGTGACTACCCCGAGGATAATATTTACCATTTGCCTCTAGTGAACAAAAAGGTTCTTGGGAAATTTAAGGATGAATGTGCTGGTGTTATTATAGACACCTTTGTAGGCACAAAATCTAAATCATACAGCTATATGACAATTGATGTAGTAGTAAAAAAATTAAAAGGAGTGAAAAAGAATGTTGTTAGTAAAGAGTTAGATATAAGTGATTATAAAAACTGTATAGTTAGTAACCCACCTGTATTATATAAGAAAATGTGTGTATTTAGAAGTAAAAATCATCAGCTACATACCAATTTGTTGAACAAAGTTGCTTTAAGTAATGAAGACAACAAACGATTCATTATACCCAACACATTTAATACTCTTGCTTGGGAAAACAGTCGTATTGACGACTATTATTTTACTTAAGTCTAATGATCACTATATTGTAATATATGTAGTGTGTTTTATATTGTAATATTTTTTGTAACAAACTGTAAGTAGAATGTATAATGTTAGGCTACAGTAGTTTAGTAAAAATAAGATAAGTAATACATTTTAGTGTAAAGTGTTTGCTTTTGTATATTACGAAAAAGATTTTAAAAAATTTACTGAATGTGTTAACTAAACAAGGGGAATGTAAAAAATGTAAAGTGGAAATTGTAAATATTCATGTGTGAAAAAATGAAAATGAAGAAATGACTATCACCATTTTTAGAATTAAAAGACATTGTGATCTGGTAAACCTTGTTTTTATTTCACAACAACAAAAATGTACAGAATGTTTAAACTAAACAAGGGGAATGTAAAAAAATGTAAAGAGGAAATTGTAAATATTCATGTGTGAAAAAAATGAAATGGCTATCACCATTTTTAAAATAAAAGACATTGTGATCTTGTAAACCTTGTTTTTATTTCACAACAAATAGAGCTTTACAAAAATAGAATACAAAGAAATACCAATTCCTCAATCCTTTTCTATGTCCATGTCCACTCTTTATTAACTTTCCTTTTATAACACTAATCACAATGACGACTGCCAACCTCTCTCCCACTGAGACATCACAGAATGTCAAAAGTTGTTTAGCTTTTCAACGATACTTTATCCGCTACACGTCTTAATGCAGAATGACTGTGGTGATAAGAAAGATGCATGCTTGATCCAAAGGATTAATAGGTATATCACTATGCTGCAAAGGTTCTTCAAGACAAGTTCCAGGACTACACAAATAATAACCAGGTAGGTAGATTTCGAAAGTCAAGTATTGAATTACTTTGTTAATGACGCCATTGCCAGTACAGGTCTGGCATATCCTTTTCCATCGATGGTAAAAAGGTTTGATCTTCCTCCTCCTCTGTGGATGATGATTGTTGTTGTTGCTTTTTTTCTTCATTACTCCCGTCGTATGAGGAAACAAAGTCTTTACACTGACTTTTATGACCATGATACAGTTTGACTAGCTGACAAGTAGCACACTGTCGCATAGAGGGTATTTTTGCCATAGTCACTTGCTTATGGTGATCATAATCCGTACATGGTTGCAATTCACTTAACACAGGGTCTTGAGTCCATGATTTTGGTACATGTTGCCAGATTTCTTTCACTGCATTTGCTGCGACATAATAAATGAATGATTTTGGAAGAGCCAATAATTCTTCTTTAGTAAAACTGTCTAGTTTCTTTTTACACACAAAGAACTATCCAATCGCTTTATCGGTAGCATCCCCTTTCTCCATGGTATCACGTTGATGTTTACACGTCGCTTGTAGAAATCTCACTGGTGTCATCCACAGGTAAACCTTTAGTTTTAATTTTATTTAACAACTCCCAGCAGGCATTGGTGGATAGCCAATGAAACAATTGCCACACCTGTGCCAAGGCTTTATGGGTAATGTCACAGGGGCAGCGATCCATGAGTGTTTGCAGAGATGGACAGCCCATGTCCATTAAATCGATACATTGACAGTAAGACGTTAAAAATGGTTGTAGCCATTGACGTTTTTCACTACCTTTCACAAATATTATATGGGCAGAAGACAAGTGGGCTTTCATGACCATGTCCTGGTGCTTATATGAAATGGTTCCTTGCTTCCAGTCTAGTTGTATGAGTTTCAATCCACTGGGTTAGTTTACGGTCTTTATCACACAACAAATCAAACGCATAAGGTGGTTTAAACACCAAATGAGTAGCTTGTGATATCCAAAAAGTGGAACAATCGATGATGGTCACTTCTTTAAATATAAATTTGTTATCTCCAATTTTAAACCCTTGACAGTCGACAATCAGTGTACGCAACATGTTCACTCTTGTCTGGATCAAGTCCAACTGACCACAGACTGACAATTGTTCAGTAAGGTGTACCCATGTCATTTACTTACATTACATTCTAGTAAAAGAAAAGAAAAACATCGAGTAGTCACTATAGAGGTTAGGATATGACAGGGGGGCATAAGAAATAATAATATAACAACAACAACCAATTTTTTTTTTTATTTCATTATTTTATTAGCATAACAAGTTTTACATTCTTTTTTCATTCTAGGATAGAGGCGGTACCATCTCATACAACAAAAATGTCTTTTGTGTTTATACTGTCCATAACACCGATGATATTCTAATGTCTCTAAACTGGATGTTTTTAACTGTGAGCTGCTCACTGAAGCACTGCCGGCACCATAAAGTCCACACGTATCATAACTTTTTTCATCACTCAGAGGCATGAGTGAGGGGTAACTTGAATGACAGGGTATATTACCCACCTCCATTCTGCACAGGTAGGGGCAGGCAGGTGACCAGCGCTGATGTTCCTGCATGGGTTCATCGCTCTCTTGCCATTGGTCTAAGATGATGGGACTAAACACACATTTCACTTCATCTCTTCTTTTTAAATAGTAGAATCCAGCGGCTGCTAAGGCTTGAGGGTTTATAAAAGGCACCGGCCACGTCGCAAAGGTCTTGAAACGTTGTTCCTCAGATTTTAAATTCATGGATGTAACTTCTCTTGAGGCTTGAAAGCAAGACATGACTGAGTGGTTTGATGTGTGTTGACCTGCTATTTATACACTTGTCACTTGGTTGGACAGTGGATAATAGTTGACTTGTTTGTGATGAATAATCAAACAGTAGGCCGTGGTATTGGCTGGAACATTGTCATGCGTTTCAAAATCTAGTCGAATGTCAATATTGGATGGTTTGACATACTCTTCCAAGTAGGAACAGTCAAAGACAATCAGTGGCGCCCTTGTCTTAAAAGCTTGGGGTGACAACATTGGACAATTCTCTTTTTGATAATACGACCATCTAAATTTAGAAAACAAGTCGTACAGGGGGGCAAACTTATTTTTTGAAAAATCTAAATCCAGCCCTTCATAGGGAAACACAGCACCGTTGAGGAAAAGACGTGCATTTCTCAATTGCAGGTGATCAAATTGCGTGACATCTTTGGTTTGTTGATACTTGCGATTCGTTTGAAAACCCACAATCATGTAGCGAGGTCTCTCTGTATAGCGGGCTGTTTTTATAGACCAACCGTGTGTGTTGGTGGTGGGCAATAATGGGTACTCATGGAGTGCCCAGCTTCTAAATTCCATGGGTAGAGGTATATCTCTCTTTACCATTTTGAGGATGTCCAGTTTTTTGCTATCGTTAAGGGTCACATGAGGCACTTTCCATAGCAAGCGTTGTAGTTGAATTTTTGAATCAATGGGGGCATTGTCGACTCCCTTGAGTGCATTATCATCACTCCTGTCTCTCACCAGATAAAGCACTTGCCTTGCGTTGACCACAATGCGCTGGTGATCTTCAGCAAAGCCTAAAATCAGTTTAAGAGGTAAATATCCAGTGAAGGTGCCATCGGTGTGTACCATCCAGTCATTGGTCGAGTCAGGGCACCAACCCGCCATGCAAAGTGTTTTAGCTTCTTCCTCACTATAAGAGGGATATAGTTTCATGACACTGGAAATACCCACATTTCGAGTGCTATCCACCACGATATCGTTAATGACATAAGGTACTTCAGAAAACAGGAAGGCGAAAGCATGGTTGGCTAACTTGGATGTAGTGGGTGTAGAACCATCGGCTTTGGTGAGTCGACCTTCAATCTGAATAACACTTTCATGCGGTAGAGTGTAAATATCTTGGTTGTTGATAACAAATTGAATTTCATCATTGTTATTGAGTCCAGGTGTTTGAGCTTGATAAGAATGCAGATCAATTCTTACCACTCCTGGTTGCTCCTCGATGTGGTTCGCTACCTCTAGAATAGAATTCATCGCGGGGGTTAATGTGGTAACCCAAATGCTGTAAAATCTGCTTGTTCTGAGATGTTAACGTGTATTCACGTGGTAAACAACTAACACCATTCCTAGACGGTGCTGTTGCTTTATATACAAACTTCATAGTGGTTTTAGTACCAACTTGTAAGTCACTGGTGTGGTAGAATCTAGATCAATGAGTTGTTGCTCTCTATTGATCAGTCTTAATGTTATATTACTAATACCATCGACAGCCACAGAATGAAAAAGCACCACTGGAGGGTTTTCACGAATAATATAGCCATTGGGCGATGTTACAATAAAGTCATAAAGCGAATGCGACGGTTCTTGATTGGTGTACACTTGACTAATAATATTACACGTCACCGACACATGATGGTCCTCAATGAATTTCACTTCATCGTCTGATTCATGTTTTTTGTTGGGCTCTAACACACGTGGTTTAAATCCTAGTAATGGACCAATGGAATCAGGGTGAGTTTTAAAGTCAATTTTGAATGTAGAAAAAATACTGCAGCGATGAGTGTTGGTATTTCCTACAAGTTCAAACTTGCGCGTTCCATCGAGAAATGACTTTAAACCATATTCATTGATCAACACCACATAAATGTGTTCATAAATGTCATCTATCGTGTATCCACCAGAGTTCAGGGTGAGCACAGAATCATCATAGTAAAACTTGTTGTTCACATTTTCACGAATGTTGTATATTCGATTGTACGTTTCAAGAGAAACAAGTCCTAAACCATAAGGTTTTTCACTCAATTCGATAGGTGGGTAAAAGTCTAGACTCACTTCAGGTCCACGTCCATGCAGTGTAAACGTCTTACTTTTCACCGACATACTGTTGACGTTTTTGCTTATGTTGCGTCTTATATAAAAAAAATTAAACACAAACGTCCACACTGTTGGCTGTTAAACGTTTGCTCACGTTTCACATTATAATATATCTTGATCCTGTTT
Organism: Meconema thalassinum; assembly: GCA_946902985.2. Classification (NCBI taxonomy): domain Eukaryota; kingdom Metazoa; phylum Arthropoda; class Insecta; order Orthoptera; family Tettigoniidae; genus Meconema; species Meconema thalassinum. Next base: position 2,158,483 of record OX336392.1, on the reverse strand, counting down.
CCAAAATAGGCCACTAGTTCCATGGGCGGGGGCAAATTCCCAAAACTGTCAAAGTACCATACAGTAGATCCCTCTTTGACATAAGCTACATAATGTGTTCCAGGTCCTCGGTGATCATCCAAATTGACAACAGCACATTCATGTTTCCCGGGTTGTGAGGGTAATTGGTTTCGCATAAACACACCTCGAAAATGAGAAAGCTTTAGTTGTTTAGCATAGCTTTCCACTTGCTGATGCGTCAGGGCATGTCTTGCTATGGCTGAGGTTAAAGATGTTTTTTTTTATTTCGAAAAGGTGAAATTCCAAATCCTTGTTGATAAAAGGCTGGCTTCAAATTGACATTTCTAGCCCCCATAGCAATGGCCTCCATTGTTTCATTGTGTCGCTGACTTTCATTGAGTTGTTGCTTGCCCTGTTGCACGGCTTGAATGGTTTTTGCCACTGCACTGGCGCCGCCTAAAAGTGAACCTAGAGCAGCCAGACCAGCGAATAATGCAGGTAAAAATCCCGCTCGTTTGGGGACGGGGATCACTCGCCCTTGTTTTGAACCCTGTCGCTGACGTTTTGGAATAACATGTCTCTGTGCTACTCGAAGAGCTTTCCTTATGGTCAACACATTATTTTTTCTTTTTTTCTTTCGTAAGGGCTTGTCCACGAATGTCATAAGCCCAGGCTTTGCCAAGGACAGGCTCATATTTTTTGTCTTTCTCACCACATATCTTTGTTTCACCATGATGATGATGATGACCAACAACCTTTCACAAGAAAGTTTAAGTCACAACTAACATTAGATTGTTATTTCATGGCTGTATATTCCAATTCTACATAAAGTGGGAAATCATTTATGGTTATTCCAGCTTGCTTTTCATTCCATGTCAACAGGAGATGAAAGGATAATTCGTCTCCTGCATTGACCATTTCATGGTTATGGACCAACATCCTATGACCATTTATCTCTATTTGTAAATGGTTCTCATCAGGTATGGCATATTTGATGTGAATGGTTCCATTATAGTGTAGTCGATAGTGGCTTAAACCTGAAGCAAGCACATAGGTCAAGTGCTGGTCATGAACTAGCGGTATATGGTTTCTCTCATTCACAGGTTTAAATTTGTCAGATGCACTAAAAATACAGATGGGATAAATTTATAAAGCCTTTTCATTTCATAGGTCACGTATCGCTTGGTACAGACATCATCATCTTCTTGTGGGTCTTCCACGTGAATAATGCGGTGATGATTAGCGCTATAGCCATCCACCGTAAGCTGAGGCACTTTATCATAAAACTCATACACCTTGTTATCCACATACTTTTTTGTAGTAACGTCTGTAGACACTTGAGGATGTTTTACATGAGTTAACCGCTTTCCTTTAAAGTCATAATCTCCTTGTTTTGTGCGTGGCACTACTGACCTATCCACATAGTGTTTATTAGCAGGATCTGATTCTTGTTTAGGATCATGTATGGGAACAGACCTAGCTTTGACCATCAACGCACGTCCAAAGACATCCATCGTCAACCTGTAGTACGAGTCTACTGTTTCTATGACGAGGCTCGGTGCGATGTATATAGACAGCCTGCTAGCCTCTCTAAGCCTTAGTTGAAATGAAGCTAATTAAGCAGCAAGAGTCATTCCCCGTGAGGGACATGGTTTCCCATCTCTGCCCCACATCACGTGAACAACGCCATGGTTCACTGTTTCCATCTTCCATTCGCTGCATCATTGTGGGACCTTCCGGCTGTGGAAAGACCAATCTTTTGCTGACACTTATTACAGCGCCCAATGGTCTGTGTTTTCAAAATATTTATATTTTCGCAAAATTTCTCTACCAACCCCTCTACGTGTTTCTGGATCAAGTCATGTCTGGATTAAAAAATCAGAATATGGGGTATTTTACATTTTCCACGCAAGAAAATGTTATTTCACCGGATGAGGTAAAGCCTGATTCACTCATGATTTTCGATGATGTATCCACTGAACGACAAGGTATCATTCAAAGCTATTTCATCATGGGTCGACACAAACATATCGATTGCTTCTATCTTGGACAAACGTATTCTAAAATGTCCAAACAGTTGATTCGTGACAATGCCAATGTCATTGTTTTATTTCGCCAGGACGAGAGGAACAGTCGTTACATTTATAATGAACATGTGAATCCGGATATGACCTTTCAAATGTTTACAGAATTGTGTGGCAAGTGCTGGAACACACAACGTCATGCCTGTTTAGTGATTGACAAACAAAGTGAACTCAACCAAGGGCGGTATCGCTTAGGGTTTGATCATATTATTGCTATTTAAGGCACTGTATCATTCCCTCTCAAGTCATTTGTCACGACATCATGGCGTTAGCAGAGAGTCAATTGAAAAAGCATATTATTAGAGCAAAAAATACTATTCGCCAAAAGTTTCGTCAATTGAAACGATCGCGTGCGGATCATGCTTTGTTTATTCAACAACATTTAGCACCTCCGCTAAAAGCTATGATGAAACCCTCTTTCAAGCCATCTGAAACGCTACCTACCGTTTCACAAGCCAGTCAGACGCACCACGAGGACTCTGAGGAAGAGAAAGAGGAAGATGAAGAGGAACAGGAAGATTTAACTAGTGTTAGCGAAGTTGAGGATAATGAGGAACAAGTGTTTACGCCTCAAAAAAAAGGCATCACCCCTTGCAGAGTTTTTAAGAAAAAGGAAATCCTTGGCCATGGTCGAAACCCCTTGCCCTTCCAGATCGTCTCCATTTTCACAACTCTTGGCCACCCCTCAACATAAAGCTCAACTGAAAAACATTTTAATAAAATATTATGGATCAACACTGGAACCCTATTTCACCAATCTATTTGTTGGAAACACAGATACCACATATGGCGTTCGCTATGAGAATGATAGTTTTAAAATTGGTGATTCATCGATTAAATTTAGTCGTACTAAAGCTGTCATTAAAAAGATCAACTATAAATTAACACCAGGACTGTTAAAGCTACTATTCTCTCGGACTCCCTCATCTCAAGATTATACGTCGGAGGACCTTAGTAAATATAAATCCATTTTATTGGATACCCATGCTCACAAAAGACAGTATGATCCCACTCAACAAGTGAATGCTAATATATCCCAAAAATATAAAACCATAATTGCAAAAATGTTCCCCACTAGTCAAAGTGGTCGTCGTAAAGTGTCCGCTTCAGGGGTGACATTTAAACCATTAAAACCCCTTGTGGATGTTACCTACTGGCACAATCCAAATAAACTCGTCCAGCGACTACAGCTGTTGCATGCTTCACGTCAAGCCGGCCATACTGGTCACGATTGGGAAATTCAAGAAATTGAGGAAGAACTTCGAAATGCCAAAATTATTGTTTAAGCCCTCACCCATTACAATGGGTATTGCTCACGAGTTGCATCGTCCAGCTAGACGTCACTATCAGCGACTCAAGGTGATTTCACAGGGTGTGGATGAACTTTGGCAAGCAGACTTGGTTGAAATGATTCCCTATGCTAACGTTAACGATGGTGTACGCTATATGTTGACGGTCATTGATGTTTATTCTAAAATGGTGTTTGTTGAACCTGTGCGTCACAAGTCTAGTCCACTAGTCACCAAAGCCTTTCAACATATTATTCAACAATCTAAACGTCAACCTCAGCTGCTATAAACCGACCAGGGAAAAGAATTTTTCAACAAGGATTTCTCCAGTTTTCTCAAATCGAAGGATATTCACCATTACACCACGTACAGCAATCTCAAAGCCAGCGTGGTCGAGCGGTTCAACCGAACATTGAAAACCCATATGTGGAAAGCGTTTACCGCTCAGGGCACTTATCGCTGGTTGGACTTGTTACCTGAGTTAGTGTCACGTTACGACACCAAACACAGAACCATTGGGACCAAGCCACGACTTGTAACTAAAAATATTCCACAACTGGATAAACTGTTTAACCCCATAAAAACAGCAGACCCTAAACGTCATCGCCTTAACATTGGGGACCATGTTCGTGTGAGCAAATTCAAGTCCGTCTTCGACAAGGGCTACACACCAAATTGGGGGACTGAACTATTTCGAATTCGTCAAGTCAACCTGAACAGTCCAGTCACCTATTTACTCGAGGACCTCAACCATCAACCCATAAAAGGCAGGTTTTATCTTCAAGAAATTCAAAAGACAGCGTTTCCTAAACATTACCTTGTGGAAAAAGTATTGAAACAAAAAGGAAATAAACTATATGTAAAATGGTTGGGATTTAGCTCAGCCTTTAATTCTTGGATTAATAAATTACATGTTGTGTGAACCTGTGTGTCTTGTATTTATTTATTTACTCATGTTGTACTTAACCTACAGTCCTAAGCTATACATGTATTATGAGCAATACATATTTCTTTCTCTCTTCACCTGTGTTCTCTCTTACACTAACCCCCCCTTCACCTCCCACCACTGTCAAAACAGGTTGTGACTTGTTAGCTCTTATCGTGCGCGTGTACAGGTGAACACCTGTGTGACAGATCATATTACACATGAACTCACATTTTCTCACGTATGAAGCAAAACAGGATGTGACTTGTTTCACAAGGAGGACAGTAAAAAGGTCATTTCACACGTGTTCACATGTATTTCGTCACTTTCCTTTCATATCGTTATCCCATTATAGTAGTGGGGGATTAGTGAACAACGTCAATTCAACACACACAAATGTAGTTAGGCCCTTTGACATAATTTAAATAAATTCATGGGCTAGTCCGTAGGAACCAGGCCAAAGGGACCCGTCCAAAGGGATCAGTCCAAAGGGACAAGGACTCATCCACAAGGACCTGTCAACAATAACCCATCAACAGGGGCCCGACAGCAGGGGGCTCGTCAACAATAACAGGGGCTCTCACCTCAAGGCCTAACATACCCCTCTTTGATTATTGGTTTGCAGAACAACGTTACATTCCATATCGGCATTCAAATTCTCACATGTTGCAATTGGAAAGAGAGATTCTCTAAAAAATTCAATTTCACCCCCTAGTAGGGTAGGTTTTATTTTTGGGGTGGAAATATGTTGTCCATTGGAAAGGGGGTGTCGGCCCGAGTTCAACAACACCTCATTTGTTAAAATCCAACCATGAGTTCGAGAGATATCGCACCGCCGCCATCTTGTGTGGAGGTGGAGGTCACAGAACCGCTACAAAACCACTACTGGGCTTACAAGGCCGAATAACTTGCCCGTCGTAGGAGGCTACTAATAGGGCTTACAAGGCCGAATAACTTGCGTCGTAGGAGGCTACTAATAGGGCTTACAAGGCCGAATAACTTGCCCGACGTAGGAGGCTACTAATAGGGCTTACAAGGCCGAATAACTTGCGTCGTAGGAGGCTACTAATAGGGCTTACAAGGCCGAATAACTTGCCCGTCGTAGGAGGCTACTAATAGGGCTTACAAGGCCGAATAACTTGCGTCGTAGGAGGCTAGTAATAGGGCTTACAAGGCCGAATAACTTGCCCGTCATAGGAGGCTAGTAATAGGGCTTACAAGGCCGATTAACTTGCGTCGTAGGAGGCTACTAATAGGGCTTACAAGGCCGAATAACTTGCCTATCGTAGGAGGCTACTAATAGGGCTTACAAGGCCGAATAACTTGCGTCGTAGGAGGCTACTAATAGGGCTTACAAGGCCGAATAACTTGCCCATCGTAGGAGGCTACTAATAGGGCTTACAAGGCCGAATAACTTGCGTCGTAGGAGGCTACTAATAGGGCTTACAAGGCCGAATAACTTGCGTCGTAGGAGGCTACTAATAGGGCTTACAAGGCCGAATAACTTGCCCGTCGTAGGAAGCTACTAATAGGGCTTACAAGGCCGAATAACTTGCCCATCGTAGGAGGCTACTAATAGGGCTTACACGGCCGAATAACTTGCCCATCGTAGGAGGCTACTAATAGGGCTTACAAGGCTGAATAACTTGCGTCGTAGGAGGCTACTAATAGGGCTTACAAGACCGAATAACTTGCGTCGTAGGAGGCTACTAATAGGGCTTACAAGACCGAATAACTTGCCCGTCGTAGGAGGCTACTAATAGGGCTTACAAGGCCGAATAACTTGCGTCGTAGGAGGCTACTAATAGGGCTTACAAGGCCGAATAACTTGCCCGTCGTAGGAGGCTACTAATAGGGCTTACAAGGCCGAATAACTTGCATCGTAGGAGGCTACTAATAGGGCTTACAATGCCGAATAACTTGCCCGTCGTAGGAGGCAACTAATAGGGCTTACAAGGCCAAATAACTTGCCCGTCGTAGGAGGCAACTAATAGGGCTTACAAGGCCGAATAACTTGCCAGTTTCTTAGCCTATTTTCATTTTATGAAAAAAAAAAAGGCTTATGGGATCACCTTTTGTCGGTGTGTCCCCCTAATAACTTTTAAACGGCTGGGGCGATTTCAATGAAACTCGGAAAGGTGATAGCACCATTATGGCGACTCCGACAATGCCCTTCAAATTTTATTACGTCTCACCAATCCAACATGGCGGCTGTGCGAAATATTTCACCAGCATTCTATATCTCCGAAAATATATCTGATATCACCCTGAAATTTTGTACGGTGATACAAGACACTACTACAAGTTTATATTTGTAAATTTCAAAAACATGTTGAGTACAAAACGAACTTGGCAGCCAAGCGAAGTTGAAACATTTTAATAGATTTTTCTCGCGATTTAACCATCTGAGCGGAGTGAAATATGTTACATTAAATATTTATACATATTGAAATGCACTGGCATCTAATTTAGTTAAATTGTTTACATAACCTCAAGATGGCAGCTGTGCTAAATTTTAAAATTAAGTTTTTATTTCTTGTGTCGTAATCATGCCATGGAATTTAAAGTTTGAATAATGAACCTACCGCAATAATTTTCCTTTAATGGTACACGACTATGGCCTATACATATAACAATCCAACATGGCGACCATCCAAAATATTTAGACGGTTCTCAATATCTACTTTACAGCAATCAAACTGAAATTCTTTATGTTCATAGAGGTTATGAACATAAGTTCACCTATAGGACTTTCAATAACCTGGTGAGCACTAATCCAACATGGCGGCGACGCGAAGTATAAATATTTAAATGGAAGTTTCTCGCCATTTAAGCAGCCGAGTGCTATGGAACTCGGTATGGTAAATGCTTCAGCTATACAAATGTTAATCCACTGGTATATAATTTATTTCTATTGTTTCCATAACCAGAAGATGGCAGCTGTGCGAAATTTAAAATCTCATTTTTACTTCTTGTGTCCTAATCATGCGATTGAAATTTGAATACTACACCTACACAATAATCTTCATGTAACAGTACATAACTCTAAGACTTACATATATTAAAATCCAACATGGCGACCATCCGAAATATTAGATGGTTCTCAATATCTACGAATCTGTTACAATCAAACTGAAATTGTGTATGTTGATAGAGGCAATTAACATAAGTAGGATATATGAAAATAGGCTTTAGTTCTTCACGGAACTACTTGTTGATCGTGGAGACAACACAACAACACAAATTATCAGACTTTTTCTCCTCTCCTCTCTTACACACATACAGGGTCATTATCTAAGTGCGCCCCGATAAAGATGGCAAGCTAAGCAGACTGTGACTAGCGCAGATCGCGGGCGCGCATACCTGTTTCAGCCGGAGGCTGGCGCGCACTTTCACACTTTTAACCAAACATGTTCAATAATGTGTACTTACAGTGCTCATAGGCGATGCTGAAAACGTCCTCCCTGTTGTGTAACACACACCTGACCTCTTCTGATGAAAGAATGTCCATCAACTCTTTTATTATTTACGGAGCCTGTTTCCTTGAATAGTTTAGCGAAATTTGTTCTTAGCTTGTACATAGGCTGAGTATGGTATATAATTTTTGGGGCCTTTTTTTAAAATTCAGTTCTTTTTAACCAGGGTTTTATTAGTTTCGAACATAGTTCCTCCCTCCTCCTGGTCTTGGTGCGTTTTCTAGTTCGTGACGTCCATCCACAACCTACTGGGGATGGAATCCAGGCCTAGCATAGGTTAGCATAACACCATCCCACAGATGCACTTGATAATATTGTGTGGCAATTGTGTGCTTGCAATGTAGACACTGAAGCTAACATCCCAAGAATAGATGGAAGGTTGTTCTCTTCCCTAAATAATTTACTCTTACCGTGATGTAATAAAAATTCCCTCCGACAAACCGAATCATTGATATAAACCGCACTCGTTCCAGGTTCCGTATTGACCATGTTTACAAGATGTATAACACAATTTACACTCGCCAAATCAATACTTTACTCTACTAAAAATACTATAGGTACATGTTTCGGAAACTTGATATGTTTCCTTCTTCAGCCCATATGTTGGTGGGAAACATCATATGACATCAAAATTCTAACCAAAAATAAAAATACAGTTCGTACTTTTTCTCTTGTTCTTCATTTGTTGAGCCTGTGTCATTAGACATATTAATGTCAACCATGGAATAAGTACTTATTATTTGAAGTGATGAATGAGTTACGTGAAAGGTTAAATATTTATTCCTTGTAAGGATGATTGGGTGTGGTGTCTAGAAATTTTGATCAAGTCAGGATATATGTAGGAATTAATCTATTACGGCGGGGGTTGAGGAGGCAGTTTTCTTTTTTTGTTATTTAAATGATCTGCTAATGTATCAAATAATACGTTAGGCTCAAAGTTAATCTCGTTGAGATTATTGCATTCATTAGATCTCTGATAAGTGTTGATATGAATATTTTCCAAAACATTCATATAGCTGCCTTTCGATGCGTAATGCAAAATTTTGACATCATTGTTTATGTCCGTGAACTTATGTCCCGTTTCTTCCATATGTACCGCCATGGCTGAGAACTTCCTGTGCTTTATGGCCGAAACATGCTCAGCATAACGAGTGCGTATGCTCCTACCTGTTTGTCCCGCGTAGTTTGATTTGCAAAAATTACATCTGAGCTCATAAATTCCTGATTTTAAATGTTTATCAATACTGTTAACTTTGTTTGTGTTAAAAAATTTGTTGAAGTTTGAATTATTTGTTTTAAAGACGATGCTCATATTGTGTTTCTTGAGGATATTGGTTACTGTGTACACACTTCGATCCACGTAGGTGAAGGTAGCAAAAGTCTTCTTAGATGTGTCCTCTCTAAGTAATTTAGTTAAGGGTCTATATTTTAACTTGTAAATTAATCTGCTGACATAATTGTGGTTATAACCATTGAGTTTAGCTATTTGATATATAATATCAATTTCTTGCTTCCGTTCATGATCAGAAGAAGGGATACGTAACGCTCTATTAATAAGGCTTATGAATGTTGCATTCTTATGGCCGCCTGGATGGTTAGAATCCTGCCGTATAACTGTACTCGTTTGCGTTGGTTTTCTGTATACTTTATAATGCATACGATTGTCTTTTCTAATCACAGTTACATCCAGGAAATTAATTTTGTTGTCTACTTCTGATTCTAAAGTGAATTTAATATTTCTGTCTATTTTGTTCAAATTATCTAATATTTGTTCAATCGCTTGAACTTGGTTATTGGTAATGAAGAAAATATCATCTACATATCTTCCCCAGAAAATGATGCCGTTAATTTGGTTAATAATCTTCTCATGTTCAATGTGGTCGAGGTAAATGTTGGCTAAAACACCTGACAATGGAGAACCCATTGCAAGGCCTTCAGATTGTTTAAACATTTTCTTGTTGAACAAAAAAATGTTGTTGTCTGTGACAAAGGTTAAAATTGAAATGAATTCCTCGATTTCCACTTTAGACAAATCGCTATTGTTAATTAATCTATCCTGAATGATCTTGATCGTTTTCTTGACCGGGATGTTAGTATACATGTCTTTAATGTCGACCGAATGCATGGTGTTGTTCTCGTTTAATTTCAAGTCTATGGTTCTTTCACAGAAATGCATGGTGTTGACGAAAGAACAGTTGGCTAATGTCATCAAGGACATCGATTTTCTTAAGAAATGCAAGAAACACAAATTAATACCACAACATCTTAAGGGCTACCAAAGAAAAGGTCATTCCAACCCATACGAAAGACATACACAGTTCTTAGTCAACAACAGAATTCTCAGTCGTGAAATAAAGTTTCTTTTCATGAAGAAGAACTACATCAGTAATGCCTTGTACCGTGCCCACTTAGAGGCAGCTAACTCTATAGAGAAGAAGGAATGGGATAACTACCAAATCATCGTGAGTCATAACGCATTCTTGCGCTATCAAAAAGGTCAATAACTTAAACAATAAATTCTTTTATTTAGTCAACTCACAGAAAATACCCAGTAACCAAAACGCACCAGATGTGAATACCCATAATTTCCAAAGCCCAGTTAAAAACTTGACTAATGTTACTTTCCACCAGAGCGATCTAGATATTCTCCAAAAGGGTCCTAAACACAACTGGGAGCAAAATTTAAACAAGAACGATCTAACTATCCTAGTAGCTGAAACTGAAACAACCATTAGAAAACTACCCATTGAAGAACAAAATGCTGTTAGGTTTGAAACTAATAATAAAATTAAGAAGATAATTAATTCGAGCAAGAGAAAGGTCAATGTAAGTTGCAATTTAAACAACAAGTTCAAAAGTATCATTACCAAAGATCAAGACAACAACATAATAATAACCAAAGCAGATAAAGGCAACACAACAGTGCTAATGAATGAAGATGATTACATTAATAAAACAATGGAGTTTCTTAATTCAGGCAGTTTCACAGAAGTCAAAAAGGACCCTACTAATGTCATTCAGAAACGGCTGAAACAACTTTTGAAGAACACCATTTTTGTCTTAGATGAGAAACAAGCAGATATGCTAGTAAGCATGAACCCCGGCATTCCCACTTTGAAATCTCTTCCGAAAATTCATAAACCTAACACCCCTATTAGGCCTATTGTGAATTTCAAGAATAGCCCAACGTACAAACTAGCGAAATTTGCCCAACAATTTCTTAATAAGCACTACAAACTCAAGGCCGACCGTTCCTTCAGACACACCATGCATTTCTGTAAAAGAACCATAGACTTGAAATTAAACGAGAACAACACCATGCATCCGGTCGACATTAAAGACATGTATACTAACATCCCGGTCAAGAAAACGATCAAGATCATTCAGGATAGATTAATTAACAATAGCGATTTGTCTAAAGTGGAAATCGAGGAATTCATTTCAATTTTAACCTTTGTCACAGACAACAACATTTTTTTGTTCAACAAGAAAATGTTCAAACAATCTGAAGGCCTTGCAATGGGTTCTCCATTGTCAGGTGTTTTAGCCAACATTTACCTCGACCACATTGAACATGAGAAGATTATTAACCAAATTAATGGCATCATTTTCTGGGGAAGATATGTAGATGATATTATCTTCATTACCAATAACCAAGTTCAAGCGATTGAACAAATATTAGATAATTTGAACAAAATAGACAGAAATATTAAATTCACTTTAGAATCAGAAGTAGACAACAAAATTAATTTCCTGGATGTAACTGTGATTAGAAAAGACAATCGTATGCATTATAAAGTATACAGAAAACCAACGCAAACGAGTACAGTTATACGGCAGGATTCTAACCATCCAGGCGGCCATAAGAATGCAACATTCATAAGCCTTATTAATAGAGCGTTACGTATCCCTTCTTCTGATCATGAACGGAAGCAGGAAATTGATATTATATGTCAAACAAGCTGTACCCGGCATGCGTTGCAATGCCAATCAAAGAAAGTGTTGGCGTTGAAATTCTGTTTCTTGAAGAGCTTTTGGATACACAACATGTTAACTGCATCTAAGCTATCGTAAAATGGATTTTCTAATTTAGAACCATTCGTGGGAGCGTGCACAACAACTTTCAAAAGTTTCATCGCTGTCACTCATTTGTTGAATCTACTGGTACGCTACCTGTTGTGAAATGGATTTATTAAGTCGAAACCCTTCCCTGGCGTGTACCCAATAACTCATCAGTGATTCATCGCAATCGGATGAATGGTATATGCACGTATACGGGGTTTTGTTTAAACGATTCGTGCGATGTCACTCATTTGTTGAATCTACTCGTGCGCTACCAATTGAGAAATGTATTACTAATTCGAAGCCCTTCCCTGGCGTGTACACAATAACTCATCAAGGTTTCATCGCAATCGAAGAATGTTATATGAACGCAATAGGGGATTTTGTCGAAACGCTTCGCGCGTCGTCACCCATTTGTTGCATCTACTCTTGCGCTACTTATTGTGAAATGGATTTACTAAGTCCCCTTCCCTGGCGGGTACACAATAACTGATCAATGTTTCATTGCAATCGGATGAATAGTATATGAACGCATACCTGATTTTGTTTAAACGATTCGCACTCTGTCACTCATTTGTTGAATCTACTCGTGCGCTACCTACTGTAAAATGTATTTACTAAGTTAGAAACCGTCACGTTAAGTGTCCACAACATCTCACCCAAGTTTCATCGCTATCGGACTAATGGGATATGAAGACATAGGGGACTGTATTGAAACGCTCCGCATGTCTTCGTTCATTTGTCGAATCTACTCGTGTGCTACCTACTGTGAAATGTATTTACTAAGCCAGAAACCTTCCTTGGAGTGTCCACCATATTTCACCCAAGTTTCACCGCTAACGGCAGAATGGTATATGACCTTATACGGGACTTTGTTGAAACGCTTCGCGCGTCGTCCCTCATTTGTTGAATCAAGTTGTGCGCTGCATATTGTATAGTGGATTTACTAAGCCAGAAATTTTCCATGACGTGTACACAACATCTCACCCAAGTTTCATAGCTACGGACGAATGGTATATGAATGCATACGGGACTTGGTTGAAACGATTCGCGTGTCGTCGCTCATTTGTTGATTCTACTCTTGCGCTACATATTGTAATATGGATGTACTCGGCCAGAAACCTTCCCTGGAGTGTACACAACATCTCACCCAAGTTTCATCGCAATCGGATGAATGGTATGTGAACGTATACGGGACGTTGTCGAAACGCTTCGTCCCTCATTTGTTGAATCAAGTTGTGCGCTGCATATTGTATAGTGGATTTACTAAGCCAGAAATTTTCCATGACGTGTACACAACATCTCACCCAAGTTTCATAGCTACGGACGAATGGTACATGAATGCATACGGGACTTGGTTGAAACGCTTCGCGTGTCGTCGCTCATTTGTTGATTCTACTCTTGCGCTACATATTGTAATATGGATGTACTCGGCCAGAAACCTTCCCTGGAGTGTACACAACATCTCACCCAAGTTTCATCGCAATCGGATGAATGGTATGTGAACGTATACGGGACGTTGTCGAAACGCTTCGCACGTAGTCACTCATTTTGTAACGTGTTTTTCGAGGGGTTTTTATGCCACTGGCATAAGTCAGTAGGAAGCCATTCTATATTTATTTACGCGGCAAATTGTTCAGCCAAGAGAATTTTTCATGTTAATTTATTATTATTATTAATTTATTATAATTATTATTTAGATATTTTCGGAGCATTTTATAAAAATTATTAGCATTCAGATAGGTTTTCTATGTCTTAGAAAACGCTATCATGCAAATTATTACGAACGACGATATCATAGAAAATTATCTGAATACGGAATTTTACGGAGTATTTGTCAGTTAGGGTATTTGAGAGAGATGACTCACTGGGAATTCAAATACAAGCTGATTCCAGTCGAGAAGCATGACGCAATCTTGGGTCGCATCGTCAAGAAAAGGTGAATTGTTGGAACGGAAATCGACTTCTCGATTCGCGCGCCGTGTGTAATGAACCAGAGGAGGGAAAGTAGCGGCGTGCTCAGCCAATCAGTGGAGACCACGTAAGCTGGAAGTTGAGAATGGAGTGGGGATGCGACGGGTGCATATATCGTTCGACGCGCCGTGAAACGAGGACTATCTGTGTAGAACTTAACGAGTACGGATGCACGCGGGAGTCGCTCCGATGTTCCGTGGATCAGAGGACTAACTTTTGTAAAACTTAACCAGTGTGGTTGCACGAGTGTTTGGGTTCGATGTACGGACCATAGAATTATCTAATCTACGAGAATCTCATCAAACATCGACGAAGATGACGACATCCAGGAGACTGTGGGAAGCTCACAGCATCATCCAGTACGAGGGAAAGGCTTCGGGCATTTCCAGTGGTAAGCGCTAATGACGCAGAAATACGCAATCTCTCATTTCTCTTGGTTTTATATTTCATATTTCAGTAACTTCATAGCTTGGGAATAAGAGTAAAATCAATAATTTATCAGACTCCGTTTTCACGTAATTTTCTATCGGTAATATTAAAATCGCAACGCTCTAATTTAAATTTTAAACTTATTATTATTATTAATTTTGCTATACTTGTTTTATATAATAAATTCATTTCTTTTACAATGCAATCTTTGCTTTCAGTAGGTAGCATTAGATATCGACCAATTCCTTCTCCTGATACAATTGTTTGTTGGGTTAATGATCAAATCATACCACGATCTGAGTGAATAGAGTCTTGAAGGTGTTCTGCCAGAGCTAGACGTTGTTAAATACAAATTTAGATTTCAACATTGCATTGAGGTCTTGGCGCCCATTAAAACAACATAGCTTAGGCAAAGGTAAACAGTTACATTTCTCACCCAACAGTTAGGGGCAAGCAAGACGTTTCATTTGTACGCTCAACGTGGAGCAAAGTAAATACCATTTCACTTGTCATCACAGCCTAAGTAAATAACGTTTCATTTGTCGCCGACAACTTGGGGCTGAAAACCTAATAACATTTGTGGAAGGAGAAGGGTATATATTTCTGTGCCTGTATTTTGGGGGTTATTTGTCTGTATCAGTGTATATCATTATGGGGGATGAGAAAGAAAGACAGATGAGGTTACGTAGTGGTCATCAACGGGAGAGTGATGATACGGGCAGTATGTCGAGTGATGGTAGTACCGGGGTAGCGGAGATAAATCCCGATACTGAAACAGGGAGTGTAGGCGGCCAACCAGAATTAAAAACTTTACTTCTCGAGTTTATGTATCAGAACAAAGTTAGTAGTGATGCCCTAAATGCAAAGTTAGAACAGAATAATGCAAGATTAGAACAAAACAGTAGGGAAAATAAAGAGAGCAATAGGGAATTGAGCGATAGTTTAAACGCCAAATTAGAACAAAACAGTAGGGAAAATAGAGAGAGTAATGAAACTTTAAACGCCAGATTAGAACAAAACAGTAAGGAAAATAGAGAGAGTACTGAAACTTTAAATGCTAAATTAGAACAAAACAGTAGGGAAATGAGTGACAAATTCGAACTGATTAGAGGTGAGATCAGGGGGGTGATGGAAGAAAAGGCTAAAGAGATTATTGCAGATGTAGACAAAAAATTAGGAAAAGTACAGGAGGAGTTGGAAATTAGAATCAGTACACAGGCTGAAAATTTAAAAGAACTAGTGCAACTGGAAACACAGCAGGTCAAAAAGCAATTGGGAGGAGAAATTGACAAAATTCAGGTAGCTACTAAAGAGGTTAAGGAACAGCTGGGGGGTAGAATTGAGAAAGTCCACTCACAAATAGTTGCAGAAGTAAATGATTTAAGAGAGAGTAATAAAGAGAGCATTAGCAAGATTGAGGAGAAACAAGCAAAGCTATATGATAAAGTAGAAGAATCAGAAGGAAACATTAAATTAACAGTAAACAGTATTGAGAGGAAGGCTGAGGAGAAAATCGCAGAGTTAGAATTGAAATTAAAAGCTAGGATCAGGCAAGAAAATAGTCAGAATAGGTCAGTTTTTGTGAATAGCACACACAGGGAGGTAGAACTGGGTAAGTTCAGCAATCGACAGGGGTGCCCAATGGAGTTCATGAACACTATAGAAAATAAATTCGGGGAGAGGTTGGAAAATGGTAGTATTGAGTGGTGCCAGGTAGTTGAAATTTTAGAACAAGTGTTTGTGGGGGAAACAAGGAATTGGTTTGCTGTCTACAGAGACAAGTTTACTGATATTAATGATTTTAAAATGAAATTCTGTGAAAAGTTCTGGAATGAGGTCATTCAGTCGCAGCATCGTGAGGGAGTAGTGTGTGGTAAATATAACCCTAAAGGAAGCTCCACCATGACCGAATACTTTTTAGGGCAGGTATTAGTGTGTAAATATCTGGATGGCTTGAAGGAGGAAAGTGATGTGGTGAGGTTGCTACTTAGGCACTTTCCCTATAGGATCAAGGAGGCTGCTTGTATCCAGAATGTAAAGACTATATCACAAGTAGAAAATTTGTTAAGCACATTTGATGCACTAGAGAGAGGGGGTTATGAGGACAATTTCAATCGGAACCAGGGTAATAATACTAATAGGCCTAATGAAGCCAGGCATCAAGAAGTTCAAGGGAACGGTGGCGAAGGGGCCAATGCTCAAAATAGAAATAATAATAATCAGCTAAATCAGAACAGAGGAAATGGCTATGGTAATCAGTATCAAGGGAGGAACAATGATTTCAGGGGAAATCAAGGGAGGAACAATGATTACAGGGGAAATCAAGGGAGAAACAATGATTTCAGGGGAAATCAAGGGAGAAATTATAACGACAATAATTACAACCAGAATAGGGGTCAAGGAAGAGGACAGCCTAGTGGTAGTAATATACAGCCAAACAATGACAACACAGCCCAGAACAACCAGACCAGTTCAGTAGTTAGTAGTACTACGGCCTGCTGTAGCGGTTCTTTAAACGCGAACCAGGCAGCGAAGTAAGGTCAGAATCTCAGTCTGCAGCATGCCCTGTCCATACAATTATACAGGAACCCTATGACCTAAATGTAAGAAATGAATTATTACATGAACTAAATGATGAAGGTATTATTCAGGAAGTGGTTAGTCAGAGCCCCATAGTTAAATTTAACGTGTCCGAGGCGTACACAGATTTTTAATTGATAGTGGTTGTATGAAGAGTTGCATAAGTAGTGCATTTTATGATAAAATGAAAGGAACTGGAGTAAATTTTGAGGAGATGCCAATTAAAAGCACTTTTGTTATCACAGCTGTTGGGAAGAGGTCTAAAGGAATTTCTAAGCAAGTTTTAGTAGACATTAAAATTAATAATCATGTAGAGAAGCAGATTTGCCTTGTAATTCCAAATTTAGTATTCAGTGTTATCTTGGGTTCAGAGTGGCTAAGTAGAGTGTCTGGTAACTTATGTTATGATGTAGGGAGTTTGAAATTTAAATGGGGAGATTCTGAAGTAGAAGTAGCGTTCAATGACCAAATTCAGAGAAGTAGTATAGTAGGTGTGATTTGTACTTTAAATGAGATATCGCCAGCCGTAGAGCGGGGTTCTCCATGTTTTGTGGGCAGTGTGATTACGAACGGAAGTCTAGAGGACTCGTTACGTGAGGCTGCATTTCAGGGAAATATAGAGGTGGAACAATGCGTTCGGCTCTATGATGTGTTATGGTGTAATAGGAGAGTGTTTGAGGATCGCATTGGTATGGCCAATTGCTATACACATTCATTGAACGTTATTGATAGGTCAGTATTCACAGGACATAGATATCCTGTACCTTTCGCTTATCAGAGTGCAGTTGAGGCACAAATTAATCAGATGCTTGAAGATGGGATTATTGAGCACTCTAACAGTCCATATGTTAATTCTTTGATCACGGTACCCAAGACCGACGGCACTGTTCGTATTTGTTTAGACGCTCGTTTGCTTAACAGTAGAATTAGTTCAGATCAGCTGAAATCTATGTCAATAGAGGAATTAATGCAAACATTTGAGGGGAAGAAGTATTTCACTTGTGTAGATTTGAGTTCCAGTTTTTGGCAAGTGCCACTTATGTACGAAGATAGACCATTTACAGCTTTTAGTCATAAATATAACCTTTATCAATTTTGTAGAACACCTTATGGGTTAAAGAGTAGTTCAGCAGCTTTAGTTAGGGCTTTAAACATCGCATTAGGGGATGACACAGGAGACTTTGTAACCATTTACATAGATGATATGGTAATTAGTTCACGCAGTTTTGAGGAGCATCTACGTCATTTAAATATAGTTTTTCAGAAGTTAGATCAGGCAGGGTTCACTTTGAAGCTGTCTAAGTAGTCATTCTGTCAGTCAGAAGTGACATTTTTAGGTCATAGAGTGTCCTGTAGAGGGGTGACACCAGAAGAAAGTAGGGTTAATAAGATACTTAACGCAGAGGTGCCACAGAATGTAAAACAGTTAAAAACATACCTGGGAATTTGCAACTTTTTCAGGAGGTTCGTTCTTAAATGCTCAGGGTTGGTAGAACCATTCAGGGAATTGCTTAAAAGTGGGACTCGGTGGAGATGGGAGTCCAAGCATGATCAGGCTTTTAGAGCGCTAAAGGAAGGTTTTGAGAAAGCTGTAGTGCTGAAATATCCTTTAAAAGATAAGGAATATGTGGTTATGACAGATGCTTCACATATAGGCATTGCTGGAGTGTTATGTCAGAAAGATGATGAGGGTAATCTGTGCATTGTATCTTTAGCCTCGCGAGGACTGACAGCAGCAGAGAAAAGATACACGATTACTGAGTTAGAGCTTTTAGGTATTGTTTTCAGTTTAGGGAAATTTAGAATGTATTTAGTAGGGGGGAAATTTGAGATCCACACAGATCACCATGCATTACTGTATATGAGGACTTGTAAACTCAGTTCTAACAGAGTTAGTAGGTGGATTCTTGCTCTGCAGGAATACGAATTCACAGTAAAATATATTAAAGGTAAAGATAACATTCTTGCAGACATGCTATCAAGGGACACTAATTTATGTAGGGATTATCCTGTGGTTAAAGCAGAGGATGGTATTTTAATATGTGCATGTGTGGACAGTAGCAACAGGGCATCGTTACAGACACTGAGAAATATGCTAGTGGAGCAACGTGATGACGTTAAGTTAAAGGAGCCACTGGCTAGGTTGGAAATAGGTGAAGAAGAGTATGTGAAAGTAGGACGGTTCACGTACAAGATGCAGGATGGGCTTCTTGCAAGGAAATGTAGGAATAATCGGTGGGCAATATGTGTTCCTGCCACTTTGCGGGAGGAGCTAATTTGGTTCATTCATAGGGAATTAGGACACTTTGGTGCTGCCAAGGTCTTCTATGAAATTGGTCGTGACTTCATTTGGAGTAAAATGGTAAGGGACGTTAGGAGGATTTTAGCTAAGTGTGACACCTGTCAAAGGAGTAAATATCCAGTTAAATATTTAGTGGGGGAGAGATCTGCAGTTCTCACCAGTAGTCCCGGCGAACTAATGTGTGTGGATTTATTTGGCCCGATCGTTAAAGGACAGTACGGCTACGAGTATATTTTTATAGTTATTGACGCTTTTAGTAAGTTTGTCAAGCTATATCCGCTAAGGAAAGCCACGGGACTAGCGTGTAGCCGTCTGATCATTAATAAGTATGTACCTGAGTTTGGCCTTCCTCTCAGGATACTATCTGACAGTGGACCACAGTTTACTGCAAAGAAATGGAGAACCAGTATGCAGGAAGCTGGTATAACACACGTTCATTCCTCTGTAAGGTACCCTCAGGGTAATTCTGCAGAGCGTCCATTAAGGGAAGTGGCTCGTCTTTTTCGGACTCTAGTGCATGACAAGCATGCGGCCTGGGTTGGACATCTTCCCAAGGTCGAGACTTGGCTGAATTCTGTCCAGCATGAGAGCACGAAATTGACGCCATACGAAGTTCACTTCGGAAAAAGACCACAAAATGAACTAGCGAGGGTGTTGGGATTAAATGAGGGTAAGCAACCGGGGATGGATTACATTGACCAGTTGGCGAAACAGAATTTATCTAAGTCAGCACAAAAGAGAATTCGCCAACAAACGAAACTAAATTTGACCTATTCGAGCCGGGAGACAGAGTCTTACTTAGAGTGCCGAAACAGTCAAATAAGCTAGAGAAAGTCATGTCCAAGTTCTTTTATCTCTACGAGGGCCCATTTATAGTTTCCAAACGTATTGGGAAAACAGCATATGTGCTGGAGGATAGTAAGGGAAACAGATTATACGGGACGTATAATATACATAGTCTACGAAAGTATGTGTCATAAAGTGAGGATGTTTAGCTGGCGAGCCAGCCTATGAAATGAGTAAGTGTGGTATTTGGTGCGTGGGAGGAGATGGTCTTCCAGGCAGGCGTATCAGAAGTCACACAGGGGGGTAGTATGTAAGTAAATGAGAGTTTTTAAGGTACAGGGAAATATGACGGGATTGTCGGATACTCTTGAGCACTAAAATGTCTCGATACACCAAGGCCAGAATTTGGTAGCACTGGTGAATTCCCATTTGCCTCCAAGAGATGGGTGAGCGCTTGAACAGGGTATTTTTGCTTAAGGCGTCCACGAGGCAAAAGATGGGCCATCAGAATGCGAGACAGTCCTTCATGAAACTCATACATATCAGCACACGTGATTTCTGTTTACGGCCTCGCCATGTAAGATTTGTAAGTGTGTAATTTAAGGTAATTTGTACAAAGGTATTATTTGTGTGAGGAGAACTGGTCTGTGTTGAGAACTAGTACTAAGTAGAATATGGTCTACGGGAACTTAACAAGACAGGGCGATTACGGCACAGAAATATTTGGTGTTATATGTAATGCGCATTTACTGTTTTTTTTTTTCAGAAGTCAATATTAATTTAATCTACTTTAAAGAGAGATTAAGTATTATGGTCACGAGGCGCTGCCACAATAGTGTGATCGTGTGCTCAGTGATAAGTGGAATTAAATGTCACCATAAGGAGGGGACCTCCAGTGAAATTAGGAAGTTCTATGGTGATATAAATATATCAGAACACCTTCAATGCGTGTGATATAACATCATAAATACATAGTGCTCACACATTAATTATGTCTATTTCTCCAACATAGAGAAATTTGAGAGGCGGAAATATCCGTGGAACACTATTCTATATGTAAAACATTGGACTGGTTGCAAAGTGCAATCCATAGTGACAAACTTTGACGGAAAGTGCGTGAAGAAAAATTATGAGTGTATATATCTGTAATTTAGGGTGATCTCATTTATGTAATATGTATTTTGGATGGGGTTTACTAACGTGTCTGGGATAATCGGATAATGGACCGTCGTCTCGGTAAATCATCCGATGATCCGAGGCGAATATGTAACGTGTTTTTCGAGGGGTTTTTATGCCACTGGCATAAGTCAGTAGGAAGCCATTCTATATTTATTTACGCGGCAAATTGTTCAGCCAAGAGAATTTTTCATGTTAATTTATTATTATTATTAATTTATTATAATTATTATTTAGATATTTTCGGAGCATTTTATAAAAATTATTAGCATTCAGATAGGTTTTCTATGTCTTAGAAAACTCTATCATGCAAATTATTACGAACGACGATATCATAGAAAATTATCTGATTACGGAATTTTACGAAGTTTTTGTCAGTTAGGGTATTTGAGAGAGATGACTCACTGGGAATTCAAATACAAGCTGATTCCTGTCGAGAAGCATGACGCAATCTTGGGTCGCATCGTCAAGAAAAGGTGAATTGTTGGAACGGAAATCGACTTCTCGATTCGCGCGCCGTGTGTAATGAACCAGAGGAGGGGAAGTAGCGGCGTGCTCAGCCAATCAGTGGAGACCACGTAAGCTGGAAGTTGAGACTGGAGTGGGGATGCGACGGGTGCATATATCGTTCGACGCGCCGTGAAACGAGGACTATCTGTGTAGAACTTAACGAGTACGGATGCACGCGGGAGTCGCTCCGATGTTCCGTGGATCGGAGGACTAACTTTTGTAAAACTTAACCAGTGTGGTTGCACGAGTGTTTGGGTTCGATGTACGGACCATAGAATTATCTAATCTACGAGAATCTCATCAAACATAGACGAAGATGACGACATCCAGGAGACTGTGGGAAGCTCACAGCATCATCCAGTACGAGGGAAAGGCTTCGGGCATTTCCAGTGGTAAGCGCTAATGACGCAGAAATACGCAATCTCTCATTTCTCTTGGTTTTATATTTCATATTTCAGTAACTTCATAGCTTGGGAATAAGAGTAAAATCAATAATTTATCAGACTCCGTTTTCACGTAATTTTCTATCGGTAATATTAAAATCGCAACGCTCCAATTTAAATTTTAAACTTATTATTATTAATTTTGCTATACTTGTTTTATATAAT
This sequence comes from Meconema thalassinum, assembly GCA_946902985.2. NCBI lineage: Eukaryota > Metazoa > Arthropoda > Insecta > Orthoptera > Tettigoniidae > Meconema > Meconema thalassinum. The sequence continues at coordinate 2,136,282 of OX336392.1, read as the reverse complement.
AAATTCATTTCTTTTACAATGCAATCTTTGCTTTCAGTAGGTAGCATTAGATATCGACCAATTCCTTCTCCTGATACAATTGTTTGTTGGGTTAATGATCAAATCATACCACGATCTGAGTGAATAGAGTCTTGAAGGTGTTCTGCCAGAGCTAGACGTTGTTAAATACAAATTTAGATTTCAACATTGCATTGAGGTCTTGGCGCCCATTAAAACAACATAGCTTAGGCAAAGGTAAACAGTTACATTTCTCACCCAACAGTTAGGGGCAAGCAAGACGTTTCAATTTGTTGAATATAAACGTGCGCTTCGTATTGTAAAATGGATTTACTTAGCCAGTAACCTTCCCTGGAGTGTACACAACAATTCACCAAACATTTATCACTATCAGACGACTGGTATATGACTTTATACGGGACTTTGTTGAAACGCTTCGCGTGTCATCGCTCATTTGTTGAATCTACTGGTGCGATACCTATTGTAAAATGTATGTACTAAGCCAGAAACCTTCCCTGGAGTGTACACAACATCGCACCCAAGTTTCATCGCTATCGGATGAATGGTGTATGAAATTATATGGGACTTTGTTGAAACGCTTCACGCGCCGTTGCTCATTTGTTGAATCTACTCGTGCGCTGCCTATTGTAAAGTGGCTGTACTAAGCCAGAAAATTTCCCTGCAGTGTACACAACATTTTACGTAAGTTTCATAGCTATCGGACGAATGGTATATGAATGCATATGGGACTTTGTTGAAACGCATTGCGTGTCGTCGCTCATTTGTTGAATCTACTTGTGTGCTATCTACTGTGAAATGTATTCACTAATTTTGAAACCTTCACGTAAGTGTACACAACATCTCACCCAAGTTTCATCGCTATCCGACGAATGGTATATGAACACATACGGGACTTTGTTGAAATGCTTCGCGCATCGTCGCTCATTTGTTGAATCTACGCGTGCGCTACCTATTGTAAAATGGCTTTACTAAGTCAGAAACCTTCCTTGGAGTGTACTCAACATCTCACCCAAGTTTTATCGCAATCGGACAAATGGTATATGAACGCATAGGAGACATACCCACAGACAAACTATCACGTTACATTGATTTTTATACATATAGATAGCTAAACTCAATGGTTATAACCACAATTATGTCAGCAGATTAATTTACAAGTTAAAAAATAGACCCTTAACTAAATTACTTAGAGAGGACACATCTAAGAAGACTTTTGCTACCTTCACCTACGTGGATCGAAGTGTGTACACAGTAACCAATATCCTCAAGAAACACAATATGAGCATCGCCTTTAAAACAAATAATTCAAACTTCAACAAATTTTTTAACACAAACAAAGTTAACAGTATTGATAAACATTTAAAATCAGGAATTTATGAGCTCAGAAGTAATTTTTGCAAATCAAACTACGCGGGACAAACAGGTAGGAGCATACGCACTCGTTATGCTGAGCATGTTTCGGCCATAAAGCACAGGAAGTTCTCAGCCATGGCGGTACATATGGAAGAAACGGGACATAAGTTCACGGACATAAACAATGATGTCAAAATTTTGCATTACGCATCGAAAGGCAGCTATATGAATGTTTTGGAAAATATTCATATCAACACTTATCAGAGATCTAATGAATGCAATAATCTCAACGAGATTAACTTTGAGCCTAACGTATTATTTGATACATTAGCAGATCATTTAAATAACAAAAAAAGAAAACTGCCTCCTCAACCCCCGCCGTAATAGATTAATTCCTACATATATCCTGACTTGATCAAAATTTCTAGACACCACACCCAATCATCCTTACAAGGAATAAATATTTAACCTTTCACGTAACTCATTCATCACTTCAAATAATAAGTACTTATTCCATGGTTGACATTAATATGTCTAATGACACAGGCTCAACAAATGAAGAACAAGAGAAAAAGTACGAACTGTATTTTTATTTTTGGTTAGAATTTCGATGTCATATGATGTTTCCCACCAACATATGGGCTGAAGAAGGAAACATATCAAGTTTCCGAAACATGTACCTATAGTATTTTTAGTAGAGTAAAGTATTGATTTGGCGAGTGTAAATTGTGTTATACATCTTGGAATCATTGATACTCAATGCAGATTAAAAGCTACTTTTAATGAAAACTTTTTGTTTGTTTTGTTTGATATTAACTGCAAGTATGGCCAGGACACAAGTCTCCTTATTTTCAACATACATTGATCTTGTTCTGTTATTGTACGACATTGATATTACAGGATGATTAAAAGATTGATTGATTTTGATGATTTATGTTATAAGAGGCAGAACAGCGAGGCCCCTACACGCCTCAAATGGCTAGTTTGATCCCCCCATTGTGGACCTGGGTGCAACACAACAATTCTATCATTTCTCCAGCTCCATAGAATTGTTTGTTAGAAGATCAAGTTCACACACACACACACAACTTCAATCACTACACAAGACTTAAAGAATATACAATTAACCCCCCCCAGTTCATTGAAACAACAGTAGACTCCACCTTTCCTCAGCCATTATCACATAGGAAGCCATTTTTCAGTGTTCCCTTAGTAATCGAAATGTAATGTTTTTCAGTCTGTCAACACAATGTCTAATATACAGTGTATTTACTAATCTAAAGTAAAGGATTAGGGAACCACAATCGTGTTGTTTGACTGAAAAACATCCTTAGTCCTTGCAAATATTATATCCTTTCTTCTGGTATTCTTGTGTTGGTGCAAAACACATACAAAAATATCTCTATAATTAAAAATACCACCTAATGTGAAGATTTCCTCATTCTGAACCATCAATTTTATCATTTTAAATGATCTTGTTGACTTCGTCATTACGCTGAGGTCTGGCGTTACGTTACGGCGACGGGACGAAATGTACCGAGAATACACTGAGGTGTGTGATGTCATAGTACCCGCTTGAGCTGCCTCCTTTCCCCGCGCGCTCCGGTCATCCAGCCAGCTACCTCCTTTGACCTTGGTTTGCACTTGCTAAATGACTGAGTTCACTGCATGATCAGGAGGCTTTCACCCAGCATTTGTAGCATTTAAAATGATATAAAGTCTAGTCTTTCAGACTGACTATCACCGTTTCTTTTTCTATAATTTGTTAAAACCTTCATCTGGTTTTATAAATCATGTTCTTGTTCTTGTGTCCATGCTTTTCGACTATGCTCTTGGTTATTGACGGAAAAAAAAACCTTTTGAAGGAAAATCATACAGTGAAACCTCTATTATTCCCAGAAAGATATTTTTTTCTGGATTAATCATTCAAATTTTATGGCCCCAAGCCTTTTCCTATTAAACCTGGACTAACAAAACCTGCTTCTTTTCGCTCATCAAAGTTTCATTTTCCCGTGCCTGTCATCCAGAAAACTTGGTCCCAACAAACATTAATTCCCTATCGAACGATTTCAAGTATGAGTATTAAAAATTCACGCGATATCAATTCGTATGCTATGTGTGATATTTTTGGAGCAACCTGTCCTAGCTTATTCTTGACCAAACACATCTCTGGGTGTGTTCTTAGCGGAAAGAGCATTTAAGCATTAATTAAATTAGACACTACAAACGGATTTGCTTTTGTTCGTACAGTTTCTGAGAAATATGTTCACTTCTATCAAATTCCATCGCACTACTCAGAAATATCACATCAAACTGTAAGGGATAATGATGGGAGCTTTTATGAGTCCGGCATGATTATTCTTAGTGGAATCGTGCATACATGGTGGCAATTTACTTCCATCACGAGTGCTTTCACTCACCACCACTTTCTCTTAACAGTGTTATTTTCCAATATTATTTCCACGATCAAGAGTAATGTGCATCCATCTTATTTAAATCAATGCTCGAGCTGTGCCATTTGATGACTATTTAGTTCATGTTTCGGCCTTCAACTAAAATTGATGTAAATATTAAAATATTACTTAAATCATGAGGAATTGCGAGCATATTCAATAATGAAGCTAAGAAAAGTTATAATAGCGTGATAGTAAAATGAAAAACATCTGTGTAATTTGAGTAATCGTCATCGGTTAACCACTCCAGTTGCTCGGGTGTGGTACACGAGCACTCTGCACTTCTGTCTGTCCATGTATGACTCTTCTCTCAGGACTGTATCCCCTTTCATTTGGTCCTGCCATCTCTTCCTAGGTAATCCATTCATTGGTAAGCATATTAAACCAATAATTGTAAGATTTATGTTGTCCTTGAATATTATCTCGACTCTAAAACCAAGTCCCCGATTCTTGGATGTCACGGGTAATCTCGAGAACCACTGGATGGATTTTGATGCGGTTTTCACCATTCTGTAAAGGATTTCTAGGGGAAGGTTTCTGAAGAAAATAATTTATTTACGATGAATGAAGCCCAGCAGTAATGATTTCAGTGAAAAGGTCGAGGAAAAAACTGGCGCCCGTGCGATTTTTAAACTAACGCTGGGCAAACCATTATAAATATCTATATACTATGAGTGTAAGAATTTTTGAGCATGAAAAGTTCTACAAAAAAGTGTGGGAGAACATCTCTATCTTCGATAAATCGCCCACTATAAGTGTTTACATTTTCACTTCTTCCAACAATCTCCATACTTCTTCGTTACTTCTTAATTTCCAAAACTCTGTAGTTCTTAATGGGCCGAGAATTTCAAATATTTGGGGGAAATAATTCAGAAGAATGGTTTAGAAAAATCTGCTGTAGAAGAAAGAATGCACAAGATTCAAAGGGCATATGGTATAACCAGGAATATCTATAACAAAAAATGTTTATCTAAGAAATTGAAAATACAGCACTATAGAACAGTAATTAAACCAGAATGCTTCTATGCCAGTGAATGTCTAATACTAAATTGGATAAATTAGAAGTATCAGAAAGAAAAATTATACGCAAAATATTTGTCATAAATTTTGTTTTTTCTACATAAATCTTTAAACCTGTTTTATTGGCTATCTCTTCTAATCGATTGATTTGTACTGTTGCATGAGCTACGTTTTCAGAAAGTATGGCAAAATCATCAGCAAATGCCAGACAATTTACTTAATACCATTTTCTTTTCTCCCTAGTGTTATAGGTGATATATTCTGCTCCTTCAATTTCTTATTGTGATTATTAATATTATTTTTATTGTTATAATTATTATTATCATTATTCATGTGCCTTTTTCATTAATATTAGTATTAGCATAATTAATTTACTCCTTATTTATCATCATAATTATTTTTTTATTTCCAAAATTGTCTCTTATGTACTGGTAGCATATTGCGAGGTTAAGTGTGAGAGAGGCTTAACTTCACCACTAGACATAAAATAAATAAATATAGAATTTTGGAGTAAGTTGAGCAAGAAGATGGATGGCACACGTAGACGGCCATGGTTGCATAAAATGCACGATTGGTACCAACAGGATACATGCTCGCCAACCCGACAGCACCAGAAGAATTTATTAGAAATGTAAATGCTTTTCTGTTGGACAACACGATTGTAGCCAATTGTAAAGCAGATTGTTCCCTAATCCTGAAATAAATTGCATCAGATTAATAAATCATAAATAAATAACACCCATTACAACTGGGAACAATCGTGTTGACCAACTGAAAAGCATTTACATTTTTTACTAAGGCTTCATTGAAAAATGGTTTTCAACATGATAATAAGAAACAGGATTATTAAGCGTTTTGAACACGATTCCTCATTTATCGTTTTCCGAAGTCTATGTTTTATGCCTTCTTGGGATTCTGCCAAAAACGATGACTCGAGGCTTAACTGTATTGTGCTCTAAGTATTTTACACAATATGACTTCAGTTATATTTCACACAGTTTTTGTAACTTACGAAAGGACATTGAATGTATTTTTAGTTTCACGAGTTTCAAAATAATTAATAACCAAAATTTTCTGTGGGCTGCACTGGTTTTTCCTCTGTAGCCAGGGTGAGGTGGTTTGCGACAGTGTATTCAAAATAATGTTATTCAATGTCTTATTTTTCCTTCCTAAACGTAATAATACTCAAGAGAAAAGATACAAGCTTAATTTTATAATGTAACAAATATTTTATTGAAGAACTCTAATAAAATATATAATAATGGCACATTTCTCAAACAATGACTGTATCCAGCTCAGGAAAGCTTGACAAGGACCACCAGCAGAGACCTTCATCGCGAAGCGTGCCCAGCTGCATTCCCCAGGCGTATGTGTCACCTGCAAAACACACATTATGCACCCATCAGCTACCGTATGCCTTTAGGATAAATCATCAGCTAATTACAGGAAAACCTGCCTAAAGCGGAACGTAATCGCTTTCACAGATTTCCGTTTTAGAAAGGGTTACCACAAAGAAATACTGTATTATCGCATAGGATTACTATGAAATAATTTGAGTTTTTCCTACTTTAAAAAACACAATTTATTCTTTCTCGTGTTGTTCAATAACTCTCCTCCTGTGTAAGTGTCAGAGTCATTGCCACTGAATTACATTACGTAAATAAATGCAGTGCACAGTAAAAAGAACACCTTTAAAGATTACTCAAGGTCACTGTTTTCTTCTACTCTCATTTGTCAGAAGGAAACTGTGCATATTACAAGAGAGTTGGAGGAGATAATGGTACAGATGTTGTGAAATGTAGCAAACCTGCTGCATCCTTGAGGAAACATTAGAGTTAATGTTTCCTAGGACTATGGTGCAAGTACAGTCACACAACATTTAGTACATAGCTCTGTATTATGGGTAAGATAGTCAGTCAGTCAGGTTATTTACCTTAACAGTTCCAAAATTTCTTTCCGTTTCCACATTAGGCAGTTTTCTAATTTACAGTGTCATTTTACATAGGAAATACCTCAGTTCCGAATTTTGTTTTCCTTTTGTCCAGGTATATAAAGGCAGGTTTTACTGTAGTTACTTTTCACCATGCAACACTGTCTCTTGTTTTTGAAGCTGAAATTTTACAGAACAAGGACAATTGTTGCTATTCACTTTTGTTGTTATACAAGATATGTAGCCGACACAAACTTTTCTTTTTTTAAATAATAATAAACAAATCATCATCATCATCATCATTTCCCCTTATCCAGCTCCTGCCGGGTCGGGGTATTTATGGCACTTCTCCACTTTCCTCTTTCCTTCCACCATTCTTCTTCCACGATCTTGTCCCAGTCCAGATTTCTTTTTCTTACGCCGTTCTTCACTGAATCCATCCACCTTGTTCTAGGTCTTCCTCTTGGTCTCTTACCCTTGCACTTGGCCTCCAGCATCTGTCTTGGTATTCTATTTTCCTCCATCCTCTTTACATGTCCAAACCACCTTAGTTTATTCTTCCCAATTCTCTCATTTAGTTTTGCCATCCCAACTTCCTTCCTAACATCTTCATTCCTCACTCTGTCTTTCCTTGTCTTTCCTATCATACTTCTTAGGAATTTCATTTCACTGGCTTGGATTCTACTCTCTTGCCTGCTTGTCAGGGTCCAAGTCTCAGCTGCATAAGTTAATATGGGAACATAGTACACTTTATACATTACCTCCTTGCTTTTCCTTGGTACTTACTTATCCCAAACAAGTTTTCTTACACTTTGATAGAATGCATTGCTCTGCTGAACCCACCTGCCAATCTCCATGTCCAACCTACCAGTTTGCATCAATTCACTTCCTAGGTATTTGAACGTGTCCACAATTTCCAAACTCTGACTTCCAATTTTCACAGTGCCCTTTCCTTGTCTTTCCCCTCTTGTCATCACCATGGTCTTGCTTTTCTCTATACTGATTTTCAGGCCATACTTCTGAATATTTTCGTTCAGTGCATCTAGTTGTTTTTGCACTTCTTCGGTGTTCCTTCCCCAGACCACAATATTATCTGCAAATAACAGTAGCTTCATTTCTTTATGTCCATATGCTTCCTTTGTTTCCTTTACAATTTCATCCATCACCATTATGAACAAGAGAGGTGACAGCACACTCCCCTGTCTTAGTCCAGTCTTGTTCCTAAACCAATCTGTCTTTCCAACAGGGGTCAGTACCCTGCTAACACAGTTGTTGTACATTGCTTGCACCATTTCCAACATTTCTCTTCCCAGTCTCTTCTTAACCATGGTTTCCCATACCTTCTCTCTGGGGACACTATCATATGCCTTTTCTAGATCTATGAAAGTCATGATCAAATCCTCTCCATATTCCCAGTTCTTTTCCATCACCTGCCTCAAGCTAAAGATTGGGTCCACTGTGGATCTTCCACTCCTGAAGCCATACTGTTCCTCTTGCAACTCTCCTTCCACCTTTCTTCTCATTCTTCTTTCTAATATCCTTTCCAGTATTTTTACTATCTGTGATATGAGGGTGATCCCTCTATAGTTATCACACACCTTCTTGTCCCCCTTCTTAAACACTGGTATTATTAGCCCTTTCTTCCAGTCATCTGGTACACATTTCCATTTCCACACACACTTTAGCAGTCGATACAACCATTGCATACCAACAGGCCCAGCAGCCTTTATCATTTCTACACTGATTTCATCCACCCCTGTTGCTTTTCCCATCTTCATTTTCTGTACTGCTAATTCCACCTCCAGCATTGTTATATCATCTTCTGTTATAGAGTCGTCAGGTTGTGTCACTTCCATCTCACCAGTACCATTGCTCACATTCAAAAGCTTATCGAAATACTCCTTCCATCGTCCCTTTATCTCTTCTGGGTGTGTTAACAACTCTCCATCTTCCTTTTTCACTAGCTTTGTAGTAACTCTTTCTTTCCTCTTACTTCTTAGAAGCCCATACAGCATCCTTTTACTGCCACTTACATCTGTTTCCATTCTTCGTGTAAATTCTTCCCAACTTTTCTTCTTTTCTTCTCCTACCACTTTCTTACACCTCCGTTTGCTGTCGTGATACTTCCTTTTGCTTTCTTCTGTTTGATCTCGGTTCCATTCTTTCCATGCAGACTTCTTTTCTTTCACTGCTTTCCTCACTTCCTCATTCCACCATGGTGTCTCCTTCTCTTTCACTCTTGTTGACGTCCTACCACAAGCACTCTCTGCTGCACCAACAAATGCAAAAACCAGTTCATTGCTATTTAAATGGGAAAATAATGGTAGTAATATTCAAGTGACATAATGCAAAGTAACTTTTAATTCTTACACACACAGGAAGTTACACTGAAACTTTTATATCTGTGACTCGAGGAGCTTATTGCATGTGAAGTTCAGACAAATTCAAAGCATTCAAAGTTACTGTACACATTAATAAAGTATAACCCTGCTTTTATGTTCCCGCAATTGAAGTTTTCCCGCCATTTACAACATTTTCTTCAATTTTCCTTTGTTTTCAGTGTAATCTTGCTGGCTTAGGACCTAAATAGCGTATCTACAATGGAAATCCTATTAAGATACGCTATTCTGGTACTAAGCCGGCGATCTGGTCCCTGTTTTACGTTGATGAAATTTTAAGTTACCCGCAATTTACACCTAGTAGACCAGCGAACATAAACAGAAGACAGCGATTTTAAATACAGTAAAAGTCAATTAAGAAGTTCTCACATAAAAGGTTAATCCGCTTAAGCCGTCCAATACTCTCGGTCCCGTAAGATACATGTATATTTTTCCCGTATTAAGTGTTCTGCAAAAGAGGTTTTCATAGTTAAATAGTTCCAATTTTTTATCCCCTTAAAGACATTCACTGAAGACAACCGACGGTTAGAATCAAAAGTCGCCATCTTCGCCAAAGATACTTCCGGTGTTCCAAGTGAAAGAATACAGCAGTTTCGAGTTTTTGCGGTCTCCCTTGCATCATCTGACCAGACGAGCTAAGTCAAGGCTACTTGTCGTCACCAACTTAACTTCTCATTGGACAATGTTAACCTTGAAACGTGTGAGGGGGGATGGAAAACACATGCTTCCATTGAATAGCCACCTTGTTGTTCTGTGTGTTCTAACTTGTAAGCCAAACATGGCCAGCGTAGCATAACATTGCTAGTCGCTAGAATGTGAACTGCAGTCCCCAGGGTCGCAAGTTCAAACCCGGACGAAATAGTTGGATTTTTAAGTGCGTTTCAATCCTTCGGAGGGGAAGTAAAGCCGGCGGGCTCATGTCATAGATTTATAGCATGTAAAATACCTACCACTGCAATTGGTGGTTTGCAGCCTAATTTGTAGGTTATATTTGGCTAGGCTATTCAAGTTCAGTTTGTCGCTAGGAGTCGGTGGCGTCTGGTAGCCAAAGTTGGAACTACTTGCACTTTCATCTCTCATTGACTCCCCTCCAGAGCTTGGTGTCAGGAAGGGCATCCGGCCGTAGAAACTATCAGCCACCGGGTTCATCACATCTCATCTCTGACCCCATTGGGGTAGACATAGAATAGCTCCCTATGAAGGGAGAATCTTGCCTAGGAGGCAAATTAAGTGAAGTGCGAGCTACGGTGCTAGTTGGATGGGACGGTAAAACTACCACAATTGCCGGGTGCAAGCCCAGAGGGCAGCTTGCATGTCGAATTTTATCGCTCCTTGGAGCGCTATGAAAGTCAAGGAGGTTAGACATCTAAGCTCCTCGACACTATTGCGCTTTCTAGTAGAGAAAGGAGGAACTTTTTGTATTGGCAAAAAATCCCGAGATTAATTTTGCCATTATGAACGAACACAGCCTAATGAATTCAAATGGGTTCTTTAACATGTCAACAACGTATGACATGCGCACCGTGATTTTTGTCGCCTTCCAAAAATCCCTTACCATGGCCAGGAGCGAACCTGCAAGCTTGGGGCTGATAGCCCACTGTGGCAAGCTACCACTACTGATGATAGGACTTTGCCATGTAATTACAAAAGCAATAAGTTAGCAAGGATTTGAAGAGTACATGCAAGCCAAAACAGCACTGCTCATCCCAAACAGTGGCCTAAGAAACATCGGTACTGCAATCCAAGGAGGTGGACCCATCTCATCTTGGGATTCCATGGAGTCAACACTCATCGAAAATCTCTTCAAGAAAGCTGGATCTGGGAGTCTGGGATGACGAGCCGTGCAGCAGCAGTTTCGAGGAGCAGACCATTGACAACATATGCAGGGACATTCAGACAGATGATGAAGAAGAAGAGGAGGACAATTCTCTAAGACCTTCTTGTAGGGAGGCAAGTGTTCATCTTGGAAAATTGCGGAGATTCATAGAAGGTGGTGCTGGGGTGACTCAGAGCCGTGTGGGAAATGGAGAGATTTATAGAACTAGAAAGCAGCAAAAAGCTCAAACAATCTACACTTGGCAACTTCTTTTCCAAGTGAAAAAAAAAATCCACAGCCTGCTTCCAGTCTCCGACCGGGTCAGGAATGGAATGAATGAAGCCCCCATCTAGCGGCGAGGATATGAACTGTACCGGCTGCCGAGGCCTGACGCACTCCTCCGGGGCAATGATTAAATGAATGACAGATGAAATGAAATGATAGTGGAGAGTGTTGCTGGAATGAAATTTTGACAGGGAAAACCGGAGTACCCGGAGAAAAACCTGTCTGCCTCCGTTTTGTCCAGCACAGATCTCACATGGAGTGACCGGGATTTGAACCACGGACCCAGCGGTGAGAGGCCGGCGTGCTGCCGCCTAAGCCACGGAGGCTAACTTCTTTTCCAAGTAGAGACCTATATTTTTGTGGTGAGAAATACAGCATTTTCGATGGTGTACAGGTCAATTGACGTAAGCCACAAAGTGCAAATTTTTCAGGATGGAAAAAAAGAACAGTTTTCAATTCAGTACAGTCTTAATTGATGGTTATTTACATTCTAAAATGTGTCCATGATTGTAGTTTGGTGGAACAGGCCTAGGGACCATTATCTTAACAGCAGCCTGAAATGCAGACAGTGTTGTTTGTGAAGGATACCACAATATACTGTACTCTGGAGGCTCTCGACAACTAAAGTGTTATGTGAGCAATAAGCTTTTGTTTTAACTGTTGTATACTTTTTTGGCTCAGAGTGTGTATAAAATGAAGAATTATTATTATTATCCCATCGCTGCCTGCCACGGTGGAGGAGTGGTTATCATGTCGGACTACCAACCCAAGCATGCAGGTTCGCTCCTGGCCGTGACAAGTGATGTTTGAAAGGCGGCAAAAATTACGAGACGCATGTCATACGTTGTCATGTTCATGAACCCGTTTGAATTCAGTAGGCCGTGTCCATAATGGCAAAATTAATCTCGGGATTTTCTGCCAACACAAAAGTTCCTCCTATCTCTACTAGAAAGCGCAATAGCGTCGAGCGCTCCAAGGACCAACACCCTCAGCTTGCATCCGGCCATCATTATTAGGTTATTATCTCCTAACACCAAAATCTTTTGCCACACTCTTCAAATTGTTTTGTGCTTTTTTCTTTTTTCCACGTGTTTCAAAATGCCCATTTCCCATGATGCATTACATCGACAAACAGTACAAAATACAAAATAATTAACCTTTGCTGGATTCAATCATGCACAGAAATTGTTCCCGTCAACTGTTTAAAAAAAACAATTGTATTTTAGCCATTTTTTGAGCTGCGCATTGACTTTTAGAGCTGTGCAGATTAGTTTTTTGAGAAGAGTCAAACACCGAGCAAAAACACCAGAATGACGAAAATGTTGCAGCAAGATCATTAAACAACCGCTTACACTGAAACATAACCCATTTACTAATTAAGGTACCGAAATAACCAGCCCACTATAAACACTCCCCTAAGAAAATGTTGGAAATTCACCAATAATTAAAAAAAAAATCGTGAGTCTCCCGCCTAAAATGGGAAAGTTGGCAGGAATGCAAATGCTAGGAAGTTGCATCAGTAGATTTACTGGCACGTTAAAGATCCCCTTCCAGGCGAAATTCCGGCACCCTGGCGTCTTTTAAAGCCACAGTATTTAAAAGGGACATAAAACCAATGACATTGTATGTCTACCCCTCATTACTCCTGTTTTCTACGGGGTCGGGGATGAGATGCGGCGAAAGCCTATGTAGCCAGATGCCCTTCCTGATGCGAACCTCATGAGAGGAGTTAATGTGAGATGAACATGAATGAAACTGGGCAAGAAGATAGAAGGAAGCGGCCGTCCCAGCATTTGCCTGGAGTTGATAATGGGAAACCATGGAAAAAGATTTCAAGGACGCCGACAGTAGGACTCGAACCCACGTCTACCAAGTCAGCAGAGAGCCTAGCGTACGTAGCTACCGCTGTATAAAACCAAAAACATTATTATTATTATTAGCATCAATGTGACATGCTCCCATTAATCTGTTAGAAGGTATTTTTGATGCAAGCTTGTGCAGTAGTGTTTCTGTGGGGGTTCTACTGACAATCGCGTGTGTGTATGGCTATGTTGGAAAAAAGGGTTAGGTGGGGGGTTGAGTGAGGGGTCGTTTAGATGGTATTTTTTCCGCTCTATGTGATGGTGAGGTTATTTGGCATAACTCATTCTTAATATATGTGGCAATTCCATACTGAGCATGGTGACGAGTTGCCAGTATTTTATACCCAGGAATTCTACCTCGAGCTAACAGCTGTTCGTCGCTTTCGGTACGAGTTTTTTGCATTACAACAACGTCGACTTCCTATTAAAGTTAATAGGTAAGGAATCTCCGCCCAATCAATACCTTACTCAGGGTGTCTACTGTAAGGATGAAGTAAAAATTAGTTACTTTTTAGGTACCTTTTAGTTAATTTTAGTTACCTTCGAATTCAAAATACGTCAGCGGTCTGCAAGCATAGGCGCTCATCACGCGGTGAAGAAAAAAACAATGAACTGTTTTTAAAGAGGTTTTTTATTTATCATATGGCTTTTAGTGCCGGGAATGTCCGAGGACATGTTCAGCTCGCCTGAGTCTGTAGCTGCTTCCAGCGGTCACCCTTAGGGTGAGCTAAAAGTTCCGTTCAATTTCAAGTTGCTACCAGATATCAATGATACCTAGTTGTGAACGTTGGAACTTTGATAGAGCGTTCCGACAAAATCTAACCTAACAATTTACCTTCACACAAGTTTAGTCTGTGGAAGAATCTTTTACATGCCATAAATCTTTGATCTGGGACCGCCGGCTTTACTTCCCTCCGAAGGCATACTGAAGGATTTTGAAAATGAAAATACACAGCCTGCTTCCAGTCTCCGACCGGGTCAGGAATGGAATGAATGGAGCCCCCATCTAGCGGCGAGGATATGAACTGTGCCGGCTGCCTGACGCACTCCTCAGGGGCAATGATTAAATGAATGACAGATGAAATGAAATGATAGTGGAGAGTGTTGCTGGAATGAAATTTTGACAGGGAAAACCGGAGTACCCGGAGAAAAACCTGTCTGTCTCCGTTTTGTCCAGCACAGATCTAACTTGGAGTGACCGGGATTTGAACCACGGACCCAGCGGTGAGAGGCCGGCGTGCTGCCGCCTAAGCCACGGAGGCTTACTGAAGGATTTTAACGCTTTTAAAAAATCCAACGACTTTGGCCGGGTTTGAACCCGCTATCTTGGGCACAGCAGCTCAGCTTGCTACCAACTACGCCACCGAAGCCGCTTTAAATAAAATTCACATGATGTTATAAAAATTTTAAAAATAATAAATATATACTAGATATTTAATATCCAATGAGTTGTTACAGCTAATATGTCTTGTGCACAATATGTTGTTATAATTACGGTACCAAGAGGTTACTCTGCTCTTGACCATTTGGCGAGATTTCCTTCATCCCCGCGGTAGGTCGCGAAGAAATGTAAGTTACCGGTATGCGATGTTACGCGATCGTCACCGAATTATGTCTTCGCAGTCAAATACGGAGAAATATCGAGATGTTACACGATCGGCGCTGGTCTCAGTTGTTTGATGAGCTTCCCGTAGTTTTCACAACAGAACACGGAGAAAAATCGCGATTTAGATAATCAATGTCACTTTTAGTCATTCGACGAGATTTCCATTGTCCTTGAGGTCGGGCACAAGAAAATATAGCATTATTACGCAATCGGCGCCACTTGCTGTCCGTTTGACAAGAATACAGTTGTCCTCGTCATTGAATGCGGTGAAATATCGCTATGTATCGCAATCGCTACCGCTCTCGGCCGTTTTACGTTGTCCTCGAGATATTATGCAATCGTCGCCGCACCCGGCCGTTCAACGATTGTCTGCCTGTCCTGACAGAATGGCGGAGGCATGGGCATGGTTAAAACTCACGAGTAGTTATGAACATGTTGTTCTGTTGGCGCCGTGATTCCCTTTGTCCCTATGCTGTGGTTGGGAGTTCATCAGTTCAGGGTGGATCACGAGGAGGATTTAGTATTTCGATGCTACGTAGGCTGTCATTTTTAAGTGGGTTGATGAACTTCTCGCTCCCCGCACGCTTTTAAGTATACGGTCATGGGAAAAATGGCAAGTAGGTTTCGTGACGGGTGCCCCGTGATGGGTGCCGAATCACCTTTGACAGGATTCTCGCAGACCTCGTGGTCACAAGTTCACGATATGGGATGGGTTTTATGATTTTACGCAACTGATGTCGATCTCGGCCCGTTTGACGAGATTCCCGCAGGCAAGTCGTGCGGTCAGCCGGCCGTCTTGAGGATACGATTTTGGAGGATGAACGTTCGAAGTAGGTACGGTATCGAATATTACGAATTATTCCGAGAGTATTGCACGAATAATACGACAAGAGGGCAAGTTTTATTTCAACTGAGAACCACAAATTATCTACAAGTTATCGAAATAATCGGTTAGATTATATATCCGATGGAACGAAAGTTCGAAGGAAAAATCGACTTATAACGGAATTTCGAATTAACCATACTGGATGTCGCAAATTTACTAGACATATTTTTTAAATAAGTTATATGTATTTCGAAGATTTTTCGCAATTTCTTTTCGAAACTGTAACATTTCGCAAGATTGCGACATTAAATTGTTTCGCGTTATTTCTGGACTTCAATTTGACATAGTTTACAAATAACAGATATGAGAGATTTCTCTTAGGTTCGGAAGTATTCGCGAATAAACGTCTCGCGCGAAGTCAGGTTTCCTAATACAGTAACACAGAAAAATATTTCACACGAAACTGAAGTCTTCTTAATGCCGAAAATATACATTGAACCAATGTATACCACTCAAGGTATCCTCAGTATGTATTTCCTTGAGGTCGGGCACGGGGAAATGTAGCTTAGTACCATGCAATAGGCACGGCGCCGCTTGCGTAAAACTCGCAATATCTGAGCCTGGCGGCGCAAGTTTAAACGATTCAACCCGCCTTCAGAAAATTTTCGTTACCCGTTTGGAAAATTCGTTACTTTTTCGTTACTTTCGTTACCGGTAGACACCCTGTTACTTCATATTCCTCTAAGATCTTAGCAAAGAAATCACTCTTGGCCCTGCTTATGCTCAATTGGCATAAAGTTAGTTGTGGGCCTATTGTCCGTGTTTGGAACTGTACGTCCTTAGAAGGATTATTTGTTTATTTTATCATGTTGTGGTTGTGAGTCCCAGAAGGGCTGGTCGAACTGTTTGTTTCCGTGGTGATCCGTGGTGCCGCCACTCATTCGATTGGCGTTTTAACTGTGGCTCATAAGATCTGGCCCACGTCTCGTCAATGGTTATGATACACCGTAAGAAGGCCTCTCCTTCGCGCTCATAACGCTGCAAGTGCATACGACAAGCGTCAAATCGCAGACATTTGTGCGGAACCCATTTGGACGCAATCTTCCTCATTTTCAGTAAGTCCTTCAGGATGTGGAGGACAGTTGAATGCCCCAGTCCGGTATCTTGCTCTAATTGACGAATCGTTACGTTCCGATCCACCTCTACTAACGTGGACACCATCTGTACATTGTCATCACTTACTGGTGGGTGACCAGATCGAGGCATGTGCTCCAAACGTTCGCGTCCATCTCGAAAGGCTGCAACCCATCTTGCTACCGTTCTGAACGGTAACGCCGCTGCACCGCACACTTCTTGCAATCCTCGGTGACACCGTTTAGCACTGCGACCCCTAGCACACTGAATTTTTATCCACGTTCTCTGCTCCTGCTTGGAAAATATTGGGACTGTTTTTCGCGAGCGCTGGTCTCACACTACTCATCTAACAGGCGACTGCGCACGAGCGTTGGTGAGGACGGGCGAGGTCATGTGCTCTGAGGGAGGGGATGCAGGGCAGCAACCGTCGGTAAAAGTGGCAGCGCCCAACATTGTTGCAACTTGGCACTGAAGCATTGGTGCCAAAACTAAAAAACCAACCCATGTATAAATACAGAATGTCAGAGGTTCCCACGGAATATAAACGCGAGTTAAAATTGCCTTCTTCATATTCCCAGAAAATTGCTGCTATCAAGCGTAAAAATAACTAAATAATCAATAATAAAGGGTGGTAACGCTGACAGTTTTGGCACGAACAGGGCATATCGACAGGCAAAGGGTTAACCACTGCGATGAGCAGTCTAATGAGGGATTGTCGTCACATGCTTGGTCTTGGTAGAAAATGATTTGTCACATAAATGACATTTACAGTGGAATATCGTTAGTACGTTTTTTGAAGGGACTGAAAAATTTGGACGTCAAATGCGGGAAAACGTACTACCGATAAACGCCATACTGCATTTACAACGTATAAGAAAGAACGCGGCGTATATATGGACGTTAAATCGCCGATCTTAGTAAGTGATAGTATGCACTACTATAGTCACGACATAAACATAGGTTGTCAGTAGAGGTGTAATTTTTTGTTATTAGCGATAAAACGAAAAGTCATATTTAGAGGTTAGGATGTTTTATTTTCACGAATTTACAGGTTTCGTGCTGCCCAGGAGTGAAATTAAATCGCGAGATAACGCAAATTTTGTGAATAACACCACAAATACCGCAATCTGCGAAATAAAAAATATTTTTCATATTTTTTTCCCACACCAATCCGAACATTCTTGTCCACAAGCCGATAATCGAATTTGGTTGGTGTTCAATTCGAGAATGATCGATTGTCTAGTTTCGCGAGGGGTCATGGTACGATATACGTCATATTACAATATACTGTCGATATTCTCGTTACTTGTTGGATAGTTGCGCTGTGGTAAACAGCTGTTATATCGCGGCGTGAATAGTTTGGCCGACTACCTCCAAAAGGTTATGTGATAGTTCATAATGTAAACTACGTTTGCCTCCTGTTACATCGGTAGCGAGTGTAATTCATAGTAGAGAATTCTATATAATTTAATAAAAAGTGCGCAAATTGTGCGTTATCATCGAAGCTAATGTGTTATTTGCCTGAATCAGTTGGCGACCACATGTTTGTCGTAGTAGTTCCAAACTTAGCAGTACCGGAAGATGAGACGCGTCGTAATTTAAATATTATGACACAAATTCAGAAATAAATTTTGCGTGTGGTTAAGACTTTATACTGGTGTGTGACTCTAGTCAACCGTGTGATAACAGTGTTTGTTACTGGGTATTGCTCAGTTGAGTTTAAAAATGCCGAAGGTAGCAGTTTCTGCCACAGACAGACTTAAAGAATATAAGAATGAAGTTTTTATAATTTCATGTGGCATTCTTATGTGCAAATATTGCGATTGTCTGTTAGATTATCGCAGGAAAGATGCATTAGACAAATATTGCAATTCGGAGAAGCATTCAAAACGCCTAGAAATTTGCGTCGAAGTTAGTGTTCCTAGAGTGGCCACCTTGAAAGAAACATTATCAAATGCTAGTCGTGTGAAGGATACGCAAGAAGGGTTTATTTTGGACACTACTACTGCGTTTGTGAAAGCTAATATACCAGTAGAGAAACTAGACAATCCTGCTATCCGTATTTGGTTTAATAAGTACGTTCGCGGAAGTGGAGATTTACCATCGGCAAATCAGATTCGTCAGAAATACATCCCCACGATTGGTGAAAGAAAGAGGGAAGATATAAAAAACATAAACGTGTTTCTGCTATGTGACGAAACAACTGACAAGAATGGTAGGTGTGTTTTCAACATTCTTTTTCGTCCATCAGTACCATCAACTGAAATTAACACCCATCTGGCTGCCTCTGTTGTTCTAGATTCTGCCAATAGCGTAAATTGCTCCAATGCGATATTAGACACCTTGAATTCCTATGAAATTGAACGGGAGCGTGTAGTGGCAGTAGTTACGGACTCAGCACGCTACATGACAAAATGTGTAACTACTGTTTCAAGGATTGATTGAAGAACTATGTCATGTCCAATGCTGGACTCATAAAGTCAATCTTATCGGCTGCATATTTGAAAACGAGCTGGACGAATTGAACATGTCTATAGTAAAGACAAAGAATGCCTTTTTAAATACGCAAAAAAGAAAAAGCAATTACGTTGCATTTCTAAGGGAGAAATATGAAAAAGAGAATGAAATTCTAGCTTTCCCAATGCCTGTATGTACAAGATTGAATTCATGGTTTAAGGCTGCAATGTATATGGAAGATCTGGTAGTATTTTTCATAACATTGGAAGATTCAAATTCATGGGTCAAAATTTTCCAACAAGCATCGACTTCATCATCATCTTGCACAGTTTCCAGCCACTGGCCGGGTCTGTTTGGAACACAAGCCTCTCCAACGTCTTCTGTCTTCCCACCATCTCTCAGCCCCCACCCTTGTCCAGTCTTCTCTCTTCTTCACACTTTCTTCCACCCCCTTCAGCCACCTGTCTCTCGGTCTTCCTCTCGGTCTCATTCCTTCCCACTTCGTCTCGTGTACTCTCCTGGGTATCCTCTTCTCCTCCATTCGCTTTACATGTCCATACCATCTAAGTCTAGATCTCTCTATACCATCCTGTAATGGTTCCTCCTTCATTAATTCTCTAGTCCTCTCATTTCTTATTCTGTCCATCTTTGTAGCTCCAATACTGCTTCTCAAGAACCTCATCTCACTGGCCTGTATTTTGCTCTTCTCCCTTCCTTTCATAATCCAGGTCTCCGAGGCATACGTCAGGATAGGGACATAGTACGTCCGATATATGATCTTTTTGCTGTTCTGAGGGACATCCTTGCTCCATAACATGCTTCTCACACTCCTCCGAAATGCTTCTGCCTGCCTCCCCCGCTCATTTATTTCTCTATCGTTTCTTCCATTATCTTGTATCAGGCTTCCCAGATACTTTAAACTCTCCACTTGCTGAAGCATCGACTTCAACAATACAAATTATAAAATTACAAGCATTGTATGTTTCTGTTGTTGGTGCCTCTCTTATGGACTTGCTTAATTTCTTGGAGGGATCTAAGTACCCGACAATTCACTTACTGGCTGGGAAGCTGGATGTCCTTGAGGTAAAACTCAAGCTATTAGGCGATGGTGGAATGTTCAATCATACGATTCTCCAGAACTTGGAACAACTTTCTCAAAAGACGCAGATAATGGTCAAGTCCAAGCTTACGTGTGTTGCCCAGTCAGCTCTAGTGAAAGTCAGGACTTTACGGACCATGGATCCAGCCAGGAAGACTGTAGAATGCATCGGATCATTGTTTGATCCTCGGCATGTACCTAAGAACGTATCTCCCACAGAACTGCTCCAATTTAAGAAGAATGCCCCATTTCTTAAGAAGATGGAGTCTCAACAGTTTTAACAGTTTTTAGAGGTTCACAGCATTTACCTGACAGCAATCAAGAACCAACTGCGTCATGAAGATAATGTGAATGTTCCAGAGATCGTCATGGGATTAAGGCCTGCTCACCGAGACTATGCAACAGCTGCAATAAAGTGTGTTCAAATGTGGATTCTGAAAGGTCATTTTCGAAATACTGTCTCATAGTAAGTGATAGGAGGCGACAATTGACAGCTGCAAATGCTGAGACTTTAACTATGATCTACTTCCAATGATTTCACTGCAGTATTTGGATAAAACTGAAAAAGGTATTCACTGAAATGTGTTTCGAGATGGTGAATGTAAAATAAAAATGTGACTTTCATTTAAGTACTATCTCATTCTTCCATAGCCTTGAGGAATCTGTTTCATGACTGCATTTAGAGTGATATTTCCAAATGTTGTGAATAATATAGCTTTCTTTTATAAATCACGTATTTACGAATCATTCAATTTATCTTTTTTTTTTTAATGAAAACACTAAATACATTGCTGTGAGTTACAATGTCAGTTTTTTCCACCATGAGAAATATTTATATCGCAACAGCACACGGAACAAAGAGCAAAATGGTTTCCTCTACCAGATTGTAAAATGAATGGAAGAATAAAAAGGCAAAACGCTAAATGAAACTCTGGAAGAAAACAGATTGATATGGTTTGGACATATCAAACGAATGAGTGGAGAAAGAATGGCAAAATTAACACTGGAAAGTCAGATAACAGGGAAGATGCTCTTGGGTTTACGCCTCTTTTAACTACTGCGGCTTTTAGAGACCCTAGGGTGTCGGAATTTTGCCTCGAAGGGGATATTTAACGTGCCAGCAAATCTACTGACACAGCTTCCTCGCATTTGCACACCCTTAAATGCCAGCTGGCTGTGTCAATGTTGGGCACAGTAAGCAAGAACGTTACCGCTAAGTCACGCTGCCAGTCTAACGAGGAAGACCAAGACTACAATGGTTGGACTTGGTGAAGAAAAGTATAACACACAAAACCTGAATTGGAACACAGTGTTGAGAGAGGAATGTTGGAGTGTCAGCTGGAAAAGATGATGAAATATTTACCCCAAGCTAGAGTACCCCCCCCCCCCCCCCCCCCACCATTTTTTTTTTCTTTTTTAATGGCTATCACGAAAGGTTTGTTCTGCCCCACCAACAGACCAACATGTCAGAAAACAAAGCAAAATTTTGGTGTCTCTATTTTAGAAACTTGAAAAATGAAAATCCACAGCCTGCTTCCAGTCTCCGACCGGGTCAGGAATGGAATGAATGAAGCCCCCATCTAGCGGCGAGGATATGAACTGTGCCGGCTGCCGAGGCCTGACGCACTCCTCTGGGGCAATGATTAAATGAATGACAGATGAAATGAAATGATAGTGGAGAGTGTCGCTGGAATGAAATTTTTGACAGGGAAAACCGGAGTACCCGGAGAAAAACCTGTCTGCCTCCGTTTTGTCCAGCACAGATCTCACATGGAGTGACCGGGATTTGAACCACGGACGCAGCGGTGAGAGGCCGGCGTGCTGCCGCCTAAGCCACGGAGGCTTTTAGAAACTTATTGACATGAAAAGAAACAAACCAGGGCATGTTTCCTGGTGAATTGTGTGGCATAGTCTCTCTCCACCACGATCTTGTGCTCCAGGAATCTGATTTCATCATCTATTTTGAGGATGTCCCTCTGAATAATGGCCTTCTTCTCAAAGAGGAAACTTAACCGATCTCGCCACCTGGCCACATTCTCGTCCACAGGCGCCCTCCCCTCTTCCAGGTGTCTCCTTAGGGTGAAGAACTTCGCCTGCAGTTCCACTTTCTGTGTGCATTGACCAATCACTCTGTCCTCTGAATATGCGTTTTCACGAATCTGGAATGACATTAATAAATAAAAAATTAGTGTTTTGTCAGTCAACACGATAATCAGGAATAAAATATTCTACCCAGCCTGAAAAAAATTACATGAACTAATATTAGACACTATGCAGATTCGGTTGAGGCAAGGTTGACAAATATATGAGGGCTATTCCAAAACTAAGGTACGTTTTTTATTTTTAAGCCCGTAGTTAGTGCGCACGCTGCAACAAGCGTGCGTGCTACCTCCCGGCATCCTTTGTGAACAAGCAGGCGTCCTTTACAGCTGTGTAGCTAACCTGTACGGTGAACTGTGCATCTTTACAATGTTCAAGATTATTGATTCGCCCGCCCGTGTGTGAGGTACGATCTGTGATAAGTTTTTTGAGTGCAACAAACAAGTCGGCTGCAGACATTCATCGTCAGCTTTGTGAGGTGTATGGTGATAATGCAATGACGGGAGGTAAAGTGAGAAAATGGGTACGCGAGTTCAAAAGTGGCCGTGAAACATCACGAAGAATGCTCAGGTCTGTGATCACAGATGACTGCATTTGACACGAAAATTCACTAGGACCGAAGATTCATGATAACCACTCTATCAATGGATTTTCCTCAAGTGTGAATTCTTGGTTGAAAGCAGGCGGCAACTAAATAACGAGGCAACTACGTAGAAAAATAGAGGAAGATATGTAAAACCTAAAAATAAATGTGGTTTCAAAATAAAATGTTCGGTTAATTTAAAAAAAATGAACGGGCCTTAGGTTTGGAATAGCCCTCGTGTGTGGTTGATACCAGTTACACCTTGAAACTGAACTGCACAGAGTACAGGCAGGAGAGACAAAGGTTTCAACATTCAGTTTATTAAGAAGTATGCCTCGGAGACCTGGGTTATGAAAGAGCAAAATACAGGCCAGTGAGATGAGGTTCTTGAGAAGCTACAAAGATGGACAGAATAAGAAATGAGAGGACCAGAGAATTAATACCATTACAGGATGGTATGTATTGTACAGAACAATATTCATGGGAACATGTTATAGCAGTGACTACTACAGTACTCAGTATATACAGTGGCACCTTTCTGATGAGAAATGATATGGAAAGACAGATACAGTAATGAAATTTTAAGAGCGTTAAAACTCCCTCAGTATGCCTTACTTCGGAGGGGAAGTAAAGCCGGCGGTCCCATGTCATAGATTTATGGCATGATAAAGAACCTTCTGCCTGTGTGAAGATAAATCATAGGTTATCTTGGAGTAACGCTCTTAGGTTCCAACGTTCGTCGCCAGGAGCCGACTACGGTGGCATCTAGTAACTAAGTGCAGAACTAGTTGGTCATTGACGGTGGCGTTTGGTAGCAAAAGTTGGAACTAATTGAAAATCCAATGTATGCAGTCCTTACTTGAATTAAAAACAGATAACACACACTAATACAGCCATCACAATTAACACCGGTTATCAGACAGATTCTACACACACCCAAAGTACACGGAGCTACATGACCGCGTTGTCGCAGCCCCTAAACTGAGGAACCAACCAACAGTAATGGAAAACATTTTTTTCAGTCCATTTATTAGTCTAGTATCTCTTGTGTACTACAGAAGAATTCACTTATTTTCCTCTGTTTCTTTTTTCTTATAGATTCTCTTGCAAATATTGTCTTTATCTCTCCTAACACGATAAATTATTCCGCTGAAACCCTGGGGATTGAAGATGCCACTTGCTGAATAGTTTCCAACTGAGCTATTACCTCCATCAGAGGAGGAGGAGGATTCGCACTGATCACATCACTGTTATACTCAGAATCTTCAACTGGCGAATTACCCGTTTACTCTTCGATGATAGATTCGTCGGTGTATGCTTCAAACACCAACGCCTCATCATCTACTGACATATATTGAACTACTGTTACATCCATAGTTTTACCAGTTTCTGCTGAATACACCTCAAGAACATCATCGTGCATTTTTTCATCCACCTTAACATTCTCACCCACATCTCCACTTTCGGAAATCTCTGCTTTTTTCCAGCAATTCGCAATCACATTCGGCTCTATACTGCATCAGGAACTAGCAAGCATGTCACAAGCCTGCTTCACATTGAAAGAAAGGTGGACAATCCACCAAATTAAATGTTTGCAATCACGTGTTGAACTAGATATGAATGGTATTTTGTCTTGAAATTCTTAATTATCCCCATGTCTAGTGGCAGAAGGATAGAAGGACAGTTTTCGGGAGGAAGTAGGATAGTTCTACATTCTTCAATGCTGGCATGTTGTTGTGCGCACTACAATTATCCACCAGCAATTCAATTTTCTTATTTTTCCTTGCCATCTCTTTATCACTAATAAAATTATCAATATTCTCCGTCTTTTCAATACAATATTAACAGTCTATTTATACAATTGGGTACATGTTACGCACAAACGTTAGTGCTTCCCCAGCCCAAATATACATTAAGATATAAACAAATATTACGCACTTATCAAATACATACAATGAAAATATTCCATAGATGAAACAGTACGATAGTTTGAGACATCCGAAGAATAACTAATATTATGTTGTAAAATTACACCAAAGCCCATATGAGTGTAAAAATGCTTGTAGTTCTATGCCTGATTATAATAATTTTGAAAATGTTGTGTGTTATTTCCTAATATGATGATAACCCGAATAAACAGAGAAACAAATCTGAGAAAATCTGAGAAACTACAAAGAAATTTGAAATGACTGTCCTAAATGTTTAAGTGGAAAACATGAAAACTGCTATAAGCTGCTAACTCACTCTCACCTACTGACTTGAGTCATGCGAAGTCGTAGCTACATATGAACCGGCGCAACCTCGTGCTAAAGCGACTTCATGAAGAACAGACTGGCGGCTTCGGTGGCGTAGTCAGTAGCATGCTGAACTTCTATGCCCAAGATAGCGGGTTCAAACCCGGCCGAAGCCGTCGGATTTTTTAAGAGCGTTAAAAATCCCTCAGTATGCCTTCCTTCGGAGGGGAAGTAAAGCCGGCGGTCCCATGTCATAGATTTCTGGCATGTTAAAGAACATTCCACTAATTGCACCTGTGTGAAGCTAAATTGCATAGGTTAATGTAAACAACGCTCTTAGGTTTCTAAGTTCGTTGCCAAGAGCCGACTGCGGTGGCGTCTAGTAGCTGAGTTGTGAACTTGGCCTAGTAGTCGTTGACGGTGGCGCTTGGCGGCAAAAGTAGGAACTATTTGAAAAATTCTAAGTCGCAGTACTTAAATAATAAAAAAAAACAGATAACACACACTAATACAGTCATCACAATTAACACCGGTTATCAGACAGATTCTACACACACCCAAAGTACACGGGGCTACATGACCGCGTTGTCGCAGCCCCTAAACTTAAGAACCAACCAACCGAAGAACAGACTCGGAAATAAGTTATAAATATTGTTAACAGCTATTGTTAAACTCAAACAATATAATTATGAGTCTCAGGAAAGATGCTCAGCCGATTTGGCTTAATTTCTTTTGTTTTTAATGGTCACAATCAAAGTGTCGTACAAGATGTTTGCTTCGAAATTAATCTCGTTTAAATTATGGGACGGATTGACTCTTTGAGCCGTGTTTATCTCAATTTGTTCCAGGATGTTCATGACAGATCCTTTATTCTAGTAGTGCAAAATTTCCAGATCTTTTTCAATGATAGTGAATTTATGGCCAGTTTCTAACATGTGTTCCCATTGCTGAGAACTTCCTATGTTTAATCGCGTTTAAATGCTCAGCATAACGAATGCTGAAATTACGTCCTGTTTGACGTATATAGTCTGCTTGGCAATTGTCACAATGTAATCTGTATATACCTGATCTACTCTGTATGTTATAACTATTGACCTGTTTAGAATAGAAAAACTTTTTATGATTATAATTATCCATTTTAAATGCGATCTTAATATTGTATTTCTTTAAAGAGCTGGTTATGTTGTGCGTTAACCTGTTGGTGTAGGTCTCCTTCTTCTTGTTCTCCCTTGTTAACTTAGATTTAGGCTTGTTGTTGATTTTGTTGATAATCTTCTTTACAAAAGCTCTATCATAACCATTTGCTTCTGCTATTTGATATATTATAGCTATTTCTTGATTATAAGCTTCTTAAAGGTAGGTTGATTGCCCTATTCACGAAGCTGATGAAAGCTGCCCTTTTATGGCTCTCTGGATGATTTGAGTCCTTTTTAATGACTGTCAGTTTGCGTTGGCTTTCTGTATATTTCATAGTTTAATCTATTGTTGTTTTTCCTTATAGTTAGATCAACATAGTTTATGGAATTGTTCATTTCCGATTCTGCCGTGAATTTTGTGTTGCTGTCTATACATATGTAATATTGGTTTATGTCATAATGTATATTTGGGCTGGGGAAGCACTAACGTTCATGCAAAACATGTACCCAATTGAATAAATAGACTTAATATTGTATTGTTACGTGCCACCCCCTAGTGGCACTTCCGTTAACTGGATTATGGTGGGTGAAAGCAAAATCACAATTGTTCCTTTAAAGAAATATAATTAGCTTTATTGCGGGCCTGAAAGATACACCACACAAATAGCAAATACAAGCAATTAGTACCTCACTCCAGCTTCCTCCTCGCAGGTAACACTTGCCTTTCACTTGTCAATAAGCCACAGAAGTTAATCCCTCCTAATGAGTCCGGTGGGCTCGACAGAACTACCTGCAACACTACAGTTATTCACGAAAGCCGGTCACTCACCACTACACTCTGCCTCGCTGTCCGCTGGCTAGGGAAACAGCCCCCGGTGCTTTCGCAATTCACCACACTAACCTCTGCTGCACTGGAAAACACACTCGTTCAAGACACAGTTCCTCTGTGGGCTTCACACTCCTCCGCTGTCAAGAGAATCAGCTTCACTAGGGTTTCGCAAGTCACGTCGCCAACAACTGTCGCTCAGGTAAACGCTCGCACTAGCTCGAAAAACACACTCCACCCCGCTTGCCAGGTCGCTCTTATATAGCAGGCTGGTGACTCAATAAATGTTTCTAGACCCGTCCAGGATTCACGGTTTCTTGAGGTTTCCATCACTGGCTGGGTCACGAATATTCTGGACCATCCCTTTGTCCTAGTAGCCCTGTTGCGTAAGGTGCACGTAATACACTGAGGCAGAGCACAGCCCGGGCAGCTGTGACTCAACCGGCGAGGCGACGAAACAACTCACAGCCGTAACAGTATTGAAAAGACGGAGAATATTGATAGTTTTATTAGTAAACATATTCAATACGAACCTGAAATGGATAATATTATTCTGATCTCTTTATCAATCGAAAGCAGCCACTCACTAAAGATAGTGGACATCATCCATGCTTTTCAATTTGCCTTCTAATTGACTGCAATAAAAGAAATCACATTTAGAATAATGAAAAAGAAGAAACACAAAATTAATCTGGTAGAGTACTGTACTCTTCATAACATTACAGCTGAAGATACTGAATCAATTTTTAATTTAAAGGTAAAATAAAATGTACGTACTGTTACCTGGTAACCTGCAGAGAAGAACCGTTGCTTCCCTCCTCTAAAGGCCATCTTCTTCAGTTGGTAAAACAATCCCGTCTCATCTGTATTGTGCACGTTTTCAGGACTGGATTTTTCCACCAACATTCCGCATCACCTAAAGGTGCCGATTTTTCTTCGCCTGAAATCACTTTATTAATGATCCCATGTCTCTCCTTAAGTCTCCGCAACCATCCATTACTTGCATTAAAATTAGAATCGCCAAGCAACTAAGGCTTTTTGGCATATCATCAGGCCATTAATTGTTCTGCGCACGCACCGCAGTGTACTACTGTCCACATCGTCAGCAGCAGCCGTCTTCATTCTTTTTCTTCAAGGGTTAAACTTGCGACCTAGAAAACTTGCTTTGATTTCTTTTTGTTTTTTAAGGAATGTAGCTAACGCTGATTGTGCAAGTCCACACTTCTTCGCCGCGTCTACCAGTTATTTCATTATTGATGTCTTTGAAAAGCTCCATTTTTGTCTCTTTTTCCGAGTTCCAGCCATTGTCCAAATCTTGTTAGAGAAATCCAAAGAGTATTTATCAATTTAAAATTATCACAGATAGCAAAAATCACGGAATAAACTGCGTATGACCCCAACACAACACTTCTAACTGCAACTCAAGCTCAACAATGTACAGACTAAAAGAGTTAACCCGGGTTCAAACACAGGAGCTCTAGGACTCTTTCTCGACTTTGCTGCTCAGCAGAGCTCGCCGTGGCTAGACCCTATTCGCCACCTGCTTACCGTCGGCACAGTATGTAGCGAAGCTTCTCAAAATACAGCGCTGAAGGTCGAGAGGTTAACAAACTATACGTACCATTATGGTCATAGTCTTAGAAGCAAAAAAATAGTAAGAACCCCGAAGCTTTGTCTTCGTTATAACAGGGTGTTGTTAAAATTACATCATCGTTGTAATGAGGGGTAATTAACACAGGAAATCAGCCGGGACCATTTAAAATTATCGCTGCGCCCGGCTTTATCATTGTATCGGTAATCGTTGTATAAAGGTTTGACTGTATTGTCAAATTCAGTAATGAAAGGTTTCAGTCCAATAGAAGAAAATATATGAAGTACATACCTACAATTAAGCCTTAAGCTGCAAAGATATTTTTATATTGTTTGTTTCACAAATTACAGTTGTAATGTTACCAATTAATTATGATGTTACTCAATTTTATGGAATAACTAGTTTTTTAAGTGTATCTTAATATGTGGTAACTATAAGACTATTCTTGAAACACATAGATTAACTAATAACTAGTATGGCCTATTAATGCTATGCAATACGTCCTACAACTGTACTTAGGTTTACATATGTCAGAACCCCACTGCTCGAGATCTCATTTTTGCTTTTGTGACACAGTACAGTACCAGTAAATTTTGCATTACGAGTTGAATAACGTCACGAGGCTATAGAAAATCAATTACAGTTTGTAATTCATCGCTTTTGTTAAGAACTTTGAAGACAAGTTTGCATCTTGCACCAATCCCACTAGAACACTTTCATAGCGCCTGGTTGCTAAGAACATACTGGAATTCCTGAGTGAGCGAGGCCTGTTAAATCCAAGCAAACATGGCTTCGTTCCGGGGAGATCTTGTACAACTCTTTTGACAAAAGTGATTGATGACTGGCAGAACTCTTTGGATCAGACTAACGTCTCCCAAGTGGACTGTGTGGCTCTGGACTTAAGCAAAGCTTTTGATCAGGTGCCTCATCAAAGACTCTTGTTAAAGCTTGGCAAATATGGCATCGGAGGCAAACTGATTACATGGTTGACGTCATTCCTGGTAGGTCGAACGCAGTGTGTCGTGTTTGGCGGGGCCAAGTCACCGAACATAGTGGTAACTTCGGGAGTATCACAGGGGTCGGTGATTGGGCCTTTGTTGTACATGGTTTTTACCCTCGACCTTCCAAGCTGTGTGACGTCCACGATGGCGCAGTATGCAGACGACTCAATAATTTACAGAGCCATAAAAAATAATGATGACGTCAAAGCACTACAGGAAGATCTGGACAGTGTGGCACTGTGGTGTGATGTAAATAAGATGACCTTGAATGTAAACAAGTGTAAATATATTCGGCTAAGTAGGGCCAGACAGCCTATTGCACATAGCCTTTCACTGAGCGGCAAAGTTCTTCCCATGTGCAATTCACTGCGAATGCTGGGAATACACATTTCCAGCAATTTGAAGTGGAATGTACACGTTGAAGAATCTAGGTGTAAGGCATTTAGAATTCTAGGATTTGCAAGACGTAATCTTCTGGGATTCAGAAGCCGTGCACTCCGAGCGGTGTATCTCTCCACGATATGGCCCATTCTTCTGTACGGACTTCCTGCCTGGCATCCCACTACCGAAGAAAACATGAGGAAGTTAAGTGCAGTCCAACGTCGAGCAGAGCGACTCATTTACAATCAGGGTAACAAAGTTTTGACAAAACCATTAACATCCATCAATGACATATGTAGCCAAATAGATCTCACCTTTCTCCGAAAATCTCTAGCTGGCACCATTATACTGTACCCATTTCACCGCCTTCAGCTGTCATATCGTTCAGTCCGTCGAGCACAGGGTGTCACACTTGTTCCTCCATTCGCTAGGACAACAGATTATCAATCTGGATTCTACAATCGCTCTGCTCGACTTTGGAATGACCTGCCTCGTGAAATAAAAGACCTTCCTCCACGACAATTTTGCCGCAAAGTGAAGGCTCTAAAGGGACTAAAACCCCATGTAAATTGAATTATATACTGTATAATGTAACTTTGTGAGTGATTGGGAGTGGGCGCGTGCGTGTATATATGTATGTATGTATGCGTGTGTGAGCGTGTATATGTGTGTGTGCATGCCTGTGTCTTCCCTTTTATTTATGAATTGTATGATATAGACGTCATGTACAGCAGATTATGTGTATATAGCAAATGTAAAGGTGTAAATTGTATAATGTAACATTTGAGATTTGTTTAGATTTAATGAACGGAGATGGAGACACTGATGTGTATGTGGGGCTTGCCCTTTCTCTATCTGCCGTCCATAAATTGTAGGCACAATTTTTGGTAAATAAATAATAATAATAATAGTACTTATCAAGAATGATTTTGAAAATGGTATACCGGTGTATCAAGCAGGAGCAATAAAGGTAGAAATCAGTAGAAGAATAACCATGACTCACCACCTTATGTAATTTGGACATGCCTATTTCACACACTCTCTCAAAGTTGTCGTCTATTTCAGATTCCTGGCAAGACCAGACAGAACATACTAGTATTTCCAGACTTTGGAGAATATAAGTTGCTGGAGCTTCATAGATAAGTTGTTTCGCAGCAGCAAAGATGGTATCAATCATAGTATTCCTAGATGTGAAAATTCAGAATTACAGACATGGTTGATTTTAAATACTGTATCTAAATGGCAAGTAAACACCAAAAAAGCCCAAATGAACATACACATCACAATATTCCAAACAAAATGTATTTATCTTCAAGTGAAGAACAATGCGAATACTAGCCATGGTCAAACAGTACAATTATGGCTAAAGATACAAGAAAATAGCATTTTGAAATTGATTTTGTACCACTAATTTTGAAAAATAGTATTTTGTAGCATTTTGAATTTAAAAAATTAGCATTTTCTAGCATATATTAGTTAATCACCACATATGATAAAAGATAAATACTGTAGCTTCATAATCAATAAGGACAGAGGCTCATTCAGACCTGCTCAGGATTGCATATATATGGGCGTTTCTGATAAACGACATAAGCATTTAAAAAAAGAATGTGAATCGCACATTTATTTAACTTATGGTAAATGCCATACACTGGATAATTAACTAAATAATGAAATTTATGACTACCCTTCATTATTTTCCTTCGAACAGGGAATAAGGTGTATTGCATTTCTATTTGTCGGGTGGTTTAAAGGTCAAATGCACTGCTTGACTCCAGCCTCATGAGACGAGTTATGAAGAAAAGAAATGAATGGAACTTGGTAATAAATTGGAAGGAAGCAGTTGCGACCTTGAAAATGGGAAACAACGCAAAAGGATTTCATGGATATCTCACGGAGTTTGATCGTCCAGCGAGTCCACTACAGATTATCATTGTCATTCCACCAATAGCTGATGCATGGTAAACTTAATAAGGCAAGCATTGTAGCCTGACCATACCTAGCTTTAACAAAACACTCGGCCAACACTAGACATTCTCTCCATCTCGCTTGTGGATCATGCGCCAGCACCTAAGGGTAATTCGAGTTGCTTCACTATACATGATATCGTTGATTGTTTAATGAGAACATGACCTTTGGATCTTTTCAGCATAGCCACCCAACATTCCGAGACAGCACTCGAGCTCAATCATGCCAAGTTGCTCCCTTAGTAATTAAAAACAGGAGACTTAAAAGCTTATT
This sequence comes from Meconema thalassinum, assembly GCA_946902985.2. NCBI lineage: Eukaryota > Metazoa > Arthropoda > Insecta > Orthoptera > Tettigoniidae > Meconema > Meconema thalassinum. Next base: position 2,103,931 of record OX336392.1, on the reverse strand, counting down.
TGACGCCTAGGCAACTTTTATGAACTATTGTTGACAATCCTGTGAACTTTGAAACGCATCTTTCATGTCTACTCCCAAGACTTAACCTTTGGCGGGCGGAACCATATATATATATATGCACTGTTCAAATATCACGCTGCAGAGGTCAATGAAGTACACCAAAGTCCTCATAGATGGCGAGAGCTGTTTATTTCAACCTTACTCGTGTAGGGAATCCCCTCAGCATATTGGTAGTGACAGCTGATCATTACGCATGTTGCATGACTCAGTATTTTCGTGTCGTGGTATTTAGGCAGTTTTTGGTTTGGATGTAATGGCATCAGAAAAACGAGTTAGTGATGTTGAGATAATGTCAATACTTAATTATTCAGATGAAGATTTGTCAGATTTTAGTTTTAGTGACTCAGAAATGAAAAATTCTTCCTACAGGTCATCTGAGAGCAACAACGACATAAGCGACACAGCTGGCGAGTGAGCAGATAACTGGACAGACGTAATAGGAATCTTGGATCAACAAATACCATCCCCATATAGAACATTGATCAAGGGCCAATATTGTTGTTGTTGTTTGAGTCTTCAGTCTTTTGACTGGTTTGATGCAGCTCTCCATGCCTCCCTGTCCTGAGCTAATCGTTTCAACTCTACATAGCTACCACACCCTACATCCGAGGCAATCTGTTTAACATATTCTAACCTTGGTCTACCCCTACAGTTCTTGTCCTCGACCCTTCCTTCCATAACTAAGCTTGCTATTCCTGGGTGTCTTAGTATGTGTCCTACCAACCTATCTCTTCTCTTCATTAGCAGTCGCCAGAAACATCTCTCCCCTCCCACTCGCCTTAATACCTCTTCGTTTGTAACCCTATCTACCCATCTGATCTTCATCATTCTCCTGTAACACCACATTTCAAATGCCTCAATTCTCCTCTTTTCTGCTGCACCAATAGTCCAAGTTTCACTTCCAACAAGTTTTCATGCATACCCTGTGGATTTCTTTTTTTTTTATGATCAAGTAATTGAAGATTTCTTTATGAAACTAAATTATACGGAGACAAACGAAAAGCATTTCAAAGTGTACCACAAGTAACAAGAGTTTTGAGGAATCTGTTTCATGACTGCATTTAGAGTGATATTTCCAAATGTTGTGAATAATATAGCTTTCTTTTATAAATCACGTATTTACGAATCATTCAATTTATCTTTTTTTTTTTTTAATGAAAACACTAAATACATTGCTGTGAGTTACAATGTCAGTTTTTTCCACCATGAGAAATATTTATATCGCAACAGCACACGGAACAAAGAGCAAAATGGTTTCCTCTACCAGATTGTAAAATGAATGGAATTCAGTTTTATAGCTTTCTTTGAACACTTGGACATAACGTTTCCGAGGTTTTGTCGCCATAACGAGACGAGAGAAACTTAAAACGCACGACACGAAACAATCACCGACACAACTCACCAAAATAATTATCTACTGACGCACACATTAATGCCTCAATTAAATGCACTAAATGTGACGCTAGCAGAGTTTAAACACGTGGCGTCAAACGAAGCAAGTCACAATCGCCGCGCGTAGCATACAAGGTTTCAATCCCATTCTGCACAGTCACGTGGCCAGCCTAGACCAATCAGCGTAGGCTTGACACCTGTTTGTCCGTAAAATACCACCAATCAGTATGCGGTAGGCAGATCAGCTGACTCACCATTCCGAGATCGCAGCTATGGTGCTCACTGCCAAGCGAGGAACTTACACAAACTAACACAAAAAAACAAGGTTACGCAAATCACAAAAGCAATTACGACTTACGAGAGAATCTCCTTGAGAATGAAAATTATTTGCAGTTCCTTTTTCTTTTACAATATATCACTGGGGCCCGAAATTCGGAAGAAATAATAGTAATTAAGAAGATCGGAAGACTAGGTGAAAATTCGGAAAGTTTCCGAATAAATCGGAAGGGTTGGCCGATATGCATATGGAAACGAAGATTCCCGGTTCTTGCTTTAGGTATGAATTTAGTGTTAGAGCATGTTAATGTGTGTTTTTTAACCTTTAGACCAGAGTGAGGTGGCCAAACAGCACGCTGGCTTCACACCTGCGTTTTTCTGGCGCGTACAGCCTTGCAACGATAGTGGAGAAAGGCTATGTGTCTGTCTCTCTCGCTTTCTCGTCTCACTCCCTCTCGTACTGCCTTCAGCTGTTCACTGTGTCGAACGTCAAACTGTCACACATCAGTGTCCCTTATCTTGCTAGCTGTAGTGTCACTTGACATTATTTGTCACACTCTCCAGGAAAGCATACCTTAAGTCGCCTGACAAAATTTTACGCTATGCCGCAAAGAGCCGAGAAGGGCGAGAAATATCGATTTTTAGATTTCAGCACCATCTGTTAGCCGGATCTTTGAACTAGATGATGCGAGCATTGGATGTGTCATCATGATACGGTAAAATCTTCAAAATAACCTTGGAAACAGGTTGTGTAATTTAACAAAACTATACCTTAAGTCGCAATGGGAATTTAACATTGCGACTTAAGGTATGGTTTATTCAATGACGTTCCTGCACTGTCTTCTTGCGCTAAAATACGAAATAACCAGCTCGTGCTTCAGGTTTACGTATAGTTACATTAATTTATTATAGAATTCATGTACTGGGCTGCATATTTTGTAAATGGTAATTTTAATGTGTGTGGACCGCCAGCGCAGGAACCTGGTCAGGAATTCCTGTTGTCTTTCTAGCTTGTCTGATGTTATGCACTAAAGCTGGTGGAGATGTGGATAAAGCAGATCATCTCCATCCAAATCTACCTAACAAGTTGCAAGTAAAAGGCATGACTGCCGAAGGGACGAAATACCTTATCGACAACATTCGAGTGCTGCACAGCGGGAACAAGGGATCTATTGTGCCCACGGCCAGCTAACATTGAAGCCGCTGAACGTGGCCCAAGTAGTGCGAAGGATTGTGCGCAAAAGTATACGAGACAGATTCCTGTAGAATTGGATACTAATTAACTTTGTGTAGTTTCAGAACGTTTTTAATATCCAACATTAATATGTTCTGAATTCTTCTTCATTTTATTATTATTATTATCATTATCATCATCATCATTATTAACATTATCACAGATACTATTAATATTTCCTGATTTTTTTTGCACTTCTTAAAACAGAACATAAAATAAATAAAATTAATAAAAAGAAAATTTTGAAATAATAATCCACGGCAAAGAGGGTGTTACGCCCTTTAATATGAATCCTTGCAAGTCTTTTTACAATTATTGGTTCGTGAGATATTTTAAAAATCAAGTTATGCCCTTTGGCAAAATCTAAAAGACTTATCATCACTCTTCTTCTTTCATTGTGCGTTAGGATCTTCCGAGGACCAATGTTTAGTCACTTCTTGTTCTTTCTTCCTCCAGTGCTCCTTCATCTGTGTCTTCTTTCTTTCTTCCGACCATTTTGAGCCTGTTTGCCTTCCTTGGAGTCCTTCCATTCCCAATACTTTTTCTTTGAAAATTTCTCTCTGCAGTGCATCTTGTAACTGTACGCTTTCTCTTTCCGGGAGGGGGTAGTGGTAATTAATACCATAAGGCAGGGTGGTCCAACCTTTTGTTACCCGAGGGCCAATCAAACTTTAGTATAGGAATGTGAGGGCCAGAGACACTCCAGAAAGAAAACGTATTACATATTTTACTCAAAAACATTTATTAAAATTTATATTGAAAGAAGTATAATATTACTAGTGTATTATACCACTTCATTTTACAGTCGAGAAATCAATGTGATGATTGGCACTGCTTTCCCGATACAAGTGTAAGTTCAGTAAGGCAAAGTCTCAGGCTCGATTCCAGTGAAGCGCTTTCAATTCCATTTCTCGTTTTTTATTTAATTTGTTTGAGAGCAGAAAAACACTTTTGCACGCATACGTACTGCCAAACAGCGATAACACTTGCAGAGAGAATTTAAGCAGTTTAGGAAAACGTTCTTTAGAAATCAGTTTCCAAACATTTTCAGGGGCATCACACTTTTTATTCTGTTAGAATGGGTCTGCCTGAGGATCACAAATTTCCATTTGAAGTCGCAGGGCACCTCACTCACTTCAATATCCATGGGGTTATTGAACAGTGCAAGTTTTGGTTTTAGGAAGTCAAAATCCTGGAACCTGTTCTGGAACTCTTTCTTGATATCTATTATTATTATTTCATGAAACATACTAAAATTTATGTCACTTGTTTTTTCTTTCAACTACTGACGAGATGGGAAGTGTGCCATATTATTTGCCTTCAATGCAATTTGCATTACATCAAGTTTTTTGCCGAAGCCCTCAATATGTCCATAAAGCTGGGAGATATTTTGTTTTTTTGCCTTGTAGTTTCAGGATTGATGCATTTAGATTGGATGTTAAATCTGTCAGAAAAGAGAAATTATTTAAAAACTGGATTTCTTCCAGTTTTTCTTGATACTCATGCCCAATGTATTCATTTTTGAGAAAAGCAAGAATTTCATTCCTCAACCCAAAAAACTGTTGCACGCAATTTCCAGCACTTAGCCAACCATTCTCAGCTTCCAAATTGTCCAGGAATGCAATAAATGCTCTGTGTCTACAGGCTTTATTGCCTCCTCTTATTAAGTGTACAGTATTTACAACAGTTTTCATTGGCACACTGACGCTTATAATTTTTTCACAGAGAGCCTCCTGGTGGATAATGCAGTGGAAAAACAAAAAATTCAATCCTTTTTCTTTACACAGTCCTACTAAACCAATGTTAGGACCAACCATTGCTTTAGCTCCATCTGTTGCAATGCCATAGCACTTCACAAAACCTCCATATTTAGTAACGATATCATTCAGTGCGTTGAATATGTCAATACCTTTTTTGCTGGTTTCTAATGATCTTAATTCCAAAAGTTCTTCATGAATTTCAAATTCTTCGTTTATTGTTCTGACAATGATATTGTCAGCAATATCTGTGCTCTCATCTAGAGCTAGAGAGTAAAATTCATATTTTTTCCAAAATGCTCTTGAGAGAACCTGAAACTTCACCAGCCGTATCATTAATTCTTGTACTAACTGTCTGATGAGACAAGGAAACTGTTTCAAAATTTTTAGCCATCCTATTATCTCCGAATGAAGATGCCATTTTTACAGCACATATCTCTTAATGAGCTCATCCCTAAAAGACGTTTTACTTTTAGCTTCGGTGGCTCTAAACATACCCCATAAGATGCCTTCAAACCGGCAGTGTTTGATGGTTGCTGAAATATATTATTCTGTCTTGTTTAGTTTCAGCTTCAAATCATTAAACACACAACATCAGGCACTTCCTTGGTATTGATCGTATTTTGAGTTATGCAAGCTGGTATAGTGTCGATTCACGTTATACTCCTTCGAAACACCTAAGACTAGAGAACAGATAACACAGTGTGGTTTTCCATTATGTTCAACAAAAAAGTAACTTCCCTGCCACTTTGACTGAAATTGTCGTTTCTTACCTTCAACACGCCGTTTATTAAGTGTCGCCATATTAGGTACCGCTCTCGCAACAACGATGACAACAAACTCTCTTCGTACTATATCTCTCGAACAACCTCTCTCGTCAAAAACAACCTCTTCGAACAGTCCTGCGCTCCCTTTTATAGGGAAATCAGCCGCAGCTCACGAACGATCGCGAACTAATATGCAGCCAATCACTGGCTGCCAACTAGTTGTCGCTTGGAGGCGCCCCGCTTCTCGTGCCGTACGTATTCGTGGAAAGACAATTCGATTACTGGCGTATTTTTCGGGATCTTTCCTTTCCAACCTGGCTCCTTGGTAACATTACTGAATGAAAGTGAAAATTAAAGTAGGCACGCCACGGATTATAACTGTCGAAGAGTGAAGGGCAGTAAGAAGGGCAAGGGCCAACACAAATGAACAGGCATGCGGGACGCGGGTTGGACCACACTGACATAAGGGATACTTTTCTATATACATATATTTTCATATCTTCTCACATCACGACACAACAGCCACACTCATAATCTTTAAAAAAACATAACTAATTCCATTCTTCTTAATTTCAAATCAGAACCTCATTCACTATATAATCTACTTTCTCATCAATTCAACAACCAACACATAAGCCCATCTTTTTTTTATACCCTCTAGCAAACCAATAATCAGAACTAACACTGTCTAACTAAAACCCAGAATAAAAAGAAAAACAATATAGCATCATAAAAAGAAAATATACACAGATTTCCCCTTTTCCAGTTGACACTGGGTGGGGGCAAATATGGTTCCTCTCCTCTTTGTCTGTCGTTCCACCATTCCTCTTCCGACACTGTGTTCCAATTCAGATTCCATTTTCTAATGCTATTCTCCGAGTCCATCCAACGCATTCTTGGTCTTCCCCGTCCTCTCTTCCCTGTCATCCGTTGTTCCAGTGCTCGTCTTGGTAGCCTTACTTCATTCATCCATTTGACATGTCCAAACCATCTCAATCTGTTTTGCTCCAGTTTGTCATTTAGTTTCTGTACTCCCAGTTCTTTCCGTATATCTTCATTTCTTACTCTGTCTCTCCTCGTTTTCTGGACCATACTTCTCAGGAATCTCATCTCAGCTGCTTGTACTCTGCTCTCATCCCTCTTAGTCATTGTCCAAGTTTATGCTGCATATGTCATTATAGGAACATAATATGCTTTGTACATAACTTCTTTAGCCTTGTTCCATTCTAGTCCCTGTACCTGTTGGTAGAAAGCACTCCTGAGTTGTATTCTTCTGCTAATTTCCAAATCTAGTCTTCCATCATCAGTCAGTTCACTTCCCAAGTATTTGAGGTGTTTCACCACTTCCAATTCCTTATCTCCTACTTTGATTATTTCTTTTCCTTCTTTCTTATCTCTACTCATCACCACTGTTTTACTCTTCTCCACATTTATCTTCAATCCCCATTGTTCAATCTTTTCATTTATTATGTCTAACTGTTCTTGTACCTCCATCTCATCGTCGCCCCAGATCACAACATCGTCTGCAAACAACATTACCTTCATCTTTGCCCTACTATATTCCTTCATTGCTGCCTTCATGATGTAATCCATCACCATTACGAACAATAATGGTAACAACACACTTCCTTGTTTTAGTCCAGTGTCAATTTTAAACCATTCCGATGTCCCGACTCCAGTCTTCACACTACTGTAGCAATCCATGATCACTCCTTTTATCATGTCTCTCAGTTCCTTGCCTATCTCCAATTTGTTAAGCTTTCCCAAACTTTTGTTCTAGGGATGCTATCATAGGCCTTTTCTAGATAAATAAAAGTCATTACCATATCCTTCCCATATTCCCAACTCTTTTCAATGTTCTGTCTCAGAATGACAGAATGACCTGCCCCCCTCTAAATCCGAACTGCTCCTCCTCTATTTGGCTTTCTACCTTTACTCTAATTCTTTTTTCTAGGATTCTTTCCATTACTTTGGCAACATGCGAGATGATGGCGATTCCTCGGTAGTTACCACACACCTTCCTGTCTCCTTTCTTGAATATTGGCAATATTATTCCCCTTTTCCAGGCTTCAGGTACTTTCTTCTCTCACCACACACTCCTGAGAAGTCTGTATGTCCACTGCAGTCCCACTGGTCCTGCCGCCTTGATCATTTCTATTGCCACTTCGTCCATTCCCACAGCTTTTCTCATCCTGATCTTCCTAACTGCCCATTCCACTTCAGCCATAGGAATGTCTGGTTCTTCTTCTATTTCTTCCTCCACCATTTTGGCTGTTTGCGTAACTTCTCCGCATGCCTGGCGTCTCACCTTCAACAGCTCGCTGAAATATTCTTTTCATCTGTCCGTTATCTCTTCTGGTTTTGTCAATATTTCACCTTCTTTGTTTTTCACAAACCCAGTGTTCACCGTTTCATTCCTTCTACTTTTTATAATTCCAAACAGCAATTTCTTTCCACAATGTAAATCCTCCCGTATTTCCTGAGTGAATTCTTCCCAGCTTTTCTTCGTTTCCTCTGCAATTAGGCCAGGCGACAGATCGGAAAAAAAGCCTTAATAAGGAAATAATTAGTGGAAAGCTGGAAATTGCTTTAATCGCTCTATTTGGACCCAGATATTACTCTCCCAAGTATTCCCCCTCTAGCAAAGTCGGCGTTGGCCCTTCTGGTCCTAAAAAGGTACCATTTTTTGTTTTGTTGCACATATAACCCAAACCATCAACTTTATCAACAAAATACCTATTATAAAAAAGAATCTAGAGTAAATTTCCTACAAAAATGTTCTGTACCATTTATCTCTAATGTGAACCATTACAATGCTACGACCATTCGAAGTGGAGCCCTTTTTGATTCTTGCGGAAAAGCTATGGAAATGATATGCCATATCAAAGTTTCTATATGTTATAAATATTTGTCAGCATTTCAGGTGCACAAGCTGGTAACTTGTTACAAGTATAACCTGTCGGTAGAGTAAATGACGCGTTTTTTTTAAAGTGGTGTCCCCAGGATGCCTAATCCACTGTTCAAATGTCAAAGTTGATGAAGGCTGGCAGTCTTTATCGTCTGCCTCAATTTCTCCGTCATCGCTTTCATCGTCTGTATCGGTACATTTGTCTGACGTCACAGGTCACTCAAGATTAACATCGATGTCTCCGTCACAATCAACCATATCATTTGCCTTGCAAAGAAATCCGATACAGAATTGAAAGAATATTTCCAGTTTGAACTAGCTTCGTATCCGGTTGCGATCTTTGATGAAGTGGGAATACGTAAGACGCAAAAGTCTGTGTTCTATAAATTATTCCATCCTGTTAACCATGAGCCCACATTTGAGACCTACATCATATCTTCTGCACCGTGTAATTTGGCACCAAATTGATACTTTAGTATGTGAATTACGTTAAAAGATACTGTAATTCAAAAACAGTGTCATTATTTTCGATGGGTATCCAGCAGCTCGCAGTACCAAGTCCGCTGAACATCTTCGATGCTGCCAATGTTTTTTTTATGAGTCCATGACGGCACCTATGCCACAAGCAAATTTTTTGTCTAATGACGAAGACTGATCGACTTGTTGCGCGCCAAATTCGAAAGCGAATGAATCGAAACCAGACAAGCTCCAGAAGATGCCGATGTGATCATCGTTAACACTGCACTAGAGTTCTCTCGGCCCGACAATCCGGTCATTATAGTGGCTGAAGATATAGATATCCTGGTCATCTTGGCGGCTCGTGTGCCACCCTCCATGAAAATGTATTTTATGAAACCCGGCAAAGGTACAACCAAACAACTATTTTGCACAACGAGTTTTAATCTCCAGCCGTGTGTGCATGAAAACATCCTCTTTTTGCATGCGTTTAGTGGGTGCGATACAATGTCTTAGTTTCACAGGCAGGACAAAATGAAATTCGTAACACTGCTGAAGAGTAATGAGGAACTGCAGATAGCTGTTAGGGTTTTCGGGTGAACGCAAACCCCGATTAAATTGACAAAGCGGGCCAGTTGCTTTTGGCAAGGCTTTATGACAACAAAACCACGGGAAATATCCTGAATGAGTTGCGGTTCCAACTGTTTTCAAAATCTCTAAGCAAACATCGATTTAATCTCGCAAGCTTACCTGCCACCGAATCAGCGGCACGTGAGCACTCTTTAAGAACATACCATCAAATCCAAACATGGTATGGAAATTATACAAATCCACTGGATTGGGGCTGGAAAAATTCTCAATTTGGTTTGGCTCCCATACCTACGACGACAGGGTCCTGCAAATGTTCGAAAGGATGTAACGCAGCGTGTGGTTGCAGGAAAACTGGCCTCCGATGCTCCAGAATCTGCATGAATTGTATGGGACAGTCATGTACAAATGCTGCCGAGGAAGATGATATGGATGATTGTGACGGAGACATCGATGTTAATTTTGAGCGTCCTGTGACGTCGGACAAATGTACCGATACAGACGATGAAAGCGATGACAGAAATTGAGGCAGACGACCAAGACTGCCAGCCTTCATCAAAACAGTTTACAATCGACTAACTTTGACATTTGAACAGCGGATTAGGCCTCCTGGGGACACCACTTTAAAAAACGCGTCATTTACTCTACCGCCAGGTGGTAAGGAAAAGAGTGTTTTTATGCCAATACTACGCAATAATAATACTAATGGTAGGTACTTTGCCACAGCTGTTTACATTGAAAAGCTGTTAATACTTGTAACAAGTTACCAGCTTGTGCACCTGAAATGCTGACAAATATTTATAACATGTAGAAACTTTGATATGGCATATCATTTCCATAGCTTTTCCGCAAGAATCAAAAAGGGCTCCACTTCGAATGGTCGTAGCATCGTAACTGTTCACATTAGAGACAAAAGGTAGGGAACATTTTAGTAGGAAATTTACTCTAGATTCTTTTTATAATAGGTATTTCATTGATAAAGTTGATGGTTTTTGAGATATTTGCAACAAAACGAAAAATGGTACCTTCTTAGGGCCAGAAGGGCCAACGCCGACTTCGCTCGAGGGGGAAAACTTGGGAGAGTAATATCTGGGTCCAAATAGAGCGATTAAAGCAATTTCCAGCTTTCCACTAATTATTTCCTTATTGAACTACCTGTCGCCTGGCCTAAATTACTTTCTTGCAATCTTTGTTTGCTTCTATATAATTTGCTCTAGTCTTTTTTGTTTTCCATTCCTTCCAAGCTTTCTTCTTCTCTCTTACCTTTTCTTTCACTCTATCATTCCACCATTTTGTCGCCTTTTCTCGTACCTTTCCTGATGTTCTACCACATGTTTTCTCTGCACTGTTTACAAATGCACTCTTAAACTTTTCCCATTCTTGTTCCACATGGGTAATATCCATCCTTGGTATCTGTTCTTGCAATTCTCTCTTAAACTCTTCTGCAATCTCCTTTTCCTTTAATCTTCAGAACTTAATCTTTCTTTCCCTTTTTTCTGGTAGTCTCATGACCTTTCCTACTTTTAATTTTGCTACCATTGCCCTATGGTCTCCTCCAAAGGCTTCCTCTGGCATGGCTGCAACATCCATTAGCTCTTTCCAATGTCCTTTTTCGACTAATGGAGGCTGGATTTAGACAGCTCCTTAACCCGGTCCATGAGTCAATCCTAATTGGCTACATGGATAATTCTTGCCAGGCACGTCCACGTCGCGGGGGTGGGCAACGGTACTGTAATATACCATGGAACTACAGTACCGGCTAAGTTCTGGTGAGGACCCAGTCCTATGGGGTATAACATAGGCCCCGTGCACAGGGTTACGTGTGAAGACCTCAACGGAATCTGCAGCGGAGAAGATGGACTTCAGAACGGTGGAGATTGCGGAAGAGGCAACCCAGTACTCAGGGAATAGTACGAGTACAGCATCAATCGGCAGCGTCTGTTTCCCATGTTAGGGGCGGCTGCAAGGGCGTCTGTTCTCCATGTTAGGGGCGGCCTGAATAATAGCTGGCAGTAGCTTCATAAAATGCCTTTGGGAGTGGCGACCCCATCGTAATAATAGCCTAAAATGGAAATGGCACTTCCAATGATTCGGAAAAGGTTAGGGCGTACCCTGCAGGCGACGCACAGTTCCTTTGGTACTGGGGGATCTGTGAGAAATGGGCGACCAGTAACCGAAATGAAAGTGGGAATTATGAATGTCATGACCCTGACAGGCAAGGTGGAGGAGGTGGTAGACTTCATGGAGAGGGAGAAGGTTGGAATGATGGGGCTGAGTGAAGTGAAATGGAAAGGTAAAGGAAGGAAGAAATTGAGGAAAGGATATACATTATACTGGAGTGGTGGCCAAGAGGCAAAAAATGGCGTGGGAATGATAACCTCGAAACAACTGGAGGAGTATGTTGAAGTGGTAGAGTGTGTGAGTGACAGAATAATGAAAATTAGAATGAAGATGAAGAATGACGTGATGGACTTCATACAAGTGTATGCACCACAGACTGGAAACAGAGAAGAAGATATTGAAGTATTCCTGGAGGATGTAGAAAGAGTAATCTCAGATGTAGAAGTGGCGATCATGGGAGATATGAATGCACAAGTCGGAAATGAGAGACAAGGAAAGGAAGAAGTCGTTGGACCATATGGATATGGGAAAAAGAACCGGGAAGGAGAGGAACTTGTAAACTTTTGTGAAAGGAATGGACTGATAGTGGGTAATTCATGGTTTCGGAAGAAAAACAGCAGGAAAATTACGAGATATGGGTGGGGTGATAGAAGAACAAAATCAGTAATTGACTACTTCCTGGTGGAAAGGACAAATCGCAGAAAGCTGATGGATGTGACAGCTTTACCAGGAGAAGCATTTGATGGGGACCATAGAGCTGTGGTGGCAAAATTTAGATGGGGAAAATTGGAAAACCTAAAGGAGATCAGAGAAAGTAAAATAAAAGTATGGAAATTGAAAGACAAAGCTGTACAGGAAGATTTTCAGGAGAGATTGAAGCAACAAATCCCAGTTACTGAAGTGGAAAATGTAGAAGAGGAATGGTCCCACTTTAAAAAGGCATTTGCTGGTGCAGCAGAGAGTGCTTGTGGTAGGACGTCAACAAGAGTGAAAGAGAAGGAGACACCGTGGTGGAATGAGGAAGTGAGGAAAGCAGTGAAAGAAAAGAAGTCTGCATGGAAAGAATGGAACCGAGATCAAACAGAAGAAAGCAAAAGGAAGTATCACGACAGCAAACTGAGGTGTAAGAAAGTGGTAGGAGAAGAAAAGAAGGGAAGAATTTACACGAAGAATGGAAACAGATGTAAGTGGCAGTAAAAGGATGCTGTATGGGCTTCTAAGAAGTAAGAGGAAAGAAAGAGTTACTACAAAGCTGGTGAAAAAGGAAGATGGAGAGTTGTTAACACACCCAGAAGAGATAAAGGGACGATGGAAGGAGTATTTCGATAAGCTATTGAATGTGAGCAATTGTACTGGTGAGATCGAATTGACACAGCCTGACGACTCTATAACAGAAGATGATATAACAATGCTGGAGGTGGAATTAGCAGTACAGAAAATGAAGATGGAAAAAGCAACAGGGGTGGATGAAATCAGTGTAGAAATGATAAAGGCTGCTGGACCTGTTGGTATGCAGTGGCTGTATCGACTGCTAAAGTGTGTGTGGAAATTGAAATGTGTACCAGAAGACTGGGAGAAAGGGCTAATAATACCAGTGTTTAAGAAAGGTGACAAGAAGGTGTGTGATAACTATAGAGGGATCACCCTCATATCACAGATAGTAAAAATACTGGAAAGGATATTAGAAAGAAGAATGAGAAGGTGGAAGGAGAGTTGCAAGAGGAACAGTATGGCTTCAGGAGTGGAAGATCCACAGTGGACCCAATCTTTAGCTTGAGGCAGGTGATGGAAAAGAACTGGGAATATGGAGAGGATTTGATCATGACTTTCACAGATCTAGAAAAGGCATATGATAGTGTCCCCAGAGAGAAGGTATGGGAAACCATGGTTAAGAAGAGACTGGGAAGAGAAATGTTGGAAATGGTGCAAGCAATGTACAACAACTGTGTTAGCAGGGTACTGACCCCAGTTGGAGAGAGAGATTGGCTTAGGAACAAGACTGGACTAAGACAGGGGAGTGTGCTGTCACCTCTTTTATTCATAATGGTAATGGATGAAATTGTAAAGGAAACAAAGGAAGCATATGGACATAAAGAAATGAAGTTACTATTATTTGCAGACGATATTGTGGTCTGGGGAAGGAACACTGAAGAAGTGCAAAAACAACTAGATGCACTGAACGAAAATATTCAGAAGTACGGCCTGAAAATCAGTATAGAGAAAAGCAAGACCATGGTGATGACAAGAGGGGAAAGACAAGGAAAGGGCACTGTGAAAATTGGAAGTCAGAGTTTGGAAATTGTGGACACGTTCAAATACCTAGGAAGTGAATTGATGCAAACTGGTAGGTTGGACATGGAGATTGGCAGGAGGGTACAGCAGAGCAATGCATTCTATCAAAGTGTAAGAAAACTCGTTTGGGATAAGGAAGTACCAAGGAAAAGCAAGGAGGTAATGTATAAAGTGTACTATGTTCCCATATTAACTTATGCAGCTGAGACTTGGACCCTGACAAGCAGGCAAGAGAGTAGAATCCAAGCCAGTGAAATGAAATTCCTAAGTAGTATGATAGGTAAGACAAGGAAAGACAGAGTGAGGAATGAAGATGTTAGGAAGGAAGTTGGGATGGGAAAACTAAATGAGAGAATTGAGAAGAATAAACTAAGGTGTTTTGGACATGTAAAGAGGATGGAGGAAAATAGAATACCAAGACAGATGCTGGAGGCCAAGTGCAAGGGTAAGAGAGCAAGGGGAAGACCTAGAACAAGGTGGATCAATTTAGTGAAGAACAGCTTGAGAAAAAGAAATCTGGACTGGGACAAGATCGTGGAAGAAGAATTGTGGAAGGAAAGAGGAAAGTGGAGAAGTGCCATAAATACCGGCAGGAGCTGGATAAGGGGAAATGATGATGATGATGACATTGTCTATCAGAGTTTTCTTCTTCTATCTCCCCATCCATACCTCGTTATCTTCTGACTATTTTTCTTTCTTAGCCACGTATTCCCTATGACAGAAGTCCATTAAGAAATCCCCTTCTGGATTTTTACTGCCATAACCATATGGTCCCAAAATCACCTCTCTTCCTTGTCAGTCTCTTCCCACTCGTGCATTCAAATCTCCCATTACTATTATTTCCTTATCCTCTATGTATTTTTCCACATCTTCTAGGAATTCTTCTAAGCTCTCTTTATTCCCCGTTTGTAGAGCATATACTTGAAACAGATCTTTTGTCCCACCCGGGAACTGTATCCTTCCTACGATTATCCTGTCACTTATCTTCTTTACCTCTTCCACATACTCTAGGACATCCTTTCTGATAATCATTCCTACTCCATTTTTTGCCTCTTGTCCTCCACTGTAAAATAGCCTGTATCCTTCCTTTAGTTTTCTTTCCCCTTTTCCTTTCCATTTCGTTTCACTGAGACTGAGGATAGCTATATCCTTCTCCATCATGAAGTCCACTAGCTCATCAGTCTTGTCCGTCAGGGTTAAGATGTTGACTGTCCCTATTCGGATATATTGTGATGCTGGTCGCCCAATTCTCACAGCTCCCCCAGCATCTGAAGAAATGCGAGTCGCCTGCAGGGGACGCCCTAGCATTTTCCGAGGCTGTACCATATTTGCTTTCATACACAGATATGTAACTCAATATAGGCATGGCTCCCTCCTACCTTACTGCTGCATCATCACAAGGAATTCCATGGCTCAAGGCTCAATACTCCTTGCAATGATACACCAACAAAAGATGGCCATGCCATAACCTAAAATTTAGCTCTGTAACCGCATGTTACAATCCTCTTCTCTTACATTGTTTTTTACTAAATCTTTCTTTACTTCTTGAAACCAGGCTGTTGTCGATTTCTTTTTCCGAATATATTT
This sequence comes from Meconema thalassinum, assembly GCA_946902985.2. Taxonomy (NCBI): domain Eukaryota; kingdom Metazoa; phylum Arthropoda; class Insecta; order Orthoptera; family Tettigoniidae; genus Meconema; species Meconema thalassinum. Next base: position 2,088,493 of record OX336392.1, on the reverse strand, counting down.
AAAAATCTGTTTGGTTAATCTGCTATCATTCATTCTATATAAATGTCCGAAAATAACAATCGCCTCTTCTTTATTGTCTCCGTTATGTTTTCAATGTTCCGATATCTTTCTTCGTTACTTCTTAATTTGCAAAACTCCGTAGTTCTTAATGGACCGAGAATTTTGCGTATAATTTTTCTTTCTGATACTTCTAATTTATCCAATTTATAATTTAGTATTAGACATTCACTGGCATATAAGCTGTAATAATAATAAAACTTACCACCTCAGGGTATAGGGGCAATATGCTTGCTTTAAAAGAATCCACAAAGACCAGGACACTGCATTCACAAATCCACTATTTATTGAGAGGGGCAAGCTTCCATTACCTATGCCTTGGCATGATACACCCAATCAACACTGTCACCATTTCACATTACATTTTCTAAAAACTTCAGCTCCCATCTTGCCTCAAATTCCACTCCAAACAATCCATTTCCATACTCCATACTTCATCACTCAAGAGTTATTCAATCCATTCACCAAGATAAACCAAAAACTATGTTTCATACTCAATTATTTTATCACCAACTGGCCTCCATCTTGCCTCAAATCCAGTACCTAAACAGCCCATCCCCATGGCAACAATCATGACCTCACTCCTAGATCAAGGCACACATGCCATAGCCAAGGCCACCTGGTCATTTTGCACAGCCACCCACCACTGAGAATCTCTATGGCCAGAGAGCACACAAGACTCTGCATGGTGGCCCACCATCAAATGGCCATGGCTGGCCCCCCGACAAAGCAAAAAATAAGAAATACTACCAACCGCACCTAAGGGTGAACCATTGTTCGGTTACAATATACGCCCCCTTGAAAACCAGTTACTAACTGTAGGTTAGAAATTGATTTTCAAACACAGAAACAAATACATAAATAAAATACATGAAGGAAACACTAACTAAAACAAAAATCACGAACAGAAACAAATTATACATCATAGTCAGAAAAACCATAGACACTATCATCGCTGAAACAATTATTCCAAGTTCACCAGAATCACCAGCATAAATATTTCTTCTGATAGAATAGCCGAAGCTATCTGAGTCTCTCAGACACTCCTGCTCGATCGGAAAAATCCGACAACAATATCGTAGTCAGAAGGAACGGCAGAATCATCATCAGACCAGTCTGTGCCGTTATCATAAACATCTTGGTCATCATCATCATCATCATCAAGTCCTTTCCCTTTGCTCTTCTTTTTCTTCTTATGTTCCATGCTGCCCTCTGACGGCAGGGGACCTGGTCCACAATCTCCACTTCCACCTTCCGTTCTTCTTGGTCGGCAGTAGCTAGCTGCTGCTTGGTCTTGTTGGACCGTATCCTGGTGCTGGGTCGAGAAAGCTTGCGGTCGTCCGACACAGGCAGTTCCATGCCTTGGGCCATGCAAACCTGTAGCAGGGCCTGAGCACACGCACAGTCTGCTTTGTGCTTGGGCATCAGCCCCTTGCCTTCTGCCTTCATTCTCTCCTTCTCCTTTCCCATCTTTTTCTTCATCTGCCTTATCTTGCTCAGCAATTCTTTTCTTCTCATCTTTTCTTTTCTCTTTGCCTTCATCCCTTTTATCTTCTCCTTCTTCTAATCCTTCACTCTCTTATCTCAATCTGCCTGACATCTCTTCCTCTTCTTACTCCTTCTCAGTTGGTCCATTTCTTCCTCCAACTTGATCTCCTGCCTATCCCTCACCTCCAACGCTTCTTCACGTTATCTGCTATCTCATTTTTCTCCTTGTTTTCAGTTTAATTCTCGTCATCCATTTGACATACTCTTCTGTTACGTCGTCGGCTACCTCTTTGTCTACCTCCGCAACTGCTCTCTCTTCTACGCCTGCTATGGTCTCTCCGATATATACCTCTACATCCTCGCCTTATCTTTTCCACTTCTTGATTATTTTTCCTATGCCCCCTAGCATCATGTACTTCATAGATCTTCTCCTCTTCCTCTACAGACACACTCACAGAGTCTACTATTTCAACTTTCTCTTCCACAATGCATATGATCTCCACTCTCTGCTCCTCCAACTTCCCTTCCTCCTCCTTCTCTTTCTCCTCCTTCACAGACATGCTCACAAATTCCACCATTTCAACTTTCTCTTCAACAATGCATATGATCTCCACTCTCTGCTCCTCCAACTTCCCTTCCTCCTCCTCTTTCTCCTCCTTCACAGACATGCTCACAAATTCCACCATTTCAACTTTCTCTTCAACAACACAAATGATCTCAACTCTCTGTTCTTCTAACTTCCCCTTTTCTTCCTCCTGCTCCTTTTTTTCATTCTTCTCCTCCACAACCACACTCACAGGTTCTACAATCTCAACTTTCTCTTCCACGATGCATAGGCTAGCCACGTGGTCTTTGACCTCATCAAGCTTCTCCGTCAACTTCTCTTTAAAACTAGTCAGCTGGGAGGTAATCCTCTCCTCCATCCCTACAGACTTGTCGGTACGAAGCATGAGCTTCCTCAACATGGCCATCATCTCAGCTTCCATGTTTAACTTATTTCCTTATTCGTGCTCCTGTCTTTGTGAGATTCATAAATTCATTCCCCATGTTGGGCGCCGGTGTAATAATAAAACTTACCACCTCAGGGTATAGGGGCAATATGCTTGCTTTAAAAGAATCCACAAAGACCAGGACACTGCATTCACAAATCCACTATTTATTGAGAAGGGCAAGCTTTCATTACCTATGCCTTGGCATGATACACCCAATCAACACTGTCACCATTTCACATTACATTTTCTAAAAACTTCAGCTCCCATCTTGCCTCAAATTCCACTCCAAACAATCCATTTCCATACTCCATATTTCATCACTCAGAGTTATTCAATCCATTCACCAAGACAAACCAAAAACTATGTTTCATACTCAATTATTTTGTCACCAAATGGCCTCCATCTTGCCTCAAATCCACTACCTAAACAGCCCTTCCCCATGGCAACAATCATGACCTCACTCCTAGATCAAGGCACACATGCCATAGCCAAGGCCACCTGGTCATTTTGCACAGCCACCCACCACTGGGAATCTCTATGGCCAGAGAGCACACAAGACTCTGCATGGCGGCCCACCATCAAATGGCCATGGCTGGCCACCCGACAAAGCAAAAAATCTTAGATAAACATTATTTGTTATAGATATTCCTGGTTATACCATCTTCTACAGCAGATTTTTCTAAGCCATTCTTATGAATAATTTTCCCCAAATATTTGAACTTATCTACCCACTTAATTTTACGAATTTTTGTTATTAGGGTTTCTGGAGCATTTTTAGTATTTGTCATAAATTTTATTTTTTCTACAGAAATCTTTAAACCTGTTTTATTGGCTATCTCTTCTAATAGATTGATTTTTACTGTTGCATGAGGTAAGTTTTCAGAGAGTATGGCAAAATCATCAGCAAATGCCAGACAATTTTCTTTAACACCACTGTTTTTTCTCCTTAGTGTTATAGGTGATATATTCTGCTCCTTCAATTTCTTATTCCAAATTCGTACTATTTTTTCCAGGATACAATTGAATAAGAGTGGAGATAAACCATCGCCTTGCCTTACACCTGTATTTATTTTGAATGGTTTTGACATTTCTCCCCGAAATTTTACCTTTGAAATAGTGTCTGTGAGGGTTTCACGGATTATGTTTGCCAGTTTAGATTTAACTCAAAATTCTCCGATTACTTTATCTAGAGTTTCCCTGTCATCATCATCATTATTATTATTATTATTACTACGGTACTAACATTATCACAGATACTATTATTGTTTCCTGATATTGTTTGCACTTCTTAAGACTGAACATCTGTGTAGACCTACTTGAGTCTTGCAGGACTAAAATTTTCTGTTTCACTTTCATTATCTTGAACATATTTATTTACAATACTTTCTAGAGAATAAAACTCCGATATATTTATGAAATATTATTTTAATACGCAATGCTGATCTTTCTTCATCCAGTGAAACAGTCAGATTTTCTTAAATATTTAACATATTTTCCGAGCACTGTATTACATTTTCAAATCGATTTTCTCGACATTCAATAAATTCTGTCCTATAACTTCAATGTTTCATAAAATAATCAGTTTTTAAGATATATACTTCTAGTTTTCACGAAAATAATCGCAAATTTATCTACTATAAAAATATAAAATAAACCAAAAATGAGATTCTCCGACTTAAGGTATGGTTTCCTGGAGAACGTCACATTTGATCGCGGTGATATATAGCGTAACGTTTCAGTATGGCTGTTTGAATGGTTTATTTTTCTAGCAGATTTCAAGAATTTACAAAACTTTGATCTGCTTTTTATTTATTTGTCAAGCCATTTGCAATGTAGCACTCAACTTAAGAATATTTCTAACTCTGTGAAAAATATGCCCGATTTCAACTCAAAAATGTCCGCCTCGTTGTGTAGTGTCTTGGCTGTCTCTGCGGAGGCCCGTGTTCGATACCCAGCTCTGCCAAGAAATTTAATTCTGGTCTGAGATCTAGAACAGGGTTACTCAGCCTCGTGAGGCGAAAGTGACAAGAGGCGGGTTCGATTCCCACCTCAGGCACCCAGGAAATAAGTTTCCCGTGGTTTCTCACTTCTACTCCAGGCTCCAAGCGTATGCCAGGATGGTTCCTAACTGAAGGCCATGGCTGCCTCCTTCCCAATCATTTGCATTAAAAATACACACACTAATACAGCCATCACAATAACTCGGGTTATCATACACCACGGGACTACATGACCACACTGTCGCAAAGCCCTTAAATGAAATAACAACATCTATTCAGTAAAAATATCCAAAATTGCACAGGTGTTATCAATGTTCGGAGCATTGTATGTCTGCAAAACGTTTTTCTCTGCCTTGAAACTTACAAAATCACGGCATCTCGCTCGGATGTCTTACGATAGACCTAACCTGCAAAACAGCCTTTGATTGATTGTTTTTTAAATAATCGTACCGAACATTGAGCATATTGTAAATAGGAAAACAAATTGAAACAAATTAATAATAAGAAAAATAAAAAATGTGACCGAAATTGCAATGTCTTAAATGACTCCCATGATACTCCTTAGTGCTGGTACGCGGGGAGACGTGCGAAACACAGTATACATGTGTTATGTCCGACAACCAATGCATTGGACAAACAGTTTATTTATTTACAATACGTCCGGTGTGAAGGTGATCCCAACTTGCCTCGGTCCGACGCACCGGCAGCCAGCCAGCCAGTGTTCGGCGCAGCATAGCTGGCACGCCCCTGCTTTACAAGATTAGTATTTTTAAAAATAATTTTGATAACCTGTGATATGGAAAAGTTCTGAACAACATCACAATGCGGCCGAAACCAGTACAACTTATTAATGACTTATGTTTTTAATTTTCTGAATATTTTAAGTTAAACTAAACCTAATTTCTACTTAAGGATGGTATACAGAAAAACCTCCAAAATGGAACATGACCTCGCTGTTCCGCCCCTTAAAACTCCGATAACTAACAGGAGATAACTTCGAATGACAGTTTTCAAATTAACTATCATCAAACTGGCCCTTCAAAAACAAAAAAATCCACGCAGAACCGCCACGCTCGTAAACAATGGAAACTTGCAATTAATAATATAACTTTTTGCGACTCTTGACTGGCAATTTGTTACAACAGTAGCCTATCTGAATTATTATTCAAGGGGAGATTGCTGGACGAAATGAAACATACCCTATAACTCACACATTGCACAAATACTTTTATCATATTAAACTACATTCAAAAACAAGGAGAAATCAGAGAACTCAAAATAGGCATTTTCTATTCACATCACAGCATATATTGCAGTTGCGATTTTCTCGATCTCTAACGATGATGACCTAACTAGCAAACCCTTCTTAGAATACAACGGAAATCAAGCTCTAAGTTCTTGCGTTATGAACCCCTTGTGGGGTGAATTGTGAGACACTAGATGCCTCACTGTGTACCAGGTTTGTTATAAGAAATTATCTCGTATCCCAATTCAATAATTATTGCTCAGATGCGTACTAGCCTAGTCAAATTAGAATTTTTCGAGGAATTAATTTCCAGAAAGCTGGAAATCATTTCAATACCTTTGTTTGGTCCTAAATGCGTGTAATCTGAGTTTGCACCATCCCAGGAGGTGTGCATAACTTTTGGGACCCACATAACCTCAAAATGTTTCCTCTTTTTTTCAGTTTTTTGCTTGTAGTTCAAGAACGGTACGTCGGACGGAAAATATCAATCAGTTCAATATTAAAGAAGGTTAAATTCTGCGTCGAATGAACATCTAAAACTTGATTGGTTCATTGGTACCGTCATAATCAAAAGTTCAAAACTTTCTCATTTAGGTGCAAACTTACATTTTTGTGAATTTTCCAAGACCACATGTTGAAAAACCCATATAATAAAAGTTGTAGAGTTTTAGAGAATAAAATTTCACGTTATATAGACAATTTTGATAAGTCCTTTTAATTTCAAATGACCAGTTAACTAATTTAATCACTAGTCTACTATAATAATATTTAATTCAATTCCATGAATAGAGACTCTTTCCGAAAAGAAAAAAAAAAGAAGAAGAAGAAGAAAAAAGGCATGTTCAAGTTATGACATAATGATGTAAGTACGAAAAATCAATCTACCTACTCTGATCACTGCTAAGAACATTTCAATTCAAATTTCTAAGATATACGGAAATCAGAAAACTAGTTATATAAATGTACACACTCTGAGTAGCGATTCGGAGTAGTACGAATGAAAAACATTTTAATTAGAGCAAAGTTGTATATTGACATTCTTTAATTAGTAACCATTATTAATATTAATTAATAAAGTAATAGGAACATTTAAAATTCACATTAAATTGATAAAATATGAATAGAAACATGTTATAGAAATCAATAGTCATGCAGCATAAAATAAGGCATCATTCATGCTCGCATTTTCTTAGATGTTGATGGCCCTTCATCTACAAAGCTCTCAAGCTGGGATGGCATGTCGAGCCCCTGTTCATCGAGATCATCTTCAAAGGGACTGTCCTCACCTATTTCTGCTTCTTCGGCGATCGGCATGTGAAACACACTCATTCTCGAATGGTGCTGAATTCGAGCAGGGCTGGCCGTGGCAGTGGAGGCAAATTGTTGAACATTTCATACCAACTTTCCGGCAGCTGCAACTCTCTGCACACCCCTTCTTACATCCGCAGGACACTGTGTTGAGGATTTCCTTGAGCTGGATCCTTGGTGTTCATGATGGGGAGGAGGCCATGGTCCGTACTCTTCCAACCCCTTTGGTCTATCATACCAGCCCTAGATTTGGTGGTAGACAAGCAGAATATATTGGGTGGCGGCTGCGATAGTTGGTGGTAGAGAGGCCAGATTGAAAGTTGGCTTTATGAGGGTTTTTGAGAATATCCTGTGGCGGATTTGGTCCAAGGAGGTCTCATTGGCCTTAGGTGAATATAGGAATAGTTGACCTGCTGAAATGAGGTCCTCAGGATTAGCATCTGCATGGTGGAAAACCTTGACAGCCTCCTGTAAAGCCGAGTTGTTTTCAAGGAGTTTGACAAACTTAAACTTCCCTTGGCGATAGAATGCAGAGGTTGTATCACACCCACTGATTGCATGTAGAAACAGAAGGTCCTGTTTGACAGCAGACGTGAAGTTGAAGTACCTTGGAGAGTAGAACATGTTCTGAGAGGTCCCCTTTCCAGGTTTCATGATGTAAATGTTTGAATTTGGTGCTTTGGCGGTTAATAGGATCCTCTCCGTTTATTATGACCGTCGCAGAGTTCTCTGCCGCTTGAATGATGAGTGTATCAGCATCCTCAAGAGCTTGCCTCACTTCAAACCCCTGCTGTACTAATTTCTCACGTAGCATGGAGATAAGCCGTTTTTTGTTGAAGTCGTTGGACAAAAATTGTTCTTTCGGCATGGTTGCAGTCATCGTTTCAGGGAACACTACGTTAGAAGAAGAGTGCTTGCTTTTACGGCAAAGACGCTCAGCTGATTTTGTACTCTTTACTGATGCATCATCAGGGTAACCAACGAAAATGATAAATGTACTGGGAGGGTTGTAGTATTGCTTAACGTTGTCGACATATTGTGCCCTTCCAGCAAGAAATATGCAAATCACAGTATGCCAGCAATGCTCAAATCGGGATTTTCGGGGTTTTGGTACGTTCTCCCACTCTGTGACTTACACATTTTGGATTAAATAGAGGATACACTTCCAAAAATAACAACAAAATCAACTCCTATTTCAAAACATTTAATTAACCAAAATTATGGCGCTACAAACAAATAAACTATTGACCCAAATCCTTCTACTTGTTCAAAGTGAACAAGGAATATGTAAAAATCAAACAATTATTTTATTAAAATACATGGTTTCCTTCAAACCAACAGTTCATAATTATTTTCACTTCCATAAAGCCTCTATCTTAAAGTTCATCATAAACACGAGCTCCAATGGCTCGATACTTTCCAATAATAACGGTGTCATTCTGTCATACACCTCAATAACTATTTTATGAGTTTCTTATCATCAAACAAATGTATAATCATATTTAAAGTACACGTTTCTTCTATACTTAAATGTTTGGGCATTCAACAATGTTCTCCACGTTACCATCTCTCTCAAGTTTCACAAATTCACTACAGTGATCGGGAAAATACTTGTGTACTCCAGAGTCACAAAGATTACTTGACAAAGTCAAAAACTATGATTACTCCCGGAATCTAGTTATCTTCATTGAACTCATGGAATCCTACATCCATACAACATTACCATAGGGATTTTTATTTATTTATTTGTCTTATAAGACCATTATCACATAAGAAAGCTACGATCTGAACTGGCAAGCGATAATTTCATCTATAAGGACCTCGGTTCAAATCCCAACTTCTAAACACTCACGGTGTATTTTTACTTCTTCCAGACGGTCTTCTCCGACCCTACTACAGCTTACAATAACAAGGGTCTGACCGTACACTTGGGCGAGATTTATGGCTGAGAGGGGACCCTCCTGCCTAGCCTATGCGTGGTAGCTATACTCAATGCTTTTAAAACAGATCTTTCTTTTCTTCAGTTCTCTGGGGAGACCTGGCGTTTTTACTTCTCTTATTTACTTTCAACAACATTATTAGGTTCATAAACCACTTTCGTAACCTTGGCATTTATTAATTATGAAGGGTCCTCATTGATTGGTAAGAGTAATACACATACAACGACGAATACTTAGGGGCTTCAACCACTAGACGAGTCTAGGTTCGACTCTCTTAACATGCCTCGGGAACCATTCCCACATTGGAGGACTTATATAAATGCGACTTAGGGTCGGCCGTGGCCTACATTACCTGCGCTCATAATACCATACATTGCTCCCTATTATACAATATAACACACATAGCCTCGTGATCTACGTCACTATTGGAGGACTTTATTATGGCTCAATTACCGCAATCAACTACCCCTCATAAGTAATTTACCAAGTACATTTAGATTCTACGCATTCCTAGCGTGACATTTTACTTTAATGCGCTACATTGCGCTATACATTATTTTAAGGCCTAGCGTCTTCCAAAGAACTGATAAATTCCACATTAACAATTGATCCATATCTCAATTTTTATATTAATCCTTTCCCTTGACAAAAATTGCTCTATTTTTAAGAACATGCATTAACACCATGTCTTATACTTTTATTAAGGCTCCAACGCTCTTACTTTCATATCATTCAATTTAATCTTTATTTATATTTCTTTTATTATGATTATTATTATTTATTAGTACGCTTGCTTTATAACATTCGTCAAAACACTGACATTTTATTCCATACATTTCCTCTACAGGATTTATTCTTTCACATAATTATTTATAATTTCTCAAATTTTATTTGTTCAGATCGCGCTCTTATTCTGTTATTTGTTATTTAGAAACATCCCTTTACCTCAAACTCCGGTGGATTGTACACAAACACTTTCCCAACACAAAACATAATGAAAATCTTTACTCACATGTAATAGGTCGGTCCCTTGACCTTCCTTCTCTTGCGATGTGTCATTTTGCCCACTATTTTTGGAATTACACCATCTTGTACAAATTCATTTCATGTACAGACATATCTTGACACACATTTAACACTGATAACATTTTTAAAATACACTGGTGTATTCGTTTAGAATACACGATAAAAACACTGAAAATATATTACTTTTAACACAAATCTTGATATATTTGCACTTCACAGATTCTAATCACTAAGGCTGCTATTAAGCCTTTCACACGTGACTTCTTGACCTCCCGTCTCCAAGGGTGAAATTTATTCAATGACGGCTTCCTATCCTGTCAGAATGTGAAAGTCTCGAACCATCTACTTCTTCCCTGCAATAGCACTCCTTCAAATCCCGTTCCTGACGATCTGCTATTCTTATTAACTCGAATGGCTCCTTTCTAGACCCTATTGGTTGGTCTAGCGAAAGTCTGTTCTGTCCACGGTCCCCTAGATAATCTATCTGTGACCTATTGATTTCTAGCAACTAATAATTCTCGTAACTTAGTGCCTTTTAATAGTTCGTCTGCTTCCTTGAAACAATGTCTAGAGTTTCCTTCTCCTCTCCGCTTATTCGGTTCTCGAACTTCTATCTTTCTAGAATACTTTGCGAACCTTATTCTGTCCGTCCCTGCTCGGGTTCTTTTAAGTTGATAAAATGTTTATCTCGCTGTTACGGAACTTCAGTACGTTATGATACTTTTGGTCAATTAATTTAAGACCTATCGCCCTTGGTTCTAAGTTCGCAGCCTGCTTTGACTGTAATTAATGAACTTTTCACTGTAAACTTTATACTGTCGCAACTAAATCCTGTAAGTAGGATTTTCCTAATTCTCAACACGGCGATACTGTAATAATACTTCTTGGTTACTCCTTGCGGATGCACGTTGGTTATCGATATCACGACGCCCTTGGCTATCGGAAACTGCATTTACTGCTTCTACTTGTTGTCCGGTATGACCTCCCCAGAAGTTCATACTTTTGAATACTTTGCGGTGATGATGCTCCTACGTCACGCCCCCCTGGACGGACTAATACTCATACCTGCCAACTTTTGAAAAGGGCTATCAGTAAAACTCACGCGCGACAAAAAAAATCTAACGATTTTCGACATACCCCGGCTTGACGAAAATAATAATACTTCTGGGCTACAAAATACAATAATTCATGCTTTAAACAGGATACTTCAATGAAATCATATCTACTTACATGATTTGTAGATGAACATAACAATCAAGAAGAAATCCATGTTAATCAGCAGCAGGCGTGGTGAATATCGGTTTGGAGCAGACATAACAGGACTTCCTTGATAGATTAAGCTGATATACGATAATTGAAAAAGGCTTTAAACAATAAAACTTGTTTAACGTAACACAGGCAAGAAATAATATAATACACACTGCAAATCACATGCTAGTTCGACTTTTAAGTCATGGTTGTGGCCTTTTTAGCTTCCTGCAAACAGTCTTGAGAAAATGTTTTGTCATAACAGGGACCAGAACTCCTGGTCTTCAAAATAGAAATAGACTCCAGAGATTCATTGGACATGGATGACCTGAACTGTGTTCTATTTTTCTTCACAAAGCTAAAAAAAAACATTCACATTCTGCATAGCTATGGGGTATGGTGAGAATAGAGAGCAATACTCTAAAAATTCGGTTATACTTAAGAAGTCCATCGGCTCCACGAATTCTTGATATTTGTGCCCAACTGGAATCACTTGCAGCATCTTGATGTGCAGCCAAAGAGTCATCTACCTGAAGAGCTGTGAACTGCCTCTGAAGCACATTCACCACCTCATCTGTAGTTTCATTCTCTTCCTTGCATAACATGATAGGAAACTTTTCCAAGAAAAAACGAATGGAAGATAAGTGTGAATCTTCAATTTTGTCTAACCTAGCAACTTGAGCATTCTTTAACACTTCATCCTTGAGTGGAAACTTGTTGATGATGTAGTCACAGGCAGTATAAAAGTAGTTTCTCACTGATGAAAAGAAAAGGAATTTATCTGTATCCGGTCCGTTCTGAAGGCACTTAACAACTTCAGATGATGCATTTTTTGCCATTTTATTTACAATACATGTCGTTTTCGTGCGACCACAACTATATTTCTTTGCAACTTCTGATGTGGGAAACATCTTCTTAAATAAAGCTCCAGCATGATCAGCCGCACTTAAGGGCACATTGTGTTCCACCAAAAAGGAAGTAAACAGACACTCGGCCCTAATTACGTCACTGTAAACGTTTCCAGACTTAGCAAAAAAGGTGTTGATTTTCTTGCTATCTTCTTCGATTTAACATAACTAATGTGTTTACCGCACTTCACATGATTACTTAAATCGTTTTTTCCACCATATGCAATATTAATATCACACCCACATACCGTGCAAAAGGCAAATTTTTATCTCTTTCTTGATTTTAGTATGCACGGAAAATCAACCGAGTATGATTCTTTAAATGTCTGGAAGTACTGTTTCTTGTTGGATTTGTTCATTCTCGATATCTACTAAAACATCGAAAGGAACCTGGATCACTGAACGTCACATAAAATTATAACATAAAACAATTAAGACAGCCAACACTTCATTAAAACATGTCAAAACACACCAACCATTAAATGAACACGACGCCAACCTCGTGAAGATAGAATATGCACATGGTAGAAAAAAATAAACACACACACACGTGGAACGAATGTAATTAGTCCAAGGAATACAGGAAACTGCGAAGCACGAAGTTATAGCCAAAAACTCGAACGCTTCATTAAAATATGCCATAACCTTAAAAGACGAAAACATTCAAGGAACGCCAACTTCGCGAACAATGAACAACTAACGTGGTCAAAGAATATGGTTTAAATCGCAACGAGCGAACGGAGCGGAACAAAGAATATGCGAAGCAGAGCCTGTCAACACCTAAGATTCACATGCAAGAACGGTTATCCCGGCTTCAAATTCAATTACGATGACGACACAGCCATCACACGGTTAAAAGTACGAATCATATCAAAGAACGAGTTATCGACTATCGTGGACTTGCCTTCGACCCACGCAAACAATCGATTGTACGGAAGTGGGCGGTATTATCGAATGTAAATTATCGTTTCAAATTTTTGTCCGCGAAATCGTAAAATGACACCGTTCGTCCGTAAAACCGTAAAATGCTGCAATTTCCGTAAATTTTACGGATAAACCGTAAAAGTTGGCAGGTATGAATACTGCATGTACTGATACAGCCGGACGCCCCCCCTCTCGGGCTCTCGGAATAACTGCATTTACTGCTTCTACTTGTTGTCCGGTATGACCTCCCCTGAAGTTCATACGTTTGAATACTTTGCGGTGATGATGCTTCAACGTCACGCCCCCCTGGACGGACTAATACTGCATGTACTGATACAGCCGGACGCCCCCTCTCGGGCTCTCGGAATAACTGCATGATTGGGCTGGCTCTGCCAGGAGTTTTATACTCTTTATCTAAAAAAAGATAAAATCCTAGTCCTTTTCGTGACCAACTTTTGAACTAATTGTCGCACAATTATAAAAATTATATCTCCAGAAAGCTCGTTTTCTAAACGTCAAATGACCTCACTGCGCATGAAAATCGATCGTGCATTTCTGAGATATTAAATAATTTTTAGTCTTCAGCTGTGTAGGTGTTGCTGTTGATTTTTAAATTCCCCACTCCTCGGGTTTCAGTAAATCCCCGATGACTTATGCTGCGTTTGCACTTCTCTCCTGGGCAATTATTAACAACTTTTTCTCTACACAAAAATCTTTAATCCGAAATGATTCACAGTACTGTATTTATTTACTTACTTTTATTCTTGCAAATGGGTTAAATTTAATTATTCTTCTTCTGGCACAGTTGCGCTGTTGCCGTTTTAATGCAACGTAAGAGCGATTTCCGAAACGTGCTTCTCTCTCATACAGTCAAAACTTTCCATTCAGTCTATTTATACTCGTGACTGGCTCTTTATCAATGAGTCAGGCATGATCTCATTTCTCGGCCACCTGGGTCTAACTTCTTACGCAACGTTATGCTAGCATCCTCGCGTCTGGAATTCTCATTTCATCTTGAGTTTCCATTCGTTTCTCAGGAAGGATCCCAAAGTTTTTCTCAGTTTCCCCTGGAGTTATTACGATTTCTACTTCCCTTTCTTCTTCTTCTTTTCTAATATCAGTCTCAGGCTCTTGCATCGTGACTTCTTTTTCTTCTTCGATTTCTACTTGCTTTTCAGCTTGGGCAACGGCTTCATTTGACCGCTGGTTCTGTACTGAGATATCTCCCTTATCTTTATCTTCCGCAAATCGACTGAACCTCTTTCCTAAAGCTTCAATACTACTTATTATATCATCCCGGTATGTCTGATAAATTTCCCTACTTGCTTCCAACTTCTCCATTACCCCATCTCTCATCCCGTAGATCTGGGTTTCAATTTCCTTTTGACATGCGTTAACCTTTTCTTTAAAAGTTTCTTCCTTGGCTTGTTTAGGGCCACTTTCATGCTCTTCCGTATCATTTATGACTGGGATGGCCATTTCTTTCGCTTTGAGGTCCTGCGCTAATATGTATTCATCATATATCTTTTGGACGGCCTCTAATATTTCTTGATATTCCTGAATCTTGACTTTTCTTAATTCAGCTAACTCCTGAATGCTTATTATTTCATATTCATCATATATGCCCAATCTAAAGTAATGCATCTTATCCCTTTTTTCCTCTATCCAATCTTTCTGTTCCTGAGTGTATTTTCCTTCGCCTTGCCCTGTATGAAAGGTCTTCCACCACATTGTATTCCATTTTCGTTCCATATCCCGTAGTTGCTCTACTATTTCGCCTACTTCCTTCCCGAACATTCTTATCTGTTCCAACGGTGCTAATTCTATTTTCCCTTCTTGCTCCATACGTTTCGCAAATTTCTTCTTTGTTTCTCTTAATGACCTTTTAACCTCAGGGATTTCCTTGTACAACTCTTCTACTTCTTGTTTGGGTATCTCAAAATTATTTTTACTGGCTCTCTCACGGAGTTCCAATATCTTCTTTATTTCCTCGAAAATACTTTCTCTTTGTTCCTCAATTCCTTCCTTCTTTCTTAAGTTGAAATCTTTTAATTCCCTAAGTTCATCCCTCATACTCGAGTTCTCGATTATCATTTCATTCATTATATCCAAGAATTTATTTATTTCTTTCCAGGTCGCCATTTCTACTTTTTCCTGATCCTGAGCGCCAAGACTATCGTTCTTTTCCCCTTTGCTTTCCGAGCCTACTTGAACCTGCCTTACTACATGAGACTTTGAATTATCTTTACCATTATTATTTTCTTTACTAATTACACTTTCCCTTGGAATCGGTTCACATTTTTCTTTTTCCTTTTGGAGCTCTAAAGGCTCAACTTTTACCCTATTGTCTGCAGACATGTTACCTTCTCTTCGTGTAACTATGTCTCCAGGTGCACGCATGCTTTCTAAAGAAACCTTTACATTTTCTTTACTTGGGTACTCTTTATCATCTATGGTTTTACATTTATCTTTACTCTCTACCCTTATATCCTCTGAGAGCCTCCGCCTCTCTTCACTTAATGACATCTTATTAGAATATTGTGGGCTACTAATCCACATCGCTGGAACATGCTTGAGAGATGGCAATCTGAACCATTGTCCCAATTTCTTCAAAAATTTACTTTGGTACGGGTGTTTACTACAACGTACCCTTTTGATATCTTTATTCAATCTCAGAAACCTTTATGGAAGTATTTAAAATTCAAAATTTCGAAAAACCATTTTTTTAATGAAAATTTTGATTTTTCGAGAAAACTCTGGTTTTCCCTAGGAAAACTCAGCCCTGCGTACTGGGCGCCAAAATAAAAAATGATTTGCTAGGGGGTTTTTATATTTCAGGGCTGCTGGGTATGAGTTTCCAGGGACCCATGCGGTCAGTTAACTTTATATGTTGTAGCTATTCCTATCATTACTTTAATTTACATGATATGACCGTCTTAAGTGTTCCTCTAGTTATTGATCCAAGCACAGTACTTCTATGCCCCCCTGTGCCCTTCCAGCAAGAAATATGCAAATCACAGTATGCCAGCAATGCTCAAATCGGGATTTTCGGGGTTTTGGTACGTTCTCCCACTCTGTGACTTACACATTTTGGATTAAATAGAGGATACACTTCCAAAAATAACAACAAAATCAACTCCTATTTCAAAACATTTAATTAACCAAAATTATGGCGCTACAAACAAATAAACTATTGACCCAAATCCTTCTACTTGTTCAAAGTGAACAAGGAATATGCAAAAATCAAACAATTATTTTATTAAAATACATGGTTTCCTTCAAACCAACAGTTCATAATTATTTTCACTTCCATAAAGCCTCTATCTTAAAGTTCATCATAAACACGAGCTCCAATGGCTCGATACTTTCCAATAATAACGGTGTCATTCTGTCATACACCTCAATAACTATTTTATGAGTTTCTTATCATCAAACAAATGTATAATCATATTTAAAGTACACGTTTCTTCTATACTTAAATGTTTGGGCATTCAACAATGTTCTCCACGTTACCATCTCTCTCAAGTTTCACAAATTCACTACAGTGATCGGGAAAATACTTGTGTACTCCAGAGTCACAAAGATTACTTGACAAAGTCAAAAACTATGATTACTCCCGGAATCTAGTTATCTTCATTGAACTCATGGAATCCTACATCCATACAACATTACCATAGGGATTTTTATTTATTTATTTGTCTTATAAGACCATTATCACATAAGAAAGCTACGATCTGAACTGGCAAGCGATAATTTCATCTATAAGGACCTCGGTTCAAATCCCAACTTCTAAACACTCACGGTGTATTTTTACTTCTTCCAGACGGTCTTCTCCGACCCTACTACAGCTTACAATAACAAGGGTCTGACCGTACACTTGGGCGAGATTTATGGCTGAGAGGGGACCCTCCTGCCTAGCCTATGCGTGGTAGCTATACTCAATGCTTTTAAAACAGATCTTTCTTTTCTTCAGTTCTCTGGGGAGACCAGGCGTTTTTACTTCTCTTATTTACTTTCAACAACATTATTAGGTTCATAAACCACTTTCGTAACCTTGGCATTTATAAATTATGAAGGGTCCTCATTGATTGGTAAGAGTAATACACATACAACGACGAATACTTAGGGGCTTCAACCACTAGACGAGTCTAGGTTCGACTCTCTTAACATGCCTCGGGAACCATTCCCACATTGGAGGACTTATATAAATGCGACTTAGGGTCGGCCGTGGCCTACATTACCTGCGCTCATAATACCATACATTGCTCCCTATTATACAATATAACACACATAGCCTCGTGATCTACGTCACTATTGGAGGACTTTATTATGGCTCAATTACCGCAATCAACTACCCCTCATAAGTAATTTTCCAAGTACATTTAGATTCTACGCATTCCTAGCGTGACATTTTACTTTAATGCGCTACATTGCGCTATACATTATTTTAAGGCCTAGCGTCTTCCAAAGAACTGATAAATTCCACATTAACAATTGATCCATACCTCAATTTTTATATTAATCCTTTCCCTTGACAAAAATTGCTCTATTTTTAAGAACATGCATTAACACCATGTCTTATACTTTTATTAAGGCTCCAACGCTCTTACTTTCATATCATTCAATTTAATCTTTATTTATATTTCTTTTATTATGATTATTATTATTTATTAGTACGCTTGCTTTATAACATTCGTCAAAACACTGACATTTTATTCCATACATTTCCTCTACAGGATTTATTCTTTCACATAATTATTTATAATTTCTCAAATTTTATTTGTTCAGATCGCGCTCTTATTCTGTTATTTGTTATTTAGAAACATCCCTTTACCTCAAACTCCGGTGGATTGTACACAAACACTTTCCCAACACAAAACATAATGAAAATCTTTACTCACATGTAATAGGTCGGTCCCTTGACCTTCCTTCTCTTGCGATGTGTCATTTTGCCCACTATTTTTGGAATTACACCATCTTGTACAAATTCATTTCATGTACAGACATATCTTGACACACATTTAACTCGTATACATTTAACACTGATAACATTTTTAAAATACACTGGTGTATTCGTTTAGAATACACGATAAAAACACTGAAAATATATTACTTTTAACACAAATCTTGATATATTTACACTTCACAGATTCTAATCACTAAGGCTGCTATTAAGCCTTTCACACGTGACTTCTTGACCTCCCGTCTCCAAGGGTGAAATTTATTCAATGACGGCTTCCTATCCTGTCAGAATGTGAAAGTCTCGAACCATCTACTTCTTCCCTGCAATAGCACTCCTTCAAATCCCGTTCCTGACGATCTGCTATTCTTATTAACTCGAATGGCTCCTTTCTAGACCCTATTGGTTGGTCTAGCGAAAGTCTGTTCTGTCCACGGTCCCCTAGATAATCTATCTGTGACCTATTGATTTCTAGCAACTAATAATTCTCGTAACTTAGTGCCTTTTAATAGTTCGTCTGCTTCCTTGAAACAATGTCTAGAGTTTCCTTCTCCTCTCTGCTTATTCGGTTCTCGAACTTCTATCTTTCTAGAATACTTTGCGAACCTTATTCTGTCCGTCCCTGCTCGGGTTCTTTTAAGTTGATAAAATGTTTATCTCGCTGTTACGGTACTTCAGTATGTTATGATACTTTAGGTCAATTAATTTAAGACCTATCGCCCTTGATTCTAAGTTCGCAGGCTGCTTTGACTGTAATTAATGAACTTTTCACTGTAAACTTTATACTGTCGCAACTAAATCCTGTAAGTAGGATTTTCCTAATTCTCAACACGGCGATACTGTAATAATACTTCTTGGTTACTCCTTGCGGATGCACGTTGGTTATCGATATCGCGACGCCCTTGGCTATCGGAAACTGCATTTACTGCTTCTACTTGTCGTCCGGCATGACCTCCCCTGAAGTTCATAAGTTTGAATACTTTGCGGTGATGATGCTCCAACGTCACGCCCCCCCTGGACGGACTAATACTGCATGTACTGATACAGCCGGACGCCCCCTCTCGGGCTCTCGGAATAACTGCATGGTTGGGCTGGCTCTGCCAGGAGTTTTATACTCTTTATCTAAAAAAAGATAAAATCCTAGTCCTTTTCGTGACCAACTTTTGAACTAATTGTCGCACAATTATAAAAATTATATCTCCAGAAAGCTCGTTTTCTAAACGTCAAATGACCTCACTGCGCATGAAAATCGATCGTGCATTTCTGAGATATTAAATAATTTTTAGTCTTCAGCTGTGTAGGTGTTGCTGTTGATTTTTAAATTCCCCACTCCTCGGTTTTCAGTAAATCCCCGATGATGTATGCTGCGTTTGCACTTCTCTCCTGGGCAATTATTAACAACTTTTTCTCTACACAAAAATCTTTAATCCGAAATGATTCACAGTACTGTATTTATTTACTTACTTTTATTCTTGCAAATGGGTTAAATTTAATTATTCTTCTTCTGGCACAGTTGCGCTGTTGCCGTTTTAATGCAACGTAAGAGCGATTTCCGAAACGTGCTTCTCTCTCATACAGCCAAAAGTTTCCATTCAGTCTATTTATACTCGTGACTGGCTCTTTATCAATGAGTCAGGCATGATCTCATTTCTCGGCCACCTGGGTCTAACTTCTTACGCAACGTTATGCTAGCATCCTCGCATGAAATCTTTCTATGTTCCATTAAAGACTGAACATTTCTTTCCTTCCTCTTACAAATATACATGGATTCGACCCCTTTTGAGCCAATGGTACATGGGTTCAATATTAGGAGAGAATTGTTGAAAATTTTTCCTTGGATTCCCAAACCACTCGATGTAGAAGGAACTCCCATCAATTCCAATGGCACTACCTGCAAGAGCTAGCAGATCAGCAACTGGTGAAAATAAATTTTAGAACACAGATTTCTTTGTTTTCTGCATTCCTGTTTCATCAAAGATAGAAAGGGGATAGGGAGCTAACTCAAACAAATAATAATGTTTGAACTGTTCCTCAGATTCTTTAAGATGTGTTATGCATCGGAAAAGTGTATCTGGATTTACTAATATATCTTCATGCACAAAGAGGGGGATAGGTTCCGCCTGATCAATACAACGTAATTCACATTTAAAGGGTTGTATTAACACCCTTGTGGTACATGTTTCGGGTCCTTATTATGGCCCCTTCATCAGCCTCAAAACAAAAAAGATATCAGTATCATATAGGATTCAATAAAGGTAAAATCTAACATGAAATGTATGAATGACATGAATGAAAATGAAACATATTAAACAATTAATGGGTAATGTGGTGAAACATATGAAAAAACATATCATAGATGGGGACATAAAACTATTACGTACAAGACAAAGATTAAAAAACACATTAAAATAGAAAGTTGCAATTACAAGCACTTCTAGTGCACGTCGAATAATGTCTTGCAAAGTTCGTATTGGAGTCCTATATTATCACACAGTGCTTGATCCAATTCTGTTTTCTGTGTCATAGAGTCCATTATTATTAAATGGTTGAAACTTGTAGAGAAAGCCTTGGTATTTGTAACCTCCTATTAGACTAGTAGTCAAATCATAATACATCACCATTGATGTTTAAAAAACATGCCAAGCATAAGAGACAGTATCTTGATGGTAGAGGTAGTCCATTGGATACGAGATGTAGTAGACAGAACGGGCAAATCCCAAACAGAGAGAGGAGAGGGGACTCCTTCGTCTATGTGAACACGGGCCTTTAAGAATCTAAGGGTAAACAAAAATATTTGTGTGAAAGACGTGTCGTCAAAAGGGAAAGAAAGATTATAATTTGTAAATATTGAAAATATGCAATACGAGAGAAACAGCTATATTAAAATATGAAAAGAAATAACGGTACAAAATTAAGACAACTTACGTTAGAGCAGAGGAAAACACAAGAGACCTCCGATGCGGGACTATGAATGTTCAATAGGTCAGATGGCGAGATGGAGAGTGCTGGGTGTGTGAAGGCAGGCAAGTTGACGCGGGGAAGGAGGGGAGGTGGAGGGAAATGGTATGACGTAGGAAAGGCGGAGAGGGAAAGACAAGGGGTAGAGCGGGAGGGGTAGTAAGGAGGAAGCTCAAGGTGGTTTATTATTATCCTTGTTTGTTGACACAATGAGATCAGTTAAAGTATCAAACAAAACATTGGAGTCAAAATATATCTCATTAAGGTTGGGGGGGGGGGGGGTTGAAAATTCTCTGGGTGGTGTTAATCTCGATAGATTCCAAGACATTCATTAAAATCCCCTTATTAGCATGGTGTAGAATTACAAGATCGTTGTCAATGCTGGTGAATTTGTGGTTCATGTCCTTCATGTGGGAAGCCATAGCTGAAAATTTCCTATGTTTGGTGGCGTTAAAATGTTCTGAAAATCTAGTATTAAAGCTTCTCCCGGTTTGACCAATATAATTAATATTACAGTCATTGCAGCATAATTTATAAATACCAGAGGCGCTATATTTGTCCTTCCGATTGATAGAATGTGAATTAAAAAATAAATTTCTGTTCGTGTGATTGGTTTTATATGCTAATTTCATGTTATGCTTCTTGAAAACATTAGTGACACTATATGTGAAATTGCTGAGATACGTAAACACTGCGTAAGACGGTTTTTCGACTTTATCTGGTAGGAGGTGGGTGGCCGGTTTATTTTTAATCTTTCTGATGATATTATTAACATAATTACGACTGAATCCATTAATGCGAGCTATTTGGTGGATAATTTTGATTTCTGTGCTGAGATCTTGTTTAGACAAGGGTAAATTAAGGGCCCTGTTAATGAGGCTGGAAAAGGTTGCTCTTTTATGGGAGCCTGGGTGGATAGAATCTTGCCTTATAGTGGTGTGCGTTTGTGTTGGTTTCCTGAAAATTCTGTATTCTAGTTTGTTGTTAATTTTGGTGACAGTGGTATCCAAGAAATTAATTGTGTTGTTAATGGCCGATTCCAAAGTGAATTTGATACTGGAATCTATATTATTCAGCTCGTTGAAGATACTATCAATGTTTTGGATGTTGTCATTGACGATGATGAACACATCGTCTACATATCTACCCCAAAACTCAATTCCTTTGATTTTACTGATTATTTCGGTGTGTTCCAGGTGGTCAAGGTAAATATTAGCTATGATGCCTGATAAAGGGGATCCCATTGCTAATCCTTCTTTCTGTTTATAAATGGTGTTATTAAAGGTGAAAAAATTGTTGCTTAAGGCGTAATCAAGGATTGACATGAATTCACCGATTTCAACTTTTGACAGTTTGCTGTTTTCTATTAAATTTCTCTTAATGATGTTTGACACAGAACGGACGGGAATATTAGTGTACATATCTTTTATATCAACACTGTGAAGAGAGTGTTCATTGTTTAGGTTCAAAATTGACGTTTTAGCGCAAAAATCTAGAGTGTTGACAAAAAAAATTTTGGCCTTGAGACTATGGTTTTTTAGGAATTTTTGGATAAATTGTGTGGTTTTGTACAAAGGGCTGTTCCTGAAGTTAACTATGGGTCTAATGGGAATCATCAGCTACTAGTAAGTCAATACCAAAGAATATGCAGGAGCCTTCACCGGGGAACCTTGAGAAGCATGACGCACTTCCACAACCTAAACAATCATCCTCAACAAAAGTAGATTTAGACCATAAATATAGATCGCTTGAAGAAGACCCTCAAAGGAAAAGAGAAGACAATAGAAAAAGGACGACAATAGAAGATAGAGTCGCAGGAAAACATCCCAGTGATGATGTAAAACAACAGAAAAAACCAGCACCCAGAACACCAGTACAAGACAACGTGAATAAAACGGAAAGAAACACGGTACACAATAATCCGGGGTCAGGAACGTACGTTGCTGAGGAAGAGTCAGAAACACTGATGTCCGAAAAACCGGAGGAAGGAGATTGGACATACCACACTTCAAGGAGAAGAAAAAGTCAATGACAAGACATTATCATCGGTACAAACAAGGAATTGACATAGACTTACAAGCGGCAGACAAGACAGCCTGGTTGTACGTGGGCAAGGTGAAACATAGGACTACCGAAGAAGCAATTAGAACCTTCTTGCTAAGAAACAATATAACCGAGGGAGTAGTTTGCGAAAAGCTCCCCACAATAGGAACTAAGGAAGCTTTTAAGGTCGGCTTTCCCTTCAATCATCTCACTGAAACAGAGAAACCGGAGTTTTGGCCTGAAGGAGTTCTTGTCAGAAGATACCGTTTTCGAGGCCTCAGAAGCAACAACGGAGCATCCTTCGACTAACCAAACACTAAGCCTTCTTTTATGGAATGCGGAAGGACTCAGAAACGCGCTGCAATTCACCCCTCAAGATCTAACAATACATTATGACGTAGTGATCATGACAGAGACTTTTCTACAGGAACCAGTAGACCTACCAGGTTTCTACGGAATACATGCATACGCAAGTGCCACAGGAGGCAGACCAGCGGGCGGAGTGTCTTGTTTCCTCAAACCATCAGTAGGAAGCATCCTGTCGTACAGGAAAGAGACAAACGCCACAATAATCAAGACCACAAGGCTCACAATAATAGGAGTATATATCTCTCCAGATGCGGCACCGGAAGACGTTATAGACACTCTTTTAAGGTTATTAAGCCACGCCGCACATCAAGCGAATGTAATATTAGCAGGCGATATCAACTGCAGAACTGATAAGACAAGTACTAAAACTGACCTGGTTTTGGAAGCACTAGAAGAAGAAGGGTTCACGCTAGTTAATGACAAAACTTTCCAAACCTATTTCGCTCCCAACGGGGCAAGCGCCATCGATCAAGTGTTTTACAGGGGAACAGATATACGAATATTGAAACAAGAGGGTTTATGGGCCTCAGGAGCAGCCCCAATTAGAAAACACATCCCCGTGTCCACAGTGATAAAAATAGCACCCCAGACAAAATTAGTGAAATCATCTCCAGAGCAAAAACCTTCCAGGAATCTCGATCTGACAAAATTGCAGAACACAACAGGTATAGAAAAAGCACTCAGGACCAACTAGATGACGCGGTACAGTGTGTTAACAATCTGATCAGTAAAGCATTCGTCCCGAGAAGAAAGAGATACGCACAAAAATGGTTCGATACAGAGTGCTACCATACTCGGAAGGAAACCCTGCGTGCACTATACAGAGCAAAGTGTACAAACGACAGAGAAGACTTTGAAAAATATGCTACGATGAGGAAACAGTATAAACTGCTACTGAAAACTAAAAGAACTGAGTTCGTTGAGGCCGAAGCAATGGGAACAGCAGAAGCAGCGAGGACAGATCCTTTCTTAGCCCTAAGGAAGAACCAAACTCCCAAGGCGAGGGAGATACCGATAGAGACTTGGGAGAAACATTTCTCCGAGACTCTCAATAAGAATGGAACTGCAACAGCCTACCAAGTCACAGATACAAATAGTATTGATACAGTAGTCACTCAAATTACTTCAGAGGAAATACAGGGCACTATCATAACGGCTAAGAAGGGCAAGGCGGCAGGGCTGGACAAGATATTCATGGAACATATAAAAGAGACACACGAACTACTATTACCAATATGGACAGAACTGTTTAATAGGTGCTTGAGAACAGGAACGATTCCAGTCAGCTGGAGAACAGCCCAAATGACAATACTATATAAAGGGAAAGGGCACACTGCAGACCCGAACTCTTACAGGGGTATAGCTCTAGAATCCACGATATTCAAACTTTTCTCCAAAATTTTGACGAAAAGACTAATCACGGAAGTGGATAAGTTCATACCAGATTGTCAATTCGGCTTCCGAGAAGGAAGGAGTACTTTACAAGCAGTAAAAGTACTACAAGAAGAAGCGGAACAGGCACTAAGGCACAAGAAGGGGAAATACCATGTGGTCTTCATTGACTATAGAAAAGCTTTTGACTTAATCGGAATATCCTCATAAATAAACTAAAAGGGATGCTGGGATACGCCCATCCACTAGCAAGAATAGTTGAGGCAATTCTAACATACAATTATATCGTTATTAATGACGGTGTAGTCCTGTCAAAGAAGATCATACAGACAAACGGCGTACTTCAGGGCGACCCCATGAGTCCTCTATTGTTTAATGTCCTAACAGCTGACATTTTCAACATCGTTCAGGACCACCCAACGGTGAAACTAATAATGTACGCTGATGATATGGCACTAGGACCGCACAGCAAAAGAGACCTGCAAATCGCACTCCAGAAGCTCGCACTGTGGGCTGGTGAAAATAGCCTCGAGATCAACGAAGAAAAAACCTTCTACATGATTCTCAGAAAAGGCGGTAAACTGGCAACAGATGATCATTTAACCCTGCAAGGTGTTAAGCTAACAACAGTGAATAAATTTCAATACTTAGGAGTGTATTTACAAACAACCATGTCTTCATACAGGATCCACATTCAAGAGAGAGTCTCAGCAGCTATAAAAGCCATTCACAGAATAAAGAATATCAGCAAACTATCATTGTCTACTGCAATGACCTTATTTAAGGCAGTCGTTTCACCAATAGCCTCATATGGAATAGAATTAATATGGCCGCATTTAACAAACAGCGATCTCACAAGATTGGAAAGTGTGAAAGCAAGATACCTGAAGAGAGTTCTCGGAGTTGGGATTTATGCACCCTCAAGGATAGTATATGAATTAGCAAGGGAAAGTTTCTTCGTGGAGGACTTAAGACTTCAGTTCATGCTACCATCTACAGGCCCATTCCAAGCGCTACTCGAATCGCGATGGATGAAGAGGAAGGATATTGATCCCGATTTCTATGGCACAAGCGCAATGATAGACCGACAATGGACACAGTCTGGGCAAGACCAAAGGCATGTGGTAACCAGACTTGCTACCCATGGCTTCCACCATAAAATCTGCCGAACTCAAAGGTTTCACCAACCTGGTGAAGACTGTATATGCTCATTGTGCAACAGGAAGTGCGACCGTTACCATATAATACTCTGTGGCAAAAGAACAAAGACAATAAGAGAATATAGTGAAAACTAAATATCAATGTATTAGATTTAGGTTTAATGCTCTTTCGAGCGCGTCTTAATAAATTAATTAATGGGAATATTATCTTTGTGAATCTTGGGTAAAGCTCGTAAGGTAGGCAGTCCTGGGTTCATGGTAGTGACATGATATGCTGGTTTTTCATCTAATAGAAAAACAGTGTTTTTGATAATGGTTTTTAACTTCCTTTGTATAATGGCAGTTGGATCCTTCTTGACGACTTCAAAATTGGGGTTGTTAAAAAATTCATGGGTTTTGCTGATATAGTCGTGTTTATCCATTAAGACTATAGTATTGCCTTTGTCGGCTTTAGTAACAAAGATATTGTTGTCGGTAATCTTCTTCTTTAAGTTGAGCTGGTTGGAGTTGTTAGCAAGACAATTGTTTTTACTATTAGTTAAGATTTTATTGATTTGTTTATTCGCTTCGTGTCTGGCCGTACTTTGCTTATCTTTGGGGAGCTGGCGGACTGCTGCTTCGGTTTCTGCTACCATAGTAGTAAGGGAATTCCTATTTATACCGGTGTCCCAATTGTGTTTGGGTCCTTTGTTGAGGATTTCCATTTCAGAATCGTCAAATAGGACATTGGTTAGATTTTTGACCGGATTGAACATTCATAGTCCCACATCGGAGGTCTCTTGTGTTTTCCTCTGCTCTAACATTCATAAAGGCCCGTGTTCACATAGACGAAGGAGTTCCCTCTCCTCTCTCTGTTTGGGATTCGCCCGTTCTGTCTACTACATCTCGTATCCAATGGACTACCTCTACCATCAAGATACTGTCTCTTATCTTGGCATGTTTTTTAAACATCAATGGTGATGTATTATGATTTGACTACTAGTCTAATAGGAGGTTACAAATACCAAGGCTTTCTCTACAAGTTTCAACCATTTAATAATAATGGACTATGACACCGAAAACAGAATTGGATCAAGCACTGTGTGATAATATAGGACTCCAATACGAACTTTGCAAGACATTATTCGACGTGCACTAGAAGTGCTTGTAATTGCAACTTTCTATTTTAATGTGTTTTTTAATCTTTGTCTTGTACGTAATAGTTTTATGTCCCCATTTATGATATGTTTTTTCATATGTTTCACCACATTACCCATTAATTGTTTAATATGTTTCATTTTCATTCATGTCATTCATACATTTCATGTTAGATTTTACATTTATTGAATCCTATATGATACTGATATCTTTTTTGTTTTGAGGCTGATGAAGGGGCCATAATAAGGACCCAAAACATGTACCACAAGGGTGTAAATACAACCCTTTAAATGTGAATTACGTTGTATTGATCAGGCGGAACCTATCCCCCTCTTTGTGCATAAATGTACATATAGGCCGGACTACAGTAATATGCGGTTTCATTTGCCTTTGACATCGTGGTCGTTCAACCCCATGAACTTGGATGTGTGAAATTTTGCCTGATAACCCGTGTTATTGCGGTGTGCATTTTTAATTCAGGCGAGGATTGGGAAGGCAACGGCCTTAACTTAGGAACCATCCCGACATTTGCCAGGAGTAAAATGGAAAACCACTTCCAGGATGGCCGAGGTGAGAATCTAACCTTCCTACTCTCACTTTTGCCTCACGAGGATGAGTGTACCCCCACTCCAGTCCTCAGATCAGAAATATTTTTTTTAGCAAAGCCGGGAATCGAACCCGGACCTCCGGGCCGACAGCCAAGAATACCACGAGGTGATCAACAGCAACATGCAGCACAAGACGAGGTTTAGATGCACAATGTCATGCGTTTCCAATGGACTGGATAAGTGCTAAAACCGGTACCACTGAGTAAGTGGCTCGACCACCTCACGGTGTAGCGACTAGGGTTCTTGACTCTCGCCCCGATTCCCGGCTCTGCCAAGAATATTAGCCGCTATACCACGAGGTGATCAACAGCAACATGCAGCACAAGACGAGGTTTAGATGCACAATGTCATGCGTTTCCAATGGACTGGATAAGTGCTAAAACCGGTACCACTGAGTAAGTGGCTCGACCACCTCACGCTGTAGCGACTAGGGTTCTTGACTCTCGCCCCGATTCCCGGCTCTGCCAAGAATATTAGCCGCTATACCACGAGGTGATCAACAGCAACATGCAGCACAAGACGAGGTTTAGATGCACAATGTCATGCGTTTCCAATGGACTGGATAAGTGCTAAAACCGGTACCACTGAGTAAGTGGCTCGACCACCTCACGGTGTAGTGACTAGGGTTCTTGACTCTCGCCCCGATTCCCGGCTCTGCCAAGAATATTAGCCGCTATACCACGAGGTGATCAACAGCAACATGCAGCACAAGACGAGGTTTAGATGCACAATGTCATGCGTTTCCAATGGACTGGATAAGTGCTAAAACCGGTACCACTGAGTAAGTGGCTCGACCACCTCACGCTGTAGCGACTAGGGTTCTTGACTCTTGCCCCGATTCCCGGCTCTGCCAAGAAATTTGGAAAGTGGTAAACTCAGCCTCGTGAGGCAAAACTGAGAAGTGGAAGTGGATTACCACTTCTACTCCAGGCAAATGTTGAAGCCACGGCCACCTCTTTCCCAATCCTATCCCTAGTTTATAATTGCACACTCTAGCACAGCCATCACAATAAAACCAGTTATCACACAAATTTCACACACTGGACTATATCACCACGATGTTACAGACCCTAAAATAAGCAACAGCAAGTGGCTCATCCTAGGCTGGGGGATAAGACCACCAGAGGTCCCGAGCCTTGTGCGAATAGGTTGGGTACAGAGTCTCCCCGCATCGTGTTGCCAAATGGGAATCTGTCCCGGAAGGAACAAGCCATTCTATCACACGTTAACTGTTCAGGATTAGAAAAGAGTGCATGTAGTGTTATTATAGTAACTATGGTTAGATGTAGAGCTTCAGAAAATTTAAAATAATACCAATACCTCGGAACTCCCCGGTAGTACTATACATGTATGCTGATGACATGGTTCTAGGAGCTAGTAATAAAGAAGAATTACAATCAACAGTAAATAAATTGGAGGAATGGGCAACAGAAAATGATTTTACTATTAACAATAACAAGACTGTACAGATGTTTTTAGAAAAGGAGGAAGATTAGCCAAATCAGATAACATACTTATTGGAAAAGAAAAATTGGAAATTGTCAACTACTTCAAATAAGTCTACAATCCACCATAACGTCATTTAGATTACATATAAAGGAAAGAGCAATAGCAGCTATTCGTAGTATTCAAGATATCACCAAACCAGAACTACTGGATATTAAAACAGCTATGTTCTTATTTCACGCAAAAATTGCACCGATCGCAACATATGGACTACA
Source organism: Meconema thalassinum (assembly GCA_946902985.2). Classification (NCBI taxonomy): domain Eukaryota; kingdom Metazoa; phylum Arthropoda; class Insecta; order Orthoptera; family Tettigoniidae; genus Meconema; species Meconema thalassinum. The sequence goes on along the minus strand of OX336392.1, from coordinate 2,059,008 downwards.
TTTAATATCGACACATCTTGTCTTCTGTTCTTAGTGTATAGTAACGTTTGTTTATAAACTGATTTACGGGGTTGGCATGGACCATCATAGATCGATGCACTGATAAAATGGTACTGGTTCGTCTATATTAGAAACAGTTGCACTCACATTTTTGTCACAGAGTTGGGGAGATATCGATGCACTTGTATCGCATGGAGGTTTCTCTACATGGGAAACTTCTGAACTTGCATGTCATAAAGTTGGGAAAAGAGTTTAATACTCTTGGTCTATGCACTAAGCATTTTACAAATATTATATTTATACACGATTTCAATTGTGTGTTTAAATTACATATAATAAAAGAAATTAATTAATTTTGAAATTTAAAGAAAAATTAACATAATTAAATGCATTAGTTTGTTTTATATCATAAATTATATCTGTAAATTATCAATTTATTTAGTAACCAAGGAATTTTAAAATAATGATTTCACTAAAACTGGGGGGGGGGGGGGGGAGCCCCCCCCCCCCCCGGCCCAGGGCTAGAACCGCCTCTGACCACCACCACCTAGGGATAAGCTTTGAGATATTCAGAGTCAAGACTATCAAAATAGCAGTTTATTCTATAGATATCAAACACGGAACTGATAACCAATGTCCAGAGCCAATGCAGGATGGGACGTGAGTTGATAGTGGCATACCTCTATTTTAAGGTAGAAGACTTGGGAAAACTGGCCATCAAGGAAAGGCAATTTGAATCAAGGATACTTTTAAACTCAAAACAATCGGTGTAATCAAATCGAATTGTTCATGGACTGTGGATGAAAATCTGAAACAGAGGCTAGCAGTGAGATGCTCTTGGAGCATGGAGAGATCGAGAGGACTGAAAAATGTATGTATCGCAGAGAATGGATCGAATCCAACGTATCTGAAGGAGCAGCGTTATCCACGAGTCAATAAATTAGAAATGGCCTACAACAAGAAGTGCTTATCTCGTAACTTGAAATTGAAACATTACAAGGCCAGAAGCCTTATATGCCATGGAAACCGAAGGGGTCTGATGGAGATGGAGAGGAAAATTCTCCTGTAAAGGTAGATGAAGAATTTCGTAGGCGACAACTCCGAGCTCTTCGAACATATAGAGAAACTATCAGATTGTGCGAGGCTAAGAGAACAGCCTTTCATGGCCATATCGCGAGATTACCTTCCACAAGATTGACCAATCGTTTGCTCAGTTTCTGGCACAATAAGAAGGTTCGTACCACGTGGTTTACGGAAACTGAGAAGGATATTAAGGCTAAATGTCCAGACACTTGGTAAGAAAATATTTCTACAGATGGCAGCACAAACGAAGCTGAATTTTTTTTAAATATTTTTTTATCGAAGGGGAGCTCCGATCTGAGATCTGCTATGTACTCCTAATAGCAGAATTGATAATTCATAGCTTACTTTTAATTTCAAAAACAGAAAAGTTGCTGTCTTAAAATATCTGATTAAAATTTGAAGAAAGAAAAAAAAAAGGCAATACGAAAGTTTTAGTTTTTGTAGAAAGAAAGAAAAAAAAGATGGAGCCACCACTAAAATAGATTCAAGGGGTTGAACATATTCTAACCTTGGTCTACCCCTACAGTTCTTGTCCTCGACCCTTTCTTCCATAACTAAGCTTGCTATTCCTGGGCGACTTAGTATGAGTCCTACTAACCTATCTCTTCTCTTCATTAGCAGTCGCCAGAAACATCTCTCCTCTCCCACTCGTCTACTTCTTCATTTGTAACCCTATCTACCCATCTGATCGTCATTCTCCTGTAACACCACTTTTCAATTCTCTTTTCTGCTGCACCATTAGTCCAACTTTCACTTCCATAGAGTGCCACGCTCCAGACAAAGGCTTTCAAAAATGACCCAATACCTAAATCTATATTCGATGTCCACAGATTCCTTTTTTTGTAGAAACGCTTTCTTTGCCAGAGCCAACCTACTTTTTATATCCTATTTGCTTCGTCCATCACGGGTCATTTTGCTTTCAAGTAACAGAAGTCTCCTACTTCCTTCAGCTTTTCACCAGCCAAGTCCATAGAGGATTCGGATTTATTTCGGCTGCGTTCCAATATTTTTGTTTTACATTTATTAATTTTCATCATGAATTGTTTCCTTAAGACTGAGTCCATACCATTCAAAAACTCATTCAAATCCTCAGGCGTGTCGGCCAAAATGACTATGTCATCAGCAAATCTCAGAGTTGAAATTATTTCCTCCTTGAATCTTCACTTCCACTTTAAATTTTTCTCCTATTTCCTTAATTGATGTTCATAACGGCAAAATTAATCTCAGGATTTTCCGCCAACACAGTTCCTCCTTTCTCTACCAGAAAGTGCTATAGTGTCAATTTCATAGCACTCCAAGGAACGACAATTCGACATGCAAGCTGTCAAATAAAGCTTGTACCTGGCACCCGAGGCCATACGATATTAGTTGTAGGAGAGAAGTAATTAGCCTAGTATATTTCTGACTTGATTCAGTTTTTATTCATATTCAGGGTTGATACGCTTTCAGGATTTCAAATTTCCCTGACTTTTCCCGGTTTTCCAGACCAAAATTTAAAAAATTCCCTGACCGCAGAGTCGTTTATTTCCCTGACTTTTTCCGATTTTCCAGAGCAAAGAATAGAAAATTCATTAACCAGAGGGACGACATTTACCTCGCTTTTCCTTAGGTTTTCCAAACCTACCAGAAGTGCATTTACCTTTAGGAAACCTTATTCTGTATGATCGATTAAGATTAAGTTAGAAAAACTGATTTTAGACTAATTATTTGTGCAAGGCTATTCTTAGACGCGAGGAGAAATGTTGTAGATGAAAATAATAGTGATAAAAAATATCCGAGCAATGTTTCATTATATAAACCGGACTTAACGCGTTTCTTTAAAAGTATAAAAACAAATAACAAAAACAAAAAAACAAAAACAAAACAACAGTTCCTTACTGTAATAAATAACGTTTATTACGATAAGAACAGAAACACATTTTTACAATAAATGTTAATTTGCTAACATCAATTTTAAAAAATAACTGAGGAGAAAGCAATCAATTACCAATTCTTACTTTCTAGTCAATCACAATAAAAGTATCTAGAAACTGTCAACTGATTTTATTCTAACTTTAGATAATTAATATCAAATGAGTTGTTTCAGTTAATATGCCGCCTTGTGCACAAGAAGTTATGATTACTAAGAAGTTGCTCTGATCTCGGCCGTTTGGGGAGATTTCCTTTGTCCCCGTGGAAGATCACGAAATATATGCGACGTAACGTGATCGTCACCGTATCATGTCTTCGCAGTCAAGTAAGGAGAAATATCGAGACGTTACACGATCGTCGCTGGTCTCAGCCGTTAGACGCGATTTGTTGTTTTCACGTTCGAACACTGAGAAAAATCGCTATTTACATAATCGGTGTCACTTTTAGTCGTTCGACGAGATTTCTATTGTCCTTGAGGTCGGACATGGAAAAATAGAGTATTATTACGCAATCGGCGCCGCTTGCTGTCCGTTTGACAAGAATCCAGTCATCGAATACGGAAAAATATCGCGATGTATCGCAACCGCTGCCGCTCTCGGTCGTTTTATGAGATTCACGTTGCCCTCGCGGTTGGACACTGAGAACGCGATATTATGCAATCGGCACCGCATCCGGCCGTTCAACGATTGTCTGCCTGTCTATCTGTCCTGGTAGAATGGCGGAGGCAAGCTCGAGGTTGGTCATGGTTAAAATTCACGAGCAGTTATGGACATGTTGTATGGTCGGCACCGTGATTCCCGCTGCCCCTATGCTGTGGTTGGAAGTTCACGGTGGATCACGAGAAGAAATGAGTATCGCGATGCTACGTAGTCTGTTATTTCTAAGTGGGTTGATGCACTTCTCGCTCCCCGTACACATTTAAGTATACGGTAATGGGAAAAGTGGCGAGTAGGGTTCGGTATGTTTCGTGATGGGTGCCCAACCACCTTTGACAGGATTCCCGCAGTTCTCGTGGACAAGTTCGCGACCGGGCAAGGGTTTTATGACTTTTACGCAACTGGCGTCGATCTCGGTCCGTTTGACGAGATTCCCGCAGGCAAGTCGTGCGGTTAGCCGGCCGTCTTGAGGATGTGATTTTGGAGGATTGACGTTCGAAGTAGGTATCGGATATTACGAATGATTCAGAGAGGATTGCACGAATAATACGGCAAGAGGCACATTTTCTTTCGAATTCAAATTATACAAGTTTTCAAGATAACCGGTTAGATTATATATGCAATAGAACCAAAGTTCGAAGGAAAAATAGACATATAACGGAGTTTCGAATTAACCAAACTGGATGTCGCAAATTTACGAGACGGATAGATTTTTAAAATATACCGTCGTCTATGTATTTCGGAGCATTTTTGCGATTTTTTTTTCGCATTATTTCTGACTTCAATTTAAAATATCCAAATTTAGAGGTCAATATCAGAAATGAGAGGTTTCTGTTGAGTTTCGGAAGTTATCGCGAATAAACGTCTCGCAAAAAGTCAGGTTTCCGAATAATACAGAAAAACATTACACACAAAATTAAACTCTCTTCCTGATGCCGAAAATATACGTTGAACCAATGTATACAGTACCACAGAAGGTATCCTCAGTATGCATTTCCTTGAGCTCGTGAACGGGGAAGCCTACGCAATCGGCACCGCTTGCGTGAAACTCGCTTCATCACAATCTGTGAGCCTACCCGCGCCGGTAGGCTCACAGATTAAATGATTTAAACCGACCTCAGCGAATTTTCGTTACCTCCAGCTATCCAGACATAAAAATTAGCTACTTTTCGTTACTTTCGTTACCCGTTTGTAAAATTAGTTACTATTTCGTTACCAGTAGACATCTTGGTATACCAACCAAAAAATAACTGTCAAACCTTAATTCTTTTTCTTCTTTTTTCTTTCTTTTCTTTCTTCTTTCTTTCGTTTTTTTTTTACAAAATTCCCTGACTTTTCCCGGTTTTCCCTGACCACAACAAAAATCCCTGACTTTTCCCGGTCACGTATTAACCCTGATATTAGTAGTCTGTTTACATCTACCGTCAGAATGTTATACAAAGGAAAAGGAAATACTGCAGATCCTAACTCATATCGGGGCATTGCTCTTGAATGTGCATCGTTTAAAACTAACGAAGCTTCTATGTTAGCACCCTACCAGAGAAGTTGAACCAGACACACAATTCGGCTTCAAGAGAGGAGATGCAGGATACAAGCCATCCAGGGCCTCCAGAATGACATCGAGAATGCCTTAGCTGTGGCGAAGGGAATGCTGTCTTCATTGAATTCTCAAAAGCTTTCGATTTGGTTAGCCGGAAGTTCATTACGAAGAAGTTTGGTAATCTGGTAAGATGTAGCAGCTATACGAAACCTCATTAACTACATTCTAGCCTTTAATAATCATCATCATCATCATCATTTCCCCTTATCCAGCTCCTGCCGGGTCGGGGTATTTATGGCACTTCTCCACTTTCCTCTTTCCTTCCACAATTCTTCTTCCACAATCTTGTCCCAGTCCAGATTCCTTTTTCTCATGCTGTTCTTCACTGAATCGATCCACCTTGTTCTAGGTCTTCCCCTTGCTCTCTTACCCTTGCACTTGGCCTCCAGCATCTGTCTTGGTATTCTATTTTCCTCCATCCTCTTTACATGTCCAAACCACCTTAGTTTATTCTTCTCAATTCTCTCATTTAGTTTTCCCATCCCAACTTCCTTCCTAACATCTTCATTCCTCACTCTGTCTTTCCTTGTCTTACCTATCATACTTCTTAGGAATTTCATTTCACTGGATTGGATTCTACTCTCTTGCCTGCTCGTCAGGGTCCAAGTCTCAGCTGCATAAGTTAATATGGGTACATAGTACATTTTATACATTACCTCCTTGCTTTTCCTTGGTACTTCCTTATCCCAAACAAGTTTTCTTACACTTTGATAGAATGCATTGCTCTGCTGTACCCTCCTGCCAATCTCCATGTCCAACCTACCAGTTTGCATCAATTCACTTCCTAGGTATTTGAACGTGTCCACAATTTCCAAACTCTGACGTCCAATTTTCACAGCGCCCTTTCCTTGTCTTTCCCCTCTTGTCATCACCATGGTCTTGCTTTTCTCTATACTGATTTTCAGGCCGTACTTCTGAATATTTTCGTTCAGTGCATCTAGTTGTTTTTGCACTTCTTCAGTGTTCCTTCCCCAGACCACAATATAGTCTGCAAATAATAGTAACTTCATTTCTTTATGTCCATATGCTTCCTTTGTTTCCTTTACAATTTCATCCATCACCATTATGAACAAGAGAGGTGACAGCACACTCCCCTGTCTTAGTCCAGTCTTGTTCCTAAACCAATCTGTCTTTCCAACTGGGGTCAGTACCCTGCTAACACAGTTGTTGTACATTGCTTGCACCATTTCCAACATTTCTCTTCCCAGTCTCTTCTTAACCATGGTTTCCCATACCTTCTCTCTGGGGACACTATCATATGCCTTTTCTAGATCTATGAAAGTCATGATCAAATCCTCTCCATATTCCCAGTTCTTTTCCATCACCTGCCTCAAGCTAAAGATTGGGTCCACTGTGGATCTTCCACTCCTGAAGCCATACTGTTCCTCTTGCAACTCTCCTTCCACCTTTAATAATATCGAGATAAATGATGGGATCACAACTTCAAGCCCAATAGAACAAACAACAAGGAGACCATCCCGATAAATTTAAAGCTCTACAAGTATGCAGATGATTGGTTCTGGGCCGAGATCCAATGTGGAGTTACAATATGCATTCCGACAGGGTAGTGAATTGTGCGGAAGAAAATCATCATCTAAAGCAGGGTGGTCCAACCTTTAGTTACCCGCGGGCCAATCAAACTTTAGTAGAGGAAAGTGAGGGCCAGATACATTCCAGAAAGAGAACGTATTACATATTTTACTCAAAAACAATTATTAAAATGTATATTAAAAGAAGTTTAATATTTCTATTTTTAATATACCACTTCATTGTACAGTCGAGAAATCAATGTGATAATTGGCACTGCGTTCCTGATACAAGTGTATCAATGTCCACTGTAAGTTCAGTAGGGCAAAGTTTCAGGCTCGATTCCAGTGAAGCACTTTCAATTCTATTTCTCGTTTTTGATTTAATTTGATTTAGTGCAGAAAAAGCACTTTTGCACGCATACGTACTGCCAAACAGCGATAACACTTGCAGAGAGAATTTAAGCAGTTTAGGAAAACGTTCCTTAGAAATCAGTTTCCAGAAATTTTCAGGGACATCACACATTTTAGTCTGGTAGAATATGTCTGCCTGAAGATCACAAATTTCCATTTGAAGTCGCAGGGCACCTCACTCACTTCAATATCCATAGGGTTGTTGAACAGTGCAAGTTTTGGTTTTAGGGAGTCAAAATCCTGGAATCTGTTCTGGAACTCTTTCTTGATATCAATTATTATTTCATGAAACATACTAAAATTTATGTCATGTTTTTCTTCTTTGAACTGCTAACTTGATGGGAAGTGTGCTATATTATTTGCCTTCAATGCAATTTGCACTACATCAAGTTTTTTGCGGAAGCCCTCAATATGTCCATAAAGCTGGAATATATTTTGTTTTCTGCCTTGTAGTTTCAGGTTTGAAGCATTTAGATGGGATGTTAAATCTGTCCGAAAAGCAAGATTATTTAAAAACTGGATTTCTTCCAGTTTTTCTTGATACTCATGCCCAATGTTTTCATTTCTGAGAAAAGCAAGAATTTCATTCCTCAACCCAAAAAACAGTTGCAAGCAATTTCCAGCACTTAGCCAACCCACTTCACAGTACAATGAAATGTCACCACCATATTCAGCTTCCAAATTGTCCAGAAATGCAATAAATGTTCTGTGTCTACAGGCTTTATTGCCTCCCCTTATTAAATTTACAGTATTTATAACAGTTTTCATTGTCTCACTGAGTCTTGTAACTTTTCCACAGAGAGCCTCTTGGTGGATAATGCAGTGGAAAAACAAAAAATTCATTCCTTTTTCTTTACATAGTCCTACTAAACCAATTCTAGGACCAACCATTGCTTTATCTCCATCTGTTGCAATGCCAGAGCACTTCACAAAACCTCCATATTTAGAAACGACATCATCCAGTGCGTTGAATATGTCAATACCTTTTTTTGCTGGTTTCTAATTATCTTAATTCCAACAGTTCTTCATGAATTTCAAATTCTTCATTTATTGTTCTGACGAAGATAAGGAGCTGGCCGATGTGGCTATATCTGTGCTCTCATCTAGAGCTAGAGAGTAAAATTCACATTTTTCCAAAATGCTCCTGAGAGAACCTGAAACTTCACCAGCCATATCATTAATTCTTTTTCTAACTGTCTGATGAGACAAGGAAACTGTTTCAAAATTTTTAATCATCCTATTATCTCCAAATGAAGATGCCATTTTTACAGCACATCTCTTAATGAGCTCACCATCCCTAAAAGACATTTTACTTTTAGCTAATAATAATAATGTTATTGGTTTTACGTCCCTTTTAACTACTGCGGCCTTTAGAGACGCCGGTGTGCCGGAATTTTGCCCCGAAGGGGATCTTTAACGTGCTAGTAAATCTACTGACTCGGCTCCCTCGCATTTGCGCACCCTCAAATGCCAGCTAACTGCACCAGGTTAAGAAACCTGCAACCTTGGGCCCAGCAAGCGAGAACGTTACCGCTGAGCCACGCAGCCAGCCTACTTTTAGCTAGCTGTAAACATACCTCATAAGATGCCTTTAAACCGGCAGTGTTTGATGGTTGCTGAAATATATTCTTCTGTCTTGTTAGTTTTAGCGTCAAATCATTAAACGCACAACTTCTGGCACATCCCTGGTATTGATCGTATTTTGATTTATGCAAGCTGGTATAGTGTCGATTCACGTTATACTCCTTCGAAACACCTAAGACTTGAGAACAGACAACACAGTGTGGTTTTTCATTATGTTCAACAAAAAAGTAACTTTCCTTCCACTTTGACTGAAATTGTCGTTTCTGATCTTCAATACGCCGTTTATGAAGTCCCGCCATATTAGGTACCGCTCTCGCAACAACGATGACAACAAACTCTCGTCGTACTCTATCTCTCGAACAACCTCTCTCGTCAAAAACCACCTCTTCGAACAGCCCTGCGCTCCCTTTTATAGGGAAATCCGCCGCAACACACGAACGATCGCGAACTTATCGGCAGCCAATCACTGGCAGTTAACCAGTTGTCGCCTGGAGGTGGGGCCGCTTCTCGTGCCTTACGTTTTCATGGAAAGACAATTCTCATTATTGGCATATTTTTCGGGATCTTTCATTTCCCAAATGGCTACTTCGTAACATTGCTGAATGAAAGTGAATATTAAAGTAGGCAAGCCACGGATTACAACTGTCGAAGAGTGAAGGGCAGTAAGAAGGGCAAGGGCCAACAAAAATGAACAGGCATGCGGCCCGCGGGTTGGACCACACTGATCTAAAGGACCACAAGATTGTATCAATGACACTCAGGAGAAAGGGGGGAGCAGCTTTAATGGGAAACCCCTGGAGAATGTTACACATTTCGAGTACCTAGGCATCACATTTCAGCCCACCGGGACCGTTTTCACTAACCATGTCAGAGATAAGACAATTGCCGAAACTTTCAATCAAAACTGCACTTAAACTCTCGTCTCAATGTCTCTCTCATATTAACATATGGATTGGTGAATATCTGATCATATCTACACAAGAGACATGCCGAGCAGTTAGAAAGATCAAAAGCACTCATTTTTAAAGAAGGACCTGTGTGTTTCAAAACATACCCCTTCGAGGTTGGTGTATGTCTAGTGATGTGGGCCGGGCAAATGTCCAGTGGGCAGGACATCTATAAATGGGCATTTTCCCAAAGCAGTTTTAAGCGCCCAAAATCTGGGCATAAAAAAAAACTTTTTTTAAAACTTTTTACTACTTGTGATTGTTACTAGAGCTTCTAAAACATAATAAAAACCATTAATCAAAGGTACATTTCATGGATAAACTAGTAATGCCCGAATATTGCTAATAGTAATTTAATTATCCTGTGTCAATGTTGTCAATAACATCTAAATGGGAATTATGTATATCTGGTCTGAATAAAACATTGTATTACTGAGTTTGGCCTGCAGGCCTACTCATTTATATTTAGGACAATTAGGTAGGAGTCTGATTATGGTGTGAATGGTGGCTTTGGGAAGGGGGGGGTGGGGGGTGGATGGGCTAGGCCCTGGACAGCCATTGTGCTATGATCTTGGAGTGGGAGCTTGTGGCCTTGAGATTGGCGAGGCATTTTTATACCACCAGCAGTCCAGCCCAGTTAGTTGTGAAGTAGACCTGTCTGTCGAAATAACCTCACTTCTTTCTTAGGCTATTTATATTTGTAAGTCTTAGATTAAATCATTACAAAATGCTTAGGAAAAAAGGACCTATTTGGAACTTTTTTAATTTGAAAGGGAAAGGAGTATCTTGTAATAAGGACTATTAACAGTCACATTGTAACAAAATGGAAAAGCACATAAAAGTGTTTTAAGTGCCCTCAGGATCTTAAAAAAAAGTGCTTCAGTTAGGTAGTTACAGTGGTAGAAAAACCTTTTCGAAAGAAAAACCCCTTATGAAACTTTACAGTGAGTATTTCAACAACAAATCTGCAGTACCAAGCACAAGCTCAGCCTCAGAACATACATACATAACTTAACTTAAAGTTAAACAAAGAATTAATAAAACATGGCCAATAGCAAATAAGACTATAGACATGCTAATAATAAACATGTACTTCCATTTCAGCACAGGTTGCAAACCTGAGGCGCTGATACCAGATAAAGCACACATGGTGGTGCACAGTTTAAAAGCATGTATCGGGAGTGGCTCCATTTTGGGGCGCTCACCGACAACAACAATGACCATGATATAGGTTGATTTACTAACTACAAATAATGTTTTTATATATATGCTTCCACAGACAATAATAATGATCACAGGATAATTTATTAACTACAAATAATGTTTTTATATATGTTTCCACAGGATTAACCCCGCAAAGGACGAGGGAATGCCCTCTGAATTACTCATTTTTATATTATGGATCCACAACAATTGTAACAAAAATTTTTATGCACTAACCATGTGATTTTTTATTGTGTTACACAACTGCCCCACCCCCAAAAGTGTACACACAAATGCCCCATCAAACAGCCCCCCCCTAGCACACAGTACCCATTTGCAGGCACATATCCAGACCACAGTAGAGATATATCTGTGGGATATCCTCCACTGAAGGTCGGATCACCGAATCAAATTCGCACCTAAAATGAGAGGTGCATTACGGCTACACAACTCGCGCCTATCTCTGTAAAGGACGAGTTGTGCAGCCAAGATGACTTCGCTCGCCCACAGGGAGCATTCAACTTATTTGACATAAATTTTTGGCACTCATCCGACACATATTACATGTATGTAGATACATATATGGCTAAAACAATATTTATATAAGCGTTGCATTATGAATATGTTTTTAAAAGAGGTAAATGCCCAAAATGCCTGGGCATTTATGGGGTTTGGGCATTTGCCCCGACTTATAAATGCCTAGACATTTTACATCACTATGTATGTCTTGAAACGCAAGTCATTTACGTGGAAGAACGTTGTCTTCAACCACTGGTACTTTCTACACAAGGGTATTTGCAGCTCATGGAAAAACTCCACTTAAAGAAGAGCGACATATGGTGAGACTTTTACAAGACTGGAAAAGGGAAGGATTTGAGTCGTGACACGTAACGCAGTTTGCTGTGCATGGTTTTCACATCAAACTATGTAGCCTACAGTAAAAAGTTATCTACCAGGACATCATCATCATCATCATCATCATCATCATCATCATCTTCCTTCCAAGTATTGGGCCAAATGTCCTGTTACGGTCTTGCAATTTCCCTCCATCTCTTCATCGGACGTCCTATCGATCTATTTCCCCGAGGCTGGAAGCGAAGGATCTCCTTTGGTAATCATCCAGGTTCCATCCTTTGGACATGACGCTTCCAGTTCTCTTGGTAGTCACAAATGTATGTAGTTATTGGTTTCACTTTTAGTTCCTTCAGCACATCCTCGTTTCTCTTATGATCCCACTTAGTATAGCCTGCTGTTCGGCGCATAAAGGCCATTTCGCGTGCTGTGAGTCTGGAGATGTCCTGACATCTTATTGTCCATGCCTCGCTGCCATAGCACAGGGTTGGTCTGGCTAATGTGTTATACAAACGCAAGCGTGTATGCCTTTGGACAAGAGATGGCTTCATGACGTGATTGATGATTCCTGTTGTTCTGGTATAATTAGTTATTTTTGCTGTTGTGTCTCGTTCTTCTTGAAAAGATAAATTATATCCTAAATACTTGAATTCGTTAACTCTTTCTAAAATTTTACCATCCAGACAAATTTTACTGGGGATAGGGTCCTTACCTTTAAAGGCCATTAATTTAGTCTATTCAATAGAAATGCACATGCTGAATTTTGATGCCACTTTCTGGAGGTTGACTACTGACCACTGAAGATCATCTTCAGATGCTGCTACCAATGCAACATCATCAGCAAATAGTATAGCGTCTAAATTTCTTAGATGCCTGCTGATAGGTATTGAACCATGCCTTTCAAACCTCCATTCCTTTATTATAGCATCCATGTAGATTATGAATACCGGTAGCAATGGAGAGAGTCCACAGCCTTGTCTTACCCCTCTGCTGATTGGCTTCCACTTGGTGTTATGATTACTTAACTTTACTGCAATAAGAGTACCACTATACATGTTGTAAATGTTATCAATTAACTGTTGGGGGACTCAATCCCTGGCCAGTATGTCAATAAGTCCGTTTCTGTCAACAAAATCAAAGGCTTTCTTAAAATCAACAAATGATATGTGTGTTTCCAAATTGAACTCCCTGCGTTTTTCGATCAAAATTTTTAAGGTGAAGTAGGCATCTGCACATGTGCGACCTTTTCTAAACCCATGTTGTTCATTCCCTATCACCTCAGAGTAATGTTTCAGTAATTTTTCTTTAACAATATTTGCAAAAAATTTGTATCCAGAGTTAAGTATACTTATTCCTCTATAATTTTCCAAATCTTTAATATTCCCCTTCTTATGAAGAGGAACTACTATTGCCTTTTCCCAATCTTCTGGAGGCCTGTTACCCGTCCAGATTAAATTCAATAATCTGAGAAATCTTTTCTTGAAGGCATCGCCTGAATATTTCAACATTTCTGCATTTATTGAATCTTCTACGGGTGTTTTCCCATTTCGAAGTTTCCACAAGACCTGTTCTAATTCTTCGAGTGTAAAATTTCAGAATATTACCAGGTTCAGAATGCAAATGTGAGCGGTGTGGTCAGTGCTGTCTACGATACCATGCAATGTACTGTGAACAAACAAGAGAATCTTAGACTTCATTCTGTAGTGAAAATTATTGGGGGTTTTAGAGTATTATTCATTTTGTATGGCTAATTGCTGCAATAAATTATACCATATTTTGCTACGTCAAGAGCCAAATGCGGTAGTCGAGAGAAAGGGCCAACTATAAACAACAGGGCAGGAATAGCACTTCGAGATAATATATGTACTATCTCCATAGGCTGAAATAAATGTATTAAGGCTGTGTCCCAATAGTACAATTTCAGCCGTAGTGAACTAGATAGTCGACCACTTTACCGGATGTGACGTCAGAAGTCCTGACCCAATACTGCTTCTTGTTGTTGTTGGAGTCTTCAGTTTTTTGACCGATTTGATGCAGCTATCCATGCCTCCCTGTCCTGAGCTAATCGTTTCATCTCTACATAGATACCACACCCTATATCCGAGGCAATCTGTTTAACATATTCTAACCTTGATCTACCCCTACAGTTCTTGTCCTCAACCCTTCCTTCCATAACTAAGCTTGCTATTACTGGGTGTCTTAGTATGTGTCCTACTAACCTATCTCTTCTCTTCATTAGCAGTCAGAAACATCTCTCCCCTCCCACTCGTCTTAATACCTCTTCGTTTGTAACCCTATCTACCCATGTGATCATCATTCTCCTGTAACACCACAGTTCAAATGCTTCAATTCGCCTCTTTTCTGCTGCACCAATAGCCCAAGTTCCACTTCCATAGAGAGCCATGCTCCAGACAAAGGCTTTCAAAAAAGACTTCCTAATACCTAAATCTATATTAGATGTCAACAGATTCCTTTTTTGTAGAAATGCTTTCCTTGCCTGAGCCAACCTACTTTTTATATCCTCTTTGCTTCGTCCATCACTGGTTATTTTGCTTCCTAAGTAACAGTAGTCTCCTACTTCCTTCAGCTTTTCACCTGCCAATTTGATGTCCATCGAGGTTTCTGATTTCGGCTGCATTCCAGTATTTTTGTTTTACATTTATTAATTTTCATCATGTATTCTTTCCGTAAGAAGGAGTCCAAACCCTTCAAATACTCATTTAAATCCTCAGGTGTGTCGGCCAAAATGACTATGTCATCAGCAAATCTCAGAGTTGGAAATTATTTCTCCTCGAATCTTCACTCCCACTTTAAATGTTTCTCCAATTTCCTTCATTGCTTGTTCAATGTAAAGATTGAAAAGTATGGGTGATAAGTTGCAGCCTTGCCTTACACCTTGCTGAATACCAGCTTCTCTCATGTCCTTCAGCTCGAATGACTGCTGTCTGGTTACTGTATAGATTGTATATCACCCTCCTATCCCTGTACTTGATTCCAATAGATTTCAAAATGTCAAACAATTTAGTCCAATCAACGTTATCAAAAGCCTTTTCTTAGTCTATAAACGCCATGAACGTTCTCTTATCTTTCCTTATTCTACCTTCCAAAATCAGCCTAAGACTTAGTACAGCTTCCCTTGTTCCTACATTTCTCCTGAAACCAAACTGGTCTTCACCCAACTCCGTTTCCATCTGGCTTTCCATCCTCTTATTAATTATTCTAGACAGGATCTTTGAAGCATGAGTAATCTTAACATCTGTCAGCTCCCACGTTCTTTGGTATAGGGAGGATAACACTCTTCTTGAAATCAGGGGGGCAACGACATAATAAGTATCATGTAAGAAAATATCAATTGATGAATTTGCTAAAACTACCCCCCGTTAAACCTCCAATGGTAAATAAGAAAACAAATCCTAATGCTCACAATAATGATGGACTATAATTAAATTGTGTTCCATGTAGAGTAGCTAATCATCTGAAAATTTTAATTCCGGTTTGCTCAGCAATGATTATAGTTGCTGAAGTGAAATAAGCTCGTGTAACTACATCTATTCCTACTGTAAATAAGTGATGAGCTCAAACGGCAAATCCTAATAGACCAATGGCTAGTATAGCATAAATCATTCCTATGTTCCAAATGCTTCCTTTTTCACGCTTTCTTGACTAATAATATGAGAAATTATCCCAAATCCTGGTAAAATTAAAATATAAACTTCTGGATGCCCAAAAAATCAAAATAAGTGTTGATATAAGATAGGATCCCCTCCACCTGCGGGATCAAAGAATGAAGTATTTAAGTTTCGATCAGGTAATAATATAGTAATAGCCCCGGCTAAAACAGGTAAAGAAAGAAGTAAAAGTAGTGCTGTAATACCTACTGCTCATACAAATAGAGGGATTTGATCTAAAGATATCCCTGGGGCTCGTATATTAATACAATAGTAGTTGTAATGAAGTTTACTGCCCCTAAAATTGAGGAAATTCCTGCTAAATGAAGTGAGAAAATTGCCAAGTCTACAGAGGCTCCTGCATGAGCAATGTTTGCAGAGAGCGGCGGGTAGACAGTTCAACCAGTCCCAGCCCCATTTTCTACTAGACTTCTTGCTAATAACAGAGATAGGGAAGGAGGTAGTAATCAAAATCTTATATTATTTATTCGTGGGAAGGCCATATCAGGGCCCCTAGCATTAAAGGGACTAATCAATTCCCGAAACCTCCAATTATAATTGGTATTACTATAAAGAAAATTATTACAAAAGCATGAGCTGTTACGATTACATTATAAATTTGATCATCTCCAATTAGATAACCAGGTTGACCGAGTTTTGCACGAATAAGTATTCTTAATGAAGTACCTACTATTCCTGCCCATGCTCCAAAAATAAAATAAAGTGTTCCAATATCCTTATGATTAGTTGAGAAGAGTGGCTGAGTTACAGGCGATCAATTGTAAATTTATTTAGGAGATTTATCTCTTTTATCATGGAGGCAGACAGGTTTTTCTCCGGGTACTCCGGTTTTCCCTGTCAAAATTTCATTCCAGCAACACTCTCCTCTATCATTTCATTTGCCATTCATTTAATCATTGCCCCAGAGGAGTGCGTCAGGCCTCGGCAGCCGGCACAGTCCATATCCTCGCCGCTAGATGGGGGCTTCATTCATTCCATTCCTGACCCGGTCGGAGACTGGAAGCATGCTGTGGATTTTTCATCTCTTTTATCAGACCTTTATAGTCATGACCCTCCGAAATCGCCGCAGAGAGCTAATTAATGCACATGGGACTGTCGTCAGTACAGACTAAGGGGAGGTCAATTCAATTACCGTAGATCACTTTAAGTGCCTCGGTTGACCTCTAATCACCAAAGATGCCGTCTACAGTTTGCACAACAGCATGTCAACTGGCAGTTCCGTCACTGGACGCCAGTACCGTATTTCCTCGCATAATCGTCGCACTTTTTTTGGGCCAAAATTTCGCGGAAATAAGCAGGGTGCGACGATTATGCGAAGAATATTTAATTTCAAAGAATATACTGTATCATTATTTGCTGCACGGGCCAGTCATTCGCGTAGCGTGAGACTGGCGTGAGTCATAGCCCGCAGTCAGAGACAGGGTTCTTTCTTCTAACAAGGTCACGACTGGTTAACGCTCGCGGAATGTGCTGACGAAGCTGGCCATTCGCGTCGTGGTTCATAGCCCACAGGCATAAATACGATATTACTTTCTCCTGACAAGATCACGCCAGATTAGGCCTATAAACTCGCGGAATGTGCGCTGGCCTCTCGCGTCACAGTTCATAGGCCGCAGGTCTAAAGATGAGATTACTTTTTGCTGGCATGATCACGCCAGATTAGGCCTATAAGCTCGCGAAATGTGCGCTGACCATTCGCGTCGTGGTTCATAGCCGGCAGGCATAAATACGATATTACTTTCTGCTGACAAGACCACGCCAGATTAGGCCTATACGCTCGCGGAATGTGCGTTGGCCGTTCGCGTCGCGGTTCATAGGCCGCAGGTCTAAAGATGAGATTATTTTTGCTGACAAGATCATGCCAGATTAGGCCTATAAGTTCGCGAAATGTGCGCTGACCATTCGCGTCGTGGTTCATAGGCCGCAGGTCTAAAGATGAGATTATTTTTGCTGACAAGATCACGCCAGATTAGGCCTATAAGTTCGCGAAATGTGCGCTGACCATTCGCGTCGCGGTTCATAGGCCGCAGGTCTAAAGATGAGATTATTTTTGCTGACAAGATCACACCAGATTAGGCCTATAAGCTCGCGAAATGTGCGCTGACCATTCGCGTCGTGGTTCATAGCCCGCAGGCATAAATACGATATTACTTTCTCCTGACAAGATCACGCCAGATTAGGCCTATAAGTTCGCGAAATGTGCGCTGACCATTCGCGTCGTGGTTCATAGCCCGCAGGCATAAATACGATATTACTTTCTCCTGACAAGATCACGCCAGATTAGGCCTATACGCTCGCGAAATGTGCGCTGACCATTCGCGTCGCGGTTCATAGCCCGCAGGCATAAATACGATATTACTTTCTCCTGACAAGATCACGCCAGATTAGGCCTATATGCTCGCGGAATGTGCGCTGACCATTCGCGTCGCAGTTCATAGGCCGCAGGTCTAAAGATGAGATTATTTTTGCTGACATGATCACGCCAGATTAGGCCTATAAGCTCGCGGAATGTGCGCTGACCGCTCGCGTCACGGTTCTTAGCCGGCAGGCATAAATGTGAGTTTACTTTTTGCCGACAAGATCACGCCAGATTAGGCCTATAAGCTCGCGGAATGTGCGCTGGCCTCTCGCGTCACGGTTCATAGCCCGCAGGCATAAGACAAGATTACTCTCCTGACAAGATCACGCCAGATTATACGCTCGCGGAATGTGCTAAGTGACGAAGCTTGCCGCTAGCGTCACAGTTCATTGCCCGCAAGCATAGAGACGAGATATTTTTCGTCTGACAAAGTCGCGCCAGGTCATGAAGTCGCGGCAGCGTGTGCAACTGACTGGCGCACAAATACGAACATGCTATGCGACGATTATGCGATGAAATTTTATAAATCTATTTTATTGTTTGAAAAGTGGGGTGCGACGATTACGCGGTGGCGACGATTATGCGAGGAAATACGGTATTCTTTGCCGATGAATCCAGATTCCAGCTTTTTGGGTCAGATGGTCGTATTCGAGTCTGGCGACGTCAAGGAGAACGACATTTTCCTTGCAACGTGCAGGAAACAGTCACAGTGGCGGACCAGTGGTGGTTTGGGGAGGAATTTCTTTGAACCATAAAAGTGACCTCGTAGTCATTCAGGGATGATTGACAGCTGGGCGTTACATTGAGAAGGTTCTGGAGAACCATGTACTGCCCATCGCAAACAACATTGGGCAACATTTCACATTACTGCATGATGGAGCCACGGCACATTCTGTTAGGGCCAACAGGGAATTCCTTGCAGCTGCTGGACCTCAAGTAATGGACTGGCCCGCAAGTATCAATTGTATCGAGTACCTGTGGGATCAACTTGGTAGGCGTATCCAGAATCTCCCACAGCAACCCCGAACACTCCAGGAGCTGACAGCAGCTTCATTGGGAGAGTGAGGAGCCATCCGGAGGCTTATCAGATGCATGCCACGCCGGTGTGCTGCTGTGATACGAGCCAGAGTACTGAAATAAGTTGTGTAAGTTTCAGTTTGTTTTCAGTTGCATTCAAGTTCTCTTTGGGACAATAAAGCGTAACTGAGTGGGTATCATTTATTAATTTTTGGTTTCCGTAAAAACAAAGGGACATGTTTTGGTTCTGTGTAATCTTCGTCTGCAAAATAAAGGCACACAAATTATTACTGACGATCAAAAGTTTGATGCATTTTTTTATTGTGAGCAGTGAATTTCTTTCATTATTGTAATTTTATTTTCATAAATTTTATTTCTAGATTTATATTTCATTTTTACACTTTACTTATTAATGTTCTCAGTTTTAAATGTTAACCAACACATTACGTCAAGTAGATATGTATATAATATTTGATGAAATTCTCCGAATTTTGGCCAAAAGATTCAACTATCAGCATCTTTGAAAGCATAAACTGTCCTTATGACAGGTGGTTAACATAGAGATGGGATGAAGACACACCACTAAAGAAGTGATGTACAAGACCAAGGAGAGATGAAAGTAGAACACAGGCAGAGGAAATGAAATTCCTGAGGAGTGTGGTACAGAAGACTAGGAGTGTGTGTAGAATCTGTTAATTGTGATGGCTGTATTAGTGTGTGTTATCTGTAATTCAGGTAAGGACTGCAGACGATTGGCTGCAAAATTTGTAAAGAAGTTGGCGACTTGGGAACTGAAAGCACATCACGAGGGATGAACATTTCACAGCAGTGGGTTTCACTTTCTATTTGTGCAAGTGGTGAAATTGAAAAGAAATCTCAGCAAATGCTTTTTCTGCACAAGAAAATATTTAAACGTAAAGAGAGTTCAGCTCATCAGGTTGCAGTTAAAATACTAAAAACCGCAAAACTGAAAACTTTGGAAAAAGAGAAGGAAATAACTGCCAATGTATTTCGAAAAGCATATAAAGTAGTTAAGAAAAATCAAGCCTTCCACGATTTCGAAACTAAAATTGACGTGCAGGAGTTGAATGGTGTTAATATGGGCCGCATTCTTCATTCAACAAACGCATGCATAAATATTGTTTCTCATATCGTGACAGAAATGAGAAAAAAGGTAGCGAACTAGTGCATGGAAATAGTAAAATTGCCCTCCTTATGGATGAAAGTACCACGCTCAGTCACTGATAGTGTACCTGAGGACAAGACTTCAAGAAATGGATCAGTCAGCAAACATTTTTTGGGGAATTATTGAATTGCAAGATGTCACTGCTGAAGGTATATTTAGTGCATTGAAGACTTATTTGGGAGCATTGGGGTTCAATGATGACTTTCTGAAACAGAATCTTGTTGCAGAATCAATTGATGGGACTGCAGTAATGCTAGGAAAGAAGAAAGGTCTAAAAATTTTAATAAAGCAAAGTTACTCAATGTTTTGTTCTGGCATTGGGCCAATCACAGGCTAGAGCTTTCGGTAGATTATGTGAGTAAAGATTTCTCCTCACATGTAAACCACTTCAAATCTTTCCTTGATAAACTGTACACTGTTTACCACCAGTCACCTAAAAATGCCAGGGAACTTGAAATCGTACTCCTTAAAGTTGGAAGGATCCTAGATACAAGACGGGTTGCTTCTAGCTTTAGAGCAGTCTCAGCACTGTGGAAAAATTTTGAAGTTTTAGTGGCACATTTCAAAAGTACCAAATATGATCCCTAAATAGACTGAGCAAGTCATGTATGGAGGACTCAACCGTATAACCTTGCATTGATGTGTGAGGTTATCTGTCGAAGAGGGTGCAAGTACCCAGAACGTATAATGAACTCTACTAAATCAAATGTTACCGAAAATGGCCCAGAAGGAGCGCGATACAATAGGACTAAGTAGGGATGGATCGACGGACACATCTGCTCCCTATCCTAAAAAAAGAAAGAAGGCATAAAGGTTGTCATTGGAGATAATCTCAATTCACATGTTGAGTTGAAATGTTCTGAGACTTTGTGAAGAAAACAACATTGAATTCATTTGCCTGATCCCAACTCTTCTATCCTAACACGGCCACTTGATTTAGCTTATTTTAGGCCTCTGAAAATCAAATGGAGACAAGTCCTAACTAAGTGGAAACAATCCGAGAGTGGTAAGGCTGTAGCCACATTGCCAAAAGTCATTTTTCCAAGATTGCTAAAAAAAGCTTTGGATATCTTAAGAGCCCAATGTGAGAGATATCATGAAGGCTGGCTTTAAAAAGAAGGAAATTTTGAATCGCTTACCATCCATTAATGTTTCAGTTAACTTGGAGCTAGTAGGAGAAACGTTCATCAAACATCTCGAAGAAAAAAGACAAGAAGTTGTCAAGCCTCGAGCAAGAAAAATACAAAAGCTGGATGTTCCTGCTATTAAGAGTATCACATCAGCCGATGTTCTTCAGCATCAAGAAAGCAAAATCAAAAAGCCCAGAAAAAGGAAGAAATGGAAACAAAAAAGAAACTGAAAAGAATCCAGATTGAAGAGGCAAGACAGCAGAAAAACTAGATAAAAAAAATTGGAAACAAAATCTATGAAGAAAAAAAGCAGTAAAAGAACGGCAAGCTGGTCATTAACATACACTGAAAAAATGGAAATTGCAACACCATGAAGGCATTGGACGTTTGTGTTGATTTTCAAGATATGGAACGATGCCATGTAGGTATTGTGCCCGTTTCCCAGACCTCACGTCGGCCCCGAAATCAAACGTGATGTCCAAGAAATGGTACATGGTCGTAACAAACAAATTAGGAGTCCCTGAAATATATATCCGGAAAAACTACAAAAAAATCAACTGAGAACACAGGCAGGCAAGAGATCTAATGTCTCGGGTCGTTTAATGGGATAGGTGAGATAGGTTGCCTCAGATATATATCTCTCCAAATAAAATAGGATAGTATCATTCAGTCAGGAAAAGGAACAAGCTGCAGGAATAATTTATGATGACTAAGATAAAAGCTCTCTCTTTATTTAAGAGCAGACGAACACGAATAAATATACCCTCCTAAAAATCGAATTGGTTCAATCTTATGGTGGGATCGAAGATCCAAGAGTCCTAAACTGCCAATTCGACTTTCCTATTGCACTTGGGGTAATGTGATATGAAATAAAAGTTCCCGTGTTCGTTGGTTTAGCTGAATGGTAAATAAAATAAAATCGTTGCACTTCACTGTTTCAGCTTGGAATAAATTAAATAAGTTGTAAATTGTGACTTCACATTCCCCTCAAAAAATCTAACTTATAACACACTTAAACTAACATATTTTGAGGAAAATAACTTGATCAATTACGAGAATATTATCTAACAAGGATATAAATCGTGATTTAATTTAAATTGAAAAAAAAAAAAAATAATTGGCAAATATTATTTACATTGAGCATTTGACATTAGTGTGGAATACTGTTCAAAAATGTCCAGTATCTTCCAAGTAGTAACTAATGTTCATTAATAATAATTATTCCAATCTCCGATTATATTACAACAACTGCTAATTGTTGTTAAATTCCACAATTCAGTTTCAATAAATTATAATCCATAAATTATTATAATATCTTCCATTTATTATTATGATGAGGGTGATGCATTGATTAATTAATATGGCAAAATTCATTCATTAATAGGTTATAGATTACTTCATTTAAATGTTTTCCTTTCGAAGAGAAGATCGAATAAAGAAGATTCGTATTTATTGTTAATATCTCCATTATTTTACAGCCTTTAATAAATAGTATTATTATTATTATTCATCGCATTCATTAAACATGCTTATCGCAATAATAATCTCCGGATTGTGTTCACAAACACCTCCTAGAATTCTTCTAATCACAAAAATCAATCGTGAAATACTGCCTACAAATGTGAAGTATTTCTATCATAATCATTGAATGGGCCAACTGACTCGCATTCAAATGTTGCCACTATAGGATCACCTTCTAGAAGTGTCCACAACATAAATCAAATAACATGCATACATGTATAAATAGGCTGCTGCGTAAAAATATCATAAGAGAATTAGCTTGTTATAACTTAAAAATTTATCGAATCATTAATTCAGAATCTTCCAATGCTCAATAAATCAAATAGGAAATCAATAAATTATTATCTGCAATTATTCTTCAAATTGCTGTCATAAATTGCCACACAAATGTGATTATTATCGTAGATTTATTCATTTATTTATTTATCGTATGACTTTTAGTGCCGGGAGTGTCCGAGGACATGTTCGGCTCGCCTGAGTCTGTAGCTGCTTCCAGCGGACACCCTAAAGGGTGAGCTACAAGTTCCGTTCAATTTCAAGTAGTTCCAACTTTCGCCACCAGATATCAATGATACCTAGTGATGAACGTTGGAACTATAAGAGCGTTCTGACGAAATCTAACCTAACAAATTTTGCTTTACACAAGTTTAGTCTGTGAAAGGATCTTTTACATGCCATAAATCTATGACATGGGACCGCCGGCTTTACTTCCCCTCCGAAGGAAGGCATACTGAAGAATTTTTAACGCTCTTAAAAAATCCGACGACTTCGGCCGGGTTTGAACCCGCTATCTTGGGCATAGCAGTTCGGCATGCTACCGACTACGCCACCGAAGCCGCTATCGTAGATAATCAACTCTTCTTCTTCTTCTTTTTCTTTAGCGTTTGTCCCACCTCGTGGCAGGGTCCGCTATTTGAGTCCGCTGTCTCCACTTTACTCGGTCATGGGCCATGTCCGGATGAAGGTTGACGCCTTTCAAATCCCTGTGCAGTGTATCGGCCCAACGTTGTCTCGGTCGCCCCTTTGGTCTTTTCCCGGCGACCTCCAGTGTGTAGCCCTGTTTTGCAATGGTGTCCGCTCCTGACCGTAGCACATGCCCAAACCATCGCAGACGACCCTCACGCATTTTGTTACTGATTGCTGCGATACCAAATCGTTCCCTTATTCTTTGATTGGGGATGTGATCCAACCTAGTAATGCCAGCTGTCCATCTAAGCATCTTGGTCTCCATGACACTTAGCCTACGTTCTGCTTCCTTCGTGGTCGGCCAACATTCGGTACTATAAAGCGCTACGGGACGAATGACAGTGCGGTAAATCTTCGATTTTAGGTGGTCTTTCATCTGGCGATCGCACATGACACCTGTCGTTGTTCGCCACTTCATCCACGCAGCATTAATTCTTATGTTGACCTCCTCGGTGAGACGACCTTCAACAGTTATCGTAGAGCCAAGATACTTAAATTTTGTCGTTCGAGGCAGATCATCGCCGTCGACTTGGATTGTTCCGATTTCTCCAGCATCCGTTGTCATATATTCTGTTTTAGCTTTGTTAAGCCGCAGGCCATATTGACTTAAACGATCACTCCATTCCTGGACTTGATGTTGGAGATCCAGCTTGTTTTGAGCGGCCAACATAACGTCATCAGCGTACAGAATGGTCCAAGGTAACGGTTGTTGTAGATCTGCAGTAACCGTGTCCATGACCATAATGAACAGCAATGGTGACAGGGCCGAACCTTGATGAACACCAACTGTTACACGGAATTTTTCTGACGCTCCTGCGGTGGCTTGGACGTAACTTCTTGGCTCCGCGTAGAGCAACTGTACCCAGTTGACAAGGTACTCTGAGATGCCATGTTGTCGGAGAGTCAACCAGATCAAGTCGTGCGGTACACGATCAAAAGCCTTTTCGAGGTCTAAGAAAGCAAGGTGCAACGGCTTATTCTTTTCACTATGCTTTTCAACTAAAAGCCGTGTGGCGTGGATTGCATCTGTTGTGCTGCAATTTTTCACAAATCCAGCTTGGTTTTTGGTCAGCTGGGTGATTGCACGTATCCTCTTATCAAGAATGCGCTCGAAGACCTTCATGGTGTGACAGAGGAGTCGAATTGGTCTGTAATTAGCACACTCGGCTGGACTTCCCTTCTTTTTGAAGATAGGTATCGTGATGCTATGTTGCCAATCAAGTGGAGTTCGTCCTTCTTTGACTATTTGGTTGAAGAGTCTTGCGAACCAATCCGCTGGATCCCACTTCTGAGAGCACCATAGCTCCGCCGCGATGTCATCTGGACCAGTTGCCTTCCCTGGTTTCATTTGTTTCAAGGCCCCTGCAACCTCTAAGACATCAATAGGTTTGATAGGACCTTCGACAGCAGTAGCGACAGGTATCTGGTTGTGCTGGAATTCCTCTGTTGAGACCTTCTCAAAGTAATTTCGCCAACGTTCTCTCGCCTTCTTCCAGTCGACTAGCAAAACGCCCTTATCGTCATTGATGCCATAGAAGCGTTGGATATCTTGAGATTTATGGTGCCTGGATTTGACGAGGCGATAGATGTCCCGCTCTCCCTTGCGTGTGTCCAGCTTCGCGTAGAGGTCTGCGTACCGAGCCGATTTTGTCGAAGCAACAGTCTTCTTCGCTTCCCTGCGTGCTACTTTGTAAGCATTCCAACGAGAAGGTGTTTTGTCTTCCAGAAACTCGTGGTAAACTGCTTCTTCTTGCGTACCGCAGTTATGACTGCGTCATTCCAAAGCCATGTGTCCTTATCAATCCGACGTCTTCCTGGCTTCGTAAGTCCAAGAATGGCATGCGTGGCTTCGTGAACAGCTTTCTTCATTTTTTTTTTAATTAATAAATATGAATGTCACCTTTACTTAAATAAATTAGATATTATTATTATTATAATTCATCATAATGAATCCAATTATCAACTTTATCAACTATCGCTGTCAAAGATCGGGAAATGTCGCTGACAATCGCATTCGAAAGATTGTGGGAAAATATTCTTAAATAAAAAGAATTATTATTATAAAAAAAATTAATTTAATTTATCAAAGAATTAAATAATTATTAAGTTATTATCTCTATAAGAAAAATTTATGAAATACTAATAGCAATGACTAACTCCTAAGGTCTCCCACAAGTCCAACCCCTCCTCGACGTGGTGGGAGACTGGCAACGGCATGAAGTAGGGGATTGCCTGTAGGGGTGAAGTACAGTGGGGACTTTGTGTGCCCCGGGACCGCTACGGTAGCTGTGAAGGCTCTATGGGAACCCTGAAAAGTGACGGCTGACGGGGCTCTGGTGAAGCTACGATAGGCCTAGCAAGCCAGTAGTGGATATCATATTTGCTTTCAAACCAGGAACAGGCCTCGGAAAGGACGGATGCAGACGACGACGACCCGGATATGCTAATGGACTACGAGTTGGGACATTAAACATACAGACACTGACAGGAAAAGTGGAGGAGATTGTAGATGTGATGGAGAGAAGAAAACTGGATGTACTGGGCTTGGCAGAAACAAGATGGAAAGGAGAAGGTCGCAGAGAACTGAGGAAAGGGTACCGGTTGTACTGGAGTGGGAACAGTGAAGGAAGGAGCAGCGGAGTAGGAGTAGTTGTGAGAGATGGAATGAAGGAAGAGGTAAAGGGAATAAGTGACAGGATCATGAAGATCAGAGTAAATGTAAAGGGAAGAAGCCTGGAGATAGCCCAGGTGTATGCCCCTCAAGTTGGATGTACAGCTCAAGAGAAGGAAGACTTTGAGGAGGAGCTACAACAGCAGTTGAATGGGCAGAGCATCATTGTCATGGGAGATTTGAATGCACATGTAGGAAGTGAAAGGCAAGGATATGAAAATGTATTGGGAGCAGAAGGATGGGGTAGCAGGAATGAAGAAGGGAGAAAGTTGCTGGATTTTTGCAAGAGAAACGGTTTAGTGGTAGGCAACTCCTGGTTCCGGAAGAAAGAAACCCACAAGGTCACGTGGTACAGCAGTGATTTAACAAAGAAATCTTTGGTAGATTACATGCTGTACGACTGGGAAATGAAGAGAAGTGTCAGAGATATAAAGGTAATACCATCAGAGGCCTTAGATAGCGACCACAGAATACTTGTAATGAACTTGGGAGTTGTTAAGGATAGCAAGAGGACAGAGTACCAGGAAAGGAGAATCAAAGTATGGAAACTCAAGGAAAAGGACGTCAAGGAAGAATTCCAGAAGATAATAAGGGGAAGGATGCCAACAGACAATCCTAAAACAGGGGAAGAGGAATGGAAGCAATTCAAAAACACAATGGTGGAAGCTGCAGTGGCAGTATGTGGAAGAACAAGCAACAGAAAGAGGTGTAAAGAGACACCATGGTGGAATGAGAGAGTAAAAGAAGCTGTGGGAAGGAAGAACAAGGCTTTCAGAGTGTGGTTCCAGGAAAGAACTGATCTGACAAGGGAAGATTATAAGATAAAGAAGAAAGAAGCAAACAAGATTGTCGCAGAGGAGAGGAAGAAGTGGATGGTAAAGTGGACAGAGATGATGGAGGAAGACAGCAGAGGAAATAAGAAAGTACTTTATGGGATGGTCAAAAGTAAGAGAAGAGGTCTGCGGGAGGATGTGGTAATGATGGACAAAAGCGGAAATGAGGTACACAACAAAGAGGCACTCAAGACAGTGTGGAAGGAGTACTTTGAGGATTTGCTGAATCCAAATGGTCATAGGGAGGAAGACAATGTATTGGAAGATGGAGAAGACAACACAGGAATGGAAAAGGACCTGACTTGGAGAGAACTTGAAATGGCTATAGACAAGATGAAAGGAGGAAGGGCACCAGGTATGGATGAAGTGAGTGTTGAAATGGTGAAGGCAGCAGGGGAGGTTGGGAAACAGTGGCTGTACCGTGTGATGAGGGTGATATGGAAGGAGAAAAAGACCCCAGAAGATTGGAAGAAAGGATTAATTGTCCCAATATTTAAGAAAGGAAGCAGAAAGGAGTGCAGAAATTACAGGGGAGTCACACTCATACCTCACTGTGCCAAGATATATGAAAAGATATTAGAAAGTAGAATACGAGCCAAAGTGGAGAGAAAATTGAGAGAGGAGCAGTATGGATTCAGACCTGGGAGATCAACAGTGGATCTCATATTTTCAGTGAGACAGCTCCAGGAACACCACTACGAATTTGGAGAGGATCTGTTGATGGCCTTCCTGGACATCGAAAAGGCCTATGATAGTGTGTGTAGGGAGAAGGTTTGGAAAGCAATGGAAAACATGGGAGTGGAAAAAGAGACTGTAGGCAGAGTGAAGGAGATGTATTGTGGAAGTGTGAGTTGTGTGAAAGTTGGAGGGGAAAGAACAGACTGGTTCAGACAAATGAGTGGCCTGAAACCCCTTCTCTTTATTGTGGTTATGGACGAGGTAATGACACGGATAGCAGGAAAGATAGGAGAAGATAAGATGAAAGCAATGGTGTTTGCAGATGATCTCATGGTCTGGGGAAACAAGGAGGAGGAAATTCAGGAGCAACTGAAGGCTTGGGAAGAAACAGTGGGAGAGTACGGATGGAAGTTCAACATCAGTAAATGTGAGATCCTGTTAACGACCAGGAAAAAGGACAGACCAATGAGTGGGATAACACTTGGAGGTGGACAGCTGAAGAAGGTGGAAAGTCTCAAGTACTTGGGAAGTATAGTGGAGGAAAATGGGAGAAATGACAGAGAGATTACGGAACGTGGCAGACAGGCAGAAGCATTTCTGAGAAGCATTAGGAGCTTAGTGTGGAATAAGGATGTCCCACAAAAAAGCAAGGAAGTGTTATACAGAAGCTACTATATCCCGATACTGACCTATGCTTCAGAAACGTGGACAATGAAGAAAAGAGACATAAGCAGAATACAGGCAGATGAAATGAAGTTCCTGCGAAGTAGGATCGGAGTAACAAGAAGAGACAGGGTGAGGAATGAAAAGGTCAGGGAAATGGTGAAAGAGGAGCCCTTGCAAGGTAGGATTGAGATATCAAGACTGAGGTGGTATGGACACTTAAAGAGAATGGATGAGAAGAAGATTCCCAAGAGGATACATGAGATGCAGATACAGAAGAAACGACCAAGGGGAAGACCAAGAGATAGATGGCTGAAAGGAGTGGAGGAATGTGTCAAGAAGAGAGGCGAGGACTGGACCAGAGTGACAGCGGAGAGGTGGTGGGAAGAAAGAACTAAGTGGCGAGGCTTATGTTCCAAACAGACCCAGCCTGGGGCTGGAAACTGTACAAGATGATGATGATGATCAACTATCGCTGTCAAAGATCGGGAAATGTCGCTGACAATAGCATTCGAAAGATTGTGGGAAAATATTCTTAAATAAAAAGAATTATTATTATAAAAAAATTAATAATTATTTAATTCTTTGATAAATTAAATTAAGTTATTATCTCTATAAGAAAAATTTATGAAATACTAATAGCAATGACTAACTCCTAAGGTAGCTCTTTTATGTTTGAAAAATCAGGAATAAATATAACAGTCATCAGGAAATAAAATCAATCATGTTTCATGGTTTTGGTAGTCATGGTGTATTATGGATGTAATGTTTCACTGCCCTTGCACATGGAGTGAAGTCCACTGATGACGTAAGATGTCTTGAACTTGTTAGACCTCCGTTTAATGAAATTGGTAAACCCCATCATCATCGTGATGATCTCGGTGTCCATCAAAGCCCGTAAGTTTCCCCTCAAATTGTCTAAGCTGAACTCATCTTGATAGTGTAAAAGCTATCATAAGATCCCACGAAGGAAAGTTGATTGTGTATAAAGAGCATTCTGGATAATTCAGGTTCCTCAAATACAATTTGAGTGTTTGCCACTGCTATCTGAATAATGCACATCTTAAAGAGTCTTGAAATTCAATTTATATTAATAGTGTTCTGCTCCTCAATGTTTATTTGAATGTGAATATTGCAGTAATAACTTCTTAATGTGTCATAGGACTTCACCTAGTATGAGTGTGTTTGCATGTATTGATTTGCAGTGTTCATGGCGAGTTCATCATGAAGCTGTAATCGTTCCTCGTGTAGTGTGATAATGTAAGAAATGGTTCTACTCACAGAAATCTCCGATGCACTAGCACGAATATCACTGAATTTATCGCTAGTTTCAAACACTAGACCGTTTGAGCGTTTATTTCAATCGAACACATGTTCACATAAGCTATCTGATGCCGTGCGATTTGGAAAACTCATAAACCTCGGTTTAAAATAGGCTATGTGTTTTTCAGCGTGAACTCTCTCCGAATGAATGCTCGCGACGGGTTGCAAGGAACAGGTCACGACTTCCCCCTCCCACAATCACGCGGTGGAGTCGGGGAGAATCGGGCCTCCCCTACCAGTGACGTATTACGACGTAACTCAAAGTGCAGTATAACACAGGTGATATTTAAATAATATTCAGCCGTTGATCGATTGGAATCTTCTATTATACATATTCTGCCATAGCATGAAGGTAAAGCTGAAATCAATGAAGCGTTTTAATAAGATTATATTCCAAATGTTTGAAAGACCGGTGTCACCTTGCAGTGTCCAGCCAGGCTGAAGCTAGGCTATCAGACTCGCTCTAAAGTTCATTATGCACTCGTCCAGTCACGAGCCTATGATCCCGCTGTTCTGACGTATTAATGAGCGTAACTCAAAATGCGACTTCGGTCACATATTCCCCTCTCCTCGTTTTTTTTTATAAGAGAACTGAGGAGAACTTATAAAAACCTTGTCTTCTTAATAGTGTGACAAAATTTAGCATCAAAGAAATTTCATTCTACTTTCTTGAAATAACGTCTGAGATTTGCTGCGTTGTAATTTCCAATGATACGGTTGGATTCAATCTCTGCTACTCGGTAGCTGTTGTTCCCAAAGACTGTAGCTATCTTGTATGGACCAGAAAAGAGTTTAGCAAATTTGCTGTAAATCCTCATGGGTAGGTTTGAAGATACTGGTCTTCTGATAAGAACAAGATCGTTCTCACGCAATGGTTCACTAAATTGGCTACCAGCATGTCTCTTCTGTCTCTTAACCGCTTGTTTTTCCAGACTGGCTTTGGCCAATTCTACTCTCATGGGTAAAGATGGAGAAATTTCTGGTGGAGTTGTGATGATACCATCCCAGACTCTCTGAGGCTTTCGTCCAAAATGCAAAGTGTATGGAATTTGAGATGTACTTTCGTGGACGGTTGAGTTGAGACACTCTTCTATTATGGGAATAACTTTCATCCATTTTTCGTGTTCAACAGAGCAATATAAACGACAAAACTTTCCAATCTCCGACATAATTCGTTCTGCCGGGTTCCCTTTAGGGTATCTAATGGTGTTGAGAATGTGTTTGACCTTGAGTCGCTGCATAGCCTCTTGAAATTCTAAACTTGTGAACTGACTACCATGATCACTCAGTAGGAACTCAGGTTTCCCTGCTTCACGAAAAACACAGTTCTCCAATCGTCTGATAACGTATCGTGATGTTGCTTTCTGGATTGTGTGAAGCATGACCAGCTTTGAGAACACGTCCATCGTTACCAGAATGAATTGGTTACCTCTAAATGACTTAGGAATTGGACCATAGAGATCAGTGGCATATAATTCCCGTGGTTTCGATGGAATTATCGCTTTCGGCTGTTCTTGGGCGAGTTTTGAGGCATATTTACTTCGCTGGCAGCTATCACATGTTCTGATGACCTTTCTTATAGACTCTTGCATCGTTTTCCAAGAAAACGCTTCTTTCGTTGCATGCAAAGTCTTATCTACTCCTGCATGTCCAATAGATCGGTGTATGAGCCAAATAACTTTATTTACTAGTTTAGGAGGTATTACCGTTCTGAGGGGCGAATGATCCCTGTCCGTGAATTTCATCACCAAGTCTCCCACGATGTGATAATCTATCGCTTCTTTAGACGTTCGGTCATAATTCGGATCATCCTGGTCCATTTTATTCTTAAGGAATCGGTAGATATTCCTCAGCGGTGCATATCTCTTCTGTGATATGGCTATGCTCCTCAGTTTTTCAAGAGTCTCCCCATCATCTGGAACACTTTCAATAAGATGGATCTCTGTATCACAAGGATTTCGGCTAAGGACATCCGCCAGTAGATTCTGTTTGCCCGGACGATGAATAATTTCCAGTCAAATTGCTGTAAGAATAAAGTCCATCTCGTAATTCGATCATTTGCAAGATCTGATTTCATCATAAACTGTAAAGCTTGATGATCCGTAATCAGAGTTACTCTATATCCTGTAAGGATCCTTTTCCAGGTTTGAAGAGCATAAATCGCTGCTAAAGCCTCCAGCGCAGTAACGTTGTAATTAACCTCATGGCTTTTCAACTTGCGACTCGCAAAAGCTAGATAGCGATGCCTTCTATTTTCATCCATTTGGTACAGGACAGCACTGATGCCGATTTTTGATGCATCAGAAATGTAGAAGTTTCTAAGAAAGTCGGGATATTCCAGTTTGATATTTTCGACAAGCATCAGCTTAGCCCTTTGAAATGCTTCGTTGCACTCCTCGCTCCATTTCCACTTATTGTTGATCTTTAACAAATTCTGAAGTTTCAGTATAATTCGGACAATGTGCGGAAAAGAACTGGCACATTCCCAAGAATTGTCTGACCTGTCGTATCTTCTTTGGCTGCGGAAATTCTGATATTGCCTGTATCTTAGTAGGATTCGGTCTATATCCTGATCCGTCAATAATGTGACCCAGAAATTTGATTTCTTCACGGAAAAACCTACATTTATCATAATTGACCTTGAAATTAGCTTCTTCGAGATTTGCGAATAGCAAATTGAGATGTTTTAAATGTTCTTCCTGATTCGTTGAAGCTATTATAATGTCATCAATATAGCATAAAACAAATTCTTTGACTTCTGGTGTTAGATTCGAATCTAATGCTCGAATCATGGCCGGTCCGCTATTCTTCAGTCCACATGTCATTCTTTTAAAAGCATAGGTAACGTTGTTAAACAAGAATCCAGTGTATTGTCGACAGTTCTCTGATAATGCTACATGATAAAAAGAAGATGTGAGATAGATTGTCGAAAAATACAGTTTTCCTTCGAATCTTCTCAATAATTCGCGAATCTTCGGGGGACGATCGTGTTCCAATAACAATCGTTCGTTAAGCCCTCTTACGTCCAGACATAGGCGTAATTTACCATTCGCCTTCTTGACTACTGCGAGTGGATTGAGAAATGGTGTTGGCATGCGACAAATAATATCATCCTGTTCCATCTGATTAATCATCTCTGCAACTTCAGTCGGCCATTTTTCCGGGATAGGGTACAGTTTCTCCTTGTATGGAGACACATTAGTTAACTGAATCTCGTATTCGAAGTTTTTGATCAATCCAGGTTTATCATTAAAAATACCAGAGTATCTCTTTATCAAATTACCCAATTTCTTCTCCCCTTCTGGATCGAGTTTCACTCCATGTTCAAAATGTTGTTCTTCCGCTTCAATCGTATTGATTATTTCATCCCGGATGTTCATATTACCAGATTCCAATTCATTGATTCCTTGAGCATCTTCACTAACTCCCTCGGTGGAAGTAAAATAGATCGTCCTGTTCTTCAAATCAATAATCATTCCGTTATCGGTAATAAAATCTATTCCGATTATAATATCAAAGCTAGAATTGGATATAACCAGGAAAATGTGTTGCATTAGCCTTCCTGCAAGAAGTAGATTAAACATAACTTGTTGTCTACATTTGATCATTCTGTCCGGAATCACTCCCCTAATTTTAACTGTTGAAGCTGGAAGAATGTCAATCTTTCCCTTGGTTTGGAGCAAGTCCAAACAAGACTGTGAGATGATTGAAGTCATTGCTCCCGTGTCCATCAATGTTCTTATTTTGCATCCCATAATCTCCAAAGCAATAACTGGAAGTTCATATCTCGTCCCTCGGCGTACTTCTTCGTTCTCAAATATTAAATCATCATCCTTAATTTCGTAAAGTTCCTGGATTTCTACAATACAATCGGGGATCGGAATATTATCAATTAGTTTCGTTGTTCTTGTTGTTGCCGAATTGGCGTTTTTTTTTTACCTGCGACCCGCTAGTGCTAGGATGCTCTAGTGTCTCCTCCTGTGGAGCCGATGGTTGAGTATTCCTAAGTTGCTGAATGTATTCTTGGCTTTCTTTATGCCTATCATCCAGGTTACTATTCTGTTGCCCTTGATTTTGGTATTGTCTGCCGCTATTGTTCATGTGATAATTGTTATACCTCCTATTCTGGTACCAGTTGTTCCTGCCGTTATCGCGATATCTTGAATATCTCCTGTTATACGGTGTTTGTCTCTGATTATTGTATCTATTATTCGGCATTGCTCTAGGATTGCATTCCTGGTAATTCGATCGATAATTTCCATTATTATTTCGTCGATCATAATCCCTCGGTGTTTTCTCTTCTCTATTAGAGGACCTATCCGTCTGAGATGTTCTGTCCATGACTACGGCGTTGATTTCACGGTTTTCTCTTCTATCCGATCTACTGTTCTGAAGACTACTTGTGTGATCTATACGCCTGAGAATCTCCTCACAATCTTGTAGTGTCTCTACTCCGGATGTTATCAACATGCGCTGGATCTCTATAGGAAATTGTCTCGTGATTGATCTCAATAATTCCCCTCGTGATAATGATGGAGTCAAAAATTGTAATTTGGCGAGCTGTGTAGTGAAATACCCTGCATACTTCGTTGGGTGAGATGTGGCGTATTTCCTAGAATACATGTCAGCCCTGACATCGAATTGTTCCTCGGGACTCCAGAATCGATTTATAAATGCGTGACTAAAGTCGTCCATGTTCATAAACGAGTCTCTGAATGCTCTAAACCAGCTCAGTGGAATTCCTTCTAATGATCTTTAGACTATTCTTAGCTCTCTTTCCTTAGAAACTCTATTTTCATCCATGTATTCACGAAGGTCCCTTAGAAATTCCATGGGAGTAAGGTTATTTCCCCCATTGGATTTTCTAGGTCTATCATCAATGTTACGGATAATCGTAACATGTCCGGGTGTGGTTGAGTTTACTCGAGTAGTATTCTTTTCTAAGCCCCCAGATATATTATGGCTATTGGATGGCGTTGATGTTTCCATTATTTCTCGACTCTTATCCGCATTAATTTTCATGTCGATCAGTTCTGATTCGAGTTTCGAAATACGCATAGTCTTCATACTGTGTTCTAGCTTCAACTTTTCCTCCATCTCTAAAGATGTAACCACTACGCTGCCTTTCACGTGTGTTTCCAACTCCTTACGCATGTCCTAAAGTTAGTGTCGCATTTACCAGTAAGTTGATCAATTTGTTTCTTGACCCCATCTAACTCACCAGTATTAGTGTTTATCGCTAAACTTAACTCCGCAACTGTTTCTGCGCTCGATTCTTTATTTCTTGTTAGATGCGCCACCAAGTCTTTACTTAATCCATCCAAATTATCATTCAATTTCTTTTCTAACGCTGCCAGATTGTCTATGAATCGCGTTTTGACAACATTAATCTGTCCTGACACATGACCGTGTAATTCGCTTCTCAGAGTTTTGAAATTATGCGTCCATCTGGTATCACAAGAGTCTAATTTCTTATCAAGAGCTGCATTGCTTTTCTCAAAATCTACCTTTACTTCCGAAATCTGCGATTGCAAGCGAGTTTCGAGACTTTTAACATCTGTAGTTTACGCATTAGTTTCAAGTGATATACCCTGAATCTCTGATTTAAGAGTAATAATCGATAAATTAATTTCTCCTATATCAGTATTAACCTTTAATACATCGGCTGACAAATTTGATACTTTATTTTTCAGTTCTTTCATTTCACCCTTTACTTCATCTAAACTATCCTGTATTTCTTCCTTAAATTCCTCAGCTTTCTCAGTTAAGGTTTTCACATCATTAGTTAAAGTTTGCACATCATTAGTTAAAGTTTGCAACGTATCATTTGAAATTTGCAACTTAGCATTTAATTCATCCTTATTAGCTGTTAAATTATTATTAAGTTGCTCCTTATCATCAGACATTTGTTGTCGCAACTTATTAAATTCAGCTTGGACTTGAGTTAAGAAACCTCTTAACTCCTCTGGTACTTCGTAAGACATATCAAAAATACTTAAGAATAGGGAAAACTTACAAACTAGATGAGCAACCAAGACCATGAGACTAGAAATATTTTTCCTGATTTTCAAACATATTTAACGTCTAATCAATAGAGCACATTCATCCACTAAACTCACTCTGGTGAATGAAAAAGAGCAAAAAGAAAAAAAATTATTCATAAAACAACATCGTGTATCTATAATTATTTTTCATCATAGTGAGCTTATAGAAATCTTAATTATCCTGACATTAACTTTACTATTAAATGCAAAACTAAGAGAAATATCATCATTCTAAACTGAATTAAAAATCCTACTGAATAATACTGTCAGATATCAGAACACATCTGACTACCCAACTGTCCCATTTTATTGCCTATATAACAAACGGTTCAATCACTCTCAATTCGAAACCACTATGTTATGCACAAAGAAAATATCCAAACATCAGTACGATTCTCTCTGTTCGTAGCTTTAATGTCAGATATCAGAAGAAAATAGACTCCCAAAGGTCTGAATATCTCTGTTCGAGGCCTTATACGTTGGGCGCCACGTCGACCTCATGTGCCCGTTTCCCAGACCTCACGTCGGCCCCGAAATCAAACGTGATGTCCAAGAAATGGTACATGGTCGTAACAAACAAATTAGGAGTCCCTGAAATATATATCCGGAAAAACTACAAAAAAATCAACTGAGAACACGGGCAGGCAAGAGATCTAATGTCTCGGGTCGTTTAACGGGATAGGCGAGATAGGTTGCCTCAGATATATATCTCTCCAAATAAAATAGGATAGTATCATTCAGTCAGGAAAAGGAACAAGCTGCAGGAATAATTTATGATGACTAAGATAAAAGCTCTCTCTTTATTTAAGAGCAGACGAACACGAATAAATATACACTCCTAAAAATCGAATTGGTTCAATCTTATGGTGGGATCGAAGATCCAAGAGTCCTAAACTGCCAATTCGACTTTCCTATTGCACTTGGGGTAATGTGATATGAAATAAAAGTTCCCGTGTTCGTTGGTTTAGCTGAATGGTAAATAAAATAAAATCGTTGCACTTCACTGTTTCAGCTTGGAATAAATTAAATAAGTTGTAAATTGTGACTTCACATTCCCCTCAAAAAATCTAACTTATAACACACTTAAACTAACATATTTTAAGGAAAATAACTTGATCAATTACGAGAATATTATCTAACAAGGATATAAATCGTGATTTAATTTAAATTGAAAAAAAAAAAAAATAATTGGCAAATATTATTTACATTGAGCATTTGACATTAGTGTGGAATACTGTTCAAAAATGTCCAGTATCTTCCAAGTAGTAACTAATGTTCATTAATAATAATTATTCCAATCTCCGATTATATTACAACAACTGCTAATTGTTGTTAAATTCCACAATTCAGTTTCAATAAATTATAATCCATAAATTATTATAATATCTTCCATTTATTATTATGATGAGGGTGATGCATTGATTAATTAATATGGCAAAATTCATTCATTAATAGGTTATAGATTACTTCATTTAAATCTTTTCCTTTCGAAGAGAAGATCGAATAAAGAAGATTCGTATTTATTGTTAATATCTCCATTATTTTACAGCCTTTAATAAATAGTATTATTATTATTATTCATCGCATTCATTAAACATGCTTATCGCAATAATAATCTCCGGATTGTGTTCACAAACACCTCCTAGAATTCTTCTAATCACAAAAATCAATCGTGAAATACTGCCTACAAATGTGAAGTATTTCTATCATAATCATTGAATGGGCCAACTGACTCGCATTCAAATGTTGCCACTATAGGATCACCTTCTAGAAGTGTCCACAACATAAATCAAATAACATGCATACATGTATAAATAGGCTGCTGCGTAAAAATATCATAAGAGAATTAGCTTGTTATAACTTAAAAATTAATCGAATCATTAATTCAAAATCTTCCAATGCTCAATAAATCAAATAGGAAATCAATAGATTATTATCTGCAATTATTCTTCAAATTGCTGTCATAAATTGCCACACAAATGTGATTATTATCGTAGATAATCAACCCTTAATCAATAATATGAATGTCACCTTTACTTAAATAAATTAGATATTATTATTATTATTATAATTCATCATAATGAATCCAATTATCAACTTTATCAACTATCGCTGTCAAAGATCGGGAAATGTCGCTGACAATAGCATTCGAAAGATTGTGGGAAAATATTCTTAAATAAAAAGAATTATTATTATAAAAAAATTAATTTAATTTATCAAAGAATTAAATAATTATTAAGTTATTATCTCTAAGAAAAATTTATGAAATACTAATAGCAATGACTAACTCCTAAGGTAGCTCTTTTATGTTTGAAAAATCAGGAATAAATATAACAATCAGGAAATAAAATCAATCATGTTTCATGGTTTTGGTCGTCATGGTGTATTATGGATGTAATGTTTCACTGCCCTTGCACATGGAGTGAAGTCCACAGATGACGTAAGATGTCTTGAACTTGTTAGACCTCCGTTTAATGAAATTGGTAAACCCCATCATCATCGTGATGACTAAGTTGGTGTGTACTGATCTCTGTGTCCATCAAAGCCCGTAAGTTTCCCCTCAAATTGTCTAAGCTGAACTCATCTTGATAGTGTAAAAGCTATCATAAGATCCCACGAAGGAAAGTTGATTGTGTATAAAGAGCATTCTGGATAATTCAGGTTCCTCAAATACAATTTGAGTGTTTGCCACTGCTATCTGAATAATGCACATCTTAAAGAGTCTTGAAATTCAATTTATATTAATAGTGTTCTGCTCCTCAATGTTTATTTGAATGTGAATATTGCAGTAATAACTTCTTAATGTGTCATAGGACTTCACCTAGTATGAGTGTGTTTGCATGTATTGATTTGCAGTGTTCATGGCGAGTTCATCATGAAGCTGTAATCGTTCCTCGTGTAGTGTGATAATGTAAGAAATGGTTCTACTCACAGAAATCTCCGATGCACTCACACGAATATCACTGAATTTATCGCTAGTTTCAAACACTAGACCGTTTGAGCGTTTATTTCAATCGAACACATGTTCACATAAGCTATCTGATGCCGTGCTATTTGGATCGGTTTAAAATAGGCTATGTGTTTTTCAGCGTGAACTCTCTCCGAATGAATGCTCGCGACGGGTTACAAGGAACAGGTCACGACTTCCCCCTCCCACAATCACGCGGTGGAGTCGGGGAGAATCGGGCCTCCCCTACCAGTGACGTATTACGACGTAACTCAAAGTGCAGTATTATTATTATTATTATCTTGATTGGTCACATTGGACCACTTGAGTCGTTCCACAATCACTTCTTCTTTGAAGGTAGTACTGCTTGGTTCTTGCGCTCTTTCCAGTACTTTTTCATTCTTTCAGATCGGGATTTTCTCAACTCATCTGAAATCTCCATAGGCTTTCTATGTGTCATTTCTGCAGAAAATTTGTGAGTTTTAAGAATGGTGTTAATTTTATTTTTCTCCTCGGCATCTGTTATCTTAAGTCCAACTGCTTTGAGATCTTGTTGGATTTCTTGGATCCATTTTCCTCCAGTTTTCTTTCCTAGATTTCTCATCACCAGTTGGCGTACAATTCTCTTTTCTGGAAGCCGTAAGATGTGAAAAAAATATGAAATTCTTTTCTTCTTCATTGTGCTGGTGATGGGATCAATCTCACGATAGACAGTTTCATTTGGGAGAATCCTCCAGACTCCCTCAACCTGATACTTTTTATTTATGCACGTTCTAATGATTCTTCTTTCCGTTTTGAGGAGCTGATCAGTTCTTTGTTCATTTTTAATTTGGAACAGTGTTTCACAAGCATAAGTGGCTTCTGGGAGAGTTACAGTTTTATAATATTGGATCTTAGTAGCTATTGATAGGCATTTTTTATTATATGTTGACCAGGTTAGAGATTGTGCCTTTTTCATTTTATTTGTTCTATTTATCCAAGTTACTTTTTCGTTTAAGTTATGTGTTATAATTTCTCCAAGATACTTAAATTGAGGAACTAGGTTAATTTTATGATCATTTATATAGACTTCATTTATATCTAAGGGTTTCATAGGCATGATCTCAGTTTTTTCAAAGGATATCTGTAATCCTATCCCTTGAGCAATTTCTTGGAGACTAGTGATCTGAGTACAAACCTCTTCCTTGTCTAGTGCTAAAAGAGCCGAATCATCTGCAAATCCTAAGCAGTTTATTTTTATTGATGGTTTTGTTCCAATTTTGATGTTAGGAGGGTTTTCCTTTTGCCAAACCTTCATGATATAATCAAGAGCCACATTGAAAAGCAGAGGGGATAATCCATCACCTTGTCTGAGACCAGTTTTTACTGAGAAAGCTGTTGATATTTCTCCCCTAAATTTAACTTTCGAATTTGTGTTTGTTAATGTTAATTGAATGATTTTTATCAATTTAGGATGGAGACCATATGATCTGAGGATTTTTAGCAGTGTCAGTCTATGAATACTATCATAGGCTTTTTTGAAATCTATAAAAGAGATAAAGAGTTGCTTATTTCTGTTTTTGTAATATTCCATTATTAATTTCAGGCTAAGGATTTGGTCTGGACAACTTCTGTAAGTGCAGTATAACACAGGTGATATTTAAATAATATTCAGCCGTTGATCGATTGGAATCTTCTATTATACATATTCTGCCATAGCATGAAAGTAAAGCAGAAATCAATGAAGCGTTGTAATAAGATTATATTCCAAATGTTTGAAAGACCGGTGTCACCTTGCAGTGTCCAGCCAGGCTGAAGCTAGGCTATCAGACTCGCTCTAAAGTTCATTATGCACTCGTCCAGTCACGAGCCTATGATCCCGCTGTTCTGACGTATTAATGAGCGTAACTCAAAATGCGATTTCGGTCACAGTATGTAAACGATCAAAGTTTCAGACCCATTGGAATGTTGCTACAGGTCTCCCCATGTGATTGGTCGCGGAGGTATCAACTCCAGTATACGGACTCTGGTTTAGCGTAGTTAAATTGCAGTCTGTGCAGTGAAGTGTTCCCCGTCAAACATGCCTCGACGACAAAGAAGAGCATGCTATCAACAACTGTCGCCGTTTGAGAGGGCTCGGATAATTGGGCTGTGTTAGGCTGGATTTTTGCTAAGGACTGTCGCTGCACGTGTTGGCCGACGGGCACCTACGGTGCAACGTGTATGGCAGCAGTGGTCAAATGAAGGTACCCACACTCGTAGACCTGGCACAGGCCCAGCGCGACAGACAACTGTGAGATAGGATCGCTGCATCATTCGGATGGCCTGGATGGAATCCCATGCAACAGCAGCGCACATTCGAGAAGCTGTGGCACCCCACGTTACACAACAAACAGTTGGTAACCGCCTGCGGGCAGTTGGGTTACGATCCTGTGTCCCTGCAGAAGGTGTTCCATTGACTCCACAACAGCGACGTGTAAGGCTGGCCTGGTGTCGAGAACGATCGACATGGGTCGACGAATGGCATAGGGTAGTGTTTAGTGATGAATCACGCTTCTGTCTTGCCCGCAGTGATCGCAGGAATCGTGTGCGCCAACGTACCGGGGAGAGGGGCCGCCCAGACCTTATTGTCGAGAGGCACACAGGGCCAACACCAAGCATTATGGTCTGGGGAGCTATTGGCTTTAATGTGAAATCAGAATTAGTGCTTGTTGAGGGCACTATGACTGCTCGACAGTACGTAGATAGGGTACTCAATCCAGTGGTTGTCCCTACGATGGCGAACACTGCTAATGGGATGTTTCAGCAGAACAATGCCCGGGTTCACACTGCACGCATCTCTAGAGAAGCTCTCCACGACATCACAACCTTAGAATGGCCTGCCAGATCCCCGGACCTCAGTCCTATTGAGCATGTGTGGGACATGATGGGTCGACAACTGGCCAACCATCCTCAGCCAACCACAACTCTGGAACAACTGACCCGTGCAGTGCAGCAAGCATGGGCCACAATTCCTCAAGAAGCGATACAGGGCCTTATTGACTCCATGCCTCGCCGAATTCATCAATGTATTGCAGCTCGTGGTGGGCACATCCTGTATTGATTGTTGTCCAAACTTGCGGTCAGAGGGACCTGAAAGTGTAATCATCGAATCACAACCGAACACTCGTCCTGCATGTTCAATTGCAGCAATGTAGCACCACTCCTTCGGGGTGTTGCAATTTCCATTTCCTTCAGTGTATGATAGTGATGACGCCTTCAGCCTTGTGTCTTCAGGCCACAGTCACATGGGTCTTAGAAGTAGTGAAGATGATGATTTCGATGGACCACAAGAGGAACCAGCCGTTCCTAGAATTGATGAGTCTTATCCCAGTACAGTACAAGCAAGCACTCAGAAGTCACAAGTCAAGATGGAAACGTGAAAACCAACTTACAAATAGGAAGCTTTGTTATCGTTCACTGGAATGGACTACGGTTTCCAGGGTTGGTGCTCATTGTGGCAGAGGGGGGAGCCATAGTGGATTGTATGGCGCGCACTTCCAAGTTTTGGGGGGCCTGCAGAAAAGGACATGCTCTTTTATCAATGGGACGACATTAAAAAACTCATTCTAGCACCAAAACTTATTAAAAGAGGTCTTTTTATAGTCAATGATTTTTAACATCTCTTAAGCACATGTTTTAACATTTCCCTTTTAAGAGAACTTTGACTTAACAAAAATTTTGTTTTTTACATTTTGTAATTTTATAACTGTTTTTCTTAACATAAAATATTAATTTTTAAATTCAGGAATTTGTGTTTTTACATACCAAACTCAAGGAGTGCCAGTGCAACCCTTCTTCCTCCGGCAATCTTCGCACCAAAGGTCACGGCGATTCTTTCCATATTTCTTTACACAAGTTTCTTTTCTCTGCCAAAGAAGATAAAAGAAAATAGAATTGGATTGGACACTGCATAAGAGGAGATGTTAGTTATTGTTGTTTTAAGGGGCGGAACTACAAGGTCATCTGCCCCTCTTAACACGTATTAAAGAATACATAATTTAGAACGAAAATACTCACATAAGGAACAGACTGAAAAATACGTACAAAATGCAATGTAGAGTCGAAATACTTACAAAATGCAAATGAGATTGGAAATACGTACAATATGCAATTGAGAATCAAAAGCCTACCTTGTGAATGCCCTGGCTGCAACTGGATGATCTGAAAAGAACAGGAACAGAAATAGGATTAAACGTACAAAAATGTGAAACCCTACCGTTTTTAATTACAAGCTAGGTTGCACTAGTCAGACCGAAACTAAAATATGCTAGAATTATATGGAGTCCTAGATGCAAGACACACACGGTACCTCAACGATTGAAAAAACACAAAATAAATTCCTAAAATATCGACATTTTAAAAGAACAGCCAACTATCCTCACTTGATACCATACCAAGAACTGCTGATAC
This sequence comes from Meconema thalassinum, assembly GCA_946902985.2. Taxonomy (NCBI): domain Eukaryota; kingdom Metazoa; phylum Arthropoda; class Insecta; order Orthoptera; family Tettigoniidae; genus Meconema; species Meconema thalassinum. The sequence continues at coordinate 2,015,774 of OX336392.1, read as the reverse complement.
ATTTTGATGTAGACAGTTTAGAAATACGAAGAAAAATAGATGCTATGAAATTTCAAAATTATGAACAATTCAATATTTATGATTCCCAATTCGTTTCTCTCTTAAATTTCCATGTACCGTAGAATGGGGCAATTGCAATCATCTGGCCTGTAGTTTGAAAGTTGAGCTCTCCAGCCAAACTGCGGCAAAATTAGCGCCGTCGCATATTGTAGTAACAAAGGTAACATTATCGATTGCTTGGCTGAGCGCCAAGAATTCGCTCAGTTGTTACCTGCAATCGGCTAGTGAATGTTGTGAGGAACACATTAAGTGTAAAACAAGTTAACAGCGAAAACTTCAGTTGAGGAGCTTCACAGGCTGTTAATATGATTAACTATTCCTCAGTTAGGTGGGTATCATATGAACATTTCCATAAGTTTCTAAGCTACGTCACTTTGAGGTTATAGGGCTTTATATGAAAAGTTGTCTTGTTATAGGGAAATACCGATCATGGTGAGAACGTACGCTAAGAAATTTGGGCCTGATGGAAGGTGCAAATACAACTCAATTTTCGTAGAAAATGCAGTAAAGGCCGTGAGACAGGGGAAAATGAGCGTCAGAAGAGTTTGCTGTGCCATACACAACCCTTAACGACAAGTTAAGGAATAAGTTTAAACACAGCTTTAAACAGGGAAGAGGAGAAAACGCTTCTTGATGGCTTATTGACGTGTGCCAAGTGGGGTTTTCCACTGAGAAACACAGATGTACGTAACATCGTGCAGGGTTACCTTAACCACGCAGGGAAAGTGGAAAAGAGATTCAATGACAATCGGCCAGGACTAGCGTGGGTTCATGCATTTCTGAGAAGAAACTCCGAACTGACTGAGAATTGGAGAGAATACGAAAAGAGTTAGAGCAGCAGTTTCGAGGGAGATCGCAACGGAATATTATGATAATCTTGGGGAATTGTTGGATGGAGTTCCCGAGTAATATAATTAACTATGACAAAACAAATTTTTGTGACGACCCGGGACAGGTGAAGGTGCTGGTCGAAAGAGGCGTGAAGCAGTTTTAATTTTTCTTATTCGTTTTTTTAACGTGCATCTTTTTCACTCGTAATTAAGGTAGTTTCTGTATTAAAAAAAAAGGAAAATTTTGATCGTTATAACCCCTCAAATAGTGTAACACCGATAATCAAGCGAAATAAACCTATGATCAGAATTACCCCACTCCGATCAGCAATTTCTTTCCATTACTCGTGATATATTCCATTGCCTTGATTTTCTATTGTTATCAAATGGACGAGTCACACATTTTAAATATAACATTGCGTAAATATGGTTTCATTGGTTTGGGAAATATCAATAAAAAAACACCGAAAATTGATCGGTATTACCCCGTTTTACGGTACAACTCATCAATTCAAGGAACAGTACCATATTTGAAATTAAAAGAACCAGGACATCTGCCCACAAGAATTCATAGCTGAACAGACCACGTAATATCTTCAACAATGTTGTTCAAAGAAATAATGCCATAGATTTTAGTACTTCCTCCACAGTTTTCTTTTGATGGAATTTCCAGAAATAATGTTTCAAATCTTGCAAATGGTAAATCAATTCTTACCACTGTATTATTGTACCCTCGATTTTGGCCATCTTTAGACCGCGTAAAATAACCGATTGCATTCCCCGTCTCCAGTAGTTCTTCATTACTTCACTTTGTCTCCTCTCTTCCGCTTATTTTCCTTCTCCTGGAAACCCTTGCAAATGGTAAATCAATTCTTACCACTGTGTTATTGTACCCTCGATTTTGGCCATCTTTAGACCGCGTAAAATAACCGATTGCATTCCCCGTCTCCAGTAGTTCTTCATTACTTCACTTTGTCTCCTCTCTTCCGCTTATTTTCCTTCTCCTGGAAACCCTTGCAAATGGTAAATCAATTCTTACCACTGTGTTATTGTACCCTCGATTTTGGCCATCTCTAGACCGCGTAAAATAACCGATTGCATTCCCTGTCTCCAGTAGTTCTTCATTACTTCACTTTGTCTCCTCTCTTCCGCTTATTTTCCTTCTCCTGGAAACCCTTGCAAATGGTAAATCAATTCTTACCACTGTGTTATTGTACCCTCGATTTTGGCCATCTTTAGACCGCGTAAAATAACCCATTGCATTCCCCGTCTCCAGTAGTTCTTCATTACTTCACTTTGTCTCCTCTCTTCCGCTTATTTTCCTTCTCCTGGAAACCCTTGCAAATGGTAAATCAATTCTTACCACTGTGTTATTGTACCCTCGATTTTGGCCATCTTTAGACCGCGTAAAATAACCCATTGCATTCCCCGTCTCCAGTAGTTCTTCATTACTTCACTTTGTCTCCTCTCTTCCGCTTATTTTCCTTCTCCTGGAAACCCTTGCAAATGGTAAATCAATTCTTACCACTGTGTTATTGTACCCTCGATTTTGGCCATCTTTAGACCGCGTAAAATAACCCATTGCATTCCCTGTCTCCAGTAGTTCTTCATTACTTCACTTTGTCTCCTCTCTCCCGCTTATTTTCCTTCTCCTGGAAACCCTTGCAAATGGTAAATCAATTCTTACCACTGTGTTATTGTACCCTCGATTTTGGCCATCTTTAGACCGCGTAAAATAACCCATTGCATTCCCTGTCTCCAGTAGTTCTTCATTACTTCACTTTGTCTCCTCTCTTCCGCTTATTTTCCTTCTCCTGGAAACCCTTGCAAATGGTAAATCAATTCTTACCACTGTGTTATTGTACCCTCGATTTTGGCCATCTTTAGACCGCATAAAATAACCGATTGCATTCCCCGTCTCCAGTAGTTCTTCATTACTTCACTTTGTCTCCTCTCTTCCGCTTATTTTCCTTCTCCTGGAAACCCTTGCAAATGGTAAATCAATTCTTACCACTGTGTTATTGTACCCTCGATTTTGGCCATCTTTAGACCGCGTAAAATAACCCATTGCATTCCCTGTCTCCAGTAGTTCTTCATTACTTCACTTTGTCTCCTCTCTTCCGCTTATTTTCCTTCTCCTGGAAACCCTTGCAAATGGTAAATCAATTCTTACCACTGTGTTATTGTACCCTCGATTTTGGCCATCTTTAGACCGCGTAAAATAACCCATTGCATTCCCCGTCTCCAGTAGTTCTTCATTACTTCACTTTGTCTCCTCTCTTCCGCTTATTTTCCTTCTCCTGGAAACCCTTGCAAATTGTAAATCAATTCTTACCACTGTGTTATTGTACCCTCGATTTTGGCCATCTTTAGACCGCGTAAAATAACCCATTGCATTCCCTGTCTCCAGTAGTTCTTCATTACTTCACTTTGTCTCCTCTCTTCCGCTTATTTACCTTCTCCTGGAAACCCTTGCAAATGGTAAATCAATTCTTACCACTGTGTTATTGTACCCTCGATTTTGGCCATCTTTAGACCGCATAAAATAACCGATTGCATTCCCCGTCTCCAGTAGTTCTTCATTACTTCACTTTGTCTCCTCTCTTCCGCTTATTTTCCTTCTCCTGGAAACCCTTGCAAATGGTAAATCAATTCTTACCACTGTGTTATTGTACCCTCGATTTTGGCCATCTTTAGACCGCGTAAAATAACCCATTGCATTCCCTGTCTCCAGTAGTTCTTCATTACTTCACTTTGTCTCCTCTCTTCCGCTTATTTTCCTTCTCCTGGAAACCCTTGCAAATGGTAAATCAATTCTTACCACTGTGTTATTGTACCCTCGATTTTGGCCATCTTTAGACCGCGTAAAATAACCGATTGCATTCCCCGTCTCCAGTAGTTCTTCATTACTTCACTTTGTCTCCTCTCTTCCGCTTATTTTCCTTCTCCTGGAAACCCTTGCAAATGGTAAATCAATTCTTACCACTGTGTTATTGTACCCTCGATTTTGGCCATCTTTAGACCGCGTAAAATAACCGATTGCATTCCCCGTCTCCAGTAGTTCTTCATTACATCACTTTGTCTCCTCTCTTCCTCTTATTTTCCTTCTCCTGGAAACCCTTGCAAATGGTAAATCAATTCTTACCACTGTGTTATTGTACCCTCGATTTTGGCCATCTTTAGACCGCGTAAAATAACCCATTGCATTCCCCGTCTCCAGTAGTTCTTCATTACTTCACTTTGTCTCCTCTCTTCCGCTTATTTTCCTTCTCCTGGAAACCCTTGCAAATGGCAAATCAATTCTTACCACTGTGTTATTGTACCCTCGATTTTGGCCATCTTTAGACCGCGTACAATAACCCATTGCATTCCCTGTCTCCAGTATTTCTTCATTACTTCACTTTGTCTCCTCTCTTCCGCTTATTTTCCTTCTCCTGGAAACCCTTGCAAATGGTAAATCAATTCTTACCACTGTGTTATTGTACCCTCGATTTTGGCCATCTTTAGACCGCGTAAAATAACCCATTGCATTCCCCGTCTCCAGTACTTCTTCATTACTTCACTTTGTCTCCTCTCTTCCGCTTATTTTCCTTCTCCTGGAAACCCTTGCAAATGGTAAATCAATTCTTACCACTGTGTTATTGTACCCTCGATTTTGGCCATCTTTAGACCGCATAAAATAACCGATTGCATTCCCCGTCTCCAGTAGTTCTTCATTACTTCACTTTGTCTCCTCTCTTCCGCTTATTTTCCTTCTCCTGGAAACCCTTGCAAATGGTAAATCAATTCTTACCACTGTGTTATTGTACCCTCGATTTTGGCCATCTTTAGACCGCGTAAAATAACCCATTGCATTCCCTGTCTCCAGTAGTTCTTCATTACTTCACTTTGTCTCCTCTCATCCGCTTATTTTCCTTCTCCTGGAAACCCTTGCAAATGGTAAATCAATTCTTACCACTGTGTTATTGTACCCTCGATTTTGGCCATCTTTAGACCGCGTAAAATAACCGATTGCATTCCCCGTCTCCAGTAGTTCTTCATTACTTCACTTTGTCTCCTCTCTTCCGCTTATTTTCCTTCTCCTGGAAACCCTTGCAAATGGTAAATCAATTCTTACCACTGTGTTATTGTACCCTCGATTTTGGCCATCTTTAGACCGCGTAAAATAACCGATTGCATTCCCCGTCTCCAGTAGTTCTTCATTACTTCACTTTGTCTCCTCTCTTCCTCTTATTTTCCTTCTCCTGGAAACCCTTGCAAATGGTAAATCAATTCTTACCACTGTGTTATTGTACCCTCGATTTTGGCCATCTTTAGACCGCGTAAAATAACCCATTGCATTCCCCGTCTCCAGTAGTTCTTCATTACTTCACTTTGTCTCCTCTCTTCCTCTTATTTTCCTTCTCCTGGAAACCCTTGCAAATTGTAAATCAATTCTTACCACTGTGTTATTGTACCCTCGATTTTGGCCATCTTTAGACCGCGTAAAATAACCCATTGCATTCCCCGTCTCCAGTAGTTCTTCATTACTTCACTTTGTCTCCTCTCTTCCGCTTATTTTCCTTCTCCTGGAAACCCTTGCAAATGGTAAATCAATTCTTACCACTGTGTTATTGTACCCTCGATTTTGGCCATCTTTAGACCGTGTAAAATAACCCATTGCATTCCCTGTCTCCAGTAGTTCTTCATTACTTCACTTTGTCTCCTCTCTTCCGCTTATTTACCTTCTCCTGGAAACCCTTGCAAATGGTAAATCAATTCTTACCACTGTGTTATTGTACCCTCGATTTTGGCCATCTTTAGACCGCGTAAAATAACCGATTGCATTCCCCGTCTCCAGTAGTTCTTCATTACTTCACTGTGTCTCCTCTCTTCCGCTTATTTTCCTTCTCCTGGAAACCCTTGCAAATGGTAAATCAATTCTTACCACTGTGTTATTGTACCCTCGATTTTGGCCATCTTTAGACCGCGTAAAATAACCGATTGCATTCCCAGTCTCCAGTAGTTCTTCATTACTTCACTTTGTCTCCTATCTTCCGCTTATTTTCCTTCTCCTGGAAACCCTTGCAAATGGTAAATCAATTCTTACCACTGTGTTATTTTACCCTCGATTTTGGCCATCTCTAGACCGCGTAAAATAACCGATTGCATTCCCCGTCTCCAGTAGTTCTTCATTACTTCACTTTGTCTCCTCTCTTCCGCTTATTTTCCTTCTGGAAACCCTTGCAAATGGTAAATCAATTCTTACCACTGTGTTATTGTACCCTCGATTTTGGCCATCTTTAGACCGCGTAAAATAACCGATTGCATTCCCAGTCTCCAGTAGTTCTTCATTACTTCACTTTGTCTCCTATCTTCCGCTTATTTTCCTTCTCCTGGAAACCCTTGCAAATGGTAAATCAATTCTTACCACTGTGTTATTTTACCCTCGATTTTGGCCATCTCTAGACCGCGTAAAATAACCGATTGCATTCCCCGTCTCCAGTATTTCTTCATTACTTCACTTTGTCTCCTCTCTTCCGCTTATTTTCCTTCTCCTGGAAACCCTTGCAAATGGTAAATCAATTCTTACCACTGTGTTATAGTACCCTCGATTTTGGCCATCTTTAGACCGCGTAAAATAACCGATTGCATTCCCCGTCTCCAGTAGTTCTTCATTACTTCACTTTGTCTCCTCTCTTCCGCTTATTTTCCTTCTCCTGGAAACCCTTGCAAATGGTAAATCAATTCTTACCACTGTGTTATTGTACCCTCGATTTTGGCCATCTTTAGACCGCGTAAAATAACCCATTGCATTCCCCGTCTCCAGTAGTTCTTCATTACTTCACTTTGTCTCCTCTCTTCCGCTTATTTTCCTTCTCCTGGAAACCCTTGCAAATGGTAAATCAATTCTTACCACTGTGTTATTGTACCCTCGATTTTGGCCATCTTTAGACCGCGTAAAATAACCGATTGCATTCCCCGTCTCCAGTAGTTCTTCATTACTTCACTTTGTCTCCTCTCTTCCGCTTATTTTCCTTCTCCTGGAAACCCTTGCAAATGGTAAATCAATTCTTACCACTGTGTTATTGTACCCTCGATTTTGGCCATCTTTAGACCGCGTAAAATAACCGATTGCATTCCCCGTCTCCAGTAGTTCTTCATTACTTCACTTTGTCTCCTCTCTTCCGCTTATTTTCCTTCTCCTGGAAACCCTTGCAAATGGTAAATCAATTCTTACCACTGTGTTATTGTACCCTCGATTTTGGCCATCTTTAGACCGCGTAAAATAACCGATTGCATTCCCTGTCTCCAGTAGTTCTTCATTACTTCACTTTGTCTCCTCTCTTCCGCTTATTTTCCTTCTCCTGGAAACCCTTGCAAATGGTAAATCAATTCTTACCACTGTGTTATTGTACCCTCGATTTTGGCCATCTTTAGACCGCGTAAAATAACCCATTGCATTCCCCGTCTCCAGTAGTTCTTCATTACTTCACTTTGTCTCCTCTCTTCCGCTTATTTTCCTTCTCCTGGAAACCCTTGCAAATGGTAAATCAATTCTTACCACTGTGTTATAGTACCCTCGATTTTGGCCATCTTTAGACCGCGTAAAATAACCGATTGCATTCCCCGTCTCCAGTAGTTCTTCATTACTTCACTTTGTCTCCTCTCTTCCGCTTATTTTCCTTCTCCTGGAAACCCTTGCAAATGGTAAATCAATTCTTACCACTGTGTTATTGTACCCTCGATTTTGGCCATCTTTAGACCGCGTAAAATAACCCATTGCATTCCCCGTCTCCAGTAGTTCTTCATTACTTCACTTTGTCTCCTCTCTTCCGCTTATTTACCTTCTCCTGGAAACCCTTGCAAATGGTAAATCAATTCTTACCACTGTGTTATTGTACCCTCGATTTTGGCCATCTTTAGACCGCGTAAAATAACCGATTGCATTCCCCGTCTCCAGTAGTTCTTCATTACTTCACTTTGTCTCCTCTCTTCCGCTTATTTTCCTTCTCCTGGAAACCCTTGCAAATGGTAAATCAATTCTTACCACTGTGTTATTGTACCCTCGATTTTGGCCATCTTTAGACCGCGTAAAATAACCGATTGCATTCCCAGTCTCCAGTAGTTCTTCATTACTTCACTTTGTCTCCTATCTTCCGCTTATTTTCCTTCTCCTGGAAACCCTTGCAAATGGTAAATCAATTCTTACCACTGTGTTATTTTACCCTCGATTTTGGCCATCTCTAGACCGCGTAAAATAACAGATTGCATTCCCCGTCTCCAGTAGTTCTTCATTACTTCACTTTGTCTCCTCTCTTCCGCTTATTTTCCTTCTCCTGGAAACCCTTGCAAATGGTAAATCAATTCTTACCACTGTGTTATTGTACCCTCGATTTTGGCCATCTTTAGACCGCGTAAAATAACCCATTGCATTCCCCGTCTCCAGTAGTTCTTCATTACTTCACTTTGTCTCCTCTCTTCCGCTTATTTTCCTTCTCCTGGAAACCCTTGCAAATGGTAAATCAATTCTTACCACTGTGTTATTGTACCCTCGATTTTGGCCATCTTTAGACCGCGTAAAATAACCCATTGCATTCCCCGTCTCCAGTAGTTCTTCATTACTTCACTTTGTCTCCTCTCTTCCGCTTATTTTCCTTCTCCTGGAAACCCTTGCAAATGGTAAATCAATTCTTACCACTGTGTTATTGTACCCTCGATTTTGGCCATCTTTAGACCGCGTAAAATAACCGATTGCATTCCCCGTCTCCAGTAGTTCTTCATTACTTCACTTTGTCTCCTCTCCTCGGCTTATGTTCCTTCTCCTGGAAACCCTTGCAAATGGTAAATCAATTCTTACCACTGTGTTATTGTACCCTCGATTTTGGCCATCTTTAGACCGCGTAAAATAACCGATTGCATTCCCCGTCTCCAGTAGTTCTTCATTACTTCACTTTGTCTCCTCTCTTCCGCTTATTTTCCTTCTCCTGGAAACCCTTGCAAATGGTAAATCAATTCTTACCACTGTGTTATTGTACCCTCGATTTTGGCCATCTTTAGACCGCGTAAAATAACCGATTGCATTCCCCGTCTCCAGTAGTTCTTCATTACTTCACTTTGTCTCCTCTCTTCCGCTTATTTTCCTTCTCCTGGAAACCCTTGCAAATGGTAAATCAATTCTTACCACTGTGTTATTGTACCCTCGATTTTGGCCATCTTTAGACCGCGTAAAATAACCCATTGCATTCCTCGTCTCCAGTAGTTCTTCATTACTTCACTTTGTCTCCTCTCTTCCGCTTATTTTCCTTCTCCTGGAAACCCTTGCAAATGGTAAATCAATTCTTACCACTGTGTTATTGTACCCTCGATTTTGGCCATCTTTAGACCGCGTAAAATAACCCATTGCATTCCCTGTCTCCAGTAGTTCTTCATTACTTCACTTTGTCTCCTCTCTTCCGCTTATTTTCCTTCTCCTGGAAACCCTTGCAAATGGTAAATCAATTCTTACCACTGTGTTATTGTACCCTCGATTTTGGCCATCTTTAGACCGCGTAAAATAACCCATTGCATTCACCGTCTCCAGTAGTTCTTCATTACTTCACTTTGTCTCCTCTCTTCCGCTTATTTTCCTTCTCCTGGAAACCCTTGCAAATGGTAAATCAATTCTTACCACTGTGTTATTGTATCCTCGATTATGGCCATCTTTAGACCGCGTAAAATAACCGATTGCATTCCCCGTCTCCATTAGTTCTTCATTACTTCACTTTGTCTCCTCTCTTCCGCTTATTTTCCTTCTCCTGGAAACCCTTGCAAATGGTAAATCAATTCTTACCACTGTGTTATTGTACCCTCGATTTTGGCCATCTTTAGACCGCGTAAAATAACCCATTGCATTCCCCGTCTCCAGTAGTTCTTCATTACTTCACTTTGTCTCCTCTCTTCCGCTTATTTTCCTTCTCCTGGAAACCCTTGCAAATGGTAAATCAATTCTTACCACTGTGTTATAGTACCTTCGATTTTGGCCATCTTTAGACCGTGTATAATAACCCATTGCATTCCCCGTCTCCAGTAGTTCTTCATTACTTCACTTTGTCTCCTCTCTCCCGCTTATTTTCCTTCTCCTGGAAACCCTTGCAAATGGTAAATCAATTCTTACCACTGTGTTATTGTACCCTCGATTTTGGCCATCTTTAGACCGCGTAAAATAACCCATTGCATTCCCCGTCTCCAGTAGTTCTTCATTACTCCACTTTGTCTCCTCTCTTCCGTCCAGATGTTAACCCGCTTTTCTTTTCCTTCTCCTGGAAACCCTTGCAATTTTTGATCATATTTAAGAAAAGTTGTCTGTCCTGAATAATATCTATTGTTTTATAATTTGTACCCATTGATTACCATTCTTGATTTTGTATACATGACTGAAAATTTGTTTTGTGAGTCTGGAGTTATTCATCCTCATTCTTATTCTTCTTCATTTCCCGTTTCCAGCTTCCTGGGTCGGGTTGTGAATCAAGGACCTCCAACGTTGCCTGTCTCTCCACCACTCCTCTCCCCCTCTAAGTACATCTTCAGGTTTTCCTCCCTTCTTCTCCACGCACTCCCACACTGTATCTGCCCATCTCTTTCGGGGCCTTCTGCGCGGTCTCTTCCCCGAAACCTTTTCCAGAAAAGCTTTCTTTGGCACTCTCTCCTCTCCCATTCTCATCATATGTCCATACCATTTTAACTTGGTTGTTTCTATCCTGTCCTGCAGCTTCAAGATTCCTGTCCTCCTTCTTATCTCCTCGTTTCTGATTTTATCTCTTCTGGTCTTCCCTTCTATACCTCTTAGGAATTTCATCTCCGCTGCTTGTATTCTACTCTCCTCTCTTTTTGTAGTGGTCCATGCTCCAGCTGCATATGTTATTTTTCTCTCCACTTTCTGTTTTTAATGGTCCTAATATTTTCTTTCCTTTTTCTCTAGCTCTTCTACTTTGCCTTTTTTAATGGAAAATATACATTCTGAAGCATAGAGACTTCCCGGCTTAGTATTATTTTCTTACTGTTTAGTTTAAGTTAGTAAAAGTTATAAGATAACATACTGTCTAATCTTTATGCCACTGTATTTGGGATCAAAATCCTGTTGTGCACAATTTCTTTTTTAATACAAACTTTGATAAGCTCATACCTGCCAAACTCGCAAACCGAAAAATCGGGAGGTTTTGAAGACGATCGATGTGTAATCATATTTCTTCGCCATAGGCTATTACAGAGGAACCGACAAAATCGGTCAAATCAAAAGAAGCATACCGGCATATTAATGCCAACATCTAAGTTATACACAAATAATTTCACGTGTTAAACAAATACAATATTCCGCAACCTACAACTACCTCTCACCCACGGGCTATTTTGAAAATCTCTAGGAATACACGCTGAATTAACCATTGACTATTTCAAACGAAGAGATATTCAAATCGAACTATGTGGGACGCGTAGTTATGGAGAATAACGGCATGGAACAATAATACTAGGAAGTGAAGCTTCGACCTTTTCGCGTTCCTCTATAGACGGCAGCACATGTGTTTGACTAGGGCGATATGAGTGAGTGGTGAACGAATGTATTTTGACTGGACAGTTGAACATACCATTGCTGCCAACAAATGTAGATTGACACTAATGGCCCAGTATTGTAGAAAACGGCAAAAATATGATGATGTTGGGTGTATATAACAATGAGAATGCATGCATTAGTACATGTACGCTTATAAATCAAGGACGAAATGTTGATAAACGTTTACAGCTCTTCCTAGTGCATCGTCAACTAATTGCCAGTTACGTACTATCCCACGACATAGTTGGCTATCATTTATGATTTGTTGATGCTTTTTGCCAAGCCGTTAGTTTATCATTTATATACATTTTGATTTATAAGTGTTATTCTTCTTGCGATATATGTAACTTTTTGTTTTCGCTGAGAAATAACAGAAAAACATCATAAGAAGCGATGTGGTTTTTATTGCGCTGCTCTTTGGTGAAGTAAGAAATGTATTTCGATGCACAGTTTCCTGCCGATCCGATCCTGGTAGGTAAGTCATGAACAACTATTTTCGCTGATAAATTCTTTCATTTGGGTATACGGGAGATAAAAAAAAACTCGTATTAGCTAATGAATTACACTACCCATATGGTTTTATCTACTATTATAATAATATAATACACAGATAATTGCGCACGATATGCATAGAAATAATGTTCTTGATGTTCACTTGGAGCGAAATTGAGTTAGCGATTTCTTCCTTTAATAATAATATAAGGTAAGTATAAAAGTGTGTATGGCATAAGTCATAGGGATGATGACCAGGGTGTCCTACGCCACCGTAGCGAATTAACATAATTTTAAAGAACGATTCCTGTCAAAGGAAATCCAGATTACAATATTATAAAAAAGATACTCCCATCCGTTTGCATTAGAACTCTACTACTACATTTCAGTCATTTATGCACAGATATATTTTAGGTATTGGGGAGTAGGCCTAGGTCGCTGTAGCATACTAAAATTGAAGGTCATTAGAAATAATTATTCTCTTAAAAGGAGATTTGCATATTAAAGGATTGACAGAACGTAATGTAGGCCTAATGTACTGGAATTTCATTATGAGTAGCCTGTATGTAATGAAGGCATTCTTTCAGTGTAGCCTATACAAACTGTTAGTTGTAACTCTTCAGTCGGTCAACAGGAATTTGCCCAATGAATGGGAGGGGGAGGTCTACAATGTATATAATACACGTAGCCTATTAGTTATACTCAATTATATTTGGTCTACACTATACCCCACCCAATCATTGGGCAAATTCGAGTTGACTGACTGAAGAGGCAAAGAGTTACGACTGATAGTTACGAGTATATGTTAGCCATATAAAAATGTGTGTGGCTACTGCAATTCAGAGAAATGAGTTACAGGCCAGTAGAACGTTTTCAGTTAGGTTTATGTATTTATTTTTTAATATTCAAGCTAAATTTGTAGTAGGCCCTAGTGTGTTATAGACATGTGATTTTAGCAATTAATATCTTGTAGCTCCTGCACGTGTCTATATTTGTGCAATTTTTCATTGCAGATGCTGGGAGTAGGCCTAGTAGGCTAGTTGTTCTGTGGAAGGGATGATGTGTTCGGGAAATCTGTGTGTGACATGATTACGCATCGAATATGCTGTGTTAATTTTGCCATATGGTTCATCAGAAGGCACTTAAATACAAATTCCCTGACTTCTGATGCAGTTCCTACTATGTTTTGTTGCTGAAGGTAAGTTAAAATGTGTCCTGTCATGTAATAATGTGCTATGTATTGAAATATAACATTAACGCGCAACTAAAAAAAATAACTTTTTGTTGCAGGGACCTCTGATGTTTCAGGCATGAGAATTGAGGACACCGAAGGTGATGGAAGCTTTATACCGTTGGGGTCAGCAGAGAACAAAAATTGACCAAAGGAGAATTGCATCATCTAGAGTCTCGACAGTCTAAACTTCTGTGGACATTGTCCTATATAAAATACTTAATTTTGACCAATTGAAAATGAGTTGCACCTTTCTCGGTCCGTGAGTGTATTTATATGTGGGGTGTGAGTGACGATGGTGATTGTTGTTTTAAGGGGCATAACATCGAGGTCATCTGCTCCGATGAGGAGTGTGTCTTCCTGTGCATCATATTTTTGTTTTAATTGTCAGCCTTGCCCTTCTGATTACATAGTTCTTGACTTGACACCTATCTGCCATGTGTGTTCATTTGTGAGGAAATTCATTTGCAGTATTTTAATGCAGTATTGTTCGAATGGGTGTGAACCATACTGGTTAATGTGACAATGTTGCTTAATATTGAGCTTGGTTCATACAGGGTTTGTCCTGAAAGTAGTGGGACTGAGTCAATTAAAAAAAATATATTGACAGAAATGATACATATGCTCAATATTCTTCAAAGTAGGATCCTTCTGCATCCACACACCGCTGTCAGCAAAATTTTCAACCCTCGTACGCTTTCTGGAACAACCGGAATGCTGTCGAGCTCCCTCCTCACGGTTGTTGCAACACTTTCACGGAGCCGTGACGATGCCCTTTAGGGTGGGGGGAAGAGGATGAAGTCTGCTGGGGAAATGTCGGGACTGTAGGATTGCGAGGCAGGGTTGCGATGTTACGTTGGGTCAGGTACGCCAGCACGTGGAAGGCTGTGTGGCGTGGCGCATTGTCGTGATAGAGCCGCCAGGAGATAGCGATCGCTGGGCAGACATGGACGACGCGTATTCTCAGCCGTTTAAGAACCTCCATAAAAAATTCTTTACACTTGCCACATTCTCATCCGTTATGGTGCTCGAAGGTCGTCCTGAATTATGCGCCGTCTTCAACTTCCTCTCTCCCCTCCAGAAACAGCTTGTATCAGTCAAAAAACTCAATCTGTCCATGGAGTTATCACCGTAAGCTGTCTCTTTTCCGGTTTTGCCGAGCATAACACAAAATTTTATGGCGTAGTGCGCTGTTTCAACAGACTAACTATGATGCAGCGTGACGATTGCACTTGCAAAGGTTATGGACACGTGCGATTTACAATCCACTGCAACTGGGAACTAACTGTGTGGCTGACTCCCAGCCTTCCTAACACCCCCCTCCACCAACCCCAGGTGGAGAAGCCGCGGGCAGTCTATCTGTCTGCGGGGGGAAAATCCAGTCGGGCTACTTTCAGGACAGACTGTACTTTTATTGGTAGGCCTACCAGTGAAGGTCACGAGAACCTATGAAAACCATTTCTTAATGAAATTAGCCCTTAATAGCTTTTATCATCATCATCATCATCTTGTACAGTTTCCAGCCCCAGGCTGGGTCTGTTTGGAACATAAGCCTCGCCACTTAGTTCTTTCTTCCCACCACCTCTCCGCTGTCACTCTGGTCCAGTCCTCGCCTCTCTTCTTGACACATTCCTCCACTCCTTTCAGCCATCTATCTCTTGGTCTTCCCCTTGGTCGTTTCTTCTGTATCTGCATCTCATGTATCCTCTTGGGAATCTTCTTCTCATCCATTCTCTTTAAGTGTCCATACCACCTCAGTCTTGATATCTCAATCCTACCTTGCAAGGGCTCCTCTTTCACCATTTCCCTGACCTTTTCATTCCTCACCCTGTCTCTTCTTGTTACTCCCTTAATAGCTTTTATAATGATTCAAAATTGATCTGGAAATGATGTAGTCACTCCTCCGCTGACTATAACCCACCCGCCTTCCTAAATTATATCACGACTTATATAGTAAAATTTCAGCTGTGTTTGCTATTATCCGCATGAATTATGCACAGGTACAGCATTGCCAAACCCACGCATACGGTACTAATTGTATAGGCTTCTTTGCTTTTTCTTTTGTGCACTATAAAATTTGTTTTTGTAAAGGTCACATTTCCCTGGACCAATAATTATTACAATGGTTGCAGCCTAACACGTCCAATCCAATGGTTACAGCCTAAAGTTTCGTCAACAGTGCCCCGCTAGCTTCCCACGGCAAAGGCTTCACCTAAACCCGACTATTCTGACCTTTGTTTTGTCCACACCAATAATTATAATGGTTACAGTCAAATCCAGTGATTGTTTGACAATGGCTACAGCCCAGGTCAGTTTTTATGATTTTGCTTGCCTACCATGATACCAGTTTCTGCCTTGAGAAAGGATATCTTATCAACATTTATCACATTTTAAGGTGTCCAGAGGAAGACTCAGCCTTGTTAGCTATTGGCAGATCGATAGAAACTTGTTTAAGAACACAAAACTAAACAGTGTAGCTCCAGCCTCCCAGACTGGCTGTGGCTTCATGGACAGCGACTTCAGTTGGACCAGATTTTCGTGCTTCTGTAACAGAACTGCTATCGACTAGGTTTTCAGCTGATATGATAATGTGCCACATATTGCAGCTACACTTCGATCCTACAACCTTGTGCACAGAAGGCAAGAATATTAACTCTGTGTAAAACAGCCAGTCACTGCGTATCTGACGATGCTCTTGAACTTAAAGTATATTACACAGTAGGAGTGCATAACTGCCTGCAAACATGGATTCTTACAGTTACTAGCCTATATTAAAGGTTCATTGTGTCTCACAATTTGTTAGAGGTATGTTTTGTCAATACACACACTGTACAAGTCATGTTATAACAAGGGGATGGGGGTTATAGGCTAGACAGCATAGTAGAAAACATCATTAATTGTGAATGTAAGTGGAACGCGACACTTGCAGTAGACATGAATGTGGCTTTTACAAACCTTGTGTCCTCGTTTCATCTTCTGGGCGATATTTGGTATTGAAATTACGAACCCTGGTCACTACTGAACCTCATATATGTGCTCAAATTCGTAATTGTGTGTTTTATTTCTTGCTATTCTGAAATCGGGACGCAGCGAGGAGCACACATTGTTGCCAACATGTGAGATACAAAATCACTGTTGATAAAAAAAAATATTCATCGGGACGTGTTAGTCTGTAACCTTTGTCAAAACTCAATTGATCTGGGCGCATTAGGCTGTGCTGCCCGCAGCGGGGCACGGTTGACTCAAAACCATTGATCTGGGCGCGTTAGGCTGTAACCATTGTCAAAAACCATTGGATTGGACAAAACGAAGGTTAGAAGGTCGGGGGTAGGCGGGGCCTCTGACTGTGTGCAGCTAGCGGGGCACGGTTGACAGAAAACCATTGATCTGGGCGCGTTAGGCTGTAACCATTGTGAAAACCACAGTTGTGCGGAAAAAAAAAAAAAAAAAATTTCAGCGGAGATAAGTTATTGCTTAGTAAATACACAGCAGATAAAGTAAAAAAAAACACTCATTTCAGCCGAAAGAAAGAAAAAAATGTATTTATCACAGAAAAGAAAAATATTGCACACTTTTATCACGGAACAGGAAAATAAGTTTAATTATGAAAGGGAAAAAACCTTCATTTTAGTGGGGAAAAAATCATTACAGAGCGTAATTTTGCACAAACTAGCGTAATTAGAGTGGTAGGAAAAAAAAGCTAAATAGTACCACTTTTATACTTTCATGGCGGAAGTTCCTTTTAGTGGGTGGGTGGATATAATTCCGAAGTTATTTTAAAGAACTGATATACTCTGGCTCCTGTTCAATGTTTTGAGAGTGCACTGAAAGTTGTGGAACGTTGGCAGCCTGCATGGTGAGGATTTTTCTTTTGGAAGACTTGGCCGTTTCTCTGGGTAGAAACAAATTCCAACTTGTGGTTCACTCGCAGATGTACGAAACCATCATTTTCAAGTACATTGTACGCAGCCCAGCAGTCCGAAATAAAATTATCGAACCCAGTAATATCCACTGCCAAATTATTTGGAGGAGTGTCTCTGTGTTCCTTTGGGCGACAGGGACGATAAAAAACTTCTATTTGTTTTCTCGTTCCACGGCACCAGAAACCCACTGTCCTTCAATTGCACGTCCCATATTATATTTTCTTTTCCCAAATTTTGCCTCGTCAATTTCGACTATTATTCCGGGGCCTCCAATTGGTGACCTGTTTTGGAATAACCAATGCTCACAGACTTCTCGGCTGAAGGAAGACCAGTCTACTATACTATTGGCAGATATTTGCAGTTCGGTACGCATTGTTTGCTATCGTGGATTTGGGAGGATGCACCACAGAACACAGAAATTTACTATGTCGCGTACAGGCAACCGAGCTTTGGAAAAAAAATTACTTTCGGTGGCTCTTTTCTTGAAATTGCAAAACCTTTTGGGACGTCTGGGAAGTCTCTTGTTGCATGTTACAGCAAAGTTATGTTTTATCCAGCGAACTTCGACTTCACGCTGGCATTTCGGGCACGTTAGTGTTTTCGCTATTACATTGTGTTGTTGCAATAGCTGCAGCAACCTTTTTGGATCATCGTAGAACTGCCGATTGAAATTGCAGATTGTTAGAAGGCAATTTCCACAGTCCATGATCAATAAACAATTCAATTGGGCGCACTATCTATGAATTGAGTGGTGCGCACGATTGATGTGCACTAGCGACCTAATTGGATGCGTCTTTGTTTTTCATAGTACTGTAAGCGCAAGGTTGGCAGTACTGTCATGGTACTGTCTTGATAAAGATCGATGAGAACAATGGCGCCGACAGCTGTAATTTTCGCTATATGAGTCGTGTAGATATTTGGTATGGCAGGGTGGGTCACAGACATCGGAGGAGGGAATATCTACTAAAACATCGCTCCCTGATTTATTTCCCAGCGTTTCATAAGGTATTTTGGCTAATTCCTGTAGTGTAGAGAATTTTATCTCGTTCTACCTTCGTTCACCGCTACCCTAGATTCTTGACTTCCGAAGCGTAACCAAATATAAGTTTACTTGGTTTAAAATATATTTACCATCAATAAATTTGTAACGGAAGTTTGAAACATGAGGAAGATGAGATGTGTGGAGTGATAACTCCAATCTGATGATTAGTATAGTATGCACTTGCGTAAGACACCACAATCAAGCCCTTCTCTTTCCACTGCTTTGAGCGACAGGCCTACAAGTGAGAGAAGCACTATATTAATATTGCAGCGTCTTGTAAAATTTGTATATTGTATGTATTCATATATCTTGTTTTATATGTACAATGGAATGTATAATTTGTAAATTATATGTAGGCCTGCTAGCCTAAAAAAATAATGTATTCATATTTCTTCATTTTATTTGTTTATTTCCTCCAAACCTTCCTCATTCATCTTATTTTATAAATAAGTTGTTTAAGCTTTGTATATTGGGACTTTCAAAACACTCGCGGGAGAAATAGGTTAAAAAAGAAACACCCGCGGGAAAAACAAATTAATTATAGAATGTGATTTACATAACCACGTGACGTAGGCAAATTTAAAAATAAAATATGGAAACTTATATCAAATACTTCCAAAAGCAACTGCCTAACCTCAAAATGTAGCATACATTAGTAATTTAAATGCCGCGCCATTTTGCGGTGCGTTTCACTCGTCGTCAGAGTGCAGTAAGGTGTAACAGCTCCTCATCATCATCTTGCACAGTTTCCAGCCACTGGCCGGGTCTGTTTGGAACACAGGCCTCTCCAACGTCTTCTGTCTTCCCACCATCTCTCAGCCTCCACCCTTGTCCAGTCTTCTCCTCTCTTCTTCACGCTTTCTTCCACCCCCTTCAGCCACCTGTCTCTCGGTCTTCCCCTCGGTCTCTTTCCTTCCCACTTCGTCTCATGTACTCTCCTGGGTATCCTCTTCTCCTCCATTCGTTTTACATGTCCATACCATCTAAGTCTAGATTTCTCTATACCATCCTGTAATGGTTCCTCCTTCATTAATTCTCTGGTCCTCTCATTTCTTATTCTGTCCATCTTTGTAGCTCCAATACTGCTTCTCAAGAACCTCATCTCACTGGCCTGTATTTTGCTCTTCTCCCTTCCTTTCATAACCCAGGTCTCCGAGGCATACGTCAGGATAGGGACATAGTACGTCCGATATATGATCTTTTTGCTGTTCTGAGGGACATCCTTGCTCCATAACATGCTTCTCACACTCCTCCGAAATGCTTCTGCCTGCCTCCCCCGCTCATTTATTTCTCTATCGTTTCTTCCATTATCTTGTATCAGGCTTCCCAGATACTTGAAACTCTCCACTTTCTTCAGCTGTTCCCCACCAATTGTTATTCCCGTTGTGGTTCTTTCCTTCTTCCTTGTTGTGATCACCATCTCACTCTTATTTATGCTAAATTTCATCCCATATCCTTGTATTATTCCTTCCCACACGTCCAACTGTTCCTGTACCTCCTCCTCCTTGTTTCCCCAAATCATCAAATCATCTGCAAACACCATTGCTTTCATCTTTCCGTCCCCAATTACTTGTGCCACTCGGGTCATTATGTCATCCATCACCAAAATGAAAAGTAACGGTGACAGTGCACTTCCTTGTTTCAGGCCGTTTCTTTGTTCCAACCAGTCAGATCTCTCTCCTCCCACTTTCACACAGCTCACGCTTCCCTTGTACATCTCCTTTATCCTCTTTATAGTCCATTTCTCTACTCCTCTATCCTCCAGGGACTTCCATACTTTGTTTCTGCATACACTGTCATATGCTTTCTCAATGTCCAGGAAGGCCATCAGTAGATCTGTTCCATACTCATAGTGCTGTTCTTGTAACTGCCTTACAGCAAAAATCAAATCCACTGTGGACCTTCCTGCTCTGAAGCCATGTTGTTCTTCCCTCATCCCTCCTTCTATCCTTGTCCTAATTCTCTTTTCCAAAACTTTCTCGAAGATCTTTGCACAATGACTCATCAGTGTTATTCCCCGATAGTTTCTGCAATCTGTTCTACTACCTTTCTTGAAGATCGGGACAATGATTCCTTTTTTCCAGTCCTCTGGGGTCTTCCTTTCCTTCCATGCTGTCCTCATCACTCGGTACAGCCACTGTATCCCCACCTCTCCTGCTGCTCTCACCATCTCCACACTCAACTCATCCACACCCGGTGCCTTCCCTCCTTTCATCTTGTTCACTGCATCTTCCACTTCTTTCCATGTTAAGTCCTTTTCTGTTTGCAGTTCATCTTCCTCTTCCCCGATTTCTTCCTCCTCACCATCTTTTCCATTTGGGTTCAGAAGTTCTTAAAAATATTCTTTCCACATTTTCTTCAGTTCTTCCCTATTTTCTATCTCTTGTCCCCTTTTGTTCACCATTCTAACATAATCCGTAGGATCCTTCCGCCTCTTATTTTTTACCATCCCATACAGGACCTTTTTTGTACCTTCACTATCCTCCTCCATCATCTTTGTCCACTCTTCCATCCACTTCCTTCTCTCCTCAGCCACCACTCTCTTCGCCTCCTTCTTTCTTTCCTTCCTGGTACTCTTCCCTTGTCTCTACCGTCCTATTTTGATACCACCTCCTAAAGGCTCTATTCTTTTCCCTTACTATATCTTTTGTCTTCTCATTCCACCATGGTGTTTCCTTCCACCTCTTCTTACTACTTGTAACAGCTGAGGATCGAAATTAGAAAGTGATAACCATTGGCCTTATGGGAGCTTCGCTTCCTAGTGTTCTTCTTCCATGATAACGGCATCTATAAATTATATCGATACGAAGCGAAACTGCGGTATCGAAACACACTCAACACACGTAAACTCGACATGTTCGATGAATGACTGAAGTTTTGTCATCTTGCACTTTTAGTCCGAAATTACGTGCGAGATCTTTGAAAAATCGGGAGATTTAATCCGTTAAGCGGGAGGGCAGGAGAAATGGTGTAAAATCGGGAGTCTCCCGCCTAAATCGGGACAGTTGGCAGGTAAGCTTACTCAATTACAGTAATTTACTTACTTTACAGCAGCAGCTCGCCTTGGTCTCCCGTGCACTTCCGGGCCTGGCAACGGCATGGCTTTAACCTAGAAGAATTGCCGAGTTTTAATTAATCTTTTTTAATTAGTTTGGCTACCCAATGTGGTTATATTCCCACTCTTTATGTATGGATGTGAGAGCTGGACAATAAAACAGGCAGACAAGAGGAACCCTGGTGTTGGCATAGACTTAAGAATACCATGGACTGCAAAAGTCACGAATAAGGCAGTATTAGAGCGCACGTCATTGGCTGGCAAGATTATGAAGTTGCGGCTAGCATACTTTCGCCAGGTATTGCGATCAGATGCATTGGAAAACGCAATCATGCTAGGAACGATCAGAAGACCAGGTCGCCAGAGGACACATTGGTTAAACATCATTAAAACAGGCTCGATGCAGTGTGGCACAGGACAACCTGGAGAGTGATGATTCGTAGAATCGCCGATGGTCCGATTCGACTGAACGGATGATGTCAAGACCACATACTGACAACTGTACATACAATTGCAGCATATTACCTCACACAATGTAGCTATAATACTGTTAATGAAATGTGGCCTCTGAGGAGGCCTGGTGCCATCTTTCTAGTTATTTATTTAGCGTATGATGCATACAAGACAGTAATTAATATATATATACATTTACACAATAGATGGCATGGGGTCATCTTTAGTGATGAATCGCGCTTCTGTCTTGCCCGCAGTGATCGCAGGAATCGTGTGTGCCAACGTACCGGGGAGAGGGGCCGCCCAGACCTTATTGTCGAGAGGCACACAGGGCCAACACCAAGTATTATGGTCTGGGGAGCTATTGGCTTTAATGTGAAATCACAATTAGTGCTTGTTGAGGGCACTATGACTGCTCGACAGTACGTTGAGAGGGTACTCAATCCAGTGGTTGTCCCTTTGATGGCGAACATTGCTAATGGGATGTTTCAGCAGGACAATGCCCAGGTTCACACTGCACGCATCTCCAGAGAAGCTCTCCACGACTTCACAACCTTAGAATGGCCTGCCAGATCCCCGGACCTCAGTCCTATCGAGTATGTGTGGGACATGGTGGGTCGACAAATGGCCAACCATCCTCAGCCACCCACAACTCACGAACAACTGACCTGTGCAGTGCAGCAAGCATGGGCCACAATTCCTCAGGAAGCGATCCAGGGTCTTATTGACTCCATGCCTTGACGAATTCATCAATGTATTGCAGCTCGTGGTGGGCACATCCTGTATTGATTGTGGTCCAAACTTAGGTCAGAGGGACCTGAAAGTGTAATCATCGAATCACAACCGAACACTCGTCCTGCATGTTCAATTGCAGCAATGTAGCACCACTCCTTCTGGGTGTTGCAATTTCCATTTTCTTCACTGTATTATTATTATCCAGCCCCGTAAGATCTCTCAGAATATTTTGGATATTTAAAACTGTGGTCTACAATATCGGAATGCCGAGTGTGCATTTGTGGAGAAGTTCGGAATGACCCCATAGGATGGTGACGTCACTACCCCACTGTTCCAACATGGCGGTCGGCTAGAGAGGCGAGCGATACCAGGATTGCCGGATGGGGACCCGAAGCGATGCCTGACATGGGCATATTTCTTTTGAAGAGAAGGCAGCGTGAGGCAAATGCCGGGATACGACTCTTTCCTAGTGTGCAGCCATCAAGGGTCCGTGGTGCCATGGTTCGATCTGCACCGAGGGATGATCCACCGCCACAGAACATCTAAGGTAGAAGCCTTCCGACTTATGTAGATCTTATTCTTGGGCCATGAATTTCCATAATTTACGCTAAATCTATTCACTTTCCTAGTCGTTATTAATCTTCATTCTTTTATAGTTGGTTGCATATTATGCTAGGCGAACACTTTGATTTGTCACTTAGACTTGTAGGTGAGGTGGATCCTCAACATTTTCACTCTTCATTACATGAATATAATCTGGGTTGTCCTACCCCATTTGCATAAAAGGCAGCAGGATTATGACACACTGGCAGCATTTGCACTGTTTTTGAATGTCATAAAATATTTTCTAATAATAATAATAAAATCTCTACAAATTCATATTGGAAGAACACTGAATTCTGATAAATAATAATGAATGTAATATTCCAAGAGGAAAATAATAGTTGACAAATATTATGAATTATGATTATAAACAAATTGTTAAATTGTTTAAAGGTATGGGATCTTATGATCTTCAGATAGTATTGGACATTCTTAAACGAAGCCTAATGATTCTGTTTCCATGTGGAAAAGTGTCAATGCACTTATGTGTTTTCTGAAGTTAGTTCAGGTAATTTGAGGTTTTGATCCTCTGATGAATGGGATTCATGCGGGAGTGATATCCTATCCCGTAATGATACTAACTACTTCGATAATAAAATGGGATTCATGCGGGAGTGATATCCTGTCCCATAGTGGTAATATTGCTTACAATGTCAGTCCAATTACATAAAATTCCCATGAAATACACTAATCTAGGGGCCACTGATTTTTTAAGAATATAATGACTGTCACGTCAACTGTTCTGCCGATTCTTGTGACGGCTGGTGTCTAATTGATGTTCAGTGTAACATGTCCTCTAATTAAATCAGTGGGATTATGAGAATTATAACCAGATATCACAGGCCACCTTAGGAGAAGTATACAATTACGGTATTATTATTACTATTTTCACGTTGAGATAAATAGATCCTTTAGTGTCAAGCTTATGTAATGCTGTGCTATTAAGTGCTCCTCTGAATTGTGTGTTACAATGCCAACATAATTTCGTCATAACCGAGTAGTGAAATGCGGATGTGAAATATCGTCAAGATTTTTGTAAATAATTATTGTAAATAATGTGAATGAATATAGGACAATATTATGAACTGAAGCCAATTAAATTTGATTTAGATTTTTATTTTTTTGGTGTCGTGAGTGATCATATAAGATTATGCAATCTCGCCTGTATAGGATAAAACAATAATGTGTATTTTGAATTAAACATAGTCAAACCCACGAACTATTACGAAGAGACCATGATTTTTCTAGATCTGAGATGCATAATCGAGAAGGGAAGTGTTTATTATTCTTGTTGTTGGTGAATTGCTTTTTATCTTAATACGTGTTCTCACTTCCTGTGGAGTTGTGTTACGGGGAGCATGGGAGCAGTGAGCAGGACGGCCTGAGATAAATCTCGGGCTGACACTGTGCTTATGTTGCATGTCCATCCCAGGTGGGCAGAAGGGCACTACATATAGCTTAGAAACCAGCTACAGTGTGGCTTGAGAAAGAATTGAAAGGCAAGAGACCAAGAGATTGATCTTGCAGGGAGAAGTCTGGATTTGCAGCAAATTATGGAGCAGGAAACGTTCTTGGAGAACGCTTGCTCATTCACCGCACCCGGGAAACTGGAGCCGGTTCAAGATCATGATGATCTATATAGTTATACAGTTTGTGTTCCATCCATATCCAGGTAGCTTCTTGGGACCTAGAATTTTCCGGAAGATCTTTTCCTTTATCTCAATGTCAACCGTTTTCATGCTTGATAAGGCTTCTGCCGCAAAGAGGCACTACTGTGCACTACTTGGCCTGATATGAGAGGGCATGACTATTTTTATAATGTTTCCATGTATTTTGTTCAATGTTTCCGTTTTGAAATGGTGTGTGCTTCATTTTTCACAGGTACTATTCCTAGAAACTTGTAGCTCTTCAGTCGGTCAACTCGATCGTGCAGAGGTACTGTACCCATGTGAGTAATCTCGTTGGATAATATGCATCTGCCTCCAACTAGCATCAGCTCTCAGGCGTGTACGGTAACCCCAATTTAGCAGTGCATATTTTGGATTTGAGGCTAAAAGGTATCAACTCTACAATGATAAAGCACAACTCTATTCTAAAACTTTAATCCAGTAAAATAAATCATGGCTTCAAACACAAAACAATACCCAAAAAGCATAAAATAAAAGCAAACAAAATTTTTACTTCCACAATCCACAAGTAAACAAATATGAAATCACAACAAAGTCATAACTAGCCATAATGCTTTACCCTTCTGTGAACTTCACAAGGATATACTAGTGCGCTGATGCACCTACGACTTCAAAACAAATTGTACATTAACATAACAGTCATACAATGTGACTTCTTTAATATTACAACAAGGATTATTCCTTAAACCTCTTTATGTTAAACAATTATGTGTGCCGTGCGTGTTTTAATATTTTTCTTCTCACCAATGAAATGCTTTGCATGCATTTACCTATTTGGACGTTGCACCAAAATCCACGTGCAACTCCATAATTATGTAAGCTACCCCCTACACATCCTCCAATTATATGGTTTCACCGCATGCTGTCTGTGATTCCTAGATAAAACGTTACGTTATAGCTTATGTCGGATTGTACGATAGACTACCTCGCGCTCATGGCGATTGGCATCTAGTCACCAACTACATGACTTGGTTCCAGTGACAGTACAAATATATCATGTAACTATTCGTCAGATAGCTAAATTAATGAACCATCAGGATTAACTATAATTATCCATGTGTTCACAAACCACATGGCTATAATACTCAACATAACAATCTTGCATTATATGTCATTTTAACAAGGTCTAGAATCTCTTCCCTTTATAACTGGCCTGAGCGGTCCGGGTGGTTGGCTCCGACCCTCGGCTAAGGAAGTCGCTACACAATAGAAAGTGGAATGGGTCGTTTCACCAATTATCTCGACCTTTCTAAAAGTTTGAAAGCTTCCCTCTCTCTAAGCAGTGGAGATTTACAAGACAAAATACTGTGTCCTGAGCGACACACATGTTCCCAAAGGATCTTAATTGACTATTATGCCAACAGGTATTGAATGAGCTTTTTGTAATTATTCCTACGTCGAGGATAATGATTAATTAATGGCCTCACATGGGTCCATTCAACATGAAGGTTCGGGGTTCGTAATGCATGAGCCTGGCGGTTGACCGATGTCTCAAGTATAATATAGGCGCACAAAACCACTGTCGCCATGAGTTTTCGCTGCCCACGAGCGTACATAACTCATCTATAAGTTCTCGGGAAATCATAGAGCTGCGAGGTGTCCCTGTTTCCTCGACTCTTACAAAGATTCCAATCCGGAACACATTTCAATCCTTTCTTCAGAGTTAGGGTCCATCACTACAACTCTGGAATAGATAATATCTCCAACAATGTCCACGACATAGGAGACTTCATACGTAGAATAGACTATCTGGCCCCTAATGCTCCATGCTACGACATTCCGACCTCTAATATTAAGAGAAATCTAACATTTACTCTATAAGCTTCTCAATTAAGCTGCAAATTCAATTCAATAAAAGCTCTTTCATTACTGGTATCATTACCGAATATATGCAATATTCTGATATAAAACTTCTTTCCATAATTACTGAAATGTAATCTCATTGTAACATCTTCCTGCTTAGATTGATAAGTCTTGCACTTAGCGTTAATAATTCTCGCTTACAACAATTTATTTGTTTCCTGATGTGTTCATTCATACTCTTAATAACCATTATTATTATTATCATCATTTCTCACTGACATAAATGACCAAAATCATTATTTATTATTATTATTATAAATCTCATTGACATAAATGACCAAAATCATAATTTACCATTATTATTATTCTCACATAAATTACCAAAATTTCCGACATAGCTAAACGTTTTAAACTCGAACAATCGCGTTCGTTACATTTACATAACTGATTGCCATTCTTAATTCATAGTGGGAATAATTACTCCACTTAATGATGCAAATCAACATTTCAACTCTATCAAAATCAACTCATTACTGATTAAACATGGAGGATCAGCCTCCTAACTGACTTTTACTGGCATCTATAAGGAATTCACAATATCTTTACGGAATCACAGACATGCATCGGTCCATACTTCTACATGATCATAACCATAATTTGTGGGGTACTTACATCTCTATAGGCATCTAAGGTGGCTCCGACCAATCATATTCTTCCATGTCGCCCGCCATAATGGGTTTAACGCGACATATTTCTCTTGTTTACACACATTTGATTACACATAATTTCTATCACCAACACGACACGTTGCATACCTTTCAGGAAGTTATCACTCCCCAAACATGTGAAACACTTCATCAAACACTACTTTAAATGATATTTTTACATATACATTACACTGAACACTCGTCACTTATACACACTTCAATGCTGAAATTCCCTAGCAGAGATCGAAATTGCAGGTGTCGACGGCATCTTACGTTACCAACTCCTGATTGAAAGTCTGGTTATCTGCTCTCGGAACTCTCCAACAGTTTTATGACGATCATTACTCCTACAGTAAGCGTCCTGCGTTACATCAATACGCTGGCTCCCAAACATGAGCGTTAACATCTGGTACTCTCATGGCAATACCAAACACTTAGTAGAGTTTCTTTAGCGCATTCTATCGTAGTTACACATATACGATTAGTTAGTACTATACACACTGCGCTTAATAAAGTTCAACACTTTCACAAATAATTATATACAATAGTGCTACCGTTAGTCTATACGGTGCTTCGTAACTGAACACGTCATAGTTCGTGCTGCTGATTATGCCTGTATCACGACTATTATTCATACAAGCGTATTTACTGTTTCTTTTACACATACCCGTCTTTGTTCGGCGTCTTGATGAATAGAATCGTCATGCGTTTTGCCTTGACGAACTTGCTTCAACCTGGCTGTAGCTGACTGAAGTTTCACTCGAAGACTGCACGTAGCTTATTTGAAGACTTCTGTCTGCGGCTTACACGCTGTCTCGTACTGCTGCATATTTGCTGCATACTGATTGCAACTTATTGCCATTGTGCTACAATTGACAATTGAGTAAAACTATAACTGGCTGTAACTGCGCTTGGCGGCATGTATACTGCGTGACAACTGAGTTAGACTGAGCTTGACTGAGTTAGAACAGGGTTTCAAGTGAGAACAGAGGGCTCCTCCTGGGGTCTACTCCCTTATATCGGATTTCCACAGAAAGTAGAGCAACATCTTCCCGCGTAATCTTCGCTCCTCTCACAGCATGATTCAGGTCTTCAAACCATGATCATTGTGTTCCTCTCTCTTCACAGGTCCCAAAACTATATGTGTGCAAAGGAATCGCTCGTTCAATTAATTAATATTAATTCCTTTCTCCATGGCGTGGGACGCTACCTAGTCGGGAAATCCCCTACAACATCTCCACATCCATCCGCGAACAATGGTCGTTTTACAGTCCTTACGCACATCACTAAATATGCACCAATTTCGCAGGTAAAAGACTCTAAAATTATCTTCTTGCCAAGATATTCACCTGTGTGCAACTCTCATCTCGATTCGTTACTCCAATCACGAGTAATCAATGATTTTTCTGGGCATTTCTCCGCCCCTACTCCAAATCTATTCTCCGTCGGGGAATAACTGTGTCATTATTCAGGCCTCTCCCCTGCTCCAGACGACATAATGGGGTGACAGAGATGGACGTGGCTCCACTGGGACCAACCCACAATTCTGGGCCGATTAGTAAATGTCAGCTCTGCCCTCCTCTGTGCTTCAAACTCCCAATAGCTTACACCAAATCGTCTTATAATGATATAATCTGCTCATTATTTCCTACATTATTTTAATAAATAATGCCATTTCATCAAAAATCACACCAGTGATTAAATATACATTTCTTTCGAGGGGTTTTTTACCAAGAAACTCCCTGTAGATCTCTGGTTCGCTTCCTGGTGGAACCTTTTTACTGAGATCACAGTCTCTGAGAACCATGTTCGATTCCAGTCAGCATAACCCCATCGGGTTCAGTACAAAATATAAATATAAAAATACAATCCTGGAAAAAATTATACTTAATTCATCTTCATCACCAGCTGACACTGGGTGGGGGCAAATTAGTTAACTTAATTATCACAATTAAATGAGGCAATTTAGGATTGAGATAATTAACTAATATGCCTTCATGTAATCTTTTTCGAGAAGTGTATTTTTATATTTATATTTTTTACATCGCCCATTCACTGGGCATAAAACAAAATATTGGAATGCAGCCGAAAAAATCAGAAACCTTTGTGGAGATCAAATTGGCAGGTGAAAAGCTAAAGGAAGTAGGAGACTTCTGTTACTTAAGAAGCAAAATAACCAGTGAACGACGAAGCTAAGAGGATATAAAAAATAAGTTTGGCTCTGTAGGTTATACCACTACACTTCCTTACGTTGCTCCATATTGTGACCTTGTGATCCAAATCTAAGACTAGGTTTTTTGCCCACTTTTTGGTGCTATAAAAAGTTGGGGTCGACTTATATTCAGGGTATAAAAAATATTGGATCAAGGTTTTAAAAATTATTATAATTATTCGCAAATTAGTATGTGGTGGCGGCATCTTTAAACTCGCATTGAATTAATGCGTTAAATGAAGATTAAAATAGGGTTGGTTATGTTTAATTAACATGCATTTACAATAGTGAACATTTAGGATTTATGCATATATGTCATTTTAATCAGATAAATTATACGTTCGAAAGCATACGGAAATATGTTTAAAACAATCTTTACAAGAAAAAAGTCAAAGTTTTACGCGCAGTAATTGAGTGATCAACGTATCTTATTCAATAACGTCAGCGCTCTTTCTAAGTTGATCCCGGACATCTGAAGGTCGTAATTTAAATACTAAACACACCCTTTTTTGCCGAAGTCTGACGCGTATCATACGTCTTGTGAGAAATGTTACGGGACACCAGAAACTTAACGAATTCTTGTTTTCTGTGTCGTGAAATTGTAGATTTAAGATACAGGTTATGCCAAGTTCATTAATAGAAAATTACGATCGTTCGTCATCTCAAACAAAAGCTTTTAATTCTTCCTTCCGCAGTTGATACACAGAAAATCATTGTACCTTGTTACAGTGGGTTGGCATTCGTGACTGCTTGCCGCGTTGCCACTGTTCGCTTGTTTTCGTGTTGCTTTGGTGCATCTGGTTTTCAGGTTGAATTTGCATCTACCTTCAGCTGGTAGATTACAGGCATTTGCTTGCATGAAACTCACATTTTTCTGATTGAAAATAACTGAAAATATTCAGTGCGAAAAAAAAAAAACTTAAAATTTGCACGATTGAAACAAGACGACTGGAATTGTCAACTACCGTCGCTGCTGCCAATCTCCAAGCTATCTCGCGTGCATCATCATACTAACTTCCGTCCAATGCATTTGCGATTCTAGTCTTCAAGAAGCTACCCCATACCCCTATATCCAATCATGCAAGAGCTCAACTGACGGCCTTCTTTATTTTGTCTTCTGTCGTCAGCTTATCATGACTAACAATACCAGATACGTGTTCTAACCTAACAATTTCTTATTTAGCATGTGGAGCGCCAACTAAACAGCTGACGATCACACTCCATATTGCTGTTTTACTGCATCGCCACATTTGAAAACACCTTGCGTGTTTTGTTATTGGTTTCTAGCGCATCTTTCTGTTGACGCCAGTAGCGAATATAAAATTCATTCACAATGAATTCTCGACCGGCAGCTCTAATCGTCGTCTGCGTATTTGAACACTGAATTTAAATCCAGCCGTATAACTTCTGCGTTTTTACATAACTAAAAGATCGATTTCTACAAGAAAACAATCACACTTAACTGATCAACAAAAATGGATCGTGAAGACAATACTGGTAGGCCTACTTATGGACAATGCCACAGGCAGACAACAAACACCGTGGAAAAAATTAAAGCACCACCGCGAAAGCGAACAATAACATCGGTGGCAAGACACGTTTTTAAATTACTACGATCGTCTTTATGACGGAGTCAGAAATTAATGCGAGATATTCATTTTCTTGCAATTTCCAATTAAAAAATGGGGTGCGAGATTTATGCGAGCAAATACAGTATTCATTGTGATGACAGAAATTCGTGGAACGAAGTTCCGATGGGTGAAAGGAAGAGTTACGATGCAAACTTCAAGTGGATAGTGATTTGTTATGCTGAAACAACATCAAATGTTAAAGCAGGACGGAAATACGGAGTGAGCGAGTGCAATGTGCGTAGATGGCAGCAAACTAAGGACAAACTTAAAAGTATGCAAACAACAAGAAAATCTTTTCGTGGACCTAGGAAAGGACGCTTCCCTGACTTGGACAAAGAAATCATAGAGTATGTCTTGGAAAAGCGGGCAGAGGAATTTCCGATAACACGAGACGCTATAAAAATGAAAGCACAACCTAAAAGGCATATACTGTGCAAGTTATGAGTTCGCAAGTATTCTTTTGGAAAAAAATCTGTAAGAGGCAGTTGATAACTAGTCCTCTTCTAATATTCGGGGTCGTCTTACATTCGGGTATATACGGTATATGTTTGCTGAAATCTTTATAACAAAAAATCCGGGATTAGTTATAAGACTTTCTGAAAATTATCTGATAATTTATACTAATTCAACTAAAGGGAGGTGGTACACCCTATCTTCACAATGTTAAATTTGACAAATTCATGTTCCTTTTTCTCAGAGACGATTGCACAGAAGTGAATCATCATATATATTGTTTCAGTAGTATGAATCCCTCCTGCGGCGCTCATAAGCGACCGATCGTGACAAATGAGCATTCAAATGAAAGAGAATAGACATTAGCAGTGACTTATTGCACTATAATTTCATAAATATGTATAATTTCTTTAAAACATGACTTTAAAAAAATTGTACGATGTGTGCGATTTGCAAACACCGTTGATGTAGGAAAATACGCTCCATAATTGCTGTCCACGGGCCGCTGTGATGCCTGTTTCATGTCATATTAACATTCTGAGGTCTTACCTTTATCCTGAATGTAAATAGTGTTCTATAATCATTAGGTTGAAATAAAAACATAACCTTTCTCCTTAAGTGTCTCACTATAAACCTATTGGGGAAAGTGTGGTTTATGAACATGCGAGATTTCTCGCACGGGTCTGCTAGTAAGATATCATCATCATCTTGCACTGTTTCCAGCCACTGGCCGGGTCTGTTTGGAACACAAGCCTCTCCAACGTCTTCTGTCTTCCCACCATCTCTCAGCCTCCACCCTTGTCCAGTCTTCTCCTCTCTTCTTCACGCTTTCTTCCACCCCCTTCAGCCACCTGTCACTCGGTCTCCCTCTTGGTCTCTTTCCTTCCCACTTCGTCTCGTGAGTCCTCCTGGGTATCCTCTTCTCCTCCATTCGTTTTACATGTCCATACCATCTAAGTCTAGATTTCTCTATACCATCCTGTAATGGTTCCTCCTTCATTAATCCTCTGCTCCTCTCATTTCTTATTCTGTCCATCTTTGTAGCTCCAATACTGCTTCTCAAGAACCTCATCTCACTGGCCTGTATTTTGCTCTTCTCCCTTCCTTTCATAACCCAGGTCTCCGAGGCATACGTCAGGATAGGGACATAGTACGTCCGATATATGATCTTTTTGCTGTTCTGAGGGACATCCTTGCTCCATAACATGCTTCTCACACTCCTCCGAAATGCTTCTGCCTGCCTCCCCCGCTCATTTATTTCTCTATCGTTTCTTCCATTATCTTGTATCAGGCTTCCCAGATACTTGAAACTCTCCACTTTCTTCAGCTGTTTCCCACCAATTGTCATTCCCATTGAGGTTCTTTCCTTCTTCCTTGTTGTGATCACCATCTCACTCTTATTTATGCTAAATTTCATCCCATATCTTTGTATTATTCCTTCCCACACGTCCAACTGTTCCTGTACCTCCTCTTCCTTGTTTCCCCAAATCATCAAATCATCTGCAAACACCATTGCTTTCATCTTTCCTTCCCCAATTACTTGTGCCACTTGGGTCATTATGTCATCCATCACCACAATGAAAAGTAACGGTGACAGTGCACTTCCTTGTTTCAAGCCGTTTCTTTGTTCCAACCAGTCTGATCTCTCTCCTCCCACTTTCACACAGCTCACGCTTCCCTTGTACATCTCCTTTATCCTCTTTATAGTCCATTTCTCTACTCCTCTATCCTGATAAGATATATAATACACTTAAAGAATGAAGCTTTGTGCACACTTTAAGTTTGGTTTTATAAATATTAACTGACAAATATATTTTTAAATGTTATTTTCTTAGAGGTCATTTTTTTTCTTTAAAAAAATAATTTGAATAACCATAATTTTGAAAATATAAAAGACAGAAGTATTATATGAACTCAGTGTTAGTTTTAATGTAAATCTTTATTTATCAAGTGAGAAATACAATAAAAAATTCAAATCATATTTTGAGATGCTTGTCACATGTCACGCGAACACGCACAGACTTTGCACTGACTCGTCTTTTGTTTTCTTCTTTATTGTACATGTCTATTTTGAGAGGTGGCGCTACTGTGCTATTTTTGTTTTAAATATTAACACTTCCTCGAAAGAAAAATCAAATACAAATGAAAAAAAATAAAGATGAACTATTGAACACTTTTCAGCCTCTAAGATGTCATCTTCTGCATGCCAATCCTCTAACGCAGCATCTCGAATCTGACCCTCTCCAGAGGTTTAGTTAGAAGATCAGCTAATTGATTGGTCCCGTCGATGTGCTCCAGCTCAAGGTCTCCGTCCAAAAATCTTTCCCTCGCATAGAAATGACGTACCTCAATATGCTTGAATTTTCGATGGTACTCCGGATTTTTAGCCAATTTAACTGCACCAGCATTGTCGATGTAAAGCGAAGGAGGTTTGTCAGCAGTTCCCAGTAATTCAGAAAACAGTCTCTTCAGCCAAATCAACTCCTTTGCTCCTTTACTTGCAGACACAATTTCAGCTTCAGTTGTCGATGTTGACACACTTCTCCATGATACAGCTCCGTGATTGTAGGTCGAAATGACACCCGTCGTTGAACGTCTCGTCCTCTTTTCACCGGCGTAGTCAGCATCACTGTAGACCTTCAAAACATCCTCTTACCTATAGACGATTCTATGGTTCACTGTGCTCTTTAAATATCGAAATATCAGTTTCACTTGACTCCAGTCTTAGGATTCTCCATGGCTCGAGCAGCTTTGTTGACCGCGAATGCGATATCTGGACGAGTAGCTGTAGTCAGGTACATCAAGGATCCCACCGCCTCACGATAAGGAACCCTGGCCGAAAACTTTTCTCCGTCTTCACTTTCTTCGCGTCCAACTGGGGTAGACACTCCATATGACTCGGCCATCCCAAATTTCTCTAGGATTTTCCTCGTATAATCCTCTTGACTGATTGCAATTGATCCATCATGGTTTTGTTGTATCTTCATGCCCAGGAAATTGTTGAGAGATCCTCTGGTCGTGTGAAATTCCTGCTGAAGTTTTTCCATGAACTGCTCGATGTCTTCTTCGTTGCCAATTACCAGACCATCATCCACAAAGATTACAACAGCCAACCACTTTCCATTTTTGTTGCTGTAAAAGAGACAAGGATCAGCTTTGCTGTTTTTGAATCCAGCTTTCTCCATGAATTTCTTGAAACGCTTGTTCCAGCACCGTGGAGCCTGTTTTAAACCATATAAGCTTCTTTTTAGATGACACACTCGGCCAGTACCGTCCTGATGACCTTCTGGCTGTTCCATGAACACATCATCTTCAAGCTCGCCGTTCAAGAAGGCCGTCTTCACATCAAATTGACCAAGTTTCATCTCCTTTTCAACAGCTACTGCCAACAGAGCTCGAATGGTATCATACCGTGCAACAGGGCTGAATGTTTCTTCATAATCGATTCCTTGCTGTTGCACATAGCCTTTGGCTACCAATCGTGCCTTGAAGCGAACTTCTCCACGGTCCGTTGTCTTCTGTCGTAGAACCCACCGATTTTTCAGGACCCGTGCACCATTTGGACGCTCAACCAATTTCCAGGTATCATTTTCCTTTAAGGACTCCAATTCTTCATTAATTGCTTTCAGCCACTGATTTTTATCACTAGACTGCAGCGCTTCAGAGTATGAGTCAGGATTCTTTTCAGCGATAGATGGTCCAGCCATGTACATGTAATTTCCACTGATCATCCACGATGGCTTCTTACTTTCACGTTTGCTTTTCCTTCTTTCTTCAGTCTCTCCTTCTTCCTCATCTTCGCTTCCTCCGGAACTGGATGCCGAAGCAAAATCTTCAATTTCGCTTAAGTTCTCATCTGACTCGGACCTCCTCTGTAGGCCTACATCAGACGATGAATTAGACTGATTCATCTCCACATGTTCTTCAAACGTGACTTCAACCTTTCCGGCGTTGGCGCGCAGATTGCAGACAACTTCAGGTTTGAATTTCACATCATGGCTTAGAACAACGTCTCCCCGAGTTGGAATCCAGACTAAATCCATCCCTGTCGTTCACATACCCAACCAGATGTCCAAAAACAGCTTTGTCGTCGAACTTTGAGCGAAAATTCTTGTCGATATGCACGTAGCATTCTGTTCCGAAGATCTTCAGATGACCGAGACTTCCCACTGGTCGTCCATACCACAATTCATAGGGAAATTTGTTTTCAATGGATGACTTCCCAGTGCGATTCAGGAGGTACACCGCAATGTTGCAGGCTTCAGCCCAAAGTTGTTTCGTTAACTTGCTGGGATTCAGCATAGATTTTGCGCACTCCACAATCGTCCGAATTTCACGTTCCGCAACTCCGTTTTGTTGTGTTGTGTACGGCGTAGTAATGCTGTGTTCTATGCCTCTTCTTGCGAGTAGTTCAGAAACCTTCTTGTTATCAAATTCTTTTCCTCCATCACACCTGAACAGCTTCACGACGTGTCCATTTGTTTTGGCTTCATTCAGGAACTGTTCCAGAACGGTGTACACTTCACTTTTGTGCTTTAAAAAGAAAACTCGTCGAAACTTGCTGAAATCATCCTTGAAACATACGTAGTAGCGTGCCTTTCCAAGAGATTCAGTAGACATTGGTCCATTCACATCGGCGTGGATTTGTTCACCGGTGGCTGTTGGTCGATTCATTCGTGTCTTGAATGACAGTCGATGCATTTTTCCCAGTGCACATCCATCGCAGAAATCCTCTTTACACATGTCTACATTGATGTTCATCTGCTTCAGTACATTCTTGACATGAGCTTTGTGTTGATGACCAAATCGTTCATGGTAGATCTGCAGTTTGTCCGATGATGTAGCTAATTTCACTTCAATGGATTGCGCCGGTTTCACGACGCGCATGTCAAGTACATACAGACCATGACTCACACATCTAGCCATCATCGCCTTTCCAGTAACCTTGTCTTCAATTCTAACAGTTTGGTCGTCAAGTCTTGCAGAAAAACGCTTTCCTTGCAGCAGCTTTCACAGAAAACAGATGAGCCATTGCATCGGGAACATACAAAACTTCAGTCATCTCAGCACTCAACCAAGCGTTGTTAGGCCGCACTTGAATGTTTACAGTTCCTTTGCCGTGAGCTAGCATGCTCACACCTAGTTTTCCTAGCAAAATCTTCTCTGGGGCAGCAAACTTGACGAAGGTTGTAAAATACTGTTTCTTCGCGGTGATGTGATTTGTGGCGCCACTGTCGCAGTACCACTCGTCGGCTTGAACAAAGTCGCCGTCTAACGCACTCATAGCATGTGTCAGAAACTAAGCATTGTTCTCCTTATTTTTGTTTCTAGTGTCATCCTCTTTCTTCTTCACAGGACATTCACTTGCCCAATGGCCCAATTCCTTACATTTGAAACATGGAAACTTCTGCTTTACTCGTTGAACATTTTTCTTCGACTTGTCATCAGCGCTGCCTTTGCCACTGCCATACTGGGAATGCTTCTTGGGAGTACTACGTACCACAAACGCAGTCGATTCCACGTTTCCTTGGTCACGCAGTTCAATCGTGCACAATTTTTCAATCAACAAGTTCACAGTTTGATTTTCCGTCGGAATCGTGTCCCACACATCCTTGAAATTATCATATACTTTTCCCAGCGTGGATAAAATTCGACCGTTCAAAATCCTTTCAGATAACGTGTTTTCGTTGTGCTTTTGGAGTTCGTCGTTCAGATCCTGATAAAGCTTCTGTAACTTCGCGACATGGGTGCTGATGTCCTCCTTGTCGTCACGTGTCACTCCGAAGAATGACTGTCAACATGTTCAGTCGCTGTGTACTGCTTCGTTCGAACCGTGCGCTCAATTTTGTCCAAATTTCACTGGCATTGGTGCACGTCAACACGAGCTCGGCAACAGATTTTCCTAGCGCACCTGCTAGCAAACTGGCCGCTTTCGCGTCTTCTTTCAACCACTGCTTATACGCCGCTTTTTGTTGCGCAGTTGCATCTGCCGGCAACACAGGACACTTTTTCGAACCATCAACAATACAACCGCAAAACCATCAACACATGCCATTTCCACTTTGCCCAGTCTTCAGGTCCTTCAAGTTTATCCACTTGAACTTTGTAGTCACTGCCGGTTGCCATTTTGAGGTTATCCTTAACTCACAAAAAATACAGCACGTGTTCCACAGGCGCTCAGCTTCGGATCCACTCACGAGATAATACCATTTACACGTGGCCTGGGTCCATTACCTGTAAATCTTTATTTATCAAGTGAGAAATAAAATACAAATAATCTTTTGGCTTGTCACATGTCACGCGAACAGGCACGGACTTTGCACTGACTCGTCTTTGTTTTCTTCTTTATTGTACATGTCTATTTCGCCAGGTGGCCCTTTAACACTCAGTATACTTTCAACTGCAATAAGATGATGTGGTGCAAGTTTCATGTTGCTAGCTCTTGTGGTTCTAAAGAAAAAGGAACATTAAGTTTAAAAATATTTGTTTTGAAATAAATGTAAACAAAGACGAGCAATACCTCAGTGCATTCCAGGTCCATAATCTGGATCATTGGATCAATTTCTGCATCTGCACAGGATCTCTTCACCTTTCTCTGTTGCTTTGTTATCATTTCAACCTGCAGGTCTGATTTTTTTATCCTTAGGGTATCGATTTCACTACAAATATTTTGGATGTTTCGACCTGGTTCAATGCCCAATCCCCTCAGAACCCTCAATCGGCCTGCACACCCCTCATTGTATGTTAAAACTGCATCATAAACACCCATGCACAATGTTTTATACCCCACAAACACTGATTTGGGCACACGATTCCACACTACACTATTGAACGACTCATTCAGGTTCTGCGTGTTCCATGTAGGCACTTGGAAAGGAGCTCTGAGTCAGATAATTTCCTAAAAACTGGCCTCATAGCTTCAATGACTGAACAGGGAAGGGAGTGTTTATGCTCATAGGGCACTCCTCTTACAAGGGACCTATTATACTTGCACCAGGATGACACTCCTTTGGGACACAGAAAATGTTGTGGGTTCTGATCTGTGGAACATTTGTGCAAAAATATTGCCCATACAGCTTTGTGCATATTCTTGACATTATCACAATTTCTTCTAATAGCCATACCATAATACTTCTGAATATTGTCTATTTCTTTGTCAGATAATCTAACCCTTCCAGATAACAATTTCTCATCATGCAGTTTCTGACCTTTGTTTTCCTTTACCAACCTACGCAGCTGTGCACCCATTCTATTCTGCACATGTCCTATGCATTCAAGTTTTTGTACACTGAGTTCCCCATATGGCTTACTCTCTACCACTTTTTTGTGCCCTTTGCCGTCTCCATCCCCAAGGTATTTGGTATACCTTACCCCATAGCGTTCCTCTGACAACTCCAGCTGCTTCCATGTCCCCACTAACACTCTGCACTGTTTTGATGTTCTTTGAGCCTTTTATGGTCTTCTTTCAAATTCTCATATTTCTGACAGTACTTTGTTAAAATCTCAACATCAACAATTTTAGCTGTGTCAACACTTGTTGCTGACAGTATCCCATTCAAACTAGTGTGCCAGGAACCATCCACTGCAACAGTAAGATCTGAAGAGCCCTCATTTTCAGTAACAGCATCCCTCATAGAGCCCTCTTACTGCATCATTTAAAATACAACTGAATTTTGTAGCAGGTTTAGGTAAGTTCATCACTGCACCTGATGCCTATGGAACGCATCCCATAAACAAACCTTATATTGTTTTCATACCCATGTGGTGTTGAATATGAAGATCAGAAATCACATTCAGCAGAACAAAATAAGTCTACTAACTAGACCTTTCCTTCAAAACACTGAATACTATTGTCCTTGTAGCAGCAGCTGGAAGAAGCTGGAAGCTGATTATGGAATTACCACTCCTTCCTAGGCCTAACAGCGGGAATTCCTGTCACACTGTTGCTTGGAGATATCTAACCTAACAATCACTGGTACATCATTGGCAATATTAATTTCACTACCGGACACCTGATTACTAACTGTTTCACAATTAGGCCTACATCCTTTTCTTCTCCCACCAACGCCAGAACGTTCCTTAAAAATTCGATTAGAACGAGGCATTCTAAAAGTAGGTTTGATTCGCCACCAAAACCAAAAACACATGTGCTTTTAGTAAACAACTCCAAATATGGCCAAGAAAACAACTGACGAGCAGAAACAGTTCCTACGCACTGCCACCAGATCGCACTGCTATATCGCGAAGTTTATTTAAAAAATACGCATACCTTGTCGAATAGGTGGGCGTTACCTCAAGCCGTTTGAAATGACTTTCATCACTATAAGTACTGAAATCCTATTTTACATACTTCAAAGAACAAACATCTGAAAAAAAAAAAAAATATATATATATATATTTTTGTCCCTTATTGGTGTACCACCTCCCCTTAAGCAACCACTGCAATGGATTCTACTGTGTGGGGAATGACCCCTTTAATCAGAAATAAGCCAACACATCTACGTACTACTGGTGCAGGTGCGGCTGGTGCTTCTACTACGATCGCAGCTGGTTCTGGATCTGGACCCTCAGGGGCGGGGTCAGCTGGCTCTTGAGCTGCGACGGGGGCTGGCGTAGATTATGCTGGTCTTTCGTCCTGAAATATATTTAAGAAATTTAGAAGAAACCAGGGAATACTGAGAAATCATTAGAGACTTAGGTGTCTAGTTGTGGGGGGTCCGCCACTCTGCACCTTGCTCTTCATTTGTTGCGGTTTGCTGCATCTATAGGACGAAGGAAATATGCAAATGAACAAACCATCTCCAACCTCCATAAACGCCTCATCGATGTATGGAATTCGGAACAAATACCAGAGGAATGGAGAATGGCTGTAATCCACCCAATTTATAAAAGGGTGATAGATCAGACCCGAACAACTACCGTGGGATTTCTTTGTTTGATGTAACATACAAGATTCTATCTAGAATTATCTTGACAAGAATTCAACAAGAACTCTATCAAGAACTAGGAGAATATCAAGGAGGGTTCCGACCAGGTCGCAGCTGTCCGGATCAGATCATCAGCCTGAAATGGATAATGAAATATCATAGAATGAGACAAAAGGATTTGGTCATTACTTTTGTGGATTTTAAGAAAGCTTATGACAGTATCCATCGAGGGTCATTACTTAACATCCTTAGGGAATTTCGGTTACATCCAAAGCTAATCAACCTCATCGGCGTTACTTTGAAAGATACTAAATCAAAGGTTAAATTTCGAGGCACCTTGTCTGAACCATTTGATATCCGGACTGGACTTCGACAGGGAGATGGTCTATCACCGTTATTATTTGTGTTCTTGAAAAGATCATGCGTGAGTGGAACAAAACTTGTCCTCCAAATGTAAAGATTGGTACTAATATAAAACTGAATTGCTTGGCCTTTGCGGATGACCTTGCACTGCTTGCAACCAGTATAGATGAGACTAAACACCAAATTGAAGAACTTGGGTCTATTGCAGCAAAAGTAGGACTTCAAATTTCATTTGAAAAGACTGAAATCATGGCATCCTTCGAAGTGGAAACACAAGCTATTACATTGATCAACAATAAAGACATTAAAGTTGTACATAAATTTAAATATTTAGGGGATATTATAACATGGAATTTGAATGAGAAAGCGTCAATCGAAAATAGAACAACAAAGTTAAGACAAGCGCAATATATTACTTGGTCTAGTTACAAAAAAAAATCACTCTCCATAAATGCCAAATTACGACATTACCAATCAGTTATTAAACCGGAAGCAATATATGCTTGTGAAACACTTTTCAAGTTAAACACTCGATCAGTTACTGACACATTACAGAAGATTGATAGAAGAATTCTCAGAACTATAATTAATAAAAAACATCAGGTGGATGATCAATGGCGTCTATTACCAAATGAAGTGGTTTATAAAGAAACTGAGTCTATAGTCGATACTATGCGAAAAAGGCGAATTGCTTTTTTTTGTCATATCTCACGCCTGCCGGATACCAGACAATTAAAAGTATTCTTTAATTATTTTTTCAAAAGTAAAACAAAGAACTCTTGGTTTATGGAAATTCAAAATGATCTGGATGAACTCGGCTTGACAATGTCCCAAATTGCTAACAAAGATGAGAAGAATATCTTGAAAAAAACAAGAACATGCGACTTTCCTTAAAAACCTTTACCCGCAAAACTTACACCATAAGCGATGCAGGTCGACTAGAATGAAAATGTTTTGGGAAAAGAAGAAAATAAGAAGCTGAATCTTTAATATTGTTTTTGAGATATGTATATACTTGTTTTGGTTAAGTGAGGGCGTAACATATGTAAATAAATAAATAAAACTTGCATGTAAATGTTACATGGTGTCAAAAGGAATTGTTCTTTTCTGAATTATAAGATTAAATGTTACACATACATCTCCAGGAACTAAGTTTGGTTTTGGACCTTTTGAAGACTGTCTTTCCAACAATAACGTGCATAAACGACGGACCCATCTGTCTGTAATTCCGTGTAATGACATGAATGCTTTCTTACAAACATGCACCTTAATGGATCCACTCGTGACAAAATAATGAAAGATATCCTACTTTTGGAATCCTTCCTAGGTCTACGTTTCCTTATGTTCCTCTCCTCAATTAACTGCTGTATGTATATGTCCTGTTCATTTTTAGTCGCAAATTCATTGAAGCGATGAAGTGTGTATGCTTGCTCTTTGGATCTTAACTTAGAAAAGCACTTCACATAACACAGTTGAAGTTTGGGCGATTATTTCTCTTTTTGAAAACCGCCAATGAATATGCTCTTCAACTTTTACCTTCCCTGTGCGGATGGCATTCCTTTTAGTGTGTTTCAGGATTTCTTCACTTGGTTCCCATTATTGCTGTCTGTTTCACTGCTACTTGACATGTCCACCTAGAAAACTGATGCACGTTACTTTTCGAACACAGAACTGGGTAAGCTTACGATTTAAAAGAAGACGGGGGCGCTCCTGTTGAGCGCAGCTCATGTGCTTTAGATATTCCTGCTTTACAGCGCTTAGAACTCGCACTGCATTCAGTGCAGGATCTACATGAGTCACTGACTGCTCTTAGCCTGTATTGCATACAAGGAGCAACATGACAGATGTACTATTTGCACACAATGTGTAACCACCCTCACAGAATGCCACCATAATCTTAACTCAATTTCACAAAACAGTTGACTCATTTAGTTTTGCAATTGTCCCTTGGAACCCTTGAAAAGATATGAAAATCGTATTATCCAAGTGGGAGTTTAAAAGTTAGATTCTCGTCTCCTTCACAATTAATCTTTTACAGTATTTAGAAAAACATTTATAATGATTCAAAATTGATCTGGAAATGATATAGTTCACTCCTCCGCTGTCTATAACCCACCCTCCTTCCTTATTTGAAACATTTGTGTCTCACAAATTGTTAGAGGTACCGGTCAATACACACACTAGTACAACCATTACAATAACACAGGTTATCACACAAATACATGGCACTATATGACCACAATGTTGCAGCCCCTAAAATAAGCAACATGTCTTCAAGTGACAGACACAGGTCATATGTAGCGAGCTAAGCAAGATACTATTGGCTTCTGTCTGGCCGAAAATTAATGTTTGTACTACAAGCAATTGGGTCTGGGGTTCTAGCCCCAGGTTAGGTTTGATTTTGTATGTGAAACCTTAATAAGATAGAATTTATGTCCACTACCAGTTTAAGCACAGTCTGGCCGAAAATTACTGCATGTACTACAAGCAAGGGGGTCAGGGCCGTTAGCCCCAGGTTAGGTTTGTTTTTGTATTCTAGGCCTTAACATAGACACACAACGAAACGAGCGCTGCATAAAACGATCACCACACGCCTGTGCTTGCCGTATGTGTTGGATTGTCAATATTTGTTTCGTCCCATAAATCACGTCTATAATGGTCGGCAAATCTGTCATCTATGTTATAAAAAGGGGACAGAGGGGTGGGTTATAGACAGCGTAGGAGAAAACATCTATTACGACATCATTTCCACAATTATTATTCATCAAAGTATTTCAGCTAATTTTTTGAAGCGTTACCAAATATACTTGGCTCTATCGATAAATTTGTAACGGAAGTTGGAAACATCATCAAGTTGCTTGTTTTGACCCGCTGCATGTCATTTCAGAAACACAAGGAGGGATAGGAAGATGAAATGTGTGGAGGGATATCTCCAATCTCATGATTGGTAAAGTATGCAATTGCATAAAAGACTAGCCTACAATTAAGCCCTGCATCTCACTGACTGTTTTGAGGGACAGGCCTACTATGTTCATATTGAATTGTCTTATAAAATTTGTAAATTATATGTAATCATATATCTTGTTTTACATGTACAATTGCCATATACTGTATAATTTGTATTAATGTATTCATATATCTTCATTTTATTTGTTTATTTCCTTCAAAACTGCCTCATTCATCCTTATTGTATAAATAAGTTTACCTATTGGGACTTTGAAAACACTCGCGGGACAATTAAATAATTGCAATGTTATTTACATTTCCACGTGACGTAGACAATTCTAAAAGTAAAACATGGGAAACTTATCTCAAATACTTTAAAAATTAACTACCTAACTTCAAAATTTAGCATACAACAGTAATTTTAAATGCCACGCCATATCGCGGTGTCTCTCCCACGACACTCACCAGAGCGCAGTAAGGTGTAACATGATGATGATGATAATTGTTGTTTTAAGGGGCCTAACATCTAGGTTATCGGCCCCTAAAGGTGTAACAGCTGTAGATCGAAATTAGAAAGTGATAACCATTGACCTTATGGGAGCTTCACTTCCAAGTATTCTTCTTCCATGGCAGTAGATGCTAGCGGTAGGTTATATAGTCGATATACTGGGCTTCTGGAAGTTTCGATGACGCCAGGAGCCGGAAACGTGCTGTCATTGGTCCAGGCGAGAGAGCG
The DNA here is from genome assembly GCA_946902985.2 of Meconema thalassinum. NCBI lineage: Eukaryota > Metazoa > Arthropoda > Insecta > Orthoptera > Tettigoniidae > Meconema > Meconema thalassinum. Next base: position 1,971,314 of record OX336392.1, on the reverse strand, counting down.
ACCAATGAGAGTGAAGATATGGCTGTCAGAACCTCACGGGCTTTTCAACAGGCGTGACGTGATTGAAAGTTTCCTAAAACAGTGCTAGTGAAACGTGTCTTAAAATCGATCATGATTGAAAATAAGTAGATAAATATATTTTTAATTTGAAGGTAAAAGCAAACAAATTACGAAAAAGTTACCTACACTTGGTTCTTTTCGAGGTTATGAAAAAATAAATGACATCTGGAATTCTTGACTTTTTTTCTCGCTAAGTAGAAACATTAATTTATTAATTACCGGCTTTGTAGCCTTTCGCAAATGCGAACACTCAGCAATTTTTCTAGATTTGTGCCGTGTCTTGTTTGGGGTTTTATTTATTTTATTAATAGGTACTGTTACAGTTAGGCAAAACCTGGTGGTAACAAGATATTTACATGCTGCCTGTATCTCAATTTCTCTCCATAATGTCTCTGGGTTCCCTGAATGCAACATTTAATTTCTTCTTGAAAGCTTTTAAACTGTTAGGAAAAGGTTCTAAGACTTCTTCAGGTAACTCATTCCATGTTTGAATACCCCTGTTTATAAAATAATACTTAGCTAAGTTTGTTTTTTGAATGATGGGCCTAATTTTGTATTCGTGATCTCTCCTACCCATATAATCTGGATCATGCATTCTGTTTCGCAACTCATTCCAGGCCGGCTCCCCCGTGTATGCTTTGTACATCTCCTGGAGTCTTCTTTTATGTCTTCTGCTGTGTAGGGATTCCCAACCCAATGACTTTAACATGTCAGAGACACTATCAGTTTGGGAGAATTTGCCAAGTACGAATCTTGCAGCTTTCCTTTGCACCATCTCCAATTTGTTCGTTAAGAGTTGATTGATAGGGCTCCCACACACTCGTGGCGTATTCCAAAATTGGTCTCACAAGACATTTGTAAGCCAATTCTTTGGCCTGAATACTGCTACCCTTCATGTTTCTCATAAAAAAGTATAATGACTTTTGTGCCTTATTAGCAACGCTCTCAACGTGCTCACCCCAGTGTAACCTTTTATTTATGGCAATCCCGAGATAGATAGCTGCACGATCCCACTCTAGGAATAATTTTGTTTACTAATTTATAATCAGTTATTGTCCCTTTTCTGCTGTTAGTAAAAGACAGGCATTTACTTTTTTCTGCACTTATCCTCATGTTATTTCGGATAACCCAGCATTCTATACGTTCCAAGTTTTGTTGGAGGAGCGCAGTGTCAACTTGATTTTCGATTTTTCTATATATTACACAGTTGTCAGCGAATAGTCTGACGTCCGATTTAACATATTCTGCCAGGTCGTTTATATATAGAAGAAACAACAATGGCCCAACTACACTTCCTTGTGGAATTCCAGAGGTGACTAATATCTTTCGAAAATACTCCCCCAACTTTGACTGTTTGGGTTCTGTTTTGGAGAAAGTCCCGGATCCAGAATACCACTCTTTCATCAAGACCCAAATTTGTAAGCTTAAGTAACAGGAGGTCATGTGGAACCATGTCAAAAGCATTAGCTAAGTCAATGATTACACTGTCCACCTGGCCTCCTGTGTCCATGACTTCTGCTATATCTTGACAAAAACCCATCACCTGTGATTCACATGAATATCCTTTCCTGAATCCGTGTTGTCTATCATACAACCAGTTATTTTTCTCCCAAAATTCCCTTATATAATCTGCAATTATTTGTTCCATTTGTTTACAAACTACTGCTGTCAGACTCACTGGACTATAGTTACCCGGCATGGTTCTGTCCCCTCCTTTATAAATTGGAACTACAATAGCTTTCTTCTAGTCGGACGGGACAGACCTATTGTTCAGAGAGACTGAACAATACCCTAAGGAAGGGAATTATTTGTTCTCCGCCTATCTTGAGATTGTCGCCAGACACCTCATCGAGTCCTACTGACTTTTTCCTTCCGAGTCCCTCAGAGACTTAATGTCATCTCTGTTCTTTTTCCATCTCCTAAGATAATTATAAAAAGTATTAGTATTTCCCGGTTTTAGTATAGTCTTCATATAAGAATCGTGTGCTTTACGTTTTTCTGTGTTCAATTCCTTGATAATTAGTTGTTGGTATTGTCTGTAATAGTTCCTATTTGATTTTAGTCTGTTGTGTATTTTTCTAGCTTTTCTCTTAAGAATTCTAACACGTGAATTGTAGTATTCTGGATCCTGGTTTCCCTTCACTCTATATTTTGGAACGTATAGCGATTGGCCCGTAAGAATAATATTTTTGAAATTTAACCACACATCTTCAACGCTAGCGCCAGTCGATGCCCATCGAGGAAAATTTACTTTTAAGTAATTTTGAAAACCTAAAGTGTCCGCCTTATTGTATTTCCAAACAAACATTTTGTTAATATCTTGGCTGCGTTCCAGTTCCCAATGGAATAACATTTCGACAGCCTGATGGTCACTAATTCCCGGAATATTTTCAATACTGATCAGATTGTCCACAGGCTTAATGAGGAAAACTTCTAGTATATTTCTACCCCTGGTGGGTCTTTCCACTACTTGTGAAAGTCCGCACTCCTGTATGAATGAGTTCGCTATTTGTTGTTCCCTCCCCCCTAGCATTTTATCACCTGACCAATCGACACTTGGGAGATTTAAATCCCCTACTAAGATAAGATCTTTGTCAGGCCCAAGCTCTGCACAAATGCTAATTAGCTTGCAAAGGATGTCGGTGTTTTCGTTTGGAGCTCTGCAGACACCAATTATTCTCAGTATCTTACCGTCAGTGGTTCTAAGAAGTTTTATGCCGAGCACTTCGTATTCCTCATCTATCCAATCTAATTGTGATGTAAAGTCATTTTTAACTCAAATAAAAATACCTCCCCCTCTCCTTAATCTATTTCTCCTGTACACAGTGAAGCCAGCCGGGAAGAATTCATTATTTCCTAGTTCATCTGATAGCCAAGATTCCGTTCCGATGACTACATTGGGCTTGTGTAATTCAATCAGGGTCGAAAATTTTATACTTTTGTTCACAATTGACCTGAAGAAATCTTAGAACCTTACCTGTCTGAGAATGTCCTTGGAGATCTGCTGCCGCCTCCAGGCTGCGGTATTGGGGTGCTTCTCCACTCGCCCGTCCCGTTAGTTGGGGTAGTTGACCTCTCTCCGTACACCCTTCGAAAGCTGCAGTAACCCCCGTGGTGTGCTGTTGAGTTTGTTCACCTCTAATCTGCCCCGTTAGTTTTCCTGTTGCCCGAAATGGCGCACCACATTACACAGGAGAGTTCCCATCTTCCGTGAACCACGTCTATTCAAATGGACACCATCACGTCCCAAATCATTCCAATCTATCCAGCAGTTTGGATCGAAATATCCGAGACCCAACCGATTGCAGACCCAGTCAATGTTTTCATTTACCGAGTCCGTGTACTCGATCTGCGTGTCCTTTCTCCTTACAATTCCAGCTATCACAACTTTTGCTTTTTTAAACACTTTCTTGCAGTCATACCTAAGTCCCATATTTCCCCCATTATATGATCCGCGGATCTTGAGCTCCTTAAATTGTTTGTTCCTACATTTAGCACTACCACTTTTTCTTCCCTTTCTTCATCCCCTTCTTCTATCTGGTGAGCCATTTGTTCTATCCTTATTCCCGGATAGCATTCAACGGCTGCTCCTTGCTTCCTGCACTCTTCTGCACTGAATAGGATCATTGAGTCCCCTAATATTCGCACTGCAACAGGTTTGCTTCCAATTTTTCGTTGAGGCTTTCTTACCCTGTCCCCCTTCGTCACTGTGGCCCAGCTGCCTTTCGAATTTTCTTCTTGTCTAAGAATGTCTTTTAGGACTTTGTTTTCATCTTCTACTTCCTTTATGATTTTTTTCGCCTGTTCGAGCTCTTTCTGTGACTGCACAATCATATCTTCCTTGCGTTTCATTTCCTCGCTTGAAACGACAACAACGTCACTGTCATTACACTTCCAGGCATCCGTTACATTTACTTCATCGTTCATACCTACACACTTAAAATGGAACCATTCTTCACATGTAATACACTCAATTCCGTTTTTTAGATTTCTGGCACACACTTTACACTTAACAATTTGTTTCCTGCCGTTATTTCCCTTCCGCGTCATTGTTAACTCGGTCTTGGCTAATTTAAACGGGAGAGCGCAGGTCTACACGTCCGTCTCCGCTGAAGGCTAACAATAGCTGCGCTTCATAAAGAGGGAAGTAGCGCGCAGATAGCTACTCCTGTGAGGGGTCCGGGCGGGGACACCGAGAGCCCGCTGATGAGCCAGCTTGGTGTCCTAGGCGAAACCCCACACAAGACACGGCACAAACCTAGAAAAATTGCCGAGTTTTAACTCACTGGCCGTGAAAGCCAATATACCAATAATAATAATGTTATGGTTTTAAGTCTCTGAACTACTGAGGCTTTTGTAGATGCCGAGGTGCCGGAATTTAGCTTGGAAAGCGATCTTTAACATCTACTGCACAGCTACGTCGCATTTGTGCACCCTAAAATACCAACTGATCCTGCAACCTTGGGCACACACTAAGCAGCAGGCAAGCCATGTATTGGTCAGAACCTATCCTTGGGACTTATTAATGATCATAAAAAGGAAGACATTTGACTTGTAGAAATTTGAAGGGACATTTTTAACTAGTAGTTTAGTCTTTGTAGCTCCAATACTGCTTCTCAAGAACCTCATCTCACTGGCCCGTACTTTGCCCTTCTCCCTTCCTTTCATAACCCAGGTCTCCGAGGCATACGTCAGGATAGGGATATAGTACGTCCGATATATGATCTTTTTGCGAGAGTCATTTTAGTTGGAGAAATGACTTTGTAGATGTAGAATATTTTACATGGGAGAGACGAGATGTTAATCTCCCCCACGAGATTGATGTTACTATGTCATTTCGAATACTTCTCGCAGTCATCATAGTTCTGTTCCCTTTAATATTTTAGATCAGACTAGTTGGAACAGAGCCGGCCCCGTGGTGTTGGGGTAGAGCACCTGCCTCTCACCCGGAGGCCCCGGGTTCGATCCCCGGCTCCGTCAGGGATTTTAAAAAACTGACGTGAGGGTTGGAACGGGGTGCACTCAGCCTCGTGAGGACAATTGAGTAGCTGTCTGACAGTGAGACAGTGCCCCGGTCACGAAAACCAAGATTAACGGCCGAGGGGACTCGACGCGCTGACCACGCGTCACCCCAAAATCTGCAGGCCAATTGGCTGGGCACCGGTCGCTTGGTAGGCCTAGGCCCTTCAAGGGCTGTAGTGCCACGGGGTTAGTTAGTTAGTTTAGTTGGAACAGAGAAACGGCCTGAAACAAGGAAGTGCACTGTCACCGTTACTTTTCATTGTGGTGATGGATGACATAATGACCCGAGTGGCACAAGTAATTGGGGAAGGAAAGATGAAAGCAATGGTGTTTGCAGATGATTTGATGATTTGGGGAAACAAGGAGGAGGAGGTACAGGAACAGTTGGACGTGTGGGAAGAAATAATACAAAGATATGGGATGAAATTTAGCATAAATAAGAGTGAGATGGTGATCACAACAAGGAAGAAGGAAAGAACCACAACGGGAATAACAATTGGTGGGGAACAGCTGAAGGAAGTGGAGAGTTTCAAGTATCTGGGAAGCCTGATACAAGATAATGGAAGAAACGATAGAGAAATAAATGAGCGGGGGAGGCAGGCAGAAGCATTTCGGAGGAGTGTGAGAAGCATGTTATGGAGCAAGAATGTCCCTCAGAATCAAACCCGAACGGAGTTTCAGAAAGGAAAATCTGGATCTCCATTGATGAAACTACGGATGCTATGGGACGTTACATGGCCAACACTACAATTGGAACTATGGAAGCAACGCAAGGTGAACTATCAGTATTTTGGCAACGGAGGAGACGGAGTGAGCAAATAGTTCCACAGTGACACAATTGTTCACAAATTAATTTATGTTGCTCTCGACAGATGGAATAAAACATGTCTTTTTCTTTTCTTATTTCTTTTTTCTCGCAGACTGAAAAGAACAGACAAAGCCTTGTAAGTTCTTTCCTAAAGTACTCTACCTCACATACCTAACCCACGGGCTGCACAGAATCTCCTAAGAGGTAATACGTGTGTATCCTCACGTGAATAAGTTAGTTTCAAACACTAAGGGAGTCTCTCTAAAATCACCCTCCCGAATCCGGGTATTTAAGGACGTGGCACCAGAGCTCACTTTACCTCCATAGCCAGTTTTCACCAGATGGGGAACCTTGATCTCAGCAGCCATATGCAGTAGTACAGGAACAATTTGAACAAGATACGTGAGGTACTTCATGCTGTATCAGAAGACTAAGTTTCTTCAGTTCGCGAGGTAAAATTGTTGTAGTACCATTTTGTACCATTATAATTATCGTGTGCTACAGGAAGCAATCTTGGTATTGGAGAAGAAATGTGATATGCTGGTTTCAACCATGGTGATCTTCGAAGATGCAGTAAATCAACTGTTGATATCACCAGGTGAGAAATGAAGCAGTGTTAGTGAAAAGTGTTAACTTGCTCTGGCTGTGGACATAAACACTTCAGAACGTTCGTAATGTCCTGAAAAATGCAAGCTCTGTTTTAGCTGGCATAAGTCTTTCCGAAATAGCTTGCTTTAAATTTGCACCAATCATTTCAGTACAAGTAGAGCGTTCCTTTTCCATGATGAAAAACCTTCTTTGACAATCGGCTGTTGATACCTCGAAAAAGCATTTTGTTGCTTGTAACCAAGAAAAGTACGTTAATTATGTGATAAAAAATGAGTATTTAAGTACTTTTATTAACAGCGAGATTACATTCTGTTTTAACTTGTAATAAATGGTTCTTTTATATTACTGCCTGTTTTCAGTATTTCAAGTGCATTTTGTAATTATATAATGTAAGCGCCTATCAATACAAATTATGCATTGAAACATTAACTAATATAGATTAGTGGACATATTTCGGATCAACGTTGGATCCACCAGCAAGACTTAAAATCAAAGAAGTTTGAGAATTATATCAAAAATGTGTAACGTACTGATTAAAACTAATTATCGTATTTAATGTAGCTATTCGATCTTATACTAATATGGAGTGTTACTTAAAATATACTGTACCTAACTATATACACATGAACAACATTCTTAAAAGACAAGCAGATTTTTTTACGACTGGAAAACTAATACAAGAAGTTCCGTGACGAACTAAAGAGCCTACTTTTCTTAAAATTTAAGATTCATGCCAATGATTAATCTAAATGGATTTATCTAGAATAATGACGAAATTAAGTAGCTAATATAGAAATTTCTAATTAGTTCGAAATACAGTATACCTGGCATAGTGTAGCCTAATAGATCACTACAGTTGGCAGCCCTGGTGACTGAATATATTCGTAGTTCCATTTCTTAAGGTACAGAATACAAAATTTGGTTGAAGTCTAATGGATAGCAGGGACTTTACTTGCAGTTAGACATTGGATCTAACAGCGCGCGTAAAATCATGTTGGCAACAATGTCATACATGTGTTCGTCAGAAATAATCTGAAATAATATGATCTATTGTTGGGCCAATTTTGAATGAAATCCATTAGTATAGAAGTTACATGCATTTTAAAATTGGACCTATCAGCAGACGTATGTTGGCAGCACTGACGTATATTAGTTACTCCAAATTAATCTAGAATGTCAGGTACTATACGTGTGCAAAGTTTAGAGCTATTGGCTTGCATACTTTCTGATATATTGATATTAGGGTAACAAAAATAGAGACAGCATTTATTAACAGTTGGCAGCCCTGGTTGCTCTTAAGAATCGGCATAGTCATATCTGTTATGGTACACATAGCACATACGAAAGCTAGTTGAAATACAAATGATAGTATAGAAGTTACATGCATTTTAAAATTGGACCTATCAGCAGACTTATGTTGGCAGCACTGACGTATATTAGTTACTCCAAATTAATATAGAATGTCAAGTACTATACGTGTGCATAGTTTAAAGCTGTCGGCTTGCATACTTTCTTATATATTGGTATTTTGATAGAAAATATTGAGAGCATTCCTTAACAGTTGGCAGCCCTGGTGGCTCTTAAGAATACGCTCAGTCATATACAGGGCGCCAGGAAATGTTCTCCGCAGTGACTGCCGGCTTCTTCCAGAGATATCATCAGCAGTTTAGTTGGCAGCTCTGTGTCCTTGACAGGGTGCATCCCACACGTGTGGGCTGTAGCCTGTCGAAATCGTCAGTGTGTATTGCAATTAGCGAGCGTATGTGTCATCAGCACTTCCAGCATCTGTTATGAATGGCTGTGGTGAGTACAACGTTTACTGTTTGTTTCTTGATACAAGCGACAGTAGTGCTCCCAACGTAACTACTGATGATAGCTCTCGCAGACGCATTTCCTGGCACCCTGTATGTTTATGTACACATAGTACATACGAAATTTGGTTGAATTCCAATTGATAGTGTAGAAGTTATATGCATTTAAAAAGTGGACCTATCAGCTATTAGCAGGCTTAGAATAATTTTGGCAACTCTGTCATATATGGCCTCCTGGAAATTAAACTGAAATATTATCTGCATATTAAGGCTTTCACGGCCCGGATTATTATATAAATAGTTCATGCTTTTGGGCTAATGCCGTGTGTATTTTTAATTTGAACCATACGTTTCGGAGAAACCTTGCCTCCTTTTTCAATGGAAATAAACAATGTGGCCATAGAAAGTAAATCAATGAGATTACAAAAAATATAGATAAATTCCTCTGTTCGTCACCAGAGAGCAGCTGCCATGGTCCGGTAATCGAACAGCAGAGACAGTAACTAGACATTCACTGAGCGTTGTGCTATTGAATGACTACATATTTTCGACATGGTTAAGTTCGTAGACCATGGGTAGCTGATAATTAATTATTAATTGGTATTCTGCCCGAAGGCAGGTCCGAGCCTCCGAAGAGGCTACCCCCAGCCGGAGTTTAAGTGCGGTAGGGTGGCCATGGCCTTTCTGCTCCTCCTTATGTTGGCCAACAGCGCACAGCACCTGGAACCGGCATACCATCCAAGTTCTGACTGCGCCCAATGTTGCTTAACTGCGGAGTTCTCAGGGGATCCGGTGTTTCAACACGGCTAGACCGTTGGCCTAGCTGATTATATCACACCCTAAAAAGACGTTCATAACCTCACTTCATCTTGTGTTGTGGAAGTCGTGGGAGGATGTCATGGCGTTGAAGTCAACAAGTCTGGCGAGTAGATTCGTGCTCAAACTGTGCAAAGTGAAAAGAATAGGCAAATGATATGCGTGAAAGTCTGACGAGTGTAGATTTGTGTACAAGTAAAATACGTATAGGAGGCTGGTAGGCCTAGGTCGAATCTGGCCGTAAGTGTTTGCTGCTCTAAGAGCCTAAATTCAGTGGCAAGGTACTGTTCAAAATTTATTACGAGTGTATTTGAAGGGTATTTCTCATGTTGTATATTATGTATATAGGAGTATAGTACAGCAAATAGATTGTTTCTTTTAAAATTCATGTGTGTGTTAATTCCTGTTTTGCATGAACCTGGTAACATCAGCGAACGCATGCCAAATGCCCTACGCCTGGGATAAGGTGTTTCATAGTCGGGGCAACAGTTATGTATTTTATTCTATTTTATTCAGGAAGACCCATATGGTCAACCTTGGCGCCCATTCAAAGTCGGGAAGTTATGTTAAAATCACTTGTGGCCTGTATTTAAAGGCAGTAAATTCTCTAGGTTTGTGGTAATGGGGGTATTTAATTGTAAATCAACTCCAGCGGGGAGGTGAGAGTGTTTAAAGTTCGAACACAAAATATACACACGCCAGTCTTGATTTTCACTCCGTGACATCCTCCCAGGACTTCCACAACAGATGATTATGTGAGTTTAGGAATGTCCTTTAGGGTGTGATATAATCAGCTACCCATGGTCTACGGACACTACCATATTTACAAATGTAGTCTACCAATAGCACAAAGCTCAGTGGATGTCTAGTTACAGTCTCTGCTGTTCGATTACCGGACCATGACAGATAAATCGACCCTGGGCGCAAGAAGACTTGGACTCGGCCTATAAAGCAAGAAAACCTGATCTCTAGCTGTTCGTTACGGAAACCATGTCACGTAAAACGACCCTGAGCACTAGTAAATCTGGACCCTGCCAATAAAGCAATAAGAAGACTTCTGAACCCTCAACACTCCATTTCAAACACTGGCGAATGAATACATTACACCAATAGCTGCGCTTTGTTCTGCCGGAACTATATACTGTGCGGAATATCCGTGACAACACCTGAACAATTGACAGGCGTAATTCACTCTGACGTCACTCAGAAGTCTTCCACTCCCCGGTTCATGGGAGTTCATGCTATTAATAGCCTAGGTATTCCCTGACTTGACAAGTCCAATTACTGCCCAACTCTTCCGGGTATGCAACTTTCCAGGCCTAGAAAATACTGATTCATCGTACCTTATAGTACAGCCAGGAATTGAAATTTTAACGATACTAGTTCAAAATAAAGCCATTAACCCCAAACCAATATGAAATAATGCTTTTACTCAAAATAATAGTCTTATATGTCCCTGTTCCAAAAACGTAATAAATATATTAAATATCAAAAAACCGATAATAAACAATGACTCTAGTCGACCCGGAACATCCAAAGATGAATCCGTCCACAAAAATACACAGGCACAATAAAAATCACCGCTCCACCCCCACTTTAACCCAATATAAAAAGATACAAATAAAATACCCCAAACTAACTGCACAAAGCAAAAACCCGAGAGTGAGCTAATGTAACTGAATACATTCGGTTACAAGGTCCTCACAAAGCATTATGCGAGTAGAAACCACAATATAACAGCAGAAATCAGGCTAATTACGGAAGCGTGTAATGCCTGTGACAACATTAGTACTCATTGTAGTGCATGCTATTATTACCCTAATGTGCTAGAGCCAAGGCAACACATGTGTGTTGGTCTGCCTGCCATCAAACTTGCATTTCTTTATCTGATCAAGATGGGAGACAGACTCGAAGTTTCAACAAGTAGTTCCGTAAAGAACTATACAGCCTATTTTCATATATCCTGCTCATGTTAATTTCTTCTAACAACATACAAAATTTCAGTTTAATTGCTGTAACAGATTCGAAGATATTGAGAACCGTCTAAATATTTCAGATTGTCACCAGGTTGGATTTTTATTTTTGTACTATTACATTAAGATTATTGTGTACGTGTGGTATTCAAACTTCAATCGCATGATTAGAACACAAGAAGTAAAAACGAGATTTTAAAATTACGCACAGCAGCCATCTTGTGATTATGCAAACAATTGAAATAAATTAGATGCCAGTGGATCAACATTTGTATAAGCATTTAACGTGCAACGTTTCACAGCACTCGGATAGTTAATTCGCGAGAATCGTCCATTTAAATATTTATACTTCGCGTCGCCGCCATGTTGGATTTGTGCTCACCAGGTTAATGAAAGTCCTATAGGTGAACATATGTTCATAGTCTCTATGAACATAAAAAAATTCAGTTTGGTTGCTGTAAAAGATTCATAGATATTGAGAACCGTCTAAATATTTCGGAAGCTCGCCATTTAGGATTGTTATATGTATAGGCCATAGAATTATGTACCATTCAAGGAAAATTATTGCCTAGGTTCATTATTCAAACTTTCACTTCGATCGCATGATTACGACACAAGAAATAAAAACTTAATTTAAAAATTTCGCACAGCCGCCATATTGAGGTTATGTAAACAATTGATTTAAATTAGATGGCAGTGCATTACAATCTGCAAAATCATTTACTGTACCACATTTCACTGCGCTCAGAGAGTTAAATCACGAGAAAAGTCTATTAAAATATTTCAAATTCGCTTGGTCGCCATGTTCGTTTTTTACTTTACAAGTTTATGAAGTATACATAGATAAACTTTTACCAGTACCCTTTATCACCGTACAAAAGTGCAGGGTAATATCTGTAATAGTTTCGGAGATATAGAATATCAGTGAAATATTTCGCACAGCCGCCATTTTGAGGTTATGTAAACAATTGAACTAAATTAGACTCCAGTGCATTATTATGTGTATAAACACTTGCTGTACCTACTTTCATTACGTTTGGATGGTTAAATCGTGAGAAAAGTCTATTTAAAAGTCTCAACTTCGCTTGGTCGCCATGTTCGTTTCCTACTTTACAAGTTTATGAAATATACATAGGTAAACTTGTATCAGTACCCTTTATCACCGTACTAAATTGCAGGGTGATATCTGTAATAGTTTCGGAGATATAGAATGCCAGTGAAATATATCGCACAGCCGCCATTTTGAAGTTATGTAAACAATTGAACTAAATTAGACTCCAGTGCATTACAATGTGTATAAACATTTGCTGTACGAAGTTTCATTACGTGTGGATAGTTAAATCGCGAGAAAAGTCTATTTAAAAGTCTCAACTTCGCTTGACCGCCATGTTGGTTTTGTATTCACGAGGTTTATGAAAGTCTCATAGGTGAACTTCTAGTAGTACCCTTTATCACCGTACACAATTTCAAGGTGATATCGGTAATAGTTTCGGAGATATTGAATGCTAGTGAAATATTTCGCACAGCCGCCATTCTGCATTGGTGACACGTAACAAAATTTGAAGGGCACGGTCGAGGTCGCCGGGAATAATGCTATGACCTTACCGATTTTCATTGAAATCGCTCCAGCCGTTTAGATTTTATTAGGGGGGGACACACACACGAATCACACACACACACACACACACACGGACAAAAGGTGATCTCATAAGCCTATTTTTTCAAAATTGAAAATAGGCTAAAAATAAAGCACACTTAAAATTACTGAAAGAAAAAACAAAACAGATCATAATTCTGATAACCACATTAAACTTCTGGAAGGAGGTGTGATGGTGTACTGGTCGAGCTGCTTGCATCTCACCAAGGTGGACCGGTTCGATTCGCGGTCTATGCATGCAAGATCTTTCAAGTGAAATATCACATCCTGTGGTTCGATTTCCACATTAAAATGTAGGTTCTGTGGCTCTTGGGATTAACGGTCATATAAAACTAAATGCTCCTTTCGACTTCTGGTATTAAAGGAAGGTTCTGAAATTCCAATAATGTAGTTTACTTACCTCACACGGCGACCTTGACTGGTGGTTTTGAACGCAGTCTTCGAACGTGCTTCCAGCTCTTGATTTTTTTTTGTGTAAAATCTCCACCTTTGCTTTGAGGTCTTTGTTTTCTCTTTCCAAACCCTAGAAAGAAAACGATCAAGTAATTTCAATGAATTAAGTGGCAATTTTGCTAGGATCTTGAGCTATTGTATGATATAGGGCAATCGCCCTGGGCCTCGCACCTGCAAATACAGTTTCACAAAAATAACATATAAATTACAAATATAAAATATTTGTTGTGCAATTGTTGTCATACAATTTAATAACGAATTGTGGAAGAGGACTTGAGTTGGCGATCACTAATAACAGGCTGTGAGTCAACGCCAAGCATGACAGCCACGACCCCGGGCAATCATTATGATAATGGCTCACATTGGCAAGAAATCTGAACATTAACCCAAGAGCAATCCTCACATCATTTGCAAGTCGCAGCTTAAACTTGATTTTATGTAATGCTGTAAAAATCAACACCAAGAACTGTAACATATCTTAAGGGGCTTCGGTAGCACGCTGAGCTTCTATGCCCAAGATCACGGGTTCAGACCCGGCCGAAGTAGTCGGATTTCTTAAGAGCGTTAAAAATCCCTTCCTTCGGAGGGGAAGTAAAGCCGGCGGCCCCATGTCATAGATTTATGGCATGTTAAAGAACCTTCCACTAATTACTCCCGTAAGAAGCTAAATTATTGGTTAAACATTTGATTGATGCTCGTAGGTTCCAACATTCGTCGCCAGGAGCCGACTGTGGTGGCATCTGGTAACCAAGTTCTGCACTAGTAGTTGCTGATGGTGGCAAAAGTAGGAACTACTTGAAAAAATTCAATGTCTGCAGTCCTTACTTGAATACAGACCAATACAGTCATCACAATTCACACCCAGGGCTACATGACCGCGTTGTCGCAGTCTCTAATCTGAGGAACCAACCAATCTATTCTTCGCATAGATCCAGACCTTAAAGAAACTGACATGTTTGGAAAGCCGACTCGAAATTGTCAAAGCTGTCAGGTGAAAGGTAATATTATATTGACTTACTGGAGGTTGCCTGGTTCTATCTTATCCATGTAGTTTAGCCTCCTTAACCCTCAGACACTCGTGCTAGTAATAGATACAGTAGCCCAAACAGTTATTCAAACTGATGAACTCGCACACATTATTTTTGGTGTTCAGTTTCAATAATATGATAAATAGTAGTATATAGAAGTATTCTGAGCTAAATCTGAGGATTTATGTAGCTTTCATTTTCATATGGAGAGAAAATACAAACCGAAGAAGAAAATTCAATTTTATCGTACATCTTTGGTAAAACTGCAACAGAAATAAAACTAAATGAACTAGAACTGTTAAAACTATTTTTATGTAAACCTAGATACTTACGTAAGTGCATATTTGGATTGGAATTAAACAAAAATAATACTAGGTTAGATAATTTCCTTAGAAAATCAGCACAATTTCAGTATTTTCATTTTTATTTTTTCTTGAATTTTGGAATTTTATTCTTGCCCTTATGGCTACAATCTATAGCCTAGGAAATCCATAAGCACGCTCATACACATTTGTCACCCAAGCATTCAATGCAAATGGACACAATTATCCAAGAAGATTTTTATTGCACTTAGTGCATCTGTGCCTTGTTGATTTATCCCTTCCTCGTTCACACAAGCAGCAACAGCCTCCTACACTCAACCCATCACTACTTTCATCTAAACACTGACTGATTGTAAAGTCATCTCCATGGCCACTTTTCCTTTGCATGCTCAATTCTGAAACAGCGATGCTCGTGCAGGCTACTATTGTAGCCCAGACGACTGGTGTTAGTTTGGTGCAAACATACAGCATCAACAGGCAGCTACAGAGATTCTCAGTATTCCTAGCAAAGAATAGACTCTGCGCTACAACAAAATAAATCACTGGGCTCCATCTTGAGGCCGCGCGAGTATCAGACGGTTAATTGAAGGTACATTTTTCTCAGGTACCTACTTCTCCGGTGACAAGTTTTAAGATGGATTTATCCTTCATGCCCGTTGCTCACGGTAAAATTTTCCTTCAAATTTATTGTGTCTGTTGCTCACGGTCAAATTCAAGTTTTATAAAACCTTTGATAAAACTTTCCATAAAATAGGACATGTTCTATTCCGTAAAATTAATTTTACGAAACGAACCAATCAGGGAAGCTGACATGAAGATGATGCTGGCGCCACGTGGTGAGAAGATTGTGAAGCTCGCTTGTAAACAAACTCTTCGAAAATAAAACATGGAGGACGGTTGTCGTTTGGGGGTAAAATTTACAGTCGATTCGCATTATTAACGCAAAACGGTCATGAAACTTGCTTTAAGTACATTTAAAAATATGCGTGGTACTGAATGAATTCATTCCAATCAATATTTATGATATAATTGTAATAATTGGATATTTAACCATACGCGCTTATAAGAAGCACAACAAATTGCTTTATAGTCAGTTGGAAAAGTGTGCTAGTGGTATCGCGCTCGCTTGCTGATTTGAAGATCCCGGATTCAAGGCTATCCAGGGTCGGGGATTTTTACTTCCTTTTAATTATTTTATAATTTCCTCCGTACGTCGTACAGCAATATTGCAACTTTGTTTTGTGTTTTCTCCCATTTAAAATTCTTATTTTCCCTAAATACTGTAACCATGGACGGATACCATTCGTGACAACTATTAGAATTTAAATAGTTAAATATTTATCCCAGAATAATAATAATAATAATAATATGGTCGCCTCCATAGAGTAGCGGTCAGCATGGTTAGCTGCCGCCCCGGAGGTCCTGGGTTCGATTCCCGGCTCTGCCACGAAATTTGAAAAGTGGTACGAGGACTGGAACGGGGTCTACTCAGCCTTGAGTGGCCCAAATGAGTAGAGGGGGTTCGATTCCCCCTCAGCCATCCTCGAAGTGTTTTTCCGTGGTTTCCCACTTCGTCTTCGGGAACTGCCGGGTTGGTACTGAGACAGTATTTTGCTATATACTTGAACCCTGATACGACAGCGAGACGTATTTTGAAATTATTGCTTGGTATTAGTTTGACTGCAGGCTTGGGAAGCAGCACGCTTGTTATTCACTTAGGAGATGGATAGGCAATCCCGCCACGCTCTTGATCACGTGGACAGGTCATGCTCACTAACTTACTCCTGCAACTATCTGATGCATATATGAAATGATAATCGACTGGGTTCGATTGTCTACCTCGATACAAGAAGAGATGCATCATGGGTAGACTGCCAGCTGGGGCGTCTATGAGCAGTTTTGAAACGACAGACACTTGAGTTCAGTGACACATGCAGTGAACATGCTATCGCTTTAGTAAGGAAGTTCCGTTTATCACGCAGTAATACGAGTGTTCTCTACTCGCGGCGCGGATCGAACGGGTGGATTGCTTCATAGCAATATGAGGTTGTCCGTATTTCTGGCGTGTTTGACATAACCCAGAGATTAGATATACCCGAGTGAGCTTGGTTATTGCATAGACTTGTCAGTACAAACTCCACGATGAGGAAATCTACTACATATATGATTGAAATGCAGGAAAGCATTAGTATTATCAGGAACAATACGACTGGATTTTATTGTGAGAACCTAGCTGCTGTAGCAATGATGGACTAAGCAGATCGTGCAGGAGTGTAATGCAGTGGCAGGATTGATCATTTGGAGTGACAACCTTATTAATACTACAATGAAGAAAAAGAAACGATGGGGAACGTTCGTTTTGATCCAGTGGTTTTGAAGTACATGAGAATGAAGAAACAACTCCAAATGAACGAAACTACTTTACTGATAACGTCGAGGGAGCCTTGTACAAGTAATATGTAGGAACTCCGTTTCGTAGACAGTGGTTTTCGAGTTAGGAGGAAGTTGGTTCGACGTCTTACAACTCCAGCCATGGACTACTCAGGGATGAAGGTTCGGTTCCTGAAAGGAATCTATATTCCTTTACTTTCTTCAATCTCAACCAGAACATCGTCCAAGGTAGCTGGAAACTTTTCTTTCTTGTAGACAGTAGACTTTGTCACTTTTAGTTCGATACTTTTCACCAATATTTTATTAAATAGTATGAAATTCATTCGAAGACTAGATTTGGTTCCTTTTATCATTTCTGTCGGAGAGTGTAATTTATTGTGTAGTTAACAGTACATATAATGCTATTTAGAGCATTAATTTTGTTGTTTATTTTTGAAAATTTTGGAAATAAAACCAAGCATTGAATTTTGTTGGGAAGATATCTGCAGCATAATTGGGACCAAGACGACGACATCTTTGTATAAGAATAGCAATTAGGAAGAAGATGGCCACAGACTCGTGCTCTTGAACTATTCAAAAAAAATATTTCAGTGATACTATTCATTTGGACTTGTGACATTCTAGTAGAAATTCTTTCTTATAGAAATGATAGTGTACTTTCATCACTTTTTTCCATGGTTATGGAATTATGGAAATCGTCCAGCGAAAACAATTGTGAATTGATTGCCAAGGCATTTGTAGCCTACTTTCATATTTCTTTTTGATTAAAGATTTTTCTCTAACAAACTTTTATTTCGTTCAGTCTTTAGCTTGTGTTATTTTAACTCGTTTTTGGTAGACTCTTGGCTAGAACATCGTTTGATTTAATGGTTTGCGTGTATCTATTGATATGATAATAGACTCCTTTCCATGGTGTAAGTCTCACGTGTTTTCTTCTGAGTAGTTGAGCCATTTTTCGAGTTTGGATAGGCGAAACTGAAACGACTATTTTGATAGTGTCTATCTACCATTTTTTTTCATATATAAGTTATTATGGAAATAATTATATATATACATATATATTGGAATTGTGAACTAAATTTAACAGTTCAAACTAGTATAACAGAATTTGTCGTGGACTTAAATGACGATAATTTATGGAAATAGATAATACAATTTATCTAATAAATTGTTGCATCTTGTTTAATGAAGTTAGAAAAGAGGTACTCTGTGACACTTCTATATTCGTCTACGATAAGGCATGACATTTTCAGAGCAATTTTTGAAAGGTTTTGAGTTTAATTACGTTTGGGAAAAATTCATGACAGCTTTGGAAAGCTGAATTGATGTATTGCAATTTTATGCATACAAGTTTTTGTGTTAATGAAGCGAATATTTGACATCATTGGATGGTCAATCTTAATATTGTATAATGTACTCGTAGTCTTTTGTGAAGACATTAACGAAGTCATTTCGTTTTGTAAGAGTGAAATTAGCTTTTGAGCTATCACTAATTTGGATAGGAAGTTGTAGTAAACGTGAAATGGAATCACGAATGTTTCTCTTGCCTGTTTTATTCAAGTAACCCTAAGTTTTATTCTTGCCTATTAAGATTTGCCGGAGATGAATTGCTTATATCATGACACACATATTTAAGTGACACAGCCACTTCTCGAATAACTTTAATTAATTCATGCAATATAATACATTTGATATTTCAGTAATTTTAGCAAAAATATACTGCATTCATTGAAGCATCTAGATAGTTAATAAACTATTTTCATAACTAGTAAAACTATTCGATTATCTTAATTGATTGTTGAATGCAACAAATTAAGAGAATGATAACCTTGAAACATACTTGTAAAATTAAATGGAAATGGGCAGCGATTATAACAAAATCCTAACTAAGGATATAACTTGTATATAAAATGAAAGATATGTATAAATCTTTAATAAGGGTATAGCATCAGTGCATAATTTAATATTGTATTTTTCTTGTAATTTATTCTGTGGATGAGATATTTAAACACTGCGATTTAGAGCAGTAAGATGGGGCCTTATTATAGGCGTTTATTTAAAACTATTTTTCATCATTTGATCTAAAGAAGCTTTTCTTTATTTTTGTGTCTAGTTGACGGACATACACCATTTGCCAGTTAATAAACTGAATTTAATTTTAAAAGAATCTTAGAACGACTGGTGTTTTCTATTAGAAAAGGGGAATGCGTTAGGAGGACCAGTGGGTGGTTTTTCTTTGAGTTTGCTTAAACTTAACGCCCGAGATATTTTCGTTTTATTTTAGAGTCTCTTGTTCGAGTTCTTTTAGAGCTTCGTTTCATCGTAATTTTATACACCACTGGAATCTTCGTACCGCATTCTTTAAAATCGACGTATCCTGATCCCTGGTTGATCCTAGTTGGTAGGTTTTTCAGAGGTCATTTCAGCCGGGAACTTCTAGAATCTACGATCCAGCTTTTCCATCGGATTTCAACAGGTAAGACCACGTGGATTACGGGTACAGTACCTTCTTCAAGGCCATGGCCGCCTCCTTCCCTCTTCCTTGCCTATCCATCCTCACCATCCCTTACCTTCCCTCTTGAGGCCCCTGTTCGCTTTGCAGGTGAGGCCGCCTGGGCGAGGTGCCAATCCCACCTCACGTTGTATCCCTTCCGATTCGATGTTCCCAGCTCTAGGACACTGCCCGTAGAGGCGGTAGTGGTGAGTTCCCTCGCTGAGTCCGTGGGTTCCACCAACCTGGAGGGTAAACGACTAAAAAATAATAATAATATTATGACAAGCAATCCGATTGGTTATTGTACTCAAACTTTCATGAAAACTGCCAGAAAAAATGGCACCTGTTCAATTTCGTGAGTTGTATGGAAGCTATTATGGAAGGCAGAACCTAGCATGGCAGGTACATATCACACGGTGCTAGACGCATCTATACCAGCATGTACACCAGTACTGGTAGAAGCTTTCATACTATCTAGTGTCGTGTGATACGGGCTCCCATGCGGTTAGTGTTTTACTGGACGAGTACCAGAAATATCAGTGTTTGTATGAGGTTAAAACGCCAATATACCACAATAGAAATGCAAGAAGGGAGGCAGAAATCTCAATCGCCGAATATGTTTCACAAATTCGACCTAACACAAGCCAGGCTGATGTGAAGGCGAAGATAAACGGGTTTCGAACTCGCTTGCAGTCTCATTTCAGGAGAAATGCCTTGCCTCATGTTAAGTGTCCTGTCAAATAATTTTGGGACCAACGAGATCTAGGAGTTTTTTAAAACTGCTTTCCTCAATTCTTAGAAAATTCCTATATGAATTCTGATTTCTAACCTCTACTCATTTTCGACCAAGGAGAGTATTCCTCTACTCTTCTCTTATTTTTATCCATTCCCGTGTCCAGGACTTCCTAACATTTCTTTTCTTCCTTTTTACCCCTGTACGACATAATTGTAGCTAAAGCAGCAATTTTTGCTTTGTTTGTTGGAGCTATACTCTCAAACCAATGTGTGTTGAACAGCTGATTCTTGGTTCAGAAGTTTATCGGTAGATGGCGATCCTGATACATCCACGGATTTTATAAAATAATTTTACAGTGAACAACACAGCTTGCTTTCGTCAAATTTTTATAAAATTAGTTGTAAAATAAATTTTAAGAAACATTTTACCGTGAGCAACGGGCATTAGTTTGAAATATGTGCATTCACTCGGAGACACATTTTAAACAATTTGCCTTTCCTAAGTACTCATGATAAATGGAATTCTTAAAAATAATAGTGTTTCACGGGTTTGCATTCCGGAGTTATTTCAGAAGGCTTTGACTTTACTCGTGCAGTGGCTTGAGTGACACGTGCAGCAAAATCCATTCAGTGGTTCTCGCGGTTACCCGTAACATCCAAGAATTGGGGACTTTGTTTTATACTAAGTAGAGATGTGCCCGCCCTTGCAGAACTTTGTACATGCAGTAGATCTGGCATCAGCACGCCCCATTTAATGCGTACTGTCTTTTAAGGTAGAGACGCACTATAGGCAGGAAATAGCACGGGTCTCTGGTGAGCAAGAGTTGACCTCTTTTTGATTTCTTCAGCCATAGGACACGAATGTACAATTTTCGGCACTTGGTGAGAAATTGCAGCACATCCGCGTCTGGAATTTTCTGACATCTTGAGCTGTTAACTTCTTTAAGTGCAAAAAGTGCAGCGCCGTCTGCAAGCAAAATAGAAGGCTGAGCGGGAGGACTCTACCGAGCGTTCGGGGGCTAAGAAGTCACGCATTATGAGACTTTTCAAGATTTCCCGTATTTTTCCCGGGTCACCAAAGTTCCCGTATAATTCCCGTATCGCTCGACACCCTGGATGGGTGTTGTTTTCACCACGTTGTCGTAATCCTTAAGTGTAAATCCCCACCACCCCTCGGCAGAGCCCGCAGTAAAAGTGACTTGGATGAAGCAAGCCTCAAGTGGTTAACGCAACAATGGAGCTATACTGGTAGTTATCTCTCTTTGATGTTCTAGTCTGTAAGAGGCTAACATGCCAGGAAGCAGTTCACATATTCACTGCTTGTCATCGGAGTACAAAAGTTTCCAGCACATGTTGCTATTATTCCATGATTACTTTTCAGATTTCCTTTAATCTATGATAAAATGTGTATATGTTTACCATTTTGGTTTGGTAAATATTTATGTTATATCTGCTTCTTTTCAATACTAAACATGTTTCAATATACAATGATATCTTCTTCAGCATTCCAATTAATAGAGTTTAATATTAATAAAATAAAATATCCTTACAAATAATTTGGATTAAAATTAAAGGTCCATAATTTTTTGAAACATTACTAATTGTTATTTCTAAACTGGAGTTGCGATGGATCTTGCAAATACTGGAACTACTAACATCGAAATCTGCCAAAGTCATAACCTCACTCTCGCTACATTTGTTCAAATAGCTTATACCGGTACCCCACAAAGACCCAACACTTCACATTTATGTAGGAATGATCCCTGTTTTACAAGTTTCACTCAAACCAATGCTACCTTTATTGTGCTAAGCAAGTTACACTAGCATTGGAGTTGAAGAAAATTAATGGTTTTGTTCTGATGTATCTTGAGAATTAACTGTTCTCGCAGTTATTACAATGTAAGGCATCGACTTGTCATTTTATATGTACTAAGAAATGCACATGTGGGCTGAATCATTTAGATGTGACTGGTAAATTATTGAGAGCTCTACATATTGAAATCATTGCTTTCTGATAACAGTATAGGGTCCAGATGAGTTGGTTATACTTTTATGGCAATTATGAGTATGCAAATTGCCATAAGTAAAGCTCTGAATAATTCAGCATAAGAAATAGTACAGCTTCCCTTGTTCTTATGTTATTCCAGAAACCAAATGGGTCTTCACCCAACTCTTCTGTCTGTCTTTTGATCCTTTTGTAAATCATTCTAGTCATGGTCATTGAGCATTCTAGCATACCTGCCAACCTTCGGAAGTCAAAAATTGGAAGATTTTTTAAAATTATAGATTTCATCATGCACAGTATACAGTGGCGTGGGCAAAAGAGGGTACACAAAAGACCTGCATGTCTTTATTGGCAAAGTATGAATTCAGCATAAAATTCACAAAAATGTAAACAATCATCAATCATCGAGTAATATGTATGGCAAATATTTAAACGTAAGAGAACACAATTGTGTGCTTAAAGAAAATTCATACAATCATTCTGATGGATTACACTTCGCATTAGCTACCAC
Organism: Meconema thalassinum; assembly: GCA_946902985.2. Classification (NCBI taxonomy): domain Eukaryota; kingdom Metazoa; phylum Arthropoda; class Insecta; order Orthoptera; family Tettigoniidae; genus Meconema; species Meconema thalassinum. The sequence goes on along the minus strand of OX336392.1, from coordinate 1,948,618 downwards.
ATATTCAAGTTTTGTCAAACTAAAGTTAATTAGGCTACCATGGACAACTTCTAATTATGATTAGGTGATGTATATACATGTGGATGGTAATCTTGAGACTGCTTACTGATTTAATGCAGACCATGTAGCCGACTTTGCTCTCTTCAAAAATGCCCTGTCATACTGCTGCTCGTAGCAATTTCCACTTAGGCTTGATTTAACCACTAACAGTTTGTTGAGGTTTTCGTCAGAGATGATCGGAATTGTGTACTTGTCTTCTTCACCTGGCTAAACAATCTCTCACATTCAACGTTGCTGTGTGGGATTGTTAATATTGACAGCATTACTCTAGCTAGTCTGTCATATTTCAGACACCCATCTTCACCTCGTATATCCCCTATTGCAGACCAAGAACAATCTGCTCTTTTTCCTTCCACAATAGAAGATGGCAAATCATCCATTTGGAGAGCACAAAACTGGCATTGTAATGCATGCATTGCTTGGTGCTCATCTTCACCGTCTTTTTTGGCAACATAATTGGAAACTTAGAGATATAATACTCCACGGCACAAAAGGAAGCAGTAGACCAAGACCTTATCTGTGCCACTTGAGCTTTAACAGAAAACTCACTGTCCAAATTAAATGTATGAATAATATAATCAGAAGCTGCAGTGAAGTAGTTCCTACAATAAGTAAAACCTGAATTTCCCGCCGAATCAATACTTTACTTATAGAAAACTCTATGGGTACATGTTTCGGAGACCCTCGGTCTCCTTCCTCAGCCCTCTTTTAGTACTACCAACATCGTATAACACATTCGAAATGCCCTAAAAACAACATAAAACACACATTTAAATTACAAAGCCACAACATATTAAAAACTATGAGCTTAAAATACACTAATTAAAATTCAACAACAACCATAAATAAAGCATGACCTTGTCAATATCACATATGTCCGGTAATGTCTTTGTGCCGTTTTAATTATCCATAAGAATGTTTTTTTCCATAACTATCGAAACACGTACTAACAAAGGCGTTATCTGATGTTTCTGTTCTTCAGAATATTTGGAACTACTCAGCATTCCATGACGAATAAGACGAGGCGTCAACTTGTTAATGTTCCTTGACCAAAACAATAGTAATGAATATTTATAATCGATGCCGCCGACCGTCAGCTAACCATCATCTAAGAAGCCCTGAATTGACCGTCTTCAATTCCCTACTAGCTATCTAATTGGACTGTTATTCATAAACAACAGTCGCTTCACTACAGCATGATGTTAAGTATTCTAGATAGGGAACACCATAATATTTGATGTTCTACCTCAAACAACAAGTGTCCATCGACAATAGGCAAATTCTAGATGTTTTCAATTCAAAAAGCCCTACGTACGCAAGTATCTCCATAGATTGATTACATTTATTTTAGAGTTTGAAGACACTGAACAAAATAAATGGTTGTGCATAAACAATATTTTAATGTGTCCAAAGACACAAACTAAACAAGAACTGAATGACTGAAAATGCGAGGAGCATTACATGCTTTATTTATGGTTGTTGTTGAATTTTAATTAGTGTATGTTAAGCTCGTAGTTTTTAATATGTTGTGGCTTTGTAATTTATGATGTGTGTTTTATGTTGTTTTTAGAGGATTTCGAATTTGTTATACGATGTTTGTAGTACTAAAAGAGGGCTGAGGAAGGAGACAGAGGGTCTCCGAAACATGTACCCATAGAGTTTTCTATAAGTAAAGTATTGATTCGGCGGGAAATTCAGGTTTTACTTATTGTAAACACGGTCAATACGGAACCTGAAATGAGTGCTGTACCTAAGAAGTAGTTCCTGACGTGCAAATAAAAGACCTTCTCCTCAGGAGCCAGATTTTCTACACAACTAGATGTTGGTGAACCAATTACCAGCTTTCTGATTCTCTCTTGTGTGATAAGACTACTTCTAAAATTGTGCAATATTTCTTGATGGCACTGGATTAACAAACCTACAGAGAATTTCTGTCAGCAAGTCAATCAGTATGGATCGTAGGACATGGATGGATGTGAGGTGCTTGCGATTGAAGAACTTTGTTATATTTTTCAAATGTAGGGATGGTAAATGCCAGAAACAAGCAAAATGCCTCATTTAACTTAGATGACAGAAAAAGAAATAGTCTCTCCTGTCTTGAAATACCAACAGTTTGACTTGGTACCATCACTTTTTTCCTTACAGACGGAGAAGAACTGCTCTCCAACTTCCTTTTGCCAATGATAACACGTGCTTGATCTTGTACTCTGTTGTTCACACTAACACCAAATTCCACTTCTGCAGGCTTATCTTCATGTGCCTTTACTTTGGGAATTTGGAAATACTTGAGAGATGTTTTTGTGCCAGTGGATTGGTTCACCTCATCCTTAAAGAAAACTCAGCAGTGACTTTCACTGTGAAATCAGTCTTTCTAAGCGTTTACCCAAGGACAACCAATGCGTGCACACATGCTTCAGTATTTTCCTAACATCAGTTTGGTAAAGAGCTAGATATAATTTCAGATGATCTTTCCTCTTGCAGCTTTTGTTTAAATAATAATAAATATTGTGAGGTTTGAAGCCATTTTTCAGTGTTGCCTAAGTAAACAAAAGTTTGGTGCTTTTAAGTCTGTCAACACGAATGTATCCAAATAGAGCTGGGTTATGCCCTGATCCTGAAATAAATTACATAAGATTAATAAATACACTAGGATGACCAGTTTCGATCGTCAAGCGATCATCATCAGATCCATTACACTTAGGCTATAACATCTATGTTTGAGAATACATGTGCAAAATATATACAACATGTACAATTATTTAGTTGCAGTGTGGTAATGCAACAGTCGGTGTATGTTAAATATGGTATATCTAATGTTAGGTAAACTAAAATAGTGATGAAAATCCGGAATTTGTCTGTTAGGGGTGATTATATAGTTTTACAAAATCAAATATGGTTACACTGAAATAATGCAAGCTTATACTTATCGAGATGTCTCTTTAACTGGAACTTGAAGCAGTTGCGTGTTGCCATAGACACCAGTTGTAGTCGACTAACCCCGAGTGTTCGCTGGGTGGAACTGGTTTTCCCCTTCCTCCCCCTTTAGTTGCTATGTTCTTCCAGAGGTCAGTGCCATGAATATTTGTGTGGCTTTGCCAAATCTAGATAAAAGTGTATGCTATTGAATGCAGGAGTCTGCAACTACTAAAGACCGTGGAATTATCTTCGCCACGCATGGGCTAAAAAGCCATTTCTCACTAAGCGGTACACGGTCTATTGAAGACGTCCCGGCACCTTTAATACTGCCGCGCATATCGGCCTAGGTTTATTGCAGAAAAATGTACATAGTACACCTGATCCAAATAACATTTACCTATAAACACCGCTATTTGCCCCCCCCCTTTTTTTATCTAGCTTGGCTGTATCGCTAAGTTGTGTCTTGTTTTAGACAGGGTGTGTTTTTTAGTAGAGCGAAAAGGGGTGAACTCTCCATAAAAGTGTGTTCATTTAGATTGTTGGGATTGTTTTGTTTGGCTAGGTGAATCTCGATTGCTTCTTTTATGTCGAGAGCTCTGCCTTTCGATTCGTGATGAATTATTTTTAGATCAGTCTCGATTTTAGTGAAGCTGTGCCCCGTGTCACACATATGTTCGCATACGGCTGAATGTGTTCCGTATCTTATCGCATTCCTATGTTCATTATAACGTGTATCTACTCGTCTTCCGCTCTGTCCAATGTAATTAGCTTGACAACCAATGTCTTGGCATGTAATAGAATATACCCCTGACTTTGAATACGGGTCTTGTTTATTTAGATTGCTATTTTGCAGGTGCCTCCCGGTCGTATTATTCGTTGTGAATGCTATTTTTATGCCTTGCTTTTTGAATAGATTAGTGATTTTATATGTGTTCTCATTCACATAGTTGAAGCGCGCGAAATTTTTCTCATTAATGTCCGGTTTTGGAATCATTTTATCTTTATTTTTATGTTTGGCTACAATTTGGTCTATTTTGCTTGGCGGGAAATTGTTTTCCTTTGCTATTTGTTTAATGGTTCCTATTTCCTTATTATAATTGTCTGTTGACATGGGTATGTTTAAAGCTCTGTGCACCATTGAATTGAACCCCGCTAATTTATGCGTACTGGGGTGATTAGACTGATAGTCTATTGCGTGCGAGGTTTGTGTAGCTTTTCGGAATATGGAGTATGCAAGCTCGTTGTCCTTACGTTCAATAGTTATGTCGAGATAATTTATTTTTCGATCTGTTTCGGCTTCCTTGGTGAATTTGATTGAGTGCTGTAGGCTATTAATGGATTGGAGAATTGTTTCTTCGCTTGTTAATTCAGTATCGCAGGGTGTCGAGCGATGGCCTTTTTTCAAATTCCCGTATAATTCCCGTATTTCCCGTACGAAAATCCACCAAATTCCCGTATATTTTAGAACCCTCTAAGACTAGAGTTCGCATACCGAATGGCTGAAAAATGAATCTTAAAGCGCGAATCAAGATTTTCTGGCGTGAGTGTACCTGCATTTTTGGAGACACTTCCGCAGCTCACGGGTGATGGCGATATTTAGGCCTAACCCGTAGCGTGAGCAAAGCGCGCGTCTGCGCGCGCGAGTGAACTCTCTCGCAGGTGGGATGGGATGCTACGAACACAAATAAAATACCGTTTACCTGAGGAGAGCTGATATAAATGACTGTTTTACTGGGGAGTAGTGATGTGCGCGAGTGACGCTTCGACTCGCGAGAATCGAGTCTAGCAGTTCCGAGTCTGAACGAGTAACCCGTGCGAAGGACTCGAGTCTCCACGGTGACGTCACGATCCGTACTTACGATATAGGACAGAATGCGGCCGAATTCCCAACACTCGCTAAACTTGCAAACGACTTTTCTACTAGTGATTTACAAGAGAAATCGTTTGCAAAATGCACACTATGCTTCATATTATAACGACTAGGAAATGATAAAGAAAGAAATGTAATTTAAAAAATCAAGTTTAAAAAAACTCCTCGCCGGGAATCGAACCCTAGCACGCTGCGTGAAAGTTAGCACCGTTAACCACTCAACCAGAGATATCGATAAGACTACTGGCGTTATCAACAGCGATATATACTACTGCTTAGCAAATTATCACGTTGAAGGAAATTTCTCTTTACTGTATTGCGTTCTTTCTTTCTGTCATCAGTCCACTTCTTGCCGGTTTCCAATTTTGAGTATTCTATTGTATCACTGTGCATTGATGGGAAACGAATAGAATACTTGGCCAAGGCGTACCGACATTACTATATATCGTGTAGTTTCCATATAAGGCTGACAGCGTCCTCGGCCTCGATTCCGGACTCGAGTATCTCGAGTTTTACGGTTCCAGACTCGATTCTTCGCGAGTCCACTCGCAGCCCATCACTACTGAGAAGGGTTGAGAGAGTAGAGAATAGGAGTGTCACATCTTCATATATATTATTTCAGTAGTATGCATCCCTCCTGCGGCGCTCACAAGCGGCCGATCGTGACAAATGAGCATTCAAATGAAAGAGAATAGACATTAGCAGTGACTTATTGCACTATAATTTCATAAATATCTATAATTTCTTTAAAAAAGGGCTTTAAAAAAATTGTACCAAGTGTGCGATTTGCAATCACCGTTGATGTAGGATAATACGCTCCATACTTGCTGTCCACGGGCCACATGTTTCATGTCATATTAACATTCTGAGGTCTTTCCTTTATCCTGAAATGTTAATAGTGTTCTATAATCATTTGGTAGAAATAAAAACATAACCTTTCTCCTTAAGTGTCTCATTATAAACCTATTGGAGAAAGTGTGGTTTATGAATATGCGAGATTTCTCGCACGGGTCCGCTAGTAATAAATATTTGCTGGAAGTGATTGAATTGTATGGTACCGTAACCTTATAGAGCTTCCACGAGTTAAAATGGCATCGAAGCTTATGCATAACGAACTTCCGGTCCGCGAATCTCCATTTGATTTTCATTGGCAGTGAAACGTTCATTCGTGATTATCTTCCTTATTATTTCGGATTGTGGTTTTGTTTTTAGGCGTTCAACTTACGAAATAAGAACTAGATGGTTGGCCTTTCATGAATATTCCAAAGACAAGTGTCTCCAAAAAGAGTAATTAGTAGAACTTCGCATCAGAGACGACCATAACAAACAGCTTGCCTACGAAGTGTGCGATTTGCACATTTCAAACGGCATTGGTCTAACATATCTTAGATTACAATAATTAAGTTGGTGCAAATTATATATGTTATATGTGAGAATATTATTATAATTTGCTATCCGGTTGTTATATTGGCATATTATGCATTAACGTGACCCGTTTAAATGCTAAATTGTGACGTAAGCTACGAGTTGTAGGCTATTCGCCGTACCGGTAGGCCTAATATTTACTAACAACGCATCGTTTCTTCTTTAATATTTATTTAATCATTATAATTATAATAGCCTCTCTATTAACACTTATTTAACCATTAATCAATTTATAATTCTATACATATTCCAGGTATTGCAAGAAAGCGATTTGATAGCACATGCGGCTCTACCTTAAAATCCAACCATGCCCAGTTTTCATTACCTATGGATGATATTACCGCAAGTTAATAAACCAAACAACTGGCAACATATTTTTTTTAATGCTCATTTACATCTTCACCCTAGTCTACGTAAAGTACCATACGGTAATCACTGAAAGGGAAGGGGGGTTATGACCCCAATTTCACAAACGAAGGACCACATTTTGCATGAATTATGGAACTCGAATCCTAATGAAGGTATGGATTGTCTGCATTTAGAAATATGTTAGTCAATAATTTAAAACAAGGTGCCAGAAAACTAAATACAAAAAGCTGCGTGCCTACTACGGTGTTAAGTTGCTCCGTGAAAAAATACACTTCGCCAAGATTATACGACGTGCATACAGTTAAATACAATCATCTAATTGGAGGAACACTTTCTTTGTCACGATCTTATAAGCAATTAAAACATAAACTGCTGCAATTTACGGGAAAATGTGCAACATCTAGAGACTACGAGTGTTGTATGTGGCACAACGTTAGCTGACATTTCGTATCATTAATACATAAGGAATGAACACTGCACACAGCTGAAGATCATATCATTCTTGGTGCATTTTACGTTCTCTTAACAACAATAAGTTGCTTAGTTACATGCAAGGAAAATTGTAGTACACATTTCCCATTGCTTCCATTACCTGACTACTAAACCAGAAGCTGGTAATGCATAACCATACGCCGGTGGTGCGTCCTATGGCAAATGAAAGATCGAAAGAAAATGTAAGCTCTATAGGAGCCCGGAACAAGGCGATACAATACTTCTATACTGCTGAAAATAGTCAAAATACCCTTTGTAATAATGAATAATAATTTTGGGGGTCATGTAGCAATAAATGTTACCCACCTACTATCCCTTTTAAGATCACGACTTTTATAGTAAAATTGGAGGTGTGTCCGCTATTACACGCGTAAATTATGCGACAAATACAGTATTGCCCACCCCGCGCATTCGGTACTGACAGCCTTCCTGTCACCTTGCCCCGCTCTACCTCTCCGCAACTCACGGTCACCACATAACAAGACCCTACGTCCAACCGCCACACGGCAAGAATTCTGAGCATGCTTCTCACCTACACCCTGTATTTCGAAGGAAACAACACGAAGGATATATCGGGAGCTTGGAACAGCTGAGCTGTGTTGCTAAGTTTTTAGAGTTGTTGTAAATCAACTGATTTGAATAATACACAGCGCTATATACTTCAGACATTATTTCTTTACAATTATACGTAATATATTAAAAAAAAACGGTCCTGAGTCAACGCCGAGGACATTCAAACAGAGAAATACGATACTTTTAGATGAATAAATGAATTACACACCGAAGCTATGATACCTTTATCATCGGTATTCAATTCAATAAATACGACAAAGAGGGCAAATACTCTACAGCTAATGAATATAAAAACACTCACCATGCAATGATTATCCTTTAACATGAAACAAGAGTCTGAGTGGAGGTCGTTCACAGCTAACTGCAGTAGTAGACAGATAACACCATGTACACTCACTTAATCGCGACTCTACGTTTAATATTAGCTTTCGTGATAATACAAAATTAAAGTTAAGGTAAAGACATATTTAACACTGAGCACTCACACAAGCCCCTCTGTGGCGATATTATTGCCATGGTTTTATATTTTCGAGTAGTAGGCTATTGAATGACGGACGGTATTTTGAACACTATGAAGGGAAACAATAGCCTGTGTTCTATTATCGATTGACGCAAGCGAACTGACACCAATAAATAAATAAATTATCCGCAGTCACTTGGCAAGGGTTTCTTTGACACCCTCCATTCCTTCACTGTCCCTATCATCATCACCACCATCATTGTCTTTGTCAGAGCTTGATGAATTGCCAAGGTTAATAATCATTTCATCCACCGCGATATCCAGACCACCTTCAGTATTTCTTTCTGTTCATGCTGTACGGGATGTGTCCAGTCCTCGGGTCGAACTTCGACGAAGTAAAAGTAACGAAACAATGACAATGAAAGGAAATCCGACACAGACAGTGGTTAACAAGCGACTGAAACAATGCCTGCCCGTACGAGAAGAATTCTGTCACTCGTGTGGTGTATTTTGTAGCCACATGTTGGTAACGGGTGTTTGTTAGTAAAATGTCGAGAGCTGTGAGATATTGTTTGTAGTTTTTGAAATGTATGCATGTGTAACGCATTTGCATTGAGTGTTTGCACGGACTTAAATAAGTCACTTTGACAAATACAAGATTGTTACTAGGAACTTCAGTTATACAAAGCACAAAATTAAATACTTTTGACAGTAGTTTTTTTCCTTCCTGGAGACCTTCCGTGGCTTTTCTTTCGACTGCCACCTTAGCCGTCACTTCGCACCTGTTTTGTTTCCCTGAAGACGGCGTAGAGTTTCATGCAGTATGGACTCTTGCTCACGGTTATCTTTTCTACTGCACCAGCTGCCATCACAGCGTCCTGAACAGTAGGCTATGCATTCCAATCAGACTTGCTTGTTTGAGATTGACGATCATGCACTCCTTGTTCAGGGAGAAACCTCTGTCTAGAGCTGCATTGTTGTGATACAAAATCAGTACCATTTTAACGAAGCTTGTGAGATCGTTTTTGGCAGGAACTGAGGGAGGTGCTGAAGCCACTAATTCAGACCACAGCACGTCGAACCGTGGCTATTTTCCGTCGAACTGCTTCAAACGTGCAGTAACGGAGAGCAGTCTCAGAAGTGCGGAGTAGCTGCTCTTGATGCGGTCAGCCATTGCGCCAGAAAGCAAATTCTTCTGATTACAAAGAATTTCCAGGGCAATGACGATCGTAACTTCTTCCAACTTAGGAGTATCAGCGACCCCTATAGTGTCTAGGCAGGAAATAGCACGGGTCTCTCGTGAGCAAGAGTTGACCACTCTTAGATTTTTTCAGCCATAGGATACGAATGTACAATTTCCGGCAGTTGGTGCGAAATTGCAGCATATCCGCGTCTGGAATTTTCTGAGATCTTGAGCTGTTAGCTTCTTTAAGGGCTGCTCTTGTCGAGAAACCCAGGTCTCCTCTGTGAATAACAATGCGGACTGATTCCTGTATGTGATTGTCAGCAACGAGCGCGGCGCGCGGAGAGGGTACGGCCGGCGGTCAGCCAGGCAAAGTATGCATTCGACGTTGGCTGGGTTCTCATCCCGCTCAGCGCTCTATCGGTGGCGCAAATTACGGGTGGCAGCGCGGTCGGCAGTCGAAATAGAAGATTGAGCGGGAGGACTCTACCGAGCGTTCGGGGGCTAAGAAGTCGGGCATTATGAGACTTTTCAAGATTTCCCGTATAATTCCCGTATTTTTCCCGGGTCACTAAAATTCCCGTATATCCCGTATTTCCCGTATCGCTCGACACCCTGGTATCGTAGATGCAAATTACATCATCTACGTATCTTTTCCATATTACTATTCCCTTTGTTGAAGTCTTTTCTAAAAACTCATTTTCTAGTGCATTAATGAAGATGTCAGCGATTAATCCGCTTAGTGGTGATCCCATCGCTAATCCTTCTGTTTGTGTGTACATTTTATTGTTGAATTGAAACGCGTTTTGGCCGAGGACGACCCTCAGTAGTCGCACGATCTCTTCAGTTTCTTTTTCCGAATTGTTGGATTTTAAGTTATTTTCGATAATGTTGATTGCATCATTAATAGGAATATTGGTGTACATGTTAGTTACATCGAAAGATACAATCCTCATGCTAGGTTTCATTTGTAGGGTGTTCAGTGCTGTTACTAATTCCCTTGTGTTCTTTACAGAGTTGTTTTTGCCGTTGGAAAGGCGGCGTTTTAAGATTTTTAGTAACTCTTTGCTGATTTTGTAATTAGGCGCATTCCTACAATTGACTATTGGTCTCATTGGGCACTCATTTTTGTGTATTTTTGGTTGTCCCCTTAATGACGGTATTTTCGGGTTCATGTTTATTAGTTTTGATTTTTCAGCTTTGGTCAATATGTATTCTGTTTCTTTTAATACACTTTTTATTTGTTTTTGGAATTTATTGGTGGGGTCTTTTGCTAATTCCTTGATTTCGTTGTTGTTTAGGAATTCGACAGTTTTTTCAATGTATTCTGTTTTGTTCAAAATTACTGTGGTATTTCCCTTATCTGCTTTTGTGATGATTAAGTCATGTTCTTTTATTTTTTGTTTCAATGACTTTATTTCTTTTAGTTGTTTGTTGTTTTGAGTGTAATTGTTTTCGCCCTCTCGTTTGAGGATTTCTTTGGCTTCGATGGTGGCAAGATTTTTGGTTAATTCCCTGTCTTCTGCTGGGAGCTTGTGACTGGCTATCTCGATATCTGTGATTAACTGTTTTATATTATGGTTTGTGTGTGCGTCTGTGCAGTTGTATTTCAAACCATTGTCTAGCATATCCATTTCAGTTTGAGAGAAGGTTACGTTCGTTCTGTTGTTTACCCTGGTGTGGAAATTGAATTCATTGTTAATCGTGTGTTGTTCACTAGGTTGATTATTCTGTGTTTCTCCTAGTTTTCTTAGTTTATATTCTAGCGATTCGTGTTTCCTTGTTGCTCTGATTGTGATGGTGTCATGTAGGTGCTCGGTAAAACTGTCCCATTAGGATGCGTGCCAGAAGTTACTTAGTTGCAATTGAATATCGTATAGTTGTTGGTCGATATTTTGCTTTCTTATGTATGCAAACGAAGCCAAAAAAATCCTGCAAAAATGCAAATAGGATGACGACTTATATAGATGGAATTCCAGCCGAGTCTGCCATTTTCGCTGTACAAGTACAGTATTGCCAATCCCACACTTACGGGACTACTTTGTATAAGCTCGGTACCATGAAACAAAATAGCGCCAAGTTTGAACCAGTTTGCAGTGGATTGTGCAAGCTGTTTTTGTCTAAACCAATAATTGTTAATTCATTAGGCCATACAAACACCCCTGGATTTTGTCACGCACAGTGGGGGTAGACACGCATCAATAATTTTCATCCAAACCCATGGTTTGTGCCTAGACCAATAACTTTTAGGCAGTGAGGCGCTGGTTTTTTCCCGATTAGTTCGAAACATGAAATTCTTGCGATCAGCGTTCATTACAGTGGTAAATACTGTTCTACATACAAAACAAACCTAACCTGGGGCTTATGCCCAGACCTCCTTGCTTGTAGTGCAGTCGGTAATTTTCGTCCAGACTCGTCTAAACAAGTAGCGACCAATGGTTTCGTCCAGTCGTCTAACCAAGAAGAGCTCGTTTATTTCTTTTTCTCACATAATTACAACATTACATGTGTCGTCTAATGTAGGCCTATTAGTATCGGATATGTTGGTAACTAATGACATCAATGTGATCGCTCACTGCGGCAGTTTCACATACCAAATATGCTGTCGAACATGGCTGCGGTTGTTAAATATACAATAAATAAAAACACATGTTTAAGTGATTTAGCACATATATCCGGTGCAGAAGTGATCAAGGTTAGTAGTTTCAATTGATAATGTCCCCCCCTCCCGCCAGAAGATGAAATAAGGTATGAAAATGATATATTATCAAAGTGAAAGCAAAAAGAAGAAAGAGTGATACATGGTACAGAATTAATCTGAAATTTCATACAGTATATGTCGTTTTATAAAAGGGCATAGCGGGTGGGTTACAGACAGCTAAGGAGAAAGCATCTATTAGGACATCACTTCCATAATTATTATTCATCATTACACAAGGTATTTAGGCTAATTTAAGTATTCTACTTCGTTCATCACTCCTGAAGTGTTACCTCTATTGCATGTCGTTTTGCCTTGAACATTTTTGGTTGAAGGCGGGCTATTATTTTATTTTAGAATATGCACTGAAAATTTGATGTAATCAGCGTAACCGCAGCCTTCGTAAAGAGGTTTACGCAGGCCAGCGCGTATCCCATTTTTGAACAGCTGACTGCGGTTGACTGTAGCGTTGGGGGTCTGCACCACTAGCGCTGGCCAACAGCGGGGCGCACTTGAACTCTGTCAGTGATAACACTATGTATTGTATTCGTCATGATAATGCTATTATTATGATCATGTAGAAATGAGTGGAAGTGTAGAGGACGTACCCATTCGCGACAACGCTGCCTTCAGTTCAATTCCCTCTCATATATTCCGCTCTCGCAATTTAAATATCCCAGCTCTCCACAGAAAATTGTTTTGTGTTGGTATCTTATAATTATAATTATCAAGATATTACTCCGTCGATAAAGCTTGCCTTTCAACGCCTGTACTTAACTCGTCAATTTCTCAGTGAATTCATTGAATTTTCTACAAGTGGCTTTTAATGTGCCGGTTGATGAGAGGTCAGGAGACTATTCTACCAACCATCTCGCGTTGTGCGGCTAGCATTTTTTGGCAGTTGGTCCAGGTTCAATTTCCAGCTCTGCCAAGAAATTTTAATTTTGGTCCGAGGGATGGAATAAGGCACACTCAGCCTCATGAGGCAAAACTGAGAAAAGGAGGGTTCGATTCCTATCTTAGCCATCTTGGAAGTGGTTTCCACGCTTCTACTCCTGGCAAATGCCGGGATGGTTCCTAAATTAAGGCCATGGCCACCTCGTTCCCAATCCTCATCTGAATAATAAATGCACACACTAATCCAGCCATCACAATAACACAGGTTATCAGACAAATTCCACATGCCCAAGTACACAGATCTACATGACCATGATGTCGCAAAGCCCCAAAATCAACCAACAACTGCTACTTTCTACCATTCCAAGATGAAATCTTCGAGTTGCCATTAGTCTTGCCCCTAAAATCCACGACTAGTTCGAATGGTTTTAGGCCTAAGCATTGGATCAACCATCTTCTTGCATCTCAATAGGGATTTGCCAACAGGCTTTCAACAGCTTGTCTCAATTCTGCCTTCATATACACACATCAAAAAAAGTTTTGCATCACCTCGGTTCCCAGATCTCCGGCATATAGACGTTGACTGTGTATATTGTATCCAAGATACAGTCCCTTTGACTGTTCATAGATGTCACTAAAACTGCTCAAAGATGTAAACAACCATGCATGAGCAGGGCCTATTAGACGGAGGGGGTACGACAGCCGATCAGTTCCAGTCATTCCACCAGGACGAAGGTACGCTGCTCATGTTGTCTGTAGTTCTACCATGCCTAGAAGGTCAATACCGCAGTTCGATCGCGTCCGCATTGTTACTTTGTGTCAAGAAGGGCTCTCAACAAGGGAAGTTTCCAGGCGTCTCAGAGTGAACCAAAGCGATGTTGTTCGGACATGGAGGAGGTACAGAGATACAGGAACTGTCGATGACAGGCCTCGCTCAGGCCGCCCAAGGGCTACTACTGTAGTGGATGACCGCTACTTACGGATTGCCGCTCGGAGGAACCCTGACAGCAATGCCACCATGTTGAATAATGCGTTTCGTTCAGCCACAGGACGTCGTGTTTCAACTCAAACTGTGCGCAATAGGCTGCATGATGCGCAACTTCACTCCCGACGTCCATGGCGAGGTCCAGCTTTGCAACCCCGAAACCATGCAGCGCGGTACAGATGGGCCCAACAACATGCTGAATGGACCCCACGGAATTGGCATCACGTTCTCTTCACCGATGAGTGTCGCATATGCCTTCAACCAGACAATCGTCGGAGACTTGTTTGGAGGCACCCTGGTCAGGCTGAACGTCTTAGACACACTGTCCAGCGAGTGCAGCAAGGTGGTGGTTCCCTGAGGTTTTGGGGTGGCATTATGTGGGGCCGACGTACGCCACTGGTGGTCATGGAAGGCTCCGAAACGGCTTTACGATACCTGAATGACATCCTCCGACCCATAGTGCAACCATATCGGCAGAATATTGGAGAGGCATTTGTCTTCATGGACGACAATTCTCGACCTCATCGTGCACATCTTGTGAATGCGTTCCTTCAAGATAACGACATCGCTCGACTACAGTGGCCAGCATGTTCGCCAGACATGAACCCTATCCAACATGCCTGGGATATGTTGAAAAGGGCTGTTTATGGACGTCTTGACCCACCAACCACTCTGAGAGATTTACGCCGAATTGTCGTTGAGGAGTGGGACAATTTGGACCAACAGTGTCTTGATGAACTTGTGGATAGTATGCCACGGCGAATACAGGCATGCATCAATGCAAGAGGACGTGCTACTGGGTATTAGAGGTAGTGGTGTGTACTGCAATCTGGACCACAAATGCTGAAAGTCTAGCTGTATGATGGTACAACATGCAATGTGTGGGTCTCATGAGCAATAAAACGAGCTGAAATGTTGTTTGTGTTGATCTCTATTCCCTTTGTATTTAACGGTTCCGGAACTCTTGGAACCGAGGTGATGCAAAACTTTTTTTGATGTGTGTATGTAGGCCTATTGGTAACTCCAGCTATCTGATATGACATCTAGCGGTAAAAATTAGAAACTTACCAAGTAGGGTACATTTGTAACGTGGTGACTGTTTGGACAAGGTTTCTTGTATTCGTAAGCAGATCGAGGTAATTTCTTCGTGTCTTTATACATAAGTAATAAGTTTTACTCGTTGATGGAGTGTAAAATGAGTAAAAGCAACGTATATTGCTCAGTTTACGGCTGTAAGTCGATGCATAAAAGAGGGCTGCGGATATAAGTTTTCATCACTTTCCAAAAGAAGTAAATAGCAATAGCCAAAAGGTCATCATCATCATCATCTTGTACAGTTTCCAGCCCCAGGCTGGGTCTGTTTGAAACATAAGCCTCGCCACTTATTTCTTTCTTCCCACCATCTCTCCGCTGTCACTCTGGTCCAGTCCTCGCCTCTCTTCTTGACACATTCCTCCACTCCTTTCAGCCATCGATCTCTTGGTCTTCCCCTTGGCCGTTTCTTCTGCATCTGCATCTCATGTATCCTCTTGGGAATCTTCTTCTCATCCATTCTCTTTAAGTGTCCATACCACCTCAGTCTTGATGTCTCAATCCTACCTTGCAAAGGCTCCTCTTTCACCATTTCCCTGACCTTTTCATTCCTCACCCTGTCTCTTCTTGTTACTCCGATCCTACTTCGCAGGAACTTCATTTCACCTGCCTGTATTCTGCTTATGTCTCTTTCCTTCATTGTCCACGTTTCTGAAGCATAGGTCAGTATCGGGATATAGTAGCTTCTGTATAACACTTCCTTGCTTTTTTGTGGGACATCTTTATTCCACACTAAGCTCCTAATGCTTCTCAGAAATGCTTCTGCCTGTCTGCCACGTTCCGTAATCTCTTTGTCATTTCTCCCATTTTCCTCCACTATACTTCCCAAGTACTTGAGACTTTCCACCTTCTTCAGCTGTCCACCTCCAAGTGTTATCCCACTCATTGGTCTGTCCTTTTTCCTGGTCGTTGACAGGATCTCACATTTGCTGATGTTGAACTTCCATCCGTACTCTCCCACTGTTTCTTCCCAAGCCTTCAGTTGCTCCTGGATTTCCTCCTCCTTGTTTCCCCAGACCATGAGATCATCTGCAAACACCATTGCCTTCATCTTATCTTCTCCTATCTTTCCTGCTATCCGTGTCATTACCTCGTCCATAACCACAATAAAGAGAAGGGGTGACAGCGCACTACCCTGTTTCAGGCCACTCATTTGTCTGAACCAGTCTGTTCTTTCCCCTCCAACTTTCACACAACTCACACTTCCACAATACATCTCCTTCACTCTGCCTACAGTCCCTTTTTCCACTCCCATGTTTTCCATTGCTTTCCAAACCTTCTCCCTACACACACTATCATAGGCCTTTTCGATGTCCAGGAAGGCCATCAACAGATCCTCTCCAAATTCGTAGTGGTGTTCCTGGAGCTGTCTCACTGAAAATATGAGATCCACTGTTGATCTCCCAGGTCTGAATCCATACTGTTCCTCTCTCAATTTATTTTTTATTTATTTTATTTTATTTATTTTCATACAGAGGATGTCCTTGAGGGCAAGGCCCTATAGTAGGACTATACATTGTTATATAATAAGGAATATTAAATATTATTTAACATACAAAAACAAAGTTACAGAGTATTTTATAATGACAGTAAGTTACTATTCAAGGTTTTATTAATTTTATAAATTAGGTAGTATCAGAGTGTAGTTGTGAAGAATTGTTTGCAGGCTTTTTTGAATTTTAAGACAGGATTTATTGACTTTATATGTGCTGGGAGAGTATTATAATCCTTTATAGCCTGGTTAAATATGCTTTTGGTGCCGTATTTAGAGGTGTAGACCCTGGGAATTGCAAGGTTCTTGGAATTTCTGGTGTTATACTCATAGTTTTGTCCTTGTCGAGGAAACTTTATTGTGCCTTTATACGAGAGTTTTCCACTTTTATGTATGAACAGAGAAGCAGATACTTTTATACAGGTTTCTAGAAGGGGGATTCCTGAGATTCGAACTAGATCTGCTGTATGGGTAAGTAAGGGAAGGGAATAAACTGCTTTAATTGCCCTTTTCTGGAGAGTACTTACTTGATTTAATAATGTGGTAGTGCATCTTCCCCAAATACTGCACATATATGTTATATGGTTATGTACTAGACTGTAATACAGTGTTTTTAATATATGAGATGGAAGAACATGTTGTAATTTGTATATTGCTCCTATTGCGGGAATAATTTTTTGCTTTACTTTGTATATCTGTTCTTGCCAGCTCAGATGTTCATCAAAATTCAGGCCGAGATATTTTATTGATGAGACCCTTTCAATTACTGTATTATGTAGTGTTACAGGAATCATGGTTTCTTTGCTGTTGCTAGGTTTAGTGAAATATATATAGTTTGTCTTTTTTGTACTAGGCAGCAATCCATTTAATTTACACCAGTTGTCCAGGACTTTTAAATCATCATTTATTTTTGTTGCAAGTTCTTGTTTGGATTTTGCGCTATATATTAAACTGATATCATCAGCAAATAGTGTTAAGTGGCCCTGTAGCAAACAATTATTGATATCATTCACATAAATTATGAAAAGTAGAAGGCCTAAAACTGATCCTTGTGGTACACCACTGACGCTCTTAGTAAGAGCGCTTTTAACGTTGTTTATTTGTACATACTGATATCTGTTACTTAGGTAATTTTTGATCCAACTATGCGCTACTCCTCGGACGCCTGCATCATGCAGCTTATACAATAATAAATTATGATCGACAGTGTCAAATGCCTTCTGTAGATCCACAAATAGACCTGCTGATATATTGCCTTCGTCTAGCGATTTCTCTAAATTTGTGACAATATCAAACAAAGCATCAAGTACACTTAGAGAGTCTTGGAACCCATACTGGTGTTTAAAGAAGTAGTTGCATTGAAAGAAAAATTTCACCAGCCTGCTTTTTATAATTTTTTCAAAGATTTTTGACAGATCAGGCAATATAGTTATAGGTCTATAGTTGTTTGGATCATCTTTAGATCCCTTCTTATGAACAGGAACTATTTTACCAATTTTCAAAGGATCTGGTAAGATGCCAGTTTCCAAAGACTTATTGATCAAATCTGAGATAGATTTGGCTAGTATCTGTTTGCACTTTTTTAGTACCATGCTGTTTATATCATCATTTGGGTTATTTTTGGATTTTAGAGAATCAATTATTTGTATTATTTCTTCCTTTGATGTGGGAGTAAAATTATACAGTCTACCTGCATTGTTTATCATAGATGTTTTGGGATTGTGTGGGTCTACTGGCCTTAGGTTGGATCCTATATTTGTAAAGAATTTGTTAAATTCATTAGCTATCGACTCTGATTCGATCATATCTTTGCCATCAATTGTTAATTTATTACATGATATAGACTCTGGTTTTGTTTTGTTATTTAGTGCTTCATTTATGATATGCCACGTTTTTCTTGGATTATTATAATTATTTTTTAACTTATTGCTAAAGTAATCTCGTTTAAGTTCTCTTCGAAGTGTTGTTACTTTATTATTACATTTTTTATACTCTTCTGTGGTGAGTGGATGACACCAAGGTTTTAGTGTCTTTGCATATAGGACACTTTTTCTGTGAGTTAAGTTAATGAATTCCTCTGTAGCCCAAGGTGGGAAATTACTTTTTTTTGGTTGTATGATAGTTTCTGTACATGACAATGCACAGGCATTTTTAACATAATCAGCTAATTCAGAGTACATCTCTACAGTATCATCCGCTAAAAACTGAAATGGATTTAATAACATTAAGTGATATACGTTATCATATGATATTCTTTTATAAGTGGTAGCAATATTATCCCTTCTTTTTTTAATGCTAGGTAATTCCAGATGTAAAATTAAGATGTTGTGGTCACTA
Source organism: Meconema thalassinum (assembly GCA_946902985.2). Lineage (NCBI taxonomy): Eukaryota > Metazoa > Arthropoda > Insecta > Orthoptera > Tettigoniidae > Meconema > Meconema thalassinum. The sequence goes on along the minus strand of OX336392.1, from coordinate 1,929,769 downwards.
AAATCATTAACTATATTTGCCACCTTGGTGTTAGCATTGAAGTTCAGAAATAAATGATCAAGAAGAGACTTACTGCTAGGCCTAGTTGGTAGGTTGGGATTTATACATGTATAACCTTTGCTGAGTGTCATATCCAGGTACTGTACAGTATAATGATCTGTTTTGTTGAGTATATTGAAGTTAAAGTCACCAAACAAGATGACTTTGTTAGAGTTACATTTAGTAAGGGCAAGCTCCAGATCAGGGAGGAAGTTTGGTGCATTGGTGGTATGTGGATTATAAGCCAAGACAAAGTTTACGTGCATATTTTTTACTTTAAGACTTGAGACAAGAACACTGTGTGTGGTACTGTTAATGGTATGTATTAGTTTGGCACTATAATTTTTATGAGTGTAGAGGCAAATACCACCTCCCCTAATCTCATTCCTGGATATATGTAGTAGGTCATAATTGTTTAGCAGGTAGTACTTTACCTCTTCATTTGAAAACCAGCTTTCTGTAACTCCTATAACATCAGGGAAACACAATTGACTGATAATTAGCTTAAAATAATCAAATTTTCCTTCACTTCTTAAGCTGCGGGCATTCAAATATAAGATCCTGAACTGATCCTTATTAGCTTCATTATCAAGGTTATAGTCGGATATGGTGTTATAACCTATTTCCATAACTAACTAACTTTCTTCGGCTTTTCCCAATTAATTGGGGTCGCCGGAGCCAACCAGGCTCATTTTGGTTTTGGCCGGGGATTTAAGGCCGGATGCCCTTCCTGACGCCACGTGATCTTTCAGGTGAAAATTCCACCCCGCTGTCACCGGGATTCGAACTCCGGCCGTCCTGGTGAAGGACGAGCAGCTAAGCCACTGCGCCATCACGCTCCCCAACCTATTTCCATAAATGGAATGGAAAAAAACAAAAAGCTACAGCTGATTATTCGACAGAATGATTAGGATGAGGAGCACTGAATGACAATTGCACTAATGTCCTTCTCATCTTCAATTTTGGAAGTACGATGATTCTCACTGATTTTCACGAAGATGTTTCCATTTCGAATCCAGATGAATTTGACTCCCAAGGGTTTCAGCTGATCACGCGTTTTTTTGTGGAGTAGCTTCTTCTTGGGGGTTAAGTTCTCATTGACGTAGATACGTCGGGGGTTGGAGATTTGGCCTAGCAGTCCTGTAGAGAGGTTAGGATGTCCTCTTGCAGCTTTAATAAATTCATCTTTCTTTGTGCGAGAGGTGAATCGCACAATGATAGGGCTTGGTTGTTCGCTTTTGTATGTAGGGATTCTGTGTGTAGCATCAATGTGATGATCTGGTAGATCCACTCCGATGGCAGTTGCTAGTTTTGATAATATGTTGAGAGGTGTTCCGAAGTCGTCGTCAGGGATACCGTGAAGCTCTAAGTTGTTCAGTCTGGAGTATTGATGTAGGTTTTCCACTTCCATTTCTAGTTTCTGGAGTTGGGTTACCTTGGCTTCAAGTTGGTCAATTTTCCTCAGGGCTATTTCGTAGTCGTCGAATTTGGCTGAACAATAGTCGACCGACTTGATTAGGTCATTTTGTTTCTTGCTGAATTCATCTAATCTGTTGGTTAACACGATAATTTTGGAGTCATGTTCGTGGAGACGTTGGTTCAGTTCTTTCATTGATGCATCCATAGATTCGAACTTGGTGAGTATGTTTTCAGTCTTTTTCATTGTCGACGTTAAGTCCGTCTGTAGTTTTTTCTGAGCGTCTTGTATGGTTTTGAATTGTGAACTAAGTGTTTTTAGTTCAGCTAAGATTTCATGAGACTTGTGGTTTTCATTTTCGGGTGATGAGGTTATGTTTACACTCGTCAATGTGTTACACTCGCGGCAAATAAACTTACCCTTGAGTTTCGCATATTCATTATTTTTGACGTTTAAACAGCGTTTGTGGGTCCATCCTAGGCACTTTACACACTGAATTGATGCTTCCTTACTATCTGTTATCGGGTGTTTGCAGGACTTACACTTGATAGCTTCCATCTTGTTTGTTTATATACTTCTTTGTCCTTATTGAGGAGTATAATTTAATCTTCTTATGATACGCATTAGGTGTTGTATCCTACACTAAGTTTCGTTGAAATTCCGCTTTTTTAAATTATTTTTTTTTATCCTCGGGAATTGATGGAAACGTTAGCAAAATACTCCCATCTACCTTCTTGAATTTTCTCTCCACTTTGGCTCGAATTCTACTTTCTAATATCTTTTCATATATCTTGGCACAGTGAGGTATGAGTGTGACTCCCCTGTAATTTCTACACTCCTTTCTGCTTCCTTTCTTAAATATTGGGACAATTAATCCTTTCTTCCAATCCTCTCGGGTCTTTTTCTCCTTCCATATCACCCTCATCACACGGTACAGCCACTGTTTCCCAACCTCCCCCTGCTGCCTTCACCATTTCAACACTCACTTCATCCACACCTGGTGCCCTTCCTCCTTTCATCTTGTCTATAGCCATTTCCAGTTCTCTCCAAGCCAGGTCCTTTTCCATTCCTGAGTTGTCTTCTCCATCTTCCAATACATTGTCTTCCTCCCTATGACCATTTGGATTAAGCAAATCCTCAAAGTACTCTTTCCACACTGTCTTGAGTGTCTCTTTGTTGTGTACCTCATTTCCATTTTTGTCCATCATTACCACATCCTCTCGCGGACCTCTTCTCTTACTTTTGACCATCCCATAAAGTACTTTCTTATTTCCTCTGCTGTCTTCCTCCATCAGATCTGTCCACTTTACCATCCACTTCTTCCTCTCCTCTGCGACAATCTTGTTTGCTTCTTTCTTCTTTATCTTATAATCTTCCCTTGCCAGATCAGTTCTTTCCTGGAACCACACTCTGAAAGCCTTGTTCTTCCTTCCCACAGCTTCTTTTACTCTCTCATTCCACCATGGTGTCTCTTTACACCGCTTTCTGTTGCTTGTTCTTCCACATACTGCCACTGCAGCTTCCACCATTGTGTTTTTGAATTGCTTCCATTCCTCTTCCCCTGTTTTAGGATTGTCTGTTGGCATCTTTTCCCTTATTATCGTCTGGAATTCTTCCTTGACTTCATTTTCCTTGAGTTTCCATACTTTGATTCTCCTTTCCTGGTACTCTGTCCTCTTGTTATCCTTAACAACTCCCAGGTTCATTACAAGTATTCTGTGGTCGCTATCTAAGGCCTCTGATGGTATTACCTTTATATCTCTGACACTTCTCTTCATTTCCCAGTCGTACAGCATGTAATCTACCAAAGATTTCTTTGTTAAATCACTGCTGTACCACGTTACCTTGTGGCTTTCTTTCTTCCGGAACCAGGAGTTGCCTACCACTAAACCGTTTCTCTTGCAAAAATCCAGCAACTTTCTCCCTTCTTCATTCCTGCTACCCCATCCTTCTGCTCCCAATACATTTTCATATCCTTGCCTTTCACTTCCTACATGTGCATTCAAATCTCCCATGACAATGATGCTCTGACCATTCATCTGCTGTTGTAGCTCCTCCTCAAAGTCTTCCTTCTCTTGAGCTGTACATCCAACTTGAGGGGCATATACCTGGGCTATCTCCAGGCTTCTTCCCTTTACAGTTACTCTGATCTTCATGATCCTGTCACTTATTCCCTTTACCTCTTCCTTCATTCCATCTCTCACAACTACTCCTACTCCGCTGCTCCTTCCTTCACTGTTCCCACTCCAGTACAACCGGTACCCTTTCCGCAGTTCTCTGCGACCTTCTCCTTTCCATCTTGTTTCTGCCATGCCCAGTACATCCAGTTTTCTTCTCACCATCACATCTACAATCTCCTCCACTTTTCCTGTCAGTGTCTGTATGTTTAATGTCCCAACTCGTAGTCCATTAGCATATCCGGGTCGTCGTCGTTTGCATCCGTCCTTTCCGAGGCCTGTTCCTGGTTTGAAAGCAAATATGATATCCACTACTGGCTTGCTAGGCCTATCGTAGCTTCACCAGAGCCCCGTCAGCCGTCACTTTTCAGGGTTCCCATAGAGCCTTCACAGCTACCGTAGCGGTCCCGGGGCACACCAAGTCCCCACTGTACTTCACCCCTACAGGCAATCCCCTACTTCATGCCGTTGCCAGTCTCCCACCACGTGGAGGAGGGGTTGGACTTGTGGGAGACAATAGCCAAAAGGTGACGATACCAAATAAATATGGGCAACAGGAGTGGGTTGGACCACTCACCAATACACTCACTGACGACAGGACGGGTTGTTCACTGTTTACGCCGAACCAAGCCGTACCAAGACAGCTAGGCCTACACCAGCCGACTACAGCCAAGCTTCAGTCAGGTATCCTTCCCCCTCCCTAGTTCATTTCCAATTACCCTTCCAACCGCCATCACCTCGCTCTGCGATATCCGAGCCATTCCACTACGAGTCATATAGGCCTAATTTGACTTCGCAGGGTAAATATCTACTCTGCGAGAACCTGCTACCAGTCCGATATTCTACACCAAACCCACCAGCTAACCATCTAAATCAAGCAATTCCTGTGTCCCCCGAGCTTTAATACAAGTTAAACTCATCCCTTCGCCCTACCAAGCAGCAAATAATTTCTACGGTCTATGGTACAGTGAGCAAACTCAAATATAGCTTTTAAAGTAACAGCGCCATGACTCGAACTGCTCAAAAACAGATACCGGCAGACAACCGATGCTTGATAATATGCAATTGACACATAAAATCCAGTGGAACACACAAATTAGATCACGTGTATCGCACAGTTATACATATATACAATCAAAAATAACACTGTCATTATTTTAGGGACCACATTTACTGATTATAACCGAAAAATAAAAAGTGTTCCATATCAAACGCGTGTTATTGAGTATTTTTACCCTACTTATCCAGACCGACCGCAGCACCCCAAGTGTTAGTTTGAGTTGCCAATACATGCAAGAAATGAGTACGGTACTTATCAAAAATAAAGAAATAATAAGCTAATATGTACCCTACTATTATATTTCTCTCCTACTCCTAAATCCTTCTCTGAACACTCATCTTAAAACAGAATGGTCTGCATTTTTGGACTAATTATAAAAATATAGCCTATAAGAAGAAATGAACATGCTCATCCTTAGCTCCCTGGCGAAAAGAATTGAGTAAGTATTAATGTTTCTGTTCTTATGCATTTTATATGATGCTTTAAAAATCAATCTAGAAGAGATAATTTAACTTAACTTCACTACCATAATACTGCTGAAGAGTTACTGTTGAGGACTGATGACCAAGATGTCCCTAACTTGAGCAAGGACTGCTTCACAACTTCATGTAAAACGTATTTTCGTAAAAAAGCCTTTACTTAGTTTGGTTGGTTGGTTCTTTAGTTTAGGGGCTGCGACAACGCGGTCATGTAGCCCTGTGTAGTTTGGGTGTGTGTAGAATCTGTCTGATAACCGGTGTTAATTGTGATGACTGTATTAGTGTGTGTTATCTGTTTTTTTTAATTTAAGTACTGCAACTTAGAATTTATCAAATAGTTCCTACTTTTGCCGCCAAGCGCCACCGTCAACGACTACTAGGCTAAGTTCACAACTTAGCTGCTAGACGCCACTGCAGTCGGCTCCTGGCAACGAACTTAGAAACCTAAGAGCGTTGTTTACAATAACCTATCCAATTTAGCTTCACACAGGTGCAATTAGTGGAAGGTTCTTTAACATGCCTTAAATCTATGACATGGGACCGCCAGCTTTACTTCCCCTCCGAAGGAAGGCATACTGAGGGATTTTTAACGCTCTAAAAAAATCCGACGGCTTCGGCCGGGTTTGAACCCGCTATCTTGGGCATAGAAGCTCAGCATGCGACCGAATACGCCACCGAAGCCGCTTTACTTGCTTTGGATCATTTGCGATACGTGTTACATGGATGTGTGTGCTGACTTTTTGGTGTTAAAGGATGTAAGTTGGCAACACCAAATGTGGCGGCCATGTTGGTTTTCTAGTAACTTATTTAAGGTGTCCTGGACTTAACAGGGGCATTGTCTGCACTAAAAGCTATACAGTTTGCCATTGGAACGGCATGTCTTTCCAGAAGACGCAGAAGCAAATTACCAATGTTAGCACCAGTCGAGTCACCTTCCAAATTTTCCATGGATAGCAAACGATTTTCAATCATCTTAGATTCTTTGTTGAAAAATGACACGACGACAGGATATAGCTTACTACCTCTATCATTGCTACCATCAGTGGAGATCGCGAAAGGCCCACATTTTAAAATATCAATAATTATTGAATCGGCGTCACGTGCCATTTCATGAACAATGGCGGATGTTTTTGTCCTGCCACAGGCATATTTCTTCGCAATTTCCGAATCCGGGAACATTTTTCTAAACAATTGTCCCGCGTGATCGGAACATGATAACGAGAGGTTATGTTCTACGACGAACGCCGTGAACAAACATTCTGCTCGAATGGCAGCATCGTCTTCATTCCCGTGAACAAAAAACGTACCTAATTTTTTGTTCTTCTGTAAACAACTAGCACTGGCCTTGTGTTTTGAAGTGTTGCTGTGAGTTACAATGTCAGTTTTTCCACCATGAGATATATTTATATCGCAACGACACACGGAAAAAAGAGCAAAATGGTTTCCTCTACTAGATGGTAAAATGAATGGAAATTCAGTTTTATAGCTTTCTTTGAACACTTGGAGATAACGTTTATGAGGTTTTGTCGCCATAACGCGACGAGAAAAACTTAAAACACACGACACGGAACCATCATCGACACAACTCGTTGAAATACCGTAATTATCTACCAAAGCACACATTAATACTTCAATTAAATGCACTAAACGTGACGCTAGCAGAGTATAAACACGTGGCGTCAAACGGAGGAAGTCACAATTGCCGTGCGTAGCATACAAGGTTTCACCATGGAAGAATAATACTAGGAACTGAAGCTTCGACCTTTTTGCAGTTCTCTATAGACGGCAGCACATATGTTCGACTAGGGCGATATCTATTGTGTGTCGTGGGCGATTTGTGTTTACAACGGGTATGACGTAGCATGTGAGTGAATATAAGATGGCGCGGAATCTCTTAAGAATTAACTGTTATCGGTAGTAAAAGTAATTATTTCCAGTGCAGCAATGCCGATGGAAATCGAAAATGAACATTGAATGACTCCCATAAGCTCCCAGAAGGTATGTGAATCCAATTATATATATATATTTTCAATATTTAGCCTTGTGAAAGTGATATAAGGAAGTAACTCCTCTCATGAAGAATTAATGAAATACATAGGTAGAAATAATGTTCTTGATGGTCACTTGGAGTAAAATTGAGTTAGCGATTTCTTCTTTTATAATAATATAAGGAAAGTATACAAGTGTGCAAGACATAAGAGACAGTGATGATGACCAGGGTGTCCTACACCCCTGTAGCGAATTTGCCCAATGAATGGGTGGGGTACAATGTATATAATATATATGAATCTACTGGAAATAATACATGTAGCCTATTAGTTATACTCCAATAAGTTATATAGGTATACATTGTACCCCCACCCATTCATTGGGCAAATTCAAGTTGACTGACTGAAGAGTCAAAGAGTTATTACTGCTGAAAGTTACGAGTAGCCTCTATCTTAGCCATATATGTGTGTGGTTACTGCAGCTCAGAGTAATGAGTTCAAGGCCAGTAAGTTAGATAGTTTTCAGTTAGGTTTATGTATATTTATCTTTTAATATCCAAGCTGAATTTTTAGTAGTGTGTTATGGATATGTGATTTTAGCAATTAATAGCCTGTAGCTAATGCACATGTTTTTATTTGAGCTATTTTTCTTTGCAGATGCAGCGAGTAGGCCTAGTAGTTCTGTGGAAGGGATGACGTGTTCGGGAAATCTGTGTGTGGCATGATTACACGTCGAATATGCAGTGTTAATTTTGCCAAATGGTTCATCAAAAGGCACTTAATTAGAAATTCCCTGACTTCTGAAGCAGTTCCTACTATTGTGACTGGAGGTAAGTTAAAATGTGTCCTGTCAAGAATGTACTATGTATTGAAATTTAACATTTCAACGCGCAGCTAAAAAAAAAAAAAAACCTTTGTGTTTCAGGGACCATCTTTCAGTCATGAGAATGAAAGACACCCAAGGCGATGGAAGCTTCATACCGTTGGGGTCAGCAAAGAACAAAAGTTGACGAAAGGAGCCTAGAGTGCACACAGTCTAAACTTCTGTGGACATTGTCAAATATAAAATACTTAATTTTGACCAATTGAAAATGAGCTGCACCTTTCTCGGTCCGTGAGTGTATTTAGATGTGGGGTGTGAGTGATGACTGTGATTGTTGCTTTAAGGAGCATAACATCTAGTGTTGCAGTGAGAGTGGTTGTTGTTTTAAGGGGCATAACATCTAGGTTATCTGCTCTGTTGAGGAGTATGTCTTCCTGTGCATCATGTTTTTGTTTTAATTGTGTCAGCCTTGCCTTTCTGACTACGCGTTTCTGTTCTTGAATTGACCCCTAGCTACCATGTATGTTCATTTCTGAGGAAATATAATTATTTGCAGAATCTTAATGCAGTATTGTTCGAATGAGTATAAGCCATACTGGTTAACTTGACAATGTTGCTCAATTCTGAGCTTGTTACATACATTTATTGGTAGGCCTACCAGTGAAGGAGAAAAGAACCTATGAAAAAAAATTGTCACTGAAATTAGCCATTAATAGCTTTTACAGTATAATGATACAAAATTGATCTAGAAATTATGTAGTTCATTCTTCCGTTGTCTATAACCCATCTGCCTTCCCAAATTATATCACAACTTATATAGTAAAATGTCAGCTGTGTCTGCTATTATCTGCATGAATTATGCACAAGTACAGCATTGCCAACCCCACGCATATGACACTAATTGTATAGGCTTCTTTGCTTTTTTTAATGTGTGCTATAGAATTTGTTTTTGTAAAAGTCACATTTGCCTAAACAAATAATTTTGACAATGGCTACAGCCTAACTCGTCCAGTTCAATGGTTTTCGACAATGACTACAGCGTAATGTGTCCTTTATGCTAATTTTCTGTATTGATACGTGTCGTCAACAGTGCCCCGCTAGCTTCTCGCTGCCAGGGCAGCCTTTGGGTTTCGACAACGGTTTTAGCTTGTGGGCCGCGTTAGTAATATATGCACCCCTGGTTTTTGTCACGTACAGTGGAAATAGTCACGCATAATCTTTCTGTAGACCAATGGGTTTTGTCTAGTAGTGGTGTATTTTATATATTGCATGTTGGGAACACTACCACAACGTCTTTCAATGAACAAGAAACAAACACACATATTTACATAATTTAGCACAATTTCCTGTACACTAGACTTAATGGACAGCAATTTCAATTGAATCGATTTCAAGAACTACACGAGTCACTAAAATCTAATTTCACTGGAGGGACAAAAAAAAAAATATGAAGAAATACGGTAATTCATTCAATTTTTGCCACAATTATTTGCAGCTGGAAGTACATGATTCTGACAGTTTTCTAGGTCAACATTGCATGATTAACATATTGTTACGTGCCACCCCCCTAGTGGCACTTTTGTTAACTGGATTACGGGGGGTAGAGAGCACAACACCAATTACTGCTTAAAGAAATAATTAACTTTATTGTGGCCAGAAAGATACACTACTCAACAGCAAATACAAGCAATTATTACCTTACCCCAGTTTCCTGGGATCCTTGGTACAGCTTCTGTAGTTCTTCTGGCAGTGTGCGTCTTCTTCGGTTGTCCGTCTGCAGGTGTCTGTCTGTCGTATCTGTGATGCGGGCAATCCAGGTAACGGGCTCGCAGACTCCTAGGTTGGTGTCCCGGTGAACCGTAATGTCGTAGTCGTTCAGGTTGGACAGGCGGACGTACGGCCGAGACGTCGTGTTGATGAGAGTCATGGCAACTAGCAATCCTTTTGTCTGGATGTCCTCATATTTTGGCTCGATGACAGCCGCCACTCCCTCAGCAGTTCCGTCGACAATTACGGCAGCACTGACCTCCGTCCTGGCGGGAACGATGACGTCTTCTCTCAGCCTTACTCGTTGTGCGGTGATGGACTCGTGCGCAGGTTCCAAAGCAAGTTCCTCACCTCCGAAGTGCAGAGTGTTGATACTCAGATCCAAGATGATGTTGTTCTGGTCCAGGAAGTCCAGTCCGATGATCTCTTCATTTGATACGTCAGCCACAAGCACTGGATGCTTTATCACCCGTCGACCAATGACGAACTCCAGTGATGCTTCGCCATGTACCGGTGCGGTCTCTCCGGTCGCGGTTATTAGCTGGAGGTTCCTTTGTGTGGGTTGCACTCTCCACTTCGGGATCACGGTGGGACTGACGATGGTCCTCGATGCTCCCGTGTCGATTAGCATGGGCCAGCTCTCTCCGTTGACGACTCCGTCGACCATCAGGCTGCTATTGTCCCTCCGTAACTTCGTCACACGAACCTGGACTGCCGGGGCTTGACGACTGTCACAAGCCAACCTTGGCCCCCCAAGACTGGCTAATACTTGTTTCCCTGGGTCGCGCGGTTTTCAGACGACTGATTTCCCATCGGATACCCTCGGCGGCAGCGATCTCCACAGTCCTTGCTCAGGTGGCCTTTCTTACCGCAGGTCCAGCAGGTCGGTAGTCCTCTTCCGGGCCGCCTCTCCGGTTGCCTTCCGGCTGTGTCGTTGCTGGTGGTGCCGCGACTATTGAAGAAACGGCTTAGCGCCTCCATTAATTGGTCGGCCAGGGGCTTGGTCTCGTTGGTTTTTACTGGTTCGTCGACGTCCACTTGACGCACCCGCGCGTGCATTCTGGATGCCTGTTTTGCCGTCTCGAACTCAAGTGCGTGGCTCAGCGCATCTGCCAGGGTCTTATTGCGCGCGAGACGCAGCGCCTGTTGAGTGTCCGAGTCCCGTAGCCCGTCGGTGAAAGTCTGCGTCGCTATCTGCTCCAGAAAGTCGGCCGGCGCTGTTGGGTAGGCGAGCCTTACGAGGCGTGCGATGTCCATCTCGAACTCCTGCAGGGTTTCCGCGTTCTTCTGTACCCGGGTCCGGAGCTGCATCTGATAGGCCTGCTGAAGATGGCTATCTCCATATCGGGACTCCATATGGGCGATCAGGGAAGCGTAGTCCTGGGATCCAGTCGGGATGGCCTGAAGGACGTTAAGAGCGTCACCTCTCAGCGCTACAATGAGAGCTGTAGCCTTTTCTGTGTTGTTCCAGTTATTTATGGAACAGGCCGCCTCGAACCGACGTAAGTAGGTGCTCCACGGGACCTTTCCGTCGAAGCTTGGGGGCGTCACTCTGCTATGTCCCGTTCCTGATATTCCCGGTGTAACAGTGGGCGGGCGTTGGCGCAGCTCGGCAACTTCCTCTCCTAGAGCGTTGAATTTCTCTTCCACCCCCGTCAGGGGGCGTTGGCGCAGCTCGGCAACTTCCTTTTGTAAGGCGTTGAATTTCTCCTCCAACCCCCATCAGCGGGCGTTGGCACAGCTCGGCAACTTCCACTTGCAAGGCGTTGAATTTCTCCTCCACCTCCATCAGCGGTTGTTGGCACAGCTCTGCAACTACCACTTGCAAGGCGTTGAATTTCTCCTCCACCCCCGTCAGTGGGCGTTGGCGCAGCTCGGCAACTTCCTTTAGTAAGACGTTGAATTTCTCCTCCACCTCCATCAGCGGGCGTTGGCGCAGCTCGGCAACTTCCACTTGTAAGGCGTCGAACTTCTTTTCAACTGCCGGTTCCTCACGCAGACCCAGTTCTAATTTCTTCAGGTCCTGTGTCAACTTATTCTGACCGTCTTCCATCTTCTTCTGGGGGCGTGGTGGCTCAGCGGTCTAGCTGTATGCCTCTCACCAAGGCGGACCGGGTTCGATTCCCGGTCAGTGCATGTGAGATTTTCGATGTGAAATGCCATGTCCTGTGGTTCGGATTCCACGTAAAACGGAGATCCCGTGGCTTATGATCGCGAGATTAATGGTCACGTTAAACTACAAGCTTCCTTCCATCTTCTTCTGGCCGTCCTCTATCCTCTTCAGGTCCTCCGCTAGCTTATTTTGACAGTCTTCCATCTTCTTCTGGCCATCTTCTAGTTTGGCAGTTAGGTCCTCGGCATACTTCTTCTGGCCGTCTTCTAGTTTGGCAGTTAGGTCCTCGGCTAACTTCTTCTGGCCGTCTTCTAGTTTGGCAGTTAGGTCCTCGGCAAACTTCTTCTGGCCGTCTTCTAGTTTGGCAGTTAGGTCCTCGGCTAACTTCTTCTGGCCGTCTTCTAGTTTGGCAGTTAGGTCCTCGGCTAACTTCTTCTGGCCGTCCTCCATCTTCTTCAGGTCCTCCGCTAACTTATTTTGACCGTCTTCCATCTTCTTCTGGCCGTCTTCTAATTTGGCAGTTAGGTCCTTGGTTAAATTCTTCTGGCCGTCCTCCATCTTGGTTTCCATGCCATTTAACTTTTCTAGCAATGCTGCCAATTGCGCCTCCATTTTAGTTGTTTGTCTTGTAAAGGGCATGCACTCACAGGAAAATTAGAGAAGATGACCTGCTCGGGTTTTGAAACCAGGACCGTCAGGTGTTGTGCTTGAGTTCGTAATCCGGCTTCTGACACCAGTTGTTACGTGCCGCCCCCCTAGTGGCACTTTTGTTAACTGGATTACGGTGGGTAGAGAGCACAATACCAATTACTGCTTAAAGAAATAATTAACTTTATTGTGGCCAGAAAGATACACTACTCAACAGCAAATACAAGCAATTATTACCTTACCCCAGTTTCCTCACGTCGAGAATACTTCCCCTTTCACTTGTCAACAGACCATAGTTAATCCTCTGGCTAATGAGTCCGGTCCCTACGCTGGCTGGAAATAGCTGCACTAGGTCTGTCACTCACTGTTTTGCAACTCAACACAATGACCTCTCTCGCACTAGGTAAGCACACTCGCTCAAAACACAGGCAGTCCCCTGTAAGCTCCTCACTCCCTTCGCTGTCACGAGAATCTGCTTCACTAGGGGTTTCGCAAGTCTCCACACTTCTGTCGCTCAGGATAAGCGCTCGCACTCGCTCGTAAAACACAACAACCACTGCTTGACAGGTCGCACTTATATAGCAGGCCGGTGACTCAATAAATGCTTCTAGATCCATCCAGGGTTCACGGCTTCTCGAGGTTTCCATCGCTGGCTCAGTCACGAATATTCTGGAGCATCCCCTTGTCCTAGTAGCCCTGTTGCATAAGGCACACGCAATACAAGAGGCCCAGCCCTGGGGCAGTTGTTGTGACTCATGCGGCGAGCGATGACACAAACTCACAGCCGTAACAATATTTGTTAATGAGTAGACTTCATCCCGTCGATGTTGAAAGGAAGGAGTCGATTGCGCGTCGACTGGTTTTTGTTGCGACCCGTACTCGTGGGAGCATGTAGTCAATTGTTTGAAATTGTTAAAACTTACGACAGAAAGTAAGGACACAAAATAAAGATTTAAGCAATCGGTAAACGCAACAGCGTTTTATTCACGTAAAAAATACATACAATAACAATATTGTGACTCGTGTACAGTACTAATCAGTGCGAGGAAGTGTGAATTTTTAATTCACTTCAATATTAGCCATGTTTCTGATTAAATATACTGCATTTCATTTACAGCAAATAAACAGTACAGTGCAAGGTGCAAAATAGACAACACTTAAAAAAAAAAACATGAAAGTTCAAGATAGTAAAATGCCTCGAGTCAACTCATTCAAAATGGAAAAATAGTCATATAATATGATGATAGTAATAATCATCATCATCATCATCTTGTACAGTTTCCAGCCCCAGGCTGGTCTGTTTGGAACATAAGCCTCGCCACTTAGTCCTTTCTTCCCACCACCTCTCCGCTGTCACTCTGGTCCAGTCCTCGCCTCTCTTCTTGACACATTCCTCCACTCCTTTCAGCCATCTATCTCTTGGTCTTCCCCTTGGTCGTTTCTTCTGCATCTGCATCTCATGTATCCTCTTGGGAATCTTCTTCTCATCCATTCTCTTTAAGTGTCCATACCACCTCAGTCTTGATGTCTCAATCCTACCTTGCAAGGGCTCCTCTTTCACCATTTCCCTGACCCTTTCATTCCTCACCCTGTCTCTTCTTGTTACTCCGATCCTACTTCGCAGGAACTTCATTTCACCTGCCTGTATTCTGCTTATGTCTCTTTTCTTCATTGTCCAAGTTTCTGAAGCATAGGTCAGTATCGGGATATAGTAGCTTCTGTATAACACTTCCTTGCTTTTTTGTGGGACATCTTTATTCCACACTAAGCTCCTAATGCTTCTGCCTGTCTGCCACGTTCCGTAATCTCTTTGTCATTTCTCCCATTTTCCTCCACTATACTTCCCAAGTACTTGAGACTTTCCACCTTCTTCAGCTGTCCACCTCCAAGTGTTATCCCACTCATTGGTCTGTCCTTTTTCCTGGTCGTTAACAGGATCTCACATTTACTGATGTTGAACTTCCATCCGTACTCTCCCACTGTTTCTTCCCAAGCCTTCAGTTGCTCCTGAATTTCCTCCTCCTTGTTTCCCCAGACCATGAGATCATCTGCAAACACCATTGCTTTCATCTTATCTTCTCCTATCTTTCCTGCTATCCGTGTCATTACCTCGTCCATAACCACAATAAAGAGAAGGGGTGACAGCGCACTACCCTGTTTCAGGCCACTCATTTGTCTGAACCAGTCTGTACTTTCCCCTCCAACTTTCACACAACTCACACTTCCACAATACATCTCCTTCACTCTGCCTACAGTCCCTTTTTCCATCCCATGTTTTCCATTGCTTTCCAAACCTTCTCCCTACACACAGTATCATAGGCCTTTTCGATGTCCAGGAAGGCCATCAACAGATCCTCTCCAAATTCGTAGTGGTGTTCCTGGAGCTGTCTCACTGAAAATATGAGATCCACTGTTGATCTCCCAGGTCTGAATCCATACTGCTCCTCTCTCAATTTTCTCTCTACTTTGGCTCGTATTCTACTTTCTAATATCTTTTCATATATCTTGGCACAGTGAGGTATGAGTGTGACTCCCCTGTAATTTCTGCACTCCTTTCTGCTTCCTTTCTTAAATATTGGGACAATTAATCCTTTCTTCCAATCCTCTCGGGTCTTTTTCTCCTTCCATATCACCCTCATCACACGGTACAGCCACTGCTTCCCAACCTCCCCTGCTGCCTTCACCATTTCAACACTCACTTAATCCACACCTGGTGCCCTTCCTCCTTTCATCTTGTCTATAGCCATCTCCAGTTCTCTCCAAGTCAGGTCCTTTTCCATTCCTGTGTTGTCTTCTCCATCTTCCAATGCATTGTCTTCCTCCCTATGACCATTTGGATTCAGCAAATCCTCAAAGTACTCTTTCCACACTGTCTTGAGTGTTTCTTTGTTGTGTACCTCATTTCCATTTTTGTCCATCATTACCACATCCTCTCGCAGACCTCTTCTCTTACTTTTGACCATCCCATAAAGTACTTTCTTATTTCCTCTGCTGTCTTCCTCCATCAGATCTGTCCACTTTACCATCCACTTCTTCCTCTCCTCTGCGACAATCTTGTTAGCTTCTTTCTTCTTTATCTTATAATCTTCCCTTGCCAGATCAGTTCTTTCCTGGAACCACACTCTGAAAGCCTTGTTCTTCCTTCCCACAGCTTCTTTTACTCTCTCATTCCACCATGGTGTCTCTTTACACCACTTTCTGTTGCTTGTTCTTCCACATACTGCCACTGCAGCTTCCACCATTGTGTTTTTGAATTGCTTCCATTCCTCTTCCCCTGTTTTAGGCTCGTCTGTTGGCATCCTTTCCCTTATTATCTTCTGGAATTCTTCCTTGACTTCCTTTTCCTTGAGTTTCCATACTTTGATTTTCCTTTCCTGGTACTCTGTCCTCTTGCTATCCTTAACAACTCCCAGGTTCATTACAAGTATTCTGTGGTCGCTATCTAAGGCCTCTGATGGTATTACCTTTATATCTCTGACACTTCTCTTCATTTCCCAGTCGTACAGCATGTAATCTACCAAAGATTTCTTTGTTAAATCACTGCTGTACCACATTATGGTGAAATAATACCAGTAATAATATCGTAGTAATAATAATAATAATAATAATAATAATATCGGGTGCCGGGTGTAAGCTTTG
This sequence comes from Meconema thalassinum, assembly GCA_946902985.2. Taxonomy (NCBI): domain Eukaryota; kingdom Metazoa; phylum Arthropoda; class Insecta; order Orthoptera; family Tettigoniidae; genus Meconema; species Meconema thalassinum. The sequence goes on along the minus strand of OX336392.1, from coordinate 1,913,619 downwards.
TTTTTTGACGCCCAGAGGGCAGCTTGCATGTCGAATCTTTGTCGTTCTTTGGACTGCTATGACAGTCAAGGAGGTTAGATATCTAAGCTCGTTAACACTATAGCTCTTTCTAGTAGAGAAAGGAGGAACGCTGTGTTGGCGGAAAATCCCGAGATAATTTTGCTATTATGATCACGCCCTACTGAATTCAAATGGGTTCTCTAACATGCCAACAACGTATGACGTGCGTGCCGAGATTTTTGTCGAGTGTGGTTTTTGTTTTGCCCCGGGCATCCGTCAGAGAATAAGTACAACACATTTATTGTATCTGGTACAACACACTATGTACTTCAAGAGCAATGAACAGACTTCATTTTCTCCCTTATTTGCGTCACCTTCACGGTCCCGGTATTTGCCTGGTAGTAAAAATAGGAAACCACGAAAACCATTTTCAGAGCGGCCGAGGTGGGATTCGAACCCACGCTCTCCCAAGGCCAGCGAGACACGAGGTAGCGTGTTAGTGCTCGCGGCCACCGCAGCACGCATTTTATGTACCATTCAGCAACTGCAGTACGCTTTGCTGATTCTGATAATGATGGTGATTTTATTTTCACAGCCAGTTCTTCACATACGATACATGTGTCAACTTGCGGCCTTCCGAAACGTAATTTAATATTTTCCATAAAATAGTGGAGATAAAACTGATATTTTACAGGAACCCCTGGGTGTGCATCGGTGAACATGGCATACATTTTATTCACATCTAATCTGACATCTACTGTAGATACAGAAGTCTGCTTTCACCATAATGTGTACACCTCATAGGGAACAATTCAATACGTTGATGTATTTTCTGGCATACTGTAACAATAACCTTAGGATTCGATATCCGATAATCCAAACACATCCCTGCGATACATTGCACAAAGATGTCAGTCTTTGTTACTTAAACATATAGGCCTACATACAATATATCTTGTTAGCTATTATTTGATTACCATATAAACCTGCATGTAAAATTTACATGGTGTCAAAAGGAATTGCTCTTTTCTGAATTATAAGATTAAATGTTACACATACATCTCCAGGAACTACGTTTGGTTTGGGATCTTTTGGAGACTGTCTTTCCAACAATAACGTGCATAAATGAGGGGCCCATCCATCTGTAATTCCGTGTAATGACATGAATGCTTTCTTACAAACATGCACCTTAATGGATCCACTTGTGACAAAATAATGAAAGATATCCTACTTTTGGAATCCTTCCTAGGTCTACGTTTCCTTATGTACCTCTCAATTAACTGCTGTATGTATATGTCCTGTTCATTTTTAGTCGCAAATTCATTGAAGCGATGAAGTGTGTATGTTGGCTCTTCGGGTGTTAACTTAGAAAAGCACTTCACATACCACAGTTGAAGTTTGGGCCATTAGTTCTCTTTTTGAAAACCGCCAATGAATATGCTCCTCAACTTTTACCTTCCCTGTGCGGATGGCATTCCTTTTGTGTGTTTCAGGATTTCTTTTCTTCACTTGGTTCCCATTATTGCTGTCTGTTTCACTGCTACTTGACATGTCCACCTAGAAAACTGATGCACGTTACTTTTCGAACACAGAACTCGGTAAACTTACGATTTAAAAGAAGACGGGGGCGCTCCTGTTGAGCGCAGCTCGTGTACTTTACAGCGCTTAGAACTCGCACTGCATTCAGTGCAGGAACTACATGAGTCACTGACTGCTCTTAGCCTGGAGTCTTGTAGCCTGTATTGCATACAAGGAGCAACATGACAGATGTACTATTTGCACACAATGTGTAACCACCCTCACAGAATGCCACCATAATCTTAACTCAATTTCACAAAACAGTTGACTCATTTAGTTTTGCAATTGTCCCTTGGAACCCTTGAAAAGATATGAAAATCGTATTATCCAAGTGGGAGTTTTAAAGTCGGGTTCTCGTCTCCTTCACAATTAATCTTTTACAGTATTTAGAAAAACATTTATAATGATTGAAAATTGATCTGGAAATGATGCAGTTCACTCCTCCGCTGTCTATAACCCACCCTCCTTCCTTATTTGAAACATTTGTGTCTCACTATTTGTTGGTGGTACCGGTATGTTTTGTCAATACACACACTAGTACAGCCATTACAATAACACAGGTTATCACACAAATACATGGCACTATATGACCACAATGTTGCAGCCTCTAAAATAAGCAACATGTCTTCAAGTGACAGACACAGGTCATATGTAGCGAGCTAAGCAAGATACTATTGGCTTCTGTCTGGCCGAAAATTAATGTTTGTACTACAAGCAATTGGGTCTGGGGTTCTAGCCCCAGGTTAGGTTTGATTTTGTATGTGAAACCTTAATAAGATAGAATTTATGTCCACTACCAGTTTAAGCACAGTCTGGCCGAAAATTACTGCATGTACTACAAGCAAGGGGGTCAGGGCCGTTAGCCCCAGGTTAGGTTTGTTTTTGTATTCTAGGCCTTAACATAGAGACACAACGAAACGAGCGCTGCATAAAACGATCACCACACGCCTGCGCTTGCCGTATGTGTTGGATTGTCAATATTTGTTTCGTCCCATAAATCACGTCTATAATGGTCGGCACATCTGTCATCTATGTTATAAAAAGGGGACAGAGGGGTGGGTTATAGACAGCGTAGGAGAAAACATCTATTATGACAACATTTCCACAATTATTATTCATCAAAGTATTTCAGCTAATTTCCCGAAGCGTTACCAAATATACTTGGTTCTAAAGATATTTACCATCGATAAATTTGTAACGGAAGTTTGAAATATCATAAAGTCTCTTGTCTTGACCCGCTGCATGTCATTTCAGAAACACAAGGAGGAATAGGAAGATGAAATGTGTGTAGGGATATCTCCAATCTGATGATTGGTATAGTATGCACTTGCATAAAAGACTACTATTAATGAGTAGACTTCATCCCGTCGATGTTGAAAGGAAGGAGTCGATTGCGCGTCGACTGGTTTTTGTTGCGACCCGTACTCGCGGGAGCGTGTAGTCAATTGTTTGAAATTGTTAAAAACTTACGACAGAAAGTAAGGACACAAAATAAAGATTTAAGCAATCGGTAAACGCAACAGCGTTTTATTCACGTCAAAAATACATACAATAACATTGGCGCCCAACGGCACGGCCTTCGAAAACCAGAGATATTCAGAAATAGCATCGGCAACGAATCGATATTACGGCAATCGGCAAGACGGCAATACGCTTCACGGAGACGAACGTCACAAGACGGCAAATAGGTTAGAGACTAGCCCAGACATAAAAATATAATAATAAAAACGTTCCGAGAAATCCTTAGATAACCTAAACATAACATAATCCTTCAGAAGCTACTCATAACCTCAATTTCGACATGTCGCAACTTGCAAAATTAAAGCAATCGCGTGGCCGAGTTAAAGGCATGTTAACAAGAATAAACAATTCTATTACAGCTGACACATCAAAAATCGAAAGCAAAGGTAAAAATTAAAAAATGTGATGAAGTATGGAGTGCCTTTGAAGAACTACAGATCAAAATAGAGGAAACAGAGATCACTGATGAATTGGCAGCACAAGAGTTTCAAGTGGAATGTGAAGGAGAGCGGCAGCTGTTCGAATCCATTTATTTCAATGCAGTTACACGTTTGCAAACAATTATAGATGAAGCGGAAGAGGTTCAAAGTACTTTACTATCTCAATTGAATCCAGCTATAAACACCACCATTCATCAACAAGAAGTAGGCCTACCAGCAATTCACTCTAAACGAGTACAGAAATTACCAGAAATCAAATTACCGGAATTCAATGGAGAATTCACAAAATGGTTGTTCTTTAAGAATAGTTACGAGTCAACAATTCATCATGATACTCAGCTGACAAACATCCAAAAATACCAATATCTGATTGGAGTCCTGCTGGGTGAAGCACGCAAGGTCATACAAGGATTTACTATCTCAGAGGAAAACTACACATGTGCCTGGAACTTGCTTGTAAATACGTATGATAATCAAATTCTGATCATTGAGACACATCTAGATGAACTTTTCAATTTTCCCACAATTTCAAAAGAGAATAAATCTGAATCCCTCAGGCGGTTACATCTTCATATCCAAACTCACATAGCTTCATTAAAGGCAATGAAGCAACAGGTGCAACACTGGGATACGCTGATTATTCACCTAGCAAAGAAGCAGTTGGATTTCGTGGAGCAAAGAGATTGGCAAGAAAGAGTAAAAGGATGCACTCCAGAAGAGATGCCAACATTAGAAGAATTTCTACAGTTTCTGACTGAACGTTCTCAATCATATATGCTGTTGAATTATAATAAAAACAAAGACTTCAATACTAAGACATATTCAAAGGACAAAAGGCCTAGCAAGAGAGATGTTATGACAGCCACTCAGGAGGGCTGCATTTTGTTTGGAGGAAGTCACCCTATTTACAATTGTGAGGAGTTACTTCAACGATCAGTAGAAGACAGGAAGAAGCTTCTTCGAGAGAAAAGACGATGTCTTAACTGTTTGAAGCCAGGACACATTGCGAAAGACTGTAGAGGATCAAAGTGCAAGAAATGTGGACATTTACATAATACGTTGTTACATGCAGAGGATGATAACAATCAAAATGTTGGAAAAAAAACGAAGCGAGTGTGAATCATTGCGTCAAATTTCCAGATTCGCCTCCCCTCAATATAAGCTTGGCAAAAGAAAAAACATCGCAAATACTTTTGTCAATGGCATTAATCGATGTAAGGGATGCTCAAGGTAGGAGAACAACATGTCGAGCCTTATTGGATCCTGGATCTCAAATCAATCTGATGAAAGAGAATCTGTATAAGAAGCTCGGCTTGCCAAATGTTAAGAGAAGCATGCAAATCATGGGAGTTGATTGTTCCAAAGTAGAAACAAACAAAACTGCAATAGTACAACTCGCTTCAAGAAATGACGACTTTGCCATAGAAGTAGAATTTGTGGTGTTGCCATCTATTACAGAACGACTGCCACAGCTAGAGATCAAGAAAGACAAGTTAATTATTCCAAAGGATATTTGCTTGGCAGACCCGACTTTCAACAATCCTGGGGACATAGACATGTTGATTGGTGCAGGACTATATTGGAAGCTTGTTATTGGTCGACCCAGAAAGGAAGTACAAGGGCAACCAGCTCTACAGAACACCCGATTAGGTTGGATTATTGGCGGTGAAGTTTGCGAGAATCAACAAGGATTATCAATCACATGCATGAAGATCAGCAACCAACAATTAGCAGATCATTTAGAAAGATTTGGGAAGCAAGAAGCAGTTCCAGAAATTCAGCATTACACACAAGAAGAAAAAATGTGTGAAAGGCAGTTCACAGAGACTGTTTCGAGAGATGAAACAGGTAGATTCATCGTAAGGCTGCCATTAAGACCAGATGTCGTACTTGGAGAGTCTAAAGGTCATGCACAAAAGAGACTAGAATCATTAATCAAGAGATTAAGCAGACAACCAGAACTCAAGCCTGCGTACACAGATTTTCTAATGATTATCAAAGGCTAGGACATATGACTTTGATGGAAGAGCAGAAAAATCAGGAAATGACACTCATATTTCATACCCCATCATGCAGTGGTGAGACCAGACAGCAACACTACTAAAGTTATAGTGGTATTTGACGCCTCAGCAAAAACATCACACGGTACATCACTCAACGACAAGCTCATGATTGGGCCTAATTTACAGAGAGACCTTTTTCATATTGTACTTAGATTTCGCAGTCATAAGTATGTCATAACAGCGGATGTGGAAAAGATGTTCAGGCAGATCCTCGTCCACCCTGATGATCGAGCATTACAGCAAATTAAGTGGAAGGAGGATCCTTCAGCCCCTGTGAGGATTTATCAACTAAACACAGTGACATACGGAACAGGGTCTGCACCGTACCATGCCATGAGATGTTTAAATGAATTGGCTAATCTCCACGAGAGTGAACTTCCAATAGCAGCCAAGGCTATTCGTGATGATTTTTACATGGATGACTGTTTGAGTGGAGGAAATATTCTTGAAGATGTGATTCAGCTACGGCAACAAATACAAAGTATCCATTTGAGTGGTGGAATGCATTTGAGGAAGAGGAGGTCCAATGGCAGACGTATTTTGCAGGAGTTGGAGAGCAAAAGTAACGAGGGGACTTTGTTGATTTTAGATAAAGGTGAAGCCAGTATGACTCTTGGGCTTCTCTGGGACTCAGCACGGGATTGTCTCCAGTTTCGAGCTATACTAGCAAGGCAAACACCAAATTCCAAAAGAGAAGTGGCTTCCAAAATCGCACAGATTTTTGTTCCTCTGGGGCTTGCGAGTCCAGTACTTATCAAAGGAAAATTGTTGATGCAACACTTATGGGCAGATGGATTAGATTGGGATCAGCCATTGTGTCCGAAGCACCTTCAAAGTTGGAACGACTATTATTCATCATTGGAGAGACTGAACGACGTCAGAATAATCAGAAATGTAAATCCCGGAAATTGTTCTGACACTTTTGATTTGTTCGGATTTAGTGATGCTTCCGAGAAGGCCATTGGAGCCTGCATCTATGTAGTTAGTCAAACACAAAAGGATCACTTCGTGTCTAATTTACATTGTGCCAAGACGAAGGTGGCTCCGTTAAAGATCATTTCATTGCCCAGGCTCGAATTGGAGGCAGCACTTCTTCTTGCACAACCTGTCAAAACGACGGCAAGTGCTTTGAAAGGAGGAGTTGGTCGTATCAGATTGTGGAGCGATAGTACAATTGTTTTAGGATGGATCAACACCGGGCCACGGTTGTTGAAGACGTTTGTTGCAAATAGGATCGCAAAGATTCAAGAAGCCACCGATCCCGCCATGTGGAATCATGTTCCATCAACAGAAAATCCAGCTGATCTTCTCTCAAGGGGAATTACATCTATAGAACTTGAAGGCAAAACACTTTGTTGGAAAGGGCCTCCGTGGCTCTGCACACAAATTCAACAACCAAGGCATCCCAAGGAATTTGAAACAGAACTGCCAGAACTGAAGATTACAACAGTGACATTAAAGGCAACTGCAACCAGCAATTTGCTTATCAAATTTTCGTCGTTCTCGAAATTATGCCGTATAGTAGCATACTGTCAGAGATTCATCTACAACTGCAAACAGGATATACCAGAAAGGAAAACAAGCTCACTAGAGACGGAGGAAATTTGTCAAGCAGAGAGACATGTGGTCAGGTGGACACAGTTGGAAGCTTTCTCTGAAATACAAAATTGTTTAACAAATAATCAAGACCTCCCAAGAAAGAGTCCATTAAATTCACTCAGTCCTTTCCTAGACAACGATGGGTTGATTAAGGTTGGAGGAAGGCTTCGGTTTTCAGAGTTAGCATCGGAACAGAGACATCCCATACTTCTCCCAGCAAATCACCACATCACCAGGATAATCATGGAAGGGGAACATCGTCGTCTTAAGCACTGTCCGCCAGAGCAGTTGTTACATGCAACACGACAGCGATATTGGCCCATCGGAGGCAGAAGAGAGGCAAAGAATGTCATTAGAAGATGTGTGAAGTGTTATTGCTTTAATCCCACAGTTCCTTTGGTATGCATGGCAGATTTACCAAAGGAAAGAGCCACGCTGGTTCTTCGGCCCTTTGTCACCACGGGAGTGGACTACGCAGGTCCCATATCTGTGAGAGAGAGCCGCAGATGAGGCCGGTTCCATGTTTACAAGAGTTACATAGCTGTATTTACGTGCTTCAGCACCAAGGCAGTGCATCTGGAACTAGTGTCAGAGCTAACAACTGAAGTATGAAGAAAATATGCCCTCTTCCCATAGAGGATCAAGAAAAGGATCATTATTAATTACTATGAAATAGATTCAATCTGTATAATTGTATTAATTAATTAATTGAAAGAATTCCTTTCAAGGTGGGGTGCATTTAGTGAGTAGACTTCATCCCTTCGATGATGAAAGGAAGGAGTCGATTGCGCGTCGACTGGTTTTTGTTGCGACCCGTACTCGCGGGAGCGTGTAGCCAATTGTTTGAAATTGTTAAAACTTACGACAGAAAGTAAGGACACAAAATAAAGATTTAAGCAATCGGTAAACGCAACAGCGTTTTATTCGCGTCAAAAATACATACAATAACAACTACAATTAAGCCCTTTTCTGTGCACTGCATCTCACTGACTTTTGAGGGACAGGCCTACAAGTGAGACAACCACTATATTCATATTGAATTGTTTTATAAAATTTGTAAATTGTATGTAAGCTTATTCATATATCTTGTTTTACATGTAGAATTGCCATATACTGTATAGTTTGTAAATTATATGTAATTGCCTGAAAAAAAAAAAAAAAAAAAAATCATAGATCTTCATTTCATTTGTTTATTTCCTTTAAAACTTCCTAATCCATCCCATTTTATAAATAAGTTGACCTTTTGAAACTTTGTATATTGGGACTTCAAAAACACTCGCGGGAGAATTAAATAATTGCAATGTTATTTACATTTCCACATGACGTATGCAATTCTAAAACTAAAAGATTGGAAACTGTTATATCAAATACTTGCAAAATTAACTACCTAACCTCAAAATTTAGCATACGTTAGTAATTTTAAATGCCGCGCCATATGGCCGAGTCTACCCCACGACACTCGCCAGAGTGCAGTAAGGTGTAACAGCTGAAGGTCGAAATTAGAAAGTGATAACCATTGGCCTTATGGGAGCTTCGCTTCCTAGTATTATTCTTCCATGGTTTCACCCATTCTGCACAGTCACGTGGCCGGCCTCGACTAATCAGCGTAGGCTTGACGTCTATTTGTCCGTGAAATACCACCAATCAGTATGCGGTAGGCCGATCAGCTGACTCACCATTCCGAGATCGCGGCTATAGAGCTCACTGCCAAGCGATGAACTTGGTCTTTGAGCGTGACTGATCAAACTGATTGTACGGTAATCCTTTCATCTGTCAGCTAATGCTTCCTGAGGTACAGTTTCTTTAGTTAAGTTTAAAATTATTTACAATATGTTTCTTTCTTGTCAATGAAAATCCACAGCCTCCTTCCAGTCGACTGACCGGGTCAGGGATGGAAGGAATGAAGTCCCCATCTAGCGGCGAGGATATGGACTGTGCCGGCTGCACTCCCCTGGGGCAATGATTAAATGAATGACAGATAAAATGACATGATAGTGGAGAGTGTTGCTGGAATGAAATTGTGACAGGGAAAACCGGAGTACCCGGAGAAAAACCTGTCTGCCTCCACTTTGTCCAGCACAAATCTCACCTGGAGTGACCGGGATTTGAACCACGGGCCCAGCAGTGAGAGGCTGGCGTGCTGCCGCCTAAGCATTCCATCTAGTCAATGAAATGAAAATCCACAGCCTGCTTCCAGTCTCCGACCGGGTCAGGAATGGAATGAATGAAGCCCCCATCTAGCGGCATACGTCATGTGGAAATGTAAATAACATTGCAATTATTTAATTCTCCCGCGAGTGTTTTTGAAGTCCCAATATACAAAGTTTCAAAAGGTCAACTTATTTATTATTTATAAAATGGGATGGATTAGGAAGTTTTAAAGGAAATAAACATATGAAATGAAGATCTATGATTTTTTTTTTTCAGGCAATTACATATAATTTACAAACTATACAGTATATGGCAATTCTACATGTAAAACAAGATAGATGAATAAGCTTACATACAATTTACAAATTTTATAAAACAATTCAATATGAATATAGTGGTTGTCTCGATTGTAGGCCTGTCCCCCAAAAGTCAGTGAGATGCAGTGCACAGAAAAGGGCTTAATTGTAGTTGTTATTGTATGTATTTTTGACGTGAATAAAACGCTGTTGCGTTTACCGATTGCTTAAATCTTTATTTTGTGTCCTTACTTTCTCTTTTTGACTCTGAGAGTCGCACATTTTTTCCGTATTGACTGAAATATACTAAGAACAAAGTTCCAACTGGTTCCGCCTCGTCAATACTGTTTATTAAAATGTCGTGATACAATCACCTGTCTTTTATCACATCACATGGTACATGTTTCAACGTCCAACACGTATTGACGCCTTCATCAGCCTGTTAGCTCATTGCCGCATTACATCTTGGGAATGGTCACCCCTTGCTTGGGCTTTTGGAAGCCAACATTAGATATAAGCCAAGAAAGACTGCCAAGCCCGGCTGCGGATTTTTATTAAGCTTTTAACATAAGAAAATGTTTTAACAACTTTTAATGTGTTACAGTGATCCATGTGTGTTTTTATGTACAATTTTTAACTACACCCAGTAGATAAAGGGAATGTTTTAAGTGCTGCACAATTATTTAGGCTGATGAAGGCGTCAATACGTGTTAGACGTTGAAACATGTACCATGTGATGTGATAAAAGACAGGTGATTGTATCACGACATTTTAATAAACAGTATTGACGAGGCGGAACCAGTTGGAACTTTGTTCTTAGTATCCTTACTTTCTGTCGTAAGTTTTTAACAATTTCAAACAATTGACTACACGCTCCCGCGAGTACGGGTCGCAACAAAAACCAGTCGACGCGCAATCGACTCCTTCCTTTCAACATCGAAGGGGTGAAGTCTACTCACTAAATGCACCCCACCTTGAAAGGAATTCTTTCAATTAATTAATTAATACAATTATACAGATTGAATCTATTTCATAGTAATTAATAATGATCCTTTTCTTGATCCTCTATGGGAAGAGGGCATATTTTCTTCATACTTCAGTTGTTAGCTCTGACACTAGTTCCAGATGCACTGCCTTGGTGCTGAAGCACGTAAATACAGCTATGCAACTCTTGTAAACATGGAACCGGCCTCATCTGTGGCTCTCTCTCACAGATATGGGACCTGCGTAGTCCACTCCCGTGGTGACAAAGGGCGGAAGAACCAGCGTAACTCTTTCCTTTGGTAAATCTGCCATGCGTACCTAAGGAACTGTGGGATTAAAGCAATAACACTTCACACATCTTCTAATGACCTTCTTTGCCTCTCTTCTGCCACCGATAGGCCAATATCGCTGTCGTGTTGCATGTAACAACTGCTCGGCGGACAGTGCTTAAGACGACTATGTTCCCCTTCCATGATTATCCTGGTGATGTGGTGATTTGCTGGGAGAAGTATGGGATGTCTCTGTTCCGATGCTAACTCTGAAAACCGAAGCCTTCCTCCAACCTTAATCAACCCATCGTTGTCTAGGAAAGGACTGAGTGAATTTAATGGACTCTTTCTTGGGAGGTCTTGATTATTTGTTAAACAATTTTGTATTTCAGAGAAAGCTTCCAACTGTGTCCACCTGACCACATGTCTCTCTGCTTGACAAATTTCCTCCGTCTCTAGTGAGCTTGTTTTCCTTTCTGGTATATCATGTTTGCAGTTGTAGATGAATCTCTGACAGTATGCTACTATACGGCATAATTTCGAGAACGACGAAAATTTGATAAGCAAATTGCTGGTTGCAGTTGCCTTTAATGTCACTGTTGTAATCTTCAGTTCTGGCAGTTCTGTTTCAAATTCCTTGGAATGCCTTGGTTGTTGAATTTGTGTGCAGAGCCACGGAGGCCCTTTCCAACAAAGTGTTTTGCCTTCAAGTTCTATAGAAGTAATTCCCCTTGAGAGAAGATCAGCTGGATTTTCTGTTGATGGAACAGGATTCCACATGGCGGGATCGGTGGCTTCTTGAATCTTTGCGATCCTATTTGCAACAAACGTCTTCCACAACCGTGGTCAGGTGTTGATCCTTCCTAAAACAATTGTACTATCGCTCCACAATCTGATGCAACCAACTCCTTCTTTCAAAGCACTTGCCGTCGTTTTGACAAGTTGTGCAAGAAGAAGTGCTGCCCCTAATTCGAGCCTGGGCATTGAATTGGTCTTGAACGGAGCCACCTTCGTCTTGGCACAAAGTAAATTAGACACGAAGTGATCCTTTTGTGTTTGACTAACTACATAGATGCAGGCTCCAATGGCCTTCTCGAAAGCATCAATAAATCCGAACAAATCAAAAGTGTCAGAACAATTTCCAGGATTTACATTTCTGATTATTCTGATGTCGTTCAGACTCTCCAATGATGAATAATAGTCGTTCCAACTTTGAAGGTGCTTCGGACACAATGGCTGATCCCAATTTAATCCATCTGCCCATAGGTGTTGCATCAAAATTTTTCTTTGATCAATACTGGACTCGCAAGCCCAAGAGGATCAAAAATCTGTGCAATTTTGGAAGCCACTTCTCTTTTGGAATTTGGTGTTTGCCTTGCTAGTATAGCTCGAAACTGAAGACAATCCCGTGCTGAGACCCAGAGAAGTCCAAGAGTCTTACTGGCTTCACCTTTATCTAAAATTAACAAAGTCCCGTCATTACTGTTGCTCTCCAACTCCTGCAAAATACGTCTGCCATTGGACCTCCACTTCCTCAAATGCATTCTGTGCCGATTGCATCTGCACACTTCCCTTGCTGAACTTTCGCTAAGCCTATTTCATAAAATAAAACCTGGACTCAGTTCTGAACCCAGAGGTCACTACTAAAAATCGGAATCCAGTTTCGGACCCAGTGGTAACCTAGGTGATTGTGGACCTCATGAAGTATAATCTTGCCCAAATGTATAGGGTAAAAATTTCAAATATCATCGCTTGGTCTTAAATATTATGACGACAATGGGAATTATCATTAAAGACATTATTGTAGTATGTGGCAGAAATTATGATCATGAATGTCCGGAATTCGCGGTCATACAAATTCAAACTGGTGAAGTGACCGTGTGACCAATGAAACATTAGGAATCTTCCCGCTTATTAACTGCCAACTTAAAATTGGACCTGGACTAATTATGTTGTCCACCCTGACGAAACATTCGATAATTTAAACTGTTTCCGTAGTTCAATATCTGCCACTGCATAATCTTGGCAGCACTACGTGTGTAGCGCGCATGCGCAATGGGCCGCTTTGGCGGGCTAACGGCCGGAGTGTTGGGAGACGCGGTACTCTCAAGATGACTTAGGTTGGAAGCAGACGTGGGGCTCTGGGCTTCGGCCCATGGCCGAACTAGAAGGTAGGAGTTGATGGCCAACTACGGATTATGCTGAGACTTGGTGAAACTTTAATAAATTATTTAATTTGAATTCCTTATCATATTATTTTTTTAGATTAATGATCATCGTGTCGGTGATCTGTTGGACCACGTAGGGAAGCAAAGACTTTAGTTATTTCTTTTAAATAGCAAGCTTTCTTTATTTCTATGAATTGAAATCTTGTAACGGGCCAAAACATTGCGCAATGTTGGTTCCAACTTGTTAAAATTAATTTCTATTAGCTTGGCAGTATGCAGTATGGCCGTAGGTTCGACGTATTAGAGTTCCGCTCCGTACAAATGATATTTCGCAGTCTTTTCAGATTAGAATGATTTTAATTCTTGTTGAAATCGTGCTTTAATGAATTGTCGTGTGGTGGAAATAGATATTACTTGGTGGAAGCCTTGTGTTCGCCAGAATTCTCGAGTTTCGATGTTCATGCCTGATGCTCAGAGATAGCGTCTGTGGCGACGCCATCTTGAGAAAATTTGCATTTTCAAATTTTAAATTAGTTTAACTAATTCTCTTGTCACCGTGTACAAGTATTCTATTTCTCAAATGAGAGTCCGCATGTTATTTTAGTGAAATTTAAATTTTCTTTTGTAGTTCCGAAGAATCTTTCGGTTTGGTACTTGTCAAATATTGCGAATGGATCTTGTGGTCTGTAGCCACAGAGTGTACTGATGTACGTTGCCTTGTAAGTTACCCGGCTTGGTCTGGTTTTATTTAGTTCTATCAATATTATTTGGTTTCTTATTATTCGTCTCTTCTTTTCCGTGGTTTCCCACGCATACTTGGCCTAGCCAAATGTTATTTAGTAAGGGGTTCCTCCCACACTTTCATAGGAGGGTATCTCACTAATTTTGTTCAACTGTTAAGCTTGTATTTGTTTGTTCTCAATATATTTCCATTAAAAAAAAAATCTTGTTGGTTACGTTATTCTTCGAGCGACCAATCAGCCACGGCCCTGGAAAATTGGGTTCCCCTCCACTCAACGAGCCTTGTCTCGAAAATCCCTTTCCTGGGTGTCTGGCCCTAATAAATTATTTTATATGGTACAGAAGTTATGGTAGCATCACAATGGTTTTTCGATTTTCTGAAAACCGGCTGATTTTGTCATGCATCTTAATGTTAAAAAAAAAATGAAATGGTAGTTTCGTCTGTAAGTATTTCGTGCTGGTGGTCGTAAGAAGGTGATCATTAATTCGAGAGTGCTTTCAGGCATCAGTGATGAGGTGCAAAGGTTATTCAGTTAAAATCTTAAACAGATTGGCAGTTGAACAAGTGAAACTAGTTCTGAATTATTCATTAGGTAGGGCTCTGATTGGGTTATATTCTAATATTTGTGTTTTGTTTCTCTTTTATCATGGCGGAGAGATATGTTCCTGATCCCAAATATCTGTATGAGGACGAAGTAGCTTATGAGCTACAAATTAGAGGCATGGTGGTGCCGTCAGACTTGGTGTTGGCTCGTGAGATGCTGAAAGAGAATCTTGACGTTCTTGTAGAATTGCCAACCTTCGAACAGGATGCAGAACTCAATCTGAGTAAGTTCCAGATGCAATATAAAGTGGATTTGTGTAGAAGTATTGTTAATTTATTTTTCTTGGAAGAGTATGGTACTTCATCTCAGTATGATAGACTGCGGGCTAGGCTGAGTTATCTGTTTACACGTTGCGAGGACGTTTTTGTCGTCTCAGTTCATAAGTCAGATGAGGAGTTAATGGAGATCATTGAGGCTGAAATAAATCTCGTTAAATGTGCTGAAAAGGTTTTTGATGAATCAGATCCTGTGTTTGCGTCTGAAGTTTTTAAAAGTGTTAATCAGTTGTTGGATGATCGAAGTCAGTCTAGTATTGATAGTGGTGATCGGGGTTCGGTTAGATCGGTTGTTGGAGAAGGAAATGGTGATGTACCTCACTCTCTCAGAGATAGAAATGATGATGAAGCTAGTGTAGTGCAACGTAATGGTATTGTAGTACCTGGTTCACATTTGTATCCGGTAGTTGATGCAGAGGCTGTAGATGGTGATGGTATGAATTGTGCTACCGTGGCTAATCCTGTATTTAAGCAACCTGTTAATGTTATAAATGTGCCTGTACGTAGAAATGGTCGGAGTGAAGTTGATTTCAGAAAGGAAAGTACTCGTGATTCTGCTATGAGGTCGGTAGTAAATAGTGAAGTGACACGGATAAATCAGTTGAGTCTTGGGGAGGTGTATCCAGCGGAGTCGAATTTAGTTAGGGAAACTTCTGTGTTGTCAGATGTTCGGTTAGGAGTGCCAACTTCCTCTCTAGTGTATGGTGGTCGTGCTGACGACAGGAGCCCTGAATTTGATGCTAGGCCTAACCTGTATGAACGTCGTTCGTTGTTAAGAACCGAAGCCCTGGGTAGTGTTGCCAGTGCTAGATCTGTGAACGTAGGTAACGTACTTCCTGTCTATACTATGAGTAACTCGTATGGTGGTGTTAAGTATTCTTATTCAAATGCAAATTCTAGACCTGTGTGTTCGGTATTCAGTAGTGATAGTGTGCGTAGACTTGTTAATTTGGTTGATCGGGGTGATATGAGAGAGTTGCCTAGGACGGATAGGCTTACTGTTAGTCGAGTTGATCGATCTACTTTATCGGATGGTCAGAGAGTTCCTTTATCGTCATCAGCAGAAGGGCGTAACCGGAGGTCGAAGGATAGATTCAATTTCTATGATCGCGGTGATTTCGATGATCAAACTGTTGGTCGAGTGAGACGTGGAGAAGGATTAGCAGGTTTTGGTGATTCGAGAGAAGGAAACTCTGGTCGTTCTGTGTTCACGCAGAAAAATTTTGGAAATTTGGCTCATCCGTTGACAGCTTGTGTGGCAAGGTTGAGAAATATGAGTATTGACACCACTGACGGAATTATTATGTTTTTGAGAGAGTTAGTTGAAATTGAAGAATATGCTGAGGTTTTCGATGTAACTGACGCCCAAATATATCAATTAATGTTCCCACTTACTAGTGGACTGATGAGGAAAATGGTAGTTGAAGCTATGTCAAAGAATACTAGAATTATGGTTTTTATTGGGTTGGTTTTAGAAAATTTTGTGCCATCAAGATCGATAGGTCCGATTGAACACCAGTATTTTTACCGTCTCCAGTGTGTTGGGGAGTCGTTGACTTCTTGCGTGCAGGATATTCTTAAGTTTGCGAAGGTATTTTCTGTCAATTTCACTGAAAGAGAAATTGTTTCTCACATATTGGATGGCATTACTCCTGAGTATAGGTCCGTATTGAGGGTAGGATACCGTGCTCGAACTGTGTCGGAGTTAAATGAGGTTGTAGTCCATGCCGAGTCTGTTATACAGAATGAATCGCAGAGAGGTCATGCGAGTCAGTTGAATCGTAATAGGCCGAAGGAAATGTCACCTCGTTGGAATAATAATAATAGATTTCAAGGTAGGAATAATCGTTGGGGAAATACTCGTCCTCCAGCAGGGCAGGATATAAATCGTGAAGTGAGAGCTCCTCAGAATCGTGATGGAAATGCTCGTGTGCAGAATGGTCAGGATCGAGGAGGTGTGATTGTTGGACAGGGTGCCACAGTTCGTGAAGGAGTTAATGTTATACATTGTGATCGTTGTGGTGGAAGTGGTCATTCTGATCGAGAGTGTAATTACAGGCAAGATTGACAGAAGGAAATCTGGCATCGTGACAATGCTGATGAGGTTTTATCGATGTCAGGTACTGTTTGTGAATCTAAGGTTGGTCAGGAAAATTGTGCAAAAATATCTTTAAATTCATTATTACCTTCTCCTGTGATCGGGATTCTTGTGAATGATGCTAATGTGAGTGCTTTGCTTGACTCGGGTAGCGCAGCATCGTTGATGAGTGAAGATTGGTATCAGGCCATGAAAGGGATTTGTAAGTTTCCGGCATTGTCCAAGGTGGACGTTAAACTTGTGTCAGCAAATAATTCTTCGTTATATATTCTTGGTTCGGTTAAGTTGAAGGTTCGCATCCACAATTTTACTTGGAAGTTTCCATTTTGGATTATTGCGAAGTTGTCTTGTCCTGTTATCTTAGGGGCAAATTTTATGTCTCATTCTGGAGTGACATTAGATGTGGGGAGAGAATCGTTTTGGTTTAACTTTTGTCCTGAGATTAAGTTGAAATTCTCGGTTTCCGAAAGATATGATATTAGAACCGGTCAGGTAGACGTGGACGAGAAAGTTGAGGATGAGGCAAGTTTTGGGGTTGATGACCTAGATTTGGGAAATCTTTCAGACGGTCAAGCTTGTGTTATTAGAAATTTGTGTTCCGAGTATCCTGAGGTATTTACTGATAGATTAGGTGTTAACAATTTAATGTCATATAAAATAATTGTCGAAGATGACATTCCTGTTCGTCATCCGCCTTATCGGTTGAGTCCACCCAAGATGGCAGAATTTAAAAAGATTATTGATAAAATGCTGGCTGACGGTGTTATTCGTCCGTCAATTTCTGCATATTCTTCGCCGATGTTTTTGGTTCCGAAGCCTGACGGTGGTTTTCGGCCGGTGGTCGATTATCGGAGACTTAATAAGAAAGTGGTTCAAGAGTCCATACCTTTGCCGGATTTGCACAACTGCTTCTGTTGGTTTAAAGATGCTCGTTTCTTTTCGCTGCTTGATTTAACACAAGCATATAATCAGGTACCGTTGGCTGAAGAATCAAAGCATTTGACTGCGTTCGCCACGGACTGGAATTTGTTTGAGTATAATAGATTACCGTTTGGTCTGAGTACTGGAGGAGCTGTTCTGAGCAGGTTATTGGATCGTGTTTTCTCAGGCGTAAAATTTAAGTTTTTGTACCACTATTTAGACGATGTGGTGGTGTTCAGTAAAAATTTCGAGGATCATGTTCGTCACTTAAGAGAAGTGTTTGAGAGATTCAAAAATGCTGGGTTAACTGTGAAAATTTCTACGACTTCCTTTGCTAAGTCACAGATATCGTTCTTGGGACACATTGGGTCAGCCAAGGGAGTTTCTGTCGATCCATCTCGTACGCAGAGTATCAGAGACTACAAAGTGCCTGTAAATGTTAAAGGGGTAGCTCGGTTTGTGGGCATGATAAATTTCTTTAGAAAATTCATCCCGGATTTTGCTCGTCGTGCCATTCCGTTGAATCAGTTGAGACAGAAGAATGTTCCGTTTGTGTGGGGCGAGTCGCAGCAAGCTGCATTTGACGATCTAAAGGATGCCTTGTGTAACGCACCTGTACTGGCTGTCCCAGATTTTAACAAAACGTTTATTATTCAGACCGATGCTTCTCTGGGAGCTGTTGCCGCTGTTTTACTTCAAGAGGGAGATGATGGTAGGAGGGCGATTGCTTTCGCGTCTCGGACTTTAACTAAACCTGAATCTTCGTATTCTGTTTATGAACTGGAGGGACTAGCAGTGATGTTCGCGTTAGAAAAATTTAAGTTGTACATCGATCATGTGGAATTTGAGTTAGAAGTTGATAATCAAGCTCCGAGTTGGGTGTTAGCAAGGCCGAGGAAGACAGGTCGCATTGCAAGGTGGGCAACACGTATATCATCGTTTAAGTTTAAAGTGCGCCATATCAAAGGTTCTGAAAATGTGGTGGCAGATTCTCTGAGTGGGATGTATGAAGAAGTTCCGTTAGGCAAGAAGGGAGTTGATACAGTAGCTGTGAGTAATATGGTGGTGGGAGCTAATTCCGCTCAGCACATGCTGAACAACTCATCCTTACTTTTCAAGGACATTGCTATTCACCAGAGAGAGGATCCTAATTTAGAAGGGATCATCAGTAAATTGTCAAATGGAGAGACTGTTCATCCTTATTTTCTGCGTTCTGGAGTATTGTGTTGTGTTGCTAGACACGACAGGAGACCTAAGGTCGTGTTGCCGGTTCAGCTGGTTGATGGTATGCTTCGGTATTTTCACGAATCTCCAGTGGGAGGTCATCTGGGGATAATTAAGACTAGGCAAAAGATCCGTAAATCTTTCACTTGGAAACAAATGGATCGTGATATTCGAAAGTTTGTGCTAGGATGTCGTTCATGTAATGGAAGTAAACCCGCAGTCTCGAGCAAGGTGGGGTTTCTATCATCGGAGCCCGCGTCAAGACCCATGGAACGGCTGTACGTGGATTTCGTTGGGCCTTTTCCGAGGTCCAAGGTTGGAAATAGGTTCGCGTTGGTTTGTGTCTATGGCTTTTCCAGATTCTGTTGGATTTTCCCCACTAAAGTTAGTAATTCTACTTCTGTGATTAAATGTTTGCAGAGTATTTTCACATCTTTTGGTCCGTGTCAGTATCTTATTTCAGACAATGCTAAGACTTTCACATCCGTTCAAATGAGAAACTTTTGTTTTGATTATTCTATATCTCATATAACTACAACACCGTATTACCCAAACCCCAGTTTGGCGGAACGAGTAAATAGGAATTTGAGAGCTGCTCTCATTGCTTATCATAGAGACAACCATGCAAGGTGGGATTCATCGCTGCATTGGTTGGCTTATGCATTCAATACGGCGGATCATGAATCGCATGGAAAGACACCGTTCTCCTTAATATGTGCTTTCGTACCGAACTCGTCATTGACTAATCTGTGGTCGTTGAATGATTTGTTACCTGATCAGCCGTCGCCTGAAAGAGTAAAGGAAATATGGAAGGAGGCTCAGGAAGCAATTAAGGTGTCTCACGACAAACTCGCTGTTCGTTATAACAAGGGTCGAGTTCAAGGGAAGTTTAAGGTGAATGATTTGGTGTTTGTCAAGAATTTCTGGAAGAAAACCCCTGGAAATAAGGTCTCAGGAAAGTTACTTCCCAAATATACTGGTCCGTATAAAGTCTTGTCATTTCCGACAGAAGTAGCTGTTTTATTAGAAGATGCAGAGAGAAGACGCATATTTCGAACTCACCTGTCGTACTGTAAAGCTGCAGGAGAACGTGAGGCTGGTGATCTCGAGGTTGCTGCCAGTCATTAAGTAGTAAGATGTAGTTCTTGGAGGGTTTCGTCTCGGGAACTGGTAGATAGTAAATGGTGACGAATATTGCTCATTGCTGTTGGATCGGCTAGAGTACTGAACTGTGTTGTCGGAGTGAGTTGCCAGTGAAGACTGGACATAAGATTTTGGTCGAACTTGAGCACCATGGTAACGTGGAGATGTTGGTTGTAAGAAATGGAGTTGAGTTGCTCGCCGAAGCTGATGATGTGGGTGGTTAAGTGCGACGTGACTGAGTTAGTTTCGTCGACAATTACTTTCTTTTCCTTGTTGACGAAAGCCTGCTATAGGCGTTCTCACCGTCTCAGGTCTTTCTTCTTGGTAATCTTTTGTAAACTGGATAACAGTCGTGTAAACTGTCTTCCTTGGTTGAGTGTAAGTGATAGAGTTGTGATCAACTCATTTGGGGATAGGATGACCTGCATTTGCTCGTGGGCATTCTTGTTCTGTGATGGTTAAAGGGGGTAAGTTGATTCATTGTGGAATACTGGTATCCTACATTGGATGACCTAGGTTGTCTAGTCGAGTGGTTGCATTGGGTGAGCAGAGCGATTTCAGTCGAAATTGTACGTGAAGTGGAGGTGGCTTATAGCTGTTCATTGATGTTGGTGCCATGGGTGTGTCTGGTTTTTCCTAAAAGATCACTGTTGTTGCTGGTGAAACGTGGGCAAAGAATGGGTTCTGAAAAGGTACTCTTGTTCGGTAGTTGTGTTGACGTTGAAATGTGAGCATGTTCAGTTTTTTTTCTTATCTCGTGCAGTGAGTGGAGAGTGTGTTCTGTCCTTAAGCAGCTAAGATGAATGAGAGAGTGTAGTTTGGTATGCAGTCTGATTTCTGTTATCTGAAGTTTTTTTTAAAACTAATGTACTTGATATGAGTTGTCTCAAGTCTGGAGCTGGCTCGGATGGTTTTGTTATCCTTGTCTGTTCTCATCTGCCATGAATATGTTCTGAGGGGTAAAATTATGGGTCTGATTGCTCCCGTCAATGATAATAGTAAAAGCATATAGTGTAACCGTTAGGATTTTGGTTGGGGAACCAGTTAGCTTCCCGAACATTGTGTTGTGATGTTCTTTTCTTAATATACATAAATTTTGTTAACTTAAATTTTAACTTAACTTCAAGGCCAAAGTTGAAACTATCAAGTCTCTTAACCTGAATATTCAAGTCATGAGAGTAATACAAGTAATAACGCGTGTGCTTCGTATACAAGTAGTGACAAATAAATGGTGACAAGGTCGACTGAGAAGAAGAATCCTGTGAGAGAGCTTTAAGTGTTTGTGCCGTCTTCTGCTGTTTTGATTTTGTTGCCGTCTTTCCATGATGAGGGGAATTCTCCTCAAATAACGGGATAGTAGCCAGTGCACGGGTTACTGTCGCCTTCGTTCGAGCCGATGACATCTGGTACCTGGTTCTGCAGCCTTGCTGGTCGATGTTGGGGATATCTGGTATCACGCTCAGGTGATGGAGTAGCTGTGACAGGTTGGGACTGTCAGTCGGTGAGCTCAAGCCAAACTATGCATGGATCCTACAATCTCGTCTGCCCTCTCTCTCGTCACCCCTGGTGGACGTTTCGTGGTGGGAGGCTGTGCCGATTGCATCTGCACACTTCCCTTGCTGAACTTTCGCTAAGCCTATTTCATAAAATAAAACCTGGACTCAGTTCTGAACCCAGAGGTCACTACTAAAAATCGGAACCCAGTTTCGGACCCAGTGGTAACCTAGGTGATTGTGGACCTCATGAAGTATAATCTTGCCCAAATGTATAGGGTAAAAATTTCAAATATCATCGCTTGGTCTTAAATATTATGACGACAATGGGAATTATCATTAAAGACATTATTGTAGTATGTGGCAGAAATTATGATCATGAATGTCCGGAATTCGCGGTCATACAAATTCAAACTGGTGAAGTGACCGTGTGACCAATGAAACATTAGGAATCTTCCCGCTTATTAACTGCCAACTTAAAATTGGACCTGGACTAATTATGTTGTCCACCCTGACGAAACATTCGATAATTTAAACTGTTTCCGTAGTTCAATATCTGCCACTGCATAATCTTGGCAGCACTACGTGTGTAGCGCGCATGCGCAATGGGCCGCTTTGGCGGGCTAACGGCCGGAGTGTTGGGAGACGCGGTACTCTCAAGATGACTTAGGTTGGAAGCAGACGTGGGGCTCTGGGCTTCGGCCCATGGCCGAACTAGAAGGTAGGAGTTGATGGCCAACTACGGATTATGCTGAGACTTGGTGAAACTTTAATAAATTATTTAATTTGAATTCCTTATCATATTATTTTTTTAGATTAATGATCATCGTGTCGGTGATCTGTTGGACCACGTAGGGAAGCAAAGACTTTAGTTATTTCTTTTAAATAGCAAGCTTTCTTTATTTCTATGAATTGAAATCTTGTAACGGGCCAAAACATTGCGCAATGTTGGTTCCAACTTGTTAAAATTAATTTCTATTAGCTTGGCAGTATGCAGTATGGCCGTAGGTTCGACGTATTAGAGTTCCGCTCCGTACAAATGATATTTCGCAGTCTTTTCAGATTAGAATGATTTTAATTCTTGTTGAAATCGTGCTTTAATGAATTGTCGTGTGGTGGAAATAGATATTACTTGGTGGAAGCCTTGTGTTCGCCAGAATTCTCGAGTTTCGATGTTCATGCCTGATGCTCGGAGATAGCGTCTGTGGCGACGCCATCTTGAGAAAATTTGCATTTTCAAATTTTAAATTAGTTTAACTAATTCTCTTGTCACCGTGTACAAGTATTCTATTTCTCAAATGAGAGTCCGCATGTTATTTTAGTGAAATTTAAATTTTCTTTTGTAGTTCCGAAGAATCTTTCGGTTTGGTACTTGTCAAATATTGCGAATGGATCTTGTGGTCTGTAGCCACAGAGTGTACTGATGTACGTTGCCTTGTAAGTTACCCGGCTTGGTCTGGTTTTATTTAGTTCTATCAATATTATTTGGTTTCTTATTATTCGTCTCTTCTTTTCCGTGGTTTCCCACGCATACTTGGCCTAGCCAAATGTTATTTAGTAAGGGGTTCCTCCCACACTTTCATAGGAGGGTATCTCACTAATTTTGTTCAACTGTTAAGCTTGTATTTGTTTGTTCTCAATATGTTTCCATTATTAAAAAAAAAATCTTGTTGGTTACGTTATTCTTCGAGCGACCAATCAGCCACGGCCCTGGAAAATTGGGTTCCCCTTCACTCAACGAGCCTTGTCTCGAAAATCCCCTTCGGGGGTGTCTGGCCCTAATAAATTATTTTATATGGTACACATTCCACCACTCAAAAGGATACTTTGTATTTGTTGCCGTAGCTGAATCACATCTTCAAGAATATTTCCTCCACTCAAACAGTCATCCATGTAAAAATCATCACGAATAGCCTTGGCTGCTATTGGAAGTTCACTCTCATGGAGATTAGCCAATTCATTTAAACATCTCATGGCATGGTACGGTGCAGACCCTGTTCCGTATGTCACTGTGTTTAGTTGATAAATCCTCACAGGGGCTGAAGGATCCTCCTTCCACATAATTTGCTGTAATGGTCGATCATCAGGGTGGACGAGGATCTGCCTGAACATCTTTTCCACATCCGCTGTTAAGACATACTTATGACTGCGAAATCTAAGTACAATATGAAAAAGGTCTCTCTGTAAATTAGGCCCAATCATGAGCTTGTCGTTGAGTAATGTACCGTGTAATTTTTTTGCTGAGGCGTCAAATACCACTATAACTTTAGTAGTGTTGCTGTCTGGTCTCACCACTGCATGATGGGGTATGAAATATGAGTCATTTCCTGATTTTCCTGCTCTTGCATCAAAGTCATATGCCCTAGCCTTTGATATTCATTTAGAAAATCTGTGTACGCAGTCTTGAGTTCTGGTTGTCTGCTTAATCTCTTGATTAATGATTCTAGTCTCTTTTGTGCATGACCTTTAGACTCTCCAAGTACGACATCTGGTCTTAATGGCAGCCTTACGATGAATCTACCTGTTTCATCTCTCGAAATAGTCTCTGTGAACTGCCTTTCACACATTTTTTCTTCTTTTGTGTAATGCTGAATTTCCGGAACTGCTTCTTGCTTCCAAAATCTTTCTAAATGATCTGCTAATTGTTGGTTGCTGATCTTCATGCATGTGATTGATAATCCTTGTTGATTCTCGCAAACTTCACCGCCAATAATCCAACCTAATCGGGTGTTCTGTAGAGCTGGTTGCCCTTGTACTTCGTTTCTGGGTCGACCAATAACAAGCTTCCAATAGAGTCCCGCACCAATCAACATGTCTATGTCCCCAGGATTGTTGAAAGTCGGGTCTGCCAAGCAAATATCCTTTGGAATAATTAACTTGTCTTTCTTGATCTCTAGCTGTGGCAGTCGTTCTGTAATAGATGGCAACACCACAAATTCTTCTTCTATGGCAAAGTCATCATTTCTTGAATTGAGTTGTACTCTTGCAGTTTTGTTTGTTTCTACTTTGGAACAATCAACTCCCATGATTTGCAAGCTTCTCTTAACATTTGACAAGCCGAGCTTCTTATACAGATTCTCTTTCATCAGATTGATTTGAGATCCAGGATCCAATAAGGCTCGACATGTTGTTCTCCTACCTTGAGCATCCCTCACATCGATTAATGCCATTGACAGAAGTATTTGCGATGTGTTTTCTTTTTCCAAGCTTATATTGAGGGGAGGCGAATCTTGAAATTTGACGCAATGATTCACACTCGCTTCGTTTTTTCCAACATTTTGATTGTTATCATCCTCTGCATGTAACAACGTATTATGTAAATGTCCACATTTCTTGCACTTTGATCCTCTACAGTCTTTCGCAATGTGCCCTGTCTTCAAACAGTTAAGACACAGTTTTTTCTCTCGGACAAGCTTCTTCCTGTCTTCAACTGATCGTTGAAGTAACTCCTCACAATTGTAAATAGGGTGACTTCCTCCAAACAAAATGCAGCCCTCCTGAGTGGCTGTCATAACATCTCTCTTGCTAGGCCATTTGTCCTTTGAATATGTCTTAGTATTGAAGTCTTTGTTTTTATTATAATTCAACAGCATATATGATTGAGAAATGTTCAGTTAAAAACTGTAGAAATTCTTCTAATGTTTGCATCTCTTCTGGAGTGCATCCTTTTACTCTTTCTTGCCAATCTCTTTGCTCCACGAAATCCAACTGCTTCTTTGCTAGGTGAATAATCAGCGTATCCCAGTGTTGCACCTGTTGCTTCATTGCCTTTAATGAAGCTATGTGAGTTTGGATATGAAGATGTAACCGCCTGAGGGATTCAGATTTATTCTCTTTTGAAATTGTGGAAAACTTGAAAAGTTCATCTAGATGTGTCTCAATGATCAGAATTTGATTGTCATACGTATTTACAAGCAAGTTCCACGCACATGTGTAGTTTTCCTCTGAGATAGTAAATCCTTGTATGACCTTGCGTGCTTCACCCAGCAGGACTCCTATCAGATATTGGTATTTTTGGATGTTTGTCAGCTGAGTATCATGATGAATTGTTGACTCGTAACTATTCTTAAAGAACAACCATTTTGTGAATTCTCCATTGAATTCCGGTAATTTGATTTCTGGTAATTTCTGTACTCGTTTAGAGTGAATTGCTGGTAGGCCTACTTCTTGTTGATGAATGGTGGTGTTTATAGCTGGATTCAATTGAGATAGTAAAGTACTTTGAGCCTCTTCCGCTTCATCTATAATGGTTTGCAAACGTGTAACTGCATTGAAATAAATGGATTCGAACAGCTGCCGCTCTCCTTCACATTCCACTTGAAACTCTTGTGCTGCCAATTCATCAGTGATCTCTGTTTCCTCTATTTTAATCTGTAGTTCTTCAGAGGCACTCCATACTTCATCACATTTTTTAATTTTTACCTTTGCTTCCGATTTTGATGTGTCAGCTGTAATTGAATTGTTTATTCTTGTTAACATGCCTTTTACTTGGCCACGCGATTGCTTTAATTTAGCAAGTTGCGACATGTCGAAATTGAGGTTATGAGTAGCTTCTGAAGGATTATGTTAGGTTTAGGTTATCAAAGGATTTCTAGGAACGTTTTTATTATTTTATTTTTATGTCTGGGCTAGTCTCTAACCTATTTGCCGTCTTGTGACGTTCGTCTCCGTGAAGCGTATTGCCGTCTTGCCGTTTGCCGTAATATCGACTCGTTGCCGATGCTATTTCTGAATATCTCTGGTTTTCGAAGGCCGTGCCGTTGGGCGCCAATGTTATTGTATGCATTTTTGACGTGAATAAAACGCTGTTGCGTTTACCGATTGCTTGAATCTTTATTTTGTGTCCTTACTTTCTGTCGTCAGTTTTTAACAATTTCAAACAATTGACTACACGCTCCCGCGAGTACGGGTCGCAACAAAAACCAGTCGACACGCAATAGACTCCTTCCTTTCAGCATCGAAGGGATGGAGTCCACTCATTAACAGATGTAATGAGAAGTAACAGTAACACTGTCACACTGAAATATGATTACCAATTTGTAGCATCTGGTTTTCACATTTATTCAAGTTTTACTTTTTCTTTGGAGAAGGAGCTATATAATGAGCCGTAATATCATACAAGTAATAAAAGGCAGAATATCTCTAACACTATGCTCTTTCAATATCAAGTCTAATGCAATCTTTTCTTCATAACCAATAATCACCCTCTATTGTGTCTCTCCTCTCTGGAATAACTCTGAGTTGACACTCCCGTACGACAAGTTTAAGGTTCCTCCACACAAGCGCTCCATAGCAACTCTTGTTCAACCTCACACCAATTCCAATGAATATACATCAGACCATAGTCAATAGTATCACAACCCACATGCCTTCAGGAAATATTACACAACTATGCTCATTTCCTAAATTTAACTTATCCTTTTGGTCTTTTGATTAGTTTGGGTCTACGGTTTAACCTTTTATTTGTGCCGTGAAATATATCTGCGAGTGATTCTGTGAGTGTATGTTTTTCTTGCTGCCAGGTGCATTGAAGTTATATTTGATTGGGCACATCTGAGAGTAGGTCTCCACTGGTTTGGGGATGTTGGCGTTTCGACCATTCTCCCAACACGAGGCACGACACCATGTATTCCCTTCTTTACATGCTTCGGGCAATTGAATCACAGCGGTAACTTTAAGTAGGCCTTACCGTATTCAATTTGAACCCTGAAAGTAAATAGGGGACCATACTCTTCTAGCATGCTACAAGCACAAGTTGTTTTGTATTTCATTTCTGCATGGTCGGCTGGCATATCGTGTGATTCAGTGTACTCGATATGGGCTTGTACACCAGGTGTAATGATTGCGAGTGTGTATCTTTGAAATATTTCACGGACACTCAACGACATTTGTTTCTCTCTGTTGTATCTTTATGTTTGCTACGTTCATTGGATTTCGCATTTTTTTCTCTGCCGTCATTTTGGTATTTGGGACTGCCAGCTCGATCACATCCTTCCTTGCTGCGTTATAGGTCACCACAGCCACTAAGACACAGTCCCTTGTGTTTATATTTGCTCCGGCCTGTTATTGTGGTTGCCATGACTACACCATCTCGAAGCTGAGAAGTGATTGTTTATTAGTGACTGACTGGATTGCCTTACTTGATCAATTACTTGCTCCCTCTTACTTTATTTAATTTGATTCAGTTATGTATTATTAACACTTAGAGCGCAGGCGTCGTAATATTACGTTCAAAGGTAACTTTTTAAAACTGCGGCGAACGTAATATTACGCTGATCGATTTCTCGCGCTTTGTGTTGGAGACGAACGTAATATTACAGCTCTAGCACTCGCGTGTGGGTGCCAGTAAGCATGATGTTGCACATACTATCGCTAGATAGCACCACGTCACTGTTCAGCGGAAGAATATCGATCTGTTCGAAGGCAAGCGATGCACGTTCAAGTAGGTCAAATCTGTTTTCCTTTCCTTTGTTTTTATTCTTTGTAGACAGATTTTTATCTCGAAAAACGTTGAATTTATTCTATGACTAGTACAGTCCATATATTTGGGGTTATAATTCGCATTACAGATTCTGAATCTGATGCAACCGAAGAGACAGTTCTAACTTCTACTTCTGCCAGGAGGAAAGTGCGCGCAACAGCTGTTTATGGCATTTTTTTTTTTTTACATTATAGTTTTATTTTCAATCGTGACGGATTTTTATGAAATTTGTAGTGAAAGGGTTCGGAGATCGAACGGACTTTTCAATTTATTTGTAACTCAGACCACATTCAGTTTGTGCCATTCTGAACATAGCCATCAATTCTGGAAATCAGCCAGCGCACGGGAGAGGAACAACATTTAAGGCATCAGCATGGTAAGTGTTGAAGACTAAATTATTTATTCTTAATAATCATCTTCCTCTCCTGTCTGCCATTCTGGCCAGGTTTTGTTTTGTTTTGTGTTTATTTCTTCAATTTTAAACATTAAATATTCATTTCTTATAGCCAGTGTCTTATTTAGTAGCGTTCTCTCTCTCTCTATGTCTCTTATTCTAGCTTTCAAGCACTACCACTCGTCGTGGGACCACCTTCACGGAGTCTCGGCACATCTGACCTGTAAATACGGGCACAGCGTAGGTTAGAAATTAACATCAACTTCCACTGCGTACTCCTTTCTTTACCAGTCGGTTCCAGTGGTGCAGGTAGTAGGCACGACGAGAATATGTTCATTTTCCAGTTGGGTGCATCTTGACACACATATCGCCGTTTAACTATAACGCGGGGTAAGGATGTCCCCAACTATATGCATCACAACTATGCAATAATTAAAGTAACATTTCAAACTAGCAAGAAAGTGGAAAGTACAGACAAAGATCAACTTAAAGAGATCTTTCTAAAACTCAGCAATTCTTCTAGGTTTGTGCCGTGTCTTGTGTCTGGCTCATCAGCGGGCTCTTGGTGACCTGTCGGGGTATATACCATACATAAATACGTATATAAGATTTAGATCTTACTAAACCTCATGAGCGAATGAGCCAGCTTGGTGTCCTAGGCGAAACCCCACACAAGACACGGCACAAACCTAGAAAAATTCCTTAGTTTTAATTCACTGGCCGTGAAAGCCAATATACCTTCTTTTTTAGATCTTACTAATCACTCAACCAACTTACCGTATTTACTCGCCTTTAGTACCCCCCTTCATTTTCGAGAGCCAAAATACAAAATTCCTGGAAATTGCTAGTAGTACGCCTCCCTAATTATTGAGAGTCAATTCTAGGGAAATTACGAATTCTTCAATTTTTTCAAAATTTGAACTAAAATTCATCCTCTTTTATGACAAAAATATTTTTCTCGTTACATTATTTAGTTATTCAGACGATATGACCACCATTGGGCAGGCTTCACCCCATATCCAATAGAAGATGGCACATTATTGGACGAGTAGAAGCGCCAAGTTTAAAATCCGGCCAATGAAAGTTATGGTTTCATATCTTGCCTGCATTCTTTTGTTTTATATACAAAGATGTAATGTGCTTCGAAATGGTGTTCGCAGTAGCTTTTTCTCAGTTTTAACACATTTCATTTGTTGCAAAAACTGTCGGCATTTGTGTGACACGTTATTGGTATATTAATGTGAATAATACGTACTCAGTTGTGTTTACATCATCAGACATTCCCTAATTGATGCATGTTCAAATATTTCCATGTCTGATACTTGGTCCAGTCCATTTATTTGATACTAACAAGGGGAGGATACGATGCGTGGGTCACCGATTCGAACCATCTTTAGTACACGTGTAGGGCATGACCAGGCGTATACCAGGTGCAAGTAGTAAGGTGCGCTTCTCAGCCGATTCCGAGAAATTAATTATAAATTATTCGTAATTGCTGTACGGCATTCATGTGCGCTGTACGTTAACATTAAGCCAAGGAGCGCATGGTGCTGCGGTAAGAGTCCTGCTTCGTAAGCGCAGGATCGAATCCCACCAGTGAGCCCTTTTTTTTTTTTGTAAATATAGGGAATTCGTACAACTGTAGGTGTCGTGAAAAATGTTCATTTTGCAGTCAATTGTAATAACGTGTTTTGTGAGCGGGAAAAGGGAGTCTGAATAAATCGTACAGGAGATACCTTTATTCACAGTATTTGCTGTTAGTACAACTGCCCACAGTTATCGTTGGTTTGTGTGCAGGTGACCTCGCCAGGTCCGAACACTTTCCAACCAATACCCATAGCATGAGACACTACTTGCGGGGTACGGGGTGGTCTACCTCACTCCTCGCCTTGCCTAGTACGCCTCAATATAGCGCTGCCTGGGGTTTTTGTGGGTATCTACCCACATAAGCTAATGGCGGAACTATTTGAGGATCCAACCAGCCTTCGGGCCGACTACCTAACAGACAGACAATAATTAATTTCTCGGAATCGGCTGAGAAGCGCACCTTACTACTTGCACCTGGTATACGCCTGGTCATGACCTACATGTGTACTAAAGATGGATCGAATCGGTGACCCATGCATCGTATCCTCCCCTTGTAAGATTTTTGCTTAGCAAGGGAGACTACATGGTGTCCACAGAATTTTCAATGTCAATTTTCCTGACTTTTCCTGACCATTTTTCAACAAAATTCCTGACTCTCGAATTCATCGTAACATCGGAAAAAGAGTTTAGGCCTATTGAGCAAATATATATAGGCATATATGTCTTATTTGCAGCCTCCACCATCCTCTTTATGCATTTAAAAAAACAAAATAAAGTAAATTATAATGCAATAATACATAAATCAAAGTACTTAATAACCTAAACTATTGACGTCCGAAACGGGGGAGGAGCTTACGGTCAGCTGTTTGCAATATGGCGGCGAGATAGTGACGAGAAGTAAGCAAGACAGTGATATGGTGTGCGTTTGTTATGGCTTCTAATTTATGATGGCAAAATACTACATATTTTCTTTCATTGATAGAAATATTTTTATAATCAATTTAAATGCAGTGCTTAATTACTAGACTGCCTGGGATGATGGGTCACCAGACCGGTACTTAAAACTAAGATTTTACACATTAATTAACTAAATCAACAGTAAGGAGATCATAGACAAAAACACAATCTAAGCCAAATCATACTTAAAATATTGCAAATATTGAGCTACATACTTGCTGTTCAAAGGCAAGAATATAAATTCTCTGGCAAATTAAGGCTAGGAACAGCATTTTTCTTAAATTTTCTAACCATTCGACTATTGTCAATCGAAAGAACCCCTAAAATAAGTTTACGAAGAGCGGATTACATTCGGTTCAATGTACGGCACAGAAGTATTAGGCTACAAGTTTATCAGTATTTTTGATGTAGCTAAATCCTTGTGAATACAAATTAGAGACAATAACTATCAATAATCAACAGTACCGGTGCTTACGCTGTGGAAAGAAGTCGTCTTCACAAAAATGCAGACTGCACACTGTCATGTAACGTGTAACGCGTTTTCCAATTGACAGCGCCGAAGCCCATCTTTCTCTCTGAACTTTTTGTACAGGAATGTAGTGAGGAGATTTCGTACCCATTTTATACGATTTGCAACCCTATACAGAGCAGTACCTCCTCGAATTTGACAAATTATTTTCTGTTTCCATCACGACATCAATGCTTCATCATGAAAATAAACCTCACCAGTCACAATGTTACAGCTTCAACATTCTACCGCGTGGCTGCGCCATCCAACTTTTCTGACGTCAATAGTGATGGGGTTGCCACATCCCTACGACAACGGCAAAAAAAAAAACGTACAAAAAATAGGGAAAAGAGGTTTTATCATTTCAAATGATCTTGTCGACTACCGTTATGCGTTACGGTTACGGCGTGTATGACGTCATCATGTTATGCACCGAGTGTGAGTTTACTCCTGGGGTCTAGCCATTATGCGATACACCTCCCCCTCTCCATTCCCCGCGCGGGAAGCCTAAGTTAATGGGTAATGGAGTCTGTTGAAAGAGCGTAGCGTGAGTCATTTGAAATGATATAAAGTCTAGTCTCTCAGACTGTGATGTGCTGTCAAAATGGAAACTTACCATAATGTCCAGTGAGTTATTGCTTTTTTATCCTCAGAGATAAGTTGAACTAGTAAAATCAAAATATTGCTGTAAAACACAAAATACTGTATGGTTAATATAAAATTCCTGACTTCCTAATACTTTTCGCCATATTTTCCGGACTCACGCCATTTTTTCACACTTTTTCCTGACTTTTACTGACCAAAAGCAAAATCCCTGACTTTTTCTGCCTGTGGACACCATGGACTAGTGAAAGCTTGGAAAAATGGTGGATAAGTGAGGTTATGGCAGTCTCATAATGCGCTGATTAAACATGTCAACTTCGTATATTTTGATTAAATATATCATATGTAGCATCAAAATAAAATGGCTTATTTTTACTCTCTCCCTTTCCCAAAGTACCCCCCCTGAATTTCGGAAAGAAAGGGGAGTCCTATAGCCGAGTAAATAAGGTATGTTCAATTAAAGCTTGTACAGTATACAAAACATCAATGAACTTACTTCCATGTCTTCTTGAATGCGAAGTGTAGAGGTTTCGCTGGAACTCGATCTGGAAAAGAGAACAATCCTTAAATTATTATCATATGCTAACGAAGCTGACCATTAATAACACTAGCTATCAGTTTCAGTTGTGCTGGTGACAAAATTAAAATAAAAACTAACTTGGCACTAATTTCATTTCACACACACATTTACAGATCAACGAAATATGCCCACCCTACGATGGCAACACAGCGTATGTTCGAAACCTCCTTAGTAGAACAATCCTTACCTCCGATTTGCAGTTTCAGTGCTACACTAGAGCTATCTAATGGTCAGAAGTGAAATCACTAACCAGCCAATCACAGGCAGCCATTCAAATCGATATATCACGACAAACCGAGTTTCGTTCACATTGTCGCGATTTAGCGGAACACTCGATTTTTCGTTATATATAGATTTGAACGGCTGCCTGTGATTGGCTAGTTAAGTGATTTCCCTTCCGACCGCTAGATAGCTACAGCGTAGTACAAACTTCAAGTTGGAAGTAAGGATGGCATTACAATAGTGGTATTTTGTATGACATCACAACGAGAAGACAATGTCATAACATAGAAATAGCTGAGAGAAGTCTACTCCTCCCTGAGTCTCAACGCCACGTCAGCCATGCCAAATACAAACGCCTATCTGTGGGTACAAAAATTAAATAGATAATTTTTCAAAGTGTTTTCTTGCTATTCTGATCCCTAAAACAACAATAACTAATTTGAGGTGTACATTTAGTCATATCGTGAGATGTGAAGTGTGTACATGGGGCGCATGTACAGTAGTCTATGGTGTAAATCAAATTTCTAAGCATCTTTCTAATGGATAACATTTTTGCCAACTTGTGTATGAACACACTAGTGAGTACATTATTTTTAATTAGCAATTACTATTTTTAGTCAGCACACAGGGCATGCTGAACCATGTGAGAATTCAGCAGTGAAAAGGTTAATCATGAGCATCTGAGGGCGCATACCATTCAGTGTACCATATAGTGGTAGGCTCATTTAGTAGCTTCTCATGGCATGTAGGAAATACTGAGCGTGTATTCAATCCCCCAACCATTAGAGACATAGGGAAGGAGAGACAGGGTGTCATGAGAGAAAAATCAATGGCTAATTGAGGTAGACCCTGCATATCATTCGCTTCTTGAGCACTCTAGTTAAGATATACATTGTAAGTCCAGAAAGTAAGTTCTGTTTGGCAATGAAAATAAAATGAGTACAGATACAAACTATCTTTCCACATATTGGAGGCACTACTTATAGCATGGCACAAGTATTTGTATGCCTTCGTCAAAAAACTTTGTGCCTGTAGTGTGCCTCCATTCCATTGATTGTCGTATAAACCCGTCACTATCTTTCATCGAAAATCAAGAAGTCAAGTGTATTTGATTGACTGTTATTTGTGTAAGAGATTTTGGCATGCAGTGAGCACACAGTTTTCGAAATCTGTTTTTCAGAAACAATTTCATGAAGAAGTGATCTTGAAATTTGCGGAAAGTTTGTAGAAAGATCAAATAGTGAAAACAGACAGTTTTCCTTGACACGTTCTAAAACTGCACGAACCAAGCCTTCAATAACCAACGATGGACGCCCACTTCGTTCATCATCGTACAGTTGATCACGTCCTTCATTGAACTCTCGGACCTATCACCGTACTATTGAATCACCTATTGCATTTTCTCCATACACTTAGCAAATCTGTAAACTAATATCGACTGATTTAGTGTTCTTTGCTTTCAGAATACAAATGACAGACCTAATCTTACAAGTGGCAGGAATTTCAACCAACTTCAACATTCTAACCAAGTAAAGATAGTACATATTATATATATATATATATATATATATATATCTCAGGGCCTGTTTTCCAATCGCTGGGCAAAGTTCGGAGTAGCATACTCCCAGCATTAAACTCCATATTGTGTTTTTCAATCGCTAGGCAGCGCTGCCAAGGGAATTAATGTGGTGGTTAAGTGCGTCATATTTACTCGGTGCTATTTGTGCTGGATAAGAATTAACCCTTCGGAGTAGTGACACTCCGTAGTTGCTTGTTGTATTTCTCCTACCAGCTGAGAACACAATGATTTGTATCATGGATTTGTATTCTAATTGTATGAATCTTTATTTCATGGCTTGTTTTCGTGTATCAAAAAGTGCTGTGATGGCTGCGCTAGAATATGAGCTTTAGTACGCACACAGGTGACGAAATTTGTATACATTATCGTCTTCGGCCAATACTCGTATCCGAGTGTGTGTTTCTTTCCGGCATTAGTAATTTGTATTCACTCGATGTTGATTCAACAGACCAATTCTGGCATAGAACATACGGCCGCACACGATGCACGTGATGGAAGGTGGAGGACGTGGCAATATCTGGCGCAGCTTTCTCCTCTGACAAGTTCCCATTTCCTGCCGTCGGCGTTCTTCTTCAAAATGCGAAACCGTAGCTGAGGTGGCTGCACGCCAATGTGCGCGATCTTCTACAAGTGTATGCCAATTATCAGGATCAATGGCTACACTCCTCAAGGTTTGTTTAAGCTGATCTTTGTAACGCTTCCGAGGTGCTCCTAGAAGTCTCTTGTCCGTGCTGAGCTCGCTGTACAGGATTTTCCGTGGGAGTCTGTCGTCATTCATGCGTTGGACATGACCGATCCATCTAAGCTGGTGACTAATGATGATGGCCTCTATGCTCTTCATCTCTGCTCTCTCGAGAACCGCAGCATTCGTTAGTCATCCAATTTGATGTGCATAATGGAACGGAGTTTATATACATTATACGGCAATAGAAAATGAAACATTTCAAAGATCTCGTATACTACACAGCTTGGACATTCTTAAAATTGTGACGAATGTTAATTTACGCTCCGTTTTCATCCTGGCTATGATGAATGTATAGATTGAATTGGAGATATGCTACTGTCACACTTGTTTCAACGAACATCACTTATTATACTGTAAATTAAGAGAGGAATTAAACCACCATAGTCTCCAGCCCATCTATATAATATAAATGATGTTCAATACAATCAAATTTCTGAAATTCTGCTTGCTGAAAAATATTGTAACTTAATAAAAATTAGATAAATTGTAATTTCATGTAGATTCTGTTAAAATGACGCATAATTATATGATACATATCGTTTAAATCGATAAATTGGCAGCAAAAGAATTGCAGGGACTGGGGCTCGAACCGGAGACCTCATGAATCTCAGAAAAAATTGAGTACAAGACGGTTAATTATTTTCACGTACCTGTAATAATATGGAAGTAATAGTGTATGCTGCATTAATATTTTGCTTTTCTTCGATAATATACCTGCGTGGAATCAAGTTATAAATTACTTATGAATACACCTACTTGGCAGTAAATGAAATGCATACAGTGGTCCAGGAAAGGCTAGCCCATTTCCCATATAAACACATCGATATCTATACTAATACAAAAAAGCTGAAGGGTTTGTTTTTTAAACACGCTAATCTCTGGAACTACCAGTCGGATTCGAAAAATTCTTTTTGTATAAGATAGTCTGATTCAAGAGGAATAGTTTAGGCTATGTAGCATTAGGCTACACCTCTCGGGTAACCTTAAAGATCGATTTTTGTTCAAGCAAGTCGGAAGAACAAGCGCTCCTGAACAGCTTCAATAATACCCAAGTCTATTGTTGCCAGGCAAAGCGGGCTGCATCACGTCGCCACTACCAGTGTTCTGGTGAGGAATTGAGAGCTGCTTATAAATTGCAGTCACGTAGAGTAATTGGTGCAAAAAGATTTCTTAGGCCCTTTAAAACAGTTATCATCATGACAATAGTATGCCTCGGGACTACTATACATTGCGATACGGCCTCGTATGAAATTCCCCTAAAACAAAATGGCGGCTTCCGTGACGTCATCAACGACGTCACGAAATACTCCTCTGGCAAGCTTACGGGAAAAGCCTGGGTAATAGGGGTTTTTGGGTGGGGAAACACCAAAAAACGTCAATTTTTTTATGTATCAAAATCTATATTTGAGCTATATAGTTCAACTAAAGATTCCGATACATGAAAAATTTTCGCGAATTCACGTATTCTATGTATCGAAATCTATATTTGAGCTAAATAGTTCAACTAAAGATTCCGATACATGAAAAATTTCCGCGAATTCACGTATTCTATGTATCGAAATCTATATTTGAGCTATATAGTTCAATTAAAGATTCCGATACATAAAAAGAATTCGCAAATTCACGTAAGAGGAGTTTTTTGCGTGGAAAAACACAAAAACCGTCAATTTCTTTCTATGTATCGAAATCTATATTTGAGCTATATAGTTCAATTAAAGATTCCGATACATAAAAAGAATTCGCAAATTCACGTAAGAGGAGTTTTTTGGGTGGAAAAACACAAAAACCGTCAATTTCTTTCTATGTATCGAAATCTATATTTGAGCTATATAGTTCAATTAAAGATTCCGATACATAAAAAGAATTCGCAAATTCACGTAAGAGGAGTTTTTTGGGTGGAAAAACACAAAAACCGTCAATTTCTTTCTATGTATCGAAATCTATATTTGAGCTATATAGTTCAATTAAAGATTCCGATAGGTCTAATACAAAACATTGTCATATCTATTTTGCAGGTGTTCATGTACATGCCAATTTGTCTAAATCCATTACTATTTTAACAGGCGTATTCGCCAACACCGTTCCTGACGTAATATTATCGTTTAGACAACTTTCGTATTAAATGCAACAACCAAAATATATGTATGAACAACGTAAAAACTCACCGATATATTCCAAATGCTGTATTATTCCACATATACAAGCAGAAGCACTGATTTTCCACCACAAGTAACGGCTTTTAGTTTAATGCAACAACTTCAGGATTTAAACAATTTTAATACAAATCGTCAACACAATCGAGCACACGACACTGCTAATATCAATATCTTATTTTACAGGTTATTCACGGGAATATTTATTTTAATATTACGCTTAGAAAACGCGATCGCGTGACAACACAAAAATGGCGAACCCACTCCAGCAAAATCTCCCGACGCACTGACCACGGAACTGACGTAGTAATCAGCTGACAACCAATAGCGTTACCGATAGCAATACGTCAGCCAACCAATAGCGTTAGTTTATTCAGTTGAAACTTCCCGTCAGATCAATACAAAAAATATTTGCGCTATTATTGCGCTATTTGGTACATGTTTCGAACCTTGTATACCGGTCCTTCATCAGCCCTTCACAAACAACAAATGGCCACACATCAAATCAACACTGAACAATCCAAAATGCATGCACACTAATAATACATATTAAAACCATTGCATTAAAATTGTTTGTGAAGGGCTGATGAAGGACCGGTATACAAGGTTCGAAACATGTACCAAATAGCGCAATAATAGCGCAAATATTTTTTGTATTGATCTGACGGGAAGTTTCAACTGAATAAACTATTCATATACGTCAATACGGACCAGAAATGGCAACTAGTATTCCCATCACCAATAGCGTTACCGATAGCAATACGTCAGCCAACCAATAGCGTGACCGATAGCAATACGCCATCCGTGAGATCACGGTGACGTCACTGTTCTCCCTAAATATTCCCCAAACGCTGGTGTATCGGAAGGTATAGTTCAACCTATGCCTCTGTATAAGGGCGATGGTGTTAGTGCAGTATACTGAGGCATACCTGCCAACTTTTGAAAAGGGCTATCAGTAAAACTCACGCGCGACAAAAAATTTAACGATTTTCGACATACCCCGGCTTGACGAAAATAATAATACTTCTGGGCAACAAAATACAATAATTCATGCTTTAAACAGGATATTTCAATGAAATCATATCTACTTACATGATTTGTAGATGAACATAACAATCAAGAAGAAATCGATGTTAATCAGCAGCAGGCGTGGTGAATATTGGTTTGGAGCATACATAACAGGACTTCCTTGATAAATTAAGCCGATATACGATATTTGAAAAAGGTTTTACACAATAAAACTTGTTTAACGTAACACAGGCAAGAAATAATATAATACACACTGCAAATCACATGCTAGTTCGACTTTAAAGTCATGGTTGTGGCCTTTTTAGCTTCCAGCAAAAAGTCTTGAGAAAATGCTTTGTCATAACAGGGACCAGAACTCCTGGTCTTCAAAATAGAAATAGACTCCAGAGATTCATTGGACATGGATGACCTGAACTGTGTTCTATTTTTCTTCACAAGGCTGAAAACACGTTCACATTCTGCATTGCTATGGGGTATGGTGAGAATAGAGAGCATTACTCTAGAAATTCGGTTATACTTAAGAAGTCCATCGGCTCCACGAATTCTTGATATTTGTGCCCAACTGGAATCACTTGCAGCATCTTGATGTGCAGCCAAAGTGTCATCTACCTGAAGAGCTGTAAACTGCCTCTGAAGCTCATTCACCACCTCATCGGTAGTTTCATTCTCTTCCTTGCATAACATGATAGGAAACTTTTCCAAGAAAAAACGAACGGAAGAAAACTGTGCATCTTCAATTTTGTCTAACCTAGCAACTTGAGCATTCTTTAGCACGTCATCCTTGAGTGGAAACTTGTTGATGATGTAGTCACAGGCAGTACAAAAGTAGTTTCTCACTGATGAAAAGAAAAGGGATTTATCTGTATCCTGGAGATCATTCACTATGTTCGAAGTTTGAATGCCAATAACTAACTCATCATCACTTCTTTGATTTTGAATCAAGTTGTACTCAACTTCAAGCAATGAGGAGCTTTTGACAATTTTGGGCTTAACAAACTTGGTGAACAGCTGCTTTAGCAAATCCATTAGAAGTTCTAATAACAAGTGAACTTGTGGGGAAGAAGTCTGAAGGGCAACATTCAATTTGTCAAATACAGGAATAGTCACATGAAGAAAAGTGCAAAAGGCCTTGTTCAAGTTTGAGGACAGGAACATAAACAATTTTTCCTCACGAGTTGTAGCAGAAGTCTTATTTTTTAGGATGGGTTTGTCACATTTGGAAGAATATGCTATTCTTTTAGGGGCATGTGTAGTAGCAGAATCAAGAATTCTCTTCTTCTGATACTCTTTGGATCCACTTTGTTCAACTTTAGGTATTCTGAAAGATGTCAAGCTTGTGGAAATGTTTTGGGTACATAATATTACTTCCTCCTTGAAGAAAGAAAGAAGAGGATCCCACTGGTCCAGTAGTCTATCCAAACATCTGCCTAAAGATAACCACCTAGTACATACATGCTTCAGAATTTTCTTTGCTTCCTTATTGTGCAAGTTCTGAAATTTCTGAAGGCGTTCTTTTCTCTTTACACTCTTCTCTAAGAAATAAAATATATCTACAAGGATCTCATCCACTTTAACTGGTAATCTTCCAGCACCTTTTTCAGCTGCTAGATTAATCAGGTGGCAAATGCACCCTATGATGGCAATACCTGGTTGAACTTCCTTCAGAACTGCTGAAACCCCATTTTTGTGTCCTATCATAACAGGAGCATTGTCGGAGCAGAAAGCCACACAGTTTTCAATTGGTATATTATGAGAACTCAGCTGTGATAACATCAGGTTACCTATGTTTCGCCCTGTTGAGTCCCCGTCCAACGCTGGTATGGATAGCACAGTGCTCACTACTTTTTCCTGCCGAACATCATAGAATGTAACAACAATAGGATACAACTTGGCATTCGTATCATTGCTTCCATCCGTTGCCAAAGAAAATGGTCCGTTCTGAAGGCACTTAACAACTTCAGATGATGCATTTTTTGCCATTTTATTTACAATGCACGTCGTTTTCGTGCGACCACAACTATATTTCTTTGCAACTTCTGATGTGGGAAACATCTTCTTAAATAAAGCGCCAGCATGATCAGCCGCACTTAAGGGCACATTGTGTTCCACCAAAAAGGAAGTAAACAGACACTCGGCCCTAATTACGTCACTGTCAACGTTACCAGCCTTGGCAAAAAAGGTGTTGATTTTCTTGCTATCTTCCTTCGATTTAACATAATTTATGTGTTTACCGCACTTCACATGATTACTTAAATCGTTTTTTCCACCATGAGCAATATTAATATCACACGCACATACCGTGCAAAAGGCAAATTTTTCTCCCTTTCTTGATTTTAGTATGCACGGAAAATCAACCGAGTATGATTCTTTAAATGTCTGGAAGTACTGTTTCTTGTTGTATTTGTTCATTCTCGATATCTACTAAAACATCGAAAGGAACCTGGATCACTAAACGTCACATAAAATTATAACATAAATCGCATAAAACACAGCCCACACTTCATTAAAACAAGTCAAAGCACACAAGTCAAATGAACACGACGCCAACCTCGTAAAGAAAGAATATGAACATGGTAGAGAGAAAAAAACACACACGTGGA
Source organism: Meconema thalassinum (assembly GCA_946902985.2). Taxonomy (NCBI): domain Eukaryota; kingdom Metazoa; phylum Arthropoda; class Insecta; order Orthoptera; family Tettigoniidae; genus Meconema; species Meconema thalassinum. The sequence goes on along the minus strand of OX336392.1, from coordinate 1,872,612 downwards.
ACGAATGTAATTAGTCCAAGGAATACAGGAAACTGCGAAGCACGAAGATATAGCACAAAAACTCGAACACTTCATTAATATATGCCATAACCTTAAAATACGAAAACATTCAAAGAACGCCAACTTCGCGAACAATAAACAACTCAACTCACGTGGTCAAAGAATATCGTTTAAATCGCAACGAGCGAACGTAGGGGAACAAAGAATTTGCGAAGCAGAGCGTGTTGACACCTAAGATTCACATGGAAGAACGGTTATCCCGGCTTCAAATTCAATTACAATGACGACACAAACATGACACGGTCAAAAGTACAAATCAACTCAAAGAACGAGTTATCGACTATCGCAGACTTGCCTTCGACCCACGCAAACAATCGATTGTACGGAAGTGGGAGGGATTATCGAATGTTAATTATCGTTTCAAATTTTTGTCCGCGAAATCGTAAAATGACACCGTTCATCCGTAAAACCGTAAAATGCTGCAATTTCCGTAAATTTTACGGATAAACCGTAAAAGTTGGCAGGTATGCTGAGGTTATCAGCTGCAATAAGCGTTGGTGCTTTCCGATCCTTATCTTTGAGCGCTCCAGTTCTGAAGTAGTATTCATTATCCTCCATAAAACAAATCCACCGGGCAAAGCCGGGCACTACTGCTAGTATATTATATTGGTAACTGCATTACCGCATGTGGTTCATTTCTGAAAAGCCATTGTGCAGAAACATATGCGACTAGTTACAAAGTTTCATACTAAAGCATATCATCATTTAAAAATTGATACGAAGACTACCATGTGATTTGTATTTCAATGAGATGACACCAAGTTTGCGTGAGCGTTTACCGTTCCGAATTCAACTTTGACCAATCACATAACCCGTACGGTAGGCGTTCGTTGATACTTCTGCCGAGTAACTTTGCATTGAAAAAAATTCCTCTCGGCACGCCGGAAGGCGGAGGTAGATTTCACCGGGCAAACTAGGAGATAGGCTATAATAGGCAAAATATGCAGGTTTTCGTATGAGGATCAGACCTCATTTATTGCGAGAAAGAATTTTACAATTGGAGGTTAATGAACTTTTTTTCGTCTTTCTATGCATATTTTTAACATTTTATTGTCTTACGGGGATGGTAACCTTCTTGTCATTTGGGGTTCATTTTTACACTTGTGATCACACCATCCTTAAGCAAGGTTTCGACACTGATATGTAACTATCTAACAGTCTGTTACTTCTTCACGCAAAATTTTATCTCCCGCAGAGATGTTGGTTGGTTCCTCAGTTTAGGGGCTGCGACAACGTGGTCATGTAACCCCGTGTACATTGGGTGTGTGTAGAATCTGTCTGATAAATGGTGTTAATTGTGATGACTGTATTAGTCTGTAATTCAGGTAAGGTCAGCAGACGGCCAATTTTAAGTAGTAGTACCTAATTTTGTACCAAATACTACTGTCAACGACATCTAGCTGTGAACTTGGCTGCTAGATGCCACCGCAACCAGCAACTTGCAACGAACGTTATAACCTCCCCTCCAAAGGAAAGCATGCTGAGGGATTTTTAGAGCTCTTAGAAAATCCGGCGACTTTGGCGGGCCTTGAACCAGCGACCTTGGGCATAGAAGTTCAGCATGCTACCAGTTAGCCTCTTCCCTCATAGTCAGATGGAACAAAAAGTTCCGTGACGAACTAAAGAGCCCACTTTTCTTAAAATTAAGATTCATGACAATGATTAATCTACAGTACATGGACCTATCTAGAATAATGACGAAATTAAGTTGGTAATATCGAAATGTCTAATTAGTTCGAAATATACCTGGTATACAATTGGCAGCCCTGGAGACAATACATTCTTAGTTCCATCTCTTAAGGTACAGAATACAACATTTGGTTGAAGCCCAATGGACATCACATGCAGTTAGACATTGGATCTATTAGTACACGTAAAAGCATGTTGGCAACAATGTCATGCGAGTGCTGGTCAGAAATAATCTGAAATATTTTGATATCTTTTTGTGCCAATTTTGGATGAAATCCATTTGTTGGTATAGAAGTTAAATGTGTTTTAAAATTGGAGCTATCATCAGGCATAGAATCATGCTGGCAGGACTGACTTACTGTATATTAATTACTCCAAATTAATCTAGAATGTCAGCTGCTATACATGTGCATAGTTTAAAGCTGTCGGCTTGCATACTTTCTGATATATTGGTATTTGGATTTTAAAAAAGAGAGCAATTACTAACAGTTGGCAGCCCTGGTGGCTCTTAGGAACACAATCATATCTGTTTATGTACACATTACATACAAAATTTGGTTAAAATCCAATTGATAGTGTAGAAGTTATATGCAATTAAAAATTAAATTATTTTGGCAACACAGTCATGTATGGCCTCCTGGAAATTAAACTGAAATAGTATTATCTACATGTGTGCCAATTTTGGAATAGCTCACATGTATACCTTCCAAGATATCCAACATGGAGCTCAAATTTCTAGTGCGTTTTTTTAGCAGTTGGTAGCACTGACATCATTTTCAAATATGGGCCTGAGATATTCCGGTATACATCTTTACTCATACTAAATTTGGTTTCGATTGCTGCAGCCGTTTAGGAGTTGATAGGGGGCGACACACACAGCCAGCCAGCCAGCCAGCCAGCCAGCCAGCCAGCCAGCCAGACAGACAGACAGACAGACACATTTTCAAGGATCGATCTCATAAGTCTACTTTTTCCTCATTTTTGCAAAGTGTGAAAAGTAGGCTAAAAATGAATGTGATCTCGTCAATGGCGTTGTCTTGGCAACCTCTAATAGATCATCCCTCATCAATTTAAAAGCGTTGTCATGGTAACCTCTGATGGCACTTGGCATTTACTTTAATTCCGAAATAATTTTTCTCATACCTTGGCGTAATGGTGGGTCATATCAAAAATTCTTTCAGACAAAAGTTTTAGGTAATTATTAGGGGAATATTTTCCATTTTGTACGGTTTTGATATTGTGCCTATTAAGAGAGATATGATTAATGTTTCCGAAAAACCCACTTTTTTCCACCCCTTTGGTCAATGGTTGGTGCTATCAAAAAACGTATTTGACATAAATATTTGGCACTTATCCGACACATATTATGAACTTTGAATGGATTAAATATTTCACGTATTAAGAGAGTAATAGCGAAATTTCACTTTTTCGAAAAAAGCCCCCCCATTTTCACCCTCTTCGACCGATTTTGCCCATTAACGCACTCAACCGAGATTTTAATGGGATACTTATTATGTATAAAATTCAAACTGATTGGGTCAAAATTACGGCAGTTATCGTGTCCACAAGAAACTGATATATATATATACATACAAGCTGACCCGGCAGACGTTGTCCTGCCAATCAAAGAAAGTGTTGTAACTTTGTTTCTTGAAGTGCTTTTGGATACACAATATTTTTTTTCAATTTCTGTTAACGGCCTCTAAACTATCGTGAATTGAATTAACTAATTTAGAAACATTCGTTGGAGCATGCACAACAACTCTCCAAAGTTTCATCGCAAACGGATAAATGGCATTTAACGCATATGGGATTTGGTTTAAATGATTCGTGGGCTGTCACTCATTTGTTGAATCTACTCGTGCTCTACCAACTGTGAAATGGATTTACCAAGTTAGAAAGCTTCACGTAAGTGTACACAACAACTCATCCAAGTTTCATCGCAATGGATGAATATATATATATGAACGCATACAGGATTTTGTTGGAACGCTTCGCGCGTCGTCACTCATTTGTTACAACTACTCGTGCGCTACCAATATTGTAAAATGGATTTACCAAGTTGAACACCTTCCCTGGCGTGTACACAACAACTCATCAAAGTTTCATCGGAATCGGATGAATGACATATGAACGCATAAGTGATTTTCTTTAAACGATTCCCGTGCCGTCACTCATTTGTTGAATCTACTCATGCGCTACCTATTGTAAAATAGATTAACTAAGCTTGAAACCTTCTCTGGCGTATACTCAATGATTCACCAAGGTTTGATCGCAATCGGATGAATGATATATGACCACATATGGGACATTGTGGAAACGATTTGCGCGCCGTCGCTCATTTGTTGAATCTACTCGTGCGCTACTTATTAAAATCTGGATTTACTAAGACAGAAACATTTACTGGAGTGTACACAACAATTCACCAAAGTTTCATCGCAATCGGATAAATGGTATATGGACGCATACGGTACTTTGTTGAAATGATTCGCGTGCCGTCACACATTTGTTGAATCTACTCCTGCGCTACCTATTGTAAAATGGATTTATTAAGCCAGGAACCTTCCGTAGGGTGTACACAACATCTCACCCAAGTTTCATCGTAATCGGACGAATGGTATTTGAACGCATACGGGTCTTTGTTGAAACGCTTCGCGCATCGTCGCTCATTTGTTGAATCTATTCGTGCGCAATCTATTGTAAAATGGATTTACTAAGCCAAACATCTTCCCTGGAGCTCACTCAACATATCACTCAAGTTTCATCGCAATCGGATGAATGGTATATGAACGCATACGGGACTTTGAAACGCTCTAACGTGCGGAGACAAACAGTAGAATTCGACATCACTGCCACCTTTGGTATAAAACACAACTTTTCGCCACGGGCGGAGTGTAAGTAATGGCGGTAGTTGCACAGATTGCGACAGGTGGCTCTAACGTGCAGAGACACACCGTCCTAAGACATCAGCTTTCACCAAGGCCAAGGCTAGTGGTTTCCATGACGACTGTTTTTGACTGTATATTGTGGTTCTAAAATTGTGTGTAAATTGTGGTTCTAAAATTGTGTTCATTCCACCTACCGGGTCAGATTGTGAATCTAAACCATACATGGACCCATCCTAATATACATACCAAATTCCATCAAAATCGGTTCAGTCGTTTAGGAGGAGTTCAGTCACATACACACGTGTCGAAGAATTATATATATAAAGATATATACATAAATTATATATAAACTTTTGAACTGACGGTGGTTTTGGGGTCTGGGGGATGTGAAACGCGAAGATATGTCGAAATTACCGGGAGTCGAAACATGGTACCCATTGCAATAGTTAGCTTTCTAATGAAGTCTACCTAACAAGGGATAAAAGTGGATGCCTATAACTTTGAAAAACAGACCCTTAATCCCATGTAATATATTCCAGTAGTGTTGACCAACTGAAGTGCATGCGCCAAACAGATTGCAGCGATGCCGAGGCAATGTCGGAACTTACCAAATATTCTAATTAAGATGAGTAAGCAATTCAACTGTACCTTCTTCGCTAGAGCTGCGAATTCCAAGGTCGTTAGAATCTCCTCTGAGAGCACATGCATGGCAACATTTACAATGATAGCAGTTTTTTCTTTGCCTTTCAAGGCCCTTGATAGAATCATTGTGAGTTTTGAGTCTCGAAATGGAATTATTTCCCTGGTGGAACTATCCTGATTATTTCTGCAACATAAAAGCAACAAATATCAAAAAATTAATATTAAAGAAAAACAGGAACTCAAAACTAAGACAATTTAAACAAAATATTAATGTACAGACAAACGCACACATACACCTGAAGAAAAACAACTTAGTCCATACCCCATGCAAAATACTCAGGACGAAGGGTCCATACTCAAGAATTTGAGTCTTCATATTGAGATCGCTGAGCTCATGGTCTGTGATATCTTTCATTACAACGCATTTTGATAATGGGATGCATCATCCTAGAATGCACCCACAGACCAGCCATGCTGCTTTCATGCCTGGAGATAATTAAGGTTGCACTTTTGACTTTGAAGAAATCCATTATATTTTTATCCGAGTCCTTATTAATATGTCTCAACTTTCTACAAGGCTCAGATCATCGCATTTCGTCATTCTGCATGATCTTAACAATCTGGTGAATGTATTTTATTTTTACGGTAAGGTATTATCATCGCAAACACGTGAACCGGAAGGAATCAGTTGCTGAATGACTAAGTATTTGCTAGATCCAGCAACGAAGAACAACGCTCTACGCACTCTAGTATGGTTTACCGTCCTTATATGACGCGTGTTATAGTCCGTCTTGTTAACACGAGGGAACAGTCCGCCAGTAGGCGAGGAAGATAATCAAAGTGCATCGTACATTAATGAGCACTTATTGGTGTACTAATCGAGTGAAATCTAAAGCCTATGTGTGCTTTAGACCCGGTGCTTAAACGGCAGTCCTGTGAGTGAAAATCGAAAACATCTCGGAAATAAAAATGTCCTAAGGATACTTGCAAAGGCAAAGTTATATTGGAAGTTTTCCTTGACCCTCAAGGTCTTGTCCACTATGAGTTTATTCCAAACGGTGTTACTGTAGCGAAAGAACTGTATGTAGAAATCCTCCGTCACCTCAGGGACTCAGTGAGAAGGAAACATCCAGAAAAATGGCCACAAAAAAATCCTGGTTCCATTTGCACGACAATGCACCTGGACATTGTGCAATCATCGTGTCAAAAACTTTTTTGCCAGGCACAACGTAACTGCTCTAAAGCATCCGCCATACTCACCTGATTACTTTCTGTTTCCGCGTCTGGAAAGTCATATGAGAGGACGGAGATTCATGAATGCCGATGAAGTCGCTGCCAACAAGAGCACTGGTCTCACAAAATGGCTTCCAGGAACTTGACACACGTTGGCATAACTGTGTTGATGGGGAAGGGAAATATTTTGCTGTGCTATAGTGTTTATGGTATGTGGTTTCTATATTATTACCAACTTCTGGGAACTTTCTGAACCTAGTATGTATGTTCTGATTCTAGACAATATAACACGTTTCTGGCAGCAAATACACTACATGACAAAAAAGGTTAAGCACCCAGGAGTGGTCCAATATTATCCCCATTTCGGTATACATGCATGCCATTGATGTGTGCGTAAATGGCTAGATCTACAAGGATCTGTAATGTGTAGAACGCCCACCAGAGTGCATTCGTAATGGCACCGCCCGTTATTGACAAGTTGTTATCAGTCAACTGCATATTTGCCGCACCATACATTTCAAATACAAACATTGGTATTGAAATTTTATGGCAGAATAGTCGCACAGCACATTGTTATGCAGACTATGACACACCTTGCGCAAGCGGCTTGTACACTGGACAGCATTAGCTAGTCCATGGGAGTGAAACATGTATGAAACCATGAGTTGGCCTCAAAATGACATGCTTCAATAAGCTCTGCCAGCACCAGTTTGCCCATGTAAAAACAGGTCGACTACTATTGGTGGAAACTTACGCAAAGGGCACTTCGGTTGAGTAAAAACATTAATAGCTGTACCACTGTAGCATCAGCCACTCCGTAGAAACATCGCAACAACACACGGAGTTCACAATGAGAAGATATAAAAATTATATGGTGACCCTGATGAAAGTGAAATACACAGAATTACATGTTTCGCATGCACACTGGTTAACATTTTTAGGTGACCTGGTATAATGTTGCAACACAGCAGCGCTGGAAGCTGGACTTTATGTTTTTGGACGGCCAGACTGAACAGGACCGTCGGCTTCAAATTTATCCCGAATACGATAAATTGTTGTATGTGTTGGTGGCTGAGTTCTGTACACATTACGCCATTGCCGTTGTATCTCCATCATGTTTTCGTACTTCCAGTACCATTTCAATATGGCCTTGCGTTGCTCAAACGACAATCTTACTTCATTCATTGCTGCACTGCCATCTGCTGGAAAACTTGCTAAGATTGTCGCGCCACTCATGTGACCTCCTTCAACTGTTGAGAAAGCAATGGAAAACAATGGACTATGCTACCGCGCAAAAATTGTAACGGTATGTCATTTTGTTCCAAAGATATTAACTATCAAAGAGTGTGTACATTTTCTGTACCCCTCTGTAGTATGCAAATTTCAACTTTGTATTAACCCTAGCATAATTAAGATATTTATTCTCAAGTGGATCACCGGGGTTGGGTGAGAAGTGATGAACTCTTTATGTGCTGCAAAAGCTCATATTTTTTAAATTATTATTTATCATAAAATTTGGTTATACTGTATCATCAAAACAAAAAACACTTATTCAATTCTACTTAGCACTGAGTGTTCCATCACACGCAGTTATAATGTCTGAATCGTTCTCCTTTTTTCCACTAAGATTTACACATCTGGTGACATTGTGAACATCTTTTCTGTTGGAAGCCTGCCACTTGCTTTCTCTAATGCTGCCAGCAAATTGGCATTCAGAAGTTTAAATGTTTAAAAAATATCACTATCAATGACAACCCATGTTTACAATTGGGATTATTATTATTATTAGCGTATGGCAAGGAAATTATATACATAATATATACAATATATACACAATAACAAAAAAAACATTGATTCACGTCAGGCATTAGAGTTATCCATTAAAGCTGAATGTCCAACTTTTGAACCCACTGCAGTGCCTCCGCTGTTGGTGATACAAAGTCTTCCAATCTACCTGGATAGGCCCGTAGTTGACACTCGCTTAAAATGTGGGGAATGGTCTGGCGAGGGGCTCCACAATCACATTCTGGAGAAGGTACAAACTCACTGCGAGGAATCAGAATGGCAATCGACATGCTCGAGACGAAGAAGTTCACAGAATAACGACTGTGAGCTGAAAGCAGGATCAAACAATCCACAACTCAACACTCACGGAGATGGTAAAGCCTTCAAGGTTCGAGAGATTACTCAACGACTGGCCCAGCGAATAAACGCAAAAGTTTTAATTTTCGGAGAAGTAACGAACGATTTCGGAAATACTATGGAGATATTGAAACAGAATTGCACTAAGCTTAATGACACTTCAACAACAAAAAGAATAAACGTACTGTTATGGAACATCGAGGGAATGAAAAATGCACTACCATATATATCAGATGAAAATGGAGGACACTGATGCAATAATACTCACAGAAACCTTCCTTAGGGAACCTATAGATCTTCAAGGATACTATGCTATACATGTCATAGCGACCCCAACCGAGGGAAGACCATCTGGAGGAAAGCTAAGGAAGCTTGTAGTTTAACGTGACCGTTAATGTTGCGATCATAAGCCACGGGACCTCCGTTTTACGTGGAATCCGAACCACAGGACATGGCATTTCACATCGAAAATCTCACATGCATTGACCGGGAATCGAACCCGGTCCGCCTTGGTGAGAGGCATACAGCTTGACCGCAGCGCCACCACGCCCCCCTAAACCCCCCATCTGGAGGAGTCAGTTGCTTTCTGAAGGGGACACTAGCCACAGCAAAAAAAAAAAAAAAAGACTACAGGAATACCTAGAAATTTACGAAAGGAAAAGAAGGGAGTACAAGCAACAAGTCTACACTACAAAGGAAGAGAGAGAGGGGGGGGGGGCACATTGAGAGGGAAGCAAAAAAATTAGGGGAAGGAGCAAAAAAAAACCTTTATAGCAATGAGGAAGAAAATAGCCAACACAGCAGGAGAAGTACAATTGAAGGACTGGGAAGTGCACTTCTCCGGCATACTGAATAAAGAAAACAAGGACCAAGAGAGAGAGCCAATAAACGATCTTGAATTAATAACTACCACGGAACTCAGACAAGCAATTAATGGAAGGTAAAAATAGAAAGCGGCAGGTCCGGATGATATATACATGGAGCATATCAAAGAATCCCTCGATAACATGGAATATCTATGGACAGACCTAATGAAAAAGTGTTTGCAGACAGGAATAATTCCTGAAAGTTGGACAACGGCGATGATGAAGATTATAAAGGGAAAGGAGATTTGACATCCCCCGACTCATTCAGAGGAGTGGCTATGGAGACGATACTCAATAATCGGCTACTAGAAGCGGTAGAAAAGAGCATACCAGAATGTCAATTTGGCTTCAAGAAGGGAAGGAGCACCCTACAAGCCACCCAAGAGAGAAATACTACGCAGTGTTCGTCGACTTCAAAAAAGCGCTCGACTCAGTTAACAGAGAGATACTGATTGGAAAACTGAAACAAATGACTAAGGGACGGTTCTACCACATCCGGGCAAAGGGGCCGATAACTTGTCTGTTGGAATAAGTAAGCATTTCCGTTCGACCATCAACGGGTAGCTCTATCGGCGGTATAAACTTTGTCTACCCGGAGTGTAAATTTTAGGGAGCTTCGAGAGGACGAAAACGCATTACCAGCCAGATTTGAGCCGTGCGTAAGTGTTTCTTCGAATCGTCTATGCTGTACATGACCTCTTCATAAATTACTAATAATAAAATTAGAATCATTTGGTAATTTTGTTGCACATAATGATATAATTACAATAAGGGATGTAACAGTTACTGAGCATATATTTTTTTAAGGTTTTGGAAGAGATAATTGACATCCTGGAAATGTATAACTTTTTTGTCTACGAAGAAGAAGATGCAGTCACACGTCCAAAGCGGAACAGAGATCGGCTGGAGCATTATGAAATTTGGTCGAATGAGGAGTTCATCAGGTTCAGGCCGCAAAGGCCAACAGTTTTATATTTTTTAATGCGGTTGATTGGACATGAAATACGACCGCCTAGTGATTACCGTACGCTACCATCATAGATTTCAGAAAATTATCTCAATTACATGTTTAGGAATACTGTATGTAGCGCTCATATAATTTAATACATTCGCTCAAGTGCGTGAAAAATACAGAGTGTACAGGACATTATTCAGGTTCTGTAGGCCTACTATACATTGTCACTTACTTGGTGTTTTGCTTATACAGCATAAGACCTGATATTTGGGGCATTGCATTTTACAGTTTTCTACATCACTAATGCCATGACAAACAGAACTACGAGCTTAGGAATGTGGTGATGCGTTATACGGTCAATGGTTTTCATCATAAAATATGGGTGACAAAATCATTCCATCCGCCAAACGAAAAGTGTAAATGTGAACTTTGCAACAAGACTTATCCAAGATACCGTCTATAGCTGTGCAAAAAGAGTGATATCTCTCGTAATATACAGCAAAGAGAACTTTCTAATTATGCACAAATGTGCGCATTCCGTTTCATTTTACAGAGTTTACAAATAAACTTGGTCACCTGGAATGTAATAATTTGATTTGACATACATTTTATGATTGAACCTATGCACTGCAAGCCTTGTCACAACATGTCTGTAGCTCATATAGGCCTAAGCCTGTATTCAGATTGCAAAGTAGCCTATTGCAAGACACACATTTCACAGGCTATTCCTCCTTGAAAAGCACCGCATGCTTGTCTAGTTTTTGATTATTAATAATTTTATTAATGCAGCCAATGGCCATGTACTTTTCTTTTCAGGACGGGTCAGGGAAGGGATATTGGAAGGAAATCGGCCGTGGACCTATTGAAAGGAACCGTCCCGGCATTTGCCTGGTGATGAAAATGGGAAACCATGAAAACCATTTTCAGGACGGCCGAGGTGGGAATCGAACCTACGCTCTCCCGATGCCAGCGAGGCACGAGGTAACGCCTTAGCGCTCTCGGCCACCGCGGCCGGTTTTCGATTATTGAGGTTAGGTATGATTATCAGTTGCATTCCTCTGAGAACTGAATGACATGCTAGGTTATTACTGCCCGGAAGTGTCGCGAGAGGTTTTGGAACTATATCTTGTTGAAACCAGAGAACACGTGCTATCAACAAACAAAAGACAAAAGCGAAACGAAAAAACAAACTTAACGCATCTAAGGATAGGTGGCACACTCATCGATTACTCAAATTTAACAAAAATCAGGCTGGCCAACATCTGTATTTCGCTATAAGGTTGCGCGCAGCTGCGTGGAACTTGCACGGAAGTGGTAGAACGCTTCCCAAGATGCACAGCGGTTTACACCGGCAGATACAAACAGAGTCCTACAAGGCGACCCTTTAAGCCCCACGCTGTTTAACATCTACACAGCTGATGTGACAAGCATCATAGACGAAAATTCAACAACAGATATAATTCTATATGCAGATGATATGGTGATAGGATCGAAGAAAATAGAGGATGATCAAGATACACTACACAGATTGGAGATTTGGGCAAGGATAAATGACATGGATATAAATAAAGAGAAGACAGTACAAATGACATTTCGGAATGGTGGGAAAACAACAGCTAAAAATGCTCTAAATCTATTCAATGAGACTCTTCGGGGCGTAGGACACTATAAATACCTAGGAGTTACGATACAGACAACTTCCTTCAGTATGCACATCCGGGATAGAGCAGCGGCAGCTATTAGAGCCTCTTACAATATTCCGAACATAACAAATTTATCGACGAATACGGCGATGCAGTTATTTACAACAGTAGTGTTGCCAGTCCTTACATATGGAATTGCATTAATTTGGGAAAAACTCAAGATAAGCGACTTGAAAATACTTGACAAAGTCAAGACATTGTTCATGAAACGAGTATTAGGAGTTGCAAAAACAGCGCCATCACGGCTAGTTTATAAACTAAGGAGGGAGACCTAGTTTATAGAGGATGTTAGACGACACCACCGGCTGCCATGTATAGGACCCTACCAGGATCTGGCTAACATTCGAGATAAAAAGAAAATGGAGATAGAAATGGAGTTCTACACCACCTCAGCAATGATAGATGATGGATGGAAGAAGGAATGCCAGACCCAGAGACATGTTATCACAAGAACTACAATTCACAGATTCCACCACAAGATATGCAATATGAAAACATACACCATCAACCGACTGAAGATTGTCATTGTGTGCTGTGCGGGCAGACCTGTGACAAATATCACTTATTGAGATGCGTTAAGAGGACAAAATCGCTTACAGAATATAGCAAAGAATAATCTGTTATTTTGGATGTGCTTCAATATGTGTAAAGTAATGCTCAACTCGAGTGCACTTTTCTTGTTAATAATTTTCTTGTTAATAATAATAGTAAGGAGGCATCACAAAGAAGAAAAATTTACCAAGGTAATGCAGTTAGTACACTCTACTATTATTTTTTGATGTAGCTAATCAACAATATGCACTTGACTGTAAAGAGGTTGATGGATTACAGGAGCAGATTACTGTGTGGACTGGAAAAAGATTTAGGCCTTGCAAAATTGATCGCAAACTTCTGTGCATTGCGTTTGCTGTTTTCCATTGTAAAAGTTCTGTGGAATACGATTGACCCACTCACACCTCCATGCTGGAGTTGATTTAACTTTAAATATCCCCTTTAACTCAAACCTACAGAATTAACTGCCTTTAAATACAGGCCACAAGTGAATTTAATATGGATTTCCCTACTTTGAGACGCCTTATCCCAGGCGTAGCGCATTTGAGCATGCGTTCACTGATTTTACCAGGTTCATGCAAAACAGGAATAAACACACACAAGAATGTTAAAAGGAACAATCTATTGGCTGTACTCCACATATGGTGTATTCTTTGGAATACACGTCTAGTGAGAGTTAGCTCTTGCTGCTCATTGCATTCTTTTTCATTTGTTTCATTTATTTAAATTTCCCTTCTTGCAGACACCAACAGCGACCCTCTGTATTCCATTTTTCCCTAAACATGTGCTTAAGTTGTTTTTAAGTTTGTTCCAGATGTGTATCTTCTATAAAATCTACCTAGCGGCATCTCGCGGCAACCCACCGAAGTTCTTCGGACTCCCCGAGCTCAAGAGGACTTGCATACCACTCCAACAGGCTTCACTGCTGTCACTTATCATTTCCATGAAGATAATTTCTATGTATCAAAGTTCGAAATTATGAATTTGTCTTTTTAACGTTTTCCACTCTGCTAAATGTTCCTTTGTTTTCTTCCCCCTCCTTCTCGCCTACCTTGCTCCCTCGTATGCTGCTTTGCTAGCTCTCACTTCTCGTCCGGACTTTTAAGTGAACAGTTCAGTCTCCTCTCGGAGGCTCTCTTCCTCTTCAAATGAAGAAAATTTAAATTCGACGCCATGTCTGATTCCTGCTTATAACAGTCGAAGGAGGCTTCAATCTTCAAACCACCATGGAAAGCTAAGTACAAATCTTAAACCATTTAAGAGGTTTTTTTTAAATCAACATTTGAATGTTTTTGCTAAAAGTTATAGGCAGTGTTGCGACTTCACAAAATTGTACAACATCTGCCCTTCGTGGGAACCGTCTCTTTCAGCCTAACAAGCTTGCTACTAGTCATGAAACCTAGCATTTTCTACATTAAATAAGGGAATGCTTTCCCTCAACAAGGGATTCATTTGTAATCGACTGCTAAACTTAGCTTTTTCTACCGTGGGTTTATTACCTCTTCATTTAACTGTCACTACAGTTCTGGAATTTTCCATTCAAAATAAATTCCAAACCACGAAGAACTACGCTCAATAGTCAAATTGCTGAAAACCGCAAGTTAACTGGGACTATTAATTGCAACTTAAAACTTGTATAACGCAAGAACCATGTCAAAATTCAACAAGTGTATCTCCTTAAACTTCAATAACTTTTTCCTTGTTCGGTGAACTTTTACCACCTATCAACAAACTTTAGCGCAAAACAGCGTTCGTTCAATCTACGGCGTCGCAATTCGTTCGTATTAATAAAACTGGCCAGGACTCAAATCCCATGTTTCCTACTTTCCTAATCTCCTTTTTTCTAACAATTTAGTAAAACTAGTTATTTTCCAACGAGGCCTCGCCCAAACTTAGGCGCCCTCCCATCATTTGCTCCATTGAAAATGTATTCAATCTGTGTCAATATATGTGGTTATAGCCCACATTTCAATATGTATTATTTTTCCCTTCTAAAACCAGGGAGTTCTACTTTTTCCAATTGTTAAATGTATATTGAATTTGTTTAATCCAGGTTCACAAAAGATGACCTGCCCAATTTGAATATATCACATATTCAATTCTGCGTCAATAACAGAGATTACAGAAACATCTTTTTTTTTTCTTTCTTTCTTTTCATCCTGCTTGCTCAGGAATCAATAGCCCTTTCGCTAAAAAAAAGGAGGGGCGTTTTCTAGAATCTGATATTTTAAATTGTATTTCTTTTACTATAGTCATTATATGGTCAAAACTTCCTAGTGGTATGCACAATTTTTAAAACCCTTGTAAGGTTTTAGTGCCAGTAACAGGTTTGAAGCCTGGAACTGATTCAACTTTGTTTATTGTAAACTTTCCTTTTATTAGGTCTAAGACCTTGAATGTTCATAAAACTAAACCAAAAGTTGTTCTTAAGCTTAAAATAAGAGCACAGATCTAAATAATTGTTAATTGTTCCAAATTCTATCATTTGTTAAATACATTCCTTACTATTTGTTTTCTACTTCTATTTCTAGAAAACTGTTAGGCAGGACCTTCTCTTCCAGACTCTCTTTCCTGAATTATTCTATGTTCAAAGCAAATGGCAAAGTCCTAAATGATAAGTTCATTAAAAACTATCACTTGTTGTGTTTAAAACAAAACTTCCAATAACAACATTTGCAAAGTTTCTCTTAGCCATTACAGCTAATTCTGATAAACTATTAACGGCCGGTTCTACCACATCCGGATAAAGAGGCCGATAACTTGCCCGTCGGAATAAGTAAGAATTTCCATTCGATCATCAACGGGTAGCACTATCGGCGATATAAACTTCATCTACCTGGAGTGTAAATTTTCGGGAGCTTCGAGAGGCCGATAAAGCATTACCAGCCAGATTTGAGCCGTGCGTAAATGTTTCTTCGCATCATCTATGCAATACATAACCTCTTCATAAATTACTAATGATACAATTAGAATCATTTGGTAATTTTGTTGTCACATGATATAATTAGAATCATTTATTAATTATAAGCGATGCAACAGTTACTGAGCATATATTTTTTTAAGGTTTTGGAAGAGATAATTGACATCCTGGAAATGTATAACTTTTTTGTCGACGAAGAAGAAGATGCAGTCACACGTCCAAAGCGGAACAGAGATCGGCTGGAGCATTATGAAATTTGGTCGAATGAGGAGTTCTTCATCAGGTTCAGGCTACAAAAGCCAACAGTTTTATATTTGCTGCGGTTGATTGAACATGAAATACGACCGCCTAGTGATTACCGTATGGTACCATCATAGATTTCAGAAAAATCTCAATTACATGTTTAGGAATACTGTATGTAGCGCTCATATAATTTAATACATTCGCTCAAGTGTGCGTGAAAAAATACAGAGTGTACAGGACATTATTCAGGTTCTGTAGGCCTACTATACATTGTCACTTACTTGGTGTTTTGCTTATACAGCATAAGACCTGATATTTGGGGCATTGCATTTTACAGTTTTCTACATCACTAATGCCATGACAAACAGAACTACGAGCTTAGGAATGCGGTGATGCGTTATACGGTCAATGGTTTTCATCATAAAATATGGGTGACAAAATCATTCCATCCGCCAAACGAAAAGTGTAAAAGTGAACTTTGCAACAAGACTTATCCAAGATACCGTCTATAGCTGTGCAAAAAGAGTGAAATCTCTCGTAATATACAGCAAAGAGAACTATCTAATTATGCACAAATGTGCGCATTCTGTTTCATTCATTTTACAGAGTTTACAAATAAACTTGGTCACCTGGAATGTAATAATTTGATTTGACATACATTTTATGATTGAACCTATGCACTGCAAGCCTTGTCACAACATGTCTGTAGCTCATATAGGCCTAAGCCTGTATTCAGATTGCAAAGTAGCCTATTGCTAGACACACATTTCACAGGCTATTATTCCTCCTTGAAAAGCACTGCATCCTTGTCTAGTTTTCGATTATTGGGGTTAGGTATGGTTATTCAGTTGCATTCCTCCGAGAACTGAAAGACATGCTAGGTATATACTGCCCAGAAGTGTCGCGAGAAGTTTTGGTACTATATCTTGTTGAAACCCAAGATCACGTATTATCAATAAACAACGGACAAAAGCGAAACGAAAAGAAAGTTATCGCATCTAACGATAGGTGGCTCGCTCATCAATTACTCAAATTTAACAAAAATCAGGCTGGCCAACATCTGTATTTTGTTATAAGGTTCCGCGCAGCTGCCCGGAACTTGCACGGAAGTGGTAGAACGCTGCCCAAGATGCACAGAGGTTTACACCGGCAGATAGTTCATCACCCGGGTTGCTGCCCGCAGCTTTTGCCCGGATGTGGTAGAACCGGCCCTTAAAGGCAAGTTTAGCTCGCTCTGAGAGATTTTCTCTCCGACTTATGATTTACCGTCAAATTTTGGTTTTGTTTAGGTTAGGTTTGAGGTTTTTCCTCTTTTCTAAACTTTTAGATGGCACTCTGTTGGGTAAGAGTTTAGCTTGCTTTAGATGCAACAATTGGTACTTTCTTAAAGTTTCTATTAATAAGAATAAAACTATTGCTAAAAGCGCTAGAGTTGCTTTATCGCTGCCCACTCTGGGGGCATTCTGCTGGGGATCCGACAGTGTCTAGTAATAAAACTATTACGGCAAATTCAAATCCTTCCCGCCTTTCATAAGGCTTTCTAAAATCTTACCCTTTTGAAGGGAAAGTGCCTAGATCCTTTCCTCTTGGCATACCTTGCCTTGTTAGAGTAACACCCTTCCCCATAGTACCAGAATATCTGCTCGGGAGGGAAACAGCACAATAAGCGATTGCTTGCAGGCGATATCAGCTCCCGCTGTACTCCCCGTTAGCACTGCACAAGTCCCTGCACATCTTAAGTGCTTTACAGGCCTTGCTCAGTGGAGTTCTATATTAATCTTCATTTTCTTTCAATTTTGCGTTTGATTCTCTTCCTCTCTGTCTAAAATTGTTTCTACTCTTAAATCCATCTCCTTTTATTCCTCATCATCTTCCCTCAGTAATAACCTACCAACATATATACATAATTTACAACACGAAAATACCCTTCAATGCACTTGTAATAACTTTTGTACAGTACCTCGCCACTGAATGTACACTCTTAGAGCAACAAACACTTGCGATCATTACAGACCTTAGGCATATTTACACTTTGTACAGTTTGCACACACATCTACACTCGCCAGACTTGTTTATTTTCACTCCATGACATCCTCCTATGACTTCCACAACAGATGATGAAGTGAGTTTACGAGCGTCCTTTAAGGTGTTCGCATTTGCGAATAAAGTAATTCATTAATGTTTCAAGTTTACGTAATTGGTGTCAGTCTGACAAAATTTATTTTTTCATAACCTATATTTAGGTCACCACGTGTTTGGAATCTTTGATTTTGTAAGAATTCCTTTATTTCAAATCAAGTATGTTATCAATTACTTACATATTTTTCATAAGCCAAGTTCGCTTCTAAGACAGTTTTCCAAGTGGTATAGCAATGCACTACGGTCGTTCTACGCGCAATGAAACCATGATGCCATAGCTGCGCACTCACTGGTCAGCCTCCTAACTTCGGCCAATCACCGCACGTCTTCTTCACCACGTCACATGGAAGCCTCCAGAACATCAGCTGGTCGACTATTGAAGCGACCTGCTGGGCTGTCTACTTTATGATTTCCTTGGCAGACCCGGAGCTGCCCACCAGTCTTGCACACCGGACTTAAAACTTCATCTAGACCTAATGTAACATCATAAACTCTGAATAAAGAAGTAATATCTACACTTCACAATGTCTTTAAGACATCTTAACTTAGTGATCTAACCTTGATCGCAATCTTAGTGTTTCAACGACATGTTTGAAAATGAACATTTTTCATGTGTGGACTTCACATCATTCGTGCAACGGAAAACTATTCCTGTACGCACCTACAACAACGTTAATAACTTACTACCTATGTTTTCGTCTTTAATGGGTTACTCTAAAGCTATTCTTTTTGTGAAATCTACAAAATTCTAAAAGTGCTTCAGCTGTACTATGTGCGACGCACAGTCATGTTAACAACAGATCTGCATTCTCCTATGGTTGCAAACCGACACAATCCACAAGTTAAGTAAACTGTGTATTTCTAAAAACTATATATTATGTTCAGTGCAATTTGTATCTTACATGTATTTCGTCACTTAGAAATTTACATGCTTCATCACCTTGTTTGAGCTAAGTTACTATTGTTTACTGCATGTCGTCCGAGGCAAGAATTACATACCGGCTCGCCTTTGCCATTTTCCCTTTGGGAACAATTTCAGGGATCACTTTGTAACGGAATTTATTCAGTTACAGTAGCTCACCCTCGGGTTTTCTGCCTTGTGCATTTAGTTTGGGGCACTTGATTCGTATCTTATTATGTTGGGTTAACGTGGGGTTGCAGAGGTGATTTTTATTGTGTCTGTGTGTGTTTTTGTGGACGGATTCATCTTAGGATGGTCCGCACCAACTAGGATCACTGTTTATTAATTATCGGTTTTTGGATATTTGATATTATAAAATACGGGGTTTTGCGATTTATCACGTTTTGGGAATAAGGATATAAGACTGTATTAAGTAGAAGCATTATTTCATTTTGGTTTGGGGTTAATGGCTTTATTTTGACCTAGTAATGTTAAATGTTAGATTCGTGGCTGTACTATAAAGGAACAATGAATTGGTATTTTCGAGTGCTGGATATGTGACATACCCGGAAAAGACAGGCAGTAATTCGGCTTGTGGGGGAATACCTAGGCTATTTATGGCATGAACTCCCATGAACTTCGCGTGAAAAACTACTGTGTGACGTCAGTGTGAATTTAGACTGTCTGATGTTCATGTGTTGACACGGATGATCCGCTAGGAGCGGGCCACGCACAAATTAGTTCGGGCAGAAACTTTGGGGGTTATGTAGCCTTACGCCAGTGCATATAATGGCGTGTCTGGCGTTCAGAGCTCGTCTTATTGCTTTATCGGCAGAACACTGATCTACTAACGCCCAGGGTCGTTTTACGTGACATGGTTTCCGTAACGAACAGTTAGAGATCGTCTTCTTGCTTTTACAGCGAAAGTCCGTTGTCTACTTGCATTTAGTGTCGTTATTACTTGATCATGGTATCGTAATACGAACGAGCAGTGACTAATGTTTAGCTATCCACTGAGCTCTTACGGGCTATTGGAGGCTACGATTTTTTCATGGGTCCATCCATACCATGGGCTGTCGGTAATAACTTACCACGCCTGAAAGGATGATCAGTCGTAAACATTTCATCGAAGTCATGCGAGAATGGAGACGTGAACGTGCAGTTCCAGAAGAAAGAAAGTAGAGTGAACCAGTCTAACGTGTGTAGATATTTTGTGTACGGACGGTACAGTGTATATACGTAGGTGGCTGTTATGCCTGGGTCTGATATGGCCGTAAGTGTTTTCCTGCTCTCAGAGCCTAAATTCAGTGGCAAGGTACTGTATTATTTCACGAGTGTATGAAGGGTATTTTGTGTTGTATATTATGTATATATGTGTATAGTACAGCCAATAGATTATCTCTTTAAAATTCATGTGTGTTTATATTCCTGTCTTGCATGAACCTGGTACATCAGCAAACGCATGCCAAATGCCCTACACCTGGGATGAGGTGTTTCATAGTCGGGGCAACAGTTATGTAACGTATTTTATCCTATTTTATTCAGGAAAACCCATATGGTCGACCTTGGCACCCATTCAAAGTCGGGAGTAATGTTAAAATCACTTGTGGCCTGTATTTAAAGGCAGTAAATTCTGTAGGTTTGTGGTAATGAGGGTAGTTAAAGTTAAATCAACTCCAGCAAGGAGGGGAGAGAGTTTCAACTTTCATGTACTACATACCTACCTGCTTCTGCCATTTCACTGCTTTTGGAAGTATTTCATGGCTTACTTTTCTGTGCATCATGGCAACTCATGACTTTTCCCCTTTCATAAGGTTCGGCAGGATTGAGCCACTGACCGCTATGGCCCCTTCCATAGGCCATGCCCTTTCTTTGTAACTGCTTATACAGTTGTTCCTTTCTCTCTTTCATAAGGTTCGGCAGGAGTAAGGCCCTGACCGTCATAGCCCCTTCTATAGGTTATGTTCCTATTCTTTTCTTTCATACCAAATGATCTTTGTAACTTGCAAAAGGTTTCACCAATTTCCTTTCTTATGCTAAAGCCAATTTTGGATTAAAACTCTCAGAGTTTCCCATATGTTTAAAAGTTAGTCAAATGATTTCTTCATTGTCAGAGCAAAATGTTAGTTGTGCTAACCTGTTTAGCATCCAGTTGTAAACTTGTGTTATTCATTTCGTATTATAAAATATATCATCATCATCATCATCTTGAGCAGTTTCCGACCGCTGGTCGGGTTTCTTTATACATATGTTAACCCTAGAACTTCCAGGAAGACGGTGTGTTGTTTAATCAAGTGCGACCGTCTCTCTGAAAGACGGTCTTGGAATTCAAATATAGTACTACTGTTAGCCTTCAGATGGCACTAATTTCAAGTTATGCTGGTTCCCGATGCTTTTATCTTTTGTAGTGTAAGTCTTTGGCAAACAAATGACAGTATGCAAGCTATTATTTGGCTGCAGAAGTGGAAGTACTTCCATGTTGATATTGAAGTTGCATTGAGCAAAATGGCCGCCAACTATGTAGACGATTCAGAAATTTAGCACTTGATTTTTGACGATTCGTGTGATAGTATGGACGATGACAGTGATTATTGTGTGGATTCGTATGAAAATGAAGATGGTGAAAGTAGTGGCAGTGATACCGGCGAACAGGATGTCACGCAAGTTATGGAAATCCCCATCAATGCAAGCGATGTTTATCATGTTCCGACAGACCCTGTACACATGCCTAATGTTAGCCGTGAAGTGGTAAGTGTGAACTAGACTGATATTCAACCCGAAGAAAGTGACTTTCCAGGTAAAAATGTACCGTTTATCGTTCATCATCCTGGGCCTGTGAACTTGCCTCCCCGTAATCGCGCGCCGATTATGTACTTCAAAATCGAGAAATGTCATATTTTTGTAAAAGTAATTTTCTTTTTAGTAAATAACAGGAATTAATTGAAACTGGTTCTTGAATTAGTAACAAAAAACTATGAACTTTTCATTTATGATGTCTCTGATGAACATTTAACTCGGCAATATGGTTTTCTAGAGCAGAAAAGTCAATAATTTTTTATTTTTTTATTTTTTATAAAATACTTTTTATGATTAATTCAAAGTGACGAGTCTGAATGATTCACCTATATCAATAAAATATAGAACAGTCTTTCGGCTTTATATTGGTGTATGATAAGTCATATTCATGAACACAGTATGCTTACAGATACCAAATTCCTTTAGTGTGTACTTTATGGGAATTTACTGCAGCATTTGACAGATAAACCTGCAGCAGTTCTAGGGTTAAAGAAACAAGCTCTCTCTCTTTTTTCTTGTTCTACATTTGCTAATATCTCCTTCATATCCTTTAATGCTCAAACTTGGTTCGATTCTGAATTCACTCAGAATTCTGTCTGATAATGGAACCCTTTAATTGGTTAATCTAATGGTTCGTAATAGTTAATCACACCAGGTGTGATATAATCAGCAACCCAGGGTTTAGAAATGTAGTCAACCAATAGCCCAAAAGTTCAGAGGAAAGCTAGTTGCTGTCTCCACTGTTCGATTATCGGACCATGCCAGACAGATAAACCGACCCCGGGCGCGAGAAGACTTGGACTCAGCCTATAAAGCAAGAAGACCTGATCTCTAGCTGTTCGTTACGGAAACCCTGTCACGTAAAACGACCCTGAGCGCTGGTAAATCTGTACTCTGCCAATAAAGCAATAAGACGACATCTGAACAGCAAACAGGCCATTATCAACACTGGCGAACGAATACATTACACCAATGGCTGCGCTTCGTTCTGCTGGAACTATATGCTGTGCGTCGCACTCCTAGCGGAATATCCGCGACAACTCTCGAACATTTGGCAGTCGTAATTCACTCGAATGCTCACGGAAAGACCCGAACGTGATCTTAGTATTTTTCCACGCAAAGATCATCAGGTTTGACACAAGTCCAATTACTGACTAACTTTTCCGGGTATGCTACTTTCCAGGCCTCGAAAATACTGATTCATCGTACCTTTTAGTACAGCCAGGAATTGAAAATTTTAACATTACTAGTCAAAGTAAAGCCATTAACCCCAAACCAAAATGAAATAATAATTCTACTCAAAAATAATAGTCTTATATATCCCTGCTCCCAAAAACATAATGAATCGCAATAACCCCGTGGTTAGGATCCGTCGATGATAGACCTCCCCTTTCGGATAGAACTAGAGGTGAAGCCTCTAGCTTAATATACAAGTAAACTTTACTATGTGGAGAAAAATGGGACATCAAAAAAGAAAATAGCTAATAGAAACAGTTTGCCAATAACAATGATCTTTATTTATAATTTGCATAAAGATCAACAATAACAACAACCTTATAAACAGACAATAGAAACACTGTAGGCACCAGCCAACAACACTTGAAAAACAATGCATAGCCTATAAATTCTAATGAAGTATAAATTAACAAGAGATAAGGATAAGTTAACCATTTTATGGTCTAAGGTTGCTAGGTAGCATAATCCTAGCATGATTTACAAAATTAAGCCTGCTTGCAAAATTTTACAAAATTAAGGCTGCTTGCAAATGCAGGGCCAAAGTCATATGAGAATACCTTCATTGCTCCAGATGAGCTTCAAAGTGTGACTAGAAAATAGAAATATGCATGGTTGGCATGCTTTGGTTTGAATGAAACAATTTCGTCAATCAGTAAGATCGACAAGCACCAAGGGAGTAACTTACATCCTGCAAGTCGTTTCAAACAAGAGAATTTGTTGAAATGAGTTATAAAGAACATGCAAGAAAATAAAATGCAATTGTTTTAACATACCGTAGTTTTCACTTTCAAAGGGCAAAGTACTTGCGGCCACATTAAACAAATAAGTTAGGTTAGGTTGAACACTGCAGATACACTTTGCAATTTGGAGGTTAGAGATAGCACTTAACTTGATTAGGGCAGTTCTTTGAGAGATTTCCGGGAACACTTGTGGATCACTTTCGAAATGTTGTAGATTGTTTAGCACTGGAGATCAATTCCACCTTGAGTAGATGCTGTCAAAATCGATGATTGCAGAAGGCCAAATATCGACACGTTGTCGATTGAGAAGAACTCTCTAGCGATGACGAATTGAGTTGTACTAGCGATTTAAGGCAATGTGCCAGTACTTCAGTAGAGAAGGAATTTTGTAGAGTTTGTGCAGACGATCTTCATGACCCTTATCTTTAGAAGTTCTTGGAGTAAGTTGTCATGTTTGAAGAAAGCGACAGGTGCCGAGTCGTTCCTTGACTGGCATGGCCCAATTTCTGCACGTAGTTTCTCGAAGTTTCACGTAGTTGGTGAAGACAGCCGAGACAAGTGAATGGCGATGAAATGGTGAAGAAATGCGATTGATATAGGCAGCAAGGAGGATATATGGGTAGAGCTGCAACTTAATGCAAAATTTTGACCCCAACCTATTGCTCGATGCAAATAGTTCCAACTGACAATATGAGATGGCGCGACGATGTACTCTCGAGCGCGATCCGTCCCCGACCTGGCCTACTCGCTCCTCTCCCCTCCCGGCCCGTGCCTACCATTCCCTTTCCCCTACTCTATCCCCCCCCCACCTCTACTTTATGTTCCTTTCTTTCTTTCTTTCATATTTTAGTAATTGGTCTAATAACAGGCGATTTCTTCCCCCTGTGATATCAGGTAGAGAAGAAAACATAGGCTCTATCAGAATAGTTGTGGATGTTTCCACAAACCACATGGCATGACATAGGCCTACCCCACAGATATGTACAAATAGAAAGAGTAGGCTACTATGCTACAATATTAAAAATGAATGGTAAGACAAAATTACAGCTGCACTTATCACACACCAGTATTATTTAATTGTCCGTGCTGTACTTCCTATCAATCGAATTAAGAAATATCACGTTTGAATTACGGGAAGCGTTGGAACAACCAGCCACCAGCACTTACATTGAATTATATCGATAGTATCTGATATCGTTTTCGAGCGCAGTGTATCGACTAAAATCGATGTGTGATTCAATATAATTCAATTTCTTCGTATAATATTGTTCGAAACCGATTGTATTCCTTTCTAAGCACTGCAATATGTATTTACTATTGATATATATTCAAATATTAATTAAATATACAACATTAACAAGAATACTCACCAATTTTCCGATTTTGCTGCCATCTATAGAAGTGCAACTCAACTACATCGTCGTACGCGATGACTGCTAGCGTTTTTAACGTTGTCAGCAGGTACTACTACAAGGCAAGCTAGCGTTGGTACCAAAACACTCTATAAAGTTTCACCCGGTCGGTAGGCAGCGTTCAGGTTTTATACCGGCGATCACGCGGGATGCGTGATGCGGACAGGTGGCGTCGGCCAATCCGAGAGCGTGGAGAATTCTCGAAAACTGCTGAGGCCAATCAGAGTAAGGGGCCAACTGTAAATGAACCTCGTGACCAACATTAGTCCCGGAAATCATTTACAGTGTCATGGAACACGTGCTAGCAAGAACAGATTGAAGAAAAATGGAATGACATGACAGGTGAGAGGTTATGTTATAATAAAAATAAAAAAAAAGGGAACTTTGTAAATTTCACTGAAAAGTGAACACCCCGTATTTTATAATATCAAATATCCAAAAACCCATAATTAATAAACCACGAATCTACTCGGCCCGGAACATCCGAAAATGAATCCGTCCACAAAATATACACACAGGCACAATAAAAATCACCGCTCCATCCTCAATTTAACCCAATATAATAAGATACGAATAAAGTACCCCAAAATAACTGCACCAGGCAAAAACCCGAGAGCGAGTTAATGTAACTGAATAAATTCGGTTCCACTATTTTACTACAGTCCTAAACTAAAGGATGAACCAGTTGAACTTACTATTGAGTTTATTGGCAAAGTGAAAAATGCTTCTTGCTCCCTTACATAATATTCTGTTAAAAGTTCCTCTATACCAAATCGATTTCACAGACTTTCAATAGGATTCTCACAGTCTTCCAAGGTGGCAGGGAAACTATCCCCAATCTCCTGTGCTCTTGAGCCTCTGACAGTAGCTTGGATCAAATACTGGAACTTGTCTTCATTTTCTATCTCCTCGTCCTCATGTATTCTCAACTCTTTCAAGCACATGAAATTGACAGGAACTTTGACCCTTGAGGCACAAGATATTTATTTCTTCAGAATAACCTATGTGCGCATGACAACAGACAATAGCCACTTAAACATCAAATGGAGGGAAGTAACCAGTACCACCTAGTAGAGTTTGTGTACTGTAAATTTAAGTTTCCGCGAGAACTGTCAAAAAAGTGCATAGTCCTACTGGGTAGATCAATCTGCCATCTTTTTTTGCAGATGGAATCACAAGCTATCCTCATCGCTGTCTTCACTGCCGTCATCGTTTCTTGAGCCTGGGTCTTCATTCTCTATGCGATCCTTCCATAGAAAGTCATTTTCAGAGCCATATAATGCACATGATATGCCAGCCTTCTTAAAACTTTTGTCAACTATATCACGAGTGATCAATCTCCACTCGCAAATACATTGTAGCGAAGGGTGTATGATTTTCCCAGCTCTCGTTGCTCATTGTTCGCCATCCAGTTGGTGTAAAATGTTCTCATATGGTCCTTAAAAGGCTCATTTATGGAGACAACTAATGGCTGTAAAATTGATGCGAGTCCTCCTGGGATAATCGCTAGATAGGTGCTAGTTAGTACCATTTGTTTTTTTACACTGTCAACTAAGTGGCCACGAAAGCTATCTAGAACAAGCATGTACTTTTTATTCAGTAGGACTCCTGGATGTTGTTCCCATACAGTTTTTAGCCAGTCTCTCACCTGATCCGCCTCTATCCGCCCTCTCTCCTGTACATGGATGCGACTTCCTTTCGGGAAATCTCCTCTAGGCAGAGTTTTTCACTTGAAAATACAGTACAGCGGGAGCTTCCTGCCGTCTGCAGTCATAACTAGCATTACTGTACATCGTAGCTTCTCAGCGCTAGATGTTTTCACTAACACACTAGATGCACCTGCTGTGTTTATTGTTGTGCTCGTCGGCATACAGGAGTCTGATCAGCATTGCCGATTTGCGACAGAAGAATCTTATGTTCTTTTCGGAGCCCTATCACGAAACTATGAAATTCTATCACTTTATCAGTGTACTGTAGTCTGTTGAAAGATGTTGGCACAGTGAAGTTCTCCTCCTCAAACTTAAATTATTCCGACGCATAAATTGTACAGCCCAGCCTCAGCTCGCCATAAATTGTGAAGCCGAGATTCCTAGACTTTTCACAACTTCACGTGCTTTAAATGGTAGCATTTTATGCGTCACGGCGTGACAAGTGTTTCTTGTTTCAAAGATCCACTGTAACACATTCACATCAACTTCTTGGTATTTTCCTTTCCGTGGGCACGGAAACATTTAGTGCCCTTTTTCACTAACGTTAGTTGGTACTTCTGATTGCACCAATAACGAATCATTTTAGGCTGCACTTTGAAATCACGAGATGCCATTTTTACGGCGTCTTTCAATGCAAACTCGATAGCACTTAAATTTAAACACGGCCATAAAACTCATTCTGCGATTACCGGTACTCATTTCACAAATTTTCACAACGCATCTCAGATCAAGACCGGACGTGAATGCTATAACTCAAGTAGCCAACAATGAACCAACATCTGGTAAACAAAGACAAGTAACTTATATTGTCCATGATTATTGCCAACCACCTCTGCGATTGTTTTGACTGACCAACCGCCGGCCGTATCCTACCCGCCCGCGTGCTCATTAGTAGACAATGACTCAATAATTAATGGGGGAGGGGGGTACTAATTTTGACTCTCGAAAATTAAGGGGGGAGGGGGTAAATACGGCTTAATTATTATAATTCAATATAATAATCACGTTACTTGCACAGGCGGATGAACACGGTAATGCGTCCGTTAATCAAATGTTCTCGAAAGAGAATCAAAATTAATATTGTCCATTGAGCCATTATAATTAACACAAAGTGATAAAAATTTCATGCATAACTCAACAAATTGCTAGAGTTTCGCCCCAGCGAAAAAAATAATCTGAAAAAACTTACATGATGATGATAATTGTTGTTTTAAGGGGCCTAACATCTAGGTTATCGGCCCCTGATGGTTTGGGTGATCGTGAAGATTAAAAAAAAGAAAAAAAAAATGAAAATGAAAAGCGAACTTAAAACTAAAACTAACTACTAACCCACATACTAGAAGAAGAAATGGAAAACTAAAGGAGAATAAGGCAAATAAGGGACAGGAGGAAAAGAAATGCCCTCAACCCTCGAAGAAGGCAGATTCAGGGACTTGGAAGGAAGGAGAGTCATGAAAGGCAGATAGGAAAGTGAAAGAGGAGACGGTCCGCCCCAAAGGTAAGGGAAAAAAGGGGAAAACAGACCCAGCTCAGGAATCCCTCGGGGTCGCCAACTCCCGAACTCACCAGCCGTGAGCCCCTGAGGGTGTAGCATTATCTAGGGTGCACCAAAAGTGGTGGGGCTACATACACCCGGCCTCCTTAAGGGCCTTGAGCACAAAGGAGGAGGCAAAAGGAAAAGAAAAAGAAGGCTGACCCCTCACAGAAGTAGGGTGTCAGGAAAGATGAGACAAGGGCCAATTAAGGCGGGAAAGGAAGAGACTCCCTAGGCCTCGGATACCCTAATACCGTCGGGGTCGGAAGAGAACAAGAGTTGACCAAGTGAGGTCGACAGGAAAGAAGACAGAGGAGCCCGGCACAAGTAAGTGGAAGCAATGCCGGACTCAGCTGGGGCCCCGTGGTCGCCAACCCACGCCCACTAGAAGTGAGCCACTGGGGGGAAAAAACTTACATGTGATTAAAACATGTATATATTTGTTATGGACTACAGGTTATAAATTGAGTCTTTCCTTATGAAAGTTGGCAACCCCAGCTGTCAAAAAGTGCAAAGTTAAAGTACATGAACTCTAACTAGTAGCATCATAACACGTGGTACAGACAGTGTACCGGCATGCTGGAAGAGGCAAATCTTCACCATTTGGTGTTACATTGAAGCAATGACAGCTGGTGGTTCATTTTTTCCCCACCTAATCTGAAAAGGGGGGGGGGGGGGGGGGGTAGGGATGTACAACCACGAGAAGAGCAGATGATTTGATGTCAGGCCACTGCGTGAAATGTACTTGTACGTGTTACCGAGTAGCTTACTGCTCTCGGCTGCATTTATGTTTTCCTACTTTCCACGCTTTTGAACCGGTTGTTAATTCATAGTTCGTCAACATTTTTTTGTTAATACAGTAGTTACTTTTTCGGGTAGTTTATTTCAGGAGTATTTCAAATTTTCTGTGCTGCTTAGGGTTCCTGCACGTGTAAATTAGTTGCTTATTAATAGGGACCTGAAAAAATCGCATTTGCGATAAATGCGAGTTTTTAAATTTCATACAGAATCCAAGCCTACGTTAATTTTAAAGTAAAAAATATAACATTTTATGCGTAACTCAAAGTGCGACAAAATGCGAATTGTGACCCAAAATTCGAAAATACGAGATAAGTGTGATTTTATAGCGAAATTACTTTAAATCTGCTAATTTATTTGCGAATTCGTTTATTAAACAAAAGACAATGTTTAGTAGGTGGCCTAATCGCTCATTAGCGATACCTCATCTCGGACTCGCAGTGTGCTACGCATATTGGTCGATATACCGTATATACCCGAATACCACCCGCACATTTTTATACAATATCGGACGTGAAAAATTGGGGTGCAGGTATTAATTGTGTCATCCAAATTTTAAAGATTTAAATTGCCCGCCACGCGCGAGTATCCGCTATTATGGTGCTTGTTCGGGTGTACCGTACGGCCGCGTTTTTTTTTTTAAGCGAGAATTTGCAGCGCTGCATCAAGGGGAAGTAAATCGCTACATCACAACTACCTGTAAATAAAAACGGTAAAGATGGCGCGAATTGGCGGTCGTTTAAAACTTGTTTCAGTCATTATTTCGAAATAAATTTAATGTAATTAAATTATTTATAATTTATTTTGAATTGCGCATATGTTCCCAGCGAGATGTGTTTACATTTTCATGAATTTATACAAATTATAAATAACTTTCCTAGTTCGACTGTGTAAAGTTTCGGCACTCTCTAATTTAAAGCGAAACGGTGGCATTGCGGTACACTGAATATTATGGGTCTACTAGGAGACCAAAGTTATGATGAATGCATAGTTATATCGCTCAATAAACAATTTTGTTAATTACCGTACACTAGGATTTCACCTTGCTTGTAATTTTTAGGTTAGGCCTAGCCCATGTCATTCGAGTTGCCTTCCACGAAGTAATGCCCTTGGCTTAGCCATTAAAGTCGCATTCAAAATGATCGTTTTACGAATGAAGTAGCGTATAAACATTTCAGAACTTAAGGTTACCATATCTATAATAATCAGCATAACTTTTATGTGGCAAGGTAACTTGGATTTAAAAATTGCAAAATGGGACGACCAAGCTCTTGACTCCTTTTGCCTTCTTATAAATATTTCCTAACTAATCAACCGAGATGCTGCTAATGGAAATGTAGGCCTATCATTGTGCAATATTATATTCTATACCAATAGCCTGAGCCTGATTTCCCCAGGATAGTCACTTGTGGGGCAGTGTATAGCCTCTTCTGAATTATTATTAAAAGAAAAGCGCACAATGTGCAAATACATATTTGAACATATGATCAATTATGCTAATGCCAGTCTTATTATTGAGGTTGTCCTCATTTTGCAGTTTTGTGCGTGGTACCTTTCACAAAGATCGTTGCACAGGTCACATACACAGTCTTCATTCGGTTGGTGCAAATTCTTGGTTTTGCAGAATTTATGGTGAAATCCATGGGTGGCGTAACGTGTTATTACGTTTCGTAGTTCGTAATTAGTTTGTTTCCACTCTTTCGTCATTACGGCATCTGTGGAGTATAAGTTGGACCAAATGGCATTTTGTTTCTCATTTAAGGTTCGGCGTGCATTCTCATAGGCTTTGGTGTTGAAACACTCTCACAACCCCGCTGGAGTTGATTTAACTTGAACTACCCACATTACCACAAACCTACAGAATTTACTGCATTTAAATACAGGCCACAAGTGATTTTAACGTTACTTCCCGACTTTGAATGGGCGCCAAGGTTGACCATATGGGTCTTCCTGAATAAAATAGAAATAAATACATAGCTGTTGCCCCGACTATGAAAACGCTTTCTCCCAGGCGTAGGGCATTTGGCATGCGTTTGCTGATGTACAGGTTCATGCAAGACAGGAATATAAACACACATGGATTTTAAAGAGATAATCTATTGGCTGTACTATACACATATATACATAATATACAACACAAAATACACTTCATACACTCGTGCTCAAACTTTATACAGTACCTTGCCACTGAATTTAGGCTCTGAGAGCAAGAAAGCACTTACGGCCATATCAAGCCTAGGCATAACAGCCCCCTATACATATTTCACTTGTACACAGAATATCTACACACGTTACGACTGGTTCACTCCACTTTCTTCCTTGTCGAACTGCTCGTTCCCGTCTCCATTCTCGCATGACTTCGATGAAATGTTTACGGCTGAATTATCCTTTAGGCGTGGTAAGTTGTTACCAACAGCCCATGGTATGGATGGACCCATGAAATGTACGCAGCATCCAATAGCCCGTAAGAGCTCAGTGGATAGCTAAAATTAGTCACTGCTCGTTCGTATTACGATGCCATGATCGAGTAATACGACACTAAAATGCAAGTAGACAAACGGACTTTCGCTGTAATAGCAAGAAGACGATCTCTAACTGTTCGTTACGGAAACCATGTCACGTGAAACGACCCTGGGCGTTAGTAGATCAGTGTTCTGCCGATAAAACAATCAGACAAGCTCAGAACGCCAGACATGCCATTATATGCACTGGCGTAAGGATACCATAACCCCAAAATTTCTGCCGGAACTAAATTGTGCGTAGCCCGCTCCTAGAGGAACATCCGCGTCAACACATAAACATCAGACAGTCAAAATCCACACTGACGTCACACAATGGTATTCCTCACGAAGTTCATGGGAGTTC
Organism: Meconema thalassinum; assembly: GCA_946902985.2. Taxonomy (NCBI): domain Eukaryota; kingdom Metazoa; phylum Arthropoda; class Insecta; order Orthoptera; family Tettigoniidae; genus Meconema; species Meconema thalassinum. The sequence continues at coordinate 1,840,589 of OX336392.1, read as the reverse complement.
ATGCCATAAATAGCCTAGGTAATCCCACACAAGCCGAATTGCTGCCTGTCTTTTCCGGGTATGTCACATATCCAGCACTTGAAAATATCAATTCATTGTACCTTTATAGTACAGCCACAAATCTAACCTTTAACATTACTAGGTCAAAATAAAGCAATTAACCCCAAACCAAAATGAAATAATGCTTCTACTTAATACAGTCCTATATCCTTATTCCCAAAACGTAATAAATCGCAAAACCCCGTATTTTATAATATCAAATATCCAAAAACCGATAATTAATAAACAGTGATCCTAGATTGTCCGGACCATCCAAAGATGAATCCGTCCGCAAAAACACACACAGGCACAATAAAAATCACCTCTGCTACCCCACGTAACCCAATATAATAAGATACGAATAAAATACCCCAAACTAACTGCGCGAAGCAAAACCCGAGGGTGAGCTACTGTAACTGAATAAATTCGGTTACAAACGCCCCCACAAGGATCAATCTCTAAACTACAAGGCTATAGATTTATCCTTGTCCCTCACACAAATACACTAGTACTCCTGTCTTGTCATCGTGAGCAAGATCTCTAGGTGACATATAGCTTGAGGTAAGCAACGTTATATGTACCTAGGACCTTGTCATCGTTGGAAATCAAGCTGTAGGCACATGCACCTACCCTGCGGTCTCTCGCAAATGGACCGGAATGAAAAACCTCAAGAATGCAACTCTGCTCTATCGACAGCAGATGCTCAGCTCGCAACAACACCAGATCACCTATCTTAATTTTTACCCCCTCCCTTCCCTGCTGTTTCAAAACCATCTTACCTACAATTACAATAATCCTCAATTTATTTAATCTCTTAGGGTACAGCTTCCCCGGTTGAAAATCCCAAAATCCTGCGAGACACACAAAAATAAATCCTTCCTGCAAACTACTAACTGCCACGACCTCCAAACATAACCTACTGGTACCATCCCACATGGTCACCACCACCAGAAGACTAACAGACTGACTGTTACTAATCACAAATATAACCTCATACAGCATCTGACCAATCACCTCAACAACACCTTCCATGTAAGAATGAGCTATAGGGTACCTAGGACCGCTCAAGCCAGACCTATCTGCGATGTCAAAACTCTGCCCGTAGCCGTGAGTACATCCAGGTTTCTCCGAGAACACCACCCTGTGTTCCCTCAGAACGTCAAACACCTCTGACTTCTGACCCTCGTCCAACAAGGTATCTTTAACAACTGCCTCCACACAATGATCATCATCACTAAACTCACGATCATCTCCCATGATCCAGAAACAACAGTGATCAACATCACTCATCACACGATCATCTCTCATGACCAAAATCCAACTTGATACCATGCCGACACCTAATTCTTTCTCCACAGAAACCTCTTTAATCACCTGAATGCATCCAACGACACTAACAAAATCTCTACCACCAACCTGATAATCTAACCTAACGCAATCCTGTTGCTCACTCCACCCAAACTTCACTTGCGCCTTACTGTAACCTAATTTACAGCTCTGGTCTCCTAACCTATCAGATCCTACATTGACATTATACTCTAAATTATGTTTTTCTTCTAGAGCGTGAGCAGGAATACTATGCAAGGACTCTCCCCCTGCTCCATATAGCGAGTCCTGGCGAAGTTTAAACTTCCTGGCCTATTGCTTCTCTCAACCTGCCTTTCCATGCCACGCCCCCTATTTGCCTGCTCTACCTCACGTGGTCTGTTCCCCGGTTGATTGTTTCTCCCGTACCCCTGACACTCATTGTTATTTCTTCCTCTCCCATGATCTTCATACCACATGTACCTATCTCCTCTACCTGGATCCCAATTCCTCTCTCTCCCCTGATTATAATTTCCTTCCCTTTGATTACCCCCATTTCTCTGACGTTGCCTACCTGCTTTTCTCAAGGTACCTAACCTCCCAAGTGACCTCTCTATGCCTGTAATAGCAACTATCTCCTGCACGCACACTGCAGTCCTAATGTCATCAGAGAAATTACATACTAACTTTCTAACACAATCGTCACTCCCTCCTAGTTCCAAATGTTGACCACGTAGAATTCTACCTACAGTATCTTCCTCCATACTAGTCACTATCTCGCTAACCTGGCTAATATTCTCATCTACCTTTTTCATACCATTCCCTAGCAAACTAATCTCGACTCGCCCATCTATCTCCACTACCTCACCGCTCTCCTCACTAAATTCAGCACTCTCAAGCATCTCCACTCTCCCAGCACTCTCCCCACTAACTTCAGCACTCTCATCCTTCTCCACTCTCCCAGCACTCTCATCACTAACCACAACTTTCTCTTCCACCTCTCCCAACCTATCTACCCTGGGAAATTTCTGGCTAGTCAAAAGTGCCTGGCTAGAAATCTCCCCAGCCAACATCACTTGTTGAGCATCCAACTTATCTTCTTCCGAGTCTATGCTATCTTCCTGAACAGCAATCTCACTACCTAGCTTAGTTTACAGATTAGTGACTTCTACACTGACTTCACTAATCTGGCTACTAACATGACTGTCGGGGATAATTTCTGACAATCTTTCCTTCACCTCATCTATCTTTGCTGACATTTCCTTTTTAAAACTAGTCATCTGGGAGGCCATCTGACTGGTTATCCTCTCCTCGGAACTGTTACTAAGAAACAGGAGCTTCTCCAACATGGCTCTTATCGAACCTGAATCATCACCACTCACTGCCACAGAAGTATCGCCATCCTTCACCTCTGAATTACTACTACCTTCAGAGCTTGTGCTCTGACATCCTAATCCCATGTTTAATTCATCTCCCCCCTGCCCTAATAAATCTCCCATGATTCTACTATTTTCCCCCATCCCTGTAACAAATTGCCTATCGGAACCCGTCTGGTTTTACTGCTCACCAACACCGTCCACCAACAAAGCAGAATTGCATCCTGGCTCTAACGTAGCCATCCCTAATTGAAATATGTGAATTTGTGAAAATATGCCTACAGTTTAATTCCTGTGTCCTGGTACACATCAGCATGTCTAAGGCCTCACGTTGGGTTCGCCACTGAAACACTCTCACAACCCCGCTGGAGTTGATTTAACTTGAACTACCCACATTACCACAAACCTACAGAATTTACTGCATTTAAATACAGGCCACAAGTGATTTTAACGTTACTTCCCGACTTTGAATGGGCGCCAAGGTTGACCATATGGGTCTTCCTGAATAAAATAGAAATAAATACATAGCTGTTGCCCCGACTATGAAAACGCTTTCTCCCAGGCGTAGGGCATTTGGCATGCGTTTGCTGATGTACAGGTTCATGCAAGACAGGAATATAAACACACATGGATTTTAAAGAGATAATCTATTGGCTGTACTATACACATATATACATAATATACAACACAAAATACACTTCATACACTCGTGCTCAAACTTTATACAGTACCTTGCCACTGAATTTAGGCTCTGAGAGCAAGAAAGCACTTACGGCCATATCAAGCCTAGGCATAACAGCCCCCTATACATATTTCACTTGTACACAGAATATCTACACACGTTACGACTGGTTCACTCCACTTTCTTCCTTGTCGAACTGCTCGTTCCCGTCTCCATTCTCGCATGACTTCGATGAAATGTTTACGACTGAATTATCCTTTAGGCGTGGTAAGTTGTTACCAACAGCCCATGGTATGGATGGACCCATGAAATGTACGTAGCATCCAATAGCCCGTAAGAGCTCAGTGGATAGCTAAAATTAGTCACTGCTCGTTCGTATTACGATGCCATGATCGAGTAATACGACACTAAAATGCAAGTAGACAAACGGACTTTCGCTGTAATAGCAAGAAGACGATCTCTAACGGTTCGTTACGGAAACCATGTCACGTGAAACGACCCTGGGCGTTAGTAGATCAGTGTTCTGCCGATAAAACAATCAAACAAGCTCAGAACGCCAGACATGCCATTATATGCACTGGCGTAAGGATACCATAACCCCAAAATTTCTGCCGGAACTAAATTGTGCGTAGCCCGCTCCTAGCATGTCTTTTCCGGGTATGTCACAAATCCAGCACTTGAAAATATCAATTCATTGTACCTTTATAGTACAGCCACAAATCTAACCTTTAACATTACTAGGTCAAAATAAAGCAATTAACCCCAAACCAAAATGAAATAATGCTTCTACTTAATACAGTCTTATATCCTTATTCCCAAAACGTAATAAATCGCAAAACCCCGTATTTTATAATATCAAATATCCAAAAACCGATAATTAATAAACAGTGATCCTAGATTGTCCGGACCATCCAAAGATGAATCCGTCCGCAAAAACACACACAGGCACAATAAAAATCACCTCTGCTACCCCACGTTAACCCAATATAATAAGATACGAATAAAATACCCCAAACTAACTGCGCGAAGCAAAACCCGAGGGTGAGCTACTGTAACTGAATAAATTCGGTTACAGTGTTTGGTAGGTAAAACTGTATTTTGATGTCGTCGATGAAGTAGTCCTCCTTAGTTTATACATATGTCAACCTTGAAGGGGCACACTTTCCAATGCCTAAAATCTTCTGAATTATGCAGTATGGTACATCTACTTACTTGTGCCAGGCTCCTCTTTCATCTTCCTGGCGATCTCCTTGGGTCAATGGGGCAGAAGACCTCACTGTTCCACCCCTTTAAATAATAACTACAACTCCCTTGGTCATCTCTCATTTTCTTCAGACCTTCGAAGCCTAGGGAGTCTGTCATGGCCTCTCTCTTTACTCACTACCCCAATTTTTTTTAAGAGTCGAAATTCTTCCTTCTATAGCATAACTCTACGCCAACAGGAAAGGGGGCCTCGATGTTACACTCCTTAAAACATTCATCCCCACCACCACCTGTCCAGCTACATAATTTTTAACATGAGCCCAAATCATTTCGATAGGATTCAAGTCGGGGTGGTACGATGGTAGACGCAAGATCGTGCGTCCATAGGTAGCAAGCAGTGTATCGATTTGATACGTCTCATAACGTGGTTTATGGGATTTAATCAAAGCGTACAGTTGAGGTTTTATCATCTCTGTAGAAAATGGAATACCCTTATCGGTCAACCAATCCTGCATAACTGTTTTTCGGGAAGATGATGTGGGTATGCACTCACATTGGACATTATGGTACAAGGCATTGTCAATCACGACTACAGAATTTGTTGGCAAATTGGGAATTAATTTTTCTGTCAGATATTTTTCGTTATTTCTATAGTTCATCTCATCGTGATAGTCCCCTGTTCTTTTGTTGGATTTTGAAAACCAAAAAAGCATTTGGAAAGAAACATGCATCAGAACCGGCATATACCGCTATTAATCTTTGTCCTTTCGAGATAGGCGACTTCAGTCCATGAAGAGAACCGTCACTCCAAGCACTTGGCTTAGTGTGCGAACTATGCAAATATGTCTCATCAGTGTAAACAATAGGCCTACCCTGTTGTCGGTACCGCCTTATGCTCTGTAAATACTGCATGCCTTATGTCAGGCTTCTCCATAAGTATTCTACGCATGTCTTCTGTCTTCCTCCATCTGAAGCCTAGGCCTCGAACTATCTTGCTTAATGTTTGTACGTCACCTTTAAAATTTATAACCTCAACCAGTTTCCTACGGATCTTATCCAGCGTTGGCCTCTCACCTTTGCTATAGTGAAAATTATGAATCGTATGCCTTACCACGCATTTATCAAAATCGTCTTACTTACACTTCTTGACAGATTTTGGTCTTCTCTTTCCAGGCGTTGAAAATGAATCCAACACTTTCAATTCTTTTGGCGCCTTGTATTATATTCCGCACCGACCTTTCCGACACACCTGATGCTTCAGCCACGTTATTTTGAATTGCGCATATGTTCCCAGGCACTCCCTAATTTAAAGCGAAACGGCGGCATTGTGGTACACTGAATATTATACACAAATTTCAAGGCTTCAGGTATTCAACAAACACACTTTCAGCTACGTAATATACATAAAATAGTAATAATACACACGTGTGATGCCTCCTGCACTCTACGCTTGGTTTAAAGCTGTAGACCGTGTCTAGGAGCGAGCCGCATTGTTGAAGAATGGAGTGAGCAGTGAGCCCAGTAATCAGCATTTGGGGGACACACAGGAGCCCCGCAATGAGCATTGAAATACGCCAATTGATATTGAGTTTCGGCAAGCTCTTCTTGCGTCTGCTCTACTATTGTCATCGCACCAGGAGATGGAAGTTCAACACACTGTGACGGGGTGTGTGGGGGTCTTGCAGTACGTATGCGCGGCCCGCTTATTCTAAACCTAAATATATCGGCTTCCCGCATGCAAATGGTTATCACAGCAGATGACTCGCAGCCAGTAAAAAAGGAATGTGCTGAGTGAGTGAAGCAAGTAGTGGCCAACTTAATGTTTTTGGAATGTGCGATACGCAGTGAGCGGGAAGACATCTGCAGTTCAATCCCAACTGCTATCACCTGGCACGATATCAATACCGTTCGCCTTGCGAATATAGTTTGCATGACTGTGCGGATAGCGGATAATATTTAGAGTAAATTTGCGGATAGATTTTAGAATACAATGTTGAACTGGATTTTTAGTTCTTACTAAGATCTGCGTCTTTCACGTTTCTTGTTATTTCCCTATTTGCTTTCGGTTGGGTTGTACGAGAATGAGAAGTGAGAGAAGCCAGCCATGGAAATATCCTCAATTATTGTTGCCACAAAAAAAAAGCTTTATACCTGCGCTTGCCTGCGTGGGTATATCCGATGACTAAGTAAGTGCTATAATTAGCCACCCGCTGTTCCACTTACCATTGCTCAGAGGGACAAAACTCTGTCGAAGGTGGATGAGAAAGTGGGTTGTGCTAACTTTATTGATGGTGCAAATAGCAAGATCTCTTTGCCAGAGGCCTGTAGTGTGTTTACTGCGGAGCTCATTGCCATCTATGAAGCTCTGCAGTTTGCACTACAGGATGCACGAATCCACTTTCTCGTGTGCACTGACTCTTTTGAGTTCGTTGCAGTCAATTGCTACTTGATTCCTGCAACACCCCCTAGTGCAGCGAATCCACGACGTACTAGCCGGGCTGTGCCACGCTGACACTCGAATCACCTTTCTGTGGCTTCCAAGCCACATGGGAATTGCGGGAAATGAGTTAGCGGATCAAGCTGCAAAAGAGGCGGGATCACTACCACCTCGACCAATGGAGGTACCCGCTAGAGATATTCGCTCTCAGTTACGCCTACAAGTTCTGGTATTTTGGGAGAGTCAGTGGCTAGCTGACCCACTGCCCAGTAAACTGAGAGCGATCAAGGGAACTACTAACGTGTGGCAGAGCTCTTTCCAGTCACGGAGAGAGTCCGTCATTTTGTGTAGGCTAAGGATAGGTCATGCAAGATCCACCCACTCGTACGTAATGAGGTACCACTTTGTACCTGTGGAGCCGTTTTCATCGTGGCCCACATTTTAACCGAGTGTGTGGATCTTACTGAATTATGAAGAAACCTTGGTTTGCAGACGACACTCAAACTTATATTAGCCGATGATGCGGTGGCTGTTGATCGCGTTATCCGCTTTATAAGCGAGAGTGGGTTAGGGCCAGAAATCTAAATTTTCCAGTGAATATTGACTCAACGACTTGTTCGTTTTTGAATGATGATGTTTCGTTTTTTCATAATTTTTGTTTATTTTTATAATTATTATTTTTATTTAATATTTTGTTTTATTAAATTTAGGTCTCTTCAAATTTAGGTGTCCACCTCTAAATTTTAAATTCAATTCCAAATTTGTATTATTTAATCTGTGTTAAGAGGGGCAGATGACCTCGTAGTTCCACCCCTTAAAACACACGGGCAATTGAGTATTCCATAACCCAGGCCTTGCCAACTCAGGTGCTTAGCGAGCACTGGCCGGCAACTGGAAAAGCACGGTGCTCTGCTGTAAGAGAGGAACTTGTAGTAGCAGCGCTTAGCGAGGCGAGAGTCGTGTTGTTGTTTATTTGTAAATTGGGAGAATTGTCCCAATTTCCTTCTTGAAGCTGACTTTTAAAAAGCACAAGCTGCAATTTGAAACTTTCAATACGGTCACACATAGTACTGATTAATTTATTTTTGCTTTGCAACGAGTTATTTAAATACCCCGTGATGTATTTCATGAAAGCGAGGTCAGCGATCCATTGCTCATCATCCAAGTCTCACTGTGGAGAAAGAGGGGTGGGAAGGGAAAAGCACCGGGGCGCGCAAGCACCAAGTGCTCGGGTTGGCATGGCGCATGCACAGTTGAGTATTTTATAGACTTTTAATATATTGGTTGTGCGTCGGCTCTGAGAAGCTTGAGTCCCACAAACTAAGTAGGCCTACACTCTGATTGTGACCTGACAAAAAATTCTGTATGCTTTGTTTTTAGCATTCTTACAAACATTTACACTCCACGCATGAATGAAATGTACAAAGTAGTCAGTAAAATCAAAATCTCCTTCCCTACGCCTTACAACTGTAGGAACATAAAAGCGCTACCATGGTACTCAAGAGTTTATCCAGGAATTATTTTCACCAACATAAATAGAGTCCCTTCGGTTTGAATTTCTTGCCATTGTTGTGGTCTAGAAGTATGTATTGAGATTGTTTGATTCCCAGCTCTGGAATATCATACAATGAGCTTCATAAGGACAACTGAGAAGAGGTTGGTATGATTCTTATTACAGTTAAGTACAGAATTTGGTGGCAGTGTATTCTGAGTGGGTCATGGCATCCTTGTTCATATCGCATAATACCATAATTACAAGAACTTCAGCACATAACAGTCAGGGCCAAAATAAATATGTATAATTGGAGTGAATATGAATAGAGTACACCCAGTGGGAGGAATGGAAGACAAATTGAACTATTTGTATAAGTTAAAATGCACCTTAAAGAAAGAAAATAGGCTAGTGTCCATATTATTTTTCATGAGAAACATAATAGAATTTGTTACCACCTGACCAAGTACAGATATTTGTTACCATGCTGAGGTAGGGCCTATGTACACCAACAACAAAAATGGGGGAAAATATTTGTAGACCGAAAACATAACATGCAGTATTTTTTCGTAACGACGTACTGTAAGTAAGATGCATTCACAAATCTGCGACTTCTTATGGAGTATGGTATAATAGTAAGGGTTTTCCACCATAGTAGGCCTACATAACACAGAACATAACCAAATAAATTTAATCATCAATTCAATACTCGTGTGATTACGACTTTCAAAGCAATACTACGTCTTCGTAGGCTTGATCCTACTTTATCAAACTTGATATTCGGTCGTACACACATGTACAACAACACTTTAAAGAAAATCACACATTCCAGAAAATCTTGTAGGATAAGAACGTATTCAATTGGAGCCATTTTGATTATCGAAGCAACGCAGCAAAGCAAAGTAGCAAAGTAAAACTATGCTGCACGAAGGGGTAAATCGCTGCCAGCAGCAGAGAGTGCAGCATGAATAAAAGAACGCGCTGCGCGCGACACTGCTGAATCGCTGCGCGTTCCGCTAAAAAAAAAACGCACCCTACTTGTTTATTTCCGTCTAATGGCTTAACCGGTCGCGCAAGCCAAACACAAGCGTCAGTTGCGTGATGGCATCAGTAAAGGCTCGGTCAAACAGGAAGCGGGTTAACCGCTAAACTCTGCAGCCCGACCGCTGCGAACTCTGTATTGTGTAGAATTGCATCATCTTGGATAAACAGGAGGCGATCTACCGCGACGGGTAAGTGAGCAGTTGTGATTTTCCACCAAGTCTGCACCTTGACTTGTCCGTATTCAGTTTGACCACCCCAGTCCACGACGGGCTGCGGTCGTTCCGTTCGCGCGGGCAGCCCGTGCCCTGTTTCACCGAGCCGAACTCGGCGCACGCACTGGAATGTTTAAACTTCGCTGCAGATCTTGTTCTACGTCGTCGTATTTTCAGATTTTAATTTTCTTGCAGTTTGCGGAAGTATTCCCGGCAGAAGCCAGTATTTTCCTTATCTCCTCACACATGTTTCAAGGTTAACACTGTCCAATGAGCTGCTGCTGTCATGGCGTGACGTCATGTAGCATTGACGTAGTTCGCCCGGTCAGATGATTCACTGGAGACCCGCGGACACTCGGAACTGCTGTATTCTTTCACTCGGAACACCGGAAGTATCTTTCGTGGAGATTGGCGAGATTTGATTCAATCGCGGGACCATGAATATCGGACGTCTTAAGTGGAAAAACATTTTATGCGGGAACTTCTTATCCGAGTTTTACTGTATTACAGTGTTCAGAGTATACATTTTTGTTTAAAATAAAGTGTCAAAAACAAACAACAATGACAAAGAAACCAATATTCAAAAACTTCCGGGCTTTACAAACATTCCATGTCATGAAATAAGGAAGGGCTACGATTCTTTCAAGAATATTATTGAATCGCAGTTAAAAAAAAATGAGGAGTGTGAAGTAGTACGTGCCTTGACTGCTGTTCAATATGAACATGAACATTTTGTGGACACCAACAAACAAAGTGGACAGTGAGCGTGTTTTGTCGCACTACAATACAGTTGTTACAGACAGAAGGTGTAACTTGAAAGAGTGCAACGCAGAGTTATTTGCAATGCTTTCATTTGAACATTAAATTGTATCTCAAGTGTCGCCAATAAAGTCATACAGTCCGTAAGAATCCGGAAAAAAATAGATGCCAATTTTCCAAAAATAGATGCGGTTCAACTATACCTTCCGATACACCGGCGCCTGGGGAATATTTAGGGAGATCAGTGACGTCACCGTGATCTCACGGCTGACGTATTGCTATCGGTAACGCTATTGGTTGTCAGCTGATTACTACGTCAGTTCCGTGGTCAGTTCGTCGCGGGATGTTGCTGGAGTCGGTGCGCCATTTTTGTATTGTCATGCGTTTGCGTTTTCTAAGCGTAATATTAAAATAAATATTCCCGTGAATAACCTGTAGAACAAGATTTTGATATTACCAGTGTCGTGTGCTCGATTGTGTTGATGATTTGTATTAAAATTGTTTAAATCCTGAAGTTGTTGCATTAAAATAAAATCCGTTACTTGTGGTGGAAAATCAGTGCTTCTGCTTGTACATGTGGAATAATGCAGCATTTGGAATATATCTGTGAGTTTTTACGTTGTTCATATATATATTTTGGTTGTTGCATTTAATAGGAATGTTGTCTAAACGATAATATTACGTCAGGAACGGTGTTGGGGAATACGCCTCTTAAAATAGTAATGGATGTTGTCTAAACAATAATATTACGTCACGAATGGTGTTGGGGAATACGCCTCTTAAAATAGTAATGGATGGGTTAAATTTAGACAAATCGGCATGTACATGAACACCTGCAAAATAGATATGGCAATGTTTTGTATTAGACCTATCGGCCTATAGGTCTTGTTTTTGTGTTTGCAGCCAATATTGGAAATCATAAAAATATCAACCTATCGTTGACCACAATGTTTTATAATGGCATTGTGTTTGGTGTATTTGGGCTAACTTTGGAAAAAAAACGGAACTACGCAATAACATTATTCCATTTGACGAAATGCTTCTCTGGCAAGATTATGGGAAAAACCTTGGTTATAGGGTATTTTGGGTGGTGACAACTCAATAACAGAAATGAGCATTAAAAAACTTCGAAACGTATTGTGTATCGTCATATGTAATTTATTTATCGGCCTACCTCAACTTGGCACGCCGTACATACGAAAATATTTTAATTTAGGGTTTGAATTACAGATGACGTTAAGCGTCGTAATTAATTTAATTTTATATTTATAAGACATTGTATTGAAAGCCGTAATTGACCTATATAGCTCAATTAAAGATTTCGATGCAATGTTTTATTAATATGAAATTATACAAATTACGATGTGTATCGTCATCTGTAATTGATCTACATAAGCGCATTACAGAATTCGATGTGTAAAATTAAAAATAACAATTGAAATTACGATGTATATCGGAATCTGTAATTGACATATATAGGCCAATTAAAGAATTCGATGCGGAAATTGTAAAGTGTAACGTTAAATTGCGAAATTTTATTCAGAATCGGAATCGTTAATTGAGCTATATAGGTAAATTATAGATTTCGATGCAATGTTTTTTATTTACGAAAAGAAAATAATTATCATGTGTATCGGAATCTGCAATTGATCTACTTAGGCCAATTATATGTTTCGATACGGAAATTTATAATATATGACGTTAATTTGCGATATTTTTAATGTATCGGAATCATTAATTTAACTATATAGCTCAATTATAGATTTCGATTCATTGGTCGATTTGACGGTTTTTGTGTTTGCCCATCCAAAAAAAAAAACCTATTACCCAGGCCTTTCCCGGATATATATGACGTGAATTCGCGATTTTTTTTAATGTATCGGAATCTTTAATTGAACTATATAGCTCAAATATAGATTTCGATACATAGAAAATAAATTGACGGTTTTTTCCACCCAAAAAACTCCTATTACGTGAATTTGCGAATTCTTGTTATGTATCGGAATCTTTAATTGAACTATATAGCTCAAATATAGATTTCGATACACAGAAAGAAATTGACGGTTTTTGTGTTTTTGCATCCATAAAACTGCTATATCGTGAATTTGCGAATACTTTTTATGTATTGGAATCTTTAATTGAAGTATATAGCTCAAATATAGATTTCGATACTTAGATAGAAATTGACGGTTTTTGCGTTTTTCCACCCGAAAAAATTCTCTTACGTGAATTTGCGAATTCTTTTTATGTATCGGAATCTTTAGTTGAACTATATAGCTCAAATATAGATTTCGATACATAGAAAGAAATTGACGGTTTTTGTGTTTTTGCATCCATAAAACTGCTATATCGTGAATTTGCGAATTCTTTTTATGTATCGGAATCTTTAGTTGAACTATATAGCTCAAATATAGATTTCGATACATAGAAAGAAATTGACGGTTTTTGTGTTTTTGCATCCATAAAACTGCTATATCGTAAATTTGCGAATTCTTTTTATGTATCGGAATCTTTAGTTGAACTATTTAGCTCAAATATAGATTTCGATACATAGAATACGTCAATTCGCGAAATTTTTTCATGTATCGGAATCTTTAGTTGAACTATATAGCTCAAATATAGATTTCGATACATAGAATACGTGCATTTGGGAATTCTTTTCATGTATCGGAATCTTTAGTTGAACTATATAGCTCAAATATAGATTTCGATACATAGAATACGCGAATTCGCGAAATTTTTTCATGTATCGGAATCTTTAGTTGAACTATATAGCTCAAATATAGATTTCGATACATAAAAAATTGACGTTTTTTGGTGTTTCCCCACCCAAAAACCCCTATTACCCAGGCTTTTCCCGTAAATTTGTCAGAGGAGTATTTCGTGACGTCGTTGGTGACGTCACGGAAGCCGCCATTTTGTTTTAGGGGAATTTTATATGCGGCCGTATCGCAATGTATAGTAGTCCCATAGATGCTAAATAGGGAAAAAATAAATGCTGATCTAAAGGAAAATAGATACTTATTAATAAGTTCTTCTCTGTCTTTCAATTTGGTAGGATAGCCTTGTTTAGTCAATACTCTTTTCTGCATTTAAGTTTGTGCATTTACTGTACGGCACAACTGATTCCTGTCGACCAAAATATTATGTACACTAGTTTGAAGGTTGTTTGTGAAGTAACCAATTAGACCTACATAAAATCCAATATCATTTTTGTCGTTCTAATTTACGTTACTTCATGGAGGTTTGGAATTTTTACATTATATTTTAATAATTTTTATCGCAGTTGGAACACAAAAAGTGCCCGTTTTTAAGAGTGTTTCAACCATGCGTCACATTTAAGAATTATTATCTCAAAAACCAGTCATCAGATCAAATCCTAGTTTTAACACAATATACAGGGTGAGGCAATGAAACGGCACGATTTTTAACACCCACAAATAATTTATTTAGAAAAAAAAGGATAATTGTTTTAACATAAATCTCAAGTACATGAGTGGAAATTAATGTTTAACCATAAAAATATTTTTTTTATTTTAATACAGTGCCAGTAAGATGGCGTCCTTGGTTTTGCACGCATTGTCACAGTCCGAGATGAAATCCACCCATGACGTTTTGTAGCATCTGCAACGGAATGTTGTTAATTTCCTGCCGAATTCGCTCCTTCAGGTCTTCTTTAGCTCTTGGTGGATTTTCCTGGAAGACTTTGGACTTAAGAAAGAAATCTGGAGCTGTCAAGTCTGGTGAACAGGCAGGCCAAGGGATATCACCATTCTTGCTGATAAGGCGTCCAAGAAATGCGAGTTTCAGTAAATCCATAGAAACATTAGCAGTATGGCTTGTTGCACCTTCTTGCTGGAAGAGTGTTTTTTCATTTGGATGATACTGATATATTTCAGGCAAACCAAACCTAACCAACATGTCAGAAAAACGTTGAGAGTTTAACGCCACCGTGTTGCCATGTTCATCTTAAAAAAAAAATAGGGTCCCACGATTTAACCTGTTCCTCTATCGGGCGCGTCCCAGGTGGCGGATAGGGGGGCTCGCCGGACTTGTCCGGAGGGTTTGAGGGAAATAAAATACCTCTCGCGGACCAAAAACAGGCCCCTCGCCAGGGTTATGGTGAAGCTACGTTAGGCCTAGCAAGCCAGTAGTGGATATGAAACTGCTTTTAAAACGGGAACGGGCCTCGGAAAGGACAGATCTAAAGGAAGCAGACCTGGCTATGGAAATGGACTACGAATCGGAACTTTGAATATAACTCCATTGACGGGAAGAGTGGAGGAGGTTGTGGATATGATGGAGAGGAGAAAACTGGATGTACTCGGACTGGCAGAGACCAGATGGAGAGGGGGAGGAAGAAAAGAACTGAGAAATGGCTTGCAGCTATACTGGATAGGAAATAAGGAGGGGAAGAGAAATGGAGTGGGAATGGTGGTGAGAGAAGGGCTGAGGGAGGAAGTAAAAAGGGTAAGTGATAGAATAATTAGAGCCAGAATCACTGTGAAAGGTAGAAACCTGGACATTCTGCAAGTCTATGCACCACAGGTGGGATGCACAGAAGGCGAGAAGGACGAGTTTGAAGAGGAGTTGCAGAAGCAGTTAGTGGGGAGAGACCTGATAGTCATGGGAGACCTAAATGCCCATGTCGGAACTGATAGAAGAGGTTTTGAGGAAGTGATTGGTGGTGAAGGATGGGGAAACAGGAATAAGGAAGGAGAGAGATTGTTGGAACTGTGCAAGATAAATGGGCTAATGGTTGGAAACACATGGTACAAGAAGAGAGAGAGCCATAAAATTACTTGGTACAGCAGGGATTTGACCAGGAAATCAGTGGTGGACTATATTCTATGCGGGAAGGAGACAAAGAAGAGTATCACGGATATAAGGGTAATACCTTCAGAAGCCCTGGACAGTGACCACCGTCTGCTGGTCGCCAAGGTGAGAGGACTGAAGGAAAAGAGGAGAACTGAGAACCAAGAAAGAAGAATAAGGACATGGAAGCTGAAGGAGGATGGAAATAAGGAGAAGTTCCAGATATTAGTGAGGAACAAATTACCGAAGGATGATCCGAAAACAGGTGAAGAAGAATGGAATAGGTTCAAGGACGTGTTGGTAGAAGCAGCGGAAGTCGTGTGTGGCAGAACTAGTGGAAAGAAAAGGTGGAAGGAAACACCATGGTGGAACCCCAGAACTAAGGAAGCAGTGAAAAAGAAAAATGAAGCATTCAGGAAATGGTTCCAACAGAGGACAGACAGAACAAGAGAAGAATACCAAGAGCGGAAGAAAGAAGCAGGAGAAGTAGTGAAGGAAGAGAAAAAGAAATGGCTGGAGAAATGGACAGAAATGATGGAGGAGGACTGTGATGGCAGTAAGAAAGTGTTGTATGGAATGATAAAGGCAAAGAGAAGAGATACAGGGGAAAATGTCAGAATGGTGGACAGGAATGGAAAGGAGGTCGAAAATATGGAAGAAGTAAAGGTTATCTGGAGAGAATACTTCAAGGAACTCCTAAATCCAACTAAAACCAGCGTAGTGGACATTGTGGAGGAAGAGACAGACAGTGACCAAGACATTTCAGAGAAGGAATTGACATGGAAAGAAGTGGAGGAAGCATTAAAGAAGATGAAAGGGGGAAAGGCACCGGGAATAGACGAAGTGAGTGTGGAGATGGTGAGAGCAGCAGGGGTGATAGGAACACAGTGGCTCTTTCGAGTAATGAAAGTGATATGGAGGGAGAAGAAAATACCAGAGGACTGGAAAAGAGGGATAATAATACCCATATTTAAAAAGGGAAGTAGGAAGGAATGCAAGAACTACAGGGGAATTACACTCATGTGCCACTGCGCCAAAATATTTGAGAAGGTACTGGAGAGAAGAATTCGGACAGAAGTTGAAGATGGGCTGAGGGAAGAACAGTATGGATTCAGGCCTGGAAGGTCAACAGTTGACCTCATCTTTGCAGTAAGACAGCTACAAGAACACCATTATGAATATGGGAAAGATCTGGTGATGACCTTCTTGGATATTGAGAAAGCATATGATAGTATTAATAGAAACAAGGTATGGGAAGCAATGAGAGCAAAAGCAGTGAACAAGGAGACAGTGGCAAGAGTGAAAGCAATGTACGAGGGAAGCAAAAGCTGTGTAAAGGTGGGAAGAGAGAGAACGGAATGGTTTCAACTGGAGAGTGGTCTGAAACAGGGAAGTGCCCTCTCACCCCTGTTATTTATAGTGGTGATGGATGAAATCATACGAAAAGTGGTAAATAGCATTGGGGAAAGGAAAATGAAGGCAATGTTGTTTGCTGATGACCTTCTGGTATGGGGAGAGGATGAGGAAGAAGTACAAGAGCAATTAGATGAGTGGGAGAAGGTAGTGTTATCGTATGGGATGAAGTTCTCAGCACAAAAGAGTGAAGTGGTCATCACAACGAGGAAGAAGAACAGACTGGATATGGGCATAACACTTGGAGGACAGCAGTTGCAGAAAGTAGAATGCTTCAAGTACTTGGGAGGCATAATTGAAGAAAAGGGAGGCAATAGGATGGAAATAAATGAGAGGGGAAGGTGCGCAGATGGATTTTTCAAGAGTGTTAGGGGGATGATATGGAATAAAGATGTACCACAAAAATGTAAAGGAATCATCTACAAGACCTACTTTGTGCCAATTTTGACATATGGTTCAGAAACATGGGTGATGAAGGAAAGGGACAAGAATAAAATACGAGCAGTGGAGATGAAGTTCCAGAGGAGTAGGGTAGGAGTGACAAGAATGGACAGAGTAAGGAATGAGAGAGTCAGGGAGATGGTAAGAGAGGAACCATTGCAAAATAGAATAGAGCGATCTAGGCTACAATGGTATGGACATGTGAGGAGGATGGAAGAGGAGAGGATACCGAAGAAGATGTTTGGAATGGAAATGACGGGAAGGAGGCCAAGGGGAAGACCAAGGGACAGATGGACAAAAGGAGTTAAGAAGAGTGTGGAGGAAAGAGGAGTGTGCTGGGACACAGTAAATGACGAGAGATGGTGGATGGACAGGAAACGATGGAGAGGCTTATGTTCCAAGCAGACCCGACCAGCGGTTGGAAACTGCTCAAGATGATGATGGTGTTGCCATGTTCATCTTAAAAAAAAAATAGGGTCCCACGATTGCACGAGATGACATTGCACACCACACTTACTTTTTCAGAATGGAGAGGTTTTTCATGAAGTTCTTGTGGGTTATGTTCGGACCAATATCGGAAGTTCTGCTTGTTCACGTAGCCACTTAGATGAAAGTGGGCTTCATCACTCATCCATAAGTTGTACACTCTTTCTTCATTTCTTCCTAGAACATTAAGCATCGTTCGGCAAAAGCTTATGCGATTATTGTAATCATGAGGTTGTAGGGAAGCCGTCGGATTTTTTAAGAGCGTTAAAAATCCCTCAGTATGCCTTCCTTCGGAGGGGAAGTAAAGCCGGCAGTCCCACGTCATAGATATATGGCATGTTTAAGATCCTTCCACTAATTACACCTGTGTGAAGCGAAATTGGATAGGTTAAGAATGTAAACAACGCTCTTAGGTTTCTACGTTCGTTGCCAAGAGCCGACTGCGGTGGTGTCTAGCAGCTAAGTTCTGAACTTGGCCTAGTAGTCGTTGACGGTGGCGGCAAAAGTAGGAACTATTTGAAAAATTCTAAGTTGCAGTCTGTACTTAAATTAATAAACAGATAACACACACTAATACAGTCATCACAATTAACACCGGTTATCAGACAGATTCTACACACACCCTAAGTATATGGGGCTACATGACCACGTTGTCGCAGCCCCTAAACTTAAGAACCAACCAACCGAGGTTGTAGGGTTTGCACTATCTGTATTTTGCATGGATGATAGTGTAGGTCGTTCTTTAAAAGCCGTCTCACCGATCGATTGTTGAGACCAAGTTCTGCGCTGTGACGTCTCGCTGATTTTCGAGGACTTCGTTGCAATGCTTCGCGCACACAATCAATGTTCTCTGGGATCCGGACTATTTTTTCACTACCACCGCTTTTCTATGTCGTGCTAGCAGTGGCTTCAAAGTTAATCACCCAAAGGAGGGTAGCTTTCCTTGACGGCACGGGAGAGCGTGGCGGTAGATTGAACTCACGACGGAAAGTGCGCTGAGCATTGAGACATCAAGACTGAGGTGGTATGGACACTTAGAGAGAAGAAGATTCCCAAGAGGATACATAAGATGCAGATGCAGAAGAAACGACCAAGGGGAAGACCAAGAGATAGATGGAGGAACGTGTCAAGAAGAGAGGCGAGGACTGGACCAGAGGGAAAGCGGAGAGGTGGTGGGAAGAAAGGTCTAAGTGGCGAGGCTTATGTTCCAAACAGAGCCAGCCTGGGGCTGGAAACTCTACAAGATGATGATGATGATGGAGTATTGACTAGGATAAATCCTAATTAATTATTGTGTCAACATGGACCAAAAATGAAGCAATCCATTTCTACTGTACAGCTTTCACTCTGTCGGGAGTTAAAAATAAATAAATATATATATATATATATATATATATATATATATATATATATATATATATATTGGAAGGACTTGAACTCATTACTCCACAATGGTGGATAATGTGAATTAAAATGTAATTGAAAAGGAAGAAGCAAAAATGCATATACCGTAATACACGCTAATGTGGACGTTATCATTGAATGTGTTGCAATTAAGACAGTGATGACGAGATGGGAATCGAATCTCTTCAATCCAGCAACTAGTGCGGTGTATCTACATTGTGTGTTGCTTTGTAGATTGTGTAATAATGTTATGGGAAATGGAGCGCAGGGCGGCCAGCATTGAGATGGATCGACTCCATCAAATCCAACATGAATATGTCACTGAAGGATCTGAAGTATATGGCTGAAGACCGAATAATATGGAGACAGTCCATGCAGTCGCTAGGAGCCGACTTGATGGCACCTCATCATCATCAATACTATTTTTATTAGGCTCATAATTTATATTTACTCGAACACCCTACATCGGCTGTCCATGAAATGTTACCTTTAAATGCTACATTTTTGAATAGAATATGCTAAAAAATGCTATTTTTAAACATGAAATGGCTATAAAATAAATTTTAATAAACTTATTTCCTCATATCTTTACTAACGAGTGTCCAAATTTTATGTTTATTACTTTTAGTAAAGGATTTACGCAGTTAATTGCATTGATACAGACAGTCGGCGAGGGGAGACATTCACAGCCCTGGGTGCACCATTCAGTCATATGCTACACCACAGCTGTGCTGTTCTGCCTTACATGGCTGTGGTAAATAGTAGCGAAACAGCTTTCCACTTTCTTCAAGATCAACCAACTATTGTATTACCGGTATGAGTACAGATTGCCGATGGTCAAGTTCAGAATGCTTACAGCAGAGTTAAACTTGCATTGGCATAGCAGCTCTTGCTTTACCTCGCTAACCACCAAATACTAGCATAGGCAAGGTATCTCAAACACACAGTATTATATGAAAATGTCAAAATAAGAGAAAATGAATAAATTAAATAAATCACCTCAATGTTCTCAAACAATTCCGCAATGTAAGTAGGGACTTATTTATTCCTTTAGACTCTTCCAAACGCTGTCCTACATTATGCGTCTTCTTTGCACGTTCCGCTCCTGCCAAGTCCACCCAGGAGAATCTGAAAAGAAGATACAAGTATGGTGGTACTTAACACAGCTGTAACTGCTCAAAAAGACACATGATATAATACATTTTCTATTTGTGACAGAATCTAACTTACGTTCCTACCATTAGATTAAGGTAAGTAACAACTATTACAGAGCACGAACCAAGAAACTAGTATTTATTCTTACACCCCACACACCATAAATGTACTGTTAGGTCACTGGACCTGTTATGGGTGAATGTATTGTGCAAGTTGGTTAACCTGTGTGTTGCTATGCTGCATGTGGCCGCTTCGCCTTGCCTCGGTGATGACCTAGCAAACATATCTGGTGGCGTGCTCTGGTCCGTAAGGGGACCGGTGTAGCGTGTTGGTCGGTGAGGCTGACCATGTGAACAGGTACTGTAATACGACATTATTTAACATGAGAAATCTATCCTGGACAATTGTTATATTATTAGCCTTGCCAAGTCAGTGCGGGTAGGCATTGCGTTTCGAAACTGTAACTAGCGAGCACATTGGACAACCGCATGACATCGTGCATTTGATATATTCTTTACTCAAATCAAGAAGAAGTTTTCCTCACGCCACTGAAAATTTGACAGTCTCTCCTTCAGTATTTAGATTGCTGACTTGGCGCTCCAGATCTAACGACCCTGCAGGATGGATGCTGCCCGCTGGACACGAAGAAACCGGGTCAACGTGCTCTGCGCACAGGAGTGGGAAGGTCGAAGACAAATTTGTAAAAGTGGGGATTTGTCTGTGACTCGACTTTGTACGAGTGTGCTGAGGAGCAGACTATGAGTCAGGTTGTGTCCCTTCACATGTTCTCCACGGAATCTGATGGACGGAACTCCTGAAGCTTGCGAGTTGGCAAAATTCTGGTCTCAGTATTTGATTTGAGTGCGTGTATATTTATGCAATATATACAGGGATATGTTCTCTGACACGATTAAATTAAATATATTCCTTACGTCTCATGTAATTTTGTTTCTGCTGAGGACTCTGGTCCAGTTTTCTTTCTTGTGTTGATTTGTATTCTCTGCATCTCGTTGGATGTAGGCCATGTAACCTATACTCTGAACGGTGAAGGGTAAGGTGAGTAGTGGAGACTAGAGGGCTAACGGTCTCCATGGCAACAGCGAGCAGTGTTCTACTATGCCTTAACTCTTCACTGTCATTAGACCACCAGGCAGGGGGGCAAACTTCCCCAGTATTTGGACCTGCATGCCTCTTGGAATGTTATGAGTCATGACCTGTCTCAGTGGCAACACAGCATTTCCCCACGTGCTAGCTTTGACAGCTTTCAGTATTGGCAACAGAGTATAATGTACGGTGTTAAGTATTATTATTGTTATTTTCTTTTTACTTCTTTCCCTCCCATTTTAGCAAATATCTTTAGTGATCCCTAGTGATCCCTAGCTTGTTTCGCCAGGGGTAGAGGGGCCTTCTGCATTGGTAACGGGTCGGCTATTATTGCCTGTGTTTGCTTCTAAAGCAGACGTATCTGATCCGCATTAAATTTTCATATATTAAGAACGAAGTTCAGAATTTTCATTTCTGCATTTCTGGTCAAGTATTTTAGTCATAATGTCAATTGTGTTTGGCAAGTATTCGTTGCCATTAAATATTACATTTGATTCATTTTCCTGCTTGTAAATTACTACCACGTACCTGTGATAACGTGGTGTGTGCCAATTACGCCTGTGATTTGTATAATTCACATGGCTTTCAAGCCTATTTTTGGGTTTATTGAGGTTGCCTTATGCAACAGGTTAATAATATTACTATTTCTTTTTTATCTTGTTTTCTCTTGTAACCTGACAGTGGTAGGTTGCAGAGTTTCTTTTAGGTATTTTAGTTTGTTTTATTTTGTTGGGCTGCCAGCCATCGACACTCGTAGGTAGGTCGCCAGGGAGAGTATTGTTTGGTCTCTGTCCATAGAGATTCTCTTACATAATAAATATATAGTGTGAGAAGTTATCAAAGTTTGTGTCCTAGTCTTTGTGTGCCCTACTACCTGAGGTGGCTAGCTTGGAGGTTATATAAACATTACACTCTTATCGTCATTTATGTGACGTATTTCACGCCACTTAGCTGACATAAAAATATACCTAACCTAAGATATTCTTTCCTGCCAAATTTACCCGTCCCTGTATTTCCAGTTGGAGCGAAAGCTTCATAAATTCCTTCACTTACCTAAGAATCTGAAGAACATTGTGGCCTATGCAGACAGTCGCAAATGTGACCTGTGAAGACTTTGTAAAATAAATCTTCATGGATAAAACACCGCACTCGCAGTCCAAACACGCGAGGTATTACTCTGGACCTGATGTGCACTGATTCTGGAATTCAGTGTTCCCTAACCTCAAAAATAAACATTGGATCTACGCATTTAAAAATACGTCAATATCAGCTGTATCGATTGTTCCAACCCCAACCATCGCGAGATGTATCGACCGCCGTAGATGACAAGTGACGTACGCATGGCGAACGACCAGGGTGGCCAACTCTCTCGGAAGTGAACACGGAAGTGTCTTATGGACTACGTTCAAGAAAGCCAGGGAATTCTAGTGTGCGTGTGTGCTACTACTGCTCTTTAGAAATTATCGTGCCATTTTGATATATGTTGAATGTTTGTGTGTGAACTCCCTCTCTTGCTGCCCGACTTTCATAAAGGAAACATCTTCCGGGGATTCGGATGCCCCGGGGATATAGGACAGGTATCGGCTTCCTCGTGGAGCGGCATTATTATTTTGTGGTTTTGGTTTTCTTAACATGCAGTGGTACAGGTGAGTTCCAGGAAGTGTGATATTGTATTTGTTGTTTATTCTGCCTATTTTCGGGGCCTTGTTTTTTTCTTTCTGTGCAATTGCGTCGTGGATTTTCATACCTCGTGGGGATGGCACAACAGGAGGGGCTTCGGCCGAATAATGGATTGATGTCTCCCACTGTTGAATATCTAAATTGTTTATCAATTTTTCTTCTTCGGAAGTAGTTTTCATGGTGGGAGATCTCTCTCGTTTTTCGGGCGAGTTTTTTTCCTGTGTTGCGTAACCGTGTGCGTCCTTTAATTGGGTTCCAAATTTATTCATTCATTTTCCCTGTGATCACGCTTCTTGGAATTTTCCCATTTCCAGCCATGTAGAGTTTTATTATTTTAGTTTTAAGGGGGCCCTGTTCCTAAAGTTGCATCACCTTACGTCCACGTGCTAGTTGTAGGTTATGTGACGCTTTTGCTTTTGTTTTCCTCCCTTACGCCCTGGTGCGTTCCATTTTTGCGTTTCCCATTTTCTTGTATTTCTGCTTCACCTATGGGATTGGTTCAAATCCCAAATTTTGGGAGAGGCGCACTATGGTGCAATCATGCCTTGATATACCGTTAGCTTCCGCCATTTTTAAGAGTAGAGTCGAGTTCGCGTCGGGTCCTTGGCGGTCGTGTGATACCTTCCGCTCCGCTTTTCTGGAGCCTGTAATTAGTAATGTAGCTTTTCATTTGATTTCTATTTATTTATTCCCTGGTATGTTCGTGCGTGTTAGTTGATCCTAATTTTCTTTTACGTGTGTAACTTGCAATTTGTCCTCTGTTTTGTGTGCACGTATTCCCAGTTCGATTCTCCTGTCATTTCATATTTGCTAGGGATAGCTTCCCCTTGTGTTTTAATTAATTGTAAGATATTACCCTATGTGTACCTGTTCTTTTCTTAATTCTGTTGAGGTCCTAAAGCATGTTAAGTGGTGTGTCGTGCCACGTGACGTCAACGACGTTTATCATCCTCTCAAGTACCAATTTCTCATGAAACTCTAGTTTGTAACCTAATATTGTTCCTATTTTATATATTTTTGATATTTTATATTTTGATTACGACTTCATTTCGCCTTTAACGTCCCATCCCCCACCCTCAAGACAGCTGCGGTGGAATGAATCCTCACCAGGTAAGTCTTCCACTCTTCAAGCTTGTGGATAAAACGACGCATTTTACTCTCTTGTCCATCTGAGGGTGTCACCCGAATACGTCGTCAACACCGGCCGCCGAGGCAAAACCATCAAGTCCCGTAAAGGATGGTCTTGGGGTCGCCGTTGGTAAGTTTCCTTCAGGTTGGCAGGCCCTCTAGGGAGTCTGACGAGCTGAGCGAGATAGTGTAGTGTAGTAGGATCTTAGGAAGGGGGTTACAATTTACCCTCCCCAGGGTTTGTTGGCTTCCACGTTAGACTATGTTTGCGAGTGTGCTTTCTGTTCATGTTCCCATTCCAGCCAAATAGAAATATTGTTGTTTCATTTCGAATAGATACAGTAAGTTTATTTAACTTCATTAATTATTTAACCCCAGTTCCCGGTTCCTTAGCAGGCAAGTCCAGCCTCTTCATCTGGCCAACTTTCCACTCAATGGGTTCGCCCAAAGTTTCCCATCCTGTCTGCCGCAGTAGCAGCGTTTCCAGACAGGAGACAGAACACTATAAAAAGATAAACCCTGGCCATGAATAATAATAATATCAACGCTATGAAAGTCAAGGAGGTTAGATATATAAACTCCTTGACACTACAGCGCTTTCAAGTAGAAAATGGAGGAACTTTGTGTTGGCAGAAAATCCCGAGATTAATTTTGCCATTGAACACGGCCAATTGAATTCAAATGGGTTCATTAACATGCCAATAACGTATGACATGAATATCGTGATTTTTGTCGCCTTCAAA
Organism: Meconema thalassinum; assembly: GCA_946902985.2. Lineage (NCBI taxonomy): Eukaryota > Metazoa > Arthropoda > Insecta > Orthoptera > Tettigoniidae > Meconema > Meconema thalassinum. The sequence goes on along the minus strand of OX336392.1, from coordinate 1,815,671 downwards.
AATCACTTACCATGGCCAGGGGCGAACCTGCAATCTTGGGGTTGGTAGTCCGACACTATAACCACTCACCCACCGTGGCAAGCCCTGGCCATGAAGGGCCTGGGCCTACCAAGCGAACGCTGCCCAGCCATTTGGTCTGCAGATATTGGGGTGACGCATTGTTAGAGCGTCGGGTCCCCTCGACCGTTAATCTTGGTTTTCGTGACCGGGGCACTGCCTCACTGTCAGACAGCTACTCAATTGTCCTCACGAGGCTGAGTGCAGCCCGTTCCAGCCCTAACGTCAGTTTCTAAAATTCCTGACGGAGCCGGGAATCTAACACGGGGGCCTTCGGGTGAGAGGCAGACGCGCTACCTCCATCACCACGGGCCGGAACACTGCTCTCGTATATTCGTAACAGATGAACTTTAGTCGTCATTTGCGGGACAAAGTATTCCAATGTGAGAGTTATAGGTTATGTTTCTCGCCATCCAGCGATTTCTCCTTGAATTCGGACACTGTTTTACATGTTGTCAGTCAAGAGTCCTAAAAAGGTACACTGTAAGCCTTCCTTAAGCAGAAATTTTAGGTTTACTAAAAATATTCTTTTTAACCCGGGAGAGGTCGCGTTGACTCCTCGGACTTGAGGTCTTGCTCATTACTTTACTGTGATTATTATTTCCTTGTTTTGTATTTATTTGTGATTTTTGTGTGCTTTGGGATTCATGTTATTGTTTTAAATTCATTTTACAAGGAAACATCTGGATTTTTGCTATTTAACCCCCTTAGCGTGTACGGCGCAACGGTGCGCCCACTAGCCTGCTACGTTCACAGCGTGTACGGCGCAAGGGTGCGCCGTCGAATTTGAAACGCCCGCTACGTGGACTTCGTAATAGTAATTTATTTGGTCGTAAGATGGCAGGAAGAGGCAACTTTTGGCTACACTTCGAGCTACTTATTATTGCCAGGAGGTGTCGCATATCTTCACAGTCATTTATTTTTCAGATCTCTGCACACGTGTTCTCGCTTTTGCGGACCGTGAGTTTGCTTGTAAACATGGCAGGTCGTGGCACAGTTATTGATGACAAAGAAATAGCTAATTGCTCGATATTAGTGCCAACGAAAGTGATTCAGAGTGTGACAGCGATATAGAGGATGAGTTCGCTATAACTTCCAGTGAAGATAGTGACGCTGACGATGTAATTCGTGATAGAACGCCAAGAAATACGAACACATTAGGCGACTGTGATATTGTCCCAGTATTGACGTGCCGCTGACCAGGGATAACCAGGTTATCAATAGTTTAGAATATTATGTTATATGTTGTTCTTATTGTGTGTGTTTTTTGAAAACATTTGCCAGTGCGTTTGGAAATTATAGCGAAATGCATATGACACCGCGCTTACCATTGGGAGTAGGCTAGAAATAATGCACGTTGTGGGTGCAGCCCAGAGTTTCACAATATCACGCTTGAGGGGTTAAAAAACACATTACAAAATTAGTGAAAATCATAATATAGACATACAGTATTCATTAAACTGTTATCTAAATAACTATTTCTAATAATAATGAAAAAGCAATAACTGCAATAACAATATCATCATCATCATCTTGCACAGTTTCCAGCCACTGGCCGGGTCTGTTTGGAACACAAGCCTCTCCAACGTCTTCTGTCTTCCCACCATCTCTCAGCCTCCACCCTTGTCCAGTCTTCTCCTCTCTTCTTCACACTTTCTTCCACCCCCTTAAGCCACCTGTCTCTCGGTCTTCCTCTTGGTCTCTTTCTTTCCCACTTCGTCTCGTGTACCCTCCTGGGTATCCTCTTCTCCTCCATTTGTTTAACATGTCCATACCATCTAAGTCTAGATAGCAGGTAGGGACCCTACCCAGGGAGTGGCGCCGCTGCCTATGTGAGTCCCAGAGCGCACTGGCCCGGTGTGTATCATCTGGTAAGGGTCCCAGCTCAGGGTTACGAGTGAAGACCTCAACTGCAGTGAAGGCGGAGAAGATGAACTTCGGTACGGCGGAGCTGGCGGATGGGGCACATGTGTTTAGGCCCAACGGCAAAGTGTGCGGAAGAAGAATCCATTACTTTTATGGTTCCCAACGGTCGTGAAGGCGGAAGAGGCCATGCCAGACGAATTGGCTGTGAAGGCGCACCTCAGTAATATTTTGAGTCTGCGGCAGTTCGTTGCAGTCTCTGTGTCTGGTCTTGCATGTCTCATTTCATATGTGCCGCAGGACACACCTCCGAGATCATAGTGAGTGGGTCACTTCCTGGCAAGTTGTGATCCACCCTAAACAAATACACGCCAGTGGCAATTCTTCCATCAGTCACTTATTTTCTAAAGTCCAACGGCGATGGGATATGGATGGTGGGGGCAGGTTATGGGTGTAACTGGAAGCCCCTAGTTCGGACCTGCACGTTGGCAGCAGATGTGTGATGGTCGTCTTCCTGGGACTCTGTGGCTACTCAGGAGTTCGGTCCTGCATCTGTGTTTGAGCAGGCCTGTTTAGGATTACAGCTGCTCACCCCACATGGGGAAGGCCCTAGAAAAGGTGGGCAAAACATCGGAAGTCACATCTACTGTCCGGCTGGGCGGCCGCACCCAGCAGGTCACCCCTCATGCGGTCGAAAAACAAAAACTACCAAGTCAATAAGGACACATAATTTTATCATTGGAACATGGAACGTCAGAACTTTGCTTGACTTAAAAGATAACGACAGGCCTGAAAGAAGAACGGCTCTTATTACTCATGAATTATCCAGACTCAACATTGACATCGCTGCTCTCAGTGAAACCAGGTTGTCCACTGAAGGAAAAATTACTGAGTTTGGATCAGGTTATACCATCTTCTGGAAGGGAAAGGAGGAGGGAGAACATCGTATTCATGGTGTAGGATTCGCTGTAAAGACCAAGCTAGTTAATGATTTCCAAATTACTCCCACTGCAATCAGCGAAAGACTTATGACTCTCCGCATTCCACTCACTGGAGGTTCATTCATGACTCTCATATCTGCCTATGCTCCAACTTTGAAGGCCGATGATGAAGTTAAGGGCCAGTTCTATGACCAGCTTGGCACAATCATCTCCAAGGTACTATCTACAGATAAGCTCTTACTCCTTGGTGATTTCAATGCAAGAGTTGGGAAAGATAACCAGCTATGGCAAAATGTGATGGGTAAACAAGGTCTTGGAACCTGTAATCCCAATGGACTTCTTCTTCTTGGTCTTTGTGCAGAACATGAACTCTTCATCACCAACACTCAATTCCGATTACCTGACCGCTTCAAGACCACGTGGATGCATCCACGTTCTAAGCATTGGCACATCCTTGATTACGTCATTACCCGACAATGTGATACTTATTACCAAAACAGCAAGGAATATTGACGATTGTTGGACGGATCACAAACTTCTCATCTGTAAACTCAGGATATCCATCAGCCCAAAACCACCAAGGCGTTTCCAAACCCCATCCAGAGGAAAGTTTAATACCTCCAAACTTCAGGATGAATCTATTTCCACAAACTTTGAGAATATGATCAATGCCCAGCTATCAGATCATCCAGTTAAAACAAGTGACATTCGAGAAGAATGGACCAATCTGAGGGAGATAATCACTAAGTCAGCTGAAGAAACCATTGGTTTGGTAAAGCAGAAAAGTCAAGACTGGTTTGATGACAACAACGAAGAAATTTTGCATCTCATCAACATCAAAAGGGAAGCCTATCTATCTCATCTTCAAGACCCATCCTCAAATACGAAGAAAGCTCTGTATTTAGAACTCAAGAGTAAGTGTCAGACACAAATAAGAGAGAGAAAGAATACTTGGTGGCAGCGGAAAGCTGAGGAACTTCAGAGGCTATCTGATACTCGTGATCTGAGGAACTTCTATGCAGGGATTAAAGAGATATATGGCCCACTTCGTTCTTCATCAGGTACACTAAAAAGTGCTGACAACTCTGCCACTCTTACTGACAGCCATGATATCTTAGAGCGTTGAAAGGAACATTTCTCCATCCTAAATCGTCCCTCAACAGCTGCTGAAGACTTCCTTCGTGATGTGCCGAAATATCCTGAACAACCATGGATGGCTGTACCTCCTCCTTACACGGAATTCAGTGTAGCTCTCAATCAAATGAAACCAAGAAAGGCACCTGGCCCAGATAACATCCCACTGGAATTAATTTAAGCTGGAGGTCAGTCCCTCAAAACGTGGATTTTCACTCTTATTCTCAAAATTTGGGAATTAGGAGAAGTACCTGGTGACCTAAAGAACGCCACTATCATCACAATCTTCAAGAAAGGTGATCGTAGTGTTTGTGGCAACTATCGCGGTATATCGCTACTATCTACTGTGGGTAAAATTCTCGCCGGAATTTTACTTAACCGCCTTCAGGTTATCTCAGAAAAGATCCTCCCCGAGTCCCAGTGTGGATTTCGATCTTCCAGAAGCACAACTGACTTGATTTTCTGCATAAGACAACTACAAGAAAACTGTAGTGAGCAACAGAATCCACTCTTCTTAGTCTTTTATGATCTGGAAAAGGCCTTTGACTCAGTTCCAAGATCTGCTATGTGGGCGGTGCTACAACGCTTTGGCTGTCCTCGACGCTTTGTTGATCTAATCCAAGCTCTCCATGATGGCATGACCGGTCAGGTTTGTCAGCAAAATAAGATCTCTGACGAATTTCCTATCACTCATGGACTGAAACAAGGCTGCGTACTTGCTCCAACACTGTTTGCATTGTATTTGGCTGCAATGCTCTATAAATCGCCCACAAACATCCCAGGTGTAGATGTCGGGTACCGATTTGATGGAGGGCTCTTCAACCTAGCTCGATTTCGCTCCAAGAAGCTAACTCAGTTTACAAAGATAACCAATATGTTGTATACAGATGATGCAGCATCGCCTACACTCACGCCAGTGGAGTTGCAACAGACTGTTAATTGCTACAAGAATGCATGTGAACGTTTTGGTCTCACCATTAATGTTCAGAAGACCAAGGTTCTGGCACAACCCTCACCAGGCACTTCCCTTCCGCACTTCAACATTTCTATCTCAGATACTCCATTGGAGCAGGTACACCACTTCTCGTATCTGGGCAGTCTGCTATCTGTACACGGCAATTGTGGGCAGGATGTTGAGAAGAGAATCGGTGCTGCCCATGCGGCATTTGGGCGACTATCGCACCGGGTCTTCTTGAATAAAGATCTGACCGTGAAGACGAAGCTCATGGTGTACCTAGCTGTTGTCATCTCAACATTGTTGTATGGCTGTGAAACCTGGACCCTCTATCGACATGACTTCCGAAAGCTTGAGCGCTTCCATCAACAGAAACTTCGATCCATCCTTAAGATAAAGTGGGAAGACCACATCACCAATCTTGATGTTCTTGAGAAAGCGCTTGCTAATAGCATAGAATAATCCATCATTGGTCATCAACTTAGATGGATTGGACATGTCCATCGGATGGATGATACGAGACTACCACGCCAGGTTCTGTATGGTGAACTCACCTCCGGCACCAGACCTCATGGAGGCCCTAAGAGACGTTACAAGGACCAATTGAAGCAGAATATGAAGTTGACAGGTCTCAATCCACAAACCTGGGACCAGCTTGCTAAAGACCGTTCAACTTGGCGCCAGACCGTCCCGGCTGCTGTCAAAATGTTTGAAGAAGAACGTCGTAGAATTGTTAAGGCCAAGCGACGAGCACGAAAGCTCCGTGCAGCACAGCCACGCCCTCCACCAACAGTTCTGTGTGATCTGTGTGGAAGTTTGTTTCATGCACGCATTGGGCTGTTCAGTCACCGCAAACATGCCCACAGACCTCAACCTTAGATTATTTTAGACTGTTTTGGAAGAAGATGTATACTCTGAAACGAGTTAAAGCCGACGACGACGAGATTTCTCTATACCATCCTGTAATGGTTCCTCCTTCATTAATTCTCTGGTCCTCTCATTTCTTATTCTGTCCATCTTTGTAGCTCCAATACTGCTTCTCAAGAACCTCATCTCACTGGCCTGTATTTTGCTCTTCTCCCTTCCTTTCATAACCCAGGTCTCCGAGGCATACGTCAGGATAGGGACATAGTACGTCCGATATATGATCTTTTTGCTGTTCTGAGGGACATCCTTGCTCCATAACATGCTTCTCACACTCCTCCGGAATGCTTCTGCCTGCCTCCCCCGCTCATTTATTTCTCTATCGTTTCTTCCATTATCTTGTATCAGGCTTCCCAGATACTTGAAACTCTCCACTTTCTTCACCTGTTTCCCACCAATTGTTATTCCCGTTGTGGTTCTTTCCTTCTTCCTTGTTGTGATCACCATCTCACTCTTATTTATGCTAAATTTCATCCTATATCCTTGTATTATTCCTTCCCACACGTCCAACTGTTCCTGTACCTCCTCCTTGTTTCCCCAAATGATCAAATAATCTGCAAACACCATTGCTTTCATCTTTCCTTCCCCAATTACTTGTGCCACTCGGGTCATTATGTCATCCATCACCACAATGAAAAGTAACGGTGACAGTGCACTTCCTTGTTTCAGGCCGTTTCTCGGTTCCAACCAGTCCGATCTCTCTCCTCCCACTTTCACACAGCTCACGCTTCCCTTGTACATCTCCTTTATCCTCTTTATAGTCCATTTCTCTACTCCTCTATCCTCCAGGGACTTCCATACTTTGTTTCTGCATACACTGTCATATGCTTTCTCAATGTCCAGGAAGGCCATCAGTAGATCTGTTCCATACTCATAGTGCTGTTCTTGTAACTGCCTTACAGCAAAAATCAAATCCACTGTGGACCTTCCTGCTCTGAAGCCATGTTGTTCTTCCCTCATCCCTCCTTCTATCCTTGTCCTAATTCTCTTTTCCAAAACTTTCTAGAAGATCTTTGCACAATGACTCATCAGTGTTATTCCCCGATAGTTTCTGCAATCTGTTCTACTACCTTTCTTGAAGATTGGGACAATGCTGTCTTCATCACTCGGTACAACCATTGTATCCCCATCTCTCCTGCTGCTCTCACCATCTCCACACTCAACTCATCCATACCCGGTGCCTTCCCTCCATTCATCTTGTTCACTGCATCTTCCACTTCTTTCCATGTTAAGTCCTTATCAGTTTGCAGTTCATCTTCCTCTTCCCCGATTTCTTCCTCCTCACCATATTTTCCATTTGGGTTCAGAAGTTCTTCAAAATATTCTTTCCACATTTTCTTCAGTTCTTCTCTATTTTCTATCTCTTGTCCCCTTATGTTCACCATTCTAACATAATCCGTAGGATCCTTCCGCCTCTTATTTTTTCCATTCCATACAGGACCTTTTTTGTACCTTCACTATCCTCCATCATCTTTGTCCACTCTTCCATCCACTTTCTTCTCTCCTCAGCCACTACTCTCTTCGCCTCCTTTCTTTCCTGGTACTCTTCCCTTGTCTCTACCGTCCTATTTTGATACCACCTCCTAAAGGCTCTATTCTTTTCCCTTACTATATCTTTTGTCTTCTAATTCCACCACGATGTTTCCTTCCACCTCTTCTTACTACTTGTCCTCCCACATACTGCTTCTGCTGCACCTACTAGTGTGTTCTTAAATCTAGCCCATTCCTCTTCCACCCCTCTTTCTTCATCTGTTGGAATTCCTTCCTTTACCATTTTGAGGTACTCGACCCTTCTATCCCCATCTTTCAGTTTCCATATCCTTATACCTCTTTCCTCGTTCACAGTCCCTTTCTTCTCCTTAGTCCCTCTCAGGTTCATTACCAGCAATCGATGGTCGCTATCCAGGTTCTCCGATGGTATAACCTTGATGTCCGTGATGTTCTTATTTAGTTCTTTCTCATACAGTATATAGTCGACCACCGACTTCTGGTCAAGTCATCGCTGTACCATGTGATTGTGTGGCTCTCTCTTTTCTTAAACCAGGAGTTCCCAACTAGCAGGTTGTTCCTCTGGCAGAAGTCCAACAGTCTCTTTCCTTCCTCATTTCTTCCGCCCCAACCCTCTGGTCCTAGAACACACTCATAACCTTGTCTTTCTCTTCCTACAAGGGCATTCAGATCCCCCATAACAATCATATTTCTTCCTACCAGCTGCTTCTGCAATTCCTCTTCAAACTCCTCCTTCTCTTCAGAGGCGCAGCCTACTTGTGGAGCATACACTTGCACTATTTCTACGGTCTCTCCCCTCAGTGCTACTTTCACTTTCATCATCCTGTCACTTATTCTCCTCACTTCTTCTTTTAAACCATCTCGTACTACTTCTCCCCACTCCATTCCTCTTTCCCTCTTCGTTCCCACTCCAGTACAGTCTATAGCCTTTTCTCAGTTCTCTCCTTCCTTCCCCTTTCCACTTTGTTTCTGCCAATCCCAACAAATCCAACTTCCTTCTTTCCATCATATCCACTATCTCCTCCACCTTCCCCGTCAGCGTTCTTAGGTTTAAAATTCCAAATCTTAGTACGTGTGTACAGCCGTGTCGTCGTCTATTAAATCCATCATGTCCGAGGCTCGTTCCATTTTTGAAAGCATTTGGTTTCATCCACTACTGGCTTGCTGGGCCTATCGTAGCTTCACCAGAGCCCCGTTAGCTTTCACTTTTCAGGGTTCCTGTAGGACCTTCACAGGTACCGTAACGGTCCCGGGGCACACGAAGTCCCCACTGTACTTCGACCCTGCAGGGGATCCCCTACTTTGTGCCGTTGCCCGTCTCCCACGACGTGGACGAGGGGCATTGTTTCAAAACATATTATGTGCATTTGTCAATAAGGTTCAATCGTGAGAAGTGCACATCAGTGACATGCATAGAATATGCTTTGAAACAATGCTCCTCATCATATGTTCTGGCACAAACTAAGGCAAAAATATTCTGCCATACTTGGCCAGTTTGCTCGGTATAAATTGACGAAAAACGCATTTCCTTCGAAACGACTCAGGCATTTCATCCACTGTACAATATTCACCTGGTGAATATGCCTGTGAGCATCGATCGTCAATAGCCTGAAATATCTCACAGATTTTAGAAAGACGACTATGATTGAGTCCCCTTATCTCTCATGAACGTTATCGAATCTCATAGCTCTAAGCAAAAATTTGAAGCGACGTAGATTCATAGTCGTTCTGAATATCTCTACACCATGTGTTGCCCACATGTCTTCAAGATTATGATGCAATGAACGAAGAATGCCAGCAAGGTAGAGCAGCCCAAACACTGCTTTTTATTTCTTGAACATCTGTAGAAAGAGCATCAGATTCTCGTGTGAAGTTCGCTCAGCTTACTTCAATCCACACATTTGTAAATCCCACGATCATTCTGATATTGGAGTCTGGAAAATAAATAGATGATGATGATGATAATTGTTGTTTTAAGGGGCCGAACATCTAGGTTATCGGCCCCTAGGAAAATAAATACTCCAAGCTTCTATCGGAGAGCGAGCAGTGAGAGCATCACCCTTTGAGTCCAGGGAGGTGAGAAATTAGATTGCGTCGGCATGTCCTTCCCCTTCGTTGAGAGGAATGTGCTTGCCATGTTGTAACACAGTCTTTAGCCATGTACGCTAGTCCAGCGTAACTGGTACTTCTCAATTTTAATAGGGCGAGGGGTCTCCGCCCAATCAATACTTTTTGTTATGGACAAGTTTCGGCCTAAAACGACCCTTCTTCAGCCATATAAGTTATAAATTGTTGTGCATCCATCAAATACATTATCACCAAAAACATGCACATTATAAGAAAATATGAAAAGTGCACTCAAAAACTATATCTAACAGGGTATTTAAAAAACATAAAATAAAAAGCACTTTAAAACGAGAATGATTTCGTTGCTTTGTTGGCCATTCTAGTGGTTGATTTTAGCTTGATAAACAACATTTAAGAGAACACTTAAAGACTAGTTTAATAACATCACTAAGGGTGTATTGGGTATGTCCTTGATGTGTGATGCCACTGTGTTGTAGCAGCTCTTGACGGCCTGGTTCAAAAATACTTCTTCCGGTAGAGGCATAAAATGGTATCGTACTTGAATTATGCGACAGATTACCACAATCTTGTTCATCCACAAATTCCTCTTAGTCTATGTTGTGTTCACTACAAACCAAGTTGTCTACTTCATCTTCATATTCTTCTTCTTCTTCTTCTTCTGAATCTATCATAAAATGCAAAACTCAAGAGGTCGCGTGTGGTGGAAAAGACCAGGTCTGGTATAATTGGTGAATAATTCAACAGTGGACTGGCGGACAGCAGGAAACTCTCCGCTAAAATTAGAGGAAGTATGGTGACGGGGGCGCGCAGCGAACATAAATGGTAACGTGAACAATACGAACCTGGTCTGGAAGAACGCAACGCGACCTCTCCCGGGTTAACTCCCTTTTGAGACTGATAAAATGTGATCATTTTAAATCTTGGGAGTAGAGATGAAAGATGCATAACAAAATTCACAGGAATGTCAACACTCATTTATAAAAGTTGCATTGGCAGCAGTCTCCTGTTGATTTTCTTTTTAACAAGGGAGTGTTGGAAATGCCCAGCCGAAGTCGTCGGATTTTTACGAGCATTAAAATCCTTCAGTATGCCTTCCTTTGTAGGGGAAGGAAAGCTGGCTGGTCAACGTCATAGATTTACGGCATGTAAAAGAACCTACCACTACAATTGGCAGTGTAGAGCCAAAATTTTAAGGTAATTTGGTTTGAAACGCCCTATTAAGTTCCAACGTTAGTGATAGTGGCGTGGTAGCCGAAGTTGGAACTACTTGAAATTGAACTTGTTGGGGAACTGCCTAAGTGTTACCCTAGTGCTCCAAAGGTAAGTAGGTGAAATTTGGTTCAGTTTGATGAAACTGTGTAGTGTGCCCGTTTAGACCAAAGTCCAACAACCACATATGCATGTTACCGAAAATCAGCTAGCACGAGACTCAAAAGATTTTAGGGTGCCAAACCGGGCGAAAAGCAAACAAAACAAATTAATCTAACTTGCTTCACTGATTTTCGGTTCGATGAAACAATAATGATAGAAAGGAGAATTTCTAAAAATCTCATTTTATTTATAATTAAAACTTAGTTTTGTGATGCACAAACACACGAGAATAGAAGTACCGACACTTAAGGTTCCATTTGTAGAAAAACTTCACCAAAGGGTGAAATTAAAATTTAAAATAATTTTTGAAAACTTGATTTGATTCTCTTTCATTGTAGCAAATCATCTTTCTATATTATATACTGATATCCAAGAATTTAAAACATTTATAAATCTCACATTTTTCACCATTTAAAAATGAGGCACACAGTAAGATTATTATATTATTATCTCATGTATGTCCACATTTCTTTTTAGCACATATGTCACATTGATAATAAGGAAGTGTCCCTTCAAGGAAACCTTTGCATATGTTGCACTGGATCCAGTCCTCACTGAAATTCTCACCACAAATTATGCAGTCGGTTGTTTCGCAATCAAAATTCAGTGCCTTCCTAGCTTTTCCCCCAATTACGCCAAAGATTGTAAATTCAGGTCAACACGCCTTGAGTTCACATTATGCTTTGAATATAATATAATAATAAACTTAGGGAAAGGATTTCCAAAAATTAACATAGAAATTAAATTATTACATAATTGTGACATAAAATCTGTTCTAAAAATTTGTCTAAACATGTTTATATCAGCGTCTTGCTCATCAGAAAACGTTGTTTTAAATGCACCCATGGCAGGTTTCATTTGTTTCATTTTCCGCTTTCCCTGGAGACATTAAATTCAATCTGTCACCTAGGGGGGCGTGGTGGCTCAGCGGTCTAGCTGTATGCCTCTCACCAAGGCGGTCCGGGTTCGATTCCCGGTCAATGCATGTGAGATTTTCGATGTGAAATGCCATGTCCTGTGGTTCGGATTCCACGTAAAAAGGAGGTCCCGTGGCTCATAATCACAAGATTCACGGTCACGTAAAACTACAATCTTCCTTCCTTCCTTTAATCTGTCACCTAATGTACTTCTAGGGACACAGAACTGCTCACTTGCTTTTCTAATGCTCATTTTAGCCCCTCTTACTTCATGAATTGCTTATTTTATGTTTTCCACCACCCTGCTTCACCTTTATACTCCCATGTGTGTCTGAAACAAACGAAGGTATTGTGAGAATTGGGCAAGCAACCTTGTCCGATACTGCGTCCCAAAAGCTTGTCCGATATTGGGTGCCCAACACTTAAAACTTGAACGGGTCATCATACGTAACACATTTAAACAAAACCTATGCCTTCATCCACATTTCTTCATTAACGTGTGATTAACAATAAACAACCCTTAAAATATTTCACTCATTAGTATTAAGGTGCAGAACAGGTTCACAAAATTATCTTTGTGCAGCAAGAAACAGTCACAAAAGAGAGAGCTTCTCACCACCTGCCTACTTCTTTGTTTATGGACACACAATGGTCACCCTCCAATGTACCTCGTGAAGGGTCAGTACTACCATCACAAAAGTTACCGCAACATTGTGCTGAACATCAGAAACTGACACTGTCCGATATTGGGTTCCGTCCGATACTGGGGTACCTTCCCCCATGTAATTGATAGATTGTCAAAATTATCAGTCCATTGGCATCGTTCCTGTTTACTTTTCAGTGAAATTTACAAAGTTCACTTTTTTTTCTTTATTATAACATAACCTCTCACCTGTCATGTCATTCCATTTTACTTCAATCTGTTCTTGCTAGCACGTGTTCCATGACACTGTAATGATTTCCGGAACTAATGTTGGTCACGAGGTTCATTTTCAGTTGGCCTCTTGCTCTGATTGGCCTCAGCAGTTTTCGAGAATTTTCCATGCTCTCGGATTGGCCGACGCCACCTGTCCGCATCACGCATTCCGCGTGATCTCCGGTATAAAACCTGAACGCTGCCTACATCAATCTCACATTTTCTTCGCCATTTCATCGCCATTCACTTGTCTCGGCTGTCTTCTCCAACTACGAGAAACTTCGAGAAACTACGTGCAGAAATTGGGCCATGCCAGTCAAGGAATGACTCGGCACCTGTCGCTTTCTTCAAACATGACAACTTACTCCAAGAACTTCTAAAGATAAGGGTCATGAAGATCGTCTCTGCACAAACTATACAAAATTACTTCTCTACTGAAGTACTGGCACATTGCCTTAAATCGCTAGTACAACTCAATTCATCATCGCTAGCGAATTCTTCTCAATCGACAACGTGTTGATATTTGGCCTACTGCATCATCGATTTTGACAGCATCTACTCAAGGTGGAATTTATCTCCAATGCTAAACAATCTACAAAATTTCGAAAGTGATCCACAAGTGTTCCCGGAAATCTCTCAAAGAACTGCCCTAATCAAGTTAAGTGCTATCTCTAACCTCCAAGTTGCAAAGTGTATCTGCAGTGTTCAACCTAACCTAACTTATTTGTTTAACCCTCCAAGTGATAACTAAAAACCTGTTAAGTGATGAGCGACTTTAACGTCTTTGTACAAGTGTTTTTAAAAAATTCATAAAAATACATAAATGACAGTAAAATATATCATATTACATATATTTTTGTTCAGTATAAACTAGAGTATGTGATTATGCAATAATATTGGATACATATCTTGATTCCATTTTATTGGGGGTGATGAATTACAAATTTTCACTTTTGGAAAAACAATTTTTCAACTTTATACTGCAGTAGCTTCAAAACTACAAAAGAACGAAACAAAAGGTAAATGTCTAAACTGTTTTCCATTTTGTTAGCAACAAAAGACTAAGAGTGCATATTTACTATACAACTAAAGAACAAAAAGTTATGTACAAAAAACTAAAACAATGTACATCTCTTCGGGCATAATTCTTTAGTCCGAGTCACTTGCAGGAGTTTTTCTTTTCCTCCCCTTTACAATGGGCCTGTAGATCTCATAAGCCTACTTTCGTATTTTGCAAAATTCAAAAGTAGGCTAATAATGTTATTGGGAACAGAACTATGAGCACGCTACAAAATGCTTCTCCAATTATTGTCCACTCAAAGAAACTGCTTCTGGTATTTCGTCACCTGGCAAATCACTGTCATCACTGAAGACATATCGCGAATATCGTCAGAACAACATGGATCGCACATTTTAGTTGATTGAAACACTAACTAATCAAGTAGAACAATAGAACACTGCCAGGTTGCGCGAAGCTGTCGCGCGGTGTGGGTGTGGTGCGTTCGAACGAGTGATGCCAAGATTTGTTTAGACAGGAAAAAAAAAAAAACCATAATTCAGCAAGGTAGATCGAAATAGTCAATGAACTGAACTATCGATTAGTGCAAAGTTCGATGATATTCATGAAATGGTTGCCTAGCAACACGGCACTAAAGAAATGAGTCGTTAATAACGACTTTATCATTTCACAAAGGCATAAATGAGTCGTTATTAACGACTCATATCACTTGGAGGGTTAATGTGGCCACAAGTACTTTGCCCTTTTAAAGTGAAAACTACGGTATGTTAAAACAATTGCATTTTATTTTCTTGCATGTTCATTATAACTCATTTCAACAAATTCTCTTGTCTGTAACGACTTGTGGGATGTAAATTACTCCCTTGGTGCTTGTCGATCTTACTGATTGACGAAATTGTTTCATTCAAACCAAAGCATGCCAAACAAGCATATTTCTATTTTCTAGTCACTCTTTGAAGCTCATCTGGAGCAATGAAGGTACTCTCATATGACTTTGGCCCTGCATTTGCACGCAGCCTTAATTTTGTAAATTTTTGCTAGGATTATACTACCTAGCAACCTTAGACCATAAAATGGTTAACTAATCTTTATCTTTTGTTATCTTATACTTCATTAGAATTTATAGGCTATGCATTGTTTTTCAAGTGTTGTTGGCTGGCGCCTAGTGTTTCTATTGTCTGTTTATAAGGTTGTTGTTATTGATCTTTATGCAAATTATAAATAAAGATCATTGTTATTGGCAAACTGTTTCTATTAGCTATTTTCTTTTTTGATGTCCCATTTTTCACCACATAGTAAAGTTCACTTGTATATTAAGCTAGAGGCTTCACCTCTAGTTCTATCCGAAAGGGGAGGTCTATCATCGACGGATCCTAACCAGTTCCTAATTGTAAGTAATATTTACAACTGTAGGTCATTCAGGGCAAAATGAATCGTCCACCCTGATGCCTACTTTGACTATTTACATTTGTTAATAAAAACTTTCACTTGTTAATAAATTATTTCACTTTCCAAAAATCATAAATTTCACTGTCCTAATCTGTGTTTGATTTAACATTGCATTCAGTTATTGGAAGAAACATAAATATTTGTTGGACATATGAGCAAATACTACTGTTCATCATTCTGACTTCAAGCAAGGACTTAATCATATGAAAATTTATTATATCATCTGTTCTTGATCCGTAAATTTCACTCATTAAATAATTTGATCCACTAGACCATTAATTTAAATTATTCATCAATGTTTATCCAATAATTAAACAATTAACCAAATCATTATTATTCATCAGACGATCAGATCACAAATTCAAATATTCAAAATATTTTTAATCTTGATTCTCACATCGTTGACAAGATCAATCTACTCATTCTCACCATACAACATTAGCAACAAATTATTATCATTAATACGTTATTCATATTTATTTAAATTCAAAAATATATACTTGCACAAAATCTTAATCCTTTATTAAGTTAAGGAACTTCTTCAAAAGCAAAAAAATATCCACGATATTATAAATGGCTGTTTAATCTATCAATTTTTACAAGATTCATTTCAGCCCATGCCCATTTTATTGATGCGTTCAATCCAGGATTTTATTCATATTCGACCACGTTGTCCTCTCGATATTATGCATACCACGCCGTACTCGTTGAACGATTGCCTATCCGTCCTGACAGAATGGTGGAGGCAGGCTCAAGGTTGGGCATGGTTAAAATTCACGAGTAGTTATGGACAAGTTGTATGGCCGGCGCCGTGATTCCCGCTGTCCCTATGCTGTGGTTAGGAGTTCATCAGTTCAGGGTGGATCACGAGGAGGAATTAGTATCGCGTAGGCTGTCATTTCTAATTGGGTTGATGCACTTCTCGCTCTCCGTACGCTTTTAAGTATACGGTCATGGGGAAAGTAGCGAGTAGGTTTCGGAATGTTTCGGGATTGGTGTCCAATGACCTTTGATGGGATTCCCGCAGTCCTCGTGGTCACAAGTTCACGATAGGGGACGGGTTTTATGATTTTACGCAACTGACGTCGATCTCGGTCCATTTGACGAGATTCCCGCAGGCAAGTCGACGTCAGCCCGCAGTCTTGAGTATGAATGTTCGAAATATTAAGAATTATTCTGAGAGGATTGCACTAATAATACGACTAGAGGACACGTTTTCTTTCGAATACGAATCACGAATTATACAAGTTATACAAGTTTTCGAAATAACCGGTTAGATTATAATATATCCGATGGAACCGAAGTTCGAAGGGAAAATCGACATATAACGGAATTTCGAATTAAGCATACTGGATGTCACAAATTTACGAGACAGATTCTTAAAATAAGTTATAGCCTACGTATTTCGAAGCTTTATCATAATTCTTTTTCGAAGCGGTAACATTTCGCAAGATTGCGACATTAAATTATTTCGCGTTATTTCTGGACTTCAATTTGACATATTCTCCAAATAAATGCGAGAAATGCGAAGTTTCTGATTAGTTTCAGAAGTTTTCGCGAATAAATGTCTCGCGAAAAGTCAGGTTTCCTAATAACACTGATAAATATTTCACACAAACCTGAAGTAATCTTGATGCCGAAAATATACGCTGAACAATGTATTCCACTCAGGGTATCCTTGGTATGCATTTCCTCGAGGTCGGGTACGGGGAAATATAGCTTATGCAATCGGTGCCGCTTGCATGAAACTCGCTCCATCACAATCTCTGAGCCTAGAGGCGTGAGTTTAAGGGCCAGTTGTACGAACTCGGGTTATACCTCGGCTAAAGTTATCTCCGTAGTTGGCGCAGAATTGAGTTGTACGACATTGGTATAAGAGATAATCCGGGTATAAACGACGGCATAGCTAACCGGGCATGGAATGGCGAGCTATCTGCTTATACCGAGTATATATATGGCGGACGGGAGAGACCGCTACAACATCGAAAGTTAAATCATCGCAAACTCTTAATTTCAGTGAGCTATTCATAAATGTACATGCGAACGTATAATTTTAATAGCAGCACAATAATTACATACACATTTTTACCGACAAAATACCCAAGCAATCTGTGACGTTATTCACGCCACTTAGCTGACATAGAAATATACCTAACCTAAGATATTCTTTCCTGCCAAATTTACCCGTCCCTGTATTTCCAGTTGAAGCGAACGCTTCATAAATTCCTTCACTTACCTAAATCTGAAGAACATTGTGGCCTATGCAGACAGTCGCAAATTCGACCTGTGAAGACCTTGTAAAAGAAATCTTCACGTATACAACATCGAACTCGCAGTCTAACACGCGAGGTACTACTCTTGACCTGATGTGCACTGGTTCTGGAATTAATGTGTTCCCTAACCTCAAAAATAAACATTGGATCTACGCATTTAAATACGTCAATATCAGCTGTATCGATTGTTCCAACCCCAACCATCGCGAGATGTATCGACCGCCGTAGATGACAAGTGACGTACGCATGGCGACCGACCAGTGTGGCCAACTCACACGGAAGCGAACACGGAAGTGTCTTATGGACTACGTTCAAGAAAGCCAGGGGATTCTAGTGTGCGTGTGTGCTACTACTGCTCTTTAGAAATTATTGTGCCATTTTGATATATGTTGAATGTTTGCGTGCGAATTCTCTCTTGCTGCCTGACTTTTAAAAGGGAAACATCTTCCGGGGATTCGGACCCCGGGGCTATAGGACAGGTATCGGCTTCCTCGTGGAGCGGCATTATTATTTTGTGTTTTTGGTTTTCTTAACATGTATTGGTACAGGTAAGTTCCAGGAAGTGTGATATTGTGTTTGTTGTTTATCTGCCTATTTTTGGGGCCTTGTTTTTTCCTTTCTGTGCAATTGC
Source organism: Meconema thalassinum (assembly GCA_946902985.2). NCBI lineage: Eukaryota > Metazoa > Arthropoda > Insecta > Orthoptera > Tettigoniidae > Meconema > Meconema thalassinum. The sequence continues at coordinate 1,797,625 of OX336392.1, read as the reverse complement.
GTCGTGGAATTACGTACCTCGTGGGTACGGAGCAACAGGTGGGGCTTCGGACAAAGTATGGATTGATGTCTCCCACTGTTTAATACCTAAATTGTTTATCAATTTTTCTTCTTCGGAAGTAGTTTTCATGGTGGGAAATCTCTCTTGTTTTGGGCGAGGATTTTCCTTGTTGTGCAACCTTGTGCGTCCTTTAGTTTGGGTCCAAATTTATTCATTTCTTTCTGTGATCACGCTTCTTGGAATTTTCCCGATTTCAGCATGTAGAATTTTATTATTTTAGTTTTAAGGGGGCCCTGTTCCTAAAGTTGCATCACCTTACGTCCACGTGCTAGTTGTAGGTTATGTGACGCTTTTGCTTTTGTTGTCCTATTTTACGCCCATGTGCGTTTCATTTTTGAATTTCCAATTTTGTTGTAATTCCGTTTAACCTATGGGATTGGTTCAAATCTCAAATTTCGGGAGTGGCCCACTATGGTGCAATCATGCCTTGGTATACCGTTAGCTACCGCCATTTTTAAGGGTAGAGTCTAGTTTGTGTCAGGGCCCATGATGGTCGTGTGATACCGTCCGCTCCGTTTTTTGGGAGTTTGTGATTTGTAATGCAGTTTTTCATTTAATTTAGTTTTCTTTTTCTTTTACGTAATTCAGGATGTGTTCGTACGTATGTTGGTAACTTATTTCCATTCCGGATTTAACTTGTAAATTTATGCTGGTATTGCACAACCATCGCCGTGGCATTTCATGTTAGTTCTGGATATTCGTGTGCTCACGTTTCCTAGTTAAGGGTTTGTACAAATTCATTTGACTAAAGGTAATTTATAATTGTAAGATATTACCTTTTCTGTGTACCTGTTCATTTCTCAAATTTGTTGGTGTCTTAAGGCATGTTAAGTGATCTGCCGTGTCACAGCGTTACTGACCTCGTGACCGTCCCTTCGAGGGCAATTATTTCATTCATGATAAAACTTTGCTATTGAAATAAGTCCCTAACATTGTAGTTCCTATTTTTATATATTTTTTGATATTTTATAATACAGCCCCTTTTTATATTTTGATTACGACTTCATTTCGCCTTTAACGTCCCATCCCCACCCTCAAGACAGCTACGGTGGAAAGATCCTCACCAGGTAAGTCTTCCACTTTTCAAGCTTGTGGATAAATCGACGTACTACCTCTCTTGTACATCTGAGGGGGTCCCCCGAGTGCGTCGTCAACACCGGCCACCGAGGTAAGGCCATCAAGTCCCGTAAAGGATGACCCGGGGCCGCCGTTTGGTAAGTTTCCTTCAGGTTGGCAGGCCCTCTAGGGAGTCTGTCGAGCTGAGCGAGATAGTGTAGCGTGTAGAAATGGGGGGGGTTACACAATCCAGCGGCATTACAAATGTGAGCATCATATGCATTGTCTTCGGCCCCGAACGCCATGTCGCAGTGGTCCAATGGTTAGCGCGCCGGACTCACGACAAAAGAATGTAAATTTTGTGGATCGAACCCCACCAGTTCCAACTTTTTTTGCTTATTAGTTTTTGTTTCTATGTTATGCTTGGTTTTTCTGCATTATCTTTTATATGTAGCCTACCAGTAATCACTTGGGGGTGATCCTAGGGTCAACATGGTAATTAATAATAACTCCGCGTCAGTCGAGAGCATCATGCTGGAGATACCAGGAATTAATGTAGAAAGTGATGCAGAGGCTCACTTATTAGGAAAAAAAACGAAGTTAAATCATCGCAAACTCTTAATTCGAGTGAACTATTCATATATGTACTTAAAATGTAATCTTAATAGCAGCACAGTAATTACATACATATTATTACAGGAAATAACTAAAGCAGGTCACGGACATTACGTACGTAAGCTTCATATGCGCAGTCTTCAGGAATTTACGTTAGATAGCAGTGGTCCAGTGGCTAGCATGCTATTCTCGCGAGTATAAATTTACATTTTTTGCGGATCGAATCTCACCAGATGCAACATTTTTTGCTGACTATTTTTTGGTTTTTACGTTATGATTGGTGTTTCTGTATTATCTTATATATATACCGGTAATCATTTGGGGTGATCCTAGGTTCAACAGGGTATTAATAATAACTTTGCGTCAGCCAAGAGCCTAGGATACCGTACTCATAATTATTCAAGAGAGCATTCATGCTGATGCGGAGGATCAATTAATAGAAATGCTATTTTTGCAAAGGAGAAAAGCAAAGAAGATCAGACAGAGGCCGGCTCATTTTCTGAACTGTGATGAAAATTAATTCTTTATACGGTTCAGACCGGAAAAATACACAGTTTTGAGGTTATTAGATCAAATTATCGATGGACAGGAACATATGACTGACAGGTAAAATGTATGATAATAACATGTAGTAGCCTATCCTGGACCTACCAGTACTTAATTCTTGGATATGCTATATTAGTTTGCATGATATTTATGTATAGCCTAGGATTTATACTATTGCTTGTAACCAATGCATGGATTTATTACGGTATGTTTGTCCACGGCCGTGGTTTGTTATTCTCACAGCCTCTCATGGAGTATCGCAGTGGTCAATTCGATATTCATCTGTTTCCAAAGAAGTTCAAATTTCGTGTCAATATGTCCACAAAGTTAGCTCCGTTTGTTACCAACTTAGCTAGTCTCTCAGACAAACATGGAATAGCTATCCCCGGAATAAAATCTTGTCGTACAACCCACCCTTGGAAATATACCAAGGAAGACGCTAGCCCAGGTATAGCTATTCCGATGGATAACCCGAGTTCGTACAACTGGGCCTAAATGATTCAATCCGCCTTCAGAAAATGTTCGTTACCTGTATGTAAATTCCATTACTTTTTCGTTTATTTCGTTACCCGTTTGCAAAATTCGTTACTTTCGTTACCGGTAGACACCCTGATATTATACCTTTTTTTTCAACATACAGTATTTTTTTTATATAAGTTATCTAACCATCACCATGGTTGACACTACACATAACACCATATTTATTCGTGTGATTTCATCTCACTACTGAAATGACAAAAATTAATTCGTAACTTCAACATATTATTCTCAATTATTATTTTTTCATTAGTTTTTTTAATCAAGCCACAGCTTGTTTCATTTATACCAATTTATACCAATTACACCATCACAGCAATCCATATTATTTCTATATCGTGTCTACCCTGCTCAAAAATTGTCACATTGTGACTTTACCACATTTGTTTATATTTATATAAACTCGAGAATACAGGCTTTCTGTGGCCTTCCACGTCAAAATACTCCAATCCTATAACGCAATTTCAAAACGCTTAGAAAAAATCACCACTAACCATTGGATAAATAAATCCTCAAATGTAAATTAAGCCGTTCCAAACTTCCTAAACTATTAATCAAACTGTTACAAAACATAATTATTATTATTATGGCTCACAAATCAGAAAATGTGATTATTAATATTATCAAGAATTTATTATGATTATTGTCAATTTTCCAAACTGGAATTTATCGACAAAACCCATTGAAAATAAACAAGCTCGAATCCGTGTGTTCACTTTTCAGTGAAATTTACAAAGTTCACTTTTTTTCTTTATTATAACATAACCTCTCACCTGTCATGTCATTCCATTTTACTTCAATCTGTTCTTGCTAGCACGTGTTCCATGACACTGTAATGATTTCCGGAACTAATGTTGGTCACGAGGTTCATTTTCAGTTGGCCTCTTGCTCTGATTGGCCTCAGCAGTTTTCGAGAATTTTCCATGCTCTCGGATTGGCCGACGCCACCTGTCCGCATCACGCATTCCGCGTGATCTCCGGTATAAAACCTGAACGCTGCCTACATCAATCTCACATTTTCTTCGCCATTTCATCGCCATTCACTTGTCTCGGCTGTCTTCTCCAACTACGAGAAACTTCGAGAAACTACGTGCAGAAATTGGGCCATGCCAGTCAAGGAATGACTCGGCACCTGTCGCTTTCTTCAAACATGACAACTTACTCCAAGAACTTCTAAAGATAAGGGTCATGAAGATCGTCTCTGCACAAACTATACAAAATTACTTCTCTACTGAAGTACTGGCACATTGCCTTAAATCGCTAGTACAACTCAATTCATCATCACTAGCGAATTCTTCTCAATCGGCAACGTGTTGATATTTGGCCTACTGCATCATCGATTTTGACAGCATCTACTCAAGGTGGAATTTATCTCCAATGCTAAACAATCTACAAAATTTCGAAAGTGATCCACAAGTGTTCCCGGAAATCTCTCAAAGAACTGCCCTAATCAAGTTAAGTGCTATCTCTAACCTCCAAGTTGCAAAGTGTATCTGCAGTGTTCAACCTAACCTAACTTATTTGTTTAATGTGGCCACAAGTACTTTGCCCTTTTAAAGTGAAAACTACGGTATGTTAAAACAATTGCATTTTATTTTCTTGCATGTTCATTATAACTCATTTCAACAAATTCTCTTGTCTGAAACGACTTGCGGGATGTAAACTACTCCCTTGGTGCTTGTCGATCTTACTGATTGACGAAATTGTTTCATTCAAACCAAAGCATGCCAAACAAGCATATTTCTATTTTCTAGTCACTCTTTGAAGCTCATCTGGAGCAATGAAGGTATTCTCATATGACTTTGGCCCTGCATTTGCAAGCAGCCTTAATTTTGTAAATTTTTGCTAGGATTATACTACCTAGCAACCTTAGACCATAAAATGGTTAACTAATCTTTATCTTTTGTTATCTTATACTTCATTAGAATTTATAGGCTATGCATTGTTTTTCAAGTGTTGTTGGCTGGCACCTAGTGTTTCTATTGTCTGTTTATAAGGTTGTTGTTATTGATCTTTATGCAAATTATAAATAAAGATCATTGTTATTGGCAAACTGTTTCTATTAACTATTTTCTTTTTTGATGTCCCATTTTTCTCCACATAGTAAAGTTCACTTGTATATTAAGCTAGAGGCTTCACCTCTAGTTCTATCCGAAAGGGGAGGTCTATCATCGACGGATCCTAACCACCTTGGATAAAAAAAGACATGTCCATCTCTCTAAATAAAACCCTTACGGCTGATAACCGTCATAAAACAAACAAAAAATAGAAGATCTGAATAAAATACTCGTGAAGCTGTCCATAGACTCGAATCGCGTTCCTGAACACTATAACAGTCTAACCTAGTTTTCCACAGCAAACTGAAAATGTTAGTGTGTTGATATTTCTTCAAAATGAAAATTTCCAAATACCATAAGCTATGTAGCTTACATTGTTCTTGTAGAGGCAGGCCGGTTCCATTACAGTTCCGTTTCCAGAAGTGTCTCTATTCGTTTGTCCCATCGGACTCTTACGTAAATCCTCGTACCCGCTTCCATGTCTACCCTCAAATTGTTTAACAACTCATGACTGCTAGTCCTATAGCTGTTTCAAAATACTCTCGTACTGAACTGTTCCTGTTGAATGTCGTCATAGCTGGTGCTATTCGAAAAATAGGGGTTCGATCCATAAGATCCATGGTATTTAAATCGGTTGTAGCTCTGATGCAGCTGTGACCCATTCAATTTGGTCGATACTCTTACAATCTTAAGGCAAATGATTCAGACCTGTAGTTCCTATCATAAATAACCTAATGGCTAAGGTTATGCACCTTCCAGACACTCGTTCGACACGGCTGGCCCCTCGTCGGCTAAGTCCTGTGTTCGGGTAATGGGTAGTCCCCAGCACACATCCATATGCATACAGATGGGCCCCTCGAAGCTCCTAAATGGGTGAGATTATGCATCTCCCGAGTTGTGCCAGGCACAACTGGTACCAATCTTCGTCTAGTTGGAGCTGACCAAAATGGAAGACTGGTGTCCATAGAATATTGTAATGTGGTCGTGGCTGATCTTGTAAACTAACGAGACAAAAGCTCGTCACTGATAACTTGGAAACAACTACGTTCCATAAGTATGTGGCTTGTAGATCAAGTCTACCATATGTCCAAAGCGATGAAAAATTGACGGTGTCAACTGTACACGAAGCCTAACACTCAAATGTCGCTTCACAAAATATTCCAAGTTCCTCACATCGTGAAAATATTCTATCACTTGACCATGAATTCGTCTGGCGATAACAACTGACTGTAAGTTTCAGAACTTCTGCGTAGAATAACTGCTTATTAACACTCAATATGCTTAAACGAAGGTTGTAGCGTGACCATGCACGGAGTGTGAGTGACGTAGCGGCGATCCGTGACCATGCACAGAGTATGAATGACCTCTCAGCTCCGCTGAGCCCCCTTCTTATACCCGCTCTGGGCTTCCAGAGAGATCTACGCTGCTCCCACGTCACAACGGTAATAATCTTAAACAAATAATTGCCAATATCTTGGCTCCTGATGAACTGATTTTCTTCCGAGATGTCACTGTTCATTTTCTTTAGATTATTTTAGGTTAAGGTTAGAGCATGGCTACCTTTTTGGCTGATAGATCATTGCAAGGAGTATTGAGCCGTGAGCCATGAATCATAGAGTGACACATCTCTATTTTTTATTTCTATTTTTGATGCTTTTGTTTTTTTACATATCTTTGATTATTATTTTTATTCCATGTTCATATAAGTTAGATTTTTTATATAGTCTTTTTATGATGCTGCTTTGTTTTATATAGATAGATAGTTTTGATTATTGCAAATGAAGGAAGAAGGAAAAAGTATGGGCTTGGAGGGTGCTGCTGAGAAGGGAGATTGGGTTAGGTTTTAGATGATAATGGATGTATGAAGGCTTGTTTTAAAGAGAAATATAGAAGAAGAAATTACAATTGTGGAATATGAGATAAATAAAAATAAATAATTGGTATCAGACAAGAGAGAGACTGAGAGAGTTGATTTTTGTAGGATGAAAGATTCCCTAATTGTGCCACAACAACCATGACCCCAAGAAAACCTTATTACCATTTAATAGAAATGTTTCAGAGATGATGCAATCTTCTTTTCTCAGTGCCAGAAAATTGACATACTTTTGAAGTCCCAAAAATATCGGACAAGAATACACAAAAAATAATGCCTCAAAGTTGATGCAGCGTGCGTCACCAGACTCGCTGAGTTTCCATCACCTTTTGGAACAAAAGTCGCGCAGTGTTCAAAAATTTTCCGCCTTCTCAGAAATGTGCCTTAGACCCAAAATATCTGCTTGTGGATAAGGGCACAGTAGTTTGTGCCAAAGGGCCTAAATCTAAGGAATGGAGAGGGCAGTCCGAAATTTCAAGCAGGTAGCCTTAACCGCAAAGTTCTTAAAGGTTATGTACATAAATTTTGGGGGAGATGAGCGCCCACCAGAACACAGATTTGCCAGCCAACAATAGACTCATTTAAATGTTCTTCCAGTTACACCTCAATTCCCAGCATCTATGGATCCCTAGTACTCCGCACAATTGGTTTTAGGACCTTAAAACATTGTCCCTTTGTCATTTATACAAATCTACACTATTTCACCAGTTTCATTTCTTGCTATGAGAGGCTTAAAATAAGGCAGAGTTGATTTATCCAGAGAAGCGATCTGGACAGTTCAGCGGAGAAGTGTTGAACTGAAGGCAGCTGGCTATGCCTACAATGTACCTACATCCACATTTCCGCTCATTTCTAAGTGATCGAAATATTAATAACATTATTTTACTAGTGTAAATCTGTGTTATGCACATTCGTGCGCTTTTCTGTTAATAATTATTAAAGTGTTACCCAAATGATTACTAAAAACTCCAAGAATGTAGTGCTTAAATATTTGGTGTACATTCTAAAATAAAATAATAGCCCCTTGGATCGACAGGCCTCATTCTAATAAGTTTGACAGGACAGCAAGCAAGAAAAGGAAAGAAAAAATGTACTGCTTACTGTATGTATAGAGCAGTGCAGCAATGTCAACAACACCACAAAATCCTGCGCTTCGCTTAACATCATTTCCCACCACATGCCCAGTTTTCCACTGGAACTATCCCAACCCTTTTGTTTTCTCACAACATTCCGTTTAACTTGAGCCAAGATCAGTTCAATTGGATTGAAACGACAGCAGTAAGGTGCAAGCCAGATAATTTCATGCTTATGTTTCTTGGCCAGTTCAACGTGGTACCGCGAAGTCTCTCGTTTGATGCTATTAATAATACTAGGCAGAAATCCCTTAAATTGACACTAACACGAAATAACATCAATAATAAATAATAATATTAAAAGCGGCTACATATATACTCGTTTCATTTAGGAGCTCTGACATCGGGTCATTTCAGTGCCATGTAGTTGGGTGTGAGGAATTGGTCTGATAACCTGTTTTATTGAGATGTCTGTATTAGCGTTTGTATTTGTAATTGAGGCATTGATTGGGATGGAGACGGCTGTGGCTTTATGTTAGGAACTATCCCAGCATTTTCCCGAAGTAGAAATGGGAAACCACAGAAAACCACTTCAAGGATGGCTGAGGTGGGAATCGAACCCGCCTAGTCTCAGTTTTACTTCACGAGGCTTCACCCCACTCAAGTCCTTAGATAAGAATTGAATTTTTTGGTAGATCCTGGAATTAAACCCGGACCTCCGCTAGAACTAGACCCGGTGGTGATACAAAAATTATAAATCCAACACGAGAAAGAATTCAACTGATAAACAACTATCCAGCCTAACAAGTGTCGGTGAAACGCATGCGGCCAGTTAGCGTCATTCATATTGGCAGCAGTACCGGCAAATCAAAGAGCGAACCCTGAACCTTTGGACATTTCATTAAAAATCTTACAGAAGCATTCCTCAAGTCTATAAATTAAGAAACTCCAAAATTCATTAAAAGACAAAATTTCATTTGGTTGTGCAACAGGACAGTGCACCGACTTATGGGGCACTTTGTAGTGCCATGTGGAGCAAATTCCAGCCCATTCCCAAACTACAGTGAGAAGACGCGCTAAACTTTGCTAATATTACGGAACTATTATATAAATAATTCATGCTTTTGGGCTAATGCCATGTGTATTTTTAATTTGAACCATACGTTTCGGAGAAACCTTTCCTCCTTTTTCAATCGAAATAAACAATGTGGCCAAAGAAAGTATATCAATGAGATTACAAAAAATATAGATAAATTCCTCTGTTTGTCACCAGAGAGCAGCTGCCAGAAATTACTGTATGGACCATGGTGGAACGGCGGACAGAGTATTAAGTAACGAGAAGGTAAAGGGGGGCGGTGTGAAAATATAGAAACTCCTCGAAGAATGAGGAGGGGGGGGGGGGGGGGTTAGATGGATATAAGGAAACATAAACAAAAGGGAAGTGTATCTGAACGATACCTAACGTCATACAGTCAACGGCGAAAAAACAGATGGAAACTCCTCCAGTGACGAACAAAGGAGATCAAATCCAGGCTCTGAGCCCTAGAGGGAAAAAATGTACAATTTTAAATATGTGAAGAACAGAGAGACTGAGAGGAACTATCTCCCTAGATCCTTAATAACTGGTAGCCAAGTAGCTGATATCCAGTGTCTCTGTTAAAATTATTGGGATTTTTACGAATTTCAACTGCCTCCCTTATAATTCTAGACCAGTTGTGCTTAACAAGGGCAAGCGCATGAGCATCCTTGAAACATACATCGTGCCCTGAAGACAGGGCATGTTCAGCTATAGCTGATTTGTCAGGTTGGTTTAGACGGATGTTCCTTTGATGCGAGTTGCAATGGACCATTTTGTTTGTCCAATGTAGACTTTTCCGCCAGTACATGGGACTTCATACACCCCAGGTTGTAGTCATCATCATCATCATCATCATCTTGTACAGTTTCCAGCCCCAGGCTGGGTCTGTTTGGAACATAATCCTCGCCACTTATTTCTTTCTTCCCACCATCTCTCCGCTGTCACTCTGGTCCAGTCCTCGCCTCTCTTCTTGACACATTCCTCCACTCCTTTCAGCCATCGATCTCTTGGTCTTCCCCTTGGTCGTTTCTTCTGCATCTGCATCTCATGTATCCTCTTGGGAATCTTCTTCTCATCCATTCTCTTTAAGTGTCCATACCACCTCAGTCTTGATGTCTCAATCCTACCTTGCAAGGGCTCCTCTTTCACCATTTCCCTGACCTTTTCATTCCTCACCCTGTCTCTTCATGTTACTCCGATCCTACTTCGCAGGAACTTCATTTCACCTGCCTGTATTCTGCTTATGTCTCTTTTCTTCATTGTCCACGTTTCTGAAGCATAGGTCAGTATCGGGATATAGTAGCTTCTGTATAACACTTCCTTGCTTGTTGTAGTATTGGGGACAATTTATCTTTGTTTAATGCTCAACGTTGACCAATTTTCGTCATAGTGCCGAAAACTGTTTTTATCTTGTGCTTGCGGAGAATCTTAGCAACGCGGTCAGTGGTGTTGTGAATATAAGGGAGGTAAGCAGTTCCTCTCACGTCGGAGCTCTGAGAAGGTTGTCTATCCCTCCTTCTGGGATGTAGGGACCTATATATAGTGGATTCATTATAGCCATTACCCTTAAACATGGTTTGTAAGGCATGTAACTCTTCCTGAAGAGTTGATGCCTCACAAATACGTTCCGCTCTTTTGGCTCGAGTTGTTATAATTCCTTGTTTTTGAGCTGGGTGGTGGTGGGAGTCCGCATGTAATTAACGGTTAGTGTGAGTTGGCTTACGGTAGACGCTGTGCCCCATGGAGCCATCCGCTTTCCTCCTCACAAGAACATCCAAAAAAGGTAAGCATCCACCTGACTCAAGCTCCATTGTGAAGTGGATTGAAGGATGCAGCTGACTTAGGTGGTTCAGAAAGTGGTTCAGTTTCTCAGAACCCTCCTCCCACACCACGAACGTATCATCCACATATCTCCACCAAATCACAGGTTTGAAAGACGCCGAAGATATAGCCTCCCCCTCAAAATGTTCCATGAAAAAATTTGCCACGACAGGCTAGAGTGGACTTCCCATGGCCACACCATCAGTCTGCTCGTAATATTTACCATCCCACAAGAAATAACTGGAACACAAGCAGTGGTGGAATAATCGGGCAATGTCCTCAGGAAACAAATCCTTGATGAGTCCACCGGCACTCTGGTAAACAAGGACTCTACATCAAAACTCACCAAAATAGCATTTGGTTGAACGGCGATGGTTGACAATTTTTCGACCAAATGGGTTGAATCCCTAATGTAGGCAAGGTTTCTCCGAAACGTATGGTTTAAATTAAAAATACACACGGCATTAGCCCAAAAGTATGAATTATTTATATAATAATCCGGGCCGTGAAAGCCTTAATATGCAAATTACGGAACAATTTCACATTTTCTTGGTTGGAGAAGCCCCACCCCCCCTTCAGTAAAAACGCTGATGTAGGTAATGTCCTACCAACATAAAAACTGTAACCTGGCTTATGGCCATTATTTAGCCCTCTCAAATACACTGCTCAACGGAAGTTTGTATGCTACGATACTAGAGGTCCCAATTACCTCCATTATCCAGTCAGAACGACTGTGTGTTAGTAAACAAAATGCCGTCGCAGCGCCACACTGCGAGCAGTCCAATATCACCAATCGGTCAGTTTGTGTTCAGCACTGCCACGTACCATACATGCATACAACAGTTTGATAGGGTCCAGATAGTGGCTTTACTTTCAGCAGGTCATACACAGCAAGATGTTGCCGATTGGTTAAATGTCACTCAAAGTGGTGTGTCTAAGGTGTGGAGAAAGTACAGAGGCAGGAAATGCAAACGATAGACCTCATAGTGGTCGTCCGTGTATGACACCACCAATGCAGGATAGTTTCCTCCAACTGTCAGCTCGCAGGCACCCAACATCAGCTACCAGGAATCTATATACTAATATAATAAAGCTGAAGAGTTTGTTTGTGTGTTTAAACGCACTAATCTCTGGAACTACCAGTTGGATTCGAAAAATTATTTTTGTATATGATAGCCTGAGTCAAGAGGAATAGTTTAGGCTATGTAGCATTAGGCTACACCTCTCGGGCAACCTTAAAGAATAGGGGTGAACAGCTTCAATAATACCCAAGTCTAGTGTTGCCAGGCAAAGTGGGCTGCATCACGTCGCCACTACCAGTGTTCTGGTGAGGAATTGAGAGCTGCTTATAAATTGCAGTCACGGAGAGTAATTGGTGCAAAAAGATTTCTTAGGCCCTTTAAAACAGTTATCATCATGACAATAGTATGCCTCTGTATAAGGGCGATGGTGTTAGTGCAGTATACTGAGGTTATCAGGTGCAATAAGCGTTGGTGCTTTCCGATCCTTATCCTTGAGCGCTCCAGTTCTGCAGTAGTATTCATTATCATCCATAAAACAAATAAATCCACCGGGCGAAGCCAGGCAATACTGCTGGTATTGGATATGACTTGTCCCAGGCAACAGGGATTCGTATCTCAGACCCAACAGTGCATAGACTGTTGCATCAGGGTGGTCTCCATTCCAGAAGACCAATGAAAAGTTTTGCACTGAACCAACGGAACCGAGGCAATCTAAAGAATTGGGCTCTTGCTCATCAACATTGGACCATTGCAAAATTGAGTAATGTCATGTTTGCTGACGAGACCAGAATTGATTTGAGACTGGACACTAGACGTGTTACAGTTTGAAGCAGCACTAGACGACGCCATGTACACCCATACATTCAGTAAGTCCATCTGCTTGCAGGTGGAAGTGTATTGTTCGGCGCGGCAAGAATGGCAGGACGGCGGACTCCTGACATTCCCATCAACGGCAATATGACTGGTTCCCGATACCTCCAAGAGATCCTACAACCGATTGTAATACCCTACAGATATACAGTTGGTAACAACTTCAGCCTAGTCTATGACAATGCCAGACCGCACTCTAGCAGTGGCTCGCTACTTTCAAAGATGCAATATCAACCGAATGCAATGGCCAGCACAGTCCCCAGACATGAAAGCAATTGAGCATGCATGGGACATGTAGAAGGTGGCCGTTGCACAGCGTCCAAATCCACCTGACAATCTTCAGGAACTCGCTGATGCTGCCATAGAGGAGTGTGTAAACTTGGTCTCATTCGGAGCATGCTTTGCGGAGTGGAAGATCTCATCTGTGTGCGGGGAGGACATACTCAGTACTAAAGACTAATACTGATCATCATGAGATGGCACCCTAACCGGCGGTGGCGCAATGCGGATGACGGTGCGGTCTGCAGGCGAAATAGAAGGTCAAGCATTCGGAGGGCATTATGAGACTTTTCAAAATTTCCCGGACCAAATGCGAAACTCCCGTATATTTCCCGGGTTATTAAAATTCCCATATGTTTCCCGCATATCCCATATCGCTCGACATCCTGAATTCGCAACTGCATGGGCCAAAGATGATGCAACTTTACCGCAATAGCTAAGACTTGTATAGTCCGGGACAGCTTAAATAAGTTACTAGATCAAAACAGGGTAGCCAACATTAACAGCCGTCCCCTATGCCTACGTAAAAGTTGGTTTATGCTTGAATTTCATGACGTTAAGTTGTTTCCATGTGCCAGAACATTGTCGCCAACCCTGCTTAAAATCTCGCCATCTCCAAAGACCATAATACCACTAAAATTTCTTAACACACAGTTGCCGACTATTTTCTGGCGATAACTCCCAGGATGCATTTCTACACATTCTTCCAACATAATAATTACGACTTTCAATAATGTCTATTATCCGAATAATTTCACCGTTTTCTTTGGAATTTCAAGTCTAATGAAAATAAAACAAGTTGTACAAGGTATGTACCACTAAAATACACTGATTAAAACAGTTTTTACACTTATTATAGACTCTTGATTATGAAATATGTGCATGTTCATACCCACTCGTCTGAGATGTTTGCAAGCTTTTATTTAATTAATTTTTGGATAAATTCTTATTTAGATTTCATCATGACGCCTAAAAAACACGAGAACAAGATTGGAGATGGATTGGAGAAACTCTACAAAGATCACTGGCAAATCAACTACGTCTTAAGTAGACTAGACCCTACCTACATAATTTAAAGTACAAAGTTATTTAATCGTTGTTTTATTTATTTTTATATTCAGTCCGAGCACAAATAAAGTCATCATCGGCTTTAACTCGAATCAGAGTATAAAACTTCTTCCTTCAGTCCAGTTTGTGGATGTGTTTACGGTGACTAGAGAGTCCAATCCTGGCATGGAACAAGCGACCACACAAGTCACATAGTATTGCTGGAGGAGGACGTGGTTGGGCTGCTCCAAGTTTCCTAGCTTGACGCTTGGCCTCTTCATGTGTGCGTCGATCCCTTTCAAACGTCTTTACAGTATCCGAGATGGTACGGCGCCAAGTTGAGCGGTCTTCAGCCAGCATGTCCCAGGTTTGTGAATCAAGACCTGTCAATTTCAGGGTCTGCTTAAATTGGTCCTTGTAGCGCCTCTTAGGACCACCATGAGGTCTGGTGCCATAGCATAACTCACCATATAGCATTTGACGAGGTAATCTCACATCATCCATCCGATGGACATGACCAATCCATCTAAATTGGTGACCTATTATGGATGATTCTATGCTGTTGATTTGAGCCTTTTCCAGAACAGCAATATTGGTAATGTGGTCTTCCCATTTAATCCTCAGGATTGATCGAAGTTTTTGTAGGTGGAAACGCTCAAGCTTCCTAAGATCACGTCGGTAAAGGGTCCACGTTTCACAGCCATACAACAATGTAGAAATGACTACTGCTTTGTACACCATAAGCTTTGTACTCATGGACAGATCTTTATTCATGAAGACCCGGTGCGCTAATCGTCCATATGCTGCATGGGCTGCGCCAATTCCCTTATCCACATCCTGCTCACAGGTACAGCTCCCAGAAATGGTACTGCCCAGGTACGAGAAGTGGTCAACCTGTTCTAATGGCAAATTTGAAATGGAGATATTGAACTGAGGAAGAGGTAACGTAATAAATGGTCTTTGGAAATTTTGAAACAGTCTTCCGACTGTATTTTTCGTATAATACAAACCAAACATAACCTAAAATATAGCCTATGTAAGTTCACTCCCAGGAACATATTCTTAGGATCAATTCGCCTTCTAATATTGTAATGTATCTTATTCTCGACTTGCAAGTGCCGTCAGCCATAATATTATAATACATTGCATATGTTACTCGTAAGCTTGAAAGTAGTCTATGATTCACACTCGGCTAGTGGTAGTGAATGTATTGGTGATTATTTATGTAGTTGGCTACTGACCTATAGCCTACTCAGTAGTAGGCAGATAAAATATTTATATTAGGACTATTTTTATTTGTTTCAGTCATCATAATAATAATAATAATGATCCGGAGAGGGCTAGTGCCTGTGGGCGACCTGCACGTCGTAATGAGAATGAAGTGATGATGAAGACGGCACATACACCCAGTACCCGAGCCACGGGAATTAACCTCAGGAGATTAAAATCCCTGATGGCTCGGCCGGGAATCGAACCCGGGGCACTTTGGGTCAAAGCCTAGCGCGCTAACCATTTAGCCACAGAGCCGGACTGTTTCAGTCATGGTTGCGACAGATTAGTGTGGTAGACTTCAACGAACTTCAAGGGTTGTGCAACATGAATCAATCATATACTCATACGTGCACGGGATATGCACTGCGCTTTAGTCACAGATGCACATTTTCAGAGAATACCAACAATATCTCTTGGCTCTCTTTTAGTTTTCGACATAAGTTACTGCACCACTGAATGTCTGGGTGAAATTTACTGATGTACTTACGTTGGGTGAGACAAAGTCATTGTTCGCTACTTGGTTAGACGAGTCAGTTCGGACGAAGCCACTGGTTGCAATGAGTTATAAATATTGCTCGCAGCTATAGCCTAGGCTACTTGTATTATTAATTCTGACTGAAAGTAGAACGCGGCTTATACACTTGCATCGGACATTAATGTGACTTTCACATACCTTGTGTCCTTGTTTCTTCTTCTGGGCGATATTACGTATTGAAATTAGGAACCCTGGTCACTACTGCACTTCATATATGTGCATAAGTACATAAATATGCGTTTTTATTTGTTGCCCTTTAAAAACGGCTGCCATGTTCCTAAAGCGCTTGCATCTCGTTCAACTGTCAACAAGGCGCACTCTAGCGGCACACACCGATGCGCACACATTGTTGGCAACATGTGGGATACAAAATCGGCTTCCTTTGGTCATAAATAAATATTTTTTTCTAAAATGACCTCCCTCGAGAACAGTGCACCGCATCAAAATCCATCCAGTGGTTCGAGATTACCCGCTTCCTTCAGTTCAATGGCTTATCCGCCGAACTGTCAGAACACATCTCTGAAAAATACAACTCTAGAATAGACGACTGTCTGGACGAAACCATTGGCCGCTACTAGGCCAGGTGACTGTGTGGATGAAAATTACTGCTCTTAATACAAGCAAGGGGGTCTGGGGTATAAGACCCAGGTTAGGTTTGTATGTAAAGCCTTATTCTGGGTTCACCACGCTCGAACTAAGAGGCAAGACCAGTGCCAAACAATAATGTTGGCACTGCTGAAAAATGTAATAACACCCTTTATCGATAAAATGTTCAACTCTTGTATCTTAGTCACTTTACATAAGTTACTGTGCCTAGACCAATAATTTTTAGGCAGTGAGGCGCTGGTTTTGCCGATTAGTTCGAAACATGGAATCCTTGCGATCAGCGTTCATTACAGTGGTAAGTACGGTTCTACATACAAAACAAACCTAACCTGGGGCTTATGCCCAGACCCCCTTCCTTGTGGTGCAATCAGCCAGACAGTCTTCTAACTAAGAAGAGCCCGATTATTTCTTTATTTTTTCACATAATTGCAACATTAGATGTGTCATCTAATGTAAGCCTATTTTGTATCGGATATGTTGGTAACTAATGACGTCAATGTGATCGTTGCGGCAGTTTCACATACTAAATATGCTGTCGAACATGGCTGCGGCTGTTAAATATACAATAAATAAAAACACATATTTAAGTGATTTAGCACATATATCCGGTGCAGAAGTGATCAAGGTTAGTTGTTACAATTAATAATGTCCAAAAAGATGAAATAAGGTATGAAAATGACATATTATCTAAGTGAAAGCGAAAAGGAAAAGAGTGATACGTGGTACAGAATTAATCTGAAATTTCCCTACAGTATAGTCCTAAAAGTAGTGTTGTAAAGGGAATAGCGGGTGGGTTACAGACAGCGAAGGAGAAAACATCTATTAGGACATCATTTCCACAATTATTACTCATCATTACACAAGGTATTTAGGCTAATTTAAGTATTCTACTTGGTTCATCACTCCTGAAGTGTTACCTCTTACGGTACGTATGTCGTTTTGCATGAACAGTTTTGCTTGAAGACGGGCTATTATTTTATGTAATTTCTAAATTTATTCCACTAATATGCATCGGTTATCCAATATTTGCATTATTCATGTAAATTTTAGATGGTTGGCTACGGAAAATACTGAAACCTGTTTTACAAAACGCTTTAACTCACAAATTTCGTTACATTCTGCAAATCTTACAATTTTCTATTTTTTAGTAATGTTCTTTTGGGGCTGTTTTTTTTTTTTTTTTTTTTTCCCAAACAAAACAGTATTAATGTTTGCACTGCACAACACCACTGATCACTAAAAACAAGTGTTTCCACCCTTAGCGTCTATGACAACTTGTAAACGCTCAGGCATACTGTTCACAACTCGCCGAACGATATTTGCCGGGATGAGATCCCATTCCTCCAGCAGCGATGTTCTCAGATGTACCAAGGTGGTGGGGTCACACTGACATTCTTTCCAAGCATATCTAGTACATGTTTGATGGGGTTTAAGTCAGGACTACGAGCTGGCTAGTCCAGGGTTGGAATCCCCACTTCCTGCAGATATTATACAAGACAGCAAGCAGTATGAGGGCATTATCCTGCATCAGCATGAAATTCTGACCAATGAAAGGCGCAAAGGGCATCACATGGTTCAACAGGGTCTCTTCGATGTACCTTTGGGAATTGAGTGTCCCGTGATCGATGCACACCAACTCAGTGCGAGCCATAAAGTTGATGCCACCCCACACCATAACCGAGCCACCTCCAAATGGAGCCCTGGAGGAGAAAGCAACAGGGCTGTACCTCTCCCCGCACCTTCCCCACACTCTCTCTTCCATCAGGAGATCCTAGATTAAAGCGACTCTTGTCAGTGAAGATAGCAGAGGCCTACTGCTCGTGGGTCCATCCCAGATGCTGCCTTGCGAAGCGAAGACGCGCCTCTCTGTGATGTCGTTCGAGTGCGGGTCCACGTGCAGGTCTCCTGGACGAAAGATGCGCTTCTTAAAACCTTCTTATTACTGTTCGCTCACTTACTCTCACATTTCTGACATTGTCCAATTGATTTCGTGCAAGGATTGCTGTGGTATGGCGATCACCTAGAACTTGCAGGGTGAGAAATCTGTCATCCCTGGCACTTTTGCTTCCTCTACGGCCTGACCCCCGTCTCCTGTCGTATGTTTGGAGCTCTCTGGAACGTTACACTGCACGGTGAATGCTACCGAGAGACGATCCAATGACCTCGGCAACATAACGGAAGCTGCGGCCAGCCTCCACCAATGCAACTGCCTGTGCAGCTCCTTCATGGCTAAGAGGCATGTTTTAGTGTGAACTGCACATGGATAACTTACTAAAATGTATGACAATGGTTCACAGGTGTTCAACAAATGCCGGTTGTTATTCCTAGAACAATAAGCGAGCGGCAACACTCATAACCCTTAAATGCTTACAGTGCGCTTCCCGCCATAAAACCATTAAGATAGGCTCATCGAAGATTGGGGGTAATTGGTGGTAATAAACCACCCTAAGAAATGTCATATTATCAATTACAATTCACGGATGTTTCAGATGTTTGTTCTAATGCGTGAAAAGCTTTAAAAATGTGATTACATCTTTTTCATGGCTAATTTTATCCTACAGTAAACTCCGATTATCTGCGGAATTGACTGGCACGGTAACCGCGGATAATCGAATTTCGTGGATAAGCCGCTAAATTGCTGGTAATGGTTAAACAACCGTCTAGCGCACTAAAAAACAACACACAAGTGTTTTAAATAAGTTTATTATACAATAAAAGGACGTATATGATAACAAAGCTCGGTCGATGTTATGTGTGTTATTAAACAGTCTGGTTTACTGTTTAACAAAAAAAAAAAAATCTCATTTGCTTTTGCTTTTTCTTTTTCGTAGTGAACACTTTTTCTTTATTTGTGAATTGAGTTCTCTCAACACCATCTTGTCGTCTTGCTGCATCACGAGTAACGGTCCACACCTACAGTGTGTATACCGATATACAGTGCATTACTGAACTACTGTACACGTTTTGTACCGTACATTATTAAGTGTAATGTACTGTATTTGCGATTTACGATTTTTATTACGTTTAAGTATTTAGTAACTTTATTTCAATATTTGGGAAATAATTTTCGGTTTCAAAACCTTCCTTTTTTATAAAAGTGTTCTACAGGCACTGCGGATAATCCGCCCGCGGATACTCGAGAGTTTACTGTATTTATATTACATTTTTAACTGTTCCACTTTTTTTTGCCGGTCAGTGTATTACTCAGTCGATAAAGCTTGCCTTTCAACGAGTGTATTTAACTAGTCAATTTGTCAGTGATTCAGTGAATTTTCTGCAAGTGGCTTTTAATGTGCCAGGTGACGAGAGGTCAGGAGAGTATTCTACCAAGCATCTCGCGCTATGTGGCTAGCATTTTTTGGCAGTTGGTCCAGGTTCGATTTCCGGCTCTGCCAAGAAATTTTAATTTTGGTCTGAGGGATGGAACAAGGCACACTAAGCCTCATGAGGCAAAACTGAGAAGAGTGGCCTCGTTCCCAATCCTCATCTGAATAATAAATGCACACACTAATACAGACATCACAATAACACAGGTTATCAGACAAATTCCACATGCCCAAGTACACAGATCTACATGACCATGATGTCGCAAAGCCCCAAAATCAACCAACAACTGCTGCTTTCTACCATTCCAAGACGAAATCTTCGAGTTGCCATTAGTCTTGCCCCTAAAATCCACGACTAGTTCGAATGGTTTTAGGCCTAAGCATTGGATCAACCATCTTCTTGCATCGCAATAGGGATTTGCCAACAGGCTTTCAACAGCTTGTCTCAATTCTGCCTTCATATACAGTATGTAGGCCTATACATGCAAGAAATGAGTATGGTACTTATCAAAAATGAAGAAATAATAAGCTGATATGTACCCTACCATTCTATTTCTCTCCTACTCCTAAATCCTTCTCTGAACACTCATCTTAAAACAGAATGGTCTGCATTTTTTGACTAATTATAAAAATGCAGCCTACAAGAATAAATGAACATGCTCATCTTTAGCTCCCTGGCAAAACTGGAAAAAATCTTGAGTAAGTATTAATGTTTCTGTTCTTATGCATTTTATATGATGCTTTAAAAATCAATCTAGAAGAGAGAATTTAAGTTAACTTCACTACCATAATACTGCTTAAGAGTTACTGTTGAGGACTGATGACCAAGATGTCCCTAACTTGAGCAAGGACTGCTTCACAACTTCATGTAAAATGTATTCTCGTAAAAGGGCCTTTACTTAGTTTGGATCATTTGCGATACGTGTTACATGGATGTGTGTGCTGACTTTTTGGTGTTAAATGATGTAGGTTGGCAACACCAATGTGGCGGCCATGTTGGTTTTCTAGTAACTTATTTAAGGTGTCCCGGACTATACTTCGTGACACCTAGCGGCGGAATGTCGTCCTACTACGGGTTTGACTGGTACAATCAAATTCTCGGATATTTTAGGTACCACCTAATAGATTGGTCCTTCTACAACAAATTCATTATTTGATCTATGTGCCGAACAGCGTAAATCTAGGGAATGGAGAAGGCTGTCCAAATTTCAAGTAGACAGCGTTCCCTGCACGGTTCCAAAAGGTTAAGTATTAAAATTTTGTTCAGCTCGGAGAAGCGGTGTAGACTTACACCAAAGGGCCTAAATCTATGGAATGGAGAGAGCTGTCCAAAATTTCAAGTGGACAGTGTTACTTATTGGATTCTCAGTTTAGGGGCTGCGATAACGCGGACATGTAGCCCCGTGTACTTTGGGAGTGTGTAGAACCTGTCTGATGACCTGTGTTAATTGTGATGGCTGTATTAGTGTGTGTTATCTCTATCTGTAATTCAGGTAAGAACTGCAGACGATCAATTTTAAGTAGTTTCTACGTTTGCTACCAAATGCCACCATCATCGACACCTAGCCGCGAACTTGGCTTTAGATGCCACTGCAGCCGGCGACGAACATTGGAACTTAATAGAGCATTAATCAAATCTAACCTACAAATTTAGCTTCACTCATTTGTAGTTAGTGGAAAGTTCTTTTACATGCCATAAATCTATGACATGGGCCCACCGGCTTTACTTCCCCTCTGAAGGACGACATACTGCGGGATTTTTAACGCTCTTTGAGTGTTACTCGTTGGGTTCCAAAGGGTAAGTACATAAAATGTGGTTCAGATCGCTGAAACCATGTAGATTTGTATAAATAACAGATAAACAAACCAACTACTGCACATAGATAAAGTTCCAGATGTATAGAACAAGAAATCAAAGGAAATTGAGAATGTTTATTGAATAACCTGGTTAAGAACATGTATTAATTATATAAATCTGTTAAACTGATACTGCATGAAAATAATAGGTTAAAATACAAAGAACAGTATAATCAAATGTGATGAGGTAAACTGAAGAGTATAGAGAAATAAATAATATATTACAAGCTTCTTATTTTCCTGATCAGAAATACAGGTTATCCACGAGTGAAATTTACCTTGTCAACAAATCATCACTGTAAAACACGTGCTAAAACAGAGACTATTACGGATGCTTATGTTCATTCAGTTTACATATATGGCATATAGTAATAATTGTACTTACGTGCTCACCGAGACAGACTCGGTATCTGTGTGCCTTAGCAATTTTATTGTAAAAATTGCATGCGACACCAGTAGAAGCAATTTTCAAATTTCTCCGCCCGTATGCAAAAACCTGTTTGCTTCATCCTTTGAGGATACAGGGATAGCACGAACACCTGAAACATACAAGGAATATAAACTACGTCAAATAAAAAGCACAATGGTCCGTGCAACTGATGGGCCAATGAGGATGAATTGTTGGAAAGAGTGTAGCAACAATTTGTTAACTTATGCTCTGCTCAATTAAAATGTAACCAACCAGCACATCCTAATCGGACAACCACTATCTGTCCGACCAAATTGCGATGGTGCATACCATGCACAATGGAACAACCATCATTGGCCAAGCACCAACACTCCCAAACATCCCGGAAACAGAAAGTCGGAAAAGAAAACTGGACATGACCCTTCAGAGACAGTCATACCACCGCAAAAGTTGGGAGGGTTCCGTAGACCGAAGGTTTAAGGTTGTATTATTATTATTATGTAATTGAACTCGAGGATAGCTATAATACTGTGATATAAAAACATTTCATAGTTTTAAAGGGCCAATATTTGAAAAAAGATAAATTTATCAAAATGACCAAGATGATTACTGTATTTACCCTCTCCCTTTCTTTAAGTTAGGATTTTTTTTTTGTCTCGCATATCGGACCCATTATTAACGAAATACGGGTAGCTAACTATGCGCTTTTACTACAGAGTTCCTGCTATTCCTATTTTTGATACGGTACTCCGCGGATGTTCCTGCATTACCATAAATATAAGGAGTGTACCAATTGCTGTTACAGTACTTTGTGACAGTACAAGCATATGCATTCTTTCCTAGCTGCAGAAAGTTTGTGGCTGCTGTTGTAACAGAAATAACCCAGAAATCCCTGCTCCAAGGCCGCATTCCGGTATAGGAATCAGTGGAAACTAGTTTAAAGCAAGTAGAGGTTGGGCTGTGCGTTTCATGCGAAGAAACAACCTGCCTTTGCGGATGCATACGTCATTGTGTCACTGGCTGCCGGAAGAATAAACGGATCAAGTGTTGGAATTTCAGTGATTCGTGTCTCGACAACGGCAAGAACACCAGTTTCTCCTATCAAAGATAGGAAACGCGGATCAGACTCCAGTTTTTTTTGATATGCCAAAGCCTTCAAGAGTACTTGGAAAAACCTCGGGAGCTGAGAAATTGTGCTGTACAGTAATGCTGGCAATAAAAATACAAATCGAATATCCGTAATGGTATTTTCTGTTTATTTCAGACGCAATGAACGTGAAATTAGGCCTACCCTGCAACACACGTATACCGATACTAGCCGCGATCGCAGAAGATTTACAACACACTAATATTGTTTAATGGTTCATAATGGTATCTTTTAAACCTGAATAATACATTTTTCTGTTTCGAAATGTATTTTCGAGGATGTTGGTATGTAGTTATTTAATGGATATCTTGAAACTCTATTAATTTTTGAGATATGAGAATTTAAGACCCTCCCCAAATAGGACAAAAAACGGGTCTTATAATTATGCGAGTAATTACGGTATTGTTAAAATATAAGGATTCTATCAAAGGCCTATACCTGAAAATAAAATAATGCTCCTGCTCCGATATTAGCACACAATGAACACCAAACTAGCACGCGGTCAACACAAGACTGATCGACTCCAACCATGAGTCACAAGACCGTGCTGTTGCTTTTGCTAACAACATTTAAGCAACGCTAGTTAAATGATACGTCATACACTGGTAATGCAAACATGGTGTTTGGCGGTTAGTAAAACAGTGTCAGGAATGAGCAGGAAAATGGTGAACCAGTGAGTCAGCCTTGTGTAGGGGTGTTCCATGGACTAAAGGCATGGGAAAACTAGCACCAAGACTAAGGTGGTAAATCCTGAAGCAGTAGTGATAAGGAGTGAACTGAAGATATTTAAAACGGCACTGACTATACCAAACACAGAACAACTATAAAGATGAGGGAGGAGCCAGATTCACTTGCTTGTCCGCGCCAGTCAATAGAATAGCACAGCGTTGCCAAGATAACTGAGCGCTCTGGACTCGCTAGGCCATACAGAATCTTTATTTCTCTCCACGCACGAAAATCATTAAATAATAAGTTATTTAAATGAACCTATGTCACAGAGATTAAAAAAATGAAACCGACTGTCCAAACCCGGTGATGCTAATACCAGCCGTTCGGGAACTGGAGGGATAATTAGAGTGAAGAATGATTAGGTGTTGAAATATTTCGCTTCATTGAGGAAGATAAACAGTTCTTGGGGAAATACAAACTCTATAGAGTGACAGTATTGCAGTATCAATTCTTTGTACAGTAGTGGAGCTTTGAGACGTGCAGTGAGCTGAAGTTTTACATTGCTATCAATGTCCATTAGCAAGCCGAGTGGTAGTCAAGCAGGCGACGGGTAGTACAGTCAGGTGAGAAATATTGTGTACAGCTTTATCAAGAAGCATTCGAAAACAGAGGTACGTGATAACACTAATTTCTCTCTGAGCAGGGAGCTGACAGCTCAAGCTTGTGGCGTGCGTACATACAGTGTCCAATATTCTTTCTGAGTGTAGAAATAATGTTCACATAGGGAATGTGTCCATGTTTAGATCATTGCATGGTTCAGAAACGTGCATAAATTTGGACAACTTAGACAAGTGTGTTTTATGTCGAACAATATTCGATTCATATGCTCATGGTGAATTTCCATAATTAATATATAGTTAATATATATAAACTCTACTGAATTAGTTAGCCGAGAACCCAGTATTCAGTCCATGTGAGGCTATGTATTATTCTCTTACTTAACTTAAGGACATGGCCGTCTCCTTCCCAATCCTAGGCCGTATTAAAAATATATACTGTAGAGAGAGAGAAATAACAAATATTTGACTAATAACCTTTGTTATTGTGTTGTCTGCAATTGTGTGTGTATTTGTAAATGAGCCGAGGAAAACCAACTTTTCTCAGTTTTACCTTGGGAGGCATAGTGTAACCCGGTCTAACCCTCAGACCAGAACTAAATTTCTTTACTGAGCCTGGAATCAAAACTGGACCTGATGGGTGACAGCTAAGTATGCTGGCCACTACACTACATGGTGATCCCCGATAAACTAAAACATATCCCATTGAATTATTTTGTGTATTTCTTTTGCCTCATGAAGAGTCCACAAGCAATATTACTCAGAATGACATGTAAAATAATAATAATAACAATAACTCTGACATTGCCGGTCCCAAGCCCGGGGCCTCATTTCGTAAGAGATGAGGAAGGAGGAGGGGGTGTAACAACCTCGTAAAAATGACCTGGGTCCATCCAGCTCAGGATGGTACCACCCAGTAAGGGCCCCTCCCTGGGGTGACAGGTAAAACTCTGTCAACAGTCTCAAAGGCAAAAGAGGAAGCTCAGTTCCCAACGGCAGAGAGAGCGGAAGAATCTAGTGGGGTAAACCACGATAAACAATCATTTCGGACTAACAATCCAATCATATTTTGGAATACATTTCCTACCCTTACTCAACACAATTCCATATGCACAACGGAAACATCGGTGGTAACTAGAAAGAGGATTCCACCCTTGCCTTATGCAATGCATCAGGACCTAGGATTGCCCCACCACCTGCACACAAGATGAAATACCTTCCAAACTGAAGTTGTAAAAGGAATACTCATCGGGACCATAAACATCAACTCACTTCCCCGTGTAGGAAAGCTTCTGGATGACCACCAAGCCCAAATCTTAGCTGTACAAGAGACCAGAGTATTCAAAGGAAAACCAACGCACCTCTCCTTGGGACTGCCTTCTGACAGTATACTCTCATACGCCCCAATAAGAGAAACCCACAGAAAGCTGATGACTTCTGGGACCTTTTGGAAACAAATCGTCCTGATACCTGTGAACTATGTAAAAATCCTTCTAGGTGACTTTAAAGAGCAGATAGGAAAAGAAAAGAAATACAGGGCATAGTAGGAGACTACCCAGCACATAGGACGACAAACAAGAACGGAGAAAGGCTCCCAGGACTCGGCTAAACATTTCAGTTGAAAGTAATGTCAACACAATTTCGGAAACTTCCAAGAAAAGCAAAGACATGGGTATCTCCGAATCCCAACTTAGGAATTCCAATTAGACCACGTACCAACAACCAGAACAAGCGCTAGGGAGGTGATGAAGATTAAGGTAACTGAAAATGGTAAATTTGACACAAAGTTAAAATGTGTTTTCTATCACCAAGCCGAAAGAAAGACGCACGCGAAGTGAACAAATATAATACCAACCGAATGATCATCAATCAAGACACTATAAATGGCTTCAAAGAAGAAATCCGAACCTCTAGAACAGATATCTGGCAACACCTCCGTTCACGGATCAATGAAGCCGCCAAGAAAACACTCGGACTGGCAAAGAGGAAACGGATAATTTGGTGGAACGAAGAATGTGAGAAAGCGCTCAAAAAGAGGTCCTTTCAAAAAAAGAATCGTCAAGGATATTCCACAAGACCAAAATATCATTGAGAATTCGAAGTTACAAAACTTCCAGGATAGCTTCACCAAAAATAACACCTGAGATTTTTTCCCAAACCTTTAACGACAAACTCAAAGGATACCAACTCCCAAGTTTGAGCTTCAGGAACGAACAGCGTAAAATCGGCCTGAACAAGGAAGAGAATTGTAAAATACTAGCCAGATACTCCGGATACTCCTCAATTGTCCACCTCTAACCACCGAGCTGAAAGTTCTGACACCTCTGTAGAACTCAGAAGATGATAAACCATCAACAAAAGAAATAAAAGAAGCTATAAAAAAATCTCAAAAAAAAACAAGGGCAGCGGGGAAGATTCAATAACAGCAGAATTGAGGAACAGGGAATCCTGGACGACCTGCACCAAATCTTCCTGCAAATATGGGTGACAGAAGAATGGAAAACAACACTCATCCACCCACTCCATAAGAAAGGGGACAAACAAGATGTTAACAACTATAGAGGCGTGTCGCTACTCCCATCACCTAAAAAAAAACTCTGAAAGAGGATTGAAGGAATTCTAGATAAGCAACTTGAAGAATACCAAGGAGGGTCCCGGAAAGGCCGCTCCTGTGCCGAAGAAATCTTTAATTTAAAGCAATAATCCACCACAGAATGTTGAGCGGCAAGAAACTACTGGTTTCTTTCATTGACTTAAAAAAAAAGCCTTTGACTAGGACAGAGAGACCCTAGATAGGATCATCAGAGAATTTGGGACTAAAGCCAAGCTGGCAAATATTATCAGAGAAACCCTAACAGGCACAACATCGAAGGTGAAGTTCATGGGACAATATTGTCCCAATCATTGGAAATCAAAACAGGCATGCGACAGGGCGACGGATCGTCACCGCTACTATTCAACTGTGTCCTAGACAAAATTTTGAGAATTTGGAATTTCGAACTAAAAAAATCAAGGGATAAGTCCTATCTGCCTAGGAAGAAAGTTGGGAGGTGTCAAAGTCAACTGTTAGCTTTCGCTGAAGATATTTACGATACTTTCAGAAAACCCAGAGGAAGCTCCTACAAAAATTTCACAGGGAAGACTGGGCTTCAGATTTCAAAAGAGAAGACCAAATTCATGACGAATGACAAACATCGACCAAAATTCTTTCAATCAGAGGTTGGGTAAAAAAGTTTAAATACCTTGGCGAGACCACACAAGAGAGCTGACTAGATGGAGCTGCAGTGGGAGTGCGCTTACTGGCTAACTAAAAACAAAAAACAATCTGATTTATTGTGTGAATGTAACTCTGTGGTTAAATGCCTCTCAATTAACTACAAGTTGGAGAAGCTGGAGATCCTAGAAAGAAAAATACTTCAGAAAATCAAGGGTCCAGTCCATACTTAAACCCAGCTGGAAACTTCGGAACAACAATGAAGTCTACAAAAATGTGGAGATCTCAGAAACCATGAGAAAGAGGAGGTTGTCATATCTTGGACATTCATACAGAAAAGACGTAAACGGAATAACTAAAGAGGTATTCTACTACAAGAGACAACTATGGCATGGATTAAAGAAATTCGTCAAGATCTAGAAAGTCCAATATTGAGGAAGTTCAGATGTTAGATAGGGATACATTTCGGACCATTATTCAAAATTTGGAAGGGCTCCAAGACGGAAGAATTGCGAAGACTGGAAGAGCCTGGACTGATGGACACAGCAGCACAGTGTCCATATGAAAGAATACTGGAGGAAGAGTAAGCTCAAGACGAAGAAGAAATTAAATTGTAGCGTGATCCTCAGTGGTCTAAATGCAAATAATAATAATAATAATAATAATAATAATAATAATTACATGATAAAGATTAAAATTAAATCTACCCCGTTGACAAAGAAAAAAACTCACCTAAAAAAGAAGAGAACATACAACCCTCATAAACTAATAAACAACAAGGGATACAAAGAACGAACTAGATATATTAAAATAACAGATGATCTAGAGGAAATAGTTCTCGAATTGAAACAAATAGCTGAACAAGTAGCCCCAATAAATCCAAGGAAGAAACACCAATGGTGGAACGATGAGTGTGATAATACAGTGGGAGATAGACATCAAGCCTGGTTACGGTATCAGAGACAAAAAACAGATGAATCACACTTGGATCTCATAAAACAAAGGAAGATAACTCAAAAAATAATACGAGGGGTTAAACGGCTATACCAAAAGGATATACTTCTGATGATCAAAACAAATAGCGCGAAAACAAACTCAAGAGATTACTACAAAATTTTTGGCAAACAACTACAAAGATATGAACCTCCAACATTAATGTTAAAAGACAAAAATGGCGAGTTAGCTCATAGTAATAAAAGAAATACAGAAATTTTAGCAGAGACATTCAACAAGTTGCTAAATTGCGAAGATCCACCAGAACTGCTTCAAATAAATACAGACACCACTATTAAAACACCATCAGAAAACAAATCCACCCACAATCCAAGAAGTCTACAAAGCGCTGTGAGAGCTCAAAAACTACAAAGCGAGTGGAGAAGATCAAACATTTGCAGAATTGTGGAAATATGCAGCAGAACCAGTAAAGATTTCATTACACCAATGCATAGTGAACATTTGGATCAAAGAAGAACTGCCAGACCATTGGACTACAGCTATAATACATCCATTACACAAGAAAGGAGAAAAATCAAATCCTGACAACTATCGAGGAACTTCCCTTTTGGATATTACATATAAAATCATGTCACGAATTCTATATAATCGATGTAAAGATCAATTAGAACTGGAAATAGGAGAATATCAAGGTGGATTTCGGCCATGGCGAAGCTGCCCTGAACAGATAATCACCTTAAAATTAGTAATGGACTACTACAAACATAGACAAAAACAGCAAGTCATAACCTTCGTAGACTTCAAAAAAGCTTATGATTGTATACATAGATCTTCATTGCTGGAAATACTAAGGAATTTCGGACTTCATCCCAAATTAATAAAAATTATAAAACTAACTCTAACAAACACCAAATCTAAAGTAAAATTCAGAGGAGAAATATCTGAACCGTTTACGATTAAAACAGGATTAAGACAAGGAGATGGTTTCAATTGTGCTTTGGAATATGTGATCACTTTTGTGATACTTTCAATGTTTAGCTTGACCCATTTGTCGGTCAAATTTTATTTATTGTTACTGAGATCCCCGAATGGTAATTATTTCTTTACAAATGTTAATTGCTTAAACCATATGCATAATCTTGTTATCAATCACTTATTCATAGATATTATAGTTCTCACCTCGAGTGTTACAGTCGCTCGCTACCTCAGGCGTCCTCACTCACGACATACCGGACATCTACTGGTTGATCCACTGTCCGCTGAGTAGTGTCGACTGACGTCACCCTGACTTTCGTTCGACCAATGGCAGGTCTTTGTCTGGTCGGGCGATCTCCAAACTTCGAGAGAGTTCCATGGTCCCTATTTGAGACGCCGCTTGCTGGCGTTCTTCATCACTTCGGATCAAGCGCCACTTCTGATCAATCATCACTTTGGATCACTTCAACCTGCTGGTCACCGCTACTGCATCTTATGACACCATCGCTGATATCTACGCTACCGAGCAGTTACGTCACAAGATCTGCACCATGACGTATTGCTCAAGATGGCAAGAATAATTGCCAGCCGCTGTACTCTTCACCTTCACCTTAAAGAGGATACTTGGAATCTTCTTTCGAAATATTGCTGGATCAGCTCTTGGAAACTATAAATGTCATTCCTGCGCAAGAAAAGAAGAGAGAGTTGACATTTTTTCGATGGTGCACATAACTCTAGGCCACGTACGCCTCCTTCCGAGAAAACCGTGAAGACTTTTAAATCAACGTGTGCTAGCTGGAACCTTTTAAGGAGCTGGCTCTTCAACCCTCTTCAAAGATAAGTTTACTTTTATGAAGAACTTATATCATACCAGTTATTACACTCTTAATCATTTTTTTATGGTTCTCTCTTTTTATAAACTGCATTTTTATATGTTAAGCTCAACTTTTCTTTAATCAAGCAAGCTTGTTTCATGGACCTTTCTATAATCTGGGTTTCTGTCATCAGGCCCTCACACTTTGCTACATTTATAATTGTTAATTTCTGTGATAAGCACTTAAGTGCAATTTGTTTGTTCATTATAAATGTATTATTAGGAATAAAAATTGTTAATGTATTGCTCCCTATATTGGTTTTCTAGTCACGTATTTCATGCCCAATACCCCGCACCGCTTCAGTCTAATTTTCTTGACCACAGTAGTTATTTTGTCCAGGCTTTCGCCTGATGCGTTTCGTTCTCCTGTATGGGGAAGTTTTAGGGCAAAACTTATACTTCTCCATTTTTCTGTTGCCTCACCCCCGGGAAACATATCTGTTGCACCCTGGATCCCTATACAAGTTTAATATTGTGGATTTTACATTAACAATTGTTGTTCATTGTGTTTCAACACTAATTCATATTGTACGTTTCAGCTTAAGGCGCATGTGCAGCAGAAGAGAGAAACGTAAGCTAAGTCGGTTTCTTCCGCATCAGAATAAACCTTACTACCTAGCAAGCTGTCATCTTCTGGCTTCCAGTACTCGAAGTCACAATATTGACGTGAGTAACAAACAACTTGTAATATGCCTAACCTTGATGAAAAACTTAGCAACGCCAGAGCCTCTTGTAAGGGCAAGCTCACACGGTTTCGTACTTTCTTAACGGAGCTCGAACCCCAAGAGCGTAATCTTGACATAATTTCGCAGAGGCTTAAGAATTAAGAACAAGCCTTTGAGAAATATGATGAGATACAATGCAGTATAGAAACTCAGCATCCGGACCAGCAAAGTGATAGGTTGGAAGTTGAAAAATTATACTATCAGGGATTTGCTGAAGCTAAACAGCTTATTAGGGCTTTAACTTTAAAGGAAAAACAAGAAGATCAAACTTCTGCAGCATCTTCTACATCTTCTTCACGCATTATATTACCCAAATTAGAAATACCCAAATTCACTGGTAAAGACATAGAATGGGAACCATTTTTTGAATTATTCAATTCTTTAGTACATGAGAATACTTCTATACCAGTAATACAAAAATTTCACTACTTGCGTCTGGCAGTTCAAGGCAACACACTTAACCTGATTCAAGCACTTTCTTTGACCAGTGATAATTATGAAGTTGCTCTGAATCTTCTTAAGGATAGATATGGGAACATTCGTTTATCTATTCAACGCCATATACAAAGCTTATTCGAGTTACCTAACGTGCAAGCAGATAACAGTTTTGTAACCGAATTTATTCAGTTACAGTAGCTCACCCTCGGGTTTTGCTTCGTGCATTTAGTTTGGGGTATTTTATTCATATCTTATTATATTGGGTTAATGTGGGGTTGCAGAGGTGATTTTTATTGTGCCTGTGTGTTTTTGTGTGGACGGATTCATTTTTGGATGGTCCGGACAACCTAGGATCACTGTTTATTAATTATCGGTTTTTGGATATTTGATATTATAAAATACGGGGTTTATTGAGATTTATTACGTTTTGGGAACAGGGATATAAAAGACTGTATTATTACCTGTAGTAGAAGCATTATTTCATTTTGGTTTGGGGTTAATGTGTTTATTTTAACTAGAAATGTTAAAAGTTTCAATTGCTGGCTGTACTATAGGTACACGAGTCACAATTTTCGAAGGCTGGATGTTGGGGCATATGAGAAAGTTAAACTGTAATTTGACTTATTTGTGTCAAGCCAGGAAATGCCTGGGCTAAGAATAGCCTTAACTCTGATGACCCGGCGTAGGAAAAGTACTCAGTGAAGTTAGTGTGCGCTCAGCAGAATTACGATCGTCAAATGTTCCGATGTTGCCACGAATATCCGCTTGGAGTGGGCGCGCGCCAATGAGTTCCGGCAGGCAAAAGGACAGGACTGTGTGGAAGGATATTGCTTCATGTGTGTTTAAAATGGCGTGTTTGATGCTGTTACGATGTCTTCTTGCGAATCAGGGTCGTGCTATGTCATAGTGCGGTAACCAACAGCAAAGGCAGTTATAAGCCTCCTCTGAGCTTCGGCTATTGTACCATGGGTTGTTGGTGCAAATCACGCCCGAAGGACGATTATAACACATGACTATACGTCTAGGCCTAACAAGCTATTTGTGGTCCACGTGTTGGAAAGTGGTGGCGAGCGACTTATCGTGGATCGAGCAAGAAGACCGTGGAACAACGCTATAATCGCCGACTGTTGGAATTTGTGTACACTTTCCGTACAAACTACACAAGTGTAAATTGATAGGAGGCTGAATGCCTGGGGTCAAACTGACCAGAAGTGTTGTTGCTCTAAGAGCGTAGAAGCAGTGAACAAAAGGTACTGTACAAAGTTTTATTGCAAGTGTATTTTGTGTTGTATATTTGTGTACATATGTGTTAGAACAGCCAATAGATTATTTCGTTAAATTCATGTGTGTTTATATTCCTGTCTTGTATGAACCTGGTACATCAGCAAACGCATGCCAAATGCCCTACTCCTGGGGGAAAGAGTTTTCATAGTCGGGGCAACAGCTTTATATTTATTTCTATTTTATTCAGGAAGACCCATATGGTCAACCTTGGCGCCCATTAAAAGTCGGGAAGTAACGTTAAAATCACTTGTGGCCTGTATTTAAAGGCAGTAAATTCTGTAGGTTTGTAATAAATGAGGGTAGTTAAAGTTAAATCAACTCCAGCGAGGAGGTTGAGAGCGTTTCAGTGGCGCACCCAACGTGAGGCCTTAGACATGCTGATGTGTACCAGGACACAGGAATTAAACTGTAGGCATATTTGCATAATTTCACGTATTTCAATTAGGGATGGCTACGTTAGAGCCAGGATGCAATTCTGCTTTGTTGGTGGACGGTGCTGGTGAGCGGCAGAATCAGGCAGGGGCTGATAGGCAATTTGCTGTAGGGATGGGGGAAAACAGTAGAGTCAGGGGAGATTTGCCAGGCAAGGGGGGAAATGAATTAAGTATGATGGACATGTTGGAGAAGCTCCTGTGTCGTAGTAACAGTTCCGTGGAGAGGATAACCAGTCAAATGTCCTCCCAGATGAAGGAAATATCAGCAAAGATAGATGAGGTCAAAGAGCAGGTGACTATCCTAGACAGCAGTGTTACTCGCCAGTTTAGTGAAGTCAGAGTAGAAATCACTAATCTGGAAATTAAGCTAGGTGGTCAGATTGCTGTTCAGGAAGAGAGCGTAGACTCGGAAGTAGATGAGTTGGATGCTCAACAAGTGATGTTGGCAGGGGAGATTTCTAGCCAGACACTGGAGACTAGCCAGAAATTTCCCAGGGTAGATAGGAAGTTGGAAGAGCAGAAAGTGGAAATTGTAGGCATCGTGGAAGAGAACGTTGTGGATAGTGATGCCAGTGCTGGGAGAGTGGAGAAGGATGAGAGCGCTGAAGTTAGTGGGGAGAGTGCTGGGAGAGTGGAGATGCTTGAGAGTGCTGAATTTAGTGAGGAGAGCGGTGAGGTAGTGGAGATAGCTGAGCGAGTCGAGATTAGGTTGCTAGGGAATGGTATGAAGAAGGTAGATGAGAATATTAGCCAGGTTAGCGAGATAGTGGCTAGTATGGAGGAAGATACTGTAGGTAGAATCCTACGTGGTCAACATTTGGAACTAGGAGGGAGTGGCGATTTTGTTAGAAAGTTAGTATGCAATTTCTCTGATGACATTAGGACTGCAGTGTGTGTGCAGGAGATAGTCGCTATTACAGGCATAGAGAGGTCACTTGGAAGGTTAGGTACCTTGAGAAAGACAGGTAGGAAACGTCAGAGAAATGGGGGTAATCGAAGGGAAGGAAATTATAATCAGAGGAGAGAGAAGAACTGGGATCCAGGAAGAGGAGATAGGTACATGTGGTATGAAGATCATGGGAGAGGAAGAAATAACAATGTGTGTCAGGGGTACGGGAAAAACAATCAACCGGGGAACAGACCATGTGAGGTAGAGCAGGCGAATAGGGGGCGCGGCATGGAAAGGCAGGTTGAGAGAAACAATAGGCCAGGAAGTTTAAACTTCGCCAGGACTCACTATATGGAGCAGGGGGAGAGTCCTTGCATAGTATTCCTGCTCACGCTCTGGAAGAAAAACATAATGTAGAGTATAATGTCAATGTAGGATCTGATAGGTTAGGAGACCAGAGCTGTAAATTAGGTTACAGTAAGGCGCTAGTGAAGTTTGGGTGGAGTGAGCAACAGAATTGCGTTAGGTTAGATTATCAGGTTGGTGGTAGAGATTTTGTTAGTGTCGTTGGATGCATTCAGGTGATTAAAGAGGTTTCTGTGGAGAAAGAATTAGGTGTCGGCATGGTATCAAGTTGTATTTTGGTCATGAGAGATGATCGTGTGATGAGTGATGTTGATCACTGTTGTTTCTGGATCATGGGAGATGATCGTGTGATGAGTGATGTGGATCACTGTTGTTTCTGGGTCATGGGAGATGATCGTGAGTTGAGTGATGATGATCACTGTGTGGAGGTAGTTGTTAAAGATACCATGTTGGACAAGGGTCAGAAGTCAGAGGTGATTGACGTTCTGAGGGAACACAGGGTGGTGTTCTCGGAGAAACCTGGATGTACTCACGGCTACGGGCAGAGTTTTGACATCGCAGATAGGTCTGGCTTGAGCGGTCCTAGGTACCCTATAGCTCATTCTTACATGGAAGGTGTTGTTGAGGTGATTGGTCAGATGCTTTTTGAGGTTATATTTGAGATTAGTAACAGTCTGTCTGTTAGTCTTCTTGTGGTGGTGACCATGTGGTATGGTACCATTAGGTTATGTTTGGAGGGCGTGGCAGTCAGTAGTTTGCAGGAAGGATTTCTTTTTGTGTGTGTCGCAGGATTTTGGGATTTTCAACCGGGGAAGCTGTACCCTAAGAGATTAAATAAATTTAGGATTATTGTAATTGTAGGTAAGATGGTTTTGAAACAGCAGGGAAGGGAGGGGGTAAAGATTAAGATAGGTGATCTGGTGTTGTTGCGAGCTGAGCGTCTGCTGTCGATAGAACAGAGTTGCATTCTTGAGGTTTTTCATTCGGGTCCAGTTGCTATAGACCGCAGAGTAGGTGCATGTGCCTACAGCTTGATTTCCAACGATGACAAGGTCCTAGGTACATATAACGTTGCTTACCTCAAGCTATATGTCACCTAGAGATCTTGCTCACGATGACAAGACAGTAGTACTAGTGTATTTGTGTGAGGGACAAGGATAAATCTATAGCCTTGTAGTTTAGAGATTGATCCTTGTGGGGGCGTCTGTAACCGAATTTATTCAGTTACAGTAGCTCACCCTCGGGTTTTGCTTCGTGCATTTAGTTTGGGGTATTTTATTCATATCTTATTATATTGGGTTAATGTGGGGTTGCAGAGGTGATTTTTATTGTGCCTGTGTGTTTTTGTGTGGACGGATTCATTTTTGGATGGTCCGGACAACCTAGGATCACTGTTTATTAATTATCGGTTTTTGGATATTTGATATTATAAAATACGGGGTTTATTGAGATTTATTACGTTTTGGGAACAGGGATATAAAAGACTGTATTATTACCTGTAGTAGAAGCATTATTTCATTTTGGTTTGGGGTTAATGTGTTTATTTTAACTAGAAATGTTAAAAGTTTCAATTGCTGGCTGTACTATAGGTACACGAGTCACAATTTTCGAAGGCTGGATGTTGGGGCATATGAGAAAGTTAAACTGTAATTTGACTTATTTGTGTCAAGCCAGGAAATGCCTGGGCTAAGAATAGCCTTAACTCTGATGACCCGGCGTAGGAAAAGTACTCAGTGAAGTTAGTGTGCGCTCAGCAGAATTACGATCGTCAAATGTTCCGATGTTGCCACGAATATCCGCTTGGAGTGGGCGCGCGCCAATGAGTTCCGGCAGGCAAAAGGACAGGACTGTGTGGAAGGATATTGCTTCATGTGTGTTTAAAATGGCGTGTTTGATGCTGTTACGATGTCTTCTTGCGAATCAGGGTCGTGCTATGTCATAGTGCGGTAACCAACAGCAAAGGCAGTTATAAGCCTCCTCTGAGCTTCGGCTATTGTACCATGGGTTGTTGGTGCAAATCACGCCCGAAGGACGATTATAACACATGACTATACGTCTAGGCCTAACAAGCTATTTGTGGTCCACGTGTTGGAAAGTGGTGGCGAGCGACTTATCGTGGATCGAGCAAGAAGACCGTGGAACAACGCTATAATCGCCGACTGTTGGAATTTGTGTACACTTTCCGTACAAACTACACAAGTGTAAATTGATAGGAGGCTGAATGCCTGGGGTCAAACTGACCAGAAGTGTTGTTGCTCTAAGAGCGTAGAAGCAGTGAACAAAAGGTACTGTACAAAGTTTTATTGCAAGTGTATTTTGTGTTGTATATTTGTGTACATATGTGTTAGAACAGCCAATAGATTATTTCGTTAAATTCATGTGTGTTTATATTCCTGTCTTGTATGAACCTGGTACATCAGCAAACGCATGCCAAATGCCCTACTCCTGGGGGAAAGAGTTTTCATAGTCGGGGCAACAGCTTTATATTTATTTCTATTTTATTCAGGAAGACCCATATGGTCAACCTTGGCGCCCATTAAAAGTCGGGAAGTAACGTTAAAATCACTTGTGGCCTGTATTTAAAGGCAGTAAATTCTGTAGGTTTGTAATAAATGAGGGTAGTTAAAGTTAAATCAACTCCAGCGAGGAGGTTGAGAGTGTTTCAGTTTATCACTTCGTAAGTTGATTGACACTGCAGAGCTACACGTCAGAGCATTGTCCAATTTAAACCAACCTGTAAATCACTGGGATTTATTTCTAGTTCACCTCATTTCTGCAAGATTGGATGCAAATACATTAAAAGCGTGGGAAACAGAACTTTCCCAGAATTTGCAATGCACTTATGAGGCGATTATTAACTTTTTGAAGGCCAGAAGCCAAGTCTTTTCCGCCATAGCTAATCAAAAAACTAGTAGTTCAGATTCAAAAGCCTTCTCAAAACATAAGGTTAGCAGTTCTAATCAAAGAATTTTAAGATCACAGGCTCTTCCTGTTGATGCTCGGTCACCGAACCAAATGCAAACGTGCGGTCTGTGTCATCAATCGCATACTTTATACAATTGTGATGAATTTAAATCTTTATCAGTAGATGAAAGACGAAAGTTCATTACGAACAAAAAACATTGTTTCAACTGTTTGTCAGGAACGCAATTGTTTAACAATTGCCGTTCACAACGTTTATGCTTTCATTGTAAGGCTAGACACCATTCCCTTTTGCACAGGCATGAAAGACCACGGTTATCAGGACCAAGCAGTTCCAATACCAAGTCTAATTCGGAGACTTCCCAAAATAGTGCGCAGTCGTATGCTCAAAGTTCTACCTTGCTTGGCAAAGTCCAGGTTTTATTATCTACCGTGCAGGTTCTATTGAAAAATTCTCACGGAAAATGGGTATCTGTCAGGGGATTATTGGACAATGCCGCTACCAACAATTTTATTAATGAATCGTTGGTACAAAAGTTAGGCCTTCCAAAACATCCTACCTCAATAGAGGTTACAGGAATAAACTGCTCTAAATCGCAATCCTTAAGCTTTGCTAAAGTGGATCTGAAGGACTCTAATAATCTTGGTACGCAGTTGCAATTAGATTGTTTGATTATCAAGTCTATAGGCAACAATATTCCTGGCACTTCTTATCCTATTCAAAGTTGGAATATCCCGAATTTTGTCCAGCTAGCTGACCCTCATTTCAACAGAGCTTCACCCGTAGAGCTTCTTTTCAGCTCAAGCGTATTTTGGCAATGTCTTCATTCCAATAAAGTAAAAATTGCTCCTAATGTTTTCTTTCGCGAAACTGATTTTGGTTGGATTGCTACTGGCCAAATATACCGTAATCCTATTCAAACTGTATCGAATTGTTATTTTGTTGGTACCGATTTGAGCCAAGAGCTAACCAAGTTCTGGGATCTTGAGAATGTTCAGGCTACTTCTTCTTCTTCTTCTTCTAACGAAATTTGTGAAAAGTTATACAAGGAAACCACTGTCCGTACTGCTGAAGGCAGATTTATAGTAACTCTTCCACGTATTCCCAATCCTCCCGCCATTACGGGCTCGCATTCCAGAGCACTTAAGGCACTATTTGCTATTGAAAATCGGTTCAACCAAGATGCTTCTGTCAAAACTCAGTATGCTTCCTTTATGGAGGAATACGAATCATCCAATCACATGGAGGTAATTTCTAAATCAGAAGAAATTGACCATCCTTTAAATGAAATAGTTTATTTAAATCATCACCCGGTATGGAAAAATTCCATAACACAAGACAATATAAGAGTAGTTTTCAATGGCTCATCACCAGATTCCAATGGAATCTCTTTAAATGATACCTTGCAATGTGGTCCCGCGATTCAAACAGATCTCACCTCTGTTTTGTTTAATTTTCGAAGGTTTCCTATTGCTGTAATCTCAGATATTAAGCAGATGTACCGGCAGATTCTCGTAAATTCTGAGCAGCAAGATCTGCAAAGAATATTGTGGCGCGATGAGAGTTCCAAACCCATAAAGATATTTAGATTGAAGACTGTGACATATGGCCTGAAGCCTTCAGCCTTTCTTGCGATTCGGTCTCTCCACATGTTAGCCGAGCAAGATGGTCATCTGTATCATCCTTTGGCCTCTGAGTCATTAAAAACGGCATTTTATGTCGACGATTTCTTGTGCTCTTTCCCTAATATTTCTGAAGCACTCCTTGTGTGCGAAGATTTGAAGTCCCTGCTCCTAGGAGGTGGTTTTCCGCTCCATAAATGGACTTCAAATTCTACTGAATTTATATCAAAATTTTCATCAGAGGTCCCAGTTGATGAATTTGATGCCATTCCTACTGATGAAGCAGCCGTAAAAGCATTGGGTATTTTTTGGTGTCCTTCTTCTGATACCTTCTCTTATCAGGTACATCTGTCAGAATCTCCCCCTGTAACTAAGAGACAAGTTCTGTCAGAAATCGCAAAGATCTTTGATCCTTTGCAATATATTTCTCCTATAGTTATTGTTGCAAAAATGTTCTTGCAAAAGCTTTGGTCATTAAAATCAGACTGGGATGAAAATCTCCCCCTTCCTCTTGTAGAAGAATGGTTAGAGTATCGCAGCAGTTTGCTGGATCTCTCCAAGGTTTCTATACCCCGCCCTTTAATTTCTAATCCCTTATACCAGCAGTATGACCTGCATGTATTTTCTGATAGTTCAGAACGGGCTTATGGCTGTTGCGCATACATAGTAGGACGTTCCTCAGCCACTTTCCCTGGATTTTCTAATTTAGTGTGCGCTAAATCTAAGGTTGCTCCACTTAAAACAGTATCATTGCCGAGATTAGAATTATGCTCTGCTTTAATGGCAACAGAATTAGCTACTAAACTAAATGTCAGTTTAAAGTTAAAATTTTCCCGCACATTTTTTTTGGAGCGATTCTTCTATTGTATTAGCTTGGATTTCCAAGCCTTCTTCTCATTGGAATACCTTTGTGGCAAATCGCGTTTCTAAGATTCATGAAGTCTCTCATTCTGAACAATGGAGACATGTTCCTAGCCGTGAAAACCCCGCGGATATAATTTCACGTGGTTGCACGCCTAAAAAATTGATTTCTTCAGACCTGTACTGGAATGGTCCCCCTTGGCTAAGTCAGGAATCATCTTGCTGGCCTCGCTTAGCTAATCAATTTGCAGAAGAAATACCTGATGCCCGTAATGACCCTGTCACGTCGCATCTTACTTTTACTTCTACTAGCCTTTTTCATAGATACTCTTCATTTGATAAATTGATTCGTGTAGTGTCTTATATCTTCCGATGGAAATATTTAGTAATTGATCAACCATTGAAGCCTCAACCCTTTCTTTCCAGAGTCGAGTTACAATTTGCTACTTGCAAGATTTTGTTACTTGTTCAGCAGGAAGTATTTGCTCCTGAAAAGCAAGCTCTTATAAGTGGTAAAGATTTACCCAAGTCTAGCAGGCTTTCACCACTCACTCCTTTTCTAGACCAGGACGGCATAATACGTGTGGGTGGAAGATTAGCTATGTCTAGTTGTGAGGATGGGAAAAAGCATCCCATCATCCTTCCTTCAAAGCATCCTATCACTACCCTTATAATAAAAAAGTTTCATTATAAACACCTTCATGCTGGCACTCGCACCTTGCTCTGTCTAAGTCGTGAACTCTACTGGATCATCAATGGCGTTCATGAGGTTTCTTCTGTTGTCAAAAAGTGTATACCTTGCTTTAAGGTTAAACCAAGGCTCGCCACGCAGATTATGGGTAATTTACCTCCATTTCGTTTAGAACCTAGTAAGCCCTTCGCTCTTACTGGGATCGATTACGCAGGTCCTTACGTATATCAGACCAATCCCTCTCCATCTAAGCGCAAAATCTTAGGTAAACTCTACATCTCGTTATTTGTATGTATGGTGATGGGAGCTATCCACCTTGAGTTGGTTACGAACGCTTCTGTATCCTACTTTTTGGCCGCCTTTTCTAGATTTGCTGCTAGAAGGGGTGTTCCATCTGAAGTTTTTTCAGATAATGCAAAAATTTTTGTAAGTGCTTCGGATCTCTGGAAAAAAGTGTTAAGTTCCCCTTCTGCTAAAGAAAAAATTTCCAACTTTTCCTATTCTAAAGGTTTCAAATGGCATTTCACCCCGCCTTATGCTCCCCATCATGGGGGCCGTTGGGAATCCTGCATCAAACTTACTAAAAGACAGCTTAAGAAAACTCTTGGTCCTACCATACTTTCTTATGAGGAATTCAACTCTTTGATTATTCAAATTGAAGGTATTGTAAATTCCAGACCTCTGACCCCTCTTTCAAACGATCCTAAGGATCTTTTACCTTTAACACCCAGTCACTTCCTGATTGGCTGTTCGCTTGCTGCTACTCCGCCTTTGCTGGTTCGACGCTGTGATCCTAACTTACCTATCTTTTGGAGAAAAGTAGAATCTTTGCGATGTTCTTTTTGGCGCCGATGGAAGTTAGAATATCTCAGCTTGCTAAATAGGCGTGAGAAATGGCGGCTTCCTCAACCAGATGTACGAGTGGGGGACATGGTTCTTCTTCGGGACCCATCTCCGCCTCTCGTGTGGAACCTAGGTAGAGTTATTCACTGCCACTTTGGCCGTGATAAACGCGTCAGAGTTGTTGATGTTTTAACTAGTAAAGGTCGTTGTACTAGACCCATCTCTGCTATTTCTGTTTTGCCTTTCGAGTCTTAGTTTCTCCTCGTCTGTTATCCATGTTTTGCTTTGACTGATTCTTTTGATTGTTTTCATTCGGAGTTCTCGGAGCATGATCACTTTTGTGATACTTTCAATGTTTAGCTTGGCCCATTTGTCGGTCAAATTTTATTTATTGTTACTGAGATCCCCGAATGGTAATTATTTCTTTACAAATGTTAATTGCTTAAACCATATGCATAATCTTGTTATCAATCACTTATTCATAGATATTATAGTTCTCACCTCGAGTGTTACAGTCGCTCGCTACCTCAGGCGTCCTCACTCACGACATACCGAACATCTACTGGTTGATCCACTGTCCGCTGAGTAGTGTCGACTGACGTCACCCTGACTTTCGTTCGACCAATGGCAGGTCTTTGTCTGGTCGGGCGATCTCCAAACTTTGAGAGAGTTCCATGGTCCCTATTTGAGACGCCGCTTGCTGGCGTTCTTCATCACTTCAGATCAACCGCCACTTCTGATCCACCACTTCTGATCAATCATCACTTTGGATCACTTCAACCTGCTGGTCACCGCTACTGCATCTTATGACACCATCGCTGATATCTACGCTACCGAGCAGTTACGTCACAAGATCTGCACCATGACGTATTGCTCAAGATGGCAAGAATAATTGCCAGCCGCTGTACTCTTCACCTTCACCTTAAAGAGGATACTTGGAATCTTCTTTCGAAATATTGCTGGATCAGCTCTTGGAAACTATAAATGTCATTCCTGCGCAAGAAAAGAAGAGAGAGTTGACATTTTTTCGATGGTGCACATAACTCTAGGCCACGTACGCCTCCTTCCGAGAAAACCGTGAAGACTTTTAAATCAACGTGTGCTAGCTGGAACCTTTTAAGGAGCTGGCTCTTCAACCCTCTTCAAAGATAAGTTTACTTTTATGAAGAACTTATATCATACCAGTTATTACACTCTTAATCATTTTTTTATGGTTCTCTCTTTTTATAAACTGCATTTTTATATGTTAAGCTCAACTTTTCTTTAATCAAGCAAGCTTGTTTCATGGACCTTTCTATAATCTGGGTTTCTGTCATCAGGCCCTCACACTTTGCTACATTTATAATTGTTAATTTCTGTGATAAGCACTTAAGTGCAATTTGTTTGTTCATTATAAATTTATTATTAGGAATAAAAATTGTTAATGTATTGCTCCCTATATTGGTTTTCTAGTCACGTATTTCATGCCCAATACCCCGCACCGCTTCAGTCTAATTTTCTTGACCACAGTAGTTATTTTGTCCAGGCTTTCGCCTGATGCGTTTCGTTCTCCCGTATGGGGAAGTTTTAGGGCAAAACTTATACTTCTCCAATATGTAATGAGGGAATGGTACAGGGAAAATCCTAGGAACATAAGAATTGGAACCAAGAAAGATCAAATAGACTTAAATTGCTTGGGATTCGCAGATGACTTAGCGTTACTGGCTAATAATATTCAAGAAGCCAGAAATCAAATAATAAGCCTACAAAATATAGCACAAAAAATTGGACTTCAGATATCATTTGAAAAGACAGAGATAATGGTAGCAAATCCACTTGTAATCAATCACATAACAGTAAATTACAAGAAAGTTAAAATAGTGAAGCAATTTAAATACTTAGGAGAAATCATAACTTACAACTTGGATGAGAAACCTGCATGGCTAGAAAGAACTAATAAAATGATAAAAGCCCAAAAATTAACATGGTCTACATATAAAAGAAAAAGTCTATCAATCGCAACAAAATTAAAACATTACAAGACAGTGGTTCAACCAGAGGTGACCTATGGAAGTGAAACTCTTTTTAAAGTTACTCAGAAAAAAAGAATCGACAAAATTTTAAAAGTAGAAAGAAGAATAGCTAGAACATGCATAAATAAAAAATATCAGAAAGATGGACAGTGGCGGATAGTACCAAATGAAGTGGTATACAGAGAACTGGAGCCCATCACTGATACTATTCGGAAGAAACTGCTTTCTTTCTTTGGTCACATCATGAGGACACCAGAAACCAGGTTACCTAGAAAAATTGTAGAGAAACTTTGGAATATGAAACAACAAGTAGGATGGATTAAGGAAATTAGAGAAGATATGAAAGAATTGGAAATAACCTTGGATGACTTGCAAAACAAAACAAAATTAAACAGAGATATAAAAATAAGATTTCAGGCTAAAATAGACAATCGTAATACAGTAAAAAGGGTATTTACAGATGAACGCCTGAGAAGATCAGAGTGAATGAAGAGCTACTGGGCGACTCGGAAAGGAAACTTACTGAAGAAGAGGACCAAGAAATGATTGAAGTGGTCCGTTGAGGCCGTAAAAGCAGAATAATAATAATACTAATACACAGCCTCACATGGACTGAATGCTAGGTTCAGGTTAACTTTTTGTGTGACAACTTGTACTGTAGTATCTATAGGCTATCTGCATCATATCGCAACTGTGAGAATACACAAATTTCGTTGGCAGCATGGATATTCCTACAATTAGACCCTACTTCTGGGACAGGCATTTAAATTCGGAGTGCCTTGTGTTCAGGGAGAAGGTTGTGTGTATACTGCGAGCGTAAAGCCGTGTATTGTCTCACTTGAATATCTGCGGCAACAGCGCTCGGCAGGACGAGC
This sequence comes from Meconema thalassinum, assembly GCA_946902985.2. Lineage (NCBI taxonomy): Eukaryota > Metazoa > Arthropoda > Insecta > Orthoptera > Tettigoniidae > Meconema > Meconema thalassinum. The sequence continues at coordinate 1,753,273 of OX336392.1, read as the reverse complement.
CCATGTTCACAGTTGTTTTGTGTTTGGTATAGTAGTGTATGTTTGTGTACATAGTAGAATTAGGAATAAATTTAGTCTTTGATAACGCACACCTGTGATGAATCCTTGCTGACGGTATACATAAGAACGAACTATCAGTGGTGTGATGTAATCTGTTTCCCCGGAGATATTGGTAGAATACGCGCAAGAAGAGCTTGTCACAGAATACTGCGCAGATCGGCAATGTTCGGGTGGGGTCGGTAGAGGCAAAACACGCCCCTCCCACTTCGCTTCAGTAGCTCTGTCAAACTGTGACTGGGGTTCAAGTGAGATCTCAGCGCGTGTATGTAATGCCTTACACAGCAGGTATTACCTGAACCATCTCTCTCATTCCTTACTCTGTCCATTCTTGTTACTCCTCTGGAACTTCATCTCCACTGCTCGTATTTTACTCTTGTCCCTTTCCTTCATCACCCATGTTTCTGAACCATACGTCAAAATTGGCCCAAAGTAGGTCTTTTAGATTATTCCTTCACATTTTTGTGGTACATCCTTATTCCATATCATCCCCCTAACACTCTGCGCACCTTCCTCTTTCATTTATTTCCATCCTATTGCCTCCCTTTTGTTCAATTATGCTTCCCAAGTACTTGAAGCATTCTACTTTCTGCAACTGCTGTCCTCCAAGTGTTATGCCCATATCCAGTCTGTTCTTCCTCCTCGTTGTGATGACCACTTCACTCTTTGGTGCTGAGAACTTCATCCCATATGATAACACTACCTTCTCCCACTCATCCAATTGCTCTTGTACTTCTTCCTCATCCTCTCCCCATACCAGAAGGTCATCAGCAAACAACATTGCCTTCATTTTCCTTTCCCCAATGCTATTTACCACTTTTCGTATAATTTCATCCATCACCACTATAAATATCAGGAGTGAGAGGGCACTTCCTTGTTTCAGATCACTCTCCAGTTGAAACCATTCCGTTCTCTCCCTTCCCACCTTTACACAGCTTTTGCTTCCCTCGTACATTGCTTTCACTCTTGCCACTGTCTCCTTGTTCACTGCTTTTGCTCTCATTGCTTCCCATACCTTGTTTCTATTAATACTATCATATGCTTTCTCAATATCCAAGAAAGTCATCACCAGATCTTTCCCATATTCATAATGGTGTTCTTCTAGCTGTCTTCAGCAAAGATGAGGTCAACTGTTGACCTTCCTGGCCAGAATCCATACTGTTCTTCCCTCAGCCCATCTTCCGAACTTTTAAGTAGGTTACAGAGCCTGCTTCTAGTTATTTAGTTTGTTTTGTTTTATCTGGTTGCCAGCCATGGCCACTTATTGAGAATCTTGGGTGTTCAGTGCCATACAGATTCTCAGTGGTAGGTGGCTTTGGCTTGGGCTAATGTCAAGGTTTGCTTTGCCTTGAAGAGACAACCATGGTCATGATATCGATTTGAGGCTGCCAGGCAGAATGGAGGTTGGATTTTATGAAAATGCTTGGAGAAATGTGATGTTTTTTGAAGGTCTGGAAATTGGTTTAGATGAAGAGAGATTATGTGATGTTTTTAATAAGGTCTGGCAGTTAGTTTTGGTATGTCATAGAGAATGGAAGCTGGCTGTTATGTATATGGAGATGCAGGTTATGGAAACCTGCTTATATGTCTGACAAACAGGTATTGTTAGTTTTGATTGCCAGAGATCAACCCCTTGGGGAAAAATTATTAATAAATTGTGTGTTTTTGTGAAGTCGGTATTGTTCTTTGTGTGATGTCGTTTTAGCAAGTACGAGGGTAATTCCAAGAGTAAGGTCCGATTCGTCATAAATATTTGAAAGCGGCGCCAAGGGCAAAACAAGCATGCGCGCCGACTCCTGGCATGCCTTGCGCGGCAAAAGCCTCCAGTAGAGTTGTTACTGTTGCTGCGTGCTGTTGATAGTGTCAGTTCACAATGTTTAAGACAATTAATCAGCCAACCGATTGTGAAGTAAAGGCTGTGATATGGTTTCTGTCTGCAAGAAACATTTCTGCAGCAGGAATTCATCGGCAGATTACTCAAGTGTACGGTCCGAACATAATGAGTGACAGTAAAGTGCGAGCCTTTAATGAAGGACGGGAAATGTGCACGATGAACCCCGCTCTGGCAGACTATCAGACGAGTTGGTTCATGCGGTTGACGACAAAATTCGTAAAGATCGACGATTCACTATTTCAGGGACAACGATCAATAAAGCCGCCTACTACGCTACCGTGAATAAACTTCGACGTGCAATCCAGAATCAGCGACGTGGTCTTTTGTCGTCTGGAGTGGTGTTGTTGCATGACAATGCCAGACCCCATACTGCGAATGACATACAAACTCTAATCAAGAAATTTGGATGGGAACAGATGGACCACCCACCGTACAGTCCGGACTTGGAGCCAAGTGATTTCCACCTGTTCCGCTACCTAAAGGAGTTTCTTGGCGGCAAGCGGTTCGATACAGATGATGAAGTGAAAGAAGCTGTTAAGGACTGGTTAGCTTCGCAGGCTGCCGAGTTCTACGACTTAGGCATTCAAAAGCTTGTGGAACGATGTGACAAATGTGTAAATAAGTATGGAAAATATTGTTACGGCTGTGAGTTTGTGTCATCGCTCGCCGCTTGAGTCACAACTGCCCCAGGGGCTGGGCTGTGGCTTGCCTCCTGTATTGCGCGCGCCTTATGCAACAGGGCTACTACAGACAAAGGGATAGTCCAGAAGATTCGTGACTGGACCAGCGGTGGAAACCTCGAGAAGCCGTGGACTCTGGATGGATCTAGAACCATTTATTGAGTCACCGGCCTGCTATATAAGAGTGACCCGTGAAGCAGTTGTTGTTGTGTTTTACGAGCTAGTGTGAGCGTGTATTCTGAGCGACAGAAGTGTGGTGACTTGCGAAACCCCTAGTGTAGCGGCGAAGTGAGGAACATACAGGGGACTGCCGTGTTCTGAGTAAGTGTGCTTTCACTGAGTGTCAGATATTGTGGTGTCGAAATCCTGTGACATTGTTTTCTCCCAGCTTGTGAACAGCGTACTTCAAGTGCTCGTAAGTAACTGTATTTGTTTTACCTGAGGAAGAGGGGCAGGTAGCTTCTGCCAAGGCCACCGGACTCATTAGGACGGATTAACTTCTGTGGTCTGTTGCAAGTGAAAGGGGCCAAGAGCGCATAAGGAAGAGATTTGAGGAAACTGGAGAAGGCTCCTAATTGCTTGTGTGTGCTGATTAGTGTAATTTTCTGGCCACAATAAAGTTAATTATTTCTTTAAGCAGTAAATGGTGTTGTGCTTCCTTCCCACCGTAATCCAGTTAACAAAAGTGCCACTAGGGGGTGGCACGTAACAACTGGTGTCAGAAGCCGGATTACGAACTCAAGCACAACACATGACGGTCCTGGTTTCAAAACCCGAGCAGGTCAATTTTTTTTTTTAAAAATCCTGTGAGTGCATGCCCTTTACAAGGCAAACAACTAAAATGGAGGCGCAATTGGCAGCATTGCTAGAAAAGTTAAATGGCATAGAAGACGGCCAGAAGAATTTAACCAAGAAGCTAACTTGCAAATTAGAAGACGGCCAGAAGAAGATGAAAGACGGCCAGAAGAAGTTAGCCGAGGACCTAACTGCTAACTTAGAAGATGGCCAGAAGAATTTAACCAAGAAGATAGAGGACGGCCAGAAGAAGATGGAAGACGGGCAGAATGAGCTAGCACAGGACTTGAAGAAATTAGAACTGGGTCTGCGTGAGGAAGTCACGGCAGTGGAAAAGAAGTTCGACGCCTTAAAAGAAGAAGTTGCTGAACTACGCCGACGCCCGCTGACGGGGGTGGAAGAGAGATTTAACGCTCTACAGAAGGAATTTGCTGAGCTGCGCCGACACCCGCCGACAGGGATGGAAGATAGATTCAAAGCCCTACAAGAGGAAGTCGCCGAGCTGCGCCGACGCCCGCCGACCGGGGTGGATGAGAGAGTCAAAGCCTTACAAGAGGAAGTTGCCGAACTGCGCCAACGCCCACTCACGGGGCTCGAAGAGAAAGTCAACGCTCTTCAAGAGGAAGTTGCCGAGCTGCGCCGACGCCCGCCCACAGGTACACCGGGGACACCAGGAACGGGACAGAGCAGAGTGACGCCCCCAACCTTCGACGGGAAGGTCCCGTGGAGCACCTATTTAAGTCAGTTCGAGGCAGCCTGTTCCATAAACAACTGGAACAGCACGGAAAAGGCTACAGCTCTCATTGTAGCGCTGAGAGGGGACGCCCTTAACGTCCTTCAGGCCATCCCGACTGGATCCCAGGACTACGCTTCACTGATCGCCCATATGGAGTCCCGATATGGGGATAGCCATCTTCAGCAGGCCTACCAGATGCAGCTCCGGACCCGGGTACAAAAGAACGCGGAAACCCTGCAGGAGTTCGAGATGGACATCGCACGCCTCGTAAGGCTAGCCTACCCAACAGCGCCGGCCGACTTTCTGGAGCAGATTGCGACGCAAACCTTCACCGACGGACTACGGGACTCGGACACTCAACAGGCGCTGCGACTCGCGCGCAATAAGACCCTGACAGATGCGCTGAGCCACGCACTTGAGTTTGAGACGGCGAAACAGGCATCTAGAATGCACGCGCGAGTGCGTCAAGTGGACGTCGACGAACCAGTAAAAACCAGCGAGACCAAGCCCCTGGCCGACGAATTAATGTAGGCGCTAAGCCGTTTCTTCGATAGTCGCGGTACCACCAGCAAAAACGTAGCCGAAGGACATCCGGAGAGGCGGCCCGGAAGAGGACTACCGACCTGCTGGACCTGCCGTAAGAGAGGCCACCTGAGCAAGGACTGCGGTGATCGCCGCCGCCAAGGGTTTCCGTCGGGACAGTCAGTCGTAGGGAAACCGCGCGGCCCAGGAAAGCAAGTATCAGCCAGCCTAGGGGGGCAAAGGTTGGCTTGTGACAGTCGTCAAGCCCCGGCAGTCCAAGTTCGTGTGACGCAGTTACGGAGGGATAATAGCAGCCTGATGGTCGACGGAGTCGTCAACGGAGAGAGCTGGCCCATGCTAATCGACACGGGAGCATCGAGGACCATCGTCAGTCCCACCGTGATCCCGAAGTGGAGAGTGCAACCCACACAAAGGAACCTCCAGCTAATAACGGCGACCCAGAGAAGACCGCAGCTGTGAGGGAGTGGCCAGTTCCGAAGGACAAGTCGCAACTACGAAGCTTCCTGGGACTCTGCACTTATTATCGTCGCTTCGTGAGAGGATTCGCCGACATCGCCAAACCTTTACATCGACTGACTGAGAAGGACCAACTCTTCACGTGGACAGCAGAATGCCACAGCACCTTCGAACAACTCAAGCAGGCTCTGTGCACCGCGCCTATTCTGGCCTACCCCAGACCTGGAACAAGGTTCATCGTCGATACCGATGCCAGCGACTTCGGCATAGGGGGGATCCTGTCGCAAGTAGTGGACGGCGAGGAGAGAGTAGTGGCCTACTTCAGCAAGGCCCTGTCAAAGCCAGAAAGGAACTACTGCGTCACCAGGAAGGAGCTGCTCGCCATCGTGAAGACCATTGAACACTTCCACAAGTACCTGTACGGGCAAGAATTTCTCATCAGGACCGACCATGCATCCCTGCGGTGGCTCCTGAACTTCAAGCAGCCCGAGGGTCAACTCGCGCGGTGGTTAGAGAGACTTCAACAGTACAACTTTGAGATTCAGCACAGGAAAGGCCAACTGCATTCTAACGCCGACGCCCTGTCACGAAGACCGTGCCCCGAAGACTGCACCTTCTGTGCCCGAAGGGAGGAGAACACCGGGATACTGTGCCGACGGACTACTGTGGAACTTCAAGGGAACTGGAGCCGCGAATCTTTCACGCGGGCACAAGCAGAGGATGATGACCTGGGACTGATAGCCGAATGGAAGAGGGCCTGTGTCCCCAGACCCGGGTGGAACATTGTGAGTGACTGCAGCCCAAAGTTTAAGTCCTACTGGGCACAGTGGGACTCGCTGATTGTAAGGGATGGCCTCATCTGCCGTACCTGGGAGAGCACCGACGGGAAGACATCTCGGGAACAAGTCGTCGTTCCAAAGGCTATGACGGAGGAAGTCCTGAAGGAAGTTCATGGAGGATCATCTGGTGGACACCTAGGGATAAAGAAGACCATGGAGAAGCTGAGAGAGCGGTTCTACTGGATCGGATGCCGAACAGACGTGGAGAACCACTGCGCGAGGTGCCACGATTGCGCAGCCAGCAAGGGCCCAGGACGAAGACGACGGGGTCCACTGAAGACCTACAACGTGGGCGGCCCCATGGAGAGAGTGGCCATCGATGTTGCTGGGCCATTCCCGTTAAGCGAGGCAGGGAACCGCTACATATTAGTCGTCAGCGACTACTTTACCAAATGGCCGGAGGCGTATGCGCTCCCTAACCAAGAAGCCGCGACGATTGCAGAGACCCTGGTGAAGGAATTCGTCAGCCGGTACGGAGTACCCCTGGAGCTGCACTCCGACCAAGGGAGGAACTTCGAGTCGCAGGTGTTCCAGAACCTATGCCAGCTGCTGGGAATCCGGAAGACAAGGACAACGCCACTACACCCTCAGTCCGACGGGATGGTAGAGCGATTCAATCGCACCATCGAGAACCATCTTCGAATAGTCGTCAGCGAGCACCAGAGGGATTGGGACAAACATCTTCCACTATTTCTCCTGGCCTACCGCGCCGCCGTGCATGAAGCAACCGGGTGCACACCAGCCCGGGCCATGTTTGGGAGGGAGCTCCGTCTACCTGTCGATCTTGCCTTTGGCCGACCTGGGAATGATCCGATCTCGGTAAGCCAGTATTGTCAAGAACTGGTCGACCAACTGGAGGACGTGCACGCGTTCGCGAGGAGGAAACTGCGGATCGAGACCGACAGAATGAAGACCCGATACGACCAGCAGACGGATGCCGGCGGATTCCACGAGGACGACCTGGTCTGGCTCTTCAACCCATTACGGAAGAAAGGCCTGTCACCCAAACTGCAGAAGTCCTGGGAGGGCCCGTACCGAGTCGTGAAACGGATCAACGATGTCGTCTACAGGATCCAGCGGAGCCCGAGGGCGAAGATGAAGATCGTGCATCTAGATCGCCTGGCAGCCTACGGAGGGACACAGACGGACCAATGATTGATCGGGACGATCAGCCTTTTTAGGAAGGGGGTGGTGTTACGGCTGTGAGTTTGTGTCATCGCTCGCCGCTCGAGTCACAACTGCCCCAGGGGCTGGGCTGTGGCTTGCCTCCTGTATTGCGCGCGCCTTATGCAACAGGGCTACTACAGACAAAGGGATAGTCCAGAAGATTCGTGACTGGACCAGCGGTGGAAACCTCGAGAAGCCGTGGACTCTGGATGGATCTAGAACCATTTATTGAGTCACCGGCCTGCTATATAAGAGTGACCCGTGAAGCAGTTGTTGTTGTGTTTTACGAGCTAGTGTGAGCGTGTATTCTGAGCGACAGAAGTGTGGTGACTTGCGAAACCCCTAGTGTAGCGGCGAAGTGAGGAACATACAGGGGACTGCCGTGTTCTGAGTAAGTGTGCTTTCACTGAGTGTCAGATATTGTGGTGTCGAAATCCTGTGACATTGTTTTCTCCCAGCTTGTGAACAGCGTACTTCAAGTGCTAGTAAGTAACTGTATTTGTTTTACCTGAGGAAGAGGGGCAGGTAGCTTCTGCCAAGGCCACCGGACTCATTAGGACGGATTAACTTCTGTGGTCTGTTGCAAGTGAAAGGGGCCAAGAGCGCATAAGGAAGAGATTTGAGGAAACTGGAGAAGGCTCCTAATTGCTTGTGTGTGCTGATTAGTGTAATTTTCTGGCCACAATAAAGTTAATTATTTCTTTAAGCAGTAAATGGTGTTGTGCTTCCTTCCCACCGTAATCCAGTTAACAAAAGTGCCACTAGGGGGTGGCACGTAACAATATGTAGAAAAATAGAGAAAGACGTAAGGAATGTCAATAAAACAATTGTGTTGGAAACAATTTTGATGTTGGAGGTTGGTTTTTTTTTAACCGGACCTTAGTTTTGGAATAGCCCTCGTATATTGCCCCACTATCCTGAGGTGGCAAGCTTGGTGGATATTATCATATTAATTACACACTTCTGTCCGAATTCTTCTCTCAAATACTTTGGTGCAGTGGCACACGAGTGTAATTCCCCTATAGTTCTTGCATTCCTTCCCTTTTTAAGCATGGGTATTGTTATCCCTCTTTTCCAGTCCTCTGGTATTTTCTTCTCCCTCCATATTAATTTCATTACTCGAACCACTGTCTTCCTATCACCCCTGCTGCTGCCGGGTGAGTTAGCCGTGGTCGTTACGGCATGACTGCTGGCAGTCTCTCACATCCGGGAGGCGAGGAGGTTCGAATCCCCCCGCCGGCAACCTTGAAGATGGTCTTCTGTGATTTCCCATCTTCCTTCCAGGCAAATGCCGGGGTTGGTCCCTAACTATTAGGCCACAGCCGCTACCTTCCAACTCCTCGACCTTTCATTCCACCTTTCCTCCCCAACAGTACGTGTAGCTCACCCATTGGGTATCCGTCACAAAGCAGTTACAAAACTGGCGAGCCGAACATGTCCTCGGACACTCCCGGCACAAAGTCGTACGCTAAAAAAAAATCTAAAAAAAACTGCTGCTCTCACCATCTCCACACTCACTTCGTCTATTCCCGGTCTTCCTCCACTCCTTTCCATGTCAATTCCTTCTCTGAAATGTCTTGGTCACTGTTTCTTCTTCCACAATGTCCACTACGCTGGTTTTAGTTGGATTTAGGAGTTCCTTGAAGTATTCTCTCCAGATAACCTTTACTTCTTCCATATTTTCAACCTCCTTTCCATTCCTGTCCACCATTCTGACATTTTATCATCTCAAATGATCTTGTCGACTTCCTCGTTATGCTGGGGTCTAACGTTATGCGTTACGGAGACAGACGGAAGTGACGTCATGCAGCCGCGCGGGAAGCGAGAGCGTGACGTAATGCAGCCGCGCGGGAAGCGAGAGCGTGACGTAATGCAGCCGCGCGGGAAGCGAGAGCGTGACGTAATGCAGCCGCGCGGGAAGCGAGAGCGTGACGTAATGCAGCCGCGCGGGAAGCGAGAGCGTGACGTAATGCAGCCGCGCGGGAAGCGAGAGCGTGACGTAATGCAGCCGCGCGGGAAGCGAGAGCGTGACGTAATGCAGCCGCGCGGGAAGCGAGAGCGTGACGTAATGCAGCCGCGCGGGAAGCGAGAGCGTGACGTAATGCAGCCACGCGGGAAGCGAGAGCGTGACGTAATGCAGCCACGCGGAAAGCGAGAGCGTGACGTAATGCAGCCGCGCGGGAAGCGAGAGCGTGACGTCATGCAGCCACGCGGGAAGCAGAAGCTAATGGTTATTGGAGTCTGTTGTAAGAGTGACCTGGGGCTTTGAGCGAAGCGAACACAAGAATACAGGGTGACTCTTAAAGAGATATACAAGATGCCAGATAAGAATACAGGGTGACTCTTAAAGAGGTGTACAAGATGTCAGACTCAAATATAGGGTGACCCCTTAAAGAGGTGTACAAGATGCCAGATAAGAATACAGGGTGACTCTTAAAGAGGTGTACAAGGTGCCAGATAAGAATACAGGTTGACTCTTAAAGAGGTGTACAAGATACCAGATAAGAATACAGGGTGCCCCCTAAAGAGGTATACAGGATATTGGAGCAAATTACAGGGTGACACTTAACGAGGTGTCCAGTATGTTAGATTCAATTCGAATATAGGGTGACCCTTAAAGAGGTTTGCGAGATATCAGTCAAATATAGGGTGACCCTTAAAGAGGTGCCCGCACAGGAAGCCTAAGTTAATGGGTAATGGAGTCTGTTGAAAGAGTCCTGGGCCGCCCTCCTGAGCCTTTCTAACATGTGTAGCATTTGTAGCAAGCATCATTTGAAATGATTAGGGATAGGAGAAATTCGCAATGGCGAATTTTGCAAATTTTTAAAAGAAGTAATTCACAGGTGATAATGTGTTATAATAACCCTAAAAATGGCGAAAATAATGTTCTTGAGCTCGCGAATTTTCGCGAATTTCACATGAAACGCGAATTTTAGCTTCTTTTCTTTATAGTGCACTTCCGATAATTCGCGGATTTTTGAAAGCCGCGAATTATCAGCAGGAATGTTTTTAAGCCCAGCAAAAAGAAAACTATTGGTTAAAATGTTGAAATGTATTTTAAGAACAAGAAGAAAAAAATAATTATAATATTTCATAACATAGTATTGTAAGAGACACTACGTGGATTAGGCCTATACCAATATTAAAAACTAAGAGAAATGACTGTCATCACTTTTTGTTTCTTAGATAGTTTATTTTTTCTAATTTTAGATTGTATAATTCTGAAGAAAACATTATATGAGAACGAAAATTCATCTCGATTTTCTATATAAGAGATAAGTGGGACTATAGACACACTAGCTTGACTGGGGGAACTTTCGGTATTTCCATTGCATCACTCCATCACTTGACATGCACTGGATCTCAGTTTTCCTCACCGACAGTCAAATTCCGTACCATATCCTCATCGCTTTTATGTCTGAAACCATGATCGTCTTTATCGAAGTCTAACCACTGGATGACACTTTCTTCTGCATCTTGACATTCATCCAGGTTTTGCCCTAATGTCATCGTAGCGAGACCACCTTGCCCATTTGAAATATCGTCGTCACAGAAGCCGACAAAGGCTTGCTTTTGTGCGAGTGTAGTAGCGGTAATTTTCTCTCATGACTTGACTGCATGGAGAGCATCCAACAAACACGGAATGATCGGGAACTTAACGGTAGATAGCGGACCTCTCTTTCTGAATACAGCGATCTTTATCAATCTGGGAGGTCATCCTGGTAAGTTACTAAGTTATTAAGGGCCAGAACAGCAAGGTCACCTGCCCCTTCAACCTAGTGACTACTCGACGCGTGGCGTCATATAGTGCGCCTTTCAGACATGAATATCTAGATGGCAAGTATCCATATCCAAATGTGCCACTGTTTCCTGAACCAGTCTTAACCAGGTGGTCTTCTTGGTTTCATTCTGTAGTGTACCTGTCAAGAGTACTTGAAAGATATTGTGCAATTTATGAATGAAGTAGTAGGGATAACTCTAGTGTTGATTTCCTGAACAATGTTTCACATGACGAAATACTTGAGATTCAAAGAATTTGGCACAGACATCACTGAACTCATCCCTTTATTAGAAGGCCAGTCTTATCAGACTGTTCACCTTCTAGATGAACATCTACGGAGAATTCAGCAAGCCCTTAAACTTACGGTACCAACATTAAGGAGCTGTTGGAGGGTTGTGGAAATGTGTTAAAAAGAGAGAAAATACATTCAGTTTTAGTAAAGGCTGGGTCCCATGCTCTTAGAATATTAATCAGCCTGAGATCCGTAGACCCTGGGAACAAGATTTACACATGTGTGCGTTAGATCCAGCAGAAATAGTGCCAATGAACATCAATGAGGACATTGCAAAGAAAATTAAGAAGTTGCCATTCTGTGGAACACTGGAAGAAAGTGAGGTCATAAGAGGATACAACGAACTGCAAACTTTAATCAAGAAGCAGATGCACGACAGGACCAAGACAGACATTGTTCGAGTTTTGCAAGGAACGACATTTGTATTTCCAAAGTTCTCAGAATCTGTGTTGAAAACAATTTTGATACCCTGTTCAAACGCTAACTGTGAACTTTAGTTTTTCAGCTTACACTAGCACGTTAAGTGATATGTGTCACCGTTTGTCACAAGAGAATAATTTGGATCTCTTCACTGAAGTATACTTTGAAGGAGGACTGAAATGTGTTCTGTTATCCATAATATTTAAAAAATCCCGCTTAAATTTAACATTTTGAAAGTACCGAAAAGTGCACTTGAAACCACCGAATTTGCCACTTTAAAATACCGCTTTCCTCACTCTGAAATCACCGAAAAATTCCTATCCCTAGAAAGGATATAACGTCTAGTCTTTCTTTGGAAGTGGCGACCCCATCGTAATAATAGCCTAAAATGGAAATGGCACTTCAAATGATTCGGAGAAAGTTAGGGCGTACCCTGCAGGCCACGCGCAGTTCTTTTGGTACTGGGGGAACTGTGAGAAATGGGCGACCAGTAACCGAAATGAAAGTGGGAATCATGAATGTCATGACCCTGACAGGCAAGGTGGAGGAGGTGGTAGACTTCATGGAGAGGGAGAATGTTGGATTGATGGGGCTGAGTGAAGTGAAATGGAAAGGTAAAGGAAGGAAGAAATTGAGGAAAGGAGTGGTGGCCAGGAGGCAAAAAATGGCGTGGGACTGATAACCTCGAAACAACTGGAGGAGTATGTTGAAGTGGTCGAGTGTGTGAGTGACAGAATAATGAAAATTAGAATGAAGATGAAAAATGACGTGATGGACTTCATACAAGTGTATGCACCACAGACTGGAAACAGAGAAGAAGATATTGAAGTATTCCTGGAGGATGTAGAAAGAGTAATTTCAGATGTAGAAGTGGTGATCATGGGAGATATGAATGCACAAGTCGGAAACGAGAGACAAGGAAAGGAAGAAGTCAATGGACCATATGGATATGGGAAAAAGAACCGGGAAGGAGGGGAACTTGTAAACTTTTGTGAAAGGAATGGACTGATAGTGGGTAATTCATGATTTCAGAAGAAAAACAGCAGGAAAATTACGAGATATGGTTGGGGCGATAGAAGAACAAAATCAGTAATTGACTACTTTCTGGTGGAAAGGACTAATCGCAGAAAGCTGATAGATGTGACAGCTTTACCTGGAGAAGCATTTGATGGGGACCATAGAGCTGTGGTGGCAAAATTCAGATGGGAAAAATTGGAAAACCTAAAGGAGATCAGAGAAAGTAAAATAAAAGTATGGAAATTGAAAGACAAAACTGTACAGGAAGATTTTCAGGAGAGATTGAAGCAACAAATCCCAGTTATTGAAGTGGAAAACTTAGAAGAGCAATGGTCCCACTTTAAAAAGGCATTTGTTGGTGCAGCAGAGAGTGCTTGTGGTAGGACGTCAACAAGAGTGAAAGAGAAGGAGACACCGTGGTGGAATGAGGAAGTGAGGAAAGCAGTGAAAGAAAAGAAGTCTGCATGGAAAGAATGGAACCGAGATCAAACGGAAGAAAGCAAAAGGAAGTATCACGACAGCAAACGGTGGTGTAAGAAAGTTGTAGGAGAAGAAAAGAAGAAAAGTTGGGAAGAATTTAAACGAAGAATGGAAACAGATGTAGGTGGCAGTAAAAGGATTCTGTATGGGCTTCTAAGAAGTAAGAGGAAAGAAAGAGTTACTACAAAGCTAGTGAAAAAGGAAGATGGAGAGTTGTTAACACACCCAGAAGAGATAAAGGGACGATGGAAGGAGTATTTCGATAAGCTATTGAATGTGAGTAATTGTACTGGTGAGATGGAAGTGACACAACCTGACGACTCTATAACAGAAGATGATATAACAATGCTGGAGGTGGAATTGGCAGTACAGAAAATGAAGATGGGAAAAGCAACAGGGGTGGATGAAATCAGTGTAGAAATGATAAAGGCTGCTGGACCTGTTGGTATGCAATGGCTGTATCGACTGCTAAAGTGTGTGTGGAAACTGAAATGTGTACCAGAAGACTGGGAGAAAGGGCTAATAATACCAGTGTTTAAGAAGGGGGACAAGAAGGTGTGTGAAAACTATAGAGGGATCACCCTCATATCACAGATAGTAAAAATACTGGAAAGGATATTAGAAAGAAGAATGAGAAGAAAGGTGGAAGGAGAGTTGCAAGAGGAACAGTATGGCTTCAGGAGTGGAAGATCCACAGTGGACCCAATCTTTAGCTTGAGGCAGGTGATGGAAAAGAACTGGGAATATGGAGAGGATTTGATCATGACTTTCATAGATCTAGAAAAGGCATATGATAGTGTCCCCAGAGAGAAGGTATGGGAAACCATGGTTAAGAAGAGACTGGGAAGAGAAATGTTGGAAATGGTGCAAGCAATGTACAACAACTGTGTTAGCAGGGTACTGACCCCAGTTGGAAAGACAGATTGGTTTAGGAACAAGACTGGACTAAGACAGGGAAGTGTGCTGTCACCTCTCTTGTTCATAATGGTGATGGATGAAATTGTAAAGGAAACAAAGGAAGCATATGGACATAAAGAAATGAAGTTACTGTTATTTGCAGATGATATTGTGGTCTGGGGAAGGAACACCGAAGAAGTGCAAAAACAACTAGATGCAATGAACGAAAATATTCAGAAGTATGGCCTGAAAATCAGTATAGAGAAAAGCAAGACCATGGTGATGACAAGAGGGGAAAGACAAGGAAAGGGCACTGTGAAAATTGGAAGTCTGAGTTTGGAAATTGTGGACACGTTCAAATACCTAGGAAGTGAATTGATGCAAACTGGTAGGTTGGACATGGAGAATGGAAGAAGGGTACAGCAGAGCAATGCATTCTATCAAAGTGTAAGAAAACTTGTTTGGGATAAGGAAGTACCAAGGAAAAGCAAGGAGGTAATGTATAAAGTGTACTATGTACCCATATGAGACTTGGACCCTGACAAGCAGGCAAGAGAGTAGAATCCAAGCCAGTGAAATGAAATTCCTAAGAAGTATGATAGGAAAGACAAGGAAAGACAGAGTGAGGAATGAAGATGTTAGGAAGGAAGTTGGGATGGCAAAACTAAATGAGAGAATTGGGAAGAATAAACTAAGGTGGTTTGGACATGTAAAGAGGATGGAGGAAAATAGAATACCAAGACATATGCTGGAGGCGAAGTGCAAGGGTAAGAGAGCAAGAGGAAGACCTAGAACAAGGTGGATTGATTCAGTGAAGAACAGCAAAAGAAAAAGAAATCTGGACTGGGACAAGATAGTGGAAGAAGAATGGTGGAAGGAGAGAGGAAAGTGGAGAAGTGCCATAAATACCCCGTCCCGGCAGGAGCTGGATAAGGGGAAATGATAACGTCTAGTCTCTCAGACTGACTGTAATTTTTCCCCTGTATCTCTTCTCCTTGCCTTTATCATTCCATACAACACTTTCTTACTAACATCACAGTCGTCCTCCATCATTTCTGTCCATTTCTCCAGCCATTTCTTTTTCTCTTCCTTCACTACTTCTCTTGCTTCTTTCTTCCGCTCTTGGTACTCTTCTCTTGTTCTGTCTGTCCTCTGTTGGAACCATTTCCTGAATGCTTCATTTTTCTTTTTCACAGCTTCCTTAGTTCTGGGGTTCCACCATGGTGTTTCCTTCCACCTTTTCTTTCCACTAGTTCTGCCACACAAGACTTCCGCTGCTTCTACCTATTCCCTTCTTCTTCACCTGTTCTCGGATCATCCTTCGGTAATTGTTCCTCACTAATATCTGGAACTTCTCCTTATTTCCATCCTCCTTCAGCTTCCATGTCCTTATTCTTCTTTCTTGGTTCTGTGTTCTCTTTTCCTTCAGTCCTCTCGCTTTGGGACCAGCAGACGGTGGTCACTGTCCAGGGCTTCTGAAGGTATCACCCTATAACCGTGATAGTCTTCTTTGTCTCCTTCCCGCATAGAATGTAGTCCACCACTGATTCTCTAGTCAAATCCCAAGTAATTTTATGGCTCTCTCTCTTCTTGTACCATTAGCCCATTTATCTTTCACAGTTCCAGCAATTTCTCTCCTTCCTTATTCCTGTTTCCCCATCCTTCACCACCAATCACTTCCTCAAAACCTCTTCTATCAGTTCCGACATGGGCATTTAGGTCCCCCATGACTATCAGGTTTCTCCCTACTAACTGCTTCTGTAACTCTTCTTCAAACTCGTCCTTCTCGCCTTCTGTGCATCCCACCTGTGGTGCATAGACTTGCAGAATGTCCAGGTTTCTACCTCTCACTGTGATTCTGGCTCTAATTATTCTATCAGTTGCCCTCTTTACTTCCTCCCTCAGCCCTTCTCTCACTACCATTCCCACTCCATTTCTCTTCCCGTCCTAATTTCCTATCCAGTAAAGCTGCAAGCCATTTCATAGTTCTTTTCCTCCTTCCCCTCTCCATCTGGTCTCTACTAGTCCGAATACATCCAGTTTTCTCCTCTCCATCATATCCACAATCTCCTCCACTCTTCTGGTCAATGTCGTTATGTTCAGAGTTCCAATTTGTAGTTCATTTCCATAGCCAGGTCCGTTTCCTTTAGATCTGCCCTTTTCGAGGCCTGTTTCCATTTTAAAAGCAATATCCACTACTGGCTTGCTAGGCCTAACGTAGCTTCACCATAACCCTGGCAAGGGGCCCGTTTTTGGTCTGCGAGAGGTATTTTATTTCCCTTAAACCCTCCGGACAAGTCCGGCAAGGACCCTATCCGCCACCTTTGACGCGCCCGATAGAGGAACAGGCAAACCCCTGCAGGGGCTGCTATATACCAGGTATTATTGAATTTGATTGGCAGATGATGTTGTAATATGGGGTGAAAATGAGGCTGAAGTACAACAGAAGCTGAATGATTGGAATGATGTATTCAAGCAATTTGGTCTGAATATAAGCAAGTCCAAAACGGTTGTGATGCCTGTTAGTCGACAAAACATCTGTACTAACATCACTCTGAATGGTACAAAATTAGAACAAGTACATCAGACAGGCAGAAGCATTTCTGAGAAGCATTAGGAGCTTAGTGTGGAATAAAGATGTCCCACAAAAAAGCAAGGAAGTGTTATACAGAAGCTACTATATCCCGATACTGACCTATGCTTCAGAAACGTGGACAATGAAGGAAAGAGACATAAGCAGAATACAGGCAGGTGAAATGAAGTTCCTGCGAAGTAGGATCGGAGTAACAAGAAGAGACAGGGTGAGGAATGAAAAGGTCAGGGAAATGGTGAAAGAGGAGCCATTGCAAGGTAGGATTGAGACATCAAGACTGAGGTGGTATGGACACTTAAAGAGAATGGATGAGAAGAAGATTCCCAAGAGGATACATGAGATGCAGATGCAGAAGAAACGACCAAGGGGAAGACCAAGAGATAGATGGCTGAAAGGAGTGGAGGAATGTGTCAAGAAGAGAGGCGAGGACTGGACCAGAGTGACAGCGGAGAGGTGGTGGGAAGAAAGAACTAAGTGGCGAGGCTTATGTTCCAAACAGACCCAGCCAGGGGCTGGAAACTGTACAAGATGATGATGACATCAGTTCTGTTACCTTGGCAGTGTAGTGTTCACAGATAATCAACCAACTGCAGAAATCACTAGTAGAGTTCAACATGGAGCAAACTTTTATCATCTTGTGAGAGGGCTTCTTAGGGATAAGCAAGTTCCTTTAAGATCAAAACTAATACTCTACAAGAGCTTCTTTGTACCTGTTACTACATATAGCTTAGAAACCTGTACCCAATCCAAGAGAAATACCAGCAAACTACAGGCGGTGGAGATGAAGTTTTTAAGTACTATGATTCAGAAGACAAAGAGGGACAAAATAAAAAATGATGAGATACGCCATCTTATTCAAGTAGAACAATCTCTTAATGAGATCTGTGTTGAAGCCAGGCTGAAATGGTTTGGTCATCTCAAAAGAATGGACACTCAAAGAACAGCTAGAGTGTGGTTTGAGAAAGAACTGAAAGGCAAGAGACCAAGAGGTCGACCAAGGAAGAGATGGATCGACCAGGTTAGAAATGATCTTGCAGGGAGAGGTCTGGATGTGCAGGGGATCATGGAGGAGGAAACATTCTTGGAAAGAACTAAATGGAGAGCGCTCATTCACCGCACCGCACCCGGGAAACTGGAGCCGGTTCATGATGATGATGATGCTAACCTATCGTTCGGTAGTGGGAATTTACAATGGTCACAAAAATAAAAAGGTTTTCAGCATGATTCTGGTAAACTAATGTTTCTGCAAATAATAAATTACAGTGCACTCCCGATAATTCGCGTGCGGATAATTCGTTTTGCGGTTAATTCGCGGGTCTCCAAGAGTATTTTTTAAAATAGAAATTCTCACAGCAACTAATCATCACGCTAAGTAAAGCAATCTCTCCGTCGTTTAAAAGAATTTTGATGCAACGCAATGCGTAAAGACGAAATCATTGAGATTCGGGAAGACTGAACTGCGTTTCTCTGCATTGTAACAGTAGGCCTAATTGCGCAATCTTCGAAACATACGAGCATGTTGCACAGATTTCCTTTATCTTGGAAGCTCAAACAATAAAAGAGGAATGCACTTTCACTGGCAACCTACCCCATCTTTCACAACAGCCACACCCCAAGGTCGCTGATCTGCGAGTTGTGAAGGGTGGATGCGCGGACAGCGTATTGTAAACAGCGATTATTGCGTAATGGCACAAACTTGCGCGACACCGAGAGCGTGCTTGTTTGATGCTCTTCAAGTAGTCAACAAGTCATGGGAGAAAAATACCGCTACCACGCTCGTACAAAAGCAAGCGCTTGCCGACTTCTGTGACGACGATATTTCGAACGGGCAAGTTAGACGTCGATAGAGACGATTATGATTTATGACACGAAAGCAAAGAAGAAAGAGCACGGAATTTGACTGTTGATGAGGAATACAGAGATCCAGTTGATATCGAGTGCGGGAGGGATGCAACGGAAATCCAGAAAGTTTCCCACAGTCAAGCTAGTGTCTCTATTCACACTTATCTCTTATATAGAAAAACGAGATGAATTTTCGTTCTCATATAATGTTTTCTTTGGAAATGTGTCGTCCAAAATTAGAATAAACTACCTAAGAAAAAAAACGTGATGACTTTTTTGTTTTAAATATTAATGTAGGCATAATCCACATAGGCCTACCTCTAGCCTAGCATGTCTTATAAGACACTACAATCAAGTGTTATAATTATTATTTTGCGTGTTCAAGCCTATTTCAATATTTCAAACAAAAATAATTGTGGATAATTCGCGGTTTTCGGTAATTCGCGGAAGTTCGTGCATTAATTACCGCGAATTAACGAGAGTGCACTGTACTTGCTTTTTCATGCTTAAAGCCAGACGACTACAGCTAAATAATGAGAAAATTGATTATCTACAATTTTCTGCAACATTTATTACCTTTAATATACAGATCTTCATCACTGGTTTGATGGACAGTGAGGAATTTCCTCTCCTGTCCATAGGCTGTCACTTCCAAAAGATCATATATTTTTTCGTTGTACACTTCAACAAATGACAGCCATAAAGTGTACAAACAGTTTTTCTCTCTTTTTCGTTGTACACTTCAACAAATGACAGCCATAAAGTGTACAAACAGTTTTTCTCTCGCAATGCAGCAGATGTCAAATCTGAAACAGGTAATAAAAAAATCTGAAACTTTACCCAAAGTCAACAACAGTTAAAAGTTTATATAAGAGGGCGCAGACATTGGGACAGGAGAAACACAGACAGGAAGGTATGGATGGACGGAATAACAAAAGGGTAAAGCACATAAAAAGGACAGAATCTCCATAGCAGGACACACTGCCATCTTTAAAGGTGGACATTCTAAGAAGATACTGCAAATAGTTTCTATACCACGTTGCTTGGCAGGTTTGTTGGTGACACTGTGTTTGATGATTCTAGACGAGGAAACACCAAAAATCTCCCTTAGGATCAAAGATGGCGGTCATTTTTGAACAAGCGTTAAAGATATACGAAAAAAACTAAATTTCTTAATTCCGGGGCGCGTTGTGTTGTTTTCGACTAATGTTGCCATCCTAAACACAACTAAAATATTTATTAGAACGTCTGAGGCCATATAGGTTCGTTTTGGGGGCAAAAGTACCGTTATTCTTGAACAAACTTGAAAAAAAAATGTGAAAAGTATAAGAAATTCACAACACACTTAAGTCAATGATGCCTTGTTTTTTTTTTCCTTCGACTACGCTCGTTGGTTGTCTGTTCCTGTTCGAGACCTTGAGGAACTAGCCACGAGAGCACCAAAAGTTACCAAGAAGTTTTGTAAAGGGAATTTTGTCGTCCGGAATTCTTGTCGATTGTCCTCGGCCCTTGGAGGGAAGGCTTTCAACTTAGTAAATCCATTTCACCATAGGTAGTGCACGAGTAGATTCAACAAATGAGTGACGACGCGTGAAGCATTTCAACAAAGTCCCGTAGCGTTCATAATCTTTTCGTTCGATAGCGATGAAACTTGGATGAAATGTTGTGTATACTCCAGGAAAGGTTTCTGGCTCAGTACATGCATCTTATAATAGGTAGAGCACGAGTAGATTCAACAAATGAGCGATGGCGTGCGAATCGTATCAACAAAGTTCCGTATGCGTTCATAAACTGTTCATCCGATTGCCATGAAACTAGGGTGAGATATTGTGTACACGCCAGGGAAGGTGTCTGGCTTAGTAAATCCATTTTACAATAGGAAGTGCACGAGTACATTCAACGTGTGGTGACGTGTGAAGTGTTTCAACAATTTCCCGTATGCGTTCATATACCATTTGTCCGATAGCGAGGAAACTTTGATGAGATGTTATGTATACTCCAGGGAAAGTTTTTGACTTAGTAAATCCATTTTACAATACCTAGCACACGAGTAGATTCAACAAATGTGGGACTACAGGTGAAGCGTTTCAACACAGTCCCGTATGCGCTCATACCATTCGTCTGATAGCGATGAAATTGGAGTGAGATGTTGTGTACACTCCAGGGAAGATTTCTGGCTTAGTCTATGCATTTTACAATAGGTAGTGCAGGAGTCGATTCAAAAAATGATTGACAGCACGCGATTCGATTAAACAAAATCCCGTATGCGTTCATATGCCATTCATCCGATTGCGGTGAAACTTGGGTGAGTTGTTGTGCATGCTCCCACGGATGTTTTTAATTTAGGTAATGCATTTTATGATAGTTTAGAGGCAGTTAAAAAAAATTTGTAGTATAAATTAGAAGCCATAACAAACTCACACCCAATCACTGTCTTGCTTACTTCTCGTCACTATCTCGCCGCCATATTGGAATCAGCTGACCGTAAGCTCCTCCCCCGTTTCGGACGTCAATAGTGAAGGGTATGGCAGAGACGGTAGACCGAGTAAGTCCTATTCCAACAGTTAACTTGGCTGGTCATTGCCCGCGGATTGCAACTAGGGAGCCAGGGCGCGCACGGAGACCTACGTGATGCTCAGTCAACTGCCGATTCTATGTCTTGCAATGTAATTTGCAAGGACTTGTGACACTCGGGGTACTTTCTCGTCCTCGTATATAATTTAAGTTATTTTGTTCTGGTGAATTTTTTCATGTAGGCTAGACTAATTATAATCCATTTAATCTGATGACAATGTGATGTTCTATGGACTGCGGCATTTGTGATGAATGAAGGACATTCGTTTTACGGCGCAATTGAATACAATTTTCTCTAATATCAAGCAGTCTTTTACCCTACCACCTCCACCCCTCCCTCCTCCCTTTAATAAAAATAGTGGACGCCCAGATCAATTATCAGTCAGCCGCCACTGGTGTCAAATATTAAGAATTATTCTGAGAGGATTGCACGAATAATACGACTAGAGGACACATTTTCTTTCGAATGCGAATCACGAATTATACAATTTACACAAGTTTTCGAAATAACCGGTTAGATTATAATATATCCGATGGAACTCAAGTTCGAAGGTAAAATCGACATATAACGGAATTTCGAATTAACCATACTGGATGTCACAAATTTACGAGACAGATTCTTAAAATAAGTTATAGCCTACGTATTTCGAAGCTTTTTCAAAATCCTTTCTAAACGGTAACATTTAGCAAGATTGCGACATTAAATTATTTCGCGTTATTTCTGGACTTCAATTTGACATATTGTCTCCAAATAAATGGGAGAAATGCGAGGTTTCTGATTAATTTCAGAAGTTTTCGCGAATAAACGTCTCGCGAAAAGTCCGGTTTCCTAATTACACAGTTAAATATTTCACACAAACCTAAAGTCATCTTGATGCCGAAAATGTACGCTGAACGATGTATACCACTCAGGGTAGACTTGGTATGCATTACCTCGAGGTCGGGTACGGGGAAATATAGCTTATGCAATCGGCGTCGCTTGCGTGAAACTCGCTCCATAGCAATCTTTGAGCCTAGAGACGCGAGTTTAAATGATTCAATCCGCCTTCGGAAAATTTTCGTTCCCCATTTGTAAAATTCGTTACTTTTTCGTTACTTTCGTTACCGGTAGACACCCTGATAATGTATTTTAATGAAAGAATATACATTATATAATGTACAATATGCACATATTTTTGTACAGTTTATACATTGTCAGAGCTCTTAAAAAATCTGTTATTGATTTTAGAAACTGCAGTAGTGGTTTGCATTTTTGCGGCAAACTCGGATTTGTAGCGGTAAGACAACCCACCCCACCCTGTCGCATCAACACTATTTTACAAATATGTATGTGTGAATTCACTTCAACTTTTTTTTTTCACCAGAATTGATTCTAGATTATAGACGGTCCAGATTGTTGATGCCCGGATTATCGACGCTCTACTAAAATCACAAAATCTAATCATTTTCAAGAAATCATGCCCGAGCCACTAAATTAACACAAAAGAAAATCATGATAAGCTGATGAAGGGAGCAGTGTCTTCTGAAACATGTACTTAAATACAATACTAGACTAGGTGGAACTTTTTCGGCAAAGCACCTTGTGAATTCGGTAGTGAATCATCATCATCAATTTCCATTTTCCAGCTTGGGCCGGGTCAGAGCAAATGACACCCCCATCCTTCCTCCGTCTCTCCATCCTTTTCACATGTCCATACCATCTCGATCTGTTCTGCTCCAGCAATTTCAAAAAGCTATATCCTCCATTGTGAGATAAATTAATAATTTGAGCTGAAAACTAATCAGGAACTCATAGAGTTTTAGTTTTAGATGTGTCTGAACTCTGCCCGATGTGCAGAATGAGTGCGTGACAGAAAGCTACCACACCACTGTTTCATTAGAGAGTGTGATTGCAATGGCGTTGTGTGTTGTAACTGTTCAGCACACTTTCAGACGTGTTTATGGTAGAGATACCCCTCATGTTAATAACACTGGACAGTTTCAGGAAACTGGCAGCATGAAAAAGTCTCCCGGACGCCCTAGAACGAGTGACGAACCAAGGGAGCGCACATAGAAACATTGTCAATAACTCCGTACAGGCCATGGAGGCCCTGGTAGTGGAAGGTAGAGGCTTCCACTTTTTGTGACATCGGCACTAGATGGGATGGAGTTGTCAGCTCCACGCCCGGCCGTCTTTGCTCCCAGGAATTACCCTGGTACTCATTTCTGGTGTAGGCTGAGTGAACCCCAGGGCCATTTGCGTTTCCGAAAGTGGTAGTTTTGTTTCTAAAATCCACTACCTGGGTGGGGATCGAACCCACTCCCTTTCAGTTAGAAGCTCAGCGCCTCGACCGACTGCGCCACGCAGCCCCCTATAGAAACATTGTAAGGTATTGAAAAAAAAAAAAGTTTTGAGTTGGTGATTTTAACGACAAAATACTCGTTTTAATATCTCAGATAGTTCCTGAGCTATGATTTTTTTTCAAATTGGTGCAACCTTTTGTGATGACTGTACTTCTCACTATCTTCCCTAGTTTTCTGTACCATACTACTCAGGAGTTTCAATTCTACTTTTGTCACTCCTCGTCATCGGCCAAGTTCCTGCCCCATATGTACCGTATTTCCTCGCATAATCGGCGCACTTTTTGAGCCTAAAATTCGTGGGGAAAAGCAGGGTGCGACGATTATTCGAAGAATATATAAGTTCAAAGAATATACTGTATCATTATTTGCTGCATGGGCCCGTCATTCGCGTAGCGTGAGTCTGGAGAGAGTCGTAGCCTGCAGACAGAGAGAGGCTTCTTTCTTCTAACATGGTCACGACAGGTTAAAGCTCGCGGAATGTGCTGACGAAGCTGGCCGTTTGCGTCGCGGTTCATAGCCCGCAGGCATAAAGACGAGATTTACTTTCTCCTAACAAGATCACGCCAGATTAGGCCTATAAGATCGCGGAATGTGCGCTGGCCGCTCGCATCGCGGTTCATAGCCCGCAGGCATAAAGACGAGATTTACTTTCTCCTGACAAGATCACGCCAGATTAGGCCTATAAGATCGCGGAATGTGCGCTGGCCGCTCGCGTCACAGTTCATAGCCCGCAGGCATAAAGACGAAATATTTTTCTTCTGAGAAAGTCGTGCCAGGTAATAAAGTCGCGGCAGCATGTGCAACTGACTGGCGCACAAATACAAATATGCCTTGCGACGATTATGCGAGGAAATTTTATAAACCTATTTTAGTGTTTGAAAAGTGCGGTGCGACGATTATGCGAGGAAATACAATTAGAGGTTTTGTACATCTTCAGTGGTATGTCTTTATCCCAAATTAAACTCCAAACCTGACGATAGAAAACACTCCCTCATTGTTTATCTCCATATCCAATCTTGCATTTTCCATCAATTCCCTTCCTAAATATTTGAAGTGCTCAGATCAAAGTCTCCAATGTTAACAATCCCTTTTCCTTCTTTCTTTCCTCTTGTCATTACCATTGTCTCTACACTGATTTTCATATCCCATTTCTCAATATTTTCCCCCCAGTACATCCATGAGTGTTAGGGGGATGATATGGAATAAAGATGTACCACAAAAATGTAAAGGAAACATCTACAAGACCTACTTTATGCCAATTTTGACGTATGGTTCAGAAACATGGGTGATGAAGGAAAGGAACAAGAGTAAAGTACAAGCAGTGGAGATGAAGTTCCAGAGGAGTAGGGTAGGAGTGACAGGAATGGACAGAGTAAGGAATGAGAGAGTCAGAGAGATGGTGAGAGAGGAACCATTGCAAAATAGAATAGAGCGATCTAGGCTACAATGGTAAGGACATGTGACGAAGATGCGAGAGGAGAGGATACCTAAGAAGATGTTTGGAATGGAAATGAAGGGAAGGAGGCCAAGGGGAAGACCAAGGGACAGATGGACAAAGGGAGTTAAGAAGAGTGTGGAGGAAAGGGCAGTGTGCTGGGACACAGTGAAAGACGAGAGATGGTGGATGGACAAGAAACGAGGGAGAGGCTTATGTTCCAAGCAGACCCAAGCAGTGGTTGCAAACAGCTCAAGATGATGATGGCATCCATCATACTGTTACGGCTGTGAGTTTGTTTCATCGCCTCGCCTCGCTGAGTCGCAGCTGCCCCGGGCTGTGTGTGCTCTGCCTCAGTGTATTACGCAACGGGATGCGAAGTGGAAGGGATGGTCCAGAATATTCGTGACCCAGCCAGTGAAGGAAATCTCGAAAAGCCGTGTGTCCTGGACGATTCAAGAATTCATTGAGTCACCAGCCTGCTATATAAGCGGCCTCAACAGTGAGGGGACAGAGTTTTTGAGCGAGTGTGATTTCACTGAGCGACAGAAGTGTGGTGACGAAGTGCCGTGCGAGTTACGAAACCCAGTGACATTGTTTCTCCAGCTTGTGGACAGCGAAACAGCGTGTAGCAGGTTATAGTAAGTAACTGTAGTTTGTGTACATGAGGAAGAGGTGCAGGTAGCTTCTGTCAAGGCCACCGGACTCATTAAGACGGTTTAACTTCTGTGGTTTGTTGACAAGTGAAAGGGGCAAGAGCGCTCAAGGAAGAGACTTGAGGAAACTGGAGTAAGGTTCTAATTGCTTGTATTTGCTGTTGAGTAGTGTATCTTTCTGGCCGCAATAAAATTAATTATTTCTTTGAAGGAACAATCTGTGTTGTGCTTCAACCCACCGTAATCCAGTTAACAAAAGTGCCATTAGGGGGGTGGCTTGTAACAATACCATGTCCATGATACTGTGAAATGTTCTTATAATTATAGTGTAATCTCATTTCATTGACTTTGGTGACTCGAAACCTCTCATCAATTCCTCTCTTCCTCGGCTGACTGCTAAATTTGCCTCCTTCCAATTTCTTTCAGATCTTGCTGTACTAACATATGTAAATGGTGAATAAACCAAGGTGGTGGAAAATTTAATCACTTTTCATTATAAAATAGAGCAGTGAACTTATCAGAAGAATACCAAGACTGCAGGACTTAGCAGCTAACTTGGGGAGAGGAGAGATTTGAAATCTATTTACTCCACTTGATGTAAAGGTTTTCTATAAGCCACAAATTATACGATGTGTCAAGTCGAAAATATGGGTTCTTTTTGTAACGTACCCTACTACTGTTATATACAGAAATGGAGACTTATTTTTGTTTGTATATGAATGACTTTAGTCATATTTGATAGTTTTTACCGTATTGAGTTGTTAACACTTGAAAATAGGAATGATCCACTTTTCAATACATCTTCAATATATTGTCAACACTAATAGCACATGTTTCGGCATTACATGTCTTCCTCAGCCTGTGTTATTTACACATTATTTTCTTTATAATTAATGACCAAAAATTACTATTTCAATCAAATTTTTACTTAAAAAATTGAATTATCAACTTTATCATAAAAAAATAAAAAATAAAATTCTTAAAGTAATCGGTAAAATTTATTAAAATCAGGAAGTTCCAGCCATCATCGAAAACCTCCTTGGTCCGATTTTGCCCTAGAGCAAGCTCACCAGAGATTTGAACATCATTTTAAGTATAAATTTGAAAATGATTGGTGCAAAATGACTATAGTTATTGTGTCCACAAGAAAAAAAAAAAAGGAAGGAAGATTGTAGTTTTACGTGACCGTGAATCTTGTGATTATGAGCCACGGGACCTCCTTTTTACGTGGAATCCGAACCACAGGACATGGCATTTCACTTCAAAAATCTCACATGCATTGACCGGGAATCGAACCGGGACCGCCTTGGTGAGAGGCATACAGCTAGACCGCTGAGCCACCACGCCCCCACTCAATAATTAAGGAGTGGTACTATAGGCAAGGGGGTCCTATAGCCGGGTAAATACGTTGTTTTTTTTAAAATCAGATGTCATTTTTTTCAGGTTGTTTTTTCCCATGTCCCAGGAATTGGGATTACTTTGTATTGGCAAACTGAAAAGTTGTAATGCCAATTGTCAATAAGG
The DNA here is from genome assembly GCA_946902985.2 of Meconema thalassinum. Classification (NCBI taxonomy): domain Eukaryota; kingdom Metazoa; phylum Arthropoda; class Insecta; order Orthoptera; family Tettigoniidae; genus Meconema; species Meconema thalassinum. Next base: position 1,726,252 of record OX336392.1, on the reverse strand, counting down.
GAATGGCTTCAAAGCATTCTAAGTAGAACTTGACAACAGCTACTCCTTGGGGAAAAAATCTTGAACTACTGAAATTAGTCAAAATACCTGAAGTATTATTCGGGATGTTTACTCCTCCGCTGTCTACAACCCACCCGACGTCCCAAATTTGATCAGGTCTCATATAGATGAAATTCCAGCCGACTCCACCATTTTGTGTGCGATTTAGTAACACGTGCAGTATTACCAACCCCACACATTCGGTATCGTGAAACAAAAGAGCACCGTCAAGTTAATATGAAAGTGCGCCAAGTTTCAGTCTTACGTTAGACATGGATTGTGCGAGTTGAGATTTAACTATCTCTAAATTTCAATCAAGAATATCATAACGCATCAAAAATTTTCATGCAATACAGTAGAACCTCGTTAACACGTTCCTCATTAGTACGTTTTATCGCATATCACGTTGTAATTTTCAAGTCCCGATTCTTATCTGATGACAATAATGTAAAAGTACCTCAATTATCAAGTCGCACATTTTGCCGCGCATCGCTTAGTACGATCGCATTTTCATCAGCCCTGAAAGCATTCTTTGTCCACCTCTAGTGGAATGTGAGACCGACCGCTCTGAGATAACATTCCTTGCCAACAAGCGGGCGAGGGTTGCAACTTAACAGGGGGTGCGTTTTTTTTTTGTTTTTTTTTTTTTTCAAGCAGAACGCGCAGCGATTCAGCAGGCCCTCGTGCAGCGTAGTTTTACTTTGCTAATTTGATTTGCTTCGATAATCAAAATGGCTCGAATTGAATACGTCTTATCCTACAAGATTTTCTGGAAAGTGTGATTTTCGTTAAAGTGTTGCTGTACATGTGTGTACGACGGAATATCAAGTTTGATAAAGCAGAATCAAGCCTAGGAAGAAAGTTATAATCACACGAGTATTAAATTGATGATTAAATTTAATTGGTTATGTTCTGTATTATGTGCTATGGAGGAAAACCCATACTCCCATTCTCCATAAGAAGTCGCAGATTTGTGAATGTATCTTACTTACAGTGCTTCGTTATGAAAAAATACTGCATCTTATGTCTTCGGTCTACAAACTTTTTTTTTTTTTGGTGTACATAGGCCCTACCTCAGCATGGTAACAAATATCTGTACTTGGCTGGGTGGTGACAAATTCTATTAGGTTTCTCATGACAAATAATATGGACACTAACCTAAGGTGCATTTTAACTAGGTATACAAATAGTTTCATTTGTCTTCCCACGGTGTGTATTCATATTCACTCCAATTATACATATTTATTTTGGCCCTGGCTGTTATGTGCTGAAGTTCTTGTAATTAAGGTATTATGTGATATCAACATGGATGCCTGACTACTTTGTACATTTCATTCATGCGTGGAGTGTAAATGTTTGTGAGAATGACAAAAACAAATCATACAGTATAATTATGTTGTCAGGTCACTATCGGAGTAGGCCTACTTACTTTGTAGGGCTCAAGGTTCGCAGAGCCGACACACAACTCTGATGTGCATGCGCACAGGTTATGGCAGGCCACGCCAACCCGAGCACTAAGTGCTTGCGCGCCTGGTGCTTTTCCCCTCCCACCCCTCTTTCTCCACAGTCAGACTTGGATGATGAGCAATGGATCGCTGACCTCGCTTTCATGAAATACATCACTGGGTATTTAAATGACTTAAATAACTAGTTGCAAAGCAAAAATAAATTAATCAGTACTATGTGTGACCGTATTGAAAGTTTCAAATTGCAGCTTGTGCTTTTTAAAACTGAGCTTCAAGAAGGAAATTGGGACAATTCTCCCTCCCTAAAATGCTTCAATCAGTGAGTACACATAAGCGTTACAGTCATTGCATAATGAATTTGAAGATAGGTTTGAAGAGATAAAACAAGTAAAACCCGCACTCTTTCGGTACGCCCATAGGATGACCCATCAAGTCTCCAAGTTGAGCAGATACTACAGTACGATTCAATTTTGAAAGACCGCTATTACCATTATAATGGTGATTTGATTTGATTTCATTTTATAAAGGCGTTGTGGAAAAAGAATTCCCGAGGATCCATGCCCTTGCCCTGAAATTTGTTGCTATGTTCAGAACAACGTTCGTTTGTGAACAAATATTTTCAATTATGAATATTAACAAAACAAATTCAGTTTGTCTGATGCTTCCTTAGAAGCTATACTTCGGATTGCAAATGCCAAAATGATTGTTTCAAATATCGGAGAAATTAGTGGCTTCGAAGCGATGCCAAAGATAAAGAAAGAATGTTGAAAATTAGTCCAAAATCAGGAGTGCAATAAGACTATTATTTCTGTCTACACAAAATTAGCATTATTATTATTATTTTTCATACCGATACGCTGCCTGACGCGCCGATTTGCTCAGCCCAATTCACAAATAAACAACAGTACGTCTCTCGCCTCGCTATGCGCTGCCACTACATGTTCCTCTCCTACAGCAGAGCATGGTGGTTTTCCAGGTGCCGCCCAGTGCTCGCGAAGCACCCGAGTTGGGGAGGCCTGGGTTATGGAATACTCAACTGCGCGTGCATCACAGATGCAAAATTTCCGAGAATAGCAACAATATCTGAAAGCCCTCTACGAACCTTTTTCTGCTACAAACTACTGTACTGTGAGAGCCTTCACTATAGACCAGGGCCTCTCAGTCGCTGTGTGACTGCAGGGGTTCTGCGTGTAGCCACCTGTTGAGCTAGGCACTGGCAGCATAGCGCCCAACTAGTTCAACACATTTAAACTTTCTAACGTATTCAATGCATCATTACATAATTATATGAATTTCAGAGTACGGTAGCTGTTGGAAATGCTGTCCATTTCCTAAACACACATTGTACCAACGTAGGAAGTTTTGGTGCACTTGCTGTAATTCATCCTCACTGATATGACTGCAAACAATCTCAATACATACCGTACCTTTAGACAACAACGATGGCAAGAAATTCAAACAGAAGGACAGGGAGCATGGAGCGCTGCATCAAACCAGTCAAAAGACTGAAGACTCAAACAACGATATGACTGCAGTTATTTCATTCTCGAGAGTTCGCGGATTGTTTCTGTATACCTTTTGTTTGATGTTCTCCACATGCAACAATCGCATGGCGCTGAAACGTACGAACACATTTACTGGAAGGCTACTTCTTGAGAAGATGAGTTTTCGCTAGGAAACTCATGTTTTGTTCTATACCTAACCATGTTATTAAAGATGCAGAGTAGTGCATCCTCCCTTTTCGTAACTTTCCACAAAGTAGATTATTGAAAATATATCATTTATAATTTACAAACCTTTCTGGGAGTCGTTATAAGTTGATTTCAATTTCAATCGCCACTGCTGCACAGGAAATAATTGTTTTTTTTTACGTAAATAAAGCATTTTTGATCGTGTTCATTTCACTCGGGACGCCATGTTGGACAGTACGTCATAAGTTACCCCATGTGACAACCAAAAGACTTATATGTGACACGTTGCCAACATGTCCGATACGAAATTCCAGGCAGCTAGCGGGGCATGGTTCACACAAAACCATTGGTCTGAACAGGTTAGTTAGTAACCATTGTCAAAACCATTGATCTGGGTGGGTTAGGTTGTAACCATTGTCATGAACCATTGCATTGGACAAAACGAAGGTTAGAAGGTGGGGGGTAGGTCTAGCGGTCTGGGCTGGTTAGGTTGTAACCATTGTCAAACCCATTGGTCTGGGCGGATTAGATTGTAACCATTGGTCTGGGCGAAATAGTACCAAATGCGAGGGGTTGGCATTATTGACTCAGTGCGAAAGATGACCGTCAGAGCTGTAATTTCAAACTATATAAGTCGTGATCCTATTTGGGATGGCTGGGTGCGTCAATGACAGCGAAGGAGTAAACATCTATTACTATATCATCTCCAGATACCATTAATACAAGTATTTTGGCTAATTTCAGTAGTTTTTTTTTTTTTTTAAAGAAAGGTTCACCTACTCTGGAGCTCCACCACCATGTTCACGGGATACGCAACAGGCTACAGTACTTCACCTCTAGTCTCAACGGTAATTTTTCGGGAGTGATGAACCAGGATTCCACACTTTCACTTACCTAATTATATGTCATTTTCATGATTTTCATACCTTATTTGATATTCCGGGAGTCATTACCAATTGAAATTACTGTCCAGTACAGTATTATTACTGTTCAGGAAATATGTGCTAAGTTACGTAAATATGTGACTGATCATTATTTAATATTTATCCAACGACGGCAACTGTCATGGCTTGTCATTGCTCAACTGCTACTGAAAGAGGCATCTGTTACCAATGTATGGTACACATTATATACAACACAGATCATGCATAACGAGCTCAGCGAAAACCTTTTGACTTCCGTCTGGCTGAAAATTACTGCTTGTACTACAAGCAAGGGAGTCTGGGGCGTTTGCCCCAGGTTAGGTTTGTTTTTGTGTAGAAAGCCTTCTTATCATAGAAACATTTGAGTGGAGCAAGCATAGCATAAAACAAACACCACACGGTACCGTATGCGTGGGGCTGGCAACATGTTATTTTTCCACAATGCCCGTCACAAAGAAAATTTCACCAGGTTATTTTTCCCGTATTCCATTAATTGGAATGATTTTTGTATTGTCCAACTGAATGCTATAATATTAATGTAAGTTAGTGACACACGGTGTCACAGACCAACGTCATAAACGATTGCGCCTCCTCCTTTGTCCTTTGGAGTGAGCTAGCTGTGCATCAGGTTACCTTCATCAATTTCATTCTCGAGTATACTTACACCACTGCACAAGTTCGAACGATAACCATACAGGTCAGTGGAAGTCTTTTCGGTCTCACACACCGAGGTCACTAAGAGCGTATTCGGTCCAAGTGTCATAAGTATTTGTGCCTTGATAACGCAAATGTTGTATGCCATGACTGTCTTGAAGGTTAATTGTGTACTGATGCAAATTTAAAAACTTTAGATCTCAATCATGATTGATTGTTTTCTTTTCAACAGAGTTTATCATTGGATATGTCGCTAATGTTCGTTTTTGTAACTCATTTATAATTTCTCCTTATTATTGCTTATAGATTACTTAAGTGAATTTTAAATAGAGGTTAAGATGATAAAATACTTATGTATTATACCCTTCCTTAAAAATATACTTTCAAAATAATGGAAAGTATGGAATTATTTAAGGCCGGTCAACTGGACCGAAGTCACTAAAGTTGAGAGTAAAATTCAGTGAAGGTATTTCCATGACTGGCTTCTCTCACTTCTCATTCTCGTACAACCCAACCAAAAGCAAATAGGGAAATAACAAGAAACGTGAAAGACGCAGATCTTAGTAAAAAGTAAAATTATTTAAATAAAATCCTGTTCAACTTTGCAGTTCCACAGCATAGTCCACCAATTTCCGGACGCTGGCATTCTCTACACGGATGTTTCGAAGGTCGACGAGAAGGTGGGTTGTGCTTATGTTATTGATGGTGCAAATAGCAAGATCTGTTTGCCTCTCTGTAGTATGTTTACTGCGGAGCTCGTTGCCATCTATGAAGCTCTGCAGTTTGCACTACAGGATGCACGAATCCACTTTCTCGTGTGTACCGACTCTTTTGAGTTCGTTGCAGTCAATTGCAACATGTTTCCCGCAACACCCCCTAGTGCAGCGAATCCACGACCTACTAGCCGGGCTGTGCCACGCTGACACTCGAATCAACTTTCTGTGGCTTCCAAGCCACATGGGAATTGCGGGAAATGTATTAGCGGTTCAAGCTGCAAAAGAGGCGGTATCACTACCACCTCGACCAATGGGGGTACCCGCTAGAGATATTAGCTCTCAGTTACGCCTACAAGTTCTGGCTTTTTGGGAGAGTCAGTGGCTAGCTGACCCACTGCCCAGTAAACTGAGAGCGATCAAGGGAACTACTAACGTGTGGCAGAGCTCTTTCCGGTCACGGAGTGAGTCCGTCATTTTGTGTAGACTAAGGATAGGTCATGCAAGATCCACCCACTCGTATCTAATGAGAAGGTGAACAACAATAACTAGTGTATTCTAAAATCTATCCACAAATTTACTGTAAATATTATCCGCAGCTTATCCGCTATCCGCACAGTCATGCAAACTATCCGCAAGGCGAAAGGTATTGATATTGTGCCAGGAGGTGGCAGTTGGGTTTGAACTGCAGATGTCTTCCCGCTCACTGAGTATCGCGCATTCCAAAAACATTAAGTTGGTCACTACTTGCTTCACTCACTCAGCACATTCCTTTCTCACTGGCTGCGATAACCATTGGCATGCGGGAAGGCGATATATTTAGGTTTGGAATACGCGGGTCACGCATACGTACTGGAAGACCCCTGCACCCCGTCACAGTGTGTTGAACTTCCATCTCCTGGCGCAATGACAATAGTAGAGCAGACGCAAGAAGTGCTTGCCGAAACTCAATGATGCACAGAGACCAATATCAATCTGCGTATTTCAATGCTCATTGCGGAGCTCCTGTGTGTCCCCCGAATGCTGATATTACTGGGCTCACTCCATTCTGAAGAATAAGAATTTTCAATTTTCCGCCTATTCAATACTTTAATTGAAAATTGAAAATTCTTATTCTTATTCTTCATAATTACTGTCAATACGGAACCTGAAATGAATAATATTTCTAATAACTCACTCCATTCTTCAACAATGCGGATCGATCCGAGACGCGGTCTACAGCTGTAAAGCGTAGAGTGCAGAAGGCATCACACGTGTGTATTATTACTATTTTATGTATATTACGTAGCTGAAAGTGCGTTTGTTGAATACCTAAAGCCTTGAAAATAGTGTAAAATATTCAGTGTACTTAGCAATGCCACCGTTTCGCTCTAAATTAGGAAGTGCCAAAACTTTACACAGTCAAACTAGGGAAGTTATTTATAATGTATATAAATTCATGAAAAACGGAACACATCTCACTGGGAAGATATGCGCAACTCAAAATAAAGTGGCTGAAGCAACAGGTGTGTCGGAAAGGTCGGTGCGGAATATAATACAAGGCACCAAAAGAATTGAAAGTGGTGAGGTAGATTCATTTTCAACGGCTGGAAAGAGAAGACCAAAATCTGTCAAGATGTGTAAGTTAGACGATTTTGATAAATGCGTGGTAAGATGTACGATTCATAGTTTTCACTATAGCAAAGGGAAGAGGCCAACACTGGAAAAGATCCGTAGGAAATTGGTTGAGATTATAAATTTTAAAGGTGGTGTACGAACATTAAGCAAGATAGTTCGAGGCCTAGGCTTTAGATGGAAGAAGACAGAAGACTTGTAGAATACTTACAAAGAAGCCTGACATACGGCTACTACGTATGCAGTACTTACAGAGCATAAGGCGGTACCGGGAACTGGGTAGGCCTATTGTTTGCACTGATGAGACATATTTGCATAGTTCGCACACTAAGCCAAGTGCTTGGAGTGACGGTTCTCTTCATGGACTGAAGTCGCCTGGTACATGCCGGTTTCGTTCCAAATGCTTTGTTAGTTTTCAAATCCAACAAAACAACAGGGAACTATCACGATGAGATGAACTATAGAAATTACAAAAAATATCTGACAGAAATTAATTCCCAATTTGCCAACAAATTCTGTAGTTGTGATTGACAATGCCTCGTACCATAATGTCCAATGTGAGCGCGTACCCACATCATCTTCCCGAAAACCGGTTATGCAGGATTGGTTGACCGATGAGGGTATTCCATTTTCTACAGAGATGATAAAACCTCAACTGTACGCTTTGATTACATCCCATAAACCACGCTATAAGACATATCAAATCGATACACTGCTTGCTACCTATGGCCACACCATCCTGACTTGTATCCTATTGAAATGATTTGGGCTCAAGTTAAAAATTATGTAGCTGGACAGGTGGTGGTTGTGGGGATGAATGTTTTAAGTAGTGTAACATTCCTGTTGGCATACAGTTATGCTATAAAAGGGAAAATTTCGACTCTTTAAAAAAATTGGGGTAGTGAGTAAAGAGAAAGGCCATGACTACCCTAGGCTTCAAAGGTCTGAAGAAAACGAGAGATGACCAAGCGAGTTGTTATTGTTTAAAGGGGTGGGACAGTGACGTCTTCTGCCCCATTGACCAAAGGAGATCGACAGGAAGATGAAAGAGGAGCCTGGCACAAGTAAGTAGACGTACCATACTGCATAATTCAGAAGAGGCTATACTCTGCCCCACAAGTGACTATCCTGGGGATATCATTAGCGACATGCACAGGCTATTGGTGTAGCATATGATACTGCACAATAATAGGCCTACATTTCCATTAGCAGCATATCAGTTGGTTAGTTAGGAAATATTTGTAAGAAGGCAAAGGAGTCAAGAGCTTTGTCGTCCCATTTTGCAATTTTTAAATCCAAGTTACCTTGCCACATACAAGTTATGCTGGGATTATTTTACATTGCGATGCGGCCGCGTATAAAATTCCCCTAAAAACAAAATGGCGTCTGTCATGACTTCATCAACGACGTCACTCCTCTGGCAAGCTTACGGGAAAAGCCTGGGTAATAGGGGTTTTTGGGTGGGGAAACACAAAAACCTTCGAATTCGCTATGTAGCTCAATTGCATATTTCGATGCGTATAAAAATTTCTCGATTTCAATTGATATTTTCAATTTCCCGCATCGAAATCTACACTTGGACTATATAGATCAATTGCAGATTCCGATACACATCGTATTTATTACAATTTCATAATTTAAAAAAACGTGCATCGAAATCTACAATTCACCTAAGTAGCTCAATAGCATATTTCGATGCGTAGAAAAATTTCGCGATTTCAACTGATATTTTCAATTTTCCGCAATTTTAGATTCCGATACACATCGCAATTCTTACAATTTCATAATTCGAATCAGAGGTATCTGTATAGCATTATAATTTCTGTATAAAACATTAAAGGTTTAGTCTTTTTATGTTTTCCACTGTATGAAACCTATTTCGCTAATACAAGAGACTGTTATATTATGTATTTTCAAGTGTTCTTGTAAATTCCAATTTTGACCAATATGTTACCGATCACTTAACTTACTATGACAAATTTTCAATGAAATGCAACAACAAAAATAAATATAGGAACATAACACAACAGACATCAAATTCCACTCACCTCGCAATGAATGACTCCCAATGCTGGGCAGGTATTTGTTCCGAACACACACACAAAAAAACTCTTTCTTTTCCATGGCTCAGAAATTATATCAAAACCAGATAATGAAAAATTTAGTGGTAGCAGTTCACTTTAGACCATTCTTTCTATAATTATCTTTAAAAACTGAAATTACCTGATTTAATAGTCAGGAGGATATCAGGAGTATTAGATGTTCACTGCTCCGCTGTCATAGACCCACTTACATAGTTCAAATCGAAGTTCTCACCCCCACACTCAAAAGTTAACAAGAAAGAACCGCAGCTTTCATTCGTGATGTATGAAATCACTAAGTGAACTCAATTACAGTGTTTATTTATGTATTTATAATGTTTAGTTTTTTAAATAAGTTTTGGTGATTGGTTCAAAGTTTGTTATATTTGATAACTTTCTTTTTTTACATACAAAAAGAGACCTAACCTGGGGCTTACGCCCCAGACCCCCTTGCTTGTAGTACTAGCAGTAATTTTCCACAAGATAGTTCCTAACTTAGTAGCGAAGGCGTGTGGTGAATTTCTTTATTCAAGTTGGTAACATATTCACATTATCGTATTTCGGGCGTCACATGACTGTCAAAGATTGCATTCTTTCCGTGAAATAACAATTATTGCTATGCAGCAGTGGCTATTGAGTATGAAGAGATTGTGAAACAACTCCCCGAAAGGTATGCATATCATAAATGATATATTTTCAATAAGCTAAGGTGTTGAAAGTGATGAAAAAGGAGGATGGTCTAAAGTGAGCAATAAATAATTTAGTTTACATTTCATCTTCACAATAACATACATACCCATACATACTCAATCACTCCAGGCATACAACACACACTCAAAAGTTAAGAAAGAACCGCAGCTTGCGAACAATAAATTAAAAAGGGCACAACTTGGCCAATAAAACAAATTCAATATTCCTTCATAATGTAAAATGAAAGACAAATTAACGCAGACTTCTCAATGAAAACAAATGTACAATGATTTAGTGTACTTTAAAAATTACATTAAATTAACCTAGCCTATCATTTCAAAAAATAAAAATGTATATACTTCATTATTGCAATTAAACGCTACTACGCATGGCTACTTCTCAAATAGAACAATAAACGCCGAAAACAAGAATTAACACTTCAAGACCAAAACTTGGCCCACACAAACTGAAAACAATAATCCTATGAAAAAATAACAAAACAAATATATAAATTTAATATACCATTCATTCACAACAAAAAATTCATTCGGCAGGGACATACCAATCATTCCCACTTGACCATTTACACAAGCTAATCCCCCACCCCAAAATCCCCCTACCTCTTAGCATTCAAAATATTCCCTGCCGAAAATGATTAACATAAATAACACATTTACCACATCCACTAACCTCTCACACTTAGAGGATATACTCTCCGACAATCAGCCATAAACCTTTCAAACAGACACACCCCGGGATCGACATTCTTCCGCCACACATACTCATCTAAATGACTCTGCAGTGACCCTTCCCTTCTTTTCCCCTTCCCAATGCTATATTTCACTGCAGACCAAAACCCTTCTATTGTATTGGTACAAGCCCCTGTTTCATAATCTTTGAATTGCACAGTATGATTAACAGCAAAATGTATAAACCCTTCATTATTTAACCCCCTATAAGAACCCCACATATCACTGTAAATAGTTGTCCCAACCTTAATATGCTTTTTGATGACTTTCAACAGCGTCCCCTTATCCCGTTTTGCAACAACTTCAAAAAAACAATCCCTCCCCTGACTACCCTGAACAACCGCCCCAAAAACCCATGTATTCTTCATTCGCTTGCCCTTGTTGAATTTCCGCCTACAGAAACAACTCTCATCGATTTCAATAACAACACCCTCCCCCCAAAAGGCCCACGTTCACGCACCCATGCACTACATACCTCCCTACAAAACGAAAACCAATCAACAACAGTACGCGAAGATACACTCAATTCATGCACTACATCACGAATAGGCATACGCCGGCAAAAACAGTACACAATTAGCAAAACATCTTTAAGAGAGATCCGTGCCTTGGAAAAGAACGAGCCCTTTCGAATTGTGCGCCAACACACACACTTAGAACAACGCCACATAATGCCGTCTGAACTGCGAGAGACTGGCACCTTGGAATCTTTCATCGGCCTTTCGCACTCCGGGCAAAAATATTCTTTGCCCAAAAGACCCTTTTCGCGAGCGAAATCAATAGCCCCTTGTACGGTTGAGAGGATACCGAACAGTACAATTAGCTTCATAGCCCCTTGAGGTGCCTCCATAACCTCATCGCCACTGTCAGAACTACCGGTACTCGATGAAGAAACGACTTTGCGTTTGCCGCACAAACCGCTGGGGCCAGCAACATCAGCCATTACCAATTGATATGAGGACTGTATAAGAGCACGAAAGAATATGAAGTGACTAACAATCTTTCAGTACTTACCAACAACCATCCAGCACGCCCCTTCCACATACGTAGCACGCCCCTTCCACATACATCAGCCCGTTATATCCAAATACTACGTCACACACCACTGCACCAAAATGGAATTCTAACACACACCATTCACGAATTCAACACTATCGTTACAATTCGCCAACACAATTGCGTAGACGACATTACTAATATCACAATCTCGTTATAAACATACGCAAACAGGTGAAAAAAAATGGCCGACTGTCACAAGAGAGAACCGCGCGAAACGAATGTATCAATCAGCTGACAAACTCCCGGCAAGCAATGCGACTGAATACGTCAGTAGTGACATCACGGTAACGTCACTGATGTAACTAAAATTTCCCCAGACGGGGCCGAATCGTAATGTCGCAATGAACCGTTATGCTGATTATTATAGATATGGTAACCTTAAGTTCTGAAATTTTTATCTATATGCTACTTCATTCGTAAAACGATCATTATTAATGCGACTTTAATGGCTAAGCCAAGGGCATTACATCGTGGAAGTAAACTCGAATGACATGGGCTAGGCCTAACCTAAAAATTACAAGCAAGGTGAAGTCCTAGTGTACGGTAATTGACAAAATTGTTTATTGAGCGATATAACTATGCATTCATCATAACTTTCGTCTCCTAGTGGACGCATCGTTATATAACATTAAATTTATTTCGAAATAATGACAAACACGTTTTAAACGACCGCCAATTCGCGCCATCTTTACCGGTTTTATTTACAGGTAGTTTGTGATGTAGTGATTTACTTCGCTTGGATGCAGCACTGCAATTTCATGCATAAAAAAAACGCGGCCAGGTATAGGCGACTCTTAAAAGTAAGACAGTAGCACGCGCCGCGGCACTTCTGATTAACGTGTTTTTTACATTTCCCTTACTGAAACAAATTAATGAGGTTTAATTAATATTTTCCATTAGTACGTTTTCCCGCTTTTGACGTTCAAATTTTTAAGTCCATTGAAAAACGTACTAACGAGGTTTCACTGTATATAATAAATAACCCCTGGCACTATACAGCCCATGAAGGGCCTAGGCCGACCAAGCGACCGCTGCACAGCCATTTGGCCTGCAGATATTGGGGTGATGCGTGGTCAGCGCATCGGGTCCCCTCAGCCATTAATCTTGGTTTTTGTGACCGGGGCGCTGCCTCACTGTCAGACAGCTACTCAATTGTCCTCTATATAAAGGGAGGTAGCGCGCAGTTCATTACTCCTGTGGGGGTCCAAGCTGGGACACCAAAAGCCCGCTGATGAACCAGCTTGGTGTCCCAGGCGAAACCCCACACAAGACACGGCACAAACCTAGAAAAATTGCCGAGCTTTATATTTAAATTATTTCTTGGGCCAACAGGAATCTGCACTAAGCCAGCCAGATATGCTACTGTGACTATAACAATCATTTTTGCCTGAATACAATCAAAATTTGATCAATTGTTCAACTGGGCATAACCCCATCACAATTAGGCGACATAGTCAATTGCGATTGAACATGCAATGTACCAATGCCACAAATGCAAACAGTGTCCTACCTGCAGAGTCGGCGGACGTTGATGCATGCCCGGATCCATGGTCTGCTGGGGCGAACTCGAGGGACTGTTGATTTTCATCACTCTGGGAGGAGGTCCCTGGTTGTATCCCGTGGGGCTAGGCGAGGGTGCCTGTTGGTTGGGAGAAGGCATGGGGGACGGGGACCGTTTGGGAGGTCCCATAGGGGATGGGGACTGAGGAGGGGGCATTGGAGGAGACTTTCCTCCGCTTTCCAGGTACAGCTCCCGACGTGAACCTCCCTGAAACATGCGACACTTGAGTTGAGAATCAATTCTAATGATGTGGTCAAATTGTAATATTAACGTAAAGACAACTCAAGTGTGTCAATACCCTGTCGTGAGTGACTTTATGAAATATTTTATAAAACTGAACTTTTATAAAAGTTATACAAAGCAATCACACCATTACAATATATAAAATATTTGATCCTAGTTCAGCAAAAAATGGATGAAGGGCAGTTCCTCGTTCACTTGAATGTATTACGGTATAGCTGCCTCACTTTCCTCGTTAAAGTGCGGCGTCTTTGAAATCTATCTGGGTGGATATGTTTACATTCCATGGCGCCTGGAGCCAAGGCTTTCCCAGCGCGAGGCACAGTTGTCAACTTACCACCGTAGCTACTGAGAGCAAGCAGTGAGACTGGACAGAACTACGTGCAGATGTGCAACACTGAAACCTGCGTGGCACGCGAGAGCTAACCGTTTGCCAGGGCAGGAATTTAGAGTGATAGAGCAAGCATTCTATTGGTCAACAACCGTCAGCTATTACATGTACACCTGCCGAGTCATTTGGGCAAACCATGGCTCCATGATACTTAAGACGCAGACATGCTATTTCAATGGCAAACTGTATAGCTTTTAGTGCAGACAATGCCCCTGTTATGATAGGGAGGAATAATGGTCATGTGTGCACACGTTGGTTGTTCTTGGGTAAATGCTTAGACCATGGTGGCCACTACTCCTGGAAAACTCCTGGATATTTATTACGTCTGGAAAACTCCTGGAAAATGATGAAAATTTGGAAACTCCTGGAAAATAGCCACTGTTAATTAATTATTAAAATCTTTCCATCTTAAATCATACTCCCGCTGCGGTTTTGGGTGAGCACTCTTATCGTTAACAAAAGAAATTTCCTCAGGCTACCTGTTTCTGTGTGGGAGAACACACGATAGTATTTTTGTAAAACATATTGAGTAGAGACAACTTCACCGCAGTAAAATTGCAGGCGGCATTATTTTCTCTTTTTTTTTTTTTTTTTTTTTTTTTTTGAAAGTGGATATTTGAGTCACAAAGGCGTTTTTAAAACAACAATTAAATCATTTATGTGTAGGCTTGCCTACCAATCAAGCAATCACCACTAAAATGTTTGTCAACATCTGTATAAGTAAACCTAACACAACTGCTTTACTTTGGTCTTGAAGTGGGGAAAGGATAAAGCCCCAGGACTCTCGCTTATTTTTAAGTCTGGAAAAATGAGAATTACTCCTAGAAAATTCCTGGAAAATCGTTGACCGATTTGAGTGGCCACCATGATTCTTTTCTAAAAGGTATGAGCATCGTGCTATCTTTGATAGAAGATTCAAACCAAAATGGTGCACCATAACAGCTGGAAGATTATCACAAAGAAGATGCTCATTTCTGAATGTGAAATGCATGAAATGTTATAAAATATTATGGGGTTTGAAGCCATTTGCTTCTGCGTCTTAAGCATCCTGAAATGCCAGGATACAATCCCGCTCTTTTGGACACAGCAGGCGAGATCGTTACCGCTGAACCATGCAGCCAGTGACTCTGTGGTTCTCGCCAGCTTTGCCCAAGGTTGCAGTTTCGAATCCTGGCGCAGCTGATTGTCAATTGAGGGAGCAATGTCATTAGATTTACTGGCACATTAATGATACCCTTCTGGGCAAAATTCCGGCATCCCTAAAAGCCCCAATAGGGCAGTAAGACCAAAAACATTATTATTAATCACTGACAATTGATCTTGTCAATTTTTCAGTCGGTGAACACACGATTACAATTACTGGAACAGCAAAAGCCACTTGGTATTATATTGTGTTGACCAACTAAATCTCTTAATGGCAGCAAGAACAGATCACAAAGGCTTTGGTAATAATGGCAACATTGTCCGTGTTACCATAGCAATGGTCCAGCGACAGTGGCACTTTGTCACAGATCCCTTCCCTTCCCTTGTTTAAGATAGTATACAGTAGTTTCTTGCAGATTAAGGCTACACATCAGTTTCTGTTTTAGTCAACAGTACATTATTTTCATCATTTACAGGTTTATTTTTTACTTCAAGTATCACATTGTGAATATCAAGGAAAACCATGAATGAATTCTTGAAGAAATATTTCTTTAAATGTTTTTCCTCTGTTGCAGGAATTTGCTAACAATCATCGTTGACCCTTTCCAAGAAGGAAAAAGCTCCCCAATTATGTTCTAAATGTATTGTGATTTATAATATAGGCTTATTATTACCTGATTGAGGTTTTTCCTTGGTTTTCCCTCTTTCTGATAGGCAAATGCCAGGTAATAGGATGGTGTGACCATAGATTTAATTACACCATCCGTTTTCTTACATTCTCTTTTAAAAATAAATTTACTGGTTTTTACCCAATAGCACTGTTTTTTATCTTAATAAAAATTGACCCTCACCTTTTCCTTTTTGTGCCCTAATTTAAACTACCTGGAAATAATTTAAATGGATAGATTGAATCCTGTGTGTTTGCATTGTTCATTTCAGTGTTCTGAACTCCACAATTTTGCAGCATTATTTGTGTGATTATTTCAGTATATATTTGCTATCAATATATTCTAATTGTAGATTTTGGAACGAAGTGGACAGAGCATTTGAGGGGTATAGATGCAACACCGGCAGTCTCCACTTTTTGGTGACAATGAGTGGAGTACCATTCTCTGAGGTGTTTGTGATGTGTTTATAAACTTGTTTGGTTGAAAATCCAGCCTGAGGCCAAACAAGTTTATAAACAGATCACAAACACCTCAGAGAATGCTACTCCAACTTTAACTCATTGTCATAAAAAAAAGTGGAAATCGCCGGTTTTGCATCAAGACCCCTCATTTAGCGAGGGGAGGGGCGGGAGGAGTAGTGTTTACAGGTTCTGCTCATAGGTGGCGCTATGGGCTACACGTCTAGTAGTACCGTGGTCAAACCCCAGACAGCGCTGAAGTCTTAGGTGCCAAGAATTAGCATGGCTGTCGGCTATCTGTAGTAGTAGGTAATCTGTGATTGTGACCAGATTATATGAGGGCAGACTTCAAACCAAGAACCCCAGGTGAGTGTGATTTACTGTGGGTATTTCATGTGTAAAATTTAATTTAATTTAAATGTACCGTATTATATAGTTCCAAAGCTATGTGCAAGAGTTTATACCCATGTCCACAGTACTTCATATTCTAAAATAATAGGGTGATTTTGGGGGATATAGTGCCTGGGAATGCAACAAGGAAAGGGTTAAACAAATTTAAAACAGAAGAAAAAAGGATTCTTACACTAAATATTAATCCACGACAACAATATGTCATATCTGATGAGGAAAGGGCAGCCAGGTCAGCTAGAATGAAGAGGTTTTGGGAGAGGAGGAAGATGACAGCTAAATTCCCTGTCAATCCGTAGAGGACTTGAATGTATTTGGTTAGGTTAGGTGGAAACCACTGAGATAGGAATCAAACCCACCTCTTCTTAGTTTTGCCTCAAGAGGTTGAGTGGACCAGCCCACAAACCATCTCATATTGCAAGGAACCTATCTCTGGTGGAATATTCGAACATGAAGGGTTATATGTCACCCTTGAGATCGCATTACTTTTTAGAGCCTAGACCTACCTTACATTATAATAAATAATTTCTATTCACTTTTAAGATTTGTTCGATCATTCTTATTTTGGGTAGCCTATTGGCAAGAATTGAATTTTTCCCATTTGTTACATTCAAAATTTGTTAACCTTTGTAAACAGAGAATCCTCAATACTGAAGTGTAAATGCTTCTGGAAAGTTACAGAATTTATGACTCAAAACAAAAATATGGCTTACCATCACTCATCACAGATGAAGCAGTGGAATCTCTTACATCCAAACTGTCTTCAGATATTCGGGTTAGAGTAGATTTGCTTGAACCCAACCTGGAAACCTGAAATTGTTGAATTCTAACTCATTTAAAAATTAAGAATGCGACCTATCTCAGAGGTGCAACACCTCGCTAGCCATTGCTTGGTATCATATTGCCTATACTTCAAATATATTACCATATTTACTGGCATAATTCTCAACTATTTTAGCAAAATTATACCAGCAAAATTTCAGGTGCGAGAAATACACCAATAATCCAGAGCACCCCCACAAAATTTGATGCAGTAACTTCGTATGTACATGTAGGCCTACATGTACATTTTAGGGAAAAGTCCTATTTGAATAATAAACTTCAGCAACGGTTTTATGAAATTTATTACATACTAGCTATACCCGGCCAATGAAAGACAGATAGAAAGAAAGGAAGATAATAACAATGTTATTGGTTTTACGTCCCTTTCAACAACTGCGGCTTTTAGAGACACCGGGGTTCCTTAATGTGACAGTCAATCTACTGACATGGCCCCCTCGCATTTGCGCACCCTCAAATGGCAACTGGCTGCGCCAGGATTCGATCCGGCAACCTTGATCACAGCAGGCGAGAACATTACCGCTGAGCCACGCAGCCAGCCCGAGAAACAATAAAAAGAAGTGTTTGAATTGTAATTCTGTTTACTGAAGGGCCTTTGGAGAAACAATATTTCTTGTGTTTCTGTCTGATACGTATATAAATAAATCAATCCAAAGGCATTCCGACGCGTGAGCCTGCCACATACAGCTGATCATGTGAGCATTTGTTAAAACTACCTGTGCGCCATCTAATGTAAAATGGATTTACTTATTCAGAAACAAGGGTGGGAGTATGCACAACAACTCACCAAAGTTACATCACAATTGGCAGAATTGTATAAGAACGCTTATGGGACTCTCCCTGAAACGATTCGCTGGCCAACACTCACTTGTTGAAACTACTTGTATGCTACCTATCAAATGGTTTTTCTAATTCAGAAACCTTTGCACAACAACACACCTAAATTTCATTGCAATCGGATGAATGGCATATGAACGCATGCAGGACTTTGTTTAAACGATTCGCACGCAGTCACTCATTTGTTGAATATACTCGAACGCTACCTGTTGTAAAATGGATTTACTAAGCCAGAAACCTTTCCTGGAACACACAAAACAAATCACCTAAGTTTCATCCCAATCGGTGATGGTACATGAACGCAAAAGGGACTTTAAACGATTCGCGTGTCATGACCATATTCGAACCGGCAGTCAAGCTTGAGTTCAGTTTTAAAAACAGCACTTTACCACTGACCCACACCGGCTGGTAGAAATAAAAATAAAATATATCGGTGTATTAGACAATTTTACAGGCAGCATTAGAGCTGTGGTGAGACAGCATGTCAACTCGCGATGAATCAGCAAGCCATTCTCACACCTTGCATTGAGTATACAGATTGTGCAATGGGGTTACTGTGGGATTTAAGGCTTCCCGTTAAGTCCCTGGAAGCTAAGGAAGGAAGCTTTTGTTTTACGTGACCGGACACAGGACATGGCATTTCACTTCGAAAATCTCACATGCATTGACCGGGAATCGAACCCGGTCCACCTTGGTGAGAGGCCAACAGCTTGACCGCTGCGCCACTCCCACCCCCCTCCCCCTGGTAAGTCCCTCACCCTTTTGTGCTACATAAATAATTTGTAGCTAGAAATCTTCCCTGAAGGGCACACAACTCACCCAAGTTTCATCGCAATCCGATGAATGGTACATGAACGCATAGGCGACATACATACATACAAACTATCATGTAACATTGATTTTTATATACCGTATACCTCACATATGAGGGCAGATCAGAAAGTAACGCACAATAATTTTTCCCCCAAAACGTTTAATAGGCAACAAAACTAAACAAATCACGAATGAACCTACAACTTTGACCTGCTTTTCTACATAGTCACCAACTTTCTAAATACATTTCTGCCATTGTGGTACCAGATACAATATGCCCTGTTCGTAGAAGTCTGTTTGATTGGAGTATAGCCGTCTGTGGACTGCTGATTTCACTTCCACATCTGTTGCAAAGTGTTGGCCAGCCAGAAATTTCTTTCTGGGACCAAACAGATGAAAGTCTGACTGTGCCAGGTGCAGACTATGGTGGATGCTGGAGCACATCCCACTCAAATTGGAAGATTTTCTCACATACAGGATCAGCAACATGGGGGCGGGCATTGTCATGAAGAAGTTTGACACCATCAGTTTTAATGTAGGCTGCAGCATTCACAGTGGTCATGTGTTCAGCAAATTCCTCCAATAACACACCACACATAAAATAACACTGTCACAAGCACTTAGAATTTTCTTCGTACTGGGGAACCAACATGTTTCCGCACCATAGAGGAAGCTGTTGCCGGCCGCCCGGAGCGTTGCGAATCACTAAGGTGCACACGGCCCATCGGTTTAGGCCCTTCACAATCACCTTCTTCTATATGCCCTGCCCAGTCTCCCTGACGTTGGCTATCAATATGCATAGTGTTCGTCTATCTTCAACAACACAGTATAGCTGTGCAATGCCCTTTGGCCCTTAAATATCAAACTACACTTCGCTGCTCTTCACAAGTTGACGACAGTAACATGTGCGCCATGTTTGTTTCGTAGTTCAGGCTTCTCTTACTAGAGCTGCACATGAAAACAAAATAACCTCTGTAGCGCCATACTTCAAAACATATCGTCGTGAAATTTCAACACACATTTTGGAAATTTTCAGATCACGAGCCATCACAGACAGCTGCAATTCAAGGGGAGAAAAATGATTGTGTGTTACTTTCTAATCTGCCCTCGTATATACTATATTCTTGAATCATTTATCCTTTACCATCTCAATCGGTTCTGCTTCAGCTTAACATTCAGCTTCTGTACATTCACTTTCTTTCAAATGTCTATCTCTGCTAGTCTTCTGTACAATACTCCTCAGGAATTTCATTTTGGCTGCCTGCATTCTTTCATCTCTCCTCGTCATCGGCAAGTTTCTGATCCATACATCATTATGGACTCGGTGGAGAATAGTATTAGAAAACGGAACCTGGATTGGAACACTGTCGGAAGAGGAATGGAGGAACGACAGAACAAAGTGGAGAGGAACCATATTTGCCCCCACCCAGTGTCAACTGGAAAAGGGGAAATGAAGATGACATTATTGGTAAGACAAAAGATATAGTAAGGGAAAAGAATAGAGCCTTTAGGAGGTGGTATCAAAATAGGACCGTAGAGACAAGGGAAGAGTACCAAGAAAGAAAGGAGGCGAAGAGAGTAGTGGCTGAGGAGAGAAGAAAGTGGATGGAAGAGTGGACAAAGATGATGGAGGATAGTGAAGGTACAAAAAAGGTCCTGTATGGGATGGTAAAAAATAAGAGGCGAAAGGATCCTACGGATTATGTTAGAATGGTAAACAAAAGGGGACAAGAGATAGAAAGTAGGGAAGAACTGAAGAAAATGTGGAAAGAATATTTTGAAGAACTTCTGAACCCAAATGGAAACTACGGCGAGGAGGAAGAAATCGGGGAAGAGGAAGATGAACTGCAAACAGAAAAGGACTTAACATGGAGAGAAGTGGAAGATGCAGTGAACAAGATGAAAGGAGGGAAGGCACCGGGTGTGGATGAGTTGAGTGTGGAGATGGTGAGAGCAGCAGGAGAGGTGGGGATACAGTGGTTGTACCGAGTGATGAGGACAGCATGGAAGGAAAGGAAGACCCCAGAGGACTGGAAAAAAAAGGAATAATTGTCCCGATCTTCAAGAAAGGTAGTAGAACAGAATGCAGAAACTACCGGGGAATAACACTGATGAGTCATTGTGCAAAGATCTTTGAGAAAGTTTTGGAAAGGAGGATTAGGACAAGGATAGAAGGAGGGATGTAAGACCAATCCCACTCTAGGGTAGTGAAACATGGGCTACTACGAAGGCGCATGAGCAAAAGCTACATACCACTGAAATGCATATGTTACGTTGGGCAGGTGGAGTTACTCTCAAAGATAAAATCCGTAACGAACATGTGCGAGGCAGTTTCAAAGTAGCGCCTATAACAGAGAGTCCAGGCTAAGGTGGTATGGACATGTTATGCGAAGACTGGAGAATCATGTAGTGAAGAAGTGCCTTTCCATGGCTACACGAAAGAGAGGGAGCGGCAGATCTCAAACAACAGTCCAAAGGGACATGAGAGTATTGGACCTATCTGCTGATGATGCTTTACAACGAAATGACTGGCGCCTCAGGATTAAGAAAGCCGACCCCGTGTAACGGGAAAAGGGGGGGGAGGAAGAAGAAGAAGTAGAGGTGCAGTAATTCATTTCTATGTTATTTATTCGATGTGTAAGTTACTGATAACCTATGTTTATGTTGCCACTGTAGTAGTGCATGTAATCACTTACAAAGGTCGGCAATTTAACATGCATGTCTATGTCGCATTCTTTCTTATACATTGTAAATCAGTGTCGAGCGTTTTTAATTTCCCGTATGAAAATCCACCAAATTCCCGTGTGTTTTAGAACTCTCTAAGACTAGAGTTCGCATACCCATACCTGCCAACCTTCGGAAGTCAAAAATAGGAAGATTTCTTAAATTATAGATTTCATCATGCGCAGTATACCGTGGCGAGGGCGAATGAGGGTACACAAAAACCTGCATGTCTATTGGCAAAGTATGAATTCAGCATAAAATTCACAAAAATGTAAACAATCATCATTCATCGAGTAGTATGTTGGGTCAATATAAAACGTAAGAGAACATAATTGTGTGTTTAAAGAAAATGCATACAATCATTCGTATGGATTACACGTCGAATTCGCTACCACATATTCATTCTACTTTAGATTCCGCCATGGTCCGTATTGACAAGAGATTATAAACCAATATAAGACAATATATTTCCGTCAATCAATACCAAACGGAAATATATTGTACTATATTGGTTTATTACCACATATTCACGTAGGCTTGACGACTGTTTGTCCGTAATATACCACCAATCAGTATGCGGTAAGGCGATCAGCTGACTCACCATTCCGAAATCGCAGCTATGGAGCTCACAGCCAAGCGAGGAACTTACACAAACTTGCACAAAAAACCAAGGTTACGCAAATCACGAAAGAAATTAAGACTTACGAGAGAATCTCCTTGAGCAGGGTGTCTACTGTAAGGACGAAGTAAAAATTAGTTACTTTTTAGCTACCTTTTAGTTACCTTTGAATTCAAGATAAGTCTGCGGTCTGCATGTAAAGGGGCTTATCACGAGGTGAAGAAAAACAACAATGAACTGTAATTAAATACAAGTTTTTCGGGCTTGTAGGCCGTGGTCCAGACAGGATATCTCCCGACGTTTCACCGGAAACTGCGTCCGGCATTATCAAAGGAAAGGAGCGGAACCCTTGATAATGCCGGACGCAGTTTCCGGTGAAACGTAGGGAGATATCCTGTCTGGACCACGGCCTACAAGCCCGAAAAACTTGTATTTAATTATGAACGCCGGCCGGGAAAGCCTAAGCTGTTATAACAATGAACTGTGTTTAAAGCGGTAAATACAATTCACTTAGGGAGTTATAAAAAAATTAAAAATAATAAATAAATACTAGATATTTATTATCAAATGAGTTGTTTCAGATAATATGTCGTCTTGTGCACAAGGCGTTTTTATAATTGCCAAGAGGTTGCTCTGCTCTTGACCGTTTGGCAAGATTTCCTTTGTCACCGCGGTAGATCACGAAAAAATGTATGGGACGTTACGTGATTGTGACCGAATTCAGTCTTCGCAGTCAGGTACGGAGAAATTTCGAGATGTTACATGATCGGCGCTGGTCTCACCCGTTTGTCGAGATTCCCGTAGTTTTCGCGATAGAACACTGATAAATATCGCGATTTAGATAATCAGTGTCACTTTTAGTCGTTCGACGAGATTTCCATTGTCCTTGAGGTCGGGCACAAGAAAATATAGCATTATTACGCAATCGGCGCCACTTGCTGTCCGTTTGACAATAATCCAGTTGTCCTCTTCATTGAATGCGGATAAATATCGTGATGTACCGCAAACGCTGCCGCTCTCGACCGTTATACGAGATTCACGTTGTCCTCGCGATATTGTGCATACCGCGCCGCACCCGGCCGTTGAACGATTGTCTATTCGTCCCGACAGAATGGTGGAGGCAAGCTCAAGGTTGGATATGGTTAAAATTCACGAGTAGTTATGGATAAGTTGTATGGCCCGCGCCGTGATTCCCGCCGTCCCTATGCTGTGGTTGGGAGTTCATCAGTTCAGGGTGGATCACGAGGAGAAATTAGTATTGCGACGCTACGTAGGCTGTCATATCTAAGTGGGTTAATGCACTTCTCGCTCCCCGTACGCTTTTGAGTATACGGTCATGGGAAAAGTAGCGTGTAGGTTTCGGAATGTTCCGTGATTGGTGCCTTTGACGGGATTCCCGCAGTACTCGTGGTCACAAGTTCACGCTAGGGTACGGGTTTTATGATTTTACGTAACTGACGTCGATTTCGGTCCATTGGACGAGATTCCCGCAGACAAGTCGTGCGGTCAGTCGGCCGTCTTGAGTGAGTGTTCGAAGTAGATATCAAATATTAAGAATTATTCTGAGAGGATTGCACGAATAATACGACTAGAGGACACTTTTTCTTTCGAATGCGAATCACGAATTATACAAGTTTTCGAAATAACCGGTTAGATTATAATATATCCGATGGAACCAAATTTCGAAGGAAAAATCGACATATAACGGAATTTCGAATTAACCATACTGGATGTCTCAAATTTACGAGACAGATTTTTAAAATAAGTTATAGCCCAGGTATTTCGAAGCTTTTTCATAATTCTTTTTCGAAACGGTAACATTTCGCAAGATTGCGACATTAAATTATTTTTCGTTATTTCTGGACTTCAATTTGACATAGTCTCCAAATAAATGCGAGGTTTCTGATTAGTTTCAGAAGTTTTCGCAAATAAACGTCTCGCGAAAAGTCAGGTTTCCTAATAACACAAATAAATATTTCACACAAAACTAAAACGTCTTCTTGATGCCGAAAATATACGCTGAACGATGTATACCACTCAAGGTATCAGGTACAGCACTCATATCAGGTTCCGTATTGACCGTGTTTACAATAAGTAAAACCTGAATTTCCCGCCGAATCAATACTTCACTTAATAGAAAACTCTATGGGTACATGTTTCGGAGACCCTCTGTCTCCTTCCTCAGCCCTCTTTTGGTACTACAAACATCATAAAACACATTCGAAATCCCCTAAAAACAACATAAAACACACATCATAAATTACAAAGCCACAACATATTAAAAACTATGAGCTTAACATACACTAATTAAAATTCAACAACCATAAATAAAGCATGTAATGCTCCTCGCATTTTCAGTCATTCAGTCCTTGTTTAGTTTGTGTCTTTGGACACATTAAAATATTGTTTATGCACAACCATTTAATTTGTTCAAAGTGTCTTCAAACTCTAAAATAAATGTAATCAATCTATGGTGACTCTTGCATACATAGGGCTTTTTGAATTGAAAACATCTAGAATTTGCCTATTGTCGATGGACACTTGTTGTTTGAGGTAGAACATCAAATATTATGGTGTTCCCTATCTAGAATACTTAACAACATGCTGTAGTGAATTGTGCTCTGAAAGCGCGTTATAAGTTTAAAGATCTCAAGGTTAAATTGGCCAGCATAATTAAAGACATAGAGTTCCTTAAGAAATGTAAACATCATAACATCATCCCCAATCATTTCAAATCATATCAGAAAAGGGGCCCATTAAACAAGTATGAGGAAAGAACCCAAAGAATTATTAATAACAGGGTATTCCAAAGGGAAATCAAATTCTTATTCATTAAAAAGAACGACATTAATAATAAATTATACCAATTACATTTGGAAGCGGCAAATATTTCAAAAAGAAATGATTGGGACAGATATTACTTCACTGTCAATCAAATTGTACATACCAAAATTAATAATAAAATACAGATTTTGGACAACACGTTTAAAAACCTACTAGAAAAAGGCCATAACAGGCCAAAAATCCTAGACAAACAAGTTTTACATAAATTCCAATCTCCAGTCAAAAATTTATCTAAATTATCTCTCAATAATCAAGACTTGGAAATTCTAAACAAAGGTCCCAAATATAATTGGGAACAAGATCTCAGTAATCGAACACTCACAACCATCATTACTGAAACGGAAGTAGCAATTCGTAAACTCCCAATTGATAAACAGGGGGAAGCAAGATACGAAACCAATAAGGAAATTCAGAAAATAATTAATATCAACAAAAAGGTTAAAACTAAATCATTTTCAAACTTGATTAATCTAAAAAAGAAAATAAATGATAACAACATAATCATTACCAAAGCTGATAAAAGCAACACAATCGTACTCCTAGAAAAAGAGGACTATATTAGTAAAACAAATAACTTCTTAAACAACCCTAATTTTGAAGAAATAAGGAAGGACCCTACACAGACCATTCAAAGAAAATTAAAAGGCATCATTAAAAATTCCATTTTTATTTTAGATGAAAAGCAAACTAATATACTCATCAATATGAACCCGGGACTTCCCACTATGAAGTCCTTACCAAAAATACACAAGAAAGGGATCCCAATTAGACCTATTATTAATTTCATAAACAGCCCACTTTATAAAATGTCTCAATTCATTCAAAAGTTTCTAGTTAAACATTATACCTTTAAAGCTAACAAATTTCTTAGAAACACCCTTCATTTTTGCGAAAGTACTATGAATTTAAAACTACATGATGAACATTCTTTGCATAGCATTGACGTGAAGGATATGTATACCAATATCCCAATTAACCCTACCATCAAAATTATTAAACAAAATTTTTCAGCCAGCAGCAAACTATCAAATGTTGAAATCAACGAATTCATATCATTGTTGGAATTCACCCTTAATAGCAATTATTTCACCTTCAATAATAAAATATACAGGCAGAAGGAAGGCCTTCC
This sequence comes from Meconema thalassinum, assembly GCA_946902985.2. Classification (NCBI taxonomy): domain Eukaryota; kingdom Metazoa; phylum Arthropoda; class Insecta; order Orthoptera; family Tettigoniidae; genus Meconema; species Meconema thalassinum. The sequence continues at coordinate 1,699,898 of OX336392.1, read as the reverse complement.
CATGGGCTCCCCTTTATCTGGCATTATAGCAAATATTTATATGGATCATATGGAATACACTAAAATACATGGAAAAATTGCAGGTTTGACATACTGGGGTCGATATGTTGATGACATTTTCATCATCATTGATAACACAATACAGAAAATTGACCAACTTGTAGAGAAACTTAACAGCATTGACAGCAATATACAGTTCGTCCCAGAATCTGCAGTCAATAACTCGATTAATTTTTTGGATACCACAGTTTCCATAAAGAACAATAGACTTTCCTATAAAATTTTCAGAAAGCCTACACAAACTCATACTACCATAAGCAATAGTTCTAATCATCCTGGCAACCACAAAAAGGCAGCCTTCTTCAGTATGATTCACAGAGCTTTCAACCTTCCCCTTTCAAAAAATGACCTCACCAGTGAAATAAAGACCATACGCCAAATAGCTAAAGTTAATGGTTTTAACTATCAATTCATCTCCAACATTATAAACAAAATAAGAAATAGACCTCCCACCCATTTAACACCAGATCATAAAGAAAAACCTGTATATGCGGTTTTCACTTATTTTAATGCACGTACATACAGCATCTCTAACATATTCAAAAAACACGGTTTAAAAATGGCCTATAAAACATCCAACACCAATGCCAATTTCTTCTTTAATTCGAACAAAGTAAATTCTATAGACAAATTCCATAGATCAGGCATTTATAGACTTAATTGTTCCGAGTGCGATGCAAATTATTTGGGACAAACGGGTAGAGCATTCACAATCAGATACTACGAACATTTTAATGCCACAAAATACAGAAGATTCTCAGCAATGGCAACACACATGGAGGAGTCACATCATAAATTCACCAACATCGAGAAAGATCTAGAAATCCTCCATTTTACAGGAAAGGGGACCACTATGAATGTACTAGAAGCGATAGAAATTAACACCGCACAGAAACTATCTCCTCTTCATAATCTTAATGAAATAAATTTTGAAACAAATATCCTATACAACACCCTAACGGAATATATAAAGAATAAAATTGTTGATAACAACAAACCACCGTGAATTCCCCAACACAAACTCCCCCAATATTCCCCCCCCCCCCCCCCCCTCTTCCATTTCCTCTCACCCTTATAACCCCATCTACCTTTCTATATTCCATTTATAACAATTCCAGGTCACAATGATATAATATTATATTACCTCACCTTATTTTAATTTAAATCTCATATTGTATTTTATGTTTTTTTTTTATTGTCATTATTTTTTAAATTTAATAATATATTAATAATGAGAGTGCAATGGTTACAAATTTAGATACTTCATGACCTAGGCAATGCATATAATCTAGAAGCCTTGGATCCAAGGTATCTAAGCAACTGGATGAAGCAATAATGGGGCCATGAAGTAAATTGAGATTCTGTGAATTAGATCAACAAAGGAAATTGTTTTAGTTGGTCTAAGTAAAATATGTTTTTCCATACTTGGATGTCTCCTCATCATGATGATGTATTTCATTACATGACATTCGATGTTTTCCTTCTAATGCAAGACTATAAGCTCAGAAGCCCCAGCTTGAACAGCACGTTTCAGTCAACAGCATTGTAAACAGGCTATAAATCCCAAGTGAAGTGATTTCCACATACACAAACATTAGAACAGTGCTATATAAGTGTATTCTCAAGAACCTAGCAATACCAATGGTGTTAATTTTTACTGATGTGCACTCACATTACTTCTCGGGAGTAATATGTTCTTTTTCGCCTCATTTCATCCATTCACTCATCATTTTATGTACATATTTTTTTATTATGATATCTTTAATTATGCTGGATTTTGCAACTTAATTTATGGCTGAAGAAGGGACCAGTACTAGAGGCCCCGAAACATGTACCATATAATAGCAAGTTTATAACTTGTTGTAAATAAATGTATTGACTAGGCGGAACAGTTTCTCCTTTTATTATTACAGTTTCTCCTTGGTTATATAATGCTGTAGTGAAGCGACTGTTGTTTATGAATAACAGTCCAATTAGATAGCTAGTAGAGAATTGAAGACGGTCAATTCAGGGCTTCTTAGATGATGGTTAGCTGACGGTCGGCGGCATCGATTATAAATATTCATTACTATTGTTTTGGTCGAGGAACATTAACAAGTTGACGCCTCGTCTTATTCGTCATGGAATGCTGAACAGTTCCAAATATTCTGAAGAAAAAGAACACCAGATAACGCCTTTGTTAGTACGTGTTTCCATAGTTATTGTATGGAAAAACTTATGGAAAATTAAAACGGCACAAAGACTTACCGGACATATTTGACCTTGTCAATACCACAACCCTCACAGAGGTCAACTTCAACTGAGCAACGCCTGAGACATAACACAGCTGCTCGCTTGCAGTGAATCGGCCTGATGCGGTGGCGGGGAAGGGCGACAGGGAGGGGAGAGGGTAAGACATGAGTTGGCACAGAGTTCACCGACATAAGCAGAGACGTCACAATCTTGCATTATGCGTCTAAGGGCAGCTACATGAACATCTTGGAATATATTCATATCAATACTTCCCAGAGATCTAATGAATGCAATAATCTAAACGAAATCAATTTTGAAACCAACGAATTGTTTGATACAATAGCAGATTACTTAAACAATAAACAACGCAAACCGCCCCCACAACCCCCGCCGCAGTAGTTATTATTTCATACGTTCCCGATTCGTTCAAATTCAGCCAACTACACACCCACTTCCCCCTCTAAATCGGAAGGGTTAGCAGGTATGCATACCGAATGGCTAAAATATGAATCTTAAAGCGCGAATCAAGATTTTCTAGCATAAGTGTAACTGCATTTTTGGAGATACCTCCGCAGTCCACGGGTGATGGCCAGATTTAGGCCTAATCCGTAGTGCGAGCAATGTGCGTTCGAGCGAGTGAACTCTCTCGCTGATGGAATGAGATGCTACGAACACATGGAATGAGATGCTACGAACACAAATAAAATACCGTTTACCTGAGGAGAGCTGATATAAGTGACTTTTACTGAGGAGGGTTGAGTAGAGAAAAGGAGTGTCACATAATAAATCAGGGTGTCTACTGTAAGGATGAAGTAAAAATTAGTTACTTTTTAGCTACCTTTTAATTACCTTTTAGTTACCTTTGAATTCAAGATACGTCTGCAGTCTGCAAGCAAAGGGGCTCATCACGCGGTGAAGAAAAACAGCAATGAACTGTGTTTAAAGCGGCAAATACAATTCACTTAGGGATTTATAAAAATTTTAAAAATAATACATAAATACTAAATATGTATTATCGAATGAGTTGTTTCGGCTAATATGTCGTCTTGTGCACAAGGCGTTTTTATAACTGCTCTTGACCGTCCCCGCGGTAGATCACGAAGATATTTATGGGACGTTACGTGATTGTAACCGAATTCTGTCTTTGCAGTCAGGTACGGAGAAATTTCGAGATGTTACACGATCAGCGCTGGTCTCACTCGTTTATCGAGATTCCCGTAGTTTTCGCGATACAACACTGATAAATATCGAGATTTAGATAATCGGTGTCACTTTTAGTCGTTCGACGAGATTTCCATTGTCCCTGAGGTCGGGCACGAGAAAATATAGCATTATTACGCAATCGGCGCCACTTGCTGTCCGTTTGACAAGAATCCAGTTGTCCTCGTCATTGAATGCGGAGAAATATCGCGATGTAAGAAAATATCAATTGATGAATTTGCTAAAACTACCCCCGTTAAACCTCCAATGGTAAATAAAACAAATCCTAATGCTCACAATAATGATGGACTATAATTAAATTGTGTTCCATGTAGAGTAGCTTATCATCTGAAAATTTTAATTCCGGTTGGCTCAGCATTGATTATAGTTGCTGAAGTGAAATAAGCTTGTGTATCTACATCTATTCCTACTGTAAATAAGTGATGAGCTCAAACGGCAAATCCTAATAGACCAATGGCTAGTATAGCATAAATCATTCCTATGTTCCAAATGCTTCCTTTTTCACGCTTTCTTGACTAATAATATGGGAAATTATCCCAAATCCTGGTAAAATTAAAATATAAACTTCTGGATGCCCAAAAAATCAAAATAAGTGTTGATATAAGATAGGATCCCCTCCACCTGCGGGATCAAAGAATGAAGTATTTAAGTTTCGATCAGTTAATAATATAGTAATGGCCCCGGCTAAAACAGGTAAAGAAAGAAGTAAAAGTAGTGCTGTAATACCTACTGCTCATACAAATAGAGGGGTTTGATCTAAAGATATCCCTGGGGCTCGTATATTAATACAATAGTAGTTGTAATGAAGTTTACTGCCCCTAGAATTGAGGAAATTCCTGCTAAATGAAGTGAGAAAATTGCCAAGTCTACAGAGGCTCCTGCATGAGCAATGTTTGCAGAGAGCGGCGGGTAGACAGTTCAACCAGTCCCAGCCCCATTTTCTACTAGACTTCTTGCTAATAACAGAGATAGGGAAGGAGGTAGTAATCAAAATCTTATATTATTTATCCATGGGAAAGCTATATCAGGGGCCCCTAGCATTAAAGGGACTAATCAATTCCCGAAACCTCCAATTATAATTGGTATTAATATAAAGAAAATTATTACAAAAGCATGAGCTGTTACGATTACATTGTAAATTTGATCATCTCCAATTAGATAACCAGTTTGACCAAGTTCTGCACGAATAAGTATTCTTAATGAAGTACCTACTATTCCTGCCCATGCTCCGAAAATAAAATAAAGTGTTCCTTATGATTAGTTGAGAAGAATGGCTGAGTTATAGGCGATAAATTGTAAATTTATTTAGGGGATTTATCTCTTTTATCAGACCTTTATAGTCATGAATGATATTAGATTGCAATTTGTCAAATTAGGGCTGCCCAGAGTTACCCCTTAACAAATATAGCCAAACAATTATTTCAAAATTTTAGTTCATGTATCCGTAGCGGCATTTCATTTCACTACTGTATTTTTGCTGCTTACCTTTAATTGATGTAAATTTTAATTTAATTTCTTCATCTAGTAGAATGTGATGACTCTTTCAAATGCGTCCTCAAAGTAGCATTGTACTTCACTCGCATAACACAGTTAGTAAAAGGACATAAAAGATTTTCCGAAGAGTAAGCAGGTTCTGATCCGTGTACATTCCTTGAATGTTGGTTCAGATACTTGACTTGTTTTTGCACAATATTCGCAAACAAAAGGCACGCATGCTGTAGTCAACATGGTGGTTCAACTGCAACGCTATCAACAACAGCAGTTCACCCACGCTATATTTTTTGTACCCACCACATCGCTGTGTGCTTGGGTGCTGTGCCCAGAGGCGATAGTTTGGAACTATTCGAATAACCTGCCGCGTACACGAGCAAGGAGAATGTTTATGAGAGCACGCGCATGCACACTCGAGCAAGACCTTCCGCTTGCTAGACGCGTCTGTACGCAATAGACTAAGGGGAGGTCAATTCAATTACCGTAGATCACTTTAAGTGCCTCGGTTGACCCCTAATCACCGAAGATGCAGTCTACAGTTTGCACAACAGCATGTCAACTGGCAGTTCCGTCACTGGACGCCAGTATTCTTTGCCGATGAATTCAGATTCCAGCTTTTTGGGTCAGATGGTCGTATTCGAGTCTGGCGACGTCAAGGAGAACGACATTTTCCTTGCAACGTGCAGGAAACAGTCACTTACAGTGGCGGACCAGTGATGGTTTGGGGAGGAATTTCTTTGAACCATAAAAGTGACCTCGTAGTCATTCACGGATGATTGACAGCTGTGCGTTACATTGAGGAGGTTCTGGAGAACCATGTACTGCCCATCGCAGAGAACATTGGGCAGCAATTCACATTACTGCATGATGGAACCACGGCACATTCTGCTAGGGTCAACAGGGAATTCCTTGCAGCTGCTGGACCTCAAGTAGCCCCAACCTCAATTGTATCGAGTACCTGTGGGATCAACTTGGTAGGCGTATCCAGAATCGCCCACAGCAATCCCGAACACTCCAGGAGCTGACAGCAGCTTCATTGGAAGAGTGGGGAGCCATCCCCCACGATGCCATCCGGAGGCTTATCAGAAGCATGTTGCTGTGATACGAGCCAGAGGTGGGAACACAGAGTACTGAAATAAGTTGTGTACGTTTCAGTTGCATTCAAGTGCCGTGACTTTCGGTTTTGGACCACTGTTTCTCTTTGGGACAATAAAGCGTCACTGAGTGGGTATCATTTATTCAGTTTTGGTTTCTGTAAAAACAAAGGGACATGTTTTGGTTCTGTGTAATCTTCGTCTGCAAAATAAAGGCACACAAATTATTACCGACGATCAAAAGTTTGATGCGTTTTTTTTTATGGTGAGCAGTGAATTTCTTTCATTATTGTAATTTTATTTTCATAAATTTTATTTCTAGATTTATATTTCATTTTTACACTTTACTTATTAATGTTCTTAGTTTAAAATGTTATCCAACACATTACGTCAAGTAGATATGTATATAATATTTGATGACATTCTCCAAAAGATTCAACTATCAGCATCTTTGAAAGCATAAACTGTCCTTATCCCTTTGGGATGAAGACACACCGCTAAAGAAGTGATGTACAAGACCAAGAAGAGATGAAAGTAGAACACAGGAGTGTGGTACAGAAGACTAGGAGTGTGTGTAGAATCTGTCTGATAACCGGTGTTAATTGTGATGGCTGTATTAGTGTGTGTTATCTGTAATTCAGGTAAGGACTGCAGACGATTTGTAAAGAAGTTGGCGACTTGGGAACTGAAAGCACATCACGAGGGATGAACATTTCACAGCAGTGGGTTTCACTATCTATTTGTGCAAGTGGTGAAACTGAAAAGAAATCTCAGCAAATGCTTTTTCTGCGCAAGAAAATATTTAAACGTAAAGAGAGTTCAGCTCATCAGGTTGCAATTAAAATACTAAAAACCGCAAAACTGAAAACTTTGGAAAAAGAGAAGGAAATAACTGCCAATGTATTTCGAAAAGCATATAAAGTAGTTAAGAAAAATCAAGCCTTCCACGATTTCGAAACTAAAATTGACGTGCAGGAGTTGAATGGTGTTCATACGGGCCGGGCCGCATTCTTCATTCAACAAACGCATACATAAATATTGTTTCTCATATTGTGACAGAAATGAGAAAAAAGGTAGCAAACAAGGTAGTGCATGGAAATAGTAATATTGCCCTCCTTATGGATGAAAGTACCACGCTCAGTCACTGATAGTGTACCCGAGGACAAATGGATCAGTCAGCAAACATTTTTTTGGGAATTATTGAATTGCAAGATGTCACTGCTGAAGGTATATTTAGTGCATTGAAGACTTATTTGGGAGCATTGGGGTTCAATGATGAGTTTCTGAAACAGAATCTTGTTGCAGAATCAATTGATGGGACTGCAGTAATGCTAGGCAAGAAGGGTCTAAAAATTTTAATAAAGCAAAGTTACCCAATGTTTTGTTCTGGCATTGTGCCAATCACAGGCTAGAGCTTTCGATAGATGATTATGTGAGTCAACATTTCTCCTCACATGTTAACCACTTCAAATCTTTCCTTGATAAACTGTCCACAGTTTACCACCAGTCACCTAAAAATGCCAGGGAACTTGAAATCGTACTCCTTAAAGTTGGAAGGATCCTAGATACAAGATGGGTTGCTTCTAGCTTTAGAGCAGTCTCAGCACTGTGGAAAAATTTTGAAGTTTTAGTGGCACATTTCAAAAGTACCAAATATGATCCCTAAATAGACTGAGCAAGTCTTGTATGGAGGACTCCTTAACCGTATAACCTTGCATTGATGTGTGAGGTTATCTGTCGAAGAGGGTGCAAGTACCCAGAACGTATAATGAACTCTACTAAATCAAATGTTACGGAAAATGGCCCAGAAGGAGCGCAATACAATAGGACTAAGTAGGGATGGATCGACGGACACATCTGCTCCCTATCCTAAAAAAGAAAGAAGGCATAAAGGTTGTCATTGGAGATAATCTCAATTCACATGTTGAGTTGAAATGTTCTGAGACTTTGTGAAGAAAACAACATTGAATTCATTTGCCTGATCCCAACTCTTCTATCCTAACACGGCCACTTGATTTAGCTTATTTTAGGCCTCTGAAAATCAAATGGAGACAAGTCCTAACTGAGTGGAAACAATCCGAGAGTGGTAAGGCTGTAGCCACATTGCCAAAAGTCATTTTTCCAAGATTGCTAAAAAAAGCTTTGGATATCTTAAGAGCCCAATGTGAGAGATAACATGAAGGCTGGCTTTAAAAAGAAGGAAATTTTGAATCGCTTACCATCCATTAATGTTTCAGTTAACTTGGAGCTAGTAGGAGAAACGTTCATCAAACATCTCGAAGAAAAAAGACAAGAAGTTGTCAAGCCTCGAGCAACAAAAAGACAAAAGCTGGATGTTCCTGCTATTAAGAGTATCACATCAGCCGATGTTCTTCAGCATCAAGAAAGCAAAATCAAAAAGCCCAGAAAAAGGAAGAAATGGAAACAAAAAAGAAACTGAAAAGAATCCAGACTGAAGAGGCAAGACAGCAGAAAAACTAGATAAAAAAAAATTGGAAACAAAATCTATGAAGAAAAAAAGGAGTAAAAGAACGGCAAGCTGGTCATTAACATACACTGAAAAAATGGAAATTGCAACACCATGAAGGCATTGGACGTTTGTGTTGATTTTCAAGATATGGAACGATGCCATGTAGGTATTGTGCCCGTTTCCCAGACCTCACGTCGGCCCCGAAATCAAACTTTATGTCCAAGAAATGGTACATGGTCGTAACAAACAAATTAGGAGTCCCTGAAATATATATCCGGAAAAAAACCAAAAAAATCAACTGAGAACACGGGCAGGCAAGAGATCTAATGTCTCGGGTCGTTTAACGGGATAGGTGAGATAGGTTGCCACAGATATAAATCTCTCCAAATAAAATAGGATAGTATCATTCAGTCAGGAAAAGGAACAAGCTGCAGGAATAATTTAAGATGACTAAGATAAAAGCTCTCTCTTTATTTAAGAGCAGACGAACACGAATAAATATACCCTCCTAAAAATCGAATTGGTTCAATCTTATGTTGGGATCGAAGATCCAAGAGTCCTAAACTGCCAATTCGACTTTCCTATTGCACTTGGGGTAATGTGATATGAAATAAAAGTTCCAGTGTTCGTTGGTTTAGCTGAATGGTAAATAAAATAAAATTGTTGCACTTCACTGTTTCAGCTTGGAATAAATTAAAATAAGTTGTAAATTGTGACTTCACATTCCCCTCAAAAAATCTAACTTATAACACACTTTAACATATTTTAAGGAAAATAACTTGATCAATTACGAGAATATTATCTAACAAGGATATAAATCGTGATTTAATTTAAATTGAAAAAAAAAATAGCAAATATTATTTACATTGAGCATTTGACATTAGTGTGGAATACTGTTCAAAAATGTCCAGTATCTTCCAAGTAGTAACTAATGTTCATTAATAATAATTATTCCAATCTCCGATTATATTACAACAACTGCTAATTGTTGTTAAATTCCACAATTCAGTTTCAATAAATTATAATCCATAAATTATTATAATATCTTCCATTTATTATTATGATGAGGGTGATGCATTGATTAATTAATATGGCAAAATTCATTCATTAATAGGTTATAGATTACTTCATTTAAATGTTTTCCTTTCGAAGATTCATATTTATTGTTAACATCACTATAAGCACTTATTTCAATATCCATTATTTTACAGCCTTTAATAAATCGTATTATTATTATTAATCGCTTTCATTAAACATGCTTATCGCAATAATAATCTCCGGATTGTGTTCACAAACACCTCCTAGAATTCTTCTAATCACAAAAATCAATCGTGAAATACTGCCTACAAATGTGAAGTATTTCTATCATAATCATTGAATGGGCCAACTGACTCGCATTCAAATGTTGCCGCTATAGGACCACCTTCTAGAAGTGTCCACAACATAAATCAAATAACATGCATACATGTATAAATAGGCTGCTGCGTAAAAATATCATAAGAGAATTAGCTTGTTATAACTTAAAAATTAATCGAATCATTAATTCAAAATCTTACAATGCTCAATAAATCAAATAGGAAATCAATAAATTATTATCTGCAATTATTCTTCAAATTGCTGTCATAAATTGCCACACAAATGTGATTATTATCGTAGATAATCAACCCTTAATTAATAATATGAATGTCACCTTTACTTAAATAAATTAGATATTATTATTATTATTATAATTCATCATAATGAATCCAATTATCAACTTTATCAACTATCGCTGTCAAAGATCGGGAAATGTCGCTGACAATAGCATTCGAAAGATTGTGGGAAAATATTCTTAAATAAAAAGAATTATTATTATAAAAAAAAAAATTAATTTATCAAAGAATTAAATAATTATTAAGTTATTATCTGTATAAGAAAAATTTATGAAATACTAATAGCAATGACTAACTCCTAAGGTAGCTCTTTTATGTTTGAAAAATCAGGAATAAATATAACAATCAGGAAATAAAATCAATCATGTTTCATGGTTTTGGTCGTCATGGTGTATTATGGATGTAATGTTTCACTGCCCTTGCACATGGAGTGAAGTCCACAGATGACGTAAGATGTCTTGAACTTGTTAGACCTCCGTTTAATGAAATTGGTAAACCCCATCATCATCGTGATGACTAAGTTGGTGTGTCTGCTGATCTCTGTGTCCATCAAAGCCCGTAAGGTTCCCCTCAAATTGTCTAAGCTGAACTCATCTTGATAGTGTAAAAGCTATCATAAGATCCCACGAAGGAAAGTTGATTGTGTATAAAGAGCATTCTGGATAATTCAGGTTCCTCAAATACAATTTGAGTGTTTGCCACTGCTATCTGAATAATGCACATCTTAAAGAGTCTTGAAATTCAATTTATATTAATAGTGTTCTGCTCCTCAATGTTTATTTGAATGTGAATATTGCAGTAATAACTTCTTAATGTGTCATAGGACTTCACCTAGTATGAGTGTGTTTGCATGTATTGATTTGCAGTGTTCATGGCGAGTTCATCATGAAGCTGTAATCGTTCCTCGTGTAGTGTGATAATGTAAGAAATGGTTCTACTCACAGAAATCTCCGATGCACTCACACGAATATCACTGAATTTATCGCTAGTTTCAAACACTAGACCGTTTGAGCGTTTATTTCAATCGAACACATGTTCACATAAGCTATCTGATGCCGTGCGATTTGGAAAACTCATAAACCTCGGTTTAAAATAGGCTATGTGTTTTTCAGCGTGAACTCTCTCCGAATGAATGCTCGCGACGGGTTGCAAGGAACAGGTCACGACTTCCCCCTCACATAATCACGCGGTGGAGTCGGGGAGAATCGGGCCCCCCCTACCAGTGACGTATTACGACGTAACTCAAAGTGCAGTATAACACAGGTGATATTTAAATAATATTCAGCCGTTGATCGATTGGAATCTTCTATTATACATATTCTGCCATAGCATGAAGGTAAAGCTGAAATCAATGAAGCGTTGTAATAAGATTATATTCCAAATGTTTGAAAGACCGGTGTCACCTTGCAGTGTCCAGCCAGGCTGAAGCTAGGCTATCAGACTCGCTCTAAAGTTCATTATGCACTCGTCCAGTCACGAGCCTATGATCCTGCTGTTCTGACGTATTAATGAGCGTAACTCAAAATGCGATTTCGGTCACAGTATGTAAACGATCAAAGTTTCAGACCCATTGGAATGTTGCTACAGGTCTCCCCATGTGATTGGTCGCGGAGGTATCAACTCCAGTATACGGACTCTGGTTTAGCGTAGTTAAATTGCAGTCTGTGCAGTGAAGTGTTCCCCGTCAAACATGCCTCGACGACAAAGAAGAGCATGCTATCAACAACTGTAGCTGTTTGAGAGGGCTCGGATAATTGGGCTGTGTGAGGCTGGATTATCGCTAAGGACTGCCGCTGCACGTGTTGGCCGACAGGCACCTACGGTGCAACGTGTATGGCAGCAGTGGTCAAATGAAGGTACCCACACTCGTAGACCTGGCACAGGCCCAGCGTGACAGACAACTGTGAGATAGGATCACTGCATCATTCGGATGGCCTGGATGGAACCCCATGCAACAGCAGCGCACATTCGAGAAGCTGTGGCACCCCACGTTACACAACAAACAGTTGGTAACTGCCTGCGTGCAGTTGGGTTACGATCCCGTGTCCCTGCAGAAGGTGTTCCATTGACTCCACAACAGCGACGTGTAAGGCTGGCCTGGTGTCGAGAACAATCGACATGGGTCGACGAATGGCATAGGGTAGTCTTTAGTGATGAATCACGCTTCTGTCTTGCCCGCAGTGATCGCAGGAAACGTGTGTGCCAACGTACCGGGGAGAGGGGCCGCCCAGACCTTATTGTCGAGAGGCACACAGGGCCAACACCAAGCATTATGGTCTGGGGAGCTATTGGCTTTAATGTGAAATCACAATTAGTGCTTGTTGAGGGCACTATGACTGCTCGACAGTACGTTGATAGGGTACTCAATCCAGTGGTTGTCCCTATGATGGCAAACATTGCTAATGGGATGTTTCAGCAGGACAATGCCCGGGTTCACACTGCACGCATCTCCAGAGAAGCTCTCCACGATATCACAACCTTAGAATGGCCTGCCAGATCCCCGGACCTCAGTCCTATTGAGCATGTGTGGGACATGATGGGTCGACAACTGGCCAACCATCCTCAGCCAACCACAACTCACGAACAACTGACCCGTGCAGTGCAGCAAGCATGGGCCACAATTCCTCAGGAAGCGATCCAGGGCCTTATTGATTCCATGCCATGCCGAATTCATCAATGTATTGCAGCTCGTGGTGGGCACAACCTGTATTGATTGTTGTCCAAACTTGCGGTCAGAGGGACCTGAAAGTGTAATCATCGAATCACAACCGAACACTCGTCCTGCATGTTCAATTGCAGCAATGTAGCACCACTCCTTCGGGGTGTTGCAATTTACATTTTCTTCAGTGTATGATAATGATGACGACTTCAGCCTTGTGTCTTCAGGCCACAGTCACATGGGTCTTACAAGTAGTGAAGATGACGATTTCGATGGACCAGAAGAGCAACCAGTCGTTCCTAGAATTGATGAGTCTTATCCCAGTACAGTACAAGCAAGCACTCAGAAGTCACAAGTCAAGATGGAAACGTGAAAACCAACTTGCAAATAGGAAGCTTTGTTATCGTTCACTGGAATGGACTACGGTTTCCAGGGTTGGTGCTCATTGTGGCAGAGGGGGGAGCCATAGTGGATTGTATGGCGCGCACTTCAAAGTTTTGAAAGGGGCTCGCAAAAAAGGACATGCTCTTTTATCAATGGGACGACATTAAAAAACTCATTCTAGCACCAAAACTTATTAATGAGGTCTTTTTATGGTCAATGATTTTTAACATCTCTTAAGCACATGTTTTAACATTTCCCTTTTAAGAGAACTTTGACTTAACAAATTTTTTTGTTTTTTGTTTTTTACATTTTGTAATTTTATAACTGTTTTTCTTAACATAAAATATTAATTTTTAAATTCAGGAATTTGTGTTTTTACATACCAAACTCAAGGGGTGCCAGTGCAACACTTCTTCCTCCGGCAATCTTCGCACCAAAGGTCACGGCGATTCTTTCCATATTTCTTTACACAAGTTTCTTTTCTCTGCCAAAGAAGATAAAAGAAAATAGAATTGGATTGGACACTGCATAAGAGGAGATGTTAGTTATTGTTGTTTTAAGGGGCGGAACTACAAGGTCATCTGCCCCTCTTAACACGTATTAAAGAATACATAATTTAGAACGAAAATACTCACATAAGGAATAGACTGAAAAATACGTACAAAATGCAATGTAGAGTCGAAATACTTACAAAATGCAATTGAGAATCAAAAGCCTACCTTGTAAATGCCCTCGCTGGAACTGGATGATCTGAAAAGAACAAGAACGGAAATAGGATTAAACGTACAAAAATGTGAATCCCTATCGTTTTTAATTACAAGCTAGGTTGCACTAGTCAGACCGAAACTAAAATATGCTAGAATTATATGGAGTCCTAGATGCAAGACACACACGGTACCTCAACGATTGAAAAAACACAAAATAAATTCCTAAAATATCGACATTTTAAAAGAACAGCCAACTATCCTCACTTGATACCATACCAAGAACTGCTGATACATTTTGATGTAGACAGTTTAGAAATACGAAGAAAAATAGATGCTATGAAATTTCAAAATTATGAACAATTCAATATTTATGATTCCCAATTCGTTTCTCTCTTAAATTTCCATGTACCGTAGAATGGGGCAATTGCAATCATCTGGCCTGTAGTTTGAAAGTTGAGCTCTCCAGCCAAACTGCGGCAAAATTAGCGCCGTCGCATATTGTAGTAACAAAGGTAACATTATCGATTGCTTGGCTGAGCGCCAAGAATTCGCTCAGTTGTTACCTGCAATCGGCTAGTGAATGTTGTGAGGAACACATTAAGTGTAAAACAAGTTAACAGCGAAAACTTCAGTTGAGGAGCTTCACAGGCTGTTAATATGATTAACTATTCCTCAGTTAGGTGGGTATCATATGAACATTTCCATAAGTTTCTAAGCTACGTCACTTTGAGGTTATAGGGCTTTATATGAAAAGTTGTCTTGTTATAGGGAAATACCGATCATGGTGAGAACGTACGCTAAGAAATTTGGGCCTGATGGAAGGTGCAAATACAACTCAATTTTCGTAGAAAATGCAGTAAAGGCCGTGAGACAGGGGAAAATGAGCGTCAGAAGAGTTTGCTGTGCCATACACAACCCTTAACGACAAGTTAAGGAATAAGTTTAAACACAGCTTTAAACAGGGAAGAGGAGAAAACGCTTCTTGATGGCTTATTGACGTGTGCCAAGTGGGGTTTTCCACTGAGAAACACAGATGTACGTAACATCGTGCAGGGTTACCTTAACCACGCAGGGAAAGTGGAAAAGAGATTCAATGACAATCGGCCAGGACTAGCGTGGGTTCATGCATTTCTGAGAAGAAACTCCGAACTGACTGAGAATTGGAGAGAATACGAAAAGAGTTAGAGCAGCAGTTTCGAGGGAGATCGCAACGGAATATTATGATAATCTTGGGGAATTGTTGGATTGAGTTCCCGAGTAATATAATTAACTATGACAAAACAAATTTTTGTGACGACCCAGGACAGGTGAAGGTGCTGGTCGAAAGAGGCGTGAAGCAGTTTTCATTTTTCTTATTCGTTTTTTTAACGTGCATCTTTTTCACTCGTAATTAAGGTAGTTTCTGTATTTTAAAAAAAGGAAAATTTTGATCGTTATAACCCCTCAAATAACACCGATAATGAAGCGAAATAAACCTATGATCAGAATTACCCCACTCCGATCAGCAATTTCTTTCCATTACTCGTGATATACTCCATTGCCTTGATTTTCTATTGTTATCAAATGGACGAGTCACACATTTTAAATATAACATTGCGTAAATATGGTTTCATTGGTTTGGGAAATATCAATAAAAAACACCGAAAATTGATCGGTATTACCCCGTTTTACGGTACCACGCATCAATTCAAGGAACAGTACCATATTTGAAATTAAAAGAACCAGGACATCTGCCCACAAGAATTCATAGCTGAACAGACCATGTTGTTCAAAGAAATAATGCCATAGATTTTAGTAGTTCCTCCACAGTTTTCTGTTGATGGAATTTCTACCCCCTCTCTAGAAATAATGTTTCAAATTGTAAATCATGAATTCTTACCACTGTGTTATTGTACTCTTTAGACCGCGTAAAATAACCACTGTCTCCAGTAGTTCACTTTGTCTCCTCTCTTCCTTCCGCTTCTTCTTTTCCTTCTCCTGAAAACCCTTGCAATTTTTCATCATATTTCAGAAAAGTTGTCTCTCCTGAATAATATCTATTGTTACTTCCATATCCCCTTGTACCCATTGATTACCATTCTTGATTTTGTATACATGACTGAAAATTTGTTTTGTGAGTCTGGTGTTATTCATCCTCATTACGTGTCCTCCTTTTGCTGATCGTATCGTCAATTTCCTTATTTTAGTAGAAGTCGTCAATTTTTCTCTCCACTTTCTGTTTTTAATGGTCCTAATATTCTCTAGCTCTTCTACTTTGCCTTTTTTAATGGAAAATATACATTCTGAAGCATAGAGACTTTCCGGCTTAGTTAGTATTAAGTTAGTAAAAGTTATAAGATAACATACTGCCACTGTATTTGGGATGAAAATCCTGTTGTGCACCTTTTTTTAAATACAAACTTTCATAAGCTTACTCCGTTACTTTACAGCAGCAGCTCGCCTTGGTCTCCCATGCATTCCCGGGCCTGGCAATGGCATGGCGTTAACCTAGAACAATTGCTGAGTTTTAATTCATCTTTTTTAATTACTTTGGCTACCCAATGGGGTTATATTCCCACTCTTTATGTATGGACACTAAAACAAGCCGACAAGAGGAAGATCGATGCTTTTGAACCCTGGTGTTGCATAGACTTAAGAATACCATGACTGCAAAAGTCACGAATAAGGCAGTATTAGAGCGCACGTCATTGGCTGGCAAGATTATGAAGTTGCGGCTACCATACATTCGCCAGGTATTGCGATCAGATGCATTGGAAAACTCAATCATGCTAGGAACGATCAGAAGACCAGGTCGCCAGAGGACACATTGGTTAGACATCATTAAAACAGGCTCGATGCAGTGTGGCACAGGACAACCTGGAGAGTGATGATTTATAGAATCGCCGATGGTCCGATTCGACTGAACGGATGATGTCGAGACCACATACTGACAACTGTACATACAATTGCAGCATATTACCTCACACAATGTAGCTATAACACTGTTAATGAAATGTGGTCTCTGAGGAGGCCTGGTGCCATCTTTCTAGTTATTTATTTAGCGTATGAAGCATACAAGACAGTAATTAATATATATATACACATTTACACAATAGATGGCATGGGGTCGTCTTTAGTGATGAATCGCACTTCTGTCTTGCCCGCAGTGATCGCCAGAATCGTGTGCGCCGACGTACCGGGGAGAGGGGCCGCTCAGACCTTATTGTCGAGAAGGCACACAGGGCCAACACCAAGCATTATGGTCTGGGGAGCTATTGGCTTTAATGTGAAATCACAATTAGTGCTTGTTGAGGGCACTATGACTGCTCGACAGTACGTTGATAGGGTACTCAATCCAGTGGTTGTCCCTATGATGGCAAACATTGCTAATGGGATGTTTCAGCAGGACACTGCACGCATCTCCAGAGAAGCTCTCCACGACAGCACAACCTTAGAATGGCCTGCCAGATCCCCGGACCTCAGTCCCATTGAGTATGTGTGGGACATGATGGGTCGACAACTGGCCAACTGTCCTCAGCCACCCACAACTCACGAACAACTGAGCCGTGCAGTGCAGCAAGCATGGGCCACAATTCCTCAGGAAGCGATCCAGGGCCTTATTGACTCCATGCCTTGCCGAATTCATCAATGTATTGCAGCTCGTGGTGGGCACAACCTGTATTGATTGTGGTCCAAACTTAGGTCAGAGGGACCTGAAAGTGTAATCATCGAATCACAACCGAACACTCGTCCTGCATGTTCAATTGCAGCAATGTAGCACCACTCCTTCTGGGTGTTGCAATTTACATTTTCTTCACTGTATTATTATTATCCAGCCCCGTAAGATCTCTCAGAATATTTTGGATATTTAAAACTGTGGTCTACAATATCGGAATGCCGAGTGTGCGTTTGTGGAGAAGTTCGGAATGACCCCATAGGATGGTGACGTCACTACCCCACTGTTCCAACATGACGGTCGGCTAGAGAGGCGAGCGATACCAGGATTGCCGGATGGGGACCCGAACCGATGCCTGTTATGGGTATATTTCTTTTGACGAGAAGGCAGCGTGAGGCAAATGCTGGGATACGACTCTTTCCTTGTGTGCAGCCATCCTGGGTCTGTGGTGCCATGGTTCGATCTGCACCGAGGGATGATCCACCGCCACAGAACATCTAAGGTAGAAGCCTTCCGACTTATGTAGATCTTATTCTTGGGCCATGAATTTCCATAATTTCCGCTAAATCTATTCACTTCCCTAGTCGTTATTAATCTTCATTCTTTTATAGTTGGTTGCATATTATGCTAGGCGAACACTTTGATTTGTCACTTAGACTTGTAGGTGAGGTGGATCCTCAACATTTTCACTCTTCATTACATGAATATAATCTGGGTTGTCCTACCCCATTTGCATAAAAGGCAGCAGGATTACGACACACTGGCAGCATTTGCACTGTTTTTGAATGTCATAAAATATTTTCTAATAATAATAAAATCTCTACAAATTCATATTGGAAGAACACTGAATTCTGATAAATAATAATGAATGTAATATTCCAAGAGGAAAATAATAGTTGACAAATATTATCCAGGAAAAAGGAAGGAAGATTGTAGTTTTACGTGACCGTGAATCTTGTGATTATGAGCCACGGGACCTCCTTTTTACGTGGAATCCGAACCACGGGACATGGCATTTCACTCCGAAAATCTCACTTGCATTGACTGGGAATCGAACCCGGACCGCCTTGGTGCGAGGCATACAGCTAGACTGCTGAGCCACCACGCCCCAGGACAAATATTATGAATTATGATTATAAACAAATTGTTAAATTGTTTAAAGGTATGGGATTTTATGATCTTCAGATAGTATTGGACATTCTTAAACGAAGCCTAATGATTCTGTTTCCATGTGGAAAAGTGTCAATGCACTTATGTGTTTTCTGAAGTTAGTTCAGGTAATTTGAGGTTTTGATCCTCTGATGAATGGGATTCATGCGGGAGTGATATCCTGTCCCATAGTGGTAATATTGCTTACAATGTCAGTCCAATTACATAAAATTCCCATGAAATACACTAATAGGGGCCATTGATTTGTTAAGAATATAATGAAGTCACGTCAACTGTTCTGCCGATTCTTGTGACGGCTGGTGTCTAATTGATGTTCAGTGTTACATGTCCTCTAATTAAATCCGCAGAAGAAAACATTGGTAGGAAAGAAAGAATAGGTAGAAAACCGTGGATCACTCAGGATATACTAGAATTGATGGATGAAAGGCGGAAACACAAGAATCTAAGGGATGAAAAGGGGAAAGCAGAATACTGACGTCTGAGAAATGAGGTTAACAAGAAGTGCAAGAAAGCGAAAGAAGAATGGTTGAAAGAGAAATATGCAGGTATAGAAAATTGTCTGAAATTAGGAAAAGTAGACACAGCTTATCGAAGGATTAAGAATACTTTTGGGGAAAAGAAGACTAAGTGCTGTAATATTAAGGACACAAATGGAAAGCCTCTAACAGATAGGGAAGAAAAGGTTGAGAGATGGAAAGCTTACATAGAGAGTTTGTATAAGGGAAAGGAGATTGAGAATCATGTAATGGAAAGGGAGGAGGAAATTGATGAGGAGGCGAAAGGAGATTTAATATTGAGATCAGAATTTGATAGAGCTTTGGAAGACTTAAGCAGGAACAAAGCACCAGGCATAGATGATATACCGATTGAGTTGCTACGCTGCATAGGAGATGAAGGTCTGATCAGGTTATTTCACTTGGTGTGTAGGATTTATGAGACAGGTGAGGTACCCCCTGATTTCAAGAAGAATGTAATCATCCCTATACCAAAGAAAGTGGGAGCTGACAGATGTGAAGATTACCGTACAATCAGCTTGATTACTCATGCTTCAAAGATCCTGTCTAGAATAATTTACAAGAGGATTGAAAGCCAGATAGAAACGGAGTTGGGTGAAGACCAGTTTGGTTTCAGGAGAAATGTAGGAACAAGGGAAGCTGTACTAAGTCTTAGGCTGATTTTAGAAGGTAGAATAAGGAAAGATAAGAGAACGTTCATGGCTTTTGTAGACTTAGAAAAGGCTTTTGATAACGTTGATTGGACTAAATCGATTGACATTTTGAAATCAATTGGAATGAAGTACAGGGATAGGAGGGTGATATACAATCTGTACAGAAACCAGACAGCAGTCATTCGAGTTGAAGGACATGAGAGAGAAGCTGGTATTCAGAAAGGTGTAAGGCAAGGCTGCAACTTATCACCCATACTTTTCAATCTTTACATTGAACAAGCAATGAAGGAAATTAGAGAAAAATTTAAAGTGGGAGTGAAGATTCAAGGAGAAATAATTTCAACTCTGAGATTTGCTGATGACATCGTCATCTTGGCCGACAAGCCTGAGGATTTGAATGAGTTTTTGAATGGTATGGACTCCGTCTTACGGAAAGAATTCATGATGAAAATAAATAAATGTAAAACAAAAATACTGGAATGCAGCCGAAATAAATCAGAAACCTCTATGGAGATCAAATTGGCAGGTGAAAAGCTGAAGGAAGTAGGAGACTTCTGTTACTTAGGAAGCAGAATAACCAGTGATGGACGAAGCAAAGAGGATATTAAAAGTAGGTTGGCTCAGGCAAAGAAAGCATTTCTACAAAAAAGGAATCTGCTGACATCAAATATAGATTTAGGTATTAGGAAGTCATTTTTGAAACCCTTTGTCTGGAGCGTGGTGCTCTATGGAAGTGAAACTTGGACTATTGGTGCAGCAGAAAAGAGGAGAATTGAAGCATTTGAAATGTGGTGTTACAGGAGAATGATGAAGATCAGATGGGTAGATAGGGTTACAAACAAAGAGGTATTGAGACGAGTGGGAGAGGAGAGATGTTTCTGGCGACTGCTAATGAAGAGAAGAGATAGGTTGGTAGGACACATACTAAGACACCCAGGAATAGCAAGCTTAGTTATGGAAGGAAGGGTCGAGGACAAAAACTGTAGGGGTAGACCAAGGTTAGAATATGTTAAACAGATTGCCTCCGATGTAGGGTGTCGGAGCTATGTAGAGATGAAACGATTAGCTCAGGACAGGGAGGCATGGAGAGCTGCATCAAACCAGTCAAAAGACTGAAGACTCAAACAACAACAATTAAATCAGTGGGATTATGAGAATTATAACCAGATATCACAGGCCACCTTAGGAGAAGTATACAATTACAGTATTATTATTACTATTTTCACGTTGAGATAAATAAATCCTTTAGTGTCAAGCTTATGTAATGCTGTGCTATTAAGTGCTCCTCTGAATTGTGTGTTACAATGCCAACATAATTTCGTCATAACCGAGTAGTGAAATGCGGATGTGAAATATCGTCAAGATTTTTGTAAATAATTATTGTAAATAATGTGAATGAATATAGGACAATATTATGAACTGAAGCCAATTAAATTTGATCTAGATTTTTTATTTTTTTGGTGTCGTGAGTGATCATATAAGATTATGCAATCTCGCCTGTATAGGATAAAACAATAATGTGTATTTTGAATTAAACATAGTCAAACCCACGAACTATTACGAAGAGACCATGATTTTTCTAGATCTGAGATGCATAATCGAGAAGGGAAGTGTTTATTATTCTTGTTGTTGGTGAATTGCTTTTTATCTTAATATGTGTTCTCACTTCCTGTGGAGTTGTGTTACGGGGAGCATGGGAGCAGTGAGCAGGACGGCCTGAGATAAATCTCGGGCTGACACTGTGCTTATGTTGCATGTCCATCCCAGGTGGGCAGAAGGGCACTACATATAGCTTAGAAACCAGCTACAGTGTGGTTTGAGAAAGAACTGAAAGGCAAGAGACTAAGAGATTGATCTTGCAGGGAGAAGTCTGGATTTTCAGCAAATTATGGAGCAGGAAACGTTCTTGGAGAACGCTCGCTCATTCACCGCACCTGGGAAACTGGATCCGGTTCAAGATCATGATATCTATATAGTTATACAGTTTGTGTTCCATCCATCTCCAGGTAGCTTCTTGGGACCTAGAATTTTCCGGAAGATCTTTTCCTTTATCTCAATGTCAACCGTTTTCATGCTTGATAAGGCTTCTGCCGCAAAGAGGCACTACTGTGCACTACTTGGCCTGATATGAGAGGGCATGACTATTTTTATAATGTTTCCATGTATTTTGTTCAATGTTTCCGTTTTGAAATGGTGTGTGCTTCATTTTTCACAGGTACTATTCCTAGAAACTTGTAGCTCTTCAGTCGGTCAACTCGATCGTGCCCAATGAATGGCAGAGGTACAAAATATAAATATAAAAATACAATCCTGGAAAAAATTATACTTAATTCATCTTCATTTCCCCTTTTCCAGCTGACACTGGGTGGGGGCAAATTAGTTAATTATCACAATTAAATGAGGCAATTTAGGATTGAGATAATTAACTAATATGCCTTCATGTAATCTTTTTCGAGAAGTGTATTTTTATATTTATATTTTTTACATCGCCCATTCACTGGACATAAAACAAAATATTGGAATGCAGCCGAAAAAATCAGAAACCTTTGTGGACATCAAATTGGCAGGTGAAAAGCTAAAGGAAGTAGGAGACTTCTGTTACTTAAGAAGCAAAATAACCAGTGAACGACGACGCTAAGAGGATATAAAAATAAGTTTGGCTCTGTAGGTTATACCACTACACTTCCTTACGTTGCTCCATATTGTGACATTGTGATCCAAATCTAAGACTAGGTTTTTTGCCCACTTTTTGGTGCTATAAAAAGTTGGGGTCGACTTATATTCAGGGTATAAAAAATATTGGATCAAGGTTTTAAAAATTATTATAATTATTCGCAAATTAGTATGTGGTGGCGGCATCTTTAAACTCGCAACGAATTAATGCGTTAAAATGAAGATTAAAATAGGGTTGGTTATGTTTAATTAACATGCATTTACAATAGTGAACATTTTGAGGTTAGGATTTATGCATATATGTCATTTTAATCAGATAAATTATACGTTCGAAAGCATACGGAAATATGTTTAAAACAATCTTCACAAGAAAAAAAGTCAAAGTTTTACGCGCAGTAATTGAGTGATCAACGTATCTCATTCAATAACGTCAGCGCTCTTTCTAAGTTGATCCCGGACATCTGAAGGTCGTAATTTAAATACTAAACACACCCTTTTTTGCCGAAGTCTGACGCGCGTATCATACGTCTTGTGAGAAATGTTACGGGACACCAGAAACTTAACGAATTCTTGTTTTCTGTGTCGTGAAATTGTAGATTTAAGATACAGGTTATGCCAAGTTCATTAATAGAAAATTACGATCGTTCGTCATCTCAAACAAGAGCTTTTAATTCTTCCTTCCGCAGTTGATACACAGAAAATCATTGTACCTTGTTACAGTGGGTTGGCATTCGTGACTGCTTGCCGCGTTGCCACTGTTCGCTTGTTTTCGTGTTGCTTCGGTGCATCTGGTTTTCAGGTTGAATTTGCATCTACCTTCAGCTGGTAGATTACCGGCATTTGCTTGCATGAAACTCACATTTTTCTGATTGAAAATAACCGTGAAAATATTCAGTGCGAAAAAAACAAACTTAAAATTTGCACGATTGAAACAAGACGACTGGAATTGTCAACTGCCGTCGCTGCTGCCAATCTCTGAGCTATCTCGCGTGCATCATCATACTAACTTCCGTCCAATGCATTTGCGATTCTAGTCTTCAAGAAGCTACCCCATACCCCTATATGCAATCATGCAAGAGCTCAACTGACGGCCTTCTTTATTTTGTCTTCTGTCGTCAGCTTATCGTGACTAACAATACCAGATACGTGTTCTAACCTAACAATTTCTTATTTAGCATGTGGAGCGCCAACTAAACAGCTGATGATCACACTCCATATTGCTGTTTTACTGCGTCGACACATTTGAAAACACCTTGCGTGTTTCGTTATTGGTTTCTAGCGCATCTTTCTGTTGACGCCAGTAGCGAATATCAAATTCATTCACAATGAATTCTCGACCGGCAGCTCTAATCGTCGTCTGCGTATTTGAACACTTTGAGGTTAAATCCAGCCCTATAACTTCTGTGTTTTTACATAACGCAAAGATCGATTTCTACAAGAAAACAATCACACTTAACTGATCAACAAAAATGGATCGTGAAGACAACACTGGTAGGCCTACTTATGGACAATGCAACAGGCAGAAAGTCATTTTTGAGAGCCTTTATCTGGAGCGTGGCGCTCTATGGAAGTGATACTGTTGACGCAGCACAAAAGAGAAGAAAGCATTTGAAATGTGGTGTTACAGGAGAATGATGTTCAGATGGGTAGGCTAGATATAGTAACAAATGAAGAGTGGGAGAGGGACGTTGCGACATCGTGGTCATGTAGCCCCGTGTACTTGGATATGTGTAGAATTTGTCTGATAATCTGTGTCGCTGTGATGTATGTAGTGGTGAGCTGAGCTGGGATTTGGGTAGGAAGCGGCCGTGGCCGTAAGCCAGGTGCCATCCCGGTATTTGCCTGTAGTAGAAGTGGGAAACCACTGAAAACCACTTCCAGGATGGCTGAGGTAGAAATCGAACCCACCGCTTCTACGTTTTGCCTCACGAGACTGAGTGTACGGATTCCAGCCCTCTGAATTTCTTGGCAGAGCCGGGAATCGAACCCGGGCCTCCGTGGTGACAGCCACGAATACTAGCCATTATTTAGATTACGCAACGTGGCGGACCTACGGAAAAGAAATCTGTTGACATGAAATATAATTATCAAATTGGTATTAAAACGTCTTTTTGATGTTGGAGCAGCAGAAAAGAGGATATGTGGTGTTACAGGATTGGTAGGTAGAGTAACAAATGACGAGTGGGAGTGGAGTTTCTGACAACAACAACATTCTGATTTAATATGAACAACTAGTACGTGGTTACTAAACGGCCGCCATGAAGCGTGTGCACGACATTTACAATGCGTATTTTTAAATGCTTCGGACCAGCAATATTTTCAGGTGGCGCGAGATCACATTATCCCCCCCCTTGTGGAGATTAAAATTAATAACTATTATTTTAATATTAAAGCAACATTCCTAGGACGCTCCTATTTAATACAGGTATTCAACAATATTGTTCGCTTAGAGTCGCAGCAGAGTTGTCTGGTGTCCTCTGTGACAGGAGACTAAATGTCCAAGT
Source organism: Meconema thalassinum (assembly GCA_946902985.2). Lineage (NCBI taxonomy): Eukaryota > Metazoa > Arthropoda > Insecta > Orthoptera > Tettigoniidae > Meconema > Meconema thalassinum. Next base: position 1,674,758 of record OX336392.1, on the reverse strand, counting down.
AAAGGGGAGAGCCTATAAAAGTGTGGTGAGACCTGCCATGCTATATGGAGCAGAAACTTGGCCAATAGTACAGTCGCAAAATAAACGGCTGGATGTAGCCGAAATGAAAATGCTGAGATGGATGTGTGGTGTTACTAGGAAAGACCACATCAAGAACAGCTTCATACGAGGAAGTGTCAAGGTAACCCAAGCATCAAGGAAAGTTCAAGAAAGGTGGTTGCTCTGGTATGGTCACATTAAGCGCAGGGATGAGACCTATGTGGGAAGAAGAGTGCTAGATCTTGAGCTGGAGGGCAGGAGGGAGAGAGGCAGACCTAGAAGAAGATGGATGGACTGCGTGCGGGAAGACCTCGCAGAAAAGCAGTTAACCGAAAACACCATTTGGAACCGAGGGAAATGGAAAAGACTTGCCAAAAACGTCGACCCCGCATGAGCGGGAAAAGTTGAAGAAGAAGAAGAGTCGCAAAAAGAAATGTCTGATATGATGTTACTAATATTCATCTTACATTGCCGTACATAACAACACTTAGTGTAGGGGCAGATTACCTCGTTGTTCCGCCACTTAAAACCTCAACAACCCGCGAGGACTGGCGCTTGGGTATTTTGACCCGAGCCTTAAATGATGCTCTATGTTTTGGTTTTGGTCAGCCCTTATTTCCTGTCGCTTACTGTACCTTCCTTCCTAGCCTTGAACTTCACCCTACAAAAGAAACATGTCCATAGCTTTTAGAACACTCAAGTTATTTCTCTATTATTTACTGTCGGGTTAGATTTACCCATGGCGCCAGTCCTTGCCTGACAATATTCGGCTTACGTTAGATGAACAATCTGTAAAAAATAAGGAAGAAAATCCAACTATTTTGGTGCAGAACAGTCACATAGCTCACGTTCTTGTTGATCCATGTTTAAGGTCTAGGGACATCTGTCATCAGGTCCTTTGTTCCAAAATATCGAGATGACTGCTTTGACGCTATTTTCAAGGTCATTATTCTCTTACGAAACTTATTGTCAATTTTCTGCATGTTATGTTTAAAAAGTATAAATAAACCTCAACAGGTTTACACCAGGTGTAAAATTAATTCATTAAAATCCGTACAGCTACGCCAAAAGGAAGTGACCCATTATGGGTCAAAATGACCCGGCACCGGGCCTCGTGTTATATTTTCTCACGTCAGTTCTCAAGGGATAACTAATAACTTAGTATAGTAGTAACCATCTAACTTACAGCAAGTAATGTTTCAATTTCACTCGTAGCTTGCAACGCCAAGAAATGAAGTGGCGGACAGAAACCTTCATGTACCGTTTCAACTCGTTAATATTTATAAAACACATTTCACGTTATAGGCCTATGTCTATACCTTTGAAATGCACGTACCTTCAACTTGCACTGATTAATCCTCGAGGTCCGTACCGGTACTCAATAATTGCTGTAGCACATGTCACAACCACACCGCAATTCGAACTGAACCGATTGTCGTTTGTCGGGGTTATGACGTCTCGAGCCAGCGCAAGCGCCTCCTAAATCCGGTCCATACACTTTGTTTGAAACAAAAGCTATATAGTATTGACTAGGGATGGGTTGCGAACGGAGTCGCGAAGAGTCGAGACTGCTGCCGCTGGAACCGATACTCTCGGCTCAGGTCTCGACTCCACTGATGCACTAACGCCATCTAACATCTGTTTTTGGAACTGCTTGAACATGTATGCCACACAGCGCCAGCAGCAACGTTGTTCGCCATCGCTGCGGCATGTTTACAATACAGCTGACAAAATCTTGCTGCTAGCTTGCCAGTTATACTTTTTTGGTATTGAAATGCATGGCAAGCTATTATAACCTGCAAAACGATTCAATATAATGTTTATATGCATAGTCGTTCTTTGTTATGATCTACTGTAGGATTCTACAGTATGAGAATATGCTGCATAGTGATGGGATATTTATTTTGCCGGCAGGATCGTTATATGGAATGTCGAATACCAATTACGAAGTTCTTGGCACTGTGTGTGTATTTTTACTTTCATTGTAGGGTGTTTCATTTACGTGTCTCAAATAACAAATGTTGGGTGTTGAATTAATGTAATATTTGGCCTATGTTATGGTTTGTTAATTGCTTTGTTTAAGATGTGCGCACAGGCCTCTCATATATTGTGACGGTCTTGTTATCCATCCACGTTCGCCCCTTGATACCTTGTGTTACGATGAATACAGTAGGATTATTAGCCAGCAAACATGGAAGATTGTTTCGGGTTATCATCGGTAATGTTGTAGGTGTAATTGTTATTGTGCTTATTATGATGATTATTATTTATAACAATAATAGTAATACAACCTGCCTAAAGTGCAATATTACAACAATTTGGTACAATGATTGTAAATAATAATAATAATAATGAGAGATTCGGAAAAAAAGCGACCGTGTGCCCCCCGCAATACTCATCAGGTGAGCTTGGAGTCGCGAGGCTTAATGCGAACCGACCCCGCAATACTCATCAGGTGAGTTGGAGTCGCGAGTGTTCATGCGAAGCGATCCCGCAATACTCATCAGGTGAGGTGGAGTCGCGAGTCTTCATGCGAAGCGTCCCCGCAATACTCATCAGGTGAGTTGGAGTCGCGAGTCTTCATGCGAAGTGGCCCCGCAATACTCATCAGGTGAGTTGAGTCGCGAGTCTTCATGCGAAGCGTCCCCGCAATACTCATCAGGTGAGTTGGAGTCGCGAGTCTTCATGCGAAGCGTCCCCGCAATACTCATCAGATGAGCTTGTAGTCGCGAGTGTTCATGCGAAGCGGCCCTGCAATACTCATCAGGTGAGTTGGAGTCGCGAGTCTTCATGCGAAGCGGCCCCGCAATAGCCTACTCATCAGGTGAGCTTGTAGTCGCGAGTGTTCATGCGAAGCGGCATTGCAATACTCATCATATGAGCTTGGAGTCGCGAGTGTTCATGCGAAGCGACCCCGCAATACTCAAAAGGTGACCTCGGAGTCGCGAGTCTTCATGCGAAGCAGCCCCGCAATACACATCAGGTGAGCTTGGAGTCGCGAGTCTTCATGCGAAGCGGCCCCGCTATACTCATCAGGTAAGTTGGAGTCGCGAGTGTTCATGCGAAGCGGCCCCGCAATACTCAACAGGTGAGCTTGGTGTCGCGAGTCTTCATGCGAAGCGACCCCGCAATACTCATCAGATGAGCTCCGAGTCGCGAGTGTTCATGCGAAGCGGCCCTGCAATACTCATCAGATGAGCTTGGAGTCGCGAGTGTTCATGCGAAGCGACCCCGCAATACTCATCAGGTGAGCTTGTAGTCGCGATTGTTCATGCGAAGCGGCCCTGCAATACTCATCAGATGAGCTCGGAGTCGCGAGTGTTCATGCGAAGCGACCCCACATTACTCATCAGATGAGCTTGTTGTCGCGAGTGTTCATGCGAAGCGGCCCTGCAATACTCATCAGGTGAGTTGGAGTCGCGAGTCTTAATGCGAAGCGGCCCCGCAATACTCATCAGGTGAGCTTGGAGTCGCGAGTGTTCATGCGAAGCCACCCCGCAATACTCATCATATGAGCTTGGAGTCGCGAGTGTTCATGCGAAGCGACCCCGCAATACTCATCAGGTGAGCTCGGAGTCGCGAGTCTTCATGCGAAGCAGCCCCGCAATACTCATCAGATGAGCTTGGAGTCGCGAGTCTTCATGCGAAGCGGCCCCGCTATACTCATCAGGTGAGTTGGAGTCGCGAGTGTTCATGCGAAGCGGCCCCGCAATACTCAACAGGTGAGCTTGGTGTCGCGAGTCTTCATGCGAAGCGACCCCGCAATACTCATCAGATGAGCTGGAAGTCGCGAGTGTTCATGCGAAGCGGCCCCGCAGTACTCATCAGATGAGCTTCGAGTCGCGAATCTTCATGCGAAGCGGCCCCGCAATACTCATCAGGTGAGTTGGAGTCGCGAGTCTTCATGCGAAGCGTCCTCGCAATACTAATCAGATGAGCTTGGAGTCGCGAGTGTTCATGCGAAGCGACCCCGCATTACTCATCAGATGAGCTTGGAGTCGCGAGTGTTCATGCGAAGCGACCCCGCAATACTCATCAGGTGAGTTGGAGTCGCGAGTCTTCATGCGAAGCGGCCCCGCAATACTCATCAGGTGAGCTTGGAGTCGCGAGTGTTCATGCGAAGCAGCCCCGCAATACTCATCAGATGAGCTTGGAGTCGCGAGTGTTCATGCGAAGCGGCCTTGCAATATTCATCAGATGAGATTGGAGTCGCGAGTGTTCATGCGAAGCGACCCCGCAATACTCAGCAGGTGATCTTGTAGTCGCGAGTGTTCATGCGAAGCGGCCCTGCAATACTCATCAGATGAGCTTGGAGTCGCGAGTGTTCATGCGAAGCGACCCCGCAATACTCATCATATGAGCTTGGAGTCGCGAGTCTTCATGCGAAGCGGCCCCGCAATACTCATCATATGAGCTTGGAGTCGCGAGTCTTCATGCGAAGCGGCCCCGCAATACTCATCAGATGAGCTTGGAGTCGCGAGTGATCATGCGAAGCGACCCCGCAATACTCAGCAGGTGATCTTGTAGTCGCGAGTGTTCATGCGAAGCGACCCCGCAATACTCATCAGATGAGCTTGGAGTCGCGAGTGTTCATGCGAAGCGGCCTTGCAATATTCATCAGATGAGATTGGAGTCGCGAGTGTTCATGCGAAGTGACCCCGCAATACTCAGCAGGTGATCTTGTAGTCGCGAGTGTTCATGCGAAGCGGCCCTGCAATACTCATCAGATGAGCTTGGAGTCGCGAGTGTTCATGCGAAGCGACCCCGCAATACTCATGAGGTGAGCTCGGAGTCGCGAGTCTTCATGCGAAGCAGCCCCGCAATACTCATCAGATGAGCTTGGAGTCGCGAGTGTTCATGCGAAGCGACCCCGCAATACTCATCAGATGAGCTTGGAGTCGCGAGTGTTCATGCGAAGCGGCCTTGCAATATTCATCAGATGAGATTGGAGTCGCGAGTGTTCATGCGAAGCGACCCCGCAATACTCAGCAGGTGATCTTGTAGTCGCGAGTGTTCATGCGAAGCGGCCCTGCAATACTCATCAGATGAGCTTGGAGTCGCGAGTGTTCATGCGAAGCGACCCCGCAATACTCATCATATGAGCTTGGAGTCGCGAGTCTTCATGCGAAGCGGCCCAGCAATACTCATCATATGAGCTTGGAGTCGCGAGTCTTCATGCGAAGCGGCCCCGCAATACTCATCAGATGAGCTTGGAGTCGCGAGTGATCATGCGAAGCGACCCTGCAATACTCATCAGGTGAGCTCGGAGTCGCGAGTGTTCATGCGAAGCCACCCCGCAATACTCATCATATGAGCTTGGAGTCGCGAGTCTTCATGCGAAGCGGCCCCGCAATACTCATCAGATGAGCTTGGAGTCGCGAGTGTTCATGCGAAGCCACCCCGCAATACTCATCTTATGAGCTTGGAGTCGCGAGTGTTCATGCGAAGCGACCTCGCAATACTCATCAGGTGAGCTCGGAGTCGCGAGTCTTCATGCGAAGCAGCCCCACAATACTCATCAGGTGAGCTTGGAGTCGCGAGTCTTCATGCGAAGCGGCCCCGCTATACTCATCAGGTGAGTTGGAGTCGCGAGTGTTCATGCGAAGCTGCCCCGCAATACTCATCAGATGAGCTTGGAGTTGCGAGTGTTCATGCGAAGCTGCCCCGCAATACTCATCAGGTGAGTTGGAGTCGCGAGTCTTCATGCGAAGCAGCCCCGCAATACTCATCAGGTGAGCTTGGAGTCGCGAGTCTTCATGCGAAGCGGCCCCGCTATACTCATCAGGTGAGTTGGAGTCACGAGTGTTCATGGGAAGCCACCCCGCAATACTCATCATATGAGCTTGGAGTCGTGAGTCTTCATGCGAAGCGGCCCCGCAATACTCATCATGTGAGCTTGGAGTCGCGAGGCTTCATGCGAAGCGACCCCGCAATACTCATCAGGGGAGCTTGGAGTCGCGAGTCTTCTCCAGCCCCCCTGCTATAGTCTACTTAATGGCCAGGGAATTCCTGTCTTGAAATACTACTACAATACAGAGACAGGGGTACATTCACGAAATAGAGAGGCAAATTAATGGAATTGCCAAGGGTCGAAAATGTCGGCAGCATTTATATAAGGAGTGCGACATACCACCAAGTACAGGAAATATGTAGCCTACTTACGAATAAATTCGCCATAATATGTATTTATTTATAAAAACGGCAAATATAAGTAAATAAATTGAAAATATTTAGTAAAAATAAATATATATATAAACACATAACTATCCGGGCCTTATTACTCATCAGGTTAGCTTGGAATCGCGAGGCTTTATGCGAAGGGACCGTGTGGCCCCGCTATACCCATCACGTGAGCTTGGAGTCGCGTGGCTTCATGCGAAGCGGCCCCGCAATACGCATCAGATTAACGTGGAGTCGCGAGGCTTCATGCGAACCGAGACCGGTGTTCGGAGTCGATCGAGTCGACACTCTCGATTCCAGGCTTCAGTCGCGCCCATCCCTAGTATTGACCATTGGTGAAGCTTTCCCACTTTACTGTTAAGACAATGAAACGTGAGCAGAATAATCTAGAAAAGGAGCAAGATCTTGGAATAGTATTTAATAGAATTTGAGCACAAAGCAAGACGTAGCCTATCTACACAGATTGCGTTTCTGATATGTCACAGGATTTCTATGTAGGCCACACAATGCTCGTACTTTTAATGGAATCGGCTGTTAATTTCTGTGAGCGATTTTCCTCAATAACGTTGACTGTTGAATTATTTCACTCTGGAGAAAGGTAGCTGATCAAGAGAAAAGGTTCATGTTGTTGTTTAATTTTAGGGGCGAGTATAGAATTTGTCTGGTAACGAGTGTTATTGTGGTGTTTGTAGTAGACTACAGTAAGTAGTGTGTGTTCGGAGGGGAAGTAGACCGGGGGGCCATGTCATAGATGTATGGCATGTAAAAGAACCTTCCACTAACTACACTCCTGTGAAGCTAAATTTGTAGGATAGATTTGATTAAAGCCCTATTAGTTCTAACGTTCGCCGCCAGGTGTTGTACACGGTAGCATCTAGTAGCCAAGTGCACGGTTAGGTGTCGTTGTCGGTAGCATTTGGTAACAAAAGTAGGAACTACTTGAAATTGATCGCGTGCAGTCCTTACCTGAACACACACTAATACAGCCATCACAATCAACACCGGTTATCAGACAGATTCTACACACACCCAAAGTACACGGGGCTACGTGACCTACGGGGTAAGCACATAAGGGAAATAGTAAAGAAAGCATACAAGTCACTACATATGGTTATGCGAGTCTTTAAAGGCGCTGGCAGAGAGATTAGGGAAAGGGCATACATGTCCCTAGTCCGTCCTCTGCTGGAATATGCTGGGGGAGTGTGGGATCCATACCAAATGTATTTAATAAAGGAATTGGAAGGAGTGCAAAGGAAGGCCGCCAGGTATGTAATGGAGGACCACAGATCGACGAGTAGTGTGAGTAGGATGATACAGGATTTGGGATGGGAAAGTCTGGCTGATAGACGTTCAAGAGCAAGACTAGGGGGTATTTTCTTAGCTTATAAGGGGGAAATTGCATGGGAAGATATTCATGAGAGATTGGGAAAGGAAAGTTCATATATGGGCAGATACAGTCATTGTTGTAAATTGAAATTAAGTCAGTGGAAAAGTAACTGGGGCAAATATTCGTTCATTGGGAGGGGGGAAATAGAATGGAACAGTTTGCCAGGGGGCATTTTCAGCCCTTTGCCTTCTGATGTTGATAAATTTAAGGAGTTGGTGAAAAAGCACCAGATTAAGAGGCAGTGATGAACGGTGCATAAGTTGAAGCAATGAAAGAAAGTGTAAATGTTTAGTATTTTATGTTTATTTCTGTTATTAGAATGATTATTTTTACGATTACCGGTTTCTTCTCTTAGCAACTATTACTTATTTTCTAATTAGTCCTAATTTTCTAAATTTTTTGTGGTTGTGAATTGTTTTGTGTATTTATTGTAATTTGCCACCATGGACAGTGTCCACATTTGCAAAAATAAACCATGTATGTATTATTGCCGCAGCCCCTAAACTGAGGAAACATCCAACCAGTTTTTTGGGCCTTAAAATGTGGTTTTCGGGGCCCTTCTACGCTTATTTCAGCATGTATTTTAAGGGGTAGGTCCCCTTTTATGAGAGGTACGGAGAAGGTTACATCAATGATTGGTTCGTGCCTCTCATGGATATCTGGCCCAAATTTTACGTTGATCCACCCAGCCGTACTCTAATTATAAGGGAACAAAGTTGTCCACAGACAGACAAACAAAATTTTTATTTTCGCGCGCATCCGTCATAAAACAGTGTGAAACGCGTTAATGACGCAAATTTCCGTAGAAATTCAGAAAAAAACACACGAATTTTCATTTTTAGCTAATTAGTTAGTTACTGTTGTTTTAAGGGGCGGAACTACGAGGCCCCTGTAACAGTTTGCTTCAGACAATCACTTCTTGTAAATTCCTAAAATTCAGTGCAAGACTACGTGAACTTGCAGTTCGGATTTGATCAGCTTTGTACTGCTCCTATTCCTAACATCTGTTCACTTATCTATCTATATATATAAAAATCAATGTTACGTGATAGTTTGTCTGTCTGTGGGTATGTCTCCTATGCGTTCATATACCATTCGTCCGATTGCGATGAAACTTGGGTGAGATGTTGAGTACACTCCAAGGAAGGTTTCTGACTTAGTAAATCCATTTTACAATAGGTAGCGCACGCGTAGATTCAACAAATGAGCAACGATGCGCGAAGCATTTCAACAATGTCCCGTATGTGTTCATATACCATTCGTCCGATAGCGATGAAACTTGGGTGAGATGTTGTGTACACTTACGTGAAGGTTTCAAAATTAGTGAATACATTTCACAGTAGATAGCGCACGAGTAGATTCAACAAATGAGCGACGACACGCAATGCTTTTCAACAAAGTCCCGTATGCATTCATATACCATTCGTCCGATAGCTATGAAACTTGCGTAAAATGTTGTGTACACTGCAGGGAAATTTTCTGGCTTAGTACATCCACTTTACAATAGGCAGCGCACGAGTAGATTCAACAAATGAGCTACGACGCGCGAAGCATTTCAACAAAGTCACGTTTGCGTTCATATACCATTCGTCCGATAGCGATGAAACCAAGGATCATGTAAGTATAAGAGATTCGTCACTTTTGGTTATAGAATTTCCGAGAGAGAACACCGCCTGAGGCTATGGATTGTACTGCCAAGTCTGGCAACATAAAAAGTAAAAAGCCATATGAATGTAGCCTTTATTACACGTAAATGAACAGTATGTTCTGCGACGAGTTATTGATTATTGATGAATATAACTCAAACATAACTGCGCCTTTCGCTAGGTGCTGAAATATACGTCCAGATAGGAAAAGAATACATTTTGATATATATCAATGTTGGCAATGAATTTGTCACGAAAGACACAGTTATGCCGTTCTAGAGCTTAATTCACCTCTAGGCTAATTAAAAAATGCTCCCATACTCTACAGAATAGTTGGGATATTCGATGAATATAAAGAAAATCGTCCAAATGCACACACTACATTGCCATAACCTCACTTTTTGCCTAGCATGCCCGCAACCACCCACCCCTCCCCGTAGCCCTAAACCACAAATTTTATTGCAATGCAAAGGAGAATGGGTAAGGAAACAAACAAGAGATGAAATGTACACATTTATTCTCTATATATTTTTATTCGCGAGTAGTCCATATTGCCCACTAGTTTTTCACATGGTCAACACCAGGAAGATGAAAATTGGCGTATTGTTCTTACTATCATTATAATTCTTACATCCCGGTGCTTGGCAATTTTTCCTCCCTTGCAGTGGCATGAATGACTCTCAATTCAATTCAAATAAACAATGAAAATACTGAACAAATCAAAACAACCAACAACACCACGAGGAAAATCAATCAAAACAGACTATTCCCGCTTCCGCCATTCGGTTTGATGTGAACGTTCATGAGTGCCAACTACGGAACCTTAGTGCTAAAATTAATTCTTCATTGGTTGGCAGAACAAACAGTACAGGGCCTTACCCCGACCCACGCGCTCCCTATGATCTGTCATCCCCCTGGATGAAACTAGGCTGAGATTTTGTGTGCACTCCAGGGAAGGTTTCTAGCTTAGTAAATCCCTTTAAAAATAGGTAGAGCGCGAGTAGAATCAACAAATGAGCAACGGCGCGCGAAGCGTTTCAACAAAGTCCCATATAATTTCATATACCATTCATCCGATAGCGATGAAACTTGGGTGAGATGTTGTGTACACTCCAGGGAAGGTTTCTGGCTTAGTACATACATTTTACAATAGGTATCGCACCAGTAGATTCAACAAATGAGCGATGACACGCGAAGCGTTTCAACAAAGTCCCGTATAAAGTCATATACCAGTCGTCTGATAGTGATAAATGTTTGGTGAATTGTTGTGTACACTCCAGGAAAGGTTTCTGGCTAAGTAAATCCATTTTACAATACGAAGCGCACGTTTATATTCAACAAATGAGTGACTACGCGCGAAGCGTTTCGACAACGTCCCGTATACGTTCACATACCATTCATCCGATTGCGATGAAACTTGGGTGAGGTGTTGTGTACACTCCAGGGAAGGTTTTTGGCTGAGTACATCCATATTACAATTTGTAGCGCAAGAGTAGAATCAACAAATGAGCGACGACACGCGAAGCGTTTCAACCAAGTCCCGTATGCATTCATGTACCATTCTTCCGTAGCTATGAAACTTGGGTGAGATGTTGTGTACACGTCATGGAAAATTTCTGGCTTAGTAAATCCACTATACAATATGCAGCGCACAAGTTGATTCAACAAATGAGGAACGACGCGCAAAGCGTTTCAACAAAGTCCCGTATAAGGTCATATACCATTCTGCCGTTAGCGGTGAAACTTGGGTGAAATATGGTGGACACTCCAAGAAGGTTTCTGGCTTAGTAAATACATTTCACAGGACATGCGGAGCGTTTCAATACAGTCCCCTATGTCTTCATATCCCATTTGTCCGATAGCGATGAAATTTGGGTGAAATGTTGTGGACACTTACGTGACGGTTTCTAACTTAGTAAATACATTTTACAGTAGGTAGCGCAAGAGTAGATTCGACAAATGAGTGACGGAGCGCGAATCGTTTAAACAAAACCCCGTATACGTGCATATACAATTCATCCGATTGCGATGAATCATTGATGAGTTATTGTGTACACGCCAGGGAGGAGTTTCGACTTAGTAAATCCATTTCACAACAGGTAGCGTACGAGTAGATTCAACAAATGAGTGACAGCGATGAAACTTTTGAAAGTTGTTGTGCACGCTTCCACGAATGGTTCTAAATTAGAAAATCCATTATACGATAGCTTAGAGGCAGTTAACATGTGTATCCAAAAGCACTTCAAGAAACAGAATTTCAACGCCAACACTTTCTTTGATTGGCATTGCAACGCATGCCGGGTACAGCTTGTCTTATATATAAAAGTGAAAGTCTGTATGTATGTGGGTCTGTTCCGTATACAAATCTACACCGTTCCGCCAATCTCAACCAAATTTTGCACACATAGTTTAGGATCCAGAAGGAACCGCTGGCTACATGAATTTTCGATAGTAGTAGTGGAGTACTAGGAGTTCTGCCCCACTTTAAAACCCCCCTTGCTCTACTACTAAGCCTCAGCCATGTTAAATATCTCTTGAACGCATGGTCCGATTTTGACAAATGAGGTATTGTTGGACTCGGGCTGACGTCCTCTTTGCTATGGACCACTCATTATATTTTTCAAAATTTTTTTGAAAATTTTTGTTTTCGAAAATAGGCGATAGTTTGAAAACCAAACAGGATAGAACGTTGTGCCATGGCTCAAACGAACAGTCTTTATGACCTTTATTTTTTGTAATAAAAAATTTTTATTTTTTATATTTTTTTGAAAACACTCGAATTTTGAAAATCCTATATTTTGGAAACTAGGAACTCTACAAAAAAAATTGTTTAACGTAAATCAATGGTCCCTACCCCCTCTACCCCCAAAATAAATTTAAAGTCTCTAGAATGAAAACCTGCAGTAGTGTGGTAAGGACAGAGCTGCTTATAAAAGCAAGTGGTGAGCCCCTGCGACCTTGGAATGGAAGGAGCCATGCTAGGAGGGCGTGCTTGGATTCGTTTTTTTCGTCTCGTTGTGCTCTTTACGGGAATGTCGGTGTCGAAAAGGTGAAAATCTGGAAACACAGTCTTTTTGGGGTAAAAACGTGATTTTAGACTTTTTGCTATATCTCGCGAACCAATCATGCTAGAGGCATGTTCGACAGGTCCAAGGACTCGGGGTGACGTCCTCTCTGCTATGGACCACTCGTTATAATTTTTAATAAAATTGGAAACTCGATTTTGGGGTAAACACATGCTTTTTGTGATTTTGCCGATATCTAACGAACCAATAACGTTAGAGGCATGTACGATGGGTCCAAGGACTCGGAGTGACGTCCTCTTTGCTATGAACTACTCGTTGTAATTTAAAAAAATTTTGGAAACGCGATTTTGGGGTAAACACGTGTTTTTTGTGATTTTTGCCGATATCTCACGAACCAATAACGCTAGAGACGTGTACGAGGTGTCCTAGGACTCGGGCTAACGCCCCCTTTCAAATGTGGTAGATATTTTTTTTCAAAAAAGATAATTCACAAAGGGCCTAACGCCATACATGTTGAAAAAACGTTTTCTTTTTCTTTACCTGTTTATAATGTTTATAAAGCGTGGTGGTTGAGAGAGAGAGACCATACGGCTGGGTGTGTGTGTTTCAACGAACCTGTCGCTAACCACAAGGACCATGCTTAATAGAACAATCGCTATTTCGACGGGTCGGTGTATGACAGAGCGAGCGTGCGTTTTTCTGATATTTTACCTTTAACGTGTAAACGGTGATGAGAACTTGATTCTATGTTGGTCGAAGCGAGTATCGAAAACAAACGAGCAGGAGGTGAAGGTCATTTGAGCTTATTGGAAGGCTCCGATCTGACTTGACAACAGGTGCAATGGAAAAAATGACCAAGACGCTTGAAGGTGAAATAATCTGACCATTGTGGTGGCAGGGAAGTGCGAAAGGCGTGCACACATGTGAAACCACAGGCACGCTAAACCAGTGACATTCTGTCTTGCTTCGTACGTGACAAAATGCAAGTCCATGTGACATTTGATCTACCGCAGGTGTTCACTTTGGACGTTATCTGTCCACGTGCATGATAACTGTTAACAAGTCACATCCTGTTTTGCTTCGTACGTGACAAAATGCAAGTTCATGTGAAATTTGATTCGCCACAGGTGTTCACTTTGGGCGTTAGCTGTCCACGTGACCGATAACAGAATGGTCAAAGCGTGGGAAAAAATGATTATACATGCAACGTAGTATATATAAAGACATGTCGTTATCATTTCCACTCTCACTTGGGTGGACTACCTTTGAACACACTGCGTTGCATGAAACCCCTGGTCTTGTTTAACAGTTTTGGTGTTGGTGGAAAATACTTAACCGTGTTGTGGGGTAGGTATTTATTTATATACTTATTCATTTATACATTTATTGATTAATATATATGTATATTTACAAGCAATTATTTATTGATTAAGTAATTAATGATTTTATTTATTTGTTTGCAGATAACCGGCATACCTTACATGTCTGAGGGAGAAGAAACCATTGCACTTTTGAGCCCACTAGAAGGGAAGAGTAACAAGTCACTGCAAGTAAAGGTGAGATGATTTTTTTAAACTAACTTGTTTCATTTTTTTTGTTTTATGTTTTATTTTATGAAATGTATGTATTAACCTGAATTTAGGTATTTATAGCGGTTTATTTTATTTATTTTTAGAAACTTGGAAAGAATAGCCTTACCGCCGTAGCAGTCGCTGAAAAAAAACAGAAACGCACTAAAGCGAAACCACTGCCAAAGAGTGAACTGTTTAAAACTCAGGTAAGTCCAACTTAAAAATGCTATTCCATTTTACCACTACTGAAAACTCGTAGACAAAAAAAAATTCATTACCTGTACATGACTGGGACAATGATTGCTTTCTTGATGAATGGCTATGTTGTTGTTGTTGACTGGGAAAAGTACAAGGCCATGTTGGATTTTCTAAAAATAAAAATAATAAATTTAATTTATGGGTGGTTCCCTATGGACTCAACGAATATCCACAGGTTTGAACATGATAATGTGAACAAAATGACATGACATTCATTTTTGTTTATATATTGGTTAAAGGGAGGGTGGGGGAATGTAAATGACTGTAGCTTTATAAAAAAGAAAATAAGTACATGGGTTACTGTTAGTGCCAACATACAGTTTATTTTTAATGGTGTTTTGATATATTAATGCCAATTAACGTTAACGTTTTATTTACAAGTATTGATTGATTGATTGATTGAGTGATGGGTTATTTTGTTTGCTTTTAGGTGTCGTCATGTGCCATTAACGTAATGAACAGACAGTGAACAAGCATGCATTATGCTTTAAAGTACTCTGTGCAATGTTAATAACTTACAATAAGAAAAAGTTTTATTATAACACATGGCGTTAGTACCAAATACAACAAGTGAGCAAGTTGGTTTACCACGTGGGTTAAATTTAAAATCAGAACATGATCGATGGTTAACATTTGAATCCTGGCCTGTAGGCTTTTTGTCGACGCATGAACTTGCAAAAGCCGGTTTTTTTTACTTGAACCGAGAAGATGTGGTGCGCTGTGTGTTTTGTCGTATTGAACTTTCACACTGGGAAGAAGGGGATGATCCCTTTAAAGACCATTTGCGATGGTCTCCTCACTGTCCTTACATGCTTGGAAAGCAAGTGGGTAACCTACCCGTGCATTCATTTTACCGAACCACAAGGCCTTTGGCCGCTACTTACGTTGCTGAATCACAAATAAATAATAATAATGATGTATTACCAGCCAACGGTAGTGTCGATATATGTGGTCCATATGCCATAGACAGTGTTGAATTGGCGTGTGCTTTTGAAAAATTGGGAGTTTGCAAGACTAAAGCACTAGCACACCCAGAGTACAGCTCTGTTGAAAAACGTTTCGAATCTTATAAAAATGTTTGGCCATTAATATTAAAACACCTTACCAAACAGCTAAGTGAAACTGGATTTTTTTATACTGATGAAGGGGATAAAACAATATATTTTTATTGTGGATTTGCTTTAAAGGATTGGCAAATGACTGATGACCCTTTTGTGCAACACGCTCGTTGGTTACCAAACTGTAAATACATGGTGTTGCTTAAAGGTCAGGAATTTGTGAACACTATTCGTAAAGAAAAAGTGATTGCAGCACAAGACATAAAAGTGCCTTTAGAGTTAGAGCACGCGGAGCAAATACATAAGGCTGAAAGAAAAGACTTGTCTCACGAACAGATACAAAAGTGTGACCAACAATTATGTAAAATTTGTTATCAAGATGAACTAGGTGTTGTATTTTTACCCTGTGGACACATGATAGCCTGTGTCAAGTGTGCATTAGAACTTAACACTTGTGCTATATGCAGAAAAGTAGTATCTGCTACAGTTAGGGCATTTCTTGCATAACTAGTATAATTTATTCGCCATGCATAGTGCAAAATCCCTAATTGCACAATATTATTAAAGCTGTTTTAGAGTGTAATAGATATGCTTTTGTTTTGTTTATAGACTACTACAATGAATGTTTTGAATGCTGTGGGACAATCATGTGGCTTAGAGACAAAGAAGCTCAGCGAATTGCCAACGCATATTCCATTCCGCATTATCAAGATTCGGAAATTGAAAACAGCATATGGTGATCGTGTACTTTGTGTATGTGAAAACTTTGAGACATTTCTGCCTATACGGTTTAATGATATGTCGGAGAGTGTTTTTGATGAAGTCAATAATGCTGTACAACCTGTACACATAATTTATGAAGGTTTTAAAAACAATAGGTGCATGGTTCGTTTTAATTAAATAAATAAATAATGTGAAATAATAATGGAAAATATAAGTAATGACAATATACTGAAAAAGAAAGAAAATATGTGTATAGAATAATAATGTTTTAGTGTTTAGTGTTGTCTTTAAAAATATTATGATGAAACCAAAAAAAAATGTATATAAAGTTTGTAAATAAATGCAAAATGATGTTACAATGCTGTTTTATTTTATACAAAGTTAGTATATTTAACATTGCAGAGTATACATGATTATGACAATAAATGCACACTGAATACAAGCCTTTCTCACTTTACAATAGTCTGTTATAGTTTTAAACACAAGGCTTGTTGTAGATCATTTTCTAGCAATGTCCATTCAATGTTGTTTTCGAAAAGTGGGGAAGCCACAATGGTTGTATTGACATAAAAACCTTATGGTTATTACTATTTAGTCACTTTCACCCCCTTGCATATCAAGAGCAGATGACCTAGTTGTTCCACTCTTTAAAACGACAACAACAACACTACCTCTTGCATAGTTTGTGATGTTGATGGCTCTTGCGACGTGGAAGATGGATTAAAAATAACTTTGAGAACAGGGGTTAAACGTTGATCATTAAACAATGCACTATTTTGAGTAGCAATATGGTTTTCTTGATTTTTTGTCGACGGCAACTGTGTTTCATGCGGTACACTACATTGATGATCACTGACACTTAAAACCTCACTATTTTTACTTTTTAGGTCACTACGACAATGTTTGGAACGTTGCTTTGAACAACGCCAAATAACAGTTCCATTTTTATTGGTTCGTTTCACAATATATGAATATCCTTTATAGTATGCGTAAGGCTTACCATACCTAGTCACTGATACTTCCATATCAACTGTCGAGTATAGACTAAGCTCTAGTAAAGTCAACTTGGTAATAAGAATACTAGTTTAATGTGAGAGCAAATATGGATCCAAAGAGTTCAGGTAAAAGTGAAAGCAAATAAGCAAATATTAGAAACAAGTGTTGGGGTGAAAGTGGTCGCAAAGTGGTAGACCCATTACACAATAATTTCAGCACGACGAAGCTCTTGTTCAATTTCTTTGATTTCCCAATCGTGACCAGTATGGCCAGATTGACGTGAGGCATGCAACAACTGTAGCCGCTGGACGAGCTTATTGGGATTGTGCCAGTATACAAATTTAACAAATGGATTTTTAGGTGTAAACAAAGCATTACCATTATCATGATCATTATCATCATCATCATTATCATCATCATGATCACCATTATCATCATGACCATCATCACTGTTACTATATAGTCCTTTTTGATCCTCTTGCAATACCACTTTATTTATAGTCTGAGTTGATTTTGATAGTGTTGAAGGTTTCTTGGACGTTGACAACTGTCCTAACATAACGTTTTGAGGACATGATAAGTCCTTTTGAACAAACACTGCACTATCTTTAGCCGCAATATCGTTTTCTTGAACTTGCTTTTTAGCATTTTGATAATTGTTTGTAAACAGTAAGCGTGGTTCGTTTCGAGCACTACATTGATGAACACTCACACTTAAAACCTTTCCATTTTTACTTTTCAGATTGCCTCGACATTTTGTTGACCTCTCTTTTGAGCATCGCCAGAATATTATTCCATTCACATTCTGGCGATTATAGTTATAGGAGTAGCCTTGATAGAGTGCACGTAGCCTACCTTTGTTGGTTGTAATAAGTTCCATTGTAGTAACTGACCTGTCAGTACGATGTTCACACTACAAAGGTTACAACTGTTTTGCTGATGGAGTGACCTACTATAAGCTTATATATTGGCTTATGTGTTGGCTTTTTGTGTTGGCTTTTCGTGTTGGCTTTTCGTGTTGGCTTTTTGTGTTGGCTTTTTGTGTTGGCTTTTCATGTTGGCTTTTCATGTTGGCTTTTCATGTTGGCTTTTCGTGTTGGCTTTTTGTGTTGGCTTTTTGTGTTGGCTTATGTGTTGGCTTTTTGTGTTGGCTTATGTGTTGGCTTTTTGTGTTGGCTTTTCATGTTGGCTTTTCGTGTTGGCTTTTCGTGTTGGCTTTTTGTGTTGGCTTTTCGTGTTGGCTTTTCGTGTTGGCTTTTTGTGTTGGCTTTTCGTGTTGGCTTTTTGTGTTGGCTTTTTGTGTTGGCTTTTCATGTTGGCTTTTCATGTTGGCTTTTCGTGTTGGCTTATGTGTTGGCTTTTTGTGTTGGCTTTTTGTGTTGGCTTATGTGTTGGCTTTTTGTGTTGGCTTATGTGTTGGCTTTTTGTGTTGGCTTTTCATGTTGGCTTTTCGTGTTGGCTTTTCGTGTTGGCTTTTTGTGTTGGCTTTTCGTGTTGGCTTTTTGTGTTGGCTTTTCGTGTTGGCTTTTCGTGTTGGCTTTTGTGTTGGCTTTTCGTGTTGGCTTTTTGTGTTGGCTTTTCGTGTTGGCATTTCGTGTTGGCTTTTCGTGTTGGCTTTTTTTGTATTGGCCTTTCGTGTTGGCTTTTTGTATTGGCTTTTCGTGTTGGCTTTTTGTGTTGGCTTTAGTATTGGCTTTTGTATTGGCTTATTTGACAAGTTATTTGTGTCAATGTATTTAGTGGATTTTTTCTTGGTGTTGGAAAGTAGTTGAAAGAGAGGGAATATTTAAAGACTTAACCTCAGCTCACTAACCTAACCTAACCTAACCTAACCTTTCAACTCTCAGATGTTAATTAAATTCTGTGCATAGTCGAGTTGGAGCCCAAGACCTCAGGGGTAAAAAAACAATTATTTTTGACGACTTATTTTGGTAACTTATTTTAATGGCTAACCTAACTTTACCTAACCTAACCTAACCTAACCTAACCTCAGCTCACTTTGGATATTACTAGTAAGTGTTCATATCCTCTGCTAGGTAGCATGCTAGTAGTACAGGTAGTGCTCATATTTACCGCTAGATAGCGGAAACATATTTTGCATGTTGCATGTGACACTTGTGAAGTTTAACCACATGCAAGACGTGCTTGTATAAGTTCTCTATTTAAACTCAATATACAATTAACCACTAAATGTTCAGAACTAACATGTATAGCCATGTTTAGGGTATATAGGAGACCCTTAGCAAGAAAGGCTGTCTAACCCACGAGTGTACAGCCTTGTCATACGCAGTAAGCCCCTGTTGGCTTTCTCAAATTGTTGTTGTTGTTGTTTTCTGCCAACAGGGGCTTACTGCGTATGACAAGGCTGTACACTCGTGGGTTAGACAGCCTTTCTTGCTAAGGGTCTCCTATATACCCTAAACATGGCTATACATGTTAGTTCTGAACATTTAGTGGTTAATTGTATATTGAGTTTAAATAGAGAACTTATACAAGCACGTCTTGCATGTGGTTAAACTTCACAAGTGTCACATGCAACATGCAAAATATGTTTCCGCTATCTAGCGGTAAATATGAGCACTACCTGTACTACTAGCATGCTACCTAGCAGAGGATATGAACACTTACTAGTAATATCCAAAGTGAGCTGAGGTTAGGTTAGGTTAGGTTAGGTTAGGTAAAGTTAGGTTAGCCATTAAAATAAGTTACCAAAATAAGTCGTCAAAAATAATTGTTTTTTTACCCCTGAGGTCTTGGGCTCCAACTCGACTATGCACAGAATTTAATTAACATCTGAGAGTTGAAAGGTTAGGTTAGGTTAGGTTAGGTTAGTGAGCTGAGGTTAAGTCTTTAAATATTCCCTCTCTTTCAACTACTTTCCAACACCAAGAAAAAATCCACTAAATACATTGACACAAATAACTTGTCAAATAAGCCAATACAAAAGCCAATACTAAAGCCAACACAAAAAGCCAACACGAAAAGCCAATACAAAAAGCCAACACGAAAGGCCAATACAAAAAAAGCCAACACGAAAAGCCAACACGAAATGCCAACACGAAAAGCCAACACAAAAAGCCAACACGAAAAGCCAACACAAAAGCCAACACGAAAAGCCAACACGAAAAGCCAACACAAAAAGCCAACACGAAAAGCCAACACGAAAAGCCAACATGAAAAGCCAACACAAAAAGCCAACACATAAGCCAACACAAAAAGCCAACACATAAGCCAACACAAAAAGCCAACACAAAAAGCCAACACATAAGCCAACACGAAAAGCCAACATGAAAAGCCAACATGAAAAGCCAACACAAAAAGCCAACACAAAAAGCCAACACGAAAAGCCAACACGAAAAGCCAACACAAAAAGCCAACACGAAAAGCCAACACGAAAAGCCAACACAAAAAGCCAACACGAAAAGCCAACACGAAAAGCCAACATGAAAAGCCAACACAAAAAGCCAACACATAAGCCAACACAAAAAGCCAACACATAAGCCAACACAAAAAGCCAACACAAAAAGCCAACACATAAGCCAACACGAAAAGCCAACATGAAAAGCCAACATGAAAAGCCAACACAAAAAGCCAACACAAAAAGCCAACACGAAAAGCCAACACGAAAAGCCAACACAAAAAGCCAACACATAAGCCAATATATAAGCTTATAGTAGGTCACTCCATCAGCAAAACAGTTGTAACCTTTGTAGTGTGAACATCGTACTGACAGGTCAGTTACTACAATGGAACTTATTACAACCAACAAAGGTAGGCTACGTGCACTCTATCAAGGCTACTCCTATAACTATAATCGCCAGAATGTGAATGGAATAATATTCTGGCGATGCTCAAAAGAGAGGTCAACAAAATGTCGAGGCAATCTGAAAAGTAAAAATGGAAAGGTTTTAAGTGTGAGTGTTCATCAATGTAGTGCTCGAAACGAACCACGCTTACTGTTTACAAACAATTATCAAAATGCTAAAAAGCAAGTTCAAGAAAACGATATTGCGGCTAAAGATAGTGCAGTGTTTGTTCAAAAGGACTTATCATGTCCTCAAAACGTTATGTTAGGACAGTTGTCAACGTCCAAGAAACCTTCAACACTATCAAAATCAACTCAGACTATAAATAAAGTGGTATTGCAAGAGGATCAAAAAGGACTATATAGTAACAGTGATGATGGTCATGATGATAATGGTGATCATGATGATGATAATGATGATGATGATAATGATCATGATAATGGTAATGCTTTGTTTACACCTAAAAATCCATTTGTTAAATTTGTATACTGGCACAATCCCAATAAGCTCGTCCAGCGGCTACAGTTGTTGCATGCCTCACGTCAATCTGGCCATACTGGTCACGATTGGGAAATCAAAGAAATTGAACAAGAGCTTCGTCGTGCTGAAATTATTGTGTAATGGGTCTACCACTTTGCGACCACTTTCACCCCAACACTTGTTTCTAATATTTGCTTATTTGCTTTCACTTTTACCTGAACTCTTTGGATCCATATTTGCTCTCACATTAAACTAGTATTCTTATTACCAAGTTGACTTTACTAGAGCTTAGTCTATACTCGACAGTTGATATGGAAGTATCAGTGACTAGGTATGGTAAGCCTTACGCATACTATAAAGGATATTCATATATTGTGAAACGAACCAATAAAAATGGAACTGTTATTTGGCGTTGTTCAAAGCAACGTTCCAAACATTGTCGTAGTGACCTAAAAAGTAAAAATAGTGAGGTTTTAAGTGTCAGTGATCATCAATGTAGTGTACCGCATGAAACACAGTTGCCGTCGACAAAAAATCAAGAAAACCATATTGCTACTCAAAATAGTGCATTGTTTAATGATCAACGTTTAACCCCTGTTCTCAAAGTTATTTTTAATCCATCTTCCACGTCGCAAGAGCCATCAACATCACAAACTATGCAAGAGGTAGTGTTGTTGTTGTCGTTTTAAAGAGTGGAACAACTAGGTCATCTGCTCTTGATATGCAAGGGGGTGAAAGTGACTAAATAGTAATAACCATAAGGTTTTTATGTCAATACAACCATTGTGGCTTCCCCACTTTTCGAAAACAACATTGAATGGACATTGCTAGAAAATGATCTACAACAAGCCTTGTGTTTAAAACTATAACAGACTATTGTAAAGTGAGAAAGGCTTGTATTCAGTGTGCATTTATTGTCATAATCATGTATACTCTGCAATGTTAAATATACTAACTTTGTATAAAATAAAACAGCATTGTAACATCATTTTGCATTTATTTACAAACTTTATATACATTTTTTTTTGGTTTCATCATAATATTTTTAAAGACAACACTAAACACTAAAACATTATTATTCTATACACATATTTTCTTTCTTTTTCAGTATATTGTCATTACTTATATTTTCCATTATTATTTCACATTATTTATTTATTTAATTAAAACGAACCATGCACCTATTGTTTTTAAAACCTTCATAAATTATGTGTACAGGTTGTACAGCATTATTGACTTCATCAAAAACACTCTCCGACATATCATTAAACCGTATAGGCAGAAATGTCTCAAAGTTTTCACATACACAAAGTACACGATCACCATATGCTGTTTTCAATTTCCGAATCTTGATAATGCGGAATGGAATATGCGTTGGCAATTCGCTGAGCTTCTTTGTCTCTAAGCCACATGATTGTCCCACAGCATTCAAAACATTCATTGTAGTAGTCTATAAACAAAACAAAAGCATATCTATTACACTCTAAAACAGCTTTAATAATATTGTGCAATTAGGGATTTTGCACTATGCATGGCGAATAAATTATACTAGTTATGCAAGAAATGCCCTAACTGTAGCAGATACTACTTTTCTGCATATAGCACAAGTGTTAAGTTCTAATGCACACTTGACACAGGCTATCATGTGTCCACAGGGTAAAAATACAACACCTAGTTCATCTTGATAACAAATTTTACATAATTGTTGGTCACACTTTTGTATCTGTTCGTGAGACAAGTCTTTTCTTTCAGCCTTATGTATTTGCTCCGCGTGCTCTAACTCTAAAGGCACTTTTATGTCTTGTGCTGCAATCACTTTTTCTTTACGAATAGTGTTCACAAATTCCTGACCTTTAAGCAACACCATGTATTTACAGTTTGGTAACCAACGAGCGTGTTGCACAAAAGGGTCATCAGTCATTTGCCAATCCTTTAAAGCAAATCCACAATAAAAATATATTGTTTTATCCCCTTCATCAGTATAAAAAAATCCAGTTTCACTTAGCTGTTTGGTAAGGTGTTTTAATATTAATGGCCAAACATTTTTATAAGATTCGAAACGTTTTTCAACAGAGCTGTACTCTGGGTGTGCTAGTGCTTTAGTCTTGCAAACTCCCAATTTTTCAAAAGCACACGCCAATTCAACACTGTCTATGGCATATGGACCACATATATCGACACTACCGTTGGCTGGTAATACATCATTATTATTATTTATTTGTGATTCAGCAACGTAAGTAGCGGCCAAAGGCCTTGTGGTTCGGTAAAATGAATGCACGGGTAGGTTACCCACTTGCTTTCCAAGCATGTAAGGACAGTGAGGAGACCATCGCAAATGGTCTTTAAAGGGATCATCCCCTTCTTCCCAGTGTGAAAGTTCAATACGACAAAACACACAGCGCACCACATCTTCTCGGTTCAAGTAAAAAAAACCGGCTTTTGCAAGTTCATGCGTCGACAAAAAGCCTACAGGCCAGGATTCAAATGTTAACCATCGATCATGTTCTGATTTTAAATTTAACCCACGTGGTAAACCAACTTGCTCACTTGTTGTATTTGGTACTAACGCCATGTGTTATAATAAAACTTTTTCTTATTGTAAGTTATTAACATTGCACAGAGTACTTTAAAGCATAATGCATGCTTGTTCACTGTCTGTTCATTACGTTAATGGCACATGACGACACCTAAAAGCAAACAAAATAACCCATCACTCAATCAATCAATCAATCAATACTTGTAAATAAAACGTTAACGTTAATTGGCATTAATATATCAAAACACCATTAAAAATAAACTGTATGTTGGCACTAACAGTAACCCATGTACTTATTTTCTTTTTTATAAAGCTACAGTCATTTACATTCCCCCACCCTCCCTTTAACCAATATATAAACAAAAATGAATGTCATGTCATTTTGTTCACATTATCATGTTCAAACCTGTGGATATTCGTTGAGTCCATAGGGAACCACCCATAAATTAAATTTATTATTTTTATTTTTAGAAAATCCAACATGGCCTTGTACTTTTCCCAGTCAACAACAACAACATAGCCATTCATCAAGAAAGCAATCATTGTCCCAGTCATGTACAGGTAATGAATTTTTTTTTGTCTACGAGTTTTCAGTAGTGGTAAAATGGAATAGCATTTTTAAGTTGGACTTACCTGAGTTTTAAACAGTTCACTCTTTGGCAGTGGTTTCGCTTTAGTGCGTTTCTGTTTTTTTTCAGCGACTGCTACGGCGGTAAGGCTATTCTTTCCAAGTTTCTAAAAATAAATAAAATAAACCGCTATAAATACCTAAATTCAGGTTAATACATACATTTCATAAAATAAAACATAAAACAAAAAAAATGAAACAAGTTAGTTTAAAAAAATCATCTCACCTTTACTTGCAGTGACTTGTTACTCTTCCCTTCTAGTGGGCTCAAAAGTGCAATGGTTTCTTCTCCCTCAGACATGTAAGGTATGCCGGTTATCTGCAAACAAATAAATAAAATCATTAATTACTTAATCAATAAATAATTGCTTGTAAATATACATATATATTAATCAATAAATGTATAAATGAATAAGTATATAAATAAATACCTACCCCACAACACGGTTAAGTATTTTCCACCAACACCAAAACTGTTAAACAAGACCAGGGGTTTCATGCAACGCAGTGTGTTCAAAGGTAGTCCACCCAAGTGAGAGTGGAAATGATAACGACATGTCTTTATATATACTACGTTGCATGTATAATCATTTTTTCCCACGCTTTGACCATTCTGTTATCGGTCACGTGGACAGCTAACGCCCAAAGTGAACACCTGTGGCGAATCAAATTTCACATGAACTTGCATTTTGTCACGTACGAAGCAAAACAGGATGTGACTTGTTAACAGTTATCATGCACGTGGACAGATAACGTCCAAAGTGAACACCTGCGGTAGATCAAATGTCACATGGACTTGCATTTTGTCACGTACGAAGCAAGACAGAATGTCACTGGTTTAGCGTGCCTGTGGTTTCACATGTGTGCACGCCTTTCGCACTTCCCTGCCACCACAATGGTCAGATTATTTCACCTTCAAGCGTCTTGGTCATTTTTTCCATTGCACCTGTTGTCAAGTCAGATCGGAGCCTTCCAATAAGCTCAAATGACCTTCACCTCCTGCTCGTTTGTTTTCGATACTCGCTTCGACCAACATAGAATCAAGTTCTCATCACCGTTTACACGTTAAAGGTAAAATATCAGAAAAACGCACGCTCGCTCTGTCATACACCGACCCGTCGAAATAGCGATTGTTCTATTAAGCATGGTCCTTGTGGTTAGCGACAGGTTCGTTGAAACACACACACCCAGCCGTATGGTCTCTCTCTCTCAACCACCACGCTTTATAAACATTATAAACAGGTAAAGAAAAAGAAAACGTTTTTTCAACATGTATGGCGTTAGGCCCTTTGTGAATTATCTTTTTTGAAAAAAAATATCTACCACATTTGAAAGGGGGCGTTAGCCCGAGTCCTAGGACACCTCGTACACGTCTCTAGCGTTATTGGTTCGTGAGATATCGGCAAAAATCACAAAAAACACGTGTTTACCCCAAAATCGCGTTTCCAAAATTTTTTTAAATTACAACGAGTAGTTCATAGCAAAGAGGACGTCACTCCGAGTCCTTGGACCCATCGTACATGCCTCTAACGTTATTGGTTCGTTAGATATCGGCAAAATCACAAAAAGCATGTGTTTACCCCAAAATCGAGTTTCCAATTTTATTAAAAATTATAACGAGTGGTCCATAGCAGAGAGGACGTCACCCCGAGTCCTTGGACCTGTCGAACATGCCTCTAGCATGATTGGTTCGCGAGATATAGCAAAAAGTCTAAAATCACGTTTTTACCCCAAAAAGACTGTGTTTCCAGATTTTCACCTTTTCGACACCGACATTCCCGTAAAGAGCACAACGAGACGAAAAAAACGAATCCAAGCACGCCCTCCTAGCATGGCTCCTTCCATTCCAAGGTCGCAGGGGCTCACCACTTGCTTTTATAAGCAGCTCTGTCCTTACCACACTACTGCAGGTTTTCATTCTAGAGACTTTAAATTTATTTTGGGGGTAGAGGGGGTAGGGACCATTGATTTACGTTAAACAATTTTTTTTGTAGAGTTCCTAGTTTCCAAAATATAGGATTTTCAAAATTCGAGTGTTTTCAAAAAAATATAAAAAATAAAAATTTTTTATTACAAAAAATAAAGGTCATAAAGACTGTTCGTTTGAGCCATGGCACAACGTTCTATCCTGTTTGGTTTTCAAACTATCGCCTATTTTCGAAAACAAAAATTTTCAAAAAAATTTTGAAAAATATAATGAGTGGTCCATAGCAAAGAGGACGTCAGCCCGAGTCCAACAATACCTCATTTGTCAAAATCGGACCATGCGTTCAAGAGATATTTAACATGGCTGAGGCTTAGTAGTAGAGCAAGGGGGGTTTTAAAGTGGGGCAGAACTCCTAGTACTCCACTACTGATAGTCTTTCTCATTCTTCTGATTTCGGCCCTTTTGCACTCAAGCACAGGCTAATCAAATCATAAAATGCTCATGAAGGAATGGCAAGCCAGATAGTTTCCATGGCAACATAGCTAAAGTCGAGACACGGCCGACTGGATGCCAGTTCTGCTCTGCACTACCGGTATAGAAAAAGAGGATCTTTACTTGAAATCCCGTTAGTTACTCAATTACTCACACAGCACTGTCAACCGAGTTTAGCATAACAAAGACTTGACACTATCATCTACTATATATATTTGTGAAATACCACTCATTCATTCATCACGAAATCTCAGAAACCACCGACGGATTGGAATGAAATTTGGTATGCAGTTCCCCAAAGGGCCGCAAATGCCCCGTAAGATAGGATTTTTGGATATTCAGGTTCTAAAGGGGTGTTAAGGGGGTTGACCTGCATTTCATTGAATTTCAATATCTCCCGATTGGTTTCATTGGGGGATGTGATATTCGGCACGTAAACTCATCATTAAAAATAAGAAGACACGAGTCTGAGGGTTTTTGGATGTGGTGTATATTATGAGGTGAAAGGGGTGAAAAGTGGGGATTGAAAGATTCCTAACGGAGCGTGTATCTCTTAAACGACATAGGTGAGGAGTTTGAAACTCAGCGGAAAACAATCAGCATACAAAATACGTAAATATGTCTTTGACCGTTTATTCATAAATCCAATTTAAGGGGCCCATGGGGAGGGGTGAAATTCTGGGGGGGACAGGAAGAAAGTGTCCTAACTGATTGACTCACTCACTCATCAAACTCAGGGGGAAAACTGCTTTAAAGTAAGTAAATAGCTGTTCGACAGTTTTTTTTATTAAATCAAATTTAAGGGGTTCATGGGGAGGGGTGAAATTCTGAAAAAAGAAAATTGAAAGATAATGTCCTGACTCACTCACTCACTCACACACTCATCATCGCCCAGCCAAAATTATTGAAGTTAGAAACATGACAGTTTGGGGATATGTTCATTGTATGTCAAAACCGTCTACTAAGGGAGGATTTTCGGATATTCAGGTTCTGAAGGGGTCTTAAGGGGGTTAAACCTGCATTCCATTGAATAACAATATCTCCCGATTGGTTTCATTGGGGGATATGATACACGACATATAAACTCATCATTAAAAAGGAAGAAGACACGTCTCTGAGGGGTTTTCGATGTGGTGTATATTATGAGGTGAAAGGGGTGAAAAGTAAGAATTGAAAGATTCCTAACGGAGCGTGTATCTCTTAAATGACATAGGCGAGCAGTTTGAAACTCAGCGGAAAAAATCAGCATAAAAAATAAGTAAATAGTGTTTGACCGTTTTTTCATAAATCCAACTTAAGGGGCCCATGGGGAGGGGTGAAATTCTGGGGGGGTGGGGGGAAACAGGAAATAAAGTGTCCTAACTGATTGACTGACTGACTCACTCATAAAACCCCCGGGGGGGGGGACTGCTTTAAAGTAAGTTAATAGCTGTTCGACAGTTTTTTTTACCAATCATATTGAAGGGGTTCATCGGGAGGGATGAAATTCTGAAGGAAAATGTCCTGACTCATTCACTCATGATCGCCCAGTCAAAAATATTGAAGTTGGAACCATGGCATTCTGGGGATATGTTCGTTGTATCTCAAAACCGTACACTAAGGGAGGATTTTTTGATATTCAGGCTCTAAAGGGGTCTTAAGGGGGTTAAACCTGCGTTTCATTGAATAACAATATCTCACGAGTGGTTTCATTTGTGGATGTGATACTCGGCATATAAACTAATCATTAAATATAAGCAGACATGTGTCTAAGGGTTTTTCGATGTGGTGTATTATTATGAAGTGAAAGGGGTGAAAATTGGGGGTTGAAGGATTCCTAACGGAGCGTGTAGGCCTTTCTCTTAAACGACATAGGCGAGAAATTTGAAACTCAGCGAAAAAAATCAGCTAAAAAATTAAGTAAATCGGTGTTCGACCGTTTTTTCATAAATTAATTTAAGGGGCCAATGGGGTGGGGTGAAATTCTGGGGGGGAAAAGGAGAGAAAGTGTCCTAACTGACTGACTAACTCACTCACTCATCAAACTCAGGGGAAAAAGACAGCTAAAAAAATAAGTTAATAGGTGTTCAAGCGTTTTTTCATCAATCCAATTTAAGGGGCCCATGGGGTGAAATTCTGGTAAAAATAATTGAAAGAAAATGTCCTGTCTGACTCACTCAATCATCACGCCGAGCGAAAACTATTAATGTTGGAAAAATGAAATTTTGGGAATATGTTCGCTGTATGTCAAAACGTCAACTAAGGAATGATTTTTCTTTATTCGGGTTTTAAAGAGATGTTAAGGGGGTAAACGTGCATTTCATTGAATAACGATTTCTCATGAGTTGTTTCTTTGGGGATGTGATATTCGGTATATAAACTAATCATTAAAAATAATCAGACATATATCTAAAGGTTTATCGATGTCGTGTATATTATGAGGTGAAAGGGGTGAAAATTGGGGATTGAGGGATTCTTAACGGAGCGTGTATCTCTTAAACGACATAGGCGAGAAGTTTGAAATTCGGCGGGATAAAACAGCTTAAAATACAAGTAAATATGTGTTCGACCGTTTTTTCATAAATCCAATTTAAGGGGCCCTTGGAGAGGGGTGAAATTCTGGGGGGATAAAACAGGAAAGAAAGTGTCCTAACTGATTGACTCACTTACTCACTCATCAAACTCAGGGGGAAATCAGCTTTAAATAAGTAAATACGTGTTCGACCGTTTGTTTCATAAATCAAATTTAAGGGGTTCATGGGGAGGGGTGAAATTATCAAATATAAATGAAAGAAAATGTCCTGACTTACTCATTCACTCATCATCGCCCAGCCAAAATTATTGAAGTTGGAAACATGAAATTTTGGGGATATGTTCGCTTTATGTCGAAAACGTCCACTAAGGTAAGAGTTTTGAATATTCAGGTTCTAAATAGGTGTTAAGGGGGTAAACGTGCATTTCATTGAATAACAATATCTCACGAGTGGTTTCATTTGGGGATTGATACTTGGCATATATACTAATCATTAAAAATATGCTGACACATGTCTAATGGTTTTTCGATATAGTGTATATTATGAGGTGAAAGGGATGAAAAGTGGGGGTTGAAAGATTCTTAACGGAGCGTGTATCTCTTAAACGACATAGGCGAGGAGTTTGAAACTCGGAGGAAATCAATCAGCTTAAAATAAATAAATAAATAAAATAAATAAATAAATAAATAAATAAATAAAATAAATAGGTGTTCGACCGTCTTTTCATAAATCCAATTTAAGGGGCCTATGGGGAGGGGTGAAATTCTGGAAGAAAAACGTCCACTAAGGAAGGATTTTTGGATGTTCACTCATCGACCAACCAAAACTATTAATGTTAGAAGAATGATATTTTGAGGATATGTCTGTCGTGTGTCGAAAACATCTACTAAGGAGGGATTTTTGGATATTCAGGTTCTAAAGGGGTGTGAACGGGGTTAAACCTGCATTTCATTGAATAACAATATGACACGACTATGACGCGAGCGAAGCGAGACTAAAAATGAGATGGTGTGTGTCTGTGTATTACTCAATCAGGCAAGTACCACTGGTCCGATTTACATGAATTTTACATGGAAGTAGCAGATTTACCTGGTTAACATACAGGTTACTTTTGATTTCAATACTTTGCACTAATTAAAGATGGCGACCATTTTAGTGACGTCACTCTACCCTTTGGTTTTAAACTTTCATATTTCCATTTCAAATAAAAAGAGAACGCTAAGAAATAGCAAACTTTTGATGGCATGTACGAGGTTAAAAATTGCATTTTCTATCCGAAATGTATCTCCAACCGTTAGCGAGTAAAACCTAAATGTGTGCTATAAAACACGGTCAAGGCAGAGCGGTGTAGTTGGACAAAATGTTCCATCCTTAATCTCCCTCTGCGCAGCACCTCGCCTATCCCCTGTTTTAACTGTCACCTTCACATTTTAATTTATTTACGACCCGTAGCGAAGCACGGGTACTTCAGCTAGTTATTCATAAGAGAAAATGCTCTCCCTGTATGCTCATAATATAGCCAAGTTTTTCGGATTTATATTGCTCGATTTTGAGATGCTGAAACCCACCACCCCTTTCTAGCTAGCGTTACCCTCTACAGACTACAAAATTCCTCGTACAATTCATGTTCATTCACACAATCCAGTTGGATACACTCCACAATGTCATGCAATGCCATTCCCTTTTAACGCATTAAATTTGCTAAGCAAATGAATATAAGTAGAGAGCTTCTGATGACTCTGGCACATCATAAAAGGTGAACGATACGAACTCCTCCTTGAAGGAAAACTCCAAAGACGAAGAGTGTGGAGAGACGTACAATCCTACAAGCCTTGCCCGACCCGCGCCAAAAATGCTATTCTTTTAGCTCCCACTTCTAGCCAAACCCGGCATATAGAGTAGGCCTACCATAAATTTGGTCGAAATCAGTGACGACGAGTAGGCGCGGTCCTTGTCAGTTAATTTTCCTCCTGACGAAAACAGCATAGTTGCGCTACAGATAGAGATTTTATTTTATTTTTATGAAACGCTTTTGGCTGCTGTCACTGAAGCGACAAGTCTCCCATCAGTTAATTTTACCCCAGTCAAAATGGCTGCGCTTACAACTGATGTTCTAATATTTGCCAACACCTACGATTCTCATTCTTCCACGTATGCCACGCTTTTATTTAAGTGACTAGCAACCCGCCCCGTATCTGCAATGGCTACTCCAACGTAAGCTTAAAAGGCGCACGGACGGCAGGACTCAGACGCAATTCAGAAATGTCGAGGTGAACAGCGAAACTCCAAACACTTAATACTCTTCTCTGAAGTTACGATTCGACAGTTTGATGCTGGCCGAAGCTGGGGTGATAGGCTCACTCGCAAGCTCGTTAACTCACTCCGAAGCTAGTAATTTAAATGTTTACTGAATTGAGATTGGAAGAAATGAAAACTTAAACACACTTACAGTGCGCGATGTATTAAAGATAGAGATATGCTGTCGCTTACATTTTTCCAGAACCTTTCATGCTGAACAATTCTTACACTCATAATAGGCTATATATACTGTAGATATTTTTAACGGGTTACCCAGCATAAGCTTGAAATGCGCACTCACGGCAGCTTTTTTTTCGACTCGATGTACTGAAATCGTTATTGCTCGGCTTCCTTTTGGTCATAAATGAATGTTTTTCTACAGAAACCTTCCTCGAGATAACCTTTACAGAACGGTGAAACCCGCATAAAAATCCATCCAGGGTTTCTCGAGATTGTCCGGAACAGCCAAGAATCGGGGACTTTGTTTTATACTATGAAGAGATTTGTGGCTATACAGATCTTGAGATAAGCCTGACATTCGGCCTGCAGATTGTAGGTTGACAGGTGGTCTGCGTGTCGGGTCCCCACGGCAGTTAATCTTTCTTTTCGTTCCCGGGGTGGTGTTTCTCTGTCAGACAGCTACTCAATTGTCCTCACGAGGCTGAGTTCCAGCCCTCACGTCAGTTTCTAAAATCGATGATGGAGCTGGGAATAGAAGCCAGGGCCCCAACAACACGGGGCCGGCTTTCGTTATTAATAGTTTAAACATTTTGGTAGAGTGTTGGACCCACTGTTTTCACATCCTGTATTCCTAACAATGCTATCGACACATTAACTGTAAACTGACCTCATGGATGAGTTTGAGAGATGATTTCAGAATCATGAGCGTGTATGAAACCAAGATGTGTGCTATTCAACTCTCAATTAGAGCATAGTAAACTCAAATTGATCCCTGCCGTTTCTTCTAGCTGGCAGCTGCTTCATTTACCTGCCATGATAATTTCAATGTTTGGAATAATAATATGTATATTAATTATTTCAATAAGTCGAGAAATGGTAGGCTCTTTCCCTTTCATTCAAATTAAACCGATTTTTAAAAGTTTTACCATTTCCTCTTCAACCTTGACTTGTTACAGGCCGCGTTATAGAACGGAGCCTTGCAGAGGTCGTGCCAGAGCCAGGTCGCAATGACTCACCACCAGATTACAACAGCGGGTCAGGAAGCTGTCATAGCATTTATTACATACGGAGCCGGCAAGATAAGACTCGCTGTGAAGTACTCTGGCCCAGGGGCGGTTCTAGGCGTAGTGCCATCGTGCCATGGCACTGCCCTCTAAGAGAAAATACATTATGCATAGTCCTGAAAGAATAATTTCCAACGCCTACGTTTAATACCGATATCTAATTAGTTTCAAATTACTTTCTAGTTAAAATATTCCGTCTGTAAAGTATGATCATTGATTCCATCTTCGCCCCAGTGATATCTTGAGCCGCGGTCTATACGGCACTGTTGACGCATGCGCAGTTCAATATACGATCTTTTCCGTAGCCTCTCTCGTCACTCGCTATGAGGAAATATGCTGGTCTCCGTGCCGAATCGAGTTTGGCTCAAAGCGGTACTGAAAGTGAAGTGCAATGCTATCTGGCGGTCATTACGAGGTACTGGGCCAGCGACATGCCTGTCACAAGCTGTCACAAAGGGAGGAAGGGGTGTGGGCCGATGGCCTGATTGGCTGGAAGTAATTTGACTCATGGGTTATTGGTGGGGTGGGGCGTTGGTTGACACAAATTGACAACCAATCGCTCTCACACAAAGAGCATTAATTCTAGATTTCTCTGAAAGGGGGCTCTGCGTCCAACAGTGAAATTTAAACTTGCCGTAATAAATAGTGAAAATAATATGTATGTATTTATTAATTCCTTATTTGGTAAAGTGAATAACTAAGTGAATGAATAAAAGAGAAAGAAAAGTAAGATCATGACTGCCGTAGGCCTACATGTTAAAGCTTCACGGATTACTCTCGGTAGCTAAATATTTATGGTTGATAAACCATCTGCAACTGTCAGTTCAGGTCTAGTCTATCTTCAGTTCTTGTTAACGGTTCGTGGTTATTTTTGGTGAGTCAAGGTATTAAAGAGTCAAACATTGAGTTTGAGTGAATGGTTGAGTGCTGAAAAAGTTTCTTTTATATACCGGTATTTTAATATATTTTCTTATCGTATATATTATATTCGGTAAGTCCCGATGTGAAATGTTGACTATCAAGATTAGTGTAGGCCCTATATATACATCGGAAAATGAACCCTGCTCTGATATAATGTTAAGAAAATACCAATATTTTCATATTTTTTACTTGGCACTACCCCTTGTGCGGGAATGGAGCCGCCTCTGCTCTGGCCTATCTCGTATCCCGCAAACATGCTTACGTATTGCACAAAACATCGACATTTTCTACTGGAAACTTTTCCAAGAAGAAGTATGCAGAGAATTTGTTCGCAAGTTTTATGATGATGATGATGATGATGATAATTGTTGTTTTAAGGGGCCTAACATCTAGGTTATCGGCCCTAATGATCTGGGTGATAGCGAAAATGAGAATGAAATACAAACCAGAACGAAAATTATGTGAGACGGAAAATACGTACAAAGAGAAACTCAGATGGAAAACAACTCACAATATGGTCTTACAAAAGGGAATTTAAAACGAAAAGATTCACAAAAAGAATAGATTGAAAAAGACCCACAAAACGTAGGCTAGATTCAAAATACGTACAAAATGCAATGTAACGTCGAAATACTTACAAAATGCAACTGAAATTCAAAATACTCACAAAATGAAAATGAGATCGAAAATACGTACAAAATTCAATTGAGTTTCAAAATACTTACAAAATGCAATTGAAATTGAAAATACCCAATGCGATTCGGATTGATATATCCCAGTTCCAATCCAAATTATTCACAAAGTGCAATTGAAATTCAAAATACTTACAAAATGCAATTGAGGTTCAAAATACTTACAAAATGCAATTGAAATTGAAAATACACAATGCAATTCGGATTGAAATATCCCAGTTCCAATCCAAATTATTCACAAAGTGCAATTGAAATTCAAAATACTTACAAAATGCAATTGAAATTGAAAATTCTTACAAAATGTACGGTAGATTCAAACGACTCGTGTGGATTGACAATACTTACAAATTGCAATTTAGATTGAAAATACTTGACAAAATGTAATTTAGATTCAAAATACCCACAAAATGCAATTGAGAATCAAAATATGTGCAAAATGCCCACCAAACAAAATGCAATTAAGATTCAAAATTCGTGCGCAATGTGGTTTTGGTTGAAAATACTTACAAAATGCAATTGAAATTCAAAATACTCACTAAAAGGCCCGTCTACCTGCATTGAAAGACTTACTAAAAAGCAATTTATATTGTCAATCTTTACAAAATGCAATTGAGGTTGAAAACAATCGCGAGATGTAATTTAGATCGAAAAAACATACAAAAAGCAATGTAGATTAAAAATGCCTTAAAAATCGCTAAAAGGGAATTTAGATACACGGTGAACCAAGTAACAAAAACAGTGCGGGCATCTTAAAGAGAAAAGTAAATATAATGAAAAGAGGAGTGGAGAGGATAGGAGAGGAGAGGGGAGGGGAGAGAGGAGAAGGTCCGCCCCAAATTGAAGGGACAAAAGGGGAAAACTGACCCAGCTCAGGAATCCCTCGGGGTCGCCAACTCCCGAACTCACCAGCCGTGAGCCCCTGAGGGTGTAGCATTATCCACGGTGCACCAGAAGTGGTGGGGCTACATACACCCTGCCTCCTTAAGGGCTTGGAGCACAAGGCAGGAGGTAAAAGGAAAAGAAAAAGAAAGCTGACACCTCACAGAAGGAGGGTATCAGGAAAGATGAGACAAGGGCCAATTAAGGCGGGAAAGTGAAAGACTCCCTAGGCCTCGGATAACCTAATACACTCGGGGTCGGAAGAGAACAAGAGTTGACCAAGGGAGGTCGACAGGAAATAAGAAAGAGAGGAGCCCGGCACAAGTAAGTGGAAGCAATGCCGGACTCAGCTGGGGCCCCGTGGTCGCCAACCCACAACCCACTAGATGTGAGCCCCTGGGGGGTCGCAAGTTTTAGCGCCGCGCGATTTTTACTTGTGGAGGAATCTCAAAGAAAAGGCATACCGCGTACTCTGGTGGCTTTCGAGAACGAAATTACTGCACTGATGCGAAATATGAATTAAGTTACAGCGAGTGTACCAAAGTTTCTTACGTTGGTGCAATGTGTGTTTAGAAATAGAATGACAGCATTTTCAGTAACTACTCTGAAATTCATATAAGTCATTATGAGTATTAAATAGGTCAAAAATTGTTGGGTGCTACGCTGTCAATGCCTTGAAATACACAGTGTTCACGGCCTCTGTGAGGCTCCGTCCTATAGGCACCATGCACGAACCTGGAAATCGTACTAGTGGCGCCGCACTGCGCTAGATTGTGAAACTAAGAATGTGAGCCCACGGCCGACTGAATGCGCTCATACCGGCCTAGACAATGAGACCTTTTTCATGAAATCTTGTTAGTTACTCATCTGCTCACACAGCGCTGTTCACCAAGCATTGCACGACTAAGACTTATCTCTACCTAGTGTAAAACTAAGTCCCCGATTCTTGGATATCACGGGTAATCTCGAGAACCACTGGATAGATTTTGACGCGGCTTTCACCATTCTGTACAGGTAATATCGAGGAAGATTTCTGTAGAAAATAATTTATTTATGATCAAAGGGAGCCAAGCAGTACCGTAACGATTTTAGATTTCAGTGAATAGGTCGAAGAAAGAACTTGACGTCCGTGCGCTTTTTAAGCTTACGCTGGACAAACCGTTAAAAATATCAATATACTATGAGTGTAAGAATTGTTCAGCATGAAAAACTGTACAAAAAAGTCCGCGTGAGCATATCTCTATCTTCGATACATCGCCCACTATAAGTGTTTTTAGTTTGGACGGGAGGGGGTTTGGCTTGCACCTCGCCATTCTTAAATTACGTCTGACAGGAATTCCTTGCACATTCATAACTGTTCCCGGGCGAAGCCGGGGCGGGTTGCTAGTGACACTATTATATTATCATTATAATTCCCACAATATCAAAATGCAAATTATATCACAAAATAAAATAGCGTGCTAATAAATCTAAGCGAAATTAGACATACCTTGCACCTCGTTACAGTTGAATTCGATCAGAATCACTCGGTTTTCATTAAAGTTTATGCATTTTTCTGCTGAACGGTTTGAAAGTTCGGCAACAGGAAACTAGGACTGTTATTTACTTAAAAAATTCATTTTTGTATTTTTGTACTATTTGTGTTCATGATTTCATTACATTGTCAGAATTACCGACAGTAGTGGCTACGCTGGCTAAAGCGCAGCGTTAGGCCATGGGGCCAAGCTCTCTGCTGACTCTGTAGACGCGTGTGTTCGAGCCCCACCGTCGGTCGTCCTTGAAATGATTTTCCGTGGTTTCCCATTTTTCAACACCAGGCAATTGCTGGGACGGTACCTTCTAACAGGCCACGGCCGCTTCCTTCCACATCCTTGCCCAGTTTCATTCATCTTCATCCATTCCATCTCTCATCCTAACGCGCAGGTCGCCCATGGGCGTCGACTAGAAAGACCTGCACTCGGCATCTCAGGAGGCCACACGAAAAAAATGTCAGAATTAATGCTTTAATTAGTAGGGTATACTATTCAGTGTACCTATTATAAATAAAAACCGTGAGGGGGATCTCACCTCCCCATATTACGAAACCCGGTTGCCTAATACGGGGAAAGTGCACTTTTAAAGTTAAACAATAATATCAGAGGGTATTACAACATCAAACGTGCCCATATTTGTAATATACATAGTATATCGTCTGAGGTTTACATTGGTGAGAAAACCAAAATTATTCCGTTCCTTCTTATGTCTAATGTGAGCCCTATAAAAAAAACTCCCCATATTTGGCGACTTTCCTCTACCCATTTTTAGAGGATACCTTATGCACTGGACAGCTGAATCCGTGATTAATTGTATAGGTAGCTTCGTAAGTCTCAGAACTCAGGAAGTCCTTTCTAGCAGCGTTACTAGCAGCTTTCAAAGTTTCAAGGTAAGAAAGAAAATATTCCTCTAGCCAGTTTAGTCGACTGACATTTAATGAGAAAATATGCCCTTTATCTGGATTTCTAGACTGAATATGATGATATGTGATGCTTACGTCATGCATAGCGAACCATTTATTCACATTTTTCCAAAAAAAATGGTTGCTTCTGCGTCCATGAATGTGTACGCTTCCGGGTGCATGCCTATATTTTCTTTCAGTGTACTAATGGCACCAATAACTTCTGGCGAGAACACTTCCTTGGCACGCCGAACATTCATTTTTTCAAATTTAGTGGGTTCGATGTGTTTTTAGTGAGGTGTCTGACCGGTTTGACGATCTCACCCTTTTGCATTGTGTATAGTAATGACAAGTATTTCCCTGAAATTATTCCAGTACCATCCGTCATCTCTCGTTACAGAAACTGCGTTTTAATGTGTTTTTTTTTAGAATGTGACAATGATCAAAACTAGGGAATACATTCCTAGACTCGTCGTATGCGTGATTGACCATTGGTTACAAATTCCCTCCCCCTAAATGCCTCATCATTGTAGTGTTAGTTTTGTGATTATCAGAGACAGTTATTATAATTATGAAACCGCATTGTTCAACCTCGAGAATAACGTCCAGCAGGAGTTTATGTAAGTTTATGTGCAAGGAATTCCTGTCAGACGTAATTTAAGAATGGCGAGGTGCAAGCCAAATGCCCCTCCCGTCCAAACTAAAAACACTTATAGTGGGCGATGTATCGAAGATAGAGATATGCTCTCCCGGACTTTTTTTTGTAGAATTTCTCACGCTGAACAATTCTTACACTCATAATATAATGATATTTTTAACGGTTCGCCCAGCGTAAGCTTAAAAAGCGCACGGACGCCAGGCTATTTTTTCGACCTTTTCGCTAAAATCGTTACTGCTTGGCTCTCTTTGGTCATAAATAAATTATTTTCTACACAAATCTTCCTCGAGATCACCTTTACAGAATGGTGAAAGCAGCATCAAAATCCATCCAGTGGTTCTTGAGATTACACATTTAATATACGTACTGTACAGCGAGCCAGATGTTAAATTGTCAAGCCGCGTCAGTCGTGTAAAGGCCATGTGCGAGAGTCAAATTAATTGCGGCCTTTGCCGATAAGACAGCCGAATTTTGGCGAATCAACTCTTGGAAGAGGTAGAAATCTCTACATAAGTGGGCATGTTAATAATTTGGGGAAGTTTAAGCGAGACTATGTGTTTTTTCTGAAAGCAGAAGTCTTACCAAGTTTCATTATCATTATGCTGTGTTCCCATTAATTGTTGAATGTTTACATATCTTACATGATTATTAAAATACTTACACATTTTATTTACTATTATATTTCACAGAATGACACCGAGCGA
The DNA here is from genome assembly GCA_946902985.2 of Meconema thalassinum. Lineage (NCBI taxonomy): Eukaryota > Metazoa > Arthropoda > Insecta > Orthoptera > Tettigoniidae > Meconema > Meconema thalassinum. The sequence goes on along the minus strand of OX336392.1, from coordinate 1,635,662 downwards.
AATGTGTTCGTCGCGCTTTGCCCTTGACCAGCTGGTCGTGGAAATACTTGAGAGCATATTGCTGCCGTGATTTATTATTATCTATCTATATATTTAAAACACTAAGGCGATTTTTGTTACCACGAGATTGAGAGAACGACAGAACCGATTTACTTCGTAGAGCACTCTAACGAAAGCTCTTGGCATGTAGATTTGCAGAGTGTCTCTAAAATAAAAAAATATATTACGGTATATTTTTAAATAAATATAGAAAATAGCAGAATTCTTGCTCCTCACGCATGCGCACAATCCGCCTGACTCATGACAAAATGGCGGTGAGAAGTCCATTAAACTGTAAGTTATTTAATAAGCTTCCATGTAATTGAAAACATACATTAACCAAGTTCTGACAATAAAATATAATAACAGTATGAACATATACGAATGTGCAATATTGATTTTATTGATAATCAATTGGATTATTTTCTTCAGATAGCGGCTTTTGAAGATACTGAATGGTCGCGTCTGCTTCTTGACGAGAGTGAAATATTAGCTGTATGGTTAAGGCGATTGACTGTGGATCCAAGGATCACAGGTTCGATCCTAGCTTTCGCCAGTATTTTTTTTTTTTACCTCTGACATACTGTTTTATCAAGGAGTATTAGTAAGGTTTTATGTCAGTTAAAGATACATATTTCTACATTCCCTCTCAATACGTTTTATTTCCGTTTTACCATTGCATTACAGCATGTGGTCAAAAGCAGGTAATCTGTGGTCAAAAGACCTAATATCTGCCATCAGTTCCAGTAACTGATAACAGATGGCAGTACCTCGCCCATATAGTTCCAGTAACTGACAACAGATGGCAGCACCATTGCATCGATATATTTAAAACACAAGACACGGCGCTTTTTCACGTGATGGAGAATTATAAAGGAGGGGAATTTTTAAGAAGGGAAACGTTGAAGAACATTAACTGACAGTTGAGTGTGTAGGCTATGTTGTTTATGTTCCTTAATATTGCAATTTCTTCCCAATGCTTCGGTGGTCAAGTTGGTAGCATCCTAGACACTTGGCAAACATAATTCGTTTGAAGGGCGCTGACATCGTGGTCACTCAGTCCCGTGTACTTTGGTGTGTAAGTGTAAAATTTCCTCTGATAACCCATGTTATTGTGATGGCTGCATTACTGTGTGTATTTGTAATTAAGGTGGGAAACGGCAAGGTGAAGGCCGAGGCCTTAAGTTAGGAACCATCCCGGTATTTGCCTTGAGTGGAAGTGGGAAACCACGGAAAACCACATCCAAGTTTGTCGAGGTAGGAATCAAACCTTCCTCTTCTTAGTTATACCTCAGGAGACTGAATGTGCCCCGTTTTTGCCCTCAGACCAGAATTAAATTTCTTGGCAGGACAGGAAATGTAACCCGGGTCTCCGAGGCGATAGCCAAGAATGGGTGGGCTTCCATGTGTTAATACGATTTATGACATGCACGGGACATAGAATTCTAAAACTGCCTCCATTAGGGTGACTGCCGAAGTGAGTATTGAGTATAGGCCTATGCTCATTCCAGTAGGTGGCGAAGTTATTCTATGATCCCCTGCAAAATGTACTGCCATAAACTACAATAGGTGATGGAAATAGCTTCTTTAGAGCAGTTTTGTACTGTTTATATCAAAATGAAGAACGTCATACTGAGCTGCGTTTTCAAGCTATTGCAGGAAATTTCGCTGCCAGGAACAATTATAAGGAATTTATTTTAAGCGATCAGTCTCATCGCATTCTCCTCACCAACCAACTTGAGTATGAACGACTCTGGACGGTCATGTTGAACTTCATTGTATAAGACAGACAATTGTATAATGATTATTTGTTTAGAGTACTGAGTCGAACTACGCAGTTGATTTCGGCAATGGAAGTACTTTTTGCCATTTAATATTTAGCGGCTCCGATATTGCAGGACACGAGTGTTATCGAATAATACGAAGCCACATTTAAAATCCGATATAAATAGGCCATTTCAGAAACAATTCCAGATGTTATGCAGTACAGTGTAAGGTCTTGGACGCTCAAATGTAAACATTGTTCTACATTGTATTTCTCTTGCGTAAAATCTACGCGCAGTTACTTTGGCCTTTACTGATGTGATGGTAAAATTGATCTGCTGGAATATAAAATATTTGCCAAGCTGCAACAATGTAATGATATTAATTTAAAAGTCATTGAACTTATATCCAGTAGTTCAAACACACACATCAGCGTTAACAAATTGGCGAACATAATTCATTTGATGGACTCAGACATCGTGGTCACTCAGCCCCGTCTATTTTGGTGTGCGAGTGTAAACTTTTCTCTGATAACCTGTGTTAATGTGATGGCTGTGTTGATGTGTGCATTTGTAATTAATGTGGAGAATGGGGAGTTAACGACCGAGGCTTTACGTTAGGAACTATCCCGGTATTTGCCTGGAGTGGAACTGGGAAACCACGGAAAACCAAATCCAAGATTGTTGAGATGGGAATCAAACTTTGCTCTTCTTAGTTTTGCCTCACGAGTGCGCCCCGTTCCAGTCCTCAGACCAGAATTAAATTTCTTGGCAGAGCGGGGATCGAACCTGGAATCCGGGGCAATAGCTCAGAATGTAGCCTTAAGAGTGGGCTTCCCTGTATTAATACGATCTTTGACAAGCACTGAACATATCATTCTAAAACTCCCTCCATTACGGTGGCTGGCGAAGTGAGTCTATGCTCATTCCAGTAGTGGCGAAGTGATTCTATGCTCCCTTGCATATTTTACTGTCATGGAAATTCAAAGTATTGTACCTTCATCAGGTGATGGAAATTGATTATTTACAGCAATTTCATTCTGTTTATTTCAAAATGAAGATCGTCATCCTGAGTTGCGTTTGCAAGCAAATTGCAAAAATTGCAAGGATTTTATTATTGGCAATCAGTCTCATCGCATTCTCATCAGTAACCAACTTGAGAATGGAAGTCTCTGAACTTCATTGTATATGTGAATATTATTGTTTATTGAATATTCGTTTGGAGTACATAACAATGGGTCTAACCACGCAGTTGATTTTGGCAATGGAAGTAAGTTATTATTTGCCATTTAATATTTGGCGGCTGCGTTGATGCAGGCCACTATAGTGTTATTTAAAATGACGTTAATTTGGGGAGAAATGCTGCTATAAATAAACCCACTTGACGAAATAGAACATTAGCCGCAAATAAGAGGGAAATCGGAGAAAAATACGAAGCCACGTTTAAAATCCAATATAAATATGGCATTTAAGAAACAATTCCAGATACTATTATGCTGTTACAGTTTAGGGTCCTTGACGAACAAATGTAAACATTGTTCTGCACTGTATTTATCTTGCGAGAAATCTACACCTGGTTACTTTGACCTTTGCTGTTGTAATGGTAAAATTAATCTGAATAAATATAAAATATTTGACAGGCTGCAACAATTATTTTTCACTGGAGATGATATCTCAAGGAATTTCAGAGAGACTAATCGGCAGTACAATGCTATGTCCTTCGTTTCATTTGGTGCCTATGTTACTGTGCCACACGCACACGGTCCACATTGTTTTAAAATGTATGGAATTGCACATCATCGCATTTCTTCGGTATATTCCAAAATTATAAGCGACGGTTTGCGGCCAGTTGTATTAGACTCCTCAGAGTTCTTGAATTCCTTGGAACTAAATGACTGACCGCCACATACTCCAAACGCTTGACCCGTTATGCTGCTTAGAAATCTGAACGTTTCCCAAGGACTCCTAAATGCAACCATATTGCTTGGATTTGGAAATAATAGGTGCAGTTAAAATTAGGCAGAGAGGTCTAATCCTTCGACTTGATTTAACACCATCCGATAAAACACTATCATTTTCTTTTAAGAGGCAATATTTTCCAATTCATTTGGCATACTCTATCACAATCAATAAAGGTCAAGGGGAAACTCTGGAACGTATAGGTTTCAATTTGCCCCAACAATTTTTCAGTCATGGCCAGCAGTATTTTGCAATGTTGAGAGTGCAATCTTTTGACGCCCTTATAGTTTCAATAGAGTCAAAAAATAATCGTACAAAGAATGTACAGTAGGCCTCTATAAGAAAATTCTTCAGTAATATATTTTTCTATTGACCGTCATGTTTTGACGGGTTTCAACTAGTTATTATTATGTTCCTAAAACTGATGTGCCCCAAGCCTAGGGAAAACCCAGTTCAGTAAGTGCTGCGAAATAATAATATTCCTAGAGGGTAGTGCATTGAAGAATTATACCCTTGAAAAAATTCACAAAACTTCGTACCAAAAATACCTTGTCCTTTACGGAGAATGTTTCAGGCAGAAAGCAAATCAGAAGTCTAACGCACTTGTAGGAGGGCTGTATTTTTTTTGTAGTAAATTCTGCTGAGAATTTCATTTCGAAAGGGGAGTGTGAAGTTACTTTGGAATTTTTGGAGAATCATTGTGACATACGAGGAGAAATACTTTTCAGACCTTTGAATGAGAGGGAACAGTGGATATCTATGTTAACAGTGACAAAGCGTTTCACAAATCCGTGACAACTAGGGATCAGGGTGAGTCCCAAGAATGGTACCGGTACCAAGAAGGAAAACGTACAGTATTGGCTTCTTCTATGATAACCGAGTCTAACCTCAGGTGCGTTCACTATACGATGGGAAAGAAATGGAAGCACAGGCTATTTCGTTATATCAGGTAATGTTTAATGTGAAAGTAGTTTATTGTGGTTTAATTGTCCATAAATTGTAACCATGTCTTTGTGGAAGCCCAGAATCGTTGTGAAAGACGGTTGGACACAGGGACTGTTGGAAGTGAAATGCCCGACCTGTTGCAAGGATAGGGGAATAGTGGAAGACACAAGAGAAGTAAAATCATCGTTAGACGATACGAATAATAAATAGATTTTAAAAATGCATTCCGGTATGTAGGCTACTTAACTCGGTGCCAGATAATAGTAATATCGTATGGTCTCGGGTGCCGGGTGCAAGCTTTGTTATTTGACACCCAAAGGGTAGCTTGCAAGTCAAATTTCGTTGTTCCTTGAAGCACTATGAATGTCAATGAGGTTAGATATCTAAGCTCCTTGAACACTATAGCACTTTCTAGTAGAGAAATGAGGAACTTTGTGTTGGCGGAAACTCCCGAGATTAATTTTGCCATTATGAACACTGCCTACTGAATTCAAATGGGTTCATTGACATGCCAACATTGTATGACTTGGTGTCGTAATTCTTGTGGTCTTTCAAAAATCACTTACCACGGCCAGGAGCGAACCAGCAATCTTTGGGTTAGTAGCCGACAGGTTGACCACTCGCCCACCGTGGCAAGCTAGTACCAGATAACTACTAATGCACTTAACAGGACTCTGTTTATGTGACCTGTTTATATCACGTATACATTCTAATAAAGTTAGAACCTTCTATGCCCAAGATAGCGGGTTCAAACCCGGCCGAAGCCGTCGGATTTTTTTAGAGCGTTAAAAATCCCTCAGTATGCCTTCCTTCGGAGAGGAAGTAAAGCCGGCGGTCCCATGTCATAGATTTATGGCATGTTAAAGAACCTTCCACTAATTGCACCTGTGTGAAGCTAAATTGGATAGGTTATTGTAAACAACGCTCTTAGGTTTCTAAGTTCGTTGCTAAGAGCCGACTGCGGTGGCGTCTAGCAGCTGAGTTGTGAACTTAGCCTAGTAGTCGTTGACGGTGGCGCTTGGCGGCAAAAGTAGGAACTATTTGAAAAATTCTATGTTGCAGTACTTAAATTAAAATAACAGATAACACACACTAATACAGTCATCACAATTAACACCGGTTATCAGACAGATTCTACACACACCCAAAGTACACGGGGCTACATGACCGCGTTGTCGCAGCCCCTAAACTTAAGAACCAACCAGCCAACCAAAGTTAGAACCCCTCACATCTGACAAATATTTAATGTATGCTTTTGCGTATGATGATGTTGTTTTACCTGAGGGGCTTGGACATCGTGGTCATTCATCCCTGTGTACTTGGATATGTGTAGAATTTGTCTGATAATCTGTGTCGCTGTGATGTATGTAGCGGTGAGCTGAGCTGGGATTTGGGTAGGAAGCGGCCGTGGCCGTAAGCCAGGTGCCATCCCGGTATTTGCCTGTAGTAGAAGTGGGAAACCACTGAAAACCACTTCCAGGATGGCCGAGGTAGAAATCGAACCCACCGCTTCTACGTTTTGCCTCACGAGACTGAGTGTACGGATTCCAGCCCTCTGAATTTCTTGGCAGAGCCGGGAATCCAACCCGGGCCTCCATGGTAACAGCCACGAATACTAGCCATTATTTAGGTTACGCAACGTGGCGGACCTACAGAAAAGAAATCTGTTGACATGAAATATAATTATCAAATTGGTATTAAAACGTCTTTTTGATGTTGGAGCAGCAGAAAAGAGGATATGTGGTGTTACAGGATTGGTAGGTAGAGTAACAAATGACGAGTGGGAGTGGAGTTTCTGATAACAACATTCTGATTTAATACGAACAACTAGTACGTGGTTACTAAACGGCCGCCATGAAGCGTGTGCACGACATTTACAATGCGTATTTTTAAATGCTTCGGACCAGCAATATTTTCAGTTGGCGCGAGATCTCATTGTGCCCCCCCCCCCCCTCTGTGGAGACTAAAATTAATCGAACAAACATCTTATTAATAACTATTATTTTAAAATTAAAGCAATATTCCTAGGACGCTCCAAAAATATTATTTAATACCGGTATTCAACAATATTGTTCGCTTATAGTCGCACTTATCTACCTGTACGCAAAAAGAAATGCCTGATATGATGTTACTAATATTTATCTTACATTGCCGTACATAACAACACTTAGTGTAGGGGCAGATTACCTCGTTGTTCCGCCCCCTTAAAACCTCAACAACCCGCGAGGACTGGCGCTTGGGTATTTTGACCCGAGCCTTAAATGATGCTCTATGTTTTGGTTTTGGTCAGCCCTTATTTCCTGTCGCTTACTGTACCTTCCTTCCTAGCCTTGAACTTCACCCTACAAAAGAAACATGTCCATAGCTTTTAGAACACTCAAGTTATTTCTCTATTATTTACTGTCGGGTTAGATTTACCCATGGCGCCAGTCCTCGCCTGACAATATTCGGCTTAGGTTAGATGAACAATCTGTAAAAAATAAGGAAGAAAATCCAACTATTTTGGTGCAGAACAGTCACATAGCTCACGTTCTTGTTGATCCATGTTTAAGGTCTAGGGACATCTGTCATCAGGTCCTTTGTTCCAAAATATCGAGATGACTGCTTTGACGCTATTTTCAAGGTCATTATTCTCTTACGAAACTTATTGTCAATTTTCTGCATGTTATGTTTAAAAAGTATAAATAAACCTCAACAGGTTTACACCAGGTGTAAAGTTAATTCATTAAAATCCGTACAGCTACGCCAAAAGGAAGTGACCCATTATGGGTCAAAATGACCCGGCACCGGGCCTCGTGTTATATTTTCTCACGTCAGTTCTCAAGGGATAACTAATAACTTAGTATAGTAGTAACCATCTAACTTACAGCAAGTAATGTTTCAATTTCACTCGTAGCTTGCAACGCCAAGAAATGAAGTGGCGGACAGAAACCTTCATGTACCGTTTCAACTCGTTAATATTTATAAAACACATTTCACGTTATAGGCCTATGTCTATACCTTTGAAATGCACGTACCTTCAACTTGCACTGATTAATCCTCGAGGTCCGTACCGGTACTCAATAATTGCTGTAGCACATGTCACAACCACACCGCAATTCGAACTGAACCGATTGTCCTTTGTCGGGGTTATGACGTCTCGAGCCAGCGCAAGCGCCTCCTAAATCCGGTCCATACACTTTGTTTGAAACAAAAGCTATATAGTATTGACCATTGGTGAAGCTTTCCCACTTTACTGTTAAGACAATGAAACGTGAGCAGAATAATCTAGAAAAGGAGCAAGATCTTGGAATAGTATTTAATAGAATTTGAGCACAAAGCAAGACGTAGCCTATCTACACAGATTGCGTTTCTGATATGTCACAGGATTTCTATGTAGGCCACACAATGCTCGTACTTTTAATGGAATCGGCTGTTAATTTCTGTGAGCGATTTTCCTCAATAACGTTGACTGTTGAATTATTTCACTCTGGAGAAAGGTAGCTGATCAAGAGAAAAGGTTCATGTTGTTGTTTAATTTTAGGGGCGAGTATAGAATTTGTCTGGTAACGAGTGTTATTGTGGTGTTTGTAGTAGACTACAGTAAGTAGTGTGTGTTCGGAGGGGAAGTAGACCGGGGGGCCATGTCATAGATGTATGGCATGTAAAAGAACCTTCCACTAACTACACTCCTGTGAAGCTAAATTTGTAGGATAGATTTGATTAAAGCCCTATTAGTTCTAACGTTCGCCGCCAGGTGTTGTACACGGTAGCATCTAGTAGCCAAGTGCACGGTTAGGTGTCGTTGACGGTAACAATTGGTAACAAAAGTAGGAACTACTTGAAATTGATCGCTTGCCGGCCTTACCTGAATTAGAAATAACACACACTAATACAGCCATCACAATGAACACCAGTTATCAGACAGATTCTACACACACCCAAAGTACACGGGGCTACATGACCGCGTTGCCGCAGCCCCTAAACTGAGGAACCATCCAACCAGTTTTTTGGGAATATCTCACGAACTGTTGTTTTTAGGGCCTTAAAATGTGGTTTTCGGGGCCATTCTACGCTTATTTCAGCATGTATTTTAAGGGGTAGGCCCCTTTTATGAGAGGTACGGTGAAGAGTTACATCAGTGATTGGTTCGTGCCTCCCATGGATATCAGTACCATATTTGACGTTGATCCACCCAGCCGTTCTCTAATTATAAGGGAACAAAGTTGTCCACAGACAGACAAACAACATTTTTAGCCTACTTTTCACATTTTGCAAAAATGAGGAAAAAGTAGACTTATGAGATCGGGCAAATGTGTGTCTGTCTGTCCTTCTGTCTGTCTGGCTGGCCGTGTGTGTGTCCACCCCACCCCCCCCTATCAACTCCTAAACGGCTGCAGCAATCGAAACAAAATTTGGTAGGAGTAAAGATCTATACCTGAATATCTCACGGCCATATTTGAAAATGATGTCAGTGCTACCAACTGCTGAAAAATAGCAATTGAATTTTGAGGTCCATGTTGGATATCTTAGAAGGTATGAATGGGAGCTATTTAAAATTGGCACACATATAGATAATGATATTGCAGTTTAATTTCCAGGAGGTCATACATGGAAGTGTTGCCAAAATGATTATAAGGCTGCTGATAGGTCCAAATTTTAAATGCATATAACTTCTACAGTATCAATTGGAATTCAACCAAATTTCGCATGTACTATGTGTGCATAAACATATATGACTGAGCATATTCTTAAGAGCCACCAGGGCTGCCAACTGTTAATAAATGCTCTCAATTTTTTTCCAAATACCAATGTATCAGAAAGTATGCAAGCTGACAGCTTTTAACTATGATCACGTATAGTATCTGACATTCTATATTAATTTGGAGTAACTTATGTACGTCAGTGCTACCAACATGATTCTAAGGCTGCTGAGAGGTCCAAATTTAAATACATGTAACTTCTATACTATCATTTGGATTTCAACCAAATTTCGTGTGTGCTATGTGTACCATAACAGATATGACTATGCCGGTTCTTAAGAGTAACCAGGGCTGCCAACTGTTAATAAATTCTGTCTCTATTTTTGTTACCCTAATATCAATATATCAGAAAGTATGCAAGCCATTAGCTCTAAACTTTGCACAGGCATAGTACCTGGCATTCTAGATTAATTTGGAGTAACTAATATAGGCCTACGCCAGTGATGCCAACATGATTCTAAGCCTGCTGATAGGTCCAATTTTAAGATGCAAGTAACTTCTTTACTAACTAATGGATTTCATTCATAATTGACACAAGAATAGATCATATTATTTCAGATTATTTCTGACCAATACATGTATGTCATTGTTGCCAACATGATTTTACGCTTGCTGTTAGATCCAATGTTTAACTGCATGTAACGTCCATGCTATCCATTGGACTTCAACCAAATATTGTATTCTGTACCTTAAAATGGAACTAAGAATATATTCAGTCACCAGGGCTGCCAACTGTAGTTCTCTATTATGCTACATTATGCCAGGTATACAGTATTTCGAACTAAGAAATTTCGAAATTACCAACTTAATTTCGTCATTATTCTAGATAGATCCATATAGATTAATTATTGGCATGCATCTTAAATTTTAAGAAAAGTAGGCTCTTTAGTTCGTCACGTAACTTCTTGTTATTTTCGCGCGCATCCGTCATAAAACAGTGTGAAACGCGTTAATGACGCAGATTTCCGTAGAAATTCAGAAAAAAACACACAAACTTTCATTTTTATATAGTCTATATAGGGAAGAGGACCTAATTATATTTCTTAACAGAGTTTAGCTAATTAGTTAGTTACTGCTGTTTTAAGGGGCGGAACTACGAGGCCCCTGTAACAGAGTTTGCTTCAGACAATAGTTTGCCATCACTTTTTGTAAATTCTTAAAATTAAGTGCAAGACTACGTGAACTTGCAGTTCGGATTTGATCAGCTTTGTACTGCTCCTATTTCTAGCATCTGTTGACTTATTATTCATAAGAGAAAATGCTCTCTCTGTATGCTCATAATATAGCCAAGTTTTCAGAATTTATATTGCTCGAGTTTGAGTTGCTGAAAACCGCCACCCCTTCCTAGCTAGCGTTACCCTCTACAGACTACAAAATTCCTCGTACAATTCACGTTCATTCACACAATCCAGTTGGATACACACCACAACGTCATGCAATGCCATTCCCTTTTAACGCATTAAATTTGTTAAGCAAATGAATATACTGTAAGTAGAGAGCTTCTGATGACTCGGGCACATCATAAAGGTGAACGATACGAACTCCTCCTTGAAGGAAAACTCCAAAGATGAAGAGTGTGGAGAGACGGACCGTACATGCCTCGTCCGAGCCGCGCCTAATAAAATGCAGAAGTGGGAGCCACTTCTAGCCAAACCCGGCATATAGAGTAGGCCTACCATAAATTTGGTCGAAATCAGTGACGACGAGTAGGCGCGGTCCTTGTCAGTTAATTTTCCTCCTGATGAAAACCGCATGGATGCGCTACAGATGGAGATTATTATTACGAAACGCTTTTGGCTGCTGTCACTGAAGCGACAAGTCTCCCATCAGTTAATATTACCACAGTCAAAATGGCTGCGCTTACAACTGATGTTCTAATATTTGCCAAAACCTACGATTCTCATTCTTCAATTTGTGTCACGGTTTTATTTAAGTGACTAGCAACCCGCCCCGTATCTGCAATGGCTACTCCAACGTAAGCTTAAAAGGCGCACGGACGGCAGGACCCAGACACAATTCAGAAATGTCGAGGTGAACAGCGAAACTCCAAACACACAATACTCTTCTCTGAAGTTCTTAACTCGACCCGACTCGACAGTTTGATGCTGGCCGAAGCTGGGGTGATAGGCTCACTCGCTAGCTCGTTAACTCGCTCCGAAGCTAGTAATTTAAATGTTTACTGAATGGAGATTGGAAGAAATGAAAACGTAAACACACTTACAGTGCGCGATGTATTAAAGATAGAGATATGCTCTCGCGTACAATTTTCCAGAACCTTTCATGCTGAACAATTCTTACACTCTTAGTATATACTGTAGATATTTTATCATTTTAAATGATCTTGTCGACTTCGTCGTTACGCTGAGGTCTGGCGTTACGTTACGTCGACGGGACGAAATGTACCGAGAATGCACTGAGGTGTGTGACGTCCTAGTACCGCTTGAGCTTCCACCCGTCGCCGCGCGCTCCGGTGATTGTGAAGTCATCCAGCCAGCTACCTCCTTTGACCTTGGTTTGCACTTGCTAATGACTGAGTTCACGCAGTTCGCTGCATGATCATGACGCTTTCACCCAGCATTTTCCAGCATTTGTAGTAACTTATTTGTAGTGTTTAAAATGATATAAGGTCTAGTCTTTCAGACTGACTCACTGTTTAAATATTAAAGTCATTTCATTCGGAAATTTCTCAATTTGTGTGATATTTTAACGGGTTACCAAGCGTAAGCTTAAAATGCGCACAGACGGCAGATTATTCTTCGACTCGATGAACTGAAATCGTTATTGCTCGGCTTCCTTTGGTCATAAATGAATATTCTTATGCAGAAACCTTCCTCGAAAGCTCCTTTACTGAATTGTGAAAACCGTATTAAAATTCAACCAGGGTTTCTCGAGATTATCCGGAACAGCCAAGAATCGGGTACTTTGTTTTATACTAAGTAGAGATTTGTGGCACTACAGATCTTGAGCCTAAGCCTGACATTCGGCCTGCAGATTGTAGGTTGATGCGTGGTCAGCGTGTTGGGTCCCCACGGCACTTAATCTTTCTTTTCGTGCCCGGGGTGGTCTTTCTCTGTCAGACAGCTACTCAATTGTCCTCACGTGCTGAGTTCCAGCCCTCACGTCAGTTTCTAAAATCGATGATGGAGCTAGGAATAGAACCCAGGGCCCCAACAACACGCGGCCGACCTTCGTATTAATAGTTTTAATATTTTGGTAGAGTGTTGGACCCACTGTTTTCACACCCTGTATTCCTAACAATGCTATCGACACAATAACTGTAAACTGACCTCATGGATGAGTTTGAGAGATGATTTCAGAATCGTGAGCGTGTATGAACCCCAGATGTGTGCTATTCAACTCTCAATTAGAGCATAGTAAACTCAAATTGATCCCTGCCGTTTCTTCTAGCTGGCAGCTGCTTCATTTACTTGCGAAGATAATTTCAAAACTAGGAATAATAATATGTATATTAATTATTTTAATAAGTCGAGAAATGGTAGGCTCTTTCCTATTCATTCAAATTAAAACGATTTTTAAAAGTTTTGCCTTTTCATCTTCAACCTTGACTTGTTACAGGCCGCGTTATAGAACGGAGCCTTGCAGAAGCCGTGCCGCAGCCAGGTTGTAATGACTCACCACCAGATTACAACAGCGGGTCAGGAAGCTGTCATAGCATTTATTACATACGCAGCCGGCAAGATAAGACTCGCTGTGAAGTACTCTGGCCTATCTCGTATCCCGCAAACATGCTTACGTATTGCACAAAACATCGACATTTTCTACTGGAAATTTTCCCATGAAGACTTATGCAGAGAATTTGTTCGCACGTTTTAGCGCCGTGCGATTTTTACTTGTAGAGGAATCTCAAAGAAAATGCATACCGCGTACTCTGGTGGCTTTCGAGAACGAAATTACTGCACTGATGCGAAATATGAATGACCAAAGCTTCTTACGTTGGTGCAATGTGTGTTTAGAAATAGAATGACAGCATTTCCAGCAACTACTCTGAAATTCATATAAGTCATTATGAGTATTAAGTAGGTCTAAAATTGTTGGGTGCTACGCTGCCAATGCCTTGAAATACACAGTACCCACGCCACCACATGCCGTTCTATAGGCACCTTGCACGAACCTGGAAATCGTACTAGTGGCGCCGCACTGCGCTGGGTTGTGCTTTGCCCTTGTCCAGCTGGCCGTGGAAATACTATGAGCATATTGCTAGTGGCGCCGCACTGCGCTGGGTCGTGCTTTGCCCTTGTCCAGTTGGCCGTGGAAATACTATGAGCATATTGCTGGGGTGATTTATTATTATTATTATGTTTCTAAAACTGATGTGCCCCAAGCCTGGGGAAAACCCAGCAAAGTAAGAGCTGCAAAAAAAAAAAAAAAAAAAAAAAAAAAAAATCCAAGTGGGAAGCACATTAATGAAATATATTCTTGAAAAATTTACATAACACCATAGCAAAAACACCTTGTCCTTTACGGAGAATGTTTCAGGCAGAAATCTAATGCACTTGTAGAAGTACTGTATTTTGTGTGTTTGTAGTAAATTCTGCTGAGAATTTCATTTCGTAAGAGGAGTGTGACAAAGTTACTTTTGAATTGCTCAAGAATTATTGTGACACGTGGAGAAATACTTTTCTGACCTTTGAATGAGAGAGAACAGTGGGTATCCATGTTAACAGTGACAAAGCGCTTCACAACTCGCGAACAGGGCGGGTCCTCAGAATGGTACCGGTACCAAGAAAGAAAACGTTTAAGGCTCATGTAGCATGGCTCATCGCATCAACCAGGAGGGAAAACATTCAAATGTAGCTGCTTATATGCTAACTGACTAACCTCAGGGGCGTTCAATACACGATGTTACATATGGGAAAGAAATCGACGCACAGGCTATTTCGTTATATCAAGCAATGTTTAATGTGAAAGTAGATGGTTGTGGTTTAATGGTCCATAAAATGCAACCATGGCTTTGTGGAAGCCCAGAATCGTTGTGAAAGACGGTTGGACACAGAGACTGTTGGAAGTGAAATGCCCGACCTGTTGCAAGGATAGGGGAATCGTGGAAGACACAAGAGAAGTAACATTTACGTTAGACGAAACGAATAATCAATAGATTTTAAAAATGCATACGGGTATGTAGGCTACTTAACTCAGTGCCAGATGCACTTAACCTCTGTTTATGTGACCTGTTTATATCACGTCAACATTCTATTAAAATTAGAGCCCCTCACATCTCACAAATATTTAATGCATCCTTGTGCATTTGTTGTTGTTGTTGTTGTTGTTTTCATCTGAGGGGCTTGGACATCGTGGTCATTCATTCCTGTGTACTGAGGTGTATATATATAATTTATCTGAAAACCTATGTTATTGTGGTGTGTATTTGTACTTCGGGCAAGGAATGGGAAGGAGGCAGCGGTGGCCTTAAGTTGGGTAGAAGTGGGAAACTATGGAAAACCACTTCCAGGATGGCCGAGGTGGGAATCGAATCCACCTCTACTCAGTTTTGCCTCACGAGGCTGAGTGTACCCCGTTCCAGCCATCAGACCAGAATTAAACTTCTTGGCAGAGCCGGGAATCGAACCCGGACCTATGGAGCGAGAGCCAAGAATTATCGCCGCTACATGCGTTTGTATTCAAGTTAAATGTTTGTGGTAGTGTCAATCAAAATATTTGGTTATTGCCAAGGTATTCTATTAACCTTAATTTTTTAAAATTATTATTCTTGGATAACAGGGGACTGCAAATTTGTCAGAACGCAACTCATAAACAATGTCAATTGGAAGCATCTGTAAAATATTGTATATTTTAATTGGTTGAATTCTTCTTTCAAACGGAATGCGCCGCGCTTGCGCCCTTGCTCGCAGTGCAATCAGTAATCTTCGTCCCGACAGTTGTCTAAAAAAGTAGCGACCAATGGTTTAATCCAGACAACCAATTTAGTTCTGGTGTATTTTATCATTTCAAATGATCTTGTCGACTTGGTCGTTATGCGTTACGGAGACTGAGACGGAAGTGACGTCATGCAGCCGCGCGGGAAGCGAGAGCGTGACGTCATGCAGCCACGCGGGAAGCGAGAGTGTGACGTAATGCAGCCACGCGGGAAGCGAGAGCGTGACGTCATGCAGCCACGCGGGAAGCGAGAGCGTGACGTAATGCAGCCACGCGGGAAGCGAGAGCGTGACGTCATGCAGCCACGCGGGAAGCGAGAGCGTGACGTAATGCAGCCACGCGGGAAGCGAGAGTGTGACGTCATGCAGCCACGCGGGAAGCGAGAGCGTGACGTAATGCAGCCACGCGGGAAGCGAGAGTGTGACGTAATGCAGCCACGCGGGAAGCGAGAGTGTGACGTAATGCAGCCACGCGGGAAGCGAGAGCGTGACGTCATGCAGCCACGCGGGAAGCGAGAGTGTGACGTAATGCAGCCGCGCGGGAAGCGAGAGCGTGACGTAATGCAGCCACGCGGGAAGCGAGAGCGTGACGTCATGCAGCCACGCGGGAAGCGAGAGTGTGACGTAATGCAGCCGCGCGGGAAGCGAGAGCGTGACGTAATGCAGCCACGCGGGAAGCGAGAGCGTGACGTCATGCAGCCACGCGGGAAGCAAGAGCGTGACGTAATGCAGCCACGCGGGAAGCGAGAGTGTGACGTAATGCAGCCACGCGGGAAGCGAGAGTGTGACGTAATGCAGCCACGCGGGAAGCGAGAGCGTGACGTCATGCAGCCACGCGGGAAGCGAGAGCGTGACGTAATGCAGCCGCGCGGGAAGCGAGAGCGTGACGTCATGCAGCCACGCGGGAAGCAGAAGCTAATGGTTATTGGAGTCTGTTGTAAGAGTGACCTGGGGCTTTGAGCGAAGCGAACACAAGAATACAGGGTGACTTCTAAAGAGGTGTGCAGGATGTCAGAGCAAAATACAGTACAACATGCCAGATAACAATACAGGGTGACTCCTAAAGAGATATACAAGATGCCAGGTAACAATACAGGGTGACTCCTAAAGAGATATACAACATGCCAGATAACAATACAGGGTGACTCCTAAAGAGATATACAAGATGCCAGGTAACAATACAGGGTGACTCCTAAAGAGATATACAAGATGCCAGATAAGAATACAGGGTGACTCCTAAAGAGATATACAAGATGCCAGATAAGAATACAGGGTGGCTCATAAAGAGATATACAAGATGCCAGATAAGAATACAGGGTGGCTCATAAAGAGATATACAAGATGCCAGATAAGAATACAGGGTGGCTCATAAAGAGATATATACAAGATGCCAGATAAGAATACAAGGTGACTCTTAAAGAGGTGTACAAGATGGCAGAGAAGAATACAGGGTGACCCCTAAAGAGGTGCACAAGATGCCAGACAAGATTACAAGGTGACTCCTAAAGAGGTGTACAAGATGTCACACAAGAATACAGGGTGACCTCCTAAAGAGATATACAAGATGGCACACAAGAATACAAGGTGACTCCTAAAGAGGTGTACAAGATTCACACAAGAATACAGGGTGACTTCTAAAGAGATATACAATATGCCAGATAAGAATACAGGGTGACTCCTAAAGGGGTGTGCAGGATATCAGAGCAAATTACAGGGTGACACTTAACGAGGTGTACAGTATGTTAGATTCAATTCAAATACAGGGTGACCCTTAAAGAGGTTTGCGAGATATCAGATTCAAATAATAAGAGTTGTAAAAGATGTCAGACTCAAATACAGGGGGACTCTTAAAGAGGTACCCGCGCGGGAAGCCCAAGTTAATGGGGAATGGAGTCTGTTGAAAGAGTCTTGGGGCTTCGAGCCAAGCGAGAAGCCATCCTGAGCCTTTCAAACATGTGTAGCCTTTGTAGCATGCGTCATTTGAAATGATATAACGTCTAGTCTTTCAGACAGTAATTTTTTGTATTGGACATGTTGGCAACTGTGATAGGTCGTGGTATGACGTCAATGTGTATCAAACATGGCTGCAAAAATTAAAAACATTTATACTATAAGAAATATTTTCGGTGCAGCAGTGACAATTACTAAGGACTCCCAGGAAGGTATGAATCATATATTTTCAATAATCTGCCATGTAAAGGTGTAAAAGCCAAAACTAGCTGCTTTAATGCAAAGAGGATATAATGTGCCCATTCAGCATGAAATATGCAAATCACAGTATGCCAGCAATGCTCAAATCGGGATTTTCGGGGTTATGGTATGTTCTACCACTCTGTGACTTTCACACTTTGGATTAAATAGAGGATACACTTCCAAAAATAAACAAATTCAACTCCTACTATAAAACATTTAATTACTCAAATATATGGCGCTACAACAAATTAAACAAATAAAATACTGACCCATAATTCATACTTGTTCAGAGTGACCAAGGAATACATAATAAAACAAAGATTAAATCATAATAAATGATTTTTTATAAACCCACAAACTTATATTTCTTTTCACTTCCATATAGTGTCCTTTTAAAATTCAAATAAAATCAAGAGCTCCAAATAGGCTCGATACTTTTTATATACACTGTGTTATTCTTTTACAACACATCACTTCCTATTATATGAGTATCTTATAATCAAAAAACTATATAATACTTATCAAAGTACTGTTACTCATTTACTTAAATTTTTGGGCTTTCACAATGTTCTCATGTTACCACCTCTCTCTCAAGTCAACAATCCACTACCGTGATTGGGAAACATTTGCGTACTCCCGAGTTACAGAAGACTACTTGAACAAGTCAAAAATTAAGATCACTTCCGAAATCTAATTGTCTTCACTAAACTCGTGAATCACTACATCATACAATCATAACATTAGGGATTTATCATTATTTGTCTTAAAAGACCATTATCTCATAAGAAAGCAACGATCTGAACTCGCAAGCGGTAAACTTCATCTAAAAGAACCTCGGTTCGAAGACCGGGTTGTTAAAACAAACTCGAAACACTCTCGTGTACTATAACTTTAAACAGACGGCCTACCACAACACATCAATGGCAAGGGTCTGGCCTTGGCCACTTAGCGTGATTTATTGTTGGGGAGCAGGAACTTTATGGTCTCACTCACAAGAGGCGAGCTACCCTCTGCTTTATACAGCTGTTTCTTAAATGCAGTTCTTTGAACAAGCAAGGCCTTCATTCTACTTATTTATCAACATATTTAGGTTCACTAGACCTATTCTCTTAATCTCGGCATTTATTAATTATGAAGTGTCCTCATTGGTGGGTAAGAATAATTCAATACAACCACAAATATTTAGGGGCTTCAACATAGACGAATCTGGGTTCGATTCTTTCAAATGCCTCGGGAACCATATCCCATACTGGAGGACTTATAACATTAGCGACTTATAGCAGGCCTCTTTACCTTACACCCGCGCTCATAATACGATAAATAGCACCCTTCTTCAATATAATACACACAACGGCCTCGTGATCACATCACTATTTAGAGGATTTACCATAACTCAATTACTCCGACCAACTGCCCTCATAATTAGTGTTACCGAGTATATTTAGGTTCAACGCCTTCCTAGCGTGACAAATTACTTCAATGCGCTACATTGCGCTATTACATTACTGCCAAGTTGCCTTCAAAGAACTGATAATTCAAACTCAACATCTGATCTACATCTCAATTTTATATTAATCCTCTCCCGTGACAATAATCGTTTTATCTTAAGAACCTGTGTTCACAACATGTACTGTATTACTTCTTTTAAAAGAGCTCATAAGCTACTACTTTCATATAATTCATCATAATTATCATTCATTTATATAATTGTTATTATTATTATTACGCTTGCTTTCACATATTTAAATCATTTATCAAATTCACTGATATTTTATTTCATACATTTTCCACATGGGATTTATTTATTTCACATAATTATTTTATACTTTCTCAATTTTAATCGTTCAGACCGCGCTATTATTCTGTTATTTGTTATTCAAAAACATCCCTATTCTTTCGTTCTCAGGTGGATTGCACGCAAACCTTTCCCAACACATAACATAATGAAATGGTTACTCACATGATATTACGGTCACCGACCGAATACTCCAGCGATGTTTCATTTTTGCCCACTCAATGTGTTTAAGCCATCTTGATTAATCCCATTTCACACAATGACACTTCTTGATACACATACACATTATTTACCTTAAACACTGGTAACATATTGAATACAATTCTGTATTCTTTTATCATACACAAATAAATTCACTAAAAATTATTTACTAAAACAGATTTTACTATATTTACAATACACTGCTTTTAATCACTGAGGCTTTGATATTTGCCTTACACACGTGATTTCTTTCTTCCCCGTTTCCAAGGGTGACACTCTTAGACGTCGGCTCCCTATCTGGCAATATGATGAAAGTCTCGATCAATCTACCCCTCCCTGGAACGGTAATTCTTCAGCTCCGGTTTTCTGACTATTCGGCTTCTATTTTTACTAGCTCGAAGTCGTTTCTTTCTAGACACTATTTAGTTTGTCTAGATAAAGTCTGTCCTGTTTACGGCCTCTCGAATACTTTATCGGTGACCTATGATTCTCTAGCATTTACTGCTATTCCTTAGTTTCGTAGCTTATTGCTTGTCACTGTTCGTTTGTCTCCTTGAGACAACGCCTTGGATTAAATTCTCAAATCTTATTGTTCTTCGCTCTAGTCCCTATCTTGTCGGTACACTAGGCGTTACTTATTTCGTCCGACCCTGATCGGGTTCCTTAACTTTGATAGAAATGTTTGTTTCACTATTGTTGGTACTTCAAAACGTTACGATACTTTCTGTCGTTTAACTGAACTGTTATTTGAAGACCTATCGCCTGTTCTTTAAGTTCGCAGCCTAACTTTGACTGTAATACGGAGCTTTCACTATAAAGACTGACGCTTGCTGAACTAAATCCTGTACTAGGATTTTACTAAGTCTTCACACGGCGATACTATGATGATACTTCTCGTACTATGATCTGGACACTGTGATGCAGCACCTCCCCACGAGGTCTGCTGTAAACTGCATGATTAGCCTGGCTCTGCCAGGGCTTTTATACAAATCAGCGACAAAAAGATAAAATCCACGTCTTTTTCATAACTAACTTTTGAAGCAATAGTCGCACACTTTTGAAACTTATATCTCTGTAAAGCTCGTTTTCTAAACGTAAACTGACTTCTTTGCACATGAAAATCGATCGTACAATTCCGAGATATTAAATAAATGTTGCTCTTCAGATACGTGGGTGTTGCAGTTGATTTTTAATCCCTACCACCTCGGGTCTCTTTGAACTTTTAACTACGTCATGCTGCGTTTGCACTTCTTTCCTGTGCAATTATTATAACATCTTTCCCCACACAAAAATCTCTATTCCAAAATGATTCACAATGATGTATTTCTTTTGTTAATTATATTCTCGCAAATGGCTTAAATCTAATTATTCCTCTCCTTGCACAACTGCGAGGTTGCCATTTTATTGCTGCGTAAGATCAATTTCCGAAACCTCTTCTCGCTTACACCCAGCGGAAAGTTTTGATCGTTCTATTAATAGTCGTGACCGGCTCCCTATCGGTGCGTCACGCGTAATATCATTTCCTGGGGCCACCTGGTCTCTTATTCTTGCACAACATTATACCCGTCCTCTTACATAAAATCTTCCAAGTTCTACTAAAAACTGTATCTTTCCTCCCTTCTTTTATCAATAAATGATGGATTCGGCGCTTGAACGAACAGTACATGGGTTCAATAAAAAGTATGTTAGCTCAGGCAAGGAGAAGCATTTCTACAGAGAAGAAATATTTATGTATTAGAAAGTCATTTTTGAAAGCCTTTATCTGGAGCGTGGCGCTCTATGGAAGTGAAACTTTGACTGTTGACGCAGCACAAAAGAGAAGAAAGCATTTGAAATGAGGTGTTACAGGAGAATGATGTTCAGATGGGTAGATATAGTAACAAATCAAGAGTGGGAGAGGGACGTTTCGACATCGTGGTCATGTAGCCCCGTGTACTTGGATATGTGTAGAATTTGTCAGATAATCTGTGTCACTGTGATGCATGTAGTGGTGAGCTGAGCTGGGATTTGGGTAGGAAGCGTCCGCGGTCGTAAGTCAGGTGCCGTCCGGGTATTTGTCTGGAGTAGAAGTTGGAAACCGCGGAAACCCACTTCCAGGATGGCCGAGGTAGAAATCGAACCCACCTCTTCTCAGTTTTGCCTCACGAGGCTGAGTGTACCAATTCCAGCCCTCTGAATTTCTTGGCAGAGCCGGGAATCCAACCCGGGCCTCCGTGGTGACAGCCACGAATACTAGCCATTATTTAGATTACGCAACGTGGCGGACCTACAGAAAAGAAATCTGTTGACATGAAATATAATTATCAAATTGGTATTAAAACATTTTGATGTTGGAGCGGCAGAAAAGAGGATATGTGGTGTTAGAGGATTGGTAGGTAGAGTAACAAATGACGAGTGGGAGTGGAGTTTCTGACAACAACAACATTCTGATTTAATACGAACAACTAGTACGTGGTTACTAAACGGCCGCCATGAAGCGTGTGCTCGACATTTACAATGCGTATTTTTAAATGCTTCGGACCAGCAATACTTTCAGGTGGTGCGAGATCTCATTGTGGTGCCCCCTCCCCTGTGGAGACTAAAATTAATAGAACAATCATCTTATTAATAACTATTATTTTAATATTAAAGCAATATTCCTAGAACGCTCCAAAAATATTATTTAATACCGGCAGTAAACAATACTCGCTTAAGGTGCATATACACTTGCACGCCGCGCCGCAAGTTCGCTAGATTAGGTAGGGATTTTGAAGCTGCACATCACGATCCATCTCCTGTCGGTTTTTTCCACGCGCACTTTGAGTGTTCGCAGTTCAGATTTGGACGGGATTGTGAGAAGTTCCTTGTTTCTCGCACGCATCTGATTGCAATATTTGTGCGTTTTGATCAGACGAATCTGTGATAAAATTGTCGAGGCTTATCGCAAAAAGCCTCTTCTGTGGGATCCTAAACATAAGGATCATTTTAAGAACCAAAAGCAGATGCCTGGAGGGAAATAGTGTAATGGTTTAATGAAAACTGAATCTTGCCCCACTAGTTGGGCGTTATTTGTATTGGGTTATTTTAAATTGAATAATGTTAATAAAAAAGGTTAATAATTAAATAGTCGCCCACTTTTAGGTGATCAAAATGAAATATTTAATTGTGTATTAATCTAATAGTGTATCTGTATTGTTGTCAGCTTCACTAAAAAAAGTACATAATGTGTAGTATTATATGTAGCCAAGGGCGCCAGACCATTTATATATCATGATCAAAATAATATATTAAACCTCGGTTAAACAGAGGTAGAGCATCGAAATTCCTATCTCCAGCCGTAGTGAAACTTACGTAATCTAACCTTACGATAATTAGTTCAGGAGTATGGTGTTGCTTTATAGTAATTTCTAGCTACTAAAGGAAACCAGTCAAACATTTGAATTTAAAAATGAATTTAATATAAAAACAACAAGTGCAAAAAGAATAAAATACTAAAGATAATAATAATAATAATAATAAAAACCCGCCAACCTGGGCCCAATGTTTGGGAAGCCAGGCTCTGCCTGTCACAAGCCAGAACAAAGCGGTGAGTGATAGAGGAGTAACACCTCTAAAAAAAACCAAGGTCCAGCTGGCCCGGCTGGTAGCACCTTGTCAGGGTCCCTTGCCAGGGTTACGGTGAAGTCCTCAACGGCATTGATAGTGGAATAGATGATCTATAGAACAATATGAATGGCGGACGGGGCGGCCCTGTATCCGGGATTAATAGGATAAAAGGCATCTACCCTATGATTTAGTTAGATGTCAGCTTTACATAAATCCATTTAGCGTCTGTCTTGCAGCAAGCGGCTAGATGGTCAGCGTCTGTTCACCAAAGGTGCGGCTGAAAACCCATCCTCGGAGCTAACAACCTCGAGTAGAATTTTTAGGGGACTTGTTCCCTTAACCTAGCAAACAATCAACAATGGATATGCACATTGTAAGAGATTTTACCCCAGGGAGTAACCAATCTCCATTTTCCAAGGAAATGAAAAGTAGGCACTCGGATTCTGGGGGCCTACATCATTGTGCAAAGGATGAAAAGGATGAGTCGGAGCATCTTGAAAATAGCATTAAGCAAATCACTAGTAAAATTAAGCACAAGAACATAAACTTTTTGGCTACCTTTAATGTCAATTCACTCTTAAAAACAGGAAAACTTAAAACTCTAATAAATTTCATCAAAGAGAAAAGGATTATGATAACAGCTCTTCAAGAAACTAGATATACTGATGAACATCCATTTGATTCAGAAGGTTATAGAATATTCAAGGGAAAACCTGGAAAGAGAGTTATGAAAAATGTACCTCAGTTTGGAACTGGGTTCATTGTAAATCAGAACATATTAAATTCAATAATAGAGTTTCAATCCATTAATGAAAGATTATCCCTGCTATCCTTTAAATCAGTAAACAAAGTTTATACCATTGTCAATACACATGCACCAACTAATGAGAAAAATAGGACTCAGAAAGAACAAACGGAAAATGTTTGGCAAGAACTATCAAACACCCTGGATCAAATTCCATCAAAAAATACAATACTTCTACTTGGAGACTTTAACGCTCAAATCGGCAAAGAACGTCAACATCGGTCCATAGTAGGCAATTTCCCGGCACATAAAAGAACTAACACAAATGGAGAAAGACTTATTAGTTTATGCAGAGAGCATAACATAGTCCTGAAATCTACATTCTTCAAAAAACTTCCTAGGAAACAAACTACTTGGGTTTCCCCAAATCCAGTTTGTGGTGAGAAACAACTTGACCATGTTGCTATTAGCAGACAGTCTACAATGGAGATACTCAATGTGAAAGTTGCTAAGAGTGCAGGTTTAGATTCAGACCACTATCTGTCACTCATTAAATTCAAAATTAGACCAATATATAAAAAGAAAAATCATTATCAATCCAAAAAGTTTGATACTCAAAAATTAGCTACAGAAAATAATTTCAAAACACTTTTGGAAAGCAGAGCACCTAAAACATGGGAACAACTTCAAAGAGACTTAGTACAGACAGCAGAAGAAACCATTCTCCTTAAAAGAAAACGAAAACATGCCTGGTGGACTGCTGAGTGTGATGAACTAATCTTTAAAAGACAACGAGCTTGGAACATCTGGAATGCAAATAAAAATGAGAATACCAGGAACAGCTTTATAGAATCCCGAAAACATGCATCTAAGGGACTCAAAAGGGTAAAAGTGCAACATATGAAAGACCAATTAACATTAATAGAATCGGACTTCAGACAGCACAATATAAAGGACTTCTACAAAACTTTCAGAAGTAGTTTAAGGAAGTATACTCCACCAAGCTTACTTTTCACAGATCCAAAGACTCAGAAAACTGCATATAATAACGCTGAAAATTGCAGAATACTTGCGGAATATTTTGAAGAACTCCTCAACTGCGATCCACCAAAGGAGACATTTAATTTTGATAATATACTCCCCGTTCCTCCAGACTCGAAACCACCAACAACAAATGAAATTAAAGAGATTATAAACGAACTTAAAAATAACAAAGCATCTGGAGAAGATAGTATAGTTGCTGAATTATGGAAATACTCGAGTGACAACATGATCCTATGTTTAACGGAAATCATAAATGACATATGGAAAACACACAGTTTACCATCAGAATGGACATCTGCTTTGATACATCCACTACATAAGAAAGGGAAGAAAACTGATCCTAACAATTACAGAGGAATCTCCCTCCTGCTAGTGACCTATAAGATCTTATCCAAAGCACTTTTAAAAAGAGCGGAAAAAATACTTGACCCACAATTGGGAGAGTATCAGGCAGGGTTTAGGAAGGGACGATCATGTATGGAGCAAATACTAAATTTAAAGAGCATATTAGACATGAGGAAAATCAGGAACTTGAAATATGTAGTTACTTTTGTGGATTTTAAAAAAGCCTATGACTCCATTGACAGAAAGGCACTTATTAACATTCTGAAGGAATTTGGACTTGATAACAAGACAACTGAAATAATTCAAGCAACACTAACGAACACAACTTCCAAAGTTAAATTTAGAGGGGAACTTTCAAAATCTTTCAAAATAAAGTCAGGTGTGAGACAAGGAGATGGTCTGTCACCTCTGCTTTTCAATTGTGCATTGGAAAAGGTAATTCGAGAGTGGAGGAAAGCCATCAATACTAAAGGCGTTCAACTAGGAAGACATGCAAATAAAATCACTGTAGATTGTTTAGCTTTTGCGGATGACATTGCATTACTTACTGACTCACTGGATACTGCCCAAGAACAAATTAGAGAGTTGCAAAAACAGGCAGCCAAAGTCGGACTACAAATATCATTTGAAAAAACTAAGTTCATGACAAACATCACCGATGCCCCCAAAAGTATCACAATTCATGACAGTTCAGTATGTAAAACAAATTCCTTTAAATACCTAGGAGAGTGGATAATGAATGACTCACAGGAAAAGACAGCAATAGAAACACGTATGCATAAATTACAAAGGTGTTTTCATATGACAAAAGATATATATAATAAAAAAAGCTTATCCTGGAACACTAAATTAAGGCATTATCAAACAGTAGTCAGACCTGAAACTCTGTATGCAGCAGAAACACTTAAATTAACAAGATTTGGTGATTTAGACAAATTAGAGAAGACTGAAAGACGAATTCTGAGAAAAATACTGGGAGCTAAACGAAATAATAACGCAGAATATAGGTTACGACCAAATAGAGAGTTATATTTGAAATGTGAAAAATTAACTGATGTAATGAGAAAGAGAAGATTACAGTTTTTTGGGCATATCTATAGAATGGAAAATAGTAGACTAACTAAACAGATCTTCAACTTACTGACTAGTTACAAATCCAAACCCACATGGTTCATTGAAATTGACAAAGATTTGACAAACGCCAAAATTCAGACAGACACAATAGCAAACAGATCACTCTTCAGAGAAGCTATTCAAAACGCAAAATTTCAAGAAAGGAAGAAACAAACAACTGGCAGAAAGTGGACTCAGGAGGAGAAAGATCGTCACTCTAGAAGGATGAAAGAAATTTGGAAACAACGGAAATTGAATACAATGGACAATAGCCAACGTTGATTCATCGTACCCTCCAAATGGGTTATTCGAAAGAAGAAGAAGAATAATAATAATAAATTAAATTAAAGAATCTACTGAATTTACTTGAATTATGGGTCTTGATAGGAAATTGGAGTATACTGAGTTAATTGAATAAAATATAGATTGAATTTAATAAGCATGAGAGCCTTCTGATTTGACTGGAGTAAAACTGTTTTAAATCGCTCACCGCATTGAAGATCGTTGTAGTTGGACTGTTGCGTAGAGAGTTCCTGATGGCCTTGATCTTCCTCAAAGTAATGAATTTATATGTGGATGACGGAATAAATTCCATAAATCATCCCTGTGACAATAGCCTCGTACACAACCATGTCACAGTTTGATAAGACAGAATGTCTTATCAAATTCACATACTTAAATAGTCAACTGTCTAGTTTAGCACTGCGTTACAGACTCCATCTCGCTACAAGTTCCACTCTTCTGCTCCACACAGCGCCATTCCCTCTCCTCCAGCAATTCAATAATAATAATCCATTTGGGCGGCCGTCATATATATAACGTTCCCGGGTAAGGCACGTGTCTATCCCCTCTTCTGAAGTCGCTAGGCAATATTAGCTCGTCTTTCACATATCAATAATGACAATACTTCTTTGTAACATTTCTCGGGAGGTCCAGCCCACCTTTTGTATAAAGTTGCAAAGGACTCATTCATCGGCCCAGCATTGTTAGTGGCAAGTCTTCATAGAATCCCTTCTTAGTATGATTTGTATACTGGTAGAATACTTGATGTGAAAGACATAAGTGTCTATTTATGTCATTTCCAAGAAGCCGTGGATAAGCCGGCCTTCCGTGAACACCCTCTTCTTCTCTTGTTCGTATTTTCTTCAGAAATAATATTCAGTCAAGCGTCTAACTTATTTCAAATATAATGTGTATCGCTCCAAATCCTTTCAATTGCCATAATATTCTACATTACCGCATAATAATAGATATAAACATATTAGTTAACATAATAACTAATAAAAGGTAAAAAGTAAACTTAAAAAATATTGATAATAATAATAATAATAATAATAATAATAATAATAATAATAATAATAATAATAATAATAAAAAATATATAAAATTATTTCATTCTGGTCACAATTTGGGACCATCACAATTCAC
This sequence comes from Meconema thalassinum, assembly GCA_946902985.2. Classification (NCBI taxonomy): domain Eukaryota; kingdom Metazoa; phylum Arthropoda; class Insecta; order Orthoptera; family Tettigoniidae; genus Meconema; species Meconema thalassinum. The sequence goes on along the minus strand of OX336392.1, from coordinate 1,607,871 downwards.
CCCCGAGAATTATGGTATATGTCAACAATCATATCACCATACTTCTCTTCAACACTTGTACAAATATGAAATATTATACCCTTCAAAGAAATTACCAACATCGACAATATTATACTCTTCAAAGCAATTACCAACATACAAAAAATATACCCTTCAAGTTTAATATATATATTTATCTCATCATTTCAGTCTTTCACTGTTCATAATGTCTTTTTCTTTCTTCTTTACATAATTAAAGCGACCTGTAAACAATGTACATCAAAATACCCTTCACTTTTATATTCTTGTTTTGGACATAAGTCATCGTTGCACTTATGTATATTTGGGTGGCATACACCTTTGCTTTATATCTTGAGGACGTAGAATTCAATTTTCAGCCTGGTGTCGAACTGAATGCCCTATGGCTAGTTGGTGGGACTGCCAACTGATTAATTCACTTAATCACTTCACAACACTTTGTATGTGATGCGAATAACCAGATCTACTCCAGTCTCTCAGGAATTATAAGTATCTAGTAACACAGGCATATTATAGAAAAAATGAAACTTTATTAGCTTATATTACCTAAGGCAACATCTTTCAGTGCAAATGTAGTGCGTTAATTTACCCCACATATGTATATGCATCACACTCAAATACACAAGCTTATAGCCGACAAAATACGCTTTATATTTCCTCTGTGCTCTTCAAGACACACAATATCATAGATCGGCGCAACACTTACCCATTACCTGCTCGTTCAGACCACAATCATTCGATTAATATTAAGCGACTTTCATTACATACCATCAGTTATACTTCTATTACTCATGATACTGTACAGCCTCCCAGGGGTATGCACTCCTTGGAGACCATTCCCCCATCATCTGCCTAAATCTCCTAACGGGCAACCCTTGGAAAGCCGGGCCAACATCCATAAACGTAGCACGGACAGCTTGCCACTCTAGAAGGCAGCTCAGTCCTTGCACAATGGTTACACATAGCGACATACTATTAACTGGGACAGCAATGCCAAGACATTGCTGACAGCATAGCGCCGAAGAGTATAAGAAGGCGTCTTAATCAGGGTAAGGGATCTCTCCATTATCAGTGCTTCAACGATACGGCCGAAGGCTACGCCAGTGTCATCAGAGGTGAGTCAGTCGTGTTCAGACATCCTACTTTTGTAACCTGTAACCCACAACTTGTACTTTACATTGTGAACATAATTACATTCCCTACAAGGGACTCATACTTCAGAATTACAGACCAATAAACACTTGGTCAACACATCACACTAGTCTTACTGTCCATACGCCTCTTTACATCCCAACGCCCTTCCTTACTCCCGTCACGGTTGGACGTGACAGACGGTAGTCTAATAGCGCTAGCTCAGATACCATTGTATTTCTCGAGCCGACCCGGCTGCTAGCAAGCAGCGCGTGCCACTCGGCCGATACGAGCAGGTTCAGTTACATAATAAGCCAGTCAGCTGAGCGACCAGCACAGTGACCCTTGCATTGGGTCCCATCCCTTCAAACACTACTACATTATTTATAGGAACGCCCCCTAGTTCCTAGCACACCACAACACTCTACACTGGTCAGCTTACCCTGCCAAGGGAAGCTACCCTTTTTAGGCACAGCTTTATAAATTAATACAATAACTCTTCCTTTTAGATCCACCCCCAAATAAGGGATCTAAAACACTGGTGGAGGCGGGGTACTACGCATAGAGAACAGGACTCAACCAACGAGCCCTCGTAGGTAAAACGACCCCTTCCGTACCGCAAAAAGCCAAGCAGATAGTGAATTTTTTTTAACCTCATATTTTAATTAAATGTCCACATTTAGAACTACATTAAGAGACTTTGCACACCATTTATCGGCTAGTACAACTCCACTCCTGCCGAAGCTAAAAATTAAGAACGGTGACTTAATAACTGACCAGACTGCAGTACAACTTCTCAGGGACCTTGAATTCCAAACAGCAAAGATCCGTGCTCAACACCCTGCCGCTGCAGCACAAGTTATACATTTTACACGGTCCCAGGCCAGTGAACACACACAAGAGTCACCAGTATCCAGCGCTAGTGAGGTAGATTGCCTGCCAACACTCCATCCCCTATTGTTGCAGCAACTGCAGATCACAGAGCAGAAAGCCAGTAACCTGCTCGAGCGCATTTCAGAGCTATTAGAGACAGACACTATTAAAGCCAATAATCACACAACAGAAGCGGTTCTTGACATCCACACTATTTTGGAAACAGTAAAACAGGATTTAGACAGAACCGTACACATAGTCGAATCCACACAGTACGACAATACACCATCCATCAGCACAGACATATCAGGTGACGAGCCACCTGGTAACGTAACACAGGTGTCGTACACGGGAAGCGAGGCTAATTCCCCTCTAAACAGCCCAAACACCTCGGCACACGACAGCGGGGTGAACGGCACAAACAGACCAGAAGCACTACACAACCAACGAGACACAGCTGAAAACGAGATGAATAGACACACTGAGTACCCCATGATCCACCCCACAAAGTTCACGGGGGAAGGCCAGGATCCCGAGGAATACCTCAAGGCCTTCAATAGAACGGCCCGGATCAATGGTTGGAGCGAGGAAGTTAGGAAACGGCTCCTTCCTGCCTATCTCACAAAGGCGGCCATGACATGGTATGAGCTCCATGAGGACCCACTAGAGGCTGCCACATGGGAGGAAACCGCTGTAATGTTGAAGGATGAGTTCCAGCTTATACCAGACGATGACGATCTCTATGACCAGATTAGACAGAGGTCACAGGGACCCAAAGAGAGCGCCCAGGCATACATCAATGTTAAATTGATAATGTGCGAAAAGTACAATGCAGCCATGACAAATAAACAGAAAGTCAAGCTGTTAATGCAGGGCCTCAGACCAGCCATAGTGGAAAAGCTATGCATCATGAACAACCCCACGGTCCAACATATGTTAAATAACATAAAGACCATAGAGGAGGGGAGAAAGATCACGGAAAAGGCTACGGAAAAAGCCGTGGATCTGCACTTCCAAACTCAGAAAGACGACACTACCGCCAAAATGGACGAATTAGTGGACAGGATGGAGAAACTGACCATAGCTGCCATCCAAGCGGGCGGGAGACCGCCAAGGGATGAGCAAGCAGACAAACGAGAACACAATCATACTGAGAGGGACAGGGGGTACACAGAGAGGAGACGCTACGGGAGGGAAGAAAATTACTACCCTCCACAGCGGCCAACAACACCTCCCCCACAGGATAGGCCACACTACCCTCCGCGGTACTCACCGATAGCATACACGGACACAGAGCCGACATACCCCTCAAGGCGTTCACCATCCCCGTACACACGGGAGTACTACCCTGAGGAGTACGACCACGACATCCCCCGACGAAACAGCCCGACACCAAATAGACAGTCCTACGCTGCCCCACAATACAGGGCAGACGGGGAGTACCGGGAAAACTCGCCCCCACGCAGGCAGGGATATGCCGCCCCGCAGTACAGGGGAAATGGGGAATATCGGGAGAACCCGCCCCCACGCAGGCAAAGCTATACACCCCCACAATACAGGGGAAATAGGGACAGGCGAGAAAACCCACCCCCAACCGGACAGGAGTATGCAGCTACCCAATATAGGGAAAAGGGGAACCGACGGGAAAACCCGCTCCCCCAGCATCAGACATACACCCCACCCTGGAGGAAACAGGAAAACAGACCCCCGGGCAATAATAGACAGGGAAGAAAACACACGAAGGGCCCGGAACACTACCCCCTCCCCGACGAATACCCGAGGGAGTTCAGGGATGAAACACCCCACAGGACAGACAGGGGGGCAATACTCCCTACGCCTAGACACACACCGCAAGCGGGGAGCTGGCGCAGCCACCCCGAGGGGGGGCGCACATACATTACAGGCAGGCGTACACCCACATTTTCAAAAAACGCCTAAATGGGGAGGTTCGGCCAGCTAATGAAGCGGCTGAGGTTCCTCCCCCAACACAACACAAGAAAGGCCCCTCCCCCAAGCAAACTCGCAAGAGTAAGGGGAAGAAGCAGCCAGCTAAAGCTAAGGCTGACGATCCGCCCCCGGACCGTTTCCAAGCACACCCCGTGCAAGGAGACGGCAACTGTCTGTTTAGGGCCATGAGCTTCCTAATCCGGAATACCGAGGACTATCATGGGGACTACAGACAGCAAACGGTCAAACATATCCTGGCCAACTGGAAAGAGTACCGGGACTTTGTGTCGGACGAGCGGGAAAACCCATTCCAGACCGGGGCGGATTACCGAAAATACATGGGTAAGGACGGCACCTATGGCAGTGCCGTAGAGGTGACCGCTCTCGGCAAGGTGCTCAAAGCCAACATCCATGTATACACGGATGTGCACTCGCCTCCGCTATTCTCAACTGCGGGATTCGATAGGGACCTACACGTACTTTTTACAGGAAACCCTAAGGCGGGACATTACACACCCCTCACAATCATAAGCAAACAGCCTGAGAACACGCCCACACCCTCCAAACAGAAAACCCTACCCCCTTCACCACAACACAGGGGGGGAATTGACCACACACAGGCGCACGACGCGAGCTCGCTCGGCATGGGGAAGCCAGCAACAGGAGTCGAACTCGCGACCGCCTGGAACAAAAGTCGGGGTAACAAGGGCAAGCTCAGGGTCACATTCGCAGACACACCTTCCCAAGAGGAAGAAGCCAACAACAACACAACTACACAAAGGCTGGGAACGATTAATACATGAAACGTTCGCCAGCAGACTCCTAGTCTCACAGCAAGACCGGGTAAAGGAGCTGGCAATGTACTTGGCAAACGCACTTTGCTGACCGGAGCAAAGTATTCAGGACAGGAAGTCAGCCGAGAGGCGAAGCGTGCCAGGTACGATAAGCGGACAGCTCCGTGCCTTTCCAGCACAAATGTCACTCCGGCAACAACAACAACAACAACAACATACATCTTACACAACACATCGGTGCAGGGCAGTGGATTTCAGGTATCGGCCCTCACGATACACGCCACCATAAATGGCCACAGAGTGCAGGCCCTAATTGATACTGGGGCAGCCGTAAGTTGTGTTAATAGACGACACATTGCCGAGGCGCAAATACAAGGTGTCACGGGAGACATCCGGCTGGTGGCGGCCAATGCTCAGACGCTAGAAAACATGGGGGTGGCAAACATACATATTAGGATAGACCATTTTGCCACAACGCACCCCATGTTCGTTATCGAACACCTTTCTGCGTCAGCCATAATTGGCATGGATTTTCTCGCTAGATATGAGGCTAGCATAAATTTCGCTAGTGGTCAGATGCTTTTAAAGCACGACCAGAGGCTCACCACACATCCCATGGTATACACCAGGAACAGAGATGGGATTCGAGCGGAGCGAGAAAATCACGAGCATCAGGCCCCTACACTGCACACTATCAGCCAATACACAGACACACACACGGATAAGGCGGCCAGCCAGAATCACAGGCAGGACCTGACTCCGGAGCAAAATAAAAGACTCACGGAGCTCCTGGAGACCAACAGAGATATTTTTGCCCACTCAATGAAGGATCTCGCTGTGACAGACCTCATTGAACACCATGTCACACTCACTAGTGACCGACCAGTACACCAGCCTCCCTTCAGAGTGAGCCAGAAGGAGAGACATGCCATCGATGCCCAGATCTCAGAGATGCTTGAGGCAGGGGTCATTGTTCCAGTTATTTCTAACTATTCCTCTCCAGTTCTGCTGACCAAAAAGAAGGACGGATCGCACAGGTTTTGTACTGACTACAGGAGGCTCAATAAGTTAGTCGAAAATGATAGTTATCCACTACCAAGGGCAGACACCTATTTGGACGCCCTTGGTGGAGCTAGCTGGTTCAGTTCGATGGATTGCTATAGTGGATTCTATTCAATCCCCGTCTATGAACCAGATAGGCACAAGCTGGCGTTCGTTACAGAGAACGGATTATTTACCTACACCCGTTTACCGATGGGTCTCCGTAACGCCAGCCAAACCTTCCAAAAGCTAGTGGATAAGACATTTTCAGGGCTTAAGTGGCGTTCCGTATTAGTGTACGTGGATGATATAACGGTCTTCTCCAACACTTTTGACGAGCATATCGTACATTTGGAGGAGGCTTTCGCAAGGATCAGAGAAGCTAAATTAAGGCTTAAACCTGCGAAATGTCAATTTGCCAGACAGCAAATTAACATATTGGGCCATATTGTCAACAGGGAGGGCATTATTCCCGACCCAGCTAAGACTGACGCAATAACGGGCATCCCAATGCCCACAAATTTGAAACAACTGCGCAGTTTTATTGGCTTGGCTTCGTACTATCGCAAGCATATCTATAGATTTGCACACATCGCCCATCCACTAACTGAACTCACACGTGAAAAAACGCCCTTCAGCATCACGCAGGAACACATAGATGCCTTCAACACACTGAAGCAACTATTGACCTCACCTCCATTACTGCAACACTTCCACAGTGATAGGCCCACATTTTTACACGTGGATGCCAGCCTGTATGGGCTGGGAGCAGCCCTATTGCAGGAAGACGCCGAAGGGCGCAAACGGCCCGTCGCCTACGCTAGCAGGAAGCTAACGGCCGTTGAGACTAGATACTCTGCCACAGAGCGGGAAATGCTGGCATTTTCGTGGGGAGTGAACTATTTTAGAGTATACCTCTATGGTATCAAGTTCACGGTAGTGACTGACCACGCGAGCTTGCTTTTTTGGGACAAATTTAAAAACCCAAATTCGCGGCTCAACAGGTTTATATTCCGCCTGTATGAATATGACTTCGTGGTCAAACACAAGAAAGGCGCTACACACCTAGACGCAGATGGGTTGTCTAGGCTGCCAGTAGCCGAGCCCCCGGATGACAGTAAGGACCACGACTGGGACGATATGCCCACCTTTGCCCTGACGGTGGTTGACATCAAACAGGAGCAAGAAAATGATCCGCACTTGAAACAGATTCTATTGGCACTAGAAGACTTGGATAAAGTGGACTCCAAGACAGCACGGCTGTCTAGGCGATTTTTCCTAGACAAAGACGGGGTACTGAAATTTAAGCCCACAGCCATGCACGATAGCGCACCTATAGCGGTTCCGGAATCATTGAGAGAAAATATCATGATCGGACACCACAATAGCCCACTAGCAGGGGCACACTTAGGTACGCATAAAACATACCTTAGAATCCGTGACAAGTACTATTGGGTAAACATGAAGGCCGACATAGATACCTTTGTAAAGACATGTCACACTTGCCAACGATTCAAAACAAGACCTGGCAAGCCTCATGGCCTACTCAACCCAATTCCCGTGGGAGAGTTATTTCACAGAGTCGGGATAGATGTGAAAGGCCCCATTACGACAAGTCAGAAAGGCAATAAATATATCCTGGTGGCCACCGAATATCTCACACGATACATGATCACAAAAGCTGTTCCCAAAGCAGACACGAACAGCATAGCCGAATTTCTATTTGATATAATTACACGATATGGCCTATTCCAAACCTTATTATCCGACAGAGGTACTATTTTCACCTCGAGAGTGCTCCAACAGTTTCTGGAGATACTCAGGATTAAGGCATACACTACCACGAGTTTTTCCCCGCAAACCAACGGACTCACGGAGAGTATGAACAAAATACTTGGAATAGCGCTGGCTAAATTTACAGAGGACGCAGGAACAGACTGGGATGAATACCTCCAAGCTATTACTTTTAGTTATAATACCTCTGTATCCACGGCTACGAAACACTCTCCACACTTCCTACTGCACGGATACACACCCAGAAGTCCCAAAGACAATATATGTATCCCACAGGACGCCCACACAGACAATGCGGCTCGGCTAGAGCATTTGCAGATAGCCCGCATGGACGCTAGAAAAAACATAGCCGAGGCCCAGAAAAAGCAAAAAGAGCGGTACGATCGGAATAGAAAGACCGTGGAATACACACCCGGGCAATTGGTCATGGTCTCCAATTCTGCCCGTAAGAAGAACGTGTCCGAATTCCTCCTGCCACGATGGTCAGGTCCCTTCAAAGTCTGCAGGAAGGTATCTGACCTAAATTATATAGTGAGCGTGCGCCATGGGAGAAAACTCATAAAGGACACTATTCACGCCCGCCGGATAAAGTCATATCATACACGTAAAGCTCACACACCTACACGTACAGGCGGGCACACTACTAAGAGAAAAGGAAACGGTCCCGCTGGCAGACGTGGGAAGAAAGCCAAGAAATAGCCTTCAGACCTCACTGACCGAACCGGGATACGATCCTAACACTCACCAGAACTGTCCCGGAGACACAACCTGAATAGTGCCAGAAACAATTACTCTGGGTAAAAGACGGTCTCCAAACCCACAACCTTCTGAATACCAAGAATATAAGGTTGGGTAGCTATCCAGTTCTAGAATAGAAAAATGAGAAAGCTAAGACAGATGGGGACAGTTCCACTAACAGCGGGTCATAAACGAAAAACAACAAAATCGCCTCCGGCATCTAGTCACCAAACACGCGACTAGCGGCCCAGACACACTAGTGTATAACGACATTTGGTACCATGGATAAGGAACACACTCGAACCACGTTACAGTAGCACACAATTGGGGACACAAAGGCAGTTAGTAAGAGGTTCTTTTCCAATACGGCCAATGCATGTGAGACTTTCGAAGTGAAAGGCCACGGCCTGTGGTTTGGATTCCACGTAAAACGGAAGTCCCGTGGCGCATGATCTACAGATCAACGGTCATGTTAAACCACAAGTTTTTTTTCTTTTCTACAATGCGAGAGGCACTGCTCGCAATCACTACAGGCAACAATCAAGTTCCCACACACACACGTGCAGAAAACAAGGACGTGGGCTGAACATAAAACAAATGAAAGCACACAACATCGTAATTCAACACCGTCGTATCAGCAGTAACATACTCCTCAATGAACAAGACTGCTCGACACAGACGAGCCGAGCCAACTCCTACTGGACAGAAACCAACGCATCATTCACGGCCGATCTAAGGACCCTATAACTCCTAAAATTACACTACGAGGAGAGTTCAAAAATAAGCAAACTCCTCACAGTATTGAGTACTTTCGTTTGCGCATAGCAGATACACAGTACATGTGCCATAATATATCCGGCACAGAGAGGGTCACACCAAGTCTTTACAGACAACCGGATTCGAACCCATGACCACACACCACACTCGTACCAAAAACTAACTATCCAATGGTATTTTTGGTACACGAAACACAAGCAAAAACCACACTGGGGAAGCCCCAAGCCCTGAAACACAACGCAGACATAGAACACAGAGAATGACATAAGGTCACGGGTCTGAGTCCCAGTAAAAATTAGACACAAGGGAAAGCAGTTATCCAGGCTCCCAACCACACCGAAATTGGCCCATACAAATGCATGAACAGGGAATACCACATTTCCTCACGCCAAAAACCGGGCATAAAATTTCAAAATACACCTGACATGAGAAATACATTTCCCAGACACAGCTAGGATAATTTCATAAGACAAAGGTCTTACGGAATGGTGACCACACAATAGTATTGGCAAATAGTATGAATTGCCACATTAAGTCCGCCAGGAATCTAAAACAATGACCACACTCGCATACATGCAGGAAAGCACATGCCAGCGGATGACAAACAATAACATCCCAGCCTGACATTACACATACCAACTGCTGACTTGCAGACTATTTACACTGCAATACTGCGATGACAAGACACTATTGCGTAGCGCCAGTGACCGTGAAATTACAAACACATAACAATTATAACACTATACATTTTTTTTTCACACTGCAAAAACATTTGGCAATGGACAAGACGTGACACAGCGGAACTTATCTTGGGCCTATCAGAGCACGTTCGCAAAGACGTTGGCAGGCCACGGGCGCCTTCTGCCCACACATGCGATACATATTACGACTTAGCCTGCAACAGACCAACCGTCCGCGTGGTGTAGCGGAACATAGTCACACACACGCACATGCACTCAACAATTAGGAGCAAACACAGACAAGATCTCCTCTCAAATAACTTCTCTTATCGATCGTAAGGCATAGGAGTCATTACAGATGACTAGCACATGACCAGTCGCACTACGACCACTGGCCACATCTACACTACAAATGGCAGACCAGATTAGGTCATGAAGCTTTACTATCCCAAGGCGCGGATAGAAAGCCAACATGGATCAAGGGAGGATGACAAACCATAGGTGGATAATCCCAGAGGGATTACCGACATACTACAGCAGGCTACCATAGTTAAATACCCAATTCCCTTCCAATAACCCTCTCACGCCCAACATAAACCAACGCAGACACATGTACACGACCAAAAACTGCTACACTACATTACAAAGTACACTCAAGGGGTTGATGGACTTCATGCGTCTAAAGAGAAGGCATGCTACGCCTTGCACCACGATGCTACCACCTGAGTATTAGGGGTGGGTCAGCAAACATTAAAGAAGCATAATGCGCCTCTCCAAATGAGAGAGGAGGCCATAGATATATATTAACCATTCTTTAGTACTTACACACTCCCGCATGACAGGAATATATTGGTATTATGCCCCACCCTACACCTATCCGTACATGAAGGCAGACGCTTCATATCCAGACACATGCATGAGTATCCCATCCATTTACCAGGGATTTTAATATCAAACCTGCATGAATTTTCGTATCTTTGCAATCCCGGGAATTACCTCCCCAGTCCACTCACTATAGGAGCAACCCAACGCCATCACCGGTTCCAGGCCACCACTAACGTGGAACCCAAAGGTGCGCAACCCCTTCCTGCCTTGTTTCATCCCACTCGACAAATAACTACCCCCAGATCCTAATAACAGGGTACCTGACATTACAGACCCTACTAACACCTCCATTAAGGTAAAGAAAGCATTATTGCTGGAAAGCTGACGTAGCAATGGTAGACCAGAAGTAGCCTATGTACTTAGAAGATCTACAACCCCACAACACTGGAAATATTTTACATTTTACACAGAGATTAAACCATTTACACAGGTTACGCTACATTTTTTTTACAAAGGAATCTGATACGATCTAATTGATGACAACGGTGTAAGCCGAAGGTCAGGAGAACCACACTTTGAGAGCTGGGGAAGGCGATGTGGACCCTTACCCCAGTTGGCTCAACAGCGCAGCGACCTCACTTAACTTGACGGCTAGACCAAACAGACGAACCACGTAAGGTCAAAGCATTCGCGACCTGGCGCGCGCAAACATCGAGATCTAGGGGTGCATGTCGCTTATCCCCCTTGTCGGAGAAGGTTACGCCCACTATGTGCCACGGTCGTCGAAGCCAAGACCTGCAGGGTGACTTTCTGGGAATGGCGGGAGAAATAGCTCACTCAGCGCCAGACTCGGGAACTATCCCTAGAGACGACCCCATTATGACTAGACTTCTAGTTAAATTTAAATTTAAGTAGGCACGGCTTCCATAGCGGGAAGCAAAACTCCTGTGCGTTGGAGAAGAATACTAATGCGAAAAGCAAACCACGATTGCCGATACAGGCGATGATTATTGCGAAAAGCAAACCACGATTGCCGACAAAGGCGAAGGGATTCTATTACTGCGAAAAGCAGACTGCGATTGCCGATAAAGGCGAAGATTATATTATGCCATTGGACGACAATGTCCAATGCCCACATAAATGGCGCCACAGCGGACAGTCAATGGGCATTAAGAGAGGGGCATTGCGAGCGCCTCATAAGGGTTACGTGGGCGGCCCAACTACGACTACACACGCAATGGCAATGATCAAAGAAATGGAAGGTACAGCAGGCGAAACGGTTTGCTTAGTGGCACCGTAAGCCGCCTGTGACTAGGTTAGTACTAGTAATAAGACCTAAAATAGATGTCGACAATAGGATTAAAACGGAGGGGACTACGAGACATTGTTCGGTTCCGGTCCCGACAATGTACTACAAGGGAACCACCGCGAGAGAAATCAAACGGACAGCCTCCATCTAAATTTTAGTACTTAAGTCATAGTGCCATTTTCAGGCCACTTAGATATAAGCAAAATTACTAACCGCTGTTGCTAATAATAGCACAGCACATTTCGGCTTTAGAGTAAGGTCCACTCGGCATGTACATACAGTATAGTTTACATTTAATTAATTTTATTAATAAGTAAGATAAGTAGTCTTAAGATAACGCCGGTCGGCGCCTGATGGCCCAAAAACCCGGCATCGGGGTAAGTCCGACAACTCATGATAAGGCATGATAATTCGTTGTAAGGTAGCATAAGCCTACATTTAAGGCAAATTTTTTTAAATATATATATAGATCACAATAGAATATCTCGGCACTTGGTGACTCAAAATCCGTTACCCAGATAATCCCGACACCATTTAAGCTAGAATAGGTTAACATAGGCTAACCTAGGTTAAGTTAGACTTCGGTGGCGCTACACTTAGTTTCCAAACTAAGCGCTACCAAGGAAGGTTATATATATATACCTGTAATGAATTATAATGTATTGTACTGTCCTATTCATAACTAATCCACTTTTCACCCACACAGGAAGACCACGGAGCTACGGAGAGATAAACATCTTTATATGGATGCATTTTTTTGTTGTTTTGATTTACAGGTAACCAAGAACGTGAATATGTCTGTGGTAAATATATTACCAAAATACACATATATGTCATACACAAATACACTCCTTATCAATTTTAGTTGCACCCTTAAAGGTGACAACGCCAGCGGTCAGCGGTGGACAGCATACGTGGGATGATGACCATCGCTGAACGCAAACACATTTCAGAATACGCAAATGAAGCGTTACTTCAGGCTCAAAGGGCGACACAGAGTTTGTAAGTGCCGGACCTTCGACCCTAAGGTGGGATTCCGACCCACGACGGAAAACCACGAGGTTATGTGATAAGTACAGGGAGAGAATAGTGGACTAGCCACTAAACCGCACCGGGAACGGCCGATTAGAGAACGGTCGGCGAGGCATAATAGTACGGTGCGCGCCAAGTATAAGAGGCATGCAATAACTGGCCAGGTAACAGAGCTCTATAAGGTTTATATATATATATATATATATATATATATTTTTTATTTATTCGTGTCAGAAGCAAACAAAATACTGGATTACACTAAAATTACATACATATTTACAAAAAGTAAACCATACAACACACAATGTCTTTTCAAACCACGGTCAACCAAAAATGTGCAACCTGTATAGCATATATATATATATATGATAGTGATAATTGTAAAGTGTAAGTTATTTTGTATTTCCTCGCCATGTCATACAATTGCAAGGGTCCACAAGAGTGGCAAGAATACTTATACGTACAGGGTACCCACATGGCAACCATTATTTTTTCTATGTTCATCTTCATTACATGTTTACTATGTTCAATTATAACTTGTCAGGAATTTTACAAATGTAAGGATTACTATTATTATTATTATCGGGTCATATCTGTTACCATTATCAAGACCACCAATGTACATAATGTCTATGATTTGTTTTCTTTCATTTTTCCTTCTTCTAACTTCCCCATTTGTCAGGGTGTTCCGTTTCATCCCGAACCAATAAATACACTTTGATTATATCCCTTAAATTATACCCTGGAACACCCATTTTTTCTATTCTCTCCTATCTTTCTCTTCGCAGGGAGCACTTTTTCCCCAAAGTAAAGCCAGACGACACAATTCCTCGTCTAGCTGGGATTTTCCTCCCTGCACAACTATGTAACGAATCACCATCAAAAACCATGTTTTTTTTTGAAAGTAGCAATATGCCAACAATGTCATTTTTTTCTTCCAATGTCAATTTTTTTTCTCGATGGCAATTTTTTTTTTCAATGTCAATTTTTTTTCAACGTCCATTTCTATTGTCACAATGCCAATGTCAATGGTATATATATATATATCTGTACATCCCATAACCCTCCCCTCTGAACACGGGCTGACCTCACACCCACACTTCGATACGACACCACCAGGAGATACGAGGGGGCTCCAAGAACCACTACGTCAACATCCCAACCTCCAGTTCCGTTCCCGTTCGCGAGGACGCGAACAAATGAAGGAAGACGCTTGTACAGCCTCCCAGGGGTATGCACCCCTTGGAGACCATTCCCCCATCATCTGCCTAAATCTCCTAACGGGCAACCCTTGGAAAGCCGGGCCAACATCCATAAACGTAGCACGGACAGCTTGCCACTCTAGAAGGCAGCTCAGTCCTTGCACAATGGTTACACATAGCGACATACTATTAACTGGGACAGCAATGCCAAGACATTGCTGACAGCATAGCGCCGAAGAGTATAAGAAGGCGTCTTAATCAGGTCAAGGGATCTCTCCATTATCAGTGCTTCAACGATACGGCCGAAGGCTACGCCAGTGTCATCAGAGGTGAGTCAGTCGTGTTCAGACATCCTACTTTTGTAACCTGTAATCCACAACTTGTACTTTACATTGTGAACATAATTACATTCCCTACAAGGGACTCATACTTCAGAATTACAGACCAATAAACACTTGGTCAACACATCACACTAGTCTTACTGTCCATACGCCTCTTTACATCCCAACGCTCTTCCTTACTCCCGTCACGGTTGGACGTGACAGACGGTAGTCTAATAGCGCTAGCTCAGATACCATTGTATTTCTCGAGCCGACCCGGCTGCTAGCAAGCAGCGCGTGCCACTCGGCCGATACGAGCAGGTTCAGTTACATAATAAGCCAGTCAGCTGAGCGACCAGCACAGTGACCCTTGCATTGGGTCCCATCCCTTCAAACACTACTACATTATTTATAGGAACGCCCCCTAGTTCCTAGCACACCACAACACTCTACACTGGTCAGCTTACCCTGCCAAGAGAAGCTACCCTTTTTAGGTACAGCTTTATAAATTAATACAATAACTCTTCCTTTTAGATCCACCCCCAAATAAGGGATCTAAAACAATACATATTTCCTTAAGGATCTCACATTATAGGTCCCGCATAATCGTTTTACTGCATCGTCTAATTACTCACCTTTTTGACCTGAGTTACTCACCTTTTTAACCGTAGATACTCACATTATTTTTCAAAATTATACTTCTTTCTATTCAAGATTACACCTCTTTATCGCCCGTAGTTACTCACCTTATTTCTCAAAATTACACTTCTTTCTACTTAAGATTACCTTTCTTTATCACCCGTAATTACTCACCTTATTTCTCAAAATTACACTTCTTTCTCCTTAAAATTACCTTTCTTTCGCGGAATCCGTATTCACTTACTTTATTTCTCAAAATTACACTTCTTTCTACTCATGATTACCTTTCTTTCGCGGAATCCGTATCCACTCACTTTATTTCTCAAAATTACACTTCTTTTACTTCAAGATTACTTTTCTTTATCACCCGTAGTTATTTACCTCATTTCTCAAAATTACACTTCTTTCTACTTCAGATTACCTTTCTTTCGTGGAATCCGTATGACCAATAAAAACTTAATTTCTCCACTACAAAAAAATCACCTTCCATTAAATCCTTTTATTAACCATCCTATCTACTGAAATATTAACTGTTCACAAAATCTTCCTAATTAAATTACGGGCATCAAAATATAGCTTTACTTTCCTTTCTGACTTGGGAACTACCCTCAACGAATTAATATATGGGCTAATATAGGGTTCGATAATTTTATCCTGCAACATGCTTTCAATCTGCCTACTCACAGCTTCCTGAAATTTGTAAGGCACGGGTTTAGCGATGACCTACAAAAATACCGCGATCATGTTCATTTAATGAATGTTCGTAGCAATTAGCCAATCCAATACGGTTCTCAAATATATACTAATTCTCTTTGAACACCTTCAACAACCGATCCACATGATCACACTCTAACGCACTCTGTAATGCAGCCTCACGCAAGGAATCCTCTAGATAATCCTTCGTCATCATACTGCCTAAAAATGTAAAAAAACAAGGTTCCCTCTCAAGAGATACCCCAACAATCTCACCACTCACCACCTCACTACAAATATCGACTCCTTTAGTCAGTAATACCTCCTCAAGCGTACATATATTCTTAGAACCACCATATAACTTACTTCAATTATTAAATGACATGATCATATCTCCAGCCATTCATCTGAATTTAACACTACCCTCCTATAACTTAGCTGGACAGAATGTTGCGACATCCACTAAGAACCCCTAATTAATGAATATACCAGATTTGGAATCAATAAACATACCTGTGTTCCAATCATACCTTCCTTTAAAATTTCTACAACCACTTGTTTAGCAATTCTGTGGGATATCTTTCCCATCGCAGTTAACACAATAGTAGTTCAAATTGGAATTTCCTATATTTTTTATACCAAGTTCCTTCCTATTATTATAAAATGCTGCACTGATGCAGAAAACCTGACAGCCACTATCAAAAAGTGTATTGATACACGCCCCTAACACTTGTAATTTTTCGACTGAGTAAAAATTTATAACAGTAGGTTCATTAGATACCTTCATAAATTCACTTAATAAATAATTACGTATTAGGTCATACGGTTCGCTCAAAATAGTAATACCGACTTACATAACAACTCTATCTGGCATTTTTAAGTTCTTATAACCTTCTTCTTTGCTTCTATATTTATTTATAGTTATACTCTCTTCTCTCCTCATAACAATAGTTTCATCCTCCTCCGTATTATATTTATCAATAGTAACACTGTATTTCGCCTTTGCCCCTATTACTTCCCCTATTCTATCTTCTATGGCACGCCACTGCACTTCATAATCTTTCTCACTCTCTTTCCTTATATTCTCTATTTCCTCTAACAACTTCATTTCCTCCCCTTTCATTTTACTTCTGGACTTACTAATTTCATGCCTTTCCTTCATTGCTCCACTACTATAGCTTAACGACCTTTCTAACTGTTGCTTTTTGCTTCTGCTTTCTTCTATATCCGTCCTTCTTTCGTCTTCTACACTATCTCTCTCCACCATTTCCTCCATCATCGCGCTCTGCTTGTGTTTTTTCTTCTTATGCTTTGGATTACTTATCTCAGCTTTTTGCTTTCCTTGTTCAACAATTATGTCTTTCTGACTGTGCCTTAACGCACGCTTCTCTATTTCTGTTAACTTCATATTGACTTCCTTTATATAGGCTCTGACTTCTTCCCTTGTCTGCCTATTTTGTTCCTCTATATTTTCTGCATTTTTATTTCTTGAGTGCTTATCACTTTCTTTATTTTACCTACTTCTATTCCTATCTTGTCTTTAATCTTCATCTCTTCTTTCTTGCTACGTTCCATAATCTCTACCTTCACGTCTTCTACTCTTTCCCTTACCTCTTGATTAATCTCTTCTACTTTCTTGCCTATAACTTCAAACTTTTCCCCTACTTCTATCCTAACTTCAGCAATGGTTTTCTTTAACTCACTTTGCAATTCCTTTCTTATTATTTCTTTGAATTCTGACATATTCTCCTTAATCCTCTCATACTTTTTATTTAACACCTCATTCACCTTTTCCACCTTATCTAGCTTCTGATTAATTTCTTTATTATCTTTACATATCGCCTCTTTTATCTCCCTACTCCTCTACTGATTTTGCCTACTTATTTCCTCTCTCATCTCCCTACTCATATCCTGATTTTGCCTATTCATCTCCTGATTTTGCTTACTTATCTCCCTACACATCTCCCTACTCATCTCCTGATTTTGCCTACTTATTTCCTCTCTCATCTCCCTACTCATCTTCTGATTTTGCCTATTCATCTCCTGATTTTGCTTACTTATCTCCGTACTTATCGCCTGATTATTTTTATTGCTTTCTTCTAGCTTCTTGTCTATTGCCTTGCTTATCTCCTGATTTTGCTTACTTATTTCCTCTCTCATCTCCCTACTCATCTCCTGATTTTGCCTATTCATCTCCAGAAACATTCCCATGATCTCATCTAATTTATTTTCCGAAACATCCAAAGGCTTTTGTTTCTCCTTCCCCCACTAGTCTCAGGATTTATTTCAGGATGTACCTCTATATTCGTCTCAGGGTTAACCTCGGGATTATTCTCAGGATTACTCGCAAGATTTACCTCCGTTATCTTGGTATAATCCTTTACACTCTCAGCCTCAGTACCACTATCAACTTTCGTATAATTAGCTTTCTCGCCTTTACCCCTACTCCTCAATTTCCTTTGTTCCTCATCCGCCATCTCGAAGTACACCGTATAAAGTTTACCGTTCCAAAATTCACCTCACTTTCCCCCAAAATCAGTCACTAATAATACACTAATTCACTTCACTTTCCCCCAAAATCACTGACAATTTGCACTGAATTAACACTCACTCCTTCCGTAAATATCGTTAGGGTTTCGTGCCGCATAGTTGGGGGCCATTTGTAATGGTTTAATGAAAACTGAATCTTGCCCCACTAGTTGGGCGTTATTTGTAATGGGTTATTTTAAATTGAATAATGTTAATAAAAAAGGTTAATAATTAAATAGTCGCCCACTTTTAGGTGATCAAAATGAAATATTTAATTGTGTATTAATCTAATAGTGTATCTGTATTGTTGTCAGCTTCACTAAAAAAAGTACATAATGTGTAGTATTATATGTAGCCAAGGGCGCCAGACCATTTATATATCATGATCAAAATAATATATTAAACCTCGGTTAAACAGAGGTAGAGCATCGAAATTCCTATCTCCAGCCGTAGTGAAACTTACGTAATCTAACCTTACGATAATTAGTTCAGGAGTATGGTGTTGCCTTATAGTAATTTCTAGCTACTAAAGGAAACCAGTCAAACATTTGAATTTAAAAATGAATTTAATATATAAAAACAACAAGTGCAAAAAGAATAAAATACTAAAGATAATAATAATAATAATAAATTAAATTAAAGAATCTACTGAATTTACTTGAATTATGGGTCTTGATAGGAAATTGGAGTATACTGAGTTAATTGAATAAAATATAGATTGTATTTAATAACCATGTGAGCCTTCTGATTTGACTGGAGTAAAACTGTTTTAAATCGCTCACCGCATTGAAGATCGTTGTAGTTGGACTGTTGCGTAGAGAGTTCCTGATGGCCCTGATCTTCCTCAAAGTAATGATGATGATGATGATAATTGTTGTTTTAAGGGGCCTAACATCTAGGTTATCGGCCCTCAAAGTAATGAATTTATATTTGGATGACGGAATAAATTCCATAAATCATCCCTGTGACAATAGCCTCGTACACAACCATGTCACAGTTTGATAAGACAGAATGTCTTATCAAATTCACATACTTAAATAGTCAACTGTCTAGTTTAGCACTGCGTTACAGACTCCATCTCGCTACAAGTTCCACTCTTCTGCTCCACACAGCGCCATTCCCTCTCCTCCAGCAATTCAATAATAATAATCCATTTGGGCGGCCGTCATATATATAACGTTCCCAGGTAAGGCACGTGTCTATCCCCTCTTCTGAAGTCGCTAGGCAATATTAGCCCGTCTTTCACATATCAATAATGACAATACTTCTTTGTAACATTTCTCGGGAGGTCCAGCCCACCTTTTGTATAAAGTTGCAAAGGACTCATTCATCGGCCCAGCATTGTTAGTGGCAAGTCTTCATAGAATCCCTTCTTAGTATGATTTGTATACTGATAGAATACTTGATGTGAAAGACATAAGTGTCTATTTATGTCATTTCCAAAAAGCCGTTGATAAGCCGGCCTTCCGTGAACACCCTCTTCTTCTCTTGTTCGTATTTTCTTCAGAAATAATATTCAGTGAAGCGTCTAACTTATTTCAAATATAATGTGTATCGCTCCAAATCCTTTCAATTGCCATAATATTCTACATTACCGCATAATAATAGATATAAACATATTAGTTAACATAATAACTAATAAAAGGTAAAATGTAAACTTAAAAAATATTGATAATAATAATAATAATAATAATAATAATAATAATAATAATAATAATAATAAAATATATAAAATTATTTCATTCTGGTCACAAATTGGGACCATCACAATAGGAGCCGAGATACGGACCAATGCAAGAAGGTGAGAAAAGTGAAATAAATCGCTGGGCGGAAATACGTATCTTCTGCAGCAGATTCTCAAAGTCAGAAGGTGACATTCGAGTAAAATTATTATACTGGCCGCTTATTTCTTGTGACTTCAAGTCCATCATTAGCTCCGCACCATTCCTTTTTTTATACATGTCAGTGTGCCACCAACGTCGTCGTTTCTTTCCGCGCAAACTTGCCATTAAAACAGCCGCACCACTCATAACCGCAATCGCGAGACAGGATTATATTTACCACGCTCCAAACTGACTATTGAATGTTCGTGGGTTTCCTATGGATCGCGAGAGGTTCGTTTAAATAATAATTCTGGACAAGCAACATACGCGCAAGTGTATACCCACCTAAATAGTCGCAATTATTATCTACCTGTACGCAAAAAGAAATGCCTGATATGATGTTACTAATATTTATCTTACATTGCCGTACATAACAACACTTAGTGTAGGGGCAGATTACCTCGTTGTTCCGCCCCTTAAAACCTCAATAACCCGCGAGGACTGGCGCTTGGGTATTTTGACCCGAGCCTTAAATGATGCTCTATGTTTTGGTTTTGGTCAGCCCTTATTTCCTGTCGCTTACTGTACCTTCCTTCCTAGCCTTGAACTTCACCCTACAAAAGAAACATGTCCATAGCTTTTAGAACACTCAAGTTATTTCTCTATTATTTACTGTCGGGTTAGATTTACCCATGGCGCCAGTCCTTGCCTGACAATATTCGGCTTACGTTAGATGAACAATCTGTAAAAAATAAGGAAGAAAATCCAACTATTTTGGTGCAGAACAGTCACATAGCTCACGTTCTTGTTGATCCATGTTTAAGGTCTAGGGACATCTTTGTCATCAGGTCCTTTGTTCCAAAATATCGAGAAGACTGCTTTGACGCTATTTTCACGGTCAATTATACTCTTACGAAACGTATTGTCAATTTTCCGTGCTGTACATCGTGACTGAAGACCTATGGGGTGAAGACGGTTTATAAACCCATCGCCAAAATCCGGGACTAGCTGCGATCCGCTAAAGACAAGCGCCACCCACACTCCACTGCTGGTGTCTACAGAATCCCGTGTTCCTGTGGGAAGGTGTACATAGGAACGACGAAGAGGAGCGTGACCACCAGACTCAAGGAACATAACAGACACAGCCGCCTAGGTCAAACAGAGAAATCGTCAGTCGCTGAGCATTCTCTCTTGCCCGGTCACGATGTACAGTACGGGGACATGGAGATACTCTCCACGACCACACACTACCACGCCAGGCTGCAACAGGAAACCATAGAAATCTTCAAACACCCCGACAATTTCAATCGGAAGGAAGAAATTGAACGTGTGCGTAATACATGGATCCCGGCTCTTAGGAACACCAATGCCAAGAAATCACTCACACGTCAACCTGAAGAATCTTCCCGCTACAGCCCGGCAGTCGCGCAGGGAACACCTGACCCTCACAAGCTCGGTCGCCAAAGCCGGAGCACGCACCGCACCCCGCAACATGTACGTGAGATCAGACGATCCAGCCGGAATGCGAAGAAAACGCTCGGCTCACCATGCTAATTTGAAGATCCAAACTACCTTCCAGTCGTTAGTTCATCGCCAAGATCCACCCAACCTACAGTCATATTCAAACAACAATACTCCACTACTAGCCGTTACCCATTATTTCAAGCCTCTTCCTCATTCCACTGTTGACCAAGGAAAGGAACGGAACCCTTGATAATGCCGGACGCAGTTTCCGGTGAAACGTCCTGAGATATCCTGTCTGGACCACGGCCTACAAGCCCTAAAAACTTGTATTTATTTATGAACGCCGGCCGTGAAAGCCTAAGCTGTTACATTATTTCTGTCTGTTTCAACCAAGCAGTGAAGTGTAAGGAAGAATGGGAATCGCTATTCGGCAGTACCGGGAGTGGGATAAATAAACCGGTTCTGGCGCAGGGGCAAATGGGCAAGATGGCCGCCGCGCGCAACCAGCCCTATGTTATTCTTATGGAGGGGTCAGTCAGAGCAGGCGCAGTGGCTAATGGGCAAAATGGCCGCCACGCCCTGATACCGTGCATGACGTCACAGGGAGAGGTCGGCCGTGTAGTTTCTAAATGAAATAATTATTATTATCATTATTATTATTAGTATTATTATTAGGTGATTATTAATTGATCATGTGCAGCTTTATATTGTCAACCACTTGGTGTAGTGGCTAGCATTCTTGGCTGTTTCTGCAAAGGCCCGGGTTCGATTGCTGGCTCTGCCAAGAAATTTAATTTCTGGTCTCAGGAGTGGAACGGGGTACACTCAGTCTTCTAAGGCAAAAGTGAGAAAAGGCGGGTTTTAATTCATACCTCTGCCATTCAGCCTAACCCAACTTCATTTAACCTCACCTATCCTAAACTAACCTAACCTTACCTAAGCTAACTTCAAAGTCAGAGCAAATGTGAGAGCACAAATAATAAACTTAGTTATAACCTAACCACACCTATCCTAACCTAACTTCACCTAACCTAACCTAACCTAACCTAACCTAACTTCACCTAACCTAACCTAACCTAACCCACAGAAACCACATTTAAAGACTTTAGATTTTACATTTTAACATTTTATATTTTAACATTTTAGATTTCGATTTTTTCATTTTTTTTAAATTTTGCATTTTACATTTTTGATTTTTTGTATTTAAGATTTTAGTTTTTTTTAGATTTTACATTTTAAATTTAAGATTTTTTGATTTTAGATTTTACATTTTACATTTTCCGAAAAGAGTAAACTACAAGGTCACATACCTAACCTCACTAAACCTAACTTTACCAAACCTAACTTAAGCTTAAGCTAATCCAAAGTGTATAAGGGCACATGCAACTATCCATATGCTACTCTTATAGGCTACTGTACAACATGATCACTATCCCAAATGTTTTTTTTATTTTGTTGTTTACACATTTGTCAATTTTCCAATTTCCCATTTTCAGTTTTTTTAATGTCAGTTTTAAGTATTTCAATTTCATAATATGGAAACATGGAGTTTGCATTTCGTTGTTTTCACATTTTCCCATTTACAGTTTTTCAAAAGTCAGTTTAAAGTTTTTCAATTTCATGATATAGAAACATGGATTTTTCCAATTTGTTGTTTACACATTTGTCAATTTACCAAATTCCCATTTACAGTTTTTAAAATTTCAGTTTAATATTTTTTTCTATTTTGTCAATATGGAAACATGGATTTTCCAATTTGTGTTTTACGTGTTCATTTTGCATTAGGAGTGGGGAGAGGTGGGTAGTAATTAAAAATGTACAAGCAGTGTCCATACAATATTTTTTATTTTAAATACATGTACACTATGCTGACGAGGAGTCGATACAGAGTATCCATGACATCATATCTAACATCTGGTTGACAGAACAATTACCTAGTGACTGGACCTCAGCTATCATTCACCCACTACATAAAAAAGGTGACAAATCAGATCTCAACAACTACAGAGGGATTTCCCTGGTATCAGTGACATACAAGATACTCTCCAAAGTATTGCTCACAAGAGTAGAGGTTCAACTGGATTCCTGCATTGGAGAGTACCAAGCTGGGTTTCGAAAGTCAAGGTCATGCACCGAACAGATTCTGAATCTCAAAACCATTCTCACGTACAAAAATCTAAGTGCCTCACCTTATGTTGCAATTTTCGTTGACTTCCAAAAGGCATACGACTCAGTTGATAGAGAGTCACTCTTTGAGACACTGGCTGAATTGGGGCTAGATAAAAAGACCCTGAATCTAGTGAAAGCGACTCTCACTAACACCACAGTCAAAGTCAAATTCAGAGGGGAACTGTCCAAGAGCTTCGAGGTCAGAACTGGTGTTAGACAAGGGGATGGCTTGTCTCCGATCCTCTTCAATTGCCTACTAGAAAAAGTAATTTGTGAGTGGACGAAAACTCTGAAGGATGATTCTGGATTAAGAATAGGCTACAAGAAAGACAAGTTAACAGTCCCCTGTTTAGCCTTTGCAGACGACCTTGCACTCCTAGCGTCCAGTGTGGAGGAAGCTAACCATCAACTATCCTCTCTGAACTATATAGCAGCTAAAGTAGGCTTAAAGATCGCCATCAACAAAACACAGTTTATCAGCAACATCAGAGATGCACCCGAGTCAATCCCACTGGGGGACAAAGTAGTACAAAGGACTAACTCCTTCAAATACCTAGGAGAATGGATAACCCCAAACATCAATGAAGACCTGGCCATGAACGACAGATGCATCAAACTGGAGAGAGCCTACCACCTATGCAAGAATATGTACAAATCAAAATCCCTCTCAATGAATTTCAAACTCAGACACTACAGTACTGTAGTGAGGCCATCAGTACTATATGCCTCAGAATGCCTAAATATGGTCAGAAAAGGACAACTCCGGAAATTGGAGCTGAAGGACCGGAAGATTCTACGAAAAATCATGGGCCCTATTAAAGAGGAAGGCAAGTATAGAATCAGGCACAACAATGAAGTCTATGAACAAGTGGAGAGCATTACAACAGCTATGAGGAAGAGGAGGCTGATCTTCTATGGTCATATTGTGAGAATGGATAATCAGAGGCTCACCTCCAGAATTTTCAACACTGTCTCTAGAGGGAAAGCAACTAACGCCAAGTGGTCGAAACTAGTCAGAAAAGACCTTGAACAATTGGATATTGACCCCAGTAACATCTATGACAGGAATAAATACAGAACTTTAGTCAGAACATCAGACTCTCTCCAGTCACTAACAGCAAAAGCAGTGCGTCCAGGAGTAGGTGTGAAATGGACTCAGGAGCGGAAGGACATTCACAGTGCCAGAATGAAGGAATACTGGGCTAGGAGGAAAGCTGCCAGAGATAAGAACCATATGGTCCACAGCCGGCCAAAACGGAACTAAAACATGTACACTATTTACACATAATACATTTTTATATATATTCTTGTTTGTTATAAATTATACAGTTGTTTTTATTTTGTTTTCTATTTTATTTATTTTTGATTATGAATACCATTTTTTATTTTTGTAGTGCTATTGTTTTATTTCCTAAATTGTTTTGTTTTATGTATTTGCTAGTTGCAGGCAGAAGATTTTGTTATTCATAACTTAACTCTTTAAGCATGGTTAATGATTGAGTAATGACCATAGGCATGTGTACCTATACCATCAGCATTAATCACTCTTTTATCATCACCAGGTCACAAAGCAATTTTGTTTAGTCTTATAGATGATATGTCATGTTGTTTAGAAGCGATAATGTCCATGGGTATTCTTTTCACATTGTTTTTCATGACACAGTCCTTATAATCTTGAACGCTTATTCAATTTTTGACAAAACCTCTGTTAATACCTTTAATCTTTTTGATTTCTTTACCATTTATGTATAAAGCATACATTTTAGCTCTAAGTCCAACAAATGCTTTTATAATTTGTCCACAAGCCTCGTCTTTAAATTTCCCCAACGTTTTCTTGTTTGATGTAGAGTAGCATATGTGATTAGTAGGATAATCAGATGTGTCCAGGTGTTCTAGGAAATCCAACTTGTCTTGATATACATCTTGGGTGTTAACCAAATGAATGAACGAGTCAGTATCCATATACATGAGTTTAAGATTGTCCATGCCATAATAGGGTAGCAGGACATCATAGTGGTGGGAATACATGAGAGTTTTTGAAATATCCAGTATACACATTCCAATATATATAGGCTTATTGGATACAATGTTATGTTTAGCCATGTGGAAAGCAACTAGGTTAGTACCATAAATTGTTCTGTCAATAAATGTCGGCTTTGCTATTAGCTTTTCTGCCTTTTTGCTGTCAGTCACAAGACGTATGTCTATTCTTTTACGGATATTTTCCAATTTTTTTTTCTAAAAAAAAATGGCATTGTTGAATAATTTGTACAGATTTTTTCTCAAAATCATTTTTGGCTTGTTTTCGAAGGTTGTTATTAAAATCAACGTATGCCTTTAACCAAGGTCTTTGTTTAAACATTAACACACGATGAATTTTTATCAATTTTATTCCATGATCTAAAGCCTGTTTTAATGCCATGTAGTGAACAACGTATCGCCTTCGATTTCCAAGATGAGGAATTAGTTTTTTCAGAGACGAATCCTTAGGTTGTGTACACTCTGGTAGGAAAGGTAAATCGTTGTGTAGATCATGAAGGTTAGATGGGTAATCAACATGAGCGTCTAGAATGTATCCCACAGGATCGTCTTCCTTTAGTTTTTCTAGATCAACAGCATCTGGAGAAACCAACTGAAATCCACCATAAGGAAGAGGCTGGCACATAGCCCACCCGTATTGGTTGTTGGCATCATCATAGGTAATAAACTGCGATGGTTTCTCAGAATCATAGGTTTCCATGTATTTATTATTAGCTTCAGCATACCAATGAGACACCTGGCATATGCCTCCACGTATTCCAGACTCGATTAGAAGAATCTTATCGTAATCCGGTAGCAATTCCAGTTCAATTCCTGTGTAAAGGAGCATTGCCTCGAAACTTAAACCAGGCGAAGTAAAAAAGTGTGCAGCATCTACTCGGTGTGTTTCTAGTGTTTTGTTTCTAAACGTTTCAAAGCTGTCTGCAAGAAGGAGTACATCTGAAGTTAGGTAGAGGTCACTATATTCCCCTAGAGTTTTAATGTTGAACTGATTCCACACATTTTTGGCATGTTCATAGTCTTCTTGACTAACATCTTCTTGACTTAATTTGTTAAAGAATACCTCTTTTGGAGGTAAACACGTTTCACTTAACTTTTCCCATGAATCAATGTAATCATAACAAAATACCCCTTTACGAGTCATGAGCGATGCATTTTCTTTTCCAAAGTACTTGTCTGTTTCAGGGCATGATGTTAAGTTGGAAACTAAGTTTTCCAAACTACTCGGCATTAACCGAAACGTGTCCACAAATCTAAGCTTAAAATTTCCTACATACTGTATTTGGTAAAGGAAATGTACTTTTCTTTGGAGTTAGCGATAACATCCACTCTCTCAGTAATACATCCCAATTGCTTTACAATGAAATTTGCGTCGTAGCCACTCATATTATGTAGAAATACAGGAACGGGGTTACGTGTTTTACACCTCAAATTACAGTTATTGTGAGCACTTCCACGGTATTCCCCTGTAATATGGCAATAGTCTCGAACTTTCCAGTCCTCTTTGGTAAATGGTTTTTCACACAAATAACAGGTTTCAGAAGATTGGAACTCTGCTTCTTGATCCTGAGTTAAGGCCTTTGGAACATTTAAGCTGTAAAGGCGATCAATTCCATTAGCTATTGAGATCAAAGAGTCCATAAACTTTTCTGCAGTGTCAGGACCACGATAAATAACAGGTTGGCTTGGAAGGTTTGTCTTTATGTGTTCCACAGCTGGTGAGGGTTTAACATATATACCAAAGCTCATAGGAAAATGACTGTGGTATGGGACTGTATAACTTGCTTCAGGATTGGGTAGACATGTTTGATAGGGTAACAGTATACCTTCAAAATCAGCATAGATAACGAAAGGTATTCTCAGCATATTTTCCACATTTATGAATTTGACAATGGGGTTTTTAATAGGCATTTCAACCCTAGCAATGTCATGATGGACACACAAAGCTCTATGTTCTTTTAATTTTTCCATTCCTCGTTGACCGTATTGATTATCGAAGTGAGTAAAACACCGTTTACACGTATATATCTTATGTTCATAGCGGGTAATCTGATGTCCTACTAGTTTATCAAAATCTTTGGAAAAGACGTAGTGGTTCTGTCCGGATGATGAACTTAGCAGAAGGAGGTCGCGATGGTCTTGCAGCTCTTGATCCACAACCTGTTGTCTTGTTCCGATCCAAATACATTAATGGATATATCGTTGGCTTTTTCAAATTTGGGAATGTCAGCTAGCGATGTAGGAAAGGATATTACAGAAAAATCATACTTGATGTCCAGGTCCTTGTATTTAATAATGCGTTGAGCATCCTTTTTAACCAGTTTTACTAAAATGGCATACATAAAACACTTTTCATCTTTCAAATTTTCAGGTATAATGCAGGCTTTTCTTGCTTTTATAGCTGCTGGTAATGGAATATATGTGCTTCCACGCAAGGGATTGTACTTATTTATTTTCAATCGTAGTCCTTCCACTGCTAACAAAGCCCAATTACTGCCTTTTAGCTCAGATTCTTCCATTTCAGAAGTTAACTATGTAAATTGTGTTTCCAAGAAACTACTTAAGTCTGTTTGCAAAAATAGGGCCTGATTTCGTGTTTTAAAAGCACGATCTGTGATTTCATTGGTAGATGTATGAATTATCGACTTGTGTATTGCTAGTTCTTTCTGCATAGCTTGTACTATTTGCTGTTTCGACTCTTTAAGGTATGAATTTAAATCCTTACACGAATCACAACGTACGAAATAGGATTTCAGTCGACTTTCATATAGGTAAGAAACGGGGCACGCTACGCTTTCATCTACCTAGTTTCAACTACTTTTCAAGGTCACTCTCCCGAACATTGCCGGAGACTGCCGATGGTTAACCATTAGATTACGAGTGTGAGGCGGGAAACAAAAACACAAGCGATAGCCATGTGGGAAGGTTATTAGCTAAGGAATAACTTTGCCTAAGGGAAGATGATGAAAAAAAGGAAAGGGAAGAAATGGGTTTCGGAATGGAGAAAAAGTATGGATAGATAGGACGAGAGTCCAAATACTAAGCAAACAGAACAAATTTGAATGAGTATTTAGTGACGAGTGTCACCGCAAAGCCCGTGAAGCACCTAAAGTGAGTATGGACTTGGACGCAGCTAACGGGAAATGCGGCTGGAGCTTGGGCTATTTGCAAGCAAGCAGCGATCGTAGCTTCCATACCAAGCCTACATTTGGCTATTATAGGGAAGGGTGGTAGTCTGGCAAGACAAAGAATGACAGATTTTCTGTATATCCTTTCAAAGGAGTTAAGTTTGAACGAATGTTTTGAAAGGCGCAAATAATTTGAATTTGCCGTGATAATTTTTGCTCTTGGAACTGTAGGATCTCCGACGACTGATCGAGTACCCCCAGGAAAGATAGTGGTGGAACAGTTATGGTGATTTTGGGGAAAATTCTGTTGATTTCTTTGAAAATTTTGGTAAGAAAGGTAATAGTTGCATTTAAAAATAGCTCAGCTCTTACCCAGCAAAGTGCCGACTAAAAGTTTAGACCGGATGAAAAAACTCAAAATTTGAAAACGAACCACAAGTTTTAGAGAAAATCTCAACAAGCAGGAAGCTTGCGGAGCTAGATTTACTTGCCTTACTGGCTCATTAGAATTAGCTATAGCAGCTAAAAGATGCTTTGTAAAATATGATACTAGAAGTTTTCTTTCAAATGCAACAAGAAGCAAAACTTTTATTACTTGGGTGGTTGATTTTATTAAAGAGGGCATAATCTGATGGGAAGAGTCAGGGAAACCATTGTCCTACCTAAGCGTTATTCTGTTGTAATGTATAAAGCGAAAAGTTGAACTTTTGTTTATTTAACAATAAAAAAAGGAGTTGACGTAGCAAACAATTTAAAGTTGATTTAGATTCAAATTCATAACAATAAACAATTTTAACATACAAAAATCTGAGACTTAATGCTAACAAATTGTAAATTTTTTGCCAATGATAAATAGGACGCAAGTTTAAAACTTGCTTCGAGCACAAAATCTGAATAAGATTATAAAAGTTGTGCTAAAAATTGAAAACTTTAAAGTTTATAACGAGAATTACAAATAATTAAAGCTTTAACAAAGAATCAGGTACAATGTAGGCACATTAATAATTCCTATTAGAGATCTTAAAGGCTATGAAAAAGCATTTAATATGAGATTATGACAAAAAAAAGGAGAGGAAAATTAAGAAGAAGTTTCTATAACTTCTTATATTTAAACAGGGATCACGAGAAAAAATGGGGCCAGTTGCCCTTTCGTGAAACCTGGGAAAGAAAAGTTAGAAAACTCACTTGTGAGTAGAAATGATTGAATTCCCTAATAAACGAGGAAAACAATAATTTAAAGAGTGTGCTAGGCACAGATTATACAGAAATTACGATGCTAAACAGCACAAAGATGGGAGGGCACTGCCATTGAGTGACACCTCATTGAAGGAAAGAAAATTTTATAATTTAATTATAATATGTTAATAAGGTATTTGAGAGGAGGAAAATAGGAGGTTTAGGAAAGTGTCTTGGCCATGTTTATTGCTCTGTTTTGAACGCGACACGGTTGATAGTTTAACGGGCACTGTTTCACTATATTTTATTGGTGTGTTTGGAAAGTTCACTATTGCAGCACAGAATGTTCACAAGAAGAAAAGTTATTGCAATTATGTAAATCACTAGTGCAATTGCAACTTGAGAAGGTTTATTGCGTTGTAGCTTTTATAGGTTGTGGTTGAATGCAGCGGGAAGTTTCCCACGAAGGAAGACAAATTAGACTTAAAATAACGAATGCTGTTAAGAAAAGTCTTTAGCTAAGAACAGTATTCCCATATTTAGGTGGAAAATACTTGACGGCTTTACTTGCAGAAAGATAACTTGATGTAGAAAGTTCTAGAGCATTGATATCTGTTGAATTGGGCAAAACAAGTCCCCCGGTGGAAAGCTGATTTCTATAGACAGTGGGTACTTTAAATTATCCCTTGGTGTGAGATAGTATCTCAGATAATCAGTACAAGAAGTACTTTTTCATTTTGAAAGTTAGCTGAAGTAGCCACAACTAGATCAGGAAGATCTTTTGAAGGCAGATATTGCATCACATTTATCAATTTCACACTGTCTATAAAATCAGATAAAATGCTATAAGCAATTTAAAACATTTCAAACTTGGTGAAAACCATTGAAGTAGTACTTAGCTCATTTTGAAGAAAGACAATTGTCTGGATGACGGTTGAGGTTAAAACTCACAACATGGCGCAGATATTTTAAAAAAATGTCTCAAGTAGACAGGAGAAAAGCCTGAGGTAGGCTCCAACTGTACGTGTTGACGACTGACGAAGAAGTGAGAGCCGCTCGACGAAGCACAGAGGTACCAAGGAAAAAGAGGGGGGTGGGGAAAAGGACAAAGGAACATACATAAAAATTACCAACCTAACAATGATACATTGCTTTCTTAGATATTAATTTTCTTGATGGAGTAATCTTCAAGGAGAAGCTAGCAGGCGATGATGACGACGTCTGGAGGATTGGAATGATGAAGAAGTCCTCTTGAGCATGGAGATGTTAGCTGGAGATAGCGACGACATCTTGTGGCTGGATTGGGAGCGTCTTGAGAGTTGAGATATTGAGAAACTTCAGTAGTTAGCTGCTAGATGCCGCTAGGTTGATCATGGAATATATATATATCTATAACAGACTTACAAAGGAAGTAAGCAAGGTGCACAAATAAAAGAAAAAGTAAGAAATCACTGTTGGTGTTTGCGAAAAAGGAAGGAGTGAATTAAGCAAAGAGCAGCAATAGCTAACTCTGTCTTATCGTGTATTCCAAAGCATACACCACCATGCAATAGTTTTATTAATTAAATATATCTACAAGTTTTACATATAATACTCTCTTTTCTTTATTTTAATTTTAATAACTGTCATTTTCATTTTTCTACATTTTAACTTATTTTTTTTCTTAAATCTCATAGGTCCCTTCTGTATGCATTAGTTTAAAACGAACAGGGCAGCCCAAATTCTTGATTTGTCATGCATATTTACACACAGAACACAACTCTTTCCCTATTTTTGCTAGGTGTAGTTTTAATAGCGTCTAGCTTAATTTTAATCCGATAATTCAAATCTATATCTGAATCTTCCAGTTCCTTTTCCAGCCAATAATTAGATATAAACAAAGAGTCAATATTCTCCATTTCCAACACATATCTATCTTTATGTCTATATACTATTGGTTTTACTCCCTTAATAATTAGTTCTGTTCTTTTTTCCAGACTTTCTAACCGGGAGCACTTTCGGAGTTTTGTTTGGCCTTTGATTTCCCGCATAGTAATGTTATTAAGCAGATCGACGTCTCCTTGGGTATAAGTTGTCGACTCTACTGTATAGTCAGTTTGGATGCTTGTCAAAAACTTTAAATTCTCGATTTTAGCAAACGAATGACCATTAAATGTAGTCATTCCATTGGTATTGAATTCCGCAAACGGTTTTCCAGTTTCCAGATGCACAATGTCCAATCCACCACATGGTGTTACAATAAATCCATCCTTTTTAAGCAAGTCTAAATTACCATGACTCTTTAAAATCATAGATTTTAAATAGCACACATGTTTACATTTTTCACTTTCTACAAGCACTCCAACGCGTGGATAAGTTCCTTTCTAATTAACAGTAAATGCTGAGAGTTTGTATTTCCCACTCACATTTAGATTTTGCCAGGGACTTTGTTTAAAGTAAACTGTAAACCTGTTTCTTACATTCACAATCGCCTGTTCTTTCTGCAACACTGCTTCGTACTCTTCCTTTAGGGTAGTAGTCTCTGCAACATACTCCATTTTCCTTTTTTTAAATCTCAATTTCCTCCAACTCCAATTTTCGTTTCCTTACACATAGCACATTAACTGTACTCAATGGGGGTAATTTCCTTAAGAGGGTATGGTTTAAGTCTGTTCGTTTTATTGGTTCTTTTTCTCAACACCTGGGGGAGAATATTATTTGTAGGAGTCAATCCTAATTCGCTAATGTTTATGTTTGCGGGAATTGTGGAAAACAATGTCCTGGATTGAGAAAAGAATGTTGCCCCAGCTTTAATGTAGCATTTCTGTATAATGCTAACATTGTTGTTTCCAGAATCATCGTTAACCATTTCTAACAAGTTTACGGGTAAGTAATTAAAACTATAGGCAGAGAGAGCATAGTTTATCATCTTTTCCCGATCTTGTCCATCGCGCAGTTCGATTTGCACACCAGTCAATTTCCGAGTATTTTTATTACCCCAATACACAAATTGCAAAACTTTGTTAAACACCACACAGCAACTATTTTGTAGGTTATCCGATAGTTTGGTCCACATGGACGCGATCGGCACCGAGTACAGGGGGCGCTTCTTTTAATTAATGTTTGTTGGCTTTTAATACACTAACACAATCTTCGAGTGGGTCAAATACACCATCCATTTTGTAGTTGTAAATTGTTGCCTCTAGTCTTGTAATACCATGTTCCTTAGCTAAGGAAGACGTAAACGTTTCCCTTAGACGGGTGTCTGGACATTGGATAAAGTCTATAATATGGTTTCCAATTACTTTGTTTACTCCAGGACTTGTAATTTGACATATAAATTTGTTATATATTTTTATTCTAGAATTAGAGTTCATCCATGTTAAACAGTCTATACCAACCGTTTTATCATTGTTCACAATCACATTACACTTTTCTCGATACTCTCCTTGCACACAAAAGTTGTGATTCGATGTTAGATAATCACACATCTCCGCCTTGTTAAAAAAAACACCAGCCAAATCTTGGGTTATGTCCAAATGCATAAGATAAAACTCCTCAGCACGAAGCTGTTGCAAAATCTCTGGAAGTTCGGCTAACAGAACATCTAATTTAACATCAGCTAGCTCCACTTTGTATGGTATAGCCTCAGGATTTTTATACTTTTCCATAAAGTTAACCATTCCTTTCTCCCCAAGTTGTGCGCTTGAGTCCCCGTGCCATTGCACGCTCGTTGTTGAGTAGAGGAAATGGTAGCTTTGCCTTGACACCGTGTTTAGCAGAGATGAACTTGGAGAATTTACCACGTAAATAGAGGTTGAAAGCACCACACACTTCTTTCTTTAGCAGCACAGACTTACTATTTTCCAATTGTTCTTGGCAGTCCACTTGGTCACATATCCTAACCACCATAATGTTATCACAAAACGGATCCGTAATCGGTGTAAGTAGATTAACATTTTTATCACTTAGGAGCGTCTTGTTTTCTGTGTAGTTTATATTACCAATGTCTGTAACCAGATTGCCCAGGTTTTCCAACAACAACCACAACCCAAACCGCTCGCTGGTAGGCTTTATTCTGTTCCCCATAAGTTGGGGGACACTAAACACTTTAGAGAGAGAGACATCTTCACACTATCAATTACTACGAAGCACTGATCGAATGCATTTGTAGCGTCTCTTATATATACCATTAACCAATTCTATTTTTAGATTTTGACGTAACTGACAACGCTTGTCGGCAGAAAGCAGTACACACATAAATACACAATCTCTCGAACATTGCCGGAGACTGCCGAATGTTAACGATTGGAACTCTAACAAGATTTAACTTGTCGCATGACGTAAGAAAAAGTTAAATGGCGTAATTGTATGGGAATATTGCTTTACCTAAAATGTAATACTATGCAAGTGTTTAACATTTTACAATCAGCTTGTGTATTAGCTTTTATGTTGGCTTTTGGATGGCTTTTGTTGGCTTTTGGATGGCTTTTGTTGGCTTTTATGTTGGCTTTTGGTTAGCTTTTGTTGGCTTTTATGTTGGCTTTTGGATGGCTTTTGTTGGCTTTTATGTTGGCTTTTGGTTAGCTTTTGTTGGCTTTTATGTTGGCTTTTGGATGGCTTTTGTTGGCTTTTATGTTGGCTTTTGGTTAGCTTTTGTTGGCTTTTATGTTGGCTTTTGGATGGCTTTTGTTGGCTTTTGTTGGCTTTTATGTTGGCTTTTGGATGGCTTTTGTTGGCTTTTTTGTTGGCTTTTGGATGGCTTTTGTTGGCTTTTTTGTTGGCTTTTGGATGGCTTTTGTTGGCTTTTTTGTTGGCTTTTGGTTAGCTTTTGTTGGCTTTTTTGTTGGCTTTTGGATGTCTTTTGTTGGCTTTTTTGTTGGCTTTTGGTTAGCTTTTGTTGGCTTTTTTGTTGGCTTTTGGATGGCTTTTGTTGGCTTTTTTGTTGGCTTTTGGATGGCTTTTGTTGGCTTTTGGTTAGCTTTTGTTGGCTTTTTTGTTGGCTTTTGGATGGCTTTTGTTGGCTTTTTTGTTGGCTTTTGGATGGCTTTTGTTGGGCTTTTAGGTAGATTTCATTAGAAAGCTAACTATTTCAATGGGTACCATGTTTCGACTTCCGGAAAATTTCGACATATCTTGGCGTTTCACATCCCCCAGACCCCAAAACCACCGTCAGTTCAAAAGTTTATATATAATTTATGTATATATGTATATATATATATCAGTTTCTTGTGGACACGATAACTGCCGTAATTTTGTACCAATCACTTTGATTTTTTTACATAATATGTATCCCTATAAAATCTCGGTCGAGTTCGTTAATGGGCAAAATCGGTCGTAGGGGGTGAAAATGGGGGGCTTTTTTTCGAAAAAGTGAAATTTCGCTATAACTCTCTTAATACGTGAAATATCGAATCCATTCAAAGTTCATAATATGTGTCGGATAAGTGCCAAAAATGTATGTCAAATAAGTTTTTTGATAGCACCAACCATTGACCAAAGGGGTGGAAAAAAGTGGGTTTTTCGGGAAACATTAATCATATCTCTCTCAATAGGCACAATATCTAAACCGTACAAAATGGAAAATATTCCCCTAATAATTACCTAAAACTTTTGTCTGAAAGAATTTTTGATATGACCCACCATTACGCCAAGGGATGAGAAAAATTATTTCGGAATTAAAGTAAATGCCAAGTGCCATCAGAGGTTACCATGACAACGCTTTTAAATTGATGAGGGATGATCTATTAGAGGTTGCCAAGACAACGCCATTGACGAGATCACATTCATTTTTAGCCTACTTTTCACACTTTGCAAAAATGAGGAAAAAGTAGACTTATGAGATCGATCCTGGAAAATGTGTCTGTCCTTCTGTCTGTCTGTCCTTCTGTCTGTCTGGCTATGTGTGTCGCCCCCTATCAACTCCTAAACCGCTGCAGCAATCGAAACCAAATTTAGTATGAGTAAAGTTGTATACCGGAATATCTCAGGCCCATATTTGAAAAAGATGCCAGTGCTACCAACTGCTAAAAAAACGCACTAGAAATTTGAGCTCCATGTTGGATATCTTGGAAGGTATACATGGGAGCTATTATAAAATTGGCACACATGTAGATAATACTATTTCAGTTTAGTTTCCAGGTGGCCATACATGACAGCGTTGCCGAAATATTTTTAAGCCTTCTGATAAGTCCAATATTTAAATGCATATAAATTCTACACTATCAATTGGATTTCAACCAAATTTTGTATGTAATATGTGTACATAAACAGGTATGACTGAGTGTATTCTTAAGAGCCACCAGGGCTGCCAACTGTCAATAAATGTTATCTCTATTATTTTATCTAATTACCAATATATCTGAAAGTATGCAAGCCGACAGGTTTAAACTATGCACACGTAAATTGCCTGACATTTTACATTAATTTGGAGTAACTTATATACGTCAGTTCTACCAACATGATTCTAAGCCTGCTGATAGGACCAATTTTTAAATACATGTAACTTCTATACCAACAAATGGATTTCATCCAAAATTGGTACAAAAAGATATAATATTTCAGATTATGTTTGACCAGCACTCGCATGACATTGTTGCCAACATGCTTTTACGTGTACTAATAGATCCAATGTCTAAATCCATGTAACGTCCTTTGAACTTCAACCACATTTTGTATTCTGTACCTTAGGAGATGGAAGTGAGAATATATTCAGTCACCAGAGCTGCCAACTGTATTGCTCTATTAGGCTACATTATGCCTAGTATATAAGAGTTTAGTGCTTTTCAGTCGGTCAACACGAATGTACCCAAAAGAGATGGGTTATGCCCTAATCCTGAAATAAATTACATGAGATTAATAAAACAAATAATGAAATAATAGAGATAACATTTATTGACAGTTGGCAGCCCTGGTGGCTCTTAAGAATACACTCAGTCATACCTGTTTTATTAATCTCATGTAATTTATTTCAGGATTAGGGCATAACCCATCTCTTTTGGGTACATTCGTGTTGACCGACTGAAAAGCACTAAACTCTTATTTACTAAGGCAACACTAAAAATATGGCTTCAAACACCACAATGCCTAGTATACCTTATTTCGAACTAATTAAGACATTTCGATATTACCCACTTAATTTCGTCGTTATTCTAGATAGTTTCATATACTGTAGATTAATCTATGGCATGAATCTTAATTTTAAGAAAAGTGGGCTCTTTAGTTCGTCAAGGAACTTCTTGTTCCATCTGACTATTAGGGAAGCGGCTAACTGGTAGCATGCTGAACTTCTATGCCTAAGGTCGCTGGTTCAAAGCCGGCCAAAGTCACCGGATTTTCTAAGAGCGCTAAAAATCCGTCAGCATGCTTTCCTTCGGAGGGGAAGTTACAACATCCGTTGCAAATTGCTGGTTGCGGTGGCATCTAGCAGCCAAGTTCACAGCTAGGTGTCGTTGACGTTAGTATTTGGTACAAAATTAGGTACTACTACTTAAAATTGGCCGTCTGCAGACCTTACCTGGATTACAGACTAATACAGTCATCACAAATAACACTGTTTATCAGACAGATTCTACACACACCCAATGTACACGGGGTTACATGACCACGTTGTCGCAGTCCCTAAACTGAGGAACCAACCAACATCTCTGCGGGAGATAAAATTTTGCGTGAAGAAGTAACAGACTGTTCCAAACCTTGAATAAGGATGGTGTGATCACAAGTGTAAAAATGAACCCCAAATGACAAGAAGGTTACCATCCCCATAAGACAATAAAATGTTAAAAATATGCATAGAAAGACGCCAAAATGTTAACTAACGTCCAATTGTAAAATACTTTCTCGCAATAAATGAGGTCTGATCCTCATACGAAAACCTGCATATTTTGCCTATTATAGCCTATCTCCTAGTTTGCCCGGCGAAATCTACCTCCGCCTTCCGGCGTGCCGAGAGGAATTTTGGTTAGCTTTTGCTGGCTTTTGGATGGCTTTTGTTGGCTTTTTTGTTGGCTTTTGGTTAGCTTTTGTTGGCTTTTGGATGGCTTTTGTTGGCTTTTAGATGGCTTTTGGTTAGCTTTTGTTGGCTTTTGGATGGCTTTTGTTGGCTTTTGGATGGCTTTTGTTGGCTTTTTCGTTGGCTTTTGGATGGCTTTTGTTGGCTTTTGGATGGCTTTTGGATGGCTTTTGGTTAGCTTTTGTTGGCTTTTGGATGGCTTTTGTTGGCTTTTGGATGGCTTTTGGTTAGCTTTTGTTGGCTTTTGGATGGCTTTTGTTGGCTTTTGGATGGCTTTTGGTTAGCTTTTGTTGGCTTTTGGATGGCTTTTGTTGGCTTTTGGATGGCTTTTGGTTAGCTTTTTTTGGCTTTTGGATGGCTTTTGGATGGCTTTTGGATGGATTTTGTTGGCTTTTGGATGGCTTTTGGTTAGCTTTTGTTGGCTTTTGGATGGCTTTTGTTGGCTTTTGGATGGCTTTTGGTTAGCTTTTGTTGGCTTTTGTTGGCTTTTGGTTAGCTTTTGTTGGCTTTTTTGTTGGCTTTTGTTGGCATTTATGTTGGCTTTTGGATGGCTTTTGTTGGCTTTTATGTTGGCTTTTGTTGGCTTTTTTGTTGGCTTTTGGATGGCTTTTGTTGGCTTTTATGTTGGCTTTTGTTGGCTTTTTTGTTGGCTTTTGGATGGCTTTTGTTGGCTTTTATGTTGGCTTTTGGATGGCTTTTGTTGGCTTTTATGTTGGCTTTTGGTTAGCTTTTGGTTAGCTTTTTTGTTGGCTTTTGGATGGCTTTTGTTGGCTTTTTTGTTGGCTTTTGGATGGCTTTTGTTGGCTTTTTTGTTGGATTTTGGATGGCTTTTGTTGGCTTTTTTGTTGGCTTTTGTTGGCTTTTGTTGGATTTTGTTGGCTTTTGTTGGCTTTTATGTTGGCTTTTGGATGGCTTTTGTTGGCTTTTGGTTAGCTTTTGTTGGCTTTTTTGTTGGCTTTTGGATGGCTTTTGTTGGCTTTTTATTGGCTTTTGTTGGCTTTTTGTTGGCTTTTGTTGGCTTTTGTATTAGCTCTCTCATATTTGCTCTTACTTGTAGGCTTATTTGGTCTTGGAAAGTATGTGAGCCCGTTTTATTACAGCATAATGCTTACGACCATGTTTGTAGGCAACAACAACAACAACACCACGCTAAAATTCTAAAAATCCAAAGTATTCTAAGGTTAATGATTGACTCTCAACTCTTACACTTACCTCTATCCCATGCCTAGTCAAATATAAAATTAAAAAATAGTGTATTTTTCAAAATTTTCAAAAGAATAATTGGAAAGAGGCTATATCTTTAAACTAAAAATCCTAAAAAGACATCTGTTAACTCCAACTCCTACCTCTATACCACTCTCAGTTCCAAAATAGTGTAGTTTTCAAATTTTCCAAAATGGGTTATATTTCCAAAATTAGAAAGTTTACAAAAAGTTTGTTTTACATAAATGAACGGCCTTTGCCCCTTCTACCGCCATACCAAATCCCAGGTCTCCAGGACAACAAAAATAAAATTTTGAAAATGGGCAATATTTCCAAAATTAGGAATTCTACTAAAAAGTTTGTCTGTCGTAAATCAATGGTCTTTACCCCCTCTACCTCCACACTAAGTTTCAGGTCTCTAGGACAAAACAAAATTAATTTTGAAAATAGGCTATATTTCCAAAATTGGGAATTCTACTAAAAAGTTTGTTGGACATAAATGAATTGTCTTTACCTCCTCTAGCACCATACCAAATTTCAAGTTTCTAGGACAAAAGAAAACGAATTTTGAAAAATGGTCACTGTTTTGGTAACTAGGAATTCTACGAAAAAGTTTGTTTAACATAAATGAAAGGTCTCTATCCTCTCTACCTGTAAACCAAGTCTCAGGTTTGTAGGATAAAAATGAAAAATGTTCAATTGGGAAAGTAGGCGTTTTTTTAATCAAACATTCTAAAAAGTGTTTATGGGCATATAAGAATGGTCTCTATATCCTTTATTTTTTATAATATTTTTTTATATTTTTATACATGTTTTGAAAAAAGTGTAATTTTGAAATTCCTATATTTTGGAAACTAAAGAGTTTACAAAAAAGTTTGTTTGACATAAATGAATGGTTCTGGCCCCCTCTACTCCCAAATTAAATTTCAAGCCTCTAGGACTAAAACTGGTAGTAGTGGAGTAATAGGAGTTCTAACGCACCCATTTTATTTGTACCCGACTGTACATGGTGAGCCAAGTAAGAATCGAGATATCTCGCGAACCAATAAGGCTAGAGACTTGTACGAGGTGTCATATGACTCAGAGTGACGCCCCCTCGATACTGGGTTCGCGAGATATCCCGAATCTTACTCGGCCGAGGGTATAGTCATACGATCAACTAAAAAGCAAGGACTCACAACATCAACATTGTTATGCTCCAAGTCAAGAGTCGCCCCCTTGAAGAAGCCATCACTCCCTCGCTAGAACATTGCGGAGCTCTCCTTCTCGCAAGGTTGTACAAGAAGTTTGTCAGTGCCTTAAATATGAAGTTAAGCAACGTCTATCTTTGGACTGATTCCACTATCGTATTAGCATGGCTGGCTGCGCCATCTACTCGTTGGAAGACCTTTGTAGGGAACAGAGTGTCAGAAATACAAGGCGCTACAACAACTGCTGAGTGGCGGCATGTGACTTCTCTCGACAATCCAGCAGATATGTTTTCACGTGGAGTCTTTCCTGATGGCCTCATTGACAATCAATCATGGTGGGAAGGAACTGCTTGGCTGACTCAACACTCCTCTTCATGGCCCAAATTGTATGTTGTTCCCGCTTCTCAACATGTACTGGACGAGAAATCGAAGACAATATGTCACGTTGCAACGAACTGCCAAAGTGACATTATTAGCCGTTTCTCTAAGCTGATTCGACTACAACGGGTCATACCGTACTGCAACAGATTCGGGGCTAATTGTAGAAAAGCTCGCGATGAGAGAGCAACGAATGATCTCTCCCTTCAAGAATTGCAATTAGGATTGCACCAATGCATTAGAATGGCTAAAACAAGCTGAATACGCCAAGGAGATTCATCAACTGGAACACAACGTGCCTCTTGATGGTAATAGTAAACCGAAATCATTGAATCCCTTCCTGGACAAGATGCACGTACTCCGCGTTGGAGGTAGACTGCAGCATTCCGATCTTATGTATGAACAGAAGCATCAGATAATTCTACCACCACATCACCTGACAAAGTTAATTGTTGAACATGAACATCAGCACATGCTTCGTGCTGGTCGCCAATTGTTTTCGTCACTACGCCAGCAATACTGGATTGTGAAAGGCAGAAATACTGTTCGTCATATATTGTTCCATTGTTTGACATGCCATAAGTTAAAGGCAGAAACCACACATCAGCTCATGGGACAACTACCTCGTCCTCGAGTGGAGTCTACTAGACCATTTTCCAATTGTGGCACTGATTTTACTGGACCATTTTACATAAACTCAGGCTCACGCAGGTCTAAGTTAAAGGAAAAGTGTTATGTCGCTGTAATCGTGTGCATGGCAACGAAGGCGGTACACTTGGAGGTAGTCAGCAACATGTCTACTCAGGCATTTCTGGCTGCTCTGAAAAGGTTTATTTCGCGTCGTGGAGGACCTCGAAATATCTTCAGTGACAAAGGGACAAACTTCGTGGGAGCTGAACTGGAACTGCGAGAAATACAAACCCTTCTCGGACATGATCAGCTACACGGTGATATAAGAAGTTTCGCCATTTCGGAATGCATCAGTTGGCACTTCATACCACCCAGAGCTCCTCACTTTGGTGGTATTTGGGAAGCGAGTGTAAAGTCATTTAAGTACCATCTATGACGTACCATGGGCACCACGTGTCTTACATTAGAGGAAATGACATCATTCATTTGTCAAATTGAAGCGTGTTTGAACTCTCGACCCTTAATCCCTCTGTCATGTGATCCCAATGACCCTGAAGCTCTCACTCCAGGTCACTACTTAATTGGCACTGCCATCACCACCATTCCCCAGCCAGATCTAGGGAATGTTATGCTTAGCTTGGTGTCAAGATGGAATATTTTACAGCAGCAGCTCCAACTGTTCTGGCGTAGATGGTCCTGTGACTATCTTCACCATCTCCAGCAAAGATCCAAATGGACTAGTTCCTGCTGGAGTGTGCAGCCTGGTGCACTTTTCATCGTGAAGGAGGATAATATTCCCCCTCTCTGCTGGAAGTTGGCAGTCATCGAAGGAGTACATCCAGGCCCAGACGGTTTGGTGCGTGTGGTGACCATTCGAACACCACAAGGTCTCTTCAAAAGGCCAATAACAAAACTGTGCTTATTGCCAAGGGATGGTGTTTTATAGTGCTTGATATGGTGTATCTACTTTCTTTGTTTCATATTATGTATGATTAATGTGTTTTATGAACAATTTTGTGTATTTGGAGAAATTGGACATTTCTTGGCGGCCGGTATGTTGCGTCCTGCGTAATCATTGTTTATTTATTATGTATTATGTCATATTTGTCAATCTAATAATCTGCTCGTAATAGTTAGTCTATGGACTAGTATGTAGTGGCTTCCGCCCTCGAGCGGGAGAATTTGGTATCATAGTTATTGTATTCTAGCAAGTATGGTAACACCATGTTTCAGGCCATAGCGCCAGTGTTAATAAAATAATGATACAGTCCACTTTCATATATATTAATTTAGAAGAGTATTATCAACGTACAACTTTACTTTTCTCTTTCCCATATTTTGAAATATTTATTTAGCAGATTAATTTCAATAATAAACCTCAATTCCCTGAGTGTGATGTAAACCATGTCTTTCAAAATGTAATCCTTTGTAGGTTAAAAAAAATCAAATTACGTGAGAGATTATTTGAAGTCTTCCTTCCTGCAACAATGGGAAAAACATAAGAACGTTGCCGTGGAGTATTGTAAGCGAGAGGGTCTGAGGGTTAGAACATGGTACACTCAGACTTGTGAGGCTACATGTATGGCCGTTGGACTGCAATAAACAAAAATAGCTGAGAGGAAGATGGTTCAATTCTCCCTATTAGGGATGTAGCGGGAGAAAGTTCGCGCCAGATAGCGCTCGTGTAGTACTGGGTAAGCGCTAGGCGATCGTCTTATGTTTCTCCCAGTCAGCTGCGAGGAATCTGTAAATTGTGACCGAGTTTTCTAAGCTAAAGTAAATTATATCTTCTCTAATTTTACTCCAAGACTATATTAATTAATTCTATAGGTATATCTCCTAATATATTATGGACGATTTTCAGCGTTTAAGCGTTAAACAGCTGCTAAATGAGCTACGGACTAGAGGCACTAAAACTAGCGGGAGGAAGGAAGACATAATAGCCTACAGCGGTAATAACAAAATTCTAACACGCTTTATTATTCAAATAATGAATATTAGTCAGCATGCTTTCTCCTAAAGATAACAATTACTAGAGTATTGTAGGCCTATATTGATAACTATATCTCCATAAGACTTAAATCATAAATAGAGATTTAAATAGTCACTTGCTCCCCCAGCTTACAGACTTCGATTCATGTATTTCTTTTAGGTTGATAGCTTACATGAAACTGTCGTGTTTTAAGGTAAA
This sequence comes from Meconema thalassinum, assembly GCA_946902985.2. Classification (NCBI taxonomy): domain Eukaryota; kingdom Metazoa; phylum Arthropoda; class Insecta; order Orthoptera; family Tettigoniidae; genus Meconema; species Meconema thalassinum. Next base: position 1,564,147 of record OX336392.1, on the reverse strand, counting down.
CATAATCAAAGAAATTGATACTGGTAATGTGTACCTCGAAAATGCATCGCTACGGTTGGTTCTTATGTAATTTTGTCAGTTGCTCGATAAGAATCGTTCCCGTACCTCTGGGAAAGGACTTGGGGGTACAATTTGTTAAAAGTTTGTGAATCCCTGCTTTAGGGCCACGAACTGTTTCCATTCATCTGACTATGTCTCAAGAATGTAGAAGTCAGTCGCTATCACATTCTCCGTCGGGCAGATGGAAGTTGACGATTAATTCTAATTTCAAGAAACCAACCATAAATTGTTTGTGACTGTTAATGCTGCGACATTTATTCTTGAAGTATTTGACCGAGTATTGATGTATTTGAAAATGGGAGTCAGAAATGTTACTTTCATTTCTTCGTGTATATTGACGATTTCTTCCCGCACCGTACTTCAATGGAGATGATTTTTGCAGATCCCGATATTGTGGGCTTATCGTGGTAATCCGGCAATTTTCTTGTGTATGGCCTCTTCCTAAATAATTATTTTTGTTGTGTTCGTAGTCCACGGAAAAAGCGATGGAACAGCGCCCGGTTTTAATCTTGCTCTCTCACCTTCAAATACAAACGCATAAATTCAGTTGTTGTTATCGAAATGTCTAATCAGTTTATAGGTACAAAATAGGAATTATTTCCCTTTGTAAGTCACACTTATCCAACACAGTTTTCGTGAAGTCATCGGGTTGTAAATGATGGAAACACTCTTTAATACCTGGGTAGCCTATATTCGATCAGATTTTTCTCACCGACATTTTTCCTTCTAATAGCATGTGCCCATTTCTTCCTCATTTCTTTATTTTGTGGAAATTGGTGAAACGAAAACGTGCTTCCCTGATTTTTGCAAAGAGAAACACTGCAATAGCTCGGCATAGTCACGAAAATAACAATTTAAACAACTTAAATTCGTACATATTAGCGGCATGAGAACACAGGAGACAAATGAAGAGCGCCTTGCGCTTACCCAGTACAACAGCAGTGCGCTCTATCGGTGCTAGTTCTATACATCCCTATTCAGGTATCCTATTGGCAACTCAAACTAACACTTGGGGCGCTGCGGTCGGTCTGAATAAGTAGGGTTTAAAATACTCAATAACACGCGTTTGATATGGAACACTTTTTATTTTTCGGTTATAATCAGTAAATATGGTCTCTAAAGTAATGACAGTGTTATTTTTAATTGTATATATGTATAACTGTGCGATACACGTGATCTAATTTGTGTGTTCCACTGGATTTTTTGGTGTCATTTGCATATTATCAAGCATCAGTTTTTATGGGTGATGTAGATCAGCTGATTCAAATTTACACAGGGCTACACTTTGGACATTATTTCGGTACTATTATGCGCAATATAATGTAAATATCGATCCTGAGTCAACGCCGAGGACTTTCAAATAGAGAAATACGGTACATAAACAAATAAATAACACACCGAAGCTTGCCTTTTTTCATTCCGAGACTAGCATCCACGCAAACCAGACGCCACTGTTCCAAGCTCCGACTTATATCGTGAATTGATGTCAAACTGATGATCAGCCAGCCTTTCCGCCAAGCCTACACCTCGTAATCGCTAAGTTCTTCGATATTCGAGCTATTCCACTACGAGTCATATAGGCCTAATTTGCCTCCCCGTGGACACTGTAGAATGAGTGATTCCGCTACCATTCAAATATTCAACACCAAACCCACCTTTTAACCATCCAAATCAAGCAATTCCTGTCGCCCCCCGAGTTTTAATACAAGTTAAACTCATCCCTTCTCCCTACCAAGCAGCCAATAATTAATTATTTAATTAATTATTCAAGTAACTTCAATCTTACCAGCGCGCCCATCGTAACAGCTGTTTTTAAACTGAATAACCTTCGCTGGCTTTACGTCGCAGGTCTTCTGTCTGTCTACCTCGACAAGTGTTAGATCCTTCCCGGGGTGGAAAGGTATTATTATTAGGTATTAGGTATTAGGTATTATTAGGTATCATCACATTTCGGCTATTGCTATTTGCATCTTTTGGAAATTGATGAAAACGTATGTCCGCAGCCCTCTTATACATCGACTTACAGCCGTAAACTGAGCAATACACTTTGCTTTTACTCATTTTTCACTCTATCCACGAGTAAAACTTATTACTTATGTATAAAGACACGAACAATTTACCACGATCTGTTTACCAATACAAGAAACCATATACAAACAATCACCACGTGACAAATGTACCCTACTTGGTAAGTTTCTTATTTTTACCGCTAGATGTCATATCAGATAGCTGGAGTTGCCAATAGGCCAAGTTGTTTTTCTTGGTTTCCCCAGGAAAATGCCGGGATGATTCCTAGTAACATAGGATTTTAAACAATTTCTGCACACACGCAAGTATATGGGCACAATTAATGAGCAGGGCACTTCATCAGTCTTATCACTATTTATGGTCATGATATATGTCGATATACTCGCGTTACATCATAATCCATATTTAAACACACTTTCTTCACATCCCTCATTTTCAAGAAACAGTGAATCTTCCCCGCATATAGTGGTTTGGTGACCACGGGACTCCAGCTGAGTATGGCATTGTGCTGGGCTACTCTCTGTCATCTTGGCACAGTTAATCTGCTACCCTCCCCTAGTTCACGCTGATCTGATTAGTTTGGCTTCATATACAGTAAGACAGTGCCTGGGTCTGTCAGGACCTCTTGTCGGTGTTCTATTTATAAAAATGCCGACTACAAATACCACAATTACGGAGGCGTTCCTTCTACGAATGTACTGTTTTTTTTTGGTTTCTGAATACGAGGAATTACGTTCCATGTGGATATTTCTGTATGTGTAGTTGCATTCAACCACAGAATGATTTGCTCTACTCTCTGTAGAACTTTTACCAGCTTGAACTTGAAATCTTTCCGCAACATGATCTAATCACGTTGCTCCACTCACACACAAGTCCTACGGAATATTTGAGCGGCCAGTCGCCAGAGCGCAGCAATGTTCATTCGCACGAGTTCTATACACGGAAAACTTTTACGAGGACAGTAGGCGACACCCAGTCGGCGAATTAGTAACTCGAACGTGCCTGTACACAACAGATCCCCGGATGTTATGATTTTATGGAGATATAAGGAAGGGCGACTGTCCATTAGCGAGAGGGTCAATAACACGCCAGTCAGGGTGAGAAACATCGAAGCGCGGCTTAAGGAATGCCTTTATTTGGCAGTGTATGCCAAGGACAGAGTGTGAGACAGAGAGAGTGGGTAAACACACCCATTGCAATGTTCCATGAAGAGAAAGTTGCAGTCGAAAAAACATTATGATGTTGCAATTTTTGGCAATTAACAAAGTCCGGACATTATTTGTGTTCGAATCATTAACTTTCAGCTTTTTAGACGCCAGGGTGGATGTTATCTTAACCTTCAAAACTAACCACACGCAGAAAATAACAACTTACCCCGCCTATAAACGCTTCCCTGCTGCGTGCTTATAAGAACGGAGTGCCGAGTTGCCGACCAAAAGAAACTGATTCCATAGATCGATTACTCGAAATCTCCTCCAGCTGTTGTGAAGAGCGCGTTGACGCCAGCTGATTGCAGTCGGAAGTTATATTTGCCGGACTAGGTACAAATGTACCAATATGTTTTCTTACACAGTTTTCAAATGTGTAAGGGGTACGCGTACCCCCGCGTTCCCCCTAAAAAAAAAGCACTGCAGAACAGGTCAGGAAAGGAAATCGACCGGGGACCTGTTGAAAGGAACCGTTCCGGTGATGAAAATGGGAAACCACGAAAACCAACTTCAGGACGGCTGAGGTGGTATTCGAACCCACGTTCTCCCGATGCCAACGAGGTATCGCGTTTGCGCTCTCGGCCATCGTGGCCGGTTGAATTAATCTATTGGTAAGAAATAAATACTTTGCTCGCAAATTAATGCATACGTCTACTAAACATGCTTCAAACGTGTACAGTAGCCTATGCTTAGATATACGGTAGTTGTTCATCTGAGGGACTTGGGTGTGTATGGAATCTGTCTGACAATTAATTAAAATGCTCCGCCAATCAATACAAATTGTATTCAAATTAGTACATGTTTCGGTCCAACCTTCTTCAGCAGATTATAACTAAACCTTAATAAATTAATTCAATATAACTGATGAAAATCAGTGAAATATGTACAGGATGAAATTACGAAACTAGAAAAACAATGAATAAAATCGATGAAAATATAAAATCTAATGGAAAATTAGTCTGTTTCCATAACGGCCCCAATATTAAGTTTGAGAAGGCATCTTCAGAGTGTTTTGAAAATTTTATTCAAATATTTAGAACCTTCATTTAACCAAACTATTTGTAAGGATATATACATTCGTAGTCAGTTTACCCTCCAGGTAGGCTTTTCCCACGGACTCAGCGAGGTATCCCACCTTTACCGCCTCTACGGGCAGTGTCCTGGAGCTTGACATCGGGTCGGGGAATACAACTGGGGAGGCGGGACCAGGCGGCCTCACCTGCAAAGCGAACAAGGGGCCTCATGAGGGATGGGAGCGATAGACAAGGAAGAGGGAAGGAGGCGGCCGTGGCCTGATAGTAGGTACCATCCGGCATTCGCCCGAAGACGAAGTGGGAAACCACGGAAAACCACTTCGAGGACGGCTGAGGTGTAAATCGGACCCCCTCTACTCATTTGTACCACCCGAGGCTGAGTAGACCCCGTTCCAGATCTTATACTTTTCAAATTTCATGGCAGAGCCGGGAATCGAACCGCGGACCTATGGGGCGGCAGCTAATTACGCTGACCACTACGCAACCGAGGCGATGTAAGGATATACATTTTATTTTATTTCTAATTGATTCTATTATTTCACATTTTAGAGGAATTAGATTGTATATTTCCTCTGTTTTTATGTATTGTTGTCTCATTAGTGTTATTGCTGAAGTAGGCTACTCATATTGATTGGCGGAACATTTTCATTAATTATCTATTAATCAATACGGCAATATTCTCACATTTTCCTATAATGGTAAATGTGCTTGCTTTTTCTCTGTGCGATAACCTGTATCGTTGTGAGTGTAATTGTGGCTAGGAGGCTGCCGAGGCACCATCCGGGAATCGGAAAGCAATGGAATAGAGTAGACTATCACTTGCAAGTTCTGTCACACGACACTGAGTGCAGTCCGTTTCAACCTTCAGACCAGCATTATATTTCTTGTCAAAGCCGGGAGGACAAGAAAAGTTGGTTTACAGTTTGTTAGGATTGCCGGTTGTTGACAACCAAGAAATAGCCGCACATATTTCTGTCTTTCTTGCTATGCCTCATTCCAAGGGAGCTGCAGTTCGAAGATGCGAGATTCGAATCACGGTGCTGATAGCATCCATCCTGAGTAAGGTATTTTCTAGATGTTTATTTTTCAATCCAGGTAAATGCTGGCAACTTACCGTCCTCATTTGTATTTTTATTTTCGCTAACTCCTCATGAAACCAAACATTATAATTTGATGATGACTGTTGTCGTTTTAAGGGACAGAACAGAGAGGTTAAAACTCATCGGAAGAGTTATAGAGAGATACACTTAATGCAGATAAATGAAAATGAGCAAGAATGAAGGAAGTGGCCGTGGCTTATTAGAAGGTATCGTCCCGATTAAAAATTAAAAATTGGAAACCAGGGAAACCATTTTAAGGAAGCCGAGGGTAAAGTTCTAACACACTCGTCTATCGAGTCCGGAGATAGCCTGACCCTGTGGCCTTGTGCATTACTACCTTGGTCGGTAATAATAATAATAATATCGCTTTAACATTATTTCAAATTGAAGTGGTTGCAGAGAAGATGGGTACGGTAACGAAAGTTCTTTAACGGGGCAGTAAATCGACTTACACGATCCCTTCTATTTGAATACCCTGACTGTGCCAGAATTTGATTCTTCAACCGCGGAGGTGACAGAGTCTTATAGCTACCCTAAAACCACTGTCAGTTTAAACGATTATGCATAATTTGTATGTATCACTTCCTTATGTTAGTTAGCTCTAATGGGCAGACAGCGAGGTCACCTTCTTGTGGGCACGATAAATACCGTCATTTTTCACCAATCGTTTTCAAATGTATGCATAAAATGTAACCATTAACAGTTTCGGTTGATTTCGTTAATGGGCAATATCGAACCAAAGGGGTGGAAATATGGGATTTTTTCGAGGAAAAAAAAAAAAAAAAAAAAAAAAAAAAAAAGTGAAATATCGCTTTGACTTTCTTAGTGTGTGAAAAATTGAATCCATTCAAAGTTCGTAGGTACTATTCTTCGGATAAGAGCCAAAGTAAAATTTTCCTTCCATAGGCACAATATCAAAACAGTCCCAAATTGTCAACAGTCCTCGAATTATTACCAAAACTTTTGTCTGAAATAATTTTTGTTATGACCCACCCTTAGGCCGAGGGATGATATATTTTTGTTATGACCCACCCTTACGCCGAGGGATGATATATTTTTTGTTATGACCCACCCTTACACCGAGGGATGATATATTTTTGTTATGACCCACCCTTAGGCCGAGGGATGATATATTTTTGTTATGACCCACCCTCAGGCCGAGGGATGATATATTTTTTGTTATGACCCACCCTTACGCCGAGGGATGATATATTTTTTGTTATGACCCACCCTTAGGCCGAGGGATGATATATTTTTGCTATGACCCACCCTTACGCCGAGGGATGATATATTTTTTGTTATGACCCACCCTTAGGCCGAGGGATGATATATTTTTGTTATGACCCACCCTTAGGCCGAGGGATGATATATTTTTGTTATGACCCACCCTTAGGCCGAGGGATGATATATTTTTGCTATGACCCACCCTTACGCCGAGGGATGATATATTTTTGTTATGACCCACCCTTAGGCCGAGGGATGATATATTTTTGCTATGACCCACCCTTACGCCGAGGGATGATATATTTTGTTATGACCCACCCTTACGCCGAGGGATGATATATTTTTGTTATGACCCACCCTTAGGCCGAGGGATGATATATTTTTGCTATGACCCACCTGTTTTAGATCCCTTATTTGGGGGTGGATCTAAAAGGGAGAGTTGTTGTACTAATTTATAAAGTGGTGCCTAAAAGGGTAGCTTCCCTTGTCAGGGTAAGCTGACCAGTGTAGAGTGTTGTGGTGTGCTAGGAATTAGGGGGCGTTCCTATAAATAATGTAGTAGTGTTTGAAGGGATAGGACCCAATGCAAAGGGTCGCTGTGCTAGTCGCTCAGCTGACTGCTTATTATGTAACTGACTCTGTTCGTATCAGCCGAGTGGCACGCGCTGCTTGTTGGCAGCCGAGCCGGCTCGAGAAACACAAAGGTACCTGAGTTAGCGCTAATGGACTACCGTCTGTCACGTCTTTACGTGACGGGAGTAAGGAAGGGCGTTGGGATGTAAAAAGGCGTATAAACAGTAAAGCGTGTGTAGAGTGTGGACCAAGTGTTTTATTGGTCTGTGATTCTGATTGTGAGTCCCTTGTAGGGAATGAAATTATGTTCACAATGTATTACAAGTGTTGGGTTACAGGTTACAAAGTAGGAACTCTGAACACGATTGACTGACTCACCTCGGTTGACACCAGCGTAGCCTCGGGCCGTCTCGATGAAGCACTGACAATAGAGAGATCCTTTGACCTCATTAGGATGCCTTCTTATACCCTCTGGCGCTATGTTGTCAGCAATGTGTTGGCCCAGTTACTAGTATGTAGGTATGTGTAACTATTGTGCAAGGACTGGGCTGCTTTTAGAGTGGCAAGCCGTCCCTGCTAAGTTTTATGGATGTTGGGCCGGCTTTCCAAGGGTTGCCATTTAGGGGATTTAGCCAGATGCCGGGGGGATGGACTCCAAGGGGTGCATACCCCTGGGAGGCTGTACAAGCGTCTTCCTTCATTTGTTCGCGTCCTCGCGAACGGGAACGGAACTGGAGGTTGGGGTGTTGACGTAGTGGTCCTTGAAACCCCCTCGTGTCTCCTGGTGGTGTCGTATCGAAGTGTGGGTGTGAGGTCAGCCCGTGTTCAGAGGGGAGGGTTATGGGATTTACAGATATATGTATACGCTGATATTGACATTGTGAAAAAACAAACAAAAAAATTGACATTGCGAAAGATTTGATTAACATTGGGAAAAAAATTGACATTTGAGAAAAATTTAACATTAAAATAAATTCGACATGTAAAAAAAATGGCCCTTGCTATTGCTGGCATATTGCTAGTTTAAAAAAAACATGGTTTCTGATGGTGATGTGTTACATATTTGTGCAGGGAGGAAAAACCCAGGGCCGAACGGATGATTGCGTCGTCCGCCCCATCTTAGGGAAAAAATGCTCCCTGCAATAAGAAAGGTAGAAGAAAATAGAAAAATGGGTGTTCCAGGGTATAATTTAAGGGAAATATTCAAAAGTATTTATTTGTTTGGGAAAAAACGGAACACCCTGACAAATGGGGAAGTTAGAAGAAGGAAAAATGAAAGAAAACAAATCATACACATTATGTACATTGACATCTTGATAAACAAACAAAAATATATAGCGTTTAATGTACTATGTTGCGATTCTGACATTGAGGAATATTGTCGCTTTCCAGTGGAATAATTGTATGAAGTTTATCCTTAAAAATTATGAATTACAATGGCCTTATGTCTAGTGGAATAATTGTATAAAGTTTATCCTTAAAAATTATGAATTACAGTGGTCTTATGTCTACTTAAGTGCGCTAATCCCTTATAAATCTAGTTTTTGTGAGGTACCTCGCGTGCACGCTACCCGTCTGTACGTACGCTTGCCGACTCACGGCTGATCCTGTACGGCCACTTCTTGGTACGGTATAGTGGTCGTACCGCTGGCACGTATTCTTAATACCTAATCTGCGAAGCATCCTCTGTGGGTGAATGCTTTCACACTTGACAATGAGAGTCACTGCCACAAACCGGTTGCGCCCTCATTGTCGTAATCTGCGTCACATTTTGACGCTTTATGTGTTTCTATTTAATTGGTCTGCCAGTAAGCCTGGTACCCCACAGGCACCAGTCCTGCTGTGCAGATTTTTTTATTGGAGTGTGTAGCTGAAAAAGAAAAATGTGGTGAGTGTTTGAGAGTGTGTTGGGATTAGTGCAAGTTGACGTATATAAAATAAAAAAAAAATAGTACACAATCATGGCATGCCGTAAATAATATGCCACTGCTATATGGTAGTGAAATTCCTGTCACCAGTTTCCTGTATCTGGTGACGATGCCTGTGAAAAAAAATGGCGAGGGTTAGAAAAAACATATTAGTATGACATATTCTCTATGTCGCTTCCTGTGTCATAGTTTTCACTGGCTGAAGCTCTTCTTTCTCTGAAAAAAAAAAGCATGATTAATGTGAATTAGCTGCATGCCTGGGCTTACCCTATACGGTGCCGTGATGCCGTAAATAATATATAGTTGGTCTTACCCCGGTAGCGGAATTGTGGTTGCCGGGTGCCGATATATTCCACTTTGATTATGCCTATTGTACTATATTATATATTATCCTATATTATAGTGTATTGTCGGACTTACCCTGATACCGGGTTTGGCGGTCATCAGGAGCCGACCGGCGTTACGTAATACTATCTATCTTAATTATGGTCTAATAATAAAAAAACTATTTCTAAGCCGAGAGGGTTGCCTTAATCTATTGCCGAAATGTGCTGCGCCATACCTGGCAACAGCGGTGAATAAATTTGCTTAATCCTAGGTTGCGTGTCGAATGCAACCGTCTTACAACTAAATTTGGCCTAGGACGATCGCCTGGGGCAATTAAATCCCCAGGACACCACCCGCACGAGCCCCAGAAACACCGGTTGTCTCTAGGGTCGCTAGATTCCGTCCCCTTAACTCTAGGTGTCGACGTCTATTACTAGTACTAATCTATTCGCAGGCGGCTTACGGTGCCACTAAGCTAACCGTTTCGCCCGCTGTAACTTCCTTGTTCATGACCGTTTGCTGTTCCGATTTAACGTAGTTGAGCCGCCCACTTGGCTCCTGTGAGGTGCGCGCACTGCCCCTCTCTTAATGCCCTCTGGTTGCCCGTTGCGTCGCCATTTATGTGGGCATTGGACACTGTGGTCCAATGGCATAATATTGTCTTCGCCTTAATCGGCCGTCGCAATCTGCTTTTCGGAGTAATATTTTGCCTCTATGGGCCGCCGTAGTATGCTTTTCGCATTGATATATGATATTGCCGCTATGGGCCGCAGGAATATGTATTTCGCAGTTATCTGCCACTCCAACGCATAGGAGTTTTGCTTCCCGCTATGGAAGCCGTGCCTACTTAAATTTAAACTTAACTAGAAGTCTAGTCATAATGGGGTCGTCTCTAGGGATAGTTCCCGAGGCCGGCGGTGAGTGAGCTATTTCTCCCGCCATTCTCAGAAAGTCTCCCTGCAGGTCTTGGCCTCGACGACCGTGGCACAAAGTGGGTGTAGCATCCCTTCCTCCCAGGGGCGGTTTATGCGCACCTAGGATTCCAGAGCTTGCCCGACCAGGCCGCGAATGCTTTGACCTTACGTAGTTCGTCTGTTTGGTCTAGTCGTCAGTTAAGTGAGGTCGCTGCGCTGTCGAGCCAACTGGGGAAGGGTCCACATCGCCTTCCCCAGTTCCCAAAGTGTGGTTCTCCCGACCTTCGGCTTACACCGTTGTCAACAATCAGGTCGTAGCAGATTCCTTTGTAAGAGAAAAAAAAATGTGTCGTAACCTGTGTAAATAGTTTAATCTCTGTGTAAAATGTAAAATATTTCCAGTGTTGCGGGGTTGTAGATCTTCTAAGTACATAGGCTACTTCTGGCCTACCATCGCTACATCAGCTTTCCAGCAATAATGCTTTCTTTACCTTAATGGAGGTGTTAGTAGGGTCTGTAATGTCAGGTACCCTGTTATTAGGATTCGGGGGTAATTATTTGTTGAGTGGGCTTAAAGTATGGTAGGAAGGGTTTACGCACCTTTGGGTTCCACGTTAGTGGTGGCCTGAAACCGGTGATGCCACTGGGATGCTTCTATAGTGAGTGGAGTGGGGAGGTAATTCCCGGGATTGCAAAGATACGAAAATTCATGCAGGTTTGATATTAAAATCCCTGGGAAATGGATGGGATACTCATGCATGTGTCTGGATATGAAGTTTCTGCCTTCAAGTACGGATAGGTGTAGGGTGGGGCATAATACCAATATATCCCTTTCATGCGGGAGAGCTTAAGTACTAAAGCATGGTTAATATGTATCTATGGCCTCCTCTCTCATTTGGAGAGGCGCATTATGCTTCTGTAATGTTTGCTGAGCCGCCCCTAATACTCAGGTGGTGCAACGTGGCTCAAGGCGTAGCATGCCTGCTCTTTAGACGCATGAAGTCCATCAACCCCTTGTGTGTATTTTGTAATGTAGTGTAGCTGTGTTTGGTCGTGTAGATGTGTTTGCGTTGTTTATGTTGGGCGTGAGAAGGTTATGGGAAGGGAGTAAGGTGGTACGCTGGTAGCCTGTTCTCCTGTCGTCCTCCCTTGGTCCATGTTGGCTTTCTATCCGCGCCTTGGGATAGTAGAGCTGCCTGACCTAATCTGGTCGGCCATTTGCAGTGTAGATGTGGCCAGTGGTCGTAATGCGACTGGTCATGTGCTAGTTATCTGGAATGACTCCTATGCCTTACGAGCGATAAGAGAAGTTATTAGGGGGAGATCTTGTCTGTGTTTGCTCCTAATTGTTGAGTGCGTGTGCGTGTGTGTGCCTATGTACCGCTACACCACGCGGACGGTTGGTCTGTTGCAGGCCAAGTCGTAATATGTATCGCCTGTGTGGGCAGAAGGCGCCCGTGGCTTGCCACCGTCCTGCGAACGTGCCCTAGAGGCCCAAGATAAGTTCCGCTGTGTCACGTCTTGTCCATTGCCAAATGTTTTTGCAGTGTGGAAAAAAAAAATGTATGGTGTTATAATTGTTATGTGTTTGTAATTTCATGGTCACTGGCGCAACGCAATAGTGTCTCGTCACCGCATTATTGCAGTGTAACTAGTCTGCTGTCAGCAGTTAGTATGTGCAATACCAGGCCGGGAAGTTACTGTTTGTCATCCGCTGGTATGTGCCTTTCTGCACGAATGCAAGTGTGGACATTGTTTTGGATTCCTAGCGGCCTAATGTAGCAATTCGCCCTAGTTAGGTAATGACGTCGTGTGGCCATTGTTACCCAAGACTTGTGTCTTGTGAAATTTTCCTACCTGTATCTGTGAAATGTATCCTCTATGCCTGGTGTAATCCGAAATTTTATGTCTGGCTTTTGGTGGGAGGAAATGTAGTATTCCCTGTACATGCGCTTGTATGGGCCAATTTCAGTATGGTTGGACGCCTGAATAGCTGTTCTCCTTTGCGTCTAAATTTTTACTGGAACTCAGACCCGTGACCTTATGTCATTCTCTGTGTTTTATGTTTGCGTTGTGTTCCAGGGCTTGGGGCTTTCCCAGTGTGGTTTTTGCTTGTGTTCCGCGTACCAAAAATACCATTGGATAGTTAGTTTTTGGTACGCGTGTGGTGTGTGGTCATGGGTTCGAATCCGGTTGTCTGTAAAGACTTGGTGTGATCATTTCCGTGCCGCATATAATATGGCACGTTCCCGTGAATGTGCAATGCGCATATGAAAGCATGCATACCTGTGTCGAGTTTGTACGTTTTTGATTTCCCCTCGTAGTGTAATTTTGGAAGATATAGGGTCTCTAAATCGGGCGTGAATGATGTGTTGATTTCTGTCCAGTAGGCTTTGGCTCTGCTTGTCTGTGTCGAGCGGTCTTGCTCATTGAGGAGTATGTTACTGCTGATACGACGGTGTTGAATTACGACGTTGTGTGCTTTCATTTGTTTCATGCTCTGCCCACGTCCTAGTTTTCTGCACGTGTGTGTGTGTGTACCTGATTGCTGTCTATAGTGATTGCTAGCAGTGCCTCTCTCATTGTAGAAAAAAAAACTTGTGGTTTAATATGACCGCTGATCTGTAGCTCATGCGCCACGGGATTTCCGTTTTACTTGGAATCCAAACCACAGGCCATGGCATTTCACTTCGGAAATCCCATATGCGTTGGCCGTACTATAGAAGAACCTTCCATTGACTACATGTGTGTCCCCAGATTTTGTGTTAACTGTATCGTTGTTCAAGTATGTTCTTTATCCCTGGAGAAAATGTCGTTGTACGCGAGTGTGTCTGGTCCGCTAGTCGCGTGTTTGGTGACCAGATGCCAGAGGCGATTGTATTGTTTTTCGTTTATGACCCGCTGTTAGTGGGACTGTCCCAATTTGTCTTAGCTTTCCCATTATTCTATTCTAGAACTGGATATCTACTCAACCTTATATTCCTGGTACTCAGAAGGTTGCGGGTTTGGAGACCGTCTTTTACCCAGAGTAATTGTTTCCGGCACCATGAAGGTTGTGTCTCCGGGACAGTTCTGGTGAGTGTTAGGATCGTATCCCGGTTCGGTCAGTGAGGTCTGAAGGCTATTTCTTGGCTTTCTTCCCACGTCTGCCAACGGGACCGTTTCCTTTTCTTTTAGCAGTGTGCCCGCCTTTACGTGTAGGTGTGTGAGCTTTACGTGTGTGATATGCCTTCATCCGGCGGGCGTGAATAGTGTCCTTTATGAGTTTCCTCCCATGGCGCACGTTCACTATATAATTTAGGTCAGATACCTTCCTGCAGACTTTGAAGGGACCTGCCCATCGTGGCAGGAGGAATTCGGACACGTTCTTCTTACGGGCATGATTGGAGACCATGACCAATTGCCCGGGTGTGTATTCCACGGTCTTTCTATTCCGATCGTACCGCTCTTTTTGTTTTTTCTGGGCCTCGGCTATGTTTTTTCTAGCGTCCATGCAGGCTATCTGCAAATGCTCTAGCCGAGCCGCATTGTCTGTGTGGGCGTCCTGTGGGATACATATATTGTCTATGGGACTTCTGGGTGTGTATCCGTGCAGTAGGAAGTGTGGAGAGTGTTTCGTAGCCGTAGATACAGAGGTATTATAACTAAAAGTAATGCTTTGCAGGTATTCATCCCAGTCTGTTCCTGCGTCCTCTGTAAATTTAGCCAGCGCTATTCCAAGTATTTTGTTCATACTCTCCGTGAGTCCGTTGGTTTGCGGGGAAAAACTCGTGGTAGTGTATGCCTTAATCCTGAGTATCTCCAGAAACTGTTGGAGCACTCTCGAGGTGAAAATAGTACCTCTGTCGGATAATAAGGTTTGGAATAGGCCATATCGTGTAATTATGTCAAATAGAAATTCGGCTATGCTGTTCGTGTCTGCTTTGGGAACAGCCTTTGTAATCATGTATCGTGTGAGATACTCGGTGGCCACCAGGATATATTTATTGCCTTTCTGACTTGTTGTAATGGGGCCTTTCACATCTATTCCGACTCTGTGAAATAACTCTCCCACGGGAATTGGGTTGAGTAGTCCATGAGGCTTGCCAGGTCTTGTTTTGAATCGTTGGCAGGTGTGACATGTCTTGACAAAGGTATCTATGTCGGCCTTCATGTTCACCCAATAGTACTTGTCACGGATTCTAAGGTATGTTTTATGCGTACCTAAATGTGCCCCTGCCAGTGGGCTATTGTGGTGTCCGCTCATGATATTTTCTCTCAATGATTCCGGAACCGCTATAGGTGCGCTATCGTGCATGGCTGTGGGCTTAAATTTCAGTACCCCGTCTTTGTCTAGGAAAAATCGCCTAGACAGCCGTGCTGTCTTGGAGTCCACTTTATCCAAGTCTTCTAGTGCCAATAGAATCTGTTTCAAGTGCGGATCACTTTCTTGCTCCTGTTTGATGTCAACCACCGTCAGGGCAAAGGTGGGCATATCGTCCCAGTCGTGGTCCTTACTGTCATCTGGGGGATCGGCTATTGGCAGCCTAGACAACCCATCTGCGTCTAGGTGTGTAGCGCCCTTCTTGTGTTTGACCACGAAGTCATATTCATACAGGCGGAATATAAACCTGTTGAGTCGCGAATTTGGGTTTTTAAATTTGTCCCAAAAAAGCAAGCTCGCGTGGTCAGTCACTACCGTGAACTTGATACCATAGAGGTATACTCTAAAATAGTTCACTCCCCACGAAAATGCCAGCATTTCCCGCTCTGTGGCAGAGTATCTAGTCTCAACGGCCGTTAGCTTCCTGCTAGCGTAGGCGACGGGCCGTTTGCGCCCTTCGGCGTCTTCCTGCAATAGGGCTGCTCCCAACCCATACAGGCTGGCATCCACGTGTAAAAATGTGGGCCTATCACTATGGAAGTGTTGTAGTAATGGAGGTGAGGTCAATAGTTGCTTCAGTGTGTTGAAGGCATCTATGTGTTCCTGCGTGATGCTGAAGGGCGTTTTTTCCCGTGTGAGTTCAGTTAGGGGATGGGCGATGTGTGCAAACCTATAGATATGCTTGCGATAGTACGAAGCCAAGCCAATAAAACTGCGCAATTGTTTCAAGTTTGTGGGCATTGGGATGCCCGTTATTGCGTCAGTCTTGGCTGGATCGGGAATAATGCCCTCCCGGTTGACAATATGGCCCAATATGTTAATTTGCTGTCTGGAAAATTGACATTTCGCAGGTTTAAGCCTTAGTTTAGCTTCTCTGATCCTTGCGAAAGCCTCCTCCAAATGTACGATGTGTTCGTCAAAAGTGTTGGAGAAGACCGTTATGTCATCCACGTACACCAATACGGAACGCCATTTAAGCCCTGAAAATGTCTTATCCACTAGCTTTTGGAAGGTTTGGCTGGCGTTACGGAGACCCATCGGTAAAAGGGTGTAGGTAAATAGTCCGTTCTCTGTAACGAACGCCAGCTTGTGCCTATCTGGTTCATAGACGGGGATTGAATAGAATCCGCTATAGCAATCCATCGAACTGAACCAGCTAGCTCCACCAAGGGCGTCCAAATAGGTGTCTGCCCTTGGTAGTGGATAACTATCATTTTCGATCAACTTATTGAGCCTCCTGTAGTCAGTACAAAATCGGTGCGATCCGTCCCTTTTTTTGGTCAGCAGAACTGGAGAGGAATAGTTAGAAATAACTGGAACAATGACCCCTGCCTCGAGCATCTCTGAGATCTGGGCCTCGTTGGCATGTCTCTCCTTCTGGCTCACTCTGAAGGGAGGCTGGTGTACTGGTCGGTCACTAGTGAGTGTGACGTGGTGTTCAATGAGGTCTGTCACAGCGAGATCCTTCATTGAGTGGGCAAAAATATCTCTGTTGGTCTCCAGGAGCTCCGTGAGCCTTTTATTTTGCTCCGGAGTCAAGTCCTGCCTGTGGTTCTGGTTGGCCGCCTTATCAGTGTGTGTGTTTGTGTATTGGCTGATAGAGTGCAGTGTAGGGGCCTGATGCTCGTGGTTTTCTCGCTCCGCTCGAATCCCATCTCTGTTCCTGGTGTATACCATGGGATGTGTGGTGAGCCTCTGGTCGTGCTTTAAAAGCATCTGACCACTAGCGAAATTTATGCTAGCCTCATATCTAGCGAGAAAATCCATGCCAATTATGGCTGACGCAGAAAGGTGTTCGATAACGAACATGGGGTGCGTTGTGGCAAAATGGTCTATCCTAATATGTATGTCCGCTACCCCCATGTTTTCCAGCGCCTGAGCATTGGCCGCTACCAACCGAATGTTTCCCGCGACACCTTGTATTTGCGCCTCGGCAATGTGTCGTCTATTAACACAACTTACTGCTGCCCCGGTATCAATTAGGGCCTGCACTCTGTGGCCATTTATGGTGGCGTGTATCGTGAGGGCCGATACCTGAAATCCACTGCCCTGCACCGATGTGTTGTGTAAGATGTATGTTGTTGTTGTTGCTGTTGCCGGCGTGACATTTGTGCTGGGAAGGCACGGAGCTGTCCGCTTATCGTACCTGGCACGCTTCGCCTCTAGGCTTACTTCCTGTCCTGAATACTTTGCCCCGGTCAGCAAAGTGCGTTTGCCAAGTACATTGCCATCTCCTTTAACCGGTCTTGCTGTGAGACTAGGAGTCTGCTGGCGAACGTTTAATGTATTAATCGTTCCCAGCCTTTGTGTAGTTGTGCTGTTGTTGGTTTCTTCCTCTCGGGAAGGTGTGTCTGCAAATGTGACCCTGAGCTTGCCCTTGTTACCCCGACTTTTGTTCCAGGTGGTCGCGAGTTCGACTCCTGTTGCTGGCTTCCCCATGCCGAGCGAGCTCGCGTCATGCGCCTGTGTGTGGTCAATTCCCCCCCTGTGGTGTGGTGAAGGGGGTGGGGTTTTCTGTTTGGAGGGTGTGGGCGTGTTCTCGGGCTGTTTGCTTCTGATTGTGAGGGGTGTGTAATGTCCCGCCTTAGGGTTTCCTGTGAAAAGTACGTGTAGGTCCCTATTGAATCCCGCAGTTGAGAATAGCGGAGGCGAGTGCACATCCGTGTATACATGGATGTTGGCTTTGAGCACCTTGCCGAGAGCGGTTACTTCTACGGCACTGCCATAGGTGCCGTCCTTGCCCATGTATTTTCGGTAATCCGCCCCGGTCTGGAATGGGTTTTCCCGCTCGTCCGACACAAAGTCCCGGTACTCTTTCCAGTTGGCCAAGATATGTTTGACCGTTTTCTGTCTGTAGTCCCCATGATAATCCTCGGTATTCCGGATTAGAAAGCTCATGGCCCTAAACAGACAGTTGCCGTCTCCTTGCACGGGGTGTGTTTAGAAACGGTCCGGGGGCGGATCGTCAGCCTTAGTTTTAGCTGGCTGCTCCTTCCCCTTACTCTTACGAGTTTTCTTGGGGGAAGGGCCTTTCTTGTGTTGTGTTGGGGGAGGAATCTCAGCTGCTTCATCAGCTAGCCGAACCTCCCCGTCTAGGCGTTTTTTGAAAATGTGGGTGTACGCCTGCCTGTAATGTATGTGCGCCCCCCCCCTCGTGGTGGCTGCGCCAGCTCCCCGCTTGCGGTGTGTGTCTAGGCGTAGGGAGTATTGCCTCCCTGTCTGTCCTGTGGGGTGTTTCATCCCTGAACTCCCTCGGGTATTCGTCGGGGAGGGGGTAGTGTTCTGGGCCCTTCGTGTGTTTGTCTATGTTGTCCCTTTCTCTAGTGGGTTTTCTTCCTTGTCGGTTATTGCCCTGTTGTCCATTATTCTGTCTCCGCCAGGGTGGGGTGTATGTCTGCTGCTGCTGGGGCGGGTGTTCCCGTCGGTTCCCCTTTTCCCTATATTGGTCAGCTGCATACCCCTGTCTGGTCGAGGGTGGGTTTTCTCGCTGTTCCCAATTTCCCTTGTACTGCGGGGCCGCATAGCCTTGGCTTCGTGGGGGCGGGTTCTCCCGATATTCCCCATTTCCCCTGTACTGCGGGGCTGCATAACCTTGGCTGCGTGGGGGCGGGTTCTCCCGATATTCCCCATTTCCCCTGTACTGCGGGGCAGCATATCCTTGGCTGCGTGGGGGCGGGTTTTCCCGATATTCCCCATTTCCCCTGTATTGTGGGGCAGCGTAGGACTGTCTATGTGGTGACGGGCTGTTTCGTCGGGGGATGTCGTGGTCGTACTCCTCAGGGTAGTACTCCCGTGTGTACGGAGATGGTGACCGCCTTGAGGGGTATGTCGGCTCTGTGTCCGTGTATGCTATCGGTGAGTACCGAGGAGGGTAGTGTGGCCTATCCTGTGGGGGAGGTGTTGTTGGCCGCTGTGGAGGGTAGTAACTTTCTTCCCTCCCGTAGCGTCTCCTCTCTGTGTACCCCCTGTCCCTCTCAGTATGATAGTGTTCTCGTGTGTCTGCTTGCTCATCCCTTGGCGGTCTCCCGCCCGCTTGGATGGCAGCTATGGTCAGTTTCTCCATCCTGTCCACTAATTCGTCCATTTTGGCGTTAGTGTCGTCTTTCTGAGTTTGGAAGTGCAGATCCACGGCTTTTTCCGTAGCCTTTTCCGTGATCTTTCTCCCCTCCTCTATGGTCTTTATGTTATTCAACATATGTTGGACCGTGAGGTTGTTCATTATGCATAGCTTTTCTACTATGGCTGGTCTGAGGCCCTGCATTAACAGCTTGACTTTCTGTTTATTTGTCATTGCTGCATTGTACTTTTCGCACATTATCAATTTAACATTGATGTATGCCTGGGCGCTCTCTTTGGGTCCCTGTGACCTCTGTCTAATCTGGTCATAGAGATCGTCATCGTCTGGTATGAGCTGGAACTCCTCTTTTAAGAGTAAAGCGGTTTCCTCCCATGTGGCAGCTTCTAGTGTGTCCTCATGGAGCTCATACCACGTCATGGCCGCCTTTGTGAGGTAGGCAGGAAGGAGCCGTTTCCTAACTTCCTCGCTCCAATCATTGATCCGGGCCGTTCTATTGAAGGCCTTGAGGTATTCCTCGGGATCCTGGCCTTCCCCCGTGAACTTTGTGGGGTGGATCATGGGGTATTCAGTGTGTCTATTCATCTCTCTTTCAGCTGTGTCTCGTTGGCTGTGTAGTGCTTCGGGTCTGTTTGTGCCGTTCACCCCGCTGCCGTGTGCTGAGGTATTTGGGCTGTTTAGAGGGGAATTAGCCTCGCTTCCCGTGTACGACACCTGTGTTACGTTACCAGGTGGCTCGTCACCTGATATGTCTGTGCTGATGGATGGTGTATTGTCGTACTGTGTAGATTCGACTATGTGTACGGTTCTGTCTAAATCCTGTTTTACTGTCTCCAAAATAGTGTGGATGTCAAGAACCGCTTCTGTCGTGTGATTATTGGCTTTAATAGTGTCTGTCTCTAATAGCTCTGAAATGCGCTCAAGCAGGTTACTGGCTTTCTGCTCTGTGATCTGCAGTTGCTGCAACAATAGGGGATGGATTGTTGGCAGGCAATCTACCTCACTAGCGCTGGATACCGGTGACTCTTGTGTGTGTTCACTGGCCTGGGACCGTGTAAAATGTATAACTTGTGCTGCGGCGGCAGGGTGTTGAGCACGGATCTGTGCTGTTTTGAATTCAAGGTCCCTGAGTAGTTGTACTGCAGTCTGGTCAGTTATTAAGTCACCGTTCTTAATCTTTAGCTTCGGCAGGAGTGGAGTCGTACTAGCCGACAAATGGTGTGCAAAGTCTCTTAATGTAGTTCTAAATGTGGACATTTAATTGAAAAAAATGTGTGACGTAATATGAGGTTAAAAAAAATTTCACTGTCTGCTTGGCTTTTTGCGGTACGGAAGGGGTCGTTTTACCTACGAGGGCTCGTTGGTTGAGTCCTGTTCTCTATGCGTAGGACCCCGCCTCCACCAGTGTTTTAGATCCCTTATTTGGGGGTGGATCTAAAAGGGAGAGTTGTTGTACTAATTTATAAAGTGGTGCCTAAAAGGGTAGCTTCCCTTGTCAGGGTAAGCTGACCAGTGTAGAGTGTTGTGGTGTGCTAGGAATTAGGGGGCGTTCCTATAAATAATGTAGTAGTGTTTGAAGGGATAGGACCCAATGCAAAGGGTCGCTGTGCTAGTCGCTCAGCTGACTGCTTATTATGTAACTGACTCTGTTCGTATCAGCCGAGTGGCACGCGCTGCTTGTTGGCAGCCGAGCCGGCTCGAGAAACACAAAGGTACCTGAGTTAGCGCTAATGGACTACCGTCTGTCACGTCTTTACGTGACGGGAGTAAGGAAGGGCGTTGGGATGTAAAAAGGCGTATAAACAGTAAAGCGTGTGTAGAGTGTGGACCAAGTGTTTTATTGGTCTGTGATTCTGATTGTGAGTCCCTTGTAGGGAATGAAATTATGTTCACAATGTATTACAAGTGTTGGGTTACAGGTTACAAAGTAGGAACTCTGAACACGATTGACTGACTCACCTCGGTTGACACCAGCGTAGCCTCGGGCCGTCTCGATGAAGCACTGACAATAGAGAGATCCTTTGACCTCATTAGGATGCCTTCTTATACCCTCTGGCGCTATGTTGTCAGCAATGTGTTGGCCCAGTTACTAGTATGTAGGTATGTGTAACTATTGTGCAAGGACTGGGCTGCTTTTAGAGTGGCAAGCCGTCCCTGCTAAGTTTTATGGATGTTGGGCCGGCTTTCCAAGGGTTGCCATTTAGGGGATTTAGCCAGATGCCGGGGGGATGGACTCCAAGGGGTGCATACCCCTGGGAGGCTGTACACACCCTTACACCGAGGGATGATATATTTTTGTTATGACCCACCCTTACGCCGAGGGATGATATATTTTTGTTATGACCCACTCTTAGGCCGAGGGATGATATATTTTTGCTATGACCCACCCTTACGCCGAGGGATGATATATTTTTGTTATGACCCACCCTTACGCCGAGGGATGATATATTTTTGTTATGACCCACCCTTAGGCCGAGGGATGATATATTTTTGTTATGACCCACCCTTACGCCGAGGGATGATATATTTTTGCTATGACCCACCCTTACGCAGAGGGATGATATATTTTTGTTATGACCCACCCTTACGCCGAGGGATGATATATTTTTGTTATGACCCACCCTTACGCCGAGGGATGATATATTTTTTGCTATGACCCCCCCTTACGCCGAGGGATGATATATTTTTGTTATGACCCACCCTTACGCCGAGGGATGATATATTTTTGTTATGACCCACCCTTACGCCGAGGGATGATATATTTTTGTTATGACCCACCCTTACGCCGAGGGATGATATATTTTTGTTATGACCCACCCTTAGGCCGAGGGATGATATATTTTTGTTATGACCCACCCTTACGCCGAGGGATGATATATTTTTGTTATGACCCACCCTTACACCGAGGGATGATATATTTTTGTTATGACCCACCCTTACGCCGAAGGATGATATATTTTTTTGATATGACCCACCCTTACGCCGAGGGATGATATATTTTTGTTATGACCCACCCTTAGGCCGAGGGATGATATATTTTTTGTTATGACCCACCCTTACGCCGAGGGATGATATATTTTTGTTATGACCCACCCTTACGCCGAGGGATGATATATTTTTGTTATGACCCACCCTTAGGCCGAGGGATGATATATTTTTGTTATGACCCACCCTTAGGCCGAGGGATGATATATTTTTGTTATGACCCACCCTTACGCCGAGGGATGATATATTTTTGTTATGACTCACCCTTACGCCGAGGGATGATATATTTTTGTTATGACCCACCCTTAGGCCGAGGGATGATATATTTTTGTTATGACCCACCCTTAGGCCGAGGGATGATATATTTTTGTTATGACCCACCCTTACGCCGAGGGATGATATATTTTTGTTATGACCCACCCTTACGCCGAGGGATGATATATTTTTGTTATGACCCACCCTTAGGCCGAGGGATGATATATTTTTGTTATGACCCACCCTTACGCCGAGGGATGATATATTTTTGTTATGACTCACCCTTAGGCCGAAGGATGATATATTTTTTGATATGACCCACCCTTACGCCGAGGGATGATATATTTTTGTTATGACCCACCCTTAGGCCGAGGGATGATATATTTTTTGATATGACCCACCCTTACGCCGAGGGATGATATATTTTTGTTATGACCCACCCTTTCACCGAGGGATGATATATTTTTGTTATGACCCACCCTTAGGCCGAGGGATGATATATTTTTGTTATGACCCACTCTTACGCCGAGGGATGATATATTTTTTGATATGACCCACCCTTACGCCGAGGGATGATATATTTTTGTTATGACCCACCCTTACACCGAGGGATGATATATTTTTTGTTATGACCCACCCTTAGGCCGAGGGATGATATATTTTTTGATATGACCCACCCTTACGCCGAGGGATGATATATTTTTGTTATGACCCACCCTTTCACCGAGGGATGATATATTTTTGTTATGACCCACCCTTAGGCCGAGGGATGATATATTTTTGTTATGACCCACTCTTACGCCGAGGGATGATATATTTTTTGATATGACCCACCCTCACGCCGAGGGATGATATATTTTTGTTATGACTCACCCTTAGGCCGAAGGATGATATATTTTTTGATATGACCCACCCTTACGCCGAGGGATGATATATTTTTGTTATGACCCACCCTTACGCCGAGGGATGATATATTTTTTGTTATGACCCACCCTTACGCCGAGGGATGATATATTTTTGTTATGACCCACCCTTACACCGAGGGATGATATATTTTTGTTATGACCCACCCTTACGCTGAAGGATGATATATTTTTTGATATGACCCACCCTTACGCCGAGGGATGATATATTTTTTGATATGACCCACCCTTACGCCGAGGGATGATATATTTTTGTTATGACCCACCCTTACGCCGAGGGATGATATATTTTTTGTTATGACCCACCCTTACGCCGAGGGATGATATATTTTTGTTATGACCCACCCTTACACCGAGGGATGATATATTTTTGTTATGACCCACCCTTACGCTGAAGGATGATATATTTTTTGATATGACCCACCCTTACGCCGAGGGATGATATATTTTTGTTATGACCCACCCTTAGACCGAGGGATGATATATTTTTCTTATGACCCACCCTTACGCCGAGGGATGATATATCTTGTGTTATGACCCACCCTTAGACCGAGGGATGATATATTTTTCTTATGACCCACCCTTACGCCGAGGGATGATATATCTTGTGTTATGACCCACCCTTACGCTGAAGGATGATATATTTTTTGATATGACCCACCCTTACGCCGAGGGATGATATATTTTTTGTTATGACCCACCCTTACGCCGAGGGATGATATATTTTTGTTATGACCCACCCTTAGACCGAGGGATGATATATTTTTCTTATGACCCACCCTTACGCCGAGGGATGATATATCTTGTGTTATGACCCACCCTTACGCTGAAGGATGATATATTTTTTGATATGACCCACCCTTACGCCGAGGGATGATATATTTTTGTTATGACCCACCCTTAGGCCGAGGGATGATATATTTTTGTTATGACCCACCCTTACGCCGAGGGATGATATATTTTTTGTTATGACCCACCCTTACGCCGAGGGATGATATATTTTTGATATGACCCACCCTTACGCCGAGGGATGATATATTTTTGTTATGACCCACCCTTACGCCGAGGGATGATATATTTTTGTTATGACCCACCCTTACGCCGAGGGATGATATATTTTTTGATATGACCCACCCTTACGCCGAGGGATGATATATTTTTGTTATGACCCACCCTTACGCCGAGGGATGATATATTTTTGTTATGACCCACCCTTACGCCGAGGGATGATATATTTTTTGATATGACCCACCCTTACGCCGAGGGATGATATATTTTTGCTATGACCCACCCTTACGCCGAGGGATGATATATTTTTGTTATGACCCACCCTTACGCCGAGGGATGATATATTTTTGTTATGACCCACCCTTACGCCGAGGGATGATATATTTTTGTTATGACCCACCCTTACGCCGAGGGATGATATATTTTTGCTATGACCCACCCTTACGCCGAGGGATGATATATTTTTGTTATGACCCACCCTTAGGCCGAGGGATGATATATTTTTGATATGACCCACCCTTACGCCGAAGGATGATATATTTTTTGATATGACCCACCCTTACGCCGAAGGATGATATATTTTTGTTGTGACCCACCCTTACGCCGAGGGATGATATATTTTTGTTATGACCCACCCTTACGCTGAAGGATGATATATTTTTTGATATGACCCACCCTTACGCCGAAGGATGATATATTTTTGTTGTGACCCACCCTTACGCCGAGGGATGATATATTTTTGTTGTGACCCACCCTTACGCCGAGGGATGATATATTTTTGTTATGACCCACCCTTACGCTGAAGGATGATATATTTTTGTTATGACCCACCCTTACGCCGAAGGATGATATATTTTTGTTGTGACCCACCCTTACGCCGAGGGATGATATATTTTTGTTATGACCCACCCTTACGCCGAGGGATGATATATTTTTGCTATGACCCACCCTTACGCCGAGGGATGATATATTTTTGTTATGACCCACCCTTAGGCCGAGGGATGATATATTTTTGATATGACCCACCCTTACGCCGAAGGATGATATATTTTTTGTTATGACCCACCCTTACGCCGAGGGATGATATATTTTTGTTATGACCCACCCTTACGCCGAGGGATGATATATTTTTTGATATGACCCACCCTTACGCCGAGGGATGATATATTTTTGTTATGACCCACCCTTAGGCCGAGGGATGATATATTTTTGTTGTGACCCACCCTTAGGCCGAGGGATGATATATTTTTGTTATGACCCACCCTTACGCCGAGGGATGATATATTTTTGTTATGACCCACCCTTAGGCCGAGGGATGATATATTTTTGTTGTGACCCACCCTTAGGCCGAGGGATGATATATTTTTGTTGTGACCCACCCTTAGGCCGAGGGATGATATATTTTTTGATATGACCCACCCTTACGCCGAGGGATGATATATTTTTGTTATGACCCACCCTTACGCCGAGGGATGATATATCTTGTGTTATGACCCACCCTTAGGCCGAGGGATGATATATTTTTGTTATGACCCACCCTTAGGCCGAGGGATGATATATCTTGTGTCATGACCCACCTTTACGCCGAGGGATGATATATTTTCAGAATTATAAGAAGATGAGGTTCCTCGTAAGCTAAACATGTGGATCAATTGCAGGGGTACAACAATTAGCAAATTTAGTGAAATCGAAATATTTTTGTTTGCCTCGGTGCAGAGAAGGATTTTTTAACATTTTCCTAGTTACCTTCTTTGTTGCCCATATCTTCATCTAGGATAGTAATAATAATACTTTTTTTGTCGTATGGCCTCCTGAGAGGTCGAGTGCAGGTCTTTCTAGTCGACGCCCAATGGCGACCTGCGCGTCGGGATGAGAGATGGATTGGATGAACATGAATGAAATTGGGCAAGGATGTGGAAGGAAGCGGCCGTGGTCTGTCAGAAGGTACCGTCCCAGCATTTGCCTGGTGTTAAGAATGGGGAAACCACGGAATACTATTTCAAGGACGGCTGACGGTGGGGCTCGAACCCACGCTTCTACCGAGTCAGCAGAGAGCTTGGCTCCATGACCTAACAATGCGCTTTAGTGAGCGTAGCCAATGTTGTCGGTATTGATAGTTATAATAACAATAATAATAATAATAATAATAATAATAATAATGGTTTAACGTCCTTCTCAACTGTTGTGACTAGAAGCGCCGGGGTGACAGAATTTTGCCTACTGAGATTTGAAATATGTCAATAACCGAAGAATTCGTAGTTTAGAACATAGGATGGTTGTTCGATTCCCATCTCAGGTATCCTATATGCTAGGTAGTTGTCCGTGGTTTCCCACTTCTACCCTAGGAAAGACCACCTCGATCCCAATCAATCCTAGCCTTAAATACAAATAAACACATTACCAGACACCACGTTAAAATAGCCTATGTTACTGTGGTGTCTGTAGTAATATAACGAATTTCTATACCCACCCAAGTACTCGGGTAGAGATAATGAGTAGGGAACTTCAGGTGTTAAGTCTATTGCACGAATGCTGCGTAACGGATCTGAATTTGTTTATAAAAGAACTTGAACAGAAATGTAGGGAGTATGGTATGAAGATCGGCATATCAAGGACGAAGGTAATGTCGGTGGGGAAGAAACGCATGAAGATAGAATGCCAGGTAGGAGGAACATTTAGAGTACCGGTACTTGGGCTGTGTAATCTCTCAGTAGGATGGGGAAGGTCCAATACAGTGAGTTCACAGTTGCGATCTACAATATTCTACAAGTAGCGAGGAAACTCTTCCTACATTGCTCAGTATTTAGACCGACCTTGCTGTATGGAAGTGGGAGCTGATATGACGGTAGCTGTGAGCAATGGCAGTAATGAGGAGATAAAGGCTAAGCTAGATGAAGCTGTTCGTATGAGTCGACTCAGATGGTGGGGTCATGTGATGAGAATGGGTGAGGGGAGGTTAATGAGTTCGGTTGTGGAGGGTAGGAGAATGGTTAGATTCAGTGTTTAACGAGAAGGGGCCGCAGTACTAACTGCTGATCGAGGATCATGGAGGTGGCTTGTTCGCTAACTGGACTGGACACTGAAAGGCAAAACTGTCTCAAATGAAATTGTATGTACTTTACCGACAGCCGTGGCTACGCTCGCTAAAGCGCGGTGTTACGCCATAAGACCAAGCTCTTTGCTGACAAGATAGACGCGTGGGTTCGAGCCCCACCGTCGGCCGTCCTTGAAATGGTTTTCCGAGGATTCCCCATTTTCAACACCAGGCAAATGCTGGGACGGTACCTTATGACAGGCCAAGGCCGCTTCCTTCCACGTCCTTGCCCAGTTTCATTCATTTAATCTCTCATTAATTCCTCTCATGAAGCTGGCGTCAAGAAGGGCATCTGGCCGTAAAAACCGTCTGCTAAATAGAATTGTATTGATTCTCATCCCCGACCCCGTTAGAATAAGGGGTAGACAGATATACAATGTACTGTATGTAATTTGAAAATTCAAAATGCTCATGAAACGTATTTTCGATACAGATACAAAATACAAGATCCAAGTAGGCTATATCGAATATAAGTATTTTAAATACTGCCCAACTCTGGTTGGTTCCTCAGTTTAGTGGCAGATGACCTCGTAGTTCCGCCCCTAAAAATAACAATAACTAACTAACTTCCTCAGTTTAGGGGCTGTAATTCAGGTAGAAGGACTGCAGACTATCAATTTCAAGTAGTTCATACTTTTGCTACCAAATGCTACCGTCAACGACACCTAGCTGCGGACTTGGCCACTAGATGCCACGCAACTGGTACCTGGCGATGAACGTTGGAACTTAATAGAGCGTTAATCAAATCTAACCTACAAATTTAGCTTCACACTATTTTAGTTAGTGGAAGGTTGGTTGGTTGGTTGGTTGGTTCCTCAGTTTAGGGGCTGCGACAACGCGGTCATGTAGCCCCGTGTACTTTGTGTGTAGAATCTGTCTGATAACCGGTGTTAATTGTGATGACTCTATTAGTGTGTGTTTCTGTTTTTAATTCAAGTAAGGACTGCAAACATTGAATTTTTTTCAAGTAGTTCCTACCTTTGCCACCAAACGCCACCGTCAACAACTACTAGTTCAGAACTTGGTCACCAGACGCCACCGCAGTCGGCTCTTGGCGACGAACGTAGCAACCTAAGAGCGTTTGTCAAATCTTTAAACTATAACTTAAGTTCAGACAGGTGTAATTAGTGGAAGGTTCTTTTACATGCCATAAATCTATGACATGGGACCGCCGGCTTTACTTCCCCTCCGAAGGAAGGCAAACTGAGCAGTGGAAAGTTCTTTTACATGCCATAAATCTATGACATGGGCCCGCCGGCTGTATTTCCCTTCCGAAGGAAGGCATACTGAGGGATTTTTAACGCTCTTAAATAATTCGACGACTTCGGCCGGCTTTGAACCCGCGATCTACGGTATTGAAGGTCAGCATGCTATCGACTACGCCACCGAAGCCGCCTCCAATCTTTGGGTATAGTGACGTCACACCAGCCGAGTTTACTTATTATTATTATTACTATTTATTACAAGTCGCCTCCGTAGCGTAGCGGTCAGCATGGTTAGCTGCCGCCCCGGAGGTCCTGGGTTCGTTTCCCGGCTCTGCCACGAAATTTGCAAAGTGGTATGAGGACTGGAACGGGGTCTACTCAGCCTCGGGTGGTCCAAATGAGTAGAGGGGGTTCGATTCCCACCTCAGCCATCCTCGAAGTGGTTTTCCGTGGTTTACCACTTCGTCTTCGGGCAAATGCCGGGATGGTACCTACTGTAAGGCCACGGCCGCCTCCTTCCCTCTTCCTAGCCTATCCATTACTATCTTCCATCCCTTCCCCTCCCTCATGAGGCCCCTGTTCGCTTTGCAGGTGAGGCCGCCTGGGCGAAGTGCTGATCACACCTCCCCAGTTGTATCCATCCCGACCAGATGTTCCAAGCTCCAGGACACTGCCCATAGAGGCGGTAGTGGTGAGTTCCCTCGCTGAGTCCGTGGGAACCACCAACCTAGAGGGTAAATTGACTAAATAAAAATAAAAAATAAGTATTTATTACATAACTATTGCAGCTTTATCAAGTTATGGGGGCGTGGTGGCGCAGAGGTCAAGCTGTTGGCCTCTCACCGCGGCGGATCGGGTCCGATTCCCGGTCAATGCATGTGAGATTTTCAAAGTGAAATGACATGTCCTGTGGTTCGGATTCCACGGAAAAAGAAGTCATGTGACCCATGATCGCAAGATTAACAAACTTCCTACTTCCTGTATACAGCGACGTGTCCCAAGTGAAGAAAATAAAAGCCGGTAAGTAGCCTATGGTCCTCATTATCTTTACACCTTATCGAGTACGGCAGCAGGAAACATTTTATAAACTGCAGGATGTCAATCCTCCTGAGTTTCAGCACCGGCAAGTCGGAAGTTTACACCTAGCTAAAACTTGGTTTGTACTGCTCGGGTCTAAGCTGCGTGAACCTGAGAGGAATGTGTATCGTGGACTATGAGTAGTGGTGTTGACGAGTGATGAGGTTTCTCCGTCCGTGCATAGTACAGAAGCAAATACATTGGTCGGTGACTCACTCACTCATTCCTAACACCACAGTGGTTTGAGCAACGGCCCAATGTTAGCAATATTGGAATACCATATGACGGTGGGCTGTTGACAGATCCTTCTCTTCTCGCCTGACCCTTCCCTGCTCTTTCCCCTCACCCCGCAAGTTCATAGAGCTTGGACCCGAGCTAAAAATACGTTGAAAATAAATTTTAAGAATGGTTTCCTTCCGAGGGTTATTCGTTCTCATGATGAGGTCACGCCATTATCAAGTCGTTGAAGGCTGTCATCAGATTATCTCGGTGTCGAAACTGTAGTCCATACACAATTAAAATATGCATTGCTATAGCAAAACGGTTTTATTAAAAAATATCTACATGTGTCGGGGATTTTCCTTACCAAGTCACGCATCATATATTATGCTATTGATTGGTTCAAAGACAGCAACTATGATTAACGACAATCTCACAATTGGGTTAGCCTAGGTGATTATAAATTCAGAGTTCCATTACAATATATAATTTCCTTGTCTCAATAATAATATTAATAATAATAATAATAATAATAATAATAATAATAATAATAATAATAATAATAATAATAATCGTAACCAGTTAGGGAACAGTCAGCGAAAGATAGCCTAGTGGTTTGGTGTGAAAATCCGTTACACATGATAAGTTTATTGTTTATTTTAATCCTGTAGTGAATTTTGATTTTTACGCCAACTAACCTTCCCATCAAAAAGTTTGATTCGAACCCTGAAGTAGGCATAATATCATGTTTGTTTCATTCATAGTACTCGTAGGTCTACCATGAATATACGAACAGTTATAGCCTAATCTCTGATGATGATATGGAGCACCTTTAGTAAGACTTTTTGGTTAGAAATTTCGAAGGTAGCCTATGGTTTAATTTTGAACTTATTGCTCATTTACTTATAATTTTATTAATGCGGCCAATGACCATTTATTGTGTTTTGGAACGGGTCAGGAAAGTGGTTTGGGAAGGAAATCGACCTATTGAATGGAACCGTCCCGGCATTTGCCTGGTGGTGAAAATGGGAAACCACGTAGATCATTTTTATGACGGCCGAGGAGGGATTAGCGCTCTCGGCCTCCGCGGGTGGTGCTCATTTAGTTATATGGGTCAGTAAGCGTGGTGTTAGTTAAAAGTTGGATTGTGAAGCTGGATCAACCATTACACTGTTCAGTTGGACACATGCCACTGACATGGGTTCACGACCGGGGCTTCCCCGAGTTGAATGGCAGCTCTACAGCAGCAGCTTCGAAGGCACTTAAATTTATAAAATGTGGAGATGTTGATTAGAATGTATTTATTATAATTGAAACGGAAGCGAGAGATACAGGCCGGACGTTTGTTTTAGACGGTTGCCCTTGACCTTGAAGCCTGCGGGTCAGCCTGTACGGCACCATTGAACTGTAGGTACTCCTCCCATGGTAACCCTCGCTGAAAACTGCTTCCTGGTCATCGCCTCCTTGACGTGCATGACCAAGCGTAACTAGTCGCACCTACCATTGGACTCTAGGTTGCAAGTCAGCTGATATGTCGTGATTCTTTTCATAATTTGATCGTACGTACCTCTGTGCAACGTTATATGTAGACTATGGTATTTTCCAATAATAAGGTAGGTTTACGGTCTACTTTATTTTCGAATTGAGATTTGTAATGAAGTAGCCTATTCTGCGTTTATGGATACGTCTTACATCAAATTTTGACATAATAGGCGTAAATAGCATATGACAAATACACGTAGTCCCTATTATAGGTTATAAGTTATTTGTCACAGAATTATAACCTAGGCCTAGCTTATATTACAGATTTCCATGGAAACGTCCAGATGTATTAAAGAAATGGGTTATAACTGTTAACACTTTTATAAATCATGCTACTTGTTTCATTCTAATAGAAACAAACCACTGCTTAGAGATGATGCAGTAGCCTACCTGCAATTTCCCACAGCATCTGCTTCAGCCACCCAAGAAATGACCGAGAGTTATTGAACGACAAGTACAAGTTGAAGGATGTAGACCTAGGCCTAATATTTACTGTTATTTTTTTCATCAGCATAGGCATAAAATTTCTCATTTTCCAGTCTATTTTTATGATGTCAGTCGTGGAGACGATAAAAAGAATTGGGCTTAGGCTAAGCGATCTTCCCTGCAAGACCCTGTTCGTTTGCTGTATGACTTATGTGAGGTCTACGTTTCGACCTGCTTTGAAGAAAAGGAAGCTTGTAGTTTTACGTGACCGTTAATCTTGTCATCATGAGCCAAGGGAACTCCGTTTTACGTGGAATCCGAACCACAGGACATGGCATTTCCCTTCGAAAATCACACATGCAATGACCAGGAATCGATCCCGGTCCACCTTGGTGAGAGGCGAATAGCTTGACCGCTGCGCCACCACGCCCCATAGCTTTGAAGAATATTGAACATGTGGTTGTTTTGTATAAATAAAGTATGTATTTTTGTTCAATAAGCATCTATTTAATTGTTTAGTAGTAGGCTTATGCATATTCACACACATATGGATGCTGCCTTTGAGTCAATAAAAATGCTGAATACCAATTACCATATTTTTTTAAAATCTTTATTCTGAGTCATTCTCTGTCTAACCTTAATTTTATTTTAATGTACGTACGGCTTGTATTTTTTGCCCGTAGGCCTATAGTTATTGTGTATGCTGCCTTTGATCTAAGGATAAAAATTATGAGCAATCAGGCTTCAATAGGCCTATAATATTTTATGTTGGCGTATATTCCTAGCCATTTTAAGTACCATGATATTATGAAATATGTATTTCGGCGTAAGTTCCGTTTAGTTTACCGTTCGCCTAAATGTTCAAAAGTACCTCTTTTACTTGTATCTTGCCGTGCATACGTACATCATCCTTGCGTTCGTATACGAAAAACTCTCCTCCTTGAGTGCACTACCAGGCGTAACTAGCCGCACTTTCCTCCCATACAGTCGGCATTCCAGTATTAGCTAAGAGTTCAATGGCCTGTACACACTCGCTCTCTCACCCTATCGCTTCACACTTGTCACCACCGATCTGATGTTATGGAATTCCAGACTTGAGCAGACAGCACAGTCCACGTCGAAGTATTGTGTGACGCGGAAGTACACGTTACGTATTTACGAACAGAACGTCATTATATTTGCCAATGACTGTACTTCAGTAGGATTGTGAGACAGCTTTGTCAATCATCGGACCGCTTGGGGCAGCTGATAACAACACAGGTACTGTAGTAACTCTCCTCCAGGCTTCCATTAAGATTTTTCACTCGTCTAAAACAAACGTTCGGCCTGTGGTAGCCTATGAAGGTAAAGATTGATAAGAGACCTTGCTAACCTTGTAATGTTCATTGAATGGTTTTATGGCATGCAGTAGCCTACAGTGTCTGTGGTGTAATTGTTAGCATAGTGGAGGATGTTTTGTGTCTTGGTACAGACCTCTATAGAACCGAGACTCGCATATGCCACCTGGCGGCAGGAGCACTGCGTGTAGCAGCAGCGTAGCGCCCAACACATTTACACGTTTCAGCGTATTTAATAATCATAATTACTTACATGAACTTCAAAGTAGTTGTTGTCCTTCACACATTGCACCAATGTAGGGAGTCTTGGTACACTGCTCACTGATATTCCGTCCTCGACAGCCTCCAGAGTGCGCGGATTGTTTCTGTATTCCTTTTGTTTGAGGTTTTCTCACGAGTAAAAATCGCACGGCGCTGAAACAAGATTTACTGCAAACGTCTTCAGAAGATAAGTTTCCACTAGGAAACTGTGATGCTTTTTTCTATACCTAAGCATGTTCACGTGATACGAGGTACTTCACCCCAATAAGGTATCTTGCCAGCTGCGTATGTAATAAATGCCACGGCTTCACAGCGCGCTGTTGTAATCGGCACAAGCTATAAATGTGACCTGTCCGCGGCACGGCATTGGGAGAGTAGGCAAAGTATATTTTATTTCATTATCTGTTCAGAATTAATATCGGAAGTGTAAAGTGAATCTGAAATTAAAAATTACGGGTGTTATATTTGTTAGGCTCTGTATCCTGTAGTGTGGCGGGAATCAGCCCTATCATTTGAACTACCGGTAGTGTCGGATTTGAATCCTTGCGTTGTTGGCTGGCTTAGCAGGCTAATCACATACCCCAGCCAGGTTCGTACGATTGTCCCTACATTTTGAACCAGACCCATCGGAGGAAATAATTAATATCTCGGTGGATATTAATGTTGGTGAGGAGGGTGAGATTCGGAATAATAATAACACCCGAGTGATGGTATTATGAGCCTGTATAGTTAAATTCTCTTGAAGTCACTAGGGCAGTGTCCCATTTTTTTCCATTCCTTCCTTCCTTTCTTTCTTTACCATAAAGAATATTTTCAACTCTTTTTCATCCCCGTGGCTACGTCCCTGAACGATGGGCAGAGGGAAATAGTTTATTTTTCAATAACTCAGCGGATCTTCCGAGGGTTAAAAAAACGCAGGGGAAAGAAACTGACACAAGTGATTCTTTTACATGCATATAACCTCTACACTATCAATAGGATTTCAACCAAATATAAACAGATATGACTGAGCGTATTCTTAAGAGCCACCAGGGCTGCCAACTATTAATAATGGCTCTCTCTATTTTTTTTAAAAATCCAAATACCAATATATCAGAAAGTATGCAAGCCGATAGCTTTAAACTATGCAGACGTATAGTACCTGACATTTTAGATTAATTTGGAGAAACTTTTATACGTCACTTCTACCAACATGATTCTAAGCCTGCTGATGGGACCAATTTTTAGCCTACTTTTCACATTTTGCAAAACTGAGGAAAAAGTAGACTTATGAGATCGGGCAAATGTCTGTCTGGCTGTGTGTGTGCCCCCCCCCCCCCCCCCTATCAACTCCTAAACGGCTGCAGCAATCGAAACAAAATTTGGTAGGAGTAAAGATCTATACCTGAATATCTCACGGCCATATTTGAAAATGATATCAGTGCTACCAACTGCTGAAAAATCGCAATTGAAATTTGAGCTCCATGTTGGATATCTTGGAAGGTATGAAAGGGAGCTATTTCAATATTGGCACACGTATAGATAATAATATTGCAGTTTAATTTCCAGGAGGCCATACATGGCAGTGTTGCCAAAATGATTATAAGCCTGCTGATAAGTCCTTATTTTAAATGCAAATAACTTCTACACTATCAATTGGATTTCAACCAAATTTCGTATGTGCTATGTGTACATAAACAGATATGTCTGAGCGTATTCTTAAGAGCCACCAGGGCTGCCAACTGTTAATAAATTCTCTCAATTTTCTTAAATCCAAATACCCATATATCAGAAAGTATGCAAGCCGACTGCTTTAAACTATGCACACGTATAGTACCTGACATTCTATATTAATTTGGAGTAACTTATATACGTCAGTGCTACCAACATGATTTTAAGCCTGATGAGAGGTCCAAATTTAAATACATGTAACTTCTATACTATCATTTGGATTTCAACCAAATTTCGTGTGTGCTATGTGTACCATAACAAATATGACTATGCCGATACTTAAAATAAATTAATAAATTCTGTCTCTATTTTTGTTACCCTAATATCAATATTACAGAAAGTATGCAAGCCAATAGCTCTAAACTTTGCACACGTATAGTACCTGGCATTCTAGATTAATTTGGAGTAACTAATATACGTCAGTGCTGCCAGCATGATTCTAATCCTGCTGATAGGTTCAATTTTAAAATACATGTAACTTCTATACTAACTAATGGAGTTCATTCAAAATTGACACAACATTAGATCATATTATTTCAGATTATATCTGACCAATACATGTATGCCATTGTTGCCAACTTGATTTTACGCACGCTGATAGATCCAATGTCTAACTGTATGTAACATCCATGCTATCCATTGAATTTCAACCAAATTCTGTATTCTGTTCCTTAAGAGATGGAACTAAGAATATAAATATAGTCACCAGGGCTGCCAACTGTAGTGCTTTATTAGGCTACATTATACCAGGTATATTTCGAACTAATTAGACATTTCGATTTTACCAACTTAATTTCGTCATTATTCTAGATAGAATCATATAGGCTACTGTAGATTAATCATTGGCATGAATCTTAATTTTAAGAAAAGTAGGCTCTTTAGTTCGTCACGGAACTTCTTGTTCCTGTTGACTTTATTTACGTCGGTGACTAAGCGAGAATAAATGTTCATTAATGTTTGACATAGTTTTTAAAACAAACCAGAGCTCGGTATCAGACAGCATTCATAAGTTATCGCACTTAGCGTAATGCACCCACTCAGCACTAAATGACGGGAGCGATAGTTTGTTTATTCAGGCGGGTTCGTTATCTACACGACTGCATTTGATGAGTGTAGGAAAAAATTGTGCTACCCCAGAGCTCAGTGTTATTAAATTTGTTGTGGTGTGAAGTTAAACTGTGAAGTGAAGTGGTCCTTGTGTTGTTTATAAAGTGTGCTAATTAGACTATTATTAATTTATTGGGCTATATTTGTTATTGTAATATTCACTATGAATACAGCAACTAGAAAGCGGCGTAGTATTGGCAAATTGCACAGTAGAGAACGGATTAATTATTTCTTAAAGAACATGAACGTTACCGAGGCAGTTGAAAAGACAGCAGAAGCTACCGGGTGTTCAAAACGTTTAGTATCTCTCTCTATATAAAAATGAAAGTCTGTCTGTTTTTTTTTCTGAATTCCTACTGTTTTATGACGGATGCGCGCGAAAATATTTTTTTTGTCTCTCTGTCTGTGGACAACTTTGTTCCCTTAGGCCTATAACTCGAGAACGGCTGGGTGGATCAACGTCAAATTTGGTACAGATATCCTTCAGAGGCACGACACTATTCATTGATGTAACTCTTCTCTGTACCTCTCATAAAAGGGGGCCTACCCCCTTAAAATACTTCCTGAAATAGGCGTAGAAAGGCGGGACAGAGCTCACTTTCAGCCACTCAATTTGAGAAACGAAACTCGGGGGCCCTAAAAGAGCCCCCGAAAACCACATTTTTAGGCCCTAAAACCAACCGTTTTTGAGATATTCCCAGAAAAGTAATTTCATTTCATACAATAATGAAAGAAAGTAAGCCGGTAACCATGGCAACAGAAACTCGCAGGTCCATCTATTTATTTATTTATTTATTTATTTATTTATTTATCGTATGGCTTTTAGTGCCGGGAGTGTCCGAGGACATGTTCGGCTCGCCAGAGTCTGTAGCTGCTTCCAGCGGACACCCTAAAGGGTGAGCTACAAGTTCCGTTCAATTTCAAGTAGTTCCAACTTTCGCCACCAGATATCAATGATACCTAGTGGTGAACGTTGGAACTTTGATAGAGCGTTCTGACGAAATCTAACCTAACAAATTTTGCTTTACACAAGTTTAGTCTGTGAAAGGATCTTTTACATGCCAATAATCTATGACATGGGACCGCCGGCTTTACTTCCCCTCCGAAGGAAGGCATACTGAAGGATTTTAACACTCTTAAAAAATCCGACGACTTCGGCCGGGTTTGAACCCGCTATCTTGGGCACAGCAGTTCAGCATGCTACCGACTACGCCACCGAAGCCGATACAGGTCCATCTATTGCTGTAAGACGCTATACAATTCCATTGATTACATTACTGAGATAGTTTTCAAACGGCTATAAGGTTATAACGGAACCAAATTAAGCTGTAAAATTCATCAATACATATAATGCGCTTAAGGGGGTCAAGGGGTAGTCTAGATTTTTTTCACGAGATTTACACGTGCGGGTGTGGTACGGAAGGTCTATTATATTCCTATCCCTGTATTGTTATGTTATTATTATAATTATTATTATTATACTACGGCCTACAACGACGAGACAAAGCTTATTTTCAGCCCCTTGGTGTCAGAAACAAAACACGGGGCCCCAAAACTACATTTTAAGGCTATAAAACCAAGAGTTTCTGAGATATTCCCAGAAAACTACTTTCATTTAATAAACTAATGTAGGAATGCAAGCCAGTAACCATGACAACAGTTTTCTGCAAGAAGTAAAGCCACTCCATTTATTAAATTTCTGTGAATGTTTGCAAATGGCTATAAGGTTACCACGGAACCAACAAAAACTGTAAAATTCATCAATGCGCTTAAGGGGGTCAAGTGGTACCCTACATTTTTCACAAGAATTAAACGTACGATATGTCGTACAGAAGGTAACAGCAACATTATTTTCAAAAAAATTCCTGAATTGAAGTAGTTTATTTTTAATTTTAATTTTTGCTTTTAGGAATTTGGGCCATTGGAGGCTAAAAAACCTGAATTTCCATGCCCCACAAGCCTTTATAATTTATTAAAGGGGTCTCCCTCTGGATGCGGACTTGACACTACAGGGAGGGTCAGATTTTTTGTGACGTGTATTGCGTTTCGTCTACGAGGTTTTCAATTTTTTAATTTTCACGTCAGGAAGTACACGTTGGGTAAATTAGCTTCAGAGCATATTTCAACTAATCATTTATCTTTGTCGACAAACCGGTTCCAGACCCCTAACCATTGCAACAGTAGCTCAAATGATTACGTCTGGTTATTAATACCCAAGACCGTTCGAAGACTGGGTACTTCTGCTAGTATAGAATAAGAAAGGAAAAAAGGAAGGTCCTCTGAGAACGCCAGCAAAAACAAAACCTAATAGAGCGAGTAAACAAAAAAATGCTAGGTTAATAAATGATGATGGAATAGTACAAAGCGGAGTCCGTCGCATCGTTCCTTCAACACATAGCCTACCACCAACATTAAATATAGTTTTGAGCAGTGATGATACACTGCCTAATATTTCGAGGTCCCCTTTAAATAGATTTCTTCATGACATAGGGTTTTAATATGTAAGAAGAGCCAACAAATGTGCCCTGATTGAAAGGGATGATATAATCAGGTGGCGCCATAAGTATCTTGAGGACTTGAAAAGATTTACGAGTCTTGGGTGAACATGGGCCACACAGTGACAAGAGAATGAAGAGATACTGAAATTAAAAGTGCTCGTCAGGCAGCAATTGAGGGTGTTAGGCCACCTAGGGCTCGTGATCGAGGTTTGCCTTGGTTCATGCCGGGAATGAACAAGGGTTCATTAATGGTGCCGAGCTAACTTTTCTGTGCCAAAAGAACACAGCAGACGCCCACGATGAAATGACAAGTGAACTGTATGAAAAGTGGTTTGCCGAGCAATTGTTGCCCAATGTTCCCGAAGGATCTATCCTAGTAATAGACTATGCAGGCTTTCAAAGTCGTAAATGCGAACTTTTACCTACAACGTCATGGAGAAAGGACCGGTTTGTAGACTGGCTCACTCAAAAGGGGATCCCTTTTCGAAATGATGTGCTAAAGCGGGAGCTTCTTTTTATTGTGAATCAAAACAGAGAGAGATATGATAAATACATCATCGACGAGACGGCCAAATCAGCAGGAAAATTTGTTCTTCGCTTGCCACCATACCACTGTGAACTTAATCCCATCGAAATGGTATGGGCGCAAGTGAAGAACTATATAAAATTGAACAACGTCTCATTTAAAAAACAAGAGATGAAGACTTTAATTTCGGCTGCCTACCACCACTTGACCACACAAAATTGGGCAAACTACGTGAACCACATCAAAATAATCGAAAGTGAACTGTGGAAAGCAGATGAGATTCAAGATGACGAGGAGCAATTTTTGATACGATTGACATCTTCATCATCATCATCATCATCTTCGACTTCTCCACTTTCGATGGATCGCCTACTGGTTCCAATTTGGTTGAAACTGGACCATCCAGGGAATCGGAGGAATTTATGGATGGGTTAACACCGCTACCAGAGGATAGTGGGCAGGCCTGAAGGTAGGCCTATGTGATGTGTTTTTATAACTTTCAATTTTCTGATATTATTATATTATCTTAGTCTATATTATATTATATTCGTGGAAAATGTCATATTATAATTTATTATAACCTACTGTATGATATTCGAGAAAATATAATATTATATCATTATCATATTCATGAATACCGGTAATTGAAAATTATAAATTATACTGTGTGCATTAAAATTGCGCTCTGAGGTTTGGTGTATCGTAGGCTATCTAAATTTTGTACCGTCATTCGCTGCAAGGCATGAGGTACAGTTATATACAACAAACACATATTTCGGAAATTTTGAGAGTTTTGCGTAAAATCACGCCTGTATACGAGTTATGTTAACATCATGTGCCTGGTCTCGCAGAACTTTGTATAGCCTATGTCGTAGTCAGCTAGTGAAATCCGTCATTTCTTGAAGATCCGGCCTATGGTGTAAAAAGGGACAGTTACACCATCTGCCGCGTTTCTTCACGAAGTGACGGACCGATTTAGGCAGATGGGTAAGAAATGATTTTACATCATCAGCCGAGGCACTTCATGAAGATCCGGTGTTTGTTGATTCGGCACTTCGTGAAATGACTGACTCAATGAAGCCGTACATTAATTCTTGTAATTTATTGTTCTATTTTTAGAAATAAATTATTGCTTGTTTATAAAGGTTTTCGAAATTAATTTTCACATAACAACCTAAATCTAATCGTGGAATAGCGGGTACACTTTACTCTCTATTCTGTGATGCATACTTTCATAATATATTTTGGTAGTATTTATTTTTGTTCTTCAATTGTGCATTCTTTCTTCTCTCCTTCATTGATGCAATTTGTATTTTTGAACTTGATAAGTCAAGAAGAAACACAATATTGGGCTTATGTCTGTATATACCTTAATGAATACAAACATACCGTAGCCTACATTCGAATACTTTGATTGCATAGTGTACTGTAAAATATTTGTCGAGGGCTTCCTGCTGGGTTAAAAATGGCAACAGCTTCATTTCTTTGTCTCTAGGAGGGGCGTTAGCAATCTAGTATACGCTGTCACGCAAGGAAATTTGAACAACCTGCGGGGTGACGTGGCTTGAGGCTGCACTGTATAATTTAGAACTTCCCCAAATCAAATAAATAGTAAGTTCTTTGGTTTATAACGATTGAATTAGCTATGGAATCTCAATCAACCAAAGAGGCAATAGTTGTGGCCTATAGGCTGTATTCCTATCGGCTAATATTTATTGTGGGAGACAAGTGAATGAGAGTTTGCATGTTATGGTAATAATAGTAATTATGTGTGTTTGTCATGACCAACAGCGGTAGCTACATTCACTAACGCAAGCTCTAGGCCAGGTGTTCCCCAGTGCTCTTTAAATGGCATTTGGTAGCCTACTCCCGTCATAGGAGAAAAAAGTGCTCGCGAGAACAACCTCATTGTTTAATTCAAATTCTGTTGCATGCACGAGAGTAATAGGGTTTTCACTAGAAGGTTTGACAGTGAAAAATTGTATCTTGTAAAATAGTATTTTTTAATCATCCCTGCTTTATGAGTAACGCGAAAGATGCTGATTCGACTCGACTGTCCATGAGTCTTATCTGCATGAGCCACGCAAGCAGTTGCAGCATGCCTGGTGAGCGGTGAATCACTAGATATTTCAGCACTTCAAAGGGAGGGAGAGATGGGAAAAGGAAAGACAAGCGCATGCTTGTTGCATTATTATTATTATTATAGTATTATTATTATAGTGGGAAGCCTCCGTGGCTTAGGCGGCAGCACGCCGGCCTCTCACCGCTGGATCCGTGGTTCAAATCCCGGTCACTCCATGTGAGATCTGTGCTGGACAAAACGGAGGCAGACAGGTTTTTCTCCGGGTACTCCGGTTTTCCCTGTCCAAATTTCATTCCAGCAACACTCTCCACTATCATTTCATTTCGTCCGTCATTCATTTAATCATTGCCCCCGAGGAGTGCGGCAGCCGGCACAGTTCATATCCTCGCCGCTAGATGACCCGGTCGGAGACTGGAAGCAGGCTGTGGATTTTCATTTTTTCATTCATATTATTATAGTATTACTATTTTTGATTTAATGGTGGTCGGGTACTTGGTATGGCACGATGGTGGTGATCACAGTCTCAACGAGGTTGAGAACGCCGCTCTAGTCTATGAAACGAAGCTATATACGGACTTGCCGAGTGGTTCAAACCCCACTTACAGTGGTCAATAAAAATGATGTTTCCCATTTTAAACTCTAAGGCAAATGCTGGAACGGTACCTTCTAATAGGCCACAACTCTGTGTACTTGGGAGTGTGCAGAATCTGTCTAATAATCTGTGGTATTTATAGTAGTGTGTGTAATTGTAGTTCAGGTTAAGATTGGGAAGGAGGCGGCCGTGGCTTAAGTTAGGAACAAACCCGGCATTTGCCTGGAGGAGAAGGGGAAACCACGGTAAACCACTTCCAGGATGGCTAAGGTAGGAATGGAACCCGACTCATCTCAGTTTTGCCTCCAAGAGTGAGTGTACCCCGATTCAACCCTCAGGCCATAATTAAGTTCCTATCCCTAGTAACCGTAGTTGACTTCATAAGTCTACTTAACGAGTATTGTAACTTATATGCTGGTTCGAATCCCGTCGCTGACTGAGGCATTTTCTCCCAGGACTTTCCACACACCCTCTCGACAAATGCCGGGATGGTACTTTTTTTCAAGTCTCCAGAGACGAGCAGATTGAACAATAAAATACTGAAGTAGTTATTTGGCAAAAATATCTTCCCTTAGTAGGGATCGAACGCACCACGCTGTGATCCGAAAGCTAACAACCTACCCCGACACCACAACTTTGCTCTAATAATTGGTTGCTAAGAAATGTACAAGGTCTCTTTATTGCTCGTCCGTAACTGAGTTATAGTTTTTGTTGTTTTAAAGGGTGGAACAGCGAAACCAAGTCATATTATACTATCGGTTGTCTATCTCTCACAAATTGGATCTAAACGACTTCTTCTTCCATTCACAGTACGACAGCATACAGCATACCTTCTAGGCGCAAGGCCAGGATGCTGGGGAGGGAATTGGGAGATAAGTTATTAGATATGTGTACCATATGTCACAGTGTTCACTTTCTGAAGAAATAACAGCCCTTCTAGTGTCTCTTTTTTAACCGATTATTTCTTGGAAATCACACTTTCCTCTCATGTGATCACCGCAGCCGCTACATCATGAAGTGACGGCTGGATTTCCCGACAGATGATGCACAAAATGAATTACACTATGTGACGGCGAAATTTAGTCATTTCATGAAACCACGCGTCAGATGGTGCAAGTGTACCCTTTTACATCACATGACGCTCTTCATGAAGTGCCTAGGATTTTCATGAAATGACTGATTTCACTATCAGACTACGACATATATATGCAGCCGATCTGGTATCAGCG
Organism: Meconema thalassinum; assembly: GCA_946902985.2. NCBI lineage: Eukaryota > Metazoa > Arthropoda > Insecta > Orthoptera > Tettigoniidae > Meconema > Meconema thalassinum. The sequence continues at coordinate 1,521,236 of OX336392.1, read as the reverse complement.
CGGCCCATTTAACACGTACTGTCTTTTAAGGTAGAGACGCACTATGTAATGACTCAGAAATAATAGAATTAGTCAAAATATGTTCTCAAACACCAGCTGGATGTGTCTCGTCTTTCACCTGGAATATGTGTACTTGGTTGTGTGTATAATTTGTGTGAAGTTATTAGTGTATTTCTGATTGAGAACAGGATTGGAAAACGGCCACGGCCGCTTCCTACCAAATTCCTACCTAAATTACATATAGACATCAGAGTGACACAGGTTATCACACGTATCTCACTTCTGCTCCAGGTAGCCTACAGTAACTGACGGGATTACCCCGTGGCGTACGACTGCCATGGAAGCTCCACCAAGACTAGCGCGATCCTGAGCTTGGTTTTACCCCGGCGTTCTCCACACATTCTTCCGGCAAATGTCGGGATGATAAGTACGGTACCGGGGCATGCATCCTGTTCCCGACGCTAAGAATTCCAGCTAGACACTAGTAACGTATGAAAGACAAGTTATCAGGCGAATTGAACACACACCCAAGGTCATTAACAAATACCGGGATTATTTACTTTCTGGCCACGGTTGTCTTCTTTCCAATTCTAACCACATGGAGCTAACGACCACAATACACTAAGCCCCTAAATGAAACAACTATCTAACTTCCGGCCACGGCAGTCTCCTTCCCAACCCTATCGCCAAGACACACACTAGTACAGCCATCAGAGTAACACATGTTATCACACATGCCAAGTAGGCCTACACGGGGTTACATGGCCACTTCAGTTTTATGCTTCTCAAGCTGCCGCTTTTCTAGCGAAAATGCATTTTTCTGCTGGGTTATGAAACAGATTGACATACTCCACATCCCAAGCCACCGTATGTAATGTAGGCTACTGCGCACGTAGGACTGCGTCGGTCGCTGGGGCAGAGTGAAAGCACCTCTTGAGAGCTTCTGTTATCCTGTTCATGGAGGAGCTTGTTCTACTGTACTAACAGTTCACAAAATGTCGAACTTTTGATTCTACTTTTATTGAACGAATAGTACACAAATAAAGTCTTGATTGAAGTTTTAAGCCCAACATTTATTGAACGAATAGTACACAAATACCTCTGTTCCACTCCTGTTTTCTTCATTCGCGAAAGTCTCGCAACATCCAGGTATCATAAAGTAACAGGAGGTAGAAGGGATATGATTCGATTGGCTGGTGGGCGGTGACTAGCTCGACCAATTCCACTCCACTATAAAGCGCAATGGCGGACCACTGCACCGTCAGGCTACGGGCGCCTTCTCCCCCCGATTATGAGACAGCGTATCCAAGTACACGGGGCGAGATGCTCAAGATAGCTTGTCGCAGTAATGTGCGGAGTGTTTCATTCCGGGCCTCGTCGTTTTCCCCAGGGGTTCACTACAATTGAGACGTGGCTTGGCTACCTCGGGGCCCCGGCTGGGTCCGGCATTGCCTCCCCTCTCGCATGTTTCCTGTTCTCACCTGAGTAGTCGACTGCTCCTCCGTGTTCTTGGCAATTATTCGGAAACATTTCGCACTTGACGAATTAGGCTACTTGTCTTTTTCTTATCCGTCGAATCGAAATGTATGAATACGTCTCGATCGTTGTCCATCTCTGTTCGGTCAATATCCGAATAGTTAATAACATTTTCCGAACAACTCCAGCTATCTGATATGACATCTAACGGTAAAAATGAGAAACTTACCAAGTAGGGTACATTTGTCACGTGGTGACTGTTTGTATACGTTTTCTTGTATTGGTAAACAGATCGTGGTAAATTGTTCGTGTCTTTATACATAAGTAATAAGTTTTACTCGTTGATAGAGTGAAAAATGAGTAAAAGCAAAGTGTATTGCTCAGTTTACGGCTGTAAGTTGATGTATAAGAGGGCTGCGGATATACGTTTTCATCACTTTCCAAAAGATGCAAATAGCAATAGCCGAAATGTGATGATACCTAATAATACCTAATAATAATACCTTTCCACCCCGGGAAGGATCTAACACTTGTCGAGGTAGACAGACAGAAGACCTGCGACGTAAAGCCAGCGAAGGTTATTCAGTTTAAAAACAGCTGTTACGATGGGCGCGCTGGTAAGATTGAAGTTACGTGAATAATTAATTAAATAATTAATCATTGGCTGCTTGGTAGGGAGAAGGGATGAGTTTAACTTGTATTAAAACTCGGTGGGCGACAGGAATTGCTTGATTTGGATGGTTAAAAGGTGGGTTTGGTGTTGAATATTTGAATGGTAGCGGAATCACTCATTCTACTCTGCCCACGGGGAGGCAAATTAGGCCTATATGACTCGTAGTGGAATAGCTCGAATATCGAAGAACTTAGCGATTACGAGGTGTAGGCTTGGCGGAAAGGCTGGCGGATTATCAGTTTGACATCAATTCACGATATAAGTCGGAGCTTGGAACAGTGGCGTCTGGTTTCCGTGGATGCTAGTCTCGGAATGATAAAAGTAGCACAGCTTCGGTGTGTTATTTATTTGTTTATGTACCGTATTTCTCTATTTGAAAGTCCTCGGCGTTGACTCAGGATCGATATTTACATTATATTGCGCATAATAGTACCGAAATAATGTCCAAAGTGTAGCCCTGTGTAAATTTGAATCAGCTGATCTACATCAACCATAAAAACTGATGCTTGATAATATGCAAATGACACCAAAAAATCCAGTGGAACACACAAATTAGATCACGTGTATCGCACAGTTATACATATATACAATTAAAAATAACACTGTCATTACTTTAGAGACCACATTTACTGATTATAACTGAAAAATAAAAAGTATTCCATATCAAACGCGTGTTATTGAGTATTTTAAACCCTACTTATCCAGATCGACCGCAGCGCCCCAAGTGCTAGTTTGAGTTGCCAATAATTTTAAAACTTGTCCCCTTATTATTATTATTATTATTATTATTATTATTATTAGTAGTAGTCTATTATTATTAGTCTATTATTATTATTATTATTTATTATTATTATTTTCTTTTTAAGCCTCCGTGGCTTAGGCGGCAGCACGCCGGCCTCTCACCGCTGGGTCCGTTTTTCAAATCCCGGTCACTTCATGTGAGATCTGTGCTGGACAAAACGGAGGCAGACAGGTTTTTCTCCGGGTACTCCGGTTTTCCCTGTCAAAATTTCATTCCAGCAACACTCTCCACTATCATTTCATTTCATCTGTCATTCATTTAATCATTGCCCCAGAGGAGTGCGTCAGGCCTCGGCAGCCGGCACAGTTAATATCCTCGCCGCTAGATGGGGGCTTCATTCATTCCATTCCTGACCCGGTCGGAGACTGGAAACAGGCTGTGGATTTTCATTTTAATTATTATTTTCTTTTTACCGACAGTAGTGGCTACGCTGGCTAAAGTTCAGCATTAGGTCGTGGGGCCAAGCTCTCTGCTGACTCGGTAGACGCGTGGGTTCGAGCCCCACCGTCGGCCGTCCTTGAAATGGTTTTCCGTGGTTTCCCCCATTTTCAACACCAGGAAAATGCTGGGACTGTACCTTCTGACAGGCCAGGGCCGCTTCCTTCCACATCCTTGCCCAGTTTCATTCACCATCATTCATTTCATCTCTCATTAACTCCTCTCATGAGGTTGGTGTCAGGAAGGGCATCCGGCCGTAAAAATCATCGCCACAAAGACTTCCATCGCATCTCATCCCCGACCCCGTTGGAAAAACGGGAATAATAAGGGGTAGACATACAATTATTATTTTCTTTTTCATCGAAATTTATGAACACGTCTCGATCGTTGCCTAGCCTATTTATGTTAGGTCTTTTTCCGAATCAAGGATTGTATTGGACTGCAGTATTCTCTATGCTATCGTATGCACAGTTAATATTTCATTTGCGGGGCTTAGACATCGTGGTCATGTTGCCCCGTGTACATGGGTGTGTGTGTAGAATTTATGTGATAACCTGCGTTATTGTGATTGTTGCACTAGCATGTGTAAATACTGTACAAAGCTCAATGTTGGTTTGTCTGTATACTTATACAAATTTACGCCGTTTCACCGATCTGAACCAACATTTGTATACTTACCTATTGGAACCCTGCGAGTAACACTGGTTACATCAAATTTCGGACAGACCACTCCATTCCCTACATTTAGGCCCTTTGGCACAAATCTATACCGTTTCACCGATCTGAACCAAAATGAGTATTCTCACCCTTGGGAAACCTGCGAGTAACACTGTCTACGTGAAATTTCGCACAGATCACTCACTCCATTCCCTACATTTAGGCCCTTTGGCACAAGTCTACATCGTTTCACCGATCTTAACCAAAGTTAATGTACTTACCCTTCGAAACCCTGCGGGTAACACTATCCACTGGATAGTCTATTTTGAACAACTCTCTCCATTCCCTACATTTAGAACAACAGACAAAATGAACTACGTTTTAATGACCTAGAAACATTCACGTCCATATAGTGTAAGAATATTTTAATACGGTAGGCCCTAAGTCAATTGTTGGCTGGCAATGCGAGCAGCATCACGTCGCCCCTACCAGAATTGCGAAAATAGTTACAACTTGCGCTGCTTATAAATTGGAGTCAATGGGAGTAATTATTGCCAGAAGATTTCTTAGGCCAAGTAAAACAGTTATTATCATGAAAATATTTTGCCTCTGTATAAGTGTGATAGTGTTGGTGCAGTACATTGAGGTAATCAGCTGCAATAAGCGTTGGTGCTTTCAAATTTACTTTCATTCATTCAGATCCTTATCCTTGAGCGGTATGTGGCGATAAATGACACCATTGCTACTTCAGGAGCTCGGGACAGCCGAAGTTTTCCAAAGTGCTCAGATTATTTTCCTATGGCATTATGTGACAAAATACGACACTATTGATCTCTACTTTTCTAACAGCCAATGAGATATAGGCCCTAGGCAGTGTCTTTTATGTCACAAACTCCTCTTTCTAATCACATTTTTCAATTCGTTTGTAAATTACATGTGTCAGTACTGTAGTTAGTAAATAGCCGTTTCCCTATTCATTATTGTCATTATCATTACGGGAAAATGACCTGAATGTTACGTCCATTATACTGTACTACTTATCACCCCCACCACCACCACAAAAAGTTATATTTTTATAATATTTGATCTGTTAATTTAAGTAACTTATTATATGCCAGTTCTGTAGTAGCCTAGAATTCATTATCATCCATAAAACAAACAAATCCACCGGGCGAAGCCGGGCACTATTGCTAGTAGTTTATAATTTTAAAACTTGTCCCCTTATTCTTCTTCTTATTATTATTACTAGCCCAGGCAAAGTAGAACAAAAAAGGCCGTGCTTCCCGAAAAATCGTCCAAAGCTGGAATGTTTTATAATACATTTTGGGGGTCCCAAATAAGAGTCCTGTGAGTTGGCGACGGATTCTGACTTCCGCTTAATTTTTGGGAGTAAAAAAAAAAACGCGAAATGTTTGCACTTTTTTCAGTTATTTGCTTATAACTTCTAAACGACGCATTCTACAGGCAAGTTTTATCGTAATGTTTTTAAAGACGATTAAATTCTACGTCGAATGGTTTGTAGTGGGTCTAAATCAGCCGAGTCGTTTAGCCGCAATCGATTTCTGAATTTGGGCCATTTTTACCAACTTGGTAAAAAAAGTTGATTCTCTGCTTAGTTCTTCGCTTAAAACTCCTAAACAACGCATCCTATAGAAAATTGTACGGGAAGCTTTTCTAAGAACATTAAATTTTGCGTCGAATGGTTTTTAGTTTGTTAAAATCGGCCCAGCCGTTTAGCCGTAATCGATTTTTTGATTTGTGCCATTTATACCACCTCTCATGTCTCTGTAATTTTCTTTTCCAATCGTGCAGTTTTCGAAGTGGCAAAGGAGAAAATCCGGGTTGGCCCGGTTCCCCCACTTGGTCTTGACAACCCACGAGCAGCCACCTGTCCCGTTGTTCTCTCTCCCCCTCTAATCCCTTCGTCGGTTTCCCTACTGCGAGGTCTCCTTCTCAACATCCGTTCAGCATGTTGACACGACAAACTCCAGAATACGCCTTATTGCAAGATCAGCTGCGATTAACAAATACGCCGTATTGTAGATCAGCGGTGATAGTGAAGCACGCCATATTGCAAGACCAGCGCCAATTGAAAAATACGCCGTATTGCGAAATCAACCGCGATTGTGAAATACGCCATATCGCACGATCAGCAGCGATTGTCAAATACGCCTAATAGCAGGATCAGCGGCGATTGACAAATACGCCATATGCTAGATCAGCGTCGATTGACAAATACGCCTTATGCAAGGTCATCGGCGATTGTCAAATACGCCATATTGCAGGATCAGCGGCGATTGACAAATACGACGTATTGCAAGATACGCGGCGATTGTAAAATACGCAATATTGCAGGATGAGCGGCGATTGACAAATACGCCATATTGCAAGATCAGCGGCGATTGTCAAATACGCTATATTGCAAGATCAGCGGCGATCGCCAGATAGGCCATATTGCAGAAGCAGCGGCGATTGACAAATACGCCGTATTGCAAGATCAGCAGCGATTGACAAATACGCCATATTGCAGAATCAGCGGCGAATGACTAATACGCCGTATTGCATGATCAGCGGCGATTCACAAATACGCAATATTCCATGATCATCGGCGATTGACAAATACGCCATATAGAAAGACCAGCGGCGATTGACAAATACGCCTTACTGCAAGATTAGCGGCGATTGTCAAATACGCCATATTGCAGGATCAGCGGCGACTGACAAATACGCATTATTGCAAGATCATCGGCGATTGACAAATACGCCGTATTGCAAGATCAGCGGCGATAGTGAAACACGCCATATTGCCAGAACAGCGGCAATTGAAAAATACTCCGTATTGCAAGATCAGCGGCGATTGTGAAATACGCCATATCGCAATATCAGCGGCGATTGTCAAATACGCCATATTGCAGGATCAGCGTCGATTGTGAAATACGCCATATTGCAAGATCAGCAACGATTGCCAAATAGGCCATATTGCAGGATCAGCGGCGATTGACAAATACGCCGTATTGCAAGATGAGCGGCGATTGTCAAATATGCTATATTGCAAGATCAGCGGCGATTGCCAAATACGCCATATTGCAGGATCAGCGGCGATTTGCAAATACGCCATATTTCAAGATGAACTGCGATTGTAAAATACGTCATGTTGCAAGATCGGCGGCGATTGAGAAATACGCCATATTGCAAGATCAGCGACGATTGCCAAATAGGCCATTTTGCAGAATCAGCGGCGATTGACAAATACGCCGTATTGCAATATCAGCAGTGATTGTCAATTACGCCATATTGCAGGATCAGCGGCGATAGACTAATACGCCGTATGGTAAGAACAGCGGCGATTCACAAATACGCCATATTGCAAGATCAGCGGCGATTGATAAATACGCCATATTGAAAGATCATCGGCGATTGTCAAATACGCCATATGCAAGATCAGCGGCGATTGACAAATACGCCTTTTTGCAAGATCAGCGGCGATTGACAAATACGCGGTATTGCAAGATCAGCGGCGATAGTGAAAAACGCCATATTGCAAGATGAAATTGAAAAATACGCCGTATTGCAGGATCAGCGGCGATTGTTAAATACGTCATATCGCAAGATCAGCGGCAATTGTCAAATACGCCATTTTGCTGGATCAGCTGCTATTGACAAAAACACCATATGCAAGATCAGCGGCGATTGAAAATTACGCTGTATTGCAAGATCAGCGGCGATTCTGAAATACGCCATATTACAGGTTCAGTGGTGATTGGCAAATACGCCATATTGCAAGATCAGCGGCGATCGCCAGATAGGCCATATTGCAGAAGCAGCGGCGATTGACAAATACGCCGTATTGCAAGATCAGCAGCGATTGTCAAATACGCCATATTGCAGAATCAGCGGCGAATGACTAATACGCCGTATTGCATGATCAGCGGCGATTCACAAATACGCAATACTGCAAGATCATCGGCGATTGACAAATACGCCATATAGAAAGATCAGCGGCGATTGACAAATACGCCTTACTGCAAGATTAGCGGCGATTGTCAAATACGCCATATTGCAGGATCAGCGGCGACTGACAAATACGCGTTATTGCAAGATCATCGGCGATTGACAAATACGCCGTATTGCAAGATCAGCGGCGATAGTGAAACACGCCATATTGCCAGAACAGCGGCAATTGAAAAATACTCCGTATTGCACGATCAGCGGCGATTGTGAAATACGCCATATCGCAATATCAGCGGCGATTGTCAAATACGCCATATTGCAGGATCAGCGTCGATTGTGAAATACGCCATATTGCAAGATCAGCAACGATTGCCAAATAGGCCATATTGCAGGATCAGCGGTGATTGACAAATACGCCGTATTGCAAGATGAGCGGCGATTGTCAAATATGCTATATTGCAAGATCAGCGGCGATTGCCAAATACGCCATATTGCAGGATCAGCGGCGATTTGCAAATACGCCATATTTCAAGATGAACTGCGATTGTAAAATACGTCATGTTGCAAGATCGGCGGCGATTGAGAAATACGCCATATTGCAAGATCAGCGACGATTGCCAAATAGGCCATTTTGCAGAATCAGCGGCGATTGACAAATACGCCGTATTGCAATATCAGCAGTGATTGTCAATTACGCCATAGTCTATTGCAGGATCAGCGGCGATCGACTAATACGCCGTATGGTAAGATCAGCGGCGATTCACAAATACGCCATATTGCAAGATCAGCGGCGATTGATAAATACGCCATATTGAAAGATCATCGGCGATTGTCAAATACGCCATATGCAAGATCAGCGGCGATTGACAAATACGCCTTTTTGCAAGATCAGCGGCGATTGACAAATACGCGGTATTGCAAGATCAGCGGCGATAGTGAAAAACGCCATATTGCAAGATGAAATTGAAAAATACGCCGTATTGCAGGATCAGCGGCGAATGTTAAATACGTCATATCGCAAGATCAGCGGCAATTGTCAAATACGCCATTTTGCTGGATCAGCTGCTATTGACAAAAACACCATATGCAAGATCAGCGGCGATTGAAAATTACGCTGTATTGCAAGATCAGCGGCGATTGTGAAATACGCCATATTACAGGATCAGTGGTGATTGGCAAATACGCCATATTGCAAGATCAGCGGCGATCGCCAGATAGGCCATATTGCAGAAGCAGCGGCGATTGACAAATACGCCGTATTGCAAGATCAGCAGCGATTGTCAAATACGCCATATTGCAGAATCAGCGGTGAATGACTAATACGCCGTATTGCATGATCAGCGGCGATTCACAAATACGCAATATTGCAAGATCATCGGCGATTGACAAATACGCCATATAGAAAGATCAGCGGCGATTGACAAATACGCCTTACTGCAAGATTAGCGGCGATTGTCAAATACGCCATATTGCAGGATCAGCGGCGACTGACAAATACGCATTATTGCAAGATCATCGGCGATTGACAAATACGCCGTACTGCAAGATCAGCGGCGATAGTGAAACACACCGTATTGCCAGAACAGCGGCAATTGAAAAATACTCCGTATTGCAAGATCAGCGGCGATTGTGAAATACGCCATATCGCAATATCAGCGGCGATTGTCAAATACGCCATATTGCAGGATCAGCGTCGATTGTGAAATACGCCATATTGCAAGATCAGCAACGATTGCCAAATAGGCCATATTGCAGGATCAGCGGCGATTGACAAATACGCCGTATTGCAAGATGAGCGGCGATTGTCAAATATGCTATATTGCAAGATCAGCGGCGATTGCCAAATACGCCATATTGCAGGATCAGCGGCGATTTGCAAATACGCCATATTTCAAGATGAACTGCGATTGTAAAATACGTCATGTTGCAAGATCGGCGGCGATTGAGAAATACGCCATATTGCAAGATCAGCGACGATTGCCACATAGGCCATTTTGCAGAATCAGCGGCGATTGACAAATACGCCGTATTGCAATATCAGCAGTGATTGTCAATTACGCCATATTGCAGGATCAGCGGCGATCGACTAATACGCCGTATGGTAAGATCAGCGGCGATTCACAAATACGCCATATTGCAAGATCAGCGGCGATTGATAAATACGCCATATTGAAAGATCATCGGCGATTGTCAAATACGCCATATGCAAGATCAGCGGCGATTGACAAATACGCCTTTTTGCAAGATCAGCGGCGATTGACAAATACGCGGTATTGCAAGATTAGCGGCGATAGTGAAAAACGCCATATTGCAAGATGAAATTGAATAATACGCCGTATTGCAGGATCAGCGGCGAATGTTAAATACGTCATATCGCAAGATCAGCGGCAATTGTCAAATACGCCATTTTGCTGGATCAGCTGCTATTGACAAAAACACCATATGCAAGATCAGCGGCGATTGAAAATTACGCTGTATTGCAAGATCAGCGGCGATTGTGAAATACGCCATATTACAGGATCAGTGGTGATTGGCAAATACGCCATATTGCAAGATCAGCGGCGATCGCCAGATAGGCCATATTGCAGAAGCAGCGGCGATTGACAAATACGCCGTATTGCAAGATCAGCAGCGATTGTCAAATACGCCATATTGCAGAATCAGCGGTGAATGACTAATACGCCGTATTGCATGATCAGCGGCGATTCACAAATACGCAATATTGGAAGATCATCGGCGATTGACAAATACGCCATATAGAAAGATCAGCGGCGATTGACAAATACGCCTTACTGCAAGATTAGCGGCGATTGTCAAATACGCCATATTGCAGGATCAGCGGCGACTGACAAATACGCATTATTGCAAGATCATCGGCGATTGACAAATACGCCGTATTGCAAGATCAGCGGCGATAGTGAAACACGCCATATTGCCAGAACAGCGGCAATTGAAAAATACTCCGTATTGCAAGATCAGAGGCGATTGTGAAATACCCATATCGCAATATCAGCGGCGATTGTCAAATACGCCATATTGCAGGATCAGCGTCGATTGTGAAATACGCCATATTGCAAGATCAGCAACGATTGCCAAATAGGCCATATTGCAGGATCAGCGGCGATTGACAAATACGCCGTATTGCAAGATGAGCGGCGATTGTCAAATATGCTATATTGCAAGATCAGCGGCGATTGCCAAATACGCCATATTGCAGGATCAGCGGCGATTTGCAAATACGCCATATTTCAAGATGAACTGCGATTGTAAAATACGTCAAGTTGCAAGATCGGCGGCGATTGAGAAATACGCCATATTGCAAGATCAGCGACGATTGCCAAATAGGCCATTTTGCAGAATCAGCGGCGATTGACAAATACGCCGTATTGCAATATCAGCAGTGATTGTCAATTACGCCATATTGCAGGATCAGCGGCGATCGACTAATACGCCGTATGGTAAGATCAGCGGCGATTCACAAATACGCCATATTGCAAGATCAGCGGCGATTGATAAATACGCCATATTGAAAGATCATCGGTGATTGTCAAATACGCCATATGCAAGATCAGCGGCGATTGACAAATACGCCTTTTTGTAAGATCAGCGGCGATTGACAAATACGCGGTATTGCAAGATCAGCGGCGATAGTGAAAAACGCCATATTGCAAGATGAAATTGAAAAATACGCCGTATTGCAGGATCAGCGGCGATTGTTAAATACGTCATATCGCAAGATCAGCGGCAATTGTCAAATACGCCATTTTGCTGGATCAGCTGCTATTGACAAAAACACCATATGCAAGATCAGCGGCGAAATAAAAATTACGCTGTATTGCAAGATCAGCGGCGATTGTGAAATACGCCATATTACAGGATCAGTGGTGATTGGAAAATACGCCATATTTCAAGATCAGCGGCGACTGTAAAATACGCCATGTTTTATGATCAGCGGCGATTGAGAAATACGCCATATTGCAAGATCAGCGACGATTGCCAAATAGGCCATTTTGCAGATTCAGCGGCGATTGACAAATTCGCCGTATTGCAAGATCAGCAGTGATTGTCAAATACGCCATATTGCAGGATCAGCGGGGATTGACTAATACGCCGTATGGTATGATCAGCGGCGATTGACAAATACGCCAAATTGCAAGATCAGCGGCAATTGATAAATACGCCATATTGAATGATCAGCGGCGATTGTCAATTACGCCATATAAAAGATCAGCGGCGATCGACAAATACGCCTTATTGCATGATCAGCGGCGATTGTCAAATACGCCATATTGCAGGATCAGCGGCGATTGACAAATACGCCTTAGTGCAAGATCAGTGGCGATTGACAAATACGCCGTATTGCAAGATCAGCGGCTATTGTCAAATACGCCATATTGCAGGATTAGCGGCGATTGACAAATACGCCGTATTGCAAGATAAGCGGCAATTGTAAAAAACGCGATATTGCAGGATGAGCGGCGATTGACAAATACGCCATATTGTAAGATCAGCGCAGCGGCGATTGTCAAATACGCTATATTGCAAGATGAGCGGCGATTGTAATATATGCCATATTGCAGGATCAGCGGCGATTGACAAATTCGCCGTATTGCAAGATCAGCAGTGATTGTCAAATACGCCATATTGCAGGATCAGCGGGGATTGACTAATACGCCGTATGGTATGATCAGCGGCGATTGACAAATACGCCAAATTGCAAGATCAGCGGCGATTGATAAATACGCCATATTGAATGATCAGCGGCGATTGTCAATTACGCCATATAAAAGATCAGCGGCGATCGACAAATACGCCTTATTGCATGATCAGCGGCGATTGTCAAATACGCCATATTGCAGGATCAGCGGCGATTGACAAATACGCCTTAGTGCAAGATCATTGGCGATTGACAAATACGCCGTATTGCAAGATCAGCGGCTATTGTCAAATACGCCATATTGCAGGATTAGCGGCGATTGACAAATACGCCGTATTGCAAGATAAGCGGCAATTGTAAAAAACGCGATATTGCAGGATGAGCGGCGATTGACAAATACGCCATATTGTAAGATCAGCGCAGCGGCGATTGTCAAATACGCTATATTGCAAGATGAGCGGCGATTGTAATATATGCCATATTGCAGGATCAGCGGCGATTGACAAATACGCCGTATTGCAAGATCAGCGGCGATTGTCAAATACACCATATTGCAGGTCCAGAGGCGAATGACAAATACGCCATATGGGAAGATCAGCGGCGATTGTAAAATACGCCGTATTGCAAGATCAGTGGCGATTGTGAATTACGCCATATTGCATGATCAGCGGCAATTGACAAATACGCCGTATTGCTAGATCAGGGGCGATTGTGAGTCACGCCATATCGCAAGTTCAGCGGCGATTGTCATATACGCCATTTTACTGGATCAGCAGCGATTGAAAAATACACCAAATGCAAGATCAGCGGCGATTGAAAATTACGCCGTATTGCAAGATCAGCGGCGATTGTGAAATAAGCCATTTTGCATGATCAGAAGCGATTGTCAAGTACTGTACCCAATTGTCATCATGTAGAACATGTGTTCGTATCCCAGCTAACTCACGGTCTTTCGAGGTATGGGACGTTCCTGCCCACCATACGACCACATGCTCAGGATTTGAGTCTACCAGGTAACTACTCTACATGAAAGAAACAACATATTCCTAAAATAAAACATTTACTCATATAAAATCATGGCTATACAACAAATACAAAGAAAGGATAATTTACATTTAATTCCCACAATTAAAATCAGGGTTATTTTGTGAGTCTCTTTTTAATTAGTGCTACACTGCACTCGAATCTATTTCTAGCATCCTATCATTGATACTTTCAGACCTCTACGAGTCTCCATAGTGTTCTTTATGTGACACAATTTAACAAAACTGGAGTATCATAACACAAAAGTCACATATCACATCTAAATGACATTAATTCTGTAATAATTAAACATTACTCCGTTTCTTACGGGCATTTACATTCATTAACATAAATTCATTATTCTATGCCTTAATTAACAAATGTTGTTGTGTCGTGTGAATCATCTTCCTTTCTTTTCCATCAATATGAAACGCTTAAAAAGTGGTACGTTTCCCTTCCAAAATACACATGGATAGAAATGTTTATAGTTTCACCATACAACGATTTTGGGTCTGGTCGAAATTATTATCGTTACAAACGTGTCATGTTCTTAGAAATCACATACCCGTCTGCATAAATTAGTGTGAACTGGGCAAAAATGCACTTTAAAAAGATGCCTAACAATTTATTTGGTTCAGTGTTCCTCCTCAGAGAATAACTGGGCCAAATATTATCCGATTTCAATGATCCGACAATGTATGTGTGTTGAAACACATCATTTAAATCAATTGGCATCATCATAACAATCATATCTTAATTACATTTCGAAATACCGAGATTCTTCAGTGTCCCACTCTGCTTTAAAAATAAAGGAATCAGGTCGCTAAACCTCCCCTTCCAAGCAGGCAATAAAATTAGTTCCAGCTGGCCGCGCAAGATAGCCGTTGCACTAGTGGTCTACTCCCACTCCCTCTCTTGGTTGCAAGCAAGGTCAACTTTGTTTACAATTGCAGTACACTGGAGTGACCCAGAGTATTGTCTCAAGTAATTGAGTCATTCTAATTATTTAACACCTATGTTTATAGTGTACAGGCCCGGGGGGCCGTACCCCCTGAAAGCCACCCCCCATCTTTCACTAAAAACACCCTAACTGGCAACATCATAAGACCAGAACATTACCTTTACGCAGCAAGAGGCGGCCGCCCAGCTTGGGAGGTTAGCCAACTACTTGCGACACATACATAAACATCTACACAACAACTAACTGGGGCAGCTACGTCGGCGGAATTCTGACCACGCAACGCCGAGAACTATAAGAAGTGGAGTCCTAATTGGAGCCATTATCTGTTATACAGTGTGCGTCGCCGAAGGCCCTAGCCGACATCTGCTCCAGTTGCATCATCAGGTGAGACTCAGCAAGTGCTCGGAATCCTTTACTTTGTGAAACACCCACTCATAATTTTGTACTCTCTACTTGTATAATTACTTACATTCCCCCAAGAGGGACTTACAAATTCACACTCACTGACCAATAAACACATGGTCAGTAAACTAAGCTTGTATCGTCAATTACACGCCTCTTTACATCCTCATACCCTTCCTGACCTTCGTCACGATTGACCGTGACCATAGTAGCCAGTAACTGCTTTGTCAGACTGCATTGTGTTTCCCGCACGCGACCCGACTACGTAACGTCGAGCCGCTGACATCAGCACGCCTATTGTATTACCCACACCGTCCAGCTGGCAGGCCGGTACAGTAGCCTGCGTTTAGAGGTCCATCCCCTAATCAACACTTGCATCTTTGCAGGAACACCCCCTAGCGTTTAAACACTGAACAACACTCTACACTGGTAAGCTCTCCCAACTACGGGAAGCTACCCTCACCTAGGAACTACTTTCCAAGTCATCACAGTAACACAAGTGTTTTATCCCTAACTACCCCCCAACTAAGGGATCTAAAACTATAGTGTAATGGGCTCAACTCGGCTCCTAATTAACATTCATGGCTGGGGATGGGTCCTGTGATAGCCTTGCCGTTCTGTGGTGATTACTAGTGGCTTTGGACGCGCATCATAATGAGAATACAAGATTGCTCACCAGCGGCTGTCTCAATAATATAAGGAAATCTGCGTTTCCTATACGACGAACATGAATCTCCTCTCAGGGCAGATCATTTTATACATGTGCTCACGGGTTCTCGAAGAGCTTCCCTCGTGGCAATTATTCCTGCAAGCGATGGATACAGACAGGCTCTGTCCAATTCGCTGCGAATAATAAAAGTATGCACAACGGCGATACTAACTCGTAGATTAGCCCACTTTTCACCTAACGCGCAAGCTATGCTAGAATGGTCCCCGCACTATTATTGACGTAAATCACTGGATTCTACGTTACTTCGCTCGCTCTATGCGGCTTCAAACAATACTTCTCATAGATGACTCAATTATTGTGGCAAACGCGTCCTCTCTGCAATTACACTTAAGCCAAAGCTTCAAATAGCTCCTAAAAACAAAATATAAATTTACTGGCTTACATTACTTTAATGGTTCTCAAATACAATCCTAATAATTGACCATATTAAATATTCATTCAACACTTCATTTGACACTGAAAACTCTCGTATCTCGCTATATTTCACGTTACTTTCTTACTGTTTACCAAATACAGTATCTTTATATTAGACATGACACACTTTGAACGTTATTTAGGCCAGAATTGCCTATTACTTTACTTTACTGTTACCGACCCCAGATTATTATTATTATTATCATTTAACGTTACCGTTTCATTCATCACAATTTTATCCTGACTGGCCATAAACAAATCACCTTCCAAGCCATATTCTACCAAATACGAGTGGTGAAAGCTCGTACAATAAGTGACTGTTACATCTTAGTCTCAAAGTGATGCATCGTTGTATGGTGAACTATTTAGTTAGAATAACATTGTAAATTGGTACTCACTCTTTCATTTTCTCTGGATTATTCCAGCATGCCAGCTCCGGGCCTGCCATGACGCTTGATTTAAGCCATCATGTTATATCTCACATACCACATGGTATCACATTTTTCACACACGATAATCATACATTTATCAGTGGCTTTTCTCACTTTAACACAACACATTTTATTCACAATACACATAAATACTTTTGAAATCACTATAACAAAATTTATATACACTTTTTCACTATTTCACAGGTTAATCCTTAGTCGGACTCCTCCTAACGCCTGACCTCAGAGATGCGATGACTATGACAACTGCTGGTCTCCGTGAAAGTCTATCTGCGTGTACGTGCGTTCGATTCTCGTTCCCTTCAATACTGTTTATTTCACCGTCATGATTACTTGTGATGCCTCTCGGGCTCCCATAACTGTAATGATCCTGACGATACAGCGTCATTTATAAGTATGACAATACCTCCTGGTATTCAGTGTCCAAAACCATCCTAAATTATTGCTACGCTGTAGCAAACTACACTTGCGTATAATAATGGATAAATATCTTCTGTAGATTAAATCTTATGCGATTCATGATTTATATTTAGAAGCTGTATGATGTGCTTCCATTGTTCTTCATATACACTCGAGCGTAGATACTCTAACATTTCGCGCACTATTGGCTGCGTTTAGTTACGTGTAGACTGCAGAGCAACTGAAGATGAACTCAAGACGAACTGAAGAATAACTGTAGAACAACTGGCTTGGTCTGCACTGCTTCCCCTATATAAAGGTTTCTCGTAAAATGTAGTCCACAGGACACACGAGAGCGACTCCTTTCTTGAAATAATGTATTTCCATTCAAATTGACGTATACACCTTGTTTATCTAGATGTGGGAGTCCCATAATCACTTGCGTGCAAGCGATCGCTTCGGCCAATTAATTACAATTAATTGCCTTATTCCATCGCGTCATGACGCCACCATGGTGATTCCCCTCTGGCTGGTCACCAAATCACTCCTCTCGAGCGTAAGTTAGGTGTTAATAGGCTTATTTAGAGATATAGGCTTTAATTTAGGTGTAAGACCACTCCTAAATTATCTCTCTCAGAATATATTCACCTGGGTGTACATTTCACTCCATTTCAATGCTCCACTTGGCTGTAATCAATTAATTTCCGTGGGCAATCATCCCCACTACAGTCTCAAGCGTTGTCCATTGGGGACTCCCAGGGTCATTAATTTCGAGCTGTCTCCTCGGTCCAGACGAAAGAAGTTCCTTCGGCGCCTAGAATCTCCTCCCATTCGCTAGCTGCAATTAGTAAAACGTCAAGCTGGCCTGCTTTCACGTTTCTATACTTTGAAAACGTACATATGACTGCAATTTCTGACAATTATTCCCTTAAACAGCTATGATATTCACAATCTGGCCGTGAAATCATGCTATATTATTATATGTTATTATACATCTCATTGCTCTTCGGGTTCCCTGTAACTGTTCCCCCTCAGAGATCAATGGTTCTACTCTAGGCAGAATCATGTGCCTGGTCTTCTCTGATAAGACCCGAGTTCGATGCCAGTCTGCCGTGACCGATTGGGCACAGTACGCAATGTTGCAAGATCAGCGGCGATTGTGAAATACGCCATATTGCAAGATCAGCAACGATTGCCAAATAGGCCATATAGCAGGATCAGCGGCGATTGACAAATACGCTGTATTGCAAGATCAGCGGCAATTGTCAAATATGCTATATTGCAAGATCAGCGGCGATTGCCAAATACGCCATATTGCAGGATCAGCGGCGATTTGCAAATACGCCATATTTCAAGATCAGCTGCGATTGTAAAATACGTCATGTTGCAAGATCGGCGGCGATTGAGAAATACGCCATATTGCAAGATCAGCGTCGATTGCCAAATAGGCCATTTTTCAGAATCAGCGGCGATTGACAAATACGCCGTATTGCAATATCAGCAGTGATTGTCAATTACGCCATATTGCAGGATCAGCGGCGATCGACTAATACGCCGTATGGCAAGATCAGCGGCGATTCACAAATACGCCATATTGCAAGATCAGCGGCGATTGATAATTACGCCATATTGAAAGATCATCGGCGATTGTCAAATACGCCATATGCAAGATCAGCGGCGATTGACAAATACGCCTTTTTGCAAGATCAGCGGCGATTGTCAAATACGCCATATTGCAGGATCAGCGGCGATAGACAAAAACGCCTTATTGCAAGATCAGCGGTGATTGACAAATACGCTTATTGCAAGATCAGTGGCGATAGTGAAACACGCCATATTGCAAGATCAGCGGCAATTGAAAAATACGCCGTATAGCAAGATCAGCGGCGATTGTGAAATACTTCATATCGCAAGATCAGCGGCGATTGTCAAATACGCCATATTGCAGGGTCAGCGGCGATTGACAATTGGCCGTATGCAAGATCAGCGTCGATTGACAAATACGCCTTATTGCAAGATCAGCGGCGATTGTCAAATACGCCATATTGCAGGATCAGCGGCGATTGGCAAATACGCCGTATTGCAAGATAAGCGGCGATTATAAAATACGCCATATTGCATGATGACCGGCGATTGACAAATACGCCATATTGCAAGATCAGTGGCGATTGTCAAATACGCTATATTGCAAGATCAGTGGCGATGGTAAAATATGCCATATTGTAGGATCAGCGGCGATTGACAAATACGCCGTATTGCAAGATAAGCGGCGTCCCTTGGAATGCCAACTTGAAGTTGGTTGCAATGAAGCAAATTGTCAGGAACGACTTTCTCCTCAAATGTCTATATGTGTTGGTTTAACACGTTATGCTTGATCTAATAAATTAAACATAATATTGCACCAATCTGGACCCAATGTTTTGGAAGCCAGGCTCTGCCTGTCACAAGTCAGGACAAAGGGCGAGTGATAGAGGAGTAACACCTCTTTAAAAAACCTTGGTCCAGCTGACCCGGCTGGTAGTCCCTTGTAAGGGTCCCTTGCCAGGGTTACGGTGAAGACCTCAACGGCAATTACAGTGGAGAGGATAATCCTCGGTACAGTGTAAGTGGCGGATGTGGCAGCCCAGTGCTCGGGATTAATTGAGTAAAAGGTATCATCCTCATTTTGGGGGGTAGATATCAGTTGTAGCGTCTGACTCGGTGCGGGCGGCTACACACGGCGTCTGTATCCCATGTTAGGGGCGGCCGAATTATATGCTGGCAGTAGCGTTAAAATGCCCCCAACGACAGACGAAGCGACCCGCCGGTTGAGGTATTTCCTGTCGCATCAATAGCTACGTCTCTTCTAAATTCGGAACATGCTAGGGCGTTCCCCCCAAAGCGACGCGCGCCACTTGCGCCCGTGTGACGTGAGAAATGAGCGAGGGTTACCTACTCATGAACGGGGTAGGTTAAAGAAGTTAGTTCGACCCAAACAACTAAGAATAAGATTCGCTACCCTCAATATTGGAACGTTGACTGGCCGACATCGTGAGCTAGCAGAAATGATTAAACACAGGCGTGTCAACATTGCCTGCATCCAGGAGACCAAGTGGAGGTGTTCAAAGGCGAAAGAAATTGGAGATGGCTACAAACTCATCTATCATGTTACCAGCGCAGCACGAAACGGTGTAGCAATAATCGTAGACCAGCACTACCGCAACAGTGTCACCAATGTCAACAGGGTGTCAGATAGGCTTATGTCTATCAAGATTGATTCAACAGAAATCACTGCCCACATTATATCTTGCTACGCACCTCAAACTGGATGTATAGAGGATGAGAAAGATGAATTCTGGAACAGTCTGGATACCCACCTTCGAGCAATCCCCCAGGATGAGTCCATTATTCTTGGAGGAGACTTTAATGGACATGTTGGATCTCAGCGTGAAGGATATATGCGATGCCATGGAGGACATGGGCTTGGGGTGCGCAATGATGACGGATGTCGGATACTTGGCTGTGCAGAAGCTCATAACTTGATTGTGACCAACACATATTTCAAAAAGAGGCTAACACATCTGGCTACTTATACCAGTGGAGGACATGCTACTCAGATCGATTACTGGCTAGTTCGGCAACAAGATATGAAGCTGGTGACAGATACCAAAGTGATTCCGTATGACAGCGTTGCCCCTCAACACCGATTGCTTGTCCTTGATATTCATAAAAACGTTAAGCGACCCAAAACAAAACCTAAAACTGGGCCTGAGCGTATCAAGTGGTGGAGATTGAATGCCCACCGCAATGAGTTGGTCACAGCCTTGGCAAACTTCTCGGTGAAGTCTGATCAATCAGTTGATGGCATGTGGAGGGATGCTGTGAAAGAGATACATCAGGCGGCGAAAGAAACTGTGGGAAAAACCATACCCGGACGAAAATACATTGATAAACAGACCTGGTGGTGGTGTGATGAAGTCAAGCAAGTTATCAGAGAGAAAAAGATGGCCTACAAGACTTGGTGGAACTCGCGTCTTGATACTGACCTCCAGCAATACCGTAACCTGAAATCAGCAGCAAAAAGATCAGTAGCTGCTGCAAAGGACAATTATTATCAAGACCTGTACGACCAGCTTGACACACCATCAGGAGAAAACAATGTATATCGTCTTGCTAAGTCCCGTAATCGTTCAACTCAGGACATTGGACATGTCATGCACATCAAGGATGCGAACGCTAAGCTACTACGAGAACAGCAATCTATCCTCCAACGTTGGGCAGACTACTTTTTTGGCATCTGCAACGAAGAATTTCCACACCCACCAATTGCAAGTCCTGATCCTACCTTAGGACCCGTTCCTCCAATTACATCCGAGGAAGTAATGCTTGCCATTAGCAAAATGAAGAGTGGGAAAGCAACTGGCCCAGATGACTTACCGACGGAAATATGGAAAATTCTAGGAAGGCCTGCCTCAGAATTCCTTGCCACACTCTTTAACCGGATCATTGCTGAGAACCAACTTCCCCATGCATGGACAACTAGCATAACAGTTCCAATCTGGAAGGGAAGAGGTGATGTGGGTGATTGCTCAACTTATCGCCCTATTCGACTCCTCTGCCATACGTTTAAAATATTTGAGCGTGTGCTTGATTGTAGACTCAGAAATATTGTCACTGTAACACCAAACCAGTGTGGGTTTGTTAAGGGATGCAGTACCATCGATGCTGTCCATGCCACACGCCTTTTAATGGAAAAGCACACAGAGAGGCAGCAGAGTGTACACCTGGCATTTCTCGATTTAGAGAAAGCTTTTGACCGTATCCCTCATGATCTTATTTGGCGAGCTCTTCGTTGCCATGGAGTCCCTGAGGAATATGTAAGCTGGGTGCAACTTCTGTATCGCAATGCCACTAGTGTAGTTCGGAGTCCAGCTGGAGTCTCCCCACCTTTTGAAATCACTGTGGGTGTTCATCAGGGTTCTGCTCTATCACCACTGTTATTCATCCTCTGCATGGATACAGCAACGGCGGACATACAGACCTCACATCCCTGGACCCTTCTCTATGCGGATGATGTGGTACTTGCCAAAAAAAAAAAAAAACTCGCCCTGAACTCCAGCACAGGGTTCAAACGTGGAACGACAGACTGGCTGAAAATGGACTACACCTCAATATCCAGAAGACAGAATACCTGGAATGTGGCCCCCAAACTAGAGGTACCATCAGTATCAGCACAGAAAATCTGCAGAAGACCATGCATTTTAAGTACTTAGGGTCCACTGTCACTTCAAATTGTGACGGCACTCCTGATACTCGGATGAGGGTAAACGCAGCCTGGCTCAAGTGGAGACAAGTCACTGGAGTTCTCTGTGATAAAAAGATGCCTCTGCATTTAAAGGCAAAGGTCTATAAGTCTGTGGTACGCCCAGCAGCCATCTATGGGACCAAAAAACATGAGCAAATTCTGAATACGATGGAAATGAAGATGCTCCGATGGTCGATGGGACTGACCCGATTTGACCACGCAAGGAACACAGACGTCCGGCGAAGATTTGGTATTGCACCAATTGTCGAGAAGGTGAGGGAGGCTCGTCTACGCTGGTACGGTCACGTCATGAGAAGACAGAACAACTCAGTTGCCAAAAGAGCAATTCACATCAACCCAGGTGGAACAACACCACGTGGAAGACCTGCAAAGCGGTGGACTGACAACATCAGGGCTGACATGCACGCTGCTGGTCTAACACCAGAAGATGTCAACGACCGAAAGAAGTGGAGGAGATGTAGCAAAGTAGCAGACCCCGCAGGGGATTAATGCTAGGAAGAAGAAGATTGCAATATCAGCGGATTTGGATAAACGTCATGCGGATGCGGGGCGGATGCGGATAACAGTCATGCGGATGCGGGGCGGATGCGGATAATAGTCATGCGGATGCGGGGCGGATGCGGATAACAGTCATGCAGATGCGGGGCGGATGCGGATAACAGCCGTGCGGATGCGTGGCGGGTGCGGATAACAGCCGTGCGGATGCGGGGCGGATGCGAATAAAATTCATGAGGAAGCGGGGCGGATGCGGATAACAGCCGTGCGGATGCGGGGCAGATGCGGATAATAGTCATGCGGATGCGGGGCGGATGCGAATAAAATTCATGAGGAAGCGGGGCGGATGCGGATAACAGCCGTGCGGATGCGGGGCGGATGCGGATAACAGCCGTGCGGATGCGGGGCGGATGCGAATAAAATTCATGAGGAAGCGGGGCGGATGCGGATAACAGCCGTGCGGATGCGGGGCGGATGCGGATAATAGTCATGCGGATGCGGGGCGGATGCGGATAACAGTCATGCAGATGCGGGGCGGATGCGGATAACAGCCGTGCGGATGCGTGGCGGGTGCGGATAACAGCCGTGCGGATGCGGGGCGGATGCGGATAACAGCCGTGCGGATGCGGGGCGGATGCGAATAAAATTCATGAGGAAGCGGGGCGGATGCGGATAACAGCCGTGCGGATGCGGGGCAGATGCGAATAAAAGTCATGAGGAAGCGGGGCGGATGCGGATAACAGTCATGCGGATGCGGGGCGGATGCGAATAACGTTTTGTTTATCCGCGCAGGGCTCTAGCTATAGCCATTCACCGTAAGCTGAGGCACTTTGTCATAAAAGGATACCCTTTGTTATCCACATACTTTTTCGTAGTAACGTCTGTAGGCACTTGAGGATGTTTTACATGGGTTAACCGCTTTCCCTTAAAGTCATAATCTCCCTGTTTTGTACGTGGCACTACAGACCTATCCACATAGTGTTTATTAGCTGGATCTGTTTCTTGTTTAGAATCATGTAAGGGGACAGACCTAGCTTTGGCCATCAACGCACGTCCAAAGACATCCATCGTCAACCTGTAGTACCAGTCTACTGTTTCTATGACGAGGCTCGGTGTCTTGTATATAGACAGCCTGCTAGCCTGTCTAAGCCTTAGTTGATCTGAAGATTATTAAGCAGCAAGAGTGATTCCCCGTGGGGGACATGGTTTCCCATCTCTGTCCCACATCACGTGAACAACGCCATGGTTCACTGTTTCCATCTTCCATTCGCTGCATCATTGTGGGACCTTCCGGTTGTGGAAAGACCAATCTTTTGCTAACACTCATCACAGCGCCCAATGGTCTGCGTTTTCAAAATATTTATATTTTTGCAAAATCTCTCTACCAACCCCTCTACGTGTTTCTGGATCAAATCATGTCTGGATTACAAAAAGAGAATATGGGTTATTTTACATTTTCCATGCAAGAAAATGTTATTTCACCGGATGAGGTAAAGCCTGATTCAATCATGATTTTCCATGATGTATCCACTGAACGTCAAGGCATTATTCAAAGCTATTTCAGCATGGGTCGACACAAACATATCGATTGCTTCTATCTTGGACAAACGTATTCTAAAATGTCCAAACAGTTGATTCGTGACAATGCCAATGTCATTGTTTTATTTCGCCAGGACGAGAGGAACAGTCGTCACATTTATAATGAACATGTGAATCCGGATATGACCTTTCAAATGTTTACTGAATTGTTTGGCAAGTGCTGGAACACTCAATGTCATGCCTGTTTAGTGATTGACAAACAAAGTGAACTTAACCAAGGACGATATCGCTTAGGGTTTGACCATTTTATTGCTATTTAAGGCCCTGTCTCATTCCCTCTCAAGTCATTTGTCAAGACACCATGGCGTTAGCAGAGAGTCAATTGAAAAAGCATATTATTAGAGCAAAAAATACTATTCGCCAGAAGTTTCGTCAATTGAAACGATCACGTGCAGATCATGCTTTGTTTATTCAACATCATTTAGCACCTCCGCTAAAATCCATGTTGAAACCCTCTTTCAAGCCATCTGAAATGCTACCCTCCGTTTCACAAGCTACTCAGACGCTGCACGAGGACCCAGACGAAGAGGAAGAGGAACAGGAACAGGAAGATTTGACTAGTGTTAGCGAAGTTGAGGATGACGAGGAACAAGTGTTTACGCCTCAAAAAAAGACCGCACCCCTTGCAGAGTTTTTGAGAAAAAAGAAATCCTTGGCCATGGTCGAAACACCTTGCCCTTCCAAATCGTCTCCGTTTTCACAAGTCTTGGCCACCCCTCAGAATAAAGCTCAACTGAAAAACATTTTAATAAAATATTATGGATCAACACTAGAACCCTATCTCATTGATCTATTTATTGGAAACACAGATACCACGTATGGTGTTCGCTATGAGGATGATAGTTTTAAAATTGGCGATTCATGCATTAAATTTGCTCGTACTAAAGCTGTCATTAAGAACATCAACTATAAATTGACACCAGGACTGTTAAAGCTGCTCTTTTCTCGAACACCCTCATTCCATGATTATACGTCAGAGGACCTTGGCAAATATAAATCCATTTTATTGGAAACCCATGCCCACAAAAGACAGTATGATCCAGCTCAACAAGTGAATGCCAATATATATCAAAATTATAAAACCATCATGGCAAAAATGTTTCTCACCAGTCAAAGTGGTCGTCGTAAAGTGTCCGCTTCGGGAGTGACATTTAAACCATTAAAAACCCTTGTGTATGTTACCTACTGGCACAATCCTAATAAGCTCGTCCAGCGGCTACAGTTGTTGCATGCCTAACGTCAAGCTGGCCATACCGGTCACGATTGGGAAATTCAAGAAATTGAACAAGAACTTCGAAATGCCAAAATTATTGTTTAAGCCCTCACCCATTAAAATGGGTATTGCTCACGAGTTGCATCGCCCAGCTAGGCGTCACTATCCGCGACTCAAGGTGATTTGACGAGGTGTGGATGAACTTTGGCAAGCTGACTTGGTTGAAATGATACCCTAAGCTGGCGTTAACGACGGTGTACGCTATATGTTGACCGTCATTTATGTCTATTCCAAAATGGCCTGTGCATCGCAAGTCTGGTCCACTAGTTACCAAGGCATTTCAACATATTATTCAACACTCCAAACGTCAACCTCAGTTGATACAAACCGACTAGGGGAAAGAATTTTTCAACAAGGATTTCTCCAGTTTTCGCAAATCTAAGGATATTCACCATTATACCACGTACAGCAATCTCAAAGCCAGTGTGGTCGAGCGGTTTAACCGAACATTGAAAACCCATATGTGGAAAGCGTTTACCGCTCAGGGCATTTATCGCTGGTTGGACTTATTACCTGAGCTAGTATCACGTTACAATGACACCAAGCACAGAACCATTGGGACTAAGCTACGACTCGTGACCAAAAATATTCAGCGACTGGATAAACTGTTTAACCCCATAAAAACAGAAGATCCTAAACGTCACCGACTGAAAATTGGGGATTTTGTTCTTGTGAGCAAATTTAAGTCTGCCTTCAATAAGGTCTACACGCCTCAGTGGCGGACTGAACTATTTCGAATTCGTCAAGTCAACTTGGACAGTCCAGTCTCCTATTTACTCCAAGACCTCAACCATCAACCCATAAAAGGTAGATTTTATCTCCATGAACTTCAAAAAACAGCATTTTCTAAACATTATCTTGTGGAAAAAGTGTTGAAACAAAAAGGAAATAAACTATATGTCAAATGGTTAGGATTTAACTCAACGTTTAATCCTTGGATCAATAAATTACATGTTGTATGAATCTGTGCACTTTTTATTTATTTATTTATTTATTTATTTTATTGAATCGTGTTGTACGAGAGCTCTGTGTACGGTGCTCCACGCTCCATGCATGCCCATACATGTTTCTCTTCCTCTCTCCACACCCGCGTCTCACTCCTTCACTCCATGATGACATACAACTCGTTCAGCTATTGGCTGTCATGGCTTCTCCCACTCCTGATTTCCTGTTGTGTCAAGGTTTCCCTCCTTTCCCCTCTCTCCCCCTTTCCTCTCTGCGGGGCCCCTGCCTGCTGCTCAGCTCACCTGGCTAGCCGTTATCACCTTTTTACAGGGTTGACACATGGTTCCAACATGTTATCATATGACAGCAGTGTTGTCAGCTTGACTGACATTCCATTCTGTTAGCCGACTAGCCATGCCTCAAGAAGATATTCTTTCCGTTCTGGCCGCCAGTCAGACATACATACAAAGCAAGTTCTTCTTCTTCTTCTTAAAGTTCTTAATGCCAACTATCAAACGCTTCGCGCTTTTTATTCGTCTCATAGCATTATGAAATTTATTTTGTTACTGGTCAAGTGTTTACTAACCTATTTTAAAGATCATCATAAGTGATTTTTCGAAAATATTCGCCTTCATTCATTCGTCATAGGAAAATATCGAAAAGCGACCCCTCGTTTTGTCATACATCGCCCCGTCGAAATAGCCATATCCAGTATTCACCATGATCAGTCATAGCCTCGTTGGAACATGTGTCAAGCGCTACCGGCTCTCTGTCTACAAGCACTCTTTTATTAAAAAAAAATAAAAAAAATAAAAAATAAAAAATGCATAGTTCTTGTCCTAGAGACTTGACATTTATTTTCATGGTAGAGGAGGTAGGAACCTTTCATTTATGTCAAACAAACGTATTTGTCAACGTGTTAATTTCAAAAATAGTAAAAATTCAAAATTTCAGTGTTTTCAAAATGTTTCAAAAATAAAAAAGTATTATTATAAAAAATAAAGGTCTTAGAGACCATTGGTTTGAACTATTGAACAACATTCTATAATTGGTTTTCAAACTATCGCCTACTTTTAAAAACAAAAATTTTCAACAAAAAAAAAATAAAAAAATACGAGTGGTCTATAGGAAAGAGGACGTCAGCTCGAGTCAAACGACACCTCATTTTTTAAAATCCGACCATCCGTTCGCGAATGATCACCAATGTTCGCGAGAACGTAGGCTATCATTTTTTCCCCTCCTACACCCTTGAAACTTGCTGTCCTCCTAGAGGGCATACCCACCTTTCATTAACGTCAAACAAACTTTTTTTTTCCAATTCACCGTTTCCAAAATAGGGCCAATCCAATAAAGAAACATTTTCATTTTTTTAAAATACCAACACACATGCTTAGCCAAGAGAACGTCATCCCAACGCCAACAATACCTCGTTCGTTAAAATCCGACCACGCGTTCGGGAGATATCGGCAAAGTTTATATGAAAGTAGGGGGTTAAGTAGAAATGTCCACACCACACTAGTGCACAGTTTTAGTCCTAGAGGTTTGAAATTTATTTTGCGGGTAGAGCGGGGTCAGGGCCATTCATTTATGTCAAACACATTTTTTGTAAACTCTTTAGTTTCCAAAATATAAGAATTTCAAAATTACACTTAAAAAAAAAAACATAAAAAATTAAAAAGTTTTATTATAAAAATAAAGGACATAAAGATCGTTCGTTTAAGCTATTGCACAACGTTCTATCATGTTTGGTTTTTTAACTATCGTCTATTTTCAAAAAAATGTATGTATATAACAAGTGGTCCATAGCAAAGCCCCCGTCAGCTCGAGTCCAACGACACCTCATTCGTAAATCTCCGACCGCGGGTTCGAGAGTTATCGGCTCGCATTGAGTGTAGGGGTGGGGTGGGGGGCAGAATCGGCACTGCTCCCCTACTACAGTACTGTAGGAGAGGAGCGTGCAATGGCAGCGCTTAGCGAGGCTGTCGTGTTGTTGTTTGGTGAATGAGGCTGGGCGTCAGGCGGCGCACCGGTATGAAAACAAATAATAATAATAACAATGCCAATTTTGTGTACAGACAGAAATAATTGTTTTATTGCGCTCCTGATTTTGCACTAATTTTCAACATTCTTTGTTTATCTTTGGCATCGCTTTGAAGCCACTAATTTTCCGATATTTGGAACAATCGTTTTGGCAGTTGCAATCCGAAGTGTAGCTTCCAAGGAAGCAACAGACAAACTTGACCGTGTTTTTGTTTTGTTAATATTCATAATTGAAAAAAATTGTTCACAAACGAACGTTATTCCGAACATACCAACAAATTTCAATCCTCGGGAATTCTTGTTCCTCAACTACTTTATAATCTCTACTTAGTATAAAACTAAGTCCCCAATTCTTTGATGTCACAGGTAATCACGGGACCACTGGGTGGATTTTGATGCGGTTTTCACCTTTCTGTAAAGGATGTCTCGAGGAAGGTTTCTGTAGAAAATTATTTATTTATGATCAAAGGAAGCCAAGCTGTAACAATTTCAGTGAAAATGACGAAAAACCTGGCGTCCCTGCGTTTTTTAAGCTTACGGTGGGCAAACCGTTAAAAATATCTATATACTATGAGTGGAAGAATTGTTCAGCATGAAACGTTCTACAAAAACGTCCGCGAGAATATCTCTATCTACAATACATCGCCCATTATAAGTGATTTTACGTTTTCATTTCTTTCAAACATCTCAATTTCTAGAGGACAGTTTACGAGCTAGCTATCGGGCGAGCCTATTGCCCCAGATGCAGCCAGCAACAAACTGTTAAGTCGTGGTGAGTTCAGAGAAGAGTGGTTGTGTTTGGAGTTTCCCTGGAAGTGCAACTCGGCTTTTCGTTCCGCAAAATACACAGTCAAGTTAAGATTGGACGGGAGGGGGATTTATGTTTCATGCACCTCGCCATTCTTAAATTACGTCTGACAAGAATGCTTCTCCATGATAATATAATTAATAGTCCAGTCAGTGGTTTTAACCCATCATGCCGAGATGTGAAACGGATATAGGTCGTAGTTCATTGACATCGAAAAAAAAACCCGCTTATCACGTAATGATAGTAGTCTATGAAATGAAATACCATTGTAATAGTAATATAATATAAAAGCGGTTTGTCAAAATTGAATCGCACTGCAGTTTTATCAACTCCACATGGAGACTTGATGGGGCATCCTTTGGGCGCACCGAAAAAGGCGTCATAAAATCTTTGAGTGCCGGTTATACTTGTTTTATTTCTTCAAACCTATCTTCAAATTCTTTATGCAATGACTATAACGCTTTCGTGTACTCACTGATGTGTTCATAAGTACTTATATTCAAGCATTTTAGAGAGGGAAAATTGTCCCAATTTACTTCTTGAAGCAGACTTTTAAAAAGCACAAGCTGCAATTTGAAACTTTCAGTACGGGCACACATAGTACTGAACAAGAGTTTAGTACTTTTCACGAATGTGCCCTAATCCTGAAATAAATTACATGAGATTAATAAATACACTAGGATGACCAGTTTCGATCGTCAAGCGATCATCATCAGATCCATTACACTTAGGCTGTAAAATCTATGTTTGAAAATACATGTGAAAATATTTACAATATGTACAATTATTTAGTTGCAGTGTTGGTAATGCAACTGTCGGTGTATGCTAATTGTAGTATAAATGATGTTAGGTGATGCTAAATGGTGATAGATATCCGGAGTTTGTATATTTGGAGCATACCGCTCCTGTTGGCTAGTGTTGGGAAGTTTATGGCACCAATGTGGGTAACAGGTACTCGAACCTTTCAAATGCATCATAATTCACGGTTCTTGTATGGTTATACAGTAGTTGGTTCCGTTCCCACAACTGTCTACCCCATCTTGACGTGCATTTGGGTTACTTCGTTACTCTTAAAAGTAACGGCGTTACAGTTACTTATTTTAAAAAGTAGCTGCTACAAGTAACGCTGCAGCACTTTCTTTTATTCGAAAATAAATTACTTTAATACTATCATCTACAATCAAATGTTGTTGTTTGAGTCTTCAGTCTTCTGACGGGTTTGATGTAGTTCTCCATGCCTCCCTGTCCTGAGCTAATCGTTTCATCTCTACACAGCTACCACACCCAACATCCGAGGCTATCTACTCTTGGTCTACCCCTATTGTTCTTGTCCTAGACCCTTCCTTCCATAACTAAGCTTGCTATTCTTGGGTGTCTTAGTATGTGTCCTACCAACCTATCTCTTCTCTTCATTAGCAGTCGCCAGAAACATCTCTCCTCTCCCACTCGTCTTAATACCTCTTAGTTTGTAACCCTATCTACCCATCTGATCTTCATCATTCTCCTGTAACACCACATTTTAAACGCTTCAATTCTCCTCTTTTCTGCTGCACCAATAGTCCAAGTTTCACTTCCATAGAGCGCCACGCTCCAGACAAAGGCCTAAAAATTACTTCCTAATACCTAAATCTATATTCGATGTCAACAGATTCCTTTTCTGTAGTAAATCCTTTCCTTGTCTGAGCTAACCTACTTTTTATATCCTCTTTGCTTCGTCCATCACTGGTTATTTTGCTTCCTAATTAACAGAAGTTTCCTACTTCCTTTAGTTTTTCACCAGCTAATTTGATGTCCATAGTGTACCCATGTGAAGACTTTCCATGGAAAATATGCTCCCGCCTCCAGCTAGCAGCAGTCCTCGGGCGAGTGCCATTCAACCCACAGAGCAGTAGCATATTTTGGATTTGAAACTAAGAGGTATCAACTGTACAATAACGACACACAACTCTATTCTAAAGGATTTAATTTGAGTTTAAAAATCATGGCTTAACACACAGCAAAACAATATAACAATTACATTATACACAAAAATGCAAAACATACTCCTACCCTCAATTAATATTCACACTTTATCCTCCCTCACATCCAAATCATTGTTGATTTAAATTTACCTTGAAATCACCATAAAAATCATTCCCATGTGCGCTAATGCACTGGTAAACTCACAAACAATGTTAATCTTACAATCTCTCGTTGCCTATTACCTATTTCAACTATACAATATGCGTACAATCATGCCTTGTATCTTTCTTTCCACCAAAACATTGAGTCTACCATGCGTTACCTAACCTTTAATTGTAAATCCACTATATGCCGTAAAGAGTTATCTTCCAAATATCTTATGTCACTGTTGTGTCGAGTGGGACCCTCTTGCTACCCGTCGCGTAAAAATATAGTTTCCACCCTCGAAACAAGGTGCCTTTTTCAGTATAAAAATGTAACTTTTACCATTTTCCAACTTGGCCAAATATTAAGATATCAGATCGTTTCTTAATTAGCAATGTGTCTCATTACACATATATTCAATATTCATTAGTACAATCATCATTCTATAACAATCAGGGTATCACACATTTTCAATTCACAAATCTTACTACAAGAATACAATGAGTGAGGTCTGCTCCCCCAACCCTAGTTCAGTACCCTCGCGGCGGGCGGTCAACCAACATGGCCGCTACCTCCCCCTTTACGTCTCTCCCCTCTTGCTCTCCAAGCAATTGCCTGCTTCTGCCAGACACAACATTGTGAAGTCTTAATGACCCACCAAATACGGATGACCTAATTCTTAGAGAATGTATTACGGAATATGGAACTGTTTAAACATTTATGCCTATCATTTACGATTTAAAGGCTGGCCTCATACTGGCCCAATTAAGTCAAACCAAGGGAACGAGATTCATCGTACACGTAGTCATTTTGGAATAGTCGGCGCTCTTGTTAAAGATCACGGCAAGGGCACAACTTCCCTCCGTGTCAAATTCACTCCCACAGAGATGAATTAATTTACACAATTAGCTGATTCACGGTCGATATCATGTGTTATGGCGAGGTGTCTACAGTTATCCTTCCATACGCCTCTGGATTCGAATTGGACCGCTTATTAGCATAATGAGCTAGGGTTCCCACTAGATACGCTCGAATGCATCTTATATCTCCGTAAGCCCAAGGCTATACGATATTTCATACGTCGCTTTAGCAAACCTGACTTTCTCGACTACTGTGATGATGATCCCTTCCATAATTAATAAGATAACCTCTACCAATTAATCTTATAAGCTCTTTCATCAAGCTGCAATTCAATTCTCTTTTAAACATTTCCATTTCCTACATCCTTTGCATAATTCCGTACATTCTTATATGATTCTCTGTGACATCGAAACGCTGCTTTTAATTTTCTTTGAGTGGTCCATTTACTTTCCATAACACTGCTTAAATATACAGTTATTCACATTAACATAAGTTTGCATACAATTTCCCTGGTGTTTATTTATTATTATAATTACTGACATATCTTCCCTTATCTCGACACAACGTAACGGTAGTTATATCAACAATAACTGAACGTCCGCGTTCATTACATTTATTAATCCTTTTAAATCAAATGCCATTTCTACGTTCCTTTTAACGGATTTACACACAACTCGATGTAAAATGAACATCTTAACTTGACTAAATTCAACACAAAATTAATGTATGAAGGTTCCCAAAATTCAACTTTCATTGGCATATAATTTACAACTTTAGATATTACTGACATATAGTGGATTACATTTTTACAGCAAAATCATGGTTTTTGGGTACTCACGTATACATCCTGGCGGATTCGCCCACATATTCTCCATCATGCCCGCCATATTTGCATTTTAGCAAGGCATAATTACACTTTGCGCACACATATTGCGTGATTTTTCCACTGAGACATACACTGCACATTCCTTTCTCATATCGAAGCTACTGCTTCGTTTTTCAATATAACACATTATATTTATCACTACACTTGTAGAATACACATTTTTAAATATAAAAATCACTTAAAAACACACGCTATTTATATACATTTTCTCACTTGGCGACACTCCATGCAGAATCTCAGAATTACAGTTTCTGTAGAGCTTCCCTCCATGAATAATCCTGTATCCCGTTTGAAAGTCTCGTGACAACTATCTGAAGTTCCCAAGTGTATCCCTGTTCCTTGAAAATCCCTTGTGATTCCCAATGTCCGTCAACTCCTATCAAATGGTACGTTACCGATAATAGCATAGATGTGCTTTAATATCGCTCTGAACGTTAACAAAGTGGTATTTACTTGAAAATGCTTCACCCGTATCACCGAAATATTTATGCATGCGCACTTCTAAACAATGTAAACATGTCTAACAGATACGTTCTGCGCTGCGCTAGTCCATTGTACATTATACTTGTACAATTACCACTTTTATTGTCCTCTTACTGCACTTACTGTCTCCCTGAGCGGTACGCTTCTAACAAAGTCTTGTACAGTCACTCGTACATATGTATAACAATACATTGTCTCTTCATTATAACACTTTTCATACTTTCTACTGAAATAAACTCGTATATGTATAACAACACATTGTCTCTTCATTGTGAGGTTCTACTGACCTATTGTGATACTTTCCTAACTCGTACATTACACTACACGGCTAACATACTTAATAACTTTGAAATGTTAAAGTCTTTGTGCGCGTTCTTTTCTGGCCCAGAGCAGCGTGGTCTCTGTCCTGCGAGTTGGTTCAACTGACCTCGACTGCCTACTTCTGTGACCTTATATTGCTTTCCACAAGAAAAGTAAGTCCCCAAACCTCTCGGAGCTCCATCTATTCTCTAAATGCTTTTCCTGGCTTGAAATGATGTTTTTCAGGTCCGTCTTGCATCGCCATTTCCATAAATGTCTGCGTGCTTGAGAATCGATCGGTCCCTTAATTAGAATTAATTACCTTCTTCATCGCGTGGTGACGTCAAGTCGATGGTGATTCCCCTTTTGCCTAGTGCAATCTATGCGCTAACCTCCAATAGGTCGTGTTCTTCCGCATTTTATTATATCTGCTTCAATTTTGGCGTTTGATGGCTTGATAATTAGCCTCCCTGCATTTAATTCATATTGGTGCAACTCGCATGTGTCTAACATACTCCAATCGCGAGTAATCATTAAATTATCCTTGCCGTTCCCCATTCCACGGCTCTCTTCCGTTGTGTTTAGGGGACTTTCTGGAGCACATCTGCGTCTCTCCACCCTCCTCAGACGGTGTAAGAAGTTCCAAGTGACTGACGTGTCGCCATGAAAACACGCCTACTTTCAAATCTCATTTGTTGGCTGTCAAAGGTTCCACTCCTCGTGCTATGCTGAGAAACTCATGCATTTTGCAGCCAAATATTGTCGTATTCTTCCCATATTTTAAGCGTTATGTTAATAAATAATGTCAGAATTCATCCCAAATCACCTTAGTGATTTAATGTGTCCTGTCTCTAGGGGTTTTTCTTGATTAAACTCCCTCAAAAACCTGGGTTCGTTTCTCGCAGGCATCTCCAGTCTGTTATCAATTTCCCAGTGTCCCAGGTTCGACACCAGTCAGCCTAGTGCCCTAGGGTACAATAGAGGTTTATGATTCATTTCGGCTGCATTCCAAAATTTTTTTTTACATTTATCAATTGTTTCCTCAAGACGGAGTCCATACCTTTCAAAAACTCATTCAAATCCTCAGGCGTGTCGGCCAAGATGACGATGGCATCGGCAAATCTCAGAGTTGAAATTATTTCTCTTTGAATCCTCACTCCCACTTTAAATTTTTCTACAATTTCCTTCATTCCTTGTTCAATGTAAAGATTGAAAAGTATGGGTGATAAGATGCAGCTTTGCCTTACACCTTTCTGAATACCAGCTTCTCTCTCATGTCCTTCAGCTCGAATGACTTGTAGGGTTTCTTTGTGGGGGAGGTGCCCTACAATGGGGATGATTTGAAGGAAGTTAAAATGTGTATGGAGCGGGTCGAGTGAGTGAGTTGTCTGAAGGCAAAGTCGTAGCTCTGTGTACGAGCTTCCCGATGGTTCGGATTGACGGGAGCGCTCGGGGGTGTAAAAGTGGTATTGGGGAGGTTTAGCAAATAAGACTTTGAACGCAGCGGTTGCTACTCGGCTCAATGCTAGCGCACGCTGGTTGACTGAGAGAGAGCCCGCTGACTCAAGTACAGCGACGTCGTACAAGTGGTCGTTCGCTGACGTCGTGAAACAATTAAACAATAAGGCTAGGGGATCCTACCTAGAGGAAATATAAAAGGGTAGGAGCTAGTCAAGGAAATGTAAGGACCAGTTATCTAGAGATTGTGCTGTTTTAATGAGTTTACTTCTATGCAGAAGTATTAATAAAGATTGCAGAACAGCCAATGTGCTTATACAATTCCAGTACAAATAATAGGGGAGGAAAAATGTAAATGTATGTGTATGTGAAGGTGCTCGCTTACACTTACCAGGAAGGTTGCAGTCGCGATGGCGTCCAGCAAAGGTCCCACACTACAACACAACGCCTGTCTGGGAATGACCTGGAGGCATGACCTCTCCGAGGTTTTATAGAGGCGGCTTGCCGTGTTTGCAGAATTGCGAATTCCTTGTGTGTCGTAGCCCTTCCCGGGGTCGTCGGAGTTCAGGCATGAGGCCACCTGAGTTGCATGGAAGTATTCAGAATTGTAGATGTGGTCGTAGATTGTAGAATTATGTCTGAAGTTATGTATAAGTATGTGTTTTCAGGGGGTGTAATTAGTAGGGGATGAGGGTGGCATACCCTACGGGTATAACAGACTGCTGACTGGTTTCTATATAGATTGTAGATCACCCTCCTATCCCTGTACTTTATTCCAATCGTTTTCAAAGTGTCAAATACTATCAAATACAGTGCATTAAAAGGACGCCAGCCAAATAATTGGAAATACTTGAACTCCCCTCACAAAGAGGTATCTACTAGTCGTGCGCTCCATTCCACGTCCGGCACTGGCTGTGTTGATCGCAGCTCAGCGGGAATTTCTAAGTTTATTGCCAGCGAACATGAACTCTGTCTTTTGCGCATGCGTGCCCAACCTTTCCACCGCACAGTGGGTCAAAATCGAAATATAGGAGGACAAAATTATTTATTTTCATAATTAAAAGAGTCAAAATTTATTACTTCTACAGTATTCTCATATAATTGCCGCTCACTATTCTGGGATATTAACACATCTTACTGTAAATCTGTCACCACTGTTCGAGCAGTCTGAATTGGAGGGTGAATGTAAGTGGCTGTGGTTTGGTTGTCTTTGTGGTTAGTGTGATGCTTTAAGATGGAACTTGCAGCTGAAGGTATGATATTTGGAACGTGTTTCAGTTATTAATGGGCGTAATTGTTACGTAATTTAGCTATATTTGCATTATATAATGTTTAACTATTATTTTTAAAAATATTATATTCACTTAGATTTTTAGTATGCCGCGTCACTCTGCGTCACTTCCTACTTAATGTTAAAATGTAGATAATGTCTTTAGTTTACGCCTGTTATAAGATTGTTTGCATCTTTTTGCAATTTACTTAGTTATTTTACGTTTTAGAAGATGCCGCGCAACCAGTTCTCACACGTTTACAACTGTTTGAAGCACTGGGATCGACGATTATGTCAAAAGCGGAACTTTTTGACTTTGTTAAAAGTAAATTAGGGGTAGAAAATTGTTCTGAAGAGATACTTGAATGCTCTATACAACTCCTAGTCATAGACAATTTCTTGCATATGTTGACGTAGCTTAAAAAGGTCTTAACTGATGTTTATTATGAAGTAAACAAACTATATACGTTGCTTTCACTATAAATTCATGATTAAAACGTAAAAATAATTTTGTCCCCCTAGATTTTGATTTTGACCCACTGTGCATTGTGCTGTTGGGACAACACCCAAGACCAAAGCCAAGGCATCACAGCGATTCTTCGTTGAAACACGAAATGAGAACGTGGCAGGAAGAAGCAACGGTAGTATTTAATAGGGAATCGCTCAAAGCAAACGTGGAAATGTGTTGAGTTTATTTGCGTGTTAGTGCAGTATGGAAAACTCACTGAAGAGCTTCTTGACTGATTCTATAAATATTTGTATTTTTTAGAGGGGGATGGGTTACAGAACACAACTGATGATTTCCACCAGCCGCCACGGCCGGCCACCCAGTTCCAAATAGCGGGACGGAACGCCCTATCAAATCGTAAACATGTGTGTATGGTTCACTCGACGTGTTTGGAGAAGGCTCTCTAAATCAGGGGTCTCCAAACTCCGGCCCGCTACCGCCACATTCACTACGTAAGTAGATCAAACGAACTAATAAACACATGCGTTTCTTTTTATTATTTACTGTAACTAGTAGAGCCCGGCTTCGCCCGATGGATTTATTTGTTTTATGGATGATAATGAATACTACTGCAGAACTGGAGCGCTCAAGGATAAGGATCGGAAAGCACCAACGCTTCTTGCAGCTGATAACCTCAGTATACTGCACTAACACCATCGCCCTTAAACAGAGGCATACTATTGTCATTATGATAACTGTTTTAAAGGGCCTAAGAAATCTTTTTGTACTAATTACTCCCCGTGACTGCAATTTATAAGCAGCTCGCAATTCTGCACCAGAACACTGGTAGGGGCGACGTGATGCAGCCCGCATTGCCAGGCAGCAATAGACATAGGTATTATTGAAGCTGTTCATGAGCTCTTGTTCTTACGACTTACTGAACAAAAATCAATCTTTAAGGTTACCTGATTGGTGTAGCCTAATCCTACACAGCCTAAGCTATTCCTCTTGTATCTGGCTGTCATATACAAAGAGAATTTTTCGAATCCAACTGGTAGTTCCAGAGATTAGTGCGTTTAAACACACAAACAAACTCTTCAGCTTTGTTTTATTAGTAAAGATCGTACAATGTACATAGGTTATTCAATTTCCTTGCTCCACCAAGCAAATTACTCTCAGGAACAGTACTCTGTAAGGGATACTTGTCTTTATGTGGTAACGATCACAATGCATGATGCACTGTTCTCCTGGGTCGTGGTGCTTCTTGTTGCTGCAGCATTTTAAGTGAAATACGTGTCTAGCGAACCTTATTATAAAGTGTCGAAGGTCGGCCTGTTTCCATTCCGTCGTGACCATTGCGTCCGTGGAATAGAATTCATCCCATATTTCTTCTTTCTCCAGTGCGGGGTGGGCATTGTCATGTTGCAGAAGAACATCTTTAACCCATTTTCCTGGCCGTTTAGTTTTCATGGCACGACGTAAGCACTTAAGGGTTGCCACATATGCTGCACTGTTAATCGTGGCCCCCAATTCCAGCCAGTCAATGAGGATGATGTTTTTTGTGTCCCAGAACACTGTCGCCATTCTCTTGCCAACTGATGGCACTGTTAGATATTTATTTGGCGGTACTGCCCCTATGCTTCCATTGCATGGTCGCAGTACTGGACACAACTGTCAAGGCTTGGGTACGCATCACTCCGAAAGAATGGTTTCTGGAAGGTCTGGACAGATTGACACATTACTGGCAAAAGTGCCTAAAAGCACAAGGAGATTATGTTGAGAAGGAGGACGAAAGAACTGACGTGTAATGTACTTCATTTGGGCAGAAACAATAAAAGCCTGAAACATTATAGTACGCCCCTCGTATATTAAGTTTTGAGACTTTCTTTTTCCACACAGATAGCCTAAGTAGACTAGTGTCGAAAGTGGAAGAAAAGCCACGAGCAAACGGAGCGGACGCACTCTGCACTATAGATACTGTATCTCACTCAATCCCGGAACCAAAATGTGCGCGTAACTCAAAACTAGAGTGTGTTAGGCGGCTTCGGTGACGTAGTCGGTAGCATGCTGAGCTTCTATGCCCAAGATAGCGGGTTATAACCCGGCCGAAGCCGTCGGATTTTTTAAGACCGTTAAAAATCCCTCAGTATGCCATTCTTCGGAGGGGAAGTAAAGCCGGCGGTCCCATGTCATAGATTTATGGCTAAAGAACCTTCCACTAATTACACCTGTGTGAAGCTAAATTGAATAGGTTAAGAATGTAAACAACGCTCTTAGGTTTCTACGTTCGTTGCCAAGAGGCGACTGCGGTGGCGTCTAGTAGCTAAGTTCTCAAATAGGCCTAGTAGTCGTTGACGGTGGTGTTTGGCGGCAAAAGTAGGAACTATTTGAAAAATTCTAAGTTGCAGTCTGTACTGAACCCGAGGGGGTCATGCTGACTGGTATCGAAAGTAGGATCTTAGAGACTGTGATCTCAGAAGGAAGGTTCCACTAGGGAACGAACCCGAGATCTGTTGAGGGAGTTTCGTTGTAAAAACCCCTAGAGGAAATTACATGTTTAATCACTGGTATGATATCAGTTGATACTGGCATTATTTGGTGAAATAATGCAGGGGAAATGAGCGGAATACAGCATTAGTGGACTACATGTAGTAGGCTATGCTGGACTTGGAACACAGAAGTGCAGAGTCTGACAGTTTACTAATAGCCCCAGAATTGTGGGAGGAGACTCATGGAGCCCTGTCAATCTCGTTGACCTACTTAAGTCGTCTGTAAGAGGTCGGGGGGTTGAATAATGACCCAGTTCTTCCCCGTTTGAGAATAAAACCAAGAAGGGAGGGGAGAGATCCCAAGGAAAATCATTGATTACTCGTGATTGGAGCAACGCAATGACATGAGAGTTACACACAGGTGAATCTTTAGCCAGGAGGCTAATTTTAGAGCCATTAAACTGCGAAATCAAGGCATATTTAACGGAGTGCGTAAGAACACAGGACTATGGATGTTCGCGGCATGGTTTGACTATGTCACCGGGGATTTCCACTGGAAACCGCGTCCCCACGCCATGGAAAAAGCAATTAATATTCATTAATTGGCCGATCGATCCTTCAGCACGCAGATTGTTCTGGGACCAGTGAAGAAAAAGGAACCCGATGAGCATTGTTTCGAGACCAGAATCATCCTGGGAGAGGAGTTGATATAGCGCGGGAATTCTAGGTCTACTTTTTCGTGTGAAACGGATATAAGGGTGTGGACCTAGTCAGGAGGGCAGTTGGAACTTGCAGTTGTTGGAACAGACTCGAGCGCGGAACGTATGTCGCTCTGGCTCAGGGAAGGACGCTCACACAAAGACTTGGACACTTTAGTGTTAATCATTATATTCGCCGTGCAGTGTAATGCACCAAGTGATAATATAATCATGCATGGTCATGAAGTAATAATAAGTACGGTAATCAACGAACTTTATTGTGTGAAATGCGTATTACCGAAGTCAAGGAAGGAGGCCCGGACTTCAACTTGGGAAGCCGTGCGGTAAAACTTTTAGAAGGCTTTTATTAAGGACAGTCGTGCTGCATGTGTATAGTCGGCAGTACGAGCAATGGTTTGTGTTCACATAGGAAGTACCGTGTGCTATAAATTGCAGAACATTGAAAGTAATAATTTTTTGTAAAGACTATGTACAATGTTAAGCGCAGTGTAATTTATTGATTGGTTATACATGTCTTATTACGCCGGACTGCGCTGGGAGAAACTTTATGAAGCATTTGGTGAAATGTCTTAAGAATACCAAATAGTAACGCTCAGGACAAAAGTAAGCATCTTTATGCAAAGCAGGAAGTTTATCGTAGGATAATTGATAGACTGTTGGTGAATCCGTAGGCAGATGATCCAGACTTTCAATCAGGAGTTGGTAGGAGCATGGAGGATGCCGTCAATACCTGTAATTCTGATATATTGCCTGGGAATTTCAACCAATGAAAAGTGTAAAAAGTGACGTGTGTTATGTAGAAATCATATGGGAAATATCTTTTAAATTAATGGTATAATAAGTGTCATAAAGTGTCATGTGTTTTGGAAGCAATAGCTTCATCATAGAAATGGAAAGTGCCGTGTGCTTGGTGAAGGAAATGTATTATAAAATGTGTATATTCAGTATGCAAATGTCGCGCTAACTCTGCAAATGACAGGCGACATTGGAGTATATGAGTGGTTGGAGCCACCAGGATAAGCCGTAATGTGAGTACCCCACAAATTATGATTATATAGAAGTAGAGCCCACTGCATGTAATGTGATTTCAGAATTATAAATATGCCAGTAAGAATCAGTAGTAGGAGATAGACCCTCCAGGTTTAATTGTTGTTGTGTTGATTTTAGTAGAGTTGAGATGTTGTTATACATCAGTGAGTGGATTAATCGTTACCACTATTAATAAAATGGCAAATCAGTTATGTAAACTTAACGTAACGAACACGGATGTTCGATTTTTAAGATGGTTATGTTGTGTCGGATTATGGTAATTTATGTCAGTAAGAATAATAATAATAATAAGAAGAAATAATAAAAGGTATGAATGAATACGTCAGGTAAAATGTTGTAAGCAAGAAATATTTACGCTAATTGGAAGACTTATCGATCTAAGCAGTAAGATTACATTAAGGGATGAGAAAAGAGTTTAGTATCAGAATATATTGTGTTAATGGGAATATAATTATGCAAGGAAATGGAAGAGCTTTCTAGTGAATTGAATTTGCAGCTTGTGTAAAAGCTTATAGAGTAATTGATAGATTTCTCTTAATAATCGAAACGAGATCATAATATCAGGTCAGGGAGCAAGGTAATCTATTCGACGTATGAAATCTCGTATAGCCGTGGGCATACTGAGATATGTACTTTGTGCCAGAGTGTATTTAGTGATTGGACCCTAACTCTGATGATGGATATGGAATGGTCCGGGTTCGAATCCTGTGATAGGTGAGAGGAGAACAATGGACACCTCTGCACCCTATCTGATCGCCCGAGAACTTATTATGGAGTGATTCGGCTCTTTTGAAGCGAATCTTATTGACGGCAGCATGTGGCTGACCGCATCATTTATTAAGATACCGGTTATCCCGATCGACCAATGTTTTTATGAATCTCGTGCCTTCATGTTGAAATGGACCTATTGGTGCCAGTTATTATTATATCCTCAGGGTAGGAATAAATGTTAAGCTCATCCAGTACCTATTTGCATACCATTCAGTTTAAATCCATTGGGATATGTGCGTCATTGTGACCACGGTATTGTCTTTAAAATCGTACTAATGCTTGGGGAGATATAAGCCATGAGGCAGGAAGGCGGGGGACGGTTTACTGCGGTAACCTCTCTCCACTCCATTGTATACAAGCCGCTCGGAAGGGGGCTGAGCTGTCAAGCGAACCGTGAAAGTTAAGGTTTAGGAAAAGGGCAGATTTAAGACCCTGTTAGTAACATGAAAGGAAACATTGTTATATTGAGTAATGAAGTCATGTGGTTTAAGAACACATTGGTAATTATAGATCACCCTGATGGTTTAAGATTTTAGCAATCTAACGAATGGTTGGAAGTTGCATTTTTACTGTCACTGACACGGATTTCAGAAGTTGGGCACTTGACGCCACAGGCTACGCTCGCAAGGGTAGCTTAATAAGACCATCCGACACAGTGATAACGAAAGTTTTGAAGATGAAATCACAACGGCATGCAGTGGAACTATATAAATAGAGAGAAGTGTAGGGGATATTTACATAATTCTGGAGTTGCACGGAGATTTGATGTGCAACACCTGAATAGGCTAATGCATGATAAGCATTTGGTGGGAAGAGAGAGATCAAACACACACGGTACACATAATTGTCAAAGTAAGACGAGGTTTAAGGAACAAGTAATTTTGTGAAAGTAAAGAAGTCACATTAGATGACAGAAGTGTAAAAGTACAGTTTGTTTATGAAAGTTGTATGTGCATCAGCGCACTAGAGTGAAGTGTGAAGTCAATATAAGGGTAAAGGTTTGAGTAATGATATGAGTTTATTATGATGATATTATGTTAATATTAGTGGATTGTGGAAGTAATTTTTGTTTGATTTTGTTTTATGTTTGTTGGGATTGTGTTTATATGTTTGAAGCCATGATTTTAGTACTGAATTAAAATCTTTAGAATAGAGTTGTGCCTTATCATTGTAGAGTTGATACCTTTTAGTCTCAAATCCAAAATATGCAACTGCTCAATGGGGGAACGGTACAGGCCTGAGACCTGACGCTAGCTGGAGGCGGAAGCATATTTTCCATGGAGATTACTCACATGGGTACAGTACTTAAATTAAAAAAACAGATACACACACTAATACAGTCATCACAATTAATACCGGTTATCAGACAGATTCTGCACACACCCAAATTACACGGGGCTACATGACCGCGTTGTCGCAGCCCCTAAACTGAGGAACCAACCAACAGTATGTTAGTATGATGAGCTACATTCAGTGTAAAAAGTATTGGTACGATCCCGCATATTTAAAAAATAATGCATTTTTCATATGTTTAGGTAGGTTTATGTATTGAAAACAGATCATTCATGTAGTATGCAAATACCTATATTCATTCCATCAACAATATGAAAAAAGAACAATGTCATAAACGTGGAAAAAGATCACAAACAATACATTTTCGTTTGAGGACCCGCAAAAGGTATTCGTATGGTTGCAGTTTTCGCGAGTTCACTCCCTGCATGTTGTGCATGCTGCTGTGGCGCGGACGTGACCTATTCACTCACTTGTCAGTTCGACTCAGATATTGCAACCACACGTCAGAATTGTGCGAAAGAGTCCGGAAACTACTCCCAGCGAACGAAAAGTCATCATCCGCCTTCACAACAAGACATGGTCGCTCAACAAGGTCGCAGAAGCAGTTGGGAGGCCTACTGTCGACCAAAGTATTATGTGCACTCGAGTTTGAAGGTTGTTTGTGAAGTAACCAATAAACCTATATAAAATCCAATAACATCATCATTTTCGTCGTTCTATTTTACGTTAGATCATGTAGGTTTGGAATTTTTAATTTATATTTTAATATTTTTTATCGCAGTTGGAACACAAAAAGTGCACGTTTTTAAGCGTGTTTCAACCATGCGTCACATTTAAGAATTATTATCTCAAAAACCTGTCATCAGATCGAATCCAAATTTTAACACAATATACATTGGAATGTTGTATAACTGGTTTATTAATTTCACAATTTTGTGTGTCCAAGAAACAAAGTTGTTA
The DNA here is from genome assembly GCA_946902985.2 of Meconema thalassinum. Taxonomy (NCBI): domain Eukaryota; kingdom Metazoa; phylum Arthropoda; class Insecta; order Orthoptera; family Tettigoniidae; genus Meconema; species Meconema thalassinum. The sequence goes on along the minus strand of OX336392.1, from coordinate 1,476,645 downwards.
TCATTATTGTAAGGTAACTTTTTCTCGGCTCGGGGTGGTTGGAAAATGTAGTTCTTGGTTGCGTTGTAATCGTTATACATCAAAAGGTTATGCTGTATGACTGTGAAATACGTAAATTAATTCACTTATTTTATATCGGCTTGTATTTGTACCAGGAAATAACACATGGTTCACCTGCTAGCCGCTCCGGGAATTGCTGTACAGCTTTTGCCGGAGCGGCTAGATGGAGAACCATGTGTTATTTACTCGTACAAATACAAACCGATATAAAATAAGTGAATTAATTTACGTATTTCACAGTCATACAGCATAACTTTTTGATGGATAACGTTTACAACGCAACCAAGAACTACATTTTCCAACCACCCCGAGCCGAGAAAAAGTTACCTTACAACAATGATAACAACTTTGTTTCTTGGACACACAAAATTGTGAAATTAATAAACCAGTTATACAACATTCCAATGTATATTGTGTTAAAATTTGGATTTGATCTGATGACGGGCTTTTGAGACAATCATTCTTAAATGTGACGCATGGTTGAAACACGCTTAAAAACGTGCACTTTTTGTGTTCCAACTGCGATAAAAAATATTAAAATATAAATTTAAAAATCCAAACCTACATGAACTAACGTAGAATAGAACGAAGAAAATGTTGACGGTATTGGATTTTATGTAGGTCTATTGGTGACTTAACAAACAACCTTCAAACTCGAGTACACATAATACTTTGGTCGACAGTAAGTCAACCTAGCAGTCGATCATCGACCGCTTTTCCGAGACAAAAAGCTACAATCACAAGCCTAGAACTGGACGTCCCCGGCCCCTAACCCAGGCAGACCGGCGATTCATTGTCCGAGAAGTTAAGAAAAATCCGCGATGCAGTGTCCCGAAAATTGCTGCTGAGCTGGAACGGCGAGGCGTTAGTGTGAGTGAGTCGACAGTGTGCAACACCCTTCCTTAAATGGACTTTCCGCGGGCGTCGGGTACGTAAGAAGTTCTATGTGAGCAAGGTTAATCGTCTGAAACGGCTACGCTTTGCCACAGAGCAACGAAACACAGGTCTGGAGGTCTTCAACAGGACTGTCTGCATTGATGAGCGCAAATACATCTTCGGGTTAGACGGCAACCTCCAAGTGTGGCGGCAACCGAACACTGAACTAATGCACTGGAACCTGACTCCTACTGTGAAACAAGAGGGTAGTTCAGTGATGGGGTAGGGGTGTATGTGCGCTAAGGGAGTGGGAAATATTCATTTCATTGAAGACAAGATCCACAGCCTGCTTCCAGTCGACCGACTGGGTCAGGGAATGGAATGAATGAAACCCCCATCTAGCGGCGAGGATATGAACTGTGCCGGCTGCCGAAGCCTGTCGTACTCCTCGGAGGCAATGATTAAATGAATGACAGATGAAATGAAATGATAGTGGAGAGTGTTGTTGAAATGAAAGTGTGACAGGGAAAACCGGAGTACCCGGAGAAAAACCTGTCTGCCCCCGCTTTGTCCAGCTCAAATCTCACATGGAGTGACCGGGATTTGAACCACGGACCCAGCGGTGAAAGAGGGAGCTGGCTGGATGACGTTACGCCCGCCGTGTCGTTGCCGTCTCGTAACACCAGAGTTCACCAGTGAACTCAGTACACATGCACCAAGCGGTACTATGACGTCACACACCTCAGTGCATTCTCGGTACATTTCGTGACGTTGTCGCAACGTAACGACGAAGTCGACTAGATCATGTAAAATGATAAAAAGTGGTCTCAACCCCTCATGTATGGTCGCCGAACCCCTCTTGTGTTCTATCCTGGCACCATTGTGAAAGGCTATGCTGACAATTTCACTTTCGTGCACGATAACGCTCGCCCGCACGGCATTGTCATTCAATGTCGTTCACCCGGAATATAAACCTTATCGTTTTTAGCCTACGTTTCACATTTTGCAAAAATGAGGAAAAAGTAGACTTATGAGATCGATCCGAGAAAATGTGTGTCTGTCTGTCTGTCTGTGTGTCGTCGTCGCCCCCCCCCCTATCAACTCCTAAACGGCTGCAGCAATCGAAACCAAATTTAGCATGAGTAAAGATGTATACCGGAATATCTCAAGCCCATATTTGAAAAAGATCTCAGTGCTACCAACTGCTGAAAAACGCAATAGAAATTTGAGCTCCATGTTGGATATCATGGAAGGTATGCATGTGAGCTATTCCAAAATTGGCACACATGTAAATAATACTATTTCAGTTTAATTCCCAGGAGGCCATACATGACACTGTTGCCAAAATAATTTTAAGCCTTCTGATAGGTCTGATTTTTAAATGCATATAACTTCTACACTATTAATTGGATTTCAACCAAATTTTGTATGTAATATGTGTACATAAACAAATATGACTGAGCGTATTCTTACGAGCCACCAGGGCTGCCAACTGTTAATAATTGCTCTCTCCATTCTTTTATCCAAATACCAATATATCTGAAAGTATGCAAGCCGACATGTTTAAACTATGCACACATATAGTACCTGACATTTTAGATTAATTTGGAGTAACTTATATACTTCAGTTCTACCAACATGATTCTAAGCCTGCTGATAGGACCAATTTTTAAATACATGTAACTCCTATACTATCAGTTGGATTTCATCCAAATTTCGTGTGTGCTATGCGTAGCATAACAGATATGACTATAAGTATTCTTAAGAGCAATCAGGGCTGCCAACTGTTAATAAATGCTGTCTATATTTTTACCCTAATATCAATATATCAGAAAGTATGCAAGCCAACAGCTGTATACTTTGCACACGTATAGCACCTGACACTCTAGATTGATTTGGAGTAATTAATATAAGTCAGTGCAGCCAACATGAGTCTATGCTTGCTGATAGGTCCAATTTTAAAATACATGTAACTTCTATACTAACAAATGGATTTCATCCAAAATTGGCACAACAAGATATCATAATATGTCCGATTATTTATAACCAGCACACGCATGGCATTGTTGCCAACTTGCTTTTACGCGTGCTGATAGATCCAATGTCTAACTGCATGTAACGCCCATTGGACTTCAACCAAATTTTGTATTCTGTACCTTAAGAGATGGAACTAAGAATATATTCAGTCTCCTGGGCTTCCAACTGTAGTTCTCTATTAGGCTACATTATACCAGGAATATTTCGAACTAATTGGACATTTCGATATTACCAACTTAATTTCGTCATCATTCTAGATAGGTTCATATACTGTAGAATAATCATTGGCATGAAAAGTAGGCTCTTTAGTTCGTCACGGAACTTGTTGTTAATTACAAGTTAGGTTGCAGTGTCCTGAAAACAAAGATCTCGGGGTGTTGCTAGATAGAGAACTAACGTTTACCCCCCACATTCTGACTCAAACACGACACTGGGATTTGTTATCAGGAATACAAACCCATAACCACGTGTATCCGCCTGTACAACACACTAGTCAGACCTAAACTAGAATATGTTAGCATTATATGGAGTCCTAGATGCAAGACATATACTTCAATGATTGAAAACACACAAAAGATATTCCTATACTATCTACATTTTAAAAGAACAGCCAACTACCCTCGCTTGATACCATACCAGGAACTGCTAATAAATTTTGATGTGGACAGTTTAGAAATACGAAGAAAGCTAGATGCTATGAAATTCCTTTTCAAAATTGTAAACAATTCATTTGATGATTCCGAATTCCTTCCACTTTTAAATTTCCATGAACCACGCATCAATATCAAGGAACAATATTACATTTGAAAAAAAAAAAAAAGAACCACGACATCTGCCCAAAAAAATTCACCGCTGAACAGAATATGTAAAATATTTTCAACAATGTTGTTCAAAGAAATAATGCCATATATTATAGAATTTCCTTGAGAGTATTTTTGATGGAATTTCTAACCACTCTCCAGAAATAATGTGTCAAACCTTGCAAATTGTAAATCATGAATTCTTACCACTGTGTCATTCTACCGAGCCAACCTTGTATTGGCGAGCAAGCCAGCGGCGCGGCGTTTGGGGATCGGGTGCCGTTGCGTCAAGTGCTACTCTGCCTGGATACTCATTTTATTTTTAGCTGTAATTTGAAAGAACGATAGTCTGGTTTTGGTCTTGAAATTTTTGTAGTAATAATAATAATTTAAATAGTTAATTTGTCCGCCGTGGGCGGCTGTCGCTCCTTCTTGGTGGTTGTTTATGCGTCGAGCGATGTCATGTGGTTTGGGGTTTGATTTTAATTCATTAATTTCATTTAATTAGCATTTACTTGAGATGATGGCGAGCAGCAGCTTCAGCATTGGTAGTAGTTATATGACAATTGTGTGATTTATATAATTTCTTATGGGTTTTGGAAGTAGAATAGACCTCTAGTGGGTTGGCTTTGCAACCTGTAGTAGGTTTGATTGTGTGATTTAGATATTTGTAGTGTTAATAATAATAATATGGTTTGGTGTGCTGTGATTGGTTGAATTTGAATGTGTTGGTGGCGGGTTGCGTGTTCTACTCTGTGATTGGTTGTCTGTATTTTGTTTTTTGTTTTGGTGTCAGTATGAGTGTTGATTATGGATTTTTCGGTGGAATATTGTGTTTTAGGTGTGATGTGATGTGTTGCGGTTGATAATTGAGTGTTTTGGGTAATCGGACGCGGTCGTGCGAGGCCAGCCGTCCAGCTGATGGCCACGCCCGACAACGCTTAGCTATGATATTTGGTTTGGTGTGCTATTGTATTTAGACATTGGTCATCCTCCCTGAGTTTGCTTGTCTATTTAAATAAATAAATAAATAAATAAATAAATAAATAAATAAATAAATAAATAAATAAATAAATAAATAAATAAATAAATAAATAAATAAATAAATAAATACATGCCTTTCTTCAGGAGAAGGGTATTCACAGAATGGAATGGCCTGCCTATACTCCCGATCGGCAGGAGTGGACACTGCTTAAGAAACAATATGCAATATCCACAGCAATATGCAATAATTTTTTGATGTGAGTATTATAAATATGAATGTTGGTTTGTCTGTAATTATCATTTTAAATGATGATGTCGACTTCGCTGGGCTCTGGCGTTACGTTACGGTGACGGGACGAAATCTACCGAGAATGCACTGAGGTGTGTGACGTCACAGTACTGCTCGAGCTTCCTCCTTTCCCCACGCGCTCCGGTGAGCGTTACGTCATCCAGCCAGCTACCTCCTTTGATCTTTGTTTGCACTTGCTTTTTTTTCTTTTTTTCTATTTTTTTAAAATTATTTTTAGCCTACTTTTTTCATTTTGCAAAAATGAGGAAAAAGTAGACTTGTGAGATCGATCCGGGAAATTGTGTGTCTGTCTGTCTGTCCTTCTGTATGTCTGGCTGTGTGTGTGTCCCCCCTATCAACTCCTAAACGGCTGCAGCTATGAGTAATTATCTATGCCGGAATATCTCAAGGCCATATTTGAAAATGATGTCAGTGCTACCAACTGCTGAAAAATCGCAATTGAAAATTGAGCTCAATGTTGGATATCCTGGAAGGTATGCATGAGAGCTTTCCAAAGTTGGCACACATATAGATAATAATATTTCAATTTAATTTCCAGGAGGACATACATGGCAGTGTTACCAACATGATTCTAAGCCAGCTGATAAGTCTAATTTTTAAATGCATGTAACTTCTACACTATCAATGGGATTTCAACCAAATTTCGTATGTACTATGTGTGCCATAACAAATATGACTGTGCGTATTCTTAAGAGTAATCAGGGCTGCCAACTGTTCATAAATGCTCTCTCTATTATTTTATCCTAATACCAATATATCAGAAAGTATGCACACCAAGAGCTCGAAGCTTTGCATACGTATAGTACCTAACATTCTACTGTAAATTAATTTGGGGTAAGTTATGTACGTCAGTGCTGCCAACATTAATTAATCCTTCCGATAAGTCCAATGCAACTTCTATACTAATAAATGGGTTTCATCCAAAATTAGCACAATAATAGATCATAACATTTTAAATTAATTCTAGGCCCTTTAGTTCGTCACGGAACTACTTGTTTTTTGTATTATTATTTTTAATTCTTTTGCTAACGGACTTTGTGTTCACGCAGCATTTGTAGCATTTGTAGCATTTAAAATGATATAAAGTCTTTCAGACTGACTATCAGTGTTTTTATACAAATCTACATCGTTTCGCCGAACTGACCCGAATTTTACGCACGGAACCCTGTGGGTAACACTGCATACTCTATGTTTATCTTCGCTTGTGTTTGATGGCTGAATATCATCACCGTTTCATATTTTTTAGTTTTGCTCAATATTTTTCTGTGACCTACAGTACTTATATGGTGCACCATATTAAGTCAATTAGCCATTTTTTTTTGTGCTACGCTATTTTATATCTTTCTTCAGATATTAATCTTGGCTGATGAAGGGGATAAAAGCTATTAATCCCTGAAACATGTACAAGGAGCAAATCTAATTATATTTCCTTTCGTTTATGTATTGACTAAGGCGGATGCATAATTGTTGTTAATAACTACATAAAGTCTTCCTCAACTGTGAATTTCAAAATATATTTTTCCATTAGTTTGTAAGTTTGATGTGTTCGTTCAGTAGTAGTTTTTATCATCCTTAACATAAATAAGAAGCCTACGTGGCTTAGGCGGCAGCCCGCCAGCCTCTCACCGCTGGGTCACTCTATTATGTGAGATCTGTGCTGGACAGACAGGTTTTTCTCCGGGTACTCCGGTTTTCCCTGTCACATCTTTCATTCCAGCAACACTCTCCACTATCATTTCATTTCATCTGTCATTCATTTAATCATTTCCCCAGGGGAATGCGACAGGCTTCGGCAACCGGCACAGTTCATATCCTCGCCGTTAGATGGGGGCTTCATTCATTCCATTCCCTGACCTGGTCGGTGGACTGGAAGCAGGCTGTGGATTTTCATTTTCAACATAAATAATTATATGTAGACCAGGCTATATATAATTCATCACTTACCTGACCACAGAGCTTAAGGAGACTTCATGCTCATCCCACCGGGCGAAGCCGGGTCCTACAGGTAATACTGTGATAAACTTTGCGACCATTCACATCCATAATAATAATAATAATAATATTTCGTGGTTTTAGGTCGAAATGATAAATCGAAAATGTCAAGGCGTTTCAAAACAACTGCTTGGCCCGTGGTCCACTGAGATGAAGAATGAAGCGACATGCCATTGTTAGCCTATTTTCATTTATGAACAAGTAGTTCCGTGAAGAACTATATAGCCTATTTCCATATATCCTACTTATGTTAATTGCTTCATACAAAATTTTAGTATGATTGGTGTCATAGGTTACGGTAATAGATATTGAGATCCATCTAAATGTTTCGCATTGCCGCCATGTTGGATATATGTAGGCCTTAGAGTTAGGCCTATGTGCTATTGGATAACGATTATTAGGTAGGTTCATTATTCAAACGTTGACTTCGATCGCATGATTAGGACACACAAAATAAAAACTTAATTTTAAAATTTCGCACAGCCGCCATCTTGAGGTTATGTAAACAATTGAACTAAATTAGATGTCAGTGCAACACTGACATTTTCTGTACCATGTTTCACTGCGCTCGTATGGTTAAATCGTGAGAAAATTCTATTTAAATGTTCAACTTCGCTTGGCCGCCATGTTCGTTTTGTACTTAACAGGGTTTTGAGAGTCACATAGGTGATCTTCTAGTAGTGCCCTTTATCACCGTACAAAATTTCAGGGTGATATCGGTAATAGTTTCGGAGATATAGAATGCCAGTGAACTATTTATACAGCCGCCATGTTGGATTGGTGAGACGTAATAAAATGTGTATGGCACGGTCTGGGTCGGCCAAAATAGTACTATGAACTTACCGAGTTTCATTGAAATCGCTCCAGCCGTTTAGAAGTTATTAGGGACACACACATACGCACACGGACAGAAGGTGATCACATAAGCCTATTTTCAATTTTGAAAAAATAGGCTTATGAGATCACCTTTTGTCCGTGTGTGTGCGTGTGTGTGATTCGAGTGTGTGTCACCCCCCCCTAATAAAATCTAAACGGCTGGAGCGATTTCAATGAAACTCGGTAAGTTCATAGCACTATTCCGGGCAACCCCGACCATGCCCTTCAAATTTTGTTACAACTCACCAATCCAACATGGCGGCTATGCGAAATATTTCACCAGCATTCACTATCTCCGAAACTATTACCGATGTTACCCTGACATTTCGTATGGTGATAAAGGGAACTACTATAAGTTCACTTATGTGACCTTTGAAAACCTGGTAACTACAAAACCAACATGGCAGCCAAACGAAGTTGCGACTTTTAAATAGACGTTTCTCGCGATTTAACCAACCAAACGCAATGAAACTTGGTACAGTATATGTTTATATACATTGTAATGCACCGACACCTAACTTCGTTTAATTGTTTCCATAACCACAAGATGGCAGCTGTGCGAAATTTTAAAATCTCCTTGTTACTTCTTGTGTCCTAATTATGCGATTGAAGTTTGAATACTACACGTACACAATAATCTGCATGTAACAGTACATAACTCTAGGACCTACATATATAAAATCCAACATGGCGACCATCCGAAATATTTAGTCGGTTCTCAAAATCTACGAATCTATTACAGCAATCAAACTGAAATTGTGTATGTTGATAGTGGCAATTAACCTAAGTAGGATATATGAAAATAGGCTGTATAGTTCTTCACGGAACTACTAGTTTCATAAATGAAAATAGCCTAAAAGGTTGGTTGCTTCTTAAATTTAGGGGCTGCGACAACGCGGTCATGTAGCCCCGTGTACTTTGGGTGTGTGTAGAATCTGTCTGATAACCGGTGTTAATTGTGATGACTGTATTAGTGTGTGTTATCTGTTTTTTTTAACATAAGTACAGACTGCAACTTAGAATTTTTAAAATAGTTCCTACTTTTGCCGCCAAGCGCCACCGTCAACGACTACTAGGCCAAGTTCAGAACTTAGCTACTAGACGCCACTGCAGTCGGCTCTTGGCAACGAACGTAGAAACCTAAGAGCGTAGTTTACATTCTTAACCTATCCAATTTAGCTTCACACAGGTGTAATTAGTGGAAGGTTCTTTAACATGCCATAAATCTATGACATGGGACCGCCGGCTTTACTTCCCCTCCGAAGGAAGGCATACTGAGGGATTTTTAACGCTCTTAAAAATCCGACGGCTTCGGCCGGGTTTGAACCCGCAATCTTGGGCATAGAAGCTCAGCATGCTACCGACTACGCCACCGAAGCCGCATATATCCTAAAAGAATTGGCTTATGTGATCACCGTGTGTGTGTGTGTGTGTCCCTAATAATATCTTAACTGCGCGAAGCGATTCCAATGAAAATCAGACCGTTCCTTTCAAATGTTAATACTTTTCACCAACCCAACATGGCAGCCATGCGAAATATTTCACAGGCATTCCATATCTCCGCAACGGATAGCGATATCACCCTGAAATTTTGTACGGTAATAAAGGGCACTACTATAAGTTCACCAATGTGGCATTTATAGACCTGTTAAGGACAAAACCAACATGGCGGCCAAGCGAAGTAGAATCATTTAAATAGACTTTTCTCGCGATTTAACCATACGAGCGCAGTGAAACTTGGTACAGCAAATTTTTATACACATTGTAATGCACTAACATCAAATTTAGTTCAATTGTTTTCAAAATATCAAGATGGCAGCGTTGCGAATTTTTTAATTTATTTCTTGTGTCCTAATCATGCGATCGAAGTGAACGTTTGAATAATGAACCTACGCAATAATCTTCATCTAATAGTACATAACTCTACACATAGCAATCCATCATGGCGACCATCCGAAATATTTAGCCGGTTCTCAATATCTACGAATCTATTACAGCAATCAAACTGAAATTTCAAAAGTTGATAGCGGCTATTAACATAATTCCACCTGTGGATCGTTCAATAACCTGGTGAGCACAAAATCAACATGGCGGCGACGCGAAATTAAAATATTAAATGGATGTTTCTCGCGACTTTTCATACAAGTCTAATTTAATGGAATTTTATGAGAACTTTAAATGGCGGCTGTGTACTTTTTTAGATCTCGTTTTCATTTCTTGTGTCCTAAGTAAGACCAGTAGGATATATGAAAATAGGCTATTTAGTTCTTCACATAACTACTTGTTTATTTATTATCTCGACCCAAAAATTAATGAAATGTTAGTTATTGCTGTTTTAAGAAGCGCATGAGCGAGGTCCCAAAACAGCTTCACCTGTACATCATAGTAGCCTAGTTCTTGCATACGGCTGGCCGACTGATAGAGTGGACAGGACGATTGCTGATAGCAAAGAAAGAATAATAGAAACCTTCGCATCAAGGCTTTACTGCAGTGGCGGTCGGGGATACACATACTAACTAGCGGTTTGGATAATTTCAAAGAGAAAAGTTGAATTTGGTAATTGATGCCCGTATAAATCATTTCTGCCTTGATGATGATGATAATGATGATAACCTAATTGTTGTTTTAAGGGGGCCCATACACCGTCGGTCGTTAAAATTTAAGTTTTTTAACGTATAAATGAATGACAATACCTTTCTCAATATATAAGTAAATTCAGCGTTTTGACAGAGATATAGCGTATTACGTGAGACCATGCGCTTATCTGTCAATAGAGTGTTTAATATTCAAAGCTGTTTACCCGAAAGGTTGCTTTTTTGGTAGGAAAACACAATATCTCGTGAACTATGTGATGAAACTGGATGAAACTCGACAGATACATTCCAACATATGATCCCTAGAGGATGAACCTCATTTATGAAATTATCTTTAAAAATAATTGAGATATACTATAAACCAAAAAACTGTTCATTTTTTGAAAGTTTTTTTTTTTAATATACTATTTGCAATATAACATTCATGGTGCTTCATCCTCGCTATTTATGCGTTTACTTAACATGAAAATAATTCATTCCATTCAGACTGGTATTTCTTGTTAAATGGTGTTTTTTGTGATTCACGGAGTTAAAAATATCACGGATATTATACTTTCAATATATCACGAAATACTGCTCCTCTCTCTAAATTAGATGTAAGCTCTATGTATTTACTATACATAACTCTATGTTACATATTAGTGAAGCTATGATATGATTCGTAACTGTATGCGAAAATTCCTACCGACGGTGTACGAGCCCCCTTAAGAGGGGCAGGTGACCTCGTAGTTCCGCCTCTTAGCCCTTACCGTGTCCTTTACGATATATTCCGTTCTAGCGGGTCGCTTACGGGATATTCTGCAGGCAATCATAAGTTTATATTTAACTACGATAGTTGGGTATTAGACGATCTTTACGAATGCACCTGGAATCAGAAATGACTATGTGAATTATACCACGTACATTTTTCAAAATTGCTGCCTACTTGAGGTTAAAAGTACTGTAACTAATGTATGATGCAAACAATGAAAAGGCGGGCTCGCACGATTTTAAAAAGTGGCTTCGATTTCAAGGTATCTGGATGAAGCAGACAGTGATTATAGAGCTTTTGAAGACAGCGTTCAAGCGTTTGAGGGTTTACCATCAAGTAGCAATGGATCTGATGGAAATGAGAGCAGTGGTGATCAGGGCCGTATTTCTAAGTAGGCTGCGGCCTAGAGCGGGGGCGGCAGTTTGGCAATTCATTCAAAAGCTAAAATGAAGTATTTCAGACGTTAATATTTTCCAAGCGAATTTAAGAATACAAGTTACCGGTACTTAAAAAATATGTTTTAGTCCTTATACAGTTCTTCCTGCCTTAGAAGAGTTAAGAACTATGTGCGAACTAGTATTTCTGAAATACGGTTAAACTCACTTTCATTACTTTGTATTGAGGCAAATACAACAAAAACCCTTTCATAAGAGGACTTTATTAACGAGTTTGCCATTCAGAAATCTCATAAGAAAGCTATGTAAATTTGAACACGAAGATTACGTGGGGAGAGTTGTTTTAGAGAAGTTTGTATATTTTTCAACAAATAAACCAGTAATTGACTACATTTTGTGTAATTTCATTTCACCATGTTGGACAACTTAATTCAAATTGAACACAGTTCTTCAATTACGCAAAAGGTAGCCATTAGTATTAAAATATTAGTACATTATGCAACGAGCCTATAATGGCTATAATTAAGACACGAGTATTTTTATAAAACGAGCGTATGCGAGTTTTATAATTTCCATACGAGTGTCTTAATTACCATTATAGGCGAGTTGCATACGACTGTTTATGTTCGACGATAATTATAACTTTATTATATGTTTTAACATAAATATTCATAAATATCTGTTCAGTCACTACAGTAGAATGTTGTGATCGGGTGCTGCGGTGGGTAGTATATTTTTGTTTTCCAAGCTCTCTGGACAACCGACGCATGCGCTCTGTGTGCTTCAATGCCATATGTTCAGATTGTGCTCCAGTATTCAGTAAAACTGTCACCGAAGTCGTTTCAAAACCACGCGCTGTGTAGAAATTGGTTCTGGGGATATTAAGGTACAGTGCCATTTCTTGTCTCATATTCACCAGTTTATTTACGCGAACATATGGACGGTGCACTTTCGGTAATTTATATAGACATGTTGGATTTTGAGCGCATGCGCGAAGGTATCCTTATCTAATTGGTCACACAACTGTTTCTTGAGCTCTGATTGGTGGGAGAAACTCTTTCATAATGAAAAATAGTGTTATAATGAGCCTCATTATGATACAGTTTTCTGACACATAATAGTTAGGGTCGAACATAAATTTTATTAAAACATTATTATTATGTAAGCCATTAAATTTGTACTTTTATCTAAACTAAATGAACTTTATGTTTAAAAAATATGAAAACGCCAATGAACTCTATCCTTTTGTTGGTTGGTTCTTAAGTTCAGGGGCTGTGACAACGGGGTCATGTAGCCCCGTGTACATTGGGTGTGTGTAGAATCTGTCTGATAACCGGTGTTAATTGTGATGACTCTATTAGTGTGTGTTATGTGTTTTTTAATTTAAGTACAGACTGCAACTTAGAATTTTTCAAATAGTTCCTACTTTTGCCGCCAAGCGCCACCGTCAACGACTACTAGGCCAAGTTCAGAACTTAGCTACTAGACCCCATCGCAGTCGGCTCTTGGCAACGAACGTAGAAACCTAAGAGCGTTGTTTACATTCTTAACCTATCCAATTTAGCTTCACACAGGTGTAATTAGTGGAAGGTTCTTTAAAATGCCACAAATCTATGACATGGGACCGCCGGCTTTACTTCCCCTCCGAGGGGGCGGCATACTCTTAAATCCGGCCCTGGTGGTGATGCAGTACTCCAAGGTATGCCCACCTTCCACGATGTAAATGTCATGGTTTGCCTGGAATAATTCTATTTTCTACTGCTTTCTTCTTTCAAAATGGCTTTCTAAACAATATAAAAAATAAGAAAAGAAATTAAGCGTGTTCCAAAAATTTACCTAAAAATTATCACTCAACGAATAGTACACAGGAAGGGTTAAAACTACAATAACTAACTAACTGTTGTTTTAAGGGGCCTAACATCTAGGTTATCGGCCCCTAATGGTTTGGGTAATAATGAAAGGTGAGATGAGAATGAAAATTATAACTAGGCTAATACTAACTACAAACTTACATACTAGAAGAGGAAGTGGTAAACAGATAAAGGACAGGAAGAAAAGAAATGCCCTCAACCATCGAAGAATGAGGATTGAGGGACTTGGAAGGAAGGAGAGCCATGAAAGGCAGATGGGAAAGGGAAAGAGGAGAGGGCCCGCCCCAAAGTCAGTAGAAATAGGGGAAAAAACGAACCCAGCTCAGGAATCCCTCAGGATCGCCAACTCCCGAACTCACCAGCCGTGAGCCCGTGAGGGTGTAGCCATATCCAGGGTGCACCAGAAGTTGTGGGGCTACATACACCCTGCCTCCTTGAGGGCCTTGAGCAGAAGGCAGGAGATAACATGAAAAGAAAAAGAAGGCTGACCCCTCGAAGAAGGAGGGTATCAGGAAAGATGAGGTAAGGGCCAATTATGGCGGGAAAGGAAGAGACTCCCTAGGCCTCGGGTACCCTAATACCTTAAGGGTTGGAAGAGAACAAGAGTTGACCAATGGTGTTATGTTGTGTCAGTCATATAGGATATGCTGCCAACATGTAATGAAAGATAATTATAAGTTATCGGGCTAATGATGTGAAGATTGGAGAACCTGGAATGACGTCATAAAAGACAGACGGCAATCAGCAAATGCTTCCTACATGACAGTTCCTGCAAGGAGTCAGCAAACACGGTAATTTTAAAACATGAGTGGCAACAGTGATTGCAACCCTGATTCAACCCAACAATAAAAAATAATCATAATAACCACCATGTTTTTAGTGATGGGATACAAATGGTAAGGTTACACTGTTAGTAAATTATTTAAGGTGACGCGGACTATAATTAATCACCATGTTTGTAGTGATGGGGGACAAATGGTAAGGTTACACTGTTAGTAAATTATTTAAGGTGACGCGGACTATAATTAATCACCATGTTTTTAGTGATGGGATACAAATGGTAAGGTTATATTGTTAGTAACTTATTTAAGGTGACGCGGACTATAATTAATCACCATGTTTGTAGTGATGGGGGACAAATGGTAACGTTACACTGTTAGTAAATTATTTAAGGTGACGCGGGCTATAATTAATCACCATGTTTTTAGTGATGGGATACAAATGGTAAGGTTATATTGTTAGTAACTTATTTAAGGTGACGCGGACTATAATTAATCACCATGTTTGTAGTGATGGGGAAGAAATGGTAAGGTTGCACTGTTAGTAAATTATTTAAGGTGACGCGGACTATAATTAATCACCATGTTTGTAGTGATGGGGACAAATGGTAAGGTTACACTGTTAGTAAATTATTTAAGGTGACGCGGGCTATAATTAATCACCATGTTTGTAGTGATGGGGGACAAATGGTAAGGTTACATTGTTAGTAAATTATTTAAGGTGACGCGGACTATAATTAATCACCATGTTTGTAGTGATGGGGAAGAAATGGTAAGGTTGCACTGTTAGTAAATTATTTAAGGTGACACGGACTATAATTAATCACCATGTTTGTAGTGATGGGAGACAAATGGTAAGGTTGCACTGTTAGTAACTTATTTAAGGTGACGCGGACTATTATATAATCACTATGTTTGTAGTGATGAAGGACAATTGGCAAGGTTACATTGTTAGTAACTTATTTACGGTGACGAGGACTATAATATAGTCAATAGGTATGGCTGCCACCGTTTGCAACGCCGTGAACTTTCTCGTGGGCTTCTAGGTTCTTCTATATTAGACCAATGGCTGTCAAGGCTCTGATACTGGCGTGTGCTTTGCTTTAGAATTTGATTTTAGTTCTGAAATCCAATAAAATGGTAAGATGTTGAAGTTTGTCGCTTTTTACATGACTGGCTATGAGGATGGTGATGGACTTACTATTCCAGCTTGGTACGACCGCTTTGCCCTAGTGAACACCCGTTATTGTACGTTATACGAGCCCCGATATATATTATAATTATTGCTGTTGTTTCATATAGTAACTGGAACATCGTGGTCATTACGTCATTAGTTCCATGTACTTGAGATTTTGTCTAACAACCTTTTTACTTTTCTGTCTGTATTATTGTGCATAAATGTAACTTATATTGGGGTTAGGAAGGTGGCGCCCATGGTCTTAAGTTAGGAACCACCTTGGCATTTGCCTGAAGTAGAAATACATTAGAAACCCGGTTCTTCTGAGTTTTGCCTTGCGAGGCTGAGTGTACCAGTCCTCTGACTAGAATTAAATGGCGTCGGACTCCAGGGGGGACAGCCACTATATCAAGCATCTCATCTTTAGTAGCCTTGTGACAGGTATGAGCATGTGTTCGCCTGGAAATAAGTGTTTTTAAGATAAGCAATCTAAGGCTGGTTAATGGTGTGTATGTGACCTTCCTTTTTCTCAAAGGTGGAGGGATTGGTGGTATCAGTGGAAATACATATCTAGCAGTGCATACGATTATATCGGCTTTCCAAAGGGGCTCACTATTTGGCAACAATGGAACTCCAGTCGCAGAAGAGATCTTATGACTTATAATAATGCTATTGGTTATAGGTCCCTTTTAAATACTGCGGCTTTTAGAGATGCCCGGATGCCGGAATTTTGCCCCGAAGAGGATCTTTAACGTGCCAATAAATCTACGCACTCTCAAATGCCAACTGACTGAGCCAGGATTCGATCCTGCAATCTTGGGAACAGGAGGTGAGAACGTTACCGCTTTTTGATGTGTAACATCTTTCCACTCGGTTGCTGGATATTTTTGTGGGAGTGATTTTGAAAACTGGCACGGAAGTGGATCGGACGGAAGTGTGTAAGACGCACTGCTAGCTGGATCGCATTATTCAACACTTTCATTCTGACGGTAAACGCTCATGCGAACTCTGGTGTCGCATGGCACATGGTTGATGTCTTCGTATCAGTATTTAAATGATGATATGCTTTCATATGAAACATTGTAAGTGGTTGGCAATGCCGGTATTATGTTTCTGCACAATGGCTATGCGAATATTAACCCACATAACGGTAATGCAGCCATCAATATAATATAATCGTTCTGGTTATACGAGAATTGAGCAAGCCTTTATGAACTATAGCTGAATACATTCCCTTTACTCACAAGAGGGCCTATTCATAAGGCATTTTAAACTCAAATTCACGCAGGAACATTATCGAAACAAGCAAACTATTATGAAACTTAATTCCGCAATGCAGTACGTGAAAATAAGTCACCATCTTGTGCTTTATATTTGCTTGGTCGAAGTAGCCGTGGTGTTAGCGTCTTTGATTGTGAATCTAGAGTTCTCGGTTTCGAATCCCGGATAGGTTAGATATTTTTGCTACCAGATTGTCGTTTTAAACGATATTTATCATATCAATATGACTCATTTTAACTGAATCCATATGAAATTACGTGTTGGTCTGTGAATCAAGAGGTCCGGGAACTGGGCAAGCCTTTCATGATTATTGCTGTGCACATTGCATTTACTCGCAAGTTGGCCTATTTATAGGGAATCTAAGGTTATGAGCGGTGTCGCGTCTATTAATCTAGTTGATCCATATCGTAATCTTTATTTAGGCTAGTACTGGTGGAAGCTACAAAACCTCTAATAAAATGAGTTCCGTATTATAAACTACAATATCTGTAAAACACTCCCTTTTACGATAGATTAATATTTGTGCCAATAATAGTATAAAATACCAGTGCATCAAGAATTTCATGTGAGGTTTCTTCTATGTCAGATGTTACACATCATATGCGACTACTGTAAGGCTCGTAAAGTTGTTTATTTTATTTTAAGACTGACTTTTGGGTGATACTTGCGTTGTCTTTACAAATTACGGTATGTAAAACAAGTGGTATTGCTGTTCTTTCAAGGAGTTTGGGCATCATGTTCATCAGCCCGCGTACTTGGTGTGTGCTATAGACGAGTGTAATAGTGACTATAATTGGGAATGGGGCCCTAAGTTAAGAACCTGGAGTAGATATCGGAAACCACTTCTCCTCAGTTTTACCTCAAGAGTCTGAATGAAGCTCGTTCTAGCTCTCAGAGCCGGGAATCGAACCTGGTCTAAAAGGGTATCAGCCAAGAATAAAACAAGTCTACACAGTGTTACGTACTTATATCAAATATTTATTAAAACTCAGCAATTTTTCTAGGTGTGTGTCTTGTGTGGGGTTTCGCCTAGGACACCAAGTTGGCTCATCAGCGTGCTCATGGCGTCCCCGCCCGGACCCCCACAGGAGTAGCGAACTGTACACTACCTCCCGTTTTATGAAGCGCACCCGCGCCTCTTCACTGCGAGAGCTCAAGCAGCCTTGACCTCCCTATGAAGGCTTCCAAAAAGATGGTATATTGGCCAGTGATATAAACTCCGCAATTCTTCTAGGTTTTTGCCGTTTCTTGTGCGAAACTCCACACCAGACACAGCAAAAACCTAGAAAAATTGCTGAGAAAAATTCACTGGCCGTGAAAACCAATATAGTCTACTAAATATTTATTGTTTGTAGTACCCTATGATAAGCTATGCATAGACTTTAAAGCGACTTGTACTAGAATTCTCTTCTTAGCTAGGATGGAAGTCTAGGATATAGCTTTATATTGAACCCATGTACCATTGGTTCAAGGGGTCGAATCCATGTTTTATTGGTAAAAGAAGAGAGGAAAAATACAGTCTTTAGAATGACTTAGAAAGATTTTATGCAAGAGGACTGTTATAATGTGGCGCAATAATAAGAGGCCAGCAGTCACCAGGAAATGATATCACGCCTGACGCACCGATAGGGAGCCGATCATGACTATAAATAGAACGATAAAAACTTTCCGCTGTGTGTAAGTGAGAAGAGGTTTCGGAAATTGATCTTACGCAGCAATAAAATGGCAATCTCGCAGTTGTGCAAGAAGAGGAATAATTGGATTTAAGCCATTTGCGAGCATATAATTAACAAAAGAAATACATCATTGTGAATCATTTTGGAATAGAGATTTTTGTGTGTGGAAAAAGGTTATAATAAGTGCACAGGAAAGAAGTGCAAACGCAGCATTACGTAATTAAAAGTTCCCCGAGACCAGAGGTGGTATGGATTGAAAATAAACCTCAACACCCACGTATCTGAAGAGCAAATTTTATGTAATACCTTGGAATTGTACGATCGATTTTCATGTTCAAAGAAGTCAGATTACGTTTAGAAAACGAGCTTTCCAGAGATATAAGTTTTAAAAGTATGCGACTATTGCTTCAAAAGTTAGTTATGAAGAAGACGAGGACTTTATCTTTTTGTCGCCGATTTGTATAAAAGTCCTGGCAGAGCCAGGCTAATCATGCAGTTTAGTCCGTCCAGAGGACGTGACGCTACATCACATCGTTAATGCAGTATTTACCAGACCTTGAGAGGTCGTGATACGCTGTATCACCAACGAGCACCCCGTATGGGAGTGGCCGAGAAGTATCATCATTAGTATCGCCGTGTGAAGACATAGTAAAATCCTAGTACAGGATTAATTTCAGCAAGTGTCAGTCTTTATAGTGAAAGTTCATTATTACAGTCAAAGTTAGGCTGCGAACTATGAAGAAAGAACAGGCGATAGGTCTTCGAATAATAGTTCAGTTAAAAAGACAGAAAGTATCGTAACGTTTCGAAGTACCAACGGAAGTGAAACAAACATTTCTATCAAAGTTAAGGAACCCGATCAGGGTCGAACGAAATAAATAACGCCTAGTGTGCCGAAAAGATAGGGGCTAGAGCGCAGAAAAATAAGAATTGAGAATTAAATCCAAGGCGTTGTCTTAAGAAGACAAACGAACAGTAAAAAGCAATAAGCTACGAACTGAAGAAATGGCAGGTAATGCTAGGGAATCATTAGGTCACCGATAAAGTATTCGAGAGGCCGTAACCAGGACAGACTTGTTCTAGACAAACTAAATAGTGTCTAGGAAGAAACGACATCGTGCTAGTAAAGTTTTAGAAGCCGATAGTCAGAAACCGGATCTGAACAATAACCGTTCCAGGGAGGGGTAGATTGATCGAGACTTTCATCATCTTGCCAGATTAGGGAGCCGACGTCTAAAAGTGTCACCCTTGGAAACGGGGAAGAAATAAATCACGTGTCTAAGGCAAAAATCAAAGATTAAGTGATTAAAAGCAGTGTAATATAAATATCGTAAAATTTGTTTTAGTGTAATAATTTTTAGTGAATTTATTTGTGTATGTTAAACGAATACAAAATGGTATTCAATATGTTACAAGTGTTTAAGGTAAATAATGTGTATGTGTTTAAAGAAGTGTCATTGTGTGAAATGGTATCAATGAAGATGGCTTAAAGCAGTGAGTGGGCGAAAATGAAACATCGCTGGAGAATTCGGTCGATGACCGTAAAATCATGTGAGTAACCATTTCATTATGTTATGTGTTGGGGAAGATTTGCGTACAATCCACATGAGAAAGAAAGAATAGGGATGTTTGAATAACAAATAAAAGAGTAATAGCGCGATCTGAACGATAAAAATTGAGAAAGTATAAAATAATTATGTGAAATAAATAAATCCCTTGGGGAAATGTATGAAATAAAATATCAGTGTATTTGATAAATGATTTAAATATGTGAGAGCAAGCGTAATAATAATAATAACAATTATATAAATGAATGAATATTATGATGAATTAGATGAAAAGTAGTAGCTTCCGAGCTCCTTTAAAAGAATAAATACATGTTATGAACACATGTTCTTAAGGCAAAGCGATTATTGTCAAGGGAGAAGAGTAATTTGGAATTGAGATGTAGATCAAATGTTGATATTGAATTTATCAGTTCGTTGAAGGCAACTTGGCTCAGTAATGTATAAGCGCCATTTAGCGCATTGAAGTAATTTGTCACGCTAAGAATGCGTTAAATACTTGGTAAAACTAATTATGTGGGGGCAGTTGGTCGTGGTAATTAAACTATAGTAAGTCCTCAAAGTAGTGATGTGATCACGGGGCCGCATGTGTATTGTATTGTAAAAGGGTGCTAATTATTGTATTATGAGGGCTGATAAAAGGCGAGGCCTACCCTAAGTCGCTAATGTTATAAGTCCTCCAGTGTGGGATATGGTTCCCGAGGCATTTGAAAGGATCGAACTCAGATTCGTCCATGTTTAAGCCCCTAAATATTTGTTGTTGTATTGAATTATTCTTACCCGCCAGTGAGGACACTTCATAATTAATAAATGCCAAAGTTAAGAGAATAGGTCTGTTGAACCTAAATATGTTGTTAAAATAAGTAGTATGAAAGCCTTGCCTGTTCAAAGAACTGCATTTAAGAACAGCTGTATAAAAGCTGAGGATAGCCCGTCTCTTGTGAGCGAGACCGTGAAGTTTCTGCTCCCGGCAATAGATCACGCTAAGTAGCCAAGGCCAGACCCTTACCATTAACGTGTTGTGGTAGGTCTAAGAGCCGTCTGTTTGAAGTTATAGTACACAAGAGTGTTTAGAGTTTCTTTTAACGACCCGGTCTTCGAACCGAGGTTCTTTTAGATGAATGATTACCGCTTGCAAAGTTCAGATCGTTGCTTTCTTATGATATAATAGTCTTTTAAGACAAGTAATATAAATCCCTAATGTTATGATTATATGATGTAGTGATTCACGAGTTTTAGTGAAGACAATTAGATTCCGGGAGTGATCTTAATTTTTGACTTGTTCAAGTAGTCTTCGGTAGCTCAGGAGTACGCAAATGTTTCCCAATCACGGTAGTGAATTGTTGACTTGAGAGAGAGATGGTAACATAAGAGCATTGTGAAAGCCCAAAAATTTAAGTAAATGAGTAATAGTACTTTGGTAAATTTTTATATTATTTTGATTAGAAGATATACTCATGTAATAGGAAGTGATGTGTTGTAAATGGATAACACAGTGTATATAAAAAGTATCGAGCCTATTGGAGCTCTTGATTTTATTGAATTTTAAAAGGACACTATATGGAAGTGAAAATTAATATAAGTTTGATTGGTTTATGGAAAACGATTTAGTATGATTTAATATTTGTTTAAATATGACTTCCTTGTTCACTCTGAACAAGTATGAATTAAAGGGTCAGTATTCTATTTGTTTAATTTTTGTAGCGCCATATATTTGAGTAATTAAATGTTTTTATAGTAGGAGTTGATTTTGTTTATTTTTTTGGAAGTGTATCCTCTATTTAATCCGAAGTGTGTAAGTCACAGAGTGGGAGAACATACCATGAACCCCGATACTCCCGATTGAGCATTGCTGGCAAACTGTGATTTGCATATTTCATGCTGAATGGGCACATGGGGGCATAGAAGTAATGTGCTTGGATTAATATTAGAGGAACATTTAAGACGGTCATATCACGTAAAAGTAAAATAATGATAGAAGTAGCTACAAAATATAAAGTTAACTGACCGCATTGGGACCCTGGAAACTCACACCGAGCAGCCCTAAATAGATTAAATACCCCCTCGTAAAACACATCATTTTTGGCGCCCAGTACGTAGGGATGAGTTTTCCTAGGGAAAAACCCGAGTTTTTCAGGGAAAATCAAAATTTTCAATTTTTTGAAAAATATGGTTTTTCGAAATTTTTGAATTTTTAAATCACTTCCATAAAGGTTTTGACATTGAATGAGTATACCAAAAGGGTACGTTTTAGTAAACACCCGTACTAAGGTTAAAATTTGGAAATTGGGACACAAGAGTTCGGAGTACCATATCTCATGCATGAACCGGCGATGTGGCATAGTAGCCCACTGTATTCTATAAGAGAATAAGATGGCATTAAATGAGGAAATGCAGAGGTTCTTGGAGGCCATCAGGGCAGTTAATAAGGAAAAATGGGAGGCCATGGAAAATTTATTCAAAACTAGAGATGATAAAGAGAACCTCCAACATAATGAAAAAGGGTACCCAATTAAGGAAAATGTAGAGATTTCCTTAGAAAGCATGCGTGCATCTGGAGGTATAGTTGCACAAAGAGAAGGTAACATGTCTGTAGATAACAGGGTAAAAGTTGAGCCTATAGAGCTCCAGGTAGATAAAGAAACATGTGAACCAGTTCCAAGGGAATGCGTAACAAGTACAGATAATAATAATGATAAAGATGATTCAAAGTCTCATTTATTAAGGCAGGTTCAAGTAGGCTCGAAAAACGAAGGGGAAAAGAATTAGTATTCAGGATCAGGAAATGGCGACATGGGGCGAAGTAAAAGAATTCTTGGATATAATTAAAGAAATGCGAAAAGAGCACATCAAGATGAAGGATGAACTTTGGGAATTAAAAGATTTCAACTTAAGAAGGAAGGAAGGAATTGAGGAACAAAGAGAAAGTATTTCCGAGGAAATTGAGAAGATAGACAAACTTCGTAAAAGGGCAAGTAAAAATTGGTATACGATACCCAAACAGGAATTAGAGGAATTGTACAAGGAAATTCCTAAGGTCAAAGAGTCATTAAGAGAAACGAAAAAGAAATTTGCAAAACGTATGGAGGAAGAAGGAAAAATAGAATTAGCTCCGCGGGAACAGATAAGAATTTTCATGGATGAAATAGATGAAAAAATGAAGTACGTATGGGAAATATGGAATAATTGGAGGCATATTAAGTATACAATCAAAGAGTACGATAGGAGGAAAGACATGGAAGAACAGATGAATTATATAGAAAAGGAAAAGTTTAAGATGCATAGCTTCTTAGTGAGCATGTATGCTGAACATGGGATAATAACTATTCAGGAATTAGCTGAAGTAAGAGAAGTCAAGATTCGGGAATATAACGAAATAGTAGAGATCGTCCAGAAGATATATGAGGAATATATATTAGCGAAGGACTTAAAAGCAAAAGAAATGGCTACCCAGTCATAAATGATACAGAAGAAATTAAAGAAAAGAAAATAACGGGGCCGGAAGAGCCCGAAAGAGGTCTTAAACAATCCAAGGAAGAAACTTTTAAAGAAATGGTAGACGAATGTCAAGAGAAAATTGAAACCCAGATCCAAGGGATGCGAGATGAGGTAATAGATAAGTTAGAATCAAGTAGGGAAATGTATCAGACATACCGGGATGATATTATAAGTAGTATTGAAGCATTTGGAAAGAGGTTCATTCGATTCGCGGAAGATAAAGATAAGGGAGATATCTCAGTACAGAACCATCAGTCAAAAGAAACAGTTGTCCAGACTGAAAATGAAACAGTAATTGTAGAAGAAAAAGAAGTAATGGTGCAAGAGCCTGAAATTGATATTTGAAAAGAAGAAGAAAAAGAAGTAGAAATCATGGTGACTCCAGTGGAAACTGAGAAAAACATTGAGATCCTTCTAGAGAGAACAATGGAGATTCAGGAGGAAATAATAATTCCAGGTCAGGAAGAAAGCCGAAATGAAAACGAGCTGCACTATAAAGAAGACCATTTTTATGTAAAAGTTGAGTCTGAAGAGCAAGAGAAAAACCCAGAGCAAGGGATAATAACAAAAGAAGTGAAAGTTGGGGAGACTGAAATAATAATTCCTGGGGAAATGGAGAAATTAAGTGAAACTCAAAGAGAAAGTGTCGTCGAGGCAAGAAAGGAAGTAGAAGTTCAGGATCCAATAGAAATTGAAAAGGAAAGCCCAGACGAAATTTATAAGGATTAGGAAGACAAGATGGAATTAGAAGAAGAAAAAGAACATTTGAAAGCACAGATTCTTGAGTTAATGATGAAATATCAGGATTGCCAACGAAAGATAGCCGAGGAAAGAAAAATTGAAACAGATTCAAATGAGAGCAAAGAAAAACTCAAAGAAAAAGATGAGACTATTGGAGAAAAGGGAGGAAATGCCTTTGAAAGAAATGAGGAAAGAAGAAGACAACCGCAAATTGTAGCAGGTTTACAAGAGAATAGAAGCCCTATTGAAGTTAGGAGAGGAGGAGAAATAATGTACATAACCCTGGAGAAAGAAGACGCACAAGCGTTTTATAGCTGGAAGATTCGTAGGAAGAAAGCGAATAATAGAAAGAAAAGAAAAGAAGAAGATATAAAGGAACTCTGGAATCGGAAGAGTAGGAAAAAGAAATTTTCTTGGGAAATGCCATCTCGATGCGAGATGAGGAAAAAAAGGTTACCCCAGAACAGGTAACGGGTTAAGCCTATAGGCACCCATTAAAGAGTATAAAAATGTTTTTTTGAAAATGCCGTCTCGATATGAGATGAGGGATAAAGGAAGAAAACCAAGAAGAGACGGGTAGGGACAGACCGTGCTCTTAAGGACAATGAAATTCTGTGGACTTTGAGTCCAGAAAACAGAAATAAAGAAAGAAGTAACGGGGTAAAGCCATACCGCACCCGTGAAGCCTTAAAGGAATGTAAATAGGTTGATGATGGTTAACCGGAGAAGAAAGAGACAGGCAGGCAGAACGCCAGTCAGATGAGACAAGAAGTAAGAAAAAAAGAAACTGTCTGACACAAGTTGGAGCGCAAGCCAGACTATGAGGAGACTCAGAAACACCCGAACGAGACGAGTGATTTATAGCTTTAAGTGTGGACATCCGCTTAAAGGAAATGAATGAATGAATGGAAACCCTGTGGGACCAAAACAAGCCAGGGAAGGGAAGTGCTTGGAAAGAAAGACCAGAAGGTACTGAGAAGTGTTATGATGGCTTCGACACTGAGATTTTTTTAATGAAAATGTTTAAATAAATTTCCTCAAAATTTCGAAAATTTATTTATCTAAGTTGGGGAGAAATGAACCCATGTACCATTGGTTCAAGGGGTCGAATCCATGTTTTATTGGTAAAAGAAGAGAGGAAAAATACAGTCTTTAGAATGACTTAGAAAGATTTTATGCAAGAGGACTGTTATAATGTGGCGCAATAATAAGAGGCCAGCAGTCACCAGGAAATGATATCACGCCTGACGCACCGATAGGGAGCCGATGATGACTATAAATAGAACGATAAAAACTTTCCGCTGTGTGTAAGTGAGAAGAGGTTTCGGAAATTGATCTTACGCAGCAATAAAATGGCAACCTCGCAGTTGTGAAAGAAGAGGAATAATTAGATTTAAGCCATTTGCGAGCATATAATTAACAAAAGAAATACATCATTGTGAATCATTTTGGAATAGAGATTTTTGTGTGGGGAAAAAGGTTATAATAAGTGCACAGGAAAGAAGTGCAAACGCAGCATTACGTAATTAAAAGTTCCCCGAGACCAGAGGTGGTATGGATTGAAAATAAACCTCAACACCCACGTATCTGAAGAACAAATTTTATTTAATATCTTGGAATTGTACGATCGATTTTCATGTTCAAAGTAGTCAGTTTACGTTTAGAAAACGAGCTTTCCAGAGATATAAGTTTCAAAAGTATGCGACTATTGCTTCAAAAGTTAGTTATGAAGAAGACGTGGACTTTATCTTTTTGTCTCCGATTTGTATTAAAGTCCTGGCAGAGCCAGGCTAATCATGCAGTTTAGTCCGTCCAGAGGACGTGACGCTACATCACATCGTTAATGCAATATTTACCAGACCTTGAGAGGTCGTGATACGCTCTATCACCAACGAGCACCCCGTATGGGAGTGGCCGAGAAGTATCGTCATTAGTATCGCCGTGTGAAGACATAGTAAAATCCTAGTACAGGATTAATTTCAGCAAGTGTCAGTCTTTATAGTGAAAGTTCATTATTACAGTCAAAGTTAGGCTGCGAACTATGAAGAAAGAACAGGTGATAGGTCTTCGAATAATAGTTCAGTTAAAAAGACAGAAAGTATCGTAACGTTTCGAAGTACCAACGGAAGTGAAACAAACATTTCTATCAAAGTTAAGGAACCCGATCAGGGTCGAACGAAATAAATAACGCCTAGTGTGCCGAAAAGATAGGGGCTAGAGCGCAGAAAAATAAGAATTGAGAATTAAATCCAAGGCGTTGTCTTAAGAAGACAAACGAACAGTAAAAAGCAGGGCTGGATAACTTAACATAATGGCCTTGAATAACGAGTTGTTTGGCGTTACGGTATACATCGCGTAACGTATAACAGAAAGTTTGTTGTAACGTAATTCATACGAAGAACGAATAAACGGATACTGTATATATACCGTTATTTTAAATATTTTATTAACATACCGGATAGCATTTTAGTTATCGCAGGAGACACAAGTCGAATAACGTTATTGGCGTTGTAACACAATCAAATGTACCCCATTCACTCAGATGTTTTAAATAACGTTATTGACAAGACCGGATAGCATTGTGTTATGCTGCATGCCTCGCAGGTCGAATAACGTTATTCGTGCTGTAACACGTCGCGAATAACTACCACTCAATCCGAACATCAAATAACGTTATTCACAAGACCGGATAGCATTGTGTTATGCTGCATGCTTCGCAGGTCGAATAACGTTATTAACTTCGTGTTCTGTTGTATGGGTCCCGGGTTGAATAACGTTATTAGCCTCGTACTAGGATCCAAATTTCAATAACGGTATTCTCCTTCTAGTGTACGAATAGAAAGTTAACTATAAATTAATTCGGATTCGTAGAGCTGCCAGGTGACAAGCAAGTAGCTCCGTGACCGACTAAAAAGCCTACTTTTCCATAAAATTTAAGATTCAAGCCAAAGATTAAGTTAATCTATATACGATGGGCCTATCGAGAATAATGACGAACTTAGGTTGGTAATAATAAACATTTCTATTTCAATTGAAATATGTCTGAAGTAATGTATTCCAATACAGCTCTACAGTTGGCAGCCTTGGTGACTCTGAATATATTCTTAATTCCATATCTTAAGATACAGAATGCACATACAAAATTTGGTTAAGTCCAATGGATAGTAGGACATTGCATGCTGTGAAATATTGGATGTATCAGTGCGAGTAAAATCATATTGGCAAAAACGTCAAGAATGCGTGCTCAGAATTAATCTGAATTATTACTATATTTTATAGTGCCAATTTTGGATCAAATCCATGTATTAGTATAGAAGCTACAGGCATTGAAAAATTGGCCCTATCATAGGCTTAGAATTATTTTGGCAGCACTGACGTGCATTAGTTACTCCAAATTAATCTAAAATTTCAGCAAATATACATGCGCAAAATTTGGAGATGTTGTTGGCCTGCATACTTTCTGATATATTGGTATTAGGATAAAGAGAATGTGCATTTATTAAGAGTTGGCAGCCGTAATGGCTCTGAAGTATAAGCATAGTCATATCTGTTATAGTACACATAGCACGTACGAAATTTGGTTAAAATCCAATTGATAGTATAGATGTTAGATGTACTTAAACATTGGGCTTATCAGCAGGCTTAGAATCATCTTGGCAACACTGTCATATATGGGCTCCTTAAAATGTATCTGGAATGTTATTATCTCTGTGTGTGCTAATTTTGGAAAAGTTCGCATGCATAACGTCTGAGATATCCAACATAGAGCTTAAAAGTGAATTGTGAATTTTAGCAGTTGGTAGCTCTGAAATCATTTTCAATTATGGCCGTGAGATATTCAGATATAGATATTCCCTTATACCAAATTTGGTTTCGATAACTGCAGCCTTTTAGGAGTTGATAGGGGGAGACCCACAAAGAAAGACAGACAGACAGACATTTGCCTGGATCGATGCCATAAGTCTATCTCATCCTCATTTAAAAAAAAAGTGAAAAGTAAGCTAAAAATAGCACGTAGAATATACGATAGCTACTGTATAACATCCAATCTTAGGTGCTTCTATACTGTGCTGATCAGTACCCGCTGCTTATACCAAGACATATCACATGTGTTGTACCGCAATCATTGGCCATCAGCGTACAAATGGTACAGATCGTAACGTTAAAGCTTGAATACAAGCACAATTCCGGTATAGGCTTGAATGACGTTATTCGTACCTGCATTACGAGTTCTTATTGGCTCAGCTGCAAGAAATCAAAGATGGAGGCAACTTGTGGATGGAGAGTAATATTCGCAGTTCATTGGCTTTATTAATGCAAATCAGTCATTTAGTTCCGTTACGTTGAATACAGGAAAAAGCACTGACTGATTAAACGCATTTCTGTCAGTATTTAAGATTTAACTGAAATCATTCGACATTTAGCCATATGGATGAAGCTGTGAACCTTCATAGTACGTGAAAAGTGTACGAGTGCTAAAGCTTAAACTTGGTATCTAATGGGTCCTGGGTTCGAGACGCTGTATGGCCAGAATTTTTATTCTTTTTGAATTATTTCGTTGTGTCAACACTACTGTGTGATGTAACTTTTCAACTTCGATTTACTCGCATGATCTAGGGGGGCCATGTTAATAATGGATATTGGTAGGGAAAAATCATTCTATTTTATCATTCGTATTTGTACTCTCCCAATCAAAACCATGAATATTTGTACTATTCGTGAAACTAATATAATTTTCACAGCACTGTTTGTTCCACAGTAAAATAATAATAATATTATTAACAATAAAATCTAGTAGTTCCGTGACGATCTAAAGAGCCTAATTTCTTTATATTTAAGATTCATACCAATGATTAATCTACATAGACCTATCTAGAATAATGACGAGATTAAGTTGGTAATACAAACTTTTCTATTTAGATTGGAATATATCTGAAGTAATGTATTCCAATACAGCTGTACAGTTGGCAGCCTTGGTGACTCTGAATATAATCTTAGTTCCATATCTTAAGGTACAGAATGCACATACACAATTTGGTTGAAGTCCAATGGATAGTATGGACGTTGCTTGCTGTGAAATATTGGATGTATCAGTGCGAGTAAAATCATATTGGTAACAACGTTAAGAATGCGTGCTCAGAATTAATCTGAATTATTCCTATATTTTATAGCGCCAATTTTGGATAAAATCCATTTATTATTATAGAAGTAATATGCATTTAAAGATTGGCCCTATCAACAGGCTTAGATTTATGATGGCAGCACTGATGTGCATTAGTTACTCCAAAATAATCTAAAATTTCAGCAACTATACGTGCGCAAAATTTAGAGCTGTTGGCTTGCATACTTTCTGATATATTGGTATTAGGATAAAGAGAGTGAGCATTTATTAACAGTTGGCAGCCCTAATGGCTCTCAAGTATAAGCATAGTCATAACTGTTATAGTACACAAAGCACGTACGATATTTGGTTAAAATCCAATTGATAGTATAGATGTTAGATGTACTTAAACATTGGACTTATCAGCAGGCTTAGAATCATCTTGAGTAGTGTGTTTTGGCCGGTTCCGCAGCCTCCACCTCCACACCCTCCACACACGATTGCGGCGGCCCGATAACTCCCGAACCCGTGGTCGGATTTTGACGAATGAGGTGTCATTGAACTCGGGCTGACACCCCCTTTCCAATGGACGACATATTTCAACCCCAAAAATAAAACCTACCCCTACTAGGGGGTGAAATTGTAATTTTTTTAGAGAATCTCTGTTACCAATTGCAACATGTGAGAGTTTGAATGCCGATATGGATTTAAACGTTGTTCCACATAAAGTGCATATGTTTGGTGGAAAGCCACTATGAATTATCATGCCCACTCATGGCTTTTGTAAGAGGGTGGGGGAGCGGATCCCTATAGATGGGTTATTGTTGACGGGTCATTGTTGGCGGGGTCATTGTTGTCGAGTCCTTGTGGACGAGTCCTTGTGGACAAGTCCTTGTGGACAGGTCATTGTTGACAGGTCATTGTGGACGAGTCTGTGTGGACGAGTCCTTGTGGACAGGTCCTTGTGGACGAGTCCTTGTCCCTTTGGACTGATCCCTTTGGCCTGGTTCCTACGGACGAGCCCATGAATTTATTTAAATTATGTCAAAGGGTCTAACTACATTTTGTGTGTGTTGAATTGACGTTGTTCACCACTACTATAATGGAATAACGATATGAAAGGAAAGTGACGAAATACATGTGAACATACAAGGATCTAACTTGGTGGATGGATGTGTTCTAACGAGTCATTTGTAGTTGAAAGAGAATAATACATGTTCTTAAGATGTTAAAACTTAAGAAATGACACGTTCAGTAAGACGTCTTGTTACTTCCTGTGTCATATTACAGACATGGCAGAGAGCGCGAAGATCTGTTGCTATGACTAACACTGCAGTAATTTGAAACCGCAAGTGTTCATTAAGACAATGGATGATGATCATGCAAAGTTAGCAGTTATTGGATATTACACAGGTGTTCCTTCGGGTGTCATGTTGCTGACATACCAGAGAGCGCACACTGCTGTTGCTATGACTGACGCTGCAGTAATTTGAAACCCCATATGTTGATTAAGACAATGGGTGATGATCATGCAAAGTCAGCAGTCATTGGATACCACACAGGTGTTCCTAGTGTACTTTGGACTCTCAACTGTATTGGGAAAGGAATTGCAATGATCTGCAAAAAACTGCTGACACGAGCGATGAGAGTTTATATAAGAGGGGTGTCATATATCTCCCTACTGTCAGTCTGTATTACTCGCTTTGAGTGAACAGTGCTCTATTACTGCTCAATGGTTGTAAAAAAAAAGCCGTTTTGGTAGAAAATCATTAAATTATTTTGCAAGGTAAGTACTTTTTATTAATGGATTGTAGTCTTTTATTACTAATTGATGTTGAAGTTATTGATTGGAATGTATTGATTGATTGATTGATTGATTTGTTTACAGATAATTGGGTACCTGTAGGTTACCAAATTCCTTCAATCTGTTCATTCAGTGACAGTAGTTGATCAATTATAAAAAGGTAAGTGCCCCCTCTAATAACTTTTAAACAGTTAGAGTGATATTTTCCAATGTTCACCACTACATGTTAGTGAAAATGGTATATTTGACAGTCAAAAGTTGGAACTACTTGACCATGGTGTGTAAAGCTAATTTTGTAGGTTAGATTTTGATTACCGCTCTATTAAGTTTGAATGTTCATTGCTAGGTGTCAGTGACAGAGGGAATATTTAAAGACTTAACCTCAGTTCACTTAACTTTACCTAACTTAACCTTGTCATGTGACATGTTTTACAAGTTTAAACTTGTTTTAAGACTGGCTATGACATTACACTTAGCTCACTTAACTGGCGATCGCTGGCTTTTATCACGTGACATGTTCTACAAGTTTAGACTTGTTTTAAGACTGGCTATGACGTCACACTTAGCTCACTTAACTGGTGATCGCTGGTTTCTATCACGTGACATGTTCTACAAGTTTAGACTTGTTTTAAGACTGGCTATGACGCCACACTTAGCTCACTTAACTGACGACCGCAGGTTTCTACCACTCTATCATGTTCCAATGTTCACCGCTAGGTGTCAGTGGCAGTGGTATATAGTAACCCCCAGTTAGAACTACATAAAGTTAGACTTGCTAGGAGTTCACAGATCGATTTAAATACCCTGCTATAACCATTGACTGGAATATAATTGAACTATTTATATTGTACTTTTTGTTTTATCTTTTATTAACATTGATGATTTCTTTCTTTTATAGATATCTTGGAAAGTAATCACCATGTTCAAGTGTGGTGACTGTAAGAAACAGTTCTCAAGACCTGACAACCTTCAACGACACGCAAATGCTAAACATGACATTAAAATGTTTGTGTGCAGTCATTGTGCTACCACATTTAACAGACAAGATAGTCTTGGACGGCATGTAAATTTAATGCATGTCAGTTCAGCACCTTTTTCATGTTCAGTTTGTGATCTTGGTTTTTCTGCTGTAAAGCGATATCAATCCCACATGGTTGAAGTGCATGGGGAACAACAGGAATTAAAAACTGTAAAACCATCAACTAGCACGGAACCTTTAAACAAATGTGATGCTCAAAAGCGTAAACGTTCTCAAGATTATGAAAATAGTTGTGCAACAAAAAGAAAAAAGAATGGTGAACCTTCAATAACCTATTGTGATGTTTGTAATATTGATATACCTTCTTCATTCATTCATGGACATTTACGCAGTATTCAACATAAAAATAACGCTTGTCATGAAATAAATTCTGGAAATATTCAACAAACTGGTAGTGCATTTAAAAGTCGAATTGCTAGTTATAGACTTTACAGTAAAGAAAAAACTCAAAGTATTGAATCATTTTTAAAAAATGTTCAACCTACTGTGTTTGGCTTAGTAGAAAATGTTTTATTAGAGCATAAAACAATTAAAATGAATTTTGAACTTTTTGGCCTCTATGTAAAAACTGGGAGCGAAGGTGAAATTACAGATATCAAATCTTTTAATACAAAAAACATAATTGTTAGCGAATCAACTAATATTAGTGATATATATCAAAATATTTCAAGTGCCATCATCGTGAAGAGTGAAGAGTTCCAGGAAAGGGAGTCAGGCTGGGCGTTGGTTGAAGTACTTTATTTAGAAACCAACCTGAATAAATATAATCCCCTTCGAGCATCATCATACATTGATTTACCTGCATGGATTAAACGTAAGAATGCTTGTGTAAACGTTATGAATAATGATGACGCATGCTTTGCATGGGCTGTAACCTCAGCTCTCCATCCAGCAGCGATGAATGAAAAGAGAACGTCATCATATCCTCACTATTCTTCAGTGTTAGATTTAAAAGAAATAGAATTTCCTATGGCGAAAAAAGACATTCAACGTTTTGAAGAGCTGAACAATGTAAGTATTAATGTTTATGGAATTGAAAATAAGAGTACAGTTGGTCCTCTATATTATACTCAGGAAAAAAAGGATGCTCATGTAAATTTACTATACATAACCGAAGGTGAAAATGCTCACTATTGTTGGATAAAACATTTAAGTAGACTTGTTGGTAGTCAGATAACAAAAAGAGAACATAAGAAGTGGTTGTGTGATGGCTGTTTGCTATATTTCAGAAAAGAGGACCAACTAACTCAACATCAAAAATGGGGGTGTAATCATGTTCGTACGATATTACCGACTCCTAAAAATAACATTCTAAAATTTAAGGATTATGAGAAACAGCTTCGAGTACCATTTGTTATATATGCTGACTTCGAGGCTTTGCTAAAACCATTTAATACATGTTCATCGAATCCAGCCCAACCTTTTACCAACACTACTCACATTCATGAACCTTTTAGCTTTGCATATTATATTAAATGTAGTTATGATGACTCTTTAAATAAGTTTGAGCTCTATAGAGGACCTGATGCACCTAAAGTTTTTATGGATAGGCTTGAGAAAGATGCCATCCGTATATCCTCTATTTTAAATACGATCATTCCAATGGAACCACTAACTTTATTAGAGCAAATGAATTTTGAAACTGAAACTAATTGTTTTATATGTGGTGAATGTTTATATACAGACAGGGTTCGCGATCATGACCATTTAACAGGACAATATCGTGGTGCTGCTCATCAAGAATGTAATTTAAATTATAGAGTAAGTAAATTCATTCCGGTCATTCTACATAACGGTAGCAAATACGATAACCACTTTATCGTTAAAGGATTTGGAGCTTCAGATGTGAAAATTGATGTGATTGCAAATAATAAGGAACAATACATATCGTTCACAAAATACATCAAAACTGACAATAAGAAAACCATTAAACTGCGATTTTTAGATTCATTCCGCTTTATGCCGAGTAGTCTTGATAAGCTGGCTAGTAATTTAAAATCAGATCAGTTTCATGAAATTCAACGTGTCTTTCCTAAAGAAGATGATTTTAATTTGATTTGTCAAAAGGGTATATTCCCTTACGAATACATTAACTGTGTGGAACGTCTTGAGGAGTGTTCTTTACCACCGAAAGATGCATTTTACAGTTCCTTAAACACAAGTCATATCAGTGATCAGGAATATTTACATGCACAACGTGTATGGGCACAGTTTAACATTCAAACTTTAGGAGAATTTTCAGACATATATTTGAAGACAGATGTGTTGTTATTAGCAGATGTTTTTGAAAATTTTCGGAATGTTTGTATTAAAACTTATAACCTTGATCCTTGTCAGTATTTCACAGCTCCTGGGTTAAGTTTCAGTTCAATGTTGAAAAAAACGAAAATAAATTTAGAATTAATGACTGATATAGACATGATCAATTTTATAAAATCATCAATTCGAGGTGGATTAAGTCAATGTAGTGGACGGTATTCTAAAGCGAATAATAAATACATGCCTAGCTACAACCCTTGTGAAGAGTCAAAGTATATTGTCTACCTCGATGCAAATAACCAATATGGTTGGGCTATGAGTCAATATCTACCACTGAAAGATTTTCGCTGGCTGACACAACCTGAAATTGATGTCTTACATGTTGACACTCTTAATGATAACGATGATAAAGGATATATTTTAGAGGTAAATCTTGAGTACCCTAAAGAGTTACATGATGATCATAATGATTTACCATTTTGTCCTGAGAATATGAAATCTCCATACATCACATCACGAACAAAAATGTTAATTGCTAATGTAAATGATAAATGTAAATATGTAATACATTATCAAAACTTGAAACAGTGTCTACAGCATGGATTGAAATTAACTAAAATTCATCGCGTATTACAATTTCATCAGTCAGCATGGCTCAAACCGTATATTGATCTAAACAATAATTTAAGAACACAGTCAACAAACGCGTTTGAAAAAGATTTTTATAAACTCATGAATAATAGTGTTTTTGGAAAGACTATGGAGAATGTTGATAAACGAGTTGATGTAAAGCTGATAACAAAGTGGGAAAATGATGGTAAAAGGTATGGTGCGAGCAACTTAATAAGCAAGCCCAACTTTCATAGCTGTTCAATTATTCATGAGGATTTAGTTGTAATACAAATGAATCGTCTTAAAGTAACTTACAACAAACCCATATATGTGGGTTACACCATTCTGGAATTGTCAAAAACACTTATGTATGAATTTCACTATGATTATGTAAAGAAAAACTATCTTGATAATGCTAAATTACTCTACACAGACACAGATTCTTTTATTTATGAGTTTAAAACTGATGATTTTATGAGGATATCAAAACTGAGCTAAATAGGTTTGATACAAGTGACTACCCCAAGGATAATATTTACCATTTACCTCTAGTAAACAAAAAGGTTCTTGGGAAATTTAAGGATGAATGTGCTGGTGTTATTATAGACACCTTTGTAGGCACAAAATCTAAATCATACAGCTATATGACAATTGATGATGTAGTAGTAAAAAAATTAAAAGGAGTGAAAAAGAATGTTGTTAGTAAAGAGTTAGATATAAGTGATTATAAAAACTGTATAGTTAGTAACCCACCTGTATTATATAAGAAAATGTGTGTATTTAGAAGTAAAAATCATCAGCTACATACCAATTTGTTGAACAAAGTTGCTTTAAGTAATGAAGACAACAAACGATTCATTATACCCAACACATTTAATACTCTTGCTTGGGGAAACAGTCGCATTGACGACTATTACTTTACTTAAGTCTAATGATCACTATATTGTAATATTTGTAGTGTGTTTTATATTGTAATATTTTTTGTAAAAACTGTAAGTAGAATGTATAATGTTAGGCTACAGTAGTTTAGTAAAAATAAGATAAGTAATACATTTTAGTGTAAAATGTTTGCTTTTGTATATTACGAATTTTTTTTAAATGTACAGAATGTGTGAACTAAACAAGGGAAATGTAAAAATGTAAAGTGGAAATTGTAAATATCCATGTGTGAAAAAGTGAAATAGTTATCACCATTTTAAAATTAAAAGACATTGTGATCTGGTAAACCTTGTTTTTATTTCACAACAACAAAAATGTACAGAATGTGTAAACTAAACAAAGAGAATGTAAAAAAATGAAAAGTGGAAATTGTAAATATTCATGTATGAAAAAATGAAAATAAAGAAATGGCTATCACCATTTTAAAATTAAAAGACATTGTGATCTTGTAAACCTTGTTTTTATTTCACAACATATATGGCTTTACAAAATAGAATACAAAGAAATACCATTTCCTCAATCCTTTTCAATGTTCATGTCCATTCATTATTAACTTTCCTTTTGGCGCGATTGATAGTAGGCGCTATTAGTAGACGCGATTGATAGTAGGCGCGATTGGTAGTGGACGTAATTGATAGTAGGCGCTTTTGATAGTAGGCGCGATTGATAGTATGCGCGATTGGTAGCAGGCGCTATTAGTAGGCGCGATTGATAGTAGGCGCGATTAGTAGGCGCGCTTGATAGTAGGTGCGATTGGTAGTAGACGCGATTGATAGTAGGCGCTATTAGTAGACGCGATTGATAGTAGGCGCGATTGGTAGCAGGCGCTATTAGTAGGCGCGATTAGTAGGCGCGATTGATAGTAGGTGCGATTGGTAGTAGACGCGATTGATAGTAGGCGCTATTAGTAGACGCGATTGATAGTAGGCGCGATTGGTAGTGTACCCGTTCGTCCCGGGGATGCGATGACCCATCTGCTATAACATCGCATTCCTGGAGTTCCAGGACAGAGCGGAGTTAAATGAACCTCTAGTCAAATAAGGAATGTGTCGGAAATTCAGCTGAGTTATCGAAAAAGCAGTGGGTATCACGAGACAAAGTATCTCTAGGGTCGTTACGGGCTTACGTTTAATAGAAATAATGCAAATATAAATGGGCGCCATCAACTGAATTCCTAGCAAACCACTTCCTTTCCGGATAAGCCTTACTCAAGACAAGGAAAGAAAAGGAACATCACACCATCATCAGATCACAACTAAGATAAAAACAAATTTATTTTACTTTGATAGTCAGACAGACATTTTAAATATAACTCCTACCTAAGAGTATGGTCGAATGCCAACGTTAAATTGTCATTGTCCAAAAATCGAACCATCTCTTTTCTAATCCAAAATATTTTTATCCACATAACAAGAAAAATCTCTAAAGTTCTCTTGGGTTCTCAGGATCACTGTAGCACTATGTCTTTCGTCACTGACATTTGTGAAACCTGAGACCTAATTTCTCTTTAATTTAACATCATCAATGTGGATTTAAAAAAGTTATTAATCTGTCTAAACATACACATATTATAATCACATATATTAAACATCACGTAATTTATGGTTTGCATGGCATAATTTAACTGTTGAACATGTTAGTCAAATGCTCCTAAACATTGAATAATTAATTTACACTATTTACATTGTCATTCACAATTGCTTATCTGTGAATTACAGAAAATTCATGGCTCATTGGTCATCGTTATCGTCATCATCAAAATTAAACATTCCTCACATTAATTCTCACTTCAAAATTCTACATATTCCTGTCAGAATCGTTAATTCATCACCATTACATTATTTAAATTCTCAACTCACGTTGCAATTCCTTCAAATTATCTCTCAATTAAATTTATTTAATTCCATGTAAATTCATTAATCATCAG
The DNA here is from genome assembly GCA_946902985.2 of Meconema thalassinum. Classification (NCBI taxonomy): domain Eukaryota; kingdom Metazoa; phylum Arthropoda; class Insecta; order Orthoptera; family Tettigoniidae; genus Meconema; species Meconema thalassinum. Next base: position 1,438,701 of record OX336392.1, on the reverse strand, counting down.
CTTCTTTAGTTAATTATCACCTTCTAATTCAGTTATTCATCGTCATTACAATCGTCTATTAATTTATTTAAATCAGTTTATCTCTCCAATCTTTAATTCATCCATTTATTTAATTCATTGATTTATTCCAAAATTTAATTTATCAACTTATTTAAATTTCAATCTTCTGGTTATATAGTTTTTCATTATTTCATCTAGTCATTCTGATTTTTATTTCATTAGGTCAGATCATTAATATGCTTAAATCTCAGATTATTATTTCATTAATTATTATTTTCAGAAAATCTTGTATTATCAACTTCATTTATTTATTTAATTTCCTAACAAATTGTTTAATATGGTTTATAGAACGTTGTCTTACAGTTTTATCACTTCCAAGTTATATCTCGTATTTAATTATCATGCCAAAAATATTATTGCCTCCACGACATCACGTTGGATCTAATTATCCACTACGACATTACATTTCCTCAATACTTCAAATATCACATTTGAATACAACAATTATTCCACAAAACTCCATAAATATTCAGCACATACAGCATGAATCTCAAGTATTACGCTAGACTGGGTACGACGACCTCATGTCTGCCTCAAAATACATTATCAACGTTGCAACTATCACTTGGCAACTTCCACAAAATGCCTACCACAAACTCCACTTAACCATGTTGCATGATCTACAAAAAATATATAACTGGCTTCAAATTATCAACGCACACAATCTCCAATAACTGTAATTACTCTGATCACATCTAGACAACTTCATAAACAATTGGAAAAATATTACTTCAGTAATTTAGGATCTGCTTTCAAATAGCATAAATTCTCTTACAATTTTCATAACTCACATCACAGAAAAACACCAATGTGCTATAATCTCTCATATCAAAATCTGCAATACTGATCTGCCTTATAATAAATCTAACCATTAATGATTCATCTTATAAGATTCAATTACTTTAAATCCTTCTCAAAGGTATCAAACACAATTATAAAACTCATCAAAAGCATCAGCTGTAACAGCTGTTAAACTGAAATTACTCTCAAAAGAGTATAGCAACAAAATATTGGATTGGCAAACAAGAATTACTAAATGCAATCCTGTTGACATTTATCGTCACTTTATTTTACAAAATTTCGACTGATATGTGACTAGTAGTTCCTTGTTTGATTCACTTACAATCTCGTGTACACTCGGATGATAAAAATGAGTCCCTCAATGGCGAGTAAGATGTGTAACCACCGTACAGTCGTATAAATACGAAAGACCTCGCCCCGTCGACTTGGATGATATTGCCCTGAACGATGGGTAAGATGAGTACCACCATACAATCGTATAAATACGAAAGACCCCATCTCGTAGACTATATGAATGAATGTACCAGATAGGAATCAGCAAGTTTCTAGTTGTCATATAAAAGCGATGTTCATTCACTAAAGTGAATAACTTCTTAATATCTCCAAACAATCCAATGGAAAAAATCCCTACTGATGAATAATACACACTCGCTAGTATGCAATGAACTGACGAAGTAATTTTAGATAATCAATTGCAGATCACGAGTTCGAAATACTCGTTACACAAAAAAAACTATTTATGAAAAATATCCTAGCTGGAAAAATGTCTAAAAGACCAAACATCTGCTTAATAAAGCCAACCAATGGTGAGAATTTCGTATAATGATGCCTGCCATATCATATGGTCACTCCATATTCTAGCAAATTCGAAGTATATAAAGTCAAACCATGTCTAAATAATTGTATCACTCCTATTAGAAAAATATACATGTGTGCCCAGTATTCATGAAAATAATCGTATCAGGTAGTTATGACTCTTACAGTACCTTTCATAATCAGCTGTTATTAAATTTCCAAGATCGTCGATTTTCCCTACATAATGAATTTCTCGAGAGATCGGCGTGAATATCATTCCATCCATGAAAGGACGATTGCCTTCGAAATCCCAAGTGAATCAGCTGGTGGACCTCCTCTCGTCAGGAATCGAATCCATCGCTCTGCGGTGCCATCTTGTCTCTATCTGCGTCTACTCCGACATGTTGAACTTCGGATTACCCATAGCGGATATTGTCCAACTCCTCTCGAAAATGTTCATGGAAACAGCGGACCCCCTACTCCTCTTCTAAGTTACGCCACTGTTCCGTTAAATGTTCAGTTTGAGTATTGCAAGACCAATCTCCAATAACTGCTAAGCCTCACTTTCGTAAAATAAAATTTTACTTGAGAGTGTTCAAGTTTATGAAACACCCTGTAGTTGTCTGTATTTGGTAATTCATGAAACTGCATAAGAAATAAATTTCATTAATGCACGATCTAATGTTCATCAATGCATATGCTAACAACATTCCTCTTGCTTGAAATTGTTAAAGTAACTTTGAATGCGTTATAGAAAAGCATAGTCATAAAGTTATTCAAAAGAACTATGTTCAAACTGCGTTGAAATGTAGCTTGTAATAAAGTCTCCAACTACTTGCAGTGCTGTTCTAACATATCCCGGCCGTCTGTGATTGCTTCCTCGGCAAGTCCGCCTGGATCAATGACCTGCTTGGCGTTCGCTGCTCGGCGATGCTGAAACTGTCGCCTACACTCTGCCGTGACAGTTTCGGTATGCTGCGCGACCTTCACCGTGCGTCTGGCTAGCGCTATAGAGCTCGACCTTACTTGCTCGACTGACAGAGCTCCACTGAATGTGCTGGCACTGTCTTCTCACTTATCTGCCTGGCGCAGACACGTGGTGTAGTCCCCCACCACTGTGCTCTCGCGTCACGATCATAGTCTCGAACCCACATCATCTCGGCTGTTCCGTTATAAAATAACTTAAGGGTTATCTGACTTCCTTACAATTATTTCCACTTATAATGCATGTTATATATCCTCTTCTAAGATGTTTAATTACCATATTCCATACATATCTTAATAAAGCTTCACATCTCTATCCATAATTCCATCTTCTTACAGATGTCAGTGCCTCCTTGATCCTAGACCTCCTACGTCATCTTGACATTCTTCTTGACATTCTTCCTGTTGACAGGTCCTTTTGACTAATCCCTTTGGACCGGTCCCTTTGGACTGATCCCTATGGGTTGGCCATGCATTTATCCAAATTATGTCAAAGGGACCGATCCAAAGGGATTAGTCAAAAGGACCTGTCAACAGGGACCCGTCCACAGGGATCCGTCCACAGTGACCCGTCAGCAGGGGGCCCGTCAAAAATGACTCCCTTCAAAAAGGACCCGTCCAAAGGGGCTAGTTAACAGGGACCAGTCCGAAGGGGCAAATCAACAGGGATCAATCAAAAGGGGTTATCACCTCAAGGTCTACCAATCACGCCTACTATCAATCACGTCTACTATCAATTACGCCTACTATCAATCGCGCCTACTATCAATCGCACCTACTATCAATAGCGCCTACTATCAATAACGTCCACTACCAATCGCGCCTACTACCAATCGCGTCTACTAATAGCGCCTACTATCAATCGCGTCTACTACCAATCGCACCTACTATCAATCGCGCCTACTAATCGCGCCTACTATCAATCGCGCCTACTAATAGCGCCTGCTACCAATCGCGCCTACTATCAATCGCGTCTACTAATAGCGCCTACTATCAATCGCGTCTACTACCAATCGCACCTACTATCAATCGTGCCTACTAATCGCGCCTACTATCAATCGCGCCTACTAATAGCGCCTGCTACCAATCGCGCATACTATCAATCGCGCCTACTATCAAAAGCGCCTACTATCAATTACGTCCACTACCAATCGCGCCTACTATCAATCGCGTCTACTAATAGCGCCTACTATCAATCGCGCCAAAAGGAAAGTTAATAATGAATGGACATGAACATTGAAAATGATTGAGGAAATGGTATTTCTTTGTATTCTATTTTGTAAAGCCATATATGTTGTGAAATAAAAACAAGGTTTACAAGATCACAATGTCTTTTAATTTTAAAATGGTGATAACCATTTCTTTATTTTCATTTTTTCATACATGAATATTTACAATCTCCACTTTACATTTTTTTACATTCTCCTTGTTTAGTTTAAACATTCTGTACATTTTTGTTGTTGTGAAATAAAAACAAGGTTTACCAGATCACAATGTCTTTTAATTTTAAAATGGTGATAACTATTTCACTTTTTCACACATGGATATTTACAATTTCCACTTTACATTTTTACATTTCCCTTGTTTAGTTCACACATTCTGTACATTTAAAAAAAATTCGTAATATACAAAAGCAAACATTTTACACTAAAATGTATTACTTATCTTATTTTTACTAAACTACTGTAGCCTAACATTATACATTCTACTTAGTTTTTACAAAAAATATTACAATATAAAACACACTACAAATATTACAATATAGTGATCATTAGACTTAAGTAAAGTAATAGTCGTCAATGCGACTGTTTCCCCAAGCAAGAGTATTAAATGTGTTGGGTATAATGAATCGTTTGTTGTCTTCATTACTTAAAGCAACTTTGTTCAACAAATTGGTATGTAGCTGATGATTTTTACTTCTAAATACACACATTTTCTTATATAATACAGGTGGGTTACTAACTATACAGTTTTTATAATCACTTATATCTAACTCTTTACTAACAACATTCTTTTTCACTCTTTTTAATTTTTTTTACTACTACATCATCAATTGTCATATAGCTGTATGATTTAGATTTTGTGCCTACAAAGGTGTCTATAATAACACCAGCACATTCATCCTTAAATTTCCCAAGAACCTTTTTGTTTACTAGAGGTAAATGGTAAATATTATCCTTGGGGTAGTCACTTGTATCAAACCTATTTAGCTCAGTTTTGATATCCTCGTAAAAATCATCAGTTCTAAACTCATAAATAAAAGAATCTGTGTCTGTGTAGAGTAATTTAGCATTATCAAGATAGTTTTTCTTTACATAATCATAGTGAAATTCATACATAAGTGTTTTTGACAATTCCAGAATGGTGTAACCCACATATATGGGTTTGTTGTAAGTTACTTTAAGACGATTCATTTGTATTACAACTAAATCCTCATGAATAATTGAACAGCTATGAAAGTTAGGCTTGCTTATTAAGTTGCTCGCACCATACCTTTTACCATCATTTTCCCACTTTGTTATCAGCTTTACATCAACTCGTTTATCAACATTCTCCATAGTCTTTCCAAAAACACTATTATTCATGAGTTTATAAAAATCTTTTTCAAACGCGTTTGTTGACTGTGTTCTTAAATTATTGTTTAGATCAATATACGGTTTGAGCCATGCTGACTGATGAAATTGTAATACGCGATGAATTTTAGTTAATTTCAATCCATGCTGTAGACACTGTTTCAAGTTTTGATAATCTATTACATATTTACATTTATCATTTACATTAGCAATTAACATTTTTGTTCGTGATGTGATGTATGGAGATTTCATATTCTCAGGACAAAATGGTAAATCATTATGATCATCATGTAACTCTTTAGGGTACTCAAGATTTACCTCTAAAATATATCCTTTATCATCGTTATCATTAAGAGTGTCAACATGTAAGACATCAATTTCAGGTTGTGTCAGCCAGCGAAAATCTTTCAGTGGTAGATATTGACTCATAGCCCAACCATATTGGTTATTTGCATCGAGGTAGACAATATACTTTGACTCTTCACAAGGGTTGTAGCTAGGCATGTATTTATTATTCGCTTTAGAATACCGTCCACTACATTGACTTAATCCACCTCGAATTGATGATTTTATAAAATTGATCATGTCTATATCAGTCATTAATTCTAAATTTACTTTCGTTTTTTTCAACATTGAACTGAAACTTAACCCAGGAGCTGTGAAATACTGACAAGGATCAAGGTCATAAGTTTTAATACAAACATTCCGAAAATTTTCAAAAACATCTGCTAATAACAACACACCTGTCTTCAAATATATGTCTGAAAATTCTCCTAAAGTTTGAATGTTAAACTGTGCCCATACACGTTGTGCATGTAAATATTCCTGATCACTGATATGACTTGTGTTTAAGGAACTGTAAAATGCATCTTTCGGTGGTAAAGAACACTCCTCAAGACGTTCCACACAGTTAATATATTCGTAAGGGAATATACCCTTTTGACAAATCAAATTAAAATCATCTTCTTTAGGAAAGACACGTTGAATTTCATGAAACTGATCTGATTTTAAATTACTAGCCAGCTTATCAAGACTACTCGGCATAAAGCGGAATGAATCTAAAAATCGCAGTTTAATGGTTTTCTTATTGTCAGTTTTGATGTATTTTGTGAACGATATGTATTGTTCCTTATTATTTGCAATCACATCAATTTTCACATCTGAAGCTCCAAATTCTTTAACGATAAAGTGGTTATCGTATTTGCTACCGTTATGTAGAATGACCGGAATGAATTTACTTACTCTATAATTTAAATTACATTCTTGATGAGCAGCACCACGATATTGTCCTGTTAAATGGTCATGATCGCGAACCCTGTCTGTATATAAACATTCACCACATATAAAACAATTAGTTTCAGTTTCAAAATTCATTTGCTCTAATAAAGTTAGTGGTTCCATTGGAATGATCGTATTTAAAATAGAGGATATACGGATGGCATCTTTCTCAAGCCTATCCATAAAAACTTTAGGTGCATCAGGTCCTCTATAGAGCTCAAACTTATTTAAAGAGTCATCATAACTACATTTAATATAATATGCAAAGCTAAAAGGTTCATGAATGTGAGTAGTGTTGGTAAAAGGTTGGGCTGGATTCGATGAACATGTATTAAATGGTTTTAGCAAAGCCTCGAAGTCAGCATATATAACAAATGGTACTCGAAGCTGTTTCTCATAATCCTTAAATTTTAGAATGTTATTTTTAGGAGTCGGTAATATCGTACGAACATGATTACACCCCCATTTTTGATGTTGAGTTAGTTGGTCCTCTTTTCTGAAATATAGCAAACAGCCATCACACAACCACTTCTTATGTTCTCTTTTTGTTATCTGACTACCAACAAGTCTACTTAAATGTTTTATCCAACAATAGTGAGCATTTTCACCTTCGGTTATGTATAGTAAATTTACATGAGCATCCTTTTTTTCCTGAGTATAATATAGAGGACCAACTATACTCTTATTTTCAATTCCATAAACATTAATACTTACATTGTTCAGCTCTTCAAAACGTTGAATGTCTTTTATCGCCATAGGAAATTCTATTTCTTTTAAATCTAACACTGAAGAATAGTGAGGATATGATGACGTTCTCTTTTCATTCATCGCTGCTGGATGGAGAGCTGAGGTTACAGCCCATGCAAAGCATGCGTCATCATTATTCATAACGTTTACACATGCATTCTTACGTTTAATCCATGCAGGTAAATCAATGTATGATGATGCTCGAAGGGGATTATATTTATTCAGGTTGGTTTCTAAATAAAGTACTTCAACCAACGCCCAGCCTGACTCCCTTTCCTGGAACTCTTCACTCTTCACGATGATGGCACATGAAATATTTTGATATATATCACTAATATTAGTTGATTCGCTAACAATTATGTTTTTTGTATTAAAAGATTTGATATCTGTAATTTCACCTTCGCTCCCAGTTTTTACATAGAGGCCAAAAAGTTCAAAATTCATTTTAATTGTTTTATGCTCTAATAAAACATTTTCTACTAAGCCAAACACAGTAGGTTGAACATTTTTTAAAAATGATTCAATACTTTGAGTTTTTTCTTTACTGTAAAGTCTATAACTAGCAATTCGACTTTTAAATGCACTACCAATTTGTTGAATATTTCCAGAATTTCTTTCATGACAAGCGTTATTTTTATGTTGAATACTGCGTAAATGTCCATGAATGAATGAAGAAGGTATATCAATATTACAAACATCACAATAGGTTATTGAAGGTTCACCATTCTTTTTTCTTTTTGTTGCACAACTATTTTCATAATCTTGAGAACGTTTACGCCTTTGAGCATCACATTTCTTTAAAGGTTCCGTGCTAGTTGATGGTTTTACAGTTTTTAATTCCTGTTCCCCATGCACTTCAACCATGTGGGATTGATATCGCTTTACAGCAGAAGAACCAAGATCACAAACTGAACATGAAAAAGGTGCTGAACTGACATGCATTAAATTTACATGCCGTCCAAGACTATCTTGTCTGTTAAATGTGGTAGCACAATGACTGCACACAAACATTTTAATGTCATGTTTAGCATTTGCGTGTCGTTGAAGGTTGTCAGGTCTTGAGAACTGTTTCTTACAGTCACCACACTTGAACATGGTGATTACTTTCCAAGATATCTATAAAAGAAAGAAATCATCAATGTTAATAAAAGATAAAACAAAAAGTACAATATAAATAGTTTAATTATATTCCAGTCAATGGTTATAGCAGGTTATTTAAATCGATCTGTGAACTCCTAGCATGTCTAACTTTATGTAGTTCTAACTCGGGGTTACTATATACCACTGTCACTGACACCTAGCGGTGAACATTGGAACATGATAGAGTGGTAGAAACCAGCGGTCGTCAGTTAAGTGAGCTAAGTGTGGCGTCATAGCCAGTCTTAAAACAAGTCTAAACTTGTAGAACATGTCACGTGATAGAAACCAGCGATCACCAGTTAAGTGAGCTAAGTGTGACGTCATAGCCAGTCTTAAAACAAGTCTAAACTTGTAGAACATGTCACGTGATAAAAACCAGCGATCGACCGTTAAGTGAGCTAAGTGTAATGTCATAGCCAGTCTTAAAACAAGTTTAAACTTGTAAAACATGTCACATGACTAGGTTAAGTTAGGTAAAGTTAAGTGAACTGAGGTTAAGTCTTTAAATATTCCCTCTGTCACTGACACCTAGCAATGAACATTCAAACTTAATAGAGCGGTAATCAAAATCTAACCTACAAAATTAGCTTTACACACCATGGTCAAGTAGTTCCAACTTTTGACTGTCAAATATACCATTTTCACTAACATGTAGTGGTGAACATTGGAAAATATCACTCTAACTGTTTAAAAGTTATTAGAGGGGGCACTTACCTTTTTATAATTGATCAACTACTGTCACTGAATGAACAGATTGAAGGAATTTGGTAACCTACAGGTACCCAATTATCTGTAAACAAATCAATCAATCAATCAATCAATACATTCCAATCAATAACTTCAACATCAATTAGTAATAAAAGACTACAATCCATTAATAATAAGTACTTACCTTGCAAAATAAATTAATGATTTTCTACCAAAACGGCTTTTTTTTACAACTCTTGAGCAGTAATAGAGCACTGTTCACTCAAAGCGAGTAATACAGACTGACAGTAGGGAGATATATGACACCCCTCTTATATAAACTCTCATCGCTCGTGTCAGCAGTTTTTTGCAGATCATTGCAATTCCTTTCCCAATACAGTTGAGAGTCCAAAGTACACTAGGAACACCTGTGTGGTATCCAATGACTGCTGACTTTGCATGATCATCACCCATTGTCTTAATCAACATATGGGGTTTCAAATTACTGCAGCGTCAGTCATAACAACAGCAGTGTGCGCTCTCTGGTATGTCAGCAACATGACACCCGAAGGAACACCTGTGTAATATCCAATAACTGCTAACTTTGCATGATCATCATCCATTGTCTTAATGAACACTTGCGGTTTCAAATTACTGCAGTGTTAGTCATAGCAACAGATCTGCGCGCTCTTTGCCATGTCTGTAATATGACACAGGAAGTAACAAGACGTCTTACTGAACGTGTCATTTCTTAAGTTTTAACATCTTAAGAACATGTATTATTCTCTTTCAACTACAAATGACTCGTTAGAACACATCCATCCACCAAGTTAGATCCTTGTATGTTCACATGTATTTCGTCACTTTCTTTTCATATCGTTATTCCATTATAGTAGTGGTGAACAACGTCAATTCAACACACACAAAATGTAGTTAGACCCTTTGACATAATTTAAATAAATTCATGGGCTCGTCCGTAGGAACCAGGCCAAAGGGATCAGTCCAAAGGGACAAGGACTCGTCCACAAGGACCTGTCCACAAGGACTCGTCCACACAGACTCGTCCACAATGACCTGTCAACAATGACCTGTCCACAAGGACTTGTCCACAAGGACTCGTCCACAAGGACTCGACAACAATGACCCCGCCAACAATGACCCGTCAACAATAACCCATCTATAGGGATCCGCTCCCCCACCCTCTTACAAAAGCCATGAGTGGGCATGCTAATTCATAGTGGCTTTCCACCAAACATATGCACTTTATGTGGAACAACGTTTAAATCCATATCGGCATTCAAACTCTCACATGTTGCAATTGGTAACAGAGATTCTCTAAAAAAATTACAATTTCACCCCCTAGTAGGGGTAGGTTTTATTTTTGGGGTTGAAATATGTCGTCCATTGGAAAGGGGGTGTCAGCCCGAGTTCAATGACACCTCATTCGTCAAGATCCGACCACGGGTTCGGGAGTTATCGGGCTGCCGCTATCTTGTGTGGAGGGTGTGGAGGTGGAGGCTGCGGAACCGGCCAAAACACACTACTATCTTGGCAACACTGTCATATATGGGCTTCTTAAAATGTATCTGGAATGTTATTAACCCTGTGTGTGCTTATTTTGGAAAAGTTCGCATGCATAACGTCTGAGATATCCAACGTAGAGCTTAAAAGTGAATTGTGATTTTTAGCGGTTGGTAGCTCTGAAATAATTTTCAATTATGTCCTTGAGATATTCAGATTTAGATATTCCCTTATACCAAACTTGGTTTCGATAACTGCAGCCTTTTAGGAGTTGATAGGGGGAGACTCACAAAGAGAGACAGACAGACAGACATTTGCCTGGATCGATGCCATAAGTCTATCTCATCCTCATTTTTTAAGGTGAAAAGTAAGCTAAAAATAGCACGTAGAATATACGATAGCTACTGTATAACATCCAATCTTAGGTGCTTCTATACTGTGCTGATCAGTACCCGCTGCTTATACCAAGACATATCACATGTGTTGTACCGCAATCATTGGCCATCAGCGTACAAATGGTACAGATCGTAACGTTAAAGCTTGTATACAAGCACAATTCCGGTATAGGCTTGAATAACGTTATTCGTGCCCGCATTAGTTGTTCTGATTGGCTCTGCTGCAAGAAATCAAAGATGGAGGAAACTTGTGGATTGAGAGTAATATTCGCAGTTCATTGGCATTATTAATGGAAATCAGTAATTTACTTCCGTTACGTTGAATACAGGAAAAGGCAGTGACTGATTAAACGCATTTCTGTCAGTATTTAAGATTTAACTGAAATAATTCGGCATTTAGCCATATGGATGAAGCTTTGAACCTGCAGAGTACGTGAGCAGTGTACGAGTGCTAGAGCCTTAACTTGGTATCTAAAGGCTCCTGGTTCGAGACGGTCTAAGGTCGGAATTTTTATTCTTTTTGAATTATTTTGTTGTGTCAACACTACTGTGTGATGCAACTTTTCAACTTCGATTTACTCGCATGATCTAGGGGGGCCATGTTAATAATGGATATTGGTAGCAAAAAATCATTCTATTTTATCATTCGAATTTGCATTTTCCCAATCAAAACCATGAATATTTGTACTATTCGCGAAACTAATATAATTTTCACAGCACTGTTTACTCCACATTTATTTTTTTAGTCGTTAACCCTCCAAGTTGGTGGAACCCACGGACTCAGCAAGGGAACTCACCACTACCGCCTCTACGGGCAGTGTCCTAGAGCTTGGAACATCGAATCGGAAGGGATACAACTGGTGAGGTGGTATTGGCACCTCGCCCAGGTGGCCTCACCTGCAAAGCGAACAGTTGCCTCATGAGGGAAGGTAAGGGATGGTTAGGATGGATAGGCAAGGAAGAAGAAAGGAGGCGGCCGTGGCCTTGATGAAGCTACTGTCCCCGATAATCCGGATAGTAGGCTGTCAGAAATCCGCCCATCAATCGGATTGCCAATAATCAATAGCACCGGAACAGCTACATCAATGAAAATGGCACTGACAGATACTACCGAGATTAGAGCACAGTAGTATCAAGAAATTATTGTGAAACACACCAAAATATACGGGGGTTCATACTTACCTTTACTTACCTCTTCAAATTAATCTCGTGTCTGGGTTGTCAACTGGATCACTTAAAGTATGCCCTCACAATAACCTCCACCATGATATTTAAAATGAACCAAGACGAAACAAGAAACTTTAAACTGTACAATAATTTATTTCACATAAAGGGAATGATTCTAACAAAAATTCAACAAAATACACGTGGCAATCAGAAGCCATTGTCAATGTAATCTTGTCCTCCTGTAGGACTTGTAGACGTTACATACAAATTTTTATCTTTCTCCAGCTCAAAAGAACGTAATTATCATAATACACTTGGAATGGATAAGGGAGTTGGGACGAGACATATAGCAATTGTTTTCTTCTTTCATAAACATCACACTTTTATTTATACCCGCAAGGCTACTATGCAGGTGACCTTGGCCTCTATCATACAGTTGTCTGGCCAGCTGCGATCCACCCTGCATCATGTCGCATGCTTGCATCGTCAAATGGACTCACCTGTCCATCCAACGTTAGCATATGCTAGTTACATCAGAGCCTAGCTCCTTCTTCAAAACACTTTAAATGTCCTCAACTCAACTCAAATATTATCACGCAAATCTTTTAAATGCTCCATTCACATATCCATGGATTACTCTAAGAATCCCAAAACTTGTTTAATTATAATCCAAATGTTTAATTAGCGTTGTTTAGAGTATCATAACAAAATGCTCATTAATTATTTATAACAATTAAATTGTTTATAATATTGTCAAACGACAATTGAAAAATTTATACACGCCTCTCTAAATTCCTTTCGTTCCAAATTATTATTAAAGATATCTACATAATTATTTACAATATTAATATTATTAATGTTAGAAATACATTAAACCACACGTTTATCCGGTTGATAATTACTCAAATCGGGTTGATATAATCGACCAATTAAGGTTAGTTATATTAAGTTTCAAATTCAGGTTTAATAAGGTTTAATAAATATTGTTATTATTTGTGACGGTAATCTCCATTCAAAATCGTTATCTCAAATTATTTAAACACTCTAGTTAATTATAACAGTAACTTCACATGATTAATTTTCAAAGGACCTGGACAATACACTCAGCGGAAAAATACCTCGCTCAAACGCACAAAATTAGGCCCAGAATTCATCATATATCTCTCTATATATGGCATAAAAATCTTCCACAATACATACAAAAAACCTCCACTCATAAATTCTTCAACATCATTAATTACTGTGGGAATCTCCTTCAATTATTCAAGGGTATTATTCATCAGCGACTTTTACACGTCCACTGAACTAACGATTATACATCCATAGTTCCACTTTAAAAATTCTTATATTCATTATATTCATTATATTTAACCTTCGTGGGTTTCATTCATGAATCGATATGAAGTAAAAATTTGCCAATCACAAATAAATTTAATAGCAAATACGATTATACACGCCTCCCTGGTCTATCAAAATTGAGATTAATATCTTCAAAGCATCGTAGCATAAAAATACTATCTTCAATCAAAGTTCATCTAAACTGCATAATAGTCGAATAGAATACAATTAGACTGTGGAATGCAAACATTATTGTTCCAATCTAGAATTGAGAAAAACTCCTATCAAATGTTCGTTACTATAGTGTAGTCAATAAATCGTAATCAAAGTTCATATTTCATAAAATTGTCTATAATGCCATGGTATTTCAGAACTGACGATAAATGTCTATGTTGCAATCATGTTCAATAAAACGACTAGTATTTCCAAGATCGTCGACAAAGTAATAGATTTTAACGCTCTAAAATCTTTTAATTATTCTTCTTTCTTGATGATGACAGAAAATTGGTCAAAGTAATTAACTGAATATAATTACTTTAATAAAATGACACGCTGTCTGAATTCAAATCTGCCATAGAAAATCGTTAACTTTACTGTCAAATCGTGACTACAAAAATATGCAAATTACTGAAAGAATCTACTATTATCAGTCTCAACTGATCCAAAATTATTTAACTATGCCAATGACATAACAATGTCTTAATAAAATGTCGAAAAAAGGCATAAATCATCAATGTGTACTGAGTACAGAAATATCAAGCAAGAAAATGGGGCAAAATATATGGGACAGAAAATATGGGAAAAATGGTTGCTCAGATATCGCTAAATGGCTCAAATAAATCAAGAAACGTTCACGACTACCTTATCTGTTGATTGAAGTTCCAGAGGAAATTTTCCAAAGAAGACTGCTGATGGTTCCATTTCACCAACGTAAAGATGTGCTCCGACCTCGAACCTGGAACCAGCGCCCTCGGAGAATCGAACTGCTTCCTCCTCCGGAAATTGCACTGCTCCGTGTAGACGATAGACATCCTTCTGGCAAAACTCTTCTTTGTGAGCCGGGTCCACCCTGGCCTCTCTTGAAAGTTCCCTGAAGTTCTGGCAAAACTCTTCTTTGTGAGCCGGGTCCACCCTGGCCTCTCTTGATAGTTCCCTGAAGTTCTGGTAGAAATTCGCCATGAAGTTTATTGCAATTATTTCCGCAGAAATATTCATATTTGTAGAGTATGAAAATATTTCCACTGCCATTTGATATAATTCAGCGTTGGACCACGATGCTTGAGTGTAGTTGGATGTTCACTACATGCTCGCTTATGTAGAATGGCGATTAACGAAGTTCCATGCTGCTATTTCACTCCATTGATATATGTCCCAATTGCATTAAAGTCCTTAGCCTTCCATCTTCACTTCCGTTATAATAGTCGAAAGTACTGCCATGTTATGTTGTTGCATTGTAGAATATAGCGTTCTATCACCAAATGCAATCTTAAGTATCACGGTTGCAATACCAGTGTCAGCCGTAGCGTAGAATGTGAGATTATAAAAGTGCTTCTCAGGTGGCGAGAAAATCACTTTTGTCTGCAGTCTTAAAATGCCAGTATCTTCCAAATTATAATCGTGAAACTGTTCAATTTTTCTACACACCTTAATATTATACTGCACAATAGAATTAGCTTAAAGGCAGTCGCTAACAGTTGATAGCTAATCTTGTAGACTCCTTTATGTGTGCGTTTCAACTTCGCCTAGTTTCAATCACCGTAAAATTGTACTGCTTGCACGCTCGAAGCTTGTTCGATGCGGTGGGCTTTAACCACACGTTCTAATGACGACTTGCTTCACTTAATTCACTCGAAGTCTGACCAACTCAGAATTACGACTATATGACACGAGAAAATGAAAAATTTGAGACCTTCTCTCTGCTGTGCAAGACCTTTTATCAACTTCTTAAATGGCGTATCCATCCCTTCCATAGCTTGTTCCTCCGTCACCGCTAGAAATTCTAACTTTGGCTATACTCGACGGATTTTCAAATTTCAAAAACTCAAAATTAATTTCTTCAAAATTCCAAATCAATGCCATAGCTGAAAATGGATTTCCACAATTCTGCATTCCAAAAGTAACTAAATATAGTAGTTTCAGTAATCTCCGTCTCCCTCCAAATTATCATTCATTGGTACGAGCCTCTCCTCCAATAGCGTAACTTCTTCCTTAGCACAATTCCATGTTTCCCTGCGACTGCGTCGTAAATCTCAGATCTTTCTCGAACAAAATCATGACGTCACCAAGAATCTCAGTTCAAGCAGCCTACTTGCATGAAGTCTGCGTCATCCGTGCTTACGTCATGAATATCCACGTCACAACTATGACAGCCATAACTTTCTTCATATTTGCCAATACAGCCACCGTGGTCTCAATATAATTCAATTTACGGGGGCAGTACCATCCCGGCATTTGCCCGAAGACGAAGTGGGAAACCACGGAAAACCACTTTGAGGATGGCTGAGGTGGGAATCGAACCCCCTCTACTCATGTGTGACACCCGAGGCTGAGTAGACCCTGTTCCAGTCCTCACACCACTTTTCAAATATCGTGGCAGAGCCGGGAATCGAACCCAGGACCTCCGGGGTGGCAGCTAACCATGCTGTCCGCTACGCTACGGAGGCGACTTCAGGAACTATACGTGCGCATAATTTAGAACTGTTGGCTTGCATACTTTCTGATATATTGGTATTAGGATAAAGAGAGTGAGCATCTATTAACAGTTGGCAGCCCTAAAGGCTTTCAAGTATAAGCATAGTCATATCTGTTATAGTACACAAAGCACGTACGAAATTTGGTTAAAATCCAATTGATAGTATAGAAGTTAGATGTACTTAAACATTGGACTTATCAGCAGGCTTAGAATCATCTTGGCAACACTGTCATATATGGGCTTCTTAAAATGTATCTGGAATGTTATTAACCCTGTGTGTGCTTATTTTGGAAAAGTTCGCATGCATAACGTCTGAGATATCCAACGTAGAGCTTAAAGTGAATTGAGATTTTTAGCGGTTGGTAGCTCTGAAATAATTTTCAATTATGTCCTTGAGATATTCAGATTTAGATATTTCCTGATACCAAACTTGGTTTCGATAACTGCAGCCTTTTAGGAGTTGATAGGGGGAGACTCACAAAGAGAGACAGGCAGACAGACATTTGCCTGGATCGATGCCATAAGTCTATCTCATCCTCATTTATTAAAAGTGAAAAGTAAGCTAAAAATAGCACGTAGAATATACGATAGCTACTGTATAACATCCAATCTTAGGTGCTTCTATACTGTGCTGATCAGTACCCGCTGCTTATGGACATATCACATGTGTTGTACCGCAATCATTGAACATCAGCGTACAAATGGTACAGATCGTAACGTTAAAGCTTGAATACAAGCACAATTCCGGTATAGGCTTGAATAACGTTATTCGTGCCCGCATTAGTTGTTCTGATTGGCTCTGCTGCAAGAAATCAAAGATGGAGGAAACTTGTGGATTGAGAGTAATATTCGCAGTTCATTGGCATTATTAATGGAAATCAGTCATTTACTTCCGTTACGTTGAATACAGGAAAAGGCAGTGACTGATTAAACGCATTTCTGTCAGTATTTAAGATTTAACTGAAATCATTCGACATTTAGCCATATGGATGAAGCTGTGAACCTCCAGAGTACGTGAGAAGTGTACGAGTGCTAGAGCCTTAACTTTGTATCAAATGGCTCCTGGGTTCGAGACCGTCTATGGTCGGAATTTTTATTCTTTTTGAATTATTTTGTTGTGTCAACACTACTGTGTGATGCAACTTTTCAACTTCGATTTACTCGCATGATCTATGGGGGCCATGTTAATAATGGATAGCCTATTGGTAGGGAAAAATAATTCTATTTTATCATTCGAATTTGCATTTTCAAAATCAAAACCATGAATATTTCTACTATTCGTGAAACTAATATAATTTTCACAGCACTGTTTCCTCCACATTTATTTTTTTAGTCGTTTACCCTCCAGGTTGGTGGAACCCACGGACTCAGCGAGGAAACTCACCACTACCGCCTCTACGGGCAGTGTCCCAGAGCTGGGAACATCGAATCGGAAGGGATACAACTGGTGAGGTGGGATTGGCACCTCGCCCAGGTGGCCTCACCTGCAAAGCGAACAGGGGCCTCATGAGGGAAGGTAAGGGATCTGCTTCATACTGCTATTCATGCTTGCTTTCAGATTAGCAGACATCTCCTCTAACATCATCCTAAGACTTTCATCTGCCATTACAATATTAATTCAAAATAGACTGCTGTAGGTACATACATCAATAGAGCAAAATAACAACATCTGAGCAACACTTTTTCACCATATATAAATTTGATCAATTTTCTGTCTTAAATCTAACTTATAACTACCTCATAATTAACCTTCGAAGACCCTTCATGTTGAAACAAACTCAAGCACATGTTCAAATTTCCCTGGCTCATTTTAAAATATCCTAACACAAATAATTTACATTTACAATCCAAATAATTTAATTTTATCTTTAATATGACTAAAACATGTCATAAGCCGGTCAAATAAAATAAGATTCCAGATCATAGGCGATTTTCCTAAGTTTCCAGCCTATTTAACCTTTCTCAAGTTGTATATGATCTGATCTTTTCTGAGTGTAATTTTCCTAATACAATACAACATTTAATTCCTATATAATTACACTCTTAAATTCTACAATTGGCCAAGACATCTAACAAAGAATCAACCTCTCTATTTGAGTCTAATCGAGCCACACGTTTTAGGTTTGCCAATCCTACTGGCGTTCAACCTGGTGATCCACTTATGTTGAACAAGCCCCACACGTTGACTGCGCCAATCCTTCTGTCCCCGTTTACCCGGATAGTAGGCTGTCAGATATCCGCCCCTCAATCGGATTGCCAATAATCAACCGCACCGGCTCAGCTACACCAATGAAAATGGCACTGACAGATACTACCGAGGTTTGAGCACAGAAGTTAACAAGAAATTATTGTGGAACACACCAAAATAGACGGGGGTTCATACTTACCTCTACTTACCTCTTAAAAATTATCTCGGGGATTGGGTTGACAACAGGATCTCTAAAGTATGCTCCCACAATAACCTCCACCATGACATTTAAAAATGAACCAGAACGAAGTCAAGAACTTTGAACTGTACAAAAGCTTTTATTTCAAATAAAGGGTATGATTTTAACAACTCAACAAAATAAATGTGGCTATCAGTAGCCCATGTCAATCTGACTATGTCCTCCTGTAGGACTTGCAAAGTTATCATACAACATGTTAGCTCCCACGAGCTCAAAATAACGTAACATTCATAGCACACTTGGACTGGAAAAGGAAGTCAGGACGAGACACATATAGAGCATTTGTTTTCTTTTAATAAACATGACACTGATATATATAGGCACAAGGCCAGAATGTAGACGACCTTGCCCGCTGATAACCAGTTGTCTGGCCAGCTGCGGTCTACCCTTCAACATGTCGTACACCTGTCAAATGGACTCACTTGTCCTGCTATGTTGCGTAAGAGTCCAGTTCCCTCTCAAAAGCTTTAAATGTCCGCAAGACAACACAAATATAGTTACGCAAATCTTTCAAATGCTTTACTCACATACCACTGGATTATTCTGACAATCCCTAAACTTGTTAAATTATCATCCAAATGTTTAATAAGCGTTGTTTAGAGTATAAAACAAACTCTTAAATGTTTATAACAAAAGCTCAAAATAATTTATAACAATTAGAAATTGTTTATAATATTTGTCAAAGAAAAAAAAAAAATTAAACACGCCTCTAACATTACATTCGTTCCACATTATTGTCAAAGATATTTACATCATTATTTACAATATTAACATTTAAATTATTTAAATTATTAATTTAAGAAATACATTTAACCACATGTTCATCCGGTTGGTAATTTCATAATCGTGTCAATATAATCGACCAATGAAGGTTAGTTATACATATTTAATGTCACAATCTGGTTTAATAAAGGTTGTAATAATTATTATAATTATTTGTGACGGTAATCTTCATTCAAAATCTTATCTCAAATTCTTTCAATACTCTTGTTAATTATAACAGTAAATTCACTTGATTAATTTTCAAAGGACTAAGATAATACACTCCAGCGGAAAATACTTCGCTTACAAAATAATGCACATAACTGCATTAAAATAGGCCCAAAATTCATCATATATTAATATATATGGCATCAAAATCTTCCACAGAACTTACAAAAATCTCCATTAACAAATTCTTCAACATCATTAATTACTGTGGGAACCTCCTTCATTAATTCAAGGGCATTATACATCAGCGACTTTCAACACGTCTGCTGCACTAGCGATTATACATTCATAGTTCAACTTCAAAAATTCTTATAATCATTAATTGTTTCAAAACTGTTATCTTAAACCTTCGTGGATTTCATTCATGAATCGAAATGAAGTAAAAATTTGCCAATCACAAACAAATTTAATAGTGAATACGCTTATATACGCCTGTCTGGTCTATCAAAATTTAAGATTAACATCTTCAAAGAATTGTAGTATAAAAATACTATCATCAAACAAAGTGCGACTAAACTGCAAAATAGTCGAATAGAATCCAATTAGACTGGGGAATGCAAACATCTATTATTCAAATCTCTAATTGAGAAAAAACTCCTAACAAAAGTTCATGACTTTAATGCATTCAATAATTCATAATTAAAGTTCATCTTTCACAAAATTGTCTATGATGCAATGGTCGTTCAAAACTGACGATAAATGTCTGTGTTGCAATCAATTCAAATAACGACTAGTATTTCCAAGATCGTCGACAACGTAATGGATTTTAACGCTCTAAAATCATTTAAATGTTCTTCCTTCTTGATGATGACAGAAAATTGGTCAAAGTAATTAAAGTGGGGTAGAATTACTTTAATGAAGAGACACGCTGTCTGAATCTAAATCTGCCATAAAAATCATTATCTTACAGTCAAATCGTGACTACAAAAATAAGCAAATTACTGAAATATCTAAATATCAGTCTCAACTGATCCAAAATCATTTAACTATGCCCATGACATAACAATGTCTTAATAAATCGTCGAAAAAGGCATAACACATCAAGGTGTACTGAGAATAGGAATCTCAAACAAGAATATGGGGCAAAATACATGAGGACAGAAAATATGGGAAAATGGTTGCTCAGATATCGCTAAAACACTCAAATAAAACAATAAACGTTCACGACTACCTTACCTGCCGATTGACGTTCCAGAGGAAAATTCCCCAAAGAAGACTGCTGATGGATCCATTTCACCAACTTGAAGATGAGCTCCATCCTCCAAACAGGAAACAGCACCCTCGGAGAATCAAACTGCTTCCTTCTCCGGAAATTGCACTGCTCCGTGTAGACGAAAGACATCCTTCCGGCAAAACTCTTCTTTGTGAGTCGGGACTACCCTGACCTCTCTTGAAAAATCCCTGAAGTTCCAGTAGAAAATCACCATGAAGTTTTTGTAGTAATTTCCGAAGAAATATTCATATTCAGTGAGTATGAAATCGTTTCCATTGCTGTTTGATAGTATTCAGCGTTGAACCACGAAACATGGGTGTAGATGGTTATTCACCACATGTTCGCTTGTGTTGAATAGCAATTAGCGAAGTTCCATGCTGCTATCTTACTCCGTTAATATATGTCCCAATTGCATTAAAGTCCTTTAGCCTTCCATCTTCTCTTCGGTTATGGTAATAGTAGAACAAACTGCCATATTAAACTGCTCCATAATACTGTAGCGTTGTGTCACCATACAATCTGAAGTCTCCCTATTGCACTAGCAGTGTCAGCCGTGGCGTAGAATCTGACGATACAAAGTGCTTCTCAGGTGGCGAGAAAATCACTTTTGTCAGTCGTCTAAAATTGCCAATATCTTCCAAAATAACTCCGCGAAATTGTTCAACTTTTCTACACTCCTTAATGTAGCACTGCACAATAGAATTAGCTTATAGGCGACCGCTAACTGTTCATAGCTAATCTTGTAGACGCGTTATAATGTGCGTTTTAACTTCACCTAGTTTTACTCACTGTAAACTTGCACTGCTTGTCTGCTCGAATCTCGTTTAATGCGGTGGCTTCACCACGCGTTATAATGACGACTCTTTCTACTAATTTCACTCGACGTCTCACCGAAACGACTATATAAGAAATGAGACTGAAGATCTGAGCTTAGGTTCTGACGATTTGAGATCTGACGATTTGAGATATGAGTTGAGATATGAGACTGCTCTCTTCTGCGCAAGGCCTTTTATAAACTTCATGAGGGGCGTATCCATCCCTTCCATAGCGTGATACTGCGTCATCGCTAGAAGTTCCAACTTCGTCAATACATGACGGATTTTCAAAATTCAAAAACTGAAAATAAATTTCACCAAAATTCCAGATCAATGCCTCTACTGCAAATGGATTTCCACAATTCTGCGTTCCAAAAAGTATTAAAAATACCATAGTTTCAGCAATCTCCGTCTTCCTTCAGACTATCGTTCATTGGTTCGAGCCTCCCCTCCAATAGCATAATTTCTTCCTCAGCAGAATTCCACGTTTCCTGCGACTGCGTCGTAAATCTCGGATCTTTCTCGAATAAATGCTGACGTCACTGAGAGTCTCAGCTCAAGTAGCCTGCTAGCATAACGTCTGTGTCATCCGTGCTTACGTCATGACCATCCACGTCATAACTATGACAGCCATAACTTTCTTCATAATTTCCAAAATAGCCACCGTGGTCTCTATATAATTCAATTTACGGGGGCATTCTCCCCTCACCACGTTTTAAAAACAGTTGCAAATTGTTTTTAAACTCTGTGTTACACGTACCTCAACTCTCTTGAACACGAAATTGAATTATTACTGGCTTACTCTAGGATAGTATCTTTTTAAATTTCCAGCATTGAACTTGCCGTAAATGACATTATTCTCATCATCGTAGAGTTCATAACAGTTGTTTCCATAAGCGTTCGTAATTCTAAACGGACCCGTAAACACAATTCCAAACTTGGGATAGATTTTCTTGCTCATATCAGCCTTGACAGGTCTGCGTAGTAATACAAGATTTCCAACTTGTAAGGGTGCACCAAAACGTTTTCCAGCTACTCTCTTCAATCGTTTCTCTGCTGCTTTCTGGAGTTGTTCCTTCGCCTTGACAATCCTCTGGTGCCTTCCTAGGTCGGGATCTCTAGGAACGTGGTTGAAAAGATTATCCCACGGCCTTTCTGGGTTTCTTCCTAGATGAAGTCGCATTGGCACTTCTCCTGTGCTCTCCTGCACTGTAGAGTTCAGACATTCCTCAATAAGGGGTACAAATCTCAACCAACCAGAATGATCATTTGGACAGAAAATTCGACAGAATTTCGAAAATTCAGCCATATATCTTTCTGAGGAATTCGATTCTGGGTAACGCACGCTTGAAAATAAGTGCTTAATGCCAAGCCTTTCCATATCCGCTGCAAATTCCAAGGATGTAAACTGCGTTCCATGATCTGACAGTAGATATTCTGGTTTACCAGCTTTAGGAAATACAGCATTTTCCAGTCTGCTTACAACGTTCCTCGTGTTAGCTTTCTGCATGGGACTCATTGTAACAAATTTTGAGAAAACATCCACGGTAACCAACAGGTACTGGTTGCCCTGATATCCCTTCGGACAGGAGCCAAATATATCCGTCGCCATGAGTTCGTTTGGTTTAGAAGGAATCATAGCCTTCGGTTTTCCTTTCAATAAAGCAGAAGCATACTTTGCTCTTTGACATTTGTCACATGATCGAATGACCTTGGCAATACTGGAACGCATGTTAGTCCAAATAAATCTCTATTTAAGAGTATTAAGAGTTTTATCTAAACCGGCATGTCCAGTTGCGTGATGAGCTACCCACACTAAATTGACAACAAGTTTAGGTGGCACGACTATTCGGAGTTTTGTATGCGCAGAGTCAGCATACTTGCATACGATGTCTCCACTCAAGACAAAGTGTCGTGAATTTCTCCGTGTAGCTGCATAGTCAACATCAGTATTGTCCATGTAACCCTTGAGGAACCTGTACATTTTCCTTATTGGAGCGTGTCTCTTCTGTGACACACCGATTCGGGCTAACCTCCTAACGGTTTCTTGATCTTCTTGCTCCAATTGTACATGGTGTATCTGCACATTTTTAATAGGGTTACGTGATAGAGCATCAGCCAGTAAGTTATCTTTCCCAGGCTGGTGGACGATAGTGGCGTTAAACTGTTGGGTGAACAAAGCCCAACGTGTCAGTCTATCACTCGACATGTCAGTTTGCAGCATAAACTGTAGTGCTTTATGGTCAGTAATAATGATGACTTTATGTCCCAGCAGGATTTTCTTCCACGCTTGCAATGCTGTCACAAAAGCTAACGCTTCAAGTTCAGTCGTGAAGTAGTTTTCCTCGTGTTTCTTCAACTTCCGACTAGTGAATGCAATGTAGTGCTTGTTGCCTGCCTCGTCTTTCTGGTATAAGACTGCACTAATGCCTATTCTTGATGCATCAGACTCAATATAGAACATCTTCTCAAAGTCTGGGTACTCCAGTTTCACGTTATTTCTGAGCATCTCTTTTGCTTTCTCAAAAGCCTCATCTGCTGCGGTACTCCATTTCCATCTATTATTCTTCTTGAGTAAGTCATACAGAGGAGCCATAATTTCAGAGTATCTTGGACAGTGGCTGCTAATAAATTGGCATGCGCCTACAAATTCTCTGACTTGTTTCACCTTAGTTGGCTTTGGAAATCTCGTGATCGCATCTACTTTTTGCATGTTTGGATGATATCCATCTTTATCAATAGTATGCCCCAAGTAATTTATCTCCTTCTTCAAGAATTGACATTTTCCAACATTCACTTTGATATTGGCCTCCCTTAAATTCTCGAACTACTTTCTCAAGTGCACTAAATGTTCTGCGGTGCTGGGTGAAGATACGATTAAATCGTCAATGTAGCAGATTACATTTTCTTTCACTTCGTCAGTGAGCTTA
Organism: Meconema thalassinum; assembly: GCA_946902985.2. Taxonomy (NCBI): domain Eukaryota; kingdom Metazoa; phylum Arthropoda; class Insecta; order Orthoptera; family Tettigoniidae; genus Meconema; species Meconema thalassinum. The sequence goes on along the minus strand of OX336392.1, from coordinate 1,414,128 downwards.
CTATCAAGTGCTCGAATAAGTGCTGGTCCACTGTTAACCATACCAAAAGGCATTCTGACAAAGACCCATGATGTCTGGTCAAATAAGAATCCAGTGTACTGCATACTATCTTCTTCTAGTTGAACTTGATAAAATGAAGACGTCAAGTCAAGAACGCTGAAACATGCTCTCCCTTTGAATTTTCGAAGCAGATTTCTAATCTTGGGTGGTCGGTCATTTTCTGGAAGAATCTTCAAGTTGATGGTCCTGGCATCGAGACAAAGACGTATCTGACCATTACTTTTCTTCACTACTGTGATGGGGTTTATATAAGACGACGCCTGTTTTTTAATAATCCCGTCTACCTCCATTTTTCTGATTAACCCTCGTACTTCTTGATAGTATTTCTCAGGTATGGGGTATATTCTCTTCTGGTAAGGGGTTTCATCTGTCAGCCTTATCTTGTACTTATAATCCTTAATCAATCCAGGCTTTTCATCAAAAATATCTTGGAATTCCTTTATCAGATCCTCAAATTCCCCCTGAATTTCTTCAAATCCTTCAGTTTTTCTACTGGGTATTTCTGCTGAATTTTCTACTTCATTAATTATGGTATTCAAAATTTCTTCCCTAAGGTCTATTTCCAGACTGTTTTCCACGTCCTGTTTTTCTATCTCTTCTGTGATCATGTACCCATCATTAAAGCTAATACTTCTGTTCTTCATGTCAATAATAGCTCCAACCTTCGATTTAAAATCGATTCCAAGCACCATATCAAAATTGATCTTGCTCACCACAATAAAGATCTGTTCATAATTCCTTCCATTGATCTCAAAGTTCAATAACACTTGAATCTTGCACTTCACTGCCTTATCTTGGAATATCCCTCTCACTTTGACGGTAGAAACAGGTAGAACTGTCATGTTCTCTCCTCTTAGCAGACTTTGATAACATTCCTCTGAAATGATGGAGATAACTGCACCAGTATCCATCAGGGCTTTGTACTGTTTGGCCATCTATCAGTACAGAAATAATAGGTAAGGCACATGGTCTTTCCTCTTTAACGATACCCCTCTCTTCTAGCAAATCTTCATCAGTAACTTCATATATCTCATTAATTGTAATCAGGTGTGGTGTGGCAATGTATTTACAAGTTCTCACTGTCGTTGAGAAATCGGCGTTTTTTTTGTGTTACCGACCTCAAAATTCTGCTGGCTCGTAGAAGGCCCAGGATCGATTACAACATCCTGCCTTTTCTTTTGGTTTTCGGCTTCTTTTTCCCGTAATTCTTTCAGGTATTGCTGGCTTTCCCTCTCTCTTTCCTGATACTGATCGGGTGTCATAACCTGACCTTGAGGATCTTGATTTCTATTTTGGTTCTGGTTATTTCTATTATAATTTCTGTTATAACCATTATTGTTATAGTATCTGCCTCTTCCATTGTTGTAATTGCCTCGATTATAGTTCCAGCCTCTTCTCTGTTGATACGGACGGTAACCTTGCGATCTGTTATTTCGAAACTGATTATTCCTGTGGGGACCTACATTGTCAGTTTTCTCTTCATCTGGCTTGTCAGTTTGTTGGACTTGGTCCATATATACAATATTTATTTCTTTGAAGTCATGCCTTTGACCTTTCTGTACCACGTTAGGCATTGGACTTGTGTAGTCTAACCTCCTCAGTAATTCATCCATACTGGTCAAATCCCTGATGTTTGACGAAATGATTAGTCTCCTCACCTCCACAGGCAGCATACGAGAAATCGCATCAATTAGTTGCTCCGTTGACAATGGGGGTTGCCAAAATCTCAAGCGGGACAATTGACTCGTAAAGAAATCAGCGTACCGTGTTGGAAGAGTACCTGAGTATTTTCTTGAATACACCTCCGCTCTTAACGAATTCTGCGCTTCTATGGACCAAAATCGTTTGATTAATGCCTCTGCAAACTCGTCAAAGTTACTGAATGTGTATCTAAAAGCTCGAAACCATTCAAGGGGTCCTCCAATCAAAAATCTCTCCACAATCTTCATCTCCCTCTCTCTGGGAATGTGAGCTTCGATGAAATAATCTTTGAGGTTCCTTACATATTCTATAGGCGTCAAACTATCAGTGTTGCTGAATTTTTGCGGTTTGTCTTCAAAATTCCTGATGACCGTCACGTTCCTCGGATATGAATCCGGGTAGTTTTTCCCACTATCTCGATAGTTCCACTCAGGTTCCATATTCCTCTCGTCATCTTCCTCCCTGAATCTGGATATACGTTCTTCAGGAGTCACGTCTCTCTCTTCTGGAGCTAGGTTATATCTTCTGGCATAATTCCTATTGGTTTCGCAAGCCAAGCCTTCTGTATCCTTGTCAGTGATTTCCGTTAAGACTTTCTTGATTAACTCTTCTTTGTAGGTCTCCATCAAACTAGCTTCTCCTAGCTTCAAATTTTGCAGTTTGCTCGTCGTTTCATTCACATCAGAGACAACTTTATGAATCTGTTCCTCTAATGCAGATTTTAATGCTTGCACATCCTGACCTATTTGTGTTCTATCTTCAACTTCGGATAGCGAATCCATCCTGACGCTTAAATCTTTCCTAATCTGTACTACTTCATTGTTAATATCTATTTGAGTACTGGCAAGTTTTCTTTCAATACGTTCCTGAATTTGGGTTACATGTTCCCCACTTGACCTATTCCACTCGTCTTTCCATACTGCTACATTTGCCGTTAACATCTCTGCTATGTCTACTTCGATATCTTCTTTCAATAATCTATTATGGTCTAATACCTGGGTTCTCATGACCTCTACATCATACTTTAAACCTGCTAAAGACGCTGTCGTTCTAACTGACTCATCAACTAATCTAGTCGTTAATGCACTCATATTACGCGTACAAAGGGTTTTCGAATTTTCTATTTCTTCCCTGACTTTATTTACATCAGTTTGGACTTTAGCAATATCTACGAAAACTGTGTTGACTTCTACTTGAATCTTATTTATATCACTTTGCATCTCATTTACATCCGAATGAATGTTATTAATATCAACCTGAACATTGGACACATCAGTTCTAACATTTTGGATTTCTCTTTGGACTTCCTCAACCTTGTCTTGGACAGTCGCAACATCATTTTTAACAACAACTACTTCAGCCCTAGCACAAGAAATATCACCTCGGACATTAGCCACATCTAGATTCAACATTGTAAGATCTTTCTGTACCTTAGAAACATCAATTTTAACATCAGCAACATTTTTATGCACATTGGACACATCTGTGCGGATGTCAGTTACAGTATTCTCGATTCCTTGGGTATTAATCTGTAAACGCGACATATTATCCTCTAAGTTAGCAGAACTGGTCTGGAGAACTTTCATATTCTCCTCCATTCGACTAGTATTCTCCTTCATACTTTCATTCATGCTAGCTTTCAAATTGGCAGACAAATTCCTAGCATTCTCCTCCATCATCTGCTTCATACTGCTATTCATGCTTGCTTTCAGATTAGCAGACATCTCCTCTAACATCATCCTAAGACTTTCATCTGCCATTACAATATTAATTCAAAATAGACTGCTGTAGGGACATACATCAATAGAGCAAAATAACAACATCTGAGCAACACTTTTTCACCATATATAAATTTGATCAATTTTCTGTCTTAAATCTAACTTATAACTACCTCATAATTAACCTTCGAAGACCCTTCATGTTGAAACAAACTCAAGCACATGTTCAAATTTCCCTGGCTCATTTTAAAATATCCTAACACAAATAATTTACATTTACAATCCAAATAATTTAATTTTATCTTTAATATGACTAAAACATGTCATAAGCCGGTCAAATAAAATAAGATTCCAGATCATAGGCGATTTTCCTAAGTTTCCAGCCTATTTAACCTTTCTCAAGTTGTATAAGATCTGATCTCTTCTGAGTGTAATTTTCCTAATACAATACAACATTTAATTCCTATATAATCACACTCTTAAATTCTACAATTGGCCAAGACATCTAACAAAGAATCAACCTCTCTATTTGAGTCTAATCGAGCCACACGTTTTAGGTTTGCCAATCCTAGTGGCGTTCAACCTGGTGATCCACTTATGTTGAACAAGCCCCACACGTTGACTGCGCCAATCCTTCTGTCCCCGTTTACCCGGATAGTAGGCTGTCAGATATCCGCCCCCTCAATCGGATTGCCAATAATCAACCGCACCGGCTCAGCTACACCAATGAAAATGGCACTGACAGATACTACCGAGGTTTGAGCACAGAAGTTAACAAGAAATTATTGTGGAACACACCAAAATAGACGGGGGTTCATACTTACCTCTACTTACCTCTTAAAAATTATCTCGGGGATTGGGTTGACAACAGGATCTCTAAAGTATGCTCCCACAATAACCTCCACCATGACATTTAAAAATGAACCAGAACGAAGACAAGAACTTTGAACTGTACAAAAGCTTTAATTTCAAATAAAGGGTATGATTTTAACAACTCAACAAAATAAATGTGGCTATCAGTAGCCCATGTCAATCTGACTATGTCCTCCTGTAGGACTTGCAAAGTTATCATACAACATGTTAGCTCCCACGAGCTCAAAATAACGTAACATTCATAGCACACTTGGACTGGAAAAGGAAGTCAGGACGAGAAACATATAGAGCATTTGTTTTCTTTTAATAAACATGACACTGATATATATAGGCACAAGGCCAGAATGTAGACGACCTTGCCCGCTGATAACCAGTTGTCTGGCCAGCTGCGGTCTACTCTTCAACATGTCGTACACCTGTCAAATGGACTCACTTGTCCTGCTATGTTGCGTAAGAGTCCAGTTCCCTCTCAAAAGCTTTAAATGTCCGCAAGACAACACAAATATAGTTACGCAAATCTTTCAAATGCTTTACTCACATACCACAGGATTATTCTGACAATCCCTAAACTTGTTAAATTATCATCCAAATGTTTAATAAGCGTTGTTTAGAGTATAAAACAAACTCTTAAATGTTTATAACAAAAGCTCAAAATAATTTATAACAATTAGAAATTGTTTATAATATTTGTCAAAGAAAATAAAAAAAAATTTAAAAACGCCTCTAACATTACATTCGTTCCACATTATTGTCAAAGATATTTACATCATTATTTACAATATTAACATTTAAATTATTTAAATTATTAATTTAAGAAATACATTTAACCACATGTTCATCCGGTTGGTAATTTCATAATCGTGTCAATATAATCGACCAATGAAGGTTAGTTATACATATTTAATGTCACAATCTGGTTTAATAAAGGTTGTAATAATTATTATAATTATTTGTGACGGTAATCTTCATTCAAAATCTTATCTCAAATTCTTTCAATACTCTTGTTAATTATAACAGTAAATTCACTTGATTAATTTTCAAAGGACTAAGATAATACACTCCAGCGGAAAATACTTCGCTTACAAAATAATGCACAAAACTGCATTAAAATAGGCCCAAAAAACATCATATATTAATATATATGGCATCAAAATCTTCCACAGAACTTACAAAAATCTCCATTAACAAATTCTTCAACATCATTGATTACTGTGGGAACCTCCTTCATTAATTCAAGGGCATTATACATCAGCGACTTTCAACACGTCTGCTGCACTAGCGATTATACATTCATAGTTCCACTTCAAAAATTCTTATAATCATTAATTGTTTCAAAACTGTTATCTTAAACCTTCGTGGATTTCATTCATGAATCGAAATGAAGTAAAAATTTGCCAATCACAAACAAATTTAATAGTGAATACGCTTATATACGCCTGTCTGGTCTATCAAAATTTAAGATTAACATCTTCAAAGAATTGTAGTATAAAAATACTATCATCAAACAAAGTGCGACTAAACTGCAAAATAGTCGAATAGAATCCAATTAGACTGGGGAATGCAAACATCTATTATTCAAATCTCTAATTGAGAAAAAACTCCTAACAAAAGTTCATGACTTTAATGCATTCAATAATTCATAATTAAAGTTCATCTTTCACAAAATTGTCTATGATGCAATGGTCGTTCAAAACTGACGATAAATGTCTGTGTTGCAATCAATTCAAATAACGACTAGTATTTCCAAGATCGTCGACAACGTAATGGATTTTAACGCTCTAAAATCATTTAAATGTTCTTCCTTCTTGATGATGACAGAAAATTGGTCAAAGTACTTAAACTGAGGTAGAATTACTTTAATGAAGAGACACGCTGTCTGAATCTAAATCTGCCATAAAAATCATTAACTTACAGTCAAATCGTGACTACAAAAATAAGCAAATTACTGAAATATCTAAATATCAGTCTCAACTGATCCAAAATCATTTAACTATGCCCATGACATAACAATGTCTTAATAAATCGTCGAAAAAGGCATAACACATCAAGGTGTACTGAGAATAGGAATCTCAAACAAGAATATGGGGCAAAATACATGAGGACAGAAAATATGGGAAAATGGTTGCTCAGATATCGCTAAAACACTCAAATAAAACAATAAACGTTCACGACTACCTTATCTGCCGATTGACGTTCCAGAGGAAAATTCCCCAAAGAAGACTGCTGTTGGATCCATTTCACCAACTTGAAGATGAGCTCCATCCTCCAAACAGGAAACAGCACCCTCGGAGAATCGAACTGCTTCCTTCTCCGGAAATTGCACTGCTCCGTGTAGACGAAAGACATCCTTCCGGCAAAACTCTTCTTTGTGAGTCGGGACTACCCTGACCTCTCTTGAAAAATCCCTGAAGTTCCAGTAGAAAATCGCCATGAAGTTTTTGTAGTAATTTCCGAAGAAATATTCATATTCAGTGAGTATGAAATCGTTTCCATTGCTGTTTGATAGTATTCAGCGTTGAACCACGAAACATGGGTGTAGATGGTTATTCACCACATGTTCGCTTGTGTTGAATAGCAATTAGCGAAGTTCCATGCTGCTATCTTACTCCGTTAATATATGTCCCAATTGCATTAAAGTCCTTTAGCCTTCCATCTTCTCTTCGGTTATGGTAATAGTAGAACAAACTGCCATATTAAACTGCTCCATAATACTGTAGCGTTGTGTCACAATACAATCTGAAGTCTCCCTATTGCACTAGCAGTGTCAGCCGTGGCGTAGAATCTGACGATACAAAGTGCTTCTCAGGTGGCGAGAAAATCACTTTTGTCAGTCGTCTAAAATTGCCAATATCTTCCAAAATAACTCCGCGAAATTGTTCAACTTTTCTACACTCCTTAATGTAGCACTGCACAATAGAATTAGCTTATAGGCGACCGCTAACTGTTCATAGCTAATCTTGTAGACGCGTTATAATGTGCGTTTTAACTTCACCTAGTTTTACTCACTGTAAACTTGCACTGCTTGTCTGCTCGAATCTCGTTTAATGCGGTGGCTTCACCACGCGTTATAATGACGACTCTTTCTACTAATTTCACTCGACGTCTCACCGAAACGACTATATAAGAAATGAGACTGAAGATCTGAGCTTAGGTTCTGACGATTTGAGATCTGACGATTTGAGATATGAGTTGAGATATGAGACTGCTCTCTTCTGCGCAAGGCCTTTTATAAACTTCATGAGGGGCGTATCCATCCCTTCCATAGCGTGATACTGCGTCATCGCTAGAAGTTCCAACTTCGTCAATACATGACGGATTTTCAAAATTCAAAAACTGAAAATAAATTTCACCAAAATTCCAGATCAATGCCTCTACTGCAAATGGATTTCCACAATTCTGCGTTCCAAAAAGTATTAAAAATACCATAGTTTCAGCAATCTCCGTCTTCCTTCAGACTATCGTTCATTGGTTCGAGCCTCCCCTCCAATAGCATAATTTCTTCCTCAGCAGAATTCCACGTTTCCTGCGACTGCGTCGTAAATCTCGGATCTTTCTCGAATAAATGCTGACGTCACTGAGAGTCTCAGCTCAAGTAGCCTGCTAGCATAACGTCTGCGTCATCCGTGCTTACGTCATGACCATCCACGTCATAACTATGACAGCCATAACTTTCTTCATAATTTCCAAAATAGCCACCGTGGTCTCTATATAATTCAATTTACGGGGGCAGTACTGTACCCTTTTACCTACCAATACCTGTTGAATCCCTGGATAGCAGCTGGATCGTAGAACCTGAATATGCCCCGGCTGTAAAGACCCCCCAAGTTCTACCAACAGACACAGGGATAATAGGGCCACTCGAATACCTAACAGGATGTATTAAGACTGACCAAGGCTCAGAAAAAGAAAAGACTAGCTCAAAACACAAGAATTCTTCAAGAGGAAGAAAGAATCTCAAAGGTGTGGTAAACACTAAAATACCTAGCGATGGCCCCCTTAATACACCCTTCCATCACCTCTATAAAGCATCACGCAATAATTAAAACCAAGTAATAAAGTAGTTTATTGTAAGAATAAACAAGACAGAGAAATATCAATTTCGTCGATACCACGACCAATCAAAAAAAAAAAAAAAATCTCATTGATAATATTGGATTATCTTTCTAAAAAAAAAATATATTACCCATTGTCACAACTAACTTTTAGCTGATTAAAATATAAGGCATATTAATAATAATGATGATCAATCCCATAGGGTAAGCATTTACAAAAAGAGAAATATTATAAGACTTGAATACATTAAATTAATTTCGGTTCCTTAACGGAAATAACATCTTATACAAAAATATCCTGATTATAATTAATAATCCTACGCGACATCTTCAGTAACATTATATGTTCTTGTTATTGAACGAAGAAATTCATATGGTCTATTTACAGAATATAATTTACACAAAAATCCAGAATAATTTCAATTATTCTCTTCCCACTGACTTGATGTCACGACATTCCTTTCTGTTTAATATTATTTCATTTCTTGTTTAGGGTAATTCTGCCGAACAGTTAAGCTAAGCAAAAATTAATCATAAAGTCAGCCTTAAATAGTTATCGGTTTCCTTTTTAAACATACATCTTATGGCAAAATTGTTATATTAGTTTTACTGGAAATATTTAACCGGATATCCACTCAAGATTCCCAATAATATTGCTCAGAAAAATATTAATCTTCACACAGGCATTTTCACGATAACAGCGATAAAGTTAACTATGACCAAATATTAACCATACTAGGTTAAAACAACACCTCTCTGGGTTAAAACCCTAATCAATCTAATCCTGATTGGCACACCTGGCTCAATCCTCAACAAGAAAAATATGCTTTACAAAGCATTGCATCAATATACTTAAACACAAAGACATTACTCATAGTACATGCCTCTCTAAAGTCGAACATGCACCTATAATAGGAGCCTTACTGTTATAAATCCACAATTATGCAAATCAGCTGTTTATGGTAAAAATCCTGAACTCGAAAAATATGATCCCGTAACAGATTACCAACAAAGCCCAGTGGATTTCAGAAATATTCCACCTATCTTTAAAAACTTGCCTTACATTGATTTATTACATGATCCATAATTCTTAAACGTATGACTTATAGTAAGTCGTCCCTGGGATTATCCTCGCAAATTTGGATGTCGTTCAAATACCCTCTTACTAGAGAAAAACTATTGCACTAAAGGCAATGATATCAATTTAATCCAGTGTTAACTTAATAAGAAAAAGAAACTGTATATAACGCTGCCCAACCACACAAACTGAGGTTGTAAAGTGATCTATAAAGATGAATTCAATCTCAAAATAAGATCCTCCCTGAATTTCCCGAACGCGAAAATGTCGATGGATTAGACCTACAGCATGGATCTAGGTTAGCAACAAAGGCTAAGCGACTAATGACCCATTAGGCAATCCATTTCGAAAATCACGCTCAGAAAACACAAGTTAAATCTGTTATTAAAAAAAACCGAAGAAAATATAGTCCAAGGACTCGAAGTAACATTTAGAATAACTGGGTCCGAAAACTTCCTAATATCTTAATCAAAATACGAAAAGGAAAATTCCCCTCAAAGAATACGATAATCCAAGCGAAAGTGCTTAAAGAACAATGCACTAGAATATGAAAACTCAACCAAAGTTCTCAAAAGAAAGATTGTGTTACTAAAAATGTTCTTATACAAGAAAAACTGTAAATCTTCTTCCTACTTTTGCTTCTCGACAAATAAGAATGAGCATATTAGTTTAAATACTGTAAAATACTACTGAAATTATTAATTTATTCATCAAAATTACACAAAGGATGCACTCATTTTTATGAGTCAAAATCCTGGCATCATAGAAGGTCAGTTTCGAAATGAACATCGAACCTGCACTTTCTACTCAACCATTTAAACTACAAAATCAAATATGGCAAAGTGGTATTTATGAATGTCCACGCTACACTACTGTAACAAGTTGAAGTGATCAGTACCTTTGGCGATTCTAGATGAGGAAAAAAGGATATCGTTGGCCATAATCAGCTCCAAACCAACAGAAAATATGCTGGACTTCAACTGGGTTTCCATAGAACGAACCAAAGTCCTCCCAGGCTCGAACCACACCCGGTCGGTCGAAATAGTTCCAACATATCCTGGCGATATCTTCCCATACATATTCGAACACCAACGGATGGACCGCACACAGTTTATCAACTCGTCACGACGCGAAGGTGAACTCGAACAGTCACTAACAAGTTCCAATATGTGAACGCGCGTATGAACAAGTTCACGAGGGTCGACGCGGTCCCTTACAACACGAGAGTCGCGTGCACACTTCATGCTAAATGAAAGTTGCCGTCAACAAGTCCCCGCTGCACCCTGCTAATGCAGTATTCTTAAATCAATTTAGCCTACCATCGTAGTGGATATAAGCTTCATATTGTCCCTTCCCCCTGACACCTTGCTTGAGAATGTACTCTTTTCAAAAGGTATAATCACTGTGAAGAGTGAATCAAATCTAGGCTGCATTTCCACGACGGATTATATGCAGAGTTTCGTGACACATCACGGCTGAGTTCGCGGTCGGGATTATAAAAGTATCCATCCGCATGGCCCGTTAGTTGCTGTAAAAACACGGTCGCAGAGATAAACTATTACATGTTTAAGACCATGTCTGAGCCCTATTAAACACGTTTCTACTTCACGTAGAATGCTAAACAAACTAGCATACACTTCAGCACGGTCACACGTTTTTAAAACTCCCGTTAGCTGGCGATTTCACTTTCACTGATTTCCAGCTCAAACCTCTACGCTGTCAAGTTCTATACTCCTTGCACTCTCCACGAGGTCGTCTGAGTCTCACATCTGCTTCCCCCCCCCTTCCTCACACGTCATGACTCGATACGAAATATATCGCAGTCGAAACGTAATCAGCAGTGAGTTAACATATCATCTTCTGTTCTTCATACTTTCTTAATAATAGCTTTCTTAATAATAGCTTTCTGCCATGGAAATATACACACAGACGTATGTAGCTGCTTACATATAGCGCTAAATATGCATTAATTTGTATTAATCACTCTCAGGTGAATCGATCGATATAGTGTTAGACACAGTCAACATGGTTATTATCGATGACCTTCGGGTTTCTCGTCGGAAACACGAGCTCTGCCGATCTCTTTCATGATAGCATGACTTTTTCTTGCTGCAGACCAGCTGTTATGATCGACTTCAGAGGCTAGTTAGAAAGTTACAGGGCGTTCCCAAAATACTGTAACCATGTCTGTACTTAAGCCCTTTATGAATAATGGTGCAGTACCATCCCGGCATTTGCCCGAAGACGAAGTGGGAAACCACGGAAAACCACTTTGAGGATGGCTGAGGTGGGAATCGAACCCCCTCTACTCATTTGTAACACCCGAGGCTGAGTAGACCCAGTTCCAGTCCTCACACCACTTTTCAAATATCGTGGCAGAGCTCGAATCGAACCCAGAACCTCTGGGGGCGGCAGCTAACCATGCTGTCCGCTACGCTACGGAGGCGACTTCAGGAACTATACGTGCGCATAATTTAGAACTGTTGGCTTGCATACTTTCTGATATATTGGTATTAGGATAAAGAGAGTGAGCATTTATTAACAGTTGGCAGCCCTAAAGGCTTTCAAGTATAAGCATAGTCATATCTGTTATAGTACACAAAGCACGTACGAAATTTGGTTAAAATCCAATTGATAGTATAGATGTTAGATGTACTTAAACATTGGACTTATCAGCAGGCTTAGAATCATCTTGGCAACACTGTCATATATGGGCTTCTTAAAATGTATCTGGAATGTTATTAACCCTGTGTGTGCTTATTTTGGAAAAGTTCGCATGCATAACGTCTGAGATATCCAACGTAGAGCTTAAAAGTGAATTGAGATTTTTAGCGGGTGGTAGCTCTGAAATCATTTTCAATTATGTCCTTGAGATATTCAGATTTAGATATTCCCTTATACCAAACTTGGTTTCGATAACTGCAGCCTTTTAGGAGTTGATAGGGGGAGACTCACAAAGAGAGACAGACAGACAGACATTTGCCTGGATCGATGCCATAAGTCTATCTCATCCTCATTTATTAAAAGTGAAAAGTAAGCTAAAAATAGCACGTAGAATATACGATAGCTACTGTATAACATCCAATCTTAGGTGCTTCTATACTGTGCTGATCAGTACCCGCTGCTTATGGACATATCACATGTGTTGTACCGCAATCATTGAACATCAGCGTACAAATGGTACAGATCGTAACGTTAAAGCTTGAATACAAGCACAATTCCGGTATAGGCTTGAATAACGTTATTCGTGCCCGCATTAGTTGTTCTGATTGGCTCTGCTGCAAGAAATCAAAGATGGAGGAAACTTGTGGATTGAGAGTAATATTCGCAGTTCATTGGCATTATTAATGGAAATCAGTCATTTACTTCCGTTACGTTGAATACAGGAAAAGGCAGTGACTGATTAAAGGCATTTCTGTCAGTATTTAAGATTTAACTGAAATCATTCGACATTTAGCCATATGGATGAAGCTGTGAACCTGCAGAGTACGTGAGAAGTGTACGAGTGCTAAAGCCTTAACTTGGTATCAAATGGCTCCTGGGTTCGAGACGGTCTATGGTCGGAATTTTTATTCTTTTTGAATTATTTTGTTGTGTCAACACTACTGTGTGATGCAACTTTTCAACTTCGATTTACTCGCATGATCTATGGGGGCCATGTTAATAATGGATAGCCTATTGGTAGGGAAAAATAATTCTATTTTATCATTCGAATTTGAATTTTCAAAATCAAAACCATGAATATTTCTACTATTCGTGAAACTAATATAATTTTCACAGCACTGTTTACTCCAAATTAATTTTTTTAGTCGTTAACCCTCCAGGTTGGTGGAACCCACGGACACAGCGAGGGAACTCACAACTACCGCCTCTACGGGCAGTGTCCTAGAGCTGGGAACATCGAATCGGAAGGAAGCTTGTAGATTAACGTGACTGTTAATCTCGAGATCATGAGCCACGGGATCTCATTTTTACGTGGAATCCGAACCACAGGACATGGCATTTCACTGCGAAAATCTCACATGCATTGACCGGGAAGGGATACAACTGGTGAGGTGGGATTGGCACCTCGCCCAGGTGGCCTCACCTGCAAAGCGAACAGTTGCCTCATGAGGGAAGGTAAGGGATGGTTAGGATGGATAGGCAAGAAAGAAGTAAGGAGGCGGCCGTGGCCTTGAAGAAGGTACCATCCCGGCATTTGCCCGAAGACGAAGTGGGAAACCACGGAAAACCACTTTGAGGATGGCTGAGGTGGGAATCGAACCCCCTCTACTCATTTGTAACACCCGAGGCTGAGTAGACCCCGTTCCAGTCCTCACACCACTTTTCAAATATCGTGGCAGAGCCGGGAATCGAACCCAGGACCTCTGGGGCGGCAGCTAACCATGCTGTCCGCTACGCTACGGAGGCGACTTCAGGAACTATACGTCCGCATAATTTAGAACTGTTGGCTTGCATACTTTATGATATATTGGTATTAGGATAAAGAGAGTGAGCATTTATTAACAGTTGGCAGCCCTAAAGGCTTTCTAGTATAAGCATAGTCATATCTGTTATAGTACACAAAGCACGAACGAAATTTGGTTAAAATCCAATTGATAGTATAGATGTTAGATGTACTTAAACATTGGACTTATCAGCAGGCTTAGAATCATCTTGGCAACACTGTCATATATGGGCTTCTTAAAATGTATCTGGAATGTTATTAACCCTGTGTGTGCTTATTTTGGAAAAGTTCGCATGCATAACGTCTGAGATATCCAACGTAGAGCTTGAAAGTGAATTGAGATTTTTAGCGGTTGGTAGCTCTGAAATCATTTTCAATTATGTCCTTGAGATATTCAGATTTAGATATTTCCTTATACCAAACTTGGTTTCGATAACTGCAGCCTTTTAGGAGTTGATAGGGGGAGACTCACAAAGAGAGACAGACAGACAGACATTTGCCTGGATCGATGTCATAAGTCTATCTCATCCTCATTTTTTTAAAGTGAAAAGTAAGCTAAAAATAGCACGTAGAATATACGATAGCTACTGTATAACATCCAATCTTAGGTGCTTCTATACTGTGCTGATCAGTACCCGCTGCTTATGGACATATCACATGTGTTGTACCGCAATCATTGGCCATCAGCGTACAAATGGTACAGATCGTAACGTTAAAGCTTGTATACAAGCACAATTCCGGTATAGGCTTGAATAACGTTATTCGTGCCCGCATTAGTTGTTCTGATTGGCTCTGCTGCAAGAAATCAAAGATGGAGGAAACTTGTGGATTGAGAGTAATATTCGCAGTTCATTGGCATTATTAATGGAAATCAGTAATTTACTTCCGTTACGTTGAATACAGGAAAAGGCAGTGACTGATTAAACGCATTTCTGTCAGTATTTAAGATTTAACTGAAATCATTCGGCATTTAGCCATATGGATGAAGCTGTGAACCTGCAGAGTACGTGAGAAGTGTACGAGTGCTAGAGCCTTAACTTGGTATCTAAAGGCTCCTGGTTCGAGACGGTCTAAGGTCGGAATTTTTATTCTTTTTGAATTATTTTGTTGTGTCAACACTACTGTGTGATGCAACTTTTCAACTTCGATTTACTCGCATGATCTAGGGGGGCCATGTTAATAATGGATATTGGTAGCGAAAAATCATTCTATTTTATCATTCGAATTTGCATTTTCCCAATCAAAACCATGAATATTTGTACTATTCGTGAAACTAATATAATTTTCACAGCACTGTTTACTCCACATTTATTTTTTTAGTCGTTAACCCTCCAGGTTGGTGGAACCCACGGACTCAGCGAGGGAACTCACCACTACCGCCTCTACGGGCAGTGTCCTAGAGCTGGGAACATCGGATCGGAAGGGATACAACTGGTGAGGTGGTATTGGCACCTCGCCCAGGTGGCCTCACCTGCAAAGCGAACAGTTGCCTCATGAGGGATGGTAAGGGATGGTTAGGATGGATAGGCAAGGAAGAAGGAAGGAGGCGGCCGTGGCCTTGAAGAAGCTACTGTCCCCGATAATCCGGATAGTAGGCTGTCAGATATCCGCCCCCTCAATCGGATTGCCAATTATCAAACGCACCGGCACAGCTACATCAATGAAAGTGGCACTGACAGATACTACCGAGATTAGAGCACAGCAGTTAACAAGAAATTATTGTGGAACACACCAAAATAGACGGGGGTTCATACTTACCTTTACTTACCTCTTCAAATAAATCTCGGGTCTGGGTTGTCAACTGGATCACTTAAAAGTATGCCCTCACAATAACCTCCACCATGATATTTAAAATGAACCAAAACGGAAACAAGAAACTTTGAACTGTACAATAATTTATTTCACATAAAGGGAATGATTTTAACAAAAATTCAACAAAATACACGTGGCAATCAGAAGCCATTGTCAATGTAATCATGTCCTCCTGTAGGACTTGTAGACGTTACTTACAAATTTTAGCTTTCACCAGCTCAAAACAGCGTAATAATAATAATACACTTGGAATGGATAAGGGAGTTGGGACGAGACATATAGCAATTGTTTTCCTCTTAATAAACATCGCACTTTTATTTATAACCGCAAGGCTACTATGCAGGTGACCTTGGCCTCTAATAACCAGTTGTCTGGCCAGCTGCGATACACCCTACATCATGTCGCATGCTTGCATCGTCAAATGGACTCACCTGTCCAGCCAACGTTAGCATGTGCTAGTTACATCAGAGCCTAGCTCCTTCTCAAAACACTTTAAATGTCCTCAACTCAACTCAAATATTATCACGCAAATCTTTTAAATGCTCCATTCACATATCACTGGATTACTCTAATAATCCCAAATCTTGTTTACTTGTATAATCCAAATGTATACTAGCGTTGTTTAGAGAATAATGACAAAACGCTTAAATGTTAATAACAAAATGCTCATTAATAGTTTATAACAATTTAAATTGTTTATAAGATTGTCAAACGACAATTGAAAATTTATACACGCCTCTCTAAATTCCTTTCGTTCCAAATTATTATTAAAGATATTTACATAATTATTTACAATATTAATATTATTATTAATTTTATTTGTTTTAGAAATACATTAAACCACACGTTTATCCGGTTGATAATTACATAAATCGGGTTAATATAATCGACCAATGAAGGTTAGTTATATTTAATTTTTATATTCAGGTTTAATAAGGTTTAATAATTATTATTATTATTTGTGACGGTAACCTCCATTCAAAATCGTTATCTCAAATTATTTAAACACTCTTGTTAATTATAACAGTAACTTCACATGATTAATTTTCAAAGGACCTGGACAATACACTCAGCGGAAAAATACTTCGCTCAAATTGCACAAAACTGCACAAAAATAGGCCCAGAATTCATCATATATCTCAATATATATGGCATCAAAATCTTCCACAATACATACAAAAAACCTCCACTTACAAATTCTTCAACATCATTACTATTACTGTGGGAATCTCCTTCACTTATTCAAGGGCATTATTCATCAGCGACTTTTACACGTCCACTGAACTAACGATTATACATCCATAGTTCCACTTCAAAAATTCTTATATTCATTAATTGTTTCAAAACTGTTATTAGATTTAACCTTCGTGGGTTTCATTCATGAATCGATATGAAGTAAAAATTTGCCAATCACAAATAAATTTAATAGCAAATACGATTATACACGCCTCCCTGGTCTATCAAAATTGAGATTAATATCTTCAAAGTATCGTAGTATAAAAATACTATCTTCTATCAAAGTTCATCTAAACTGCATAATAGTCGAATAGAATCCAATTAGACTTAGGAATGCAAACATTATTGTTCCAATCTAGAATTGAGAAATTCTCCTATCAAAAGTTCATTACAATAGTGTATTCAATAAATCGTAATCAAAGTTTCTATTTCATAAAATTGTCTATAATGCAACGGTATATTAGAAATGACGATAAATGTCTATGTTGCAATCATGTTCATAAAACGACTAGTATTTCCAAGATCGTCGATACAGTAATAGATTTTAACGCTCTATAATCTTTTAATTCTTCTTCTTTCTTGATGATGACACAAAATTGGTCAAAGTAATTTACTGAATAGAATTACATTAATAAATTGACACGCTGTCTGAATTCAAATCTGCCATAGAAAATCATTAACTTTACAGTCAAATCGTGACTACTAAAAAAAATATGCAAATTACTGAAAGAATAAGTTAATATCAGTCTCAACTGATCCAAAATTATTTAACTATGCCAATGACATAATAATGTCTCAATAAATCGTCGAAAAAGGCATAAATCATCAAAGTGTACTGAGTACAGAAATATCAAGCAAGAAAATGGGGCAAAATATATGGGACAGAAAATATGGGAAAATTGGTTGCTCAGATATCGCTAAATGGCTCATATACAACAAGAAACGTTCACGACTACCTTATCTGTTGATTGAAGTTCCAGAGGAAAATTTCCAAAGAAGACTGCTGATGGTTCCATTTCACCAACGTAAAGATGTGCTCCGACCTCGAACCTGGAACCAGCGCTCTCGGAGAATAGAACTGCTTCCTCCTCCGGAAATTGCACTGCTCCGTGTAGACGATAGACATCCTTCTGGCAAAACTCCTCTTTGTGAGCCGGGTCCACCCTGGCCTCTCTTGAAAGTTCCCTGAAGTTCTGGCAAAACTCTTCTTTGTGAGCCGGGTCCACCCTGGCCTCTCTTGATAGTTCCCTGAAGTTCTGGTAGAAATTCGCCATGAAGTTTATTGCAGTTATTTCCGCAGAAATATTCATAATTGTAGTGTATGAAAATATTTCCACTGCCATTTGATATAATTCAGCGATGGACTACGATGCATGAGTGTAGTTGGATGTTCACTACATGCTCGTTTGTGTGGAATGGCGATTAACGAAGTTCCATGCTGCTATTTCACTCCATTGATATATGTCCCAATTGCATTAAAGTCCTTAGCCTTCCATCTTCATTTCCGTTATAATAATAGTTGAAAGTACTGCCAGATTATTTTGTTGCATTGTAGAATGTAGCGTTGTATCACCAAACGTAACCTTCAGTATCACGGTTGCAATACACGTGTCAGCCGTAGCGTAGAATGTGAGATTATAAAAGTGCTTCTCAGGTGGCGAGAAAATCACTTTTGTCTGCCGTCTTAAATTGCTAATATCTTCCAAATTATAATTGTGAAAATGCTCAACTTTTCCAGACACTTCAATACTGTACTGCACAATAGAATTAGCTTAAAGGCAATAGCTAACTGTTGATAGCTAATCTTGTAGACTCGTTCATGAGTGCGTTTCAACTTCGCCTAGATTCAATCACCGTAAAATTGTACTGCTTGCACGCTCGAAGCTTGTTCGATGCGGTGGGCTTCTAACCACACGTTCTAATGACGGCTTGCTTCACTTATTCACTCGAAGTCTGACCAAATCAGAATAACGACTATAAGACATCAGAAATGTGAGACACATGAGAGCTACTCACTGCTGTGCAAGACCTTTTATCAACTTCTTAAGGGGCGTATCCATCCCTTCCATAGCTTGTTCCTCCGTCATAGCTAGAAGTTCTAACTTTGGCAATACTTGACGGATTTTCAAATTTCAAAAACTCAAAATTAATTTCTTCAAAATTCCAAATCAATGCCATAACTGAAAATGGATTTCCACAATTCTGCATTCCAAAAGTAATTAAATATTGTAGTTTCAGTAAACTCCGTCTCCCTCCAAACTATCGTTCATTGGCTCGAGCCTCTCCTCCAATAGCGTAACTTCTTCCTCAGCAGAATTCCATGTTTTCCTGCGACTGCGTCGTAAATCTCAGATCTTTCTCGAACAAAATCATGACGTCACCAAGAATCTCAGTTCAAGCAGCCTACTTGCATGAAGTCTGCGTCATCCGTGCTTACGTCATGAATATCCACGTCACAACTATGACAGCCATAACTTTCTTCACATATTTGCCAATATAGCCACCGTGGTCTCAATATAATTCAATTTACGGGGGCGTCCTTCACCACGTTTTAAAAACAGTAGCAAATTGTTTTTAAACTCTGTGTTATAAGTATCTGACTTCACTTGAACACGAAATTGAATTATTATTGGCTTACTCTTGGATAATATTTCTTCAAGTTTCCAGCATTGAACTTACCATAAACGACATTATTCTCATCATCGTAGACTTCATAACAGTTGTTTCCATAAGCATTCGTAATTCTGAACGGACCCATAAACACAATTCCAAACTTGGGATAGATTTTCTTACTCACATCAGCCTTGACAGGTCTGCGTAGTAATACTAGATTTCCAATTTCTAAGGGAGCACCAAAACGTTTTCCAGCTACTCTTTTCAATCGTTTCTCTGCTGCTTTCTGGAGTTGTTCCTTCGCTCTGTCAATTCTCTGCTGCCTTCCTAGGTCGGGATCTCTAGGAACGTGGTTAAAAAAATTGTCCCACGGCCTTTCTGGGTTTCTTCCTAGATGAAGTCTCATTGGCACTTCTCCTGTGCTCTCCTGCACTGTAGAATTCAGACATTCCTCAATAAGGGGTACAAATCTCACCCAACCAGAATGATCATTCGGACAGAAAATTCGACAAAATTTCGAAAATTCAGCCATATATCTTTCTGAAGAATTCGATTCCGGATAGCGCACGCTTGAAAATATGTGCTTGATACCAAGCCTTTCCATATCTGCAGTAAATTCTAAGGATGTAAACTGAGCTCCATGATCCGACAGTAGATATTCTGGTTTACCAGCTTTTGGAAATACAGCATGTTCCAGTCTGCTTACAACATTCCTCGTGTTAGCTTTTTGCATGGGACTCATTGTTACAAATTTCGAGAAGACATCCACGGTAACCAACAGAAACTGATTACCCTGGTATCCCTTCGGACAAGGACCAAATATGTCCGTCGCCATGAGTTCATTAGGTTTAGAAGGAATCATAGCCTTAGGTTTTCCTTTTAATAGAGCGGAAGCATACTTTGCTCTTTGACATTTATCACATGAACGAATGACATTAGCAATGCTGGAACGCATGTTAGTCCAAATAAACCTCTCTTTAAGAGTATCAAGAGTCTTATCCAGACCTGCATGTCCAGTTGCGTGATGAGATACCCACACTAAATCGACAACAAGTTTAGGTGGCACGACTATTCGGAGCTTTGTATGCGCAGAGTCAGCATACTTACATACAATGTCTCCACTCAAGACAAAGTGTCGTGAATCTCTCTGTGTAGCTGCATAGTCAACATCAGTATTGTCCATGTAACCCTTAAGGAACCTGTACATTTTCCTGATTGGAGCGTGTCTCTTCTGTGACACACCGATTCGGGCTAACCTCCTAACGGTCTCTTGGTCTTGATGCTCCAATTGTACATGGTGTATCTGCACATTTTTGATAGGGTTACGTGATAAAGCATCAGCCAGTAAGTTATCTTTCCCAGGCTGATGGACGATAGTGGCGTTAAACTGTTGGGTGAACAAAGCCCAACGAGTCAATCTATCACTAGACATGTCAGTTTGCAGCATAAACTGAAGTGCTTTGTGATCTGTATTAATGATAACTTTGTGTCCCAGCAACATTTTCTTCCACGCTTGCAAAGCTGTTACAAAAGCTAACACTTCTAGTTCTGTCGTAAAGTAGTTTTCCTCGTGTTTCTTCAATTTCCGACTAGTGAACGCAATGTAGTGCTTGTTGCCTGCCTCGTCTTTTTGGTATAAGACTGCACTAATGCCTATTCTTGATGCATCAGACTCAATGTAGAACACCTTCTCAAAGTCTGGGTACTCCAGTTTAACGTTATTTCTGAGCATCTCCTTTGCTTTCTCAAAAGCCTCGTCTGCTGCGGTACTCCATTTCCATCTATTATTCTTCTTGAGTAAGTCATACAGAGGAGCCATAATTTCAGAGTATCTCGGACAGTGACTGCTGATAAATTGGCATGCGCCTACAAATTCTCTGACTTGTTTCACCTTAGTTGGCTTTGGGAACCTTGTGATCGCATCTACTTTCTGCATGTTTGGATGATATCCATCTTTATCAATAGTATGCCCCAAGTAGTTGATCTCCTTCTTCAAGAATTGACATTTTCCAAAATTAACCTTGATATTGGCCTCCCTTAAATTTTCAAACAACTTTCTCAAATGCACTAAATGTTCTGCGGCGTTGGGTGAAGATACAATTAAATCGTCAATGTAGCAGATTACATTTTCCTTTACTTCGTCAGTGAGCTTGCTATCAAGTGCTCGAATAAGTGCTGGTCCACTGTTGACCATTCCAAAAGGCATTCTCTGGAAGACCCATGACGTCTGGTCAAATAAGAATCCAGTGTACTGCATACTTTCTTCTTCCAGTTGAACTTGGTAAAACGAAGAAGTCAAGTCAAGAACACTGAAACATGCTCTCCCTTTGAACTTTCTAAGCAGATCTCTAATCTTAGGTGGTCGGTCATTTTCTGGAAGAATCTTTAAGTTGATGGTCCGAGCATCAAGACAAAGACGTATCTGACCATTACTTTTCTTCACTACAGTGATGGGGTTTATGTAAGACGACGCCTGTTTTTTAATAATCCCGTCTACCTCCATTTTTCTGATCAACCCTCGTACTTCTTGGTAGTATTTCTCAGGTATGGGGTATATTCTCTTTTGGTAAGGGGTTTCATCGGTCAGCCTTATCTTGTACTTATAGTCTTTAATCAATCCAGGCTTTTCATCAAAAATATCTTGGAATTCCTTTATCAAATCCTCAAATTCCCCCTGAATTTCTTCAAATCCTTCAGTTTTTCTACTGGGTATTTCTGTTAGATTCTCCACTTCATTGATAATAGTATTTAAAATTTCTTCCCTAAGGTCTATCTCCAGACTGTTTTTCACGTCCTGTTCTTCGATCTCTTCTGTGATCATGTACCCATCATTAAAGCTAATAATCCTATTCTTCATGTCAATAATGGCTCCAACTTTCGATATAAAATCGATTCCTAGCACAATATCGAAATGGATCTTGCTCACCACAATAAAGATCTGTTCATAATTCCTTCCATTAATTTCAAAGTTCAACAACACTTGGATCTTGCATTTCACTGCCTTGTCTTGGAAAATTCCTCTCACTTTGACGGTAGAAACAGGCAAAACTGTCATGTTTTCTCCTTTTAACAGGCTTTGATAGCATTCATTAGAAATGATAGAAATAATTGCGCCGGTATCCATAAGAGCTTTGTACTGTTGGCCATTTATCAGTACAGAAATAATAGGTAAGGCACATGGTCTTTCCTCTTTGACGATTCCCCTCTCTTCTAATAAATCCTCATCAGTTACTTCATAAATTTCATTAATGGTAATTAGGTGTGGTGTGGCAATGTATTTATAGTTTCTCACTGTCGTTGAGAAATCGGCGTTTTTTTGTGTTACCAACCTCGAAGTTCTGCTGGCTTGTAGAAGGACCAGGATCGATCACTACATCCTGTCTTTTCTTCTGGTTTTCAGCTTCCTTTTCTCGCAATTCCTTCAAATATTGCTGACTTTCTTTCTCTCTTTCTTGATACTTGTCGGGTGTCATAACCTGACCTTGAGAATTCTGATTTCGATTCTGGTACTGGTTATTTCTGTTGTAGTTCCTATTATATCCATTGTTGTTGTAGTATCTACCTCTTCCGTTATTATAATTCCCTCGATTGTTGTTCCAGCCTCTTCTTTGCTGATATGGACGGTAACCTTGCGATCTTTGGTTGCGAAAATGATTATTCCTGTGAGGACCTACATTTTCAGTTTTCTCTTCATTGGGCTTATCAGTTTGCTGAACTTGATCCATGTAGACTGTATTAATGTCTTTGAATTCGTGCCTCTGACCTTTTTGTACCACATTTGGCATTGGACTCGTGTAATCAAGCCTTCTCAATAGCTCGTCCATACTGGTCAAATCCCTGATATTTGACGATATGATAAGTCTTCTCACCTCCACAGGCAGCATACGAGAAATCGCATCTATCAATTGCTCTGTCGACAATGGGGGTTGCAAGAATATCAAGCGTGATAAGTGGCTCGTGAAGAAATCAGCGTACCGTGTTGGAAGAGTACCTGAATACTTCCTCGAGTATACCTCAGCTCTTAATGAATTCTGTGCTTCGATTGACCAGAATCGTTTTATCAGTGCCTCTGCAAATTCGTCGAAATTACTGAAAGTGTACCGAAATGCTCTGAACCATTCAAGGGGTCCTCCAGCTAGAAATCTTTCTACTATTCTCATCTCTCTTTCTCTGGGAATGTGAGCTTCAATAAAATAGTCTTTCAGATTCCTGATATATTCTATCGGTGTTAGACTATCAGTGTTACTAAATTTTTGAGGTTTGTCCTCAAAGTTCCGGATGACTGTCACATTTCTCGGATATGAATCCGTGTAATTCTTCCCACTATCACGATATTTCCATTCAGGTTCAATATTCCTATCCTCTTCTTCTTCCCGAAATCTGAATATATGTTCCTCAGGACTAATATCTCTCTCTTCTGTAGCGAGGTTACATCTTCTGACGTAATTCCTATTGTCTTCGCAAGTCAAGCCTTCTGGATCCTTATCTGTGATTTCCGTGATGACTTTCCTAATTAACTCTTCTTTATAGGTTTCCATCATGCTAGCTTCTCCTAGTTTCAAATTCTGAAGTTTGCACGTAGTTTCATTGACATCAGAGACAACCTTATGAATTTGTTCCTCTAACGCGGATTTTAATGCTTGCACGTCCTGACCTATTTGAGTTCTATCCTCTACCTGCTTTTCGGATAGCGAATCCATCCTTATACTCAAATCTTTTCTAATTTGAACTACCTCATTATTGATATCTACTTGTGTACTGGCAAGTTTTCTTTCAATTCGTTCCTGAATTTGATTGACATGTTCCCCACTTGACCTGTTCCATTCATCTTTCCAAACCGTTACATTTGCAGTTAACATTTCCGCAATATCTACTTCAATGTCTTCCTTAAGTAAACGATTATGATCTAAGACTTGGGTTCTCATGACCTCTACATCATATTTTAAACCAGCTAAAGAAGCTGTTGTCCTAACAGACTCGTCAACCAACCTAGTTGTTAAAGCACTAATGTTACGAGTACAAAGTGTTTTTGAAGTTTCAATTGCTTCTCTAACTTTATTAACATCAGTTTGAACTTTAGCAATGTCTTTAAAAACAGAATTAACCTCTACTTGTATCTTATTTATATCGCTTTGCATATCATTTACATCAGAATGAATATTATTAATGTCTACTTGAACGTTTGACACATCGGTTCGAACATTTTTAATCTCTCTTTGGACTTCTTCAACCTTGTCTTGTACAGTAGCAACATCATTCCTAACAACAATTACTTCAGCTCTAGCACATGAAATATCACCCCGGACATTAGCAACATCAAGATTCAACATAGTAAGATCTTTCTGTACCTTAGAAACATCAGTCTTAACATCTGAAACATCTTTATGAATGCCACTTACAGCATTCTCGATTCCCTGGGTACTGATCTGTAAACGCGACACATTATTTTCTAAGTTTGCAGAACTGGTCTGAAGAACTTTCAAACTTTCATCCAGCCTAATAGACAAATTGGTAGACAAATTACTAGCTTCTCCTCCATTCGACTAGTATTCCTAGCTTCCATCTCTTTCATGCCTTCATCCATGCTAACTTTCAAATTAGCAGACATATTACTAGCATTCTCCTCCATCATCTGCTTCATTCTGTTGGACATCTCCTCCAACATCATCCTCATACTTTCATCTGCCATTTCAATAATATTTCAAGAATAGACTGCTTTAGGGACATACATCAAACAGAGCGAAATAACAAAGTCTGAGCAACATCTTTCACCATATATAAGTTTGAGCAATTTTCTGTCTTAAATCTAACTTATAATTACCTTATAATTAACCTTCGTAGATACTTCATGTTGAAATAAACTCAAGCACATGTTCAAATTTCTTTGGTTCATTTTAAAATATCCTAACACAAATAATTTACATTTACAATCCAAATAATTTAATTTTATCTTTAATATGACTAAACATGTCATAAGCCGGTCAAATAAAATAAGATTCCAGATCATAGGCGATTTTTCTAAGTTTCCAGCCTATTTAACCTCTCTCAAGTTGTGTAAGATCTGATCTTTTCTGAGTGTAATTTTCCTAATACAACACAACATTTAATCCCTATATAATCACACTCTCAAATTCTACAATTGGCCAAGACATCTAACAAAGAATCAACCTCTTTATTTGAGTGTTCACAATCCCTTTGACATCGATAACTTGGTAATCCAATGTTATTCGAGCACTCCACAAAATTGCGGTGCCAATTCTACTGCAATAACTTGGTAATCCAATGTTATTCAGTCGAGCCAATCGAGCCAATCGAGCCAATCGAGCCCCACGAAATTGCGGCACCAATCCTACTGTCCCCGATAATCCGGATAGTAGGCTGTCAGATATCCGCCCCCTCAATCGGTTTGCCAATAATCAAACGCACCGGCACAGCTACATCAATGAAAATGGCACTGACAGATACTACCGAGATTAGAGCACAGCTGTTAACAAGAAATTATTGTGGAACACACCAAAATAGACGGGGGTTCATACTTACCTTTACTTACCTCTTCAAATAAATCTCGGGTCTGGGTTGTCAACTGGATCACTTAAAAGTATGCCCTCACAATAACCTCCACCATGATATTTAAAATGAACCAAAACGGAAACAAGAAACTTTAAACTGTACAATAATTTATTTCACATAGAGGGAATGATTTTAACAAAAATTCAACAAAATACACGTGGCAATCAGAAGCCATTGTCAATGTAATCATGTCCTCCTGTAGGACTTGTAGACGTTACTTACAAATTTTAGCTTTCACCAGCTCAAAACAGCGTAATAATAATAATACACTTGGAATGGATAAGGGAGTTGGGACGAGACATATAGCAATTGTTTTCCTCTTAATAAACATCACACTTTTATTTATAACCGCAAGGCTACTATGCAGGTGACCTTGGCCTCTAATAACCATTTTTCTGGCCAGCTGCGATACACCCTACATCATGTCGCATGCTTGCATCGTCAAATGGACTCACCTGTCCAGCCAACGTTAGCATGTGCTAGTTACATCAGAGCCTAGCTCTTTCTCAAAACATTTTCAATGTCCTCAACTCAACTCAAATATTATCACGCAAATCTTTTAAATGCTCCATTCACATATCACTGGATTACTCTAATAATCCCAAATCTTGTTTACTTGTATAATCCAAATGTATACTAGCGTTGTTTAGAGAATAATGACAAAACGCTTATATGTTAATAACAAAATGCTCATTAATAGTTTATAACAATTTAAATTGTTTATAAGATTGTCAAACGACAATTGAAAATTTATACACGCCTCTCTAAATTCCTTTCGTTCCAAATTATTATTAAAGATATTTACATAATTATTTACAATATTAATATTATTATTAATTTTATTTGTTTTAGAAATACATTAAACCACACGTTTATCCGGTTGATAATTAAATAAATCGGGTTAACATAATCGACCAATGAAGGTTAGTTATATTTAATTTTTATATTCAGGTTTAATAAGGTTTAATAATTATTATTATTATTTGTGACGGTAACCTCCATTCAAAATCGTTATCTCAAATTATTTAAACACTCTTGTTAATTATAACAGTAACTTCACATGATTAATTTTCAAAGGACCTGGACAATACACTCAGCGGAAAAATACTTCGCTCAAAACGCACAAAACTGCACAAAAATAGGCCCAGAATTCATCATATATCTCAATATATATGGCATCAAAATCTTCCACAATACATACAAAAAACCTCCACTTACAAATTCTTCAACATCATTATTATTACTGTGGGAATCTCCTTCACTTATTCAAGGGAATTATTCATCAGCGACTTTTACACGTCCACTGAACTAACGATTATACATCCATAGTTCCACTTCAAAAATTCTTATATTCATTAATTGTTTCAAAACTGTTATTAGATTTAACCTTCGTGGGTTTCATTCATGAATCGATATGAAGTAAAAATTTGCCAATCACAAATAAATTTAATAGCAAATACGATTATACACGCCTCCCTGGTCTATCAAAATTGAGATTAATATCTTCAAAGTATCGTAGTATAAAAATACTATCTTCTATCAAAGTTCATCTAAAATGCATATTAGTCGAATAGAATCCAATTAGACTGTGGAATGCAAACATTATTGTTCCAATCTAGAATTGAGAAAAACTCCTATCAAAAGTTCATTACTATAGTGTATTCAATAAATCGTAATCAAAGTTCCTATTTCATAAAATTGTCTATAATGCAATGGTATTTCAGAACTGACGATAAAAGTCTATGTTGCAATCATGTTCATAAAACGACTAGTATTTCCAAGATCGTCGATACAGTAATAGATTTTAACGCTCTAAAATCTTTTAATTATTCTTCTTTCTTGATGATGACAGAAAATTGGTCAAAGTAATTTACTGAATAGAATTACTTTAATAAATTGACACGCTGTCTGAATTCAAATCTGCCATAGAAAATCATTCACTTTACAGTCAAATCGTGACTACTAAAAAAATATGCAAATTACTGAAAGAATAAGTTATTATCAGTCTCTACTGATCCAAAATTATTTAACTATGCCAATGACATAATAATGTCTCAATAAATCGTCGAAAAAGGCATAAATCATCAAAGTGTACTGAGTACAGAAATATCAAGCAAGAAAATGGGGCAAAATATATGGGACAGAAAATATGGGAAAAATGGTTGCTCAGATATCGTTAAATGGCTCAAATACAACAAGAAACGTTCACGACTACCTTATCTGTTGATTGAAGTTCCAGAGGAAAATTTCCAAAGAAGACTGCTGATGGTTCCATTTCACCAACGGAAAGATGTGCTCCGACCTCGAACCTGGAACCAGCGCTCTCGGAGAATAGAACTGCTTCCTCCTCCGGAAATTGCACTGCTCCGTGTAGACGATAGACATCCTTCTGGCAAAACTCTTCTTTGTGAGCCGGGTCCACCCTGGCCTCTCTTGAAAGTTCCCTGAAGTTCTGGCAAAACTCTTCTTTGTGAGCCGGGTCCACCCTGGCCTCTCTTGATAGTTCCCTGAAGTTCTGGTAGAAATTCGCCATGAAGTTTATTGCAGTTATTTCCGCAGAAATATTCATAATTGTAGTGTATGAAAATATTTCCACTGCCATTTGATATAATTCAGCGATGGACTACGATGCATGAGTGTAGTTGGATGTTCACTACATGCTCGTTTGTGTGGAATGGCGTTTAAAAGTTTTGCATCACCTCGGTTCAAAGAGTTCCGGAACCGTTAAATACAAAGGGAATAGAGATCAACACAAACAACATTTCAGCTCTTTTTATTGCTCATGAGACCCACACATTGCATGTTGTACCATCATACAGCTAGACTTTCAGCATTTGTGGTCCAGATTGCAGTACACACCACTGCCTCTAATACCCAGTAGCACGTCCTCTTGCATTGATGCATGCCTGTATTCGCCGTGGCATACTATCCACAAGTTCATCAAGACACTGTTGGTCCAAATTGTCCCACTCCTCAACGACAATTCGGCGTAAATCTCTCAGAGTGGTTGGTGGGTCAAGACGTCCATAAACAGCCCTTTTCAACATATCCCAGGCATGTTCGATAGGGTTCATGTCTGGCGAACATGCTGGCCACTGTAGTCGAGCGATGTCATTATCTTGAAGGAACACATTCACAAGATGTGCACGATGAGGTCGAGAATTGTCGTCCATGAAGACAAATGCCTCTACAATATTCTGCCGATATGGTTGCACTATGGGTCGGAGGATGTCATTCAGGTATCGTAAAGCCGTTTCGGAGCCTTCCATGACCACCAGTGGCGTACGTCGGCCCCACATAATGCCACCCCAAAACATCAGGGAACCACCACCTTGCTGCACTCGCTGGACAGTGTGTCTAAGACGTTCAGCCTGACCAGGGTGCCTCCAAACACGTCTCCGACGATTGTCTGGTTGAAGGCATATGCGACACTCATCGGTGAAGAGAACGTGATGCCAATTCCGTGGGGTCCATTCAGCATGTTGTTGGGCCCATCTGTACCGCGCTGCATGGTGTCGGGGTTGCAAAGCTGGACCTCGCCATGGACGTCGGGAGTGAAGTTGCGCATCATGCAGCCTATTGCGCACAGTTTGAGTTGAAACACGACGTCCTGTGGCTGAACGAAACGCATTATTCAACATGGTGGCATTGCTGTCAGGGTTCCTCCGAGCGGCAATCCGTAAGTAGCGGTCATCCACTACAGTAGTAGCCCTTGGGCGGCCTGAGCGAGGCCTGTCATCGACAGTTCCTGTATCTCTGTACCTCCTCCATGTCCGAACAACATCGCTTTGGTTCACTCTGAGACGCCTGGAAACTTCCCTTGTTGAGAGCCCTTCTTGACACAAAGTAACAATGCGGACGCGATCGGTCTGCGGTATTGACCTTCTAGGCATGGTAGAACTACAGACAACATGAGCAGCGTACCTTCGTCCTGGTGGAATGACTGGAACTGATCGGCTGTCGTACCCCCTCCGTCTAATAGGCCCTGCTCATGCATGGTTGTTTACATCTTTGAGCAGTTTTAGTGACATCTATGAACAGTCAAAGGGACTGTATCTTGGATACAATATACACAGTCAACGTCTATATGCCGGAGATCTGGGAACCGAGGTGATGCAAAACTTTTTTTGATGTGTGTATATGTCCCAATTGCATTAAGGTCCTTAGCCTTCCATCTTCACTTCCGTTATAATAATAGTTGAAAGTACTGCCAGATTATTTTGTTGCATTGTAGAATGTAGCGTTGTATCACCAAACGTAACCTTCAGTATCACGGTTGCAATACACGTGTCAGCCGTAGCGTAGAATGTGAGATTATAAAAGTGCTTCTCAGGTGGCGCGAAAATCACTTTTGTCTGCCGTCTTAAATTGCTAATATCTTCCAAATTATAATTGTGAAAATGTTCAACTTTTCCAGACACTTCAATACTGTACTGCACAATAGAATTAGCTTAAAGGCAATAGCTAACTGTTGATAGCTAATCTTGTAGACTCGTTTATGAGTGCGTTTCTACTTCGCCTAGATTCAATCACCGTAAAATTGTACTGCTTGCACGCTCGAAGCTTGTTCGATGCAGTGGGCTTCTAACCACACGTTCTAATGACGACTTGCTTCACTTATTCACTCGAAGTCTGACCAAATCAGAATAACGACTATAAGACATCAGAAATGTGAGACACATGAGAGCTACTCACTGCTGTGCAAGACCTTTTATCAACTTCTTAAGGGGCGTATCCATCCCTTCCATAGCTTGTTTCTCCGTCATAGCTAGAAGTTCTAACTTTGGCAATACTTGACGGATTTTCAAATTTCAAAAACTCAAAATTAATTTCTTCAAAATTTCAAATCAATGCCATAACTGAAAATGGATTTCCACAATTCTGCATTCCAAAAGTAATTAAATATTGTAGTTTCAGTAATCTCCGTCTCCCTCCAAACTATCGTTCATTGGTTCGAGCCTCTCCTCCAATAGCGTAACTTCTTCCTCAGCAGAATTCCATGTTTTCCTGCGACTGCGTCGTAAATCTCAGATCTTTCTCGAACAAAATCATGACGTCACCAAGAATCTCAGTTCAAGCAGCCTACTTGCATGAAGTCTGCGTCATCCGTGCTTACGTCATGAATATCCACGTCACAACTATGACAGCCATAACTTTCTTCACATATTTGCCAATATAGCCACCGTGGTCTCAATATAAATCAATTTACGGGGGCAGTACCATCCCGGCATTTGTCCGAAGATGAAGTGGGAAACCACGGAAAACCACTTTGAGGATGGCTGAGGTGGGAATCGAACCCCCTCTACTCATTTGTAACACCCGAGGCTGAGTAGACCCCGTTTGAGTCCTCACACCACTTTTCAAATTTCGTGGCAGAGCCGGGAATCGAACCCAGGACCTCCGGGGCGGCAGCTAACCATGCTGACCCCTACGCTAAAATAATATTAATAATAATTTTCTGATTTTCTTTTTCTTAGTCGTTTATCCTCCTGGTTGGTGGAACCCACGGACTCAGCGAGGGAACTCACCACTACCGCCTCTACGGTCCTTGAGCTGGGAACATCGAATCGGAAGATATACAACTGGTGAGGTGGGATTGGCACCTCGCCCAGGCGGCCTCACCTGCAAAGCGAACAGGGGCCTCATGAGGGAAGATAAGGGATGGCGAGGATGGATAGGCAAGGAAGAGGGACGGAAGCGGCCGTGGCCCTGAAGAAGGTACCATCCCGGCATTTTCCCGAAGACGAAGTGGGAAACCACGGAAAACCACTTCAAGGATGGCTGAGGGGTAATCGAACCCCCTCTACTCATTTGGGCCACCCGAGGCTGAGTAGACCCCGTTCCAGTCCTCGTACCACTTTTCAAATTTCGTGGCAGAGCCGGGAATTGAACCCAGGACCTACGGGGCTGGAGCTAACCATGCTGACCGCTACGCTACGGAGGCGACTCCATGCTAATGATTAAACTATATAAAGAATAATGACGAAATTTATTTGTTAATACTTGCATTTCTAATTATATTGGAATATACCTGAAGTATTCCAATACAGCACTACAGTTGGCAGCCTAGGTGACTGTGAATATATCCTTAGTTCCATCTCCTAAGGTACAGAATGCACCTACAACATTTGGTTGAAATCCAATGGATAGTATGGACGTTGCATGTTGTGAAATATTGGATCTATCAGTGCGTATAAAATCATATTGGCAACAAGGTCATGCACGTGTGATCAGAATTAATCTGAAATAATACTATATTTTAAAGTACCAATTTAGGATAACATCCATTTGTTGGTAGAGACTTTACAAGCATTTTCAGCAGGCTTAGAATTATTTTGGCAGCACTGACGTATATTAGTTACTCGAAGTTAATCTGAAATTTTAGGTACCATACGTGTGCAACATTCAGAGCTGTTGACTAGCATACTTTCTGATATATTGGTATTAGGATAAACAAAGAGAATGAGCATTCGTTAGCAGTTGGCAGCCCTGCTGGCTCTGAAGTATAAGCATAGTCGTATCTATTATAGTACCCCAAAACACATACAAAATTTGGTTATAATCCAATTTATAGTATAGAAGTTAGCTACACTTAAACAATGGACTTATCCGCAGACTTAAAATCATGTTGGCAACACCGTCATATATGCGCTTCTTAAGATATATATTTGGAATGTTATTATCTCTATGTTCACTAATTTTGGAAGAGTTCGCATGCATAACGTCTGATAAATCCAACATAGAGCTCAAAAGTGAATTGTGATTTTTCTGCCAATTACTAGCCCTGAAGTAATTTTCAAATATGCCCGTGAGATATTCTGATATAGATCTTTACTTATACCAAATTTGGTTTCAATAACTGCAGCCATCTAGGAGGGACCGACAGACATTTGCCTGGATCGATGTCATAATTCTACTTTTTCCTCATTTATACAAAATGTGAAAAGCAGGCTAAATTAGTACGTAGAATATACGATGGCTACTGTATAACATCCAACCTTAGGTGCTTCGATACTGTGCTGATCAGTACCCTCTGCTCATGGACATATCACATGTGTTGTACCGCAATCATTGGCCATCAGAGTACAAATGGTACAGATTGTAACGATAAAGCTTGTATACAGGCACAATTCCGGTATAGGCTTGAATAACGTTATTCGCAGCAGCATTCCGTGTTCCGATTGGCTCAGCTGCAAGAAATCAAACATGGAGGAAAGTTGTGGATTGAGATTAATATTTGCCGTTTATTGGCATTATTAATCCAAATCATTCATTAAGATGCATTACGTTGAATACATGAAGAGGCATTGACTGATTGAACGCATTCCTGTCAGTATTTACGATTTAACTGAAATAATTCGACATTTAGCTATACGCATGATGTTACGTAACTATGAGCTGGGCTACAAAGTGAAAACTGTACGAGTGCTATAGCTGTAACTTAGTGTCCAATGGATCTCGTGTTCGAGACGCCCTAGGGCCAATTTTTTTTATTCTTTTTGAATTATTATGTTGCATTCACACTACTTTCCTAGTGAGTTTCCAACTACGATTTATTCGCATGATCTACGGAGATTATGTTAATAATGGATATTGGTAGGAAAAATTATTCTATTCTATCATTCAAACTTGTACTTCCCCATTCAAAACCATGAATATTTGTACTATTCGTGAAAGTATAATAATATTTTCATACCACAATAATAGTCTACGTTTACTCCACAACATAAACAAATAGGCTACATTAATTGTTATGTCGGTAGGCCGGGTAGTGCTGCGTGTCCCCCCGCACTGCACTCCGAGCCCATGGACTTTAGGAGCTCAGCCCGTTCAGTGCCGTTCTCATCTAATGCGGCCGCGTTCTGGCCCATAGCACTGGACTCACAAAGCACTGGACGGGGTGGGCCGATCAGGCAGACTAACCTTCACCACGTGTGCACAACCAAATGCTCTCTTTACACTTCTATTCAGAATTTTTAGCAATACTGGTGTCACTGAGTTAATGGTATAGTACAAACTGGCTAATCTCTATCTGAAATACATCGATAGTTGTTGTTGATTGGTTCAGGGGCTTTGTGACATCATGGTCATGTAGCCCCGTGTATTTGTGTGTGTGTGCGTGTGTGTAATTTGTCTGATAACCTGTGTTATCGTGATGGCTCTATTAGTGTGCGCTTTGTAATTCAGATGAGGATTGGAAGGAAGCGGCCGTGACCTTATGTTAGGTACCATCCCGGCATTTGCCTGGAGTAGAAGTTAAATAACAAATCGGAAATTAAGTACTGTATCGAATTTAACCGAGTTTTTACAAATATTACTGTCGTCAAACGAATTTAGATAACTATTTGAAGTTATTAGACATTGCACAAAACGAAGTTTTAACTTATTCATTACGTCGTTCTAAATACTGGTTTTATCTTAAAGGTGTGTCACTATTAGTAAATTGTGCCAATGGTAAGAACAATAATACTACTATTAATAACAAGTAGTTCCGTGACGAACTAAAGAGCCTAATTTTCTTTAAATTTAAGATTCATGCCAATCTATAGAGACCTATCTAAAATAATGACGACATAAGTTTGTAATACCGTACTAACATTTCTAAGTATTGCATTTTGAAATACGGCTGAAATAGTGTATCCTAATAAAGTAACTTACTACAGTTCGCAGCCCTGGTGACTCTGAAAATATTTATAGTTCCATCTCTTAAGGTATAGAATGCACATACAAAATTTGGTTGAAGTCTAATGGATAATGGAAGTTACATGCTGTTTGATATTGGTTGATTAACGGCCACGTAAAACTAAAAGCTTAACTAAACACGTTTAACACCGAGTCCTTGCTTTATATGAGAAATGTGGCTAAAATTCGTCCATACATTTTTAGCCTACTTTTCACATTTTGCAATAATGTGGAAAAAGTAGGCTTATGAGATAGATCCGGGCAAATGTGTGTCTGGCTGTCCTTCTGTCTGTCCATCTGTCTGTCTGCCTGGCTGTGTGTGTGTCCTCCCCTATCAACTCCTAAAGGGCTGCAGCAATCGAAACAAATTTTGGTAAGAGCAAAGATATATACCTGAATAACTCAATGCTGTATTTGAAAATGATGTCAGTGCTACCAACTGCTGAAAAATCCGAATTGAAATTTCGGTTGAATTCCAATTGATAGTGTAGAAGTTATATGCATTTAAAAATTGGACCTATTAGCCAGCGTAGTTTCATTTTGGCAACACTGCCATGCATGGCCTCCTGGAAATTAAAACTCAAATATCATTATCTATATGTGTGCCAATTTTGGAATAGCTCCCATGCATACCTTCCAAACATTTGAGCTCAAATTCAATTGCGGTTTTTCAGCAGTTGGTAGTACTGACAGGATTTTCAAATATGGGCTTGATATATTCAGGTATAGATCGTTACTCATACCAAATTGGGATTCGATTGCTGCAGCCGTTTAGGAGACACGTATAGACAGACAGACAGACAGACAGACCGATCTCATAAGTCTACTTTTAGCTCATTTTTGCAAAACGTGAAAAGTAGGTTAACAAGAAGTTCCGTGACTATAATAATAATATCGTATGGCCTCGGATGCCGGGTGCAAGCTTTGTAATTTGACACCCAGAGGGTAGCTTGCATGTCGAATTTCGGTGTTCCTTGAATCACTATGAAAGTCAATAAGGTTAGACATCTAAGCTCCTTGAACACTATAGCGCTTTCTAGTAGAGAAATGAGGAACTTTGTGTTGGCGGAAACTCCCGAGATTAATTTTGCCATTATGAACACGGCCTACTGAATTCAAATGGGTTCTTTGACATGCCAACATCGTATGACATGCGTGTCGTATTTTTGCCACCTTTCAAAAATCACTTACCACGGCCAGGAGCGAACCTGAAATCTTGGGTTTAGTAGACTGACACGCTATCCACTCACCCACCGTGTCAAGCTAGTTCCGAGACGAACTTTTTCTTAAAACTTAAAATTCATGCCAATGATTAATCTATATGGATCTATCTAGAATAATGACGAAATTAAGTTGGTAATATAGAAATTTGAAATTAGTTCAAAATACTTTATTCCTGGCATAATGTAGCCTAATAGAGCACTACAGTTAGCAGCCCTGGTGACTGAATATATTCTTAGTTCCATCTCTTAAGGTACAGAGTATAAAATTTGGTTGAAGTCAAATGGATAGCACAGACGTACATGCAGTTAAATATTGGATCTAACAGCGCGCGTAAAATCATGTTGGCAACAATGTCATGCATGTATTGGTCAGAAATAATCTGAAATAATACGATCTATTGTTTTGCCAAGTTTGAATGAAATCCATTAGTTAGTATATAAGTTACATGCATTTTAAAAATATACCTATCGGCAGGCTTAGAATCATGTTGGCAGCACTGACGTAAATTAGTTACTCCAAATTAATCTAGAATGCCAGGTACTATACGTGTGCAATGCTTAGAGCTATTGGCTTGCATACTTTCCGATATATTGATATTAGGGTAACAAAAATAGAGACAGCATTTATTAACAGTTGCCAGCCCTGGTTGCTCTTAAGAATACGCATAGTCATATCTATTATGGTACACATAGCACACACGAAATTTTGTTGAAATCCAAATGATAGTATAGAAGTTGCATGTATTTTAATTTGGACCTCTCAGCAGGCTTAGAGTAATGTTGGTAGCACTGCAAATACATATAGAATGTCAGGTACTACACATGTGCATAGTTTAAAGCTGTCGGCTTGCATACTTCTTGATATATTGGTATTTGAATAAAAGAAATTGAGAGCATTTACGTGGACTGTTTTTAAGTAAGGGCAGTTTTTTAAGCCGTAGTTAGTGCGCACGCCGCAACAACTGGCATCCTTTGCGAACAAGCAGGCGTCAGTTGCAGCTGTGTAGCTAACCTGTACGCTGAACTGTGCGTCTTTACAATGTTCAAGATTATTGATTCGCCCGCCGCGTGTGAGGTACGATCTGAGATACGTCTTTTGAGTGCAAGAAACATGTCTGGTGCAGACATTCATCGTCAGTTTTGTGAGGTGAATGGTGATAATGCATTGATGGATGGTAAAGTGCGAAAATGGGTGCGCGAGTTCAAAAGTGGCCGTGAAAATGTCTATGACGATGGACGCTCAGGTGTGTGATCATAGATGACATGGTGATTGCAATTGTCACGAAACTTCACGAGGACCGAATATTCATGATAACCCCTCTATCAATGGATTTTCCTTAATTGTGAATTCGTGGTTGTCAGAGCAGGCGGCAAACTTTTATGCAGAGGGATTTGAAAACGTAGTTTTAAGGTATAACAAGTGCCTAAATAAACAAGGCAACTATGTAGGAAAATAGAGGAAGGTATGTAAAACCTAACAAGATGTTCAGTAAAAAACATATAGCCTACTTTCTCCTAAATGCATGGATATTGTTATAACTCTTTGTCCTTTTCAAGGAGTATAATTGAATGTTGGTTGTAGGAGCTTGTTCAAATACAACGTACAATACGGATATTAAACATGAATATGAGGTGCCCTTCGCTAGTGCTAACTCTGTAAAAAAAAACCATTCAGTTCGGTTGTTGCAAAATTTGGTAGAGATCAAATGATTAGGTTGGTCGTAATTTGATTTAAGCTTTTAACATTTGGCTGGCTGCCATTCCGTTTCCGTCTATATGGCGGCGATATAGCACATGACAGTGAGGTGCCCTTTGCTAATGCTACCTCTGTACCAAATTTCGTTCAATTCGGTTTTACCGTGTTGGAATTGATAGGGGGAATCGATTTGCACACATACATGGCCGCCATATGCCAACTATTGGACTGATGACCTTGTAGCTTGGTCAAAGAACGCTTCTCACATAAAGGTATATTGTTGCAAAATTTGGTAGAGATCAAATGATTAGGTTGGTCGTAATTTTATTTAAGTTTTTACTTTTGGGTGGCCACCATTACGTTTCCGTCAAGATGGCGGCGATTTAAAATATGATACTGAGGTGCTCTTTGCTTGTGCTACCTCTGTACCAAATTTCGTTTAATTCGGTTTCACCGTGTTTGAAAATTTAGGGGGAATCGAATTGCACACATACATGGCCGCCATCCGCAGATTATTGGGCTGATGGCCATGTAGTTTGCTCAAAAGGTTCTTCATACATAAAGATATAATGTTGAAAATTTCCGTAGGGATCGGATGATTAGGTTGGGCGTAATTATTTAAGCTTTTGACATTTGGGTGGCCGCCATTACGTTTTCGTCAAGATTGCGGCGATATAAAACATGACACTGAGATGTCCTTTACTAGTGCTACCTCTGTACCAAATTTTGTTCAATTCGGTTTCACCGTATTTGAATTGATAGGGGGAATCGATTTGCACACAATCATGGCTGCCATCCGTAAAATATTGGGTTAATGATCATGTAGTTTGGTCAAAATATGCGTCCTACATAAAGGTATGTTGTTGCAAAATTTGGTAGAGATCGGATGATTAGGTTAGTCGTAATTTGATTCAAGCTTTGTAAATTTGGGTGGCCGCTATTATGTTTCCGTCAAGATGGCGGCGATATAAAACATGACACTGAGGTGCCCTTTGCTAGTTCTACCTCTGTATCAAATATTGTTGAAATCGGTTTCACCGTTTTCGAATTGATAGGGGGGGGGGGGGGGGGGGTTGACAGACATTCAGAGTACACACACACACACACTCACACACACACACACACACACACACACTCACACACACACACACACACACAGACATATAATTTTTGGCCCTGAGTAGATCTCATAAGTCTACTTTCATTTTTTTTGCAAAAATCGAAAGTAGGCTAAAAGTAAATCTCGTTTCAAAATAAAATGTTCGGTTAATTTTACTAAAGAAACGGCCCTTACTTAAAAAAAATCAGTCAGGCTGAAAGACTAGACTTTATATAATTTCAAATGACGCATGCTACAAATGCTACACATGTTAGAAAGGCTAATGAGGGCTTCTCGCTTCGCTCGAAGCCCCAGGACTCTCTCAACAGTCTCCACTCCCCATTACCTTAGGCTTCCCGCGCGGGCACCTCTTTAAGGGTCACCCTGTATTTGAATTGAATCTAACATACTGTACACCTCGTTAAGTGTCACGCTGTATTTTGCTCTGACATCCTGCACACCTCTTTAGGAGACACCCTGTATTCTTATCTGGCATCTTGTATATCTATTTAGAAGTCACCCCGTATTCTTGTGTGACATCTTGTACTCCTCTTTAGGAGTCACCCTGTATTCTTGTCTGACATTTTGTACACCTCTTTAGGAGTCACCCTGTATTCTTATCTGCATCGTGTACACCTCTTTAGGAGTCACCCTCTATTCTTATCTGGCATCTTGTACACCTCTTTAGGAGTCACCCTGTATTCTTATATGACGTCTTGTATATCTCTTTAGGAGTCACCCTGTATTCTTATCTGACGTCTTGTATATCTCTTTAGGAGTCACCCTCTATTCTTATCTGGCATTGTTTACACCTTATTTAGGAGTCACCCTGTATTCTTATCTGGCATCGTGTACACCTCTTTAGGAGTCACCCTCTATTCTTATCTGGCATATTGTACTCCTCTTTAGGAGTCACCCTGTATTCTTATATGACGTCTTGTATATCTCTTTAGGAGTCACCCTGTATTTTTATCTGACGTCTTGTATATCTCTTTAGGAGTCACCCTCTAGTCTTATCTGGCATCTTGTACACCTCTTTAGGAGTCACCCTGTATTCTTATATGACGTCTTGTATATCTCTTTAGGAGTCACCCTGTATTCTTATCTGACGTCTTGTATATCTCTTTAGGAGTCACCCTGTATTCTTATCTGACGTCTTGTATATCTCTTTAGGAGTCACCCTCTATTCTTATCTGGCATCTTTTACACCTTCTTTAGGAGTCACCCTGTATTCTTATCTGGCATCGTGTACACCTCTTTAGGAGTCACCCTCTATTCTTATCTGGCATCTTGCCAACAATCAATCGCACTGGCTCAGCTACATCAATGAAAATGGCACTGACAGATACTATCGAGGTTTGAACACAGAAGTTACCAAGAAAATTATTGTGGAACACACCAAAATAGACGGGGTTTCATACTTACTTTTACTTACCTCTTAAAAATAATCTCGGGGATTGGGTTGACAACAGGATCTTTAAAGTATGCTCCCACAATAACCTCCACCATGATATTTAAAATGAACCAGGACGAAGACGAGACGTCTTGTATATCTCTTTAGGAGTCACCCTGTATTCTTATCTGACGTCTTGTACACGTCTTTAGGAGTCACCCTGTATTCTTATCTGACGTCTTGTATATCTCTTTAGGAGTCACCCTCTATTCTTATCTGGCATTTTTTACACCTTATTTAGGAGTCACCCTGTATTCTTATCTGGCATCGTGTACACCTCTTTAGGAGTCACTCTCTATTCTTATCTGGCATATTGTACTCCTCTTTAGGAGTCACCCTGTATTCTTATATGACGTCTTGTATATCTCTTTAGGAGTCACCCTGTATTTTTATCTGACGTCTTGTATATCTCTTTAGGAGTCACCCTCTTGTCTTATCTGGCATCTTGTACACCTCTTTAGGAGTCACCCTGTATTCTTATATGACGTCTTGTATATCTCTTTAGGAGTCACCCTGTATTCTTATCTGACGTCTTGTATATCTCTTTAGGAGTCACCCTCTATTCTTATCTGGCATCTTTTACACCTTCTTTAGGAGTCACCCTGTATTCTTATATGACGTCATGTATATCTCTTTAGGAGTCACCCTCTATTCTTATCTGGCATCTTGTACACCTCTTTAGGAGTCACCCTGTATTCCTGTCTGACACCATGTGCACTTCTTTATGAGTCAGCCTGTATTCTTATCTGACGTCTTGTATATCTCTTTAGGAGTCATCCTCAATTCTTATCTGGCATCTTGTACACCTCTTTAGGAGTCACCCTGTATTCCTGTCTGACACCATGTGCACTTCTTTATGAGTCAGCCTGTATTCCTATCTGACGTCTTGTATATCTCTTTAGGAGTCACCCTCTATTCTTATCTGGCATCTTGTACGCCTCTTTAGGAGTCACCCTGTATTCCTGTCTGACACCATGTGCACTTCT
The DNA here is from genome assembly GCA_946902985.2 of Meconema thalassinum. Classification (NCBI taxonomy): domain Eukaryota; kingdom Metazoa; phylum Arthropoda; class Insecta; order Orthoptera; family Tettigoniidae; genus Meconema; species Meconema thalassinum. The sequence goes on along the minus strand of OX336392.1, from coordinate 1,372,829 downwards.
TTATGAGTCACCCTGCATTCTTATCTGGCATCGTGTACACCTCTTTAGGAGTCACCCTCTATTCTTATCTGGCATCTTGTACACCTCTTTAGGAGTCGCCCTGTATTCTTATATGACGTCATGTATATCTCTTTAGGAGTCACCCTGTATTCTTATATGACGTCTTGTATATCTCTTTAGGAGTCACCCTCTATTCTTATCTGGCATCTTTTACACCTTCTTTAGGAGTCACCCTGTATTCTTATCTGGCATCGTGTACACCTCTTTAGGAGTCGCCCTGTATTCTTATATGACGTCATGTATATCTCTTTAGGAGTCACCCTGTATTCTCATCTGGCATCTTGTATATCTCTTTAGGAGCCACCCTGTATTCTTGTCTGACATGTTGTACACCTCTTTAGGAGTCACTCTGTATCCTTATATGACGTCTTGTATATCTCTTTAGGAGTCACCCTCTATTCCTGTCTGACACCATGTGCACTTCTTTATGAGTCACCCTGTATTCTTATCTGGCATCTTTTTACACCTTCTTTAGGAGTCACCCTGTATTCTTATCTGGCATCTTGTACATCTCTTTAGGAGTCAACCTGCATTCCTGTCTGACATCTTGCACACCTCTTTAGGAGTCGCCCTGTATTCTTATATGACGTCATGTATATCTCTTTAGGAGTCACCCTGTATTCTTATCTGACGTCTTGTACACCTCTTTAGGAGTCACCCTTTATTCTTATCTGGCATCGTGTACACCTCTTTAGGAGTCACCCTGTATTCTTATCTGACGTCTTGTATATCTCTTTAGGAGTCACCCTGTATTCTTATCTGGCATCTTTTACACCTTCTTTAGGAGTCACCCTGTATTCTTATCTGGCATCTTGTACATCTCTTTAGGAGTCACCCTGTATTCTTATCTGACGTCTTGTACACCTCTTTAGGAGTCACCCTTTATTCTTATCTGGCATCGTGTACACCTCTTTAGGAGTCACCCTGTATTCTTATCTGACGTCTTGTATATCTCTTTAGGAGTCACCCTCTATTCTTATCTGGCATCTTTTACACCTTCTTTAGGAGTCACCCTGTATTCTTATCTGGCATCTTGTACATCTCTTTAGGAGTCACCCTGTATTCTTATCTGACGTCTTGTATATCTCTTTAGGAGTCACCCTCTATTCTTATCTGGCATCTTTTACACCTTCTTTAGGAGTCACCCTGTATTCTTATCTGGCATCTTGTACATCTCTTTAGGAGTCACCCTTTATTCTTATCTGGCATCGTGTACACCTCTTTAGGAGTCGCCCTGTATTCTTATCTGACGTCTTGTACACCTCTTTAGGAGTCACCCTTTATTCTTATCTGGCATCGTGTACACCTCTTTAGGAGTCACCCTGTATTCTTATCTGACGTCTTGTATATCTCTTTAGGAGTCACCCTGTATTCTTATCTGGCATCGTGTACACCTCTTTAGGAGTCGCCCTGTATTCTTATCTGACGTCTTGTATATCTCTTTAGGAGTCGCCCTGTATTCTTATCTGGCATCGTGTACACCTCTTTAGGAGTCGCCCTGTATTCTTATCTGACGTCTTGTACACCTCTTTAGGAGTCACCCTTTATTCTTATCTGGCATCGTGTACACCTCTTTAGGAGTCACCCTGTATTCTTATCTGACGTCTTGTATATCTCTTTAGGAGTCACCCTTTATTCTTATCTGGCATCGTGTACACCTCTTTAGGAGTCACCCTGTATTCTTATCTGACGTCTTGTATATCTCTTTAGGAGTCACCCTGTATTCTTATCTGGCATCGTGTACACCTCTTTAGGAGTCACCCTGTATTCTTATCTGACGTCTTGTATATCTCTTTAGGAGTCGCCCTGTATTCTTATCTGACGTCTTGTATATCTCTTTAGGAGTCACCCTGTATTCTTATCTGGCATCGTGTACACCTCTTTAGGAGTCACCCTGTATTCTTATCTGACGTCTTGTATATCTCTTTAGGAGTCACCCTGTATTCTTATCTGGCATCTTTTACACCTTATTTAGGAGTCACCCTGTATTCTTATCTGGCATCGTGTACACCTCTTTAGGAGTCACCCTGTATTCTTATCTGACGTCTTGTATATCTCTTTAGGAGTCACCCTGTATTCTTATCTGGCATCGTGTACACCTCTTTAGGAGTCGCCCTGTATTCTTATCTGACGTCTTGTATATCTCTTTAGGAGTCACCCTGTATTCCTGTCTGACATCTTGTCTGACGTCACTTCCGTCTCAGTCTCCGTAACGCATAACGTTGGACCCAAGCATAATGACGAAATCGACAAGATCATTTAAGTGATAAAAACAGCCCTCTTAAGAATACGCTGAGTCATATCTGTTTATGTACACGTAGCACCTACTAAATTTGGTTGAATTCCAATTGACAGTGTGGAAGTTATATGCATTAAAAAATTGGATATATCAGCAGGCTTATAATCATTTTGGCAACACTGCCATGTATGACCTCCTGGAAATTATACTAAAATAGTATGGTCTATACGTGTGCTAATTTTTAAATAGCTACTATTCATACCTTCCAAGATATCCAACATGGAGCTCAAATTTCAATTGCGATTTTCCAGCAGTTGGTAGCACTGACATCATTTTCTAATACGGCACTAAGTTACTCAATTACAGATCTTTACTCCTATGAAATTTCGTTTCGATTGCTGCAGCATTTTAGGACTTGAGGGGGGGGGGGGGGGGGGGCAGACACACACAGACAGACAGACAGAAGGACACCCAGACCGACAGACAGAAGGACAGACAGACACACATTTGCCCGGATCTATCTCATAAGTCTACTTTTTCCTCATTAGCAAAATGTGAAAAGTAGGCTAAAAATGTATGGACGAATTTTAGACACATTTCTCATATAAAGCAAGGACTCGGTTTTTAACGTGTTTAGTTAAGCTTTTAGTTTTACGTGGCCGTTAATCAACCAATATCAAACAGCATGTAACTTCTATTATCCATTAGACTTCAACCAAATTTTGTATGTGCATTCTATACCTTAAGAGATGGAACTATGAATATTTTCAGAGTCACCAGGGCTGCGAACTGTAGTAAGTTACTTTATTAGGATACACTGTTTCAGCCGTATTTCAAAATGCAATACTTAGAAATGTTAGTACGGTATAACAAACTTGATGTCGTCATTATTTTAGATAGGTCTCTATAGATTGGCATGAATCTTAAATTTAAAGAAAATTAGGCTCTTTAGTTCGTCACGGGACTACTTGTTATTAATAGTAGTATTATTGTTCTTACCATTGGCACAATTTACTAATAGTGACACACCTTTAAGATAAAACCAGTATTTAGAACGACGTAATGTATAAGTTAAAACTTCTTTTTTTGCAATGTTTAATAAAATAACTTCAAATAGTTATCTAAATTCGTTTGACGACAGTAATATTTGTAAAAACTCGGTTGAACTCGATACAGTACTTAATTTCCGATTTGTTATTTAACTTCTACTCCAGGCAAATGCCGGGATGGTACCTAACATAAGGCCACGGCCGCTTCCTTCCAATCCTCATCTGAATTACAAAGCGCACACTAATAGAGCCATCACGATAACACAGGTTATCAGACAAATTACACACACGCACACACACACAAATACACGGGGCTACATGACCATGATGTCACAAAGCCCCTGAACCAATCAACAACAACTATCGATGTATTTCAGATAGAGATTAGCCAGTTTGTACTATACCATTAACTCAGTGACGCCAGTATTGCTAAAAATTCTGAATAGAAGTGTAAAGAGAGCATTTGGTTGTGCACACGTGGTGAAGGTTAGTCTGCCTGATCGGCCCACCCCGTCCAGTGCTTTGTGAGTCCAGTGCTATGGGCCAGAACGCGGCCGCATTAGATGAGAACGGCACTGAACGGGCTGAGCTCCTAAAGTCCATGGGCTCGGAGTGCAGTGCGGGGGGACACGCAGCACTACCCGGCCTACCGACATAACAATTAATGTAGCCTATTTGTTTATGTTGTGGAGTAAACGTAGACTATTATTGTGGTATGAAAATATTATTATACTTTCACGAATAGTACAAATATTCATGGTTTTGAATGGGGAAGTACAAGTTTGAATGATAGAATAGAATAATTTTCCCTACCAATATCCATTATTAACATCATCTCCGTAGATCATGCGAATAAATCGTAGTTGGAAACTCACAACAAAAGTAGTGTGAATGCAACAAAATAATTCAAAAAGAATAAAAATTTGGCCCTAGAGCGTCTCGAACCCGAGATCCATTGGACACTAAGTTACAGCTATAGCACTCGTACTCTTTTCACTTACTAGCCTAGCTCATAGTTACGTAACATCATGCGTATAGCAAAACGTCGAATTATTTCAGTTAAATCGTAAATACTGACAGGAATGCGTTCAATCAGTCAGTGCCTCTTTATGTATTCACGCAACGCATCTTAATGACTGATTTGGTTTAATAATGCCAATAAACTGCAAATATTACTCTAAATCCACAACTTTCCTCCATGTTTGATTTCTTGCAGCTGAGCCAATCGGGACACGGAATGCTGCTGCGAATAACGTTATTCAAGCCTATACCGGAATTGTGCCTGTATACAAGCTTTATCGTTACAATCTGTACAATTTGTACTCTGATGGCCAATGATTGCGGCACAACACATGTGATATGTCCATGAGCAGAGGGTACTGATCAGCACAGTATCGAAGCACCTAAGGTTGGATGTTATACAGTAGCCATCGTATATTCTACGTACTATTTTAGCCTACTTTTCACATTTTGTAAAAATGAGGAAAAAGTAGAATTATGACATCGATCCAGGCAAATGTCTGTCTGTCCCTCCTAGACGGCTGCAGTTATTGAAACCAAATTTGGTATAAGTAAATATCTATATCTGAATATCTCACGGGCATATTTGAAAATTACTTCAGTGCTAGTAATTGCGCAGAAAAATCACAATTCACTTTTGAGCTCTATGTTGGATTTATCAGACGTTATGCATGCGAACTCTTCCAAAATTAGTGAACATAGAGATAATAACATTCCCAATATATATTTTAAGAAGCGAATAATTGACAGTGTTGCTAACACGATTTTATGTCTACGGATAAGTCCAATATTTAAGTGTATCTAACTTCTATACTATCAATTGGATTTTAACCAAATTTCGTATGTGTTTTTGTGTACTATAACAGATATGACTATGCTTATACGTCAGAGCCAGCAGGGCTGCCAACTGCTAACGAATGCTCATTCTCTTTTTTTTTTATCCTAATACCAATAAATCAGAAAGTATGCTAGCCAACAGCTCTGAATGTTGCACACGTATGGTACCTAAAATTTCAGATTAACTTCGAGTAACTAATGTACGTCAGTGCTGCCAACATAATTCTAAGCCTGCTGAAAATGCATGTAAAGTCTATACCAACAAATGGATGTTATCCTAAATTGGCACTTTAAAATATAGTATTATTTCAGATTAAGTCGCCTCCGTAGCGTAGCGGTCAGCATGGTTAGCTGTCACCCCGGAGGTCCTGGGTTCGATTCCCGGCTCTGCCACGAAATTTGAAAAGTGGTATGAGGAATGGAACGGGGTCTACTCAGCCTCGGGTGTTCCAAATGAGTAGAGGGGTTCGAATCACACCTCAGCCATCCTCGAAGAGGTTTTCCGCGGTTTCCCACTTCTTCTTCAGGCTAATGCCGGGATGGTACTGTCCCCGATAACCCGAATAGTAGGCTGTCAGATATCCGCCCCCCTCAATCGGTTTGCCAATAATCAAACGCGCCGACATAGCTACATCAATGAAAATGGCACTGACAGATACTATCGAGATTAGAGCACAGCAGTTAACAAGAAATTATTGTGGAACACACCAAAATATACGGGGGTTCATACTTACCTTTACTTACCTCTTCAAATTAATCTCGGGTATGGGTTGCCAACTGGATCACATAAAGTATGCCCACACAATAACCTCCACCACGATATTTAAAAATGAACCAAAACGGAAACAAGAACTTTAAACTGTACAATAATTTATTTCACATAAAGGAATAATATAACTAAAATTGAACAACAAAATAAACGTGGCGATCATAAGCCATTGTCAATATATTCATGTCCTCCTGTAGGACTTGTAGACTTTGCATACAAAATTTCATAAAAATAATACACTTGGGATGGATGAGGGAGTTGGAACGAGACATATAGCAATTGTTTTCCTTTTAATAAACATCACACTTTTATTTATAACTTCAAGCCTGCTATGTAGCCGACCTTGGCCTCTAACATACAGTTGTCAGGCCAGCTGCGCCATGTCACATTCTCGCATCGTCGAATGGACCCACCTGTCCGGCCAACGTTAGCATATGCTGGTTACATAAGAGCCAAGCTCCCTCTCAAAACACTTTAAATGTCCTCAACTCAACTCGAATATTATCACGCAAATCTTTTAAATGCTCCAATCAAATATTACTGGATTACTCTAATAATCCCAAATCTTATTTAATGGTATAATCCACATGTTTAATTAGCGTTGTTTAGAGTATAATAACATTTTAAATTGTTTATAACAAATTGTTCATTAATTATTTATAACAATTATTAATTGTTTATAACAATGTCAAATGACAATTGAAAAATTTATACACGCCTCTCTTGATCCCTTTCATTTCAAATTAATGTTAAAGATATTTACACAATTATTTACAACATTTAAATTATTCATTTTAGAAATACATTAAACGACACGTCTATCCGGTTGATAATTACTTAAATCGTGGTGATATAATCGACCAATGAAGGTTAGTTATATTTAAAGTTTATATTCAGGTTTAATAAGTTTTAATAATTATTATTATTATTTGTGACGGTAACCTCCATTCAAAATCGTTACCTCAAATTATTTAACACTCTTGTTAATTTAAACAGCAACTTCACATGATTAATTTTCAAAGGATCTGGACAATAAACTCAGCGGAAAAATACTTCGCTCCAAATGCACAAAATTGCATAAAATAGGCCCAGAATTCATCATATATTTCAACATATATGGCATAAAAATCTTCCACAGTACATACAAAAACCTCCACTTACAAATTCTTCAACATCATTAATTACTGTGGGAATCTCCTTCACTTATTCAAGGGCATTATTCATCAGCGACTTTCACATGTCCACTGAACTAACGATTATACATCCATAGTTCCACTTTAAAAATTCTTATATTCATTAATTGTGTCAAAACTGTTATTATATTTAACCTTCGTGGGTTTCATTCATGAATCGAAATGAAGTAAAAATTTGCCAATCACAAATAAATTTAATAGCAAATACGATTATACACGCCTCTCTGGTCTATCAAAATTGAGATTAATATCTCCTAAGTATCGTAGTATAAAAATACTATCTTCAATCAAAGTTCATCTAAACTGCATAATAGTCGAATAGAATCCAATTAGACTTAGATATGCAAACATTATTGTTCCAATCTAGAATTGAGAAAAACTCCTATCAAAAGTTCATTACAATAGTGTATTCAATAAATCGTAATCAAAGTTCCTATTTCATAAAATTGTCTATAATGCAACGGTATATTAGAACTGACGATAAATGTCTATGTTGCAATCATGTTCATAAAACGACTAATATTTCCAAGATCGTCGATACAGTAATAGATTTTAACGCTCTATAATCTTTTAATTATTCCTCTTTCTTGAGGATGACAGAAAATTGGTCAAAGTAATTTACTGAATAGAATTACTTTAATAAAGTGACACGCTGTCTGAATTCAAATCTTCCATAGAAAATCATTAACTTTACAGTCAAATCGTGACTACAAAAATATGCATATTACTGAAAGAATCTAATATATCAGTTTCAACTGATCCAAAATTATTTAACTAAGCCACTGACATAACCATGTCTTAATAAATCGTCGAAAAAGGCATAAATCATCGAAGTGTACTGAGTACAAGAATATCAAGCAAGAATATGGGGCAAAATTTATATATGACAGAAATATGGGAAAAATGGTTGCTCAGATATCGCTAAAATGGCTCAAATAATACAAGAAACGTTCACGACTACCTTATCTGTTGATTGAAGTTCTAGAGGAAAATCTTCCAAAGAAGACTGCTGATAGTTCCAATTCACCAAAAAGATGTGCTCCGACCTCGAACCTGGAACCAGCGCCCTCGGATAATAGAACTGCTTCCTCCTCCGGAAATTGCACTGCTCCGTGTAGACGATAGACATCCATCTGGCAAAACTCTTCTTTGTGAGCCGGGTCCACCCTGGCCTCTCTTGATAGTTCCCTGAAGTTCTGGTAGAAATTCGCCATGAAGTTGATTGCAATTATCTTCGCAGAAATATTCATAATTGTGGAGTATGAATATATTTCCACTGCCATTTAATATAATTCAGCGTTGGACTACGATGCATGAGTGTAGTTGGATGTTCACTACATGCTTGCTTTTGTAGAAAGACGACTAGCGAAGTTCCATGCTGTTATTTCACTCAGTCGATATATGTCCCAATTGCATTAAAGTCCTTAGCCTTCCATCTCCACTTCTGTTATAATGGTTGAAAGAACTGCCAGATTATATTGTTCCATTCTATAATGTAGCGTTGTATGGCCAAATGCAATATGTAGTATCACGGTTGCGATACACCTGTCAGCCGTAGCGTAGAATGTGATATTATAAAACTGTTTCTCTGGTGGCGAGAAAATCACTTTTGCCTGCCGTCTTATTATGCCAATATCTCCCAAATTATATTCTTGGAAATGTTCAACTTTCCTACACACTTTAATACTGTTATGCACAATAGATTTAGCATACAGGCATTAGTCAACTTTTGATAGAAACTCTTGCAGACACGTTAATGTGAGCGTTTCAACTTCGCCTAGTTTCGAGACCGTAAAATGGAACTGCTGCACGCTCCGTGCTCGTTCGATGCGGTGGGCTTTACCACGCGCTAAAGACGACTTACTTCACCGAATCACTCGAAAACGACTATATATCACCAGAAATATATATGCGATATGATATATCTATGAGATATGAGATCTGACATATGAGATCTGAGACCTCCTCTCTGCTGTGCAAGACCTTTTATCAACTTCTTAAGGGGCGTATCCATCCCTTCCATAACTCGTTCCTCCTTCATCGCTAAAAGTTCTAACTTTGGCTATACTTGACGGATTTTCAAATTTCAAAAACTCAAAATTAATTTCTTCAAAATTCCAAATCAATGCCATAACTGAAAATGGATTTCCACAATTCTGCATTCCAAAAGTAATTAAATATGATAGTTTCAGTAATCTCCGTCTCCTTCCAAACTATCATTCATTGGTTCAAGCCTTTCCTCCAATCGCGTGACTTCTTCCTCAGCACAATTCCTCGTTTCCATGCGACTGCGTCGTAAATCTCAGATCTTTCTCGAACAAAATCATGACGTCACCTAGAATCTCAGCTCAAGCAGCCTACTTGCATAAAGTCTGCGTCATCCGTGCTTACGTCATGAATATCCACGTCACAACTATGACATCCTTAACTTTATTCATATTTGCCAATACAGCCATCGTGGTCTCAATATAATTCAATTTACGGGGGCAGTACCTTCTTCAAGGCTACGGCCGCCTCCTTCCGTCTTCCTTGCCTATCCATCCTGACCATCCATTATCTTCCCTCATGAGGCCCCTGTTCGCTTTGCAGGTGAGGCCGCCTGGGCGAGGGGCCAATCACACCTCACCAGTTGTATCCACTCCGATTAGATGTTGCCAGCTCTAGGACACTGCCCGTAGAGGCGGTAGTGGTGAGTTCCCTCGCTGAGTCCGTGGGTTCCACCAACCTGGAGGGTAAACGACTAAGAGAAGGGAAGAGAAGAGAAGAGATTATTTCAGATTAATTCTGATCACACGTGCATGACCTTGTTGCCAATATGATTTTATACGCACTGGTAGATCCAATATTTCACAACATGCAACGTCCATACTATCCATTGGATTTCAACCAAATGTTGTATGTGCATTCTGTACCTTAGGAGATGGAACTAAGGATATATTCACAGTCACATAGGCTGCCAACTGTAGTGCTGTATTAGAATACTTCAGGTATATTCCAATATAATTAGAAATGCAAGTATTAACAAATAAATTTCGTCATTATTCTAGATAGGTCTATATAGTTTAATCATTGGCATGAATCTTAAATATAAAGAAAAGTATGCTCTTTAGTTCGTCACGAAACTATTTCTCCTTATTGTTAATATTATTATTTATTGTGGAGTAAACATAGACTATTATTGTGGTATGAAAATATTATTATACTTTTACGAATAGTACAAATATTCATGGTTTTGTATGGGGAAGTACAAATTTGAATGATAGAATAGAATAATTTTCCCTGCCAATATCCATTATTAACATCATCTCCGTAGATCATGCGAATAAAGCGTAGTTGGAAACTCACAAGGAAAGTAGTGTGAATGCAACAAAATAATTCAAAAAGAATAAAAAAATTGGCCCCAGAGCGTCTCGAACCCGAGATCCATTGTACACTAAGTTACAGCTATAGCACTCGTACACTTTTCACTTACTAGCCTAGCTCATAGTTACGTAACATCATGCGTATAGCTAAACGTCGAATTATTTCAGTTAAATCGTAAATACTGACAGGAATGCGTTCAATCAGTCAGTGCCTCTTTATGTATTCAATGCAACGCATTTTAATGACTGATTTGGATTAATAATGTCAATAAACTGCAAATATTACTCTAAATCCACAACTTTCCTCCATGTTTGATTTCTTGCAGCTGAGCCAATCGGGACACGGAATGCTGCTACGAATAACGTTATTCAAGCCTATACCGGAATTGTGCCTGTATACAAGCTTTAACGTTACAATCTGTACCATTTGTACGCTGATGGCCAATGATTGCGGTACAACACATGTGATATGTCCATAAGCAGAGGGTACTGATCAGCACAGTATCGAAGCACCTAAGGTTGGATGTTATACAGTAGCCATCGTATATTCTACGTACTATTTTAGCCTACTTTTCACATTTTGTAAAAATGAGGAAAAAGTAAAATTATGACATCGATCCAGGCAAATGTCTGTCTGTCCCTCCTAGACGGCTGCAGTTATTGAAACCAAATTTGGTATAAGTAAAGATCTATATCTGAATATCTCACGGGCATATTTGAAAATTACTTCAGTGCTAGTAATTGCGCAGAAAAATCACAATTCACTTTTGAGCTCTCTGTTGGATTTATCAGACGTTATGCATGCGAACTCTTCCAAAATTAGTGAACATAGAGATAATATCATTCCAAATATATATTTTAAGAAGCGCATATATGACAGTGTTGCTAACACGATTTTATGTCTACGGATAAGTCCAATGTTTAAGTGTATCTAACTTCTATAACTTACTATCAATTGGATTTTAACCAAATTTCGTATGTGTTTTTGTGTACTGTAACAGATATGACTATGCTTATACTTCAGAGCCAGCAGGGCTGCCAACTGCTAACGAATGCTCATTCTCTTTTTTTTATCCTAATACCAATAAATCAGAAAGTATGCTAGCCAACAGCTCTGAATGTTGCACACGTATGGTACCTAAAATTCCAGATTAACTTCGAGTAACTAATGTACGTCAGTGCTGCCAACATAATTCTAAGCCTGCTGAAAATGCATGTAAATTCTATACCAACAAATGGATGTTATCCTAAATTGGCACTTTAAAATATAGTATTATTTCAGATTAAGTCGCCTCCGTAGCGTAGCGGTCAGCACGGTAAGCTGCCACCCCGGAGGTCCTGGGTTTGATTCCCGGCTCTGCCACGAAATTTGAAAAGTGGTATGAGGAATGGAACGGGGTCTACTCAGCCTCGGGTGTTCCAAATGAGTAGAGGGTGTTCGATTCCCACCTCAGCCATCCTCGAAGTGGTTTTCCGCGGTTTCCCTCTTCGTCTTCAGGCTAATGCCGGGATGGTACTGCCCCCGTAAATTGAATTATATTGAGACCACGATGGCTGTGTTGGCAAATATGAAGAAAGTTATGGCTGTCATAGTTGTGACGTGGATATTCATGACGTAAGCACGGATGACGCAGACTTCATGCAAGTAGGCTGCTTGAACTGAGATTCTTGGTGACGTCATGATTTTGTTCGAGAAAGATCTGAGATTTACGACGCAGTCGCAGGAAAACATGGAATTCTGCTGAGGAAGAAGTTACGCTATTGGAGGAGAGGCTCGAACCAATGAACGATAGTTTGGAGGGAGACGGAGATTACTGAAACTACAATATTTAATTACTTTTGGAATGCAGAATTGTGGAAATCCATTTTCAGTTATGGCATTGATTTGAAATTTTGAAGAAATTAATTTTGAGTTTTTGAAATTTGAAAATCCGTCAAGTATAGCCAAAGTTAGAACTTCTAGCAATGACGGAGGAACAAGCTATGGAAGGGATGGATACGCCCCTTAAGAAGTTCATAAAAGGTCTGGCACAGCAGAGAGAAGCTCTCATATTTCTCATTTTCTGGTGTGTTATAGTCGTTTTTCTGAGTTGGTCAGACTTCGAGTGAATTCAGTGAAGCAAGTCGTCATTAGAACGTGTGGTAAGAGGCCACCGCATCGAACAAGCTTCGAGCGTGCAAGCAGTACAATTTTACGGTGATTGAATCTAGGCGAAGTTGAAACGCACACATAAAGGAGTCTACAAGATTAGCTATCAACAGTTAGCTAATGCCTTTAAGCTAATTCTATTGTGCAGTACAGTATTGAGGTGTGTAGAAAAGTTGAACAGTTTCACGATTATAATTTGGAAGATATTGGCATTTTAAGACTGCGGACAAAAGTGATTTTCTCGCCACCTGAGAAGCACTTTTATAATATCACATTCTACGCTACGGCTGACACGTGTATTACAACCGTGATACTGAAGATTACATTTGGTGATACAACGCTACATTCTAATATGGAACAGTATAATCTGGCAGTTCTTTCAACTATTATCATAACGGAAGTGGAGATGGAAGGCTAAGACTTTAATGCAATTGGGACATATATCGATGGAGGGAAATAGCAGCATGGAACTTCGTTAATCGCCATTCCACACAAACGAGCATGTAGTGAACATCCAACTACACTCATGCATCGTGGTCCAACGCTGAATTATATCAAATGGCAGTGGAAATATTTTCATACTCCACAAATATGAATATTTCTGCGGAAATAACTGCAATAAACTTCATGACGAATTTCTACCAGAACTTCAGGGAACTATCAAGAGAGGCCAGGGTGGACCCGGCTCACAAAGAAGAGTTTTGCCAGAAGGATGTCTATCGTCTACACGGAGCAGTACAATTTCCGGAGGAGGAAGCAGTTCTATTCTCCGAGGGCACTGGTTCCAGGTTCGAGGTCGGAGCACATCTTTACGTTGGTGAAATGGAACCATCAGCAGTCTTCTTTGGAAATTTTCCTCTAGAACTTCAATCAACAGATAAGGTAGTCGTGAACGTTTCTTGTTTTATTTGAGCCATTTAGCGATGTCTGAGCAACCATTTTTCCCATATTTTCTGTCCCATATATTTTGGCCCCATTGTCTTGCTTGATATTTCTGTACTCAGTCCACTTCGATGATTTATGCCTTTTTCGACGATTTATTAAGACATTGTTATGTCATTGGCATAGTTAAATAATTTTGGATCAGTTGAAACTGATAATAACTTATTCTTTCAGTAATTTGCATATTTTTGTAGTCACGATTTGACTGTAAAGTTAATGATTTTCTATGACAGATTTGAATTCAGACAGCGTGTCACTTTATTAAAGTAATTCTATTCAGTAAATTACTTTGACCAATTTTCTGTCATCATCAAGAAAGAAGAATAATTAAAAGATTTTAGAGCGTTAAAATCTAATACTGTATCGACGATCTTGGAAATACTAGTCGTTTTCTGAACATGATTGCAACATAGACATTTATCGTCAGTTCTGAAATACCATTGCATTATAGACAATTTTATGAAATATGAACTTTGATTACGATTTATTGAATACACTATAGTAATGAACATTTGATAGGAGTTTTTCTCAATTTTAGATTGGAACAATAATGTTTGCATTCCACAGTCTAATTGTATTTTATTCGACTATTATGCGGTTTAGATGAACTTTGATTGAAGATAGTATTTTTATACTACAATACTTTGAAGATATTAATCTCAATTTTGATAGACCAGGGAGGCGTGTATAATCGTATTTGCTATTAAATTTATTTGTGATTGGCAAATTTTTACTTCATATCGATTCATGAATGAAACCCACGAAGGTTAAATATAATAACAGTTTGAAACAATTAATGAATATAAGAATTTTTTAAGTGGAACTATGGATGTATAATCGTTAGTTCAGTGGACGTGTAAAAGTCGCTGATGAATAATGCCCTTGAATAAGTGAAGGAGATTCCCACAGTAATAGTAATGATGTTGAAGTATTTGTAAGTGGAGATTTTTTGTATATATTGTGGAAGATTTTGATGCCATATATATTGAAATATATGATGAATTCTGGGCCTATTTTTGTGCAATTTTGTGCGTTTGAGCGAAGTATTTTTCCACTGAGTGTATTGTCCAGGTCCTTTGAAAATTAATCATGTGAAGTTACTGTTAAAATTAACAAGAGTGTTTAATTAATTTGAGATAACGATTTTGAATGGAGGTTACCGTCACAAATAATAATAACTATTATTAAACATTATTAAACCTGAATATAAATTTAAATATAACTAACCTTCATTGGTCGATTATATCACCACGATTTGAGTAATTATCAACCGGATAAACGTGTGGTTTAATGTATTTCTAAAATTAATAATATAAATATTGTATATAATTATGTATAAATCTTTAATAATAATTTGAAATGAAAGGAATTTAGAGAGGCGTGTATAAATTTTGGAATTGTCGTTTGACAATATTATAAACATTTATAATTGTTATAAATAATTAATGAGCATTTGTTATAAACATTTAACGTTTTGTTAATATACTCTAAACAACGCTAATTATACATTGGATTTATAGTTAAACAAGATTTGGGATTATTAGATTAATCCAGTGATATTTGGATGGAGCATTTAAAAGATTTGCGTGATAATATTTGAGTTGAGTTGAGGACATTTAAAGTGTTTTGAGAAGGAGCTAGGCTCTGATGTAACTAGCAGATGCTAACGTTGGCTGGACAGGTGAGTCCATTTTACGATGCAAGCATGCGACATGATGTAGGGTGTATCGCAGCTGGCCAGACATCTGGTTGTTAGAGGCCAAGGTCACCTACATAGCAGCCTTGCAGTTATAAATAAAAGTGTGATGTTTATGAAAGAGGAAAACAATTGCTATATGTCTCGTCCCAACTCCCTTATCCATTCCAAGTGTATTATGATTATTACGTTCTTTTGAGCTGGTGAAAGCTAAATTTTGTATGTAAAGTTTACAAGTCCTACAGGAGGACATGATTATATTGACGATGGCTTCTGATTGCCACGTGTATTTTGTTGAATTTTGTTAAAATCATTCCCTTTATGTGAAATAAATTATTGTACAGTTTAAAGTTTCTTGTTTTCGTCTTGGTTCATTTTAAATATCATGGTGGAGGTTATTGTGAGGGCATACTTTTAAGTGATCCAGTTGACTACCCAGACCCGAGATTAATTTGAAGAGGTAAGTAAAGTTAAATATGAACCCCCGTATATTTTGGTGTGTTCCACAATAATTTCTTGTTAACTACTGTGCTGTAATCTCGGTAGTATCTGTCAGTGCCATTTTCGTTGATGTAGCTGTGCCGGTGCGTTTGATTATTGGCAATCCGTTTGAGGGGGCGGATATCTGACAGCCTACTATCCGGATTATCGGGGACAGTAGGATTGGCGCCGCAATTTCGTGGGGCTCGATTGGCTCGATTGGTGGTGCATTCTTGGAATACACGGTACCTGAGATTATAATTTTCAATGCTTTTGCATGTTCTTTCCTTCCTCTTTGTCAAACACCAACAGTGATCATCTGTTTTCCCCTTGTTGGGCATATCTCTTATGTCTTCATAAGTATGTTTCAGATATATAACTTCTGTGACCCACCTAGCGTCACCTCGCAGCGAATCTCGGAAGCTCCTCAATTCTTCCTGGTGCTAGAGGACTTACTTATCCATTTGGCCACCAGATCCTGTTACCATCGTCAGCTATTTTCTCTTGGAGCAAGAGGACTACGTCCACTTCTTTTCTCACCATGCTGCGCTAGTATCAACTATTATCAACTCTTAGAAGACCGGCTCAGCAAGAGAAGATAATTTTTTTGTTTTCAAGTTGGCAATGTTTATATGTTCTCCTTTTGTCTCCTACCCCCCACTCTTTCCCCTTTTTCTTGGTCCCTCCGTGCTCCGTTGAGCTGCTCTCACTTCTTAGTCTGCAGTTGACTCGTTCAGTCAAAGCTCCGCTCGAGCTTGCCTCCTCAAACCAAGAGGCTCACCCTCTTCTACGCCATGTTGGCTAAGTAATCTTCAACAGAAACTTCGACTTCAACATGAAATCAAGATAAGTACCATTTTAAAAGTTTTAACCTCATCTTCATGGTTTTAACTTCCACGTGCTTTTAATTATAATTTATAGACAGCGTGAAATTATTTACTTTGGGGCAATAATCATTCTTCGTGGGATTTGCCATGTTGAGCTTTTGCTTGTATAAGCCAACCTTACTAAAAAAGAGCTTTTCTTAAGCTATTTAAACGAGAAACCCTCTCGCTACGTGGGATATTATCTAATACCCGCTGTCTATAATTATAAAGCTAGTCCCTCCGTTGGATTTTCTCAACCCCATTTTCTGCTAAGGTCGTTCTGGAACCTTCGAGATCTTGTTCTCTATCTGCGAGTCTTGCCGTCAAGTATTGTTCACGCACTTGTGAAAATGCTAGTTAAAATGAGGAATCTTCCTTACAAATTTTTGCAATAGCTAACTTTCCTCCACCGCTGGAACCTCTGGAACATTCTATGGCGCATTTAATTGTAAATCACAACTTTTTCAAGAAATAGTCTCTCACCTATATAGTGCAATCAGTTATTCCCATAATTGCAATAACTTTCTTTTTCATAAACTTCAGTGTTTCTACAGTGAACTTTGCATCAATCTTTACTGACTATAGTGATAAACAGTGCTTGCTCCACGTTTCTACCGCGTCGCGATCGTCCGGTTATATTAAATACGGCCATGAACATTGATCCTATATCCCAATGATCTTTCCTCAACCTTCTACTAACAACCCTTATTAATAAAATTGTAACTTTCTATAAGGTGTCACTCACAAGGTGCCCTTCCCTCTTTGCTAGTTTAACATTAATTAAATTCTGCATAATTGCTTGTGTGATACAAGTTTTAAATTCACGTTGTTCCTTTCCCATAATCAGGGAAAACAATTCTTTAAACTCTTGAGCGAGTCATGTTCAGGTTTCACGAAATAGAAACTGTCCCATTTGGCGAGTGATTCCTGCTCAAACTTGGGAAGTCCAGAACTTTCCCTTTCACTTTCTTCAGGTGTCACAGTAAGTGACCTGCCCTCTTTGTATAATTCTCATATATTAATTCTGTATAAATATAAGAAGTTGTAGGAACTTCTATCTTATTTTTCATGTTGTTATTATTGTTATTTTCAAAGTTGTCACTTTCTCTAGAACATTCTCTCCTGAATTTCTTAAGGTGCACTTTTGTACTCCAATTCACGTTCAAGCTTTAATTATTTCATTGCTCATTTGTTTAAATCTTATAAAGATTTTAGAAACATGTAAGGTTTGAAACCTTGTAAATTGTCAATTGCCTGGAGCAACCGTTTAATGTTGAGAGGTCTGCGACCCTATTTGTTAAAAAGTTCAAATGAACTATGTTTATTAAAATTATATTGCATAATTGTTAATTTCCTCAAACTTTTTCTAATTGTAAAATAAACAAATCTTTTCCCTTCGCTTTTTCATTTACGAATATAAAGTTTAGGCAAAATCCTGTCTTCCTTGACTCTCCTCACTCAATGATATTAAAATCATTAATAGAGCTTTCACCATTTGTTGCATTTGAGCAAGAACTCTTAATTTTCACCTCACTAAAGTTCTTCTTAGCGTTAATAGCTAATTCTAATTGGCCAGTAAGGCAAGTAAAGCTCGCTAAGCCAGCTACCTGCTTGTGGAGACCCTCTCCGAAAACTTATGGTCAATTTTCTAAAAAATAAGTGTTTCTTTTTGTCTAAACTTTTAGCCGGCTCCTTGCTGAGTAAAAGCTTAGCCATTTTCCAATGCAACCATTGGTTCATTTACCAAGATTACCCAATAAGGCATAATCTTTTATCATTTTCCTTTTTAGAGACACTTGGTCGCCCTTACAGGAACTCCATAATTTTGGAAATTGAAAATACCAAGCTTGAGTTAAATCATTGGCATTCTTCGAATTACTTTGTAAAACCTAATTTCTTTGAGAAGACATACAGTAAATTTGTTCCTCTCAGTCTTGCCAGACCAGCACTCTTCCCCATAGTAGTTTTATATATGCTTGAGAGGGATTATACGAAAGCCACTCTCTTGCAAACAGCCCAAGTTCTATCTGTGTTTCTCGTCAGCTTAGACCAAGTCCTTACTCATTTTAGGTATCCGAAAGAGGATTTTCGGTGGCAACCACCTTTAAGTGTGTTTAACACTAAACTTATTAATTTTGTGGGACTCTCCTCCTATTTTTCTATCCTTCTTTTCCAATCCAAAATCTACTTCCTTCTCTTAATCATCTTCCCTTGGTGGGTGGGTTATTCCTCAGCCAATAAACTACCCAAAATTTGGTACCAGAAACCCGGAAGAGTCCATTTTTTATGTCCATTGTTTGTCAAGTGTCATTTGACAATACTTGGCAAATTATTAATATCTGCTTTGGATTTTTCAGCTATAATTACATCATGCAAAGCCTGTGAACGGGAAAGAGGCCGCTCCTGTCTCCTTTGGTGTGTCCTGTTCTTTATACCCATTTGCTGCTGCAAGCTTGACAGCATCTCCAAGGTTCTACAGTTTCGTGAGTTGTATTTCAATTTATTCTCTTTGTCATGGCTCCTGCTGAAAAAGATGAAACTCTCATTGCTAGACGTTCTTCCTATAAAGGGCAACTCACTAGATTCAGAAATTTTATCAGCAAATTAAATCCCGCCGAGTGTGATTTAGATATCTTAACACATCGCCTTAAGCTGTACGAACGGTCTTATGATTATTATGATCAAATTCAAACCGAGATTGAATCCGCTTGCCCAGAACTTCAATCGGATCGGGACGAGGTCGAACCCTTGTACTTTGAAGGGATTGCAAAGGCCCACCAATTGATTCGCAATATCTCAGAACCGGACACTAGGGTCATCAATCCGGCCCAGTTCGCACCCGCTTCAGTTCACAAGAACAAACCGAAACCGTTACTTCCTAAGATAAGCCTACCGCACTTCTCAGGCAAGGAAGGTGAATGGTATTCTTTTTACGAACTTTACTGCTCCCTAATTCATGAAAATATCGAGATCCCCGACATACATAAATTCTATTTCCTCCGTACGTCTTTGGAATCTGAGGCCTTAGCCTTGGTGGAGTCACTGCCTTTAAGCGCAGACAACTACCACATCGCCTTTAATCTCCTTAAAGAGAGATATGGCAATTTACGTTTGAGTGTAGCTCGCCACATACGTTGTCTTTTCAACTTGCCAGCCGTCAAACCTAATGACGTCACCTCTTTAAGAGACCTCTTAGATTCTATACAGTTGAATGTCAGAGCATTGTACCAACTAAAGCAACCTGTCCAAACATGGGACACCATACTCATTCATCTGGCTACATCAAGATTCGATTTTTCAACTTTAAAGGCTTGGGAGATCGAACTCGCTCGCAAGGAAGAATTTTCCTTCGAACACTTAATCTCGTTTCTTAACAGCCGATGCCAAGTCCTTACAGCACTCGCATTTCAGTGCGAAAAGGTCGAAACGAATCATCAGTCTCAAATTTTTGAGAAAAACCTTGCTTTTTCAAAGGGTCATCAGCCCCCATCTGTCGAGTACAAGCAAACCCGTTCTTCTTTCAATCATGCAAGAGAAGATATCAGGCCGCTTAATAAATCTTTAAAATGCACGCTCTGTAAAAAGCTTCACACCTTGTATTCGTGCAAATCCTTTAAAGAATTGTCTGTCGAAGATCGAAGAAAGTTTGTCTTAAATAGCAAACATTGTTTCAATTGCTTGTCACCTAAGCATTCTTCTTCAAACTGTACGTCATCAAATCTCTGTTTCCATTGTAAAAAACCGCATCATTCTTTATTGCACGTTCACGATAAATCGAGGTCATCAGTACCTGCCTCTTCAAGCTCCATGCAGAGCAGCTCCGAACAAACTAATGCTTCTTCCTGCATTTCTAATGCCGAAACTTCTTACAGTGCGCAAACCCTTTTGACCACTGTACAATTCGAAATCCAAGATAAATTTGGAAATTGGTTTAGAACCCGTGGTCTTCTCGATTTCGCTTCAACTCATAACTTTGTTTCGCAATCGTTGATTAAAAAACTAGGTCTTTCGTCATCGCCTACTTCTATCAGTGTGACCGGCATTGACAATTTGAAAACTCAAGTCTTGCAGTCTTCAAAATTGAAAATCAGAGACGTTTGCCAAAGAAACACCAATCTTAATTTAAACTGTCTCATTCTTACCAGTATTGGCAAGGACACTCCAAGTCACTCTATTAATACCTCCGGATTAAAGATTCCTTCGCACTTAAGGTTAGCTGATCCTCAGTTTAATGCTCAAGGTCCCATTGATGTACTTTTCAGTGCCAATGTTTTTTGGAATTGCATTCGCAAACAAACACGCAAGTTATCTTCAACCGTGGTCGCTAGAGACACCGATTTTGGTTGGGTTATTACTGGTGAAATCAAACAACCCAGTCTTCAAACTAAAGCGCAATGTCATTTCGTTACAGCTGACATAAATCCTATTTCTGAAAAAGAGAACGCTCATGTTTTAGATCTCAATATTTTTGAAGAACACTTGTCGAAACGATGTCTTATCGTGAACAACTACGCTACCTCTGTAAGTTGTTTAAATGGGTTTTCCTTCTTCCCGCACAAAATGGCAATTCAAGTTCGCCTTGCTTTGTGTTATTTCGTTTACCTTCTTATGTCATTTTTATAGCAGGTAATTGCTTAAACTTTTTCTCGAAAACTATCTTCCCCTTGTGTAAAACCATGGCTATCAGTCACCATCACTTTGCTGTAAGCCATGTTTCACTTCTTTCGTTATTTAGAAGGATGGCCACGGTCGGCTCCTCCCTCCTTCCTCACAATTGGAAGTCGCTCATGAAACCGTTTGAAAATCTGAATTCTATAGCATCTAGAATAACTATTCTTATGCATAACCTTCTTCTCAATGTCCCAGCTTGTCTTCTTTGCTCGGAAGAATTAAGCTTCTTTTTGTTGAAAATTGTCGGATTCCGTGATCCTCTCAATTATGCGAAATTGATTTCCTACTCTATTTCATATATTTTTAAATCGCTTGTTCACGTCCAAGTTACGATTGACTGCATGCTGTTCAACCTGAATATCTGCTTTAAGTTACAGCTGATTCAACAAATGTTGTTTGTGTACTCCGAACTGCTTGTTTTTCAAACTTGTTTGTATACACGCCTGAGGAAGGCCAAGTTGTTGTTTATTTCCTGTACGATTGCCAAAGGTCAAAGCAAGTTCCTCTTATCTCAACTCTGGCTGATTGCCAACCATTGTCTGGCGAGCCGCTACCGTAATCTCGGAAGCCGCTCACCTAATTCCCAGAATAAACTTGTTCCAGTTAAGGACTCGTTCAGCTATTTATATGCCTTATCTCGTTGTACTATGTGTGTCAAGGCCGCGCTTGCCTGTGTCTTTCATTTACTCATGCTCGTATTCTATAACTGCTTCGTTCCTTGTTTCAAAACTTCGTTGCGTATTTCTCACGCGCTCATGTATTTCACTTTGCTTACATCTTTTGCGATCTTAATGTTCATTGATGAACAAACTTACTTTTTCTCGTCGTCACATTCGATGTGTTTTTGCATCTATACTTGTCACGTTACGTTTCTCGCTGACTTAAGTATTTTTCTGAGTAACCCCTTTGATGCTTATTGTAACTTGAGGTCATTGTTTATAGCTACTAGTTTGTTACCTATAGCGTTCTTGCTTTCTATTCGCATAGTTCCTTTGTTTATTTGGTACATTCTTGTCCTGAATAGATGTACTTGTTTCTATATGCTTTGTTTAAACTTGTTAATTCACCTTTTGCATTGTATCGCAATCTTTACTAGTGCTTTATTTCTCTCAGCTTCCAGTTATTTTGTGATGGAAGATGTCGTTAATTCTCGCCTTTTAACTCCGCTTTCCAATGACCCTGATGACCTCCTTCCACTTACACCTGGTCGCTGTCTTACACGCACTTCTCTCTCTGCCCATCCTCCCCTTCCTAATTCTTTCAGGGATTCTGATCTA
Organism: Meconema thalassinum; assembly: GCA_946902985.2. Taxonomy (NCBI): domain Eukaryota; kingdom Metazoa; phylum Arthropoda; class Insecta; order Orthoptera; family Tettigoniidae; genus Meconema; species Meconema thalassinum. The sequence goes on along the minus strand of OX336392.1, from coordinate 1,350,219 downwards.
CCTATCACTTGGTGTAAACTTGAAGCCCTCCGTAATTATTTTTGGAAGAGATGGAACTTGGAATATTTAACTTCCTTGCAACGGAGGCAGAAGTGGTTTCTTTCCAGTCCCGACATTAAAGTGGGAGACTTGGTCTTAGTTAGGGATGTTTCTCCCCCTCTAGTCTGGACTTCCGGTAGAGTGACCCAGTGTTACCCTGGAAGAGATGGGAGAGTCAGGGAAGTCAGAGTCTTAACTATTAATGGTCCGATCACAAGACCTCTGTCTTTGATCTCTCCATTACCTTTAAATGTGTACTTGTTTTTCTTGTTCGCTGTTGGTGTCTGCCCCTCCCAGTATGGTGCATTCTTGGAATACACGGTACCTGAGATTATAATTTTCAATGCTTTTGCATGTTCTTTCCTTCCTCTTTGTCAAACACCAACAGTGATCATCTGTTTTCTCCTTGTTGGGCATATCTCTTATGTCTTCATAAGTATGTTTCAGATATATAACTTCTGTGACCCACCTAGCGTCACCTCGCAGCGAATCTCTGAAGCTCCTCAATTCTTCCTGGTGCTAGAGGACTTACTTATCCATTTGGCCACCAGATCCTGTTACCATCGTCAGCTATTTTCTCTTGGAGCAAGAGGACTACGTCCACTTCTTTTCTCACCATGCTGCGCTAGTATCAACTATTATCAACTCTTAGAAGACCGGCTCAGCAAGAGAAGATAATTTTTTTGTTTTCAAGTTGGCAATGTTTATATGTTCTCCTTTTGTCTCCTACCCCCCACTCTTTCCCCTTTTTCTTGGTCCCTCCGTGCTCCGTTGAGCTGCTCTCACTTCTTAGTCTGCAGTTGACTCGTTCAGTCAAAGCTCCGCTCGAGCTTGCCTCCTCAAACCAAGAGGCTCACCCTCTTCTACGCCATGTTGGCTAAGTAATCTTCAACAGAAACTTCGACTTCAACATGAAATCAAGATAAGTACCATTTTAAAAGTTTTAACCTCATCTTCATGGTTTTAACTTCCACGTGCTTTTAATTATAATTTATAGACAGCGTGAAATTATTTACTTTGGGGCAATAATCATTCTTCGTGGGATTTGCCATGTTGAGCTTTTGCTTGTATAAGCCAACCTTACTAAAAAAGAGCTTTTCTTAAGCTATTTAAACGAGAAACCCTCTCGCTACGTGGGATATTATCTAATACCCGCTGTCTATAATTATAAAGCTAGTCCCTCCGTTGGATTTTCTCAACCCCATTTTCTGCTAAGGTCGTTCTGGAACCTTCGAGATCTTGTTCTCTATCTGCGAGTCTTGCCGTCAAGTATTGTTCACGCACTTGTGAAAATGCTAGTTAAAATGAGGAATCTTCCTTACAAATTTTTGCAATAGCTAACTTACCTCCACCGCTGGAACCTCTGGAACATTCTATGGCGCATTTAATTGTAAATCACAACTTTTTCAAGAAATAGTCTCTCACCTATATAGTGCAATCAGTTATTCCCATAATTGCAATAACTTTCTTTTTCATAAACTTCAGTGTTTCTACAGTGAACTTTGCATCAATCTTTACTGACTATAGTGATAAACAGTGCTTGCTCCACGTTTCTACCGCGTCGCGATCGTCCGGTTATATTAAATACGGCCATGAACATTGATCCTATATCCCAATGATCTTTCCTCAACCTTCTACTAACAACCCTTATTAATAACATTGTAACTTTCTATAAGGTGTCACTCACAAGGTGCCCTTCCCTCTTTGCTAGTTTAACATTAATTAAATTCTGCATAATTGCTTGTGTGATACAAGTTTTAAATTCACGTTGTTCCTTTCCCATAATCAGGGAAAACAATTCTTTAAACTCTTGAGCGAGTCATGTTCAGGTTTCACGAAATAGAAACTGTCCCATTTGGCGAGTGATTCCTGCTCAAACTTGGGAAGTCCAGAACTTTCCCTTTCACTTTCTTCAGGTTTCACAGTAAGTGACCTGCCCTCTTTGTATAATTCTCATATATTAATTCTGTATAAATATAAGAAGTTGTAGGAACTTCTATCTTATTTTTCATGTTGTTATTATTGTTATTTTCAAAGTTGTCACTTTCTCTAGAACATTCTCTCCTGAATTTCTTAAGGTGCACTTTTGTACTCCAATTCACGTTCAAGCTTTAATTATTTCATTGCTCATTTGTTTAAATCTTATAAAGATTTTAGAAACATGTAAGGTTTGAAACCTTGTAAATTGTCAATTGCCTGGAGCAACCGTTTAATGTTGAGAGGTCTGCGACCCTATTTGTTAAAAAGTTCAAATGAACTATGTTTATTAAAATTATATTGCATAATTGTTAATTTCCTCAAACTTTTTCTAATTGTAAAATAAACAAATCTTTTCCCTTCGCTTTTTCATTTACGAATATAAAGTTTAGGCAAAATCCTGTCTTCCTTGACTCTCCTCACTCAATGATATTAAAATCATTAATAGAGCTTTCACCATTTGTTGCATTTGAGCAAGAACTCTTAATTTTCACCTCACTAAAGTTCTTCTTAGCGTTAATAGCTAATTCTAATTGGCCAGTAAGGCAAGTAAAGCTCGCTAAGCCAGCTACCTGCTTGTGGAGACCCTCTCCGAAAACTTATGGTCAATTTTCAAAAAAATAAGTGTTTCTTTTTGTCTAAACTTTTAGCCGGCTCCTCGCTGAGTAAAAGCTTAGCCATTTTCCAATGCAACCATTGGTTCATTTACCAAGATTACCCAATAAGGCATAATCTTTTATCATTTTCCTTTTTAGAGACACTTGGTCGCCCTTACAGGAACTCCATAATTTTGGAAATTGAAAATACCAAGCTTGAGTTAAATCATTGGCATTCTTCGAATTACTTTGTAAAACCTAATTTCTTTGAGAAGACATACAGTAAATTTGTTCCTCTCAGTCTTGCCAGACCAGCACTCTTCCCCATAGTAGTTTTATATATGCTTGAGAGGGATTATACGAAAGCCACTCTCTTGCAAACAGCCCAAGTTCTATCTGTGTTTCTCGTCAGCTTAGACCAAGTCCTTACTCATTTTAGGTATCCGAAAGAGGATTTTCGGTGGCAACCACCTTTAAGTGTGTTTAACACTAAACTTATTAATTTTGTGGGACTCTCCTCCTATTTTTCTATCCTTCTTTTCCAATCCAAAATCTACTTCCTTCTCTTAATCATCTTCCCTTGGTGGGTGGGTTATTCCTCAGCCAATAAACTACCCAATTGGCTCGATTCGATCTGCAAAATTGGATTACCAAGTTAATGCAGTAGAATTGGCACCGCAATTTTGTGGAGTGCTCGAATAACATTGGATTACCAAGTTATCGATGTCAAAGGGATTGTGAAGACTCAAATAAAGAGGTTGATTCTTTGTTAGATGTCTTGGCCAATTGTAAAATTTGAGAGTGTGACTATATAGGGATTAAATGTTGTGTTGTATTAGGAAAATTACACTCAGAAAAGATCAGATCTTATACAACTTGAGAGAGGTTAAATAGGCTGGAAACTTAGAAAAATCGCCTATGATCTGGAATCTTATGTTATTTGACCGGCTTATGACATGTTTAGTCATATTAAAGATAAAATTAAATTATTTGGATTGTAAATGTAAATTATTTGTGTTAGGATATTTTAAAATGAACAAAAGAAACTTGAACATGTGCTTGAGTTTATTTCAACATGAAGTGTCTACGAAGGTTAATTATAAGGTAATTATAAGTTAGATTTAAGACAGAAAATTGCTCAAATTTATATATGGTGAAGGATGTTGCTCAGATGTTGTTATTTTGCTCTGTTTGATGTATGTCCCTAAAGCAGTCTATTCTTGAAATAATATTGAGATGGCAGATAAAAGTATTAAGAAGATGTTGGAGGAGATGTCTGCTAATTTGAAAGATAGCATGAATAACAGTATGAAGCAGATGATGGAGGAGAATGCTAGTAATTTGTCTGCTAATTTGTCTATTAGGCTGGATGAAAATTTGAAAGTTCTTCAGACCAGTTCTACAAACTTAGAAAATAATGTGTCGCGTTTACAGATCAGTACCCAGGGAATCGAGAATGCTGTAAGTGACATTCATAAAGATGTTTCAGATGTTAAGACTGATGTTTCTAAAGTACAGAAAGACCTTACTATGTTGAATCTTGATGTTGCTAATGTCCGGGGTGATATTTCATGTGCTAGAGCTGAAGTAATTGTTGTTAGGAATGATGTTGCTACTGTACAAGATAAGGTTGAAGAAGTTCAGAGAGAGATTAAAAATGTTCGAACCGATGTGTCAAACGTTCAAGTAGACATTAATAATATTCATTCTGATGTAAATGATATGCAAAGCGATATAAATAAGATACAAGTAGAAGTGAATACAGTTTTTGTAGACATTGCTAAAGTTCAAACTGATGTTAATAAAGTTAGAGAAGAAATTGAAACTTCAAAAACACTTTGTACTCGTAACATTATTGCTTTAACAACTAGGTTGGTTGACGAGTCTGTTAGGACAACAGCTTCGTTAGCTGGTTTGAAATATGATGTAGAGGTCATGAGAACCCAAGTCTTAGATCATAATCGTTTACTTAAGGAAGATATTGAAGTAGATATTGCGGAAATGTTAACTGCAAATGTAACGGTTTGGAAAGATGAATGGAACAGGTCAAGTGAGGAACGTATATCCAGATTTCGGGAAGAAGAAGATGATAGGAATTACGTCAGAAGATGTAACCTCGCTACAGAAGAGAGAGATATTAGTCCTGAGGAACGTATATCCAGATTTCGGGAAGAAGAAGAGGATAGGAATATTGAACCTGAATGGAAATATCGTGTTAGTGGGAAGAATTACATGGATTCATATCCGAGAAATGTGACAGGCATCCGAAATTTTGAGGACAAACCTCAAAAATTCAGCAATACTGATAGTCTAACACCGATAGAATATATCAGGAACCTGAAAGACTATTTCATTGAAGCTCACGTTCCCAGAGAAAGAGAGATGAGGATAGTAGAAAGATTTCTATCTGGAGGACCCCTTGAATGGTTCAGAGCATTTCGGTACACTTTTGGTAATTTCGACGAATTTGCAGAGGCACTGATAAAACGATTCTGGTCAATCGAAGCACAGAATTCATTAAGAGCTGAGGTATACTCGAGGAAGTATTCAGGTACTCTTCCAACATGGTACGCTGATTTCTTCACGAGCCAGTTATCACGCTTGAGATTTTTGCAACCCCCATTGTCGACAGAGCAGTTGATAGATGCGATTTCTCATATGCTGCCTGTGGAGGTGAGAAGACTCATCATATCGTCAAATATCAGGGATTTGACCAGTATGGACGAGCTATTGAGGAGGCTTGACTACACGAGTCCAATGCCAAATGTGGTACAAAAAGGTCAGAGGCACGAATTCAAAGACATTAATACAGTCTACATGGATCAAGTTCAGCAAACTGACAAGCCGAATGAAGAGAAAACTGAAAATGTAGGTCCTCACAGGAATAATCATTTTCGCAACCACAGATCGCAAGGTTACCGTCCGTATCAGCAAAGAAGAGGCTGGAATAATAATAGAGGGAATTATAATAATGGAAGAGGTAGATACTACAACAACAATGGGTACAATAGAAACTACAACAGAAATAACCAGTACCAGAATCGAAATCAGAATTCTCAAGGTCAGGTTATGACACCCGACAAGTATCAGGAGAGAGAGAAAGAAAGTCAGCAGTATCTGAAGGAATTACGAGAGAAGGAAGCTGAAATCCAGAAGAAAAACAGGATGTAGTGATCGATCCTGGTCCTTCTACAAGCCAGCAGAACTTCGAGATCGGTAACACAAAAAAAACGCCGATTTCTCAACGACAATGAGAAACTATAAATACATTGCCACACCACACCTAATTACCATTAATGAAGTAACTGGTGAGGATTTATTAGAAGAGAGGGGAATCGTCAAAGAGGAAAGACCATATGCCTTACCTATTATTTCTGTACTGATAGATGGCCAACAGTACAAAGCTCTTATGGATACCGGCGCAATTATTTCTATCATTTCTAATGAATGCTATCAAAGCCTGTTAAAAAGAGAAAACATGACAGTTTTGCCTGTTTCTACCGTCAAAGTGAGAGGAATTTTCCAAGACAAGGCAGTGAAATGCAAGATCCAAGTGTTGTTGAACTTTGAAATTAATGGAAGGAATTATGAACAGATCTTTATCGTGGTGAGCAAGATCCATTTCGATATTGTGCTAGGAATCGATTTTATATCGAAAGTTGGAACCATTATTGACATGAAGAATAGGAGTATTAGCTTTAATGATGGGTACATGATCACAGAAGAGATCGAAGAACAGGACGTGAAAAACAGTCTGGAGATAGACCTTAGGGAAGAAATTTTAAATACCATTATCAATGAAGTGGAGAATCTAACAGAAATACCCAGTAGAAAAACTGAAGGATTTGAAGAAATTCAGGGGGAATTTGAGGATTTGATAAAGGAATTCCAAGATATTTTTGATGAAAAGCCTGGATTGATTAAAGACTATAAGTACAAGATTAGGCTGACCGATGAAACCCCTTACCAGAAGAGAATATACCCCATACCTGAGAAATACTATCAAGAAGTACGAGGGTTGATCAGAAAAATGGAGGTAGACGGGATTATTAAAAAACAGGCGTCGTCTTACATAAACCCCATCACTGTAGTAAAGAAAAGTAATGGTCAGATACGTCTTTGTCTCGATGCTCGGACCATCAACTTAAAGATTCTTCCAGAAAATGACCGACCACCTAAGATTAGAGATCTGCTTAGCAAGTTCAAAAGGAGAGCATGTTTCAGTGTTCTTGACTTGACATCTTCGTTTTACCAAGTTCAACTGGAAGAAGAAAGTATGCAGTACACTGGATTCTTATTTGACCAGACGTCATGGGTCTTCCAGAGAATGCCTTTTGGAATGGTCAACAGTGGACCAGCACTTATTCGAGCACTTGATAGCAAGCTCACTGACGAAGTAAAGGAAAATGTAATCTGCTACATTGACGATTTAATTGTATCTTCACCCAACGCCGCAGAACATTTAGTGCATTTGAGAAAGTTGTTTGAAAATTTAAGGGAGGCCAATATCAAGGTCAATTTTGGAAAATGTCAATTCTTGAAGGAGGAGATCAACTACTTGGGGCATTCTATTGATAAAGATGGATATCATCCAAACCTGCAGAAAGTAGATGCGATCACAAGGTTCCCAAAGCTAACTAAGGTGAAACAAGTCCGAGAATTTGTAGGAGCATGCCAATTTATTAGTAGCCACTATCCGAGATACTCTGAAATTATGGCTCCTCTGTATGACTTACTCAAGAAGAATAATAGATGGAAATGGAGTACCGCAGCAGATGAGGCTTTTGAAAAAGCAAAGGAGATGCTCAGAAATAACGTTAAACTGGAGTACCCAGACTTTGAGAAGATGTTCTATATTGAGTCTGATGCATCAAGAATAGGCATTAGTGCAGTCTTATACCAAAAAGACGAGGCAGGCAACAAGCACTACATTGCGTTCACTAGTCGGAAGTTGAAGAAACACGAGGAAAACTACTTTACGACAGAACTAGAAGCGTTACCTTTTGTAACAGCTTTGCAAGCGTGGAAGAAAATGTTGCTGGGACACAAGGTTATCATTATTACAGATCACAAAGCACTTCAGTTTATGCTGCAAACTGACTTGTCTAGTGATAGATTGACACGTTGGGCTTTGTTCACCCAACAGTTTAACGCCACTATCGTCCATCAGCCTGGGAAAGACAACTTACTGGCTGATGCTTTATCACGTAACCCTATCAAAAATGTGCAGATACACCATGTACAATTGGAGCAGCAAGATCAAGAGACCGTTAGGAGGTTAGCCCGAATCGGTGTGTCACAGAAGAGACACGCTCCAATCAGGAAAATGTACAGGTTCCTTAAGGGTTACATGGACAATACTGATGTTGACTATGCAGCTACACAGAGAGAATCACGACACTTTGTCTTGAGTGGAGACATCGTATGTAAGTATGCTGACTCTGCGCATACAAAGCTCCGAATAGTCGTGCCACCTAAACTTGTTGTCGATTTAGTGTGGGTATCTCATCACGCAACTGGACAGGCAGGTCTGGATAAGACTCTTGATACTCTTAAAGAGAGGTTTATTTGGACTAACATGCGTTCCAGCATTGCTAATGTCATTCGTTCATGTGATAAATGTCAAAGAGCAAAGTATGCTTCCGCTCTGTTAAAAGGAAAACCTAAGGCTATGATTCCTTCTAAACCAAATTAACTCTTGGCGACGGACATATTTGGCCCCTGTCCGAAGGGATACCAGGGTAATCAGTTCCTGTTGGTTACCGTGGATGTCTTCTCGAAATTTGTAACAATGAGTCCCATGCAAAAAGCTAACACGAGGAATGTTGTAAGCAGACTGGAACATGCTGTATTTCCAAAAGCTGGTAAACCAGAATATCTACTGTCGGATCATGGAGCTCAGTTTACATCCTTAGAATTTGCTGCAGATATGGAAAGGCTTGGTATTAAGCACATATTTTCAAGCGTGCTCTATCCAGAATCGAATTCTTCAGAAAGATATATGGCTGAATTTTCGAAATTTTGTCGAATTTTCTGTCCGAATGATCATTCTGGATGGGTGAGATTTGTACCCCTTATTGAGGAATGTCTGAATTCTACAGTGCAGGAGAGCACAGGAGAAGTGCCAATGAGACTTCATCTAGGAAGAACCCCAGAAAGGCCGTGAGACAATCTTTTTAACCACGTTCCTAGAGATCCCGACCTAGGAAGGCAGCAGAGAATTGACAGAGCAAAGGAACAACTCCAGAAAGCAGCAGAGAAACGATTGAAAAGAGTAGCTGGAAAACGTTTTGGTGCTCCCTTAGAAATTGGAAATCTGGTATTACTACGCAGACCTGCCAAGGCTGATGTGAGTAAGAAAATCTATCCCAAGTTTGGAATTGTGTTTATGGGTCCGTTCAGAATTACGAATGCTTATGGAAACAACTGTTATGAACTCTACGATGATGAGAATAATGTCGTTTATGGCAAGTTCAATGCTGGAAACTTGAAGAAATATTATCCAAGAGTAAGCCAATAATAATTCAATTTCGTGTTCAAGTGAATTCAGATTCTTATAACACAGAGTTTAAAAACAATTTGCAACTGTTTTTAAAACGTGGTGAAGGGAGAATGCCCCCGTAAATTGAATTATATTGAGACCACGATGGCTGTGTTGGCAAATATGAAGAAAGTTATGGCTGTCATAGTTGTGACGTGGATATTCATGACGTAAGCACGGATGACGCAGACTTCATGCAAGTAGGCTGGTTGAACTGAGATTCTTGGTGACGTCATGATTTTGTTCGAGAAAGATCTGAGATTTACGACGCAGTCGCAGGAAAACATGGAATTCTGCTGAGGAAGAAGTTACGCTATTGGAGGAGAGGCTCGAACCAATGAACGATAGTTTGGAGGGAGACGGAGATTACTGAAACTACAATATTTAATTACTTTTGGAATGCAGAATTGTGGAAATCCATTTTCAGTTATGGCATTGATTTGAAATTTTGAAGAAATTAATTTTGAGTTTTTGAAATTTGAAAATCCGTCAAGTATAGCCAAAGTTAGAACTTCTAGCAATGACGGAGCAACAAGCTATGGAAGGGATGGATACGCCCCTTAAGAAGTTCATAAAAGGTCTGGCACAGCAGAGAGAAGCTCTCATATTTCTCATTTTCTGATGTCTTATAGTCGTTTTTCTGAGTTGGTCAGACTTCGAGTGAATTCAGTGAAGCAAGTCGTCATTAGAACGTGTGGTAAGAGGCCACCGCATCGAACAAGCTTCGAGCGTGCAAGCAGTACAATTTTACGGTGATTGAATCTAGGCGAAGTTGAAACGCACACACAAAGGAGTCTACAAGATTAGCTATCAACAGTTAGCTAATGCCTTTAAGCTAATTCTATTGTGCAGTACAGTATTGAGGTGTGTAGAAAAGTTGAACAGTTTCACGATTATAATTTGGAAGATATTGGCATTTTAAGACTGCGGACAAAAGTGATTTTCTCGCCACCTGAGAAGCACTTTTATAATATCACATTCTACGCTACGGCTGACACGTGTATTACAACCGTGATACTGAATATTACATTTGGTGATACAACGCTACATTCTAATATGGAACAGTATAATCTGGCAGTTCTTTCAACTATTATCATAACGGAAGTGGAGATGGAAGGCTAAGACTTTAATGCAATTGGGACATATATCGATGGAGGGAAATAGCAGCATGGAACTTCGTTAATCGCCATTCCACACAAACGAGCATGTAGTGAACATCCAACTACACTCATGCATCGTGGTCCAACGCTGAATTATATCAAATGGCAGTGGAAATATTTTCATACTCCACAAATATGAATATTTCTGCGGAAATAACTGCAATAAACTTCATGACGAATTTCTACCAGAACTTCAGGGAACTATCAAGAGAGGCCAGGGTGGACCCGGCTCACAAAGAAGAGTTTTGCCAGAAGGATGTCTATCGTCTACACGGAGCAGTGCAATTTCCGGAGGAGGAAGCAGTTCTATTCTCCGAGGGCACTGGTTCCAGGTTCGAGGTCGGAGCACATCTTTACGTTGGTGAAATGGAACCATCAGCAGTCTTCTTTGGAAATTTTCCTCTAGAACTTCAATCAACAGATAAGGTAGTCGTGAACGTTTCTTGTTTTATTTGAGCCATTTAGCGATGTCTGAGCATCTATTTTTCCCATATTTTCTGTCCCATATATTTTGGCCCCATTGTCTTGCTTGATATTTCTGTACTCAGTACACTTCGATGATTTATGCCTTTTTCGACGATTTATTAAGAGATTGTTATGTCATTGGCATAGTTAAATAATTTTGGATCAGTTGAGACTGATAATAACTTATTCTTTCAGTAATTTGCATATTTTTGTAGTCACAATTTGACTGTAAAGTTAATGATTTTCTATGACAGATTTGAATTCAGACAGCGTGTCACTTTATTAAAGTAATTCTATTCAGTAAATTACTTTGACCAATTTTCTGTCATCATCAAGAAAGAAGAATAATTAAAAGATTTTAGAGCGTTAAAATCTAATACTGTATCGACGATCTTGGAAATACTAGCCGTTTTCTGAACATGATTGCAACATAGACAATTATCGTCAGTTCTGAAATACCATTGCATTATAGACAATTTTATGAAATATGAACTTTGATTACGATTTATTGAATACACTATAGTAATGAACATTTGATAGGAGTTTTTCTCAATTTTAGATTGGAACAATAATGTTTGCATTCCACAGTCTAATTGTATTATATTCGACTATTATGCAGTTTAGATGAACTTTGATTGAAGATAGTATTTTTATACTACAATACTTTGAAGATATTAATCTCAATTTTGATAGACCAGGGAGGCGTGTATAATCGTATTTGCTATTAAATTTATTTGTGATTGGCAAATTTTTACTTCATATCGATTCATGAATGAAACCCACGAAGGTTAAATATAATAACAGTTTGAAACAATTAATGAATATAAGAATTTTTTAAGTGGAACTATGGATGTATAATCGTTAGTTCAGTGGACGTGTAAAAGTCGCTAATGAATAATGCCCTTGAATAAGTGAAGGAGATTCCCACAGTAATAGTAATGATGTTGAAGTATTTGTTGCGACAACTGGTAGGACTGAGAGTTAACTATTTTACCTAAAATAAAAAGAAAACCCCCGAAAATACCAGAGACGAAAGTAGAAGGTGTTGAACAAAACCATTTACCCAGGCAGTTAAATAGTATGAACATAAGAGAATAACTAACTATGATACAAGAACACAGAGGTCACCTTTGATATATATATACACACATCAAAATAAGTTTTGCATCACCTCGGTTCCCAGATCTCCGGCATATAGACGTTGACTGTGTATATTGTATTAAAGATACAGTCCCTTTGACTGTTCATAGATGTCACTAAAACTGCTCAATGATGTAAACAACCATGCATGAGCAGGGCCTATTAGACGGAGGGGGTACGACAGCCGATCAGTTCCAGTCATTCCACCAGGACGAAGGTACGCTGCTCATGTTGTCTGTAGTTCTACCATGCCTAGAAGGTCAATACCGCAGTTCGATCGCGTCCGCATTGTTACTTTGTGTCAAGAAGGGCTCTCAACAAGGGAAGTTTCCAGGCGTCTCAGAGTGAACCAAAGCGATGTTGTTCGGACATGGAGGAGGTACAGAGATACAGGAACTGTCGATGACAGGCCTCGCTCAGGCCGCCCAAGGGCTACTACTGTAGTGGATGACCGCTACTTACGGATTGCCGCTCGGAGGAACCCTGACAGCAATGCCACCATGTTGAATAATGCGTTTCGTTCAGCCACAGGACGTGTTTCAACTCAAACTGTGCGCAATAGGCTGCATGATGCGCAACTTCACTCCCGACGTCCATGGCGAGGTCCAGCTTTGCAACCCCGACACCATGCAGCGCGGTACAGATGGGCCCAACAACATGCTGAATGGACCCCACAGAATTGGCATCACGTTCTCTTCACCGATGAGTGTCACATATGCCTTCAACCAGACAATCGTCGGAGACGTGTTTGGAGGCACCCTGGTCAGGCTGAACGTCTTAGACACACTGTCCAGCGAGTGCAGCAAGGTGGTGGTTCCCTGATGTTTTGGGGTGGCATTATGTGGGGCCGACGTACGCCACTGGTGGTCATGGAAGGCTCCGAAACGGCTTTACGATACCTGAATGACATCCTCCGACCCATAGTGCAACCATATCGGCAGAATATTGGAGAGGCATTTGTCTTCATGGACGACAATTCTCGACCTCATCGTGCACATCTTGTGAATGCGTTCCTTCAAGATAACGACATCGCTCGACTACAGTGGCCAGCATGTTCGCCAGACATGAACCCTATCGAACATGCCTGGGATATGTTGAAAAGGGCTGTTTATGGACGTCTTGACCCACCAACCACTCTGAGAGATTTACGCCGAATTGTCGTTGAGGAGTGGGACAATTTGGACCAACAGTGTCTTGATGAACTTGTGGATAGTATGCCACGACGAATACAGGCATGCATCAATGCAAGAGGACGTGCTACTGGGTATTAGAGGTAGTGGTGTGTACTGCAATCTGGACCACAAATGCTGCAAGTCTAGCTGTATGCTGGTACAACATGCAATGTGTGGGTCTCATGAGCAATAAAACGAGCTGAAATGTTGTTTGTGTTGATCTCTATTCCCTTTGTATTTAAAGGTTCCGGAACTCTTGGAACCGAGGTGATGCAAAACTTTTTTTGATGTGTGTATATAATTGACAATTAATAATATTACATACATTTACAAGACAGGAATAAAATTTAAAAGAAATTAGTTCTTGACATAAACAGTTAATTGAATATAAGCAAGGAATCCCATCGATTGAGGAGGAAAAGGGTTGAATTAATCATATTAAATGAGCAAATGAAAGTCAACGACCAAGGGAAAAATATCCAACGATAAAATAAAAACAGATAAATTACCTTTAAACGATACTCAAGGTATGAACCGAAATAGTTTAAGTTCAAATACGGTCTCAAACTTAAAGCAATCAATTAAGTTAGTTTGTTAACAGGATAAACCAGGGTTAAACAGATTGCCTCGGATGTAGGGTGTGGTAGCTATGTAGAAATGAAACGATTAGCTCAGGAGAGGGAGACATGGAGGGCTGCATCAAAACAGTTAAAAAACTGAAGACTCAAACAACTACAATCAGGAATTTTAATTACTTAGAGAGGCATGTGAGGCAAAAGGGTTGTTAGAGAATTTCAATCCCTGGGATGGAACACTGCAAGAGCGGCCAAGGTGTGCGATATTTAACTATAGGTCTATTAATAGGGATATGTTTACGTTCCAATCATCAATTAGTATGGCCAAATTACATCCAGAATAGCTTAAGAAAAGATTACTTTTAATTCCCCATATTCCGATAGATTTGCCATTCCAGTGTGCAAGAGTGCAGTTCCCTCTTCAAACAATATTCGCAATTTCTTTAACAAAGCGCAATGACACACACTTAACAGTAGCACGTGTACATTTAGACAAAACCATTTTTTCCCATGGCCAACTGTATGTGGCGTGCTCGCGAGCATCCGGACAACAAAATCGTTATGTCTCAGCAGAAGATGTCAAAACCAAAAACGTAATTTTAAAATGTGTTAACATATTGTAACATCGAACCCTGCAGACCTTCACAACTCTATAAAATTCCCACTTTCCTGATCATATCAATATACTGTATGTATCAGATAATTCAGAATTAGAATGGACACACCTATAGCCGCGATTGCTGTAATAGAATTGTGACGTGTTTCACGCCACTTAGCTAACATAAAAATATACCTAACCTAAGATATTCTTTCCTGCCAAATTTACCCGTCCCAGAATTTCCTGTTGGAGCGAACGCTTCATAAATTCCTTCACTTACCCAAAAATCTGAAGAACATTGTGGCCTATGCCGAGTGTCGCAAATTCGACCTGTGAAGACCTTGTAAACGAAATCTTCATGGATAAAACACCGCACTTGCAGTCCAAACACGCGAGGTATAACTCTGGACCTGATGTGCACTGGTTCTGGAATTCTGCATTTCCTAACCTCAAAGATGAAACATTGGATTTACGCATTTAAATACGTCAATATCAGCTGTATTGATTGTTCCAACCACGACCATCGCGAGATGTATCGACCACCGTAGATGACAAGAGACGTACGCATGGCGAGCGACCAGGGTGGCCAACTCTCTCGGAAGTGAACACGGAAGTGTCTTATGGACTACGTTCAAGAAGCCAGGGGATTCGAGTGTGCGTGTGTGGCTACAACTATTCCTTTGTCAAAGTTATAGCGTTTTATATATGTGCTGGTTACGGCGTGGGTAGCACTCTCTTCTATTCCTGACTGTTCACCGAGAAGGACTTGCCCTGGGTGCTCGGATGCCCGGGGGTGAAAAGACAGGTATCAGTCACCAAGTCCGGTGGCTTTAGTCATAGTTCAATTTATTAGTTGAATAATGCAGTTGTATTTTGGGTGTATTCTGGGAAGCGTGATATTTTCGTTTTAACTTGTCAGTGGCGATATTTTGATTTGTGTTTCGGTTTTCCTCGTGTGTAAATTTTCGTGTTGTTATTGACCTCGTGGTAATGGCGCGACAGGTTGACCTTCGGTCGGATATTGGGTTGATGTCTCCCACTGTTTAAAATCTGAATTGTTCATCAATTTTTCCTTCTTGGAAGCTGCTTTCATGGTGGGAAATCTTTCTGGTTTTCTGGCGTGGATTATCTTTGTTGCGTAACCGTGTGCGTCTTGGTTTGGGTTCCAAATTTATTTATTTATTTTCCTGTGATCACGCTCCTTGGAATTTTCCCAATTGCAGCCATGTAGTATTTTATTATTTTAGTTTTAAGGGGGCCCTGTTCCTGTTATTGCATCACCTTACGTCCACGTGGTGTTTGTAGGTTACGTGACGCTCTTGCCTTGGTTTTCCTCCTTTACGCCCCTGTGCGTTTCATTTTTGCATTTCTCATTTGCTTGTATTTCTGCGTAACCTATGGGATTGGTTCAAATCCCAAATTTTGGGAGTAGCGCCTTATGGTGCAATCGTACCTTGGTGTTCCGTTAGCTTCCGCCATTTTTTTTGAAGAGTAGAGTCTAGTTCCCCTCGAGGCCCATGATGGTCGTGTGATACCGTCCGCTCCGTTTTTCGGGAGTTTGCCATTTGTAATGTAGTTTTTTAATTTAAATTCGTTCTCTTTTCCTTTTATGTTGTTTCAGGATGTGTTCGTACGTATGTTGGTAACTTATTTCCATTCCGGGTGTAACTTGTAAATTCATGCTGATATTGCACAACCCTTGCCGTGGCATTTCATGTTGTGTCGGTTCTGGGATTTTGTGTGCACGCGTTTCCTAGTTCAGGGCTTATATAAATTCATTTGACTAAGGATAACTTTCCCTTGTGTACCTGATTTATAATTATAAGATTATACCTTTGGTGTACCTGTTGATCTCGTATTTTCCGTTGGCGTCTTAAAGCATGTTAAGTGGTCTGCCGTGCCACAGTGTTACTGACCTTGTGACTTTCCTTTCGAGGGCAATTATTTCTTTCATGATAAAAACTGTTTGTAATTGAAATATGTCCCTAAAGAATGTAGTTCCTATTTTTATATTTTTTGATATTTTATAATACAGACCCCTTTTATATTTTGGACTTCGACTTTACTTGCCCTTTAACGTCCCAACCCCCACCCTCAAGACAGCTGCAGTGGAATGATCCTCACCAGGTAAGTCTTCCACTTTTCAAGCTTGTGGATAAAACGACGTATTTTCCTCTCTTGTCCATCTGAGGGTGTCACCCGAATACGTCGTCAACACCGGCCGCCGAGGCAAAACCATGAAGTCCCGTAAAGGATGTCTTGGGGTCGCCGTTGGTAAGTTTCCTTCAGGTTGGCAGGCCCTCTAGGGAGTCTGTCGAGCTGAGCGAGATAGTGTAGTGTGTAGGAGGGGGGTTACATTTGGTAGCAGAGGCATTGTGGTTCACGGTTTTCCACTTTGCTGCTGTCTAGGGGGGAGGGTTGTCTGTAAAATCCCCTGTTAATATTTTAAATCAGTGTCAATTTTGGTGGTAAAGATGTCCCACCTATAACCTGTCTTAATTGCCCTGTTAATCTGTTTCATGCAAAAATGTCTGCTGCGAGAAGTGTGCAGTTTGCGGCTCGTCTGACACGAGATGAGGCGAATTACGAGTTGACCATACGTGGCCTGCAGTCTTCAGGCGATCAAAGCCAAGACCAGAAAATGCTGGAAGGAGCTTCACCAATTCCAGTGTGCCCTGCGGAACTCACAGATGAAGAGCTTGATCGGGGTAAGTCCCTGATTGAACTTAAAGTGTCCCATCTAATTAATATGTGTAACTACTTGCAAATTCATTGCTCTAGTAAGGGCGAATTAGCCCAAGTGCGCGCCTCTGTCCAGCATCTGTTTGGGAGGGTATCCGATATGATTTCAGTCGCTGGTGACTGCAGCGTTACCATTTTGGGAGAATTGATTGGCCTTCAGACTTCCCTTTGCGAATGTACCGTGAAGGTACGTGATTGTGAAATGTACTTTGAAGCCATGTCAGGGGAAAGTCCCCATTCAGTTTCTGTACCGTTGAATAATAGCGCATGTAACGTAACTGCCGTATCAAGTGCTGCGTCTCTGCATGTAAGCATCCCGAACGACTTGGCTCGAGGGCAACAGAGTGATGGTGCAATGGCCATGTTAAGTTTATCGGGCGAGTATCCTTCTGGTTCACGTCACCATGAGTGCTCTGACGTTAATTGTCCTCTGTGTAATCCCTTCCAAAATTTAACATTGCGAGATTTGCCTGCAGTGCAATCCGGTAATCTGTCGTTAACCCACCCTGATAATGCCCACGATGTCCTTCATGTGACAGATATGTCTTTGGCCATCTCTGTGTGTGGCGGATCCATGTCCAGCGTATCCCTGCCTCGTGCGTATCTAGGAGGAAATATAGGGACGTCTGCCGCGACATTGGTTCCCATGTGCAATCCGTCCGCACCGGTCTTGCCCGCTGCGCCCGTCATGTCCACTGGGTTCGAACAGTATGTGGCCTCTCAGTGTCAGCCTTTCAGTGCTAGTAACGTAGCCTCATTGTCTAACTTGCCTATTTCTTCAACATTTAATGTCAATGCGACCCTGAGTGGGCAACGCATGTCGAGTACCAATTCCGCACCCTATTACTCTCATTGTATGTCTCGAGTGCCTGTCACCGTTTCGGCTTCCTGCGCTTCACGCTTTGTTAATTCTGCTGCAAACCCTGTTGGTCATGAAACCCTCGCCATGCCTCGTTCTGAAAGGAACTTGGCAGTTCAACAGAATTTTAATTTACCTGCTTCTCGCCCCCATGGCCACGTAGCGATTTCAGAACCTGTATCCAGGGCCAGATGCCCATCTTGTGAATGTGCGCATTCTTGTCATTCTTTGGCTGCTACGCCAAACAACCTGATCGCTTTGCCCGACAACCAAATTGTCGCTGTTCCCCGACCTGCGCCTGCCATTTCTGAGCGTTCAGTTCACCCTATTGGTGGTTTTGGCAACATAAATCATCCATTAAGCACATCGCTCGCAAAACTGAAGGAGTTCAACACTGATAGTGTGGATGGAGTCATCCAATTTTTGAGAGAGTTAGTTAGGATTAACGAGTATCAGCAGTGTTCGCCTTATCTGAAGGCCAGGTGTTTCAGTTACTGTTCCCCCACACGTCAGGGACCATGCGCGACAAGGTGGTCGAGGCCATGTCATCCGCTGTTTCTATCCAAAGTTTTCTTTGCGACGTTTTGGTCTCTTTTATTCCTGCCCGCCTCATGGGTTCGCTCACTCAAAGATACTTCTACCGTGTTCAGGGCTTCGATGAGAGTCTGAACGCTTATATTCAGGATATCAGGAACTATGCGAAGGTCATCGCGCTCGATTTCTCCGAGGGTTATATTGTGTCTTCCAGTGTCGACGGAATATCACCTGAATTCCGGTCCTATCTGAGTATGCAGACCCGTCCAACCACTTATAGGGAGTTAGGTGCTCTTGCCATATCTGCCGAATCTGTTCGTCAGCGCGTCGTTAGTCTTCCTCCACCTGCGCCCCGCCCGTCCTGCCGGGTCCGGCAATAGTCGCTGCTATAATTGTAACGGCGTGGGCCACGTCGCTAGGTATTGCGGCCAGCCTAAACGTACCTCTAATTGACTGCCATTTGCCAGGAGTCGGGATGAAACCTCAGAAGGGTGTACCGAAGGTCAACCTGTGGATGAGGTCCCGCATCCTGGTCCAACTAATTCTGTGTCCGTTGAGTGTAACCTTCCGTTACCTGTCAATGTTGTTTGCGAAGGCGGTGAGCCTGCTGTGCCCAATTTAATTTTTCCCATGAGTAATGTCTGTGAAAGTAACGAACGTGATGAAAGGAGTTGTTCCGAGCCTGCAAATGATTTTCGTGATGGCGACGAACCTGGTTGTGTTTCATTTGGTGTAGACCAAGACCCCGTAGGAAACGTTCTGTGTATTGATTCTTGTAACAAGGTCTCTTCAGTTTCACATTCTCCTCCGGTCATAGGTGTTTTGATAAATAACGAGCCAGTCTGTGGCATTCTTGACTCCGGAAGTGTCGTGACACTATTGAGCGAAAAGTGGTACAATTCCATGAAGACAGTCTGTAATTTTCCTAAATTGAATCCGTTGCGAACCCGCCTGGTGTCGGCAAATTGCTCGCCTTTAGATGTACTTGGTAGTATTTTGGTTAAATTCAGGATCCAAGAAGATGGTATATTGGCTTTCACGGCCGGTGAATTAAAACTCAGCAAATCTTCTAGGTTTGTGCCGTGTCTTGTGTGGGGTTTCGCCTAGGACACCAAGCTAGGCTCATCGGCGGGCTCTTGGTGTCTCCGCCCGGACCCCCACAGGAGTGACGAACTGCGCGCCACCTCCCTTTATATAAGCTGCAACTGCACCACTTGACTACGAGAACTAAAAGCTCAAGCAGCCTTAACCTCCCTATGAAGGCTTCCAAAAAGATGGTATATTGGCTTTCACGGCCGGTGAATTAAAACTCAGCAAATCTTCTAGGTTTGTGCCGTGTCTTGTAAGGGATTTCGCCTAGGACACCAAGCTAGGCTCATCGGCGGGCTCTTCGTGTCCCCGCCCGGACCCCCACAGGAGTGACGAACTGCGCGCCACCTCCCTTTATATAAGCTGCAACTGCACCACTTGACTACGAGAACTAAAAGCTCAAGCAGCCTTAACCTCCCTATGAAGGCTTCCAAAAAGATGGTATATTGGCTTTCACGGCCGGTGAATTAAAACTCAGCAATTCTTCTAGGTTAGTGCCGTGTCTTGTGTGGGGTTTCGCCTAGGACACCAAGCTAGGCTCATCGGCGGGCTCTTGGTGTCCACGCCCGGACCCCCACAGGAGTGACGAACTGCGCGCCACCTCCCTTTATATAAGGTGCAACTGCACCACTTGACTACGAGAACTAAAAGCTCAAGCAGCCTTAACCTCCCTATGAAGGCTTCCAAAAAGATGGTATATTGGCTTTCACGGCCGGTGAATTAAAACTCAGCAATTCTTCTAGGTTAGTGCCGTGTCTTGTGTGGGGTTTCGCCTAGGACACCAAGCTAGGCTCATCGGCGGGCTCTTGGTGTCCCCGCCCCGACCCCCACAGGAGTGACGAACTGCGCGCCACCTCCCTTTATATAAGGTGCAACTGCACCACTTGACTACGAGAACTAAAAGCTCAAGCAGCCTTAACCTCCCTATGAAGGCTTCCAAAAAGATGGTATATTGGCTTTCACGGCCGGTGAATTAAAACTCGGCAATTCTTTTAGGTTTGTGCCGTGTCTTGTGTGGGGTTTCGTCTAGGACACCAAGCTAGGCTCATCGGCGGGCTCTTGGTGTCCCCGCCCCGACCCCCACAGGAGTGACGAACTGCGCGCCACCTCCCTTTATATAAGCTGCAACTGCACCACTTGACTACGAGAACTAAAAGCTCAAGCAGCCGTAACCTCCCTATGAAGGCTTCTAAAAAGATGGTATATTGGCTTTCACGGCCGGTGAATTAAAACTCGGCAATTCTTCTAGGTTTGTGCCGTGTCTTGTGTGGGGTTTCGCCTAGGACACCAAGCTAGGCTCATCGGCGGGCTCTTGGTGTCCCCGCCCGGACCCCCACAGGAGTGACGAACTGCGCGCCACCTCCCTTTATTTAAGGTGCAACTGCACCACTTGACTACGAGAACTAAAAGCTCAAGCAGCCTTAACCTCCCTATGAAGGCTTCCAAAAAGATGGTATATTGGCTTTCACGGCCGGTGAATTAAAACTCAGCAATTCTTCTAGGTTTGTGCCGTGTCTTGTGTGGGGTTTCGCCTAGGACACCAAGCTAGGCTCATCGGCGGGCTCTTGGTGTCCCCGCCCGGACCCCCACAGGAGTGACGAACTGCGCGCCACCTCCCTTTATATAAGCTGCAACTGCACCACTTGACTACGAGAACTAAAAGCTCAAGCAGCCTTAACCTCCCTATGAAGGCTTCCAAAAAGATGGTATATTGGCTTTCACGGCCGGTGAATTAAAACTCAGCAATTCTTCTAGGTTTGTGCCGTGTCTTGTGTGGGGTTTCGCCTAGGACACCAAGCTAGGCTCATCGGCGGGCTCTTGGTGTCCCCGCCCGGACCCCCACAGGAGTGATGAACTGCGCGCCACCTCCCTTTATATAAGGTGCAACTGCACCACTTGACTACGAGAACTAAAAGCTCAAGCAGCCTTAACCTCCCTATGAAGGCTTCCAAAAAGATGGTATATTGGCTTTCACGGCCGGTGAATTAAAACTCAGCAATTCTTCTAGGTTTGTGCCGTGTCTTGTGTGGGGTTTCGCCTAGGACACCAAGCTAGGCTCATCGGCGGGCTCTTGGTGTCCCCGCCCGGACCCCCACAGGAGTGACGAACTGCGCGCCACCTCCCTTTATATAAGGTGCAACTGCACCACTTGACTACGAGAACTAAAAGCTCAAGCAGCCTTAACCTCCATATGAAGGCTTCCAAAAAGATGGTATATTGGCTTTCACGGCCGGTGAATTAAAAGTCAGCAATTCTTCTAGGTTTGTGCCGTGTCTTGTGTGGGTTTTCGCCTAGGACACCAAGCTAGGCTCATCGGCGGGCTCTTGGTGTCCCCGCCCGGACCCCCACAGGAGTGACGAACTGCGCGCCACCTCCCTTTATATAAGCTGCAACTGCACCACTTGACTACGAGAACTAAAAGCTCAAGCAGCCTTAACCTCCCTATGAAGGCTTCCAAATGATGGTATATTGGCTTTCACGGCCGGTGAATTAAAACTCAGCAATTCTTCTAGGTTTGTGCCGTGTCTTGTAAGGGATTTCGCCTAGGACACCAAGCTAGGCTCATCGGCGGGCTCTTGGTGTCCCCGCCCGGACCCCTACAGGAGTGACGAACTGCACGCCACCTCCCTTTATATAAGGTGCAACTGCACCACTTGACTACGAGAACTAAAAGCTCAAGCAGCCTTAACCTCCCTATGAAGGCTTCCAAAAAGATGGTATATTGGCTTTCACGGCCGGTGAATTAAAACTCAGCAATTCTTCTAGGTTTGTGCCGTGTCTTGTATGGGGTTTCGCCTAGGACACCAAGCTAGGCTCATCGGCGGGCTCTTGGTGTCCCCGCCCGGACCCCCACAGGAGTGACGAACTGCGTGCCACCTCCCTTTATATAAGGTGCAACTGCACCACTTGACTACGAGAACTAAAAGCTCAAGCAGCCTTAACCTCCCTATGAAGGCTTCCAAAAAGATGGTATATTGGCTTTCACGGCCGGTGAATTAAAACTCAGCAATTCTTCTAGGTTAGTGCCGTGTCTTGTATGGGGTTTCGCCTAGGACACCAAGCTAGGCTCATCGGCGGGCTCTTGGTGTCCCCGCCCGGACCCCCACAGGAGTGACCAACCTGCGCGCCACCTCCCTTTATATAAGCTGCAACTGCACCACTTGACTACGAGAACTAAAAGCTCAAGCAGCCTTAACCTCCCTATGAAGGCTTCCAAAAAGATGGTATATTGGCTTTCACGGCCGGTGAATTAAAACTCAGCAATTCTTCTAGGTTTGTGCCGTGTCTTGTGTGGGGTTTCGCCTAGGACACCAAGCTAGGCTCATCGGCGGGCTCTTGGTGTCCCCGCCCGGACCCCCACAGGAGTGACGAATTGCGCGCCACCTCCCTTTATTTAAGGTGCAACTGCACCACTTGACTACGAGAACTAAAAGCTCAAGCAGCCTTAGTAGGATATATAGGCCGAAGCTGGCACAGGGGCTAATGGGCAAGATGGCCGCCGCGCGCAATCACTCTATGTTATTCTTATGGAGGGGTCATTCAGAGCTGGCACAGTGGCTAATGGGCAAAATGGCCGCCACGCCCTGAGACCGTGAATGACGTCACAGAGAGAGGTCGGCCGTGTACTTGCTAAATGGAATATTTATTATTAATATTATTATTATTATTAGGTAATTATTAATTGATCATGTGCAATTCAGACCAGCCTTATATTGTCCACTTTTGGTGTAGTTGCTAGCATTTTAGCTGTTTCCCTAGAGGTGTGGGTTTCATCCCCGCCTCTACCAAGAAATTTTATTCTGGGCTGAGAGCTGGAATGGGGTACACTCAGCCTCATGAGGTGAAAGTAAGAAAACGTGGGGGTTTCATTCATACCCCAGCCATTCCGCCTAATCCAACTTTACCTAACCTACCCTAACCTAACTTAACCTAACCTAACTTCGCCTAACCTAACCTAACAAACATTATTTAACCTAACCTAACCTAGCCAAACTTCAAAGTGAGAGCAAATATGAGAGCAAATGTGAGAGCACACATAATAAACTAAGTTATAACCTAACCTAACCTAACCTAACTTCACCTAACCTAACCTAACTTCAAAGTGAGTGCAAAAGTGAGTGCAAAAGTGAGTGCAAGAGTGGGTGCAAAAGTGGGGTGCAAAAGTGAGTACAAAAGTGAGTGCAAGAGTGGGTGCAAAAGTGGGTGCAAAAGTGAGTGCAAGAGTGAGTGCAAAAGTGAGTGCAAAAGTGAGTGCAAAAGTGGGAGCAAAACAGTAGGAGCAAAAAAGTGGGAGCAAAGAGTGGGAGCAAAAATTGAGAGCAAAAAGTGAGAGCAAATAAGTAAGAGCAAATGGGAGAAACCTCAGAAACCTCATTTAAATATTTTAGATTCAACATTTTAACATTTTACATTTTAACATTTTAGATTTTTGATTTTTCATTTTAATTTTTTTTTAGATTTTACTTTTTACATTTTTGATTTTTTGTATTTTAGATTTTAGTTTTTTTAGATGTTACATTTTTAATTTAAGATTTTTTGATTTTAGATTTTACATTTTACATTTTCCGAAAAGAGTAAACTACAAGGTCACATACCTAACCTCACCAAACCTAACTTAAGCTAATTCAAAGGCTAATGCACATACACAAAGTATATAAGGGCACATGCAACTAGCCTTATGCTAGTCTTATAGGCTACTGTACAACATGATCACTACCCCAACCGGGGTATTTTTTTTTTTCATTTTGTTGTTTTCTCATTTGTCAATTTTCCAATTTCCCATTTTCAGTTTTTTTATGTCAGTTTTAAGTTTTTCAATTTCATAATATGGAGACATGGATTTTGCATTTCGTTGTTTACACATTTGCCAATTTTCCAATTTCCCATTTTCGTTTTTTGTTAATGTCAGTTTTAAGTTTTTAATTTCATAATATGGAAACATGGATTTTGCATTTTGTTGTTTACACATTTATTAATTTCACAATTTCCCATGTACAGTTTTTAAAATGTCAGTTTAAAGTTTTTCAATATCATGATATAGAACCATGGATTTTCCAATTTGTTGTTATACATTATTTGTCAATTTACCAAATTCCCATTTACAGTTTTTAAAATTTCAGTTTAATGTTTTTTCTATTTTGTCAACATGGAATCATGGATTTTCCAATTTGTGTTTTACATGTTTATTTTGCATTAGGAGTGGGGAGAGGCGGGTAGTAATTAGACATGTACAAGCAGTGGCCATAAAATATTTTTATTTTAAATACATGTACACTATTTACACATAATACATTTTTATATATATTCTTTTTTGTTATAAATTGTACAGTTGTTTTTATTTTGTTTTCTATTTATATATTTTTTTAAAATTATGAATACCATTTTTTTTATTTTTGTAGTGTTATTGTTTTATTTCCTAAATTGTTTTATGTATTTGCTAGTTGCAGGCAGAAGATTTTGATATTCATAACTTAACTCTTTAAGCATAGTCAATGATTGAGTAATGACCATAGGCATGTGTACCTATACCATCAGCATCAATCACTCTTTTATCATCACCAGGACACAAAGCAATTTTGTTTAGTCTTATAGATGATATGTCATGTTGTTTAGAAGCGATAATGTTCATTGGTATTCTTTTTACATTGTTGTTCATGACACAATCCTTATAATCTTGAAAGCTTATACAATTTTTGACAACCCCTTTGCTAATACCTTTAATCTTTTTGATTTCTTTACCATTTATGTCTAAAGCGTACATTTTAGCTCTAAGTCCAACAAATGCTTTTATAATTTGTCCACAAGCCTCGTCTTTAAATTTCCCCAACGTTTTCTTGTTTGATGTAGAGTAACATATGTGATTAGTAGGATAATCTGATGTGTCCAGGTGTTCTAGGAAATCCAACTTGTCTTGATATACATCTGGGGTGTTAACCAAATAAATGAACGAGTCGGTATCCATATACATGAGTTTAAGATTGTTCATGCCATAATAGGGTAGCAGGACATCATAGTGGTGGGAATACATTAGAGTTTTTGAAATATCCAGTATACACATTCCAATATATATAGGCTTATTGAATACAATGTTACGTTTAGCCATGTGGAAAGCAGCTAGGTTGGGACCATAAATTGTTCTGTCGATGAATGTTGGTTTAGCTATTAGCTTTTCTGCCTTTTTGCTGTCAGTCACAAGACGTATGTCTATTCTTTTACGGATATTTTCCATTGTTTTCCCAAAAATGGCATTGTTGAATAATTTATACAGATTTTTCTCAAAATCATTTCTGGCTTGTTTTCGAAGGTTGTTATTAAAATCAACGTATGCCTTTAACCAAGGTCTTTGTTTAAACTTTAACACACGATGAATTTTTATCAATTTTATTCCATGATCTAAAGCCTGTTTTAATGCCATGTAGTGAACAACATATCGCCTTCGATTTCCAAGATGAGGAATTAGTTTTTTCAGAGACGAATCCTTAGGTTGTGTACACTCTGGTAGGAAAGGTAAATCGTTGTGTAGATCATGAAGGTCAGATGGGTAATCAACATCAACGTCTAGAATGTATCCCACAGGATCGTCGTTCTTTAGTTTTTCTAGATCAACAGTATCTGGAGAAACCCACTGAAATCCACCATAAGGAAGGGAGTGGCACATAGCCCACCCGTATTGGTTGTTGGCATCATCATAGGTAATAAACTGCGATGGTTTCTCAGAATCATAGGTTTCCATGTATTTATTGTTAGCTTCAGCATACCGATGAGACACCTGGCATATGCCTCCACGTATTCCAGACTCGATTAAAAGAATCTGATCGTAATCCTGTAGCAATTCCAGTTCAATGCCTGTGTAAAGGAGCATTGCCTCGAAACTTAAACCAGGCGAAGTAAAGAAGTGTGCAGCATCCACTCGGTGTGTTTCTAGTGTTTTGTTTCTAAACGTTTCAAAGCTGTCTGCAAGAAGGAGTACATCTGATGTTAGGTAGAGGTCACTATATTCCCCTAGAGTTTTAATGTTGAACTGTTTCCAGACATTTTTGGCATGTTCATAGTCTTCTTGACTAACATTTTCTTGACTTAATTTGTTAAAGAATGCCTCTTTTGGAGGTAAACACGTTTCACTTAACTTTTCCCATGAGTCAATGTAGTCATAACAAAATACCCCTTTACGAGTCATGAGCATTGCATTTTCTTTTCCAAAGTACTTGTCTGTTTCAGGGTATGATGTTAAGTTGGAAACTAAGTTTTCCAAACTACTCGGCATTAACCGAAACGTGTCCACAAATCTAAGCTTAACATTTCCTACATATTTGGTAAAGGAAATGTATTTTTCCTTGGAGTTAGCGATAACATCCACTCTCTCAGTAGTACATCCTAATTGCTTTACAATGAAATTTGCGTCGTAGCCACTCATATTATGTAGAAATACAGGAACGGGGTTACGTGTTTTACACCTCAAATTACAGTTATTGTGAACACTTCCACGGTATTCCCCTGTAATATGGCAATGGTCTCGAACTTTCCAATCCTCTTTGGTATACGGTTTTTGACACAAATAACAGGTTTCAGAACATTGGAACTCTGCTTCTTGATCCTCAGTTAAAGCCTTTGGAACATTTAAGCTGTAAAGGCGATCAATTTCATTAGCTATTGAAATCAAACAGACCATAAACTTTTCTGCAGCGTCAGGTCCACGATAAATAAGAGATTGGCTTGGAAGGTTTGTCTTTATGTGTTCCACAGCAGGTGAGGGTTTAACGTATATACCAAAGCTCATAGGAACATGACTCTGGTATGGCACTGTATAACTTGCTTCAGGATTGGGTAGACATGTTTGATAGGGTAACAGTATACTTTCAAAATCAGCATAGATAACGTAAGGTATTCTCAGCATTTTTTCCACGTTTAAAAATTTGACAATGGGGTTTTTAATAGGCATTTCAACCCTAGCAATGTCATGCTGGACGCACAAAGCTCTATGTTCTTTCAATTTTTCTATTCCTTGTTGACCATATCGATTATCGAAGTGAGTAAAACACCGTTTACACGTATATATCTTATGTCCATGGTGAGTAATCTGATGTCCTACTAGTTTATCAAAATCTTTGATAAAGACGTAGTGGTTCTGGCCGGATGATGAACTTAGCAAAAGGAGGTCACGATGGTCTTGCATCTCTTGATCCACATCCTTTAGAGGGAACAGTTTATTGTTTTGTTCCAATCCAAATACATTAATGGATATATCGTTGGCTTTTTCAAATTTGGGAATGTCAACTAGCGATGTAGGAAACGATATTACAGAAAAATCATACTTGTTGTCCAGGTCCTTGTATTTACTAATGCGATGAGCATTCTTTTTAACCAGTTTTGCTAAAATGGCATACATAAAACACTTTTCATCATTCAAATTTTCAGGATTAATGCAGGCTTTTCTTGCTTGTATAGCTGCTGGTAATGGAATATATGTGCTTCCACGCAAGGGATTGTACTTATTTATTTTCAATCGTACTCCTTCCACTGCTAACAAAGCCCAATTACTGCCTTTTAGCTCAGATTCTTCCATTTCCGTAGTTAACTTTGTAAATTGTGTTTCCAAGAAACTACTTAAGTCCGTTTCCAAAAATAGGGCCTGATTTCGTGTTTTAAATGCACGATCTGTAATTTCATTGGTAGATGTATGAATGAATCTACATTCAGCCACAAGATTAACTTTTATCGACTTGTGCATTGCTAGTTCTTTCTGCATAGCTTGTATTATTTGCTGTTTGGACTCTTTAAGGTATGAATTTAAATCCTTGCACGTATCGCAACGAATGAAATAGGATTTAAGTCGACCTTCAAAAGATGTCTCATATTCAATAAGTCCATTTTTGTCAGGGACCAATGACAGTAGGTAATGTTTTGTAGGCTCTGCCTTTTGTCTTTTAGCTGCCGACACAACATTACAACATTCTTCATGACGACGTCCATTGTAGGCATTGTTGAATGTACTACCACAGGTCTTGCACTCATGAAATTCACCACACGATACTTCATGTCGCTTCCTATGATAGTCTCGAAGAAAAGTCTTTCCACACTCTTTACACATATAGCTAGGAATGGCTTCTTCCATTATGAATGTTGATTTCTGCAAACAGCTGCTTACTGCGTATCACAGGGCTAGAGGTTGGTCAGTGAGACGGTCTTTCACGATGTGAACACCGTGAGAGGTAGTAGTCAACTAGTGATATTCTTGTGAAGGGTCCACTAATATACCCCTAGTCTAGACCAACAGCTCTTTACAGCGTATGACAAGGCTGTATACTGGACAGTGAGACGGTCTTTCACGATGTGAACACTGTAACAAGTAGTAGTCAACTGATTATATACTTGCTAAGGGTTCTCTAATATACAATAGTCAAGACCAACAGCTACTTACTGAGTAGTACAAGGCTGTACAATAGTTGTTTTGACAGTCTTTCACGATGTGGTCACTGTGGATGGTAGTAGTCAACTGATGATATTCTTGATAAGGGTCCTCTAATGTACCCTGGTTAAGGGTAACAGCTGTTCACTGCTTATGACAAGGCTAAAGACTGGTTGCTTCAACGGTCTTTCACAATGTAAACACTGTGACAGGTAGTAGTCAACTGAAAATATTCTTATGGCCTACTCAAGGTTATCAGGTACTTACTGCATATCAAAAGGCTGTACACTCATGTGTGTTAGGCACTCTTTCTTGCTAAGGACCCCAATATTCCCTACACAAGGCTATACATGTTAGTTCTAAACACTTAGTGGTTAATTGTATATTCAATTTTTGTACAAAGCATATACGAGCACGTTTTTATGAGGTAAAACTTTACCAAATAGTCAAATGCGACACGCAAAGTATGTTGCCGCTATCTAGCGGAGACTATGAGAACTACTTGACCGACCAGCATGCTACCTAGCGCTCCATTTCAATACTCGCTCACTGAACGAACAGCATGCTATCTAGCGGTCGATATCAATACTCACTCAATTACCAGCCTGCTACCTATCGGTCAATATAACAACTCACTCAACTACCAGCATGCTACATGGCTTTTTTGGTCAGCTTTTTGTTGGCTTTTTGTTGGCTTTTGTATTAGCTCTTTTATATTTGCTCTTGTTTGTTGGGGCTTATTTGGTCTTGGAAAGTATGTCAGTCCTTTTTTATGGCTGCATATTGCTTACAGCCATGATTGTAAGCAGCAACAACAACAACAACAACAACACACAAAATTTATAAAAAAAAAACAAAGTACTCGAAGGTTTATCAATGACTCTCAACTCTTACACTTACCTCTATCCCATGCCTAGTCAAAAGAAATAGTGTATTTTTCAAATTTTTCAAAAATATTTGGAAAGTAGGCTATGTCATTAATCTAAAAATCCTAAAAAGACATATGTTAACTCCAACACCTACCTCTATACCACTCTCAGTCCACAAATAGTGTATTTTTCAAATTTTCCAAAACATATTTCCAAAATGGGTATAATTTCCAAAATTAAAATGTTTACAAAAATGTTTGTTTGTCATAAATGAATGGCCTTTGCCTCCTCTACAGCCGTACCAAGTCCCAGGTCTCTAGGACAACAAAATTAATAAATTTGAAAATGGGCTTATATTTCCAAAATTAAAAAGTTTACAAAAGAGTTTGTTTGACATAAATGAATGGCCTTTACCCCCCTCTACCCCCACACTAAGTCTCATGTCTCTAGGACAACAAAAATAAAATTTTCAAAATGGGCTTATATTTCCAAAATTAGGAATTCTACAAAAAAGTTTGTTTGACGTAAATCAATGGTCTTTACCCCCTCTATTCCCATACCAAGTCTCAGGTCACTAGGTCAAGAAAATAAAAATTTTAAAAAATGGTCACTATTTTGGAAACTAGGAATTCTACAAAAAAGTTTGTTTAACATAAATGAAAGGTCTCTATCCCTTCTACCTGTAAACCAAGTTCCAGGTCTGTATGACAAAAATGAAAAAGTTCAACTGGGAAAGTAGGCGATTTTTCATATAACCAAACATTCTAAAAAGTGTTCTATGGGCTTAAAAGAATGGCCTCTATGTCCTTTAATTTTTATAATAAAACTTTTTTATTTTTTACACTTTTTTGAAAAAAGTTCAATTTTGAAAATTCTATATTTTGGAAACTAGAAAGTCTACAAAAAAAATTGTTTGACATAAATGAATGGCCCTGACCCCATCTACCACCAAAATAAATTTCAAGTCTCTAGAATGAAAAATAACAGTAGCGACGGCCATGACACCGGTTAGAACTCCTAGTACTCCACTACTGTTATTTTTCATTCTAGAAATTTATTTTGGTGGTAGATGGGGTCAGGGCCATTCATTTATGTCAAACAATTTTTTTTTGTAGACTTTCTAGTTTCCAAAATATAGAATTTTCAAAATTGAACTTTTTTCAAAAAAGTGTAAAAAATAAAAAAGTTTTATTATAAAAATTAAAGGACATAGAGGCCATTCTTTTAAGCCCATAGAACACTTTTTAGAATGTTTGGTTATATGAAAAATCGCCTACTTTCCCAGTTGAACTTTTTCATTTTTGTCATACAGACCTGGAACTTGGTTTACAGGTAGAAGGGATAGAGACCTTTCATTTATGTTAAACAAACTTTTTTGTAGAATTCCTAGTTTCCAAAATAGTGACCATTTTTTAAAATTTTTATTTTCTTGACCTAGTGACCTGAGACTTGGTATGGGAATAGAGGGGGTAAAGACCATTGATTTACGTCAAACAAACTTTTTTGTAGAATTCCTAATTTTGGAAATATAAGCCCATTTTGAAAATTTTATTTTTGTTGTCCTAGAGACATGAGACTTAGTGTGGGGGTAGAGGGGGGTAAAGGCCATTCATTTATGTCAAACAAACTCTTTTGTAAACTTTTTAATTTTGGAAATATAAGCCCATTTTCAAATTTATTAATTTTGTTGTCCTAGAGACCTGGGACTTGGTACGGCTGTAGAGGAGGCAAAGGCCATTCATTTATGACAAACAAACATTTTTGTAAACATTTTAATTTTGGAAATTATACCCATTTTGGAAATATGTTTTGGAAAATTTGAAAAATACACTATTTGTGGACTGAGAGTGGTATAGAGGTAGGTGTTGGAGTTAACATATGTCTTTTTAGGATTTTTAGATTAATGACATAGCCTACTTTCCAAATATTTTTGAAAAATTTGAAAAATACACTATTTCTTTTGACTAGGCATGGGATAGAGGTAAGTGTAAGAGTTGAGAGTCATTGATAAACCTTCGAGTACTTTGTTTTTTTTTAAATAAATTTTGTGTGTTGTTGTTGTTGTTGTTGTTGCTGCTGCTTACAATCATGGCTGTAAGCAATATGCAGCCATAAAAAAGGACTGACATACTTTCCAAGACCAAATAAGCCCCAACAAACAAGAGCAAATATAAAAGAGCTAATACAAAAGCCAACAAAAAGCCAACAAAAAGCTGACCAAAAAAGCCATGTAGCATGCTGGTAGTTGAGTGAGTTGTTATATTGACCGATAGGTAGCAGGCTGGTAATTGAGTGAGTATTGATATCGACCGCTAGATAGCATGCTGTTCGTTCAGTGAGCGAGTATTGAAATGGAGCGCTAGGTAGCATGCTGGTCGGTCAAGTAGTTCTCATAGTCTCCGCTAGATAGCGGCAACATACTTTGCGTGTCGCATTTGACTAATTGGTAAAGTTTTACCTCATAAAAACGTGCTCGTATATGCTTTGTACAAAAATTGAATATACAATTAACCACTAAGTGTTTAGAACTAACATGTATAGCCTTGTGTAGGGAATATTGGGGTCCTTAGCAAGAAAGAGTGCCTAACACACATGAGTGTACAGCCTTTTGATATGCAGTAAGTACCTGATAACCTTGAGTAGGCCATAAGAATATTTTCAGTTGACTACTACCTGTCACAGTGTTTACATTGTGAAAGACCGTTGAAGCAACCAGTCTTTAGCCTTGTCATAAGCAGTGAACAGCTGTTACCCTTAACCAGGGTACATTAGAGGACCCTTATCAAGAATATCATCAGTTGACTACTACCATCCACAGTGACCACATCGTGAAAGACTGTCAAAACAACTATTGTACAGCCTTGTACTACTCAGTAAGTAGCTGTTGGTCTTGACTATTGTATATTAGAGAACCCTTAGCAAGTATATAATCAGTTGACTACTACTTGTTACAGTGTTCACATCGTGAAAGACCGTCTCACTGTCCAGTATACAGCCTTGTCATACGCTGTAAAGAGCTGTTGGTCTAGACTAGGGGTATATTAGTGGACCCTTCACAAGAATATCACTAGTTGACTACTACCTCTCACGGTGTTCACATCGTGAAAGACCGTCTCACTGACCAACCTCTAGCCCTGTGATACGCAGTAAGCAGCTGTTTGCAGAAATCAACATTCATAATGGAAGAAGCCATTCCTAGCTATATGTGTAAAGAGTGTGGAAAGACTTTTCTTCGAGACTATCATAGGAAGCGACATGAAGTATCGTGTGGTGAATTTCATGAGTGCAAGACCTGTGGTAGTACATTCAACAATGCCTACAATGGACGTCGTCATGAAGAATGTTGTAATGTTGTGTCGGCAGCTAAAAGACAAAAGGCAGAGCCTACAAAACATTACCTACTGTCATTGGTCCCTGACAAAAATGGACTTATTGAATATGAGACATCTTTTGAAGGTCGACTTAAATCCTATTTCATTCGTTGCGATACGTGCAAGGATTTAAATTCATACCTTAAAGAGTCCAAACAGCAAATAATACAAGCTATGCAGAAAGAACTAGCAATGCACAAGTCGATAAAAGTTAATCTTGTGGCTGAATGTAGATTCATTCATACATCTACCAATGAAATTACAGATCGTGCATTTAAAACACGAAATCAGGCCCTATTTTTGGAAACGGACTTAAGTAGTTTCTTGGAAACACAATTTACAAAGTTAACTACGGAAATGGAAGAATCTGAGCTAAAAGGCAG
Organism: Meconema thalassinum; assembly: GCA_946902985.2. Taxonomy (NCBI): domain Eukaryota; kingdom Metazoa; phylum Arthropoda; class Insecta; order Orthoptera; family Tettigoniidae; genus Meconema; species Meconema thalassinum. Next base: position 1,316,703 of record OX336392.1, on the reverse strand, counting down.
TAATTGGGCTTTGTTAGCAGTGGAAGGAGTACGATTGAAAATAAATAAGTACAATCCCTTGCGTGGAAGCACATATATTCCATTACCAGCAGCTATACAAGCAAGAAAAGCCTGCATTAATCCTGAAAATTTGAATGATGAAAAGTGTTTTATGTATGCCATTTTAGCAAAACTGGTTAAAAAGAATGCTCATCGCATTAGTAAATACAAGGACCTGGACAACAAGTATGATTTTTCTGTAATATCGTTTCCTACATCGCTAGTTGACATTCCCAAATTTGAAAAAGCCAACGATATATCCATTAATGTATTTGGATTGGAACAAAAGAATAAACTGTTCCCTCTAAAGGTTGTGGATCAAGAGATGCAAGACCATCGTGACCTCCTTTTGCTAAGTTCATCATCCGGCCAGAACCACTACGTCTTTATCAAAGATTTTGATAAACTAGTAGGACATCAGATTACTCACCATGGACATAAGATATATACGTGTAAACGGTGTTTTACTCACTTCGATAATCGATATGGTCAACAAGGAATAGAAAAATTGAAAGAACATAGAGCTTTGTGCGTCCAGCATGACATTGCTAGGGTTGAAATGCCTATTAAAAACCCCATTGTCAAATTTTTAAACGTGGAAAAAATGCTGAGAATACCTTACGTTATCTATGCTGATTTTGAAAGTATACTGTTACCCTATCAAACATGTCTACCCAATCCTGAAGCAAGTTATACAGTGCCATACCAGAGTCATGTTCCTATGAGCTTTGGTATATACGTTAAACCCTCACCTGCTGTGGAACACATAAAGACAAACCTTCCAAGCCAATCTCTTATTTATCGTGGACCTGACGCTGCAGAAAAGTTTATGGTCTGTTTGATTTCAATAGCTAATGAAATTGATCGCCTTTACAGCTTAAATGTTCCAAAGGCTTTAACTGATGATCAAGAAGCAGAGTTCCAATGTTCTGAAACCTGTTATTTGTGTCAAAAACCGTATACCAAAGAGGATTGGAAAGTTCGAGACCATTGCCATATTACAGGGGAATACCGTGGAAGTGTTCACAATAACTGTAATTTGAGGTGTAAAACACGTAACCCCGTTCCTGTATTTCTACATAATATGAGTGGCTACGACGCAAATTTCATTGTAAAGCAATTAGGATGTACTACTGAGAGAGTGGATGTTATCGCTAACTCCAAGGAAAAATACATTTCCTTTACCAAATATGTAGGAAATGTTAAGCTTAGATTTGTGGACACGTTTCGGTTAATGCCGAGTAGTTTGGAAAACTTAGTTTCCAACTTAACATCATACCCTGAAACAGACAAGTACTTTGGAAAAGAAAATGCAATGCTCATGACTCGTAAAGGGGTATTTTGTTATGACTACATTGACTCATGGGAAAAGTTAAGTGAAACGTGTTTACCTCCAAAAGAGGCATTCTTTAACAAATTAAGTCAAGAAAATGTTAGTCAAGAAGACTATGAACATGCCAAAAATGTCTGGAAACAGTTCAACATTAAAACTCTAGGGGAATATAGTGACCTCTACCTAACATCAGATGTACTCCTTCTTGCAGACAGCTTTGAAACGTTTAGAAACAAAACACTAGAAACACACCGAGTGGATGCTGCACACTTCTTTACTTCGCCTGGTTTAAGTTTCGAGGCAATGCTCCTTTACACAGGCATTGAACTGGAATTGCTACAGGATTACGATCAGATTCTTTTAATCGAGTCTGGAATACGTGGAGGCATATGCCAGGTGTCTCATCGGTATGCTGAAGCTAACAATAAATACATGGAAACCTATGATTCTGAGAAACCATCGCAGTTTATTACCTATGATGATGCCAACAACCAATACGGGTGGGCTATGTGCCACTCCCTTCCTTATGGTGGATTTCAGTGGGTTTCTCCAGATACTGTTGATCTAGAAAAACTAAAGAACGACGATCCTGTGGGATACATTCTAGACGTTGATGTTGATTACCCATCTGACCTTCATGATCTACACAACGATTTACCTTTCCTACCAGAGTGTACACAACCTAAGGATTCGTCTCTGAAAAAACTAATTCCTCATCTTGGAAATCGAAGGCGATATGTTGTTCACTACATGGCATTAAAACAGGCTTTAGATCATGGAATAAAATTGATAAAAATTCATCGTGTGTTAAAGTTTAAACAAAGACCTTGGTTAAAGGCATACGTTGATTTTAATAACAACCTTCGAAAACAAGCCAGAAATGATTTTGAGAAAAATCTGTATAAATTATTCAACAATGCCATTTTTGGGAAAACAATGGAAAATATCCGTAAAAGAATAGACATACGTCTTGTGACTGACAGCAAAAAGGCAGAAAAGCTAATAGCTAAACCAACATTCATCGACAGAACAATTTATGGTCCCAACCTAGCTGCTTTCCACATGGCTAAACGTAACATTGTATTCAATAAGCCTATATATATTGGAATGTGTATACTGGATATTTCAAAAACTCTAATGTATTCCCACCACTATGATGTCCTGCTACCCTATTATGGCATGAACAATCTTAAACTCATGTATATGGATACCGACTCGTTCATTTATTTGGTTAACACCCCAGATGTATATCAAGACAAGTTGGATTTCCTAGAACACCTGGACACATCAGATTATCCTACTAATCACATATGTTACTCTACATCAAACAAGAAAACGTTGGGGAAATTTAAAGACGAGGCTTGTGGACAAATTATAAAAGCATTTGTTGGACTTAGAGCTAAAATGTACGCTTTAGACATAAATGGTAAAGAAATCAAAAAGATTAAAGGTATTAGCAAAGGGGTTGTCAAAAATTGTATAAGCTTTCAAGATTATAAGGATTGTGTCATGAACAACAATGTAAAAAGAATACCAATGAACATTATCGCTTCTAAACAACATGACATATCATCTATAAGACTAAACAAAATTGCTTTGTGTCCTGGTGATGATAAAAGAGTGATTGATGCTGATGGTATAGGTACACATGCCTATGGTCATTACTCAATCATTGACTATGCTTAAAGAGTTAAGTTATGAATATCAAAATCTTCTGCCTGCAACTAGCAAATACATAAAACAATTTAGGAAATAAAACAATAACACTACAAAAATAAAAAAAATGGTATTCATAATTTTAAAAAAATATATAAATAGAAAACAAAATAAAAACAACTGTACAATTTATAACAAAAAAGAATATATATAAAAATGTATTATGTGTAAATAGTGTACATGTATTTAAAATAAAAATATTTTATGGCCACTGCTTTTACATGTCTAATTACTACCCGCCTCTCCCCACTCCTAATGCAAAATAAACATGTAAAACACAAATTGGAAAATCCATGATTCCATGTTGACAAAATAGAAAAAACATTAAACTGAAATTTTAAAAACTGTAAATGGGAATTTGGTAAATTGACAAATAATGTATAACAACAAATTGGAAAATCCATGGTTCTATATCATGATATTGAAATACTTTAAACTGACATTTTAAAAACTGTACATGGGAAATTGTGAAATTAATAAATGTGTAAACAACAAAATGCAAAATCCATGTTTCCATATTATGAAATTAAAAACTTAAAACTGACATTAACAAAAAACGAAAATGGGAAATTGGAAAATTGGCAAATGTGTAAACAACGAAATGCAAAATCCATGTCTCCATATTATGAAATTGAAAAACTTAAAACTGACATAAAAAAAACTGAAAATGGGAAATTGGAAAATTGACAAATGAGAAAACAACAAAATGAAAAAAAAAAATACCCCGGTTGGGGTAGTGATCATGTTGTACAGTAGCCTATAAGACTAGCATAAGGCTAGTTGCATGTGCCCTTATATACTTTGTGTATGTGCATTAGCCTTTGAATTAGCTTAAGTTAGGTTTGGTGAGGTTAGGTATGTGACCTTGTAGTTTACTCTTTTCGGAAAATGTAAAATGTAAAATCTAAAATCAAAAAATCTTAAATTAAAAATGTAACATCTAAAAAAACTAAAATCTAAAATACAAAAAATCAAAAATGTAAAAAGTAAAATCTAAAAAAAAATTAAAATGAAAAATCAAAAATCTAAAATGTTAAAATGTAAAATGTTAAAATGTTGAATCTAAAATATTTAAATGAGGTTTCTGAGGTTTCTCCCATTTGCTCTTACTTATTTGCTCTCACTTTTTGCTCTCAATTTTTGCTCCCACTCTTTGCTCCCACTTTTTTGCTCCTACTTTTTTGCTCCCACTTTTGCACTCACTTTTGCACTCACTTTTGCACTCACTCTTGCACTCACCTTTGCACCCACTTTTGCACCCACTCTTGCACCCACTTTTGCACCCACTTTTGCACCCACTCTTGCACTCACTTTTGTACTCACTTTTGCACCCCACTTTTTCACCCACTCTTGCACTCACTTTTGCACTCACTTTTGCACTCACTTTGAAGTTAGGTTAGGTTAGGTGAAGTTAGGTTAGGTTAGGTTAGGTTATAACTTAGTTTATTATGTGTGCTCTCACATTTGCTCTCATATTTGCTCTCACTTTGAAGTTTGGCTAGGTTAGGTTAGGTTAAATAATGTTTGTTAGGTTAGGTTAGGTTAGGTTAGGCGAAGTTAGGTTAGGTTAAGTTAGGTTAGGGTAGGTTAGGTAAAGTTGGATTAGGCGGAATGGCTGGGGTATGAATGAAACCCCCACGTTTTCTTACTTTCACCTCATGAGGCTGAGTGTACCCCATTCCAGCTCTCAGCCCAGAATAAAATTTCTTAGTTGAGGCGGGGATGAAACCCACACCTCTAGGGAAACAGCTAAAATGCTAGCAACTACACCAAAAGTGGACAATATAAGGCTGGTCTGAATTGCACATGATCAATTAATAATTACCTAATAATAATAATATTAATAATAAATATTCCATTTAGCAAGTACACGGCCGACCTCTCTCTGTGACGTCATTCACGGTCTCAGGGCGTGGCGGCCATTTTGCCCATTAGCCACTGTGCCAGCTCTGAATGACCCCTCCATAAGAATAACATAGAGTGATTGCGCGCGGCGGCCATCTTGCCCATTAGCCCCTGTGCCAGCTTCGGCCTATATATCCTACTAGCCTTAACCTCCCTATGAAGGCTTCCAAAAAGATGGTATATTGGCTTTCACGGTCGGTGAATTAAAACTCAACAATTCTTCTAGGTTTGTGCCGTGTCTTGTGTGGGGTTTCGCCTAGGACACCAAGCTAGGCTCATCGGCGGGCTCTTGGTGTCCCCGCCCGGACCCCCACAGGAGTGATGAACTGCGCGCCACCTCCCTTTATATAAGGTGCAACTGCACCACTTGACTACGAGAACTAAAAGCTCAAGCAGCCTTAACCTCCCTATGAAGGCTTCCAAAAAGATGGTATATTGGCTTTCACGGCCGGTGAATTAAAACTCAGCAATTCTTCTAGGTTTGTGCCGTGTCTTGTGTGGGGTTTCGCCTAGGACACCAAGCTAGGCTCATCGGCGGGCTCTTGGTGTCCCCGCCCGGACCCCCACAGGAGTGACGAACTGCGCGCCACCTCCCTTTATATAAGGTGCAACTGCACCACTTGACTACGAGAACTAAAAGCTCAAGCAGCCTTAACCTCCCTATGAAGGCTTCCAAAAAGATGGTATATTGGCTTTCACGGCCGGTGAATTAAAACTCAGCAATTCTTCTAGGTTTGTGCCGTGTCTTGTGTGGGGTTTCGCCTAGGACACCAAGCTAGGCTCATCGGCGGGCTCTTGGTGTCCCCGCCCGGACCCCCACAGGAGTGACGAACTGTGCGCCACCTCCCTTTATATAAGCTGCAACTGCACCACTTGACTACGAGAACTAAAAGCTCAAGCAGCCTTAACCTCCCTATGAAGGCTTCCAAAAAGATGGTATATTGGCTTTCACGGCCGGTGAATTAAAACTCAGCAATTCTTCTAGGTTTGTGCCGTGTCTTGTGTGGGGTTTCGCCTAGGACACCAAGCTAGGCTCATCGGCGGGCTCTTGGTGTCCCCGCCCGAACCCCCACAGGAGTGACGAACTGCGCGCCACCTCCCTTTATATAAGCTGCAACTGCACCACTTGACTACGAGAACTAAAAGCTCAAGCAGCCTTAACCTCCCTATGAAGGCTTCCAAATGATGGTATATTGGCTTTCACGGCCGGTGAATTAAAACTCAGCAATTCTTCTAGGTTTGTGCCGTGTCTTGTAAGGGGTTTCGCCTAGGACACCAAGCTAGGCTCATCGGCGGGCTCTTGGTGTCCCCGCCCGGACCCCTACGGGAGTGACGAACTGCACGCCACCTCCCTTTATATAAGGTGCAACTGCACCACTTGACTACGAGAACTAAAAGCTCAAGCAGCCTTAACCTCCCTATGAAGGCTTCCAAAAAGATGGTATATTGGCTTTCACGGCCGGTGAATTAAAACTCAGCAATTCTTCTAGGTTTGTGCCGTGTCTTGTATGGGGTTTCGCCTAGGACACCAAGCTAGGCTCATCGGCGGGCTCTTGGTGTCCCCGCCCGGACCCCCACAGGAGTGACGAACTGCGCGCCACCTCCCTTTATTTAAGGTGCAACTGCACCACTTGACTACGAGAACTAAAAGCTCAAGCAGCCTTAACCTCCCTATGAAGGCTTCCAAAAAGATTGTATATTGGCTTTCACGGCCGGTGAATTAAAACTCAGCAATTCTTCTAGGTTTGTGCCGTGTCTTGTGTGGGGTTTCGCCTAGGACACCAAGCTAGGCTCATCGGCGGGCTCTTGGTGTCCCCGCCCGGACCCCCACAGGAGTGACGAACTGCGCGCCACCTCCCTTTATATAAGGTGCAACTGCACCACTTGACTACGAGAACTAAAAGCTCAAGCAGCCTTAACCTCCCTATGAAGGCTTCCAAAAAGATTGTATATTGGCTTTCACGGCCGGTGAATTAAAACTCAGCAATTCTTCTAGGTTAGTGCCGTGTCTTGTGTGGGGTTTCGCCTAGGACACCAAGCTAGGCTCATCGGCGGGCTCTTGGTGTCCCCGCCCGGACCCCCACAGGAGTGACGAACTGTGTGCCACCTTCCTTTATATAAGGTGCAACTGCACCACTTGACTACGAGAACTAAAAGCTCAAGCAGCCTTAACCTCCCTATAAAGGCTTCCAAAATGATGGTATATTGGCTTTCACGGCCGGCGAATTAAAACTCAGCAATTCTTCTAGGTTTGTGCCGTGTCTTGTGTGGGGTTTCGCCTAGGGCAGCAAGCTAGGCTCATCGGCGGGCTCTTGGTGTCTCCGCCCGGACCCCCACAGGAGTGACGAACTGCGCGCCACCTCCCTTTATATAAGGTGCAACAGCACCACTTGACTACGAGAACTAAAAGCTCAAGCAGCCTTAACCTCCCTATGAAGGCTTCCAAAAAGATGGTATATTGGCTTTCACGGCCGGTGAATTAAAACTCAGCAATTCTTCTAGGTTTGTGCCGTGTCTTGTGTGGGGTTTCGCCTAGGACACCAAGCTAGGCTCATCGGCGGGCTGTTGGTGTTCCCGCCCGGACCCCCACAGGAGTGACGAACTGCGCGCCACCTCCCTTTATATAAGGTGCAACTGCACCACTTGACTACGAGAACTAAAAGCTCAAGCAGCCTTAACCTCCCTATGAAGGTTTGTGCCATGTCTTGTGTGGGGTTTCGCCTAGGACACCAAGCTAGGCTCATCGGCTCTTGGTGTCCCCGCCCGGACCCCCACAGGAGTGACAGGTTGACCTTCGGTTGGATATTGGGTTGATGTCTCCCACTGTTTAAAATCTGAATTGTTCATCAATTTTTCCTTCTTGGAAGCTGCTTTCATGGTGGGAAATCTTTCTGGTTTTCTGGCGTGGATTATCTTTGTTGCGTAACCGTGTGCGTCTTGGTTTGGGTTCCAAATTTATTTATTTATTTTCCTGTGATCACGCTCCTTGGAATTTTCCCAATTACAGCCATGTAGTATTTTATTATTTTAGTTTTAAGGGGGCCCTGTTCCTGTTATTGCATCACCTTACGTCCACGTGGTGTTTGTAGGTTACGTGACGCTCTTGCCTTGGCTTTCCTCCTTTACGCCCCTGTGCGTTTCATTTTTGCATTTCTCATTTGCTTGTATTTCTGCGTAACCTATGGGATTGGTTCAAATCCCAAATTTTGGGAGTAGCGCCTTATGGTGCAATCGTACCTTGGTGTTCCGTTAGCTTCCGCCATTTTTTTTGAAGAGTAGAGTCTAGTTCCCCTCGAGGCCCATGATGGTCGTGTGATACCGTCCGCTCCGTTTTTCGGGAGTTTGCCATTTGTAATGTAGTTTTTTAATTTAAATTCGTTCTCTTTTCCTTTTATGTTGTTTCAGGATGTGTTCGTACGTATGTTGGTAACTTATTTCCATTCCGGGTGTAACTTGTAAATTCATGCTGATATTGCACAACCCTTGCCGTGGCATTTCATGTTGTGTCGGTTCTGGGATTTTGTGTGCACGCGTTTCCTAGTTCAGGGCTTATATAAATTCATTTGACTAAGGATAACTTTCCCTTGTGTACCTGATTTATAATTATAAGATTATACCTTTGGTGTACCTGTTGATCTCGTATTTTCCGTTGGCGTCTTAAAGCATGTTAAGTGGTCTGCCGTGCCACAGTGTTACTGACCTTGTGACTTTCCTTTCGAGGGCAATTATTTCTTTCATGATAAAAACTGTTTGTAATTGAAATATGTCCCTAAAGAATGTAGTTCCTATTTTTATATTTTTTGATATTTTATAATACAGACCCCTTTTATATTTTGGACTTCGACTTTACTTGCCCTAAACGTCCCAACCCCCACCCTCAAGACAGCTGCAGTGGAATGATCCTCACCAGGTAAGTCTTCCACTTTTCAAGCTTGTGGATAAAACGACGTATTTTCCTCTCTTGTCCATCTGAGGGTGTCACCCGAATACGTCGTCAACACTGGCCGCCGAGGCAAAACCATGAAGTCCCGTAAAGGATGTCTTGGGGTCGCCGTTGGTAAGTTTCCTTCAGGTTGGCAGGCCCTCTAGGGAGTCTGTCGAGCTGAGCGAGATAGTGTAGTGTGTAGGAGGGGGGTTACAAGAGTAGACCAATTATCAGCAATAATGCATCGTCCCCATTGTCTTGATCGCGGGCGAAGCCGCGGGTACCTGCTAGTAATATATATGATGATAAAGCAAATAAAAAGGCACATGTGTCTTCCTGTCTTTCCTAGGATATTTAGGGTATTTATTTTTTCACTATCCTTTCTCTTTTTATTACTGTGGTGTGCAGTGGCCATATCTCTGACAAGAACAGCATTTTAAGTCATTGGAGTGAACGAATTGGGTCTGCTCCACTTAACTGCCCACCTCACCTGTCATACTCACTGTTTTCATACCCTGAAGTGAACAGTTATTGCAGTAATGCCACCAATACCGTCTTTACTCGCCTATAGGACCCCCTTTTTTCTTCTAAATTTTTAGTTCAGAAATTCAGGGGGGGGGGGGGTACTATAGACGCGAACTTCGCAAAAATCCATTATTTTGGGAAAAAGAGAGAGTAAAAGTAAGCTATTTTATGTTGTCGCTACATAGTACGATATATTTAATCAAAATAAACAAAGTTTACATCTTTAATCAGCCCATTATGAGACTGCCATATCCTCACTTATCCACCACCATTCCCTACTATCCTTTGCTAAGCAAAAATCTTAGTATCAATGAAATAGAATGGAATGGACAAAGTATCAGACATGGAAAGGCAAACTTTATTTATATTTGAACATGCATCAATTAGGGAATGAGTGATCACATCTCACTAACATTTGTAAACACAACCGAGTACGTATTATTCACATTAATATACCAATAACGTGTCACACAAATGCTGACAGTTCTTGCAACAAATGAATTGTGTTAAAACTGAGAAAAAGCTGCTGCAAACACCATTTCGAAGGGCAATACATCTTTGTATACAAAACAAAAGAATGCAGGCAAGATATGAAAGCATAACTTTCATTGGCCGGATGGCGCTTCTACTCGTCCAATAATGTGCCAATGGCGGCCATATCGTCTGAATAACTTAATAACGTAACAAGAAAAATATTTTTGTCATAAAAGAGGATGAATTTTAGTTAGAATTTTTAAAAATTGTAAGAATTCGTCAATTTCCAAGAACTGACTCTCAATAATTAAGGAGGCGTACTATAAGGGATTTCCAGGAATTTTGTATTTCGGCTCTCGAAAATGAAGGGGGGTACTATAGGCGAGTAAATACGGTATATTTGAAATCCTATCTTAAGCACCTGTAAAATCCGTGAGAATCTGCAAAACTGACAAATTTACAAAGAAAATATAAACATTGATTTTAAATCTTACAAATTTGTGTTTGTTATCAAAATGTTGAATTTCTAAACATATTTCTAAAAATGTTAAATGTTTAAGTGTGATGAAATTGTGAAAATGGCTCATTTACACATGAGGAAAACACTGTGTGAGGGATAGTCTTGTTACTGTAAAACTTGCTCAGCTCAACAATTCATGACATTTCAAATTTTACTTCAAATTTTGGTTGTACTGGAAATATGCCGCATAGATAGATAATCTGGTTATTCTGAAAACCGGTATATTGGCAATTCGAAAGGAAAATGTGCCTTTTCATGATATTCATTCGATTCTCATCCTATAATACAAAACATAGGTGCTTACGTCAACCCACCGAAATGGGTGGTATTCCACTCATCGTCACAGCATAACGTCTGCAGGAGTTTCGTCCAATAGCCCGACAGTGATACCAACTTGCACCCATGTTAACATTCAATTTTTTTTTTTTTTTAATATACCACCTTGTCAATATTATTGTAATTTATTATTCAACATCTGATGTTCAGCAGCAATTTTTTTTGTAAAGTTTCATGACTTAAGATCTTCTATCCATTGTTAAAACAACATTAAAATCTTTTTCTACCACATACTGTATTCTCTGCTTACATGAGATATTCAGGGGATAAATAATTAAATTACTTAAATTAAGGTGATATATTGGCTTTCACGGCCATTGAATTAAAACTCGGCAATTTTTCTAGGTTTTTGACGTGTCTTGTGTGGGGTAGCGCGCAGTTCGCTACTGTTGTGGAGGTCCGGGCGGGGACAGCAAGAGCTCGCTCATGGGACTAGCTTGGTGTCCTAGGCGAAACCCCACACAAGACACAGCATAAACCTAGAAAAAATTCTGAGTTTTTACTTAAATTAAATTACAAAAATCTGGCAAGAAAATTAGTGAATCTATTTCTACATTCAATAATTTGATAAAGATGTTATAGGATTCGTGTTGCTAAACTAGAAACGCTGTGTTTTGTCCAGAGAGCTGGGTCCGGGAGGCTCGGCCACGCGCGTGTTCCTCACCACGGACATGGTGGGGCAGTGGTACCTGTGCTATCTAATCCCGGCGTGTCATCAGCTGTACATCACACGTCTGGAGAGGAGCAACAAGGAGAACCAGCTCATCTTTGGCGTGGTCAGCACCATCTCCACCAAGGATGTCGTGTCTTTACCTGTAAGTACGTATGTGAGTTGGGAGGTACCGTCGCAGTATCTGAACTACACACAGATATATTAGACTGGAAATAAGAGATTCCCCCATGTGATGAATAACACAGGCCTGCTTGATTTTGTGGTAAATTAAAAGAATACTAAAGCAAAAGTTAAATTTAGAGGAGAATTGTCAAAACCATTTACAATCACAACCGGCCTTCGGCAGGGGGATGGTCTCTCACCTATTTTGTTTAATTGTGTACTGGAGAAGGTCATGAGAGAATGGAGAAAGAAATGCCAACCAAACATCAAGATTGGTAGAAATATTAAACTAAACTGCCTGGCATTTGCAGACGATCTTGCACTACTGGCAAATGATATGGAAGAGGCTAAAGTCCAAATTGAACAACTGGAAAACATTGCAGCAAAAGTGGGATTACAAATTTCATTTGAAAAGACAGAGATTATGCCAACCTTCGAGGTGGACACCCCTGTCCTTCAACTAAATGATAACAAACAAATTAAGGTTGTAAAAGAGTTCAAGTATCTTGGGGAAACTATAACTTGGAACCTAAATGAGAAAGCCGCAATAGAGTACAGAACAACAAAACTGAGACAAGCACAACGAGCCACATAAGAAGAAATCTCTCTCGATGAACGCCAAATTCAAACATTATGGTTCAGTAGTTAAACCTGAAGCAACTTATGCAAGTGAAACCCTGTTTCAAATGAATACCAAAGCAACAACAGATAAAATCCATAATATAGACAGAAGGATCATCAGGACAATCATCAATTAAAAACATCAAGCAAATGGACAATGGAGACTGCTGCCTAATGAAATAGTCTATCGGGAAAATGAATCAATTGTGGATACAATGCGAAAAAGGAGAATTGCCTTTTTCAGCCACATAGTAAGACTACCCGACACCAGACTACTGAAACAATTATTCAATTTCTTTTGGAAAAGTAAAACCAAGAACAACTGGTTCATTGTAGAATGATTTAGACGAGCTAAATATTACAATGAAACAAGTTGCAGAGAGAAAAGAGAAGAGGATTCTGAGAAGTAGGGATACAAGATTGAAATTAAAAACAGTCAAACGAAAACAGTACACCATTACAAATGAAGAGAGGGCGGCCAGGTCGGAGAGATTAAAGAAGCTCTGGAAGGAGAAGAGGAAGTTGAGAAGCCATTACAACTAATATTGTTAAGACTGTAGTGTATATGGATTGATTTAAGTGCTCCAATGTGGGCATAAACTATGTAAATAAATAAAATAAATAAACTATTTATCATCTAGGCTTACAGGATGGAGCCGCATCGTATATCGGTGATTATTTCCTGACGTTTCGGCTGACATTGCAGCAGCCTTATTCATGGGTAGGTACGAGTTGGTGTCCGTACTCAAACTAACGGTGCTTGCTTGGCCTGCATTGTCGTCACGCTGCTCTCTGATTGGTCAGCGCTGCTGGCAATTGCGCGCTAGGAGCACTTTCTAAGTGTTGCTCAGTTTGAAACCATCTTCGCGATTGAAATTATTGGGATGCTTCACGACCTCTATTGCCTCTCTAATTAACCTGTTTTGATATCCGGGAATTTTAGCAACAGTTTCGACCTTATCAAATTCGATGGCGTGTCTCGTGGCGTCAGCATGTTCAGCTATTGCAGATCTGTAGCCAAAGCAACCAAACCAGGACGCAGGTGTTTACAAAGTGCCTTGCTCCTGTGGACAGGTTTACATTGGACAAACTAAAAGACGTGTTTCTATTAGGATTTCAGAGCACATTCGAGACACGAAACAGATAAACTACAGATCTATTGTGGTATGTGGGCGTTTTAACCTCATACAAACACTGATATTTCTGGTACTCGTCCAGTAAAACACTAACAGCTGCCTTAGTCCAACCGGAGCCATTTTCGAAGTGCTAGTTTACAAGTGAGCTTCACAATCTTCTCACCTCGTGGCGCCAGCATCATCTTCATGTCAGCTTCCCTGATTGGTTCGTTTCGTAAAATTAATTTTACGGAATAGAACATGTCCTATTTTATGGAAAGTTTTATGAAAGGTTTTATAAAACTTGAATTTGACCGTGAGCAACAGAAATTTTATAAAATTAAATTATTGTACAATAAATTTGAAGGAAAATTTTACCGTGAGCAACGGGCAAACACTTAAGTACATAGCTGCACATTAAGGGCCGCGACCATTTGTGATTAGCATTGTGGGGTTTAACAATGTTTGGGCCTTGTAATCTGTACAAATAATTATTAATCCCATGAAAATTTTTGTAGGTTCACATATTTCCCATCCAATATAATTGGGCATACATTTGTGTTGGATCTTACCGTTCAGCTGTTTATAAGGCCACATGGAAAATGGCTATGCAACTTTTGCAACTGACCGGCACACAAATATGAACGTGCAATGCTATGGCGACTAATATGCCAGGAAATATATTGTCTACTACTCTGGAAACCATGGAAAATAGGAAATTCTCAGGCAATTTTCAAAACCAGGAAAATTTAGGGAATTATCTGGGTATTTTAATGACACTTAGGGAATTTTTGTTTTACCTTGAATAATTGGAAATTTCTCATTCAAGTATAGTCTGGTGATGATTATTCTTACTGACATTAAATCTGTAAGTCCTACATTTCTTGCAAGATTGAGCACACTGTGTATTTATGTATAAATGTGCAACTGTATTATTTTTGAGAGCATTACTATTGACCAGCTACTTTCAATACTCACAAGTACAATAGTTTTCTGGATGAAAAATTTAGAAATTGGTAATATTTTTCTGTATTTCTTTTCCAACTTTGTCATGCTACCCTTTATTGTTCGAGCACTTTTTGAAATACTCTTTAAGTACAAACTCTGTTTTATATATTTATCATGGCCGCTAGTATTATTTAGGGAATTTTCTGATTCATCCGGGGAAAATCTGGGAATTATCGGGGAAATCTGTTAGTTGGTTTTGGTAGACAGCCGGAACAAAACAATAACAATGGGGGAATTAAGAATGGTGTGTTTGGCTACAACACGTCTAGGTGTAACATGTCACCACGGGGAGTGGAGCTGAGTCATATCCAAGCAGGCTGACAGCGTGTAATAGTTCCTGACCCGTTAATAAATATTAACGTGCATTCCAGCCGTTTCCGCGGGCGGCTGCAGTTGCAAACTTGATCTTCAAGGTATCTATTGGTGACAGTCCAAACAAGTGAGCCGGCAAGCTTCAGCGTGATTCTGTCCAGTCGATGGCTCGCTCGAGTGGCAAATGTTTGTACCTAAGTTTTGGAGAGCACGAGGTCTTACGATCGGCTCCGTTCGTCCCCGAACGGCCACCATTGTTCTGGTTGATGTGAATAAACAAACGCCAGTTGTGGAACCATTGCAAGAAAGAAGAGATGTAGGAACGAATTCGCTGGTGAAAAACCGGGGATATCTGGCCTTAGGCCAGATAAATACCTTTCCCCGAGGATGTAATACATTACTACATGATTTCAACTTATTGTCCTCTGCTTGGAAATCTGCGACATCGCTTTAAATATGGAGATATAAAAGGAATACGTAAATTGTAAAATCTTGCTACAGAAGTACATCTCTAAGAAGTCTTGAGCTGCTGAATGGTCACTAGGTTTGTAGACCTGAGTAACTATGAAGAAATAGTGCCAATGACTTAATTTTTATTCGATGTAATATATTTTGGGGGATTGTGCTTTATTGTTTAATATCTGAGGTGCCGACCTGTGTAATGTTCAGATCTCATTTTGATTTGAGCGAGGATTGTATTAACCTTTAATTAGTTTCGTAAATTTTTAAATTTCTTCCTTCCTCGTCTCGTTAGTGTGGTCTCATAAAGACTCTGTTTAATATTTCTCCCCTTATGATATGTATTTTTTTATTCCCCGGTCCGTTGCCTGGATACTCTTCGGGATTGTTAACCGTTCTTGTTTTTCTCGGAAACAATGTAATTAATTTTTCATGTCGAGTTAAGGTCAGTCATATTGAATTTTCATGCAGTACGCACGTACCTTACCTTTGCTCCTGAGTAACTAAAAGATTTCTAGATTTATCTTATTAATTTCCAAGAGATATCTTCATGGTAGTTTGAGCTTGCCATTCTTCGAACTTATACGATAATAATGTATTATTTTCGGAATCTAATTCTACTGATGTAGAGTATAATTGGTTCTTGCACAATTGAACTTCTTCATTGAAATTAGGTAGTTAAATTACATCTCCTTCTCAATTTTGTTGGTTCCTTGCTTCTTGATAATTTATTCAATTGTTCTATTTATTATTATTTATGCTATATCATTTATTCAACATGCATGTAAAGTTGTTCTTTTCTTTAATTATATTTAATGTTATGAAATGTGTTTCGCGTTTTCTTCAAGTTTAGATTTAGTGCTCTTCTCTCAACCTGGGTATGGTAATTTGTCCACACACATACCCTAGTTACTCTCTGTTATTATTTATTTTTAATTTGCTTGTAGGATTATTTTTTGCTTATCTGTTAGTGTTTATTAAGGTACAGTTCCTACCTCGGCCACCGGTATTCAAATCTTGTAAGGCTAGATATTATGTTGGTGATGAAGAACTTGTTTCACTTTGAAACTTTCTCTTTCTGTTAGGTAGTCAGCCTGAAGGCTGGTTGCATCCTCAAAGTGTACCGCCGTTAGGTTATGTGGGTAGATACCCACAAAAACCCAAGGCAGCGCTATATTGAGTCGTACTAGGGAAGAAGAGGAGTGAGGTAGTTTGCCATTGCTTTCCTCACTGAGTCAGAACATCTGCTACTAACCCTATGAGTAGAACCTTTCACAGCATCCACAGGCTCTGACTGTGCCCTGAATGTCATTACTAGGGCTCGGATCGATATGCTCGATAAAATCTCCAAATATGCTCGAAAACCATGTGTTTTATGCTCGATAGATATGCTCGAGAAACACCGTTATAAATTATAGAAAGGAAAGTGAAACAAAAAAAAAACAATAACATACCTTTATAAGAGCTTTATTTTCTAATTGTATGTATGATACGTCTCCCACAAATCCAACCCCTCGTCCTCGTCGTGGGAGATGGGCAACGTAATTAAGTAGGGGATTGCCTGTAGGGGTGAAGTACAGTGGGGACTTTGTGTGCCTCAAGACCGCTACGGTAGCTGTGAAGGCCCTACAGGAACCCTGAAGGAATTACGGCTAACGGGGCTCTGGGCAACTGCTGCCTTGTAGTTTGGAGTTGGTTCTTCAAAGGCTAAGGGAAAAAACCCTGACAGAAAATCAGCCTGGTGCCTCAGGCTTAAGGTGGCAGCCCCTCCAAGGCACTCGGAGGCAGTGGGTTAATCACTCGCTCCTCTTAAATAAACTGATTACGGAAACTGAAGCGAAATTACAAAACCGGACGGATAACCTGATGACGACTTTTGGCATGAAGAGGACTACGAAAATCGGTTTCTGGAATGTGAGGACCTTGATGGAGAAAACCAGACTGAAACAAGTGACACGGGAGATGAAGAACTATGGGCTGGATATCCTAGGATTGAGTGAAGTGAGGTGGCCAGGATTTGGTGAAATACAGACAACAGATGGAATTACATTTCTCTATTCTGGGGGTGATGATGAAGAACACAGGGATGGAGTGGGGTTGCTGCTCAACAGAAATGCAAAGAGAAGCCTTATGGAGTGGAAGCCAATTTCTAGTAGGCTCATGTTTGCTAGGTTCAAGACAAAGATCAGGAATGTGATCATCATCCAATACTATGCGCCTACAGAACAGTCGGAGCCAGAGAAGAAGGAAGAATTCTACCAAATGCTGCGAGATGTCACAAGACAAACAAGTAAGAAGGACATTCTCATTGTTATGGGAGACTTCAACGCGAAGGTGGGCTCAAACAATGAGGGGTTGGAGCAGATCATGGGTAAACATGGCCTTGGTGAGATGAATGACAATGGGGAGAAATTTACGGAATATTGCGCCAGTCAGGATTTGGTGATGGGTGGCACGGTATTTCCTCATAGGCGGTGCCACAAGGTCACCTGGGTGTCTCCTGATCAAGTCACAGAAAATCAAATTGATCACATCGCGGTGAGCAGGAGGTTCAGAAGAAGCTTGGAAGATGTTAGGAACAAGAGAGGAGCGGACGTTGGTAGTGACCATCATCTTGTGGTTGCTAACTTCCGCATGAAGATCGTCGCAGTCCGCCGAAAGTTTAACACTCGGCACAACAAGTTTGATGTGGGCAAGCTTAAGAACCAGCAGAGATTGGACCAATTTAAACTGGAGCTCAGAAATAAATTCCAGGTGTTGGACTGCGAGACAGAGAAGGACGTGGAGACTGTGTGGAGCGAGGTAAAGAATATCTTCGTGGAAACCAGTGAGATGCAGCTCGGGTACAAGAACTACCTGCGGAAAGAATGTATATCCGATCAGACCTGGGACAAGATAAATTATAGGAAGGAGATTAAGGCCAAGCTCAACACCTGCAAGACTAGGCAGCAGAAGGCTCTCACACAAGCAAAGTATTCAACAGCAAACAGGGAGGTAAAGAGGAGTGTACGGAAGGATCATAGGAGGTGGATTGATGAGCAGGCGGAGAAAGCAGAAGAAGCGGCAAGAAGGGGGGACGTTAAGGAGCTCTATGGCATCACAAAGATGCTTTCGAAGAAAGGTTTTAATAAAACTAGGCCTGTGAAGAGCAAGACGGGCGAGATCCTCACGACGTATGAACAGCAGCTGACAAGATGGAGAGAACACTTTGCGGAGGTTCTTAATAGAGATAGAGGACCAGAAAGTAAGCAGCGAGGAGAAGATGAAGAGAAAGCAGAAAGTGACCCAAGCATCAGCCTCGACTCCCCAACTCGGGGCGAAATACGGACAGCGTTGAAGCAGATGAAATGCGGGAAGGCACCAGGTCTGGATAATATCCCAGCGGAAGTACTGAAAGCAGACCTGGATATTACGATTGATCTGCTGCACCCGCTGTTGGAGAAGATCTGGAAGGAGGAGAAAATACCAACCGACTGGAAGAAGGGGTTGATAGTCAAGTTGCCGAAGAAAGGGGACACCACAAACTGTAACAACTGGAGGGGTATCACCTTGCTGTCCATTCCAAGCAAAGTGCTGGCGAGAGTCATCCTGAATCGTATAAAAGACTGCGTAGAAAAAAGGCTTCGGAAGGAACAGGCTGGATTTCGACAACATCGCAGCTGTGTGGATCTCATCAACACCCTCCGAATCATTCTGGAGCCGAGTGTGGAGTGGCGGAATACCCTTTACCTTACATTTGTTGACTTCGAGAAAGCCTTCGACTCCGTAAACCAAAGAATCATGTGGAAGACCCTCGAGGAATATAAAATTCCAACAAAGATCATCAGAATCATGGAAGAGATGTACAAAGGGTATGAGTGCCAGGTTCTTCACGAAGGCAAATTAACAGAAAAGATAAAGGTCAGTTCCGGAGTGAGACAGGGGTGTGTCCTTTCCCCCACTCTGTTCCTGTTGGTCCTGGATAGTGTGATGAAGAAGGTAATGGGAGGACGGAAGAGGGGTATTCAGTGGGGTATAAATGACAGGCTTGAAGATCTGGATTTCGCAGACGACATTTGTCTTATGGCACAACGGTACCGAGACATAGAAGATAAGCTGGGGAGGTTGCAGAGAGAAGCAGAACGTGCAGGACTGATGATCAACACCAACAAGACCAAAGAGATGAGGATAAATTCTGACATCACGACTAGTTTGACAGTCAACGGAAAGGACATTGAGCGAGTTGAGTCCTTCCTCTACCTTGGAAGTATAGTCACAAATGATGGTGGAGCAGAGGAAGATGTTCGAAGCCGTATCAGGAAGGCAAATGGTGCCTTTGTCCAGCTCTACCCCATCTGGAGAAATAGAAACATTTCCAGGAAGCAATAGCAACGTAAAGTCGATTCTTCTCTACGGCTGTGAAACATGGAAAGTCACAAAACCGATCAACAACCAGCTACAGGTGTTCATTAACAGATGTCTGCGTCGCATCATGAATGTGAGGTGGCCGGACATAATCTCAAATGAAGATCTTTGGACCATCACCAATCAACAACCGATTAGCATCCAGATCAAGGAGAGGAAATGGCGCTGGATTGGTCACACACTAAGGCCCGTTCTTACAATCTCCGGTTAAATCTTTACTGGCACTTTTACGGCAAGTTTACCGGAACTTGATTCTTACAATACCCGGTTAGCGACAAACTGACAGTAAAGTAAGCCTTAACCGGCAGTGAACTTTACCGGAGGATTCTCCTCCCGTAAACTGCTTTACTGCCAGATTTTCTATTATGATCTCAACGCCCGCCATTGTTCTGTGACACCAGCTGATCACATACATCGTCAATATGCCTAGAATTATCCGTAATTTTATGGGTTTCGTAAATGCTGATGCTGTTCAAAGAAGGAGGCGAAAAGTATATAAGAATCGAAGTGATTATTACGAGGAGTTAGATGATCAAGACTTTTTTAGACGATTCCGTTTGACGAAACTTTCAGTTCGGCTAGTACTTGGTCGTATAAATGCAGCGATACGTCATAGGACCGAAAGGTAATAAGTTCCAAGTTACTGTAGGCCATATTTATTATTACATTATACATATAATTACGGTACTAGAATGCGATACGCTTCTGTTTGTATCTAATATTTAATTTATAAATCGCCCACTCTAACCTAAAACTTAGTACATGGCTATTAGCTGCAATAAATGATCCTAACCTAAAACTTTCTTCCTCCAGAAATAATGCTGTTTTACCAATGGACCAACTTCTACTTACTCTTCGATTTTATGCATCAGGAAGTATGATGATTGCACTTGGGGATTTCATTGGAGTTAGTACAGCAGCAGCTTCTGAGATAGTGAAGCGAGTGAGTGTGGCAATCGCAAGGCTTGCGGAAGAATATATCCGACTTCCGGAGACAGAAGGCGAATTGCAAGCAAGAAAACTTTCTTTTTATCATGTAGCAAGATTCCCTAAAGTTCTGGGTGCTCTGGATTGCACGCACGTCCGAATTCAGTCACCCGGTGGAAATGATGCTGAAATTTATAGGAATAGGAAAGGATACTTTTCCATGAATGTGCAGGTTATGGCAGACATGAATCTCTGCATTAATGACATTGTTGCTCGCTGGCCTGGCTCATCACATGATAGCAATATATTTATGAACAGCAGGTTGAGGGCTCGATTGGAGAGAGGGGATTTTAAAGACTCCGTAGTTCTCGGAGACAGTGCTTATGCCCTCAGAAGCTACTTGTTGACCCCACTTGTTAACCCCTCAAACAGGACTGAAAATCTGTACAACGAATCACACATCCGTACACGAAATGTAGTGGAGCGTTGTTTTGTAGTTTGGAAAAGGAGATTTCCTGTCTTATCGCTGGGACTCAGAACAAAAGTTGACACGACAATGGCCATTATTGTTGCTTGTGCGGTACTTCATAACATTGCTCAACAGCAAGGTGAAGATGAACCTCCTCTGGAGAGACCAATTGTTGAAGAATTCGATATAGAATTACCACCCCTTCCAGATCAACATGCACACACTCTGGTACGACACACACTCATTCAGGAATACTTCTCACATCTTTAACTTGCCACATGAGAGTCTGTAAAACCTTATTCAGGATAATGAAAGGAACATTATTATAAATACAGTTTATTTTATTTAAATTATTTTATTAGCATAGGTCTACACAGTTCTTACATAAATAAATAAATCAATCAATTACTCATTTCTGTTTTTTTCCAATTTAGCTTGGAGTATGTTCATTCTCAGTGCGTGTTGTTCCCGTTCCCACTCGTGTTGTTCCTGTTGCCACTCGTGTTTCTCCCGTTCCCACTCGTGTCTCTCCCGCGCTCTCTTCTCTTCTTCTGCGAAGAACACCCTCTGCTCCTCCATATATGACCCTTGTTTTTTTTTTTTTTGCCCATCGTGTTGAGAAGATAAGGGTTTGCTTATAGGTGTCTTCAACAGCGCTGGCGACCAACTCGACCATGAAGTCGAAGCCTCCCCCAAGGAGTTCACCTGTGAACAACAAAATGTATATGATAAGAAACATTAATATACTGTAATAAAAAAGGAAAAAGTGGATAAGGCCTTGAAATAATTTGATGAAGTACGACTATCTAGTATTTAACAAATACAGGGTCTTTCATAGAAAGCAAGAACGGTGAGCGGCGGCTTTGTTATCCGCTGCTGCAATGGGTTTGGCCGAGCATGTGGCGTGCCACGGCCCCCTGCTGTAGTATTGATAGCGCCCGCTTAGTACATACTGTACTCGACCTTGCAATAAACGTGCAGGTGTTCAATCGCTTGTCTGAACCTCAGATGCTAACATGGTGAGACAGTTATCATTACAACATCGTATTTTTGTATGTAAAACATTCAGAAGTAGAATTTCTTAAGTATTGATGGGCAAAAGCCTCGTTCGAGATACTGGAGACTGACGTCAGTGCTCTCGATGCATCTCGAGTCATGCTCGAATCAGATCTCAGTGGTGGAAGGCCGGTAATACACTATCAAAGAAATTTGTCAACGATCTTTGATAAAATACCTTTTAAAAAAGATATGGCAGTGTAATGGGGAAATCATTTATAAAAGGTGGTTTTATAAAATTCATTTTATAAAATGTATGAGCACCATGCTATCTTTGATGAAAGATTCAAATCAAAATGGCGGATCATAACAGCTGGAATATTACCACAACAAACATGCTCATATCAGAGTGTGAAATGCATGAAATGTTACATAATGAATTTTATGTTCGACCCTGACTATTATATGTCAGAAAACTGTATATAATGAGGCTCATTATAATACTATTTTCATTATAAAACAGTTTCTCCCACCAATCAGAGCTCAAGAAACAGTTGTTTGACTAATTAGATAACGATAGCATTGCTACTGCGCTCTCATGCGCTCTGTTCAGTAGATAAAACTGGTGAAATCTCGACAGATATTTATGAATATTTATGTTCGAACATAAAATAGTTATAATAATTATCGTCGAACATAAACAGTCGTATGCAACTCGCCTGTAATGGTAATTAAGACACTCGAATACGTGTTTGAGATAGCAACATACGCTTGTTTTATAAACATACTCGTGTCTTAATTATTGTCATCATAGGCTAGTTGCGTAATGTACTATTATACAATGTAAAACATAAATAACAGATGTAAAGTGTAGATAAAATAGCCGAGGCTATAAGCGCTGCCTAAAATGGATGCACATTTCAGAATATAAAGAAAAATTAAATAGTTAAATAGGCTAAAATAAGCCATGAATAGCAGTGTATTTTATATTGTAATACTTGTCAATTTCACTTATGGTATTACAAGCAAGTGTAATTAGGAATTTTATCTTTACTGGTTGATAATATAATATGCTACAAACAGCTAATAGCAAGTGGTCGTTGGCGGAAGGGCTAGAGCGTTCGACTCCCGTGCGATATGACCAAGGATCGAATTCCACTTATTGCTTACTTTTTATTTCGTATGTTTCAATTTTATTTGCACGGGCAGTGGTTGTTTGGAACATCATAATTATTAATAATTAAATATTATGGTCATTTTTCAAGTCTTCGTACTGCAGCTCGTTCACCAAGATTTTACTCGTGTGACTCATGGTTTAACCCATAGACGTTCACTTTATCTTTCCGTTTCTTGTATACACCGGTATTGCCACCACAGAATAATATACAGTAGTTCAGTGAACATACATTTTGCTGAACCATGATAAATGATTGCTTTTTATAACTTTTATAAAAGTACAGTTTTACAAAATTCCTTTGATAGTGTAATACCGTGGCCAGGAGCAATCCAGGAAGCTTGGCGAGGAACAGCACACAGCAAGCCAGCTCTAGTTCGAGAAAGAAACCATATACGCCTGACGTCACATACAGCATCGAGATAGCATTACAAGGCACGGACTGCATCGGTTGCTCAGACTGCATCACGCTTCCCATCACTATTCTTAAGTATGTTTTCAACCAACCAACTCAAACTCCGTTCGGCAGGACCAGTAGCTACAGAGAGAGGCAAATTTGCCAATAGTTTGATAAGGGTATAAAAGTTGTGAAAAAACTTTTGTCACACGCTTCAAGGGCTGTTCTTGGTTCGTTCATAAGAGCGAAGGCACTGGAGAGTAATAAGAGGTTATGTTGTTACACATAAGATCAGAGCATACTGATTGTCTCGTTGCTTGCATGGCTCTACCTCCGCCTTGCTTTGCAACGTTGCCATACGCCACTTATAGTAACATGATTATGAAATGAAATCCACAGCCTGCTTCCAGTCTCCGACCGGGTAAGGAATGGAATGAATGAAGTCCCCATCTAGCGGCGAGGATATGGACTGTGCTGGCTGCCGAGGCCTGACGCACTCCTCTGGGGCAATGATTAAATGAATGACAGATGAAATGAAGTGATAGTGGAGTGTGTTGCTGGAATGAAATTTTGACAGGGAAAACCGGAGTACCCGGAGAAAAACCTGCCTGCCTCCGTTTTGTCCAGCACAGATCTCACATGGAGTGGCCGGGATTTGAACCACGGACCCAGCGGTGAGAGGCCGGAGTGCTGCCGCCTGAGCCACGGAGGCTCTTAGTAACATGATTATATTGGTTTTTAATGTTTTAATTCATAGACAAATAACATATGTGGGGGGGGGGGGGGCTTATATACACCTTATGTGGCCTACTTATTGATGAGACTGCTGGATTAGCCATTTGGCATTAAATTAAAACTACCATCGTATTCAACATATTCAAGAATTCAATATAGTATTTAAATATATTTTTGTGTCATAAATAGGGTAGATGACCTCGCTGTTCCGCTCCTTAAAACAATAATAATAATAATAATCATCATCATATGTGACAAACATAGTTATAAGGTCTATCTAAACAGTACCTGTACACTCGTAGTTTCAGGCTGCTCAGGCTGCTCTATCACCTCCAACATGTTACTGTCCATCTCTTCAATGATTATAGGGCATTGCACCAAATCATCTGAAAAATAAAACCCACAGCCTTATATTAGTTAAGGAAAATGTGAAATGTAGGTACATTTACAAGCTAACCTTAAAATAATTTTAAATTGCGAGAGTCCCTAGGCTTACAATAATACTGTATCTTGAAACTTACCTATTTTATCTCCATCAAATGGATTGTACAGTCCCTCAGCCGATGTTCCCATTAATGAAATTAATTTCTCAGCATGGGCTGTTTTATTTGTTGGAGTTTTGCTTCCTCCACCCGTCGGAAAAACTTGCTTTTTCTCCTCGGCCAGGTCTTTCTTCGTTTTTTTTTTCATATTCTCATACTTGTCTCGTAAATTTTTGACAGGCCTTTTACAGCCTGTCAATGCCTCAAATGTTTGGGCTACTTCTTCCCATGCCTTGCATTTCTGCTCCCACGTAATAGCATCGGACTTCTTATTTTCAATGACGCACCTTTTCTCTTCCACCAGCGTAATGAGGACTTCCTCCTCTGACGAAGAAAAATTAGTATGCCTTTTCCTCTTGAGGCCTTTATTTGTCTCATTTGGAGATTGTCCTTCCATTTCCATATCTCGATTAAATAATTAAATAATTCTCTTCACAACTACGTACCAAAACCAAAACAAACAGATTGCGCCAAGATGACAGATCAAGATCAAGGAATATAAAATATATATGTATTATTTACTCCCTGACGCAGATCCATTCATGCCAACTATTGAAAGATATCAAGAAAACTGCAAATCGAGTCAGAAACATGTACCAACTGTTGAAAATAGTGCGCAGATCTGCTAACCTACCGTAAACATTAACCGGAACATGGTAAGATCGATCGAATGTTTACCGGGACTTTACTCCGACCGTAAAGCAAACTGTCAGTTAGAGTTTACTGTCACTTTACTGGAGATTGTAAGAACGGGCCTTTAAGGAAGCCGGACGGAGCTATTGAGAAGGCGGCGCTAGACTGGAATCCTCAAGGCGCCAGGAAGCGAGGTCGACCTAAGAAGACCTGGAAGAGGACGATCGAAAATGAAATTGCAGAGGTGGACAAGAACTGGACTCAAGTGAAGAGAATGGCCAGGAACCGTACTGCGTGGAGAAATTTCGCCAAGGCCCTATGCTCCGGAAGGAGCGGCAGGAATTAAGTAAGAAGTAAGTAATGTATGATACACTGATGATATGAATGGCACGGTCCTTAACAGCAATGGCCCTGGAGAGCCATTTAAGATTACAACGAGTGTCAAACAGGGATGTGTGATTGCCCCCACACTCTTTTCAATATATGTTAGTGTTGTACTAAATTTGGTCCAAGAAAAGATTCCAAAGGGTGTAGAAGTTATATCCAGGACAGATGGAGGTTTATTCAATCTCAACAGATTACGTGCAAAAACTAAAGTGTCAGCCACATCCGTTCTTGATCTCCAGTATGCTGATGACAATGTCATCTTAGCAAATTCAGATGAAGATCTTCAAACCACCCTGAATGTGTTCAATGAGGCATACAGAAGCATTGGTCTGGACATAAACACCAATAAAACACAGGTTCTTCATCAGCCTACATCACATGACAGGGCTACTGCTCCTGCTATCATGATTGATAGACATAAACTAAATAATATAGATCATTTTCCCTATTTGGGTAGTCACCTATCAACAAATGCGAACATTGACTCTGAGATTCAACACCGCCTCCAATGTGCCAGTGCAGCCTTTGGTCGTTTGCTCGTTGTGTGTTTGACAACCACGACATCAGCATTTTAACAAAATTATACGTTTATCAAGCTGTTGTAGTTCCCACTGTGCTTTATGGCTGTGAAACCTGGGTTACTTACAGAAGGCACCTCTTATCTCTAGAAAAATACCATCAACGATGCCTTAGGTGAATTCTTGGTATTAAATGGCAAGACCGGCGCACTAGCACAAGTGTTTTAGAGGAAGCTAGCACTATTAGTATAGAGGCTCTCATTATAAAACACCAACTTCGATGGACAGGACATGTAGTTCGCATGCCTGAGTTCCGCCTCCCAAAACAAATCTTATATTGCCAGCTGAATGTTGGTCAGAGAAAGCAGGGTGGACAACAAAAACGCTACAAAGATGTTCTGAAGACCAACTTGAAGAAATGTCAAATTGATACAGGTAACTGGGAGGCTGTCGCATCCGACCGATCAGAGTGGCGCCGCAACGTCCACCAAGGCTACTTGTTCTTCGAACAAGAGAGAAAGCGGCTTCTGGCTGAAAAAAGAAATGCCAGAAAAGAGTGCATGATTCGCAGAATGATCAACCCCCAAGATCCATTGGCTGCTCAAGACCTTGTGTGTCAATATTGTGGAAGAGTCTGTGGTTCTCGGATCGGACTGTACAGTCACCAAAGAGCTCACGCAATATGATTAGGCCTAATGTTGGTTTACAGCGAAGATTTACATAAATGTAGCTTGGAAGACAATCATACTCGTATCACGAGTGATAGCTTAAATAAATAATAATAAATAAATGATACACAGCAATAATTTGGAGTAGAATTATTCAGGCAAAGAACGCCTTTTATAGAAAGAAGAATCTCTTCACATCCAGAAGTATAGACCTAAAAATAAGAAAAAGCCTGTTGAAGACATACGTGTGGAGTGTGGTTTTGTATGGTAGTGAGACCTGGACAATAGGGAAGTCAGAAGAGAGGAAGTTGATGGCTTTTGAAGCTTGGTGCTGGAGAAGAATGCTTAAGACAATGGCATCCTGGTGGACCACATGTCTTATCATAAGCTAACTACAGAGAGTTTAGTTTGTATGCGACGGAGACCCTCGCTTGCCCGCTCGCCCGCGTTGCGCGCCTGTCTCCCGCCAGGCACTTTGCCGTAATGCGGCACTGAGTCATTGAGTATAGGAATTTGTACTTCAATGTGATCCTTGACCAAATTTTTGACGAACTGTCAAATTACTTTCAACAAGATTCTGCCAATGCTCACACTGCCGAAGCATCCATAACAGAATTGCGTCACATTTTCGGTACGAGGATTATAAGTTGGAACGTGTGGCCCCCGCGAAGTCCAGACTTATCACCATGTGACTTTTATTAGTGGGGGACGCTTAAAAACAGAGTGTATGCGAGAAACCCTCCACTATAAATCAGCTTAAAGACTATATTACAGCTGAAATACAGTCAATCGGTGCTGAGGAACTTCAGAGAGTAAATGCCAGTTTCATAAAAAGGTGCCAGCGATGTGTAGCAGTGAATGGCGAACATTTTCAGCACCAGCTGTGAACTATGTAAGTACAAATTCCTATACTCAATGACTCAGTGCTGAGTGGGTGCCGCATAACGGCAAAGTGCGTGGCGGGAGACAGGCTCGCGCCACGGTCGAGCGGGCAAGCGAGGTTCTCCGTTACATACAAACTGAACTCTCTGTAGTTGAACGGTGATGAGAATCGCAGCCACCTTCTGAATAACACCAGTCTTTTTTTGGGGCTTGCACTACCAACTCCAGTGGCGGGCTGAAACTGTTGATGACGCTGAGCAGAATGCAGTAGTGTAACTTTTAGAGGATTAGGGTGCTGGGATTATTTGTACAGTTAAACAGTGTTTCTCCAGACCCCTTCAATCCGGAGAGGCTTAAAAAGTAGTCAGTGAATAAATAAAAATATCTTTTTGAAAAACATTAAATTCTACAACGAATTACCGCGAAGGGATGTCTTAGTTTCTTGTTCAGCAGAGTGAACATGAGGAAATATCCGCATATTATACCGTAATCAAATTAGCAGTAGTGCCCGGCTTCGCCTGGTGGATTTATTTGTTTTATGGATGATAATGAATACTACTACAGAACTGGAGCGCTCAAGGATAAGGATCGGAAAGCACCAGTGCTTATTGCAGCTGATAACCTCAGTATACTGCACCAACACCATCGCCCTTATACAGAGGCATACTATTGTCATTATGATAAGAGTTTTAACCTTTTCACTGCTAATATTGTGAGAGACAATCAAACCCCTCCATGCTGAATACATTTTTAAAAGTGTGTTATTCAGATGAAGTTGCCGACGAGATATCTCGGGCGTAGCAGTGTAAAGGTTAAGGGGCCTGGGAAATCTTCTTGCACTAATTACTCCTCGTGACTGCAATTATAAGCAGCTCGCAATTCTGCACCAGAACACTGGTAGGGGCGACGTGATGCAGCCCGCTTTGCCTGGCAACAAGAGACTTAGGTACTATTGACGCGGTCCGGGAGCGCTTGTTCTTCCGACTTACTGAACAAAAATCAATCTTTAAGGTTACCTGAGAGGTGTGACCTTATGCTACATAGCCTAAATTATTTCCCTTGAATCTGGCTATCATATACAAAAAGTATTTTTTGTATCAGACTTGTAGTTCCAGAGATTAGTGCGTTTCAACACATAAACAAACACACAAACTCTTCAGCTTTATTATATTAGTATAGATGAGACACTTGTGTGCACTTATTGTATAGGAGATGAGCAACAAGCCACAGTTACTTCACACCAAAGGAAATCAATTTATAACTTTCTTGTTTCATCAACACAACGTACTGTATTTCATTATGTTATTAAACCATTATTTTTTCACAAAAATGCTATTGTTTCTTTTCATTTCAGTTAATCCAGACTTTTGCTAATCCAGACAACCCTCAGCACCAATTAGTCTGGATAAACGCGGTTTTACTGTATATACACGGTGCACCCAAGAGTATTGTATTAGTCCTTTATCCTTGTTCACTTTTCAGTGAAATTTACAAAGTTCACTTATTTTTATTATAACATAACCTCTCACCTGTCATGTCATTCCATTTTTCTTCAATCTGTTCTTGCTAGCACGTGTTCCATGACACTGTAATGATTTCCGGAACTAATGTTGGTCACGAGGTTCATTTTCAGTTGGCCCCTTGCTCTGATTGGCCTCAGCAGTTTTCGAGAATCTTCCATGCTCTCGGATTGGCCGACGCCACCTGTCCGCGTCACGCATTCCGCGTGATCTCCGGTATATAGCCTGCCCTGGCCTACATCAACTGTCTGTCTCCAGCAAGTCACAATGCCAGTCACTCGTCGTCAGCTGTCTTCACGCTGTTTGCACAACGCTTGAATGTGTCTCAACGCTGTGTGCTAATACATCGCAAAATGCTTCTAGTCAAACCAGCAGTGCATTCTAAAATCTACGAAATCTATATAAGTTAACATCGATACTTGGCCTACGTCAGTTTGTCGTGAGCAAAAAACGATAAACAAATTTTCTTCTGTGCTGGGCACGAAGTCTTCAACATTTCCAAGAAGGAAAAAAGTGATCAAAACCGAGTTCTACAAAGTCTATCTAAGTTTACATCGATGATTGGCCTACGTCAGTTTTGCGCTGGGCACGAAGTCTTCAACATTTCCAAGACGGAAAAAAGTGATCAACACGCTCTTCCTCTATTTATATTATGTGGAAATTCCTCTACACCAACGCCAACAAGCTAAGTGTTTATTATAACCTCAAAAATTTCTAAACCTTAAAAATGTATCTTTCTTTTTAGGGTTATGTTACCTGACTTAAACAACTTGTCAAACTATGCCAAACTCAACTTATTTCTTTCTATTAAGTGGTTTAAGCATGTATTATGCCTTTAAATTGTAGGCTATGAGAAAACGGCTGTTCTCTCTCTTTCGCATGTTAACTTTCCTTCAAAACAAATCATTCTTTTCTCTATTTTTGTACAAACTATTGGGCTTAACACCAGTTCACCTATCTGACGAAGTGAATGGCTTGTTCTTCATTTAATCTATCAAAGTGTTCTTGGGAATGCTCCCATTTCAATTGTAAACAACCTCGCCTTGTAACTATCAGGCAACTAGTGGGATGCTATCCCTACTGGCATGTAAATATTGATTTTTCTGCAGTCCTAGGCTAAATTTTAGGCCTTCATTTGAGCACTATAGTTACTCACTATTTTACCCTGCATAGTTCTACTTCAGACTAACTGGCCACAAAGTGGTTACTTATTCTCAGGGTTCTTGGCATTTCAAACTTATGAAATCTTGTTCGCTTGTTGTTGGCCTGTCAAAGGTCACATTTCCCTTACATATTTATATATTTATTGTTAATCCTTTTCAAACTTATGAAATCTTGTTCGCTTGTTGTTGGCCTGTCAAAGGTCACCTTTCCATTACATGTTTATATATTTATTTATTGTTAATCTTTTTAAAGTTGGTTTTTGAATAAAATACCACTGTTATTGGCAAACTGTTTCCATTCCTATTTACTCATCAATGTTCAATCTGTTCCTACTTAGTAAAGTTCATTTTCTTATTAGACTAGAAGCTTCACTTCTAGTCCTTCCCGAAAAAGGAGGTCTCGCATTGACAAATCCTAACCATGTTGGTGCCAAAACCAGGGACCTTTAAATAACCTTCATAATTGTTTATTGTATGAAACAGGTTGCCAAGCCATTCGATAAGCTATTGCAGCTTTTCACTTCTGTCACTAATGCTAATTGTATTTTTCAGCTATCGCTATGAAAGCTGTGTTGGGGTGAGCGGAGATGTCCCTTGTTACCACCTCTACCAGTACCAATACTACTACTACCACTTCAGACGCTCGGCAGTCTAGCAGATCGGTGAGTGAAAGTACTCAAAGTTCCGCCATGTCTCTTCCTAAGGAGCTTGTAGCCAAAAGAACCGCCTGTAAAAACAAACTTACTCGTTTTCAGCAGTTTTTAGGTTCCAAATCTTTTGATGATCACAATTATGACGTTCTAGTTCAACGTTTTAACGTTTATCAGCAACATTTTCAAGAGTATGATGTGTTGCAAACCGAAATTGAAACAATCGAACCTGATCAAGAACAGGATCGTAGTTCTGTTGAAGAACTGTATTACAATATGTATGGCGAAGCTAAGGATTTAATTAAGCAATTAGCAACCCATCAAAACACCGAAGTTAGCAAACCGTTTCTTCCTAAAATCCAACTTCCTACCTTTTCCGGGGAGGAAAAACAGTGGGATTCCTTTTTTGAACTTTTTTCTTCTCTAATACATGATAATAGATTATTCCCTGAGATTCAAAAATTTTATTATTTAAAGTCTGTTCTTCAGGGTCCTCCTTTAAAGTTAATTGAAGGTTTACCTCTCACAACCGAAAATTACTCGGTAGCTATTGACCTCATCCAACAGCGATATGGCAATGCCAAACTTAGGATTCAACGCCATATGAACGCCTTGTTTAATTTACCAGCTTCACGCCCTGATAATTTATCATCCCTTAGAAATCTGGGAGACACCGTTGAACTTCATGTAAGAGCCCTAGAACATCTTAAACAACCTGTTGAACATTGGGATCTTTTTCTTATACATCTCACTACCTCCAAATTTGACCTTAATACTCGTAAAGCATGGGAATCCGATTTAGTGGACAAACCTGAACCCACATTTAAAGTGTTGATCTCTTTCATAAAGAAACGTTGTCAAATTCTTTCTGCTTTAATCAATAAAGCTGAAGGTTCCACCGATGTCAGCAAAAGTAAACCCATCAAGCATTTCTCGGAAAAAGCTTCACATTCTCATGTTTTCTCTATACAAGGTAATAAAACCTCGTGTATTCTTTGCAATAGTCCTCACCCTTTATATTTCTGCAATACCTTCAAAGGCCTTTCAGTTGACGATCGTAGAAAAGCTGTGTCGCAAACCAAATCTTGTTTCAACTGCCTCTCTTCAAAGCATATCTTAGCGGACTGCCCTTCAAAAGGAGTTTGCATGCATTGCAAGCTAAGACATCATTCTACCTTGCACCGCTTCGAAAAGCCACGGTCTATTCCTGGAACAGTTTCAAATCCTAATGCCCAACCTGCGCTGAGCCTCACTAGTGATGCTTCTCCACCTAGCTCTTCTGTTTCTACTGTAAATACCGTTGCCCAATCCTACAATCAAACAACTCCCTCATGGCGTAGTGCTCAAGTTTTGTTATCTACGATCCAGGTCCAAGTTAAAGATTCTTCCGGCAATTGGCACTTAGCACGAGCCTTGCTCGACAATGCGGCAACTCATGACTTCATAACCTCATCATTAGTTGAAAGGTTAGGTCTCAAACCACTCTCCACCAATATTGAAATATCTGGTATCAACAACAGCAAGTCTACTTCCTTAAATTATGTCAAGCTGCAGGTGAAAGATTCAGTCCAATATGGCACTAACTTTCATCTAAACTGTCTGTCCATTCCGAGTATTGGCAGTCCTACTCCCAGTCGCTCTTTTTCCGTTGACGAATGGAAATTTCCCTATGATCTAAAACTAGCTGACCCTCAATTCTATAAAAGCTCTCACGTTGACATTCTTTTTGGCGCTAACACATTTTGGCAAAATCTTCTTCCGTCAAGGGTTAATATTTCATCTGGTATCTACGCCCACCATACTAAATTTGGCTGGCTTATCACAGGTTATATTCCTCTTCAAACTGTTCAAGGTTCCTCTCAATGCCATTTCACTAATGCAGATCTTCATCAGCGTCTGGAAAAATTTTGGCAAATCGAGTCCATTGAATCTACTCCTTTTCTTTCTTCAGAAGATGAATTTTGTGAACAACATTTTTTAGAAACCACTGTTCGTAACCCAGATGGCAGATTTATTGTCACAATGCCACGCATTCCTTCTCCTCCTTCTTTATGTGATTCCTATCCGAAAGCTCTTAAAGCTTTATTTGCAGTTGAGAATCAACTCAAGCAAGATCCTTCCACTCGCAAACAATACCTTGAATTCATGGAGGATTATGAAGCTTCAAACCATATGGAGACTGTTCAAGATTTCGACCCTTCTTTAGATTCAGTGTATTTAAATCACCATCCCGTTTGGAAGAATCCCTCCACCAAAGAAAAGATACGAGTTGTTTTTAATGGTTCTGCCCCTGATGCCAATGGCATTTCCTTAAATGACACTCTCCTATCTGGACCTGCCATTCAGTCTGATCTCCCGTCTATTCTTTTAAATTTCCGTCTATTTCCAATTGGAATCATAGCCGACATACAACAAATGTATAGACAAATTCTGATTAATTCCGAACAACAAAATCTTCAACGAATTCTCTGGCGTGATGCTCCTACCAAAACCATCAAGATCTTTAAACTAAAAACCGTAACGTATGGGCTCAAACCATCGGCTTTTCTTGCCATTCGTACTTTGAAACATCTTGCCGACCAAGATGGTCACTTGTTTACTTCTGAAACTCATATTTTGTTGAAAAATTCCTTCTACGTTGATGACTTTCTTTTTTCTTTCAAGAATGTATCTGAGGCTATCGAACTCTCTCAAAGTTTAAAAACTTTACTTAGCAGAGGAGGATTCTTACTTCATCGTTGGAACTCAAATTCTGAGGAACTTCTATCAAATCTCTTGCCACATTGTCCTGTTGATACTCCAGTAGAGCTTTGTAAATTGGAGGATGCTACTAAAGTTTTGGGAATACACTGGTATCCTAAAGCTGACTCATTCTTTTACGAAGTAAATTTGTCTTCCTCACCTCCACAAACCAAAAGACAAGTGCTATCAGAAATAGCTAAGATATATGACCCGCTTCAGTTCATTGCACCCGTAATTGTTCTAGCTAAAATCTTTATGCAAGAGCTATGGTCATTGAACTCGGATTGGGATGATCCCATTCCTCCTTCGCTTTTACAAAAGTGGCTTACCTTTCGGCACAGTCTTTGTGATCTCTCATTAATAGACATTCCTAGAGTGCTAGTTCCGTTCTCTTGCTCTCTTGTCCTGGATTTGCACCTTTTTGCTGACAGTTCGACCAAAGCATACGGATGTTGTGCTTACATTGTAAGCCGCTCCCCCCTTTTCTCCAATTTGATATGTGCTAAATCTAAGGTTGCGCCTTTGAAACCCGTTTCATTACCTCGTCTTGAACTCTGTGCCGCACTACTTGCTGCCGAATTAGCTAACAAACTCAAACAAACACTCAACTGTAAGTTCTCACACACATATTTTTGGACAGATTCCTCTATTGCTTTGGCATGGATTTCTAAACCTCCTCCTAATTGGCAAACTTTTGTAGCTAACAGAGTTGAGAAAATTCAAACTGATTCTAAACCAGAACAATGGAACCATGTTTCTAGCAAAGACAACCCCGCCGACCTCATTTCTCGTGGTTGTTCACCTAAGTCACTATCTCAATCCTGTTTGTACTGGCACGGCCCATCATGGCTTTCTGAAAGAATTCAAAACCGACCTTCCAACTCTAATTTCCCGTTAGAGGATATTCCTGAAATCAGCAAAAAAGCTTCTGCCTTTGTAACTGCCAACACTCCTTCCTTGTTGGAACGTTACTCTTCTTTTCAAAAACTAGTGCGCGTCACTGCTTATGTGCTCAGATGGAAATTTTTAGTACTAGATCAACCTCTATTCCCTCAGCCTTTTCTTTCGGCTGTTGAACTGCAAATTGCCACCATCAAAGTTCTTTGGCTCACCCAGAGAGAGGCATTCTCAGTCGAAATAAACATATTGGCTAAAGGTAAAACTCTCAAGAAACACAGCAGGCTTTTTGCCTTATGCCCTTTTCTAGATGACGATGGGTTGTTAAGAGTGGGCGGCAGACTTTCTCTTTCTGACTTCTCCGATGAAAAAAAAGCACCCTATTATCCTTCCGTCTAAACATCATGTCACTCGGATAATCATTCGTCAGTTTCATTATCAAAACTTGCATGTTGGTTCTAGAACCCTTCTATGCTTGATACGGGAAAAATACTGGCCTATTAATGGTTTACACGAAGTCACTTCTGTTATACATAAATGTATTACTTGTTTCAAAGCTAAGCCTAAACCTAATCAGCAACTCATGGCTGACCTTCCCCCATTTCGTTCAGCTCCCTGCAGGCCTTTTTCCTTCACCGGCATTGATTACGCCGGTCCGTTTGTGTATCAACAAAATCACCCCAGTGCTAAAAGGAAAATCCTTGGAAAACTATACGTTTCTCTATTTGTCTGTATGGTCACTGGCTCTATTCATCTTGAGCTCGTAACTAGTGCCTCCACCTCATACTTTCTTTCCGCTTTCTCAAGATTCATTTCACGAAGAGGCATTCCTTGAGAAGTCTTCTCTGATAATGCCAAAACCTTCGTTGGAGCTTCGCAGCAATGGTATAAAGCCCTTTGTTCCCCTCGTGCGAAAGAACAAATCTCCAATTACTCGCACTTAAACCAATTCAAATGGCATTTCATCCCTCCTTATGCTCCCCATCATGGCGGACGATGGGAATCTTGTGTGAAACTCACAAAAAATCATTTAAAGAAAACTCTAGGCTCTAGTATTGTAACTTACGAAGAATTCAATTCTTTAATTATACTCATTGAGGGAATTGTCAACTCACGACCTCTTTCTCCTCTTTCCAACGATCCTTGTGATTTCCTTCCTTTGACTCCAGGTCATTTTCTGGTGGGCAGTTCCTTAGCTGCGTCTCCCCCGTTGCTTGATCGTAAACTTGATCTGTCTTTGCCTATCTTGTGGAGAAAGATAGAATCCCTTAAAGCTCAATTTTGGAAGAGGTGGAGACTTGAGTATTTTCACTCGCTCCAAAGGAGGAACAAGTGGCAGCTCTCTCAGCCTAACATTCAGGAGGGTGATTTGGTTCTTCTCAAAGACCCACGTCCTCCTCTTGTATGGATAACTGGTCGTGTTATAAAATGCTATCATGGCAGAGATGCTAGAGTTCGAGTGGTCAAACTTAAAACTTCATCAGGACACTGTGTTCGTCCTATTTCAGTCATTTGCCCTCTGCCACTCTAGCTCTTCTCTCTCATGTTATTTTTGTTTTGTTTTCTTTCTCTGTTGCCCCTCTGGCAGTATGTTCACTTTTCAGTGAAATTTACAAAGTTCACTTATTTTTATTATAACATAACCTCTCACCTGTCATGTCATTCCATTTTTCTTCAATCTGTTCTTGCTAGCACGTGTTCCATGACACTGTAATGATTTCCGGAACTAATGTTGGTCACGAGGTTCATTTTCAGTTGGCCCCTTGCTCTGATTGGCCTCAGCAGTTTTCGAGAATCTTCCATGCTCTCGGATTGGCCGACGCCACCTGTCCGCGTCACGCATTCCGCGTGATCTCCGGTATATAGCCTGCCCTGGCCTACATCAACTGTCTGTCTCCAGCAAGTCACAATGCCAGTCACTCGTCGTCAGCTGTCTTCACGCTGTTTGCACAACGCTTGAATGTGTCTCAACGCTGTGTGCTAATACATCGCAAAATGCTTCTAGTCAAACCAGCAGTGCATTCTAAAATCTACGAAATCTATATAAGTTAACATCGATACTTGGCCTACGTCAGTTTGTCGTGAGCAAAAAACGATAAACAAATTTTCTTCTGTGCTGGGCACGAAGTCTTCAACATTTCCAAGAAGGAAAAACGTGATCAAAACCGAGTTCTACAAAGTCTATCTAAGTTTACAACGATGATTGGCCTACGTCAGTTTTGCGCTGGGCACGAAGTCTTCAACATTTCCAAGACGGAAAAAAGTGATCAACACGCTCTTCCTCTATTTATATTATGTGGAAATTCCTCTACACCAACGCCAACAAGCTAAGTGTTTATTATAACCTCAAAAATTTCTAAACCTTAAAAATGTATCTTTCTTTTTAGGGTTATGTTACCTGACTTAAACAACTTGTCAAACTATGCCAAACTCAACTTATTTCTTTCTATTAAGTGGTTTAAGCATGTATTATGCCTTTAAATTGTAGGCTATGAGAAAACGGCTGTTCTCTCTCTTTCGCATGTTAACTTTCCTTCAAAACAAATCATTCTTTTCTCTATTTTTGTACAAACTATTGGGCTTAACACCAGTTCACCTATCTGACGAAGTGAATGGCTTGTTCTTCATTTAATCTATCAAAGTGTTCTTGGGAATGCTCCCATTTCAATTGTAAACAACCTCGCCTTGTAACTATCAGGCAACTAGTGGGATGCTATCCCTACTGGCATGTAAATATTGATTTTTCTGTAAATAAACTAGCCTACTCTCTGTGTGCAGTCCTAGGCTAAATTTTAGGCCTTCATTTGAGCACTATAGTTACTCACTATTTTACTCTGCATAGTTCTACTTCAGACTAACTGGCCACAAAGTGGTTACTTATTCTCAGGGTTCTTGGCATTTCAAACTTATGAAATCTTGTTCGCTTGTTGTTGGCCTGTCAAAGGTCACATTTCCCTTACATATTTATATATTTATTGTTAATCCTTTTCAAACTTATGAAATCTTGTTCGCTTGTTGTTGGCCTGTCAAAGGTCACATTTCCCTTACATATTTATATATTTATTGTTAATCCTTTTCAAACTTATGAAATCTTGTTCGCTTGTTGTTGGCCTGTCAAAGGTCACCTTTCCATTACATGTTTATATATTTATTTATTGTTAATCTTTTTAAAGTTGGTTTTTGAATAAAATACCACTGTTATTGGCAAACTGTTTCCATTCCTATTTACTCATCAATGTTCAATCTGTTCCTACTTAGTAAAGTTCATTTTCTTATTAGACTAGAAGCTTCACTTCTAGTCCTTCCCGAAAAAGGAGGTCTCGCATTGACAGATCCTAACCAATCCTTGTTATTATCCCTCTACCTATGGGTCATTGTGTTAGTCCTTTATTAGTGTTGTCTTATTGGCAGGCGCTGCACATGATAGCAGTGTTGGAGCACTCTGGTGGCGTGGTGCTGTACTCGGGCCTGAGTCTCGTCGACAAGGTACACGTGGCAGGCATTCCCTCCGCTCTTGCCACCTCGTCCTACCTGGCCTACTTCAACTCGCCATTCCCCAAGTAAGCCTTGCTAATATAACTAACTCTTGCTGACGACTGTATTTGTGGATTGTTTTGGAGCTTGTCACAAGTGTTCCATAGTAATAACTAGGGCTCAGAGATTTGGGTAAATAAATATTTTTTTATGTAAATATAAGGTGCGTTCAAAAAGTAACGAGCCGGAGGCTGGAATGCGCAAACCGGTGACTACATCGGCTAATCGTGGCGTGTGTAACGAGGTGTGGTTCCGACCAGAGCGTGGAAGGTCATAGCCCGTCGCTAGAGGGCACGCGTGCACGTCACGTGACGATACAAAGCGAGCAGCAGCATGCATCAATCGTCCAACGCTGCCAGATGCATTGCAAACAGTGACATGGAGGTGTCAACCGAAAAGCAAAGAGGTGTTGTTCGGTTTCTGACAGCGGAAGGAGTAGGGGGAACGGACATTCATCGCCAAATGTCGCAAGTGTACGGCGAACACTGCATGTCCCTTGCAAGGGTGAAGGCGTGGCCCAAGCGCTTCAGGGAAGGACGGGTGACATTAGCCGATGATGCCCGGTCTGGGGCACCCCCCTGCAATACCGATGACAACGTCCAGCTGGTTGATGCACTCATTACCCAGGACCGCCGAGTGACAGTGAATGCCATAGCCGCCGTGGTCGCTCCACGACAATGCACGACCTCATACGGTCAACACAGTCGCAGCACTCCTGCAGAAATTCAAATGGGAAGTTCTCGGCCATCCTCCATACGCTCCAGACCTCTCTCCCTGTGATTACGCCATGTTTGGTCCCCTGAAAAGGGCTCTGCGGGGCCAACGATTCACCTCGGACGCCGACGTCCAGCTGTACGTGCGGAACTGGTTCACAACGCAGCCCAGGGAATTTTATGAGACAGCCATTCACCGCCTCGTGTCACAGTGGGACAAGTGCCTCAACAGCCAGGGCCAATACTTCTAACGTACAGGTACTGATTTCTGTAATTATGCCTCCGGCTCGTTACTTTTTGAACGCACCTTATATATATTTTAAACATTTCTTCCATAATTACATAAATTCCTAATTTTCATTATTAGCACATAAAAACACATAATATTCACATTTTTATAAATCACTGTTTCGAGGCACGTCTCGAAACGTATTCGGACCCGAATGAAACACTTGGGGCGAATAATTTGCCGGAATAAGAATCGCGCGCGCACAAACAATTAATCCACGTATGCATTTAAATTATATACATTTATTACAGTACTATACACACACAACTATATACACAACATATTGACATTACTTCGTTATTGCGCTGCGAGGAGCTGCAGCTTGTGCGTGCCAGTAAGGCACGGCTTAACAGAGTGTGTGGGCGACAATAGAAAGACGCAGTGTTGCCAAGCATCACCATCACCACGTTGTCACGTCTTGTTTCCTCCCATAACACTGTTCACTTACTGTCTCCAACATACCGCCCACCTAAATGTACTACATTTAAACACAAACATGAATGATGGGCACATCAAAAGTTCACTGAGAAAACAACACTAACACAAAAGAAAATTACACAATAAAAATATATACAGTCACAAGAGCACACGTCACGGGTCAGGTAGGGGGCACAGTTTCTGGATTGGTCTCTTCAGAGTTCCGTTGCTGGTACGGACGATGGCTACTCGGACCAATCCATCCTTGCCGGATATCGCGTCTTGGACCACTGCAAGCCTCCATGCTGTGGGTGGGAGATTGTCCTCCTTTACAAGGACGATGATGCCGGGCTGAATGTTCACTTCCTTGTTAATCCATTTGGATTTTTGCTGTAGACTGTTGAGGTAGTCCTTTGACCACCTGCTCTAAAAGTCCTGCTGCATTTTCTGCAGATGCTGCCTCCTGGATAGACGGTTGGAGGCTACCTCTGTCAGATTTGGTTCAGGGATGGACATCAATGGGGAGCCGATTAGGAAATGACCGGGACTGAGATAAGAGGGATCATAGGGATTGTCAGAAAGACGAGAGATAGGCCTAGAATTAAGACAAGCTTCTATTTGGCAAGCTAACGTCTGTAGTTCGTCGTATGTCAAGCAGGTGTTGCCAACCACCCTTCTCATATGATGTTTCATTGACTTAACCCCAGCTTCCCAGAGGCCACCGAAATGAGGGGCATCCGGAGGAATGAAATGCCACGTGAATCCTTCTTTACTACCAAACTCTTGAAGTTCTTCCACACAGTGTTCAGATTTGAAGAGGCGGTGCAATTCGTTCAACTCATTTCGCGCTCCCACAAAGTTTGTTGCATTGTCCGAGTAGAGGTTAAGACACTTTCCCCTCCTCGCGGTAAAGCGTCGCAGAGCTGCAATGAAGGCTTCTGAGGTGAGATCGCGAACTACATCCAGATGTATTGCCTTAGTGCAGAGGCATACGAATACTGCAATATAACACTTCACCTTCACCTTGTTTCTTGTTGATCCTTGCTTTATAAACATTGGCCCAGCAAAATCCACTCCAGAGTTCATAAATGGGCGCGCTGCTGTCACCCGAGTAGCTGGTAGTTGACCCATTAGTTGCTTCGAAGCAGATGCCTTCAACCTATAGCAACGTAAACACTTGTGGATAAGCGGACTTATTGTTCGCCTGGCGTTTACAATCCAATATTTTTGCCGTAGAGAGGCCATCAGCAATTGTTCACCAGCATGTAGTAAGCGTAGGTGTTCAGATTCTATGATCAATTTTGTCAAGTTGTGTTTAGGTGGAAGAATGATCTGATGACGTTCACCGAAAGGCATTGGACAGTTTTCTAATCTTCCGCCCACCCTGAGGGGGTCTTCTCCGTCGAGGAATGGGTTGAGACTTCTCAACGTACTTTTGGTCGCTACACTTTATATATCTTTCAGCTCTTCCACCTCCGCCATGTAGCTGAACCGCTGCGCTTGTTTGATGCACACCTTCAAGGCTCCTACAAGTTCCATAGGCGTCAATGGACCAGTTCGCTTGTATTGTGGGCAAACCTAATGCAGTAGGCGAAGTGACGAGAAGCGGCGGGAAATGTCTTCTTGCTCCTCATGAGTCACCTTGCATTGCGTCTCTCGTTTCTCAGGAATTTCATCAATTTCCATAGAGTTGTAGATTGAACAAGGCCAAGAAGATTGATGTTTGCGTAACCAAGATGGCCCATGCCACCAAACTGCATGCGTTTTCAGAACTAAGGAGAGCGTTCCTCAGGATAGAACGTCTGCAGGATTTCCCTCGGAGGTCACATGATGCCAATGAGCTTTCTCCTTCAATTCTTGTATTTCTGACACACGATTGGCAACGAAAGTTTTCCACCTCGTAGGTTCCGCTGCAATCCAGGCGAGTACGATGGTAGAGTCCGTCCACAGATGAAGATCATTTATTTTCCTTTCCAGAATCTGAATAGTTTTGCTAACTAGGCGGGCTAGCAGTAAAGCGCCGCACAGTTCAAGACGGGGTAAGGATTGCTGCTTGAGGGGTGCAACCCTTGACTTGGAGCACAACAGATGCACGGATATATTGTTACGTGCCATCCCCCTAGTGGCACTTTTGTTAACTGGATTACGGTGGGCGAAAGCACAAACACAATTGTTCCTTTAAAGAAATATAATTTTATTCCAGCCCACAAACATACACAGTGCACACACATTCACACACTGAGTCTAACTTCAGGAAATACTACTAGTCACTATTATTTTCCACATTTATGTTCTCTCTGTCTGTGAGGCGTTACAGTGTTCCAGCTTACACTCACACGTACAGTCTACACAGGTTCTCTACAGCCTTGTCCTGCCACTTCACTTACTTCCAGAGTCCTCTTGCTGCTACTTGTGCGCTGTTGCTCGTCCCGTGTCGATCCCACGACCACGACTTCCACGAAGCACCGCGACACCTCCAAGCACTCACAGTCCTGACTCAAAGTTGCACCCTGGCAGGCAGGCTTCCACTCTGTTACCGTAGACGTCCAGTAGTAATCGCTGTACTGCTGCGCACTCACTCGCTCACTCGGCCACACTTCAATACACACTAACGCTGACCAATACACTGTCCAATACACTCCCCAATACACTGCCTCCTCGCCGCGGCTCGCTGGTTTATATGGGATCAGTCCCTGGCCTGGAAAGTTCGAAACGTCACAACCTATTGCCGCATTGAGGCTGTTCTCGATGGTTCTAAGTCCAGACTTTTCACGTATTCTCTGGCCCGCCCGAGATGACTCACAGATGTCCCGCTATTGTGTCTGCCGGTGGGAGGGGCCGGGAGGATGTGGGAACTTTCTCTCTCCGGCTGATGGTTCGGTCCAAGACCAACGAGACAGCAGCTTTGGTCTGTCACACTGTCGCTCACCCGAAAGTCTCCTGCCGGTTCGCGGCAGTACGTAACACTGCTCCCCTCTTTAAAGCAACTCGCCTCGAGTTGTTCGTCGTAAAGGCCGTCCAAGGTCTGAAGGGGTGGCATCGACCACGCTGACAAGCCCCTGTTTTGGCTGGCCCTGGCCATCACCCGCTTTTCTAACCGTGAGGCTGTTCCTCGCTGACAGCTGCTTAGAGATGGCCCCTTTCACACCATAGCCAACTGGTGGCTTTCCTACTGAACGGCGTCCCGGTGATGGTTTACGCCGCTTTGGTGGAGGGTAGCCAACCTCCACTGCCTCTTCGTCTCCGGCGGCGTCACTCCTCCTCGGTGGCGTTACCCATGTTGTCCTGCTCGTCGCCGCCATTCCCAACGCGATGGTCTTTACCTGCCGCGGGTAGCGCCTTCTACTGAGCATCGAATACTCACGTACCATGGCGTCGCGATGCCCATCCACGAAGATGTACGCCGCCTCTCGGTGCACGTGCTCGGGAGGCGAGCCAGCCAGCGCGAGCTCTTCAATTGACTTACTCGCGCGCCCGTTCCTCCCTTCTAGCCGTAGGTGGTACATGGCAGGTAGCTGGTGGTCCCCACGATGCTCCTCCAGCGTTGCGACCATCCCGTTGTACCCAGTCCCCTTCCGGACGTTGTGTAGCACCTCCACCATGCGAAGTCCTGTGGTGAGCTGAACGGCTACGTCCTCCAACGTACACCTGGCATGGTCCACCACAGTGTCGAACCCGGT
This sequence comes from Meconema thalassinum, assembly GCA_946902985.2. Classification (NCBI taxonomy): domain Eukaryota; kingdom Metazoa; phylum Arthropoda; class Insecta; order Orthoptera; family Tettigoniidae; genus Meconema; species Meconema thalassinum. Next base: position 1,273,243 of record OX336392.1, on the reverse strand, counting down.
CCCGCAGATCTGCCATGATGTAGTCTCATCGACGTGCGGCGTCCTCACACTCGTAACACTGTTCCTGCCATCAGAGCTGCTAAGCCTTGGCCCGATTTCCATGCCCGTGACGCTTCCCAGTTGTTCGTCCCTGACCCGCTGTGCATTCCGAACTCCGGACTCCATGAACTGTTTGTCTTGGCCATCAGCGTCCTCGGCCGCGCCACTTTCCATATCACCTCCAAGCTTGTTATACTCCGGTATTAATTTCAGGTTACGTGCCACCCCCCTAGTGGCACTTTTGTTAACTGGATTACGGTGGGCGAAAGCACAAACACAATTGTTCCTTTAAAGAAATATAATTTTATTCCAGCCCACAAACATACACAGTGCACACACATACACACACTGAGTCTAACTTCAGAAAACACTACTAGTCACTATTAGTTTCCACATTTATGTTCTCTCTGTCTGTGCGGCGTTACAGTGTTCCAGCTTACACTCACACGTACAGTCTACACAGGTTCTCTACAGCCTTATCCTGCCACTTCACTTACTTCCAGAGTCCTCTTGCTGCTCCTTGTGCGCTGTTGCTCGTCCCGTGTCGATCCCACGACCACGACTTCCACGAAGCACCGCGACACCTCCAAGCACTCACAGTCCTGACTCAAAGTTGCACCCTGGCAGGCAGGCTTCCACTCTGTTACCGTAGACGTCCAGTAGTAATCGCTGTACTGCTGCGCACTCACTCGCTCACTCGGCCACACTTCAATACACACTAACGCTGACCAATACACTGTCCAATACACTCCCCAATACACTGCCTCCCCGCCGCGGCTCGCTGGTTTATATGGGATCAGTCCCTGGCCTGGAAAGTTCGAAACGTCACAACCTATTGCCGCATTGAGGCTGTTCTCGATGGTTCTAAGTCCAGACTTTTCACGTATTCTCTGGCCCGCCCGCGATGACTCACAGATGTCCCGCTATTGTGTCTGCCGGTGGGAGGGGCCGGGAGGATGTGGGAACTTTCTCTCTCCGGCTGATGGTTCGGTCCAAGGCCAACGAGACGGCAGCTTTGGTCTGTCACACTGTTGCTCACCCGAAAGTCTCCTGCCGGTTCGCGGCGGTACGTAACAATATTTCCATTATCGTCAACACTGCGCACGTACAAACAAGCTGTATATGCTGCTTCTGATGCATCACAGAATCCGTGCAATTAGATTCTGGATACATTCCCCTTGATCACGACAAGTCGATCAACGTGTATGTCATTTAGACTTGGAAGTTGACTATAGAGGTCTTCCCAAGCAACTCGTAGTGCATTAGGAATTTTGTCATCCCAGTTCAAGTTCTCTTTCCATAATCTCTGCATGAAGATTTTACAAGCCATGATCACAGGCCCAAGTAAACCCAATGGGTCAAATATAGACGAAATGATTCCCAACACAATTCGCTTCGTGAATTCATCAGTGCTTCGTTTTACGTTGATCTCAAACTGAAATTTGTCCAGTGCAGGGTGCCAAAGAAGACCCAGAGTTTTGACGCTGTTCTTCTCATCAAATTTCAGCGGTACCTGTGTCTCTCTGAGCTGTTGTGGTATGCTCTCCAAGACTGTTGAGTGATTGGAGCACCATTTTCTTAACTGGAAGCCACCAAGTCGTAGTAGATGTTGGAGATCCTCTTGCAGTTTTACGGCTTGTTCCACTGAGTCCGCTCCAGTGATACAGTCGACGTAGAAATTGCGTCTGAGGATCTGCGAAGCTGTAGGATACTGAACTTCTTCGTCATCAGCAAGCTGTCTCAGACACCTTGTTGCCAGGAAGGATGCCGATGAAGTTCCATACGTCACGGTCTTTAACTGGAATTCCCGGATGGGTTCAAAAGAGCTCTTCCTCCATAGTATCCTCTGCATGTTGTAATCCCTGGGATCTATCTTCACTTGCCTGTACATTTTGGCGATGTCTGCTGTGAAGGCTATTTGATGTGTTCTAAACCTTGTCATGATTGAATAAAGATCCTGTTGCACTGTAGCTCCAACAGCTAGCACGTCATTCAATGAGACATTGTTATCCGATTTGCATGATGCGTCGAAAACGACTCGCGTCCTGGTTGTGGTGCTACCTTCCTTCACAACCGCATGGTGAGGGAGATAGAAAGAAGGCTCGTTCCTGGGAAGTCGGTCCACTGCAAGCTGCATATGATCCAGGCGTTCGTACTCGTCCATGAAATCGACGTATTCTTGCTGTAATTCATGGCTCTTCTGTAACCTTCGCTCGATCTGAAGTAACCTTTTCTCTGCATTGTTACGCTATCTACCAAGTGGCTTGCACTGCTGACGGATAGGCAACCTTTCAATGAATCTTCCAGACTTATCACGTTTTGTGTTGCGCTGAAAATGGTCTTTACAATATCTTTCTTCTTTGGTGAGTGGCATAATCGTTGGAAGCTCTTCTATTTCCCAGAATTTCTCGATTTGACGGTGTAGATCGTCGCCATCCCTCAGGAAGAATGATGAACTTGATTGAAGACTACTCCTCTGGGACTCGGAGTATATAGAGCCAGAGAAAATCCAGCCTAGCTGCGTGTTCTTCATTACAGGCAGGTCGCTGTGTAACTTGAACGTTCCCTCGGCCAGGAGTTCCATGAAGAGTTCCGCGCCAATTAACATATCGATGTTGCCTGGTATGTTGAATTGCGGGTCGGCTAGTTATATACCGGTCGGTATGTTCCAACTTCTGCAATTGACATAGGCTCCAGGCATTTCCCCTGTGATCCTAGGAAGTACTGAGCATGTAATAGTAGCCTTGTAATTGGTAACGTTAGAATATAATTCAACATCGACGCTGTGATCCGAATTTACAGTCGTATTGCTTATCCCTCTAAAAGGCATTGGATTTCTACGTTGTTTCAGTCTTAAACGTTGCGCCATCGCCTCCGTTATGAAGTTAGACTGCGATCCACTGTCAAGTAGAACTCGGCATTGTTGTAGTTCACCATTGTTGTCCCTCACTTTCACCAAGGCAGTGGACAGCAGTACCTGAGCGAAATTTTAAAGAACAGTAAGAGCCTGATTGTTGCAGTTCATTGTTGTCATCAATTCTTCTATTGGGTGATTCTTGTGATCTTGACCCCGGTTCACGCCTCGCGTCTCTTCCGCTATTCCTTGTGACGTTTGGATTGGGTGCTCGAGTGCAACAGGGTGTGATGTTTCCTGCCACAACTCTTGCAATAGCCTGCAATGCATTGTTGGACATTGTGCGGCCGAAAGCAATTGAAGCACAATCCTTTACTCTTAACAAATGCATAGCGTTGCTCAACACTGCGATTAATGAATGGCTGACATTTATGAAGGGCATGCTGGGATTCACAAAATGGACATGCTCTGATGTTAGATACAGACACATTTGATGAATAGGGTGACTTGGGTGAGATGGTCTTAGAATGACTTGCCTTTTGAACTGTAGTGGTCAATTTTGCGTCACGGCTGGATGTAGCTAATTCTAATGCCTGACATCTGCCTTCCAGAAAAGATTGCAATTCGGATAATTCTTGGAAGTCCTGTCCATTAGCATTAATCTCGTATTCCTTTCTAGTTAAGGGATCTAGTTTATCCAGTACTAGCTGCGATAGGAGAATCTCTTCTAGCGATGTTTTTAACTTCAGAGCCTTAATGGCATTCAGATTAGATATTAACTGGTTAGTTAGGTGCCTAATATCAGCTGCCGAGTCCTTGCTGCAAGATGGTAAAGATAATAGCTGCCTGATATGCTTAGTGGCTATTGAGCGGTTATTAGTATATCTACTACAAATCAGTTCCCATGCTACGTCAAAGTTTTCATTTGATATCGGCAGGTTGCTTTTCATTCTAAAGGCTCCCCTTTTAAGGCTGATAACAGATAATGCAATTTCTGTACATTAGGAATGTCTGAATTTTGTGTTATTAACCCATTAAAGGTGTCTCTGAATGCTATCCATGAGCTATAATCTCCGGTGAAAGTAGGGATGTTGATCACTGGAAGTCTGACATGAGTTGTTAGGCACCCTGTGCTATTGTCACTAAGGGATCGGGTGTTCCCAGAGCCTCTCTCAACTAATTCAGTCAGTGCTGCTTCTAAGTCAAAGTATTGTGTTTCAAACTCTTCACGATCTGCTGCGTGACTATCATCATCATCGTCATGAAGCTCTAAATTTCTTTGCGGTTCCTCGTACCTATTTCTAATTGCACTAAGCTCATTTATTCGAAGCCGTACGGTAGTTACATTAGTTCCTTGGCGTGCTTGACATTTCTCAAGAAATTTACTTGTACGAGTTAAGCTTGCTTTAACTATCGCTCTCTGTTTAACTAGTAATTTCTTTTCATTGGGTTCCATGGTGAGGAAAGGGTCGAGTGAGAAGGGAAATACTGTAAGGAATTCTGACCTGTATTGTCTTCGCCGCTGCCTGTGTCTAGTCTCCCGCTGGGCTGGGCTTCAGGCGATAGGATTGCCTTGCTGTCACTACCTGGGTCCCCTCCTGTGTCACCGATGGGACGGCCTTGCTGCTGATCTTACCTGTTTAGATGCAGTAATAGCATTCACGAATCCGTAGAAGTTATATTCACACACGTGATAACCATGTATGCGCGTAAACGTAATACAGTATATCATCCGGCCCGGAGGACCAATGTTTCGAGCCACGTCTCGAAACGTATTCGGACCCGAATGAAACACTTGGGGCGAATAATTTGCCGGAACAAGAATCGCGCGCGCACAAACAATTAATCCACGTATGCATTTAAATTAAATACATTTATTACAGTACTATACACACACAACTATATACACAACATATTGACATTACTTCGTTATTGCGCTGCGAGGAGCTGCGGCTTGTGCGTGCCAGTAAGGCACGGCTTAACAGAGTGTGTGGGCGACAATAGAAAGACGCAGTGTTGCCAAGCATCACCATCACCACGTTGTCACGTCTTGTTTCCTCCCATAACACTGTTCACTTACTGTCTCCAACAATCACTATGCTATATCTTTCAGTTTATTGCATTATTGTTCTGTGTTATTTATTGATTTATCGTATGACTTTTAGTGCTGGGAGTGTCCGAGGACATGTTCGGCTCACCTAAGGCTATAGCTGCTTCTAGCGGACACCCATAGAGTGAGCTACAAGTTCCGTTCAATTTCAAGTAGTTCCAACTTTTCGCTACCAGATGTCAATAATACCTAGTGGTGAACGTTGGAACTTGGATAGAGCGTTCAAACAAAATATAACCTAGATTTTTTTTTAGCGTATGGCTTTTCGTGCCGGGAGTGTCCGAGGACATATTCGGCTCGCAAGGTAGCGGCTGTGGCCTATAGTTAGGGACCAACCCCGGCATTTGCCTGGAAGGAAGATGGGAAACCACAGAAGACCATCTTCAAGGTTGCCGGCGGGGGGATTCGAACCTCCTCGCCTCCTGGATGTGAGCGACTGCCAACAGTCATGCCGCAACGACCTCGGCTAACTCACATAACCTAGATATTAGCTTCACACAAGTTTAGTCTGTGGAACAATCTTTTACCGCCGGCTTTACTTCGAAGGAAGGCATACTGAAGAATTTTAACGCTCTTAAAAATTCCAGCGACTTCGGCCGGGTTTGAACGCACTATCTTGGTCACAGCAGTTCAGCATGCTACTAACTACGCCACCGAAACCACTTTGTTCTCTGTTACTTCAACGGGAAAGAACCTGTGAGCTAACTTATCTTCATGCAGAGCGTATGTCAGCTTGCAACTGTGTTATTCTTAACTTGTCGCCCCGTGCCACTCGCTGTGGAAGCCTGGGATTTCCTTGTCTATAGCCATATTGCACCACCTGGAAACAGTGTCACTCACATTTCTGGCACTGTGATGGGTAGGCAGTTCTAAGATGCCTAAAGTAAAAGCAACTACAAGTTATCATCTGTTCCAGAATTTAAGGATAATTTTACTTCTGATGGGAGTGTTCTCTTGTGGAAAAGCTATCAAGGCTGAACAGGGATCTCAAGTCACACAACACCTCGAGGGAAAGAAACATATTGCCGCAGTTTCGCGCCTTCAGAAGAATAATTGTTTTGCGATAATCGTCGGTCATTTGTGCTGGACAACCTGACGATGTGTATTGTAATGCAGTGAGGCATAGCATTCGTGAGTGCTACATATTGTGCTGGACAACCTGACGATGTGTATCGTAATGCAGTGAGGCATAGCATTCGTGAGTGCTACATATTGTGATGGACAACCTGACGATGTGTATCGTAATGCAGTGAGGCATAGCATTCCTGAGTGCTACATATTGTGATGGACAACCTGACGATGTGTATCGTAATGCAGTGAGGCATAGCATTCGTGAGTGCTACATATTGTGATGGACAACCTGACGATGTGTATCGTAATGCAGTGAGGCATAGCATTCGTGAGTGCTACATATTGTGCTGGACAACCTGACGATGTGTATCGTAATGCAGTGAGGCATAGCATTCGTGAGTGCTACATATTGTGCTGGACAACCTGACGATGTGTATCATAATGCAGTGAGGCATAGCATTCGTGAGTGCTACATATTGTGCTGGACAACCTGACGATGTGTATCGTAATGCAGTGAGCATAGCATTCGTGAGTGCTACATATTGTGCTGGACAACCTGACGATGTGTATCGTAATGCAGTGAGGCATAGCATTCGTGAGTGCTACATATTGTGCTGGACAACCTGACGATGTGTATCGTAATGCAGTGAGGCATAACATTCGTGAGTGCTACATATTGTGCTGGACAACCTGACGATGTGTATCGTAATGCAGTGAGGCATAGCATTCGTGAGTGCTACATATTGTGATGGACAACCTGACGATGTGTATCGTAATGCAGTGAGGCATAGCATTCGTGAGTGCTACATATTGTGCTGGACAACCTGACGATGTGTATCGTAATGCAGTGAGGCATAGCATTCGTGAGTGCTACATATTGTGCTGGACAACCTGACGATGTGTAGTGTAATGCAGTGAGGCATAGCATTCGTGAGTGCTACATATTGTGCTGGACAACCTGACGATGTGTATCGTAATGCAGTGAGGCATAACATTCGTGAGTGCTACATATTGTGATGGACAACCTGACGATGTGTATCGTAATGCAGTGAGGCATAGCATTCGTGAGTGCTACATATTGTGCTGGACAACCTGACGATGTGTATCGTAATGCAGTGAGGCATAGCATTCGTGAGTGCTACATATTGTGCTGGACAACCTGACGATGTGTATCGTAATGCAGTGAGGCATAGCATTCGTGAGTGCTACATATTGTGCTGGACAACCTGACGATGTGTATCGTAATGCAGTGAGGCATAGCATTCGTGAGTGCTACATATTGTGCTGGACAACCTGACGATGTGTATCGTAATGCAGTGAGGCATAGCATTCGTGAGTGCTACATATTGTGCTGGACAAACTGACGATGTGTATCGTAATGCAGTGAGGCATAACATTCGTGAGTGCTACATATTGTGCTGGACAACCTGACGATGTGTATTGTAATGCAGTGAGGTATAGCATTCGTGAGTGCTACATATTGTGCTGGACAACCTGACGATGTGTATCGTAATGCAGTGAGGCAGAGCATTCGTGAGTGCTACATATTGTGATGGACAACCTGACGATGTGTATCGTAATGCAGTGAGGCATAGCATTCGTGAGTGCTACATATTGTGCTGGACAACCTGACGATGTGTATCGTAATGCAGTGAGGCATAGCATTCGTGAGTGCTACATATTGTGCTGGACAACCTGACGATGTGTATCGTAATGCAGTGAGGCATAGCATTCGTGAGTGCTGCATATTGTGATGGACAACCTGACGATGTGTATCGTAATGCAGTGAGGCATAGCATTCGTGAGTGCTACAAATTGTGCTGGATAACCTAACGATGTGTATCGTAATGCAGTGAGGCATAACATTCGTGAGTGCTACATATTGTGATGGACAACCTGACGATGTGTATCGTAATGCAGTGAGGCATAGCATTCGTGAGTGCTACATATTGTGATGGACAACCTGACGATGTGTATCGTAATGCAGTGAGGCAGAGCATTCGTGAGTGCTACATATTGTGATGGACAACCTGACGATGTGTATCGTAATGCAGTGAGGCATAGCATTCGTGAGTGCTACATATTGTGCTGGACAACCTGACGATGTGTATCGTAATGCAGTGAGGCATAGCATTCGTGAGTGCTACATATTGTGATGGACAACCTGACGATGTGTATCGTAATGCAGTGAGGCATACATTCGTGAGTGCTACATATTGTGCTGGACAACCTGACGATGTGTATCGTAATGATGTGAGGCATAACATACGTGAGTGCTACATATTGTGATGGACAACCTGACGATGTGTATCGTAATGCAGTGAGGCATGGCATTCGTGAGTGCTACATATTGTGATGGACAACCTGACGATGTGTATCGTAATGCAGTGAGGCAGAGCATTCGTGAGTGCTACATATTGTGCTGGACAACCTGACGATGTGTATCGTAATGCAGTGAGGCATAGCATTCGTGAGTGCTACATATTGTGCTGGACAACCTGACGATGTGTATCGTAATGCAGTGAGGCATAGCATTCGTGAGTGCTACATATTGTGCTGGACAACCTGACGATGTGTATCGTAATGCAGTGAGGCAGAGCATTCGTGAGTGCTACATATTGTGATGGACAACCTGACGATGTGTATCGTAATGCAGTGAGGCATAGCATTCGTGAGTGCTACATATTGTGCTGGACAACCTGACGATGTGTATCGTAATGCAGTGAGGCATAGCATTCGTGAGTGCTACATATTGTGCTGGACAACCTGACGATGTGTATCGTAATGCAGTGAGGCATAGCATTCGTGAGTGCTACATATTGTGCTGGACAATCTGACGATGTGTATCGTAATGCAGTGAGGCATAGCATTCGTGAGTGCTACATATTGTGCTGGACAACCTGACAATGTGTATCGTAATGCAGTGAGGCATAGCATTCGTGAGTGCTACATATTGTGCTGGACAACCTGACGATGTGTATCGTAATGCAGTGAGGCATAGCATTCGTGAGTGCTACATATTGTGCTGGAAAACCTGACGATGTGTATCGTAATGCAGTGAGGCATAGCATTCGTGAGTGCTACATATTGTGCTGGACAACCTGACGATGTGTATCGAAATGCAGTGAGGCATAGCATTCGTGAGTGCTACATATTGTGCTGGACAACCTGACGATGTGTATCGAATGCAGTGAGGCATAGCATTCGTGAGTGCTACATATTGTGATGGACAACCTGACGATGTGTATCGTAATGCAGTGAGGCATAGCATTCGTGAGTGCTACATATTGTGCTGGACAACCTGACGATGTGTATCGTAATGCAGTGAGGCATAGCATTCGTGAGTGCTATATATTGTGCTGGACAACCTGACGATGTGTATCGTAATGCAGTGAGGCATAGCAATCGTGAGTGCTACATATTGTGCTGGACAACCTGACGATGTGTATCGTAATGCAGTGAGGCATAGCATTCGTGAGTGCTACATATTGTGCTGGACAACCTGACGATGTGTATCGTAATGCAGTGAGGCATAGCATTCGTGAGTGCTACATATTGTGCTGGACAACCTGACGATGTGTATTGTAATGCAGTGAGGCATAGCATTCGTGAGTGCTACATATTGTGCAGGACAACCTGACGATGTGTATCGTAATGCAGTGAGGCATAGCATTCGTGAGTGCTACATATTGTGCTGGACAACCTGACGATGTGTATCGTAATGCAGTGAGGCATAGCATTCGTGAGTGCTACATATTGTGATGGACAACCTGACGATGTGTATCGTAATGCAGTGAGGCATAGCATTCGTGAGTGCTACATATTGTGCTGGACAACCTGACGATGTGTATCGTAATGCAGTGAGGCATAGCATTCGTGAGTGCTACATATTGTGCTGGACAACCTGACGATGTGTATCGTAATGCAGTGAGGCATAGCATTCGTGAGTGCTACATATTGTGCTGGACAACCTGACGATGTGTATCGTAATGCAGTGAGGCATAGCATTCGTGAGTGCTACATATTGTGCTGGACAACCTGACGATGTGTATCGTAATGCAGTGAGGCAGAGCATTCGTGAGTGCTACATATTGTGCTGGACAACCTGACGATGTGTATCGTAATGCAGTGAGGCATAGCATTCGTGAGTGCTACATATTGTGCTGGACAACCTGACGATGTGTATCGTAATGCAGTGAGGCATAGCATTCGTGAGTGCTACATATTGTGATGGACAACCTGACGATGTGTATCGTAATGCAGTGAGGCAGAGCATTCGTGAGTGCTACATATTGTGCTGGACAACCTGACTATGCGTATCGTAATGCAGTGAGGCATAGCATTCGTGAGTGCTACATATTGTGCTGGACAACCTGACGATGTGTATCGTAATGCAGTGAGGCATAGCATTCGTGAGTGCTACATATTGTGATGGACAACCTGACGATGTGTATCGTAATGCAGTGAGGCATAGCATTCGTGAGTGCTACATATTGTGCTGGACAACCTGACGATGTGTATCGTAATAAAGTGAGGCATAGCATTCGTGAGTGCTACATATTGTGATGGACAACCTGACGATGTGTATCGTAATGCAGTGAGGCATAGCATTCGTGAGTGCTACATATTGTGCTGGGCAACCTGACGATGTGTATCGTAATGCAGTGAGGCATAACATTCGTGAGTGCTACATATTGTGCTGGACAACCTGACGATGTGTATCGTAATGCAGTGAGGCATAGCATTCGTGAGTGCTACATATTGTGATGGACAACCTGACGATGTGTATCGTAATGCAGTGAGGCATAGCATTCGTGAGTGCTACATATTGTGCTGGACAACCTGACGATGTGTATCGTAATGCAGTGAGGCATAGCATTCGTGAGTGCTACATGTTGCGATGGACAACCTGACGATGTGTATCGTAATGCAGTGAGGCATAGCATTCGTGAGTGCTACATATTGTGATGGACAACCTGACGATGTGTATCGTAATGCAGTGAGGCATAGCATTCGTGAGTGCTACATATTGTGCTGGACAAACCTGACGATGTGTATCGTAATGCAGTGAGGCATAACATTCGTGAGTGCTACATATTGTGCTGGACAACCTGACGATGTGTATCGTAATGCAGTGAGGCAAAACATTCGTGAGTGCTACATATTGTGATGGACGACCTGACGATGTGTATCGTAATGCAGTGAGGCATAACATTCGTGAGTGCTACATATTGTGCTGGACAACCTGACGATGTGTATCGTAATGCAGTGAGGCATAGCATTCGTGAGTGCTACATATTGTGATGGACAACCTGACGATGTGTATCGTAATGCAGTGAGGCATAGCATTCGTGACTGCTACATATTGTGCTGGACAACCTGACGATGTGTATCGTAATGCAGTGAGGCATAACATTCGTGAGTGCTACATATTGTGCTGGACAACCGGACGATGTGTATCGTAATGCAGTGAGGCATAACATTCGTGAGTGCTACATATTGTGATGGACAACCTGACTATGTGTATCGTAATGCAGTGAGGCATAGCATTCGTGAGTGCTACATATTGTGCTGGACAACCTGACGATGTGTATCGTAATGCAGTGAGGCATAGCATTCGTGAGTGCTACATATTGTGCTGGACAACCTGACGATGTGTATCGTAATGCAGTGAGGCATAGCATTCGTGAGTGCTACATATTGTGCTGGACAACCTGACGATGTGTATCGTAATGCAGTGAGGCATAGCATTCGCGAGTGCTACATATTGTGCTGGACAACCTGACGATGTGTATCGTAATGCAGTGAGGCTTAGCATTCTTGAGTGCTACATATTGTGCTGGACAACCTGACGATGTGTATCGTAATGCAGTGAGGCATAGCATTCGTGAGTGCTACATATTGTGCTGGACAACCTGACGATGTGTATCGTAATGCAGTGAGGCATAACATTCCTGAGTGCTACATATTGTGCTGGACAACCTGACGATGTGTATCGTAATGCAGTGAGGCATAACATTCGTGAGTGCTACATATTGTGCTGGACAACCTGACGATGTGTATCGTAATGCAGTGAGGCATAACATTCGTGAGTGCTACATATTGTGCTGGACAACCTGACGATGTGTATCGTAATGCAGTGAGGCATAGCATTCGTGAGTGCTACATATTGTGCTGGACAACCTTACGATGTGTATCGTAATGCAGTGAGGCATAGCATTCGTGAGTGCTACATATTGTGCTGGACAACCTGAATATGTGTATCGTAATGCAGTGAGGCATAACATTCGTGAGTGCTACATATTGTGCTGGACAACCTGACGATGTGTATCGTAATGCAGTGAGGCATAGCATTCGTGAGTGCTACATATTGTGCTGGACAACCTGACGATGTGTATCGTAATGCAGTGAGGCATAGCTTTCGTGAGTGCTACATATTGTGCTGGACAACCTGACGATGTGTATTGTAATGCAGTGATGCATAGCATTCGTGAGTGCTACATATTGTGCTGGACAACCTGACGATGTGTATCGTAATGCAGTGAGGCATAGCATTCGTGAGTGCTACATATTGTGCTGGACAACCTGACGATGTGTATCGTAATGCAGTGAGGCATAGCATTCGTGAGTGCTACATATTGTGCTGGACAACCTGACGATGTGTATCGTAATGCAGTGAGGCATAGCATTCGTGAGTGCTACATATTGTGCTGGACAACCTGACGATGTGTATCGTAATGCAGTGAGGCATAGCATTCGTGAGTGCTACATATTGTGCTGGACAACCTGACGATGTGTATCGTAATGCAGTGAGGCAGAGCATTCGTGAGTGCTACATATTGTGCTGGACAACCTGACGATGTGTATCGTAATGCAGTGAGGCATAGCATTCGTGAGTGCTACATATTGTGATGGACAACCTGACGATGTGTATCGTAATGCAGTGAGGCATAACATTCGTGAGTGCTACATATTGTGCTGGACAACCTGACGATGTGTATGGTAATGCAGTGAGGCATAGCATTCGTGAGTGCTACATATTGTGATGGACAACCTGACGATGTGTATCGTAATGCAGTGAGGCATAGCATTCGTGAGTGCTACATATTGTGCTGGACAACCTGACGATGTGTATCGTAATGCAGTGAGGCATAGCATTCGTGAGTGCTACATATTGTGATGGACAACCTGACGATGTGTATCGTAATGCAGTGAGGCATAGCATTCGTGAGTGCTACATATTGTGCTGGACAACCTGACGATGTGTATCGTAATGCAGTGAGCCATAGCATTCGTGAGTGCTACATATTGTGCTGGACAACCTGACGATGTGTATCGTAATGCAGTGAGGCATAGCATTCGTGAGTGCTACATATTGTGCTGGACAACCTGACGATGTGTATCGTAATGCAGTGAGGCATAGCATTTGCGAGTGCTACATATTGTGATGGACAACCTGACGATGTGTATCGTAATGCAGTGAGGCATAGCATTCGTGAGTGCTACATATTGTGCTGGACAACCTGACGATGTGTATCGTAATGCAGTGAGGCATAACATTCGTGAGTGCTACATATTGTGATGGACAACCTGACGATGTGTATCGTAATGCAGTGAGGGATAGCATTCGCGAGTGCTACATATTGTGATGGACAACCTGACGATGTGTATCGTAATGCAGTGAGGCATAGCATTCGCGAGTGCTACATATTGTGATGGACAACCTGACGATGTGTATCGTAATGCAGTGAGGCATAGCATTCGTGAGTGCTACATATTGTGCTGGACAACCTGACGATGTGTATCGTAATGCAGTGAGGCATAGCATTCGTGAGTGCTACATATTGTGCTGGACAACCTGAGGATGTGTATCGTAATGCAGTGAGGCATAGCATTCGTGAGTGCTACATATTGGGCTGGACAACCTGACGATGTGTATCGTAATGCAGTGAGGCATAGCATTCGTGAGTGCTACATATTGTGCTGGACAACCTGACGTTGTGTATCGTAATGCAGTGAGGCATAGCATTCGTGAGTGCTACATATTGTGCTGGACAACCTGACGATGTGTATCGTAATGCAGTGAGGCAGAGCATTCGTGAGTGCTACATATTGTGCTGGACAACCTGACGATGTGTATCGTAATGCAGTGAGGCATAACATTCGTGAGTGCTACATATTGTGCTGGACAACCTGACGATGTGTATCGTAATGCAGTGAGGCATAGCATTCGTGAGTGCTACATATTGTGCTGGACAACCTGACGATGTGTATCGTAATGCAGTGAGGCATAGTATTCGTGAGTGCTACATATTGTGCTGGACAACCTGACGATGTGTATCGTAATGCAGTGAGGCATAGCATTCGTGAGTGCTACATATTGTGCTGGACAACCTGACGATGTGTATCGTAATGCAGTGAGGCATAGCATTCGTGAGTGCTACATATTGTGCTGGACAACCTGACGATGTGTATCGTAATGCAGTTAGGCATAGGATTCGTGAGTGCTACATATTGTGCTGGACAACCTGACGATGTGTATCGTAATGCAGTGGGGCATAACATTCGTGAGTGCTACATATTGTGCTGGACAACCTGACGATGTGTATCGTAATGCAGTGAGGCATAGCATTCGTGAGTGCTACATATTGTGCTGCACAACCTGACGATGTGTATCGTAATGCAGTGAGGCATAGCATTCGTGAGTGCTACATATTGTGGTGGACAACCTGACGATGTGTATCGTAATGCAGTGAGGCATAGCATTCGTGAGTGCTACATATTGTGCTGGACAACCTGACGTTGTGTATCGTAATGCAGTGAGGCATAGCATTCGTGAGTGCTACATATTGTGCTGGACAACCTGACGATGTGTATCGTAATGCAGTGAGGCATAGCATTCGTGAGTGCTACATATTGTGCTGGACAACCTGACGATGTGTATCGTAATGCAGTGAGGCATAGCATTCGTGAGTGCTACATATTGTGCTGGACAACCTGACGATGTGTATCGTAATGCAGTGAGGCATAGCATTCGTGAGTGCTACATATTGTGCTGGACAACCTGACGATGTGTATCGTAATGCAGTGAGGCATAGCATTCGTGAGTGCTACATATTGTGCTGGACAACCTGACGATGTGTATCGTAATGCAGTGAGGCATAGCATTCGTGAGTGCTACATATTGTGCTGGACAACCTGACGATGTGTATCGTAATGCAGTGAGGCATAGCATTCGTGAGTGCTACATATTGTGATGGACAACCTAACAATGTGTATCGTAATGCAGTGAGGCATAGCATTCGTGAGTGCTACATATTGTGCTGGACAACCTGACGATGTGTATCGTAATGCAGTGAGGCATAGCATTCGTGAGTGCTACATATTGTGATGGACAACCTGACGATGTGTATCGTAATGCAGTGAGGCATAGCATTCGTGAGTGCTACATATTGTGATGGACAACCTGACGATGTGTATCGTAATGCAGTGAGGCATAGCATTCGTGAGTGCTACATATTGTGCTGGACAACCTGACGCTGTGTATCGTAATGCAGTGAGGCATAGAATTCGTGAGTGCTACATATTGTGCTGGACAACCTGACGTTGTGTATCGTAATGCAGTGAGGCATAGCATTCGTGAGTGCTACATATTGTGCTGGACAACCTGACGATGTGTATCGTAATGCAGTGAGGCATAGCATTCTTGAGTGCTACATATTGTGCTGGACAACCTGACGATGTGTATCGTAATGCAGTGAGGCATAGCATTCGTGAGTGCTACATATTGTGCTGGACAAACTGACGATGTGTATCGTAATGCAGTGAGGCATAGCATTCGTGAGTGCTACATATTGTGCTGGACAACCTGACGATGTGTATCGTAATGCAGTGAGGCATAGCATTCGTGAGTGCTACATATTGTGATGGACAACCTGACGATGTGTATCGTAATGCAGTGAGGCATAGCATTCGTGAGTGCTACATATTGTGCTGGACAACCTGACGATGTGTATCGTAATGCAGTGAGGCATAGCATTCGTGAGTGCTACATATTGTGCTGGACAACCTGACATTGTGTATCGTTATGCAGTGAGGCATAGCATTCGTGAGTGCTACATATTTTGCTGGACAACCTGACGATGTGTATCGTAATGCAGTGAGGCATAGCATTCGTGAGTGCTACATATTGTGCTGGACAACCTGACGATGTGTATCGTAATGCAGTGAGGCATAGCATTCGTGAGTGCTACATATTGTGCTGGACAACCTGACGATGTGTATCGTAATGCAGTGAGGCATAGCATTCGTGAGTGCTACATATTGTGCTGGACAACCTGACGATGTGTATCGTAATGCAGTGAGGCATAGCATTCGTGAGTGCTACATATTGTGCTGGACAACCTGACGATGTGTATCGTAATGCAGTGAGGCATAGCATTCGTGAGTTCTACATATTGTGCTGAACAACCTGACGTTGTGTATCGTAATGCAGTGAGGCATAGCATTCGTGAGTGCTACATATTGTGCTGGACAACCTGACGATGTGTATCGTAATGCAGTGAGGCATAGCATTCGTGAGTGCTACATATTGTGCTGGACAACCTGACGATGTGTATCGTAATGCAGTGAGGCATAGCATTCGTGAGTGCTACATATTGTGCTGGACAACCTGACGATGTGTATCGTAATGCAGTGAGGCATAGCATTCGTGAGTGCTACATATTGTGCTGGACAACCTGACGATGTGTATCGCAATGCAGTGAGGCATAACATTCGTGAGTGCTACATATTGTGCTGGACAACCTGACGATGTGTATTGTAATGCAGTGAGGCATAGCATTCGTGAGTGCTACATATTGTGCTGGAAAACCTGACGATGTGTATCGTAATGCAGTGAGGCTGAGCATTCGTGAATGCTACATATTGTGATGGACAACCTGACGATGTGTATCGTAATGCAGTGAGGCATAGCATTCGTGAGTGCTACATATTGTGCTGGACAACCTGACGATGTGTATCGTAATGCAGTGAGGCATAGCATTCGTGAGTGCTACATATTGTGCTGGACAACCTGACGATGTGTATCGTAATGCAGTGAGGCATAGCATTCGTGAGTGCTGCATATTATGATGGACAACCTGACGATGTGTATCGTAATGCAGTGAGGCATAGCATTCGTGAGTGCTACATATTGTGCTGGACAACCTGACGATGTGTATCCTAATGCAGTGAGGCATAACATTCGTGAGTGCTACATATTGTGATGGACAACCTGACGATGTGTACCGTAATGCAGTGAGGCATAGCATTCATGAGTGCTACATATTGTGATGGACAACCTGACGATGTGTATCGTAATGCAGTGAGGCAGAACATTCGTGAGTGCTACACATTGTGATGGACAACCTGACGATGTGTATCGTAATGAAGTGAGGCATGGCATTCGTGAGTGCTACATATTGTGCTGGACAACCTGACGATGTGTATCGTAATGCAGTGAGGCATAGCATTCGTGAGTGCTGCATATTGTGATGGACAACCTGACGATGTGTATCGTAATGCAGTGAGGCATAGCATTCGTGAGTGCTACATATTGTGCTGGACAACCTGACGATGTGTATCGTAATGCAGTGAGGCATAACATTCGTGAGTGCTACATATTGTGATGGACAACCTGACGATGTGTATCGTAATGCAGTGAGGCATAGCATTCGTGAGTGCTACATATTGTGATGGACAACCTGACGATGTGTATCGTAATGCAGTGAGGCAGAGCATTCGTGAGTGCTACATATTGTGATGGACAACCTGACGATGTGTATTGTAATGCAGTGAGGCATAGCATTCGTGAGTGCTACATATTGTGCTGGACAACCTGACGATGTGTATCGTAATGCAGTGAGGCATAGCATTCGTGAGTGCTACATATTGTGCTGGACAACCTGACGATGTGTATCGTAATGCAGTGAGGCATAGCATTCGTGAGTGCTACATACTGTGCTGGACAACCTGACGATGTGTATCGTAATGCAGTGAGGCATAGCATTCGTGAGTGCTACATATTGTGCTGGACAACCTGACGATGTGTATCGTAATGCAGTGAGGCATAGCATTCGTGAGTGCTACATATTGTGCTGGACAACCTGACGATGTGTATCGTAATGCAGTGAGGCATAGCATTCGTGAGTGCTACATATTGTGATGGACAACCTAACGATGTGTATCGTAATGCAGTGAGGCATAGCATTCGTGAGTGCTACATATTGTGATGGACAACCTGACGATGTGTATCGTAATGCAGTGAGGCATAGCATTCGTGAGTGCTACATATTGTGCTGGACAACCTGACGTTGTGTATCGTAATGCAGTGAGGCATAGAATTCGTGAGTGCTACATATTGTGCTGGACAACCTGACGTTGTGTATCGTAATGCAGTGAGGCATAGCATTCGTGAGTGCTACATATTGTGCTGGACAACCTGACGATGTGTATCGTAATGCAGTGAGGCATAGCATTCGTGAGTGCTACATATTGTGCTGGACAACCTGACGATGTGTATCGTAATGCAGTGAGGCATAGCATTCGTGAGTGCTACATATTGTGCTGGACAACCTGACGATGTGTATCGTAATGCAGTGAGGCATAGCATTCGTGAGTGCTACATATTGTGCTGGACAACCTGACGATGTGTATCGTAATGCAGTGAGGCATAGCATTCGTGAGTGCTACATATTGTGATGGACAACCTGACGATGTGTATCGTAATGCAGTGAGGCATAGCATTCGTGAGTGCTACATATTGTGCTGGACAACCTGACGATGTGTATCGTAATGCAGTGAGGCATAGCATTCGTGAGTGCTACATATTGTGCTGGACAACCTGACGTTGTGTATCGTAATGCAGTGAGGCATAGCATTCGTGAGTGCTACATATTTTGCTGGACAACCTGACGATGTGTATCGTAATGCAGTGAGGCATAGCATTCGTGAGTGCTACATATTGTGCTGGACAACCTGACGATGTGTATCGTAATGCAGTGAGGCATAGCATTCGTGAGTGCTACATATTGTGCTGGACAACCTGACGATGTGTATCGTAATGCAGTGAGGCATAGCATTCGTGAGTGCTACATATTGTGCTGGACAACCTGACGATGTGTATCGTAATGCAGTGAGGCATAGCATTCGTGAGTGCTACATATTGTGCTGGACAACCTGACGATGTGTATCGTAATGCAGTGAGGCATAGCATTCGTGAGTGCTACATATTGTGCTGGACAACCTGACGATGTGTATCGTAATGCAGTGAGGCATAGCATTCGAGAGTGCTACATATTGTGCTGGACAACCTGACGATGTGTATCGTAATGCAGTGAGGCATAGCATTCGTGAGTGCTACATATTGTGCTGGACAACCTGACGATGTGTATCGCAATGCAGTGAGGCATAACATTCGTGAGTGCTACATATTGTGCTGGACAACCTGACGATGTGTATTGTAATGCAGTGAGGCATAGCATTCGTGAGTGCTACATATTGTGCTGGACAACCTGACGATGTGTATCGTAATGCAGTGAGGCAGAGCATTCGTGAGTGCTACATATTGTGGTGGACAACCTGACGATGTGTATCGTAATGCAGTGAGGCATAGCATTCGTGAGTGCTACATATTGTGATGGACAACCTGACGATGTGTATCGTAATGCAGTGAGGCATAGCATTCGTGAGTGCTGCATATTATGATGGACAACCTGACGATGTGTATCGTAATGCAGTGAGGCATAGCATTCGTGAGTGCTACATATTGTGCTGGACAACCTGACGATGTGTATCGTAATGCAGTGAGGCATAACATTCGTGAGTGCTACACATTGTGATGGACAACCTGACGATGTGTACCGTAATGCAGTGAGGCATAGCATTCGTGAGTGCTACATATTATGATGGACAACCTGACGATGTGTATCGTAATGCAGTGAGGCAGAACATTCGTGAGTGCTACACATTGTGATGGACAACCTGACGATGTGTATCGTAATGCAGTGAGGCATGGCATTCGTGAGTGCTACATATTGTGCTGGACAACCTGACGATGTGTATCGTAATGCAGTGAGGCATAGCATTCGTGAGTGCTGCATATTGTGATGGACAACCTGACGATGTGTATCGTAATGCAGTGAGGCATAGCATTCGTGAGTGCTACATATTGTGCTGGACAACCTGACGATGTGTATCGTAATGCAGTGAGGCATCACATTCGTGAGTGCTACATATTGTGATGGACAACCTGACGATGTGTATCGTAATGCAGTGAGGCATAGCATTCGTGAGTGCTACATATTGTGATGGACAACCTGACGATGTGTATCGTAATGCAGTGAGGCAGAGCATTCGTGAGTGCTACATATTGTGATGGACAACCTGACGATGTGTATCGTAATGCAGTGAGGCATAGCATTCGTGAGTGCTACATATTGTGCTGGACAACCTGACGATGTGTATCGTAATGCAGTGAGGCATAGCATTCGTGAGTGCTACATATTGTGCTGGACAACCTGACGATGTGTATCGTAATGAAGTGAGGCAGAGCATTCGTGAGTGCTACATATTGTGCTGGACAACCTGACGATGTGTATCGTAATGCAGTGAGGCATAGCATTCGTGAGTGCTACATATTGTGATGGACAACCTGACGATGTGTATCGTAATGCAGTGAGGCAGAGCATTCGTGAGTGCTACATATTGTGATGGACAACCTGAGGATGTGTATCGTAATGCAGTGAGGCATAGCATTCGTGAGTGCTACATATTGTGCTGGACAACCTGAAGATGTGTATCGTAATGCAGTGAGGCATAGCATTCGTGAGTGCTACATATTGTGCTGGACAACCTGACGATGTGTATCGTAATGCAGTGAGGCAGAGCATTCGTGAGTGCTACATATTGTGATGGACAACCTGACGATGTGTATCGTAATGCAGTGAGGCATAGCATTCGTGAGTTCTACATATTGTGCTGGACAACCTGACGATGTGTATCGTAATGCAGTGAGGCATAGCATTCGTGAGTGCTACATATTGTGCTGGACAACCTGACGATGTGTATCGTAATGCAGTGAGGCATAGCATTCGTGAGTGCTACATATTGTGCTGGACAACCTGACGATGTGTATCGTAATGCAGTGAGGCATAGCATTTGTGAGTGCTACATATTGTGCTGGACAACCTGACGATGTGTATCGTAATGCAGTGAGGCATAGCATTCGTGAGTGCTACATATTGTGCTGGACAACCTGACGATGTGTATCGTAATGCAGTGAGGCATAGCATTCGTGAGTGCTACATATTGTGCTGGACAACCTGACGATGTGTATCGTATTGCAGTGAGGCATAGCATTCGTGAGTGCTACATATTGTGCTGGACAACCTGACGATGTGTATCGTAATGCAGTGAGGCATAGCATTCGTGAGTGCTACATATTGTGCTGGACAACCTGACGATGTGTATCGTAATGCAGTGAGGCATAGCATTCGTGAGTGCTACATATTGTGATGGACAACCTGACGATGTGTATCGTAATGCAGTGAGGCAGAGCCTTCGTGAGTGCTACATATTGTGCTGGACAACCTGACGATGTGTATCGTAATGCAGTGAGGCATAGCATTCGTGAGTGCTACATATTGTGCTGGACAACCTGACGATGTGTATCGTAATGCAGTGAGGCATAGCATTCGTGAGTGCTACATATTGTGATGGACAACCTGACGATGTGTATCGTAATGCAGTGAGGCATAGCATTCGTGAGTGCTACATATTGTGCTGGACAACCTGACGATGTGTATCGTAATGCAGTGAGGCATAGCATTCGTGAGTGCTACATATTGTGCTGGACAACCTGACGATGTGTATCGTAATGCAGTGAGGCATAGCATTCGTGAGTGCTACATATTGTGATGGACAACCTGACGATGTGTATCGTAATGCAGTCAGGCAGAACATTCGTGAGTGCTACATATTGTGCTGGAAAACCTGACGATGTGTATCGTAATGCAGTGAGGCATAGCATTCGTGAGTGCTACATATTGTGCTGGACAACCTGACGATGTGTTTCGTAATGCAGTGAGGCATAGCATTCGTGAGTGCTACATATTGTGCTGGACAACCTGACGAAGTGTATCGTGATGCAGTGAGACATAGCATTCGTGAGTGCTACATATTGTGCTGGACAACCTGACGATGTGTATTGTAATGCAGTGAGGCATAGCATTCGTGAGTGCTACATATTGTGCTGGACAACCTGACGATGTGTATCGTAATGCAGTGAGGCATAGCATTCGTGAGTGCTACATATTGTGCTGGACAACCTGACGATGTGTATCGTAATGCAGTGAGGCATAGCATTCGTTAGTGCTACATATTGTGATGGACAACCTGACGATGTGTATCGTAATGCAGTGAGGCATAGCATTCGTGAGTGCTACATATTGTGCTGGACAACCTGACGATGTGTATCGTAATGCAGTGAGGCATAGCATTCGTGAGTGCTACATATTGTGCTGGACAACCTGACGATGTGTATCGTAATGCAGTGAGGCATAGCATTCGTGAGTGCTACATATTGTGCTGGACAACCTGACGATGTGTATCGTAATGCAGTGAGGCATAGCATTCGTGAGTGCTACATATTGTGATGGACAACCTGACGATGTGTATCGTAATGCAGTCAGGCAGAACATTCGTGAGTGCTACATATTGTGCTGGACAACCTGACGATGTGTATCGTAATGCAGTGAGGCATAGCATTCGTGAGTGCTACATATTGTGATGGACAACCTGACGATGTGTATCGTAATGCAGTGAGGCAGAGCATTCGTGAGTGCTACATATTGTGCTGGACAACCTGACGATGTGTATTGTAATGCAGTGAGGCATAGCATTCGTGAGTGCTACATATTGTGCTGGACAACCTGACGATGTGTATCGTAATGCAGTGAGGCATAGCATTCGTGAGTGCTACATATTGTGATGGACAACCTGACGATGTGTATCGTAATGCAGTGAGGCATAGCATTCGTGAGTGCTACATATTGTGCTGGACAACCTGACGATGTGTATCGTAATGCAGTGAGGCATAGCATTCGTGAGTGCTACATATTGTGCTGGACAACCTGACGGTGTGTATCGTAATGCAGTGAGGCATAGCATTCGTGAGTGCTACATATTGTGATGGACAAGCTGACGATGTGTATCGTAATGCAGTGAGGCCTAGCATTCGTGAGTGCTACATATTGTGCTGGACAACCTGACGATATGTATCGTAATGCAGTGAGGCATAGCATTCGTGAGTGCTACATATTGTGCTGGACAACCTGACGATGTGTATCGTAATGCAGTGAGGCATAGTATTCGTGAGTGCTACATATTGTGCTGGACAACCTGACGATGTGTATCGTAATGCAGTGAGGCATAGCATTCGTGAGTGCTACATATTGTGATGGGCAACCTGACGATGTGTATCGTAATGCAGTGAGGCATAGCATTCGTGAGTGCTACATATTGTGCTGGACAACCTGACGATGTGTATCGTAATGCAGTGAGGCATAGGATTCGTGAGTGCTACATATTGTGCTGGACAACCTGACGATGTGTATCGTAATGCAGTGAGGCATAGCATTCGTGAGTGCTACATAATGTGATGGACAACCTGACGATGTGTATCGTAATGCAGTGAGGCATAGCATTCGTGAGTGCTACATATTGTGCTGGACAACCTGACGATGTGTATGGTAATGCAGTGAGGCATAGCATTCGTGAGTGCTACATATTGTGATGGACAACCTGACGATGTGTATCGTAATGCAGTGAGGCATAGCATTCGTGAGTGCTACATATTGTGATGGACAACCTGACGATGTGTATCGTAATGCAGTGAGGCATAGCATTCGTGAGTGCTACATATTGTGCTGGACAAACCTGACGATGTGTATCGTAATGCAGTGAGGCATAACATTCGTGAGTGCTACATATTGTGCTAGACAACCTGACGATGTGTATCGTAATGCAGTGAGACATAACATTCGTGAGTGCTACATATTGTGATGGACAACCTGACGATGTGTATCGTAATGCAGTGAGGCATAACATTCGTGAGTGCTACATATTGTGCTGGACAACCTGACGTTGTGTATCGTAATGCAGTGAGGCATAGCATTCGTGAGTGCTACATATTGTGATGGACAACCTGACGATGTGTATCGTAATGCAGTGAGGCATAGCATTCGTGAGTGCTACATATTGTGCTGGACAACCTGACGATGTGTATCGTAATGCAGTGAGGCATAACATTAGTGAGTGCTACATATTGTGCTGGACAACCTGACGATGTGTATCGTAATGCAGTGAGGCATAACATTCGTGAGTGCTACATATTGTGATGGACAACCTGACGATGTGTATCGTAATGCAGTGAGGCATAGCATTCGTGAGTGCTACATATTGTGATGGACAACCTGACGATGTGTATTGTAATGCAGTGAGGCATAGCATTCGTGAGTGCTACATATTGTGCTGGACAACCTGACGATGTGTATCGTAAAGCAGTGAGGCATAGCATTCGTGAGTGCTACATATTGTGCTGGACAACCTGACGATGTGTATCGTAATGCAGTGAGGCATAGCATTCGTGAGTGCTACATATTGTGATGGACAACCTGACGATGTGTATCGTAATGCAGTGAGGCATAGCATTCGTGAGTGCTACATATTGTGCTGGACAACCTGACGATGTGTATCGTAATGCAGTGAGGCATAGCATTCGTGAGTGCTATATATTGTGCTGGACAACCTGACGATGTGTATCGTAATGCAGTGAGGCATAGCATTCGTGAGTGCTACATATTGTGCTGGACAACCTGACGATGTGTATCGTAATGCAGTGAGGCATAGCATTCGTGAGTGCTACATATTGTGCTGGACAACCTGACGAAGTGTATCGTAATGCAGTGAGGCATAGCATTCGTGAGTGCTACATATTGTGCTGGACAACCTGACGATGTGTATTGTAATGCAGTGAGGCATAGCATTCGTGAGTGCTACATATTGTGCTGGACAACCTGACGATGTGTATCGTAATGCAGTGAGGCATAGCATTCGTGAGTGCTACATATTGTGCTGGACAACCTGACGATGTGTATCGTAATGCAGTGAGGCATAGCATTCGTGAGTGCTACATATTGTGATGGACAACCTGACGATGTGTATCGTAATGCAGTGAGGCATAGCATTCGTGAGTGCTACATATTGTGCTGGACAACCTGACGATGTGTATCGTAATGCCGTGAGGCATAGCATTCGTGAGTGCTACATATTGTGCTGGACAACCTGACGATGTGTATCGTAATGCAGTGAGGCATAGCATTCGTGAGTGCTATATATTGTGATGGACAACCTGACGATGTGTATCGTAATGCAGTCAGGCAGAACATTCGTGAGTGCTACATATTGTGCTGGAAAACCTGACGATGTGTATCGTAATGCAGTGAGGCATAGCATTCGTGAGTGCTACATATTGTGATGGACAACCTGACGATGTGTATCGTAATGCAGTGAGGCAGAGCATTCGTGAGTGCTACATATTGTGCTGGACAACCTGACGATGTGTATCATAATGCAGTGAGGCATAGCATTCGTGAGTGCTACATATTGTGCTGGACAACCTGACGATGTGTATCGTAATGCAGTGAGGCATAGCATTCGTGAGTGCTACATATTGTGATGGACAACCTGACGATGTGTATCGTAATGCAGTGAGGCATAGCATTCGTGAGTGCTACATATTGTGCTGGACAACCTGACGATGTGTATCGTAATGCAGTGAGGCATAGCATTCGTGAGTGCTACATATTGTGCTGGACAACCTGACGATGTGTATCGTAATGCAGTGAGGCATAGCATTCGTGAGTGCTACATATTGTGATGGACAAGCTGACGATGTGTATCGTAATGCAGTGAGGCCTAGCATTCGTGAGTGCTACATATTGTGCTGGACAACCTGACGATGTGTATCGTAATGCAGTGAGGCATAGCATTCGTGAGTGCTACATATTGTGCTGGACAACCTGACGATGTGTATCGTAATGCAGTGAGGCATAGCATTCGTGAGTGCTACATATTGTGCTGGACAACCTGACGATGTGTATCGTAATGCAGTGAGGCATAGTATTCGTGAGTGCTACATATTGTGCTGGACAACCTGACGATGTGTATCGTAATGCAGTGAGGCATAGCATTCGTGAGTGCTACATATTGTGATGGGCAACCTGACGATGTGTATCGTAATGCAGTGAGGCATAGCATTCGTGAGTGCTACATATTGTGCTGGACAACCTGACGATGTGTATCGTAATGCAGTGAGGCATAGCATTCGTGAGTGCTACATATTGTGCTGGACAACCTGACGATGTGTATCGTAATGCAGTGAGGCATAGCATTCGTGAGTGCTACATATTGTGATGGACAACCTGACGATGTGTATCGTAATGCAGTGAGGCATAGCATTCGTGAGTGCTACATATTGTGCTGGACAACCTGACGATGTGTATGGTAATGCAGTGAGGCATAGCATTCGTGAGTGCTAAATATTGTGATGGACAACCTGACGATGTGTATCGTATTGCAGTGAGGCATAGCATTCGTGAGTGCTACATATTGTGATGGACAACCTGACGATGTGTATCGTAATGCAGTGAGGCATAGCATTCGTGAGTGCTACATATTGTGCTGGACAAACCTGACGATGTGTATCGTAATGCAGTGAGGCATAACATTCGTGAGTGCTACATATTGTGCTAGACAACCTGACGATGTGTATCGTAATGCAGTGAGGCATAACATTCGTGAGTGCTACATATTGTGATGGACAACCTGACGATGTGTATCGTAATGCAGTGAGGCATAACATTCGTGAGTGCTACATATTGTGCTGGACAACCTGACGATGTGTATCGTAATGCAGTGAGGCATAGCATTCGTGAGTGCTACATATTGTGATGGACAACCTGACGATGTGTATCGTAATGCAGTGAGGCATAGCATTCGTGAGTGCTACATATTGTGCTGGACAACTTGACGATGTGTATCGTAATGCAGTGAGGCATAACATTAGTGAGTGCTACATATTGTGCTGGACAACCTGACGATGTGTATCGTAATGCAGTGAGGCATAACATTCGTGAGTGCTACATATTGTGATGGACAACCTGACGATGTGTATCGTAATGCAGTGAAGCATAGCATTCGTGAGTGCTACATATTGTGCTGGACAACCTGACGATGTGTATTGTAATGCAGTGAGGCATAGCATTCGTGAGTGCTACATATTGTGCTGGACAACCTGACGATGTGTATCGTAATGCAGTGAGGCAGAGCATTCGTGAGTGCTACATATTGTGCTGGACAACCTGACGATGTGTATCGTAATGCAGTGAGGCATAGCATCCGTGAGTGCTACATATTGTGCTGGACAACCTGACGATGTGTATCGTAATGCAGTGAGGCATAGCATTCGTGAGTGCTACATATTGTGCTGGACAACCTGACGATGTGTATCGTAATGCAGTGAGGCATAGCATTCGTGAGTGCTGCATATTGTGATGGACAACCTGACGATGTGTATCGTAATGCAGTGAGGCATAGCATTCGTGAGTGCTACATATTGTGATGGACAACCTGACGATGTGTATCGTAATGCAGTGAGGCATAGCATTCGTGAGTGCTACATATTGTGATGGACAACCTGACGATGTGTACCGTAATGCAGTGAGGCAGAACATTCGTGAGTGCTACACATTGTGATGGACAACCTGACAATGTGTATCGTAATGCAGTGAGGCATAGCATTCGTGAGTGCTACATATTGTGCTGGACAACCTGACGATGTGTATCGTAATGCAGTGAGGCATAACATTCGTGAGTGCTACATATTGTGCTGGACAACCTGACGATGTGTATCGTAATGCAGTGAGGCATAACATTCGTGAGTGCTACATATTGTGATGGACAACCTGACGATGTGTATCGTAATGCAGTGAGGCATAACATTCGTGAGTGCTACATATTGTGCTGGACAACCTGACGATGTGTATCGTAATGCAGTGAGGCATAGCATTCGTGAGTGCTACATATTGTGATGGACAACCTGACGATGTGTATCGTAATGCAGTGAGGCATAGCATTCGTGAGTGCTACATATTGTGCTGGACAACCTGACGATGTGTATCGTAATGCAGTGAGGCATAACATTCGTGAGTGCTACATATTGTGCTGGACAACCTGACGATGTGTATCGTAATGCAGTGAGGCATAAAATTCGTGAGTGCTACATATTGTGATGGACAACCTGACGATGTGTATCGTAATGCAGTGAGGCATAGCATTCGTGAGTGCTACATATTGTGCTGGACAACCTGACGATGTGTATTGTAATGCAGTGAGGCATAGCATTCGTGAGTGCTACATATTGTGCTGGACAACCTGACGATGTGTATCGTAATGCAGTGAGGCATAGCATTCGTGAGTGCTACATATTGTGCTGGACAACCTGACGATGTGTATCGTAATGCAGTGAGGCATAGCATTCGTGAGTGCTACATATTGTGCTGGACAACCTGGTGATGTGTATCGTAATGCAGTGAGGCTTAGCATTCGTGAGTGCTACATATTGTGCTGGACAACCTGACGATGTGTATCGTAATGCAGTGAGGCATAGCATTCGTGAGTGCTACATATTGTGCTGGACAACCTGACGATGTGTATCGTAATGCAGTGAGGCATAGTATTCGTGAGTGTTACATATTGTGCTGGACAACCTGACGATGTGTATCGTAATGCAGTGAGGCATAGCATTCGTGAGTGCTACATATTGTGATGGACAACCTGACGATGTGTATCGTAATGCAGTGAGGCAGAGCATTCGTGAGTGCTACATATTGTGATGGACAACCTGACGATGTGTATCGTAATGCAGTGAGGCATAGCATTCGTGAGTGCTACATATTGTGCTGGACAACCTGACGATGTGTATCGTAATGCAGTGAGGCATAGCATTCGTGAGTGCTACATATTGTGCTGGACAACCTGACGATGTGTATCGTAATGCAGTGAGGCAGAGCATTCGTGTGTGCTACATATTGAGATGGACAACCTGACGATGTGTATCGTAAAGCAGTGAGGCATAGCATTCGTGAGTGCTACATATTGTGCTGGACAACCTGACGATGTGTATCATAATGCAGTGAGGCATAGCATTCGTGAGTGCTACATATTGTGCTGGACCACCTGACGATGTGTATCGTAATGCAGTGAGGCATAGCATTCGTGAGTGCTACATATTGTGCTGGACAACCTGACGATGTGTATCGTAATGCAGTGAGGCATAGCATTCGTGAGTGCTACATATTGTGCTGGACAACCTGACGATGTGTATCGTAATGCAGTGAGGCATAGCATTCGTGAGTGCTACATATTGTGCTGGACAACCTGACGATGTGTATCGTAATGCAGTGAGGCATAGCATTCGTGAGTGCTACATATTGTGCTGGACAACCTGACGATGTGTATCGTAATGCAGTGAGGCATAGCATTCGTGAGTGCTACATATTGTGATGGACAAGCTGACGATGTGTATCGTAATGCAGTGAGGCCTAGCATTCGTGAGTGCTACATATTGTGCTGGACAACCTGACGATGTGTATCGTAATGCAGTGAGGCATAGCATTCGTGAGTGCTACATATTGTGCTGGACAACCTGACGATGTGTATCGTAATGCAGTGAGGCATAGCATTCGTGAGTGCTACATATTGTGCTGGACAACCTGACGATGTGTATCGTAATGCAGTGAGGCATAGTATTCGTGAGTGCTACATATTGTGCTGGACAACCTGAGGATGTGTATCGTAATGCAGTGAGGCATAGCATTCGTGAGTGCTACATATTGTGATGGGCAACCTGACGATGTGTATCGTAATGCAGTGAGGCATAGCATTCGTGAGTGCTACATATTGTGCTGGACAACCTGACGATGTGTATCGTAATGCAGTGAGGCATAGCATTCGTGAGTGCTACATATTGTGCTGGACAACCTGACGATGTGTATCGTAATGCAGTGAGGCATAGCATTCGTGAGTGCTACATATTGTGATGGACAACCTGACGATGTGTATCGTAATGCAGTGAGGCATAGCATTCGTGAGTGCTACATATTGTGCTGGACAACCTGACGATGTGTATGGTAATGCAGTGAGGCATAGCATTCGTGAGTGCTAAATATTGTGATGGACAACCTGACGATGTGTATCGTATTGCAGTGAGGCATAGCATTCGTGAGTGCTACATATTGTGATGGACAACCTGACGATGTGTATCGTAATGCAGTGAGGCATAGCATTCGTGAGTGCTACATATTGTGCTGGACAAACCTGACGATGTGTATCGTAATGCAGTGAGGCATAACATTCGTGAGTGCTACATATTGTGCTAGACAACCTGACGATGTGTATCGTAATGCAGTGAGGCATAACATTCGTGAGTGCTACATATTGTGATGGACAACCTGACGATGTGTATCGTAATGCAGTGAGGCATAACATTCGTGAGTGCTACATATTGTGCTGGACAACCTGACGATGTGTATCGTAATGCAGTGAGGCATAGCATTCGTGAGTGCTACATATTGTGATGGACAACCTGACGATGTGTATCGTAATGCAGTGAGGCATAGCATTCGTGAGTGCTACATATTGTGCTGGACAACCTGACGATGTGTATCGTAATGCAGTGAGGCATAACATTAGTGAGTGCTACATATTGTGCTGGACAACCTGACGATGTGTATCGTAATGCAGTGAGGCATAACATTCGTGAGTGCTACATATTGTGATGGACAACCTGACGATGTGTATCGTAATGCAGTGAAGCATAGCATTCGTGAGTGCTACATATTGTGCTGGACAACCTGACGATGTGTATTGTAATGCAGGGAGGCATAGCATTCGTGAGTGCTACATATTGTGCTGGACAACCTGACGATGTGTATCGTAATGCAGTGAGGCAGAGCATTCGTGAGTGCTACATATTGTGCTGGACAACCTGACGATGTGTATCGTAATGCAGTGAGGCATAGCATCCGTGAGTGCTACATATTGTGCTGGACAACCTGACGATGTGTATCGTAATGCAGTGAGGCATAGCATTCGTGAGTGCTACATATTGTGCTGGACAACCTGACGATGTGTATCGTAATGCAGTGAGGCATAGCATTCGTGAGTGCTGCATATTGTGATGGACAACCTGACGATGTGTATCGTAATGCAGTGAGGCATAGCATTCGTGAGTGCTACATATTGTGATGGACAACCTGACGATGTGTATCGTAATGCAGTGAGGCATAGCATTCGTGAGTGCTACATATTGTGATGGACAACCTGACGATGTGTACCGTAATGCAGTGAGGCAGAACATTCGTGAGTGCTACACATTGTGATGGACAACCTGACAATGTGTATCGTAATGCAGTGAGGCATAGCATTCGTGAGTGCTACATATTGTGCTGGACAACCTGACGATGTGTATCGTAATGCAGTGAGGCATAACATTCGTGAGTGCTACATATTGTGCTGGACAACCTGACGATGTGTATCGTAATGCAGTGAGGCATATCATTCGTGAGTGCTACATATTGTGATGGACAACCTGACGATGTGTATCGTAATGCAGTGAGGCATAACATTCGTGAGTGCTACATATTGTGCTGGACAACCTGACGATGTGTATCGTAATGCAGTGAGGCATAGCATTCGTGAGTGCTACATATTGTGATGGACAACCTGACGATGTGTATCGTAATGCAGTGAGGCATAGCATTCGTGAGTGCTACATATTGTGCTGGACAACCTGACGATGTGTATCGTAATGCAGTGAGGCATAACATTCGTGAGTGCTACATATTGTGCTGGACAACCTGACGATGTGTATCGTAATGCAGTGAGGCATAAAATTCGTGAGTGCTACATATTGTGATGGACAACCTGACGATGTGTATCGTAATGCAGTGAGGCATAGCATTCGTGAGTGCTACATATTGTGCTGGACAACCTGACGATGTGTATTGTAATGCAGTGAGGCATAGCATTCGTGAGTGCTACATATTGTGCTGGACAACCTGACGATGTGTATCGTAATGCAGTGAGGCATAGCATTCGTGAGTGCTACATATTGTGCTGGACAACCTGACGATGTGTATCGTAATGCAGTGAGGCATAGCATTCGTGAGTGCTACATATTGTGCTGGACAACCTGGTGATGTGTATCGTAATGCAGTGAGGCTTAGCATTCGTGAGTGCTACATATTGTGCTGGACAACCTGACGATGTGTATCGTAATGCAGTGAGGCATAGCATTCGTGAGTGCTACATATTGTGCTGGACAACCTGACGATGTGTATCGTAATGCAGTGAGGCATAGTATTCGTGAGTGTTACATATTGTGCTGGACAACCTGACGATGTGTATCGTAATGCAGTGAGGCATAGCATTCGTGAGTGCTACATATTGTGATGGACAACCTGACGATGTGTATCGTAATGCAGTGAGGCAGAGCATTCGTGAGTGCTACATATTGTGATGGACAACCTGACGATGTGTATCGTAATGCAGTGAGGCATAGCATTCGTGAGTGCTACATATTGTGCTGGACAACCTGACGATGTGTATCGTAATGCAGTGAGGCATAGCATTCGTGAGTGCTACATATTGTGCTGGACAACCTGACGATGTGTATCGTAATGCAGTGAGGCAGAGCATTCGTGTGTGCTACATATTGAGATGGACAACCTGACGATGTGTATCGTAAAGCAGTGAGGCATAGCATTCGTGAGTGCTACATATTGTGCTGGACAACCTGACGATGTGTATCATAATGCAGTGAGGCATAGCATTCGTGAGTGCTACATATTGTGCTGGACCACCTGACGATGTGTATCGTAATGCAGTGAGGCATAGCATTCGTGAGTGCTACATATTGTGCTGGACAACCTGACGATGTGTATCGTAATGCAGTGAGGCATAGCATTCGTGAGTGCTACATATTGTGCTGGACAACCTGACGATGTGTATCGTAATGCAGTGAGGCATAGCATTCGTGAGTGCTACATATTGTGCTGGACAACCTGACGATGTGTATCGTAATGCAGTGAGGCATAGCATTCGTGAGTGCTACATATTGTGCTGGACAACCTGACGATGTGTATCGTAATGCAGTGAGGCATAGCATTCGTGAGTGCTACATATTGTGCTGGACAACTTGACGATGTGTATCGTAATGCAGTGAGGCATAGCATTCGTGAGTGCTACATATTGTGCTGGACAACCTGACGATGTGTATCGTAATGCAGTGAGGCATAGCATTCGTGAGTGCTACATATTGTGATGGACAACCTGACGATGTGTATCGTAATGCAGTGAGGCAGAGCATTCGTGAGTGCTACATATTGTGCTGGACAACCTGACGATGTGTATCGTAATGCAGTGAGGCATAGCATTCGTGAATGCTACATATTGTGCTGGACAACCTGACGATGTGTATCGTAATGCAGTGAGGCATAGCATTCGTGAGTGCTACATATTGTGATGGACAACCTGACGATGTGTATCGTAATGCAGTGAGGCATAGCATTCGTGAGTGCTACATATTGTGCTGGACAACCTGACGATGTGTATCGTAATGCAGTGAGGCATAGCATTCGTGAGTGCTATATATTGTGATGGACAACCTGACGATGTGTATCGTAATGCAGTGAGGCATATCATTCGTGAGTGCTACATATTGTGCTGGACAACCTGACGATGTGTATCGTAATGCAGTGAGGCATAGCATTCGTGAGTGCTACATATTGTGATGGACAACCTGACGATGTGTATCGTAATGCAGTGAGGCATAGCATTCGTGAGTGCTACATATTGTGCTGGACAACCTGACGATGTGTATCGTAATGCAGTGAGGCATAGCATTCGTGAGTGCTACATATTGTGCTGGACTACCTGACGATGTGTATCGTAATGCAGTGAGGCATAGAATTCGTGAGTGCTACATATTGTTATGGACAAGCTGACGATGTGTATCGTAATGCAGTGAGGCCTAGCATTCGTGAGTGCTACATATTGTGCTGGACAACCTGACGATGTGTATCGTAATGCAGTGAGGCATAGCATTCGTGAGTGCTACATATTGTGCTGGACAACCTGACGATGTGTATCGTAATGCAGTGAGGCATAGCATTCGTGAGTGCTACATATTGTGCTGGACAACCTGACGATGTGTATCGTAATGCAGTGAGGCATAGCATTCGTGAGTGCTACATATTGTGCTGGACAACCTGACGATGTGTATCGTGATGCAGTGAGGCATAGCATTCGTGAGTGCTACATATTGTGATGGGCAACCTGACGATGTGTATCGTAATGCAGTGAGGCATAGCATTCGTGAGTGCTACATATTGTGCTGGACAACCTGACGATGTGTATCGTAATGCAGTGAGGCATAGCATTCGTGAGTGCTACATATTGTGCTGGACAACCTGACGATGTGTATCGTAATGCAGAGAGGCATAGCATTGGTGAGTGCTACATATTGTGATGGACAACCTGACGATGTGTATCGTAATGCAGTGAGGTATAGCATTCGTGAGTGCTACATATTGTGCTGGACAACCTGACGATGTGTATCGTAATGCAGTGAGGCATAGCATTCGTGAGTGCTACATATTGTGATGGACAACCTGACGATGTGTATCGTAATGCAGTGAGGCATAGCATTCGTGAGTGCTACATATTGTGATGGACAACCTGACGATGTGTATCGTAATGCAGTGAGGCATAACATTCGTGAGTGCTACATATTGTGCTGGACAACCTCACGATGTGTATCGTAATGCAGTGAGGCATAGCATTCGTGAGTGCTACATATTGTGATGGACAACCTGACGATGTGTATCGTAATGCAGTGAGGCATAGCATTCGTGAGTGCTACATATTGTGCTGGACAACCTGACGATGTGTATCGTAATGCAGTGAGGCATAACATTAGTGAGTGCTACATATTGTGCTGGACAACCTGACGATGTGTATCGTAATGCAGTGAGGCATAATATTCGTGAGTGCTACATATTGTGATGGACAACCTGACGATGTGTATCGTAATGCAGTGAGGCATAGCATTCGTGAGTGCTACATATTGTGCTGGACAACCTGACGATGTGTATTGTAATGCAGTGAGGCATAGCATTCGTGAGTGCTACATATTGTGCTGGACAACCTGACGATGTGTATCGTAATGCAGTGAGGCAGAGCATTCGTGAGTGCTACATATTGTGATGGACAACCTGACGATGTGTATCGTAATGCAGTGAGGCATAGCATTCGTGAGTGCTACACATTGTGCTGGAGAACCTGACGATGTGTATTGTAATGCAGTGAGGCATAGCATTCGTGAGTGCTACATATTGTGCTGGACAACCTGACGATATGTATCGTAATGCAGTGAGGCATAGCATTCGTGAGTGCTACATATTGTGCTGGACAACCTGACGATGTGTATCGTAATGCAGTGAGGCATAGCATTCGTGAGTGCTACATATTGTGCTGGACAACCTGACGATGTGTATCGTAATGCAGTGAGGCATAGCATTCGTGAGTGCTACATATTGTGCTGGACAACCTGACGATGTGTATCGTAATGCAGTGAGGCATAGCATTCGTGAGTGCTACATATTGTGCTGGACAACCTGACGAAGTGTATCGTAATGCAGTGAGGCATAGCATTCGTTAGTGCTACATATTGTGCTGGACAACCTGACGATGTGTATCGTAATGCAGTGAGGCATAGCATTCGTGAGTGCTACATATTGTGCTGGACAACCTGACGAAGTGTATCGTAATGCAGTGAGGCATAACATTCGTGAGTGCTACATATTGTGCTGGATAACCTGACGATGTGTATCGTAATGCAGTGAGGCATAGCATTCGTGAGTGCTACATATTGTGCTGGACAACCTGACGGTGTGTATCGTAATGCAGTGAGGCATAGCATTCGTGAGTGCTACATATTGTGCTGGACAACCTGACGATGTGTATCGTAATGCAGTGAGGCATAGCATTCGTGAGTGCTACATATTGTGCTGGACAACCTGACGATGTGTATCGTAATGCAGTGAGGCATAACATTCGTGAGTGCTACATAATGTGCTGGACAACCTGACGATGTGTATCGTAATGCAGTGAGGCATAAAATTCGTGAGTGCTACATATTGTGATGGACAACCTGACGATGTGTATCGTAATGCAGTGAGGCATAGCATTCGTGAGTGCTACATATTGTGCTGGACAACCTGACGATGTGTATTGTAATGCAGTGAGGCATAGCATTCGTGAGTGCTACATATTGTGCTGGACAACCTGACGATGTGTATCGTAATGCAGTGAGGCATAGCATTCGTGAGTGCTACATATTGTGCTGGACAACCTGACGATGTGTATCGTAATGCAGTGAGGCATAGCATTCGTGAGTGCTACATATTGTGCTGGACAACCTGATGATGTGTATCGTAATGCAGTGAGGCTTAGCATTCGTGAGTGCTACATATTGTGCTGGACAACCTGACGATGTGTATCGTAATGCAGTGAGGCATAGCATTCGTGAGTGCTACATATTGTGCTGGACAACCTGACGATGTGTATCGTAATGCAGTGAGGCATAGCTTTCGTGAGTACTACATATTGTGCTGGACAACCTGACGATGTGTATCGTAATGCAGTGAGGCATAGCATTCGTGAGTGCTACATATTGTGATGGACAACCTGACGATGTGTATCGTAATGCAGTGAGGCAGAGCATTCGTGAGTGCTACATATTGTGATGGACAACCTGACGATGTGTATCGTAATGCAGTGAGGCATAGCATTCGTGAGTGCTACATATTGTGCTGGACAACCTGACGATGTGTATCGTAATGCAGTGAGGCATAGCATTCGTGAGTGCTACATATTGTGCTGGACAACCTGACGATGTGTATCGTAATGCAGTGAGGCAGAGCATTCGTGTGTGCTACATATTGAGATGGACAACCTGACGATGTGTATCGTAATGCAGTGAGGCATAGCATTCGTGAGTGCTACATATTGTGCTGGACAACCTGACGATGTGTATCATAATGCAGTGAGGCATAGCATTCGTGAGTGCTACATATTGTGCTGGACCACCTGACGATGTGTATCGTAATGCAGTGAGGCATAGCATTCGTGAGTGCTACATATTGTGCTGGACAACCTGACGATGTGTATCGTAATGCAGTGAGGCAGAGCATTCGTGAGTGCTACATATTGTGCTGGACAACCTGACGATGTGTATCGTAATGCAGTGAGGCATAGCATTCGTGAGTGCTACACATTGTGCTGGAGAACCTGACGATGTGTATATTAATGCAGTGAGGCATAGCATTCGTGAGTGCTACATATTGTGCTGGACAACCTGACGATATGTATCGTAATGCAGTGAGGCATAGCATTCGTGAGTGCTACATATTGTGCTGGACAACCTGACGATGTGTATCGTAATGCAGTGAGGCATAGCATTCGTGAGTGCTACATATTGTGCTGGACAACCTGACGATGTGTATCGTAATGCAGTGAGGCATAGCATTCGTGAGTGCTACATATTGTGCTGGACAACCTGACGATGTGTATCGTAATGCAGTGAGGCATAGCATTCGTGAGTGCTACATATTGTGCTGGACAACCTGACGAAGTGTATCGTAATGCAGTGAGGCATAGCATTCGTTAGTGCTACATATTGTGCTGGACAACCTGACGATGTGTATCGTAATGCAGTGAGGCATAGCATTCGTGAGTGCTACATATTGTGCTGGACAACCTGACGAAGTGTATCGTAATGCAGTGAGGCATAACATTCGTGAGTGCTACATATTGTGCTGGATAACCTGACGATGTGTATCGTAATGCAGTGAGGCATAGCATTCGTGAGTGCTACATATTGTGCTGGACAACCTGACGGTGTGTATCGTAATGCAGTGAGGCATAGCATTCGTGAGTGCTACATATTGTGCTGGACAACCTGACGATGTGTATCGTAATGCAGTGAGGCATAGCATTCGTGAGTGCTACATATTGTGCTGGACAACCTGACGATGTGTATCGTAATGCAGTGAGGCATAACATTCGTGAGTGCTACATAATGTGCTGGACAACCTGACGATGTGTATCGTAATGCAGTGAGGCATAAAATTCGTGAGTGCTACATATTGTGATGGACAACCTGACGATGTGTATCGTAATGCAGTGAGGCATAGCATTCGTGAGTGCTACATATTGTGCTGGACAACCTGACGATGTGTATTGTAATGCAGTGAGGCATAGCATTCGTGAGTGCTACATATTGTGCTGGACAACCTGACGATGTGTATCGTAATGCAGTGAGGCATAGCATTCGTGAGTGCTACATATTGTGCTGGACAACCTGACGATGTGTATCGTAATGCAGTGAGGCATAGCATTCGTGAGTGCTACATATTGTGCTGGACAACCTGATGATGTGTATCGTAATGCAGTGAGGCTTAGCATTCGTGAGTGCTACATATTGTGCTGGACAACCTGACGATGTGTATCGTAATGCAGTGAGGCATAGCATTCGTGAGTGCTACATATTGTGCTGGACAACCTGACGATGTGTATCGTAATGCAGTGAGGCATAGCTTTCGTGAGTACTACATATTGTGCTGGACAACCTGACGATGTGTATCGTAATGCAGTGAGGCATAGCATTCGTGAGTGCTACATATTGTGATGGACAACCTGACGATGTGTATCGTAATGCAGTGAGGCAGAGCATTCGTGAGTGCTACATATTGTGATGGACAACCTGACGATGTGTATCGTAATGCAGTGAGGCATAGCATTCGTGAGTGCTACATATTGTGCTGGACAACCTGACGATGTGTATCGTAATGCAGTGAGGCATAGCATTCGTGAGTGCTACATATTGTGCTGGACAACCTGACGATGTGTATCGTAATGCAGTGAGGCAGAGCATTCGTGTGTGCTACATATTGAGATGGACAACCTGACGATGTGTATCGTAATGCAGTGAGGCATAGCATTCGTGAGTGCTACATATTGTGCTGGACAACCTGACGATGTGTATCATAATGCAGTGAGGCATAGCATTCGTGAGTGCTACATATTGTGCTGGACCACCTGACGATGTGTATCGTAATGCAGTGAGGCATAGCATTCGTGAGTGCTACATATTGTGCTGGACAACCTGACGATGTGTATCGTAATGCAGTGAGGCATAGCATTCGTGAGTGCTACATATTGTGCTGGACAACCTGACGATGTGTATCGTAATGCAGTGAGGCATAGCATTCGTGAGTGCTACATATTGTGCTGGACAACCTGACGATGTGTATCGTAATGCAGTGAGGCATAGCATTCGTGAGTGCTACATATTGTGCTGGACAACCTGACGATGTGTATCGTAATGCAGTGAGGCATAGCATTCGTGAGTGCTACATATTGTGCTGGACAACTTGACGATGTGTATCGTAATGCAGTGAGGCATAGCATTCGTGAGTGCTACATATTGTGCTGGACAACCTGACGATGTGTATCGTAATGCAGTGAGGCATAGCATTCGTGAGTGCTACATATTGTGATGGACAACCTGACGATGTGTATCGTAATGCAGTGAGGCAGAGCATTCGTGAGTGCTACATATTGTGCTGGACAACCTGACGATGTGTATCGTAATGCAGTGAGGCATAGCATTCGTGAGTGCTACATATTGTGCTGGACAACCTGACGATGTGTATCGTAATGCAGTGAGGCATAGCATTCGTGAGTGCTACATATTGTGATGGACAACCTGACGATGTGTATCGTAATGCAGTGAGGCATAGCATTCGTGAGTGCTACATATTGTGCTGGACAACCTGACGATGTGTATCGTAATGCAGTGAGGCATAGCATTCGTGAGTGCTATATATTGTGATGGACAACCTGACGATGTGTATCGTAATGCAGTGAGGCATATCATTCGTGAGTGCTACATATTGTGCTGGACAACCTGACGATGTGTATCGTAATGCAGTGAGGCATAGCATTCGTGAGTGCTACATATTGTGATGGACAACCTGACGATGTGTATCGTAATGCAGTGAGGCATAGCATTCGTGAGTGCTACATATTGTGCTGGACAACCTGACGATGTGTATCGTAATGCAGTGAGGCATAGCATTCGTGAGT
Source organism: Meconema thalassinum (assembly GCA_946902985.2). Classification (NCBI taxonomy): domain Eukaryota; kingdom Metazoa; phylum Arthropoda; class Insecta; order Orthoptera; family Tettigoniidae; genus Meconema; species Meconema thalassinum. Next base: position 1,232,798 of record OX336392.1, on the reverse strand, counting down.
GCTACATATTGTGCTGGACTACCTGACGATGTGTATCGTAATGCAGTGAGGCATAGAATTCGTGAGTGCTACATATTGTTATGGACAAGCTGACGATGTGTATCGTAATGCAGTGAGGCCTAGCATTCGTGAGTGCTACATATTGTGCTGGACAACCTGACGATGTGTATCGTAATGCAGTGAGGCATAGCATTCGTGAGTGCTACATATTGTGCTGGACAACCTGACGATGTGTATCGTAATGCAGTGAGGCATAGCATTCGTGAGTGCTACATATTGTGCTGGACAACCTGACGATGTGTATCGTAATGCAGTGAGGCATAGCATTCGTGAGTGCTACATATTGTGCTGGACAACCTGACGATGTGTATCGTGATGCAGTGAGGCATAGCATTCGTGAGTGCTACATATTGTGATGGGCAACCTGACGATGTGTATCGTAATGCAGTGAGGCATAGCATTCGTGAGTGCTACATATTGTGCTGGACAACCTGACGATGTGTATCGTAATGCAGTGAGGCATAGCATTCGTGAGTGCTACATATTGTGCTGGACAACCTGACGATGTGTATCGTAATGCAGAGAGGCATAGCATTGGTGAGTGCTACATATTGTGATGGACAACCTGACGATGTGTATCGTAATGCAGTGAGGTATAGCATTCGTGAGTGCTACATATTGTGCTGGACAACCTGACGATGTGTATCGTAATGCAGTGAGGCATAGCATTCGTGAGTGCTACATATTGTGATGGACAACCTGACGATGTGTATCGTAATGCAGTGAGGCATAGCATTCGTGAGTGCTACATATTGTGATGGACAACCTGACGATGTGTATCGTAATGCAGTGAGGCATAGCATTCGTGAGTGCTACATATTGTGCTGGACAAACCTGACGATGTGTATCGTAATGCAGTGAGGCATAACATTCGTGAGTGCTACATATTGTGCTAGACAACCTGACGATGTGTATCGTAATGCAGTGAGGCATAAAATTCGTGAGTGCTACATATTGTGATGGACAACCTGACGATGTGTATCGTAATGCAGTGAGGCATAACATTCGTGAGTGCTACATATTGTGCTGGACAACCTGACGATGTGTATCGTAATGCAGTGAGGCATAGCATTCGTGAGTGCTACATATTGTGATGGACAACCTGACGATGTGTATCGTAATGCAGTGAGGCATAGCATTCGTGAGTGCTACATATTGTGCTGGACAACCTGACGATGTGTATCGTAATGCAGTGAGGCATAATATTCGTGAGTGCTACATATTGTGCTGGACAACCTGACGATGTGTATCGTAATGCAGTGAGGCATAACATTCGTGAGTGCTACATATTGTGATGGACAACCTGACGATGTGTATCGTAATGCAGTGAGGCATAGCATTCGTGAGTGCTACATACTGTGCTGGACAACCTGACGATGTGTATTGTAATGCAGTGAGGCATAGCATTCGTGAGTGCTACACATTGTGCTGGACAACCTGACGATGTGTATCGTAATGCAGTGAGGCATAGCATTCGTGAGTGCTACATATTGTGCTGGACAACCTGACGATGTGTATCGTAATGCAGTGAGGCATAGCATTCGTGAGTGCTACATAATGTGCTGGACAACCTGACGATGTGTATCGTAATGCACTGAGGCTTAGCATTCGTGAGTGCTACATATTGTGCTGGACAACCTGACGATGTGTATCGTAATGCAGTGAGGCATAGCATTCGTGAGTGCTACATATTGTGCTGGACAACCTGACGATGTGTATCGTAATGCAGTGAGGCATAACATTCGTGAGTGCTACATATTGTGCTGGACAACCTGACGATGTGTATCGTAATGCAGTGAGGCATAGCATTCGTGAGTGCTACATATTGTGCTGGACAACCTGAGGATGTGTATCGTAATGCAGTGAGGCATAGCATTCGTGAGTGCTACATATTGTGCTGGACAACCTGACGATGTGTATCGTAATGCAGTGAGGCATAACATTCGTGAGTGCTACATATTGTGCTGGACAACCTGACGATGTGTATCGTAATGCAGTGAGGCATAGCATTCGTGAGTGCTACATATTGTGCTGGACAACCTAACGATGTGTATCGTAATGCAGTGAGGCATAGCATTCGTGAGTGCTACACATTGTGCTGGAGAACCTGACGATGTGTATTGTAATGCAGTGAGGCATAGCATTCGTGAGTGCTACATATTGTGCTGGACAACCTGACGATATGTATCGTAATGCAGTGAGGCATAGCATTCGTGAGTGCTACATATTGTGCTGGACAACCTGACGATGTGTATCGTAATGCAGTGAGGCATAGCATTCGTGAGTGCTACATATTGTGCTGGACAACCTGACGATGTGTATCGTAATGCAGTGAGGCATAGCATTCGTGAGTGCTACATATTGTGCTGGACAACCTGACGATGTGTATCGTAATGCAGTGAGGCATAGCATTCGTGAGTGCTACATATTGTGCTGGACAACCTGACGAAGTGTATCGTAATGCAGTGAGGCATAGCATTCGTTAGTGCTACATATTGTGCTGGACAACCTGACGATGTGTATCGTAATGCAGTGAGGCATAGCATTCGTGAGTGCTACATATTGTGCTGGACAACCTGACGAAGTGTATCGTAATGCAGTGAGGCATAACATTCGTGAGTGCTACATATTGTGCTGGATAACCTGACGATGTGTATCGTAATGCAGTGAGGCATAGCATTCGTGAGTGCTACATATTGTGCTGGACAACCTGACGGTGTGTATCGTAATGCAGTGAGGCATAGCATTCGTGAGTGCTACATATTGTGCTGGACAACCTGACGATGTGTATCGTAATGCAGTGAGGCATAGCATTCGCGAGTGCTACATATTGTGATGGACAACCTGACGATGTGTATCGTAATGCAGTGAGGCATAGCATTCGTGAGTGCTACATATTGTGCTGGACAACCTGATGATGTGTATCGTAATGCAGTGAGGCATAACATTCGTGAGTGCTACATATTGTGATGGACAACCTGACGCTGTGTATCGTAATGCAGTGAGGCATAGCATTCGTGAGTGCTACATATTGTGCTGGACAACCTGACGATGTGTATCGTAATGCAGTGAGGCATAGCATTCGTGAGTGCTACATATTGTGCAGGACAACCTGACGATGTGTATCGTAATGCAGTGAGGCATAGCATTCGTGAGTGCTACATATTGTGCTGGACAACCTGACGATGTGTATCGTAATGCAGTGAGGCATAGCATTCGTGAGTGCTACATATTGTGCTGGACAACCTGACGTTGTGTATCGTAATGCAGTGAGGCATAGCATTCGTGAGTGCTACATATTGTGCTGGACAACCTGACGATGTGTATCGTAATGCAGTGAGGCATAGCATTCGTGAGCGCTACATATTGTGATGGACAACCTGACGATGTGTATCGTAATGCAGTGAGGCATAGCATTCGTGAGTGCTACATATTGTGCTGGACAACCTGACGATGTGTATCGTAATGCAGTGAGGCATAGCATTCGTGAGTGCTACATATTGTGCTGGACAACCTGACGATGTGTATCGTAATGCAGTGAGGCATAACATTCGTGAGTGCTACATATTGTGCTGGACAACCTGACGATGTGTATCGTAATGCAGTGAGGCATAGCATTCGTGAGTGCTACATATTGTGATGGACAACCTGACGATGTGTATCGTAATGCAGTGAGGCATAGCATTCGTGAGTGCTACATATTGTGCTGGACAACCTGACGATGTGTATCGTAATGCAGTGAGGCATAGCATTCGTGAGTGCTACATATTGTGCTGGACAACCTGACGATGTGTATCGTAATGCAGTGAGGCATAGCATTCGTGAGTGCAACATATTGTGCTGGACAACCTGACGATGTGTATCGTAATGCAGTGAGGCATAGCATTCGTGTGTGCTACATATTGTGCTGGACAACCTGACGATGTGTATCGTAATGCAGTGAGGCAGAGCATTCGTGAGTGCTACATATTGTGCTGGACAACCTGACGATGTGTTTCGTAATGCAGTGAGGCATAACATTCGTGAGTGCTACATATTGTGCTGGACAACCTGACGATGTGTATTGTAATGCAGTGAGGCATAGCATTCGTGAGTGCTACATATTGTGCTGGACAACCTGACGATGTGTATCGTAATGCAGTGAGGCATAACATTCGTGAGTGCTACATATTGTGATGGACAACCTGACGATGTGTATCGTAATGCAGTGAGGCATAGCATTCGTGAGTGCTACATATTGTGCTGGACAACCTGACGATGTGTATCGTAATGCAGTGAGGCATAGCATTCGTGAGTGCTACATATTGTGCTGGACAACCTGACGATGTGTATCGTAATGCAGTGAGGCATAGCATTCGTGAGTGCTACACATTGTGCTGGAGAACCTGACGAAGTGTATTGTAATGCAGTGAGGCATAGCATTCGTGAGTGCTACATATTGTGCTAGACAACCTGACGATGTGTATCGTAATGCAGTGAGGCATAAAATTCGTGAGTGCTACATATTGTGATGGACAACCTGACGATGTGTATCGTAATGCAGTGAGGCATAACATTCGTGAGTGCTACATATTGTGCTGGACAACCTGACGATGTGTATCGTAATGCAGTGAGGCATAGCATTCGTGAGTGCTACATATTGTGATGGACAACCTGACGATGTGTATCGTAATGCAGTGAGGCATAGCATTCGTGAGTGCTACATATTGTGCTGGACAACCTGACGATGTGTATCGTAATGCAGTGAGGCATAATATTCGTGAGTGCTACATATTGTGCTGGACAACCTGACGATGTGTATCGTAATGCAGTGAGGCATAACATTCGTGAGTGCTACATATTGTGATGGACAACCTGACGATGTGTATCGTAATGCAGTGAGGCATAGCATTCGTGAGTGCTACATACTGTGCTGGACAACCTGACGATGTGTATTGTAATGCAGTGAGGCATAGCATTCGTGAGTGCTACATATTGTGCTGGACAACCTGACGATGTGTATTGTAATGCAGTGAGGCATAGCATTCGTGAGTGCTACATATTGTGATGGACAACCTGACGATGTGTATCGTAATGCAGTGAGGCAGAGCATTCGTGAGTGCTACATATTGTGCTGGACAACCTGACGATGTGTATCGTAATGCAGTGAGGCATAGCATTCGTGAGTGCTACATATTGTGCTGGACAACCTGACGATGTGTATCGTAATGCAGTGAGGCATAGCATTCGTGAGTGCTACATATTGTGATGGACAACCTGACGATGTGTATCGTAATGCAGTGAGGCATAGCATTCGTGAGTGCTACATATTGTGCTGGACAACCTGACGATGTGTATCGTAATGCAGTGAGGCATAGCATTCGTGAGTGCTATATATTGTGATGGACAACCTGACGATGTGTATCGTAATGCAGTGAGGCATATCATTCGTGAGTGCTACATATTGTGCTGGACAACCTGACGATGTGTATCGTAATGCAGTGAGGCATAGCATTCGTGAGTGCTACATATTGTGATGGACAACCTGACGATGTGTATCGTAATGCAGTGAGGCATAGCATTCGTGAGTGCTACATATTGTGCTGGACAACCTGACGATGTGTATCGTAATGCAGTGAGGCATAGCATTCGTGAGTGCTACATATTGTGCTGGACTACCTGACGATGTGTATCGTAATGCAGTGAGGCATAGAATTCGTGAGTGCTACATATTGTTATGGACAAGCTGACGATGTGTATCGTAATGCAGTGAGGCCTAGCATTCGTGAGTGCTACATATTGTGCTGGACAACCTGACGATGTGTATCGTAATGCAGTGAGGCATAGCATTCGTGAGTGCTACATATTGTGCTGGACAACCTGACGATGTGTATCGTAATGCAGTGAGGCATAGCATTCGTGAGTGCTACATATTGTGCTGGACAACCTGACGATGTGTATCGTAATGCAGTGAGGCATAGCATTCGTGAGTGCTACATATTGTGCTGGACAACCTGACGATGTGTATCGTGATGCAGTGAGGCATAGCATTCGTGAGTGCTACATATTGTGATGGGCAACCTGACGATGTGTATCGTAATGCAGTGAGGCATAGCATTCGTGAGTGCTACATATTGTGCTGGACAACCTGACGATGTGTATCGTAATGCAGTGAGGCATAGCATTCGTGAGTGCTACATATTGTGCTGGACAACCTGACGATGTGTATCGTAATGCAGAGAGGCATAGCATTGGTGAGTGCTACATATTGTGATGGACAACCTGACGATGTGTATCGTAATGCAGTGAGGTATAGCATTCGTGAGTGCTACATATTGTGCTGGACAACCTGACGATGTGTATCGTAATGCAGTGAGGCATAGCATTCGTGAGTGCTACATATTGTGATGGACAACCTGACGATGTGTATCGTAATGCAGTGAGGCATAGCATTCGTGAGTGCTACATATTGTGATGGACAACCTGACGATGTGTATCGTAATGCAGTGAGGCATAGCATTCGTGAGTGCTACATATTGTGCTGGACAAACCTGACGATGTGTATCGTAATGCAGTGAGGCATAACATTCGTGAGTGCTACATATTGTGCTAGACAACCTGACGATGTGTATCGTAATGCAGTGAGGCATAAAATTCGTGAGTGCTACATATTGTGATGGACAACCTGACGATGTGTATCGTAATGCAGTGAGGCATAACATTCGTGAGTGCTACATATTGTGCTGGACAACCTGACGATGTGTATCGTAATGCAGTGAGGCATAGCATTCGTGAGTGCTACATATTGTGATGGACAACCTGACGATGTGTATCGTAATGCAGTGAGGCATAGCATTCGTGAGTGCTACATATTGTGCTGGACAACCTGACGATGTGTATCGTAATGCAGTGAGGCATAATATTCGTGAGTGCTACATATTGTGCTGGACAACCTGACGATGTGTATCGTAATGCAGTGAGGCATAACATTCGTGAGTGCTACATATTGTGATGGACAACCTGACGATGTGTATCGTAATGCAGTGAGGCATAGCATTCGTGAGTGCTACATACTGTGCTGGACAACCTGACGATGTGTATTGTAATGCAGTGAGGCATAGCATTCGTGAGTGCTACACATTGTGCTGGACAACCTGACGATGTGTATCGTAATGCAGTGAGGCATAGCATTCGTGAGTGCTACATATTGTGCTGGACAACCTGACGATGTGTATCGTAATGCAGTGAGGCATAGCATTCGTGAGTGCTACATAATGTGCTGGACAACCTGACGATGTGTATCGTAATGCACTGAGGCTTAGCATTCGTGAGTGCTACATATTGTGCTGGACGACCTGACGATGTGTATCGTAATGCAGTGAGGCATAGCATTCGTGAGTGCTACATATTGTGCTGGACAACCTGACGATGTGTATCGTAATGCAGTGAGGCATAACATTCGTGAGTGCTACATATTGTGCTGGACAACCTGACGATGTGTATCGTAATGCAGTGAGGCATAGCATTCGTGAGTGCTACATATTGTGCTGGACAACCTGACGATGTGTATCGTAATGCAGTGAGGCATAGCATTCGTGAGTGCTACATATTGTGCTGGACACCCTGACGATGTGTATCGTAATGCAGTGAGGCATAACATTCGTGAGTGCTACATATTGTGCTGGACAACCTGACGATGTGTATCGTAATGCAGTGAGGCATAGCATTCGTGAGTGCTACATATTGTGCTGGACAACCTGACGATGTGTATCGTAATGCAGTGAGGCATAGCATTCGTGAGTGCTACACATTGTGCTGGAGAACCTGACGATGTGTATTGTAATGCAGTGAGGCATAGCATTCGTGAGTGCTACATATTGTGCTGGACAACCTGACGATATGTATCGTAATGCAGTGAGGCATAGCATTCGTGAGTGCTACATATTGTGCTGGACAACCTGACGATGTGTATCGTAATGCAGTGAGGCATAGCATTCGTGAGTGCTACATATTGTGCTGGACAACCTGACGATGTGTATCGTAATGCAGTGAGGCATAGCATTCGTGAGTGCTACATATTGTGCTGGACAACCTGACGATGTGTATCGTAATGCAGTGAGGCATAGCATTCGTGAGTGCTACATATTGTGCTGGACAACCTGACGAAGTGTATCGTAATGCAGTGAGGCATAGCATTCGTTAGTGCTACATATTGTGCTGGACAACCTGACGATGTGTATCGTAATGCAGTGAGGCATAGCATTCGTGAGTGCTACATATTGTGCTGGACAACCTGACGAAGTGTATCGTAATGCAGTGAGGCATAACATTCGTGAGTGCTACATATTGTGCTGGATAACCTGACGATGTGTATCGTAATGCAGTGAGGCATAGCATTCGTGAGTGCTACATATTGTGCTGGACAACCTGACGGTGTGTATCGTAATGCAGTGAGGCATAGCATTCGTGAGTGCTACATATTGTGCTGGACAACCTGACGATGTGTATCGTAATGCAGTGAGGCATAGCATTCGCGAGTGCTACATATTGTGATGGACAACCTGACGATGTGTATCGTAATGCAGTGAGGCATAGCATTCGTGAGTGCTACATATTGTGCTGGACAACCTGATGATGTGTATCGTAATGCAGTGAGGCATAACATTCGTGAGTGCTACATATTGTGATGGACAACCTGACGCTGTGTATCGTAATGCAGTGAGGCATAGCATTCGTGAGTGCTACATATTGTGCTGGACAACCTGACGATGTGTATCGTAATGCAGTGAGGCATAGCATTCGTGAGTGCTACATATTGTGCAGGACAACCTGACGATGTGTATCGTAATGCAGTGAGGCATAGCATTCGTGAGTGCTACATATTGTGCTGGACAACCTGACGATGTGTATCGTAATGCAGTGAGGCATAGCATTCGTGAGTGCTACATATTGTGCTGGACAACCTGACGTTGTGTATCGTAATGCAGTGAGGCATAGCATTCGTGAGTGCTACATATTGTGCTGGACAACCTGACGATGTGTATCGTAATGCAGTGAGGCATAGCATTCGTGAGCGCTACATATTGTGATGGACAACCTGACGATGTGTATCGTAATGCAGTGAGGCATAGCATTCGTGAGTGCTACATATTGTGCTGGACAACCTGACGATGTGTATCGTAATGCAGTGAGGCATAGCATTCGTGAGTGCTACATATTGTGCTGGACAACCTGACGATGTGTATCGTAATGCAGTGAGGCATAACATTCGTGAGTGCTACATATTGTGCTGGACAACCTGACGATGTGTATCGTAATGCAGTGAGGCATAGCATTCGTGAGTGCTACATATTGTGATGGACAACCTGACGATGTGTATCGTAATGCAGTGAGGCATAGCATTCGTGAGTGCTACATATTGTGCTGGACAACCTGACGATGTGTATCGTAATGCAGTGAGGCATAGCATTCGTGAGTGCTACATATTGTGCTGGACAACCTGACGATGTGTATCGTAATGCAGTGAGGCATAGCATTCGTGAGTGCAACATATTGTGCTGGACAACCTGACGATGTGTATCGTAATGCAGTGAGGCATAGCATTCGTGTGTGCTACATATTGTGCTGGACAACCTGACGATGTGTATCGTAATGCAGTGAGGCAGAGCATTCGTGAGTGCTACATATTGTGCTGGACAACCTGACGATGTGTATCGTAATGCAGTGAGGCATAACATTCGTGAGTGCTACATATTGTGCTGGACAACCTGACGATGTGTATTGTAATGCAGTGAGGCATAGCATTCGTGAGTGCTACATATTGTGCTGGACAACCTGACGATGTGTATCGTAATGCAGTGAGGCATAACATTCGTGAGTGCTACATATTGTGATGGACAACCTGACGATGTGTATCGTAATGCAGTGAGGCATAGCATTCGTGAGTGCTACATATTGTGCTGGACAACCTGAGGATGTGTATCGTAATGCAGTGAGGCATAGCATTCGTGAGTGCTACATATTGTGCTGGACAACCTGACGATGTGTATCGTAATGCAGTGAGGCATAGCATTCGTGAGTGCTACACATTGTGCTGGAGAACCTGACGATGTGTATTGTAATGCAGTGAGGCATAGCATTCGTGAGTGCTACATATTGTGCTAGACAACCTGACGATGTGTATCGTAATGCAGTGAGGCATAAAATTCGTGAGTGCTACATATTGTGATGGACAACCTGACGATGTGTATCGTAATGCAGTGAGGCATAACATTCGTGAGTGCTACATATTGTGCTGGACAACCTGACGATGTGTATCGTAATGCAGTGAGGCATAGCATTCGTGAGTGCTACATATTGTGATGGACAACCTGACGATGTGTATCGTAATGCAGTGAGGCATAGCATTCGTGAGTGCTACATATTGTGCTGGACAACCTGACGATGTGTATCGTAATGCAGTGAGGCATAGCATTCGTGAGTGCTACATATTGTGCTGGACAACCTGACGATGTGTATCGTAATGCAGTGAGGCATAACATTCGTGAGTGCTACATATTGTGATGGACAACCTGACGATGTGTATCGTAATGCAGTGAGGCATAGCATTCGTGAGTGCTACATACTGTGCTGGACAACCTGACGATGTGTATTGTAATGCAGTGAGGCATAGCATTCGTGAGTGCTACATATTGTGCTGGACAACCTGACGATGTGTATCGTAATGCAGTGAGGCATAGCATTCGTGAGTGCTACATATTGTGCTGGACAACCTGACGATGTGTATCGTAATGCAGTGAGGCATAGCATTCGTGAGTGCTACATAATGTGCTGGACAACCTGACGATGTGTATCGTAATGCACTGAGGCTTAGCATTCGTGAGTGCTACATATTGTGCTGGACAACCTGACGAGGTGTATCGTAATGCAGTGAGGCATAGCATTCGTGAGTGCTACATATTGTGCTGGACAACCTGACGATGTGTATCGTAATGCAGTGAGGCATAACATTCGTGAGTGCTACATATTGTGCTGGACAACCTGACGATGTGTATCGTAATGCAGTGAGGCATAGCATTCGTGAGTGCTACATATTGTGCTGGACAACCTGACGATGTGTATCGTAATGCAGTGAGGCATAGCATTCGTGAGTGCTACATATTGTGCTGGACAACCTGACGATGTGTATCGTAATGCAGTGAGGCATAACATTCGTGAGTGCTACATATTGTGCTGGACAACCTGACGATGTGTATCGTAATGCAGTGAAGCATAGCATTCGTGAGTGCTACATATTGTGCTGGACAACCTGACGATGTGTATCGTAATGCAGTGAGGCATAGCATTCGTGAGTGCTACACATTGTGCTGGAGAACCTGACGATGTGTATTGTAATGCAGTGAGGCATAGCATTCGTGAGTGCTACATATTGTGCTGGACAACCTGACGATATGTATCGTAATGCAGTGAGGCATAGCATTCGTGAGTGCTACATATTGTGCTGGACAACCTGACGATGTGTATCGTAATGCAGTGAGGCATAGCATTCGTGAGTGCTACATATTGTGCTGGACAACCTGACGATGTGTATCGTAATGCAGTGAGGCATAGCATTCGTGAGTGCTACATATTGTGCTGGACAACCTGACGATGTGTATCGTAATGCAGTGAGGCATAGCATTCGTGAGTGCTACATATTGTGCTGGACAACCTGACGAAGTGTATCGTAATGCAGTGAGGCATAGCATTCGTTAGTGCTACATATTGTGCTGGACAACCTGACGATGTGTATCGTAATGCAGTGAGGCATAGCATTCGTGAGTGCTACATATTGTGCTGGACAACCTGACGAAGTGTATCGTAATGCAGTGAGGCATAACATTCGTGAGTGCTACATATTGTGCTGGATAACCTGACGATGTGTATCGTAATGCAGTGAGGCATAGCATTCGTGAGTGCTACATATTGTGCTGGACAACCTGACGGTGTGTATCGTAATGCAGTGAGGCATAGCATTCGTGAGTGCTACATATTGTGCTGGACAACCTGACGATGTGTATCGTAATGCAGTGAGGCATAGCATTCGCGAGTGCTACATATTGTGATGGACAACCTGACGATGTGTATCGTAATGCAGTGAGGCATAGCATTCGTGAGTGCTACATATTGTGCTGGACAACCTGATGATGTGTATCGTAATGCAGTGAGGCATAACATTCGTGAGTGCTACATATTGTGATGGACAACCTGACGCTGTGTATCGTAATGCAGTGAGGCATAGCATTCGTGAGTGCTACATATTGTGCTGGACAACCTGACGATGTGTATCGTAATGCAGTGAGGCATAGCATTCGTGAGTGCTACATATTGTGCAGGACAACCTGACGATGTGTATCGTAATGCAGTGAGGCATAGCATTCGTGAGTGCTACATATTGTGCTGGACAACCTGACGATGTGTATCGTAATGCAGTGAGGCATAGCATTCGTGAGTGCTACATATTGTGCTGGACAACCTGACGTTGTGTATCGTAATGCAGTGAGGCATAGCATTCGTGAGTGCTACATATTGTGCTGGACAACCTGACGATGTGTATCGTAATGCAGTGAGGCATAGCATTCGTGAGCGCTACATATTGTGATGGACAACCTGACGATGTGTATCGTAATGCAGTGAGGCATAGCATTCGTGAGTGCTACATATTGTGCTGGACAACCTGACGATGTGTATCGTAATGCAGTGAGGCATAGCATTCGTGAGTGCTACATATTGTGCTGGACAACCTGACGATGTGTATCGTAATGCAGTGAGGCATAACATTCGTGAGTGCTACATATTGTGCTGGACAACCTGACGATGTGTATCGTAATGCAGTGAGGCATAGCATTCGTGAGTGCTACATATTGTGATGGACAACCTGACGATGTGTATCGTAATGCAGTGAGGCATAGCATTCGTGAGTGCTACATATTGTGCTGGACAACCTGACGATGTGTATCGTAATGCAGTGAGGCATAGCATTCGTGAGTGCTACATATTGTGCTGGACAACCTGACGATGTGTATCGTAATGCAGTGAGGCATAGCATTCGTGAGTGCAACATATTGTGCTGGACAACCTGACGATGTGTATCGTAATGCAGTGAGGCATAGCATTCGTGTGTGCTACATATTGTGCTGGACAACCTGACGATGTGTATCGTAATGCAGTGAGGCAGAGCATTCGTGAGTGCTACATATTGTGCTGGACAACCTGACGATGTGTATCGTAATGCAGTGAGGCATAACATTCGTGAGTGCTACATATTGTGCTGGACAACCTGACGATGTGTATTGTAATGCAGTGAGGCATAGCATTCGTGAGTGCTACATATTGTGCTGGACAACCTGACGATGTGTATCGTAATGCAGTGAGGCATAACATTCGTGAGTGCCACATATTGTGATGGACAACCTGACGATGTGTATCGTAATGCAGTGAGGCATAGCATTCGTGAGTGCTACATATTGTGCTGGACAACCTGACGATGTGTATCGTAATGCAGTGAGGCATAGCATTCGTGAGTGCTACATATTGTGCTGGACAACCTGACGATGTGTATCGTAATGCAGTGAGGCATAGCATTCGTGAGTGCTACACATTGTGCTGGAGAACCTGACGATGTGTATTGTAATGCAGTGAGGCATAGCATTCGTGAGTGCTACATATTGTGCTGGACAACCTGACGATATGTATCGTAATGCAGTGAGGCATAGCATTCGTGAGTGCTACATATTGTGCTGGACAACCTGACGATGTGTATCGTAATGCAGTGAGGCATAGCATTCGCAAGTGCTACATATTGTGCTGGACAACCTGACGATGTGTATCGTAATGCAGTGAGGCATAGCATTCGTGAGTGCTACACATTGTGCTGGAGAACCTGACGATGTGTATTGTAATGCAGTGAGGCATAGCATTCGTGAGTGCTACATATTGTGCTGGACAACCTGACGATATGTATCGTAATGCAGTGAGGCATAGCATTCGTGAGTGCTACATATTGTGCTGGACAACCTGACGATGTGTATCGTAATGCAGTGAGGCATAGCATTCGCAAGTGCTACATATTGTGCTGGACAACCTGACGAGGTGTATCGTAATGCAGTGAGGCATAGCATTCGTGAGTGCTACATATTGTGCTGGACAACCTGACGATGTGTATCGTAATGCAGTGAGGCATAGCATTCGTGAGTGCTACATATTGTGCTGGACAACCTGACGAAGTGTATCGTAATGCAGTGAGGCATAGCATTCGTTAGTGCTACATATTGTGCTGGACAACCTGACGATGTGTATCGTAATGCAGTGAGGCATAGCATTCGTGAGTGCTACATATTGTGCTGGCAAACCTGACGAAGTGTATCGTAATGCAGTGAGGCATAACATTCGTGAGTGCTACATATTGTGCTGGACAACCTGACGATGTGTATCGTAATGCAGTGAGGCATAGCATTCGTGAGTGCTACATATTGTGCTGGACAACCTGACGATGTGTATCGTAATGCAGTGAGGCATAGCATTCGTGAGTGCTACATATTGTGCTGGACAACCTGACGATGTGTATCGTAATGCAGTGAGGCATAGCATTCGCGAGTGCTACATATTGTGATGGACAACCTGACGATGTGTATCGTAATGCAGTGAGGCATAGCATTCGTGAGTGCTACATATTGTGCTGGACAACCTGACGATGTGTATCGTAATGCAGTGAGGCATAACATTCGTGAGTGCTACATATTGTGATGGACAACCTGACGCTGTGTATCGTAATGCAGTGAGGCATAGTATTCGTGAGTGCTACATATTGTGCTGGACAACCTGACGATGTGTATCGTAATGCAGTGAGGCATAGCATTCGTGAGTGCTACATATTGTGCTGGACAACCTGACGATGTTTATCGTAATGCAGTGAGGCATAGCATTCGTGAGTGCTACATATTGTGCTGGACAACTTGACGATGTGTATCGTAATGCAGTGAGGCATAGCATTCGTGAGTGCTACATATTGTGCTGGACAACCTGACGTTGTGTAACGTAATGCAGTGAGGCATAACATTCGTGAGTGCTATATATTGGGCTGGACAACCTGACGATGTGTATCGTAATGCAGTGAGGCATAGCATTCGTGAGCGCTACATATTGTGATGGACAACCTGACGATGTGTATCGTAATGCAGTGAGGCATAGCATTCGTGAGTGCTACATATTGTGCTGGACAACCTGACGATGTGTATCGTAATGCAGTGAGGCATAGCATTCGTGAGTGCTACATATTGTGCTGGACAACCTGACGATGTGTATCGTAATGCAGTGAGGCATAACATTCGTGAGTGCTACATATTGTGCTGGACAACCTGACGATGTGTATCGTAATGCAGTGAGGCATAGCATTCGTGAGTGCTACATATTGTGATGGACAACCTGACGATGTGTATCGTAATGCAGTGAGGCATAGCATTCGTGAGTGCTACATATTGTGCTGGACAACCTGACGATGTGTATCGTAATGCAGTGAGGCATAGCATTCGTGAGTGCTACATATTGTGCTGGACAACCTGACGATGTGTATCGTAATGCAGTGAGGCATAGCATTCGTGAGTGCTACATATTGTGCTGGACAACCTGACGATGTGTATCGTAATGCAGTGAGGCATAGCATTCGTGTGTGCTACATATTGTGCTGGACAACCTGACGATGTGTATCGTAATGCAGTGAGGCAGAGCATTCGTGAGTGCTACATATTGTGCTGGACAACCTGACGATGTGTATCGTAATGCAGTGAGGCATAACATTCGTGAGTGCTACATATTGTGCTGGACAACCTGACGATGTGTATTGTAATGCAGTGAGGCATAGCATTCGTGAGTGCTACATATTGTGCTGGACAACCTGACGATGTGTATCGTAATGCAGTGAGGCATAACATTCGTGAGTGCTACATATTGTGATGGACAACCTGACGATGTGTATCGTAATGCAGTGAGGAATAGCATTCGTGAGTGCTACATATTGTGCTGGACAACCTGACGATGTGTATCGTAATTCAGTGAGGCATAGCATTCGTGAGTGCTACATATTGTGCTGGACAACCTGACGATGTGTATCGTAATGCAGTGAGGCTTAGCATTCGTGAGTGCTTCATATTGTGCTGGACAACCTGACGATGTGTATCGTAATGCAGTGAGGCATAGCATTCGTGAGTGCTACATATTGTGCTGGACAAACTGACGATGTGTATCGTAATGCAGTGAGGCATAACATTCGTGAGTGCTACATATTGTGCTGGACAACCTGACGATGTGTATTGTAATGCAGTGAGGCATAGCATTCGTGAGTGCTACATATTGTGCTGGACAACCTGACGATGTGTATCGTAATGCAGTGAGGCAGAGCATTCGTGAGTGCTACATATTGTGATGGACAACCTGACGATGTGTATCGTAATGCAGTGAGGCATAGCATTCGTGAGTGCTACATATTGTGCTGGACAACCTGACGATGTGTATCGTAATGCAGTGAGGCATAGCATTCGTGAGTGCTACATATTGTGCTGGACAACCTGACGATGTGTATTGTAATGCAGTGAGGCATAGCATTCGTGAGTGCTGCATATTGTGATGGACAACCTGACGATGTGTATCGTAATGCAGTGAGGCATAGCATTCGTGAGTGCTACATATTGTGCTGGACAACCTGACGATGTGTATCGTAATGCAGTGAGGCATAACATTCGTGAGTGCTAGATATTGTGATGGACAACCTGACGATGTGTATCGTAATGCAGTGAGGCATAGCATTCGTGAGTGCTACATATTGTGCTGGACAACCTGACGATGTGTATCGTAATGCAGTGAGGCATAGCATTCGTGAGTGCTGCATATTGTGATTGACAACCTGACGATGTGTATCGTAATGCAGTGAGGCATAGCATTCGTGAGTGCTACATATTGTGCTGGACAACCTGACGATGTGTATCGTAATGCAGTGAGGCATAACATTCGTGAGTGCTACATATTGTGCTGGACAACCTGACGATGTGTATCGTAATGCAGTGAGGCATTGCATTCGTGAGTGCTACATATTGTGATGGACAACCTGACGATGTGTATCGTTATGCAGTGAGGCAGAGCATTCGTGAGTGCTACATATTGTGATGGACAACCTGACGATGTGTATCGTAATGCAGTGAGGCATAGCATTCGTGAGTGCTACATATTGTGCTGGACAACCTGACGATGTGTATCGTAATGCAGTGAGGCATAGCATTCGTGAGTGCTACATATTGTGCTGGACAACCTGACGATGTGTATCGTAATGCAATGAGGCATAGCATTCGTGAGTGCTACATAGTGCTGGACAACCTGACGATGTGTATCGTAATGCAGTGAGGCATAGCATTCGTGAGTGCTACATATTGTGATGGACAACCTGACGATGTGTATCGTAATGCAGTGAGGCAGAGCATTCGTGAGTGCTACATATTGTGATGGACAACCTGACGATGTGTATCGCAATGCAGTGAGGCATAGCATTCGTGAGTGCTACATATTGTGCTGGACAACCTGACGATGTGTATCGTAATGCAGTGAGGCATAGCATTCGTGAGTGCTACATATTGTGCTGGACAACCTGACGATGTGTATCGTAATGCAGTGAGGCAGAGCATTCGTGAGTGCTACATATTATGATGGACAACCTGACGATGTGTATCGTAATGCAGTGAGGCATAGCATTCGTGAGTGCTACATATTGAGCTGGACAACCTGACGATGTGTATCGTAATGCAGTGAGGCATAGCATTCGTGAGTGCTACATATTGTGCTGGACAACCTGACGATGTGTATCGTAATGCAGTGAGGCATAGCATTCGTGAGTGCTACATATTGTGCTGGACAACCTGACGATGTGTATCGTAATGCAGTGAGGCATAGCATTCGTGAGTGCTACATATTGTGCTGGAAAACCTGACGATGTGTATGGTAATGCAGTGAGGCATAGCATTCGTGAGTGCTACATATTGTGCTGGACAACCTGACGATGTGTATCGTAATGCAGTGAGGCATAGCATTCGTGAGTGCTACATATTGTGCTGGACAACCTGACTATGTGTATCGTAATGCAGTGAGGCATAGCATACGTGAGTGCTACATATTGTGCTGGACAACCTGACGATGTGTATCGTAATGCAGTGAGGCTTAGCATTCGTGAGTGCTACATATTGTGATGGACAACCTGACGATGTGTATCGTAATGCAGTGAGGCATAGCATTCGTGAGTGCTACATATTGTGCTGGACAACCTGACGATGTGTATCGTAATGCAGTGAGGCATAGCATTCGTGAGCGCTATATATTGTGCTGGACAACCTGACGACGTGTATCGTAATGCAGTGAGGCATAGCATTCGTGAGTGCTACATATTGTGCTGGACAACCTGACGATGTGTATCGTAATGCAGTGAGGCATAGCATTCGTGAGTGCTACATATTGTGCTGGACAACCTGACGATGTGTATCGTAATGCAGTGAGGCATAGCAATCGTGAGTGCTACATATTGTGCTGGACAACCTGACGATGTGTATTGTAATGCAGTGAGGCATAGCATTCGTGAGTGCTACATATTGTGCTGGACAACCTGACGATGTGTATCGTAATGCAGTGAGGCATAGCATTCGTGAGTGCTACATATTGTGCTGGACAACCTGACGATGTGTAACGTAATGCAGTGAGGCATAGCATTCGTGAGTGCTACATATTGTGATGGACAACCTGACGATGTGTGTCGTAATGCAGTGAGGCATAGCATTCGTGAGTGCTACATATTGTGCTGGACAACCTGACGATGTGTATCGTAATGCAGTGTGGCATAGCATTCGTGAGTGCTACATATTGTGCTGGACAACCTGACGATGTGTATCGTAATGCAGTGAGGCATAGCATTCGTGAGTGCTACATATTGTGCTGGACAACCTGACGATGTGTATCGTAATGCAGTGAGGCATAGCATTCGTGAGTGCTACATATTGTGATGGACAACCTGACGTTGTGTATCGTAATGCAGTGAGGCAGAGCATTCGTGAGTGCTACATATTGTGCTGGACAACCTGACGATGTGTATCGTAATGCAGTGAGGCATAGCATTCGTGAGTGCTACATATTGTGCTGGACAACCTGACGATGTGTATCGTAATGCAGTGAGGCATAGCATTCGTGAGTGCTACATATTGTGATGGACAACCTGACGATGTGTATCGTAATGCAGTGAGGCAGAGCATTCGTGAGTGCTACATATTGTGCTGGACAACCTGACGATGTGTATCGTAATGCAGTGAGGCATAGCATTCGTGAGTGCTACATATTGTGCTGGACAACCTGACGATGTGTATCGTAATGCAGTGAGGCATAGCATTCGTGAGTGCTACATATTGTGATGGACAACCTGACGATGTGTATCGTAATGCAGTGAGGCATAGCATTCGTGAGTGCTACATATTGTGCTGGACAACCTGACGATGTGTATCGTAATGCAGTGAGGCATAGCATTCGTGAGTGCTACATATTGTGCTGGACAACCTGACGATGTGTATCGTAATGCAGTGAGGCATAGTATTCGTGAGTGCTACATATTGTGATGGACAACCTGACGATGTGTATCGTAATGCAGTGAGGCATAGCATTCGTGAGTGCTACATATTTTGCTGGACAACCTGACGATGTGTATCGTAATGCAGTGAGGCATAACATTCGTGAGTGCTACATATTGTGCTGGACAACCTGACGATGTGTATCGTAATGCAGTGAGGCATAGCATTCGTGAGTGCTACATATTGTGATGGACAACCTGACGATGTGTATCGTAATGCAGTGAGGCATAGCATTCGTGAGTGCTACATATTGTGCTGGACAACCTGACGATGTGTATCGTAATGCAGTGAGGCATAGCATTCGTGAGTGCTACATATTGTGATGGACAACCTGACGATGTGTATCGTAATGCAGTGAGGCATAGCATTCGTGAGTGCTACATATTGTGATGGACAACCTGACGATGTGTATCGTAATGCAGTGAGGCATAGCATTCGTGAGTGCTACATATTGTGCTGGACAATCCTGACGATGTGTATCGTAATGCAGTGAGGCATAACATTCGTGAGTGCTACATATTGTGCTGGACAACCTGACGATGTGTATCGTAAAGCAGTGAGGCATAACATTCGTGAGTGCTACATATTGTGATGGACAACCTGACGATGTGTATCGTAATGCAGTGAGGCATAACATTCGTGAGTGCTACATATTGTGCTGGACAACCTGACGATGTGTATCGTAATGCAGTGAGGCATAGCATTCGTGAGTGCTACATATTGTGATGGACAACCTGACGATGTGTATCGTAATGCAGTGAGGCATAGCATTCGTGAGTGCTACATATTGTGCTGGACAACCTGACGATGTGTATCGTAATGCAGTGAGGCATAACATTCGTGAGTGCTACATATTGTGCTGGACAACCTGACGATGTGTATCGTAATGCAGTGAGGCATAGCATTCGTGAGTGCTACATATTGTGCTGGACAACCTGACGATGTGTATCGTAATGCAGTGAGGCATAGCATTCGTGAGTGCTACATATTGTGATGGACAACCTGACGATGTGTATCGTAATGCAGTGAGGCAGAGCATTCGTGAGTGCTACATATTGTGCTGGACAACCTGACGATGTGTATCGTAATGCAGTGAGGCATAGCATTCGTGAGTGCTACATATTGTGCTGGACAACCTGACGATGTGTATCGTAATGCAGTGAGGCATAGCATTCGTGAGTGCTACATATTGTGATGGACAACCTGACGATGTGTATCGTAATGCAGTGAGGCAGAGCATTCGTGAGTGCTACATATTGTGCTGGACAACCTGACGATGTGTATCGTAATGCAGTGAGGCATAGCATTCGTGAGTGCTACATATTGTGCTGGACAACCTGACGATGTGTATCGTAATGCAGTGAGGCATAGCATTCGTGAGTGCTACATATTGTGATGGACAACCTGACGATGTGTATCGTAATGCAGTGAGGCATAGCATTCGTGAGTGCTACATATTGTGCTGGACAACCTGACGATGTGTATCGTAATGCAGTGAGGCATAGCATTCGTGAGTGCTACATATTGTGCTGGACAACCTGACGATGTGTATCGTAATGCAGTGAGGCATAGTATTCGTGAGTGCTACATATTGTGATGGACAACCTGACGATGTGTATCGTAATGCAGTGAGGCATAGCATTCGTGAGTGCTACATATTTTGCTGGACAACCTGACGATGTGTATCGTAATGCAGTGAGGCATAACATTCGTGAGTGCTACATATTGTGCTGGACAACCTGACGATGTGTATCGTAATTCAGTGAGGCATAGCATTCGTGAGTGCTACATATTGTGCTGGACAACCTGACGATGTGTATCGTAATGCAGTGAGGCATAGCATTCGTGAGTGCTACATATAGTGCTGGACAACCTGACGATGTGTATCGTAATGCAGTGAGGCATAGCATTCGTGAGTGCTACATATTGTGATGGACAACCTGACGATGTGTATCGTAATGCAGTGAGGCATAGCATTCGTGAGTGCTACATATTGTGATGGACAACCTGACGATGTGTATCGTAATGCAGTGAGGCATAGCATTCGTGAGTGCTACATATTGTGCTGGACAAACCTGACCATGTGTATCGTAATGCAGTGAGGCATAACATTCGTGAGTGCTACATATTGTGCTGGACAACCTGACGATGTGTATCGTAATGCAGTGAGGCATAACATTCGTGAGTGCTACATATTGTGATGGACAACCTGACGATGTGTATCGTAATGCAGTGAGGCATAACATTCGTGAGTGCTACATATTGTGCTGGACAACCTGACGATGTGTATTGTAATGCAGTGAGGCATAGCATTCGTGAGTGCTACATATTGTGATGGACAACCTGATGATGTGTATCGTAATGCAGTGAGGCATAGCATTCGTGAGTGCTACATATTGTGCTGGACAACCTGACGATGTGTATCGTAATGCAGTGAGGCATAACATTCGTGAGTGCTACATATTGTGCTGGACAACCTGACGATGTGTATCGTAATGCAGTGAGGCATAACATTCGTGAGTGCTACATATTGTGATGGACAACCTGACTATGTGTATCGTAATGCAGTGAGGCATAGCATTCGTGAGTGCTACATATTGTGCTGGACAACCTGACGATGTGTATCGTAATGCAGTGAGGCATAGCATTCGTGAGTGCTACATATTGTGCTGGACAACCTGACGATGTGTATCGTAATGCAGTGAGGCATAGCATTCGTGAGTGCTACATATTGTGCTGGACAACCTGACGATGTGTATCGTAATGCAGTGAGGCATAGCATTCGCGAGTGCTACATATTGTGCTGGACAACCTGACGATGTGTATCGTAATGCAGTGAGGCTTAGCATTCGTGAGTGCTACATATTGTGCTGGACAACCTGACGATGTGTATCGTAATGCAGCGAGGCATAGCATTCGTGAGTGCTACATATTGTGCTGGACAACCTGACGATGTATATCGTAATGCAGTGAGGCATAACATTCGTGAGTGCTACATATTGTGCTGGACAACCTGACGATGTGTATCGTAATGCAGTGAGGCATAACATTCGTGAGTGCTACATATTGTGCTGGACAACCTGACGATGTGTATCGTAATGCAGTGAGGCATAACATTCCTGAGTGCTACATATTGTGCTGGACAACCTGACGATGTGTATCGTAATGCAGTGAGGCATAGCATTCGTGAGTGCTACATATTGTGCTGGACAACCTGACGATGTGTATCGTAATGCAGTGAGGCATAGCATTCGTGAGTGCTACATATTGTGCTGGACAACCTGACGATGTGTATCGTAATGCAGTGAGGCATAACATTCGTGAGTGCTACATATTGTGCTGGACAACCTGACGATGTGTATCGTAATGCAGTGAGGCATAGCATTCGTGAGTGCTACATATTGTGCTGGACAACCTGACGATGTGTATCGTAATGCAGTGAGGCATAGCATTCGTGAGTGCTACATATTGTGCTGGACAACCTGACGATGTGTATTGTAATGCAGTGATGCATAGCATTCGTGAGTGCTACATATTGTGCTGGACAACCTGACGATGTGTATCGTAATGCAGTGAGGCATAGCATTCGTGAGTGCTACATATTGTGCTGGACAACCTGACGATGTGTATCGTAATGCAGTGAGGCATAGCATTCGTGAGTGCTACATATTGTGCTGGACAACCTGACGATGTGTATCGTAATGCAGTGAGGCATAGCATTCGTGAGTGCTACATATTGTGCTGGACAACCTGACGATGTGTATCGTAATGCAGTGAGGCATAGCATTCGTGAGTGCTACATATTGTGCTGGACAACCTGACGATGTGTATCGTAATGCAGTGAGGCAGAGCATTCGTGAGTGCTACATATTGTGCTGGACAACCTGACGATGTGTATCGTAATGCAGTGAGGCATAGCATTCGTGAGTGCTACATATTGTGATGGACAACCTGACGATGTGTATCGTAATGCAGTGAGGCATAACATTCGTGAGTGCTACATATTGTGCTGGACAACCTGACGATGTGTATGGTAATGCAGTGAGGCATAGCATTCGTGAGTGCTACATATTGTGATGGACAACCTGACGATGTGTATCGTAATGCAGTGAGGCATAGCATTCGTGAGTGCTACATATTGTGCTGGACAACCTGACGATGTGTATCGTAATGCAGTGAGGCATAGCATTCGTGAGTGCTACATATTGTGATGGACAACCTGACGATGTGTATCGTAATGCAGTGAGGCATAGCATTCGTGAGTGCTACATATTGTGCTGGACAACCTGACGATGTGTATCGTAATGCAGTGAGGCATAGCATTCTTGAGTGCTACATATTTTGATGGACAACCTGACGATGTGTATCGTAATGCAGTGAGGCATAGCATTCGTTAGTGCTACATATTGTGCTGGACAACCTGACGATGTGTATCGTAATGCAGTGAGGCATAGCATTCGCGAGTGCTACATATTGTGATGGACAACCTGACGATGTGTATCGTAATGCAGTGAGGCATAGCATTCGTGAGTGCTACATATTGTGCTGGACAACCTGACGATGTGTATCGTAATGCAGTGAGGCATAACATTCGTGAGTGCTACATATTGTGACGGACAACCTGACGATGTGTATCGTAATGCAGTGAGGCATAGCATTCGCGAGTGCTACATATTGTGATGGACAACCTGACGATGTGTATCGTAATGCAGTGAGGCATAGCATTCGCGAGTGCTACATATTGTGATGGACAACCTGACCCTGTGTATCGTAATGCAGTGAGGCATAGCATTCGTGAGTGCTACATATTGTGCTGGACAACCTGACGATGTGTATCGTAATGCAGTGAGGCATAGCATTCGTGAGTGCTACATATTGTGCTCGACAACCTGACGATGTGTATCGTAATGCAGTGAGGCATAGCATTCGTGAGTGCTACATATTGTGCTGGACAACCTGACGATGTGTATCGTAATGCAGTGAGGCATAGCATTCGTGAGTGCTACATATTGTGCTGGACAACCTGACGTTGTGTATCGTAATGCAGTGAGGCACAGCATTCGTGAGTGCTACATATTGTGCTGGACAACCTGACGATGTGTATCGTAATGCAGTGAGGCAGAGCATTCGTGAGTGCTACATATTGTGCGGGACAACCTGACGATGTGTATCGTAATGCAGTGAGGCATAACATTCTTGAGTGCTACATATTGTGCTGGACAACCTGACGATGTGTATCGTAATGCAGTGAGGCATAGCATTCGTGAGTGCTACATATTGTGCTGGACAACCTGACGATGTGTATCGTAATGAAGTGAGGCATAGTATTCGTGAGTGCTACATATTGTGCTGGACAACCTGACGATGTGTATCGTAATGCAGTGAGGCATAGCATTCGTGAGTGCTACATATTGTGCTGGACAACCTGACGATGTGTATCGTAATGCAGTGAGGCATAGCATTCGTGAGTGCTACATATTGTGCTGGACAACCTGACGATGTGTATCGTAATGCAGTGAAGCATAGCATTCGTGAGTGCTACATATTGTGCTGGACAACCTGACGATGTGTATCGTAATGCAGTGAGGCATAGCATTCGTGAGTGCTACATATTGTGCTGGACAACCTGACGATGTGTATCGTAATGCAGTTAGGCATAGGATTCGTGAGTGCTACATATTGTGCTGGACAACCTGACGATGTGTATCGTAATGCAGTGAGGCATAACATTCGTGAGTGCTACATATTGTGCTGGACAACCTGACGATGTGTATCGTAATGCAGTGAGGCATAGCATTCTTGAGTGCTACATATTGTGCTGGACAACCTGACGATGTGTATCGTAATGCAGTGAGGCATAGCATTCGTGAGTGCTACATATTGTGCTGGACAACCTGACGATGTGTATCGTAATGCAGTGAGGCATAGCATTCGTGAGTGCTACATATTGTGCTGGACAACCTGACGTTTTGTATCGTAATGCAGTGAGGCATAGCATTCGTGAGTGCTACATATTGTGCTGGACAACCTGACGATGTGTATCGTAATGCAGTGAGGCATAGCATTCGTGAGTGCTACATATTGTGATGGACAACCTGACGATGTGTATCGTAATGCAGTGAGGCATAGCATTCGTGAGTGCTACATATTGTGCTGGACAACCTGACGATGTGTATCGTAATGCAGTGAGGCATAGCATTCGTGAGTGCTACATATTGTGCTGGACAACCTGACGATGTGTATCGTAATGCAGTGAGGCATAGCATTCGTGAGTGCTACATAATGTGCTGGACAACCTGACGATGTGTATCGTAATGCAGTGAGGCATAGCATTCGTGAGTGCTACATATTGTGCTGGACAACCTGACGATGTGTATCGTAATGCAGTGAGGCATAGCATTCGTGAGTGCTACATATTGTGATGGACAACCTAACGATGTGTATCGTAATGCAGTGAGGCATAGCATTCGTGAGTGCTACATATTGTGATGGACAACCTGACAATGTGTATCGTAATGCAGTGAGGCATAGCATTCGTGAGTGCTACATATTGTGCTGGACAACCTGACGATGTGTATCGTAATGCAGTGAGGCATAGCATTCGTGAGTGCTACATATTGTGCTGGACAACCTGACGTTGTGTATCGTAATGCAGTCAGGCATAGCATTCGTGAGTGCTACATATTTTGCTGGACAACCTGACGATGTGTATCGTAATGCAGTGAGGCATAGCATTCGTGAGTGCTACATATTGTGCTGGACAACCTGACGATGTGTATCGTAATGCAGTGAGGTATAGCATTCGTGAGTGCTACATATTGTGCTGGACAACCTGACGATGTGTATCGTAATGCAGTGAGTCATAGCATTCGTGAGTGCTACATATTGTGCTGGACAACCTGACGATGTGTATCGTAATGCAGTGAGGCATAGCATTCGTGAGTGCTACATATTGTGCTGGACAACCTGACGATGTGTATCGTAATGCAGTGAGGCATAGCATTCGTGAGTGCTACATATTGTGCTGGACAACCTGACGTTGTGTACCGTAATGCAGTGAGGCATAGCATTCGTGAGTGCTACATATTGTGCTAGACAACCTGACGATGTGTATCGTAATGCAGTGAGGCATAGCATTCGTGAGTGCTACATATTGTGCTGGACAACCTGACGATGTGTATCGTAATGCAGTGAGGCATAGCATTCGTGAGTGCTACATATTGTGCTGGACAACCTGACGATGTGTATCGTAATGCAGTGAGGCATAGCATTCGTGAGTGCTACATATTGTGCTGGACAACCTGACGATGTGTATCGCAACGCAGTGAGGCATAACATTCGTGAGTGCTACATATTGTGCTGGACAACCTGACGATGTGTATTGTTATGCAGTGAGGCATAGCATTCGTGAGTGCTACATATTGTGCTGGACAACCTGACGATGTGTATCGTAATGCAGTGAGGCAGAGCATTCGTGAGTGCTACATATTGTGATGGACAACCTGACGATGTGTATCGTAATGCAGTGAGGCATAGCATTCGTGAGTGCTACATATTGTGATGGACAACCTGACGATGTGTATCGTAATGCAGTGAGGCATAGCATTCGTGAGTGCTACATATTGTGCTGGACAAACCTGACCATGTGTATCGTAATGCAGTGAGGCATAACATTCGTGAGTGCTACATATTGTGCTGGACAACCTGACGATGTGTATCGTAATGCAGTGAGGCATAACATTCGTGAGTGCTACATATTGTGATGGACAACCTGACGATGTGTATCGTAATGCAGTGAGGCATAACATTCGTGAGTGCTACATATTGTGCTGGACAACCTGACGATGTGTATTGTAATGCAGTGAGGCATAGCATTCGTGAGTGCTACATATTGTGATGGACAACCTGATGATGTGTATCGTAATGCAGTGAGGCATAGCATTCGTGAGTGCTACATATTGTGCTGGACAACCTGACGATGTGTATCGTAATGCAGTGAGGCATAACATTCGTGAGTGCTACATATTGTGCTGGACAACCTGACGATGTGTATCGTAATGCAGTGAGGCATAACATTCGTGAGTGCTACATATTGTGATGGACAACCTGACTATGTGTATCGTAATGCAGTGAGGCATAGCATTCGTGAGTGCTACATATTGTGCTGGACAACCTGACGATGTGTATCGTAATGCAGTGAGGCATAGCATTCGTGAGTGCTACATATTGTGCTGGACAACCTGACGATGTGTATCGTAATGCAGTGAGGCATAGCATTCGTGAGTGCTACATATTGTGCTGGACAACCTGACGATGTGTATCGTAATGCAGTGAGGCATAGCATTCGCGAGTGCTACATATTGTGCTGGACAACCTGACGATGTGTATCGTAATGCAGTGAGGCTTAGCATTCGTGAGTGCTACATATTGTGCTGGACAACCTGACGATGTGTATCGTAATGCAGCGAGGCATAGCATTCGTGAGTGCTACATATTGTGCTGGACAACCTGACGATGTATATCGTAATGCAGTGAGGCATAACATTCGTGAGTGCTACATATTGTGCTGGACAACCTGACGATGTGTATCGTAATGCAGTGAGGCATAACATTCGTGAGTGCTACATATTGTGCTGGACAACCTGACGATGTGTATCGTAATGCAGTGAGGCATAACATTCCTGAGTGCTACATATTGTGCTGGACAACCTGACGATGTGTATCGTAATGCAGTGAGGCATAGCATTCGTGAGTGCTACATATTGTGCTGGACAACCTGACGATGTGTATCGTAATGCAGTGAGGCATAGCATTCGTGAGTGCTACATATTGTGCTGGACAACCTGACGATGTGTATCGTAATGCAGTGAGGCATAACATTCGTGAGTGCTACATATTGTGCTGGACAACCTGACGATGTGTATCGTAATGCAGTGAGGCATAGCATTCGTGAGTGCTACATATTGTGCTGGACAACCTGACGATGTGTATCGTAATGCAGTGAGGCATAGCATTCGTGAGTGCTACATATTGTGCTGGACAACCTGACGATGTGTATTGTAATGCAGTGATGCATAGCATTCGTGAGTGCTACATATTGTGCTGGACAACCTGACGATGTGTATCGTAATGCAGTGAGGCATAGCATTCGTGAGTGCTACATATTGTGCTGGACAACCTGACGATGTGTATCGTAATGCAGTGAGGCATAGCATTCGTGAGTGCTACATATTGTGCTGGACAACCTGACGATGTGTATCGTAATGCAGTGAGGCATAGCATTCGTGAGTGCTACATATTGTGCTGGACAACCTGACGATGTGTATCGTAATGCAGTGAGGCATAGCATTCGTGAGTGCTACATATTGTGCTGGACAACCTGACGATGTGTATCGTAATGCAGTGAGGCAGAGCATTCGTGAGTGCTACATATTGTGCTGGACAACCTGACGATGTGTATCGTAATGCAGTGAGGCATAGCATTCGTGAGTGCTACATATTGTGATGGACAACCTGACGATGTGTATCGTAATGCAGTGAGGCATAACATTCGTGAGTGCTACATATTGTGCTGGACAACCTGACGATGTGTATGGTAATGCAGTGAGGCATAGCATTCGTGAGTGCTACATATTGTGATGGACAACCTGACGATGTGTATCGTAATGCAGTGAGGCATAGCATTCGTGAGTGCTACATATTGTGCTGGACAACCTGACGATGTGTATCGTAATGCAGTGAGGCATAGCATTCGTGAGTGCTACATATTGTGATGGACAACCTGACGATGTGTATCGTAATGCAGTGAGGCATAGCATTCGTGAGTGCTACATATTGTGCTGGACAACCTGACGATGTGTATCGTAATGCAGTGAGGCATAGCATTCTTGAGTGCTACATATTTTGATGGACAACCTGACGATGTGTATCGTAATGCAGTGAGGCATAGCATTCGTTAGTGCTACATATTGTGCTGGACAACCTGACGATGTGTATCGTAATGCAGTGAGGCATAGCATTCGCGAGTGCTACATATTGTGATGGACAACCTGACGATGTGTATCGTAATGCAGTGAGGCATAGCATTCGTGAGTGCTACATATTGTGCTGGACAACCTGACGATGTGTATCGTAATGCAGTGAGGCATAACATTCGTGAGTGCTACATATTGTGACGGACAACCTGACGATGTGTATCGTAATGCAGTGAGGCATAGCATTCGCGAGTGCTACATATTGTGATGGACAACCTGACGATGTGTATCGTAATGCAGTGAGGCATAGCATTCGCGAGTGCTACATATTGTGATGGACAACCTGACCCTGTGTATCGTAATGCAGTGAGGCATAGCATTCGTGAGTGCTACATATTGTGCTGGACAACCTGACGATGTGTATCGTAATGCAGTGAGGCATAGCATTCGTGAGTGCTACATATTGTGCTCGACAACCTGACGATGTGTATCGTAATGCAGTGAGGCATAGCATTCGT
Source organism: Meconema thalassinum (assembly GCA_946902985.2). Lineage (NCBI taxonomy): Eukaryota > Metazoa > Arthropoda > Insecta > Orthoptera > Tettigoniidae > Meconema > Meconema thalassinum. Next base: position 1,202,582 of record OX336392.1, on the reverse strand, counting down.
GAGTGCTACATATTGTGCTGGACAACCTGACGATGTGTATCGTAATGCAGTGAGGCATAGCATTCGTGAGTGCTACATATTGTGCTGGACAACCTGACGTTGTGTATCGTAATGCAGTGAGGCACAGCATTCGTGAGTGCTACATATTGTGCTGGACAACCTGACGATGTGTATCGTAATGCAGTGAGGCAGAGCATTCGTGAGTGCTACATATTGTGCGGGACAACCTGACGATGTGTATCGTAATGCAGTGAGGCATAACATTCTTGAGTGCTACATATTGTGCTGGACAACCTGACGATGTGTATCGTAATGCAGTGAGGCATAGCATTCGTGAGTGCTACATATTGTGCTGGACAACCTGACGATGTGTATCGTAATGAAGTGAGGCATAGTATTCGTGAGTGCTACATATTGTGCTGGACAACCTGACGATGTGTATCGTAATGCAGTGAGGCATAGCATTCGTGAGTGCTACATATTGTGCTGGACAACCTGACGATGTGTATCGTAATGCAGTGAGGCATAGCATTCGTGAGTGCTACATATTGTGCTGGACAACCTGACGATGTGTATCGTAATGCAGTGAAGCATAGCATTCGTGAGTGCTACATATTGTGCTGGACAACCTGACGATGTGTATCGTAATGCAGTGAGGCATAGCATTCGTGAGTGCTACATATTGTGCTGGACAACCTGACGATGTGTATCGTAATGCAGTTAGGCATAGGATTCGTGAGTGCTACATATTGTGCTGGACAACCTGACGATGTGTATCGTAATGCAGTGAGGCATAACATTCGTGAGTGCTACATATTGTGCTGGACAACCTGACGATGTGTATCGTAATGCAGTGAGGCATAGCATTCGTGAGTGCTACATATTGTGCTGGACAACCTGACGATGTGTATCGTAATGCAGTGAGGCATAGCATTCGTGAGTGCTACATATTGTGCTGGACAACCTGACGATGTGTATCGTAATGCAGTGAGGCATAGCATTCGTGAGTGCTACATATTGTGCTGGACAACCTGACGTTTTGTATCGTAATGCAGTGAGGCATAGCATTCGTGAGTGCTACATATTGTGCTGGACAACCTGACGATGTGTATCGTAATGCAGTGAGGCATAGCATTCGTGAGTGCTACATATTGTGATGGACAACCTGACGATGTGTATCGTAATGCAGTGAGGCATAGCATTCGTGAGTGCTACATATTGTGCTGGACAACCTGACGATGTGTATCGTAATGCAGTGAGGCATAGCATTCGTGAGTGCTACATATTGTGCTGGACAACCTGACGATGTGTATCGTAATGCAGTGAGGCATAGCATTCGTGAGTGCTACATAATGTGCTGGACAACCTGACGATGTGTATCGTAATGCAGTGAGGCATAGCATTCGTGAGTGCTACATATTGTGCTGGACAACCTGACGATGTGTATCGTAATGCAGTGAGGCATAGCATTCGTGAGTGCTACATATTGTGATGGACAACCTAACGATGTGTATCGTAATGCAGTGAGGCATAGCATTCGTGAGTGCTACATATTGTGATGGACAACCTGACAATGTGTATCGTAATGCAGTGAGGCATAGCATTCGTGAGTGCTACATATTGTGCTGGACAACCTGACGATGTGTATCGTAATGCAGTGAGGCATAGCATTCGTGAGTGCTACATATTGTGCTGGACAACCTGACGTTGTGTATCGTAATGCAGTCAGGCATAGCATTCGTGAGTGCTACATATTTTGCTGGACAACCTGACGATGTGTATCGTAATGCAGTGAGGCATAGCATTCGTGAGTGCTACATATTGTGCTGGACAACCTGACGATGTGTATCGTAATGCAGTGAGGTATAGCATTCGTGAGTGCTACATATTGTGCTGGACAACCTGACGATGTGTATCGTAATGCAGTGAGTCATAGCATTCGTGAGTGCTACATATTGTGCTGGACAACCTGACGATGTGTATCGTAATGCAGTGAGGCATAGCATTCGTGAGTGCTACATATTGTGCTGGACAACCTGACGATGTGTATCGTAATGCAGTGAGGCATAGCATTCGTGAGTGCTACATATTGTGCTGGACAACCTGACGTTGTGTACCGTAATGCAGTGAGGCATAGCATTCGTGAGTGCTACATATTGTGCTAGACAACCTGACGATGTGTATCGTAATGCAGTGAGGCATAGCATTCGTGAGTGCTACATATTGTGCTGGACAACCTGACGATGTGTATCGTAATGCAGTGAGGCATAGCATTCGTGAGTGCTACATATTGTGCTGGACAACCTGACGATGTGTATCGTAATGCAGTGAGGCATAGCATTCGTGAGTGCTACATATTGTGCTGGACAACCTGACGATGTGTATCGCAACGCAGTGAGGCATAACATTCGTGAGTGCTACATATTGTGCTGGACAACCTGACGATGTGTATTGTTATGCAGTGAGGCATAGCATTCGTGAGTGCTACATATTGTGCTGGACAACCTGACGATGTGTATCGTAATGCAGTGAGGCAGAGCATTCGTGAGTGCTACATATTGTGATGGACAACCTGACGATGTGTATCGTAATGCAGTGAGGCATAGCATTCGTGAGTGCTACATATTGTGCTGGACAACCTGACGATGTGTATCGTAATGCAGTGAGGCATAGCATTCGTGAGTGCTACATATTGTGCTGGACAACCTGACGATGTGTATCGTAATGCAGTGAGGCATAGCATTCGTGAGTGCTGCATATTGTGATGGACAACCTGACGATGTGTATCGTAATGCAGTGAGGCATAGCATTCGTGAGTGCTACATATTGTGCTGGACAACCTGACGATGTGTATCGTAATGCAGTGAGGCATAACATTCGTGAGTGCTACATATTGTGATGGACAACCTGACGATGTGTATCGTAATGCAGTGAGGCATAGCATTCGTGAGTGCTACATATTGTGATGGACAACCTGACGATGTGTATCGTAATGCAGTGAGGCAGAACATTCGTGAGTGCTACACATTGTGATGGACAACCTGACGATGTGTATCGTAATGCAGTGAGGCATAGCATTCGTGAGTGCTACATATTGTGCTGGACAACCTGACGATGTGTATCGTAATGCAGTGAGGCATAGCATTCGTGAGTGCTGCATATTGTGATGGACAACCTGACGATGTGTATCGTAATGCAGTGAGGCATAGCATTCGTGAGTGCTACATATTGTGATGGACAACCTGACGATGTGTATCGTAATGCAGTGAGGCAGAGCATTCGTGAGTGCTGCATATTGTGATGGACAACCTGACGATGTGTATCGTAATGCAGTGAGGCATAGCATTCGTGAGTGCTACATATTGTGCTGGACAACCTGACGATGTGTATCGTAATGCAGTGAGGCATAGCATTCGTGAGTGCTACATATTGTGCTGGACAACCTGACGATGTGTATCGTAATGCAGTGAGGCAGAGCATTCGTGAGTGCTACACATTGTGATGGACAACCTGACGATGTGTATCGTAATGCAGTGAGGCATAGCATTCGTGAGTGCTACATATTGTGCTGGACAACCTGACGATGTGTATCGTAATGCAGTGAGGCAGAACATTCGTGAGTGCTACACATTGTGATGGACAACCTGACGATGTGTATCGTAATGCAGTGAGGCATAGCATTCGTGAGTGCTACATATTGTGCTGGACAACCTGACGATGTGTATCGTAATGCAGTGAGGCATAGCATTCGTGAGTGCTGCATATTGTTCTGGACAACCTGACGATGTGTATCGTAATGCAGTGAGGCATAGCATTCGTGAGTGCTACATATTGTGATGGACAACCTGACGATGTGTATCGTAATGCAGTGAGGCAGAGCATTCGTGAGTGCTGCATATTGTGATGGACAACCTGACGATGTGTATCGTAATGCAGTGAGGCATAGCATTCGTGAGTGCTACATATTGTGCTGGACAACCTGACGATGTGTATCGTAATGCAGTGAGGCATAGCATTCGTGAGTGCTACATATTGTGCTGGACAACCTGACGATGTGTATCGTAATGCAGTGAGGCAGAGCATTCGTGAGTGCTACATATTGTGCTGGACAACCTGACGATGTGTATCGTAATGCAGTGAGGCATAGCATTCGTGAGTGCTACATATTGTGCTGGACAACCTGACGATGTGTATCGTAATGCAGAGAGGCATAGCATTCGTGAGTGCTACATATTGTGCTGGACAACCTGACGATGTGTATCGTAATGCAGTGAGGCATAGCATTCGTGAGTGCTACATATTGTGCTGGACAACCTGACGATGTGTATCGTAATACAGTGAGGCATAGCATTCGTGAGTGCTACATATTGTGCTGGACAACCTGACGATGTGTATCGTAATGCAGTGAGGCATAGCATTCGTGAGTGCTACATATTGTGCTGGACAACCTGACGATGTGTATCGTAATGCAGTGAGGCATAGCATTCGTGAGTGCTACATATTTTGCTGGACAACCTGACGATGTGTATCGTAATGCAGTGAGGCATAGCATTCGTGAGTGCTACATATTGTGCTGGACAACCTGACGATGTGTATCGTAATGCAGTGAGGTATAGCATTCGTGAGTGCTACATATTGTGCTGGACAACCTGACGATGTGTATCGTAATGCAGTGAGGCATAGCATTCGTGAGTGCTACATATTGTGCTGGACAACCTGACGATGTGTATCGTAATGCAGTGAGGCATAGCATTCGTGAGTGCTACATATTGTGCTGGACAACCTGACGATGTGTATCGTAATGCAGTGAGGCATAGCATTCGTGAGTGCTACATATTGTGCTGGACAACCTGACGTTGTGTACCGTAATGCAGTGAGGCATAGCATTCGTGAGTGCTACATATTGTGCTAGACAACCTGACGATGTGTATCGTAATGCAGTGAGGCATAGCATTCGTGAGTGCTACATATTGTGCTGGACAACCTGACGATGTGTATCGTAATGCAGTGAGGCATAGCATTCGTGAGTGCTACATATTGTGCTGGACAACCTGACGATGTGTATCGTAATGCAGTGAGGCATAGCATTCGTGAGTGCTACATATTGTGCTGGACAACCTGACGATGTGTATCGCAACGCAGTGAGGCATAACATTCGTGAGTGCTACATATTGTGCTGGACAACCTGACGATGTGTATTGTTATGCAGTGAGGCATAGCATTCGTGAGTGCTACATATTGTGCTGGACAACCTGACGATGTGTATCGTAATGCAGTGAGGCAGAGCATTCGTGAGTGCTACATATTGTGATGGACAACCTGACGATGTGTATCGTAATGCAGTGAGGCATAGCATTCGTGAGTGCTACATATTGTGCTGGACAACCTGACGATGTGTATCGTAATGCAGTGAGGCATAGCATTCGTGAGTGCTACATATTGTGCTGGACAACCTGACGATGTGTATCGTAATGCAGTGAGGCATAGCATTCGTGAGTGCTGCATATTGTGATGGACAACCTGACGATGTGTATCGTAATGCAGTGAGGCATAGCATTCGTGAGTGCTACATATTGTGCTGGACAACCTGACGATGTGTATCGTAATGCAGTGAGGCATAACATTCGTGAGTGCTACATATTGTGATGGACAACCTGACGATGTGTATCGTAATGCAGTGAGGCATAGCATTCGTGAGTGCTACATATTGTGATGGACAACCTGACGATGTGTATCGTAATGCAGTGAGGCAGAACATTCGTGAGTGCTACACATTGTGATGGACAACCTGACGATGTGTATCGTAATGCAGTGAGGCATAGCATTCGTGAGTGCTACATATTGTGCTGGACAACCTGACGATGTGTATCGTAATGCAGTGAGGCATAGCATTCGTGAGTGCTGCATATTGTGATGGACAACCTGACGATGTGTATCGTAATGCAGTGAGGCATAGCATTCGTGAGTGCTACATATTGTGCTGGACAACCTGACGATGTGTATCGTAATGCAGTGAGGCATAACATTCGTGAGTGCTACATATTGTGATGGACAACCTGACGATGTGTTTCGTAATGCAGTGAGGCATAGCATTCGTGAGTGCTACATATTGTGATGGACAACCTGACGATGTGTATCGTAATGCAGTGAGGCAGAGCATTCGTGAGTGCTACATATTGTGATGGACAACCTGACGATGTGTATCGTAATGCAGTGAGGCATAGCATTCGTGAGTGCTACATATTGTGCTGGACAACCTGACGATGTGTATCGTAATGCAGTGAGGCATAGCATTCGTGAGTGCTACATATTGTGCTGGACAACCTGACGATGTGTATCGTAATGCAGTGAGGCATAGCATTCGTGAGTGCTACATATTGTGCTGGACAACCTGACGATGTGTATCGTAATGCAGTGAGGCATAGCATTCGTGAGTGCTACATATTGTGATGGACAACCTGACGATGTGTATCGTAATGCAGTGAGGCAGAGCATTCGTGAGTGCTACATATTGTGATGGACAACCTGACGATGTGTATCGTAATGCAGTGAGGCATAGCATTCGTGAGTGCTACATATTGTGCTGGACAACCTGACGATGTGTATCGTAATGCAGTGAGGCATAGCATTCGTGAGTGCTACATATTGTGCTGGACAACCTGACGATGTGTATCGTAATGCAGTGAGGCAGAGCATTCGTGAGTGCTACATATTGTGCTGGACAACCTGACGATGTGTATCGTAATGCAGTGAGGCATAGCATTCGTGAGTGCTACATATTGTGCTGGACAACCTGACGATGTGTATCGTAATGCAGAGAGGCATAGCATTCGTGAGTGCTACATATTGTGCTGGACAACCTGACGATGTGTATCGTAATGCAGTGAGGCATAGCATTCGTGAGTGCTACATATTGTGCTGGACAACCTGACGATGTGTATCGTAATACAGTGAGGCATAGCATTCGTGAGTGCTACATATTGTGCTGGACAACCTGACGATGTGTATCGTAATGCAGTGAGGCATAGCATTCGTGAGTGCTACATATTGTGCTGGACAACCTGACGATGTGTATCGTAATGCAGTGAGGCATAGCATTCGTGAGTGCTACATATTGTGCTGGACAACCTGACGATGTGTATCGTAATGCAGTGAGGCATAGCATTCGTGAGTGCTACATATTGTGCTGGACAACCTGACGATGTGTATCGTAATGCAGTGAGGCATAGCATTCGTGAGTGCTACATATTGTGCTGGACAACCTGACGATGTGTATCGTAATGCAGTGAGGCATAGCATTCGTGAGTGCTACATATTGTGATGGACAACCTGACGATGTGTATCGTAATGCAGTGAGGCAGAGCCTTCGTGAGTGCTACATATTGTGCTGGACAACCTGACGATGTGTATCGTAATGCAGTGAGGCATAGCATTCGTGAGTGCTACATATTGTGCTGGACAACCTGACGATGTGTATCGTAATGCAGTGAGGCATAGCATTCGTGAGTGCTACATATTGTGATGGACAACCTGACGATGTGTATCGTAATGCAGTGAGGAATAGCATTCGTGAGTGCTACATATTGTGCTGGACAACCTGACGATGTGTATCGTAATGCAGTGAGGCATAGCATTCGTGAGTGCTATATATTGTGCTGGACAACCTGACGATGTGTATCGTAATGCAGTGAGGCATAGCATTCGTGAGTGCTACATATTGTGCTGGACAACCTGACGATGTGTATCGTAATGCAGTGAGGCATAGCATTCGTGAGTGCTACATATTGTGCTGGACAACCTGACGATGTGTATCGTAATGCAGTGAGGCATAGCATTCGTGAGTGCTACATATTGTGCTGGACAACCTGACGATGTGTATTGTAATGCAGTGAGGCATAGCATTCGTGAGTGCTACATATTGTGCTGGACAACCTGACGATGTGTATCGTAATGCAGTGAGGCATAGCATTCGTGAGTGCTACATATTGTGCTGGACAACCTGACGATGTGTATCGTAATGCAGTGAGGCATAGCATTCGTGAGTGCTACATATTGTGATGGACAACCTGACGATGTGTATCGTAATGCAGTGAGGCATAGCATTCGTGAGTGCTACATATTGTGCTGGACAACCTGACGATGTGTATCGTAATGCAGTGAGGCATAGCATTCGTGAGTGCTACATATTGTGCTGGACAACCTGACGATGTGTATCGTAATGCAGTGAGGCATAGCATTCGTGAGTGCTACATATTGTGCTGGACAACCTGACGATGTGTATCGTAATGCAGTGAGGCATAGCATTCGTGAGTGCTACATATTGTGATGGACAACCTGACGATGTGTATCGTAATGCAGTGAGGCAGAACATTCGTGAGTGCTACATATTGTGCTGGACAACCTGACGATGTGTATCGTAATGCAGTGAGGCATGGCATTCGTGAGTGCTACATATTGTGCTGGACAACCTGACGATGTGTATCGTAATGCAGTGAGGCATAGCATTCGTGAGTGCTACATATTGTGATGGACAACCTGACGATGTGTATCGTAATGCAGTGAGGCAGAGCATTCGTGAGTGCTACATATTGTGCTGGACAACCTGACGATGTGTATCGTAATGCAGTGAGGCATAGCATTCGTGAGTGCTACATATTGTGCTGGACAACCTGACGATGTGTATCGTAATGCAGTGAGGCATAGCATTCGTGAGTGCTACATATTGTGATGGACAACCTGACGATGTGTATCGTAATGCAGTGAGGCATAGCATTCGTGAGTGCTACATATTGTGCTGGACAACCTGACGATGTGTATCGTAATGCAGTGAGGCATAGCATTCGTGAGTGCTACATATTGTGCTGGACAACCTGACAATGTGTATCGTAATGCAGTGAGGCATAGCATTCGTGAGTGCTACATATTGTGATGGACAACCTGACGATGTGTATCGTAATGCAGTGAGGCCTAGCATTCGTGAGTGCTACATATTGTGCTGGACAACCTGACGATGTGTATCGTAATGCAGTGAGGCATAGCATTCGTGAGTGCTACATATTGTGCTGGACAACCTGACGATGTGTATCGTAATGCAGTGAGGCATAGCATTCGTGAGTGCTACATATTGTGCTGGACAACCTGACGATGTGTATCGTAATGCAGTGAGGCATAGCATTCGTGAGTGCTACATATTGTGATGGGCAACCTGACGATGTGTATCGTAATGCAGTGAGGCATAGCATTCGTGAGTGCTACATATTGTGCTGGACAACCTGACGATGTGTATCGTAATGCAGTGAGGCATAGCATTCCGTAGTGCTACATATTGTGCTGGACAACCTGACGAAGTGTATCGTAATGCAGTGAGGCATAGCATTCGTGAGTGCTACATATTGTGATGGACAACCTGACGATGTGTATCGTAATGCAGTGAGGCATAGCATTCGTGAATGCTACATATTGTGCTGGACAACCTGACGATGTGTATCGTAATGCAGTGAGGCATAGCATTCGTGAGTGCTACATATTGTGATGGACAACCTGACGATGTGTATCGTAATGCAGTGAGGCATAGCATTCGTGAGTGCTACATATTGTGATGGACAACCTGACGATGTGTATCGTAATGCAGTGAGGCATAGCATTCGTGAGTGCTACATATTGTGCTGGACAAACCTGACGATGTGTATCGTAATGCAGTGAGGCATAACATTCGTGAGTGCTACATATTGTGCTAGACAACCTGACGATGTGTATCGTAATGCAGTGAGGCATAACATTCGTGAGTGCTACATATTGTGATGGACAACCTGACGATGTGTATCGTAATGCAGTGAGGCATAGCATTCGTGAGTGCTACATATTGTGCTGGAAAACCTGACGATGTGTATCGTAATGCAGTGAGGCATAACATTCGTGAGTGCTACATATTGTGCAGGACAACCTGACGATGTGTATCGTAATGCAGTGAGGCATAACATTCGTGAGTGCTACATATTGTGATGGACAACCTGACGATGTGTATCGTAATGCAGTGAGGCATAGCATTCGTGAGTGCTACATATTGTGCTGGACAACCTGACGATGTGTATTGTAATGCAGTGAGGCATAGCATTCGTGAGTGCTACATATTGTGCTGGACATCCTGACGATGTGTATCGTAATGCAGTGAGGCAGAGCATTCGTGAGTGCTACATATTGTGATGGACAACCTGACGATGTGTATCGTAATGCAGTGAGGCATAGCATTCGTGAGTGCTACATATTGTGCTGGACAACCTGACGATGTGTATCGTAATGCAGTGAGGCATAGCATTCGTGAGTGCTACATATTGTGCTGGACAACCTGACGATGTGTATCGTAATGCAGTGAGGCATAGCATTCGTGAGTGCTGCATATTGTGATGGACAACCTGACGATGTGTATCGTAATGCAGTGAGGCATAGCATTCGTGAGTGCTACATATTGTTCTGGACAACCTGACGATGTGTATCGTAATGCAGTGAGGCATAACATTCGTGAGTGCTACATATTGTGATGGACAACCTGACGATGTGTATCGTAATGCAGTGAGGCATAGCATTCGTGAGTGCTACATATTGTGATGGACAACCTGACGATGTGTATCGTAATGCAGTGAGGCATAACATTCGTGAGTGCTACATATTGTGATGGACAACCTGACGATGTGTATCGTAATGCAGTGAGGCATAGCATTCGTGAGTGCTACATATTGTGCTGGACAACCTGACGATGTGTATCGTAATGCAGTGAGGCATAGCATTCGTGAGTGCTACATATTGTGCTGGACAACCTGACGTTGTGTACCGTAATGCAGTGAGGCATAGCATTCGTGAGTGCTACATATTGTGCTAGACAACCTGACGATGTGTATCGTAATGCAGTGAGGCATAGCATTCGTGAGTGCTACATATTGTGCTGGACAACCTGACGATGTGTATCGTAATGCAGTGAGGCATAGCATTCGTGAGTGCTACATATTGTGCTGGACAACCTGACGATGTGTATCGTAATGCAGTGAGGCATAGCATTCGTGAGTGCTACATATTGTGCTGGACAACCTGACGATGTGTATCGCAACGCAGTGAGGCATAACATTCGTGAGTGCTACATATTGTGCTGGACAACCTGACGATGTGTATTGTTATGCAGTGAGGCATAGCATTCGTGAGTGCTACATATTGTGCTGGACAACCTGACGATGTGTATCGTAATGCAGTGAGGCAGAGCATTCGTGAGTGCTACATATTGTGATGGACAACCTGACGATGTGTATCGTAATGCAGTGAGGCATAGCATTCGTGAGTGCTACATATTGTGCTGGACAACCTGACGATGTGTATCGTAATGCAGTGAGGCATAGCATTCGTGAGTGCTACATATTGTGCTGGACAACCTGACGATGTGTATCGTAATGCAGTGAGGCATAGCATTCGTGAGTGCTGCATATTGTGATGGACAACCTGACGATGTGTATCGTAATGCAGTGAGGCATAGCATTCGTGAGTGCTACATATTGTGCTGGACAACCTGACGATGTGTATCGTAATGCAGTGAGGCATAACATTCGTGAGTGCTACATATTGTGATGGACAACCTGACGATGTGTATCGTAATGCAGTGAGGCATAGCATTCGTGAGTGCTACATATTGTGATGGACAACCTGACGATGTGTATCGTAATGCAGTGAGGCAGAACATTCGTGAGTGCTACACATTGTGATGGACAACCTGACGATGTGTATCGTAATGCAGTGAGGCATAGCATTCGTGAGTGCTACATATTGTGCTGGACAACCTGACGATGTGTATCGTAATGCAGTGAGGCATAGCATTCGTGAGTGCTGCATATTGTGATGGACAACCTGACGATGTGTATCGTAATGCAGTGAGGCATAGCATTCGTGAGTGCTACATATTGTGCTGGACAACCTGACGATGTGTATCGTAATGCAGTGAGGCATAACATTCGTGAGTGCTACATATTGTGATGGACAACCTGACGATGTGTTTCGTAATGCAGTGAGGCATAGCATTCGTGAGTGCTACATATTGTGATGGACAACCTGACGATGTGTATCGTAATGCAGTGAGGCAGAGCATTCGTGAGTGCTACATATTGTGATGGACAACCTGACGATGTGTATCGTAATGCAGTGAGGCATAGCATTCGTGAGTGCTACATATTGTGCTGGACAACCTGACGATGTGTATCGTAATGCAGTGAGGCATAGCATTCGTGAGTGCTACATATTGTGCTGGACAACCTGACGATGTGTATCGTAATGCAGTGAGGCATAGCATTCGTGAGTGCTACATATTGTGCTGGACAACCTGACGATGTGTATCGTAATGCAGTGAGGCATAGCATTCGTGAGTGCTACATATTGTGATGGACAACCTGACGATGTGTATCGTAATGCAGTGAGGCAGAGCATTCGTGAGTGCTACATATTGTGATGGACAACCTGACGATGTGTATCGTAATGCAGTGAGGCATAGCATTCGTGAGTGCTACATATTGTGCTGGACAACCTGACGATGTGTATCGTAATGCAGTGAGGCATAGCATTCGTGAGTGCTACATATTGTGCTGGACAACCTGACGATGTGTATCGTAATGCAGTGAGGCAGAGCATTCGTGAGTGCTACATATTGTGCTGGACAACCTGACGATGTGTATCGTAATGCAGTGAGGCATAGCATTCGTGAGTGCTACATATTGTGCTGGACAACCTGACGATGTGTATCGTAATGCAGAGAGGCATAGCATTCGTGAGTGCTACATATTGTGCTGGACAACCTGACGATGTGTATCGTAATGCAGTGAGGCATAGCATTCGTGAGTGCTACATATTGTGCTGGACAACCTGACGATGTGTATCGTAATACAGTGAGGCATAGCATTCGTGAGTGCTACATATTGTGCTGGACAACCTGACGATGTGTATCGTAATGCAGTGAGGCATAGCATTCGTGAGTGCTACATATTGTGCTGGACAACCTGACGATGTGAATCGTAATGCAGTGAGGCATAGCATTCGTGAGTGCTACATATTGTGATGGACAACCTGACGATGTGTATCGTAATGCAGTGAGGCAGAGCCTTCGTGAGTGCTACATATTGTGCTGGACAACCTGACGATGTGTATCGTAATGCAGTGAGGCATAGCATTCGTGAGTGCTACATATTGTGCTGGACAACCTGACGATGTGTATCGTAATGCAGTGAGGCATAGCATTCGTGAGTGCTACATATTGTGATGGACAACCTGACGATGTGTATCGTAATGCAGTGAGGAATAGCATTCGTGAGTGCTACATATTGTGCTGGACAACCTGACGATGTGTATCGTAATGCAGTGAGGCATAGCATTCGTGAGTGCTATATATTGTGCTGGACAACCTGACGATGTGTATCGTAATGCAGTGAGGCATAGCATTCGTGAGTGCTACATATTGTGCTGGACAACCTGACGATGTGTATCGTAATGCAGTGAGGCATAGCATTCGTGAGTGCTACATATTGTGCTGGACAACCTGACGATGTGTATCGTAATGCAGTGAGGCATAGCATTCGTGAGTGCTACATATTGTGCTGGACAACCTGACGATGTGTATTGTAATGCAGTGAGGCATAGCATTCGTGAGTGCTACATATTGTGCTGGACAACCTGACGATGTGTATCGTAATGCAGTGAGGCATAGCATTCGTGAGTGCTACATATTGTGCTGGACAACCTGACGATGTGTATCGTAATGCAGTGAGGCATAGCATTCGTGAGTGCTACATATTGTGATGGACAACCTGACGATGTGTATCGTAATGCAGTGAGGCATAGCATTCGTGAGTGCTACATATTGTGCTGGACAACCTGACGATGTGTATCGTAATGCAGTGAGGCATAGCATTCGTGAGTGCTACATATTGTGCTGGACAACCTGACGATGTGTATCGTAATGCAGTGAGGCATAGCATTCGTGAGTGCTACATATTGTGCTGGACAACCTGACGATGTGTATCGTAATGCAGTGAGGCATAGCATTCGTGAGTGCTACATATTGTGATGGACAACCTGACGATGTGTATCGTAATGCAGTGAGGCAGAACATTCGTGAGTGCTACATATTGTGCTGGACAACCTGACGATGTGTATCGTAATGCAGTGAGGCATAGCATTCGTGAGTGCTACATATTGTGCTGGACAACCTGACGATGTGTATCGTAATGCAGTGAGGCATAGCATTCGTGAGTGCTACATATTGTGATGGACAACCTGACGATGTGTATCGTAATGCAGTGAGGCAGAGCATTCGTGAGTGCTACATATTGTGCTGGACAACCTGACGATGTGTATCGTAATGCAGTGAGGCATAGCATTCGTGAGTGCTACATATTGTGCTGGACAACCTGACGATGTGTATCGTAATGCAGTGAGGCATAGCATTCGTGAGTGCTACATATTGTGATGGACAACCTGACGATGTGTATCGTAATGCAGTGAGGCATAGCATTCGTGAGTGCTACATATTGTGCTGGACAACCTGACGATGTGTATCGTAATGCAGTGAGGCATAGCATTCGTGAGTGCTACATATTGTGCTGGACAACCTGACGATGTGTATCGTAATGCAGTGAGGCATAGCATTCGTGAGTGCTACATATTGTGATGGACAACCTGACGATGTGTATCGTAATGCAGTGAGGCCTAGCATTCGTGAGTGCTACATATTGTGCTGGACAACCTGACGATGTGTATCGTAATGCAGTGAGGCATAGCATTCGTGAGTGCTACATATTGTGCTGGACAACCTGACGATGTGTATCGTAATGCAGTGAGGCATAGCATTCGTGAGTGCTACATATTGTGCTGGACAACCTGACGATGTGTATCGTAATGCAGTGAGGCATAGCATTCGTGAGTGCTACATATTGTGATGGGCAACCTGACGATGTGTATCGTAATGCAGTGAGGCATAGCATTCGTGAGTGCTACATATTGTGCTGGACAACCTGACGATGTGTATCGTAATGCAGTGAGGCATAGCATTCGTGAGTGCTACATATTGTGCTGGACAACCTGACGAAGTGTATCGTAATGCAGTGAGGCATAGCATTCGTGAGTGCTACATATTGTGATGGACAACCTGACGATGTGTATCGTAATGCAGTGAGGCATAGCATTCGTGAGTGCTACATATTGTGCTGGACAACCTGACGATGTGTATCGTAATGCAGTGAGGCATAGCATTCGTGAGTGCTACATATTGTGATGGACAACCTGACGATGTGTATCGTAATGCAGTGAGGCATAGCATTCGTGAGTGCTACATATTGTGATGGACAACCTGACGATGTGTATCGTAATGCAGTGAGGCATAGCATTCGTGAGTGCTACATATTGTGCTGGACAAACCTGACGATGTGTATCGTAATGCAGTGAGGCATAACATTCGTGAGTGCTACATATTGTGCTAGACAACCTGACGATGTGTATCGTAATGCAGTGAGGCATAACATTCGTGAGTGCTACATATTGTGATGGACAACCTGACGATGTGTATCGTAATGCAGTGAGGCATAACATTCGTGAGTGCTACATATTGTGCTGGACAACCTGACGATGTGTATCGTAATGCAGTGAGGCATAGCATTCGTGAGTGCTACATATTGTGATGGACAACCTGACGATGTGTATCGTAATGCAGTGAGGCATAGCATTCGTGAGTGCTACATATTGTGCTGGAAAACCTGACGATGTGTATCGTAATGCAGTGAGGCATAACATTCGTGAGTGCTACATATTGTGCAGGACAACCTGACGATGTGTATCGTAATGCAGTGAGGCATAACATTCGTGAGTGCTACATATTGTGATGGACAACCTGACGATGTGTATCGTAATGCAGTGAGGCATAGCATTCGTGAGTGCTACATATTGTGCTGGACAACCTGACGATGTGTATTGTAATGCAGTGAGGCATAGCATTCGTGAGTGCTACATATTGTGCTGGACATCCTGACGATGTGTATCGTAATGCAGTGAGGCAGAGCATTCGTGAGTGCTACATATTGTGATGGACAACCTGACGATGTGTATCGTAATGCAGTGAGGCATAGCATTCGTGAGTGCTACATATTGTGCTGGACAACCTGACGATGTGTATCGTAATGCAGTGAGGCATAGCATTCGTGAGTGCTACATATTGTGCTGGACAACCTGACGATGTGTATCGTAATGCAGTGAGGCATAGCATTCGTGAGTGCTGCATATTGTGATGGACAACCTGACGATGTGTATCGTAATGCAGTGAGGCATAGCATTCGTGAGTGCTACATATTGTTCTGGACAACCTGACGATGTGTATCGTAATGCAGTGAGGCATAACATTCGTGAGTGCTACATATTGTGATGGACAACCTGACGATGTGTATCGTAATGCAGTGAGGCATAGCATTCGTGAGTGCTACATATTGTGATGGACAACCTGACGATGTGTATCGTAATGCAGTGAGGCATAACATTCGTGAGTGCTACATATTGTGATGGACAACCTGACGATGTGTATCGTAATGCAGTGAGGCATAACATTCGTGAGAGCTACATATTGTGCTGGACAACCTGACGATGTGTATCGTAATGCAGTGAGGCATAGCATTCGTGAGTGCTACATATTGTGATGGACAACCTGACGATGTGTATCGTAATGCAGTGAGGCATAGCATTCGTGAGTGCTACATATTGTGCTGGACAACCTGACGATGTGTATCGTAATGCAGTGAGGCATAACATTCGTGAGTGCTACATATTGTGCTGGACAACCTGACGATGTGTATCGTAATGCAGTGAGGCATAACATTCGTGAGTGCTACATATTGTGCTGGACAACCTGACGATGTGTAACGTAATGCAGTGAGGCATAGCATTCGTGAGTGCTGCATATTGTGATGGACAACCTGACGATGTGTATCGTAATGCAGTGAGGCATAGCATTCGTGAGTGCTACATATTGTGCTGGACAACCTGACGATGTGTATCGTAATGCAGTGAGGCATAACATTCGTGAGTGCTACATATTGTGATGGACAACCTGACGATGTGTTTCGTAATGCAGTGAGGCATAGCATTCGTGAGTGCTACATATTGTGATGGACAACCTGACGATGTGTATCGTAATGCAGTGAGGCAGAGCATTCGTGAGTGCTACATATTGTGATGGACAACCTGACGATGTGTATCGTAATGCAGTGAGGCATAGCATTCGTGAGTGCTACATATTGTGCTGGACAACCTGACGATGTGTATCGTAATGCAGTGAGGCATAGCATTCGTGAGTGCTACATATTGTGCTGGACAACCTGACGATGTGTATCGTAATGCAGTGAGGCATAGCATTCGTGAGTGCTACATATTGTGCTGGACAACCTGACGATGTGTATCGTAATGCAGTGAGGCATAGCATTCGTGAGTGCTACATATTGTGATGGACAACCTGACGATGTGTATCGTAATGCAGTGAGGCAGAGCATTCGTGAGTGCTACATATTGTGATGGACAACCTGACGATGTGTATCGTAATGCAGTGAGGCATAGCATTCGTGAGTGCTACATATTGTGCTGGACAACCTGACGATGTGTATCGTAATGCAGTGAGGCATAGCATTCGTGAGTGCTACATATTGTGCTGGACAACCTGACGATGTGTATCGTAATGCAGTGAGGCAGAGCATTCGTGAGTGCTACATATTGTGCTGGACAACCTGACGATGTGTATCGTAATGCAGTGAGGCATAGCATTCGTGAGTGCTACATATTGTGCTGGACAACCTGACGATGTGTATCGTAATGCAGAGAGGCATAGCATTCGTGAGTGCTACATATTGTGCTGGACAACCTGACGATGTGTATCGTAATGCAGTGAGGCATAGCATTCGTGAGTGCTACATATTGTGCTGGACAACCTGACGATGTGTATCGTAATACAGTGAGGCATAGCATTCGTGAGTGCTACATATTGTGCTGGACAACCTGACGATGTGTATCGTAATGCAGTGAGGCATAACATTCGTGAGTGCTACATATTGTGATGGACAACCTGACGATGTGTATCGTAATGCAGTGAGGCATAGCATTCGTGAGTGCTACATATTGTGCTGGACAACCTGACGATGTGTATCGTAATGCAGTGAGGCATAGCATTCGTGAGTGCTACATATTGTGCTGGACAACCTGACGATATGTATCGTAATGCAGTGAGGCATAGCATTCGTGAGTGCTACATATTGTGCTGGACAACCTGACGATGTGTATCGTAATGCAGTGAGGCATAGCATTCGTGAGTGCTACATATTGTGATGGACAACCTGACGATGTGTATCGTAATGCAGTGAGGCAGAGCCTTCGTGAGTGCTACATATTGTGCTGGACAACCTGACGATGTGTATCGTAATGCAGTGAGGCATAGCATTCGTGAGTGCTACATATTGTGCTGGACAACCTGACGATGTGTATCGTAATGCAGTGAGGCATAGCATTCGTGAGTGCTACATATTGTGATGGACAACCTGACGATGTGTATCGTAATGCAGTGAGGAATAGCATTCGTGAGTGCTACATATTGTGCTGGACAACCTGACGATGTGTATCGTAATGCAGTGAGGCATAGCATTCGTGAGTGCTATATATTGTGCTGGACAACCTGACGATGTGTATCGTAATGCAGTGAGGCATAGCATTCGTGAGTGCTACATATTGTGCTGGACAACCTGACGATGTGTATCGTAATGCAGTGAGGCATAGCATTCGTGAGTGCTACATATTGTGCTGGACAACCTGACGATGTGTATCGTAATGCAGTGAGGCATAGCATTCGTGAGTGCTACATATTGTGCTGGACAACCTGACGATGTGTATTGTAATGCAGTGAGGCATAGCATTCGTGAGTGCTACATATTGTGCTGGACAACCTGACGATGTGTATCGTAATGCAGTGAGGCATAGCATTCGTGAGTGCTACATATTGTGATGGACAACCTGACGATGTGTATCGTAATGCAGTGAGGCATAGCATTCGTGAGTGCTACATATTGTGCTGGACAACCTGACGATGTGTATCGTAATGCAGTGAGGCATAGCATTCGTGAGTGCTACATATTGTGCTGGACAACCTGACGATGTGTATCGTAATGCAGTGAGGCATAGCATTCGTGAGTGCTACATATTGTGATGGACAACCTGACGATGTGTATCGTAATGCAGTGAGGCATAGCATTCGTGAGTGCTACATATTGTGCTGGACAACCTGACGATGTGTATCGTAATGCAGTGAGGCATAGCATTCGTGAGTGCTACATATTGTGCTGGACAACCTGACGATGTGTATCGTAATGCAGTGAGGCATAGCATTCGTGAGTGCTACATATTGTGCTGGACAACCTGACGATGTGTATCGTAATGCAGTGAGGCATAGCATTCGTGAGTGCTACATATTGTGATGGACAACCTGACGATGTGTATCGTAATGCAGTGAGGCAGAACATTCGTGAGTGCTACATATTGTGCTGGACAACCTGACGATGTGTATCGTAATGCAGTGAGGCATAGCATTCGTGAGTGCTACATATTGTGCTGGACAACCTGACGATGTGTATCGTAATGCAGTGAGGCATAGCATTCGTGAGTGCTACATATTGTGATGGACAACCTGACGATGTGTATCGTAATGCAGTGAGGCAGAGCATTCGTGAGTGCTACATATTGTGCTGGACAACCTGACGATGTGTATCGTAATGCAGTGAGGCATAGCATTCGTGAGTGCTACATATTGTGCTGGACAACCTGACGATGTGTATCGTAATGCAGTGAGGCATAGCATTCGTGAGTGCTACATATTGTGATGGACAACCTGACGATGTGTATCGTAATGCAGTGAGGCATAGCATTCGTGAGTGCTACATATTGTGCTGGACAACCTGACGATGTGTATCGTAATGCAGTGAGGCATAGCATTCGTGAGTGCTACATATTGTGCTGGACAACCTGACGATGTGTATCGTAATGCAGTGAGGCATAGCATTCGTGAGTGCTGCATATTGTGATGGACAACCTGACGATGTGTATCGTAATGCAGTGAGGCCTAGCATTCGTGAGTGCTACATATTGTGCTGGACAACCTGACGATGTGTATCGTAATGCAGTGAGGCATAGCATTCGTGAGTGCTACATATTGTGCTGGACAACCTGACGATGTGTATCGTAATGCAGTGAGGCATAGCATTCGTGAGTGCTACATATTGTGCTGGACAACCTGACGATGTGTATCGTAATGCAGTGAGGCATAGCATTCGTGAGTGCTACATATTGTGATGGGCAACCTGACGATGTGTATCGTAATGCAGTGAGGCATAGCATTCGTGAGTGCTACATATTGTGCTGGACAACCTGACGATGTGTATCGTAATGCAGTGAGGCATAGCATTCGTGAGTGCTACATATTGTGCTGGACAACCTGACGAAGTGTATCGTAATGCAGTGAGGCATAGCATTCGTGAGTGCTACATATTGTGATGGACAACCTGACGATGTGTATCGTAATGCAGTGAGGCATAGCATTCGTGAGTGCTACATATTGTGCTGGACAACCTGACGATGTGTATCGTAATGCAGTGAGGCATAGCATTCGTGAGTGCTACATATTGTGATGGACAACCTGACGATGTGTATCGTAATGCAGTGAGGCATAGCATTCGTGAGTGCTACATATTGTGATGGACAACCTGACGATGTGTATCGTAATGCAGTGAGGCATAGCATTCGTGAGTGCTACATATTGTGCTGGACAAACCTGACGATGTGTATCGTAATGCAGTGAGGCATAACATTCGTGAGTGCTACATATTGTGCTAGACAACCTGACGATGTGTATCGTAATGCAGTGAGGCATAACATTCGTGAGTGCTACATATTGTGATGGACAACCTGACGATGTGTATCGTAATGCAGTGAGGCATAACATTCGTGAGTGCTACATATTGTGCTGGACAACCTGACGATGTGTATCGTAATGCAGTGAGGCATAGCATTCGTGAGTGCTACATATTGTGATGGACAACCTGACGATGTGTATCGTAATGCAGTGAGGCATAGCATTCGTGAGTGCTACATATTGTGCTGGAAAACCTGACGATGTGTATCGTAGTGCAGTGAGGCATAACATTCGTGAGTGCTACATATTGTGCAGGACAACCTGACGATGTGTATCGTAATGCAGTGAGGCATAACATTCGTGAGTGCTACATATTGTGATGGACAACCTGACGATGTGTATCGTAATGCAGTGAGGCATAGCATTCGTGAGTGCTACATATTGTGCTGGACAACCTGACGATGTGTATTGTAATGCAGTGAGGCATAGCATTCGTGAGTGCTACATATTGTGCTGGACATCCTGACGATGTGTATCGTAATGCAGTGAGGCAAAGCATTCGTGAGTGCTACATATTGTGATGGACAACCTGACGATGTGTATCGTAATGCAGTGAGGCATAGCATTCGTGAGTGCTACATATTGTGCTGGACAACCTGACGATGTGTATCGTAATGCAGTGAGGCATAGCATTCGTGAGTGCTACATATTGTGCTGGACAACCTGACGATGTGTATCGTAATGCAGTGAGGCATAGCATTCGTGAGTGCTGCATATTGTGATGGACAACCTGACGATGTGTATCGTAATGCAGTGAGGCATAGCATTCGTGAGTGCTACATATTGTTCTGGACAACCTGACGATGTGTATCGTAATGCAGTGAGGCATAACATTCGTGAGTGCTACATATTGTGATGGACAACCTGACGATGTGTATCGTAATGCAGTGAGGCATAGCATTCGTGAGTGCTACATATTGTGATGGACAACCTGACGATGTGTATCGTAATGCAGTGAGGCATAACATTCGTGAGTGCTACATATTGTGATGGACAACCTGACGATGTGTATCGTAATGCAGTGAGGCATAACATTCGTGAGTGCTACATATTGTGCTGGACAACCTGACGATGTGTATCGTAATGCAGTGAGGCATAGCATTCGTGAGTGCTACATATTGTGATGGACAACCTGACGATGTGTATCGTAATGCAGTGAGGCATAGCATTCGTGAGTGCTACATATTGTGCTGGACAACCTGACGATGTGTATCGTAATGCAGTGAGGCATAACATTCGTGAGTGCTACATATTGTGCTGGACAACCTGACGATGTGTATCGTAATGCAGTGAGGCATAACATTCGTGAGTGCTACATATTGTGATGGACAACCTGACGATGTGTATCGTAATGCAGTGAGGCATAGCATTCGTGAGTGCTACATATTGTGCTGGACAACCTGACGATGTGTATCGTAATGCAGTGAGGCATAGCATTCGTGAGTGCTACATATTGTGCTGGACAACCTGACGATGTGTATTGTAATGCAGTGAGGCATAGCATTCGTGAGTGCTACATATTGTGCTGGACAACCTGACGATGTGTATCGTAATGCAGTGAGGCATAGCATTCGTGAGTGCTACATATTGTGCTGGACAACCTGACGATGTGTATCGTAATGCAGTGAGGCTTAGCATTCGTGAGTGCTACATATTGTGCTGGACAACCTGACGATGTGTATCGTAATGCAGTGAGGCATAGCATTCGTGAGTGCTACATATTGTGCTGGACAACCTGACGATGTGTATCGTAATGCAGTGAGGCATAGCATTCGTGAGTGCTACATATTGTGCTGGACAACCTAACGATGTGTATCGTAATGCAGTGAGGCATAGCATTCGTGAGTGCTACATATTGTGCTGGACAACCTGACGATGTGTATCGTAATGCAGTGAGGCATAGCATTCGTGAGTGCTACATATTGTGCTGGACAACCTAACGATGTGTATCGTAATGCAGTGAGGCATAGCATTCGTGATTGCTACATATTGTGCTGGACAACCTGACGATGTGTATCGTAATGCAGTGAGGCATAGCATTCGTGAGTGCTACATATTGTGATGGACAACCTGACGATGTGTATCGTAATGCAGTGAGGCAGAGCATTCGTGAGTGCTACATATTGTGATGGACAACCTGACGATGTGTATCGTAATGCAGTGAGGCAAAGCATTCGTGAGTGCTACATATTGTGATGGACAACCTGACGATGTGTATTGTAATGCAGTGAGGCATAGCATTCGTGAGTGCTACATATTGTGCTGGACATCCTGACGATGTGTATCGTAATGCAGTGAGGCAAAGCATTCGTGAGTGCTACATATTGTGATGGACAACCTGACGATGTGTATCGTAATGCAGTGAGGCATAGCATTCGTGAGTGCTACATATTGTGCTGGACAACCTGACGATGTGTATCGTAATGCAGTGAGGCATAGCATTCGTGAGTGCTACATATTGTGCTGGACAACCTGACGATGTGTATCGTAATGCAGTGAGGCATAGCATTCGTGAGTGCTGCATATTGTGATGGACAACCTGACGATGTGTATCGTAATGCAGTGAGGCATAGCATTCGTGAGTGCTACATATTGTTCTGGACAACCTGACGATGTGTATCGTAATGCAGTGAGGCATAACATTCGTGAGTGCTACATATTGTGATGGACAACCTGACGATGTGTATCGTAATGCAGTGAGGCATAGCATTCGTGAGTGCTACATATTGTGATGGACAACCTGACGATGTGTATCGTAATGCAGTGAGGCATAACATTCGTGAGTGCTACATATTGTGATGGACAACCTGACGATGTGTATCGTAATGCAGTGAGGCATAACATTCGTGAGTGCTACATATTGTGCTGGACAACCTGACGATGTGTATCGTAATGCAGTGAGGCATAGCATTCGTGAGTGCTACATATTGTGATGGACAACCTGACGATGTGTATCGTAATGCAGTGAGGCATAGCATTCGTGAGTGCTACATATTGTGCTGGACAACCTGACGATGTGTATCGTAATGCAGTGAGGCATAACATTCGTGAGTGCTACATATTGTGCTGGACAACCTGACGATGTGTATCGTAATGCAGTGAGGCATAACATTCGTGAGTGCTACATATTGTGATGGACAACCTGACGATGTGTATCGTAATGCAGTGAGGCATAGCATTCGTGAGTGCTACATATTGTGCTGGACAACCTGACGATGTGTATCGTAATGCAGTGAGGCATAGCATTCGTGAGTGCTACATATTGTGCTGGACAACCTGACGATGTGTATTGTAATGCAGTGAGGCATAGCATTCGTGAGTGCTACATATTGTGCTGGACAACCTGACGATGTGTATCGTAATGCAGTGAGGCATAGCATTCGTGAGTGCTACATATTGTGCTGGACAACCTGACGATGTGTATCGTAATGCAGTGAGGCTTAGCATTCGTGAGTGCTACATATTGTGCTGGACAACCTGACGATGTGTATCGTAATGCAGTGAGGCATAGCATTCGTGAGTGCTACATATTGTGCTGGACAACCTGACGATGTGTATCGTAATGCAGTGAGGCATAGCATTCGTGAGTGCTACATATTGTGCTGGACAACCTAACGATGTGTATCGTAATGCAGTGAGGCATAGCATTCGTGAGTGCTACATATTGTGCTGGACAACCTGACGATGTGTATCGTAATGCAGTGAGGCATAGCATTCGTGAGTGCTACATATTGTGCTGGACAACCTAACGATGTGTATCGTAATGCAGTGAGGCATAGCATTCGTGATTGCTACATATTGTGCTGGACAACCTGACGATGTGTATCGTAATGCAGTGAGGCATAGCATTCGTGAGTGCTACATATTGTGATGGACAACCTGACGATGTGTATCGTAATGCAGTGAGGCAGAGCATTCGTGAGTGCTACATATTGTGATGGACAACCTGACGATGTGTATCGTAATGCAGTGAGGCATAGCATTTGTGAGTGCTACATATTGTGCTGGACAACCTGACGATGTGTATCGTAATGCAGTGAGGCATAGCATTCGTGAGTGCTACATATTGTGCTGGACAACCTGACGATGTGTATCGTAATGCAGTGAGGCATAGCATTCGTGAGTGCTACATATTGTGCTGGACAACCTGACGATGTGTATCGTAATGCAGTGAGGCATAGCATTCGTGAGTGCTACATATTGTGCTGGACAGCCTGACGATGTGTATCGTAATGCAGTGAGGCATAGCATTCGTGAGTGCTAAATATTGTGCTGGACAACCTGACGATGTGTATCGTAATGCAGTGAGGCATAGCATTCGTGAGTGCTACATATTGTGCTGGACAACCTGACGATGTGTATCGTAATGCAGTGAGGCATAGCATTCGTGAGTGCTACATATTGTGCTGGACAACCTGACGATGTGTATCGTAATGCAGTGAGGCATAGCATTCGTGAGTGCTACATATTGTGCTTGACAACCTGACGATGTGTATCGTAATGCAGTGAGGCATAGCATTCGTGAGTGCTACATATTGTGCTGGACAACCTGACGATGTGTATCGTAATGCAGTGAGGCATAGCATTCGTGAGTGCTACATATTGTGATGGGCAACCTGACGATGTGTATCGTAATGCAGTGAGGCATAGCATTCGTGAGTGCTACATATTGTGCTGGACAACCTGACGATGTGTATCGTAATGCAGTGAGGCATAGCATTCGTGAGTGCTACATATTGTGCTGGACAACCTGACGATGTGTATCGTAATGCAGTGAGGCATAGCATTCGTGAGTGCTACATATTGTGATGGACAACCTGACGATGTGTATCGTAATGCGGTGAGGCATAGCATTCGTGAGTGCTACATATTGTGCTGGACAACCTGACGATGTGTATCGTAATGCAGTGAGGCATAGCATTCGTGAGTGCTACATATTGTGATGGACAACCTGACGATGTGTATCGTAATGCAGTGAGGCATAGCATTCGTGAGTGCTACATATTGTGATGGACAACCTGACGATGTGTATCGTAATGCAGTGAGGCATAGCATTCGTGAGTGCTACATATTGTGCTGGACAAACCTGACGATGTGTATCGTAATGCAGTGAGGCATAACATTCGTGAGTGCTACATATTGTGCTAGACAACCTGACGATGTGTATCGTAATGCAGTGAGGCATAACATTCGTGAGTGCTACATATTGTGATGGACAACCTGACGATGTGTATCGTAATGCAGTGAGGCATAACATTCGTGAGTGCTACATATTGTGCTGGACAACCTGACGATGTGTATCGTAATGCAGTGAGGCATAGCATTCGTGAGTGCTACATATTGTGATGGACAACCTGACGATGTGTATCGTAATGCAGTGAGGCATAGCATTCGTGAGTGCTACATATTGTGCTGGACAACCTGACGATGTGTATCGTAATGCAGTGAGGCATAACATTCGTGAGTGCTACATATTGTGCTGGACAACCTGACGATGTGTATCGTAATGCAGTGAGGCATAACATTCGTGAGTGCTACATATTGTGATGGACAACCTGACGATGTGTATCGTAATGCAGTGAGGCATAGCATTCGTGAGTGCTACATATTGTGCTGGACAACCTGACGATGTGTATTGTAATGCAGTGAGGCATAGCATTCGTGAGTGCTACATATTGTGCTGGACAACCTGACGATGTGTATCGTAATGCAGTGAGGCAGAGCATTCGTGAGTGCTACATATTGTGATGGACAACCTGACGATGTGTATCGTAATGCAGTGAGGCATAGCATTCGTGAGTGCTACATATTGTGCTGGACAACCTGACGATGTGTATCGTAATGCAGTGAGGCATAGCATTCGTGAGTGCTACATATTGTGCTGGACAACCTGACGATGTGTATCGTAATGCAGTGAGGCATAGCATTCGTGAGTGCTGCATATTGTGATGGACAACCTGACGATGTGTATCGTAATGCAGTGAGGCATAGCATTCGTGAGTGCTACATATTGTGCTGGACAAACCTGACGATGTATATCGTAATGCAGTGAGGCATAACATTCGTGAGTGCTACATATTGTGCTAGACAACCTGACGATGTGTATCGTAATGCAGTGAGGCATAACATTCGTGAGTGCTTTATATTGTGATGGACAACCTGACGATGTGTATCGTAATGCAGTGAGGCATAACATTCGTGAGTGCTACATATTGTGCTGGACAACCTGACGATGTGTATCGTAATGCAGTGAGGCATAGCATTCGTGAGTGCTACATATTGTGATGGACAACCTGACGATGTGTATCGTAATGCAGTGAGGCATAGCATTCGTGAGTGCTACATATTGTGCTGGACAACCTGACGATGTGTATCGTAATGCAGTGAGGCATAACATTCGTGAGTGCTACATATTGTGCTGGACAACCTGACGATGTGTATCGTAATGCAGTGAGGCATAGAATTCGTGAGTGCTACATATTGTGATGGACAACCTGACGATGTGTATCGTAATGCAGTGAGGCATAGCATTCGTGAGTGCTACATATTGTGCTGGACAACCTGACGATGTGTATCGTAATGCAGTGAGGCATAGCATTCGTGAGTGCTACATATTGTGATGGACAACCTGACGATGTGTATCGTAATGCAGTGAGGCATAGCATTCGTGAGTGCTACATATTGTGCTGGACAACCTGACGATGTGTATCGTAATGCAGTGAGGCATAGCATTCGTGAGTGCTACATATTGTCCTGGACAACCTGACGATGTGTATCGTAATGCAGTGAGGCATAGCATTCGTGAGTGCTACATATTGTGATGGACAACCTGACGATGTGTATCGTAATGCAGTGAGGCCTAGCATTCGTGAGTGCTACATATTGTGCTGGACAACCTGACGATGTGTATCGTAATGCAGTGAGGCATAGCATTCGTGAGTGCTACATATTGTGCTGGACAACCTGACGATGTGTATCGTAATGCAGTGAGGCATAGCATTCGTGAGTGCTACATATTGTGCTGGACAACCTGACGATGTGTATCGTAATGCAGTGAGGCATAGCATTCGTGAGTGCTACATATTGTGATGGGCAACCTGACCATGTGTATCGTAATGCAGTGAGGCATAGCATTCGTGAGTGCTACATATTGTGCTGGACAACCTGACGATGTGTATCGTAATGCAGTGAGGCATAGCATTCGTGAGTGCTACATATTGTGCTGGACAACCTGACGAAGTGTATCGTAATGCAGTGAGGCATAGCATTCGTGAGTGCTACATATTGTGATGGACAACCTGACGATGTGTATCGTAATGCAGTGAGGCATAGCATTCGTGAGTGCTACATATTGTGCTGGACAACCTGACGATGTGTATCGTAATGCAGTGAGGCATAGCATTCGTGAGTGCTACATATTGTGATGGACAACCTGACGATGTGTATCGTAATGCAGTGAGGCATAGCATTCGTGAGTGCTACATATTGTGATGGACAACCTGACGATGTGTATCGTAATGCAGTGAGGCATAGCATTCGTGAGTGCTACATATTGTGCTGGACAAACCTGACGATGTGTATCGTAATGCAGTGAGGCATAACATTCGTGAGTGCTACATATTGTGCTAGACAACCTGACGATGTGTATCGTAATGCAGTGAGGCATAACATTCGTGAGTGCTACATATTGTGATGGACAACCTGACGATGTGTATCGTAATGCAGTGAGGCATAACATTCGTGAGTGCTACATATTGTGCTGGACAACCTGACGATGTGTATCGTAATGCAGTGAGGCATAGCATTCGTGAGTGCTACATATTGTGATGGACAACCTGACGATGTGTATCGTAATGCAGTGAGGCATAGCATTCGTGAGTGCTACATATTGTGCTGGACAACCTGACGATGTGTATCGTAATGCAGTGAGGCATAACATTCGTGAGTGCTACATATTGTGCAGGACAACCTGACGATGTGTATCGTAATGCAGTGAGGCATAACATTCGTGAGTGCTACATATTGTGATGGACAACCTGACGATGTGTATCGTAATGCAGTGAGGCATAGCATTCGTGAGTGCTACATATTGTGCTGGACAACCTGACGATGTGTATTGTAATGCAGTGAGGCATAGCATTCGTGAGTGCTACATATTGTGCTGGACATCCTGACGATGTGTATCGTAATGCAGTGAGGCAGAGCATTCGTGAGTGCTACATATTGTGATGGACAACCTGACGATGTGTATCGTAATGCAGTGAGGCATAGCATTCGTGAGTGCTACATATTGTGCTGGACAACCTGACGATGTGTATCGTAATGCAGTGAGGCATAGCATTCGTGAGTGCTACATATTGTGCTGGACAACCTGACGATGTGTATCGTAATGCAGTGAGGCATAGCATTCGTGAGTGCTGCATATTGTGATGGACAACCTGACGATGTGTATCGTAATGCAGTGAGGCATAGCATTCGTGAGTGCTACATATTGTTCTGGACAACCTGACGATGTGTATCGTAATGCAGTGAGGCATAACATTCGTGAGTGCTACATATTGTGATGGACAACCTGACGATGTGTATCGTAATGCAGTGAGGCATAGCATTCGTGAGTGCTACATATTGTGATGGACAACCTGACGATGTGTATCGTAATGCAGTGAGGCATAACATTCGTGAGTGCTACATATTGTGATGGACAACCTGACGATGTGTATCGTAATGCAGTGAGGCATAACATTCGTGAGTGCTACATATTGTGCTGGACAACCTGACGATGTGTATCGTAATGCAGTGAGGCATAGCATTCGTGAGTGCTACATATTGTGCTGGACAACCTGACGATGTGTATCGTAATGCAGTGAGGCTTAGCATTCGTGAGTGCTACATATTGTGCTGGACAACCTGACGATGTGTATCGTAATGCAGTGAGGCATAGCATTCGTGAGTGCTACATATTGTGCTGGACAACCTGACGATGTGTATCGTAATGCAGTGAGGCATAGCATTCGTGAGTGCTACATATTGTGCTGGACAACCTAACGATGTGTATCGTAATGCAGTGAGGCATAGCATTCGTGAGTGCTACATATTGTGCTGGACAACCTGACGATGTGTATCGTAATGCAGTGAGGCATAGCATTCGTGAGTGCTACATATTGTGCTGGACAACCTAACGATGTGTATCGTAATGCAGTGAGGCATAGCATTCGTGATTGCTACATATTGTGCTGGACAACCTGACGATGTGTATCGTAATGCAGTGAGGCATAGCATTCGTGAGTGCTACATATTGTGATGGACAACCTGACGATGTGTATCGTAATGCAGTGAGGCAGAGCATTCGTGAGTGCTACATATTGTGATGGACAACCTGACGATGTGTATCGTAATGCAGTGAGGCATAGCAATCGTGAGTGCTACATATTGTGCTGGACAACCTGACGATGTGTATCGTAATGCAGTGAGGCATAGCATTCGTGAGTGCTACATATTGTGCTGGACAACCTGACGATGTGTATCGTAATGCAGTGAAGCATAGCATTCGTGAGTGCTACATATTGTGCTGGACAACCTGACGATGTGTATCGTAATGCAGTGAGGCATAGCATTCGTGAGTGCTACATATTGTGCTGGACAACCTGACGATGTGTATCGTAATGCAGTGAGGCATAGCATTCGTGAGTGCTAAATATTGTGCTGGACAACCTGACGATGTGTATCGTAATGCAGTGAGGCATAGCATTCGTGAGTGCTACATATTGTGCTGGACAACCTGACGATGTGTATCGTAATGCAGTGAGGCATAGCATTCGTGAGTGCTACATATTGTGCTGGACAACCTGACGATGTGTATCGTAATGCAGTGAGGCATAGCATTCGTGAGTGCTACATATTGTGCTGGACAACCTGACGATGTGTATCGTAATGCAGTGAGGCATAGCATTCGTGAGTGCTACATATTGTGCTGGACAACCTGACGATGTGTATCGTAATGCAGTGAGGCATAGCATTCGTGAGTGCTACATATTGTGATGGGCAACCTGACGATGTGTATCGTAATGCAGTGAGGCATAGCATTCGTGAGTGCTACATATTGTGCTGGACAACCTGACGATGTGTATCGTAATGCAGTGAGGCATAGCATTCGTGAGTGCTACATATTGTGCTGGACAACCTGACGATGTGTATCGTAATGCAGTGAGGCATAGCATTCGTGAGTGCTACATATTGTGATGGACAACCTGACGATGTGTATCGTAATGCGGTGAGGCATAGCATTCGTGAGTGCTACATATTGTGCTGGACAACCTGACGATGTGTATCGTAATGCAGTGAGGCATAGCATTCGTGAGTGCTACATATTGTGATGGACAACCTGACGATGTGTATCGTAATGCAGTGAGGCATAGCATTCGTGAGTGCTACATATTGTGATGGACAACCTGACGATGTGTATAGTAATGCAGTGAGGCATAGCATTCGTGAGTGCTACATATTGTGCTGGACAAACCTGACGATGTGTATCGTAATGCAGTGAGGCATAACATTCGTGAGTGCTACATATTGTGCTAGACAACCTGACGATGTGTATCGTAATGCAGTGAGGCATAACATTCGTGAGTGCTACATATTGTGATGGACAACCTGACGATGTGTATCGTGATGCAGTGAGGCATAACATTCGTGAGTGCTACATATTGTGCTGGACAACCTGACGATGTGTATCGTAATGCAGTGAGGCATAGCATTCGTGAGTGCTACATATTGTGATGGACAACCTGACGATGTGTATCGTAATGCAGTGAGGCATAGCATTCGTGAGTGCTACATATTGTGCTGGACAACCTGACGATGTGTATCGTAATGCAGTGAGGCATAACATTCGTGAGTGCTACATATTGTGCTGGACAACCTGACGATGTGTATCGTAATGCAGTGAGGCATAACATTCGTGAGTGCTACATATTGTGATGGACAACCTGACGATGTGTATCGTAATGCAGTGAGGCATAGCATTCGTGAGTGCTACATATTGTGCTGGACAACCTGACGATGTGTATTGTAATGCAGTGAGGCATAGCATTCGTGAGTGCTACATATTGTGCTGGACAACCTGACGATGTGTATCGTAATGCAGTGAGGCAGAGCATTCGTGAGTGCTACATATTGTGATGGACAACCTGACGATGTGTATCGTAATGCAGTGAGGCATAGCATTCGTGAGTGCTACATATTGTGCTGGACAACCTGACGATGTGTATCGTAATGCAGTGAGGCATAGCATTCGTGAGTGCTACATATTGTGCTGGACAACCTGACGATGTGTATCGTAATGCAGTGAGGCATAGCATTCGTGAGTGCTGCATATTGTGATGGACAACCTGACGATGTGTATCGTAATGCAGTGAGGCATAGCATTCGTGAGTGCTACATATTGTGCTGGACAAACCTGACGATGTGTATCGTAATGCAGTGAGGCATAACATTCGTGAGTGCTACATATTGTGCTAGACAACCTGACGATGTGTATCGTAATGCAGTGAGGCATAACATTCGTGAGTGCTTTATATTGTGATGGACAACCTGACGATGTGTATCGTAATGCAGTGAGGCATAACATTCGTGAGTGCTACATATTGTGCTGGACAACCTGACGATGTGTATCGTAATGCAGTGAGGCATAGCATTCGTGAGTGCTACATATTGTGATGGACAACCTGACGATGTGTATCGTAATGCAGTGAGGCATAGCATTCGTGAGTGCTACATATTGTGCTGGACAACCTGACGATGTGTATCGTAATGCAGTGAGGCATAACATTCGTGAGTGCTACATATTGTGCTGGACAACCTGACGATGTGTATCGTAATGCAGTGAGGCATAACATTCGTGAGTGCTACATATTGTGATGGACAACCTGACGATGTGTATCGTAATGCAGTGAGGCATAGCATTCGTGAGTGCTACATATTGTGCTGGACAACCTGACGATGTGTATTGTAATGCAGTGAGGCATAGCATTCGTGAGTGCTACATATTGTGCTGGACAACCTGACGATGTGTATCGTAATGCAGTGAGGCAGAGCATTCGTGAGTGCTACATATTGTGATGGACAACCTGACGATGTGTATCGTAATGCAGTGAGGCATAGCATTCGTGAGTGCTACATATTGTGCTGGACAACCTGACGATGTGTATCGTAATGCAGTGAGGCATAGCATTCGTGAGTGCTACATATTGTGCTGGACAACCTAACGATGTGTATCGTAATGCAGTGAGGCATAGCATTCGTGATTGCTACATATTGTGCTGGACAACCTGACGATGTGTATCGTAATGCAGTGAGGCATAGCATTCGTGAGTGCTACATATTGTGATGGACAACCTGACGATGTGTATCGTAATGCAGTGAGGCTTAGCATTCGTGAGTGCTACATATTGTGCTGGACAACCTGACGATGTGTATCGTAATGCAGTGAGGCATAGCATTCGTGAGTGCTACATATTGTGCTGGACAACCTGACGATGTGTATCGTAATGCAGTGAGGCATAGCATTCGTGAGTGCTACATATTGTGCTGGACAACCTAACGATGTGTATCGTAATGCAGTGAGGCATAGCATTCGTGAGTGCTACATATTGTGCTGGACAACCTGACGATGTGTATCGTAATGCAGTGAGGCATAGCATTCGTGAGTGCTACATATTGTGCTGGACAACCTAACGATGTGTATCGTAATGCAGTGAGGCATAGCATTCGTGATTGCTACATATTGTGCTGGACAACCTGACGATGTGTATCGTAATGCAGTGAGGCATAGCATTCGTGAGTGCTACATATTGTGATGGACAACCTGACGATGTGTATCGTAATGCAGTGAGGCAGAGCATTCGTGAGTGCTACATATTGTGATGGACAACCTGACGATGTGTATCGTAATGCAGTGAGGCATAGCATTCGTGAGTGCTACATATTGTGCTGGACAACCTGACGATGTGTATCGTAATGCAGTGAGGCATAGCATTCGTGAGTGCTACATATTGTGCTGGACAACCTGACGATGTGTATCGTAATGCAGTGAGGCATAGCATTCGTGAGTGCTACATATTGTGCTGGACAACCTGACGATGTGTATCGTAATGCAGTGAGGCATAGCATTCGTGAGTGCTACATATTGTGCTGGACAACCTGACGATGTGTATCGTAATGCAGTGAGGCATAGCATTCGTGAGTGCTAAATATTGTGCTGGACAACCTGACGATGTGTATCGTAATGCAGTGAGGCATAGCATTCGTGAGTGCTACATATTGTGCTGGACAACCTGACGATGTGTATCGTAATGCAGTGAGGCATAGCATTCGTGAGTGCTACATATTGTGCTGGACAACCTGACGATGTGTATCGTAATGCAGTGAGGCATAGCATTCGTGAGTGCTACATATTGTGCTGGACAACCTGACGATGTGTATCGTAATGCAGTGAGGCATAGCATTCGTGAGTGCTACATATTGTGCTGGACAACCTGACGATGTGTATCGTAATGCAGTGAGGCATAGCATTCGTGAGTGCTACATATTGTGATGGGCAACCTGACGATGTGTATCGTAATGCAGTGAGGCATAGCATTCGTGAGTGCTACATATTGTGCTGGACAACCTGACGATGTGTATCGTAATGCAGTGAGGCATAGCATTCGTGAGTGCTACATATTGTGCTGGACAACCTGACGATGTGTATCGTAATGCAGTGAGGCATAGCATTCGTGAGTGCTACATATTGTGATGGACAACCTGACGATGTGTATCGTAATGCGGTGAGGCATAGCATTCGTGAGTGCTACATATTGTGCTGGACAACCTGACGATGTGTATCGTAATGCAGTGAGGCATAGCATTCGTGAGTGCTACATATTGTGATGGACAACCTGACGATGTGTATCGTAATGCAGTGAGGCATAGCATTCGTGAGTGCTACATATTGTGATGGACAACCTGACGATGTGTATCGTAATGCAGTGAGGCATAGCATTCGTGAGTGCTACATATTGTGCTGGACAAACCTGACGATGTGTATCGTAATGCAGTGAGGCATAACATTCGTGAGTGCTACATATTGTGCTAGACAACCTGACGATGTGTATCGTAATGCAGTGAGGCATAACATTCGTGAGTGCTACATATTGTGATGGACAACCTGACGATGTGTATCGTAATGCAGTGAGGCATAACATTCGTGAGTGCTACATATTGTGCTGGACAACCTGACGATGTGTATCGTAATGCAGTGAGGCATAGCATTCGTGAGTGCTACATATTGTGATGGACAACCTGACGATGTGTATCGTAATGCAGTGAGGCATAGCATTCGTGAGTGCTACATATTGTGCTGGACAACCTGACGATGTGTATCGTAATGCAGTGAGGCATAACATTCGTGAGTGCTACATATTGTGCTGGACAACCTGACGATGTGTATCGTAATGCAGTGAGGCATAACATTCGTGAGTGCTACATATTGTGATGGACAACCTGACGATGTGTATCGTAATGCAGTGAGGCATAGCATTCGTGAGTGCTACATATTGTGCTGGACAACCTGACGATGTGTATTGTAATGCAGTGAGGCATAGCATTCGTGAGTGCTACATATTGTGCTGGACAACCTGACGATGTGTATCGTAATGCAGTGAGGCAGAGCATTCGTGAGTGCTACATATTGTGATGGACAACCTGACGATGTGTATCGTAATGCAGTGAGGCATAGCATTCGTGAGTGCTACATATTGTGCTGGACAACCTGACGATGTGTACCGTAATGCAGTGAGGCATAGCATTCGTGAGTGCTACATATTGTGCTGGACAACCTGACGATGTGTATCGTAATGCAGTGAGGCATAGCATTCGTGAGTGCTGCATATTGTGATGGACAACCTGACGATGTGTATCGTAATGCAGTGAGGCATAGCATTCGTGAGTGCTACATATTGTGCTGGACAAACCTGACGATGTGTATCGTAATGCAGTGAGGCGTAACATTCGTGAGTGCTACATATTGTGCTAGACAACCTGACGATGTGTATCGTAATGCAGTGAGGCATAACATTCGTGAGTGCTTTATATTGTGATGGACAACCTGACGATGTGTATCGTAATGCAGTGAGGCATAACATTCGTGAGTGCTACATATTGTGCTGGACAACCTGACGATGTGTATCGTAATGCAGTTTGGCATAGCATTCGTGAGTGCTACATATTGTGATGGACAACCTGACGATGTGTATCGTAATGCAGTGAGGCATAGCATTCGTGAGTGCTACATATTGTGCTGGACAACCTGACGATGTGTATCGTAATGCAGTGAGGCATAACATTCGTGAGTGCTACATATTGTGCTGGACAACCTGACGATGTGTATCGTAATGCAGTGAGGCATAACATTCGTAAGTGCTACATATTGTGATGGACAACCTGACGATGTGTATCGTAATGCAGTGAGGCATAGCATTCGTGAGTGCTACATATTGTGCTGGACAACCTGACGATGTGTATTGTAATGCAGTGAGGCATAGCATTCGTGAGTGCTACATATTGTGCTGGACAACCTGACGATGTGTATCGTGTTGCAGTGAGGCAGAGCATTCGTGAGTGCTACATATTGTGATGGACAACCTGACGATGTGTATCGTAATGCAGTGAGGCATAGCATTCGTGAGTGCTACATATTGTGCTGGACAACCTGACGATGTGTATCGTAATGCAGTGAGGCATAGCATTCGTGAGTGCTACATAGTGTGCTGGACAACCTGACGATGTGTATCGTAATGCAGTGAGGCATAGCATTCGTGAGTGCTGCATATTGTGATGGACAACCTGACGATGTGTATCGTAATGCAGTGAGGCATAGCATTCGTGAGTGCTACATATTGTGCTGGACAAACCTGACGATGTGTATCGTAATGCAGTGAGGCATAACATTCGTGAGTGCTACATATTGTGCTAGACAACCTGACGATGTGTATCGTAATGCAGTGAGGCATAACATTCGTGAGTGCTTTATATTGTGATGGACAACCTGACGATGTGTATCGTAATGCAGTGAGGCATAACATTCGTGAGTGCTACATATTGTGCTGGACAACCTGACGATGTGTATCGTAATGCAGTGAGGCATAGCATTCGTGAGTGCTACATATTGTGATGGACAACCTGACGATGTGTATCGTAATGCAGTGAGGCATAGCATTCGTGAGTGCTACATATTGTGCTGGACAACCTGACGATGTGTATCGTAATGCAGTGAGGCATAACATTCGTGAGTGCTACATATTGTGCTGGACAACCTGACGATGTGTATCGTAATGCAGTGAGGCATAACATTCGTGAGTGCTACATATTGTGATGGACAACCTGACGATGTGTATCGTAATGCAGTGAGGCATAGCATTTGTGAGTGCTACATATTGTGCTGGACAACCTGACGATGTGTATTGTAATGCAGTGAGGCATAGCATTCGTGAGTGCTACATATTGTGCTGGACAACCTGACGATGTGTATCGTAATGCAGTGAGGCAGAGCATTCGTGAGTGCTACATATTGTGATGGACAACCTGACGATGTGTATCGTAATGCAGTGAGGCATAGCATTCGTGAGTGCTATATATTGTGCTGGACAACCTGACGATGTGTATCGTAATGCAGTGAGGCATAGCATTCGTGAGTGCTACATATTGTGCTGGACAACCTGACGATGTGTATCGTAATGCAGTGAGGCATAGCATTCGTGAGTGCTGCATATTGTGATGGACAACCTGACGATGTGTATCGTAATGCAGTGAGGCATAGCATTCGTGAGTGCTACATATTGTTCTGGACAACCTGACGATGTGTATCGTAATGCAGTGAGGCATAACATTCGTGAGTGCTACATATTGTGATGGACAACCTGACGATGTGTATCGTAATGCAGTGAGGCATAGCATTCGTGAGTGCTACATATTGTGATGGACAACCTGACGATGTGTATCGTAATGCAGTGAGGCATAACATTCGTGAGTGCTACATATTGTGATGGACAACCTGACGATGTGTATCGTAATGCAGTGAGGCATAACATTCGTGAGTGCTACATATTGTGCTGGACAACCTGACGATGTGTATCGTAATGCAGTGAGGCATAGCATTCGTGAGTGCTACATATTGTGATGGACAACCTGACGATGTGTATCGTAATGCAGTGAGGCATAGCATTCGTGAGAGCTACATATTGTGCTGGACAACCTGACGATGTGTATCGTAATGCAGTGAGGCATAACATTCGTGAGTGCTACATATTGTGCTGGACAACCTGACGATGTGTATCGTAATGCAGTGAGGCATAACATTCGTGAGTGCTACATATTGTGATGGACAACCTGACGATGTGTATCGTAATGCAGTGAGGCATAGCATTCGTGAGTGCTACATATTGTGCTGGACAACCTGACGATGTGTATTGTAATGCAGTGAGGCATAGCATTCGTGAGTGCTACATATTGTGCTGGACAACCTGACGATGTGTATCGTAATGCAGTGAGGCATAGCATTCGTGAGTGCTACATATTGTGCTGGACAACCTGACGATGTGTATCGTAATGCAGTGAGGCATAGAATTCGTGAGTGCTACATATTGTGATGGACAACCTGACGATGTGTATCGTAATGCAGTGAGGCATAGCATTCGTGAGTGCTACATATTGTGCTGGACAACCTGACGATGTGTATCGTAATGCAGTGAGGCATAGCATTCGTGAGTGCTACATATTGTGATGGACAACCTGACGATGTGTATCGTAATGCAGTGAGGCATAGCATTCGTGAGTGCTACATATTGTGCTGGACAACCTGACGATGTGTATCGTAATGCAGTGAGGCATAGCATTCGTGAGTGCTACATATTGTCCTGGACAACCTGACGATGTGTATCGTAATGCAGTGAGGCATAGCATTCGTGAGTGCTACATATTGTGATGGACAACCTGACGATGTGTATCGTAATGCAGTGAGGCCTAGCATTCGTGAGTGCTACATATTGTGCTGGACAACCTGACGATGTGTATCGTAATGCAGTGAGGCATAGCATTCGTGAGTGCTACATATTGTGCTGGACAACCTGACGATGTGTATCGTAATGCAGTGAGGCATAGCATTCGTGAGTGCTACATATTGTGCTGGACAACCTGACGATGTGTATCGTAATGCAGTGAGGCATAGCATTCGTGAGTGCTACATATTGTGATGGGCAACCTGACCATGTGTATCGTAATGCAGTGAGGCATAGCATTCGTGAGTGCTACATATTGTGCTGGACAACCTGACGATGTGTATCGTAATGCAGTGAGGCATAGCATTCGTGAGTGCTACATATTGTGCTGGACAACCTGACGAAGTGTATCGTAATGCAGTGAGGCATAGCATTCGTGAGTGCTACATATTGTGATGGACAACCTGACGATGTGTATCGTAATGCAGTGAGGCATAGCATTCGTGAGTGCTACATATTGTGCTGGACAACCTGACGATGTGTATCGTAATGCAGTGAGGCATAGCATTCGTGAGTGCTACATATTGTGATGGACAACCTGACGATGTGTATCGTAATGCAGTGAGGCATAGCATTCGTGAGTGCTACATATTGTGATGGACAACCTGACGATGTGTATCGTAATGCAGTGAGGCATAGCATTCGTGAGTGCTACATATTGTGCTGGACAAACCTGACGATGTGTATCGTAATGCAGTGAGGCATAACATTCGTGAGTGCTACATATTGTGCTAGACAACCTGACGATGTGTATCGTAATGCAGTGAGGCATAACATTCGTGAGTGCTACATATTGTGATGGACAACCTGACGATGTGTATCGTAATGCAGTGAGGCATAACATTCGTGAGTGCTACATATTGTGCTGGACAACCTGACGATGTGTATCGTAATGCAGTGAGGCATAGCATTCGTGAGTGCTACATATTGTGATGGACAACCTGACGATGTGTATCGTAATGCAGTGAGGCATAGCATTCGTGAGTGCTACATATTGTGCTGGACAACCTGACGATGTGTATCGTAATGCAGTGAGGCATAACATTCGTGAGTGCTACATATTGTGCAGGACAACCTGACGATGTGTATCGTAATGCAGTGAGGCATAACATTCGTGAGTGCTACATATTGTGATGGACAACCTGACGATGTGTATCGTAATGCAGTGAGGCATAGCATTCGTGAGTGCTACATATTGTGCTGGACAACCTGACGATGTGTATTGTAATGCAGTGAGGCATAGCATTCGTGAGTGCTACATATTGTGCTGGACATCCTGACGATGTGTATCGTAATGCAGTGAGGCAGAGCATTCGTGAGTGCTACATATTGTGATGGACAACCTGACGATGTGTATCGTAATGCAGTGAGGCATAGCATTCGTGAGTGCTACATATTGTGCTGGACAACCTGACGATGTGTATCGTAATGCAGTGAGGCATAGCATTCGTGAGTGCTACATATTGTGCTGGACAACCTGACGATGTGTATCGTAATGCAGTGAGGCATAGCATTCGTGAGTGCTGCATATTGTGATGGACAACCTGACGATGTGTATCGTAATGCAGTGAGGCATAGCATTCGTGAGTGCTACATATTGTTCTGGACAACCTGACGATGTGTATCGTAATGCAGTGAGGCATAACATTCGTGAGTGCTACATATTGTGATGGACAACCTGACGATGTGTATCGTAATGCAGTGAGGCATAGCATTCGTGAGTGCTACATATTGTGATGGACAACCTGACGATGTGTATCGTAATGCAGTGAGGCATAACATTCGTGAGTGCTACATATTGTGATGGACAACCTGACGATGTGTATCGTAATGCAGTGAGGCATAACATTCGTGAGTGCTACATATTGTGCTGGACAACCTGACGATGTGTATCGTAATGCAGTGAGGCATAGCATTCGTGAGTGCTACATATTGTGATGGACAACCTGACGATGTGTATCGTAATGCAGTGAGGCATAGCATTCGTGAGTGCTACATATTGTGCTGGACAACCTGACGATGTGTATCGTAATGCAGTGAGGCATAACATTCGTGAGTGCTACATATTGTGCTGGACAACCTGACGATGTGTATCGTAATGCAGTGAGGCATAACATTCGTGAGTGCTACATATTGTGATGGACAACCTGACGATGTGTATCGTAATGCAGTGAGGCATAGCATTCGTGAGTGCTACATATTGTGCTGGACAACCTGACGATGTGTATCGTAATGCAGTGAGGCATAGCATTCGTGAGTGCTACATATTGTGCTGGACAACCTGACGATGTGTATTGTAATGCAGTGAGGCATAGCATTCGTGAGTGCTACATATTGTGCTGGACAACCTGACGATGTGTATCGTAATGCAGTGAGGCATAGCATTCGTGAGTGCTACATATTGTGCTGGACAACCTGACGATGTGTATCGTAATGCAGTGAGGCTTAGCATTCGTGAGTGCTACATATTGTGCTGGACAACCTGACGATGTGTATCGTAATGCAGTGAGGCATAGCATTCGTGAGTGCTACATATTGTGCTGGACAACCTGACGATGTGTATCGTAATGCAGTGAGGCATAGCATTCGTGAGTGCTACATATTGTGCTGGACAACCTAACGATGTGTATCGTAATGCAGTGAGGCATAGCATTCGTGAGTGCTACATATTGTGCTGGACAACCTGACGATGTGTATCGTAATGCAGTGAGGCATAGCATTCGTGAGTGCTACATATTGTGCTGGACAACCTAACGATGTGTATCGTAATGCAGTGAGGCATAGCATTCGTGTTTGCTACATATTGTGCTGGACAACCTGACGATGTGTATCGTAATGCAGTGAGGCATAGCATTCGTGAGTGCTACATATTGTGATGGACAACCTGACGATGTGTATCGTAATGCAGTGAGGCAGAGCATTCGTGAGTGCTACATATTGTGATGGACAACCTGACGATGTGTATCGTAATGCAGTGAGGCATAGCAATCGTGAGTGCTACATATTGTGCTGGACAACCTGACGATGTGTATCGTAATGCAGTGAGGCATAGCATTCGTGAGTGCTACATATTGTGCTGGACAACCTGACGATGTGTATCGTAATGCAGTGAAGCATAGCATTCGTGAGTGCTACATATTGTGCTGGACAACCTGACGATGTGTATCGTAATGCAGTGAGGCATAGCATTCGTGAGTGCTACATATTGTGCTGGACAACCTGACGATGTGTATCGTAATGCAGTGAGGCATAGCATTCGTGAGTGCTAAATATTGTGCTGGACAACCTGACGATGTGTATCGTAATGCAGTGAGGCATAGCATTCGTGAGTGCTACATATTGTGCTGGACAACCTGACGATGTGTATCGTAATGCAGTGAGGCATAGCATTCGTGAGTGCTACATATTGTGCTGGACAACCTGACGATGTGTATCGTAATGCAGTGAGGCATAGCATTCGTGAGTGCTACATATTGTGCTGGACAACCTGACGATGTGTATCGTAATGCAGTGAGGCATAGCATTCGTGAGTGCTACATATTGTGCTGGACAACCTGACGATGTGTATCGTAATGCAGTGAGGCATAGCATTCGTGAGTGCTACATATTGTGATGGGCAACCTGACGATGTGTATCGTAATGCAGTGAGGCATAGCATTCGTGAGTGCTACATATTGTGCTGGACAACCTGACGATGTGTATCGTAATGCAGTGAGGCATAGCATTCGTGAGTGCTACATATTGTGCTGGACAACCTGACGATGTGTATCGTAATGCAGTGAGGCATAGCATTCGTGAGTGCTACATATTGTGATGGACAACCTGACGATGTGTATCGTAATGCGGTGAGGCATAGCATTCGTGAGTGCTACATATTGTGCTGGACAACTTGACGATGTGTATCGTA
The DNA here is from genome assembly GCA_946902985.2 of Meconema thalassinum. Lineage (NCBI taxonomy): Eukaryota > Metazoa > Arthropoda > Insecta > Orthoptera > Tettigoniidae > Meconema > Meconema thalassinum. The sequence goes on along the minus strand of OX336392.1, from coordinate 1,159,579 downwards.
ATGCAGTGAGGCATAGCATTCGTGAGTGCTACATATTGTGATGGACAACCTGACGATGTGTATCGTAATGCAGTGAGGCATAGCATTCGTGAGTGCTACATATTGTGATGGACAACCTGACGATGTGTATAGTAATGCAGTGAGGCATAGCATTCGTGAGTGCTACATATTGTGCTGGACAAACCTGACGATGTGTATCGTAATGCAGTGAGGCATAACATTCGTGAGTGCTACATATTGTGCTAGACAACCTGACGATGTGTATCGTAATGCAGTGAGGCATAACATTCGTGAGTGCTACATATTGTGATGGACAACCTGACGATGTGTATCGTGATGCAGTGAGGCATAACATTCGTGAGTGCTACATATTGTGCTGGACAACCTGACGATGTGTATCGTAATGCAGTGAGGCATAGCATTCGTGAGTGCTACATATTGTGATGGACAACCTGACGATGTGTATCGTAATGCAGTGAGGCATAGCATTCGTGAGTGCTACATATTGTGCTGGACAACCTGACGATGTGTATCGTAATGCAGTGAGGCATAACATTCGTGAGTGCTACATATTGTGCTGGACAACCTGACGATGTGTATCGTAATGCAGTGAGGCATAACATTCGTGAGTGCTACATATTGTGATGGACAACCTGACGATGTGTATCGTAATGCAGTGAGGCATAGCATTCGTGAGTGCTACATATTGTGCTGGACAACCTGACGATGTGTATTGTAATGCAGTGAGGCATAGCATTCGTGAGTGCTACATATTGTGCTGGACAACCTGACGATGTGTATCGTAATGCAGTGAGGCAGAGCATTCGTGAGTGCTACATATTGTGATGGACAACCTGACGATGTGTATCGTAATGCAGTGAGGCATAGCATTCGTGAGTGCTACATATTGTGCTGGACAACCTGACGATGTGTATCGTAATGCAGTGAGGCATAGCATTCGTGAGTGCTACATATTGTGCTGGACAACCTAACGATGTGTATCGTAATGCAGTGAGGCATAGCATTCCTGAGTGCTACATATTGTGCTGGACAACCTGACGATGTGTATCGTAATGCAGTGAGGCATAGCATTCGTGAGTGCTACATATTGTGCTGGACAACCTAACGATGTGTATCGTAATGCAGTGAGGCATAGCATTCGTGATTGCTACATATTGTGCTGGACAACCTGACGATGTGTATCGTAATGCAGTGAGGCATAGCATTCGTGAGTGCTACATATTGTGATGGACAACCTGACGATGTGTATCGTAATGCAGTGAGGCAGAGCATTCGTGAGTGCTACATATTGTGATGGACAACCTGACGATGTGTATCGTAATGCAGTGAGGCATAGCATTCGTGAGTGCTACATATTGTGCTGGACAACCTGACGATGTGTATCGTAATGCAGTGAGGCATAGCATTCGTGAGTGCTACATATTGTGCTGGACAACCTGACGATGTGTATCGTAATGCAGTGAGGCATAGCATTCGTGAGTGCTACATATTGTGCTGGACAACCTGACGATGTGTATCGTAATGCAGTGAGGCATAGCATTCGTGAGTGCTACATATTGTGCTGGACAACCTGACGATGTGTATCGTAATGCAGTGAGGCATAGCATTCGTGAGTGCTAAATATTGTGCTGGACAACCTGACGATGTGTATCGTAATGCAGTGAGGCATAGCATTCGTGAGTGCTACATATTGTGCTGGACAACCTGACGATGTGTATCGTAATGCAGTGAGGCATAGCATTCGTGAGTGCTACATATTGTGCTGGACAACCTGACGATGTGTATCGTAATGCAGTGAGGCATAGCATTCGTGAGTGCTACATATTGTGCTGGACAACCTGACGATGTGTATCGTAATGCAGTGAGGCATAGCATTCGTGAGTGCTACATATTGTGCTGGACAACCTGACGATGTGTATCGTAATGCAGTGAGGCATAGCATTCGTGAGTGCTACATATTGTGATGGGCAACCTGACGATGTGTATCGTAATGCAGTGAGGCATAGCATTCGTGAGTGCTACATATTGTGCTGGACAACCTGACGATGTGTATCGTAATGCAGTGAGGCATAGCATTCGTGAGTGCTACATATTGTGCTGGACAACCTGACGATGTGTATCGTAATGCAGTGAGGCATAGCATTCGTGAGTGCTACATATTGTGATGGACAACCTGACGATGTGTATCGTAATGCGGTGAGGCATAGCATTCGTGAGTGCTACATATTGTGCTGGACAACCTGACGATGTGTATCGTAATGCAGTGAGGCATAGCATTCGTGAGTGCTACATATTGTGATGGACAACCTGACGATGTGTATCGTAATGCAGTGAGGCATAGCATTCGTGAGTGCTACATATTGTGATGGACAACCTGACGATGTGTATCGTAATGCAGTGAGGCATAGCATTCGTGAGTGCTACATATTGTGCTGGACAAACCTGACGATGTGTATCGTAATGCAGTGAGGCATAACATTCGTGAGTGCTACATATTGTGCTAGACAACCTGACGATGTGTATCGTAATGCAGTGAGGCATAACATTCGTGAGTGCTACATATTGTGATGGACAACCTGACGATGTGTATCGTAATGCAGTGAGGCATAACATTCGTGAGTGCTACATATTGTGCTGGACAACCTGACGATGTGTATCGTAATGCAGTGAGGCATAGCATTCGTGAGTGCTACATATTGTGATGGACAACCTGACGATGTGTATCGTAATGCAGTGAGGCATAGCATTCGTGAGTGCTACATATTGTGCTGGACAACCTGACGATGTGTATCGTAATGCAGTGAGGCATAACATTCGTGAGTGCTACATATTGTGCTGGACAACCTGACGATGTGTATCGTAATGCAGTGAGGCATAACATTCGTGAGTGCTACATATTGTGATGGACAACCTGACGATGTGTATCGTAATGCAGTGAGGCATAGCATTCGTGAGTGCTACATATTGTGCTGGACAACCTGACGATGTGTATTGTAATGCAGTGAGGCATAGCATTCGTGAGTGCTACATATTGTGCTGGACAACCTGACGATGTGTATCGTAATGCAGTGAGGCAGAGCATTCGTGAGTGCTACATATTGTGATGGACAACCTGACGATGTGTATCGTAATGCAGTGAGGCATAGCATTCGTGAGTGCTACATATTGTGCTGGACAACCTGACGATGTGTACCGTAATGCAGTGAGGCATAGCATTCGTGAGTGCTACATATTGTGCTGGACAACCTGACGATGTGTATCGTAATGCAGTGAGGCATAGCATTCGTGAGTGCTGCATATTGTGATGGACAACCTGACGATGTGTATCGTAATGCAGTGAGGCATAGCATTCGTGAGTGCTACATATTGTGCTGGACAAACCTGACGATGTGTATCGTAATGCAGTGAGGCGTAACATTCGTGAGTGCTACATATTGTGCTAGACAACCTGACGATGTGTATCGTAATGCAGTGAGGCATAACATTCGTGAGTGCTATATATTGTGATGGACAACCTGACGATGTGTATCGTAATGCAGTGAGGCATAACATTCGTGAGTGCTACATATTGTGCTGGACAACCTGACGATGTGTATCGTAATGCAGTGAGGCATAGCATTCGTGAGTGCTACATATTGTGATGGACAACCTGACGATGTGTATCGTAATGCAGTGAGGCATAGCATTCGTGAGTGCTACATATTGTGCTGGACAACCTGACGATGTGTATCGTAATGCAGTGAGGCATAACATTCGTGAGTGCTACATATTGTGCTGGACAACCTGACGATGTGTATCGTAATGCAGTGAGGCATAATATTCGTAAGTGCTACATATTGTGATGGACAACCTGACGATGTGTATCGTAATGCAGTGAGGCATAGCATTCGTGAGTGCTACATATTGTGCTGGACAACCTGACGATGTGTATTGTAATGCAGTGAGGCATAGCATTCGTGAGTGCTACATATTGTGCTGGACAACCTGACGATGTGTATCGTGTTGCAGTGAGGCAGAGCATTCGTGAGTGCTACATATTGTGATGGACAACCTGACGATGTGTATCGTAATGCAGTGAGGCATAGCATTCGTGAGTGCTACATATTGTGCTGGACAACCTGACGATGTGTATCGTAATGCAGTGAGGCATAGCATTCGTGAGTGCTACATATTGTGCTGGACAACCTGACGATGTGTATCGTAATGCAGTGAGGCATAGCATTCGTGAGTGCTGCATATTGTGATGGACAACCTGACGATGTGTATCGTAATGCAGTGAGGCATAGCATTCGTGAGTGCTACATATTGTGCTGGACAAACCTGACGATGTGTATCGTAATGCAGTGAGGCATATCATTCGTGAGTGCTACATATTGTGCTAGACAACCTGACGATGTGTATCGTAATGCAGTGAGGCATAACATTCGTGAGTGCTTTATATTGTGATGGACAACCTGACGATGTGTATCGTAATGCAGTGAGGCATAACATTCGTGAGTGCTACATATTGTGCTGGACAACCTGACGATGTGTATCGTAATGCAGTGAGGCATAGCATTCGTGAGTGCTACATATTGTGATGGACAACCTGACGATGTGTATCGTAATGCAGTGAGGCATAGCATTCGTGAGTGCTACATATTGTGCTGGACAACCTGACGATGTGTATCGTAATGCAGTGAGGCATAACATTCGTGAGTGCTACATATTGTGCTGGACAACCTGACGATGTGTATCGTAATGCAGTGAGGCATAACATTCGTGAGTGCTACATATTGTGATGGACAACCTGACGATGTGTATCGTAATGCAGTGAGGCATAGCATTTGTGAGTGCTACATATTGTGCTGGACAACCTGACGATGTGTATTGTAATGCAGTGAGGCATAGCATTCGTGAGTGCTACATATTGTGCTGGACAACCTGACGATGTGTATCGTAATGCAGTGAGGCAGAGCATTCGTGAGTGCTACATATTGTGATGGACAACCTGACGATGTGTATCGTAATGCAGTGAGGCATAGCATTCGTGAGTGCTATATATTGTGCTGGACAACCTGACGATGTGTATCGTAATGCAGTGAGGCATAGCATTCGTGAGTGCTACATATTGTGCTGGACAACCTGACGATGTGTATCGTAATGCAGTGAGGCATAGCATTCGTGAGTGCTGCATATTGTGATGGACAACCTGACGATGTGTATCGTAATGCAGTGAGGCATAGCATTCGTGAGTGCTACATATTGTTCTGGACAACCTGACGATGTGTATCGTAATGCAGTGAGGCATAACATTCGTGAGTGCTACATATTGTGATGGACAACCTGACGATGTGTATCGTAATGCAGTGAGGCATAGCATTCGTGAGTGCTACATATTGTGATGGACAACCTGACGATGTGTATCGTAATGCAGTGAGGCATAACATTCGTGAGTGCTACATATTGTGATGGACAACCTGACGATGTGTATCGTAATGCAGTGAGGCATAACATTCGTGAGTGCTACATATTGTGCTGGACAACCTGACGATGTGTATCGTAATGCAGTGAGGCATAGCATTCGTGAGTGCTACATATTGTGATGGACAACCTGACGATGTGTATCGTAATGCAGTGAGGCATAGCATTCGTGAGAGCTACATATTGTGCTGGACAACCTGACGATGTGTATCGTAATGCAGTGAGGCATAACATTCGTGAGTGCTACATATTGTGCTGGACAACCTGACGATGTGTATCGTAATGCAGTGAGGCATAACATTCGTGAGTGCTACATATTGTGATGGACAACCTGACGATGTGTATCGTAATGCAGTGAGGCATAGCATTCGTGAGTGCTACATATTGTGCTGGACAACCTGACGATGTGTATTGTAATGCAGTGAGGCATAGCATTCGTGAGTGCTACATATTGTGCTGGACAACCTGACGATGTGTATCGTAATGCAGTGAGGCATAGCATTCGTGAGTGCTACATATTGTGCTGGACAACCTGACGATGTGTATCGTAATGCAGTGAGGCATAGCATTCGTGAGTGCTACATATTGTGCTGGACAACCTGACGATGTGTATCGTAATGCAGTGAGGCTTAGCATTCGTGAGTGCTACATATTGTGCTGGACAACCTGACGATGTGTATCGTAATGCAGTGAGGCATAGCATTCGTGAGTGCTACATATTGTGCTGGACAACCTGACGATGTGTATCGTAATGCAGTGAGGCATAGCATTCGTGAGTGCTACATATTGCGCTGGACAACCTAACGATGTGTATCGTAATGCAGTGAGGCATAGCATTCGTGAGTGCTACATATTGTGATGGACAACCTGACGATGTGTGTCGTAATGCAGTGAGGCAGAGCATTCGTGAGTGCTACATATTGTGATGGACAACCTGACGATGTGTATCGTAATGCAGTGAGGCATAGCATTCGTGAGTGCTACATATTGTGCTGGACAACCTGACGATGTGTATCGTAATGCAGTGAGGCATAGCATTCGTGAGTGCTACATATTGTGATGGGCAACCTGACGATGTGTATCGTAATGCGGTGAGGCATAGCATTCGTGAGTGCTACATATTGTGCTGGACAACCTGACGATGTGTATCGTAATGCAGTGAGGCATAGCATTCGTGAGTGCTACATATTGTGCTGGACAACCTGACGTTGTGTATCGTAATGCAGTGAGGCATAGCATTCGTGAGTGCTACATATTGTGATGGACAACCTGACGATGTGTATCGTAATGCAGTGAGGCATAGCATTCGTGAGTGCTACATATTGTGCTGGACAAACCTGATGATGTGTATCGTAATGCAGTGAGGCATAACATTCGTGAGTGCTACATATTGTGCTAGACAACCTGACGATGTGTATCGTAATGCAGTGAGGCATAACATTCGTGAGTGCTACATATTGTGATGGACAACCTGACGATGTGTATCGTAATGCAGTGAGGCATAACATTCGTGAGTGCTACATATTGTGCTGGACAACCTGACGATGTGTATCGTAATGCAGTGAGGCATAGCATTCGTGAGTGCTACATATTGTGATGGACAACCTGACGATGTGTATCGTAATGCAGTGAGGCATAGCATTCGTGAGTGCTACATATTGTGCTGGACAACCTGACGATGTGTATCGTAATGCAGTGAGGCATAACATTCGTGAGTGCTACATATTGTGCTGGACAACCTGACGATGTGTATCGTAATGCAGTGAGGCATAACATTCGTGAGTGCTACATATTGTGATGGACAACCTGACGATGTGTATCGTAATGCAGTGAGGCATAGCATTCGTGAGTGCTACATATTGTGCTGGACAACCTGACGATGTGTATTGTAATGCAGTGAGGCATAGCATTCGTGAGTGCTACATATTGTGCTGGACAACCTGACGATGTGTATCGTAATGCAGTGAGGCATAGCATTCGTGAGTGCTACATATTGTGCTGGACAACCTGACGATGTGTATCGTAATGCAGTGAGGCATAGCATTCGTGAGTGCTACATATTGTGCTGGACAACCTGACGATGTGTATCGTAATGCAGTGAGGCTTAGCATTCGTGAGTGCTACATATTGTGATGGACAACCTGACGATGTGTATCGTAATGCAGTGAGGCATAGCATTCGTGAGTGCTACATATTGTGCTGGACAACCTGACGATGTGTATCGTAATGCAGTGAGGCATAGCATTCGTGAGTGCTACATATTGTGCTGGACAACCTGACGATGTGTATCGTAATGCAGTGAGGCATAGCATTCGTGAGTGCTACATATTGTGATGGACAACCTGACGATGTGTATCGTAATGCAGTGAGGCATAACATTCGTGAGTGCTACATATTGTGCTGGACAACCTGACGATGTGTATCGTAATGCAGTGAGGCATAGCATTCGTGAGTGCTACATATTGTGCTGGACAACCTGACGATGTGTATCGTAATGCAGTGAGGCATAGCATTCGTGAGTGCTACATATTGTGCTGGACAACCTGACGATGTGTATCGTAATGCAGTGAGGCATAACATTCGTGAGTGCTACATATTGTGCTGGACAACCTGACGATGTGTATCGTAATGCAGTGAGGCATAACATTCGTGAGTGCTACATATTGTGCTGGACAACCTGACGATGTGTATCGTAATGCAGTGAGGCATAGCATTCGTGAGTGCTACATATTGTGCTGGACAACCTGACGATGTGTATCGTAATGCAGTGAGGCATAGCATTCGTGAGTGCTACATATTGTGCTGGACAACCTGACGATGTGTATCGTAATGCAGTGAGGCATAGCACTCGTGAGTGCTATATATTGTGCTGGACAACCTGACGATGTGTATCGTAATGCAGTGAGGCATAGCATTCGTGAGTGCTACATATTGTGCTGGACAACCTGACGATGTGTATCGTAATGCAGTGAGGCATAGCATTCGTGAGTGCTACATATTGTGCTGGACAACCTGACGATGTGTATCGTAATGCAGTGAGGCATAGCACTCGTGAGTGCTACATATTGTGCTGGACAACCTGACGATGTGTATCGTAATGCAGTGAGGCATAGCATTCGTGAGTGCTACATATTGTGCTGGACAACCTGACGATGTGTATTGTAATGCAGTGAGGCATAGCATTCGTGAGTGCTACATATTGTGCTGGACAACCTGACGATATGTATCGTAATGCAGTGAGGCATAGCATTCGTGAGTGCTACATATAGTGCTGGACAACCTGACGATGTGTATCGTAATGCAGTGAGGCATAACATTCGTGAGTGCTACATATTGTGCTGGACAACCTGACGATGTGTATCGTAATGCAGTGAGGCATAGCATTCGTGAGTGCTACATATTGTGCTGGACAACCTGACGATGTGTATCGTAATGCAGTGAGGCATAGCATTCGTGAGTGCTACATATTGTGATGGACAACCTGACGATGTGTATCGTAATGCGGTGAGGCATAGCATTCGTGAGTGCTACATATTGTGCTGGACAACCTGACGATGTGTATCGTAATGCAGTGAGGCATAGCATTCGTGAGTGCTACATATTGTGATGGACAACCTGACGATGTGTATCGTAATGCAGTGAGGCATAGCATTCGTGAGTGCTACATATTGTGATGGACAACCTGACGATGTGTATCGTAATGCAGTGAGGCATAGCATTCGTGAGTGCTACATATTGTGCTGGACAAACCTGACGATGTGTATCGTAATGCAGTGAGGCATAACATTCGTGAGTGCTACATATTGTGCTAGACAACCTGACGATGTGTATCGTAATGCAGTGAGGCATAACATTCGTGAGTGCTACATATTGTGCTGGACAACCTGACGATGTGTATCGTAATGCAGTGAGGCATAGCATTCGTGAGTGCTACATATTGTGATGGACAACCTGACGATGTGTATCGTAATGCAGTGAGGCATAGCATTCGTGAGTGCTACATATTGTGCTGGACAACCTGACGATGTGTATCGTAATGCAGTGAGGCATAACATTCGTGAGTGCTACATATTGTGCTGGACAACCTGACGATGTGTATCGTAATGCAGTGAGGCATAACATTCGTGAGTGCTACATATTGTGATGGACAACCTGACGATGTGTATCGTAATGCAGTGAGGCATAGCATTCGTGAGTGCTACATATTGTGCTGGACAACCTGACGATGTGTATTGTAATGCAGTGAGGCATAGCATTCGTGAGTGCTACATATTGTGCTGGACAACCTGACGATGTGTATCGTGTTGCAGTGAGGCAGAGCATTCGTGAGTGCTACATATTGTGATGGACAACCTGACGATGTGTATCGTAATGCAGTGAGGCATAGCATTCGTGAGTGCTACATATTGTGCTGGACAACCTGACGATGTGTATCGTAATGCAGTGAGGCATAGCATTCGTGAGTGCTACATATTGTGCTGGACAACCTGACGATGTGTATCGTAATGCAGTGAGGCATAGCATTCGTGAGTGCTGCATATTGTGATGGACAACCTGACGATGTGTATCGTAATGCAGTGAGGCATAGCATTCGTGAGTGCTACATATTGTGCTGGACAAACCTGACGATGTGTATCGTAATGCAGTGAGGCATAACATTCGTGAGTGCTACATATTGTGCTAGACAACCTGACGATGTGTATCGTAATGCAGTGAGGCATAACATTCGTGAGTGCTTTATATTGTGATGGACAACCTGACGATGTGTATCGTAATGCAGTGAGGCATAACATTCGTGAGTGCTACATATTGTGCTGGACAACCTGACGATGTGTATCGTAATGCAGTGAGGCATAGCATTCGTGAGTGCTACATATTGTGATGGACAACCTGACGATGTGTATCGTAATGCAGTGAGGCATAGCATTCGTGAGTGCTACATATTGTGCTGGACAACCTGACGATGTGTATCGTAATGCAGTGAGGCATAACATTCGTGAGTGCTACATATTGTGCTGGACAACCTGACGATGTGTATCGTAATGCAGTGAGGCATAACATTCGTGAGTGCTACATATTGTGATGGACAACCTGACGATGTGTATCGTAATGCAGTGAGGCATAGCATTTGTGAGTGCTACATATTGTGCTGGACAACCTGACGATGTGTATTGTAATGCAGTGAGGCATAGCATTCGTGAGTGCTACATATTGTGCTGGACAACCTGACGATGTGTATCGTAATGCAGTGAGGCAGAGCATTCATGAGTGCTACATATTGTGATGGACAACCTGACGATGTGTATCGTAATGCAGTGAGGCATAGCATTCGTGAGTGCTACATATTGTGCTGGACAACCTGACGATGTGTATCGTAATGCAGTGAGGCATAGCATTCGTGAGTGCTACATATTGTGCTGGACAACCTGACGATGTGTATCGTAATGCAGTGAGGCATAGCATTCGTGAGTGCTGCATATTGTGATGGACAACCTGACGATGTGTATCGTAATGCAGTGAGGCATAGCATTCGTGAGTGCTACATATTGTTCTGGACAACCTGACGATGTGTATCGTAATGCAGTGAGGCATAACATTCGTGAGTGCTACATATTGTGATGGACAACCTGACGATGTGTATCGTAATGCAGTGAGGCATAGCATTCGTGAGTGCTACATATTGTGATGGACAACCTGACGATGTGTATCGTAATGCAGTGAGGCATAACATTCGTGAGTGCTACATATTGTGATGGACAACCTGACGATGTGTATCGTAATGCAGTGAGGCATAACATTCGTGAGTGCTACATATTGTGCTGGACAACCTGACGATGTGTATCTTAATGCAGTGAGGCATAGCATTCGTGAGTGCTACATATTGTGATGGACAACCTGACGATGTGTATCGTAATGCAGTGAGGCATAGCATTCGTGAGAGCTACATATTGTGCTGGACAACCTGACGATGTGTATCGTAATGCAGTGAGGCATAACATTCGTGAGTGCTACATATTGTGCTGGACAACCTGACGATGTGTATCGTAATGCAGTGAGGCATAACATTCGTGAGTGCTACATATTGTGATGGACAACCTGACGATGTGTATCGTAATGCAGTGAGGCATAGCATTCGTGAGTGCTACATATTGTGCTGGACAACCTGACGATGTGTATTGTAATGCAGTGAGGCATAGCATTCGTGAGTGCTACATATTGTGCTGGACAACCTGACGATGTGTATCGTAATGCAGTGAGGCATAGCATTCGTGAGTGCTACATATTGTGCTGGACAACCTGACGATGTGTATCGTAATGCAGTGAGGCATAGCATTCGTGAGTGCTACATATTGTGCTGGACAACCTGACGATGTGTATCGTAATGCAGTGAGGCTTAGCATTCGTGAGTGCTACATATTGTGCTGGACAACCTGACGATGTGTATCGTAATGCAGTGAGGCATAGCATTCGTGAGTGCTACATATTGTGCTGGACAACCTGACGATGTGTATCGTAATGCAGTGAGGCATAGCATTCGTGAGTGCTACATATTGCGCTGGACAACCTAACGATGTGTATCGTAATGCAGTGAGGCATAGCATTCGTGAGTGCTACATATTGTGATGGACAACCTGACGATGTGTGTCGTAATGCAGTGAGGCAGAGCATTCGTGAGTGCTACATATTGTGATGGACAACCTGACGATGTGTATCGTAATGCAGTGAGGCATAGCATTCGTGAGTGCTACATATTGTGCTGGACAACCTGACGATGTGTATCGTAATGCAGTGAGGCATAGCATTCGTGAGTGCTACATATTGTGCTGGACAACCTGACGATGTGTATCGTAATGCAGTGAGGCATAGCATTCGTGAGTGCTAAATATTGTGCTGGACAACCTGACGATGTGTATCGTAATGCAGTGAGGCATAGCATTCGTGAGTGCTACATATTGTGCTGGACAACCTGACGATGTGTATCGTAATGCAGTGAGGCATAGCATTCGTGAGTGCTACATATTGTGATGGGCAACCTGACGATGTGTATCGTAATGCGGTGAGGCATAGCATTCGTGAGTGCTACATATTGTGCTGGACAACCTGACGATGTGTATCGTAATGCAGTGAGGCATAGCATTCGTGAGTGCTACATATTGTGCTGGACAACCTGACGTTGTGTATCGTAATGCAGTGAGGCATAGCATTCGTGAGTGCTACATATTGTGATGGACAACCTGACGATGTGTATCGTAATGCAGTGAGGCATAGCATTCGTGAGTGCTACATATTGTGCTGGACAAACCTGATGATGTGTATCGTAATGCAGTGAGGCATAACATTCGTGAGTGCTACATATTGTGCTAGACAACCTGACGATGTGTATCGTAATGCAGTGAGGCATAACATTCGTGAGTGCTACATATTGTGATGGACAACCTGACGATGTGTATCGTAATGCAGTGAGGCATAACATTCGTGAGTGCTACATATTGTGCTGGACAACCTGACGATGTGTATCGTAATGCAGTGAGGCATAGCATTCGTGAGTGCTACATATTGTGATGGACAACCTGACGATGTGTATCGTAATGCAGTGAGGCATAGCATTCGTGAGTGCTACATATTGTGCTGGACAACCTGACGATGTGTATCGTAATGCAGTGAGGCATAACATTCGTGAGTGCTACATATTGTGCTGGACAACCTGACGATGTGTATCGTAATGCAGTGAGGCATAACATTCGTGAGTGCTACATATTGTGATGGACAACCTGACGATGTGTATCGTAATGCAGTGAGGCATAGCATTCGTGAGTGCTACATATTGTGCTGGACAACCTGACGATGTGTATTGTAATGCAGTGAGGCATAGCATTCGTGAGTGCTACATATTGTGCTGGACAACCTGACGATGTGTATCGTAATGCAGTGAGGCATAGCATTCGTGAGTGCTACATATTGTGCTGGACAACCTGACGATGTGTATCGTAATGCAGTGAGGCATAGCATTCGTGAGTGCTACATATTGTGCTGGACAACCTGACGATGTGTATCGTAATGCAGTGAGGCTTAGCATTCGTGAGTGCTACATATTGTGATGGACAACCTGACGATGTGTATCGTAATGCAGTGAGGCATAGCATTCGTGAGTGCTACATATTGTGCTGGACAACCTGACGATGTGTATCGTAATGCAGTGAGGCATAGCATTCGTGAGTGCTACATATTGTGCTGGACAACCTGACGATGTGTATCGTAATGCAGTGAGGCATAGCATTCGTGAGTGCTACATATTGTGATGGACAACCTGACGATGTGTATCGTAATGCAGTGAGGCATAACATTCGTGAGTGCTACATATTGTGCTGGACAACCTGACGATGTGTATCGTAATGCAGTGAGGCATAGCATTCGTGAGTGCTACATATTGTGCTGGACAACCTGACGATGTGTATCGTAATGCAGTGAGGCATAGCATTCGTGAGTGCTACATATTGTGCTGGACAACCTGACGATGTGTATCGTAATGCAGTGAGGCATAACATTCGTGAGTGCTACATATTGTGCTGGACAACCTGACGATGTGTATCGTAATGCAGTGAGGCATAACATTCGTGAGTGCTACATATTGTGCTGGACAACCTGACGATGTGTATCGTAATGCAGTGAGGCATAGCATTCGTGAGTGCTACATATTGTGCTGGACAACCTGACGATGTGTATCGTAATGCAGTGAGGCATAGCATTCGTGAGTGCTACATATTGTGCTGGACAACCTGACGATGTGTATCGTAATGCAGTGAGGCATAGCACTCGTGAGTGCTACATATTGTGCTGGACAACCTGACGATGTGTATCGTAATGCAGTGAGGCATAGCATTCGTGAGTGCTACATATTGTGCTGGACAACCTGACGATGTGTATCGTAATGCAGTGAGGCATAGCATTCGTGAGTGCTACATATTGTGCTGGACAACCTGACGATGTGTATCGTAATGCAGTGAGGCATAGCACTCGTGAGTGCTACATATTGTGCTGGACAACCTGACGATGTGTATCGTAATGCAGTGAGGCATAGCATTCGTGAGTGCTACATATTGTGCTGGACAACCTGACGATGTGTATTGTAATGCAGTGAGGCATAGCATTCGTGAGTGCTACATATTGTGCTGGACAACCTGACGATATGTATCGTAATGCAGTGAGGCATAGCATTCGTGAGTGCTACATATAGTGCTGGACAACCTGACGATGTGTATCGTAATGCAGTGAGGCATAACATTCGTGAGTGCTACATATTGTGCTGGACAACCTGACGATGTGTATCGTAATGCAGTGAGGCATAGCATTCGTGAGTGCTACATATTGTGCTGGACAACCTGACGATGTGTATCGTAATGCAGTGAGGCATAGCATTCGTGAGTGCTACATATTGTGCTGGACAACCTGACGATGTGTATCGTAATGCAGTGAGGCATAGCATTCGTTAGTGCTACATATTGTGCTGGACAACCTGACGATGTGTATCGTAATGCAGTGAGGCATAGCATTCGTGAGTGCTACATATTGTGCTGGACAACCTGACGATGTGTATCGTAATGCAGTGAGGCATAACATTCGTGAGTGCTACATATTGTGCTGGACAACCTGACGATGTGTATCGTAATGCAGTGAGGCATAGCATTCGTGAGTGCTACATATTGTGCTGGACAACCTGACGACGTGTATCGTAATGCAGTGAGGCATAGCATTCGTGAGTGCTACATATTGTGCTGGACAACCTGACGATGTGTATCGTAATGCAGTGAGGCATAGCATTCGCGAGTGCTACATATTGTGATGGACAACCTGACGATGTGTATCGCAATGCAGTGAGGCATAGCATTCGTGAGTGCTACATATTGTGCTGGACAACCTGACGATGTGTATCGTAATGCAGTGAGGCATAACATTCGTGAGTGCTACATATTGTGTTGGACAACCTGACGCTGTGTATCGTAATGCAGTGAGGCATAGCATTCGTGAGTGCTACATATTGTGCTGGACAACCTGACGATGTGTATCGTAATGCAGTGAGGCATAGCATTCGTGAGTGCTACATATTGTGCTGGACAACCTGACGATGTGTATCGTAATGCAGTGAGGCATAGCATTCGTGAGTGCTACATATTGTGCTGGACAACCTGACGATGTGTATCGTAATGCAGTGAGGCATAGCATTCGTGAGTGCTACATATTGTGCTGGACAACCTGACGTTGTGTATCGTAATGCAGTGAGGCATAGCATTCGTGAGTGCTACATATTGTGCTGGACAACCTGACGATGTGTATCGTAATGCAGTGAGGCATAGCATTCGTGAGCGCTACATATTGTGATGGACAACCTGACGATGTGTATCGTAATGCAGTGAGGCATAGCATTCGTGAGTGCTACATATTGTGCTGGACAACCTGACGATGTGTATCGTAATGCAGTGAGGCATAACATTCGTGAGTGCTACATATTGTGCTGGACAACCTGACGATGTGTATCGTAATGCAGTGAGGGATAGAATTCGTGAGTGCTACATATTGTGCTGGACAACCTGACGATGTGTATCGTAATGCAGTGAGGCATAGCATTCGTGAGTGCTACATATTGTGCTGGACAACCTGACGATGTGTATCGTAATGCAGTGAGGCATAGCATTCGTGAGTGCTACATATTGTGCTGGACAACCTGACGATGTGTATCGTAATGCAGTGAGGCATAGCATTCGTGAGTGCTACATATTGTGCTGGACAACCTGACGATGTGTATCGTAATGCAGTGAGGCAGAGCATTCGTGAGTGCTACATATTGTGCTGGACAACCTGACGATGTGTATCGTAATGCAGTGAGGCATAGCATTCTTGAGTGCTACATATTGTGCTGGACAACCTGACGATGTGTATCGTAATGCAGTGAGGCATAGCATTCGTGAGTGCTACATATTGTGCTGGACAACCTGACGATGTGTATCGTAATGCAGTGAGGCATAGCATTCGTGAGTGCTACATATTGTGCTGGACAACCTGACGATGTGTATCGTAATGCAGTGAGGCATAACATTCGTGAGTGCTACATATTGTGCTGGACAACCTGACGATGTGTATTGTAATGCAGTGAGGCATAGCATTCGTGAGTGCTACATATTGTGCTGGACAACCTGACGATGTGTATCGTAATGCAGTGAGGCAGAGCATTCGTGAGTGCTACATATTGTGATGGACAACCTGACGATGTGTATCGTAATGCAGTGAGGCATAGCATTCGTGAGTGCTACATATTGTGCTGGACAACCTGACGATGTGTATCGTAATGCAGTGAGGCATAGCATTCGTGAGTGCTACATATTGTGCTGGACAACCTGACGATGTGTATCGTAATGCAGTGAGGCATAGCATTCGTGAGTGCTACATATTGTGATGGACAACCTGACGATGTGTATCGTAATGCAGTGAGGCATAACATTCGTGAGTGCTACATATTGTGCTGGACAACCTGACGATGTGTATCGTAATGCAGTGAGGCATAGCATTCGTGAGTGCTACATATTGTGATGGACAACCTGACGATGTGTATCGTAATGCAGTGAGGCATAGCATTCGTGAGTGCTACATATTGTGCTGGACAACCTGACGATGTATATCGTAATGCAGTGAGGCATAACATTCGTGAGTGCTACATATTGTGCTGGACAACCTGACGATGTGTATCGTAATGCAGTGAGGCATAACATTCGTGAGTGCTACATATTGTGATGGACAACCTGACGATGTGTATCGTAATGCAGTGAGGCATAGCATTCGTGAGTGCTACATATTGTGCTGGACAACCTGACGATGTGTATTGTAATGCAGTGAGGCATAGCATTCGAGAGTGCTACATATTGTGCTGGACAACCTGACGATGTGTATCGTAATGCAGTGAGGCATAGCATTCGTGAGTGCTACATATTGTGCTGGACATCCTGACGATGTGTATCGTAATGCAGTGAGGCATAGCATTCGTGAGTGCTACATATTGTGCTGGACAACCTGACGATGTGTATCGTAATGCAGTGAGGCTTAGCATTCGTGAGTGCTACGTATTGTGATGGACAACCTGACGATGTGTATCGTAATGCAGTGAGGCATAGCATTCGTGAGTGCTACATATTGTGCTGGACAACCTGACGATGTGTATCGTAATGCAGTGAGGCATAGCATTCGTGAGTGCTACATATTGTGCTGGACAACCTGACGATGTGTATCGTAATGCAGTGAGGCATAGCATTCGTGAGTGCTACATATTGTGATGGACAACCTGACGATGTGTATCGTAATGCAGTGAGGCATAACATTCGTGAGTGCTACATATTGTGCTGGACAACCTGACGATGTGTATCGTAATGCAGTGAGGCATAGCATTCGTGAGTGCTACATATTGTGCTGGACAACCTGACGATGTGTATCGTAATGCAGTGAGGCATAACATTCGTGAGTGCTACATATTGTGCTGGACAACCTGACGATGTGTATCGTAATGCAGTGAGGCATAACATTCGTGAGTGCTACATATTGTGCTGGACAACCTGACGATGTGTATCGTAATGCAGTGAGGCATAACATTCGTGAGTGCTACATATTGTGCTGGACAACCTGACGATGTGTATCGTAATGCAGTGAGGCATAGCTTTCGTGAGTGCTACATATTGTGCTGGACAACCAGACAATGTGTATCGTAATGCAGTGAGGCATAGCATTCGTGAGTGCTACATATTGTGCTGGACAACCTGACGATGTGTATCGTAATGCAGTGAGGCATAGCACTCGTGAGTGCTACATATTGTGCTGGACAACCTGACGATGTGTATCGTAATGCAGTGAGGCATAGCATTCGTGAGTGCTACATATTGTGCTGGACAACCTGACGATGTGTATCGTAATGCAGTGAGGCATAGCATTCGTGAGTGCTACATATTGTGCTGGACAACCTGACGATGTGTATCGTAATACAGTGAGGCATAGCACTCGTGAGTGCTACATATTGTGCTGGACAACCTGACGATGTGTATCGTAATGCAGTGAGGCATAGCATTCGTGAGTGCTACATATTGTGCTGGACAACCTGACGATGTGTATTGTAATGCAGTGAGGCATAGCATTCGTGAGTGCTACATATTGTGCTGGACAACCTGACGATATGTATCGTAATGCAGTGAGGCATAGCATTCGTGAGTGCTACATATAGTGCTGGACAACCTGACGATGTGTATCGTAATGCAGTGAGGCATAACATTCGTGAGTGCTACATATTGTGCTGGACAACCTGACGATGTGTATCGTAATGCAGTGAGGCATAGCATTCGTGAGTGCTACATATTGTGCTGGACAACCTGACGATGTGTATCGTAATGCAGTGAGGCATAGCATTTGTGAGTGCTACATATTGTGCTGGACAACCTGACGATGTGTATCGTAATGCAGTGAGGCATAGCATTCGTTAGTGCTACATATTGTGCTGGACAACCTGACGATGTGTATCGTAATGCAGTCAGGCATAGCATTCGTGAGTGCTACATATTGTGCTGGACAACCTGACGATGTGTATCGTAATGCAGTGAGGCATAACATTCGTGAGTGCTACATATTGTGCTGGACAACCTGACGATGTGTATCGTAATGCAGTGAGGCATAGCATTCGTGAGTGCTACATATTGTGCTGGACAACCTGACGATGTGTATCGTAATGCAGTGAGGCATAGCATTCGTGAGTGCTACATATTGTGCTGGACAACCTGACGATGTGTATCGTAATGCAGTGAGGCATAGCATTCGCGAGTGCTACATATTGTGATGGACAACCTGACGATGTGTATCGTAATGCAGTGAGGCATAGCATTCGTGAGTGCTACATATTGTGCTGGACAACCTGACGATGTGTATCGTAATGCAGTGAGGCATAACATTCGTGAGTGCTACATATTGTGTTGGACAACCTGACGCTGTGTATCGTAATGCAGTGAGGCATAGCATTCGTGAGTGCTACATATTGTGCTGGACAACCTGACGATGTGTATCGTAATGCAGTGAGGCATAGCATTCGTGAGTGCTACATATTGTGATGGACAACCTGACGATGTGTATCGTAATGCAGTGAGGCATAGCATTCGTGAGTGCTACATATTGTGCTGGACAAACCTGACGATGTGTATCGTAATGCAGTGAGGCATAACATTCGTGAGTGCTACATATTGTGCTAGACAACCTGACGATGTGTATCGTAATGCAGTGAGGCATAACATTCGTGAGTGCTACATATTGTGATGGACAACCTGACGATGTGTATCGTAATGCAGTGAGGCATAACATTCGTGAGTGCTACATATTGTGCTGGACAACCTGACGATGTGTATCGTAATGCAGTGAGGCATAGCATTCGTGAGTGCTACATATTGTGCTGGACAACCTGACGATGTGTATCGTAATGCAGTGAGGCATAGCATTCGTGAGTGCTACATATTGTGCTGGACAACCTGACGATGTGTATCGTAATGCAGTGAGGCATAACATTCGTGACTGCTACATATTGTGCTGGACAACCTGACGATGTGTATCGTAATGCAGTGAGGCATAACATTCGTGAGTGCTACATATTGTGATGGACAACCTGACGATGTGTATCGTAATGCAGTGAGGCATAGCATTCGTGAGTGCTACATATTGTGCTGGACAACCTGACGATGTGTATTGTAATGCAGTGAGGCATAGCATTCGTGAGTGCTACATATTGTGCTGGACAACCTGACGATGTGTATCGTAATGCAGTGAGGCAGAGCATTCGTGAGTGCTACATATTGTGATGGACAACCTGACGATGTGTATCGTAATGCAGTGAGGCATAGCATTCGTGAGTGCTACATATTGTGCTGGACAACCTGACGCTGTGTATCGTAATGCAGTGAGGCATAGCATTCGTGAGTGCTACATATTGTGCTGGACAACCTGACGATGTGTATCGTAATGCAGTGAGGCATAGCATTCGTGAGTGCTACATATTGTGATGGACAACCTGACGATGTGTATCGTAATGCAGTGAGGCATAGCATTCGTGAGTGCTACATATTGTGCTGGACAAACCTGACGATGTGTATCGTAATGCAGTGAGGCATAACATTCGTGAGTGCTACATATTGTGCTAGACAACCTGACGATGTGTATCGTAATGCAGTGAGGCATAACATTCGTGAGTGCTACATATAGTGATGGACAACCTGACGATGTGTATCGTAATGCAGTGAGGCATAACATTCGTGAGTGCTACATATTGTGCTGGACAACCTGACGATGTGTATCGTAATGCAGTGAGGCATAGCATTCGTGAGTGCTACATATTGTGATGGACAACCTGACGATGTGTATCGTAATGCAGTGAGGCATAGCATTCGTGAGTGCTACATATTGTGCTGGACAACCTGACGATGTGTATCGTAATGCAGTGAGGCATAGCATTCGTGAGTGCTACATATTGTGCTGGACAACCTGACGATGTGTATTGTAATGCAGTGACGCATAGCATTCGTGAGTGCTACATATTGTGCTGGACAACCTGACGATGTGTATCGTAATGCAGTGAGGCAGAGCATTCGTGAGTGCTACATATTGTGATGGACAACCTGACGATGTGTATCGTAATGCAGTGAGGCATAGCATTCGTGAGTGCTACATATTGTGCTGGACAACCTGACGATGTGTACCGTAATGCAGTGAGGCATAGCATTCGTGAGTGCTACATATTGTGCTGGACAACCTGACGATGTGTATCGTAATGCAGTGAGGCATAGCATTCGTGAGTGCTGCATATTGTGATGGACAACCTGACGATGTGTATCGTAATGCAGTGAGGCATAGCATTCGTGAGTGCTACATATTGTGCTGGACAAACCTGACGATGTGTATCGTAATGCAGTGAGGCATAACATTCGTGAGTGCTACATATTGTGCTAGACAACCTGACGATGTGTATCGTAATGCAGTGAGGCATAACATTCGTGAGTGCTTTATATTGTGATGGACAACCTGACGATGTGTATCGTAATGCAGTGAGGCATAACATTCGTGAGTGCTACATATTGTGCTGGACAACCTGACGATGTGTATCGTAATGCAGTGAGGCATAGCATTCGTGAGTGCTACATATTGTGATGGACAACCTGACGATGTGTATCGTAATGCAGTGAGGCATAGCATTCGTGAGTGCTACATATTGTGCTGGACAACCTGACGATGTGTATCGTAATGCAGTGAGGCATAACATTCGTGAGTGCTACATATTGTGCTGGACAACCTGACGATGTGTATCGTAATGCAGTGAGGCATAACATTCGTGAGTGCTACATATTGTGATGGACAACCTGACGATGTGTATCGTAATGCAGTGAGGCATAGCATTCGTGAGTGCTACATATTGTGCTGGACAACCTGACGATGTGTATTGTAATGCAGTGAGGCATAGCATTCGTGAGTGCTACATATTGTGCTGGACAACCTGACGATGTGTATCGTGTTGCAGTGAGGCAGAGCATTCGTGAGTGCTACATATTGTGATGGACAACCTGACGATGTGTATCGTAATGCAGTGAGGCATAGCATTCGTGAGTGCTACATATTGTGCTGGACAACCTGACGATGTGTATCGTAATGCAGTGAGGCATAGCATTCGTGAGTGCTACATATTGTGCTGGACAACCTGACGATGTGTATCGTAATGCAGTGAGGCATAGCATTCGTGAGTGCTGCATATTGTGATGGACAACCTGACGATGTGTATCGTAATGCAGTGAGGCATAGCATTCGTGAGTGCTACATATTGTGCTGGACAAACCTGACGATGTGTATCGTAATGCAGTGAGGCATAACATTCGTGAGTGCTACATATTGTGCTAGACAACCTGACGATGTGTATCGTAATGCAGTGAGGCATAACATTCGTGAGTGCTTTATATTGTGATGGACAACCTGACGATGTGTATCGTAATGCAGTGAGGCATAACATTCGTGAGTGCTACATATTGTGCTGGACAACCTGACGATGTGTATCGTAATGCAGTGAGGCATAGCATTCGTGAGTTCTACA
The DNA here is from genome assembly GCA_946902985.2 of Meconema thalassinum. NCBI lineage: Eukaryota > Metazoa > Arthropoda > Insecta > Orthoptera > Tettigoniidae > Meconema > Meconema thalassinum. Next base: position 1,136,955 of record OX336392.1, on the reverse strand, counting down.
TATTGTGATGGACAACCTGACGATGTGTATCGTAATGCAGTGAGGCATAGCATTCGTGAGTGCTACATATTGTGCTGGACAACCTGACGATGTGTATCGTAATGCAGTGAGGCATAACATTCGTGAGTGCTACATATTGTGCTGGACAACCTGACGATGTGTATCGTAATGCAGTGAGGCATAACATTCGTGAGTGCTACATATTGTGATGGATAACCTGACGATGTGTATCGTAATGCAGTGAGGCATAGCATTTGTGAGTGCTACATATTGTGCTGGACAACCTGACGATGTGTATTGTAATGCAGTGAGGCATAGCATTCGTGAGTGCTACATATTGTGCTGGACAACCTGACGATGTGTATCGTAATGCAGTGAGGCAGAGCATTCGTGAGTGCTACATATTGTGATGGACAACCTGACGATGTGTATCGTAATGCAGTGAGGCATAGCATTCGTGAGTGCTACATATTGTGCTGGACAACCTGACGATGTGTATCGTAATGCAGTGAGGCATAGCATTCGTGAGTGCTACATATTGTGCTGGACAACCTGACGATGTGTATCGTAATGCAGTGAGGCATAGCATTCGTGAGTGCTGCATATTGTGATGGACAACCTGACGATGTGTATCGTAATGCAGTGAGGCATAGCATTCGTGAGTGCTACATATTGTTCTGGACAACCTGACGATGTGTATCGTAATGCAGTGAGGCATAACATTCGTGAGTGCTACATATTGTGATGGACAACCTGACGATGTGTATCGTAATGCAGTGAGGCATAGCATTCGTGAGTGCTACATATTGTGATGGACAACCTGACGATGTGTATCGTAATGCAGTGAGGCATAACATTCGTGAGTGCTACATATTGTGATGGACAACCTGACGATGTGTATCGTAATGCAGTGAGGCATAACATTCGTGAGTGCTACATATTGTGCTGGACAACCTGACGATGTGTATCGTAATGCAGTGAGGCATAGCATTCGTGAGTGCTACATATTGTGATGGACAACCTGACGATGTGTATCGTAATGCAGTGAGGCATAGCATTCGTGAGAGCTACATATTGTGCTGGACAACCTGACGATGTGTATCGTAATGCAGTGAGGCATAACATTCGTGAGTGCTACATATTGTGCTGGACAACCTGACGATGTGTATCGTAATGCAGTGAGGCATAACATTCGTGAGTGCTACATATTGTGATGGACAACCTGACGATGTGTATCGTAATGCAGTGAGGCATAGCATTCGTGAGTGCTACATATTGTGCTGGACAACCTGACGATGTGTATTGTAATGCAGTGAGGCATAGCATTCGTGAGTGCTACATATTGTGCTGGACAACCTGACGATGTGTATCGTAATGCAGTGAGGCATAGCATTCGTGAGTGCTACATATTGTGCTGGACAACCTGACGATGTGTATCGTAATGCAGTGAGGCATAGCATTCGTGAGTGCTACATATTGTGCTGGACAACCTGACGATGTGTATCGTAATGCAGTGAGGCTTAGCATTCGTGAGTGCTACATATTGTGCTGGACAACCTGACGATGTGTATCGTAATGCAGTGAGGCATAGAATTCGTGAGTGCTACATATTGTGCTGGACAACCTGACGATGTGTATCGTAATGCAGTGAGGCATAGCATTCGTGAGTGCTACATATTGCGCTGGACAACCTAACGATGTGTATCGTAATGCAGTGAGGCATAGCATTCGTGAGTGCTACATATTGTGATGGACAACCTGACGATGTGTGTCGTAATGCAGTGAGGCAGAGCATTCGTGAGTGCTACATATTGTGATGGACAACCTGACGATGTGTATCGTAATGCAGTGAGGCATAGCATTCGTGAGTGCTACATATTGTGCTGGACAACCTGACGATGTGTATCGTAATGCAGTGAGGCATAGCATTCGTGAGTGCTACATATTGTGCTGGACAACCTGACGATGTGTATCGTAATGCAGTGAGGCATAGCATTCGTGAGTGCTAAATATTGTGCTGGACAACCTGACGATGTGTATCGTAATGCAGTGAGGCATAGCATTCGTGAGTGCTACATATTGTGCTGGACAACCTGACGATGTGTATCGTAATGCAGTGAGGCATAGCATTCGTGAGTGCTACATATTGTGATGGGCAACCTGACGATGTGTATCGTAATGCGGTGAGGCATAGCATTCGTGAGTGCTACATATTGTGCTGGACAACCTGACGATGTGTATCGTAATGCAGTGAGGCATAGCATTCGTGAGTGCTACATATTGTGCTGGACAACCTGACGTTGTGTATCGTAATGCAGTGAGGCATAGCATTCGTGAGTGCTACATATTGTGATGGACAACCTGACGATGTGTATCGTAATGCAGTGAGGCATAGCATTCGTGAGTGCTACATATTGTGCTGGACAAACCTGATGATGTGTATCGTAATGCAGTGAGGCATAACATTCGTGAGTGCTACATATTGTGCTAGACAACCTGACGATGTGTATCGTAATGCAGTGAGGCATAACATTCGTGAGTGCTACATATTGTGATGGACAACCTGACGATGTGTATCGTAATGCAGTGAGGCATAACATTCGTGAGTGCTACATATTGTGCTGGACAACCTGACGATGTGTATCGTAATGCAGTGAGGCATAGCATTCGTGAGTGCTACATATTGTGATGGACAACCTGACGATGTGTATCGTAATGCAGTGAGGCATAGCATTCGTGAGTGCTACATATTGTGCTGGACAACCTGACGATGTGTATCGTAATGCAGTGAGGCATAACATTCGTGAGTGCTACATATTGTGCTGGACAACCTGACGATGTGTATCGTAATGCAGTGAGGCATAACATTCGTGAGTGCTACATATTGTGATGGACAACCTGACGATGTGTATCGTAATGCAGTGAGGCATAGCATTCGTGAGTGCTACATATTGTGCTGGACAACCTGACGATGTGTATTGTAATGCAGTGAGGCATAGCATTCGTGAGTGCTACATATTGTGCTGGACAACCTGACGATGTGTATCGTAATGCAGTGAGGCATAGCATTCGTGAGTGCTACATATTGTGCTGGACAACCTGACGATGTGTATCTTAATGCAGTGAGGCATAGCATTCGTGAGTGCTACATATTGTGCTGGACAACCTGACGATGTGTATCGTAATGCAGTGAGGCTTAGCATTCGTGAGTGCTACATATTGTGATGGACAACCTGACGATGTGTATCGTAATGCAGTGAGGCATAGCATTCGTGAGTGCTACATATTGTGCTGGACAACCTGACGATGTGTATCGTAATGCAGTGAGGCATAGCATTCGTGAGTGCTACATATTGTGCTGGACAACCTGACGATGTGTATCGTAATGCAGTGAGGCATAGCATTCGTGAGTGCTACATATTGTGATGGACAACCTGACGATGTGTATCGTAATGCAGTGAGGCATAACATTCGTGAGTGCTACATATTGTGCTGGACAACCTGACGATGTGTATCGTAATGCAGTGAGGCATAGCATTCGTGAGTGCTACATATTGTGCTGGACAACCTGACGATGTGTATTGTAATGCAGTGAGGCATAGCATTCGTGAGTGCTACATATTGTGCTGGACAACCTGACGATGTGTATCGTAATGCAGTGAGGCATAACATTCGTGAGTGCTACATATTGTGCTGGACAACCTGACGATGTGTATCGTAATGCAGTGAGGCATAACATTCGTGAGTGCTACATATTGTGCTGGACAACCTGACGATGTGTATCGTAATGCAGTGAGGCATAGCATTCGTGAGTGCTACATATTGTGCTGGACAACCTGACGATGTGTATCGTAATGCAGTGAGGCATAGCATTCGTGAGTGCTACATATTGTGCTGGACAACCTGACGATGTGTATCGTAATGCAGTGAGGCATAGCACTCGTGAGTGCTACATATTGTGCTGGACAACCTGACGATGTGTATCGTAATGCAGTGAGGCATAGCATTCGTGAGTGCTACATATTGTGCTGGACAACCTGACGATGTGTATCGTAATGCAGTGAGGCATAGCATTCGTGAGTGCTACATATTGTGCTGGACAACCTGACGATGTGTATCGTAATGCAGTGAGGCATAGCACTCGTGAGTGCTACATATTGTGCTGGACAACCTGACGATGTGTATCGTAATGCAGTGAGGCATAGCATTCGTGAGTGCTACATATTGTGCTGGACAACCTGACGATGTGTATTGTAATGCAGTGAGGCATAGCATTCGTGAGTGCTACATATTGTGCTGGACAACCTGACGATATGTATCGTAATGCAGTGAGGCATAGCATTCGTGAGTGCTACATATAGTGCTGGACAACCTGACGATGTGTATCGTAATGCAGTGAGGCATAACATTCGTGAGTGCTACATATTGTGCTGGACAACCTGACGATGTGTATCGTAATGCAGTGAGGCATAGCATTCGTGAGTGCTACATATTGTGCTGGACAACCTGACGATGTGTATCGTAATGCAGTGAGGCATAGCATTCGTGAGTGCTACATATTGTGCTGGACAACCTGACGATATGTATCGTAATGCAGTGAGGCATAGCATTCGTTAGTGCTACATATTGTGCTGGACAACCTGACGATGTGGATCGTAATGCAGTGAGGCATAGCATTCGTGAGTGCTACATATTGTGCTGGACAACCTGACGATGTGTATCGTAATGCAGTGAGGCATAACATTCGTGAGTGCTACATATTGTGCTGGACAACCTGACGATGTGTATCGTAATGCAGTGAGGCATAGCATTCGTGAGTGCTACATATTGTGCTGGACAACCTGACGATGTGTATCGTAATGCAGTGAGGCATAGCATTCGTGAGTGCTACATATTGTGCTGGACAACCTGACGATGTGTATCGTAATGCAGTGAGGCATAGCATTCGCGAGTGCTACATATTGTGATGGACAACCTGACGATGTGTATCGTAATGCAGTGAGGCATAGCATTCGTGAGTGCTACATATTGTGCTGGACAACCTGACGATGTGTATCGTAATGCAGTGAGGCATAACATTCGTGAGTGCTACATATTGTGTTGGACAACCTGACGCTGTGTATCGTAATGCAGTGAGGCATAGCATTCGTGAGTGCTACATATTGTGCTGGACAACCTGACGATGTGTATCGTAATGCAGTGAGGCATAGCATTCGTGAGTGCTACATATTGTGCTGGACAACCTGACGATGTGTATCGTAATGCAGTGAGGCATAGCATTCGTGAGTGCTACATATTGTGCTGGACAACCTGACGATGTGTATCGTAATGCAGTGAGGCATAGCATTCGTGAGTGCTACATATTGTGCTGGACAACCTGACGTTGTGTATCGTAATGCAGTGAGGCATAGCATTCGTGAGTGCTACATATTGTGCTGGACAACCTGACGATGTGTATCGTAATGCAGTGAGGCATAGCATTCGTGAGCGCTACATATTGTGATGGACAACCTGACGATGTGTATCGTAATGCAGTGAGGCATAGCATTCGTGAGTGCTACATATTGTGCTGGACAACCTGACGATGTGTATCGTAATGCAGTGAGGCATAACATTCGTGAGTGCTACATATTGTGCTGGACAACCTGACGATGTGTATCGTAATGCAGTGAGGGATAGAATTCGTGAGTGCTACATATTGTGCTGGACAACCTGACGATGTGTATCGTAATGCAGTGAGGCATAGCATTCGTGAGTGCTACATATTGTGCTGGACAACCTGACGATGTGTATCGTAATGCAGTGAGGCATAGCATTCGTGAGTGCTACATATTGTGCTGGACAACCTGACGATGTGTATCGTAATGCAGTGAGGCATAGCATTCGTGAGTGCTACATATTGTGCTGGACAACCTGACGATGTGTATCGTAATGCAGTGAGGCAGAGCATTCGTGAGTGCTACATATTGTGCTGGACAACCTGACGATGTGTATCGTAATGCAGTGAGGCATAGCATTCGTGAGTGCTACATATTGTGCTGGACAACCTGACGATGTGTATCGTAATGCAGTGAGGCATAGCATTCGTGAGTGCTACATATTGTGCTGGACAACCTGACGATGTGTATCGTAATGCAGTGAGGCATAGCATTCGTGAGTGCTACATATTGTGCTGGACAACCTGACGATGTGTATCGTAATGCAGTGAGGCATAACATTCGTGAGTGCTACATATTGTGCTGGACAACCTGACGATGTGTATTGTAATGCAGTGAGGCATAGCATTCGTGAGTGCTACATATTGTGCTGGACAACCTGACGATGTGTATCGTAATGCAGTGAGGCAGAGCATTCGTGAGTGCTACATATTGTGATGGACAACCTGACGATGTGTATCGTAATGCAGTGAGGCATAGCATTCGTGAGTGCTACATATTGTGCTGGACAACCTGACGATGTGTATCGTAATGCAGTGAGGCATAGCATTCGTGAGTGCTACATATTGTGCTGGACAACCTGACGATGTGTATCGTAATGCAGTGAGGCATAGCATTCGTGAGTGCTACATATTGTGATGGACAACCTGACGATGTGTATCGTAATGCAGTGAGGCATAACATTCGTGAGTGCTACATATTGTGCTGGACAACCTGACGATGTGTATCGTAATGCAGTGAGGCATAGCATTCGTGAGTGCTACATATTGTGATGGACAACCTGACGATGTGTATCGTAATGCAGTGAGGCATAGCATTCGTGAGTGCTACATATTGTGCTGGACAACCTGACGATGTATATCGTAATGCAGTGAGGCATAACATTCGTGAGTGCTACATATTGTGCTGGACAACCTGACGATGTGTATCGTAATGCAGTGAGGCATAACATTCGTGAGTGCTACATATTGTGATGGACAACCTGACGATGTGTATCGTAATGCAGTGAGGCATAGCATTCGTGAGTGCTACATATTGTGCTGGACAACCTGACGATGTGTATTGTAATGCAGTGAGGCATAGCATTCGAGAGTGCTACATATTGTGCTGGACAACCTGACGATGTGTATCGTAATGCAGTGAGGCATAGCATTCGTGAGTGCTACATATTGTGCTGGACAACCTGACGATGTGTATCGTAATGCAGTGAGGCATAGCATTCGTGAGTGCTACATATTGTGCTGGACAACCTGACGATGTGTATCGTAATGCAGTGAGGCTTAGCATTCGTGAGTGCTACATATTGTGATGGACAACCTGACGATGTGTATCGTAATGCAGTGAGGCATAGCATTCGTGAGTGCTACATATTGTGCTGGACAACCTGACGATGTGTATCGTAATGCAGTGAGGCATAGCATTCGTGAGTGCTACATATTGTGCTGGACAACCTGACGATGTGTATCGTAATGCAGTGAGGCATAGCATTCGTGAGTGCTACATATTGTGATGGACAACCTGACGATGTGTATCGTAATGCAGTGAGGCATAACATTCGTGAGTGCTACATATTGTGCTGGACAACCTGACGATGTGTATCGTAATGCAGTGAGGCATAGCATTCGTGAGTGCTACATATTGTGCTGGACAACCTGACGATGTGTATCGTAATGCAGTGAGGCATAACATTCGTGAGTGCTACATATTGTGCTGGACAACCTGACGATGTGTATCGTAATGCAGTGAGGCATAACATTCGTGAGTGCTACATATTGTGCTTGACAACCTGACGATGTGTATCGTAATGCAGTGAGGCATAGCTTTCGTGAGTGCTACATATTGTGCTGGACAACCTGACGATGTGTATCGTAATGCAGTGAGGCATAGCATTCGTGAGTGCTAAATATTGTGCTGGACAACCTGACGATGTGTATCGTAATGCAGTGAGGCATAGCACTCGTGAGTGCTACATATTGTGCTGGACAACCTGACGATGTGTATCGTAATGCAGTGAGGCATAGCATTCGTGAGTGCTACATATTGTGCTGGACAACCTGACGATGTGTATCGTAATGCAGTGAGGCATAGCATTCGTGAGTGCTACATATTGTGCTGGACAACCTGACGATGTGTATCGTAATACAGTGAGGCATAGCACTCGTGAGTGCTACATATTGTGCTGGACAACCTGACGATGTGTATCGTAATGCAGTGAGGCATAGCATTCGTGAGTGCTACATATTGTGCTGGACAACCTGACGATGTGTATTGTAATGCAGTGAGGCATAGCATTCGTGAGTGCTACATATTGTGCTGGACAACCTGACGATATGTATCGTAATGCAGTGAGGCATAGCATTCGTGAGTGCTACATATAGTGCTGGACAACCTGACGATGTGTATCGTAATGCAGTGAGGCATAACATTCGTGAGTGCTACATATTGTGCTGGACAACCTGACGATGTGTATCGTAATGCAGTGAGGCATAGCATTCGTGAGTGCTACATATTGTGCTGGACAACCTGACGATGTGTATCGTAATGCAGTGAGGCATAGCATTAGTGAGTGCTACATATTGTGCTGGACAACCTGACGATGTGTATCGTAATGCAGTGAGGCATAGCATTCGTTAGTGCTACATATTGTGCTGGACAACCTGACGATGTGTATCGTAATGCAGTGAGGCATAGCATTCGTGAGTGCTACATATTGTGCTGGACAACCTGACGATGTGTATCGTAATGCAGTGAGGCATAACATTCGTGAGTGCTACATATTGTGCTGGACAACCTGACGATGTGTATCGTAATGCAGTGAGGCATAGCATTCGTGAGTGCTACATATTGTGCTGGACAACCTGACGATGTGTATCGTAATGCAGTGAGGCATAGCATTCGTGAGTGCTACATATTGTGCTGGACAACCTGACGATGTGTATCGTAATGCAGTGAGGCATAGCATTCGCGAGTGCTACATATTGTGATGGACAACCTGACGATGTGTATCGTAATGCAGTGAGGCATAGCATTCGTGAGTGCTACATATTGTGCTGGACAACCTGACGATGTGTATCGTAATGCAGTGAGGCATAACATTCGTGAGTGCTACATATTGTGTTGGTCAACCTGACGCTGTGTATCGTAATGCAGTGAGGCATAGCATTCGTGAGTGCTACATATTGTGCTGGACAACCTGACGATGTGTATCGTAATGCAGTGAGGCATAGCATTCGTGAGTGCTACATATTGTGCTGGACAACCTGACGATGTGTATCGTAATGCAGTGAGGCATAGCATTCGTGAGTGCTACATATTGTGCTGGACAACCTGACGATGTGTATCGTAATGCAGTGAGGCATAGCATTCGTGAGTGCTACATATTGTGCTGGACAACCTGACGTTGTGTATCGTAATGCAGTGAGGCATAGCATTCGTGAGTGCTGCATATTGTGCTGGACAACCTGACGATGTGTATCGTAATGCAGTGAGGCATAGCATTCGTGAGCGCTACATATTGTGATGGACAACCTGACGATGTGTATCGTAATGCAGTGAGGCATAGCATTCGTGAGTGCTACATATTGTGCTGGACAACCTGACGATGTGTATCGTAATGCAGTGAGGCATAACATTCGTGAGTGCTACATATTGTGCTGGACAACCTGACGATGTGTATCGTAATGCAGTGAGGGATAGAATTCGTGAGTGCTACATATTGTGCTGGACAACCTGACGATGTGTATCGTAATGCAGTGAGGCATAGCATTCGTGAGTGCTACATATTGTGCTGGACAACCTGACGATGTGTATCGTAATGCAGTGAGGCATAGCATTCGTGAGTGCTACATATTGTGCTGGACAACCTGACGATGTGTATCGTAATGCAGTGAGGCATAGCATTCGTGAGTGCTACATATTGTGCTGGACAACCTGACGATGTGTATCGTAATGCAGTGAGGCAGAGCATTCGTGAGTGCTACATATTGTGCTGGACAACCTGACGATGTGTATCGTAATGCAGTGAGGCATAGCATTCGTGAGTGCTACATATTGTGCTGGACAACCTGACGATGTGTATCGTAATGCAGTGAGGCATAGCATTCGTGAGTGCTACATATTGTGCTGGACAACCTGACGATGTGTATCGTAATGCAGTGAGGCATAGCATTCGTGAGTGCTACATATTGTGCTGGACAACCTGACGATGTGTATCGTAATGCAGTGAGGCATAACATTCGTGAGTGCTACATATTGTGCTGGACAACCTGACGATGTGTATTGTAATGCAGTGAGGCATAGCATTCGTGAGTGCTACATATTGTGCTGGACAACCTGACGATGTGTATCGTAATGCAGTGAGGCAGAGCATTCGTGAGTGCTACATATTGTGATGGACAACCTGACGATGTGTATCGTAATGCAGTGAGGCATAGCATTCGTGAGTGCTACATATTGTGCTGGACAACCTGACGATGTGTATCGTAATGCAGTGAGGCATAGCATTCGTGAGTGCTACATATTGTGCTGGACAACCTGACGATGTGTATCGTAATGCAGTGAGGCATAGCATTCGTGAGTGCTGCATATTGTGATGGACAACCTGACGATGTGTATCGTAATGCAGTGAGGCATAACATTCGTGATTGCTACATATTGTGATGGACAACCTGACGATGTGTATCGTAATGCAGTGAGGCATAGCATTCGTGAGTGCTACATATTGTGATGGACAACCTGACGATGTGTATCGTAATGCAGTGAGGCAGAGCATTCGTGAGTGCTACATATTGTGATGGACAACCTGACGATGTGTATCGTAATGCAGTGAGGCATAGCATTCGTGAGTGCTACATATTGTGCTGGACAACCTGACGATGTGTATCGTAATGCAGTGAGGCATAGCATTCGTGAGTGCTGCATATTGTGATGGACAACCTGACTATGTGTATCGTAATGCAGTGAGGCATAGCATTCGTGAGTGCTACATATTGTGCAGGACAACCTGACGATGTGTATCGTAATGCAGTGAGGCATAACATTCGTGAGTGCTACATATTGTGATGGACAACCTGACGATGTGTATCGTAATGCAGTGAGGCATAGCATTCGTGAGTGCTACATATTGTGCTGGACAACCTGACGATGTGTATCGTAATGCAGTGAGGCATAGCATTCGTGAGTGCTACATATTGTGCTGGACAACCTGACGATGTGTATCGTAATGCAGTGAGGCATAACATTCGTGAGTGCTACATATTGTGCTGGACAACCTGACGATGTGTATCGTAATGCAGTGAGGGATAGAATTCGTGAGTGCTACATATTGTGCTGGACAACCTGACGATGTGTATCGTAATGCAGTGAGGCATAGCATTCGTGAGTGCTACATATTGTGCTGGACAACCTGACGATGTGTATCGTAATGCAGTGAGGCATAGCATTCGTGAGTGCTACATATTGTGCTGGACAACCTGACGATGTGTATCGTAATGCAGTGAGGCATAGCATTCGTGAGTGCTACATATTGTGCTGGACAACCTGACGATGTGTATCGTAATGCAGTGAGGCAGAGCATTCGTGAGTGCTACATATTGTGCTGGACAACCTGACGATGTGTATCGTAATGCAGTGAGGCATAGCATTCGTGAGTGCTACATATTGTGCTGGACAACCTGACGATGTGTATCGTAATGCAGTGAGGCATAGCATTCGTGAGTGCTACATATTGTGCTGGACAACCTGACGATGTGTATCGTAATGCAGTGAGGCATAGCATTCGTGAGTGCTACATATTGTGCTGGACAACCTGACGATGTGTATCGTAATGCAGTGAGGCATAACATTCGTGAGTGCTACATATTGTGCTGGACAACCTGACGATGTGTATTGTAATGCAGTGAGGCATAGCATTCGTGAGTGCTACATATTGTGCTGGACAACCTGACGATGTGTATCGTAATGCAGTGAGGCAGAGCATTCGTGAGTGCTACATATTGTGATGGACAACCTGACGATGTGTATCGTAATGCAGTGAGGCATAGCATTCGTGAGTGCTACATATTGTGCTGGACAACCTGACGATGTGTATCGTAATGCAGTGAGGCATAGCATTCGTGAGTGCTGCATATTGTGATGGACAACCTGACTATGTGTATCGTAATGCAGTGAGGCATAGCATTCGTGAGTGCTACATATTGTGCAGGACAACCTGACGATGTGTATCGTAATGCAGTGAGGCATAACATTCGTGAGTGCTACATATTGTGATGGACAACCTGACGATGTGTATCGTAATGCAGTGAGGCATAGCATTCGTGAGTGCTACATATTGTGCTGGACAACCTGACGATGTGTATCGTAATGCAGTGAGGCAGAGCATTCGTGAGTGCTACATATTGTGATGGACAACCTGACGATGTGTATCGTAATGCAGTGAGGCATAGCATTCGTGAGTGCTACATATTGTGCTGGACAACCTGACGATGTGTATCGTAATGCAGTGAGGCATAGCATTCGTGAGTGCTACATATTGTGCTGGACAACCTGACGATGTGTATCGTAATGCAGTGAGGCATAGCATTCGTGAGTGCTACATATTGTGCTGGACAACCTGACGATGTGTATCGTAATGCAGTGAGGCATAGCATTCGTGAGTGCTACATATTGTGATGGACAACCTGACGATGTGTATCGTAATGCAGTGAGGCAGAGCATTCGTGAGTGCTACATATTGTGCTGGACAACCTAACGATGTGTATCGTAATGCAGTGAGGCATAGCATTCGTGAGTGCTACATATTGTGCTGGACAACCTGACGATGTGTATCGTAATGCAGTGAGGCATAGCATTCGTGAGTGCTACATATTGTGATGGACAACCTGACGATGTGTGTCGTAATGCAGTGAGGCAGAGCATTCGTGAGTGCTACATATTGTGATGGACAACCTGACGATGTGTATCGTAATGCAGTGAGGCATAGCATTCGTGAGTGCTACATATTGTGCTGGACAACCTGACGATGTGTATCGTAATGCAGTGAGGCATAGCATTCGTGAGTGCTACATATTGTGCTGGACAACCTGACGATGTGTATCGTAATGCAGTGAGGCATAGCATTCGTGAGTGCTACATATTGTGCTGGACAACCTGACGATGTGTATCGTAATGCAGTGAGGCATAGCATTCGTGAGTGCTACATATTGTGCTGGACAACCTGACGATGTGTATCGTAATGCAGTGAGGCATAGCATTCGTGAGTGCTACATATTGTGATGGGCAACCTGACGATGTGTATCGTAATGCGGTGAGGCATAGCATTCGTGAGTGCTACATATTGTGCTGGACAACCTGACGATGTGTATCGTAATGCAGTGAGGCATAGCATTCGTGAGTGCTACATATTGTGCTGGACAACCAGACGATGTGTATCGTAATGCAGTGAGGCATAGCATTCGTGAGTGCTACATATTGTGATGGACAACCTGACGATGTGTATCGTAACGCAGTGAGGCATAGCATTCGTGAGTGCTACATATTGTGCTGGACAACCTGACGATGTGTATCGTAATGCAGTGAGGCATAGCATTCGTGAGTGCTACATATTGTGATGGACAACCTGACGATGTGTATCGTAATGCAGTGAGGCATAGCATTCGTGAGTGCTACATATTGTGATGGACAACCTGACGATATGTATCGTAATGCAGTGAGGCATAGCATTCGTGAGTGCTACATATTGTGCTGGACAAACCTGACGATGTGTATCGTAATGCAGTGAGGCATAACATTCGTGAGTGCTACATATTGTGCTAGACAACCTGACGATGTGTATCGTAATGCAGTGAGGCATAACATTCGTGAGTGCTACATATTGTGATGGACAACCTGACGATGTGTATCGTAATGCAGTGAGGCATAGCATTCGTGAGTGCTACATATTGTGATGGACAACCTGACGATGTGTATCGTAATGCAGTGAGGCATAGCATTCGTGAGTGCTACATATTGTGCTGGACAACCTGACGATGTGTATCGTAATGCAGTGAGGCATAACATTCGTGAGTGCTACATATTGTGCTGGACAACCTGACGATGTGTATCGTAATGCAGTGAGGCATAACATTCGTGAGTGCTACATATTGTGATGGACAACCTGACGATGTGTATCGTAATGCAGTGAGGCATAGCATTCGTGAGTGCTACATATTGTGCTGGACAACCTGACGATGTGTATTGTAATGCAGTGAGGCATAGCATTCGTGAGTGCTACATATTATGCTGGACAACCTGACGATGTGTATCGTAATGCAGTGAGGCATAGCATTCGTGAGTGCTACATATTGTGCTGGACAACCTGACGATGTGTATCGTAATGCAGTGAGGCATAGCATTCGTGAGTGCTACATATTGTGCTGGACAACCTGACGATGTGTATCGTAATCCAGTGAGGCTTAGCATTCATGAGTGCTACATATTGTGATGGACAACCTGACGATGTGTATCGTAATGCAGTGAGGCATAGCATTCGTGAGTGCTACATATTGTGCTGGACAACCTGACGATGTGTATCGTAATGCAGTGAGGCATAGCATTCGTGAGTGCTACATATTGTGCTGGACAACCTGACGATGTGTATCGTAATGCAGTGAGGCATAGCATTCGTGAGTGCTACATATTGTGATGGACAACCTGACGATGTGTATCGTAATGCAGTGAGGCATAACATTCGTGAGTGCTACATATTGTGCTGGACAACCTGACGATGTGTATCGTAATGCAGTGAGGCATAGCATTCGTGAGTGCTACATATTGTGCTGGACAACCTGACGATGTGTATCGTAATGCAGTGAGGCATAGCATTCGTGAGTGCTACATATTGTGCTGGACAACCTGACGATGTGTATCGTAATGCAGTGAGGCATAACATTCGTGAGTGCTACATATTGTGCTGGACAACCTGACGATGTGTATCGTAATGCAGTGAGGCATAACATTCGTGAGTGCTACATATTGTGATGGACAACCTGACGATGTGTATCGTAATGCAGTGAGGCATAGCATTCGTGAGTGCTACATATTGTGCTGGACAACCTGACGATGTGTATCGTAATGCAGTGAGGCATAGCATTCGTGAGTGCTACATATTGTGCTGGACAACCTGACGATGTGTATCGTAATGCAGTGAGGCATAGCACTCGTGAGTGCTACATATTGTGCTGGACAACCTCACGATGTGTATCGTAATGCAGTGAGGCATAGCATTCGTGAGTGCTACATATTGTGCTGGACAACCTGACGATGTGTATTGTAATGCAGTGAGGCATAGCATTCGTGAGTGCTACATATTGTGCTGGACAACCTGACGAAATGTATCGTAATGCAGTGAGGCATAGCATTCGTGAGTGCTACATATAGTGCTGGATAACCTGACGATGTGTATCGTAATGCAGTGAGGCATAACATTCGTGAGTGCTACATATTGTGCTGGACAACCTGACGATGTGTATCGTAATGCAGTGAGGCATAGCATTCGTGAGTGCTACATATTGTGCTGGACAACCTGACGATGTGTATCGTAATGCAGTGAGGCATAGCATTCGTGAGTGCTACATATTGTGCTGGACAACCTGACGATGTGTATCGTAATGCAGTGAGGCATAGCATTCGTTAGTGCTACATATTGTGCTGGACAACCTGACGATGTGTATCGTAATGCAGTGAGGCATAGCATTCGTGAGTGCTACATATTGTGCTGGACAACCTGACGATGTGTATCGTAATGCAGTGAGGCATAACATTCGTGAGTGCTACATATTGTGCTGGACAACCTGACGATGTGTATCGTAATGCAGTGAGGCATAGCATTCGTGAGTGCTACATATTGTGCTGGACAACCTGACGATGTGTATCGTAATGCAGTGAGGCATAGCATTCGTGAGTGCTACATATTGTGCTGGACAACCTGACGATGTGTATCGTAATGCAGTGAGGCATAGCATTCGCGAGTGCTACAAATTGTGATGGACAACCTGACGATGTGTATCGTAATGCAGTGAGGCATAGCATTCGTGAGTGCTACATATTGTGCTGGACAACCTGACGATGTGTATCGTAATGCAGTGAGGCATAGCATTCGTGAGTGCTACATATTGTGATGGACAACCTGACGATGTGTATCGTAATGCAGTGAGGCATAACATTCGTGAGTGCTACATATTGTGCTGGACAAACCTGACGATGTGTATCGTAATGCAGTGAGGCATAACATTCGTGAGTGCTACATATTGTGCTAGACAACCTGACGATGTGTATCGTAATGCAGTGAGGCATAACATTCGTGAGTGCTACATATTGTGATGGACAACCTGACGATGTGTATCGTAATGCAGTGAGGCATAGCATTCGTGAGTGCTACATATTGTGATGGACAACCTGACGATGTGTATCGTAATGCAGTGAGGCATAGCATTCGTGAGTGCTACATATTGTGCTGGACAACCTGACGATGTGTATCGTAATGCAGTGAGGCATAACATTCGTGAGTGCTACATATTGTGCTGGACAACCTGACGATGTGTATCGTAATGCAGTGAGGCATAACATTCGTGAGTGCTACATATTGTGATGGACAACCTGACGATGTGTATCGTAATGCAGTGAGGCATAGCATTCGTGAGTGCTACATATTGTGCTGGACAACCTGACGATGTGTATTGTAATGCAGTGAGGCATAGCATTCGTGAGTGCTACATATTGTGCTGGACAACCTGACGATGTGTATCGTAATGCAGTGAGGCATAGCATTCGTGAGTGCTACATATTGTGCTGGACAACCTGACGATGTGTATCGTAATGCAGTGAGGCATAGCATTCGTGAGTGCTACATATTGTGCTGGACAACCTGACGATGTGTATCGTAATCCAGTGAGGCTTAGCATTCGTGAGTGCTACATATTGTGATGGACAACCTGACGATGTGTATCGTAATGCAGTGAGGCATAGCATTCGTGAGTGCTACATATTGTGCTGGACAACCTGACGATGTGTATCGTAATGCAGTGAGGCATAGCATTCGTGAGTGCTACATATTGTGCTGGACAACCTGACGATGTGTATCGTAATGCAGTGAGGCATAGCATTCGTGAGTGCTACATATTGTGATGGACAACCTGACGATGTGTATCGTAATGCAGTGAGGCATAACATTCGTGAGTGCTACATATTGTGCTGGACAACCTGACGATGTGTATCGTAATGCAGTGAGGCATAGCATTCGTGAGTGCTACATATTGTGCTGGACAACCTGACGATGTGTATCGTAATGCAGTGAGGCATAGCATTCGTGAGTGCTACATATTGTGCTGGACAACCTGACGATGTGTATCGTAATGCAGTGAGGCATAGCACTCGTGAGTGCTACATATTGTGCTGGACAACCTCACGATGTGTATCGTAATGCAGTGAGGCATAGCATTCGTGAGTGCTACATATTGTGCTGGACAACCTGACGATGTGTATTGTAATGCAGTGAGGCATAGCATTCGTGAGTGCTACATATTGTGCTGGACAACCTGACGAAATGTATCGTAATGCAGTGAGGCATAGCATTCGTGAGTGCTACATATAGTGCTGGATAACCTGACGATGTGTATCGTAATGCAGTGAGGCATAACATTCGTGAGTGCTACATATTGTGCTGGACAACCTGACGATGTGTATCGTAATGCAGTGAGGCATAGCATTCGTGAGTGCTATATATTGTGCTGGACAACCTGACGATGTGTATCGTAATGCAGTGAGCCATAGCATTCGTGAGTGCTACATATTGTGCTGGACAACCTGACGATGTGTATCGTAATGCAGTGAGGCATAGCATTCGTTAGTGCTACATATTGTGCTGGACAACCTGACGATGTGTATCGTAATGCAGTGAGGCATAGCATTCGTGAGTGCTACATATTGTGCTGGACAACCTGACGATGTGTATCGTAATGCAGTGAGGCATAACATTCGTGAGTGCTACATATTGTGCTGGACAACCTGACGATGTGTATCGTAATGCAGTGAGGCATAGCATTCGTGAGTGCTACATATTGTGCTGGACAACCTGACGATGTGTATCGTAATGCAGTGAGGCATAGCATTCGTGAGTGCTACATATTGTGCTGGACAACCTGACGATGTGTATCGTAATGCAGTGAGGCATAGCATTCGCGAGTGCTACATATTGTGATGGACAACCTGACGATGTGTATCGTAAAGCAGTGAGGCATAGCATTCGTGAGTGCTACATATTGTGCTGGACAACCTGACGATGTGTATCGTAATGCAGTGAGGCATAACATTCGTGAGTGCTACATATTGTGTTGGACAACCTGACGCTGTGTATCGTAATGCAGTGAGGCATAGCATTCGTGAGTGCTACATATTGTGCTGGACAACCTGACGATGTGTATCGTAATGCAGTGAGGCATAGCATTCGTGAGTGCTACATATTGTGCTGGACAACCTGACGATGTGTATCGTAATGCAGTGAGGCATAGCATTCGTGAGTGCTACATATTGTGCTGGACAACCTGACGATGTGTATCGTAATGCAGTGAGGCATAGCATTCGTGAGTGCTACATATTGTGCTGGACAACCTGACGTTGTGTATCGTAATGCAGTGAGGCATAGCATTCGTGAGTGCTACATATTGTGCTGGACAACCTGACGATGTGTATCGTAATGCAGTGAGGCATAGCATTCGTGAGCGCTACATATTGTGATGGACAACCTGACGATGTGTATCGTAATGCAGTGAGGCATAGCATTCGTGAGTGCTACATATTGTGCTGGACAACCTGACGATGTGTATCGTAATGCAGTGAGGCATAACATTCGTGAGTGCTACATATTGTGCTGGACAACCTGACGATGTGTATCGTAATGCAGTGAGGGATAGAATTCGTGAGTGCTACATATTGTGCTGGACAACCTGACGATGTGTATCGTAATGCAGTGAGGCATAGCATTCGTGAGTGCTACATATTGTGCTGGACAACCTGACGATGTGTATCGTAATGCAGTGAGGCATAGCATTCGTGAGTGCTACATATTGTGCTGGACAACCTGACGAAGTGTATCGTAATGCAGTGAGGCATAGCATTCGTGAGAGCTACATATTGTGCTGGACAACCTGACGATGTGTATCGTAATGCAGTGAGGCAGAGCATTCGTGAGTGCTACATATTGTGCTGGACAACCTGACGATGTGTATCGTAATGCAGTGAGGCATAGCATTCGTGAGTGCTACATATTGTGCTGGACAACCTGACGATGTGTATCGTAATGCAGTGAGGCATAGCATTCGTGAGTGCTACATATTGTGCTGGACAACCTGACGATGTGTATCGTAATGCAGTGAGGCATAGCATTCGTGAGTGCTACATATTGTGCTGGACAACCTGACGATGTGTATCGTAATGCAGTGAGGCATAACATTCGTGAGTGCTACATATTGTGCTGGACAACCTGACGATGTGTATTGTAATGCAGTGAGGCATAGCATTCGTGAGTGCTACATATTGTGCTGGACAACCTGACGATGTGTATCGTAATGCAGTGAGGCAGAGCATTCGTGAGTGCTACATATTGTGATGGACAACCTGACGATGTGTATCGTAATGCAGTGAGGCATAGCATTCGTGAGTGCTACATATTGTGCTGGACAACCTGACGATGTGTATCGTAATGCAGTGAGGCATAGCATTCGTGAGTGCTACATATTGTGCTGGACAACCTGACGATGTGTATCGTAATGCAGTGAGGCATAACATTCGTGATTGCTACATATTGTGATGGACAACCTGACGATGTGTATCGTAATGCAGTGAGGCATAGCATTCGTGAGTGCTACATATTGTGATGGACAACCTGACGATGTGTATAGTAATGCAGTGAGGCAGAGCATTCGTGAGTGCTACATATTGTGATGGACAACCTGACGATGTGTATCGTAATGCAGTGAGGCATAGCATTCGTGAGTGCTACATATTGTGCTGGACAACCTGACGATGTGTATCGTAATGCAGTGAGGCATAGCATTCGTGAGTGCTGCATATTGTGATGGACAACCTGACTATGTGTATCGTAATGCAGTGAGGCATAGCATTCGTGAGTGCTACATATTGTGCAGGACAACCTGACGATGTGTATCGTAATGCAGTGAGGCATAACATTCGTGAGTGCTACATATTGTGATGGACAACCTGACGATGTGTATCGTAATGCAGTGAGGCATAGCATTCGTGAGTGCTACATATTGTGCTGGACAACCTGACGATGTGTATCGTAATGCAGTGAGGCATAACATTCGTGAGTGCTACATATTGTGTTGGACAACCTGACGCTGTGTATCGTAATGCAGTGAGGCATAGCATTCGTGAGTGCTACATATTGTGCTGGACAACCTGACGATGTGTATCGTAATGCAGTGAGGCATAGCATTCGTGAGTGCTACATATTGTGCTGGACAACCTGACGATGTGTATCGTAATGCAGTGAGGCATAGCATTCGTGGGTGCTACATATTGTGCTGGACAACCTGACGATGTGTATCGTAATGCAGTGAGGCATAGCATTCGTGAGTGCTACATATTGTGCTGGACAACCTGACGTTGTGTGTCGTAATGCAGTGAGGCATAGCATTCGTGAGTGCTACATATTGTGCTGGACAACCTGACGATGTGTATCGTAATGCAGTGAGGCATAGCATTCGTGAGCGCTACATATTGTGATGGACAACCTGACGATGTGTATCGTAATGCAGTGAGGCATAGCATTCGTGAGTGCTACATATTGTGCTGGACAACCTGACGATGTGTATCGTAATGCAGTGAGGCATAACATTCGTGAGTGCTACATATTGTGCTGGACAACCTGACGATGTGTATCGTAATGCAGTGAGGGATAGAATTCGTGAGTGCTACATATTGTGCTGGACCACCTGACGATGTGTATCGTAATGCAGTGAGGCATAGCATTCGTGAGTGCTACATATTGTGCTGGACAACCTGACGATGTGTATCGTAATGCAGTGAGGCAGAGCATTCGTGAGTGCTACATATTGTGCTGGACAACCTGACGATGTGTATCGTAATGCAGTGAGGCATAGCATTCGTGAGTGCTACATATTGTGCTGGACAACCTGACGATGTGTATCGTAATGCAGTGAGGCATAGCATTCGTGAGTGCTGCATATTGTGATGGACAACCTGACGAAGTGTATCGTAATGCAGTGAGGCATAGCATTCGTGAGTGCTACATATTGTGCTGGACAACCTGACGATGTGTATCGTAATGCAGTGAGGCATATCATTCGTGATTGCTACATATTGTGATGGACAACCTGACGATGTGTATCGTAATGCAGTGAGGCATAGCATTCGTGAGTGCTACATATTGTGATGGACAACCTGACGATGTGTATGGTAATGCAGTGAGGCAGAGCATTCGTGAGTGCTACATATTGTGATGGACAACCTGACGATGTGTATCGTAATGCAGTGAGGCATAGCATTCGTGAGTGCTACATATTGTGCTGGACAACCTGACGATGTGTATCGTAATGCAGTGAGGCATAGTATTCGTGAGTGCTGCATATTGTGATGGACAACCTGACTATGTGTATCGTAATGCAGTGAGGGATAGCATTCGTGAGTGCTACATATTGTGCAGGACAACCTGACGATGTGTATCGTAATGCAGTGAGGCATAACATTCGTGAGTGCTACATATTGTGATGGACAACCTGACGATGTGTATCGTAATGCAGTGAGGCATAGCATTCGTGAGTGCTACATATTGTGATGGACAACCTGACGATGTGTATCGTAATGCAGTGAGGCAGAGCATTCGTGAGTGCTACATATTGTGATGGACAACCTGACGATGTGTATCGTAATGCAGTGAGGCATAGCATTCGTGAGTGCTACATATTGTGCTGGACAACCTGACGATGTGTATCGTAATGCAGTGAGGCATAGCATTCGTGAGTGCTACATATTGTGCTGGACAACCTGACGATGTGTATCGTAATGCAGTGAGGCATAGCATTCGTGAGTGCTACATATTGTGCTGGACAACCTGACGATGTGTATCGTAATGCAGTGAGGCATAGCATTCGTGAGTGCTACATATTGTGATGGACAACCTGACGATGTGTATCGTAATGCAGTGAGGCAGAGCATTCGTGAGTGCTACATATTGTGCTGGACAACCTAACGATGTGTATCGTAATGCAGTGAGGCATAGCATTCGTGAGTGCTACATATTGTGCTGGACAACCTGACGATGTGTATCGTAATGCAGTGAGGCATAGCATTCGTGAGTGCTACATATTGTGATGGACAACCTGACGATGTGTGTCGTAATGCAGTGAGGCAGAGCATTCGTGAGTGCTACATATTGTGATGGACAACCTGACGATGTGTATCGTAATGCAGTGAGGCATAGCATTCGTGAGTGCTACATATTGTGCTGGACAACCTGACGATGTGTATCGTAATGCAGTGAGGCATAGCATTCGTGAGTGCTACATATTGTGCTGGACAACCTGACGATGTGTATCGTAATGCAGTGAGGCATAGCATTCGTGAGTGCTACATATTGTGCTGGACAACCTGACGATGTGTATCGTAATGCAGTGAGGCATAGCATTCGTGAGTGCTACATATTGTGCTGGACAACCTGACGATGTGTATCGTAATGCAGTGAGGCATAGCATTCGTGAGTGCTACATATTGTGATGGGCAACCTGACGATGTGTATCGTAATGCGGTGAGGCATAGCATTCGTGAGTGCTACATATTGTGCTGGACAACCTGACGATGTGTATCGTAATGCAGTGAGGCATAGCATTCGTGAGTGCTACATATTGTGCTGGACAACCAGACGATGTGTATCGTAATGCAGTGAGGCATAGCATTCGTGAGTGCTACATATTGTGATGGACAACCTGACGATGTGTATCGTAATGCAGTGAGGCATAGCATTCGTGAGTGCTATATATTGTGCTGGACAACCTGACGATGTGTATCGTAATGCAGTGAGGCATAGCATTCGTGAGTGCTACATATTGTGATGGACAACCTGACGATGTGTATCGTAATGCAGTGAGGCATAGCATTCGTGAGTGCTACATATTGTGATGGACAACCTGACGATGTGTATCGTAATGCAGTGAGGCATAGCATTCGTGAGTGCTACATATTGTGCTGGACAAACCTGACGATGTGTATCGTAATGCAGTGAGGCATAACATTCGTGAGTGCTACATATTGTGCTAGACAACCTGACGATGTGTATCGTAATGCAGTGAGGCATAACATTCGTGAGTGCTACATATTGTGATGGACAACCTGACGATGTGTATCGTAATGCAGTGAGGCATAACATTCGTGAGTGCTACATATTGTGCTGGACAACCTGACGATGTGTATCGTAATGCAGTGAGGCATAGCATTCGTGAGTGCTACATATTGTGATGGACAACCTGACGATGTGTATCGTAATGCAGTGAGGCATAGCATTCGTGAGTGCTACATATTGTGCTGGACAACCTGACGATGTGTATCGTAATGCAGTGAGGCATAACATTCGTGAGTGCTACATATTGTGCTGGACAACCTGACGATGTGTATCGTAATGCAGTGAGGCATAACATTCGTGAGTGCTACATATTGTGATGGACAACCTGACGATGTGTATCGTAATGCAGTGAGGCATAGCATTTGTGAGTGCTACATATTGTGCTGGACAACCTGACGATGTGTATTGTAATGCAGTGAGGCATAGCATTCGTGAGTGCTATATATTGTGCTGGACAACATGACGATGTGTATCGTAATGCAGTGAGGCATAGCATTCGTGAGTGCTACATATTGTGCTGGACAACCTGACGATGTGTATCGTAATGCAGTGAGGCATAGCATTCGTGAGTGCTACATATTGTGCTGGACAACCTGACGATGTGTATCGTAATCCAGTGAGGCTTAGCATTCGTGAGTGCTACATATTGTGATGGACAACCTGACGATGTGTATCGTAATGCAGTGAGGCATAGCATTCGTGAGTGCTACATATTGTGCTGGACAACCTGACGATGTGTATCGTAATGCAGTGAGGCATAGCATTCGTGAGTGCTACATATTGTGCTGGACAACCTGACGATGTGTATCGTAATGCAGTGAGGCATAGCATTCGTGAGTGCTACATATTGTGATGGACAACCTGACGATGTGTATCGTAATGCAGTGAGGCATAACATTCGTGAGTGCTACATATTGTGCTGGACAACCTGACGATGTGTATCGTAATGCAGTGAGGCATAGCATTCGTGTGTGCTACATATTGTGCTGGACAACCTGACGATGTGTATCGTAATGCAGTGAGGCATAGCATTCGTGAGTGCTACATATTGTGCTGGACAACCTGACGATGTGTATCGTAATGCAGTGAGGCATAACATTCGTGAGTGCTACATATTGTGCTGGACAACCTGACGATGTGTATCGAAATGCAGTGAGGCATAACATTCGTGAGTGCTACATATTGTGCTGGACAACCTGACGATGTGTATCGTAATGCAGTGAGGCATAGCATTCGTGAGTGCTACATATTGTGCTGGACAACCTGACGATGTGTATCGTAATGCAGTGAGGCATAGCATTCGTGAGTGCTACATATTGTGCTGGACAACCTGACGATGTGTATCGTAATGCAGTGAGGCATAGCACTCGTGAGTGCTACATATTGTGCTGGACAACCTGACGATGTGTATCGTAATGCAGTGAGGCATAGCATTCGTGAGTGCTACATATTGTGCTGGACAACCTGACGATGTGTATTGTAATGCAGTGAGGCATAGCATTCGTGAGTGCTACATATTGTGCTGGACAACCTGACGATGTGTATCGTAATGCAGTGAGGCATAGCATTCGTGAGTGCTACATATTGTGCTGGACAACCTGACGATGTGTATCGTAATGCAGTGAGGCATAGCATTCGTGAGTGCTACATATTGTGCTGGACAACCTGACGATGTGTATCGTAATGCAGTGAGGCATAGCATTCGTGAGTGCTACATATTGTGCTGGACAACCTGACGATGTGTATCGTAATGCAGTGAGGCAGAGCATTCGTGAGTGCTACATATTGTGCTGGACAACCTGACGATGTGTATCGTAATGCAGTGAGGCATAGCATTCGTGAGTGCTACATATTGTGCTGGACAACCTGACGATGTGTATCGTAATGCAGTGAGGCATAGCATTCGTGAGTGCTACATATTGTGCTGGACAACCTGACGATGTGTATCGTAATGCAGTGAGGCATAGCATTAGTGAGTGCTACATATTGTGCTGGACAACCTGACGATGTGTATCGTAATGCAGTGAGGCATAACATTCGTGAGTGCTACATATTGTGCTGGACAACCTGACGATGTGTATTGTAATGCAGTGAGGCATAGCATTCGTGAGTGCTACATATTGTGCTGGACAACCTGACGATGTGTATCGTAATGCAGTGAGGCAGAGCATTCGTGAGTGCTACATATTGTGATGGACAACCTGACGATGTGTATCGTAATGCAGTAAGGCATAGCATTCGTGAGTGCTACATATTGTGCTGGACAACCTGACGATGTGTATCGTAATGCAGTGAGGCATAGCATTCGTGAGTGCTACATATTGTGCTGGACAACCTGACGATGTGTATCGTAATGCAGTGAGGCATAGCATTCGTGAGTGCTGCATATTGTGATGGACAACCTGACGAAGTGTATCGTAATGCAGTGAGGCATAGCATTCGTGAGTGCTACATATTGTGCTGGACAACCTGACGATGTGTATCGTAATGCAGTGAGGCATAACATTCGTGATTGCTACATATTGTGATGGACAACCTGACGATGTGTATCGTAATGCAGTGAGGCATAGCATTCGTGAGTGCTACATATTGTGATGGACAACCTGACGATGTGTATCGTAATGCAGTGAGGCAGAGCATTCGTGAGTGCTACATATTGTGATGGACAACCTGACGATGTGTATCGTAATGCAGTGAGGCATAACATTCGTGAGTGCTACATATTGTGCTGGACAACCTGACGATGTGTATCGTAATGCAGTGAGGCATAGCATTCGTGAGTGCTGCATATTGTGATGGACAACCTGACTATGTGTATCGTAATGCAGTGAGGCATAGCATTCGTGAGTGCTACATATTGTGCAGGACAACCTGACGATGTGTATCGTAATGCAGTGAGGCATAACATTCGTGAGTGCTACATATTGTGATGGACAACCTGACGATGTGTATCGTAATGCAGTGAGGCATAGCTGTCGTGAGTGCTACATATTGTGATGGACAACCTGACGATGTGTATCGTAATGCAGTGAGGCATAACATTCGTGAGTGCTACATATTGTGATGGACAACCTGACGATGTGTATCGTAATGCAGTGAGGCATAGCATTCGTGAGTGCTACATATTGTGATGGACAACCTGACGATGTGTATCGTAATGCAGTGAGGCATAGCATTCGTGAGTGCTACATATTGTGATGGACAACCTGACGATGTGTATCGTAATGCAGTGAGGCATAGCACTCGTGAGTGCTACATATTGTGCTGGACAACCTGACGATTTGTATCGTAAAGCAGTGAGGCATAGCATTCGTGAGTGCTACATATTGTGCTGGACAACCTGACGATGTGTATCGTAATGCAGTGAGGCATAGCATTCGTGAGTGCTACATATTGTGCTGGACAACCTGACGATGTGTATCGTAATGCAGTGAGGCATAGCATTCGTGAGTGCTACATATTGTGCTGGACAACCTGACGATGTGTATCGTAATGCAGTGAGGCATGGCATTAGTGAGTGCTACATATTGTGCTGGACAACCTGACGATGTTTATCGTAATGCAGTGAGGCATAGCATTCGTGAGTGCTACATATTGTGCTGGACAACCTGACGATGTGTATCGTAATGCAGTGTGGCATAGCATTCGTGAGTGCTACATATTGTGCTGGACAACCTGACGATGTGTATCGTAATGCAGTGAGGCATAGCATTCGTGAGTGCTACATATTGTGCTGGACAACCTGACGATGTGTATCGTAATGCAGTGAGGCATAGCATTCGTGAGTGCTACATATTGTGATGGACAACCTGACGATGTGTATCGTAATGCAGTGAGGCATAGCATTCGTGAGTGCTACATATTGTGCTGGACAACCTGACGAT
This sequence comes from Meconema thalassinum, assembly GCA_946902985.2. Taxonomy (NCBI): domain Eukaryota; kingdom Metazoa; phylum Arthropoda; class Insecta; order Orthoptera; family Tettigoniidae; genus Meconema; species Meconema thalassinum. Next base: position 1,109,725 of record OX336392.1, on the reverse strand, counting down.
GGGTATCGTAATGCAGTGAGGCATAGCATTCGTGAGTGCTATATATTTTGATGGACAACCTGACGATGTGTATCGTAATGCAGTGAGGCATAGCATTCGTGAGTGCTACATATTGTGCTGGACAACCTGACGATGTGTATCGTAATGCAGTGAGGCATAGCATTCGTGAGTGCTACATATTGTGCTGGACAACCTGACGATGTGTATCGTAATGCAGTGAGGCATAGCATTCGTGAGTGCTACATATTGTGCTGGACAACCTGACGATGTGTATTGTAATGCAGTGAGGCATAGCATTCGTGAGTGCTACATATTGTGCTGGACAACCTGACGATGTGTATCGTAATGCAGTGAGGCATAGCATTCGTGAGTGCTACATATTGTGCTGGACAACCTGACGATGTGTATCGTAATGCAGTGAGGCATAGCATTCGTGAGTGCTACATATTGTGATGGACAACCTGACGATGTGTATCGTAATGCAGTGAGGCATAGCATTCGTGAGTGCTACATATTGTGCTGGACAACCTGACGATGTGTATCGTAATGCAGTGAGGCATAGCATTCGTGAGTGCTACATATTGTGCTGGACAACCTGACGATGTGTATCGTAATGCAGTGAGGCATAGCATTCGTGAGTGCTACATATTGTGCTGGACAACCTGACGAGGTGAATCGTAATGCAGTGAGGCATAGCATTCGTGAGTGCTACATATTGTGATGGACAACCTGACGATGTGTATCGTAATGCAGTGAGGCAGAACATTCGTGAGTGCTACATATTGTGCTGGACAACCTGACGATGTGTATCGTAATGCAGTGAGGCATAGCATTCGTGAGTGCTACATATTGTGCTGGACAACCTGACGATGTGTATCGTAATGCAGTGAGGCATAGCATTCGTGAGTGCTACATATTGTGATGGACAACCTGACGATGTGTATCGTAATGCAGTGAGGCAGAGCATTCGTGAGTGCTACATATTGTGCTGGACAACCTGACGATGTGTATCGTAATGCAGTGAGGCATAGCATTCGTGAGTGCTACATATTGTGCTGGACAACCTGACGATGTGTATCGTAATGCAGTGAGGCATAGCATTCGTGAGTGCTACATATTGTGATGGACAACCTGACGATGTGTATCGTAATGCAGTGAGGCATAGCATTCGTGAGTGCTACATATTGTGCTGGACAACCTGACGATGTGTATCGTAATGCAGTGAGGCATAGCATTCGTGAGTGCTACATATTGTGCTGGACAACCTGACGATGTGTATCGTAATGCAGTGAGGCATAGCATTCGCGAGTGCTACATATTGTGATGGACAACCTGACGATGTGTATCGTAATGCAGTGAGGCATAGCATTCGTGAGTGCTACATATTGTGCTGGACAACCTGACGATGTGTATCGTAATGCAGTGAGGCATAACATTCGTGAGTGCTACATATTGTGATGGACAACCTGACGATGTGTATCGTAATGCAGTGAGGCATAGTATTCGTGAGTGCTACATATTGTGCTGGACAACCTGACGATGTGTATCGTAATGCAGTGAGGCATAGCATTCGTGAGTGCTACATATTGTGATGGACAACCTGACGATGTGTATCGTAATGCAGTGAGGCATAGCATTCGTGAGTGCTACATATTGTGCTGGACAACCTGACGATGTGTATCGTAATGCAGTGAGGCATAGCATTCGTGAGTGCTACATATTGTGTTGGACAACCTGACGATGTGTATCGTAATGCAGTGAGGCATAGCATTCGTGAGTGCTACATATTGTGCTGGACAACCTGACGATGTGTATCGTAATGCAGTGAGGCATAGCATTCGCGAGTGCTACATATTGTGATGGACAACCTGACGATGTGTATCGTAATGCAGTGAGGCATAGCATTCGTGAGTGCTACATATTGTGATGGACAACCTGACGATGTGTATCGTAATGCAGTGAGGCATAGCATTCGTGAGTGCTACATATTGTGCTGGACAACCTGACGATGTGTATCGTAATGCAGTGAGGCATAGCATTCGTGAGTGCTACATATTGTGCTGGACAACCTGACGATGTGTATCGTAATGCAGTGAGGCATAGCATTCGTGAGTGCTACATATTGTGGTGGACAACCTGACGATGTGTATCGTAATGCAGTGAGGCATAGCATTCGTGAGTGCTACATATTGTGCTGGACAACCTGACGATGTGTATCGTAATGCAGTGAGGCATAACATTCGTGAGTGCTACATATTGTGATGGACAACCTGACGCTGTGTATCGTAATGCAGTGAGGCATAGCATTCGTGAGTGCTACATATTGTGCTGGACAACCTGACGTTGTGTATCGTAATGCAGTGAGGCATAGCATTCGTGAGTGCTACATATTGTGCTGGACAACCTGACGATGTGTATCGTAATGCAGTGAGGCATAGCATTCGTGAGTGCTACATATTGTGCTGGACAACCTGACGATGTGTATCGTAATGCAGTGAGGCATAGCATTCGTGAGTGCTACATATTGTGCTGGACAACCTGACGTTGTGTATCGTAATGCAGTGAGGCATAGCATTCGTGAGTGCTACATATTGTGCTGGACAACCTGACGATGTGTATCGTAATGCAGTGAGGCATAGCATTCGTGAGCGCTACATATTGTGATGGACAACCTGACGATGTGTATCGTAATGCAGTGAGGCATAGCATTCGTGAGTGCTACATATTGTGCTGGACCACCTGACGATGTGTATCGTAATGCAGTGAGGCATAACATTCGTGAGTGCTACATATTGTGCTGGACAACCTGACGATGTGTATCGTAATGCAGTGAGGGATAGCATTCGTGAGTGCTACATATTGTGCTGGACAACCTGACGATGTGTATCGTATTGCAGTGAGGCATAGCATTCGTGAGTGCTACATATTGTGCTGGACAACCTGACGATGTGTATCGTAATGCAGTGAGGCATAGCATTCGTGAGTGCTACATATTGTGCTGGACAACCTGACGATGTGTATCGTAATGCAGTGAGGCATAGCATTCGTGAGTGCTACATATTGTGCTGGACAACCTGACGATGTGTATCGTAATGCTGTGAGGCATAGCATTCGTGAGTGCTACATATTGTGCTGGACAACCTGACGATGTGTATCGTAATGCAGTGAGGCATAGCATTCGTGAGTGCTACATATTGTGCTGGACAACCTGACGATGTGTATCGTAATGCAGTGAGGCATAGCATTCTTGAGTGCTACATATTGTGCTGGACAACCTGACGATGTGTATCGTAATGCAGTGAGGCATAACATTCGTGAGTGCTACATATTGTGCTGGACAACCTGACGATGTGTATTGTAATGCAGTGAGGCATAGCATTCGTGAGTGCTACATATTGTGCTGGACAACCTGACGATGTGTATCGTAATGCAGTGAGGCAGAGCATTCGTGAGTGCTACATATTGTGATGGACAACCTGACGATGTGTATCGTAATGCAGTGAGGCATAGCATTCGTGAGTGCTACATATTGTGCTGGACAACCTGACGATGTGTATCGTAATGCAGTGAGGCATAGCATTCGTGAGTGCTACATATTGTGCTGGACAACCTGACGATATGTATCGTAATGCAGTGAGGCATAGCATTCGTGAGTGCTGCATATTGTGATGGACAACCTGACGATGTGTATCGTAATGCAGTGAGGCATAGCATTCGTGAGTGCTACATATTGTGCTGGACAACCTGACGATGTGTATCGTAATGCAGTGAGGCATAACATTCTTGATTGCTAAATATTGTGATGGACAACCTGACGATGTGTATCGTAATGCAGTGCGGCATAGCATTCGTGAGTGCTACATATTGTGATGGACAACCTGACGATGTGTATCGTAATGCAGTGAGGCAGAGCATTCGTGAGTGCTACATATTGTGATGGACAACCTGACGATGTGTATCGTAATGCAGTGAGGCATAGCATTCGTGAGTGCTACATATTGTGCTGGACAACCTGACGATGTGTATCGTAATGCAGTGAGGCATAGCATTCGTGAGTGCTGCATATTGTGATGGACAACCTGACTATGTGTATCGTAATGCAGTGAGGCATAGCATTCGTGAGTGCTACAAATTGTGCTGGACAACCTGACGATGTGTATCGTAATGCAGTGAGGCATAACATTCGTGAGGGCTACATATTGTGCTGGACAACCTGACGATGTGTATCGTAATGCAGTGAGGCATAGCATTCGTGAGTGCTACATATTGTGATGGACAACCTGACGATGTGTATCGTAATGCAGTGAGGCAGAGCATTCGTGAGTGCTACATATTGTGATGGACAACCTGACGATGTGTATCGTAATGCAGTGAGGCATAGCATTCGTGAGTGCTACATATTGTGCTGGACAACCTGACGATGTGTATCGTAATGCAGTGAGGCATAGCATTCGTGAGTGCTACATATTGTGCTGGACAACCTGACGATGTGTATCGTAATGCAGTGAGGCATAGCATTCGTGAGTGCTACATATTGTGCTGGACAACCTGACGATATGTATCGTAATGCAGTGAGGCATTGCATTCGTGAGTGCTGCATATTGTGATGGACAACCTGACGATGTGTATCGTAATGCAGTGAGGCATAGCATTCGTGAGTGCTACATATTGTGCTGGACAACCTGACGATGTGTATCGTAATGCAGTGAGGCATAACATTCGTGATTGCTACATATTGTGATGGACAACCTGACGATGTGTATCGTAATGCAGTGCGGCATAGCATTCGTGAGTGCTACATATTGTGATGGACAACCTGACGATGTGTATCGTAATGCAGTGAGGCAGAGCATTCGTGAGTGCTACATATTGTGATGGACAACCTGACGATGTGTATCGTAATGCAGTGAGGCATAGCATTCGTGAGTGCTACATATTGTGCTGGACAACCTGACGATGTGTATCGTAATGCAGTGAGGCATAGCATTCGTGAGTGCTACATATTGTGCTGGACAACCTGACGATGTGTATTGTAATGCAGTGAGGCATAGCATTCGTGAGTGCTACATATTGTGCTGGACAACCTGACGATGTGTATCGTAATGCAGTGAGGCATAGCATTCGTGAGTGCTACATATTGTGCTGGACAACCTGACGATGTGTATCGTAATGCAGTGAGGCATAGCATTCGTGAGTGCTACATATTGTGATGGACAACCTGACGATGTGTATCGTAATGCAGTGAGGCATAGCATTCGTGAGTGCTACATATTGTGATGGACAACCTGACGATGTGTATCGTAATGCAGTGAGGCATAGCATTCGTGAGTGATACATATTGTGCTGGACAACCTGACGATGTGGATCGTAATGCAGTGAGGCAGAGCATTCGTGAGTGCTACATATTGTGATGGACAACCTGACGATGTGTATCGTAATGCAGTGAGGCATAGCATTCGTGAGTGCTACATATTGTGCTGGACAACCTGACGATGTGTATCGTAATGCAGTGAGGCATAGCATTCGTGAGTGCTACATATTGTGCTGGACAACCTGACGATGTGTATTGTAATGCAGTGAGGCATAGCATTCGTGAGTGCTACATATTGTGCTGGACAACCTGACGATGTGTATCGTAATGCAGTGAGGCATAGCATTCGTGAGTGCTACATATTGTGCTGGACAACCTGACGATGTGTATCGTAATGCAGTGAGGCATAGCATTCGTGAGTGCTACATATTGTGATGGACAACCTGACGATGTGTATCGTAATGCAGTGAGGCAGAGCATTCGTGAGTGCTACATATTGTGCTGGACAACCTGACGATGTGTATCGTAATGCAGTGAGGCATAGCATTCGTGAGTGCTACATATTGTGCTGGACAACCTGACGATGTGTATCGTAATGCAGTGAGGCATAGCATTCGTGAGTGCTACATATTGTGATGGACAACCTGACGATGTGTATCGTAATGCAGTGAGGCATAGCATTCGTGAGTGCTACATATTGTGCTGGACAACCTGACGATGTGTATCGTAATGCAGTGAGGCATAGCATTCGTGAGTGCTACATATTGTGCTGGACAACCTGACGATGTGTATCGTAATGCAGTGAGGCATAGCATTCGCGAGTGCTACATATTGTGATGGACAACCTGACGATGTGTATCGTAATGCAGTGAGGTATAGCATTCGTGAGTGCTACATATTGTGCTGGACAACCTGACGATGTGTATCGTAATGCAGTGAGGCATAACATTCGTGAGTGCTACATATTGTGATGGACAACCTGACGATGTGTATCGTAATGCAGTGAGGCATAGTATTCGTTAGTGCTACATATTGTGCTGGACAACCTGACGATGTGTATCGTAATGCAGTGAGGCATAGCATTCGTGAGTGCTACATATTGTGATGGACAACCTGACGATGTGTATCGTAATGCAGTGAGGCATAGCATTCGTGAGTGCTACATATTGTGCTGGACAACCTGACGATGTGTATCGTAATGCAGTGAGGCATAGCATTCGTGAGTGCTACATATTGTGTTGGACAACCTGACGATGTGTATCGTAATGCAGTGAGGCATAGCATTCGTGAGTGCTACATATTGTGCTGGACAACCTGACGATGTGTATCGTAATGCAGTGAGGCATAGCATTCGCGAGTGCTACATATTGTGATGGACAACCTGACGATGTGTATCGTAATGCAGTGAGGCATAGCATTCGTGAGTGCTACATATTGTGATGGACAACCTGACGATGTGTATCGTAATGCAGTGAGGCATAGCATTCGTGAGTGCTACATATTGTGCTGGACAACCTGACGATGTGTATCGTAATGCAGTGAGGCATAGCATTCGTGAGTGCTACATATTGTGCTGGACAACCTGACGATGTGTATCGTAATGCAGTGAGGCATAGCATTCGTGAGTGCTACATATTGTGGTGGACAACCTGACGATGTGTATCGTAATGCAGTGAGGCATAGCATTCGTGAGTGCTACATATTGTGCTGGACAACCTGACGATGTGTATCGTAATGCAGTGAGGCATAACATTCGTGAGTGCTACATATTGTGATGGACAACCTGACGCTGTGTATCGTAATGCAGTGAGGCATAGCATTCGTGAGTGCTACATATTGTGCTGGACAACCTGACGTTGTGTATCGTAATGCAGTGAGGCATAGCATTCGTGAGTGCTACATATTGTGCTGGACAACCTGACGATGTGTATCGTAATGCAGTGAGGCATAGCATTCGTGAGTGCTACATATTGTGCTGGACAACCTGACGATGTGTATCGTAATGCAGTGAGGCATAGCATTCGTGAGTGCTACATATTGTGCTGGACAACCTGACGTTGTGTATCGTAATGCAGTGAGGCATAGCATTCGTGAGTGCTACATATTGTGCTGGACAACCTGACGATGTGTATCGTAATGCAGTGAGGCATAGCATTCGTGAGCGCTACATATTGTGATGGACAACCTGACGATGTGTATCGTAATGCAGTGAGGCATAGCATTCGTGAGTGCTACATATTGTGCTGGACCACCTGACGATGTGTATCGTAATGCAGTGAGGCATAACATTCGTGAGTGCTACATATTGTGCTGGACAACCTGACGATGTGTATCGTAATGCAGTGAGGGATAGCATTCGTGAGTGCTACATATTGTGCTGGACAACCTGACGATGTGTATCGTATTGCAGTGAGGCATAGCATTCGTGAGTGCTACATATTGTGCTGGACAACCTGACGATGTGTATCGTAATGCAGTGAGGCATAGCATTCGTGAGTGCTACATATTGTGCTGGACAACCTGACGATGTGTATCGTAATGCAGTGAGGCATAGCATTCGTGAGTGCTACATATTGTGCTGGACAACCTGACGATGTGTATCGTAATGCTGTGAGGCATAGCATTCGTGAGTGCTACATATTGTGCTGGACAACCTGACGATGTGTATCGTAATGCAGTGAGGCATAGCATTCGTGAGTGCTACATATTGTGCTGGACAACCTGACGATGTGTATCGTAATGCAGTGAGGCATAGCATTCGTGAGTGCTACATATTGTGCTGGACAACCTGACGATGTGTATCGTAATGCAGTGAGGCATAACATTCGTGAGTGCTACATATTGTGCTGGACAACCTGACGATGTGTATTGTAATGCAGTGAGGCATAGCATTCGTGAGTGCTACATATTGTGCTGGACAACCTGACGATGTGTATCGTAATGCAGTGAGGCAGAGCATTCGTGAGTGCTACATATTGTGATGGACAACCTGACGATGTGTATCGTAATGCAGTGAGGCATAGCATTCGTGAGTGCTACATATTGTGCTGGACAACCTGACGATGTGTATCGTAATGCAGTGAGGCATAGCATTCGTGAGTGCTACATATTGTGCTGGACAACCTGACGATATGTATCGTAATGCAGTGAGGCATAGCATTCGTGAGTGCTGCATATTGTGATGGACAACCTGACGATGTGTATCGTAATGCAGTGAGGCATAGCATTCGTGAGTGCTACATATTGTGCTGGACAACCTGACGATGTGTATCGTAATGCAGTGAGGCATAACATTCTTGATTGCTAAATATTGTGATGGACAACCTGACGATGTGTATCGTAATGCAGTGCGGCATAGCATTCGTGAGTGCTACATATTGTGATGGACAACCTGACGATGTGTATCGTAATGCAGTGAGGCAGAGCATTCGTGAGTGCTACATATTGTGATGGACAACCTGACGATGTGTATCGTAATGCAGTGAGGCATAGCATTCGTGAGTGCTACATATTGTGCTGGACAACCTGACGATGTGTATCGTAATGCAGTGAGGCATAGCATTCGTGAGTGCTGCATATTGTGATGGACAACCTGACTATGTGTATCGTAATGCAGTGAGGCATAGCATTCGTGAGTGCTACAAATTGTGCTGGACAACCTGACGATGTGTATCGTAATGCAGTGAGGCATAACATTCGTGAGGGCTACATATTGTGCTGGACAACCTGACGATGTGTATCGTAATGCAGTGAGGCATAGCATTCGTGAGTGCTACATATTGTGATGGACAACCTGACGATGTGTATCGTAATGCAGTGAGGCAGAGCATTCGTGAGTGCTACATATTGTGATGGACAACCTGACGATGTGTATCGTAATGCAGTGAGGCATAGCATTCGTGAGTGCTACATATTGTGCTGGACAACCTGACGATGTGTATCGTAATGCAGTGAGGCATAGCATTCGTGAGTGCTACATATTGTGCTGGACAACCTGACGATGTGTATCGTAATGCAGTGAGGCATAGCATTCGTGAGTGCTACATATTGTGCTGGACAACCTGACGATATGTATCGTAATGCAGTGAGGCATTGCATTCGTGAGTGCTTCATATTGTGATGGACAACCTGACGATGTGTATCGTAATGCAGTGAGGCATAGCATTCGTGAGTGCTACATATTGTGCTGGACAACCTGACGATGTGTATCGTAATGCAGTGAGGCATAACATTCGTGATTGCTACATATTGTGATGGACAACCTGACGATGTGTATCGTAATGCAGTGCGGCATAGCATTCGTGAGTGCTACATATTGTGATGGACAACCTGACGATGTGTATCGTAATGCAGTGAGGCAGAGCATTCGTGAGTGCTACATATTGTGATGGACAACCTGACGATGTGTATCGTAATGCAGTGAGGCATAGCATTCGTGAGTGCTACATATTGTGCTGGACAACCTGACGATGTGTATCGTAATGCAGTGAGGCATAGCATTCGTGAGTGCTACATATTGTGCTGGACAACCTGACGATGTGTATTGTAATGCAGTGAGGCATAGCATTCGTGAGTGCTACATATTGTGCTGGACAACCTGACGATGTGTATCGTAATGCAGTGAGGCATAGCATTCGTGAGTGCTACATATTGTGCTGGACAACCTGACGATGTGTATCGTAATGCAGTGAGGCATAGCATTCGTGAGTGCTACATATTGTGATGGACAACCTGACGATGTGTATCGTAATGCAGTGAGGCATAGCATTCGTGAGTGCTACATATTGTGATGGACAACCTGACGATGTGTATCGTAATGCAGTGAGGCATAGCATTCGTGAGTGATACATATTGTGCTGGACAACCTGACGATGTGGATCGTAATGCAGTGAGGCATAGCATTCGTGAGTGCTACATATTGTGCTGGACAACCTGACGATGTGTATCGTAATGCAGTGAGGCATAACATTCGTGAGTGCTACATATTGTGATGGACAACCTGACGCTGTGTATCGTAATGCAGTGAGGCATAGCATTCGTGAGTGCTACATATTGTGCTGGACAACCTGACGTTGTGTATCGTAATGCAGTGAGGCATAGCATTCGTGAGTGCTACATATTGTGCTGGACAACCTGACGATGTGTATCGTAATGCAGTGAGGCATAGCATTCGTGAGTGCTACATATTGTGCTGGACAACCTGACGATGTGTATCGTAATGCAGTGAGGCATAGCATTCGTGAGTGCTACATATTGTGCTGGACAACCTGACGATGTGTATTGTAATGCAGTGAGGCATAGCATTCGTGAGTGCTACATATTGTGCTGGACAACCTGACGATGTGTATCGTAATGCAGTGAGGCATAGCATTCGTGAGTGCTACATATTGTGCTGGACAACCTGACGATGTGTATCGTAATGCAGTGAGGCATAGCATTCGTGAGTGCTACATATTGTGATGGACAACCTGACGATGTGTATCGTAATGCAGTGAGGCATAGCATTCGTGAGTGCTACATATTGTGATGGACAACCTGACGATGTGTATCGTAATGCAGTGAGGCATAGCATTCGTGAGTGCTACATATTGTGCTGGACAACCTGACGATGTGTATCGTAATGCAGTGAGGCATAGCATTCGTGAGTGCTACATATTGTGCTGGACAACCTGACGATGTGTATCGTAATGCAGTGAGGCATAACATTCGTGAGTGCTACATATTGTGATGGACAACCTGACGCTGTGTATCGTAATGCAGTGAGGCATAGCATTCGTGAGTGCTACATATTGTGCTGGACAACCTGACGTTGTGTATCGTAATGCAGTGAGGCATAGCATTCGTGAGTGCTACATATTGTGCTGGACAACCTGACGATGTGTATCGTAATGCAGTGAGGCATAGCATTCGTGAGTGCTACATATTGTGCTGGACAACCTGACGATGTGTATCGTAATGCAGTGAGGCATAGCATTCGTGAGTGCTACATATTGTGCTGGACAACCTGACGTTGTGTATCGTAATGCAGTGAGGCATAGCATTCGTGAGTGCTACATATTGTGCTGGACAACCTGACGATGTGTATCGTAATGCAGTGAGGCATAGCATTCGTGAGCGCTACATATTGTGATGGACAACCTGACGATGTGTATCGTAATGCAGTGAGGCATAGCATTCGTGAGTGCTACATATTGTGCTGGACCACCTGACGATGTGTATCGTAATGCAGTGAGGCATAACATTCGTGAGTGCTACATATTGTGCTGGACAACCTGACGATGTGTATCGTAATGCAGTGAGGGATAGCATTCGTGAGTGCTACATATTGTGCTGGACAACCTGACGATGTGTATCGTATTGCAGTGAGGCATAGCATTCGTGAGTGCTACATATTGTGCTGGACAACCTGACGATGTGTATCGTAATGCAGTGAGGCATAGCATTCGTGAGTGCTACATATTGTGCTGGACAACCTGACGATGTGTATCGTAATGCAGTGAGGCATAGCATTCGTGAGTGCTACATATTGTGCTGGACAACCTGACGATGTGTATCGTAATGCTGTGAGGCATAGCATTCGTGAGTGCTACATATTGTGCTGGACAACCTGACGATGTGTATCGTAATGCAGTGAGGCATAGCATTCGTGAGTGCTACATATTGTGCTGGACAACCTGACGATGTGTATCGTAATGCAGTGAGGCATAGCATTCGTGAGTGCTACATATTGTGCTGGACAACCTGACGATGTGTATCGTAATGCAGTGAGGCATAACATTCGTGAGTGCTACATATTGTGCTGGACAACCTGACGATGTGTATCGTAATGCAGTGAGGCATAGCATTCGTGAGTGCTACATATTGTGCTGGACAACCTGACGATGTGTATCGTAATGCAGTGAGGCAGAGCATTCGTGAGTGCTACATATTGTGATGGACAACCTGACGATGTGTATCGTAATGCAGTGAGGCATAGCATTCGTGAGTGCTACATATTGTGCTGGACAACCTGACGATGTGTATCGTAATGCAGTGAGGCATAGCATTCGTGAGTGCTACATATTGTGCTGGACAACCTGACGATATGTATCGTAATGCAGTGAGGCATAGCATTCGTGAGTGCTGCATATTGTGATGGACAACCTGACGATGTGTATCGTAATGCAGTGAGGCATAGCATTCGTGAGTGCTACATATTGTGCTGGACAACCTGACGATGTGTATCGTAATGCAGTGAGGCATAACATTCTTGATTGCTAAATATTGTGATGGACAACCTGACGATGTGTATCGTAATGCAGTGCGGCATAGCATTCGTGAGTGCTACATATTGTGATGGACAACCTGACGATGTGTATCGTAATGCAGTGAGGCAGAGCATTCGTGAGTGCTACATATTGTGATGGACAACCTGACGATGTGTATCGTAATGCAGTGAGGCATAGCATTCGTGAGTGCTACATATTGTGCTGGACAACCTGACGATGTGTATCGTAATGCAGTGAGGCATAGCATTCGTGAGTGCTGCATATTGTGATGGACAACCTGACTATGTGTATCGTAATGCAGTGAGGCATAGCATTCGTGAGTGCTACAAATTGTGCTGGACAACCTGACGATGTGTATCGTAATGCAGTGAGGCATAACATTCGTGAGGGCTACATATTGTGCTGGACAACCTGACGATGTGTATCGTAATGCAGTGAGGCATAGCATTCGTGAGTGCTACATATTGTGATGGACAACCTGACGATGTGTATCGTAATGCAGTGAGGCAGAGCATTCGTGAGTGCTACATATTGTGATGGACAACCTGACGATGTGTATCGTAATGCAGTGAGGCATAGCATTCGTGAGTGCTACATATTGTGCTGGACAACCTGACGATGTGTATCGTAATGCAGTGAGGCATAGCATTCGTGAGTGCTACATATTGTGCTGGACAACCTGACGATGTGTATCGTAATGCAGTGAGGCATAGCATTCGTGAGTGCTACATATTGTGCTGGACAACCTGACGATATGTATCGTAATGCAGTGAGGCATTGCATTCGTGAGTGCTGCATATTGTGATGGACAACCTGACGATGTGTATCGTAATGCAGTGAGGCATAGCATTCGTGAGTGCTACATATTGTGCTGGACAACCTGACGATGTGTATCGTAATGCAGTGAGGCATAACATTCGTGATTGCTACATATTGTGATGGACAACCTGACGATGTGTATCGTAATGCAGTGCGGCATAGCATTCGTGAGTGCTACATATTGTGATGGACAACCTGACGATGTGTATCGTAATGCAGTGAGGCAGAGCATTCGTGAGTGCTACATATTGTGATGGACAACCTGACGATGTGTATCGTAATGCAGTGAGGCATAGCATTCGTGAGTGCTACATATTGTGCTGGACAACCTGACGATGTGTATCGTAATGCAGTGAGGCATAGCATTCGTGAGTGCTACATATTGTGCTGGACAACCTGACGATGTGTATTGTAATGCAGTGAGGCATAGCATTCGTGAGTGCTACATATTGTGCTGGACAACCTGACGATGTGTATCGTAATGCAGTGAGGCATAGCATTCGTGAGTGCTACATATTGTGCTGGACAACCTGACGATGTGTATCGTAATGCAGTGAGGCATAGCATTCGTGAGTGCTACATATTGTGATGGACAACCTGACGATGTGTATCGTAATGCAGTGAGGCATAGCATTCGTGAGTGCTACATATTGTGATGGACAACCTGACGATGTGTATCGTAATGCAGTGAGGCATAGCATTCGTGAGTGATACATATTGTGCTGGACAACCTGACGATGTGGATCGTAATGCAGTGAGGCAGAGCATTCGTGAGTGCTACATATTGTGATGGACAACCTGACGATGTGTATCGTAATGCAGTGAGGCATAGCATTCGTGAGTGCTACATATTGTGCTGGACAACCTGACGATGTGTATCGTAATGCAGTGAGGCATAGCATTCGTGAGTGCTACATATTGTGCTGGACAACCTGACGATGTGTATTGTAATGCAGTGAGGCATAGCATTCGTGAGTGCTACATATTGTGCTGGACAACCTGACGATGTGTATCGTAATGCAGTGAGGCATAGCATTCGTGAGTGCTACATATTGTGCTGGACAACCTGACGATGTGTATCGTAATGCAGTGAGGCATAACATTCGTGAGTGCTACATATTGTGATGGACAACCTGACGCTGTGTATCGTAATGCAGTGAGGCATAGTATTCGTGAGTGCTACATATTGTGCTGGACAACCTGACGATGTGTATCGTAATGCAGTGAGGCATAGCATTCGTGAGTGCTACATATTGTGCTGGACAACCTGACGATGTGTATCGTTATGCAGTGAGGCATAGCATTCGTGAGTGCTACATATTGTGCTGGACAACCTGACGATGTGTATCGTAATGCAGTGAGGCATAGCATTCGTGAGTGCTACATATTGTGCTGGACCACCTGACGATGTGTATCGTAATGCAGTGAGGCATAACATTCGTGAGTGCTACATATTGTGCTGGACAACCTGACGATGTGTATCGTAATGCAGTGAGGGATAGCATTCGTGAGTGCTACATATTGTGCTGGACAACCTGACGATGTGTATCGTAATGCAGTGAGGCATAGCATTCGTGAGTGCTACATATTGTGCTGGACAACCTGACGATGTGTATCGTAATGCAGTGAGGCATAGCATTCGTGAGTGCTACATATTGTGCTGGACAACCTGACGATGTGTATCGTAATGCAGTGAGGCATAGCATTCGTGAGTGCTACATATTGTGCTGGACAACCTGACGATGTGTATCGTAATGCAGTTAGGCATAGCATTCGTGAGTGCTACATATTGTGCTGGACAACCTGACGATGTGTATCGTAATGCTGTGAGGCATAGCATTCGTGAGTGCTACATATTGTGCTGGACAACCTGACGATGTGTATCGTAATGCAGTGAGGCATAGCATTCGTGAGTGCTACATATTGTGCTGGACAACCTGACGATGTGTATCGTAATGCAGTGAGGCATAGCATTCGTGAGTGCTACATATTGTGCTGGACAACCTGACGATGTGTATCGTAATGCAGTGAGGCATAACATTCGTGAGTGCTACATATTGTGCTGGACAACCTGACGATGTGTATTGTAATGCAGTGAGGCATAGCATTCGTGAGTGCTACATATTGTGCTGGACAACCTGACGATGTGTATCGTAATGCAGTGAGGCAGAGCATTCGTGAGTGCTACATATTGTGATGGACAACCTGACGATGTGTATCGTAATGCAGTGAGGCATAGCATTCGTGAGTGCTACATATTGTGCTGGACAACCTGACGATGTGTATCGTAATGCAGTGAGGCATAGCATTCGTGAGTGCTACATATTGTGCTGGACAACCTGACGATATGTATCGTAATGCAGTGAGGCATTGCATTCGTGAGTGCTGCATATTGTGCTGGACAACCTGACGATGTGTATCGTAATGCAGTGAGGCATAGCATTCGTGAGTGCTACATATTGTGCTGGACAACCTGACGATGTGTATCGTAATGCAGTGAGGCATAACATTCGTGATTGCTACATATTGTGATGGACAACCTGACGATGTGTATCGTAATGCAGTGCGGCATAGCATTCGTGAGTGCTACATATTGTGATGGACAACCTGACGATGTGTATCGTAATGCAGTGAGGCAGAGCATTCGTGAGTGCTACATATTGTGATGGACAACCTGACGATGTGTATCGTAATGCAGTGAGGCATAGCATTCGTGAGTGCTACATATTGTGCTGGACAACCTGACGATGTGTATCGTAATGCAGTGAGGCATAGCATTCGTGAGTGCTACATATTGTGCTGGACAACCTGACGATGTGTATTGTAATGCAGTGAGGCATAGCATTCGTGAGTGCTACATATTGTGCTGGACAACCTGACGATGTGTATCGTAATGCAGTGAGGCATAGCATTCGTGAGTGCTACATATTGTGCTGGACAACCTGACGATGTGTATCGTAATGCAGTGAGGCATAGCATTCGTGAGTGCTACATATTGTGACGGACAACCTGACGATGTGTATCGTAATGCAGTGAGGCATAGCATTCGTGAGTGCTACATATTGTGCTGGACAACCTGACGATGTGTATCGTAATGCAGTGAGGCATAGCATTCGTGAGTGATACATATTGTGCTGGACAACCTGACGATGTGGATCGTAATGCAGTGAGGCAGAGCATTCGTGAGTGCTACATATTGTGATGGACAACCTGACGATGTGTATCGTAATGCAGTGAGGCATAGCATTCGTGAGTGCTACATATTGTGCTGGACAACCTGACGATGAGTATCGTAATGCAGTGAGGCATAGCATTCGTGAGTGCTGCATATTGTGATGGACAACCTGACTATGTGTATCGTAATGCAGTGAGGCATAGCATTCGTGAGTGCTACATATTGTGCTGGACAACCTGACGATGTGTATCGTAATGCAGTGAGGCATAGCATTCGTGAGTGCTACATATTGTGCTGGACAACCTGACGATGTGTATTGTAATGCAGTGAGGCATAGCATTCGTGAGTGCTACATATTGTGCTGGACAACCTGACGATGTGTATCGTAATGCAGTGAGGCATAGCATTCGTGAGTGCTACATATTGTGCTGGACAACCTGACGATGTGTATCGTAATGCAGTGAGGCATAGCATTCGTGAGTGCTACATATTGTGATGGACAACCTGACGATGTGTATCGTAATGCAGTGAGGCATAGCATTCGTGAGTGCTACATATTGTGCTGGACAACCTGACGATGTGTATCGTAATGCAGTGAGGCATAGCATTCGTGAGTGCTACATATTGTGCTGGACAACCTGACGATGTGTATCGTAATGCAGTGAGGCATAGCATTCGTGAGTGCTACATATTGTGCTGGACAACCTGACGATGTGTATCGTAATGCAGTGAGGCATAGCATTCGTGAGTGCTACATATTGTGATGGACAACCTGACGATGTGTATCGTAATGCTGTGAGGCAGAGCATTCGTGAGTGCTACATATTGTGCTGGACAACCTGACGATGTGTATCGTAATGCAGTGAGGCATAGCATTCGTGAGTGCTACATATTGTGCTGGACAACCTGACGATGTGTGTCGTAATGCAGTGAGGCATAGCATTCGTGAGTGCTACATATTGTGATGGACAACCTGACGATGTGTATCGTAATGCAGTGAGGCATAGCATTCGTGAGTGCTACATATTGTGCTGGACAACCTGACGATGTGTATCGTAATGCAGTGAGGCATAGCATTCGTGAGTGCTACATATTGTGCTGGACAACCTGACGATGTGTATCGTAATGCAGTGAGGCATAGCATTCGTGAGTGCTACATATTGTGATGGACAACCTGACGATGTGTATCGTAATGCAGTGAGGCATAGCATTCGTGAGTGCTACATATTGTGCTGGACAACCTGACGATGTGTATCGTAATGCAGTGAGGCATAACATTCGTGAGTGCTACATATGGTGATGGACAACCTGACGCTGTGTATCGTAATGCAGTGAGGCATAGCATTCGTGTGTGCTACATATTGTGCTGGACAACCTGACGTTGTGTATCGTAATGCAGTGAGGCATAGCATTCGTGAGTGCTACATATTGTGCTGGACAACCTGACGATGTGTATCGTAATGCAGTGAGGCATAGCATTCGTGAGTGCTACATATTGTGCTGGACAACCTGACGATGTGTATCGTAATGCAGTGAGGCATAGCATTCGTGAGTGCTACATATTGTGCTGGACAACCTGACGTTGTGTATCGTAATGCAGTGAGGCATAGCATTCGTGAGTGCTACATATTGTGCTGGACAACCTGACGATGTGTATCGTAATGCAGTGAGGCATAGCATTCGTGAGCGCTACATATTGTGATGGACAACCTGACGATGTGTATCGTAATGCAGTGAGGCATAGCATTCGTGAGTGCTACATATTGTGCTGGACCACCTGACGATGTGTATCGTAATGCAGTGAGGCATAACATTCGTGAGTGCTACATATTGTGCTGGACAACCTGACGATGTGTATCGTAATGCAGTGAGGGATAGCATTCGTGAGTGCTACATATTGTGCTGGACAACCTGACGATGTGTATCGTAATGCAGTGAGGCATAGCATTCGTGAGTGCTACATATTGTGCTGGACAACCTGACGATGTGTATCGTAATGCAGTGAGGCATAGCATTCGTGAGTGCTACATATTGTGCTGGACAACCTGACGATGTGTATCGTAATGCAGTGAGGCATAGCATTCGTGAGTGCTACATATTGTGCTGGACAACCTGACGATGTGTATCGTAATGCTGTGAGGCATAGCATTCGTGAGTGCTACATATTGTGCTGGACAACCTGACGATGTGTATCGTAATGCAGTGAGGCATAGCATTCGTGAGTGCTACATATTGTGCTGGACAACCTGACGATGTGTATCGTAATGCAGTGAGGCATAGCATTCGTGAGTGCTACATATTGTGCTGGACAACCTGACGATGTGTATCGTAATGCAGTGAGGCATAACATTCGTGATTGCTAAATATTGTGATGGACAACCTGACGATGTGTATCGTAATGCAGTGCGGCATAGCATTCGTGAGTGCTACATATTGTGATGGACAACCTGACGATGTGTATCGTAATGCAGTGAGGCAGAGCATTCGTGAGTGCTACATATTGTGATGGACAACCTGACGATGTGTATCGTAATGCAGTGAGGCATAGCATTCGTGAGTGCTACATATTGTGCTGGACAACCTGACGATGTGTATCGTAATGCAGTGAGGCATAGCATTCGTGAGTGCTGCATATTGTGATGGACAACCTGACTATGTGTATCGTAATGCAGTGAGGCATAGCATTCGTGAGTGCTACAAATTGTGCTGGACAACCTGACGATGTGTATCGTAATGCAGTGAGGCATAACATTCGTGAGTGCTACATATTGTGATGGACAACCTGACGATGTGTATCGTAATGCAGTGAGGCATAGCATTTGTGAGTGCTACATATTGTGATGGACAACCTGACGATGTGTATCGTAATGCAGTGAGGCAGAGCATTCGTGAGTGCTACATATTGTGATGGACAACCTGACGATGTGTATCGTAATGCAGTGAGGCATAGCATTCGTGAGTGCTACATATTGTGCTGGACAACCTGACGATGTGTATCGTAATGCAGTGAGGCATAGCATTCGTGAGTGCTACATATTGTGCTGGACAAACTGACGATGTGTATCGTAATGCAGTGAGGCATAGCATTCGTGAGTGCTACATATTGTGCTGGACAACCTGACGATGTGTATCGTAATGCAGTGAGGCATAGCATTCGTGAGTGCTACATATTGTGATGGACAACCTGACGATGTGTATCGTAATGCAGTGAGGCAGAGCATTCTTGAGTGCTACATATTGTGATGGACAACCTGACGATGTGTATCGTAATGCAGTGAGGCATAGCATTCGTGAGTGCTACATATTGTGCTGGACAACCTGACGATGTGTATCGTAATGCAGTGAGGCATAGCATTCGTGAGTGCTACATATTGTGCTGGACAACCTGACGATGTGTATCGTAATGCAGTGAGGCAGAGCATTCGTGAGTGCTACATATTGTGATGGACAACCTGACGATGTGTATCGTAATGCAGTGAGGCATAGCACTCGTGAGTGCTACATATTGTGCTGGACAACCTGACGATGTGTATCGTAATGCAGTGAGGCATAGCATTCGTGAGTGCTACATATTGTGCTGGACAACCTGACGATGTGTATCGTAATGCAGTGAGGCATAGCATTCGTGAGTGCTACATATTGTGCTGGACAACCTGACGATGTGTATCGTAATGCAGTGAGGCATAGCATTCGTGAGTGCTACATATTGTGCTGGACAACCTGACGATGTGTATCGTAATGCAGTGAGGCATAGCATTCGTGAGTGCTACATATTATGCTGGACAACCTGACGATGTGTATCGTAATGCAGTGAGGCATAGCATTCGTGAGTGCTACATATTGTGCTGGACAACCTGACGATGTGTATCGTAATGCAGTGAGGCATAGCATTCGTGAGTGCTACATATTGTGCTGGACAACCTGACGATGTGTATCGTAATGCAGTGAGGCATAGCATTCGTGAGTGCTACATATTGTGCTGGACAACCTGACGATGTGTATCGTATTGCAGTGAGGCATAGCATTCGTGAGTGCTACATATTGTGATGGACAACCTGACGATGTGTATCGTAATGCAGTGAGGCAGAGCATTCGTGAGTGCTACATATTGTGCTGGACAACCTGACGATGTGTATCGTAATGCAGTGAGGCATAGCATTCGTGAGTGCTACATATTGTGCTGGACAACCTGACGATGTGTATCGTAATGCAGTGAGGCATAGCATTCGTGAGTGCTACATATTGTGATGGACAACCTGACGATGTGTATCGTAATGCAGTGAGGCAAAGCATTCGTGAGTGCTACATATTGTGCTGGACAACCTGACGATGTGTATCGTAATGCAGTGAGGCATAGCATTCGTGAGTGCTATATATTGTGATGGACAACCTGACGATGTGTATCGTAATGCAGTGAGGCATAGCATTCGTGAGTGCTACATATTGTGCTGGACAACCTGACGATGTGTATCGTAATGCAGTGAGGCATAGCATTCGTGAGTGCTACATATTGTGCTGGACAACCTGACGATGTGTATCGTAATGCAGTGAGGCATAGCATTCGTGAGTGCTACATATTGTGCTGGACAACCTGACGATGTGTATTGTAATGCAGTGAGGCATAGCATTCGTGAGTGCTACATATTGTGCTGGACAACCTGACGATGTGTATCGTAATGCAGTGAGGCATAGCATTCGTGAGTGCTACATATTGTGCTGGACAACCTGACGATGTGTATCGTAATGCAGTGAGGCATAGCATTCGTGAGTGCTACATATTGTGATGGACAACCTGACGATGTGTATCGTAATGCAGTGAGGCATAGCATTCGTGAGTGCTACATATTGTGCTGGACAACCTGACGATGTGTATCGTAATGCAGTGAGGCATAGCATTCGTGAGTGCTACATATTGTGCTGGACAACCTGACGATGTGTATCGTAATGCAGTGAGGCATAGCATTCGTGAGTGCTACATATTGTGCTGGACAACCTGACGATGTGTATCGTAATGCAGTGAGGCATAGCATTCGTGAGTGCTACATATTGTGATGGACAACCTGACGATGTGTATCGTAATGCAGTGAGGCAGAGCATTCGTGAGTGCTACATATTGTGCTGGACAACCTGACGATGTGTATCGTAATGCAGTGAGGCATAGCATTCGTGAGTGCTACATATTGTGCTGGACAACCTGACGAAGTGTATCGTAATGCAGTGAGGCATAGCATTCGTGAGTGCTACATATTGTGATGGACAACCTGACGATGTGTATCGTAATGCAGTGAAGCAGAGCATTCGTGAGTGCTACATATTGTGCTGGACAACCTGACGATGTGTATCGTAATGCAGTGAGGCATAGCATTCGTGAGTGCTACATATTGTGCTGGACAACCTGACGATGTGTATCGTAATGCAGTGAGGCATAGCATTCGTGAGTGCTACATATTGTGATGGACAACCTGACGATGTGTATCGTAATGCAGTGAGGCTTAGCATTCGTGAGTGCTACATATTGTGCTGGACAACCTGACGATGTGTATCGTAATGCAGTGAGGCATAGCATTCGTGAGTGCTACATATTGTGCTGGACAACCTGACGATGTGTATCGTAATGCAGTGAGGCATAGCATTCGTGAGTGCTACATATTGTGATGGACAAGCTGACGATGTGTATCGTAATGCAGTGAGGCCTAGCATTCGTGAGTGCTACATATTGTGCTGGACAACCTGACGATGTGTATCGTAATGCAGTGAGGCATAGCATTCGTGAGTGCTACATATTGTGCTGGACAACCTGACGATGTGTATCGTAATGCAGTGAGGCATAGCATTCGTGAGTGCTACATATTGTGCTGGACAACCTGACGATGTGTATCGTAATGCAGTGAGGCATAGCATTCGTGAGTGCTACATATTGTGCTGGACAACCTGACGATGTGTATCGTAATGCAGTGAGGCATAGCATTCGTGAGTGCTACATATTGTGATGGACAACCTGACGATGTGTATCGTAATGCAGTGAGGCATAGCATTCGTGAGTGCTACATATTGTGCAGGACAACCTGACGATGTGTATCGTAATGCAGTGAGGCATAACATTCGTGAGTGCTACATATTGTGCTGGACAACCTGACGATGTGTATCGTAATGCAGTGAGGCATAGCATTCGTGAGTGCTACATATTGTGATGGACAACCTGACGATGTGTATCGTAATGCAGTGAGGCATAGCATTCGTGAGTGCTACATATTTTGCTGGACAACCTGACGATGTGTATCGTAATGCAGTGAGGCATAGCATTCGTGAGTGCTACATATTGTGATGGACAACCTGACGATGTGTATCGTAATGCAGTGAGGCATAGCATTCGTGAGTGCTACATATTGTGCTGGACACACCTGACGATGTGTATCGTAATGCAGTGAGGCATAACATTCGTGAGTGCTACATATTGTGCTGGACAACCTGACGATGTGTATCGTAATGCAGTGAGGCATAACATTCGTGAGTGCTACATATTGTGATGGACAACCTGACGATGGGTATCGTAATGCAGTGAGGCATAACATTCGTGAGTGCTACATATTGTGCTGGACAACCTGACGATGTGTATCGTAATGCAGTGAGGCATAGCATTCGTGAGTGCTACATATTGTGCTGGACAACCTGACGATGTGTATCGTAATGCAGTGAGGCTTAGCATTCGTGAGTGCTACATATTGTGCTGGACAACCTGACGATGTGTATCGTAAAGCAGTGAGGCATAGCATTCGTGAGTGCTACATATTGTGCTGGACAACCTGACGATGTGTATCGTAATGCAGTGAGGCATAGCATTCGTGAGTGCTACATATTGTGCTGGGCAACCTGACGATGTGTATCGTAATGCAGTGGGGCATAGCATTCGTGAGTGCTACATATTGTGCTGGACAACCTGACGATGTGTATCGTAATGCAGTGAGGCATAGCATTCGTGAGTGCTACATATTGTGATGGACAACCTGACGATGTGTATCGTAATGCAGTGAGGCAGAGCATTCGTGAGTGCTACATATTGTGATGGACAACCTGACGATGTGTATCGTAATGCAGTGAGGCATAGCATTCGTGAGTGCTACATATTGTGCTGGACAACCTGACGATGTGTATCGTAATGCAGTGAGGCATAGCATTCGTGAGTGCTACATATTATGCTGGACAACCTGACGATGTGTATCGTAATGCAGTGAGGCATAGCATTCGTGAGTGCTACATATTGTGCTGGACAACCTGACGATGTGTATCGTAATGCAGTGAGGCATAGCATTCGTGAGTGCTACATATTGTGCTGGACAACCTGACGAAGTGTATCGTAATGCAGTGAGGCATAGCATTCGTGAGTGCTACATATTGTGCTGGACAACCTGACGATGTGTATCGTATTGCAGTGAGGCATAGCATTCGTGAGTGCTACATATTGTGATGGACAACCTGACGATGTGTATCGTAATGCAGTGAGGCAGAGCATTCGTGAGTGCTACATATTGTGCTGGACAACCTGACGATGTGTATCGTAATGCAGTGAGGCATAGCATTCGTGAGTGCTACATATTGTGCTGGACAACCTGACGATGTGTATCGTAATGCAGTGAGGCATAGCATTCGTGAGTGCTACATATTGTGATGGACAACCTGACGATGTGTATCGTAATGCAGTGAGGCAAAGCATTCGTGAGTGCTACATATTGTGCTGGACAACCTGACGATGTGTATCGTAATGCAGTGAGGCATAGCATTCGTGAGTGCTATATATTGTGATGGACAACCTGACGATGTGTATCGTAATGCAGTGAGGCATAGCATTCGTGAGTGCTACATATTGTGCTGGACAACCTGACGATGTGTATCGTAATGCAGTGAGGCATAGCATTCGTGAGTGCTACATATTGTGCTGGACAACCTGACGATGTGTATCGTAATGCAGTGAGGCATAGCATTCGTGAGTGCTACATATTGTGCTGGACAACCTGACGATGTGTATTGTAATGCAGTGAGGCATAGCATTCGTGAGTGCTACATATTGTGCTGGACAACCTGACGATGTGTATCGTAATGCAGTGAGGCATAGCATTCGTGAGTGCTACATATTGTGCTGGACAACCTGACGATGTGTATCGTAATGCAGTGAGGCATAGCATTCGTGAGTGCTACATATTGTGATGGACAACCTGACGATGTGTATCGTAATGCAGTGAGGCATAGCATTCGTGAGTGCTACATATTGTGCTGGACAACCTGACGATGTGTATCGTAATGCAGTGAGGCATAGCATTCGTGAGTGCTACATATTGTGCTGGACAACCTGACGATGTGTATCGTAATGCAGTGAGGCATAGCATTCGTGAGTGCTACATATTGTGCTGGACAACCTGACGATGTGTATCGTAATGCAGTGAGGCATAGCATTCGTGAGTGCTACATATTGTGATGGACAACCTGACGATGTGTATCGTAATGCAGTGAGGCAGAGCATTCGTGAGTGCTACATATTGTGCTGGACAACCTGACGATGTGTATCGTAATGCAGTGAGGCATAGCATTCGTGAGTGCTACATATTGTGCTGGACAACCTGACGAAGTGTATCGTAATGCAGTGAGGCATAGCATTCGTGAGTGCTACATATTGTGATGGACAACCTGACGATGTGTATCGTAATGCAGTGAGGCAGAGCATTCGTGAGTGCTACATATTGTGCTGGACAACCTGACGATGTGTATCGTAATGCAGTGAGGCATAGCATTCGTGAGTGCTACATATTGTGCTGGACAACCTGACGATGTGTATCGTAATGCAGTGAGGCATAGCATTCGTGAGTGCTACATATTGTGATGGACAACCTGACGATGTGTATCGTAATGCAGTGAGGCTTAGCATTCGTGAGTGCTACATATTGTGCTGGACAACCTGACGATGTGTATCGTAATGCAGTGAGGCATAGCATTCGTGAGTGCTACATATTGTGCTGGACAACCTGACGATGTGTATCGTAATGCAGTGAGGCATAGCATTCGTGAGTGCTACATATTGTGATGGACAAGCTGACGATGTGTATCGTAATGCAGTGAGGCCTAGCATTCGTGAGTGCTACATATTGTGCTGGACAACCTGACGATGTGTATCGTAATGCAGTGAGGCATAGCATTCGTGAGTGCTACATATTGTGCTGGACAACCTGACGATGTGTATCGTAATGCAGTGAGGCATAGCATTCGTGAGTGCTACATATTGTGCTGGACAACCTGACGATGTGTATCGTAATGCAGTGAGGCATAGCATTCGTGAGTGCTACATATTGTGCTGGACAACCTGACGATGTGTATCGTAATGCAGTGAGGCATAGCATTCGTGAGTGCTACATATTGTGATGGACAACCTGACGATGTGTATCGTAATGCAGTGAGGCATAGCATTCGTGAGTGCTACATATTGTGCAGGACAACCTGACGATGTGTATCGTAATGCAGTGAGGCATAACATTCGTGAGTGCTACATATTGTGCTGGACAACCTGACGATGTGTATCGTAATGCAGTGAGGCATAGCATTCGTGAGTGCTACATATTGTGATGGACAACCTGACGATGTGTATCGTAATGCAGTGAGGCATAGCATTCGTGAGTGCTACATATTTTGCTGGACAACCTGACGATGTGTATCGTAATGCAGTGAGGCATAGCATTCGTGAGTGCTACATATTGTGATGGACAACCTGACGATGTGTATCGTAATGCAGTGAGGCATAGCATTCGTGAGTGCTACATATTGTGCTGGACACACCTGACGATGTGTATCGTAATGCAGTGAGGCATAACATTCGTGAGTGCTACATATTGTGCTGGACAACCTGACGATGTGTATCGTAATGCAGTGAGGCATAACATTCGTGAGTGCTACATATTGTGATGGACAACCTGACGATGGGTATCGTAATGCAGTGAGGCATAACATTCGTGAGTGCTACATATTGTGCTGGACAACCTGACGATGTGTATCGTAATGCAGTGAGGCATAGCATTCGTGAGTGCTACATATTGTGCTGGACAACCTGACGATGTGTATCGTAATGCAGTGAGGCTTAGCATTCGTGAGTGCTACATATTGTGCTGGACAACCTGACGATGTGTATCGTAAAGCAGTGAGGCATAGCATTCGTGAGTGCTACATATTGTGCTGGACAACCTGACGATGTGTATCGTAATGCAGTGAGGCATAGCATTCGTGAGTGCTACATATTGTGCTGGGCAACCTGACGATGTGTATCGTAATGCAGTGGGGCATAGCATTCGTGAGTGCTACATATTGTGCTGGACAACCTGACGATGTGTATCGTAATGCAGTGAGGCATAGCATTCGTGAGTGCTACATATTGTGATGGACAACCTGACGATGTGTATCGTAATGCAGTGAGGCAGAGCATTCGTGAGTGCTACATATTGTGATGGACAACCTGACGATGTGTATCGTAATGCAGTGAGGCATAGCATTCGTGAGTGCTACATATTGTGCTGGACAACCTGACGATGTGTATCGTAATGCAGTGAGGCATAGCATTCGTGAGTGCTACATATTGTGCTGGACAACCTGACGTTGTGTATCGTAATGCAGTGAGGCATAGCATTCGTGAGTGCTACATATTGTGCTGGACAACCTGACGATGTGTATCGTAATGCAGTGAGGCATAGCATTCGTGAGCGCTACATATTATGATGGACAACCTGACGATGTGTATCGTAATGCAGTGAGGCATAGCATTCGTGAGTGCTACATATTGTGCTGGACCACCTGACGATGTGTATCGTAATGCAGTGAGGCATAACATTCGTGAGTGCTACATATTGTGCTGGACAACCTGACGATGTGTATCGTAATGCAGTGAGGGATAGCATTCGTGAGTGCTACATATTGTGCTGGACAACCTGACGATGTGTATCGTAATGCAGTGAGGCATAGCATTCGTGAGTGCTACATATTGTGCTGGACAACCTGACGATGTGTATCGTAATGCAGTTAGGCATAGCATTCGTTAGTGCTACATATTGTGCTGGACAACCTGACGATGTGTATCGTAATGCAGTGAGGCATAGCATTCGTGAGTGCTACATATTGTGCTGGACAACCTGACGATGTGTATCGTAATGCAGTGAGGCATAGCATTCGTGAGTGCTACATATTGTGCTGGACAACCTGACGATGTGTATCGTAATGCTGTGAGGCATAGCATTCGTGAGTGCTACATATTGTGCTGGACAACCTGACGATGTGTATCGTAATGCAGTGAGGCATAGCATTCGTGAGTGCTACATATTGTGCTGGACAACCTGACGATGTGTATCGTAATGCAGTGAGGCATAGCATTCGTGAGTGCTACATATTGTGCTGGACAACCTGACGATGTGTATCGTAATGCAGTGAGGCATAACATTCGTGAGTTCTACATATTGTGCTGGACAACCTGACGATGTGTATTGTAATGCAGTGAGGCATAGCATTCGTGAGTGCTACATATTTTGCTGGACAACCTGACGATGTGTATCGTAATGCAGTGAGGCAGAGCATTCGTGAGTGCTACATATTGTGATGGACAACCTGACGATGTGTATCGTAATGCAGTGAGGCATAGCATTCGTGAGTGCTACATATTGTGCTGGACAACCTGACGATGTGTATCGTAATGCAGTGAGGCATAGCATTCGTGAGTGCTACATATTGTGCTGGACAACCTGACGATATGTATCGTAATGCAGTGAGGCATAGCATTCTTGAGTGCTGCATATTGTGATGGACAACCTGACGATGTGTATCGTAATGCAGTGAGGCATAGCATCCGTGAGTGCTACATATTGTTCTGGACAACCTGACGATGTGTATCGTAATGCAGTGAGGCATAACATTCGTGATTGCTACATATTGTAATGGACAACCTGACGATGTGTATCGTAATGCAGTGCGGCATAGCATTCGTGAGTGCTACATATTGTGATGGACAACCTGACGATGTGTATCGTAATGCAGTGAGGCATAGCATTCGTGAGTGCTACATATTGTGCTGGACAACCTGACGATGTGTATCGTAATGCAGTGAGGCATAGCATTCGTGAGTGCTACATATTGTGCTGGACAACCTGACGATGTGTATCGTAATGCAGTGAGGCATAACATTCGTGAGTGCTACATATTGTGATGGACAACCTGACGATGTGTATCGTAATGCAGTGAGGCATAGCATTCGTGAGTGCTACATATTGTGATGGACAACCTGACGATGTGTATCGTAATGCAGTGAGGCAGAGCATTCGTGAGTGCTACATATTGTGATGGACAACCTGACGATGTGTATCGTAATGCAGTGAGGCATAGCATTCGTGAGTGCTACATATTGTGCTGGACAACCTGACGATGTGTATCGTAATGCAGTGAGGCATAGCATTCGTGAGTGCTACATATTGTGCTGGACAACCTGACGATGTGTATCGTAATGCAGTGAGGCATAGCATTCGTGAGTGCTACATATTGTGCTGGACAACCTGACGATGTGTATCGTAATGCAGTGAGGCATAGCATTCGTGAGTGCTACATATTGTGATGGACAACCTGACGATGTGTATCGTAATGCAGTGAGGCAGAGCATTCGTGAGTGCTACATATTGTGATGGACAACCTGACGATGTGTATCGTAATGCAGTGAGGCATAGCATTCGTGAGTGCTACATATTGTGCTGGACAACCTGACGATGTGTATCGTAATGCAGTGAGGCATAGCATTCGTGAGTGCTACATATTGTGCTGGACAACCTGACGATGTGTATCGTAATGCAGTGAGGCAGAGCATTCGTGAGTGCTACATATTGTGATGGACAACCTGACGATGTGTATCGTAATGCAGTGAGGCATAGCACTCGTGAGTGCTACATATTGTGCTGGACAACCTGACGATGTGTATCGTAATGCAGTGAGGCATAGCATTCGTGAGTGCTACATATTGTGCTGGACAACCTGACGATGTGTATCGTAATGCAGTGAGGCATAGCATTCGTGAGTGCTACATATTGTGCAGGACAACCTGACGATGTGTATCGTAATGCAGTGAGGCATAGCATTCGTGAGTGCTACATATTGTGCTGGACAACCTGACGATGTGTATCGTAATGCAGTGAGGCATAGCATTCGTGAGTGCTACATATTGTGCTGGACAACCTGACGATGTGTATCGTAATGCAGTGAGGCATAGCATTCGTGAGTGCTACATATTGTGCTGGACAACCTGACGATGTGTACCGTAATGCAGTGAGGCATAGCATTCGTGAGTGCTACATATTGTGCTGGACAACCTGACGATGTGTATCGTAATGCAGTGAGGCATAGCATTCGTGAGTGCTACATATTGTGCTGGACAACCTGACGATGTGTATCGTATTGCAGTGAGGCATAGCATTCGTGAGTGCTACATATTGTGATGGACAACCTGACGATGTGTATCGTAATGCAGTGAGGCAGAGCATTCGTGAGTGCTACATATTGTGCTGGACAACCTGACGATGTGTATCGTAATGCAGTGAGGCATAGCATTCGTGAGTGCTACATATTGTGCTGGACAACCTGACGATGTGTATCGTAATGCAGTGAGGCATAGCTTTCGTGAGTGCTATATATTGTGATGGACAACCTGACGATGTGTATCGTAATGCAGTGAGGCATAGCATTCGTGAGTGCTACATATTGTGCTGGACAACCTGACGATGTGTATCGTAATGCAGTGAGGCATAGCATTCGTGAGTGCTACATATTGTGCTGGACAACCTGACGATGTGTATCGTAATGCAGTGAGGCATTGCATTCGTGAGTGCTACATATTGTGCTGGACAACCTGACGATGTGTATTGTAATGCAGTGAGGCATAGCATTCGTGAGTGCTACATATTGTGCTGGACAACCTGACGATGTGTATCGTAATGCAGTGAGGCATAGCATTCGTGAGTGCTACATATTGTGCTGGACAACCTGACGATGTGTATCGTAATGCAGTGAGGCATAGCATTCGTGAGTGCTACATATTGTGATGGACAACCTGACGATGTGTATCGTAATGCAATGAGGCATAGCATTCGTGAGTGCTACATATTGTGCTGGACAACCTGACGATGTGTATCGTAATGCAGTGAGGCATAGCATTCGTGAGTGCTACATATTGTGCTGGACAACCTGACGATGTGTATCGTAATGCAGTGAGGCATAGCATTCGTGAGTGCTACATATTGTGCTGGACAACCTGACGATGTGTATCGTAATGCAGTGAGCCATAGCATTCGTGAGTGCTACATATTGTGATGGACAACCTGACGATGGGTATCGTAATGCAGTGAGGCAGAGCATTCGTGAGTGCTACATATTGTGCTGGACAACCTGACGATGTGTATCGTAATGCAGTGAGGCATAGCATTCGTGAGTGCTACATATTGTGCTGGACAACCTGACGATGTGTATCGTAATGCTGTGAGGCATAGCATTCGTGAGTGCTACATATTGTGCTGGACAACCTGACGATGTGTATCGTAATGCAGTGAGGCATAGCATTCGTGAGTGCTACATATTGTGCTGGACAACCTGACGATGTGTATCGTAATGCAGTGAGGCATAGCATTCGTGAGTGCTACATATTGTGCTGGACAACCTGACGATGTGTATCGTAATGCAGTGAGGCATAACATTCGTGAGTTCTACATATTGTGCTGGACAACCTGACGATGTGTATTGTAATGCAGTGAGGCATAGCATTCGTGAGTGCTACATATTGTGCTGGACAACCTGACGATGTGTATCGTAATGCAGTGAGGCAGAGCATTCGTGAGTGCTACATATTGTGATGGACAACCTGACGATGTGTATCGTAATGCAGTGAGGCATAGCATTCGTGAGTGCTACATATTGTGCTGGACAACCTGACGATGTGTATCGTAATGCAGTGAGGCATAGCATTCGTGAGTGCTACATATTGTGCTGGACAACCTGACGATATGTATCGTAATGCAGTGAGGCATAGCATTCGTGAGTGCTGCATATTGTGATGGACAACCTGACGATGTGTATCGTAATGCAGTGAGGCATAGCATCCGTGAGTGCTACATATTGTGCTGGACAACCTGACGATGTGTATCGTAATGCAGTGAGGCATAACATTCGTGATTGCTACATATTGTAATGGACAACCTGACGATGTGTATCGTAATGCAGTGCGGCATAGCATTCGTGAGTGCTACATATTGTGATGGACAACCTGACGATGTGTATCGTAATGCAGTGAGGCATAGCATTCGTGAGTGCTACATATTGTGCTGGACAACCTGACGTTGTGTATCGTAATGCAGTGAGGCATAGCATTCGTGAGTGCTACATATTGTGCTGGACAACCTGACGATGTGTATCGTAATGCAGTGAGGCATAACATTCGTGAGTGCTACATATTGTGATGGACAACCTGACGATGTGTATCGTAATGCAGTGAGGCATAGCATTCGTGAGTGCTACATATTGTGATGGACAACCTGACGATGTGTATCGTAATGCAGTGAGGCAGAGCATTCGTGAGTGCTACATATTGTGATGGACAACCTGACGATGTGTATCGTAATGCAGTGAGGCATAGCATTCGTGAGTGCTACATATTGTGCTGGACAACCTGACGATGTGTATCGTAATGCAGTGAGGCATAGCATTCGTGAGTGCTACATATTGTGCTGGACAACCTGACGATGTGTATCGTAATGCAGTGAGGCATAGCATTCGTGAGTGCTACATATTGTGCTGGACAACCTGACGATGTGTATCGTAATGCAGTGAGGCATAGCATTCGTGAGTGCTACATATTGTGATGGACAACCTGACGATGTGTATCGTAATGCAGTGAGGCAGAGCATTCGTGAGTGCTACATATTGTGATGGACAACCTGACGATGTGTATCGTAATGCAGTGAGGCATAGCATTCGTGAGTGCTACATATTGTGCTGGACAACCTGACGATGTGTATCGTAATGCAGTGAGGCATAGCATTCGTGAGTGCTACATATTGTGCTGGACAACCTGACGATGTGTATCGTAATGCAGTGAGGCAGAGCATTCGTGAGTGCTACATATTGTGATGGACAACCTGACGATGTGTATCGTAATGCAGTGAGGCATAGCACTCGTGAGTGCTACATATTGTGCTGGACAACCTGACGATGTGTATCGTAATGCAGTGAGGCATAGCATTCGTGAGTGCTACATATTGTGCTGGACAACCTGACGATGTGTATCGTAATGCAGTGAGGCATAGCATTCGTGAGTGCTACATATTGTGCAGGACAACCTGACGATGTGTATCGTAATGCAGTGAGGCATAGCATTCGTGAGTGCTACATATTGTGCTGGACAACCTGACGATGTGTATCGTAATGCAGTGAGGCATAGCATTCGTGAGTGCTACATATTGTGCTGGACAACCTGACGATGTGTATCGTAATGCAGTGAGGCATAGCATTCGTGAGTGCTACATATTGTGCTGGACAACCTGACGATGTGTACCGTAATGCAGTGAGGCATAGCATTCGTGAGTGCTACATATTGTGCTGGACAACCTGACGATGTGTATCGTAATGCAGTGAGGCATAGCATTCGTGAGTGCTACATATTGTGCTGGACAACCTGACGATGTGTATCGTATTGCAGTGAGGCATAGCATTCGTGAGTGCTACATATTGTGATGGACAACCTGACGATGTGTATCGTAATGCAGTGAGGCAGAGCATTCGTGAGTGCTACATATTGTGCTGGACAACCTGACGATGTGTATCGTAATGCAGTGAGGCATAGCATTCGTGAGTGCTACATATTGTGCTGGACAACCTGACGATGTGTATCGTAATGCAGTGAGGCATAGCATTCGTGAGTGCTACATATTGTGATGGACAACCTGACGATGTGTATCGTAATGCAGTGAGGCATAGCATTCGTGAGTGCTACATATTGTGCTGGACAACCTGACGATGTGTATCGTAATGCAGTGAGGCATAGCTTTCGTGAGTGCTATATATTGTGATGGACAACCTGACGATGTGTATCGTAATGCAGTGAGGCATAGCATTCGTGAGTGCTACATATTGTGCTGGACAACCTGACGACGTGTATCGTAATGCAGTGAGGCATAGCATTCGTGAGTGCTACATATTGTGCTGGACAACCTGACGATGTGTATCGTAATGCAGTGAGGCATTGCATTCGTGAGTGCTACATATTGTGCTGGACAACCTGACGATGTGTATTGTAATGCAGTGAGGCATAGCATTCGTGAGTGCTACATATTGTGCTGGACAACCTGACGATGTGTATCGTAATGCAGTGAGGCATAGCATTCGTGAGTGCTACATATTGTGCTGGACAACCTGACGATGTGTATCGTAATGCAGTGAGGCATAGCATTCGTGAGTGCTACATATTGTGATGGACAACCTGACGATGTGTATCGTAATGCAGTGAGGCATAGCATTCGTGAGTGCTACATATTGTGCTGGACAACCTGACGATGTGTATCGTAATGCAGTGAGGCATAGCATTCGTGAGTGCTACATATTGTGCTGGACAACCTGACGATGTGTATCGTAATGCAGTGAGGCATAGCATTCGTGAGTGCTACATATTGTGCTGGACAACCTGACGATGTGTATCGTAATGCAGTGAGGCATAGCATTCGTGAGTGCTACATATTGTGATGGACAACCTGACGATGGGTATCGTAATGCAGTGAGGCAGAGCATTCGTGAGTGCTACATATTGTGCTGGACAACCTGACGATGTGTATCGTAATGCAGTGAGGCATAGCATTCGTGAGTGCTACATATTGTGCTGGACAACCTGACGATGTGTATCGTAATGCAGTGAGGCATAGCATTCGTGAGTGCTACATATTGTGATGGACAACCTGACGATGTGTATCGTAATGCAGTGAGGCAGAGCATTCGTGAGTGCTACATATTGTGCTGGACAACCTGACGATGTGTATCGTAATGCAGTGAGGCATAGCATTCGTGAGTGCTACATATTGTGCTGGACAACCTGACGATGTGTATCGTAATGCAGTGAGGCATAGCATTCGTGAGTGCTACATATTGTGCTGGACAACCTGACGATGTGTATCGTAATGCAGTGAGGCATAGCATTCGTGAGTGCTACATATTGTGATGGACAAGCTGACGATGTGTATCGTAATGCAGTGAGGCCTAGCATTCGTGAGTGCTACATATTGTGCTGGAAAACCTGACGATGTGTATCGTAATGCAGTGAGGCATACCATTCGTGAGTGCTACATATTGTGCTGGACAACCTGACGATGTGTATCGTAATGCAGTGAGGCATAGCATTCGTGAGTGCTACATATTGTGCTGGACAACCTGACGATGTGTATCGTAATGCAGTGAGGCATAGCATTCGTGAGTGCTACATATTGTGCTGGACAACCTGACGATGTGTATCGTAATGCAGTGAGGCATAGCATTCGTGAGTGCTACATATTGTGATGGACAACCTGACGATGTGTATCGTAATGCAGTGAGGCATAGCATTCGTGAGTGCTACATATTGTGCAGGACAACCTGACGATGTGTATCGTAATGCAGTGAGGCATAACATTCGTGAGTGCTACATATTGTGCTGGACAACCTGACGATGTGTATCGTAATGCAGTGAGGCATAGCATTCGTGAGTGCTACATATTGTGATGGACAACCTGACGATGTGTATCGTAATGCAGTGAGGCATAGCATTCGTGAGTGCTACATATTGTGCTGGACAACCTGACGATGTGTATCGTAATGCAGTGAGGCATAGCATTCGTGAGTGCTACATATTGTGATGGACAACCTGACGATGTGTATCGTAATGCAGTGAGGCATAGCATTCGTGAGTGCTACATATTGTGATGGACAACCTGACGATGTGTATCGTAATGCAGTGAGGCATAGCATTCGTGAGTGCTACATATTGTGCTGGACAAACCTGACGATGTGTATCGTAATGCAGTGAGGCATAACATTCGTGAGTGCTACATATTGTGCTGGACAACCTGACGATGTGTATCGTAATGCAGTGAGGCATAACATTCGTGAGTGCTACATATTGTGATGGACAACCTGACGATGGGTATCGTAATGCAGTGAGGCATATCATTCGTGAGTGCTACATATTGTGCTGGACAACCTGACGATGTGTATCGTAATGCAGTGAGGCATAGCATTCGTGAGTGCTACATATTGTGCTGGACAACCTGACGATGTGTATCGTAATGCAGTGAGGCTTAGCATTCGTGAGTGCTACATATTGTGCTGGACAACCTGACGATGTGTATCGTAATGCAGTGAGGCATAGCATTCGTGAGTGCTACATATTGTGCTGGACAACCTGACGATGTGTATCGTAATGCAGTGAGGCATAGCATTCGTGAGTGCTACATATTGTGCTGGACAACCTGACGATGTGTATCGTAATGCAGTGAGGCATAGCATTCGTGAGTGCTACATATTGTGCTGGACAACCTGACGATGTGTATCGTAATGCAGTGAGGCATAGCATTCGTGAGTGCTACATATTGTGATGGACAACCTGACGATGTGTATCGTAATGCAGTGAGGCAGAGCATTCGTGAGTGCTACATATTGTGATGGACAACCTGACGATGTGTATCGTAATGCAGTGATGCATAGCATTCGTGAGTGCTACATATTGTGCTGGACAACCTGACGATGTGTATCGTAATGCAGTGAGGCATAGCATTCGTGAGTGCTACATATTGTGCTGGACAACCTGACGATGTGTATCGTAATGCAGTGAGGCATAGCATTCGTGAGTGCTACATATTGTGCTGGACAACCTGACGATGTGTATCGTAATGCAGTGAGGCATAGCATTCGTGAGTGCTACATATTGTGCTGGACAACCTGACGATGTGTATCGTAATGCAGTGAGGCATAGCATTCGTGAGTGCTACATATTGTGATGGGCAACCTGACGATGTGTATCGTAATGCAGTGAGGCATAGCATTCGTGAGTGCTGCATATTGTGATGGACAACCTGACTATGTGTATCGTAATGCAGTGAGGCATAGCATTCGTGAGTGCTACATATTGTGCTGGACAACCTGACGATGTGTATCGTAATGCAGTGAGGCATAACATTCGTGAGTGCTACATACTGTGATGGACAACCTGACGATGTGTATCGTAATGCAGTGAGGCATAGCATTCGTGAGTGCTACATATTGTGATGGACAAGCTGACGATGTGTATCGTAATGCAGTGAGGCCTAGCATTCGTGAGTGCTACATATTGTGCTGGACAACCTGACGATGTGTATCGTAATGCAGTGAGGCATAGCATTCGTGAGTGCTACATATTGTGCTGGACAACCTGACGATGTGTATCGTAATGCAGTGAGGCATAGCATTCGTGAGTGCTACATATTGTGCTGGACAACCTGACGATGTGTATCGTAATGCAGTGAGGCATAGCATTCGTGAGTGCTACATATTGTGCTGGACAACCTGACGATGTGTATCGTAATGCAGTGAGGCATAGCATTCGTGAGTGCTACATATTGTGATGGACAACCTGACGATGTGTATCGTAATGCAGTGAGGCATAGCATTCGTGAGTGCTACATATTGTGCAGGACAACCTGACGATGTGTATCGTAATGCAGTGAGGCATAACATTCGTGAGTGCTACATATTGTGCTGGACAACCTGACGATGTGTATCGTAATGCAGTGAGGCATAGCATTCGTGAGTGCTACATATTGTGATGGACAACCTGACGATGTGTATCGTAATGCAGTGAGGCATAGCATTCGTGAGTGCTACATATTGTGCTGGACAACCTGACGATGTGTATCGTAATGCAGTGAGGCATAGCATTCGTGAGTGCTACATATTGTGATGGACAACCTGACGATGTGTATCGTAATGCAGTGAGGCATAGCATTCGTGAGTGCTACATATTGTGATGGACAACCTGACGATGTGTATCGTAATGCAGTGAGGCATAGCATTCGTGAGTGCTACATATTGTGCTGGACAAACCTGACGATGTGTATCGTAATGCAGTGAGGCATAGTATTCGTGAGTGCTGCATATTGTGATGGACAACCTGACTATGTGTATCGTAATGCAGTGAGGGATAGCATTCGTGAGTGCTACATATTGTGATGGACAACCTGACGATGGGTATCGTAATGCAGTGAGGCATAACATTCGTGAGTGCTACATATTGTGCTGGACAACCTGACGATGTGTATCGTAATGCAGTGATGCATAGCATTCGTGAGTGCTACATATTGTGCTGGACAACCTGACGATGTGTATCGTAATGCAGTGAGGCTTAGCATTCGTGAGTGCTACATATTGTGCTGGACAACCTGACGATGTGTATCGTAATGCAGTGAGGCATAGCATTCGTGAGTGCTACATATTGTGCTGGACAACCTGACGATGTGTATCGTAATGCAGTGAGGCATAGCATTCGTGAGTGCTACATATTGTGCTGGACAACCTGACGATGTGTATCGTAATGCAGTGAGGCATAGCATTCGTGAGTGCTACATATTGTGCTGGACAACCTGACGATGTGTATCGTAATGCAGTGAGGCATAGCATTCGTGAGTGCTACATATTGTGATGGACAACCTGACGATGTGTATCGTAATGCAGTGAGGCATTGCATTCGTGAGTGCTACATATTGTGCTGGACAACCTGACGGTGTGTATTGTAATGCAGTGAGGCATAGCATTCGTGAGTGCTACATATTGTGCTGGACAACCTGACGATGTGTATCGTAATGCAGTGAGGCATAGCATTCGTGAGTGCTACATATTGTGCTGGACAACCTGACGATGTGTATCGTAATGCAGTGAGGCATAGCATTCGTGAGTGCTACATATTGTGATGGACAACCTGACGATGTGTATCGTAATGCAGTGAGGCATAGCATTCGTGAGTGCTACATATTGTGCTGGACAACCTGACGATGTGTATCGTAATGCAGTGAGGCATAGCATTCGTGAGTGCTACATATTGTGCTGGACAACCTGACGATGTGTATCGTAATGCAGTGAGGCATAGCATTCGTGAGTGCTACATATTGTGCTGGACAACCTGACGATGTGTATCGTAATGCAGTGAGGCATAGCATTCGTGAGTGCTACATATTGTGATGGACAACCTGACGATGGGTATCGTAATGCAGTGAGGCAGAGCATTCGTGAGTGCTACATATTGTGCTGGACAACCTGACGATGTGTATCGTAATGCAGTGAGGCATAGCATTCGTTAGTGCTACATATTGTGCTGGACAACCTGACGATGTGTATCGTAATGCAGTGAGGCATAGCATTCGTGAGTGCTACATATTGTGATGGACAACCTGACGATGTGTATCGTAATGCAGTGAGGCAGAGCATTCGTGAGTGCTACATATTGTGCTGGACAACCTGACGATGTGTATCGTAATGCAGTGAGGCATAGCATTCGTGAGTGCTACATATTGTGCTGGACAACCTGACGATGTGTATCGTAATGCAGTGAGGCATAGCATTCGTGAGTGCTACATATTGTGCTGGACAACCTGACGATGTGTATCGTAATGCAGTGAGGCATAGCATTCGTGAGTGCTACATATTGTGATGGACAAGCTGACGATGTGTATCGTAATGCAGTGAGGCCTAGCATTCGTGAGTGCTACATATTGTGCTGGAAAACCTGACGATGTGTATCGTAATGCAGTGAGGCATAGCATTCGTGAGTGCTACATATTGTGCTGGACAACCTGACGATGTGTATCGTAATGCAGTGAGGCATAGCATTCGTGAGTGCTACATATTGTGCAGGACAACCTGACGATGTGTATCGTAATGCAGTGAGGCATAAGATTCGTGAGTGCTACATATTGTGCTGGACAACCTGACGATGTGTATCGTAATGCAGTGAGGCATAGCATTCGTGAGTGCTACATATTGTGATGGACAACCTGACGATGTGTATCGTAATGCAGTGAGGCATAGCATTCGTGAGTGCTACATATTGTGCTGGACAACCTGACGATGTGTATCGTAATGCAGTGAGGCATAGCATTCGTGAGTGCTACATATTGTGATGGACAACCTGACGATGTGTATCGTAATGCAGTGAGGCATAGCATTCGTGAGTGCTACATATTGTGATGGACAACCTGACGATGTGTATCGTAATGCAGTGAGGCATAGCATTCGTGAGTGCTACATATTGTGCTGGACAAACCTGACGATGTGTATCGTAATGCAGTGAGGCATAACATTCGTGAGTGCTACATATTGTGCTGGACAACCTGACGATGTGTATCGTAATGCAGTGAGGCATAACATTCGTGAGTGCTACATATTGTGATGGACAACCTGACGATGGGTATCGTAATGCAGTGAGGCATAACATTCGTGAGTGCTACATATTGTGCTGGACAACCTGACGATGTGTATCGTAATGCAGTGAGGCATAGCATTCGTGAGTGCTACATATTGTGCTGGACAACCTGACGATGTGTATCGTAATGCAGTGAGGCTTAGCATTCGTGAGTGCTACATATTGTGCTGGACAACCTGACGATGTGTATCGTAATGCAGTGAGGCATAGCATTCGTGAGTGCTACATATTGTGCTGGACAACCTGACGATGTGTATCGTAATGCAGTGAGGCATAGCATTCGTGAGTGCTACATATTGTGCTGGACAACCTGACGATGTGTATCGTAATGCAGTGAGGCATAGCATTCGTGAGTGCTACATATTGTGCAGGACAACCTGACGATGTGTATCGTAATGCAGTGAGGCATAACATTCGTGAGTGCTACATATTGTGCTGGACAACCTGACGATGTGTATCGTAATGCAGTGAGGCATAGCATTCGTGAGTGCTACATATTGTGATGGACAACCTGACGATGTGTATCGTAATGCAGTGAGGCATAGCATTCGTGAGTGCTACATATTGTGCTGGACAACCTGACGATGTGTATCGTAATGCAGTGAGGCATAGCATTCGTGAGTGCTACATATTGTGATGGACAACCTGACGATGTGTATCGTAATGCAGTGAGGCATAGCATTCGTGAGTGCTACATATTGTGATGGACAACCTGACGATGTGTATCGTAATGCAGTGAGGCATAGCATTCGTGAGTGCTACATATTGTGCTGGACAAACCTGACGATGTGTATCGTAATGCAGTGAGGCATAGTATTCGTGAGTGCTGCATATTGTGATGGACAACCTGACTATGTGTATCGTAATGCAGTGAGGGATAGCATTCGTGAGTGCTACATATTGTGATGGACAACCTGACGATGGGTATCGTAATGCAGTGAGGCATAACATTCGTGAGTGCTACATATTGTGCTGGACAACCTGACGATGTGTATCGTAATGCAGTGAGGCATAGCATTCGTGAGTGCTACATATTGTGCTGGACAACCTGACGATGTGTATCGTAATGCAGTGAGGCTTAGCATTCGTGAGTGCTACATATTGTGCTGGACAACCTGACGATGTGTATCGTAATGCAGTGAGGCATAGCATTCGTGAGTGCTACATATTGTGCTGGACAACCTGACGATGTGTATCGTAATGCAGTGAGGCATAGCATTCGTGAGTGCTACATATTGTGCTGGACAACCTGACGATGTGTATCGTAATGCAGTGAGGCATAGCATTCGTGAGTGCTACATATTGTGCTGGACAACCTGACGATGTGTATCGTAATGCAGTGAGGCATAGCATTCGTGAGTGCTACATATTGTGATGGACAACCTGACGATGTGTATCGTAATGCAGTGAGGCAGAGCATTCGTGAGTGCTACATATTGTGATGGACAACCTGACGATGTGTATCGTAATGCAGTGAGGCATAGCATTCGTGAGTGCTACATATTGTGCTGGACAACCTGACGATGTGTATCGTAATGCAGTGAGGCATAGCATTCGTGAGTGCTACATATTGTGCTGGACAACCTGACGATGTGTATCGTAATGCAGTGAGGCATAGCATTCGTGAGTGCTACATATTGTGCTGGACAACCTGACGATGTGTATCGTAATGCAGTGAGGCATAGCATTCGTGAGTGCTACATATTGTGCTGGACAACCTGACGATGTGTATCGTAATGCAGTGAGGCATAGCATTCGTGAGTGCTATATATTGTGATGGGCAACCTGACGATGTGTATCGTAATGCAGTGAGGCATAGCATTCGTGAGTGCTGCATATTGTGATGGACAACCTGACTATGTGTATCGTAATGCAGTGAGGCATAGCATTCGTGAGTGCTACATATTGTGCTGGACAACCTGACGATGTGTATCGTAATGCAGTGAGGCATAACATTCGTGAGTGCTACATATTGTGATGGACAACCTTACGATGTGTATCGTAATGCAGTGAGGCATAGCATTCGTGAGTGCTTCATATTGTGATGGACAACCTGACGATGTGTATCGTAATGCAGTGAGGCAGAGCATTCGTGAGTGCTACATATTGTGATGGACAACCTGACGATGTGTATCGTAATGCAGTGAGGCATAGCATTCGTGAGTGCTACATATTGTGCTGGACAACCTGACGATGTGTATCGTAATGCAGTGAGGCATAGCATTCGTGAGTGCTACATATTGTGCTGGACAACCTGACGATGTGTATCGTAATGCAGTGAGGCATAGCATTCGTGAGTGCTACATATTGTGCTGGACAACCTGACGATGTGTATCGTAATGCAGTGAGGCATAGCATTCGTGAGTGCTACATATTGTGATGGACAACCTGACGATGTGTATCGTAATGCAGTGAGGCAGAGCATTCGTGAGTGCTACATATTGTGATGGACAACCTGACGATGTGTATCGTAATGCAGTGAGGCATAGCATTCGTGAGTGCTACATATTGTGCTGGACAACCTGACGATGTGTATCGTAATGCAGTGAGGCATAGCATTCGTGAGTGCTACATATTGTGCTGGACAACCTGACGATGTGTATCGTAATGCTGTGAGGCAGAGCATTCGTGAGTGCTACATATTGTGCTGGACAACCTGACGATGTGTATCGTAATGCAGTGAGGCATAGCATTCGTGAGTGCTACATATTGTGCTGGACAACCTGACGATGTGTATCGTAATGCAGTGAGGCATAGCATTCGTGAGTGCTACATATTGTGCTGGACAACCTGACGATGTGTATCGTAATGCAGTGAGGCATAGCATTCGTGAGTGCTACATATTGTGCTGGACAACCTGACGATGTGTATCGTAATGCAGTGAG
Organism: Meconema thalassinum; assembly: GCA_946902985.2. Classification (NCBI taxonomy): domain Eukaryota; kingdom Metazoa; phylum Arthropoda; class Insecta; order Orthoptera; family Tettigoniidae; genus Meconema; species Meconema thalassinum. The sequence goes on along the minus strand of OX336392.1, from coordinate 1,066,752 downwards.
GCATAGCATTCGTGAGTGCTACATATTGTGCTGGACAACCTGACGATGTGTATCGTAATGCAGTGAGGCATAGCATTCGTGAGTGCTACATATTGTGCTGGACAACCTGACGATGTGTATCGTAATGCAGTGAGGCATAGCATTCGTGAGTGCTACATATTGTGCTGGACAACCTGACGATGTGTATCGTAATGCAGTGAGGCATAGCATTCGTGAGTGCTACATATTGTGCTGGACAACCTGACGATGTGTATCGAATTGCAGTGAGGCATAGCATTCGTGAGTGCTACATATTGTGATGGACAACCTGACGATGTGTATCGTAATGCAGTGAGGCAGAGCATTCGTGAGTGCTACATATTGTGCTGGACAACCTGACGATGTGTATCGTAATGCAGTGAGGCATAGCATTCGTGAGTGCTACATATTGTGCTGGACAACCTGACGATGTGTATCGTAATGCAGTGAGGCATAGCATTCGTGAGTGCTACATATTGTGATGGACAACCTGACGATGTGTATCGTAATGCAGTGAGGCATAGCATTCGTGAGTGCTACATATTGTGCTGGACAACCTGACGATGTGTATCGTAATGCAGTGAGGCATAGCATTCGTGAGTGCTATATATTGTGATGGACAACCTGACGATGTGTATCGTAATGCAGTGAGGCATAGCATTCGTGAGTGCTACATATTGTGCTGGACAACCTGACGATGTTTATCGTAATGCAGTGAGGCATAGCATTCGTGAGTGCTACATATTGTGCTGGACAACCTGACGATGTGTATCGTAATGCAGTGAGGCATAGCATTCGTGAGTGCTACATATTGTGCTGGACAACCTGACGATGTGTATTGTAATGCAGTGAGGCATAGCATTCGTGAGTGCTACATATTGTGCTGGACAACCTGACGATGTGTATCGTAATGCAGTGAGGCATAGCATTCGTGAGTGCTACATATTGTGCTGGACAACCTGACGATGTGTATCGTAATGCAGTGAGGCATAGCATTCGTGAGTGCTACATATTGTGATGGACAACCTGACGATGTGTATCGTAATGCAGTGAGGCATAGCATTCGTGAGTGCTACATATTGTGCTGGACAACCTGACGATGTGTATCGTAATGCAGTGAGGCATAGCATTCGTGAGTGCTACATATTGTGCTGGACAACCTGACGATGTGTATCGTAATGCAGTGAGGCATAGCATTCGTGAGTGCTACATATTGTGCTGGACAACCTGACAATGTGTACCGTAATGCAGTGAGGCATAGCATTCGTGAGTGCTACATATTGTGATGGACAACCTGACGATGTGTATCGTAATGCAGTGAGGCAGAGCATTCGTGAGTGCTACATATTGTGCTGGACAACCTGACGATGTGTATCGTAATGCAGTGAGGCATAGCATTCGTGAGTGCTACATATTGTGCTGGACAACCTGACGATGTGTATCGTAATGCAGTGAGGCATAGCATTCGTGAGTGCTACATATTGTGATGGACAACCTGACGATGTGTATCGTAATGCAGTGAGGCAGGGCATTCGTGAGTGCTACATATTGTGCTGGACAACCTGACGATGTGTATCGTAATGCAGTGAGGCAAAGCATTCGTGAGTGCTACATATTGTGCTGGACAACCTGACGATGTGTATCGTAATGCAGTGAGGCATAGAATTCGTGAGTGCTACATATTGTGATGGACAACCTGACGATGTGTATCGTAATGCAGTGAGGCATAGCATTCGTGAGTGCTACATATTGTGCTGGACAACCTGACGATGTGTATCGTAATGCAGTGAGGCATAGCATTCGTGAGTGCTACATATTGTGCTGGACAACCTGACGATGTGTATCGTAATGCAGTGAGGCATAGCATTCGTGAGTGCTACATATTGTGATGGACAAGCTGACGATGTGTATCGTAATGCAGTGAGGCCTAGCATTCGTGAGTGCTACATATTGTGCTGGACAACCTGACGATGTGTATCGTAATGCAGTGAGGCATAGCATTCGTGAGTGCTACATATTGTGCTGGACAACCTGACGATGTGTATCGTAATGCAGTGAGGCATAGCATTCGTGAGTGCTACATATTGTGCTGGACAACCTGACGATGTGTATCGTAATGCAGTGAGGCATAGCATTCGTGAGTGCTACATATTGTGATGGACAACCTGACGATGTGTATCGAATTGCAGTGAGGCATAGCATTCGTGAGTGCTACATATTGTGATGGACAACCTGACGATGTGTATCGTAATGCAGTGAGGCAGAGCATTCGTGAGTGCTACATATTGTGCTGGACAACCTGACGATGTGTATCGTAATGCAGTGAGGCATAGCATTCGTGAGTGCTACATATTGTGCTGGACAACCTGACGATGTGTATCGTAATGCAGTGAGGCATAGCATTCGTGAGTGCTACATATTGTGATGGACAACCTGACGATGTGTATCGTAATGCAGTGAGGCATAGCATTCGTGAGTGCTACATATTGTGCTGGACAACCTGACGATGTGTATCGTAATGCAGTGAGGCATAGCATTCGTGAGTGCTATATATTGTGATGGACAACCTGACGATGTGTATCGTAATGCAGTGAGGCATAGCATTCGTGAGTGCTACATATTGTGCTGGACAACCTGACGATGTTTATCGTAATGCAGTGAGGCATATCATTCGTGAGTGCTACATATTGTGCTGGACAACCTGACGATGTGTATCGTAATGCAGTGAGGCATAGCATTCGTGTGTGCTACATATTGTGCTGGACAACCTGACGATGTGTATTGTAATGCAGTGAGGCATAGCATTCGTGAGTGCTACATATTGTGCTGGACAACCTGACGATGTGTATCGTAATGCAGTGAGGCATAGCATTCGTGAGTGCTACATATTGTGCTGGACAACCTGACGATGTGTATCGTAATGCAGTGAGGCATAGCATTCGTGAGTGCTACATATTGTGATGGACAACCTGACGATGTGTATCGTAATGCAGTGAGGCATAGCATTCGTGAGTGCTACATATTGTGCTGGACAACCTGACGATGTGTATCGTAATGCAGTGAGGCATAGCATTCGTGAGTGCTACATATTGTGCTGGACAACCTGACGATGTGTATCGTAATGCAGTGAGGCATAGCATTCGTGAGTGCTACATATTGTGCTGGACAACCTGACGATGTGTATCGTAATGCAGTGAGGCATAGCATTCGTGAGTGCTACATATTGTGATGGACAACCTGACGATGTGTATCGTAATGCAGTGAGGCAGAGCATTCGTGAGTGCTACATATTGTGCTGGACAACCTGACGATGTGTATCGTAATGCAGTGAGGCATAGCATTCGTGAGTGCTACATATTGTGCTGGACAACCTGACGATGTGTATCGTAATGCAGTGAGGCATAGCATTCGTGAGTGCTACATATTGTGATGGACAACCTGACGATGTGTATCGTAATGCAGTGAGGCAGGGCATTCGTGAGTGCTACATATTGTGCTGGACAACCTGACGATGTGTATCGTAATGCAGTGAGGCAAAGCATTCGTGAGTGCTACATATTGTGCTGGACAACCTGACGATGTGTATCGTAATGCAGTGAGGCATAGAATTCGTGAGTGCTACATATTGTGATGGACAACCTGACGATGTGTATCGTAATGCAGTGAGGCATAGCATTCGTGAGTGCTACATATTGTGCTGGACAACCTGACGATGTGTATCGTAATGCAGTGAGGCATAGCATTCGTGAGTGCTACATATTGTGCTGGACAACCTGACGATGTGTATCGTAATGCAGTGAGGCATAGCATTCGTGAGTGCTACATATTGTGATGGACAAGCTGACGATGTGTATCGTAATGCAGTGAGGCCTAGCATTCGTGAGTGCTACATATTGTGCTGGACAACCTGACGATGTGTATCGTAATGCAGTGAGGCATAGCATTCGTGAGTGCTACATATTGTGCTGGACAACCTGACGATGTGTATCGTAATGCAGTGAGGCATAGCATTCGTGAGTGCTACATATTTTGCTGGACAACCTGACGATGTGTATCGTAATGCAGTGAGGCATAGCATTCGTGAGTGCTACATATTGTGCTGGACAACCTGACGATGTGTATCGTAATGCAGTGAGGCATAGCATTCGTGAGTGCTACATAATGTGCTGGACAACCTGACGATGTGTATCGTAATGCAGTGAGGCATAGCATTCGTGAGTGCTACATATTGTGCAGGACAACCTGACGATGTGTATCGTAATGCAGTGAGGCATAACATTCGTGAGTGCTACATATTGTGCTGGACAACCTGACGATGTGTATCGTAATGCAGTGAGGCATAGCATTCGTGAGTGCTACATATTGTGATGGACAACCTGACGATGTGTATCGTAATGCAGTGAGGCATAGCATTCGTGAGTGCTACATATTGTGCTGGACAACCTGACGATGTGTATCGTAATGCAGTGAGGCATAGCATTCGTGAGTGCTACATATTGTGCTGGACAACCTGACGATGTGTATCATAATGCAGTGAGGCATAGCATTCGTGAGTGCTACATATTGTGATGGACAACCTGACGATGTGTATCGTAATGCAGTGAGGCATAGCATTCGTGAGTGCTGCATATTGTGCTGGACAAACCTGACGATGTGTATCGTAATGCAGTGAGGCATAACATTCGTGAGTGCTACATATTGTGCTGGACAAGCTGACGATGTGTATCGTAATGCAGTGAGGCATAACATTCGTGAGTGCTACATATTGTGCTGGACAACCTGACGATGTGTATCGTAATGCAGTGAGGCATAACATTCGTGAGTGCTACATATTGTGCTGGACAACCTGACGATGTGTATCGTAATGCAGTGAGGCATAGCATTCGTGAGTGCTACATATTGTGCTGGACAACCTGACGATGTGTATCGTAATGCAGTGAGGCTTAGCATTCGTGAGTGCTACATATTGTGCTGGACAACCTGACGATGTGTATCGTAATGCAGTGAGGCATAGCATTCGTGAGTGCTACATATTGTGCTGGACAACCTGACGATGTGTATCGTAATGCAGTGAGGCATAGCATTCGTGAGTGCTACATATTGTGCTGGACAACCTGACGATGTGTATCGTAATGCAGTGAGGCATAGCATTCGTGAGTGCTACATATTGTGCTGGACAACCTGACGATGTGTATCGTAATGCAGTGAGGCATAGCATTCGTGAGTGCTACATATTGTGATGGACAACCTGACGATGTGTATCGTAATGCAGTGAGGCAGAGCATTCGTGAGTGCTACATATTGTGATGGACAACCTGACGATGTGTATCGTAATGCAGTGAGGCATAGCATTCGTGAGTGCTACATATTGTGCTGGACAACCTGACGATGTGTATCGTAATGCAGTGAGGCATAGCATTCGTGAGTGCTACATATTGTGCTGGACAACCTGACGATGTGTATCGTAATGCAGTGAGGCATAGCATTCGTGAGTGCTACATATTGTGCTGGACAACCTGACGATGTGTATCGTAATGCAGTGAGGCATAGCGTTCGTGAGTGCTACATATTGTGCTGGACAACCTGACGATGTGTATCGTAATGCAGTGAGGCATAGCATTCGTGAGTGCTACATATTGTGATGGGCAACCTGACGATGTGTATCGTAATGCAGTGAGGCATAGCATTCGTGAGTGCTACATATTGTGCTGGACAACCTGACGATGTGTATCGTAATGCAGTGAAGCATAGCATTCGTGAGTGCTACATATTGTGCTGGACAACCAGACGATATGTATCGTAATGCAGTGAGGCATAGCATTCGTGAGTGCTACATATTGTGATGGACAACCTGACGATGTGTGTCGTAATGCAGTGAGGCATAGCATTCGTGAGTGCTACATATTGTGCTGGACAACCTGACGATGTGTATCGTAATGCAGTGAGGCATAGCATTCGTGAGTGCTACATATTGTGATGGACAACCTGACGATGTGTATCGTAATGCAGTGAGGCATAACATTCGTGAGTGTTACATATTGTGCTAGACAACCTGACGATGTGTATCGTAATGCAGTGAGGCATAACATTCGTGAGTGCTACATATTGTGATGGACAACCTGACGATGTGTATCGTAATGCAGTGAGGCATAACATTCGTGAGTGCTACATATTGTGCTGGACAACCTGACGATGTGTATCGTTATGCAGTGAGGCATAGCATTCGTGAGTGCTACATATTGTGATGGACAACCTGACGATGTGTATCGTAATGCAGTGAGGCATAGCATTCGTGAGTGCTACATATTGTGCTGGACAACCTGACGATGTGTATCGTAATGCAGTGAGGCATAGCATTCGTGAGTGCTACATATTGTGCTGGACAACCTGACGATGTGTATCGTAATGCAGTGAGGCATAACATTCGTGAGTGCTACATATTGTGATGGACAACCTGACGATGTGTATCGTAATGCAGTGAGGCATAGCATTCGTGAGTGCTACATATTGTGCTGGACAACCTGACGATATGTATTGTAATGCAGTGAGGCATAGCATTCGTGAGTGCTACATATTGTGCTGGACAACCTGACGAAGTGTATCGTAATGCAGTGAGGCATAGCATTCGTGAGTGCTACATATTGTGCTGGACAACCTGACGATGTGTATCGTAATGCAGTGAGGCATAGCATTCGTGAGTGCTACATATTGTGCTGGACAACCTGACGATGTGTATCGTAATGCAGTGAGGCTTACCATTCGTGAGTGCTACATATTGTGCTGGACAACCTGACGATGTGTATCGTAATGCAGTGAGGCATAGCATTCGTGAGTGCTACATATTGTGCTGGACAACCTGACGATGTGTATCGTAATGCAGTGAGGCATAACATTCGTGAGTGCTACATATTGTGCTGGACAACCTGACGATGTGTATCGTAATGCAGTGAGGCAGAGCATTCGTGAGTGCTACATATTGTGCTGGACAACCTGACGATGTGTATCGTAATGCAGTGAGGCATAGCATTCGTGAGTGCTACATATTGTGCTGGACAACCTGACGATGTGTATCGTAATGCAGTGAGGCATAGCATTCGTGAGTGCTACATATTGTGCTGGACAACCTGACGATGTGTATCGTAATGCAGTGAGGCATAGCATTCGTGAGTGCTACATATTGTGCTGGACAACCTGACGATGTGTATCGTAATGCAGTGAGGCATAGCATTCGTGAGTGCTACATAATGTGCTGGACAACCTGACGATGTGTATCGTAATGCAGTGAGGCATAGCATTCGTGAGTGCTACATATTGTGCAGGACAACCTGACGATGTGTATCGTAATGCAGTGAGGCATAACATTCGTGAGTGCTACATATTGTGCTGGACAACCTGACGATGTGTATCGTAATGCAGTGAGGCATAGCATTCGTGAGTGCTACATATTGTGATGGACAACCTGACGATGTGTATCGTAATGCAGTGAGGCATAGCATTCGTGAGTGCTACATATTGTGCTGGACAACCTGACGATGTGTATCGTAATGCAGTGAGGCATAGCATTCGTGAGTGCTACATATTGTGATGGACAACCTGACGATGTGTATCGTAATGCAGTGAGGCATAGCATTCGTGAGTGCTACATATTGTGATGGACAACCTGACGATGTGTATCGTAATGCAGTGAGGCATAGCATTCGTGAGTGCTGCATATTGTGCTGGACAAACCTGACGATGTGTATCGTAATGCAGTGAGGCATAACATTCGTGAGTGCTACATATTGTGCTGGACAACCTGACGATGTGTATCGTAATGCAGTGAGGCATAACATTCGTGAGTGCTACATATTGTGCTGGACAACCTGACGATGTGTATCGTAATGCAGTGAGGCATAACATTCGTGAGTGCTACATATTGTGCTGGACAACCTGACGATGTGTATCGTAATGCAGTGAGGCATAGCATTCGTGAGTGCTACATATTGTGCTGGACAACCTGACGATGTGTATCGTAATGCAGTGAGGCTTAGCATTCGTGAGTGCTACATATTGTGCTGGACAACCTGACGATGTGTATCGTAATGCAGTGAGGCATAGCATTCGTGAGTGCTACATATTGTGCTGGACAACCTGACGATGTGTATCGTAATGCAGTGAGGCATAGCATTCGTGAGTGCTACATATTGTGCTGGACAACCTGACGATGTGTATCGTAATGCAGTGAGGCATAGCATTCGTGAGTGCTACATATTGTGCTGGACAACCTGACGATGTGTATCGTAATGCAGTGAGGCATAGCATTCGTGAGTGCTACATATTGTGATGGACAACCTGACGATGTGTATCGTAATGCAGTGAGGCAGAGCATTCGTGAGTGCTACATATTGTGATGGACAACCTGACGATGTGTATCGTAATGCAGTGAGGCATAGCATTCGTGAGTGCTACATATTGTGCTGGACAACCTGACGATGTGTATCGTAATGCAGTGAGACATAGCATTCGTGAGTGCTACATATTGTGCTGGACAACCTGACGATGTGTATCGTAATGCAGTGAGGCATAGCATTCGTGAGTGCTACATATTGTGCTGGACAACCTGACGATGTGTATCGTAATGCAGTGAGGCATAGCGTTCGTGAGTGCTACATATTGTGCTGGACAACCTGACGATGTGTATCGTAATGCAGTGTGGCATAGCATTCGTGAGTGCTACATATTGTGATGGGCAACCTGACGATGTGTATCGTAATGCAGTGAGGCATAGCATTCGTGAGTGCTACATATTGTGCTGGACAACCTGACGATGTGTATCGTAATGCAGTGAGGCATAGCATTCGTGAGTGCTACATATTGTGCTGGACAACCAGACGATATGTATCGTAATGCAGTGAGGCATAGCATTCGTGAGTGCTACATATTGTGATGGACAACCTGACGATGTGTGTCGTAATGCAGTGAGGCATAGCATTCGTGAGTGCTACATATTGTGCTGGACAACCTGACGATGTGTATCGTAATGCAGTGAGGCATAGCATTCGTGAGTGCTACATATTGTGATGGACAACCTGACGATGTGTATCGTAATGCAGTGAGGCATAACATTCGTGAGTGTTACATATTGTGCTAGACAACCTGACGATGTGTATCGTAATGCAGTGAGGCATAACATTCGTGAGTGCTACATATTGTGATGGACAACCTGACGATGTGTATCGTAATGCAGTGAGGCATAACATTCGTGAGTGCTACATATTGTGCTGGACAACCTGACGATGTGTATCGTAATGCAGTGAGGCATAGCATTCGTGAGTGCTACATATTGTGATGGACAACCTGACGATGTGTATCGTAATGCAGTGAGGCATAGCATTCGTGAGTGCTACATATTGTGCTGGACAACCTGACGATGTGTATCGTAATGCAGTGAGGCATAGCATTCGTGAGTGCTACATATTGTGATGGACAACCTGACGATGTGTATCGTAATGCAGTGAGGCATAACATTCGTGAGTGCTACATATTGTGATGGACAACCTGACGATGTGTATCGTAATGCAGTGAGGCATAGCATTCGTGAGTGCTACATATTGTGCTGGACAACCTGACGATATGTATTGTAATGCAGTGAGGCATAGCATTCGTGAGTGCTACATATTGTGCTGGACAACCTGACGAAGTGTATCGTAATGCAGTGAGGCATAGCATTCGTGAGTGCTACATATTGTGCTGGACAACCTGACGATGTGTATCGTAATGCAGTGAGGCATAGCATTCGTGAGTGCTACATATTGTGCTGGACAACCTGACGATGTGTATCGTAATGTAGTGAGGCTTACCATTCGTGAGTGCTACATATTGTGCTGGACAACCTGACGATGTGTATCGTAATGCAGTGAGGCATAGCATTCGTGAGTGCTACATATTGTGCTGGACAACCTGACGATGTGTATCGTAATGCAGTGAGGCATAACATTCGTGAGTGCTACATATTGTGCTGGACAACCTGACGATGTGTATCGTAATGCAGTGAGGCAGAGCATTCGTGAGTGCTACATATTGTGCTGGACAACCTGACGATGTGTATCGTAATGCAGTGAGGCATAGCATTCGTGAGTGCTACATATTGTGCTGGACAACCTGACGATGTGTATCGTAATGCAGTGAGGCATAGCATTCGTGAGTGCTACATATTGTGCTGGACAACCTGACGATGTGTATCGTAATGCAGTGAGGCATAGCATTCGTGAGTGCTACATATTGTGCTGGACAACCTGACGATGTGTATCGTAATGCAGTGAGTCATAGCATTCGTGAGTGCTACATATTGTGCTGGACAACCTGACGATGTGTATTGTAATGCAGTGAGGCATAGCATTCGTGAGTGCTACATATTGTGCTGGACAACCTGACGATATGTATCGTAATGCAGTGAGGCATAGCATTCGTGAGTGCTACATATTGTGCTGGACAACCTGACGATGTGTATCGTAATGCAGTGAGGCATAGCATTCGTGAGTGCTACATATTGTGCTGGACAACCTGACGATGTGTATCGTAATGCAGTGAGGCATAGCATTCGTGAGTGCTACATATTGTGCTGGACAACCTGACGATGTGTATCGTAATGCAGTGAGGCATAGCATTCGTTAGTGCTACATATTGTGCTGGACAACCTGACGATGTGTATCGTAATGCAGTGAGGCATAGCATTCGTGAGTCCTACATATTGTGCTGGACAACCTGACGATGTGTATCGTAATGCAGTGAGGCATAACATTCGTGAGTGCTACATATTGTGCTGGACAACCTGACGATGTGTATCGTAATGCAGTGAGGCATAGCATTCGTGAGTGCTACATATTGTGCTGGACAACCTGACGATGTGTATCGTAATGCAGTGAGGCATAGCATTCGTGAGTGCTACATATTGTGCTGGACAACCTGACGATGTGTATTGTAATGCAGTGAGGCATAGCATTCGTGAGTGCTACATATTGTGATGGACAACCTGACGATGTGTATCGTAATGCAGTGAGGCATAGCATTCGTGAGTGCTACATATTGTGCTGGACAACCTGACGATGTGTATCGTAATGCAGTGAGGCATAGCATTCGTGAGTGCTACATATTGTGTTGGACAACCTGACGATGTGTATCGTAATGCAGTGAGGCATAGCATTCGTGAGTGCTACATATTGTGCTGGACAACCTGACGATGTGTATCGTAATGCAGTGAGGCATAGCATTCGCGAGTGCTACATATTGTGATGGACAACCTGACGATGTGTATCGTAATGCAGTGAGGCATAGCATTCGTGAGTGCTACATATTGTGCTGGACAACCAGACGATGTGTATCGTAATGCAGTGAGGCATAACATTCGTGAGTGCTACATATTGTGATGGACAACCTGACGCTGTGTATCGTAATGCAGTGAGGCATAGCATTCGTGAGTGCTACATATTGTGCTGGACAACCTGACGATGTGTATCGTAATGCAGTGAGGCATAGCATTCGTGAGTGCTACATATTGTGCTGGACAACCTGACGATGTGTATCGTAATGCAGTGAGGCATAGCATTCGTGAGTGCTACATATTGTGCTGGACAACCTGACGATGTGTATCGTAATGCAGTGAGGCATAGCATTCGTGAGTGCTACATATTGTGCTGGACAACCTGACGTTGTGTATCGTAATGCAGTGAGGCATAGCATTCGTGAGTGCTACATATTGTGCTGGACAACCTGACGATGTGTATCGTAATGCAGTGAGGCATAGCATTCGTGAGCGCTACATATTGTGATGGACAACCTGACGATGTGTATCGTAATGCAGTGAGGCATAGCATTCGTGAGTGCTACATATTGTGCTGGACAACCTGACGATGTGTATCGTAATGCAGTGAGGCATAACATTCGTGAGTACTACATATTGTGCTGGACAACCTGACGATGTGTATCGTAATGCAGTGAGGGATAGAATTCGTGAGTGCTACATATTGTGCTGGACAACCTGACGATGTGTATCGTAATGCAGTGAGGCATAGCATTCGTGAGTGCTACATATTGTGCTGGACAACCTGACGATGTGTATCGTAATGCAGTGAGGCATAGCATTCGTGAGTGCTACATATTGTGATGGACAACCTGACGATGTGTATCGTAATGCAGTGAGGCATAGCATTCGTGAGTGCTACATATTGTGCTGGACAACCTGACGATGTGTATCGTAATGCAGTGAGGCAGAGCATTCGTGAGTGCTACATATTGTGCTGGACAACCTGACGATGTGTATCGTAATGCAGTGAGGCATAGCATTCGTGAGTGCTACATATTGTGCTGGACAACCTGACGATGTGTATCGTAATGCAGTGAGGCATAGCATTCGTGAGTGCTACATATTGTGCTGGACAACCTGACGATGTGTATCGTAATGCAGTGAGGCATAGCATTCGTGAGTGCTACATATTGTGCTGGACAACCTGACGATGTGTATCGTAATGCAGTGAGGCATAACATTCGTGAGTGCTACATATTGTGCTGGACAAACTGACGATGTGTATTGTAATGCAGTGAGGCATAGCATTCGTGAGTGCTACATATTGTGCTGGACAACCTGACGATGTGTATCGTAATGCAGTGAGGCAGAGCATTCGTGAGTGCTACATATTGTGATGGACAACCTGACGATGTGTATCGTAATGCAGTGAGGCATAGCATTCGTGAGTGCTACATATTGTGCTGGACAACCTGACGATGTGTATCGTAATGCAGTGAGGCATAGCATTCGTGAGTGCTACATATTGTGCTGGACAACCTGACGATGTGTATCGTAATGCAGTGAGGCATAGCATTCGTGAGTGCTACATATTGTGCTGGACAACCTGACGATGTGTATCGTAATGCAGTGAGGCATAGCATTCGTGAGTGCTACATATTGTGCTGGACAACCTGACGATGTGTATCGTAATGCAGTGAGGCATAGCATTCGTGAGTGCTACATATTGTGCTGGACAACCTGACGATGTGTATCGTAATGCAGTGAGGCATAGCATTCGTGAGTGCTACATATTGTGCTGGACAACCTGACGATGTGTATCGTAATGCAGTGAGGCATAGCATTCGTGAGTGCTACATATTGTCCTGGACAACCTGACGATGTGTATCGTAATGCAGTGAGGCATAGCATTCGTGAGTGCTACATATTGTGCTGGACAACCTGACGATGTGTATCGTAATGCAGTGAGGCATAGCATTCGTGAGTGCTACATATTGTGCTGGACACCTGACGATGTGTATCGTAATGCAGTGAGGCATAGCATTCGTGAGTGCTACATATTGTGCTGGACAACCTGACGATGTGTATCGTAATGCAGTGAGGCATAGCATTCGTGAGTGCTACATATTGTGCTGGACAACCTGACGATGTGTATCGTATTGCAGTGAGGCATAGCATTCGTGAGTGCTACATAATTGTGATGGACAACCTGACGATGTGTATCGTAATGCAGTGAGGCAGAGCATTCGTGAGTGCTACATATTGTGCTGGACAACCTGACGATGTGTATCGTAATGCAGTGAGGCATAGCATTCGTGAGTGCTACATATTGTGCTGGACAACCTGACGATGTGTATCGTAATGCAGTGAGGCATAGCATTCGTGAGTGCTACATATTGTGATGGACAACCTGACGATTTGTATCGTAATGCAGTGAGGCATAGCATTCGTGAGTGCTACATATTGTGCTGGACAACCTGACGATGTGTATCGTAATGCAGTGAGGCATAGCATTCGTGAGTGCTATATATTGTGATGGACAACCTGACGATGTGTATCGTAATGCAGTGAGGCATAGCATTCGTGAGTGCTACATATTGTGCTGGACAACCTGACGATGTGTATCGTAATGCAGTGAGGCATAGCATTCGTGAGTGCTACATATTGTGCTGGACAACCTGACGATGTGTATCGTAATGCAGTGAGGCATAGCATTCGTGAGTGCTACATATTGTGCTGGACAACCTGACGATGTGTATTGTAATGCAGTGAGGCATAGCATTCGTGAGTGCTACATATTGTGCTGGACAACCTGACGATGTGTATCGTAATGCAGTGAGGCATAGCATTCGTGAGTGCTACATATTGTGCTGGACAACCTGACGATGTGTATCGTAATGCAGTGAGGCATAGCATTCGTGAGTGCTACATATTGTGATGGACAACCTGACGATGTGTATCGTAATGCAGTGAGGCATAGCATTCTTGAGTGCTACATATTGTGCTGGACAACCTGACGATGTGTATCGTAATGCAGTGAGGCATAGCATTCGTGAGTGCTACATATTGTGCTGGACAACCTGACGATGTGTATCGTAATGCAGTGAGGCATAGCATTCGTGAGTGCTACATATTGTGCTGGACAACCTGACGATGTGTATCGTAATGCAGTGAGGCATAGCATTCGTGAGTGCTACATATTGTGATGGACAACCTGACGATGTGTATCGTAATGCAGTGAGGCAGAGCATTCGTGAGTGCTACATATTGTGCTGGACAACCTGACGATGTGTATCGTAATGCAGTGAGGCATAGCATTCGTGAGTGCTACATATTGTGCTGGACAACCTGACGATGTGTATCGTAATGCAGTGAGGCATAGCATTCGTGAGTGCTACATATTGTGCTGGACAACCTGACGATGTGTATCGTAATGCAGTGAGGCATAGCATTCGTGAGTGCTACATATTGTGCTGGACAACCTGACGATGTGTATCGTAATGCAGTGAGGCAGAGCATTCGTGAGTGCTACATATTGTGCTGGACAACCTGACGATGTGTATCGTAATGCAGTGAGGCATAGCATTCGTGAGTGCTACATATTGTGCTGGACAACCTGACGATGTGTATCGTAATGCAGTGAGGCATAGCATTCGTGAGTGCTACATATTGTGCTGGACAACCTGACGATGTGTATCGTAATGCAGTGAGGCATAGCATTCGTGAGTGCTACATATTGTGCTGGACAACCTGACGATGTGTATCGTAATGCAGTGAGGCATAACATTCGTGAGTGCTACATATTGTGCTGGACAACCTGACGATGTGTATTGTAATGCAGTGAGGCATAGCATTCGTGAGTGCTACATATTGTGCTGGACAACCTGACGATGTGTATCGTAATGCAGTGAGGCAGAGCATTCGTGAGTGCTACATATTGGGATGGACAACCTGACGATGTGTATCGTAATGCAGTGAGGCATAGCATTCGTGAGTGCTACATATTGTGCTGGACAACCTGACGATGTGTATCGTAATGCAGTGAGGCATAGCATTCGTGAGTGCTACATATTGTGCTGGACAACCTGACGATGTGTATCGTAATGCAGTGAGGC
Source organism: Meconema thalassinum (assembly GCA_946902985.2). NCBI lineage: Eukaryota > Metazoa > Arthropoda > Insecta > Orthoptera > Tettigoniidae > Meconema > Meconema thalassinum. The sequence continues at coordinate 1,051,338 of OX336392.1, read as the reverse complement.
ATAGCATTCGTGAGTGCTGCATATTGTGAAGGACAACCTGACGATGTGTATCGTAATGCAGTGAGGCATAGCATTCGTGAGTGCTACATATTGTGCGGGACAACCTGACGATGTGTATCGTAATGCAGTGAGGCATAACATTCGTGATTGCTACATATTGTGATGGACAACCTGACGATGTGTATCGTAATGCAGTGAGGCATAGCATTCGTGAGTGCTACATATTGTGATGGACAACCTGACGATGTGTATCGTAATGCAGTGAGGCAGAGCATTCGTGAGTGCTACATATTGTGATGGACAACCTGACGATGTGTATCGTAATGCAGTGAGGCATAGCATTCGTGAGTGCTACATATTGTGCTGGACAACCTGACGATGTGTATCGTAATGCAGTGAGGCATAGCATTCGTGAGTGCTACATATTGTGCTGGACAACCTGACGATGTGTATCGTAATGCAGTGTGGCATAGCATTCGTGAGTGCTACATATTGTGCTGGACAACCTGACGATGTGTATCGTAATGCAGTGAGGCAGAGCATTCGTGAGTGCTACATATTGTGCTGGACAACCTGACGATGTGTATCGTAATGCAGTGAGGCATAGCATTCGTGAGTGCTACATATTGTGCTGGACAACCCTACGATGTGTATCGTAATGCAGTGAGGCATAGCATTCGTGAGTGCTACATATTGTGATGGACAACCTGACGATGTGTATCGTAATGCAGTGAGGCATAGCATTCGTGAGTGCTACATATTGTGCTGGACAACCTGACGATGTGTATCGTAATGCAGTGAGGCATAGCATTCGTGAGTGCTACATATTGTGCTGGACAACCTGACGATGTGTATCGTAATGCAGTGAGGCATAGCATTCGTGAGTGCTACATATTGTGATGGACAACCTGACGATGTGTATCGTAATGCAGTGAGGCATAGCATTCGTGAGTGCTACATATTGTGCTGGACAACCTGACGATGTGTATCGTAATGCAGTGAGGCATAGCATTCGTGAGTGCTACATATTGTGCTGGACAACCTGACGATGTGTATCGTAATGCAGTGAGGCATAGCATTCGTGAGTGCTACATATTGTGCTGGACAACCTGACGATGTGTATCGTAATGCAGTGAGGCATAGCATTCGTGAGTGCTACATATTGTGATGGACAACCTGACGATGTGTATCGTAATGCAGTGAGGCAGAGCATTCGTGAGTGCTACATATTGTGCTGGACAACCTGACGATGTGTATCGTAATGCAGTGAGGCATAGCATTCGTGAGTGCTACATATTGTGCTGGACAACCTGACGATGTGTATCGTAATGCAGTGAGGCATAGCATTCGTGAGTGCTACATATTGTGCTGGACAACCTGACGATGTGTATCGTAATGCAGTGAGGCATAGCATTCGTTAGTGCTACATATTGTGCTGGATAACCTGACGATGTGTATCGTAATGCAGTGAGGCATAGCATTCGTGAGTCCTACATATTGTGCTGGACAACCTGACGATGTGTATCGTAATGCAGTGAGGCATAACATTCGTGAGTGCTACATATTGTGCTGGACAACCTGACGATGTGTATCGTAATGCAGTGAGGCATAGCATTCGTGAGTGCTACATATTGTGCTGGACAACCTGACGATGTGTATCGTAATGCAGTGAGGCATAGCATTCGTGAGTGCTACATATTGTGCTGGACAACCTGACGATGTGTATTGTAATGCAGTGAGGCATAGCATTCGTGAGTGCTACATATTGTGATGGACAACCTGACGATGTGTATCGTAATGCAGTGAGGCATAGCATTCGTGAGTGCTACATATTGTGCTGGACAACCTGACGATGTGTATCGTAATGCAGTGAGGCATAGCATTCGTGAGTGCTACATATTGTGTTGGACAACCTGACGATGTGTATCGTAATGCAGTGAGGCATAGCATTCGTGAGTGCTACATATTGTGCTGGACAACCTGACGATGTGTATCGTAATGCAGTGAGGCATAGCATTCGCGAGTGCTACATATTGTGATGGACAACCTGACGATGTGTATCGTAATGCAGTGAGGCATAGCATTCGTGAGTGCTACATATTGTGCTGGACAACCAGACGATGTGTATCGTAATGCAGTGAGGCATAACATTCGTGAGTGCTACATATTGTGATGGACAACCTGACGCTGTGTATCGTAATGCAGTGAGGCATAGCATTCGTGAGTGCTACATATTGTGCTGGACAACCTGACGATGTGTATCGTAATGCAGTGAGGCATAGCATTCGTGAGTGCTACATATTGTGCTGGACAACCTGACGATGTGTATCGTAATGCAGTGAGGCATAGCATTCGTGAGTGCTACATATTGTGCTGGACAACCTGACGATGTGTATCGTAATGCAGTGAGGCATAGCATTCGTGAGTGCTACATATTGTGCTGGACAACCTGACGTTGTGTATCGTAATGCAGTGAGGCATAGCATTCGTGAGTGCTACATATTGTGCTGGACAACCTGACGATGTGTATCGTAATGCAGTGAGGCATAGCATTCGTGAGCGCTACATATTGTGATGGACAACCTGACGATGTGTATCGTAATGCAGTGAGGCATAGCATTCGTGAGTGCTACATATTGTGCTGGACAACCTGACGATGTGTATCGTAATGCAGTGAGGCATAACATTCGTGAGTACTACATATTGTGCTGGACAACCTGACGATGTGTATCGTAATGCAGTGAGGGATAGAATTCGTGAGTGCTACATATTGTGCTGGACAACCTGACGATGTGTATCGTAATGCAGTGAGGCATAGCATTCGTGAGTGCTACATATTGTGCTGGACAACCTGACGATGTGTATCGTAATGCAGTGAGGCATAGCATTCGTGAGTGCTACATATTGTGATGGACAACCTGACGCTGTGTATCGTAATGCAGTGAGGCATAGCATTCGTGAGTGCTACATATTGTGCTGGACAACCTGACGATGTGTATCGTAATGCAGTGAGGCAGAGCATTCGTGAGTGCTACATATTGTGCTGGACAACCTGACGATGTGTATCGTAATGCAGTGAGGCATAGCATTCGTGAGTGCTACATATTGTGCTGGACAACCTGACGATGTGTATCGTAATGCAGTGAGGCATAGAATTCGTGAGTGCTACATATTGTGCTGGACAACCTGACGATGTGTATCGTAATGCAGTGAGGCATAACATTCGTGAGTGCTACATATTGTGCTGGACAACCTGACGATGTGTATCGTAATGCAGTGAGGCATAACATTCGTGAGTGCTACATATTGTGCTGGACAAACTGACGATGTGTATTGTAATGCAGTGAGGCATAGCATTCGTGAGTGCTACATATTGTGCTGGACAACCTGACGATGTGTATCGTAATGCAGTGAGGCAGAGCATTCGTGAGTGCTACATATTGTGATGGACAACCTGACGATGTGTATCGTAATGCAGTGAGGCATAGCATTCGTGAGTGCTACATATTGTGCTGGACAACCTGACGATGTGTATCGTAATGCAGTGAGGCATAGCATTCGTGAGTGCTACATATTGTGCTGGACAACCTGACGATGTGTATCGTAATGCAGTGAGGCATAGCATTCGTGAGTGCTACATATTGTGCTGGACAACCTGACGATGTGTATCGTAATGCAGTGAGGCATAGCATTCGTGAGTGCTACATATTGTGCTGGACAACCTGACGATGTGTATCGTAATGCAGTGAGGCATAGCATTCGTGAGTGCTACATATTGTGCTGGACAACCTGACGATGTGTATCGTAATGCAGTGAGGCATAGCATTCGTGAGTGCTACATATTGTCCTGGACAACCTGACGATGTGTATCGTAATGCAGTGAGGCATAGCATTCGTGAGTGCTACATATTGTGCTGGACAACCTGACGATGTGTATCGTAATGCAGTGAGGCATAGCATTCGTGAGTGCTACATATTGTGCTGGACACCTGACGATGTGTATCGTAATGCAGTGAGGCATAGCATTCGTGAGTGCTACATATTGTGCTGGACAACCTGACGATGTGTATCGTAATGCAGTGAGGCATAGCATTCGTGAGTGCTACATATTGTGCTGGACAACCTGACGATGTGTATCGTATTGCAGTGAGGCATAGCATTCGTGAGTGCTACATATTGTGATGGACAACCTGACGATGTGTATCGTAATGCAGTGAGGCAGAGCATTCATGAGTGCTACATATTGTGCTGGACAACCTGACGATGTGTATCGTAATGCAGTGAGGCATAGCATTCGTGAGTGCTGCATATTGTGCTGGACAACCTGACGATGTGTATCGTAATGCAGTGAGGCATAGCATTCGTGAGTGCTACATATTGTGATGGACAACCTGACGATGTGTATCGTAATGCAGTGAGGCATAGCATTCGTGAGTGCTACATATTGTGCTGGACAACCTGACGATGTGTATCGTAATGCAGTGAGGCATAGCATTCGTGAGTGCTATATATTGTGATGGACAACCTGACGATGTGTATCGTAATGCAGTGAGGCATAGCATTCGTGAGTGCTACATATTGTGCTGGACAACCTGACGATGTGTATCGTAATGCAGTGAGGCATAGCATTCGTGAGTGCTACATATTGTGCTGGACAACCTGACGATGTGTATCGTAATGCAGTGAGGCATAGCATTCGTGAGTGCTACATATTGTGCTGGACAACCTGACGATGTGTATTGTAATGCAGTGAGGCATAGCATTCGTGAGTGCTACATATTGTGCTGGACAACCTGACGATGTGTATCGTAATGCAGTGAGGCATAGCATTCGTGAGTGCTACATATTGTGCTGGACAACCTGACGATGTGTATCGTAATGCAGTGAGGCATAGCATTCGTGAGTGCTACATATTGTGATGGACAACCTGACGATGTGTATCGTAATGCAGTGAGGCATAGCATTCGTGAGTGCTACATATTGTGCTGGACAACCTGACGATGTGTATCGTAATGCAGTGAGGCATAGCATTCGTGAGTGCTACATATTGTGCTGGACAACCTGACGATGTGTATCGTAATGCAGTGAGGCATAGCATTCGTGAGTGCTACATATTGTGCTGGACAACCTGACGATGTGTATCGTAATGCAGTGAGGCATAGCATTCGTGAGTGCTACATATTGTGATGGACAACCTGACGATGTGCATCGTAATGCAGTGAGGCAGAGCATTGGTGAGTGCTACATATTGTGCTGGACAACCTGACGATGTGTATCGTAATGCAGTGAGGCATAGCATTCGTGAGTGCTACATATTGTGCTGGACAACCTGACGATGTGTATCGTAATGCAGTGAGGCATAGCATTCGTGAGTGCTACATATTGTGCTGGACAACCTGACGATGTGTATCGTAATGCAGTGAGGCATAGCATTCGTGAGTGCTACATATTGTGCTGGACAACCTGACGATGTGTATCGTAATGCAGTGAGGCAGAGCATTCGTGAGTGCTACATATTGTGCTGGACAACCTGACGATGTGTATCGTAATGCAGTGAGGCATAGCATTCGTGAGTGCTACATATTGTGCTGGACAACCTGACGATGTGTATCGTAATGCAGTGAGGCATAGCATTCGTGAGTGCTACATATTGTGCTGGACAACCTGACGATGTGTATCGTAATGCAGTGAGGCATAGCATTCGTGAGTGCTACATATTGTGCTGGACAACCTGACGATGTGTATCGTAATGCAGTGAGGCATAACATTCGTGAGTGCTACATATTGTGCTGGACAACCTGACGATGTGTATTGTAATGCAGTGAGGCATAGCATTCGTGAGTGCTACATATTGTGCTGGACAACCTGACGATGTGTATCGTAATGCAGTGAGGCAGAGCATTCGTGAGTGCTACATATTGGGATGGACAACCTGACGATGTGTATCGTAATGCAGTGAGGCATAGCATTCGTGAGTGCTACATATTGTGCTGGACAACCTGACGATGTGTATCGTAATGCAGTGAGGCATAGCATTCGTGAGTGCTACATATTGTGCTGGACAACCTGACGATGTGTATCGTAATGCAGTGAGGCATAGCATTCGTGAGTGCTGCATATTGTGAAGGACAACCTGACGATGTGTATCGTAATGCAGTGAGGCATAGCATTCGTGAGTGCTACATATTGTGCGGGACAACCTGACGATGTGTATCGTAATGCAGTGAGGCATAACATTCGTGATTGCTACATATTGTGATGGACAACCTGACGATGTGTATCGTAATGCAGTGAGGCATAGCATTCGTGAGTGCTACATATTGTGATGGACAACCTGACGATGTGTATCGTAATGCAGTGAGGCAGAGCATTCGTGAGTGCTACAAATTGTGATGGACAACCTGACGATGTGTATCGTAATGCAGTGAGGCATAGCATTCGTGAGTGCTACATATTGTGCTGGACAACCTGACGATGTGTATCGTAATGCAGTGAGGCATAGCATTCGTGAGTGCTACATATTGTGCTGGACAACCTGACGATGTGTATCGTAATGCAGTGTGGCATAGCATTCGTGAGTGCTACATATTGTGCTGGACAACCTGACGATGTGTATCGTAATGCAGTGAGGCAGAGCATTCGTGAGTGCTACATATTGTGCTGGACAACCTGACGATGTGTATCGTAATGCAGTGAGGCATAGCATTCGTGAGTGCTACATATTGTGCTGGACAACCCTACGATGTGTATCGTAATGCAGTGAGGCATAGCATTCGTGACTGCTACATATTGTGATGGACAACCTGACGATGTGTATCGTAATGCAGTGAGGCATAGCATTCGTGAGTGCTACATATTGTGCTGGACAACCTGACGATGTGTATCGTAATGCAGTGAGGCATAGCATTCGTGAGTGCTACATATTGTGCTGGACAACCTGACGATGTGTATCGTAATGCAGTGAGGCATAGCATTCGTGAGTGCTACATATTGTGATGGACAACCTGACGATGTGTATCGTAATGCAGTGAGGCATAGCATTCGTGAGTGCTACATATTGTGCTGGACAACCTGACGATGTGTATCGTAATGCAGTGAGGCATAGCATTCGTGAGTGCTACATATTGTGATGGACAACCTGACGATGTGTATCGTAATGCAGTGAGGCAGAGCATTCGTGAGTGCTACATATTGTGCTGGACAACCTGACGATGTGTATCGTAATGCAGTGAGGCATAGCATTCGTGAGTGCTACATATTGTGCTGGACAACCTGACGATGTGTATCGTAATGCAGTGAGGCATAGCATTCGTGAGTGCTACATATTGTGATGGACAACCTGACGATGTGTATCGTAATGCAGTGAGGCATAGCATTCGTGAGTGCTACATATTGTGCTGGACAACCTGACGATGTGTATCGTAATGCAGTGAGGCATAGCATTCGTGAGTGCTACATATTGTGCTGGACAACCTGACGATGTGTATCGTAATGCAGTGAGGCATAGCATTCGCGAGTGCTACATATTGTGCTGGAAAACCTGACGATGTGCATCGTAATGCAGTGAGGCATAGCATTCGTGAGTGCTACATATTGTGCTGGACAACCTGACGATGTGTATCGTAATGCAGTGAGGCATAACATTCGTGAGTGCTACATATTGTGATGGAAAACCTGACGCTGTGTATCGTAATGCAGTGAGGCATAGCATTCGTGAGTGCTACATATTGTGCTGGACAACCTGACGATGTGTATCGTAATGCAGTGAGGCATAGCATTCGTGAGTGCTACATATTGTGCTGGACAACCTGACGATGTGTATCGTAATGCAGTGAGGCATAGCATTCGTGAGTGCTACATATTGTGCTGGACAACCTGACGATGTGTATCGTAATGCAGTGAGGCATAGCATTCGTGAGTGCTACATATTGTGCTGGACAACCTGACGTTGTGTATCGTAATGCAGTGAGGCATAGCATTCGTGAGTGCTACATATTGTGCTGGACAACCTGACGATGTGTATCGTAATGCAGTGAGGCATAGCATTCGTGAGCGCTACATATTGTGATGGACAACCTGACGATGTGTATCGTAATGCAGTGAGGCATAGCATTCGTGAGTGCTACATATTGTGCTGGACCCCCTGACGATGTGTATCGTAATGCAGTGAGGCATAACATTCGTGAGTGCTACATATTGTGCTGGACAACCTGACGATGTGTATCGTAATGCAGTGAGGGATAGCATTCGTGAGTGCTACATATTGTGCTGGACAACCTGACGATGTGTATCGTAAAGCAGTGAGGCATAGCATTCGTGAGTGCTACATATTGTGCTGGACAACCTGACGATGTGTATCGTAATGCAGTGAGGCATAGCATTCGTGAGTGCTACATATTGTGCTGGACAACCTGACGATGTGTATCGTAATGCAGTGAGGCATAGCATTCGTGAGTGCTACATATTGTGCTGGACAACCTGACGATGTGTATCGTAATGCAGTGAGGCATAGCATTCGTGAGTGCTACATATTGTGCTGGACAACCTGACGATGTGTATCGTAATGCTGTGAGGCATAGCATTCGTGAGTGCTACATATTGTGCTGGACAACCTGACGATGTGTATCGTAATGCAGTGAGGCATAGCATTCGTGAGTGCTACATATTGTGCTGGACAACCTGACGATGTGTATCGTAATGCAGTGAGGCATAGCATTCGTGAGTGCTACATATTGTGCTGGACAACCTGACGATGTGTATCGTAATGCAGTGAGGCATAACATTCGTGAGTGCTACATATTGTGCTGGACAACCTGACGATGTGTATTGTAATGCAGTGAGGCATAGCATTCGTGAGTGCTACATATTGTGCTGGACAACCTGACGATGTGTATCGTAATGCAGTGAGGCAGAGCATTCGTGAGTGCTACATATTGTGATGGACAACCTGACGATGTGTATCGTAATGCAGTGAGGCATAGCATTCGTGAGTGCTACATATTGTGCTGGACAACCTGATGATGTGTATCGTAATGCAGTGAGGCATAGCATTCGTGAGTGCTACATATTGTGCTGGACAACCTGACGATGTGTATCGTAATGCAGTGAGGCATAGCATTCGTGAGTGCTGCATATTGTGATGGACAACCTGACGATGTGTATCGTAATGCAGTGAGGCATAGCATTCGTGAGTGCTACATATTGTGCTGGACAACCTGACGATGTGTATCGTAATGCAGTGAGGCATAACATTCGTGATTGCTACATATTGTGATGGACAACCTGACGATGTGTATCGTAATGCAGTGCGGCATAGCATTCGTGAGTGCTACATATTGTGATGGACAACCTGACGATGTGTGTCGTAATGCAGTGAGGCAGAGCATTCGTGAGTGCTACATATTGTGATGGACAACCTGACGATGTGTATCGTAATGCAGTGAGGCATAGCATTCGTGAGTGCTACATATTGTGCTGGACAACCTGACGATGTGTATCGTAATGCAGTGAGGCATAGCATTCGTGAGTGCTGCATATTGTGCTGGACAACCTGACTATGTGTATCGTAATGCAGTGAGGCATAGCATTCGTGAGTGCTACATATTGTGCTGGACAACCTGACGATGTGTATCGTAATGCAGTGAGGCATAACATTCGTGAGTGCTACATATTGTGATGGACAACCTGACGATGTGTATCGTAATGCAGTGAGGCATAGCATTCGTGAGTGCTACATATTGTGCTGGACAACCTGACGATGTGTATCGTAATGCAGTGAGGCATAGCATTCGTGAGTGCTACATATTGTGCTGGACAACCTGACGATGTGTATCGTAATGCAGTGAGGCATAGCATTCGTGAGTGCTACATAGTGTGCTGGACAACCTGACGATGTGTATCGTAATGCAGTGAGGCATAGCATTCGTGAGTGCTACATATTGTGATGGACAACCTGACGATGTGTATCGTAATGCAGTGAGGCAGAGCATTCGTGAGTGCTACATATTGTGATGGACAACCTGACGATGTGTATCGTAATGCAGTGAGGCAGAGCATTCGTGAGTGCTACATATTGTGCTGGACAACCTGACGATGTGTATCGTAATGCAGTGAGGCATAACATTCGTGAGTGCTACATATTGTGCTGGACAACCTGACGATGTGTATCGTAATGCAGTGAGGCATAGCATTCGTGAGTGCTACATATTGTGCTGGACAACCTGACGATGTGTATCGTAATGCAGTGAGGCATAGCATTCGTGAGTGCTACATATTGTGCAGGACAACCTGACGATGTGTATCGTAATGCAGTTAGGCATAGCATTCGTGAGTGCTACATATTGTGCTGGACAACCTGACGATGTGTATCGTAATGCAGTGAGGCAGAGCATTCGTGAGTGCTACATATTGTGATGGACAACCTGACGATGTGTATCGTAATGCAGTGAGGCATAGCACTCGTGAGTGCTACATATTGTGCTGGACAACCTGACGATGTGTATCGTAATGCAGTGAGGCATAGCATTCGTGAGTGCTACATATTGTGCTGGACAACCTGACGATGTGTATCGTAATGCAGTGAGGCATAGCATTCGTGAGTGCTACATATTGTGCTGGACAACCTGACGATGTGTATCGTAATGCAGTGAGGCATAGCATTCGTGAGTGCTACATATTGTGCTGGACAACCTGACGATGTGTATCGTAATGCAGTGAGGCATAGCATTCGTGAGTGCTACATATTGTGCTGGACAACCTGACGATGTGTATCGTAATGCAGTGAGGCATAACATTCGTGAGTGCTACATATTGTGCTGGACAACCTGACGATGTGTATCGTAATGCAGTGAGGCATAGCATTCGTGAGTGCTACATATTGTGCTGGACAACCTGACGATGTGTATCGTAATGCAGTGAGGCATAGCATTCGTGAGTGCTACATATTGTGCTGGACAACCTGACGATGTGTATCGTATTGCAGTGAGGCATAGCATTCGTGAGTGCTACATATTGTGATGGACAACCTGACGATGTGTATCGTAATGCAGTGAGGCAGAGCATTCGTGAGTGCTACATATTGTGCTGGACAACCTGACGATGTGTATCGTAATGCAGTGAGGCATAGCATTCGTGAGTGCTACATATTGTGCTGGACAACCTGACGATGTGTATCGTAATGCAGTGAGGCATAGCATTCGTGAGTGCTACATATTGTGATGGACAACCTGACGATGTGTATCGTAATGCAGTGAGGCATAGAATTCGTGAGTGCTACATATTGTGCTGGACAACCTGACGATGTGTATCGTAATGCAGTGAGGCATAGCATTCGTGAGTGCTATATATTGTGATGGACAACCTGACGATGTGTATCGTAATGCAGTGAGGCATAGCATTCGTGAGTGCTACATATTGTGCTGGACAACCTGACGATGTGTATCGTAATGCAGTGAGGCATAGCATTCGTGAGTGCTACATATAGTGCTGGACAACCTGACGATGTGTATCGTAATGCAGTGAGGCATAGCATTCGTGAGTGCTACATATTGTGCTGGACAACCTGACGATGTGTATTGTAATGCAGTGAGGCATAGCATTCGTGAGTGCTACATATTGTGCTGGACAACCTGACGATGTGTATCGTAATGCAGTGAGGCATAGCATTCGTGAGTGCTACATATTGTGATGGACAACCTGACGATGTGTATCGTAATGCAGTGAGGCATAGCATTCGTGAGTGCTACATATTGTGCTGGACAACCTGACGATGTGTATCGTAATGCAGTGAGGCATAGCATTCGTGAGTGCTATATATTGTGATGGACAACCTGACGATGTGTATCGTAATGCAGTGAGGCATAGCATTCGTGAGTGCTACATATTGTGCTGGACAACCTGACGATGTGTATCGTAATGCAGTGAGGCATAGCATTCGTGAGTGCTACATATTGTGCTGGACAACCTGACGATGTGTATCGTAATGCAGTGAGGCATAGCATTCGTGAGTGCTACATATTGTGCTGGACAACCTGACGATGTGTATTGTAATGCAGTGAGGCATAGCATTCGTGAGTGCTACATATTGTGCTGGACAACCTGACGATGTGTATCGTAATGCAGTGAGGCATAGCATTCGTGAGTGCTACATATTGTGCTGGACAACCTGACGATGTGTATCGTAATGCAGTGAGGCATAGCATTCGTGAGTGCTACATATTGTGATGGACAACCTGACGATGTGTATCGTAATGCAGTGAGGCATAGCATTCGTGAGTGCTACATATTGTGCTGGACAACCTGACGATGTGTATCGTAATGCAGTGAGGCATAGCATTCGTGAGTGCTACATATTGTGCTGGACAACCTGACGATGTGTATCGTAATGCAGTGAGGCATAGCATTCGTGAGTGCTACATATTGTGCTGGACAACCTGACGATGTGTATCGTAATGCAGTGAGGCATAGCATTCGTGAGTGCTACATATTGTGATGGACAACCTGACGATGTGTATCGTAATGCAGTGAGGCAGAGCATTCGTGAGTGCTACATATTGTGCTGGACAACCTGACGATGTGTATCGTAATGCAGTGAGGCATAGCATTCGTGAGTGCTACATATTGTGCTGGACAACCTGACGATGTGTATCGTAATGCAGTGAGGCATAGCATTCGTGAGTGCTACATATTGTGCTGGACAACCTGACGATGTGTATCGTAATGCAGTGAGGCATAGCATTCGTGAGTGCTACATATTGTGCTGGACAACCTGACGATGTGTATCGTAATGCAGTGAGGCAGAGCATTCGTGAGTGCTACATATTGTGCTGGACAACCTGACGATGTGTATCGTAATGCAGTGAGGCATAGCATTCGTGAGTGCTACATATTGTGCTGGACAACCTGACGATGTGTATCGTAATGCAGTGAGGCATAGCATTCGTGAGTGCTACATATTGTGCTGGACAACCTGACGATGTGTATCGTAATGCAGTGAGGCATAGCATTCGTGAGTGCTACATATTGTGCTGGACAACCTGACGATGTGTATCGTAATGCAGTGAGGCATAACATTCGTGAGTGCAACATATTGTGCTGGACAACCTGACGATGTGTATTGTAATGCAGTGAGGCATAGCATTCGTGAGTGCTACATATTGTGCTGGACAACCTGACGATGTGTATCGTAATGCAGTGAGGCAGAGCATTCGTGAGTGCTACATATTGGGATGGACAACCTGACGATGTGTATCGTAATGCAGTGAGGCATAGCATTCGTGAGTGCTACATATTGTGCTGGACAACCTGACGATGTGTATCGTAATGCAGTGAGGCATAGCATTCGTGAGTGCTACATATTGTGCTGGACAACCTGACGATGTGTATCGTAATGCAGTGAGGCATAGCATTCGTGAGTGCTGCATATTGTGAAGGACAACCTGACGATGTGTATCGTAATGCAGTGAGGCATAGCATTCGTGAGTGCTACATATTGTGCGGGACAACCTGACGATGTGTATCGTAATGCAGTGAGGCATAACATTCGTGATTGCTACATATTGTGATGGACAACCTGACGATGTGTATCGTAATGCAGTGAGGCATAGCATTCGTGAGTGCTACATATTGTGATGGACAACCTGACGATGTGTATCGTAATGCAGTGAGGCAGAGCATTCGTGAGTGCTACATATTGTGATGGACAACCTGACGATGTGTATCGTAATGCAGTGAGGCATAGCATTCGTGAGTGCTACATATTGTGCTGGACAACCTGACGATGTGTATCGTAATGCAGTGGGGCATAGCATTCGTGAGTGCTACATATTGTGCTGGACAACCTGACGATGTGTATCGTAATGCAGTGTGGCATAGCATTCGTGAGTGCTACATATTGTGCTGGACAACCTGACGATGTGTATCGTAATGCAGTGAGGCAGAGCATTCGTGAGTGCTACATATTGTGCTGGACAACCTGACGATGTGTATCGTAATGCAGTGAGGCATAGCATTCGTGAGTGCTACATATTGTGCTGGACAACCCTACGATGTGTATCGTAATGCAGTGAGGCATAGCATTCGTGACTGCTACATATTGTGATGGACAACCTGACGATGTGTATCGTAATGCAGTGAGGCATAGCATTCGTGAGTGCTACATATTGTGCTGGACAACCTGACGATGTGTATCGTAATGCAGTGAGGCATAGCATTCGTGAGTGCTACATATTGTGCTGGACAACCTGACGATGTGTATCGTAATGCAGTGAGGCATAGCATTCGTGAGTGCTACATATTGTGATGGACAACCTGACGATGTGTATCGTAATGCAGTGAGGCATAGCATTCGTGAGTGCTACATATTGTGCTGGACAACCTGACGATGTGTATCGTAATGCAGTGAGGTATAGCATTCGTGAGTGCTACATATTGTGCTGGACAACCTGACGATGTGTATCGTAATGCAGTGAGGCATAGCATTCGTGAGTGCTACATATTGTGCTGGACAACCTGACGATGTGTATCGTAATGCAGTGAGGCATAGCATTCGTGAGTGCTACATATTGTGATGGACAACCTGACGATGTGTATCGTAATGCAGTGAGGCAGAGCATTCGTGAGTGCTACATATTGTGCTGGACAACCTGACGATGTGTATCGTAATGCAGTGAGGCATAGCATTCGTGAGTGCTACATATTGTGCTGGACAACCTGACGATGTGTATCGTAATGCAGTGAGGCATAGCATTCGTGAGTGCTACATATTGTGATGGACAACCTGACGATGTGTATCGTAATGCAGTGAGGCATAGCATTCGTGAGTGCTACATATTGTGCTGGACAACCTGACGATGTGTATCGTAATGCAGTGAGGCATAGCATTCGTGAGTGCTACATATTGTGCTGGACAACCTGACGATGTGTATCGTAATGCAGTGAGGCATAGCATTCGCGAGTGCTACATATTGTGCTGGACAACCTGGCGATGTGTATCGTAATGCAGTGAGGCATAGCATTCGTGAGTGCTACATATTGTGCTGGACAACCTGACGATGTGTATCGTAATGCAGTGAGGCATAACATTCGTGAGTGCTACATATTGTGATGGACAACCTGACGCTGTGTATCGTAATGCAGTGAGGCATAGCATTCGTGAGTGCTACATATTGTGCTGGACAACCTGACGATGTGTATCGTAATGCAGTGAGGCATAGCATTCGTGAGTGCTACATATTGTGCTGGACAACCTGACGATGTGTATCGTAATGCAGTGAGGCATAGCATTCGTGAGTGCTACATATTGTGCTGGACAACCTGACGATGTGTATCGTAATGCAGTGAGGCATAGCATTCGTGAGTGCTACATATTGTGCTGGACAACCTGACGTTGTGTATCGTAATGCAGTGAGGCATAGCATTCGTGAGTGCTACATATTGTGCTGGACAACCTGACGATGTGTATCGTAATGCAGTGAGGCATAGCATTCGTGAGCGCTACATATTGTGATGGACAACCTGACGATGTGTATCGTAATGCAGTGAGGCATAGCATTCGTGAGTGCTACATATTGTGCTGGACCCCCTGACGATGTGTATCGTAATGCAGTGAGGCATAACATTCGTGAGTGCTACATATTGTGCTGGACAACCTGACGATGTGTATCGTAATGCAGTGAGGGATAGCATTCGTGAGTGCTACATATTGTGCTGGACAACCTGACGATGTGTATCGTAAAGCAGTGAGGCATAGCATTCGTGAGTGCTACATATTGTGCTGGACAACCTGACGATGTGTATCGTAATGCAGTGAGGCATAGCATTCGTGAGTGCTACATATTGTGCTGGACAACCTGACGATGTGTATCGTAATGCAGTGAGGCATAGCATTCGTGAGTGCTACATATTGTGCTGGACAACCTGACGATGTGTATCGTAATGCAGTGAGGCATAGCATTCGTGAGTGCTACATATTGTGCTGGACAACCTGACGATGTGTATCGTAATGCTGTGAGGCATAGCATTCGTGAGTGCTACATATTGTGCTGGACAACCTGACGATGTGTATCGTAATGCAGTGAGGCATAGCATTCGTGAGTGCTACATATTGTGCTGGACAACCTGACGATGTGTATCGTAATGCAGTGAGGCATAGCATTCGTGAGTGCTACATATTGTGCTGGACAACCTGACGATGTGTATCGTAATGCAGTGAGGCATAACATTCGTGAGTGCTACATATTGTGCTGGACAACCTGACGATGTGTATTGTAATGCAGTGAGGCATAGCATTCGTGAGTGCTACATATTGTGCTGGACAACCTGACGATGTGTATCGTAATGCAGTGAGGCAGAGCATTCGTGAGTGCTACAAATTGTGATGGACAACCTGACGATGTGTATCGTAATGCAGTGAGGCATAGCATTCGTGAGTGCTACATATTGTGCTGGACAACCTGATGATGTGTATCGTAATGCAGTGAGGCATAGCATTCGTGAGTGCTACATATTGTGCTGGACAACCTGACGATGTGTATCGTAATGCAGTGAGGCATAGCATTCGTGAGTGCTGCATATTGTGATGGACAACCTGACGATGTGTATCGTAATGCAGTGAGGCATAGCATTCGTGAGTGCTACATATTGTGCTGGACAACCTGACGATGTGTATCGTAATGCAGTGAGGCATAACATTCGTGATTGCTACATATTGTGATGGACAACCTGACGATGTGTATCGTAATGCAGTGCGGCATAGCATTCGTGAGTGCTACATATTGTGATGGACAACCTGACGATGTGTATCGTAATGCAGTGAGGCAGAGCATTCGTGAGTGCTACATATTGTGATGGACAACCTGACGATGTGTATCGTAATGCAGTGAGGCATAGCATTCGTGAGTGCTACATATTGTGCTGGACAACCTGACGATGTGTATCGTAATGCAGTGAGGCATAGCATTCGTGAGTGCTGCATATTGTGGTGGACAACCTGACTATGTGTATCGTAATGCAGTGAGGCATAGCATTCGTGAGTGCTACATATTGTGCTGGACAACCTGACGATGTGTATCGTAATGCAGTGAGGCATAACATTCGTGAGTGCTACATATTGTGATGGACAACCTGACGATGTGTATCGTAATGCAGTGAGGCATAGCATTCGTGAGTGCTACATATTGTGCTGGACAACCTGACGATGTGTATCGTAATGCAGTGAGGCATAGCATTCGTGAGTGCTACATATTGTGCTGGACAACCTGACGATGTGTATCGTAATGCAGTGAGGCATAGCATTCGTGAGTGCTACATAGTGTGCTGGACAACCTGACGATGTGTATCGTAATGCAGTGAGGCATAGCATTCGTGAGTGCTACATATTGTGATGGACAACCTGACGATGTGTATCGTAATGCAGTGAGGCAGAGCATTCGTGAGTGCTACATATTGTGATGGACAACCTGACGATGTGTATCGTAATGCAGTGAGGCAGAGCATTCGTGAGTGCTACATATTGTGCTGGACAACCTGACGATGTGTATCGTAATGCAGTGAGGCATAACATTCGTGAGTGCTACATATTGTGCTGGACAACCTGACGATGTGTATCGTAATGCAGTGAGGCATAGCATTCGTGAGTGCTACATATTGTGCTGGACAACCTGACGATGTGTATCGTAATGCAGTGAGGCATAGCATTCGTGAGTGCTACATATTGTGCAGGACAACCTGACGATGTGTATCGTAATGCAGTGAGGCATAGCATTCGTGAGTGCTACATATTGTGCTGGACAACCTGACGATGTGTATCGTAATGCAGTGAGGCAGAGCATTCGTGAGTGCTACATATTGTGATGGACAACCTGACGATGTGTATCGTAATGCAGTGAGGCATAGCACTCGTGAGTGCTACATATTGTGCTGGACAACCTGACGATGTGTATCGTAATGCAGTGAGGCATAGCATTCGTGAGTGCTACATATTGTGCTGGACAACCTGACGATGTGTATCGTAATGCAGTGAGGCATAGCATTCGTGAGTGCTACATATTGTGCTGGACAACCTGACGATGTGTATCGTAATTCAGTGAGGCATAGCATTCGTGAGTGCTACATATTGTGCTGGACAACCTGACGATGTGTATCGTAATGCAGTGAGGCATAGCATTCGTGAGTGCTACATATTGTGCTGGACAACCTGACGATGTGTATCGTAATGCAGTGAGGCATAACATTCGTGAGTGCTACATATTGTGCTGGACAACCTGACGATGTGTATCGTAATGCAGTGAGGCATAGCATTCGTGAGTGCTACATATTGTGCTGGACAACCTGACGATGTGTATCGTAATGCAGTGAGGCATAGCATTCGTGAGTGCTACATATTGTGCTGGACAACCTGACGATGTGTATCGTATTGCAGTGAGGCATAGCATTCGTGAGTGCTACATATTGTGATGGACAACCTGACGATGTGTATCGTAATGCAGTGAGGCAGAGCATTCGTGAGTGCTACATATTGTGCTGGACAACCTGACGATGTGTATCGTAATGCAGTGAGGCATAGCATTCGTGAGTGCTACATATTGTGCTGGACAACCTGACGATGTGTATCGTAATGCAGTGAGGCATAGCATTCGTGAGTGCTACATATTGTGATGGACAACCTGACGATGTGTATTGTAATGCAGTGAGGCATAGCATTCGTGAGTGCTACATATTGTGCTGGACAACCTGACGATGTGTATCGTAATGCAGTGAGGCATAGCATTCGTGAGTGCTATATATTGTGATGGACAACCTGACGATGTGTATCGTAATGCAGTGAGGCATAGCATTCGTGAGTGCTACATATTGTGCTGGACAACCTGACGATGTGTATCGTAATGCAGTGAGGCATAGCATTCGTGAGTGCTACATATAGTGCTGGACAACCTGACGATGTGTATCGTAATGCAGTGAGGCATAGCATTCGTGAGTGCTACATATTGTGCTGGACAACCTGACGATGTGTATCGTAATGCAGTGAGGCAGAGCATTCGTGAGTGCTACAAATTGTGATGGACAACCTGACGATGTGTATCGTAATGCAGTGAGGCATAGCATTCGTGAGTGCTACATATTGTGCTGGACAACCTGATGATGTGTATCGTAATGCAGTGAGGCATAGCATTCGTGAGTGCTACATATTGTGCTGGACAACCTGACGATGTGTATCGTAATGCAGTGAGGCATAGCATTCGTGAGTGCTGCATATTGTGATGGACAACCTGACGATGTGTATCGTAATGCAGTGAGGCATAGCATTCGTGAGTGCTACATATTGTGCTGGACAACCTGACGATGTGTATCGTAATGCAGTGAGGCATAACATTCGTGATTGCTACATATTGTGATGGACAACCTGACGATGTGTATCGTAATGCAGTGCGGCATAGCATTCGTGAGTGCTACATATTGTGATGGACAACCTGACGATGTGTATCGTAATGCAGTGAGGCAGAGCATTCGTGAGTGCTACATATTGTGATGGACAACCTGACGATGTGTATCGTAATGCAGTGAGGCATAGCATTCGTGAGTGCTACATATTGTGCTGGACAACCTGACGATGTGTATCGTAATGCAGTGAGGCATAGCATTCGTGAGTGCTGCATATTGTGGTGGACAACCTGACTATGTGTATCGTAATGCAGTGAGGCATAGCATTCGTGAGTGCTACATATTGTGCTGGACAACCTGACGATGTGTATCGTAATGCAGTGAGGCATAACATTCGTGAGTGCTACATATTGTGATGGACAACCTGACGATGTGTATCGTAATGCAGTGAGGCATAGCATTCGTGAGTGCTACATATTGTGCTGGACAACCTGACGATGTGTATCGTAATGCAGTGAGGCATAGCATTCGTGAGTGCTACATATTGTGCTGGACAACCTGACGATGTGTATCGTAATGCAGTGAGGCATAGCATTCGTGAGTGCTACATAGTGTGCTGGACAACCTGACGATGTGTATCGTAATGCAGTGAGGCATAGCATTCGTGAGTGCTACATATTGTGATGGACAACCTGACGATGTGTATCGTAATGCAGTGAGGCAGAGCATTCGTGAGTGCTACATATTGTGATGGACAACCTGACGATGTGTATCGTAATGCAGTGAGGCAGAGCATTCGTGAGTGCTACATATTGTGCTGGACAACCTGACGATGTGTATCGTAATGCAGTGAGGCATAACATTCGTGAGTGCTACATATTGTGCTGGACAACCTGACGATGTGTATCGTAATGCAGTGAGGCATAGCATTCGTGAGTGCTACATATTGTGCTGGACAACCTGACGATGTGTATCATAATGCAGTGAGGCATAGCATTCGTGAGTGCTACATATTGTGCAGGACAACCTGACGATGTGTATCGTAATGCAGTGAGGCATAGCATTCGTGAGTGCTACATATTGTGCTGGACAACCTGACGATGTGTATCGTAATGCAGTGAGGCAGAGCATTCGTGAGTGCTACATATTGTGATGGACAACCTGACGATGTGTATCGTAATGCAGTGAGGCATAGCACTCGTGAGTGCTACATATTGTGCTGGACAACCTGACGATGTGTATCGTAATGCAGTGAGGCATAGCATTCGTGAGTGCTACATATTGTGCTGGACAACCTGACGATGTGTATCGTAATGCAGTGAGGCATAGCATTCGTGAGTGCTACATATTGTGCTGGACAACCTGACGATGTGTATCGTAATTCAGTGAGGCATAGCATTCGTGAGTGCTACATATTGTGCTGGACAACCTGACGATGTGTATCGTAATGCAGTGAGGCATAGCATTCGTGAGTGCTACATATTGTGCTGGACAACCTGACGATGTGTATCGTAATGCAGTGAGGCATAACATTCGTGAGTGCTACATATTGTGCTGGACAACCTGACGATGTGTATCGTAATGCAGTGAGGCATAGCATTCGTGAGTGCTACATATTGTGCTGGACAACCTGACGATGTGTATCGTAATGCAGTGAGGCATAGCATTCGTGAGTGCTACATATTGTGCTGGACAACCTGACGATGTGTATCGTATTGCAGTGAGGCATAGCATTCGTGAGTGCTACATATTGTGATGGACAACCTGACGATGTGTATCGTAATGCAGTGAGGCAGAGCATTCGTGAGTGCTACATATTGTGCTGGACAACCTGACGATGTGTATCGTAATGCAGTGAGGCATAGCATTCGTGAGTGCTACATATTGTGCTGGACAACCTGACGATGTGTATCGTAATGCAGTGAGGCATAGCATTCGTGAGTGCTACATATTGTGATGGACAACCTGACGATGTGTATCGTAATGCAGTGAGGCATAGCATTCGTGAGTGCTACATATTGTGCTGGACAACCTGACGATGTGTATCGTAATGCAGTGAGGCATAGCATTCGTGAGTGCTATATATTGTGATGGACAACCTGACGATGTGTATCGTAATGCAGTGAGGCATAGCACTCGTGAGTGCTACATATTGTGCTGGACAACCTGACGATGTGTATCGTAATGCAGTGAGGCATAGCATTCGTGAGTGCTACATATAGTGCTGGACAACCTGACGATGTGTATCGTAATGCAGTGAGGCATAGCATTCGTGAGTGCTACATATTGTGCTGGACAACCTGACGATGTGTATTGTAATGCAGTGAGGCATAGCATTCGTGAGTGCTACATATTGTGCTGGACAACCTGACGATGTGTATCGTAATGCAGTGAGGCATAGCATTCGTGAGTGCTACATATTGTGCTGGACAACCTGACGATGTGTATCGTAATGCAGTGAGGCATAGCATTCGTGAGTGCTACATATTGTGATGGACAACCTGACGATGTGTATCGTAATGCAGTGAGGCATATCATTCGTGAGTGCTACATATTGTGCTGGACAACCTGACGATGTGTATCGTAATGCAGTGAGGCATAGTATTCGTGAGTGCTACATTTTGTGCTGGACAACCTGACGATGTGTATCGTAATGCAGTGAGGCATAGCATTCGTGAGTGCTACATATTGTGCTGGACAACCTGACGATGTGTATCGTAATGCAGTGAGGCATAGCATTCGTGAGTGCTACATATTTTGATGGACAACCTGACGATGTGTATCGTAATGCAGTGAGGCAGAGCATTCGTGAGTGCTACATATTGTGCTGGACAACCTGACGATGTGTATCGTAATGCAGTGAGGCATAGCATTCGTGAGTGCTACATATTGTGCTGGACAACCTGACGATGTGTATCGTAATGCAGTGAGGCATAGCATTCGTGAGTGCTACATATTGTGATGGACAACCTGACGATGTGTATCGTAATGCAGTGAGGCAGAGCATTCGTGAGTGCTACATATTGTGCTGGACAACCTGACGAAGTGTATCGTAATGCAGTGAGGCATAGCATTCGTGAGTGCTACATATTGTGCTGGACAACCTGACGATGTGTATCGTAATGCAGTGAGGCATAGCATTCGTGAGTGCTACATATTGTGATGGACAACCTGACGAAGTGTATCGTAATGCAGTGAGGCATAGCATTCGTGAGTGCTACATATTGTGCTGGACAACCTGACGATGTGTATCGTAATGCAGTGAGGCATAGCATTCGTGAGTGCTACATATTGTGCTGGACAACCTGACGATGTGTATCGTAATGCAGTGAGGCATAGCATTCGTGAGTGCTACATATTGTGATGGACAAGCTGACGATGTGTATCGTAATGCAGTGAGGCCTAGCATTCGTGAGTGCTACATATTGTGCTGGACAACCTGACGATGTGTATCGTAATGCAGTGAGGCATAGCATTCGTGAGTGCTACATATTGTGCTGGACAACCTGACGATGTGTATCGTAATGCAGTAAGGCATAGCATTCGTGAGTGCTACATATTGTGCTGGACAACCTGACGATGTGTATCGTAATGCTGTGAGGCATAGCATTCGTGAGTGCTACATATTGTGCTGGACAACCTGACGATGTGTATCGTAATGCAGTGAGGCATAGCATTCGTGAGTGCTACATATTGTGATGGACAACCTGACGATGTGTATCGTAATGCAGTGAGGCATAGCATTCGTGAGTGCTACATATTGTGCAGGACAACCTGACGATGTGTATCGTAATGCAGTGAGGCATTACATTCGTGAGTGCTACATATTGTGCTGGACAACCTGACGATGTGTATCGTAATGCAGTGAGGCATAGCATTCGTGAGTGCTACATATTGTGATGGACAACCTGACGATGTGTATCGTAATGCAGTGAGGCATAGCATTCGTGAGTGCTACATATTGTGCTGGACAACCTGACGATGTGTATCGTAATGCAGTGAGGCATAGCATTCGTGAGTGCTACATATTGTGATGGACAACCTGACGATGTGTATCGTAATGCAGTGAGGCATAGCATTCGTGAGTGCTACATATTGTGATGGACAACCTGACGATGTGCATCGTAATGCAGTTAGGCATAGCATTCGTGAGTGCTACATATTGTGCTGGACAACCTGACGATGTGTATCGTAATGCAGTGAGGCATAACATTCGTGAGTGCTACATATTGTGATGGACAACCTGACGATGTGTATCGTAATGCAGTGCGGCATAGCATTCGTGAGTGCTACATATTGTGATGGACAACCTGACGATGTGTATCGTAATGCAGTGAGGCAGAGCATTCGTGAGTGCTACATATTGTGATGGACAACCTGACGATGTGTATCGTAATGCAGTGAGGCATAGCATTCGTGTGTGCTACATATTGTGCTGGACAACCTGACGATGTGTATCGTAATGCAGTGAGGCATAGCATTCGTGAGTGCTGCATATTGTGATGGACAACCTGACTATGTGTATCGTAATGCAGTGAGGCATAGCATTCGTGAGTGCTACATATTGTGCTGGACAACCTGACGATGTGTATCGTAATGCAGTGAGGCATAACATTCGTGAGTGCTACATATTGTGATGGACAACCTGACGATGTGTATCGTAATGCAGTGAGGCATAGCATTCGTGAGTGCTACATATTGTGCTGGACAACCTGACGATGTGTATCGTAATGCAGTGAGGCATAGCATTCGTGAGTGCTACATATTGTGCTGGACAACCTGACGATGTGTATCGTAATGCAGTGAGGCATAGCATTCGTGAGTGCTACATAGTGTGCTGGACAACCTGACGATGTGTATCGTAATGCAATGAGGCATAGCATTCGTGAGTGCTACATATTGTGATGGACAACCTGACGATGTGTATCGTAATGCAGTGAGGCAGAGCATTCGTGAGTGCTACATATTGTGATGGACAACCTGACGATGTGTATCGTAATGCAGTGAGGCAGAGCATTCGTGAGTGCTACATATTGTGCTGGACAACCTGACGATGTGCATCGTAATGCAGTGAGGCATAACATTCGTGAGTGCTACATATTGTGCTGGACAACCTGACGATGTGTATCGTAATGCAGTGAGGCATAGCATTCGTGAGTGCTACATATTGTGCTGGACAACCTGACGATGTGTATCGTAATGCAGTGAGGCATAGCATTCGTGAGTGCTACATATTGTGCAGGACAACCTGACGATGTGTATCGTAATACAGTGAGGCATAGCATTCGTGAGTGCTACATATTGTGCTGGACAACCTGACGATGTGTATCGTAATGCAGTGAGGCAGAGCATTCGTGAGTGCTACATATTGTGATGGACAACCTGACGATGTGTATCGTAATGCAGTGAGGCATAGCACTCGTGAGTGCTACATATTGTGCTGGACAACCTGACGATGTGTATCGTAATGCTGTGAGGCATAGCATTCGTGAGTGCTACATATTGTGCTGGACAACCTGACGATGTGTATCGTAATGCAGTGAGGCATAGCATTCGTGAGTGCTACATATTGTGATGGACAACCTGACGATGTGTATCGTAATGCAGTGAGGCATAGCATTCGTGAGTGCTACATATTGTGCAGGACAACCTGACGATGTGTATCGTAATGCAGTGAGGCATTACATTCGTGAGTGCTACATATTGTGCTGGACAACCTGACGATGTGTATCGTAATGCAGTGAGGCATAGCATTCGTGAGTGCTACATATTGTGATGGACAACCTGACGATGTGTATCGTAATGCAGTGAGGCATAGCATTCGTGAGTGCTACATATTGTGCTGGACAACCTGACGATGTGTATCGTAATGCAGTGAGGCATAGCATTCGTGAGTGCTACATATTGTGATGGACAACCTGACGATGTGTATCGTAATGCAGTGAGGCATAGCATTCGTGAGTGCTACATATTGTGATGGACAACCTGACGATGTGTATCGTAATGCAGTGAGGCATAGCATTCGTGAGTGCTACATATTGTGCTGGACAACCTGACGATGTGTATCGTAATGCAGTGAGGCATAACATTCGTGAGTGCTACATATTGTGATGGACAACCTGACGATGTGTATCGTAATGCAGTGCGGCATAGCATTCGTGAGTGCTACATATTGTGATGGACAACCTGACGATGTGTATCGTAATGCAGTGAGGCAGAGCATTCGTGAGTGCTACATATTGTGATGGACAACCTGACGATGTGTATCGTAATGCAGTGAGGCATAGCATTCGTGAGTGCTACATATTGTGCTGGACAACCTGACGATGTGTATCGTAATGCAGTGAGGCATAGCATTCGTGAGTGCTGCATATTGTGATGGACAACCTGACTATGTGTATCGTAATGCAGTGAGGCATAGCATTCGTGAGTGCTACATATTGTGCTGGACAACCTGACGATGTGTATCGTAATGCAGTGAGGCATAACATTCGTGAGTGCTACATATTGTGATGGACAACCTGACGATGTGTATCGTAATGCAGTGAGGCATAGCATTCGTGAGTGCTACATATTGTGCTGGACAACCTGACGATGTGTATCGTAATGCAGTGAGGCATAGCATTCGTGAGTGCTACATATTGTGCTGGACAACCTGACGATGTGTATCGTAATGCAGTGAGGCATAGCATTCGTGAGTGCTACATAGTGTGCTGGACAACCTGACGATGAGTATCGTAATGCAGTGAGGCATAGCATTCGTGAGTGCTACATATTGTGATGGACAACCTGACGATGTGTATCGTGATGCAGTGAGGCAGAGCATTCGTGAGTGCTACATATTGTGATGGACAACCTGACGATGTGTATCGTAATGCAGTGAGGCAGAGCATTCGTGAGTGCTACATATTGTGCTGGACAACCTGACGATGTGTATCGTAATGCAGTGAGGCATAACATTCGTGAGTGCTACATATTGTGCTGGACAACCTGACGATGTGTATCGTAATGCAGTGAGGCATAGCATTCGTGAGTGCTACATATTGTGCTGGACAACCTGACGATGTGTATCGTAATGCAGTGAGGCATAGCATTCGTGAGTGCTACATATTGTGCAGGACAACCTGACGATGTGTATCGTAATACAGTGAGGCATAGCATTCGTGAGTGCTACATATTGTGCTGGACAACCTGACGATGTGTATCGTAATGCAGTGAGGCAGAGCATTCGTGAGTGCTACATATTGTGATGGACAACCTGACGATGTGTATCGTAATGCAGTGAGGCATAGCACTCGTGAGTGCTACATATTGTGCTGGACAACCTGACGATGTGTATCGTAATGCAGTGAGGCATAGCATTCGTGAGTGCTACATATTGTGCTGGACAACCTGACGATGTGTATCGTAATGCAGTGAGGCATAGCATTCGTGAGTGCTACATATTGTGCTGGACAACCTGACGATGTGTATCGTAATGCAGTGAGGCATAGCATTCGTGAGTGCTACATATTGTGCTGGACAACCTGACGATGTGTATCGTAATGCAGTGAGGCATAGCATTCGTGAGTGCTACATATTGTGCTGGACAACCTGACGATGTGTATCGTAATGCAGTGAGGCATAGCATTCGTGAGTGCTACATATTGTGCTGGACAACCTGACGATGTGTATCGTAATGCAGTGAGGCATAGCATTCGTGAGTGCTACATATTGTGCTGGACAACCTGACGATGTGTATCGTAATGCAGTGAGGCATAGCATTCGTGAGTGCTACATATTGTGCTGGACAACCTGACGATGTGTATCGTATTGCAGTGAGGCATAGCATTCGTGAGTGCTACATATTGTGATGGACAACCTGACGATGTGTATCGTAATGCAGTGAGGCAGAGCATTCGTGAGTGCTACATATTGTGCTGGACAACCTGACGATGTGTATCGTAATGCAGTGAGGCATAGCATTCGTGAGTGCTACATATTGTGCTGGACAACCTGACGATGTGTATCGTAATGCAGTGAGGCATAGCATTCGTGAGTGCTACATATTGTGATGGACAACCTGACGATGTGTATCGTAATGCAGTGAGGCATAGCATTCGTGAGAGCTACATATTGTGCTGGACAACCTGACGATGTGTATCGTAATGCAGTGAGGCATAGCATTCGTGAGTGCTATATATTGTGATGGACAACCTGACGATGTGTATCGTAATGCAGTGAGGCATAGCATTCGTGAGTGCTACATATTGTGCTGGACAACCTGACGATGTGTATCGTAATGCAGTGAGGCATAGCATTCGTGAGTGCTACATATAGTGCTGGACAACCTGACGATGTGTATCGTAATGCAGTGAGGCATAGCATTCGTGAGTGCTACATATTGTGCTGGACAACCTGACGATGTGTATTGTAATGCAGTGAGGCATAGCATTCGTGAGTGCTACATATTGTGCTGGACAACCTGACGATGTGTATCGTAATGCAGTGAGGCATAGCATTCGTGAGTGCTACATATTGTGCTGGACAACCTGACGATGTGTATCGTAATGCAGTGAGGCATAGCATTCGTGAGTGCTACATATTGTGATGGACAACCTGACGATGTGTATCGTAATGCAGTGAGGCATATCATTCGTGAGTGCTACATATTGTGCTGGACAACCTGACGATGTGTATCGTAATGCAGTGAGGCATAGTATTCGTGAGTGCTACATATTGTGCTGGACAACCTGACGATGTGTATCGTAATGCAGTGAGGCATAGCATTCGTGAGTGCTACATATTGTGCTGGACAACCTGACGATGTGTATCGTAATGCAGTGAGGCATAGCATTCGTGAGTGCTACATATTTTGATGGACAACCTGACGATGTGTATCGTAATGCAGTGAGGCAGAGTATTCGTGAGTGCTACATATTGTGCTGGACAACCTGACGATGTGTATCGTAATGCAGTGAGGCATAGCATTCGTGAGTGCTACATATTGTGCTGGACAACCTGACGATGTGTATCGTAATGCAGTGAGGCATAACATTCGTGAGTGCTACATATTGTGATGGACAACCTGACGATGTGTATCGTAATGCAGTGAGGCATAGCATTCGTGAGTGCTACATATTGTGCTGGACAACCTGACGATGTGTATCGTAATGCAGTGAGGCATAGCATTCGTGAGTGCTACATATTGTGCTGGACAACCTGACGATGTGTATCGTAATGCAGTGAGGCATAGCATTCGTGAGTGCTACATATTGTGCTGGACAACCTGACGATGTGTATCGTAATGCAGTGAGGCATAGCATTCGTGAGTGCTACATATTGTGCTGGACAACCTGACGATGTGTATCGTAATGCAGTGAGGCTTAGCATTCGTGAGTGCTACATATTGTGCTGGACAACCCGACGATGTGTATCGTAATGCAGTGAGGCATAGCATTCGTGAGTGCTACATATTGTGCTGGACAACCTGACGATGTGTATCGTAATGCAGTGAGGCATAACATTCGTGAGTGCTACATATTGTGCTGGACAACCTGACGATGTGTATC
This sequence comes from Meconema thalassinum, assembly GCA_946902985.2. Taxonomy (NCBI): domain Eukaryota; kingdom Metazoa; phylum Arthropoda; class Insecta; order Orthoptera; family Tettigoniidae; genus Meconema; species Meconema thalassinum. The sequence continues at coordinate 1,022,410 of OX336392.1, read as the reverse complement.
GTAATGCAGTGAGGCATAACATTCGTGAGTGCTACATATTGTGCTGGACAACCTGACGATGTGTATCGTAATGCAGTGAGGCATAGCATTCGTGAGTGCTACATATTGTGCTGGACAACCTGACGATGTGTATCGTAATGCAGTGAGGCATAGCATTCGTGAGTGCTACATATTGTGCTGGACAACCTGACGATGTGTATCGTAATGCAGTGAGGCATAGCATTCGTGAGTGCTACATACTGTGCTGGACAACCTGACGATGTGTATCGTAATGCAGTGAGGCATAACATTCGTGAGTGCTACATATTGTGCTGGACAACCTGACGATGTGTATCGTAATGCAGTGAGGCATAGCATTCGTGAGTGCTACATATTGTGCTGGACAACCTGACGATGTGTATCGTAATGCAGTGAGGCATAGCATTCGTGAGTGCTACATATTGTGCTGGACAACCTGACGATGTGTATTGTAATGCAGTGAGGCATAGCATTCGTGAGTGCTACATATTGTGCTGGAAAACCTGAAGATGTGTATCGTAATGCAGTGAGGCATAGCATTCGTGAGTGCTACATATTGTGATGGACAACCTGACGATGTGTATCGTAATGCAGTGAGGCATAGCATTCGTGAGTGCTACATATTGTGCTGGACAACCTGACGATGTGTATCGTAATGCAGTGAGGCATAGCATTCGTGAGTGCTACATATTGTGATGGACAACCTGACGATGTGTATCGTAATGCAGTGAGGCATAGCATTCGTGAGTGCTACATATTGTGCTGGACAACCTGACGATGTGTATCGTAATGCAGTGAGGCATAGCATTCGTGAGTGCTACATATTGTGATGGACAACCTGACGATGTGTATCGTAATGCAGTGAGGCATAGCATTCGTGAGTGCTACATATTGTGCTGGACAACCTGATGATGTGTATCGTAATGCAGTGAGGCATAGCATTCGCGAGTGCTACATATTGTGATGGACAACCTGACGATGTGTATCGTAATGCAGTGAGGCATAGCATTCGTGAGTGCTACATATTGTGCTGGACAACCTGACGATGTGTATCGTAATGCAGTGAGGCATAACATTCGTGAGTGCTACATATTGTGATGGACAACCTGACGATGTGTATCGTAATGCAGTGAGGCATAGCATTCGCGAGTGCTACATATTGTGATGGACAACCTGACGATGTGTATCGTAATGCAGTGAGGCATAGCATTCGCGAGTGCTACATATTGTGATGGTCAACCTGACGCTGTGTATCGTAATGCAGTGAGGCATAGCATTCGTGAGTGCTACATATTGAGCTGGACAACCTGACGATGTGTATCGTAATGCAGTGAGGCATAGCATTCGTGAGTGCTACATATTGTGCTGGACAACCTGACGATGTGTATCGTAATGCAGTGAGGCATAGCATTCGTGAGTGCTACATATTGTGCTGGACAACCTGACGATGTGTATCGTAATGCAGTGAGGCATAGCATTCTTGAGTGCTACATATTGTGCTGGACAACCTGACGTTGTGTATCGTAATGCAGTGAGGCATAGCATTCGTGAGTGCTACATATTGTGCTGGACAACCTGACGATGTGTATCGTAATGCAGTGAGGCAGAGCATTCGTGAGTGCTACATAGTGTGCTGGACAACCTGACGATGTGTATCGTAATGCAGTGAGGCATAACATTCGTGAGTGCTACATATTGTGCTGGACAACCTGACGATGTGTATCGTAATGCAGTGAGGCATAGCATTCGTGAGTGCTACATATTGTGCTGGACAACCTGACGATGTGTATCGTAATGCAGTGAGGCATAGCATTCGTGAGTGCTACATATTGTGCTGGACAACCTGACGATGTGTATCGTAATGCAGTGAGGCATAGCATTCGTGAGTGCTACATATTGTGCTGGACAACCTGACGATGTGTATCGTAATGCAGTGAGGCATAGCATTCGTGAGTGCTACATATTGTGCTGGACAACCTGACGATGTGTATCGTAATGCAGTGAGGCATAGCATTCGTGAGTGCTACATATTGTGCTGGACAACCTGACGATGTGTATCGTAATGCAGTGAGGCATAGCATTCGTGAGTGCTACATATTGTGCTGGACAACCTGACGATGTGTATCGTAATGCAGTGAGGCATAACATTCGTGAGTGCTACATATTGTGCTGGACAACCTGACGATGTGTATCGTAATGCAGTGAGGCATAGCATTCGTGAGTGCTACATATTGTGCTGGACAACCTGACGATTTGTATCGTAATGCAGTGAGGCATAGCATTCGTGAGTGCTACATATTGTGCTGGACAACCTGACGATGTGTATCGTAATGCAGTGAGGCATAGCATTCGTGAGTGCTACATATTGTGCTGGACAACCTGACGTTGTGTATCGTAATGCAGTGAGGCATAGCATTCGTGAGTGCTACATATTGTGCTGGACAACCTGACGATGTGTATCGTAATGCAGTGAGGCATAGCATTCGTGAGTGCTACATATTGTGCTGGACAACCTGACGATGTGTATCGTAATGCAGTGAGGCATAGCATTCGTGAGTGCTACATATTGTGCTGGACAACCTGACGATGTGTATCGTAATGCAGTGAGGCATAGCATTCGTGAGTGCTACATATTGTGCTGGACAACCTGACGATGTGTATCGTAATGCAGTGAGGCATAGCATTCGTGAGTGCTACATATTGTGCTGGACAACCTGACGATGTGTATCGTAATGCAGTGAGGCATAGCATTCGTGAGTGCTACATATTGTGCTGGACAACCTGACGATGTGTATCGTAATGCAGCGAGGCATAGCATTCGTGAGTGCTACATATTGTGATGGACAACCTGACGATGTGTATCGTAATGCAGTGAGGCATAGCATTCGTGAGTGCTACATATTGTGATGGACAACCTGACGATGTGTATCGTAATGCAGTGAGGCATAGCATTCGTGAGTGCTACATATTGTGCTGAACAACCTGACGTTGTGTATCGTAATGCGGTGAGGCATAGAATTCGTGAGTGCTACATATTGTGCTGGACAACCTGACGTTGTGTATCGTAATGCAGTGAGGCATAGCATTCGTGAGTGCTACATATTCTGCTGGACAACCTGACGATGTGTATCGTAATGCAGTGAGGCATAGCATTCGTGAGTGCTACATATTGTGCTGGACAACCTGACGATGTGTATCGTAATGCAGTGAGGCATAGCATTCGTGAGTGCTACATATTGTGCTGGACAACCTGACGATGTGTATCGTAATGCAGTGAGGTATAGCATTCGTGAGTGCTACATATTGTGCTGGACAACCTGACGATGTGTATCGTAATGCAGTGAGGCATAGCATTCGTGAGTGCTACATATTGTGCTGGGCAACCTGACGATGTGTATCGTAATGCAGTGAGGCATAGCATTCGTGAGTGCTACATATTGTGATGGACAACCTGACGATGTGTATCGTAATGCAGTGAGGCATAGCATTCGTGAGTGCTACATATTGTGCTGGACAACCTGACGATGTGTATCGTAATGCAGTGAGGCATAGCATTCGTGAGTGCTACATATTTTGCTGGACAACCTGACGTTGTGTATCGTAATGCAGTGAGGCATAGCATTCGTGAGTGCTACATATTGTGCTGGACAACCTGACGATGTGTATCGTAATGCAGTGAGGCATAGCATTCGTGAGTGCTACATATTGTGCTGGACAACCTGACGATGTGTATCGTAATGCAGTGAGGCATAGCATTCGTGAGTGCTACATATTGTGCTGGACAACCTGACGATGTGTATCGTAATGCAGTGAGGCATAGCATTCGTGAGTGCTACATATTGTGCTGGACAACCTGACGATGTGTATCGTAATGCAGTGAGGCATAGCATTCGTGAGTGCTACATATTGTGCTGGACAACCTGACGATGTGTATCGTAATGCAGTGAGGCATAGCATTCGTGAGTGCTACATATTGTGCTGGACAACCTGACGTTGTGTATCGTAATGCAGTGAGGCATAGCATTCGTGAGTGCTACATATTGTGCTGGACAACCTGACGATGTGTATCGTAATGCAGTGAGGCATAGCATTCGTGAGTGCTACATATTGTGCTGGACAACCTGACGATGTGTATCGTAATGCAGTGAGTTTAGCATTCGTGAGTGCTACATATTGTGCTGGACAACCTGACGTTGTGTATCGTAATGCAGTGAGGCATAGCATTCGTGAGTGCTACATATTGTGCTGGACAACCTGACGATGTGTATCGTAATGCAGTGAGGCATAGCATTCGTGAGTGCTACATATTGTGCTGGACAACCTGACGATGTGTATCGTAATGCAGTGAGGCATAGCATTCGTGAGTGCTACATATTGTGCTGGACAACCTGACGATGTGTATCGTAATGCAGTGAGGCATAGCATTCGTGAGTGCTACATATTGTGCTGGACAACCTGACGATGTGTATCGTAATGCAGTGAGGCATAGCATTCGTGAGTGCTACATATTGTGCTGGACAACCTGACGATGTGTATCGTAATGCAGTGAGGCATAGCATTCGTGAGTGCTACATATTGTGCTGGACTACCTGACGTTGTGTATCGTAATGCAGTGAGGCATAGCATTCGTGAGTGCTACATATTGTGCTGGACAACCTGACGATGTGTATCGTAATGCAGTGAGGCATAGCATTCGTGAGTGCTACATTTTGTGCCGGACAACCTGACGATGTGTATCGTAATGCAGTGAGGCATAGCATTCGTGAGTGCTACATATTGTGCTGGACAACCTGACGATGTGTATCGTAATGCAGTGAGGCATAGCATTCGTGACTGCTACATATTGTGCTGGACAACCTGACGATGTGTATCGTAATGCAGTGAGGCATAGCATTCGTGAGTGCTACATATTGTGCTGGACAACCTGACGATGTGTATCGTAATGCAGTGAGGCATAGCATTCGTGAGTGCTACATATTGTGCTGGACAGCCTGACGATGTGTATCGTAATGCAGTGAGGCATAGCATTCGTGAGTGCTACATAATTTGATGGACAACCTGACGATGTGTATCGTAATGCAGTGAGGCAGAGTATTCGTGAGTGCTACATATTGTGCTGGACAACCTGACGATGTGTATCGTAATGCAGTGAGGCATAGCATTCGTGAGTGCTACATATTGTGCTGGACAACCTGACGATGTGTATCGTAATGCAGTGAGGCATAACATTCGTGAGTGCTACATATTGTGATGGACAACCTGACGATGTGTATCGTAATGCAGTGAGGCATAGCATTCGTGAGTGCTACATATTGTGCTGGACAACCTGACGATGTGTATCGTAATGCAGTGAGGCATAGCATTCGTGAGTGCTACATATTGTGCTGGACAACCTGACGATGTGTATCGTAATGCAGTGAGGCATAGCATTCGTGAGTGCTACATATTGTGCTGGACAACCTGACGATGTGTATCGTAATGCAGTGAGGCATAGCATTCGTGAGTGCTACATATTGTGCTGGACAACCTGACGATGTGTATCGTAATGCAGTGAGGCTTAGCATTCGTGAGTGCTACATATTGTGCTGGACAACCCGACGATGTGTATCGTAATGCAGTGAGGCATAGCATTCGTGAGTGCTACATATTGTGCTGGACAACCTGACGATGTGTATCGTAATGCAGTGAGGCATAACATTCGTGAGTGCTACATATTGTGCTGGACAACCTGACGATGTGTATCGTAATGCAGTGAGGCATAACATTCGTGAGTGCTACATAGTGTGCTGGACAACCTGACGATGTGTATCGTAATGCAGTGAGGCATAGCATTCGTGAGTGCTACATATTGTGCTGGACAACCTGACGATGTGTATCGTAATGCAGTGAGGCATAGCATTCGTGAGTGCTACATATTGTGCTGGACAACCTGACGATGTGTATCGTAATGCAGTGAGGCATAGCATTCGTGAGTGCTACATACTGTGCTGGACAACCTGACGATGTGTATCGTAATGCAGTGAGGCATAACATTCGTGAGTGCTACATATTGTGCTGGACAACCTGACGATGTGTATCGTAATGCAGTGAGGCATAGCATTCGTGAGTGCTACATATTGTGCTGGACAACCTGACGATGTGTATCGTAATGCAGTGAGGCATAGCATTCGTGAGTGCTACATATTGTGCTGGACAACCTGACGATGTGTATTGTAATGCAGTGAGGCATAGCATTCGTGAGTGCTACATATTGTGCTGGAAAACCTGAAGATGTGTATCGTAATGCAGTGAGGCATAGCATTCGTGAGTGCTACATATTGTGATGGACAACCTGACGATGTGTATCGTAATGCAGTGAGGCATAGCATTCGTGAGTGCTACATATTGTGCTGGACAACCTGACGATGTGTATCGTAATGCAGTGAGGCATAGCATTCGTGAGTGCTACATATTGTGATGGACAACCTGACGATGTGTATCGTAATGCAGTGAGGCATAGCATTCGTGAGTGCTACATATTGTGCTGGACAACCTGACGATGTGTATCGTAATGCAGTGAGGCATAGCATTCGTGAGTGCTACATATTGTGATGGACAACCTGACGATGTGTATCGTAATGCAGTGAGGCATAGCATTCGTGAGTGCTACATATTGTGCTGGACAACCTGATGATGTGTATCGTAATGCAGTGAGGCATAGCATTCGCGAGTGCTACATATTGTGATGGACAACCTGACGATGTGTATCGTAATGCAGTGAGGCATAGCATTCGTGAGTGCTACATATTGTGCTGGACAACCTGACGATGTGTATCGTAATGCAGTGAGGCATAACATTCGTGAGTGCTACATATTGTGATGGACAACCTGACGATGTGTATCGTAATGCAGTGAGGCATAGCATTCGCGAGTGCTACATATTGTGATGGACAACCTGACGATGTGTATCGTAATGCAGTGAGGCATAGCATTCGCGAGTGCTACATATTGTGATGGACAACCTGACGCTGTGTATCGTAATGCAGTGAGGCATAGCATTCGTGAGTGCTACATATTGTGCTGGACAACCTGACGATGTGTATCGTAATGCAGTGAGGCATAGCATTCGTGAGTGCTACATATTGTGCTGGACAACCTGACGATGTGTATCGTAATGCAGTGAGGCATAGCATTCGTGAGTGCTACATATTGTGCTGGACAACCTGACGATGTGTATCGTAATGCAGTGAGGCATAGCATTCTTGAGGGCTACATATTGTGCTGGACAACCTGACGTTGTGTATCGTAATGCAGTGAGGCATAGCATTCGTGAGTGCTACATATTGTGCTGGACAACCTGACGATGTGTATCGTAATGCAGTGAGGCATAGCATTCGTGAGCGCTACATATTGTGATGGACAACCTGACGATGTGTATCGTAATGCAGTGAGGCATAGCATTCGTGAGTGCTACATATTGTGCTGGACAACCTGACGATGTGTATCGTAATGCAGTGAGGCATAACATTCGTGAGTGCTACATATTGTGCTGGACAACCTGACGATGTGTATCGTAATGCAGTGAGTGATAGCATTCGTGAGTGCTACATATTGTGCTGGACAACCTGACGATGTGTATCGTAATGCAGTGAGGCATAGCATTCGTGAGTGCTACATATTGTGCTGGACAACCTGACGATGTGTATCGTAATGCAGTGAGGCAGAGCATTCGTGAGTGCTACATAGTGTGCTGGACAACCTGACGATGTGTATCGTAATGCAGTGAGGCATAACATTCGTGAGTGCTACATATTGTGCTGGACAACCTGACGATGTGTATCGTAATGCAGTGAGGCATAGCATTCGTGAGTGCTACATATTGTGCTGGACAACCTGACGATGTGTATCGTAATGCAGTGAGGCATAGCATTCGTTAGTGCTACATATTGTGCTGGACAACCTGACGATGTGTATCGTAATGCAGTGAGGCATAGCATTCGTGAGTGCTACATATTGTGCTGGACAACCTGACGATGTGTATCGTAATGCAGTGAGGCATAGCATTCGTGAGTGCTACATATTGTGCTGGACAACCTGACGATGTGTATCGTAATGCAGTGAGGCATAGCATTCGTGAGTGCTACATATTGTGCTGGACAACCTGACGATGTGTATCGTAATGCAGTGAGGCATAGCATTCGTGAGTGCTACATATTGTGCTGGACAACCTGACGATGTGTATCGTAATGCAGTGAGGCATAGCATTCGTGAGTGCTACATATTGTGCTGGACAACCTGACGATGTGTATCGTAATGCAGTGAGGCATAACATTCGTGAGTGCTACATATTGTGCTGGACAACCTGACGATGTGTATCGTAATGCAGTGAGGCATAGCATTCGTGAGTGCTACATATTGTGCTGGACAACCTGACGATTTGTATCGTAATGCAGTGAGGCATAGCATTCGTGAGTGCTACATATTGTGCTGGACAACCTGACGATGTGTATCGTAATGCAGTGAGGCATAGCATTCGTGAGTGCTACATATTGTGCTGGACAACCTGACGTTGTGTATCGTAATGCAGTGAGGCATAGCATTCGTGAGTGCTACATATTGTGCTGGACAACCTGACGATGTGTATCGTAATGCAGTGAGGCATAGCATTCGTGAGTGCTACATATTGTGCTGGACAACCTGACGATGTGTATCGTAATGCAGTGAGGCATAGCATTCGTGAGTGCTACATATTGTGCTGGACAACCTGACGATGTGTATCGTAATGCAGTGAGGCATAGCATTCGTGAGTGCTACATATTGTGCTGGACAACCTGACGATGTGTATCGTAATGCAGTGAGGCATAGCATTCGTGAGTGCTACATATTGTGCTGGACAACCTGACGATGTGTATCGTAATGCAGTGAGGCATAGCATTCGTGAGTGCTACATATTGTGCTGGACAACCTGACGATGTGTATCGTAATGCAGCGAGGCATAGCATTCGTGAGTGCTACATATTGTGATGGACAACCTGACGATGTGTATCGTAATGCAGTGAGGCATAGCATTCGTGAGTGCTACATATTGTGACGGACAACCTGACGATGTGTATCGTAATGCAGTGAGGCATAGCATTCGTGAGTGCTACATATTGTGCTGAACAACCTGACGTTGTGTATCGTAATGCGGTGAGGCATAGAATTCGTGAGTGCTACATATTGTGCTGGACAACCTGACGTTGTGTATCGTAATGCAGTGAGGCATAGCATTCGTGAGTGCTACATATTGTGCTGGACAACCTGACGATGTGTATCGTAATGCAGTGAGGCATAGCATTCGTGAGTACTACATATTGTGCTGGACAACCTGACGATGTGTATCGTAATGCAGTGAGGCATAGCATTCGTGAGTGCTACATATTGTGCTGGACAACCTGACGATGTGTATCGTAATGCAGTGAGGTATAGCATTCGTGAGTGCTACATATTGTGCTGGACAACCTGACGATGTGTATCGTAATGCAGTGAGGCATAGCATTCGTGAGTGCTACATATTGTGCTGGACAACCTGACGATGTGTATCGTAATGCAGTGAGGCATAGCATTCGTGAGTGCTACATATTGTGATGGACAACCTGACGATGTGTATCGTAATGCAGTGAGGCATAGCATTCGTGAGTGCTACATATTGTGCTGGACAACCTGACGATGTGTATCGTAATGCAGTGAGGCATAGCATTCGTGAGTGCTACATATTGTGCTGGACAACCTGACGTTGTGTATCGTAATGCAGTGAGGCATAGCATTCGTGAGTGCTACATATTGTGCTGGACAACCTGACGATGTGTATCGTAATGCAGTGAGGCATAGCATTCGTGAGTGCTACATATTGTGCTGGACAACCTGACGATGTGTATCGTAATGCAGTGAGGCATAGCATTCGTGAGTGCTACATATTGTGCTGGACAACCTGACGATGTGTATCGTAATGCAGTGAGGCATAGCATTCGTGAGTGCTACATATTGTGCTGGACAACCTGACGATGTGTATCGTAATGCAGTGAGGCATAGCATTCGTGAGTGCTACATATTGTGCTGGACAACCTGACGATGTGTATCGTAATGCAGTGAGGCATAGCATTCGTGAGTGCTACATATTGTGCTGGACAACCTGACGTTGTGTATCGTAATGCAGTGAGGCATAGCATTCGTGAGTGCTACATATTGTGCTGGACAACCTGACGATGTGTATCGTAATGCAGTGAGGCATAGCATTCGTGAGTGCTACATATTGTGCTGGACAACCTGACGATGTGTATCGTAATGCAGTGAGTTTAGCATTCGTGAGTGCTACATATTGTGCTGGACAACCTGACGTTGTGTATCGTAATGCAGTGAGGCATAGCATTCGTGAGTGCTACATATTGTGCTGGACAACCTGACGATGTGTATCGTAATGCAGTGAGGCATAGCATTCGTGAGTGCTAGATATTGTGCTGGACAACCTGACGATGTGTATCGTAATGCAGTGAGGCATAGCATTCGTGAGTGCTACATATTGTGCTGGACAACCTGACGATGTGTATCGTAATGCAGTGAGGCATAGCATTCGTGAGTGCTACATATTGTGCTGGACAACCTGACGATGTGTATCGTAATGCAGTGAGGCATAGCATTCGTGAGTGCTACATATTGTGCTGGACAACCTGACGATGTGTATCGTAATGCAGTGAGGCATAGCATTCGTGAGTGCTACATATTGTGCTGGACAACCTGACGTTGTGTATCGTAATGCAGTGAGGCATAGCATTCGTGAGTGCTACATATTGTGCTGGACAACCTGACGATGTGTATCGTAATGCAGTGAGGCATAGCATTCGTGAGTGCTACATTTTGTGCCGGACAACCTGACGATGTGTATCGTAATGCAGTGAGGCATAGCGTTCGTGAGTGCTACATATTGTGCTGGACAACCTGACGATGTGTATCGTAATGCAGTGAGGCATAGCATTCGTGACTGCTACATATTGTGCTGGACAACCTGACGATGTGTATCGTAATGCAGTGAGGCATAGCATTCGTGAGTGCTACATATTGTGCTGGACAACCTGACGATGTGTATCGTAATGCAGTGAGGCATAGCATTCGTGAGTGCTACATATTGTGATGGACAACCTGACGATGTGTATCGTAATGCAGTGAGGCATAGCATTCGTGAGTGCTACATATTGTGCTGGACAACCTGACGATGTGTATCGTAATGCAGTGAGGCATAGCATTCGTGAGTGCTACATATTGTGCTGGACAACCTGACGTTGTGTATCGTAATGCAGTGAGGCATAGCATTCGTGAGTGCTACATATTGTGCTGGACAACCTGACGATGTGTATCGTAATGCAGTGAGGCATAGCATTCGTGAGTGCTACATATTGTGCTGGACAACCTGACGATGTGTATCGTAATGCAGTGAGGCATAGCATTCGTGAGTGCTACATATTGTGCTGGACAACCGCAATCTTCCTCCTTTCTGTATCCAATTCTTCTGATGAGGCAGAGTACTCAGAATGTGGCCAGCTTTCTTCCTTTAATCTCAACCAATCTGGTCCGGACCACCATTTACTCTTATACAAGTCTTCCCCACCACAGCCTTTTGATGGAAGATCCGCTGGGTTCATGTGGCCTGGTAAGTGATGCTATTCTTCTGGTCTGCTAACCTGTCGTATTTCTTTGCATCTGTTAGAAACAAACACACTCCAGGGCTCATCTTTCTTTATTCATGTAAGCACAACTGTGGAATCTGTCCAAAAATGTACCTTACAATCTGATAAATTCAAAGTTGCATAGACGAACAGCAATTACAGCACCCAGTATTTCCAAGTGTGGTATAGTTTGCTGTTTAAGTGGAGCAATGCGTGCCTTTGCCATTACTAATTGCAAAGTGACATTTCCCCTGACTTGAACACGAATAAATACTCAAGCTGCATAAGCTGATTTGCTGGCATCTGAAAATGCATGTAAACTGTACTGTGCTGAATCCAAGGACAGTTCACCTAAACTTCTAGTGCAACTGACTCACCCAATTATGAAAACACTTTATTATATGAGGTGGTAGCTCCTGGTCCCAACCTAGTTTTAGTACCCATGTCTCCTGTAGAAGTAAATTCAGAGCAATAGTTGCAGGAGCCGTGAAGCCAATGGGGTCGAATATCTTCTGTGCAGCTGATAATAATTTCCTTTTGGTGACTGCACCTTCTACTTCGCTTATGGTAATGTTGCATCGTAAATGACCACATTCATTCTCCCACAACATGCCTAAAACAGAGACTTCTCCCGCGCTGGGTGATCCACTGCTGACCCAACCTCTCAAGTTTATTTTTGCATCTGTCATCAATTGTTGAGCTTCGGCAATGAATACCTCACTCTCAAGTCTATTCTTAATGCTCGTAACACAGTTGTCAATGTAGAAAGACTATTTTAGTTTCTCTGCTGTCCTCTTTAGTTCTTCTGGAGCCCTGTTTAAGTGATACAACAGAACAGCATTCAATAGAAATGGACTCGATTTTACTCCAAATACAACTCTCTTGTGGCGAAATGTCTTAATGCACTTTCTATCATAATCTGACCACCAAATAAATTTCAAAAATTCCCTGTCTTGCTCTGCGATAGTAATCTGCAAGAAAGCCTTTTCTATATCCGCAGTTATCCCTATTGCTTGGCTGCGAAACTTAATTATTAAATTTGGAATCTCCTCTATTAGATTGATTCCCCTAAAGAGACAGGAGTTTAAGGAAACGGCATTCTGATCTTTAGCTGATGCGTCAAATACTGGCCTAATTTTAGTTGTTTGACTCTGTTCTTTAATGACAGGGTGATGGCATAAATAATGACCCCCGCTATTATCATCTTCCGTCTCTTCAATGATTCCTTTTAGAAGCCATTCTTTAAATACCTCTCCATAGTTTTCAAACTGGTTCGTCGCCAATAACTTCTTCGAACAGGAGATAAGTCTGCTCACTGCTAGTTCCCTGTTGCTTCCCAATGGTTGATGTCCTTCCACCCACGGCGGGTGAACCCTATATCGCCCTTCCTCATCTCTTGATACAGTTTTCTCGAAGTGATTCAAAGCTTCTTCCTCTATCAATTTCTGACTCTTCACTTCACCCGGATCTTTGATTCCTAGTACATCCAATCGCCACAGACTTGAAATGTCAAATCGGTCAATGTTTAGTAAGCTAAGCATAGCCGCACTCTGTTCTCCATGCTGTTGGCCCATTACCTTCCATCCTAGTGTAGTGTCTGATGCAACTATGCTGTCACTTATTTTAACAATTCTGCCTGTCAACAATCTACCAATTATGTCAGCTCCCAAAAGCAGTTTTATTTTCTTATCTCGGCACTCAATCTTCTTCTTCTTTTCCCGGTTCCAGTGATCTGGGTCGGGGCGTGAATCAAGGACCTCCATCCGAGGCCTCGACTCGCACACTATCATATTTAGGCTATTTGTATCATTCACAAATATACCTTCTTTTTCCAAAATAGCAATGCATTCTTTATCTACCAAGCCTGACACATAGTTACAGATTTCTTCTTGGTCTAAAACTCTGACATTTAATTGCTTATTGTTCTTGGGGTTTTGCAGGGTCACATCAAACACATGGTGTACCTGAGCAGTAGTCTCTAAGGCTGGTATTACACTATCAAAGAAATTTGTCAAAGATCTTTGATAAGAGATCTTTTATAAATTATATGACAGTGTAATGGGAAAATCTTTTATAAAAGGTGGTTTTATAAAATTTCTTTTATAATATGTATGAGCATCATGGTATCTTTGATAAAAGATTCAACCCAAAATGGCGGATCATAACAGCTGGAATATTATCACAGCAAATATGCTCATATCAGAGTGTGAAATGCATGAAATGTTACATAATATGTTACATAATGAATTGTATACAACGTAAAACATAAATAACAGATAGAAACTGTAGGTAAAAATAGCCGAGGCTATATCCGCTGCACACAAAGGACGCGCATTTCAGGATAAAAAGAGGAATTAAATGGTTAAATAGGCTGAAATATGCCGTGAATAGTAGTACATTTTATGTTATAATATTTGTATTATCATTTTTCAATTACACTTATGGTATTATAAACGAATATAAATAAGCACTTTATCCCTACCGGTAGACGTAATGCATCTAACCAACCACGACACGTCAGCGTCTTGTTAGCCGAATGAGTAGAGCGCTCGAGGGAACCTGGGATCGAATCCCCCTCAAGACATATTTTTTACTTCGTACGTTTCAATTTTACTTTCTCGGGCAGGGGTTTTTCCAAACGTTACGTTCATTCATTTCATCACAATTATTAATAGTTAAATATTAATGTAATTTTCAAGTCCTCGTACCAAGATTTTACTCTTATTATAGGCCTAAATACCTTTCTTGTCACGTGGGCGAACTATGGTTTAACCCATAGACGTTCACTTTATCTTTCCATTTCTTTTACATATCGGTAGACTATTGCCATTACAGAATTTCAACTACCGGTACCGTAATGTACAGTAAAGTGAACAAGGAACTGTCCTTCATCCATTTTGCTGAACTATTATAAAATATTTGATGTAGTGTAATGGTGGGATTATTTCTTGGTATAACTTTTATAAAAGTTCAGTTTTATAAGATATTTGATAAAATTTCTGACAAATTTCTTTGATAGTGTAATACCGGCCTAATCCCCCAAACAGACTGTGGTATATTCTTTCTTGCCCCATAGACTTCAAATTCAAAAATTTTGCGCATTCTGCCTTTAAATATGAACACTGAGAGCCTGAATCTATTAAGGCCCTCACTAACATGCTCCTATTTCCCTTTACCACTCTAACTAATAATGTCTGGAGGACAGCTTTCTTACAGTGATAGGTCATCAGGTTTTGACTTGCACCCTTATCTGGCTCTTCTGTTTTACTATTGCTGGTAGTAGTAATTTGCTTGCAAGTCCCTATGTCAGCACACATAATAGTGAAATGTTTCCTCTTACATACTAGACATTTTACTATTGCTTTACAGTATTTGGAATTATGACCTCTCTTAAGACATGTGTAACAGGTCCCACTTTTCTTAAGTTTGTCCCTTTTTTCCTCAATAGAACTTTTCCTGACTGCAAGACATTCTTGTGGATTGTGAGAACTCTTTTGACAGAAAACACAACCTCTCTCCTTCATCTGTTCTGTTGTGAATATTGTAGCTACAGTGGGAAGACTAGCCTTCAGCGATCCAACACTATTCTTATTTCTAGCAACTTGAATAGGGGAGAAACCCGTTTTTGCAAGGTGAAGTCTCTCCTCGCTTTCTACTTCTATTTTAAGAAATTCTAATAGCAATGCCAATACATTAGTGGACTTCTTGTCAGCATTCTCTTCAAGTGAACCCCTGTTCGTTGACCTGTGTCGTTCCCAGACCTTCAAAATATCTTCTGGTAAAGCCGACTCCACCAGTGGAAACAACATTGCTGCGTATTTATCGTATGTAACCCCTAGCGACTCAAGCGCACGCAACTGTGTCTCTAGTTTGTCATGAAGCTGTGATAATGTTAACTCCTTTAACTTATTTGCCTGTTGCGTGACGAGTTTCAATAGCTCCCGAACATACACTTCTATAAGGAATTCGTCACGTACAAATCGGGACTTTAATTGCTGAATAGCCTTGGGATAATTTTCCGCAGATGGAGGGAAACTTTCTACTAATTCACGTGCAGGTGAACCTCTCTCCATCGACTGAATTAAGTATTGAAACTTGTCCTCTACATCAATATTGGAGTCATCGTGAATTTTTCGAAACTGTCCCCAGAATCCAATCCATTGCCTTACATCCCTGTTAAACTGTTTCAACTCTAACTTCGGCGATTTATAATTACGCTGATTGGAAATAGATATGTCTGAAACGGACTTGCCTTCTACGGCCTGCTTAGTTTTAACACTTTCATATTTCACTGTAGCCGTTAACCATAGTCTTCTATCTTCTATATATATAAAGCTCAATGTTTGTCTGTCTGTCTGTCTGTCTGTCTGTTATGTATACAAATCCACACCGTTTCACCGATCTGAACCAAAATTTGTATACATACCCTTCGGAACCCTGCGGGTAACCCTGTCCACTTGAAATTTCCGACAGACCACCCCATTCCCTGCATTTAGGCCCTTTGTCCCAAATCTACACCGTTGCACCGATCTCAACCAAAATTTGTATACTTACCCTATGTAACCCTGTGAATAACACTGTCCACTTAAGATTTCGGACAGACCACCCCATTTCCTGCATTTAGGCCCTTTGGCAAACTTCTACACCGTTTCACCGATCCGAACCAAAATTTGTATACCTACCCTTTGCAACCCTGCGGGTAACCCTGTCCACTTGAAATTTCGGACAGACCACCCTATTCTCTGGATTTAGGCCCTTTGGCCCAAATCTACAACGTTTCACCGATCAGAACCAAAATTTGTATACTTACCGTCTGGAACCCTGCGAGTAACACTGTCTGCTTGAAATTTCGAACAGACCACTCCATTCCCTGCATTTAGGCCCTTTGGCACAAATCTACACCGTTTCACCGATCAGAACCAAAATCTGTATACTTACCCTTTGGTACCCTGCGAGTAACACTGTTTGCTTGAAATTGCGGACAGACCACTCCATTCCCTGCATTTAGGCCCCTTGGCTCAAATCTACACCGATTCACCGATCTGAACCAAAATGTGTATACTTACCCTTTGTAACCCTGTGAATATCACTGTCCACCTAAAATTTCGTACAGACCACCCCATTTCCTGCACTTAGGCCCTTTGCCAAAAATCTATATCGTTTCACCGATCCGGACCAACATTTTTATACTTACCCTTTCGAACCCTGCGGGTAACCCTGTCCACTTGAAATTGCGGACAGATCACCCCTTTCCCTGCATTTAGGCCCTTTGGCACAAATCCACACTGTTTCACCGATCAGAACCAAAATGTGTATACTTACCCTTTGGTACCCTGCGAGTAACACTGTCTGCTTGAAATTGCGGATAGACCACTCCATTCCCGGAAAGAGGATAGGGTCCGTCCCAAAGGCAATGGAAAAAAGGGGTAAAACCGGACCCGCTCAGGAAACCCTCAGGGTTGCCAGCTCCCGAACTCACCAGCCATGAACCCTTGAGGATGTAGCACTATCCAGGGTGCACCCGAAGTGGTGGAGCTACACACACCCTGCCTCCTTGAGGGTCTTGAGCAGAAGACATGAGATATTAAGAAAAGAAAAAGAAGGCTGACACCTCTAAGAATGAGGCTATCAGGAATGATTAGACAAGGGCCAATTAAGGCGGGAAAGTGAAAGAGTCGCTAGGCCTCGGATACCCTGATACCATCGGGGTCGGAAGAGAACAAGAGTTTGACCAAGGGAGGCTGACAGGAAAGAGAACTGAAAGGAGCCCGGCACCAGTAAGTAGAAGCAATGCCGGACTTAGCTGGTGTCCCGTGGTCGCAAACCCACGTCCCACAATTTGTGAGACATTGGAGGGTGGAGGGGGGAGGGGGGAGGGGGGGGGGCAGGTGTGAGAATAGCTTGCTGATTCATCGCGAGGTGACATGAGAGAAATGTCCAGACCCAGCCGTGTTACCTGGTATTGCTGACTATGCTGATGTTCATATTGTGTCTTTGCTCAAACCACTGTAGTGTTACGAAAGAATGAGTGATTCACCGGTCAATGTGAATAGGACCGGGAACCCCCCCACCCGAACGTCTGTCATCATAATATATCGTCATCATCTGCGATATTCTCAGGTTCGTGCAGCTTGGACCCGAGCAGTACTCGATAAGCTCTTTCACTACACGCATCGAGTATAGGCCTAAGCCAGAAAATAACGTTCAGACATTGGAAGACATCGAAGGTAGAAATCTGAATTACCTATATCAGATTTAAAATTACAACATGTTCGTTTAGTAGTCATTTTTCATTACCTTATTATTATCATAAGGGCAAATGACGTAGATGTTACGCCCATTATACCACTAATCACCACACACAATAACTCTTCATCGCCTGTGAATTTTGAAATATTTCTTTCTACCACGGTAGTTTGCAAGTTTGTCGTGTCAATTCAACAGTAGTTTTCATTACCATCCTCATCAAAAGGGCAAATGACCTAGATGTTACGTCCATTATACTACTAAGTAACACCACAGTCTTCATCGCCTGCGATTTTTAAAATGTGTATTTCCATTAGTTTGTAAGTTTGATATACCCGTTCAGTAGTAGTCGTATTGACAGGCCATGCCAAAGGAGAAGATATCTTCTTTCCCCGAATTCCTTTGATCCCTACTGATATGCCTTTTGATTTCAAGCTAATGCTATTCCCTGCACGTCTTGCATTTGCAATGACCATAATCAAGGCCCAAGGACAGTCACTCAGGCTAGCAGGCCTTAATCAGGAAAGTCCATGCTTCTCTCATGATCAGTTATACGTAGCTTGTTCAAGAGTGGGCACACCTAAACATTTATTTATTTATACACCAGAGGGATAAACAAGGAATATCGTTTATCCTAACGCACTCCATTAATTTCAATGTTAGCTACAAACATGTTAGTATGTATTAAATAACAACTGCAAAGTGAGATGAAACATTTCTCTGAAGTTCAACCATTACATCGTATATTAGGCCGTGTTACTTTGCGAGTCATCTGTCTAGGATACTATTTAATCTACTGTTACTGTATTCATTTATGCCAATGATCTGGTTCCTCTTCTTGAGAACCTGTACCGATACATGTAAGCCGGTCACGTAGAAAATTCACAGCGAGTGTTATGGTATATCGTACATCTCTTTTCTATTTTATTCCTTTCATTCCTTTAAAGTATCAATTTTTCCCATTCGTTGATAAGTTATATGTGCCAGTAGACGCTTCTATGTTCATCATCACTATGTAGAAGATGTTTTGCGTCAGAAGAAAAGACCACTGAATGCTCAGGAACGTTAACGATATATCGACTGAGAAATCTGGAAGCTTCTCTTGGAGGAATTGCTTCAGACATTTATCGTACAGTCTAAACCTTAACAAGACGAAACTTTTAACCAGATAGCGATCTAAGTGGGAGCTCTTTGGCAAAAAATAATCAAGTCTTTCCCGAAATGTGAGTCCTAAAAATAACTTTTTTTATTTTCTAAGTTTCATGTCAGTTATGTAGTAATTTTCAATATCATCCTGATCAGTAGGGCAAATTACCTAGATGTTACGCCCTCAACGTCATTGGGGGCAAATTACATAGATTTTAAGTCCATTATATTTCTAATCACCACCACATAAAGTCTTCTACGACTGAGATGTCACGAATTCTGGAACCGCTAACGACATATCTCGACTCGGACTGAAGACAAATATCACGAGAATGATCATTATATTACAGAGCCTTCCCATAGTGACTTACCTATACACATTGTCTCTGGGTTTGATAATGTAAGAAATGAATACATAAATAAATATAATTTATGACGTTGAGTGTTAAGGAGACTGAAATATTATCATCATTCCACCGGGCGAAGCCGGGTACTACTGCTAGTTCCCTATATTCCTCTGATAGTCGAACTCTTTATCTATTTCATCCTGCGTATTTTGT
Source organism: Meconema thalassinum (assembly GCA_946902985.2). NCBI lineage: Eukaryota > Metazoa > Arthropoda > Insecta > Orthoptera > Tettigoniidae > Meconema > Meconema thalassinum. The sequence continues at coordinate 1,002,762 of OX336392.1, read as the reverse complement.
AAGGAAAGTTCACTCACCTCGTCTTCAAGCTTGAACAATCGTTCCGCTTTTTCTGATAATATGGTGTATGAAATACATAAGACTTCACTGAATGTAGTTTCCTCTTGGATCACTTTGTTGAAGTCATTGTATGCTCGTGTAAAAGCACGCCTATTTTGGGTTCGAAGTTTTACTAATTTCTCCACTGCTTCTTAGCCGGTGCTGTCAACGCTTGCCAGTATTTCTTAATCAGGATCGGTTTATTTAATGGAGATATTCTTATTCTGAACCCTCACGTTTTCTTCGTACAATTACAATCTATAATCACTTTGTGAAGCTTACTTACAGGTTATTTATTTTGCTTCAGCTCAACAACAACAACCAAAGAAATACAAAAAGAAAGAGAACTCAGCCTGCCAACCACAGCCTCCTTGATCATTTCTGACAGATTGTATGGAGGCTGGCTTATGGAAGAGTTAATGTTCTGGTGTTTAGTAATAGCAGAAGGAAAGAAAGCCATGTTTAAGAAAATGCATGAAGAATATTAAAATATACAGTATTGTGAAGTCTATCCAAATGTCTTGTGGATTCATTTTAAGCAAGCATATTGCCCCATTACTCAGAGGTAAGATTTATTAAGAATTACTATATCCCCCAACTGAGGGGCAAGTATTAAGAAGACATTACAATATCATCCAACAGTGTGGCATGTTGCTGTTGGTCAACCCCTAACCAACAGAAAGATATTAGATAAATTACAACCTTGCTGCATGTACACTATGAAGAGTGATGAGAAATACGACCCAAACAAAATTAGTGATTTGTTACTTACCATGGTTTACACCCAAACCCTTCAAATATTTCCAGCCATTCGGTAAACAAGAAAACTTCAGTAAAGCAACATGGAATTAGTGATTTATCGAAACTGCTCATTGATGTGTATGTTGTTCAGGTACGATGGATGTAGCCACAACTAAGATGCTCAGTCTACACTTGGAGGCGCTACTCCCACCCACGTCCATTGAGCTGGATATCCAACAGAACATCCAGGTGGGAGTGGGGCTGGTCTATGAAGGTATGGCAGAGGTGCTTCTCTCAGAGATTGGTGGGTAGAAATAAACAGCAGTAGTGTGCTGGACAGTTGCACACACTGGCGCGAGTCTCTGTGTCCAGGGTGTCTGCTACTCTGGAAAACAGGGAATACTCAGCGGATTTTTAAATCCTGGAAAACTCAGGGACTTATCAGGGTATCTTAATGACACTCAGGGAATTTTAGTTTTAAGAAGCTAACCTTGAATAATTTTGATGGGGGAAAGTATATTCTGGTGCTGATTGTTGTAGACAAGCTGTCATTTGTTTCAAGATCATCATCATCATGGGTGTGGCAAACAAGCGCTCTCCATCTTGGTACACCACTTGTTCTTGGACATCGTCCCAATTAAAACCAGTCTTCTCCACCTCTGATCAAACTGTCTCTATCCATCGTCTCCTTGGTCTCTTCCCTCTGACATCCAGGTTGAAGTACTTCTTAGCTGTTCTAGAGCTATCCTTCCTCATTTCCCAGAAACTTGATGACAGGGACCCTGATGCATGATAGAGCACACAAACTACATGTGTAGACTGTGTTTTTGTATATAAATGTGTAACTGTATGATTTTTAAGAGCATTACTATTGACGAGCTACTTTCAATACTCGCAAGTACAATAGTTTTTATGGATGAAAATTTTAGAAATTAGCAAAATATAATTTATTTTTTCTTTTCCAACGTTGCCATGCTACCCTTTATTGTTCAAGCACTTTTTGTAATGCTCTTTAAGTACAAACTCTGTTTTATATATTTATTATGGCCACTACTGTTACTCGGGGAATTGGCAGGGAAATCTGTTAGTTGGTTTTGGTAGACACCCATTGACTCGTGCTATACGAGGTGCCAGTCCAGGGGAGTGAAACTTTATGGACTCGTTGCTTCTGTAGTCCACAATAATTATTTTTTTTCATGTTATTTTTGGCATGTCCTAGTAATTGTGTTGACCAAGATCATTACAAATAGCTGGTTAATGATGTTTGCAGGCCGGAGATGGAGAACAGTGTGGATCGTGAGTCGTACTCCCTGGCTGCCGGACTGGCTCTGGGCCTTGTGGTGTTGGGGCAAGGTTCTCAACTGTCTGGTCTCAGCGATCTGGCCATCCCGGACATGCTGCATTACTACATGGTGGGCAGACATCCTCCCTGACACTACAGCCATGGTTCTCAGGTTTGGTTACTGGTGTCATGTGCTGCTTCCAGGGTCCCAGAAGGAGAAGTACAAGTCCCCCAGCTACCAGATACGGGAAGGGGACTCGGTCAACATCGATGTGACGAGTACCGGAGCAACGCTGGCCCTCGGCATGATGTTCTTCAACACCAGAAACGGTTTGTTCAAACCAGAATACACTCACATGTTAAAATGTGAAAACTAAATTAAATTATTAACATGGGTATGGATATAAGAAACAGTCTCTTTCGATTAATGCTAAATTTCGACATTATTTCGCTGTCTTTAAGCCAGAAGAAACATATGCAAGTGAAACTTTATTTAAACTAAACACCCGATCAACAACTGACAACTATGGAAGGTTGATAGACGGGCCAGTGGAGACTTTTGCCCAATTCAATAATTTACAAAGAAAGTGAATCTACCATTGACACGATGCGAAAACGAAGGATTGCGTTTATTTGGACACATATCCCGCTTGCCAAATACTAGACTCCTGGAACAACTTTAAGACTTCTTTTGTAACAGTAAAACAAAAATCGCATGGTTTAAAGAAATACAAATGGATTTAGACTATTTGAAAGCAATATGTTATATCAGCAGAAGAACGAGCTGCAAGATCTTCCAGAATGAAGAAGTATTGGGAAAGGAAAGAATTATCAAGTACCGTATATACCCGAATGTAAGACGAGGTTTTTTCCCACTTTTTGTGTTATAAAAATTTGGGGTCGTCTTATATTCAGGGTATTAAAAAAATATTTTTTTTTAAAATTATTATTATTTGCAAAGTAGTATGTGGTGTTGGCATCTTGTAACTCGCAACAAATCAATGCGTTAATGAAGATTAAAATATGGTTTGTTATGTTGAATTACCATGCATATACGAATAGCGCACATTTTGAGGTTAGGATTTACGCATATACGTCATTTTAAGCGGATAAATTATATGTTCGAAAGCATACGGAAATATGTTTTAAAACAATCTTTACAAGAACAACCAGTCAGTTTTACGAGCAGTAATTGAGTGATCAATGTATCTTAATTTAATAACGTCTCCCATTCTTGAACAAAGAAATTATAGAGTATGTCTTGGAAAAGCGGGCAGAGGGATTTCCGATAACACGAGACGTTATAAAAATGAAAGCACGACCTTAAGGGCATATATTGTGCAAGTTATGAGTTAGCCAGTATTTTTTTGAAAAAATCTGTAAGAGGCAGTTGATAACTAGGCCTCGTCTTATATTCGGGGTTGTCTTACATTCGGGTATATACGGTATTAAGAACTGAACATAGTATTTGAAGTTTGATTTTTGGTGCTCCAATGTGGCGTAAACAGTGTAAATAAATAAATATTAACATGGATATGCGTTTTGCCTGGATTCAGGGTGGACTTAGTTCCCACTATGTGCGATACTTATACATAAGGGTCTTACTTTTTGTGAAATAAAACTGTTGATTTCGCTGTTAAAACTGACACTATTTCGGTGGGTCTTTCGCGAAGTAAATTGTCATAATCTGTTTCTTCTGAAATTTTCCTTATAGTATGGGGTAAATCTAACAAATTATGTGATAAGGGGTTTTAAGGAGGACTCTATTAATGTATCCTTGTTATTAAATCATAGAACAACCAAATGTTGTCAGTCGTGAACTCGCAGTGCTCTAACTACGACCACAACGCCATTTGGTGTAATTGATAGCAGATATCTATTTTCATCGATAGCTTTAGAGATCGCGGAACTGAATACACATACTTCCGGCTTTGTGGGCAACACAATATGCAATTCGGACCATTATATTAGGGAAAATCCATTCCTAGCAATTGGTTAGATCTTTAGCATATATGTGGTAACATTACAAAAATATTGCAGAAACACAATTCGCAGCAGAAACTACCGTGAAACAGGCAATTTGGACCATTATATTAACAAGAAACAGATGTGGTGCAGTATCATCTGGCAAAAGGTTGAACACTTGCTTGCAACAAGAAATCTTAACACATGCAGTACCGTGTTGACATAATCATCCTTCCCACAATAGAAGATACTGTGTTGTCCTTCATTCGACGTCGAAATGTAAATATGGAGTTGCAATGAAGTGATGTAAAACAGCGGAATGGAACAGTACGCACCCTTAACAAGGGCAACATCTACACATACTCCATTATTTACAATATTCCTACATTGCAATAGTCCAAACTCAAATGCCACGGTGATCACATTATCACATAGCCTACTCAGATGGCGCTGGCGACCGAACACGTACTTTTACAGATGAATGGCATTGATAGCTATTGACATAGGTACAACTGTATACTTTAAACCCACTTTCAGTCAGTTTTCGCCGTTCGAGCTGGGGTTCTTCCCTTGTTAGAACTTCGGTGCAAGTACAGTCACACTCAAAATTTAGCACATAGCTTTGTGTTATAGATAAGATACTCCGTCTTAGGGTCGTTTTCACCAACGTCAATTATCTCATAATTCATCAATAAAGGTTATTTAACTCAACACGAGCATTTCACCAAACAGAAATGCTCGTTAACTTACCACTAGCAAGGAATTACGTTAAATGGCCAAATTAGACCACTCAACTCTCTAAAACATCTTTAAAGTGGCGGGAAACAGCTGAACTGTGCCTTGCGCATTCCACAATGGCGGTTTGTTTCAGACTTTCTCACATATGAATATAACATTTGTTTATGACAGTGAAATTATAAAAGATATCACACATTACTAAGTTTTAATAGCAATATCCTTATGGGGATTCGAACTCCTTCCAGCTTACGCTACGAAGCGCGTCCTAACTGCCAGTTCTCCTAAATACTTTGATATCATTTTAAGCTTTTGCCACGAATATAAGGTCTTCTGTATTTCTCCTTCTTTATAATTATGTTCCAGAAAATGTCAAGGAAGCAGCGCAAACAACAATAAGTGCTAGACCCAGTCTACGCATGCGCCAGAGCCGTTACTCTTATTTAAGTAATTGCGAACCGGAATGGCCTCGTGAAATTCATCGAAGATAATCACGCATTAAATCTCTTATTTAAGTTAAATGGGAATTAACTAAATAATCGTTAGTGAAGATTTGGTGAAAACGGCCCTTACTCAGATTATTTACCCCTAAAGTTCCGGAATTTCTTTCTGTATCTGCGTTAGGCAGTTTTCTGGTTTACAGTGTCAATAAGAAATACCTGCGTTCCGATTTTTATTTTCCATTTGTCCAGGTTTCCGGTGTATAAAGGGTCCAATTTAGGCTCTGCAATAAGTTAACTTAATCCTTTTGTTGTCATTCCATGAAGATGCCTTCCTTGTCAACAGTTGAATGGTATCTAATAATGCATGAGTCTTCTGAGGTTTAAAAATGTGAGCTTCCTAGAAAGATCTTATTTTAAAAGGGATGAAGCCGAAAGTTAGTTTCGGGGAGGGGGGGAGGGGGGCACACCGTCCTCTCGGAAAGCAACTGTGGACCAAGATGTCAGACAGCTAAAATATAAATAAGCTTGGATGGAGTCCAACATCCCCGCGGCAATTCGACCCTACTGCCTCGTCAAGCCCCGCCCTGGCTTGGCAAACGACTGCATCGACTATGAGACCATGAAGTAAGTACATTCAACCTTCTGGCCCACTTGTCGGCCAAACAGCCTTGTTTGAATTGCCGGTCCCCCCAGGGGCTCATATCTAGTGGGACGTGGGTTGGCGACAACGGGACCCCAGCTGAGACCGGCATTGCTTCCACTTACTTGTGCCGGGCTCCTCTCCGTCTTCTTTCCTCTCTTGGTCAACTCTTGTTCTCTTCCGACCCCGACGGTATCCGAGGCCTTCCTTTCCCTCCTTAATTGGCCCTTCTCTCATCTTTCCTGATACCCTCATTCTTTGTGGGATCAGCCTTCTTTTTCTATTCATTATAGTTCCTCTTCTCTTTAAGATTCCCGCCTTGTTTTCTGAATTGGCTCCCCATGTATCAAAGAGTGTGCACAAATGCGAGGGAGCCGTGTCAGTATGTTTACTGGCACATTAAAGATCCCCTTCGGGGCAAAATTCCGGCACCCCGGCGTCTCTAAAACCCTCAGTAGTTAAAAGACACGTAAAAACAATAACATTATTATTATTATTATTACCATGTATCTAAATTGCATTTTGTAAGTATTTTGAATCTAAATTCCATTTCGTCAGTACAGTATTTTGAATCGCGGGCTTCCATATATTGTGAGTATTTTGAATCTGAACCGGCCTTTTTCAATCTAACTTGCATTGTGTATTTTCAATTTCAATTGCATTTTGTACGTATTTTGAACCTAAACTATATTTTGTGAGTATTTTCCTTCTAAATTACCTTTTGTAAGTATTTCCACTCTACATTTTGTGAGTCATTTTAATCCAAGTTCCATTTTGTAATTATTTTCAGTCTCACTTAATTTTCGTTCTGGTTTCCATTTCATTGTCATTTACGCTATCACCCAAACCATTAGGGGTGGATAACCTAGATGTTAGGCCCCTTAAAACAACAATTATCATCAACATGAGTTGCCGGTAATTACCCTTGTTGTGTCAGGACATGGCTGTAATGTTCTCAGCCACTCTGCGATAAGTTTCTCTACAATTCACGACATGATTGGTTTAAATTTAAGTATTTTCATGTGCTGTACAGTTTTAAATCACAAATATGCATGGAGGGTGAGAAGAGAATTCACCCCGGAAATCTTAAGGAAGCTTTAGTAGCCCAGCAAAGTGATGTTTCACTGCAGGCAATTAGAAAACTGAAAAGAAGTGCAAAGTTTATGTCCAAGAGATCCAGCTACAAGAAAGCATTATTGCTGTTGGTTTCTTCAGTCGGTCAGCAGTGGCAACTTGACTCCTGAACTGGTATTACCCTGGTGTGGTTTTATATGCATCTTCATCACTTTAATGCTCCAGTGAACCAGCTACAATTTGTGAACCTCTTCCATGTTTGTCTATCCAAAAACCGTCTTTGATGATCACCCTTTCTCCTGGTGTCTTCTGTTATTACATCTAACTACAGTAAAACATCACTTAAGTTTTCCAGGGTGGTAGGTTTTTGCTGAGGATTAACACTACCTAAGGGAAGTTGATAAAAGAGAAAAGTAGATAGGTTTCGGCATAGAGACAAGTATTGGTAGATAGGATGAGAATCCACCACAAAAATTTAAGTATTTTTCTATGTAGAAGGGAATTTAGCAGTGCAAACCGTATGAAATGTCTAACTTTAGTGGGGACTCGCACAAGGCAAACGGAGTGCGCAGCATGACTAGAGGTTGCCTGCAAGCGCTTGGGTGCACTTTCCCTCTCGAGCCGATACTCCAGTACTATGGGGACGGGTGGTAGTGGGTAGATTATAGGCTGAGGAATAACCTAACCACCAAGGGAAGTTGATAAAGAAAAGGAGGTGGGTTTCGGACTGGAGAAAAAGGATGGAGAAATAGGAGGAGAGTCCCACAAAAGTTATAAATTTAACTTTAAATACACTCAAAGGCGGTTGCCACTGCAAATCCGCTCTCTGATACCTAAAGTGGGTAAGGACCTGGTCGAAGCTAACGGGAAACGCAGCTAGGACTTGGGCGGTTTGCAAGAGAATGGCTTTAGCGTATTCCCTCTCAAGCATGCATATGCCTACTATGGGGAAGGGTGATGGTCTGGCAAGACAAAGAGTAACAGACTTATTGTATGTCTGTTCAAAGGAGTTCGTTTTTGCAAAAGTAATTCGAAGAATGCCGATAATTTGAATCGGTTTCGATATTTCCAGTTTTCGAAGTTGTAGAGTTCCTGAAAAGTGACCAAGTGCTTCCAAGAAGGATAGTGATAAAAGAATTATACCTTTGGGAATAATTTTGGTAAGTGAACCAATAGTTGCATTTGGAAATGGCTAAGCTTTTACCCAGCAAGGAGCCGACTAAAAGTTCAGGCAAAGAGAAACACTTATCTTTTGAAAAACCAACCATAAGGTTTTGGAGAGGATCTCCACAAGCAGGAAGCTGGCGTAGCGAGCTGTACTTGCCTTACTGGCCAGTTAGAATTAGCTATTAAAGCTAAGAGAGACTTTACCAAGATAACCACTAAGAGTTCTTGCTCAAATGCAACGAGTGGTGAAAGCCCTATCAATAGATTTAATGGCATTAAGTAGGAAGAGCCAAGGAAGACAGGATCTTGCCTAACTGTTGTACTAGAAAAATGAAAAAGCGAAAAGGAACTCTTAATTTATTTAACAATTCAAAAGAATTTGATGAATTTAACAAATATATATTTTCAATTTTGTTAACAATTTGGGGTCGCAGACCTCAGAAAACATTTAACGTTTGCGCCAGGCAATTAACAATTCATTAGGTTTCAAACCTTTATAAAATCCTCGCAAGATTTTGAAATAGCGAAGATAAAAATTCAAAATTTAAAGACAATTAAAGTGATTAAAGTTTAACAATAAATCGAGTACAAGGTGTGTACTTTAAGAAATTCTGGGTAAATATCTTGAAAAGAGTAACAATTTCGAAAGTAACAACAACAAAAAGCAGGTAGAATAAAATAGAAGTTCCTATAACTTCTTGTATTTAAGCTGGATTACTTTTAGTAGTTACACAATAGGGCAGGTCACTTACTGTGAAACCTGAAGAAAAAGTCAAAAGGAAGGTTCTAGACTTCCTATGTTTAAGTAGGAATCACGAGACAAATGGGGCAAGTCTCCCTTTCGTGAAACCTAGAAATAACTCACTTATGAGTTGAAAGAATTGTATTCCCTAATTAGAAGGGAGAAACAAGATAATTAGAAACATGTACAAGACACGTAGTTATGCAGAAGTTAATTAATTACATGTACGCAACAGTGGGAGGGCACGTCTTTATCGAGTGACACCTCATTGAAAAAGACCTAAAGTAACAATTTTATTATGGTTTGTTAGTAAGAGGTTTAGGAAAGAGCAACTGGAATGGAAGGTAAATGTTCATGGCCGTATTTATAATAATCGGACGAGCGCGACGCGGAAGAAATACTGAAAGAACACTGTTTTTCACTATAGTTTGTTGAAATGGATGAAAAGTTCACTGTAGTAGCATAAAAGTTTATGGCAAAGAAAGTTATTGCAATCGTGGAAAAATGACTAGTTGCACTAGATAGGCGAAAGTTTATTGCTTGAGAAGATTGTAGATTATCATTAAATACGCCTGAGCAAATCCAACGGAGGAAAGAAAATTAGCTATTGAGCATTAATTCATAAGGAAGATTCCTTAGTTTGAAATGGCATTCCCACAAGTGAGTGGAAAATACATGACGGCACGACTTGTAGATAGAGTGCAGATTCTGGAAGGTTCCAGAACGATCCTAATGGAAGAATAGGGCCAAAGTTAATCCAGCTGTGGAACGAGCTTAATATTTTATAGACAGTGGGTATTCCATAATATCCCACGTTGTGAGAAGATCTCTCATTTATTTATTTATTTATTTATTTACGTATGTTACGCCCGCATTGGAGCACTTAACCAAAACAAGTATATACATATCTCAAAACAATATTAGAGATTCAGCTTCTTATTTTTCTTCTTTTCCCAAAACATTTTCATTCTAGTTGACCTTGCCGCTCTCTCTGCATCGCTTATGGTGTAAGTTTTGCGGGTAAAAGTTATTAAGGGAAGTCGGATGTTCTTGTTTTTCAAGATATTCTTCTCATCTTTGTTAGCAATTTGGGACATTGTCAAGCCGAGTTCATCCAGATCATTTTGAATTTCCATAAACCAAGAGTTCTTTGTTTTACTTTTGAAAAAATAATTAAAGAATACTTTTAATTGTCTGGTATCCGGCAGGCGTGAGATATGACAGAAAAAAAGCAATTCGCCTTTTTCGCATAGTATCGACTATAGACTCAGTTTCTTTATAAACCACTTCATTTGGTAATAGATGCCATTGATCATCCACCTGATGTTTTTTATTAATTATAGTCCTGAGAATTCTTCTATCAATCTTCTGTAATGTGTCAGTAACTGATCGAGTGTTTAACTTGAAAAGTGTTTCACAAGCATATATTGCTTCCGGTTTAATAACTGATTCGTAATGTCGTAATTTGGCATTTATGGAGAGTGATTTTTTTTTGTAACTAGACCAAGTAATATATTGCGCTTGTCTTAACTTTGTTGTTCTATTTTCGATTGACGCTTTCTCATTCAAATTCCATGTTATAATCTCCCCTAAATATTTAAATTTATGTACAACTTTAATTTCTTTATTGTTGATCAATTTAATAGCTTGTGTTTCCACATCAAAGGATGCCATTATTTCAGTCTTTTCAAATGAAATTTGAAGTCCTACTTTTGCTGCAATAGACCCAAGTTCTTCAATTTGGTGTTCAGCCTCATCTATACTGGTTGCAAGCAGTGCAAGGTCATCCGCAAAGGCCAAGCAATTCAGTTTTATATTAGTACCAATCTTTACATTTGGAGGACAAGTTTTGTTCCACTCACGCATGATCTTTTCAAGAACACAATTAAATAATAACGGTGATAGACCATCTCCCTGTCGAAGTCCAGTCCGGATATCAAATGGTTCAGACAAGGTGCCTCGAAATTTAACGTTTGATTTAGTATCTTTCATAGTAACACCGATGAGGTTGATAAGCTTTTGATGTAACCCAAATTCCCTAAGGATGTTAAGTAATGACCCTCGATGGATACTGTCATAAGCTTTCATAAAATCCACAAAAGTAATGACCAAATCCTTTTGTCTCATTCTATGATATTTCATTACCCATTTCAGACTGATGATCTGATCCGGACAGCTGCGACCTGGTCGGAACCCTCCTTGATATTCTCCTAGTTCTTGATCGAGTTGTTGTTGAATTCTTGTCAAGATAATTCTAGATAGAATCTTGTATGTTACATCAAGCAAAGAAATCCCACGGTAGTTGTTCGGGTCTGATCTATCACCCTTTTTATGAATTGGGTGGATTACAGCCATTCTCCATTCCTCTGGTATTTGTTCCGAATTCCATACATCGATGAGGCGTTTATGGAGGTTGGAGATGGTTTGTTCATTTGCTTATTTCCATAGTTCTGCTACCAATGAATTCTCTCCTGCTGCTCTATAATTTTTGAGCCAATTAATCGCTGCACATACTTCAGTCAAGTCAGGAGGAATAATGTTCTGTAAATTTGTTTTATTTTTTGGATTAGGCTCAAAATCAAGATATTCCTTAGGTTCATCAGCATTTAGTAGTTCTCTAAAATAATCTGCTAGAATTTTAGCATTATCAGTATCATTGTGGGCTAGTTTACCTGATTTATCTTTCATTAATAGTGTAGGAGGGCTGTATTTAGAATGATATTGACGAAATGTCCTGTAATAGTCCCTTGTTTTGTGTTGCTTAAAGGAATCATCAATAATTTGTATGGACTTTTAATTCTCCTAATTTCTTTGGCAGTTTCCCTTCGAACAATGGTTAATTCTTCTCGCGATTGTGTGGTCCTCTTTTGCTGATCATTGAGCCATGCTGTGTGTCTTTTCCGAATTGCAGCATCACATTCCGCATTCCACCATGCATGCTTTTTCCTTTTCCTAATAGGGGCAATTTCGACAGCAACGGTTTTCAGTGTGTCAACCATCGTTTCTAGCTTGTCACTTAAGAGAGTTTTAGACTTTTCCTTATAGGACACATTATTTATTAAATAACTAGGGTCATATTGTCTTTGCATGGTCGAGTTTGACGATTTTTGTTTACGTCGTGGAGTTAACTTGATCTTTATCTTGGATATATAATGATCAGAGTCAACATCGACCCCACGTAGTACCTTCACGTTATATATTTCTTTGTAGAACTTTTTATCCATTGCAACATGGTCTATCTGGAATTCCCCTAGTGCACTGTTAGGGCATTTCCAGGTCATAAGTTTGTGTGGTCTTCGCTTAAATCTAGTAGTTTCGAGACGTAGGCCATGTTCTTCACAAAGGGTGATTAATCTTTGACCATTCTTGTTAGTGAATTTGTGAGCTGGCCACTTACCTACTATTGGACGAAATTTTCTTTCTTGACCAATTTTTGCATTAAAATCCCCAAGCAAGATTTTAACATGAGTGTCTGGAATGTTTGATATTAGTAAGGCAAGTTCTTCCCAAAAATTGTCCGTTTCATCTCTAAATTTTTTGACATTCTTGTCATTAGTTGGGGCATGAACGTTTATCAAAGAGTATATTTTGTTTCCTGTCCTAATTGTTAAAGTTGCTAACCTTGATGAGTTCGACAAAAAGTCTTCCACTGAATCAATAATACTGGTATGTACTAAAAATCCTATACCAAATTGAGGGACATTTTTCATAACTCGTGGTCCTGGAGGTCCCTTGTAGAGACGGTATCCTCCAGATTCAATGGGGTCTTGATCTGTGTTTCTAAGTTCTTGAAGTGCTGTTATTAAGATCTAGTGTTGGTCCAATATATCGGTTAAATGCTTAAGTTTTCCAATTTTAATTAACGAATTTATGTTTAATGTTGCAAAGAATGAAAATTCCCCATGTTTGTTAATTTTGAGTTTGTATTTGGACTTTCGGGTTTCCAGGCGCTCCGACTCACCTGACTCTTCTACGCGGCACCCCACCGTATCCGAATGGTGCCTTGCGGTGGAAGAGTTCATTAGAAGACTGTTCATACTTGAGTTGATTGTCTGGTCTAGGACCCATGATCTGACCGTAGTCAGGGATTACAATTCCAGATGTGATCTGGAAAGGTGATGAATGGAATATGATTGGATGATTGATGAGAAATTTAATAAGCATCAGAAATGCAGCTTTTACAAAGATTGGCTTAGACAGACAAAGCTCAATATGGAAAATCCCGCGAAGGATGAATATTGCCACAAATAAGTAATCTCACACTGCCTATAAATGATTATTAAAGCATGTAGTTGTTAAAAGACGATGAGAATGAGGTTAAAACTTGAAGTCTGTACTTATCTTTGCTTCATGGCGATGATGAAGTTCCCTTTGACGATTAAAGTTCCAACATGGCGTGGAATCTAAAGAATGCCTCTTTAGTTCAGGAGACTGGCTCTAGTTGAGCCTTGACTGACTAAGTCGACTGCCGACGTACAAGTGAGACATGCTCAGCGAAGCGCAGAGGGACCAAGGAAGGGAAGAGAGTGGGGGTAGGAGACAAAAGGAAAACATATAAGCACAACCAACATTAAAAAGTTAAATTCTCTTGAGGAAATGGTCTTCAAAGAGTTGATAGCAGGCGATACTAGCGCAGCATGGTGGGTGAAAAAGTAGATGAAGTTCTCTTGATCACGGAGATGATAGCTGGCGATGGCGACGAGATCTGGTGGCCAGATGGATAAGGAAGTCCTCATGTACAGGGAAGAATTGAAGAACTTCAGAGATTCGCTGCTAGATGACGCTAGGTGGGTCATGGAAGATATATATCTAGAACAGACTCACAAATAGCATAAGAGACATGACCAACAAAGAGAAATTAGAAGATCACTGTTGGTGTTTGAGAAAAAGGAAGGAATGAACAAGCAAAGAGCATTAAAAATATACTCTATCTTACCGTGTATTCCAAGAATACACCAGGTAGTCTGGCAAGACAAAGGATGCAAAAGGCAAACGATGTAATAACTTTCCCTTCAGAAGGGTTAGATTTTATTATGCATTTAAAAATGCTGGAAAGATTTGAATTTGGTATGATAATTTTATTTCTGGGCACTGTTGGATCTCCGGCAAAACAACCGAATGCTTCCAGGGTGGGAAGCGATTAGTAGCTTTAATACTTTTAGAATTTTTTTTATAATTTTTTTTAATGTGTGTGTGTGTGTGAAAATTTTACACGAATACCAATTGTTGCACTTAAGGAAAACTAAGCTTTTACCCAGCAAGATGCCGAATAAAAGTTTAGAACAGAGGAAGACCTCACACCTAACTCAAACAAAACTTAAATTTTGAAAACAAACCATAAGTCAGAGAGAAAATCTCTACAAGTAGGAAGCTTGCGGAGCTAGCTATACTTGCCTCAATGGCTCGTTAGAATTGGCTATGAAAACCAAGAGGAACTTTGAAAATGTTGTTACTTGAAGTGTTTAGTTTAAATGCAACAAGTAGTAAGGACTTTATTGTTTTAGAGATTCGTAAAGAGGGCTTAAGCTAAGAGGAAGAATCAGGGAAGAGAAGGTCCTGCCTAATCGTGATTCTTGCGAGAAAAATAAAGCGAAAAATAGAAACAATTTATTTTTTCAAAAAGTATAGAATTTAGAAACTTAACAATACTTGGGTTGGGATTTAATTTGTGTTAAGAGTAACAATTGTTTATAAAATGCCAAGATCTCAGACCTAATAATAAGAGGTTTACAATGAACAATCTTATATATAAAAGTGAAAGTCTGTATGTATGTATGTGGGTATGTGGGTGGGTCTGTTCCGTATACAAATCTACACCGTTCCACTAATCTCAACCAAATTTTGCATACACATAGTTTAGGACCCAGAACGAACCGCTGGCTACATGAATTTTCGATAGTCTTTCTCATTCTTCTGATTTCGGCCCTTTTGCACTCAAGCACAGGCTAATCAAATCATAAAATATACTCATGAAGGAATGGCAAGGCAGATAGTTTCCATGGCAACATAGCTCAAGTCGAGACACGGCCGTCTGGATGCCATTCGCGCTCTGCACTACCGGTATAGAAAATGAGGATCTTTACTTGAAATCCCGTTAGTTACTCAACTACTCACACAGCACTGTCAACAGAGTTTAGCATAACAAAGACTTGACACCATCTTCTACTATATATTTGTCAAATACCACTCACTCATTCATTCATCACGAAATCTCAGAAACCACCGAACGGATTGGAATGAAATTTGGTATGCAGCTTCCTCAAGGGACGCAAATGCTCACTAAGAGAGGATTTTTGCATATTCAGGTTCTAAAGGGGTGTTAAGGGGGTAGACCTGCATTTCATTGAATAGCAATATCTCCCGATTGGTTTCATTGGGGGATGTGATACTCGGCATATAAACTAATCATTAAAAATAAGAATACATGTGTCTGAGGGTTTTTCGATGTGGTGTATATTATGAGGTGAAAG
Organism: Meconema thalassinum; assembly: GCA_946902985.2. Taxonomy (NCBI): domain Eukaryota; kingdom Metazoa; phylum Arthropoda; class Insecta; order Orthoptera; family Tettigoniidae; genus Meconema; species Meconema thalassinum. The sequence goes on along the minus strand of OX336392.1, from coordinate 987,464 downwards.
GGGTGAAAAGTGGGGATTAAAAGATTCCTAATGGAGCATGTATCTCTTAAACGACATAGGCGAGGAGTTTGAAACTCAGCGAAAAAAATCAACATAAAAAAGAAGTAAATATGTGTTTGACCGTTTTTTCATAAATCCAATTTATGGGGCCCACGGGGAGGGGTGAAATTCTGGGGGGGGGGGGGGAAACAGCTAAGAAAGTGACCTAACTGATTGACTGACTCACTCACTCATCAAACTCAGGGGAAAATTAAGTAAGTAAGTAAGTAAATAGCTGTTTGACAGTTTTTTTTTCTTAAATCAAATTTAAGGGGTTCATGGGGAGGGGTGAATTTCTGAAAAAAGAAAATTGAAAGAAAATGTCCTGACTCACTCACTCACTCATCATCGCCCAGCCAAAATTATTGAAGTTAGAAACAAGACAGTTTGGGGATATATTCATTGTTTGTCAAAACCGTCTACTAAGGGAGGATTTTCGGATAATCAGGTTCTAAAGGGGTTCTTAAGGGGGTTAAACCTGCATTTCATTGAATAACAATATCTCCCGATTGGTTTCATTGGGGGATGTGATATACGGCATATAAACTCATCATTAAAAAGTAAGAAGACACCTGTCTGAGGGTTTTTAGATGTGGTGTATATTATGAGGTGAAAGGGGGTGAAAAGTGGGGATTGAAAGATTCCTAACGGAGCGTGTATCTCTTAAACGACATATGTGAGGAGTTTGAAACTCAGCGGAAAAAAAATCAGGATAAAAATAAGTAAATATGTGCGCGTCCCAGGTGGCGGATAGGGGGGCTCGCCGGACTTGTCCGGAGGGTTTGAGGGAAATAAAATACCTCTCGCGGACCAAAAACAGGCCCCTCGCCAGGGTTATGGTGAAGCTACGTTAGGCCTAGCAAGCCAGTAGTGGATATGAAACTGCTTTTAAAACGGGAACGGGCCTCGGAAAGGACAGATCTAAAGGAAGCAGACCTGGCTATGGAAATGGACTACGAATCGGAACTTTGAATATAACTTCATTGACGGGAAGAGTGGAGGAGGTTGTGGATATGATGGAGAGGAGAAAACTGGATGTACTCGGACTGGCAGAGACCAGATGGAGAGGGGAAGGAAGAAAAGAACTGAGAAATGGCTTGCAGCTATACTGGATAGGAAATGAGGAGGGGAAGAGAAATGGAGTGGGAATGGTGGTGAGAGAAGGGCTGAGGGAGGAAGTAAAGAGGGTAAGTGATAGAATAATTAGAGCCAGAATCACTGTGAAAGGTAGAAACCTGGACATTCTGCAAGTCTATGCACCACAGGTGGGATGCACAGAAGGCGAGAAGGACGAGTTTGAAGAGGAGTTGCAGAAGCAGTTAGTGGGGAGAGACCTGATAGTCATGGGAGACCTAAATGCCCATGTCGGAACTGATAGAAGAGGTTTTGAGGAAGTGATTGGTGGTGAAGGATGGGGAAACAGAAATAAGGAAGGAGAGAGATTGTTGGAACTGTGCAAGATAAATGGGCTAATGGTTGGAAACACATGGTACAAGAAGAGAGAGAGCCATAAAATTACTTGGTACAGCAGGGATTTGACTAGGAAATCAGTGGTGGACTATATTCTATGTGGGAAGGAGACAAAGAAGAGTATCACGGATATAAGGGTAATACCTTCAGAAGCCCTGGACAGTGACCACCGTCTGCTGGTCGCCAAGGTGAGAGGACTGAAGGAAAAGAGGAGAACTGAGAACCAAGAAAGAAGAATAAGGACATGGAAGCTGAAGGAGGATGGAAATAAGGAGAAGTTCCAGATATTAGTGAGGAACAAATTACCGAAGGATGATCTGAAAACAGGTGAAGAAGAATGGAATAGGTTCAAGGACGTGTTGGTAGAAGCAGCGGAAGTCGTGTGTGGCAGAACTAGTGGAAAGAAAAGGTGGAAGGAAACACCATGGTGGAACCCCAGAACTAAGGAAGCAGTGAAAAAGAAAAATGAAGCATTCAGGAAATGGTTCCAACAGAGGACAGACAGAACAAGAGAAGAATACCAAGAGCGGAAGAAAGAAGCAGGAGAAGTATTGAAGGAAGAGAAAAAGAAATGGCTGGAGAAATGGACAGAAATGATGGAGGAGGACTGTGATGGCAGTAAGAAAGTGTTGTATGGAATGATAAAGGCAAAGAGAAGAGATACAGGGGAAAATGTCAGAATGGTGGACAGGAATGGAAAGGAGGTCGAAAATATGGAAGAAGTAAAGGTTATCTGGAGAGAATACTTCAAGGAACTCCTAAATCCAACTAAAACCAGCGTAGTGGACATTGTGGAGGAAGAAACAGACAGTGACCAAGACATTTCAGAGAAGGAATTGACATGGAAAGAAGTGGAGGAAGCATTAAAGAAGATGAAAGGGGGAAAGGCACCGGGAATAGACGAAGTGAGTGTGGAGATGGTGAGAGCAGCAGGGGTGATAGGATCACAGTGGCTCTTTCGAGTAATGAAAGTGATATGGAGGGAGAAGAAAATACCAGAGGACTGGAAAAGAGGGATAATAATACCCATATTTAAAAAGGGAAGTAGGAAGGAATGCAAGAACTACAGGGGAATTACACTCATGTGCCACTGCGCCAAAATATTTGAGAAGGTACTGGAGAGAAGAATTCGGACAGAAGTTGAAGATGGGCTGAGGGAAGAACAGTATGGATTCAGGCCAGGAAGGTCAACAGTTGACCTCATCTTTGCAGTAAGACAGCTACAAGAACACCATTATGAATATGGGAAAGATCTGGTGATGACCTTCTTGGATATTGAGAAAGCATATGATAGTATTAATAGAAACAAGGTATGGGAAGCAATGAGAGCAAAAGCAGTGAACAAGGAGACAGTGGCAAGAGTGAAAGCAATGTACGAGGGAAGCAAAAGCTGTGTAAAGGTGGGAAGAGAGAGAACGGAATGGTTTCAACTGGAGAGTGGTCTGAAACAGGGAAGTGCCCTCTCACCCCTGTTATTTATAGTGGTGATGGATGAAATCATACGAAAAGTGGTAAATAGCATTGGGGAAAGGAAAATGAAGGCAATGTTGTTTGCTGATGACCTTCTGGTATGGGGAGAGGATGAGGAAGAAGTACAAGAGCAATTAGATGAGTGGGAGAAGGTAGTGTTATCATATGGGATGAAGTTCTCAGCACATAAGAGTGAAGTGGTCATCACAACGAGGAAGAAGAACAGACTGGATATGGGCATAACACTTGGAGGACAGCAGTTGCAGAAAGTAGAATGCTTCAAGTACTTGGGAAGCATAATTGAAGAAAAGGGAGGCAATAGGATGGAAATAAATGAGAGGGGAAGGTGCGCAGATGGATTTTTCAAGAGTGTTAGGGGGATGATATGGAATAAAGATGTACCACAAAAATGCAAAGGAATCATCTACAAGACCTACTTTGTGCCAATTTTGACATATGGTTCAGAAACATGGGTGATGAAGGAAAGGGACAAGAATAAAATACGAGCAGTGGAGATGAAGTTCCAGAGGAGTAGGGTAGGAGTGACAAGAATGGACAGAGTAAGGAATGAGAGAGTCAGGGAGATGGTAAGAGAGGAACCATTGCGAAATAGAATAGAGCGATCTAGGCTACAATGGTATGGACATGTGAGGAGGATGGAAGAGGAGAGGATACCGAAGAAGATGTTTGGAATGGAAATGACGGGAAGGAGGCCAAGGGGAAGACCAAGGGACAGATGGACAAAAGGAGTTAAGAAGAGTGTGGAGGAAAGAGGAGTGTGCTGGGACACAGTAAATGACGAGAGATGGTGGATGGACAGGAAACGATGGAGAGGCTTATGTTCCAAGCAGACCCGACCAGCGGTTGGAAACTGCTCAAGATGATGATGATGATGTTTGACAGTTTTTTCATAAATCCAATTTAAGGGTCCCATGGGGAGGGGTGAAATTCTGGGAGGGGGGGCAGAAAAGAAAGTGGTTCATTGCGACATTACGATTCGGCCCCGTCTGGGGAAATTTTAGTTACATCAGTGACGTTACTACTGACGTATTCAGTCGCATTGCTTGCCGGGAGCTTGTCAGCTGATTGATACATTAGTTTCGCGCGGTTCTCTCTCGTGACAGTCGGCCATTTTTTTCACCTGTTTGCGTATGTTTATAACGAGATTGTGATATTAGTAATGTCGTCTACGCAATTGTGTAGGCGAATTGTAATGATAGTGTTGAATTCGAGAATGGCGTGTGTTAGAATTCCATTTTGGTGCAGTGGTGTGTGACGTAGTATTTGGATATAACGGGCTGACGTATGTGGAAGGGGCGTGCTACGTATGTGGAAGGGGCGTGCTGGATGGTAAGTACTGAAAGATTGTTGTTTTTGTATGTAATACATTAATAAGATAGAATTTATGTCCGCCACTAGGTCGAAAATTAATGTTAGTACCACAAGCAAGGGGGTCTGGGGCCTAAGCCCCACATTAGGTTTGTTTTTGTGTGTAAAACATTAATAAGATAGAATTTATGTCCTCCACTAGGTCGAAAATTAATGTTTGTACCACAAGCAAGGGGGTCTGGGGGCGTAAGCCCCAGGTTAGGTCTCTTTTTGTATGTAAAACATTATAAATACATAAATAAACACTGTAATTGAGTTCACTTAGTGATTTCATACATCACGTGTGAAAGCTGCGGTTCTTTCTTGTTAACTTTTGAGTGTGGGGGTGAGAACTTCGATTTCAACTATGTTAGTGGGTCTATGACAGCGGAGCAGTGAACATCTAATACTCCTGATATCCTCCTGACTATTAAATCAGGTAATTTCAGTTTTTAAAGATATTTATACAAAGAATGGTCTACAGTGAACTGCTACCACTAATTTTTTCATTATCTGGTTTTGATATAATTTCTGAGCCATGGAAAAGAAAGAGTTTTTTTGTGTGTGTGTTCGGAACAAATACCTGCCCAGCATTGGGAGTCATTCATTGCGAGGTGAGTGGAATTTGATGTCTGTTGTGTTATGTCCCTATATTTATTTTTGTTGTTGCATTTCATTGAAAATTTGTCATAGTAAGTTAAGTGATCGGTAACATATTGGTCAAAATTGGAATTTACAAGAACACCTGCAAAAGACATAATATAACAGTCTCTTGTATTAGCGAAATAGGTTTCATACAGTGGCCAACGTAAAAAAACTAAACCTTTAATGTTTTATACAGAAATTATAATGCTATACACATACCTCTGATTCGAATTATGAAATTGTAAGAATTGCGATGTGTATCGGAATCTAAAATTGCGGAAAATTGAAAATATCCATTGTAGTCGCGAAATTTTTCTACGCATCGAAATATGCAATTGAGCTATTTAGGTGAATTGTAGATTTCGATGCACTTTTTTTTTTCAATTTTGAAATTGTAAGAAATACGATGTGTATCTGAATCTGCAATTGATCTATATAGTCCAAGTGTAGATTTCGATGCGGAAAATTGAAAATATCAGTTGAAATCGCGAAATTTTTCTACGCATCGAAATAAGCAATTCAGCTATTTAGGTGAATTGTAGATTTCGATGCACGTTTTTTTTTTTTCAATTTTGAAATTGTAAGAAATACGATGTGTATCTGAATCTGCAATTGATCTATATAGTCCAAGTGTAGATTTCGATGCGGAAAATTGAAAATATCAGTTGAAATCGCGAAATTTTTCTACGCATCGAAATATGCTATTGAGCTATTTAGGTGAATTGTAGATTTCGATGCACGTTTTTTTAATTATGAAATTGTACGAAATACGAGGTATATCGGAATCTACAATTGATCTATATAGTCCAATTGTAGATTTCGATGCGGAAAATTAAAAATATCAGTTGAAATCGCGAAATTTTTCTACGCATCGAAATAAGCAATTGAGCTATTTAGGTGAATTGTAGATTTCGATGCTCGTTTTTTTAATTTAGAAATTTTAAGAAATACGATGTGTATCGGAATCTGCAATTGATCTATATAGTCCAAGTGTAGATTTCGATGCGGGAAATTGAAAATATCAATTGAAATGGCGAAATTTTTCTACGCAACGAAATAAGCAATTGAGCTAGTTAGGTGAATTGTAGATTTCGATGCTCGTTTTTTCAATTTTGAAATTGTAAGGAATACGATGTGTATCGGAATCTGCAATTGATCTATATAGTCCAAGTGTAGATTTCGATGCGGAAAATTAAAAATATCAGTTGAAATCGCGAAATTTTTCTACGCATCGGAATATGCTATTGAGCTACATAGCTCAATTGTAGATTTCGATGCGTAAAAAAATATCGCGAATTCGAGCTATTTAGGTGAGCTATTTAGGTGAATTGTAGATTTCGATGCACGTTTTTTTATTATGAAATTGTACGAAATACGAGGTATATCGGAATCTACAATTGATCTATATAGTCCAATTGTAGAATTTGATGCGGGAAATTGAAAATATCAATTGAAATCGCGAAATTTTTATACGCATCGAAATATGCAATTGAGCTACATAGCTCAATTGTAGATTTCGATGCGTAAAAAAATATCGCGAATTCGAAGGTTTTTGTGTTTCCCCACCCAAAAACCCCTATTACCCAGGCTCTTCCCGTAAGCTTGCTAGAAGAGTGACGTCTTGATGACGTCATGGTAGACGCCATTTTGTTTTAGGGGAATTTTATCGCGGCGGCATCGCAATGGAAAATTATCCCAAGAAAGTGTCCTAACTGATTGACTGACTGATTCACTCATCAAACTTAGGGGGAAAAACTGCTTTAAAGTAAGTAAATAGCTTTTCGACAGTTTTTTGAACAATCGAATATAAGATGTTCATCGGGAGGGGTGAAATTCTGAAGAAAAAAAAATTAAAGAAAATGTCCTGACTCATTCTCTCACTCATCATCGCCCAGCCAAAAATATTGAAGTTGGAAACATGGCAGTTTGGGGATATGTTCGTTGTATGTCAAAACCGTACACTAAGGGAGGATTTTTGGATATTCAGGTTCTAAAGGGGCCTTAAGGGGGTTAAGCCTGCATTTCATTGAATAACAATATCTCACGAGTGGTTTCATTTGTGGATGTGATACTCGGCATAAAAACCAATCATTAAAAATAAGCAGACATGTGTCTAAGGGTTTTTCGATGTGGTGTATTATTATGAGGTGAAAGGGGTGAAAAGTGGGGGTTGAAGGATTCTTAACGGAGCGTGTAGGCCTATCTCTTAAACGGCATAGGCGAGAAATTTGAAACTCAGCGAAAAAATCACCTTAAAAAGTAAGTAAATCGGTGTTCGACCGTTTTTTCATAAATTAATTTAAGGGGCCAATGGGGGTGGTGTGAAATTCTGGGGGGAAAAAGGAGAGAAAGTGTCCTAACTGACTGACTAACTCACTCACTCATCAAACTCAGGGAAAAAAGACAGCTTAAAAAACAAGTTAATAGGTGTTCAAGCATTTTTTCATCAATCCAATTTAAGAGGCTCGTGGGGAGGGGTGAAATTCTGGTAAAAATAATTGAAAGAAAATGTCCTGTCTGACTCACTCACTCATCACGCCCAACGAAAACTATTCAAGTTGGATACATGAAATTTTGGGAATATGTTCGCTGTATGTCGAAATCGTCAACTAAGGAATGATTTTTGTTTATTCGGGTTTTAAAGAGGTGTTAAGGGGGTAAACGTGCATTTCATTGAATAACGATATCTCATGAGTTGTTTCTTTGGGGATGTGATATTCGGTATGTAAACTTATCATTAAAAATAATCAGACATATGTCTAAGGGTTTATCGATGTGGTGTATATTATGAGGTGAAAGGGGTGAAAATTGGGTGTTGAAGGATTCTTAACGGAGCGTGTATCTCTTAAACGACAATGGCGAGAAGTTTGAAATTCGACGGGAAAAACAGCTTTAAATACAAGTAAAGAGGTGTTCGACCGTTTTGTCATAAATCCAATTTAAGGGGCCCTTGGAGAGGGGTGAAATTCTGGGGGAAAAAAAAACAGGAAAGAAAGTGTCCTAACTGATTGACTCACTTACTCACTCATCAAACTCAGGGGGAAAACAGCTTTAAATAAGTAAATAGGTGTTCGACCGTTTGTTTCATAAATCCAATTTAAGGGGTTCATGGGGAGGGGTGAAATTATCAAAAATAATTGAAAGAAAATGTCCTGACTGACTCACTCACTCATCATCGCCCAGCCAAAATTATTGATGTTAGAAACATGAAATTTTGGGGATATGTTCGTTGTATGTCGAAAACGTCCACTAAGGAAAGAGTTTTGGATATTCAGGTTCTAAAGAGGTGTTAAGGGGTAAATGTGCATTTCATTGAATAACAATATCTCACGAGTGGTTTCATTTGGGGATGTGATACTTGGCATATATTCTAATCATTAAAATAAGCTGACACATGTCTAATGGTTTTTCGATGTAGTGTATATTATAAGGTGAAAGGGATGAAAAGTGGGGTTTGAAAGATTCCTAACGGAGCGTGTATCTCTTAAACGACATAAGCGAGGTGTTTGAAACTCGGAGGAAATCAATCAGCTTAAAAATAAATAAATAAATAAATAAATATATAAAATAAATAGGTGTTCGACCATTTTTTCATAAATACAATTTAAGGAGCCTATGGGGAGGGGTGAAATTCTGGAAGAAAAACGTCCACTAAGGAAGGATTTTTGGATGTTCACTCTCATCGACCAACCAAAACTATTAAAGTTAGAAGAATGATATTTTGGGGATATGTTTGTTGTGTGTCGAAAATGTCTACTAAGGAGGGATTTTTGGATATTCAGGTTCTAAAGGGGTGTTAACGGGGTTAAACCTGCATTTCATTCAATAACAATATGACACGACTATGACGCGAGCGAAGCAAGGCTAAAAATGAGATGGTGTGTGTGTATTACTCAATCACGCAAGTACCACTGGTCCGATTTACATGAATTTTACATGGAAGTAGCTGATTTACCTGGTTAACATATAGGTTACTTTTGATTTCAATAATTTGCACTATTTAAAGATGGCGACCATTTTAGTGACGTCACTACACCCTTTGGTTTCAAACTTTCATATTTCCATTTCAAATAAAAAGTGAACGCTAAGAAATAGCAAACTTTTGATGGCATATACGAGGTTTAAAATTACATTTTCTATCTGAAAGGTATCTCCAACGGTTAGCGAGAAAAACCTAAATTTGTGCTATAAAACACGGTCAACGCCGAGCGGTGTAGTTGGACAAAATGTTCCATCCTTAATATCCCTCTGCGCAGCATCTCTCCTATCCCCTGTTTTAACTGTCACCTTCACATTTTAATTTATTTATGACGCGTAGCGAAGCACGGGTACTTCAGCTAGTATTAAATATAGTACAAATTTCGAACTTGATAAACCACAAAAATCTTACAAAGATTTTTAAAAAGTGTGCTTACGATTAAGAAATTTGAAGTTTGTAAAGATAATTGTAAAGCAATTTTAACTTTGAAAGTTTAATGGGTATGATTCAAGCACTTTTAGAATGCCCTTATGGCAATCGAAAAGGCTATGAACAAATGTATTAGATTCCTGATTGTAACAGAAAAGGAAGAACAAATCACAAGTGGAAATTACCGCTGTTTTTAAATAGAAATTTTTAGAGGTAATACCAAAAAAAAAAAATTGCACAGGTCGTATTAACGAAGCCTGGATCACAATTAGTTAACTCCTTTATAATTAGAAAAAGTGTGATTCCCTAATTTTAGAAGGGAAAGATACATATTAAAATGTGGACTAGCTACAGTTCATACAGAATGAATATACAGTATTGTAAATCCGACAAACTGGGAGGGAGCCTCTATGGACTTAGCCTCGTAGAAAAAGAAAGAAACCCAATAGTTAAATTTAATTTGGTTAGTAAAAGGTATTTGGGAAAGGGAAATAGAACTTTAGGAAAAAGTCCTGGCCAGATTTATTTTCTCTCAACCGAACACGGCGCGGAAGATATTTGGCACACGCAAATTCGAAGCACTGATAGTTTTTGAGAAGTTGAAAAACTTCACTATCGTAGTGTATGTAGGTTTGTAGAACAAGAGAAAGTTATTGCAGTTATGAAGAACACTTAGTGTAATTTGAGCTTGAATCAGTTTATTGCGTTGGAAAGTTTTTGGTTGCAGTTAAATGATGCAGTAAAGTTCCCACGGTGGAAAGCAAATTAGGTGTTAATGTAACATGAATTCCTCGGTGAGGAAAAGTATTCCCATATTTTGGCGTGGAAAATACTAGATTGCTTGAATAGTAGAAAGATTGGTTGACATAGAAAGTTCTGGAGTTATGACGACGGTTAAATGGGGCAAGAGAGTTCCCGCGGTGAAAAGCTAAGTTTTATAGACAGTGGTTTGTTTAGCAGGGATCCCTCGGTGTGGGAAGGTACTCCCATTTAATTTGTACAAGAAGTACTAAATTATCATGTTTTAAAGTCAGCTTAGATAGCTGGAGCATGACAAGGAAAATCTCTAGAAGACGGTTATTGCACAATAGTTAGCAATTCCTCACACTGTCTATATATTTAAATTAAAAAGCATTTAGCTTTTTAAAAACCTTTAAAATATGTTTAAAATCATTGAAGTTTTGTACTTAGCTTTCTTTTCATGTAGATCAGGCGATGGTTTCTGGTGACGGTTGGTTTAAAGTGCAGACATGGCATCTGGTTTAAAAAGTCTCAAGAGGACAGGAGACTGGCCCATAGGAAGGCTTTGCACTGTCCTCGACGGCCGAACTATGATAAGTGAGAACGAGCGATACCTCACACGACAGAGGAGGTAAACGAGGGGAAGGGAAAGGGGAAGCAAGGGAGAGGGGGCATAAGACAAGAGAGTATACAACAGAATGTACAACATGACAAAACAAAATTTCTTGTGCAAGTGAGGCTTCTTCATGGAGTAGTTAGCTGGCGACAAACACGACTCCTGATGGATTGTTGAGGAAGTCCTCTTGACCTGAGGCGATTGAAGAGCTTCAGAGGGTAGCGGTAAGATGCTGCCAGGTTGGTTCCGTAGAGGATGCACCTCTAGAACAAACTTATAAAAAACATAAGCAAGTGCACGGGGAAAATAGAAAGTAAGGGTTCGCTGTTGGTGTCTGCGGGAAGGGAAATAAAATAAATAAATTAATATAGAAAAATGTTTAACGTTGAACAAAAGAGGTGAACAAGAGGAACTGGAAAAGAAAGAAAGGAAAATACTTAGGAAAATTTTGGGTCCCCTTTACCGAAATGTGGAAAAAATTACAGACTCAATTAAAAGACGGAGACTACAATTTTATGGTCACCTTCATAGAATGGATAGCAGCAGGCTAACTAAGAAAATTTTTGACTACATCTCCAAATTAAAAAACACCACTAGATGGCTGGAAGAGATACGGTGTGATCTGCAAAAACTGAAGATCACAAACAACATCATTTCTAATAGGGTGGAATTCCGGCGACTGATCACTACTGCAGATTTTTCGATTCTGCAAGTTCCACATCAACCACGGAGAGTTTTATCAGCGGAACAGAGGCAGGCCATCAGCCAACGTATGAAGAAGTTTTGGGAAGAAAAGAAAATACAAAACAATGTACCGTAGTCTTAGGTTCAAAGCGGTCTATAATTGGCCAAATTCGAAATATATATATATAGAAAATCAAAGAGCAGCAAGAGCTAACTCTGACTGACTGTGTATTTCGAGAAATACACCACAGGGGACCAAAGAAATAAAAGGTATAACTGTGAAAAACTCGTAAATGAAAGTCGGTAAATAAAAACTGCAAAATGTATGTGACAATATGGTTATAGTTAAGAATTGAACGACAAGAAATAATAATATGATTGTTTAACTATAATCGGCAATATAAAACAAAACAACTACAAGAGAAATGCACCCAGATAATGAAACAACACCACAGCAATGAAAATTGAGTCACTTTACGAAGTAGTCTGTTATCGAGGCCACAGCATGAACAGTATTTTCAAACCGATATAAATCGGCCATTATTTCCTCAGAAACGTTATGGCGCGTCAAAAAATGTTTAATAGTCCATAGAGCATTGACAGCAAAAATCCACTGTATTATGCTGCGGCTCTTCGTCATCGTCATTAATAAAATACCGCAGTGTAAATTAATTTATGGATTTTAATTTGTCTTAAGACGCAAGATTATTATAACACAGAATGAATCGCGTATTTTTAATGGTTTGACGAGAAGTCCTAAAAAAACTAATAAAAATTATAAAAGAGGAAATAATAACATTTCTAATATATCGGCGATCATAAAACACTTCCGCTTTCTTTTGCTCGTCTTAACATAAGCTTCAGACGCTATGTAACTGTGTTCTATGGCTGCTTCCTGTATTTTGAGAAATCAACATCTTGGCTAACACAAATAGCGCTCGGTTATTACGCAAGCTGTTCTTCCTTGTTGCAACACTCTGACAAGCGAGTGACGCTCAAGGCCATCATAACATTCCGACCGGAAGTACAGTCTGTACCAAAAGTTTGCATTCAACACGCAATGTATAAATGACACTTTATATTGCAAGGGACTTAAAATATGATCGTATAAGTGTGAAAAACGACTAAATGTAAAACATATATCGGAAATAAATTAACATGGAAAGTATAGGGATTTTGCCGAGACCAGGAAAAATATTGTATAAGTGTAGAAAACGTATAACTGTGAAATGTATAAAAGAAGTTTTACTGTACCTCCATCCATTTGCTTGCCACTCATCCATTCTCACGACGTGTCGAAACCATTTCATCCTAGATCTGGCAATTAGTTTGTATTAGGATTCTTCTATTTCAGCCTGCGTTCTTATTATTTTATTTCTTAATGTATATTTTGTCTTCCTTACCATACTGCAGAGAAACTTCATTTCTGCAATTTGAAGTTGGCTTTCTTCTCCCCTGGGTATTGATTGAGCTTGTTTCAAGGCTGTAACTGGTTATTGGAACGAAATAGCTGTTATAGAAAGTCTGTGTCGAGCAAAGTGGCTTTTAAATCCACAAATAACAGGTATTGGCTACGCAAGAATCCAAGAATAATTCATGAAATTCCACTTCAGCACCTCAAAATGGGAGGAATAATTGTAGAGCCAGTCAGTATTATCAGGAAGATCCTCACTTGCCTTGTCAGTGTAAAATGTGCATTTTTTCACAAGGAAGTGCCAGTCCGTTCTCATATTTAAGAGGATATCTATGACATAACACTAGTAAACAACTAAAACTAATACGGGAGAATTTAATCAAACCATTATATCTGGCAAAAGTGACTCTGGCAAGTATAATTGTGAGAATGAATTATAACAACAATCACCGTATGTACTCGCACATTTTTGACCAAAAATAAGTGTGAACATTTTCGGTGCCCGATATATGTGAGGATTTGTGTGGCAAAGACCGTATTCCAAAAAAAAAAGGCACAAAATTTGCATTATTGCAAATCTGCTAATCTCCGAGCTACTCTCGCGAGCATCATTCTGGTCATCGTCCTGACTTCCGTCCAACACATTTGCGATACCTGTCTTCAAGAAGCTTCCGTCGACACCAACAAGACTCGCTTCCATGAACGCGGTTGCATGAACGTAAGCCAGGAAACTGAATAACCCTGCAATAAGCATAATGTTTAAAGGACCAATCAATTGTCGTTGGTGGCTACCATGCGGAAGCGACAGAGAAGTTCTACCTCGATGAACATGCCCACTTTGAACACTAAGACTGCATGATATTTACTCATTGAATCATGTTTTGCAGAAAAAACACGGGTTGTTTGAGGTTGTTGCAGGAGGCTGTGTGTTTATTATTACTGGGATACTATTGAATAGGATGGAAGCTGAAGTCAAAAAGAAACTGAAATTTTACAACCGAGTCACTGCATATTCTGCTGTTAACATCTGTGCCTCATACCACATCAATGGAAACAAGGTGACCTTGACGTTTCACTTTCTTTCCCTCTCCGTTTGTCGCGTACCGCATGCTTGGGAATGAGACTTTAACCCATGCCCGTATAACCAGATCACACAAGAGTTCAACTGACTGCCTTTTTATTTTGTCTTCTGGCGTCAGCTTATCGGGTTAAACTATACCTTCCGATACACCCGTATCTGGGGAATATTTAGGGAGATCAGTGACGTCACCGTGATCTCACGGCCGACGTATTGCTATCGGTAACGCTATTGGTTGGCTGACGTATTGCTATCGGTAACGCTATTGGTTGGCTGACGTATTGCTATTGGTAACGCTATTGGTTGTCAGCTGATTACTACGTCAGTTCCGTGGTCAGTTCGTCGCGAGATTTTCCTGGAGTCGGTTCGCCATTTTTGTATCGTCATGCGATCGCGTTTTCTACGCGTAATATTAAAATAAATATTCCCGTGAATAACCTGTAAAATAAGATTTTGATATTAGCAGTGTCGTGTGCTCGATTGTGTTGACGATTTGTATTAAAATTGTTTAAATCCTGAAGTTGTTGCATTAAACTAAAAGCCTTTACTTGTGGTGGAAAATCTGTGCTTCTGCTTTTACATGTGGAATAATACAGCATTTGGAATATATCGGTGAGTTTTTACGTTGTTCATACATATATTTTGGTTGTTGAATTTAATATGAAAGTTGTTTAAACGATAATATTACGTCAGGAACGGTGTTGGGGAATACGCCTGTTAAAATAGGAATGGATTTAGACAAATTGGCATGTACATGTGGAATAATACAGCATTTGGAATATTTCGGTGTGTTTTTACGTTGTTCATACATATATTTTGGTTGTTGTTTAAACGATAATATTACGTCAGGAACGGTGTTGGGAAATACGCCTGTTAAAATAGGAATGGATTTAGACAAATTGGCATGTACATGAAGACCTGTAAAATAGATATGACAATGTTTTGTATTAGACCTATAGGAATCTTTAATTGAACTATATAGCTCAAATATAGATTTCGATACATAGAAAGAAATTGACGGTTTTTGTGTTTGCAGCCAATATTGGAAAACATAAAAATACCAACCTATCGGAGGGGAAGGGGGGGGGGGGGGTGTGGGGGGGGCGCAGCCCCCCCAGCAAAAACAACATTATTGATCACAATGTTTTATGATGGCATTGACCTGTATCGGAATCTTTAATTGAACTATATAGCTCAAATATAGATTTCGATACATTGAAAGAAATTGACGGTTTTTGTGTTTTTCCACCCAAAAAACTCCTCTTACGTGAATTTGCGAATTCTTTTTATGTATCGGAATCTTTAATTGAAGTATATAGCTCAAATATAGTTTTCGATACATAGAAAGAAATTGACGGTTTTTGCGTTTTTCCACCCAAAAAACTATTCTTACGTGAATTTGCGAATTCTTTTTATGTATCGGAATCTTTAATTGAAGTATATAGCTCAAATATAGATTTCGATACATGGAAAGAAATTGACGGTTTTTGCGTTCTTCCACCCAAAAAACTATTCTTACGTGAATTAGCGAAATTTTTTCATGTATCGGAATCTTTAATAGAACTATATAGCTCAAATATAGATTTCGTTACATTGAAAGAAATTGACGGTTTTTGTGTTTTTCAACTCAAAAAACTCCTCTTACGTGAATTTGCGAATTCTTTTTATGTATCGAATCTTTAATTGAAGTATATAGCTCAAATATAGTTTTCGATACATAGAAAGAAATTGACGGTTTTTGTGTTTTTCCACCCAAAAAACTATTCTTACGTGAATTTGCGAATTCTTTTTATGTATCGGAATCTTTAATTGAAGTATATAGCTCAAATATAGATTTCGATACATGGAAAGAAATTGACGGTTTTTGTGTTTTTCCACCCAAAAAACTCCTCTTACGTGAATTTGCGAATTCTTTTTATGTATCGGAATCTTTAATTGAAGTATATAGCTCAAATATAGTTTTCGATACATAGAAAGAAATTGACGGTTTTTGCGTTTTTCCACCCAAAAAACTATTCTTACGTGAATTTGCGAATTCTTTTTATGTATCGGAATCTTTAATTGAAGTATATAGCTCAAATATAGATTTCGATACATGGAAAGAAATTGACGGTTTTTGCGTTTTTCCACCCAAAAAACTATTCTTACGTGAATTAGCGAAATTTTTTCATGTATCGGAATCTTTAATAGAACTATATAGCTCAAATATAGATTTCGATACATTGAAAGAAATTGACGGTTTTTGTGTTTTTCAACTCAAAAAACTCCTCTTACGTGAATTTGCGAATTCTTTTTATGTATCGGAATCTTTAATTGAAGTATATAGCTCAAATATAGTTTTCGATACATAGAAAGAAATTGACGGGTTTTGCGTTTTTCCACCCAAAAAACTATTCTTACGTGAATTTGGGAATTCTTTTTATGTATCGGAATCTTTAATTGAACTACATAGCTCAAATATAGATTTCGATACATAGAAAGAAATTGACGGTTTTTGCGTTTTTCCACCCAAAAAACTATTCTTACGTGAATTAGCGAAATTTTTTCATGTATCGGAATCTTTAGTTGAACTATATAGCTCAAATATAGATTTCGATACATAAAAAAATTGACGTTTTTTGGTGTTTCCCCACCCAAAAAACCCCTATTACCCAGGCTTTCCCGTAAGCTTGCCAGAGGAGTATTTCGTGACGTCGTTGATGACGTCACGGAAGCCGCCATTTTGTTTTAGGGGAATTTTATACGCGGCCGTATCAGCGTGTATAAATATATCAACATCCCACCTCACTGGTTGCCTTCCTTCGGAGGGGAAGTAAAGCCGGAGGTCCCATGTCATAGATTTCTGGCATGTTAAAGAACCTTCCACTAATTACACCTGTGTGAAGCTAAATTGTATAGGTTAGGAATGTAAACAACGCTCTTAGGTTTCTACGTTCGTTGCTAAGAGCCGACTGCGATGGCATCTAGTATCTAAGTTCTGAACTAGGCCTAATAGTCGTTGACGGTGGCGTTTGGCGGCAAAAGTAGGAACTATTTGAAAAAATTCAAAGTTGCAGTCCTTACTTGAAATAAAAAACAGAATCACACACTAATACAGTCATCACAATTAACACTGGTTATCAGACAGATTCTACACACACCCAAAGTACACGGGGCTACATGACCGCGTTGTTGCAGCCCCTAAACTGAGGAACCCACCACCTCACTGAAATCAAAACTTCGTTTGGCTGAGATTAGATCTGTTACCACCAAACTTGATACAAGAGCATATGATATGCTAAAGCTCTTGTAAATCTATCAACTGTTGTCTGTTGCAGCCAAGCCTACTGTAACATCCTTGCCGGGGCCTGCATGGCCATGGGATTACGCTTCGCCGGATCCTCCAACAACGAAGCGTTTGAAACTCTGTTCGGCTACGCCAAGATGTTCACGTCACTGGCCGGGAAGTCGATAGCTGAGCTGGCGGGGAAGTCGACCATCGAGACCTGCCTCAATGTCACCTTACTGTCGCTAGCTATGGTGAGTATGGACAAAGGACAGGAAGGGAAAGATATATATATGTAAATTCCAAAAGTCTGTCCTTTTGCATAAATCCTTGGAGTTTATGTGTGGTTACTTTTTCTCCATATTTCAGACTGTTTGATGGCAAATGCATGCAAAACATTAATGTTTTGTCTGTCTGTTTTAACTTGTGGAACATAGGTGCATTCACTGACAGGCTACTAGGAATCCGGTTGAAAATTGTCTTTTGTCATGCAAAGACTGTATAAAGCTGGGGGTTGAACATTGCTCACGTCCGTAGGTATAACCTCAAATTGCCCTACACGTGACCCCCGGGTGGTGCTAAACGAGCAATAGCGATCAGGCTGTCAGATTATCCTTGTTATCTCCTGACTATCAAGCATGAAAATGATTGATGCAAAAGGTTCTTTTCAGAACCAACAACAAGTTTCAAGAAAATGTATCGGACTTACACTCAGAATTTATCAATTAAATGTAGAAGGCATAAGTAAATCAAAATGCCAATATTTGTCAAAATTCTTATTATGTGAAAAAATTGATGTGGTTGTCCTCCAAGAAACTCATGTCGCAGATGAGGACCAATTGCGTTTAAGAGGACGAGTACCAGGATATGATATACTTGGAGCTACATATCACCATGCATATGGTGTAGCGACCTATGTGCGGAGTAGCATTGATAACGTTTCTCTGTTAAAAGCTAACGTCGATGACAATATTCATACAGTTGTAATAAAGATTGGCGAGGTTATAGTAGCTAATGTTTATAAGCCTCCAGTCTCTACATGGCCACCTCAAGTTCTTCAAGTGCAAGATCACCCTGCAGTCTATATAGGTGATTTTAATAGCCATCATGAAGATTGGAAGTATACTATTTCTGATGTCAATGGAGAAAATCTCATGAGTTGGGCTGAAGAACATAACATCCATCTTGTATTCGATGCAAAAGATAGAGGTACATTTAGATCAGCTGCATGGAAACAGGAATATAACCCGGACCTGGTGTTTGTCTCCTGTGACAACAACCATCGGCCATTGTATACTACACGGAAAGTTCTACCAGCTTTTCCGCACAGTCAACACCGCCCAGTTTATCTTGAAGTTGGAATACAAATCCCTCTTGTGACTTCATATCCTCGCCCACGCTGGAACTTCAAAAAATCGGACTGGAAAGCTTTCTCAGAAGAACTAGATAAATATGTCCGATGGATACCTCCAACGAGTGACAATTATGGTAGATTTGTAGGAGCTGTAATTACCATAGCCAAAAAACACATTCCAAGAGGATTCAGGAAGGAATATGTTCCCGGATGGACTGATACAAGTGAAAAGCTGTACCAAGAGTTCCTGGCAAGTGGTGAACAAGAGATCGCTGAAGAACTACTTGGTAGCCTTGATAATGCTCGGAAGGAAAAGTGGATTGAAACCGTAGAATCTATTAACTTCAGTAAATCCAGCAGAATAGCCTGGTCACTCTTGAGAAAACTTGGAGGAGGTACCCCTATTGTCCGTGGACATCAAAATGTCACTCCAAAAATGGTTGCTTCCCATATAGTTTCAATGTCTCGAACAGCTAGAGACAGAAATCACACAAAATATATCAAGAAAGAATTGGCCAATCTCAAAGCCACAAGTAATTTTGGATCAGAATACACTAAACCCTTCACCATCCAGGACATTGACACAGCGCTGAAAGATGTAAAAAGCGGTAAGGCACCGGGATTTGATGGAATACATCCCGAATTCTTGATACACAGTGGAAAGCATGCTCGTCTTTGGCTATCCAAGCTAGCCACTAACATTGTTCAGACTGGTAAGCTACCTCGTTTGTTTAAATTGACGAAGATCGTTGCCATACTGAAGCCTGGAAAACCAAGTGACAGACCAGACAGTTATAGACCTATCTCATTGTTGAGCGTATGCTATAAGTTAATTGAGAGACTAATCTTGAACAGAATCGCCTCAAAAGTGCTTGAAGTAATTCCCATAGAACAAGCAGGATTTAGACCACAACGGAGTTGCACGGACCAAGTTCTCTCCTTAACCACCTATATTGAGGCAGGGTTCCAGAATCGCCAGAAAACATCAGTAGCATTTATAGACCTTAAGGCAGCTTATGACACTGTTTGGAGAGAGGGTGTAATTTATAAATTACTTCAAGTTATCCCTTGTAAGACACTGGCTCGTCTTGTAAGCAACATGCTGAATGATAGAAGCTTCCAGGTCATCATGGGCAGTGAAATTAGCAAACCAAGTAAATTAAATAATGGACTTCCTCAAGGATCAGTGCTTGCCCCACTCTTGTTCAGCCTCTATATATCAGATTTGCCCTCCACAAAATCAAGGAAGTTTGGATATGCTGACGACTGGGCAATTGCTACTCGAGATCCATGTTTCGAAAGTACAGAAGAGACGCTGACAAATGATCTTTCTGCACTAGGAGATTATTTTCGCAAATGGAGACTTCAGCCAAGCACAACTAAGACCGAAGTTGCTTGCTTCCACCTGAACAATAAAATGGTTTACTTCAATAACATCCTCCTTCGCCATAACAGACATCCCAAGTATTTGGGTATAACACTGGATAGAACATTGTCATTCAAAGAACACCTACGAATAACTTCTGCCAAAATGAAGACAAGAAACAACATCTTACGGAAATTATGTGGCACCACTTGGGGTGCCAACGCAACTACTCTCCGTTGCTCAGCTCTAGGTTTAGTTTATTCTGTTGCTGAGTATTGCGCTCCTGTGTGGATAAATAGTCCGCATGTAAGATTAATAGATGTACAATTGAATAACACCATGCGCATGATAACAGGAACAATTATGTCAACTCCTACACAATGGCTTCCTATTCTCAGCCACATCCCACCTCCACATTTGCGGCGATGCAACATTTTGATAAGAGAATATAGAAAGATCCAGACCAACAAACAACTACCAATCCATGGAGACATTGGTGATCTACATGTGAAACGATTACGTTCAAGACATCCACCTATCTGCACAGCGGAGAATCTTGCAACTAACAAATTCAACCTGATTGAGAGATGGTCTTCTGATTGGAATTCGTTTGCCCCTCCAGAGAGTACAGTAATGCCATGCATAACTGAGCAGGTGCCAGGGTTCACTCAGCCCAGAATGACCTGGTCAAAATTAAATAGAATCCGGACCAATCACGGTGTATGCGGCGATCTCCTGTACAAGTGGAGGGAAAAGTCTTCGTCATGTTGCGAGTGCGGTGCTGAAAGACAGACTGTTCGGCACCTAGTTCAGGAATGCCCACAAACATCATACGGTGGTGACTTCAGCGACTTCTTCCTAGGGACACCACAGGCACTTCATTACGTTTCGGAACTTGATGTTAAATTGTAAATAATTTTTCATGTATGCCATACGATAAATAAATATGTATAAAGCTGTATTTAACTTGTTGATCGTGAGCGGGGCCCGGATAATCATGTGCTCAACTTTTCAGAAATATGTCTTTATTTCCAAAATATGTTATTCAATTTTCATCATATTTATGTCCCCCAGTTACTCAAAATACAGTTGATATGTCCAGCTGCTTGAATATTCCATAATTCTGTCTACAATACAAATGTTCCCGCTTAATGGGCCGGAGCTTGCCTCAGTTTCTGAATCCTACATTACTTACCGTATATACACGAATATTACCCGCCCCCAAATAATCCCCGCACCCTCATTTTTGTCATCATCATCATCTTGCACAGTTTCCTGCCACTGGCCGGGTCTGTTTGGAACACAAGCCTCTCCAACGTCTTCTGTCTTCCCACCATCTTTCAGCCTCCACCCTTATCCAGTCTTCTCCTCTCTTCTTCACGCTTTCTTCCACCCCCTTCAGCCACCTGTCTCTCGGTCTCTTTCCTTCCCACTTCGTCTCGTGTACTCTCCTGGGTATCCTCTTCTCCTCCATTCGTTTTACATGTCCATACCATCTAAGTCTAGATTTCTCTGTACCATCCTGTAATGGTTCCTCCTTCATTAATTCTCTGGTCCTCTCATTTCTTATTCTGTCCCTCTTTGTAGCTCCAATACTGCTTCTCAAGAACCTCATCTCACTGGCCTGTATTTTGCTCTTCTCCCTTCCTTTCATAACCCAGGTCTCCGAGGCATACGTCAGGATAGGGACATAGTACGTCCGATATATGATCTTTTTGCTGTTCTGAGGGACATCCTTGCTCCATAACATGCTTCTCACACTCCTCCGAAATGCTTCTGCCTGTCTCCCCCGTTCATTTATTTCTCTATCGTTTCTTCCATTACCTTGTATCAGGCTTCCCAGATACTTGAAACTCTCCACTTTCTTCAGCTTTTCCCCACCAATTGTTATTCCCATTGTGGTTCTTTCCTTCTTCCTTGTTGTGATCACCATCTCACTCTTATTTATGCTAAATTTCATCCCATATCCTTGTATTATTCCTTCCCACACTTCCAACTGTTCCTGTACCTCCTCCTCCTAGTCTCCCCAAATCATCTGCAAACACCATTGCTTTCATTTTTCCCTCCCCAATTACTTGTGCCACTCGGGTCATTATGTCATCCATCACCACAATGAAAAGTAACGGTGACAGTGCACTTCCTTGTTTCAGGCCGTTTCTCTGTTCCAACCAGTCTGATCTCTCTCCTCCCACTTTCATACAGCTCACGCTTCCCTTGTACATCTCCTTTATCCTCTTTATAGTCCATTTCTCTACTCCTCTATCCTCCAGGGACTTTCATACTTTGTTTCTGCATACACTGTCATATGCTTTCTCAATGTCCAGGAAGGCCATCAGTAGATCTGTTCCATACTCATAGTGCTGTTCTTGTAACTGCCTTACACTGTGGACCTTCCTGCTCTGAAGCCATGTTGTTCTTCCCTCATCCCTCCTTCTATCCTTGTCCTAATTCTCTTTTCCAAAACTTTCTCGAAGATCTTTGCACAATGACTCATCAGTGTTATTCCCCGATAGTTTCTGCAATCTGTTCTACTACCTTTCTTGAAGATCGGGACAATTATTCCTTTTTTCCAGTCCTCTGGGGTCTTCCTTTCCTTCCATGATGTCCTCATCACTCGGTACAACCACTGTATCCCCACCTCTCCTGCTGCTCTCACCATCTCCACACTCAACTCATCCACACCCGGTGCCTTCCCTCCTTTCATCTTGTTCACTGCATCTTCCACTTCTTTCCATGTTAAGTCCTTTTCTGTTTGCAGTTCATCTTCCTCTTCCCCGATTTCTTCCTCCTCACCATCTTTTCCATTTGGGTTCAGAAGTTCTTTAAAATATTCTTTCCACATTTTCTTCAGTTCTTCCCTATTTTCTATTTTTGTATGGAAATTTAAAAAAAAAAAAACTTTTTTGTTTGTTTTTGACACTTTATTTTAAACAAAAATGTATACTATTAACACTGTAATACAGTAAAACTCGGTTAAGAAGTTCCAGCATAAAAAGTTTTTCCACTTAAGACATCCGAAATTCTCGGTCCCATAAGATACATGTATGGTATATTTTTCCCTTATAAAGTGTTCCTGCATAAGAGGTTTTCCCTGTTAAATAGATCAGATTTTGTATCCCCTTAAAGTATAAGACGTTCACTGGAGACAACTGACTCGCCAATCTCCGCAAAAGATACTTCCGGTGTTTCGAGTGGAAGAATACAGCAGTTCCGAGTGTCCGCGGGTCTCCAGTGAATCATCTGATCGGGCGAACTACGTCAAAGCTACATGACGTCACGCCATGACAGCAGCAGCTCATTGGACAGTGTTAACCTTGAAACGTGTGAGGAGATTGGAAAATCCTGGCTTCTGCCGGGAATACTTCCTCAAACTGCAAGAAAATCAAAACCGGGAAACATGCCGACGTAGAACAAGATCTGCTGGTATGGTTTAAGCAGCAGCGAAGTTTAAACATTCCAGTGCGTGCGCCGAGTTCGGCTCGACAAAACAGGACCCGGGCTGCCCGCGCGAACAGAACGACCGCAGCCCATCGTGGACTGGGGTGGTCAAACTGAATACGGACAAGTCAGGGCGCGGACTTTGTGGAAAATCACAACTAGTCACTTACCCGCCGCGGTAGATTGCCTTCTGTTTAACCAGGATGATGCAAATTACACAATACAGAGTTCGCATCGGTCGGGCAGCCGAGTTTGCGCGGGCAGCCCGCTTCCTGTTTGACCGAGCCTTTACTGATGCCATGCTATCACGCAAATAACGAAACTGGCTCAGGGGTAACGTTCTCGCTTTCTGAGCCCAAGGTTGCAGGTTCGAAACCTGGCATTTGAGGGTGCGCAAATGCGAGGGAGCCGTGTCAGTACATTTATTGGCACGTTAAAGATCCCCTTCGGGGCAAAATTCCGGCACCCCGGCGTCTCTAAAAGCCTGTGTCGTTAAAAGGGACGTAAAACCAATAACATTATTATTATAACTAACGAAACTGACGGTTGTGGTAGGCTTGCGCGACCGGTCAAGCCATTAGACGGAAATAAACAGAGGATACTCGCGCGTGGCGGGAAATTAGAATCTTTAAAATTTGGATGACTCCGTTAATACACGCACCCCAATTTTTCATGTCCGATTTTGTATAAAAATGTGCGGTACTGTAGATGCGCAATATCAAATCATGTATGTGCTGGTTTCGAATTTAATTCTAAAGAGCAGAAGAAACGGTCACTTCAAAAACTTTCATAGCACTGTCAATACTCACAAGTTTCACAAACCACTGTAATTTCAAGTAAAATTTCCTGTCAAGGTAAGGACTATTGAGACTGTTGATTCCAGGCCCCTGCTATACTTAATGACTGGGGAATTCCTGTGTTGAAATGCTACTACAGTACAGAGACAAGGATGCATTCACGAAATAGAGAATCAATTTACTGGAATTGTCAAGGGTCGAAAATGTGGGCAGCAGTCATCCAAGGAGTACAACATACCACCAAATATAGGAAATATGTACTTATGAAACTCTTTTTAAAGTTGCTCAGAAAAAACAGAATCGACAAAATTTTAAAAGTAGAAAGAAGAATAGCTAGAACATGCATAAATAAAAAATATCAGAAAGATGGACAGTGGCGGATAGTACCAAATGAAGTGGTATACAGAGAACTGGAGCCCATCACTGATACTCATCATCATCATCTTGTACAGTTTCCATCCCCAGGCTGGGTCTGTTTGGAACATAAGCCTCGCCACCTTCTTTAGCATATATTTTTCTCATAAACGATCAATGAGGGAAAATTGTGGCCAAGGACTAGTGATTTTTTGACGATCCATGCGAAAAAACGATAGTTCGAGGAACGATACATGCGGGGAAATTTAACAATAGTTTATATGGAAAATTTTCGGGACTAAATTAATTGAACGATGAATACGGGAAAACGACAGTTCGGGAACGATGCATCGAGGTTCTACTGTACCGACACATTTGGTCATGTACCTTGCACTGTCTGTTGCCACACCTACCACATTACAATACTGCACCCGGTATCGTAACATCGCATCTACGATACTTTGACAACAGGTTTGTGAATCTGCTGATTCAAGTTCAGTGACACAACAAATAACTTTGTTGTCTGCAAACCATTGGGAAGTATTCTAAATAGAATTATAAATACTGCCTTGCCGTTCCTGTTGGTAGTTTCATCACAATGGATAACAATCTTTTTATCTTTGATGGCTTCCACAACATCCAACTCATATTGTTCCTTTAATTCTGGAACATACTTCCTTCGGCATGGATCAGCTTGTGGGAGATCACCAGCACCTGAAGCAATTACAAAGCAAAACTCTAGTTCATGTTCCAACAACCAATATCTTTACAAACTACTGTTCAGCTAATAGTAATTACCGTATTTGCTCGCGTATATCTCGCACTTTTTAGACCGAAAATATGTGTGAAAATTTTCGGTGCGAGATATACGCGGGGAATGACCGTATTCCCGAAAAAACACCAAAATTTGCAATGTAACAGTAGGCCTATTTGCGCAACTGTTGTGGCGCGCTAATCGCTAATTCGAACGTGTTTCAAGGTGGTGAATTTAGCCAACCATGGCTGAAGATGCGGCGAACGATGTACAGCGTGCTAACACTCACGCTGTGCCGTATTCTTGCACGCGGCCGAGCTCTGATGCGACGCAATGCGTAAAGACGAAATCATTGAGTTTCGAGAAGACTGAACTGCGTTTCTCTGCGATGTAACAGTAGGCCTATTTCCGCAACTGACGTGGCGCGCTAATCGCTAATTCGAACGTGTCTCAAGGCGGGGAATTTAACCAAGCGCGGCCGAAGACGCGCCGAACGATGTACAGCGTGCTAACACTCACGCTGCACCGTATTCTTGCACGCGGCCGAGCTCTGATGCGACGCAATGCGTAAAGACGAAATCATTGAGATTCGAGAAGACTGAACTGCGTTTCTCTGCGATGTAACAGTAGGCCTACTTCCGCAACTGACGTGGCGCACTAATCGCTAATTCGAACGTGTCTCATGGCAGGGAATTCAACCAACCGCGGCCGAAGACGCGGCGAACGATGTACAGCGTGCTAACACTCACGCTGCGCCGTATGCTTGCACGCGGCGCCTCGATCCCTAATCGGCTCGTATCGAAGTTCGGATCGACTCGTTGTTGCTCGCTCTTCCTGTTAGTAACGCTTCTGGTAAGTTCCTGGACAATGACGACTGTTGTGGCGCGCTAAATCGAACGTGGTTCTACCTCAAGGTTATTACGGTCATTTATATGATGGCTTCAGTAATGAATGCGAGACATATGCGAGTACTTTTTTCCCCCTGAAATTTCAAATAAAAAAATGGGGTGCGAGATATACGCGGGGGCGAGATATACACGAGCAAATACGGTAATTCATATTTCTTCTTTAATGACCGCATAAGATCACTCGAGTCAATCTATTCGAAGCAACTGTTTGAACCTTGCAGTCCTCCCAGTACTTTTATAGATTTTCCTATCTTCGTACCTTGATTGTGTTCAATTCATATTAATTAAAAGTAATATAATTAAATTCTAAAATGATACTACTGGAAATGTAGTCCCTTACCAGAACTGAGCTGTTGTATGTTTAGGTGATACAATTAATATATTGTTATTTTAATTAGGAACTGTTAGCCTAAAATAAGTACGGCTACATAATATAAAATACAGTACATTACCTTTTATATATTTGTTCATCCACTCTCGAATATCAGGATGATCAAGCTTTTCCAATGGTATATTAGCTTGCACAAAGGCCTTTGTTGTGCTTAGTACGAATTCTTCCTTGTCTGTCTGAAGTCTTTTGGCAGCATTCAGATTTTCTACAAGTCTTGTTTCTTAAGTGAATCTTTGGAATCTTCTTTTTTTCTTTTCTTGTGAACTGCAGAATCTTTGGAATGCTTCTCACACGTGTCTTTTCTCTCCCAATTTATTCTAACATTGCAGAATTTGCACATTAAGAATTTATCTAAAACATAGAAACCTTGGTTCCGATACTCTTCGGCCCTCGTAAAAACAGACACAAACTTTGTTTTGGACATTATTTCAAACCACAAAAAAAAAAAATCACGCACGATTAAAACACGACGACACAGAACAACAACGTACGACACAGCATGGAGAAACGAGGAGAAACTGGAGCGTTTGATTGATGAGCGCAGTGCCTGATTATCGAAAGTTGTTTCCGGTGCAGGGTGCATGCTTTGTATCGATCGTTGAAATACTTCGATGGCCGAACATGGGAGGTTGTGTTTGAATTTTCATAACGTGTAAGAACATTATACAGACAGATGACAAAGCTTAAATTTAGCTTCTATGCTTCAAATTTGACGATACTCTCCTCTGGGATAATAGTTTGTTGATATAATGTGCCTAACACATATGCGTGGTATTCGACAGTTATAAAGCTTGAATCAAAGAATACGAAAGATCAACAAATCGATTGGCCGAACGTTCTGTGCAGTCGATGGTGAAAATAAATTGATTCTGTCCACAACGCGAGCTATTAATGCCACGAGTCGATTCGTAAACGTGATTGGCTTGCCCCTTCATCCAATCAGGCTCGAGAAGGCAGTTATCCCGTATCTTATGAAACATTAAGTTTATTTTATTTTCTATCCAACGACAGACAGAAAAATATTTTAATAAAGTAAATATTTAAAACAAACATTCTTAATTCCAGCATTTCGTTGATATTTCGCATTTTAGGGCAAAAAAATAAATTATTTCGCAAAATAATTATATTTCGCGGCTTCAAAATCAAGAAAAATGACATATTGGGGGTCAATATATCGTTGTGATAACATATATATGTTCACTGAAAAATTTCGCGAATATCGCTAAAACCAAAAATCCGGGACCCTACTTATTCCTAGTACAGAACTGTGACAGAGATAACTTCCTCTGATCACACCGCATTACATGATATCTGTTACACGCACCTGCAATCCAGTTGATGGTAGATTTTGTTTGCACACACTTTGAACTGGAATCCATGCACTTAGAATCTGGTTAACAAGTGTCTTATCTCATAGAAACCCCTCGTCCAATCCCGCAATATCATCACATCCATGACATAAAATTCCTGCCATATACTTCCTCTCTTTAACTTCATTTCCTGCAGTAGTCTCTCATAACCTGGTGTAGATGGCAGGAGCAGCTGTAATCTGCGAGACACCAAATCTTGTCACACCAGGTTCCACGATCCCTGGTGAATTTTTGTCATACAGTACATTTTCCATTATCAGTGCACAGTTTTGAAAAACCATATCTCTAATATGTCCCGATGTAAAAGCATTTTCAAACAAATGTTGTGACAATCAGATTGCGCAGGTGCAAAATCTCGTTTTCTCAAGGTTATCCACCAGTCAGGCCGCGGGTTGGGAGTCAAATTCGTATTGTGGGGATATTCCAGTATTCTAGTGACGTCAAATAATATCCTTGGTTGTAACCACAGGAATGAAGCTACGATACGAGTAACTGACAACACTGGGTACTTCAGCGCTGCTAGGCAAAAGGTCGCCTCGTGATTTGTTGATTTGACCTGGTTTTGGTGTTCTGTGTTGTTGATAAAATGGCGGCTCCGCATGCTTGAAACACGTTACGGTAACTGTTCATTGTCCTGATTTTGAGAGATATTTAGGTCACTTATACGTTCAAACTACTCGCAATGGCAAATATTGTTCCTGGGTAACACGATACTGTCGTATTTCTGAAGCTTATAATCTTAATCCATACTTTTCATTTGTAAACTGGATTTGTCAAATGTGGGTGTTGCTCACACCAAAGAATATGAGTCATACGACATCGGCGTGAACAGTTCTGAATAAAACCATCCACTCCAGTCTCAAGTCGGTGCGATTTTTTAAATGGAAATGTCTCCTTAAATAAAATACGGATTGGAGTGACCCAGTTAAATAAAATAAAGACATAAAATGAAAACATATTTGGGAGCTAATATTTCCATACTGGTAGTTGTCTGCCACACCACTAGGCGTGCTGCAGTAGTTTCTTGTTTCCATGCTTTACCATGCGGCATTCACTTCTATTATATTTGGTGTTCTGTGGTTGTAACAAAGTAAGTAAGTTAGTTATTGGAGTTTGGTTGGTTCGTTATTTTAGGGGCTGCGTAACCCCGTGTACTTTGGGTGTGTGTAGAATCTGTCTGATAACCGGTGTTAATTGTGATGGCTGTATTAGTGTGTGTTATCTATTTTTAATTCAAGTAAGGACTGCAGACATTCCAACGTTTGCTACCAAACACCACCGTCAAAGACCAACTAGTTCTGAACTTGGTTACTAGATGCCACCGCAGTCGGCTCCTGGACACGAACGTTGGAACCTAAGAGCGTAAGTCAAATCTAAGCAAAAATTTAGCTTCACACAAGTGTAATTAGTGGAAGGTTCTTTATCATTCCATAAATCTATGACATGGGACCGCCGGCTTTACTTCCCCTCCAAAAATCCGATGACTTCGACCGGGTTTGAACCCGCGAACTTGGGCATAGAAGCTCAGCATGCTACCAACTACGCCACCGAAGCCTACGTACCATTAGTTTGGCACTTGTGTTCAATGTGAAATGAACTCACCTGTTGTCGTTGCTGTGAGTGGGGAACATGGCCGCCTCTGCAGGGTGTAGCGTCCACACCCGAGGAACAAGAGTCCCACGGCCATATGAGTCGCCAGGTGAGCGCCGTACGTCACCACTCTGGTCCGCAGGTGCCGACACAACCCCAGCACGTCCAGGTCTCCTTTACCCCAGCACATAAGGTAGCTAGTGGGGTAGTTCTTGTGTTCTACAAATGGCAAGTCAAAGGTGTGTTGTCATGATTGTGAGACAATCCCCATCAGCCATGCTACGGATAAAATATCTTCAGCCTTAAACCTGCTTTTGTTTCTCAAGATTAAGGCCTGGATAGTTATGTGTTTAAATCATATATATTATTTCCACCCTACGGCGCTCAGAAGCGACCGATCGTGACAAATGAGCATTCAAATGAAAGAGAATAGACATTAGCAGTGACTTATTGCACTATAATTTCACAAATATCTATAATTTCTTTAAGAAATAACTTTTAAAAAATTGTACGAAGTGTGCGATTGGCAAACACCGTTGATGTAGGAAAATACGCCCCATAATTGCTGTCCACAGGCCGATGTGATGCCCGTTTCATGTCATATTAACATTCTGAGGTCCTTCCTTTATCCTGAAATGCAAATAGTGTTCTATAATCATTTGGTTGAAATAACAACATAACCTTTCTCCTTAATTCTCTCATTATAAACCTATTGGGGAAAGTGTGGCTTATGAACATGCACGGGTCCGCTAGTATTTTTTATTTAACTAAATATTTTCTAAAAACCTTTACCCGCAAAACTTACACCATAAGCGATGCAAAGAGAGCGGCAAGGTCGACTAGAATGAAAATGTTTTGGGAAAAGAAGAAAAATAAGAAGCTGAATCTTTAATATCGTTTTTGAGATATGTATATACTTGTTTTGGTTAAGTGTTCCAATGAGGGCGTAACATACGTAAATAAATAAATAAATATTTTCTATTTATTTACATCCTTTTGCCATTTTTATTAATAAATACATATTGTGTAGTATTTCTTCTTCTTCTGCTTTTACGGCCTCATTGGACCACTTCAGTCAATCATTTCTTGGACCTCTTCTTCAGTAAGTTTCCTCTCCAAGTTGTCCAGTAGCTTTTCATTCGCTCTGATCTTCTCAGGCGTTCCTCATCTGTGATGTCCCAAAGAAATGTAAGCAGGTATTATATTCAACCTATTATGGACCCGTACTAACATATGCAGCTGGAGCATGGACCACTACAAAAAGAGAGGAGAGTAGAATACAAGCAGCGGAGATGAAATTCCTAAGAGGTATAGAAGGGAAGACCAGAAGAGATAAAATCAGAATCGAGGAGATAAGAAGGAGGACAGGAATCTTGAAGCTGCAGGACAGGATAGAAACAACCAAGTTAAAGTGGTATGGACATATGATGAGAATGGGAGAGGAGAGAATGCCAACTGATCTCATGGTCTGGGGAAACAAGGAGGAGGAAATTCAGGAGCAACTGAAGGCTTGGGAAGAAACAGTGGGAGAGTACGGATGGAGGTTCAACATCAGTAAATGTGAGATCCTGTTAACGACCAGGAAAAAGGACAGACCAATGAGTGGGATAACACTTGGAGGTGGACAGCTGAAAGCTTTTCTGGAAAAGGTTTCGGGGAAGAGACCGCGCGGAAGGCCCCGAAAGAGATGGGCAGATACAGTGTGGGAGTGCGTGGAGAAGAAGGGAGGAAAACCTGAAGATGTACTTAAAGGGGGAGAGGAGTGGTGGAGAGACAGGAAACGTTGGAGGTCCTTGATTCACAACCCGACCCAGGAAGCTGGAAGCTGGAAACGGGAAATGAAGAAGAAGAGAATGTGCAAGATTATTTCACAGTCATTCTGTGCAGAACCTAGTTAAAGGAATTGTCCTTCCTGCACAACTCAGTGCGTGATGACGGTCACATTGCTTCCCTCACAGGGCGCACATGCTAGTGAAGCATAGCTTGGGGGAAATCCGTGCACAGCTAATCTGGTCGTTATGTGTCTTAATCGTAGTTGGCTTCTTTCCACTTGTCGGTGGTCGTCACGTCTGTGCTGTAAAAGTCTAGCCAAAATTCTGTTTTCTTTCTATGATGTTCGAGAAAAAGATCAATAATGCTTCGAGGGTTGCTTTCCTCCTGTCTTTTGTTTCCCTTATTGTGTTCGATTCCCTCTTCTAGTTTGTAAGTATGCAGTTTTAGTCATTTTCGCTATCACCCAAACCATTAGGGGCCGATAACCCAGATGTTTGGCCCCTTAAAAACAACAATTGAGGACATTGCCGAAAGATGGGCGTATAACGAAAAACTGAGTTTTGAGGTAATCACAATTGAAAGTTTTGTTATACAATATATTTTTAGCCTACTTTTCACTTTTTGCAAAAATGAGGAAAAAGTAGACTTATGAGATCAGGCAAATGTCTGTCTGTCTGTCTGTCTGTCCTTCCTTCTGTCTGTCTGGCTGTGTGTGTGTGTGTGTGGTTCCCCCCTATCAACTCCTAAACGGCTGGAGCAATCAAAACAAAATTTGGTAGGAGTAAAGATCTATACCTGAATATCTCATGGCCATATTTGAAAATGATGTCAGTGCTACCAACTGCTGAAAAATTGCAATTGAAATTTGAGCTCCATGTTGGATATCTTGGAAGGTATGATTGGGAGCACAGATTACCTACTACTACAGATGGCCAACAGCCATGCTAATTCTTGGTACCTAAGACTTCAGCGCTGTCTGGTGGTTGACTGATGTACTAGCAACATGTCGACCGGTAGCGCCACCTATGAGCAGATCTCGTAAACACTAACCCTCCCGCCCCCTCCCCTCCACCCTGCCCAATCCCCTCGTTCCGCTAAATATTCTCGTCCTAAATGCTCTGCCCACTTCAATGTTCCGAAAATCACAATCTCCCAATACTTATGGCACGTTTTTAAGTGTGGAGATAATAATATGATCTACAAGAAATAAATCACATTCAAATTACCAATAACAGAAAAAATTAATAAAAATAATAACAAAGTGGGAAATTGTGAATTCCAGAACTTAGAAATGAACAATCACAGCATTTAGAACATAACCTCATCACTAATATACATGTTTAAATTTCTTTCAGTTGCAATTGGAACATATTGCATTGGTGACAAAAATTAGGCTACTACAAGGCCTGCAGCATATTATTACTCAGCTTGAAAATGGCCCAAGTAGGCCTATAATCAATTAGTCATTAGAAAAAACTACAAAGGAAAAGTACTGGGAAGGGAGAAAATTCATATTTTAAAATGCTTGATGCTGTTAGCAATAACAGTAAAATTTTAAGAGAGAATGCTAAGGAATCAGGTGGTGTAACCAGATCCTCATCACACTAAAATTGTTAGTGTAATTAGTGCCAAATACATTAGAGGACAGAAAAAGAATTGGATATCACAAAATTTCTATACAGTAGTTCATTTCATATGCCCTTTAAAATATATCCAGTTAAAAATTTTGAAGGGTGAAATGCAGTAAGTAGGCTACATCAAAAATTAACATCGCCCACTAATACAGTACATTCCATGACGTGCTGTTAAGGGGAAAGGAGAAATAGGACTGTCAATGAAAAACAAGAAAAACACTCAATACTGCTAGAATTCATCATGTTTTATTTAAAAAGTTGTCAATGAAGAGAAGATAACAGCAGAAGCCAAGATCAAACTTAGCAAAAATACAGTAATCAAATCTGGTCCTCCTAAAAGTATGTGTTGAGGCATGTTCCTTTCTTCTTTCTTGCCAAAGTATAACAGTAGGGACCAGCACATAATAATGGACCTAGTTCCTCCTTGATGTAATGGCTGACACCGATGAACCGCAAATTCCTACAACACATACCAGTGTGTATGTTGAAACAGTAAACTTGATAAATGTGTAACTTAATGCTTGAAACGGGGAACTTGAATTTGCTGACATGTGTATGTTTGCACCTACTGTAAGTTAACTACATTTTAAAAGAATCATTGTGTTTTTGATATTAATTCATTTAGGGCTTTCGATAACATATTCATTTAGCCCCATGTATTTGGAAGTGTGTATGATTTGTTGATGATGATATTTGTTGTTTTAACGAGCCTAACATCTTGGTTATCGGCCCCTAATGGTTTGGGTGATCGTGAAGATGAAAATCAAATGTAAACTATAACTGAAACTAACTACAAACTTATATAGGCTACTAGAAGAAGAAATGGAAAACAAAAGGAGAATAAGGCAAACAAAGGACAGGAGGAAAAGAAATGCCCTCAAACCCTCGAAGAATTAGGATCGAGGGACTTGGAAGGAAGGAGAGCCACGAAAGGTCCCAGAGGCAATGGAAAAAAGGGGAAAAACCGGACCCAGCTCAGGAATCCCTCGGGGTCGCCATCTCTCGAACTCACCAGCCGTGAGCCCCTGAGGGTGTAGCAATATCCAGGGCGCACCAAAGGTGGTGGGGCTACATACACCCTGCCCCTTGAGGGCCTTGAGCAGAAGGCAGGAGATAACAAGAAAAGAAAAAGAAGGCTGACCCCTCGCAGGAGGAGGGCATCAGAAAAGATGAGACAAGGGCCAATTAAGGCGGGAAAGGAATAGACTCCCTAGGCCTTGGATACCCTAATACCGTTGGGGTCGGAAGAGAACAAGAGTTGACCAAGTGAGGTCGACAGGAAAGAAGACAGAGAGAAGCACGGCACAAGTAAGTGGAAGCAATGCGGGACTCAGCTGGGGCCCCGTGGTCGCCAACCCACGTCCCACTAGATGTGAGCCCCTGGGGGAGTGTATGATTTGTATGATAATCTGTGTTATTGTGGTATCTGTAGTAGTGTGTATACTTCCTGTAATTCAGGTGAGGACTGGAAAGGAGGCAGCCGTAGCCTTAAGTTGGGAACCATCCCAGCGTTAGCCTGGAGTGGAAGTGGGGAAACCTTGGAAAACCACTTCTTGGATGGCCGAGGTGAGAATCGAACCTACCTTTCTCAGTTCTGCCTCACAAAGATGAGTGTGCACCGTTCCAACAGTCAGAACAGAATTGAATTACTTAATCAAGCTTGGAAACTAGCCCAGGACCTCAGGAGTGGCAGCAACCACACCACAAGGTGGTCTTATTACAGAATCAATTGATGAAAAAATCCCTCCATGTAAGCTTAGACATTGGCATCCTACGTGTTGAAAAATATTGTAAATAACGTGTGGGAATAAAATACTACCTATAGGTATATCAACCATTACATTGGCATACAATAAATCAATTATATTTGTCTTGTATCTATCTCACTGTTACAGAATATCATCGACAGAACCTAACACTTATTAACTTACCAAGAGTATAAAATAAAAATTGGCAGATAAGGGTGGGGTTATCGGGCCAATGGTTCCATGGTTTTATTGGATTTTCACGTTGGACTTCGTTCCACAGGACAAGAACACAATGTATATAGTTACACATTGGTAAGACTATATGATCCTAGGCCATTAAACCTATTAGATCATGGGGGTGAATGTTAAGTTTTAATAACCTGTAATTACAGTCCTACATCAGTATTGCCATTACGACCAACTGAACACCCAGCCCAAACAATGCATTCCTACCATAACATAAACCGTACAGCTTATTTTCCTGTGTATCTACAAAAATAAATACAAAGTGCCCATAGCATGAATATGGAAGGAAACACATCTACACATTTGTTTGTTCTTGGCTTATTTGAGGAGGACAGGTGCATTTGAATGGTATTTGGGTCGCAGAACATTACAGTTCTGCATTAGTAATGGCATTACTACCTATTCTACCAATTGAATAGGTACTTTCCACAGCACCAGTAGCTAACATGTACAAGAACTGATCTTTTTTGAATACGGTACCAATAATAATTTGAAATTCAAGGAAGGGGTAAATATTAAAGCTTCGACACATTGTCAAGAATCATGACATTTTTAATCTACCGCAATGTAAAATGAATTATTAACACACCTCAAGAACTTGAGTACACATATGCAATAGGCTCGTGGTACTGGACGTATCTCTGCAAGATGTAATCAAGTTGAAAATATTACGGAAACATAGACTCTTACCTGGTCATTTCTAAGGAGAGTAGGCCTAATTGCCACATTCCTCTGCTATTTCGAGAACAGCAATTTACGATTTGTTTGTTCCCAGAATTTGGTAGGCCTACCTGTGGGATAAATAATAGTGAAAGTTAATTAATATGTCAAGTGGAATGTCACCTGTACACTGCGTCTAATATAAATTCAAAACTAGACTACGGTATATTTTGCACATGCAGAAACACGTTTTTACTTAAATTCTTACAATAAGCGTACTTACTTGGCGTAGCAGAAGAAGAACTGTTCACTTCTCATTACCACGAAGACAATTTGATATAAGAAAGATGAGATAGAACACAACATTAGCTTATTTGTATATGGCCAATATTATTACATATAACACATAAATAGAGCCGCCATGGCATGGTCAGTGCCGCCAACCCAGTAGAAATAATGTTTATTTAATGATAAGTGCCGTAATTATCGTCTGTGAGCAAGATAATTGCAAGGAAATGTCTATTAGGAATTATGTGTATATTTATTGACTAAATATGGTGATAAGTTTGCAATTTAATTACAACGTTGTATCATGCAAATGTTGGCAACACGATATACACGACATACAGCGCTCCATACGACTGCCACGTGCTACTACACCGAAGGTGCCAAATGATCCCTATCTGGTTGACACCCCCTGATTGGGAGCTATTTAAAATTGGCAAACGTATAGATAATAATATTGCAGTTTAATTTCCAGGAGGCCATACATGGCAGTGTTGCCAAAATGATTATAAGCCTGCTGATAAGTCCAATTTTTAAATTCATATAACTTCTACACTATCAATTGGAATTCAAGCAAATTTCGTATGTGCTATGTGTACATAAACAGGTGGCAATTACCATGGTATGTCACTGCTATCAATTGTGGGGAAGATTCTTGCAAGAATTCTACTTAACCGCCTCAAGGTTATCTCGGAGAGGATCCTCCCAGAGTCACAATGCGGATTTAGAACTTCCAGAAGCACAATTGACTTTATTTTCTGTGTGAGACAGCTACAAGAAAAATGTAGAGAACAACAGAATCCACTCTTCTTAGTCTTTTATGACTTGGAAAAGGCATTTGATTCGGTTCCAAGACCAGCCATGTGGGCGGTGCTGAAGCGGTTTGGTTGCCCTCAGCGTTTTGTAGATCTAATCAAAGCTCTCCATGATGGCATGACAGGTCAGGATTGCCATCAGAATAAGATGTCCGATGAATTTCCCATTACCCATGGACTGAAACAAGGATGTGTACTGGCTCCAACGCTTTTTGCGCTGTACTTGGCTGCAATGCTTTATGATTCACCCACAAACATCCCAGGTGTGGAGGTCAAGTATCGTTTTGATGGAGGGCTTTTCAACCTAACTCGTCTCCGCTCCTTGAGGAAAACTCAGGTTACTAAGGTTACTAACATGTTGTATGCAGATGATGCTGCGTCACCAACTCTCACTCCAGAAGAGCTGCAAGAGTCAGTTAATTGTTACAAAAGTGCATGTGATCGCTTTGGTCTTACCATAAATGGCACAACCTTCACCAGGCACACCTCTTCCTCAGTTCAATATCTCCATCTCAAATTTGCCATTAGAACAGGTAGACCACTTCTCGTACCTGGACAGTACCATTTCTGTGAGCTGTACCTGTGAGCAGGATGTAGATAAGAGAATTGGCGCAGCCCATGCAGCATATGGACGATTAGCTCACCGGGTCTTCATGAATAAAGATCTGCCCATGAGTACAAAGCTTCATCATCATCATCATCATCATCATTTCCCCTTATCCAGCTCCTGCCGGGTCGGGGTATTTATGGCACTTCTCCACTTTCCTCTTTCCTTCCACAATTCTTCTTCCACGATCTTGTCCCAGTCCAGATTCCTTTTTCTCACGCTGTTCTTCACTGAATCGATCCACCTTGTTCTAGGTCTTCCCCTTGCTCTCTTACCCTTGCACTTGGCCTCCAGCATCTGTCTTGGTATTCTATTTTCCTCCATCCTCTTTACATGTCCAAACCACCTTAGTTTATTATTATCAATTCTCTCATCTAGTTTTCCCATCCCAACTTCCTTCCTAACATCTTCATTCCTCACTCTGTCTTTCCTTGTCTTACCTATCATACTTCTTAGGAATTTCATTTCACTGGATTGGATTCTACTCTCTTGCCTGCTTGTCAGGGTCCAAGTCTCAGCTGCATAAGTTAATATGGGTACATAGTACATTTTATACATTACCTCCTTGCTTTTCCTTGGTACTTCCTTATCCCAAACAAGTTTTCTTACACTTTGATAGAATGCATTGCTCTGCTGTACCCTCCTGCCAATCTCCATGTCCAACCTACCAGTTTGCATCAATTCACTTCCTACAAAGCTTATGGTGTACAAAGCAGTAGTCATTTCTACATTGTTGTATGGCTGTGAAACGTGGACCCTTTACAGACGTGATCTTAGGAAGCTTGAGCGTTTCCACCTACAAAAACTTCGATCAATCCTGAGGATTAAATGGGAAGACCGCATTACCAATATTGCTGTTCTGGAAAAGGCTCAAATCAACAGCATAGAATCATCCCTAATAGGTCACCAATTTAGATGGATTGGTCATGTCCATCGGGTGGATGATGTGAGATTACCTCGTCAGATGCTATATGGTGAGTTATGCTATGGCACCAGGCCTCATGGTGGTCCTAAGAGGCGCTACAAGGACCAATTTAAGCAGACCCTGAAATTGACAGGTCTTGATTCACAAACCTGGGACATGCTGGCTGAAGACCGCTCAACTTGGCGCCGTACCATCTCGGATACTGTAAAGACGTTTGAAAGGGATCGACGCACACATGAAGAGGCCAAGCGTCAAGCTAGGAAACTTGGAGCAGCCCAACCACGTCCTCCTCCAGCAATACTATGTGACTTGTGTGGTCGCTTGTTCCATGCCAGGATTGGACTCTTTAGTCACCGTAAACACATCCACAAACTGGGCTGAAGGAAGAAGATTTATACTCGGATTCGAGTTAAAGCCGATGATGATGACATAAACAGATATGACTGAGCGTATTCTTAAGAGCCCTCAAGGCTGCCAACTGTTAAGAAATGCTCTCAATTTTTTTATCCAAATACCCATATATCAGAAAGTATACAAGCTGACAGCTTTAAGCTATGTACACGTATAGTACCTGACATTCTATATTAATGTGGAGCAACTTATATACGTGTGAATCAAGGACCTCCATACTTTTCTGTCTCTCCTCCACACTCACTCCTCTTCCAGTACATCCTCCACTCTCACTCTTTTCTCAACGCTCTCCCTCACTGCATCCATCCACCTCATCCTCGGCCTTCCCCTTTGGCGCCTTCCCGTGACTTTCTCAGTAAATAATCGCATCGGGACTCGGTCTTCTCCCATTCGCATCATATGTCCAAACCATTTTGGTTTACTGATCTCGATTTTGTCTTTTAACTTTGGGAATCCTGTTTTCTCCCTAATTTCCTTGTTTCTGATTTTGTCTCTGTGGGTCTTTCTAATTATACCTCTAAGGAACTTCATCTCTGCTGCCTGGATTCTACTTTCCTCCCGTTTAGTTGTTGTCCACGTGCCTGCTGCGTGTAGGTGTGTAATATGTTGAATACAAGATCCCTCACACTCTTGTTGGATCCTCTTATCAACTTCCTCACTTATCCTGCCATCAAATCTACATACACAAATATAGAAGACACACACAATTTTGAAATATAATTTCAGTGTCATTCTTAAGACTTATTGGAGTACATATGGCTTGCACATTGTATTAAGGCTCTCGATTGCAACACGATACTCGTACACCTTACATCACTGTGCTTCCTCCCTTGCTGTGGCATGATTGATTCTCAATAACCAACAACACGAGGAAAATGAATCAAAACAGACCAATTAATTCTTCATTGGTTGGCAGAACATCTGGAGCAGAGCTTTACCGCGACCCACACGCTCCCTATGATCTGTCTCACCCGCCTTCTTATGTGCTCTCCGCTGATCATACACACTCAAGTACATGGGGCTAAACAACAACAAACAAATGAGTTTAGCACAGACTGTATTTTCATTTATTAGATAAACATGTGTGAAACTGCTGAGTATTTCAATACTCTAGTCTGCCTTATATCTTCTCAACAAGAAAGATGCTGTTTCGACTACTGTCGGGGAAATAAGTTTAGATACTCGAGTTTAGAGGTCAATAAAACCTTTGCCCTTAGTCTTACATAAGAACAACCTACACCAACATATTCCTTGTTTTATTTGTCGTTTAATGATATAGAGTAAATATTTGCATTATATCTCGTTAAAATTTTATAGCAGATTGAACAAAAAAAAGTACCGGTTTTTCTTACCAAGTTTATGGAGCGCTCATTTAGAAAGATCATTACGTTAAAAGTATTGATCTGATCGTAACGAAACTTTAATACCTCTTAATGGAACTTATTGTTAACGCGTATATGCAGTTTTAATCTGATCTGACGTTTCTTAAAATAGTTGTTGTGAATTTTGTAAAACATCTTTTTCTCGGGCCTGGGTGGTCATAGCTGTATGAAATATGGTTTGTTATGAGGCTCATAGCAATGCAAGGCTTAACGTAAAACTACATTTTATCTACTTTTGATAATTGCTTTTATATCGATTGATATTTAATCGGGATGTTATGTGAGAAGAATGTATCGTAGCAAGCGACGGGAATAATGCGCTCGGTCAAGGAAACTCTTGCGACGTTGCCCTGTGAAACATAATACGCGCACGTTCCAAGCCGTAAGGTCTGTGAATTTCTGTTGTTGTATTGTAATTTATGTTAGGCCGGTATTACACTGCTAAAGAAATGTGTCAAATAAATTTTATCAAATATTTTATAAAACTGAACTTTTATCAAAGTTATACAAAGCAATTATCACACCATTACACTACATCAAATATTTTATCATAATTCAGCAAAATGGATGAAGGAGACTTCCGTGTTCACTTAACTATATTATGGTAGTTGAAATTCTGTGGTGGCAATACCGGTATATAAAAGAAACGGGAAGATAAAGTGAATGTCTATGGGTTAAACCATGGGTCGCTCACGTGACAAGGAAGATTTTATGTTATACGAGTAAAATCTTGGTGAAGGAGCTGCAGTACGAGGACTTGAAAAATGACATTAATTAAAATAAATTAAAAACCATACGTGAAATTGACGAATTATAATACACAAATTATAATATATATTCGCCTCCGTGGTGTAGTGGTCAGAGTGCTTAGCTGCCACCCCGGAGGTCCGTGGTTCGATTCCCGGCTCTGCCACGAAATTTGAAAATTGGTATGAGGATTGGAACGGGGTCAACTCAGCCTCGGGTGCTCCAAATGAGTAGAGGGGGGGGTTCGATTCCCACCTCAGCCATCCTTGAAGTGGTTTACGTAGTTTCCCACTTCGTCTCCAGGCAAATGCCGGGATGTACCTAGCGTAAGGCCACGGCCGCCTCATTTCCTCTTCCTTGCCTATCCCTCCCAATCTTCCCATCCCTCATAAGGTCCCTGTTCGCTTTGCAGGTGAGGCCGCCTGGGCGAAGTGCTGGTTACACACCCCAGTTGTATACCCGATCCCGAAGTTTCAAAATGGAGGCGGTAAATATGGGATCCATCGCTGAGTCCGAGGGAATAGCCAACTCTGGAGGGTAATACGATTGAGAAAAAAATAAAAATAAAATACACTATCATTCACGTCTATTTAACTTAACTATTTAATTCTTCTTTATATCCTGAAATATGCGTCCCTTATGTACATCGCTAATAGCCTCTGTGCTAATTTTGCCTACAAGTTATAGAAACGTGTCTTATATTTCATTTCCGCAAGAAGTTAAACATTTCCCAACACCTTTTTTAATGAGGGCTTTGGACCTCCATTGGCCATTTAAAAATGGTGTGTCAGCTGAAAATCTATTATTATAAGATTAATTGTTTGAATTAATTTACACTTTGAGATTATAAGATTATAAAACTGCTCCCTTATTAACTGTCTGAAAAATCACTGCCCGATGAATCAGATGAACTGTCATTTAAGTTTATAACAAGTGGCTCAACAACGGGGACGTCTTCTGTTAGCCAATCCTTTTCCCAGTAATGTTTCTCTATTTTTTTTGGTGTGTTCAATGCATTTTTTCCATAGCTCCGGTGTTACAGACCTCAAGGCTTCTTTACAGAGATCTCGCATCACCTCCAATATAAGGTTTTGAATATTTTGATGTAGTTTCCATTTGAGCGGATGAATTATCAATAAATGATAAAAATGGTCCGGTTAGCTCAAACAATGCCAGCGTTTCATCCCAGTGTGCCGTTGGGCTCGTCAGTTGGTACAGACACACCTACCAATACGCGTGGCTAGCACATACTGAGAAGGCCATGCAAGACACAAAATACAAGCAGTATTGACGTCACGAGCATGCCAATGTGCTACGGGAGTCAAACTCCCTTTCATAAAAACAAAACCTTACCTTGGCAATCCAATATGAGGTTTTGAATATTCCCGAAGGGAATGAAAGGGAGGTTGACTCCCGTAGCACATTGGCATGCTCGTGACGTCAATACTGCTTGTATTTTGTGTCTTGCATGGCCTTCTCAGTATGTGCTAGCCACGCGTATTGGTAGGTGTGTCTGTACCAACTGACGAGCCTAACGGCACACTGGGGTGAAACGCTGGCATTGTTTGAGCTAACCGGACCATTTTTATCATTTATTGATAATTCATCCGCTCAAATGGAATCAAAACCTTATATTGGATTGCCAAGGTAAGGCTTTTGTTTTTATGAAAGGGAGTTTGACTCCCGTAGCACATTGGCATGCTCGTGACGTCAATACTGCTTGTATTTTGTGTCTTGCATGGCCTTCTCAGTATGTGCTAGCCACTCGTATTGGTAGGTGTGTCTGTACCAACTGACGAGCCCAACGGCACACTGGGGTGAAACGCTGGCATTGTTTGAGCTAACCGGACCATTTTTATCATTTATTGATAATTCACCTCCATTGATCTTCCTCTCTCCGCCTGGTTACTCATATTCACTTTAGCTATTTTATTTTTCACGTAGGACCAAACCAGCTCTATGGGGTTGAGCTCACAATGAGCAACTGGCAACCAGACGAGTTCGACGTCAGGACGAACATTCTTGATTATCTGTTCCAGCTTCTTTTTAGGTGGCCTGAAGTCAGGTTTGGCGAAACAATTAGCTCTGCTTTCGTCATACTTTCATACTTTTGGATTCTGGGAGGAAGAGGAATATCTTTAATTGCAGCGGCACATCTCTTCACCGTGGCTATCGACCTTCCCATACACTTGGATACTACAGTATTTGCTAAACCCTCTTATCATTACTGCTTTCTCTCTCGCATCTAAAAAAACATATTGCACTTATAATCATGGCAAATTCTCCCTCCGTTAACTGCGGATTAGCTGGCATCTTGATCGATGTGCAAACAATAGATAATACAGACAGTGATAGTTGCTGCTTGTTGCTAATGACTCAACGAAGAACAAAGGTCAGAGTTTGGTGTGCGTAGGAACGAGCGCGCAGCAACTGGCAACATTGCCAGGCTGCTGCGGTACTATCGCCGCCCTCGATGGTCCGATTAGATATCAATCCATATAAAATCGATAGTAGACTGCCAACACGTTGCAGGATGCCTGGTGTGCTATCTTGGTATGGTTAGAGCCCTATGCATTACGATTATATCTTTAGATAAAGCATAAAGTATTAAAGCAACCCTTTACAGTTTGGAGTCTTAATTATGCTTAATGACATTATTTCAATCATCATCTTGCATTTGTCATGAAATGTCATAAACATCCGGGTTCTAGGAATGATATTCAACAAGTTCGGATTGGATTCTAAAAACTATCCGCAAATTTACTCCAAACATCCACGCGGGGCTTGTTCCTGGTTATAACCTGTATTAGTGTGCCCAACTAGGATGGTTCCTGGTTATAACCTGTAGTAGTGTGGCCAACTAGGATGGCTCCTGGTTATAACCTGTAGTAGTGTGGCCAACTAGGATGGTTCCTGGTTATAACCTGTAGTAGTGTGGCCAACTAGGATGGTTCCTGGTTATAACCTGTAGTAGTGTGGCCAACTAGGATGGTTCCTGGTCATAACCTGTAGTAGTGTTTGTGGCAACTACTGTGGTATATCACTGCTATCAATTGTGGGGAAGATTCTTGCAAGAATTCGACTTAACCGCCTCAAGGTTATCTCTGAGAGGATCCTCCCAGAGTCACAATGCGGATTTAGAACTTCCAGAAGCACAATTGACTTGATTTTCTGTGTGAGACAGCTACAAGAAAAATGTAGAGAACAACAGAATCCACTCTTCTTAGTCTTTTATGACTTGGAAAAGACATTTGATTCGGTTCCAAGACCAGCCATGTGGGCAGTGCTGAAGCGGTTTGGTTGCCCTCAGCGTTTTGTAGATCTAATCAAAGCTCTCCATGATGGCATGACAGGTCAGGTTTGCCATCAGAATAAGATGTCCGATGAATTTCCCATTACCCATGGACTGAAACAAGGATGTGTACTGGCTCCAACGCTTTTTGCGCTGTACTT
Source organism: Meconema thalassinum (assembly GCA_946902985.2). NCBI lineage: Eukaryota > Metazoa > Arthropoda > Insecta > Orthoptera > Tettigoniidae > Meconema > Meconema thalassinum. The sequence goes on along the minus strand of OX336392.1, from coordinate 943,258 downwards.
GGCTGCAATGCTTTATGATTCACCCACAAACATCCCAGGTGTGGAGATCAAGTATCGCTTTGATGGAGGGATTTTCAACCTAACTCGTCTCCGCTCCTTGAGGAAAACTCAGGTTACTAAGGTTACTAACATGTTGTATGCAGATGATGCTGCGTCACCAACTCTCACACCAGAAGAGCTGCAAGAGTCAGTTAACTGTTACAAAAGTGCATGTGATCGCTTTGGTCTTACCATAAATGTCAATAAGACTAAAGTCTTGGCACAACCTTCACCAGGCACACCTCTTCCTCAGTTCAATACCTCCATTTCAAATTTGCCATTAGAACAGGTTGACCACTTCTCGTACCTGGGCAGTACCATTTCTGTGAGCTGTACCTGTGAGCAGGATGTGGATAAGAGAATTGGCGCAGCCCATGCAGCATATGGACGATTAGCGCACCGGGTCTTCATGAATAAAGATCTATCCATGAGTACAAAGCTTATGGTGTACAAAGCAGTAGTCATTTCTACATTGTTGTATGGCTGTGAAACGTGGACCCTTTACCGACGTGATCTTAGGAAGCTTGAGCGTTTCCACCTACAAAAACTTCGATCAATCCTGAGGATTAAATGGGAAGACCGCATTACCAATGTTGCTGTTCTGGAAAAGGCTCAAATCAACAGCATAGAATCATCCATAATAGGTCACCAATTTAGATGGATTGGTCATGTCCATCGGATGGATGATGTGAGATTACCTCGTCAAATGCTATATGGTGAGTTATGCTATGGCACCAGACCTCATGGTGGTCCTAAGAGTCGCTACAAGGACCAATTTAAGCAGACCCTGAAATTGACAGGTCTTGATTCACAAACCTGGGACATGCTGGCTGAAAACCGCTCAACTTGGCGCCGTACCATCTCGGATACTGTAAAGACGTTTGAAAGGGATCGACGCATACATGAAGAGGCCAAGCGTCAAGCTAGGAAACTTCGAGCAGCCCAACCACGTCCTCCTCCAGCAATACTATGCGACCTGTGTGGTCGCTTGTTCCATGCCAGGATTGGACTCTTTAGTCACCGTAAACACATCCACAAACTGGACTGAAGGAAGAAGATTTATACTCGGATTCGAGTTAAAGCCGATGATGGAGTGTGGCCAACTAGGATGGCTCCTGGTTATAACCTGTAGTAGTGTGGCCAACTAGGATGGCTTCTGGTTATAACCTGTAGTAGTGTGGCCAACTAGGATGGCTCCTGGTTATAACCTGTAGTAGTGTGGCCAACTAGGATGGCTTCTGGTTATAACCTGTAGTAGTGTGGCCAACTAGGATGGTTCCTGGTCATAACCTGTAGTAGTGTGGCCAACTAGGATGGCTTCTGGTTATAACCTGTAGTAGTGTGGCCAACTAGGATGGCTCCTGGTTATAACCTGTAGTAGTGTGGCCAACTAGGATGGTTCCTGGTTATAACCTGTAGTAGTGTGGCCAACTAGGATGGCTCCTCGTTATAACCTGTAGTAGTGTGGCCAACTAGGATGGTTCCTGGTTATAACCTGTAGTAGTGTGACCAACTAGGATGGTTCCTGGTTATAACCTGTAGTAGTGTGGCCAACTAGGATGGTTCCTGGTTATAACCTGTAGTAGTGTAACCAACTAGGATGGTTCCTGGTTATAACCTGTAGTAGTGTGGCCAACTAGGATGGTTCCTGGTTATAACCTGTAGTAGTGTGACCAACTAGGATGGCTTCTGGTTATAACCTGTAGTAGTGTGGCCAACTAGGATGGCTCCTGGTTATAACCTGTAGTAGTGTGACCAACTAGGATGGCTCCTGGTTATAACCTGTAGTAGTGTGGCCAACTAGGATGGCTCCTGGTTATAACCTGTAGTAGTGTGGCCAACTAGGATGGTTCCTGGTTATAACCTGTAGTAGTGTGACCAACTAGGATGGCTTCTGGTTATAACCTGTAGTAGTGTGGCCAACTAGGATGGCTCCTGGTTATAACCTGTAGTAGTGTGACCAACTAGGATGGCTTCTGGTTATAACCTGTAGTAGTGTGGCCAACTAGGATGGTTCCTGGTTATAACCTGTAGTAGTGTGGCCAACTAGGATGGTTCCTGGTTATAACCTGTAGTAGTGTAGCCAACTAGGATGGTTCCTGGTTATAACCTGTAGTAGTGTGGCCAACTAGGATGGCTCCTGGTTATAACCTGTAGTAGTGTGACCAACTAGGATGGTTCCTGGTTATAACCTGTAGTAGTGTGGCCAACTAGGTTGGTTCCTGGTTATAACCTGTAGTAGTGTATCCAACTAGGATGGTTCCTGGTTATAACCTGTAGTAGTGTGGCCAACTAGGATGGTTCCTTGTTATAACCTGTAGTAGTGTGGCCAACTAGGATGGCTCCTGGTTATAACCTGTAGTAGTGTGACCAACTAGGATGGCTCCTGGTTATAACCTGTAGTAGTGTGGCCAACTAGGATGGTTCATGGGTATAACCTGTAGTAGTGTGGCCAACTAGGATGGTTCCTGATTATAACCTGTAGTAGTGTGGCCAACTAGGATGGCTCCTTGTTATAACCTGTAGTAGTGTGGCCAACTAGGATGGCCCCTGGTTATAACCTGTAGTAGTGTGGCCAACTAGGATGGCTCCTTGTTATAACCTGTAGTAGTGTGGCCAACTAGGAAGGCTTCTGGTTATAACCTGTAGTAGTGTGGCCAACTAGGATGGCTCCTGGTTATAACCTGTAGTAGAGTGGCCAACTAGGATGGCTCCTGGTTATAACCTTTATTAGTGTGCCCAACTAGGATGGTTCCTGGTTATAACCTGTAGTAGTGTGGCCAACTAGGATTGCTCCTGGTTATAACCTGTAGTAGTGTGGCCAACTAGGATGGTTCCTGGTTATAACCTGTAGTAGTGTGGCCAACTAGGATGGCTCCTGGTTATAACCTGTAGTAGTGTGGCCAACTAGGATGGCTCCTGGTTATAACCTGTAGTAGTGTGGCCAACTAGGATGGTTCCTGGTCATAACCTGTAGTAGTGTGGCCAACTAGGATGGCTCCTGGTTATAACCTGTAGTAGTGTGGCCAACTAGGATGGTTCCTGGTTATAACCTGTAGTAGTGTGGCCAACTAGGATGGCTCCTGGTTATAACCTGTAGTTGTGTGGTCAACTAGGATGGTTCCTGGTTATAACCTGTAGTAGTGTGGCCAACTAGGATGGCTCCTGGTTATAACCTGTAGTAGTGTGGCCAACTAGGATGGTTCCTGGTTATAACCTGTAGTAGTGTGGCCAACTAGGATGGCTCCTGGTTATAACCTGTAGTAGTGGCCAACTAGGATGGCTCCTGGTCATAACCTGTAGTAGTGTGGCCAACTAGGATGGCTCCTGGTCACAACCTGTAGTAGTGTTGCCAACTAGAATGGCTCCTGGTTATAACCTGTAGTAGTGTGGCCAACTAGGATGGCTCCTGGTTATAACCTGTAGTAGTGTGGCCAACTAGGATGGCTCCTGGTTATAACCTGTATTAGTGTGGCCAACTAGGATGGTTCCTGGTTATAACCTGTAGTAGTGTGGCCAACTAGGATGGCTCCTGGTTATAACCTGTAGTAGTGTGGCCAACTAGGATGGCTCCTGGTTATTACCTGTAGTAGTGTGGGCAACTAGGATGGTACCTGGTTATAACCTGTAGTAGTGTGGCCAACTAGGATGGCTCCTCGTTATAACCTGTAGTAGTGTGGCCAACTAGGATGGCTCCTGGTTATAACCTATAGTAGTGTGGCCAACTAGGATGGCTCCTGGTTATAATATGTAGTAGTGTGGCCAACTAGGATGGTTCCTGGTTATAACCTGTAGTAGTGTGGCCAACTAGGATGGCTCCTGGTTATAACCTGTAGTAGTGTGGCCAACTAGGATGGCTCCTGGTTATAACCTGTAGTAGTGTGGCCAACTAGGATGGTTCCTGGTTATAACCTGTAGTAGTGTGGCCAACTAGGATGGCTTCTGGTTATAACCTGTAGTAGTGTGGCCAACTAGGATGGTTCCTGGTTATAATCTGTAATAGTGTGGCCAACTAGGATGGATCCTGGTTATAACCTGTAGTAGTGTGGCCAACTAGGATGGTTCCTGGTTGTAACCTGTAGTAGTGTGGCCAACTAGGATGGCTCCTGGTTATAACCTGAAGTAGTGTGGCCAACTAGGATGGTTCCTGGTTATAACCTGTAGTAGTGTGGCCAACTAGGATGGTTCCTGGTTATAACCTGTAGTAGTGTGGCCAACTAGGATGGCTCCTGGTTATAACCTGTAGTAGTGTGGCCAACCAGGATGGCTCCTGGTTATAACCTGTAGTAGTGTGGCCAACTAGGATGGTTCCTGGTTATAACCTGTAGTAGTGTGGCCAACTAGGATGGCTCCTGGTTATAACCTGTAGTATTGTGGCCAACTAGGATGGTTCCTGGTCATAACCTGTAGTAGTGTGGCCAACTAGGATGGCTCCTGGTTATAACCTGTAGTAGTGTGGCCAACTAGGATGGCTCCTGGTTATAACCTGTAGTAGTGTGGCCAACTAGGATGGCTCCTGGTTATAACCTGTAGTAGTGTGGCCAACTAGGATGGCTCCTGGTTATAACCTGTAGTAGTGTGGCCAACTAGGATTGCTCCTGGTTATAACCTGTAGTAGTGTGGCCAACTAGGATGGTTCTTGGTTATAACCTGTAGTAGTGTGGCCAACTAGGATGGTTCCTGGTTATAATCTGTAGTAGTGTGGCCAACTAGGATGGTTCCTGGTTATAACCTGTAGTAGTGTGGCCAACTAGGATGGTTCCTGGTTATAACCTGTAGTAGTGTGGCCAACTAGGATGGCTCCTGGTTATAACCTGTATTAGTGTGGCCAACTAGGATGGTTCCTGGTTATAACCTGTAGTAGTGTGGCCAACTTGGATGGCTCCTGGTTATAACCTGTAGTAGTGTGGCCAACTAGGATGGTTCCTGGTTATAATCTGTAGTAGTGTGGCCAACTAGGATGGTTCCTGGTTATAACCTGTAGTAGTGTGGCCAACTAGGATGGTTCCTGGTTATAACCTGTAGTAGTGTGGCCAACTAGGATGGTTCCTTGTTATAACCTGTAGTAGTGTGACCAACTAGGATGGTTCCTGGTTATAACCTGTAGTAGTGTGGCCAACTAGGATGGCTCCTGGTTATAATCTGTAGTAGTGTGGCCAACTAGGATGGTTCCTGGTTATAACCTGTAGTAGTGTGGCCAACTAGGATGGCTCCTGGTTATAACCTGTAGGAGTGTGGCCAACTAGGATGGTTCCTGGTTATAACCTGTAGTAGTGTGGCCAACTAGGATGGCTCCTGGTTATTACCTGTAGTAGTGTGGCCAACTAGGATGGTTCCTGGTTATAACCTGTAGTAGTGTGGCCAACTAGGATGGCTTCTGGTTATAACCTGTAGTAGTGTGTCCAACTAGGATGGCTCCTGGTTATAACCTGTAGTAGTGTGGCCAACTAGGATGGCTCCTGGTTATAACCTGTAGTAGTGTGGCCAACTAGGATGGCTCCTGGTTATAACCAGTAGTAGTGTGGCCAACTAGGATGGCTCCTGGTTATAACCTGTAGTAGTGTGGCCAACTAGGATGGCTCCTGGTTATAATCTGTAGTAGTGTGGCCAACTAGGATGGCTCCTGTTTATAACCTGTAGTAGTGTGGCCAACTAGGATGGTTCCTGGTTATAACCTGTAATAGTGTGGCCAACTACGATGGTTCCTGGTTATAACCTGTAGTAGTGTGTCCAACTGGGATGGCTCCTGGTTATAATCTGTAGTAGTGTGGCCAACTAGGATGGCTCCTGGTTATAACCTGTAGTAGTGTGGCCAACTAGGATGGCTCCTGGTTATAACCTGTAGTAGTGTGGCCAACTAGGATGGTTCCTGGTTATAACCTGTAGTAGTGTGGCCAACTAGGATGGCTCCTGGTTATAACCTGTAGTAGTGTGGCCAACTAGGATGGTTCCTGGTTATAACCTGTAGTAGTGTGGCCAACTTGGATGGCTCCTGGTTATAACCTGTAGTAGTGTGGCCAACTAGGATGGCTCCTGGTTATAACCTGTAGGAGTGTGGCCAACTAGGATGGTTCCTGGTTATAACCTGTAGTAGTGTGGCCAACTAGGATGGCTCCTGGTTATAACCTGTAGTAGTGTGACCAACTAGGATGGTTCCTGGTTATAACCTGTAATAGTGTGGCCAACTAGGATGGTTCCTGGTTATAACCTGTAGTAGTGTGTCCAACTGGGATGGCTCCTGGTTATAATCTGTAGTAGTGTGGCCAACTAGGATGGCTCCTGGTTATAACCTGTAGTAGTGTGGCCAACTAGGATGGCTCCTGGTTATAACCTGTAGTAGTGTGGTCAACTAGGATGGCTCCTGGTTATAACCTGTAGTAGTGTGGCCAACTAGGATGGCTCCTGGTTATTACCTGTAGTAGTGTGGCCAACTAGGATGGCTCCTGTTTATAACCTGTAGTAGTGTGGCCAACTAGGATGGTTCCTGGTTATAACCTGAAATAGTGTGGCCAACTAGGATTGTTCCTGGTTATAACCTGTAGTAGTGTGTCCAACTGGGATGGCTCCTGGTTATAATCTGTAGTAGTGTGGCCAACTAGGATGGCTCCTGGTTATAACCTGTAGTAGTGTGGCCAACTAGGATGGCTCCTGGTTATAACCTGTAGTAGTGTGGCCAACTAGGATGGTTCCTGGTTATAACCTGTAGTAGTGTGGCCAACTAGGATGGCTCCTGGTTATAACCTGTAGTAGTGTGGCCAACTAGGATGGCTCCTGGTTATAACCTGTAATAGTGTGGCCAACTAGGATGGCTCCTGGTTATAACCTGTAGTAGTGTAGCCAACTAGGATGGCTCCTGGTTATAACCTGTAGGAGTGTGGCCAACTAGGATGGTTCCTGGTTATAACCTGTAGTAGTGTGGCCAACTAGGATGGCTCCTGGTTATAACCTGTAGTAGTGTGACCAACTAGGATGGCTCCTGGTTATAACCTGTAGTAGTGTGGCCAACTAGGATGGCTCCTGGTTATAACCTGTAGGAGTGTGGCCAACTAGGATGGTTCCTGGTTATAACCTGTAGTAGTGTGGCCAACTGGGATGGCTCCTGGTTATAACCTGTAGTAGTGTGGCCAACTAGGATGGTTCCTGGTTATAACCTGTAGTAGTGTGGCCAACTAGGATGGCTCCTGGTTATAACCTGTAGTAGTGTGGCCAACTAGGATGGCTCCTGGTTATAACCTGTAGTAGTGTGGCCAACTGGGATGGCTCCTGGTTATAACCTGTAGTAGTGTGGCCAACTAGGATGGTTCCTGGTTATAACCTGTAGTAGTGTGGCCAACTAGGATGGCTCCTGGTTATAACCTGTAGTAGTGTGGCCAACTAGGATGGTTCCTGGTTATAACCTGTAGTAGTGTGGCCAACTAGGATGGCTCCTGGTTATAACCTGTAGTAGTGTGGCCAACTAGGATGGCTCCTGGTTATAACCTGTAGTAGTGTGGCCAACTGGGATGGCTCCTGGTTATAACCTGTAGTAGTGTGGCCAACTAGGATGGTTCCTGGTTATAACCTGTAGTAGTGTGGCCAACTAGGATGGCTCCTGGTTATAACCTGTAGTAGTGTGGCCAACTAGGATGGTTCCTTGTTATAACCTGTAGTAGTGTGGCCAACTAGGATGGCTCCTGGTTATAACCTGTAGTAGTGTGGCCAACTAGGATGGTTCCTGGTTATAACCTGTAGTAGTGTGGCCAACTAGGATGGTTCCTGGTTATAACCTGTAGTAGTGTGGCCAACTAGGATGGTTCCTGGTTATAACCTGTAGTAGTGTGACCAACTAGGATGGTTCCTGGTTATAACCTGTAGTAGTGTGGCCAACTAGGATGGTTCCTGGTTATAACCTGTAGTAGTGTGACCAACTAGGATGGTTCCTGGTTATAACCTGTAGTAGTGTGGCCAACTAGGATGGTTCCTGGTTATAAGCTGTAGTAGTGTGGCCAACTAGGGTGGCTCCTGGTTATAATCTGTAGTAGTGTGTCCAACTAGGATGGTTCCTGGTTATAACCTGTAGTAGTGTGGCCAACTAGGATGGTTCCTTGTTATAACCTGTAGTAGTGTGGCCAACTAGGATGGCTCCTGGTTATAACCTGTAGTAGTGTGGCCAACTAGTATGGCTGCCGCACCCCGTTCCAGAATTATTGTTGTTTTAATGGCTGAAATTGTTGTGTTGTTGGTTCATTTAGGGGTTTTGTGACATTGTGATCATGTGGCATCGTGTAGGATGTAGGCTATATTACTGGCTTACCTGAAACAGCAGTAATCCCCGTGGATGGTTATGCACTTCTGACAATGTCTGTGGGTCGTCACATTACGTTGGATGTCCAAAAACCTCTGGCCCTTGAGTGCTTTTCGGTGACCCTGGACCCCGCCACTCCATACTTAGTGGTCGTACCTCAGACACCAGGTCTCTTCACCTGTGACTATGGTTTTCAGACCCATTCCATTCCTCTGAACAGTCACCCTTCTCACTGCCACCCGCCGAACAGGTGTGCATGGTAGGTTGCATAAAATCGTCCTTCTCAGTGCCACCCGTCGAACAGGTGTGCATGGTAGGTTGCATAAATTCATCCTTCTCACTGCCACCCGCCGAACCGGTGTGCATGGTACGTTGCGTCTCGCCAATTTTGCCAGGCCGACCGTTGTGACTTTATTCACCGAACTTGACGTGACGAGGCTTTTGAACACCATCCCAAAAGACGCCTTCCTGCCAAGTTTCCAGGACATGTATCGCATTGCATAGTTACGGGAGGGGACAGTGCATTGTTCATCTATGTTGATGCAACCTAGTTGGTGCAAGCTGCTATAACGTTTGCCAAGATTGAATTATCATTGGCAATGTAACCAGTACTTTTGATGTTATCAAAGGTGGTTGGGCAGTCATCTAGAGGATTTCAAGAGTACAAGTGACTATTTCACTAATAAATTGGCATAAATGTTTAGCACAAACTTTAAATTGTTGTGTTATGTTGGGATGTGGTGCATCATATTTGTTTTTATAATGGTATTTATGCTGTTTTTAAGGGATCACCAAGTAAATTCATTAATTAATAAGGATTTCCCAGTGCGAGTGCATATTGTCTTCTAGATGGGTACTGTCTTGTTAGAATGGTTTCATCACTTTGTGAACTGTGTTTCGTTATCATAGATAGCTGCCATGTTGTTTATATAGCCTTGATTGGATATTTTTGTAGTTCCTTGCTTCAACGGGGACACGTCTTTGAAATCCCAAAGCCGCCTATATAGCGACTGCAATGAATAATGAAATATACCCGTATGCTTTTATATGGTGATAGATCTTACCAGAATTCAATCAACGTTTGAATATGTAAGGTTATGTACAGTTCTAGCTATAAGATATTACATTACCTTCTTTTCTAAAAGATTCAACGCAAGCACTCCTATATAGTATTTTGTGATCCAAACCTTTTATATTCTGATTTTCTTTTGGTCTATATGATCCTTTTTGATAGTTCTTTTCAGTAGATATATTTTAATGACCGGTGAGAGAATTCTCATCCAAATGCCATCATTTTCTTACCCGTAGTGCACCCTGCTGTAAAATAACAAGGCTCTGGCATCCGAATAACTCCCGGGAAAAGAAGTGATAGAGGAGTAATACCTCTGTAAAAATCCTTGGGCCAGCTGACCCGGCTGGTAGTCCCTTGCCAGGGTTACGGTGAAGACCACAACGGTAGCTACTGTGGAAAAGTTGGACTTTGGTACATTGTAACTGGCGGAAGTGGCAGCCCAGTGCTCGGGTTTAATGGAGTAAAAGGTATCTGTTCCAAGGCTGGGACAGGTATCGGATGGGAGGAGACCGAACGGAGGCCGGGATAAGCTTCCAAATTCGTCTTCAAGTTGAAGCAGGACACACTCTTAGGATAAGAAATTGTCCTTAAAGGCAGAGGAACCAATAACAATTGGTCAACGGCATGGGAATGTGGAAGGCAACGGGAAACCACCACATTATCTTCCCCAGGATAATCTTTAGCATGACTGGACAATCTAAAGCCAAGGCCCCTAGTCCCCGGCAGTCCTTAAGTGGGCAGTGGGTGCTAAGAATCTCCGGGCTAGTCATGAAAAGGATAGCCACTTGGTATGTCCGCAGTTTATTTCAAAGTGGAAAGGCTCACAATGCCATCAGAGAAATGGAAAGACTAAAAGTTGACATCCTTGGAATTAGTGAGATACGCTGGCCTAATTCTGGAAAATGAAACGTCAATGGTTACCAGGTATATTATGCAGGTAATGACAATCCCCACCATTATAATGGTGTAGGGTTCATATTGCACCCAGATATTACTGCGACAGTGAAGACCTTTGTGCCTGTGTCCGATAGGGCAATTTTTCTACAATTCAATGCAAAACCGATATTACTGAATATTATCCAGGTGTATGCCCAACTTGTGATGCATCAGATGAAGACATCGAAGCGTTCTACACCCAAGTCAAAACGGCCTTGTTTTTCACCAAAACGCATGAGATTACCATTGTGATGGGCGATTTCAATGCCAAGGTAGGTCATGGTCGACGCGCTGATATAGTGGGTAATTTCGGATTAGGGAGTGGCAATGATCGAGGTGATCGATTGGTCCAGCTATGCCAAGAGGAGGAGTTCATCATAGCAAACACTCACTTTTAGCTTCCTCCACGTCGTCTTTACACATGGACCTCAAACGTCGACAATAATGTCAGGAATCAAATTGACTATATCCTCGTCAATAAGCGATTCAGAAATTCTCTAAAAAGTGTGAAGACATATCCTGGTGCTGATATAAACTCCGATCATAATGTTTTGTTAGCCACAATGAATTTGAACTTGAAAAAATATCACCCAGTGAGGCACAGCAATCATTTTGCGATCCATAAGCTCCAAGACCCTGTATTGTGAAATGATGTCCAAACAGCATTGAGTACAAAACTAGATTATATCCAGTCGAACAAGGATACACATAATATTGAAGACATTTGGAACCAATTCAAATTCGCAGTGAATGAAGTGTGTCAAGAAAAACTACAGGCCACGGAGAGTAGGAAAAGCAAACCTTGGATGACAGATAAACTTCTGCAATTGATCGATTGCAGAAGACCTTTCAAGAATAATGACCCGATAAAGTACAGAGAATTGCAGAAATTAATACGGAACGAAATCCATACTGCCAAAGAACAACACCTTTCAAAGGAATGTAGCGAAATAGAAGAACTGTGTGCAAAGCATGACTCGTTCAACATGTATAAAAAAGTTAAGCAAGCAGCTGGGATTTATAAAAGCAGAGGGATTGGGATTCTCAAAAATAGATATGGCATCATTCTCCCTAGCACTGAAGAGAAGTTGACAGAATGGAAGGACTACATTGAAACTCTATTCGAAGACAACAGAAGTGTTGATCATGGTATTCAAAGGAGCGGTGGCATAGATATTACAAGAGCTGAAATTGAACATTCCATAACAATATCGAAGAGTGGAAAGGCTCCAGGTCCAGATGAATTGCACATTGAAATACTAAAGCTTCTCAAGGATGAACGATCTCTTTCCTTGCTGGTGGGTTTGTTCAATAATATCTATCGAAGTGGATACATGCCACATGATAGGCTTAAATCAACTTTTATACCGATTCCCCAAATGACCAATGCAATGTGCTGCAATGACTATAGAATGATCAGTTTAATGAGTCACGCCCTGAAGTTATTCCTTAAAATCCTGCACTTAAGGTTATATCACAGTGGCACACAGTTTGGATTCAGGAGTGGTTTCGGAACTCGGGAGGCATGGCTCAGTCTTCAGGTGTCGTGATGTTCGTGTCGATGTTTACATGTGTTTCATCGATTATGAAAAAGCCTTTAACACTGTTCAACACGATAAACATTTTATGTGACATCCGATTAATTGGAAATCTGTACTGGAATCAACGTGCTGCTGTACGTGTTGATGGTCAGCTGTCTGAAGAAGTATCGATTATGAAGGGAGTTCGCCAAGGTTGCATTCTTTCTCCACTCCTCTTCAACATCTATTCTGAAAAGATTTTCCAAGATGCTCTTGATGAAAAGTCTCAAGGAGTAGTAGTAAATGGATCTATCATTAATAACATCCGATATGCTGATGACACTGTCATCCTTGCAACAAGTATGGATGATCTACAAACACTACTGGATTCTATTTCTGAAGAGAGTAATGCCATGGGATTACATTTAAATGTACAAAAAACCAAGTGGATGGTTGTTAGTAGAAACAAAGATGAAATTCAGGGCATTCTTATACTTGATAATGAAAGAATTGAAAGGGTTTCATCATATAAATTGTTAGGATGTCAAATCAATGATAACTGGGACTTAAATCGAGAAATTTACTGTAGAATTGAGCAGGCCAGAAGTTCTTTCATGAAAATGAGAAAAGTTCTGATAAGCCGTGATTTAAGTCTGTCATTACGCACCCGACTGCTTCGATGCTACGTTTTTAGTGTCCTGTTATATGGAGTTGAATCATGGACACTTACAGAGGTTTTAAGTAAGAAACTGACAGCATTTGAAATGTGGACGTATCGCAAGATTTTAAGGATATCATGGATAGCTCAAGTCACAAATGTGAAAGTACTGCGGCATATGAACAAAGACTTGGAAATTCTCAGTATCATCAAAAGGAGAAAACTAGAATACATGGTGTCCACAGAAGTTTGAATGGCAATTTTCCTGACTTTTCCTGACCCTTTTTCAACAAAATTCCTGACTCGCGAAGTCATCGTAACATCGGAAAAATGGTTTATTAAGCAAATATACTCTTATTTGAAGCCTCCACCATCCCCATAGCTGCCCAACGCTCGCCTCTTTATTCATTTAAAATACAAAATAAAGTAAATTAATAACCTAAACTACAGTGATGGGGTCGCCACATCCCTACGCCAACGCCAAACAAGCGTACAAAAAATAGGTAAAAGAGGTTCTTACTATGATGTACTGTAAAAATGGAAACTTACCATATTGTCCAGTGAGTTATTGCTTTTTATCTTCAGAGATTAGTTGAACTAGTAACATCAAAATATGGCTGTAAAACACAAAATACTGTATGGATAATATAAAATTCCTGACTTTCTAATACTTTTTGCCATTTTTTCCTGACTCATGCCATTTATTCACACTTTTTACTGACTTTTCCTGCCTGTGGACACCATGGAATACTTTAGTCATTTCATGCGTAACAACAAATACCACCTCTTGCAATTTATTATCCAAGGGACGATTGATGGCATTAGGGGTCCAGGACGCAGACGAATATCCTGGCTAAAGAACTTAAGCCAGTGGTTTGGACTTAATACAGTGTCACTGTTTAGAACAACAGATCATGCTACTGATCCCCAATGTTCTTGGAGGACGAGGCACTTGAAGAAGAATGTTATATTCCATTTCCATTTGACTGTTTCTCCAATGTATTCAGAAACTTACGATTTGTTGATAAAAGAAAGACAGAAAGAAATCAATGAAATGTTGTTGGTGTTCTGTGTGAACAAAAGTGAAACGGAAGGGGTGATAAAAAGTCAGTGGTGCTTTGTGCTGGTTTCAATCAAATCATTGGTCCAATTTGAAAGAATGACCTATAAATCGAATAGTCAGCTTAAATTTATTATGAACAGAGAAGAAAATTCAGCTCATTTTTATCATGAATTATGATTCACTTCATTGTCTCTATGTGTAACTAAACTGCTAAAAGACAGATCGTCGTTTCTAATATGCATGACATATGAAAATGTTTTCTGTATTGGTAAGGGTTGTTAGTCCTCACTGTAAGAACAGAGCGGTCTGAGGCATGTTGCACAACCGGACTGGATAGCTGAGCCTCATACAGATATAATACAGTTACACACACTAGACCGTTACAAGTATCAATTACAGACAAATGTTTCTACTGGATACTGTATTCTCAATTATTTTTACCTAGGCAAAAACGTGCACGGATAATCGAGAGTCTATCTATGTCTCATCATCATCATCACCTTGCACACTTTCCAGCCACTGGCCGGGTCTGTTTGGAACACAAGCCTCTCCAACAACTTCTGTCTTCCCACCATCTCTCAGCCTCCACCCTTGTCCAGTCTTCTCCTCTCTTCTTCACGCTTTCCTCCACCCCATTCAGCCACCTGTCTCGGTCTCTTTCCTTCCCACTTCGTCTCGTGTAGTCACCTGGGTATCCTCTTCTCCTCCATTCGTTTTACATGTCCATACCATCTAAGTCTAGATTTCTCTATATCATCCTGTAATGGTTCCTCCTCCAATAATTCTCTGGCCCTCTCATTTCTTATTCTGTCCATCTTTGTAGCTCCAATACTGCTTCTCAAGAACCTCATCTCACTGGCCTGTATTTTGCACTTCTCCCTTCCTTTCATAACCCAGGTCTCCGAGGCATATGTCAGGATAGGGACATAGTACGTCCGATATATGATCTTTATGCTGTTCTGAGGGACATCCTTGCTCCATAACATGCTTCTCACACTCCTCCGAAATGCTTCTGCCTGTCTCCCCCGCTCATTTATTTCTCTATCGTTTCTTCCATTATCTTGTATCATGCTTCCCAGATACTTGAAACTCTCCACTATCTTCAGCTGTTCCCCACCAATTGTTATTCCCGTAGTGGTTCTTTCCTTCCTCCTTGTTGTGATCACCATCTCACTCTTATTTATGCTAAATTTCATCCCATATCCTTGTATTATTCCTTCCCACATGTCCAACTGTTCCTGTACCTCCTCCTCCTTGTTTCCCCAAATCATCTATGTCTATCCCTTATTAATCCCGTTTACAATGGGGTTGGGTTGAGATGCGATGCCTGATGGTTTCTACATGACCCAAAGAGGCAGTTTTTCGATACTTAATGGTAGCTCCCTAGTGCATCAGTGTTACTAGTGTAGCTCCCCAGTGAGTAGTGTGT
The DNA here is from genome assembly GCA_946902985.2 of Meconema thalassinum. Classification (NCBI taxonomy): domain Eukaryota; kingdom Metazoa; phylum Arthropoda; class Insecta; order Orthoptera; family Tettigoniidae; genus Meconema; species Meconema thalassinum. The sequence continues at coordinate 928,257 of OX336392.1, read as the reverse complement.
TACTAGTGTAGCTCCCCAGTGAGTACTACAGTGTTACTAGTGTAGCTCCCCAGTACTACAGTGTTACTAGTGTAGCTCCCCAGTGCTACAGTGTTACTAGTGTAGCTCCCCAGTACTACAGTGTTACTAGTGTAGCTCCCCAGTGAGTGCTACAGTGTTACTAGTGTAGCTCCCCAGTGAGTGTTACAGTGTTACTAGTGCAGCTACCCAGTACTACAGTGTTACTAGTGTAGCTCCCCAGTGAGTACTACAGTGTTACTAGTGTAGCTCCCCAGTACTACAGTGTTACTAGTGTAGCTCCCCAGTGCTACAGTGTTACTAGTGTAGCTCCCCAGTACTACAGTGTTACTAGTGTAGCTCCCCAGTGAGTACTACAGTGTTACTAGTGTAGCTCCCCAGTACTACAGTGTTACTAGTGTAGCTCCCCAGTGAGTGCTACAGTGTTACTAGTGTAGCTCCCCAGTACTACAGTGTTACTAGTGTAGATCCCCTGTGAGTACTACAGTGTTACTAGTGTAGCTCCCCAGTGAGTGCTACAGTGTTACTAGAGTAGCTTCTCAGTACTACAGTGTTACTAGTGTAGCTCCCCAGTACTACAGTGTTACTAGTGTAGCTCCCCAGTGCTACAGTGTTACTAGTACAGCTCCCCAGTGAGTACTACAGTGTTAATAGTGTAGCTCCCCAGTACTGCAGTGTTACTAGTGCAGCTCCCCAGTGAGTGCTACAGTGTTACTAGTGTAGCTCCCCTGTGAGTGCTACAGTGTTACTAGTGCAGCTCCCCAGTGCTACAGTGTTACTAGTGTACCTCCCCAGTGCTACAGTGTTACTAATGCAGCTCCCCAGTGCTACAGTGTTACTAGTGCAGCTCCCCCAGTACTACAGTGTTACTATTGCAGCTCCCCCAGTACTACAGTGTTACTAGTTCAGCTCCCCAGTGCTACAGTGTTACTAGTGCAGCTCCCCCAGTACTACAGTGTTACTAGTACAGCTCCCCAGTACTACAGTGTTACTAGTGCAGCTCCCCAGTGCTACAGTGTTACTAGTGCAGCTCCCCCAGTACTACAGTGTTACTATTGCAGCTCCACCAGTACTACAGTGTTACTAGTGCAGCTCCCCAGTGCTACAGTGTTACTAGTGCAGCTCCCCAGTACTACAGTGTTATAATTGCAGCTCCCCAGTACTACAGTGTTACTAGTGCAGCTCCCCAGTGCTACAGTGTTACTAGTGTAGCTTCCCAGTGCTACAGTGTTACTAGTGTAGCTCCCCAGTGCTACAGTGTTACTAGTGCAGCTACCCAGTGCTACAGTGTTACTAGTGTAGCTCCCCTGTGAGTGCTACAGTGTTACTAGTGCAGCTCCCCAGTGCTACAGTGTTACTAGTGTACCTCCCCAGTGCTACAGTGTTACTAATGCAGCTCCCCAGTGCTACAGTGTTACTAGTGCAGCTCCCCAGTGCTACAGTGTTACTAGTGCAGCTACCCAGTGCTACAGTGTTACTAGTGTAGCTCCCCAGTGCTACTAGTGCAGCTCCCCAGTGCTACAGTGTTACTAGTGCAGCTACCCAGTGCTACAGTGTTACTAGTGCAGCTCCCCAGTACTACAGTGTTACTAGTGCAGCTCCCCAGTGCTACAGTGTTACTAGTGCAGCTCCCCCAGTAATACAGTGTTACTAGTGTACCTCCCCAGTGCTACAGTGTTACTAGTGCAGCTCCCCCAGTACTACAGTGTTACTAGTGCAGCTCCCCCAGTACTACAGTGTTACTAGTGCAGCTCCCCAGTGCTACAGAGTTACTAGTGCAGCTCCCCCAGTACTACAGTGTTACTAGTGCAGCTCCCCACTACTACAGTGTTACTAGTGCAGCTCCCCAGTACTACAGTGTTACTAGTGCAGCTCCCCAGTGATACAGTGTTACTAGTGCAGTTCCGCAGTGCTACAGTGTTACTAGTGCAGCTCCCCAGTGCTACAGTGTTACTAGTGCAGCTCCACAGTGCTACAGTGTTACTAGTGCAGCTCCCCAGTACTACAGTGTTACTAGCGCAGCTCCCCAGTGCTACAGTGTTACTAGTGCAGCTCCCCAGTGCTACAGTGTTACTAGTGCAGCTCCCCCAGTACTAGAGTGTTACTAGTGCAGCTCCCCAGTGCTACAGTGTTACTAGTGCAGCTCCCCAGTGCTACAGTGTTACTAGTGCAGCTCCCCAGTGCTACAGTGTTATTAGTGCAGCTCCCCCAGTGCTACAGTGTTACTAGTTGCAGCTCCCCAGTGCTACAGTGTTACTAGTGTAACTCCCCAGTGAGTGCTACAGTGTTACTAGTGCAGCTCCCCAGTGCTACAGTGTTACTAGTGCAGCTCCCCAGTGCTACAGTGTTACTAGTGCAGCTCCCCAGTGCTACAGTGTTACTAGTGCAGCTCCCCAGTACTACAGTGTTACTAGTGCAGCTCCCCAGTACTACAGTGTTACTAGTGCAGCTCCCCAGAGATACAGTGTTACTAGTGCAGTTCCGCAGTGCTACAGTGTTACTAGAGCAGCTCCCCAGTGCTACAGTGTTACTAGTGCAGCTCCACAGTGCTACAGTGTTATTAGTGCAGCTCCCCAGTACTACAGTGTTACTAGTGCAGCTCCCCAGTGCTACAGTGTTACTAGTGCAGGTCCCCAGTACTACAGTGTTACTAGTGCAGCTCCCCAGTGATACAGTGTTACTAGTGCAGTTCCGCAGTGCTACAGTGTTACTAGTGCAGCTCCCCAGTGCTACAGTGTTACTAGTGCAGCTCCACAGTGCTACAGTGTTACTAGTGCAGCTCCCCAGTACTACAGTGTTACTAGTGCAGCTCCCCAGTGCTACAGTGTTACTAGTGCAGCTCCCCAGTGCTACAGTGTTACTAGTGCAGCTCCCCCAGTACTAGAGTGTTACTAGTGCAGCTCCCCAGTGCTACAGTGTTACTAGTGCAGCTCCCCAGTGCTACAGTGTTACTAGTGCAGCTCCCCAGTGCTACAGTGTAATTAGTGCAGCTCCCCCAGTGCTACAGTGTTACTAGTTGCAGCTCCCCAGTGCTACAGTGTTACTAGTGTAACTCCCCAGTGAGTGCTACAGTGTTACTAGTGCAGCTCCCCAGTGCTACAGTGTTACTAGTGCAGCTCCCCAGTGCTACAGTGTTACTAGTGCAGCTCCCCAGTGCTACAGTGTTACTAGTGCAGCTCTCCAGTGCTACAGTGTTACTAGTGCAGCTCCCCAGTGCTACAGTGTTACTAGTGCAGCTTCCCAGTGCTACAGTGTTACTAGTGCAGCTCCCCAGTGCTACAGTGTTACTAGTGCAGCTCCCCAGTGAGTGCTACAGTGTTACTAGTATAGCTCCCAGTGCTACAGTGTCTCTAGTGTAGCTCCCCAGTGCTACAATGTTACTAGTGCAGCTCTCCAGTGCTACAGTGTTACTAGTGCAGCTCCCCAGTGCTACAGTGTTACTAGTGCAGCTCCCCAGTGCTACAGTGTTATTAGTGCAGCTCCCCCAGTGCTACAGTGTTACTAGTGCAGCTCCCCCAGTACTACAGTGTTACTAGTGTAGCTCCCCAGTGAGTGCTACAGTGTTACTAGTGTAGCTCCCCAGTGCTACAGTGTTACTAGTGCAGCTCCCCAGTGCTACGGTGTTACTAGTGCAGCTCCCCAGTGCTACAGTGTTACTAGTGCAGCTCCCCAGTGCTACAGTGTTACTAGTGCAGCTCCCCAGTGCTACAGTGTTACTAGTAAAACTCCCCAGGGCTACAGTGTTACTAGTGCAGCTCCCCCAGTGCTACAGTGTTACAAGTGCAGCTACCCAATGCTACAGTGTTACTAGTGTAGCTCCCCAGTGCTACAATGTTACTAGTGCAGCTCCCCAGTGCTACAGTGTTACTAGTGCAGCTCCCCAGTGAGTGCTACAGTGTTACTAGTGTAGCTCCCCAGTGCTACAGTGTCTCAAGTGTAGCTCCCCAGTGTTACAGTGTTACTAGTGCAGCTCCCCAGTGGTACAGTGTTACTAGTGCAGCTCCCCCAGTGCTACAGTGTTACTAGTGCAGCTCCCCAGTGCTAGAGTGTTACAAGTGCAGCTCCCCAGTACTACAGTGATACTAGTGCAGCCCCCCAGTGCTAAAGTGTTACTAGTGCAGCTCCCCAGTACTAGAGTGTTACTAGTGCAGCTCCCCAGTGCTACAGTGTTACTAGTGCAGCTCCTCCAGTGCTACAGTGTTACTAGTGCAGCTCTACAGTGTTACTAGTGTAGCTCCCCAGTGCTACAGTGTTACTAGTGCAGCTCTCCAGTGCTACAGTGTTACTAGTGTAGCTCCCCAGTGCTACAGTGTTTTTAGTGCAGCTCCCCAGTGCTACAGTGTTACTAGTGCAGCTCCCCAGTGCTACAGTGTTACTAGTGCAGCTCCCCCAGTGGTACAGTGTTACAAGTGTAGCTCCCCAGTGCTACAGTGTTACTAGTGTAGCTCCCCAGTGCTACGGTGTTACTAGTGTAGCTCCCCAGTGATTGCTACAGTGTTACTAGTGCAGCTCCCCAGTGAGTGCTACAGTGTTACTAGTGCAGCTCCCCCAGTACTACAGTGTTACTAGTGCAGCTCCCCAGTGCTACAGTGTTACTAGTGTAGCTCCCCAGTGAGTGCTACAGTGTTACCAGTGCAGCTCCCCCAGTACTACAGTGTTACTAGTGCAGCTCCCCAGTGCTACAGTGTTACTAGTGTAGCTCCCCAGTGGGTGCTACAGTGTTACTAGTGCAGCTCCCCAGTGCTACAGTGTTACTAGTGCAGCTCCCCAGTGCTACAGTGTTACTAGTGCAGCTCCCCCAGTGCTACAGTGTTACTAGTGCAGCTCCCCAGTGATACAGTGTTACTAGTGTATCTCCCCAGTACTACAGTGTTACTAGTGTAGCTCCCCAGTGCTACGGTGTAGCTCTCCAGTGAGTGCTACAGTGTTACTAGTGCAGCTCCCCAGTGCTACAGTGTTACTAGTGTAGCTCCCCAGTGCTACAGTGTTACTAGTGTAGCTCCCCAGTGCTACAGTGTTACTAGTGTGGCTCCCTAGTGCTACGGTGTTACTAGTGTAGCTCCCCAGTGAGTGCTACAGTGTTACTAGTGCAGCTCCCCATTGCTACAGTGTTACTAGTGCAGCTCCCCAGTGCTACAGTGTTACTAGTGCAGCTCCCCAGTGCTACAGTGTTACTAGTGTAGCTCCACAGTGAGTGCTACAATGTTACTAGTGCAGCTCCCCAGTGCTACAGTGTTACTAGTGCAGCTCCCCAGTGCTACAGTGTTACTAGTGCTGCTCCCCAGTGCTACAGTGTTACTAGTGGAGCTCCCCAGTGCTAGTGTTACCAGTGCAGCTCCCCAGTGCTACAGTGTTACTAGTGTAGCTCCCCAGTGCTACAGTGTTACTAGTGCAGCTCCCCAGTGCTACAGTGTTACTAGTGCAGTTCCCCAGTGAGTGCTACGGTGTTACTAGTGCAGCTCCCCAGTGCTACAGTGTTACTAGTGTAGCTCCCCAGTACTACAGTGTTACTAGTGTAGCTCCCCCAGTACTACAGTGTTACTAGTGCTGCTCCCCCAGTACTACAGTGTTACTAGTGTAGCTCCCCAGTACTACAGTGATACTAGTGCAGCTCCCCCAGTACTACAGTGTTACTAGTGCAGCTCCCCCAGTACTACAGTGTTACTAGTGTAGCTCCCCAGTGCTACAGTGTTACTAGTGCAGCTCCCCCAGTGTTACAGTGTTACTAGTGCAGCTCCCCGGTGCTAGAGTGTTACTAGTGCAGCTCCCCAGTGCTACAGTGTTACTAGTGCAGCTCCCCAGTGCTACAGTGTTACTAGTGTAGCTCCCCAGTGCTACCGTGTAACTATTTCAGCTCCCCAGTGCTACAGTGTTAATAGTGCAGCTCGCCAGTGCTACAGTGTTACTTGTGCAGCTCCCCAGTGAGTGCTAAGGTGTTACTAGTGCAGCTCCCCAGTGCTACAGTGTTACTAGTGCAGCTCCCCTGTGCTACATTGTTACTAGTGCAGCTCCCCAGTGAGTGCTACGGTGTTACTAGTGCAGCTCCCCGGTGCTACATTGTTACTAGTGCAGCTCCCCATTGCTACAGTGTTACTAGTGCAGCTCCCCAGTGAGTGCTACGGTGTTACTACTGCAGCTCCCCAGTGCTACAGTGTTACTAATGCAGCTCCCCAGTGCTACAGTGCTTCTAGTGCAGCTCCCCAGTGTTACAGTGTTACTAGTGCAGATCCCCAGTGCTACAGTGTTACTAGTGTAGCTCCCCAGTGAGTGCTACGGTGTTACTAGTGCAGCTCCCCAGTACTACAGTGTTATAAGTGTAGCTCCCCAGTGAGTGCTACGGTGTTACTAGTGCAGCTGCCCAGTGCTACAGTGTCACTAGTGTAGCTCCCCAGTCAGTGCTACAGTGTTACTAGTGTAGCTCCCCAGTACTACAGTGTTACTAGTGTAGCTCCCCAGTGAGTGCTACGGTGTTAATAGTGCAGCTCCCCAGTGCTACAGTGTTACTATTGCAGCTCCCCAGTGAGTGCTACGGTGTTACTAGTGCAGCTCCCCAGTGCTACAGTGTTACTAGTGCAGCTCCCCAGTGCTACAGTGTTACTAGTGCAGCGCCCCAGTGCTACAGTGTTACTAGTGCAGCTCCCCAGTACTACAGTGTTACTAGTGTAGCTCCCCAGTGAGTGCTACGGTGTTAATAGTGCAGCTCCCCAGTGCTACAGTGTTACTAATGCAGCTCCCCAGTGCTACAGTGCTACTAGTGCAGCTCCCCAGTGTTACAGTGTTACTAGTGCAGATCCCCAGTGCTACAGTCTTACTAGTGTAGCTCCCCAGTGAGTGCTACGGTGTTACTAGTGCAGCTCCCCAGTACTACAGTGTTATAAGTGTAGCTCCCCAGTGAGTGCTACGGTGTTACTAGTGCAGCTCCCCAGTGCTACAGAGTTACTAGTGCAGCTCCCCAATGCTACAGTGTTACTAGTGCAGCTCCCCAGTGCTATAGTGTTACTAGTGGAGCTCCCCAGTGCTACAGTGTTACTAGTGCAGCTCCCCCAGTACTACAGTGTTACTAGTGCAGCTCCCCAGCACTACAGTGTTACTAGTGCAGCTCCGCAGTGCTACAGTGTTACTAGTGTAGCTCCCCAGTGCTACAGTGTTACTAGTGTAGCTCCCCAGTGCTACAGTGTTACTAGTGTAGCTCCCCACTGAGTACTACAGTGTTACTAGTGTAGCTCCCCAGTGCTACAGTGTTACTAGTGTAGCTTCCCAGTGCTACAGTGTTACTAGTGCAGCTCCCCAGTGCTACAGTGTTACTAGTGTAGCTCCCCAGTGCTACAGTGTTACTAGTGTAGCTCCCCAGTGCTACAGTGTTACTAGTGCAGCTCCCCCAGTACTACAGTGTTACTAGTGCAGCTCCCCAGTACTACAGTGTTACTAGTGCAGCTCCCCAGTGCTACAGTGTTACTAGTGCAGCTCCCCAGTGCTACAGTGTTACTAGTGCAGCTCCCCGATTACTACAGTGTTACTAGTGCAGCTACCCAGTGCTACAGTGTTACTAGTGCAGCTCCCCAGTGCTACAGTGTTACTAGTGCAGCTCCCCCAGTACTACAGTGTTACTAGTGTACCTCCCCAGTGCTACAGTGTTACTAGTGCAGCTCCCCAGAGCTACAGTGTTACTAGTGCATCTCCCCCAGTGCTACAGTGTTACTAGTTCAGCTCCCCAATGCTACAGTGTTACCAGTGCTGCTCCCCCAGTACTACAGTGTTACTAGTGCAGCTCCCCATTACTACAGTGTTACTATTGCAGCTCCTCAGTGCTACAGTGTTACTAATGCAGCTCCCCAGTGCCACAGTGTTACTAGTGCAGCTCCCCCAGTACTACAGTGTTACTAGTGCAGCTCCCCCAGTGCTACAGTGTTACTAGTGCAGCTCCCCCAGTACTACAGTGTTACTAGTGCAGCTCCCCAGTGCTACAGTGTTACTAGAGCAGCTCCCCCAGTACTACAGTGTTACTAGTGTACCTCCACTGTGCTACAGTGATACTAGTGCAGCTTCCCAGTGAGTGCTACAGTGTAACTAGTGCAGCTCCGCCAGTGCTACGGTGATACTAGTGCAGCTCCCCAGTACTACAGTGTTACAAGTGCAGCTCCCCAGTGTTACAGTGTTACTAGTGCAGCTCCCCAGTGCTACAGTGTTACTAGTGCAGCTGCCCCAGTACTACAGTGTTACTATTGTACCTCCCCAGTGCTACAGTGTTACTAGTTCAGCACCCCAGTGCTACAGTGTTACTAGTGCAGCTCCCCTAGTGCTACAGTGTTACTAGTGCAGCTCCCCCAGTGCTACAGTGTTACTAGTGTAGCTCCCCAGTGCTACAGTGTTACTAGTGCAGCTCCCCCAGTGCTACAGTGTTACTAGTGCAGCTCCCAAGTGCTACAGTGTTACTAGTGAAGCTCCCCCAGTGCTACAGTGTTACTAGTGTAGCTCCCCAGTGAGTGCTACAGTGTTACTAGTGCAGCTCCCCAGTGCAACAGTGTTACTAGTGTAGCTCCCCAGTGCTACAGTGTTACTAGTGTATTTCCCTAGTGCTACAGTGCTACTAGTGCAGCTCCCCAGTGCTACAGTGTTACTTGTGTAGCTCCCCAGTACTACGGTGTTACTAGTGTAGCTCCCCAGTGCTACAGTGTTACTTGTGTAGCTCCCTAGTGAGTACTACAGTGTTACTAGTGCAGCTCCCCAGTGCTACAGTGTTACTAGTGTAGGTCTCCAGTGAGTGCTACAGTGTTACTAGTGTAGCTCCCCAGTGCTACAGTGTTACTAGTGTACCTCCCCAGTGCTACAGTGTTACTAGTGCAGCTCCCCAGTACTACAGTGTTACTAGTGTACCTCCCCAGTGCTACAGTGTTACTAGTGCAACTCCCCAGTGCTACAGTGTTACTAGTGTAGCTCCCCAGTGAGTACTACAGTGTTACTAGTGTACCTCCCCAGTGCTACAGTTTTACTAGTGCAGCTCCCCAGTGCTACAGTGTTACAAGTTCAGATCCCCAGTACTACAGTGTTACTAGTGCAGCTCCCCAGTGCTACAGTGTTACTAGTGTACCTCCCCAGTGCTACAGTGTTACTAGTGCAGCTCCCCAGTGCTACAGTGTTACTAGTGTATCTCCCCAGTGCTACAGTGTTACTAGTGTATATCCCTAGTGCTACAGTGTTACTAGTGCAGCTCCCCAGTGCCAAAGTGTTACTAGTGTAGCTCCCCAGTACTACGGTGTTACTAGTGTAGATCCCCAGTGCTACAGTGTTACTCGTGTAGCTCCCTAGTGAGTACTACCGAGTTACTAGTGCAGCTCCCCAGTGCTACAGTGTTACTAGTGTAGCTCCCCAGTGAGTACTACAGTGTTACTAGTGTAGCTCCCCAGTGCTAGAGTGTTACTAGTGTAGCTCCCCAGTGCTACAGTGTTACTAGTGTAGCTCCCCAGTGAGTGCTACAGTGTTACTAGTGTAGCTCCCCAGTGCTACAGTGTTACTAGTGTACCTCCCCAGTGCTACAGTGTTACTAGTGCAGCTCCCCAGTGCTACAGTGTTACTAGTGTACCTCCCCAGTGCTACAGTGTTACTAGTTCAGCTCCCCAGTGCTACAGTGTTACTAGTGCAGATCCCCAGTACTACAGTGTTACTAGTGCAGCTCCCCAGTGCTACAGTGTTACTAGTGTACCTCCCCAGTGCTACAGTGTTACTAATGCAGCTCCCCTGTGCTACAGTGTTACTAGTGCAGCTCCCCCAGTACTACAGTGTTACTATTGCAGCTCCCCCAGTACTACAGTGTTACTAGTGCAGCTCCCCAGTGCCACAGTGTTACTAGTGCAGCTTCCCCAGTACTACAGTGTTACTAGTGCAGCTCCCCAGTACTACAGTGTTACTAGTACAGCTCCCCAGTACTACAGTGTTACTAGTGCAGCTCCCCAGTGCTACAGTGTTGCTAGTGCAGCTCCCCCAGTACTACAGTGTTACTATTGCAGCTCCCCCAGTACTACAGTGTTACTAGTGCAGCTCCCCAGTTCCACAGTGTTACTAGTGCAGCTCCCCAGTACTACAGTGTTATTATTGCAGCTCCCCAGTACTACAGTGTTACTAGTGCAGCTCCCCAGTGCTACAGTGTTACTAGTGTAGCTTCCCAGTTCTACAGTGTTACTAGTGTAGCTCCCCAGTGCTACAGTGTTACTAGTGCAGCTACCCAGTGCTACAGTGTTACTAGTGCAGCTCCCCAGTGCTACAGTGTTACTTTTGCAGCTCCTCCAGTGCTACAGTGTTACTAATGCAGCTCCCCCGTGCTACAGTGTTACTAATGCAGCTACCAGGTGCTGCAGTGTTTCTAGTGTAGCTCCCCAGTGCTACAGTGTTACTAGTGCAGCTCCCCAGTGCTACAGTGTTACTAGTGCAGCTACCCAGTGCTACAGTGTTACTAGTGCAGCTCCCCAGTACTACAGTGTTACTAGTGCAGCTCCCCAGTACTACAGTGTTACTTGTGCAGCTCCCCAGTGCTACAGTGTTACTAGTGCAGCTCCCCCAGTAATACAGTGCTTCTAGTGTACCTCTCCAGTGCTACAGTGTTACTAGTGCAGCTCCCCCAGTACTACAGTGTTACTAGTGCAGCTCCCCCAGTACTACAGTGTTACTCGTGCAGCTCCCCAGTGCTACAGTGTTACTAGTGCAGCTCCCCAGTGCTACAGTGTTACTAGTGTACCTCCCCAGTGCTACAGTGTTACTAGTTCAGCTCCCCAGTACTACAGTGTTACTAGTGCAGATCCCCAGTACTACAGTGTTACTAGTGCAGCTCCCCAGTGCTACAGTGTTACTAGTGTACCTCCCCAGTGCTACAGTGTTACTAATGCAGCTCCCCTGTGCTACAGTGTTACTAGTGCAGCTCCCCCAATACTACAGTGTTACTATTGCAGCTCCCCCAGTACTACAGTGTTACTAGTGCAGCTCCCCAGTGCTACAGTGTTACTAGTGCAGCTCCCCCATTACTACAGTGTTACTAGTGCAGCTCCCCAGTACTACAGTGTTACTAGTACAGCTCCCCAGTACTACAGTGTTACTAGTGCAGCTCCCCAGTGCTACAGTGTTTTTAGTGCAGCTCCCCCAGTACTACAGTGTTACTATTGCAGCTCCCCCAGTACTACAGTGTTACTAGTGCAGCTCCCCAGTGCTACAGTGTTACTAATGCAGCTCCCCAGTACTACAGTGTTATTATTGCAGCTCCCCAGTACTACAGTGTTACTTGTGCAGCTCCCCAGTGCTACAGTGTTACTAGTGTAGCTTCCCAGTGCTACAGTGTTACTAGTGTAGCTCCCCAGTGCTACAGTGTTACTAGTGCAGCTACCCAGTGCTACAGTGTTACTAGTGCAGCTCCCCAGTGCTACAGTGTTACTATTGCAGCCCCCCCAGTGCTACAGTGTTACTAGTGAAGCTCCCCCGTGCTACAGTGTTACTAATGCAGCTACCCAGTGCTACAGAGTTACTAGTGTAGCTCCCCAGTGCTACAGTGTTACTAGTGCAGCTCCCCATTGCTACAGTGTTACTAGTGCAGCTACCCAGTGCTACAGTGTTACTAGTGCAGCTCCCCAGTACTACAGTGTTACTAGTGCAGCTCCCCAGTACTACAGTGTTACTAGTGCAGCTCCCCAGTGCTACAGTGTTACTAGTGCAGCGTCCCCAGTAATACTGTGTTTCTAGTGTACCTCTCCAGTGCTACAGTGTTACTAGTGCAGCTCCCCCAGTACTACAGTGTTACTAGTGCAGCTCCCCCATTACTACAGTGTTACTAGTGCAGCTCCCCAGTGCTACAGTGTTACTAGTGCAGCTCCCCCAGTACTACAGTGTTACTAGTGCAGCTCCCCAGTACTACAGTGTTACTAGTGCAGCTCCCCAGTGCTACAGTGTTACCAGTGCAGCTCCCCAGTACTACAGTGTTACTAGTGCAGCTCCCCAGTGCTACAGTGTTACTAGTGCAGCTCCCCAGTGCTACAGTGTTACTAGAGCAGCTCCCCTGTGCTACAGTGTTACTAGTGCAGCTCCCCCAATACTACAGTGTTACTAGTGCAGCTCCCCCAGTACTACAGTGTTACTAGTGCAGCTCCCCAGTACTACAGTGATACTAGTGCAGCTCCCCAGTGCTACAGTGTTACTAGTGCAGCTCCCCAGTACTACAGTGTTACTAGTGCAGCTCCCTAGTGCTACAGTGTTAATAGTGCAGCCCCCCCAGTGCTACAGTGTTACTAGTGCAGCTCCCCTGTGCTACAGTGTTACAAGTGTAGCTCCCCAGTGCTACAGTGTTACTCGTGTAGCTCCCTAGTGAGTACTACCGAGTTACTAGTGCAGCTCCCCAGTGCTACAGTGTTACTAGTGTACCTCCCCAGTGCTACAGTGTTACTAGTGCAGCTCCCCAGTACTACAGTGTTACTAGTGTACCTCCCCAGTGCTACAGTGTTACTAGTTCAGCTCCCCAGTGCTACAGTGTTACTAGTGTACCTCCCCAGTGCTACAGTGTTACTAGTGTAGCTCCCCAGTGAGTGCTACAGTGTTACTAGTGTAGCTCCCCAGTGCTACAGTGTTACTAGTGTACCTCCCCAGTGCTACAGTGTTACTAGTGCAGCTCCCCAGTACTACAGTGTTACTAGTGTACCTCCCCAGTGCTACAGTGTTACTAGTTCAGCTCCCCAGTGCTACAGTGTTACTAGTGTACCTCCCCAGTGCTACAGTGTTACTAGTTCAGCTCCCCAGTGCTACAGTGTTACTAGTGCAGATCCCCAGTACTACAGTGTTACTAGTGCAGCTCCCCAGTGCTACAGTGTTACTAGTGTACCTCCCCAGTGCTACAGTGTTACTAATGCAGCTCCCCTGTGCTACAGTGTTACTAGTGCAGCTCCCCCAATACTACAGTGTTACTATTGCAGCTCCCCCAGTACTACAGTGTTACTAGTGCAGCTCCCCAGTGCTACAGTGTTACTAGTGCAGCTCCCCCAGTACTACAGTGTTACTATTGCAGCTCCCCCAGTACTACAGTGTAACAAGTGCAGCTCCCCAGTGCTACAGTGTTACTAGTGCAGCTCCCCCAGTACTACAGTGTTACTAGTGCAGCTCCCCCAGTACTACAGTGTTACTAGTGCAGCTCCCCAGTACTACAGTGTTACTAGTACAGCTCCCCAGTACTACAGTGTTACTAGTGCAGCTCCCCAGTGCTACAGTGTTTTTAGTGCAGCTCCCCCAGTACTACAGTGTTACTATTGCAGCTCCCCCAGTACTACAGTGTTACTAGTGCAGCTCCCAAGTGCTACAGTGTTACTAGTGCAGCTCCCCAGTACTTCAGTGTTATTATTGCAGCTTCCCAGTACTACAGTGTTACTTGTGCAGCTCCCCAGTGCTACAGTGTTACTAGTGTAGCTTCCCAGTGCTACAGTGATACTAGTGTAGCTCCCCAGTACTACGGTGTTACTATTGCAGCTCCCCCAGTACTACAGTGTTGCTAGTGCAGCTCCCCAGTACTACAGTGTTACTAGTGCAGCTCCCCCAGTACTACAGGGTTACTAGTGCAGCTCCCCAGTACTACAGTGTTACTAGTACAGCTCCCCAGTACTACAGTGTTATTAGTGCAGCTCCCCAGTGCTACAGTGTTACCAGTGCAGCTCCCCCAGTACTACAGTGTTACTATTGCAGCTCCCCCAGTACTACAGTGTAACAAGTGCAGCTCCCCAGTGCTACAGTGTTACTAGTGCAGCTCCCCCAGTACTACAGTGTTACTAGTGCAGCTCCCCAGTACTACAGTGTTATTATTGCAGCTCCCCAGTACTACAGTGTTACTAGTGCAGCTCCCCAGTGCTACAGTGTTACTAGTGTAGCTTCCCAGTGCTACAGTGTTACTAGTGTAGCTTCCCAGTGCTACAGAGTTACTAGTGCAGCTACCCAGTGCTACAGTGTTACTAGTGCAGCTCCCCAGTGCTACAGTGTTACTATTGCAGCTCCCCCAGTGCTACAGTGTTACTAGTGCAGCTCCCCCGTGCTAGAGTGTTACTAATGCAGCTACCCAGTGCTACAGTGTTACTAGTGCAGCTCCCCAGTGCTACAGTGTTACTAGTGCAGCTCTACAGTGTTACTAGTGCAGCTACCCAGTGCTACAGTGTTACTAGTGCAGCTCCCCAGTACTACAGTGTTACTAGTGCAGCTCCCCAGTGCTACAGTGTTACTAGTGCAGCTCCCCCAGTAATACAGTGTTTCTTGTGTACCTCCCCAGTGCTACAGTGTTACTAGTGCAGCTCCCCCAGTACTACAGTGTTACTAGTGCAGCTCCCCCATTACTACAGTGTTACTAGTACAGCTCCCCAGTGCTACAGTGTTACTAGTGCAGCTCCCCCAGTACTACAGTGTTACTAGTGCAGCTCCCCAGTACTACAGTGTTTCTAGTGCAGCTCCCCAGTGCTACAGTGTTACTAGTGCAGCTCCCCAGTACTACAGTGTTACTAGTGCAGCTCCCCAGTTCTACAGTGTTACTAGTGCAGCTCCCCAGTGCTACAGTGTTACTAGAGCAGCTCCCCAGTGCTACAGTGTTACTAGTAAAGCTTCCCAGTGCTACAGTGTTACTAGTGCAGCTCCACCAGTGCTACAGTGTTACAAGTGCATCTCCCCAATGCTACAGTGTTACTAGTGCAGCTCCCCCAGTGCTACAGTGTTACTAGTGCAGCTCCCCAGTGCTAGATTGTTACAAGTGCAGCTCCCCAGTACTACAGTGGTACTAGTGCAGCTCCCCAGTGCTACAGTGTTACTAGTGCAGCTCCCCAGTACTACAGTGTTACTAGTGCAGCTCCCCCAGTGCTACAGTGTTACTAGTGCAGCTCCCCAGTGCTAGAGTGTTACAAGTGCAGCTCCCCAGTACTACAGTGATACTAGTGCAGCTCCCCAGTGCTACAGTGTTACTAGTGCAGCTCCCCAGTACTACAGTGTTACTAGTGCAGCTCCCTAGTGCTACAGTGTTACTCGTGTAGCTCCCTAGTGAGTACTACCGAGTTACTAGTGCAGCTCCCCAGTGCTACAGTGTTACTAGTGTAGCACCCCAGTGAGTAGTACAGTGTTACTAGTGTAGCTCCCCAGTGCTACAGTGTTACTAGTGTAGCTCCCCAGTGCTACAGTGTTACTAGTGTAGCTCCCCAGTGAGTGCTACAGTGTTACTAGTGTAGCTCCCCAGTGCTACAGTGTTACTAGTGTACCTCCCCAGTGCTACAGTGTTACTAGTGCTGCTCCCCAGTACTACAGTGTTACTAGTGTACCTCCCCAGTGCTACAGTGTTACTAGTTCAGCTCCCCAGTGCTACAGTGTTACTAGTGTACCTCCCCAGTGCTACAGTGTTACTAGTTCAGCTCCCCAGTGCTACAGTGTTACTAGTGCAGATCCCCAGTACTACAGTGTTACTAGTGCAGCTCCCCAGTGCTACAGTGTTACTAGTGTACCTCCCCAGTGCTACAGTGTTACTAATGCAGCTCCCCTGTGCTACAGTGTTACTAGTGCAGCTCCCCCAATACTACAGTGTAACTATTGCAGCTCCCCCAGTACTACAGTGTTACTAGTGCAGCTCCCCAGTGCTACAGTGTTACTAGTGCAGCTCCCCCAGTACTACAGTGTTACTATTGCAGCTCCCCCAGTACTACAGTGTAACAAGTGCAGCTCCCCAGTGCTACAGTGTTACTAGTGCAGCTCCCCCAGTACTACAGTGTTACTAGTGCAGCTCCCCCAGTACTACAGAGTTACTAGTGCAGCTCCCCAGTACTACAGTGTTACTAGTACAGCTCCCCAGTACTACAGTGTTACTAGTGCAGCTCCCCAGTGCTACAGTGTTTTTAGTGCAGCTCCCCCAGTACTACAGTGTTACTATTGCAGCTCCCCCAGTACTACAGTGTTACTAGTGCAGCTCCCCAGTGCTACAGTGTTACTAGTGCAGCTCCCCAGTACTTCAGTGTTATTATTGCAGCTTCCCAGTACTACAGTGTTACTTGTGCAGCTCCCCAGTGCTACAGTGTTACTAGTGTAGCTTCCCAGTGCTACAGTGTTACTAGTGTACCTCCCCAGTACTACGGTGTTACTATTGCAGCTCCCCCAGTACTACAGTGTTGCTAGTGCAGCTCCCCAGTACTACAGTGTTACTAGTGCAGCTCCCCCAGTACTACAGTGTTACTAGTGCAGCTCCCCAGTACTACAGTGTTACTAGTACAGCTCCCCAGTACTACAGTGTTACTAGTGCAGCTCCCCAGTGCTACAGTGTTACTAGTGCAGCTCCCCCAGAACTACAGTGTTACTATTGCAGCTCCCCCAGTACTACAGTGTAACAAGTGCAGCTCCCCAGTGCTACAGTGTTACTAGTGCAGCTCCCCCAGTACTACAGTGTTACTAGTGAAGCTCCCCAGTACTACAGTGTTACTAGTGCAGCTCCCCCAGTAATACAGTGTTTCTAGTGTACCTCCCCAGTGCTACAGTGTTACTAGTGCAGCTCCCCCAGTACTACAGTGTTACTAGTGCAGCTCCCCCAGTACTACAGTGTTACTATTGCAGCTCCCCAGTGCTACAGTGTTACTAGTGCAGCTCCCCCAGTACTACAGTGTCACTAGTGCAGCTCCCCAGTGATGCAGTGTTACTAGTGCAGTTCCCCTGTGATGCAGTGTTACTAGTGCAGTTCCCCAGTGCTACAGTGTTACTAGTGCAGCTCCCCCAGTACTACAGTGTTACTAGTGCAGCTCCGCAGTGCTACAGTGTTACTAGTGCAGCTCCCCCAGTACTACAGTGTTACTAGTGCAGCTCCCCAGTACTACAGTGTTACTAGTGCAGCTCCCCAGTGCTACAGTGTTACTAGTGCAGCTCCCCAGTGCTACAGTGTTACTAGTGTAGCTCCCCAGTGCTACAGTGTCTCTAGTGTAGCTCCCCAGTGCTACAGTGTTACTAGCGCAGCTCCCCAGTGCTACAGTGTTACTAGTGCAGCTCCCCAGTGCTACAGTGTTATTAGTGCAGCTCCCCCAGTGCTACAGTGTTACTAGTGCAGTTCCCCCAGTACTACAGTGTTACTAGTTGCAGCTCCCCAGTGCTACAGTGTTACTAGTGTAGCTCCCCAGTGAGTGCTACAGTGTTACTAGTGCAGCTCCCCAGTGTTACAAGTGTAGCTCCCCAGTGCTACAGTGTTACTAGTGTAGCTCCCCAGTGAGTACTACAGTGTTACTAGTGTACCTCCCCAGTGCTACAGTGTTACTAGTGCAGCTCCCCAGTGCTACAGTGTTACTAGTGCAGATCCGCAGTACTACAGTGTTACTAGTGCAGCTCCCCAGTGCTACAGTGTTACTAGTGTACCTCCCCAGTGCTACAGTGTTACTAGTGCAGCTCCCCAGTGCTACAGTGTTACTAGTGCAGCTCCCCAGTGCTACAGTGTTACTAGTGTATCTCCCCAGTGCTACAGTGTTACTAGTGTATTTCCCTAGTGCTACAGTGTTACTAGTGCAGCTCCCCAGTGCTACAGTGTTACTAGTGTAGCTCCCCAGTACTACGGTGTTACAAGTGTAGCTCCCCAGTGCTACAGTGTTACTCGTGTAGCTCCCTAGTGAGTACTACCGTGTTACTAGTGCAGCTCCCCAGTGCTACATTGTTACTAGTGTAGCTCCCCAGTGAGTACTACAGTGTTACTAGTGTAGCTCCCCAGTGCTACAGTGTTACTAGTGTAGCTCCCCAGTGAGTGCTACAGTGTTACTAGTGTAGCTCCCCAGTGCTACAGTGTTACTAGTGTACCTCCCCAGTGCTACAGTGTTACTAGTGCAGCTCCCCAGTACTACAGTGTTACTAGTGTACCTCCCCAGTGCTACAGTGTTACTAGTGCAGCTCCCCAGTGCTACAGTGTTACTAGTGTACCTCCCCAGTGCTACAGTGTTACTAGTGCAGCTCCCCCAGTACTACAGTGTTACTAGTGCAGCTCCCCAGTACTACAGTGTTACTAGTACAGCTCCCCAGTACTACAGTGTTACTAGTGCAGCTCCCCAGTGCTACAGTGTTTTTAGTGCAGCTCCCCCAGTACTACAGTGTTACTATTGCAGCTCCCCCAGTACTACAGTGTTACTAGTGCAGCTCCCAAGTGCTACAGTGTTACTAGTGCAGCTCCCCAGTACTTCAGTGTTATTATTGCAGCTTCCCAGTACTACAGTGTTACTTGTGCAGCTCCCCAGTGCTACAGTGTTACTAGTGTAGCTTCCCAGTGCTACAGTGATACTAGTGTAGCTCCCCAGTACTACGGTGTTACTATTGCAGCTCCCCCAGTACTACAGTGTTGCTAGTGCAGCTCCCCAGTACTACAGTGTTACTAGTGCAGCTCCCCCAGTACTACAGTGTTACTAGTGCAGCTCCCCAGTACTACAGTGTTACTAGTACAGCTCCCCAGTACTACAGTGTTATTAGTGAAGCTCCCCAGTGCTACAGTGTTACCAGTGCAGCTCCCCCAGTACTACAGTGTTACTATTGCAGCTCCCCCAGTACTACAGTGTAACAAGTGCAGCTCCCCAGTGCTACAGTGTTACTAGTGCAGCTCCCCCAGTAATACAGTGTTACTAGTGCAGCTCCCCAGTACTACAGTGTTATTATTGCAGCTCCCCAGTACTACAGTGTTACTAGTGCAGCTCCCCAGTGCTACAGTGTTACTAGTGTAGCTTCCCAGTGCTACAGTGTTACTAGTGTAGCTTCCCAGTGCTACAGAGTTACTAGTGCAGCTACCCAGTGCTACAGTGTTACTAGTGCAGCTCCCCAGTGCTACAGTGTTACTATTGCAGCTCCCCCAGTGCTACAGTGTTACTAGTGCAGCTCCCCCGTGCTAGAGTGTTACTAATGCAGCTACCCAGTGCTACAGTGTTACTAGTGCAGCTCCCCAGTGCTACAGTGTTACTAGTGCAGCTCTACAGTGTTACTAGTGCAGCTACCCAGTGCTACAGTGTTACTAGTGCAGCTCCCCAGTACTACAGTGTTACTAGTGCAGCTCCCCAGTGCTACAGTGTTACTAGTGCAGCTCCCCCAGTAATACAGTGTTTCTTGTGTACCTCCCCAGTGCTACAGTGTTACTAGTGCAGCTCCCCCAGTACTACAGTGTTACTAGTGCAGCTCCCCCATTACTACAGTGTTACTAGTACAGCTCCCCAGTGCTACAGTGTTACTAGTGCAGCTCCCCCAGTACTACAGTGTTACTAGTGCAGCTCCCCAGTACTACAGTGTTTCTAGTGCAGCTCCCCAGTGCTACAGTGTTACTAGTGCAGCTCCCCAGTACTACAGTGTTACTAGTGCAGCTCCCCAGTTCTACAGTGTTACTAGTGCAGCTCCCCAGTGCTACAGTGTTACTAGTGCAGCTCCCCAGTACTACAGTGTTACTAGTACAGCTCCCCAGTACTACAGTGTTATTAGTGCAGCTCCCCAGTGCTACAGTGTTACCAGTGCAGCTCCCCCAGTACTACAGTGTTACTATTGCAGCTCCCCCAGTACTACAGTGTAACAAGTGCAGCTCCCCAGTGCTACAGTGTTACTAGTGCAGCTCCCCCAGTACTACAGTGTTACTAGTGCAGCTCCCCAGTACTACAGTGTTATTATTGCAGCTCCCCAGTACTACAGTGTTACTAGTGCAGCTCCCCAGTGCTACAGTGTTACTAGTGTAGCTTCCCAGTGCTACAGTGTTACTAGTGTAGCTTCCCAGTGCTACAGAGTTACTAGTGCAGCTACCCAGTGCTACAGTGTTACTAGTGCAGCTCCCCAGTGCTACAGTGTTACTATTGCAGCTCCCCCAGTGCTACAGTGTTACTAGTGCAGCTCCCCCGTGCTAGAGTGTTACTAATGCAGCTACCCAGTGCTACAGTGTTACTAGTGCAGCTCCCCAGTGCTACAGTGTTACTAGTGCAGCTCTACAGTGTTACTAGTGCAGCTACCCAGTGCTACAGTGTTACTAGTGCAGCTCCCCAGTACTACAGTGTTACTAGTGCAGCTCCCCAGTGCTACAGTGTTACTAGTGCAGCTCCCCCAGTAATACAGTGTTTCTTGTGTACCTCCCCAGTGCTACAGTGTTACTAGTGCAGCTCCCCCAGTACTACAGTGTTACTAGTGCAGCTCCCCCATTACTACAGTGTTACTAGTACAGCTCCCCAGTGCTACAGTGTTACTAGTGCAGCTCCCCCAGTACTACAGTGTTACTAGTGCAGCTCCCCAGTACTACAGTGTTTCTAGTGCAGCTCCCCAGTGCTACAGTGTTACTAGTGCAGCTCCCCAGTACTACAGTGTTACTAGTGCAGCTCCCCAGTTCTACAGTGTTACTAGTGCAGCTCCCCAGTGCTACAGTGTTACTAGAGCAGCTCCCCAGTGCTACAGTGTTACTAGTAAAGCTTCCCAGTGCTACAGTGTTACTAGTGCAGCTCCACCAGTGCTACAGTGTTACAAGTGCATCTCCCCAATGCTACAGTGTTACTAGTGCAGCTCCCCCAGTGCTACAGTGTTACTAGTGCAGCTCCCCAGTGCTAGATTGTTACAAGTGCAGCTCCCCAGTACTACAGTGGTACTAGTGCAGCTCCCCAGTGCTACAGTGTTACTAGTGCAGCTCCCCAGTACTACAGTGTTACTAGTGCAGCTCCCCCAGTGCTACAGTGTTACTAGTGCAGCTCCCCAGTGCTAGAGTGTTACAAGTGCAGCTCCCCAGTACTACAGTGATACTAGTGCAGCTCCCCAGTGCTACAGTGTTACTAGTGCAGCTCCCCAGTACTACAGTGTTACTAGTGCAGCTCCCTAGTGCTACAGTGTTAATAGTGCAGCTCCCCCAGTGCTACAGTGTTACTAGTGCAGCTCC
This sequence comes from Meconema thalassinum, assembly GCA_946902985.2. NCBI lineage: Eukaryota > Metazoa > Arthropoda > Insecta > Orthoptera > Tettigoniidae > Meconema > Meconema thalassinum. Next base: position 907,367 of record OX336392.1, on the reverse strand, counting down.
CCTGTGCTACAGTGTTACAAGTGTAGCTCCCCAGTGCTACAGTGTTACTCGTGTAGCTCCCTAGTGAGTACTACCGAGTTACTAGTGCAGCTCCCCAGTGCTACAGTGTTACTAGTGTAGCACCCCAGTGAGTAGTACAGTGTTACTAGTGTAGCTCCCCAGTGCTACAGTGTTACTAGTGTAGCTCCCCAGTGCTACAGTGTTACTAGTGTAGCTCCCCAGTGAGTGCTACAGTGTTACTAGTGTAGCTCCCCAGTGCTACAGTGTTACTAGTGTACCTCCCCAGTGCTACAGTGTTACTAGTGCTGCTCCCCAGTACTACAGTGTTACTAGTGTACCTCCCCAGTGCTACAGTGTTACTAGTTCAGCTCCCCAGTGCTACAGTGTTACTAGTGTACCTCCCCAGTGCTACAGTGTTACTAGTTCAGCTCCCCAGTGCTACAGTGTTACTAGTGCAGATCCCCAGTACTACAGTGTTACTAGTGCAGCTCCCCAGTGCTACAGTGTTACTAGTGTACTTCCCCAGTGCTACAGTGTTACTAATGCAGCTCCCCTGTGCTACAGTGTTACTAGTGCAGCTCCCCCAATACTACAGTGTAACTATTGCAGCTCCCCCAGTACTACAGTGTTACTAGTGCAGCTCCCCAGTGCTACAGTGTTACTAGTGCAGCTCCCCCAGTACTACAGTGTTACTATTGCAGCTCCCCCAGTACTACAGTGTTACTAGTGCAGCTCCCCCAGTACTACAGAGTTACTAGTGCAGCTCCCCAGTACTACAGTGTTACTAGTACAGCTCCCCAGTACTACAGTGTTACTAGTGCAGCTCCCCAGTGCTACAGTGTTTTTAGTGCAGCTCCCCCAGTACTACAGTGTTACTATTGCAGCTCCCCCAGTACTACAGTGTTACTAGTGCAGCTCCCCAGTGCTACAGTGTTACTAGTGCAGCTCCCCAGTACTTCAGTGTTATTATTGCAGCTTCCCAGTACTACAGTGTTACTTGTGCAGCTCCCCAGTGCTACAGTGTTACTAGTGTAGCTTCCCAGTGCTACAGTGTTACTAGTGTACCTCCCCAGTACTACGGTGTTACTATTGCAGCTCCCCCAGTACTACAGTGTTGCTAGTGCAGCTCCCCAGTACTACAGTGTTACTAGTGCAGCTCCCCCAGTACTACAGTGTTACTAGTGCAGCTCCCCAGTACTACAGTGTTACTAGTACAGCTCCCCAGTACTACAGTGTTACTAGTGCAGCTCCCCAGTGCTACAGTGTTACTAGTGCAGCTCCCCCAGAACTACAGTGTTACTATTGCAGCTCCCCCAGTACTACAGTGTAACAAGTGCAGCTCCCCAGTGCTACAGTGTTACTAGTGCAGCTCCCCCAGTACTACAGTGTTACTAGTGAAGCTCCCCAGTACTACAGTGTTACTAGTGCAGCTCCCCCAGTAATACAGTGTTTCTAGTGTACCTCCCCAGTGCTACAGTGTTACTAGTGCAGCTCCCCCAGTACTACAGTATTACTAGTGCAGCTCCCCCAGTACTACAGTGTTACTATTGCAGCTCCCCAGTGCTACAGTGTTACTAGTGCAGCTCCCCCAGTACTACAGTGTCACTAGTGCAGCTCCCCAGTGATGCAGTGTTACTAGTGCAGTTCCCCTGTGATGCAGTGTTACTAGTGCAGTTCCCCAGTGCTACAGTGTTACTAGTGCAGCTCCCCCAGTACTACAGTGTTACTAGTGCAGCTCCGCAGTGCTACAGTGTTACTAGTGCAGCTCCCCCAGTACTACAGTGTTACTAGTGCAGCTCCCCAGTACTACAGTGTTACTAGTGCAGCTCCCCAGTGCTACAGTGTTACTAGTGCAGCTCCCCAGTGCTACAGTGTTACTAGTGTAGCTCCCCAGTGCTACAGTGTCTCTAGTGTAGCTCCCCAGTGCTACAGTGTTACTAGCGCAGCTCCCCAGTGCTACAGTGTTACTAGTGCAGCTCCCCAGTGCTACAGTGTTATTAGTGCAGCTCCCCCAGTGCTACAGTGTTACTAGTGCAGTTCCCCCAGTACTACAGTGTTACTAGTTGCAGCTCCCCAGTGCTACAGTGTTACTAGTGTAGCTCCCCAGTGAGTGCTACAGTGTTACTAGTGCAGCTCCCCAGTGTTACAAGTGTAGCTCCCCAGTGCTACAGTGTTACTAGTGTAGCTCCCCAGTGAGTACTACAGTGTTACTAGTGTACCTCCCCAGTGCTACAGTGTTACTAGTGCAGCTCCCCAGTGCTACAGTGTTACTAGTGCAGATCCGCAGTACTACAGTGTTACTAGTGCAGCTCCCCAGTGCTACAGTGTTACTAGTGTACCTCCCCAGTGCTACAGTGTTACTAGTGCAGCTCCCCAGTGCTACAGTGTTACTAGTGCAGCTCCCCAGTGCTACAGTGTTACTAGTGTATCTCCCCAGTGCTACAGTGTTACTAGTGTATTTCCCTAGTGCTACAGTGTTACTAGTGCAGCTCCCCAGTGCTACAGTGTTACTAGTGTAGCTCCCCAGTACTACGGTGTTACTAGTGTAGCTCCCCAGTGCTACAGTGTTACTCGTGTAGCTCCCTAGTGAGTACTACCGTGTTACTAGTGCAGCTCCCCAGTGCTACAGTGTTACTAGTGTAGCTCCCCAGTGAGTACTACAGTGTTACTAGTGTAGCTCCCCAGTGCTACAGTGTTACTAGTGTAGCTCCCCAGTGAGTGCTACAGTGTTACTAGTGTAGCTCCCCAGTGCTACAGTGTTACTAGTGTACCTCCCCAGTGCTACAGTGTTACTAGTGCAGCTCCCCAGTACTACAGTGTTACTAGTGTACCTCCCCAGTGCTACAGTGTTACTAGTGCAGCTCTCCAGTGCTACAGTGTTACTAGTGTACCTCCCCAGTGCTACAGTGTTACTAGTGCAGATCCCCAGTACTACAGTGTTACTAGTGCAGCTCCCCAGTGCTACAGTGTTACTAGTGTACCTCCCCAGTGCTACAGTGTTACTAATGCAGCTCCCCTGTGCTACAGTGTTACTAGTGCAGGTCCCCCAGTACTACAGTGTTACTTTTGCAGCTCCCCCAGTACTACAGTGTTACTAGTGCAGCTCCCCAGTACTACAGTGTTACTAGTGCAGCTCCCCCAGTACTACAGTGTTACTAGTGCAGCTCCACAGTACTACAGTGTTACTAGTACAGCTCCCCAGTACTACAGTGTTACTAGTGCAGCTCCCCAGTGCTACAGTGTTACTAGTGCAGCCCCCCCAGTACTACAGTGTTACTATTGCTGCTCCCCCAGTACTACAGTGTAACAAGTGCAGCTCCCCAGTGCTACAGTGTTACTAGTGCAGCTCCCCCAGTACTACAGTGTTACTAGTGCAGCTCCCCAGTACTACAGTGTTATTATTGCAGCTCCCCAGTACTACAGTGTTACTAGTAAAGCTCCCCAGTGCTACAGTGTTACTAGTGTAGCTTCCCAGTGCTACAGTGTTACTAGTGTAGCTCCCCAGTGCTACAGTGTTACTAGTGCAGCTACCCAGTGCTACAGTGTTACTAGTGCAGCTCCCCAGTGCTACAGTGTTACTATTGTAGCTCCCCCAGTGCTACAGTGTTACTAGTGCAGCTCCCCCGTGCTACAGTGTTACTAATGCAGCTACCCAGTGCTACAGTGTTACTAGTGCAGCTCCCCAGTGCTACAGTGTTACTAGTGCAGGTCTACAGTGTTACTAGTGCAGCTACCCAGTGCTACAGTGTTACTAGTGCAGCTCCCCAGTACTACAGTGTTACTAGTGCAGCTCCCCAGTGCTACAGTGTTACTAGTGCAGCTCCCCCAGTAATACAGTGTTTCTAGTGTACCTCCCCAGTACTACAGTGTTACTAGTGCAGCTCCCCAGTGCTACAGTGTTACTAGTGCAGCTCCCCCAGAACTACAGTGTTACTATTGCAGCTACCCCAGTACTACAGTGTAACAAGTGCAGCTCCCCAGTGCTACAGTGTTACTAGTGCAGCTCCCCCAGTACTACAGTGTTACTAGTGAAGCTCCCCAGTACTACAGTGTTACTAGTGCAGCTCCCCCAGTAATACAGTGTTTCTAGTGTACCTCCCCAGTGCTACAGTGTTACTAGTGCAGCTCCCCCAGTACTACAGTATTACTAGTGCAGCTCCCCCAGTACTACAGTGTTACTATTGCAGCTCCCCAGTGCTACAGTGTTACTAGTGCAGCTCCCCCAGTACTACAGTGTCACTAGTGCAGCTCCCCAGTGATGCAGTGTTACTAGTGCAGTTCCCCTGTGATGCAGTGTTACTAGTGCAGTTCCCCAGTGCTACAGTGTTACTAGTGCAGCTCCCCCAGTACTACAGTGTTACTAGTGCAGCTCCGCAGTGCTACAGTGTTACTAGTGCAGCTCCCCCAGTACTACAGTGTTACTAGTGCAGCTCCCCAGTACTACAGTGTTACTAGTGCAGCTCCCCAGTGCTACAGTGTTACTAGTGCAGCTCCCCAGTGCTACAGTGTTACTAGTGTAGCTCCCCAGTGCTACAGTGTCTCTAGTGTAGCTCCCCAGTGCTACAGTGTTACTAGCGCAGCTCCCCAGTGCTACAGTGTTACTAGTGCAGCTCCCCAGTGCTACAGTGTTATTAGTGCAGCTCCCCCAGTGCTACAGTGTTACTAGTGCAGTTCCCCCAGTACTACAGTGTTACTAGTTGCAGCTCCCCAGTGCTACAGTGTTACTAGTGTAGCTCCCCAGTGAGTGCTACAGTGTTACTAGTGCAGCTCCCCAGTGTTACAAGTGTAGCTCCCCAGTGCTACAGTGTTACTAGTGTAGCTCCCCAGTGAGTACTACAGTGTTACTAGTGTACCTCCCCAGTGCTACAGTGTTACTAGTGCAGCTCCCCAGTGCTACAGTGTTACTAGTGCAGATCCGCAGTACTACAGTGTTACTAGTGCAGCTCCCCAGTGCTACAGTGTTACTAGTGTACCTCCCCAGTGCTACAGTGTTACTAGTGCAGCTCCCCAGTGCTACAGTGTTACTAGTGCAGCTCCCCAGTGCTACAGTGTTACTAGTGTATCTCCCCAGTGCTACAGTGTTACTAGTGTATTTCCCTAGTGCTACAGTGTTACTAGTGCAGCTCCCCAGTGCTACAGTGTTACTAGTGTAGCTCCCCAGTACTACGGTGTTACTAGTGTAGCTCCCCAGTGCTACAGTGTTACTCGTGTAGCTCCCTAGTGAGTACTACCGTGTTACTAGTGCAGCTCCCCAGTGCTACAGTGTTACTAGTGTAGCTCCCCAGTGAGTACTACAGTGTTACTAGTGTAGCTCCCCAGTGCTACAGTGTTACTAGTGTAGCTCCCCAGTGAGTGCTACAGTGTTACTAGTGTAGCTCCCCAGTGCTACAGTGTTACTAGTGTACCTCCCCAGTGCTACAGTGTTACTAGTGCAGCTCCCCAGTACTACAGTGTTACTAGTGTACCTCCCCAGTGCTACAGTGTTACTAGTGCAGCTCCCCAGTGCTACAGTGTTACTAGTGTACCTCCCCAGTGCTACAGTGTTACTAGTGCAGATCCCCAGTACTACAGTGTTACTAGTGCAGCTCCCCAGTGCTACAGTGTTACTAGTGTACCTCCCCAGTGCTACAGTGTTACTAATGCAGCTCCCCTGTGCTACAGTGTTACTAGTGCAGCTCCCCCAGTACTACAGTGTTACTTTTGCAGCTCCCCCAGTACTACAGTGTTACTAGTGCAGCTCCCCAGTACTACAGTGTTACTAGTGCAGCTCCCCCAGTACTACAGTGTTACTAGTGCAGCTCCCCAGTACTACAGTGTTACTAGTACAGCTCCCCAGTACTACAGTGTTACTAGTGCAGCTCCCCAGTGCTACAGTGTTACTAGTGCAGCCCCCCCAGTACTACAGTGTTACTATTGCTGCTCCCCCAGTACTACAGTGTAACAAGTGCAGCTCCCCAGTGCTACAGTGTTACTAGTGCAGCTCCCCCAGTACTACAGTGTTACTAGTGCAGCTCCCCAGTACTACAGTGTTATTATTGCAGCTCCCCAGTACTACAGTGTTACTAGTAAAGCTCCCCAGTGCTACAGTGTTACTAGTGTAGCTTCCCAGTGCTACAGTGTTACTAGTGTAGCTCCCCAGTGCTACAGTGTTACTAGTGCAGCTACCCAGTGCTACAGTGTTACTAGTGCAGCTCCCCAGTGCTACAGTGTTACTATTGTAGCTCCCCCAGTGCTACAGTGTTACTAGTGCAGCTCCCCCGTGCTACAGTGTTACTAATGCAGCTACCCAGTGCTACAGTGTTACTAGTGCAGCTCCCCAGTGCTACAGTGTTACTAGTGCAGGTCTACAGTGTTACTAGTGCAGCTACCCAGTGCTACAGTGTTACTAGTGCAGCTCCCCAGTACTACAGTGTTACTAGTGCAGCTCCCCAGTGCTACAGTGTTACTAGTGCAGCTCCCCCAGTAATACAGTGTTTCTAGTGTACCTCCCCAGTGCTACAGTGTTACTAGTGCAGCTCCCCCAGTACTACAGTGTTACTAGTGCAGCTCCCGCAGTACTACAGTGTTACTATTGCAGCCCCCAGTGCTACAGTGTTACTAGTGCAGCTCCCCCAGTACTACAGTGTCACTAGTGCAGCTCCCCAGTGATGCAGTGTTACTAGTGCAGTTCCCCTGTGATGCAGTGTTACTAGTGCAGTTCCCCAGTGCTACAGTGTTACTAGTGCAGCTCCCCCAGTACTACAGTGTTACTAGTGCAGCTCCGCAGTGCTACAGTGTTACTAGTGCAGCTCCCCCAGTACTACAGTGTTACTAGTGCAGCTCCCCAGTACTACAGTGTTACTAGTGCAGCTCCCCAGTGCTACAGTGTTACTAGTGCAGCTCCCCAGTGCTACAGTGTTACTAGTGTAGCTCCCCAGTGCTACAGTGTCTCTAGTGTAGCTCCCCAGTGCTACAGTGTTACTAGTGCAGCTCCCCAGTGCTACAGTGTTACTAGTGCAGCTCCCCAGTGCTACAGTGTTATTAGTGGAGCTCCCCCAGTGCTACAGTGTTACTAGTGCAGTTCCCCCAGTACTACAGTGTTACTAGTTGCAGCTCCCCAGTGCTACAGTGTTACTAGTGTAGCTCCCCAGTGAGTGCTACAGTGTTACTAGTGCAGCTCCCCAGGGGACTACTATACATTGCGATACGGCCGCGTATGAAATTCCCCTGAAACAAAATGGCGGCTTCCGTGACGTCATCAACGACGTCACGAAATACTCCTCTGGCAAGCTTACGGGAAAAGCGTGTGTAATAGGGTTTTTTGGGTGGGGAAACACCAAAAAACGTCATTTTTTTATGTATCGAAATCTATATTTGAGCTTTATAGTTCTACTAAAGATTCCGATACACGAAAAAAATTTCGCGAATACACGTATTCTATGTATCGAAATCTATATTTGAGCAATATAGTTCATCTAAAGATTCCGATACATGAAAAAATTTCGCGAATTCACGTATTCTATGTATCGAAATCTATATTTGAGCTAAATAGTTCAACTAAAGATTCCGATACATAAAAATAATTCGCAAATTCACGTAAGAGGAGTTTTTTGGGTGGAAAAACACAAAAACCGTCAATTTCTTTCTATGTATCGAAATCTATATTTGAGCTATATAGTTCAATTAAAGATTCCGATACATAAAAAGAATTCGCAAATTCACGTAAGAGGAATTTTCTGGGTGGAAAAACACAAAAACCGTCAATTTCCTTCTATGTATCGAAATCTATATTTGAGCTATATAGTTCAATTAAAGATTCCGATACATAAAAAGAATTCGCAAATTCACGTAAGAGGAGTTTTTTGCGTGGAAAAACACAAAAACCGTCAATTTCTTTCTATGTATCGAAATCTATATTTGAGCTATATAGTTCAATTAAAGATTCCGATACATAAAAAGAATTCGCAAATTCACGTACGAGGAATTTTCTGGGTGGAAAAACACAAAAACCGTCAATTTCTTTCTATGTATCGAAATCTATATTTGAGCTATATAGTTCAATTAAAGATTCCGATACAGGTCAATGCCATCATAAAACATTGTGATCAATAATGTTGTTTTGCTGGGGGGCTGCGCCCCCCCCACACCCCCCCCCTCCCCTCTGATAGGTTGGTATTTTTATGTTTTCCAATATTAGCTGCAAACACAAAAACCGTCAATTTCTTTCTAAGTATCGAAATCTATATTTGAGCTATATAGTTCAATTAAAGATTCCGATAGGTCTAATACAAAACAATGTCATATCTATTTTACAGGTCTTCATGTACATGCCAATTTGTCTAAATCCATTACTATTTTAACAGGCGTATTCCCCAACACCGTTCCTGACGTAATATTATCGTTTAAACAACAACCAAAATATATGTATGAACAACGTAAAAACTCACCGATATATTCCAAATGCTGTATTATTCCACATGTACAAGCAGAAGCACTGATTTTCCACCACAAGTAACGGATTTTAGTTTAATGCAACAACTTCAGGATTTAAACAATTTTAATACAAATCGTCAACACAATCGAGCACACGACACTGCTAATATCAAAATCCTATTTTACAAGTTATTCACGGGCATATTTATTTTAATATTACGCTTAGAAAACGCGATCGCATGACAATACAAAAATGGCGCACCGACTCCAGCAAAATCTCGCGACAAACTGACCACGGAACTGACGTAGTAATCAGCTGACAACCAATAGCGTTACCGATAGCAATACGTCAGCCAACCAATAGCGTTACCGATAGCAATACGTCAGCCAACCAATAGCGTTACCGATAGCAATACGTCAGCCGTGAGATCACGGTGACGTCACTGATCTCCCTAAATATTCCCCAGATACAGGTGTATCGGAAGGTATAGTTTAACCGCTCCGCAGTGCTACAGTGTTACTAGTGCAGCTCCCCAGTGCTACAGTGTTACTAGTAAAGCTCCCCAGTGCTACAGTGTTACTAGTGCAGCTCCCCCAGTGCTACAGTGTTACAAGTGCATCTCCCCAATGCTACAGTGTTACTAGTGTAGCTCCCCAGTGCTACAGTGTTACTAGTGCAGCTCCCCAGTGCTACAGTGTTACTAGTGCAGCTCACCAGTGAGTGCTACAGTGTTACTAGTGTAGCTCCCCAGTGCTACAGTGTCTCTAGTGTAGCTCCCCAGTGCTACAGTGTTACTAGTACAGCTCCCCAGTGGTACAGTGTTACAAGTGCAGCTCCCCCAGTGCTACAGTGTTACTAGTGCAGCTCCCCAGTGCTAGAGTGTTACAAGTGCAGCTCCGCAGTACTACAGTGATACTAGTGCAGCTCCCCAGTGCTACAGTGTTACTAGTGCAGCTCCCCAGTACTACAGTGTTACTAGTGCAGCTCCCCAGCGCTACAGTGTTAATAGTGCAGCTCCCCCAGTGCTACAGTGTTACTAGTGCAGCTCCCCAGTGCTACAGTGTTACAAGTGTAGCTCCCCAGTGCTACAGTGTTACTAGTGCAGCTCCCCAGTGCTACAGCGTTACTAGTGTAGCTCCCCCAGTGCTACAGTGTTGCTAGTGCATCTCCCCAGTGCTACAGTGTTACTAGTGTAGCTCCCCAGTGCTACAGTGTTACTAGTGCAGCTCCCAAGTGCTACAGTGTTACTAGTGTAGCTCCCCCAGTGCTACAGTGTTACTAGTGCAGCTCCCCAGTGTTTCAGTGTTACTAGTGCAGCTCCCCCAGTGCTACAGTGTTACTAGTGCAGCTCCCCAGTGCTACAGTGTTACTAGTGTAGCTCCCCAGTGCTACAGTGTTAATAGTGCAGCTCTCCAGTGCTACAGTGTTACTAGTGCAGCTCCCCAGTGCTACAGTGTTACTAGTGCAGCTCCCCAGTGCTACAGTGTTACTAGTGCAGCTCCCCCAGTGCTACAGTGTTACAAGTGTAGCTCCCCAGTGCTACAGTGTTACTAGTGTAGCTCCCCAGTGCTACGGTGTTATTAGTGTAGCTCCCCAGTGAGTGCTACAGTGTTACTAGTGCAGCTCCCCCGGTACTACAGTGTTACTAGTGCAGCTCCCCAGTGCTACACTGTTACTAGTGTAGCTCCCCAGTGAGTGCTACAGTGTTACTAGTGCAGCTCCCCAGTGAGTGCTACAGTGTTACCAGTGCAGCTCCCCCAGTACTACAGTGTTACTAGTGCAGCTCCCCAGTGCTACAGTGTTACTAGTGTAGCTGCCCAGTGGGTGCTACAGTGTTACTAGTGCAGCTCCCCAGTGCTACAGTGTTACTAGTGCAGCTCCCCAGTGCTACAGTGTTAATAGTGCAGCTCCCCCAGTGCTACAGTGTTACTAGTGCAGCTCCCCAGTGCTACGGTGTTACTAGTGTAGCAACCCAGTGAGTGCTACAGTGTTACTAGTGCAGCTCCCCAGTGCTACAGTGTCTCTAGTGTAGCTCCCCAGTGCTACAGTGTTACTAGTACAGCTCCCCAGTGGTACAGTGTTACTAGTGCAGTTCCCCCAGTGCTACAGTGTTACTAGTGCAGCTCCCCAGTGCTAGAGTGTTACATGTGCAGCTCCGCAGTACTACAGTGATACTAGTGCAGCTCCCCAGTGCTACAGTGTTACTAGTGCAGCTCCCCAGTACTACAGTGTTACTAGTGCAGCTCCCCAGCGCTACAGTGTTAATAGTGAAGCTCCCCCAGTGCTACAGTGTTACTAGTGCAGCTCCCCAGTGCTACAGTGTTACAAGTGTAGCTCCCCAGTGCTACAGTGTTACTAGTGCAGCTCCCCAGTGCTACAGTGTTACTAGTGTAGCTCCCCAGTGCTACAGTGTTACTAGTGTAGCTCCCCAGTGCTACGGTGTTACTAGTGTAGTTCCCCAGTGCTACAGTGTTACTAGTGCAGCTCCCCCAGTACTACAGTGTTACTAGTGCAGCTCCTCAGTACTACAGTGTTACTAGTGCAGCTCCCCCAGTACTACAGTGTTACTAGTGCAGCTCCCCCAGTGCTACAGTGTTACTAGTGCAGCGCCCTCAGTACTACAGTGTTACTAGTTGCAGCTCCCCAGTGCTACAGTGTTACTAGTGTAGCTCCCCGGTGAGTGCTACAGTGTTACTAGTGCAGCTCCCCAGTTCTACAGTGTTACTAGTGCAGCTCCCCAGTACTACAGTGTTACTAGTGTACCTCCCCAGTGCTACAGTGTTACTAGTGCAGCTCCCCAGTGAGTGCTACAGTGTTACTAGTGCAGCTCCCCCAGTGCTACAGTGATACTAGTGCAGCTCCCCAGTGCTACAGTGTTACTAGTGCAGCTCCCCAGTACTACAGTGTTACTAGTGCAGCTCCCCAGCGCTACAGTGTTAATAGTGCAGCTCCCCCAGTGCTACAGTGTTACTAGTGCAGCTCCCCAGTGATACAGTGTTACAAGTGTAGCTCCCCAGTGCTACAGTGTTACTAGTGCAGCTCCCCAGTGCTACAGTGTTACTAGTGTAGCTCCCCAGTGCTACAGTGTTACTAGTGTAGCTCCCCAGTACTACAGTGTTACTAGTGTAGCTCCCCAGTGAGTGCTACAGTGTTACTAGTGTAGCTCCCCAGTGAGTGTTACAGTGTTACTAGTGCAGCTACCCAGTACTACAGTGTTACTAGTGTAGCTCCCCAGTGAGTACTACAGTGTTACTAGTGTAGCTCCCCAGTACTACAGTGTTACTAGTGTAGCTCCCCAGTGCTAAAGTGTTACTAGTGTAGCTCCCCAGTACTACAGTGTTACTAGTGTAGCTCCCCAGTGAGTACTACAGTGTTACTAGTGTAGCTCCCCAGTACTACAGTGTTACTAGTGTAGCTCCCCAGTGAGTGCTACAGTGTTACTAGTGTAGCTCCCCAGTACTACAGTGTTACTAGTGTAGATCCCCTGTGAGTACTACAGTGTTACTAGTGTAGCTCCCCAGTGAGTGCTACAGTGTTACTAGAGTAGCTCCTCAGTACTACAGTGTTACTAGTGTAGCTCCCCAGTACTACAGTGTTACTAGTGTAGCTCCCCAGTGCTACAGTGTTACTAGTACAGCTCCCCAGTGAGTACTACAGTGTTAATAGTGTAGCTCCCCAGTACTGCAGTGTTACTAGTGCAGCTCCCCAGTGAGTACTACAGTGTTACTAGTGTAGCTCCCCTGTGAGTGCTACAGTGTTACTAGTGCAGCTCCCCAGTGCTACAGTGTTACTAGTGTACCTCCCCAGTGCTACAGTGTTACTAATGCAGCTCCCCAGTGCTACAGTGTTACTAGTGCAGCTCCCCCAGTACTACAGTGTTACTATTGCAGCTCCCCCAGTACTACAGTGTTACTAGTTCAGCTCCCCAGTGCTACAGTGTTACTAGTGCAGCTCCCCCAGTACTACAGTGTTACTAGTACAGCTCCCCAGTACTAGAGTGTTACTAGTGCAGCTCCCCAGTGCTACAGTGTTACTAGTGCAGCTCCCCCAGTACTACAGTGTTACTATTGCAGCCCCACCAGTACTACAGTGTTACTAGTGCAGCTCCCCAGTGCTACAGTGTTACTAGTGCAGCTCCCCAGTACTACAGTGTTATTATTGCAGCTCCCCAGTACTACAGTGTTACTAGTGCAGCTCCCCAGTGCTACAGTGTTACTAGTGTAGCTTCCCAGTGCTACAGTGTTACTAGTGTAGCTCCCCAGTGCTACAGTGTTACTAGTGCAGCTACCCAGTGCTACAGTGTTACTAGTGTAGCTCCCCTGTGAGTGCTACAGTGTTACTAGTGCAGCTCCCCAGTGCTACAGTGTTACTAGTGTACCTCCCCAGTGCTACAGTGTTACTAATGCAGCTCCCCAGTGCTACAGTGTTACTAGTGCAGCTCCCCAGTGCTACAGTGTTACTAGTGCAGCTACCCAGTGCTACAGTGTTACTAGTGTAGCTCCCCAGTGCTACTAGTGCAGCTCCCCAGTGCTACAGTGTTACTAGTGCAGCTACCCAGTGCTACAGTGTTACTAGTGCAGCTCCCCAGTACTACAGTGTTACTAGTGCAGCTCCCCAGTGCTACAGTGTTACTAGTGCAGCTCCCCCAGTAATACAGTGTTACTAGTGTACCTCCCCAGTGCTACAGTGTTACTAGTGCAGCTCCCCCAGTACTACAGTGTTACTAGTGCAGCTCCCCCAGTACTACAGTGTTACTAGTGCAGCTCCCCAGTGCTACAGAGTTACTAGTGCAGCTCCCCCAGTACTACAGTGTTACTAGTGCAGCTCCCCACTACTACAGTGTTACTAGTGCAGCTCCCAATTACTACAGTGTTACTAGTGCAGCTCCCCAGTGATACAGTGTTATTAGTGCAGTTCCGCAGTGCTACAGTGTTACTAGTGCAGCTCCCCAGTGCTACAGTGTTACTAGTGCAGCTCCACAGTGCTACAGTGTTACTAGTGCAGCTCCCCCGTACTACAGTGTTACTAGTGCAGCTCCCCAGTGCTACAGTGTTACTAGTGCAGCTCCCCAGTGCTACAGTGTTACTAGTGCAGCTCCCCCAGTACTAGAGTGTTACTAGTGCAGCTCCCCAGTGCTACAGTGTTACTAGTGCAGCTCCCCAGTGCTACAGTGTTACTAGTGCAGCTCCCCAGTGCTACAGTGTTATTAGTGCAGCTCCCCCAGTGCTACAGTGTTACTAGTTGCAGCTCCCCAGTGCTACAGTGTTACTAGTGTAACTCCCCAGTGAGTGCTACAGTGTTACTAGTGCAGCTCCCCAGTGCTACAGTGTTACTAGTGCAGCTCCCCAGTGCTACAGTGTTACTAGTGCAGCTCCCCAGTGCTACAGTGTTACTAGTGCAGCTCCCCAGTACTACAGTGTTACTAGTGCAGCTCCCCAGTACTACAGTGTTACTAGTGCAGCTCCCCAGTGATACAGTGTTACTAGTGCAGTTCCGCAGTGCTACAGTGTTACTAGAGCAGCTCCCCAGTGCTACAGTGTTACTAGTGCAGCTCCACAGTGCTACAGTGTTACTAGTGCAGCTCCCCAGTACTACAGTGTTACTAGTGCAGCTCCCCAGTGCTACAGTGTTACTAGTGCAGGTCCCCAGTACTACAGTGTTACTAGTGCAGCTCCCCAGTGATACAGTGTTACTAGTGCAGTTCCGCAGTGCTACAGTGTTACTAGTGCAGCTCCCCAGTGCTACAGTGTTACTAGTGCAGCTCCACAGTGCTACAGTGTTACTAGTGCAGCTCCCCAGTACTACAGTGTTACTAGTGCAGCTCCCCAGTGCTACAGTGTTACTAGTGCAGCTCCCCCAGTACTAGAGTGTTACTAGTGCAGCTCCCCAGTGCTACAGTGTTACTAGTGCAGCTCCCCAGTGCTACAGTGTTACTAGTGCAGCTCCCCAGTGCTACAGTGTTATTAGTGCAGCTCCCCCAGTGCTACAGTGTTACTAGTTGCAGCTCCCCAGTGCTACAGTGTTACTAGTGTAACTCCCCAGTGAGTGCTACAGTGTTACTAGTGCAGCTCCCCAGTGCTACAGTGTTACTAGTGCAGCTCCCCAGTGCTACAGTGTTACTAGTGCAGCTCCCCAGTGCTACAGTGTTACTAGTGCAGCTCTCCAGTGCTACAGTGTTACTAGTGCAGCTCCCCAGTGCTACAGTGTTACTAGTGCAGCTTCCCAGTGCTACAGTGTTACTAGTGCAGCTCCCCAGTGCTACAGTGTTACTAGTGCAGCTCCCCAGTGAGTGCTACAGTGTTACTAGTATAGCTCCCAGTGCTACAGTGTCTCTAGTGTAGCTCCCCAGTGCTACAAAGTTACTAGTGCAGCTCCCCAGTGCTACAGTGTTACTAGTGCAGCTCCCCAGTGCTACAGTGTTACTAGTGCAGCTCCTCAGTGCTACAGTGTTATTAGTGCAGCTCCCCCAGTGCTACAGTGTTACTAGTGCAGCTCCCCCAGTACTACAGTGTTACTAGTGTAGCTCCCCAGTGAGTGCTACAGTGTTACTAGTGTAGCTCCCCAGTGCTACAGTGTTACTAGTGCAGCTCCCCAGTGCTACGGTGTTACTAGTGCAGCTCCCCAGTGCTACAGTGTTACTAGTGCAGCTCCCCAGTGCTACAGTGTTACTAGTGCAGCTCCCCAGTGCTACAGTGTTAATAGTAAAGCTCCCCAGTGCTACAGTGTTACTAGTGCAGCTCCCCCAGTGCTACAGTGTTACAAGTGCAGCTACCCAATGCTACAGTGTTACTAGTGTAGCTCCCCAGTGCTACAATGTTACTAGTGCAGCTCCCCAGTGCTACATTGTTACTAGTGCAGCTCCCCAGTGAGTGCTACAGCGTTACTAGTGTAGCTCTCCAGTGCTACAGTGTCTCAAGTGTAGCTCCCCAGTGTTACAGTGTTACTAGTGCAGCTCCCCAGTGGTACAGTGTTACTAGTGCAGCTCCCCCAGTGCTACAGTGTTACTAGTGCAGCTCCCCAGTGCTAGAGTGTTACAAGTGCAGCTCCCCAGTACTACAGTGATACTAGTGCAGCCCCCCAGTGCTAAAGTGTTACTAGTGCAGCTCCCCAGTACTACAGTGTTACTAGTGCAGCTCCCCAGTGCTACAGTGTTACTAGTGCAGCTCCTCCAGTGCTACAGTGTTACTAGTGCAGCTCTACAGTGTTACTAGTGTAGCTCCCCAGTGCTACAGTGTTACTAGTGCAGCTCTCCAGTGCTACAGTGTTACTAGTGTAGCTACCCAGTGCTACAGTGTTTTTAGTGCAGCTCCCCAGTGTTACAGTGTTACTAGTGCAGATCCCCAGTGCTACAGTGTTACTAGTGTAGCTCCCCAGTGAGTGGTAC
The DNA here is from genome assembly GCA_946902985.2 of Meconema thalassinum. NCBI lineage: Eukaryota > Metazoa > Arthropoda > Insecta > Orthoptera > Tettigoniidae > Meconema > Meconema thalassinum. Next base: position 891,570 of record OX336392.1, on the reverse strand, counting down.
GGTGTTACTAGTGCAGCTCCCCAGTACTACAGTGTTATAAGTGTAGCTCCCCAGTGAGTGCTACGGTGTTACTAGTGCAGCTCCCCAGTGCTATAGAGTTACTAGTGCAGCTCCCCAATGCTACAGTGTTACTAGTGGAGCTCCCCAGTGCTACAGTGTTACTAGTGCAGCTCCCCCAGTACTACAGTGTTACTAGTGCAGCTCCCCAGCACTACAGTGTTACTAGTGCAGCTCCGCAGTGCTACAGTGTTACTAGTGTAGCTCCCCAGTGCTACAGTGTTACTAGTGTAGCTCCCCAGTGCTACAGTGTTACTAGTGTAGCTCCCCACTGAGTACTACAGTGTTACTAGTGTAGCTCCCCAGTGCTACAGTGTTACTAGTGTAGCTTCCCAGTGCTACAGTGTTACTAGTGCAGCTCCCCAGTGCTACAGTGTTACTAGTGTAGCTCCCCAGTGCTACAGTGTTACTAGTGTAGCTCCCCAGTGCTACAGTGTTACTAGTGCAGCTCCCCCAGTACTACAGTGTTACTAGTGCAGCTCCCCAGTACTACAGTGTTACTAGTGCAGCTCCCCAGTGCTACAGTGTTACTAGTGCAGCTCCCCAGTGCTACAGTGTTACTAGTGCAGCTCCCCGATTACTACAGTGTCACTAGTGCAGCTACCCAGTGCTACAGTGTTACTAGTGCAGCTCCCCAGTGCTACAGTGTTACTAGTGCAGCTCCCCCAGTACTACAGTGTTACTAGTGTACCTCCCCAGTGCTACAGTGTTACTAGTGCAGCTCCCCAGAGCTACAGTGTTACTAGTGCATCTCCCCCAGTGCTACAGTGTTACTAGTTCAGCTCCCCAATGCTACAGTGTTACCAGTGCTGCTCCCCCAGTACTACAGTGTTACTAGTGCAGCTCCCCATTACTACAGTGTTACTATTGCAGCTCCTCAGTGCTACAGTGTTAGTAATGCAGCTCCCCAGTGCCACAGTGTTACTAGTGCAGCTCCCCCAGTACTACAGTGTTACTAGTGCAGCTCCCCCAGTGCTACAGTGTTACTAGTGCAGCTCCCCCAGTACTACAGTGTTACTAGTGCAGCTCCCCAGTGCTACAGTGTTACTAGAGCAGCTCCCCCAGTACTACAGTGTTACTAGTGTACCTCCACTGTGCTACAGTGATACTAGTGCAGCTCCCCAGTGAGTGCTACAGTGTTAGTAGTTTAGCTCCGCCAGTGCTACGGTGATACTAGTGCAGCTCCCCAGTACTACAGTGTTACAAGTGCAGCTCCCCAGGGTTACAGTGTTACTAGTGCAGCTCCCCAGTGCTACAGTGTTACTAGTGCAGCTCCCCCAGTACTACAGTGTTACTATTGTACCTCCCCAGTGCTACAGTGTTACTAGTTCAGCTCCCCAGTGCTACAGTGTTACTAGTGCAGCTCCCCTAGTGCTACAGTGTTACTAGTGCAGCTCCCCCAGTGCTACAGTGTTACTAGTGTAGCTCCCCAGTGCTACAGTGTTACTAGTGCAGCTCCCCCAGTGCTACAGTGTTACTAGTGCAGCTCCCAAGTGCTACAGTGGTACTAGTGAAGCTCCCCCAGTGCTACAGTGTTACTAGTGTAGCTCCCCAGTGAGTGCTACAGTGTTACTAGTGCAGCTCCCCAGTGCAACAGTGTTACTAGTGTAGCTCCCCAGTGCTACAGTGTTACTAGTGTATTTCCCTAGTGCTACAGTGCTACTAGTGCAGCTCCCCAGTGCTACAGTGTTACTTGTGTAGCTCCCCAGTACTACGGTGTTACTAGTGTAGCTCCCCAGTGCTACAGTGTTACTTGTGTAGCTCCCTAGTGAGTACTACAGTGTTACTAGTGCAGCTCCCCAGTGCTACAGTGTTACTAGTGTAGGTCCCCAGTGAGTGCTACAGTGTTACTAGTGTAGCTCCCCAGTGCTACAGTGTTACTAGTGTACCTCCCCAGTGCTACAGTGTTACTAGTGCAGCTCCCCAGTACTACAGTGTTACTAGTGTACCTCCCCAGTGCTACAGTGTTACTAGTGCAACTCCCCAGTGCTACAGTGTTACTAGTGTAGCTCCCCAGTGAGTACTACAGTGTTACTAGTGTACCTCCCCAGTGCTACAGTGTTACTAGTGCAGCTCCCCAGTGCTACAGTGTTACAAGTTCAGATCCCCAGTGCTACAGTGTTACTAGTGCAGCTCCCCAGTGCTACAGTGTTACTAGTGCAGCTCCCCAGTGCTACAGTGTTACTAGTGCAGCTCCCCAGTGCTACAGTGTTACTAGTGCAGCTCCCCAGTGCTACAGTGTTACTAGTGCAGCTCCCCAGTGCTACAGTGTTACTAGTGTATCTCCCCAGTGCTACAGTGTTACTAGTGTATTTCCCTAGTGCTACAGTGTTACTAGTGCAGCTCCCCAGTGCCAAAGTGTTACTAGTGTAGCTCCCCAGTACTACGGTGTTACTAGTGTAGATCCCCAGTGCTACAGTGTTACTCGTGTAGCTCCCTAGTGAGTACTACCGAGTTACTAGTGCAGCTCCCCAGTGCTACAGTGTTACTAGTGTAGCTCCCCAGTGAGTACTACAGTGTTACTAGTGTAGCTCCCCAGTGCTACAGTGTTACTAGTGTACCTCCCCAGTGCTACAGTGTTACTAGTGTACCTCCCCAGTGCTACAGTGTTACTAGTGTACCTCCCCAGTGCTACAGTGTTACTAGTGCAGCTCCCCAGTGCTACAGTGTTACTAGTGTAGCTCCCCAGTGCTAGAGTGTTACTAGTGTAGCTCCCCAGTGCTAGAGTGTTACTAGTGTATCTCCCCAGTGCTAGAGTGTTACTAGTGTAGCTCCCCAGTGCTACAGTGTTACTAGTGTAGCTCCCCAGTGAGTGCTACAGTGTTACTAGTGTAGCTCCCCAGTGCTAGAGTGTTACTAGTGTATCTCCCCAGTGCTAGAGTGTTACTAGTGTAGCTCCCCAGTGCTACAGTGTTACTAGTGTAGCTCCCCAGTGAGTGCTACAGTGTTACTAGTGTAGCTCCCCAGTGCTACAGTGTTACTAGTGTACCTCCCCAGTGCTACAGTGTTACTAGTGCAGCTCCCCAGTGCTACAGTGTTACTAGTGTAGCTCCCCAGTGCTACAGTGTTACTAGTTCAGCTCCCCAGTGCTACAGTGTTACTAGTGTAGCTCCCCAGTGCTAGAGTGTTACTAGTGTACCTCCCCAGTGCTACAGTGTTACTAGTGCAGCTCCCCAGTGCTACAGTGTTACTAGTGTACCTCCCCAGTGCTACAGTGTTACTAGTTCAGCTCCCCAGTGCTACAGTGATACTAGTGCAGATCCCCAGTACTACAGTGTTACTAGTGTAGCTCCCCAGTGAGTGCTACAGTGTTACTAGTGTAGCTCCCCAGTGCTACAGTGTTACTAGTGTACCTCCCCAGTGCTACAGTGTTACTAGTGCAGCTCCCCAGTGCCAAAGTGTTACTAGTGTACCTCCCCAGTGCTACAGTGTTACTAGTGCAGCTCCCCAGTGCTACAGTGTTACTAGTGTAGCTCCCCAGTGCTACAGTGTTACTAGTGTACCTCCCCAGTGCTACAGTGTTACTAATGCAGCTCCCCTGTGCTACAGTGTTACTAGTGCAGCTCCCCCAGTACTACAGTGTTACTATTGCAGCTCCCCCAGTACTACAGTGTTACTAGTGCAGCTCCCCAGTGCCACAGTGTTACTAGTGCAGCTCCCCCAGTACTACAGTGTTACTAGTGCAGCTCCCCCAGTACTACAGTGTCACTAGTGCAGCTCCCCAGTGATGCAGTGTTACTAGTGCAGTTCCCCTGTGATGCAGTGTTACTAGTGCAGTTCCCCAGTGCTACAGTGTTACTAGTGCAGCTCCCCCAGTACTACAGTGTTACTAGTGCAGCTCCGCAGTGCTACAGTGTTACTAGTGCAGCTCCCCCAGTACTACAGTGTTACTAGTGCAGCTCCCCAGTACTACAGTGTTACTAGTGCAGCTCCCCAGTGCTACAGTGTTACTAGTGCAGCTCCCCAGTGCTACAGTGTTACTAGTGTAGCTCCCCAGTGCTACAGTGTCTCTAGTGTAGCTCCCCAGTGCTACAGTGTTACTAGTGCAGCTCCCCAGTGCTACAGTGTTACTAGTGCAGCTCCCCAGTGCTACAGTGTTATTAGTGGAGCTCCCCCAGTGCTACAGTGTTACTAGTGCAGTTCCCCCAGTACTACAGTGTTACTAGTTGCAGCTCCCCAGTGCTACAGTGTTACTAGTGTAGCTCCCCAGTGAGTGCTACAGTGTTACTAGTGCAGCTCCCCAGGGGACTACTATACATTGCGATACGGCCGCGTATGAAATTCCCCTGAAACAAAATGGCGGCTTCCGTGACGTCATCAACGACGTCACGAAATACTCCTCTGGCAAGCTTACGGGAAAAGCGTGTGTAATAGGGTTTTTTGGGTGGGGAAACACCAAAAAACGTCATTTTTTTATGTATCGAAATCTATATTTGAGCTTTATAGTTCTACTAAAGATTCCGATACACGAAAAAAATTTCGCGAATACACGTATTCTATGTATCGAAATCTATATTTGAGCAATATAGTTCATCTAAAGATTCCGATACATGAAAAAATTTCGCGAATTCACGTATTCTATGTATCGAAATCTATATTTGAGCTAAATAGTTCAACTAAAGATTCCGATACATAAAAATAATTCGCAAATTCACGTAAGAGGAGTTTTTTGGGTGGAAAAACACAAAAACCGTCAATTTCTTTCTATGTATCGAAATCTATATTTGAGCTATATAGTTCAATTAAAGATTCCGATACATAAAAAGAATTCGCAAATTCACGTAAGAGGAATTTTCTGGGTGGAAAAACACAAAAACCGTCAATTTCCTTCTATGTATCGAAATCTATATTTGAGTTATATAGTTCAATTAAAGATTCCGATACATAAAAAGAATTCGCAAATTCACGTAAGAGGAGTTTTTTGCGTGGAAAAACACAAAAACCGTCAATTTCTTTCTATGTATCGAAATCTATATTTGAGCTATATAGTTCAATTAAAGATTCCGATACATAAAAAGAATTCGCAAATTCACGTACGAGGAATTTTCTGGGTGGAAAAACACAAAAACCGTCAATTTCTTTCTATGTATCGAAATCTATATTTGAGCTATATAGTTCAATTAAAGATTCCGATACAGGTCAATGCCATCATAAAACATTGTGATCAATAATGTTGTTTTGCTGGGGGGCTGCGCCCCCCCCACACCCCCCCCCCTCCCCTCTGATAGGTTGGTATTTTTATGTTTTCCAATATTAGCTGCAAACACAAAAACCGTCAATTTCTTTCTAAGTATCGAAATCTATATTTGAGCTATATAGTTCAATTAAAGATTCCGATAGGTCTAATACAAAACAATGTCATATCTATTTTACAGGTCTTCATGTACATGCCAATTTGTCTAAATCCATTACTATTTTAACAGGCGTATTCCCCAACACCGTTCCTGACGTAATATTATCGTTTAAACAACAACCAAAATATATGTATGAACAACGTAAAAACTCACCGATATATTCCAAATGCTGTATTATTCCACATGTACAAGCAGAAGCACTGATTTTCCACCACAAGTAACGGATTTTAGTTTAATACAACAACTTCAGGATTTAAACAATTTTAATACAAATCGTCAACACAATCGAGCACACGACACTGCTAATATCAAAATCCTATTTTACAAGTTATTCACGGGCATATTTATTTTAATATTACGCTTAGAAAACGCGATCGCATGACAATACAAAAATGGCGCACCGACTCCAGCAAAATCTCGCGACAAACTGACCACGGAACTGACGTAGTAATCAGCTGACAACCAATAGCGTTACCGATAGCAATACGTCAGCCAACCAATAGCGTTACCGATAGCAATACGTCAGCCAACCAATAGCGTTACCGATAGCAATACGTCAGCCGTGAGATCACGGTGACGTCACTGATCTCCCTAAATATTCCCCAGATACAGGTGTATCGGAAGGTATAGTTTAACCGCTCCGCAGTGCTACAGTGTTACTAGTGCAGCTCCCCAGTGCTACAGTGTTACTAGTAAAGCTCCCCAGTGCTACAGTGTTACTAGTGCAGCTCCCCCAGTGCTACAGTGTTACAAGTGCATCTCCCCAATGCTACAGTGTTACTAGTGTAGCTCCCCAGTGCTACAGTGTTACTAGTGCAGCTCCCCAGTGCTACAGTGTTACTAGTGCAGCTCACCAGTGAGTGCTACAGTGTTACTAGTGTAGCTCCCCAGTGCTACAGTGTCTCTAGTGTAGCTCCCCAGTGCTACAGTGTTACTAGTACAGCTCCCCAGTGGTACAGTGTTACTAGTGCAGCTCCCCCAGTGCTACAGTGTTACTAGTGCAGCTCCCCAGTGCTAGAGTGTTACAAGTGCAGCTCCGCAGTACTACAGTGATACTAGTGCAGCTCCCCAGTGCTACAGTGTTACTAGTGCAGCTCCCCAGTACTACAGTGTTACTAGTGCAGCTCCCCAGCGCTACAGTGTTAATAGTGCAGCTCCCCCAGTGCTACAGTGTTACTAGTGCAGCTCCCCAGTGCTACAGTGTTACAAGTGTAGCTCCCCAGTGCTACAGTGTTACTAGTGCAGCTCCCCAGTGCTACAGCGTTACTAGTGTAGCTCCCCCAGTGCTACAGTGTTGCTAGTGCATCTCCCCAGTGCTACAGTGTTACTAGTGTAGCTCCCCAGTGCTACAGTGTTACTAGTGCAGCTCCCAAGTGCTACAGTGTTACTAGTGTAGCTCCCCCAGTGCTACAGTGTTACTAGTGCAGCTCCCCAGTGTTTCAGTGTTACTAGTGCAGCTCCCCCAGTGCTACAGTGTTACTAGTGCAGCTCCCCAGTGCTACAGTGTTACTAGTGTAGCTCCCCAGTGCTACAGTGTTAATAGTGCAGCTCTCCAGTGCTACAGTGTTACTAGTGCAGCTCCCCAGTGCTACAGTGTTACTAGTGCAGCTCCCCAGTGCTACAGTGTTACTAGTGCAGCTCCCCCAGTGCTACAGTGTTACAAGTGTAGCTCCCCAGTGCTACAGTGTTACTAGTGTAGCTCCCCAGTGCTACGGTGTTACTAGTGTAGCTCCCCAGTGAGTGCTACAGTGTTACTAGTGCAGCTCCCCCGGTACTACAGTGTTACTAGTGCAGCTCCCCAGTGCTACACTGTTACTAGTGTAGCTCCCCAGTGAGTGCTACAGTGTTACTAGTGCAGCTCCCCAGTGAGTGCTACAGTGTTACCAGTGCAGCTCCCCCAGTACTACAGTGTTACTAGTGCAGCTCCCCAGTGCTACAGTGTTACTAGTGTAGCTGCCCAGTGGGTGCTACAGTGTTACTAGTGCAGCTCCCCAGTGCTACAGTGTTACTAGTGCAGCTCCCCAGTGCTACAGTGTTAATAGTGCAGCTCCCCCAGTGCTACAGTGTTACTAGTGCAGCTCCCCAGTGCTACGGTGTTACTAGTGTAGCAACCCAGTGAGTGCTACAGTGTTACTAGTGCAGCTCCCCAGTGCTACAGTGTCTCTAGTGTAGCTCCCCAGTGCTACAGTGTTACTAGTACAGCTCCCCAGTGGTACAGTGTTACTAGTGCAGTTCCCCCAGTGCTACAGTGTTACTAGTGCAGCTCCCCAGTGCTAGAGTGTTACATGTGCAGCTCCGCAGTACTACAGTGATACTAGTGCAGCTCCCCAGTGCTACAGTGTTACTAGTGCAGCTGCCCAGTACTACAGTGTTACTAGTGCAGCTCCCCAGCGCTACAGTGTTAATAGTGCAGCTCCCCCAGTGCTACAGTGTTACTAGTGCAGCTCCCCAGTGCTACAGTGTTACAAGTGTAGCTCCCCAGTGCTACAGTGTTACTAGTGCAGCTCCCCAGTGCTACAGTGTTACTAGTGTAGCTCCCCAGTGCTACAGTGTTACTAGTGTAGCTCCCCAGTGCTACGGTGTTACTAGTGTAGTTCCCCAGTGCTACAGTGTTACTAGTGCAGCTCCCCCAGTACTACAGTGTTACTAGTGCAGCTCCTCAGTACTACAGTGTTACTAGTGCAGCTCCCCCAGTACTACAGTGTTACTAGTGCAGCTCCCCCAGTGCTACAGTGTTACTAGTGCAGCGCCCTCAGTACTACAGTGTTACTAGTTGCAGCTCCCCAGTGCTACAGTGTTACTAGTGTAGCTCCCCGGTGAGTGCTACAGTGTTACTAGTGCAGTTCCCCAGTTCTACAGTGTTACTAGTGCAGCTCCCCAGTACTACAGTGTTACTAGTGTACCTCCCCAGTGCTACAGTGTTACTAGTGCAGCTCCCCAGTGAGTGCTACAGTGTTACTAGTGCAGCTCCCCCAGTGCTACAGTGATACTAGTGCAGCTCCCCAGTGCTACAGTGTTACTAGTGCAGCTCCCCAGTACTACAGTGTTACTAGTGCAGCTCCCCAGCGCTACAGTGTTAATAGTGCAGCTCCCCCAGTGCTACAGTGTTACTAGTGCAGCTCCCCAGTGATACAGTGTTACAAGTGTAGCTCCCCAGTGCTACAGTGTTACTAGTGCAGCTCCCCAGTGCTACAGTGTTACTAGTGTAGCTCCCCAGTGCTACAGTGTTACTAGTGTAGCTCCCCAGTACTACAGTGTTACTAGTGTAGCTCCCCAGTGAGTGCTACAGTGTTACTAGTGTAGCTCCCCAGTGAGTGTTACAGTGTTACTAGTGCAGCTACCCAGTACTACAGTGTTACTAGTGTAGCTCCCCAGTGAGTACTACAGTGTTACTAGTGTAGCTCCCCAGTACTACAGTGTTACTAGTGTAGCTCCCCAGTGCTACAGTGTTACTAGTGTAGCTCCCCAGTACTACAGTGTTACTAGTGTAGCTCCCCAGTGAGTACTACAGTGTTACTAGTGTAGCTCCCCAGTACTACAGTGTTACTAGTGTAGCTCCCCAGTGAGTGCTACAGTGTTACTAGTGTAGCTCCCCAGTACTACAGTGTTACTAGTGTAGATCCCCTGTGAGTACTACAGTGTTACTAGTGTAGCTCCCCAGTGAGTGCTACAGTGTTACTAGAGTAGCTCCTCAGTACTACAGTGTTACTAGTGTAGCTCCCCAGTACTACAGTGTTACTAGTGTAGCTCCCCAGTGCTACAGTGTTACTAGTACAGCTCCCCAGTGAGTACTACAGTGTTAATAGTGTAGCTCCCCAGTACTGCAGTGTTACTAGTGCAGCTCCCCAGTGAGTGCTACAGAGTTACTAGTGTAGCTCCCCTGTGAGTGCTACAGTGTTACTAGTGCAGCTCCCCAGTGCTACAGTGTGTCAGTGTACCTCCCCAGTGCTACAGTGTTACTAATGCAGCTCCCCAGTGCTACAGTGTTACTAGTGCAGCTCCCCCAGTACTACAGTGTTACTATTGCAGCTCCCCCAGTAGTACAGTGTTACTAGTTCAGCTCCCCAGTGCTACAGTGTTACTAGTGCAGCTCCCCCAGTACTACAGTGTTACTAGTACAGCTCCCCAGTACTAGAGTGTTACTAGTGCAGCTCCCCAGTGCTACAGTGTTACTAGTGCAGCTCCCCCAGTACTACAGTGTTACTATTGCAGCTCCACCAGTACTACAGTGTTACTAGTGCAGCTCCCCAGTGCTACAGTGTTACTAGTGCAGCTCCCCAGTACTACAGTGTTATTATTGCAGCTCCCCAGTACTACAGTGTTACTAGTGCAGCTCCCCAGTGCTACAGTGTTACTAGTGTAGCTTCCCAGTGCTACAGTGTTACTAGTGTAGCTCCCCAGTGCTACAGTGTTACTAGTGCAGCTACCCAGTGCTACAGTGTTACTAGTGTAGCTCCCCTGTGAGTGCTACAGTGTTACTAGTGCAGCTCCCCAGTGCTACAGTGTTACTAGTGTACCTCCCCAGTGCTACAGTGTTACTAATGCAGCTCCCCAGTGCTACAGTGTTACTAGTGCAGCTCCCCAGTGCTACAGTGTTACTAGTGCAGCTACCCAGTGCTACAGTGTTACTAGTGTAGCTCCCCAGTGCTACTAGTGCAGCTCCCCAGTGCTACAGTGTTACTAGTGCAGCTACCCAGTGCTACAGTGTTACTAGTGCAGCTCCCCAGTGCTACAGTGTTACTAGTGCAGCTACCCAGTGCTACAGTGTTACTAGTGTAGCTCCCCAGTGCTACTAGTGCAGCTCCCCAGTGCTACAGTGTTACTAGTGCAGCTACCCAGTGCTACAGTGTTACTAGTGCAGCTCCCCAGTACTACAGTGTTACTAGTGCAGCTCCCCAGTGCTACAGTGTTACTAGTGCAGCTCCCCCAGTAATACAGTGTTACTAGTGTACCTCCCCAGTGCTACAGTGTTACTAGTGCAGCTCCCCCAGTACTACAGTGTTACTAGTGCAGCTCCCCCAGTACTACAGTGTTACTAGTGCAGCTCCCCAGTGCTACAGAGTTACTAGTGCAGCTCCCCCAGTACTACAGTGTTACTAGTGCAGCTCCCCACTACTACAGTGTTACTAGTGCAGCTCCCCATTACTACAGTGTTACTAGTGCAGCTCCCCAGTGATACAGTGTTATTAGTGCAGTTCCGCAGTGCTACAGTGTTACTAGTGCAGCTCCCCAGTGCTACAGTGTTACTAGTGCAGCTCCACAGTGCTACAGTGTTACTAGTGCAGCTCCCCCGTACTACAGTGTTACTAGTGCAGCTCCCCAGTGCTACAGTGTTACTAGTGCAGCTCCCCAGTGCTACAGTGTTACTAGTGCAGCTCCCCCAGTACTAGAGTGTTACTAGTGCAGCTCCCCAGTGCTACAGTGTTACTAGTGCAGCTCCCCAGTGCTACAGTGTTACTAGTGCAGCTCCCCAGTGCTACAGTGTTATTAGTGCAGCTCCCCCAGTGCTACAGTGTTACTAGTTGCAGCTCCCCAGTGCTACAGTGTTACTAGTGTAACTCCCCAGTGAGTGCTACAGTGTTACTAGTGCAGCTCCCCAGTGCTACAGTGTTACTAGTGCAGCTCCCCAGTGCTACAGTGTTACTAGTGCAGCTCCCCAGTGCTACAGTGTTACTAGTGCAGCTCCCCAGTACTACAGTGTTACTAGTGCAGCTCCCCAGTACTACAGTGTTACTAGTGCAGCTCCCCAGTGATACAGTGTTACTAGTGCAGTTCCGCAGTGCTACAGTGTTACTAGAGCAGCTCCCCAGTGCTACAGTGTTACTAGTGCAGCTCCACAGTGCTACAGTGTTACTAGTGCAGCTCCCCAGTACTACAGTGTTACTAGTGCAGCTCCCCAGTGCTACAGTGTTACTAGTGCAGGTCCCCAGTACTACAGTGTTACTAGTGCAGCTCCCCAGTGATACAGTGTTACTAGTGCAGTTCCGCAGTGCTACAGTGTTACTAGTGCAGCTCCCCAGTGCTACAGTGTTACTAGTGCAGCTCCACAGTGCTACAGTGTTACTAGTGCAGCTCCCCAGTACTACAGTGTTACTAGTGCAGCTCCCCAGTGCTACAGTGTTACTAGTGCAGCTCCCCAGTGCTACAGTGTTACTAGTGCAGCTCCCCCAGTACTAGAGTGTTACTAGTGCAGCTCCCCAGTGCTACAGTGTTACTAGTGCAGCTCCCCAGTGCTACAGTGTTACTAGTGCAGCTCCCCAGTGCTACAGTGTTATTAGTGCAGCTCCCCCAGTGCTACAGTGTTACTAGTTGCAGCTCCCCAGTGCTACAGTGTTACTAGTGTAACTCCCCAGTGAGTGCTACAGTGTTACTAGTGCAGCTCCCCAGTGCTACAGTGTTACTAGTGCAGCTCCCCAGTGCTACAGTGTTACTAGTGCAGCTCCCCAGTGCTACAGTGTTACTAGTGCAGCTCTCCAGTGCTACAGTGTTACTAGTGCAGCTCCCCAGTGCTACAGTGTTACTAGTGCAGCTTCCCAGTGCTACAGTGTTACTAGTGCAGCTCCCCAGTGCTACAGTGTTACTAGTGCAGCTCCCCAGTGAGTGCTACAGTGTTACTAGTATAGCTCCCAGTGCTACAGTGTCTCTAGTGTAGCTCCCCAGTGCTACAATGTTACTAGTGCAGCTCCCCAGTGCTACAGTGTTACTAGTGCAGCTCCCCAGTGCTACAGTGTTACTAGTGCACCTCCTCAGTGCTACAGTGTTACTAGTGCAGCTCCCCAGTGCTACAGTGTTAATAGTAAAGCTCCCCAGTGCTACAGTGTTACTAGTGCAGCTCCCCCAGTGCTACAGTGTTACAAGTGCAGCTACCCAATGCTACAGTGTTACTAGTGTAGCTCCCCAGTGCTACAATGTTACTAGTGCAGCTCCCCAGTGCTACATTGTTACTAGTGCAGCTCCCCAGTGAGTGCTACAGTGTTACTAGTGTAGCTCCCCAGTGCTACAGTGTCTCAAGTGTAGCTCCCCAGTGTTACAGTGTTACTAGTGCAGCTCCCCAGTGGTACAGTGTTACTAGTGCAGCTCCCCCAGTGCTACAGTGTTACTAGTGCAGCTCCCCAGTGCTAGAGTGTTACAAGTGCAGCTCCCCAGTACTACAGTGATACTAGTGCAGCCCCCCAGTGCTAAAGTGTTACTAGTGCAGCTCCCCAGTACTACAGTGTTACTAGTGCAGCTCCCCAGTGCTACAGTGTTACTAGTGCAGCTCCTCCAGTGCTACAGTGTTACTAGTGCAGCTCTACAGTGTTACTAGTGTAGCTCCCCAGTGCTACAGTGTTACTAGTGCAGCTCTCCAGTGCTACAGTGTTACTAGTGTAGCTACCCAGTGCTACAGTGTTTTTAGTGCAGCTCCCCAGTGTTACAGTGTTACTAGTGCAGATCCCCAGTGCTACAGTGTTACTAGTGTAGCTCCCCAGTGAGTGGTACGGTGTTACTAGTGCAGCTCCCCAGTACTACAGTGTTATAAGTGTAGCTCCCCAGTGAGTGCTACGGTGTTACTAGTGCAGCTCCCCAGTGCTATAGAGTTACTAGTGCAGCTCCCCAATGCTACAGTGTTACTAGTGCAGCTCCCCAGTGCTATAGTGTTACTAGTGGAGCTCCCCAGTGCTACAGTGTTACTAGTGCAGCTCCCCCAGTACTACAGTGTTACTAGTGCAGCTCCCCAGCACTACAGTGTTACTAGTGCAGCTCCGCAGTGCTACAGTGTTACTAGTGTAGCTCCCCAGTGCTACAGTGTTACTAGTGTAGCTCCCCAGTGCTACAGTGTTACTAGTGTAGCTCCCCACTGAGTACTACAGTGTTACTAGTGTAGCTCCCCAGTGCTACAGTGTTACTAGTGTAGCTTCCCAGTGCTACAGTGTTACTAGTGCAGCTCCCCAGTGCTACAGTGTTACTAGTGTAGCTCCCCAGTGCTACAGTGTTACTAGTGTAGCTCCCCAGTGCTACAGTGTTACTAGTGCAGCTCCCCCAGTACTACAGTGTTACTAGTGCAGCTCCCCAGTACTACAGTGTTACTAGTGCAGCTCCCCAGTGCTACAGTGTTACTAGTGCAGCTCCCCAGTGCTACAGTGTTACTAGTGCAGCTCCCCGATTACTACAGTGTTACTAGTGCAGCTACCCAGTGCTACAGTGTTACTAGTGCAGCTCCCCAGTGCTACAGTGTTACTAGTGCAGCTCCCCCAGTACTACAGTGTTACTAGTGTACCTCCCCAGTGCTACAGTGTTACTAGTGCAGCTCCCCAGAGCTACAGTGTTACTAGTGCATCTCCCCCAGTGCTACAGTGTTACTAGTTCAGCTCCCCAATGCTACAGTGTTACCAGTGCTGCTCCCCCAGTACTACAGTGTTACTAGTGCAGCTCCCCATTACTACAGTGTTACTATTGCAGCTCCTCAGTGCTACAGTGTTACTAATGCAGCTCCCCAGTGCCACAGTGTTACTAGTGCAGCTCCCCCAGTACTACAGTGTTACTAGTGCATCTCCCCCAGTGCTACAGTGTTACTAGTGCAGCTCCCCCAGTACTACAGTGTTACTAGTGCAGCTCCCCAGTGCTACAGTGTTACTAGAGCAGCTCCCCCAGTACTACAGTGTTACTAGTGTACCTCCACTGTGCTACAGTGATACTAGTGCAGCTCCCCAGTGAGTGCTACAGTGTTACTAGTGCAGCTCCGCCAGTGCTACGGTGATACTAGTGCAGCTCCCCAGTACTACAGTGTTACAAGTGCAGCTCCCCAGGGTTACAGTGTTACTAGTGCAGCTCCCCAGTGCTACAGTGTTACTAGTGCAGCTCCCCCAGTACTACAGTGTTACTATTGTACCTCCCCAGTGCTACAGTGTTACTAGTTCAGCTCCCCAGTGCTACAGTGTTACTAGTGCAGCTCCCCTAGTGCTACAGTGTTACTAGTGCAGCTCCCCCAGTGCTACAGTGTTACTAGTGTAGCTCCCCAGTGCTACAGTGTTACTAGTGCAGCTACCCCAGTGCTACAGTGTTACTAGTGCAGCTCCCAAGTGCTACAGTGTTACTAGTGAAGCTCCCCCAGTGCTACAGTGTTACTAGTTCAGCTCCCCAGTGCTACAGTGTTACTAGTGTACCTCCCCAGTGCTACAGTGTTACTAATGCAGCTCCCCAGTGCTACAGTGTTACTAGTGTACCTCCCCAGTGCTACAGTGTTACTAGTTCAGCTCCCCAGTGCTACAGTGTTACTAGTGCAGATCCCCAGTGCTACAGTGTTACTAGTGTACCTCCCCAGTGCTACAGTGTTACTAATGCAGCTCCCCTGTGCTACAGTGTTACTAGTGCAGCTCCCCCAGTACTACAGTGTTACTATTGCAGCTCCCCCAGTACTACAGTGTTACTAGTGCAGCTCCCCAGTGCCACAGTGTTACTAGTGCAGCTCCCCCAGTACTACAGTGTTACTAGTGCAGCTCCCCAGTACTACAGTGTTACTAGTACAGCTCCCCAGTACTACAGTGTTACTAGTGCAGCTCCCCAGTGCTACAGTGTTGCTAGTGCAGCTCCCCCAGTACTACAGTGTTACTATTGCAGCTCCCCCAGTACTACAGTGTTACTAGTGCAGCTCCCCAGTTCCACAGTGTTACTAGTGCAGCTCCCCAGTACTACAGTGTTATTATTGCAGCTCCCCAGTACTACAGTGTTACTAGTGCAGCTCCCCAGTGCTACAGTGTTACTAGTGTAGCTTCCCAGTTCTACAGTGTTACTAGTGTAGCTCCCCAGTGCTACAGTGTTACTAGTGCAGCTACCCAGTGCTACAGTGTTACTAGTGCAGCTCCCCAGTGCTACAGTGTTACTTTTGCAGCTCCTCCAGTGCTACAGTGTTACTAATGCAGCTCCCCCGTGCTACAGTGTTACTAATGCAGCTACCAGGTGCTACAGTGTTTCTAGTGTAGCTCCCCAGTGCTACAGTGTTACTAGTGCAGCTCCCCAGTGCTACAGTGTTACTAGTGCAGCTACCCAGTGCTACAGTGTTACTAGTGCAGCTCCCCAGTACTACAGTGTTACTAGTGCAGCTCCCCAGTACTACAGTGTTACTAGTGCAGCTCCCCAGTGCTACAGTGTTACTAGTGCAGCTCCCCCAGTAATACAGTGCTTCTAGTGTACCTCTCCAGTGCTACAGTGTTACTAGTGCAGCTCCCCCAGTACTACAGTGTTACTAGTGCAGCTCCCCCAGTACTACAGTGTTACTCGTGCAGCTCCCCAGTGCTACAGTGTTACTAGTGCAGCTCCGCAGTGCTACAGTGTTACTAGTGTACCTACCCAGTGCTACAGTGTTACTAGTTCAGCTCCCCAGTACTACAGTGTTACTAGTGCAGATCCCCAGTACTACAGTGTTACTAGTGCAGCTCCCCAGTGCTACAGTGTTACTAGTGTACCTCCCCAGTGCTACAGTGTTACTAATGCAGCTCCCCTGTGCTACAGTGTTACTAGTGCAGCTCCCCCAATACTACAGTATTACTATTGCAGCTCCCCCAGTACTACAGTGTTACTAGTGCAGCTCCCCAGTGCTACAGTGTTACTAGTGCAGCTCCCCCATTACTACAGTGTTACTAGTGCAGCTCCCCAGTACTACAGTGTTACTAGTACAGCTCCCCAGTACTACAGTGTTACTAGTGCAGCTCCCCAGTGCTACAGTGTTTTTAGTGCAGCTCCCCCAGTACTACAGTGTTACTATTGCAGCTCCCCCAGTACTACAGTGTTACTAGTGCAGCTCCCCAGTGCTACAGTGTTACTAATGCAGCTCCCCAGTACTACAGTGTTATTATTGCAGCTCCCCAGTACTACAGTGTTACTTGTGCAGCTCCCCAGTGCTACAGTGTTACTAGTGTAGCTTCCCAGTGCTACAGTGTTACTAGTGTAGCTCCCCAGTGCTACAGTGTTACTAGTGCAGCTACCCAGTGCTACAGTGTTACTAGTGCAGCTCCCCAGTGCTACAGAGTTACTATTGCAGCCCCCCAGTGCTACAGTGTTACTAGTGCAGCGTCCCCAGTAATACTGTGTTTCTAGTGTACCTCTCCAGTGCTACAGTGTTACTAGTGCAGCTCCCCCAGTACTACAGTGTTACTAGTGCAGCTCCCCCATTACTACAGTGTTACTAGTGCAGCTCCCCAGTGCTACAGTGTTACTAGTGCAGCTCCCCCAGTACTACAGTGTTACTAGTGCAGCTCCCCAGTACTACAATGTTACTAGTGCAGCTCCCCAGTGCTACAGTGTTACTAGTGCAGCTCCCCAGTACTACAGTGTTACTAGTGCAGCTCCCCAGTGCTACAGTGTTACTAGTGCAGCTCCCCAGTGCTACAGTGTTACTAGAGCAGCTCCCCTGTGCTACAGTGTTACTAGTGCAGCTCCCCCAATACTACAGTGTTACTAGTGCAGCTCCCCCAGTACTACAGTGTTACTAGTGCAGCTCCCCAGTACTACAGTGATACTAGTGCAGCTCCCCAGTGCTACAGTGTTACTACTGCAGCTCCCCAGTACTACAGTGTTACTAGTGCAGCTCCCTAGTGCTACAGTGTTAATAGTGCAGCTCCCCCAGTGCTACAGTGTTACTAGTGCAGCTCCCCTGTGCTACAGTGTTACAAGTGTAGCTCCCCAGTGCTACAGTGTTACTCGTGTAGCTCCCTAGTGAGTACTACCGAGTTACTAGTGCAGCTCCCCAGTGCTACAGTGTTACTAGTGTAGCACCCCAGTGAGTAGTACAGTGTTACTAGTGTAGCTCCCCAGTGCTACAGTGTTACTAGTGTAGCTCCCCAGTGCTACAGTGTTACTAGTGTAGCTCCCCAGTGAGTGCTACAGTGTTACTAGTGTAGCTCCCCAGTGCTACAGTGTTACTAGTGTACCTCCCCAGTGCTACAGTGTTACTAGTGCAGCTCCCCAGTACTACAGTGTTACTAGTGTACCTCCCCAGTGCTACAGTGTTACTAGTTCAGCTCCCCAGTGCTACAGTGTTACTAGTGTACCTCCCCAGTGCTACAGTGTTACTAGTTCAGCTCCCCAGTGCTACAGTGTTACTAGTGCAGATCCCCAGTCCTACAGTGTTACTAGTGCAGCTCCCCAGTGCTACAGTGTTACTAGTGTACCTCCCCAGTGCTACAGTGTTACTAATGCAGCTCCCCTGTGCTACAGTGTTACTAGTGCAGCTCCCCCAATACTACAGTGTTACTATTGCAGCTCCCCCAGTACTACAGTGTTACTAGTGCAGCTCCCCAGTGCTACAGTGTTACTAGTGCAGCTCCCCCAGTACTACAGTGTTACTATTGCAGCTCCCCCAGTACTACAGTGTAACAAGTGCAGCTCCCCAGTGCTACAGTGTTACTAGTGCAGCTCCCCCAGTACTACAGTGTTACTAGTGCAGCTCCCCCAGTACTACAGTGTTACTAGTGCAGCTCCCCAGTACTACAGTGTTACTAGTACAGCTCCCCAGTACTACAGTGTTACTAGTGCAGCTCCCCAGTGCTACAGTGTTTTTAGTGCAGCTCCCCCAGTACTACAGTGTTACTATTGCAGCTCCCCCAGTACTACAGTGTTACTAGTGCAGCCCCCAAGTGCTACAGTGTTACTAGTGCAGCTCCCCAGTACTTCAGTGTTATTATTGCAGCTTCCCAGTACTACAGTGTTACTTGTGCAGCTCCCCAGTGCTACAGTGTTACTAGTGTAGCTTCCCAGTGCTACAGTGATACTAGTGTAGCTCCCCAGTACTACGGTGTTACTATTGCAGTTCCCCCAGTACTACAGTGTTGCTAGTGCAGCTCCCCAGTACTACAGTGTTACTAGTACAGCTCCCCAGTACTACAGTGTTATTAGTGCAGCTCCCCAGTGCTACAGTGTTACCAGTGCAGCTCCCCCAGTACTACAGTGTTACTATTGCAGCTCCCCCAGTACTACAGTGTAACAAGTGCAGCTCCCCAGTGCTACAGTGTTACTAGTGCAGCTCCCCCAGTACTACAGTGTTACTAGTGCAGCTCCCCATTACTACAGTGTTATTATTGCAGCTCCCCAGTACTACAGTGCTACTAGTGCAGCTCACCAGTGCTACAGTGTTACTAGTGTAGCTTCCCAGTGCTACAGTGTTACTAGTGTAGCTTCCCAGTGCTACAGTGTTACTAGTGCAGCTACCCAGTGCTACAGTGTTACTAGTGCAGCTCCCCAGTGCTACAGTGTTACTATTGCAGCTCCCCCAGTGCTACAGTGTTACTAGTGCAGCTCCCCCGTGCTACAGTGTTACTAATGCAGCTACCCAGTGCTACAGTGTTACTAGTGCAGCTCCCCAGTGCTACAGTGTTACTAGTGCAGCTCTACAGTGTTACTAGTGCAGCTACCCAGTGCTACAGTGTTACTAGTGCAGCTCCCCAGTACTACAGTGTTACTAGTGCAGCTCCCCAGTGCTACAGTGTTACTAGTGCAGCTCCCCCAGTAATACAGTGTTTCTTGTGTACCTCCCCAGTGCTACAGTGTTACTAGTGCAGCTCCCCCAGTACTACAGTGTTACTAGTGCAGCTCCCCCATTACTACAGTGTTACTAGTGCAGCTCCCCAGTGCTACAGTGTTACTAGTGCAGCTCCCCCAGTACTACAGTGTTACTAGTGCAGCTCCCCAGTACTACAGTGTTTCTAGTGCAGCTCCCCAGTGCTACAGTGTTACTAGTGCAGCTCCCCAGTACTACAGTGTTACTAGTGCAGCTCCCCAGTTCTACAGTGTTACTAGTGCAGCTCCCCAGTGCTACAGTGTTACTAGAGCAGCTCCCCAGTGCTACAGTGTTACTAGTAAAGCTTCCCAGTGCTACAGTGTTACTAGTGCAGCTCCACCAGTGCTACAGTGTTACAAGTGCATCTCCCCAATGCTACAGTGTTACTAGTGCAGCTCCCCCAGTGCTACAGTGTTACTAGTGCAGCTCCCCAGTGCTAGATTGTTACAAGTGCAGCTCCCCAGTACTACAGTGGTACTAGTGCAGCTCCCCAGTGCTACAGTGTTACTAGTGCAGCTCCCCAGTACTACAGTGTTACTAGTGCAGCTCCCCCAGTGCTACAGTGTTACTAGTGCAGCTCCCCAGTGCTAGAGTGTTACAAGTGCAGCTCCCCAGTACTACAGTGATACTAGTGCAGCTCCCCAGTGCTACAGTGTTACTAGTGCAGCTCCCCAGTACTACAGTGTTACTAGTGCAGCTCCCTAGTGCTACAGTGTTAATAGTGCAGCTCCCCCAGTGCTACAGTGTTACTAGTGCAGCTCCCCTGTGCTACAGTGTTACAAGTGTAGTTCCCCAGTGCTACAGTGTTACTCGTGTAGCTCCCTAGTGAGTACTACCGAGTTACTAGTGCAGCTCCCCAGTGCTACAGTGTTACTAGTGTAGCACCCCAGTGAGTAGTACAGTGTTACTAGTGTAGCTCCCCAGTGCTACAGTGTTACTAGTGTAGCTCCCCAGTGCTACAGTGTTACTAGTGTAGCTCCCCAGTGAGTGCTACAGTGTTACTAGTGTAGCTCCCCAGTGCTACAGTGTTACTAGTGTACCTCCCCAGTGCTACAGTGTTACTAGTGCTGCTCCCCAGTACTACAGTGTTACTAGTGTACCTCCCCAGTGCTACAGTGTTACTAGTTCAGCTCCCCAGTGCTACAGTGTTACTAGTGTACCTCCCCAGTGCTACAGTGTTACTAGTTCAGCTCCCCAGTGCTACAGTGTTACTAGTGCAGATCCCCAGTACTACAGTGTTACTAGTGCAGCTCCCCAGTGCTACAGTGTTACTAGTGTACCTCCCCAGTGCTACAGTGTTACTAATGCCGCTCCCCTGTGCTACAGTGTTACTAGTGCAGCTCCCCCAATACTACAGTGTAACTATTGCAGCTCCCCCAGTACTACAGTGTTACTAGTGCAGCTCCCCAGTGCTACAGTGTTACTAGTGCAGCTCCCCCAGTACTACAGTGTTACTATTGCAGATCCCCCAGTACTACAGTGTAACAAGTGCAGCTCCCCAGTGCTACAGTGTTACTAGTGCAGCTCCCCCAGTACTACAGTGTTACTAGTGCAGCTCCCCCAGTACTTCAGTGTTACTAGTGCAGCTCCCCAGTACTACAGTGTTACTAGTACAGCTCCCCAGTACTACAGTGTTACTAGTGCAGCTCCCCAGTGCTACAGTGTTTTTAGTGCAGTTCCCCCATTACTACAGTGTTACTATTGCAGCTCCCCCAGTACTACAGTGTTACTAGTGCAGCTCCCCAGTGCTACAGTGTTACTAGTGCAGCTCCCCAGTACTTCAGTGTTATTATTGCAGCTTCCCAGTACTACAGTGTTACTTGTGCAGCTCCCCAGTGCTACAGTGTTACTAGTGTAGCTTCCCAGTGCTACAGTGTTACTAGTGTAGCTCCCCAGTACTACGGTGTTACTATTGCAGCTCCCCCAGTACTACAGTGTTGCTAGTGCAGCTCCCCAGTACTACAGTGTTACTAGTGCAGCTCCCCCAGTACTACAGTGTTACTAGTGCAGCTCCCCAGTACTACAGTGTTACTAGTACAGCTCCCCAGTACTACAGTGTTACTAGTGCAGCTCCCCAGTGCTACAGTGTTACTAGTGCAGCTCCCCCAGTACTACAGTGTTACTATTGCAGCTCCCCCAGTACTACAGTGTAACAAGTGCAGCTCCCCAGTGCTACAGTGTTACTAGTGCAGCTCCCCCAGTACTACAGTGTTACTAGTGCAGCTCCCCAGTACTACAGTGTTACTAGTGCAGCTCCCCCAGTAATACAGTGTTTCTAGTGTACCTACCCAGTGCTACAGTGTTACTAGTGCAGCTCCCCCAGTACTACAGTGTTACTAGTGCAGCTCCCCAGTACTACAGTGTTACTAGTGCAGCTCCCCAGCGCTACAGTGTTAATAGTGCAGCTCCCCCAGTGCTACAGTGTTACTAGTGCAGCTCCCCAGTGCTACAGTGTTACAAGTGTAGCTCCCCAGTGCTACAGTGTTACTAGTGCAGTTCCCCAGTGCTACAGCGTTACTAGTGTAGCTCCCCCAGTGCTACAGTGTTGCTAGTGCATCTCCCCAGTGCTACAGTGTTACTAGTGTAGCTCCCCAGTGCTACAGTGTTACTAGTGCAGCTCCCAAGTGCTACAGTGTTACTAGTGTAGCTCCCCCAGTGCTACAGTGTTACTAGTGCAGCTCCCCAGTGTTTCAGTGTTACTAGTGCAGCTCCCCCAGTGCTACAGTGTTACTAGTGCAGCTCCCCAGTGCTACAGTGTTACTAGTGTAGCTCCCCAGTGCTACAGTGTTAATAGTGCAGCTCTCCAGTGCTACAGTGTTACTAGTGCAGCTCCCCAGTGCTACAGTGTTACTAGTGCAGCTCCCCAGTGCTACAGTGTTACTAGTGCAGCTCCCCCAGTGCTACAGTGTTACAAGTGTAGCTCCCCAGTGCTACAGTGTTACTAGTGTAGCTCCCCAGTGCTACGGTGTTACTAGTGTAGCTCCCCAGTGAGTGCTACAGTGTTACTAGTGCAGCTCCCCCGGTACTACAGTGTTACTAGTGCAGCTCCCCAGTGCTACACTGTTACTAGTGTAGCTCCCCAGTGAGTGCTACAGTGTTACTAGTGCAGCTCCCCAGTGAGTGCTACAGTGTTACCAGTGCAGCTCCCCCAGTACTACAGTGTTACTAGTGCAGCTCCCCAGTGCTACAGTGTTACTAGTGTAGCTGCCCAGTGGGTGCTACAGTGTTACTAGTGCAGCTCCCCAGTGCTACAGTGTTACTAGTGCAGCTCCCCAGTGCTACAGTGTTAATAGTGCAGCTCCCCCAGTGCTACAGTGTTACTAGTGCAGCTCCCCAGTGCTACGGTGTTACTAGTGTAGCAACCCAGTGAGTGCTACAGTGTTACTAGTGCAGCTCCCCAGTGCTACAGTGTCTCTAGTGTAGCTCCCCAGTGCTACAGTGTTACTAGTACAGCTCCCCAGTGGTACAGTGTTACTAGTGCAGTTCCCCCAGTGCTACAGTGTTACTAGTGCAGCTCCCCAGTGCTAGAGTGTTACATGTGCAGCTCCGCAGTACTACAGTGATACTAGTGCAGCTCCCCAGTGCTACAGTGTTACTAGTGCAGCTCCCCAGTACTACAGTGTTACTAGTGCAGCTCCCCAGCGCTACAGTGTTAATAGTGCAGCTCCCCCAGTGCTACAGTGTTACTAGTGCAGCTCCCCAGTGCTACAGTGTTACAAGTGTAGCTCCCCAGTGCTACAGTGTTACTAGTGCAGCTCCCCAGTGCTACAGTGTTACTAGTGTAGCTCCCCAGTGCTACAGTGTTACTAGTGTAGCTCCCCAGTGCTACGGTGTTACTAGTGTAGTTCCCCAGTGCTACAGTGTTACTAGTGCAGCTCCCCCAGTACTACAGTGTTACTAGTGCAGCTCCTCAGTACTACAGTGTTACTAGTGCAGCTCCCCCAGTACTACAGTGTTACTAGTGCAGCTCCCCCAGTGCTACAGTGTTACTAGTGCAGCGCCCTCAGTACTACAGTGTTACTAGTTGCAGCTCCCCAGTGCTACAGTGTTACTAGTGTAGCTCCCCGGTGAGTGCTACAGTGTTACTAGTGCAGTTCCCCAGTTCTACAGTGTTACTAGTGCAGCTCCCCAGTACTACAGTGTTACTAGTGTACCTCCCCAGTGCTACAGTGTTACTAGTGCAGCTCCCCAGTGAGTGCTACAGTGTTACTAGTGCAGCTCCCCCAGTGCTACAGTGATACTAGTGCAGCTCCCCAGTGCTACAGTGTTACTAGTGCAGCTCCCCAGTACTACAGTGTTACTAGTGCAGCTCCCCAGCGCTACAGTGTTAATAGTGCAGCTCCCCCAGTGCTACAGTGTTACTAGTGCAGCTCCCCAGTGATACAGTGTTACAAGTGTAGCTCCCCAGTGCTACAGTGTTACTAGTGCAGCTCCCCAGTGCTACAGTGTTACTAGTGTAGCTCCCCAGTGCTACAGTGTTACTAGTGTAGCTCCCCAGTACTACAGTGTTACTAGTGTAGCTCCCCAGTGAGTGCTACAGTGTTACTAGTGTAGCTCCCCAGTGAGTGTTACAGTGTTACTAGTGCAGCTACCCAGTACTACAGTGTTACTAGTGTAGCTCCCCAGTGAGTACTACAGTGTTACTAGTGTAGCTCCCCAGTACTACAGTGTTACTAGTGTAGCTCCCCAGTGCTACAGTGTTACTAGTGTAGCTCCCCAGTACTACAGTGTTACTAGTGTAGCTCCCCAGTGAGTACTACAGTGTTACTAGTGTAGCTCCCCAGTACTACAGTGTTACTAGTGTAGCTCCCCAGTGAGTGCTACAGTGTTACTAGTGTAGCTCCCCAGTACTACAGTGTTACTAGTGTAGATCCCCTGTGAGTACTACAGTGTTACTAGTGTAGCTCCCCAGTGAGTGCTACAGTGTTACTAGAGTAGCTCCTCAGTACTACAGTGTTACTAGTGTAGCTCCCCAGTACTACAGTGTTACTAGTGTAGCTCCCCAGTGCTACAGTGTTACTAGTACAGCTCCCCAGTGAGTACTACAGTGTTAATAGTGTAGCTCCCCAGTACTGCAGTGTTACTAGTGCAGCTCCCCAGTGAGTGCTACAGAGTTACTAGTGTAGCTCCCCTGTGAGTGCTACAGTGTTACTAGTGCAGCTCCCCAGTGCTACAGTGTGTCAGTGTACCTCCCCAGTGCTACAGTGTTACTAATGCAGCTCCCCAGTGCTACAGTGTTACTAGTGCAGCTCCCCCAGTACTACAGTGTTACTATTGCAGCTCCCCCAGTACTACAGTGTTACTAGTTCAGCTCCCCAGTGCTACAGTGTTACTAGTGCAGCTCCCCCAGTACTACAGTGTTACTAGTACAGCTCCCCAGTACTAGAGTGTTACTAGTGCAGCTCCCCAGTGCTACAGTGTTACTAGTGCAGCTCCCCCAGTACTACAGTGTTACTATTGCAGCTCCACCAGTACTACAGTGTTACTAGTGCAGCTCCCCAGTGCTACAGTGTTACTAGTGCAGCTCCCCAGTACTACAGTGTTATTATTGCAGCTCCCCAGTACTACAGTGTTACTAGTGCAGCTCCCCAGTGCTACAGTGTTACTAGTGTAGCTTCCCAGTGCTACAGTGTTACTAGTGTAGCTCCCCAGTGCTACAGTGTTACTAGTGCAGCTACCCAGTGCTACAGTGTTACTAGTGTAGCTCCCCTGTGAGTGCTACAGTGTTACTAGTGCAGCTCCCCAGTGCTACAGTGTTACTAGTGTACCTCCCCAGTGCTACAGTGTTACTAATGCAGCTCCCCAGTGCTACAGTGTTACTAGTGCAGCTCCCCAGTGCTACAGTGTTACTAGTGCAGCTACCCAGTGCTACAGTGTTACTAGTGTAGCTCCCCAGTGCTACTAGTGCAGCTCCCCAGTGCTACAGTGTTACTAGTGCAGCTACCCAGTGCTACAGTGTTACTAGTGCAGCTCCCCAGTACTACAGTGTTACTAGTGCAGCTCCCCAGTGCTACAGTGTTACTAGTGCAGCTCCCCCAGTAATACAGTGTTACTAGTGTACCTCCCCAGTGCTACAGTGTTACTAGTGCAGCTCCCCCAGTACTACAGTGTTACTAGTGCAGCTCCCCCAGTACTACAGTGTTACTAGTGCAGCTCCCCAGTGCTACAGAGTTACTAGTGCAGCTCCCCCAGTACTACAGTGTTACTAGTGCAGCTCCCCACTACTACAGTGTTACTAGTGCAGCTCCCCATTACTACAGTGTTACTAGTGCAGCTCCCCAGTGATACAGTGTTATTAGTGCAGTTCCGCAGTGCTACAGTGTTACTAGTGCAGCTCCCCAGTGCTACAGTGTTACTAGTGCAGCTCCACAGTGCTACAGTGTTACTAGTGCAGCTCCCCCGTACTACAGTGTTACTAGTGCAGCTCCCCAGTGCTACAGTGTTACTAGTGCAGCTCCCCAGTGCTACAGTGTTACTAGTGCAGCTCCCCCAGTACTAGAGTGTTACTAGTGCAGCTCCCCAGTGCTACAGTGTTACTAGTGCAGCTCCCCAGTGCTACAGTGTTACTAGTGCAGCTCCCCAGTGCTACAGTGTTATTAGTGCAGCTCCCCCAGTGCTACAGTGTTACTAGTTGCAGCTCCCCAGTGCTACAGTGTTACTAGTGTAACTCCCCAGTGAGTGCTACAGTGTTACTAGTGCAGCTCCCCAGTGCTACAGTGTTACTAGTGCAGCTCCCCAGTGCTACAGTGTTACTAGTGCAGCTCCCCAGTGCTACAGTGTTACTAGTGCAGCTCCCCAGTACTACAGTGTTACTAGTGCAGCTCCCCAGTACTACAGTGTTACTAGTGCAGCTCCCCAGTGATACAGTGTTACTAGTGCAGTTCCGCAGTGCTACAGTGTTACTAGAGCAGCTCCCCAGTGCTACAGTGTTACTAGTGCAGCTCCACAGTGCTACAGTGTTACTAGTGCAGCTCCCCAGTACTACAGTGTTACTAGTGCAGCTCCCCAGTGCTACAGTGTTACTAGTGCAGGTCCCCAGTACTACAGTGTTACTAGTGCAGCTCCCCAGTGATACAGTGTTACTAGTGCAGTTCCGCAGTGCTACAGTGTTACTAGTGCAGCTCCCCAGTGCTACAGTGTTACTAGTGCAGCTCCACAGTGCTACAGTGTTACTAGTGCAGCTCCCCAGTACTACAGTGTTACTAGTGCAGCTCCCCAGTGCTACAGTGTTACTAGTGCAGCTCCCCAGTGCTACAGTGTTACTAGTGCAGCTCCCCCAGTACTAGAGTGTTACTAGTGCAGCTCCCCAGTGCTACAGTGTTACTAGTGCAGCTCCCCAGTGCTACAGTGTTACTAGTGCAGCTTCCCAGTGCTACAGTGTTATTAGTGCAGCTCCCCCAGTGCTACAGTGTTACTAGTTGCAGCTCCCCAGTGCTACAGTGTTACTAGTGTAACTCCCCAGTGAGTGCTACAGTGTTACTAGTGCAGCTCCCCAGTGCTACAGTGTTACTAGTGCAGCTCCCCAGTGCTACAGTGTTACTAGTGCAGCTCCCCAGTGCTACAGTGTTACTAGTGCAGCTCTCCAGTGCTACAGTGTTACTAGTGCAGCTCCCCAGTGCTACAGTGTTACTAGTGCAGCTTCCCAGTGCTACAGTGTTACTAGTGCAGCTCCCCAGTGCTACAGTGTTACTAGTGCAGCTCCCCAGTGAGTGCTACAGTGTTACTAGTATAGCTCCCAGTGCTACAGTGTCTCTAGTGTAGCTCCCCAGTGCTACAATGTTACTAGTGCAGCTCCCCAGTGCTACAGTGTTACTAGTGCAGCTCCCCAGTGCTACAGTGTTACTAGTGCAGCTCCTCAGTGCTACAGTGTTACTAGTGCAGCTCCCCAGTGCTACAGTGTTAATAGTAAAGCTCCCCAGTGCTACAGTGTTACTAGTGCAGCTCCCCCATAGCTACAGTGTTACAAGTGCAGCTACCCAATGCTACAGTGTTACTAGTGTAGCTCCCCAGTGCTACAATGTTACTAGTGCAGCTCCCCAGTGCTACATTGTTACTAGTGCAGCTCCCCAGTGAGTGCTACAGTGTTACTAGTGTAGCTCCCCAGTGCTACAGGGTCTCAAGTGTAGCTCCCCAGTGTTACAGTGTTACTAGTGCAGCTCCCCAGTGGTACAGTGTTACTAGTGCAGCTCCCCCAGTGCTACAGTGTTACTAGTGCAGCTCCCCAGTGCTAGAGTGTTACAAGTGCAGCTCCCCAGTACTACAGTGATACTAGTGCAGCCCCCCAGTGCTAAAGTGTTACTAGTGCAGCTCCCCAGTACTACAGTGTTACTAGTGCAGCTCCCCAGTGCTACAGTGTTACTAGTGCAGCTCCTCCAGTGCTACAGTGTTACTAGTGCAGCTCTACAGTGTTACTAGTGTAGCTCCCCAGTGCTACAGTGTTACTAGTGCAGCTCTCCAGTGCTACAGTGTTACTAGTGTAGCTACCCAGTGCTACAGTGTTTTTAGTGCAGCTCCCCAGTGTTACAGTGTTACTAGTGCAGATCCCCAGTGCTACAGTGTTACTAGTGTAGCTCCCCAGTGAGTGGTACGGTGTTACTAGTGCAGCTCCCCAGTACTACAGTGTTATAAGTGTAGCTCCCCAGTGAGTGCTACGGTGTTACTAGTGCAGCTCCCCAGTGCTATAGAGTTACTAGTGCAGCTCCCCAATGCTACAGTGTTACTAGTGCAGCTCCCCAGTGCTATAGTGTTACTAGTGGAGCTCCCCAGTGCTACAGTGTTACTAGTGCAGCTCCCCCAGTACTACAGTGTTACTAGTGCAGCTCCCCAGCACTACAGTGTTACTAGTGCAGCTCCGCAGTGCTACAGTGTTACTAGTGTAGCTCCCCAGTGCTACAGTGTTACTAGTGTAGCTCCCCAGTGCTACAGTGTTACTAGTGTAGCTCCCCACTGAGTACTACAGTGTTACTAGTGTAGCTCCCCAGTGCTACAGTGTTACTAGTGTAGCTTCCCAGTGCTACAGTGTTACTAGTGCAGCTCCCCAGTGCTACAGTGTTACTAGTGTAGCTCCCCAGTGCTACAGTGTTACTAGTGTAGCTCCCCAGTGCTACAGTGTTACTAGTGCAGCTCCCCCAGTACTACAGTGTTACTAGTGCAGCTCCCCAGTACTACAGTGTTACTAGTGCAGCTCCCCAGTGCTACAGTGTTACTAGTGCAGCTCCCCAGTGCTACAGTGTTACTAGTGCAGCTCCCCGATTACTACAGTGTTACTAGTGCAGCTACCCAGTGCTACAGTGTTACTAGTGCAGCTCCCCAGTGCTACAGTGTTACTAGTGCAGCTCCCCCAGTACTACAGTGTTACTAGTGTACCTCCCCAGTGCTACAGTGTTACTAGTGCAGCTCCCCAGAGCTACAGTGTTACTAGTGCATCTCCCCCAGTGCTACAGTGTTACTAGTTCAGCTCCCCAATGCTACAGTGTTACCAGTGCTGCTCCCCCAGTACTACAGTGTTACTAGTGCAGCTCCCCATTACTACAGTGTTACTATTGCAGCTCCTCAGTGCTACAGTGTTACTAATGCAGCTCCCCAGTGCCACAGTGTTACTAGTGCAGCTCCCCCAGTACTACAGTGTTACTAGTGCAGCTCCCCCAGTGCTACAGTGTTACTAGTGCAGCTCCCCCAGTACTACAGTGTTACTAGTGCAGCTCCCCAGTGCTACAGTGTTACTAGAGCAGCTCCCCCAGTACTACAGTGTTACTAGTGTACCTCCACTGTGCTACAGTGATACTAGTGCAGCTCCCCAGTGAGTGCTACAGTGTTACTAGTGCAGCTCCGCCAGTGCTACGGTGATACTAGTGCAGCTCCCCAGTACTACAGTGTTACAAGTGCAGCTCCCCAGGGTTACAGTGTTACTAGTGCAGCTCCCCAGTGCTACAGTGTTACTAGTGCAGCTCCCCCAGTACTACAGTGTTACTATTGTACCTCCCCAGTGCTACAGTGTTACTAGTTCAGCTCCCCAGTGCTACAGTGTTACTAGTGCAGCTCCCCTAGTGCTACAGTGTTACTAGTGCAGCTCCCCCAGTGCTACAGTGTTACTAGTGTAGCTCCCCAGTGCTACAGTGTTACTAGTGCAGCTACCCCAGTGCTACAGTGTTACTAGTGCAGCTCCCAAGTGCTACAGTGTTACTAGTGAAGCTCCCCCAGTGCTACAGTGTTACTAGTTCAGCTCCCCAGTGCTACAGTGTTACTAGTGTACCTCCCCAGTGCTACAGTGTTACTAATGCAGCTCCCCAGTGCTACAGTGTTACTAGTGTACCTCCCCAGTGCTACAGTGTTACTAGTTCAGCTCCCCAGTGCTACAGTGTTACTAGTGCAGATCCCCAGTGCTACAGTGTTACTAGTGTACCTCCCCAGTGCTACAGTGTTACTAATGCAGCTCCCCTGTGCTACAGTGTTACTAGTGCAGCTCCCCCAGTACTACAGTGTTACTATTGCAGCTCCCCCAGTACTACAGTGTTACTAGTGCAGCTCCCCAGTGCCACAGTGTTACTAGTGCAGCTCCCCCAGTACTACAGTGTTACTAGTGCAGCTCCCCAGTACTACAGTGTTACTAGTACAGCTCCCCAGTACTACAGTGTTACTAGTGCAGCTCCCCAGTGCTACAGTGTTGCTAGTGCAGCTCCCCCAGTACTACAGTGTTACTATTGCAGCTCCCCCAGTACTACAGTGTTACTAGTGCAGCTCCCCAGTTCCACAGTGTTACTAGTGCAGCTCCCCAGTACTACAGTGTTATTATTGCAGCTCCCCAGTACTACAGTGTTACTAGTGCAGCTCCCCAGTGCTACAGTGTTACTAGTGTAGCTTCCCAGTTCTACAGTGTTACTAGTGTAGCTCCCCAGTGCTACAGTGTTACTAGTGCAGCTACCCAGTGCTACAGTGTTACTAGTGCAGCTCCCCAGTGCTACAGTGTTACTTTTGCAGCTCCTCCAGTGCTACAGTGTTACTAATGCAGCTCCCCCGTGCTACAGTGTTACTAATGCAGCTACCAGGTGCTACAGTGTTTCTAGTGTAGCTCCCCAGTGCTACAGTGTTACTAGTGCAGCTCCCCAGTGCTACAGTGTTACTAGTGCAGCTACCCAGTGCTACAGTGTTACTAGTGCAGCTCCCCAGTACTACAGTGTTACTAGTGCAGCTCCCCAGTACTACAGTGTTACTAGTGCAGCTCCCCAGTGCTACAGTGTTACTAGTGCAGCTCCCCCAGTAATACAGTGCTTCTAGTGTACCTCTCCAGTGCTACAGTGTTACTAGTGCAGCTCCCCCAGTACTATAGTGTTACTAGTGCAGCTCCCCCAGTACTACAGTGTTACTCGTGCAGCTCCCCAGTGCTACAGTGTTACTAGTGCAGCTCCGCAGTGCTACAGTGTTACTAGTGTACCTACCCAGTGCTACAGTGTTACTAGTTCAGCTCCCCAGTACTACAGTGTTACTAGTGCAGATCCCCAGTACTACAGTGTTACTAGTGCAGCTCCCCAGTGCTACAGTGTTACTAGTGTACCTCCCCAGTGCTACAGTGTTACTAATGCAGCTCCCCTGTGCTACAGTGTTACTAGTGCAGCTCCCCCAATACTACAGTATTACTATTGCAGCTCCCCCAGTACTACAGTGTTACTAGTGCAGCTCCCCAGTGCTACAGTGTTACTAGTGCAGCTCCCCCATTACTACAGTGTTACTAGTGCAGCTCCCCAGTACTACAGTGTTACTAGTACAGCTCCCCAGTACTACAGTGTTACTAGTGCAGCTCCCCAGTGCTACAGTGTTTTTAGTGCAGCTCCCCCAGTACTACAGTGTTACTATTGCAGCTCCCCCAGTACTACAGTGTTACTAGTGCAGCTCCCCAGTGCTACAGTGTTACTAATGCAGCTCCCCAGTACTACAGTGTTATTATTGCAGCTCCCCAGTACTACAGTGTTACTTGTGCAGCTCCCCAGTGCTACAGTGTTACTAGTGTAGCTTCCCAGTGGTACAGTGTTACTAGTGTAGCTCCCCAGTGCTACAGTGTTACTAGTGCAGCTACCCAGTGCTACAGTGTTACTAGTGCAGCTCCCCAGTGCTACAGAGTTACTATTGCAGCCCCCCAGTGCTACAGTGTTACTAGTGCAGCGTCCCCAGTAATACTGTGTTTCTAGTGTACCTCTCCAGTGCTACAGTGTTACTAGTGCAGCTCCCCCAGTACTACAGTGTTACTAGTGCAGCTCCCCCATTACTACAGTGTTACTAGTGCAGCTCCCCAGTGCTACAGTGTTACTAGTGCAGCTCCCCCAGTACTACAGTGTTACTAGTGCAGCTCCCCAGTACTACAATGTTACTAGTGCAGCTCCCCAGTGCTACAGTGTTACTAGTGCAGCTCCCCAGTACTACAGTGTTACTAGTGCAGCTCCCCAGTGCTACAGTGTTACTAGTGCAGCTCCCCAGTGCTACAGTGTTACTAGAGCAGCTCCCCTGTGCTACAGTGTTACTAGTGCAGCTCCCCCAATACTACAGTGTTACTAGTGCAGCTCCCCCAGTACTACAGTGTTACTAGTGCAGCTCCCCAGTACTACAGTGATACTAGTGCAGCTCCCCAGTGCTACAGTGTTACTACTGCAGCTCCCCAGTACTACAGTGTTACTAGTGCAGCTCCCTAGTGCTACAGTGTTAATAGTGCAGCTCCCCCAGTGCTACAGTGTTACTAGTGCAGCTCCCCTGTGCTACAGTGTTACAAGTGTAGCTCCCCAGTGCTACAGTGTTACTCGTGTAGCTCCCTAGTGAGTACTACCGAGTTACTAGTGCAGCTCCCCAGTGCTACAGTGTTACTAGTGTAGCACCCCAGTGAGTAGTACAGTGTTACTAGTGTAGCTCCCCAGTGCTACAGTGTTACTAGTGTAGCTCCCCAGTGCTACAGTGTTACTAGTGTAGCTCCCCAGTGAGTGCTACAGTGTTACTAGTGTAGCTCCCCAGTGCTACAGTGTTACT
This sequence comes from Meconema thalassinum, assembly GCA_946902985.2. Taxonomy (NCBI): domain Eukaryota; kingdom Metazoa; phylum Arthropoda; class Insecta; order Orthoptera; family Tettigoniidae; genus Meconema; species Meconema thalassinum. Next base: position 859,620 of record OX336392.1, on the reverse strand, counting down.
AGTGTACCTCCCCAGTGCTACAGTGTTACTAGTGCAGCTCCCCAGTACTACAGTGTTACTAGTGTACCTCCCCAGTGCTACAGTGTTACTAGTTCAGCTCCCCAGTGCTACAGTGTTACTAGTGTACCTCCCCAGTGCTACAGTGTTACTAGTTCAGCTCCCCAGTGCTACAGTGTTACTAGTGCAGATCCCCAGTACTACAGTGTTACTAGTGCAGCTCCCCAGTGCTACAGTGTTACTAGTGTACCTCCCCAGTGCTACAGTGTTACTAATGCAGCTCCCCTGTGCTACAGTGTTACTAGTGCAGCTCCCCCAATACTACAGTGTTACTATTGCAGCTCCCCCAGTACTACAGTGTTACTAGTGCAGCTCCCCAGTGCTACAGTGTTACTAGTGCAGCTCCCCCAGTACTACAGTGTTACTATTGCAGCTCCCCCAGTACTACAGTGTAACAAGTGCAGCTCCCCAGTGCTACAGTGTTACTAGTGCAGCTCCCCCAGTACTACAGTGTTACTAGTGCAGCTCCCCCAGTACTACAGTGTTACTAGTGCAGCTCCCCAGTACTACAGTGTTACTAGTACAGCTCCCCAGTACTACAGTGTTACTAGTGCAGCTCCCCAGTGCTACAGTGTTTTTAGTGCAGCTCCCCCAGTACTACAGTGTTACTATTGCAGCTCCCCCAGTACTACAGTGTTACTAGTGCAGCCCCCAAGTGCTACAGTGTTACTAGTGCAGCTCCCCAGTACTTCAGTGTTATTATTGCAGCTTCCCAGTACTACAGTGTTACTTGTGCAGCTCCCCAGTGCTACAGTGTTACTAGTGTAGCTTCCCAGTGCTACAGTGATACTAGTGTAGCTCCCCAGTACTACGGTGTTACTATTGCAGTTCCCCCAGTACTACAGTGTTGCTAGTGCAGCTCCCCAGTACTACAGTGTTACTAGTACAGCTCCCCAGTACTACAGTGTTATTAGTGCAGCTCCCCAGTGCTACAGTGTTACCAGTGCAGCTCCCCCAGTACTACAGTGTTACTATTGCAGCTCCCCCAGTACTACAGTGTAACAAGTGCAGCTCCCCAGTGCTACAGTGTTACTAGTGCAGCTCCCCCAGTACTACAGTGTTACTAGTGCAGCTCCCCAGTACTACAGTGTTATTATTGCAGCTCCCCAGTACTACAGTGCTACTAGTGCAGCTCACCAGTGCTACAGTGTTACTAGTGTAGCTTCCCAGTGCTACAGTGTTACTAGTGTAGCTTCCCAGTGCTACAGTGTTACTAGTGCAGCTACCCAGTGCTACAGTGTTACTAGTGCAGCTCCCCAGTGCTACAGTGTTACTATTGCAGCTCCCCCAGTGCTACAGTGTTACTAGTGCAGCTCCCCCGTGCTACAGTGTTACTAATGCAGCTACCCAGTGCTACAGTGTTACTAGTGCAGCTCCCCAGTGCTACAGTGTTACTAGTGCAGCTCTACAGTGTTACTAGTGCAGCTACCCAGTGCTACAGTGTTACTAGTGCAGCTCCCCAGTACTACAGTGTTACTAGTGCAGCTCCCCAGTGCTACAGTGTTACTAGTGCAGCTCCCCCAGTAATACAGTGTTTCTTGTGTACCTCCCCAGTGCTACAGTGTTACTAGTGCAGCTCCCCCAGTACTACAGTGTTACTAGTGCAGCTCCCCCATTACTACAGTGTTACTAGTGCAGCTCCCCAGTGCTACAGTGTTACTAGTGCAGCTCCCCCAGTACTACAGTGTTACTAGTGCAGCTCCCCAGTACTACAGTGTTTCTAGTGCAGCTCCCCAGTGCTACAGTGTTACTAGTGCAGCTCCCCAGTACTACAGTGTTACTAGTGCAGCTCCCCAGTTCTACAGTGTTACTAGTGCAGCTCCCCAGTGCTACAGTGTTACTAGAGCAGCTCCCCAGTGCTACAGTGTTACTAGTAAAGCTTCCCAGTGCTACAGTGTTACTAGTGCAGCTCCACCAGTGCTACAGTGTTACAAGTGCATCTCCCCAATGCTACAGTGTTACTAGTGCAGCTCCCCCAGTGCTACAGTGTTACTAGTGCAGCTCCCCAGTGCTAGATTGTTACAAGTGCAGCTCCCCAGTACTACAGTGGTACTAGTGCAGCTCCCCAGTGCTACAGTGTTACTAGTGCAGCTCCCCAGTACTACAGTGTTACTAGTGCAGCTCCCCCAGTGCTACAGTGTTACTAGTGCAGCTCCCCAATGCTAGAGTGTTACAAGTGCAGCTCCCCAGTACTACAGTGATACTAGTGCAGCTCCCCAGTGCTACAGTGTTACTAGTGCAGCTCCCCAGTACTACAGTGTTACTAGTGCAGCTCCCTAGTGCTACAGTGTTAATAGTGCAGCTCCCCCAGTGCTACAGTGTTACTAGTGCAGCTCCCCTGTGCTACAGTGTTACAAGTGTAGTTCCCCAGTGCTACAGTGTTACTCGTGTAGCTCCCTAGTGAGTACTACCGAGTTACTAGTGCAGCTCCCCAGTGCTACAGTGTTACTAGTGTAGCACCCCAGTGAGTAGTACAGTGTTACTAGTGTAGCTCCCCAGTGCTACAGTGTTACTAGTGTAGCTCCCCAGTGCTACAGTGTTACTAGTGTAGCTCCCCAGTGAGTGCTACAGTGTTACTAGTGTAGCTCCCCAGTGCTACAGTGTTACTAGTGTACCTCCCCAGTGCTACAGTGTTACTAGTGCTGCTCCCCAGTACTACAGTGTTACTAGTGTACCTCCCCAGTGCTACAGTGTTACTAGTTCAGCTCCCCAGTGCTACAGTGTTACTAGTGTACCTCCCCAGTGCTACAGTGTTACTAGTTCAGCTCCCCAGTGCTACAGTGTTACTAGTGCAGATCCCCAGTACTACAGTGTTACTAGTGCAGCTCCCCAGTGCTACAGTGTTACTAGTGTACCTCCCCAGTGCTACAGTGTTACTAATGCCGCTCCCCTGTGCTACAGTGTTACTAGTGCAGCTCCCCCAATACTACAGTGTAACTATTGCAGCTCCCCCAGTACTACAGTGTTACTAGTGCAGCTCCCCAGTGCTACAGTGTTACTAGTGCAGCTCCCCCAGTACTACAGTGTTACTATTGCAGATCCCCCAGTACTACAGTGTAACAAGTGCAGCTCCCCAGTGCTACAGTGTTACTAGTGCAGCTCCCCCAGTACTACAGTGTTACTAGTGCAGCTCCCCCAGTACTTCAGTGTTACTAGTGCAGCTCCCCAGTACTACAGTGTTACTAGTACAGCTCCCCAGTACTACAGTGTTACTAGTGCAGCTCCCCAGTGCTACAGTGTTTTTAGTGCAGTTCCCCCATTACTACAGTGTTACTATTGCAGCTCCCCCAGTACTACAGTGTTACTAGTGCAGCTCCCCAGTGCTACAGTGTTACTAGTGCAGCTCCCCAGTACTTCAGTGTTATTATTGCAGCTTCCCAGTACTACAGTGTTACTTGTGCAGCTCCCCAGTGCTACAGTGTTACTAGTGTAGCTTCCCAGTGCTACAGTGTTACTAGTGTAGCTCCCCAGTACTACGGTGTTACTATTGCAGCTCCCCCAGTACTACAGTGTTGCTAGTGCAGCTCCCCAGTACTACAGTGTTACTAGTGCAGCTCCCCCAGTACTACAGTGTTACTAGTGCAGCTCCCCAGTACTACAGTGTTACTAGTACAGCTCCCCAGTACTACAGTGTTACTAGTGCAGCTCCCCAGTGCTACAGTGTTACTAGTGCAGCTCCCCCAGTACTACAGTGTTACTATTGCAGCTCCCCCAGTACTACAGTGTAACAAGTGCAGCTCCCCAGTGCTACAGTGTTACTAGTGCAGCTCCCCCAGTACTACAGTGTTACTAGTGCAGCTCCCCAGTACTACAGTGTTACTAGTGCAGCTCCCCCAGTAATACAGTGTTTCTAGTGTACCTACCCAGTGCTACAGTGTTACTAGTGCAGCTCCCCCAGTACTACAGTGTTACTAGTGCAGCTCCCCCAGTACTACAGTGTTACTACTGCAGCTCCCCAGTGCTACAGTGTTACTAGTGCAGCTCCCCCAGTACTACAGTGTCACTAGTGCAGCTCCCCAGTGATGCAGTGTTACTAGTGCAGTTCCCCTGTGATGCAGTGTTACTAGTGCAGTTCCCCAGTGCTACAGTGTTACTAGTGCAGCTCCCCCAGTACTACAGTGTTACTAGTGCAGCTCCGCAGTGCTACAGTGTTACTAGTGCAGCTCCCCCAGTACTACAGTGTTACTAGTGCAGCTCCCCAGTACTACAGTGTTACTAGTGCAGCTCCCCAGTGCTACAGTGTTACTAGTGCAGCTCCCCAGTGCTACAGTGTTACTAGTGTAGCTCCCCAGTGCTACAGTGTCTCTAGTGTAGCTCCCCAGTGCTACAGTGTTACTAGCGCAGCTCCCCAGTGCTACAGTGTTACTAGTGCAGCTCCCCAGTGCTACAGTGTTATTAGTGCAGCTCCCCCAGTGCTACAGTGTTACTAGTGCAGTTCCCCCAGTACTACAGTGTTACTAGTTGCAGCTCCCCAGTGCTACAGTGTTACTAGTGTAGCTCCCCAGTGAGTGCTACAGTGTTACTAGTGCAGCTCCCCAGTGTTACAAGTGTAGCTCCCCAGTGCTACAGTGTTACTAGTGTAGCTCCCCAGTGAGTACTACAGTGTTACTAGTGTACCTCCCCAGTGCTACAGTGTTACTAGTGCAGCTCCCCAGTGCTACAGTGTTACTAGTGCAGATCCGCAGTACTACAGTGTTACTAGTGCAGCTCCCCAGTGCTACAGTGTTACTAGTGTACCTCCCCAGTGCTACAGTGTTACTAGTGCAGCTCCCCAGTGCTACAGTGTTACTAGTGCAGCTCCCCAGTGCTACAGTGTTACTAGTGTATCTCCCCAGTGCTACAGTGTTACTAGTGTATTTCCCTAGTGCTACAGTGTTACTAGTGCAGCTCCCCAGTGCTACAGTGTTACTAGTGTAGCTCCCCAGTACTACGGTGTTACTAGTGTAGCTCCCCAGTGCTACAGTGTTACTCGTGTAGCTCCCTAGTGAGTACTACCGTGTTACTAGTGCAGCTCCCCAGTGCTACAGTGTTACTAGTGTAGCTCCCCGGTGAGTACTACAGTGTTACTAGTGTAGCTCCCCAGTGCTACAGTGTTACTAGTGTAGCTCCCCAGTGAGTGCTACAGTGTTACTAGTGTAGCTCCCCAGTGCTACAGTGTTACTAGTGTACCTCCCCAGTGCTAGAGTGTTACTAGTGCAGCTCCCCAGTACTACAGTGTTACTAGTGTACCTCCCCAGTGCTACAGTGTTACTAGTGCAGCTCCCCAGTGCTACAGTGTTACTAGTGCAGCTCCCCCAGTACTACAGTGTTACTAGTGCAGCTCCCCAGTACTACAGTGTTACTAGTGCAGCTCCCCAGTGCTACAGTGTTACTAGTGCAGCTCCCCAGTACTACAGTGTTACTAGTGCAGCTCCCCAGTGCTACAGTGTTACTAGTGCAGCTCCCCAGTGCTACAGTGTTACTAGAGCAGCTCCCCTGTGCTACAGTGTTACTAGTGCAGCTCCCCCAATACTACAGTGTTACTAGTGCAGCTCCCCCAGTACTACAGTGTTACTAGTGCAGCTCCCCAGTACTACAGTGATACTAGTGCAGCTCCCCAGTGCTACAGTGTTACTACTGCAGCTCCCCAGTACTACAGTGTTACTAGTGCAGCTCCCTAGTGCTACAGTGTTAATAGTGCAGCTCCCCCAGTGCTACAGTGTTACTAGTGCAGCTCCCCTGTGCTACAGTGTTACAAGTGTAGCTCCCCAGTGCTACAGTGTTACTCGTGTAGCTCCCTAGTGAGTACTACCGAGTTACTAGTGCAGCTCCCCAGTGCTACAGTGTTACTAGTGTAGCACCCCAGTGAGTAGTACAGTGTTACTAGTGTAGCTCCCCAGTGCTACAGTGTTACTAGTGTAGCTCCCCAGTGCTACAGTGTTACTAGTGTAGCTCCCCAGTGAGTGCTACAGTGTTACTAGTGTAGCTCCCCAGTGCTACAGTGTTACTAGTGTACCTCCCCAGTGCTACAGTGTTACTAGTGCAGCTCCCCAGTACTACAGTGTTACTAGTGTACCTCCCCAGTGCTACAGTGTTACTAGTTCAGCTCCCAAGTGCTACAGTGTTACTAGTGTACCTCCCCAGTGCTACAGTGTTACTAGTTCAGCTCCCCAGTGCTACAGTGTTACTAGTGCAGATCCCCAGTACTACAGTGTTACTAGTGCAGCTCCCCAGTGCTACAGTGTTACTAGTGTACCTCCCCAGTGCTACAGTGTTACTAATGCAGCTCCCCTGTGCTACAGTGTTACTAGTGCAGCTCCCCCAATACTACAGTGTTACTATTGCAGCTCCCCCAGTACTACAGTGTTACTAGTGCAGCTCCCCAGTGCTACAGTGTTACTAGTGCAGCTCCCCCAGTACTACAGTGTTACTATTGCAGCTCCCCCAGTACTACAGTGTAAGAAGTGCAGCTCCCCAGTGCTACAGTGTTACTAGTGCAGCTCCCCCAGTACTACAGTGTTACTAGTGCAGCTCCCCCAGTACTACAGTGTTACTAGTGCAGCTCCCCAGTACTACAGTGTTACTAGTACAGCTCCCCAGTACTACAGTGTTACTAGTGCAGCTCCCCAGTGCTACAGTGTTTTTAGTGCAGCTCCCCCAGTACTACAGTGTTACTATTGCAGCTCCCCCAGTACTACAGTGTTACTAGTGCAGCCCCCAAGTGCTACAGTGTTACTAGTGCAGCTCCCCAGTACTTCAGTGTTATTATTGCAGCTTCCCAGTACTACAGTGTTACTTGTGCAGCTCCCCAGTGCTACAGTGTTACTAGTGTAGCTTCCCAGTGCTACAGTGATACTAGTGTAGCTCCCCAGTACTACGGTGTTACTATTGCAGTTCCCCCAGTACTACAGTGTTGCTAGTGCAGCTCCCCAGTACTACAGTGTTACTAGTGCAGCTCCCCCAGTACTACAGTGTTACTAGTGCAGCTCCCCAGTACTACAGTGTTACTAGTACAGCTCCCCAGTACTACAGTGTTATTAGTGCAGCTCCCCAGTGCTACAGTGTTACCAGTGCAGCTCCCCCAGTACTACAGTGTTACTATTGCAGCTCCCCCAGTACTACAGTGTAACAAGTGCAGCTCCCCAGTGCTACAGTGTTACTAGTGCAGCTCCCCCAGTACTACAGTGTTACTAGTGCAGCTCCCCAGTACTACAGTGTTATTATTGCAGCTCCCCAGTACTACAGTGTTACTAGTGCAGCTCCCCAGTGCTACAGTGTTACTAGTGTAGCTTCCCAGTGCTACAGTGTTACTAGTGTAGCTTCCCAGTGCTACAGTGTTACTAGTGCAGCTACCCAGTGCTACAGTGTTACTAGTGCAGCTCCCCAGTGCTACAGTGTTACTATTGCAGCTCCCCCAGTGCTACAGTGTTACTAGTGCAGCTCCCCCGTGCTACAGTGTTACTAATGCAGCTACCCAGTGCTACAGTGTTACTAGTGCAGCTCCCCAGTGCTACAGTGTTACTAGTGCAGCTCTACAGTGTTACTAGTGCAGCTACCCAGTGCTACAGTGTTACTAGTGCAGCTCCCCAGTACTACAGTGTTACTAGTGCAGCTCCCCAGTGCTACAGTGTTACTAGTGCAGCTCCCCCAGTAATACAGTGTTTCTTGTGTACCTCCCCAGTGCTACAGTGTTACTAGTGCAGCTCCCCCAGTACTACAGTGTTACTAGTGCAGCTCCCCCATTACTACAGTGTTACTAGTGCAGCTCCCCAGTGCTACAGTGTTACTAGAGCAGCTCCCCCAGTACTACAGTGTTACTAGTGCAGCTCCCCAGTACTACAGTGTTTCTAGTGCAGCTCCCCAGTGCTACAGTGTTACTAGTGCAGCTCCCCAGTACTACAGTGTTACTAGTGCAGCTCCCCAGTTCTACAGTGTTACTAGTGCAGCTCCCCAGTGCTACAGTGTTACTAGAGCAGCTCCTCAGTGCTACAGTGTTACTAGTAAAGCTTCCCAGTGCTACAGTGTTATTAGTGCAGCTCCACCAGTGCTACAGTGTTACAATTGCATCTCCCCAATGCTACAGTGTTACTAGTGCAGCTCCCCCAGTGCTACAGTGTTACTAGTGCAGCTCCCCAGTGCTAGATTGTTACAAGTGCAGCTCCCCAGTACTACAGTGGTACTAGTGCAGCTCCCCAGTGCTACAGTGTTACTAGTGCAGCTCCCCAGTACTACAGTGTTACTAGTGCAGCTCCCCCAGTGCTACAGTGTTACTAGTGCAGCTCCCCAGTGCTAGAGTGTTACAAGTGCAGCTTCCCAGTACTACAGTGATACTAGTGCAGCTCCCCAGTGCTACAGTGTTACTAGTGCAGCTCCCCAGTACTACAGTGTTACTAGTGCAGCTCCCTAGTGCTACAGTGTTAATAGTGCAGCTCCCCCAGTGCTACAGTGTTACTAGTGCAGCTCCCCTGTGCTACAGTGTTACAAGTGTAGTTCCCCAGTGCTACAGTGTTACTCGTGTAGCTCCCTAGTGAGTACTACCGAGTTACTAGTGCAGCTCCCCAGTGCTACAGTGTTACTAGTGTAGCACCCCAGTGAGTAGTACAGTGTTACTAGTGTAGCTCCCCAGTGCTACAGTGTTACTAGTGTAGCTCCCCAGTGCTACAGTGTTACTAGTGTAGCTCCCCAGTGAGTGCTACAGTGTTACTAGTGTAGCTCCCCAGTGCTACAGTGTTACTAGTGTACCTCCCCAGTGCTACAGTGTTACTAGTGCTGCTCCCCAGTACTACAGTGTTACTAGTGTACCTCCCCAGTGCTACAGTGTTACTAGTTCAGCTCCCCAGTGCTACAGTGTTACTAGTGTACCTCCCCAGTGCTACAGTGTTACTAGTTCAGCTCCCCAGTGCTACAGTGTTACTAGTGCAGATCCCCAGTACTACAGTGTTACTAGTGCAGCTCCCCAGTGCTACAGTGTTACTAGTGTACCTCCCCAGTGCTACAGTGTTACTAATGCCGCTCCCCTGTGCTACAGTGTTACTAGTGCAGCTCCCCCAATACTACAGTGTAACTATTGCAGCTCCCCCAGTACTACAGTGTTACTAGTGCAGCTCCCCAGTGCTACAGTGTTACTAGTGCAGCTCCCCCAGTACTACAGTGTTACTATTGCAGCTCCCCCAGTACTACAGTGTAACAAGTGCAGCTCCCCAGTGCTACAGTGTTACTAGTGCAGCTCCCCCAGTACTACAGTGTTACTAGTGCAGCTCCCCCAGTACTTCAGTGTTACTAGTGCAGCTCCCCAGTACTACAGTGTTACTAGTACAGCTCCCCAGTACTACAGTGTTACTAGTGCAGCTCCCCAGTGCTACAGTGTTTTTAGTGCATCTCCCCCAGTACTACAGTGTTACTATTGCAGCTCCCCCAGTACTACAGTGTTACTAGTGCAGCTCCCCAGTGCTACAGTGTTACTAGTGCAGCTCCCCAGTACTTCAGTGTTATTATTGCAGCTTCCCAGTACTACAGTGTTACTTGTGCAGCTCCCCAGTGCTACAGTGTTACTAGTGTAGCTTCCCAGTGCTACAGTGTTACTAGTGTAGCTCCCCAGTACTACGGTGTTACTATTGCAGCTCCCCCAGTACTACAGTGTTGCTAGTGCAGCTCCCCAGTACTACAGTGTTACTAGTGCAGCTCCCCCAGTACTACAGTGTTACTAGTGCAGCTCCCCAGTACTACAGTGTTACTAGTACAGCTCCCCAGTACTACAGTGTTACTAGTGCAGCTCCCCAGTGCTACAGTGTTACTAGTGCAGCTCCCCCAGTACTACAGTGTTACTATTGCAGCTCCCCCAGTACTACAGTGTAACAAGTGCAGCTCCCCAGTGCTACAGTGTTACTAGTGCAGCTCCCCCAGTACTACAGTGTTACTAGTGCAGCTCCCCAGTACTACAGTGTTACTAGTGCAGCTCCCCCAGTAATACAGTGTTTCTAGTGTACCTCCCCAGTGCTACAGTGTTACTAGTGCAGCTCCCCCAGTACTACAGTGTTACTAGTGCAGCTCCCCCAGTACTACAGTGTTACTACTGCAGCTCCCCAGTGCTACAGTGTTACTAGTGCAGCTCCCCCAGTACTACAGTGTCACTAGTGCAGCTCCCCAGTGATGCAGTGTTACTAGTGCAGTTCCCCTGTGATGCAGTGTTACTAGTGCAGTTCCCCAGTGCTACAGTGTTACTAGTGCAGCTCCCCCAGTACTACAGTGTTACTAGTGCAGCTCCGCAGTGCTACAGTGTTACTAGTGCAGCTCCCCCAGTACTACAGTGTTACTAGTGCAGCTCCCCAGTACTACAGTGTTACTAGTGCAGCTCCCCAGTGCTACAGTGTTACTAGTGCAGCTCCCCAGTGCTACAGTGTTACTAGTGTAGCTCCCCAGTGCTACAGTGTCTCTAGTGTAGCTCCCCAGTGCTACAGTGTTACTAGCGCAGCTCCCCAGTGCTACAGTGTTACTAGTGCAGCTCCCCAGTGCTACAGTGTTATTAGTGCAGCTCCCCCAGTGCTACAGTGTTACTAGTGCAGTTCCCCCAGTACTACAGTGTTACTAGTTGCAGCTCCCCAGTGCTACAGTGTTACTAGTGTAGCTCCCCAGTGAGTGCTACTGTGTTACTAGTGCAGCTCCCCAGTGTTACAAGTGTAGCTCCCCAGTGCTACAGTGTTACTAGTGTAGCTCCCCAGTGAGTACTACAGTGTTACTAGTGTACCTCCCCAGTGCTACAGTGTTACTAGTGCAGCTCCCCAGTGCTACAGTGTTACTAGTGCAGATCCGCAGTACTACAGTGTTACTAGTGCAGCTCCCCAGTGCTACAGTGTTACTAGTGTACCTCCCCAGTGCTACAGTGTTACTAGTGCAGCTCCCCAGTGCTACAGTGTTACTAGTGCAGCTCCCCAGTGCTACAGTGTTACTAGTGTATCTCCCCAGTGCTACAGTGTTACTAGTGTATTTCCCTAGTGCTACAGTGTTACTAGTGCAGCTCCCCAGTGCTACAGTGTTACTAGTGTAGCTCCCCAGTACTACGGTGTTACTAGTGTAGCTCCCCAGTGCTACAGTGTTACTCGTGTAGCTCCCTAGTGAGTACTACCGTGTTACTAGTGCAGCTCCCCAGTGCTACAGTGTTACTAGTGTAGCTCCCCGGTGAGTACTACAGTGTTACTAGTGTAGCTCCCCAGTGCTACAGTGTTACTAGTGTAGCTCCCCAGTGAGTGCTACAGTGTTACTAGTGTAGCTCCCCAGTGCTACAGTGTTACTAGTGTACCTCCCCAGTGCTAGAGTGTTACTAGTGCAGCTCCCCAGTACTACAGTGTTACTAGTGTACCTCCCCAGTGCTACAGTGTTACTAGTGCAGCTCCCCAGTGCTACAGTGTTACTAGTGTACCTCCCCAGTGCTACAGTGTTACTAGTGCAGATCCCCAGTACTACAGTGTTACTAGTGCAGCTCCCCAGTGCTACAGTGTTACTAGTGTACGTCCCCAGTGCTACAGTGTTACTAATGCAGCTCCCCTGTGCTACAGTGTTACTAGTGCAGCTCCCCCAGTACTACAGTGTTACTATTGCAGCTTCCCCAGTACTACAGTGTTACTAGTGCAGCTCCCCAGTACTACAGTGTTACTAGTGCAGCTCCCCCAGTACTACAGTGTTACTAGTGCAGCTCCCCAGTACTACAGTGTTACTAGTACAGCTCCCCAGTACTACAGTGTTACTAGTGCAGCTCCCCAGTGCTACAGTGTTACTAGTGCAGCTCCCCCAGTACTACAGTGTTACTATTGCTGCTCCCCCAGTACTACAGTGTAACAAGTGCAGCTCCCCAGTGCTACAGTGTTACTAGTGCAGCTCACCCAGTACTACAGTGTTACTAGTGCAGCTCCCCAGTACTGCAGTGTTATTATTGCAGCTCCCCAGTACTACAGTGTTACTAGTAAAGCTCCCCAGTGCTACAGTGTTACTAGTGTAGCTTCCCAGTGCTACAGTGTTACTAGTGTAGCTCCCCAGTGCTACAGTGTTACTAGTGCAGCTACCCAGTGCTACAGTGTTACAAGTGCAGCTCCCCCAGTGCTACAGTATTACTAGTGCAGCTCCCCCGTGCTACAGTGTTACTAATGCAGCTACCCAGTGCTACAGTGTTACTAGTGCAGCTCCCCAGTGCTACAGTGTTACTAGTGCAGGTCTACAGTGTTACTAGTGCAGCTACCCAGTGCTACAGTGTTACTAGTGCAGCTCCCCAGTACTACAGTGTTACTAGTGCAGCTCCCCAGTGCTACAGTGTTACTAGTGCAGCTCCCCCAGTAATACAGTGTTTCTAGTGTACCTCCCCAGTGCTACAGTGTTACTAGTGCAGCTCCCCCAGTACTACAGTGTTACTAGTGCAGCTCCCCCAGTACTACAGTGTTACTATTGCAGCCCCCAGTGCTACAGTGTTACTAGTGCAGCTCCCCCAGTACTACAGTGTCACTAGTGCAGCTCCCCAGTGATGCAGTGTTACTAGTGCAGTTCCCCTGTGATGCAGTGTTACTAGTGCAGTTCCCCAGTGCTACAGTGTTACTAGTGCAGCTCCCCCAGTACTACAGTGTTACTAGTGCAGCTCCGCAGTGCTACAGTGTTACTAGTGCAGCTCCCCCAGTACTACAGTGTTACTAGTGCAGCTCCCCAGTACTACAGTGTTACTAGTGCAGCTCCCCAGTGCTACAGTGTTACTAGTGCAGCTCCCCAGTGCTACAGTGTTACTAGTGTAGCTCCCCAGTGCTACAGTGTCTCTAGTGTAGCTCCCCAGTGCTACAGTGTTACTAGTGCAGCTCCCCAGTGCTACAGTGTTACTAGTGCAGCTCCCCAGTGCTACAGTGTTATTAGTGCAGCTCCCCCAGTGCTACAGTGTTACTAGTGCAGTTCCCCCAGTACTACAGTGTTACTAGTTGCAGCTCCCCAGTGCTACAGTGTTACTAGTGTAGCTCCCCAGTGAGTGCTACAATGTTACTAGTGCAGCTCCCCAGGGGACTACTATACATTGCGATACGGCCGCGTATGAAATTCCCCTGAAACAAAATGGCGGCTTCCGTGACGTCATCAACGACGTCACGAAATACTCCTCTGGCAAGCTTACGGGAAAAGCGTGTGTAATAGGGTTTTTTGGGTGGGGAAACACCAAAAAACGTCAATTTTTTTATGTATCGAAATCTATATTTGAGCAATATAGTTCATCTAAAGATTCCGATACATGAAAAAAATTCGCGAATTCACGTATTCTATGTATCGAAATCTATATTTGAGCTAAATAGTTCAACTAAAGATTCCGATACATAAAAATAATTCGCAAATTCACGTAAGAGGAGTTTTTTGGGTGGAAAAACACAAAAACCGTCAATTTCTTTCTATGTATCGAAATCTATATTTGAGCTATATAGTTCAATTAAAGATTCCGATACATAAAAAGAATTCGCAAATTCACGTAAGAGGAATTTTCTGGGTGGAAAAACACAAAAACCGTCAATTTCCTTCTATGTATCGAAATCTATATTTGAGCTCTATAGTTCAATTAAAGATTCCGATACATAAAAAGAATTCGCAAATTCACGTAAGAGTAGTTTTTTGCGTGGAAAAACACAAAAACCGTCAATTTCTTTCTATGTATCGAAATCTATATTTGAGCTATATAGTTCAATTAAAGATTCCGATACATAAAAAGAATTCGCAAATTCACGTACGAGGAATTTTCTGGGTGGAAAAACACAAAAACCGTCAATTTCTTTCTATGTATCGAAATCTATATTTGAGCTATATAGTTCAATTAAAGATTCCGATACAGGTCAATGCCATCATAAAACATTGTGATCAATAATGTTGTTTTTGCTGGGGGGCTGCGCCCCCCCCCCCCACACCCCCCCCCTCCCCTCTGATAGGTTGGTATTTTTATGTTTTCCAATATTAGCTGCAAACACAAAAACCGTCAATTTCTTTCTAAGTATCGAAATCTATATTTGAGCTATATAGTTCAATTAAAGATTCCGATAGGTCTAATACAAAACAATGTCATATCTATTTTACAGGTCTTCATGTACATGCCAATTTGTCTAAATCCATTACTATTTTAACAGGCGTATTCCCCAACACCGTTCCTGACGTAATATTATCGTTTAAACAACAACCAAAATATATGTATGAACAACGTAAAAACTCACCGATATATTCCAAATGCTGTATTATTCCACATGTACAAGCAGAAGCACTGATTTTCCACCAGAAGTAACGGATTTTAGTTTAATGCAACAACTTCAGGATTTAAACAATTTTAATACAAATCGTCAACACAATCGAGCACACGACACTGCTAATATCAAAATCCTATTTTACAAGTTATTCACGGGCATATTTATTTTAATATTACGCTTAGAAAACGCGATCGCATGACAATACAAAAATGGCGCACCGACTCCAGCAAAATCTCGCGACAAACTGACCACGGAACTGACGTAGTAATCAGCTGACAACCAATAGCGTTACCGATAGCAATACGTCAGCCAACCAATAGCCTTACCGATAGCAATACGTCAGCCAACCAATAGCGTTACCGATAGCAATACGTCAGCCGTGAGATCACGGTGACGTCACTGATCTCCCTAAATATTCCCCAGATACAGGTGTATCGGAAGGTATAGTTTAACCGCTCCGCAGTGCTACAGTGTTACTAGTGCAGCTCCCCAGTGCTACAGTGTTACTAGTAAAGCTCCCCAGTGCTACAGTGTTACTAGTGCAGCTCCCCCAGTGCTACAGTGTTACAAGTGCATCTCCCCAATGCTACAGTGTTACTAGTGTAGCTCCCCAGTGCTACAGTGTTACTAGTGCAGCTCCCCAGTGCTACAGTGTTACTAGTGCAGCTCACCAGTGAGTGCTACAGTGTTACTAGTGTAGCTCCCCAGTGCTACAGTGTCTCTAGTGTAGCTCCCCAGTGCTACAGTGTTACTAGTACAGCTCCCCAGTGGTACAGTGTTACTAGTGCAGCTCCCCCAGTGCTACAGTGTTACTAGTGCAGCTCCCCAGTGCTAGAGTGTTACAAGTGCAGCTCCGCAGTACTACAGTGATACTAGTGCAGCTCCCCAGTGCTACAGTGTTACTAGTGCAGCTCCCCAGTACTACAGTGTTACTAGTGCAGCTCCCCAGCGCTACAGTGTTAATAGTGCAGCTCCCCCAGTGCTACAGTGTTACTAGTGCAGCTCCCCAGTGCTACAGTGTTACAAGTGTAGCTCCCCAGTGCTACAGTGTTACTAGTGCAGCTCCCCAGTGCTACAGCGTTACTAGTGTAGCTCCCCCAGTGCTACAGTGTTGCTAGTGCATCTCCCCAGTGCTACAGTGTTACTAGTGTAGCTCCCCAGTGCTACAGTGTTACTAGTGCAGCTCCCAAGTGCTACAGTGTTACTAGTGTAGCTCCCCCAGTGCTACAGTGTTACTAGTGCAGCTCCCCAGTGTTTCAGTGTTACTAGTGCAGCTCCCCCAGTGCTACAGTGTTACTAGTGCAGCTCCCCAGTGCTACAGTGTTACTAGTGTAGCTCCCCAGTGCTACAGTGTTAATAGTGCAGCTCTCCAGTGCTACAGTGTTACTAGTGCAGCTCCCCAGTGCTACAGTGTTACTAGTGCAGCTCCCCAGTGCTACAGTGTTACTAGTGCAGCTCCCCCAGTGCTACAGTGTTACAAGTGTAGCTCCCCAGTGCTACAGTGTTACTAGTGTAGCTCCCCAGTGCTACGGTGTTACTAGTGTAGCTCCCCAGTGAGTGCTACAGTGTTACTAGTGCAGCTCCCCCGGTACTACAGTGTTACTAGTGCAGCTCCCCAGTGCTACACTGTTACTAGTGTAGCTCCCCAGTGAGTGCTACAGTGTTACTAGTGCAGCTCCCCAGTGAGTGCTACAGTGTTACCAGTGCAGCTCCCCCAGTACTACAGTGTTACTAGTGCAGCTCCCCAGTGCTACAGTGTTACTAGTGTAGCTGCCCAGTGGGTGCTACAGTGTTACTAGTGCAGCTCCCCAGTGCTACAGTGTTACTAGTGCAGCTCCCCAGTGCTACAGTGTTAATAGTGCAGCTCCCCCAGTGCTACAGTGTTACTAGTGCAGCTCCCCAGTGCTACGGTGTTACTAGTGTAGCAACCCAGTGAGTGCTACAGTGTTACTAGTGCAGCTCCCCAGTGCTACAGTGTCTCTAGTGTAGCTCCCCAGTGCTACAGTGTTACTAGTACAGCTCCCCAGTGGTACAGTGTTACTAGTGCAGTTCCCCCAGTGCTACAGTGTTACTAGTGCAGCTCCCCAGTGCTAGAGTGTTACATGTGCAGCTCCGCAGTACTACAGTGATACTAGTGCAGCTCCCCAGTGCTACAGTGTTACTAGTGCAGCTCCCCAGTACTACAGTGTTACTAGTGCAGCTCCCCAGCGCTACAGTGTTAATAGTGCAGCTCCCCCAGTGCTACAGTGTTACTAGTGCAGCCCCCCAGTGCTACAGTGTTACAAGTGTAGCTCCCCAGTGCTACAGTGTTACTAGTGCAGCTCCCCAGTGCTACAGTGTTACTAGTGTAGCTCCCCAGTGCTACAGTGTTACTAGTGTAGCTCCCCAGTGCTACGGTGTTACTAGTGTAGTTCCCCAGTGCTACAGTGTTACTAGTGCAGCTCCCCCAGTACTACAGTGTTACTAGTGCAGCTCCTCAGTACTACAGTGTTACTAGTGCAGCTCCCCCAGTACTACAGTGTTACTAGTGCAGCTCCCCCAGTGCTACAGTGTTACTAGTGCAGCGCCCTCAGTACTACAGTGTTACTAGTTGCAGCTCCCCAGTGCTACAGTGTTACTAGTGTAGCTCCCCGGTGAGTGCTACAGTGTTACTAGTGCAGCTCCCCAGTTCTACAGTGTTACTAGTGCAGCTCCCCAGTACTACAGTGTTACTAGTGTACCTCCCCAGTGCTACAGTGTTACTAGTGCAGCTCCCCAGTGAGTGCTACAGTGTTACTAGTGCAGCTCCCCCAGTGCTACAGTGATACTAGTGCAGCTCCCCAGTGCTACAGTGTTACTAGTGCAGCTCCCCAGTACTACAGTGTTACTAGTGCAGCTCCCCAGCGCTACAGTGTTAATAGTGCAGCTCCCCCAGTGCTACAGTGTTACTAGTGCAGCTCCCCAGTGCTACAGTGTTACAAGTGTAGCTCCCCAGTGCTACAGTGTTACTAGTGCAGCTCCCCAGTGCTACAGTGTTACTAGTGTAGCTCCCCAGTGCTACAGTGTTACTAGTGTAGCTCCCCAGTACTACAGTGTTACTAGTGTAGCTCCCCAGTGAGTGCTACAGTGTTACTAGTGTAGCTCCCCAGTGAGTGTTACAGTGTTACTAGTGTAGCTACCCAGTACTACAGTGTTACTAGTGTAGCTCCTCAGTACTACAGTGTTACTAGTGTAGCTCCCCAGTACTACAGTGTTACTAGTGTAGATCCCCTGTGAGTACTACAGTGTTACTAGTGTAGCTCCCCAGTGAGTGCTACAGTGTTACTAGAGTAGCTCCTCAGTACTACAGTGTTACTAGTGTAGCTCCCCAGTACTACAGTGTTACTAGTGTAGCTCCCCAGTGCTACAGTGTTACTAGTACAGCTCCCCAGTGAGTACTACAGTGTTAATAGTGTAGCTCCCCAGTACTGCAGTGTTACTAGTGCAGCTCCCCAGTGAGTGCTACAGTGTTACTAGTGTAGCTCCCCTGTGAGTGCTACAGTGTTACTAGTGCAGCTCCCCAGTGCTACAGTGTTACTAGTGTACCTCCCCAGTGCTACAGTGTTACTAATGCAGCTCCCCAGTGCTACAGTGTTACTAGTGCAGCTCCCCCAGTACTACAGTGTTACTATTGCAGCTCCCCCAGTACTACAGTGTTACTAGTTCAGCTCCCCAGTGCTACAGTGTTACTAGTGCAGCTCCCCCAGTACTACAGTGTTACTAGTACAGCTCCCCAGTACTACAGTGTTACTAGTGCAGCTCCCCAGTGCTACAGTGTTACTAGTGCAGCTCCCCCAGTACTACAGTGTTACTATTGCAGCTCCACCAGTACTACAGTGTTACTAGTGCAGCTCCCCAGTGCTACAGTGTTACTAGTGCAGCTCCCCAGTACTATAGTGTTATTATTGCAGCTCCCCAGTACTACAGTGTTACTAGTGCAGCTCCCCAGTGCTACAGTGTTACTAGTGTAGCTTCCCAGTGCTACAGTGTTATTAGTGTAGCTCCCCAGTGCTACAGTGTTACTAGTGCAGCTACCCAGTGCTACAGTGTTACTAGTGTAGCTCCCCTGTGAGTGCTACAGTGTTACTAGTGCAGCTCCCCAGTGCTACAGTGTTACTAGTGTACCTCCCCAGTGCTACAGTGTTACTAATGCAGCTCCCCAGTGCTACAGTGTTACTAGTGCAGCTCCCCAGTGCTACAGTGTTACTAGTGCAGCTACCCAGTGCTACAGTGTTACTAGTGTAGCTCCCCAGTGCTACTAGTGCAGCCTCCCAGTGCTACAGTGTTACTAGTGCAGCTACCCAGTGCTACAGTGTTACTAGTGCAGCTCCCCAGTACTACAGTGTTACTAGTGCAGCTCCCCAGTGCTACAGTGTTACTAGTGCAGCTCCCCCAGTAATACAGTGTTACTAGTGTACCTCCCCAGTGCTACAGTGTTACTAGTGCAGCTCCCCCAGTACTACAGTGTTACTAGTGCAGCTCCCCCAGTACTACAGTGTTACTAGTGCAGCTCCCCAGTGCTACAGAGTTACTAGTGCAGCTCCCCCAGTACTACAGTGTTACTAGTTCAGCTCCCCACTACTACAGTGTTACTAGTGCAGCTCCCCATTACTACAGTGTTACTAGTTTAGCTCCCCAGTGATACAGTGTTACTAGTGCAGTTCCGCAGTGCTACAGTGTTACTAGTGCAGCTCCCCAGTGCTACAGTGTTACTAGTGCAGCTCCACAGTGCTACAGTGTTACTAGTGCAGCTCCCCAGTACTACAGTGTTACTAGTGCAGCTCCCCAGTGCTACAGTGTTACTAGTGCAGCTCCCCAGTGCTACAGTGTTACTAGTGCAGCTCCCCCAGTACTAGAGTGTTACTAGTGCAGCTCCCCAGTGCTACAGTGTTACTAGTGCAGCTCCCCAGTGCTACAGTGTTACTAGTGCAGCTCCCCAGTGCTACAGTGTTATTAGTGCAGCTCCCCCAGTGCTACAGTGTTACTAGTTGCAGCTCCCCAGTGCTACAGTGTTACTAGTGTAACTCCCCAGTGAGTGCTACAGTGTTACTAGTGCAGCTCCCCAGTGCTACAGTGTTACTAGTGCAGCTCCCCAGTGCTACAGTGTTACTAGTGCAGCTCCCCAGTGCTACATTGTTACTAGTGCAGCTCCCCAGTACTACAGTGTTACTAGTGCAGCTCCCCAGTACTACAGTGTTACTAGTGCAGCTCCCCAGTGATACAGTGTTACTAGTGCAGTTCCGCAGTGCTACAGTGTTACTAGAGCAGCTCCCCAGTGCTTCAGTGTTACTAGTGCAGCTCCACAGTGCTACAGTGTTACTAGTGCAGCTCCCCAGTACTACAGTGTTACTAGTGCAGCGCCCCAGTGCTACAGTGTTACTAGTGCAGGTCCCCAGTACTACAGTGTTACTAGTGCAGCTCCCCAGTGATACAGTGTTACTAGTGCAGTTCCGCAGTGCTACAGTGTTACTAGTGCAGCTCCCCAGTGCTACAGTGTTACTAGTGCAGCTCCACAGTGCTACAGTGTTACTAGTGCAGCTCCCCAGTACTACAGTGTTACTAGTGCAGCTCCCCAGTGCTACAGTGTTACTAGTGCAGCTCCCCAGTGCTACAGTGTTACTAGTGCAGCTCCCCAGTGCTACAGTGTTACTAGTGCAGCTCCCCAGTGCTACAGTGTTATTAGTGCAGCTCCCCCAGTGCTACAGTGTTACTAGTTGCAGCTCCCCAGTGCTACAGTGTTACTAGTGTAACTCCCCAGTGAGTGCTACAGTGTTACTAGTGCAGCTCCCCAGTGCTACAGTGTTACTAGTGCAGCTCCCCAGTGCTACAGTGTTACTAGTGCAGCTCCCCAGTGCTACAGTGTTTCTAGTGCAGCTCTCCAGTGCTACAGTGATACTAGTGCAGCTCCCCAGTGCTACAGTGTTACTAGTGCAGCTTCCCAGTGCTACAGTGTTACTAGTGCAGCTCCCCAGTGCTACAGTGTTACTAGTGCAGCTCCCCAGTGAGTGCTACAGTGTTACTAGTATAGCTCCCAGTGCTACAGTGTCTCTAGTGTAGCTCCCCAGTGCTACAAAGTTACTAGTGCAGCTCCCCAGTGCTACAGTGTTACTAGTGCAGCTCCCCAGTGCTACAGTGTTACTAGTGCAGCTCCCCAGTGCTACAGTGTTATTAGTGCAGCTCCCCCAGTGCTACAGTGTTACTAGTGCAGCTCCCCAGTGCTACAGTGTTACTAGTGCAGCGTCCCCAGTAATACTGTGTTTCTAGTGTACCTCTCCAGTGCTACAGTGTTACTACTGCAGCTCCCCCAGTACTACAGTGTTACTAGTGCAGCTCCCCCATTACTACAGTGTTACTAGTGCAGCTCCCCATTGCTACAGTGTTACTAGTGCAGCTCCCCCAGTACTACAGTGTTACTAGTGCAGCTCCCCAGTACTACAGTGTTACTAGTGCAGCTCCCCAGTGCTACAGTGTTACTAGTGCAGCTCCCCAGTACTACAGTGTTACTAGTGCAGCTCCCCAGTGCTACAGTGTTACTAGTGCAGCTCCCCAGTGCTACAGTGTTACTAGAGCAGCTCCCCTGTGCTACAGTGTTACTAGTAAAGCTCCCCAGTGCTACAGTGTTACTAGTGCAGCTCCACCAGTTCTACAGTGTTACAAGTGCATCTCCCCAATGCTACAGTGTTACTAGTGCAGCTCCCCCAGTGCTACAGTGTTACTAGTGCAGCTCCCCATTGCTAGATTGTTACAAGTGCAGCTCCCCAGTACTACAGTGATACTAGTGCAGCTCCCCAGTGCTACAGTGTTACTAGTGCAGCTCCCCAGTACTACAGTGTTACTAGTGCAGCTCCCCCAGTGCTACAGTGTTACTAGTGCAGCTCCCCAGTGCTAGAGTGTTACAAGTGCAGCTCCCCAGTACTACAGTGATACTAGTGCAGCTCCCCAGTACTACAGTGTTACTAGTGCAGCTCCCTAGTGCTACAGTGTTAATAGTGCAGCTCCCCCAGTGCTACAGTGTTACTAGTGCAGCTCCCCTGTGCTACAGTGTTACAAGTGTAGCTCCCCAGTGCTACAGTGTTACTCGTGTAGCTCCCTAGTGAGTACTACCGAGTTACTAGTGCAGCTCCCCAGTGCTACAGTGTTACTAGTGTAGCACCCCAGTGAGTAGTACAGTGTTACTAGTGTAGCTCCCCAGTGCTACAGTGTTACTAGTGTAGCTCCCCAGTGCTACAGTGTTACTAGTGTAGCTCCCCAGTGAGTGCTACAGTGTTACTAGTGTAGCTCCCCAGTGCTACAGTGTTACTAGTGTACCTCCCCAGTGCTACAGTGTTACTAGTGCAGCTCCCCAGTACTACAGTGTTACTAGTGTACCTCCCCAGTGCTACAGTGTTACTAGTTCAGCTCCCCAGTGCTACAGTGTTACTAGTGTACCTCCTCAGTGCTACAGTGTTACTAGTTCAGCTCCCCAGTGCTACAGTGTTACTAGTGCAGATCCCCAGTACTACAGTGTTACTAGTGCAGCTCCCCAGTGCTACAGTGTTACTATTGTACCTCCCCAGTGCTACAGTGTTACTAATGCAGCTCCCCTGTGCTACAGTGTTACTAGTGCAGCTCCCCCAATACTACAGTGTTACTATTGCAGCTCCCCCAGTACTACAGTGTTACTAGTGCAGCTCCCCAGTGCTACAGTGTTACTAGTGCAGCTCCCCCAGTACTACAGTGTTACTATTGCAGCTCCCCCAGTACTACAGTGTAACAAGTGCAGCTCCCCAGTGCTACAGTGTTACTAGTGCAGCTCCCCCAGTACTACAGTGTTACTAGTGCAGCTCCCCCAGTACTACAGTGTTACTAGTGCAGCTCCCTAGTACTACAGTGTTACTAGTACAGCTCCCCAGTACTACAGTGTTACTAGTGCAGCTCCCCAGTGCTACAGTGTTTTTAGTGCAGCTCCCCCAGTACTACAGTGTTACTATTGCAGCTCCCCCAGTACTACAGTGTTACTAGTGCAGCTCCAGGGTGCTACAGTGTTACTAGTGCAGCTCCCCAGTACTTCAGTGTTATTATTGCAGCTTACCAGTACTACAGTGTTACTTGTGCAGCTCCCCAGTGCTACAGTGTTACTAGTGTAGCTTCCCAGTGCTACAGTGATACTAGTGTAGCTCCCCAGTACTACGGTGTTACTATTGCAGCTCCCCCAGTACTACAGTGTTGCTAGTGCAGCTCCCCAGTACTACAGTGTTACTAGTGCAGCTCCCCCAGTACTACAGTGTTACTAGTGCAGCTCCCCAGTACTACAGTGTTACTAGTACAGCTCCCCAGTACTACAGTGTTATTAGTGCAGCTCCCCAGTGCTACAGTGTTACCAGTGCAGCTCCCCCAGTACTACAGTGTTACTATTGCAGCTCCCCCAGTACTACAGTGTAACAAGTGCAGCTCCCCAGTGCTACAGTGTTACTAGTGCAGCTCCCCCAGTACTACAGTGTTACTAGTGCAGCTCCCCAGTACTACAGTGTTATTATTGCAGCTCCCCAGTACTACAGTGTTACTAGTGCAGCTCCCCAGTGCTACAGTGTTACTAGTGTAGCTTCCCAGTGCTACAGTGTTACTAGTGTAGCTGCCCAGTGCTACAGTGTTACTAGTGCAGCTACCCAGTGCTACAGTGTTACTAGTGCAGCTCCCCAGTGCTACAGTGTTACTATTGCAGCTCCCCCAGTGCTACAGTGTTACTAGTGCAGCTCCCCCGTGCTACAGTGTTACTAATGCAGCTACCCAGTGCTACAGTGTTACTAGTGCAGCTCCCCAGTGCTACAGTGTTACTAGTTCAGCTCTACAGTGTTACTAGTGCAGCTACCCAGTGCTACAGTGTTACTAGTGCAGCTCCCCAGTACTACAGTGTTACTAGTGCAGCTCCCCAGTGCTACAGTGTTACTAGTGCAGCTCCCCCAGTAATACAGTGTTTCTTGTGTACCTCCCCAGTGCTACAGTGTTACTAGTGCAGCTCCCCCAGTACTACAGTGTTACTAGTGCAGCTCCCCCATTACTACAGTGTTACTAGTGCAGCTCCCCAGTGCTACAGTGTTACTAGTGCAGCTCCCCCAGTACTACAGTGTTACTAGTGCAGCTCCCCAGTACTACAGTGTTTCTAGTGCAGCTCCCCAGTGCTACAGTGTTACTAGTGCAGCTCCCCAGTACTACAGTGTTACTAGTGCAGCTCCCCAGTGCTACAGTGTTACTAGTGCAGCTCCCCAGTGCTACAGTGTTACTAGAGCAGCTCCCCAGTGCTACAGTGTTACTAGTAAAGCTCCCCAGTGCTACAGTGTTACTAGTGCAGCTCCACCAGTGCTACAGTGTTACAAGTGCATCTCCCCAATGCTACAGTGTTACTAGAGCAGCTCCCCCAGTGCTACAGTGTTACTAGTGCAGCTCCCCAGTGCTAGATTGTTACAAGTGCAGCTCCCCAGTACTACAGTGGTACTAGTGCAGCTCCCCAGTGCTACAGTGTTACTAGTGCAGCTCCCCAGTACTACAGTGTTACTAGTGCAGCTCCCCCAGTGCTACAGTGTTACTAGTGCAGCTCCCCAGTGCTAGAGTGTTACAAGTGCAGCTCCCCAGTACTACAGTGATACTAGTGCAGCTCCCCAGTGCTACAGTGTTACTAGTGCAGCTCCCCAGTACTACAGTGTTACTAGTGCAGCTCCCTAGTGCTACAGTGTTAATAGTGCAGCTCCCCCAGTGCTACAGTGTTACTAGTGCAGCTCCCCTGTGCTACAGTGTTACAAGTGTAGCTCCCCAGTGCTACAGTGTTACTCGTGTAGCTCCCTAGTGAGTACTACCGAGTTACTAGTGCAGCTCCCCAGTGCTACAGTGTTACTAGTGTAGCACCCCAGTGAGTAGTACAGTGTTACTAGTGTAGCTCCCCAGTGCTACAGTGTTACTAGTGTAGCTCCCCAGTGCTACAGTGTTACTAGTGTAGCTCCCCAGTGAGTGCTACAGTGTTACTAGTGTATCTCCCCAGTGCTACAGTGTTACTAGTGTACCTCCCCAGTGCTACAGTGTTACTAGTGCTGCTCCCCAGTACTACAGTGTTACTAGTGTACCTCCCCAGTGCTACAGTGTTACTAGTTCAGCTCCCCAGTGCTACAGTGTTACTAGTGTACCTCCCCAGTGCTACAGTGTTACTAGTTCAGCTCCCCAGTGCTACAGTGTTACTAGTGCAGATCCCCAGTACTACAGTGTTACTAGTGCAGCTCCCCAGTGCTACAGTGTTACTAGTGTACCTCCCCAGTGCTACAGTGTTACTAATGCAGCTCCCCTGTGCTACAGTGTTACTAGTGCAGCTCCCCCAATACTACAGTGTAACTATTGCAGCTCCCCCAGTACTACAGTGTTACTAGTGCAGCTCCCCAGTGCTACAGTGTTACTAGTGCAGCTCCCCCAGTACTACAGTGTTACTATTGCAGCTCCCCCAGTACTACAGTGTAACAAGTGCAGCTCCCCAGTGCTACAGTGTTACTAGTGCAGCTCCCCCAGTACTACAGTGTTACTAGTGCAGCTACCCCAGTACTACAGTGTTACTAGTGCAGCTCCCCAGTACTACAGTGTTACTAGTACAGCTCCCCAGTACTACAGTGTTACTAGTGCAGCTCCCCAGTGCTACAGTGTTTTTAGTGCAGCTCCCCCAGTACTACAGTGTTACTATTGCAGCTCCCCCAATACTACAGTGTTACTAGTGCAGCTCCCCAGTGCTACAGTGTTACTAGTGCAGCTCCCCAGTACTTCAGTGTTATTATTGCAGCTTCCCAGTACTACAGTGTTACTTGTGCAGCTCCCCAGTGCTACAATGTTACTAGTGTAGCTTCCCAGTGTTACAGTGTTACTAGTGTAGCTCCCCAGTACTACGGTGTTACTATTGCAGCTCCCCCAGTACTACAGTGTTGCTAGTGCAGCTCCCCAGTACTACAGTGTTACTAGTGCAGCTCCCCCAGTACTACAGTGTTACTAGTGCAGCTCCCCAGTACTACAGTGTTACTAGTACAGCTCCCCAGTACTACAGTGTTACTAGTGCAGCTCCCCAGTGCTACAGTGTTACTAGTGCAGCTCCCCCAGTACTACAGTGTTACTATTGCATCTCCCCCAGTACTACAGTGTAACAAGTGCAGCTCCCCAGTGCTACAGTGATACTAGTGCAGCTCCCCCAGTACTACAGTGTTACTAGTGCAGCTCCCCAGTACTACAGTGTTACTAGTGCAGCTCCCCCAGTAATACAGTGTTTCTAGTGTACCTCCCCAGTGCTACAGTGTTACTAGTGCAGCTCCCCCAGTACTACAGTGTTACTAGTGCAGCTCCCCCAGTACTACAGTGTTACTATTGCAGCTCCCCAGTGCTACAGTGTTACTAGTGCAGCTCCCCCAGTACTACAGTGTCACTAGTGCAGCTCCCCAGTGATGCAGTGTTACTAGTGCAGTTCCCCTGTGATGCAGTGTTACTAGTGCAGTTCCCCAGTGCTACAGTGTTACTAGTGCAGCTCCCCCAGTACTACAGTGTTACTAGTGCAGCTCCGCAGTGCTACAGTGTTACTAGTGCAGCTCCCCCAGTACTACAGTGTTACTAGTGCAGCTCCCCAGTACTACAGTGTTACTAGTGCAGCTCCCCAGTGCTACAGTGTTACTAGTGCAGCTCCCCAGTGCTACAGTGTTACTAGTGTAGCTGCCCAGTGCTACAGTGTCTCTAGTGTAGCTCCCCAGTGCTACAGTGTTACTAGCGCAGCTCCCCAGTGCTACAGTGTTAATAGTGCAGCTCCCCAGTGCTACAGTGTTATTAGTGCAGCTCCCCCAGTGCTACAGTGTTACTAGTGCAGTTCCCTCAGTACTACAGTGTTACTAGTTGCAGCTCCCCAGTGCTACAGTGTTACTAGTGTAGCTCCCCAGTGAGTGCTACAGTGTTACTAGTGCAGCTCCCCAGTGTTACAAGTGTAGCTCCCCAGTGCTACAGTGTTACTAGTGTAGCTCCCCAGTGAGTACTACAGTGTTACTAGTGTACCTCCCCAGTGCTACAGTGTTACTAGTGCAGCTCCCCAGTGCTACAGTGTTACTAGTGCAGATCCGCAGTACTACAGTGTTACTAGTGCAGCTCCCCAGTGCTACAGTGTTACTAGTGTACCTCCCCAGTGCTACAGTGTTACTAGTGCAGCTCCCCAGTGCTACAGTGTTACTAGTGCAGCTCCCCAGTGCTACAGTGTTACTAGTGTATCTCCCCAGTGCTACAGTGTTACTAGTGTATTTCCCTAGTGCTACAGTGTTACTAGTGCAGCTCCCCAGTGCTACAGTGTTACTAGTGTAGCTCCCCAGTACTACGGTGTTACTAGTGTAGCTCCCCAGTGCTACAGTGTTACTCGTGTAGCTCCCTAGTGAGTACTACCGTGTTACTAGTGCAGCTCCCCAGTGCTACAGTGTTACTAGTGTAGCTCCCCAGTGAGTACTACAGTGTTACTAGTGTAGCTCCCCAGTGCTACAGTGTTACTAATGTAGCTCCCCAGTGAGTGCTACAGTGTTACTAGTGTAGCTCCCCAGTGCTACAGTGTTACTAGTGTACCTCCCCAGTGCTACAGTGTTACTAGTGCAGCTCCCCAGTACTACAGTGTTACTAGTGTACCTCCCCAGTGCTACAGTGTTACTAGTGCAGCTCCCCAGTGCTACAGTGTTACTAGTGTACCTCCCCAGTGCTACAGTGTTATTAGTGCAGATCCCCAGTACTACAGTGTTACTAGTGCAGCTCCCCAGTGCTACAGTGTTACTAGTGTTCCTCCCCAGTGCTACAGTGTTACTAATGCAGCTCCCCTGTGCTACAGTGTTACTAGTGCAGCTCCCCCAGTACTACAGTGTTACTATTGCAGCTCCCCCAGTACTACAGTGTTACTAGTGCAGCTCCCCAGTACTACAGTGTTACTAGTGCAGCTCCCCCAGTACTACAGTGTTACTAGTGCAGCTCCCCAGTACTACAGTGTTACTAGTACAGCTCCCCAGTACTACAGTGTTACTAGTGCAGCTCCCCTGTGCTACAGTGTTACTAGTGCAGCTCCCCCAGTACTACAGTGTTACTATTGCTGCTCCCCCAGTACTACAGTGTAACAAGTGCAGCTCCCCAGTGCTACAGTGTTACTAGTGCAGCTCCCCCAGTACTACAGTGTTACTAGTACAGCTCCCCAGTACTACAGTGTTACTAGTGTAGCTCCCCAGTGCTACAGTGTTACTAGTGTACCTCCCCAGTGCTACAGTGTTACTAGTGCAGCTCCCCAGTACTACAGTGTTACTAGTGTACCTCCCCAGTGCTACAGTGTTACTAGTGCAGCTCCCCAGTGCTACAGTGTTACTAGTGTACCTCCCCAGTGCTACAGTGTTACTAGTGCAGATCCCCAGTACTACAGTGTTACTAGTGCAGCTCCCCAGTGCTACAGTGTTACTAGTGTTCCTCCCCAGTGCTACAGTGTTACTAATGCAGCTCCCCTGTGCTACAGTGTTACTAGTGCAGCTCCCCCAGTACTACAGTGTTACTATTGCAGCTCCCCCAGTACTACAGTGTTACTAGTGCAGCTTCCCAGTACTACAGTGTTACTAGTGCAGCTCCCCCAGTACTACAGTGTTACTAGTGCAGCTCCCCAGTACTACAGTGTTACTAGTACAGCTCCCCAGTACTACAGCGTTACTAGTGCAGCTCCCCAGTACTACAGTGTTACTAGTGCAGCTCCCCAGTGCTACAGTGTTCCTAGTGTAGCTTCCCAGTGCTACAGTGTTACTAGTGTAGCTGCCCAGTGCTACAGTGTTACTAATGCAGCTCCCCTGTGCTACAGTGTTACTAGTGCAGCTCCCCCAGTACTACAGTGTTACTATTGCAGCTCCCCCAGTACTACAGTGTTACTAGTGCAGCTCCCCAGTACTACAGTGTTACTAGTGCAGCTCCCCCAGTACTACAGTGTTACTAGTGCAGCTCCCCAGTACTACAGTGTTACTAGTACAGCTCCCCAGTACTACAGTGTTACTAGTGCAGCTCCCCAGTACTACAGTGTTACTAGTGCAGCTCCCCAGTGCTACAGTGTTACTAGTGTAGCTTCCCAGTGCTACAGTGTTACTAGTGTAGCTGCCCAGTGCTACAGTGTTACTAGTGCAGCTACCCAGTGCTACAGTGTTACTAGTGCAGCTCCCCAGTGCTACAGTGTTACTATTGCAGCTCCCCCAGTGCTACAGTGTTACTAGTGCAGCTCCCCCGTGCTACAGTGTTACTAATGCAGCTACCCAGTGCTACAGTGTTACTAGTGCAGCTCCCCAGTGCTACAGTGTTACTAGTGCAGCTCTACAGTGTTACTAGTGCAGCTACCCAGTGCTACAGTGTTACTAGTGCAGCTCCCCAGTACTACAGTGTTACTAGTGCAGCTCCCCAGTGCTACAGTGTTACTAGTGCAGCTCCCCCAGTAATACAGTGTTTCTTGTGTACCTCCCCAGTGCTACAGTGTTACTAGTGCAGCTCCCCCAGTACTACAGTGTTACTAGTGCAGCTCCCCCATTACTACAGTGTTACTAGTGCAGCTCCCCAGTGCTACAGTGTTACTAGTGCAGCTCCCCCAGTACTACAGTGTTACTAGTGCAGCTCCCCAGTACTACAGTGTTTCTAGTGCAGCTCCCCAGTGCTACAGTGTTACTAGTGCAGCTCCCCAGTACTACAGTGTTACTAGTGCAGCTCCCCAGTGCTACAGTGTTACTAGTGCAGCTCCCCAGTGCTACAGTGTTACTAGAGCAGCTCCCCAGTGCTACAGTGTTACTAGTAAAGCTCCCCAGTGCTACAGTGTTACTAGTGCAGCTCCACCAGTGCTACAGTGTTACAAGTGCATCTCCCCAATGCTACAGTGTTACTAGAGCAGCTCCCCCAGTGCTACAGTGTTACTAGTGCAGCTCCCCAGTGCTAGATTGTTACAAGTGCAGCTCCCCAGTACTACAGTGGTACTAGTGCAGCTCCCCAGTGCTACAGTGTTACTAGTGCAGCTCCCCAGTACTACAGTGTTACTAGTGCAGCTCCCCCAGTGCTACAGTGTTACTAGTGCAGCTCCCCAGTGCTAGAGTGTTACAAGTGCAGCTCCCCAGTACTACAGTGATACTAGTGCAGCTCCCCAGTGCTACAGTGTTACTAGTGCAGCTCCCCAGTACTACAGTGTTACTAGTGCAGCTCCCTAGTGCTACAGTGTTAATAGTGCAGCTCCCCCAGTGCTACAGTGTTACTAGTGCAGCTCCCCTGTGCTACAGTGTTACAAGTGTAGCTCCCCAGTGCTACAGTGTTACTCGTGTAGCTCCCTAGTGAGTACTACCGAGTTACTTGTGCAGCTCCCCAGTGCTACAGTGTTACTAGTGTAGCACCCCAGTGAGTAGTACAGTGTTACTAGTGTAGCTCCCCAGTGCTACAGTGTTACTAGTGTAGCTCCCCAGTGCTACAGTGTTACTAGTGTAGCTCCCCAGTGAGTGCTACAGTGTTACTAGTGTAGCTCCCCAGTGCTACAGTGTTACTAGTGTACCACCCCAGTGCTACAGTGTTACTAGTGCTGCTCCCCAGTACTACAGTGTTACTAGTGTACCTCCCCAGTGCTACAGTGTTACTAGTTCAGCTCCCCAGTGCTACAGTGTTACTAGTGTACCTCCCCAGTGCTACAGTGTTACTAGTTCAGCTCCCCAGTGCTACAGTGTTACTAGTGCAGATCCCCAGTACTACAGTGTTACTAGTGCAGCTCCCCCAGTGCTACAGTGTTACTAGTGCAGCTCCCCAGTGCTAGAGTGTTACAAGTGCAGCTCCCCAGTACTACAGTGTTACTAGTGCAGCTCCCCAGTGCTACAGTGTTACTAGTGCAGCTCCCCCAGTAATACAGTGTTTCTTGTGTACCTCCCCAGTGCTACAGTGTTACTAGTGCAGCTCCCCCAGTACTACAGTGTTACTAGTGCAGCTCCCCCATTACTACAGTGTTACTAGTGCAGCTCCCCAGTGCTACAGTGTTACTAGTGCAGCTCCCCCAGTACTACAGTGTTACTAGTGCAGCTCCCCAGTACTACAGTGTTTCTAGTGCAGCTCCCCAGTGCTACAGTGTTACTAGTGCAGCTCCCCAGTACTACAGTGTTACTAAAGCAGCTCCCCAGTGCTACAGTGTTACTAGTGCAGCTCCCCAGTGCTACAGTGTTACTAGAGCAGCTCCCCAGTGCTACAGTGTTACTAGTAAAGCTCCCCAGTGCTACAGTGTTACTAGTGCAGCTCCACCAGTGCTACAGTGTTACAAGTGCATCTCCCCAATGCTACAGTGTTACTAGAGCAGCTCCCCCAGTGCTACAGTGTTACTAGTGCAGCTCCCCAGTGCTAGATTGTTACAAGTGCAGCTCCCCAGTACTACAGTGGTACTAGTGCAGCTCCCCAGTGCTACAGTGTTACTAGTGCAGCTCCCCAGTACTACAGTGTTACTAGTGCAGCTCCCCCAGTGCTACAGTGTTACTAGTGCAGCTCCCCAGTGCTAGAGTGTTACAAGTGCAGCTCCCCAGTACTACAGTGATACTAGTGCAGCTCCCCAGTGCTACAGTGTTACTAGTGCAGCTCCCCAGTACTACAGTGTTACTAGTGCAGCTCCCTAGTGCTACAGTGTTAATAGTGCAGCTCCCCCAGTGCTACAGTGTTACTAGTGCAGCTCCCCTGTGCTACAGTGTTACAAGTGTAGCTCCCCAGTGCTACAGTGTTACTCGTGTAGCTCCCTAGTGAGTACTACCGAGTTACTAGTGCAGCTCCCCAGTGCTACAGTGTTAGTAGTGTAGCACCCCAGTGAGTAGTACAGTGTTACTAGTGTAGCTCCCCAGTGCTACAGTGTTACTAGTGTAGCTCCCCAGTGCTACAGTGTTACTAGTGTAGCTCCCCAGTGAGTGCTACAGTGTTACTAGTGTAGCTCCCCAGTGCTACAGTGTTACTAGTGTACCTCCCCAGTGCTACAGTGTTACTAGTGCTGCTCCCCAGTACTACAGTGTTACTAGTGTACCTCCCCAGTGCTACAGTGTTACTAGTTCAGCTCCCCAGTGCTACAGTGTTACTAGTGTACCTCCCCAGTGCTACAGTGTTACTAGTTCAGCTCCCCAGTGCTACAGTGTTACTAGTGCAGATCCCCAGTACTACAGTGTTACTAGTGCAGCTCCCCAGTGCTACAGTGTTACTAGTGTACCTCCCCAGTGCTACAGTGTTACTAGTGCAGCTCCCCAGTGCTACAGTGTTACTAGTGCAGCTCCCCCAGTACTACAGTGTTACTATTGCAGCTCCCCCAGTACTACAGTGTAACAAGTGCAGCTCCCCAGTGCTACAGTGTTACTAGTGCAGCTCCCCCAGTACTACAGTGTTACTAGTGCAGCTCCCCCAGTACTACAGTGTTATTAGTGCAGCTCCCCAGTACTACAGTGTTACTAGTACAGCTCCCCAGTACTACAGTGTTACTAGTGCAGCTCCCCAGTGCTACAGTGTTTTTAGTGCAGCTCCCCCAGTACTACAGTGTTACTATTGCAGCTCCCCCAATACTACAGTGTTACTAGTGCAGCTCCCCAGTGCTACAGTGTTACTAGTGCAGCTCCCCAGTACTTCAGTGTTATTATTGCAGCTTCCCAGTACTACAGTGTTACTTGTGCAGCTCCCCAGTGCTACAATGTTACTAGTGTAGCTTCCCAGTGTTACAGTGTTACTAGTGTAGCTCCCCAGTACTACGGTGTTACTATTGCAGCTCCCCCAGTACTACAGTGTTACTAGTGCAGCTCCCCAGTACTACAGTGTTACTAGTGCAGCTCCCCCAGTACTACAGTGTTACTAGTGCAGCTCCCCAGTACTACAGTGTTACTAGTACAGCTCCCCAGTACTACAGTGTTACTAGTGCAGCTCCCCTGTGCTACAGTGTTACTAGTGCAGCTCCCCCAGTACTACAGTGTTACTATTGCTGCTCCCCCAGTACTACAGTGTAACAAGTGCAGCTCCCCAGTGCTACAGTGTTACTAGTGCAGCTCCCCCAGTACTACAGTGTTACTAGTACAGCTCCCCAGTACTACAGTGTTACTAGTGTAGCTCCCCAGTGCTACAGTGTTACTAGTGTACCTCCCCAGTGCTACAGTGTTACTAGTGCAGCTCCCCAGTACTACAGTGTTACTAGTGTACCTCCCCAGTGCTACAGTGTTACTAGTGCAGCTCCCCAGTGCTACAGTGTTACTAGTGTACCTCCCCAGTGCTACAGTGTTACTAGTGCAGATCCCCAGTACTACAGTGTTACTAGTGCAGCTCCCCAGTGCTACAGTGTTACTAGTGTTCCTCCCCAGTGCTACAGTGTTACTAATGCAGCTCCCCTGTGCTACAGTGTTACTAGTGCAGCTCCCCCAGTACTACAGTGTTACTATTGCAGCTCCCCCAGTACTACAGTGTTACTAGTGCAGCTTCCCAGTACTACAGTGTTACTAGTGCAGCTCCCCCAGTACTACAGTGTTACTAGTGCAGCTCCCCAGTACTACAGTGTTACTAGTACAGCTCCCCAGTACTACAGCGTTACTAGTGCAGCTCCCCAGTACTACAGTGTTACTAGTGCAGCTCCCCAGTGCTACAGTGTTCCTAGTGTAGCTTCCCAGTGCTACAGTGTTACTAGTGTAGCTGCCCAGTGCTACAGTGTTACTAATGCAGCTCCCCTGTGCTACAGTGTTACTAGTGCAGCTCCCCCAGTACTACAGTGTTACTATTGCAGCTCCCCCAGTACTACAGTGTTACTAGTGCAGCTCCCCAGTACTACAGTGTTACTAGTGCAGCTCCCCCAGTACTACAGTGTTACTAGTGCAGCTCCCCAGTACTACAGTGTTACTAGTACAGCTCCCCAGTACTACAGTGTTACTAGTGCAGCTCCCCAGTACTACAGTGTTACTAGTGCAGCTCCCCAGTGCTACAGTGTTACTAGTGTAGCTTCCCAGTGCTACAGTGTTACTAGTGTAGCTGCCCAGTGCTACAGTGTTACTAGTGCAGCTACCCAGTGCTACAGTGTTACTAGTGCAGCTCCCCAGTGCTACAGTGTTACTATTGCAGCTCCCCCAGTGCTACAGTGTTACTAGTGCAGCTCCCCCGTGCTACAGTGTTACTAATGCAGCTACCCAGTGCTACAGTGTTACTAGTGCAGCTCCCCAGTGCTACAGTGTTACTAGTGCAGCTCTACAGTGTTACTAGTGCAGCTACCCAGTGCTACAGTGTTACTAGTGCAGCTCCCCAGTACTACAGTGTTACTAGTGCAGCTCCCCAGTGCTACAGTGTTACTAGTGCAGCTCCCCCAGTAATACAGTGTTTCTTGTGTACCTCCCCAGTGCTACAGTGTTACTAGTGCAGCTCCCCCAGTACTACAGTGTTACTAGTGCAGCTCCCCCATTACTACAGTGTTACTAGTGCAGCTCCCCAGTGCTACAGTGTTACTAGTGCAGCTCCCCCAGTACTACAGTGTTACTAGTGCAGCTCCCCAGTACTACAGTGTTTCTAGTGCAGCTCCCCAGTGCTACAGTGTTACTAGTGCAGCTCCCCAGTACTACAGTGTTACTAGTGCAGCTCCCCAGTGCTACAGTGTTACTAGTGCAGCTCCCCAGTGCTACAGTGTTACTAGAGCAGCTCCCCAGTGCTACAGTGTTACTAGTAAAGCTCCCCAGTGCTACAGTGTTACTAGTGCAGCTCCACCAGTGCTACAGTGTTACAAGTGCATCTCCCCAATGCTACAGTGTTACTAGAGCAGCTCCCCCAGTGCTACAGTGTTACTAGTGCAGCTCCCCAGTGCTAGATTGTTACAAGTGCAGCTCCCCAGTACTACAGTGGTACTAGTGCAGCTCCCCAGTGCTACAGTGTTACTAGTGCAGCTCCCCAGTACTACAGTGTTACTAGTGCAGCTCCCCCAGTGCTACAGTGTTACTAGTGCAGCTCCCCAGTGCTAGAGTGTTACAAGTGCAGCTCCCCAGTACTACAGTGATACTAGTGCAGCTCCCCAGTGCTACAGTGTTACTAGTGCAGCTCCCCAGTACTACAGTGTTACTAGTGCAGCTCCCTAGTGCTACAGTGTTAATAGTGCAGCTCCCCCAGTGCTACAGTGTTACTAGTGCAGCTCCCCTGTGCTACAGTGTTACAAGTGTAGCTCCCCAGTGCTACAGTGTTACTCGTGTAGCTCCCTAGTGAGTACTACCGAGTTACTTGTGCAGCTCCCCAGTGCTACAGTGTTACTAGTGTAGCACCCCAGTGAGTAGTACAGTGTTACTAGTGTAGCTCCCCAGTGCTACAGTGTTACTAGTGTAGCTCCCCAGTGCTACAGTGTTACTAGTGTAGCTCCCCAGTGAGTGCTACAGTGTTACTAGTGTAGCTCCCCAGTGCTACAGTGTTACTAGTGTACCACCCCAGTGCTACAGTGTTACTAGTGCTGCTCCCCAGTACTACAGTGTTACTAGTGTACCTCCCCAGTGCTACAGTGTTACTAGTTCAGCTCCCCAGTGCTACAGTGTTACTAGTGTACCTCCCCAGTGCTACAGTGTTACTAGTTCAGCTCCCCAGTGCTACAGTGTTACTAGTGCAGATCCCCAGTACTACAGTGTTACTAGTGCAGCTCCCCCAGTGCTACAGTGTTACTAGTGCAGCTCCCCAGTGCTAGAGTGTTACAAGTGCAGCTCCCCAGTACTACAGTGTTACTAGTGCAGCTCCCCAGTGCTACAGTGTTACTAGTGCAGCTCCCCCAGTAATACAGTGTTTCTTGTGTACCTCCCCAGTGCTACAGTGTTACTAGTGCAGCTCCCCCAGTACTACAGTGTTACTAGTGCAGCTCCCCCATTACTACAGTGTTACTAGTGCAGCTCCCCAGTGCTACAGTGTTACTAGTGCAGCTCCCCCAGTACTACAGTGTTACTAGTGCAGCTCCCCAGTACTACAGTGTTTCTAGTGCAGCTCCCCAGTGCTACAGTGTTACTAGTGCAGCTCCCCAGTACTACAGTGTTACTAAAGCAGCTCCCCAGTGCTACAGTGTTACTAGTGCAGCTCCCCAGTGCTACAGTGTTACTAGAGCAGCTCCCCAGTGCTACAGTGTTACTAGTAAAGCTCCCCAGTGCTACAGTGTTACTAGTGCAGCTCCACCAGTGCTACAGTGTTACAAGTGCATCTCCCCAATGCTACAGTGTTACTAGAGCAGCTCCCCCAGTGCTACAGTGTTACTAGTGCAGCTCCCCAGTGCTAGATTGTTACAAGTGCAGCTCCCCAGTACTACAGTGGTACTAGTGCAGCTCCCCAGTGCTACAGTGTTACTAGTGCAGCTCCCCAGTACTACAGTGTTACTAGTGCAGCTCCCCCAGTGCTACAGTGTTACTAGTGCAGCTCCCCAGTGCTAGAGTGTTACAAGTGCAGCTCCCCAGTACTACAGTGATACTAGTGCAGCTCCCCAGTGCTACAGTGTTACTAGTGCAGCTCCCCAGTACTACAGTGTTACTAGTGCAGCTCCCTAGTGCTACAGTGTTAATAGTGCAGCTCCCCCAGTGCTACAGTGTTACTAGTGCAGCTCCCCTGTGCTACAGTGTTACAAGTGTAGCTCCCCAGTGCTACAGTGTTACTCGTGTAGCTCCCTAGTGAGTACTACCGAGTTACTAGTGCAGCTCCCCAGTGCTACAGTGTTAGTAGTGTAGCACCCCAGTGAGTAGTACAGTGTTACTAGTGTAGCTCCCCAGTGCTACAGTGTTACTAGTGTAGCTCCCCAGTGCTACAGTGTTACTAGTGTAGCTCCCCAGTGAGTGCTACAGTGTTACTAGTGTAGCTCCCCAGTGCTACAGTGTTACTAGTGTACCTCCCCAGTGCTACAGTGTTACTAGTGCTGCTCCCCAGTACTACAGTGTTACTAGTGTACCTCCCCAGTGCTACAGTGTTACTAGTTCAGCTCCCCAGTGCTACAGTGTTACTAGTGTACCTCCCCAGTGCTACAGTGTTACTAGTTCAGCTCCCCAGTGCTACAGTGTTACTAGTGCAGATCCCCAGTACTACAGTGTTACTAGTGCAGCTCCCCAGTGCTACAGTGTTACTAGTGTACCTCCCCAGTGCTACAGTGTTACTAGTGCAGCTCCCCAGTGCTACAGTGTTACTAGTGCAGCTCCCCCAGTACTACAGTGTTACTATTGCAGCTCCCCCAGTACTACAGTGTAACAAGTGCAGCTCCCCAGTGCTACAGTGTTACTAGTGCAGCTCCCCCAGTACTACAGTGTTACTAGTGCAGCTCCCCCAGTACTACAGTGTTATTAGTGCAGCTCCCCAGTACTACAGTGTTACTAGTACAGCTCCCCAGTACTACAGTGTTACTAGTGCAGCTCCCCAGTGCTACAGTGTTTTTAGTGCAGCTCCCCCAGTACTACAGTGTTACTATTGCAGCTCCCCCAATACTACAGTGTTACTAGTGCAGCTCCCCAGTGCTACAGTGTTACTAGTGCAGCTCCCCAGTACTTCAGTGTTATTATTGCAGCTTCCCAGTACTACAGTGTTACTTGTGCAGCTCCCCAGTGCTACAATGTTACTAGTGTAGCTTCCCAGTGTTACAGTGTTACTAGTGTAGCTCCCCAGTACTACGGTGTTACTATTGCAGCTCCCCCAGTACTACAGTGTTGCTAGTGCAGCTCCCCAGTACTACAGTGTTACTAGTGCAGCTCCCCCAGTACTACAGTGTTACTAGTGCAGCTCCCCAGTACTACAGTGTTACTAGTACAGCTCCCCAGTACTACAGTGTTACTAGTGCAGCTCCCCAGTGCTACAGTGTTACTAGTGCAGCTCCCCCAGTACTACAGTGTTACTATTGCAGCTCCCCCAGTACTACAGTGTAACAAGTGCAGCTCCCCAGTGCTACAGTGATACTAGTGCAGCTCCCCCAGTACTACAGTGTTACTAGTGCAGCTCCCCAGTACTACAGTGTTACTAGTGCAGCTCCCCCAGTAATACAGTGTTTCTAGTGTACCTCCCCAGTGCTACAGTGTTACTAGTGCAGCTCCCCCAGTACTACAGTGTTACTAGTGCAGCTCCCCCAGTACTACAGTGTTACTATTGCAGCTCCCCAGTGCTACAGTGTTACTAGTGCAGCTCCCCCAGTACTACAGTGTCACTAGTGCAGCTCCCCAGTGATGCAGTGTTACTAGTGCAGTTCCCCTGTGATGCAGTGTTACTAGTGCAGTTCCCCAGTGCTACAGTGTTACTAGTGCAGCTCCCCCAGTACTACAGTGTTACTAGTGCAGCTCCGCAGTGCTACAGTGTTACTAGTGCAGCTCCCCCAGTACTACAGTGTTACTAGTGCAGCTCCCCAGTACTACAGTGTTACTAGTGCAGCTCCCCAGTGCTACAGTGTTACTAGTGCAGCTCCCCAGTGCTACAGTGTTACTAGTGTAGCTCCCCAGTGCTACAGTGTCTCTAGTGTAGCTCCCCAGTGCTACAGTGTTACTAGCGCAGCTCCCCAGTGCTACAGTGTTACTAGTGCAGCTCCCCAGTGCTACAGTGTTATTAGTGCAGCTCCCCCAGTGCTACAGTGTTACTAGTGCAGTTCCCTCAGTACTACAGTGTTACTAGTTGCAGCTCCCCAGTGCTACAGTGTTACTAGTGTAGCTCCCCAGTGAGTGCTACAGTGTTACTAGTGCAGCTCCCCAGTGTTACAAGTGTAGCTCCCCAGTGCTACAGTGTTACTAGTGTAGCTCCCCAGTGAGTACTACAGTGTTACTAGTGTACCTCCCCAGTGCTACAGTGTTACTAGTGCAGCTCCCCAGTGCTACAGTGTTACTAGTGCAGATCCGCAGTACTACAGTGTTACTAGTGCAGCTCCCCAGTGCTACAGTGTTACTAGTGTACCTCCCTAGTGCTACAGTGTTACTAGTGCAGCTCCCCAGTGCTACAGTGTTACTAGTGCAGCTCCCCAGTGCTACAGTGTTACTAGTGTATCTCCCCAGTGCTACAGTGTTACTAGTGTATTTCCCTAGTGCTACAGTGTTACTAGTGCAGCTCCCCAGTGCTACAGTGTTACTAGTGTAGCTCCCCAGTACTACGGTGTTACTAGTGTAGCTCCCCAGTGCTACAGTGTTACTCGTGTAGCTCCCTAGTGAGTACTACCGTGTTACTAGTGCAGCTCCCCAGTGCTACAGTGTTACTAGTGTAGCTCCCCAGTGAGTACTACAGTGTTACTAGTGTAGCTCCCCAGTGCTACAGTGTTACTAATGTAGCTCCCCAGTGAGTGCTACAGTGTTACTAGTGTAGCTCCCCAGTGCTACAGTGTTACTAGTGTACCTCCCCAGTGCTACAGTGTTACTAGTGCAGCTCCCCAGTACTACAGTGTTACTAGTGTACCTCCCCAGTGCTACAGTGTTACTAGTGCAGCTCCCCAGTGCTACAGTGTTACTAGTGTACCTCCCCAGTGCTACAGTGTTACTAGTGCAGATCCCCAGTACTACAGTGTTACTAGTGCAGCTCCCCAGTGCTACAGTGTTACTAGTGTTCCTCCCCAGTGCTACAGTGTTACTAATGCAGCTCCCCTGTGCTACAGTGTTACTAGTGCAGCTCCCCAGTACTACAGTGTTACTAGTGCAGCTCCCCCAGTACTACAGTGTTACTAGTGCAGCTCCCCAGTACTACAGTGTTACTAGTACAGCTCCCCAGTACTACAGTGTTACTAGTGCAGCTCCCCTGTGCTACAGTGTTACTAGTGCAGCTCCCCCAGTACTACAGTGTTACTATTGCTGCTCCCCCAGTACTACAGTGTAACAAGTGCAGCTCCCCAGTGCTACAGTGTTACTAGTGCAGCTCCCCCAGTACTACAGTGTTACTAGTACAGCTCCCCAGTACTACAGTGTTACTAGTGTAGCTCCCCAGTGCTACAGTGTTACTAGTGTACCTCCCCAGTGCTACAGTGTTACTAGTGCAGCTCCCCAGTACTACAGTGTTACTAGTGTACCTCCCCAGTGCTACAGTGTTACTAGTGCAGCTCCCCAGTGCTACAGTGTTACTAGTGTACCTCCCCAGTGCTACAGTGTTACTAGTGCAGATCCCCAGTACTACAGTGTTACTAGTGCAGCTCCCCAGTGCTACAGTGTTACTAGTGTTCCTCCCCAGTGCTACAGTGTTACTAATGCAGCTCCCCTGTGCTACAGTGTTACTAGTGCAGCTCCCCCAGTACTACAGTGTTACTATTGCAGCTCCCCCAGTACTACAGTGTTACTAGTGCAGCTCCCCAGTACTACAGTGTTACTAGTGCAGCTCCCCCAGTACTACAGTGTTACTAGTGCAGCTCCCCAGTACTACAGTGTTACTAGTACAGCTCCCCAGTACTACAGTGTTACTAGTGCAGCTCCCCAGTACTACAGTGTTACTAGTGCAGCTCCCCAGTGCTACAGTGTTACTAGTGTAGCTTCCCAGTGCTACAGTGTTACTAGTGTAGCTGCCCAGTGCTACAGTGTTACTAATGCAGCTCCCC
Organism: Meconema thalassinum; assembly: GCA_946902985.2. Lineage (NCBI taxonomy): Eukaryota > Metazoa > Arthropoda > Insecta > Orthoptera > Tettigoniidae > Meconema > Meconema thalassinum. The sequence continues at coordinate 819,816 of OX336392.1, read as the reverse complement.
TGTGCTACAGTGTTACTAGTGCAGCTCCCCCAGTACTACAGTGTTACTATTGCAGCTCCCCCAGTACTACAGTGTTACTAGTGCAGCTCCCCAGTACTACAGTGTTACTAGTGCAGCTCCCCCAGTACTACAGTGTTACTAGTGCAGCTCCCCAGTACTACAGTGTTACTAGTACAGCTCCCCAGTACTACAGTGTTACTAGTGCAGCTCCCCAGTACTACAGTGTTACTAGTGCAGCTCCCCAGTGCTACAGTGTTACTAGTGTAGCTTCCCAGTGCTACAGTGTTACTAGTGTAGCTGCCCAGTGCTACAGTGTTACTAGTGCAGCTACCCAGTGCTACAGTGTTACTAGTGCAGCTCCCCAGTGCTACAGTGTTACTATTGCAGCTCCCCCAGTGCTACAGTGTTACTAGTGCAGCTCCCCCGTGCTACAGTGTTACTAATGCAGCTACCCAGTGCTACAGTGTTACTAGTGCAGCTCCCCAGTGCTACAGTGTTACTAGTGCAGCTCCCCAGTGCTACAGTGTTACTAGTGTATCTCCCCAGTGCTACAGTGTTACTAGTGTATTTCCCTAGTGCTACAGTGTTACTAGTGCAGCTCCCCAGTGCTACAGTGTTACTAGTGTAGCTCCCCAGTACTACGGTGTTACTAGTGTAGCTCCCCAGTGCTACAGTGTTACTCGTGTAGCTCCCTAGTGAGTACTACCGTGTTACTAGTGCAGCTCCCCAGTGCTACAGTGTTACTAGTGTAGCTCCCCAGTGAGTACTACAGTGTTACTAGTGTAGCTCCCCAGTGCTACAGTGTTACTAATGTAGCTCCCCAGTGAGTGCTACAGTGTTACTAGTGTAGCTCCCCAGTGCTACAGTGTTACTAGTGTACCTCCCCAGTGCTACAGTGTTACTAGTGCAGCTCCCCAGTACTACAGTGTTACTAGTGTACCTCCCCAGTGCTACAGTGTTACTAGTGCAGCTCCCCAGTGCTACAGTGTTACTAGTGTACCTCCCCAGTGCTACAGTGTTACTAGTGCAGATCCCCAGTACTACAGTGTTACTAGTACAGCTCCCCAGTACTACAGTGTTACTAGTGCAGCTCCCCTGTGCTACAGTGTTACTAGTGCAGCTCCCCCAGTACTACAGTGTTACTATTGCTGCTCCCCCAGTACTACAGTGTAACAAGTGCAGCTCCCCAGTGCTACAGTGTTACTAGTGCAGCTCCCCCAGTACTACTATGTTACTAGTACAGCTCCCCAGTACTACAGTGTTACTAGTGTAGCTCCCCAGTGCTACAGTGTTACTAGTGTACCTCCCCAGTGCTACAGTGTTACTAGTGCAGCTCCCCAGTACTACAGTGTTACTAGTGTACCTCCCCAGTGCTACAGTGTTACTAGTGCAGCTCCCCAGTGCTACAGTGTTACTAGTGTACCTCCCCAGTGCTACAGTGTTACTAGTGCAGATCCCCAGTACTACAGTGTTACTAGTGCAGCTCCCCAGTGCTACAGTGTTACTAGTGTTCCTCCCCAGTGCTACAGTGTTACTAATGCAGCTCCCCTGTGCTACAGTGTTACTAGTGCAGCTCCCCCAGTACTACAGTGTTACTATTGCAGCTCCCCCAGTACTACAGTGTTACTAGTGCAGCTCCCCAGTACTACAGTGTTACTAGTGCAGCTCCCCCAGTACTACAGTGTTACTAGTGCAGCTCCCCAGTACTACAGTGTTACTAGTACAGCTCCCCAGTACTACAGTGTTACTAGTGCAGCTCCCCAGTACTACAGTGTTACTAGTGCAGCTCCCCAGTGCTACAGTGTTACTAGTGTAGCTTCCCAGTGCTACAGTGTTACTAGTGTAGCTGCCCAGTGCTACAGTGTTACTAATGTAGCTCCCCTGTGCTACAGTGTTACTAGTGCAGCTCCCCCAGTACTACAGTGTTACTATTGCAGCTCCCCCAGTACTACAGTGTTACTAGTGCAGCTCCCCAGTACTACAGTGTTACTAGTGCAGCTCCCCCAGTACTACAGTGTTACTAGTGCAGCTCCCCAGTACTACAGTGTTACTAGTACAGCTCCCCAGTACTACAGTGTTACTAGTGCAGCTCCCCAGTACTACAGTGTTACTAGTGCAGCTCCCCAGTGCTACAGTGTTACTAGTGTAGCTTCCCAGTGCTACAGTGTTACTAGTGTAGCTGCCCAGTGCTACAGTGTTACTAGTGCAGCTACCCAGTGCTACAGTGTTACTAGTGCAGCTCCCCAGTGCTACAGTGTTACTATTGCAGCTCCCCCAGTGCTACAGTGTTACTAGTGCAGCTCCCCCGTGCTACAGTGTTACTAATGCAGCTACCCAGTGCTACAGTGTTACTAGTGCAGCTCTACAGTGTTACTAGTGCAGCTACCCAGTGCTACAGTGTTACTAGTGCAGCTCCCCAGTACTACAGTGTTACTAGTGCAGCTCCCCAGTGCTACAGTGTTACTAGTGCAGCTCCCCCAGTAATACAGTGTTTCTTGTGTACCTCCCCAGTGCTACAGTGTTACTAGTGCAGCTCCCCCAGTACTACAGTGTTACTAGTGCAGCTCCCCCATTACTACAGTGTTACTAGTGCAGCTCCCCAGTGCTACAGTGTTACTAGTGCAGCTCCCCCAGTACTACAGTGTTACTAGTGCAGCTCCCCAGTACTACAGTGTTTCTAGTGCAGCTCCCCAGTACTACAGTGTTACTAGTGCAGCTCCCCAGTGCTACAGTGTTACTAGTGCAGCTCCCCAGTGCTACAGTGTTACTAGAGCAGCTCCCCAGTGCTACAGTGTTACTAGTAAAGCTCCCCAGTGCTACAGTGTTACTAGTGCAGCTCCACCAGTGCTACAGTGTTACAAGTGCATCTCCCCAATGCTACAGTGTTACTAGAGCAGCTCCCCCAGTGCTACAGTGTTACTAGTGCAGCTCCCCAGTGCTAGATTGTTACAAGTGCAGCTCGCCAGTACTACAGTGGTACTAGTGCAGCTCCCCAGTGCTACAGTGTTACTAGTGCAGCTCCCCAGTACTACAGTGTTACTAGTGCAGCTCCCCCAGTGCTACAGTGTTACTAGTGCAGCTCCCCAGTGCTAGAGTGTTACAAGTGCAGCTCCCCAGTACTACAGTGATACTAGTGCAGCTCCCCAGTGCTACAGTGTTACTAGTGCAGCTCCCCAGTACTACAGTGTTACTAGTGCAGCTCCCTAGTGCTACAGTGTTAATAGTGCAGCTCCCCCAGTGCTACAGTGTTACTAGTGCAGCTCCCCTGTGCTACAGTGTTACAAGTGTAGCTCCCCAGTGCTACAGTGTTACTCGTGTAGCTCCCTAGTGAGTACTACCGAGTTACTTGTGCAGCTCCCCAGTGCTACAGTGTTACTAGTGTAGCACCCCAGTGAGTAGTACAGTGTTACTAGTGTAGCTCCCCAGTGCTACAGTGTTACTAGTGTAGCTCCCCAGTGCTACAGTGTTACTAGTGTAGCCCCCAGTGAGTGCTACAGTGTTACTAGTGTAGCTCCCCAGTGCTACAGTGTTACTAGTATACCACCCCAGTGCTACAGTGTTACTAGTGCTGCTCCCCAGTACTACAGTGTTACTAGTGTACCTCCCCAGTGCTACAGTGTTACTAGTTCAGCTCCCCAGTGCTACAGTGTTACTAGTGTACCTCCCCAGTGCTACAGTGTTACTAGTTCAGCTCCCCAGTGCTACAGTGTTACTAGTGCAGATCCCCAGTACTACAGTGTTACTAGTGCAGCTCCCCAGTGCTACAGTGTTACTAGTGTACCTCCCCAGTGCTACAGTGTTACTAATGCAGCTCCCCTGTGCTACAGTGTTACTAGTGCAGCTCCCCCAATACTACAGTGTAACTATTGCAGCTCCCCCAGTACTACAGTGTTACTAGTGCAGCTCCCCAGTGCTACAGTGTTACTAGTGCAGCTCCCCCAGTACTACAGTGTTACTATTGCAGCTCCCCCAGTACTACAGTGTAACAAGTGCAGCTCCCCAGTGCTACAGTGTTACTAGTGCAGCTCCCCCAGTACTACAGTGTTACTAGTGCAGCTCCCCCAGTACTACAGTGTTACTAGTGCAGCTCCCCAGTACTACAGTGTTACTAGTACAGCTCCCCAGTACTACAGTGTTACTAGTGCAGCTCCCCAGTGCTACAGTGTTTTTAGTGCAGCTCCCCCAGTACTACAGTGTTACTATTGCAGCTCCCCCAATACTACAGTGTTACTAGTGCAGCTCCCCAGTGCTACAGTGTTACTAGTGCAGCTCCCCAGTACTTCAGTGTTATTATTGCAGCTTCCCAGTACTACAGTGTTACTTGTGCAGCTCCCCAGTGCTACAATGTTACTAGTGTAGCTTCCCAGTGTTACAGTGTTACTAGTGTAGCTCCCCAGTACTACGGTGTTACTATTGCAGCTCCCCCAGTACTACAGTGTTGCTAGTGCAGCTCCCCAGTACTACAGTGTTACTAGTGCAGCTCCCCCAGTACTACAGTGTTACTAGTGCAGCTCCCCAGTACTACAGTGTTACTAGTACAGCTCCCCAGTACTACAGTGTTACTAGTGCAGCTCCCCAGTGCTACAGTGTTACTAGTGCAGCTCCCTCAGTACTACAGTGTTACTATTGCAGCTCCCCCAGTACTACAGTGTAACAAGTGCAGCTCCCCAGTGCTACAGTGATACTAGTGCAGCTCCCCCAGTACTACAGTGTTACTAGTGCAGCTCCCCAGTACTACAGTGTTACTAGTGCAGCTCCCCCAGTAATACAGTGTTTCTAGTGTACCTCCCCAGTGCTACAGTGTTACTAGTGCAGCTCCCCCAGTACTACAGTGTTACTAGTGCAGCTCCCCCAGTACTACAGTGTTACTAGTGCAGCTCCCCAGTACTACAGTGTTACTAGTACAGCTCCCCAGTACTACAGTGTTACTAGTGCAGCTCCCCCAGTACTACAGTGTTACTATTGCAGCTCCCCAGTGCTACATTGTTACTAGTGCAGCTCCCCCAGTACTACAGTGTCACTAGTGCAGCTCCCCAGTGATGCAGTGTTACTAGTGCAGTTCCCCTGTGATGCAGTGTTACTAGTGCAGTTCCCCAGTGCTACAGTGTTACTAGTGCAGCTCCCCCAGTACTACAGTGTTACTAGTGCAGCTCCGCAGTGCTACAGTGTTACTAGTGCAGCTCCCCCAGTACTACAGTGTTACTAGTGCAGCTCCCCAGTACTACAGTGTTACTAGTGCAGCTCCCCAGTGTTACAGTGTTACTAGTGCAGCTCCCCAGTGCTACAGTGTTACTAGTGTAGCTCCCCAGTGCTACAGTGTCTCTAGTGTAGCTCCCCAGTGCTACAGTGTTACTAGCGCAGCTCCCCAGTGCTACAGTGTTACTAGTGCAGCTCCCCAGTGCTACAGTGTTATTAGTGCAGCTCCCCCAGTGCTACAGTGTTACTAGTGCAGTTCCCGCAGTACTACAGTGTTACTAGTTGCAGCTCCCCAGTGCTACAGTGTTACTAGTGTAGCTCCCCAGTGAGTGCTACAGTGTTACTAGTGCAGCTCCCCAGTGTTACAAGTGTAGCTCCCCAGTGCTACAGTGTTACTAGTGTAGCTCCCCAGTGAGTACTACAGTGTTACTAGTGTACCTCCCCAGTGCTACAGTGTTACTAGTGCAGCTCCCCAGTGCTACAGTGTTACTAGTGCAGATCCGCAGTACTACAGTGTTACTAGTGCAGCTCCCCAGTGCTACAGTGTTACTAGTGTACCTCCCCAGTGCTACAGTGTTACTAGTGCAGCTCCCCAGTGCTACAGTGTTACTAGTGCAGCTCCCCAGTGCTACAGTGTTACTAGTGTATCTCCCCAGTGCTACAGTGTTACTAGTGTATTTCCCTAGTGCTACAGTGTTACTAGTGCAGCTCCCCAGTGCTACAGTGTTACTAGTGTAGCTCCCCAGTACTACGGTGTTACTAGTGTAGCTCCCCAGTGCTACAGTGTTACTCGTGTAGCTCCCTAGTGAGTACTACCGTGTTACTAGTGCAGCTCCCCAGTGCTACAGTGTTACTAGTGTAGCTCCCCAGTGAGTACTACAGTGTTACTAGTGTAGCTCCCCAGTGCTACAGTGTTACTAATGTAGCTCCCCAGTGAGTGCTACAGTGTTACTAGTGTAGCTCACCAGTGCTACAGTGTTACTAGTGTACCTCCCCAGTGCTACAGTGTTACTAGTGCAGCTCCCCAGTACTACAGTGTTACTAGTGTACCTCCCCAGTGCTACAGTGTTACTAGTGCAGCTCCCCAGTGCTACAGTGTTACTAGTGTACCTCCCCAGTGCTACAGTGTTACTAGTGCAGATCCCCAGTACTACAGTGTTACTAGTGCAGCTCCCCAGTGCTACAGTGTTACTAGTGTTCCTCCCCAGTGCTACAGTGTTACTAATGCAGCTCCCCTGTGCTACAGTGTTACTAGTGCAGCTCCCCCAGTACTACAGTGTTACTATTGCAGCTCCCCCAGTACTACAGTGTTACTAGTGCAGCTCCCCAGTACTACAGTGTTACTAGTGCAGCTCCCCCAGTACTACAGTGTTACTAGTGCAGCTCCCCAGTACTACAGTGTTACTAGTACAGCTCCCCAGTACTACAGTGTTACTAGTGCAGCTCCCCAGTGCTACAGTGTTACTAGTGCAGCTCCCCCAGTACTACAGTGTTACTATTGCTGCTCCCCCAGTACTACAGTGTAACAAGTGCAGCTCCCCAGTGCTACAGTGTTACTAGTGCAGCTCCCCCAGTACTACAGTGTTACTAGTGCAGCTCCCCAGTACTACAGTGTTATTATTGCAGCTCCCCAGTACTACAGTGTTACTAGTAAAGCTCCCCAGTGCTACAGTGTTACTAGTGTAGCTTCCCAGTGCTACAGTGTTACTAGTGTAGCTCCCCAGTGCTACAGTGTTACTAGTGCAGCTACCCAGTGCTACAGTGTTACTAGTGCAGCTCCCCAGTGCTACAGTGTTACTATTGCAGCTCCCCCAGTGCTACAGTGTTACTAGTGCAGCTCCCCCGTGCTACAGTGTTACTAATGCAGCTACCCAGTGCTACAGTGTTACTAGTGCAGCTCCCCAGTGCTACAGTGTTACTAGTGCAGGTCTACAGTGTTACTAGTGCAGCTACCCAGTGCTACAGTGTTACTAGTGCAGCTCCCCAGTACTACAGTGTTACTAGTGCAGCTCCCCAGTGCTACAGTGTTACTAGTGCAGCTCCCCCAGTAATACAGTGTTTCTAGTGTACCTCCCCAGTGCTACAGTGTTACTAGTGCAGCTCCCCCAGTACTACAGTGTTACTAGTGCAGCACCCCCAGTACTACAGTGTTACTAAGACAGCCCCCAGTGCTACAGTGTTACTAGTGCAGCTCCCCCAGTACTACAGTGTCACTAGTGCAGCTCCCCAGTGATGCAGTGTTACTAGTGCAGTTCCCCTGTGATGCAGTGTTACTAGTGCAGTTCCCCAGTGCTACAGTGTTACTAGTGCAGCTCCCCCAGTACTACAGTGTTACTAGTGCAGCTCCGCAGTGCTACAGTGTTACTAGTGCAGCTCCCCCAGTACTACAGTGTTACTAGTGCAGCTCCCCAGTACTACAGTGTTACTAGTGCAGCTCCCCAGTGCTACAGTGTTACTAGTGCAGCTCCCCAGTGCTACAGTGTTACTAGTGTAGCTCCCCAGTGCTACAGTGTCTCTAGTGTAGCTCCCCAGTGCTACAGTGTTACTAGTGCAGCTCCCCAGTGCTACAGTGTTACTAGTGCAGCTCCCCAGTGCTACAGTGTTATTAGTGCAGCTCCCCCAGTGCTACAGTGTTACTAGTGCAGTTCCCCCAGTACTACAGTGTTACTAGTTGCAGCTCCCCAGTGCTACAGTGTTACTAGTGTAGCTCCCCAGTGAGTGCTACAGTGTTACTAGTGCAGCTCCCCAGGGGACTACTATACATTGCGATACGGCCGCGTATGAAATTCCCCTGAAACAAAATGGCGGCTTCCGTGACGTCATCAACGACGTCACGAAATACTCCTCTGGCAAGCTTACGGGAAAAGCGTGTGTAATAGGGTTTTTTGGGTGGGGAAACACCAAAAAACGTCAATTTTTTTATGTATCGAAATCTATATTTGAGCTTCATAGTTCTACTAAAGATTCCGATACACGAAAAAAATTTCGCGAATACACGTATTCTATGTATCGAAATCTATATTTGAGCAATATAGTTCATCTAAAGATTCCGATACATGAAAAAATTTCGCGAATTCACGTATTCTATGTATCGAAATCTATATTTGAGCTAAATAGTTCAACTAAAGATTCCGATACATAAAAATAATTCGCAAATTCACGTAAGAGGAGTTTTTTGGGTGGAAAAACACAAAAACCGTCAATTTCTTTCTATGTATCGAAATCTATATTTGAGCTATATAGTTCAATTAAAGATTCCGATACATAAAAAGAATTCGCAAATTCACGTAAGAGGAATTTTCTGGGTGGAAAAACACAAAAACCGTCAATTTCCTTCTATGTATCGAAATCTATATTTGAGCTATATAGTTCAATTAAAGATTCCGATACATAAAAAGAATTCGCAAATTCACGTAAGAGGAGTTTTTTGGGTGGAAAAACACAAAAACCGTCAATTTCTTTCTATGTATCGAAATCTATATTTTAGCTATATAGTTCAATTAAAGATTCCGATACATAAAAAGAATTCGCAAATTCACGTAAGAGGAGTTTTTTGGGTGGAAAAACACAAAAACCGTCAATTTCTTTCTATGTATCGAAATCTATATTTGAGCTATATAGTTCAATTAAAGATTCCGATACATAAAAAGAATTCGCAAATTCACGTACGAGGAATTTTCTGGGTGGAAAAACACAAAAACCGTCAATTTCTTTCTATGTATCGAAATCTATATTTGAGGTATATAGTTCAATTAAAGATTCCGATACAGTTCAATGCCATCATAAAACATTGTGATCAATAATGTTGTTTTTGCTGGGGGGCTGCGCCCCCCCCACACCCCCCCCCCTCCCCTCTGATAGGTTGGTATTTTTATGTTTTCCAATATTAGCTGCAAACACAAAAACCGTCAATTTCTTTCTAAGTATCGAAATCTATATTTGAGCTATATAGTTCAATTAAAGATTCCGATAGGTCTAATACAAAACAATGTCATATATATTTTACAGGTCTTCATGTACATGCCAATTTGTCTATTTTAACTATTTTAACAGGCGTATTCCCCAACACCGTTCCTGACGTAATATTATCGTTTAAACAACAACCAAAATATATGTATGAACAACGTAAAAACTCACCGATATATTCCAAATGCTGTATTATTCCACATGTACAAGCAGAAGCACTGATTTTCCACCACAAGTAACGGATTTTAGTTTAATGCAACAACTTCAGGATTTAAACAATTTTAATACAAATCATCAACACAATCGAGCACACGACACTGCTAATATCAAAATCCTATTTTACAAGTTATTCACGGGCATATTTATTTTAATATTACGCTTAGAAAACGCGATCGCATGACAATACAAAAATGGCGCACCGACTCCAGCAAAATCTCGCGACAAACTGACCACGGAACTGACGTAGTAATCAGCTGACAACCAATAGCGTTACCGATAGCAATACGTCAGCCAACCAATAGCGTTACCGATAGCAATACGTCAGCCAACCAATAGCGTTACCGATAGCAATACGTCAGCCGTGAGATCACGGTGACGTCACTGATCTCCCTAAATATTTCCCAGATACAGGTGTATCGGAAGGTATAGTTTAACCGCTCCGCAGTGCTACAGTGTTACTAGTGCAGCTCCCCAGTGCTACAGTGTTACTAGTAAAGCTCCCCAGTGCTACAGTGTTACTAGTGCAGCTCCCCCAGTGCTACAGTGTTACAAGTGCATCTCCCCAATGCTACAGTGTTACTAGTGTAGCTCCCCAGTGCTACAGTGTTACTAGTGCAGCTCCCCAGTGCTACAGTGTTACTAGTGCAGCTCACCAGTGAGTGCTACAGTGTTACTAGTGTAGCTCCCCAGTGCTACAGTGTCTCTAGTGTAGCTCCCCAGTGCTACAGTGTTACTAGTACAGCTCCCCAGTGGTACAGTGTTACTAGTGCAGCTCCCCCAGTGCTACAGTGTTACTAGTGCAGCTCCCCAGTGCTAGAGTGTTACAAGTGCAGCTCCGCAGTACTACAGTGACACTAGTGCAGCTCCCCAGTGCTACAGTGTTACTAGTGCAGCTCCCCAGTACTACAGTGTTACTAGTGCAGCTCCCCAGCGCTACAGTGTTAATAGTGCAGCTCCCCCAGTGCTACAGTGTTACTAGTGCAGCTCCCCAGTGCTACAGTGTTACAAGTGTAGCTCCCCAGTGCTACAGTGTTACTAGTGCAGCTCCCCAGTGCTACAGCGTTACTAGTGTAGCTCCCCCAGTGCTACAGTGTTGCTAGTGCATCTCCCCAGTGCTACAGTGTTACTAGTGTAGCTCCCCAGTGCTACAGTGTTACTAGTGCAGCTCCCAAGTGCTACAGTGTTACTAGTGTAGCTCCCCCAGTGCTACAGTGTTACTAGTGCAGCTCCCCAGTGTTTCAGTGTTACTAGTGCAGCTCCCCCAGTGCTACAGTGTTACTAGTGCAGCTCCCCAGTGCTACAGTGTTACTAGTGTAGCTCCCCAGTGCTACAGTGTTAATAGTGCAGCTCTCCAGTGCTACAGTGTTACTAGTGCAGCTCCCCAGTGCTACAGTGTTACTAGTGCAGCTCCCCAGTGCTACAGTGTTACTAGTGCAGCTCCCCCAGTGCTACAGTGTTACAAGTGTAGCTCCCCAGTGCTACAGTGTTACTAGTGTAGCTCCCCAGTGCTACGGTGTTTCTAGTGTAGCTCCCCAGTGAGTGCTACAGTGTTACTAGTGCAGCTCCCCCGGTACTACAGTGTTACTAGTGCAGCTCCCCAGTGCTACACTGTTACAAGTGTAGCTCCCCAGTGAGTGCTACAGTGTTACTAGTGCAGCTCCCCAGTGAGTGCTACAGTGTTACCAGTGCAGCTCCCCCAGTACTACAGTGTTACTAGTGCAGCTCCCCAGTGCTACAGTGTTACTAGTGTAGCTGCCCAGTGGGTGCTACAGTGTTACTAGTGCAGCTCCCCAGTGCTACAGTGTTACTAGTGCAGCTCCCCAGTGCTACAGTGTTAATAGTGCAGCTCCCCCAGTGCTACAGTGTTACTAGTGCAGCTCCCCAGTGCTACGGTGTTACTAGTGTAGCAACCCAGTGAGTGCTACAGTGTTACTAGTGCAGCTCCCCAGTGCTACAGTGTCTCTAGTGTAGCTCCCCAGTGCTACAGTGTTACTAGTACAGCTCCCCAGTGGTACAGTGTTACTAGTGCAGTTCCCCCAGTGCTACAGTGTTACTAGTGCAGCTCCCCAGTGCTAGAGTGTTACATGTGCAGCTCCGCAGTACTACAGTGATACTAGTGCAGCTCCCCAGTGCTACAGTGTTACTAGTGCAGCTCCCCAGTACTACAGTGTTACTAGTGCAGCTCCCCAGCGCTACAGTGTTAATAGTGCAGCTCCCCCAGTGCTACAGTGTTACTAGTGCAGCTCCCCAGTGCTACAGTGATACAAGTGTAGCTCCCCAGTGCTACAGTGTTACTAGTGCAGCTCCCCAGTGCTACAGTGTTACTAGTGTAGCTCCCCAGTGCTACAGTGTTACTAGTGTAGCTCCCCAGTGCTACGGTGTTACTAGTGTAGTTCCCCAGTGCTACAGTGTTACTAGTGCAGCTCCCCCAGTACCACAGTGTTACTAGTGCAGCTCCTCAGTACTACAGTGTTACTAGTGCAGCTCCCCCAGTACTACAGTGTTACTAGTGCAGCTCCCCCAGTGCTACAGTGTTACTAGTGCAGCGCCCTCAGTACTACAGTGTTACTAGTTGCAGCTCCCCAGTGCTACAGTGTTACTAGTGTAGCTCCCCGGTGAGTGCTACAGTGTTACTAGTGCAGCTCCCCAGTTCTACAGTGTTACTAGTGCAGCTCCCCAGTACTACAGTGTTACTAGTGTACCTCCCCAGTGCTACAGTGTTACTAGTGCAGCTCCCCAGTGAGTGCTACAGTGTTACTAGTGCAGCTCCCCCAGTGCTACAGTGATACTAGTGCAGCTCCCCAGTACTACAGTGTTACAAGTGCAGCTCCCCAGTGTTACAGTGTTACTAGTGCAGCTCCCCAGTGCTACAGTGTTACTAGTGCAGCTCCCCCAGTACTACAGTGTTACTATTGTACCTCCCCAGTGCTACAGTGTTACTAGTGCAGCTCCCCCAGTGCTACAGTGTTACTAGTGCAGCTCCCCCAGTGCTACAGTGTTACTAGTGTAGCTCCCCAGTGCTACAGTGTTACTAGTGCAGCTCCCCCAGTGCTACAGTGTTACTAGTGCAGCTCCCAAGTGCTACAGTGTTACTAGTGCAGCTCCCCCAGTGCTACAGTGTTACTAGTGTAGCTCCCCAGTGAGTGCCACAGTGTTACTAGTGCAGCTCCCCAGTGCTACAGTGTTACTAGTGTAGATCCCCAGTGCTACAGTGTTACTAGTGTATTTCCCTAGTGCTACAGTGCTACTAGTGCAGCTCCCCAGGGCTACAGTGTTACTAGTGAAGCTCCCCAGTACTACGGTGTTACTAGTGTAGCTCCCCAGTGCTACAGTGTTACTTGTGTAGCTCCCTAGTGAGTACTACAGTGTTACTAGTGCAGCTCCCCAGTGTTACTAGTGTAGCTCCCCAGTGCTACAGTGTGACTAGTGTAGGTCCCCAGTGAGTGCTACATTGTTACTAGTGTAGATCCCCAGTGCTACAGTGTTACTAGTGTACCTCCCCAGTGCTACAGTGTTACTAGTGCAGCTCCCCAGTACTACAGTGTTACTAGTGTACCTCCCCAGTGCTACAGTGTTACTAGTGCAGCTCCCCAGTGCTACAGTGTTACTAGTGTAGCTCCCCAGTGAGTACTACAGTGTTACTAGTGTACCTCCCCAGTGCTGCAGTGTTACTAGTGCAGCTCCCCAGTGCTACAGTGTTACTAGTGCAGATCCCCAGTACTACAGTGTTACTAGTGCAGCTCCCCAGTGCTACAGTGTTACTAGTGTACCTTCCCAGTGCTACAGTGTTACTAGTGCAGCTCCCCAGTGCTGCAGTGTTACTAGTGTATCTCCCCAGTGCTACAGTGTTACTAGTGTATTTCCCTAGTGCTACAGTGTTATTAGTGCAGCTCCCCAGTGCTACAGTGTTACTATTGCAGCCACCCAGTGCTACAGTGTTACTATTGCAGCTCCCCCAGTGCTAGAGTGTTACTAGTGCAGCTCCCCCGTGCTACAGTGTTACTAATGCAGCTACCCAGTGCTACAGTGTTACTAGTGTAGCTTCCCAGTGCTACAGTGTTACTAGTGCAGCTCCCCAGTGCTACAGTGTTACTAGTGCAGCTACCCAGTGCCACAGTGTTACTAGTGCAGCTCCCCAGTACTACAGTGTTACTAGTGCAGCTCCCCAGTACTACAGTGTTACAAGTGCAGCTCCCCAGTGCTACAGAGTTACTAGTACAGCTCCCCCAGTAATACAGTGTTTCTAGTGTACCTCTCCAGTGCTACAGTGTTACTAGTGCAGCTCCCCCAGTACTAAAGTGTTACTAGTGCAGCTCCCCCAGTACTACAGTGTTACTAGTGCAGCTCCCCAATGCTACAGTGTTACTAGTGCAGCTCCCCCAGTACTACAGTGTTACTAGTGCAGCTCCCCAGTACTACAGTGTTACTAGTGCAGCTCCCCAGTGCTACAGTGTTACTAGTGCAGCTCCCTAGTACTACAGTGTTACTAGTGCAGCTCCCCCAGTGCTACAGTGTTACTAGTGCAGCTCCCCAGTGCTACAGTGTTACTAGTGTAGCTCCCCAGTGCTACAGTGTTACTAGTGCAGCTCACCAGTGCTACAGTGTTACTAGTGTAGCTCCCCAGTGCCACAGTGTTAATAGTGCAGCTCCCCAGTGCTACAGTGTTACTAGTGTACCTCCCCAGTGCTACAGTGTTACTAGTGCAGCTCCCCAGTGCTACAGTGTTACTAGTGCAGCTCCCCAGTGCTACAGTGTTACTAGTGTATCTCCCCAGTGCTACAGTGTTACTAGTGTATTTCCCTAGTGCTACAGTGTTACTAGTGCAGCTCCCCAGTGCTACAGTGTTACTAGTGTAGCTCCCCAGTACTACTGTGTTACTAGTGTAGCTCCCCAGTGCTACAGTGTTACTCGTGTAGCTCCCTAGTGAGTACTACCGTGTTACTAGTGCAGCTCCCCAGTGCTACAGTGTTACTAGTGTAGCTCCCCAGTGAGTACTACAGTGTTACTAGTGTAGCTCCCCAGTGCTACAGTGTTACTAGTGTAGCTCCCCAGTGAGTGCTACAGTGTTACTAGTGCAGCTCCCCAGTGCTACAGTGTTACTTGTGTACCTCCCCAGTGCTACAGTGTTACTAGTGCAGCTCCCCAGTACTACAGTGTTACTAGTGTACCTCCCCAGTGCTACATTGTTACTAGTGCAGCTCCCCAGTGCTACAGTGTTACTAGTGTAACTCCCCAGTGCTACAGTGTTACTAGTTCAGCTCCCCAGTGCTACAGTGTTACTAGTGCAGATCCCCAGTACTACAGTGTTACTAGTGCAGCTCCCCAGTGCTACAGTGTTACTAGTGTACCTCCCCAGTGCTACAGTGTTACTAATGCAGCTCCCCTGTGCTACAGTGTTACTAGTGCAGCTCCCCCAGTACTACAGTGTTACTATTGCAGCTCCCCCAGTACTACAGTGTTACTAGTGCAGCTCCCCAGTACTACAGTGTTACTAGTGCAGCTCCCCCAGTACTACAGTGTTACTAGTGAAGCTCCCCAGTACTACAGTGTTACTAGTACAGCTCCCCAGTACTACAATGTTACTAGTGCAGCTCCCCAGTGCTACAGTGTTACTAGTGCAGCTCCCCCAGTACTACAGTGTTACTATTGCAGCTCCCCCAGTACTACAGTGTTACAAGTGCAGCTCCCCAGTGCTACAGTGTTACTAGTGCAGCTCCCCCAGTACTAGAGTGTTACTAGTGCAGCTCCCCAGTACTACAGTATTATTATTGCAGCTCCCCTGTACTACAGTGTTACTAGTGCAGCTCCCCAATGCTACAGTGTTACTAGTGTAGCTTCCCAGTGCTACAGTGTTACTAGTGTAGCTCCCCAGTGCTACAGTGTTACTAGTGCAGCTACCCAGTGCTACAGTGTTACTAGTGCAGCTCCCCAGTGCTACAGTGTTACTATTGCAGCTCCCCCAGTGCTACAGTGTTACTAGTGCAGCTCCCCCGTGCTACAGTGTTACTAATGCAGCTCCCCAGTGCAACAGTGTTACTAGTGCAGCTACCCAGTGCTACAGTGTTACTAGTGCAGCTCCCCAGTACTACAGTGTTACTAGTGCAGCTCCCCAGTACTACAGTGTTACTAGTGCAGCTCCCCAGTGCTACAGTGTTACTAGTGCAGCTCCCCCAGTACTAGAGTGTTACTAGTGCAGCTCCCCAGTACTACAGTATTATTATTGCAGCTCCCCAGTACTACAGTGTTACTAGTGCAGCTCCCCAATGCTACAGTGTTACTAGTGTAGCTTCCCAGTGCTACAGTGTTACTAGTGTAGCTCCCCAGTGCTACAGTGTTACTAGTGCAGCTACCCAGTGCTACAGTGTTACTATTGCAGCTCCCCCAGTGCTACAGTGTTACTAGTGCAGCTCCCCCGTGCTACAGTGTTACTAATGCAGCTCCCCAGTGCAACAGTGTTACTAGTGCAGCTACCCAGTGCTACAGTGTTACTAGTGCAGCTCCCCAGTACTACAGTGTTACTAGTGCAGCTCCCCAGTACTACAGTGTTATTAGTGCAGCTCCCCCAGTGCTACAGTGTTACTAGTGCAGTTCCCCCAGTACTACAGTGTTACTAGTTGCAGCTCCCCAGTGCTACAGTGTTACTAGTGTAGCTCCCCAGTGAGTGCTACAGTGTTACTAGTGCAGCTCCCCAGTGCTACAGTGTTACTAGTGCAGCTCCCCAGTGCTACAGTGTTACTAGTAAAGCTCCCCAGTGCTACAGTGTTACTAGTGCAGCTCCCCCAGTGCTACAGTGTTACAAGTGCATCTCCCCAATGCTACAGTGTTACTAGTGTAGCTCCCCAGTGCTACAGTGTTACTAGTGCAGCTCCCCAGTGCTACAGTGTTACTAGTGCACCTCCCCAGTGAGTGCTACAGTGTTACTAGTGTAGCTCCCCAGTGCTACAGTGTCTCTAGTGTAGCTCCCCAGTGCTACAGTGTTACTAGTGCAGCTCCCCAGTGGTACAGTGTTACTAGTGCAGCGTCCCCAGTGCTACAGTGTTACTAGTGCAGCTCCCCTGTGCTAGAGTGTTACAAGTGCAGCTCCCCAGTAGTACAGTGATACTAGTGCAGCTCCCCAGTGCTACAGTGTTACTAGTGCAGCTCCCCAGTACTACAGTGTTACTAGTGCAGCTCCCCAGTGCTACAGTGTTAATAGTGCAGCTCCCCCAGTGCTACAGTGTTACTAGTGCAGCTCGCCAGTGCTACAGTGTTACAAGTGTAGTTCCCCAGTGCTACAGTGTTACTAGTGCAGCTCCCCAGTGCTACAGTGTTACTAGTGCAGCTCCCCAGTGAGTACTACAGTGTTACTAGTGTAGCTCCCCAGTGCTACAGTGTTACTAGTGTAGCTCCCCAGTGAGTGCTACAATGTTACTAGTGCAGCTCCCCAGTGCTACAGTGTTACTAGTGTACCTCCCCAGTGCTACAGTGTTACTAGTGCAGCTCCCCAGTACTACAGTGTTACTAGTGTACCTCCCCAGTGCTACAGTGTTACTAGTGCAGCTCCCCAGTGCTACAGTGTTACTAGTGTACCTCCCCAGTGCTACAGTGTTACTAGTGCAGATCCCCATTACTACAGTGTTACTAGTGCAGCTCCCCAGTGCTACAGTGTTACTAGTGTACCTCCCCAGTGCTACAGTGTTACTTATGCAGCTCCCCTGTGCTACAGTGTTACTAGTGCAGCTCCCCCAGTACTACAGTGTTACTATTGCAGCTCCCCCAGTACTACAGTGTTACTAGTGCAGCTCCCCAGTACTACTGTGTTACTAGTGCAGCTCCCCCAGTACTACAGTGTTACTAGTGCAGCTCCCCAGTACTACAGTGTTACTAGTACAGCTCCCCAGTACTACAGTGTTACTAGTGCAGCTCCCCAGTGCTACAGTGTTACTAGTGCAGCTCCCCCAGTACTACAGTGTTACTATTGCTGCTCCCCCAGTACTACAGTGTAACAAGTGCAGCTCCCCAGTGCTACAGTGTTACTAGTGCAGCTCCCCCAGTACTACAGTGTTACTAGTGCAGCTCCCCAGTACTACAGTGTTATTATTGCAGCTCCCTAGTACTACAGTGTTACTAGTGCAGCTCTCCAGTGCTACAGTGTTACTAGTGTAGCTTCCCAGTGCTACAGTGTTACTAGTGTAGCTCCCCAGTGCTACAGTGTTACTAGTGCAGCTACCCAGTGCTACAGTGTTACTAGTGCAGCTCCCCAGTGCTACAGTGTTACTATTGCAGCTCCCCCAGTGCTACAGTGTTACTAGTGCAGCTCCCCCGTGCTACAGTGTTACTAGTGCAGCTCCCCAGTACTACAGTGTTACTAGTGCAGCTCCCCAGTGCTACAGTGTTACTAGTGCAGCTCCCCCAGTAATACAGTGTTTCTAGTGTACCTCCCCAGTGCTACAGTGTTACTAGTGCAGCTCCCCCAGTACTACAGTGTTACTAGTGCAGCTCCCCCAGTACTACAGTGTTACTATTGCAGCTCCCCAGTGCTACAGTGTTACTAGTGCAGCTCCCCCAGTACTACAGTGTCACTAGTGCAGCTCCCCAGTGATGCAGTGTTACTAGTGCAGTTCCCCTGTGATGCAGTGTTACTAGTGCAGTTCCCCAGTGCTACAGTGTTACTGTTGCAGCTCCCCCAGTACTACAGTATTACTAGTGCAGCTCCGCAGTGCTACAGTGTTACTAGTGCAGCTCCCCCAGTACTACAGTGTTACTAGTGCAGCTCCCCAGTACTACAGTGTTACTAGTGCAGCTCCCCAGTGCTACAGTGTTACTAGTGCAGCTCCCCAGTGCTACAGTGTTACTAGTGTAGCTCCCCAGTGCTACAGTGTCTCTAGTGTAGCTCCCCAGTGCTACAGTGTTACTAGTGCAGCTCCCCAGTGCTACAGTGTTACTAGTGCAGCTCCCCAGTGCTACAGTGTTATTAGTGCAGCTCCCCCAGTGCTAAAGTGTTACTAGTGCAGTTCCCCCAGTACTACAGTGTTACTAGTTGCAGCTCCCCAGTGCTACAGTGTTACTAGTGTAGCTCCCCAGTGAGTGCTACAGTGTTACTAGTGCAGCTCCCCAGTGCTACAGTGTTAATAGTGCAGCTCCCCCAGTGCTACAGTGTTACAAGTGCAGCTCGCCAGTGCTACAGTGTTACAAGTGTAGTTCCCCAGTGCTACAGTGTTACTAGTGCAGCTCCCCAGTGCTACAGTGTTACTAGTGCAGCTCCCCAGTGAGTACTACAGTGTTACTAGTGTAGCTCCCCAGTGCTACAGTGTTACTAGTGTAGCTCCCCAGTGAGTGCTACAGTGTTACTAGTGCAGCTCCCCAGTGCTACAGTGTTACTAGTGTACCTCCCCAGTGCTACAGTGTTACTAGTGCAGCTCCCCAGTACTACAGTGTTACTAGTGTACCTCCCCAGTGCTACAGTGTTACTAGTGCAGCTCCCCAGTGATACAGTGTTACTAGTGTACCTCCCCAGTGCTACAGTGTTACTAGTGCAGATCCCCAGTACTACAGTGTTACTAGTGCAGCTCCCCAGTGCTACAGTGTTACTAGTGTACCTCCCCAGTGCTACAGTGTTACTAATGCAGCTCCCCTGTGCTACAGTGTTACTAGTGCAGCTCCCCCAGTACTACAGTGTTACTATTGCAGCTCCCCCAGTACTACAGTGTTACTAGTGCAGCTCCCCAGTACTACTGTGTTACTAGTGCAGCTCCCCCAGTACTACAGTGTTACTAGTGCAGCTCCCCAGTACTACAGTGTTACTAGTACAGCTCCCCAGTACTACAGTGTTACTAGTGCAGCTCCCCAGTGCTACAGTGTTACTAGTGCAGCTCCCCCAGTACTACAGTGTTACTATTGCTGCTCCCCCAGTACTACAGTGTAACAAGTGCAGCTCCCCAGTGCTACAGTGTTACTAGTGCAGCTCCCCCAGTACTACAGTGTTACTAGTGCAGCTCCCCAGTACTACAGTGTTATTATTGCAGCTCCCCAGTACTACAGTGTTACTAGTGCAGCTCTCCAGTGCTACAGTGTTACTAGTGTAGCTTCCCAGTGCTACAGTGTTACTAGTGTAGCTCCCCAGTGCTACAGTGTTACTAGTGCAGCTACCCAGTGCTACAGTGTTACTAGTGCAGCTCCCCAGTGCTACAGTGTTACTATTGCAGCTCCCCCAGTGCTACAGTGTTACTAGTGCAGCTCCCCCGTGCTACAGTGTTACTAATGCAGCTACCCAGTGCTACAGTGTTACTAGTGCATCTCCCCAGTGCTACAGTGTTACTAGTGCAGCTCTACAGTGTTACTAGTGCAGCTACCCAGTGCTACAGTGTTACTAGTGCAGCTCCCCAGTACTACAGTGTTACTAGTGCAGCTCCCCAGTGCTACAGTGTTACTAGTGCAGCTCCCCCAGTAATACAGTGTTTCTAGTGTACCTCCCCAGTGCTACAGTGTTACTAGTGCAGCTCCCCCAGTACTACAGTGTTACTAGTGCAGCTCCCCCAGTACTACAGTGTTACTATTGCAGCTCCCCAGTGCTACAGTGTTACTAGTGCAGCTCCCCCAGTACTACAGTGTCACTAGTGCAGCTCCCCAGTGATGCAGTGTTACTAGTGCAGTTCCCCTGTAATGCAGTGTTACTAGTGCAGTTCCCCAGTGCTACAGTGTTACTGTTGCAGCTCCCCCAGTACTACAGTGTTACTAGTGCAGCTCCGCAGTGCTACAGTGTTACTAGTGCAGCTCCCCCAGTACTACAGTGTTACTAGTGCAGCTCCCCAGTACTACAGTGTTACTAGTGCAGCTCTTCAGTGCTACAGTGTTACTAGTGCAGCTCCCCAGTGCTACAGTGTTACTAGTGTAGCTCCCCAGTGCTACAGTGTCTCTAGTGTAGCTCCCCAGTGCTACAGTGTTACTAGTGCAGCTCCCCAGTGCTACAGTGTTACTAGTGCAGCTCCCCAGTGCTACAGTGTTATTAGTGCAGCTCCCCCAGTGCTACAGTGTTACTAGTGCAGTTCCCCCAGTACTACAGTGTTACTAGTTGCAGCTCCCCAGTGCTACAGTGTTACTAGTGTAGCTCCCCAGTGAGTGCTACAGTGTTACTAGTGCAGCTCCCCAGGGGACTACTATACATTGCGATACGGCCGCGTATGAAATTCCCCTAAAACAAAATGGCGGCTTCCGTGACGTCATCAACGACGTCACGAAATACTCCTCTGGCAAGCTTACGGGAAAAGCGTGGGTAATAGGGTTTTTTGGGTGGGGAAACACCAAAAAACGTCAATTTTTTTATGTATTGAAATCTATATTTGAGCTTTATAGTTCTACTAAAGATTCCGATACACGAAAAAAATTTCGCGAATACACGTATTCTATGTATCGAAATCTATATTTGAGCAATATAGTTCATCTAAAGATTCCGATACATGAAAAAATTTCGCGAATTCACGTATTCTATGTATCGAAATCTATATTTGAGCTATATAGTTCAACTAAAGATTCCGATACATACAAATAATTCGCAAATTCACGTAAGAGGAGTTTTCTGGGAGGAAAAACACAAAAACCGTCATTTTCTTTCTATGTATCGAAATCTATATTTGAGCTATATAGTTCAATTAAAGATTCCGATACATAAAAAGAATTCGCAAATTCACGTAAGAGGAATTTTCTGGGTGGAAAAACACAAAAACCGTCAATTTCTTTCTATGTATCGAAATCTATATTTGAGCTATATAGTTCAATTAAAGATTCCGATACATAAAAAGAATTCGCAAATTCACGTAAGAGGAGTTTTTTGGGTGGAAAAACACAAAAACCGTCAATTTCTTTCTATGTATCGAAATCTATATTTTAGCTATATAGTTCAATTAAAGATTCCGATACATAAAAAGAATTCGCAAATTCACGTAAGAGGAGTTTTTTGGGTGGAAAAACACAAAAACCGTCAATTTCTTTCTATGTATCGAAATCTATATTTGAGCTATATAGTTCAATTAAAGATTCCGATACATAAAAAGAATTCGCAAATTCACGTACGAGGAATTTTCTGGGTGGAAAAACACAAAAACCGTCAATTTCTTTCTATGTATCGAAATCTATATTTGAGCTATATAGTTCAATTAAAGATTCCGATACATAAAAAGAATTCGCAAATTCACGTAAGAGGAGTTTTTTGGGTGGAAAAACACAAAAACCGTCAATTTCTTTCTATGTATCGAAATCTATATTTGAGCTATATAGTTCAATTAAAGATTCCGATACATAAAAAGAATTCGCAAATTCACACAAGAGGAGATTTTTGGGTGGAAAAACACAAAAACCGTCAATTTCTTTCTATGTATCGAAATCTATATTTGAGCTATATAGTTCAATTAAAGATTCCGATACATAAAAAGAATTCGCAAATTCACACAAGAGGAGATTTTTGGGTGGAAAAACACAAAAACCGTCAATTTCTTTCTATGTATCGAAATCTATATTTGAGCTATATAGTTCAATTAAAGATTCCGATACAGGTCAATGCCATCATAAAACATTGTGATCAATAATGTTGTTTTTGCTGGGGGGGCTGCGCCCCCCCACTCCCCCCCCCCTCTGATAGGTTGGTATTTTTATGTTTTCCAATATTAGCTGCAAACACAAAAACCGTCAATTTCTTTCTAAGTATCGAAATTTATATTTTAGCTATATAGTTCAATTAAAGATTCCGATAGGTCTAATACAAAACATTGTCATATCTATTTTACAGGTCTTCATGTACATGCCAATTTGTCTAAATCCATTCCTATTTTAAAAGGCGTATTCCCCAACACCGTTCCTGACGTAATATTATCGTTTAAACAACAACCAAAATATAGGTATGAACAACGTAAAAACTCACCGATATATTCCAAATGCTGTATTATTCCACATGTACAAGCAGAAGCACTGATTTTCCACCACAAGTAACGGATTTTAGTTTAATGCAACAACTTCAGGATTTAAACAATTTTAATACAAATCGTCAACACAATCGAGCACACGACACTGCTAATATCAAAATCTTATTTTACAAGTTATTCACGGGCATATTTATTTTAATATTACGCTTAGAAAACGCGATCGCATGACAATACAAAAATGGCGCACCGACTCCAGCAAAATCTCGCGACAAACTGACCACGGAACTGACGTAGTAATCAGCTGACAACCAATAGCGTTACCGATAGCAATACGTCAGCCAACCAATAGCGTTACCGATAGCAATACGTCAGCCAACCAATAGCGTTACCGATAGCAATACGTCAGCCGTGAGATCACGGTGACGTCACTGATCTCCCTAAATATTCCCCAGATACAGGTGTATCGGAAGGTATAGTTTAACCGCTCCCCAGTGCTACAGTGTTACTAGTGCAGCTCCCCAGTGCTACAGTGTTACTAGTAAAGCTCCCCAGTGCTACAGTGTTACTAGTGCAGCTCCCCCAGTGCTACAGTGTTACAAGTGCATCTCCCCAATGCTACAGTGTTACTAGTGCAGCTCCCCAGTGCTACAGTGTTACTAGTGCAGCTCCCCAGTGCTACAGTGTTACTAGTGCAGCTCACCAGTGAGTGCTACAGTGTTACTAGTGTAGCTCCCCAGTGCTACAGTGTCTCTAGTGTAGCTCCCCAGTGCTACAGTGTTACTAGTACAGCGCCCCAGTGGTACAGTGTTACTAGTGCAGCTCCCCCAGTGCTACAGTGTTATTAGTGCAGCTCCCCAGTGCTAGAGTGTTACAAGTGCAGCTCCGCAGTACTACAGTGATACTAGTGCAGCTCCCCAGTGCTACAGTGTTACTAGTACAGCTCCCCAGCGCTACAGTGTTAATAGTGCAGCTCCCCCAGTGCTACAGTGTTACTAGTGCAGCTCCCCAGTGCTACAGTGCTACAAGTGTAGCTCCCCAGTGCTACAGTGTTACTAGTGCAGCTCCCCAGTGCTACAGCGTTACTAGTGTAGCTCCCCCAGTGCTACAGTGTTGCTAGTGCATCTCCCCAGTGCTACAGTGTTACTAGTGTAGCTCCCCAGTGCTACAGTGTTACTAGTGCAGCTCCCAAGTGCTACAGTGTTACTAGTGTAGCTCCCCCAGTGCTACAGTGTTACTAGTGCAGCTCCCCAGTGTTTCAGTGTTACTAGTGCAGCTCCCCCAGTGCTACAGTGTTACTAGTGCAGCTCCCCAGTGCTACAGTGTTACTAGTGTAGCTCCCCAGTGCTACAGTGTTAATAGTGCAGCTCTCCAGTGCTACAGTGTTACTAGTGTAGCTCCCCAGTGCTACAGTGTCACTAGTGCAGCTCCCCAGTGCTACAGTGTTACTAGTGCAGCTCCCCAGTGCTACAGTGTTACTAGTGCAGCTCCCCCAGTGCTACAGTGTTACAAGTGTAGCTCCCCAGTGCTACAGTGTTACTAGTGTAGCTCCCCAGTGCTACGGTGTTACTAGTGTAGCTCCCCAGTGAGTGCTACAGTGTTACTAGTGCAGCTCCCCCGGTACTACAGTGTTACTAGTGCAGCTCCCCAGTGCTACACTGTTAATAGTGTAGCTCCCCAGTGAGTGCTACAGTGTTACTAGTGCAGCTCCCAAGTGAGTGCTACAGTGTTACCAGTGCAGCTCACCCAGTACTACAGTGTTACTAGTGCAGCTCCCCAGTGCTACAGTGTTACTAGTGTAGCTGCCCAGTGGGTGCTACAGTGTTACTAGTGCAGCTCCCCAGTGCTACAGTGTTACTAGTGCAGCTCCCCAGTGCTACAGTGTTACTAGTGTATCTCCCCAGTACTACAGAGTGTTACTAGTGTAGCTCCCCAGTGCTACGGTGTTACTAGTGTAGCTACCCAGTGAGTGCTACTGTGTTACTAGTGCAGCTCCCCAGTGCTACAGTGTCTCTAGTGTAGCTCCCCAGTGCTACAGTGTTACTAGTACAGCTCCCCATTGGTACAGTGGTACTAGTGCAGCTCCCCCAGTGCTACAGTGTTACTAGTGCAGCTCCCCAGTGCAAGAGTGTTACAAGTGCAGCTCCGCAGTACTACAGTGATACTAGTGCAGCTCCCCAGTGCTACAGTGTTACTAGTGCAGCTCCCCAGTACTACATTGTTACTAGTGCAGCTCCCAGCGCTACAGTGTTAATAGTGCAGCTCCCCCAGTGCTAAAGTGTTACTAGTGCAGCTCCCCAGTGCTACAGTGTTACAAGTGTAGCTCCCCAGTGCTACAGTGTTACTAGTGCAGCTCCCCAGTGCTACAGTGTTACTAGAGTAGCTCCCCAGTGCTACAGTGTTACTAGTGTAGCTCCCCAGTGCTACGGTGTTACTAGTGTAGTTCCCCAGTGCTACAGTGTTACTAGTGCAGCTCCCCCAGTACTACAGTGTTACTAGTGCAGCTCCTCAGTACTACAGTGTTACTAGTGCAGCTCCCCCAGTACTACAGTGTTACTAGTGCAGCTCCCCCAGTACTACAGTGTTACTAGTTGCAGCTCCCCAGTGCTACAGTGTTACTAGTGCAGCTCCCCCAGTACTACAGTGTTACTAGTGCAGCTCCCCCAGTACTACAGTGTTACTATTGTACCTCCCCAGTGCTACAGTGTTACTAGTGCAGCTCCCCCAGTGCTACAGTGTTACTAGTGCAGCTCCCCCAGTGCTACAGTGTTACTAGTGTAGCTCCCCAGTGCTACAGTGTTACTAGTGCAGCTCCCCCAGTGCTACAGTGTTACTAGTGCAGCTCCCAAGTGCTACAGTGTTACTAGTGCAGCTCCCCCAGTGCTACAGTGTTACTAGTGTAGCTCCCCAGTGAGTGCTACAGTGTTACTAGTGCAGCTCCCCAGTGCTACAGTGTTACTAGAGTAGCTCCCCAGTGCTACAGTGTTACTAGTGTATTTCCCTAGTGCTACAGTGCTACTAGTGCAGCTCCCCAGGGCTACAGTGTTACTAGTGAAGCTCCCCAGTACTACGGTGTTACTAGTGTAGCTCCCCAGTGCTACAGTGTTACTTGTGTAGCTCCCTAGTGAGTACTACAGTGTTACTAGTGCAGCTCCCCAGTGCTAGAGTGTTACTAGTGTAGCTCCCCAGTGCTACAGTGTTACTAGTGTAGGTCCCCAGTGAGTGCTACATTGTTACTAGTGTAGATCCCCAGTGCTACAGTGTTACTAGTGTACCTCCCCATTGCTACAGTGTTACTAGTGCAGCTCCCCAGTACTACAGTGTTACTAGTGTACCTCCCCAGTGCTACAGTGTTACTAGTGCAGCTCCCCAGTGCTACAGTGTTACTAGTGTAGCTCCCCAGTGAGTACTACAGTGTTACTAGTGTACCTCCCCAGTGCTGCAGTGTTACTAGTGCAGCTCCCCAGTGCTACAGTGTTACTAGTGCAGATCCCCAGTACTACAGTGTTACTAGTGCAGCTCCCCAGTGCTACAGTGTTACTAGTGTACCTCCCCAGTGCTACAGTGTTACTGGTGCAGCTCCCCAGTGCTGCAGTGTAACTAGTGTATCTCCCCAGTGCTACAGTGTTACTAGTGTATTTCCCTAGTGCTACAGTGTTACTAGTGCAGCTCCCAGTGCTACAGTGTTACTATTGCAGCTACCCAGTGCTACAGTGTTACTATTGCAGCTCCCCCAGTGCTACAGTGTTACTAGTGCAGCTCCCCCGTGCTACAGTGTTACTAATGCAGCTACCCAGTGCTACAGTGTTACTAGTGTAGCTTCCCAGTGCTACAGTGTTACTAGTGCAGCTCCCCAGTGCTACAGTGTTACTAGTGCAGCTACCCAGTGCTACAGTGTTACTAGTGCAGCTCCCCAGTACTACAGTGTTACTAGTGCAGCTCCCCAGTACTACAGTGTTACAAGTGCAGCTCCCCAGTGCTACAGTGTTACTAGTGCAGCTCCCCCAGTAATACAGTGTTTCTAGTGTACCTCTCCAGAGCTACAGTGTTACTAGTGCAGCTCCCCCAGTACTAAAGTGTTACTAGTGCAGCTCCCCCAGTACTACAGTGTTACTAGTGCAGCTCCCCAGTGCTACAGTGATACTAGTGCAGCTCCCCCAGTACTACAGTGTTACTAGTGCAGCTCCCCAGTACTACAGTGTTACTAGTGCAGCTCCCCAGTGCCACAGTGTTACTAGTGCAGCTCCCTAGTACTACAGTGTTACTAGTGCAGCTCCCCAGTGCTACAGTGTTACTAGTGCAGCTCCCCAGTGCTACAGTGTTACTAGTGCAGCTCCCCAGTGCTACATTGTTACTAGTAAAGCTCCCCAGTGCTACAGTGTTACTAGTGCAGCTCCTCCAGTGCTACAGTGTTACAAGTGCATCTCCCCAATGCTACAGTGTTACTAGTGCAGCTCCCCCAGTGCTACAGTGTTACTAGTGCAGCTCCCCAGTGCTAGAGTGTTACAAGTGCAGCTCACCAGTACTACAGTGATACTAATGCAGCTCCCCAGTGCTACAGTGTTACTAGTGCAGCTCCCCAGTACTACGGTGTTACAAGTGCATCTCCCCAATGCTACAGTGTTACTAGTGCAGCTCCCCAGTGCTACAGTGTTACTAGTGCAGCTCCCCAGTGCTACAGTGTTACTAGTGCAGCTCCCCCAGTGCTACAGTGTTACAAGTGCATCTCCCCAATGCTACAGTGTTACTAGTGCAGCTCCCCAGTGCTACAGTGTTACTAGTGCAGCTCCCCAGTGCTACAGTGTTACTAGTGCAGCTCACCAGTGAGTGCTACAGTGTTACTAGTGTAGCTCCCCAGTGCTACAGTGTCTCTAGTGTAGCTCCCCAGTGCTACAGTGTTACTAGTACAGCGCCCCAGTGGTACAGTGTTACTAGTGCAGCTCCCCCAGTGCTACAGTGTTACTAGTGCAGCTCCCCAGTGCTAGAGTGTTACAAGTGCAGCTCCGCAGTACTACAGTGATACTAGTGCAGCTCCCCAGTGCTACAGTGTTACTAGTACAGCTCCCCAGCGCTACAGTGTTAATAGTGCAGCTCCCCCAGTGCTACAGTGTTACTAGTGCAGCTCCCCAGTGCTACAGTGCTACAAGTGTAGCTCCCCAGTGCTACAGTGTTACTAGTGCAGCTCCCCAGTGCTACAGCGTTACTAGTGTAGCTCCCCCAGTGCTACAGTGTTGCTAGTGCATCTCCCCAGTGCTACAGTGTTACTAGTGTAGCTCCCCAGTGCTACAGTGTTACTAGTGCAGCTCCCAAGTGCTACAGTGTTACTAGTGTAGCTCCCCCAGTGCTACAGTGTTACTAGTGCAGCTCCCCAGTGTTTCAGTGTTACTAGAGCAGCTCCCCCAGTGCTACAGTGTTACTAGTGCAGCTCCCCAGTGCTACAGTGTTACTAGTGTAGCTCCCCAGTGCTACAGTGTTAATAGTGCAGCTCTCCAGTGCTACAGTGTTACTAGTGTAGCTCCCCAGTGCTACAGTGTCACTAGTGCAGCTCCCCAGTGCTACAGTGTTACTAGTGCAGCTCCCCAGTGCTACAGTGTTACTAGTGCAGCTCCCCCAGTGCTACAGTGTTACAAGTGTAGCTCCCCAGTGCTACAGTGTTACTAGTGTAGCTCCTCAGTGCTACGGTGTTACTAGTGTAGCTCCCCAGTGAGTGCTACAGTGTTACTAGTGCAGCTCCCCCGGTACTACAGTGTTACTAGTGCAGCTCCCCAGTGCTACACTGTTAATAGTGTAGCTCCCCAGTGAGTGCTACAGTGTTACTAGTGCAGCTCCCCAGTGAGTGCTACAGTGTTACCAGTGCAGCTCACCCAGTACTACAGTGTTACTAGTGCAGCTCCCCAGTGCTACAGTGTTACTAGTGTAGCTGCCCAGTGGGTGCTACAGTGTTACTAGTGCAGCTCCCCAGTGCTACAGTGTTACTAGTGCAGCTCCCCAGTGCAACAGTGTTACTAGTGTATCTCCCCAGTACTACAGTGTTACTAGTGTAGCTCCCCAGTGCTACGGTGTTACTAGTGTAGCTACCCAGTGAGTGCTACTGTGTTACTAGTGCAGCTCCCCAGTGCTACAGTGTCTCTAGTGTAGCTCCCCAGTGCTACAGTGTTACTAGTACAGCTCCCCATTGGTACAGTGTTACTAGTGCAGCTCCCCCAGTGCTACAGTGTTACTAGTGCAGCTCCCCAGTGCTAGAGTGTTACAAGTGCAGCTCCGCAGTACTACAGTGATACTAGTGCAGCTCCCCAGTGCTACAGTGTTACTAGTGCAGCTCCCCAGTACTACATTGTTACTAGTGCAGCTCCCCAGCGCTACAGTGTTAATAGTGCAGCTCCCCCAGTGCTACAGTGTTACTAGTGCAGCTCCCCAGTGCTACAGTGTTACAAGTGTAGCTCCCCAGTGCTACAGTGTTACTAGTGCAGCTCCCCAGTGCTACAGTGTTACTAGAGTAGCTCCCCAGTGCTACAGTGTTACTAGTGTAGCTCCCCAGTGCTACGGTGTTACTAGTGTAGTTCCCCAGTGCTACAGTGTTACTAGTGCAGCTCCCCCAGTACTACAGTGTTACTAGTGCAGCTCCTCAGTACTACAGTGTTACTAGTGCAGCTCCCCCAGTACTACAGTGTTACTAGTGCAGCTCCCCCAGTACTACAGTGTTACTAGTTGCAGCTCCCCAGTGCTACAGTGTTACTAGTGCAGCTCCCCCAGTACTACAGTGTTACTAGTGCAGCTCCCCCAGTACTACAGTGTTACTATTGTACCTCCCCAGTGCTACAGTGTTACTAGTGCAGCTCCCCCAGTGCTACAGTGTTACTAGTGCAGCTCCCCCAGTGCTACAGTGTTACTAGTGTAGCTCCCCAGTGCTACAGTGTTACTAGTGCAGCTCCCCCAGTGCTACAGTGTTACTAGTGCAGCTCCCAAGTGCTACAGTGTTACTAGTGCAGCTCCCCCAGTGCTACAGTGTTACTAGTGTAGCTCCCCAGTGAGTGCTACAGTGTTACTAGTGCAGCTCCCCAGTGCTACAGTGTTACTAGAGTAGCTCCCCAGTGCTACAGTGTTACTAGTGTATTTCCCTAGTGCTACAGTGCTACTAGTGCAGCTCCCCAGGGCTACAGTGTTACTAGTGAAGCTCCCCAGTACTACGGTGTTACTAGTGTAGCTCCCCAGTGCTACAGTGTTACTTGTGTAGCTCCCTAGTGAGTACTACAGTGTTACTAGTGCAGCTCCCCAGTGCTAGAGTGTTACTAGTGTAGCTCCCCAGTGCTACAGTGTTACTAGTGTAGGTCCCCAGTGAGTGCTACATTGTTACTAGTGTAGATCCCCAGTGCTACAGTGTTACTAGTGTACCTCCCCAGTGCTACAGTGTTACTAGTGCAGCTCCCCAGTACTACAGTGTTACTAGTGTACCTCCCCAGTGCTACAGTGTTACTAGTGCAGCTCCCCAGTGCTACAGTGTTACTAGTGTAGCTCCCCAGTGAGTACTACAGTGTTACTAGTGTACCTCCCCAGTGCTGCAGTGTTACTAGTGCAGCTCCCCAGTGCTACAGTGTTACTAGTGCAGATCCCCAGTACTACAGTGTTACTAGTGCAGCTCCCCAGTGCTACAGTGTTACTAGTGTACCTCCCCAGTGCTACAGTGTTACTAGTGCAGCTCCCCAGTGCTGCAGTGTAACTAGTGTATCTCCCCAGTGCTACAGTGTTACTAGTGTATTTCCCTAGTGCTACAGTGTTACTAGTGCAGCTCCCAGTGCTACAGTGTTACTATTGCAGCTACCCAGTGCTACAGTGTTACTATTGCAGCTCCCCCAGTGCTACAGTGTTACTAGTGCAGCTCCCCCGTGCTACAGTGTTACTAATGCAGCTACCCAGTGCTACAGTGTTACTAGTGTAGCTTCCCAGTGCTACAGTGTTACTAGTGCAGCTCCCCAGTGCTACAGTGTTACTAGTGCAGCTACCCAGTGCTACAGTGTTACTAGTGCAGCTCCCCAGTACTACAGTGTTACTAGTGCAGCTCCCCAGTACTACAGTGTTACAAGTGCAGCTCCCCAGTGCTACAGTGTTACTAGTGCAGCTCCCCCAGTAATACAGTGTTTCTAGTGTACCTCTCCAGAGCTACAGTGTTACTAGTGCAGCTCCCCCAGTACTAAAGTGTTACTAGTGCAGCTCCCCCAGTACTACAGTGTTACTAGTGCAGCTCCCCAGTGCTACAGTGATACTAGTGCAGCTCCCCCAGTACTACAGTGTTACTAGTGCAGCTCCCCAGTACTACAGTGTTACTAGTGCAGCTCCCCAGTGCCACAGTGTTACTAGTGCAGCTCCCTAGTACTACAGTGTTACTAGTGCAGCTCCCCAGTGCTACAGTGTTACTAGTGCAGCTCCCCAGTGCTACAGTGTTACTAGTGCAGCTCCCCAGTGCTACATTGTTACTAGTAAAGCTCCCCAGTGCTACAGTGTTACTAGTGCAGCTCCCCCAGTGCTACAGTGTTACAAGTGCATCTCCCCAATGCTACAGTGTTACTAGTGCAGCTCCCCCAGTGCTACAGTGTTACTAGTGCAGCTCCCCAGTGCTAGAGTGTTACAAGTGCAGCTCACCAGTACTACAGTGATACTAATGCAGCTCCCCAGTGCTACAGTGTTACTAGTGCAGCTCCCCAGTACTACGGTGTTACTAGCGCAGCTCCCCAGTGCTACAGTGTTAATAGTGCAGCTCCCCCAGTGCTACAGTGTTACTAGTGCAGCTCCCCAGTGCTACAATGTTACAAGTGTAGCTCCCCAGTGCTACAGTGTTACTCGTGTAGCTCCCTAGTGAGTACTACCGAGTTACTAGTGCAGCTCCCCAGTGCTACAGTGTTACTAGTGTAGCTCCCCAGTGAGTACTACCGTGTTACTAGTGTAGCTCCCCAGTGCTACAGTGTTACTAGTGTAGCTCCCCAGTGCTACAGTGTTACTAGTGTAGTTCCCCAGTGCTACAGTGTTACTAGTGTAGCTCCCCAGTGAGTGCTACAGTGTTACTAGTGTAACTCCCCAGTGCTACAGTGTTACTAGTGCAGCTCCCCAGTACTACAGTGTTACTAGTGTACCTCCTCAGTGCTACAGTGTTACTAGTGCAGCTCCCCAGTGCTACAGTGTTACTAGTGTACCTCCCCAGTGCTACAGTGTTACTAGTTCAGCTCCCCAGTGCTACAGTGTTACTAGTGTAGATCCCCAGTACTACAGTGTTACTAGTGCAGCTCCCAGTGCTACAGTGTTACTAGTGTACCTCCCCAGTGGTACAGTGTTACTAATGCAGCTCCCATGTGCTACAGTGTTACTAGTGCAGCTCCCCCAGTACTACAGTGTTACTATTGCAGCTCCCCCAGTACTACAGTGTTACTAGTGCAGCTCCCCAGTGCTACAGTGTTACAAGTGTAGCTCCCCAGTGCTACAGTGTTACTAGTGCAGCTCCCCAGTGCTACAGCGTTACTAGTGTAGCTCCCCCAGTGCTACAGTGTTACTAGTGCAGCTCCCCAGTGCTACAGTGTTAATAGTGCAGCTCCCCCAGTGCTACAGTGTTACTAGTGCAGCTGCCCAGTGCTACAGTGTTACAAGTGTAGCTCCCCAGTGCTACAGTGTTACTAGTGCAGCTCCCCAGTGCTGCAGCGTTACTAGTGTAGCTCCCCCAGTGCTACAGTGTTACTAGTGCAGCTCCCCAGTGCTACAGTGTTACTAGTGTAGCTCCCCAGTGCTACAGTGTTACTAGTGCAGCTCCCCAGTGCTACAGTGTTAATAGTGCAGCTCCCCCAGTGCTACAGTGTTACTAGTGCAGCTCCCCAGTGCTACAGTGTTACAAGTGTAGCTCCCCAGTGCTACAGTGTTACTAGTGCAGCTCCCCAGTGCTGCAGCGTTACTAGTGTAGCTCCCCCAGTGCTACAGTGTTACTAGTGCAGCTCCCCAGTGCTACAGTGTTAATAGTGCAGCTCCCCCAGTGCTACAGTGTTACTAGTGCAGCTCCCCAGTGCTACAGTGTTACAAGTGTAGCTCCCCAGTGCTACAGTGTTACTAGTGCAGCTCCCCAGTGCTGCAGCGTTACTAGTGTAGCTCCCCCAGTGCTACAGTGTTACTAGTGCAGCTCCCCAGTGCTACAGTGTTACTAGTGTAGCTCCCCAGTGCTACAGTGTTACTAGTGCAGCTCCCAAGTGCTACAGTGTTACTAGTGAGGCCCCCTAGTGCTACAGTGTTACTAGTGCAGCTCCCTTGTGCTTCAGTGTTACTAGTGCAGCTCCCCCAGTGCTACAGTGTTACTAGTGCAGCTCCCCAGTGCTACAGTGTTACTAGTGCAGCTCCCCAGTGCTACAGTGTTACAAGTGTAGCTCCCCAGTGCTACAGTGTTACTAGTGCAGCTCCCCAGTGCTACAGTGTTACTAGTGCAGCTCCCCCAGTACTACAGTGTTACTAGTGCAGCTCCCCAGTGCTACAGTGTTAATAGTGCAGCTCCCCCAGTGCTACAGTGTTACTAGTGCAGCTCCCCAGTGCTACAGTGTTACAAGTGTAGCTCCCCAGTGTTACAGTGTTACTAGTGCAGCTCCCCAGTGCTACAGCGTTACTAGTGTAGCTCCCCCAGTGCTACAGTGTTACTAGTGCAGCTCCCCAGTGCTACAGTGTTACTAGTGTAGCTCCCCAGTGCTACAGTGTTACTAGTGCAGCTCCCAAGTGCTACGGTGTTACTAGGGAGGCCCCCCTAGTGCTACAGTGTTACTAGTGCAGCTCCCCAGTGCTTCAGTGTTACTAGTGCAGCTCCCCCAGTGCTAAAGTGTTACTTGTGCAGCTCCCCAGTGCTACAGTGTTACTAGTGTAGCTCCCCAGTGCTACAGTGTTACTAGTGCAGCTCTCCAGTGCTACAGTGTTACTAGTGTAGCTCCCCAGTGCTACAGTGTTACTAGTGCAGCTCCCCAGTGCTACAGTGTTACTAGTGCAGCTCCCCAGTGCTACAGTGTTACTAGTGCAGCTCCCCCAGTGCTACAGTGTTACAAGTGTAGCTCCCCAGTGCTAGAGTGTTACTAGTGTAGCTCCCCAGTGAGTACTACAGTGTTACTAGTGTACCTCCCCAGTGCTACAGTGTTACTAGTGCAGCTCCCCAGTGCTACAGTGTTACTAGTGCAGATCCGCAGTACTACAGTGTTACTAGTGCAGCTCCCCAGTGCTACAGTGTTACTAGTGTACCTCCCCAGTGCTACAGTGTTACTAGTGCAGCTCCCCAGTGCTACAGTGTTACTAGTGCAGCTCCCCAGTGCTACAGTGTTACTAGTGTATCTCCCCAGTGCTACAGTGTTACTAGTGTATTTCCCTAGTGCTACAGTGTTACTAGTGCAGCTCCCCAGTGCTACAGTGTTACTAGTGTAGCTCCCCAGTACTACGGTGTTACTAGTGTAGCTCCCCAGTGCTACAGTGTTACTCGTGTAGCTCCCTAGTGAGTACTACCGTGTTACTAGTGCAGCACCCCAGTGCTACAGTGTTACTAGTGTAGCTCCCCAGTGAGTACTACAGTGTTACTAGTGTAGCTCCCCAGTGCTACAGTGTTACTAGTGTAGCTCCCCAGTGAGTGCTACAGTGTTACTAGTGCAGCTCCCCAGTGCTACAGTGTTACTTGTGTACCTCCCCAGTGCTACAGTGTTACTAGTGCAGCTCCCCAGTGCTACAGTGTTACTAGTGTAACTCCCCAGTGCTACAGTGTTACTAGTTCAGCTCCCCAGTGCTACAGTGTTACTAGTGCAGATCCCCAGTACTACAGTGTTACTAGTGCAGCTCCCCAGTGCTACAGTGTTACTAGTGTACCTCCCCAGTGCTACAGTGTTACTAATGCAGCTCCCCTGTGCTACAGTGTTACTAGTGCAGCTCCCCCAGTACTACAGTGTTACTATTGCAGCTCCCCCAGTACTACAGTGTTACTAGTGCAGCTCCCCAATACTACAGTGTTACTAGTGCAGCTCCCCCAGTACTACAGTGTTACTAGTGAAGCTCCCCAGTACTACAGTGTTACTAGTACAGCTCCCCAGTACTACAATGTTATTAGTGCAGCTCCCCAGTGCTACAGTGTTACTAGTGCAGCTCCCCCAGTACTACAGTGTTACTATTGCAGCTCCCCCAGTACTACAGTGTTACAAGTGCAGCTCCCCAGTGTTACTAGTGCAGCTCCCCCAGTACTAGAGTGTTACTAGTGCAGCTCCCCAGTACTACAGTGTTATTATTGCAGCTCCCCAGTACTACAGTGTTCCTAGTGCAGCTCCCCAGTGCTACAGTGTTACTAGTGTAACTTCCCAGTGCTACAGTGTTACTAGTGTAGCTCCCCAGTGCTACAGTGTTACTAGTGCAGCTACCCAGTGCTACAGTGTTACTATTGCAGCTCCCCCAGTGCTACAGTGTTACTAGTGCAGCTCCCCCGTGCTACAGTGTTACTAATGCAGCTCCCCAGTGCTACAGTGTTACTAGTGCAGCTACCCAGTGCTACAGTGTTACTAGTGCAGCTCCCCAGTACTACAGTGTTACTAGTGCAGCTCCCCAGTACTACAGTGTTACTAGTGCAGCTCCCCAGTGCTACAGTGTTACTAGTGCAGCTCCCCCAGTAATACAGTGTTTCTAGTGTACCTCCCCTGTGCTACCGTGTTACTAGTGCAGCTCCCCCAGTACTACAGTGTTACTAGTGCAGCTCCCCCAGTACTACAGTGTTACTATTGCAGCTCCCCAGTGCTACAGTGTTACTAGTTCAGCTCCCCCAGTACTACAGTGTTACTAGTGCAGCTCCCCAATACTACAGTGTCACTAGTGCAGCTCCCCATTGATGCAGTGTTACTAGTGCAGTTCCCCTGTGATGCAGTGTTACTAGTGCAGTTCCCCAGTGCTACAGTGTTACTAGTGCAGCTCCCCCAGTACTACAGTGTTACTAGTGCAGCTCCCCAGTGCTACAGTGTTACTAGTGCAGCTCCCCAATACTACAGTGTTACTAGTGCAGCTCCCCCAGTACTACAGTGTTACTAGTGAAGCTCCCCAGTACTACAGTGTTACTAGTACAGCTCCCCAGTACTACAATGTTACTAGTGCAGCTCCCCCAGTACTACAGTGTTACTAGTGCAGCTCCCCCAGTACTACAGTGTTACTAGTTGCAGCTCCCCAGTGCTACAGTGTTACTAGTGCAGCTCCCCCAGTACTACAGTGTTACTAGTGCAGCTCCCCCAGTACTACAGTGTTACTATTGTACCTCCCCAGTGCTACAGTGTTACTAGTGCAGCTCCCCCAGTGCTACAGTGTTACTAGTGCAGCTCCCCCAGTGCTACAGTGTTACTAGTGTAGCTCCCCAGTGCTACAGTGTTACTAGTGCAGCTCCCCCAGTGCTACAGTGTTACTAGTGCAGCTCCCAAGTGCTACAGTGTTACTAGTGCAGCTCCCCCAGTGCTACAGTGTTACTAGTGTAGCTCCCCAGTGAGTGCTACAGTGTTACTAGTGCAGCTCCCCAGTGCTACAGTGTTACTAGAGTAGCTCCCCAGTGCTACAGTGTTACTAGTGTATTTCCCTAGTGCTACAGTGCTACTAGTGCAGCTCCCCAGGGCTACAGTGTTACTAGTGAAGCTCCCCAGTACTACGGTGTTACTAGTGTAGCTCCCCAGTGCTACAGTGTTACTTGTGTAGCTCCCTAGTGAGTACTACAGTGTTACTAGTGCAGCTCCCCAGTGCTAGAGTGTTACTAGTGTAGCTCCCCAGTGCTACAGTGTTACTAGTGTAGGTCCCCAGTGAGTGCTACATTGTTACTAGTGTAGATCCCCAGTGCTACAGTGTTACTAGTGTACCTCCCCAGTGCTACAGTGTTACTAGTGCAGCTCCCCAGTACTACAGTGTTACTAGTGTACCTCCCCAGTGCTACAGTGTTACTAGTGCAGCTCCCCAGTGCTACAGTGTTACTAGTGTAGCTCCCCAGTGAGTACTACAGTGTTACTAGTGTACCTCCCCAGTGCTGCAGTGTTACTAGTGCAGCTCCCCAGTGCTACAGTGTTACTAGTGCAGATCCCCAGTACTACAGTGTTACTAGTGCAGCTCCCCAGTGCTACAGTGTTACTAGTGTACCTCCCCAGTGCTACAGTGTTACTAGTGCAGCTCCCCAGTGCTGCAGTGTAACTAGTGTATCTCCCCAGTGCTACAGTGTTACTAGTGTATTTCCCTAGTGCTACAGTGTTACTAGTGCAGCTCCCAGTGCTACAGTGTTACTATTGCAGCTACCCAGTGCTACAGTGTTACTATTGCAGCTCCCCCAGTGCTACAGTGTTACTAGTGCAGCTCCCCCGTGCTACAGTGTTACTAATGCAGCTACCCAGTGCTACAGTGTTACTAGTGTAGCTTCCCAGTGCTACAGTGTTACTAGTGCAGCTCCCCAGTGCTACAGTGTTACTAGTGCAGCTACCCAGTGCTACAGTGTTACTAGTGCAGCTCCCCAGTACTACAGTGTTACTAGTGCAGCTCCCCAGTACTACAGTGTTACAAGTGCAGCTCCCCAGTGCTACAGTGTTACTAGTGCAGCTCCCCCAGTAATACAGTGTTTCTAGTGTACCTCTCCAGAGCTACAGTGTTACTAGTGCAGCTCCCCCAGTACTAAAGTGTTACTAGTGCAGCTCCCCCAGTACTACAGTGTTACTAGTGCAGCTCCCCAGTGCTACAGTGATACTAGTGCAGCTCCCCCAGTACTACAGTGTTACTAGTGCAGCTCCCCAGTACTACAGTGTTACTAGTGCAGCTCCCCAGTGCCACAGTGTTACTAGTGCAGCTCCCTAGTACTACAGTGTTACTAGTGCAGCTCCCCAGTGCTACAGTGTTACTAGTGCAGCTCCCCAGTGCTACAGTGTTACTAGTGCAGCTCCCCAGTGCTACATTGTTACTAGTAAAGCTCCCCAGTGCTACAGTGTTACTAGTGCAGCTCCCCCAGTGCTACAGTGTTACAAGTGCATCTCCCCAATGCTACAGTGTTACTAGTGCAGCTCCCCCAGTGCTACAGTGTTACTAGTGCAGCTCCCCAGTGCTAGAGTGTTACAAGTGCAGCTCACCAGTACTACAGTGATACTAATGCAGCTCCCCAGTGCTACAGTGTTACTAGTGCAGCTCCCCAGTACTACGGTGTTACTAGCGCAGCTCCCCAGTGCTACAGTGTTAATAGTGCAGCTCCCCCAGTGCTACAGTGTTACTAGTGCAGCTCCCCAGTGCTACAATGTTACAAGTGTAGCTCCCCAGTGCTACAGTGTTACTCGTGTAGCTCCCTAGTGAGTACTACCGAGTTACTAGTGCAGCTCCCCAGTGCTACAGTGTTACTAGTGTAGCTCCCCAGTGAGTACTACCGTGTTACTAGTGTAGCTCCCCAGTGCTACAGTGTTACTAGTGTAGCTCCCCAGTGCTACAGTGTTACTAGTGTAGTTCCCCAGTGCTACAGTGTTACTAGTGTAGCTCCCCAGTGAGTGCTACAGTGTTACTAGTGTAACTCCCCAGTGCTACAGTGTTACTAGTGCAGCTCCCCAGTACTACAGTGTTACTAGTGTACCTCCTCAGTGCTACAATGTTACTAGTGCAGCTCCCCAGTGCTACAGTGTTACTAGTGTACCTCCCCAGTGCTACAGTGTTACTAGTTCAGCTCCCCAGTGCTACAGTGTTACTAGTGTAGATCCCCAGTACTACAGTGTTACTAGTGCAGCTCCCAGTGCTACAGTGTTACTAGTGTACCTCCCCAGTGGTACAGTGTTACTAATGCAGCTCCCATGTGCTACAGTGTTACTAGTGCAGCTCCCCCAGTACTACAGTGTTACTATTGCAGCTCCCCCAGTACTACAGTGTTACTAGTGCAGCTCCCCAGTGCTACAGTGTTACAAGTGTAGCTCCCCAGTGCTACAGTGTTACTAGTGCAGCTCCCCAGTGCTACAGCGTTACTAGTGTAGCTCCCCCAGTGCTACAGTGTTACTAGTGCAGCTCCCCAGTGCTACAGTGTTAATAGTGCAGCTCCCCCAGTGCTACAGTGTTACTAGTGCAGCTGCCCAGTGCTACAGTGTTACAAGTGTAGCTCCCCAGTGCTACAGTGTTACTAGTGCAGCTCCCCAGTGCTGCAGCGTTACTAGTGTAGCTCCCCCAGTGCTACAGTGTTACTAGTGCAGCTCCCCAGTGCTACAGTGTTACTAGTGTAGCTCCCCAGTGCTACAGTGTTACTAGTGCAGCTCCCCAGTGCTACAGTGTTAATAGTGCAGCTCCCCCAGTGCTACAGTGTTACTAGTGCAGCTCCCCAGTGCTACAGTGTTACAAGTGTAGCTCCCCAGTGCTACAGTGTTACTAGTGCAGCTCCCCAGTGCTGCAGCGTTACTAGTGTAGCTCCCCCAGTGCTACAGTGTTACTAGTGCAGCTCCCCAGTGCTACAGTGTTAATAGTGCAGCTCCCCCAGTGCTACAGTGTTACTAGTGCAGCTCCCCAGTGCTACAGTGTTACAAGTGTAGCTCCCCAGTGCTACAGTGTTACTAGTGCAGCTCCCCAGTGCTGCAGCGTTACTAGTGTAGCTCCCCCAGTGCTACAGTGTTACTAGTGCAGCTCCCCAGTGCTACAGTGTTACTAGTGTAGCTCCCCAGTGCTACAGTGTTACTAGTGCAGCTCCCAAGTGCTACAGTGTTACTAGTGAGGCCCCCTAGTGCTACAGTGTTACTAGTGCAGCTCCCTAGTGCTTCAGTGTTACTAGTGCAGCTCCCCCAGTGCTACAGTGTTACTAGTGCAGCTCCCCAGTGCTACAGTGTTACTAGTGCAGCTCCCCAGTGCTACAGTGTTACAAGTGTAGCTCCCCAGTGCTACAGTGTTACTAGTGCAGCTCCCCAGTGCTACAGTGTTACTAGTGCAGCTCCCCCAGTACTACAGTGTTACTAGTGCAGCTCCCCAGTGCTACAGTGTTAATAGTGCAGCTCCCCCAGTGCTACAGTGTTACTAGTGCAGCTCCCCAGTGCTACAGTGTTACAAGTGTAGCTCCCCAGTGTTACAGTGTTACTAGTGCAGCTCCCCAGTGCTACAGCGTTACTAGTGTAGCTCCCCCAGTGCTACAGTGTTACTAGTGCAGCTCCCCAGTGCTACAGTGTTACTAGTGTAGCTCCCCAGTGCTACAGTGTTACTAGTGCAGCTCCCAAGTGCTACAGTGTTACTAGGGAGGCCCCCCTAGTGCTACAGTGTTACTAGTGCAGCTCCCCAGTGCTTCAGTGTTACTAGTGCAGCTCCCCCAGTGCTAAAGTGTTACTTGTGCAGCTCCCCAGTGCTACAGTGTTACTAGTGTAGCTCCCCAGTGCTACAGTGTTACTAGTGCAGCTCTCCAGTGCTACAGTGTTACTAGTGTAGCTCCCCAGTGCTACAGTGTTACTAGTGCAGCTCCCCAGTGCTACAGTGTTACTAGTGCAGCTCCCCAGTGCTACAGTGTTACTAGTGCAGCTCCCCCAGTGCTACAGTGTTACAAGTGTAGCTCCCCAGTGCTAGAGTGTTACTAGTGTAGCTCCCCAGTGAGTACTACAGTGTTACTAGTGTACCTCCCCAGTGCTACAGTGTTACTAGTGCAGCTCCCCAGTGCTACAGTGTTACTAGTGCAGATCCGCAGTACTACAGTGTTACTAGTGCAGCTCCCCAGTGCTACAGTGTTACTAGTGTACCTCCCCAGTGCTACAGTGTTACTAGTGCAGCTCCCCAGTGCTACAGTGTTACTAGTGCAGCTCCCCAGTGCTACAGTGTTACTAGTGTATCTCCCCAGTGCTACAGTGTTACTAGTGTATTTCCCTAGTGCTACAGTGTTACTAGTGCAGCTCCCCAGTGCTACAGTGTTACTAGTGTAGCTCCCCAGTACTACGGTGTTACTAGTGTAGCTCCCCAGTGCTACAGTGTTACTCGTGTAGCTCCCTAGTGAGTACTACCGTGTTACTAGTGCAGCACCCCAGTGCTACAGTGTTACTAGTGTAGCTCCCCAGTGAGTACTACAGTGTTACTAGTGTAGCTCCCCAGTGCTACAGTGTTACTAGTGTAGCTCCCCAGTGAGTGCTACAGTGTTACTAGTGCAGCTCCCCAGTGCTACAGTGTTACTTGTGTACCTCCCCAGTGCTACAGTGTTACTAGTGCAGCTCCCCAGTGCTACAGTGTTACTAGTGTAACTCCCCAGTGCTACAGTGTTACTAGTTCAGCTCCCCAGTGCTACAGTGTTACTAGTGCAGATCCCCAGTACTACAGTGTTACTAGTGCAGCTCCCCAGTGCTACAGTGTTACTAGTGTACCTCCCCAGTGCTACAGTGTTACTAATGCAGCTCCCCTGTGCTACAGTGTTACTAGTGCAGCTCCCCCAGTACTACAGTGTTACTATTGCAGCTCCCCCAGTACTACAGTGTTACTAGTGCAGCTCCCCAATACTACAGTGTTACTAGTGCAGCTCCCCCAGTACTACAGTGTTACTAGTGAAGCTCCCCAGTACTACAGTGTTACTAGTACAGCTCCCCAGTACTACAATGTTATTAGTGCAGCTCCCCAGTGCTACAGTGTTACTAGTGCAGCTCCCCCAGTACTACAGTGTTACTATTGCAGCTCCCCCAGTACTACAGTGTTACAAGTGCAGCTCCCCAGTGTTACTAGTGCAGCTCCCCCAGTACTAGAGTGTTACTAGTGCAGCTCCCCAGTACTACAGTGTTATTATTGCAGCTCCCCAGTACTACAGTGTTCCTAGTGCAGCTCCCCAGTGCTACAGTGTTACTAGTGTAACTTCCCAGTGCTACAGTGTTACTAGTGTAGCTCCCCAGTGCTACAGTGTTACTAGTGCAGCTACCCAGTGCTACAGTGTTACTATTGCAGCTCCCCCAGTGCTACAGTGTTACTAGTGCAGCTCCCCCGTGCTACAGTGTTACTAATGCAGCTCCCCAGTGCTACAGTGTTACTAGTGCAGCTACCCAGTGCTACAGTGTTACTAGTGCAGCTCCCCAGTACTACAGTGTTACTAGTGCAGCTCCCCAGTACTACAGTGTTACTAGTGCAGCTCCCCAGTGCTACAGTGTTACTAGTGCAGCTCCCCCAGTAATACAGTGTTTCTAGTGTACCTCCCCTGTGCTACCGTGTTACTAGTGCAGCTCCCCCAGTACTACAGTGTTACTAGTGCAGCTCCCCCAGTACTACAGTGTTACTATTGCAGCTCCCCAGTGCTACAGTGTTACTAGTTCAGCTCCCCCAGTACTACAGTGTTACTAGTGCAGCTCCCCAGTACTACAGTGTCACTAGTGCAGCTCCCCATTGATGCAGTGTTACTAGTGCAGTTCCCCTGTGATGCAGTGTTACTAGTGCAGTTCCCCAGTGCTACAGTGTTACTAGTGCAGCTCCCCCAGTACTACAGTGTTACTAGTGCAGCTCCCCAGTGCTACAGTGTTACTAGTGCAGCTCCCCCAGTACTACAGTGTTACTAGTGCAGCTCCCCAGTACTACAGTGTTACTAGTGCAGCTCCCCAGTGCTACAGTGTCACTAGTGCAGCTCCCCAGTGTTACAGT
Organism: Meconema thalassinum; assembly: GCA_946902985.2. Taxonomy (NCBI): domain Eukaryota; kingdom Metazoa; phylum Arthropoda; class Insecta; order Orthoptera; family Tettigoniidae; genus Meconema; species Meconema thalassinum. The sequence continues at coordinate 777,967 of OX336392.1, read as the reverse complement.
GTTACTAGTGTAGCTCCCCAGTGCTACAGTGTCTCTAGTGTAGCTCCCCAGTGCTATAGTGTTACTAGTGCAGCTCCCCAGTGCTACAGTGTTACTAGTGCAGCTCCCCAGTGCTACAGTGTTACTAGTGTAGCTCCCCAGTGAGTGCTACAGTGTTACTAGTGCAGCTCCCCAGTGCTACAGTGTTACTAGTGCAGCTCCCCAGTGCTACAGTGTTACTAGTAAAGCTCCCCAGTGCTACAGTGTTACTAGTGCAGCTCCCCCAGTGCTACAGTGTTACAAGTGCATCTCCCCAATGCTACAGTGTTACTAGTGTAGCTCCCCAGTGCTACAGTGTTACTAGTGCAGCTCCCAGTGCTACAGTGTTACTAGTGCAGCTCCCCAGTGAGTGCTACAGTGTTACTAGTGTAGCTCCCCAGTGCTAGAGAGTCTCTAGTGTAGCTCCCCAGTGCTACAGTGTTACTAGTGCAGCTCCCCAGTGGTACAGTGTTACTAGTGCAGCGTCCCCAGTGCTACAGTGTTACTAGTGCAGCTCCCCTGTGCTAGAGTGTTACAAGTGCAGCTCCCCAGTACTACAGTGATACTAGTGCAGCTCCCCAGTGCTACAGTGTTACTAGTGCAGCTCCCCAGTGCTACAGTGTTAATAGTGCAGCCCCCCAGTGCTACAGTGTTACTAGTGCAGCTCCCCAGTGCTACAGTGTTACAAGTGTAGTTCCCCAGTGCTACTGTGTTACTAGTGCAGCTCCCCAGTGCTACAGCGTTACTAGTGTAGCTCCCCCAGTGCTACAGTGTTACTAGTGTAGCTCCCCAGTGCTACAGTGTTACTAGTGCAGCTCCCAAGTGCTACAGTGTTACTAGTGTAGCTCCCCCAGTGCGACAGTGTTACTAGTGCAGCTCCCCAGTGCTTCAGTGTTACTAGTGCAGCTCCCCCAGTGCTACAGTGTTACTAGTGCAGCTCCCCAGTGCTACAGTGTTACTAGTGTAGCTCCCCAGTGCTACAGTGTTACTAGTGCACCTCTCCAGTGCTACAGTGTTACTAGTGTAGCTCCCCAGTGCTACAGTGTTATTAGTGCAGCTCCCCAGTGCTACAGTGTTACTAGTGCATTTCCCCAGTGCTACAGTGTTACTAGTGCAGCTCCCCCAGTGCTACAGTGTTACAAGTGTAGCTCCCCAGTGCTACAGAGTTACTAGTGTAGCCCCCCAGTGCTACGGTGTTACTAGTGTAGCTCCCCAGTGAGTGCTACAGTGTTACTAGTGCAGCTCTCCAGTGAGTGCAACAGTGTTACTAGTGCAGCTCCCCATGTACTACAGTGTTACTAGTGCAGCTCCCCAGTGCTACACTCTTACTAGTGTAGCTCTCCAGTGAGTGCTACAGTGTTACTAGTGCAGCTCCCCAGTGAGTGCTACAGTGTTACCAGTGCAGCTCCCCCAGTACTACAGTGTTACTAGTGCAGCTCCCCAGTGGTACAGTGTTACTAGTGTAGCTCCCCAGTGGGTGCTACAGTGTTACTAGTGCAGCTCCCAAGTGCTACAGTGTTACTAGTGCAGCTCCCCAGTGCTACAGTGTTACTAGTGTAGCTCCCCAGTGCTACAGTGTTACTAGTGCAGCTCCCCCAGTGCTACAGTGTTACTAGTGCAGCTCCCCAGTGCTACAGTGTTACTAGTGTATCTCCCCAGTACAACAGTGTTACTAGTGTAGCTCCCCAGTGCTACGGTGTTACTAGTGTAGCTACCCAGTGAGTGCTACAGTGTTACTAGTGCAGCACCCCAGTGCTACAGTGTTAATAGTGTAGCTTCCCAGTGCTACAGTGTTACTAGTGTAGCTCCGCAGTGCTACAGTATTACTAGTGTAGCTCCCCAGTGCTACGGTGTTACTAGTGTAGTTCCCCAGTGCTACAGTGTTACTAGTGCAGCTCCCCCAGTACTGCAGTGTTACTAGTGCAGCTCCTCAGTATTACAGTGTTACTAGTGCAGCACCCCCAGTACTACAGTGTTACTAGTGCAGCTCCCCCAGTGCTACAGTGTTACTAGTGCAGCTCCCCCAGTACTACAGTGTTACTAGTTGCAGCTCCCCAGTGCTACAGTGTTACTAGTGTAGGTCCCCAGTGAGTGCTACAGTGTTCCTAGTGCAGCTCCCCAGTGCTACAGTGTTACTAGTGCAGCTCCCCAGTACTACAGTGTTACTAGTGTACCTCCCCAGTGCTACAGTGTTACTAGTGCAGCTCCCCATTGAGTGCTACAGTGTTACTAGTGCAGCTCCCCCAGTGCTACAGTGATACCAGTGCAGCTCCCCAGTGCTACAGTGTTACTAGTGTACCTCCCCAGTGCTACAGTGTTACTAATGCAGCTCCCCTGTGCTACAGTGTTACTAGTGCAGCTCCCCCAGTACTACAGTGTTACTATTGCAGCTCCCCCAGTACTACAGTGTTACTAGTGCAGCTCCCCAGTACTACAGTGTTACTAGTGCAGCTCCCCAGTGCTACAGTGTTACTAGTGTACCTCCCCAGTGCTACAGTGTTACTAATGCAGCTCCCCTGTGCTACAGTGTTACTAGTGCAGCTCCCCCAGTACTACAGTGTTACTATTGCAGCTCATCCAGTACTACAGTGTGACTAGTGCAGCTCCCCAGTACTACAGTGTTACTAGTGCAGCTCCCCCAGTACTACAGTGTTACTAGTGAAGCTCCCCAGTACTACAGTGTTACTAGTACAGCTCCCCAGTACTACAATGTTATTAGTGCAGCTCCCCAGTGCTACAGTGTTACTAGTGCAGCTCCCCCAGTACTACAGTGTTACTATTGCAGCTCCCCCAGTACTACAGTGTTACAAGTGCAGCTCCCCAGTGTTACTAGTGCAGCTCCCCCAGTACTAGAGTGTTACTAGTGCAGCTCCCCAGTACTACAGTGTTATTATTGCAACTCCCCAGTACTACAGTGTTCCTAGTGCAGCTCCCCAGTGCTACAGTGTTACTAGTGTAGCTTCCCAGTGCTACAGTGTTACTAGTGTAGCTCCCCAGTGCTACAGTGTTACTAGTGCAGCTACCCAGTGCTACAGTGTTACTATTGCAGCTCCCCCAGTGCTACAGTGTTACTAGTGCAGCTCCCCCGTGCTACAGTGTTACTAATGCAGCTCCCCAGTGCTACAGTGTTACTAGTGCAGCTACCCAGTGCTACAGTGTTACTAGTGCAGCTCCCCAGTACTACAGTGTTACTAGTGCAGCTCCCCAGTACTACAGTGTTACTAGTGCAGCTCCCCAGTGCTACAGTGTTACTAGTGCAGCTCCCCCAGTAATACAGTGTTTCTAGTGTACCTCCCCAGTGCTACCGTGTTACTAGTGCAGCTCCCCCAGTACTACAGTGTTACTAGTGCAGCTCCCCCAGTACTACAGTGTTACTATTGCAGCTCCCCAGTGCTACAGTGTTACTAGTTCAGCTCCCCCAGTACTACAGTGTTACTAGTGCAGCTCCCCAGTACTACAGTGTCACTAGTGCAGCTCCCCAGTGATGCAGTGTTACTAGTGCAGTTCCCCTGTGATGCAGTGATACTAGTGCAGTTCCCCAGTGCTACAGTGTTACTAGTGCAGCTCCCCCAGTACTACAGTGTTACTAGTGCAGCTCCCCAGTGCTACAGTGTTACTAGTGCAGCTCCCCCAATACTACAGTGTTACTAGTGCAGCTCCCCAGTACTACAGTGTTACTAGTGCAGCTCCCCAGTGCTACAGTGTTACTAGTGTAGCTCCCCAGTGCTACAGTGTCTCTAGTGTAGCTCCCCTGTGCTTCAGTGTTACTAGTGCAGCTCCCCAGTGCTACAGTGTTACTAGTGCAGCTCCCCAGTGCTACAGTGTTTCTAGTGTAGGTCCCCAGTGAGTGCTACAGTGTTACTAGTGCAGCTCCCCAGTGCTACAGTGTTACTAGTGCAGCTTCCCAGTGCTACAGTGTTACTAGTAAAGCTCCCCAGTGCTACAGTGTTACTAGTGCAGCTCCCCCAGTGCTACAGTGTTACAAGTGCATCTCCCCAATGCTACAGTGTTACTAGTGTAGCTCCCCAGTGCTACAGTGTTACTAGTGCAGCTCCCCAGTGCTACAGTGTTACTAGTGCAGCTCCCCAGTGAGTGCTACAGTGTTACTAGTGTAGCTCCCCAGTGCTACAGAGTCTCTAGTGTAGCTCCCCAGTGCTACAGTGTTACTAGTGCAGCTCCCCAGTGGTACAGTGTTACTAGTGCAGCGTCCCCAGTGCTACAGTGTTACTAGTGCAGCTCCCCTGTGCTAGAGTGTTACAAGTGCAGCTCCCCAGTACTACAGTGATACTAGTGCAGCTCCCCAGTGCTACAGTGTTACTAGTGCAGCTCCCCAGTGCTACAGTGTTAATAGTGCAGCTCCCCCAGTGCTACAGTGTTACTAGTGCAGCTCCCCAGTGCTACAGTGTTACAAGTGTAGTTCCCCAGTGCTACTGTGTTACTAGTGCAGCTCCCCAGTGCTACAGCGTTACTAGTGTAGCTCCCCCAGTGCTACAGTGTTACTAGTGTAGCTCCCCAGTGCTACAGTGTTACTAGTGCAGCTCCCAAGTGCTACAGTGTTACTAGTGTAGCTCCCCCAGTGCTACAGTGTTACTAGTGCAGCTCCCCAGTGCTTCAGTGTTACTAGTGCAGCTCCCCCAGTGCTACAGTGTTACTAGTGCAGCTCCCCAGTGCTACAGTGTTACTAGTGTAGCTCCCCAGTGCTACAGTGTTACTAGTGCACCTCTCCAGTGCTACAGTGTTACTAGTGTAGCTCCCCAATGCTACAGTGTTATTAGTGCAGCTCCCCAGTGCTACAGTGTTACTAGTGCAGCTCCCCAGTGCTACAGTGTTACTAGTGCAGCTCCCCCAGTGCTACAGTGTTACAAGTGTAGCTCCCCAGTGCTACAGAGTTACTAGTGTAGCCCCCCAGTGCTACGGTGTTACTAGTGTAGCTCCCCAGTGAGTGCTACAGTGTTACTAGTGCAGCTCTCCAGTGAGTGCTACAGTGTTACTAGTGCAGCTCCCTATGTACTACAGTGTTACTAGTGCAGCTCCCCAGTGCTACACTCTTACTAGTGTAGCTCTCCAGTGAGTGCTACAGTGTTACTAGTGCAGCTCCCCAGTGAGTGCTACAGTGTTACCAGTGCAGCTCCCCCAGTACTACAGTGTTACTAGTGCAGCTCCCCAGTGGTACAGTGTTACTAGTGTAGCTCCCCAGTGGGTGCTACAGTGTTACTAGTGCAGCTCCCCAGTGCTACAGTGTTTTTAGTGCAGCTCCCCAGTGCTACAGTGTTACTAGTGTAGCTCCCCAGTGCTACAGTGTTACTAGTGCAGCTCCCCCAGTGCTACAGTGTTACTAGTGCAGCTCCCCAGTGCTACAGTGTTACTAGTGTATCTCCCCAGTACAACAGTGTTACTAGTGTAGCTCCCCAGTGCTACGGTGTTACTAGTGTAGCTACCCAGTGAGTGCTAAAGTGTTACTAGTGCAGCTCCCCAGTGCTACAGTGTTAATAGTGTAGCTCCCCAGTGCTACAGTGTTATTAGTGTAGCTCCCCAATGCTACAGTGTTACTAGTGTAGCTCCCCAGTGCTACGGTGTTACTAGTGTAGTTCCCCAGTGCTACAGTGTTACTAGTGCAGCTCCCCCAGTACTGCAGTGTTACTAGTGCAGCTCCTCAGTACTACAGTGTAACTAGTGCAGCACCCCCAGTACTACAGTGTTACTAGTGCAGCTCCCCCAGTGCTACAGTGTTACTAGTGCAGCTCCCCCAGTACTACAGTGTTACTAGTTGCAGCTCCCCAGTGCTACAGTGTTACTAGTGTAGGTCCCCAGTGAGTGCTACAGTTTTACTAGTGCAGCTCCCCAGTGCTACAGTGTTACTAGTGCAGCTCCCCAGTACTACAGTGTTACTAGTGTACCTCCCCAGTGCTCCAGTGTTACTAGTGCAGCTCCCCAGTGAGTGCTACAGTGTTACTAGAGCAGCTCCCCCAGTGCTACAGTGATACCAGTGCAGCTCCCCAGTACTACAGTGTTACAAGTGCAGATCCCCAGTGTTACAGTGTTACTAGTGCAGCTCCCCAGTGCTACAGTGTTACTAGTGCAGCTCCCCCAGTACTACAGTGTTACTATTGTACCTCCCCAGTGCTACAGTGTTACTAGTGCAGCTCCCCCAGTGCTACAGTGTTACTAATGCAGCTCCCCCAGTGCTACAGTGTTACTAGTGTAGCTCCTCCAGTGCTACAGTGTTACTAGTGCAGCTCCCAAGTGCTACAGTGTTACTAGTGCAGCTCCCCCAGTGCTACAGTGTTACTAGTGTAGCTCCCCAGTGAGTGCTACAGTGTTACTAGTGCAGCTCCCCAGTGCTAAAGTGTTACTAGTGTAGCTCCCCAGTGCTACAGTGTTACTAGTGTATTTCCCTAGTGCTACAGTGCTACTAGTGCAGCTCCCCAGTTTTACAGTGTTACTAGTGTAGCTCCCCAGTACTACGGTGTTACTAGTGTAGCTCCCCAGTGCTACAGTGTTACTTGTGTAGCTCCCTAGTGAGTACTACAGTGTTACTAGTGCAGCTCCCCAGTGCTACAGTGTTACTAGTGTAGCTCCCCAGTGCTACAGTGTTACTAGTGTAGGTCCCCAGTGAGTGCTACAGTGTTACTAGTGTAGCTCCCAAGTGCTACAGTGTTACTAGTGTACCTCCCCAGTGCTACAGTGTTACTAGTGCAGCTCCCCAGTACTACAGTGTTACTAGTGTACCTCCCCAGTGCTACAGTGTTACTAGTGCAGCTCCCCAGTGCTACAGTGTTACTAGTGTAGCTCCCCAGTGAGTACTACAGTGTTACTAGTGTACCTCCCCAGTGCTACAGTGTTACTAGTGCAGCTCCCCAGTGCTACAGTGTTACTAGTGCAGATCCCCAGTACTACAGTGTTACTAGTGCAGCTCCCCAGTGCTACAGTGTTACTAGTGTACCTCCCCAGTGCTACAGTGTTACTAGTGCAGCTCCCCAGTGCTACAGTGTTACTAGTGCAGCTCCCCAGTGCTACAGTGTTACTAGTGTATCTCCCCAGTGCTACAGTGTTACTTGTGTATTTCCCTAGTGCTACAGTGTTACTAGTGCTGCTCCCCAGTGATACAGTGTTACTAGTGTAGCTCCCCAGTACTAAGGTGTTACTAGTGTAGCTCCCCAGTGCTACAGTGTTACTCGTGTAGCTCCCTAGTGAGTACTACCGTGTTACTAGTGCAGCTCCCCAGTGCTACATTGTTACTAGTGTAGCTCCCCAGTGAGTACTACAGTGTTACTAGTGTAGCTCCCCAGTGCTACAGTGTTACTAGTGTAGCTCCCCAGTGAGTGCTACAGTGTTACTAGTGTAGCTCCCCAGTGCTACAGTGTTACTAGTGTACCTCCCCAGTGCTACAGTGTTACTAGTGCAGCTCCCCAGTACTACAGTGTTACTAGTGTACCTCCCCAGTGCTACAGTGTTACTAGTGCAGCTCGCCAGTGCTACAGTGTTACTAGTGTACCTGCCCAGTGCTACAGTGTTACTAGTTCAGCTCCCCAGTGCTACAGTGTTACTAGTGCAGATCCCCAGTACTACAGTGTTACTAGTGCAGCTCCCCAGTGCTAAAGTGTTATTAGTGTATCTCCCCAGTGCTACAGTGTTACTAATGCAGCTCCCCTGTGCTACAGTGTTACTAGTGCAGCTCCCCCAGTACTACAGTGTTACTATTGCTGCTCCCCCAGTACTACAGTGTTACTAGTGCAGCTCCCCAGTGCTACAGTGTTACTAGTGCAGCTCCCCGAGTACTACAGTGTTACTAGTGCAGCTCCCCAGTACTACAGTGTTACTAGTACAGCTCCCCAGTACTACAGTGTTACTAGTGCAGCTCCCCAGTGCTACAGTGTTACTAGTGCAGCTCCCCCAGTCCTACAGTGTTACTATTGCAGCTCCCCCAGTACTACAGTGTTACTAGTGCAGCTCCCCAGTGCTACAGTGTTACTAGTGCAGCTCCCCAGTAATACAGTGTTATTATTGCAGCTCCCCAGTACTACAGTGTTACTAGTGCAGCTCCCCAGTGCTACAGTGTTACTAGTGTAGCTTCCAAGTGCTACAGTGTTACTAGTGTAGCTCCCCAGTGCTACAGTGTTACTAGTGCAGCTACCCAGTGCTACAGTGTTACTAGTGCAGCTCCCCAGTGCTACAGTTTTACTATTGCAGCTCCTCCGGTGCTACAGTGTTACTAGTGCAGCTCCCCCGTGCTACAGTGTTACTAATGCAGCTACCCAGTGCTACAGTGTTACTAGTGTAGCTCCCCAGTGCTACAGTGTTACTAGTGCAGCTCCCCAGTGCTACAGTGTTACTAGTGCAGCTACCCAGTGCTACAGTGTTACTAGTGCAGCTCCCCAGTACTACAGTGTTACTTGTGCAGCTCCCAAGTACTACAGTGTTACTAGTGCAGCTCCCCCAGTAATACAGTGTTTCTAGTGTACCTCTCCAGTGCTACAGTGTTACTAGTGTAGCTCCCCAGTGCTACAGTGTTACTAGTGCAGCTCCCCAGTTCTACAGTGTTACTAGTGCAGCTCCCCAGTGAGTGCTACAGTGTTACTAGTGTAGCTCCCCAGTGCTACAGTGTCTCTAGTGTAGCTCCCCACTGCTACAGTGTTACTAGTGCAGCTCCCCAGTGGTACAGTGTTACTAGTGCAGCTCCCCCAGTGCTACAGTGTTACTAGTGCAGCTCCCCAATGCTAGAGTGTTATAAGTGCAGCTCCCCAGTACTACAGTGATACTAGTGCAGCTCCCCATAGCTACAGTGTTACTAGTGCAGCTCCCCAGTACTACAGTGTTACTAGTGCAGCTCCCCAGTGCTACAGTGTTAATAGTGCAGCTCCCCCAGTGCTACAGTGTTACTAGTGCAGCTCCCCAGTGCTACAGTGTTATAAGTGTAGCTCCCCAGTGCTACAGTGTTACTAGTGCAGCTCCCAAGTGCTACAGTGTAATTAGTGTAACTCCCCCAGTGCTACAGTGTTATTAGTGCAGCTCCCCAGTGCTTCAGTGTTACTAGTGCTTCTCCCCCAGTGCTACAGTGTTACTAGTGCAGCTCCCCAGTGCTACAGTGTTACTAGTGTAGCTCCCCAGTGTTACAGTGTTACTAGTGCAGCTCTCCAGTGCTACAGTGTTACTAGTGTAGCTCCCCAGTGCTTCAGTGTTACTAGTGCAGCTCCGCAGTGCTACAGTGTTACTAATGCAGCTCCCCAGTGCTACAGTGTTACAAGTGCAGCTCCCCCAGTGCTACAGTGTTACAAGTGTTGCTCCCCAGTGCTACAGTGTTACTAGTGTAGCTCCCCAGTGAGTACTACAATGTTACTAGTGTACCTCCCCAGTGCTACAGTGTTACTAGTGCAGCTCCCCAGTGCTACAGTGTTACAAGTGCAGATCCGCAGTACTACAGTGTTACTAGTGCAGCTCCCCAGTGCTACAGTGTTACTAGTGTACCTCCCCAGTGCTACAGTGTTACTAGTGCAGCTCCCCAGTGCTACAGTGTTACTAGTGCAGCTCCCCAGTGCTACAGTGTTACTAGTGTATCTCCCCAGTGCTACAGTGTTACTAGTGTATTTCCCTAGTGCTACAGTGATACTAGTGCAGCTCCCCAGTGCTACAGTGTTACTAGTGTAGCTCCCCAGTACTACGGTGTTACTAGTGTAGCTCCCCAGTGCTACATTGTTACTCGTGTAGCTCCCTAGTGAGAATTACCGTGTTACTAGTGCAGATCCCCAGTGCTACAGTGTTACTAGTGTAGCTCCCCAGTGAGTACTACAGTGTTACTAGTGTAGCTCCCCAGTGCTACAGTGTTACTAGTGTAGCTCCCCAGTGAGTGCTACAGTGTTACTAGTGTAGCTCCCCAGTGCTACAGTGTTACTAGTGTAGCTCCCCAGTACTACAGTGTTACTAGTGCAGCTCCCCAGTACTACAGTGTTACTAGTGCAGCTCCCCAGTACTACAGTGTTACTAGTGCAGCTCCCCAGTGCTACAGTGTTACTAGTGCAGCTCCCCAAGTAATACAGTGTTTCTAGTGTACCTCCCCAGTGCTACAGTGTTACTAGTGCAGCTCCCCCAGTACTACAGTGTTACTAGTGCAGCTCCCCCAGTACTACAATGTTACTAGTGCAGCTCCCCAGTGCTACAGTGTTACTAGTGAAGCTCCCCCAGTACTACAGTGTTACTAGTGCAGCTCACCAGTACTACAGTGTTACTAGTGCAGCTCCCCAGTGCTACAGTGTTACTAGTGCAGCTCCCCAGTGATGCAGTGTTACTAGTGCAGTTCCCCAGTGCTACAGTGTTACTAGTGCTGCTCCCCCAGTACTACAGTGTTACTAGTGCAGCTCCCCAGTGCTACAGTGTTACTAGTGCAGCTCCCCCAGTACTACAGTGTTACTAGTGCAGCTCCCCCAGTGCTACAGTGTTACTAGTGCAGCTCCCCCAGTACTACAGTGTTACTAGTTGCAGCTCCCCAGTGCTACAGTGTTACTAGTGTAGCTCCCCAGTGAGTGCTACAGTGTTACTAGTGCAGCTCCCCAGTACTACAGTGTTACTAGTGCAGCTCCCCAGTGCTACAGTGTTACTAGTGCAGGTCCCCCAGTAATACAGTGTTTCTAGTGTACCTCCCCAGTGCTACAGTGTTACTAGTGCAGCTCCCCCAGTACTACAGTGTTACTATTGCAGCTCCCCCAGTACTACAGTGTTACTAGTGCAGCTCCCCAGTGCTACAGTGTTACTAGTGCAGCTCCCCCAGTACTACAGTGTTACTAGTGCAGCTCCCCAGTACTACAGTGTTACTAGTGCAGCTCCCCAGTGCTACAGTGTTACTAGTGCAGCCCAGTGATGCAGTGTTACTAGTGCAGTTCCCCAGTGCTACAGTGTTACTAGTGCAGCTCCCCCAGTACTACAGTGTTACTAGTGCAGCTCCCCAGTGCTACAGTGTTACTAGTGCAGCTCCCCCAGTACTACAGTGTTACTAGTGCAGCTCCCCCAGTGCTACAGTGTTACTAATGCAGCTCCCCCAGTACTACAGTGTTACTAGTTGCAGCTCCCCAGTGCTACAGTGTTACTAGTGTAGCTCCCCAGTGAGTGCTACAGTGTTACTAGTGCAGCTCCCCAGTGCTACAGTGTTACTAGTGCAGCTCCCCAGTGCTACAGTGTTACTAGTGCAGCTCCCCAGTGCTACAGTGTTACTAGTAAGGCTCCCCAGTGCTACAGTGTTACTAGTGCAGCTCCCCCAGTGCTACAGTGTTACAAGTGCATCTCCCCAAAGCTACAGTGTTACTAGTGTAGCTCCCCAGTGCTACAGTGTTACTAGTGCAGCTCTCCAGTGCTACAGTGTTACTAGTGCAGCACCCCAGTGAGTGCTACAGTGTTACTAGTGTAGCTCCCCAGTGCTACAGTGTCTCTAGTGTAGCTCCCCAGTGCTACAGTGTTACTAGTGCAGCTCCCCAGTGGTACAGTGTTACTAGTGCAGCTCCCCCAGTGCTACAGTGTTACTAGTGCAGCTCCCCAGTGCTAGAGTGTTACAAGTGCAGCTCCCCAGTACTACAGTGATACTAGTGCAGCTCCCCAGTGCTACAGTGTTACTAGTGCAGCTCCCCAGTACTACAGTGTTACTAGTGAAGCTCCCCAGTGCTACAGTGTTAATAGTGCAGCTCCCCCAGTGCTACAGTGTTACTAGTGCAGCTCCCCAGGGCTACAGTGTTACAAGTCTAGCTCCCCAGTGCTACAGTGTTACTAGTGCAGCTCCCCAGTGCTACAGCGTTACTAGTGTAGCTCCCCCAGTGCTACAGTGTTACTAGTGCAGCTCCCCAGTGCTACAGCGTTACTAGTGTAGCTCCCCCAGTGCTACAGTGTTACTAGTGCAGCTCCCCAGTGCTACAGTGTTACTAGTGCAGCTCCCCAGTGCTTCAGTGTTACTAGTGCAGCTCCCCCAGTGCTACAGTGTTACTAGTGCAGCTCCCCAGTGCTACAGTGTTACTAGTGTAGCTCCCCAGTGCTACAGTGTTACTAGTGCAGCTCTCCAGTGCTACAGTGTTACTAGTGTAGCTCCCCAGTGCTACAGTGTTACTAGTGCAGCTCCCCAGTGCTACAGTGTTACTAGTGCAGCTCCCCAGTGCTACAGTGTTACTAGTGCAGCTCCCCCATTGCTACAGTGTTACTAGTGTACCTCCCCAGTGCTACAGTGTTACTAGTGCAGCTCTCCAGTGCTACAGTGTTACTAGTGTAGCTCCCCAGTGCTAGAGTGTTACTAGTGCAGCTCCCCAGTGCTACAGTGTTACTAGTGCAGCTCCCCAGTGCTACAGTGTTACTAGTGCAGCTCCCCCAGTGCTACAGTGTTACAAGTGTAGCTCCCCAGTGCTACAGTGTTACTAGTGTAGCTCCCCAGTGCTACGGTGTTACTAGTGTAGCTCCCCAGTGAGTGCTACAGTGTTACTAGTGCAGCTCTCCAGTGAGTGCTACAGTGTTACTAGTGCAGCTCCCCCTGTACTACAGTGTTACTAGTGCAGCTCCCCAGTGCTACAGTGTTACTAGTGCAGTTCCCCAGTGCTACAGTGTTACTAGTGTAGCTCCCCAGTGCTACAGTGTTACTAGTGCAGCTCCCCCAGTGCTACAGTGTTACTAGTGCAGCTCCCCAGTGCTACAGTGTTACTTGTGTATCTCCCCAGTACTACAGTGTTACTAGTGTAGCTCCCCAGTGCTACGGTGTTACTAGTGCAGCTCCCCAGTGCTACAGTGTTACTAGTGTAGCTCCCCAGTGCTACAGTGTTACTAGTGTAGCTCCCCAGTGCTACAGTGTTACTAGTGTAGCTCCCCAGTGCTACGGTGTTACTAGTGTAGTTCCCCAGTGCTACAGTGTTACTAGTGCAGCTCCCCCAGTACTACAGTGTTACTAGTGCAGCTCCTCAGTACTACAGTGTTACTAGTGCAGCTCCTCAGTGCTACAGTGTTAATAATGCAGCTCCCCAGTGCCACAGTGTTACTAGTGCAGCTCCCCCAGTACTACTGTGTTACTAGTGCAGCTCCCCCAGTGCTACAGTGTTACTAGTGCAGCTCCCCAGTGCTACAGTGTTACTAGTACAGCTCCCCCAGTACTACAGTGTTACTAGTGTACCTCCCCAGTGCTACAGTGTTACTAGTGCAGCTCCCCAGTGAGTGCTACAGTGTTACTAGGGGAGCTCCCCCAGTGCTACAGTGATACTAGTGCAGCTCCCCAGTACTACAGTGTTACAAGTGCAGCTCCCCAGTGTTACAGTGTTACTAGTGCAACTCCCCAGAGCTACAGTGTTACTAGTGCAGCTCCCCCAGTACTACAGTGTTACTATTGTACCTCCCAGTGCTACAGTGTTACTAGTTCAGCTCCCCAGTGCTACAGTGTTACTAGTGCAGCTCCCCCAGTGCAACAGTGTTACTAGTGCAGCTCCCCCAGTGCTACAGTGTTACTAGTGTAGCTCCCCAGTGCTACAGTGTTACTAGTGCAGCTCCCCCAGTGCTACAGTGTTACTAGTGCAGCTCCTAAGTGCTACAGTGTTACAAGTGCAGCTCCCCCAGTGCTACAGTGTTACTAGTGTAGCTCCCCAGTGAGTGCTACAGTGTTACTAGTGCAGCTCCCCAGTGCTACAGTGTTACTAGTGTAGCTCCCCAGTGCTACAGTGTTACTAGTGTATTTCCCTAGTGCTACAGTGCTACTAGTGCAGCTCCCCAGTGCTACAGTGTTACTAGTGTAGCTCCCCAGTACTACGGTGTTACTAGTGTAGCTCCCCAGTGCTACTGTGTTACTTGTGTAGCTCCCTAGTGAGTACTACAGTGTTACTAGTGCAGCTCCCCAGTGCTACAGTGTTACTAGTGTAGCTCCCCAGTGCTACAGTGTTAATAGTGTAGGTCCCCAGTGAGTGCTACAGTGTAACTAGTGTAGCTCCCCAGTGCTACAGTGTTACTAGTGTACCTCCCCAGTGCTGCAGTGTTACTAGTGCAGCTCCCCAGTTCTACAGTGTTACTAGTGTACCTCCCCAGTGTTACAGTGTTACTAGTGCAGCTCCCCAGTGCTACAGTGTTACTAGTGTAGCTCCCCAGTGAGTACTACAGTGTTACTAGTGTACCTCCCCAGTGCTACAGTGTTACTAGTGCAGCTCCCCAGTGCTACAGTGTTACTAGTGCAGATCCCCAGTACTACAGTGTTACTAGTGCAGCTTCCCAGTGCTACAGTGTTACTAGTGTACCTCCCCAGTGCTACAGTGTTACTAGTGCAGCTCCCCAGTGCTACAGTGTTACTAGTGCAGCTCCCCAGTGCTACAGTGTTACTAGTGTATCTCCCCAGTGCTACAGTGTTACTAGTGTATTTCCCTAGTGTTACAGTGTTACTAGTGTAGCTCCCCAGTACTACGGTGTTACTAGTGTAGCTCCCCAGTGCTACAGTGTTACTCGTGTAGCTCCCTAGTGAGTACTACCGTGTTACTAGTGCAGCTCCCCAGTGCTACAGTGTTACTAGTGTAGCTCCCCAGTGAGTACTACAGTGTTACTAGTGTAGCTCCCCAGTGCTACAGTGTTACTAGTGTAGCTCACCAGTGAGTTCTACAGTGTTACTAGTGCAGCTCCCCAGTGCTACAGTGTTACTAGTGCAGCTCCCCAGTACTGCAGTGTTACTAGTGTACCTCCCCAGTGCTACAGTGTTACTAGTGCAGCTCCCCAGTGAGTGCTACAGTGTTACTAGTGCAGCTCCCCCAGTGCTACAGTGATACTAGTGCAGCTCCCCAGTACTACAGTGTGACAAGTGCAGATCCCCAGTGTTACAGTGTTACTAGTGCAGCTCCCCAGTGCTACAGTGTTACTAGTGCAGCTCCCCCAGTGTTACAGTGTTACTATTGTACCTCCCCAGTGCTACAGTGTTACTAGTGCAGCTCCCCCAGTGCTACAGTGTTACTAGTGCAGCTCCCCCAGTGCTACAGTGTTACTAGTGTAGCTCCCCAGTGCTACAGTGTTACTAGTGCAGCTCCCCCAGTGCTACAGTGTTACTAGTACAGCTCCCAAGTGCTACAGTGTTACTAGTGCAGCTCCCCCAGTGCTACAGTGTTACTAGTGTAGCTCCCCAGTGAGTGCTACAGTGTTACTAGTGCAGCTCCCAAGTGCTACAGTGTAACTAGTGTAGCTCCCCCAGTGCTACAGTGTTAGTAGTGCAGCTCCCCAGTGCTTCAGTGTTACTAGTGCTTCTCCCCCAGTGCTACAGTGTTACTAGTGCAGCTCCCCAGTGCTACAGTGTTACTAGTGTAGCTCCCCAGTGTTGCAGTGTTACTAGTGCAGCTCTCCAGTGCTACAGTGTTACTAGTGTAGCTCCCCAGTGCTTCAGTGTTACTAGTGCAGCTCCGCAGTGCTACAGTGTTACTAATGCAGCTCCCCAGAGCTACAGTGTTACTAGTGCAGCTCCCCCAGTGCTACAGTGTTACAAGTGTTGCTCCCCAGTGCTACAGTGTTACTAGTGTAGCTCCCCAGTGAGTACTACAATGTTACTAGTGTACCTCCCCAGTGCTACAGTGTTACTAGTGCAGCTCCCCAGTTCTACAGTGTTACTAGTGCAGATCCGCAGTACTACAGTGTTACTAGTGCAGCTCCCCAGTGCTACAGTGTTACTAGTGTACCTCCCCAGTGCTACAGTGTTACAAGTGCAGCTCCCCAGTGCTACAGTATTACTAGTGCAGCTCCCCAGTGCTACAGTGTTACTAGTGTATCTCCCCTGTGCTACAGTGTTACTAGTGTATTTCCCTAGTGCTACAGTGTTACTAGTGCAGCTCCCCAGTGCTACAGTGTTACTAGTGTAGCTCCCCAGTGAGTGCTACAGTGTTACTAGTGTAGCTCCCCAGTGCTACAGTGTTACTAGTGTAGCTCCCCAGTACTACAGTGTTACTAGTGCAGCTCCCCAGTACTACAGTGTTACTAGTTCAGCTCCCCAGTACTACAGTGTTACTAGTGCAGCTCCCCAGTGCTACAGTGTTACTAGTGCAGCTCCCCAAGTAATACAGTGTTTCTAGTGTACCTCCCCAGTGCTACAGTGTTACTAGTGCAGCTCCCCCAGTACTACAGTGTTACTAGTGCAGCTCCCCCAGTACTACAGTGTTACTAGTGCAGCTCCCCAGTGCTACAGTGTTACTAGTGCAGCTCCCCCAGTACTACAGTGTTACTAGTGCAGCTCACCAGTACTACAGTGTTACTAGTGCAGCTCCCCAGTGCTACAGTGTTACTAGTGCAGCTCCCCAGTGATGCAGTGTTATTAGTGCAGTTCCCCTGTGCTACAGTGTTACTAGTGCAGCTCCCCCAGTACTACAGTGTTACTAGTGCAGCTCCCCAGTGCTACAGTGTTACTAGTGCAGCTCCCCCAGTACTACAGTGTTACTAGTGCAGCTCCCCCAGTGCTACAGTGTTACTAGTGCAGCTCCCCCAGTACTACAGTGTTACTAGTTGCAGCTCCCCAGTGCTACAGTGTTACTAGTGTAGCTCCCCAGTGAGTGCTACAGTGTTACTAGTGCAGCTCCCCAGTACTACAGTGTTACTAATGCAGCTCCCCAGTGCTACAGTGTTACTAGTGCAGCTCCCCCAGTAATACAGTGTTTCTAGTGTACCTCCCCAGTGCTACAGTGTTACTAGTGCAGCTCCCCCAGTACTACAGTGTTACTAGTGCAGCTCCCCCAGTACTACAGTGTTACTAGTGCAGCTCCCCAGTGCTACAGTGTTACTAGTGCAGCTCCCCCAGTACTACAGTGTTACTAGTGCAGCTCCCCAGTACTACAGTGTTACTAGTGCAGCTCCCCAGTGCTACAGTGTTACTAGTGCAGCCCAGTGATGCAGTGTTACTAGTGCAGTTCCCCAGTGCTACAGTGTTACTAGTGCAGCTCCCCCAGTACTACAGTGTTACTAGTGCAGCTCCCCAGTGCTACAGTGTTACTAGTGCAGCTCCCCCAGTACTACAGTGTTAATAGTGCAGCTCCCCCAGTGCTACAGTGTTACTAGTGCAGCTCCCCCAGTACTACAGTGTTACTAGTTGCAGCTCCCCAGTGCTACAGTGTTACTAGTGTAGCTCCCCAGTGAGTGCTACAGTGTTACTAGTGCAGCTCCCCAGTGCTACAGTGTTACTAGTGCAGCTCCCCAGTGCTACAGTGTTACTAGTGCAGCTCCCCAGTGCTACAGTGTTACTAGTAAAGCTCCCCAGTGCTACAGTGTTACTAGTGCAGCTCCCCCAGTGCTACAGTGTTACAAGTGCATCTCCCCAATGCTACAGTGTTACTAGTGTAGCTCCCCAGTGCTACAGTGTTACTAGTGCAGCTCTCCAGTGCTACAGTGTTACTAGTGCAGCACCCCAGTGAGTGCTACAGTGTTACTAGTGTAGCTCCCCAGTGCTACAGTGTCTCTAGTGTAGCTCCCCAGTGCTACAGTGTTACTAGTGCAGCTCCCCAGTGGTACAGTGTTACTAGTGCAGCTCCCCCAGTGCTACAGTGTTACTAGTGCAGCTCCCCAGTGCTAGAGTGTTACAAGTGCAGCTCCCCAGTACTACAGTGATACTAGTGCAGCTCCCCAGTGCTACAGTGTTACTAGTGCAGCTCCCCAGTACTACAGTGTTACTAGTGCAGCTCCCCAGTGCTACAGTGTTAATAGTGCAGCTCCCCCAGTGCTACAGTGTTACTAGTGCAGCTCCCCAGGGCTACAGTGTTACAAGTGTAGCTCCCCAGTGCTACAATGTTACTAATGCAGCTCCCCAGTGCTACAGCGTTACTAGTGTAGCTCCCCCAGTGCTACAGTGTTACTAGTGCAACTCCCCAGTGCTACAGTGTGTCTAGTGTAGCTCCCCAGTGCTACAGTGTTACTAGTGCTGCTCCCAAATTCTACAGTGTTACTAGTGTAGCTCCCCCACTGCTACAGTGTTACTAGTGCAGCTCCCCAGTGCTTCAGTGTTACTAGTGCAGCTCCCCCAGTGCTACAGTGTTACTAGTGCAGCTCCCCAGTGCTACAGTGTTACTAGTGTAGCTCCCCAGTGCTACAGTGTTACTAGTGCAGCTCTCCAGTGCTACAGTGTTACTAGTGTAGCTCCCCAGTGCTACAGTGTTACTAGTGCAGCTCCCCAGTGCTACAGTGTTACTAGTGCAGCTCCCCAGTGCTACAGTGTTACTAGTGCAGCTCCCCCAGTGCTACAGTGTTACTAGTGTACCTCCCCAGTGCTACAGTGTTACTAGTGCAGCTCTCCAGTGCTACAGTGTTACTAGTGTAGCTCCCCAGTGCTAGAGTGTTACTAGTGCAGCTCCCCAGTGCTACAGTGTTACTAGTGCAGCTCCCCAGTGCTACAGTGTTACTAGTGCAGCTCCCCCAGTGCTACAGTGTTACAAGTGTAGCTCCCCAGTGCTACAGTGTTACTAGTGTAGCTCCCCAGTGCTACGGTGTTACTAGTGTAGCTCCCCAGTGAGTGCTACAGTGTTACTAGTGCAGCTCTCCAGTGAGTGCTACAGTGTTACTAGTGCAGCTCCCTCTGTACTACAGTGTTACTAGTGCAGCTCCCCAGTGCTACAGTGTTACTAGTGCAGTTCCCCAGTGCTACAGTGTTACTAGTGTATCTCCCCAGTGCTACAGTGTTACTAGTGCAGCTCCCCCAGTGCTACAGTGTTACTAGTGCAGCTCCCCAGTGCTACAGTGTTACTTGTGTATCTCCCCAGTACTACAGTGTTACTAGTGTAGCTCCCCAGTGCTACGGTGTTACTAGTGCAGCTACCCAGTGAGTGCTACAGTGTTACTAGTGCAGCTCCCCAGTGCTACAGTGTTACTAGTGTAGCTCCCCAGTGCTACAGTGTTACTAGTGTAGCTCCCCAGTGCTACAGTGTTACTAGTGTAGCTCCCCAGTGCTACGGTGTTACTAGTGTAGGTCCCCAGTGCTACAGTGTTACTAGTGCTGCTCCCCCAGTACTACAGTGTTACTAGTGCAGCTCCTCAGTACTACAGTGTTACTAGTGCAGCTCCTCAGTGCTACAGTGTTAATAATGCAGCTCCCCAGTGCCACAGTGTTACTAGTGCAGCTCCCCCAGTACTACTGTGTTACTAGTGCAGCTCCCCCAGTGCTACAGTGTTACTAGTGCAGCTCCCCAGTGCTACAGTGTTACTAGTACAGCTCCCCCAGTACTACAGTGTTACTAGTGTACCTCCCCAGTGCTACAGTGTTACTAGTGCAGCTCCCCAATGAGTGCTACAGTGTTACTAGTGCAGCTCCCCCAGTGCTACAGTGATACTAGTGCAGCTCCCCAGTACTACAGTGTTACAAGTGCAGCTCCCCAGTGTTACAGTGTTACTAGTGCAACTCCCCAGTGCTACAGTGTTACTAGTGCTGCTCCCCCAGTACTACAGTGTTACTATTGTACCTCCCCAGTGCTACAGTGTTACTAGTTCAGCTCCCCAGTGCTACAGTGTTACTAGTGCAGCTCCCCCAGTGCAACAGTGTTACTAATGCAGCTCCCCCAGTGCTACAGTGTTACTAGTGTAGCTCCCCAGTGCTACAGTGTTACTAGTGCAGCTCCCCCAGTGCTACAGTGTTACTAGTGCAGTTCCCAAGTGCTACAGTGTTACTAGTGCAGCTCCCCCAGTGCTACAGTGTTACTAGTGTAGCTCCCCAGTGAGTGCTACAGTGTTACTACTGCAGCTCCCCAGTGCTACAATGTTACTAGTGTAGCTCCCCAGTGCTACAGTGTTAGTAGTGTATTTCCCTAGTGCTACAGTGCTACTAGTGCAGCTCCCCAGTGCTACAGTGTTACTAGTGTAGCTCCCCAGCACTACGGTGTTACTAGTGTAGCTCCCCAGTGCTACTGTGTTACTTGTGTAGCTCCCTAGTGAGTACTACAGTGTTACTAGTGCAGCTCCCCAGTGCTACAGTGTTACTAGTGTAGCTCCCCAGTGCTACAGTGTTACTAGTGTAGCTCCCCAGTGCTACAGTGTTACTAGTGTAGCTCCCCAGTGAGTTCTACAGTGTTACTAGTGCAGCTCCCCAGTGCTACAGTGTTACTAGTGCAGCTCCCCAGTACTGCAGTGTTACTAGTGTACCTCCCCAGTGCTACAGTGTTACTAGTGCAGCTCCCCAGTGAGTGCTACAGTGTTACTAGTGCAGCTCCCCCAGTGCTACAGTGATACTAGTGCAGCTCCCCAGTACTACAGTGTGACAAGTGCAGATCCCCAGTGTTACAGTGTTACTAGTGCAGCTCCCCAGTGCTACAGTGTTACTAGTGCAGCTCCCCCAGTGTTACAGTGTTACTATTGTACCTCCCCAGTGCTACAGTGTTACTAGTGCAGCTCCCCCAGTGCTACAGTGTTACTAGTGCAGCTCCCCCAGTGCTACAGTGTTACTAGTGTAGCTCCCCAGTGCTACAGTGTTACTAGTGCAGCTCCCCCAGTGCTACAGTGTTACTAGTACAGCTCCCAAGTGCTACAGTGTTACAAGTGCAGCTCCCCCAGTGCTACAGTGTTACTAGTGTAGCTCCCCAGTGAGTGCTACAGTGTTACTAGTGCAGCTCCCAAGTGCTACAGTGTAACTAGTGTAGCTCCCCCAGTGCTACATTGTTAGTAGTGCAGCTCCCCAGTGCTTCAGTGTTACTAGTGCTTCTCCCCCAGTGCTACAGTGTTACTAGTGCAGCTCCCCAGTGCTACAGTGTTACTAGTGTAGCTCCCCAGTGTTGCAGTGTTACTAGTGCAGCTCTCCAGTGCTACAGTGTTACTAGTGTAGCTCCCCAGTGCTTCAGTGTTACTAGTGCAGCTCCGCAGTGCTACAGTGTTACTAATGCAGCTCCCCAGTGCTACAGTGTTACTAGTGCAGCTCCCCCAGTGCTACAGTGTTACAAGTGTTGCTCCCCAGTGCTACAGTGTTACTAGTGTAGCTCCCCAGTGAGTACTACAATGTTACTAGTGTACCTCCCCAGTGCTACAGTGTTACTAGTGCAGCTCCCCAGTTCTACAGTGTTACTAGTGCAGATCCGCAGTACTACAGTGTTACTAGTGCAGCTCCCCAGTGCTACAGTGTTACTAGTGTACCTCCCCAGTGCTACAGTGTTACAAGTGCAGCTCCCCAGTGCTACAGTATTACTAGTGCAGCTCCCCAGTGCTACAGTGTTACTAGTGTATCTCCCCAGTGCTACAGTGTTACTAGTGTATTTCCCTAGTGCTACAGTGTTACTAGTGCAGCTCCCCAGTGCTACAGTGTTACTAGTGTAGCTCCCCAGTGAGTGCTACAGTGTTACTAGTGTAGCTCCCCAGTGCTACAGTGTTACTAGTGTAGCTCCCCAGTACTACAGTGTTACTAGTGCAGCTCCCCAGTACTACAGTGTTACTAGTTCAGCTCCCCAGTACTACAGTGTTACTAGTGCAGCTCCCCAGTGCTACAGTGTTACTAGTGCAGCTCCCCAAGTAATACAGTGTTTCTAGTGTACCTCCCCAGTGCTACAGTGTTACTAGTGCAGCTCCCCCAGTACTACAGTGTTACTAGTGCAGCTCCCCCAGTACTACAGTGTTACTAGTGCAGCTCCCCAGTGCTACAGTGTTACTAGTGCAGCTCCCCCAGTACTACAGTGTTACTAGTGCAGCTCACCAGTACTACAGTGTTACTAGTGCAGCTCCCCAGTGCTACAGTGTTACTAGTGCAGCTCCCCAGTGATGCAGTGTTATTAGTGCAGTTCCCCTGTGCTACAGTGTTACTAGTGCAGCTCCCCCAGTACTACAGTGTTACTAGTGCAGCTCCCCAGTGCTACAGTGTTACTAGTGCAGCTCCCCCAGTACTACAGTGTTACTAGTGCAGCTCCCCCAGTGCTACAGTGTTACTAGTGCAGCTCCCCCAGTACTACAGTGTTACTAGTTGCAGCTCCCCAGTGCTACAGTGTTACGAGTGTAGCTCCCCAGTGAGTGCTACAGTGTTACTAGTGCAGCTCCCCAGTACTACAGTGTTACTAATGCAGCTCCCCAGTGCTACAGTGTTACTAGTGCAGCTCCCCCAGTAATACAGTGTTTCTAGTGTACCTCCCCAGTGCTACAGTGTTACTAGTGCAGCTCCCCCAGTACTACAGTGTTACTAGTGCAGCTCCCCCAGTACTACAGTGTTACTAGTGCAGCTCCCCAGTGCTACAGTGTTACTAGTGCAGCTCCCCCAGTACTACAGTGTTACTAGTGCAGCTCCCCAGTACTACAGTGTTACTAGTGCAGCTCCCCAGTGCTACAGTGTTACTAGTGCAGCCCAGTGATGCAGTGTTACTAGTGCAGTTCCCCAGTGCTACAGTGTTACTAGTGCAGCTCCCCCAGTACTACAGTGTTACTAGTGCAGCTCCCCAGTGCTACAGTGTTACTAGTGCAGCTCCCCCAGTACTACAGTGTTAATAGTGCAGCTCCCCCAGTGCTACAGTGTTACTAGTGCAGCTCCCCCAGTACTACAGTGTTACTAGTTGCAGCTCCCCAGTGCTACAGTGTTACTAGTGTAGCTCCCCAGTGAGTGCTACAGTGTTACTAGTGCAGCTCCCCAGTGCTACAGTGTTACTAGTGCAGCTCCCCAGTGCTACAGTGTTACTAGTGCAGCTCCCCAGTGCTACAGTGTTACTAGTAAAGCTCCCCAGTGCTACAGTGTTACTAGTGCAGCTCCCCCAGTGCTACAGTGTTACAAGTGCATCTCCCCAATGCTACAGTGTTACTAGTGTAGCTCCCCAGTGCTACAGTGTTACTAGTGCAGCTCTCCAGTGCTACAGTGTTACTAGTGCAGCACCCCAGTGAGTGCTACAGTGTTACTAGTGTAGCTCCCCAGTGCTACAGTGTCTCTAGTGTAGCTCCCCAGTGCTACAGTGTTACTAGTGCAGCTCCCCAGTGGTACAGTGTTACTAGTGCAGCTCCCCCAGTGCTACAGTGTTACTAGTGCAGCTCCCCAGTGCTAGAGTGTTACAAGTGCAGCTCCCCAGTACTACAGTGATACTAGTGCAGCTCCCCAGTGCTACAGTGTTACTAGTGCAGCTCCCCAGTACTACAGTGTTACTAGTGCAGCTCCCCAGTGCTACAGTGTTAATAGTGCAGCTCCCCCAGTGCTACAGTGTTACTAGTGCAGCTCCCCAGGGCTACAGTGTTACAAGTGTAGCTCCCCAGTGCTACAATGTTACTAATGCAGCTCCCCAGTGCTACAGCGTTACTAGTGTAGCTCCCCCAGTGCTACAGTGTTACTAGTGCAACTCCCCAGTGCTACAGTGTGTCTAGTGTAGCTCCCCAGTGCTACAGTGTTACTAGTGCTGCTCCCAAATTCTACAGTGTTACTAGTGTAGCTCCCCCACTGCTACAGTGTTACTAGTGCAGCTCCCCAGTGCTTCAGTGTTACTAGTGCAGCTCCCCCAGTGCTACAGTGTTACTAGTGCAGCTCCCCAGTGCTACAGTGTTACTAGTGTAGCTCCCCAGTGCTACAGTGTTACTAGTGCAGCTCTCCAGTGCTACAGTGTTACTAGTGTAGCTCCCCAGTGCTACAGTGTTACTAGTGCAGCTCCCCAGTGCTACAGTGTTACTAGTGCAGCTCCCCAGTGCTACAGTGTTACTAGTGCAGCTCCCCCAGTGCTACAGTGTTACTAGTGTACCTCCCCAGTGCTACAGTGTTACTAGTGCAGCTCTCCAGTGCTACAGTGTTACTAGAGTAGCTCCCCAGTGCTAGAGTGTTACTAGTGCAGCTCCCCAGTGCTACAGTGTTACTAGTGCAGCTCCCCAGTGCTACAGTGTTACTAGTGCAGCTCCCCCAGTGCTACAGTGTTACAAGTGTAGCTCCCCAGTGCTACAGTGTTACTAGTGTAGCTCCCCAGTGCTACGGTGTTACTAGTGTAGCTCCCCAGTGAGTGCTACAGTGTTACTAGTGCAGCTCTCCAGTGAGTGCTACAGTGTTACTAGTGCAGCTCCCTCTGTACTACAGTGTTACTAGTGCAGCTCCCCAGTGCTACAGTGTTACTAGTGCAGTTCCCCAGTGCTACAGTGTTACTAGTGTATCTCCCCAGTGCTACAGTGTTACTAGTGCAGCTCCCCCAGTGCTACAGTGTTACTATTGCAGCTCCCCAGTGCTACAGTGTTACTTGTGTATCTCCCCAGTACTACAGTGTTACTAGTGTAGCTCCCCAGTGCTACGGTGTTACTAGTGCAGCTACCCAGTGAGTGCTACAGTGTTACTAGTGCAGCTCCCCAGTGCTACAGTGTTACTAGTGTAGCTCCCCAGTGCTACAGTGTTACTAGTGTAGCTCCCCAGTGCTACAGTGTTACTAGTGTAGCTCCCCAGTGCTACGGTGTTACTAGTGTAGGTCCCCAGTGCTACAGTGTTACTAGTGCTGCTCCCCCAGTACTACAGTGTTACTAGTGCAGCTCCTCAGTACTACAGTGTTACTAGTGCAGCTCCTCAGTGCTACAGTGTTAATAATGCAGCTCCCCAGTGCCACAGTGTTACTAGTGCAGCTCCCCCAGTACTACTGTGTTACTAGTGCAGCTCCCCCAGTGCTACAGTGTTACTAGTGCAGCTCCCCAGTGCTACAGTGTTACTAGTACAGCTCCCCCAGTACTACAGTGTTACTAGTGTACCTCCCCAGTGCTACAGTGTTACTAGTGCAGCTCCCCAATGAGTGCTACAGTGTTACTAGTGCAGCTCCCCCAGTGCTACAGTGATACTAGTGCAGCTCCCCAGTACTACAGTGTTACAAGTGCAGCTCCCCAGTGTTACAGTGTTACTAGTGCAACTCCCCAGTGCTACAGTGTTACTAGTGCAGCTCCCCCAGTACTACAGTGTTACTATTGTACCTCCCCAGTGCTACAGTGTTACTAGTTCAGCTCCCCAGTGCTACAGTGTTACTAGTGCAGCTCCCCCAGTGCAACAGTGTTACTAATGCAGCTCCCCCAGTGCTACAGTGTTACTAGTGTAGCTACCCAGTGCTACAGTGTTACTAGTGCAGCTCCCCCAGTGCTACAGTGTTACTAGTGCAGTTCCCAAGTGCTACAGTGTTACTAGTGCAGCTCCCCCAGTGCTACAGTGTTACTAGTGTAGCTCCCCAGTGAGTGCTACAGTGTTACTACTGCAGCTCCCCAGTGCTACAATGTTACTAGTGTAGCTCCCCAGTGCTACAGTGTTAGTAGTGTATTTCCCTAGTGCTACAGTGCTACTAGTGCAGCTCCCCAGTGCTACAGTGTTACTAGTGTAGCTCCCCAGCACTACGGTGTTACTAGTGTAGCTCCCCAGTGCTACTGTGTTACTTGTGTAGCTCCCTAGTGAGTACTACAGTGTTACTAGTGCAGCTCCCCAGTGCTACAGTGTTACTAGTGTAGCTCCCCAGTGCTACAGTGTTACTAGTGTAGGTCCCCAGTGAGTGCTACAGTGTAACTAGTGTAGCTCCCCAGTGCTACAGTGTTACTAGTGTACCTCCCCAGTGCTGCAGTGTTACTAGTGCAGCTCCCCAGTTCTACAGTGTTACTAGTGTACCTCCCCAGTGTTACAGTGTTACTAGTGCAGCTCCCCAGTGCTACAGTGTTACTAGTGTAGCTCCCCAGTGAGTACTACAGTGTAACTAGTGTACCTCCCCAGTGCTACAGTGTTACTAGTGCAGCTCCCCAGTGCTACAGTGTTACTAGTGCAGATCCCCAGTACTACAGTGTTACTAGTGCAGCTTCCCAGTGCTACAGTGTTACTAGTGTACCTCCCCAGTGCTACAGTGTTACTAGTGCAGCTCCCCAGTGCTACAGTGTTACTAGTGCAGCTCCCCAGTGCTACAGTGTTACTAGTGTATCTCCCCAGTGCTACAGTGTTACTAGTGTATTTACCTAGTGTTACAGTGTTACTAGTGTAGCTCAACAGTACTACGGTGTTACTAGTGTAGCTCCCCAGTGCTACAGTGTTACTCGTGTAGCTCCCTAGTGAGTACTACCGTGTTACTAGTGCAGCTCCCCAGTGCTACAGTGTTACTAGTGTAGCTCCCCAGTGAGTACTACAGTGTTACTAGTGTAGCTCCCCAGTGCTACAGTGTTACTAGTGTAGCTCCCCAGTGAGTGCTACAGTGTTACTAGTGCAGCTCCCCAGTGCTACAGTGTTACTAGTGCTGCTCCCCAGTACTACAGTGTTACTAGTGTACCTCCCCAGTGCAACAGTGTTACTAGTGCAGCTCCCCAGTGAGTGCTACAGTGTTACTAGTGCAGCTCCCCCAGTGCTACAGTGATACTAGTGCAGCTCCCCAGTACTACAGTGTTACAAGTGCAGATCCCCAGTGTTACAGTGTTAATAGTGCAGCTCACCAGTGCTACAGTGTTACTAGTGCAGCTCCCCCAGTACTACAGTGTTACTATTGTACCTTCCCAGTGCTACAGTGTTACTAGTGCAGCTCCCCCAGTGCTAGAGTGTTACTAGTGTAGCTCCCCAGTGCTACAGTGTTACTAGTGCAGCTCCCCCAGTGCTACAGTGTTACTAGTACAGCTCCCAAGTGCTACAGTGTTACTAGTGCAGCTCCCCCAGTGCTACAGTGTTACTAGTGTAGCTCCCCAGTGAGTGCTACAGTGTTACTAGTGCAGCTCCCCAGTGCTACAGTGTTACTAGTGTAGCTCCCCAGTGCTACAGTGTTACTAGTGTATTTCCCTAGTGCTACAGTGCTACTAGTGCAGCTCCCCAGTTTTACAGTGTTACTAGTGTAGCTCCCCTGTACTACGGTGTTACTAGTGCAGCTCCCCAGTTTTACAGTGTTACTAGTGCAGCTCCCCAGTGCTACAGTGTTACTAGTGTAGCTCCCCAGTGAGTGCTACAGTGTTACTAGTGTAGCTCCCCAGTGCTACAGTGTTACTAGTGTAGCTCCCCAGTACTACAGTGTTACTAGTGCAGCTCCCCAGTACTACAGTGTTACTAGTGCAGCTCCCCAGTACTACAGTGTTACTAGTGCAGCTCCCCAGTGCTACAGTGTTACTAGTGCAGCTCCCCAAGTAATACAGTGTTTCTAGTGTACCTCCCCAGTGCTACAGTGTTACTAGTGCAGCTCCCCCAGTACTACAGTGTTACTAGTGCAGCTCCCCCAGTACTACAGTGTTACTAGTGCAGCTCCCCAGTGCTACAGTGTTACTAGTGCAGCTCCCCCAGTACTACAGTGTTACTAGTGCAGCTCACCAGTACTACAGTGTTACTAGTGCAGCTCCCCAGTGCTACAGTGTTACTAGTGCAGCTCCCCAGTGATGCAGTGTTACTAGTGCAGTTCCCCTGTGCTACAGTGTTACTAGTGCAGCTCCCCCAGTACTACAGTGTTACTAGTGCAGCTCCCCAGTGCTACAGTGTTACTAGTGCAGCTCCCCCAGTACTACAGTGTTACTAGTGCAGCTCCCCCAGTGCTACAGTGTTACTAGTGCAGCTCCCCCAGTACTACAGTGTTACTAGTTGCAGCTCCCCAGTGCTACAGTGTTACTAGTGTAGCTCCCCAGTGAGTGCTACAGTGTTACTAGTGCAGCTCCCCAGTACTAGAGTGTTACTAATGCAGCTCCCCAGTGCTACAGTGTTACTAGTGCAGCTCCCCCAGTAATACAGTGTTTCTAGTGTACCTCCCCAGTGCTACAGTGTTACTAGTGCAGCTCCCCCAGTACTACAGTGTTACTAGTGCAGCTCCCCCTGTACTACAGTGTTACTAGTGCAGCTCCCCAGTGCTACAGTGTTACTAGTGCAGCTCCCCCAGTACTACAGTGTTACTAGTGCAGCTCCCCAGTACTACAGTGTTACTAGTGCAGCTCCCCAGTGCTACAGTGTTACTAGTGCAGCCCAGTGATGCAGTGTTACTAGTGCAGTTCCCCAGTGCTACAGTGTTACTAGTGCAGCTCCCCCAGTACTACAGTGTTACTAGTGCAGCTCCCCAGTGCTACAGTGTTACTAGTGCAGCTCCCCCAGTACTACAGTGTTAATAGTGCAGCTCCCCCAGTGCTACAGTGTTACTAGTGCAGCTCCCCCAGTACTACAGTGTTACTAGTTGCAGCTCCCCAGTGCTACAGTGTTACTAGTGTAGCTCCCCAGTGAGTGCTACAGTGTTACTAGTGCAGCTCCCCAGTGCTACAGTGTTACTAGTGCAGCTCCCCAGTGCTACAGTGTTACTAGTGCAGCTCCCCAGTGCTACAGTGTTACTAGTAAAGCTCCCCAGTGCTACAGTGTTACTAGTGCAGCTCCCCCAGTGCTACAGTGTTACAAGTGCATCTCCCCAATGCTACAGTGTTACTAGTGTAGCTCCCCAGTGCTACAGTGTTACTAGTGCAGCTCTCCAGTGCTACAGTGTTACTAGTGCAGCACCCCAGTGAGTGCTACAGTGTTACTAGTGTAGCTCCCCAGTGCTACAGTGTCTCTAGTGTAGCTCCCCAGTGCTACAGTGTTACTAGTGCAGCTCCCCAGTGGTACAGTGTTACTAGTGCAGCTCCCCAGTGCTAGAGTGTTACAAGTGCAGCTCCCCAGTACTACAGTGATACTAGTGCAGCTCCCCAGTGCTACAGTGTTACTAGTGCAGCTCCCCAGTACTACAGTGTTACTAGTGCAGCTCCCCAGTGCTACAGTGTTAATAGTGCAGCTCCCCCAGTGCTACAGTGTTACTAGTGCAGCTCCCCAGGGCTACAGTGTTACAAGTGTAGCTCCCCAGTGCTACAATGTTACTAGTGCAGCTCCCCAGTGCTACAGCGTTACTAGTGTACCTCCCCCAGTGCTACAGTGTTACTAGTGCAGCTCCCCAGTGCTACAGTGTGTCTAGTGTAGCTCCCCAGTGCTACAGTGTTACTTGTGCTGCTCCCAAATGCTACAGTGTTACTAGTGTAGCTCCCCCACTGCTACAGTGTTACTAGTGCAGCTCCCCAGTGCTTCAGTGTTACTAGTGCAGCTCCCCCAGTGCTACAGTGTTACTAGTGCAGCTCCCCAGTGCTACAGTGTTACTAGTGTAGCTCCCCAGTGCTACAGTGTTACTAGTGCAGCTCTCCAGTGCTACAGTGTTACTAGTGTAGCTCCCCAGTGCTACAGTGTTACTAGTGCAGCTCCCCAGTGCTACAGTGTTACTAGTGCAGCTCCCCAGTGCTACAGTGTTACTAGTGCAGCTCCCCCAGTGCTACAGTGTTACTAGTGTACCTCCCCAGTGCTACAGTGTTACTAGTGCAGCTCTCCAGTGCTACAGTGTTACTAGTGTAGCTCCCCAGTGCTAGAGTGTTACTAGTGCAGCTCCCCAGTGCTACAGTGTTACTAGTGCAGCTCCCCAGTGCTACAGTGTTACTAGTGCAGCTCCCCCAGTGCTACAGTGTTACAAGTGTAGCTCCCCAGTGCTACAGTGTTACTAGTGTAGCTCCCCAGTGCTACAGTGTTACTAGTGCAGTTCCCCAGTGCTACAGTGTTACTAGTGTAGCTCCCCAGTGCTACAGTGTTACTAGTGCAGCTCCCCCAGTGCTACAGTGTTACTAGTGCAGCTCTCCAGTGAGTGCTACAGTGTAACTAGTGCAGCTCTCCAGTGAGTGCTACAGTGTTACTAGTGCAGCTCCCCCTGTACTACAGTGTTACTAGTGAAGCTCCCCAGTGCTACAGTGTTACTAGTGCAGTTCCCCAGTGCTACAGTGTTACTTGTGTATCTCCCCAGTACTACAGTGTTACTAGTGTAGCTCCCCAGTGCTACGGTGTTACTAGTGTAGCTCCCCAGTGAGTGCTACAGTGTTACTAGTGCAGCTCTCCAGTGAGTGCTACAGTGTTACTAGTGCAGCTCCCCCTGTACTACAGT
Organism: Meconema thalassinum; assembly: GCA_946902985.2. NCBI lineage: Eukaryota > Metazoa > Arthropoda > Insecta > Orthoptera > Tettigoniidae > Meconema > Meconema thalassinum. Next base: position 748,193 of record OX336392.1, on the reverse strand, counting down.
GTTACTAGTGAAGCTCCCCAGTGCTACAGTGTTACTAGTGCAGTTCCCCAGTGCTACAGTGTTACTAGTGTAGCTCCCCAGTGCTACAGTGTTACTAGTGCAGCTCCCCCAGTGCTACAGTGTTACTAGTGCAGCTCCCCAGTGCTACAGTGTTACTTGTGTATCTCCCCAGTACTACAGTGTTACTAGTGTAGCTCGCCAGTGCTACGGTGTTACTAGTGCAGCTACCCAGTGAGTGCTACAGTGTTACTAGTGCAGCTCCCCAGTGCTACAGTGTTACTAGTGTAGCTCCCCAGTGCTACAGTGTTACTAGTGTAGCTCCCCAGTGCTACAGTGTTACTAGTGTAGCTCCCCAGTGCTACGGTGTTACTAGTGTAGGTCCCCAGTGCTACAGTGTTACTAGTGCTGCTCACCCAGTACTACAGTGTTACTAGTGCAGCTCCTCAGTACTACAGTGTTACTAGTGCAGCTCCTCAGTGCTACAGTGTTAATAATGCAGCTCCCCAGTGCCACAGTGTTACTAGTGCAGCTCCCCCAGTACTACTGTGTTACTAGTGCAGCTCCCCCTGTGCTACAGTGTTACTAGTGCAGCTCCCCAGTGCTACAGTGTTACTAGTACAGCTCCCCCAGTACTACAGTGTTACTAGTGTACCTCCCCAGTGCTACAGTGTTACTAGTGCAGCTCCCCAGTGAGTGCTACAGTGTTACTAGTGCAGCTCCCCCAGTGCTACAGTGATACTAGTGCAGCTCCCCAGTACTACAGTGTTACAAGTGCAGCTCCCCATTGTTACAGTGTTACTAGTGCAACTCCCCAGTGCTACAGTGTTACTAGTGCAGCTCCCCCAGTACTACAGTGTTACTATTGTACCTCCCCAGTGCTACAGTGTTACTAGTTCAGCTCCCCAGTGCTACAGTGTTACTAGTGCAGCTCCCCCAGTGCAACAGTGTTACTAATGCAGCTCCCCCAGTGCTACAGTGTTACTAGTGTAGCTCCCCAGTGCTACAGTGTTACTAGTGCAGCTCCCCCAGTGCTACAGTGTTACTAGTGCAGCTCCCATTGCTACAGTGTTACTAGTGCAGCTCCCCCAGTGCTACAGTGTTACTAGTGTAGCTCCCCAGTGAGTGCTACAGTGTTACTACTGCAGCTCCCCAGTGCTACAATGTTACTAGTGTAGCTCCCCAGTGCTACAGTGTTACTAGTGTATTTCCCTAGTGCTACAGTGCTACTAGTGCAGCTCCCCAGTGCTACAGTGTTACTAGTGTAGCTCCCCAGCACTACGGTGTTACTAGTGTAGCTCCCCAGTGCTACTGTGTTACTTGTGTAGCTCCCTAGTGAGTACTACAGTGTTACTAGTGCAGCTCCCCAGTGCTACAGTGTTACTAGTGTAGCTCCCCAGTGCTACAGTGTTACTAGTGTAGGTCCCCAGTGAGTGCTACAGTGTAACTAGTGTAGCTCCCCAGTGCTACAGTGTTACTAGTGTACCTCCCCAGTGCTGCAGTGTTACTAGTGCAGCTCCCCAGTTCTACAGTGTTACTGGTGTACCTCCCCAGTGTTACAGTGTTACTAGTGCAGCTCCCCAGTGCTACAGTGTTACTAGTGTAGCTCCCCAGTGAGTACTACAGTGTAACTAGTGTACCTCCCCAGTGCTACAGTGTTACTAGTGCAGCTCCCCAGTGCTACAGTGTTACTAGTGCAGATCCCCAGTACTACAGTGTTACTAGTGCAGCTTCCCAGTGCTACAGTGTTACTAGTGTACCTACCCAGTGCTACAGTGTTACTAGTGCAGCTCCCCAGTGCTACAGTGTTACTAGTGCAGCTCCCCAGTGCTACATTGTTACTAGTGTATCTCCCCAGTGCTACAGTGTTACTAGTGTATTTACCTAGTGTTACAGTGTTACTAGTGTAGCTCCCCAGTACTACGGTGTTACTAGTGTAGCTCCCCAGTGCAACAGTGTTACTCGTGTAGCTCCCTAGTGAGTACTACCGTGTTACTAGTGCAGCTCCCCAGTGCTACAGTGTTACTAGTGTAGCTCCCCAGAGAGTACTACAGTGTTACTAGTGTAGCTCCCCAGTGCTACAGTGTTACTAGTGTAGCTCCCCAGTGAGTGCTACAGTGTTACTAGTGCAGCTCCCCAGTGCTACAGTGTTACTAGTGCAGCTCCCCAGTACTACAGTGTTACTAGTGTACCTCCCCAGTGCAACAGTGTTACTAGTGCAGCTCCCCAGTGAGTGCTACAGTGTTACTAGTGCAGCTCCCCCAGTGCTACAGTGATACTAGTGCAGCTCCCCAGTACTACAGTGTTACAAGTGCAGATCCCCAGTGTTACAGTGTTAATAGTGCAGCTCACCAGTGCTACAGTGTTACTAGTGCAGCTCCCCCAGTACTACAGTGTTACTATTGTACCTTCCCAGTGCTACAGTGTTACTAGTGCAGCTCCCCCAGTGCTAGAGTGTTACTAGTGTAGCTCCCCAGTGCTACAGTGTTACTAGTGCAGCTCCCCCAGTGCTACAGTGTTACTAGTACAGCTCCCAAGTGCTACAGTGTTACTAGTGCAGCTCCCCCAGTGCTACAGTGTTACTAGTGTAGCTCCCCAGTGAGTGCTACAGTGTTACTAGTGTAGCTCCCCAGTGCTACAGTGTCTCTAGTGTAGCTCCCCAGTGCTACAGTGTTACTAGTGCAGCTCCCCAGTGGTACAGTGTTACTAGTGCAGCTCCCCAGTGCTAGAGTGTTACAAGTGCAGCTCCCCAGTACTACAGTGATACTAGTGCAGCTCCCCAGTGCTACAGTGTTACTAGTGCAGCTCCCCAGTACTACAGTGTTACTAGTGCAGCTCCCCAGTGCTACAGTGTTAATAGTGCAGCTCCCCCAGTGCTACAGTGTTACTAGTGCAGCTCCCCAGGGCTACAGTGTTACAAGTGTAGCTCCCCAGTGCTACAATGTTACTAGTGCAGCTCCCCAGTGCTACAGCGTTACTAGTGTAGCTCCCCCAGTGCTACAGTGTTACTAGTGCAGCTCCCCAGTGCTACAGTGTGTCTAGTGTAGCTCCCCAGTGCTACAGTGTTACTTGTGCTGCTCCCAAATGCTACAGTGTTACTAGTGTAGCTCCCCCACTGCTACAGTGTTACTAGTGCAGCTCCCCAGTGCTTCAGTGTTACTAGTGCAGCTCCCCCAGTGCTACAGTGTTACTAGTGCAGCTCCCCAGTGCTACAGTGTTACTAGTGTAGCTCCCCAGTGCTACAGTGTTACTAGTGCAGCTCTCCAGTGCTACAGTGTTACTAGTGTAGCTCCCCAGTGCTACAGTGTTACTAGTGCAGCTCCCCAGTGCTACAGTGTTACTAGTGCAGCTCCCCAGTGCTACAGTGTTACTAGTGCAGCTCCCCCAGTGCTACAGTGTTACTAGTGTACCTCCCCAGTGCTACAGTGTTACTAGTGCAGCTCTCCAGTGCTACAGTGTTACTAGTGTAGCTCCCCAGTGCTAGAGTGTTACTAGTGCAGCTCCCCAGTGCTACAGTGTTACTAGTGCAGCTCCCCAGTGCTACAGTGTTACTAGTGCAGCTCCCCCAGTGCTACAGTGTTACAAGTGTAGCTCCCCAGTGCTACAGTGTTACTAGTGTAGCTCCCCAGTGCTACAGTGTTACTAGTGCAGTTCCCCAGTGCTACAGTGTTACTAGTGTAGCTCCCCAGTGCTACAGTGTTACTAGTGCAGCTCCCCCAGTGCTACAGTGTTACTAGTGCAGCTCTCCAGTGAGTGCTACAGTGTAACTAGTGCAGCTCTCCAGTGAGTGCTACAGTGTTACTAGTGCAGCTCCCCCTGTACTACAGTGTTACTAGTGAAGCTCCCCAGTGCTACAGTGTTACTAGTGCAGTTCCCCAGTGCTACAGTGTTACTTGTGTATCTCCCCAGTACTACAGTGTTACTAGTGTAGCTCCCCAGTGCTACGGTGTTACTAGTGTAGCTCCCCAGTGAGTGCTACAGTGTTACTAGTGCAGCTCTCCAGTGAGTGCTACAGTGTTACTAGTGCAGCTCCCCCTGTACTACAGTGTTACTAGTGAAGCTCCCCAGTGCTACAGTGTTACTAGTGCAGTTCCCCAGTGCTACAGTGTTACTAGTGTAGCTCCCCAGTGCTACAGTGTTACTAGTGCAGCTCCCCCAGTGCTACAGTGTTACTAGTGCAGCTCCCCAGTGCTACAGTGTTACTTGTGTATCTCCCCAGTACTACAGTGTTACTAGTGTAGCTCGCCAGTGCTACGGTGTTACTAGTGCAGCTACCCAGTGAGTGCTACAGTGTTACTAGTGCAGCTCCCCAGTGCTACAGTGTTACTAGTGTAGCTCCCCAGTGCTACAGTGTTACTAGTGTAGCTCCCCAGTGCTACAGTGTTACTAGTGTAGCTCCCCAGTGCTACGGTGTTACTAGTGTAGGTCCCCAGTGCTACAGTGTTACTAGTGCTGCTCACCCAGTACTACAGTGTTACTAGTGCAGCTCCTCAGTACTACAGTGTTACTAGTGCAGCTCCTCAGTGCTACAGTGTTAATAATGCAGCTCCCCAGTGCCACAGTGTTACTAGTGCAGCTCCCCCAGTACTACTGTGTTACTAGTGCAGCTCCCCCTGTGCTACAGTGTTACTAGTGCAGCTCCCCAGTGCTACAGTGTTACTAGTACAGCTCCCCCAGTACTACAGTGTTACTAGTGTACCTCCCCAGTGCTACAGTGTTACTAGTGCAGCTCCCCAGTGAGTGCTACAGTGTTACTAGTGCAGCTCCCCCAGTGCTACAGTGATACTAGTGCAGCTCCCCAGTACTACAGTGTTACAAGTGCAGCTCCCCATTGTTACAGTGTTACTAGTGCAACTCCCCAGTGCTACAGTGTTACTAGTGCAGCTCCCCCAGTACTACAGTGTTACTATTGTACCTCCCCAGTGCTACAGTGTTACTAGTTCAGCTCCCCAGTGCTACAGTGTTACTAGTGCAGCTCCCCCAGTGCAACAGTGTTACTAATGCAGCTCCCCCAGTGCTACAGTGTTACTAGTGTAGCTCCCCAGTGCTACAGTGTTACTAGTGCAGCTCCCCCAGTGCTACAGTGTTACTAGTGCAGCTCCCATTGCTACAGTGTTACTAGTGCAGCTCCCCCAGTGCTACAGTGTTACTAGTGTAGCTCCCCAGTGAGTGCTACAGTGTTACTACTGCAGCTCCCCAGTGCTACAATGTTACTAGTGTAGCTCCCCAGTGCTACAGTGTTACTAGTGTATTTCCCTAGTGCTACAGTGCTACTAGTGCAGCTCCCCAGTGCTACAGTGTTACTAGTGTAGCTCCCCAGCACTACGGTGTTACTAGTGTAGCTCCCCAGTGCTACTGTGTTACTTGTGTAGCTCCCTAGTGAGTACTACAGTGTTACTAGTGCAGCTCCCCAGTGCTACAGTGTTACTAGTGTAGCTCCCCAGTGCTACAGTGTTACTAGTGTAGGTCCCCAGTGAGTGCTACAGTGTAACTAGTGTAGCTCCCCAGTGCTACAGTGTTACTAGTGTACCTCCCCAGTGCTGCAGTGTTACTAGTGCAGCTCCCCAGTTCTACAGTGTTACTGGTGTACCTCCCCAGTGTTACAGTGTTACTAGTGCAGCTCCCCAGTGCTACAGTGTTACTAGTGTAGCTCCCCAGTGAGTACTACAGTGTAACTAGTGTACCTCCCCAGTGCTACAGTGTTACTAGTGCAGCTCCCCAGTGCTACAGTGTTACTAGTGCAGATCCCCAGTACTACAGTGTTACTAGTGCAGCTTCCCAGTGCTACAGTGTTACTAGTGTACCTACCCAGTGCTACAGTGTTACTAGTGCAGCTCCCCAGTGCTACAGTGTTACTAGTGCAGCTCCCCAGTGCTACATTGTTACTAGTGTATCTCCCCAGTGCTACAGTGTTACTAGTGTATTTACCTAGTGTTACAGTGTTACTAGTGTAGCTCCCCAGTACTACGGTGTTACTAGTGTAGCTCCCCAGTGCAACAGTGTTACTCGTGTAGCTCCCTAGTGAGTACTACCGTGTTACTAGTGCAGCTCCCCAGTGCTACAGTGTTACTAGTGTAGCTCCCCAGAGAGTACTACAGTGTTACTAGTGTAGCTCCCCAGTGCTACAGTGTTACTAGTGTAGCTCCCCAGTGAGTGCTACAGTGTTACTAGTGCAGCTCCCCAGTGCTACAGTGTTACTAGTGCAGCTCCCCAGTACTACAGTGTTACTAGTGTACCTCCCCAGTGCAACAGTGTTACTAGTGCAGCTCCCCAGTGAGTGCTACAGTGTTACTAGTGCAGCTCCCCCAGTGCTACAGTGATACTAGTGCAGCTCCCCAGTACTACAGTGTTACAAGTGCAGATCCCCAGTGTTACAGTGTTAATAGTGCAGCTCACCAGTGCTACAGTGTTACTAGTGCAGCTCCCCCAGTACTACAGTGTTACTATTGTACCTTCCCAGTGCTACAGTGTTACTAGTGCAGCTCCCCCAGTGCTAGAGTGTTACTAGTGTAGCTCCCCAGTGCTACAGTGTTACTAGTGCAGCTCCCCCAGTGCTACAGTGTTACTAGTACAGCTCCCAAGTGCTACAGTGTTACTAGTGCAGCTCCCCCAGTGCTACAGTGTTACTAGTGTAGCTCCCCAGTGAGTGCTACAGTGTTACTAGTGCAGCTCCCCAGTGCTACAGTGTTACTAGTGTAGCTCCCCAGTGCTACAGTGTTACTAGTGTATTTCCCTAGTGCTACAGTGCTACTAGTGCAGCTCCCCAGTTTTACAGTGTTACTAGTGTAGCTCCCCAGTACTACGGTGTTACTAGTGTAGCTCCCCAGTGCTACAGTGTTACTTGTGTAGCTCCCTAGTGAGTACTACAGTGTTACTAGTGCAGCTCCCCAGTGCTACAGTGTTACTTGTGTAGCTCCCCAGTGCTACAGTGTTACTAGTGTAGGTCCCCAGTGAGTGCTACAGTGTTACTAGTGTAGCTCCCCAGTGCTACAGTGTTACTAGTGTACCTCCCCAGTGCTACAGTGTTACTAGTGCAGCTCCCCATTACTACAGTGTTACTAGTGTACTTCCCCAGTGCTACAGTGTTACTAGTGCAGCTCCCCAGTGCTACAGTGTTACTAGTGTAGCTCCCCAGTGAGTACTACAGTGTTACTAGTGTACCTCCCCAGTGCTACAGTGTTACTAGTGCAGCTCCCCAGTGCTACAGTGTTACTAGTGTATCTCCCCAGTGCTACAGTGTTACTTGTGTATTTCCCTAGTGCTACAGTGTTACTAGTGCTGCTCCCCAGTGATACAGTGTTACTAGTGTAGCTCCCCAGTACTACGGCGTTACTAGTGCAGCTCCCCAGTGCTACAGTGTTACTCGTGTAGCTCCCTAGTGAGTACTACCGTGTTAATAGTGCAGCTCCCCAGTGCTACATTGTTACTAGTGTAGCTCCCCAGTGAGTACTACAGTGTTACAAGTGTACCTCCCCAGTGCTACAGTGTTACTAGTGCAGCTCCCCAGTACTACAGTGTTACTAGTGTACCTCCCCAGTGCTACAGTGTTACTAGTGCAGCTCCCCAGTGCTACAGTGTTACTAGTGTACCTCCCCAGTGCTACAGTTTTCCTAGTTCAGCTCCCCAGTGCTACAGTGTTACTAGTGCAGATCCCCAGTACTACAGTGTTACTAGTGCAGCTCCCCAGTGCTACAGTGTTATTAGTGTACCTCCCCAGAGCTACAGTGTTACTAATGCAGCTCCCCTGTGCTACAGTGTTACTAGTGCAGCTCCCCCAGTACTACAGTGTTACTATTGCTGCTCCCCCAGTCATACAGTGTTACTAGTGCAGCTCCCCAGTGCTACAGTGTTACTAGTGCAGCTCCCCGAGTACTACAGTGTTACTAGTGCAGCTCCCCAGTACTACAGTGTTACTAGTACAGCTCCCCAGTACTGCAGTGTTACTAGTGCAGCTCCCCAGTGCTACAGTGTTACTAGTGCAGCTCCCCCAGTCCTACAGTGTTACTATTGCAGCTCCCCCAGTACTACAGTGTTACTAGTGAAGCTCCCCAGTGCTACAGTGTTACTAGTGCAGCTCCCCAGTACTACAGTGTTATTATTGCAGCTCCCCAGTACTACAGTGTTACTAGTGCAGCTCCCCAGTGCTACAGTGTTACTAGTGTAGCTTCCCAGTGCTACAGTGTTACTAGTGTAGCTCCCCAGTGCTACAGTGTTACTAGTGCAGCTACCCAGTGCTACAGTGTTACTAGTGCAGCTCCCCAGTGCTACAGTTTTACTATTGCAGCTCCTCCAGTGCTACAGTGTTACTAGTGCAGCTCCCCCGTGCTACAGTGTTACTAATGCAGCTACCCAGTGCTACAGTGTTACTAGTGTAGCTCCCCAGTGCTACAGTGTTACTAGTGTAGCTCCCCAGTGCTACAGTGTTACTAGTGTAGCTCCCCAGTGCTACGGTGTTGCTAGTGTAGTTCCCCAGTGCTACAGTGTTACTAGTGCAGCTCCCCCAGTACTACAGTGTTACTAGTGCAGCTCCTCAGTACTACAGTGTTACTAGTGTAGCTCCTCAGTGCTACAGTGTTAATAATGCAGCTCCCCAGTGCCACAGTGTTACTAGTGCAGCTCCCCCAGTACTACTGTGTTACTAGTGCAGCTCCCCCATTGCTACAGTGTTACTAGTGCAGCTCCCCAGTGCTACAGTGTTACTAGTGCAGCTCCCCCATTACTACAGTGTTACTAGTGTACCTCCCCAGTGCTACAGTGTTACTAGTGCAGCTCCCCAGTGAGTGCTACAGTGTTACTTGTGCAGCTCCCCCAGTGCTACAGTGATACTAGTGCAGCTCCCCAGTACTACAGTGTTACAAGTGCAGCTCCCCAGTGTTACAGTGTTACTAGTGCAGCTCCCCAGTGCTACAGTGTTACTAGTGCAGCTCCCCCAGTACTACAGTGTTACTATTGTACCTCCCCAGTGCTACAGTGTTACTAGTTCTGCTCCCCAGTGCTACAGTGTTACTAGTGCAGCTCCCCCAGTGCAACAGTGTTACTAGTGCAGCTCCCCTAGTGCTACAGTGTTACTAGTGTAGCTCCCCAGTGCTACAGTGTTACTAGTGCAGCTCCCCCAGTGCTACAGTGTTACTAGTGCAGCTCCCAAGTGCTACAGAGTTACTAGTGCAGCTCCCCAGTGCTACAGTGTTACTAGTGCAGCTCCCCAGTGCTACAGTGTTACTAGTGTATCTCCCCAGTGCTACAGTGTTACTTGTGTATTTCCCTAGTGCTACAGTGTTACTAGTGCTGCTCCCCAGTGATACAGTGTTACTAGTGTAGCTCCCCAGTACTACGGCGTTACTAGTGCAGGCACCCAGTGCTACAGTGTTACTCGTGTAGCTCCCTAGTGAGTACTACCGTGTAAATAGTGCAGCTCCCCAGTGCTACATTGTTACTAGTGTAGCTCCCCAGTGAGTACTACAGTGTTACAAGTGTAGCTCCCCAGTGCTACAGTGTTATTAGTGTAGCTCCCCAGTGAGTGCTACAGTGTTACTAGTGTAGCTCCCCAGTGCTACAGTGTTACTAGTGTACCTCCCCAGTGCTACAGTGTTACTAGTGCAGCTCCCCAGTACTACAGTGTTACTAGTGTACCTCCCCAGTGCTACAGTGTTACTAGTGCAGCTCCCCAGTGCTACAGTGTTACTAGTGTACCTCCCCAGTGCTACAGTTTTCCTAGTTCAGCTCCCCAGTGCTACCGTGTTACTAGTGCAGATCCCCAGTACTACAGTGTTACTAGTGCAGCTCCCCCAGTACTACAGTGTTACTATTGCTGCTCCCCCAGTCATACAGTGCTACTAGTGCAGCTCCCCAGTGCTACAGTGTTACTAGTGCAGCTCCCCGAGTACTACAGTGTTACTAGTGCAGCTCCCCAGTACTACAGTGTTACTAGTACAGCTCCCCAGTACTACAGTGTTACTAGTGCAGCTCCCCAGTGCTACAGTGTTACTAGTGCAGCTCCCCCAGTCCTACAGTGTTACTATTGCAGCTCCCCCAGTACTACAGTGTTACTAGTGAAGCTCCCCAGTGCTACAGTGTTACTAGTGCAGCTCCCCAGTACTACAGTGTTATTATTGCAGCTCCCCAGTACTACAGTGTTACTAGTGCAGCTCCCCAGTGCTACAGTGTTACTAGTGTAGCTTCCCAGTGCTACAGTGTTACTAGTGTAGCTCCCCAGTGCTACAGTGTTACTAGTGCAGCTACCCAGTGCTACAGTGTTACTAGTGCAGCTCCCCAGTGCTACAGTTTTACTATTGCAACTCCTCCAGTGCTACAGTGTTACTAGTGCAGCTCCCCCGTGCTACAGTGTTACTAATGCAGCTACCCAGTGCTACAGTGTTACTAGTGTAGCTCCCCAGTGCTACAGTGTTACTAGTGTAGCTCCCCAGTGCTACAGTGTTACTAGTGTAGCTCCCCAGTGCTACGGTGTTACTAGTGTAGTTCCCCAGTGCTACAGTGTTACTAGTGCAGCTCCCCCAGTACTACAGTGTTACTAGTGCAGCTCCTCAGTACTACAGTGTTACTAGTGTAGCTCCTCAGTGCTACAGTGTTAATAATGCAGCTCCCCAGTGCCACAGTGTTACTAGTGCAGCTCCCCCAGTACTACTGTGTTACTAGTGCAGCTCCCCCATTGCTACAGTGTTACTAGTGCAGCTCCCCAGTGCTACAGTGTTACTAGTGCAGCTCCCCCATTACTACAGTGTTACTAGTGTACCTCCCCAGTGCTACAGTGTTACTAGTGCAGCTCCCCAGTGAGTGCTACAGTATTACTTGTGCAGCTCCCCCAGTGCTACAGTGATACTAGTGCAGCTCCCCAGTACTACAGTGTTACAAGTGCAGCTCCCCAGTGTTATATTGTTACTAGTGCAGCTCCCCAGTGCTACAGTGTTACTAGTGCAGCTCCCCCAGTACTACAGTGTTACTATTGTACCTCCCCAGTGCTACAGTGTTACTAGTTCAGCTCCCCAGTGCTACAGTGTTACTAGTGCAGCTCCCCCAGTGCAACAGTGTTACTAGTGCAGCTCCCCCAGTGCTACAGTGTTACTAGTGTAGCTCCCCAGTGCTACAGTGTTACTAGTGCAGCTCCCCCAGTGCTACAGTGTTACTAGTGCAGCTCCCAAGTGCTACAGTGTTACTAGTGCAGCTCCCCAGTGCTACAGTGTTACTAGTGCAGCTCCCCAGTGCTACAGTGTTACTAGTGTATCTCCCCAGTGCTACAGTGTTACTTGTGTATTTCCCTAGTGCTACAGTGTTACTAGTGCTGCTCCCCAGTGATACAGTGTTACTAGTGTAGCTCCCCAGTACTACGGCGTTACTAGTGCAGCTCCCCAGTGCTACAGTGTTACTCGTGTAGCTCCCTAGTGAGTACTACCGTGTTAATAGTGCAGCTCCCCAGTGCTACATTGTTACTAGTGTAGCTCCCCAGTGCTACAGTGTTACTAGTGCAGCTACCCAGTGCTACAGTGTTACTAGTGCAGCTCCCCAGTGCTACAGTTTTACTATTGCAGCTCCTCCAGTGCTACAGTGTTACTAGTGCAGCTCCCCCGTGCTACAGTGTTACTAATGCAGCTACCCAGTGCTACAGTGTTACTAGTGTAGCTCCCCAGTGCTACAGTGTTACTAGTGTAGCTCCCCAGTGCTACAGTGTTACTAGTGTAGCTCCCCAGTGCTACGGTGTTGCTAGTGTAGTTCCCCAGTGCTACAGTGTTACTAGTGCAGCTCCCCCAGTACTACAGTGTTACTAGTGCAGCTCCTCAGTACTACAGTGTTACTAGTGTAGCTCCTCAGTGCTACAGTGTTAATAATGCAGCTCCCCAGTGCCACAGTGTTACTAGTGCAGCTCCCCCAGTACAACTGTGTTACTAGTGCAGCTCCCCCATTGCTACAGTGTTACTAGTGCAGCTCCCCAGTGCTACAGTGTTACTGGTGCAGCTCCCCCATTACTACAGTGTTACTAGTGTACCTCCCCAGTGCTACAGTGTTACTAGTGCAGCTCCCCAGTGAGTGCTACAGTGTTACTTGTGCAGCTCCCCCAGTGCTACAGTGATACTAGTGCAGCTCCCCAGTACTACAGTGTTACAAGTGCAGCTCCCCAGTGTTACAGTGTTACTAGTGCAGCTCCCCAGTGCTACAGTGTTACTAGTGCAGCTCCCCCAGTACTACAGTGTTACTATTGTACCTCCCCAGTGCTACAGTGTTACTAGTTCAGCTCCCCAGTGCTACAGTGTTACTAGTGCAGCTCCCCCAGTGAAACAGTGTTACTAGTGCAGCTCCCCCAGTGCTACAGTGTTACTAGTGTAGCTCCCCAGTGCTACAGTGTTACTAGTGCAGCTCCCCCAGTGCTACAGTGTTACTAGTGCAGCTCCCAAGTGCTACAGTGTTACTAGTGCAGCTCCCCCAGTGCTACAGTGTTACTAGTGTAGCTCCCCAGTGAGTGCTACAGTGTAACTAGTGCAGCTCCCCAGTGCTACAGTGTTACTAGTGTAGCTCCCCAGTGCTACAGTGTTACTAGTGTATTTCCCTAGTGCTACAGTGCTACTAGTGCAGCTCCCCAGTGCTACAGTGTTACTAGTGTAGCTCCCCAGTACTACGGTGTTACTAGTGTAGCTCCCCAGTGCTACTGTGTTACTTGTGTAGCTCCCTAGTGAGTACTACAGTGTTACTAGTGCAGCTCCCCAGTGCTACAGTGTTACTAGTGTAGCTCCCCAGTGCTACAGTGTTACTAGTGTAGGTCCCCAGTGAGTGCTACAGTGTAACTAGTGTAGCTCCCCAGTGCTACAGTGTTACTAGTGTACCTCCCCAGTGCTGCAGTGTTACTAGTGCAGCTCCCCCGTTCTACAGTGTTACTAGTGTACCTCCCCAGTGTTACAGTGTTACTAGTGCAGCTCCCCAGTGCTACAGTGTTACTAGTGTAGCTCCCCAGTGAGTACTACAGTGTTACTAGTGTACCTCCCCAGTGCTACATTGTTACTAGTGCAGCTCCCCAGTGCTACAGTGTTACTAGTGCAGATCCCCAGTACTACAGTGTTACTAGTGCAGCTTCCCAGTGCTACAGTGTTACTAGTGTACCTCCCCAGTGCTACAGTGTTACTAGTGCAGCTCCCCAGTGCTACAGTGTTACTAGTGCAGCTCCCCAGTGCTACAGTGTTACTAGTGTATCTCCCCAGTGCTACAGTGTTACTAGTGTATTTCCCTAGTGCTACAGTGTTACTAGTGCAGCTCCCCAGTGTTACAGTGTTACTAGTGTAGCTCCCCAGTACTACGGTGTTACTAGTATAGCTCCCCAGTGCTACAGTGTTACTCGTGTAGCTCCCTAGTGAGTACTACCGTGTTACTAGTGCAGCTCCCCAGTGCTACAGTGTTACTAGTGTAGCTCCCCAGTGAGTACTACAGTGTTACTAGTGTAGCTCCCCAGTGCTACAGTGTTACTAGTGTAGCACCCCAGTGAGTGCTACAGTGTTACTAGTGCAGCTCCCCAGTGCTACAGTGTTACTACTGCAGCTCCCCAGTACTACAGTGTTACTAGTGTACCTCCCCAGTGCTACAGTGTTACTAGTGCAGCTCCCCAGTGAGTGCTACAGTGTTACTAGTGCAGCTCCCCCAGTGCTACAGTGATACTAGTGCTGCTCCCCAGTACTACAGTGTTACAAGTGCAGATCCCCAGTGTTACAGTGTTACTATTGCAGCTCCCCAGTGCTACAGTGTTACTAGTGCAGATCCCCCAGTATTACAGTGTTACTATTGTACCTCCCCAGTGCTACAGTGTTACTAGTGCAGCTCCCCCAGTGCTACAGTGTTACAAGTGTAGGTCCCCAGTGCTACAGTGTTACTAGTGTAGCTCCCCAGTGCTACGGTGTTATTAGTGTAGCTCCCCAGTGAGTGCTACAGTGTTACTAGTGCAGCTCTCCAGTGAGTGCTACAGTGTTACTAGTGCAGTTCCCCCAGTACTACAGTGTTACTAGTGCAGCTCCCCAATGCTACAGTGTTACTAGTGTAGCTCCCCAGTGAGTGCTACAGTGTTACTAGTGCAGCTCCCCAGTGAGTGCTACAGTGTTACCAGTGCAGCTCCCCCAGTACTACAGTGTTACTAATGCAGCTCCCCAGTGCTACAGTGTTACTAGTGTAGCTCCCCAGTGGGTGCTACAGTGTTACTAGTGCAGCTCCCCAGTGCTACAGTGTTACTAGTGCAGCTCCCCAGTGCTATAGTGTTACTAGTGTAGCTCCCCAGTGCTACAGTGTTACTAGTGCAGCTCCCCCAGTGCTACAGTGTTACTAGTATAGCTCCCCAGTGCTACAGTGTTACTAGTGTATCTTCCCAGTACTACACTGTTACTAGTGTAGCTCCCCTGTGCTACGGTGTTACTAGTGTAGCTACCCAGTGAGTGCTACAGTGTTACTAGTGCAGCTCCCCAGTGCTACAGTGTTACTAGTGCAGCTCCCCCAGTGCTAGAGTGTTACTAGTGCAGCTCCCCAGTGCTACAGTGTTACTAGTGCAGCTACCCAGTGCTACAGTGTTACTAGTGCAGCTCCCCAGTGCTCCAGTGTTACTAGTGTAGCTCCCTAGGGCTACAGTGTTACTAGTGCAGCTCCCCAGTGCTACAGTGTTACTAGTGCAGCTCCCCCAGTGCTACAGTGTTACTAGTGCAGCTCCCCAGTGCTACAGTGTTACTAGTGCAGCTACCCAGTGCTACAGTGTTACTAGTGCAGCTCCCCAGTACTACAGTGTTACTAGTGCAGTTCCCCAGTACTACAGTGTTACTAGTGCAGCTCTCCAGTGCTACAGTGTTACTAGTGCAGCTCCCCCAGTAATACAGTGTTTCTAGTGTACCTACCCAGTGCTACAGTGTTACTAGTGCAGCTCCCCCAGTACTACAGTGTTACTAGTGCAGCTCCCCCAGTACTACAGTGTTACTAGTGCAGCTCCCCAGTGCTACAGTGTTACTAGTGCAGCTCCCCCCGTACTACAGTGTTACTAGTGCACCTCCCCAGTACTACAGTATTACTAGTGCAGCTCCCCAGTGCTACAGTGTTACTAGTGCAGCTCCCCAGTGATGGAGTGTTACTAGTGCAGTTCCCCAGTGCTACAGTGTTACTAGTGCAGCTCCCCCAGTACTACAGTGTTACTAGTGCAGCTCCCCAGTGCTACAGTGTTACTTGTGCAGCTCCCCCAGTACTACAGTGATACTAGTGCAGCTCCCCAGTACTACAGTGTTACTAGTGCAGCTTCCCAGTGCTACAGTGTTACTAGTGCAGCTCCCCAGTGCTACAGTGTTACTAGTGTTGCTCCCCAGTGCTACAGTGTCTCTAGTGTAGGTCCCCAGTGCTACAGTGTTACTAGTGCAGCTCCCCAGTGCTACAGTGTTACTAGTGCAGCTCCGCAGTGCTACAATGTTGTTAGTGCAGCTCCCCCAGTGCTACAGTGTTACTAGTGCAACTCCCCCGTACTACAGTGTTACTAGTTGCAGCTCCCCAGTGCTACAGTGTTACTAGTGTAGCTCCCCAGTGAGTGCTACAGTGTTACTAGTGCAGCTCCCCAGTGCTACAGTGTTACTAGTGCAGTTCCCCAGTGCTACAGTGTTACTAGTGCAGCTCCCCAGTGCTACAGTGTTACTAGTAAAGCTCCCCAGTGCTACAGTGTTACTAGTGCAGCTCCCCCAGTGCTACAGTGTTACAAGTGCATCTCCCCAATGCTACAGTGTTACTAGTGTAGCTCCCCAGTGCTACAGTGTTACAAGTGCAGCTCCCCAGTACTACAGTGATACTAGTGCAGCTCCCCAGTTCTACAGTGTTACTAGTGCAGCTCCCCAGTACTACAGTGTTACTAGTGCAGCTCCCCAGTGCTACAGTGTCAATAGTACAGCTCCCCCAGTGCTACAGTGTTACTAGTGCAGCTCCCCAGTGCTACAGTGTTACAAGTGTAGCTCCCCAGTGCTACAGTGTTAATAGTGCAGCTCCCCAGTGCTACAGCGTTACTAGTGTAGCTACCCCAGTGCTACAGTGTTACTAGTGCAGCTCCCGAGTGCTACAGTGTTACTAGTGTAGCTCCCCAGTGCTACAGTGTTACTAGTGCAGCTCCCAAGTGCTACAGTGTTACTAGTGTAGCTTCCCCAGTGCTACAGTGTTACTAGTGCAGCTCCCCAGTGCTTCAGTGTTACTAGTGCAGCTCCCCCAGTGCTACAGTGTTACTAGTGCAGCTCCCCAGTACTACAGTGTTACTAGTGTAGCTCCCCAGTGCTACAGTGTTACTAGTGCAGCTCTCCAGTGCTACAGTGTTACTAGTGTAGCTCCCCAGTGCTACAGTGTTACTAGTGCAGCCCCCCAGTGCTACAGTGTTACTAGTGCAGCTCCCCAGTGCTACAATGTTACTAGTGCAGCTCCCCCAGTGCTACAGTGTTACAAGTGTAGCTCCCCAGTGCTACAGTGTTACTAGTGCAGCTCCCCAGTGCTACAGTGTTACTAGTAAAGCTCCCCAGTGCTACAGTGTTACTAGTGCAGCTCCCCCAGTGCTACAGTGTTACAAGTGCATCTCCCCAATGCTACAGTGTTACTAGTGTAGCTCCCAAATGCTACGGTGTTATTAGTGTAGCTCCCCAGTGAGTGCTACAGTGTTACTAGTGCAGCTCTCCAGTGAGTGCTACAGTGTTACAAGTGCAGCTCCCCCAGTACTACAGTGTTACTAGTGCAGCTCCCCAGTGCTACAGTGTTACTAGTGTAGCTCCCCAGTGAGTGCTACAGTGTTACTAGTGCAGCTCCCCAGTGGGTGCTACAGTGTTACTAGTGCAGCTCCCCAGTGCTACAGTGTTACTAGTGCAGCTCCCCAGTGCTACAGTGTTACTAGTGTAGCTCCCCAGTGCTACAGTGTTACTAGTGCAGCTCCCCCAGTGCTACAGTGTTACTAGTTTAGCTCCCCAGTGCTACAGTGTTACTAGTGTATCTCCCCAGTACTACAGTGTTACTAGTGTAAATCCCCAGTGCTACGGTGTTACTAGTGTAGCTACCCAGTGAGTGCTACTGTGTTACTAGTGTAGCTCCCCAGTGCTACAGTGTTACTAGTGTAGCTCCCCAGTGCTACAGTGTTACTAGTGTAGCCCCCCAGTGCTACAGTGTTACTAGTGTAGCTCCCCAGTGCTACGGTGTTACTAGTGTAGCTCCCCAGTGAGTGCTACAGTGTTACTAGTGCAGCTCCCCATTGCTACAGTGTTACTAGTGTACCTCCCCAGTGCTACAGTGTTACTAGTTCAGCTCCCCAGTGCTACAGTGTTACTAGTGTAGCTCCCCAGTGCTACAGTGTTACTAGTGTACCTCCCCAGTGCTACAGTGTTACTAGTGCAGCTCCCCAGTACTACAGTGTTACTAGTGTACCACCCCAGTGCTACAGTGTTACTAGTGCAGCTCCCCAGTGCTACAGTGTTACTAGTGTACCTCCCCAGTGCTACAGTGTTACTAGTTCAGCTCCCCAGTGCTACAGTGTTACTAGTGCAGATCCCCAGTACTACAGTGTTACTAGTGCAGCTCCCCAGTGCTACAGTGTTACTAGTGTACCTCCCCAGTGCTACAGTGTTACTAATGCAGCTCCCCAGTGCTACAGTGTTACTAGTGCAGCTCCCCCAGTACTACAGTGTTACTATTGCAGCTCCCCCAGTACTACAGTGTTACTAGTGCAGCTCCCCAGTACTACAGTGTTACTAGTGCAGCTCCCCCAGTACTACAGTGTTACTAGTGCAGCTCCCCAGTACTAGTGTTACTAGTACAGCTCCCCAGTACTACAGTGTTACTAGTGCAGCTCCCCAGTGCTACAGTGTTACTAGTGCAGCTCCCCCAGTACTACAGTGTTACTATTGCAGCTCCCCCAGTACTACAGTGTTGCTAGTGCAGCTCCCCAGTGCTACAGTGTTACTAGTGCAGCTCCCCCAGTACTACAGTGTTACTAGTGCAGCTCCCCAGTACTACAGTGTTATTATTGCAGCTCCCCAGTACTACAGTGTTACTAGTGCAGCTCCCCAGTGCTACAGTGTTACTAGTGTAGCTTCCCAGTGCTACAGTGCAACTAGTGTAGTTCCCCAGTGCTAGAGTGTTACAAGTGCAGCTCCCCAGTACTACAGTGATACTAGTGCAGCTCCCCAGTGCTACAGTGTTACTAGTGCAGCTCCCCCAGTGCTACAGTGTTACATGTGCATCTCCCCAATGCTACAGTGTTACTAGTGTAGCTCCCCAGTGCTACAGTGTTAATAGTGCAGCTCCCCCAGTGCTACAGTGTTACTAGTGCAGCTCCCCAGTGCTACAGTGTTGCAAGTGTAGCTCCCCAGTGCTACAGTGTTACTAGTGCAGCTCGCCAGTGCTACAGCGTTACTAGCGTAGCTCCCCCAGTGCTACAGTGTTCTAGTGCAGCTCCCCAGTGCTACAGTGTTACTAGTGTAGCTCCCCAGTGCTACAGTGTTACAAGTGCAGCTCCCAAGTGCTACAGTGTTACTCGTGTAGCTCCCCCAGTGCTACAGTGTTACTAGTGCATCTCCCCAGTACTACAGTGTTACTAGTGCAGCTCCCCAGTGCTACAGTGTTAATAGTACAGCTCCCCCAGTGCTACAGTGTTACTAGTGCAGCTCCCCAGTGCTACAGTGTTACAAGTGTAGCTCCCCAGTGCTACAGTGTTACTAGTTCAGCTCCCCAGTGCTACAGCGTTACTAGTGTAGCTACCCCAGTGCTACAGTGTTACTAGTGCAGCTCCCCAGTGCTACAGTGTTACTAGTGTAGCTCCCCAGTGCTACAGTGTTACTAGTGCAGCTCCCAAGTGCTACAGTGTTACTAGTGTAGCTTCCCCAGTGCTACAGTGTTACTAGTGCAGCTCCCCAGTGCTTCAGTGTTACTAGTGCAGCTCCTCCAGTGCTACAGTGTTACTAGTGCAGCTCCCCAGTGCTACAGTGTTACTAGTGTAGCTCCCCAGTGCTACAGTGTTACTAGTGCAGCTCTCCAGTGCTACAGTGTTACTAGTGTAGCTCCCCAGTGCTACAGTGTTACTAGTGCAGCTCCCCAGTGCTACAGTGTTACTAGTGCAGCTCCCCAGTGCTACAGTGTTACTAGTGCAGCTCCCCCAGTGCTACAGTGTTACAAGTGTAGGTCCCCAGTGCTACAGTGTTACTGGTGTAGCTCCCCAGTGCTACGGTGTTATTAGTGTAGCTCCCCAGTGAGTGCTACAGTGTTACTAGTGCAGCTCTCCAGTGAGTGCTACAGTGTTACTAGTGCAGTTCCCCCAGTACTACAGTGTTACTAGTGCAGCTCCCCAGTGCTACAGTGTTACTAATGTAGCTCCCCAGTGAGTGCTACAGTGTTAGTAGTGCAGCTCCCCAGTGAGTGCTACAGTGTTACCAGTGCAGCTCCCCCAGTACTACAGTGTAACTAGTGCAGCTCCCCAGTGCTACAGTGTTACTAGTGTAGCTTCCGAGTGGGTGCTACAGTGTTACTAGTGCAGCTCCCCAGTGCTACAGTGTTACTAGTGCAGCTCCCCAGTGCTACAGTGTTACTAGTGTAGCTCCCCAGTGCTACAGTGTTACTAGTGCAGCTCCCCCAGTGCTACAGTGTTACTAGTTTAGCTCCCCAGTGCTACAGTGTTACTAGTGTATCTCCCCAGTACTACAGTGTTACTAGTGTAGCTCCCCTGTGCTACGGTGTTACTAGTGTAGCTACCCAGTGAGTGCTGCAGTGTTACTAGTGCAGCTCCCCAGTGCTACAGTGTTACTAGTGCAGCTCCCCCAGTGCTACAGTGTTACTAGTGCAGCTCCCCAGTGCTACAGTGTTACTAGTGCAGCTACCCAGTGCTACAGTGTTACTAGTGCAGCTCCCCAGTGCTACAGTGTTACTAGTGTAGCTCCCTAGTGCTACAGTGTTACTAGTGCAGCTCCCCAGTGCTACAGTGTTACTAGTGCAGCTCCCCCAGTGCTACAGTGTTACTAGTGCAGCTCCCCAGTACTACAGTGTTACTAGTGCAGTTCCCCAGTACTACAGTGTTACTAGTGCAGCTCTCCAGTGCTACAGTGTTACTAGTGCAGTTCCCCCAGTAATACAGTGTTTCTAGTGTACCTACCCAGTGCTACAGTGTTACTAGTGCAGCTCCCCCAGTACTACAGTGTTACTAGTGCAGCTCCCCCATTACTAGAGTGTTACTAGTGCAGCTCCCCAGTGCTACAGTGTTACTAGTGCAGCTCCCCAGTGCTACAGTGTTAATTGTGCAGCTCCCCCAGTACTACAGTGTTACTAGTGCAGCTCCCCAGTACTACAGTGTTACTAGTGCAGCTCCCCAGTGCTACAGTGTTACTAGTGCAGCTCACCAGTGCTACAGTGTTACTAGTGCAGCTCCCCAGTGATGGAGTGTTACTAGTGCAGTTCCCCAGTGCTACAGTGTTACTAGTGCAGCTCCCCCAGTACTACAGTGTTACTAGTGCAGCTCCCCAGTGCTACAGTGTTAATTGTGCAGCTCCCCCAGTACTACAGTGTTACTAGTGCAGCTCCCCAGTACTACAGTGTTACTAGTGCAGCTCCCCAGTGCTACAGTGTTACTAGTGCAGCTCACCAGTGCTACAGTGTTACTAGTGTTGCTCCCCAGTGCTACAGTGTCTCTAGTGTAGGTCCCCAGTGCTACAGTGTTACAAGTGCAGCTCCCCAGTACTACAGTGATACTAGTGCAGCTCCCCAGTTCTACAGTGTTACTAGTGCAGCTCCCCAGTACTACAGTGTTACTAGTGCAGCTCCCCAGTGCTACAGTGTTAATAGTACAGCTCCCCCGGTGCTACAGTGTTACTAGTGTAGCTCCCCAGTGAGTACTACAGTGTTACTAGTGTACCTCCCCAGTGCTACAGTGTTACTAGTGCAGCTCCCCAGTGCTACAGTGTTACTAGTGCAGATCCCCAGTACTACAGTGTTACTAGTGCAGCTTCCCAGTGCTACAGTGTTACTAGTGTACCTCCCCAGTGCTACAGTGTTACTAGTGCAGCTTCCCAGTGCTACAGTGTTACTAGTGCAGCTCCCCAGTGCTACAGTGTTACTAGTGTATCTCCCCAGTGCTACAGTGTTACTAGTGTATTTCCCTAGTGCTACAGTGTTACTAGTGCAGCTCCCCAGTGTTACAGTGTTACTAGTGTAGCTCCCCAGTACTACGGTGTTACTAGTATAGCTCCCCAGTGCTACAGTGTTACTCGTGTAGCTCCCTAGTGAGTACTACCGTGTTACTAGTGCAGCTCCCCAGTGCTACAGTGTTACTAGTGTAGCTCCCCAGTGAGTACTACAGTGTTACTAGTGTAGCTCCCCAGTGCTACAGTGTTACTAGTGTAGCACCCCAGTGAGTGCTACAGTGTTACTAGTGCAGCTCCCCAGTGCTACAGTGTTACTACTGCAGCTCCCCAGTACTACAGTGTTACTAGTGTACCTCCCCAGTGCTACAGTGTTACTAGTGCAGCTCCCCAGTGAGTGCTACAGTGTTACAAGTGCAGCTCCCCCAGTGCTACAGTGATACTAGTGCTGCTCCCCAGTACTACAGTGTTACAAGTGCAGATCCCCAGTGTTACAGTGTTACTATTGCAGCTCCCCAGTGCTACAGTGTTACTAGTGCAGCTCCCCCAGTATTACAGTGTTACTATTGTACCTCCCCAGTGCTACAGTGTTACTAGTGCAGCTCCCCCAGTGCTACAGTGTTACAAGTGTAGGTCCCCAGTGCTACAGTGTTACTAGTGTAGCTCCCCAGTGCTACGGTGTTATTAGTGTAGCTCCCCAGTGAGTGCTACAGTGTTGCTAGTGCAGCTCTCCAGTGAGTGCTACAGTGTTACTAGTGCAGTTCCCCCAGTACTACAGTGTTACTAGTGCAGCTCCCCAGTGCTACAGTGTTACTTGTGTAGCTCCCCAGTGAGTGCTACAGTGTTACTAGTGCAGCTCCCCAGTGAGTGCTACAGTGTTACCAGTGCAGCTCCCCCAGTACTACAGTGTTACTAATGCAGCCCCCAGTGCTACAGTGTTACTAGTGTAGCTCCCCAGTGGGTGCTACAGTGTTACTAGTGCAGCTCCCCAGTGCTACAGTGTTACTAGTGCAGCTCCCCAGTGCTATAGTGTTACTAGTGTAGCTCCCCAGTGCTACAGTGTTACTAGTGCAGCTCCCCCAGTGCTACAGTGTTACTAGTTTAGCTCCCCAGTGCTACAGTGTTACTAGTGTATCTTCCCAGTACTACACTGTTACTAGTGTAGCTCCCCTGTGCTACGGTGTTACTAGTGTAGCTACCCAGTGAGTGCTACAGTGTTACTAGTGCAGCTCCCCAGTGCTACAGTGTTACTAGTGCAGCTCCCCCAGTGCTACAGTGTTACTAGTGCAGCTCCCCAGTGCTACAGTGTTACTAGTGCAGCTACCCAGTGCTACAGTGTTTTTAGTGCAGCTCCCCAGTGCTACAGTGTTACTAGTGTAGCTCCCTAGGGCTACAGTGTTACTAGTGCAGCTCCCCAGTGCTACATTGTTACTAGTGCAGCTCCCCCAGTGCTACAGTGTTACTAGTGCAGCTCCCCAGTGCTACAGTGTTACTAGTGCAGCTACCCAGTGCTACAGTGTTACTAGTGCAGCTCCCCAGTACTACAGTGTTACTAGTGCAGTTCCCCAGTAATACAGTGTTACTAGTGCAGCTCTCCAGTGCTACAGTGTTACTAGTGCAGCTCCCCCAGTAATACAGTGTTTCTAGTGTACCTACCCAGTGCTACAGTGTTACTAGTGCAGCTCCCCCAGTACTACAGTGTTACTAGTGCAGCTCCCCCAGTACTACAGTGTTACTTGTGCAGCTCCCCAGTGCTACAGTGTTACTAGTGCAGCTCCCCCTGTACTACAGTGTTACTAGTGCACCTCCCCAGTACTACAGTATTACTAGTGCAGCTCCCCAGTGCTACAGTGTTACTAGTGCAGCTCCCCAGTGATGGAGTGTTACTAGTGCAGTTCCCCAGTGCTACAGTGTTACTAGTGCAGCTCCCCCAGTACTACAGTGTTACTAGTGCAGCTCCCCAGTGCTACAGTGTTACTTGTGCAGCTCCCCCAGTACTACAGTGATACTAGTGCAGCTCCCCAGTACTACAGTGTTACTAGTGCAGCTTCCCAGTGCTACAGTGTTACTAGTGCAGCTCCCCAGTGCTACAGTGTTACTAGTGTTGCTCCCCAGTGCTACAGTGTCTCTAGTGTAGGTCCCCAGTGCTACAGTGTTACTAGTGCAGCTCCCTAGTGCTACAGTGTTACTAGTGCAGCTCCGCAGTGCTACAGTGTTGTTAGTGCAGCTCCCCCAGTGCTACAGTGTTACTAGTGCAACTCCCCCGTACTACAGTGTTACTAGTTGCAGCTCCCCAGTGCTACAGTGTTACTAGTGTAGCTCCCCAGTGAGTGCTACAGTGTTACTAGTGCAGCTCCCCAGTGCTACAGTGTTACTAGTGCAGTTCCCCAGTGCTACAGTGTTACTAGTGCAGCTCCCCAGTGCTACAGTGTTACTAGTAAAGCTCCCCAGTGCTACAGTGTTACTAGTGCAGCTCCCCCAGTGCTACAGTGTTACAAGTGCATCTCCCCAATGCTACAGTGTTACTAGTGTAGCTCCCCAGTGCTACAGTGTTACAAGTGCAGCTCCCCAGTACTACAGTGATACTAGTGCAGCTCCCCAGTTCTACAGTGTTACTAGTGCAGCTCCCCAGTACTACAGTGTTACTAGTGCAGCTCCCCAGTGCTACAGTGTTAATAGTACAGCTCCCCCAGTGCTACAGTGTTACTAGTGCAGCTCCCCAGTGCTACAGTGTTACAAGTGTAGCTCCCCAGTGCTACAGTGTTAATAGTGCAGCTCCCCAGTGCTACAGCGTTACTAGTGTAGCTACCCCAGTGCTACAGTGTTACTAGTGCAGCTCCCGAGTGCTACAGTGTTACTAGTGTAGCTCCCCAGTGCTACAGTGTTACTAGTGCAGCTCCCAAGTGCTACAGTGTTACTAGTGTAGCTTCCCCAGTGCTACAGTGTTACTAGTGCAGCTCCCCAGTGCTTCAGTGTTACTAGTGCAGCTCCCCCAGTGCTACAGTGTTACTAGTGCAGCTCCCCAGTACTACAGTGTTACTAGTGTAGCTCCCCAGTGCTACAGTGTTACTAGTGCAGCTCTCCAGTGCTACAGTGTTACTAGTGTAGCTCCCCAGTGCTACAGTGTTACTAGTGCAGCCCCCCAGTGCTACAGTGTTACTAGTGCAGCTCCCCAGTGCTACAATGTTACTAGTGCAGCTCCCCCAGTGCTACAGTGTTACAAGTGTAGCTCCCCAGTGCTACAGTGTTACTAGTGCAGCTCCCCAGTGCTACAGTGTTACTAGTAAAGCTCCCCAGTGCTACAGTGTTACTAGTGCAGCTCCCCCAGTGCTACAGTGTTACAAGTGCATCTCCCCAATGCTACAGTGTTACTAGTGTAGCTCCCAAATGCTACGGTGTTATTAGTGTAGCTCCCCAGTGAGTGCTACAGTGTTAGTAGTGCAGCTCTCCAGTGAGTGCTACAGTGTTACAAGTGCAGCTCCCCCAGTACTACAGTGTTACTAGTGCAGCTCCCCAGTGCTACAGTGTTACTAGTGTAGCTCCCCAGTGAGTGCTACAGTGTTACTATTGCAGCTCCCCAGTGAGTGCTACAGTGTTACCAGTACAGCTCCCCCAGTACTACAGTGTTACTAGTGCAGCTCCCCAGTGCTACAGTGTTACTAGTGTAGCTCCCCAGTGGGTGCTACAGTGTTACTAGTGCAGCTCCCCAGTGCTACAGTGTTACTAGTGCAGCTCCCCAGTGCTACAGTGTTACTAGTGTAGCTCCCCAGTGCTACAGTGTTACTAGTGCAGCTCCCCCAGTGCTACAGTGTTACTAGTTTAGCTCCCCAGTGCTACAGTGTTACTAGTGTATCTCCCCAGTACTACAGTGTTACTAGTGTAAATCCCCAGTGCTACGGTGTTACTAGTGTAGCTACCCAGTGAGTGCTACTGTGTTACTAGTGTAGCTCCCCAGTGCTACAGTGTTACTAGTGTAGCTCCCCAGTGCTACAGTGTTACTAGTGTAGCCCCCCAGTGCTACAGTGTTACTAGTGTAGCTCCCCAGTGCTACGGTGTTACTAGTGTAGCTCCCCAGTGAGTGCTACAGTGTTACTAGTGCAGCTCCCCATTGCTACAGTGTTACTAGTGTACCTCCCCAGTGCTACAGTGTTACTAGTTCAGCTCCCCAGTGCTACAGTGTTACTAGTGTAGCTCCCCAGTGCTACAGTGTTACTAGTGTACCTCCCCAGTGCTACAGTGTTACTAGTGCAGCTCCCCAGTACTACAGTGTTACTAGTGTACCTCCCCAGTGCTACAGTGTTACTAGTGCAGCTCCCCAGTGCTACAGTGTTACTAGTGTACCTCCCCAGTGCTACAGTGTTACTAGTTCAGCTCCCAAGTGCTACAGTGTTACTAGTGCAGATCCCCAGTACTACAGTGTTACTAGTGCAGCTCCCCAGTGCTACAGTGTTACTAGTGTACCTCCCCAGTGCTACAGTGTTACTAATGCAGCTCCCCTGTGCTACAGTGTTACTAGTGCAGCTCCCCCAGTACTACAGTGTTACTATTGCAGCTCCCCCAGTACTACAGTGTTACTAGTGCAGCTCCCCAGTACTACAGTGTTACTAGTGCAGCTCCCCCAGTACTAAAGTGTTACTAGTGCAGCTCCCCAGTACTAGTGTTATTAGTACAGCTCCCCAGTACTACAGTGTTACTAGTGCAGCTCCCCAGTGCTACAGTGTTACTAGTGCAGCTCCCCCAGTACTACAGTGTTACTATTGCAGCTCCCCCAGTACTACAGTGTTGCTAGTGCAGCTCCCCAGGGCTACAGTGTTACTAGTGCAGCTCCCCCAGTACTACAGTGTTACTAGTGCAGCTCCCCAGTACTACAGTGTTATTATTGCAGCTCCCCAGTACTACAGTGTTACTAGTGCAGCTCCCCAGTGCTACAGTGTTACTAGTGTAGCTTCCCAGTGCTACAGTGCAACTAGTGTAGTTCCCCAGTGCTAGAGTGTTACAAGTGCAGCTCCCCAGTACTACAGTGATACTAGTGCAGCTCCCCAGTGCTACAGTGTTACTAGTGCAGCTCCCCCAGTGCTACAGTGTTACATGTGCATCTCCCCAATGCTACAGTGTTACTAGTGTAGCTCCCCAGTGCTACAGTGTTAATAGTGCAGCTCCCCCAGTGCTACAGTGTTACTAGTGCAGCTCCCCAGTGCTACAGTGTTGCAAGTGTAGCTCCCCAGTGCTACAGTGTTACTAGTGCAGCTCGCCAGTGCTACAGCGTTACTAGCGTAGCTCCCCCAGTGCTACAGTGTTCTAGTGCAGCTCCCCAGTGCTACAGTGTTACTAGTGTAGCTCCCCAGTGCTACAGTGTTACAAGTGCAGCTCCCAAGTGCTACAGTGTTACTCGTGTAGCTCCCCCAGTGCTACAGTGTTACTAGTGCATCTCCCCAGTACTACAGTGTTACTAGTGCAGCTCCCCAGTGCTACAGTGTTAATAGTACAGCTCCCCCAGTGCTACAGTGTTACTAGTGCAGCTCCCCAGTGCTACAGTGTTACAAGTGTAGCTCCCCAGTGCTACAGTGTTACTAGTTCAGCTCCCCAGTGCTACAGCGTTACTAGTGTAGCTACCCCAGTGCTACAGTGTTACTAGTGCAGCTCCCCAGTGCTACAGTGTTACTAGTGTAGCTCCCCAGTGCTACAGTGTTACTAGTGCAGCTCCCAAGTGCTACAGTGTTACTAGTGTAGCTTCCCCAGTGCTACAGTGTTACTAGTGCAGCTCCCCAGTGCTTCAGTGTTACTAGTGCAGCTCCTCCAGTGCTACAGTGTTACTAGTGCAGCTCCCCAGTGCTACAGTGTTACTAGTGTAGCTCCCCAGTGCTACAGTGTTACTAGTGCAGCTCTCCAGTGCTACAGTGTTACTAGTGTAGCTCCCCAGTGCTACAGTGTTACTAGTGCAGCTCCCCAGTGCTACAGTGTTACTAGTGCAGCTCCCCAGTACTACAGTGTTACTAGTGTACCTCCCCAGTGCTACAGTGTTACTAGTGCAGCTCCCCAGTGCTACAGTGTTACTAGTGTACCTCCCCAGTGCTACAGTGTTACTAGTTCAGCTCCCCAGTGCTACAGTGTTACTAGTGCAGATCCCCAGTACTACAGTGTTACTAGTGCAGCTCCCCAGTGCTACAGTGTTACTAGTGTACCTCCCCAGTGCTACAGTGTTACTAATGCAGCTCCCCTGTGCTACAGTGTTACTAGTGCAGCTCCCCCAGTACTACAGTGTTACTATTGCAGCTCCCCCAGTACTACAGTGTTACTAGTGCAGCTCCCCAGTACTACAGTGTTACTAGTGCAGCTCCCCCAGTACTACAGTGTTACTAGTGCAGCTCCCCAGTACTAGTGTTACTAGTACAGCTCCCCAGTACTACAGTGTTACTAGTGCAGCTCCCCAGTGCTACAGTGTTACTAGTGCAGCTCCCCCAGTACTACAGTGTTACTATTGCAGCTCCCCCAGTACTACAGTGTTGCTAGTGCAGCTCCCCAGTGCTACAGTGTTACTAGTGCAGCTCCCCCAGTACTACAGTGTTACTAGTGCAGCTCCCCAGTACTACAGTGTTATTATTGCAGCTCCCCCGTACTACAGTGTTACTAGTGCAGCTCCCCAGTGCTACAGTGTTACTAGTGTAGCTTCCCAGTGCTACAGTGCAACTAGTGTAGTTCCCCAGTGCTAGAGTGTTACAAGTGCAGCTCCCCAGTACTACAGTGATACTAGTGCAGCTCCCCAGTGCTACAGTGTTACTAGTGCAGCTCCCCCAGTGCTACAGTGTTACATGTGCATCTCCCCAATGCTACAGTGTTACTAGTGTAGCTCCCCAGTGCTACAGTGTTAATAGTGCAGCTCCCCCAGTGCTACAGTGTTACTAGTGCAGCTCCCCAGTGCTACAGTGTTGCAAGTGTAGCTCCCCAGTGCTACAGTACTACTAGTGCAGCTCGCCAGTGCTACAGCGTTACTAGCGTAGCTCCCCCAGTGCTACAGTGTTCTAGTGCAGCTCCCCAGTGCTACAGTGTTACTAGTGTAGCTCCCAAGTGCTACAGTGTTACAAGTGCAGCTCCCAAGTGCTACAGTGTTACTCGTGTAGCTCCCCCAGTGCTACAGTGTTACTAGTGCATCTCCCCAGTACTACAGTGTTACTAGTGCAGCTCCCCAGTGCTACAGTGTTAATAGTACAGCTCCCCCAGTGCTACAGTGTTACTAGTGCAGCTCCCCAGTGCTACAGTGTTACAAGTGTAGCTCCCCAGTGCTACAGTGTTACTAGTTCAGCTCCCCAGTGCTACAGCGTTACTAGTGTAGCTACCCCAGTGCTACAGTGTTACTAGTGCAGCTCCCCAGTGCTACAGTGTTACTAGTGTAGCTCCCCAGTGCTACAGTGTTACTAGTGCAGCTCCCAAGTGCTACAGTGTTACTAGTGTAGCTTCCCCAGTGCTACAGTGTTACTAGTGCAGCTCCCCAGTGCTTCAGTGTTACTAGTGCAGCTCCTCCAGTGCTACAGTGTTACTAGTGCAGCTCCCCAGTGCTACAGTGTTACTAGTGTAGCTCCCCAGTGCTACAGTGTTACTAGTGCAGCTCTCCAGTGCTACAGTGTTACTAGTGTAGCTCCCCAGTGCTACAGTGTTACTAGTGCAGCTCCCCAGTGCTACAGTGTTACTAGTGCAGCTCCCCAGTGCTACAGTGTTACTAGTGCAGCTCCCCCAGTGCTACAGTGTTACAAGTGTAGGTCCCCAGTGCTACAGTGTTACTGGTGTAGCTCCCCAGTGCTACGGTGTTATTAGTGTAGCTCCCCAGTGAGTGCTACAGTGTTACTAGTGCAGCTCTCCAGTGAGTGCTACAGTGTTACTAGTGCAGTTCCCCCAGTACTACAGTGTTACTAGTGCAGCTCCCCAGTGCTACAGTGTTACTAATGTAGCTCCCCAGTGAGTGCTACAGTGATAGTAGTGCAGCTCCCCAGTGAGTGCTACAGTGTTACCAGTGCAGCTCCCCCAGTACTACAGTGTTACTAGTGCAGCTCCCCAGTGCTACAGTGTTACTAGTGTAGCTCCCCAGTGGGTGCTACAGTGTTACTAGTGCAGCTCCCCAGTGCTACAGTGTTACTAGTGCAGCTCCCCAGTGCTACAGTGTTACTAGTGTACCTCCCCAGTGCTACAGTGTTACTAGTTCAGCTCCCCAGTGCTACAGTGTTACTAGTGCAGATCCCCAGTGCTACAGTGTTACTAATGCAGCTCCTCTGTGCTACAGTGTTACTAGTGCAGCTCCCCCAGTACTACAGTGTTACTATTGCAGCTCCCCCAGTACTACAGTGTTACTAGTGCAGCTCCCCAGTACTACAGTGTTACTAGTGCAGCTCCCCCAGTACTACAGTGTTACTAGTGCAGCTCCCCAGTACTAGTGTTACTAGTACAGCTCCCCAGTACTACAGTGTTACTAGTGCAGCTCCCCAGTGCTACAGTGTTACTAGTGCAGCTCCCCCAGTACTACAGTGTTACTATTGCAGCTCCCCCAGTACTACAGTGTTGCTAGTGCAGCTCCCC
Source organism: Meconema thalassinum (assembly GCA_946902985.2). Taxonomy (NCBI): domain Eukaryota; kingdom Metazoa; phylum Arthropoda; class Insecta; order Orthoptera; family Tettigoniidae; genus Meconema; species Meconema thalassinum. The sequence goes on along the minus strand of OX336392.1, from coordinate 718,536 downwards.
AGTGCTACAGTGTTACTAGTGCAGCTCCCCCAGTACTACAGTGTTACTAGTGCAGCTCCCCAGTACTACAGTGTTATTATTGCAGCTCCCCAGTACTACAGTGTTACTAGTGCAGCTCCCCAGTGCTACAGTGTTACTAGTGTAGCTTCCCAGTGCTACAGTTCAACTAGTGTAGTTCCCCAGTGCTAGAGTGTTACAAGTGCAGCTCCCCAGTACTACAGTGATACTAGTGCAGCTCCCCAGTGCTACAGTGTTACTAGTGCAGCTCCCCCAGTGCTACAGTGTTACATGTGCATCTCCCCAATGCTACAGTGTTACTAGTGTAGCTCCCCAGTGCTACAGTGTTAATAGTGCAGCTCCCCCAGTGCTACAGTGTTACTAGTGCAGCTCCCCAGTACTACAGTGTTGCAAGTGTAGCTCCCCAGTGCTACAGTGTTACTAGTGCAGCTCGCCAGTGCTACAGCGTTACTAGCGTAGCTCCCCCAGTGCTACAGTGTTCTAGTGCAGCTCCCCAGTGCTACAGTGTTACTAGTGTAGCTCCCCAGTGCTACAGTGTTACTAGTGTAGCCCCCCAGTGCTACAGTGTTACTAGTGTAGCTCCCCAGTGCTACGGTGTTACTAGTGTAGCTCCCCAGTGAGTGCTACAGTGTTACTAGTGCAGCTCCCCATTGCTACAGTGTTACTAGTGTACCTCCCCAGTGCTACAGTGTTACTAGTTCAGCTCCCCAGTGCTACAGTGTTACTAGTGTAGCTCCCCAGTGCTACAGTGTTACTAGTGTACCTCCCCAGTGCTACAGTGTTACTAGTGCAGCTCCCCAGTACTACAGTGTTACTAGTGTACCTCCCCAGTGCTACAGTGTTACTAGTGCAGCTCCCCAGTGCTACAGTGTTACTAGTGTACCTCCCCAGTGCTACAGTGTTACTAGTTCAGCTCCCCAGTGCTACAGTGTTACTAGTGCAGATCCCCAGTACTACAGTGTTACTAGTGCAGCTCCCCAGTGCTACAGTGTTACTAGTGTACCTCCCCAGTGCTACAGTGTTACTAATGCAGCTCCCCTGTGCTACAGTGTTACTAGTGCAGCTCCCCCAGTACTACAGTGTTACTATTGCAGCTCCCCCAGTACTACAGTGTTACTAGTGCAGCTCCCCAGTACTACAGTGTTACTAGTGCAGCTCCCCCAGTACTACAGTGTTACTAGTGCAGCTCCCCAGTACTAGTGTTACTAGTACAGCTCCCCAGTACTACAGTGTTACTAGTGCAGCTCCCCAGTGCTACAGTGTTACTAGTGCAGCTCCCCCAGTACTACAGTGTTAATATTGCAGCTCCCCCAGTACTACAGTGTTGCTAGTGCAGCTCCCCAGTGCTACAGTGTTACTAGTGCAGCTCCCCCAGTACTACAGTGTTACTAGTGCAGCTCCCCAGTACTACAGTGTTATTATTGCAGCTCCCCAGTACTACAGTGTTACTAGTGCAGCTCCCCAGTGCTACAGTGTTACTAGTGTAGCTTCCCAGTGCTACAGTGCAACTAGTGTAGTTCCCCAGTGCTAGAGTGTTACAAGTGCAGCTCCCCAGTACTACAGTGATACTAGTGCAGCTCCCCAGTGCTACAGTGTTACTAGTGCAGCTCCCCCAGTGCTACAGTGTTACATGTGCATCTCCCCAATGCTACAGTGTTACTAGTGTAGCTCCCCAGTGCTACAGTGTTAATAGTGCAGCTCCCCCAGTGCTACAGTGTTACTAGTGCAGCTCCCCAGTGCTACAGTGTTGCAAGTGTAGCTCCCCAGTGCTACAGTGTTACTAGTGCAGCTCGCCAGTGCTACAGCGTTACTAGCGTAGCTCCCCCAGTGCTACAGTGTTCTAGTGCAGCTCCCCAGTGCTACAGTGTTACTAGTGTAGCTCCCCAGTGCTACAGTGTTACAAGTGCAGCTCCCAAGTGCTACAGTGTTACTCGTGTAGCTCCCCCAGTGCTACAGTGTTACTAGTGCATCTCCCCAGTACTACAGTGTTACTAGTGCAGCTCCCCAGTGCTACAGTGTTAATAGTACAGCTCCCCCAGTGCTACAGTGTTACTAGTGCAGCTCCCCAGTGCTACAGTGTTACAAGTGTAGCTCCCCAGTGCTACAGTGTTACTAGTTCAGCTCCCCAGTGCTACAGCGTTACTAGTGTAGCTACCCCAGTGCTACAGTGTTACTAGTGCAGCTCCCCAGTGCTACAGTGTTACTAGTGTAGCTCCCCAGTGCTACAGTGTTACTAGTGCAGCTCCCAAGTACTACAGTGTTACTAGTGTAGCTTCCCCAGTGCTACAGTGTTACTAGTGCAGCTCCCCAGTGCTTCAGTGTTACTAGTGCAGCTCCTCCAGTGCTACAGTGTTACTAGTGCAGCTCCCCAGTGCTACAGTGTTACTAGTGTAGCTCCCCAGTGCTACAGTGTTACTAGTGCAGCTTTCCAGTGCTACAGTGTTACTAGTGTAGCTCCCCAGTGCTACAGTGTTACTAGTGCAGCTCCCCAGTGCTACAGTGTTACTAGTGCAGCTCCCCAGTACTACAGTGTTACTAGTGTACCTCCCCAGTGCTACAGTGTTACTAGTGCAGCTCCCCAGTGCTACAGTGTTACTAGTGTACCTCCCCAGTGCTACAGTGTTACTAGTTCAGCTCCCCAGTGCTACAGTGTTACTAGTGCAGATCCCCAGTACTACAGTGTTACTAGTGCAGCTCCCCAGTGCTACAGTGTTACTAGTGTACCTCCCCAGTGCTACAGTGTTACTAATGCAGCTCCCCTGTGCTACAGTGTTACTAGTGCAGCTCCCCCAGTACTACAGTGCTACTATTGCAGCTCCCCCAGTACTACAGTGTTACTAGTGCAGCTCCCCAGTACTACAGTGTTACTAGTGCAGCTCCCCCAGTACTACAGTGTTACTAGTGCAGCTCCCCAGTACTAGTGTTACTAGTACAGCTCCCCAGTACTACAGTGTTACTAGTGCAGCTCCCCAGTGCTACAGTGTTACTAGTGCAGCTCCCCCAGTACTACAGTGTTACTATTGCAGCTCCCCCAGTACTACAGTGTTGCTAGTGCAGCTCCCCAGTGCTACAGTGTTACTAGTGCAGCTCCCCCAGTACTACAGTGTTACTAGTGCAGCTCCCCAGTACTACAGTGTTATTATTGCAGCTCCCCAGTACTACAGTGTTACTAGTGCAGTTCCCCAGTGCTACAGTGTTACTAGTGTAGCTTCCCAGTGCTACAGTGCAACTAGTGTAGTTCCCCAGTGCTAGAGTGTTACAAGTGCAGCTCCCCAGTACTACAGTGATACTAGTGCAGCTCCCCAGTGCTACAGTGTTACTAGTGCAGCTCCCCCAGTGCTACAGTGTTACATGTGCATCTCCCCAATGCTACAGTGTTACTAGTGTAGCTCCCCAGTGCTACAGTGTTAATAGTGCAGCTCCCCCAGTGCTACAGTGTTACTAGTGCAGCTCCCCAGTGCTACAGTGTTGCAAGTGTAGCTCCCCAGTGCTACAGTACTACTAGTGCAGCTCGCCAGTGCTACAGCGTTACTAGCGTAGCTCCCCCAGTGCTACAGTGTTCTAGTGCAGCTCCCCAGTGCTACAGTGTTGCTAGTGTAGCTCCCCAGTGCTACAGTGTTACAAGTGCAGCTCCCAAGTGCTACAGTGTTACTCGTGTAGCTCCCCCAGTGCTACAGTGTTACTAGTGCATCTCCCCAGTACTACAGTGTTACTAGTGCAGCTCCCCAGTGCTACAGTGTTAATAGTACAGCTCCCCCAGTGCTACAGTGTTACTAGTGCAGCTCCCCAGTGCTACAGTGTTACTAGTGTAGCTCCCCAGTGCTACAGTGTTACTAGTGCAGCTCCCAAGTGCTACAGTGTTACTAGTGTAGCTTCCCCAGTGCTACAGTGTTACTAGTGCAGCTCCCCAGTGCTTCAGTGTTACTAGTGCAGCTCCTCCAGTGCTACAGTGTTACTAGTGCAGCTCCCCAGTGCTACAGTGTTACTAGTGTAGCTCCCCAGTGCTACAGTGTTACTAGTGCATCTCTCCAGTGCTACAGTGTTACTAGTGTAGCTCCCCAGTGCTACAGTGTTACTAGTGCAGCTCCCCAGTGCTACAGTGTTACTAGTGCAGCTCCCCAGTGCTACAGTGTTACTAGTGCAGCTCCCCCAGTGCTACAGTGTTACAAGTGTAGGTCCCCAGTGCTACAGTGTTACTGGTGTAGCTCCCCAGTGCTACGGTGTTATTAGTGTAGCTCCCCAGTGAGTGCTACAGTGTTACTAGTGCAGCTCTCCAGTGAGTGCTACAGTGTTACTAGTGCAGTTCCCCCAGTACTACAGTGTTACTAGTGCAGCTCCCCAGTGCTACAGTGTTACTAATGTAGCTCCCCAGTGAGTGCTACAGTGTTAGTAGTGCAGCTCCCCAGTGAGTGCTACATTGTTACCAGTGCAGCTCCCCCAGTACTACAGTGTTACTAGTGCAGCTCCCCAGTGCTACAGTGTTACTAGTGTAGCTCCCCAGTGGGTGCTACAGTGTTACTAGTGCAGCTCCCCAGTGCTACAGTGTTACTAGTGCAGCTCCCCAGTGCTACAGTGTTACTAGTGTAGCTCCCCAGTGCTACAGTGTTACTAGTGCAGCTCCCCCAGTGCTACAGTGTTACTAGTTTAGCTCCCCAGTGCTACAGTGTTACTAGTGTATCTCCCCAGTACTACAGTGTTACTAGTGTAGCTCCCCTGTGCTACGGTGTTACTAGTGTAGCTACCCAGTGAGTGCTACAGTGTTACTAGTGCAGCTCCCCAGTGCTACAGTGTTACTAGTGCAGCTCCCCCAGTGCTACAGTGTTACTAGTGCAGCTCCCCAGTGCTACAGTGTTACTAGTGCAGCTACCCAGTGCTACAGTGTTACTAGTGCAGCTCACCAGTGCTACAGTGTTACTAGTGTAGCTCCCTAGTGCTACAGTGTTACTAGTGCAGCTCCCCAGTGCTACAGTGTTACTAGTGCAGCTCCCCCAGTGCTACAGTGTTACTAGTGCAGCTCCCCAGTGCTACAGTGTTACTAGTGCAGCTACCCAGTGCTACAGTGTTACTAGTGCAGCTCCCCAGTACTACAGTGTTACTAGTGCAGTTCCCCAGTACTACAGTGTTACTAGTGCAGCTCTCCAGTGCTACAGTGTTACTAGTGCAGTTCCCCCAGTAATACAGTGTTTCTAGTGTACATACCCAGTGCTACAGTGTTACTAGTGCAGCTCCCCCAGTACTACAGTGTTACTAGTGCAGCTCCCCCATTACTAGAGTGTTACTAGTGCAGCTCCCCAGTGCTACAGTGTTACTAGTGCAGCTCCCCCTGTACTACAGTGTTACTAGTGCAGCTCCCCAGTGCTACAGTGTTAATTGTGCAGCTCCCCCAGTACTACAGTGTTACTAGTGCAGCTCCCCAGTACTACAGTGTTACTAGTGCAGCTCCCCAGTGCTACAGTGTTACTAGTGCAGCTCACCAGTGCTACAGTGTTACTAGTGCAGCTCCCCAGTGATGGAGTGTTACTAGTGCAGTTCCCCAGTGCTACAGTGTTACTAGTGCAGGCTCCCCCAGTGCTACAGTGTTACTAGTTTCGCTCCCCAGTGCTACAGTGTTACTAGTGTATCTCCCCAGTACTACAGTGTTACTAGTGCAGCTCCCCAGTACTACAGTGTTACTAGTGCAGCTCCCCAGTGCTACAGTGTTACTAGTGCAGCTCACCAGTGCTACAGTGTTACTAGTGTTGCTCCCCAGTGCTACAGTGTCTCTAGTGTAGGTCCCCAGTGCTACAGTGTTACTAGTGCAGCTACCCAGTGCTACAGTGTTACTAGTGCAGCTCCGCAGTGCTACAGTGTTGTTAGTGCAGCTCCACCAGTGCTACAGTGTTACTAGTGCAGCTCCCCCGTACTACAGTGTTACTAGTTGCAGCTCCCCAGTGCTACAGTGTTACTAGTGTAGCTCCCCAGTGAGTGCTACAGTGTTACTAGTGCAGCTACCCAGTGCTACAGTGTTACTAGTGCAGTTCCCCAGTGCTACAGTGTTACTAGTGCAGCTCCCCAGTGCTACAGTGTTACTAGTAAAGCTCCCCAGTGCTACAGTGTTACTAGTGCAGCTCCCCCAGTGCTACAGTGTTACAAGTGCATCTCCCCAATGCTACAGTGTTACTAGTGTAGCTCCCCAGTGCTACAGTGTTACAAGTGCAGCTCCCCAGTACTACAGTGATACTAGTGCAGCTCCCCAGTTCTACAGTGTTACTAGTGCAGCTCCCCAGTACTACAGTGTTACTAGTGCAGCTCCCCAGTGCTACAGTGTTAATAGTACAGCTCCCCCGGTGCTACAGTGTTACTAGTGCAGCTCCCCAGTGCTACAGTGTTACAAGTGTAGCTCCCCAGTGCTACAGTGTTAATAGTGCAGCTCCCCAGTGCTACAGCGTTACTAGTGTAGCTACCCCAGTGCTACAGTGTTACTAGTGCAGCTCCCCAGTGCTACAGTGTTACTAGTGTAGCTCCCCAGTGCTACAGTGTTACTAGTGCAGCTCCCAAGTGCTACAGTGTTACTAGTGTAGCTTCCCCAGTGCTACAGTGTTACTAGTGCAGCTCCCCAGTGCTTCAGTGTTACTAGTGCAGCTCCCCCAGTGCTACAGTGTTACAAGTGCATCTCCCCAATGCTACAGTGTTACTAGTGTAGCTCCCCAGTGCTACGGTGTTATTAGTGTAGCTCCCCAGTGAGTGCTACAGTGTTACTAGTGCAGCTCTCCAGTGAGTGCTACAGTGTTACAAGTGCAGCTCCCCCAGTACTACAGTGTTACTAGTGCAGCTCCCCAGTGCTACAGTGTTACTAGTGTAGCTCCCCAGTGAGTGCTACAGTGTTACTAGTGCAGCTCCCCAGTGAGTGCTACAGTGTTACCAGTACAGCTCCCCCAGTACTACAGTGTTACTAGTGCAGCTCCCCAGTGCTACAGTGTTACTAGTGTAGCTCCCCAGTGGGTGCTACAGTGTTACTAGTGCAGCTCCCCAGTGCTACAGTGTTACTAGTGCAGCTCCCCAGTGCTACAGTGTTACTAGTGTAGCTCCCCAGTGCTACAGTGTTACTAGTGCAGCTCCCCAAGTGCTACAGTGTTACTAGTTTAGCTCCCCAGTACTACAGTGTTACTAGTGTAAATCCCCAGTGCTACGGTGTTACTAGTGTAGCTACCCAGTGAGTGCTACTGTGTTACTAGTGTAGCTCCCCAGTGCTACAGTGTTACTAGTGTAGCTCCCCAGTGCTACAGTGTTACTAGTGTAGCCCCCCAGTGCTACAGTGTTACTAGTGTAGCTCCCCAGTGCTACGGTGTTACTAGTGTAGCTCCCCAGTGAGTGATACAGTGTTACTAGTGCAGCTCCCCATTGCTACAGTGTTACTAGTGTAGCTCCCTAGTGATACAGTGTTACTAGTGCAACTCCCCAGTGCTACAGTGTTACTAGTGCAGCTCCCCGAGTGCTACAGTGTTACTAGTGCAGCTCCCCAGTGCTACAGTGTTACTAGTGCTGCTCCCCAATGCTACAGTGTTACTAGTGCAGATCCCCAGTGCTACAGTGTTACTACTGGAGCTCCCCAGTGCTACAGTGTTACTAGTGCAGCTCCCCAGTACTACAGTGTTACTAGTGCAGCTCCCCAGTGCTACAGTGTTACTAGTGTAGCTCCCTAGTGCTACAGTGTTACTAGTGCAGCTCCCCAGTGCTACAGTGTTACTAGTGCAGCTCCCCCAGTGCTACAGTGTTACTAGTGCAGCTCCCCATTGCTACAGTGTTACTAGTGCAGCTCCCGCAGTGCTACAGTGTTACTAGTGCAGCTCCCCCAGTACTAGAGTGTTACTAGTGTAGCTCCCCCAGTACTTCAGTGTTACTAGTGCAGCTCCCCCAGTACTATAGTGTAACTAGTGTAGCTCCCCAGTGCTACAGTGTTACTAGTGCAGCTCCCCCAGTGTTACAGTGTTACTAGTGCAGCTCCCCGGTGCTACAGTGTTACTAGTGCAGCTCCCCAGTGCTACAGTGTTACTAGTGTAGCTCCCCAGTGCTACAGTGTTACTAGTGCAGCTCCCCGGTGCTGCAGTGTTACTAGTGTAGCTCCCCAGTGCTACAGTGTTACTAGTGCAGCTCCCCAGTGAGTGCTACGGTGTTACTAGTGCAGCTCCACAGTGCTACAGTGTTACTAGTGTAGCTCCCCAGTACTACAGTGTTACTAGTGTAGCTCCCCCAGTACTACAGTGTTACTAGTGCTGCTCCCCCAGTACTACAGTGTTACTAGTGTAGATCCCCAGTACTACAGTGTTACTAGTGCAGCCCCCCAGTACTACAGTGTTACTAGTGCAGCTCCCCCAGTAATACAGTGTTACTAGTGCAGCTCCCCGGTGCTACAGTGTTACTAGTGCAGCTCCCCAGTGCTACAGTGTTACTAGTGCAGCTCCCCAGTGCTACAGTGTTACTAGTGTTGCTCCCCAAGTACTACAGTGTTACTAGTGCAGCTCCCCCAGTGTTACAGTGTTACTAGTGCAGCTCCCCGGTGCTACAGTGTTACTAGTGCAGCTCCCCATTGCTACAGTGTTACTAGTGCAGCTCCCCAGTGCTACAGTTTTACTAGTGTAGCTCCCCAGTGCTACAGTGTAACTAGTGCAGCTCCCCAGTGCTACAGTGTTACTAGTGCAGCTCCTCTGTACTACTGTGTTACTAGTGTACCTCCCCAGTGCTACAGTGTTACTAGTGCAGCTCCCCAGTGCTACAGTGTTACTAGTGTAGCTCCCCAGTGAGTACTACAGTGTTACTAGGGTACGTCCCCAGTGCTACAGTGTTACTAATTCAGCTCCCCAGTGCTACAGTGTTACTAGTGCAGATCCGCAGTACTACAGTGTTACTAGTGCAGCTCCCCAGTGCTACAGTGTTACTAGTGTACCTCCCAGTGCTACAGTGTTACTAGTGCAGCTCCCCAGTGCTACAGTGTTACTAGTGCAGCTCCCCAGTGCTACAGTGTTACTAGTGTATCTCCCCAGTGCTACAGTGTTACTAGTGTATTTCCCTAGTGCTACAGTGTTACTAGTGCAGCTCCCCAGTGCTACAGTGTTACTAGTCTAGCTCCCCAGTACTACGGTGTTACTAGTGAAGCTCCCCAGTGCTACAGTGTTACTCGTGTAGCTCCCTAGTGAGTACTACCGTGTTACTAGTGCAGCTCCCCAGTGCTACAGTGTTACTAGTGTAGCTCCCCAGTGAGTACTACAGTGTTACTAGTGTAGCTTCCCAGTGCTACAGTGTTACTAGTGTAGCTCCCCAGTGCTACAGTGTCTCTAGTGTAGCTCCCCAGTGCTTCAGTGTTACTAGTGCAGCTCCCCAGAGGTACAGTGTTACTAGTGCAGCTCCCCCAGTGCTACAGTGTTACTAGTGCAGCTCCCCAGTGCTAGAGTGTTACAAGTGCAGCTCCCCAGTACTACAGTGATACTATTGCAGCTCCCCAGTGCTACAGTGTTACTAGTGCAGCTCCCCCAGTGCTACAGTGTTACAAGTGCATCTCCCCAATGCTACAGTGTTACTAGTGTAGCTCCCCAGTGCTACAGTGTTAATAGTGCAGCTCCCCCAGTGCTACAGTGTTACTAGTGCAGCTCCCCAGTGCTACAGTGTTGCAAGTGTAGCTCCCCAGTGCTACAGTGTTACTAGTGCAGCTCCCCAGTGCTACAGCGTTACTAGCGTAGCTCCCCCAGTGCTACAGTGTTCTAGTGCAGCTCCCCAGTGCTACAGTGTTACTAGTGTAGCTCCCCAGTGCTACAGTGTTACTAGTGCAGCTCCCAAGGGGTACAGTGTTACTAGTGTAGCTCCCCCAGTGCTACAGTGTTACTAGTGCAGCTCCCCAGTACTACAGTGTTACTAGTGCAGCTCCCCAGTGCTACAGTGTTAATAGTACAGCTCCCCCAGTGCTACAGTGTTACTAGTGCAGCTCCCCAGTGCTACAGTGTTACAAATGTAGCTCCCCAGTGCTACAGTGTTACTAGTGCAGCTCCCCAGTGCTACAGCGTTACTAGTGTAGCTACCCCAGTGCTACAGTGTTACTAGTGCAGCTCCCCAGTGCTACAGTGTTACTAGTGTAGCTCCCCAGTGCTACAGTGTTACTAGTGCAGCTCCCAAGTGCTACAGTGTTACTAGTGTAGCTTCCCCAGTGCTACAGTGTTACTAGTGCAGCTCCCCAGTGCTTCAGTGTTACTAGTGCAGCTCCCCCAGTGCTACAGTGTTACTAGTGCAGCTCCCCAGTGCTACAGTGTTACTAGTGAAGCTCCCCAGTGCTACAGTGTTACTAGTGCAGCTCTCCAGTGCTACAGTGTTACTAGTGTAGCTCCCCAGTGCTACAGTGTTACTAGTGCAGCTCCCCAGTGCTACAGTGTTACTAGTGCAGCTCCCCCAGTGCTACAGTGTTACAAGTGTAGCTCCCCAGTGCTACAGAGTTACTAGTGTAGCTCCCCAGTGCTACGGTGTTATTAGTGTAGCTCCCCAGTGAGTGCTACAGTGTTACTAGTGCAGCTCTCCAGTGAGTGCTACAGTGTTACTAGTGCAGCTCCCCCAGTACTACAGTGTTACTAGTGCAGCTCCCCAGTGCTACAGTGTTACTAGTGTAGCTCCCCAGTGAGTTCTACAGTGTTACTAGTGCAGCTCCCCAGTGAGTGCTACAGTGTTAATAGTGCAGCTCCCCAGTGCTACAGTGTTACTAGTGTAGCTCCCCAGTGGGTGCTACAGTGTTATTGGTGCTGCTCCCCAGTACTACAGTGTTACTAGTGCAGCTCCCCAGTGCTACAGTGTTACTAGTGTAGCTCCCCAGTGCTACAGTGTTACTAGTGCAGCTCCCCCAGTGCTACAGTGTTACTAGTTTAGCTCCCCAGTGCTACAGTTTTACTAGTGTATCTCCCCAGTACTACAGTGTTACTAGTGTAGCTCCCCAGTGCTACGGTGTTATTAGTGTAGCTACCCAGTGAGTGCTACAGTGTTACTAGTGCAGCTCCCCAGTGCTACAGTGTTACTAGTGTAGCTCCCCAGTGCTACAGTGTTACTAGTGTAGCTCCCCAGTGCTACAGTTATACTATTGTAGCTCCCCAGTGCTACGATGTTACTAGTGTAGCTCCCCAGTGAGTGCTACAGTGTTACTAGTGCAGCTCCCCATTGCTACAGTGTTACTAGTGTAGCTCCCTAGTGCTACAGTGTTACTAGTGCAGCTCCCCAGTGCTACAGTGTTACTAGTGCTGCTCCCCAATGCTACAGTGTTACTAGTGCAGATCCCCAGTGCTACAGTGTTACTACTGGAGCTCCCCAGTGCTACAGTGTTACTAGTGCAGCTCCCCAGTACTACAGTGTTACTAGTGCAGCTCCCCAGTGCTACAGTGTTACCAGTGTAGCTCCCTAGTGCTACAGTGTTACTAGTGCAGCTCCCCAGTGCTACAGTGTTACTAGTGCAGCTCCCCAGTGCTACAGTGTTACTAGTGCAGCTCCCGCAGTGCTACAGTGTTACTAGTGCAGCTCCCCCAGTACTACAGTGTTACTAGTGTAGCTCCCCCAGTACTACAGTGTTACTAGTGCAGCTCCCCCAGTACTATAGTGTTACTAGTGTAGCTCCCCAGTGCTACAGTGTTACTAGTGCAGCTCCCCCAGTGATACAGTGTTACTAGTGCAGCTCCCCGGTGCTACAGTGTTACTAGTGCAGCTCCCAAGTGCTACAGTGTTACTAGTGTAGCTCCCCAGTGCTACAGTGTTACTAGTGCAGCTCCCCGGTGCTGCAGTGTTACTAGTGCAGCTCCCCACTGCTACAGTGTTACTAGTGCAGCTCCCCAGTGAGTGCTACGGTGTTACTAGTGCAGCTCCCCAGGGTTACAGTGTTACTAGTGTAGCTCCCCAGTACAACAGTGTTACTAGTGTAGCTCCCCCAGTACTACAGTGTTACTAGTGCTGCTCCCCCAGTGTTACAGTGTTACTAGTGCAGCTCCCCGGTGCTACAGTGTTACTAGTGCAGCTCCCCAGTGCTACAGTGTTACTAGTGCAGCTCCCCAGTGCTACAGTTTTACTAGTGTAGCTCCCCAGTGCTACAGTGTAACTAGTGCAGCTCCCCAATGCTACAGTGTTACTAGTGCAGCTCCCCTGTACTACAGTGTTACTAGTGTACCTTCCCAGGGCTACAGTGTTACTAGTGCAGATCCCCATTGCTACAGTGTTACTAGTGTAGCTCCCCAGTGAGTACTACAGTGTTACTAGGGTACGTCCCCAGTGCTACAGTGTTACTAATGCAGCTCCCCAGTGCTACAGTGTTACTAGTGCATCTCCCCAATGCTACAGTGTTACTAGTGTAGCTCCCAAATGCTACGGTGTTATTAGTGTAGCTCCCCAGTGAGTGCTACAGTGTTACTAGTGCAGCTCTCCAGTGAGTGCTACAGTGTTACAAGTGCAGCTCCCCCAGTACTACAGTGTTACTAGTGCAGCTCCCCAGTGCTACAGTTTTACTAGTGTAGCTCCCCAGTGAGTGCTACAGTGTTACTAGTGCAGCTCCCCAGTGAGTGCTACAGTGTTACCAGTACAGCTCCCCCAGTACTACAGTGTTACTAGTGCAGCTCCCCAGTGCTACAGTGTTACTAGTGTAGCTCCCCAGTGGGTGCTACAGTGTTACTAGTGCAGCTCCCCAGTGCTACAGTGTTACAAGTGCAGCTCCCCAGTGCTACAGTGTTACTAGTGTAGCTCCCCAGTGCTACAGTGTTACTAGTGCAGCTCCCCCAGTGCTACAGTGTTACTAGTTTAGCTCCCCAGTGCTACAGTGTTACTAGTGTATCTCCCCATTACTACAGTGTTACTAGTGTAAATCCCCAGTGCTACGGTGTTACTAGTGTAGCTACCCAGTGAGTGCTACTGTGTTACTAGTGTAGCTCCCCAGTGCTACAGTGTTACTAGTGTAGCTCCCCAGTGCTACAGTGTTACTAGTGTAGCCCCCCAGTGCTACAGTGTTACTAGTGTAGCTCCCCAGTGCTACGGTGTTACTAGTGTAGCTCCCCAGTGAGTGCTACAGTGTTACTAGTGCAGCTCCCCATTGCTACAGTGTTACTAGTGTACCTCCCCAGTGCTACAGTGTTACTAGTTCAGCTCCCCAGTGCTACAGTGTTACTAGTGTAGCTCCCCAGTGCTACAGTGTTACTAGTGTACCTCCCCAGTGCTACAGTGTTACTAGTGCAGCTCCCCAGTGCTACAGTGTTACTAGTGTACCTCCCCAGTGCTACAGTGTTACTAGTTCAGCTCCCCAGTGCTACAGTGTTACTAGTGCAGATCCCCAGTACTACAGTGTTACTAGTGCACCTCCCCAGTGCTACAGTGTTACTAGTGTACCTCCCCAGTGCTACAGTGTTACTAATGCAGCTCCCCTGTGCTACAGTGTTACTAGTGCAGCTCCCCCAGTACTACAGTGTTACTATTGCAGCTCCCCCAGTACTACAGTGTTACTAGTGCAGCTCCCCAGTACTACAGTGTTACTAGTGCAGCTCCCCCAGTACTACAGTGTTACTAGTGCAGCTCCCCAGTACTAGTGTTACTAGTACAGCTCCCCAGTACTACAGTGTTACTAGTGCAGCTCCCCAGTGCTACAGTGTTACTAGTGCAGCTCCCCCAGTACTACAGTGTTACTATTGCAGCTCCCCCAGTACTACAGTGTTGCTAGTGCAGCTCCCCAGTGCTACAGAGTTACTAGTGCAGCTCCCCTAGTACTACAGTGTCACTAGTGCAGCTCCCCAGTACTACAGTGTTATTATTGCAGCTCCCCAGTACTACAGTGTTACTAGTGCAGCTCCCCAGTGCTACAGTGTTACTAGTGTAGCTTCCCAGTGCTACAGTGCAACTAGTGTAGTTCCCCAGTGCTAGAGTGTTACAAGTGCAGCTCCCCAGTACTACAGTGATACTAGTGCAGCTCCCCAGTGCTACAGTGTTACTAGCGCAGCTCCCCCAGTGCTACAGTGTTACATGTGCATCTCCCCAATGCTACAGTGTTACTAGTGTAGCTCCCCAGTGCTACAGTGTTAATAGTACAGCTCCCCCAGTGCTACAGTGTTACTAGTGCAGCTCCCCAGTGCTACAGTGTTGCAAGTGTAGCTCCCCAGTGCTACAGTGTTACTAGTGCAGCTCCCCAGTGCTACAGCGTTACTAGCGTAGCTCCCCCAGTGCTACAGTGTTCTAGTGCAGCTCCCCAGTGCTACAGTGTTACTAGTGTAGCTCCCCAGTGCTACAGTGTTACAAGTGCAGCTCCCAAGTGCTACAGTGTTACTCGTGTAGCTTCCCCAGTGCTACAGTGTTACTAGTGCATCTCCCCAGTACTACAGTGTTACTAGTGCAGCTCCCCAGTGCTACAGTCTTAATAGTACAGCTCCCCCAGTGCTACAGTGTTACTAGTGCAGCTCCCCAGTGCTACAGTGTTACAAGTGTAGCTCCCCAGTGCTACAGTGTTACTAGTTCAGCTCCCCAGTGCTACAGCGTTACTAGTGTAGCTACCCCAGTGCTACAGTGTTACTAGTGCAGCTCCCCAGTGCTACAGTGTTACTAGTGTAGCTCCCCAGTGCTACAGTGTTACTAGTGCAGCTCCCAAGTGCTACAGTGTTACTAGTGTAGCTTCCCCAGTGCTACAGTGTTACTAGTGCAGCTCCCCAGTGCTTCAGTGTTACTAGTGCAGCTCCTCCAGTGCTAAAGTGTTACTAGTGCAGCTCCCCAGTGCTACAGTGTTACTAGTGTAGCTCCCCAGTGCTACAGTGTTACTAGTGCAGCTCTCCAGTGCTACAGTGTTACTAGTGTAGCTCCCCAGTGCTACAGTGTTACTAGTGCAGCTCCCCAGTGCTACAGTGTTACTAGTGCAGCTCCCCAGTGCTACAGTGTTACTAGTGCAGCTCCCCCAGTGCTACAGTGTTACAAGTGTAGGTCCCCAGTGCTACAGTGTCACTAGTGTAGCTCCCCAGTGCTACGGTGTTATTAGTGTAGCTCCCCAGTGAGTGCTACAGTGTTACTAGTGCAGCTCCCCAGTGAGTGCTACAGTGTTACCAGTGCAGCTCCCCCAGTACTACAGTGTTACTAGTGCAGCTCCCCAGTGCTACAGTGTTACTAGTGTAGCTCCCCAGTGGGTGCTACAGTGTTACTAGTGCAGCTCCCCAGTGCTACAGTGTTACTAGTGCAGCTCCCCAGTGCTACAGTGTTACTAGTGTAGCTCCCCAGTGCTACAGTGTTACTAGTGCAGCTCCCCCAGTGCTACAGTGTTACTAGTTTAGCTCCCCAGTGCTACAGTGTTACTAGTGTATCTCCCCAGTACTACAGTGTTACTAGTGTAGCTCCCCTGTGCTACGGTGTTACTAGTGTAGCTACCCAGTGAGTGCTACAGTGTTACTAGTGCAGCTCCCCAGTGCTACAGTGTTACTAGTGCAGCTCCCCCAGTGCTACAGTGTTACTAGTGCAGCTCCCCAGTGCTACAGTGTTACTAGTGCAGCTACCCAGTGCTACAGTGTTACTAGTGCAGCTCCCCAGTGCTACAGTGTTACTAGTGTAGCTCCCTAGTGCTACAGTGTTACTAGTGCAGCTCCCCAGTGCTACAGTGTTACTAGTGCAGCTCCCCCAGTGCTACAGTGTTACTAGTGCAGCTCCCCAGTGCTACAGTGTTACTAGTGCAGCTACCCAGTGCTACAGTGTTACTAGTGCAGCTCCCCAGTACTACAGTGTTACTAGTGCAGTTCCCCAGTACTACAGTGTTACTAGTGCAGCTCTCCAGTGCTACAGTGTTACTAGTGCAGTTCCCCCAGTAATACAGTGTTTCTAGTGTACCTACCCAGTGCTACAGTGTTACTAGTGCAGCTCCCCCAGTACTACAGTGTTACTAGTGCAGCTCCCCCATTACTAGAGTGTTACTAGTGCAGCTCCCCAGTGCTACAGTGTTACTAGTGCAGCTCCCCCTGTACTACAGTGTTACTAGTGCACCTCCCCAGTACTACAGTATTACTAGTGCAGCTCCCCAGTGCTACAGTGTTACTAGTGCAGCTCCCCAGTGATGGAGTGTTACTAGTGCAGTTCCCCAGTGCTACAGTGTTACTAGTGCAGCTCCCCCAGTACTACAGTGTTACTAGTGCAGCTCCCCAGTGCTACAGTGTTAATTGTGCAGCTCCCCCAGTACTACAGTGTTACTAGTGCAGCTCCCCAGTACTACAGTGTTACTAGTGCAGCTCCCCAGTGCTACAGTGTTACTAGTGCAGCTCACCAGTGCTACAGTGTTACTAGTGTTGCTCCCCAGTGCTACAGTGTCTCTATTGTAGGTCCCCAGTGCTACAGTGTTACTAGTGCAGCTCCCCAGTGCTACAGTGTTACTAGTGCAGCTCCGCAGTGCTACAGTGTTGTTAGTGCAGCTCCACCAGTGCTACAGTGTTACTAGTGCAGCTCCCCCGTACTACAGTGTTACTAGTTGCAGCTCCCCAGTGCCACAGTGTTACTAGTGTAGCTCCCCAGTGAGTGCTACAGTGTTACTAGTGCAGCTCCCCAGTGCTACAGTGTTACTAGTGCAGTTCCCCAGTGCTACAGTGTTACTAGTGCAGCTCCCCAGTGCTACAGTGTTACTAGTGCAGCTCCCCCAGTGTTACAGTGTTACTAGTGCAGCTCCCCGGTGCTACAGTGTTACTAGTGCAGCTCCCCAGTGCTACAGTGTTACTAGTGCAGCTCCCCCAGTACTAGAGTGTTACTAGTGTAGCTCCCCCAGTACTTCAGTGTTACTAGTGCAGCTCCCCCAGTACTATAGTGTAACTAGTGTAGCTCCCCAGTGCTACAGTGTTACTAGTGCAGCTCCCCCAGTGTTACAGTGTTACTAGTGCAGCTCCCCGGTGCTACAGTGTTACTAGTGCAGCTCCCCAGTGCTACAGTGTTACTAGTGTAGCTCCCCAGTGCTACAGTGTTACTAGTGCAGCTCCCCGGTGCTGCAGTGTTACTAGTGTAGCTCCCCAGTGCTACAGTGTTACTAGTGCAGCTCCCCAGTGAGTGCTACGGTGTTACTAGTGCAGCTCCACAGTGCTACAGTGTTACTAGTGTAGCTCCCCAGTACTACAGTGTTACTAGTGTAGCTCCCCCAGTACTACAGTGTTACTAGTGCTGCTCCCCCAGTACTACAGTGTTACTAGTGTAGATCCCCAGTACTACAGTGTTACTAGTGCAGCCCCCCAGTACTACAGTGTTACTAGTGCAGCTCCCCCAGTAATACAGTGTTACTAGTGCAGCTCCCCGGTGCTACAGTGTTACTAGTGCAGCTCCCCAGTGCTACAGTGTTACTAGTGCAGCTCCCCAGTGCTACAGTGTTACTAGTGTTGCTCCCCAAGTACTACAGTGTTACTAGTGCAGCTCCCCCAGTGTTACAGTGTTACTAGTGCAGCTCCCCGGTGCTACAGTGTTACTAGTGCAGCTCCCCATTGCTACAGTGTTACTAGTGCAGCTCCCCAGTGCTACAGTTTTACTAGTGTAGCTCCCCAGTGCTACAGTGTAACTAGTGCAGCTCCCCAGTGCTACAGTGTTACTAGTGCAGCTCCTCTGTACTACTGTGTTACTAGTGTACCTCCCCAGTGCTACAGTGTTACTAGTGCAGCTCCCCAGTGCTACAGTGTTACTAGTGTAGCTCCCCAGTGAGTACTACAGTGTTACTAGGGTACGTCCCCAGTGCTACAGTGTTACTAATTCAGCTCCCCAGTGCTACAGTGTTACTAGTGCAGATCCGCAGTACTACAGTGTTACTAGTGCAGCTCCCCAGTGCTACAGTGTTACTAGTGTACCTCCCAGTGCTACAGTGTTACTAGTGCAGCTCCCCAGTGCTACAGTGTTACTAGTGCAGCTCCCCAGTGCTACAGTGTTACTAGTGTATCTCCCCAGTGCTACAGTGTTACTAGTGTATTTCCCTAGTGCTACAGTGTTACTAGTGCAGCTCCCCAGTGCTACAGTGTTACTAGTCTAGCTCCCCAGTACTACGGTGTTACTAGTGAAGCTCCCCAGTGCTACAGTGTTACTCGTGTAGCTCCCTAGTGAGTACTACCGTGTTACTAGTGCAGCTCCCCAGTGCTACAGTGTTACTAGTGTAGCTCCCCAGTGAGTACTACAGTGTTACTAGTGTAGCTTCCCAGTGCTACAGTGTTACTAGTGTAGCTCCCCAGTGCTACAGTGTCTCTAGTGTAGCTCCCCAGTGCTTCAGTGTTACTAGTGCAGCTCCCCAGAGGTACAGTGTTACTAGTGCAGCTCCCCCAGTGCTACAGTGTTACTAGTGCAGCTCCCCAGTGCTAGAGTGTTACAAGTGCAGCTCCCCAGTACTACAGTGATACTATTGCAGCTCCCCAGTGCTACAGTGTTACTAGTGCAGCTCCCCCAGTGCTACAGTGTTACAAGTGCATCTCCCCAATGCTACAGTGTTACTAGTGTAGCTCCCCAGTGCTACAGTGTTAATAGTGCAGCTCCCCCAGTGCTACAGTGTTACTAGTGCAGCTCCCCAGTGCTACAGTGTTGCAAGTGTAGCTCCCCAGTGCTACAGTGTTACTAGTGCAGCTCCCCAGTGCTACAGCGTTACTAGCGTAGCTCCCCCAGTGCTACAGTGTTCTAGTGCAGCTCCCCAGTGCTACAGTGTTACTAGTGTAGCTCCCCAGTGCTACAGTGTTACTAGTGCAGCTCCCAAGGGGTACAGTGTTACTAGTGTAGCTCCCCCAGTGCTACAGTGTTACTAGTGCAGCTCCCCAGTACTACAGTGTTACTAGTGCAGCTCCCCAGTGCTACAGTGTTAATAGTACAGCTCCCCCAGTGCTACAGTGTTACTAGTGCAGCTCCCCAGTGCTACAGTGTTACAAATGTAGCTCCCCAGTGCTACAGTGTTACTAGTGCAGCTCCCCAGTGCTACAGCGTTACTAGTGTAGCTACCCCAGTGCTACAGTGTTACTAGTGCAGCTCCCCAGTGCTACAGTGTTACTAGTGTAGCTCCCCAGTGCTACAGTGTTACTAGTGCAGCTCCCAAGTGCTACAGTGTTACTAGTGTAGCTTCCCCAGTGCTACAGTGTTACTAGTGCAGCTCCCCAGTGCTTCAGTGTTACTAGTGCAGCTCCCCCAGTGCTACAGTGTTACTAGTGCAGCTCCCCAGTGCTACAGTGTTACTAGTGAAGCTCCCCAGTGCTACAGTGTTACTAGTGCAGCTCTCCAGTGCTACAGTGTTACTAGTGTAGCTCCCCAGTGCTACAGTGTTACTAGTGCAGCTCCCCAGTGCTACAGTGTTACTAGTGCAGCTCCCCCAGTGCTACAGTGTTACAAGTGTAGCTCCCCAGTGCTACAGAGTTACTAGTGTAGCTCCCCAGTGCTACGGTGTTATTAGTGTAGCTCCCCAGTGAGTGCTACAGTGTTACTAGTGCAGCTCTCCAGTGAGTGCTACAGTGTTACTAGTGCAGCTCCCCCAGTACTACAGTGTTACTAGTGCAGCTCCCCAGTGCTACAGTGTTACTAGTGTAGCTCCCCAGTGAGTTCTACAGTGTTACTAGTGCAGCTCCCCAGTGAGTGCTACAGTGTTAATAGTGCAGCTCCCCAGTGCTACAGTGTTACTAGTGTAGCTCCCCAGTGGGTGCTACAGTGTTATTGGTGCTGCTCCCCAGTACTACAGTGTTACTAGTGCAGCTCCCCAGTGCTACAGTGTTACTAGTGTAGCTCCCCAGTGCTACAGTGTTACTAGTGCAGCTCCCCCAGTGCTACAGTGTTACTAGTTTAGCTCCCCAGTGCTACAGTTTTACTAGTGTATCTCCCCAGTACTACAGTGTTAGTAGTGTAGCTCCCCAGTGCTACGGTGTTATTAGTGTAGCTACCCAGTGAGTGCTACAGTGTTACTAGTGCAGCTCCCCAGTGCTACAGTGTTACTAGTGTAGCTCCCCAGTGCTACAGTGTTACTAGTGTAGCTCCCCAGTGCTACAGTTATACTATTGTAGCTCCCCAGTGCTACGATGTTACTAGTGTAGCTCCCCAGTGAGTGCTACAGTGTTACTAGTGCAGCTCCCCATTGCTACAGTGTTACTAGTGTAGCTCCCTAGTGCTACAGTGTTACTAGTGCAGCTCCCCAGTGCTACAGTGTTACTAGTGCTGCTCCCCAATGCTACAGTGTTACTAGTGCAGATCCCCAGTGCTACAGTGTTACTACTGGAGCTCCCCAGTGCTACAGTGTTACTAGTGCAGCTCCCCAGTACTACAGTGTTACTAGTGCAGCTCCCCAGTGCTACAGTGTTACCAGTGTAGCTCCCTAGTGCTACAGTGTTACTAGTGCAGCTCCCCAGTGCTACAGTGTTACTAGTGCAGCTCCCCAGTGCTACAGTGTTACTAGTGCAGCTCCCGCAGTGCTACAGTGTTACTAGTGCAGCTCCCCCAGTACTACAGTGTTACTAGTGTAGCTCCCCCAGTACTACAGTGTTACTAGTGCAGCTCCCCCAGTACTATAGTGTTACTAGTGTAGCTCCCCAGTGCTACAGTGTTACTAGTGCAGCTCCCCCAGTGATACAGTGTTACTAGTGCAGCTCCCCGGTGCTACAGTGTTACTAGTGCAGCTCCCAAGTGCTACAGTGTTACTAGTGTAGCTCCCCAGTGCTACAGTGTTACTAGTGCAGCTCCCCGGTGCTGCAGTGTTACTAGTGCAGCTCCCCACTGCTACAGTGTTACTAGTGCAGCTCCCCAGTGAGTGCTACGGTGTTACTAGTGCAGCTCCCCAGGGTTACAGTGTTACTAGTGTAGCTCCCCAGTACAACAGTGTTACTAGTGTAGCTCCCCCAGTACTACAGTGTTACTAGTGCTGCTCCCCCAGTGTTACAGTGTTACTAGTGCAGCTCCCCGGTGCTACAGTGTTACTAGTGCAGCTCCCCAGTGCTACAGTGTTACTAGTGCAGCTCCCCAGTGCTACAGTTTTACTAGTGTAGCTCCCCAGTGCTACAGTGTAACTAGTGCAGCTCCCCAATGCTACAGTGTTACTAGTGCAGCTCCCCTGTACTACAGTGTTACTAGTGTACCTTCCCAGGGCTACAGTGTTACTAGTGCAGATCCCCATTGCTACAGTGTTACTAGTGTAGCTCCCCAGTGAGTACTACAGTGTTACTAGGGTACGTCCCCAGTGCTACAGTGTTACTAATGCAGCTCCCCAGTGCTACAGTGTTACTAGTGCATCTCCCCAATGCTACAGTGTTACTAGTGTAGCTCCCAAATGCTACGGTGTTATTAGTGTAGCTCCCCAGTGAGTGCTACAGTGTTACTAGTGCAGCTCTCCAGTGAGTGCTACAGTGTTACAAGTGCAGCTCCCCCAGTACTACAGTGTTACTAGTGCAGCTCCCCAGTGCTACAGTTTTACTAGTGTAGCTCCCCAGTGAGTGCTACAGTGTTACTAGTGCAGCTCCCCAGTGAGTGCTACAGTGTTACCAGTACAGCTCCCCCAGTACTACAGTGTAACTAGTGCAGCTCCCCAGTGCTACAGTGTTACTAGTGTAGCTCCCCAGTGGGTGCTACAGTGTTACTAGTGCAGCTCCCCAGTGCTACAGTGTTACAAGTGCAGCTCCCCAGTGCTACAGTGTTACTAGTGTAGCTCCCCAGTGCTACAGTGTTACTAGTGCAGCTCCCCCAGTGCTACAGTGTTACTAGTTTAGCTCCCCAGTGCTACAGTGTTACTAGTGTATCTCCCCATTACTACAGTGTTACTAGTGTAAATCCCCAGTGCTACGGTGTTACTAGTGTAGCTACCCAGTGAGTGCTACTGTGTTACTAGTGTAGCTCCCCAGTGCTACAGTGTTACTAGTGTAGCTCCCCAGTGCTACAGTGTTACTAGTGTAGCCCCCCAGTGCTACAGTGTTACTAGTGTAGCTCCCCAGTGCTACGGTGTTACTAGTGTAGCTCCCCAGTGAGTGCTACAGTGTTACTAGTGCAGCTCCCCATTGCTACAGTGTTACTAGTGTACCTCCCCAGTGCTACAGTGTTACTAGTTCAGCTCCCCAGTGCTACAGTGTTACTAGTGTAGCTCCCCAGTGCTACAGTGTTACTAGTGTACCTCCCCAGTGCTACAGTGTTACTAGTGCAGCTCCCCAGTGCTACAGTGTTACTAGTGTACCTCCCCAGTGCTACAGTGTTACTAGTTCAGCTCCCCAGTGCTACAGTGTTACTAGTGCAGATCCCCAGTACTACAGTGTTACTAGTGCAGCTCCCCAGTGCTACAGTGTTACTAGTGTACCTCCCCAGTGCTACAGTGTTACTAATGCAGCTCCCCTGTGCTACAGTGTTACTAGTGCAGCTCCCCCAGTACTACAGTGTTACTATTGCAGCTCCCCCAGTACTACAGTGTTACTAGTGCAGCTCCCCAGTACTACAGTGTTACTAGTGCAGCTCCCCCAGTACTACAGTGTTACTAGTGCAGCTCCCCAGTACTAGTGTTACTAGTACAGCTCCCCAGTACTACAGTGTTACTAGTGCAGCTCCCCAGTGCTACAGTGTTACTAGTGCAGCTCCCCCAGTACTACAGTGTTACTATTGCAGCTCCCCCAGTACTACAGTGTTGCTAGTGCAGCTCCCCAGTGCTACAGAGTTACTAGTGCAGCTCCCCTAGTACTACAGTGTCACTAGTGCAGCTCCCCAGTACTACAGTGTTATTATTGCAGCTCCCCAGTACTACAGTGTTACTAGTGCAGCTCCCCAGTGCTACAGTGTTACTAGTGTAGCTTCCCAGTGCTACAGTGCAACTAGTGTAGTTCCCCAGTGCTAGAGTGTTACAAGTGCAGCTCCCCAGTACTACAGTGATACTAGTGCAGCTCCCCAGTGCTACAGTGTTACTAGCGCAGCTCCCCCAGTGCTACAGTGTTACATGTGCATCTCCCCAATGCTACAGTGTTACTAGTGTAGCTCCCCAGTGCTACAGTGTTAATAGTACAGCTCCCCCAGTGCTACAGTGTTACTAGTGCAGCTCCCCAGTGCTACAGTGTTGCAAGTGTAGCTCCCCAGTGCTACAGTGTTACTAGTGCAGCTCCCCAGTGCTACAGCGTTACTAGCGTAGCTCCCCCAGTGCTACAGTGTTCTAGTGCAGCTCCCCAGTGCTACAGTGTTACTAGTGTAGCTCCCCAGTGCTACAGTGTTACAAGTGCAGCTCCCAAGTGCTACAGTGTTACTCGTGTAGCTTCCCCAGTGCTACAGTGTTACTAGTGCATCTCCCCAGTACTACAGTGTTACTAGTGCAGCTCCCCAGTGCTACAGTGTTAATAGTACAGCTCCCCCAGTGCTACAGTGTTACTAGTGCAGCTCCCCAGTGCTACAGTGTTACAAGTGTAGCTCCCCAGTGCTACAGTGTTACTAGTTCAGCTCCCCAGTGCTACAGCGTTACTAGTGTAGCTACCCCAGTGCTACAGTGTTACTAGTGCAGCTCCCCAGTGCTACAGTGTTACTAGTGTAGCTCCCCAGTGCTACAGTGTTACTAGTGCAGCTCCCAAGTGCTACAGTGTTACTAGTGTAGCTTCCCCAGTGCTACAGTGTTACTAGTGCAGCTCCCCAGTGCTTCAGTGTTACTAGTGCAGCTCCTCCAGTGCTAAAGTGTTACTAGTGCAGCTCCCCAGTGCTACAGTGTTACTAGTGTAGCTCCCCAGTGCTACAGTGTTACTAGTGCAGCTCTCCAGTGCTACAGTGTTACTAGTGTAGCTCCCCAGTGCTACAGTGTTACTAGTGCAGCTCCCCAGTGCTACAGTGTTACTAGTGCAGCTCCCCAGTGCTACAGTGTTACTAGTGCAGCTCCCCCAGTGCTACAGTGTTACAAGTGTAGGTCCCCAGTGCTACAGTGTCACTAGTGTAGCTCCCCAGTGCTACGGTGTTATTAGTGTAGCTCCCCAGTGAGTGCTACAGTGTTACTAGTGCAGCTCCCCAGTGAGTGCTACAGTGTTACCAGTGCAGCTCCCCCAGTACTACAGTGTTACTAGTGCAGCTCCCCAGTGCTACAGTGTTACTAGTGTAGCTCCCCAGTGGGTGCTACAGTGTTACTAGTGCAGCTCCCCAGTGCTACAGTGTTACTAGTGCAGCTCCCCAGTGCTACAGTGTTACTAGTGTAGCTCCCCAGTGCTACAGTGTTACTAGTGCAGCTCCCCCAGTGCTACAGTGTTACTAGTTTAGCTCCCCAGTGCTACAGTGTTACTAGTGTATCTCCCCAGTACTACAGTGTTACTAGTGTAGCTCCCCTGTGCTACGGTGTTACTAGTGTAGCTACCCAGTGAGTGCTACAGTGTTACTAGTGCAGCTCCCCAGTGCTACAGTGTTACTAGTGCAGCTCCCCCAGTGCTACAGTGTTACTAGTGCAGCTCCCCAGTGCTACAGTGTTACTAGTGCAGCTACCCAGTGCTACAGTGTTACTAGTGCAGCTCCCCAGTGCTACAGTGTTACTAGTGTAGCTCCCTAGTGCTACAGTGTTACTAGTGCAGCTCCCCAGTGCTACAGTGTTACTAGTGCAGCTCCCCCAGTGCTACAGTGTTACTAGTGCAGCTCCCCAGTGCTACAGTGTTACTAGTGCAGCTACCCAGTGCTACAGTGTTACTAGTGCAGCTCCCCAGTACTACAGTGTTACTAGTGCAGTTCCCCAGTACTACAGTGTTACTAGTGCAGCTCTCCAGTGCTACAGTGTTACTAGTGCAGTTCCCCCAGTAATACAGTGTTTCTAGTGTACCTACCCAGTGCTACAGTGTTACTAGTGCAGCTCCCCCAGTACTACAGTGTTACTAGTGCAGCTCCCCCATTACTAGAGTGTTACTAGTGCAGCTCCCCAGTGCTACAGTGTTACTAGTGCAGCTCCCCCTGTACTACAGTGTTACTAGTGCACCTCCCCAGTACTACAGTATTACTAGTGCAGCTCCCCAGTGCTACAGTGTTACTAGTGCAGCTCCCCAGTGATGGAGTGTTACTAGTGCAGTTCCCCAGTGCTACAGTGTTACTAGTGCAGCTCCCCCAGTACTACAGTGTTACTAGTGCAGCTCCCCAGTGCTACAGTGTTAATTGTGCAGCTCCCCCAGTACTACAGTGTTACTAGTGCAGCTCCCCAGTACTACAGTGTTACTAGTGCAGCTCCCCAGTGCTACAGTGTTACTAGTGCAGCTCACCAGTGCTACAGTGTTACTAGTGTTGCTCCCCAGTGCTACAGTGTCTCTATTGTAGGTCCCCAGTGCTACAGTGTTACTAGTGCAGCTCCCCAGTGCTACAGTGTTACTAGTGCAGCTCCGCAGTGCTACAGTGTTGTTAGTGCAGCTCCACCAGTGCTACAGTGTTACTAGTGCAGCTCCCCCGTACTACAGTGTTACTAGTTGCAGCTCCCCAGTGCCACAGTGTTACTAGTGTAGCTCCCCAGTGAGTGCTACAGTGTTACTAGTGCAGCTCCCCAGTGCTACAGTGTTACTAGTGCAGTTCCCCAGTGCTACAGTGTTACTAGTGCAGCTCCCCAGTGCTACAGTGTTACTAGTAAAGCTCCCCAGTGCTACAGTGTTACTAGTGCAGCTCCCCCAGTGCTACAGTGTTACAAGTGCATCTCCCCAATGCTACTATGTTACTAGTGTAGCTCCCCAGTGCTACAGTGTTACAAGTGCAGCTCCCCAGTACTACAGTGTTACTAGTGCAGCTCCCCAGTGCTACAGTGTTAATAGTACAGCTCCCCCAGTGCTACAGTGTTACTAGTGCAGCTCCCCAGTGCTACAGTGTTACAAGTGTAGCTCCCCAGTGCTACAGTGTTAATAGTGCAGCTCCCCAGTGCTACAGCGTTACTAGTGTAGCTACCCCAGTGCTACAGTGTTACTAGTGCAGCTCCCCAGTGCTACAGTGTTACTAGTGTAGCTCCCCAGTGCTACAGTGTTACTAGTGCAGCTCCCAAGTGCTACAGTGTTACTAGTGTAGCTTCCCCAGTGCTACAGTGTTACTAGTGCAGCTCCCCAGTGCTTCAGTGTTACTAGTGCAGCTCCCCCAGTGCTACAGTGTTACTAGTGCAGCTCCCCAGTACTACAGTGTTATTAGTGTAGCTCCCCAGTGCTACAGTGTTACTAGTGCAGCTCTCCAGTGCTACAGTGTTACTAGTGTAGCTCCCCAGTGCTACAGTGTTACTAGTGCAGCTCCCCAGTGCTACAGTGATACTAGTGCAGCTCCCCAGTGCTACAGTGTTACTAGTGCAGCTCCCCCAGTGCTACAGTGTTACAAGTGTAGCTCCCCAGTGCTACAGTGTTACTAGTGCAGCTCCCCAGTGCTACAGTGTTACTAGTAAAGCTCCCCAGTGCTACAGTGTTACTAGTGCAGCTCCCCCAGTGCTACAGTGTTACAAGTGCATCTCCCCAAAGCTACAGTGTTACTAGTGTAGCTCCCCAGTGCTACGGTGATATTAGTGTAGCTCCCCAGTGAGTGCTACAGTGTTACTAGTGCAGCTCTCCAGTGAGTGCTACAGTGTTACAAGTGCAGCTCCCCCAGTACTACAGTGTTACTAGTGCAGCTCCCCAGTGCTACAGTGTTACTAGTGTAGCTCCCCAGTGAGTGCTACAGTGTTACTAGTGCAGCTCCCCAGTGAGTGCTACAGTGTTACCAGTACAGCTCCCCCAGTACTACAGTGTTACTAGTGCAGCTCCCCAGTGCTACAGTGTTACTAGTGTAGCTCCCCAGTGGGTGCTACAGTGTTACTAGTGCAGCTCCCCAGTGCTACAGTGTTACTAGTGCAGCTCCCCAGTGCTACAGTGTTACTAGTGTAGCTCCCCAGTGCTACAGTGTTACTAGTGCAGCTCCCCCAGTGCTACAGTGTTACTAGTTTAGCTCCCCAGTGCTACAGTGTAACTAGTGTATCTCCCCAGTACTACAGTGTTACTAGTGTAAATCCCCAGTGCTACGGTGTTACTAGTGTAGCTACCCAGTGAGTGCTACTGTGTTACTAGTGTAGCTCCCCAGTGCTACAGTGTTACTAGTGTAGCTCCCCAGTGCTACAGTGTTACTAGTGTAGCCCCCCAGTGCTACAGTGTTACTAGTGTAGCTCCCCAGTGCTACGGTGTTACTAGTGTAGCTCCCCAGTGAGTGCTACAGTGTTACTAGAGCAGCTCCCCATTGCTACAGTGTTACTAGTGTAGCTCCCTAGTGATACAGTGTTACTAGTGCAGCTCCCCAGTGCTACAGTGTTACTAGTGCAGCTCCCCCAGTGCTACAGTGTTACTAGTGCAGCTCCCCAGTGCTACAGTGTTACTAGTGCTGCTCCCCAATGCTACAGTGTTACTAGTGCAGATCCCCAGTGCTACAGTGTTATTACTGGAGCTCCCCAGTGCTACAGTGTTACTAGTGCAGCTCCCCAGTACTACAGTGTTACTAGTGCAGCTCCCCAGTGCTACAGTGTTACTAGTGTAGCTCCCTAGTGCTACAGTGTTACTAGTGCAGCTCCCCAGTGCTACAGTGTTACTAGTGCAGCTCCCCCAGTGCTACAGTGTTACTAGTGCAGCTCCCCATTGCTACAGTGTTACTAGTGCAGCTCCCGCAGTGCTACAGTGTTACTAGTGCAGCTCCCCCAGTACTAGAGTGTTACTAGTGTAGCTCCCCCAGTACTACAGTGTTACTAGTGCAGATCCCCCAGTACTATAGTGTAACTAGTGTAGCTCCCCAGTGCTACAGTGTTACTAGTGCAGCTCCCCCAGTGTTACAGTGTTACTAGTGCAGCTCCCCGGTGCTACAGTGTTACTAGTGCAGTTCCCCAGTGCTACAGTGTTACTAGTGTAGCTCCCCAGTGCTACAGTGTTACTAGTGCAGCTCCCCGGTGCTGCAGTGTTACTAGTGCAGCTCCCCAGTGCTACAGTGTTACTAGTGCAGCTCCCCAGTGAGTGCTACGGTGTTACTAGTGCAGCTCCCCAGTGCTACAGTGTTACTAGTGTAGCTCCCCAGTACTACAGTGTTACTAGTGTAGCTCCCCCAGTACTACAGTGTTACTAGTGCTGCTCCCCCAGTACTACAGTGTTACTAGTGTAGATCCCCAGTACTACAGTGTTACTAGTGCAGCCCCCCAGTACTACAGTGTTACTAGTGCAGCTCCCCCAGTGTTACAGTGTTACTAGTGCAGCTCCCCGGTGCTACAGTGTTACTAGTGCAGCTCCCCAGTGCTACAGTGTTACTAGTGCAGCTCCCCAGTGCTACAGTGTACTAGTGTTGCTCCCCAAGTACTACAGTGTTACTAGTGCAGCTCCCCCAGTGTTACAGTGTTACTAGTGCAGCTCCCCGGTGCTACAGTGTTACTAGTGCAGCTCCCCAGTGCTACAGTGTTACTAGTGCAGCTCCCCAGTGCTACAGTTTTACTAGTGTAGCTCCCCAGTGCTACAGTGTAACTAGTGCAGCTCCCCAGTGCTACAGTGTTACTAGTGCAGCTCCTCTGTACTACTGTGTTACTAGTGTACCTCCCCAGTGCTACAGTGTTACTAGTGCAGCTCCCCAGTGCTACAGTGTTACTAGTGTAGCTCCCCAGTGAGTACTACAGTGTTACTAGGGTACGTCCCCAGTGCTACAGTGTTACTAATGCAGCTCCCCAGTGCTACAGTGTTACTAGTGCAGATCCGCAGTACTACAGTGTTACTAGTGCAGCTCCCCAGTGCTACAGTGTTACTAGTGTACCTCCCAGTGCTACAGTGTTACTAGTGCAGCTCCCCAGTGCTACAGTGTTACTAGTGCAGCTCCCCAGTGCTACAGTGTTACTAGTGTATCTCCCCAGTGCTACAGTGTTACTAGTGTATTTCCCTAGTGCTACAGTGTTACTAGTGCAGCTCCCCAGTGCTACAGTGTTACTAGTCTAGCTCCCCAGTACTACGGTGTTACTAGTGTAGCTCCCCAGTGCTACAGTGTTACTCGTGTAGCTCCCTAGTGAGTACTACCGTGTTACTAGTGCAGCTCCCCAGTGCTACAGTGTTACTAGTGTAGCTCCCCAGTGAGTACTACAGTGTTACTAGTGTAGCTTCCCAGTGCTACAGTGTTACTAGTGTAGCTCCCCAGTGCTACAGTGTCTCTAGTGTAGCTCCCCAGTGCTTCAGTGTTACTAGTGCAGCTCCCCAGTGGTACAGTGTTACTAGTGCAGCTCCCCCAGTGCTACAGTGTTACTAGTGCAGCTCCCCAGTGCTAGAGTGTTACAAGTGCAGCTCCCCAGTACTACAGTGATACTATTGCAGCTTCCCAGTGCTACAGTGTTACTAGTGCAGCTCCCCCAGTGCTACAGTGTTACAAGTGCATCTCCCCAATGCTACAGTGTTACTAGTGTAGCTCCCCAGTGCTACAGTGTTAATAGTGCAGCTCCCCCAGTGCTAGAGTGTTACTAGTGCAGCTCCCCAGTGCTACAGTGTTGCAAGTGTAGCTCCCCAGTGCTACAGTGTTACTAGTGCAGCTCCCCAGTGCTACAGCGTTACTAGCGTAGCTCCCCCAGTGCTACAGTGTTCTAGTGCAGCTCCCCAGTGCTACAGTGTTACTAGTGTAGCTCCCCAGTGCTACAGTGTTACTAGTGTAGCTACCCCAGTGCTACAGTGTTACTAGTGCAGCTCCCCAGTGCTACAGTGTTACTAGTGCAGCTCCCCAGTGCTTCAGTGTTACTAGTGCAGCTCCCCCAGTGCTACAGTGTTACTAGTGCAGCTCCCCAGTGCTACAGTGTTACTAGTGTAGCTCCCCAGTGCTACAGTGTTACTAGTGCAGCTCTCCAGTGCTACAGTGTTACTAGTTTAGTTCCCCAGTGCTACAGTGTTACTAGTGCAGCTCCCCAGTGCTACAGTGTTACTAGTGCAGCTCCCCAGTGCTACAGTGTTACTAGTGCAGCTCCCCCAGTGCTACAGTGTTACAAGTGTAGCTCCCCAGTGCTACAGAGTTACTAGTGTAGCTCCCCAGTGCTACGGTGTTATTAGTGTAGCTCCCCAGTGAGTGCTACAGTGTTACTAGTGCAGCTCTCCAGTGAGTGCTACAGTGTTACTAGTGCAGCTCCCCCAGTACTACAGTGTTACTAGTGCAGCTCCCCAGTGCTACAGTGTTACTAGTGTAGCTCCCCAGTGAGTGCTACAGTGTTACTAGTGCAGCTCCCCAGTGAGTGCTACAGTGTTAATAGTGCAGCTCCCCAGTGCTACAGTGTTACTAGTGTAGCTCCCCAGAGGGTGCTACAGTGTTACTGGTGCTGCTCCCCAGTGCTACAGTGTTACTAGTGCAGCTCCCCAGTGCTACAGTGTTACTAGTGTAGCTCCCCAGTGCTACAGTGTTACTAGTGCAGCTCCCCAGTGCTACAGTGTTACTAGTGTAGCTCCCCAGTGCTACAGTGTTACTAGTGTAGCTCCCCAGTGCTACAGTTATACTATTGTAGCTCCCCAGTGCTACGATGTTACTAGTGTAGCTCCCCAGTGAGTGCTACAGTGTTACTAGTGCAGCTCCCCATTGCTACAGTGTTACTAGTGTAGCTCCCTAGTGCTCCAGTGTTACTAGTGCAGCTCCCCAGTGCTACAGTGTTACTAGTGCAGCTCCCCCAGTGCTACAGTGTTACTAGTGCAGCTCCCCAGTGCTACAGTGTTACTAGTGCTGCTCCCCGATGCTACAGTGTTACTAGTGCAGATCCCCAGTGCTACAGTGTTACTACTGGAGCTCCCCAGTGCTACAGTGTTACTAGTGCAGCTCCCCAGTACTACACTGTTACTAGTGCAGCTCCCCAGTGCTACAGTGTTACCAGTGTAGCTCCCTAGTGCTACAGTGTTACTAGTGCAGCTCCCCAGTGCTACAGTGTTACTAGTGCAGCTCCCCAGTGCTACAGTGTTACTAGTGCAGCTCCCGCAGTGCTACAGTGTTACTAGTGCAGCTCCCCCAGTACTACAGTGTTACTAGTGTAGCTCCCCCAGTACTTCAGTGTTACTAGTGCAGCTCCCCCAGTACTATAGTGTTACTAGTGTAGCCCCCCAGTGCTACAGTGTTACTAGTGCAGCTCCCCCAGTGATACAGTGTTACTAGTGCAGCTCCCCGGTGCTACAGTGTTACTAGTGCAGCTCCCAAGTGCTACAGTGTTACTAGTGTAGCTCCCCAGTGCTACAGTGTTACTAGTGCAGCTCCCCGGTGCTGCAGTGTTACTAGTGCAGCTCCCCACTGCTACAGTGTTACTAGTGCAGCTCCCCAGTGAGTGCTACGGTGTTACTAGTGCAGCTCCCCAGTCTTACAGTGTTACTAGTGTAGCTCCCCAGTACAACAGTGTTACTAGTGTAGCTCCCCCAGTACTACAGTGTTACTAGTGCTGCTCCCCCAGTGTTACAGTGTTACTAGTGCAGCTCCCCGGTGCTACAGTGTCACTAGTGCAGCTCCCCAGTGCTACAGTGTTACTAGTGCAGCTCCCCAGTGCTACAGTTTTACTAGTGTAGCTCCCCAGTGCTACAGTGTAACTAGTGCAGCTCCCCAATGCTACAGTGTTACTAGTGCAGCTCCCCTGTACTACAGTGTTACTAGTGTACCTTCCCAGGGCTACAGTGTTACTAGTGCAGATCCCCATTGCTACAGTGTTACTAGTGTAGCTCCCCAGTGAGTACTACAGTGTTACTAGGGTACGTCCCGAGTGCTACAGTGTTACTAATGCAGCTCCCCAGTGCTACAGTGTTACTAGTGCAGATCCGCAGTACTACAGTGTTACTAGTGGAGCTCCCCAGTGCTACAGTGTTACTAGTGTAACTCCCCAGTGCTACAGTGTTACTAGTGCAGCTCCCCAGTGCTACAGTGTTACTAGTGCAGCTCCCCAGTGCCACAGTGTTACTAGTGTATCTCCCCGGTGCTACAGTGTTACTAGTGTATTTCCCTAGTGCTACAGTGTTACCAGTGCAGCTCCCCAGTGCTACAGCGTTACTAGCGTAGCTCCCCCAGTGTTACAGTGGTCTAGTGCAGCTCCCCAGTGCTACAGTGTTACTAGTGTAGCTCCCCAGTGCTACAGTGTTACTAGTGCAGCTCCCAAGTGCTACAGTGTTACTAGTGTAGCTCCCCCAGTGATACAGTGTTACTAGTGCAGCTCCCCAGTGCGTCAGTGTTACTAGTGCAGCTCCCCCAGTGCTACAGTGTTACTAGTGCAGCTCCCCAGTACTACAGTGTTACTAGTGCAGCTCCCCCAGTGTTACAGTGTTACTAGTGCAGCTCCCCGGTGCTACAGTGTTACTAGTGCAGCTCCCCAGTGCTACAGTGTTACTAGTGCAGCTCCCCAGTGCTACAGTGTTACTAGTGTTGCTCCCCAAGTACTACAGTGTTACTAGTGCAGCTCCCCCAGTGTTACAGTGTTACTAGTGCAGCTCCCCGGTGCTACAGTGTTACTAGTGCAGCTCCCCAGTGCTACAGTGCTACTAGTGCAGCTCCCCAGTGCTACAGTTTTACTAGTGTAGCTCCCCAGTGCTACAGTGTAACTAGTGCAGCTCCCCAATGCTACAGTGTTACTAGTGCAGCTCCCCTGTACTACAGTGTTACTAGTGTACCTTCCCAGGGCTACAGTGTTACTAGTGCAGCTCCCCATTGCTACAGTGTTACTAGTGTAGCTCCCCAGTGAGTACTACAGTGTTACTAGGGTACGTCCCCAGTGCTACAGTGTTACTAATGCAGCTCCCCAGTGCTACAGTGTTACTAGTGCAGATCCGCAGTACTACAGTGTTACTAGTGCAACTCCCCAGTGCTATAGTGTTACTAGTGTACCTCCCCAGTGCTACAGTGTTACTAGTGCAGCTCCCCAGTGCTACAGTGTTACTAGTGCAGCTCCCCAGTGCCACAGTGTTACTAGTGTATCTCCCCGGTGCTACAGTGTTACTAGTGTATTTCCCTAGTGCTACAGTGTTACTAGTGCAGCTCCCCAGTGCTACAGCGTTACTAGCGTAGCTCCCCCAGTGCTACAGTGTTCTAGTGCAGCTCCCCAGTGCTACAGTGTTACTAGTGTAGCTCCCCAGTGCTACAGTGTTACTAGTGCAGCTCCCAAGTGCTACAGTGTTACTAGTGTAGCTCCCCCAGTGATACAGTGTTACTAGTGCAACTCTCCAGTGCTACAGTGTTACTAGTGTAGCTCCCCAGTGCTACAGTGTTACTAGTGCAGCTCCCCAGTGCTACAGTGTTCTAGTGCAGCTCCCCAGTGCTACAGTGTTACTAGTGTAGCTCCCCAGTGCTACAGTGTTACAAGTGCAGCTCCCAAGTGCTACAGTGTTACTCGTGTAGCTTCCCCAGTGCTACAGTGTTACTAGTGCATCTCCCCAGTACTACAGTGTTACTAGTGCAGCTCCCCAGTGCTACAGTGTTAATAGTACAGCTCCCCCAGTGCTACAGTGTTACTAGTGCAGCTCCCCAGTGCTACAGTGTTACAAGTGTAGCTCCCCAGTGCTACAGTGTTACTAGTTCAGCTCCCCAGTGCTACAGCGTTACTAGTGTAGCTACCCCAGTGCTACAGTGTTACTAGTGCAGCTCCCCAGTGCTACAGTGTTACTAGTGTAGCTCCCCAGTGCTACAGTGTTACTAGTGCAGCTCCCAAGTGCTACAGTGTTACTAGTGTAGCTTCCCCAGTGCTACAGTGTTACTAGTGCAGCTCCCCAGTGCTTCAGTGTTACTAGTGCAGCTCCTCCAGTGCTAAAGTGTTACTAGTGCAGCTCCCCAGTGCTACAGTGTTACTAGTGTAGCTCCCCAGTGCTACAGTGTTACTAGTGCAGCTCTCCAGTGCTACAGTGTTACTAGTGTAGCTCCCCAGTGCTACAGTGTTACTAGTGCAGCTCCCCAGTGCTACAGTGTTACTAGTGCAGCTCCCCAGTGCTACAGTGTTACTAGTGCAGCTCCCCCAGTGCTACAGTGTTACAAGTGTAGGTCCCCAGTGCTACAGTGTCACTAGTG
This sequence comes from Meconema thalassinum, assembly GCA_946902985.2. Classification (NCBI taxonomy): domain Eukaryota; kingdom Metazoa; phylum Arthropoda; class Insecta; order Orthoptera; family Tettigoniidae; genus Meconema; species Meconema thalassinum. The sequence goes on along the minus strand of OX336392.1, from coordinate 684,642 downwards.
TAGCTCCCCAGTGCTACGGTGTTATTAGTGTAGCTCCCCAGTGAGTGCTACAGTGTTACTAGTGCAGCTCCCCAGTGAGTGCTACAGTGTTACCAGTGCAGCTCCCCCAGTACTACAGTGTTACTAGTGCAGCTCCCCAGTGCTACAGTGTTACTAGTGTAGCTCCCCAGTGGGTGCTACAGTGTTACTAGTGCAGCTCCCCAGTGCTACAGTGTTACTAGTGCAGCTCCCCAGTGCTACAGTGTTACTAGTGTAGCTCCCCAGTGCTACAGTGTTACTAGTGCAGCTCCCCCAGTGCTACAGTGTTACTAGTTTAGCTCCCCAGTGCTACAGTGTTACTAGTGTATCTCCCCAGTACTACAGTGTTACTAGTGTAGCTCCCCTGTGCTACGGTGTTACTAGTGTAGCTACCCAGTGAGTGCTACAGTGTTACTAGTGCAGCTCCCCAGTGCTACAGTGTTACTAGTGCAGCTCCCCCAGTGCTACAGTGTTACTAGTGCAGCTCCCCAGTGCTACAGTGTTACTAGTGCAGCTACCCAGTGCTACAGTGTTACTAGTGCAGCTCCCCAGTGCTACAGTGTTACTAGTGTAGCTCCCTAGTGCTACAGTGTTACTAGTGCAGCTCCCCAGTGCTACAGTGTTACTAGTGCAGCTCCCCCAGTGCTACAGTGTTACTAGTGCAGCTCCCCAGTGCTACAGTGTTACTAGTGCAGCTACCCAGTGCTACAGTGTTACTAGTGCAGCTCCCCAGTACTACAGTGTTACTAGTGCAGTTCCCCAGTACTACAGTGTTACTAGTGCAGCTCTCCAGTGCTACAGTGTTACTAGTGCAGTTCCCCCAGTAATACAGTGTTTCTAGTGTACCTACCCAGTGCTACAGTGTTACTAGTGCAGCTCCCCCAGTACTACAGTGTTACTAGTGCAGCTCCCCCATTACTAGAGTGTTACTAGTGCAGCTCCCCAGTGCTACAGTGTTACTAGTGCAGCTCCCCCTGTACTACAGTGTTACTAGTGCACCTCCCCAGTACTACAGTATTACTAGTGCAGCTCCCCAGTGCTACAGTGTTACTAGTGCAGCTCCCCAGTGATGGAGTGTTACTAGTGCAGTTCCCCAGTGCTACAGTGTTACTAGTGCAGCTCCCCCAGTACTACAGTGTTACTAGTGCAGCTCCCCAGTGCTACAGTGTTAATTGTGCAGCTCCCCCAGTACTACAGTGTTACTAGTGCAGCTCCCCAGTACTACAGTGTTACTAGTGCAGCTCCCCAGTGCTACAGTGTTACTAGTGCAGCTCACCAGTGCTACAGTGTTACTAGTGTTGCTCCCCAGTGCTACAGTGTCTCTATTGTAGGTCCCCAGTGCTACAGTGTTACTAGTGCAGCTCCCCAGTGCTACAGTGTTACTAGTGCAGCTCCGCAGTGCTACAGTGTTGTTAGTGCAGCTCCACCAGTGCTACAGTGTTACTAGTGCAGCTCCCCCGTACTACAGTGTTACTAGTTGCAGCTCCCCAGTGCCACAGTGTTACTAGTGTAGCTCCCCAGTGAGTGCTACAGTGTTACTAGTGCAGCTCCCCAGTGCTACAGTGTTACTAGTGCAGTTCCCCAGTGCTACAGTGTTACTAGTGCAGCTCCCCAGTGCTACAGTGTTACTAGTAAAGCTCCCCAGTGCTACAGTGTTACTAGTGCAGCTCCCCCAGTGCTACAGTGTTACAAGTGCATCTCCCCAATGCTACTATGTTACTAGTGTAGCTCCCCAGTGCTACAGTGTTACAAGTGCAGCTCCCCAGTACTACAGTGTTACTAGTGCAGCTCCCCAGTGCTACAGTGTTTATAGTACAGCTCCCCCAGTGCTACAGTGTTACTAGTGCAGCTCCCCAGTGCTACAGTGTTACAAGTGTAGCTCCCCAGTGCTACAGTGTTAATAGTGCAGCTCCCCAGTGCTACAGCGTTACTAGTGTAGCTACCCCAGTGCTACAGTGTTACTAGTGCAGCTCCCCAGTGCTACAGTGTTACTAGTGTAGCTCCCCAGTGCTACAGTGTTACTAGTGCAGCTCCCAAGTGCTACAGTGTTACTAGTGTAGCTTCCCCAGTGCTACAGTGTTACTAGTGCAGCTCCCCAGTGCTTCAGTGTTACTAGTGCAGCTCCCCCAGTGCTACAGTGTTACTAGTGCAGCTCCCCAGTACTACAGTGTTATTAGTGTAGCTCCCCAGTGCTACAGTGTTACTAGTGCAGCTCTCCAGTGCTACAGTGTTACTAGTGTAGCTCCCCAGTGCTACAGTGTTACTAGTGCAGCTCCCCAGTGCTACAGTGATACTAGTGCAGCTCCCCAGTGCTACAGTGTTACTAGTGCAGCTCCCCCAGTGCTACAGTGTTACAAGTGTAGCTCCCCAGTGCTACAGTGTTACTAGTGCAGCTCCCCAGTGCTACAGTGTTACTAGTAAAGCTCCCCAGTGCTACAGTGTTACTAGTGCAGCTCCCCCAGTGCTACAGTGTTACAAGTGCATCTCCCCAAAGCTACAGTGTTACTAGTGTAGCTCTCCAGTGCTACGGTGATATTAGTGTAGCTCCCCAGTGAGTGCTACAGTGTTACTAGTGCAGCTCTCCAGTGAGTGCTACAGTGTTACAAGTGCAGCTCCCCCAGTACTACAGTGTTACTAGTGCAGCTCCCCAGTGCTACAGTGTTACTAGTGTAGCTCCCCAGTGAGTGCTACAGTGTTACTAGTGCAGCTCCCCAGTGAGTGCTACAGTGTTACCAGTACAGCTCCCCCAGTACTACAGTGTTACTAGTGCAGCTCCCCAGTGCTACAGTGTTACTAGTGTAGCTCCCCAGTGGGTGCTACAGTGTTACTAGTGCAGCTCCCCAGTGCTACAGTGTTACTAGTGCAGCTCCCCAGTGCTACAGTGTTACTAGTGTAGCTCCCCAGTGCTACAGTGTTACTAGTGCAGCTCCCCCAGTGCTACAGTGTTACTAGTTTAGCTCCCCAGTGCTACAGTGTAACTAGTGTATCTCCCCAGTACTACAGTGTTACTAGTGTAAATCCCCAGTGCTACGGTGTTACTAGTGTAGCTACCCAGTGAGTGCTACTGTGTTACTAGTGTAGCTCCCCAGTGCTACAGTGTTACTAGTGTAGCTCCCCAGTGCTACAGTGTTACTAGTGTAGCCCCCCAGTGCTACAGTGTTACTAGTGTAGCTCCCCAGTGCTACGGTGTTACTAGTGTAGCTCCCCAGTGAGTGCTACAGTGTTACTAGGGCAGCTCCCCATTGCTACAGTGTTACTAGTGTAGCTCCCTAGTGATACAGTGTTACTAGTGCAGCTCCCCAGTGCTACAGTGTTACTAGTGCAGCTCCCCCAGTGCTACAGTGTTACTAGTGCAGCGCCCCAGTGCTACAGTGTTACTAGTGCTGCTCCCCAATGCTACAGTGTTACTAGTGCAGATCCCCAGTGCTACAGTGTTATTACTGGAGCTCCCCAGTGCTACAGTGTTACTAGTGCAGCTCCCCAGTACTACAGTGTTACTAGTGCAGCTCCCCAGTGCTACAGTGTTACTAGTGTAGCTCCCTAGTGCTACAGTGTTACTAGTGCAGCTCCCCAGTGCTACAGTGTTACTAGTGCAGCTCCCCCAGTGCTACAGTGTTACTAGTGCAGCTCCCCATTGCTACAGTGTTACTAGTGCAGCTCCCGCAGTGCTACAGTGTTACTAGTGCAGCTCCCCCAGTACTAGAGTGTTACTAGTGTAGCTCCCCCAGTACTACAGTGTTACTAGTGCAGATCCCCCAGTACTATAGTGTAACTAGTGTAGCTCCCCAGTGCTACAGTGTTACTAGTGCAGCTCCCCCAGTGTTACAGTGTTACTAGTGCAGCTCCCCGGTGCTACAGTGTTACTAGTGCAGTTCCCCAGTGCTACAGTGTTACTAGTGTAGCTCCCCAGTGCTACAGTGTTACTAGTGCAGCTCCCCGGTGCTGCAGTGTTACTAGTGCAGCTCCCCAGTGCTACAGTGTTACTAGTGCAGCTCCCCAGTGAGTGCTACGGTGTTACTAGTGCAGCTCCCCAGTGCTACAGTGTTACTAGTGTAGCTCCCCAGTACTACAGTGTTACTAGTGTAGCTCCCCCAGTACTACAGTGTTACTAGTGCTGCTCCCCCAGTACTACAGTGTTACTAGTGTAGATCCCCAGTACTACAGTGTTACTAGTGCAGCCCCCCAGTACTACAGTGTTACTAGTGCAGCTCCCCCAGTGTTACAGTGTTACTAGTGCAGCTCCCCGGTGCTACAGTGTTACTAGTGCAGCTCCCCAGTGCTACAGTGTTACTAGTGCAGCTCCCCAGTGCTACAGTGTACTAGTGTTGCTCCCCAAGTACTACAGTGTTACTAGTGCAGCTCCCCCAGTGTTACAGTGTTACTAGTGCAGCTCCCCGGTGCTACAGTGTTACTAGTGCAGCTCCCCAGTGCTACAGTGTTACTAGTGCAGCTCCCCAGTGCTACAGTTTTACTAGTGTAGCTCCCCAGTGCTACAGTGTAACTAGTGCAGCTCCCCAGTGCTACAGTGTTACTAGTGCAGCTCCTCTGTACTACTGTGTTACTAGTGTACCTCCCCAGTGCTACAGTGTTACTAGTGCAGCTCCCCAGTGCTACAGTGTTACTAGTGTAGCTCCCCAGTGAGTACTACAGTGTTACTAGGGTACGTCCCCAGTGCTACAGTGTTACTAATGCAGCTCCCCAGTGCTACAGTGTTACTAGTGCAGATCCGCAGTACTACAGTGTTACTAGTGCAGCTCCCCAGTGCTACAGTGTTACTAGTGTACCTCCCAGTGCTACAGTGTTACTAGTGCAGCTCCCCAGTGCTACAGTGTTACTAGTGCAGCTCCCCAGTGCTACAGTGTTACTAGTGTATCTCCCCAGTGCTACAGTGTTACTAGTGTATTTCCCTAGTGCTACAGTGTTACTAGTGCAGCTCCCCAGTGCTACAGTGTTACTAGTCTAGCTCCCCAGTACTACGGTGTTACTAGTGTAGCTCCCCAGTGCTACAGTGTTACTCGTGTAGCTCCCTAGTGAGTACTACCGTGTTACTAGTGCAGCTCCCCAGTGCTACAGTGTTACTAGTGTAGCTCCCCAGTGAGTACTACAGTGTTACTAGTGTAGCTTCCCAGTGCTACAGTGTTACTAGTGTAGCTCCCCAGTGCTACAGTGTCTCTAGTGTAGCTCCCCAGTGCTTCAGTTTTACTAGTGCAGCTCCCCAGTGGTACAGTGTTACTAGTGCAGCTCCCCCAGTGCTACAGTGTTACTAGTGCAGCTCCCCAGTGCTAGAGTGTTACAAGTGCAGCTCCCCAGTACTACAGTGATACTATTGCAGCTTCCCAGTGCTACAGTGTTACTAGTGCAGCTCCCCCAGTGCTACAGTGTTACAAGTGCATCTCCCCAATGCTACAGTGTTACTAGTGTAGCTCCCCAGTGCTACAGTGTTAATAGTGCAGCTCCCCCAGTGCTAGAGTGTTACTAGTGCAGCTCCCCAGTGCTACAGTGTTGCAAGTGTAGCTCCCCAGTGCTACAGTGTTACTAGTGCAGCTCCCCAGTGCTACAGCGTTACTAGCGTAGCTCCCCCAGTGCTACAGTGTTCTAGTGCAGCTCCCCAGTGCTACAGTGTTACTAGTGTAGCTCCCCAGTGCTACAGTGTTACTAGTGTAGCTACCCCAGTGCTACAGTGTTACTAGTGCAGCTCCCCAGTGCTACAGTGTTACTAGTGCAGCTCCCCAGTGCTTCAGTGTTACTAGTGCAGCTCCCCCAGTGCTACAGTGTTACTAGTGCAGCTCCCCAGTGCTACAGTGTTACTAGTGTAGCTCCCCAGTGCTACAGTGTTACTAGTGCAGCTCTCCAGTGCTACAGTGTTACTAGTTTAGCTCCCCAGTGCTACAGTGTTACTAGTGCAGCTCCCCAGTGCTACAGTGTTACTAGTGCAGCTCCCCAGTGCTACAGTGTTACTAGTGCAGCTCCCCCAGTGCTACAGTGTTACAAGTGTAGCTCCCCAGTGCTACAGAGTTACTAGTGTAGCTCCCCAGTGCTACGGTGTTATTAGTGTAGCTCCCCAGTGAGTGCTACAGTGTTACTAGTGCAGCTCTCCAGTGAGTGCTACAGTGTTACTAGTGCAGCTCCCCCAGTACTACAGTGTTACTAGTGCAGCTCCCCAGTGCTACAGTGTTACTAGTGTAGCTCCCCAGTGAGTGCTACAGTGTTACTAGTGCAGCTCCCCAGTGAGTGCTACAGTGTTAATAGTGCAGCTCCCCAGTGCTACAGTGTTACTAGTGTAGCTCCCCAGAGGGTGCTACAGTGTTACTGGTGCTGCTCCCCAGTGCTACAGTGTTACTAGTGCAGCTCCCCAGTGCTACAGTGTTACTAGTGTAGCTCCCCAGTGCTACAGTGTTACTAGTGCAGCTCCCCAGTGCTACAGTGTTACTAGTGTAGCTCCCCAGTGCTACAGTGTTACTAGTGTAGCTCCCCAGTGCTACAGTTATACTATTGTAGCTCCCCAGTGCTACGATGTTACTAGTGTAGCTCCCCAGTGAGTGCTACAGTGTTACTAGTGCAGCTCCCCATTGCTACAGTGTTACTAGTGTAGCTCCCTAGTGCTCCAGTGTTACTAGTGCAGCTCCCCAGTGCTACAGTGTTACTAGTGCAGCTCCCCCAGTGCTACAGTGTTACTAGTGCAGCTCCCCAGTGCTACAGTGTTACTAGTGCTGCTCCCCGATGCTACAGTGTTATTAGTGCAGATCCCCAGTGCTACAGTGTTACTACTGGAGCTCCCCAGTGCTACAGTGTTACTAGTGCAGCTCCCCAGTACTACACTGTTACTAGTGCAGCTCCCCAGTGCTACAGTGTTACCAGTGTAGCTCCCTAGTGCTACAGTGTTACTAGTGCAGCTCCCCAGTGCTACAGTGTTACTAGTGCAGCTCCCCAGTGCTACAGTGTTACTAGTGCAGCTCCCGCAGTGCTACAGTGTTACTAGTGCAGCTCCCCCAGTACTACAGTGTTACTAGTGTAGCTCCCCCAGTACTTCAGTGTTACTAGTGCAGCTCCCCCAGTACTATAGTGTTACTAGTGTAGCCCCCCAGTGCTACAGTGTTACTAGTGCAGCTCCCCCAGTGATACAGTGTTACTAGTGCAGCTCCCCGGTGCTACAGTGTTACTAGTGCAGCTCCCAAGTGCTACAGTGTTACTAGTGTAGCTCCCCAGTGCTACAGTGTTACTAGTGCAGCTCCCCGGTGCTGCAGTGTTACTAGTGCAGCTCCCCACTGCTACAGTGTTACTAGTGCAGCTCCCCAGTGAGTGCTACGGTGTTACTAGTGCAGCTCCCCAGTCTTACAGTGTTACTAGTGTAGCTCCCCAGTACAACAGTGTTACTAGTGTAGCTCCCCCAGTACTACAGTGTTACTAGTGCTGCTCCCCCAGTGTTACAGTGTTACTAGTGCAGCTCCCCGGTGCTACAGTGTCACTAGTGCAGCTCCCCAGTGCTACAGTGTTACTAGTGCAGCTCCCCAGTGCTACAGTTTTACTAGTGTAGCTCCCCAGTGCTACAGTGTAACTAGTGCAGCTCCCCAATGCTACAGTGTTACTAGTGCAGCTCCCCTGTACTACAGTGTTACTAGTGTACCTTCCCAGGGCTACAGTGTTACTAGTGCAGATCCCCATTGCTACAGTGTTACTAGTGTAGCTCCCCAGTGAGTACTACAGTGTTACTAGGGTACGTCCCGAGTGCTACAGTGTTACTAATGCAGCTCCCCAGTGCTACAGTGTTACTAGTGCAGATCCGCAGTACTACAGTGTTACTAGTGGAGCTCCCCAGTGCTACAGTGTTACTAGTGTAACTCCCCAGTGCTACAGTGTTACTAGTGCAGCTCCCCAGTGCTACAGTGTTACTAGTGCAGCTCCCCAGTGCCACAGTGTTACTAGTGTATCTCCCAGGTGCTACAGTGTTACTAGTGTATTTCCCTAGTGCTACAGTGTTACCAGTGCAGCTCCCCAGTGCTACAGCGTTACTAGCGTAGCTCCCCCAGTGTTACAGTGGTCTAGTGCAGCTCCCCAGTGCTACAGTGTTACTAGTGTAGCTCCCCAGTGCTACAGTGTTACTAGTGCAGCTCCCAAGTGCTACAGTGTTACTAGTGTAGCTCCCCCAGTGATACAGTGTTACTAGTGCAGCTCCCCAGTGCGTCAGTGTTACTAGTGCAGCTCCCCCAGTGCTACAGTGTTACTAGTGCAGCTCCCCAGTACTACAGTGTTACTAGTGCAGCTCCCCCAGTGTTACAGTGTTACTAGTGCTGCTCCCCGGTGCTACAGTGTTACTAGTGCAGCTCCCCAGTGCTACAGTGTTACTAGTGCAGCTCCCCAGTGCTACAGTGTTACTAGTGTTGCTCCCCAAGTACTACAGTGTTACTAGTGCAGCTCCCCCAGTGTTACAGTGTTACTAGTGCAGCTCCCCGGTGCTACAGTGTTACTAGTGCAGCTCCCCAGTGCTACAGTGCTACTAGTGCAGCTCCCCAGTGCTACAGTTTTACTAGTGTAGCTCCCCAGTGCTACAGTGTAACTAGTGCAGCTCCCCAATGCTACAGTGTTACTAGTGCAGCTCCCCTGTACTACAGTGTTACTAGTGTACCTTCCCAGGGCTACAGTGTTACTAGTGCAGCTCCCCATTGCTACAGTGTTACTAGTGTAGCTCCCCAGTGAGTACTACAGTGTTACTAGGGTACGTCCCCAGTGCTACAGTGTTACTAATGCAGCTCCCCAGTGCTACAGTGTTACTAGTGCAGATCCGCAGTACAACAGTGTTACTAGTGCAACTCCCCAGTGCTATAGTGTTACTAGTGTACCTCCCCAGTGCTACAGTGTTACTAGTGCAGCTCCCCAGTGCTACAGTGTTACTAGTGCAGCTCCCCAGTGCCACAGTGTTACTAGTGTATCTCCCCGGTGCTACAGTGTTACTAGTGTATTTCCCTAGTGCTACAGTGTTACTAGTGCAGCTCCCCAGTGCTACATCGTTACTAGCGTAGCTCCCCCAGTGCTACAGTGTTCTAGTGCAGCTCCCCAGTGCTACAGTGTTACTAGTGTAGCTCCCCAGTGCTACAGTGTTACTAGTGCAGCTCCCAAGTGCTACAGTGTTACTAGTGTAGCTCCCCCAGTGATACAGTGTTACTAGTGCAACTCTCCAGTGCTACAGTGTTACTAGTGTAGCTCCCCAGTGCTACAGTGTTACTAGTGCAGCTCCCCAGTGCTACAGTGTTACTAGTGCAGCTCCCCAGTTCTACAGTGTTACTAGTGCAGCTCCCCCGGTGCTACATTGTTACAAGTGTAGCTCCCCTGTGCTACAGTGTTACTAGTGTAGCTCCCCAGTGCTACGGTGTTACTAGAGTAGCTCCCCAGTGAGTGCTACAGTGTTACTAGTACAGTTCTCCTGTGAGTATTACAGTGTTACTAGTGCAGCTCCCCCAGTACTACAGTGTTACTAGTGCAGCTCCCCAACGCTACAGTGTTACTAGTGCAGCTCCTCAGTACTACAGTGTTACTAGTGCAGCTCCCCCAGTACTACAGTGTTACTAGTGCAGCTCCCCAGTACTAGTGTTACTAGTACAGCTCCCCAGTACTACAGTGTTACTAGTGCAGCTCCCCAGTGCTACAGTGTTACAAGTGCAGCTCCCCCAGTACTACAGTGTTACTATTGCAGCTCCCCCAGTACTACAGTGTTACTAGTGCAGCTCCCCAGTGCTACATTGTTACTAGTGCAGCTCCGCCAGTACTACAGTGTTACTAGTGCAGCTCCCCAGTACTACAGTGTTATTATTGCAGCTCCCCAGTACTACAGTGTTACTAGTGCAGCTCCCCAGTGCTACAATGTTACTAGTGAAGCTTCCCAGTGCTACAGTGTTACTAGTGTAGTTCCCCAGTGTTACAGTGTTACTAGTGCAGCTGCCCACTGCTACAGTGTTACTAGTGCAGCTCCCCAGTGCTACAGTGTTACTATTGCAGCTCCCCCAGTGCTACAGTGTTACTAGTGCAGCTCCCCCGTGCTACAGTGTTACTAATGCAGCTACCCAGTGCTACAGTGATACTAGTGTAGCTCCCCAGTGCTACAGTGTTACTAGTGCAGCTCCCCAGTGCTACAGTGTTACTAGTGCAGCTACCCAGTGCTACAGTGTTACTAGTGCAGCTCCCCAGTGCTACAGTGTTACTAGTGCAGCTCCCCCAGTAATACAGTGTTTCTAGTGTACCTCCCCAGTTTTACAGTGTTACAAGTGCAGCTCCCCCAGTACTACAGTGTTTCTAGTGCAGCTCCCCCAGTACTACAGTGTTACTAGTGCAGCTCCCCAGTGCTATAGTGTTACTTGTGCAGCTCCCCCAGTACTACAGTGTTACTAGTGCACCTCCCCAGTGCTACAGTGTTACTAGTGCAGCTCCCCAGTGATGCAGTGTTACTAGTGCAGTTCCCCAGTGCTACAGTGTTACTAGTGCAGCCCCCCAGTACTACAGTGTTACTAGTGCAGCTCCCCAGTGCTACATTGTTACTAGTGCAGCTCCCCCAGTACTACAGTGTTACTAGTGCAGCTCCCCAGTACTACAGTGTTAGTAGTGCAGCTCCCCAGTGCTACAGTGTTACTAGTGCAGCTCCCCATTGCTACAGTGTTACTAGTGTAGCTCCCCAGTGCTACAGTGTCTCTAGTGTAGCTCCCCAGTGCTACAGTGTTACTAGTGCAGTTCCCCAGTTCTACAGTGTTATTAGTGAAGCTCCGCAGTGCTACAGTGTTGTTAGTGCAGCTCCCCCAGTGCTACAGTGTTACTAGTGCAGCTCCCCCAGTACTACAGTGTTACTAGTTGCAGCTCCCCAGTGCTACAGTGTTACTAGTGTAGCTCCCCAGAGAGTGCTACAGTGTTACTAGTGCAGCTCCCCAGTGCTACAGTGTTACTAGTGCAGCTCCCCAGTGCTAGAGTGTTACTAGTGCAGCTCCCCAGTGCTACAGTGTTACTAATAAAGCTCCCCAGTGCTACAGTGTTACTAGTGCAGCTCCCCCAGTGCTACAGTGTTACAAGTGCATCTCCCCAATGCTACAGTGTTACTAGTGTAGCTCCCCAGTGCTACAGTGTTACTAGTGCAGCTCCCCAGTGCTACAGTGTTACTAGTGCAGCTCCCCAGTGAGTGCTACAGTGTTACTAGTGTAGCTCCCCAGTGCTAGAGTGTCTCTAGTGTAGCTCCCCAGTGCTACAGTGTTACTAGTGCAGCTCCCCAGTGGTACAGTGTTACAAGTGCAGCTCCCCCAGTGCTACAGTGTTACTAGTGCAGCTCCCCACTGCTAGAGTGTTACAAGTGCAGCTCCCCAGTACTACAGTGATACTAGTGCAGCTCCCCAGTGTTACAGTGTTACTAGTGCAGCTCCCCCAGTGCTACAGTGTTACTAGTGAAGCTCCCCAGTGCTACAGTGTTGCAAGTGTAGCTCCCCAGTGCTACAGTGTTACTAGTGCGGCTCCCCAGTGCTACAGCGTTACTAGCGTAGCTCCCCCAGTGCTACAGTGTTCTAGTGCAGCTCCCCAGTGCTACAGTGTTACTAGTGTAGCTCCCCAGTGCTACAGTGTTACTAGTGCAGCTCCCAAGTGCTACAGTGTTACTAGTGTAGCTCCCCCAGTGCTACAGTGTTACGAGTGCAGGTCCCCAGTACTACAGTGTTACTAGTGCAGCTCCCCAGTGCTACAGTGTTAATAGTACAGCTCCCCCAGTGCTACAGTGTTACTAGTGCAGCTCCCCAGTGCTACAGTGTTACAAGTGTAGCTCCCCAGTGCTACAGTGTTACTAGTGCAGCTCCCCAGTGCTACAGCGTTACTAGTGTAGCTACCCCAGTGCTACAGTGTTACTAGTGCAGCTCCCCAGTGCTACAGTGTTACTAGTGTAGCTCCCCAGTGCTACAGTGTTACTAGTGCAGCTCCCAAAAGCTACAGTGTTACTAGTGTAGCTTCCCCAGTGCTACAGTGTTACTAGTGCAGCTCCCCAGTGCTTCAGTGTTACTAGTGCAGCTCCCCCAGTGCTACAGTGTTACTAGTGCAGTTCCCCAGTGCTACAGTGTTACTAGTGTATCTCCCCAGTACTACAGTGTTACTAGTGTAGCCCCCAGTGCTACGGTGTTACTAGTGTAGCTACCCAGTGAGTGCTACAGTGTTACTAGTGCAGCTCCCCAGTGCTACAGTGTTACTAGTGTAGCTCCCCAGTGCTACAGTGTTACTAGTGTAGCTCCCCAGTGCTACGGTGTTACTAGTGTAGCTCCCCAGTGAGTGCTACAGTGTAACTAGTGCAGCTCCCCATTGCTACAGTGTTACTAGTGTAGCTCCCTAGTGCTACAGTGTTACTAGTGCAGCTCCCCAGTGCTACAGTGTTACTAGTGCAGCTCCCCCAGTGCTACAGTGTTACTAGTGCAGCTCCCCAATGCTACAGTGTTACTAGTGCTGCTCCCCAATGCTACAGTGTTACTTGTGCAGATCCCCAGTGTTACAGTGTTACTACTGGAGCTCCCCAGTGCTACAGTTTTACTAGTGCAGCTCCCCAGTACTACAGTGTTACTAGTGCAGCTCCCCAGTGCTACAGTGTTACTAGTGTAGCTCCCTAGTGCTACAGTGTTACTAGTGCAGCTCCCCAGTGCTACATTGTTACTAGTGCAGCTTCCCCAGTGCTACAGTGTTACTTGTGCAGCTCCCCAGTGCTACAGTGTTACTAGTGCAGCTCCCGCAGTGCTACAGTGTTACTAGTGCAGCTCCCCCAGTACTACAGTGTTACTAGTGTAGCTCCCCCAGTACTACAGTGTTACTAGTGCAGCTCCCCCAGTACTATAGTGTTACTAGTGTAGCTCCCCAGTGCTACAGTGTTACTAGTGCAGCTCCCCCAGTGTTACAGTGTTACTAGTGCAGCTCCCCGGTGCTACAGTGTTACTAGTGCAGCTCCCAAGTGCTACAGTGTTACCAGTGCAGCTCCCCCAGTACTACAGTGTTACTAGTGCAGCTCCCCAATGCTACAGTTTTACTAGTGTAGCTCCCCAGTGGGTGCTACAGTGTTACTGGTGCAACTCCCCAGTGCTACAGTGTTACTAGTGCAGCTCCCCAGTGCTACAGTGTTACTAGTGTAGCTCCCCAGTGCTACAGTGTTACTAGTGCAGCTCCCCCAGTGCTACAGTGTTACTAGTTTAGCTCCCCATTGTTACAGTGTTACTAGTGTATCTCCCCAGTACTACAGTGTTACTAGTGTAGCTCCCCAGTGCTACGGTGTTACTAGTGTAGCTACCCAGTGAGTGCTACAGTGTTACTAGTGCAGCTCCCCAGTGCTACAGTGTTACTAGTGTAGCTCCCCAGTGCTACAGTTTTACTAGTGTAGCTCCCCAGTGCTACAGTGTTACTAGTGTAGCTCCCCAGTGCTACGGTGTTACTAGTGTAGCTCCCCAGTGAGTGCTACAGTGTTACTAGTGCAGCTCCCCATTGCTACAGTGTTACAAGTGTAGCTCCCCAGTGCTACAGTGTTACTAGTGCAGCTCCCAAGTGCTACAGTGTTACTAGTGTAGCTCCCCCAGTGCTACAGTGTTACTAGTGCAGCTCCCCAGTACTACAGTGTTACTAGTGCAGCTCCCCAGTGCTACAGTGTTAATAGTACAGCTCCTCCAGTGCTACAGTGTTACAAGTGCAGCTCCCCAGTGCTACAGTGTTACAAGTGTAGCTCCCCAGTGCTACAGTGTTACTAGTGCAGCTCCCCAGTGCTACAGCGTTACTAGTGTAGCTACCCCAGTGCTACAGTGTTACTAGTGCAGCTCCCCAGTGCTACAGTGTTGCAAGTGTAGCTCCCCAGTGCTACAGTGTTACTAGTGCAGCTCCCCAGTGCTACAGCGTTACTAGCGTAGCTCCCCCAGTGCTACAGTGTTCTAGTGCAGCTCCCCAGTGCTACAGTGTTACTAGTGTAGCTCCCCAGTGCTACAGTGTTACTAGTGCAGCTCCCAAGTGCTACAGTGTTACTAGTGCAGCTCCCCACTGCTAGAGTGTTACAAGTGCAGCTCCCCAGTACTACAGTGATACTAGTGTAGCTCCCCAGTGCTACAGTGTTACTAGTGCAGCTCCCCCAGTGCTACAGTGTTACAAGTGCATCTCCCCAATGCTACAGTGTTACTAGTGTAGCTCCCCAGTGCTACAGTGTTAATAGTGCAGCTCCCCCAGTGCTACAGTGTTACTAGTGAAGCTCCCCAGTGCTACAGTGTTGCAAGTGTAGCTCCCCAGTGCTACAGTGTTACTAGTGCAGCTCCCCAGTGCTACAGCGTTACTAGCGTAGCTCCCCCAGTGCTACAGTGTTCTAGTGAAACTCCCCAGTGCTACAGTGTTACTAGTGTAGCTCCCCAGTGCTACAGTGTTACTAGTGCAGCTCCCAAGTGCTACAGTGTTACTAGTGTAGCTCCCCCAGTGCTACAGTGTTACTAGTGCAGCTCCCCAGTACTACAGTGTTACTAGTGCAGCTCCCCAGTGCTACAGTGTTAATAGTACAGCTCCCCCAGTGCTACAGTGTTACTAGTGCAGCTCCCCAGTGCTACAGTGTTACAAGTGTAGCTCCCCAGTGCTACAGTGTTACTAGTGCAGCTCCCCAGTGCTACAGCGTTACTAGTGTAGCTACCCCAGTGCTACAGTGTTACTAGTGCAGCTCCCCAGTGCTACAGTGTTACTAGTGTAGCTCCCCAGTGCTACAGTGTTACTAGTGCAGCTCCCAAGTGCTACAGTGTTACTAGTGTAGCTTCCCCAGTGCTACAGTGTTACTAGTGCAGCTCCCCAGTGCTTCAGTGTTACTAGTGCAGCTCCCCCAGTGCTACAGTGTTACTAGTGCAGCTCCCCAGTTCTACAGTGTTACTAGTGTATCTCCCCAGTACTACAGTGTTACTAGTGTAGCTCCCCAGTGCTACGGTGTTACTAGTGTAGCTACCCAGTGAGTGCTACAGTGTTACTAGTGCAGCTCCCCAGTGCTACAGTGTTACTAGTGTAGCTCCCCAGTGCTACAGTGTTAAAAGTGTAGCTCCCCAGTGCTACAGTGTTACTAGTGTAGCTCCCCAGTGCTACGGTGTTACTAGTGTAGCTCCCCAGTGAGTGCTACAGTGTTACTAGTGCAGCTCCCCATTGCTACAGTGTTACTAGTGTAGCTCCCTAGTGCTACAGTGTTACTAGTGCAGCTCCCCAGTGCTACAGTGTTACTAGTGCAGCTCCCCCAGTGCTACAGTGATACTAGTGCAGCTCCCCAGTGCTACAGTGTTACTAGTGCTGCTCCCCAATGCTACAGTGTTACTTGTGCAGATCCCCAGTGCTACAGTGTTACTACTGGAGCTCCCCAGTGCTACAGTGTTACTAGTGCAGCTCCCCAGTACTACAGTGTTACTAGTGCAGCTCCCCAGTGCTACAGTGTTACTAGTGTAGCTCCCTAGTGCTACAGTGTTACTAGTGCAGCTCCCCAGTGCTACAGTGTTACTAGTGCAGCTCCCCCAGTGCTACAGTGTTACTTGTGCAGCTCCCCAGTGCTACAGTGTTACTAGTGCAGCTCCCGCAGTGCTACAGTGTTACTAGTGCAGCTCCCCCAGTACTACAGTGTTACTAGTGTAGCTCCCCCAGTACTACAGTGTTACTAGTGCAGCTCCCCCAGTACTATAGTGTTACTAGTGTAGCTCCCCAGTGCTACAGTGTTACTAGTGCAGCTCCCCCAGTGTTACAGTGTTACTAGTGCAACTCCCCGGTGCTACAGTGTTACTAGTGCAGCTCCCAAGTGCTACAGTGTTACCAGTGCAGCTCCCCCAGTACTACAGTGTTACTAGTGCAGCTCCCCAATGCTACAGTTTTACTAGTGTAGCTCCCCAGTGGGTGCTACAGTGTTACTGGTGCAGCTCCCCAGTGCTACAGTGTTACTAGTGCAGCTCCCCAGTGCTACAGTGTTACTAGTGTAGCTCCCCAGTGCTACAGTGTTACTAGTGCAGCTCCCCCAGTGCTACAGTGTTACTAGTTTAGCTCCCCAGTGTTACAGTGTTACTAGTGTATCTCCCCAGTACTACAGTGTTACTAGTGTAGCTCCCCAGTGCTACGGTGTTACTAGTGTAGCTACCCAGTGAGTGCTACAGTGTTACTAGTGCAGCTCCCCAGTGCTACAGTGTTACTAGTGTAGCTCCCCAGTGCTACAGTTTTACTAGTGTAGCTCCCCAGTGCTACAGTGTTACTAGTGTAGCTCCCCAGTGCTACGGTGTTAGTAGTGTAGCTCCCCAGTGAGTGCTACAGTGTTACTAGTGCAGCTCCCCATTGATACAGTGTTACTAGTGTAGCTCCCTAGTGCTACAGTGTTACTAGTGCAGCTCCCCAGTGCTACAGTGTTACTAGTGCAGCTCCCCCAGTGCTACAGTGTTACTAGTGCAGCTCCCCAGTGCTAAAGTGTTACTAGTGCTGCTCCCCAATGCTACAGTGTTACTAGTGCAGATCCCCAGTGCTACAGTGTTACTACTGGAGCTCCCCAGTGCTACAGTGTTACTAGTGCAGCTCCCCAGTACTACAGTGTTACTAGTGCAGCTCCCCAGTGCTACAGTGTTTCTAGTGTAGCTCCCTAGTGCTACAGTGTTACTAGTGCAGCTCCCCAGTGCTACAGTGTTACTAGTGCAGCTCCCCCAGTGCTACAGTGTTACTAGTGCAGCTCCCCAGTCCTACAGTGTTACTAGTGCAGCTCCTGAAGTGCTACAGTGTTACTAGTGCAGCTCCCCCAGTACTACAGTGTTACTAGTGTAGCTCCCCCAGTATTACAGTGTTACTAGTGCAGCTCCCCCAGTACTATAGTGTTACTAGTGTAGCTCCCCAGTGCTACAGTGTTACTAGTGCAGCTCCCCCAGTGTTACAGTGTTACTAGTGCATCTCTCCGGTGCTACAGTGTTACTAGTGCAGCTCCCAAGTGCTACAGTGTTAATAGTGTAGCTCCCCAGTGCAACAGTGTTACTAGTGCAGCTCCCCGGTGCTGCAGTGTTACTAGTGCAGCTCCCCAGTGCTACAGTGTTACTAGTGCAGCTCCCCAGTGAGTGCTACGGTGTTACTAGTGCAGCTCCCCAGTGCTACAGTGTTACTAGTGTAGCTTCCCAGTACTACAGTGTTACTAGTGTAGCTCCCCCAGTACTACAGTGTTACTAGTGCTGCTCCCCCAGTACTACAGTGTTACTAGTGTAGATCACCAGTACTACAGTGTTACTAGTGCAGCTCCCCCAGTACTACAGTGTTACTAGTGCAGCTCCCCCAGTGTTACAGTGTTACTAGTGCAGTTCCCCGGTGCTACAGTGTTACTAGTGCATCTCCCCAGTGCTACAGTGTTACTAGTGCAGCTCCCCAGTGCTACAGTGTTACTAGTGTTGCTCCCCAAGTACTACAGTGTTACTAGTGCAGCTCCCCCAGTGTTACAGTGTTACTAGTGCAGCTCCCCGGTGCTACAGTGTTACTAGTGCAGCTCCCCTGTGCTACAGTGTTACTAGTGCAGCTCCCCCAGTACTACAGTGTTACAAGTGTAGCTCCCCCAGTATTACAGTGTTACTAGTGCAGCTCCCCCAGTACTATAGTGTTACTAGTGTACCTCCCCAGTGCTACAGTGTTACTAGTCCAGCTCCCCAGTGCTACAGTGTTACTAGTGTAGCTCCCCAGTGAGTACTACAGTGTTACTAGGGTACGTCCCCAGTGCTACAGTGTTACTAATGCAGCTCCCCAGTGCTACAGTGTTACTAGTGCAGATCCGCAGTGCTACAGTGTTACTAGTGTAGCTCCCCAGTGGGTGCTACAGTGTTACTAGTGCAGCTCCCCTGTGCTACAGTGTTACTAGTGCAGCTCCCCCAGTACTATAGTGTTACTAGTGTACCTCCCCAGTGCTACAGTGTTACTAGTGTACCTCCCCAGTGCTACAGTGTTACTAGTGCAGCTCCCCAGTGCTACAGTGTTACCAGTGCAGCTCCCCAGTGCTTACTAGTGTATCTCCCCAGTGCTACAGTGTTACTAGTGTATTTCCCTAGTGCTACAGTGTTACTAGTGCAGCTCCCCAGTGCTACAGTGTTACTAGTGTAGCTCCCCAGTACTACGGTGTTACTAGTGTAGCTCCCCAGTGCTACAGTGTTACTCGTGTAGCTCCCTAGTGAGTACTACCGTGTTACTAGTGCAGCTCCCCAGTGCTTCAGTGTTACTAGTGTAGCTCCCCAGTGAGTACTACAGTGTTACTAGTGTAGCTCCCCAGTGCTACAGTGTTACTAGTGTAGCTCTCCAGTGAGTGCTACAGTGTTACTAGTGTAGCTCCCCAGTACTACGGTGTTACTAGTGCAGCTCCCCAGTACTACAGTGTTACTAGTGTAGCTCCCCAGTGCTACAGTGTTACTAGTGCAGCTCCCCAGTGCTACAGTGTTACTAGTGTAGCTCCCCAGTACTACGGTGTTACTAGTGCAGCTCCCCAGTACTACAGTGTTACTAGTGTACCTCCCCAGTGCTACAGTGTTACTAGTGCAGCTCCCCAGTACTACAGTGTTACTAGTGTACCTTTCCAGTGCTACAGTGTTACTAGTGCAGCTCCCCAGTGCTACAGTGTTACTAGTGTACCTCCCCAGTGCTACAGTGTTACTAGTTCAGCTCCCCAGTGCTACAGTGTTACTAGTGCAGATCCCCAGTACTACAGCGTTACTAGTGCAGCTCCCCAGTGCTACTAGTGTACCTCCCCAGTGCTACAGTGTTACTAATGCAGCTCCCCTGTGCTACAGTGTTACTAGTGCAGCTCCCCCAGTACTACAGTGTTACTATTGCTGCTCCCCCAGTACTACAGTGTTACTAGTGCAGCTCCCCAGTACTACAGTGTTACTAGTGCAGCTCCCCCAGTACTACAGTGTTACTAGTGCAGCTCCCCAGTACTAGTGTTACTAGTACAGCTCCCCAGTACTACAGTGTTACTAGTGGAGCTCCCCAGTGCTACAGTGTTACTAGTGCAGCTCCCCCAGTACTACAGTGTTACTATTGCAGCTCCCCCAGTCCTACAGTGTTACTAGTGCAGCTCCCCAGTGCTACAGTGTTACTAGTGCAGCTCCCCCAGTACTACAGTGTTACTAGTGCAGCTCCCCAGTACTACAGTGTAATTATTGCAGCTCCCCAGTACTACAGTGTTACTAGTGCAGCTCCCCAGTGCTACAGTGTTACTAGTGTAGCTTCCCAGTGCTACAGTGTTACTAGTGTAGTTCCCCAGTGCTACAGTGTTACTAGTGCAGCTACCCAGTGCTACAGTGTTACTAGTGCAGCTCCCCAGTGCTACAGTGTTACTATTGCAGCTCCCCCAGTGCTACAGTGTTACTAGTGCAGCTCCCCCGTGCTACAGTGTTACTAATGCAGCTACCCAGTGCTACAGTGTTACTAGTGTAGCTCCCCAGTGCTACAGTGTTACTAGTGCAGCTCCCCAGTGCTACAGTGTTACTAGTGCAGCTACCCAGTGCTACAGTGTTACTAGTGCAGCTCCCCAGTACTACAGTGTTACTAGTGCAGCTCCCCAGTACTACAGTGTTACTAGTGCAGCTCCCCAGTGCTACAGTGTTACTAGTGCAGCTCCCCCAGTAATACAGTGTTTCTAGTGTACCTCCCCAGTTCTACAGTGTTACTAGTGCAGCTCCCCCAGTACTACAGTGTTACTAGTGCAGCTCCCCCAGTACTACAGTGTTACTAGTGCAGCTCCCCAGTGCTACAGTGTTACTAGTGCAGCTCCCCCAGTACTACAGTGTTACTAGTGCACCTCCCCAGTGCTACAGTGTTACTAGTGCAGCTCCCCAGTGATGCAGTGTTACTAGTGCAGTTCCCCAGT
The DNA here is from genome assembly GCA_946902985.2 of Meconema thalassinum. Taxonomy (NCBI): domain Eukaryota; kingdom Metazoa; phylum Arthropoda; class Insecta; order Orthoptera; family Tettigoniidae; genus Meconema; species Meconema thalassinum. Next base: position 664,778 of record OX336392.1, on the reverse strand, counting down.
GCTACAGTGTTACTAGTGCAGCCCCCCAGTAATACAGTGTTACTAGTGCAGCTCCCCAGTGCTACAGTGTTACTAGTGCTGCTCCCCCAGTACTAGAGTGTTACTAGTGCAGCTCCCCAGTACTACAGTGTTAGTAGTGCAGCTCCCCAGTGCTACAGTGTTACTAGTGCAGCTCCCCAGTGCTACAGTGTTACTAGTGTAGCTCCCCAGTGCTACAGTGTCTCTAGTGTAGCTCCCCAGTGCTACAGTGTTACTAGTGCAGCTCCCCAGTGCTACAGTGTTACTAGTGAAGCTCCGCAGTGCTACAGTGTTGTTAGTGCAGCTCCCCCAGTGCTACAGTGTTACTGGTGCAGCTCCCCCAGTACTACAGTGTTACTAGTTGCAGCTCCCCAGTGCTACAGTGTTACTAGTGTAGCTCCCCAGTGAGTGCTACAGTGTTACTAGTGCAGCTCCCCAGTGCTACAGTGTTACTAGTGCAGCTCCCCAGTGCTATAGTGTTACTAGTGCAACTCCCCAGTGCTACAGTGTTACTAGTAAAGCTCCCCAGTGCTACAGTGTTACTAGTGCAGCTCCCCCAGTGCTACAGTGTTACAAGTGCATCTCCCCAATGCTACTGTGTTACTAGTGTAGCTCCCCAGTGCTACAGTGTTACTAGTGCAGCTCCCCAGTGCTACAGTGTTACTAGTGCAGCTCCCCAGTGAGTGCTACGGTGTTACTAGTGTAGATCCCCAGTGCTACAGTGTCTCTAGTGTCGCTCCCCAGTGCTACAGTGTTACTAGTGCAGCTCCCCAGTGGTACAGTGTTACTAGTGCAGCTCCCCTAGTGCTACAGTGTTACTAGTGCAGCTCCCCAGTGCTAGAGTGTTACAAGTGCAGCTCCCCAGTACTACAGTGATACTAGTGCAGCTCCCCAGTGCTACAGTGTTACTAGTGCAGCTCCCCCAGTGCTACAGTGTTACAAGTGCATCTCCCCAATGCTACAGTGTTACTAGTGTAGCTCCCCAGTGCTACAGTGTTAATAGTGCAGCTCCCCAGTGCTACAGTGTTACTAGTGCAGCTCCCCCAGTGCTACAGTGTTACAAGTGCATCTCCCCAATGCTACAGTGTTACTAGTGTAGCTCCCCAGTGCTACAGTGTTACTAGTGCAGCTCCCCAGTGCTACAGTGTTACTAGTGCAGCTCCCCAGTGAGTGCTACTGTGTTACTAGTGTAGCTCCCCAGTGCTACAGTGTCTCTAGTGTAGCTCCCCAGTGCTACAGTGTTACTAGTGCAGCTCCCCAGTGGTACAGTGTTACTAGTGCAGCTCCCCCAGTGCTACAGTGTTACTAGTGCAGCTCCCCAGTGCTAGAGTGTTACAACTGCAGCTCCCCAGTACTACAGTGATACTAGTGTAGCTCCCCTGTGCTACAGTGTTACTAGTGCAGCTCCCCCAGTGCTACAGTGTTACAAGTGCATCTCCCCAATGCTACAGTGTTTCTAGTGTAGCTCCCCAGTGCTACAGTGTTAATAGTGCAGCTCCCCCAGTGCTACAGTGTTACTAGTGCAGCTCCCCAGTGCTACAGTGTTGCAAGTGTAGCTCCCCAGTGCTACAGTGTTACTAGTGCAGCTCCCCAGTGCTACAGCGTTACTAGCGTAGCTCCCCCAGTGCTACAGTGTTCTAGTGCAGCTCCCCAGTGCTACAGTGTTACTAGTGTAGCTCCCCAGTGCTACAGTGTTACTAGTGCAGCTCCCAAGTGCTACAGTGTTACTAGTGTAGCTCCCCCAGTGTTACAGTGTTACTATTGCAGCTCCCCGGTGCTACAGTGTTACTAGTGCAGCTCCCCTGTGCTACAGTGTTACTAGTGCAGCTCCCCCAGTACTACAGTGTTACAAGTGTAGCTCCCCCAGTATTACAGTGTTACTAGTGCAGCTCCCCCAGTACTATAGTGTTACTAGTGTACCTCCCCAGTGCTACAGTGTTACTAGTCCAGCTCCCCAGTGCTACAGTGTTACTAGTGTAGCTCCCCAGTGAGTACTACAGTGTTACTAGGGTACGTCCCCAGTGCTACAGTGTTACTAATGCAGCTCCCCAGTGCTACAGTGTTACTAGTGCAGATCCGCAGTGCTACAGTGTTACTAGTGTAGCTCCCCAGTGGGTGCTACAGTGTTACTAGTGCAGCTCCCCTGTGCTACAGTGTTACTAGTGCAGCTCCCCCAGTACTATAGTGTTACTAGTGTACCTCCCCAGTGCTACAGTGTTACTAGTGTACCTCCCCAGTGCTACAGTGTTACTAGTGCAGCTCCCCAGTGCTACAGTGTTACCAGTGCAGCTCCCCAGTGCTTACTAGTGTATCTCCCCAGTGCTACAGTGTTACTAGTGTATTTCCCTAGTGCTACAGTGTTACTAGTGCAGCTCCCCAGTGCTACAGTGTTACTAGTGTAGCTCCCCAGTACTACGGTGTTACTAGTGTAGCTCCCCAGTGCTACAGTGTTACTCGTGTAGCTCCCTAGTGAGTACTACCGTGTTACTAGTGCAGCTCCCCAGTGCTTCAGTGTTACTAGTGTAGCTCCCCAGTGAGTACTACAGTGTTACTAGTGTAGCTCCCCAGTGCTACAGTGTTACTAGTGTAGCTCTCCAGTGAGTGCTACAGTGTTACTAGTGTAGCTCCCCAGTACTACGGTGTTACTAGTGCAGCTCCCCAGTACTACAGTGTTACTAGTGTAGCTCCCCAGTGCTACAGTGTTACTAGTGCAGCTCCCCAGTGCTACAGTGTTACTAGTGTAGCTCCCCAGTACTACGGTGTTACTAGTGCAGCTCCCCAGTACTACAGTGTTACTAGTGTACCTCCCCAGTGCTACAGTGTTACTAGTGCAGCTCCCCAGTACTACAGTGTTACTAGTGTACCTTTCCAGTGCTACAGTGTTACTAGTGCAGCTCCCCAGTGCTACAGTGTTACTAGTGTACCTCCCCAGTGCTACAGTGTTACTAGTTCAGCTCCCCAGTGCTACAGTGTTACTAGTGCAGATCCCCAGTACTACAGCGTTACTAGTGCAGCTCCCCAGTGCTACTAGTGTACCTCCCCAGTGCTACAGTGTTACTAATGCAGCTCCCCTGTGCTACAGTGTTACTAGTGCAGCTCCCCCAGTACTACAGTGTTACTATTGCTGCTCCCCCAGTACTACAGTGTTACTAGTGCAGCTCCCCAGTACTACAGTGTTACTAGTGCAGCTCCCCCAGTACTACAGTGTTACTAGTGCAGCTCCCCAGTACTAGTGTTACTAGTACAGCTCCCCAGTACTACAGTGTTACTAGTGCAGCTCCCCAGTGCTACAGTGTTACTAGTGCAGCTCCCCCAGTACTACAGTGTTACTATTGCAGCTCCCCCAGTCCTACAGTGTTACTAGTGCAGCTCCCCAGTGCTACAGTGTTACTAGTGCAGCTCCCCCAGTACTACAGTGTTACTAGTGCAGCTCCCCAGTACTACAGTGTAATTATTGCAGCTCCCCAGTACTACAGTGTTACTAGTGCAGCTCCCCAGTGCTACAGTGTTACTAGTGTAGCTTCCCAGTGCTACAGTGTTACTAGTGTAGTTCCCCAGTGCTACAGTGTTACTAGTGCAGCTACCCAGTGCTACAGTGTTACTAGTGCAGCTCCCCAGTGCTACAGTGTTACTATTGCAGCTCCCCCAGTGCTACAGTGTTACTAGTGCAGCTCCCCCGTGCTACAGTGTTACTAATGCAGCTACCCAGTGCTACAGTGTTACTAGTGTAGCTCCCCAGTGCTACAGTGTTACTAGTGCAGCTCCCCAGTGCTACAGTGTTACTAGTGCAGCTACCCAGTGCTACAGTGTTACTAGTGCAGCTCCCCAGTACTACAGTGTTACTAGTGCAGCTCCCCAGTACTACAGTGTTACTAGTGCAGCTCCCCAGTGCTACAGTGTTACTAGTGCAGCTCCCCCAGTAATACAGTGTTTCTAGTGTACCTCCCCAGTTCTACAGTGTTACTAGTGCAGCTCCCCCAGTACTACAGTGTTACTAGTGCAGCTCCCCCAGTACTACAGTGTTACTAGTGCAGCTCCCCAGTGCTACAGTGTTACTAGTGCAGCTCCCCCAGTACTACAGTGTTACTAGTGCACCTCCCCAGTGCTACAGTGTTACTAGTGCAGCTCCCCAGTGATGCAGTGTTACTAGTGCAGTTCCCCAGTGCTACAGTGTTACTAGTGCAGCCCCCCAGTAATACAGTGTTACTAGTGCAGCTCCCCAGTGCTACAGTGTTACTAGTGCTGCTCCCCCAGTACTAGAGTGTTACTAGTGCAGCTCCCCAGTACTACAGTGTTAGTAGTGCAGCTCCCCAGTGCTACAGTGTTACTAGTGCAGCTCCCCAGTGCTACAGTGTTACTAGTGTAGCTCCCCAGTGCTACAGTGTCTCTAGTGTAGCTCCCCAGTGCTACAGTGTTACTAGTGCAGCTCCCCAGTGCTACAGTGTTACTAGTGAAGCTCCGCAGTGCTACAGTGTTGTTAGTGCAGCTCCCCCAGTGCTACAGTGTTACTGGTGCAGCTCCCCCAGTACTACAGTGTTACTAGTTGCAGCTCCCCAGTGCTACAGTGTTACTAGTGTAGCTCCCCAGTGAGTGCTACAGTGTTACTAGTGCAGCTCCCCAGTGCTACAGTGTTACTAGTGCAGCTCCCCAGTGCTATAGTGTTACTAGTGCAACTCCCCAGTGCTACAGTGTTACTAGTAAAGCTCCCCAGTGCTACAGTGTTACTAGTGCAGCTCCCCCAGTGCTACAGTGTTACAAGTGCATCTCCCCAATGCTACTGTGTTACTAGTGTAGCTCCCCAGTGCTACAGTGTTACTAGTGCAGCTCCCCAGTGCTACAGTGTTACTAGTGCAGCTCCCCAGTGAGTGCTACGGTGTTACTAGTGTAGATCCCCAGTGCTACAGTGTCTCTAGTGTCGCTCCCCAGTGCTACAGTGTTACTAGTGCAGCTCCCCAGTGGTACAGTGTTACTAGTGCAGCTCCCCTAGTGCTACAGTGTTACTAGTGCAGCTCCCCAGTGCTAGAGTGTTACAAGTGCAGCTCCCCAGTACTACAGTGATACTAGTGCAGCTCCCCAGTGCTACAGTGTTACTAGTGCAGCTCCCCCAGTGCTACAGTGTTACAAGTGCATCTCCCCAATGCTACAGTGTTACTAGTGTAGCTCCCCAGTGCTACAGTGTTAATAGTGCAGCTCCCCAGTGCTACAGTGTTACTAGTGCAGCTCCCCCAGTGCTACAGTGTTACAAGTGCATCTCCCCAATGCTACAGTGTTACTAGTGTAGCTCCCCAGTGCTACAGTGTTACTAGTGCAGCTCCCCAGTGCTACAGTGTTACTAGTGCAGCTCCCCAGTGAGTGCTACTGTGTTACTAGTGTAGCTCCCCAGTGCTACAGTGTCTCTAGTGTAGCTCCCCAGTGCTACAGTGTTACTAGTGCAGCTCCCCAGTGGTACAGTGTTACTAGTGCAGCTCCCCCAGTGCTACAGTGTTACTAGTGCAGCTCCCCAGTGCTAGAGTGTTACAACTGCAGCTCCCCAGTACTACAGTGATACTAGTGTAGCTCCCCTGTGCTACAGTGTTACTAGTGCAGCTCCCCCAGTGCTACAGTGTTACAAGTGCATCTCCCCAATGCTACAGTGTTTCTAGTGTAGCTCCCCAGTGCTACAGTGTTAATAGTGCAGCTCCCCCAGTGCTACAGTGTTACTAGTGCAGCTCCCCAGTGCTACAGTGATGCAAGTGTAGCTCCCCAGTGCTACAGTGTTACTAGTGCAGCTCCCCAGTGCTACAGCGTTACTAGCGTAGCTCCCCCAGTGCTACAGTGTTCTAGTGCAGCTCCCCAGTGCTACAGTGTTACTAGTGTAGCTCCCCAGTGCTACAGTGTTACTAGTGCAGCTCCCAAGTGCTACAGTGTTACTAGTGTAGCTCCCCCAGTGCTACAGTGTTACTAGTGCAGCTCCCCAGTACTACAGTGTTACTAGTGCAGCTCCCCAGTGCTACAGTGTTAATAGTACAGCTCCCCCAGTGCTACAGTGTTACTAGTGCAGCTCCCCAGTGCTACAGTGTTACAAGTGTAGCTCCCCAGTGCTACAGTGTTACTAGTGCAGCTCCCCAGTGCTACAGCGTTACTAGTGTAGCTACCCCAGTGCTACAGTGTTACTAGTGCAGCTCCCCAGTGCTACAGTGTTACTAGTGTAGCTCCCCAGTGCTACAGTGTTACTAGTGCAGCTCCCAAGTGCTACAGTGTTACTAGTGTAGCTTCCCCAGTGCTACAGTGTTACTAGTGCAGCTCCCCAGTGCTTCAGTGTTACTAGTGCAGCTCCCCCAGTGCTACAGTGTTACTAGTGCAGCTCCCCAGTGCTACAGTGTTACTAGTGTATCTCCCCAGTACTACAGTGTTACTAGTGTAGCTCCCCAGTGCTACGGTGTTACTAGTGTAGCTACCCAGTGAGTGCTACAGTGTTACTAGTGCAGCTCCCCAGTGCTACAGTGTTACTAGTGTAGCTCCCCAGTGCTACAGTGTTAAAAGTGTAGCTCCCCAGTGCTACAGTGTTACTAGTGTAGCTCCCCAGTGCTACGGTGTTACTAGTGTAGCTCCCCAGTGAGTGCTACAGTGTTACTAGTGCAGCTCCCCATTGCTACAGTGTTACTAGTGTAGCTCCCTAGTGCTACAGTGTTACTAGTGCAGCTCCCCAGTGCTACAGTGTTACTAGTGCAGCTCCCCCAGTGCTACAGTGATACTAGTGCAGCTCCCCAGTGCTACAGTGTTACTAGTGCTGCTCCCCAATGCTACAGTGTTACTTGTGCAGATCCCCAGTGCTACAGTGTTACTACTGGAGCTCCCCAGTGCTACAGTGTTACTAGTGCAGCTCCCCAGTACTACAGTGTTACTAGTGCAGCTCCCCAGTGCTACAGTGTTACTAGTGTAGCTCCCTAGTGCTACAGTGTTACTAGTGCAGCTCCCCAGTGCTACAGTGTTACTAGTGCAGCTCCCCCAGTGCTACAGTGTTACTTGTGCAGCTCCCCAGTGCTACAGTGTTACTAGTGCAGCTCCCGCAGTGCTACAGTGTTACTAGTGCAGCTCCCCCAGTACTACAGTGTTACTAGTGTAGCTCCCCCAGTACTACAGTGTTACTAGTGCAGCTCCCCCAGTACTATAGTGTTACTAGTGTAGCTCCCCAGTGCTACAGTGTTACTAGTGCAGCTCCCCCAGTGTTACAGTGTTACTAGTGCAGCTCCCCGGTGCTACAGTGTTACTAGTGCAGCTCCCAAGTGCTACAGTGTTACCAGTGCAGCTCCCCCAGTACTACAGTGTTACTAGTGCAGCTCCCCAATGCTACAGTTTTACTAGTGTAGCTCCCCAGTGGGTGCTACAGTGTTACTGGTGCAGCTCCCCAGTGCTACAGTGTTACTAGTGCAGCTCCCCAGTGCTACAGTGTTACTAGTGTAGCTCCCCAGTGCTACAGTGTTACTAGTGCAGCTCCCCCAGTGCTACAGTGTTACTAGTTTAGCTCCCCAGTGTTACAGTGTTACTAGTGTATCTCCCCAGTACTACAGTGTTACTAGTGTAGCTCCCCAGTGCTACGGTGTTACTAGTGTAGCTACCCAGTGAGTGCTACAGTGTTACTAGTGCAGCTCCCCAGTGCTACAGTGTTACTAGTGTAGCTCCCCAGTGCTACAGTTTTACTAGTGTAGCTCCCCAGTGCTACAGTGTTACTAGTGTAGCTCCCCAGTGCTACGGTGTTAGTAGTGTAGCTCCCCAGTGAGTGCTACAGTGTTACTAGTGCAGCTCCCCATTGATACAGTGTTACTAGTGTAGCTCCCTAGTGCTACAGTGTTACTAGTGCAGCTCCCCAGTGCTACAGTGTTACTAGTGCAGCTCCCCCAGTGCTACAGTGTTACTAGTGCAGCTCCCCAGTGCTAAAGTGTTACTAGTGCTGCTCCCCAATGCTACAGTGTTACTAGTGCAGATCCCCAGTGCTACAGTGTTACTACTGGAGCTCCCCAGTGCTACAGTGTTACTAGTGCAGCTCCCCAGTACTACAGTGTTACTAGTGCAGCTCCCCAGTGCTACAGTGTTACTAGTGCAGCTCCCTAGTGCTACAGTGTTACTAGTGCAGCTCCCCAGTGCTACAGTGTTACTAGTGCAGCTCCCCCAGTGCTACAGTGTTACTAGTGCAGCTCCCCAGTCCTACAGTGTTACTAGTGCAGCTCCTGAAGTGCTACAGTGTTACTAGTGCAGCTCCCCCAGTACTACAGTGTTACTAGTGTAGCTCCCCCAGTATTACAGTGTTACTAGTGCAGCTCCCCCAGTACTATAGTGTTACTAGTGTAGCTCCCCAGTGCTACAGTGTTACTAGTGCAGCTCCCCCAGTGTTACAGTGTTACTAGTGCATCTCTCCGGTGCTACAGTGTTACTAGTGCAGCTCCCAAGTGCTACAGTGTTAATAGTGTAGCTCCCCAGTGCAACAGTGTTACTAGTGCAGCTCCCCGGTGCTGCAGTGTTACTAGTGCAGCTCCCCAGTGCTACAGTGTTACTAGTGCAGCTCCCCAGTGAGTGCTACGGTGTTACTAGTGCAGCTCCCCAGTGCTACAGTGTTACTAGTGTAGCTTCCCAGTACTACAGTGTTACTAGTGTAGCTCCCCCAGTACTACAGTGTTACTAGTGCTGCTCCCCCAGTACTACAGTGTTACTAGTGTAGATCACCAGTACTACAGTGTTACTAGTGCAGCTCCCCCAGTACTACAGTGTTACTAGTGCAGCTCCCCCAGTGTTACAGTGTTACTAGTGCAGTTCCCCGGTGCTACAGTGTTACTAGTGCATCTCCCCAGTGCTACAGTGTTACTAGTGCAGCTCCCCAGTGCTACAGTGTTACTAGTGCTGCTCCCCAAGTACTACAGTGTTACTAGTGCAGCTCCCCCAGTGTTACAGTGTTACTAGTGCAGCTCCCCGGTGCTACAGTGTTACTAGTGCAGCTCCCCCAGTACTACAGTGTTACAAGTGTAGCTCCCCCAGTATTACAGTGTTACTAGTGCAGCTCCCCCAGTACTATAGTGTTACTAGTGTACCTCCCCAGTGCTACAGTGTTACTAGTCCAGCTCCCCAGTGCTACAGTGTTACTAGTGTAGCTCCCCAGTGAGTACTACAGTGTTACTAGGGTACGTCCCCAGTGCTACAGTGTTACTAATGCAGCTCCCCAGTGCTACAGTGTTACTAGTGCAGATCCGCAGTGCTACAGTGTTACTAGTGTAGCTCCCCAGTGGGTGCTACAGTGTTACTAGTGCAGCTCCCCTGTGCTACAGTGTTACTAGTGCAGCTCCCCCAGTACTATAGTGTTACTAGTGTACCTCCCCAGTGCTACAGTGTTACTAGTGTACCTCCCCAGTGCTACAGTGTTACTAGTGCAGCTCCCCAGTGCTACAGTGTTACCAGTGCAGCTCCCCAGTGCTTACTAGTGTATCTCCCCAGTGCTACAGTGTTACTAGTGTATTTCCCTAGTGCTACAGTGTTACTAGTGCAGCTCCCCAGTGCTACAGTGTTACTAGTGTAGCTCCCCAGTACTACGGTGTTACTAGTGTAGCTCCCCAGTGCTACAGTGTTACTCGTGTAGCTCCCTAGTGAGTACTACCGTGTTACTAGTGCAGCTCCCCAGTGCTTCAGTGTTACTAGTGTAGCTCCCCAGTGAGTACTACAGTGTTACTAGTGTAGCTCCCCAGTGCTACAGTGTTACTAGTGTAGCTCTCCAGTGAGTGCTACAGTGTTACTAGTGTAGCTCCCCAGTACTACGGTGTTACTAGTGCAGCTCCCCAGTACTACAGTGTTACTAGTGTAGCTCCCCAGTGCTACAGTGTTACTAGTGCAGCTCCCCAGTGCTACAGTGTTACTAGTGTAGCTCCCCAGTACTACGGTGTTACTAGTGCAGCTCCCCAGTACTACAGTGTTACTAGTGTACCTCCCCAGTGCTACAGTGTTACTAGTGCAGCTCCCCAGTACTACAGTGTTACTAGTGTACCTTTCCAGTGCTACAGTGTTACTAGTGCAGCTCCCCAGTGCTACAGTGTTACTAGTGTACCTCCCCAGTGCTACAGTGTTACTAGTTCAGCTCCCCAGTGCTACAGTGTTACTAGTGCAGATCCCCAGTACTACAGCGTTACTAGTGCAGCTCCCCAGTGCTACTAGTGTACCTCCCCAGTGCTACAGTGTTACTAATGCAGCTCCCCTGTGCTACAGTGTTACTAGTGCAGCTCCCCCAGTACTACAGTGTTACTATTGCTGCTCCCCCAGTACTACAGTGTTACTAGTGCAGCTCCCCAGTACTACAGTGTTACTAGTGCAGCTCCCCCAGTACTACAGTGTTACTAGTGCAGCTCCCCAGTACTAGTGTTACTAGTACAGCTCCCCAGTACTACAGTGTTACTAGTGGAGCTCCCCAGTGCTACAGTGTTACTAGTGCAGCTCCCCCAGTACTACAGTGTTACTATTGCAGCTCCCCCAGTCCTACAGTGTTACTAGTGCAGCTCCCCAGTGCTACAGTGTTACTAGTGCAGCTCCCCCAGTACTACAGTGTTACTAGTGCAGCTCCCCAGTACTACAGTGTAATTATTGCAGCTCCCCAGTACTACAGTGTTACTAGTGCAGCTCCCCAGTGCTACAGTGTTACTAGTGTAGCTTCCCAGTGCTACAGTGTTACTAGTGTAGTTCCCCAGTGCTACAGTGTTACTAGTGCAGCTACCCAGTGCTACAGTGTTACTAGTGCAGCTCCCCAGTGCTACAGTGTTACTATTGCAGCTCCCCCAGTGCTACAGTGTTACTAGTGCAGCTCCCCCGTGCTACAGTGTTACTAATGCAGCTACCCAGTGCTACAGTGTTACTAGTGTAGCTCCCCAGTGCTACAGTGTTACTAGTGCAGCTCCCCAGTGCTACAGTGTTACTAGTGCAGCTACCCAGTGCTACAGTGTTACTAGTGCAGCTCCCCAGTACTACAGTGTTACTAGTGCAGCTCCCCAGTACTACAGTGTTACTAGTGCAGCTCCCCAGTGCTACAGTGTTACTAGTGCAGCTCCCCCAGTAATACAGTGTTTCTAGTGTACCTCCCCAGTTCTACAGTGTTACTAGTGCAGCTCCCCCAGTACTACAGTGTTACTAGTGCAGCTCCCCCAGTACTACAGTGTTACTAGTGCAGCTCCCCAGTGCTACAGTGTTACTAGTGCAGCTCCCCCAGTACTACAGTGTTACTAGTGCACCTCCCCAGTGCTACAGTGTTACTAGTGCAGCTCCCCAGTGATGCAGTGTTACTAGTGCAGTTCCCCAGTGCTACAGTGTTACTAGTGCAGCCCCCCAGTAATACAGTGTTACTAGTGCAGCTCCCCAGTGCTACAGTGTTACTAGTGCTGCTCCCCCAGTACTAGAGTGTTACTAGTGCAGCTCCCCAGTACTACAGTGTTAGTAGTGCAGCTCCCCAGTGCTACAGTGTTACTAGTGCAGCTCCCCAGTGCTACAGTGTTACTAGTGTAGCTCCCCAGTGCTACAGTGTCTCTAGTGTAGCTCCCCAGTGCTACAGTGTTACTAGTGCAGCTCCCCAGTGCTACAGTGTTACTAGTGAAGCTCCGCAGTGCTACAGTGTTGTTAGTGCAGCTCCCCCAGTGCTACAGTGTTACTGGTGCAGCTCCCCCAGTACTACAGTGTTACTAGTTGCAGCTCCCCAGTGCTACAGTGTTACTAGTGTAGCTCCCCAGTGAGTGCTACAGTGTTACTAGTGCAGCTCCCCAGTGCTACAGTGTTACTAGTGCAGCTCCCCAGTGCTATAGTGTTACTAGTGCAACTCCCCAGTGCTACAGTGTTACTAGTAAAGCTCCCCAGTGCTACAGTGTTACTAGTGCAGCTCCCCCAGTGCTACAGTGTTACAAGTGCATCTCCCCAATGCTACTGTGTTACTAGTGTAGCTCCCCAGTGCTACAGTGTTACTAGTGCAGCTCCCAAGTGCTACAGTGTTACTAGTGCAGCTCCCCAGTGAGTGCTACGGTGTTACTAGTGTAGATCCCCAGTGCTACAGTGTCTCTAGTGTCGCTCCCCAGTGCTACAGTGTTACTAGTGCAGCTCCCCAGTGGTACAGTGTTACTAGTGCAGCTCCCCTAGTGCTACAGTGTTACTAGTGCAGCTCCCCAGTGCTAGAGTGTTACAAGTGCAGCTCCCCAGTACTACAGTGATACTAGTGCAGCTCCCCAGTGCTACAGTGTTACTAGTGCAGCTCCCCCAGTGCTACAGTGTTACAAGTGCATCTCCCCAATGCTACAGTGTTACTAGTGTAGCTCCCCAGTGCTACAGTGTTAATAGTGCAGCTCCCCAGTGCTACAGTGTTACTAGTGCAGCTCCCCCAGTGCTACAGTGTTACAAGTGCATCTCCCCAATGCTACAGTGTTACTAGTGTAGCTCCCCAGTGCTACAGTGTTACTAGTGCAGCTCCCCAGTGCTACAGTGTTACTAGTGCAGCTCCCCAGTGAGTGCTACTGTGTTACTAGTGTAGCTCCCCAGTGCTACAGTGTCTCTAGTGTAGCTCCCCAGTGCTACAGTGTTACTAGTGCAGCTCCCCAGTGGTACAGTGTTACTAGTGCAGCTCCCCCAGTGCTACAGTGTTACTAGTGCAGCTCCCCAGTGCTAGAGTGTTACAACTGCAGCTCCCCAGTACTACAGTGATACTAGTGTAGCTCCCCTGTGCTACAGTGTTACTAGTGCAGCTCCCCCAGTGCTACAGTGTTACAAGTGCATCTCCCCAATGCTACAGTGTTTCTAGTGTAGCTCCCCAGTGCTACAGTGTTAATAGTGCAGCTCCCCCAGTGCTACAGTGTTACTAGTGCAGCTCCCCAGTGCTACAGTGTTGCAAGTGTAGCTCCCCAGTGCTACAGTGTTACTAGTGCAGCTCCCCAGTGCTACAGCGTTACTAGCGTAGCTCCCCCAGTGCTACAGTGTTCTAGTGCAGCTCCCCAGTGCTACAGTGTTACTAGTGTAGCTCCCCAGTGCTACAGTGTTACTAGTGCAGCTCCCAAGTGCTACAGTGTTACAAGTGTAGCTCCCCCAGTGTTACAGTGTTACTAGTGCAGCTCCCCGGTGCTACAGTGTTACTAGTGCAGCTCCCCTGTGCTACAGTGTTACTAGTGCAGCTCCCCCAGTACTACAGTGTTACAAGTGTAGCTCCCCCAGTATTACAGTGTTACTAGTGCAGCTCCCCCAGTACTATAGTGTTACTAGTGTACCTCCCCAGTGCTACAGTGTTACTAGTCCAGCTCCCCAGTGCTACAGTGTTACTAGTGTAGCTCCCCAGTGAGTACTACAGTGTTACTAGGGTACGTCCCCAGTGCTACAGTGTTACTAATGCAGCTCCCCAGTGCTACAGTGTTACTAGTGCAGATCCGCAGTGCTACAGTGTTACTAGTGTAGCTCCCCAGTGGGTGCTACAGTGTTACTAGTGCAGCTCCCCTGTGCTACAGTGTTACTAGTGCAGCTCCCCCAGTACTATAGTGTTACTAGTGTACCTCCCCAGTGCTACAGTGTTACTAGTGTACCTCCCCAGTGCTACAGTGTTACTAGTGCAGCTCCCCAGTGCTACAGTGTTACCAGTGCAGCTCCCCAGTGCTTACTAGTGTATATCCCCAGTGCTACAGTGTTACTAGTGTATTTCCCTAGTGCTACAGTGTTACTAGTGCAGCTCCCCAGTGCTACAGTGTTACTAGTGTAGCTCCCCAGTACTACGGTGTTACTAGTGTAGCTCCCCAGTGCTACAGTGTTACTCGTGTAGCTCCCTAGTGAGTACTACCGTGTTACTAGTGCAGCTCCCCAGTGCTTCAGTGTTACTAGTGTAGCTCCCCAGTGAGTACTACAGTGTTACTAGTGTAGCTCCCCAGTGCTACAGTGTTACTAGTGTAGCTCTCCAGTGAGTGCTACAGTGTTACTAGTGTAGCTCCCCAGTACTACGGTGTTACTAGTGCAGCTCCCCAGTACTACAGTGTTACTAGTGTAGCTCCCCAGTGCTACAGTGTTACTAGTGCAGCTCCCCAGTGCTACAGTGTTACTAGTGTAGCTCCCCAGTACTACGGTGTTACTAGTGCAGCTCCCCAGTACTACAGTGTTACTAGTGTACCTCCCCAGTGCTACAGTGTTACTAGTGCAGCTCCCCAGTACTACAGTGTTACTAGTGTACCTTTCCAGTGCTACAGTGTTACTAGTGCAGCTCCCCAGTGCTACAGTGTTACTAGTGTACCTCCCCAGTGCTACAGTGTTACTAGTTCAGCTCCCCAGTGCTACAGTGTTACTAGTGCAGATCCCCAGTACTACAGCGTTACTAGTGCAGCTCCCCAGTGCTACTAGTGTACCTCCCCAGTGCTACAGTGTTACTAATGCAGCTCCCCTGTGCTACAGTGTTACTAGTGCAGCTCCCCCAGTACTACAGTGTTACTATTGCTGCTCCCCCAGTACTACAGTGTTACTAGTGCAGCTCCCCAGTACTACAGTGTTACTAGTGCAGCTCCCCCAGTACTACAGTGTTACTAGTGCAGCTCCCCAGTACTAGTGTTACTAGTACAGCTCCCCAGTACTACAGTGTTACTAGTGCAGCTCCCCAGTGCTACAGTGTTACTAGTGCAGCTCCCCCAGTACTACAGTGTTACTATTGCAGCTCCCCCAGTCCTACAGTGTTACTAGTGCAGCTCCCCAGTGCTACAGTGTTACTAGTGCAGCTCCCCCAGTACTACAGTGTTACTAGTGCAGCTCCCCAGTACTACAGTGTAATTATTGCAGCTCCCCAGTACTACAGTGTTACTAGTGCAGCTCCCCAGTGCTACAGTGTTACTAGTGTAGCTTCCCAGTGCTACAGTGTTACTAGTGTAGTTCCCCAGTGCTACAGTGTTACTAGTGCAGCTACCCAGTGCTACAGTGTTACTAGTGCAGCTCCCCAGTGCTACAGTGTTACTATTGCAGCTCCCCCAGTGCTACAGTGTTACTAGTGCAGCTCCCCCGTGCTACAGTGTTACTAATGCAGCTACCCAGTGCTACAGTGTTACTAGTGTAGCTCCCCAGTGCTACAGTGTTACTAGTGCAGCTCCCCAGTGCTACAGTGTTACTAGTGCAGCTACCCAGTGCTACAGTGTTACTAGTGCAGCTCCCCAGTACTACAGTGTTACTAGTGCAGCTCCCCAGTACTACAGTGTTACTAGTGCAGCTCCCCAGTGCTACAGTGTTACTAGTGCAGCTCCCCCAGTAATACAGTGTTTCTAGTGTACCTCCCCAGTTCTACAGTGTTACTAGTGCAGCTCCCCCAGTACTACAGTGTTACTAGTGCAGCTCCCCCAGTACTACAGTGTTACTAGTGCAGCTCCCCAGTGCTACAGTGTTACTAGTGCAGCTCCCCCAGTACTACAGTGTTACTAGTGCACCTCCCCAGTGCTACAGTGTTACTAGTGCAGCTCCCCAGTGATGCAGTGTTACTAGTGCAGTTCCCCAGTGCTACAGTGTTACTAGTGCAGCCCCCCAGTAATACAGTGTTACTAGTGCAGCTCCCCAGTGCTACAGTGTTACTAGTGCTGCTCCCCCAGTACTAGAGTGTTACTAGTGCAGCTCCCCAGTACTACAGTGTTAGTAGTGCAGCTCCCCAGTGCTACAGTGTTACTAGTGCAGCTCCCCAGTGCTACAGTGTTACTAGTGTAGCTCCCCAGTGCTACAGTGTCTCTAGTGTAGCTCCCCAGTGCTACAGTGTTACTAGTGCAGCTCCCCAGTGCTACAGTGTTACTAGTGAAGCTCCGCAGTGCTACAGTGTTGTTAGTGCAGCTCCCCCAGTGCTACAGTGTTACTGGTGCAGCTCCCCCAGTACTACAGTGTTACTAGTTGCAGCTCCCCAGTGCTACAGTGTTACTAGTGTAGCTCCCCAGTGAGTGCTACAGTGTTACTAGTGCAGCTCCCCAGTGCTACAGTGTTACTAGTGCAGCTCCCCAGTGCTATAGTGTTACTAGTGCAACTCCCCAGTGCTACAGTGTTACTAGTAAAGCTCCCCAGTGCTACAGTGTTACTAGTGCAGCTCCCCCAGTGCTACAGTGTTACAAGTGCATCTCCCCAATGCTACTGTGTTACTAGTGTAGCTCCCCAGTGCTACAGTGTTACTAGTGCAGCTCCCCAGTGCTACAGTGTTACTAGTGCAGCTCCCCAGTGAGTGCTACGGTGTTACTAGTGTAGATCCCCAGTGCTACAGTGTCTCTAGTGTCGCTCCCCAGTGCTACAGTGTTACTAGTGCAGCTCCCCAGTGGTACAGTGTTACTAGTGCAGCTCCCCTAGTGCTACAGTGTTACTAGTGCAGCTCCCCAGTGCTAGAGTGTTACAAGTGCAGCTCCCCAGTACTACAGTGATACTAGTGCAGCTCCCCAGTGCTACAGTGTTACTAGTGCAGCTCCCCCAGTGCTACAGTGTTACAAGTGCATCTCCCCAATGCTACAGTGTTACTAGTGTAGCTCCCCAGTGCTACAGTGTTAATAGTGCAGCTCCCCAGTGCTACAGTGTTACTAGTGCAGCTCCCCCAGTGCTACAGTGTTACAAGTGCATCTCCCCAATGCTACAGTGTTACTAGTGTAGCTCCCCAGTGCTACAGTGTTACTAGTGCAGCTCCCCAGTGCTACAGTGTTACTAGTGCAGCTCCCCAGTGAGTGCTACTGTGTTACTAGTGTAGCTCCCCAGTGCTACAGTGTCTCTAGTGTAGCTCCCCAGTGCTACAGTGTTACTAGTGCAGCTCCCCAGTGGTACAGTGTTACTAGTGCAGCTCCCCCAGTGCTACAGTGTTACTAGTGCAGCTCCCCAGTGCTAGAGTGTTACAACTGCAGCTCCCCAGTACTACAGTGATACTAGTGTAGCTCCCCTGTGCTACAGTGTTACTAGTGCAGCTCCCCCAGTGCTACAGTGTTACAAGTGCATCTCCCCAATGCTACAGTGTTTCTAGTGTAGCTCCCCAGTGCTACAGTGTTAATAGTGCAGCTCCCCCAGTGCTACAGTGTTACTAGTGCAGCTCCCCAGTGCTACAGTGTTGCAAGTGTAGCTCCCCAGTGCTACAGTGTTACTAGTGCAGCTCCCCAGTGCTACAGCGTTACTAGCGTAGCTCCCCCAGTGCTACAGTGTTCTAGTGCAGCTCCCCAGTGCTACAGTGTTACTAGTGTAGCTCCCCAGTGCTACAGTGTTACTAGTGCAGCTCCCAAGTGCTACAGTGTTACTAGTGTAGCTCCCCCAGTGCTACAGTGTTACTAGTGCAGCTCCCCAGTACTACAGTGTTACTAGTGCAGCTCCAAAGTGCTACAGTGTTAATAGTACAGCTCCCCCAGTGCTACAGTGTTACTAGTGCAGCTCCCCAGTGCTACAGTGTTACAAGTGTAGCTCCCAAGTGCTACAGTGTTACTAGTGTAGCTTCCCCAGTGCTACAGTGTTACTAGTGCAGCTCCCCAGTGCTTCAGTGTTACTAGTGCAGCTCCCCCAGTGCTACAGTGTTACTAGTGCAGCTCCCCAGTGCTACAGTGTCACTAGTGTAGCTCCCCAGTGCTACAGTGTTACTAGTGCAGCCCTCCAGTGCTACAGTGTTAATAGTGTAGCTCCCCAGTGCTACAGTGTTACAAGTGCAGCTCCCCAGTGCTACAGTGTTACTAGTGCAGCTCCCCAGTGCTACAGTGTTACTAGTGCAGCTCCCCCAGTGCTACAGTGTTACAAGTGTAGCTCCCCAGTGCTACAGTGTTACTAGTGTAGCTCCCCAGTGCTACGGTGTTATAAGTGTACCTCCCCAGTGAGTGCTACAGTGTTACTAGTGCAGCTCTCCAGTGAGTGCTACAGTGTTACTAGTGCAGCTCCCGCAGTACTACAGTGTTACTAGTGCAGCTCCCCAGTGCTACAGTGTTACTAGTGTAGCTCCCCAGTGAGTGCTACAGTGTTACTAGTGCAGCTCCCCAGTGAGTGCTACAGTGTTACCAGTGCAGCTCCCCCAGTACTACAGTGTTACTAGTGCAGCTCCCCAGTGCTACAGTGTTACTAGTGTAGCTCCCCAGTGGGTGCTACAGTGTTACTAGTGCAGCTCCCCAGTGTTACAGTGTTACTAGTGCAGCTCCCCAGTGCTACAGTGTTACTAGTGTAGCTCCCCAGTGCTACAGTGTTACTAGTGCAGCTCCCCCAGTGCTACAGTGTTACTAGTTTAGCTCCCCAGTGCTACAGTGTTACTAGTGTATCTCCCCAGTACTACAGTGTTACTAGTGTAGCTCCCCAGTGCTACGGTGTTACTAGTGTAGCTACCCAGTGAGTGCTACAGTGTTACTAGTGCAGCTCCCCAGTGCTACAGTGTTACTAGAAAGCTCCCCATTGCTACAGTGTTACTAGTGTAGCTCCCTAGTGCTACAGTGTTACTAGTGCAGCTCCCCAGTGCTACAGTGTTACTAGTGCAGCTCCCCCAGTGCTACAGTGTTACTAGAGCAGCTCCCCATTGCTACAGTGTTACTAGTGCTGCTCCCCAATGCTACAGTGTTACTAGTGCAGATCCCCAGTGCTACAGTGTTACTACTGGAGCTCCCCAGTGCTACAGTGTTACTAGTGCAGCTCCCCTGTGCTACAGTGTTACTAGTGCAGCTCCCCCAGTACTACAGTGTTACTAGTGTAGCTCCCCCAGTATTACAGTGTTACTAGTGCAGCTCCCCCAGTACTATAGTGTTACTAGTGTACCTCCCCAGTGCTACAGTGTTACTAGTCCAGCTCCCCAGTGCTACAGTGTTACTAGTGTAGCTCCCCAGTGAGTACTACAGTGTTACTAGTGCAGCTCCCCAGTACTACAGTGTTACTAGGGTACGTCCCCAGTGCTACAGTGTTACTAATGCAGCTCCCCAGTGCTACAGTGTTACTAGTGCAGATCCGCAGTGCTACAGTGTTACTAGTGTAGCTCCCCAGTGGGTGCTACAGTGTTACTAGTGCAGCTCCCCTGTGCTACAGTGTTACTAGTGCAGCTCCCCCAGTACTATAGTGTTACTAGTGTACCTCCCCAGTGCTACAGTGTTACTAGTGTACCTCCCCAGTGCTACAGTGTTACTAGTGCAGCTCCCCAGTGCTACAGTGTTACCAGTGCAGCTCCCCAGTGCTTACTAGTGTATCTCCCCAGTGCTACAGTGTTACTAGTGTATTTCCCTAGTGCTACAGTGTTACTAGTGCAGCTCCCCAGTGCTACAGTGTTACTAGTGTAGCTCCCCAGTACTACGGTGTTACTAGTGTAGCTCCCCAGTGCTACAGTGTTACTAGTGTAGCTCCCCAGTGCTACAGTGTTACTAGTGCAGCTCCCCAGTGCTTGAGTGTTACTACTGTAGCTCCCCAGTGAGTACTACAGTGTTACTAGTGTAGCTCCCCAGTGCTACAGTGTTACTAGTGTAGCCCTCCAGTGAGTGCTACAGTGTTACTAGTGCAGCTCCCCAGTGCTACAGTGTTACTAGTTCAGCTCCCCAGTGCTACAGTGTTACTAGTGTAGCTCCCCAGTGAGTACTACAGTGTTACTAGTGTAGCTCCCCAGTGCTACAGTGTTACTAGTGTAGCTCCCCAGTGAGTACTACGGTGTTACTAGTGTAGCTCCCCAGTGCTACAGTGTTACTAGTGTAGCTCCCCAGTGCTTGAGTGTTACTAGTGTAGCTCCCCAGTGAGTACTACAGTGTTACTAGTGTAGCTCCCCAGTGCTACAGTGTTACTAGTGTAGCCCTCCAGTGAGTGCTACAGTGTTACTAGTGTACCTCCCCAGTGCTACAGTGTTACTAGTTCAGCTCCCCTGTGCTACAGTGTTACTAGTGCAGCTCCCCCAGTACTACAGTGTTACTAGTGTAGCTCCCCAGTGCTTGAGTGTTACTAGTGTAGCTCCCCAGTGAGTACTACAGTGTTACTAGTGTAGCTCCCCAGTGCTACAGTGTTACTAGTGTAGCTCCCCCAGTACTACAGTGTTACTAGTGTAGCTCCCCAGTGAGTGCTACAGTGTTACTATTGCTGCTCCCCAGTACTACAGTGTTACTAGTGTAGCTCCCCAGTGAGTACTACAGTGTTACTAGTGTACCTCCCCAGTGCTACAGTGTTACTAGTGTAGCTCCCCAGTGCTTGAGTGTTACTAGTGTAGCTCCCCAGTGAGTGCTACAGTGTTACTATTGCTGCTCCCCAGTACTACAGTGTTACTAGTGTACCTCCCCAGTCCTACAGTGTTACTAGTGCAGCTCTCCCAGTACTACAGTGTTACTAGTGCAGCTCCCCAGTACTACAGTGTTACTATTACTGCTCCCCAGTACTACAGTGTTACTAGTGTAGCTCCCCAGTGAGTACTACAGTGTTACTAGTGTACCTCCCCAGTGCTACAGTGTTACTAGTGTAGCTCCCCAGTGCTTGAGTGTTACTAGTGTAGCTCCCCAGTGAGTGCTACAGTGTTACTATTGCTGCTCCCCAGTACTACAGTGTTACTAGTGTACCTCCCCAGTCCTACAGTGTTACTAGTGCAGCTCCCCCAGTACTACAGTGTTACTAGTGCAGCTCCCCCAGTACTACAGTGTTACTAGTGCAGCTCCCCCAGTACTACAGTGTTACTAGTGCAGCTCCCCAGTGCTACAGTGTTACTAGTGCAGCTCCCCCAGTACTACAGTGTTACTAGTGCACCTCCCCAGTGCTACAGTGTTACTAGTGCAGCTCCCCAGTGATGCAGTGTTACTAGTGCAGTTCCCCAGTGCTACAGTGTTACTAGTGCAGCTCCCCCAGTACTACAGTGTTACTAGTGCAGCTCCCCCAGTACTACAGTGTTACTAGTGCAGCTCCCCCAGTACTACAGTGTTACTAGTGCACCTCCCCAGTGCTACAGTGTTACTAGTGCAGCTCCCCAGTGATGCAATGTTACTAGTGCAGTTCCCCAGTGCTACAGTGTTACTAGTGCAGCCCCCCAGTAATACAGTGTTACTAGTGCAGCTCCCCAGTGCTACAGTGTTACTAGTGCTGCTCCCCCAGTACTAGAGTGTTACTAGTGCAGCTCCCCAGTACTACAGTGTTAGTAGTGCAGCTCCCCAGTGCTACAGTGTTACTAGTGCAGCTCCCCAGTGCTACAGTGTTACTAGTGTAGCTCCCCAGTGCTACAGTGTCTCTAGTGTAGCTCCCCAGTGCTACAGTGTTACTAGTGCAGCTCCCCAGTGCTACAGTGTTACTAGTGAAGCTCCGCAGTGCTACAGTGTTGTTAGTGCAGCTCCCCCAGTGCTACAGTGGTACTGGTGCAGCTCCCCCAGTACTACAGTGTTACTAGTTGCAGCTCCCCAGTGCTACAGTGTTACTAGTGTAGCTCCCCAGTGAGTGCTACAGTGTTACTAGTGCAGCTCCCCAGTGCTACAGTGTTACTAGTGCAGCTCCCCAGTGCTATAGTGTTACTAGTGCAACTCCCCAGTGCTACAGTGTTACTAGTAAAGCTCCCCAGTGCTACAGTGTTACTAGTGCAGCTCCCCCAGTGCTACAGTGTTACAAGTGCATCTCCCCAATGCTACTGTGTTACTAGTGTAGCTCCCCAGTGCTACAGTGTTACTAGTGCAGCTCCCCAGTGCTACAGTGTTACTAGTGCAGCTCCCCAGTGAGTGCTACTGTGTTACTAGTGTAGATCCCCAGTGCTACAGTGTCTCTAGTGTCGCTCCCCAGTGCTACAGTGTTACTAGTGCAGCTCCCCAGTGGTACAGTGTTACTAGTGCAGCTCCCCTAGTGCTACAGTGTTACTAGTGCAGCTCCCCAGTGCTAGAGTGTTACAAGTGCAGCTCCCCAGTACTACAGTGATACTAGTGCAGCTCCCCAGTGCTACAGTGTTACTAGTGCAGCTCCCCCAGTGCTACAGTGTTACAAGTGCATCTCCCCAATGCTACAGTGTTACTAGTGTAGCTCCCCAGTGCTACAGTGTTAATAGTGCAGCTCCCCAGTGCTACAGTGTTACTAGTGCAGCTCCCCCAGTGCTACAGTGTTACAAGTGCATCTCCCCAATGCTACAGTGTTACTAGTGTAGCTCCCCAGTGCTACAGTGTTACTAGTGCAGCTCCCCAGTGCTACAGTGTTACTAGTGCAGCTCCCCAGTGAGTGCTACTGTGTTACTAGTGTAGCTCCCCAGTGCTACAGTGTCTCTAGTGTAGCTCCCCAGTGCTACAGTGTTACTAGTGCAGCTCCCCAGTGGTACAGTGTTACTAGTGCAGCTCCCCCAGTGCTACAGTGTTACTAGTGCAGCTCCCCAGTGCTAGAGTGTTACAACTGCAGCTCCCCAGTACTACAGTGATACTAGTGTAGCTCCCCTGTGCTACAGTGTTACTAGTGCAGCTCCCCCAGTGCTACAGTGTTACAAGTGCATCTCCCCAATGCTACAGTGTTTCTAGTGCAGCTCCCCAGTGCTACAGTGTTAATAGTGCAGCTCCCCCAGTGCTACAGTGTTACTAGTGCAGCTCCCCAGTGCTACAGTGTTGCAAGTGTAGCTCCCCAGTGCTACAGTGTTACTAGTGCAGCTCCCCAGTGCTACAGCGTTACTAGCGTAGCTCCCCCAGTGCTACAGTGTTCTAGTGCAGCTCCCCAGTGCTACAGTGTTACTAGTGTAGCTCCCCAGTGCTACAGTGTTACTAGTGCAGCTCCCAAGTGCTACAGTGTTACTAGTGTAGCTCCCCCAGTGCTACAGTGTTACTAGTGCAGCTCCCCAGTACAACAGTGTTACTAGTGCAGCTCCAAAGTGCTACAGTGTTAATAGTACAGCTCCCCCAGTGCTACAGTGTTACTAGTGCAGCTCCCCAGTGCTACAGTGTTACAAGTGTAGCTCCCCAGTGCTACAGTGTTACTAGTGCAGCTCCCCAGGGCTACAGCGTTACTAGTGTAGCTACCCCAGTGCTACAGTGTTACTAGTGCAGCTCCCCAGTGCTACAGTGTTACTAGTGTAGCTCCCCAGTGCTACAGTGTTACTAGTGCAGCTCCCAAGTGCTACAGTGTTACTAGTGTAGCTTCCCCAGTGCTACAGTGTTACTAGTGCAGCTCCCCAGTGCTTCAGTGTTACTAGTGCAGCTCCCCCAGTGCTACAGTGTTACTAGTGCAGCTCCCCAGTGCTACAGTGTCACTAGTGTAGCTCCCCAGTGCTACAGTGTTACTAGTGCAGCCCTCCAGTGCTACAGTGTTAATAGTGTAGCTCCCCAGTGCTACAGTGTTACTAGTGCAGCTCCCCAGTGCTACAGTGTTACTAGTGC
The DNA here is from genome assembly GCA_946902985.2 of Meconema thalassinum. Classification (NCBI taxonomy): domain Eukaryota; kingdom Metazoa; phylum Arthropoda; class Insecta; order Orthoptera; family Tettigoniidae; genus Meconema; species Meconema thalassinum. Next base: position 641,517 of record OX336392.1, on the reverse strand, counting down.
AGCTCCCCAGTGCTACAGTGTTACTAGTGCAGCTCCCCCTGTGCTACAGTGTTACAAGTGTAGCTCCCCAGTGCTACAGTGTTACTAGTGTAGCTCCCCAGTGCTACGGTGTTATTAGTGTACCTCCCCAGTGAGTGCTACAGTGTTACTAGTGCAGCTCTCCAGTGAGTGCTACAGTGTTACTAGTGCAGCTCCCGCAGTACTACAGTGTTACTAGTGCAGCTCCCCAGTGCTACAGTGTTACTAGTGTAGCTCCCCAGTGAGTGCTACAGTGTTACTAGTGCAGCTCCCCAGTGAGTGCTACAGTGTTACCAGTGCAGCTCCCCCAGTACTACAGTGTTACTAGTGCAGCTCCCCAGTGCTACAGTGTTACTAGTGTAGCTCCCCAGTGGGTGCTACAGTGTTACTAGTGCAGCTCCCCAGTGTTACAGTGTTACTAGTGCAGCTCCCCAGTGCTACAGTGTTACTAGTGTAGCTCCCCAGTGCTACAGTGTTACTAGTGCAGCTCCCCCAGTGCTACAGTGTTACTAGTTTAGCTCCCCAGTGCTACAGTGTTACTAGTGTATCTCCCCAGTACTACAGTGTTACTAGTGTAGCTCCCCAGTGCTACGGTGTTACTAGTGTAGCTACCCAGTGAGTGCTACAGTGTTACTAGTGCAGCTCCCCAGTGCTACAGTGTTACTAGAAAGCTCCCCATTGCTACAGTGTTACTAGTGTAGCTCCCTAGTGCTACAGTGTTACTAGTGCAGCTCCCCAGTGCTACAGTGTTACTAGTGCAGCTCCCCCAGTGCTACAGTGTTACTAGAGCAGCTCCCCATTGCTACAGTGTTACTAGTGCTGCTCCCCAATGCTACAGTGTTACTAGTGCAGATCCCCAGTGCTACAGTGTTACTACTGGAGCTCCCCAGTGCGACAGTGTTACTAGTGCAGCTCCTCAGTACTACAGTGTTACTAGTGCAGCTCCCCAGTGTTACAGTGTTACTAGTGTAGCTCCCTAGTGCTACAGTGTTACTAGTGCAGCTCCCTAGTGCTACAGTGTTACTAGTGCAGCTCCCCAGTGCTACAGTGTTACTAGTGCAGCTCCCCCAGTGCTACAGTGTTACTAGTGCAGCTCCCCAGTGCTACAGTGTTACTAGTGCAGCTCCAGCAGTGCTACAGTGTTACTTGTGCAGCTCCCCCAGTACTACAGTGTTACTAGTGTAGCTCACCCAGTACTACAGTGTTACTAGTGCAGCTCCCCCAGTACTATAGTGTTACTAGTGTAGCTCCCCAGTGCTACAGTGTTACTAGTTCAGCTCCCCTGTGCTACAGTGTTACTAGTGCAGCTCCCCCAGTACTACAGTGTTACTAGTGTAGCTCCCCAGTGCTTGAGTGTTACTAGTGTAGCTCCCCAGTGAGTACTACAGTGTTACTAGTGTAGCTCCCCAGTGCTACAGTGTTACTAGTGTAGCTCCCCCAGTACTACAGTGTTACTAGTGTAGCTCCCCAGTGAGTGCTACAGTGTTACTATTGCTGCTCCCCAGTACTACAGTGTTACTAGTGTAGCTCCCCAGTGAGTACTACAGTGTTACTAGTGTACCTCCCCAGTGCTACAGTGTTACTAGTGTAGCTCCCCAGTGCTTGAGTGTTACTAGTGTAGCTCCCCAGTGAGTGCTACAGTGTTACTATTGCTGCTCCCCAGTACTACAGTGTTACTAGTGTACCTCCCCAGTCCTACAGTGTTACTAGTGCAGCTCTCCCAGTACTACAGTGTTACTAGTGCAGCTCCCCAGTACTACAGTGTTACTATTACTGCTCCCCAGTACTACAGTGTTACTAGTGTAGCTCCCCAGTGAGTACTACAGTGTTACTAGTGTACCTCCCCAGTGCTACAGTGTTACTAGTGTAGCTCCCCAGTGCTTGAGTGTTACTAGTGTAGCTCCCCAGTGAGTGCTACAGTGTTACTATTGCTGCTCCCCAGTACTACAGTGTTACTAGTGTACCTCCCCAGTCCTACAGTGTTACTAGTGCAGCTCCCCCAGTACTACAGTGTTACTAGTGCAGCTCCCCCAGTACTACAGTGTTACTAGTGCAGCTCCCCCAGTACTACAGTGTTACTAGTGCAGCTCCCCAGTGCTACAGTGTTACTAGTGCAGCTCCCCCAGTACTACAGTGTTACTAGTGCACCTCCCCAGTGCTACAGTGTTACTAGTGCAGCTCCCCAGTGATGCAGTGTTACTAGTGCAGTTCCCCAGTGCTACAGTGTTACTAGTGCAGCTCCCCCAGTACTACAGTGTTACTAGTGCAGCTCCCCCAGTACTACAGTGTTACTAGTGCAGCTCCCCCAGTACTACAGTGTTACTAGTGCACCTCCCCAGTGCTACAGTGTTACTAGTGCAGCTCCCCAGTGATGCAATGTTACTAGTGCAGTTCCCCAGTGCTACAGTGTTACTAGTGCAGCCCCCCAGTAATACAGTGTTACTAGTGCAGCTCCCCAGTGCTACAGTGTTACTAGTGCTGCTCCCCCAGTACTAGAGTGTTACTAGTGCAGCTCCCCAGTACTACAGTGTTAGTAGTGCAGCTCCCCAGTGCTACAGTGTTACTAGTGCAGCTCCCCAGTGCTACAGTGTTACTAGTGTAGCTCCCCAGTGCTACAGTGTCTCTAGTGTAGCTCCCCAGTGCTACAGTGTTACTAGTGCAGCTCCCCAGTGCTACAGTGTTACTAGTGAAGCTCCGCAGTGCTACAGTGTTGTTAGTGCAGCTCCCCCAGTGCTACAGTGGTACTGGTGCAGCTCCCCCAGTACTACAGTGTTACTAGTTGCAGCTCCCCAGTGCTACAGTGTTACTAGTGTAGCTCCCCAGTGAGTGCTACAGTGTTACTAGTGCAGCTCCCCAGTGCTACAGTGTTACTAGTGCAGCTCCCCAGTGCTATAGTGTTACTAGTGCAACTCCCCAGTGCTACAGTGTTACTAGTAAAGCTCCCCAGTGCTACAGTGTTACTAGTGCAGCTCCCCCAGTGCTACAGTGTTACAAGTGCATCTCCCCAATGCTACTGTGTTACTAGTGTAGCTCCCCAGTGCTACAGTGTTACTAGTGCAGCTCCCCAGTGCTACAGTGTTACTAGTGCAGCTCCCCAGTGAGTGCTACTGTGTTACTAGTGTAGATCCCCAGTGCTACAGTGTCTCTAGTGTCGCTCCCCAGTGCTACAGTGTTACTAGTGCAGCTCCCCAGTGGTACAGTGTTACTAGTGCAGCTCCCCTAGTGCTACAGTGTTACTAGTGCAGCTCCCCAGTGCTAGAGTGTTACAAGTGCAGCTCCCCAGTACTACAGTGATACTAGTGCAGCTCCCCAGTGCTACAGTGTTACTAGTGCAGCTCCCCCAGTGCTACAGTGTTACAAGTGCATCTCCCCAATGCTACAGTGTTACTAGTGTAGCTCCCCAGTGCTACAGTGTTAATAGTGCAGCTCCCCAGTGCTACAGTGTTACTAGTGCAGCTCCCCCAGTGCTACAGTGTTACAAGTGCATCTCCCCAATGCTACAGTGTTACTAGTGTAGCTCCCCAGTGCTACAGTGTTACTAGTGCAGCTCCCCAGTGCTACAGTGTTACTAGTGCAGCTCCCCAGTGAGTGCTACTGTGTTACTAGTGTAGCTCCCCAGTGCTACAGTGTCTCTAGTGTAGCTCCCCAGTGCTACAGTGTTACTAGTGCAGCTCCCCAGTGGTACAGTGTTACTAGTGCAGCTCCCCCAGTGCTACAGTGTTACTAGTGCAGCTCCCCAGTGCTAGAGTGTTACAACTGCAGCTCCCCAGTACTACAGTGATACTAGTGTAGCTCCCCTGTGCTACAGTGTTACTAGTGCAGCTCCCCCAGTGCTACAGTGTTACAAGTGCATCTCCCCAATGCTACAGTGTTTCTAGTGCAGCTCCCCAGTGCTACAGTGTTAATAGTGCAGCTCCCCCAGTGCTACAGTGTTACTAGTGCAGCTCCCCAGTGCTACAGTGTTGCAAGTGTAGCTCCCCAGTGCTACAGTGTTACTAGTGCAGCTCCCCAGTGCTACAGCGTTACTAGCGTAGCTCCCCCAGTGCTACAGTGTTCTAGTGCAGCTCCCCAGTGCTACAGTGTTACTAGTGTAGCTCCCCAGTGCTACAGTGTTACTAGTGCAGCTCCCAAGTGCTACAGTGTTACTAGTGTAGCTCCCCCAGTGCTACAGTGTTACTAGTGCAGCTCCCCAGTACAACAGTGTTACTAGTGCAGCTCCAAAGTGCTACAGTGTTAATAGTACAGCTCCCCCAGTGCTACAGTGTTACTAGTGCAGCTCCCCAGTGCTACAGTGTTACAAGTGTAGCTCCCCAGTGCTACAGTGTTACTAGTGCAGCTCCCCAGGGCTACAGCGTTACTAGTGTAGCTACCCCAGTGCTACAGTGTTACTAGTGCAGCTCCCCAGTGCTACAGTGTTACTAGTGTAGCTCCCCAGTGCTACAGTGTTACTAGTGCAGCTCCCAAGTGCTACAGTGTTACTAGTGTAGCTTCCCCAGTGCTACAGTGTTACTAGTGCAGCTCCCCAGTGCTTCAGTGTTACTAGTGCAGCTCCCCCAGTGCTACAGTGTTACTAGTGCAGCTCCCCAGTGCTACAGTGTCACTAGTGTAGCTCCCCAGTGCTACAGTGTTACTAGTGCAGCCCTCCAGTGCTACAGTGTTAATAGTGTAGCTCCCCAGTGCTACAGTGTTACTAGTGCAGCTCCCCAGTGCTACAGTGTTACTAGTGCAGCTCCCCAGTGCTACAGTGTTACTAGTGCAGCTCCCCCTGTGCTACAGTGTTACAAGTGTAGCTCCCCAGTGCTACAGTGTTACTAGTGTAGCTCCCCAGTGCTACGGTGTTATTAGTGTACCTCCCCAGTGAGTGCTACAGTGTTACTAGTGCAGCTCTCCAGTGAGTGCTACAGTGTTACTAGTGCAGCTCCCGCAGTACTACAGTGTTACTAGTGCAGCTCCCCAGTGCTACAGTGTTACTAGTGTAGCTCCCCAGTGAGTGCTACAGTGTTACTAGTGCAGCTCCCCAGTGAGTGCTACAGTGTTACCAGTGCAGCTCCCCCAGTACTACAGTGTTACTAGTGCAGCTCCCCAGTGCTACAGTGTTACTAGTGTAGCTCCCCAGTGGGTGCTACAGTGTTACTAGTGCAGCTCCCCAGTGTTACAGTGTTACTAGTGCAGCTCCCCAGTGCTACAGTGTTACTAGTGTAGCTCCCCAGTGCTACAGTGTTACTAGTGCAGCTCCCCCAGTGCTACAGTGTTACTAGTTTAGCTCCCCAGTGCTACAGTGTTACTAGTGTATCTCCCCAGTACTACAGTGTTACTAGTGTAGCTCCCCAGTGCTACGGTGTTACTAGTGTAGCTACCCAGTGAGTGCTACAGTGTTACTAGTGCAGCTCCCCAGTGCTACAGTGTTACTAGAAAGCTCCCCATTGCTACAGTGTTACTAGTGTAGCTCCCTAGTGCTACAGTGTTACTAGTGCAGCTCCCCAGTGCTACAGTGTTACTAGTGCAGCTCCCCCAGTGCTACAGTGTTACTAGAGCAGCTCCCCATTGCTACAGTGTTACTAGTGCTGCTCCCCAATGCTACAGTGTTACTAGTGCAGATCCCCAGTGCTACAGTGTTACTACTGGAGCTCCCCAGTGCGACAGTGTTACTAGTGCAGCTCCTCAGTACTACAGTGTTACTAGTGCAGCTCCCCAGTGTTACAGTGTTACTAGTGTAGCTCCCTAGTGCTACAGTGTTACTAGTGCAGCTCCCTAGTGCTACAGTGTTACTAGTGCAGCTCCCCAGTGCTACAGTGTTACTAGTGCAGCTCCCCCAGTGCTACAGTGTTACTAGTGCAGCTCCCCAGTGCTACAGTGTTACTAGTGCAGCTCCAGCAGTGCTACAGTGTTACTTGTGCAGCTCCCCCAGTACTACAGTGTTACTAGTGTAGCTCACCCAGTACTACAGTGTTACTAGTGCAGCTCCCCCAGTACTATAGTGTTACTAGTGTAGCTCCCCAGTGCTACAGTGTTACTAGTGCAGCTCCCCCAGTGTTACAGTGTTACTAGTGCAGCTCCCCGGTGCTACAGTGTTACTAGTGCAGCTCCCCAGTGCTACAGTGTTACTAGTGTAGCTCCCCAGTGCTACAGTGTTACTAGTGCAGCTCCCCGGTGCTGCAGTGTTACTAGTGCAGCTCCCCAGTGCTACAGTGTTACTAGTGCAGCTCCCCAGTGAGTGCTACGGTGTTACTAGTGCAGCTCCCCAGTGCTACAGTGTTACTAGTGTAGCTCCCCAGTACTACAGTGTTACTAGTGTAGCTCCCCCAGTACTACAGTGATACTAGTGCTGCTCCCCCAGTACTACAGTGTTTCTAGTGTACCTCCCCAGTTCTACAGTGTTACTAGTGCAGCTCCCCCAGTACTACAGTGTTACTAGTGCAGCTCCCCCAGTACTACAGTGTTACTAGTGCAGCTCCCCAGTGCTACAGTGTTACTAGTGCAGCTCCCCCAGTACTACAGTGTTACTAGTGCACCTCCCCAGTGCTACAGTGTTACTAGTGCAGCTCCCCAGTGATGCAGTGTTACTAGTGCAGTTCCCCAGTGCTACAGTGTTACTAGTGCAGCCCCCCAGTAATACAGTGTTACTAGTGCAGCTCCCCAGTGCTACAGTGTTACTAGTGCTGCTCCCCCAGTACTAGAGTGTTACTAGTGCAGCTCCCCAGTACTACAGTGTTAGTAGTGCAGCTCCCCAGTGCTACAGTGTTACTAGTGCAGCTCCCCAGTGCTACAGTGTTACTAGTGTAGCTCCCCAGTGCTACAGTGTCTCTAGTGTAGCTCCCCAGTGCTACAGTGTTACTAGTGCAGCTCCCCAGTGCTACAGTGTTACTAGTGAAGCTCCGCAGTGCTACAGTGTTGTTAGTGCAGCTACCCCAGTGCTACAGTGTTACTGGTGCAGCTCCCCCAGTACTACAGTGTTACTAGTTGCAGCTCCCCAGTGCTACAGTGTTACTAGTGTAGCTCCCCAGTGAGTGCTACAGTGTTACTAGTGCAGCTCTCCAGTGCTACAGTGTTACTAGTGCAGCTCCCCAGTGCTATAGTGTTACTAGTGCAACTCCCCAGTGCTACAGTGTTACTAGTAAAGCTCCCCAGTGCTACAAGGTTACTAGTGCAGCTCCCCCAGTGCTACAGTGTTACAAGTGCATCTCCCCAATGCTACTGTGTTACTAGTGTAGTTCCCCAGTGCTACAGTGTTACTAGTGCAGCTCCCCAGTGCTACAGTGTTACTAGTGCAGCTCCCCAGTGAGTGCTACTGTGTTACTAGTGTAGATCCCCAGTGCTACAGTGTCTCTAGTGTAGCTCCCCAGTGCTACAGTGTTACTAGTGCAGCTCCCCAGTGGTACAGTGTTAGTAGTGCAGCTCCCCCAGTACTACAGTGTTACTAGTGCAGCTCCCCCAGTACTACAGTGTTACTAGTGCAGCTCCCCAGTGCTACAGTGTTAATAGTACAGCTCCCCCAGTAATACAGTGTTTCTAGTGTACCTCCCCAGTGCTACAGTGTTACTAGTGCAGCTCCCCCAGTACTACAGTGTTACTATTGCAGCTCCCCCAGTACTACAGTGTTACTAGTGCAGCTCCCCAGTACTACAGTGTTACTAGTGCAGCTCCCCCAGTACTACAGTGTTACTAGTGCAGCTCCCCAGTACTACAGTGTTACTAGTACAGCTCCCCAGTACTACAGTGTTACTAGTGCAGCTCCCCAGTGCTACAGTGTTATTAGTGCAGCTCCCCCAGTACCACAGTGTTACTATTGCAGCTCCCCCAGTACTACAGTGTTACTAGTGCAGCTCCCCAGTGCTACAGTGTTACTAGTGCAGCTCCCCCAGTAATACAGGTTTTCTAGTGTACCTCCCCAGTTCTACAGTGTTACTAGTGCAGCTCCCCCAGTACTACAGTGTTACTAGTGCAGCTCCCCAGTGCTACAGTGTTACTAGTGCAGCTCCCCAGTGATGCAGTGTTACTAGTGCAGTTCCCCAGTGCTACAGTGTTACTAGTGCAGCCCCCCAGTACTACAGTGTTACTAGTGCAGCTCCCCAGTACTACAGTGTTACTAGTGCAGCTCCCCAGTACTACAGTGTTACTAGTGCAGCTCCCCAGTGCTACAGTGTTACTAGTGCAGCTCCCCCAGTAATACAGTGTTTCTAGTGTACCTCCCCAGTGCTACAGTGTTACTAGTGCAGCTCCCCCAGTACTACAGTGTTACTAGTGCAGCTCCCCCAGTACTACAGTGTTACTAGTGCAGCTCCCCAGTGCTACAGTGTTACTAGTGCAGCTCCCCCAGCACTACAGTGTTACTAGTGCACCTCCTCAGTTCTACAGTGTTACTAGTGCAGCTCCCAAGTGCTACAGTGTTACTAGTGTAGCTCCCCCAGTGCTACAGTGTTACTAGTGCAGCTCCCCAGTACTACAGTGTTACTAGTGCAGCTCCCCAGTGCTACAGTGTTAATAGTACAGCTCCCCCAGTGCTACAGTGTTACTAGTGCAGATCCCCAGTGCTACAGTGTTACAAGTGTAGCCCCCCAGTGCTACAGTGTTACTAGTGCAGCTCCCCAGTGCTACAGTGTTACTAGTGTAGCTACCCCAGTGCTACAGTGTTAATAGTGCAGCTCCCCAGTGCTACAGTGTTACTAGTGTAGCTCCCCAGTGCTACAGTGTTACTAGTGCAGCTCCCAAGTGCTACAGTGTTACTAGTGTAGCTTCCCCAGTGCTACAGTGTTACTAGTGCAGCTCCCCAGTGCTTCAGTGTTACTAGTGCAGCTCCCCCAGTGCTACAGTGTTACTAGTGCAGCTCCCCAGTGCTACAGTGTTACTAGTGTAGCTCCCCAGTGCTACAGTGTTACTAGTGCAGCTCTCCAGTGCTACAGTGTTACTAGTGTAGCTCCCCAGTGCTACAGTGTTACTAGTGCAGCTCCCCAGTGCTACAGTGTTACTAGTGTAGCTCCCCAGAGCTACGGTGTTATTTGTGTAGCTCCCCAGTGAGTGCTACAGTGTTACTAGTGCAGCTCTCCAGTGAGTGCTACAGTGTTACTAGTGCAGCTCCCCCAGTACTACAGTGATACTAGTGCAGCTCCCCAGTGCTACAGTGTTACTAGTGTAGCTCCCCAGTGAGTGCTACAGTGTTACTAGTGCACCTCCCCAGTGAGTGCTACAGTGTTACCAGTGCAACTCCCCCAGTACTACAGTGTTACTAGTGCAGCTCCCCAGTGCTACAGTGTTACTAGTGTAGCTCCCCAGTGGGTGCTACAGTGTTACTGGTGCAGCTCCCCAGTGCTACAGTGTTACTAGTGCAGCTCCCCAGTGCTAAAGTGTTACTAGTGTAGCTCCCCAGTGCTACAGTGTTACTAGTGCAGCTCCCCCAGTGCTACAGTGTTACTAGTTTAGCTCCCCAGTGCTACAGTGTTACTAGTGTATCTCCCCAGTACTACAGTGTTACTAGTGTAGCTCCCCAGTGCTACGGTGTTACTAGTGTAGCTACCCAGTTAGTGCTACAGTGTTACTAGTGCAGCTCCCCAGTGCTACAGTGTTACTAGTGTAGCTCCCCAGTGCTACAGTGTTACTAGTGTAGCTCCCCAGTGCTACAGTGTTACTAGTGTAGCTCCCCAGTGCTACGGTGTTACTAGTGTAGCTCCCTAGTGCTACAGTGTTACTAGTGCAGCTCCCCAGTGCTACAGTGTTACTAGTGCAGCTACCCCAGTGCTACAGTGTTACTAGTGCAGCTCCCCAGTGCTACAGTGTTACTAGTGTAGCTCCCTAGTGCTACAGTGTTACTAGTGCAGCTCCCCAGTGCTACAGTGTTACTAGTGCAGCTCCCCCAGTGCTACAGTGTTACTAGTGCAGCTCCCCAGTGCTACAGTGTTACTAGTGCTGCTCCCCAATGCTACAGTGTTACTAGTGCAGATCCCCAGTGCTACAGTGTTACTACTGGAGCTCCCCAGTGCTACAGTGTTACTAGTGCAGCTCCCCAGTACTACAGTGTTACTAGTGCAGCTCCCCAGTGCTACAGTGTTACTGGTGTAGCTCCCTAGTGCTACAGTGTTACTAGTGCAGCTCCCCAGTGCTACAGTGTTACTAGTGCAGCTACCCCAGTGCTACAGTGTTACTAGTGCAGCTACGCCAGTGCTACAGTGTTACTAGTGCAGCTCCCCAGTGCTACAGTGTTACTAGTGTAGCTCCCCAGTGCTACAGAGTTACTAGTGCAGCTCCCCCAGTGCTACAGTGTTACTAGTTTAGCTCCCCAGTGCTACAGTGTTACTAGTGTATCTCCCCAGTACTACAGTGTTACTAGTGTAGCTCCCCAGTGCTACGGTGTTACTAGTGTAGCTACCCAGTGAGTGCTACAGTGTTACTAGAGCAGCTCCCCAGTGCTACAGTGTTACTAGTGTAGCTCCCCAGTACTATAGTGTTACTAGTGTAGCTCCCCCAGTACTACAGTGTTACTAGTGCTGCTCCCCCAGTACTACAGTGTTACTAGTGTAGATCCCCAGTACTACAGTGTTACTAGTGCAGCCTCCCCCAGTAATACAGTGTTACTAGTGCAGCTCCCCCAGTGTTACAGTGTTACTAGTGCAGCTCCCCGGTGCTACAGTGTTACTAGTGCAGCTCCCCAGTGCTACAGTGTTACTAGTGCAGCTCCCCAGTGCTACAGTGTTACTAGTGTTGCTCCAAAAGTACTACAGTGTTACTAGTGCAGCTCCCCCAGTGTTACAGTGTTACTAGTGCAGCTCCCCGGTGCTACAGTGTTACTAGTGCAGCTCCCCAGTGATACAGTGTTACTAGTGCAGCTCCCCAGTGCTACAGTTTTACTAGTGTAGCTCCCCAGTGCTACAGTGTAACTAGTGCAGCTCCCCAGTGCTACAGTGTTACTAGTGCAGCTCCCCTGTACTACAGTGTTACTAGTGTACCTCCCCAGTGCTACAGTGTTACTAGTGCAGCTCCCCAGTGCTACAGTGTTACTAGTGTAGCTCCCCAGTGAGTACTACAGTGTTACTAGGGTACGTCCCCAGTGCTACAGTGTTACTAATGCAGCTCCCCAGTGCTACAGTGTTACTAGTGCAGATCCGCAGTACTACAGTGTTACTAGTGCAGCTCCCCAGTGCTACAGTGTTACTAGTGTACCTCCCCAGTGCTACAGTGTTACTAGTGCAGCTCCCCAGTGCTACAGTGTTACTAGTGCAGATCCCCAGTGCTACAGTGTTACTAGTGTATCTCCCCAGTGCTACAGTGTTACTAGTGTATTTCGCTAGTGCTACAGTGTTACTAGTGCAGCTCCCCAGTGCTACAGTGTTACTAGTGTAGGTCCCCAGTACTACGGTGTTACTAGTGTAGCTCCCCAGTGCTACAGTGTTACTCGTGTAGCTCCCTAGTGAGTACTACCGTGTTACTAGTGCAGCTCCCCAGTGCTACAGTGTTACTAGTGTAGCTCCCCAGTGAGTACTACAGTGTTACTAGTGTAGCTCCCCAGTGCTACAGTGTTACTAGTGTAGCTCTCCAGTGAGTGCTACAGTGTTACTAGTGTAGCTCCCCAGTGCTACAGTGTTACTAGTGTACCTCCCCAGTGCTACAGTGTAACTAGTGCAGCTCCCCAGTACTACAGTGTTACTAGTGTACCTCCCCAGTGCTACAGTGTTACTAGTGAAGCTCCCCAGTGCTAGAGTGTTACTAGTGTACCTCCCCAGTGCTACAGTGTTACTAGTTCAGCTCCCCAGTGCTACAGTGTTACTAGTGCAGATCCCCAGTACTACAGTGTTACTAGTGCAGCTCCCCAGTGCTACAATGTTACTAGTGTACCTCCCCAGTGCTACAGTGTTACTAATGCAGCTCCCCTGTGCTACAGTGTTACTAGTGCAGCTCCCCAGTACTACAGTGTTACTATTGCAGCTCCCCCAGTACTACAGTGTTACTAGTGCAGCTCCCCAGTACTACAGTGTTACTAGTGCAGCTCCCCCAGTACAACAGTGTTACTAGTGCAGCTCCCCAGTACTAGTGTTACTAGTACAGTTCCCCAGTACTACAGTGCTACTAGTGCAGCTCCCCAGTGCTACAGTGTTACTAGTGCAGCTCCCCCAGTACTACAGTGTTACTATTGCAGCTCCCCAGTACTACAGTTTTACTAGTGCAGCTCCCCAGTGCTACAGTGTTACTAGTGCAGCTCCCCCAGTACTACAGTGTTACTAGTGCAGCTCCCCAGTACTACAGTGTTATTATTGCAGCTCCCCAGTACTACAGTGTTACTAGTGCAGCTCCCCAGTGCTACAGTGTTACTAGTGTAGCTTCCCAGTGCTACAGTGTTACTAGTGTAGTTCCCCAGTGCTACAGTGTTACAAGTGCAGCTACCCAGTGCTACAGTGTTACTAGTGCAGCTCCCCAGTGCTTCAGTGTTACTATTGCAGCTCCCCCAGTGCTACAGTGTTACTAGTGTAGCTCCCCAGTGCTACAGTGTTACTATTGCAGCTCCCCAGTGCTACAGTGTTACTAGTGCAGCTACCCAGTGCTACAGTGTTACTAGTGCAGCTCCCCAGTACTACAGTGTTACTAGTGCATCTCCACAGTACTACAGTGTTACTAGTGCAGCTCCCCAGTGCTACAGTGTTACTAGTGAAGCTCCCCCAGTAATACAGTGTTTCTAGTGTACCTCCCCAGTTCGACAGTGTTACTAGTGCAGCTCCCCTAGTACTACAGTGTTACTAGTGCAGCTCCCCCAGTACTACAGTGTTACTAGTGCAGCTCCCCTGTGCTACAGTGTTACTAGTGCAGCTCCCCCAGTACTACAGTGTTACTAGTGCACCTCCCCAGTGCTACAGTGTTACTAGTGCAGCTCCCCAGTGATGCAGTGTTACTAGTGCAGTTCCCCAGTGCTACAGTGTTACTAGTGCAGCCCCCCAGTACTACAGTGTTACTAGTGCAGCTCCCCAGTGCTACAGTGTTACAAGTGCAGTTCCCCCAGTACTACAGTGTTACTAGTGCAGCTCCTCAGTACTACAGTGTTAGTAGTGCAGCTCCCCAGTGCTACAGTGTTACTAGTGCAGCTCCCCAGTTCTACAGTGTTACTAGTGTAGCTCCCCAGTGCTACAGTGTCTCTAGTGTAGCTCCCCAGTGCTACAGTGTTACTAGTGCAGCTCCCCAGTGCTACAGTGTTACTAGTGAAACTCCGCAGTGCTACAGTGTTGTTAGTGCAGCTCCCCCAGTGCTACAGTGTTACTAGTGCAGCTCCCCCAGTACTACAGTGTTACTAGTTGCAGCTCCCCAGTGCTACAGTGTTACTAGTGTAGCTCCGCAGTGAGTGCTACAGTGTTACTAGTGCAGCTCCCCAGTGCTACAGTGTTACTAGTGCAGCTCCCCAGTGCTACAGTGTTACTAGTGCAGCTCCCCAGTGGTACAGTGTTACTAGTGCAGCTCCCCTAGTGCTACAGTGTTACTAGTGCAGCTCCCCAGTGCTAGAGTGTTACAAGTGCAGCTCCCCAGTACTACAGTGATACTAGTGCAGCTCCCCAGTGCTACAGTGTTACTAGTGCAGCTCCCCCAGTGCTACAGTGTTACAAGTGCATCTCCCCAATGCTACAGTGTTACTAGTGTAGCTCCCCAGTGCTACAGTGTTAATAGTGCAGCTCCCCAGTGCTACAGTGTTACTAGTGCAGCTCCCCCAGTGCTACAGTGTTACAAGTGCATCTCCCCAATGCTACAGTGTTACTAGTGTAGCTCCCCAGTGCTACAGTTTTACTAGTGCAGCTCCCCAGTGCTACAGTGTTACTAGTGCAGCTCCCCAGTGAGTGCTACTGTGTTACTAGTGTAGCTCCCCAGTGCTACAGTGTCTCTAGTGTAGCTCCCCAGTGCTACAGTGTTACTAGTGCAGCTCCCCAGTGGTACAGTGTTACTAGTGCAGCTCCCCCAGTGCTACAGTGTTACTAGTGCAGCTCCCCAGTGCTAGAGTGTTACAACTGCAGCTCCCCAGTACTACAGTGATACTAGTGTAGCTCCCCTGTGCTACAGTGTTACTAGTGCAGCTCTCCCAGTGATACAGTGTTACAAGTGCATCTCCCCAATGCTACAGTGTTTCTAGTGTAGCTCCCCAGTGCTACAGTGTTAATAGTGCAGCTCCCCCAGTGCTACAGTGTTACTAGTGCAGCTCCCCAGTGCTACAGTGTTGCAAGTGTAGCTCCCCAGTGCTACAGTGTTACTAGTGCAGCTCCCCAGTGCTACAGCGTTACTAGCGTAGCTCCCCCAGTGCTACAGTGTTCTAGTGCAGCTCCCCAGTGCTACAGTGTTACTAGTGTAGCTACCCAGTGCTACAGTGTTACTAGTGCAGCTCCCAAGTGCTACAGTGTTACTAGTGTAGCTCCCCCAGTGCTACAGTGTTACTAGTGCAGCTCCCCAGTACTACAGTGTTACTAGTGCAGCTCCAAAGTGCTACAGTGTTAATAGTACAGCTCCCCCAGTGCTACAGTGTTACTAGTGCAGCTCCCCAGTGCTACAGTGTTACAAGTGTAGCTCCCCAGTGCTACAGTGTTACTAGTGCAGCTCCCCAGGGCTACAGCGTTACTAGTGTAGCTACCCCAGTGCTACAGTGTTACTAGTGCAGCTCCCCAGTGCTACAGTGTTACTAGTGTAGCTCCCCAGTGCTACAGTGTTACTAGTACAGCTCCCAAGTGCTACAGTGTTACTAGTGTAGCTTCCCCAGTGCTACAGTGTTACTAGTGCAGCTCCCCAGTGCTTCAGTGTTACTAGTGCAGCTCCCCCAGTGCTACAGTGTTACTAGTGCAGCTCCCCAGTGCTACAGTGTCACTAGTGTAGCTCCCCAGTGCTACAGTGTTACTAGTGCAGCCCTCCAGTGCTACAGTGTTAATAGTGTAGCTCCCCAGTGCTACAGTGTTACTAGTGCAGCTCCCCAGTGCTACAGTGTTACTAGTGCAGCTCCCCAGTGCTACAGTGTTACTAGTGCAGCTCCCCCTGTGCTACAGTGTTACAAGTGTAGCTCCCCAGTGCTACAGTGTTACTAGTGTAGCTCCCCAGTGCTACGGTGTTATTAGTGTACCTCCCCAGTGAGTGCTACAGTGTTACTAGTGCAGCTCTCCAGTGAGTGCTACAGTGTTACTAGTGCAGCTCCCGCAGTACTACAGTGTTACTAGTGCAGCTCCCCAGTGCTACAGTGTTACTAGTGTAGCTCCCCAGTGAGTGCTACAGTGTTACTAGTGCAGCTCCCCAGTGAGTGCTACAGTGTTACCAGTGCAGCTCCCCCAGTACTACAGTGTTACTAGTGCAGCTCCCCAGTGCTACAGTGTTACTAGTGTAGCTCCCCAGTGGGTGCTACAGTGTTACTAGTGCAGCTCCCCAGTGTTACAGTGTTACTAGTGCAGCTCCCCAGTGCTACAGTGTTACTAGTGTAGCTCCCCAGTGCTACAGTGTTACTAGTGCAGCTCCCCCAGTGCTACAGTGTTACTAGTTTAGCTCCCCAGTGCTACAGTGTTACTAGTGTATCTCCCCAGTACTACAGTGTTACTAGTGTAGCTCCCCAGTGCTACGGTGTTACTAGTGTAGCTACCCAGTGAGTGCTACAGTGTTACTAGTGCAGCTCCCCAGTGCTACAGTGTTACTAGAAAGCTCCCCATTGCTACAGTGTTACTAGTGTAGCTCCCTAGTGCTACAGTGTTACTAGTGCAGCTCCCCAGTGCTACAGTGTTACTAGTGCAGCTCCCCCAGTGCTACAGTGTTACTAGAGCAGCTCCCCATTGCTACAGTGTTACTAGTGATGCTCCCCAATGCTACAGTGTTACTAGTGCAGATCCCCAGTGCTACAGTGTTACTACTGGAGCTCCCCAGTGCGACAGTGTTACTAGTGCAGCTCCTCAGTACTACAGTGTTACTAGTGCAGCTCCCCAGTGTTACAGTGTTACTAGTGTAGCTCCCTAGTGCTACAGTGTTACTAGTGCAGCTCCCTAGTGCTACAGTGTTACTAGTGCAGCTCCCCAGTGCTACAGTGTTACTAGTGCAGCTCCCCCAGTGCTACAGTGTTACTAGTGCAGCTCCCCAGTGCTACAGTGTTACTAGTGCAGCTCCAGCAGTGCTACAGTGTTACTTGTGCAGCTCCCCCAGTACTACAGTGTTACTAGTGTAGCTCACCCAGTACTACAGTGTTACTAGTGCAGCTCCCCCAGTACTATAGTGTTACTAGTGTAGCTCCCCAGTGCTACAGTGTTACTAGTGCAGCTCCCCCAGTGTTACAGTGTTACTAGTGCAGCTCCCCGGTGCTACAGTGTTACTAGTGCAGCTCCCCAGTGCTACAGTGTTACTAGTGTAGCTCCCCAGTGCTACAGTGTTACTAGTGCAGCTCCCCGGTGCTGCAGTGTTACTAGTGCAGCTCCCCAGTGCTACAGTGTTACTAGTGCAGCTCCCCAGTGAGTGCTACGGTGTTACTAGTGCAGCTCCCCAGTGCTACAGTGTTACTAGTGTAGCTCCCCAGTACTACAGTGTTACTAGTGTAGCTCCCCCAGTACTACAGTGATACTAGTGCTGCTCCCCCAGTACTACAGTGTTTCTAGTGTACCTCCCCAGTTCTACAGTGTTACTAGTGCAGCTCCCCCAGTACTACAGTGTTACTAGTGCAGCTCCCCCAGTACTACAGTGTTACTAGTGCAGCTCCCCAGTGCTACAGTGTTACTAGTGCAGCTCCCCCAGTACTACAGTGTTACTAGTGCACCTCCCCAGTGCTACAGTGTTACTAGTGCAGCTCCCCAGTGATGCAGTGTTACTAGTGCAGTTCCCCAGTGCTACAGTGTTACTAGTGCAGCCCCCCAGTAATACAGTGTTACTAGTGCAGCTCCCCAGTGCTACAGTGTTACTAGTGCTGCTCCCCCAGTACTAGAGTGTTACTAGTGCAGCTCCCCAGTACTACAGTGTTAGTAGTGCAGCTCCCCAGTGCTACAGTGTTACTAGTGCAGCTCCCCAGTGCTACAGTGTTACTAGTGTAGCTCCCCAGTGCTACAGTGTCTCTAGTGTAGCTCCCCAGTGCTACAGTGTTACTAGTGCAGCTCCCCAGTGCTACAGTGTTACTAGTGAAGCTCCGCAGTGCTACAGTGTTGTTAGTGCAGCTCCCCCAGTGCTACAGTGTTACTGGTGCAGCTCCCCCAGTACTACAGTGTTACTAGTTGCAGCTCCCCAGTGCTACAGTGTTACTAGTGTAGCTCCCCAGTGAGTGCTACAGTGTTACTAGTGCAGCTCCCCAGTGCTACAGTGTTACTAGTGCAGCTCCCCAGTGCTATAGTGTTACTAGTGCAACTCCCCAGTGCTACAGTGTTACTAGTAAAGCTCCCCAGTGCTACAGTGTTACTAGTGCAGCTCCCCCAGTGCTACAGTGTTACAAGTGCATCTCCCCAATGCTACTGTGTTACTAGTGTAGTTCCCCAGTGCTACAGTGTTACTAGTGCAGCTCCCCAGTGCTACAGTGTTACTAGTGCAGCTCCCCAGTGAGTGCTACTGTGTTACTAGTGTAGATCCCCAGTGCTACAGTGTCTCTAGTGTAGCTCCCCAGTGCTACAGTGTTACTAGTGCAGCTCCCCAGTGGTACAGTGTTAGTAGTGCAGCTCCCCCAGTACTACAGTGTTACTAGTGCAGCTCCCCCAGTACTACAGTGTTACTAGTGCAGCTCCCCAGTGCTACAGTGTTAATAGTACAGCTCCCCCAGTAATACAGTGTTTCTAGTGTACCTCCCCAGTGCTACAGTGTTACTAGTGCAGCTCCCCCAGTACTACAGTGTTACTATTGCAGCTCCCCCAGTACTACAGTGTTACAAGTGCAGCTCCCCAGTACTACAGTGTTACTAGTGCAGCTCCCCCAGTACTACAGTGTTACTAGTGCAGCTCCCCAGTACTACAGTGTTACTAGTACAGCTCCCCAGTACTACAGTGTTACTAGTGCAGCTCCCCAGTGCTACAGTGTTATTAGTGCAGCTCCCCCAGTACTACAGTGTTACTATTGCAGCTCCCCCAGTACTACAGTGTTACTAGTGCAGCTCCCCAGTGCTACAGTGTTACTAGTGCAGCTCCCCCAGTAATACAGGTTTTCTAGTGTACCTCCCCAGTTCTACAGTGTTACTAGTGCAGCTCCCCCAGTACTACAGTGTTACTAGTGCAGCTCCCCAGTTCTACAGTGTTACTAGTGCAGCTCCCCAGTGATGCAGTGTTACTAGTGCAGTTCCCCAGTGCTACAGTGTTACTAGTGCAGCCCCCCAGTACTACAGTGTTACTAGTGCAGCTCCCCAGTACTACAGTGTTACTAGTGCAGCTCCCCAGTACTACAGTGTTACTAGTGCAGCTCCCCAGTGCTACAGTGTTACTAGTGCAGCTCCCCCAGTAATACAGTGTTTCTAGTGTACCTCCCCAGTGCTACAGTGTTACTAGTGCAGCTCCCCCAGTACTACAGTGTTACTAGTGCAGCTCCCCCAGTACTACAGTGTTACTAGTGCAGCTCCCCAGTGCTACAGTGTTACTAGTGCAGCTCCCCCAGCACTACAGTGTTACTAGTGCACCTCCTCAGTTCTACAGTGTTACTAGTGCAGCTCCCAAGTGCTACAGTGTTACTAGTGTAGCTCCCCCAGTGCTACAGTGTTACTAGTGCAGCTCCCCAGTACTACAGTGTTACTAGTGCAGCTCCCCAGTGCTACAGTGTTAATAGTACAGCTCCCCCAGTGCTACAGTGTTACTAGTGCAGATCCCCAGTGCTACAGTGTTACAAGTGTAGCCCCCCAGTGCTACAGTGTTACTAGTGCAGCTCCCCAGTGCTACAGTGTTACTAGTGTAGCTACCCCAGTGCTACAGTGTTAATAGTGCAGCTCCCCAGTGCTACAGTGTTACTAGTGTAGCTCCCCAGTGCTACAGTGTTACTAGTGCAGCTCCCAAGTGCTACAGTGTTACTAGTGTAGCTTCCCCAGTGCTACAGTGTTACTAGTGCAGCTCCCCAGTGCTTCAGTGTTACTAGTGCAGCTCCCCCAGTGCTACAGTGTTACTAGTGCAGCTCCCCAGTGCTACAGTGTTACTAGTGTAGCTCCCCAGTGCTACAGTGTTACTAGTGCAGCTCTCCAGTGCTACAGTGTTACTAGTGTAGCTCCCCAGTGCTACAGTGTTACTAGTGCAGCTCCCCAGTGCTACAGTGTTACTAGTGTAGCTCCCCAGAGCTACGGTGTTATTTGTGTAGCTCCCCAGTGAGTGCTACAGTGTTACTAGTGCAGCTCTCCAGTGAGTGCTACAGTGTTACTAGTGCAGCTCCCCCAGTACTACAGTGATACTAGTGCAGCTCCCCAGTGCTACAGTGTTACTAGTGTAGCTCCCCAGTGAGTGCTACAGTGTTACTAGTGCACCTCCCCAGTGAGTGCTACAGTGTTACCAGTGCAACTCCCCCAGTACTACAGTGTTACTAGTGCAGCTCCCCAGTGCTACAGTGTTACTAGTGTAGCTCCCCAGTGGGTGCTACAGTGTTACTGGTGCAGCTCCCCAGTGCTACAGTGTTACTAGTGCAGCTCCCCAGTGCTAAAGTGTTACTAGTGTAGCTCCCCAGTGCTACAGTGTTACTAGTGCAGCTCCCCCAGTGCTACAGTGTTACTAGTTTAGCTCCCCAGTGCTACAGTGTTACTAGTGTATCTCCCCAGTACTACAGTGTTGCTAGTGTAGCTCCCCAGTGCTACGGTGTTACTAGTGTAGCTACCCAGTTAGTGCTACAGTGTTACTAGTGCAGCTCCCCAGTGCTACAGTGTTACTAGTGTAGCTCCCCAGTGCTACAGTGTTACTAGTGTAGCTCCCCAGTGCTACAGTGTTACTAGTGTAGCTCCCCAGTGCTACGGTGTTACTAGTGTAGCTCCCTAGTGCTACAGTGTTACTAGTGAAGCTCCCCAGTGCTACAGTGTTACTAGTGCAGCTACCCCAGTGCTACAGTGTTACTAGTGCAGCTCCCCAGTGCTACAGTGTTACTAGTGTAGCTCCCTAGTGCTACAGTGTTACTAGTGCAGCTCCCCAGTGCTACAGTGTTACTAGTGCAGCTCCCCCAGTGCTACAGTGTTACTAGTGCAGCTCCCCAGTGCTACAGTGTTACTAGTGTAGCTCCCCAGTGCTACAGTGTTACTAGTGTAGCTCCCCAATGCTACAGTGTTACTAGTGTAGCTCCCCAGTGCTACGGTGTTACTAGTGTAGCTCCCTAGTGCTACAGTGTTACTAGTGCAGCTCCCCAGTGCTACAGTGTTACTAGTGCAGCTACCCCAGTGCTACAGTGTTACTAGTGCAGCTCCCCAGTGCTACAGTGTTACTAGTGTAGCTCCCTAGTGCTACAGTGTTACTAGTGCAGCTCCCCAGTGCTACAGTGTTACTAGTGCAGCTCCCCCAGTGCTACAGTGTTACTAGTGCAGCTCCCCAGTGCTACAGTGTTACTAGTGCAGCTACCCCAGTGCTACAGTGTTACTAGTGCAGCTCCCCAGTGCTACAGTGTTACTAGTGTAGCTCCCTAGTGCTACAGTGTTACTAGTGCAGCTCCCCAGTGCTACAGTGTTACTAGTGTAGCTCCCTAGTGCTACAGTGTTACTAGTGCAGCTCCCCAGTGCTACAGTGTTACTAGTGCAGCTCCCCCAGTGCTACAGTGTTACTAGTGCAGCTCCCCAGTGCTACAGTGTTACTAGTGCTGCTCCCCAATGCTACAGTGTTACTAGTGCAGATCCCCAGTGCTACAGTGTTACTAGTGCAGCTCCCCAGTACTACAGTGTTACTAGTGCAGCTCCCCAGTGCTACAGTGTTACTGGTGTAGCTCCCTAGTGCTACAGTGTTACTAGTGCAGCTCCCCAGTGCTACAGTGTTACTAGTGCAGCTACCCCAGTGCTACAGTGTTACTAGTGCAGCTACGCCAGTGCTACAGTGTTACTTGTGCAGCTCCCCCAGTGCTACAGTGTTACTAGTGCAGCTCCCCAGTGCTACAGTGTTACTAGTGCAGCTACCCCAGTGCTACAGTGTTACTAGTGCAGCTCCCCAGTGCTACAGTGTTACTAGTGTAGCTCCCTAGTGCTACAGTGTTACTAGTGCAGCTCCCCAGTGCTACAGTGTTACTAGTGTAGCTCCCTAGTGCTACAGTGTTACTAGTGCAGCTCCCCAGTGCTACAGTGTTACTAGTGCAGCTCCCCCAGTGCTACAGTGTTACTAGTGCAGCTCCCCAGTGCTACAGTGTTACTAGTGCTGCTCCCCAATGCTACAGTGTTACTAGTGCAGATCCCCAGTGCTACAGTGTTACTAGTGCAGCTCCCCAGTACTACAGTGTTACTAGTGCAGCTCCCCAGTGCTACAGTGTTACTGGTGTAGCTCCCTAGTGCTACAGTGTTGTTAGTGCAGCTCCCCCAGTGCTACAGTGTTACTGGTGCAGCTCCCCCAGTACTACAGTGTTACTAGTTGCAGCTCCCCAGTGCTACAGTGTTACTAGTGTAGCTCCCCAGTGAGTGCTACAGTGTTACTAGTGCAGCTCCCCAGTGCTACAGTGTTACTAGTGCAGCTCCCCAGTGCTATAGTGTTACTAGTGCAACTCCCCAGTGCTACAGTGTTACTAGTAAAGCTCCCCAGTGCTACAGTGTTACTAGTGCAGCTCCCCCAGTGCTACAGTGTTACAAGTGCATCTCCCCAATGCTACTGTGTTACTAGTGTAGTTCCCCAGTGCTACAGTGTTACTAGTGCAGCTCCCCAGTGCTACAGTGTTACTAGTGCAGCTCCCCAGTGAGTGCTACTGTGTTACTAGTGTAGATCCCCAGTGCTACAGTGTCTCTAGTGTAGCTCCCCAGTGCTACAGTGTTACTAGTGCAGCTCCCCAGTGGTACAGTGTTAGTAGTGCAGCTCCCCCAGTACTACAGTGTTACTAGTGCAGCTCCCCCAGTACTACAGTGTTACTAGTGCAGCTCCCCAGTGCTACAGTGTTAATAGTACAGCTCCCCCAGTAATACAGTGTTTCTAGTGTACCTCCCCAGTGCTACAGTGTTACTAGTGCAGCTCCCCCAGTACTACAGTGTTACTATTGCAGCTCCCCCAGTACTACAGTGTTACTAGTGCAGCTCCCCAGTACTACAGTGTTACTAGTGCAGCTCCCCCAGTACTACAGTGTTACTAGTGCAGCTCCCCAGTACTACAGTGTTACTAGTACAGCTCCCCAGTACTACAGTGTTACTAGTGCAGCTCCCCAGTGCTACAGTGTTATTAGTGCAGCTCCCCCAGTACTACAGTGTTACTATTGCAGCTCCCCCAGTACTACAGTGTTACTAGTGCAGCTCCCCAGTGCTACAGTGTTACTAGTGCAGCTCCCCCAGTAATACAGGTTTTCTAGTGTACCTCCCCAGTTCTACAGTGTTACTAGTGCAGCTCCCCCAGTACTACAGTGTTACTAGTGCAGCTCCCCAGTGCTACAGTGTTACTAGTGCAGCTCCCCAGTGATGCAGTGTTACTAGTGCAGTTCCCCAGTGCTACAGTGTTACTAGTGCAGCCCCCCAGTACTACAGTGTTACTAGTGCAGCTCCCCAGTACTACAGTGTTACTAGTGCAGCTCCCCAGTACTACAGTGTTACTAGTGCAGCTCCCCAGTGCTACAGTGTTACTAGTGCAGCTCCCCCAGTAATACAGTGTTTCTAGTGTACCTCCCCAGTGCTACAGTGTTACTAGTGCAGCTCCCCCAGTACTACAGTGTTACTAGTGCAGCTCCCCCAGTACTACAGTGTTACTAGTGCAGCTCCCCAGTGCTACAGTGTTACTAGTGCAGCTCCCCCAGCACTACAGTGTTACTAGTGCACCTCCTCAGTTCTACAGTGTTACTAGTGCAGCTCCCAAGTGCTACAGTGTTACTAGTGTAGCTCCCCCAGTGCTACAGTGTTACTAGTGCAGCTCCCCAGTACTACAGTGTTACTAGTGCAGCTCCCCAGTGCTACAGTGTTAATAGTACAGCTCCCCCAGTGCTACAGTGTTACTAGTGCAGATCCCCAGTGCTACAGTGTTACAAGTGTAGCCCCCCAGTGCTACAGTGTTACTAGTGCAGCTCCCCAGTGCTACAGTGTTACTAGTGTAGCTACCCCAGTGCTACAGTGTTAATAGTGCAGCTCCCCAGTGCTACAGTGTTACTAGTGTAGCTCCCCAGTGCTACAGTGTTACTAGTGCAGCTCCCAAGTGCTACAGTGTTACTAGTGTAGCTTCCCCAGTGCTACAGTGTTACTAGTGCAGCTCCCCAGTGCTTCAGTGTTACTAGTGCAGCTCCCCCAGTGCTACAGTGTTACTAGTGCAGCTCCCCAGTGCTACAGTGTTACTAGTGTAGCTCCCCAGTGCTACAGTGTTACTAGTGCAGCTCTCCAGTGCTACAGTGTTACTAGTGTAGCTCCCCAGTGCTACAGTGTTACTAGTGCAGCTCCCCAGTGCTACAGTGTTACTAGTGTAGCTCCCCAGAGCTACGGTGTTATTTGTGTAGCTCCCCAGTGAGTGCTACAGTGTTACTAGTGCAGCTCTCCAGTGAGTGCTACAGTGTTACTAGTGCAGCTCCCCCAGTACTACAGTGATACTAGTGCAGCTCCCCAGTGCTACAGTGTTACTAGTGTAGCTCCCCAGTGAGTGCTACAGTGTTACTAGTGCACCTCCCCAGTGAGTGCTACAGTGTTACCAGTGCAACTCCCCCAGTACTACAGTGTTACTAGTGCAGCTCCCCAGTGCTACAGTGTTACTAGTGTAGCTCCCCAGTGGGTGCTACAGTGTTACTGGTGCAGCTCCCCAGTGCTACAGTGTTACTAGTGCAGCTCCCCAGTGCTAAAGTGTTACTAGTGTAGCTCCCCAGTGCTACAGTGTTACTAGTGCAGCTCCCCCAGTGCTACAGTGTTACTAGTTTAGCTCCCCAGTGCTACAGTGTTACTAGTGTATCTCCCCAGTACTACAGTGTTGCTAGTGTAGCTCCCCAGTGCTACGGTGTTACTAGTGTAGCTACCCAGTTAGTGCTACAGTGTTACTAGTGCAGCTCCCCAGTGCTACAGTGTTACTAGTGTAGCTCCCCAGTGCTACAGTGTTACTAGTGTAGCTCCCCAGTGCTACAGTGTTACTAGTGTAGCTCCCCAGTGCTACGGTGTTACTAGTGTAGCTCCCTAGTGCTACAGTGTTACTAGTGCAGCTCCCCAGTGCTACAGTGTTACTAGTGCAGCTACCCCAGTGCTACAGTGTTACTAGTGCAGCTCCCCAGTGCTACAGTGTTACTAGTGTAGCTCCCTAGTGCTACAGTGTTACTAGTGCAGCTCCCCAGTGCTACAGTGTTACTAGTGCAGCTCCCCCAGTGCTACAGTGTTACTAGTGCAGCTCCCCAGTGCTACAGTGTTACTAGTGTAGCTCCCCAGTGCTACAGTGTTACTAGTGTAGCTCCCCAGTGCTACAGTGTTACTAGTGTAGCTCCCCAGTGCTACGGTGTTACTAGTGTAGCTCCCTAGTGCTACAGTGTTACTAGTGCAGCTCCCCAGTGCTACAGTGTTACTAGTGCAGCTACCCCAGTGCTACAGTGTTACTAGTGCAGCTCCCCAGTGCTACAGTGTTACTAGTGTAGCTCCCTAGTGCTACAGTGTTACTAGTGCAGCTCCCCAGTGCTACAGTGTTACTAGTGCAGCTCCCCCAGTGCTACAGTGTTACTAGTGCAGCTCCCCAGTGCTACAGTGTTACTAGTGCAGCTACCCCAGTGCTACAGTGTTACTAGTGCAGCTCCCCAGTGCTACAGTGTTACTAGTGTAGCTCCCTAGTGCTACAGTGTTACTAGTGCAGCTCCCCAGTGCTACAGTGTTACTAGTGTAGCTCCCTAGTGCTACAGTGTTACTAGTGCAGCTCCCCAGTGCTACAGTGTTACTAGTGCAGCTCCCCCAGTGCTACAGTGTTACTAGTGCAGCTCCCCAGTGCTACAGTGTTACTAGTGCAGCTACCCCAGTGCTACAGTGTTACTAGTGCAGCTCCCCAGTGCTACAGTGTTACTAGTGTAGCTCCCCAGTGCTACAGTGTTACTAGTGTAGCTCCCCAGTGCTACAGTGTTACTAGTGTAGCTCCCCAGTGCTACAGTGTTACTAGTGTAGCTCCCCAGTGCTACGGTGTTACTAGTGTAGCTCCCTAGTGCTACAGTGTTACTAGTGCAGCTCCCCAGTGCTACAGTGTTACTAGTGCAGCTACCCCAGTGCTACAGTGTTACTAGTGCAGCTACGCCAGTGCTACAGTGTTACTAGTGCAGCTCCCCAGTGCTACAGTGTTACTAGTGTAGCTCCCCAGTGCTACAGAGTTACTAGTGCAGCTCCCCCAGTGCTACAGTGTTACTAGTTTAGCTCCCCAGTGCTACAGTGTTACTAGTGTATCTCCCCAGTACTACAGTGTTACTAGTGTAGCTCCCCAGTGCTACGGTGTTACTAGTGTAGCTACCCAGTGAGTGCTACAGTGTTACTAGAGCAGCTCCCCAGTGCTACAGTGTTACTAGTGTAGCTCCCCAGTACTATAGTGTTACTAGTGTAGCTCCCCCAGTACTACAGTGTTACTAGTGCTGCTCCCCCAGTACTACAGTGTTACTAGTGTAGATCCCCAGTACTACAGTGTTACTAGTGCAGCCTCCCCCTGTACTACAGTGTTACTAGTGCAGCTCCCCCAGTGTTACAGTGTTACTAGTGCAGCTCCCCGGTGCTACAGTGTTACTAGTGCAGCTCCCCAGTGCTACAGTGTTACTAGTGCAGCTCCCCAGTGCTACAGTGTTACTAGTGTTGCTCCAAAAGTACTACAGTGTTACTAGTGCAGCTCCCCCAGTGTTACAGTGTTACTAGTGCAGCTCCCCGGTGCTACAGTGTTACTAGTGCAGCTCCCCAGTGATACAGTGTTACTAGTGCAGCTCCCCAGTGCTACAGTTTTACTAGTGTAGCTCCCCAGTGCTACAGTGTAACTAGTGCAGCTCCCCAGTGCTACAGTGTTACTAGTGCAGCTCCCCTGTACTACAGTGTTACTAGTGTACCTCCCCAGTGCTACAGTGTTACTAGTGCAGCTCCCCAGTGCTACAGTGTTACTAGTGTAGCTCCCCAGTGAGTACTACAGTGTTACTAGGGTACGTCCCCAGTGCTACAGTGTTACTAATGCAGCTCCCCAGTGCTACAGTGTTACTAGTGCAGATCCGCAGTACTACAGTGTTACTAGTGCAGCTCCCCAGTGCTACAGTGTTACTAGTGTACCTCCCCAGTGCTACAGTGTTACTAGTGCAGCTCCCCAGTGCTACAGTGTTACTAGTGCAGATCCCCAGTGCTACAGTGTTACTAGTGTATCTCCCCAGTGCTACAGTGTTACTAGTGTATTTCGCTAGTGCTACAGTGTTACTAGTGCAGCTCCCCAGTGCTACAGTGTTACTAGTGTAGCTCCCCAGTACTACGGTGTTACTAGTGTAGCTCCCCAGTGCTACAGTGTTACTCGTGTAGCTCCCTAGTGAGTACTACCGTGTTACTAGTGCAGCTCCCCAGTGCTACAGTGTTACTAGTGTAGCTCCCCAGTGAGTACTACAGTGTTACTAGTGTAGCTCCCCAGTGCTACAGTGTTACTAGTGTAGCTCTCCAGTGAGTGCTACAGTGTTACTAGTGTAGCTCCCCAGTGCTACAGTGTTACTAGTGTACCTCCCCAGTGCTACAGTGTAACTAGTGCAGCTCCCCAGTACTACAGTGTTACTAGTGTACCTCCCCAGTGCTACAGTGTTACTAGTGAAGCTCCCCAGTGCTAGAGTGTTACTAGTGTACCTCCCCAGTGCTACAGTGTTACTAGTTCAGCTCCCCAGTGCTACAGTGTTACTAGTGCAGATCCCCAGTACTACAGTGTTACTAGTGCAGCTCCCCAGTGCTACAATGTTACTAGTGTACCTCCCCAGTGCTACAGTGTTACTAATGCAGCTCCCCTGTGCTACAGTGTTACTAGTGCAGCTCCCCAGTACTACAGTGTTACTATTGCAGCTCCCCCAGTACTACAGTG
This sequence comes from Meconema thalassinum, assembly GCA_946902985.2. Lineage (NCBI taxonomy): Eukaryota > Metazoa > Arthropoda > Insecta > Orthoptera > Tettigoniidae > Meconema > Meconema thalassinum. The sequence goes on along the minus strand of OX336392.1, from coordinate 614,479 downwards.
TTACTAGTGCAGCTCCCCAGTACTACAGTGTTACTAGTGCAGCTCCCCCAGTACAACAGTGTTACTAGTGCAGCTCCCCAGTACTAGTGTTACTAGTACAGTTCCCCAGTACTACAGTGTTACTAGTGCAGCTCCCCAGTGCTACAGTGTTACTAGTGCAGCTCCCCCAGTACTACAGTGTTACTATTGCAGCTCCCCAGTACTACAGTTTTACTAGTGCAGCTCCCCAGTGCTACAGTGTTACTAGTGCAGTTCCCCCAGTACTACAGTGTTACTAGTGCAGCTCCCCAGTACTACAGTGTTATTATTGCAGCTCCCCAGTACTACAGTGTTACTAGTGCAGCTCCCCAGTGCTACAGTGTTACTAGTGTAGCTTCCCAGTGCTACAGTGTTACTAGTGTAGTTCCCCAGTGCTACAGTGTTACAAGTGCAGCTACCCAGTGCTACAGTGTTACTAGTGCAGCTCCCCAGTGCTTCAGTGTTACTATTGCAGCTCCCCCAGTGCTACAGTGTTACTAGTGTAGCTCCCCAGTGCTACAGTGTTACTAGTGCAGCTCCCCAGTGCTACAGTGTTACTAGTGCAGCTACCCAGTGCTACAGTGTTACTAGTGCAGCTCCCCAGTACTACAGTGTTACTAGTGCATCTCCACAGTACTACAGTGTTACTAGTGCAGCTCCCCAGTGCTACAGTGTTACTAGTGAAGCTCCCCCAGTAATACAGTGTTTCTAGTGTACCTCCCCAGTTCGACAGTGTTACTAGTGCAGCTCCCCTAGTACTACAGTGTTACTAGAGCAGCTCCCCCAGTACTACAGTGTTACTAGTGCAGCTCCCCTGTGCTACAGTGTTACTAGTGCAGCTCCCCCAGTACTACAGTGTTACTAGTGCACCTCCCCAGTGCTACAGTGTTACTAGTGCAGCTCCCCAGTGATGCAGTGTTACTAGTGCAGTTCCCCAGTGCTACAGTGTTACTAGTGCAGCCCCTCAGTACTACAGTGTTACTAGTGCAGCTCCCCAGTGCTACAGTGTTACAAGTGCAGTTCCCCCAGTACTACAGTGTTACTAGTGCAGCTCCTCAGTACTACAGTGTTAGTAGTGCAGCTCCCCAGTGCTACAGTGTTACTAGTGCAGCTCCCCAGTTCTACAGTGTTACTAGTGTAGCTCCTCAGTGCTACAGTGTCTCTAGTGTAGCTCCCCAGTGCTACAGTGTTACTAGTGCAGCTCCCCAGTGCTACAGTGTTACTAGTGAAGCTCCGCAGTGCTACAGTGTTGTTAGTGCAGCTCCCCCAGTGCTACAGTGTTACTAGTGCAGCTCCCCCAGTACTACAGTGTTACTAGTTGCAGCTCCCCAGTGCTACAGTGTTACTAGTGTAGCTCCGCAGTGAGTGCTACAGTGTTACTAGTGCAGCTCCCCAGTGCTACAGTGTTACTAGTGCAGTTCCCCAGTGCTACAGTGTTACTAGTGCAGCTCCCCAGTGCTACAGTGTTACTAGTAAAGCTCCCCAGTGCTACAGTGTTACTAGTGCAGCTCCCCCAGTGCTACAGTGTTACAAGTGCATCTCCCCAATGCTACAGTGTTACTAGTGTAGCTCCCCAGTGCTACAGTGTTACTAGTGCAGCTCCCCAGTGCTACAGTGTTACTAGTGCAGCTCCCCAGTGAGTGCTACAGTGTTACTAGTGTAGCTCCCCAGTGCTACAGTGTCTCTAGTGTAGCTCCCCAGTGCTACAGTGTTACTAGTGCAGCTCCCCAGTGGTACAGAGATACTAGTGCAGCTCCCCCAGTGCTACAGTGTTACTAGTGCAGCTCTACAGTGCTAGAGTGTTACAAGTGCAGCTCCCCAGTACTACAGTGATACTAGTGCAGCTCCCCAGTGCTACAGTGTTACTAGTGCAGCTCCCCCAGTGCTACAGTGTTACAAGTGCATCTCCCCAATGCTACAGTGTTACTAGTGTAGCTCCCCAGTGCTACAGTGTTAATAGTGCAGCTCCCCCAGTGCTACAGTGTTACTAGTGCAGCTCCCCAGTGCTACAGTGTTGCAAGTGTAGCTCCCCAGTGCTACAGTGTTACTAGTGCAGCTCCCCAGTGCTACAGCGTTACTAGCGTAGCTCCCTCAGTGCTACAGTGTTCTAGTGCAGCTCCCCAGTGCTACAGTGTTACTAGTGTAGCTCCCCAGTGCTACAGTGTTACTAGTGCAGCTCCCCAGTACTACAGTGTTACTAGTGCAGCTCCCCAGTGCTACAGTGTTAATAGTACAGCTCCCCCAGTGCTACAGTGTTACTAGTGCAGCTCCCCAGTGCTACAGTGTTACAAGTGTAGCTCCCCAGTGCTACAGTGTTACTAGTGCAGCTCCCCAGTGCTACAGCGTTACTAGTGTAGCTACCCCAGTGCTACAGTGTTACTAGTGCAGCTCCCCAGTGCTACAGTGTTACTAGTGTAGCTCCCCAGTGCTACAGTGTTACTAGTGCAGCTCCCAAGTGCTACAGTGTTCCTAGTGTAGCTTCCCCAGTGCTACAGTGTTACTAGTGCAGCTCCCCAGTGCTTCAGTGTTACTAGTGCAGCTCCCCCAGTGCTACAGTGTTACTAGTGCAGCTCCCCAGTGCTACAGTGTTACTAGTGTAGCTCCCCAGTGCTACAGTGTTACTAGTGCAGCTCTCCAGTGCTACAGTGTTACTAGTGTAGCTCCCCAGTGCTACAGTGTTACTAGTGCAGCTCCCCAGTGCTACAGTGTTACTAGTGCAGCTCCCCAGTGCTACAGTGTTACTAGTGCAGCTCCCCCAGTGCTACAGTGTTACAAGTGTAGCTCCCCAGTGCTACAGTGTTACTAGTGTAGCTCCCCAGTGCTACGGTGTTATTAGAGTACCTCCCCAGTGAGTGCTACAGTGTTACTAGTGCAGTTCTCCAGTGAGTGCTACAGTGTTACTAGTGCAGCTCCCCCAGTACTACAGTGTTACTAGTGCAGCTCCCCAGTGCTACAGTGTTACTAGTGTAGCTCCCCAGTGAGTGCTACAGTGTTACTAGTTCAGCTCCCCAGTGAGTGCTACAGTGTTACCAGTGCAGCTTCCCCAGTACTACAGTGTTACTAGTGCAGCTCCCCAGTGCTACAGTGTTACTAGTGTAGCTCCCCAGTGGGTGCTACAGTGTTACTAGTGCAGCTCCCCAGTGTTACAGTGTTACTAGTGCAGCTCCCCAGTGCTACAGTGTTACTAGTGTAGCTCCCCAGTGCTACAGTGTTACTAGTGCAGTTCCCCAGTGCTACAGTGTTACTAGTTTAGCTCCCCAGTGCTACAGTGTTACTAGTGTATCTCCCCAGTACTACAGTGTTACTAGTGTAGCTACCCAGTGAGTGCTACAGTGTTACTAGTGCAGCTCCCCCAGTAATACAGTGTTTATAGTGTACCTCCCCAGTTCTACAGTGTTACTAGTGCAGCTCCCCTGTGCTACAGTGTTACTAGTGCAGCTCCCCCAGTACTACAGTGTTACTAGTGCACCTCCCCAGTGCTACAGTGTTACTAGTGCAGCTCCCCAGTGATGCAGTGTTACTAGTGCAGTTCCCCAGTGCTACAGTGTTACTAGTGCAGCCCCCCAGTACTACAGTGTTACTAGTGCAGCTCCCCAGTGCTACAGTGTTACTAGTGCAGCTCCCCCAGTACTACAGTGTTACTAGTGCAGCTCCCCAGTACTACAGTGTTAGTAGTGCAGCTCCCCAGTGCTACAGTGTTACTAGTGCAGCTCCCCAGTTCTACAGTGTTACTAGTGTAGCTCCCCAGTGCTACAGTGTCTCTAGTGTAGCTCCCCAGTGCTACAGTGTTACTAGTGCAGCTCCCCAGTGCTACAGTGTTACTAGTGTTGCTCCCCAAGTACTACAGTGTTACTAGTGCAGCTCCCCCAGTGTTACAGTGTTACAAGTGCAGCTCCCCGGTGCTACAGTGTTACTAGTGCAGCTCCCCAGTGATACAGTGTTACTAGTGCAGCTCCCCAGTGCTACAGTTTTACTAGTGTAGCTCCCCAGTGCTACTGTGTAACTAGTGCAGCTCCCCAGTGCTACAGTGTTACTAGTGCAGCTCCCCTGTACTACAGTGTTACTAGTGTACCTCCCCAGTGCTACAGTGTTACTAGTGCAGCTCCCCAGTGCTACAGTGTTACTAGTGTAGCTCCCCAGTGAGTACTACAGTGTTACTAGGGTACGTCCCCAGTGCTACAGTGTTACTAATGCAGCTCCCCAGTGCTACAGTGTTACTAGTGCAGATCCGCAGTACTACAGTGTTACTAGTGCAGCTCCCCAGTGCTACAGTGTTACTAGTGTACCTCCCCAGTGCTACAGTGTTACTAGTGCAGCTCCCCAGTGCTACAGTGTTACAAGTGCAGATCCCCAGTGCTACAGTGTTACTAGTGTATCTCCCCAGTGCTACAGTGTTACTAGTGTATTTCGCTAGTGCTACAGTGTTACTAGTGCAGCTCCCCAGTGCTACAGTGTTACTAGTGTAGCTCCCCAGTACTACGGTGTTACTAGTGTAGCTCCCCAGTGCTACAGTGTTACTCGTGTAGCTCCCTAGTGAGTACTACCGTGTTACTAGTGCAGCTCCCCAGTGCTACAGTGTTACTAGTGTAGCTCCCCAGTGAGTACTACAGTGTTACTAGTGTAGCTCCCCAGTGCTACAGTGTTACTAGTGTAGCTCTCCAGTGAGTGCTACAGTGTTACTAGTGTAGCTCCCCAGTGCTACAGTGTTACTAGTGTACCTCCCCAGTGCTACAGTGTAACTAGTGCAGCTCCCCAGTACTACAGTGTTACTAGTGTACCTCCCCAGTGCTACAGTGTTACTAGTGCAGCTCCCCAGTGCTAGAGTGTTACTAGTGTACCTCCCCAGTGCTACAGTGTTACTAGTTCAGCTCCCCAGTGCTACAGTGTTACTAGTGCAGATCCCCAGTACTACAGTGTTACTAGTGCAGCTCCCCAGTGCTACAGTGTTACTAGTGTACCTCCCCAGTGCTACAGTGTTACTAATGCAGCTCCCCTGTGCTACAGTGTTACTAGTGCAGCTCCCCAGTGCTACAGTGTTACTAGTGCAGCTCCCCAGTGCTACAGTGTTACTAGTGCAGCTCCCCAGTGCTACAGTGTTACTAGTGTACCTCCCCAGTGCTACAGTGTTACTAGTGCAGATCCGCAGTACTACAGTGTTACTAGTGCAGCTCCCCAGTGCTACAGTGTTACTAGTGTTGCTCCCCAAGTACTACAGTGTTACTAGTGCAGCTCCCCCAGTGTTACAGTGTTACAAGTGCAGCTCCCCGGTGCTACAGTGTTACTAGTGCAGCTCCCCAGTGCTACAGTGTTACTAGTGCAGCTCCCCAGTGCTACAGTGTTACTAGTGTACCTCCCCAGTGCTACAGTGTTACTAATGCAGCTCCCCAGTACTACAGTGTTACTAGTGCAGATCCCCAGTACTACAGTGTTACTAGTGCAGCTCCCCAGTGCTACAGTGTTACTAGTGTACCTCCCCAGTGCTACAGTGTTACTAATGCAGCTCCCCTGTGCTACAGTGTTACTAGTGCAGCTCCCCAGTACTACAGTGTTACTATTGCAGCTCCCCAGTACTACAGTGTTACTAGTGCAGCTCCCCAGTACTACAGTGTTACTAGTGCAGCTCCCCCAGTACAACAGTGTTACTAGTGCAGCTCCCCAGTACTAGTGTTACTAGTACAGCTCCCCAGTACTACAGTATTACTAGTGCAGCTCCCCAGTGCTACAGTGTTACTAGTGCAGCTCCCCCAGTACTACAGTGTTACTATTGCAGCTCCCCCAGTACTACAGTGTTACTAGTGCAGCTCCCCAGTGCTACAGTGTTACTAGTGCAGCTCCCCCAGTACTACAGTGTTACTAGTGCAGCTCCCCAGTACTACAGTGTTATTATTGCAGCTCCCCAGTACTACAGTGTTACTAGTGCCGCTCCCCAGTGCTACAGTGTTACTAGTGTACCTCCCCAGTGCTACAGTGTTACTAGTTCAGCTCCCCAGTGCTACAGTGTTACTAGTGCAGATCCCCAGTACTACAGTGTTCCTAGTGCAGCTCCCCAGTGCTACAATGTTACTAGTGTACCTCCCCAGTGCTACAGTGTTACTAATGCAGCTCCCCAGTGCTACGGTGTTACTAGTGTAGCTACCCAGTGAGTGCTACAGTGTTACTAGTGCAGCTCCCCAGTGCTACAGTGTTACTAGAGCAGCTCCCCAGTGGTACAGTGTTACTAGTGCAGCTCCCCCAGTGCTACAGTTTTACTAGTGTAGCTCCCTAGTGCTACAGTGTTACTAGTGCAGCTCCCTAGTGCTACAGTGTTACTAGTGCAGCTCCCCAGTGCTACAGTGTTACTAGTGCAGCTCCCCCAGTGCTACAGTGTTAATAGTGCAGCTCCCCAGTTCTACAGTGTTACTAGTGCAGCTCCCGCAGTGCTACAGTGTTACTAGTGCAGCTCCCCCAGTACTACAGTGTTACTAGTGTAGCTCCCCAGTGTTACAGTGTTACTAGTGCAGCTCCCCGGTGCTACAGTGTTACTAGTGCAGCTCCCCAGTGCTACAGTGTTACTAGTGCAGCTCCCCAGTGCTACAGTGTTACTAGTGTATCTCCCCAGTGCTACAGTGTTACTAGTGTATTTCGCTAGTGCTACAGTGTTACTAGTGCAGCTCCCCAGTGCTACAGTGTTACTAGTGTAGCTCCCCAGTACTACGGTGTTACTAGTGTAGCTCCCCAGTGCTACAGTGTTACTCGTGTAGCTCCCTAGTGAGTACTACCGTGTTACTAGTGCAGCTCCCCAGTGCTACAGTGTTACTAGTGTAGCTCCCCAGTGAGTACTACAGTGTTACTAGTGTAGCTCCCCAGTGCTACAGTGTTACTAGTGTAGCTCTCCAGTGAGTGCTACAGTGTTACTAGTGTATCTCCCCAGTGCTACAGTGTTACTAGTGTACCTCCCCAGTGCTACAGTGTTACTAGTGCAGCTCCCCAGTACTACAGTGTTACTAGTGTACCTCCCCAGTGCTACAGTGTTACTAGTGCAGCTCCCCAGTGCTACAGTGTTACTAGTGTACCTCCCCAGTGCTACAGTGTTACTAGTTCAGCTCCCCAGTGCTACAGTGTTACTAGTGCAGATCCCCAGTACTACAGTGTTACTAGTGCAGCTCCCCAGTGCTACAGTGTTACTAGTGTACCTCCCCAGTGCTACAGTGTTACTAATGCAGCTCCCCTGTGCTACAGTGTTACTAGTGCAGCTCCCCCAGTACTACAATGTTACTATTGCAGCTCCCCCAGTACTACAGTGTTACTAGTGCAGCTCCCCAGTACTACAGTGTTATTAGTGTAGCTCCCCAGTGCTACAGTGTTACTAGTGTAGCTCTCCAGTGAGTGCTACAGTGTTACTAGTGTAGCTCCCCAGTGCTACAGTGTTACTAGTGTACCTCCCCAGTGCTACAGTGTTACTAGTGCAGCTCCCCATTACTACAGTGTTATTAGTGTACCTCCCCAGTGCTACAGTGTTACTAGTGCAGCTCCCCAGTGCTACAGTGTTACTAGTGTACCTCCCCAGTGCTACAGTGTTACTAGTTCAGCTCCCCAGTGCTACAGTGTTACTAGAGCAGATCCCCAGTACTACAGTGTTACTAGTGCAGCTCCCCAGTGCTACAGTGTTACTAGTGTACCTCCCCAGTGCTACAGTGTTACTAATGCAGCTCCCCTGTGCTACAGTGTTACTAGTGCAGCTCCCCCAGTACTACAGTGTTACTATTGCAGCTCCCCCAGTACTACAGTGTTACTAGTGTAGCTCCCCAGTACTACAGTGTTACTAGTGCAGCTCCCCCAGTTCTACAGTGTTACTAGTGCAGCTCCCCAGTACTAGTGTTACTAGTACAGCTCCCCAGTACTACAGTGTTACTAGTGCAGCTCCCCAGTGCTACAGTGTTACTAGTGAAGCTCCCCCAGTACTACAGTGTTACTATTGCAGCTCCCCCAGTACTACAGTGTTACTAGTGCAGCTCCCCAGTACTACAGTGTTACTAGTGCAGCTCCCCCAGTACTACAGTGTTACTAGTGCAGCTCCCCAGTACTACAGTGTTACTAGTACAGCTCCCCAGTACTACAGTGTTACTAGTGCAGCTCCCCAGTGCTACAGTGTTATTAGTGCAGCTCCCCCAGTACTACAGTGTTACTATTGCAGCTCCCCCAGTACTACAGTGTTACTAGTGCAGCTCCCCAGTGCTACAGTGTTACTAGTGCAGCTCCCCCAGTAATACAGGTTTTCTAGTGTACCTCCCCAGTTCTACAGTGTTACTAGTGCAGCTCCCCCAGTACTACAGTGTTACTAGTGCAGCTCCCCAGTGCTACAGTGTTACTAGTGCAGCTCCCCAGTGATGCAGTGTTACTAGTGCAGTTCCCCAGTGCTACAGTGTTACTAGTGCAGCCCCCCAGTACTACAGTGTTACTAGTGCAGCTCCCCAGTACTACAGTGTTACTAGTGCAGCTCCCCAGTACTACAGTGTTACTAGTGCAGCTCCCCAGTGCTACAGTGTTACTAGTGCAGCTCCCCCAGTAATACAGTGTTTCTAGTGTACCTCCCCAGTGCTACAGTGTTACTAGTGCAGCTCCCCCAGTACTACAGTGTTACTAGTGCAGCTCCCCCAGTACTACAGTGTTACTAGTGCAGCTCCCCAGTGCTACAGTGTTACTAGTGCAGCTCCCCCAGCACTACAAAGTTACTAGTGCACCTCCTCAGTTCTACAGTGTTACTAGTGCAGCTCCCAAGTGCTACAGTGTTACTAGTGTAGCTCCCCCAGTGCTACAGTGTTACTAGTGCAGCTCCCCAGTACTACAGTGTTACTAGTGCAGCTCCCCAGTGCTACAGTGTTAATAGTACAGCTCCCCCAGTGCTACAGTGTTACTAGTGCAGATCCCCAGTGCTACAGTGTTACAAGTGTAGCCCCCCAGTGCTACAGTGTTACTAGTGCAGCTCCCCAGTGCTACAGTGTTACTAGTGTAGCTACCCCAGTGCTACAGTGTTAATAGTGCAGCTCCCCAGTGCTACAGTGTTACTAGTGTAGCTCCCCAGTGCTACAGTGTTACTAGTGCAGCTCCCAAGTGCTACAGTGTTACTAGTGTAGCTTCCCCAGTGCTACAGTGTTACTAGTGCAGCTCCCCAGTGCTTCAGTGTTACTAGTGCAGCTCCCCCAGTGCTACAGTGTTACTAGTGCAGCTCCCCAGTGCTACAGTGTTACTAGTGTAGCTCCCCAGTGCTACAGTGTTACTAGTGCAGCTCTCCAGTGCTACAGTGTTACTAGTGTAGCTCCCCAGTGCTACAGTGTTACTAGTGCAGCTCCCCAGTGCTACAGTGTTACTAGTGTAGCTCCCCAGAGCTACGGTGTTATTTGTGTAGCTCCCCAGTGAGTGCTACAGTGTTACTAGTGCAGCTCTCCAGTGAGTGCTACAGTGTTACTAGTGCAGCTCCCCCAGTACTACAGTGATACTAGTGCAGCTCCCCAGTGCTACAGTGTTACTAGTGTAGCTCCCCAGTGAGTGCTACAGTGTTACTAGTGCACCTCCCCAGTGAGTGCTACAGTGTTACCAGTGCAACTCCCCCAGTACTACAGTGTTACTAGTGCAGCTCCCCAGTGCTACAGTGTTACTAGTGTAGCTCCCCAGTGGGTGCTACAGTGTTACTGGTGCAGCTCCCCAGTGCTACAGTGTTACTAGTGCAGCTCCCAAGTGCTAAAGTGTTACTAGTGTAGCTCCCCAGTGCTACAGTGTTACTAGTGCAGCTCCCCCAGTGCTACAGTGTTACTAGTTTAGCTCCCCAGTGCTACAGTGTTACTAGTGTATCTCCCCAGTACTACAGTGTTGCTAGTGTAGCTCCCCAGTGCTACGGTGTTACTAGTGTAGCTACCCAGTTAGTGCTACAGTGTTACTAGTGCAGCTCCCCAGTGCTACAGTGTTACTAGTGTAGCTCCCCAGTGCTACAGTGTTACTAGTGTAGCTCCCCAGTGCTACAGTGTTACTAGTGTAGCTCCCCAGTGCTACGGTGTTACTAGTGTAGCTCCCTAGTGCTACAGTGTTACTAGTGCAGCTCCCCAGTGCTACAGTGTTACTAGTGTAGCTCCCCAGTGCTACAGTGTTACTAGTGTAGCTCCCTAGTGCTACAGTGTTACTAGTGCAGCTCCCCAGTGCTACAGTGTTACTAGTGCAGCTCCCCCAGTGCTACAGTGTTACTAGTGCAGCTCCCCAGTGCTACAGTGTTACTAGTGTAGCTCCCCAGTGCTACAGTGTTACTAGTGTAGCTCCCCAGTGCTACAGTGTTACTAGTGTAGCTCCCCAGTGCTACGGTGTTACTAGTGTAGCTCCCTAGTGCTACAGTGTTACTAGTGCAGCTCCCCAGTGCTACAGTGTTACTAGTGCAGCTACCCCAGTGCTACAGTGTTACTAGTGCAGCTCCCCAGTGCTACAGTGTTACTAGTGTAGCTCCCTAGTGCTACAGTGTTACTAGTGCAGCTCCCCAGTGCTACAGTGTTACTAGTGCAGCTCCCCCAGTGCTACAGTGTTACTAGTGCAGCTCCCCAGTGCTACAGTGTTACTAGTGCAGCTACCCCAGTGCTACAGTGTTACTAGTGCAGCTCCCCAGTGCTACAGTGTTACTAGTGTAGCTCCCTAGTGCTACAGTGTTACTAGTGCAGCTCCCCAGTGCTACAGTGTTACTAGTGTAGCTCCCTAGTGCTACAGTGTTACTAGTGCAGCTCCCCAGGGCTACAGTGTTACTAGTGCAGCTCCCCCAGTGCTACAGTGTTACTAGTGCAGCTCCCCAGTGCTACAGTGTTACTAGTGCTGCTCCCCAATGCTACAGTGTTACTAGTGCAGATCCCCAGTGCTACAGTGTTACTAGTGCAGCTCCCCAGTACTACAGTGTTACTAGTGCAGCTCCCCAGTGCTACAGTGTTACTGGTGTAGCTCCCTAGTGCTACAGTGTTACTAGTGCAGCTCCCCAGTGCTACAGTGTTACTAGTGCAGCTACCCCAGTGCTACAGTGTTACTAGTGCAGCTACGCCAGTGCTACAGTGTTACTAGTGCAGCTCCCCAGTGCTACAGTGTTACTAGTGTAGCTCCCCAGTGCTACAGAGTTACTAGTGCAGCTCCCCCAGTGCTACAGTGTTACTAGTTTAGCTCCCCAGTGCTACAGTGTTACTAGTGTATCTCCCCAGTACTACAGTGTTACTAGTGTAGCTCCCCAGTGCTACGGTGTTACTAGTGTAGCTACCCAGTGAGTGCTACAGTGTTACTAGAGCAGCTCCCCAGTGCTACAGTGTTACTAGTGTAGCTCCCCAGTACTATAGTGTTACTAGTGTAGCTCCCCCAGTACTACAGTGTTACTAGTGCTGCTCCCCCAGTACTACAGTGTTACTAGTGTAGATCCCCAGTACTACAGTGTTACTAGTGCAGCCTCCCCCTGTACTACAGTGTTACTAGTGCAGCTCCCCCAGTGTTACAGTGTTACTAGTGCAGCTCCCCGGTGCTACAGTGTTACTAGTGCAGCTCCCCAGTGCTACAGTGTTACTAGTGCAGCTCCCCAGTGCTACAGTGTTACTAGTGTTGCTCCAAAAGTACTACAGTGTTACTAGTGCAGCTCCCCCAGTGTTACAGTGTTACTAGTGCAGCTCCCCGGTGCTACAGTGTTACTAGTGCAGCTCCCCAGTGATACAGTGTTACTAGTGCAGCTCCCCAGTGCTACAGTTTTACTAGTGTAGCTCCCCAGTGCTACAGTGTAACTAGTGCAGCTCCCCAGTGCTACAGTGTTACTAGTGCAGCTCCCCTGTACTACAGTGTTACTAGTGTACCTCCCCAGTGCTACAGTGTTACTAGTGCAGCTCCCCAGTGCTACAGTGTTACTAGTGTAGCTCCCCAGTGAGTACTACAGTGTTACTAGGGTACGTCCCCAGTGCTACAGTGTTACTAATGCAGCTCCCCAGTGCTACAGTGTTACTAGTGCAGATCCGCAGTACTACAGTGTTACTAGTGCAGCTCCCCAGTGCTACAGTGTTACTAGTGTACCTCCCCAGTGCTACAGTGTTACTAGTGCAGCTCCCCAGTGCTACAGTGTTACTAGTGCAGATCCCCAGTGCTACAGTGTTACTAGTGTATCTCCCCAGTGCTACAGTGTTACTAGTGTATTTCGCTAGTGCTACAGTGTTACTAGTGCAGCTCCCCAGTGCTACAGTGTTACTAGTGTAGCTCCCCAGTACTACGGTGTTACTAGTGTAGCTCCCCAGTGCTACAGTGTTACTCGTGTAGCTCCCTAGTGAGTACTACAGTGTTACTAGTGTAGCTCCCCAGTGCTACAGTGTTACTAGTGTAGCTCTCCAGTGAGTGCTACAGTGTTACTAGTGTAGCTCCCCAGTGCTACAGTGTTACTAGTGTACCTCCCCAGTGCTACAGTGTAACTAGTGCAGCTCCCCAGTACTACAGTGTTACTAGTGTACCTCCCCAGTGCTACAGTGTTACTAGTGTATCTCCCCAGTACTACAGTGTTGCTAGTGTAGCTCCCCAGTGCTACGGTGTTACTAGTGTAGCTACCCAGTTAGTGCTACAGTGTTACTAGTGCAGCTCCCCAGTGCTACAGTGTTACTAGTGTAGCTCCCCAGTGCTACAGTGTTACTAGTGTAGCTCCCCAGTGCTACAGTGTTACTAGTGTAGCTCCCCAGTGCTACGGTGTTACTAGTGTAGCTCCCTAGTGCTACAGTGTTACTAGTGCAGCTCCCCAGTGCTACAGTGTTACTAGTGCAGCTACCCCAGTGCTACAGTGTTACTAGTGCAGCTCCCCAGTGCTACAGTGTTACTAGTGTAGCTCCCTAGTGCTACAGTGTTACTAGTGCAGCTCCCCAGTGCTACAGTGTTACTAGTGCAGCTCCCCCAGTGCTACAGTGTTACTAGTGCAGCTCCCCAGTGCTACAGTGTTACTAGTGTAGCTCCCCAGTGCTACAGTGTTACTAGTGTAGCTCCCCAGTGCTACAGTGTTACTAGTGTAGCTCCCCAGTGCTACGGTGTTACTAGTGTAGCTCCCTAGTGCTACAGTGTTACTAGTGCAGCTCCCCAGTGCTACAGTGTTACTAGTGCAGCTACCCCAGTGCTACAGTGTTACTAGTGCAGCTCCCCAGTGCTACAGTGTTACTAGTGTAGCTCCCTAGTGCTACAGTGTTACTAGTGCAGCTCCCCAGTGCTACAGTGTTACTAGTGCAGCTCCCCCAGTGCTACAGTGTTACTAGTGCAGCTCCCCAGTGCTACAGTGTTACTAGTGCAGCTACCCCAGTGCTACAGTGTTACTAGTGCAGCTCCCCAGTGCTACAGTGTTACTAGTGTAGCTCCCTAGTGCTACAGTGTTACTAGTGCAGCTCCCCAGTGCTACAGTGTTACTAGTGTAGCTCCCTAGTGCTACAGTGTTACTAGTGCAGCTCCCCAGGGCTACAGTGTTACTAGTGCAGCTCCCCCAGTGCTACAGTGTTACTAGTGCAGCTCCCCAGTGCTACAGTGTTACTAGTGCTGCTCCCCAATGCTACAGTGTTACTAGTGCAGATCCCCAGTGCTACAGTGTTACTAGTGCAGCTCCCCAGTACTACAGTGTTACTAGTGCAGCTCCCCAGTGCTACAGTGTTACTGGTGTAGCTCCCTAGTGCTACAGTGTTACTAGTGCAGCTCCCCAGTGCTACAGTGTTACTAGTGCAGCTACCCCAGTGCTACAGTGTTACTAGTGCAGCTACGCCAGTGCTACAGTGTTACTAGTGCAGCTCCCCAGTGCTACAGTGTTACTAGTGTAGCTCCCCAGTGCTACAGAGTTACTAGTGCAGCTCCCCCAGTGCTACAGTGTTACTAGTTTAGCTCCCCAGTGCTACAGTGTTACTAGTGTATCTCCCCAGTACTACAGTGTTACTAGTGTAGCTCCCCAGTGCTACGGTGTTACTAGTGTAGCTACCCAGTGAGTGCTACAGTGTTACTAGAGCAGCTCCCCAGTGCTACAGTGTTACTAGTGTAGCTCCCCAGTACTATAGTGTTACTAGTGTAGCTCCCCCAGTACTACAGTGTTACTAGTGCTGCTCCCCCAGTACTACAGTGTTACTAGTGTAGATCCCCAGTACTACAGTGTTACTAGTGCAGCCTCCCCCTGTACTACAGTGTTACTAGTGCAGCTCCCCCAGTGTTACAGTGTTACTAGTGCAGCTCCCCGGTGCTACAGTGTTACTAGTGCAGCTCCCCAGTGCTACAGTGTTACTAGTGCAGCTCCCCAGTGCTACAGTGTTACTAGTGTTGCTCCAAAAGTACTACAGTGTTACTAGTGCAGCTCCCCCAGTGTTACAGTGTTACTAGTGCAGCTCCCCGGTGCTACAGTGTTACTAGTGCAGCTCCCCAGTGATACAGTGTTACTAGTGCAGCTCCCCAGTGCTACAGTTTTACTAGTGTAGCTCCCCAGTGCTACAGTGTAACTAGTGCAGCTCCCCAGTGCTACAGTGTTACTAGTGCAGCTCCCCTGTACTACAGTGTTACTAGTGTACCTCCCCAGTGCTACAGTGTTACTAGTGCAGCTCCCCAGTGCTACAGTGTTACTAGTGTAGCTCCCCAGTGAGTACTACAGTGTTACTAGGGTACGTCCCCAGTGCTACAGTGTTACTAATGCAGCTCCCCAGTGCTACAGTGTTACTAGTGCAGATCCGCAGTACTACAGTGTTACTAGTGCAGCTCCCCAGTGCTACAGTGTTACTAGTGTACCTCCCCAGTGCTACAGTGTTACTAGTGCAGCTCCCCAGTGCTACAGTGTTACTAGTGCAGATCCCCAGTGCTACAGTGTTACTAGTGTATCTCCCCAGTGCTACAGTGTTACTAGTGTATTTCGCTAGTGCTACAGTGTTACTAGTGCAGCTCCCCAGTGCTACAGTGTTACTAGTGTAGCTCCCCAGTACTACGGTGTTACTAGTGTAGCTCCCCAGTGCTACAGTGTTACTCGTGTAGCTCCCTAGTGAGTACTACAGTGTTACTAGTGTAGCTCCCCAGTGCTACAGTGTTACTAGTGTAGCTCTCCAGTGAGTGCTACAGTGTTACTAGTGTAGCTCCCCAGTGCTACAGTGTTACTAGTGTACCTCCCCAGTGCTACAGTGTAACTAGTGCAGCTCCCCAGTACTACAGTGTTACTAGTGTACCTCCCCAGTGCTACAGTGTTACTAGTGAAGCTCCCCAGTGCTAGAGTGTTACTAGTGTACCTCCCCAGTGCTACAGTGTTACTAGTTCAGCTCCCCAGTGCTACAGTGTTACTAGTGCAGATCCCCAGTACTACAGTGTTACTAGTGCAGCTCCCCAGTGCTACAATGTTACTAGTGTACCTCCCCAGTGCTACAGTGTTACTAATGCAGCTCCCCTGTGCTACAGTGTTACTAGTGCAGCTCCCCAGTACTACAGTGTTACTATTGCAGCTCCCCCAGTACTACAGTGTTACTAGTGCAGCTCCCCAGTACTACAGTGTTACTAGTGCAGCTCCCCCAGTACAACAGTGTTACTAGTGCAGCTCCCCAGTACTAGTGTTACTAGTACAGTTCCCCAGTACTACAGTGTTACTAGTGCAGCTCCCCAGTGCTACAGTGTTACTAGTGCAGCTCCCCCAGTACTACAGTGTTACTATTGCAGCTCCCCAGTACTACAGTTTTACTAGTGCAGCTCCCCAGTGCTACAGTGTTACTAGTGCAGTTCCCCCAGTACTACAGTGTTACTAGTGCAGCTCCCCAGTACTACAGTGTTATTATTGCAGCTCCCCAGTACTACAGTGTTACTAGTGCAGCTCCCCAGTGCTACAGTGTTACTAGTGTAGCTTCCCAGTGCTACAGTGTTACTAGTGTAGTTCCCCAGTGCTACAGTGTTACAAGTGCAGCTACCCAGTGCTACAGTGTTACTAGTGCAGCTCCCCAGTGCTTCAGTGTTACTATTGCAGCTCCCCCAGTGCTACAGTGTTACTAGTGTAGCTCCCCAGTGCTACAGTGTTACTAGTGCAGCTCCCCAGTGCTACAGTGTTACTAGTGCAGCTACCCAGTGCTACAGTGTTACTAGTGCAGCTCCCCAGTACTACAGTGTTACTAGTGCATCTCCACAGTACTACAGTGTTACTAGTGCAGCTCCCCAGTGCTACAGTGTTACTAGTGAAGCTCCCCCAGTAATACAGTGTTTCTAGTGTACCTCCCCAGTTCGACAGTGTTACTAGTGCAGCTCCCCTAGTACTACAGTGTTACTAGAGCAGCTCCCCCAGTACTACAGTGTTACTAGTGCAGCTCCCCTGTGCTACAGTGTTACTAGTGCAGCTCCCCCAGTACTACAGTGTTACTAGTGCACCTCCCCAGTGCTACAGTGTTACTAGTGCAGCTCCCCAGTGATGCAGTGTTACTAGTGCAGTTCCCCAGTGCTACAGTGTTACTAGTGCAGCCCCTCAGTACTACAGTGTTACTAGTGCAGCTCCCCAGTGCTACAGTGTTACAAGTGCAGTTCCCCCAGTACTACAGTGTTACTAGTGCAGCTCCTCAGTACTACAGTGTTAGTAGTGCAGCTCCCCAGTGCTACAGTGTTACTAGTGCAGCTCCCCAGTTCTACAGTGTTACTAGTGTAGCTCCTCAGTGCTACAGTGTCTCTAGTGTAGCTCCCCAGTGCTACAGTGTTACTAGTGCAGCTCCCCAGTGCTACAGTGTTACTAGTGAAGCTCCGCAGTGCTACAGTGTTGTTAGTGCAGCTCCCCCAGTGCTACAGTGTTACTAGTGCAGCTCCCCCAGTACTACAGTGTTACTAGTTGCAGCTCCCCAGTGCTACAGTGTTACTAGTGTAGCTCCGCAGTGAGTGCTACAGTGTTACTAGTGCAGCTCCCCAGTGCTACAGTGTTACTAGTGCAGTTCCCCAGTGCTACAGTGTTACTAGTGCAGCTCCCCAGTGCTACAGTGTTACTAGTAAAGCTCCCCAGTGCTACAGTGTTACTAGTGCAGCTCCCCCAGTGCTACAGTGTTACAAGTGCATCTCCCCAATGCTACAGTGTTACTAGTGTAGCTCCCCAGTGCTACAGTGTTACTAGTGCAGCTCCCCAGTGCTACAGTGTTACTAGTGCAGCTCCCCAGTGAGTGCTACAGTGTTACTAGTGTAGCTCCCCAGTGCTACAGTGTCTCTAGTGTAGCTCCCCAGTGCTACAGTGTTACTAGTGCAGCTCCCCAGTGGTACAGAGATACTAGTGCAGCTCCCCCAGTGCTACAGTGTTACTAGTGCAGCTCTACAGTGCTAGAGTGTTACAAGTGCAGCTCCCCAGTACTACAGTGATACTAGTGCAGCTCCCCAGTGCTACAGTGTTACTAGTGCAGCTCCCCCAGTGCTACAGTGTTACAAGTGCATCTCCCCAATGCTACAGTGTTACTAGTGTAGCTCCCCAGTGCTACAGTGTTAATAGTGCAGCTCCCCCAGTGCTACAGTGTTACTAGTGCAGCTCCCCAGTGCTACAGTGTTGCAAGTGTAGCTCCCCAGTGCTACAGTGTTACTAGTGCAGCTCCCCAGTGCTACAGCGTTACTAGCGTAGCTCCCTCAGTGCTACAGTGTTCTAGTGCAGCTCCCCAGTGCTACAGTGTTACTAGTGTAGCTCCCCAGTGCTACAGTGTTACTAGTGCAGCTCCCCAGTACTACAGTGTTACTAGTGCAGCTCCCCAGTGCTACAGTGTTAATAGTACAGCTCCCCCAGTGCTACAGTGTTACTAGTGCAGCTCCCCAGTGCTACAGTGTTACAAGTGTAGCTCCCCAGTGCTACAGTGTTACTAGTGCAGCTCCCCAGTGCTACAGCGTTACTAGTGTAGCTACCCCAGTGCTACAGTGTTACTAGTGCAGCTCCCCAGTGCTACAGTGTTACTAGTGTAGCTCCCCAGTGCTACAGTGTTACTAGTGCAGCTCCCAAGTGCTACAGTGTTCCTAGTGTAACTTCCCCAGTGCTACAGTGTTACTAGTGCAGCTCCCCAGTGCTTCAGTGTTACTAGTGCAGCTCCCCCAGTGCTACAGTGTTACTAGTGCAGCTCCCCAGTGCTACAGTGTTACTAGTGTAGCTCCCCAGTGCTACAGTGTTACTAGTGCAGCTCTCCAGTGCTACAGTGTTACTAGTGTAGCTCCCCAGTGCTACAGTGTTACTAGTGCAGCTCCCCAGTGCTACAGTGTTACTAGTGCAGCTCCCCAGTGCTACAGTGTTACTAGTGCAGCTCCCCCAGTGCTACAGTGTTACAAGTGTAGCTCCCCAGTGCTACAGTGTTACTAGTGTAGCTCCCCAGTGCTACGGTGTTATTAGAGTACCTCCCCAGTGAGTGCTACAGTGTTACTAGTGCAGTTCTCCAGTGAGTGCTACAGTGTTACTAGTGCAGCTCCCCCAGTACTACAGTGTTACTAGTGCAGCTCCCCAGTGCTACAGTGTTACTAGTGTAGCTCCCCAGTGAGTGCTACAGTGTTACTAGTTCAGCTCCCCAGTGAGTGCTACAGTGTTACCAGTGCAGCTTCCCCAGTACTACAGTGTTACTAGTGCAGCTCCCCAGTGCTACAGTGTTACTAGTGTAGCTCCCCAGTGGGTGCTACAGTGTTACTAGTGCAGCTCCCCAGTGTTACAGTGTTACTAGTGCAGCTCCCCAGTGCTACAGTGTTACTAGTGTAGCTCCCCAGTGCTACAGTGTTACTAGTGCAGTTCCCCAGTGCTACAGTGTTACTAGTTTAGCTCCCCAGTGCTACAGTGTTACTAGTGTATCTCCCCAGTACTACAGTGTTACTAGTGTAGCTACCCAGTGAGTGCTACAGTGTTACTAGTGCAGCTCCCCCAGTAATACAGTGTTTATAGTGTACCTCCCCAGTTCTACAGTGTTACTAGTGCAGCTCCCCTGTGCTACAGTGTTACTAGTGCAGCTCCCCCAGTACTACAGTGTTACTAGTGCACCTCCCCAGTGCTACAGTGTTACTAGTGCAGCTCCCCAGTGATGCAGTGTTACTAGTGCAGTTCCCCAGTGCTACAGTGTTACTAGTGCAGCCCCCCAGTACTACAGTGTTACTAGTGCAGCTCCCCAGTGCTACAGTGTTACTAGTGCAGCTCCCCCAGTACTACAGTGTTACTAGTGCAGCTCCCCAGTACTACAGTGTTAGTAGTGCAGCTCCCCAGTGCTACAGTGTTACTAGTGCAGCTCCCCAGTTCTACAGTGTTACTAGTGTAGCTCCCCAGTGCTACAGTGTCTCTAGTGTAGCTCCCCAGTGCTACAGTGTTACTAGTGCAGCTCCCCAGTGCTACAGTGTTACTAGTGTTGCTCCCCAAGTACTACAGTGTTACTAGTGCAGCTCCCCCAGTGTTACAGTGTTACAAGTGCAGCTCCCCGGTGCTACAGTGTTACTAGTGCAGCTCCCCAGTGATACAGTGTTACTAGTGCAGCTCCCCAGTGCTACAGTTTTACTAGTGTAGCTCCCCAGTGCTACTGTGTAACTAGTGCAGCTCCCCAGTGCTACAGTGTTACTAGTGCAGCTCCCCTGTACTACAGTGTTACTAGTGTACCTCCCCAGTGCTACAGTGTTACTAGTGCAGCTCCCCAGTGCTACAGTGTTACTAGTGTAGCCCCCAGTGAGTACTACAGTGTTACTAGGGTACGTCCCCAGTGCTACAGTGTTACTAATGCAGCTCCCCAGTGCTACAGTGTTACTAGTGCAGATCCGCAGTACTACAGTGTTACTAGTGCAGCTCCCCAGTGCTACAGTGTTACTAGTGTACCTCCCCAGTGCTACAGTGTTACTAGTGCAGCTCCCCAGTGCTACAGTGTTACAAGTGCAGATCCCCAGTGCTACAGTGTTACTAGTGTATCTCCCCAGTGCTACAGTGTTACTAGTGTATTTCGCTAGTGCTACAGTGTTACTAGTGCAGCTCCCCAGTGCTACAGTGTTACTAGTGTAGCTCCCCAGTACTACGGTGTTACTAGTGTAGCTCCCCAGTGCTACAGTGTTACTCGTGTAGCTCCCTAGTGAGTACTACCGTGTTACTAGTGCAGCTCCCCAGTGCTACAGTGTTACTAGTGTAGCTCCCCAGTGAGTACTACAGTGTTACTAGTGTAGCTCCCCAGTGCTACAGTGTTACTAGTGTAGCTCTCCAGTGAGTGCTACAGTGTTACTAGTGTAGCTCCCCAGTGCTACAGTGTTACTAGTGTACCTCCCCAGTGCTACAGTGTAACTAGTGCAGCTCCCCAGTACTACAGTGTTACTAGTGTACCTCCCCAGTGCTACAGTGTTACTAGTGCAGCTCCCCAGTGCTAGAGTGTTACTAGTGTACCTCCCCAGTGCTACAGTGTTACTAGTTCAGCTCCCCAGTGCTACAGTGTTACTAGTGCAGATCCCCAGTACTACAGTGTTACTAGTGCAGCTCCCCAGTGCTACAGTGTTACTAGTGTACCTCCCCAGTGCTACAGTGTTACTAATGCAGCTCCCCTGTGCTACAGTGTTACTAGTGCAGCTCCCCAGTGCTACAGTGTTACTAGTGCAGCTCCCCAGTGCTACAGTGTTACTAGTGCAGCTCCCCAGTGCTACAGTGTTACTAGTGTACCTCCCCAGTGCTACAGTGTTACTAGTGCAGATCCGCAGTACTACAGTGTTACTAGTGCAGCTCCCCAGTGCTACAGTGTTACTAGTGTTGCTCCCCAAGTACTACAGTGTTACTAGTGCAGCTCCCCCAGTGTTACAGTGTTACAAGTGCAGCTCCCCGGTGCTACAGTGTTACTAGTGCAGCTCCCCAGTGCTACAGTGTTACTAGTGCAGCTCCCCAGTGCTACAGTGTTACTAGTGTACCTCCCCAGTGCTACAGTGTTACTAATGCAGCTCCCCAGTACTACAGTGTTACTAGTGCAGATCCCCAGTACTACAGTGTTACTAGTGCAGCTCCCCAGTGCTACAGTGTTACTAGTGTACCTCCCCAGTGCTACAGTGTTACTAATGCAGCTCCCCTGTGCTACAGTGTTACTAGTGCAGCTCCCCAGTACTACAGTGTTACTATTGCAGCTCCCCAGTACTACAGTGTTACTAGTGCAGCTCCCCAGTACTACAGTGTTACTAGTGCAGCTCCCCCAGTACAACAGTGTTACTAGTGCAGCTCCCCAGTACTAGTGTTACTAGTACAGCTCCCCAGTACTACAGTATTACTAGTGCAGCTCCCCAGTGCTACAGTGTTACTAGTGCAGCTCCCCCAGTACTACAGTGTTACTATTGCAGCTCCCCCAGTACTACAGTGTTACTAGTGCAGCTCCCCAGTGCTACAGTGTTACTAGTGCAGCTCCCCCAGTACTACAGTGTTACTAGTGCAGCTCCCCAGTACTACAGTGTTATTATTGCAGCTCCCCAGTACTACAGTGTTACTAGTGCCGCTCCCCAGTGCTACAGTGTTACTAGTGTACCTCCCCAGTGCTACAGTGTTACTAGTTCAGCTCCCCAGTGCTACAGTGTTACTAGTGCAGATCCCCAGTACTACAGTGTTCCTAGTGCAGCTCCCCAGTGCTACAATGTTACTAGTGTACCTCCCCAGTGCTACAGTGTTACTAATGCAGCTCCCCAGTGCTACGGTGTTACTAGTGTAGCTACCCAGTGAGTGCTACAGTGTTACTAGTGCAGCTCCCCAGTGCTACAGTGTTACTAGAGCAGCTCCCCAGTGGTACAGTGTTACTAGTGCAGCTCCCCCAGTGCTACAGTTTTACTAGTGTAGCTCCCTAGTGCTACAGTGTTACTAGTGCAGCTCCCTAGTGCTACAGTGTTACTAGTGCAGCTCCCCAGTGCTACAGTGTTACTAGTGCAGCTCCCCCAGTGCTACAGTGTTAATAGTGCAGCTCCCCAGTTCTACAGTGTTACTAGTGCAGCTCCCGCAGTGCTACAGTGTTACTAGTGCAGCTCCCCCAGTACTACAGTGTTACTAGTGTAGCTCCCCAGTGTTACAGTGTTACTAGTGCAGCTCCCCGGTGCTACAGTGTTACTAGTGCAGCTCCCCAGTGCTACAGTGTTACTAGTGCAGCTCCCCAGTGCTACAGTGTTACTAGTGTATCTCCCCAGTGCTACAGTGTTACTAGTGTATTTCGCTAGTGCTACAGTGTTACTAGTGCAGCTCCCCAGTGCTACAGTGTTACTAGTGTAGCTCCCCAGTACTACGGTGTTACTAGTGTAGCTCCCCAGTGCTACAGTGTTACTCGTGTAGCTCCCTAGTGAGTACTACCGTGTTACTGGTGCAGCTCCCCAGTGCTACAGTGTTACTAGTGTAGCTCCCCAGTGAGTACTACAGTGTTACTAGTGTAGCTCCCCAGTGCTACAGTGTTACTAGTGTAGCTCTCCAGTGAGTGCTACAGTGTTACTAGTGTATCTCCCCAGTGCTACAGTGTTACTAGTGTACCTCCCCAGTGCTACAGTGTTACTAGTGCAGCTCCCCAGTACTACAGTGTTACTAGTGTACCTCCCCAGTGCTACAGTGTTACTAGTGCAGCTCCCCAGTGCTACAGTGTTACTAGTGTACCTCCCCAGTGCTACAGTGTTACTAGTTCAGCTCCCCAGTGCTACAGTGTTACTAGTGCAGATCCCCAGTACTACAGTGTTACTAGTGCAGCTCCCCAGTGCTACAGTGTTACTAGTGTACCTCCCCAGTGCTACAGTGTTACTAATGCAGCTCCCCTGTGCTACAGTGTTACTAGTGCAGCTCCCCCAGTACTACAATGTTACTATTGCAGCTCCCCCAGTACTACAGTGTTACTAGTGCAGCTCCCCAGTACTACAGTGTTATTAGTGTAGCTCCCCAGTGCTACAGTGTTACTAGTGTAGCTCTCCAGTGAGTGCTACAGTGTTACTAGTGTAGCTCCCCAGTGCTACAGTGTTACTAGTGTACCTCCCCAGTGCTACAGTGTTACTAGTGCAGCTCCCCATTACTACAGTGTTATTAGTGTACCTCCCCAGTGCTACAGTGTTACTAGTGCAGCTCCCCAGTGCTACAGTGTTACTAGTGTACCTCCCCAGTGCTACAGTGTTACTAGTTCAGCTCCCCAGTGCTACAGTGTTACTAGAGCAGATCCCCAGTACTACAGTGTTACTAGTGCAGCTCCCCAGTGCTACAGTGTTACTAGTGTACCTCCCCAGTGCTACAGTGTTACTAATGCAGCTCCCCTGTGCTACAGTGTTACTAGTGCAGCTCCCCCAGTACTACAGTGTTACTATTGCAGCTCCCCCAGTACTACAGTGTTACTAGTGTAGCTCCCCAGTACTACAGTGTTACTAGTGCAGCTCCCCCAGTTCTACAGTGTTACTAGTGCAGTTCCCCAGTACTAGTGTTACTAGTACAGCTCCCCAGTACTACAGTGTTACTAGTGCAGCTCCCCAGTGCTACAGTGTTACTAGTGAAGCTCCCCCAGTACTACAGTGTTACTATTGCAGCTCCCCCAGTACTACAGTGTTACTAGTGCAGCTCCCCAGTGCTACAGTGTTACTAGTGCAGCTCCCCCAGTACTACAGTGTTACTAGTGCAGCTCCCCAGTACTACAGTGTTATTATTGCAGCTCCCCAGTACTACAATGTTACTAGTGCAGCTCCCCAGTGCTACAGTGTTACTAGTGTAGCTTCCCAGTGCTACAGTGTTACTAGTGTAGTTCCCCAGTGCTACAGTGCTACAAGTGCAGCTACCCAGTGCTACAGTGTTACTAGTGCAGCTCCCCAGTGCTACAGTGTTACTATTGCAGCTCCCCCAGTGCTACAGTGTTACTAGTGCAGCTCCTCCGCGCTACAGTGTTACTAATGCAGCTACCCAGTGCTACAGTGTTACTAGTGTAGCTCCCCAGTGCTACAGTGTTACTAGTGCAGCTCCCCAGTGCTACAGTGTTACTAGTGCAGCTACCCAGTGCTACAGTGTTACTAGTGCAGCTCCCCAATACTACAGTGTTACTAGTGCATCTCCCCAGTACTACAGTGGTACTAGTGCAGCTCCCCAGTGCTACAGTGTTACTAGTGCAGCTCCCCCAGTAATACAGTGTTTCTAGTGTACCTCCCCAGTTCTACAGTGTTACTAGTGCAGCTCCCCCAGTACTACAGTGTTACTAGTGCAGCTCCCCCAGTACTACAGTGTTACTAGTGCAGCTCCCCTGTGCTACAGTGTTACTAGTGCAGCTCCCCCAGTACTACAGTGTTACTAGTGCACCTCCCCAGTGCTACAGTGTTACTAGTGCAGCTCCCCAGTGAAGCAGTGTTACTAGTGCAGTTCCCCAGTGCTACAGTGTTACTAGTGCAGCCCCCCAGTACTACAGTGTTACTAGTGCAGCTCCCCAGTGCTACAGTGTTACTAGTGCAGCTCCCCCAGTACTACAGTGTTACTAGTGCAGCTCCCCAGTACTACAGTGTTAGTAGTGCAGCTCCCCAGTGCTACAGTGTTACTAGTGCAGCTCCCCAGTTCTACAGTGTTACTAGTGTAGCTCCCCAGTGCTACAGTGTCTCTAGTGTAGCTCCCCAGTGCTACAGTGTTACTAGTGCAGCTCCCCAGTGCTACAGTGTTACTAGTGTTGCTCCCCAAGTACTACAGTGTTACTAGTGCGCCTCCCCCAGTGTTACAGTGTTACTAGTGCAGCTCCCCGGTGCTACAGTGTTACTAGTGCAGCTCCCCAGTGATACAGTGTTACTAGTGCAGCTCCCCAGTGCTACAGTTTTACTAGTGTAGCTCCCCAGTGCTACAGTCTAACTAGTGCAGCTCCCCAGTGCTACAGTGTTACTAGTGCAGCTCCCCTGTACTACAGTGTTACTAGTGTACCTCCCCAGTGCTACAGTGTTACTAGTGCAGCTCCCCAGTGCTACAGTGTTACTAGTGTAGCTCCCCAGTGAGTACTACAGTGTTACTAGGGTACGTCCCCAGTGCTACAGTGTTACTAATGCAGCTCCCCAGTGCTACAGTGTTACTAGTGCAGATCCGCAGTACTACAGTGTTACTAGTGCAGCTCCCCAGTGCTACAGTGTTACTAGTGTACCTCCCCAGTGCTACAGTGTTACTAGTGCAGCTCCCCAGTGCTACAGTGTTACTAGTGCAGATCCCCAGTGCTACAGTGTTACTAGTGTATCTCCCCAGTGCTACAGTGTTACTAGTGTATTTCGCTAGTGCTACAGTGTTACTAGTGCAGCTCCCCAGTGCTACAGTGTTACTAGTGTAGCTCCCCAGTACTACGGTGTTACTAGTGTAGCACCCCAGTGCTACAGTGTTACTCGTGTAGCTCCCTAGTGAGTACTACCGTGTTACTAGTGCAGCTCCCCAGTGCTACAGTGTTACTAGTGTAGCTCCCCAGTGAGTACTACAGTGTTACTAGTGTAGCTCCCCAGTGCTACAGTGTTACTAGTGTAGCTCTCCAGTGAGTGCTACAGTGTTACTAGTGTAGCTCCCCAGTGCTACAGTGTTACTAGTGTACCTCCCCAGTGCTACAGTGTAACTAGTGCAGCTCCCCAGTACTACAGTGTTACTAGTGTACCTCCCCAGTGCTACAGTGTTACTAGTGCAGCTCCCCAGTGCTAGAGTGTTACTAGTGTACCTCCCCAGTGCTACAGTGTTACTAGTTCAGCTCCCCA
The DNA here is from genome assembly GCA_946902985.2 of Meconema thalassinum. Taxonomy (NCBI): domain Eukaryota; kingdom Metazoa; phylum Arthropoda; class Insecta; order Orthoptera; family Tettigoniidae; genus Meconema; species Meconema thalassinum. The sequence continues at coordinate 588,853 of OX336392.1, read as the reverse complement.
GTGCTACAGTGTTACTAGTGCAGCTCCCCTGTGCTACAATGTTACTAGTGCAGCTCCCCAGTACTACAGTGTTACTAGTGTACCTCCCCAGTGCTACAGTGTTACTAGTGCAGCTCCCCAGTACTACAGTGTTACTAGTGCAGCTCCCCAGTGCTACAATGTTACTAGTGTACCTCCCCAGTGCTACAGTGTTACTAATGCAGCTCCCCTGTGCTACAGTGTTACTAGTGCAGCTCCCCAGTACTACAGTGTTACTATTGCAGCTCCCCCAGTACTACAGTGTTACTAGTGCAGCTCCCCAGTACTACAGTGTTACTAGTGCAGCTCCCCCAGTACAACAGTGTTACTAGTGCAGCTCCCCAGTACTAGTGTTACTAGTACAGCTCCCCAGTACTACAGTGTTACTAGTGCAGCTCCCCAGTGCTACAGTGTTACTAGTGCAGCTCCCCCAGTACTACAGTGTTACTATTGCAACCCCCCCCGTACTACAGTGTTACTAGTGCAGCTCCCCAGTGCTACAGTGTTACTAGTGCAGCTCCCCCAGTGCTACAGTGTTACTAGTGTAGCTCTCCAGTGAGTGCTACAGTGTTACTAGTGTAGCTCCCCAGTGCTACAGTGTTACTAGTGTACCTCCCCAGTGCTACAGTGTAACTAGTGCAGCTCCCCAGTACTACAGTGTTACTAGTGTACCTCCCCAGTGCTACAGTGTTACTAGTGCAGCTCCCCAGTACTACAGTGTTACTAGTGCAGCTCCCCAGTGCTACAATGTTACTAGTGTACCTCCCCAGTGCTACAGTGTTACTAATGCAGCTCCCCTGTGCTACAGTGTTACTAGTGCAGCTCCCCAGTACTACAGTGTTACTATTGCAGCTCCCCCAGTACTACAGTGTTACTAGTGCAGCTCCCCAGTACTACAGTGTTACTAGTGCAGCTCCCCCAGTACAACAGTGTTACTAGTGCAGCTCCCCAGTACTAGTGTTACTAGTACAGCTCCCCAGTACTACAGTGTTACTAGTGCAGCTCCCCAGTGCTACAGTGTTACTAGTGCAGCTCCCCCAGTACTACAGTGTTACTATTGCAACCCCCCCCGTACTACAGTGTTACTAGTGCAGCTCCCCAGTTCTACAGTGTTACTAGTGCAGCTCCCCCAGTACTACAGTGTTACTAGTGCAGCTCCCCAGTACTACAGTGTTATTATTGCAGCTCCCCAGTACTACAGTGTTACTAGTGCAGCTCCCCAGTGCTACAGTGTTACTAGTGTAGCTTCCCAGTGCTACAGTGTTACTAGTGTAGTTCCCCAGTGCTACAGTGTTACAAGTGCAGCTACCCAGTGCTACAGTGTTACTAGTGCAGCTCCCCAGTGCTTCAGTGTTACTATTGCAGCTCCCCCAGTGCTACAGTGTTACTAGTGCAGCTCCTCCGTGCTACAGTGTTACTAATGCAGCTACCCAGTGCTACAGTGTTACTAGTGTAGCTCCCCAGTGAGTGCTACAGTGTTACTAGTGTAGCTCCCCAGTGAGTGTTACAGTGTTACTAGTGCAGCTACCCAGTACTACAGTGTTACTAGTGTAGCTCCCCAGTGAGTACTACAGTGTTACTAGTGCATCTCCCCAGTACTACATTGTTACTAGTGCAGCTCCCCAGTGCTACAGTGTTACTAGTGAAGCTCCCCCAGTAATACAGTGTTTCTAGTGTACCTCCCCAGTTCGACAGTGTTACTAGTGCAGCTCCCCCAGTACTACAGTGTTACTAGTGCAGCTCCCCCAGTACTACAGTGTTACTAGTGCAGCTCCCCTGTGCTACAGTGTTACTAGTGCAGCTCCCCCAGTACTACAGTGTTACTAGTGCACCTCCCCAGTGCTACAGTGTTACTAGTGCAGCTCCCCAGTGATGCAGTGTTACTAGTGCAGTTCCCCAGTGCTACAGTGTTACTAGTGCAGCCCCCCAGTACTACAGTGTTACTAGTGCAGCTCCCCAGTGCTATAGTGTTACTAGTGCAGCTCCCCCAGTTCTACAGTGTTACTAGTGCAGCTCCCCAGTACTACAGTGTTAGTAGTGCAGCTCCCCTGTGCTACAGTGTTACTAGTGCAGCTCCCCAGTTCTACAGTGTTACTAGTGTAGCTCCCCAGTGCTACAGTGTCTCTAGTGTAGCTCCCCAGTGCTACAGTAATACTAGTGCAGCTCCCCAGTGCTACAGTGTTACTAGTGAAGCTCCGCAGTGCTACAGTGTTGTAAGTGCAGCTCCCCCAGTGCTACAGTGTTACTAGTGCAGCTCCCCCAGTACTACAGTGTTACTAGTTGCAGCTCCCCAGTGCTACAGTGTTACTAGTGTAGCTCCGCAGTGAGTGCTACAGTGTTACTAGTGCAGCTCCCCAGTGCTACAGTGTTACTAGTGCAGCTCCCCAGTGCTACAGTGTTACTAGTGCAGCTCCCCAGTGCTACAGTGTTACTAGTAAAGCTCCCCAGTGCTACAGTGTTACTAGTGCAGCTCCCCCAGTGCTACAGTGTTACATGTGCATCTCCCCAATGCTACAGTGTTACTAGTGTAGCTCCCCAGAGCTACAGTGTTACTAGTGCAGCTCCCCAGTGCTACAGTGTTACTAGTGCAGCTCCCCAGTGAGTGCTACAGTGTTACTAGTGTAGCTCCCCAGTTCTACAGTGTCTCTAGTGTAGCTCCCCAGTGCTACAGTGTTACTAGTGCAGCTCCCCAGTGGTACAGTGTTACTAGTGCAGCTCCCCCAGTGCTACAGTGTTACTAGTGCAGCTCTACAGTGCTAGAGTGTTACAAGTGCAGCTCCCCAGCACTACAGTGATACTAGTGCAGCTCCCCAGTGCTACAGTGTTACTAGTGCAGCTCCCCCAGTGCTACAGTGTTACAAGTGCATCTCCCCAATGCTACAGTGTTACTAGTGTAGCTCCCCAGTGCTACAGTGTTAATAGTGCAGCTCCCCCAGTGCTACAGTGTTACTAGTGCAGCTCCCCAGTGCTACAGCGTTACTAGCGTAGCTCCCCCAGTGTTACAGTGTTCTAGTGCAGCTCCCCAGTGCTACAGTGTTACTAGTGTAGCTCCCCAGTGCTACAGTGTTACTAGTGCAGCTCCCAAGTGCTACAGTGTTACTAGTGTAGCTCCCCCAGTGCTACAGTGTTACTAGTGCAGCTCCCCAGTACTACAGTGTTAATAGTGCAGCTCCCCAGTGCTACAGTGTTAATAGTACAGCTCCCCCAGTGCTACAGTGTTACTAGTGCAGCTCCCCAGTGCTACAGTGTTACAAGTGTAGCTCCCCAGTGCTACAGTGTTACTAGTGCAGCTCCCCAGTGCTACAGCGTTACTAGTGTAGCTACCCCAGTGCTACAGTGTTACTAGTGCAGCTCCCCAGTGCTACAGTGTTACTAGTGTAGCTCCCCAGTGCTACAGTGTTACTAGTGCAGCTCCCAAGTGCTACAGTGTTCCTAGTGTAGCTTCCCCAGTGCTACAGTGTTACTAGTGCAGCTCCCCAGTGCTTCAGTGTTACTAGTGCAGCTCCCCCAGTGCTACAGTGTTACTAGTGCAGCTCCCCAGTGCTACAGTGTTACTAGTGTAGCTCCCCAGTGCTACAGTGTTACAAGTGTAGCTCCCCAGTGCTACAGTGTTACTAGTGTAGCTCCCCAGTGCTACGGTGTTATTAGTGTACCTCCCCAGTGAGTGCTACAGTGTTACTAGTGCAGTTCTCCAGTGAGTGCTACAGTGTTACTAGTGCAGCTCCCCCAGTACTACAGTGTTACTAGTGCAGCTCCCCAGTGCTACAGTGTTACTAGTGTAGCTCCCCAGTGAGTGCTACAGTGTTACTAGTTCAGCTCCCCAGTGAGTGCTACAGTGTTACCAGTGCAGCTTCCCCAGTACTACAGTGTTACTAGTGCAGCTCCCCAGTGCTACAGTGTTACTAGTGTAGCTCCCCAGTGGGTGCTACAGTGTTACTAGTGCAGCTCCCCAGTGTTACAGTGTTACCAGTGCAGCTCCCCAGTGCTACAGTGTTACTAGTGTAGCTCCCCAGTGCTACAGTGTTACTAGTGCAGTTCCCCAGTGCTACAGTGTTACTAGTTTAGCTCCCCAGTGCTACAGTGTTACTAGTGTATCTCCCCAGTACTACAGTGTTACTAGTGTAGCTCCCCAGTGCTACGGTGTTACTAGTGTAGCTACCCAGTGAGTGCTACAGTGTTACTAGTGCAGCTCCCCAGTGCTACAGTGTTACTAGTGCAGCTCCCCAGTGGTACAGTGTTACTAGTGTAGCTCCCTAGTGCTACAGTGTTACTAGTGCAGCTCCCTAGTGCTACAGTGTTACTAGTGCAGATCCCCAGTGCTACAGTGTTACTAGTGCAGCTCCCCCAGTGCTACAGTGTTACTAGTGCAGCTCCCCAGTTCTACAGTGTTACTAGTGCAGCTCCCGCAGTGCTACAGTGTTACTAGTGCAGCTCCCCCAGTACTACAGTGTTACTAGTGTAGCTCCCCAGTGTTACAGTGTTACTAGTGCAGCTCCCCGGTGCTACAGTGTTACTAGTGCAGCTCCCCAGTGCTACAGTGTTACTAGTGCAGCTCCCCAGTGCTACAGTGTTACTAGTGTATCTCCCCAGTGCTACAGTGTTACTAGTGTATTTCGCTAGTGCTACAGTGTTACTAGTGCAGCTCCTCAGTGCTACAGTGTTACTAGTGTAGCTCCCCAGTACTACGGTGTTACTAGTGTAGCTCCCCAGTGCTACAGTGTTACTCGTGTAGCTCCCTAGTGAGTACTACCGTGTTACTAGTGCAGCTCCCCAGTGCTACAGTGTTACTAGTGTAGCTCCCCAGTGAGTACTACAGTGTTACTAGTGTAGCTCCCCAGTGCTACAGTGTTACTAGTGTAGCTCTCCAGTGAGTGCTACAGTGTTACTAGTGTATCTCCCCAGTGCTACAGTGTTACTAGTGTACCTCCCCAGTGCTACAGTGTTACTAGTGCAGTTCCCCAGTACTACAGTGTTACTAGTGTACCTCCCCAGTGCTACAGTGTTACTAGTGCAGCTCCCCAGTGCTACAGTGTTACTAGTGTACCTCCCCAGTGCTACAGTGTTACTAGTTCAGCTCCCCAGTGCTACAGTGTTACTAGTGCAGATCCCCAGTACTACAGTGTTACTAGTGCAGCTCCCCAGTGCTACAGTGTTACTAGTGTACCTCCCCAGTGCTACAGTGTTACTAATGCAGCTCCCCTGTGCTACAGTGTTACTAGTGCAGCTCCCCCAGTACTACAATGTTACTATTGCAGCTCCCCCAGTACTACAGTGTTACTAGTGCAGCTCCCCAGTACTACAGTGTTACTAGTGTAGCTCCCCAGTGCTACAGTGTTACTAGTGTAGCTCTCCAGTGAGTGCTACAGTGTTACTAGTGTAGCTCCCCAGTGCTACAGTGTTACTAGTGTACCTCCCCAGTGCTACAGTGTTACTAGTGCAGCTCCCCATTACTACAGTGTTATTAGTGTACCTCCCCAGTGCTACAGTGTTACTAGTGCAGCTCCCCAGTGCTACAGTGTTACTAGTGTACCTCCCCAGTGCTACAGTGTTACTAGTTCAGCTCCCCAGTGCTACAGTGTTACTAGTGCAGATCCCCAGTACTACAGTGTTACTAGTGCAGCTCCCCAGTGCTACAGTGTTACTAGTGTACCTCCCCAGTGCTACAGTGTTACTAATGCAACTCCCCTGTGATACAGTGTTACTAGTGCAGCTCCCCCAGTACTACAGTGTTACTATTGCAGCTCCCCAGTACTACAGTGTTACTAGTGCAGCTCCCCAGTACTACAGTGTTACTAGTGCAGCTCCCCCAGTACTACAGTGTTACTAGTGCAGCTCCCCAGTACTAGTGTTACTAGTACAGCTCCCCAGTACTACAGTGTTACTAGTGCAGCTCCCCAGTGCTACAGTGTTACTAGTGAAGCTCCCCCAGTACTACAGTGTTACTATTGCAGCTCCCCCAGTACTACAGTGTTACTAGTGCAGCTCCCCAGTGCTACAGTGTTACTAGTGCAGCTCCCCCAGTACTACAGTGTTACTAGTGCAGCTCCCCAGTACTACAGTGTTATTATTGCAGCTCCCCAGTACTACAGTGTTACTAGTGCAGCTCTCCAGTGCTACAGTGTTACTAGTGTAGCTTCCCAGTGCTACAGTGTTACTAGTGTAGTTCGCCAGTGCTACAGTGTTACAAGTGCAGCTACCCAGTGCTACAGTGTTACTAGTGCAGCTCCCCAGTGCTACAGTGTTACTATTGCAGCTCCTCCAGTGCTAGAGTGTTACTAGTGCAGCTCCTCCGTGCTACAGTGTTACTAGTGCAGCTACCCAGTGCTACAGTGTTACTAGTGTAGCTCCCCAGTGCTACAGTGTTACTAGTGCAGCTCCCCAGTGCTACAGTGCTACTAGTGCAGCTACCCAGTGCTACAGTGTTACTAGTGCAGCTCCCCAGTACTACAGTGTTACTAGTGCATCTCCCCAGTACTACAGTGTTACTAGTGCAGCTCCCCAGTGCTACAGTGTTACTAGTGCAGCTCCCCCAGTACTACAGTGTTACTAGTTGCAGCTCCCCAGTGCTACAGTGTTACTAGTGCAGCTCCTCCGTGCTACAGTGTTACTAGTGCAGCTACCCAGTGCTACAGTGTTACTAGTGCAGCTCCCCCAGGACTACAGTGTTACTAGTGCACCTCCCCAGTGCTACAGTGTTACTAGTGCAGCTCCCCAGTGATGCAGTGTTACTAGTGCAGTTCCCCAGTGCTACAGTGTTACTAGTGCAGCCCCCCAGTACTACAGTGTTACTAGTGCAGCTCCCCAATGCTACAGTGTTACTAGTGCAGCTCCCCCAGTACTACAGTGTTACTAGTGCAGCTCCCCAGTACTACAGTGTTAGTAGTGCAGCTCCCCAGTGCTACAGTGTAACTAGTGCAGCTCCCCAGTTCTACAGTGTTACTAGTGTAGCTCCCCAGTGCTACAGTGTCTCTAGTGTAGCTCCCCAGTGCTACAGTGTTACTAGTGCAGCTCCCCAGTGCTACAGTGTTACTAGTGAAGCTCCGCAGTGCTACAGTGTTGTTAGTGCAGCACCCCCAGTGCTACAGTGTTACTAGTGCAGCTCCCCCAGTACTACAGTGTTACTAGTTGCAGCTCCCCAGTGCTACAGTGTTACTAGTGTAGCTCCGCAGTGAGTGCTACAGTGTTACTAGTGCAGCACCACAGTGCTACAGTGTTACTAGTGCAGCTCCCCAGTGCTACAGTGTTACTAGTGCAGCTCCCCAGTGCTACAGTGTTACTAGTAAAGCTCCCCAGTGCTACAGTGTTACTAGTGCAGCTCCCCCAGTGCTACAGTGTTACAAGTGCATCTCCCCAATGCTACAGTGTTACTAGTGTAGCTCCCCAGTGCTACAGTGTTACTAGTGCAGATCCCCAGTGCTACAGTGTTACTAGTGCAGCTCCCCAGTGAGTGCTACAGTGTTACTAGTGTAGCTCCCCAGTGCTACAGTGTCTCTAGTGTAGCTCCCCAGTGCTACAGTGTTACTAGTGCAGCTCCCCAGTGGTACAGTGTTACTAGTGCAGCTCCCCCAGTGCTACAGTGTTACTAGTGCAGCTCCCCAGTGCTAGAGTGTTACAAGTGCAGCTCCCCAGTACTACAGTGATACTAGTGCAGCTCCCCAGTGCTACAGTGTTACTAGTGCAGCTCCCCCAGTGCTACAGTGTTACAAGTGCATCTCCCCAATGCTACAGTGTTACTAGTGTAGCTCCCCAGTGCTACAGTGTTAATAGTGCAGCTCCCCCAGTGCTACAGTGTTACTAGTGCAGCTCCCCAGTGCTACAGTGTTGCAAGTGTAGCTCCCCAGTGCTACAGTGTTACTAGTGCAGCTCCCCAGTGCTACAGCGTTACTAGCGTAGCTCCCCCAGTGCTACAGTGTTCTAGTGCAGCTCCCCAGTGCTACAGTGTTACTAGTGTAGCTCCCCAGTGCTACAGTGTTACTAGTGCAGCTCCCAAGTGCTACAGTGTTACTAGTGTAGCTCCCCCAGTGCTACAGTGTTACTAGTGCAGATCCACAGTACTACAGTGTTACTAGTGCAGCTCCCCAGTGCTACAGTGTTAATAGTACAGCTCCCCCAGTGCTACAGTGTTACTAGTGCAGCTCCCCAGTGCTACAGTGTTACAAGTGTAGCTCCCCAGTGCTACAGTGTTACTAGTGCAGCTCCCCAGTGCTAAAGCGTTACTAGTGTAGCTACCCCAGTGCTACAGTGTTACTAGTGCAGCTCCCAATGCTACAGTGTTACTAGTGTAGCTCCCCAGTGCTACAGTGTTACTAGTGCAGCTCCCAAGTGCTACAGTGTTACTAGTGTAGCTTCCCCAGTGCTACAGTGTTACTAGTGCAGCTCCCCAGTGCTTCAGTGTTACTAGTGCAGCTCCCCCAGTGCTACAGTGTTACTAGTGCAGCTCCCCAGTGCAACAGTGTTACTAGTGTAGCTCCCCAGTGCTACAGTGTTACTAGTGCAGCTCTCCAGTGCTACAGTGTTACTAGTGTAGCTCCACAGTGCTACAGTGTTACTACTGCAGCTCCCCAGTGCCACAGTGTTACTAGTGCAGCTCCCGAGTGCTACAGTGTTACTAGTGCAGCTCCCCCAGTGCTACAGTGTTACAACTGTAGCTCCCCAGTGCTACAGTGTTACTAGTGTAGCTCCCCAGTGCTACGGTGTTATTAGTGTACCTCCCCAGTGAGTGCTACAGTGTTACTAGTGCAGTTCTCCAGTGAGTGCTACAGTGTTACTAGTGCAGCTCCCCCAGTACTACAGTGTTACTAGTGCAGCTCCCCAGTGCTACAGTGTTACTAGTGTAGCTCCCCAGTGAGTGCTACAGTATTACTAGTGCAGCTCCCCAGTGAGTGCTACAGTGTTACCAGTGCAGCTTCCCCAGTACTACAGTGTTACTAGTGCAGCTCCCCAGTGCTACAGTGTTACTAGTGTAGCTCCCCAGTGGGTGCTACAGTGTTACTAGTGCAGCTCCCCAGTGTTACAGTGTTACTAGTGCAGCTCCCCAGTGCTACAGTGTTACTAGTGTAGCTCCCCAGTGCTACAGTGTTACTAGTGCAGTTCCCCAGTGCTACAGTGTTACTAGTTTAGCTCCCCAGTGCTACAGTGTTACTAGTGTATCCCCCCAGTACTACAGTGTTACTAGTGTAGCTCCCCAGTGCTACGGTGTTACTAGTGTAGCTACCCGGTGAGTGCTACAGTGTTACTAGTGCAGCTCCCCAGTGCTACAGTGTTACTAGTGTAGCCCCCCAGTGCTACAGTGTTACTAGTGTAGCTCCCCAGTGCTACAGTGTTACTAGTGTAGCTCCCCAGTGCTACGGTGTTACTAGTGTAGCTCCCCAGTGAGTGCTACAGTGTTACTAGTACAGCTCCCCATTGCTACAGTGTTACTAGTGTAGCTCCCTAGTGCTACAGTGTTACTAGTGCAGCTCCCCAATGCTACAGTGTTACTAGTGCAGCTCCCCCAGTGCTACAGTGTTACTAGTGCAGCTCCCCAGTGCTACAGTGTTACTAGTGCTGCTACCCAATTCTACAGTGTTACTAGTGCAGATCCCCAGTGCTACAGTGTTACTACTGGAGCTCCCCAGTGCTACAGTGTTACTAGTGCAGCTCCCCAGTACTACAGTGTTACTAGTGCAGCTCCCCAGTGCTACAGTGTTACTAGTGTAGCTCCCTAGTGCTACAGTGTTACTAGTGCAGCTCCCTAGTGCTACAGTGTTACTAGTGCAGCTCCCCAGTGCTACAGTGTTACTAGTGCAGCTCCCCCAGTGCTACAGTGTTACTAGTGCAGCTCCCCAGTGCTACAGTGTTACTAGTGCAGCTCCCGCAGTGCTACAGTGTTACTAGTGCAGCTCCCCCAGTACTACAGTGTTACTAGTGTAGCTCCCCAGTGTTACAGTGTTACTAGTGCAGCTCCCCGGTGCTACAGTGTTACTAGTGCAGCTCCCCAGTGCTACAGTGTTACTAGTGCAGCTCCCCAGTGCTACAGTGTTACTAGTGTATCTCCCCAGTGCTACAGTGTTACTAGTGTATTTCGCTAGTGCTACAGTGTTACTAGTGCAGCTCCCCAGTGCTACAGTGTTACTAGTGTAGCTCCCCAGTACTACGCTGTTACTAGTGTAGCTCCCCAGTGCTACAGTGTTACTCGTGTAGCTCCCTAGTGAGTACTACCGTGTTACTAGTGCAGCTCCCCAGTACTACGGTGTTACTAGTGTAGCTCCCCAGTGCTACAGTGTTACTCGTGTAGCTCCCTAGTGAGTACTACCGTGTTACTAGTGCAGCTCCCCAGTGCTACAGTGTTACTAGTGTAGCTCCCCAGTGAGTACTACAGTGTTACTAGTGTAGCTCCCCAGTGCTACAGTGTTACTAGTGTAGCTCTCCAGTGAGTGCTACAGTGTTACTAGTGTAGCTCCCCAGTGCTACAGTGTTACTAGTGTACCTCCCCAGTGCTACAGTGTAACTAGTGCAGCTCCCCAGTACTACAGTGTTACTAGTGTACCTCCCCAGTGCTACAGTGTTACTAGTGCAGCTCCCCAGTGCTAGAGTGTTACTAGTGTACCTCCCCAGTGCTACAGTGTTACTAGTTCAATTCCCCAGTGCTACAGTGTTACTAGTGCAGATCCCCAGTACTACAGTGTTATTAGTGCAGCTCCCCAGTGCTACAGTGTTACTAGTGTACCTCCCCAGTGCTACAGTGTTACTAATGCAGCTCCCCTGTGCTACAGTGTTACTAGTGCAGCTCCCCCAGTACTACAGTGTTACTATTGCAGCTCCCCCAGTACTACAGTGTTACTAGTGCAGTTCCCCAGTACTACAGTGTTACTAGTGCAGCTCCCCCAGTACTACAGTGTTACTAGTGCAGCTCCCCAGTACTAGTGTTACTAGTACAGCTCCCCAGTACTACAGTGTTACTAGTGCAGCTCCCCAGTGCTACAGTGTTACTAGTGCAGCTCCCCCAGTACTACAGTGTTACTATTGCAGCTCCCCCAGTACTACAGTGTTACTAGTGCAGCTCCCCAGTGCTACAGTGTTACTAGTGCAGCTCCCCCAGTACTACAGTGTTACTAGTGCAGCTCCCCAGTACTACAGTGTTATTATTGCAGCTCCCCAGTACTACAGTGTTACTAGTGCAGCTCCCCAGTGCTACAGTGTTACTAGTGTAGCTTCCCAGTGCTACAGTGTTACTAGTGTAGTTCCCCAGTGCTACAGTGTTACAAGTGCAGCTACCCAGTGCTACAGTGTTACTAGTGCAGCTCCCCAGTGCTACAGTGTTACTATTGCAGCTCCCCCAGTCCTACAGTGTTACTAGTGCAGCTCCTCCGTGCTACAGTGTTACTAATGCAGCTACCCAGTGCTACAGTGTTACTAGTGTAGCTCCCCAGTGCTACAGTGTTACCAGTGCAGCTCCCCAGTGCTACAGTGTTACTAGAGCAGCTACCCAGTGCTACACTGTTACTAGTGCAGCTCCCCAGTACTACAGTGTTACTAGTGCATCTCCCCAGTACTACAGTGTTGCTAGTGCAGCTCCCCAGTGCTACAGTGTTACTAGTGAAGCTCCCCCAGTAATACAGTGTTTCTAGTGTACCTCCCCAGTTCTACAGTGTTACTAGTGCAGCTCCCCCAGTACTACAGTGTTACTAGTGCAGCTCCCCCAGTACTGCAGTGTTACTAGTGCAGCTCCCCTGTGCTACAGTGTTACTAGTGCAGCTCCCCCAGTACTACAGTGTTACTAGTGCACCTCCCCAGTGCTACAGTGTTACTAGTGCAGCTCCCCAGTGATGCAGTGTTACTAGTGCAGTTCCCCAGTGCTACAGTGTTACTAGTGCAGCCCCCCAGTACTACAGTGTTACTAGTGCAGCTCCCCAGTGCTACAGTGTTACTAGTGCAGCTCCCCCAGTACTACAGTGTTACTAGTGCAGCTCCCCAGTACTACAGTGTTAGTAGTGCAGCTCCCCAGTGCTACAGTGTTACTAGTGCAGCTCCCCAGTTCTACAGTGTTACTAGTGTAGCTCCCCAGTGCTACAGTGTCTCTAGTGTAGCTCCCCAGTGCTACAGTGTTACTAGTGCAGCTCCCCAGTGCTACAGTGTTACTAGTGAAGCTCCGCAGTGCTACAGTGTTGTTAGTGCAGCTCCCCCAGTGCTACAGTGTTACTAGTGCAGCTCCCCCAGTACTACAGTGTTACTAGTTGCAGCTCCCCAGTGCTACAGTGTTACTAGTGTAGCTCCGCAGTGAGTGCTACAGTGTTACTAGTGCAGCTCCCCAGTGCTACAGTGTTACTAGTGCAGCTCCCCAGTGCTACAGTGTTACTAGTGCAGCTCCCCAGTGCTACAGTGTTACTAGTAAAGCTCCCCAGTGCTACAGTGTAACTAGTGCAGCTCCCCCAGTGCTACAGTGTTACAAGTGCATCTCCCCAATGCTACAGTGTTACTAGTGTAGCTCCCCAGTGCTACAGTGTTACTAGTGCAGCTCCCCAGTGCTACAGTGTTACTAGTGCAGCTCCCCAGTGAGTGCTACAGTGTTACTAGTGTAGCTCCCCAGTGCTACAGTGTCTCTAGTGTAGCTCCCCAGTGCTACAGTGTTACTAGTGCAGCTCCCCAGTGGTACAGTGTTACTAGTGCAGCTCCCCCAGTGCTACAGTGTTACTAGTGCAGCTCCCCAGTGCTAGAGTGTTACAAGTGCAGCTCCCCAGTACTACAGTGATACTAGTGCAGCTCCCCAGTGCTACAGTGTTACTAGTGCAGCTCCCCCAGTGCTACAGTGTTACAAGTGCATCTCCCCAATGCTACAGTGTTACTAGTGTAGCTCCCCAGTGCTACAGTGTTAATAGTGCAGCTCCCCCAGTGCTACAGTGTTACTAGTGCAGCTCCCCAGTGCTACAGTGTTGCAAGTGTAGCTCCCCAGTGCTACAGTGTTACTAGTGCAGCTCCCCAGTGCTACAGCGTTACTAGCGTAGCTCCCCCAGTGCTACAGTGTTCTAGTGCAGCTCCCCAGTACTACAGTGTTACTAGTGTAGCTCCCCAGTGCTACAGTGTTACTAGTGCAGCTCCCCAGTGCTACAGTGTTACAAGTGTAGCTCCCCAGTGCTAAAGTGTTACTAGTGTAGCTTCCCCAGTGCTACAGTGTTACTAGTGCAGCAACCCAGTGCTACAGTGTTACTAGTGTAGCTCCCCAGTGCTACAGTGTTACTAGTGCAGCTCCCCAGTGCTACAGTGTTACTAGAAAGCTCCCCATTGCTACAGTGTTACTAGTGTAGCTCCCTAGTGCTACAGTGTTACTAGTGCAGCTCCCCAGTGCTACAGTGTTACTAGTGCAGCTCCCCCAGTGCTACAGTGTTACTAGAGCAGCTCCCCATTGCTACAGTGTTACTGGTGCTGCTCCCCAATGCTACAGTGTTACTAGTGCAGATCCCCAGTGCTACAGTGTTACTACTGGAGCTCCCCAGTGCGACAGTGTTACTAGTGCAGCTCCTCAGTACTACAGTGTTACTAGTGCAGCTCCCCAGTGTTACAGTGTTACTAGTGTAGCTCCCTAGTGCTACAGTGTTACTAGTGCAGCTCCCTAGTGCTACAGTGTTACTAGTGCAGCTCCCCAGTGCTACAGTGTTACTAGTGCAGCTCCCCCAGTGCTACAGTGTTACTAGTGCAGCTCCCCAGTCTACAGTGTTACTAGTGCAGCTCCAGCAGTGCTACAGTGTTACTTGTGCAGCTCCCCCAGTACTACAGTGTTACTAGTGTAGCTCACCCAGTACTACAGTGTTACTAGTGCAGCTCCCCCAGTACTATAGTGTTACTAGTGTAGCTCCCCAGTGCTACAGTGTTACTAGTGCAGCTCCCCCAGTGTTACAGTGTTACTAGTGCAGCTCCCCGGTGCTACAGTGTTACTAGTGCAGCTCCCCAGTGCTACAGTGTTACTAGTGTAGCTCCCCAGTGCTACAGTGTTACTAGTGCAGCTCCCCGGTGCTGCAGTGTTACTAGTGCAGCTCCCCAGTGCTACAGTGTTACTAGTGCAGCTCCCCAGTGAGTGCTACGGTGTTACTAGTGCAGCTCCCCAGTGCTACAGTGTTACTAGTGTAGCTCCCCAGTACTACAGTGTTACTAGTGTAGCTCCCCCAGTACTACAGTGATACTAGTGCTGCTCCCCCAGTACTACAGTGTTTCTAGTGTACCTCCCCAGTTCTACAGTGTTACTAGTGCAGCTCCCCCAGTACTACAGTGTTACTAGTGCAGCTCCCCCAGTACTACAGTGTTACTAGTGCAGCTCCCCAGTGCTACAGTGTTACTAGTGCAGCTCCCCCAGTACTACAGTGTTACTAGTGCACCTCCCCAGTGCTACAGTGTTACTAGTGCAGCTCCCCAGTGATGCAGTGTTACTAGTGCAGTTCCCCAGTGCTACAGTGTTACTAGTGCAGCCCCCCAGTAATACAGTGTTACTAGTGCAGCTCCCCAGTGCTACAGTGTTACTAGTGCTGCTCCCCCAGTACTAGAGTGTTACTAGTGCAGCTCCCCAGTACTACAGTGTTAGTAGTGCAGCTCCCCAGTGCTACAGTGTTACTAGTGCAGCTCCCCAGTGCTACAGTGTTACTAGTGTAGCTCCCCAGTGCTACAGTGTCTCTAGTGTAGCTCCCCAGTGCTACATTGTTACTAGTGCAGCTCCCCAGTGCTACAGTGTTACTAGTGAAGCTCCGCAGTGCTACAGTGTTGTTAGTGCAGCTCCCCCAGTGCTACAGTGTTACTGGTGCAGCTCCCCCAGTACTACAGTGTTACTAGTTGCAGCTCCCCAGTGCTACAGTGTTACTAGTGTAGCTCCCCAGTGAGTGCTACAGTGTTACTAGTGCAGCTCCCCAGTGCTACAGTGTTACTAGTGCAGCTCCCCAGTGCTATAGTGTTACTAGTGCAACTCCCCAGTGCTACAGTGTTACTAGTAAAGCTCCCCAGTGCTACAGTGTTACTAGTGCAGCTCCCCCAGTGCTACAGTGTTACAAGTGCATCTCCCCAATGCTACTGTGTTACTAGTGTAGCTCCCCAGTGCTACAGTGTTACTAGTGCAGCTCCCCAGTGCTACAGTGTTAATAGTGCAGCTCCCCAGTGAGTGCTACTGTGTTACTAGTGTAGATCCCCAGTGCTACAGTGTCTCTAGTGTAGCTCCCCAGTGCTACAGTGTTACTAGTGCAGCTCCCCAGTGGTACAGTGTTAGTAGTGCAGCTCCCCCAGTACTACAGTGTTACTAGTGCAGCTCCCCCAGTACTACAGTGTTACTAGTGCAGCTCCCCAGTGCTACAGTGTTAATAGTACAGCTCCCCCAGTAATACAGTGTTTCTAGTGTACCTCCCCAGTGCTACAGTGTTACTAGTGCAGCTCCCCCAGTACTACAGTGTTACTATTGCAGCTCCCCCAGTACTACAGTGTTACTAGTGCAGCTCCCCAGTACTACAGTGTTACTAGTGCAGCTCCCCCAGTACTACAGTGTTACTAGTGCAGCTCCCCAGTACTACAGTGTTACTAGTACAGCTCCCCAGTACTACAGTGTTACTAGTGCAGCTCCCCAGTGCTACAGTGTTATTAGTGCAGCTCCCCCAGTACTACAGTGTTACTATTGCAGCTCCCCCAGTACTACAGTGTTACTAGTGCAGCTCCCCAGTGCTACAGTGTTACTAGTGCAGCTCCCCCAGTAATACAGGTTTTCTAGTGTACCTCCCCAGTTCTACAGTGTTACTAGTGCAGCTCCCCCAGTACTACAGTGTTACTAGTGCAGCTCCCCAGTGCTACAGTGTTACTAGTGCAGCTCCCCAGTGATGCAGTGTTACTAGTGCAGTTCCCCAGTGATACAGTGTTACTAGTGCAGCCCCCCAGTACTACAGTGTTACTAGTGCAGCTCCCCAGTACTACAGTGTTACTAGTGCAGCTCCCCAGTACTACAGTGTTACTAGTGCAGCTCCCCAGTGCTACAGTGTTACTAGTGCAGCTCCCCCAGTAATACAGTGTTTCTAGTGTACCTCCCCAGTGCTACAGTGTTACTAGTGCAGCTCCCCCAGTACTACAGTGTTACTAGTGCTGCTCCCCCAGTACTACAGTGTTACTAGTGCAGCTCCCCAGTGCTACAGTGTTACTAGTGCAGCTCCCCCAGCACTACAGTGTTACTAGTGCACCTCCTCAGTTCTACAGTGTTACTAGTGCAGCTCCCAAGTGCTACAGTGTTACTAGTGTAGCTCCCCCAGTGCTACAGTGTTACTAGTGCAGCTCCCCAGTACTACAGTGTTACTAGTGCAGCTCCCCAGTGCTACAGTGTTAATAGTACAGCTCCCCCAGTGCTACAGTGTTACTAGTGCAGATCCCCAGTGCTACAGTGTTACAAGTGTAGCCCCCCAGTGCTACAGTGTTACTAGTGCAGCTCCCCAGTGCTACAGTGTTACTAGTGTAGCTACCCCAGTGCTACAGTGTTAATAGTGCAGCTCCCCAGTGCTACAGTGTTACTAGTGTAGCTCCCCAGTGCTACAGTGTTACTAGTGCAGCTCCCAAGTGCTACAGTGTTACTAGTGTAGCTTCCCCAGTGCTACAGTGTTACTAGTGCAGCTCCCCAGTGCTTCAGTGTTACTAGTGCAGCTCCCCCAGTGCTACAGTGTTACTAGTGCAGCTCCCCAGTGCTACAGTGTTACTAGTGTAGCTCCCCAGTGCTACAGTGTTACTAGTGCAGCTCTCCAGTGCTACAGTGTTACTAGTGTAGCTCCCCAGTGCTACAGTGTTACTAGTGCAGCTCCCCAGTGCTACAGTGTTACTAGTGTAGCTCCCCAGAGCTACGGTGTTATTTGTGTAGCTCCCCAGTGAGTGCTACAGTGTTACTAGTGCAGCTCTCCAGTGAGTGCTACAGTGTTACTAGTGCAGCTCCCCCAGTACTACAGTGTTACTAGTGCAGCTCCCCAGTGCTACAGTGTTACTAGTGTAGCTCCCCAGTGAGTGCTACAGTGTTACTAGTGCACCTCCCCAGTGAGTGCTACAGTGTTACCAGTGCAAATCCCCCAGTACTACAGTGTTACTAGTGCAGCTCCCCAGTGCTACAGTGTTACTAGTGTAGCTCCCCAGTGGGTGCTACAGTGTTACTGGTGCAGCTCCCCAGTGCTACAGTGTTACTAGTGCAGCTCCCCAGTGCTAAAGTGTTACTAGTGTAGCTCCCCAGTGCTACAGTGTTACTAGTGCAGCTCCCCCAGTGCTACAGTGTTACTAGTTTAGCTCCCCAGTGCTACAGTGTTACTAGTGTATCTCCCCAGTACTACAGTGTTACTAGTGTAGATCCCCAGTGCTACGGTGTTACTAGTGTAGCTACCCAGTTAGTGCTACAGTGTTACTAGTGCAGCTCCCCAGTGCTACAGTGTTACTAGTGTAGCTCCCCAGTGCTACAGTGTTACTAGTGTAGCTCCCCAGTGCTACAGTGTTACTAGTGTAGCTCCCCAGTGCTACGGTGTTACTAGTGTAGCTCCCTAGTGCTACAGAGTTACTAGTGCAGCTCCCCAGTGCTACAGTGTTACTAGTGCAGCTACCCCAGTGCTACAGTGTTACTAGTGCAGCTCCCCAGTGCTACAGTGTTACTAGTGTAGCTCCCTAGTGCTACAGTGTTACTAGTGCAGCTCCCCAGTGCTACAGTGTTACTAGTGCAGCTCCCTCAGTGCTACAGTGTTACTAGTGCAGCTCCCCAGTGCTACAGTGTTACTAGTGCTGCTCCCCAATGCTACAGTGTTACTAGTGCAGATCCCCAGTGCTACAGTGTTACTACTGGAGCTCCCCAGTGCTACAGTGTTACTAGTGCAGCTCCCCAGTACTACAGTGTTACTAGTGCAGCTCCCCAGTGCTACAGTGTTACTGGTGTAGCTCCCTAGTGCTACAGTGTTACTAGTGCAGCTCCCCAGTGCTACAGTGTTACTAGTGCAGCTACCCCAGTGCTACAGTGTTACTAGTGCAGCTACGCCAGTGCTACAGTGTTACTAGTGCAGCTCCCCAGTGCTACAGTGTTACTAGTGTAGCTCCCCAGTGCTACAGTGTTACTAGTGCAGCTCCCCCAGTGCTACAGTGTTACTAGTTTAGCTCCCCAGTGCTACAGTGTTACTAGTGTATCTCCCCAGTACTACAGTGTTACTAGTGTAGCTCCCCAGTGCTACGGTGTTACTAGTGTAGCTACCCAGTGAGTGCTACAGTGTTACTAGAGCAGCTCCCCAGTGCTACAGTGTTACTAGTGTAGCTCCCCAGTACTATAGTGTTACTAGTGTAGCTCCCCCAGTACTACAGTGTTACTAGTGCTGCTCCCCCAGTACTACAGTGTTACTAGTGTAGATCCCCAGTACTACAGTGTTACTAGTGCAGCCTCCCCCAGTACTACAGTGTTACTAGTGCAGCTCCCCCAGTGTTACAGTGTTACTAGTGCAGCTCCCCGGTGCTACAGTGTTACTAGTGCAGCTCCCCAGTGCTACAGTGTTACTAGTGCAGCTCCCCAGTGCTACAGTGTTACTAGTGTTGCTCCAAAAGTACTACAGTGTTACTAGTGCAGCTCCCCCAGTGTTACAGTGTTACTAGTGCAGCTCCCCGGTGCTACAGTGTTACTAGTGCAGCTCCCCAGTGATACAGTGTTACTAGTGCAGCTCCCCAGTGCTACAGTTTTACTAGTGTAGCTCCCCAGTGCTACAGTGTAACTAGTGCAGCTCCCCAGTGCTACAGTGTTACTAGTGCAGCTCCCCTGTACTACAGTGTTACTAGTGTACCTCCCCAGTGCTACAGTGTTACTAGTGCAGCTCCCCAGTGCTACAGTGTTACTAGTGTAGCTCCCCAGTGAGTACTACAGTGTTACTAGGGTACGTCCCCAGTGCTACAGTGTTACTAATGCAGCTCCCCAGTGCTACAGTGTTACTAGTGCAGATCCGCAGTACTACAGTGTTACTAGTGCAGCTCCCCAGTGCTACAGTGTTACTAGTGTACCTCCCCAGTGCTACAGTGTTACTAGTGCAGCTCCCCAGTGCTACAGTGTTACTAGTGCAGATCCCCAGTGCTACAGTGTTACTAGTGTATCTCCCCAGTGCTACAGTGTTACTAGTGTATTTCGCTAGTGCTACAGTGTTACTAGTGCAGCTCCCCAGTGCTACAGTGTTACTAGTGTAGCTCCCCAGTACTACGGTGTTACTAGTGTAGCTCCCCAGTGCTACAGTGTTACTCGTGTAGCTCCCTAGTGAGTACTACCGTGTTACTAGTGCAGCTCCCCAGTGCTACAGTGTTACTAGTGTAGCTCCCCAGTGAGTACTACAGTGTTACTAGTGTAGCTCCCCAGTGCTACAGTGTTACTAGTGTAGCTCTCCAGTGAGTGCTACAGTGTTACTAGTGTAGCTCCCCAGTGCTACAGTGTTACTAGTGTACCTCCCCAGTGCTACAGTGTAACTAGTGCAGCTCCCCAGTACTACAGTGTTACTAGTGTACCTCCCCAGTGCTACAGTGTTACTAGTGAAGCTCCCCAGTGCTAGAGTGTTACTAGTGTACCTCCCCAGTGCTACAGTGTTACTAGTTCAGCTCCCCAGTGCTACAGTGTTACTAGTGCAGATCCCCAGTACTACAGTGTTACTAGTGCAGCTCCCCAGTGCTACAATGTTACTAGTGTACCTCCCCAGTGCTACAGTGTTACTAATGCAGCTCCCCTGTGCTACAGTGTTACTAGTGCAGCTCCCCAGTACTACAGTGTTACTATTGCAGCTCCCCCAGTACTACAGTGTTACTAGTGCAGCTCCCCAGTACTACAGTGTTACTAGTGCAGCTCCCTCAGTACAACAGTGTTACTAGTGCAGCTCCCCAGTACTAGTGTTACTAGTACAGTTCCCCAGTACTACAGTGTTACTAGTGCAGCTCCCCAGTGCTACAGTGTTACTAATGCAGCTCCCCCAGTACTACAGTGTTACTATTGCAGCTCCCCCAGTACTTCAGTGTTACTAGTGCAGCTCCCCAGTGCTACAGTGTTACTAGTGCAGCTCCCCCAGTACTACAGTGTTACTAGTGCAGCTCCCCAGTACTACAGTGTTATTATTGCAGCTCCCCAGTACTACAGTGTTACTAGTGCAGCTCCCCAGTGCTACAGTGTTACTAGTGTAGCTTCCCAGTGCTACAGTGTTACTAGTGTAGTTCCCCAGTGCTACAGTGTTACAAGTGCAGCTACCCAGTGCTACAGTGTTACTAGTGCAGCTCCCCAGTGCTTCAGTGTTACTATTGCAGCTCCCCCAGTGCTACAGTGTTACTAGTGCAGCTCCTCCGTGCTACAGTGTTACTAATGCAGCTACCCAGTGCTACAGTGTTACTAGTGTAGCTCCCCAGTGCTACAGTGTTACTAGTGCAGCTCCCCAGTGCTACAGTGTTACTAGTGCAGCTACCCAGTGCTACAGTGTTACTAGTGCAGCTCCCCAGTACTACAGTGTTACTAGTGCATCTCCCCAGTACTACAGTGTTACTAGTGCAGCTCCCCAGTGCTACAGTGTTACTAGTGAAGCTCCCCCAGTAATACAGTGTTTCTAGTGTACCTCCCCAGTTCGACAGTGTTACTAGTGCAGCTCCCCTAGTACTACAGTGTTACTAGTGCAGCTCCCCCAGTACTACAGTGTTACTAGTGCAGCTCCCCTGTGCTACAGTGTTACTAGTGCAGCTCCCCCAGTACTACAGTGTTACTAGTGCACCTCCCCAGTGCTACAGTGTTACTAGTGCAGCTCCCCAGTGATGCAGTGTTACTAGTGCAGTTCCCCAGTGCTACAGTGTTACTAGTGCAGCCCCCCAGTACTACAGTGTTACTAGTGCAGCTCCCCAGTGCTACAGTGTTACAAGTGCAGTTCCCCCAGTACTACAGTGTTACTAGTGCAGCTCCTCAGTACTACAGTGTTAGTAGTGCAGCTCCCCAGTGCTACAGTGTTACTAGTGCAGCTCCCCAGTTCTACAGTGCTACTAGTGTAGCTCCCCAGTGCTACAGTGTCTCTAGTGTAGCTCCCCAGTGCTACAGTGTTACTAGTGCAGCTCCCCAGTGCTACAGTGTTAATAGTGAAGCTCCGCAGTGCTACAGTGTTGTTAGTGCAGCTCCCCCAGTGCTACAGTGTTACTAGTGCAGCTCCCCCAGTACTACAGTGTTACTAGTTGCAGCTCCCCAGTGCTACAGTGTTACTAGTGTAGCTCCGCAGTGAGTGCTACAGTGTTACTAGTGCAGCTCCCCAGTGCTACAGTGTTACTAGTGCAGTTCCCCAGTGCTACAGTGTTACTAGTGCAGCTCCCCAGTGCTACAGTGTTACTAGTAAAGCTCCCCAGTGCTACAGTGTTACTAGTGCAGCTCCCCCAGTGCTACAGTGTTACAAGTGCATCTCCCCAATGCTACAGTGTTACTAGTGTAGCTCCCCAGTGCTACAGTGTTACTAGTGCAGCTCCCCAGTGCTACAGTGTTTCTAGTGCAGCTCCCCAGTGAGTGCTACAGTGTTACTAGTGTAGCTCCCCAGTGCTACAGTGTCTCTAGTGTAGCTCCCCAGTGCTACAGTGTTACTAGTGTAGCTCCCCAGTGGTACAGAGTTACTAGTGCAGCTCCCCCAGTGCTACAGTGTTACTAGTGCAGCTCTACAGTGCTAGAGTGTTACAAGTGCAGCTCCCCAGTACTACAGTGATACTATTGCAGCTCCCCAGTGCTACAGTGTTACTAGTGCAGCTCCCCCAGTGCTACAGTGTTACAAGTGCATCTCCCCAATGCTACAGTGTTACTAGTGTAGCTCCCCAGTGCTACAGTGTTAATAGTGCAGCTCCCCCAGTGCTACAGTGTTACTAGTGCAGCTCCCCAGTGCTACAGTGTTGCAAGTGTAGCTCCCCAGTGCTACAGTGTTACTAGTGCAGCTCCCCAGTGCTACAGTGTTCTAGTGCAGCTCCCCAGTGCTACAGTGTTACTAGTGTAGCTCCCCAGTGCTACAGTGTTACTAGTGCAGCTCCCCAGTACTACAGTGTTACTAGTGCAGCTCCCCAGTGCTACAGTGTTACAAGTGTAGCTCCCCAGTGCTACAGTGTTACTAGTGCAGCTCCCCAGTGCTACAGCGTTACTAGTGTAGCTACCCCAGTGCTACAGTGTTACTAGTGCAGCTCCCCAGTGCTACAGTGTTACTAGTGTAGCTCCCCAGTGCTACAGTGTTACTAGTGCAGCTCCCAAGTGCTACAGTGTTCCTAGTGTAGCTTCCCCAGTGCTACAGTGTTACTAGTGCAGCTCCCCAGTGCTTCAGTGTTACTAGTGCAGCTCCCCCAGTGCTACAGTGTTACTAGTGCAGCTCCCCAGTGCTACAGTGTTACTAGTGTAGCTCCCCAGTGCTACAGTGTTACTAGTGCAGCTCTCCAGTGCTACAGTGTTACTAGTGTAGCTCCCCAGTGCTACAGTGTTACTAGTGCAGCTCCCCAGTGCTACAGTGTTACTAGTGCAGCTCCCCAGTGCTACAGTGTTACTAGTGCAGCTCCCCCAGTGCTACAGTGTTACAAGTGTAGCTCCCCAGTGCTACAGTGTTACTAGTGTAGCTCCCCAGTGCTACGGTGTTATTAGAGTACCTCCCCAGTGAGTGCTACAGTGTTACTAGTGCAGTTCTCCAGTGAGTGCTACAGGGTTACTAGTGCAGCTCCCCCAGTACTACAGTGTTACTAGTGCAGCTCCCCAGTGCTACAGTGTTACTAGTGTAGCTCCCCAGTGAGTGCTACAGTGTTACTAGTTCAGCTCCCCAGTGAGTGCTACAGTGTTACCAGTGCAGCTTCCCCAGTACTACAGTGTTACTAGTGCAGCTCCCCAGTGCTACAGTGTTACTAGTGTAGCTCCCCAGTGGGTGCTACAGTGTTACTAGTGCAGCTCCCCAGTGTTACAGTGTTACTAGTGCAGCTCCCCAGTGCTACAGTGTTACTAGTGTAGCTCCCCAGTGCTACAGTGTTACTAGTGCAGTTCCCCAGTGCTACAGTGTTACTAGTTTAGCTCCCCAGTGCTACAGTGTTACTAGTGTATCTCCCCAGTACTACAGTGTTACTAGTGTAGCTACCCAGTGAGTGCTACAGTGTTACTAGTGCAGCTCCCCCAGTAATACAGTGTTTATAGTGTACCTCCCCAGTTCTACAGTGTTACTAGTGCAGCTCCCCCAGTACTACAGTGTTACTAGTGCAGCTCCCCCAGTACTACAGTGTTACTAGTGCAGCTCCCCTGTGCTACAGTGTTACTAGTGCAGCTCCCCCAGTACTACAGTGTTACTAGTGCACCTCCCCAGTGCTACAGTGTTACTAGTGCAGCTCCCCAGTGATGCAGTGCTACTAGTGCAGTTCCCCAGTGCTACAGTGTTACTAGTGCAGCCCCCCAGTACTACAGTGTTACTAGTGCAGCTCCCCAGTGCTACAGTGTTACTAGTGCAGCTCCCCCAGTACTACAGTGTTACTAGTGCAGCTCCCCAGTACTACAGTGTTAGTAGTGCAGCTCCCCAGTGCTACAGTGTTACTAGTGCAGCTCCCCAGTTCTACAGTGTTACTAGTGTAGCTCCCCAGTGATACAGTGTCTCTAGTGTAGCTCCCCAGTGCTACAGTGTTACTAGTGCAGCTCCCCAGTGCTACAGTGTTACTAGTGTTGCTCCCCAAGTACAACAGTGTTACTAGTGCAGCTCCCCCTGTGTTACAGTGTTACTAGTGCAGCTCCCCGGTGCTACAGTGTTACTAGTGCAGCTCCCCAGTGATACAGTGTTACTAGTGCAGCTCCCCAGTGCTACAGTTTTACTAGTGTAGCTCCCCAGTGCTACTGTGTAACTAGTGCAGCTCCCCAGTGCTACAGTGTTACTAGTGCAGCTCCCCTGTACTACAGTGTTACTAGTGTACCTCCCCAGTGCTACAGTGTTACTAGTGCAGCTCCCCAGTGCTACAGTGTTACTAGTGTAGCTCCCCAGTGAGTACTACAGTGTTACTAGGGTACGTCCCCAGTGCTACAGTGTTACTAATGCAGCTCCCCAGTGCTACAGTGTTACTAGTGCAGATCCGCAGTACTAGAGTGTTACTAGTGCAGCTCCCCAGTGCTACAGTGTTACTAGTGTACCTCCCCAGTGCTACAGTGTTACTAGTGCAGCTCCCCAGTGCTACAGTGTTACAAGTGCAGATCCCCAGTGCTACAGTGTTACTAGTGTATCTCCCCAGTGCTACAGTGTTACTAGTGTATTTCGCTAGTGCTACAGTGTTACTAGTGCAGCTCCCCAGTGCTACAGTGTTACTAGTGTAGCTCCCCAGTACTACGGTGTTACTAGTGTAGCTCCCCAGTGCTACAGTGTTACTCGTGTAGCTCCCTAGTGAGTACTACCGTGTTACTAGTGCAGCTCCCCAGTGCTACAGTGTTACTAGTGTAGCTCCCCAGTGAGTACTACAGTGTTACTAGTGTAGCTCCCCAGTGCTACAGTGTTACTAGTGTAGCTCTCCAGTGAGTGCTACAGTGTTACTAGTGTAGCTCCCCAGTGCTACAGTGTTACTAGTGTACCTCCCCAGTGCTACAGTGTAACTAGTGCAGCTCCCCAGTACGACAGTGTTACTAGTGTACCTCCCCAGTGCTACAGTGTTACTAGTGCAGCTCCCCAGTGCTAGAGTGTTACTAGTGTACCTCCCCAGTGCTACAGTGTTACTAGTTCAGCTCCCCAGTGCTACAGTGTTACTAGTGCAGATCCCCAGTACTACAGTGTTACTAGTGCAGCTCCCCAGTGCTACAATGTTACTAGTGTACCTCCCCAGTGCTACAGTGTTACTAATGCAGCTCCCCTGTGCTACAGTGTTACTAGTGCAGCTCCCCAGTACTACAGTGTTACTATTGCAGCTCCCCAGTACTACAGTGTTACTAGTGCAGCTCCCCAGTACTACAGTGTTACTAGTGCAGCTCCCCCAGTACAACAGTGTTACTAGTGCAGCTCCCCAGTACTAGTGTTACTAGTACAGCTCCCCAGTACTACAGTGTTACTAGTGCAGCTCCCCAGTGCTACAGTGTTACTAGTGCAGCTCCCCCAGTACTACAGTGTTACTATTGCAGCTCCCCCAGTACTACAGTGTTACTAGTGCAGCTCCCCAGTGCTACAGTGTTACTAGTGCAGCTCCCCCAGTACTACAGTGTTACTAGTGCAGCTCCCCAGTACTACAGTGTTATTATTGCAGCTCCCCAGTACTACAGTGTTACTAGTGCCGCTCCCCAGTGCTACAGTGTTACTAGTGTACCTCCCCAGTGCTACAGTGTTACTAGTTCAGCTCCCCAGTGCTACAGTGTTACTAGTGTACCTCCCCAGTGCTACAGTGTTACTAGTGCAGATCCCCAGTACTACAGTGTTCCTAGTGCAGCTCCCCAGTGCTACAATGTTACTAGTGTACCTCCCCAGTGCTACAGTGTTACTAATGCAGCTCCCCAGTGCTACGGTGTTACTAGTGTAGCTACCCAGTGAGTGCTACAGTGTTACTAGTGCAGCTCCCCAGTGCTACAGTGTTACTAGAGCAGCTCCCCAGTGGTACAGTGTTACTAGTGCAGCTCCCCCAGTGCTACAGTTTTACTAGTGTAGCTCCCTAGTGCTACAGTGTTACTAGTGCAGCTCCCTAGTGCTACAGTGTTACTAGTGCAGCTCCCCAGTGCTACAGTGTTACTAGTGCAGCTCCCCCAGTGCTACAGTGTTAATAGTGCAGCTCCCCAGTTCTACAGTGTTACTAGTGCAGCTCCCGCAGTGCTACAGTGTTACTAGTGCAGCTCCCCCAGTACTACAGTGTTACTAGTGTAGCTCCCCAGTGTTACAGTGTTACTAGTGCAGCTCCCCGGTGCTACAGTGTTACTAGTGCAGCTCCCCAGTGCTACAGTGTTACTAGTGCAGCTCCCCAGTGCTACAGTGTTACTAGTGTATCTCCCCAGTGCTACAGTGTTACTAGTGTATTTCGCTAGTGCTACAGTGTTACTAGTGCAGCTCCCCAGTGCTACAGTGTTACTAGTGTAGCTCCCCAGTACTACGGTGTTACTAGTGTAGCTCCCCAGTGCTACAGTGTTACTCGTGTAGCTCCCTAGTGAGTACTACCGTGTTACTAGTGCAGCTCCCCAGTGCTACAGTGTTACTAGTGTAGCTCCCCAGTGAGTACTACAATGTTACTAGTGTAGCTCCCCAGTGCTACAGTGTTACTAGTGTAGCTCTCCAGTGAGTGCTACAGTGTTACTAGTGTATCTCCCCAGTGCTACAGTGTTACTAGTGTACCTCCCCAGTGCTACAGTGTTACTAGTGCAGCTCCCCAGTACTACAGTGTTACTAGTGTACCTCCCCAGTGCTACAGTGTTACTAGTGCAGCTCCCCAGTGCTACAGTGTTACTAGTGAGTCTCCCCAGTGCTACAGTGTTACTAGTTCAGCTCCCCAGTGCTACAGTGTTACTAGTGCAGATCCCCAGTACTACAGTGTTACTAGTGCAGCTCGCCAGTGCTACAGTGTTACTAGTGTACCTCCCCAGTGCTACAGTGTTACTAGTGAGTCTCCCCAGTGCTACAGTGTTACTAGTTCAGCTCCCCAGTACTACAGTGTTACTAGTGCAGATCCCCAGTACTACAGTGTTACTAGTGCAGCTCCCCAGTGCTACAGTGTTACTAGTGTAGCTCTCCAGTGAGTGCTACAGTGTTACTAGTGTATCTCCCCAGTGCTACAGTGTTACTAGTGTACCTCCCCAGTGCTACAGTGTTACTAGTGTACCTCCCCAGTGCTACAGTGTTACTAATGCAGCTCCCCAGTGCTACAGTGTTACTAGTGCAGCTCCCCAGTGCTACAGTGTTACTAGTGTACCTCCCCAGTGCTACAGTGTTACTAATGCAGCTCCCCTGTGCTACAGTGTTACTAGTGCAGCTCCCCCAGTACTACAATGTTACTATTGCAGCTCCCCCAGTACTACAGTGTTACTAGTGCAGCTCCCCAGTACTACAGTGTTATTAGTGTAGCTCCCCAGTGCTACAGTGTTACTAGTGTAGCTCTCCAGTGAGTGCTACAGTGTTACTAGTGTAGCTCCCCAGTGCTACAGTGTTACTAGTGTACCTCCCCAGTGCTACAGTGTTACTAGTGCAGCTCCCCATTACTACAGTGTTATTAGTGTACCTCCCCAGTGCTACAGTGTTACTAGTGCAGCTCCCCAGTGCTACAGTGTTACTAGTGTACCTCCCCAGTGCTACAGTGTTACTAGTTCAGCTCCCCAGTGCTACAGTGTTACTAGAGCAGATCCCCAGTACTACAGTGTTACTAGTGCAGCTCCCCAGTGCTACAGTGTTACTAGTGTACCTCCCCAGTGCTACAGTGTTACTAATGCAGCTCCCCTGTGCTACAGTGTTACTAGTGCAGCTCCCCCAGTACTACAGTGTTACTATTGCAGCTCCCCCAGTACTACAGTGTTACTAGTGCAGCTCCCTAGTACTACAGTGTTACTAGTGCAGCTCCCCCAGTTCTACAGTGTTACTAGTGCAGCTCCCCAGTACTAGTGTTACTAGTACAGCTCCCCAGTACTACAGTGTTACTAGTGCAGCTCCCCAGTGCTACAGTGTTACTAGTGAAGCTCC
The DNA here is from genome assembly GCA_946902985.2 of Meconema thalassinum. Lineage (NCBI taxonomy): Eukaryota > Metazoa > Arthropoda > Insecta > Orthoptera > Tettigoniidae > Meconema > Meconema thalassinum. The sequence goes on along the minus strand of OX336392.1, from coordinate 561,233 downwards.
CCCAGTACTACAGTGTTACTATTGCAGCTCCCCCAGTACTACAGTGTTACTAGTGCAGCTCCCCAGTGCTACAGTGTTACTAGTGCAGCTCCCCCAGTACTACAGTGTTACTAGTGCAGCTCCCCAGTACTACAGTGTTATTATTGCAGCTCCCCAGTACTACAGTGTTACTAGTGCAGCTCCCCAGTGCTACAGTGTTACTAGTGTAGCTTCCCAGTGCTACAGTGTTACTAGTGTAGTTCTCCAGTGCTACAGTGTTACAAGTGCAGCTACCCAGTGCTACAGTGTTACTAGTGCAGCTCCCCAGTGCTACAGTGTTACTATTGCAGCTCCCCCAGTGCTACAGTGTTACTAGTGCAGCTCCTCCGTGCTACAGTGTTACTAATGCAGCTACCCAGTGCTACAGTGTTACTAGTGTAGCTCCCCAGTGCTACAGTGTTACTAGTGCAGCTCCCCAGTGCTACAGTGTTACTAGTGCAGCTACCCAGTGCTACAGTGTTACTAGTGCAGCTCCCCAATACTACAGTGTTACTAGTGCATCTCCCCAGTACTACAGTGGTACTAGTGCAGCTCCCCAGTGCTACAGTGTTACTAGTGCAGCTCCCCCAGTAATACAGTGTTTCTAGTGTACCTCCCCAGTTCTACAGTGTTACTAGTGCAGCTCCCCCAGTACTACAGTGTTACTAGTGCAGCTCCCCCAGTACTACAGTGTTACTAGTGCAGCTCCCCCAGTACTACAGTGTTACTAGTGCAGCTCCCCTGTGCTACAGTGTTACTAGTGCAGCTCCCCCAGTACTACAGTGTTACTAGTGCACCTCCCCAGTGCTACAGTGTTACTAGTGCAGCTCCCCAGTGATGCAGTGTTACTAGTGCAGTTCCCCAGTGCTACAGTGTTACTAGTGCAGCCCCCCAGTACTACAGTGTTACTAGTGAAGCTCCCCAGTGCTACAGTGTTACTAGTGCAGCTCCCCCAGTACTACAGTGTTACTAGTGCAGCTCCCCAGTACTACAGTGTTAGTAGTGCAGCTCCCCAGTGCTACAGTGTTACTAGTGCAGCTCCCCAGTTCTACAGTGTTACTAGTGTAGCTCCCCAGTGCTACAGTGTCTCTAGTGTAGCTCCCCAGTGCTACAGTGTTACTAGTGCAGCTCCCCAGTGCTACAGTGTTACTAGTGTTGCTCCCCAAGTACTACAGTGTTACTAGTGCAGCTCCCCCAGTGTTACAGTGTTACTAGTGCAGCTCCCCAGTGCTACAGTGTTACTAGTGCAGCTCCCCAGTGATACAGTGTTACTAGTGCAGCTCCCCAGTGCTACAGTTTTACTAGTGTAGCTCCCCAGTGCTACAGTGTAACTAGTGCAGCTACCCAGTGCTACAGTGTTACTAGTGCAGCTCCCCTGTACTACAGTGTTACTAGTGTACCTCCCCAGTGCTACAGTGTTACTAGTGCAGCTCCCCAGTGCTACAGTGTTACTAGTGTAGCTCCCCAGTGAGTACTACAGTGTTACTAGGGTACGTCCCCAGTGCTACAGTGTTACTAATGCAGCTCCCCAGTGCTACAGTGTTACTAGTGCAGATCCGCAGTACTACAGTGTTACTAGTGCAGCTCCCCAGTGCTACAGTGTTACTAGTGTACCTCCCCAGTGCTACAGTGTTACTAGTGCAGCTCCCCAGTGCTACAGTGTTACTAGTGCAGATCCCCAGTGCTACAGTGTTACTAGTGTATCTCCCCAGTGCTACAGTGTTACTAGTGTATTTCGCTAGTGCTACAGTGTTACTAGTGCAGCTCCCCAGTGCTACAGTGTTACTAGTGTAGCTCCCCAGTACTACGGTGTTACTAGTGTAGCTCCCCAGTGCTACAGTGTTACTCGTGTAGCTCCCTAGTGAGTACTACCGTGTTACTAGTGCAGCTCCCCAGTGCTACAGTGTTACTAGTGTAGCTCCCCAGTGAGTACTACAGTGTTACTAGTGTAGCTCCCCAGTGCTACAGTGTTACTAGTGTAGCTCTCCAGTGAATGCTACAGTGTTACTAGTGTAGCTCCCCAGTGCTACAGTGTTACTAGTGTACCTCCCCAGTGCTACAGTGTAACTAGTGCAGCTCCCCAGTACTACAGTGTTACTAGTGTACCTCCCCAGTGCTACAGTGTTACTAGTGCAGCTCCCCAGTGCTAGAGTGTTACTAGTGTACCTCCCCAGTGCTACAGTGTTACTAGTTCAGCTCCCCAGTGCTACAGTGTTACTAGTGCAGATCCCCAGTACTACAGTGTTACTAGTGCAGCTCCCCCAGTACTACAGTGTTACTAGTGCAGCTCCCCCAGTACAACAGTGTTACTAGTGCAGCTCCCCAGTACTAGTGTTACTAGTGCAGCTCCCCAGTACTACAGTGTTACTAGTGGAGCTCCCCAGTGCTACAATGTTACTAGTGCAGCTCCCCAGTGCTACAGTGTTACTAGTGTAGCTCCCCAGTGCTACAGTGTTACTAGTGTACCTCCCCAGTGCTACAGTGTTACTAGTTCAGCTCCCCAGTGCTACAGTGTTACTAGTGCAGATCCCCAGTACTACAGTGTTACTAGTGCAGCTCCCCCAGTACTACAGTGTTACTAGTGCAGCTCCCCCAGTACAACAGTGTTACTAGTGCAGCTCCCCAGTACTAGTGTTACTAGTGCAGCTCCCCAGTACTACAGTGTTACTAGTGTACCTCCCCAGTGCTACAGTGTTACTAGTTCAGCTCCCCAGTGCTACAGTGTTACTAGTGCAGATCCCCAGTACTACAGTGTTACTAGTGTACCTCCCCAGTACTACAGTGTTACTAGTGCAGCTCCCCCAGTACTACAGTGTTACTAGTGCAGCTCCCCCAGTACAACAGTGTTACTAGTGCAGCTCCCCAGTACTAGTGTTACTAGTACAGCTCCCCAGTACTACAGTGTTACTAGTGGAGCTCCCCAGTGCTACAATGTTACTAGTGTACCTCCCCAGTGCTACAGTGTTACTAATGCAGCTCCCCTGTGCTACAGTGTTACTAGTGCAGCTCCCCAGTACTACAGTGTTACTATTGCAGCTCCCCCAGTACTACAGTGTTACTAGTGCAGCTCCCCAGTACTACAGTGTTACTAGTGCAGCTCCCCCAGTACAACAGTGTTACTAGTGCAGCTCCCCAGTACTAGTGTTACTAGTACAGCTCCCCAGTACTACAGTGTTACTAGTGCAGCTCCCCAGTGCTACAGTGTTACTAGTGCAGCTCCCCCAGTACTACAGTGTTACTATTGCAACCCCCCCCCCGTACTACAGTGTTACTAGTGCAGCTCCCCAGTGCTACAGTGTTACTAGTGCAGCTCCCCCAGTACTACAGTGTTACTAGTGCAGCTCCCCAGTACTACAGTGTTATTATTGCAGCTCCCCAGTACTACAGTGTTACTAGTGCAGCTCCCCAGTGCTACAGTGTTACTAGTGTAGCTTCCCAGTGCTACAGTGTTACTAGTGTAGTTCCCCAGTGCTACAGTGTTACAAGTGCAGCTACCCAGTGCTACAGTGTTACTAGTGCAGCTCCCCTGTGCTTCAGTGTTACTATTGCAGCTCCCCCAGTGCTACAGTGTTACTAGTGCAGCTCCTCCGTGCTACAGTGTTACTAATGCAGCTACCCAGTGCTACAGTGTTACTAGTGTAGCTCCCCAGTGCTACAGTGTTACTAGTGCAGCTCCCCAGTGCTACAGTGTTACTAGTGCAGCTACCCAGTGCTACAGTGTTACTAGTGCAGCTCCCCAGTACTACAGTGTTACTAGTGCATCTCCCCAGTACTACATTGTTACTAGTGCAGCTCCCCAGTGCTACAGTGTTACTAGTGAAGCTCCCCCAGTAATACAGTGTTTCTAGTGTACCTCCCCAGTTCGACAGTGTTACTAGTGCAGCTCCCCCAGTACTACAGTGTTACTAGTGCAGCTCCCCCAGTACTACAGTGTTACTAGTGCAGCTCCCCTGTGCTACAGTGTTACTAGTGCAGCTCCCCCAGTACTACAGTGTTACTAGTGCACCTCCCCAGTGCTACAGTGTTACTAGTGCAGCTCCCCAGTGATGCAGTGTTACTAGTGCAGTTCCCCAGTGCTACAGTGTTACTAGTGCAGCCCCCCAGTACTACAGTGTTACTAGTGCAGCTCCCCAGTGCTATAGTGTTACTAGTGCAGCTCCCCCAGTACTACAGTGTTACTAGTGCAGCTCCCCAGTACTACAGTGTTAGTAGTGCAGCTCCCCTGTGCTACAGTGTTACTAGTGCAGCTCCCCAGTTCTACAGTGTTACTAGTGTAGCTCCCCAGTGCTACAGTGTCTCTAGTGTAGCTCCCCAGTGCTACAGTAATACTAGTGCAGCTCCCCAGTGCTACAGTGTTACTAGTGAAGCTCCGCAGTGCTACAGTGTTGTTAGTGCAGCTCCCCCAGTGCTACAGTGTTACTAGTGCAGCTCCCCCAGTACTACAGTGTTACTAGTTGCAGCTCCCCAGTGCTACAGTGTTACTAGTGTAGCTCCGCAGTGAGTGCTACAGTGTTACTAGTGCAGCTCCCCAGTGCTACAGTGTTACTAGTGCAGCTCCCCAGTGCTACAGTGTTACTAGTGCAGCTCCCCAGTGCTACAGTGTTACTAGTAAAGCTCCCCAGTGCTACAGTGTTACTAGTGCAGCTCCCCCAGTGCTACAGTGTTACATGTGCATCTCCCCAATGCTACAGTGTTACTAGTGTAGCTCCCCAGAGCTACAGTGTTACTAGTGCAGCTCCCCAGTGCTACAGTGTTACTAGTGCAGCTCCCCAGTGAGTGCTACAGTGTTACTAGTGTAGCTCCCCAGTTCTACAGTGTCTCTAGTGTAGCTCCCCAGTGCTACAGTGTTACTAGTGCAGCTCCCCAGTGGTACAGTGTTACTAGTGCAGCTCCCCCAGTGCTACAGTGTTACTAGTGCAGCTCTACAGTGCTAGAGTGTAACAAGTGCAGCTCCCCAGTACTACAGTGATACTAGTGCAGCTCCCCAGTGCTACAGTGTTACTAGTGCAGCTCCCCCAGTGCTACAGTGTTACAAGTGCATCTCCCCAATGCTACAGTGTTACTAGTGTAGCTCCCCAGTGCTACAGTGTTAATAGTGCAGCTCCCCCAGTGCTACAGTGTTACTAGTGCAGCTCCCCAGTGCTACAGTGTTGCAAGTGTAGCTCCCCAGTGCTACAGTGTTACTAGTGCAGCTCCCCAGTGCTACAGCGTTACTAGCGTAGCTCCCCCAGTGCTACAGTGTTCTAGTGCAGCTCCCCAGTGCTACAGTGTTACTAGTGTAGCTCCCCAGTGCTACAGTGTTACTAGTGCAGCTCCCAAGTGCTACAGTGTTACTAGTGTAGCTCCCCAAGTGCTACAGTGTTACTAGTGCAGCTCCCCAGTACTACAGTGTTAATAGTGCAGCTCCCCAGTGCTACAGTGTTAATAGTACAGCTCCCCCAGTGCTACAGTGTTACTAGTGCAGCTCCCCAGTGCTACAGTGTTACAAGTGTAGCTCCCCAGTGCTACAGTGTTACTAGTGCAGCTCCCCAGTGCTACAGCGTTACTAGTGTAGCTACCCCAGTGCTACAGTGTTACTAGTGCAGCTCCCCAGTGCTACAGTGTTACTAGTGTAGCTCCCCAGTGCTACAGTGTTACTAGTGCAGCTCCCAAGTGCTACAGTGTTCCTAGTGTAGCTTCCCCAGTGCTACAGTGTTACTAGTGCAGCTCCCCAGTGCTTCAGTGTTACTAGTGCAGCTCCCCCAGTGCTACATTGTTACTAGTGCAGCTCCCCAGTGCTACAGTGTTACTAGTGTAGCTCCCCAGTGCTACAGTGTTACAAGTGTAGCTCCCCAGTGCTACAGTGTTACTAGTGTAGCTCCCCAGTGCTACGGTGTTATTAGTGTACCTCCCCAGTGAGTGCTACAGTGTTACTAGTGCAATTCTCCAGTGAGTGCTACAGTGTTACTAGTGCAGCTCCCCCAGTACTACAGTGTTACAAGTGCAGCTCCCCAGTGCTACAGTGTTACTAGTGTAGCTCCCCAGTGAGTGCTACAGTGTTACTAGTTCAGCTCCCCAGTGAGTGCTACAGTGTTACCAGTGCAGCTTCCCCAGTACTACAGTGTTACTAGTGCAGCTCCCCAGTGCTACAGTGTTACTAGTGTAGCTCCCCAGTGGGTGCTACAGTGTTACTAGTGCAGCTCCCCAGTGTTACAGTGTTACCAGTGCAGCTCCCCAGTGCTACAGTGTTACTAGTGTAGCTCCCCAGTGCTACAGTGTTACTAGTGATGTTCCCCAGTGCTACAGTGTTACTAGTTTAGCTCCCCAGTGCTACAGTGTTACTAGTGTATCTCCCCAGTACTACAGTGTTACTAGTGTAGCTCCCCAGTGCTACGGTGTTACTAGTGTAGCTACCCAGTGAGTGCTACAGTGTTACTAGTGCAGCTCCCCAGTGCTACAGTGTTACTAGTGCAGCTCCCCAGTGGTACAGTGTTACTAGTGCAGCTCCCCCAGTGCTACAGTGTTACTAGTGTAGCTCCCTAGTGCTACAGTGTTACTAGTGCAGCTCCCTAGTGCTACAGTGTTACTAGTGCAGCTCCCCAGTGCTACAGTGTTACTAGTGCAGCTCGTCCAGTGCTACAGTGTTACTAGTGCAGCTCCCCAGTTCTACAGTGTTACTAGTGCAGCTCCCGCAGTGCTACAGTGTTACTAGTGCAGCTCCCCCAGTACTACAGTGTTACTAGTGTAGCTCCCCAGTGTTACAGTGTTACTAGTGCAGCTCCCCGGTGCTACAGTGTTACTAGTGCAGCTCCCCAGTGCTACAGTGTTACTAGTGCAGCTCCCCAGTGCTACAGTGTTACTAGTGTATCTCCCCAGTGCTACAGTGTTACTAGTGTATTTCGCTAGTGCTACAGTGTTACTAGTGCAGCTCCCCAGTGCTACAGTGTTACTAGTGTAGCTCCCCAGTACTACGGTGTTACTAGTGTAGCTCCCCAGTGCTACAGTGTTACTCGTGTAGCTCCCTAGTGAGTACTACCGTGTTACTAGTGTATCTCCCCAGTGCTACAGTGTTACTAGTGTACCTCCCCAGTGCTACAGTGTTACTAGTGCAGCTCCCCAGTACTACAGTGTTACTAGTGTACCTCCCCAGTGCTACAGTGTTACTAGTGCAGCTCCCCAGTGCTACAGTGTTACTAGTGTACCTCCCCAGTGCTACAGTGTTACTAGTTCAGCTCCCCAGTGCTACAGTGTTACTAGTGCAGATCCCCAGTACTACAGTGTTACTAGTGCAGCTCCCCAGTGCTACAGTGTTACTAGTGTACCTCCCCAGTGCTACAGTGTTACTAATGCAGCTCCCCTGTGCTACAGTGTTACTAGTGCAGCTCCCCCAGTACTACAATGTTACTATTGCAGCTCCCCCAGTACTACAGTGTTACTAGTGCAGCTCCCCAGTACTACAGTGTTACTAGTGTAGCTCCCCAGTGCTACAGTGTTACTAGTGAAGCTCCCCCAGTACTACAGTGTTACTATTGCAGCTCCCCCAGTACTACAGTGTTACTAGTGCAGCTCCCCAGTGCTACAGTGTTACTAGTGCAGCTCCCCCAGTACTACAGTGTTACTAGTGCAGCTCCCCAGTACTACAGTGTTATTATTGCAGCTCCCCAGTACTACAGTGTTACTAGTGCAGCTCCCCAGTGCTACAGTGTTACTAGTGTAGCTTCCCAGTGCTACAGTGTTACTAGTGTAGTTCTCCAGTGCTACAGTGTTACAAGTGCAGCTACCCAGTGCTACAGTGTTACTAGTGCAGCTCCCCAGTGCTACAGTGTTACTATTGCAGCTCCCCCAGTGCTACAGTGTTACTAGTGCAGCTCCTCCGTGCTACAGTGTTACTAATGCAGCTACCCAGTGCTACAGTGTTACTAGTGTAGCTCCCCAGTGCTACAGTGTTACTAGTGCAGCTCCCCAGTGCTACAGTGTTACTAGTGCAGCTACCCAGTGCTACAGTGTTACTAGTGCAGCTCCCCAATACTACAGTGTTACTAGTGCATCTCCCCAGTACTACAGTGGTACTAGTGCAGCTCCCCAGTGCTACAGTGTTACTAGTGCAGCTCCCCCAGTAATACAGTGTTTCTAGTGTACCTCCCCAGTTCTACAGTGTTACTAGTGCAGCTCCCCCAGTACTACAGTGTTACTAGTGCAGCTCCCCCAGTACTACAGTGTTACTAGTGCAGCTCCCCTGTGCTACAGTGTTACTAGTGCAGCTCCCCCAGTACTACAGTGTTACTAGTGCACCTCCCCAGTGCTACAGTGTTACTAGTGCAGCTCCCCAGTGATGCAGTGTTACTAGTGCAGTTCCCCAGTGCTACAGTGTTACTAGTGCAGCCCCCCAGTACTACAGTGTTACTAGTGCAGCTCCCCAGTGCTACAGTGTTACTAGTGCAGCTCCCCCAGTACTACAGTGTTACTAGTGCAGCTCCCCAGTACTACAGTGTTAGTAGTGCAGCTCCCCAGTGCTACAGTGTTACTAGTGCAGCTCCCCAGTTCTACAGTGTTACTAGTGTAGCTCCCCAGTGCTACAGTGTCTCTAGTGTAGCTCCCCAGTGCTACAGTGTTACTAGTGCAGCTCCCCAGTGCTACAGTGTTACTAGTGTTGCTCCCCAAGTACTACAGTGTTACTAGTGCAGCTCCCCCAGTGTTACAGTGTTACTAGTGCAGCTCCCCGGTGCTACAGTGTTACTAGTGCAGCTCCCCAGTGATACAGTGTTACTAGTGCAGCTCCCCAGTGCTACAGTTTTACTAGTGTAGCTCCCCAGTGCTACAGTGTAACTAGTGCAGCTACCCAGTGTACAGTGTTACTAGTGCAGCTCCCCTGTACTACAGTGTTACTAGTGTACCTCCCCAGTGCTACAGTGTTACTAGTGCAGCTCCCCAGTGCTACAGTGTTACTAGTGTAGCTCCCCAGTGAGTACTACAGTGTTACTAGGGTACGTCCCCAGTGCTACAGTGTTACTAATGCAGCTCCCCAGTGCTACAGTGTTACTAGTGCAGATCCGCAGTACTACAGTGTTACTAGTGCAGCTCCCCAGTGCTACAGTGTTACTAGTGTACCTCCCCAGTGCTACAGTGTTACTAGTGCAGCTCCCCAGTGCTACAGTGTTACTAGTGCAGATCCCCAGTGCTACAGTGTTACTAGTGTATCTCCCCAGTGCTACAGTGTTACTAGTGTATTTCGCTAGTGCTACAGTGTTACTAGTGCAGCTCCCCAGTGCTACAGTGTTACTAGTGTAGCTCCCCAGTACTACGGTGTTACTAGTGTAGCTCCCCAGTGCTACAGTGTTACTCGTGTAGCTCCCTAGTGAGTACTACCGTGTTACTAGTGCAGCTCCCCAGTGCTACAGTGTTACTAGTGTAGCTCCCCAGTGAGTACTACAGTGTTACTAGTGTAGCTCCCCAGTGCTACAGTGTTACTAGTGTAGCTCTCCAGTGAATGCTACAGTGTTACTAGTGTAGCTCCCCAGTGCTACAGTGTTACTAGTGTACCTCCCCAGTGCTACAGTGTAACTAGTGCAGCTCCCCAGTACTACAGTGTTACTAGTGTACCTCCCCAGTGCTACAGTGTTACTAGTGCAGCTCCCCAGTGCTAGAGTGTTACTAGTGTACCTCCCCAGTGCTACAGTGTTACTAGTTCAGCTCCCCAGTGCTACAGTGTTACTAGTGCAGATCCCCAGTACTACAGTGTTACTAGTGGAGCTCCCCAGTGCTACAATGTTACTAGTGTACCTCCCCAGTGCTACAGTGTTACTAATGCAGCTCCCCTGTGCTACAGTGTTACTAGTGCAGCTCCCCAGTACTACAGTGTTACTATTGCAGCTCCCCCAGTACTACAGTGTTACTAGTGCAGCTCCCCAGTACTACAGTGTTACTAGTGCAGCTCCCCCAGTACAACAGTGTTACTAGTGCAGCTCCCCAGTACTAGTGTTACTAGTACAGCTCCCCAGTACTACAGTGTTACTAGTGCAGCTCCCCAGTGCTACAGTGTTACTAGTGCAGCTCCCCCAGTACTACAGTGTTACTATTGCAACCCCCCCCCGTACTACAGTGTTACTAGTGCAGCTCCCCAGTGCTACAGTGTTACTAGTGCAGCTCCCCCAGTACTACAGTGTTACTAGTGCAGCTCCCCAGTACTACAGTGTTATTATTGCAGCTCCCCAGTACTACAGTGTTACTAGTGCAGCTCCCCAGTGCTACAGTGTTACTAGTGTAGCTTCCCAGTGCTACAGTGTTACTAGTGTAGTTCCCCAGTGCTACAGTGTTACAAGTGCAGCTACCCAGTGCTACAGTGTTACTAGTGCAGCTCCCCAGTGCTTCAGTGTTACTATTGCAGCTCCCCCAGTGCTACAGTGTTACTAGTGCAGCTCCTCCGTGCTACAGTGTTACTAATGCAGCTACCCAGTGCTACAGTGTTACTAGTCTAGCTCCCCAGTGCTACAGTGTTACTAGTGCAGCTCCCCAGTGCTACAGTGTTACTAGTGCAGCTACCCAGTGCTACAGTGTTACTAGTGCAGCTCCCCAGTACTACAGTGTTACTAGTGCATCTCCCCAGTACTACATTGTTACTAGTGCAGCTCCCCAGTGCTACAGTGTTACTAGTGAAGCTCCCCCAGTAATACAGTGTTTCTAGTGTACCTCCCCAGTTCGACAGTGTTACTAGTGCAGCTCCCCCAGTACTACAGTGTTACTAGTGCAGCTCCCCCAGTACTACAGTGTTACTAGTGCAGCTCCCCTGTGCTACAGTGTTACTAGTGCAGCTCCCCCAGTACTACAGTGTTACTAGTGCACCTCCCCAGTGCTACAGTGTTACTAGTGCAGCTCCCCAGTGATGCAGTGTTACTAGTGCAGTTCCCCAGTGCTACAGTGTTACTAGTGCAGCCCCCCAGTACTACAGTGTTACTAGTGCAGCTCCCCAGTGCTATAGTGTTACTAGTGCAGCTCCCCCAGTACTACAGTGTTACTAGTGCAGCTCCCCAGTACTACAGTGTTAGTAGTGCAGCTCCCCTGTGCTACAGTGTTACTAGTGCAGCTCACCAGTTCTACAGTGTTACTAGTGTAGCTCCCCAGTGCTACAGTGTCTCTAGTGTAGCTCCCCAGTGCTACAGTAATACTAGTGCAGCTCCCCAGTGCTACAGTGTTACTAGTGAAGCTCCGCAGTGCTACAGTGTTGTTAGTGCAGCTCCCCCAGTGCTACAGTGTTACTAGTGCAGCTCCCCCAGTACTACAGTGTTACTAGTTGCAGCTCCCCAGTGCTACAGTGTTACTAGTGTAGCTCCGCAGTGAGTGCTACAGTGTTACTAGTGCAGCTCCCCAGTGCTACAGTGTTACTAGTGCAGCTCCCCAGTGCTACAGTGTTACTAGTGCAGCTCCCCAGTGCTACAGTGTTACTAGTAAAGCTCCCCAGTGCTACAGTGTTACTAGTGCAGCTCCCCCAGTGCTACAGTGTTACATGTGCATCTCCCCAATGCTACAGTGTTACTAGTGTAGCTCCCCAGAGCTACAGTGTTACTAGTGCAGCTCCCCAGTGCTACAGTGTTACTAGTGCAGCTCCCCAGTGAGTGCTACAGTGTTACTAGTGTAGCTCCCCAGTTCTACAGTGTCTCTAGTGTAGCTCCCCAGTGCTACAGTGTTACTAGTGCAGCTCCCCAGTGGTACAGTGTTACTAGTGCAGCTCCCCCAGTGCTACAGTGTTACTAGTGCAGCTCTACAGTGCTAGAGTGTAACAAGTGCAGCTCCCCAGTACTACAGTGATACTAGTGCAGCTCCCCAGTGCTACAGTGTTACTAGTGCAGCTCCCCCAGTGCTACAGTGTTACAAGTGCATCTCCCCAATGCTACAGTGTTACTAGTGTAGCTCCCCAGTGCTACAGTGTTAATAGTGCAGCTCCCCCAGTGCTACAGTGTTACTAGTGCAGCTCCCCAGTGCTACAGTGTTGCAAGTGTAGCTCCCCAGTGCTAGTGTGTTACTAGTGCAGCTCCCCAGTGCTACAGCGTTACTAGCGTAGCTCCCCCAGTGCTACAGTGTTCTAGTGCAGCTCCCCAGTGCTACAGTGTTACTAGTGTAGCTCCCCAGTGCTACAGTGTTACTAGTGCAGCTCCCAAGTGCTACAGTGTTACTAGTGTAGCTCCCCCAGTGCTACAGTGTTACTAGTGCAGCTCCCCAGTACTACAGTGTTAATAATGCAGCTCCCCAGTGCTACAGTGTTAATAGTACAGCTCCCCCAGTGCTACAGTGTTACTAGTGCAGCTCCCCAGTGCTACAGTGTTACAAGTGTAGCTCCCCAGTGCTACAGTGTTACTAGTGCAGCTCCCCAGTGCTACAGCGTTACTAGTGTAGCTACCCCAGTGCTACAGTGTTACTAGTGCAGCTCCCCAGTGCTACAGTGTTACTAGTGTAGCTCCCCAGTGCTACAGTGTTACTAGTGCAGCTCCCAAGTGCTACAGTGTTCCTAGTGTAGCTTCCCCAGTGCTACAGTGTTACTAGTGCAGCTCCCCAGTGCTTCAGTGTTACTAGTGCAGCTCCCCCAGTGCTACAGTGTTACTAGTGCAGCTCCCCAGTGCTACAGTGTTACTAGTGTAGCTCCCCAGTGCTACAGTGTTACAAGTGTAGCTCCCCAGTGCTACAGTGTTACTAGTGTAGCTCCCCAGTGCTACGGTGTTATTAGTGTACCTCCCCAGTGAGTGCTACAGTGTTACTAGTGCAATTCTCCAGTGAGTGCTACAGTGTTACTAGTGCAGCTCCCCCAGTACTACAGTGTTACTAGTGCAGCTCCCCAGTGCTACAGTGCTACTAGTGTAGCTCCCCAGTGAGTGCTACAGTGTTACTAGTTCAGCTCCCCAGTGAGTGCTACAGTGTTACCAGTGCAGCTTCCCCAGTACTACAGTGTTACTAGTGCAGCTCCCCAGTGCTACAGTGTTACTAGTGTAGCTCCCCAGTGGGTGCTACAGTGTTACTAGTGCAGCTCCCCAGTGTTACAGTGTTACCAGTGCAGTTCCCCAGTGCTACAGTGTTACTAGTGTAGCTCCCCAGTGCTACAGTGTTACTAGTGCAGTTCCCCAGTGCTACAGTGTTACTAGTTTAGCTCCCCAGTGCTTCAGTGTTACTAGTGTATCTCCCCAGTACTACAGTGTTACTAGTGTAGCTCCCCAGTGCTACGGTGTTACTAGTGTAGCTACCCAGTGAGTGCTACAGTGTTACTAGTGCAGCTCCCCAGTGCTACAGTGTTACTAGTGCAGCTCCCCAGTGGTACAGTGTTACTAGTGCAGCTCCCCCAGTGCTACAGTGTTACTAGTGTAGCTCCCTAGTGCTACAGTGTTACTAGTGCAGCTCCCTAGTGCTACAGTGTTACTAGTGCAGCTCCCCAGTGCTACAGTGTTACTAGTGCAGCTCGTCCAGTGCTACAGTGTTACTAGTGCAGCTCCCCAGTTCTACAGTGTTACTAGTGCAGCTCCCGCAGTGCTACAGTGTTACTAGTGCAGCTCCCCCAGTACTACAGTGTTACTAGTGTAGCTCCCCAGTGTTACAGTGTTACTAGTGCAGCTCCCCGGTGCTACAGTGTTACTAGTGCAGCTCCCCAGTGCTACAGTGTTACTAGTGCAGCTCCCCAGTGCTACAGTGTTACTAGTGTATCTCCCCAGTGCTACAGTGTTACTAGTGTATTTCGCTAGTGCTACAGTGTTACTAGTGCAGCTCCCCAGTGCTACAGTGTTACTAGTGTAGCTCCCCAGTACTACGGTGTTACTAGTGTAGCTCCCCAGTGCTACAGTGTTACTCGTGTAGCTCCCTAGTGAGTACTACAGTGTTACTAGTGTATCTCCCCAGTGCTACAGTGTTACTAGTGTACCTCCCCAGTGCTACAGTGTTACTAGTGCAGCTCCCCAGTACTACAGTGTTACTAGTGTACCTCCCCAGTGCTACAGTGTTACTAGTGCAGCTCCCCAGTGCTACAGTGTTACTAGTGTACCTCCCCAGTGCTACAGTGTTACTAGTTCAGCTCCCCAGTGCTACAGTGTTACTAGTGCAGATCCCCAGTACTACAGTGTTACTAGTGCAGCTCCCCAGTGCTACAGTGTTACTAGTGTACCTCCCCAGTGCTACAGTGTTACTAATGCAGCTCCCCTGTGCTACAGTGTTACTAGTGCAGCTCCCCCAGTACTACAATGTTACTATTGCAGCTCCCCCAGTACTACAGTGTTACTAGTGCAGCTCCCCAGTACTACAGTGTTACTAGTGTAGCTCCCCAGTGCTACAGTGTTACTAGTGTAGCTCTCCAGTGAGTGCTACAGTGTTACTAGTGTAGCTCCCCAGTGCTACAGTGTTACTAGTGTACCTCCCCAGTGCTACAGTGTTACTAGTGCAGCTCCCCATTACTACAGTGTTATTAGTGTACCTCCCCAGTGCTACAGTGTTACTAGTGCAGCTCCCCAGTGCTACAGTGTTACTAGTGTACCTCCCCAGTGCTACAGTGTTACTAGTTCAGCTCCCCAGTGCTACAGTGTTACTAGTGCAGATCCCCAGTACTACAGTGTTACTAGTGCAGCTCCCCAGTGCTACAGTGTTACTAGTGTACCTCCCCAGTGCTACAGTGTTACTAATGCAGCTCCCCTGTGCTACAGTGTTACTAGTGCAGCTCCCCCAGTACTACAGTGTTACTATTGCAGCTCCCCAGTAATACAGTGTTACTAGTGCAGCTCCCCAGTACTACAGTGTTACTAGTGCAGCTCCCCCAGTACTACAGTGTTACTAGTGCAGCTCCCCAGTACTAGTGTTACTAGTACAGCTCCCCAGTACTACAGTGTTACTAGTGCAGCTCCCCAGTGCTACAGTGTTACTAGTGAAGCTCCCCCAGTACTACAGTGTTACTATTGCAGCTCCCCCAGTACTACAGTGTTACTAGTGCAGCTCCCCAGTGCTACAGTGTTACTAGTGCAGCTCCCCCAGTACTACAGTGTTACTAGTGCAGCTCCCCAGTACTACAGTGTTATTATTGCAGCTCCCCAGTACTACAGTGTTACTAGTGCAGCTCTCCAGTGCTACAGTGTTACTAGTGTAGCTTCCCAGTGCTACAGTGTTACTAGTGTAGTTCGCCAGTGCTACAGTGTTACAAGTGCAGCTACCCAGTGCTACAGTGTTACTAGTGCAGCTCCCCAGTGCTACAGTGTTACTATTGCAGCTCCCCCAGTGCTACAGTGTTACTAGTGCAGCTCCTCCGTGCTACAGTGTTACTAGTGCAGCTACCCAGTGCTACAGTGTTACTAGTGTAGCTCCCCAGTGCTACAGTGTTACTAGTGCAGCTCCCCAGTGCTACAGTGCTACTAGTGCAGCTACCCAGTGCTACAGTGTTACTAGTGCAGCTCCCCAGTACTACAGTGTTACTAGTGCATCTCCCCAGTACTACAGTGTTACTAGTGCAGCTCCCCAGTGCTACAGTGTTACTAGTGCAGCTCCCCCAGTAATACAGTGTTTCTAGTGTACCTCCCCAGTTCTACAGTGTTACTAGTGCAGCTCCCCCAGTACTACAGTGTTACCAGTGCAGCTCCCCCAGTACTACAGTGTTACTAGTGCAGCTCCCCTGTGCTACAGTGTTACTAGTGCAGCTCCCCCAGGACTACAGTGTTACTAGTGCACCTCCCCAGTGCTACAGTGTTACTAGTGCAGCTCCCCAGTGATGCAGTGTTACTAGTGCAGTTCCCCAGTGCTACAGTGTTACTAGTGCAGCCCCCCAGTACTACAGTGTTACTAGTGCAGCTCCCCAGTGCTACAGTGTTACTAGTGCAGCTCCCCCAGTACTACAGTGTTACTAGTGCAGCTCCCCAGTACTACAGTGTTAGTAGTGCAGCTCCCCAGTGCTACAGTGTGACTAGTGCAGCTCCCCAGTTCTACAGTGTTACTAGTGTAGCTCCCCAGTGCTACAGTGTCTCTAGTGTAGCTCCCCAGTGCTACAGTGTTACTAGTGCAGCTCCCCAGTGCTACAGTGTTACTAGTGAAGCTCCGCAGTGCTACAGTGTTGTTAGTGCAGCTCCCCCAGTGCTACAGTGTTACTAGTGCAGCTCCCCCAGTACTACAGTGTTACTAGTTGCAGCTCCCCAGTGCTACAGTGTTACTAGTGTAGCTCCGCAGTGAGTGCTACAGTGTTACTAGTGCAGCACCCCAGTGCTACAGTGTTACTAGTGCAGCTCCCCAGTGCTACAGTGTTACTAGTGCAGCTCCCCAGTGCTACAGTGTTACTAGTAAAGCTCCCCAGTGCTACAGTGTTACTAGTGCAGCTCCCCCAGTGCTACAGTGTTACAAGTGCATCTCCCCAATGCTACAGTGTTACTAGTGTAGCTCCCCAGTGCTACAGTGTTACTAGTGCAGATCCCCAGTGCTACAGTGTTACTAGTGCAGCTCCCCAGTGAGTGCTACAGTGTTACTAGTGTAGCTCCCCAGTGCTACAGTGTCTCTAGTGTAGCTCCCCAGTGCTACAGTGTTACTAGTGCAGCTCCCCAGTGGTACAGTGTTACTAGTGCAGCTCCCCCAGTGCTACAGTGTTACTAGTGCAGCTCCCCAGTGCTAGAGTGTTACAAGTGCAGCTCCCCAGTACTACAGTGATACTAGTGCAGCTCCCCAGTGCTACAGTGTTACTAGTGCAGCTCCCCCAGTGCTACAGTGTTACAAGTGCATCTACCCAATGCTACAGTGTTACTAGTGTAGCTCCCCAGTACTACAGTGTTAATAGTGCAGCTCCCCCAGTGCTACAGTGTTACTAGTGCAGCTCCCCAGTGCTACAGTGTTGCAAGTGTAGCTCCCCAGTGCTACAGTGTTACTAGTGCAGCTCCCCAGTGCTACAGCGTTACTAGCGTAGCTCCCCCAGTGCTACAGTGTTCTAGTGCAGCTCCCCAGTGCTACAGTGTTACTAGTGTAGCTCCCCAGTGCTACAGTGTTACTAGTGCAGCTCCCAAGTGCTACAGTGTTACTAGTGTAGCTCCCCCAGTGCTACAGTGTTACTAGTGCAGCTCCACAGTACTACAGTGTTACTAGTGCAGCTCCCCAGTGCTACAGTGTTAATAGTACAGCTCCCCCAGTGCTACAGTGTTACTAGTGCAGCTCCCCAGTGCTACAGTGTTACAAGTGTAGCTCCCCAGTGCTACAGTGTTACTAGTGCAGCTCCCCAGTGCTACAGCGTTACTAGTGTAGCTACCCCAGTGCTACAGTGTTACTAGTGCAGCTCCCAATGCTACAGTGTTACTAGTGTAGCTCCCCAGTGCTACAGTGTTACTAGTGCAGCTCCCAAGTGCTACAGTGTTACTAGTGTAGCTTCCCCAGTGCTACAGTGTTACTAGTGCAGCTCCCCACTGCTTCAGTGTTACTAGTGCAGCTCCCCCAGTGCTACAGTGTTACTAGTGCAGCTCCCCAGTGCAACAGTGTTACTAGTGTAGCTCCCCAGTGCTACAGTGTTACTAGTGCAGCTCTCCAGTGCTACAGTGTTACTAGTGTAGCTCCACAGTGCTACAGTGTTACTACTGCAGCTCCCCAGTGCCACAGTGTTACTAGTGCAGCACCCGAGTGCTACAGTGTTACTAGTGCAGCTCCCCCAGTGCTACAGTGTTACAACTGTAGCTCCCCAGTGCTACAGTGTTACTAGTGTAGCTCCCCAAGGCTACGGTGTTATTAGTGTACCTCCCCAGTGAGTGCTACAGTGTTACTAGTGCAGTTCTCCAGTGAGTGCTACAGTGTTACTAGTGCAGCTCCCCCAGTACTACAGTGTTACTAGTGCAGCTCCCCAGTGCTACAGTGTTACTAGTGTAGCTCCCCAGTGAGTGCTACAGTGTTACTAGTGCAGCTCCCCAGTGAGTGCTACAGTGTTACCAGTGCAGCTTCCCCAGTACTACAGTGTTACTAGTGCAGCTCCCCAGTGCTACAGTGTTACTAGTGTAGCTCCCCAGTGGGTGCTACAGTGTTACTAGTGCAGCTCCCCAGTGTTACAGTGTTACTAGTGCAGCTCCCCAGTGCTACAGTGTTACTAGTGTAGCTCCCAAGTGCTACAGTGTTACTAGTGCAGTTCCCCAGTGCTACAGTGTTACTAGTTTAGCTCCCCAGTGCTACAGTGTTACTAGTGTATCCCCCCAGTACTACAGTGTTACTAGTGTAGCTCCCCAGTGCTACGGTGTTACTAGTGTAGCTACCCAGTGAGTGCTACAGTGTTACTAGTGCAGCTCCCCAGTGCTACAGTGTTACTAGTGTAGCCCCCCAGTGCTACAGTGTTACTAGTGTAGCTCCCCAGTGCTACAGTGTTACTAGTGTAGCTCCCCAGTGCTACGGTGTTACTAGTGTAGCTCCCCAGTGAGTGCTACAGTGTTACTAGTACAGCTCCCCATTGCTACAGTGTTACTAGTGTAGCTCCCTAGTGCTACAGTGTTACTAGTGCAGCTCCCCAATGCTACAGTGTTACTAGTGCAGCTCCCCCAGTGCTACAGTGTTACTAGTGCAGCTCCCCAGTGCTACAGTGTTACTAGTGCTGCTCCCCAATGCTACAGTGTTACTAGTGCAGATCCCCAGTGCTACAGTGTTACTACTGGAGCTCCCCAGTGCTACAGTGTTACTAGTGCAGCTCCCCAGTACTACAGTGTTACTAGTGCAGCTCCCCAGTGCTACAGTGTTACTAGTGTAGCTCCCTAGTGCTACAGTGTTACTAGTGCAGCTCCCTAGTGCTACAGTGTTACTAGTGCAGCTCCCCAGTGCTACAGTGTTACTAGTGCAGCTCCCCCAGTGCTACAGTGTTACTAGTGCAGCTCCCCAGTGCTACAGTGTTACTAGTGCAGCTCCCGCAGTGCTACAGTGTTACTAGTGCAGCTCCCCCAGTACTACAGTGTTACTAGTGTAGCTCCCCAGTGTTACAGTGTTACTAGTGCAGCTCCCCGGTGCTACAGTGTTACTAGTGCAGCTCCCCAGTGCTACAGTGTTACTAGTGCAGCTCCCCAGTGCTACAGTGTTACTAGTGTATCTCCCCAGTGCTACAGTGTTACTAGTGTATTTCGCTAGTGCTACAGTGTTACTAGTGCAGCTCCCCAGTGCTACAGTGTTACTAGTGTAGCTCCCCAGTACTACGGTGTTACTAGTGTAGCTCCCCAGTGCTACAGTGTTACTCGTGTAGCTCCCTAGTGAGTACTACCGTGTTACTAGTGCAGCTCCCCAGTACTACGGTGTTACTAGTGTAGCTCCCCAGTGCTACAGTGTTACTCGTGTAGCTCCCTAGTGAGTACTACCGTGTTACTAGTGCAGCTCCCCAGTGCTACAGTGTTACTAGTGTAGCTCCCCAGTGAGTACTACAGTGTTACTAGTGTAGCTCCCCAGTGCTACAGTGTTACTAGTGTAGCTCTCCAGTGAGTGCTACAGTGTTACTAGTGTAGCTCCCCAGTGCTACAGTGTTACTAGTGTACCTCCCCAGTGCTACAGTGTAACTAGTGCAGCTCCCCAGTACTACAGTGTTACTAGTGTACCTCCCCAGTGCTACAGTGTTACTAGTGCAGCTCCCCAGTGCTAGAGTGTTACTAGTGTACCTCCCCAGTGCTACAGTGTTACTAGTTCAATTCCCCAGTGCTACAGTGTTACTAGTGCAGATCCCCAGTACTACAGTGTTATTAGTGCAGCTCCCCAGTGCTACAGTGTTACTAGTGTACCTCCCCAGTGCTACAGTGTTACTAATGCAGCTCCCCTGTGCTACAGTGTTACTAGTGCAGATCCCCCAGTACTACAGTGTTACTATTGCAGCTCCCCCAGTACTACAGTGTTACTAGTGCAGTTCCCCAGTACTACAGTGTTACTAGTGCAGCTCCCCCAGTACTACAGTGTTACTAGTGCAGCTCCCCAGTACTAGTGTTACTAGTACAGCTCCCCAGTACTACAGTGTTACTAGTGCAGCTCCCCAGTGCTACAGTGTTACTAGTGCAGCTCCCCCAGTACTACAGTGTTACTATTGCAGCTCCCCCAGTACTACAGTGTTACTAGTGCAGCTCCCCAGTGCTACAGTGTTACTAGTGCAGCTCCCCCAGTACTACAGTGTTACTAGTGCAGCTCCCCAGTACTACAGTGTTATTATTGCAGCTCCCCAGTACTACAGTGTTACTAGTGCAGCTCCCCAGTGCTACAGTGTTACTAGTGTAGCTTCCCAGTGCTACAGTGTTACTAGTGTAGTTCCCCAGTGCTACAGTGTTACAAGTGCAGCTACCCAGTGCTACAGTGTTACTAGTGCAGCTCCCCAGTGCTACAGTGTTACTATTGCAGCTCCCCCAGTCCTACAGTGTTACTAGTGCAGCTCCTCCGTGCTACAGTGTTACTAATGCAGCTACCCAGTGCTACAGTGTTACTAGTGTAGCTCCCCAGTGCTACAGTGTTACTAGTGCAGCTCCCCAGTGCTACAGTGTTACTAGTGCAGCTACCCAGTGCTACACTGTTACTAGTGCAGCTCCCCAGTACTACAGTGTTACTAGTGCATCTCCCCAGTACTACAGTGTTGCTAGTGCAGCTCCCCAGTGCTACAGTGTTACTAGTGAAGCTCCCCCAGTAATACAGTGTTTCTAGTGTACCTCCCCAGTTCTACAGTGTTACTAGTGCAGCTCCCCCAGTACTACAGTGCTACTAGTGCAGCTCCCCCAGTACTGCAGTGTTACTAGTGCAGCTCCCCTGTGCTACAGTGTTACTAGTGCAGCTCCCCCAGTACTACAGTGTTACTAGTGCACCTCCCCAGTGCTACAGTGTTACTAGTGCAGCTCCCCAGTGATGCAGTGTTACTAGTGCAGTTCCCCAGTGCTACAGTGTTACTAGTGCAGCCCCCCAGTACTACAGTGTTACTAGTGCAGCTCCCCAGTGCTACAGTGTTACTAGTGCAGCTCCCCCAGTACTACAGTGTTACTAGTGCAGCTCCCCAGTACTACAGTGTTAGTAGTGCAGCTCCCCAGTGCTACAGTGTTACTAGTGCAGCTCCCCAGTTCTACAGTGTTACTAGTGTAGCTCCCCAGTGCTACAGTGTCTCTAGTGTAGCTCCCCAGTGCTACAGTGTTACTACTGCAGCTCCCCAGTGCTACAGTGTTACTAGTGAAGCTCCGCAGTGCTACAGTGTTGTTAGTGCAGCTCCCCCAGTGCTACAGTGTTACTAGTGCAGCTCCCCCAGTACTACAGTGTTACTAGTTGCAGCTCCCCAGTGCTACAGTGTTACTAGTGCAGCTCCCCAGTACTACAGTGTTAGTAGTGCAGCTCCCCAGTGCTACAGTGTTACTAGTGCAGCTCCCCAGTTCTACAGTGTTACTAGTGTAGCTCCCCAGTGCTACAGTGTCTCTAGTGTAGCTCCCCAGTGCTACAGTGTTACTAGTGTAGCTCCCCAGTGCTACGGTGTTACTAGTGTAGCTCCCCAGTGAGTGCTACAGTGTTACTAGTACAGCTCCCCATTGCTACAGTGTTACTAGTGTAGCTCCCTAGTGCTACAGTGTTACTAGTGCAGCTCCCCAATGCTACAGTGTTACTAGTGCAGCTCCCCCAGTGCTACAGTGTTACTAGTGCAGCTCCCCAGTGCTACAGTGTTACTAGTGCTGCTCCCCAATGCTACAGTGTTACTAGTGCAGATCCCCAGTGCTACAGTGTTACTACTGGAGCTCCCCAGTGCTACAGTGTTACTAGTGCAGCTCCCCAGTACTACAGTGTTACTAGTGCAGCTCCCCAGTGCTACAGTGTTACTAGTGTAGCTCCCTAGTGCTACAGTGTTACTAGTGCAGCTCCCTAGTGCTACAGTGTTACTAGTGCAGCTCCCCAGTGCTACAGTGTTACTAGTGCAGCTCCCCCAGTGCTACAGTGTTACTAGTGCAGCTCCCCAGTGCTACAGTGTTACTAGTGCAGCTCCCGCAGTGCTACAGTGTTACTAGTGCAGCTCCCCCAGTACTACAGTGTTACTAGTGTAGCTCCCCAGTGTTACAGTGTTACTAGTGCAGCTCCCCGGTGCTACAGTGTTACTAGTGCAGCTCCCCAGTGCTACAGTGTTACTAGTGCAGCTCCCCAGTGCTACAGTGTTACTAGTGTATCTCCCCAGTGCTACAGTGTTACTAGTGTATTTCGCTAGTGCTACAGTGTTACTAGTGCAGCTCCCCAGTGCTACAGTGTTACTAGTGTAGCTCCCCAGTACTACGGTGTTACTAGTGTAGCTCCCCAGTGCTACAGTGTTACTCGTGTAGCTCCCTAGTGAGTACTACCGTGTTACTAGTGCAGCTCCCCAGTACTACGGTGTTACTAGTGTAGCTCCCCAGTGCTACAGTGTTACTCGTGTAGCTCCCTAGTGAGTATTACCGTGTTACTAGTGCAGCTCCCCAGTGCTACAGTGTTACTAGTGTAGCTCCCCAGTGAGTACTACAGTGTTACTAGTGTAGCTCCCCAGTGCTACAGTGTTACTAGTGTAGCTCTCCAGTGAGTGCTACAGTGTTACTAGTGTAGCTCCCCAGTGCTACAGTGTTACTAGTGTACCTCCCCAGTGCTACAGTGTAACTAGTGCAGCTCCCCAGTACTACAGTGTTACTAGTGTACCTCCCCAGTGCTACAGTGTTACTAGTGCAGCTCCCCAGTGCTAGAGTGTTACTAGTGTACCTCCCCAGTGCTACAGTGTTACTAGTTCAATTCCCCAGTGCTACAGTGTTACTAGTGCAGATCCCCAGTACTACAGTGTTATTAGTGCAGCTCCCCAGTGCTACAGTGTTACTAGTGTACCTCCCCAGTGCTACAGTGTTACTAATGCAGCTCCCCTGTGCTACAGTGTTACTAGTGCAGATCCCCCAGTACTACAGTGTTACTATTGCAGCTCCCCCAGTACTACAGTGTTACTAGTGCAGTTCCCCAGTACTACAGTGTTACTAGTGCAGCTCCCCCAGTACTACAGTGTTACTAGTGCAGCTCCCCAGTACTAGTGTTACTAGTACAGCTCCCCAGTACTACAGTGTTACTAGTGCAGCTCCCCAGTGCTACAGTGTTACTAGTGCAGCTCCCCCAGTACTACAGTGTTACTATTGCAGCTCCCCCAGTACTACAGTGTTACTAGTGCAGCTCCCCAGTGCTACAGTGTTACTAGTGCAGCTCCCCCAGTACTACAGTGTTACTAGTGCAGCTCCCCAGTACTACAGTGTTATTATTGCAGCTCCCCAGTACTACAGTGTTACTAGTGCAGCTCCCCAGTGCTACAGTGTTACTAGTGTAGCTTCCCAGTGCTACAGTGTTACTAGTGTAGTTCCCCAGTGCTACAGTGTTACAAGTGCAGCTACCCAGTGCTACAGTGTTACTAGTGCAGCTCCCCAGTGCTACAGTGTTACTATTGCAGCTCCCCCAGTCCTACAGTGTTACTAGTGCAGCTCCTCCGTGCTACAGTGTTACTAATGCAGCTACCCAGTGCTACAGTGTTACTAGTGTAGCTCCCCAGTGCTACAGTGTTACTAGTGCAGCTCCCCAGTGCTACAGTGTTACTAGTGCAGCTACCCAGTGCTACACTGTTACTAGTGCAGCTCCCCAGTACTACAGTGTTACTAGTGCATCTCCCCAGTACTACAGTGTTGCTAGTGCAGCTCCCCAGTGCTACAGTGTTACTAGTGAAGCTCCCCCAGTAATACAGTGTTTCTAGTGTACCTCCCCAGTTCTACAGTGTTACTAGTGCAGCTCCCCCAGTACTACAGTGTTACTAGTGCAGCTCCCCCAGTACTGCAGTGTTACTAGTGCAGCTCCCCTGTGCTACAGTGTTACTAGTGCAGCTCCCCCAGTACTACAGTGTTACTAGTGCACCTCCCCAGTGCTACAGTGTTACTAGTGCAGCTCCCCAGTGATGCAGTGTTACTAGTGCAGTTCCCCAGTGCTACAGTGTTATTAGTGCAGCCCCCCAGTACTACAGTGTTACTAGTGCAGCTCCCCAGTGCTACAGTGTTACTAGTGCAGCTCCCCCAGTACTACAGTGTTACTAGTGCAGCTCCCCAGTACTACAGTGTTAGTAGTGCAGCTCCCCAGTGCTACAGTGTTACTAGTGCAGCTCCCCAGTTCTACAGTGTTACTAGTGTAGCTCCCCAGTGCTACAGTGTCTCTAGTGTAGCTCCCCAGTGCTACAGTGTTACTAGTGCAGCTCCCCAGTGCTACAGTGTTACTAGTGAAGCTCCGCAGTGCTACAGTGTTGTTAGTGCAGCTCCCCCAGTGCTACAGTGTTACTAGTGCAGCTCCCCCAGTACTACAGTGTTACTAGTTGCAGCTCCCCAGTGCTACAGTGTTACTAGTGTAGCTCCGCAGTGAGTGCTACAGTGTTACTAGTGCAGCTCCCCAGTGCTACAGTGTTACTAGTGCAGCTCCCCAGTGCTACAGTGTTACTAGTGCAGCTCCCCAGTGCTACAGTGTTACTAGTAAAGCTCCCCAGTGCTACAGTGTAACTAGTGCAGCTCCCCCAGTGCTACAGTGTTACAAGTGCATCTCCCCAATGCTACAGTGTTACTAGTGTAGCTCCCCAGTGCTACAGTGTTACTAGTGCAGCTACCCAGTGCTACAGTGTTACTAGTGCAGCTCCCCAGTGAGTGCTACAGTGTTACTAGTGTAGCTCCCCAGTGCTACAGTGTCTCTAGTGTAGCTCCCCAGTGCTACAGTGTTACTAGTGCAGCTCCCCAGTGGTACAGTGTTACTAGTGCAGCTCCCCCAGTGCTACAGTGTTACTAGTGCAGCTCCCCAGTGCTAGAGTGTTACAAGTGCAGCTCCCCAGTACTACAGTGATACTAGTGCAGCTCCCCAGTGCTACAGTGTTACTAGTGCAGCTCCCCCAGTGCTACAGTGTTACAAGTGCATCTCCCCAATGCTACAGTGTTACTAGTGTAGCTCCCCAGTGCTACAGTGTTAATAGTGCAGCTCCCCCAGTGCTACAGTGTTACTAGTGCAGCTCCCCAGTGCTACAGTGTTGCAAGTGTAGCTCCCCAGTGCTACAGTGTTACTAGTGCAGCTCCCCAGTGCTACAGCGTTACTAGCGTAGCTCCCCCAGTGCTACAGTGTTCTAGTGCAGCTCCCCAGTACTACAGTGTTACTAGTGTAGCTCCCCAGTGCTACAGTGTTACTAGTGCAGCTCCCCAGTGCTACAGTGTTACAAGTGTAGCTCCCCAGTGCTACAGTGTTACTAGTGTAGCTTCCCCAGTGCTACAGTGTTACTAGTGCAGCAACCCAGTGCTACAGTGTTACTAGTGTAGCTCCCCAGTGCTACAGTGTTACTAGTGCAGCTCCCCAGTGAGTGCTACAGTGTTACTAGTGTAGCTCCCCAGTGCTACAGTGTCTCTAGTGTAGCTCCCCAGTGCTACAGTGTTACTAGTGCAGCTCCCCAGTGGTACAGTGTTACTAGTGCAGCTCCCCCAGTGCTACAGTGTTACTAGTGGAGCTCCCCAGTGCTAGAGTGTTACAAGTGCAGCTCCCCAGTACTACAGTGATACTAGTGCAGCTCACCAGTGCTACAGTGTTAGTAGTGCAGCTCCCCAGTACTACAGTGTTACTAGTGCAGCTCCCCAGTGCTACAGTGTTAATAGTACAGCTCCCCCAGTGCTACAGTGATACTAGTGCAGCTCCCCAGTGCTACAGTGTTACAAGTGTAGCTCCCCAGTGCTACAGTGTTACTAGTGCAGCTCCCCAGTGCTACAGCGTTACTAGTGTAGCTACCCCAGTGCTACAGTGTTTTTAGTGCAGCTCTCCAGTGCTACAGTGTTACTAGTGTAGCTCCCCAGTGCTACAGTGTTACTAGTGCAGCTCCCAAGTGCTACAGTGTTACTAGTGTAGCTTCCCCAGTGCTACAGTGTTACTAGTGCAGCTCCCCAGTGCTTCAGTGTTACTAGTGCAGCTCCCCCAGTGCTACAGTGTTACTAGTGCAGCTCCCCAGTGCTACAGTGTTACTAGTGTAGCTCCCCAGTGCTACAGTGTTACTAGTGCAGCTCTCCAGTGCTACAGTGTTACTAGTGTAGCTCCCCAGTGCTACAGTGTTACTAGTGCAGCTCCCCAGTGCTACAGTGTTACTAGTGCAGCTCCCCAGTGCTACAGTGTTACTAGTGCAGCTCCCCCAGTGCTACAGTGTTACAAGTGTAGCTCCCCAGTGCTACAGTGTTACTAGTGTAGCTCCCCAGTGCTACGGTGTTATTAGTGTACCTCCCCAGTGAGTGCTACAGTGTTACTAGTGCAGTTCACCAGTGAGTGCTACAGTGTTACTAGTGCAGCTCCCCCAGTACTACAGTGTTACTAGTGCAGCTCCCCAGTGCTACAGTGTTACTAGTGTAGCTCCCCAGTGAGTGCTACAGTGTTACTAGTGCAGCTCCCCAGTGAGTGCTACAGTGTTACCAGTGCAGCTTCCCCAGTACTACAGTGTTACTAGTGCAGCTCCCCAGTGCTACAGTGTTACTAGTGTAGCTCCCCAGTGGGTGCTACAGTGTTACTAGTGCAGCTCCCCAGTGTTACAGTGTTACTAGTGCAGCTCCCCAGTGCTACAGTGTTACTAGTGCAGCTCCCCAGTGCTACAGTGTTACTAGTGCAGCTCCCCAGTGCTACAGTGTTACTAGTGCACCTCCCCAGTGCTACAGTGTTACTAGTGTAGCTCCCCAGTGCTACAGTGTTACTAGTGCAGTTCCCCAGTGCTACAGTGTTACTAATTTAGCTCCCCAGTGCTACAGTGTTACTAGTGTATCTCCCCAGTACTACAGTGTTACTAGTGTAGCTCCCCAGTGCTACAGTGTTACTAGTGTAGCTCCCCAGTGCTACAGTGTTACTAGTGTAGCTCCCCAGTGCTACGGTGTTACTAGTGTAGCTCCCCAGTGAGTGCTACAGTGTTACTAGTACAGCTCCCCATTGCTACAGTGTTACTAGTGTAGCTCCCTAGTGCTACAGTGTTACTAGTGCAGCTCCCTAGTGCTACAGTGTTACTAGTGCAGCTCCCCCAGTGCTACAGTGTTACTAGTGCAGCTCCCCAGTGCTACAGTGTTACTAGTGCTGCTCCCCAATGCTACAGTGTTACTAGTGCAGATCCCCAGTGCTACAGTGTTACTACTGGAGCTCCCCTGTGCTACAGTGTTACTAGTGCAGCTCCCCAGTACTACAGTGTTACTAGTGCAGCTCCCCAGTGCTACAATGTTACTAGTGTAGCTCCCTAGTGCTACAGTGTTACTAGTGCAGCTCCCTAGTGCTACAGTGTTACTAGTGCAGCTCCCCAGTGCTACAGTGTTACTAGTGCAGCTCCCCCAGTGCTACAGTGTTACTAGTGCAGCTCCCCAGTGCTACAGTGTTACTAGTGCAGCTCCCGCAGTGCTACAGTGTTACTAGTGCAGCTCCCCCAGTACTACAGTGTTACTAGTGTAGCTCCCCAGTGTTACAGTGTTACTAGTGCAGCTCCCCGGTGCTACAGTGTTACTAGTGCAGCTCCCCAGTGCTACAGTGTTACTAGTGCAGCTCCCCAGTGCTACAGTGTTACTAGTGTATCTCCCCAGTGCTACAGTGTTACTAGTGTATTTCGCTAGTGCTACAGTGTTACTAGTGCAGCTCCCCAGTGCTACAGTGTTACTAGTGTAGCTCCCCAGTACTACGGTGTTACTAGTGTAGCTCCCCAGTGCTACAGTGTTACTCGTGTAGCTCCCTAGTGAGTACTACCGTGTTACTAGTGCAGCTCCCCAGTGCTACAGTGTTACTATTGTAGCTCCCCAGTGAGTACTACAGTGTTACTAGTGTAGCTCCCCAGAGCTACAGTGTTACTAGTGTAGCTCTCCAGTGAGTGCTACAGTGTTACTAGTGTATCTCCCCAGTGCTACAGTGTTACTAGTGTACCTCCCCAGTGCTACAGTGTTACTAGTGCAGCTCCCCAGTACTACAGTGTTACTAGTGTACCTCCCCAGTGCTACAGTGTTACTAGTGCAGCTCCCCAGTGCTACAGTGTTACTAGTGTACCTCCCCAGTGCTACATTGTTACTAGTTAAGCTCCCCAGTGCTACAGTGTTACTAGTGCAGATCCCCAGTACTACAGTGTTACTAGTGCAGCTCCCCAGTGCTACAGTGTTACTAGTGTACCTCCCCAGTGCTACAGTGTTACTAATGCAGCTCCCCTGTGCTACAGTGTTACTAGTGCAGCTCCCCCAGTACTACAGTGTTACTATTGCAGCTCCCCCAGTACTACAGTGTTACTAGTGCAGCTCCCCAGTACTACAGTGTTACTAGTGTAGCTCCCCAGTGCTACAGTGTTACTAGTGTAGCTCTCCAGTGAGTGCTACAGTGTTACTAGTGTAGCTCCCCAGTGCTACAGTGTTACTAGTGTACCTCCCCAGTGCTACAGTGTTACTAGTGCAGCTCCCCAGTGCTACAGTGTTACTAGTGTACCTCCCCAGTGCTACAGTGTTACTAGTTCAGCTCCCCAGTGCTACAGTGTTACTAGTGCAGATCCCCAGTACTACAGTGTTACTAGTGCAGCTCCCCAGTGCTACAGTGTTACTAGTGTACCTCCCCAGTGCTACAGTGTTACTAATGCAGCTCCCCTGTGCAACAGTGTTACTAGTGCAGCTCCCCCAGTACTACAGTGTTACTATTGCAGCTCCCCCAGTACTGCAGTGTTACTAGTGCAGCTCCCCAGTACTACAGTGTTACTAGTGCAGCTCCCCCAGTACTACAGTGTTACTAGTGCAGCTCCCCAGTGCTACAGTGTTACTAGTGCAGCTCCCCCAGTACTACAGTGTTACTAGTGCAGCTCCCCAGTACTACAGTGTTATTATTGCAGCTCCCCAGTATTACAGTGTTACTAGTGCAGCTCCCCAGTGCTACAGTGTTACTAGTGTAGCTTCCCAGTGCTACAGTGTTACTAGTGTAGTTCCCCAGTGCTACAGTGTTACAAGTGCAGCTACCCAGTGCTACAGTGTTACTAGTGCAGCTCCCCAGTGCTACAGTGTTACTATTGCAGCTCCCCCAGTGCTACAGTGTTACTAGTGCAGCTCCCCAGTGCTACAGCGTTAGTAGCGTAGCTCCCCCAGTGCTACAGTGTTCTAGTGCAGCTCCCCAGTGCTACAGTGTTACTAGTGTAGCTCCCCAGTGCTACAGTGTTACTAGTGCAGCTCCCAAGTGCTACAGTGTTACTAGTGCAGCTCCCCAGTACTACAGTGTTACTAGTGCAGCTCCCCAGTGCTACAGGGTAAATAGTACAGCTCCCCCAGTGCTACAGTGTTACTAGTGCAGCTCCCCAGTGCTACAGTGTTACAAGTGTAGCTCCCCAGTGCTACAGTGTTACTAGTGCAGCTCCCCAGTGCTACAGCGTTACTAGTGTAGCTACCCCAGTGCTACAGTGTTACTAGTGCAGCTCCCCAGTGCTACAGTGTTACTAGTGTAGCTCCCCAGTGCTACAGTGTTACTAGTGCAGCTCCCCAGTGCTACAGTGTAAATAGTACAGCTCCCCCAGTGCTACAGTGTTACTAGTGCAGCTCCCCAGTGCTACAGTGTTACAAGTGTAGCTCCCCAGTGCTACAGTGTTACTAGTGCAGCTCCCCCAGTGCTACAGTGTTACTAGTGCAGCTCCCCAGTGCTAGAGTGTTACAAGTGCAGCTCCCCAGTACTACAGTGATACTAGTGCAGCTCCCCAGTGCTACAGTGTTACTAGTGCAGCTCCCCCAGTGCTACAGTGTTACAAGTGCATCTCCCCAATGCTACAGTGTTACTAGTGTAGCTCCCCAGTGCTACAGTGTTAATAGTGCAGCTCCCCCAGTGCTACAGTGTTACTAGTGCAGCTCCCCAGTGCTACAGTGTTGCAAGTGTAGCTCCCCAGTGCTACAGTGTTACTAGTGCAGCTCCCCAGTGCTACAGCGTTACTAGCGTAGCTCCCCCAGTGCTACAGTGTTCTAGTGTAGCTCCCCAGTGCTACAGTGTTACTAGTGTAGCTCCCCAGTGCTACAGTGTTACTAGTGCAGCTCCCAAGTGCTACAGTGTTACTAGTGTAGCTCCCCCAGTGCTACAGTGTTACTAGTGCAGCTCCCCAGTACTACAGTGTTACTAGTGCAGCTCCCCAGTGCTACAGTGTAAATAATACAGCTCCCCCAGTGCTACAGTGTTACTAGTGCAGCTCCCCAGTGCTACAGTGTTACAAGTGTAGCTCCCCAGTGCTACAGTGTTACTAGTGCAGCTCCCC
The DNA here is from genome assembly GCA_946902985.2 of Meconema thalassinum. Classification (NCBI taxonomy): domain Eukaryota; kingdom Metazoa; phylum Arthropoda; class Insecta; order Orthoptera; family Tettigoniidae; genus Meconema; species Meconema thalassinum. The sequence continues at coordinate 531,037 of OX336392.1, read as the reverse complement.
AGTGCTACAGCGTTACTAGTGTAGCTACCCCAGTGCTACAGTGTTACTAGTGCAGCTCCCCAGTGCTACAGTGTTACTAGTGTAGCTCCCCAGTGCTACAGTGTTACTAGTGCAGCTCCCAAGTGCTACAGTGTTACTAGTGTAGCTTCCCCAGTGCTACAGTGTTACTAGTGCAGCTCCCCAGTGCTTCAGTGTTACTAGTGCAGCTCCCCCAGTGCTACAGTGTTACTAGTGCAGCTCCCCAGTGCAACAGTGTTACTAGTGTAGCTCCCCAGTGCTACAGTGTTACTAGTGCAGCTCTCCAGTGCTACAGTGTTACTAGTGTAGCTCCCCAGTGCTACAGTGTTACTAGTGCAGCTCCCCCAGTGCTACAGTGTTACTAGTGCAGCTCCCCAGTGCTACAGTGTTACTAGTGTAGCTCCCCAGTGCTACGGTGTTATTAGTGTACCTCCCCAGTGAGTGCTACAGTGTTACTAGTGCAGTTCTCCAGTGAGTGCTACAGTGTTACTAGTGCAGCTCCCCCAGTACTACAGTGTTACTAGTGCAGATCCCCAGTGCTACAGTGTTACTAGTGTAGCTCCCCAGTGAGTGCTACAGTGTTACTAGTGCAGCTCCCCAGTGAGTGCTACAGTGTTACCAGTGCAGCTTCCCCAGTACTACAGTGTTACTAGTGCAGCTCCCCAGTGCTACAGTGTTACTAGTGTAGCCCCCCAGTGGGTGCTACAGTGTTACTAGTGCAGCTCCCCAGTGTTACAGTGTTACTAGTGCAGCTCCCCAGTGCTACAGTGTTACTAGTGTAGCTCCCCAGTGCTACAGTGTTACTAGTGCAGTTCCCCAGTGCTACAGTGTTACTAGTTTAGCTCCCCAGTGCTACAGTGTTACTAGAGTATCTCCCCAGTACTACAGTGTTACTAGTGTAGCTCCCCAGTGCTACGGTGTTACTAGTGTAGCTACCCAGTGAGTGCTACAGTGTTACTAGTGCAGCTCCCCAGTGCTACAGTGTTACTAGTGTAGCTCCCCAGTGCTACAGTGTTACTAGTGTAGCTCCCCAGTGCTACAGTGTTACTAGTGTAGCTCCCCAGTGCTACGGTGTTACTAGTGTAGCTCCCCAGTGAGTGCTACAGTGTTACTAGTACAGCTCCCCATTGCTACAGTGTTACTAGTGTAGCTCCCTAGTGCTACAGTGTTACTAGTGCAGCTCCCCAGTGCTACAGTGTTACTAGTGTAGCTCCCTAGTGCTACAGTGTTACTAGTGCAGCTCCCTAGTGCTACAGTGTTACTAGTGCAGCTCCCCAGTGCTACAGTGTTACTAGTGCAGCTCCCCCAGTGCTACAGTGTTACTAGTGCAGCTCCCCAGTGCTACAGTGTTACTAGTGCAGCTCCCGCAGTGCTACAGTGTTACTAGTGCAGCTCCCCCAGTACTACAGTGTTACTAGTGTAGCTCCCCAGTGTTACAGTGTTACTAGTGCAGCTCCCCGGTGCTACAGTGTTACTAGTGCAGCCCCCCAGTGCTACAGTGTTACTATTGCAGCTCCCCAGTGCTACAGTGTTACTAGTGTATCTCCCCAGTGCTACAGTATTACTAGTGTATTTCGCTAGTGCTACAGTGTTACTAGTGCAGCTCCCCAGTGCTACAGTGTTACTAGTGTAGCTCCCCAGTACTACGGTGTTACTAGTGTAGCTCCCCAGTGCTACAGTGTTACTCGTGTAGCTCCCTAGTGAGTACTACCGTGTTACTAGTGCAGCTCCCCAGTGCTACAGTGTTACTAGTGTAGCTCCCCAGTGAGTACTACAGTGTTACTAGTGTAGCTCCCCAGTGCTACAGTGTTACTAATGTAGCTCTCCAGTGAGTGCTACAGTGTTACTAGTGTATCTCCCCAGTGCTACAGTGTTACTAGTGTACCTCTCCAGTGCTACAGTGTTACTAGTGCAGCTCCCCAGTACTACAGTGTTACTAGTGTACCTCCCAAGTGCTACAGTGTTACTAGTGCAGCTCCCCAGTGCTACAGTGTTACTAGTGTACCTCCCCAGTGCTACAGTGTTACTAGTTCAGCTCCCCAGTGCTACAGTGTTACTAGTGCAGATCCCCAGTACTACAGTGTTACTAGTGCAGCTCCCCAGTGCTACAGTGTTACTAGTGTACCTCCCCAGTGCTACAGTGTTACTAATGCAGCTCCCCTGTGCTACAGTGTTACTAGTGCAGCTCCCCCAGTACTACAGTGTTACTATTGCATCTCCCCCAGTACTACAGTGTTACTAGTGCAGCTCCCCAGTACTACAGTGTTACTAGTGCAGCTCCCCCAGTACTACAGTGTTACTATTGCAGCTCCCCAGTACTAGTGTTACTAGTACAGCTCCCCAGTACTACAGTGTTACTAGTGCAGCTCCCCAGTGCTACAGTGTTACTAGTACAGCTCCCCCAGTACTACAGTGTTACTATTGCAGCTCCCCCAGTACTACAGTGTTACTAGTGCAGCTCCCCAGTGCTACAGTGTTACTAGTGCAGCTCCCCCAGTACTACAGTGTTTCTAGTGCAGCTCCCCAGTACTACAGTGTTATTATTGCAGCTCCCCAGTACTACAGTGTTACTGGTGCAGCTCCCCAGTGCTACAGTGTTACTAGTGTAGCTTCCCAGTGCTACAGTGTTACTAGTGTAGTTCCCCAGTGCTACAGTGTTACTAGTGCAGCTACCCAGTGCTACAGTGTTACTAGTGCAGCTCCCCAGTGCTACAGTGTTACTATTGCAGCTCCCCCAGTGCTACAGTGTTACTAGTGCAGCTCCTCCGTGCTACAGTGTTACTAATGCAGCTACCCAGTGCTACAGTGTTACTAGTGTATCTCCCCAGTGCTACAGTGTTACTAGTGCAGCTCCCCAGTGCTACAGTGTTACTAGTGCAGCTACCCAGTGCTACAGTGTTACTAGTGCAGCTCCCCAGTACTACAGTGTTACTAGTGCAGCTCCCCAGTACTACAGTGTTACTAGTGCATCTCCCCAGTGCTACAGTGTTACTAGTGCAGCTCCCCCAGTAATACAGTGTTTCTAGTGTACTTCCCCAGTTGTACAGTGTTACTAGTGCAGCTCCCCCAGTACTACAGTGTCACTAGTGCAGCTCCCCCAGTACTACAGTGTTACTAGTGCAGCTCCCCAGTACTACAGTGTTACTAGTGCAGCTCCCCAGTACTACAGTGTTACTAGTGCAGCTCCCCAGTGCTACAGTGTTACTAGTGCAGCTCCCCCAGTAATACAGTGTTTCTAGTGTACTTCCCCAGTGCTACAGTGTTACTAGTGCAGCTCCCCAGTACTACAGTGTTACTAGTGCAGCTCCCCAGTGCTACAGTGTTAATAGTACAGCTCCCCCAGTGCTACAGTGTTACTAGTGCAGCTCCCCAGTGCTACAGTGTTACAAGTGTAGCTCCCCAGTGCTACAGTGTTACTAGTGCAGCTCCCCAGTGCTACAGCGTTACTAGTGTAGCTACCCCAGTGCTACAGTGTTACTAGTGCAGCTCCCCAGTGCTACAGTGTTACTAGTGTAGCTCCCCAGTGCTACAGTGTTACTAGTGCAGCTCCCAAGTGCTACAGTGTTACTAGTGTTGCTTCCCCAGTGCTACAGTGTTACTAGTGCAGCTCCCCAGTGCTTCAGTGTTACTAGTGCAGCTCCCCCAGTGCTACAGTGTTACTAGCGCAGCTCCCCAGTGCTACAGTGTTACTAGTGTAGCTCCCCAGTGCTACAGTGTTACTAGTGCAGCTCTCCAGTGCTACAGTGTTACTAGTGTAGCTCCCCAGTGCTACAATGTTACTAGTGCAGCTCCCCAGTGCTACAGTGTTACTAGTGCAGCTCCCCAGTGCTACAGTGTTACTAGTGCAGCTCCCCCAGTGCTACAGTGTTACAAGTGTAGCTCCCCAGTGCTACGGTGTTGCTAGTGCAGCTCCCCCAGTGCTACAGTGTTACTACTGCAGCTCCCCAGTGCTACAGTGTTACTAGTGCAGCTCCCGCAGTGCTACAGTGTTACTAGTGCAGCTCCCCCAGTACTACAGTGTTACTAGTGTAGCTCCCCCAGTACTACAGTGTTACTAGTGCAGCTCCCACAGTACTATAGTGTTACTAGTGTAGCTCCCCAGTGCTACAGTGTTACTAGTGCAGCTCCCCCTGTGTTACAGTGTTACTAGTGCAGCTCCCCGGTGCTACAGTGTTACTAGTGCAGCTCCCCAGTGCTACAGTGTTACTAGTGTAGCTCCCCAGTGCTACAGTGTTACTAGTGCAGCTCCCCGGTGCTGCAGTGTTACTACTGCAGCTCCCCAGTGCTACAGTGTTACTAGTGCAGCTCGCCAGTGAGTGCTACGGTGTTACTAGTGCAGCTCCCCAGTGCTACCGTGTTACTAGTGTAGCTCCCCAGTACTACAGTGTTACTAGTGTAGTTCCCCCAGTACTACAGTGTTACTAGTGCTGCTCCCCCAGTACTACAGTGTTACTAGTGTAGATCCCCAGTACTACAGTGTTACTAGTGCAGCTCCCCCAGTACTACAGTGTTACTAGTGCAGCTCCCCCAGTGTTACAGTGTTACTAGAGCAGCTCCCCGGTGCTACAGTGTTACTAGTGCAGCTCCCCAGTGCTACAGTGTTACTAGTGCAGCTCCCCAGTGCTACAGTGTTACTAGTGTTGCTCCCCAAGTACTACAGTGTTACTAGTGCAGCTCCCCCAGTGTTACAGTGTTACTAGTGCAGCTCCCCGGTGCTACAGTGTTACTAGTGCAGCTCCCCAGTGCTACAGTGTTACTAGTGCAGCTCCCCAGTGCTACAGTTTTACTAGTGTAGCTCCCCAGTGTTACAGTGTAACTAGTGCAGCTCCCCAGTGCTACAGTGTTAATAGTGCAGCTGCCCTGTACTACAGTGTTACTAGTGTACCTCCCCAGTGCTACAGTGTTACTAGTGCAGCTCCCCTGTGCTACAGTGTTACTAGTGTAGCTCCCCAGTGAGTACTACAGTGTTACTAGGGTACGTCCCCAGTGCTACAGTGTTACTAATGCAGCTCCCCAGTGCTACAGTGTTACTAGTGCAGATCCGCAGTACTACAGTGTTACTAGTGCAGCTCCCCAATGCTACAGTGTTACTAGTGTACCTCCCCAGTGCTACAGTGTTACTAGTGCAGCTCCCCAGTGCTACAGTGTTACTAGTGCAGCTCCCCAGTGCTACAGTGTTACTAGTGTATCTCCCCAGTGCTACAGTGTTACTAGTGTATTTCCCTAGTGCTACAGTGTTACTAGTGCAGCTCCCCAGTGCTACAGTGTTACTAGTGTAGCTCCCCAGTACTACGGTGTTACTAGTGTAGCTCCCCAGTGCTACAGTGTTACTCGTGTAGCTCCCTAGTGAGTACTACCGTGTTACTAGTGCAGCTCCCCAGTGCTACAGTGTTACTAGTGTAGCTCCCCAGTGAGTACTACAGTGTTACTAGTGTAGCTCCCCAGTGCTACAGTGTTACTAGTGTAGCTCTCCAGTGAGTGCTACAGTGTTACTAGTGTAGCTCCCCAGTGCTACAGTGTTACTAGTGTACCTCCCCAGTGCTACAGTGTTACTAGTGCAGCTCCCCAGTACTAAAGTGTTACTAGTGTACCTCCCCAGTGCTACAGTGTTACTAGTGCAGCTCCCCAGTGCTACAGTGTTACTAGTGTACCTCCCCAGTGCTACAGTGTTACTAGTTCAGCTCCCCAGTGCTACAGTGTTACTAGTGCAGATCCCCAGTACTACAGTGTTACTAGTGCAGCTCCCCAGTGCTACAATGTTACTAGTGTACCTCCCCAGTGCTACAGTGTTACTAATGCAGCTCCCCTGTGCTACAGTGATACTAGTGCAGCTCCCCCAGTACTACAGTGTTACTATTGCAGCTCCCCTAGTACTACAGTGTTACTAGTGCAGCTCCCCAGTACTACAGTGTTACTAGTGCAGCTCCCCCAGTACTACAGTGTTACTAGTGCAGCTCCCCAGTACTACAGTTTTACTAGTGCAGCTCCCCAGTGCTACAGTGTTACTAGTGCAGCTCCCCCAGTACTACAGTGTTACTAGTGCAGCTCCCCAGTGCTACAGTGTTACTAGTGTAGCTCCCTAGTGCTACAGTGTTACTAGTGCAGCTCCCTAGCGCTACAGTGTTACTAGTGCAGCTCCCCAGTGCTACAGTGTTACTAGTGCAGCTCCCCCAGTGCTACAGTGTTACTAGTGCAGCTCCCCAGTGCTACAGTGTTACTAGTGCAGCTCCCGCAGTGCTACAGTGTTACTAGTGCAGCTCCCCCAGTACTACAGAGTTACTAGTGTAGCTCCCCCAGTACTACAGTGTTACTAGTGCAGCTCCCACAGTACTATAGTGTTACTAGTGTAGCTCCCCAGTGCTACAGTGTTTCTAGAGCAGCTCCCCCAGTGTTACAGTGTTACTAGTGCAGCTCCCCGGTGCTACAGTGTTACTAGTGCAGCTCCCCAGTGCTACAGTGTTACTAGTGTAGCTCCCCAGTGCTACAGTGTTACTAGTGCAGCTCCCCGGTGCTGCCGTGTTACTACTGCAGCTCCCCAGTGCTACAGTGTTACTAGTGCAGCTCCCCAGTGAGTGCTACGGTGTTACTAGTGCAGCTCCCCAGTGCTACCGTGTTACTAGTGTAGCTCCCCAGTGCTACAGTGTTACTAGTGTAGTTCCCCCAGTACTACAGTGTTACTAGTGCTGCTCCCCCAGTACTACAGTGTTACTAGTGTAGATCCCCAGTACTACAGTGTTACTAGTGCAGCAACCCCAGTACTACAGTGTTACTAGTGCAGCTCCCCCAGTGTTACAGTGTTACTAGAGCAGCTCCCCGGTGCTACAGTGTTACTAGTGCAGCTCCCCAGTGCTACAGTGTTACTAGTGCAGCTCCCCAGTGCTACAGTGTTACTAGTGTTGCTCCCCAAGTACTACAGTGTTACTAGTGCAGCTCCCCCAGTGTTACAGTGTTACTAGTGCAGCTCCCCGATGCTACAGTGTTACTAGTGCAGCTCCCCAGTGCTACAGTGTTACTAGTGCAGCTCCCCAGTGCTACAGTTTTACTAGTGTAGCTCCCCAGTGTTACAGTGTAACTAGTGCAGCTCCCCAGTGCTACAGTGTTAATAGTGCAGCTGCCCTGTACTACAGTGTTACTAGTGTACCTCCCCAGTGCTACAGTGTTACTAGTGCAGCTCCCCAGTGCTACAGTGTTACTAGTGTAGCTCCCCAGTGAGTACTACAGTGTTACTAGGGTACGTCCCCAGTGCTACAGTGTTACTAATGCAGCTCCCCAGTGCTACAGTGTTACTAGTGCAGATCCGCAGTACTACAGTGTTACTAGTGCAGCTCCCCAATGCTACAGTGTTACTAGTGTACCTCCCCAGTGCTACAGTGTTACTAGTGCAGCTCCCCAGTGCTACAGTGTTACTAGTGCAGCTCCCCAGTGCTACAGTGTTACTAGTGTATCTCCCCAGTGCTACAGTGTTACTAGTGTATTTCCCTAGTGCTACAGTGTTACTAGTGCAGCTCCCCAGTGCTACAGTGTTACTTGTGTAGCTCCCCAGTACTACGGTGTTACTAGTGTAGCTCCCCAGTGCTACAGTGTTACTCGTGTAGCTCCCCAGTGAGTACTACACTGTTACTAGTGTAGCTCCCCATTGCTACAGTGTTACTAGTGTAGCTCTCCAGTGAGTGCTACAGTGTTACTAGTGTAGCTCCCCAGTGCTACAGTGTTACTAGTGAACCTCCCCAGTGCTACAGTGTTACTAGTGCAGCTCCCCAGTACTAAAGTGTTTCTAGTGTACCTCCCCAGTGCTACAGTGTTACTAGTGCAGCTCCCCAGTGCTACAGTGTTACTAGTGTACCTCCCCAGTGCTACAGTGTTACTAGTTCAGCTCCCCAGTGCTACAGTGTTACTAGTGCAGATCCCCAGTACTACAGTGTTACTAGTGCAGCTCCCCAGTGCTACAATGTTACTAGTGTACCTCCCCAGTGCTACAGTGTTACTAATGCAGCTCCCCTGTGCTACAGTGTTACTAGTGCAGCTCCCCCAGTACTACAGTGTTACTATTGCAGCTCCCCTAGTACTACAGTGTTACTAGTGCAGCTCCCCAGTACTACAGTGTTACTAGTGCAGCTCCCCCAGTACTACAGTGTTACTAGTGCAGCTCCTCAGTACTACAGTGTTACTAGTGCAGCTCCCCAGTGCTACAGTGTTACTAGTGCAGCTCCCCCAGTACTACAGTGTTACTATTGCAGCTCCCCCAGTACTACAGTGTTACTAGTGCAGCTCCCCAGTGCTACAGTGTTACTAGTGCCGCTCCCCCAGTACTACAGTGTTACTAGTGCAGCTCCCCAGTACTACAGTGTTATTATTGCAGCTCCCCAGTACTACAGTGTTACTAGTGCAGCTCCCCAGTGCTACAGTGTTACTAGTGTAGCTTCCCAGTGCTACAGTGTTACGAGTGTAGTTCCCCAGTGCTACAGTGTTACTAGTGCAGCTACCCAGTGCTACAGTGTTACTAGTGCAGCTCCCCAGTGCTACAGTGTTACTAGTGCAGCTCCCCCAGTGCTACAGTGTTACTAGTGCACCTCCCCCGTGCTACAGTGTTACTAATGCAGCTACCCAGTGCTACAGTGTTACTAGTGTAGCTCCCCAGTGCTACAGTGTTACTAGTGCAGCTCCCCAGTGCTACAGTGTTACTAGTGCAGCTACCCAGTGCTACAGTGTTACTAGTGCAGCTCCCCCGTACTACAGTGTTACTAGTGCAGCTCCCCAGTACTACAGTGTTACTGGTGCAGCTCCTCAGTGCTACAGTGTTACTAGTGCAGCTCCCCCAGTAATACAGTGTTTCTAGTGTACCTCCCCAGTGCTACAGTGTTACTAGTGCAGTTCCCCCAGTACTACAGTGTTACTAGTGCAGCTCCCCCAGTACTACAGTGTTACTAGTGCAGCTCCCCAGTGCTACAGTGTTACTAGTGCAGCTCCCCCAGTACTACAGTGTCACTAGTGCACCTCCCCAGTGCTACAGTGTAACTAGTGCAGCTCCCCAGTGATGCAGTGTTACTAGTGCAGTTCCCCAGTGCTGCAGTGTTACTAGTGCAACTCCCCCAGTGCTACAGTGTTACTAGTGTAGCTCCCCAGTTCTACAGTGTCTCTAGTGTAGCTCCCCAGTGCTACAGTGTTACTAGTGCAGCTCGCCAGTGCTACAGTGTTACTAGTGCAGCTCCGCAGTGCTACAGTGTTGTTAGTGCAGCTCCCCCAGTGCTACAGTGTTACTAGTGCAGCTCCCCCAGTACTACAGTGTTACTAGTTGCAGCTCCCCAGTGCTACAGTGTTACTAGTGTAGCTCCCCAGTGAGTGCTACAGTGTTACTAGTGCAGCTCCCCAGTGCTACAGTGTTACTAGTGCAGCTCCCCAGTGCTACAGTGTTACTAGTGCAGCTCCCCAGTGCTACAGTGTTACTAGTAAAGCTCCCCAGTGCTACAGTGTTACTAGTGTATTTCGCTAGTGCTACAGTGTTACTAGTGCATTTCCCCTAGTGCTACAGTGTTACTAGTGTAGCTCCCCCAGTGCTACAGTGTTACTAGTGCAGCTCCCCAGTACTACAGTGTTACTAGTGCAGCTCCCCAGTGGTACAGTGTTAATAGTACAGCTCCCCCAGTGCTACAGTGTTACTAGTACAGCTCCCCATTGCTACAGTGTTACTAGTGTAGCTCCCTAGTGCTACAGTGTTACTAGTGCAGCTCCCCAATGCTACAGTGTTACTAGTGCAGCTCCCCCAGTGCTACAGTGTTACTAGTGCAGCTCCCCAGTGCTAGAGTGTTACAAGTGTAGCTCCCCAGTGCTACAGTGTTACTAGTGCAGCTCCCCAGTCCTACAGCGTTACTAGCGTAGCTCCCCCAGTGCTACAGTGTTCTAGTGCAGCTCCCCAGTGCTACAGTGTTACTAGTGTAGCTCCCCAGTGCTACAGTGTTACTAGTGCAGCTCCCAAGTGCTACAGTGTTACTAGTGTAGCTCCCCCAGTGCTACAGTGTTACTAGTGCAGCTCCCCAGTGCTACAGTGTTAATAGTACAGCTCCCCCAGTGCTACAGTGTTACAAGTGCAGCTCCCCAGTGCTACAGTGTTACAAGTGTAGCTCCCCAGTGCTACAGTGTTACTAGTGCACCTCCCCAGTGCTACAGCGTTACTAGTGTAGCTACCCCAGTGCTACAGTGTTACTAGTGCAGCTCCCCAGTGCTACAGTGTTACTAGTGTAGCTCCCCAGTGCTACAGTGTTACTAGTGCAGCTCCCAAGTGCTACAGTGTTACTAGTGTAGCTTCCCCAGTGCTACAGTGTTACTAGTGCAGCTCCCCAGTGCTTCAGTGTTACTAGTGCAGCTCCCCCAGTGCTACAGTGTTACTAGTGCAGCTCCCCAGTGCAACAGTGTTACTAGTGTAGCTCCCCAGTGCTACAGTGTTACTAGTGCAGCTCTCCAGTGCTACAGTGTTACTAGTGTAGCTCCCCAGTGCTACAGTGTTACTAGTGCAGCTCCCCAGTGCTACAGTGTTACTAGTGCAGCTCCCGAGTGCTACAGTGTTACTAGTGCAGCTCCCCCAGTGCTACAGTGTTACAACTGTAGCTCCCCAGTGCTACAGTGTTACTAGTGTAGCTCCCCAGTGCTACGGTGTTATTAGTGTACCTCCCCAGTGAGTGCTACAGTGTTACTAGTGCAGTTCTGCAGTGAGTGCTACAGTGTTACTAGTGCAGCTCCCCCAGTACTACAGTGTTACTAGTGCAGTTCCCCAGTGCTACAGTGTTACTAGTGTAGCTCCCCAGTGAGTGCTACAGTGTTACTAGTGCAGCACCCCAGTGAGTGCTACAGTGTTACCAGTGCAGCTTTCCCAGTACTACAGTGTTACTAGTGCAGCTCCCCAGTGCTACAGTGTTACTAGTGTAGCTCCCCAGTGGGTGCTACAGTGTTACTAGTGCAGCTCCCCAGTGTTACAGTGTTACTAGTGCAGCTCCCCAGTGCTACAGTGTTACTAATGTAGCTCCCCAGTGCTACAGTGTTACTAGTGCAGTTCCCCAATGCTACAGTGTTACTAGTTTAGCACCCCAGTGCTACAGTGTTACTAGTGTATCTCCCCAGTACTACAGTGTTACTAGTGTAGCTCCCCAGTGCTACGGTGTTACTAGTGTAGCTACCCAGTGAGTGCTACAGTGTTACTAGTGCAGCTCCCCAGTGCTACAGTGTTACTAGTGTAGCTCCCCAGTGCTACAGTGTTACTAGTGTAGCTCCCCAGTGCTACAGTGTTACTAGTGTAGCTCCCCAGTGCTACGGTGTTACTAGTGTAGCTCCCCAGTGAGTGCTACAGTGTTACTAGTACAGCTCCCCATTGCTACAGTGTTACTAGTGTAGCTCCCTAGTGCTACAGTGTTACTAGTGCAGCTCCCCAATGCTACAGTGTTACTAGTGCAGCTCCCCCAGTGCTACAGTGTTACTAGTGCAGCTCCCCAGTGCTACAGTGTTACTAGTGCTGCTCCCCAATGCTACAGTGTTACTAGTGCAGATCCCCAGTGCTACAGTGTTACTACTGGAGCTCCCCAGTGCTACAGTGTTACTAGTGCAGCTCCCCAGTACTACAGTGTTACTAGTGCAGCTCCCCAGTGCTACAGTGTTACTAGTGTAGCTCCCTAGTGCTACAGTGTTACTAGTGCAGCTCCCTAGTGCTACAGTGTTACTAGTGCAGCTCCCCAGTGCTACAGTGTTACTAATGCAGCTCCCCCAGTGCTACAGTGTTACTAGTGCAGCTCCCCAGTGCTACAGTGTTACTAGTGCAGCTCCCGCAGTGCTACAGTGTTACTAGTGCAGCTCCCCCAGTACTACAGTGTTACTAGTGTAGCTCCCCAGTGTTACAGTGTTACTAGTGCAGCTCCCCGGTGCTACAGTGTTACTAGTGCAGCTCCCCAGTGCTACAGTGTTACTAGTGCAGCTCCCCAGTGCTACAGTGTTACTAGTGTATCTCCCAGTGCTACAGTGTTACTAGTGTATTTCGCTAGTGCTACAGTGTTACTAGTGCAGCTCCCCAGTGCTACAGTGTTACTAGTGTAGCTCCCCAGTACTACGGTGTTACTAGTGTAGCTCCCCAGTGCTACAGTGTTACTCGTGTAGCTCCCTAGTGAGTACTACCGTGTTACTAGTGCAGCTCCCCAGTACTACGGTGTTACTAGTGTAGCTCCCCAGTGCTACAGTGTTACTCGTGTAGCTCCCTAGTGAGTACTACCGTGTTACTAGTGCAGCTCCCCAGTGCTACAGTGTTACTAGTGTAGCTCCCCAGTGAGTACTACAGTGTTACTAGTGTAGCTCCCCAGTGCTACAGTGTTACTAGTGTAGCTCTCCAGTGAGTGCTACAGTGTTACTAGTGTAGCTCCCCAGTGCTACAGTGTTACTAGTGTACCTCCCCAGTGCTACAGTGTAACTAGTGCAGCTCCCCAGTACTACAGTGTTACTAGTGTACCTCCCCAGTGCTACAGTGTTACTAGTGCAGCTCCCCAGTGCTAGAGTGTTACTAGTGTACCTCCCCAGTGCTACAGTGTTACTAGTTCAGCTCCCCAGTGCTACAGTGTTACTAGTGCAGATCCCCAGTACTACAGTGTTACTAGTGCAGCTCCCCAGTGCTACAGTGTTACTAGTGTACCTCCCCAGTGCTACAGTGTTACTAATGCAGCTCCCCTGTGCTACAGTGTTACTAGTGCAGCTCCCCCAGTAATACAGTGTTACTATTGCAGCTCCCCCAGTACTACAGTGTTACTAGTGCAGTTCCCCAGTACTACAGTTTTACTAGTGCAGCTTCCCCAGTACTACAGTGTTACTAGTGCAGCTCCCCAGTACTAGTGTTACTAGTACAGCTCCCCAGTACTACAGTGTTACTAGTGCAGCTCCCCAGTGCTGCAGTGTTACTAGTGCAGCTCCCCCAGTACTACAGTGTTACTATTGCAGCTCCCCCAGTACTACAGTGTTACTAGTGCAGCTCCCCAGTGCTACAGTGTTACTAGTGCAGCTCCCCCAGTACTACAGTGTTACTAGTGCAGCTCCCCAGTACTACAGTGTTATTATTGCAGCTCCCCAGTACTACAGTGTTACTAGTGCAGCTCCCCAGTGCTACAGTGTTACTAGTGTAGCTTCCCAGTGCTACAGTGTTACTAGTGTAGTTCCCCAGTGCTACAGTGTTACAAGTGCAGCTACCCAGTGCTACAGTGTTACTAGTGCAGCTCCCCAGTGCTACAGTGTTACTATTGCACCTCCCCCAGTCCTACAGTGTTACTAGTGCAGCTCCTCCGTGCTACAGTGTTACTAATGCAGCTACCCAGTGCTACAGTGTTACTAGTGTAGCTCCCCAGTGCTACAGTGTTACTAGTGCAGCTCCCCAGTGCTACAGTGTTACTAGTGCAGCTACCCAGTGCTACAGTGTTACTAGTGCAGCTCCCCAGTACTACAGTGTTACTAGTGCATCTCCCCAGTACTACAGTGTTACTAGTGCAGCTCCCCAGTGCTACAGTGTTACTAGTGAAGCTCCCCCAGTAATACAGTGTTTCTAGTGTACCTCCCCAGTTCTACAGTGTTACTAGTGCAGCTCCCCCAGTACTACAGTGTTACTAGTGCAGCTCCCCCAGTACTACAGTGTTACTAGTGCAGCTCCCCTGTGCTACAGTGTTACTAGTGCAGCTCCCCCAGTACTACAGTGTTACTAGTGCACCTCCCCAGTGCTACAGTGTTACTAGTGCAGCTCCCCAGTGATGCAGTGTTACTAGTGCAGTTCCCCAGTGCTACAGTGTTACTAGTGCAGCCCCCCAGTACTACAGTGTTACTAGTGCAGCTCCCCAGTGCTACAGTGTTACTAGTGCAGCTCCCCCAGTACTACAGTGTTACTAGTGCAGCTCCCCAGTACTACAGTGTTAGTAGTGCAGCTCCCCAGTGCTACAGTGTTACTAGTGCAGCTCCCCAGTTCTACAGTGTTACTAGTGTAGCTCCCCAGTGCTACAGTGTCTCTAGTGTAGCTCCCCAGTGCTACAGTGTTACTAGTGCAGCTCCCCAGCGCTACAGTGTTACTAGTGAAGCTCCGCAGTGCTACAGTGTTGTTAGTGCAGCTCCCCCAGTGCTACAGTGTTACTAGTGCAGCTCCCCCAGTACTACAGTGTTACTAGTTGCAGCTCCCCAGTGCTACAGTGTTACTAGTGTAGCTCCGCAGTGAGTGCTACAGTGTTACTAGTGCAGCACCCCAGTGCTACAGTGTTACTAGTGCAGCTCCCCAGTGCTACAGTGTTACTAGTGCAGCTCCCCAGTGCTACAGTGTTACTAGTAAAGCTCCCCAGTGCTACAGTGTAACTAGTGCAGCTCCCCCAGTGCTACAGTGTTACAAGTGCATCTCCCCAATGCTACAGTGTTACTAGTGTAGCTCCCCAGTGCTACAGTGTTACTAGTGCAGCTCCCCAGTGCTACAGTGTTACTAGTGCAGCTCCCCAGTGAGTGCTACAGTGTTACTAGTGTAGCTCCCCAGTGCTACAGTGTCTCTAGTGTAGCTCCCCAGTGCTACAGTGTTACTAGTGCAGCTCCCCAGTGGTACAGTGTTACTAGTGCAGCTCCCCCAGTGCTACAGTGTTACTAGTGCAGCTCCCCAGTGCTAGAGTGTTACAAGTGCAGCTCCCCAGTACTACAGTGATACTAGTGCAGCTCCCCAGTGCTACAGTGTTACTAGTGCAGCTCCCCCAGTGCTACAGTGTTACAAGTGCATCTCCCCAATGCTACAGTGTTACTAGTGTAGCTCCCCAGTGCTACAGTGTTAATAGTGCAGCTCCCCCAGTGCTACAGTGTTACTAGTGCAGCTCCCCAGTGCTACAGTGTTGCAAGTGTAGCTCCCCAGTGCTACAGTGTTACTAGTGCAGCTCCCCAGTGCTACAGCGTTACTAGCGTAGCTCCCCCAGTGCTACAGTGTTCTAGTGCAGCTCCACAGTGCTACAGTGTTACTAGTGTAGCTCCCCAGTGCTACAGTGTTACTAGTGCAGCTCCCAAGTGCTACAGTGTTACTAGTGTAGCTCCCCCAGTGCTACAGTGTTACTAGTGCAGCTCCCCAGTACTACAGTGTTACTAGTGCAGCTCCCCAGTGCTACAGTGTTAATAGTACAGCTCCCCCAGTGCTACAGTGTTACTAGTGCAGCTCCCCAGTGCTACAGTGTTACAAGTGTAGCTCCCCAGTGCTACAGTGTTACTAGTGCAGCTCCCCAGTGCTACAGCGTTACTAGTGTAGCTACCCCAGTGATACAGTGTTACTAGTGCAGCTCCCCAGTGCTACAGTGTTACTAGTGCAGATCCCCAGTACTACAGTGTTACTAGTGCAGCTCCCCAGTGCTACAGTGTTACTAGTGTACCTCCCCAGTGCTACAGTGTTACTAATGCAGCTCCCCTGTGCTACAGTGTTACTAGTGCAGCTCCCCCAGTAATACAGTGTTACTATTGCAGCTCCCCCAGTACTACAGTGTTACTAGTGCTGTTCCCCAGTACTACAGTGTTACTAGTGCAGCTTCCCCAGTACTACAGTGTTACTAGTGCAGCTCCCCAGTACTAGTGTTACTAGTACAGCTCCCCAGTACTACAGTGTTACTAGTGCAGCTCCCCAGTGCTGCAGTGTTACTAGTGCAGCTCCCCCAGTACTACAGTGTTACTATTGCAGCTCCCCCAGTACTACAGTGTTACTAGTGCAGCTCCCCAGTGCTACAGTGTTACTAGTGCAGCTCCCCCAGTACTACAGTGTTACTAGTGCAGCTCCCCAGTACTACAGTGTTATTATTGCAGCTCCCCAGTACTACAGTGTTACTAGTGCAGCTCCCCAGTGCTACAGTGTTACTAGTGTAGCTTCCCAGTGCTACAGTGTTACTAGTGTAGTTCCCCAGTGCTACAGTGTTACAAGTGCAGCTACCCAGTGCTACAGTATTACTAGTGCAGCTCCCCAGTGCTACAGTGTTACTATTGCACCTCCCCCAGTCCTACAGTGTTACTAGTGCAGCTCCTCCGTGCTACAGTGTTACTAATGCAGCTACCCAGTGCTACAGTGTTACTAGTGTAGCTCCCCAGTGCTACAGTGTTACTAGTGCAGCTCCCCAGTGCTACAGTGTTACTAGTGCAGCTACCCAGTGCTACAGTGTTACTAGTGCAGCTCCCCAGTACTACAGTGTTACTAGTGCATCTCCCCAGTACTACAGTGTTACTAGTGCAGCTCCCCAGTGCTACAGTGTTACTAGTGAAGCTCCCCCAGTAATACAGTGTTTCTAGTGTACCTCCCCAGTTCTACAGTGTTACTAGTGCAGCTCCCCCAGTACTACAGTGTTACTAGTGCAGCTCCCCCAGTACTACAGTGTTACTAGTGCAGCTCCCCTGTGCTACAGTGTTACTAGTGCAGCTCCCCCAGTACTACAGTGTTACTAGTGCACCTCCCCAGTGCTACAGTGTTACTAGTGCAGCTCCCCAGTGATGCAGTGTTACTAGTGCAGTTCCCCAGTGCTACAGTGTTACTAGTGCAGCCCCCCAGTACTACAGTGTTACTAGTGCAGCTCCCCAGTGCTACAGTGTTACTAGTGCAGCTCCCCCAGTACTACAGTGCTACTAGTGCAGCTCCCCAGTACTACAGTGTTAGTAGTGCAGCTCCCCAGTGCTACAGTGTTACTAGTGCAGCTCCCCAGTTCTACAGTGTTACTAGTGTAGCTCCCCAGTGCTACAGTGTCTCTAGTGTAGCTCCCCAGTGCTACAGTGTTACTAGTGCAGCTCCCCAGTGCTACAGTGTTACTAGTGAAGCTCCGCAGTGCTACAGTGTTGTTAGTGCAGCTCCCCCAGTGCTACAGTGTTACTAGTGCAGCTCCCCCAGTACTACAGTGTTACTAGTTGCAGCTCCCCAGTGCTACAGTGTTACTAGTGTAGCTCCGCAGTGAGTGCTACAGTGTTACTAGTGCAGCACCCCAGTGCTACAGTGTTACTAGTGCAGCTCCCCAGTGCTACAGTGTTACTAGTGCAGCTCCCCAGTGCTACAGTGTTACTAGTGTACCTCCCCAGTGCTACAGTGTTACTAATGCAGCTCCCCTGTGCTACAGTGTTACTAGTGCAGCTCCCCCAGTAATACAGTGTTACTATTGCAGCTCCCCCAGTACTACAGTGTTACTAGTGCAGTTCCCCAGTACTACAGTGTTACTAGTGCAGCTTTCCCAGTACTACAGTGTTACTAGTGCAGCTCCCCAGTACTAGTGTTACTAGTACAGCTCCCCAGTACTACAGTGTTACTAGTGCAGCTCCCCAGTGCTGCAGTGTTACTAGTGCAGCTCCCCCAGTACTACAGTGTTACTATTGCAGCTCCCCCAGTACTACAGTGTTACTAGTGCAGCTCCCCAGTGCTACAGTGTTACTAGTGCAGCTCCACCAGTACTACAGTGTTACTAGTGCAGCTCCCCTGTACTACAGTGTTATTATTGCAGCTCCCCAGTACTACAGTGTTACTAGTGCAGCTCCCCAGTGCTACAGTGTTACTAGTGTAGCTTCCCAGTGCTACAGTGTTACTAGTGTAGTTCCCCAGTGCTACAGTGTTACAAGTGCAGCTACCCAGTGCTACAGTGTTACTAGTGCAGCTCCCCAGTGCTACAGTGTTACTATTGCACCTCCCCCAGTCCTACAGTGTTACTAGTGCAGCTCCTCCGTGCTACAGTGTTACTAATGCAGCTACCCAGTGCTACAGTGTTACTAGTGTAGCTCCCCAGTGCTACAGTGTTACTAGTGCAGCTCCCCAGTGCTACAGTGTTACTAGTGCAGCTACCCAGTGCTACAGTGTTACTAGTGCAGCTCCCCAGTACTACAGTGTTACTAGTGCATCTCCCCAGTACTACAGTGTTACTAGTGCAGCTCCCCAGTGCTACAGTGTTACTAGTGAAGCTCCCCCAGTAATACAGTGTTTCTAGTGTACCTCCCCAGTTCTACAGTGTTACTAGTGGAGCTCCCCCAGTACTACAGTGTTACTAGTGCAGCTCCCCCAGTACTACAGTGTTACTAGTGCAGCTCCCCTGTGCTACAGTGTTACAAGTGCAGCTCCCCCAGTACTACAGTGTTACTAGTGCACCTCCCCAGTGCTACAGTGTTACTAGTGCAGCTCCCCAGTGATGCAGTGTTACTAGTGCAGTTCCCCAGTGCTACAGTGTTACTAGTGCAGCCCCCCAGTACTACAGTGTTACTAGTGCAGCTCCCCAGTGCTACAGTGTTACTAGTGCAGCTCCCCCAGTACTATAGTGTTACTAGTGCAGCTCCCCAGTACTACAGTGTTAGTAGTGCAGCTCCCCAGTGCTACAGTGTTACTAGTGCAGCTCCCCAGTTCTACAGTGTTACTAGTGTAGCTCCCCAGTGCTACAGTGTCTCTAGTGTAGCTCCCCAGTGCTACAGTGTTACTAGTGCAGCTCCCCAGTGCTACAGTGTTACTAGTGAAGCTCCGCAGTGCTACAGTGTTGTTAGTGCAGCTCCCCCAGTGCTACAGTGTTACTAGTGCAGCTCCCCCAGTACTACAGTGTTACTAGTTGCAGCTCCCCAGTGCTACAGTGTTACTAGTGTAGCTCCGCAGTGAGTGCTACAGTGTTACTAGTGCAGCACCCCAGTGCTACAGTGTTACTAGTGCAGCTCCCCAGTGCTACAGTGTTACTAGTGCAGCTCCCCAGTGCTACAGTGTTACTAGTAAAGCTCCCCAGTGCTACAGTGTAACTAGTGCAGCTCCCCCAGTGCTACAGTGTTACAAGTGCATCTCCCCAATGCTACAGTGTTACTAGTGTAGCTCCCCAGTGCTACAGTGTTACTAGTGCAGCTCCCCAGTGCTACAGTGTTACTAGTGCAGCTCCCCAGTGAGTGCTACAGTGTTACTAGTGTAGCTCCCCAGTGCTACAGTGTCTCTAGTGTAGCTCCCCAGTGCTACAGTGTTACTAGTGCAGCTCCCCAGTGGTACAGTGTTACTAGTGCAGCTCCCCCAGTGCTACAGTGTTACTAGTGCAGCTCCCCAGTGCTAGAGTGTTACAAGTGCAGCTCCCCAGTACTACAGTGATACTAGTGCAGCTCCCCAGTGCTACAGTGTTACTAGTGCAGCTCCCCCAGTGCTACAGTGTTACAAGTGCATCTCCCCAATGCTACAGTGTTACTAGTGTAGCTCCCCAGTGCTACAGTGTTAATAGTGCAGCTCCCCCAGTGCTACAGTGTTACTAGTGCAGCTCCCCAGTGCTACAGTGTTGCAAGTGTAGCTCCCCAGTGCTACAGTGTTACTAGTGCAGCTCCCCAGTGCTACAGCGTTACTAGCGTAGCTCCCCCAGTGCTACAGTGTTCTAGTGCAGCTCCACAGTGCTACAGTGTTACTAGTGTAGCTCCCCAGTGCTACAGTGTTACTAGTGCAGCTCCCAAGTGCTACAGTGTTACTAGTGTAGCTCCCCCAGTGCTACAGTGTTACTAGTGCAGCTCCCCAGTACTACAGTGTTACTAGTGCAGCTCCCCAGTGCTACAGTGTTAATAGTACAGCTCCCCCAGTGCTACAGTGTTACTAGTGCAGCTCCCCAGTGCTACAGTGTTACAAGTGTAGCTCCCCAGTGCTACAGTGTTACTAGTGCAGCTCCCCAGTGCTACAGCGTTACTAGTGTAGCTACCCCAGTGCTACAGTGTTACTAGTGCAGCTCCCCAGTGCTACAGTGTTACTAGTGTAGCTCCCCAGTGCTACAGTGTTACTAGTGCAGCTCCCAAGTGCTACAGTGTTACTAGTGTAGCTTCCCCAGTGCTACAGTGTTACTAGTGCAGCTCCCCAGTGCTTCAGTGTTACTAGTGTAGCTCCCCAGTGCTACAGTGTTACTAGTGCAGCTCTCCAGTGCTACAGTGTTACTAGTGTAGCTCCCCAGTGCTACAGTGTTACTAGTGCAGCTCCCCAGTGCTACAGTGTTACTAGTGCAGCTCCCCAGTGCTACAGTGTTACTAGTGCAGCTCCCAAGTGCTACAGTGTTACTAGTGTAGCTTCCCCAGTGCTACAGTGTTACTAGTGCAGCTCCCCAGTGCTTCAGTGTTACTAGTGTAGCTACCCCAGTGCTACAGTGTTACTAGTGCAGCTCCCCAGTGCTACAGTGTTACTAGTGCAGCTCCCAAGTGCTACAGTGTTACTAGTGTAGCTTCCCCAGTGCTACAGTGTTACTAGTGCAGCTCCCCAGTGCTACAGTGTTACTAGTGCAGCTCCCCAGTTCTACAGTGTTACTAGTGCAGCTCCCCCAGTACTACAGTGTTACTAGTGCAGCTCCCCAGTGCTACAGTGTTACTAGTGTAGCTCCCCAGTGAGTGCTACAGTGTTACTAGTGCAGCTCCCCAGTGAGTGCTACAGTGTTACCAGTGCAGCTTCCCCAGTACTACAGTGTTACTAGTGCAGCTCCCCAGTGCTACAGTGTTACTAGTGTAGCTCCCCAGTGGGTGCTACAGTGTTACTAGTGCAGCTCCCCAGTGTTACAGTGTTACTAGTGCAGCTCCCCAGTGCTACAGTGTTACTAGTGTAGCTCCCCAGTGCTACAGTGTTACTAGTGCAGTTCCCCAGTGCTACAGTGTTACTAGTTTAGCTCCCCAGTGCTACAGTGTTACTAGTGTATCTCCCCAGTACTACAGTGTTAATAGTGTAGCTCCCCAGTGCTACGGTGTTACTAGTGTAGCTACCCAGTGAGTGCTACAGTGTTACTAGTGCAGCTCCCCAGTGCTACAGTGTTACGACTGTAGCTCCCCAGTGCTACAGTGTTACTAGTGTAGCTCCCCAGTGCTACAGTGTTACTAGTGTAGCTCCCCAGTGCTACGGTGTTACTAGTGTAGCTCCCCAGTGAGTGCTACAGTGTTACTAGTACAGCTCCCCATTGCTACAGTGTTACTAGTGTAGCTCCCTAGTGCTACAGTGTTACTAGTGCAGCTCCCCAGTGCTACAGTGTTACTAGTGCAGCTCCCCCAGTGCTACAGTGTTACTAGTGCAGCTCCCCAGTGCTACAGTGTTACTAGTGCTGCTCCCCAATGCTACAGTGTTACTAGTGCAGATCCCCAGTGCTACAGTGTTACTACTGGAGCTCCCCTGTGCTACAGTGTTACTAGTGCAGCTCCCCAGTACTACAGTGTTACTAGTGCAGCTCCCCATTGCTACAGTGTTACTAGTGTAGCTCCCTAGTGCTACAGTGTTACTAGTGCAGCTCCCTAGTGCTACAGTGTTACTAGTGCAGCTCCCCAGTGCTACAGTGTTACTAGTGCAGCTCCCCCAGTGCTACAGTGTTACTAGTGCAGCTCCCCAGTGCTACAGTGTTACTAGTGCAGCTCCCGCAGTGCTACAGTGTTACTAGTGCAGCTCCCCCAGTACTACATTGTTACTAGTGTAGCTCCCCAGTGTTACAGTGTTACTAGTGCAGCTCCCCGGTGCTACAGTGTTACTAGTGCAGCTCCCCAGTGCTACAGTGTTACTAGTGCAGCTCCCCAGTGCTACAGTGTTACTAGTGTATCTCCCCAGTGCTACAGTGTTACTAGTGTAGCTCCCCAGTACTACGGTGTTACTAGTGTAGCTCCCCAGTGCTACAGTGTTACTCGTGTAGCTCCCTAGTGAGTACTACCGTGTTACTAGTGCAGCTCCCCAGTGCTACAGTGTTACTAGTGTAGCTCCCCAGTGAGTACTACAGTGTTACTAGTGTAGCTCCCCAGTGCTACAGTGTTACTAGTGTAGCTCTCCAGTGCGTGCTACAGTGTTACTAGTGTATCTCCCCAGTGCTACAGTGTTACTAGTGTACCTCCCCAGTGCTACAGTGTTACTAGTGCAGCTCCCCAGTACTAAAGTGTTTCTAGTGTACCTCCCCAGTG
Source organism: Meconema thalassinum (assembly GCA_946902985.2). Classification (NCBI taxonomy): domain Eukaryota; kingdom Metazoa; phylum Arthropoda; class Insecta; order Orthoptera; family Tettigoniidae; genus Meconema; species Meconema thalassinum. The sequence continues at coordinate 509,143 of OX336392.1, read as the reverse complement.
CTACAGTGTTACTAGTGCAGCTCCCCAGTGCTACAGTGTTACTAGTGTACCTCCCCAGTGCTACAGTGTTACTAGTTCAGCTCCCCAGTGCTACAGTGTTACTAGTGCAGATCCCCAGTACTACAGTGTTACTAGTGCAGCTCCCCAGTGCTACAATGTTACTAGTGTACCTCCCCAGTGCTACAGTGTTACTAATGCAGCTCCCCTGTGCTACAGTGTTACTAGTGCAGCTCCCCCAGTACTACAGTGTTACTATTGCAGCTCCCCTAGTACTACAGTGTTACTAGTGCAGCTCCCCAGTACTACAGTGTTACTAGTGCAGCTTCCCCAGTACTACAGTGTTACTAGTGCAGCTCCCCAGTACTACAGTGTTACTAGTGCAGCTCCCCAGTGCTACAGTGTTACTAGTGCAGCTCCCCCAGTACTACAGTGTTACTATTGCAGCTCCCCCAGTACTACAGTATTACTAGTGCAGCTCCCCAGTGCTACAGTGTTACTAGTGCCGCTCCCCCAGTACTACAGTGTTACTAGTGCAGCTCCCCAGTACTACAGTGTTATTATTGCAGCTCCCCAGTACTACAGTGTTACTAGTGCAGCTCCCCAGTGCTACAGTGTTACTAGTGTAGCTTCCCAGTGCTACAGTGTTACGAGTGTAGTTCCCCAGTGCTACAGTGTTACTAGTGCAGCTACCCAGTGCTACAGTGTTACTAGTGCAGCTCCCCAGTGCTACAGTGTTACTAGTGCAGCTCCCCCAGTGCTACAGTGTTACTAGTGCACCTCCCCCGTGCTACAGTGTTACTAATGCAGCTACCCAGTGCTACAGTGTTACTAGTGTAGCTCCCCAGTGCTACAGTGTTACTAGTGCAGCTCCCCAGTGCTACAGTGTTACTAGTGCAGCTACCCAGTGCTACAGTGTTACTAGTGCAGCTCCCCCGTACTACAGTGTTACTAGTGCAGCTCCCCAGTACTACAGTGTTACTGGTGCAGCTCCCCAGTGCTACAGTGTTACTAGTGCAGCTCCCCCAGTAATACAGTGTTTCTAGTGTACCTCCCCAGTGCTACAGTGTTACTAGTGCAGTTCCCCCAGTACTACAGTGTTACTAGTGCAGCTCCCCCAGTACTACAGTGTTACTAGTGCAGCTCCCCAGTGCTACAGTGTTACTAGTGCAGCTCCCCCAGTACTACTGTGTCACTAGTGCACCTCCCCAGTGCTACAGTGTAACTAGTGCAGCTCCCCAGTGATGCAGTGTTACTAGTGCAGTTCCCCAGTGCTGCAGTGTTACTAGTGCAGCTCCCCCAGTGCTACAGTGTTACTAGTGTAGCTCCCCAGTGCTACAGTGTCTCTAGTGTAGCTCCCCAGTGCTAAAGTGTTACTAGTGCAGCTCGCCAGTGCTACAGTGTTACTAGTGCAGCTCCGCAGTGCTACAGTGTTGTTAGTGCAGCTCCCCCAGTGCTACAGTGTTACTAGTGCAGCTCCCGCAGTACTACAGTGTTACTAGTTGCAGCTCCCCAGTGCTACAGTGTTACTAGTGTAGCTCCCCAGTGAGTGCTACAGTGTTACTAGTGCAGCTCCCCAGTGCTACAGTGTTACTAGTGCAGCTCCCCAGTGCTACAGTGTTACTAGTGCAGCTCCCCAGTGCTACAGTGTTACTAGTAAAGCTCCCCAGTGCTACAGTGTTACTAGTGTATTTCGCTAGTGCTACAGTGTTACTAGTGCATTTCCCCTAGTGCTACAGTGTTACTAGTGTAGCTCCCCCAGTGCTACAGTGTTACTAGTGCAGCTCCCCCGTACTACAGTGTTACTAGTGCAGCTCCCCAGTGGTACAGTGTTAATAGTACAGCTCCCCCAGTGCTACAGTGTTACTAGTACAGCTCCCCATTGCTACAGTGTTACTAGTGTAGCTCCCTAGTGCTACAGTGTTACTAGTGCAGCTCCCCAATGCTACAGTGTTACTAGTGCAGCTCCCCCAGTGCTACAGTGTTACTAGTGCAGCTCCCCAGTGCTAGAGTGTTACAAGTGTAGCTCCCCAGTGCTACAGTGTTACTAGTGCAGCTCCCCAGTCCTACAGCGTTACTAGCGTAGCTCCCCCAGTGCTACAGTGTTCTAGTGCAGCTCCCCAGTGCTACAGTGTTACTAGTGTAGCCCCCAGTGCTACAGTGTTACTAGTGCAGCTCCCAAGTGCTACAGTGTTACTAGTGTAGCTCCCCCAGTGCTACAGTGTTACTAGTGCAGCTCCCCAGTGCTACAGTGTTAATAGTACAGCTCCCCCAGTGCTACAGTGTTACAAGTGCAGCTCCCCAGTGCTACAGTGTTACAAGTGTAGCTCCCCAGTGCTACAGTGTTACTAGTGCAGCTCCCCAGTGATGCAGTGTTACTAGTGCAGTTCCCCAGTGCTACAGTGTTACTAGTGCAGCCCCCCAGTACTACAGTGTTACTAGTGCAGCTCCCCAGTGCTACAGTGTTACTAGTGCAGCTCCCCCAGTACTACAGTGTTACTAGTGCAGCTCCCCAGTACTACAGTGTTAGTAGTGCAGCTCCCCAGTGCTACAGTGTTACTAGTGCAGCTCCCCAGTTCTACAGTGTTACTAGTGTAGCTCCCCAGTGCTACAGTGTCTCTAGTGTAGCTCCCCAGTGCTACAGTGTTACTAGTGCCGCTCCCCAGTGCTACAGTATTACTAGTGAAGCTCCGCAGTGCTACAGTGTTGTTAGTGCAGCTCCCCCAGTGCTACAGTGTTACTAGTGCAGCTCCCCCAGTACTACAGTGTTACTAGTTGCAGCTCCCCAGTGCTACAGTGTTACTAGTGTAGCTCCGCAGTGAGTGCTACAGTGTTACTAGTGCAGCACCCCAGTGCTACAGTGTTACTAGTGCAGCTCCCCAGTGCTACAGTGTTACTAGTGCAGCTCCCCAGTGCTACAGTGTTACTAGTAAAGCTCCCCAGTGCTACAGTGTAACTAGTGCAGCTCCCCCAGTGCTACAGTGTTACAAGTGCATCTCCCCAATGCTACAGTGTTACTAGTGTAGCTCCCCAATGCTACAGTGTTACTAGTGCAGCTCCCCAGTGCTACAGTGTTACTAGTGCAGCTCCCCAGTGAGTGCTACAGTGTTACTAGTGTAGCTCCCCAGTGCTACAGTGTCTCTAGTGTAGCTCCCCAGTGCTACAGTGTTACTAGTGCAGCTCCCCAGTGGTACAGTGTTACTAGTGCAGCTCCCCCAGTGCTACAGTGTTACTAGTGCAGCTCCCCAGTGCTAGAGTGTTACAAGTGCAGCTCCCCAGTACTACAGTGATACTAGTGCAGCTCCCCAGTGCTACAGTGTTACTAGTGCAGCTCCCCCAGTGCTACAGTGTTACAAGTGCATCTCCCCAATGCTACAGTGTTACTAGTGTAGCTCCCCAGTGCTACAGTGTTAATAGTGCAGCTCCCCCAGTGCTACAGTGTTACTAGTGCAGCTCCCCAGTGCTACAGTGTTGCAAGTGTAGCTCCCCAGTGCTACAGTGTTACTAGTGCAGCTCCCCAGTGCTACAGCGTTACTAGCGTAGCTCCCCCAGTGCTACAGTGTTCTAGTGCAGCTCCACAGTGCTACAGTGTTACTAGTGTAGCTCCCCAGTGCTACAGTGTTACTAGTGCAGCTCCCAAGTGCTACAGTGTTACTAGTGTAGCTCCCCCAGTGCTACAGTGTTACTAGTGCAGCTCCCCAGTACTACAGTGTTACTAGTGCAGCTCCCCAGTGCTACAGTGTTAATAGTACAGCTCCCCCAGTGCTACAGTGTTACTAGTGCAGCTCCCCAGTGCTACAGTGTTACAAGTGTAGCTCCCCAGTGCTACAATGTTACTAGTGCAGCTCCCCAGTGCTACAGCGTTACTAGTGTAGCTACCCCAGTGCTACAGTGTTACTAGTGCAGCTCCCCAGTGCTACAGTGTTACTAGTGTAGCTCCCCAGTGCTACAGTGTTACTAGTGCAGCTCCCAAGTGCTACAGTGTTACTAGTGTAGCTTCCCCAGTGCTACAGTGTTACTAGTGCAGCTCCCCAGTGCTTCAGTGTTACTAGTGTAGCTCCCCAGTGCTACAGTGTTACTAGTGCAGCTCTCCAGTGCTACAGTGTTACTAGTGTAGCTCCCCAGTGCTACAGTGTTACTAGTGCAGCTCCCCAGTGCTACAGTGTTACTAGTGCAGCTCCCCAGTGCTACAGTGTTACTAGTGCAGCTCCCCCAGTGCTACAGTGTTACAAGTGTAGCTCCCCAGTGCTACAGTGTTACTAGTGTAGCTCCCCATTGCTACGGTGTTATTAGTGTACCTCCCCAGTGAGTGCTACAGTGTTACTAGTGCAGTTCTCCAGTGAGTGCTACAGTGTTACTAGTGCAGCTCCCCCAGTACTACAGTGTTACTAGTGCAGCTCCCCAGTGCTACAGTGTTACTAGTGTAGCTCCCCAGTGAGTGCTACAGTGTTACTAGTGCAGCTCCCCAGTGAGTGCTACAGTGTTACCAGTGCAGCTTCCCCAGTACTACAGTGTTACTAGTGCAGCTCCCCAGTGCTACAGTGTTACTAGTGTAGCTCCCCAGTGGGTGCTACAGTGTTACTAGTGCAGCTCCCCAGTGTTACAGTGTTACTAGTGCAGCTCCCCAGTGCTACAGTGTTACTAGTGTAGCTCCCCAGTGCTACAGTGTTACTAGTGCAGTTCCCCAGTGCTACAGTGTTACTAGTTTAGCTCCCCAGTGCTACAGTGTTACTAGTGTATCTCCCCAGTACTACAGTGTTAATAGTGTAGCTCCCCAGTGCTACGGTGTTACTAGTGTAGCTACCCAGTGAGTGCTACAGTGTTACTAGTGCAGCTCCCCAGTGCTACAGTGTTACGACTGTAGCTCCCCAGTGCTACAGTGTTACTAGTGTAGCTCCCCAGTGCTACAGTGTTACTAGTGTAGCTCCCCAGTGCTACGGTGTTACTAGTGTAGCTCCCCAGTGAGTGCTACAGTGTTACTAGTACAGCTCCCCATTGCTACAGTGTTACTAGTGTAGCTCCCTAGTGCTACAGTGTTACTAGTGCAGCTCCCCAGTGCTAAAGTGTTACTAGTGCAGCTCCCCCAGTGCTACAGTGTTACTAGTGCAGCTCCCCAGTGCTACAGTGTTACTAGTGCTGCTCCCCAATGCTACAGTGTTACTAGTGCAGATCCCCAGTGCTACAGTGTTACTACTGGAGCTCCCCTGTGCTACAGTGTTACTAGTGCAGCTCCCCAGTACTACAGTGTTACTAGTGCAGCTCCCCATTGCTACAGTGTTACTAGTGTAGCTCCCTAGTGCTACAGTGTTACTAGTGCAGCTCCCTAGTGCTACAGTGTTACTAGTGCAGCTCCCCAGTGCTACAGTGTTACTAGTGCAGCTCCCCCAGTGCTACAGTGTTACTAGTGCAGCTCCCCAGTGCTACAGTGTTACTAGTGCAGCTCCCGCAGTGCTACAGTGTTACTAGTGCAGCTCCCCCAGTACTACATTGTTACTAGTGTAGCTCCCCGGTGCTACAGTGTTACTAGTGCAGCTCCCCAGTGCTACAGTGTTACTAGTGCAGCTCCCCAGTGCTACAGTGTTACTAGTGTATCTCCCCAGTGCTACAGTGTTACTAGTGTATTTCGCTAGTGCTACAGTGTTACTAGTGCAGCTCCCCAGTGCTACAGTGTTACTAGTGTAGCTCCCCAGTACTACGGTGTTACTAGTGTAGCTCCCCAGTGCAACAGTGTTACTCGTGTAGCTCCCTAGTGAGTACTACCGTGTTACTAGTGCAGCTCCCCAGTGCTACAGTGTTACTAGTGTAGCTCCCCAGTGAGTACTACAGTGTTACTAGTGTAGCTCCCCAGTGCTACAGTGTTACTAGTGTAGCTCTCCAGTGCGTGCTACAGTGTTACTAGTGTATCTCCCCAGTGCTACAGTGTTACTAGTGTACCTCCCCAGTGCTACAGTGTTACTAGTGCAGCTCCCCAGTACTAAAGTGTTTCTAGTGTACCTCCCCAGTGCTACAGTGTTACTAGTGCAGCTCCCCAGTGCTACAGTGTTACTAGTGTACCTCCCCAGTGCTACAGTGTTACTAGTTCAGCTCCCCAGTGCTACAGTGTTACTAGTGCAGATCCCCAGTACTACAGTGTTACTAGTGCAGCTCCCCAGTGCTACAATGTTACTAGTGTACCTCCCCAGTGCTACAGTGTTACTAATGCAGCTCCCCTGTGCTACAGTGTTACTAGTGCAGCTCCCCCAGTACTACAGTGTTACTATTGCAGCTCCCCTAGTACTACAGTGTTACTAGTGCAGCTCCCCAGTACTACAGTGTTACTAGTGCAGCTCCCCCAGTACTACAGTGTTACTAGTGCAGCTCCCCAGTACTACAGTGTTACTAGTGCAGCTCCCCAGTGCTACAGTGTTACAAGTGCAGCTCCCCCAGTACTACAGTGTTACTATTGCAGCTCCCCCAGTACTACAGTGTTACTAGTGCAGCTCCCCAGTGCTACAGTGTTACTAGTGCCGCTCCCCCAGTACTACAGTGTTACTAGTGCAGCTCCCCAGTACTACAGTGTTATTATTGCAGCTCCCCAGTACTACAGTGTTACTAGTGCAGCTCCCCAGTGCTACAGTGTTACTAGTGTAGCTTCCCAGTGCTACAGTGTTACGAGTGTAGTTCCCCAGTGCTACAGTGTTACTAGTGCAGCTACCCAGTGCTACAGTGTTACTAGTGCAGCTCCCCAGTGCTACAGTGTTACTAGTGCAGCTCCCCCAGTGCTACAGTGTTACTAGTGCACCTCCCCCGTGCTACAGTGTTACTAATGCAGCTACCCAGTGCTACAGTGTTACTAGTGTAGCTCCCCAGTGCTACAGTGTTACTAGTGCAGCTCCCCAGTGCTACAGTGTTACTAGTGCAGCTACCCAGTGCTACAGTGTTACTAGTGCAGCTCCCCCGTACTACAGTGTTACTAGTGAAGCTCCCCAGTACTACAGTGTTACTGGTGCAGCTCCCCAGTGCTACAGTGTTACTAGTGCAGCTCCCCCAGTAATACAGTGTTTCTAGTGTACCTCCCCAGTGCTACAGTGTTACTAGTGCAGTTCCCCCAGTACTACAGTGTTACTAGTGCAGCTCCCCCAGTACTACAGTGTTACTAGTGCAGCTCCCCAGTGCTACAGTGTTACTAGTGCAGCTCCCCCAGTACTACTGTGTCACTAGTGCACCTCCCCAGTGCTACAGTGTAACTAGTGCAGCTCCCCAGTGATGCAGTGTTACTAGTGCAGTTCCCCAGTGCTGCAGTGTTACTAGTGCAGCTCCCCCAGTGCTACAGTGTTACTAGTGTAGCTCCCCAGTGCTACAGTGTCTCTAGTGTAGCTCCCCAGTGCTACAGTGTTACTAGTGCAGCTCGCCAGTGCTACAGTGTTACTAGTGCAGCTCCGCAGTGCTACAGTGTTGTTAGTGCAGCTCCCCCAGTGCTACAGTGTTACTAGTGCAGCTCCCCCAGTACTACAGTGTTACTAGTTGCAGCTCCCCAGTGCTACAGTGTTACTAGTGTAGCTCCCCAGTGAGTGCTACAGTGTTACTAGTGCAGCTCCCCAGTGCTACAGTGTTACTAGTGCAGCTCCCCAGTGCTACAGTGTTACTAGTGCAGCTCCCCAGTGCTACAGTGTTACTAGTAAAGCTCCCCAGTGCTACAGTGTTACTAGTGTATTTCGCTAGTGCTACAGTGTTACTAGTGCATTTCCCCTAGTGCTACAGTGTTACTAGTGTAGCTCCCCCAGTGCTACAGTGTTACTAGTGCAGCTCCCCAGTACTACAGTGTTACTAGTGCAGCTCCCCAGTGGTACAGTGTTAATAGTACAGCTCCCCCAGTGCTACAGTGTTACTAGTACAGCTCCCCATTGCTACAGTGTTACTAGTGTAGCTCCCTAGTGCTACAGTGTTACTAGTGCAGCTCCCCAATGCTACAGTGTTACTAGTGCAGCTCCCCCAGTGCTACAGTGTTACTAGTGCAGCTCCCCAGTGCTAGAGTGTTACAAGTGTAGCTCCCCAGTGCTACAGTGTTACTAGTGCAGCTCCCCAGTCCTACAGCGTTACTAGCGTAGCTCCCCCAGTGCTACAGTGTTCTAGTGCAGCTCCCCAGTGCTACAGTGTTACTAGTGTAGCTCCCCAGTGCTACAGTGTTACTAGTGCAGCTCCCAAGTGCTACAGTGTTACTAGTGTAGCTCCCCCAGTGCTACAGTGTTACTAGTGCAGCTCCCCAGTGCTACAGTGTTAATAGTACAGCTCCCCCAGTGCTACAGTGTTACAAGTGCAGCTCCCCAGTGCTACAGTGTTACAAGTGTAGCTCCCCAGTGCTACAGTGTTACTAGTGCAGCTCCCCAGTGCTACAGCGTTACTAGTGTAGCTACCCCAGTGCTACAGTGTTACTAGTGCAGCTCCCCAGTGCTACAGTGTTACTAGTGCAGCTCCCCAGTGCTACAGTGTTACTAGTGCAGCTCCCAAGTGCTACAGTGTTACTAGTGTAGCTTCCCCAGTGCTACAGTGTTACTAGTGCAGCTCCCCAGTGCTTCAGTGTTACTAGTGCAGCTCCCCCAGTGCTACAGTGTTACTAGTGCAGCTCCCCAGTGCAACAGTGTTACTAGTGTAGCTCCCCAGTGCTACAGTGTTACTAGTGCAGCTCTCCAGTGCTACAGTGTTACTAGTGTAGCTCCCCAGTGCTACAGTGTTACTAGTGCAGCTCCCCAGTGCTACAGTGTTACTAGTGCAGCTCCCGAGTGCTACAGTGTTACTAGTGCAGCTCCCCCAGTGCTACAGTGTTACAACTGTAGCTCCCCAGTGCTACAGTGTTACTAGTGTAGCTCCCCAGTGCTACGGTGTTATTAGTGTACCTCCCCAGTGAGTGCTACAGTGTTACTAGTGCAGTTCTCCAGTGAGTGCTACAGTGTTACTAGTGCAGCTCCCCCAGTACTACAGTGTTACTAGTGCAGTTCCCCAGTGCTACAGTGTTACTAGTGTAGCTCCCCAGTGAGTGCTACAGTGTTACTAGTGCAGCACCCCAGTGAGTGCTACAGTGTTACCAGTGCAGCTTTCCCAGTACTACAGTGTTACTAGTGCAGCTCCCCAGTGCTACAGTGTTACTAGTGTAGCTCCCCAGAGGGTGCTACAGTGTTACTAGTGCAGCTCCCCAGTGTTACAGTGTTACTAGTGCAGCTCCCCAGTGCTACAGTGTTACTAATGTAGCTCCCCAGTGCTACAGTGTTACTAGTGCAGTTCCCCAATGCTACAGTGTTACTAGTTTAGCACCCCAGTGCTACAGTGTTACTAGTGTATCTCCCCAGTTCTACAGTGTTACTAGTGTAGCTCCCCAGTGCTACGGTGTTACTAGTGTAGCTACCCAGTGAGTGCTACAGTGTAACTAGTGCAGCTCCCCAGTGCTACAGTGTTACTAGTGTAGCTCCCCAGTGCTACAGTGTTACTAGTGTAGCTCCCCAGTGCTACAGTGTTACTAGTGTAGCTCCCCAGTGCTACGGTGTTACTAGTGTAGCTCCCCAGTGAGTGCTACAGTGTTACTAGTACAGCTCCCCATTGCTACAGTGTTACTAGTGTAGCTCCCTAGTGCTACAGTGTTACTAGTGCAGCTCCCCAATGCTACAGTGTTACTAGTGCAGCTCCCCCAGTGCTACAGTGTTACTAGTGCAGCTCCCCAGTGCTACAGTGTCACTAGTGCTGCTCCCCAATGCTACAGTGTTACTAGTGCAGATCCCCAGTGCTACAGTGTTACTACTGGAGCTCCCCAGTGCTACAGTGTTACTAGTGCAGCTCCCCAGTACTACAGTGTTACTAGTGCAGCTCCCCAGTGCTACAGTGTTACTAGTGTAGCTCCCTAGTGCTACAGTGTTACTAGTGCAGCTCCCTAGTGCTACAGTGTTACTAGTGCAGCTCCCCAGTGCTACAGTGTTACTAATGCAGCTCCCCCAGTGCTACAGTGTTACTAGTGCAGCTCCCCAGTGCTACAGTGTTACTAGTGCAGCTCCCGCAGTGCTACAGTGTTACTAGTGCAGCTCCCCCAGTACTACAGTGTTACTAGTGTAGCTCCCCAGTGTTACAGTGTTACTAGTGCAGCTCCCCGGTGCTACAGTGTTACTAGTGCAGCTCCCCAGTGCTACAGTGTTACTAGTGCAGCTCCCCAGTGCTACAGTGTTACTAGTGTATCTCCCAGTGCTACAGTGTTACTAGTGTATTTCGCTAGTGCTACAGTGTTACTAGTGCAGCTCCCCAGTGCTACAGTGTTACTAGTGTAGCTCCCCAGTACTACGGTGTTACTAGTGTAGCTCCCCAGTGCTACAGTGTTACTCGTGTAGCTCCCTAGTGAGTACTACCGTGTTACTAGTGCAGCTCCCCAGTACTACGGTGTTACTAGTGTAGCTCCCCAGTGCTACAGTGTTACTCGTGTAGCTCCCTAGTGAGTACTACCGTGTTACTAGTGCAGCTCCCCAGTGCTACAGTGTTACTAGTGTAGCTCCCCAGTGAGTACTACAGTGTTACTAGTGTAGCTCCCCAGTGCTACAGTGTTACTAGTGTAGCTCTCCAGTGAGTGCTACAGTGTTACTAGTGTAGCTCCCCAGTGCTACAGTGTTACTAGTGTACCTCCCCAGTGCTACAGTGTAACTAGTGCAGCTCCCCAGTACTACAGTGTTACTAGTGTACCTCCCCAGTGCTACAGTGTTACTAGTGCAGCTCCCCAGTGCTAGAGTGTTACTAGTGTACCTCCCCAGTGCTACAGTGTTACTAGTTCAGCTCCCCAGTGCTACAGTGTTACTAGTGCAGATCCCCAGTACTACAGTGTTACTAGTGCAGCTGCCCAGTGCTACAGTGTTACTAGTGTACCTCCCCAGTGCTACAGTGTTACTAATGCAGCTCCCCTGTGCTACAGTGTTACTAGTGCAGCTCCCCCAGTAATACAGTGTTACTATTGCAGCTCCCCCAGTACTACAGTGTTACTAGTGCAGTTCCCCAGTACTACAGTGTTACTAGTGCAGCTTCCCCAGTACTACAGTGTTACTAGTGCAGCTCCCCAGTACTAGTGTTACTAGTACAGCTCCCCAGTACTACAGTGTTACTAGTGCAGCTCCCCAGTGCTGCAGTGTTACTAGTGCAGCTCCCCCAGTACTACAGTGTTACTATTGCAGCTCCCCCAGTACTACAGTGTTACTAGTGCAGCTCCCCAGTGCTACAGTGTTACTAGTGCAGCTCCCCCAGTACTACAGTGTTACTAGTGCAGCTCCCCAGTACTACAGTGTTATTATTGCAGCTCCCCAGTACTACAGTGTTACTAGTGCAGCTCCCCAGTGCTACAGTGATACTAGTGTAGCTTCCCAGTGCTACAGTGTTACTAGTGTAGTTCCCCAGTGCTACAGTGTTACAAGTGCAGCTACCCAGTGCTACAGTGTTACTAGTGCAGCTCCCCAGTGCTACAGTGTTACTATTGCACCTCCCCCAGTCCTACAGTGTTACTAGTGCAGCTCCTCCGTGCTACAGTGTTACTAATGCAGCTACCCAGTGCTACAGTGTTACTAGTGTAGCTCCCCAGTGCTACAGTGTTACTAGTGCAGCTCCCCAGTGCTACAGTGTTACTAGTGCAGCTACCCAGTGCTACAGTGTTACTAGTGCAGCTCCCCAGTACTACAGTGTTACTAGTGCATCTCCCCAGTACTACAGTGTTACTAGTGCAGCTCCCCAGTGCTACAGTGTTACTAGTGAAGCTCCCCCAGTAATACAGTGTTTCTAGTGTACCTCCCCAGTTCTACAGTGTTACTAGTGCAGCTCCCCCAGTACTACAGTGTTACTAGTGCAGCTCCCCCAGTACTACAGTGTTACTAGTGCAGCTCCCCTGTGCTACAGTGTTACTAGTGCAGCTCCCCCAGTACTACAGTGTTACTAGTGCACCTCCCCAGTGCTACAGTGTTACTAGTGCAGCTCCCCAGTGATGCAGTGTTACTAGTGCAGTTCCCCAGTGCTACAGTGTTACTAGTGCAGCCCCCCAGTACTACAGTGTTACTAGTGCAGCTCCCCAGTGCTACAGTGTTACTAGTGCAGCTCCCCCAGTACTACAGTGTTACTAGTGCAGCTCCCCAGTACTACAGTGTTAGTAGTGCAGCTCCCCAGTGCTACAGTGTTACTAGTGCAGCTCCCCAGTTCTACAGTGTTGCTAGTGTAGCTCCCCAGTGCTACAGTGTCTCTAGTGTAGCTCCCCAGTGCTACAGTGTTACTAGTGCAGCTCCCCAGTGCTACAGTGTTACTAGTGAAGCTCCGCAGTGCTACAGTGTTGTTAGTGCAGCTCCCCCAGTGCTACAGTGTTACTAGTGCAGCTCCCCCAGTACTACAGTGTTACTAGTTGCAGCTCCCCAGTGCTACAGTGTTACTAGTGTAGCTCCGCAGTGAGTGCTACAGTGTTACTAGTGCAGCACCCCAGTGCTACAGTGTTACTAGTGCAGCTCCCCAGTGCTACAGTGTTACTAGTGCAGCTCCCCAGTGCTACAGTGTTACTAGTAAAGCTCCCCAGTGCTACAGTGTAACTAGTGCAGCTCCCCCAGTGCTACAGTGTTACAAGTGCATCTCCCCAATGCTACAGTGTTACTAGTGTAGCTCCCCAGTGCTACAGTGTTACTAGTGCAGCTCCCCAGTGCTACAGTGTTACTAGTGCAGCTCCCCAGTGAGTGCTACAGTGTTACTAGTGCAGCTCCCCCAGTGCTACAGTGTTACAAGTGCATCTCCCCAATGCTACAGTGTTACTAGTGTAGCTCCCCAGTGCTACAGTGTTAATAGTGCAGCTCCCCCAGTGCTACAGTGTTACTAGTGCAGCTCCCCAGTGCTACAGTGTTGCAAGTGTAGCTCCCCAGTGCTACAGTGTTACTAGTGCAGCTCCCCAGTGCTACAGCGTTACTAGCGTAGCTCCCCCAGTGCTACAGTGTTCTAGTGCAGCTCCACAGTGCTACAGTGTTACTAGTGTAGCTCCCCAGTGCTACAGTGTTACTAGTGCAGCTCCCAAGTGCTACAGTGTTACTAGTGTAGCTCCCCCAGTGCTACAGTGTTACTAGTGCAGCTCCCCAGTACTACAGTGTTACTAGTGCAGCTCCCCAGTGCTACAGTGTTAATAGTACAGCTCCCCCAGTGCTACAGTGTTACTAGTGCAGCTTCCCAGTGCTACAGTGTTACAAGTGTAGCTCCCCAGTGCTACAGTGTTACTAGTGCAGCTCCCCAGTGCTACAGCGTTACTAGTGTAGCTACCCCAGTGCTACAGTGTTACTAGTGCAGCTCCCCAGTGCTACAGTGTTACTAGTGTAGCTCCCCAGTGCTACAGTGTTACTAGTGCAGCTCCCAAGTGCTACAGTGTAACTAGTGTAGCTTCCCCAGTGCTACAGTGTTACTAGTGCAGCTCCCCAGTGCTTCAGTGTTACTAGTGTAGCTCCCCAGTGCTACAGTGTTACTAGTGCAGCTCTCCAGTGCTACAGTGTTACTAGTGTAGCTCCCCAGTGCTACAGTGTTACTAGTGCAGCTCCCCAGTGCTACAGTGTTACTAGTGCAGCTCCCCAGTGCTACAGTGTTACTAGTGCAGCTCCCCCAGTGCTACAGTGTTACAAGTGTAGCTCCCCAGTGCTACAGTGTTACTAGTGTAGCTCCCCATTGCTACGGTGTTATTAGTGTACCTCCCCAGTGAGTGCTACAGTGTTACTAGTGCAGTTCTCCAGTGAGTGCTACAGTGTTACTAGTGCAGCTCCCCCAGTACTACAGTGTTACTAGTGCAGCTCCCCAGTGCTACAGTGTTACTAGTGTAGCTCCCCAGTGAGTGCTACAGTGTTACTAGTGCAGCTCCCCAGTGAGTGCTACAGTGTTACCAGTGCAGCTTCCCCAGTACTACAGTGTTACTAGTGCAGCTCCCCAGTGCTACAGTGTTACTAGTGTAGCTCCCCAGTGGGTGCTACAGTGTTACTAGTGCAGCTCCCCAGTGTTACAGTGTTACTAGTGCAGCTCCCCAGTGCTACAGTGTTACTAGTGTAGCTCCCCAGTGCTACAGTGTTACTAGTGCAGTTCCCCAGTGCTACAGTGTTACTAGTTTAGCTCCCCAGTGCTACAGTGTTACTAGTGTATCTCCCCAGTACTACAGTGTTACTAGTGTAGCTCCCCAGTGCTACGGTGTTACTAGTGTAGCTACCCAGTGAGTGCTACAGTGTTACTAGTGCAGCTCCCCAGTGCTACAGTGTTACGAGTGTAGCTCCCCAGTGCTACAGTGTTACTAGTGTAGCTCCCCAGTGCTACAGTGTTACTAGTGTAGCTCCCCAGTGCTACGGTGTTACTAGTGTAGCTCCCCAGTGAGTGCTACAGTGTTACTAGTACAGCTCCCCATTTCTACAGTGTTACTAGTGTAGCTCCCTAGTGCTACAGTGTTACTAGTGCAGCTCCCCAGTGCTACAGTGTTACTAGTGCAGCTCCCCCAGTGCTACAGTGTTACTAGTGCAGCTCCCCAGTGCTACAGTGTTACTAGTGCTGCTCCCCAATGCTACAGTGTTACTAGTGCAGATCCCCAGTGCTACAGTGTTACTACTGGAGCTCCCCTGTGCTACAGTGTTACTAGTGCAGCTCCCCAGTACTACAGTGTTACTAGTGCAGCTCCCCATTGCTACAGTGTTACTAGTGTAGCTCCCTAGTGCTACAGTGTTACTAGTGCAGCTCCCTAGTGCTACAGTGTTACTAGTGCAGCTCCCCAGTGCTACAGTGTTACTAGTGCAGCTCCCCCAGTGCTACAGTGTTACTAGTGCAGTTCCCCAGTGCTACAGTGTTACTAGTGCAGCTCCCGCAGTGCTACAGTGTTACTAGTGCAGCTCCCCCAGTACTACATTGTTACTAGTGTAGCTCCCCAGTGTTACAGTGTTACTAGTGCAGCTCCCCGGTGCTACAGTGTTACTAGTGCAGCTCCCCAGTGCTACAGTGTTACTAGTGCAGCTCCCCAGTGCTACAGTGTTACTAGTGTATCTCCCCAGTGCTACAGTGTTACTAGTGTATTTCGCTAGTGCTACAGTGTTACTAGTGCAGCTCCCCAGTGCTACAGTGTAACTAGTGTAGCTCCCCAGTACTACGGTGTTACTAGTGTAGCTCCCCAGTGCTACAGTGTTACTCGTGTAGCTCCCTAGTGAGTACTACCGTGTTACTAGTGCAGCTCCCCAGTGCTACAGTGTTACTAGTGTAGCTCCCCAGTGAGTACTACAGTGTTACTAGTGTAGCTCCCCAGTGCTACAGTGTTACTAGTGTAGCTCTCCAGTGCGTGCTACAGTGTTACTAGTGTATCTCCCCAGTGCTACAGTGTTACTAGTGTACCTCCCCAGTGCTACAGTGTTACTAGTGCAGCTCCCCAGTACTACAGTGTTACTAGTGTACCTCCCCAGTGCTACAGTGTTACTAGTGCAGCTCCCCAGTGCTACAGTGTTACTAGTGTACCTCCCCAGTGCTACAGTGTTACTAAATCAGCTCCCCAGTGCTACAGTGTTACTAGTGCAGATCCCCAGTACTACAGTGTTACTAGTGCAGCTCCCCAGTGCTACAGTGTTACTAGTGTACCTCCCCAGTGCTACAGTGTTACTAATGCAGCTCCCCTGTGCTACAGTGTTACTAGTGCAGCTCCCCCAGTACTACAGTGTTACTATTGCAGCTCCCCCAGTACTACAGTGTTACTAGTGCAGCTCCCCAGTACTACAGTGTTACTAGTGTAGCTCCCCAGTGCTACAGTGTTACTAGTGTAGCTCTCCAGTGAGTGCTACAGTGTTACTAGTGTAGCTCCACAGTGCTACAGTGTTACTAGTGTACCTCCCCAGTGCTACAGTGTTACTAGTGCAGCTCCCAATTACTACAGTGTTACTAGTGTACCTCCCCAGTGCTACAGTGTTACTAGTGCAGCTCCCCAGTGCTACAGTGATACTAGTGTACCTCCCCAGTGCTACAGTGTTACTAGTTCAGCTCCCCAGTGCTACAGTGTTACTAGAGCAGATCCCCAGTACTACAGTGTTACTAGTGCAGCTCCCCAGTGCTACAGTGTTACTAGTGCAGCTCCCCAGTGCTACAGTGATACTAGTGTACCTCCCCAGTGCTACAGTGTTACTAGTTCAGCTCCCCAGTGCTACAGTGTTACTAGTGCAGATCCCCAGTACTACAGTGTTACTAGTGCAGCTCCCCAGTGCTACAGTGTTACTAGTGTACCTCCCCAGTGCTACAGTGTTACTAATGCAGCTCCCCTGTGCTACAGTGTTACTAGTGCTGCTCCCCCAGTACTACAGTGTTACTATTGCAGCTCCCCCAGTACTACAGTGTTACTAGTGCAGCTCCCCAGTACTACAGTGTTACTAGTGCAGCTCCCCCAGTACTACAGTGTTACTAGTGCAGCTCCCCAGTACTAGTGTTACAAGTACAGCTCCCCAGTACTACAGTGTTATTAGTGCAGCTCCCCAGTGCTACAGTGTTACTAGTGCAGCTCCCCCAGTACTACAGTGTTACTATTGCAGCTCCCCCAGTACTACAGTGTTACTAGAGCAGCTCCCCAAAGCTACAGTGTTACTAGTGCTGCTCCCCCAGTACTACAGTGTTACTAGTGCTGCTCCCCAGTACTAAAGTGTTATTATTGCAGCTCCCCAGTACTACAGTGTTACTAGTGCAGCTCCCCAGTGCTACAGTGTTACTAGTGTAGCTTCCCAGTGCTACAGTGTTACTAGTGTAGTTCCCCAGTGCTACAGTGTTACAAGTGCAGCTACCCAGTGCTACAGTGTTACTAGTGCAGCTCCCCAGTGCTACAGTGTTACTATTGCAGCTCCCCCAGTGCTACAGTGTTACTAGTGCAGCTCCTCCGTGCTACAGTGTTACTAATGCAGCTACCCAGTGCTACAGTGTTACTAGTGTAGCTCCCCAGTGCTACAGTGTTACTAGTGCAGCTCCCCAGTGCTACAGTGTTACTAGTGCAGCTACCCAGTGCTACAGTGTTACTAGTGCAGCTACCCAGTACTACAGTGTTACTAGTGCATCTCCCCAGTACTACAGTGTTACTAGTGCAGCTCCCCAGTGCTATAGTGTTACTAGTGCAGCTCCCCCAGTAATACAGTGTTTCTAGTGTACCTCCCCAGTTCTACAGTGTTACTAGTGCAGCTCCCCCAGTACTACAGTGTTACTAGTGCAGCTCCCCCAGTACTACAGTGTTACTAGTGCAGCTCCCCTGTGCTACAGTGTTACTAGTGCAGCTCCCCCAGTACTACAGTGTTACTAGTGCACCTCCCCAGTGCTACAGTGTTACTAGTGCAGCTCCCCAGTGATGCAGTGTTACTAGTGCAGTTCCCCAGTGCTACAGTGTTACTAGTGCAGCCCCCCAGTACTACAGTGTAACTAGTGCAGCTCCCCAGTGCTACAGTGTTACTAGTGCAGCTCCCCCAGTACTACAGTGTTACTAGTGCAGCTCCCCAGTACTACAGTGTTAGTAGTGCAGCTCCCCAGTGCTACAGTGTTACTAGTGCAGCTCCCCAGTTCTACAGTGTTATTAGTGTAGCTCCCCAGTGCTACAGTGTTACTAGTGCAGCTCCCCAGTGCTACAGTGTTACTAGTGAAGCTCCGCAGTGCTACAGTGTTGTTAGTGCAGCTCCCCCAGTGCTACAGTGTTACTAGTGCAACTCCCCCAGTACTACAGTGTTACTAGTTGCAGCTCCCCAGTGCTACAGTGTTACTAGTGCAGCTCTCCAGTGCTACAGTGTTACTAGTGTAGCTCCCCAGTGCTACAGTGTTACTAGTGCAGCTCCCCAGTGCTACAGTGTTACTAGTGCAGCTCCCCAGTGCTACAGTGTTACTAGTGCAGCTCCCCCAGTGCTACAGTGTTACAAGTGTAGCTCCCCAGTGCTACAGTGTTACTAGTGTAGCTCCCCATTGCTACGGTGTTATTAGTGTACCTCCCCAGTGAGTGCTACAGTGTTACTAGTGCAGTTCTCCAGTGAGTGCTACAGTGTTACTAGTGCAGCTCCCCCAGTACTACAGTGTTACTAGTGCAGCTCCCCAGTGCTACAGTGTTACTAGTGTAGCTCCCCAGTGAGTGCTACAGTGTTACTAGTGCAGCTCCCCAGTGAGTGCTACAGTGTTACCAGTGCAGCTTCCCCAGTACTACAGTGTTACTAGTGCAGCTCCCCAGTGCTACTGTGTTACTAGTGTAGCTCCCCAGTGGGTGCTACAGTGTTACTAGTGCAGCTCCCCAGTGTTACAGTGTTACTAGTGCAGCTCCCCAGTGCTACAGTGTTACTAGTGTAGCTCCCCAGTGCTACAGTGTTACTAGTGCAGTTCCCCAGTGCTACAGTGTTACTAGTTTAGCTCCCCAGTGCTACAGTGTTACTAGTGTATCTCCCCAGTACTACAGTGTTACTAGTGTAGCTCCCCAGTGCTACGGTTTTACTAGTGTAGCTACCCAGTGAGTGCTACAGTGTTACTAGTGCAGCTCCCCAGTGCTACAGTGTTACGAGTGTAGCTCCCCAGTGCTACAGTGTTACTAGTGTAGCTCCCCAGTGCTACAGTGTTACTAGTGTAGCTCCCCAGTGCTACGGTGTTACTAGTGTAGCTCCCCAGTGGGTGCTAGAGTGTTACTAGTACAGCTCCCCATTGCTACAGTGTTACTAGTGTAGCTCCCTAGTGCTACAGTGTTACTAGTGCAGCTCCCCAGTGCTACAGTGTTACTAGTGCAGCTCCCCCAGTGCTACAGTGTTACTAGTGCAGCTCCCCAGTGCTACAGTGTTACTAGTGCTGCTCCCCAATGCTACAGTGTTACTAGTGCAGATCCCCAGTGCTACAGTGTTACTACTGGAGCTCCCCTGTGCTACAGTGTTACTAGTGCAGCTCCCCAGTACTACAGTGTTACTAGTGCAGCTCCCCATTGCTACAGTGTTACTAGTGTAGCTCCCTAGTGCTACAGTGTTACTAGTGCAGCTCCCTAGTGCTACAGTGTTACTAGTGCAGCTCCCCAGTGCTACAGTGTTACTAGTGCAGCTCCCCCAGTGCTACAGTGTTACTAGTGCAGTTCCCCAGTGCTACAGTGTTACTAGTGCAGCTCCCGCAGTGCTACAGTGTTACTAGTGCAGCTCCCCCAGTACTACATTGTTACTAGTGTAGCTCCCCAGTGTTACAGTGTTACTAGTGCAGCTCCCCGGTGCTACAGTGTTACTAGTGCAGCTCCCCAGTGCTACAGTGTTACTAGTGCAGCTCCCCAGTGCTACAGTGTTACTAGTGTATCTCCCCAGTGCTACAGTGTTACTAGTGTATTTCGCTAGTGCTACAGTGTTACTAGTGCAGCTCCCCAGTGCTACAGTGTTACTAGTGTAGCTCCCCAGTACTACGGTGTTACTAGTGTAGCTCCCCAGTGCTACAGTGTTACTCGTGTAGCTCCCTAGTGAGTACTACCGTGTTACTAGTGCAGCTCCCCAGTGCTACAGTGTTACTAGTGTAGCTCTCCAGTGCTACAGTGTTACTAGTGTAGCTCCCCAGTGCTACAGTGTTACTCGTGTAGCTCCCTAGTGAGTACTACCGTGTTACTAGTGCAGCTCCCCAGTGCTACAGTGTTACTAGTGTAGCTCTCCAGTGCTACAGTGTTACTAGTGTACCTCCCCAGTGCTACAGTGTTACTAGTGCAGCTCCCCAGTGCTACAGTGTTACTAGTGCTGCTCCCCAATGCTACAGTGTTACTAGTGCAGCTCCCCAGTGCTACAGTGTTACTAGTGTAGCTCCCCAGTGCTACAGTGTTACTAGTGTAGCTCCCCAGTGAGTACTACAGTGTTACTAGTGTAGCTCCCCAGTGCTACAGTGTTACTAGTGTAGCTCTCCAGTGCGTGCTACAGTGTTACTAGTGTATTTCGCTAGTGCTACAGTGTTACTAGTGTAGCTCTCCAGTGCTACAGTGTTACTAGTGCAGCTCCCCAGTGCTACAGTGTTACTAGTGCTGCTCCCCAATGCTACAGTGTTACTAGTGCAGCTCCCCAGTGCTACAGTGTTACTAGTGTAGCTCCCCAGTGCTACAGTGTTACTAGTGTAGCTCCCCAGTGAGTACTACAGTGTTACTAGTGTAGCTCCCCAGTGCTACAGTGTTACTAGTGTAGCTCTCCAGTGCGTGCTACAGTGTTACTAGTGTATCTCCCCAGTGCTACAGTGTTACTAGTGTACCTCCCCAGTGCTACAGTGTTACTAGTGCAGCTCCCCAGTACTACAGTGTTACTAGTGTACCTCCCCAGTGCTACAGTGTTACTAGTGCAGCTCCCCAGTGCTACAGTGTTACTAGTGCAGCTCCCCAGTGCTACAGTGTTACTAGTGTACCTCCCCAGTGCTACAGTGTTACTAAATCAGCTCCCCAGTGCTACAGTGTTACTAGTGCAGATCCCCAGTACTACAGTGTTACTAGTGCAGCTCCCCAGTGCTACAGTGTTACTAGTGTACCTCCCCAGTGCTACAGTGTTACTAATGCAGCTCCCCTGTGCTACAGTGTTACTAGTGCAGCTCCCCCAGTACTACAGTGTTACTATTGCAGCTCCCCCAGTACTACAGTGTTACTAGTGCAGCTCCCCAGTACTACAGTGTTACTAGTGTAGCTCCCCAGTGCTACAGTGTTACTAGTGTAGCTCTCCAGTGAGTGCTACAGTGTTACTAGTGTAGCTCCACAGTGCTACAGTGTTACTAGTGTACCTCCCCAGTGCTACAGTGTTACTAGTGCAGCTCCCAATTACTACAGTGTTACTAGTGTACCTCCCCAGTGCTACAGTGTTACTAGTGCAGCTCCCCAGTGCTACAGTGATACTAGTGTACCTCCCCAGTGCTACAGTGTTACTAGTTCAGCTCCCCAGTGCTACAGTGTTACTAGTGCAGATCCCCAGTACTACAGTGTTACTAGTGCAGCTCCCCAGTGCTACAGTGTTACTAGTGTACCTCCCCAGTGCTACAGTGTTACTAATGCAGCTCCCCTGTGCTACAGTGTTACTAGTGCAGCTCCCCCAGTACTACAGTGTTACTATTGCAGCTCCCCCAGTACTACAGTGTTACTAGTGCAGCTCCCCAGTACTACAGTGTTACTAGTGCAGCTCCCCCAGTACTACAGTGTTACTAGTGCAGCTCCCCAGTACTAGTGTTACTAGTACAGCTCCCCAGTACTACAGTGTTATTAGTGCAGCTCCCCAGTGCTACAGTGTTACTAGTGCAGCTCCCCCAGTACTACAGTGTTACTATTGCAGCTCCCCCAGTACTACAGTGTTACTAGTGCAGCTCCCCAGTGCTACAGTGTTACTAGTGCTGCTCCCCCAGTACTACAGTGTTACTAGTGCTGCTCCCCAGTACTAAAGTGTTATTATTGCAGCTCCCCAGTACTACAGTGTTACTAGTGCAGCTCCCCAGTGCTACAGTGTTACTAGTGTAGCTTCCCAGTGCTACAGTGTTACTAGTGTAGTTCCCCAGTGCTACAGTGTTACAAGTGCAGCTACCCAGTGCTACAGTGTTACTAGTGCAGCTCCCCAGTGCTACAGTGTTACTATTGCAGCTCCCCCAGTGCTACAGTGTTACTAGTGCAGCTCCTCCGTGCTACAGTGTTACTAATGCAGCTACCCAGTGCTACAGTGTTACTAGTGTAGCTCCCCAGTGCTACAGTGTTACTAGTGCAGCTCCCCAGTGCTACAGTGTTACTAGTGCAGCTACCCAGTGCTACAGTGTTACTAGTGCAGCTACCCAGTACTACAGTGTTACTAGTGCATCTCCCCAGTACTACAGTGTTACTAGTGCAGCTCCCCAGTGCTACAGTGTTACTAGTGCAGCTCCCCCAGTAATACAGTGTTTCTAGTGTACCTCCCCAGTTCTACAGTGTTACTAGTGCAGCTCCCCCTGTACTACAGTGTTACTAGTGCAGCTCCCCCAGTACTACAGTGTTACTAGTGCAGCTCCCCTGTGCTACAGTGTTACTAGTGCAGCTCCCCCAGTACTACAGTGTTACTAGTGCACCTCCCCAGTGCTACAGTGTTACTAGTGCAGCTCCCCAGTGATGCAGTGTTACTAGTGCAGTTCCCCAGTGCTACAGTGTTACTAGTGCAGCCCCCCAGTACTACAGTGTAACTAGTGCAGCTCCCCAGTGCTACAGTGTTACTAGTGCAGCTCCCCCAGTACTACAGTGTTACTAGTGCAGCTCCCCAGTACTACAGTGTTAGTAGTGCAGCTCCCCAGTGCTACAGTGTTACTCGTGCAGCTACCCAGTTCTACAGTGTTATTAGTGTAGCTCCCCAGTGCTACAGTGTTACTAGTGCAGCTCCCCAGTGCTACAGTGTTACTAGTGAAGCTCCGCAGTGCTACAGTGTTGTTAGTGCAGCTCCCCCAGTGCTACAGTGTTACTAGTGCAGCTCCCCCAGTACTACAGTGTTACTAGTTGCAGCTCCCCAGTGCTACAGTGTTACTAGTGTAGCTCCGCAGTGAGTGCTACAGTGTTACTAGTGCAGCACCACAGTGCTACAGTGTTACTAGTGCAGATCCCCAGTGCTACAGTGTTACTAGTGCAGCTCCCCAGTGCTACAGTGTTACTAGTAAAGCTCCCCAGTGCTACAGTGTTACTAGTGCAGCTCCCCAGTGCTACAGTGTTACTATTGCAGCTCCCCCAGTGCTACAGTGTTACTAGTGCAGCTCCTCCGTGCTACAGTGTTACTAATGCAGCTACCCAGTGCTACAGTGTTACTAGTGTAGCTCCCCAGTGCTACAGTGTTACTAGTGCAGCTCCCCAGTGCTACAGTGTTACTAGTGCAGCTACCCAGTGCTACAGTGTTACTAGTGCAGCTACCCAGTACTACAGTGTTACTAGTGCATCTCCCCAGTACTACAGTGTTACTAGTGCAGCTCCCCAGTGCTACAGTGTTACTAGTGCAGCTCCCCCAGTAATACAGTGTTTCTAGTGTACCTCCCCAGTTCTACAGTGTTACTAGTGCAGCTCCCCCAGTACTACAGTGTTACTAGTGCAGCTCCCCCAGTACTACAGTGTTACTAGTGCAGCTCCCCTGTGCTACAGTGTTACTAGTGCAGCTCCCCCAGTACTACAGTGTTACTAGTGCACCTCCCCAGTGCTACAGTGTTACTAGTGCAGCTCCCCAGTGATGCAGTGTTACTAGTGCAGTTCCCCAGTGCTACAGTGTTACTAGTGCAGCCCCCCAGTACTACAGTGTAACTAGTGCAGCTCCCCAGTGCTACAGTGTTACTAGTGCAGCTCCCCCAGTACTACAGTGTTACAAGTGCAGCTCCCCAGTACTACAGTGTTAGTAGTGCAGCTCCCCAGTGCTACAGTGTTACTAGTGCAGCTCCCCAGTTCTACAGTGTTACTAGTGTAGCTCCCCAGTGCTACAGTGTTACTAGTGCAGCTCCCCAGTGCTACAGTGTTACTAGTGAAGCTCCGCAGTGCTACAGTGTTGTTAGTGCAGCTCCCCCAGTGCTACAGTGTTACTAGTGCAGCTCCCCCAGTACTACAGTGTTACTAGTTGCAGCTCCCCAGTGCTACAGTGTTACTAGTGTAGCTCCGCAGTGAGTGCTACAGTGTTACTAGTGCAGCACCACAGTGCTACAGTGTTGCTAGTGCAGCTCCCCAGTGCTACAGTGTTACTAGTGCAGCTCCCCAGTGCTACAGTGTTACTAGTAAAGCTCCCCAGTGCTACAGTGTTACTTGTGCAGCTCCCCCAGTGCTACAGTGTTACAAGTGCATCTCCCCAATGCTACAGTGTTACTATTGTAGCTCCCCAGTGCTACAGTGTTACTAGTGCAGCTCCCCAGTGCTACAGTGTTACTAGTGCAGCTCCCGAGTGAGAGCTACAGTGTTACTAGTGTAGCTCCCCAGTGCTACAGTGTCTCTAGTGTAGCTCCCCAGTGCTACAGTGTTACTAGTGCAGCTCCCCAGTGGTACAGTGTTACTAGTGCAGCTCCCCCAGTGCTACAGTGTTACTAGTGTAGCTCCCCAGTGCTAGAGTGTTACAAGTGCAGCTCCCCAGTACTACAGTGATACTAGTGCAGCTCCCCAGTGCTACAGTGTTACTAGTGCAGCTCCCCCAGTGCTACAGTGTTACAAGTGCATCTCCCCAATGCTACAGTGTTACTAGTGTAGCTCCCCAGTGCTACAGTGTTAATAGTGCAGCTCCCCCAGTGCTACAGTGTTACTAGTACAGCTCCCCAGTGCTACAGTGTTGCAAGTGTAGCTCCCCAGTGCTACAGTGTTACTAGTGCAGCTCCCCAGTGCTACAGCGTTACTAGCGTAGCTCCCCCAGTGCTACAGTGTTCTAGTGCAGCTCCCCAGTGCTACAGTGTTACTAGTGTAGCTCCCCAGTGCTACAGTGTTACTAGTGCAGCTCCCAAGTGCTACAGTGTTACTAGTGTAGCTCCCCCAGTGCTACAGTGTTACTAGTGCAGCTCCCCAGTACTACAGTGTTACTAGTGCAGCTCCCCAGTGCTACAGTGTTAATAGTACAGCTCCCCCAGTGCTACAGTGTTACTAGTGCAGCTCCCCAGTGCTACAGTGTTACAAGTGTAGCTCCCCAGTGCTACAGTGTTACTAATGAAGCTCCCCAGTGCTACAGCGTTACTAGTGTAGCTACCCCAGTGCTACAGTGTTACTAGTGCAGCTCCCCAGTGCTACAGTGTTACTAGTGTAGCTCCCCAGTGCTACAGTGTTACTAGTGCAGCTCCCAAGTGCTACAGTGTTACTAGTGTAGCTTCCCCAGTGCTACAGTGTTACTAGTGCAGCTCCCCAGTGCTTCAGTGTTACTAGTGCAGCTCCCCCAGTGCTACAGTGTTACTAGTGCAGCTCCCCAGTGCAACAGTGTTACTAGTGTAGCTCCCCAGTGCTACAGTGTTACTAGTGCAGCTCTCCAGTGCTACAGTGTTACTAGTGTAGCTCCCCAGTGCTACAGTGTTACTAGTGCAGCTCCCCAGTGCTACAGTGTTACTAGTGCAGCTCCCCCAGTGCTACAGTGTTACAACTGTAGCTCCCCAGTGCTACAGTGTTACTAGTGTAGCTCCCCAGTGCTACGGTGTTATTATTGTACCTCCCCAGTGAGTGCTACAGTGTTACTAGTGCAGTTCTCCAGTGATTGCTACAGTGTTACTAGTGCAGCTCCCCCAGTACTACAGTGTTACTAGTGCAGCTCCCCAGTGCTACAGTGTTACTAGTGTAGCTCCCCAGTGAGTGCTACAGTGTTACTAGTGCAGCTCCCCAGTGAGTGCTACAGTGTTACCAGTGCAGCTTCCCCAGTACTACAGTGTTACTAGTGCAGCTCCCCAGTGCTACAGTGTTACTAGTGTAGCTCCCCAGTGGGTGCTACAGTGTTACTAGTGCACCTCCCCAGTGAAACAGTGTTACTAGTGCAGCTCCCCAGTGCTACAGTGTTACTATTGTAGCTCCCCAGTGCAACAGTGTTACTAGTGCAGTTCCCCAGTGCTACAGTGTTACTAGTTTAGCTCCCCAGTGCTACAGTGTTACTAGTGTATCTCCCCAGTACTACAGTGTTACTAGTGTAGCTCCCAAGTGCTACGGTGTTACAAGTGTAGCTACCCAGTGAGTGCTACAGTGTTACTAGTGCAGCTCCCCAGTGCTACAGTGTTACTAGTGTAGCTCCCCAGTGCTACAGTGTTACTAGTGTAGCTCCCCAGTGCTACAGTGTTACTATTGTAGCTCCCCATTGCTACGGTGTTACTAGTGTAGCTCCCCAGTGAGTGCTACAGTGTTACTAGTACAGCTCCCCATTGCTACAGTGTTACTAGTGTAGCTCCCTAGTGCTACAGTGTTACTAGTGCAGCTCCCCAATGCTACAGTGTTACTAGTGCAGCTCCCCCAGTGCTACAGTGTTACTAGTGCAGCTCCCCAGTGCTACAGTGTTACTAGTGCTGCTCCCCAATGCTACAGTGTTACTAGTGCAGATCCCCAGTGCTACAGTGTTACTACTGGAGCTCCCCAGTGCTACAGTGTTACTAGTGCAGCTCCCCAGTACTACAGTGTTATTAGTGCAGCTCCCCAGTGCTACAGTGTTACTAGTGTAGCTCCCTAGTGCTACAGTGTTACTAGTGCAGCTCCCTAGTGCTACAGTGTTACTAGTGCAGCTCCCCAGTGCTACAGTGTTACTAGTGCAGCTCCCCCAGTGCTACAGTGTTACTAGTGCAGCTCCCCAGTGCTACAGTGTTACTAGTGCAGCTCCCGCAGTGCTACAGTGTTACTAGTGCAGCTCCCCCAGTACTACAGTGTTACTAGTAGAGCTCCCCAGTGTTACAGTGTTACTAGTGCAGCTCCCCGGTGCTACAGTATTACTAGTGCAGCTCCCCAGTGCTACAGTGTTACTAGTGCAGCTCCCCAGTGCTACAGTGTTACTAGTGTATCTCCCCAGTGCTACAGTGTTACTAGTGTATTTCTCTAGTGCTACAGTGTTACTAGTGCAGCTCCCCAGTGCTACAGTGTTACTAGTGTAGCTCCCCAGTACTACGGTGTTACTAGTGTAGCTCCCCAGTGCTACAGTGTTACTCGTGTAGCTCCCTAGTGAGTACTACCGTGTTACTAGTGCAGCTCCCCAGTGCTACAGTGTTAGTAGTGTAGCTCCCCAGTGAGTACTACAGTGTTACTAGTGTAGCTCCCCAGTGCTACAGTGTTACTAGTGTAGCTCTCCAGTGAGTGCTACAGTGTTACTAGTGTATCTCCCCAGTGCTACAGTGTTACTAGTGTACCTCCCCAGTGCTACAGTGTTACTAGTGCAGCTCCCCAGTACTACAGTGTTACTAGTGTACCTCCCCAGTGCTACAGTGTTACTAGTGCAGCTCCCCAGTGCTACAGTGTTACTAGTGTACCTCCCCAGTGCTACAGTGTTACTAGTTCAGCTCCCCAGTGCTACAGTGTTACTAGTGCAGATCCCCAGTACTACAGTGTTACTAGTGCAGCTCCCCAGTGCTACACTGTTATTAGTGTACCTCCCCAGTGCTACAGTGTTACTAATGCAGCTCCCCTGTGCTACAGTGTTACTAGTGCAGCTCCCCCAGTACTACAGTGTTACTATTGCAGCTCCCCCAGTACTACAGTGTTACTAGTGCAGCTCCCCAGTACTACAGTGTTACTAGTGCAGCTCCCCCAGTACTACAGTGCTACTATTGCAGCTCCCCAGTACTA
Organism: Meconema thalassinum; assembly: GCA_946902985.2. Lineage (NCBI taxonomy): Eukaryota > Metazoa > Arthropoda > Insecta > Orthoptera > Tettigoniidae > Meconema > Meconema thalassinum. Next base: position 481,959 of record OX336392.1, on the reverse strand, counting down.
GTGTTACTAGTACAGCTCCCCAGTACTACAGTGTTACTAGTGCAGCTCCCCAGTGCTACAGTGTTACTAGTACAGCTCCCCCAGTACTACAGTGTTACTATTGCAGCTCCCCCAGTACTACAGTGTTACTAGTGCAGCTCCCCAGTGCTACAGTGTTACTAGTGCAGCTCCCCCAGTACTACAGTGTTTCTAGTGCAGCTCCCCAGTACTACAGTGTTATTATTGCAGCTCCCCAGTACTACAGTGTTACTAGTGCAGCTCCCCAGTGCTACAGTGTTACTAGTGTAGCTTCCCAGTGCTACAGTGTTACTAGTGCAGCTACCCAGTGCTACAGTGTTACTAGTGCAGCTCCCCAGTGCTACAGTGTTACTATTGCAGCTCCCCCAGTGCTACAGTGTTACTAGTGCAGCTCCTCCGTGCTACAGTGTTACTAATGCAGCTACCCAGTGCTACAGTGTTACTAGTGTAGCTCCCCAGTGCTACAGTGTTACTAGTGCAGCTCCCCAGTGCTACAGTGTTACTAGTGCAGCTACCCAGTGCTACAGTGTTACTAGTGCAGCTCCCCAGTACTACAGTGTTACTAGTGCAGCTCCCCAGTACTACAGTGTTACTAGTGCAGCTCCCCCACTACTACAGTGTTACTAGTGCAGCTCCCCCAGTACTACAGTGTTACTAGTGCAGCTCCCCAGTGCTACAGTGTTACTAGTGCAGCTCCCCCAGTACTACAGTGTTACTAGTGCACCTCCCCAGTGCTACAGTGTTACTAGTGCAGCTCCCCAGTGATGCAGTGTTACTAATGCAGTTCCCGAGTGCTACAGTGTTACTAGTGCAGCCCCCCAGTACTACAGTGCTACTAGTGCAGCTCCCCAGTGCTACAGTGTTACTAGTGCAGCTCCCCCAGTACTACAGTGTTACTAGTGCACCTCCCCAGTGCTACAGTGTTACTAGTGCAGCTCCCCAGTGATGCAGTGTTACTAGTGCAGTTCCCCAGTGCTACAGTGTTACTAGTACAGCTCCCCAGTACTACAGTGTTACTAGTGCAGCTCCCCAGTACTACAGTGTTACTAGTGCACCTCCCCAGTGCTACAGCGTTACTAGTGCAGCTCCCCAGTGATGCAGTGTTACTAGTGCAGCTCCCCAGTGCTACAGTGTTACTATTGCAGCTCCCCCAGTGCTACAGTGTTACTAGTGCAGCTCCTCCGTGCTACAGTGTTACTAATGCAGCTACCCAGTGCTACAGTGTTACTAGTGTAGCTCCCCAGTGCTACAGTGTTACTAGTGCAGCTCCCCAGTGCTACAGTGTTACTAGTGCAGCTACCCAGTGCTACAGTGTTACTAGTGCAGCTACCCAGTACTACAGTGTTACTAGTGCATCTCCCCAGTACTACAGTGTTACTAGTGCAGCTCCCCAGTGCTACAGTGTTACTAGTGCAGCTCCCCCAGTAATACAGTGTTTCTAGTGTACCTCCCCAGTTCTTCAGTGTTACTAGTGCAGCTCCCCCAGTACTACAGTGTTACTAGTGCAGCTCCCCCAGTACTACAGTGTTACTAGTGCAGCTCCCCTGTGCTACAGTGTTACTAGTGCAGCTCCCCCAGTACTACAGTGTTACTAGTGCACCTCCCCAGTGCTACAGTGTTACTAGTGCAGCTCCCCAGTGATGCAGTGTTACTAGTGCAGTTCCCCAGTGCTACAGTGTTACTAGTGCAGCCCCCCAGTACTACAGTGTTACTAGTGCAGCTCCCCAGTGCTACAGTGTTACTAGTGCAGCTCCCCCAGTACTACAGTGTTACTAGTGCAGCTCCCCAGTACTACAGTGTTAGTAGTGCAGCTCCCCAGTGCTACAGTGTTACTAGTGCAGCTCCCCAGTTCTACAGTGTTACTAGTGTAGCTCCCCAGTGCTACAGTGTCTCTAGTGTAGCTCCCCAGTGCTACAGTGTTACTAGTGCAGCTCTCCAGTGCTACAGTGTTACTAGGGAAGCTCCGCAGTGCTACAGTGTTGTTAGTGCAGCTCCCCCAGTGCTACAGTGTTACTAGTGCAGCTCCCCCAGTACTACAGTGTTACAAGTTGCAGCTCCCCAGTGCTACAGTGTTACTAGTGTAGCTCCGCAGTGAGTGCTACAGTGTTACTAGTGCAGCACCACAGTGCTAGTGTTACTAGTGCAGCTCCCCAGTGCTACAGTGTTACTAGTGCAGCTCCCCAGTGCTACAGTGTTACTAGTAAAGCTCCCCAGTGCTACAGTGTTACTAGTGCAGCTCCCCCAGTGCTACAGTGTTACAAGTGCATCTCCCCAATGCTACAGTGTTACTAGTGTAGCTCCCCAGTGCTACAGTGTTACTAGTGCAGCTCCCCCAGTGCTACAGTGTTACTAGTGCAGCTCCCCAGTGCTAGAGTGTTACATGTGCAGCTCTCAGTACTACAGTGATACTTGTGCAGCTCCCCTGTGCTACAGTGTTACTAGTGCAGCTCCCCCAGTGCTACAGTGTTACAAGTGCATCTCCCCAATGCTACAGTGTTACTAGTGTAGCTCCCCAGTGCTACAGTGTTAATAGGGCAGCTCCCCCAGTGCTACAGTATTACTAGTGCAGCTCCCCAGTGCTACAGTGTTGCAAGTGTAGCTCCCCAGTGCTACAGTGTTACTAGTGCAGCTCCCCAGTGCTACAGCGTTAGTAGCGTAGCTCCCCCAATGCTACAGTGTTCTAGTGCAGCTCCCCAGTGCTACAGTGTTACTAGTGTAGCTCCCCAGTGCTACAGTGTTACTAGTGCAGCTCCCAAGTGCTACAGTGTTACTAGTGTAGCTCCCCCAGTGCTACAGTGTTACTAGTGCAGCTCCCCAGTACTACAGTGTTACTAGTGCAGCTCCCCAGTGCTACAGTGTAAATAGTACAGCTCCCCCAGTGCTACAGTGTTACTAGTGCAGCTCCCCAGTGCTACAGTGTTACAAGTGTAGCTCCCCAGTGCTACAGTGTTACTAGTGCAGCTCCCCAGTACTACAGCGTTACTAGTGTAGCTACCCCAGTGCTACAGTGTTACTAGTGCAGCTCCCCAGTGCTACAGTGTTACTAGTGTAGCTCCCCAGTGCTACAGTGTTACTAGTGCAGCTCCCCAGTGCTACAGTGTAAATAGTACAGCTCCCCCAGTGCTACAGTGTTACTAGTGCAGCTCCCCAGTGCTACAGTGTTACAAGTGTAGCTCCCCAGTGCTACAGTGTTACTAGTGCAGCTCCCCCAGTGCTACAGTGTTACTAGTGCAGCTCCCCAGTGCTAGAGTGTTACAAGTGCAGCTCCCCAGTACTACAGTGATACTAGTGCAGCTCCCCAGTGCTACAGTGTTACTAGTGCAGCTCCCCCAGTGCTACAGTGTTACAAGTGCATCTCCCCAATGCTACAGTGTTACTAGTGTAGCTCCCCAGTGCTACAGTGTTAATAGTGCATCTCCCCCAGTGCTACAGTGTTACTAGTGCAGCTCCCCAGTGCTACAGTGTTGCAAGTGTAGCTCCCCAGTGCTACAGTGTTACTAGTGCAGCTCCCCAGTGCTACAGCGTTACTAGCGTAGCTCCCCCAGTGCTACAGTGTTCTAGTGCAGCTCCCCAGTGCTACAGTGTTACTAGTGTAGCTCCCCAGTGCTACAGTGTTACTAGTGCAGCTCCCAAGTGCTACAGTGTTACTAGTGTAGCTCCCCCAGTGCTACAGTGTTACTAGTGCAGCTCCCCAGTACTACAGTGTTACTAGTGCAGCTCCCCAGTGCTACAGTGTAAATAATACAGCTCCCCCAGTGCTACAGTGTTACTAGTGCAGCTCCCCAGTGCTACAGTGTTACAAGTGTAGCTCCCCAGTGCTACAGTGTTACTAGTGCAGCTCCCCAGTGCTACAGCGTTACTAGTGTAGCTACCCCAGTGCTACAGTGTTACTAGTGCAGCTCCCCAGTGCTACAGTGTTACTAGTGTAGCTCCCCAGTGCTACAGTGTTACTAGTGCAGCTCCCAAGTGCTACAGTGTTACTAGTGTAGCTTCCCCAGTGCTACAGTGTTACTAGTGCAGCTCCCCAGTGCTTCAGTGTTACTAGTGCAGCTCCCCCAGTGCTACAGTGTTACTAGTGCAGCTCCCCAGTGCAACAGTGTTACTAGTGTAGCTCCCCAGTGCTACAGTGTTACTAGTGCAGCTCTCCAGTGCTACAGTGTTACTAGTGTAGCTCCCCAGTGCTACAGTGTTACTAGTGCAGCTCCCCAGTGCTACAGTGTTACTAGTGCAGCTCCCCCAGTGCTACAGTGTTATAACTGTAGCTCCCCAGTGCTACAGTGTTACTAGTGTAGCTCCCCAGTGCTACGGTGTTATTAGTGTACCTCCCCAGTGAGTGCTACAGTGTTACTAGTGCAGTTCTCCAGTGAGTGCTACAGTGTTACTAGTGCAGCTCCCCCAGTACTACAGTGTTACTAGTGCAGCTCCCCAGTGCTACAGTGTTACTAGTGTAGCTCCCCAGTGAGTGCTACAGTGTTACTAGTGCAGCTCCCCAGTGATTGCTACAGTGTTACCAGTGCAGCTTCCCCAGTACTACAGTGTTACTAGTGCAGCTCCCCAGTGCTACAGTGTTACTAGTGTAGCCCCCCAGTGGGTGCTATAGTGTTACTAGTGCAGCTCCCCAGTGTTACAGTGTTACTAGTGCAGCTCCCCAGTGCTACAGTGTTACTAGTGTAGCTCCCCAGTGCTACAGTGTTACTAGTGCAGTTCCCCAGTGCTACAGTGTTACTAGTTTAGCTCCCCAATGCTACAGTGTTACTAGTGTATCTCCCCAGTACTACAGTGTTACTAGTGTAGCTCCCCAGTGCTACGGTGTTACTAGTGTAGCTACCCAGTGAGTGCTACAGTGTTACTAGTGCAGCTCCCCAGTGCTACAGTGTTACTAGTGTAGCTCCCCAGTGCTACAGTGTTACTAGTGTAGCTCCCCAGTGCTACAGTGTTACTAGTGTAGCTCCCCAGTGCTACGGTGTTACTAGTGTAGCTCCCCAGTGAGTGCTACAGTGTTACTAGTACAGCTCCCCATTGCTACAGTGTTACTAGTGTAGCTCCCTAGTGCTACAGTGTTACTAGTGCAGCTCCCCAGTGCTACAGTGTTACTAGTGTAGCTCCCTAGTGCTACAGTGTTACTAGTGCAGCTCCCTAGTGCTACAGTGTTACTAGTGCAGCTCCCCAGTGCTACAGTGTTACTAATGCAGCTCCCCCAGTGCTACAGTGTTACTAGTGCAGCTCCCCAGTGCTACAGTGTTACTAGTGCAGCTCCCGCAGTGCTACAGTGTTACTAGTGCAGCTCCCCCAGTACTACAGTGTTACTAGTGTAGCTCCCCAGTGTTACAGTGTTACTAGTGCAGCTCCCCGGTGCTACAGTGTTACTAGTGCAGCCCCCCAGTGCTACAGTGTTACTATTGCAGCTCCCCAGTGCTACAGTGCTACTAGTGTATCTCCCCAGTGCTACAGTGTTACTAGTGTATTTCGCTAGTGCTACAGTGTTACTAGTGCAGCTCCCCAGTGCTACAGTGTTACTAGTGTAGCTCCCCAGTACTACGGTGTTACTAGTGTAGCTCCCCAGTGCTACAGTGTTACTCGTGTAGCTCCCTAGTGAGTACTACCGTGTTACTAGTGCAGCTCCCCAGTGCTACAGTGTTACTAGTGTAGCTCCCCAGTGAGTACTACAGTGTTACTAGTGTAGCTCCCCAGTGCTACAGTGTTACTAGTGTAGCTCTCCAGTGAGTGCTACAGTGTTACTAGTGTATCTCCCCAGTGCTACAGTGTTACTAGTGTACCTCCCCAGTGCTACAGTGTTACTAGTGCAGCTCCCCAGTACTACAGTGTTACTAGTGTACCTCCCAAGTGCTACAGTGTTACTAGTGCAGCTCCCCAGTGCTACAGTGTTACTAGTGTACCTCCCCAGTGCTACAGTGTTACTAGTTCAGCTCCCCAGTGCTACAGTGTTACTAGTGCAGATCCCCAGTACTACAGTGTTACTAGTGCAGCTCCCCAGTGCTACAGTGTTACTAGTGTACCTCCCCAGTGCTACAGTGTTACTAATGCAGCTCCCCTGTGCAACAGTGTTACTAGTGCAGCTCCCCCAGTACTACAGTGTTACTATTGCAGCTCCCCCAGTACTACAGTGTTACTAGTGCAGCTCCCCAGTACTACAGTGTTACTAGTGCAGCTCCCCCAGTACTACAGTGTTACTATTGCAGCTCCCCAGTACTAGTGTTACTAGTACAGCTCCTCAGTACTACAGTGTTACTAGTGCAGCTCCCCAGTGCTACAGTGTTACTAGTACAGCTCCCCCAGTACTACAGTGTTACTATTGCAGCTCCCCCAGTACTACAGTGTTACTAGTGCAGCTCCCCAGTGCTACAGTGTTACTAGTGCAGCTCCCCCAGTACTACAGTGTTTCTAGTGCAGCTCCCCAGTACTACAGTGTTATTATTGCAGCTCCCCAGTACTACAGTGTTACTGGTGCAGCTCCCCAGTGCTACAGTGTTACTAGTGTAGCTTCCCAGTGCTACAGTGTTACTAGTGTAGTTCCCCAGTGCTACAGTGTTACTAGTGCAGCTACCCAGTGCTACAGTGTTACTAGTGCAGCTCCCCAGTGCTACAGTGTTACTATTGCAGCTCCCCCAGTGCTACAGTGTTACTAGTGCAGCTCCTCCGTGCTACAGTGTTACTAATGCAGCTACCCAGTGCTACAGTGTTACTAGTGTATCTCCCCAGTGCTACAGTGTTACTAGTGCAGCTCCCCAGTGCTACAGTGTTACTAGTGCAGCTACCCAGTGCTACAGTGTTACTAGTGCAGCTCCCCAGTACTACAGTGTTACTAGTGCAGCTCCCCAGTACTACAGTGTTACTAGTGCATCTCCCCAGTGCTACAGTGTTACTAGTGCAGCTCCCCCAGTAATACAGTGTTTCTAGTGTACTTCCCCAGTTCTACAGTGTTACTAGTGCAGCTCCCCCAGTACTACAGTGTTACTAGTGCAGCTCCCCCAGTACTACAGTGTTACTAGTGCAGCTCCCCAGTACTACAGTGTTACTAGTGCAGCTCCCCAGTACTACAGTGTTACTAGTGCAGCTCCCCAGTGCTACAGTGTTACTAGTGCAGCTCCCCCAGTAATACAGTGTTTCTAGTGTACTTCCCCAGTGCTACAGTGTTACTAGTGCAGCTTCCCAGTACTACAGTGTTACTAGTGCAGCTCCCCAGTGCTACAGTGTTAATAGTACAGCTCCCCCAGTGCTACAGTGTTACTAGTGCAGCTCCCCAGTGCTACAGTGTTACAAGTGTAGCTCCCCAGTGCTACAGTGTTACTAGTGCAGCTCCCCAGTGCTACAGCGTTACTAGTGTAGCTACCCCAGTGCTACAGTGTTACTAGTGCAGCTCCCCAGTGCTACAGTGTTACTAGTGTAGCTCCCCAGTGCTACAGTGTTACTAGTGCAGCTCCCAAGTGCTACAGTGTTACTAGTGTTGCTTCCCCAGTGCTACAGTGTTACTAGTGCAGCTCCCCAGTGCTTCAGTGTTACTAGTGCAGCTCCCCCAGTGCTACAGTGTTACTAGCGCAGCTCCCCAGTGCTACAGTGTTACTAGTGTAGCTCCCCAGTGCTACAGTGTTACTAGTGCAGCTCTCCAGTGCTACAGTGTTACTAGTGTAGCTCCCCAGTGCTACAATGTTACTAGTGCAGCTCCCCAGTGCTACAGTGTTACTAGTGCAGCTCCCCAGTGCTACAGTGTTACTAGTGCAGCTCCCCCAGTGCTACAGTGTTACAAGTGTAGCTCCCCAGTGCTACAGTGTTACTAGTGCAGCTCCCCCAGTGCTACAGTGTTACTAGTGCAGCTCCCCAGTGCTACAGTGTTACTAGTGCAGCTCCCGCAGTGCTACAGTGTTACTAGTGCAGCTCCCCCAGTACTACAGTGTTACTAGTGTAGCTCCCCCAGTACTACAGTGTTACTAGTGCAGCTCCCACAGTACTATAGTGTTACTAGTGTAGCTCCCCAGTGCTACAGTGTTACTAGTGCAGCTCCCCCAGTGTTACAGTGTTACTAGTGCAGCTCGCCGGTGCTACAGTGTTACTAGTGCAGCTCCCCAGTGCTACAGTGTTACTAGTGTAGCTCCCCAGTGCTACAGTGTTACTAGTGCAGCTCGCCGGTGCTGCAGTGTTACTACTGCAGCTCCCCAGTGCTACAGTGTTACTAGTGCAGCTCCCCAGTTAGTGCTACGGTGTTACTAGTGCAGCTCCCCAGTGCTACCGTGTTACTAGTGTAGCTCCCCAGTACTACAGTGTTACTAGTGTAGTTCCCCCAGTACTACAGTGTTACTAGTGCTGCTCCCCCAGTACTACAGTGTTACTAGTGTAGATCCCCAGTACTACAGTGTTACTAGTGCAGCTTCCCCAGTACTACAATGTTACTAGTGCAGCTCCCCCAGTGTTACAGTGTTACTAGAGCAGCTCCCCGGTGCTACAGTGTTACTAGTGCAGCTCCCCAGTGTACAGTGTTACTAGTGTAGCTCCCCAGTGAGTACTACAGTGTTACTAGGGTACGTCCCCAGTGCTACAGTGTTACTAATGCAGCTCCCCAGTGCTACAGTGTTACTAGTGCAGATCCGCAGTACTACAGTGTTACTAGTGCAGCTCCCCAATGCTACAGTGTTACTAGTGTACCTCCCCAGTGCTACAGTGTTACTAGTGCAGCTCCCCAGTGCTACAGTGTTACTAGTGCAGATCCCCAGTGCTACAGTGTTACTAGTGTATCTCCCCAGTGCTACAGTGTTACTAGTGTATTTCCCTAGTGCTACAGTGTTACTAGTGCAGCTCCCCAGTGCTACAGTGTTACTAGTGTACCTCCCCAGTACTACGGTGTTACTAGTGTAGCTCCCCAGTGCTACAGTGTTACTCGTGTAGCTCCCTAGTGAGTACTACCGTGTTATTAGTGCAGCTCCCCAGTGCTACAGTGTTACTAGTGTAGCTCCCCAGTGAGTACTACAGTGTTACTAGTGTAGCTCCCCAGTGCTACAGTGTTACTAGTGTAGCTCTCCAGTGAGTGCTACAGTGTTACTAGTGTAGCTCCCCAGTGCTACAGTGTTACTAGTGTACCTCCCCAGTGCTACAGTGTTACTAGTGCAGCTCCCCAGTACTAAAGTGTTACTAGTGTACCTCCCCAGTGCTACAGTGTTACTAGTGCAGCTCCCCAGTGCTACAGTGTTACTAGTTCAGCTCCCCAGTGCTACAGTGTTACTAGTGCAGATCCCCAGTACTACAGTGTTACTAGTGCAGCTCCCCAGTGCTACAATGCTACTAGTGTACCTCCCCAGTGCTACAGTGTTACTAATGCAGCTCCCCTGTGCTACAGTGTTACTAGTGCAGCTCCCCCAGTACTACAGTGTTACTATTGCAGCTCCCCTAGTACTACAGTGTTACTAGTGCAGCTCCCCAGTACTACAGTGTTACTAGTGCAGCTCCCCCAGTACTACAGTGTTACTAGTGCAGCTCCCCAGTACTACAGTGTTACTAGTGCAGCTCCCCAGTGCTACAGTGTTACTAGTGCAGCTCCCCCAGTACTACAGTGTTACTAGTGCAGCTCCCCAGTGCTACAGTGTTACAAGTGTAGCTCCCTAGTGCTACAGTGTTACTAGTGCAGCTCCCTAGTGCTACAGTGTTACTAGTGCAGCTCCCCAGTGCTACAGTGTTACTAGTGCAGCTCCCCCAGTGCTACAGTGTTACTAGTGCAGCTCCCCAGTGCTACAGTGTTACTAGTGCAGCTCCCGCAGTGCTACAGTGTTACTAGTGCAGCTCCCCCAGTACTACAGTGTTACTAGTGTAGCTCCCCCAGTACTACAGTGTTACTAGTGCAGCTCCCACAGTACTATAGTGTTACTAGTGTAGCCCCCCAGTGCTACAGTGTTACTAGTGCAGCTCCCCCAGTGTTACAGTGTTACTAGTGCAGCTCCCCGGTGCTACAGTGTTACTAGTGCAGCTCCCCAGTGCTACAGTGTTACTAGTGTAGCTCCCCAGTGCTACAGTGTTACTAGTGCAGCTCCCCCAGTGTTACAGTGTTACTAGTGCAGCTCGCCGGTGCTACAGTGTTACTAGTGCAGCTCCCCAGTGCTACAGTGTTACTAGTGTTGCTTCCCCAGTGCTACAGTGTTACTAGTGCAGCTCCCCAGTGCTTCAGTGTTACTAGTGCAGCTCCCCCAGTGCTACAGTGTTACTAGCGCAGCTCCCCAGTGCTACAGTGTTACTAGTGTAGCTCCCCAGTGCTACAGTGTTACTAGTGCAGCTCTCCAGTGCTACAGTGTTACTAGTGTAGCTCCCCAGTGCTACAATGTTACTAGTGCAGCTCCCCAGTGCTACAGTGTTACTAGTGCAGCTCCCCAGTGCTACAGTGTTACTAGTGCAGCTCCCCCAGTGCTACAGTGTTACAAGTGTAGCTCCCCAGTGCTACAGTGTTACTAGTGCAGCTCCCCCAGTGCTACAGTGTTACTAGTGCAGCTCCCCAGTGCTACAGTGTTACTAGTGCAGCTCCCGCAGTGCTACAGTGTTACTAGTGCAGCTCCCCCAGTACTACAGTGTTACTAGTGTAGCTCCCCCAGTACTACAGTGTTACTAGTGCAGCTCCCACAGTACTATAGTGTTACTAGTGTAGCTCCCCAGTGCTACAGTGTTACTAGTGCAGCTCCCCCAGTGTTACAGTGTTACTAGTGCAGCTCGCCGGTGCTACAGTGTTACTAGTGCAGCTCCCCAGTGCTACAGTGTTACTAGTGTAGCTCCCCAGTGCTACAGTGTTACTAGTGCAGCTCGCCGGTGCTGCAGTGTTACTACTGCAGCTCCCCAGTGCTACAGTGTTACTAGTGCAGCTCCCCAGTTAGTGCTACGGTGTTACTAGTGCAGCTCCCCAGTGCTACCGTGTTACTAGTGTAGCTCCCCAGTACTACAGTGTTACTAGTGTAGTTCCCCCAGTACTACAGTGTTACTAGTGCTGCTCCCCCAGTACTACAGTGTTACTAGTGTAGATCCCCAGTACTACAGTGTTACTAGTGCAGCTTCCCCAGTACTACAATGTTACTAGTGCAGCTCCCCCAGTGTTACAGTGTTACTAGAGCAGCTCCCCGGTGCTACAGTGTTACTAGTGCAGCTCCCCAGTGCTACAGTGTTACTAGTGCAGCTCCCCAGTGCTACAGTGTTACTAGTGTTGCTCCCCAAGTACTACAGTGTTACTAGTGCAGCTCCCCCAGTGTTACAGTGTTACTAGTGCAGCTCCCCGGTGCTACAGTGTTACTAGTGCAGCTCCGCAGTGCTACAGTGTTACTAGTGCAGCTCCCCAGTGCTACAGTTTTACTAGTGTAGCTCCCCAGTGTTACAGTGTAACTAGTGCAGCTCCCCAGTGCTACAGTGTTAATAGTGCAGCTGCCCTGTACTACAGTGTTACTAGTGTACCTCCCCAGTGCTACAGTGTTACTAGTGCAGCTCCCCAGTGTACAGTGTTACTAGTGTAGCTCCCCAGTGAGTACTACAGTGTTACTAGGGTACGTCCCCAGTGCTACAGTGTTACTAATGCAGCTCCCCAGTGCTACAGTGTTACTAGTGCAGATCCGCAGTACTACAGTGTTACTAGTGCAGCTCCCCAATGCTACAGTGTTACTAGTGTACCTCCCCAGTGCTACAGTGTTACTAGTGCAGCTCCCCAGTGCTACAGTGTTACTAGTGCAGATCCCCAGTGCTACAGTGTTACTAGTGTATCTCCCCAGTGCTACAGTGTTACTAGTGTATTTCCCTAGTGCTACAGTGTTACTAGTGCAGCTCCCCAGTGCTACAGTGTTACTAGTGTACCTCCCCAGTACTACGGTGTTACTAGTGTAGCTCCCCAGTGCTACAGTGTTACTCGTGTAGCTCCCTAGTGAGTACTACCGTGTTATTAGTGCAGCTCCCCAGTGCTACAGTGTTACTAGTGTAGCTCCCCAGTGAGTACTACAGTGTTACTAGTGTAGCTCCCCAGTGCTACAGTGTTACTAGTGTAGCTCTCCAGTGAGTGCTACAGTGTTACTAGTGTAGCTCCCCAGTGCTACAGTGTTACTAGTGTACCTCCCCAGTGCTACAGTGTTACTAGTGCAGCTCCCCAGTACTAAAGTGTTACTAGTGTACCTCCCCAGTGCTACAGTGTTACTAGTGCAGCTCCCCAGTGCTACAGTGTTACTAGTTCAGCTCCCCAGTGCTACAGTGTTACTAGTGCAGATCCCCAGTACTACAGTGTTACTAGTGCAGCTCCCCAGTGCTACAATGCTACTAGTGTACCTCCCCAGTGCTACAGTGTTACTAATGCAGCTCCCCTGTGCTACAGTGTTACTAGTGCAGCTCCCCCAGTACTACAGTGTTACTATTGCAGCTCCCCTAGTACTACAGTGTTACTAGTGCAGCTCCCCAGTACTACAGTGTTACTAGTGCAGCTCCCCCAGTACTACAGTGTTACTAGTGCAGCTCCCCAGTACTACAGTGTTACTAGTGCAGCTCCCCAGTGCTACAGTGTTACTAGTGCAGCTCCCCCAGTACTACAGTGTTACTAGTGCAGCTCCCCAGTGCTACAGTGTTACAAGTGTAGCTCCCTAGTGCTACAGTGTTACTAGTGCAGCTCCCTAGTGCTACAGTGTTACTAGTGCAGCTCCCCAGTGCTACAGTGTTACTAGTGCAGCTCCCCCAGTGCTACAGTGTTACTAGTGCAGCTCCCCAGTGCTACAGTGTTACTAGTGCAGCTCCCGCAGTGCTACAGTGTTACTAGTGCAGCTCCCCCAGTACTACAGCGTTACTAGTGTAGCTCCCCCAGTACTACAGTGTTACTAGTGCAGCTCCCACAGTACTATAGTGTTACTAGTGTAGCCCCCCAGTGCTACAGTGTTACTAGTGCAGCTCCCCCAGTGTTACAGTGTTACTAGTGCAGCTCCCCGGTGCTACAGTGTTACTAGTGCAGCTCCCCAGTGCTACAGTGTTACTAGTGTAGCTCCCCAGTGCTACAGTGTTACTAGTGCAGCTCCCCGGTGCTGCAGTGTTACTACTGCAGCTCCCCAGTGCTACAGTGTTACTAGTGCAGCTCCCCAGTGAGTGCTACGGTGTTACTAGTGCAGCTCCCCAGTGCTACCGTGTTACTAGTGTAGCTCCCCAGTACTACAGTGTTACTAGTGTAGTTCCCCCAGTACTACAGTGTTACTAGTGCTGCTCCCCCAGTACTACAGTGTTACTAGTGTAGATCCCCAGTACTACAGTGTTACTAGTGCAGCTCCCCCAGTACTACAGTGTTACTAGTGCAGCTCCCCCAGTGTTACAGTGTTACTAGAGCAGCTCCCCGGTGCTACAGTGTTACTAGTGCAGCTCCCCAGTGCTACAGTGTTACTAGTGCAGCTCCCCAGTGCTACAGTGTTACTAGTGTTGCTCCCCAAGTACTACAGTGTTACTAGTGCAGCTCCCCCAGTGTTACAGTGTTACTAGTGCAGCTCCCCGGTGCTACAGTGTTGCTAGTGCAGCTCCCCAGTGCTACAGTGTTACTAGTGCAGCTCCCCAGTGCTACAGTTTTACTAGTGTAGCTCCCCAGTGTTACAGTGTAACTAGTGCAGCTCCCCAGTGCTACAGTGTTAATAGTGCAGCTGCCCTGTACTACAGTGTTACTAGTGTACCTCCCCAGTGCTACAGTGTTACTAGTGCAGCTCCCCAGTGCTACAGTGTTACTAGTGTAGCTCCCCAGTGAGTACTACAGTGTTACTAGGGTACGTCCCCAGTGCTACTGTGTTACTAATGCAGCTCCCCAGTGCTACAGTGTTACTAGTGCAGATCCGCAGTACTACAGTGTTACTAGTGCAGCTCCCCAATGCTACAGTGTTACTAGTGTACCTCCCCAGTGCTACAGTGTTACTAGTGCAGCTCCCCAGTGCTACAGTGTTACTAGTGCAGCTCCCCAGTGCTACAGTGTTACTAGTGTATCTCCCCAGTGCTACAGTGTTACTAGTGTATTTCCCTAGTGCTACAGTGTTACTAGTGCAGCTCCCCAGTGCTACAGTGTTACTCGTGTAGCTCCCCAGTACTACGGTGTTACTAGTGTAGCTCCCCAGTGCTACAGTGTTACTCGTGTAGCTCCCTAGTGAGTACTACGGTGTTACTAGTGCAGCTCCCCAGTGCTACAGTGTTACTAGTGTAGCTCCCCAGTGAGTACTACACTGTTACTAGTGTAGCTCCCCAGTGCTACAGTGTTACTAGTGTAGCTCTCCAGTGAGTGCTACAGTGTTACTAGTGTAGCTCCCCAGTGCTACAGTGTTACTAGTGTACCTCCCCAGTGCTACAGTGTTACTAGTGCAGCTCCCCAGTACTAAAGTGTTTCTAGTGTACCTCCCCAGTGCTACAGTGTTACTAGTGCAGCTCCCCAGTGCTACATTGTTACTAGTGTACCTCCCCAGTGCTACAGTGTTACTAGTTCAGCTCCCCAGTGCTACAGTGTTACTAGTGCAGATCCCCAGTACTACAGTGTTACTAGTGCAGCTCCCCAGTGCTACAATGTTACTAGTGTACCTCCCCAGTGCTACAGTGTTACTAATGCAGCTCCCCTGTGCTACAGTGTTACTAGTGCAGCTCCCCCAGTACTACAGTGTTACTATTGCAGCTCCCCTAGTACTACAGTGTTACTAGTGCAGCTCCCCAGTACTACAGTGTTACTAGTGCAGCTCCCCCAGTACTACAGTGTTACTAGTGCAGCTCCCCAGTACTACAGTGTTACTAGTGCAGCTCCCCAGTGCTACAGTGTTACTAGTGCAGCTCCCCCAGTACTACAGTGTTACTATTGCAGCTCCCCCAGTACTACAGTGTTACTAGTGCAGCTCCCCAGTGCTACAGTGTTACTAGTGCCGCTCCCCCAGTACTACAGTGTTACTAGTGCAGCTCCCCAGTACTAGAGTGTTATTATTGCAGCTCCCCAGTACTACAGTGTTACTAGTGCAGCTCCCCAGTGCTACAGTGTTACTAGTGTAGCTTCCCAGTGCTACAGTGTTACGAGTGTAGTTCCCCAGTGCTACAGTGTTACTAGTGCAGCTACCCAGTGCTACAGTGTTACTAGTGCAGCTCACCAGTGCTACAGTGTTACTAGTGCAGCTCCCCCAGTGCTACAGTGTTACTAGTGCACCTCCCCCGTGCTACAGTGTTACTAATGCAGCTACCCAGTGCTACAGTGTTACTAGTGTAGCTCCCCAGTGCTACAGTGTTACTAGTGCAGCTCCCCAGTGCTACAGTGTTACTAGTGCAGCTACCCAGTGCTACAGTGTTACTAGGGCAGCTCCCCCGTACTACAGTGTTACTAGTGCAGCTCCCCAGTACTACAGTGTTACTGGTGCAGCTCCCCAGTGCTACAGTGTTACTAGTGCAGCTCCCCCAGTAATACAGTGTTTCTAGTGTACCTCCCCAGTGCTACAGTGTTACTAGTGCAGTTCCCCCAGTACTACAGTGTTACTAGTGCAGCTCCCCCAGTACTACAGTGTTATTAGTGCAGCTCCCCAGTGCTACAGTGTTACTAGTGCAGCTCCCCCAGTACTACAGTGTCACTAGTGCACCTCCCCAGTGCTACAGTGTAACTAGTGCAGCTCCCCAGTGATGCAGTGTTACTAGTGCAGTTCCCCAGTGCTGCAGTGTTACTAGTGCAGCTCCCGCAGTGCTACAGTGTTACTAGTGTAGCTCCCCAGTGCTACAGTGTCTCTAGTGTAGCTCCCCAGTGCTACAGTGTTACTAGTGCAGCTCGCCAGTGCTACAGTGTTACTAGTGCAGTTCCGCAGTGCTACAGTGTTGTTAGTGCAGCTCCCCCAGTGCTACAGTGTTACTAGTGCAGCTCCCCCAGTACTACAGTGTTACTAGTTGCAGCTCCCCAGTGCTACAGTGTTACTAGTGTAGCTCCCCAGTGAGTGCTACAGTGTTACTAGTGCAGCTCCCCAGTGCTACAGTGTTACTAGTGCAGCTCCCCAGTGCTACAGTGTTACTAGTGCAGCTCCCCAGTGCTACAGTGTTACTAGTAAAGCTCCCCAGTGCTACAGTGTTACTAGTGTATTTCGCTAGTGCTACAGTGTTACTAGTGCATTTCCCCTAGTGCTACAGTGTTACTAGTGTAGCTCCCCCAGTGCTACAGTGTTACTAGTGCAGCTCCCCAGTACTACAGTGTTACTAGTGCAGCTCCCCAGTGGTACAGTGTTAATAGTACAGCTCCCCCAGTGCTACAGTGTTACTAGTACAGCTCCCCATTGCTACAGTGTTACTAGTGTAGCTCCCTAGTGCTACAGTGTTACTAGTGCAGCTCCCCAATGCTACAGTGTTACTAGTGCAGCTCCCCCAGTGCTACAGTGTTACTAGTGCAGCTCCCCAGTGCTAGAGTGTTACAAGTGTAGCTCCCCAGTGCTACAGTGTTACTAGTGCAGCTCCCCAGTCCTACAGCGTTACTAGCGTAGCTCCCCCAGTGCTACAGTGTTCTAGTGCAGCTCCCCAGTGCTACAGTGTTACTAGTGTAGCTCCCCAGTGCTACAGTGTTACTAGTGCAGCTCCCAAGTGCTACAGTGTTACTAGTGTAGCTCCCCCAGTGCTACAGTGTTACTAGTGCAGCTCCCCAGTGCTACAGTGTTAATAGTACAGCTCCCCCAGTGCTACAGTGTTACAAGTGCAGCTCCCCAGTGCTACAGTGTTACAAGTGTAGCTCCCCAGTGCTACAGTGTTACTAGTGCAGCTCCCCAGTGCTACAGCGTTACTAGTGTAGCTACCCCAGTGCTACAGTGTTACTAGTGCAGCTCCCCAGTGCTACAGTGTTACTAGTGTAGCTCCCCAGTGCTACAGTGTTACTAGTGCAGCTCCCAAGTGCTACAGTGTTACTAGTGTAGCTTCCCCAGTGCTACAGTGTTACTAGTGCAGCTCCCCAGTGCTTCAGTGTTACTAGTGCAGCTCCCCCAGTGCTACAGTGTTACTAGTGCAGCTCCCCAGTGCAACAGTGTTACTAGTGTAGCTCCCCAGTGCTACAGTGTTACTAGTGCAGCTCTCCAGTGCTACAGTGTTACTAGTGTAGCTCCCCAGTGCTACAGTGTTACTAGTGCAGCTCCCCACTGCTACAGTGTTACTAGTGCAGCTCCCGAGTGCTACAGTGTTACTAGTGCAGCTCCCCCAGTGCTACAGTGTTACAACTGTAGCTCCCCAGTGCTACAGTGTTACTAGTGTAGCTCCCCAGTGCTACGGTGTTATTAGTGTACCTCCCCAGTGAGTGCTACAGTGTTACTAGTGCAGTTCTCCAGTGAGTGCTACAGTGTTACTAGTGCAGCTCCCCCAGTACTACAGTGTTACTAGTGCAGTTCCCCAGTGCTACAGTGTTACTAGTGTAGCTCCCCAGTGAGTGCTACAGTGTTACTAGTGCAGCACCCCAGTGAATGCTACAGTGTTACCAGTGCGGCTTTCCCAGTACTACAGTGTTACTAGTGCAGCTCCCCAGTGCTACAGTGTTACTAGTGTAGCTCCCCAGTGGGTGCTACAGTGTTACTAGTGCAGCTCCCCAGTGTTACAGTGTTACTAGTGCAGCTCCCCAGTGCTACAGTGTTACTAATGTAGCTCCCCAGTGCTACAGTGTTACTAGTGCAGTTCCCCAGTGCTACAGTGTTACTAGTTTAGCACCCCAGTGCTACAGTGTTACTAGTGTATCTCCCCAGTACTACAGTGTTACTAGTGTAGCTCCCCAGTGCTACGGTGTTACTAGTGTAGCTACCCAGTGAGTGCTACAGTGTTACTAGTGCAGCTCCCCAGTGCTACAGTGTTACTAGTGTAGCTCCCCAGTGCTACAGTGTTACTAGTGTAGCTCCCCAGTGCTACAGTGTTACTAGTGTAGCTCCCCAGTGCTACGGTGTTACTAGTGTAGCTCCCCAGTGAGTGCTACAGTGTTACTAGTACAGCTCCCCATTGCTACAGTGTTACTAGTGTAGCTCCCTAGTGCTACAGTTTTACTAGTGCAGCTCCCCAATGCTACAGTGTTACTAGTGCAGCTCCCCCAGTGCTACAGTGTTACTAGTGCAGCTCCCCAGTGCTACAGTGTTACTAGTGCTGCTCCCCAATGCTACAGTGTTACTAGTGCAGATCCCCAGTGCTACAGTGTTACTACTGGAGCTCCCCAGTGCTACAGTGTTACTAGTGCAGCTCCCCAGTACTACAGTGTTACTAGTGCAGCTCCCCAGTGCTACAGTGTTACTAGTGTAGCTCCCTAGTGCTACAGTGTTACTAGTGCAGCTCCCTAGTGCTACAGTGTTACTAGTGCAGCTCCCCAGTGCTACAGTGTTACTAATGCAGCTCCCCCAGTGCTACAGTGTTACTAGTGCAGCTCCCCAGTGCTACAGTGTTACTAGTGCAGCTCCCGCAGTGCTACAGTGTTACTAGTGCAGCTCCCCCAGTACTACAGTGTTACTAGTGTAGCTCCCCAGTGTTACAGTGTTACTAGTGCAGCTCCCCGGTGCTACAGTGTTACTAGTGCAGCTCCCCAGTGCTACAGTGTTACTAGTGCAGCTCCCCAGTGCTACAGTGTTACTAGTGTATCTCCCAGTGCTACAGTGTTACTAGTGTATTTCGCTAGTGCTACAGTGTTACTAGTGCAGCTCCCCAGTGCTACAGTGTTACTAGTGTAGCTCCCCAGTACTACGGTGTTACTAGTGTAGCTCCCCAGTGCTACAGTGTTACTCGTGTAGCTCCCTAGTGAGTACTACCGTGTTACTAGTGCAGCTCCCCAGTACTACGGTGTTACTAGTGTAGCTCCCCAGTGCTACAGTGTTACTCGTGTAGCTCCCTAGTGAGTACTACCGTGTTACTAGTGCAGCTCCCCAGTGCTACAGTGTTACTAGTGTAGCTCCCCAGTGAGTACTACAGTGTTACTAGTGTAGCTCCCCAGTGCTACAGTGTTACTAGTGTAGCTCTCCAGTGAGTGCTACAGTGTTACTAGTGTAGCTCCCCAGTGCTACAGTGTTACTAGTGTACCTCCCCAGTGCTACAGTGTAACTAGTGCAGCTCCCCAGTACTACAGTGATACTAGTGTACCTCCCCAGTGCTACAGTGTTACTAGTGCAGCTCCCCAGTGCTAGAGTGTTACTAGTGTACCTCCCCAGTGCTACAGTGTTACTAGTTCAGCTCCCCAGTGCTACAGTGTTACTAGTGCAGATCCCCAGTACTACAGTGTTACTAGTGCAGCTCCCCAGTGCTACAGTGTTACTAGTGTACCTCCCCAGTGCTACAGTGTTACTAATGCAGCTCCCCTGTGCTACAGTGTTACTAGTGCAGCTCCCCCAGTAATACAGTGTTACTATTGCAGCTCCCCCAGTACTACAGTGTTACTAGTGCAGTTCCCCAGTACTACAGTGTTACTAGTGCAGCTTCCCCAGTACTACAGTGTTACTAGTGCAGCTCCCCAGTACTAGTGTTACTAGTACAGCTCCCCAGTACTACAGTGTTACTAGTGCAGCTCCCCAGTGCTACAGTGTTACTAGTGCAGCTCCCCCAGTACTACAGTGTTACTATTGCAGCTCCCCCAGTACTACAGTGTTACTAGTGCAGCTCCCCAGTGCTACAGTGTTACTAGTGCAGCTCCCCCAGTACTACAGTGTTACTAGTGCAGCTCCCCAGTACTACAGTGTTATTATTGCAGCTCCCCAGTACTACAGTGTTACTAGTGCAGCTCCCCAGTGCTACAGTGTTACTAGTGTAGCTTCCCAGTGCTACAGTGTTACTAGTGTAGTTCCCCAGTGCAACAGTGTTACAAGTGCAGCTACCCAGTGCTACAGTGTTACTAGTGCAGCTCCCCAGTGCTACAGTGTTACTATTGCACCTCCTTCAGTCCTACAGTGTTACTAGTGCAGCTCCTCCGTGCTACAGTGTTACTAATGCAGCTACCCAGTGCTACAGTGTTACTAGTGTAGCTCCCCAGTGCTACAGTGTTACTAGTGCAGCTCCCCAGTGCTACAGTGTTACTAGTGCAGCTACCCAGTGCTACAGTGTTACTAGTGCAGCTCCCCAGTACTACAGTGTTACTAGTGCATCTCCCCAGTACTACAGTGTTTCTAGTGCAGCTCCCCAGTGCTACAGTGTTACTAGTGAAGCTCCCCCAGTAATACAGTGTTTCTAGTGTACCTCCCCAGTTCTACAGTGTTACTAGTGCAGCTCCCCCAGTACTACAGTGTTACTAGTGCAGCTCCCCCAGTACTACAGTGTTACTAGTGCAGCTCCCCTGTGCTACAGTGTTACTAGTGCAGCTCCCCCAGTACTACAGTGTTACTAGTGCACCTCCCCAGTGCTACAGTGTTACTAGTGCAGCTCCCCAGTGATGCAGTGTTACTAGTGCAGTTCCCCAGTGCTACAGTGTTACTAGTGCAGCCCCCCAGTACTACAGTGTTACTAGTGCAGCTCCCCAGTGCTACAGTGTTACTAGTGCAGCTCCCCCAGTACTACAGTGTTACTAGTGCAGCTCCCCAGTACTACAGTGTTAGTAGTGCAGCTCCCCAGTGCTACAGTGTTACTAGTGCAGCTCCCCAGTTCTACAGTGTTACTAGTGTAGCTCCCCAGTGCTACAGTGTCTCTAGTGTAGCTCCCCAGTGCTACAGTGTTACTAGTGCAGCTCCCCAGTGCTACAGTGTTACTAGTGAAGCTCCGCAGTGCTACAGTGTTGTTAGTGCAGCTCCCCCAGTGCTACAGTGTTACTAGTGCAGCTCCCCCAGTACTACAGTGTTACTAGTTGCAGCTCCCCAGTGCTACAGTGTTACTAGTGTAGCTCCGCAGTGAGTGCTACAGTGTTACTAGTGCAGCACCCCAGTGCTACAGTGTTACTAGTGCAGCTCCCCAGTGCTACAGTGTTACTAGTGCAGCTCCCCAGTGCTACAGTGTTACTAGTAAAGCTCCCCAGTGCTACAGTGTAACTAGTGCAGCTCCCCCAGTACTACAGTGTTACAAGTGCATCTCCCCAATGCTACAGTGTTACTAGTGTAGCTCCCCAGTGCTACAGTGTTACTAGTGCAGCTCCCCAGTGCTACAGTGTTACTAGTGCAGCTCCCCAGTGAGTGCTACAGTGTTACTAGTGTAGCTCCCCAGTGCTACAGTGTCTCTAGTGTAGCTCCCCAGTGCTACAGTGTTACTAGTGCAGCTCCCCAGTGGTACAGTGTTACTAGTGCAGCTCCCCCAGTGCTACAGTGTTACTAGTGCAGCTCCCCAGTGCTAGAGTGTTACAAGTGCAGCTCCCCAGTACTACAGTGATACTAGTGCAGCTCCCCAGTGCTACAGTGTTACTAGAGCAGCTCCCCCAGTGCTACAGTGTTACAAGTGCATCTCCCCAATGCTACAGTGTTACTAGTGTAGCTCCCCAGTGCTACAGTGTTAATAGTGCAGCTCCCCCAGTGCTACAGTGTTACTAGTGCAGCTCCCCAGTGCTACAGTGTTGCAAGTGTAGCTCCCCAGTGCTACAGTGTTACTAGTGCAGCTCCCCAGTGCTACAGCGTTACTAGCGTAGCTCCCCCAGTGCTACAGTGTTCTAGTGCAGCTCCACAGTGCTACAGTGTTACTAGTGTAGCTCCCCAGTGCTACAGTGTTACTAGTGCAGCTCCCAAGTGCTACAGTGTTACTAGTGTAGCTCCCCCAGTGCTACAGTGTTACTAGTGCAGCTCCCCAGTACTACAGTGTTACTAGTGCAGCTCCCCAGTGCTACAGTGTTAATAGTACAGCTCCCCCAGTGCTACAGTGTTACTAGTGCAGCTCCCCAGTGCTACAGTGTTACAAGTGTAGCTCCCCAGTGCTACAGTGTTACTAGTGCAGCTCCCCAGTGCTACAGCGTTACTAGTGTAGCTACCCCAGTGCTACAGTGTTACTAGTGCAGCTCCCCAGTGCTACAGTGTTACTAGTGTAGCTCCCCAGTGCTACAGTGTTACTAGTGCAGCTCCCAAGTGCTACAGTGTTACTAGTGTAGCTTCCCCAGTGCTACAGTGTTACTAGTGCAGCTCCCCAGTGCTTCAGTGTTACTAGTGTAGTTCCCCAGTGCTACAGTGTTACTAGTGCAGCTCTCCAGTGCTACAGTGTTACTAGTGTAGCTCCCCAGTGCTACAGTGTTACTAGTGCAGCTCCCCAGTGCTACAGTGTTACTAGTGCAGCTCCCCAGTGCTACAGTGTTACTAGTGCAGCTCCCCCAGTGCTACAGTGTTACAAGTGTAGCTCCCCAGTGCTACAGTGTTACTAGTGTAGCTCCCCATTGCTACGGTGTTATTAGAGTACCTCCCCAGTGAGTGCTACAGTGTTACTAGTGCAGTTCTCCAGTGAGTGCTACAGTGTTACTAGTGCAGCTCCCCCAGTACTACAGTGTTACTAGTGCAGCTCCCCAGTGCTACAGTGTTACTAGTGTAGCTCCCCAGTGAGTGCTAGAGTGTTACTAGTGCAGCTCCCCAGTGAGTGCTACAGTGTTACCAGTGCAGCTTCCCCAGTACTACAGTGTTACTAGTGCAGCTCCCCAGTGCTACAGTGTTACTAGTGTAGCTCCCCAGTGGGTGCTACAGTGTTACTAGTGCAGCTCCCCAGTGTTACAGTGTTACTAGTGCAGCTCCCCAGTGCTACAGTGTTACTAGTGTAGCTCCCCAGTGCTACAGTGTTACTAGTGCAGTTCCCCAGTGCTACAGTGTTACTAGTTTAGCTCCCCAGTGCTACAGTGTTACTAGTGTATCTCCCCAGTACTACAGTGTTACTAGTGTAGCTCCCCAGTTCTACGGTGTTACTAGTGTAGCTACCCAGTGAGTGCTACAGTGTTACTAGTGCAGCTCCCCAGTGTTACAGTGTTACTAGTGCAGCTCCCCAGTGCTACAGTGTTACTAATGTAGCTCCCCAGTGCTACAGTGTTACTAGTGCAGTTCCCCAGTGCTACAGTGTTACTAGTTTAGCACCCCAGTGCTACAGTGTTACTAGTGTATCTCCCCAGTACTACAGTGTTACTAGTGTAGCTCCCCAGTGCTACGGTGTTACTAGTGTAGCTACCCAGTGAGTGCTACAGTGTTACTAGTGCAGCTCCCCAGTGCTACAGTGTTACTAGTGTAGCTCCCCAGTGCTACAGTGTTACTAGTGTAGCTCCCCAGTGCTACAGTGTTACTAGTGTAGCTCCCCAGTGCTACGGTGTTACTAGTGTAGCTCCCCAGTGAGTGCTACAGTGTTACTAGTACAGCTCCCCATTGCTACAGTGTTACTAGTGTAGCTCCCTAGTGCTACAGTTTTACTAGTGCAGCTCCCCAATGCTACAGTGTTACTAGTGCGGCTCCCCCAGTGCTACAGTGTTACTAGTGCAGCTCCCCAGTGCTACAGTGTTACTAGTGCTGCTCCCCAATGCTACAGTGTTACTAGTGCAGATCCCCAGTGCTACAGTGTTACTACTGGAGCTCCCCAGTGCTACAGTGTTACTAGTGCAGCTCCCCAGTACTACAGTGTTACTAGTGCAGCTCCCCAGTGCTACAGTGTTACTAGTGTAGCTCCCTAGTGCTACAGTGTTACTAGTGCAGCTCCCTAGTGCTACAATGTTACTAGTGCAGCTCCCCAGTGCTACAGTGTTACTAATGCAGCTCCCCCAGTGCTACAGTGTTACTAGTGCAGCACCCCAGTGCTACAGTGTTACTAGTGCAGCTCCCGCAGTGCTACAGTGTTACTAGTGCAGCTCCCCCAGTACTACAGTGTTACTAGTGTAGCTCCCCAGTGTTACAGTGTTACTAGTGCAGCTCCCCGGTGCTACAGTGTTACTAGTGCAGCTCCCCAGTGCTACAGTGTTACTAGTGCAGCTCCCCAGTGCTACAGTGTTACTAGTGTATCTCCCAGTGCTACAGTGTTACTAGTGTATTTCGCTAGTGCTACAGTGTTACTAGTGCAGCTCCCCAGTGCTACAGTGTTACTAGTGTAGCTCCCCAGTACTACGGTGTTACTAGTGTAGCTCCCCAGTGCTACAGTGTTACTCGTGTAGCTCCCTAGTGAGTACTACCGTGTTACTAGTGCAGCTCCCCAGTACTACGGTGTTACTAGTGTAGCTCCCCAGTGCTACAGTGTTACTCGTGTAGCTCCCTAGTGAGTACTACCGTGTTACTAGTGCAGCTCCCCAGTGCTACAGTGTTACTAGTGTAGCTCCCCAGTGAGTACTACAGTGTTACTAGTGTAGCTCCCCAGTGCTACAGTGTTACTAGTGTAGCTCTCCAGTGAGTGCTACAGTGTTACTAGTGTAGCTCCCCAGTGCTACAGTGTTACTAGTGTACCTCCCCAGTGCTATAGTGTAACTAGTGCAGCTCCCCAGTACTACAGTGTTACTAGTGTACCTCCCCAGTGCTACAGTGTTACTAGTGCAGCTCCCCAGTGCTAGAGTGTTACTAGTGTACCTCCCCAGTGCTACAGTGTTACTAGTTCAGCTCCCCAGTGCTACAGTGTTACTAGTGCAGATCCCCAGTACTACAGTGTTACTAGTGCAGCTCCCCAGTGCTACAGTGTTACTAGTGTACCTCCCCAGTGCTACAGTGTTACTAATGCAGCTCCCCTGTGCTACAGTGTTACTAGTGCAGCTCCCCCAGTAATACAGTGTTACTATTGCAGCTCCCCCAGTACTACAGTGTTACTAGTGCAGTTCCCCAGTACTACAGTGTTACTAGTGCAGCTTCCCCAGTACTACAGTGTTACTAGTGCAGCTCCCCAGTACTAGTGTTACTAGTACAGCTCCCCAGTACTACAGTGTTACTAGTGCAGCTCCCCAGTGCTACAGTGTTACTAGTGCAGCTCCCCCAGTACTACAGTGTTACTATTGCAGCTCCCCCAGGACTACAGTGTTACTAGTGCAGATCCCCAGTGCTACAGTGTTACTAGTGCAGCTCCCCCAGTACTACAGTGTTACTAGTGCAGCTCCCCAGTACTACAGTGTTATTATTGCAGCTCCCCAGTACTACAGTGTTACTAGTGCAGCTCCCCAGTGCTACAGTGTTACTAGTGTAGCTTCCCAGTGCTACAGTGTTACTAGTGTAGTTCCCCAGTGCTACAGTGTTACAAGTGCAGCTACCCAGTGCTACAGTGTTACTAGTGCAGCTCCCCAGTGCTACAGTGTTACTATTGCACCTCCCCCAGTCCTACAGTGTTACTAGTGCAGCTCCTCCGTGCTACAGTGTTACTAATGCAGCTACCCAGTGCTACAGTGTTACTAGTGTAGCTCCCCAGTGCTACAGTGTTACTAGTGCAGCTCCCCAGTGCTACAGTGTTACTAGTGCAGCTACCCAGTGCTACAGTGTTACTAGTGAAGCTCCCCCAGTAATACAGTGTTTCTAGTGTACCTCCCCAGTTCTACAGTGTTACTAGTGCAGCTCCCCCAGTACTACAGTGTTACTAGTGCAGCTCCCCCAGTACTACAGTGTTACTAGTGCAGCTCCCCTGTGCTACAGTGTTACTAGTGCAGCTCCCCCAGTACTACAGTGTTACTAGTGCACCTCCCCAGTGCTACAGTGTTACTAGTGCAGCTCCCCAGTGATGCAGTGTTACTAGTGCAGTTCCCCAGTGCTACAGTGTTACTAGTGCAGCCCCCCAGTACTACAGTGTTACTAGTGCAGCTCCCCAGTGCTACAGTGTTACTAGTGCAGCTCCCCCAGTACTACAGTGTTACTAGTGCAGCTCCCCAGTACTACAGTGTTAGTAGTGCAGCTCCCCAGTGCTACAGTGTTACTAGTGCAGCTCCCCAGTTCTACAGTGTTACTAGTGTAGCTCCCCAGTGCTACAGTGTCTCTAGTGTAGCTCCCCAGTGCTACAGTGTTACTAGTGCAGCTCCCCAGTGCTACAGTGTTACTAGTGAAGCTCCGCAGTGCTACAGTGTTGTTAGTGCAGCTCCCCCAGTGCTACAGTGTTACTAGTGCAGCTCCCCCAGTACTACAGTGTTACTAGTTGCAGCTCCCCAGTGCTACAGTGTTACTAGTGTAGCTCCGCAGTGAGTGCTACAGTGTTACTAGTGCAGCACCCCAGTGCTACAGTGTTACTAGTGCAGCTCCCCAGTGCTACAGTGTTACTAGTGCAGCTCCCCAGTGCTACAGTGTTACTAGTAAAGCTCCCCAGTGCTACAGTGTAACTAGTGCAGCTCCCCCAGTGCTACAGTGTTACAAGTGCATCTCCCCAATGCTACAGTGTTACTAGTGTAGCTCCCCAGTGCTACAGTGTTACTAGTGCAGCTCCCCAGTGCTACAGTGTTACTAGTGCAGCTCCCCAGTGAGTGCTACAGTGTTACTAGTGTAGCTCCCCAGTGCTACAGTGTCTCTAGTGTAGCTCCCCAGTGCTACAGTGTTACTAGTGCAGCTCCCCAGTGGTACAGTGTTACTAGTGCAGCTCCCCCAGTGCTACAGTGTTACAAGTGCAGCTCCCCAGTGCTAGAGTGTTACAAGTGCAGCTCCCCAGTACTACAGTGATACTAGTGCAGCTCCCCAGTGCTACAGTGTTACTAGTGCAGCTCCCCCAGTGCTACAGTGTTACAAGTGCATCTCCCCAATGCTACAGTGTTACTAGTGTAGCTCCCCAGTGCTACAGTGTTAATAGTGCAGCTCCCCCAGTTCTACAGTGTTACTAGTGCAGCTCCCCAGTGCTACAGTGTTGCAAGTGTAGCTCCCCAGTGCTACAGTGTTACTAGTGCAGCTCCCCAGTGCTACAGCGTTACTAGCGTAGCTCCCCCAGTGCTACAGTGTTCTAGTGCAGCTCCACAGTGCTACAGTGTTACTAGTGTAGCTCCCCAGTGCTACAGTGTTACTAGTGCAGCTCCCAAGTGCTACAGTGTTACTAGTGTAGCTCCCCCAGTGCTACAGTGTTTCTAGTGCAGCTCCCCAGTACTACAGTGTTACTAGTGCAGCTCCCCAGTGCTACAGTGTTAATAGTACAGCTCCCCCAGTGCTACAGTGTTACTAGTGCAGCTCCCCAGTGCTACAGTGTTACAAGTGTAGCTCCCCAGTGCTACAGTGTTACTAGTGCAGCTCCCCAGTGCTACAGCGTTACTAGTGTAGTTACCCCAGTGCTACAGTGTTACTAGTGCAGCTCCCCAGTGCTACAGTGTTACTAGTGTAGCTCGCCAGTGCTACAGTGTTACTAGTGCAGCTCCCAAGTGCTACAGTGTTACTAGTGTAGCTTCCCCAGTGCTACAGTGTTACTAGTGCAGCTCCCCAGTGCTTCAGTGTTACTAGTGTAGCTCCCCAGTGCTACAGTGTAACTAGTGCAGCTCTCCAGTGCTACAGTGTTACTAGTGTAGCTCCCCAGTGCTACAGTGTTACTAGTGCAGCTCCCCAGTGCTACAGTGTTACTAGTGCAGCTCCCCAGTGCTACAGTGTTACTAGTGCAGCTCCCCCAGTGCTACAGTGTTACAAGTGTAGCTCCCCAGTGCTACAGTGTTACTAGTGTAGCTCCCCATTGCTACGGTGTTATTAGAGTACATCCCCAGTGAGTGCTACAGTGTTACTAGTGCAGTTCTCCAGTGAGTGCTACAGTGTTACTAGTGCAGCTCCCCCAGTACTACAGTGTTACTAGTGCAGCTCCCCAGTGCTACAGTGTTACTAGTGTAGCTCCCCAGTGAGTGCTACAGTGTTACTAGTGCAGCTCCCCAGTGAGTGCTACAGTGTTACCAGTGCAGCTTCCCCAGTACTACAGTGTTACTAGTGCAGCTCCCCAGTGCTACAGTGTTACTAGTGTAGCTCCCCAGTGGGTGCTACAGTGTTACTAGTGCAGCTCCCCAGTGTTACAGTGTTACTAGTGCAGCTCCCCAGTGCTACAGTGTTACTAGTGAAGCTCCCCAGTGCTACAGTGTTACTAGTGCAGTTCCCCAGTGCTACAGTGTTACTAGTTTAGCTCCCCAGTGCTACAGTGTTACTAGTGTATCTCCCCAGTACTACAGTGTTATTAGTGTAGCTCCCCAGTGCTACGGTGTTACTAGTGTAGCTACCCAGTGAGTGCTACAGTGTTACTAGTGCAGCTCCCCAGTGCTACAGTGTTACGAGTGTAGCTCCCCAGTGCTACAGTGTTACTAGTGTAGCTCCCCAGTGCTAAAGTGTTACTAGTGTAGCTCCCCAGTGCTACGGTGTTAGTAGTGTAGCTCCCCAGTGAGTGCTACAGTGTTACTAGTACAGCTCCCCATTGCTACAGTGTTACTAGTGTAGCTCCCTAGTGCTACAGTGTTACTAGTGCAGCTCCCCAGTGCTACAGTGTTACTAGTGCAGCTCCCCCAGTGCTACAGTGTTACTAGTGCAGCTCCCCAGTGCTACAGTGTTACTAGTGCTGCTCCCCAATGCTACAGTGTTACTAGTGCAGATCCCCAGTGCTACAGTGTTACTACTGGAGCTCCCCTGTGCTACAGTGTTACTAGTGCAGCTCCCCAGTACTACAGTGTTACTAGTGCAGCTCCCCATTGCTACAGTGTTACTAGTGTAGCTCCCTAGTGCTACAGTGTTACTAGTGCAGCTCCCCAGTCCTACAGTGTTACTAGTGCAGCTCCCCCAGTGCTACAGTGTTACTAGTGCAGCTCCCCAGTGCTACAGTGTTACTAGTGCAGCTCCCGCAGTGCTACAGTGTTACTAGTGCAGCTCCCCCAGTACTACATTGTTACTAGTGTAGCTCCCCAGTGTTACAGTGTTACTAGTGCAGCTCCCCGGTGCTACAGTGTTACTAGTGCAGCTCCCCAGTGCTACAGTGTTACTAGTGCAGCTCCCCAGTGCTACAGTGTTACTAGTGTATCTCCCCAGTGCTACAGTGTTACTAGTGTATTTCGCTAGTGCTACAGTGTTACTAGTGCAGCTCCCCAGTGCTACAGTGTTACTAGTGTAGCTCCCCAGTACTACGGTGTTACTAGTGTAGCTCCCCAGTGCTACAGTGTTACTCGTGTAGCTCCCTAGTGAGTACTACCGTGTTACTAGTGCAGCTCCCCAGTGCTACAGTGTTACTAGTGTAGCTCCCCAGTGAGTACTACAGTGTTACTAGTGTAGCTCCCCAGTGCTACAGTGTTACTAGTGTAGCTCTCCAGTGCGTGCTACAGTGTTACTAGTGTATCTCCCCAGTGCTACAGTGTTACTAGTGTACCTCCCCAGTGCTACAGTGTTACTAGTGCAGCTCCCCAGTACTACAGTGTTACTAGTGTACCTCCCCAGTGCTACAGTGTTACTAGTGCAGCTCCCCAGTGCTACAGTGTTACTAGTGTACCTCCCCAGTGCTACAGTGTTACTAAATCAGCTCCCCAGTGCTACAGTGTTACTAGTGCAGATCCCTAGTACTACAGTGTTACTAGTGCAGCTCCCCAGTGCTACAGTGTTACTAGTGTACCTCCCCAGTGCTACAGTGTTACTAATGCAGCTCCCCTGTGCTACAGTGTTACTAGTGCAGCTCCCCCAGTACTACAGTGTTACTATTGCAGCTCCCCCAGTACTACAGTGTTACTAGTGCAGCTCCCCAGTACTACAGTGTTACTAGTGTAGCTCCCCAGTGCTACAGTGTTACTAGTGTAGCTCTCCAGTGAGTGCTACAGTGTTACTAGTGTAGCTCCACAGTGCTACAGTGTTACTAGTGTACCTCCCCAGTGCTACAGTGTTACTAGTGCAGCTCCCAATTACTACAGTGTTACTAGTGTACCTCCCCAGTGCTACAGTGTTACTAGTGCAGCTCCCTAGTGCTACAGTGATACTAGTGTACCTCCCCAGTGCTACAGTGTTACTAGTTCAGCTCCCCAGTGCTACAGTGTTACTAGTGCAGATCCCCAGTACTACAGTGTTACTAGTGCAGCTCCCCAGTGCTACAGTGTTACTAGTGTACCTCCCCAGTGCTACAGTGTTACTAATGCAGCTCCCCTGTGCTACAGTGTTACTAGTGCAGCTCCCCCAGTACTACAGTGTTACTATTGCAGCTCCCCCAGTACTACAGTGTTACTAGTGCAGCTCCCCAGTACTACAGTGTTACTAGTGCAGCTCCCCCAGTACTACAGTGTTACTAGTGCAGCTCCCCAGTACTAGTGTTACTAGTACAGCTCCCCAGTACTACAGTGTTATTAGTGCAGCTCCCCAGTGCTACAGTGTTACTAGTGCAGCTCCCCCAGTACTACAGTGTTACTATTGCAGCTCCCCCAGTACTACAGTGTTACTAGTGCAGCTCCCCAGTGCTACAGTGTTACTAGTGCTGCTCCCCCAGTACTACAGTGTTACTAGTGCAGCTCCCCAGTACTACAGTGTTATTATTGCAGCTCCCCAGTACTACAGTGTTACTAGTGCAGCTCCCCAGTGCTACAGTGTTACTAGTGTAGCTTCCCAGTGCTACAGTGTTACTAGTGTAGTTCCCCAGTGCTACAGTGTTACAAGTGCAGCTACCCAGTGTTACAGTGTTACTAGTGCAGCTCCCCAGTGCTACAGTGTTACTATTGCAGCTCCCCCAGTGCTACAGTGTTACTAGTGGAGCTCCTCCGTGCTACAGTGTTACTAATGCAGCTACCCAGTGCTACAGTGTTACTAGTGTAGCTCCCCAGTGCTACAGTGTTACTAGTGCAGCTCCCCAGTGCTACAGTGTTACTAGTGCAGCTACCCAGTGCTACAGTGTTACTAGTGCAGCTACCCAGTACTACAGTGTTACTAGTGCATCTCCCCAGTACTACAGTGTTACTAGTGCAGCTCCCCAGTGCTACAGTGTTACTAGTGCAGCTCCCCCAGTAATACAGTGTTTCTAGTGTACCTCCCCAGTTCTACAGTGTTACTAGTGCAGCTCCCCCAGTACTACAGTGTTACTAGTGCAGCTCCCCCAGTACTACAGTGTTACTAGTGCAGCTCCCCTGTGCTACAGTGTTACTAGTGCAGCTCCCCCAGTACTACAGTGTTACTAGTGCACCTCCCCAGTGCTACAGTGTTACTAGTGCAGCTCCCCAGTGATGCAGTGTTACTAGTGCAGTTCCCCAGTGCTACAGTGTTACTAGTGCAGCCCCCCAGTACTACAGTGTAACTAGTGCAGCTCCCCAGTGCTACAGTGTTACTAGTGCAGCTCCCCCAGTACTACAGTGTTACTAGTGCAGCTCCCCAGTACTACAGTGTTAGTAGTGCAGCTCCCCAGTGCTACAGTGTTACTAGTGCAGCTCCCCAGTTCTACAGTGTTACTAGTGTAGCTCCCCAGTGCTACAGTGTTACTAGTGCAGCTCCCCAGTGCTACAGTGTTACTAGTGAAGCTCCGCAGTGCTACAGTGTTGTTAGTGCAGCTCCCCCAGTGCTACAGTGTTACTAGTGCAGCTCCCCCAGTACTACAGTGTTACTAGTTGCAGCTCCCCAGTGCTACAGTGTTACTAGTGTAGCTCCGCACTGAGTGCTACAGTGTTACTAGTGCAGCACCACAGTGCTACAGTGTTACTAGTGCAGATCCCCAGTGCTACAGTGTTACTAGTGCAGCTCCCCAGTGCTACAGTGTTACTAGTAAAGCTCCCCAGTGCTACAGTGTTACTAGTGCAGCTCCCCAGTGCTACAGTGTTACTATTGCAGCTCCCCCAGTGCTACAGTGTTACTAGTGCAGCTCCTCCGTGCTACAGTGTTACTAATGCAGCTACCCAGTGCTACAGTGTTACTAGTGTAGCTCCCCAGTGCTACAGTGTTACTAGTGCAGCTCCCCAGTGCTACAGTGTTACTAGTGCAGCTACCCAGTGCTACAGTGTTACTAGTGCAGCTACCCAGTACTACAGTGTTACTAGTGCATCTCCCCAGTACTA
Organism: Meconema thalassinum; assembly: GCA_946902985.2. Taxonomy (NCBI): domain Eukaryota; kingdom Metazoa; phylum Arthropoda; class Insecta; order Orthoptera; family Tettigoniidae; genus Meconema; species Meconema thalassinum. Next base: position 450,206 of record OX336392.1, on the reverse strand, counting down.
CAGTGTTACTAGTGCAGCTCCCCAGTGCTACAGTGTTACTAGTGCAGCTCCCCCAGTAATACAGTGTTTCTAGTGTACCTCCCCAGTTCTACAGTGTTACTAGTGCAGCTCCCCCAGTACTACAGTGTTACTAGTGCAGCTCCCCCAGTACTACAGTGTTACTAGTGCAGCTCCCCTGTGCTACAGTGTTACTAGTGCAGCTCCCCCAGTACTACAGTGTTACTAGTGTATCTCCCCAGTACTACAGTGTTACTAGTGTAGCTCCCCAGTGCTACGGTGTTACTAGTGTAGCTACCCAGTGAGTGCTACAGTGTTACTAGTGCAGCTCCCCAGTGCTACAGTGTTACGAGTGTAGCTCCCCAGTGCTACAGTGTTACTAGTGTAGCTCCCCAGTGCTACAGTGTTACTAGTGTAGCTCCCCAGTGCTACGGTGTTACTAGTGTAGCTCCCCAGTGAGTGCTACAGTGTTACTAGTACAGCTCCCCATTGCTACAGTGTTACTAGTGTAGCTCCCTAGTGCTACAGTGTTACTAGTGCAGCTCCCCAGTGCTACAGTGTTACTAGTGCAGCTCCCCCAGTGCTACAGTGTTACTAGTGCAGCTCCCCAGTGCTACAGTGTTACTAGTGCTGCTCCCCAATGCTACAGTGTTACTAGTGCAGATCCCCAGTGCTACAGTGTTACTACTGGAGCTCCCCTGTGCTACAGTGTTACTAGTGCAGCTCCCCAGTACTACAGTGTTACTAGTGCAGCTCCCCATTGCTACAGTGTTACTAGTGTAGCTCCCTAGTGCTACAGTGTTACTAGTGCAGCTCCCTAGTGCTACAGTGTTACTAGTGCAGCTCCCCAGTGCTACAGTGTTACTAGTGCAGCTCCCCCAGTGCTACAGTGTTACTAGTGCAGCTCCCCAGTGCTAGAGTGTTACTAGTGCAGCTCCCGCAGTGCTACAGTGTTACTAGTGCAGCTCCCCCAGTACTACATTGTTACTAGTGTAGCTCCCCAGTGTTACAGTGTTACTAGTGCAGCTCCCCGGTGCTACAGTGTTACTAGTGCAGCTCCCCAGTGCTACAGTGTTACTAGTGCAGCTCCCCAGTGCTACAGTGTTACTAGTGTATCTCCCCAGTGCTACAGTGTTACTAGTGTATTTCGCTAGTGCTACAGTGTTACTAGTGCAGCTCCCCAGTGCTACAGTGTTACTAGTGTAGCTCCCCAGTACTACGGTGTTACTAGTGTAGCTCCCCAGTGCTACAGTGTTACTCGTGTAGCTCCCTAGTGAGTACTACCGTGTTACTAGTGCAGCTCCCCAGTGCTACAGTGTTACTAGTGTAGCTCCCCAGTGAGTACTACAGTGTTACTAGTGTAGCTCCCCAGTGCTACAGTGTTATTAGTGTAGCTCTCCAGTGCGTGCTACAGTGTTACTAGTGTATCTCCCCAGTGCTACAGTGTTACTAGTGTACCTCCCCAGTGCTACAGTGTTACTAGTGCAGCTCCCCAGTACTACAGTGTTACTAGTGTACCTCCCCAGTGCTACAGTGTTACTAGTGCAGCTCCCCAGTGCTACAGTGTTACTAGTGTACATCCCCAGTGCTACAGTGTTACTAAATCAGCTACCCAGTGCTACAGTGTTACTAGTGCAGATCCCCAGTACTACAGTGTTACTAGTGCAGCTCCCCAGTGCTACAGTGTTACTAGTGTACCTCCCCAGTGCTACAGTGTTACTAATGCAGCTCCCCTGTGCTACAGTGTTACTAGTGCAGCTCCCCCAGTACTACAGTGTTACTATTGCAGCTCCCCCAGTACTACAGTGTTACTAGTGCAGCTCCCCAGTACTACAGTGTTACTAGTGTAGCTCCCCAGTGCTACAGTGTTACTAGTGTAGCTCTCCAGTGAGTGCTACAGTGTTACTAGTGTAGCTCCACAGTGCTACAGTGTTACTAGTGTACCTCCCCAGTGCTACAGTGTTACTAGTGCAGCTCCCAATTACTACAGTGTTACTATTGTACCTCCCCAGTGCTACAGTGTTACTAGTGCAGCTCCCTAGTGCTACAGTGATACTAGTGTACCTCCCCAGTGCTACAGTGTTACTAGTTCAGCTCCCCAGTGCTACAGTGTTACTAGTGCAGATCCCCAGTACTACAGTGTTACTAGTGCAGCTCCCCAGTGCTACAGTGTTACTAGTGTACCTCCCCAGTGCTACAGTCTTACTAATGCAGCTCCCCTGTGCTACAGTGTTACTAGTGCAGCTCCCCCAGTACTACAGTGTTACTATTGCAGCTCCCCCAGTACTACAGTGTTACTAGTGCAGCTCCCCAGTACTACAGTGTTACTAGTGCAGCTCCCCCAGTACTACAGTGTTACTAGTGCAGCTCCCCAGTACTAGTGTTACTAGTACAGCTCCCCAGTACTACAGTGTTATTAGTGCAGCTCCCCAGTGCTACAGTGTTACTAGTGCAGCTCCCCCAGTACTACAGTGTTACTATTGCAGCTCCCCCAGTACTACAGTGTTACTAGTGCAGCTCCCCAGTGCTACAGTGTTACTAGTGCTGCTCCCCCAGTACTACAGTGTTACTAGTGCAGCTCCCCAGTACTTCAGTGTTATTATTGCAGCTCCCCAGTACTACAGTGTTACTAGTGCAGCTCCCCAGTGCTACAGTGTTACTAGTGTAGCTTCCCAGTGCTACAGTTTTACTAGTGTAGTTCCCCAGTGCTACAGTGTTACAAGTGCAGCTACCCAGTGCTACAGTGTTACTAGTGTACCTCCCCAGTGCTACAGTGTTACTAGTGCAGCTCCCCAGTGCTACAGTGTTACTAGTGCAGCTCCCCAGTGCTACAGTGTTACTAGTGTATCTCCCCAGTGCTACAGTGTTACTAGTGTATTTCCCTAGTGCTACAGTGTTACTAGTGCAGCTCCCCAGTGCTACAGTGTTACTCGTGTAGCTCCCCAGTACTACGGTGTTACTAGTGTAGCTCCCCAGTGCTACAGTGTTACTCGTGTAGCTCCCTAGTGAGTACTACCGTGTTACTAGTGCAGCTCCCCAGTGCTACAGTGTTACTAGTGTAGCTCCCCAGTGAGTACTACACTGTTACTAGTGTAGCTCCCCAGTGCTACAGTGTTACTAGTGTAGCTCTCCAGTGAGTGCTACAGTGTTACTAGTGTAGCTCCCCAGTGCTACAGTGTTACTAGTGTACCTCCCCAGTGCTACAGTGTTACTAGTGCAGCTCCCCAGTACTAAAGTGTTTCTAGTGTACCTCCCCAGTGCTACAGTGTTACTAGTGCAGCTCCCCAGTGCTACATTGTTACTAGTGTACCTCCCCAGTGCTACAGTGTTACTAGTTCAGCTCCCCAGTGCTACAGTGTTACTAGTGCAGATCCCCAGTACTACAGTGTTACTAGTGCAGCTCCCCAGTGCTACAATGTTACTAGTGTACCTCCCCAGTGCTACAGTGTTACTAATGCAGCTCCCCTGTGCTACAGTGTTACTAGTGCAGCTCCCCCAGTACTACAGTGTTACTATTGCAGCTCCCCTAGTACTACAGTGTTACTAGTGCAGCTCCCCAGTACTACAGTGTTACTAGTGCAGCTCCCCCAGTACTACAGTGTTACTAGTGCAGCTCCCCAGTACTACAGTGTTACTAGTGCAGCTCCCCAGTGCTACAGTGTTACTAGTGCAGCTCCCCCAGTACTACAGTGTTACTATTGCAGCTCCCCCAGTACTACAGTGTTACTAGTGCAGCTCCCCAGTGCTACAGTGTTACTAGTGCCGCTCCCCCAGTACTACAGTGTTACTAGTGCAGCTCCCCAGTACTAGAGTGTTATTATTGCAGCTCCCCAGTACTACAGTGTTACTAGTGCAGCTCCCCAGTGCTACAGTGTTACTAGTGTAGCATCCCAGTGCTACAGTGTTACGAGTGTAGTTCCCCAGTGCTACAGTGTTACTAGTGCAGCTACCCAGTGCTACAGTGTTACTAGTGCAGCTCCCCAGTGCTACAGTGTTACTAGTGCAGCTCCCCCAGTGCTACAGTGTTACTAGTGCACCTCCCCCGTGCTACAGTGTTACTAATGCAGCTACCCAGTGCTACAGTGTTACTAGTGTAGCTCCCCAGTGCTACAGTGTTACTAGTGCAGCTCCCCAGTGCTACAGTGTTACTAGTGCAGCTACCCAGTGCTACAGTGTTACTAGTGCAGCTCCCCCGTACTACAGTGTTACTAGTGCAGCTCCCCAGTACTACAGTGTTACTGGTGCAGCTCCCCAGTGCTACAGTGTTACTAGTGCAGCTCCCCCAGTAATACAGTGTTTCTAGTGTACCTCCCCAGTGCTACAGTGTTACTAGTGCAGTTCCCCCAGTACTACAGTGTTACTAGTGCAGCTCCCCCAGTACTACAGTGTTACTAGTGCAGCTCCCCAGTGCTACAGTGTTACTAGTGCAGCTCCCCCAGTACTACAGTGTCACTAGTGCACCTCCCCAGTGCTACAGTGTAACTAGTGCAGCTCCCCAGTGATGCAGTGTTACTAGTGCAGTTCCCCAGTGCTGCAGTGTTACTAGTGCAGCTCCCGCAGTGCTACAGTGTTACTAGTGTAGCTCCCCAGTGCTACAGTGTCTCTAGTGTAGCTCCCCAGTGCTACAGTGTTACTAGTGCAGCTCGCCAGTGCTACAGTGTTACTAGTGCAGCTCCGCAGTGCTACAGTGTTGTTAGTGCAGCTCCCCCAGTGCTACAGTGTTACTAGTGCAGCTCCCCCAGTACTACAGTGTTACTAGTTGCAGCTCCCCAGTGCTACAGTGTTACTAGTGTAGCTCCCCAGTGAGTGCTACAGTGTTACTAGTGCAGCTCCCCAGTGCTACAGTGTTACTAGTGCAGCTCCCCAGTGCTACAGTGTTACTAGTGCAGCTCCCCAGTGCTACAGTGTTACTAGTAAAGCTCCCCAGTGCTACAGTGTTACTAGTGTATTTCGCTAGTGCTACAGTGTTACTAGTGCATTTCCCCTAGTGCTACAGTGTTACTAGTGTAGCTCCCCCAGTGCTACAGTGTTACTAGTGCAGCTCCCCAGTACTACAGTGTTACTAGTGCAGCTCCCCAGTGGTACAGTGTTAATAGTACAGCTCCCCCAGTGCTACAGTGTTACTAGTACAGCTCCCCATTGCTACAGTGTTACTAGTGTAGCTCCCTAGTGCTACAGTGTTACTAGTGCAGCTCCCCAATGCTACAGTGTTACTAGTGCAGCTCCCCCAGTGCTACAGTGTTACTAGTGCAGCTCCCCAGTGCTAGAGTGTTACAAGTGTAGCTCCCCAGTGCTACAGTGTTACTAGTGCAGCTCCCCAGTCCTACAGCGTTACTAGCGTAGCTCCCCCAGTGCTACAGTGTTCTAGTGCAGCTCCCCAGTGCTACAGTGTTACTAGTGTAGCTCCCCAGTGCTACAGTGTTACTAGTGCAGCTCCCAAGTGCTACAGTGTTACTAGTGTAGCTCCCCCAGTGCTACAGTGTTACTAGTGCAGCTCCCCAGTGCTACAGTGTTAATAGTACAGCTCCCCCAGTGCTACAGTGTTACAAGTGCAGCTCCCCAGTGCTACAGTGTTACAAGTGTAGCTCCCCAGTGCTACAGTGTTACTAGTGCAGCTCCCCAGTGCTACAGCGTTACTAGTGTAGCTACCCCAGTGCTACAGTGTTACTAGTGCAGCTCCCCAGTGCTACAGTGTTACTAGTGTAGCTCCCCAGTGCTACAGTGTTACTAGTGCAGCTCCCAAGTGCTACAGTGTTACTAGTGTAGCTTCCCCAGTGCTACAGTGTTACTAGTGCAGCTCCCCAGTGCTTCAGTGTTACTAGTGCAGCTCCCCCAGTGCTACAGTGTTACTAGTGCAGCTCCCCAGTGCAACAGTGTTACTAGTGTAGCTCCCCAGTGCTACAGTGTTACTAGTGCAGCTCTCCAGTGCTACAGTGTTACTAGTGTAGCTCCCCAGTGCTACAGTGTTACTAGTGCAGCTCCCCACTGCTACAGTGTTACTAGTGCAGCTCCCGAGTGCTACAGTGTTACTAGTGCAGCTCCCCCAGTGCTACAGTGTTACAACTGTAGCTCCCCAGTGCTACAGTGTTACTAGTGTAGCTCCCCAGTGCTACGGTGTTATTAGTGTACCTCCCCAGTGAGTGCTACAGTGTTACTAGTGCAGTTCTCCAGTGAGTGCTACAGTGTTACTAGTGCAGCTCCCCCAGTACTACAGTGTTACTAGTGCAGTTCCCCAGTGCTACAGTGTTACTAGTGTAGCTCCCCAGTGAGTGCTACAGTGTTACTAGTGCAGCACCCCAGTGAATGCTACAGTGTTACCAGTGCGGCTTTCCCAGTACTACAGTGTTACTAGTGCAGCTCCCCAGTGCTACAGTGTTACTAGTGTAGCTCCCCAGTGGGTGCTACAGTGTTACTAGTGCAGCTCCCCAGTGTTACAGTGTTACTAGTGCAGCTCCCCAGTGCTACAGTGTTACTAATGTAGCTCCCCAGTGCTACAGTGTTACTAGTGCAGTTCCCCAGTGCTACAGTGTTACTAGTTTAGCACCCCAGTGCTACAGTGTTACTAGTGTATCTCCCCAGTACTACAGTGTTACTAGTGTAGCTCCCCAGTGCTACGGTGTTACTAGTGTAGCTACCCAGTGAGTGCTACAGTGTTACTAGTGCAGCTCCCCAGTGCTACAGTGTTACTAGTGTAGCTCCCCAGTGCTACAGTGTTACTAGTGTAGCTCCCCAGTGCTACAGTGTTACTAGTGTAGCTCCCCAGTGCTACGGTGTTACTAGTGTAGCTCCCCAGTGAGTGCTACAGTGTTACTAGTACAGCTCCCCATTGCTACAGTGTTACTAGTGTAGCTCCCTAGTGCTACAGTTTTACTAGTGCAGCTCCCCAATGCTACAGTGTTACTAGTGCAGCTCCCCCAGTGCTACAGTGTTACTAGTGCAGCTCCCCAGTGCTACAGTGTTACTAGTGCTGCTCCCCAATGCTACAGTGTTACTAGTGCAGATCCCCAGTGCTACAGTGTTACTACTGGAGCTCCCCAGTGCTACAGTGTTACTAGTGCAGCTCCCCAGTACTACAGTGTTACTAGTGCAGCTCCCCAGTGCTACAGTGTTACTAGTGTAGCTCCCTAGTGCTACAGTGTTACTAGTGCAGCTCCCTAGTGCTACAGTGTTACTAGTGCAGCTCCCCAGTGCTACAGTGTTACTAATGCAGCTCCCCAGTGCTACAGTGTTACTAGTGCAGCTCCCCAGTGCTACAGTGTTACTAGTGCAGCTCCCGCAGTGCTACAGTGTTACTAGTGCAGCTCCCCCAGTACTACAGTGTTACTAGTGTAGCTCCCCAGTGTTACAGTGTTACTAGTGCAGCTCCCCGGTGCTACAGTGTTACTAGTGCAGCTCCCCAGTGCTACAGTGTTACTAGTGCAGCTCCCCAGTGCTACAGTGTTACTAGTGTATCTCCCAGTGCTACAGTGTTACTAGTGTATTTCGCTAGAGCTACAGTGTTACTAGTGCAGCTCCCCAGTGCTACAGTGTTACTAGTGTAGCTCCCCAGTACTACGGTGTTACTAGTGTAGCTCCCCAGTGCTACAGTGTTACTCGTGTAGCTCCCTAGTGAGTACTACCGTGTTACTAGTGCAGCTCCCCAGTACTACGGTGTTACTAGTGTAGCTCCCCAGTGCTACAGTGTTACTCGTGTAGCTCCCTAGTGAGTACTACCGTGTTACTAGTGCAGCTCCCCAGTGCTACAGTGTTACTAGTGTAGCTCCCCAGTGAGTACTACAGTGTTACTAGTGTAGCTCCCCAGTGCTACAGTGTTACTAGTGTAGCTCTCCAGTGAGTGCTACAGTGTTACTAGTGTAGCTCCCCAGTGCTACAGTGTTACTAGTGTACCTCCCCAGTGCTACAGTGTAACTAGTGCAGCTCCCCAGTACTACAGTGTTACTAGTGTACCTTCCCAGTGCTACAGTGTTACTAGTGCAGCTCCCCAGTGCTAGAGTGTTACTAGTGTACCTCCCCAGTGCTACAGTGTTACTAGTTCAGCTCCCCAGTGCTACAGTGTTACTAGTGCAGATCCCCAGTACTACAGTGTTACTAGTGCAGCTCCCCAGTGCTACAGTGTTACTAGTGTACCTCCCCAGTGCTACAGTGTTACTAATGCAGCTCCCCTGTGCTACAGTGTTACTAGTGCAGCTCCCCCAGTAATACAGTGTTACTATTGCAGCTCCCCCAGTACTACAGTGTTACTAGTGCAGTTCCCCAGTACTACAGTGTTACTAGTGCAGCTTCCCCAGTACTACAGTGTTACTAGTGCAGCTCCCCAGTACTAGTGTTACTAGTACAGCTCCCCAGTACTACAGTGTTACTAGTGCAGCTCCCCAGTGCTACAGTGTTACTAGTGCAGCTCCCCCAGTACTACAGTGTTACTATTGCAGCTCCCCCAGTACTACAGTGTTACTAGTGCAGCTCCCCAGTGCTACAGTGTTACTAGTGCAGCTCCCCCAGTACTACAGTGTTACTAGTGCAGCTCCCCAGTACTACAGTGTTATTATTGCAGCTCCCCAGTACTACAGTGTTACTAGTGCAGCTCCCCAGTGCTACAGTGTTACTAGTGTAGCTTCCCAGTGCTACAGTGTTACTAGTGTAGTTCCCCAGTGCTACAGTGTTACAAGTGCAGCTACCCAGTGCTAGAGTGTTACTAGTGCAGCTCCCCAGTGCTACAGTGTTACTATTGCACCTCCCCCAGTCCTACAGTGTTACTAGTGCAGCTCCTCCGTGCTACAGTGTTACTAATGCAGCTACCCAGTGCTACAGTGTTACTAGTGTAGCTCCCCAGTGCTACAGTGTTACTAGTGCAGCTCCCCAGTGCTACAGTGTTACTAGTGCAGCTACCCAGTGCTACAGTGTTACTAGTGCAGCTCCCCAGTACTACAGTGTTACTAGTGCATCTCCCCCGTACTACAGTGTTACTAGTGCATCTCCCCAGTGCTACAGTGTTACTAGTGAAGCTCCCCCAGTAATACAGTGTTTCTAGTGTACCTCCCCAGTTCTACAGTGTTACTAGTGCAGCTCCCCCAGTACTACAGTGTTACTAGTGCAGCTCCCCCAGTACTACAGTGTTACTAGTGCAGCTCCCCTGTGCTACAGTGTTACTAGTGCAGCTCCCCCAGTACTACAGTGTTACTAGTGCACCTCCCCAGTGCTACAGTGTTACTAGTGCAGCTCCCCAGTGATGCAGTGTTACTAGTGCAGTTCCCCAGTGCTACAGTGTTACTAGTGCAGCCCCCCAGTACTACAGTGTTACTAGTGCAGCTCCCCAGTGCTACAGTGTTACTAGTGCAGCTCCCCCAGTACTACAGTGTTTCTAGTGCAGCTCCCCAGTACTACAGTGTTAGTAGTGCAGCTCCCCAGTGCTACAGTGTTACTAGTGCAGCTCCCCAGTTCTACAGTGTTACTAGTGTAGCTCCCCAGTGCTACAGTGTCTCTAGTGTAGCTCCCCAGTGCTACAGTGTTACTAGTGCAGCTCCCCAGTGCTACAGTGTTACTAGTGAAGCTCCGCAGTGCTACAGTGTTGTTAGTGCAGCTCCCCCAGTGCTACAGTGTTACTAGTGCAGCTCCCCCAGTACTACAGTGTTACTAGTTGCAGCTCCCCAGTGCTACAGTGTTACTAGTGAAGCTCCGCAGTGAGTGCTACAGTGTTACTAGTGCAGCACCCCAGTGCTACAGTGTTACTAGTGCAGCTCCCCAGTGCTACAGTGTTACTAGTGCAGCTCCCCAGTGCTACAGTGTTACTAGTAAAGCTCCCCAGTGCTACAGTGTAACTAGTGCAGCTCCCCCAGTACTACAGTGTTACAAGTGCATCTCCCCAATGCTACAGTGTTACTAGTGTAGCTCCCCAGTGCTACAGTGTTACTAGTGCAGCTCCCCAGTGCTACAGTGTTACTAGTGCAGCTCCCCAGTGAGTGCTACAGTGTTACTAGTGTAGCTCCCCAGTGCTACAGTGTCTCTAGTGTAGCTCCCCAGTGCTACAGTGTTACTAGTGCAGCTCCCCAGTGGTACAGTGTTACTAGTGCAGCTCCCCCAGTGCTACAGTGTTACTAGTGCAGCTCCCCAGTGCTAGAGTGTTACAAGTGCAGCTCCCCAGTACTACAGTGATACTAGTGCAGCTCCCCAGTGCTACAGTGTTACTAGTGCAGCTCCCCCAGTGCTACAGTGTTACAAGTGCATCTCCCCAATGCTACAGTGTTACTAGTGTAGCTCCCCAGTGCTACAGTGTTAATAGTGCAGCTCCCCCAGTGCTACAGTGTTACTAGTGCAGCTCCCCAGTGCTACAGTGTTGCAAGTGTAGCTCCCCAGTGCTACAGTGTTATTAGTGCAGCTCCCCAGTGCTACAGCGTTACTAGCGTAGCTCCCCCAGTGCTACAGTGTTCTAGTGCAGCTCCACAGTGCTACAGTGTTACTAGTGTAGCTCCCCAGTGCTACAGTGTTACTAGTGCAGCTCCCAAGTGCTACAGTGTTACTAGTGTAGCTCCCCCAGTGCTACAGTGTTACTAGTGCAGCTCCCCAGTACTACAGTGTTACTAGTGCAGCTCCCTAGTGCTACAGTGTTAATAGTACAGCTCCCCCAGTGCTACAGTGTTACTAGTGCAGCTCCCCAGTGCTACAGTGTTACAAGTGTAGCTCCCCAGTGCTACAGTGTTACTAGTGCAGCTCCCCAGTGCTACAGCGTTACTAGTGTAGCTACCCCAGTGCTACAGTGTTACTAGTGCAGCTCCCCAGTGCTACAGTGTTACTAGTGTAGCTCCCCAGTGCTACAGTGTTACTAGTGCAGCTCCCAAGTGCTACAGTGTTAGTAGTGTAGCTTCCCCAGTGCTACAGTGTTACTAGTGCAGCTCCCCAGTGCTTCAGTGTTACTAGTGTAGCTCCCCAGTGCTACAGTGTTACTAGTGCAGCTCTCCAGTGCTACAGTGTTACTAGTGTAGCTCCCCAGTGCTACAGTGTTACTAGTGCAGCTCCCCAGTGCTACAGTGTTACTAGTGCAGCTCCCCAGTGCTACAGTGTTACTAGTGCAGCTCCCCCAGTGCTACAGTGTTACAAGTGTAGCTCCCCAGTGCTACAGTGTTACTAGTGTAGCTCCCCATTGCTACGGTGTTATTAGAGTACCTCCCCAGTGAGTGCTACAGTGTTACTAGTGCAGTTCTCCAGTGAGTGCTACAGTGTTACTAGTGCAGCTCCCCCAGTACTACAGTGTTACTAGTGCAGCTCCCCAGTGCTACAGTGTTACTAGTGTAGCTCCCCAGTGAGTGCTACAGTGTTACTAGTGCAGCTCCCCAGTGAGTGCTACAGTGTTACCAGTGCAGCTTCCCCAGTACTACAGTGTTACTAGTGCAGCTCCCCAGTGCTACAGTGTTACTAGTGTAGCTCCCCAGTGGGTGCTACAGTGTTACTAGTGCAGCTCCCCAGTGTTACAGTGTTACTAGTGCAGCTCCCCAGTGCTACAGTGTTACTAGTGTAGCTCCCCAGTGCTACAGTGTTACTAGTGCAGTTCCCCAGTGCTACAGTGTTACTAGTTTAGCTCCCCAGTGCTACAGTGTTACTAGTGTATCTCCCCAGTACTACAGTGTTACTAGTGTAGCTCCCCAGTGCTACGGTGTTACTAGTGTAGCTACCCAGTGAGTGCTGCAGTGTTACTAGTGCAGCTCCCCAGTGTTACAGTGTTACTAGTGCAGCTCCCCAGTGCTACAGTGTTACTAATGTAGCTCCCCAGTGCTACAGTGTTACTAGTGCAGTTCCCCAGTGCTACAGTGTTACTAGTTTAGCACCCCAGTGCTACAGTGTTACTAGTGTATCTCCCCAGTACTACAGTGTTACTAGTGTAGCTCCCCAGTGCTACGGTGTTACTAGTGTAGCTACCCAGTGAGTGCTACAGTGTTACTAGTGCAGCTCCCCAGTGCTACAGTGTTACTAGTGTAGCTCCCCAGTGCTACAGTGTTACTAGTGTAGCTCCCCAGTGCTACAGTGTTACTAGTGTAGCTCCCCAGTGCTACGGTGTTACTAGTGTAGCTCCCCAGTGAGTGCTACAGTGTTACTAGTACAGCTCCCCATTGCTACAGTGTTACTAGTGTAGCTCCCTAGTGCTACAGTTTTACTAGTGCAGCTCCCCAATGCTACAGTGTTACTAGTGCGGCTCCCCCAGTGCTACAGTGTTACTAGTGCAGCTCCCCATTGCTACAGTGTTACTAGTGCTGCTCCCCAATGCTACAGTGTTACTAGTGCAGATCCCCAGTGCTACAGTGTTACTACTGGAGCTCCCCAGTGCTACAGTGTTACTAGTGCAGCTCCCCAGTACTACAGTGTTACTAGTGCAGCTCCCCAGTGCTACAGTGTTACTAGTGTAGCTCCCTAGTGCTACAGTGTTACTAGTGCAGCTCCCTAGTGCTACAGTGTTACTAGTGCAGCTCCCTAGTGCTACAGTGTTACTAGTGCAGCTCCCCCAGTGCTACAGTGTTACTAGTGCAGCTCCCCAGTGCTACAGTGTTACTAATGCAGCTCCCCCAGTGCTACAGTGTTACTAATGCAGCTCCCCAGTGCTACAGTGTTACTAATGCAGCTCCCCCAGTGCTACAGTGTTACTAGTGCAGCTCCCCAGTGCTACAGTGTTACTAGTGCAGCTCCCCAGTGCTACAGTGTTACTAATGCAGCTCCCCCAGTGCTACAGTGTTACTAGTGCAGCACCCCAGTGCTACAGTGTTACTAGTGCAGCTCCCGCAGTGCTACAGTGTTACTAGTGCAGCTCCCCCAGTACTACAGTGTTACTAGTGTAGCTCCCCAGTGTTACAGTGTTACTAGTGCAGCTCCCCGGTGCTACAGTGTTACTAGTGCAGCTCCCCAGTGCTACAGTGTTACTAGTGCAGCTCCCCAGTGCTACAGTGTTACTAGTGTATCTCCCAGTGCTACAGTGTTACTAGTGTATTTCGCTAGTGCTACAGTGTTACTAGTGCAGCTCCCCAGTGCTACAGTGTTACTAGTGTAGCTCCCCAGTACTACGGTGTTACTAGTGTAGCTCCCCAGTGCTACAGTGTTACTCGTGTAGCTCCCTAGTGAGTACTACCGTGTTACTAGTGCAGCTCCCCAGTGCTACAGTGTTACTAGTGTAGCTCCCCAGTGAGTACTACAGTGTTACTAGTGTAGCTCCCCAGTGCTACAGTGTTACTAGTGTAGCTCTCCAGTGAGTGCTACAGTGTTACTAGTGTAGCTCCCCAGTGCTACAGTGTTACTAGTGTACCTCCCCAGTGCTACAGTGTAACTAGTGCAGCTCCCCAGTACTACAGTGTTACTAGTGTACCTCCCCAGTGCTACAGTGTTACTAGTGCAGCTCCCCAGTGCTAGAGTGTTACTAGTGTACCTCCCCAGTGCTACAGTGTTACTAGTTCAGCTCCCCAGTGCTACAGTGTTACTAGTGCAGATCCCCAGTACTACAGTGTTACTAGTGCAGCTCCCCAGTGCTACAGTGTTACTAGTGTACCTCCCCAGTGCTACAGTGTTACTAATGCAGCTCCCCTGTGCTACAGTGTTACTAGTGCAGCTCCCCCAGTAATACAGTGTTACTATTGCAGCTCCCCCAGTACTACAGTGTTACTAGTGCAGTTCCCCAGTACTACAGTGTTACTAGTGCAGCTTCCCCAGTACTACAGTGTTACTAGTGCAGCTCCCCAGTACTAGTGTTACTAGTACAGCTCCCCAGTACTACAGTGTTACTAGTGCAGCTCCCCAGTGCTACAGTGTTACTAGTGCAGCTCCCCCAGTACTACAGTGTTACTATTGCAGCTCCCCCAGTACTACAGTGTTACTAGTGCAGATCCCCAGTGCTACAGTGTTACTAGTGCAGCTCCCCCAGTACTACAGTGTTACTAGTGCAGCTCCCCAGTACTACAGTGTTATTATTGCAGCTCCCCAGTACTACAGTGTTACTAGTGCAGCTCCCCAGTGCTACAGTGTTACTAGTGTAGCTTCCCAGTGCTACAGTGTTACTAGTGTAGTTCCCCAGTGCTACAGTGTTACAAGTGCAGCTACCCAGTGCTACAGTGTTACTAGTGCAGCTCCCCAGTGCTACAGTGTTACTATTGCACCTCCCCCAGTCCTACAGTGTTACTAGTGCAGCTCCTCCGTGCTACAGTGTTACTAATGCAGCTACCCAGAGCTACAGTGTTACTAGTGTAGCTCCCCCAGTAATACAGTGTTTCTAGTGTACCTCCCCAGTTCTACAGTGTTACTAGTGCAGCTCCCCCAGTACTACAGTGTTACTAGTGCAGCTCCCCCAGTACTACAGTGTTACTAGTGCAGCTCCCCTGTGCTACAGTGTTACTAGTGCAGCTCCCCCAGTACTACAGTGTTACTAGTGCACCTCCCCAGTGCTACAGTGTTACTAGTGCAGCTCCCCAGTGATGCAGTGTTACTAGTGCAGTTCCCCAGTGCTACAGTGTTACTAGTGCAGCCCCCCAGTACTACAGTGTTACTAGTGCAGCTCCCCAGTGCTACAGTGTTACTAGTGCAGCTCCCCCAGTACTACAGTGTTACTAGTGCAGCTCCCCAGTACTACAGTGTTAGTAGTGCAGCTCCCCAGTGCTACAGTGTTACTAGTGCAGCTCCCCAGTTCTACAGTGTTACTAGTGTAGCTCCCCAGTGCTACAGTGTCTCTAGTGTAGCTCCCCAGTGCTACAGTGTTACTAGTGCAGCTCCCCAGTGCTACAGTGTTACTAGTGAAGCTCCGCAGTGCTACAGTGTTGTTAGTGCAGCTCCCCCAGTGCTACAGTGTTACTAGTGCAGCTCCCCCAGTACTACAGTGTTACTAGTTGCAGCTCCCCAGTGCTACAGTGTTACTAGTGTAGCTCCGCAGTGAGTGCTACAGTGTTACTAGTGCAGCACCCCAGTGCTACAGTGTTACTAGTGCAGCTCCCCAGTGCTACAGTGTTACTAGTGCAGCTCCCCAGTGCTACAGTGTTACTAGTAAAGCTCCCCAGTGCTACAGTCTAACTAGTGCAGCTCCCCCAGTGCTACAGTGTTACAAGTGCATCTCCCCAATGCTACAGTGTTACTAGTGTAGCTCCCCAGTGCTACAGTGTTACTAGTGCAGCTCCCCAGTGCTACAGTGTTACTAGTGCAGCTCCCCAGTGAGTGCTACAGTGTTACTAGTGTAGCTCCCCAGTGCTACAGTGTCTCTAGTGTAGCTCCCCAGTGCTACAGTGTTACTAGTGCAGCTCCCCAGAGGTACAGTGTTACTAGTGCAGCTCCCCCAGTGCTACAGTGTTACTAGTGCAGCTCCCCAGTGCTAGAGTGTTACAAGTGCAGCTCCCCAGTACTACAGTGATACTAGTGCAGCTCCCCAGTGCTACAGTGTTACTAGTGCAGCTCCCCCAGTGCTACAGTGTTACAAGTGCATCTCCCCAATGCTACAGTGTTACTAGTGTAGCTCCCCAGTGCTACAGTGTTAATAGTGCAGCTCCCCCAGTGCTACAGTGTTACTAGTGCAGCTCCCCAGTGCTACAGTGTTGCAAGTGTAGCTCCCCAGTGCTACAGTGTTACTAGTGCAGCTCCCCAGTGCTACAGCGTTACTAGCGTAGCTCCCCCAGTGCTACAGTGTTCTAGTGCAGCTCCACAGTGCTACAGTGTTACTAGTGTAGCTCCCCAGTGCTACAGTGTTACTAGTGCAGCTCCCAAGTGCTACAGTGTTACTAGTGTAGCTCCCCCAGTGCTACAGTGTTACTAGTGCAGCTCCCCAGTACTACAGTGTTACTAGTGCAGCTCCCCAGTGCTACAGTGTTAATAGTACAGCTCCCCCAGTGCTACAGTGTTACTAGTGCAGCTCCCCAGTGCTACAGTGTTACAAGTGTAGCTCCCCAGTGCTACAGTGTTACTAGTGCAGCTCCCCAGTGCTACAGCGTTACTAGTGTAGCTACCCCAGTGCTACAGTGTTACTAGTGCAGCTCCCCAGTGCTACAGTGTTACTAGTGTAGCTCCCCAGTGCTACAGTGTTACTAGTGCAGCTCCCAAGTGCTACAGTGTTACTAGTGTAGCTTCCCCAGTGCTACAGTGTTACTAGTGCAGCTCCCCAGTGCTTCAGTGTTACTAGTGTAGCTCCCCAGTGCTACAGTGTTACTAGTGCAGCTCTCCAGTGCTACAGTGTTACTAGTGTAGCTCCCCAGTGCTACAGTGTTACTAGTGCAGATCCCCAGTGCTACAGTGTTACTAGTGCAGCTCCCCAGTGCTACAGTGTTACTAGTGCAGCTCCCCCAGTGCTACAGTGTTACAAGTGTAGCTCCCCAGTGCTACAGTGTTACTAGTGTAGCTCCCCATTGCTACGGTGTTATTAGAGTACCTCCCCAGTGAGTGCTACAGTGTTACTAGTGCAGTTCTCCAGTGAGTGCTACAGTGTTACTAGTGCAGCTCCCCCAGTACTACAGTGTTACTAGTGCAGCTCCCCAGTGCTACAGTGTTACTAGTGTAGCTCCCCAGTGAGTGCTACAGTGTTACTAGTGCAGCTCCCCAGTGAGTGCTACAGTGTTACCAGTGCAGCTTCCCCAGTACTACAGTGTTACTAGTGCAGCTCCCCAGTGCTACAGTGTTATTAGTGTAGCTCCCCAGTGGGTGCTACAGTGTTACTAGTGCAGCTCCCCAGTGTTACAGTGTTACTAGTGCAGCTCCCCAGTGCTACAGTGTTACTAGTGTAGCTCCCCAGTGCTACAGTGTTACTAGTGCAGTTCCCCAGTGCTACAGTGTTACTAGTTTAGCTCCCCAGTGCTACAGTGTTACTAGTGTATCTCCCCAGTACTACAGTGTTACTAGTGTAGCTCCCCAGTGCTACGGTGTTACTAGTGTAGCTACCCAGTGAGTGCTACAGTGTTACTAGTGCAACTCCCCAGTGCTACAGTGTTACGAGTGTAGCTCCCCAGTGCTACAGTGTTACTAGTGTAGCTCCCCAGTGCTAAAGTGTTACTAGTGTAGCTCCCCAGTGCTACGGTGTTACTAGTGTAGCTCCCCAGTGAGTGCTACAGTGTTACTAGTACAGCTCCCCATTGCTACAGTGCTACTAGTGTAGCTCCCTAGTGCTACAGTGTTACTAGTGCAGCTCCCCAGTGCTACAGTGTTACTAGTGCAGCTCCCCCAGTGCTACAGTGTTACTAGTGCAGCTCCCCAGTGCTACAGTGTTACTAGTGCTGCTCCCCAATGCTACAGTGTTACTAGTGCAGATCCCCAGTGCTACAGTGTTACTACTGGAGCTCCCCTGTGCTACAGTGTTACTAGTGCAGCTCCCCAGTACTACAGTGTTACTAGTGCAGCTCCCCATTGCTACAGTGTTACTAGTGTAGCTCCCTAGTGCTACAGTGTTACTAGTGCAGCTCCCTAGTGCTACAGTGTTACTAGTGCAGCTCCCCAGTGCTACAGTGTTACTAGTGCAGCTCCCCCAGTGCTACAGTGTTACTAGTGCAGCTCCCCAGTGCTACAGTGTTACTAGTGCAGCTCCCGCAGTGCTACAGTGTTACTAGTGCAGCTCCCCCAGTACTACATTGTTACTAGTGTAGCTCCCCAGTGTTACAGTGTTACTAGTGCAGCTCCCCGGTGCTACAGTGTTACTAGTGCAGCTCCCCAGTGCTACAGTGTTACTAGTGCAGCTCCCCAGTGCTACAGTGTTACTAGTGTATCTCCCCAGTGCTACAGTGTTACTAGTGTATTTCGCTAGTGCTACAGTGTTACTAGTGCAGCTCCCCAGTGCTACAGTGTTACTAGTGTAGCTCCCCAGTACTACGGTGTTACTAGTGTAGCTCCCCAGTGCTACAGTGTTACTCGTGTAGCTCCCTAGTGAGTACTACCGTGTTACTAGTGCAGCTCCCCAGTGCTACAGTGTTACTAGTGTAGCTCCCCAGTGAGTACTACAGTGTTACTAGTGTAGCTCCCCAGTGCTACAGTGTTACTAGTGTAGCTCTCCAGTGCGTGCTACAGTGTTACTAGTGTATCTCCCCAGTGCTACAGTGTTACTAGTGTACCTCCCCAGTGCTACAGTGTTACTAGTGCAGCTCCCCAGTACTACAGTGTTACTAGTGTACCTCCCCAGTGCTACAGTGTTACTAGTGCAGCTCCCCAGTGCTACAGTGTTACTAGTGTACCTCCCCAGTGCTACAGTGTTACTAAATCAGCTCCCCAGTGCTACAGTGTTACTAGTGCAGATCCCCAGTACTACAGTGTTACTAGTGCAGCTCCCCAGTGCTACAGTGTTACTAGTGTACCTCCCCAGTGCTACAGTGTTACTAATGCAGCTCCCCTGTGCTACAGTGTTACTAGTGCAGCTCCCCCAGTACTACAGTGTTACTATTGCAGCTCCCCCAGTACTACAGTGTTACTAGTGCAGCTCCCGAGTACTACAGTGTTACTAGTGTAGCTCCCCAGTGCTACAGTGTTACTAGTGTAGCTCTCCAGTGAGTGCTACAGTGTTACTAGTGTAGCTCCACAGTGCTACAGTGTTACTAGTGTACCTCCCCAGTGCTACAGTGTTACTAGTGCAGCTCCCAATTACTACAGTGTTACTAGTGTACCTCCCCAGTGCTACAGTGTTACTAGTGCAGCTCCCTAGTGCTACAGTGATACTAGTGTACCTCCCCAGTGCTACAGTGTTACTAGTTCAGCTCCCCAGTGCTACAGTGTTACTAGTGCAGATCCCCAGTACTACAGTGTTACTAGTGCAGCTCCCCAGTGCTACAGTGTTACTAGTGTACCTCCCCAGTGCTACAGTGTTACTAATGCAGCTCCCCTGTGCTACAGTGTTACTAGTGCAGCTCCCCCAGTACTACAGTGTTACTATTGCAGCTCCCCCAGTACTACAGTGTTACTAGTGCAGCTCCCCAGTACTACAGTGTTACTAGTGCAGCTCCCCCAGTACTACAGTGTTACTAGTGCAGCTCCCCAGTACTAGTGTTACTAGTACAGCTCCCCAGTACTACAGTGTTATTAGTGCAGCTCCCCAGTGCTACAGTGTTACTAGTGCAGCTCCCCCAGTACCACAGTGTTACTATTGCAGCTCCCCCAGTACTACAGTGTTACTAGTGCAGCTCCCCAGTGCTACAGTGTTACTAGTGCTGCTCCCCCAGTACTACAGTGTTACTAGTGCAGCTCCCCAGTACTACAGTGTTATTATTGCAGCTCCCCAGTACTACAGTGTTACTAGTGCAGCTCCCCAGTGCTACAGTGTTACTAGTGTAGCTTCCCAGTGCTACAGTGTTACTAGTGTAGTTCCCCAGTGCTACAGTGTTACAAGTGCAGCTACCCAGTGCTACAGTGTTACTAGTGCAGCTCCCCAGTGCTACAGTGTTACTATTGCAGCTCCCCCAGTGCTACAGTGTTACTAGTGCAGCTCCTCCGTGCTACAGTGTTACTAATGCAGCTACCCAGTGCTACAGTGTTACTAGTGTAGCTCCCCAGTGCTACAGTGTTACTAGTGCAGCTCCCCAGTGCTACAGTGTTACTAGTGCAGCTACCCAGTGCTACAGTGTTACTAGTGCAGCTACCCAGTACTACAGTGTTACTAGTGCATCTCCCCAGTACTACAGTGTTACTAGTGCAGCTCCCCAGTGCTACAGTGTTACTAGTGCATCTCCCCCAGTAATACAGTGTTTCTAGTGTACCTCCCCAGTTCTACAGTGTTACTAGTGCAGCTCCCCCAGTACTACAGTGTTACTAGTGCAGCTCCCCCAGTACTACAGTGTTACTAGTGCAGCTCCCCTGTGCTACAGTGTTACTAGTGCAGCTCCCCCAGTACTACAGTGTTACTAGTGCACCTCCCCAGTGCTACAGTGTTACTAGTGCAGCTCCCCAGTGATGCAGTGTTACTAGTGCAGTTCCCCAGTGCTACAGTGTTACTAGTGCAGCCCCCCAGTACTACAGTGTAACTAGTGCAGCTCCCCAGTGCTACAGTGTTACTAGTGCAGCTCCCCCAGTACTACAGTGTTACTAGTGCAGCTCCCCAGTACTACAGTGTTAGTAGTGCAGCTCCCCAGTGCTACAGTGTTACTAGTGCAGCTCCCCAGTTCTACAGTGTTACTAGTGTAGCTCCCCAGTGCTACAGTGTTACTAGTGCAGCTCCCCAGTGCTACAGTGTTACTAGTGAAGCTCCGCAGTGCTACAGTGTTGTTAGTGCAGCTCCCCCAGTGCTACAGTGTTACTAGTGCAGCTCCCCCAGTACTACAGTGTTACTAGTTGCAGCTCCCCAGTGCTACAGTGTTACTAGTGTAGCTCCGCACTGAGTGCTACAGTGTTACTAGTGCAGCACCACAGTGCTACAGTGTTACTAGTGCAGATCCCCAGTGCTACAGTGTTACTAGTGCAGCTCCCCAGTGCTACAGTGTTACTAGTAAAGCTCCCCAGTGCTACAGTGTTACTAGTGCAGCTCCCCAGTGCTACAGTGTTACTATTGCAGCTCCCCCAGTGCTACAGTGTTACTAGTGCAGCTCCTCCGTGCTACAGTGTTACTAATGCAGCTACCCAGTGCTACAGTGTTACTAGTGTAGCTCCCCAGTGCTACAGTGTTACTAGTGCAGCTCCCCAGTGCTACAGTGTTACTAGTGCAGCTACCCAGTGCTACAGTGTTACTAGTGCAGCTACCCAGTACTACAGTGTTACTAGTGCATCTCCCCAGTACTACAGTGTTACTAGTGCAGCTCCCCAGTGCTACAGTGTTACTAGTGCAGCTCCCCCAGTAATACAGTGTTTCTAGTGTACCTCCCCAGTTCTACAGTGTTACTAGTGCAGCTCCCCCAGTACTACAGTGTTACTAGTGCAGCTCCCCCAGTACTACAGTGTTACTAGTGCAGCTCCCCTGTGCTACAGTGTTACTAGTGCAGCTCCCCCAGTACTACAGTGTTACTAGTGTATCTCCCCAGTACTACAGTGTTACTAGTGTAGCTCCCCAGTGCTACGGTGTTACTAGTGTAGCTACCCAGTGAGTGCTACAGTGTTACTAGTGCAGCTCCCCAGTGCTACAGTGTTACGAGTGTAGCTCCCCAGTGCTACAGTGTTACTAGTGTAGCTCCCCAGTGCTACAGTGTTACTAGTGTAGCTCCCCAGTGCTACGGTGTTACTAGTGTAGCTCCCCAGTGAGTGCTACAGTGTTACTAGTACAGCTCCCCATTGCTACAGTGTTACTAGTGTAGCTCCCTAGTGCTACAGTGTTACTAGTGCAGCTCCCCAGTGCTACAGTGTTACTAGTGCAGCTCCCCCAGTGCTACAGTGTTACTAGTGCAGCTCCCCAGTGCTACAGTGTTACTAGTGCTGCTCCCCAATGCTACAGTGTTACTAGTGCAGATCCCCAGTGCTACAGTGTTACTACTGGAGCTCCCCTGTGCTACAGTGTTACTAGTGCAGCTCCCCAGTACTACAGTGTTACTAGTGCAGCTCCCCATTGCTACAGTGTTACTAGTGTAGCTCCCTAGTGCTACAGTGTTACTAGTGCAGCTCCCTAGTGCTACAGTGTTACTAGTGCAGCTCCCCAGTGCTACAGTGTTACTAGTGCAGCTCCCCCAGTGCTACAGTGTTACTAGTGCAGCTCCCCAGTGCTACAGTGTTACTAGTGCAGCTCCCGCAGTGCTACAGTGTTACTAGTGCAGCTCCCCCAGTACTACATTGTTACTAGTGTAGCTCCCCAGTGTTACAGTGTTACTAGTGCAGCTCCCTGGTGCTACAGTGTTACTAGTGCAGCTCCCCAGTGCTACAGTGTTACTAGTGCAGCTCCCCAGTGCTACAGTGTTACTAGTGTATCTCCCCAGTGCTACAGTGTTACTAGTGTATTTCGCTAGTGCTACAGTGTTACTAGTGCAGCTCCCCAGTGCTACAGTGTTACTAGTGTAGCTCCCCAGTACTACGGTGTTACTAGTGTAGCTCCCCAGTGCTACAGTGTTACTCGTGTAGCTCCCTAGTGAGTACTACCGTGTTACTAGTGCAGCTCCCCAGTGCTACAGTGTTACTAGTGTAGCTCCCCAGTGAGTACCACAGTGTTACTAGTGTAGCTCCCCAGTGCTACAGTGTTACTAGTGTAGCTCTCCAGTGCGTGCTACAGTGTTACTAGTGTATCTCCCCAGTGCTACAGTGTTACTAGTGTACCTCCCCAGTGCTACAGTGTTACTAGTGCAGCTCCCCAGTGCTACAGTGTTACTAGTGTACCTCCCCAGTGCTACAGTGTTACTAAATCAGCTCCCCAGTGCTACAGTGTTACTAGTGCAGATCCCCAGTACTACAGTGTTACTAGTGCAGCTCCCCAGTGCTACAGTGTTACTAGTGTACCTCCCCAGTGCTACAGTGTTACTAATGCAGCTCCCCTGTGCTACAGTGTTACTAGTGCAGCTCCCCCAGTACTACAGTGTTACTATTGCAGCTCCCCCAGTACTACAGTGTTACTAGTGCAGCTCCCCAGTACTACAGTGTTACTAGTGTAGCTCCCCAGTGCTACAGTGTTACTAGTGTAGCTCTCCAGTGAGTGCTACAGTGTTACTAGTGTAGCTCCACAGTGCTACAGTGTTACTAGTGTACCTCCCCAGTGCTACAGTGTTACTAGTGCAGCTCCCAATTACTACAGTGTTACTAGTGTACCTCCCCAGTGCTACAGTGTTACTAGTGCAGCTCCCTAGTGCTACAGTGATACTAGTGTACCTCCCCAGTGCTACAGTGTTACTAGTTCAGCTCCCCAGTGCTACAGTGTTACTAGTGCAGATCCCCAGTACTACAGTGTTACTAGTGCAGCTCCCCAGTGCTACAGTGTTACTAGTGTACCTCCCCAGTGCTACAGTGTTACTAATGCAGCTCCCCTGTGCTACAGTGTTACTAGTGCAGCTCCCCCAGTACTACAGTGTTACTATTGCAGCTCCCCCAGTACTACAGTGTTACTAGTGCAGCTCCCCAGTACTACAGTGTTACTAGTGCAGCTCCCCCAGTACTACAGTGTTACTAGTGCAGCTCCCCAGTACTAGTGTTACTAGTACAGCTCCCCAGTACTACAGTGTTATTAGTGCAGCTCCCCAGTGCTACAGTGTTACTAGTGCAGCTCCCCCAGTACTACAGTGTTACTATTGCAGCTCCCCCAGTACTACAGTGTTACTAGTGCAGCTCCCCAGTGCTACAGTGTTACTAGTGCTGCTCCCCCAGTACTACAGTGTTACTAGTGCAGCTCCCCAGTACTACAGTGTTATTATTGCAGCTCCCCAGTACTACAGTGTTACTAGTGCAGCTCCCCAGTGCTACAGTGTTACTAGTGTAGCTTCCCAGTGCTACAGTGTTACTAGTGTAGTTCCCCAGTGCTACAGTGTTACAAGTGCAGCTACCCAGTGCTACAGTGTTACTAGTGCAGCTCCCCAGTGCTACAGTGTTACTATTGCAGCTCCCCCAGTGCTACAGTGTTACTAGTGCAGCTCCTCCGTGCTACAGTGTTACTAATGCAGCTACCCAGTGCTACAGTGTTACTAGTGTAGCTCCCCAGTGCTACAGTGTTACTAGTGCAGCTCCCCAGTGCTACAGTGTTACTAGTGCAGCTACCCAGTGCTACAGTGTTACTAGTGCAGCTACCCAGTACTACAGTGTTACTAGTGCATCTCCCCAGTACTACAGTGTTACTAGTGCAGCTCCCCAGTGCTACAGTGTTACTAGTGCAGCTCCCCCAGTAATACAGTGTTTCTAGTGTACCTCCCCAGTTCTACAGTGTTACTAGTGCAGCTCCCCCAGTACTACAGTGTTACTAGTGCAGCTCCCCCAGTACTACAGTGTTACTAGTGCAGCTCCCCTGTGCTACAGTGTTACTAGTGCAGCTCCCCCAGTACTACAGTGTTACTAGTGCACCTCCCCAGTGCTACAGTGTTACTAGTGCAGCTCCCCAGTGATGCAGTGTTACTAGTGCAGTTCCCCAGTGCTACAGTGTTACAAGTGCAGCCCCCCAGTACTACAGTGTAACTAGTGCAGCTCCCCAGTGCTACAGTGTTACTAGTGCAGCTCCCCCAGTACTACAGTGTTACTAGTGCAGCTCCCCAGTACTACAGTGTTAGTAGTGCAGCTCCCCAGTGCTACAGTGTTACTAGTGCAGCTCCCCAGTTCTACAGTGTTACTAGTGTAGCTCCCCAGTGCTACAGTGTTACTAGTGCAGCTCCCCAGTGCTACAGTGTTACTAGTGAAGCTCCGCAGTGCTACAGTGTTGTTAGTGCAGCTCCCCCAGTGCTACAGTGTTACTAGTGCAGCTCCCCCAGTACTACAGTGTTACTAGTTGCAGCTCCCCAGTGCTACAGTGTTACTAGTGTAGCTCCGCACTGAGTGCTACAGTGTTACTAGTGCAGCACCACAGTGCTACAGTGTTACTAGTGCAGATCCCCAGTGCTACAGTGTTACTAGTGCAGCTCCCCAGTGCTACAGTGTTACTAGTAAAGCTCCCCAGTGCTACAGTGTTACTAGTGCAGCTCCCCAGTGCTACAGTGTTACTATTGCAGCTCCCCCAGTGCTACAGTGTTACTAGTGCAGCTCCTCCGTGCTACAGTGTTACTAATGCAGCTACCCAGTGCTACAGTGTTACTAGTGTAGCTCCCCAGTGCTACAGTGTTACTAGTGCAGCTCCCCAGTGCTACAGTGTTACTAGTGCAGCTACCCAGTGCTACAGTGTTACTAGTGCAGCTACCCAGTACTACAGTGTTACTAGTGCATCTCCCCAGTACTACAGTGTTACTAGTGCAGCTCCCCAGTGCTACAGTGTTACTAGTGCAGCTCCCCCAGTAATACAGTGTTTCTAGTGTACCTCCCCAGTTCTACAGTGTTACTAGTGCAGCTCCCCCAGTACTACAGTGTTACTAGTGCAGCTCCCCCAGTACTACAGTGTTACTAGTGCAGCTCCCCTGTGCTACAGTGTTACTAGTGCAGCTCCCCCAGTACTACAGTGTTACTAGTGCACCTCCCCAGTGCTACAGTGTTACTAGTGCAGCTCCCCAGTGATGCAGTGTTACTAGTGCAGTTCCCCAGTGCTACAGTGTTACTAGTGCAGCCCCCCAGTACTACAGTGTAACTAGTGCAGCTCCCCAGTGCTACAGTGTTACTAGTGCAGCTCCCCCAGTACTACAGTGTTACAAGTGCAGCTCCCCAGTACTACAGTGTTAGTAGTGCAGCTCCCCAGTGCTACAGTGTTACTAGTGCAGCTCCCCAGTTCTACAGTGTTACTAGTGTAGCTCCCCAGTGCTACAGTGTTACTAGTGCAGCTCCCCAGTGCTACAGTGTTACTAGTGAAGCTCCGCAGTGCTACAGTGTTGTTAGTGCAGCTCCCCCAGTGCTAAAGTGTTACTAGTGCAGCTCCCCAGTGCTACAGTGTTACTAGTGTAGCTCCCCAGTGCTACAGTGTTACTAGTGCAGCTCCCCAGTGCTACAGTGTTACTAGTGCAGCTCCCCAGTGAGTGCTACAGTGATACTAGTGTAGCTCCCCAGTGCTACAGTGTCTCTAGTGTAGCTCCCCAGTGCTACAGTGTTACTAGTGCAGCTCCCCAGTGGTACAGTGTTACTAGTGCAGCTCCCCCAGTGCTACAGTGTTACTAGTGCAGCTCCCCAGTGCTACAGTGTTACTAGTAAAGCTCCCCAGTGCTACAGTGTTACTTGTGCAGCTCCCCCAGTGCTACAGTGTTACAAGTGCATCTCCCCAATGCTACAGTGTTACTAGTGTAGCTCCCCAGTGCTACAGTGTTACTAGTGCAGCTCCCCAGTGCTACAGTGTTACTAGTGCAGCTCCCCAGTGAGTGCTACAGTGATACTAGTGTAGCTCCCCAGTGCTACAGTGTCTCTAGTGTAGCTCCCCAGTGCTACAGTGTTACTAGTGCAGCTCCCCAGTGGTACAGTGTTACTAGTGCAGCTCCCCCAGTGCTACAGTGTTACTAGTGCAGCTCCCCAGTGCTAGAGTGTTACAAGTGCAGCTCCCCAGTACTACAGTGATACTAGTGCAGCTCCCCAGTGCTACAGTGTTACTAGTGCAGCTCCCCCAGTGCTACAGTGTTACAAGTGCATCTCCCCAATGCTACAGTGTTACTAGTGTAGCTCCCCAGTGCTACAGTGTTAATAGTGCAGCTCCCCCAGTGCTACAGTGTTACTAGTGCAGCTCCCCAGTGCTACAGTGTTGCAAGTGTAGCTCCCCAGTGCTACAGTGTTACTAGTGCAGCTCCCCAGTGCTACAGCGTTACTAGCGTAGCTCCCCCAGTGCTACAGTGTTCTAGTGCAGCTCCCCAGTGCTACAGTGTTACTAGTGTAGCTCCCCAGTGCTACAGTGTTACTAGTGCAGCTCCCAAGTGCTACAGTGTTATTAGTGTAGCTCCCCCAGTGCTACAGTGTTACTAGTGCAGCTCCCCAGTACTACAGTGTTACTAGTGCAGCTCCCCAGTGCTACAGTGTTAATAGTACAGCTCCCCCAGTGCTACAGTGTTACTAGTGCAGCTCCCCAGTGCTACAGTGTTACAAGTGTAGCTCCCCAGTGCTACAGTGTTACTAATGAAGCTCCCCAGTGCGACAGCGTTACTAGTGTAGCTACCCCAGTGCTACAGTGTTACTAGTGCAGCTCCCCAGTGCTACAGTGTTACTAGTGTAGCTCCCCAGTGCTACAGTGTTACTAGTGCAGCTCCCAAGTGCTACAGTGTTACTAGTGTAGCTTCCCCAGTGCTACAGTGTTACTAGTGCAGCTCCCCAGTGCTTCAGTGTTACTAGTGCAGCTCCCCCAGTGCTACAGTGTTACTAGTGCAGCTCCCCAGTGCAACAGTGTTACTAGTGTAGCTCCCCAGTGCTACAGTGTTACTAGTGCAGCTCTCCAGTGCTACAGTGTTACTAGTGTAGCTCCCCAGTGCTACAGTGTTACTAGTGCAGCTCCCCAGTGCTACAGTGTTACTAGTGCAGCTCCCCCAGTGCTACAGTGTTACAACTGTAGCTCCCCAGTGCTACAGTGTTACTAGTGTAGCTCCCCAGTGCTACGGTGTTATTATTGTACCTCCCCAGTGAGTGCTACAGTGTTACTAGTGCAGTTCTCCAGTGATTGCTACAGTGTTACTAGTGCAGCTCCCCCAGTACTACAGTGTTACTAGTGCAGCTCCCCAGTGCTACAGTGTTACTAGTGTAGCTCCCCAGTGAGTGCTACAGTGTTACTAGTGCAGCTCCCCAGTGAGTGCTACAGTGTTACCAGTGCAGCTTCCCCAGTACTACAGTGTTACTAGTGCAGCTCCCCAGTGCTACAGTGTTACTAGTGTAGCTCCCCAGTGGGTGCTACAGTGTTACTAGTGCAGCTCCCCAGTGTTACAGTGTTACTAGTGCAGCTCCCCAGTGCTACAGTGTTACTATTGTAGCTCCCCAGTGCAACAGTGTTACTAGTGCAGTTCCCCAGTGCTACAGTGTTACTAGTTTAGCTCCCCAGTGCTACAGTGTTACTAGTGTATCTCCCCAGTACTACAGTGTTACTAGTGTAGCTCCCCAGTGCTACGGTGTTACTAGTGTAGCTACCCAGTGAGTGCTACAGTGTTACTAGTGCAGCTCCCCAGTGCTACAGTGTTGCTAGTGTAGCTCCCCAGTGCTACAGTGTTACTAGTGTAGCTCCCCAGTGCTACAGTGTTACTATTGTAGCTCCCCATTGCTACGGTGTTACTAGTGTAGCTCCCCAGTGAGTGCTACAGTGTTACTAGTACAGCTCCCCATTGCTACAGTGTTACTAGTGTAGCTCCCTAGTGCTACAGTGTTACTAGTGCAGCTCCCCAATGCTACAGTGTTACTAGTGCAGCTCCCCCAGTGCTACAGTGTTACTAGTGCAGCTCCCCAGTGCTACAGTGTTACTAGTGCTGCTCCCCAATGCTACAGTGTTACTAGTGCAGATCCCCAGTGCTACAGTGTTACTACTGGAGCTCCCCAGTGCTACAGTGTTACTAGTGCAGCTCCCCAGTACTACAGTGTTATTAGTGCAGCTCCCCAGTGCTACAGTGTTACTAGTGTAGCTCCCTAGTGCTACAGTGTTACTAGTGCAGCTCCCTAGTGCTACAGTGTTACTAGTGCAGCTCCCCAGTGCTACAGTGTTACTAGTGCAGCTCCCCCAGTGCTACAGTGTTACTAGTGCAGCTCCCCAGTGCTACAGTGTTACTAGTGCAGCTCCCGCAGTGCTACAGTGTTACTAGTGCAGCTCCCCCAGTACTACAGTGTTACTAGTAGAGCTCCCCAGTGTTACAGTGTTACTAGTGCAGCTCCCCGGTGCTACAGTATTACTAGTGCAGCTCCCCAGTGCTACAGTGTTACTAGTGCAGCTCCCCAGTGCTACAGTGTTACTAGTGTATCTCCCCAGTGCTACAGTGTTACTAGTGTATTTCGCTAGTGCTACAGTGTTACTAGTGCAGCTCCCCAGTGCTACAGTGTTACTAGTGTAGCTCCCCAGTACTACGGTGTTATTAGTGTAGCTCCCCAGTGCTACAGTGTTACTCGTGTAGCTCCCTAGTGAGTACTACCGTGTTACTAGTGCAGCTCCCCAGTGCTACAGTGTTAGTAGTGTAGCTCCCCAGTGAGTACTACAGTGTTACTAGTGTAGCTCCCCAGTGCTACAGTGTTACTAGTGTAGCTCTCCAGTGAGTGCTACAGTGTTACTAGTGTATCTCCCCAGTGCTACAGTGTTACTAGTGTACCTCCCCAGTGCTACAGTGTTACTAGTGCAGCTCCCCAGTACTACAGTGTTACTAGTGTACCTCCCCAGTGCTACAGTGTTACTAGTGCAGCTCCCCAGTGCTACAGTGTTACTAGTGTACCTCCCCAGTGCTACAGTGTTACTAGTTCAGCTCCCCAGTGCTACAGTGTTACTAGTGCAGATCCCCAGTACTACAGTGTTACTAGTGCAGCTCCCCAGTGCTACAGTGTTACTAGTGTACCTCCCCAGTGCTACAGTGTTACTAATGCAGCTCCCCTGTGCTACAGTGTTACTAGTGCAGCTCCCCCAGTACTACAGTGTTACTATTGCAGCTCCCCCAGTACTACAGTGTTACTAGTGCAGCTCCCCAGTACTACAGTGTTACTAGTGCAGCTCCCCCAGTACTACAGTGCTACTATTCCAGCTCCCCAGTACTAGTGTTACTAGTACAGCACCCCAGTACTACAGTGTTACTAGTGCAGCTCCCCAGTGCTACAGTGTTACTAGTACAGCTCCCCCAGTACTACAGTGTTACTATTGCAGCTCCCCCAGTACTACAGTGTTACTAGTGCAGCTCCCCAGTGCTACAGTCTTACTAGTGCAGCTCCCCCAGTACTACAGTGTTTCTAGTGCAGCTCCCCATTACTACAGTGTTATTATTGCAGCTCCCCAGTACTACAGTGTTACTAGTGCAGCTCCCCAGTGCTACAGTGTTACTAGTGTAGCTTCCCAGTGCTACAGTGTTACTAGTGCAGCTACCCAGTGCTACAGTGTTACTAGTGCAGCTCCCCAGTGCTACAGTGTTACTATTGCAGCTCCCCCAGTGCTACAGTGTTACTAGTGCAGCTCCTCCGTGCTACAGTGTTACTAATGCAGCTACCCAGTGCTACAGTGTTACTAGTGTAGCTCCCCAGTGCTACAGTGTTACTAGTGCAGCTCCCCAGTGCTACAGTGTTACTAGTGCAGCTACCCAGTGCTACAGTGTTACTAGTGCAGCTCCCCAGTACTACAGTGTTACTAGTGCAGCTCCCCAGTACTACAGTGTTACTAGTGCAGCTCCCCAGTGCTACAGTGTTACTAGTGCAGCTCCCCCAGTAATACAGTGTTTCTAGTGTACTTCCCCAGTTCTACAGTGTTACTAGTGCAGCTCCCCCAGTACTACAGTGTTACTAGTGCAGCTCCCCCAGTACTACAGTGTTACTAGTGCAGCTCCCCAGTGCTACAGTGTTACTAGTGCAGCTCCCCCAGTACTACAGTGTTACTAGTGCACCTCCCCAGTGCTACAGTGTTACTAGTGCAGCTCCCCAGTGATGCAGTGTTACTAGTGCAGTTCCCGAGTGCTACAGTGTTACTAGTGCAGCCCCCCAGTACTACAGTGCTACTAGTGCAGCTCCCCAGTGCTACAGTGTTACTAGTGCAGCTCCCCCAGTACTACAGTGTTACTAGTGCAGCTCCCCAGTACTACAGTGTTAGTAGTGCAGCTCCCCAGTGCTACAGTGTTACTAGTGCAGCTCCCCAGTGCTACAGTGTTACTAGTGTAGCTCCCCAGTGCTACAGTGTCTCTAGTGTAGCTCCCCAGTGCTACAGTGTTACTAGTGCGGCTCCCCAGTGCTACAGTGTTACTAGTCAAGCTCCGCAGTGCTACAGTGTTGTTAGTGCAGCTCCCCCAGTGCTACAGTGTTACTAGTGCAGCTCCCCCAGTACTACAGTGTTACTAGTTGCAGGTCCCCAGTGCTACAGTGTTACTAGTGTAGCTCCGCAGTGAGTGCTACAGTGTTACTAGTGCAGCTCCCCAGTGCTACAGTGTTACTAGTGCAGCTCCCCAGTGCTACAGTGTTACTAGTGCAGCTCCCCAGTGCTGCAGTGTTATTAGTAAAGCTCCCCAGTGCTACAGTGTTACTAGTGCAGCTCCCCCAGTGCTACAGTGTTACTAGTGCATCTCCCCAATGCTACAATGTTACTAGTGTAGCTCCCCAGTGCTACAGTGTTACTAGTGCAGCTCCCCAGTGCTACAGTGTTACTAGTGCAGCTCCCCAGTGCTACAGTGTTACTAGTAAAGCTCCCCAGTGCTACAGTGTTACTAGTGCAGCTCCCCAGTGCTACAGTGTTACTAGTGTAGCTCCCCAGTGCTACAGTGTCTCTAGTGTAGCTCCCCAGTGCTACAGTGTTACTAGTGCAGCTCCCCAGTGCTACAGTGTTACTAGTGCAGCTCCCCAGTGAGTCCTACAGTGTTACTAGTGTAGCTCCCCAGTGCTACAGTGTCTCTAGTGTAGATCCCCAGTGCTACAGTGTTACTAGTGCAGCTCCCCAATGGTACAGTGTTACTAGAGCAGCTCCCCCAGTGCTACAGTGTTACTAGTGCAGCTCCCCAGTGCTAGAGTGTTACAAGTGCAGCTCCCCAGTACTACAGTGATACTAGTGCAGCTCCCCAGTGCTACAGTGTTACTAGTGCAGCTCCCCCAGTGCTACAGTGTTAAAAGTGCATCTCCCCAATGCTACAGTGTTACTAGTGTAGCTCCCCAGTGCTACAGTGTTAAGAGTGCAGCTCCCCCAGTGCTACAGTGTTACTAGTGCAGCTCCCCAGTGCTACAGTGTTGCATGTGTAGCTCCCCAGTGCTACAGTGTTACTAGTGCAGCTCCCCAGTGCTACAGCGTTACTAGCGTAGCTCCCCCAGTGCTACAGTGTTCTAGTGCAGCTCCCCAGTGCTACAGTGTAACTAGTGTAGCTCCCCAGTGCTACAGTGTTACTAGTGCAGCTCCCAAGTGCTACAGTGTTACTAGTGTAGCTCCCCCAGTGCTACAGTGTTACTAGTGCAGCTCCCCAGTACTACAGTGTTACTAGTGCAGCTCCCCAGTGCTACAGTGTTAATAGTACAGCTCCCCCAGTGCTACAGTGTTACTAGTGCAGCTCCCCAGTGCTACAGTGTTACAAGTGTAGCTCCCCAGTGCTACAGTGTTACTAGTGCAGCTCCCCAGTGCTACAGCGTTACTAGTGTAGCTACCCCAGTGCTACAGTGTTACTAGTGCAGCTCCCCAGTGCTACAGTGTTACTAGTGTAGCTCCCCAGTGCTACAGTGTTACTAGTGCAGCTCCCAAGTGCTACAGTGTTACTAGTGTTGCTTCCCCAGTGCTACAGTGTTACTAGTGCAGCTCCCCAGTGCTTCAGTGTTACTAGTGCAGCTCCCCCAGTGCTACAGTGTTACTAGTGCAGCTCCCCAGTGCTACAGTGTTACTAGTGTAGCTCCCCAGTGCTACAGTGTTACTAGTGCAGCTCTCCAGTGCTACAGTGTTACTAGTGTAGCTCCCCAGTGCTACAATGTTACTAGTGCAGCTCCCCAGTGCTACAGCGTTACTAGTGTAGCTACCCCAGTGCTACAGTGTTACTAGTGCAGCTCCCCAGTGCTACAGTGTTACTAGTGTAGCTCCCCAGTGCTACAGTGTTACTAGTGCAGCTCCCAAGTGCTACAGTGTTACTAGTGTTGCTTCCCCAGTGCTACAGTGTTACTAGTGCAGCTCCCCAGTGCTTCAGTGTTACTAGTGCAGCTCCCCCAGTGCTACAGTGTTACTAGTGCAGCTCCCCAGTTCTACAGTGTTACTAGTGTAGCTCCCCAGTGCTACAGTGTTACTAGTGCAGCTCTCCAGTGCTACAGTGTTACTAGTGTAGCTCCCCAGTGCTACAATGATACTAGTGCAGCTCCCCAGTGCTACAGTGTTACTAGTGCAGCTCCCCAGTGCTACAGTGTTACTAGTGCAGCTCCCCCAGTGCTAGAGTGTTACAAGTGTAGCTCCCCAGTGCTACAGTGTTACTAGTGTAGCTCCCCAGTGCTACGATGTTATTAGTGTACCTCCCCAGTGAGTGCTACAGTGTTACTAGTGCAGTTCTCCAGTGAGTGCTACAGTGTTACTAGTGCAGCTCCCCCAGTACTACAGTGTAACTAGTGCAGCTCCCCAGTGCTACAGTGTTACTAGTGTAGCTCCCCAGTGAGTGCTACAGTGTTACTAGTGCAGCTCCCCAGTGAGTGCTACAGTGTTACCAGTGCAGCTTCCCCAGTACTACAGTGTTAGTAGTGCAGCTCCCCAGTGCTACAGTGTTACTAGTGTAGCTCCCCAGTGGGTGCTACAGTGTTACTAGTGCAGCTCCCCAGTGTAACAGTGTTACTAGTGCAGCTCCCCAGTGCTACTGTGTTACTAGTGTATCTCCCCAGTTCTACAGTGTTACTAGTGCAGCTCCCCCAGTGCTACAGTGTTACTAGTTTAGCTCCTCAGTGCTACAGTGTTACTAGTGTAGCTCCCCAGTGCTACGGTGTTACTAGTGTAGCTAACCAGTGAGTGCTACAGTGTTACTAGTGCAGCTCCCCAGTGCTACAGTGTTACTAGTGTAGCTCCCCAGTTCTACAGTGTTACTAGTGTAGCTTCCCAGTGCTACGGTGTTACTACTGTAGCTCCCCATTGAGTGCTACAGTGTTACTAGTGCAGCTCCCCATTGCTACAGTGTTACTAGTGTAGCTCCCTAGTGCTACAGTGTTACTAGTGCAGCTCCCCAGTGCTACAGTGTTACTAGTGCAGCTCCCCCAGTGCTACAGTGTTACTAGTGCAGCTCCCCAGTGCTACAGTGTTACTAGTGCTGCTCCCCAATGCTACAGTGTTACTAGTGCAGATCCCCAGTGCTACAGTGGTACTACTGGAGCTCCCCAGTGCTACAGTGTTACTAGTGCAGCTCCCCAGTACTACAGTGTTACTAGTGCAGCTCCCCAGTGCTACAGTGTTACTAGTGTAGCTCCCTAGTGCTACAGTGTTACTAGTGCAGCTCCCTAGTGCTACAGTGTTACTAGTGCAGCTCCCCAGTGCTACAGTGTTACTAGTGCAGCTCCCCCAGTGCTACAGTGTTACTAGTGCAGCTCCCCAGTGCTACAGTGTTACTAGTGCAGCTCCCGCAGTGCTACAGTGTTACTAGTGCAGCTCCCCCAGTACTACAGTGTTACTAGTGTAGCTCCCCCAGTACTACAGTGTTACTAGTGCATCTCCCCCAGTACTATAGTGTTACTAGTGTAGCTCCCCAGTGCTACAGTGTTACTAGTGCAGCTCCCCCAGTGTTACAGTGTTACTAGTGCAGCTCCCCGGTGCTACAGTGTTACTAGTGCAGCTCCCCAGTGCTACAGTTGTACTAGTGTAGCTCCCCAGTGCTACAGTGTTACTAGTGCAGCTCCCCGGTGCTGCAGTGTTACTGCTGCAGCTCCCCAGTGCTACAGTGTTACTAGTGCGGCTCCCCAGTGAGTGCTACGGTGTTACTAGTGCAGCTCCCCAGTGCTACAGTGTTACTAGTGTAGCTCCCCAGTACTACAGTGTTACTAGTGTAGCTCCCCCAGTACTACAGTGTTACTAGTGCTGCTCCCCCAGTACTACAGTGTTACTAGTGTAGATCCCCAGTACTACAGTGTTACAAGTGCAGCTCCCCCAGTACTACAGTGTTACTAGTGCAGCTCCCCCAGTGTTACAGTGTTACTAGAGCAGCTCCCCGGTGCTACAGTGTTACTAGTGCAGCTCCCCAGTGCTACAGTGTTACTAGTGCAGCTCCCCAGTGCTACAGTGTTACTAGTGTTGCTCCCCAAGTACTACAGTGTTACTAGTGCAGCTCCCCCAGTGTTACAGTGTTACTAGTGCAGCTCCCCGGGGCTGCAGTGTTACTAGTGCAGCTCCCCAGTGCTACAGTGTTACTAGCGTAGCTCCCCAGTGCTACAGTTTTACTAGTGTAGCTCCCCAGTGTTACAGTGTAACTAGTGCAGCTCCCCAGTGCTACAGTGTTAATAGTGCAGCTGCCCTGTACTACAGTGTTACTAGTGTACCTCCCCAGTGCTACAGTGTTACTAGTGCAGCTCCCCAGTGCTACAGTGTTACTAGTGTAGCTCCCCAGTGAGTACTACAGTGTTACTAGGGTACGTCCCCAGTGCTACAGTGTTACTAATGCAGCTCCCCAGTGCTACAGTGTTACTAGTGCAGATCCGCAGTACTACAGTGTTACTAGTGCAGCTCCCCAGTGCTACAGTGTTACTAGTGTACCTCCCCAGTGCTACAGTGTTACTAGTGCAGCTCCCCAGTGCTACAGTGTTACTAGTGCAGCTCCCCAGTGCTACAGTGTTACTAGTGTATCTCCCCAGTGCTACAGTGTTACTAGTGTATTTCCCTAGTGCTACAGTGTTACTAGTGCAGCTCCCCAGTGCTACAGTGTTACTAGTGTAGCTCCCCAGTACTACGGTGTTACTAGTGTAGCTCCCCAGTGCTACAGTGTTACACGTGTAGCTCCCTAGTGAGTACTACCGTGTTACTAGTGCAGCTCCCCAGTGCTACAGTGTTACTAGTGTAGCTCCCCAGTGAGTACTACAGTGTTACTAGTGTAGCTCCCCAGTGCTACAGTGTTACTAGTGTAGCTCTCCAGTGAGTGCTACAGTGTTACTAGTGTAGCTCCCCAGTGCTACAGTGTTACTAGTGTACCTCCCCAGTGCTACAGTGTTACTAGTGCAGCTCCCCAGTACTAAAGTGTTACTAGTGTACCTCCCCAGTGCTACAGTGTTACTAGTGCAGCTCCCCAGTGCTACAGTGTTACTAGTGTACCTCCCCAGTGCT
Source organism: Meconema thalassinum (assembly GCA_946902985.2). NCBI lineage: Eukaryota > Metazoa > Arthropoda > Insecta > Orthoptera > Tettigoniidae > Meconema > Meconema thalassinum. The sequence continues at coordinate 414,907 of OX336392.1, read as the reverse complement.
ACAGTGTTACTAGTTCAGCTCCCCAGTGCTACAGTGTTACTAGTGCAGATCCCCAGTACTACAGTGTTACTAGTGCAGCTCCCCAGTGCTACAGTGTTACTAGTGTACCTCCCCAGTGCTACAGTGTTACTAATGCAGCTCCCCTGTGCTACAGTGTTACTAGTGCAGCTCCCCCAGTACTACAGTGTTACTATTGCAGCTCCCCCAGTACTACAGTGTTACTAGTGCAGCTCCCCAGTACTACAGTGTTACTATTGCAGCTCCCCCAGTACTACAGTGTTACTAGTGCAGCTCCCCAGTACTACAGTGTTACTAGTGCAGCTCCCCCAGTACTACAGTGTTACTATTGCAGCTCCCCCAGTACTACAGTATTACTAGTGCAGCTCCCCAGTGCTACAGTGTTACTAGTGCCGCTCCCCCAGTACTACAGTGTTACTAGTGCAGCTCCCCAGTACTACAGTGTTATTATTGCAGCTCCCCAGTACTACAGTGTTACTAGTGCAGCTCCCCAGTGCTACAGTGTTACTAGTGTAGCTTCCCAGTGCTACAGTGTTACTAGTGTAGTTCCCCAGTGCTACAGTGTTACTAGTGCAGCTACCCAGTGCTACAGTGTTACTAGTGCAGCTCCCCAGTGCTACAGTGTTACTATTGCAGCTCCCCCAGTGCTACAGTGTTACTAGTGCAGCTCCTCCGTGCTACAGTGTTACTAATGCAGCTACCCAGTGCTACAGTGTTACTAGTGTAGCTCCCCAGTGCTACAGTGTTACTAGTGCAGCTCCCCAGTGCTACAGTGTTACTAGTGCAGCTACCCAGTGCTACAGTGTTACTAGTGCAGCTCCCCAGTACTACAGTGTTACTAGTGCAGCTCCCCAGTACTACAGTGTTACTAGTGCAGCTCCCCAGTGCTACAGTGTTACTAGTGCAGCTCCCCCAGTAATACAGTGTTTCTAGTGTACTTCCCCAGTTCTACAGTGTTACTAGTGCAGCTCCCCCAGTACTACAGTGTTACTAGTGCAGCTCCCCCAGTACTACAGTGTTACTAGTGCAGCTCCCCAGTGCTACAGTGTTACTAGTGCAGCTCCCCCAGTACTACAGTGTTACTAGTGCACCTCCCCAGTGCTACAGTGTTACTAGTGCAGCTCCCCAGTGATGCAGTGTTACTAGTGCAGTTCCCCAGTGCTACAGTGTTACTAGTGCAGCCCCCCAGTACTACAGTGCTACTAGTGCAGCTCCGCAGTGCTACAGTGTTACTAGTGCAGCTCCCCCAGTACTACAGTGTTACTAGTGCAGCTCCCCAGTACTACAGTGTTAGTAGTGCAGCTCCCCAGTGCTACAGTGTTACTAGTGCAGCTCCCCAGTGCTACAGTGTTACTAGTGTAGCTCCCCAGTGCTACAGTGTCTCTAGTGTAGCTCCCCAGTGCTACAGTGTTACTAGTGCAGCTCCCCAGTGCTACAGTGTTACTAGTGAAGCTCCGCAGTGCTACAGTGTTGTTAGTGCAGCTCCCCCAGTGCTACAGTGTTACTAGTGCAGCTCCCCCAGTACTACAGTGTTACTAGTTGCAGGTCCCCAGTGCTACAGTGTTACTAGTGTAGCTCCGCAGTGAGTGCTACAGTGTTACTAGTGCAGCTGCCCAGTGCTACAGTGTTACTAGTGCAGCTCCCCAGTGCTACAGTGTTACTAGTGCAGCTCCCCAGTGCTACAGTGTTACTAGTTAAGCTCCCCAGTGCTACAGTGTTACTAGTGCAGCTCCCCCAGTGCTACAGTGTTACTAGTGCATCTCCCCAATGCTACAGTGTTACTAGTGTAGCTCCCCAGTGCTACAGTGTTACTAGTGCAGCTCCCCAGTGCTACAGTGTTACTAGTGCAGCTCCCCAGTGCTACAGTGTTACTAGTAAAGCTCCCCAGTGCTACAGTGTTACTAGTGCAGCTCCCCAGTGCTACAGTGTTACTATTGTAGCTCCCCAGTGCTACAGTGTCTCTAGTGTAGCTCCCCAGTGCTACAGTGTTACTAGTGCAGCTCCCCAGTGCTACAGTGTTACTAGTGCAGCTCCCCAGTGAGTGCTACAGTGTTACTAGTGTAGCTCCCCAGTGCTACAGTGTCTCTAGTGTAGATCCCCAGTGCTACAGTGTTACTAGTGCAGCTCCCCAGTGGTACAGTGTTACTAGTGCAGCTCCCCCAGTGCTACAGTGTTACTAGTGCAGCTCCCCAGTGCTAGAGTGTTACAAGTGCAGCTCCCCAGTACTACAGTGATACTAGTGCAGCTCCCCAGTGCTACAGTGTTACTAGTGCAGCTCCCCCAGTGCTACAGTGTTACAAGTGCATCTCCCCAATGCTACAGTGTTACTAGTGTAGCTCCCCAGTGCTACAGTGTAAAGAGTGCAGCTCCCCCAGTGCTACAGTGTTACTAGTGCAGCTCCCCAGTGCTACAGTGTTGCATGTGTAGCTCCCCAGTGCTACAGTGTTACTAGTGCAGCTCCCCAGTGCTACAGCGTTACTAGCGTAGCTCCCCCAGTGCTACAGTGTTCTAGTGCAGCTCCCCAGTGCTACAGTGTTACTAGTGTAGCTCCCCAGTGCTACAGTGTTACTAGTGCAGCTCCCAAGTGCTACAGTGTTACTAATGTAGCTCCCCCAGTGCTACAGTGTTACTAGTGCAGCTCCCCAGTACTACAGTGTTACTAGTGCAGGTCCCCAGTGCTACAGTGTTAATAGTACAGCTCCCCCAGTGCTACAGTGTTACTAGTGCAGCTCCCCAGTGCTACAGTGTTACAAGTGTAGCTCCCCAGTGCTACAGTGTTACTAGTGCAGCTCCCCAGTGCTACAGCGTTACTAGTGTAGCTACCCCAGTGCTACAGTGTTACTAGTGAAGCTCCCAGTGCTACAGTGTTACTAGTGTAGCTCCCCAGTGCTACAGTGTTACTAGTGCAGCTCCCAAGTGCTACAGTGTTACTAGTGTTGCTTCCCCAGTGCTACAGTGTTACTAGTGCAGCTCCCCAGTGCTTCAGTGTTACTAGTGCAGCTCCCCCAGTGCTACAGTGTTACTAGTGCAGCTCCCCAGTGCTACAGTGTTACTAGTGTAGCTCCCCAGTGCTACAGTGTTACTAGTGCAGCTCTCCAGTGCTACAGTGTTACTAGTGTAGCTCCCCAGTGCTACAATGTTACTAGTGCAGCTCCCCAGTGCTACAGTGTTACTAGTGCAGCTCCCCAGTGCTACAGTGTTACTAGTGCAGCTCCCCCAGTGCTACAGTGTTACAAGTGTAGCTCCCCAGTGCTACAGTGTTACTAGTGTAGCTCCCCAGTGCTACGGTGTTATTAGTGTACCTCCCCAGTGAGTGCTACAGTGTTACTAGTGCAGTTCTCCAGTGAGTGCTACAGTGTTACTAGTGCAGCTCCCCCAGTACTACAGTGTTACTAGTGCAGCTCCCCAGTGCTACAGTGTTACTAGTGTAGCTCCCCTGTGAGTGCTACAGTGTTACAAGTGCAGCTCCCCAGTGAGTGCTACAGTGTTACCAGTGCAGCTTCCCCAGTACTACAGTGTTACTAGTGCAGCTCCCCAGTGCTACAGTGTTACTAGTGTAGCTCCCCAGTGGGTGCTACAGTGTTACTAGTGCAGCTCCCCAGTGTAACAGTGTTACTAGTGCAGCTCCCCAGTGCTACTGTGTTACTAGTGTAGCTCCCCAGTGCTACAGTGTTACTAGTGCAGCTCCCCCAGTGCTACAGTGTTACTAGTTTAGCTCCCCAGTGCTACAGTGTTATTAGTGTAGCTCCCCAGTGCTACGGTGTTACTAGTGTAGCTAACCAGTGAGTGCTACAGAGTTACTAGTGCAGCTCCCCAGTGCTACAGTGTTACTAGTGTAGCTCCCCAGTGCTACAGTGTTACTAGTGTAGCTCCCCAGTTCTACAGTGTTACTAGTGTAGCTCCCCAGTGCTACGGTGTTACTACTGTAGCTCCCCATTGAGTGCTACAGTGTTACTAGTGCAGCTCCCCATTGCTACAGTGTTACTAGTGAAGCTCCCTAGTGCTACAGTGTTACTAGTGCAGCTCCCCAGTGCTACAGTGTTACTAGTGCAGCTCCCCCAGTGCTACAGTGTTACTAGTGCAGCTCCCCAGTGCTACAGTGTTACTAGTGCTGCTCCCCAATGCTACAGTGTTACTAGTGCAGATCCCCAGTGCTACAGTGTTACTACTGGAGCTCCCCAGTGCTACAGTGTTACTAGTGCAGCTCCCCAGTACTACAGTGTTACTAGTGCAGCTCCCCAGTGCTACAGTGTTACTAGTGTAGCTCCCTAGTGCTACAGTGTTACTAGTGCAGCTCCCTAGTGCTACAGTGTTACTAGTGCAGCTCCCCAGTGCTACAGTGTTACTAGTGCAGCTCCCCCAGTGCTACAGTGTTACTAGTGCAGCTCCCCAGTGCTACAGTGTTACTAGTGCAGCTCCCGCAGTGCTACAGTGTTACTAGTGCAGCTCCCCCAGTACTACAGTGTTACTAGTGTAGCTCCCCCAGTACTACAGTGTTACTAGTGCAGCTCCCCCAGTACTATAGTGTTACTAGTGTAGCTCCCCAGTGCTACAGTGTTACTAGTGCAGCTCCCCCAGTGTTACAGTGTTACTAGTGCAGCTCCCCGGTGCTACAGTGTTACTAGTGCAGCTCCCCAGTGCTACAGTGTTACTAGTGTAGCTCCCCAGTGCTACAGTGTTACTATTGCAGCTCCCCGGTGCTGCAGTGTTACTGCTGCAGCTCCCCAGTGCTGCAGTGTTACTAGTGCAGCTCCCCAGTGAGTGCTACGGTGTTACTAGTGCAGCTCCCCAGTGCTACAGTGTTACTAGTGTAGCTCCCCAGTACTACAGTGTTACTAGTGTAGCTCCCCCAGTACTACAGTGTTACTAGTGCTGCTCCCCCAGTACTACAGTGTTACTAGTGTAGATCCCCAGTACTACAGTGTTACAAGTGCAGCTCCCCCAGTACTACAGTGTTACTAGTGCAGCTCCCCCAGTGTTACAGTGTTACTAGAGCAGCTCCCCGGTGCTACAGTGTTACTAGTGCAGCTCCCCAGTGCTACAGTGTTACTAGTGCAGCTCCCCAGTGCTACAGTGTTACTAGTGTTGCTCCCCAAGTACTACAGTGTTACTAGTGCAGATCCCCCAGTGTTACAGTGTTACTAGTGCAGCTCCCCGGTGCTACAGTGTTACTAGTGCAGCTCCCCAGTGCTACAGTGTTACTAGCGCAGCTCCCCAGTGCTACAGTTTTACTAGTGTAGCTCCCCAGTGTTACAGTGTAACTAGTGCAGCTCCCCAGTGCTACAGTGTTAATAGTGCAGCTGCCCTGTACTACAGTGTTACTAGTGTACCTCCCCAGTGCTACAGTGTTACTAGTGCAGCTCCCCAGTGCTACAGTGTTACTAGTGTAGCTCCCCAGTGAGTACTACAGTGTTACTAGGGTACGTCCCCAGTGCTACAGTGTTACTAATGCAGCTCCCCAGTGCTACAGTGTTACTAGTGCAGATCCGCAGTACTACAGTGTTACTAGTGCAGCTCCCCAGTGCTACAGTGTTACTAGTGTACCTCCCCAGTGCTACAGTGTTACTAGTGTATCTCCCCAGTGCTACAGTGTTACTAGTGCAGCTCCCCAGTGCTACAGTGTTACTAGTGTAGCTCCCCAGTACTACGGTGTTACTAGTGTAGCTCCCCAGTGCTACAGTGTTACTCGTGTAGCTCCCTAGTGAGTACTACCGTGTTACTAGTGCAGCTCCCCAGTGCTACAGTGTTACTAGTGTAGCTCCCCAGTGAGTACTACAGTGTTACTAGTGTAGCTCCCCAGTGCTACAGTGTTACTAGTGTAGCTCTCCAGTGAGTGCTACAGTGTTACTAGTGTAGCTCCCCAGTGCTACAGTGTTACTAGTGTACCTCCCCAGTGCTACAGTGTTACTAGTGCAGCTCCCCAGTACTAAAGTGTTACTAGTGTACCTCCCCAGTGCTACAGTGTTACTAGTGCAGCTCCCCAGTGCTACCGTGTTACTAGTGTACCTCCCCAGTGCTACAGTGTTACTAGTTCAGCTCCCCAGTGCTACAGTGTTACTAGTGCAGATCCCCAGTACTACAGTGTTACTAGTGCAGCTCCCCAGTGCTACAGTGTTACTAGTGTACCTCCCCAGTGCTACAGTGTTACTAATGCAGCTCCCCTGTGCTACAGTGTTACTAGTGCAGCTCCCCCAGTACTACAGTGTTACTATTGCAGCTCCCCCAGTACTACAGTGTTACTAGTGCAGCTCCCCAGTACTACAGTGTAACTATTGCAGCTCCCCCAGTACTACAGTGTTACTAGTGCAGCTCCCCAGTACTACAGTGTTACTAGTGCAGCTCCCCCAGTACTACAGTGTTACTATTGCAGCTCCCCCAGTACTACAGTATTACTAGTGCAGCTCCCCAGTGCTACAGTGTTACTAGTGCCGCTCCCCCAGTACTACAGTGTTACTAGTGCAGCTCCCCAGTACTACAGTGTTATTATTGCAGCTCCCCAGTACTACAGTGTTACTAGTGCAGCTCCCCAGTGCTACAGTGTTACTAGTGTAGCTTCCCAGTAGTACAGTGTTACTAGTGTAGTTCCCCAGTGCTACAGTGTTACTAGTGCAGCTACCCAGTGCTACAGTGTAACTAGTGCAGCTCCCCAGTGCTACAGTGTTACTAGTGCAGCTCCCCCAGTGCTACAGTGTTACTAGTGCACCTCCCCCGTGCTACAGTGTTACTAATGCAGCTACCCAGTGCTACAGTGTTACTAGTGTAGCTCCCCAGTGCTACAGTGTTACTAGTGCAGCTCCCCAGTGCTACAGTGTTACTAGTGCAGCTACCCAGTGCTACAGTGTTACTAGTGCAGCTCCCCAGTACTACAGTGTTACTAGTGCAGCTCCCCAGTACTACAGTGTTACTGGTGCAGCTCCCCAGTGCTACAGTGTTACTAGTGCAGCTCCCCCAGTAATACAGTGTTTCTAGTGTACCTCCCCAGTGCTACAGTGTTACTAGTGCAGTTCCCCCAGTACTACAGTGTTACTAGTGCAGCTCCCCCAGTACTACAGTGTTACTAGTGCAGCTCCCCAGTGATACAGTGTTACTAGTGCAGCTCCCCCAGTACTACAGTGTCACTAGTGCACCTCCCCAGTGCTACAGTGTTACTAGTGCAGCACCCCAGTGATGCAGTGTTACTAGTGCAGTTCCCCAGTGCTGCAGTGTTACTAGTGCAGCTCCCCCAGTGCTACAGTGTTACTAGTGTAGCTCCCCAGTGCTACAGTGTTACTAGTGCAGCTCCCCAGTGCTACAGTGTTACTAGTGCAGCTCCGCAGTGCTACAGTGTTGTTAGTGCAGCTCCCCCAGTGCTACAGTGTTACTAGTGCAGCTCCCCCAGTACTACAGTGTTACTAGTTGCAGCTCCCCAGTGCTACAGTGTTACTAGTGTAGCTCCCCAGTGAGTGCTACAGTGTTACTAGTGCAGCTCCCCAGTGCTACAGTGTTACTAGTGCAGCTCCCCAGTGCTACAGTGTTACTAGTGCAGCTCCCCAGTGCTACAGTGTTACTAGTAAAGCTCCCCAGTGCTACAGTGTTACTAGTGCAGCTCCCCCAGTGCTACAGTGTTACAAGTGCATCTCCCCAATGCTACAGTGTTACTAGTGTAGCTCCCCAGTGCTACAGTGTTACTATTGCAGCTCCCCAGTGCTACAGTGTTACTAGTGCAGCTCCCCAGTGAGTGCTACAGTGTTACTAGTGTAGCTCCCCAGTGCTACAGTGTCTCTAGTGTAGCTCCCCAGTGCTTGAGTGTTACTAGTGCAGCTCCCCAGTGGTACAGTGTTACTAGTGCAGCTCCCCCAGTGCTACAGTGTTACTAGTGCAGCTCCCCAGTGCTAGAGTGTTACAAGTGCAGCTCCCCAGTACTACAGTGATACTAGTGCAGCTCCCCAGTGCTACAGTGTTACTAGTGCAGCTCCCCCAGTGCTCAAGTGTTACAAGTGCATCTCCCCAATGCTACAGTGTTACTAGTGTAGCTCCCCAGTGCTACAGTGTTAATAGTGCAGCTCCCCCAGTGCTACAGTGTTACTAGTGCAGCTCCCCAGTGCTACAGTGTTGCAAGTGCAGCTCCCCAGTGCTACAGTGTTGCAAGTGTAGCTCCCCAGTGCTACAGTGTTACTAGTGCAGCTCCCCAGTGCTACAGCGTTACTAGCGTAGCTCCCCCAATGCTACCGTGTTCTAGTGCAGCTCCCCAGTGCTACAGTGTTACTAGTGTAGCTCCCCAGTGCTACAGTGTTACTAGAGCAGCTCCCAAGTGCTACAGTGTTACTAGTGTAGCTCCCCCAGTGCTTAAGTGTTACTAGTGCAGCTACCCCAGTGCTACAGTGTTACTAGTGCAGCTCCCCAGTGCTACAGTGTTACTAGTGTAGCTCCCCAGTGCTACAGTGTTACTAGTGCAGCTCTCCAGTGCTACAGTGGTACTAGTGTAGCTCCCCAGTGCTACAGGGTTACTAGTGCAGCTCCCCAGTGCTACAGTGTTACTAGTGCAGCTCCCCAGTGCTACAGTGTTACTAGTGCAGCTCCCCCAGTGCTACATTGTTACAAGTGTAGCTCCCCAGTGCTACAGTGTTACTAGTGTAGCTCCCCAGTGCTACGGTGTTACTAGTGTAGCTCCCCAGTGAGTGCTTCAGTGTTACTAGTGCAGTTCTCCAGTGAGTGCTACAGTGTTACTAGTGCAGCTGCCCCAGTACTACTGTGTTACTAGTGCAGCTCCCCAGTGCTACAGTGTTACTAGTGTAGCTCCCCAGTGAGTGCAACCGTGTTACTAGTGCAGCTCCCCAGTGAGTGCTACAGGGTTACCAGTGCAGCTCCCCCAGTACTACAGTGTTACTAGTGCAGCTCCCCAGTGCTACAGTGTTACTAGTGTAGCTCCCCAGTGGGTGCTACAGTGTTACTAGTGCAGCTCCCCAGTGAGTGCTACAGTGTTACCAGTGCAGCTCCCCCAGTACTACAGTGTTACTAGTGCAGCTCCCCAGTGCTACAGTGTTACTAGTGTAGCTCCCCAGTGGGTGCTACAGTGTTACTAGTGCAGCTCCCCAGTGCTACAGTGTTACTAGTGCAGCTCCCCAGTGCTACAGTGTTACTAGTGTAGCTCCCCAGTGCTGCAGTGTTACTAGTGCAGCTCCCCCAGTGCTACAGTGTTACTAGTTTAGCTCCCCAGTGCTACAGTGTTACTAGTGTATCTCCCCAGTACTACAGTGTTACTAGTGTAGCTCCCCAGTGCTACGGTGTTACTAGTGTAGCTACCCAGTGAGTGCTACAGTGTTACTAGTGCAGCTCCCCAGTGCTACAGTGTTTTTAGTGTAGCTACCCAGTGCTACAGTGTTACTAGTGTAGCTCCCCAGTTCTACAGTGTTACTAGTGTAGCTCCCCAGTGCTATGGTGTTACTAGTATAGCTCCCCAGTGAGTGCTACAGTGTTACTAGTGCAGCTCCCCATTGCTACAGTGTTACTAGTGTAGCTCCCTAGTGCTACAGTGTTACTAGTGCAGCTCCCCAGTGCTACAGTGTTACTAGTGCAGCTCCCCCAGTGCTACAGTGTTGCTAGTGCAGCTCCCCAGTGCTACAGTGTTACTAGTGCTGCTCCTCAATGCTACAGTGTTACTAGTGCAGCTCCCCAGTGCTACAGTGTTACTAGTGGAGCTCCCCAGTGCTACAGTGTTACTAGTGCAGCTCCCCAGTACTACAGTGTTACTAGTGCAGCTCCCCAGTGCTACAGTGTTACTAGTGTAGCTCCCTAGTGCTACAGTGTTACTAGTGCAGCTCCCCAGTGCTACAGTGTTACTAGTGCAGCTCCCCCAGTGCTACAGTGTTACTAGTGTGGCTCCCCAGTGCTACAGTGTTACTAGTGCAGCTCCCGCAGTGCTACAGTGTTACTAGTGTAGCTCCCCCAGTACTACAGTGTTACTAGTGTAGCTCCCCCAGTACTACAGTGTTACTAGTGCAGCTCCCCCAGTACTATAGTGTTACTAGTGTAGCTCCCCAGTGCTACAGTGTTACTAGTGCTGCTCCCCCAGTGTTACAGTGTTACTAGTGCAGCTCCCCGGTGCTATAGTGTTACTAGTGCAGCTCCCCAGTGCTACAGTGTTACTAGTGCAGCTCCCCAGTTCTACAGTGTTACTAGTGTAGCTCCCCAGTGCTACAGTGTTACTAGTGTAGCTCCCCGGTGCTGCAGTGTTACTAGTGCAGCTCCCCAGTGCTACAGCGTTACTAGTGCAGCTCCCCAGTGAGTGCTACAGTGTTACTAGTGCAGCTCCCCAGTGCTACAGTGTTACTAGTGTAGCTCCCCAGTACTACAGTGTTACTAGTGTAGCTCCCCCAGTACTACAGTGTTACTACTGCTGCTCCCCCAGTACTACAGTGTTACAAGTGTAGATCCCCAGTACTACAGTGTTACTAGTGCAGCTCCCCCAGTACTACAGTGTTACTAGTGCAGCTCCCCTAGTGTTACAGTGTTACTAGTACAGCTCCCCGGTGCTACAGTGTTACTAGTGCAGCTCCCCAGTGCTACAGTGTTACTAGTGCAGCTCCCCAGTGCTACAGTGTTTCTAGTGTTGTTCACCCAAGTACTACAGTGTTACTAGTGCAGCTCCCCCAGTGTTACAGTGTTACTAGTGCAGCTCCCCGGTGCTACAGTGTTACTAGTGCAGCTCCCCAGTGCTACAGTTTTACTAGTGTAGCTCCCCAGTGCTACACTGTAACTAGTGCAGCTCCCCAGTGCTACAGTGTTACTAGTGCAGCTCCCCTGTACTACAGTGTTACTAGTGTACCTCCGCAGTGCTACAGTGTTACTAGTGCAGCTCCCCAGTGCTACAGTGTTACTAGTGTAGCTTCCCAGTGAGTACTACAGTGTTACTAGTGTACCTCCCCAGTGCTACAGTGTTACTAGTGCATCTCCCCAGTGCTACAGTGTTACTAGTGTACCTCCCCAGTGCTACAGTGTTACTAGTGCAGATCCGCAGTACTACAGTGTTACTAGTGCAGCTCCCCAGTGCTACAGTGTTACTAGTGTACCTCCCCAGTGCTATGGTGTTACTAGTGCAGCTCCCCAGTGCTACAGTGTTACTAGTGTAGCTTCCCAGTGAGTACTACAGTGTTACTAGTGTACCTCCCCAGTGCTACAGTGTTACTAGTGCATCTCCCCAGTGCTACAGTGTTACTAGTGCAGATCCGCAGTACTACAGTGTTACTAGTGCAGCTCCCCAGTGCTACAGTGTTACTAGTGTACCTCCCCAGTGCTACAGTGTTACTAGTGCATCTCCCCAGTGCTTCAGTGTTACTAGTGCAGATCCGCAGTACTACAGTGTTACTAGTGCAGCTCCCCAGTGCTACAGTGTTACTAGTGTACCTCCCCAGTACTACAGTGTTACTAGTGCAGCTCCCCAGTGCTACAGTGTTACTAGTGCAGCTCCCCAGTGCTACAGTGTTACTAGTGTACCTCCCCAGTACTACAGTGTTACTAGTGCAGCTCCCCAGTGCTACAGTGTTACTAGTGTACCTCCCCAGTGCTACAGTGTTACTAGTGCATCTCCCCAGTGCTACAGTGTTACTAGTGCAGATCCGCAGTACTACAGTGTTACTAGTGCAGCTCCCCAGTGCTACAGTGTTACTAGTGTACCTCCCCAGTGCTACAGTGTTACTAGTGTACCTCCCCAGTGCTACAGTGTTACTAGTGCAGATCCCCAGTACTACAGTGTTACTAGTGTACCTCCCCAGTGCTACAGTGTTACTAGTGCAGCTCCCCAGTGCTACAGTGTTACTAGTGTACCTCCCCAGTGCTACAGTGTTACTAGTGCAGCTCCTCAGTGCTACAGTGATACTAGTGCAGATCCCCATTACTACAGTGTTACTAGTGCAGCTCGCCAGTGCTACAGTGTTACTAGTGTACCTCCCAAGTGCTACAGTGTTACTAATGCAGCTCCCCTATGCTACAGTGTTACTAGTGCAGCTCCCCCAGTACTACAGTGTTACTATTGCAGCTCCCCCAGTACTACAGTGTTACTAGTGCAGCTCCCCAGTACTACAGTGTTACTAGTGCAGCTCCCCCAGTACTACAGTGTTACTAGTGCAGCTCCCCACTACTACAGTGTTACTAGTACAGCTCCCCAGTAATACAGTGTTACTAGTGCAGCTCCCCAGTGCTACAGTGTTACTAGTGCAGCTCCCCCAGTACTACAGTGTTACTATTGCAGCTCCCCCAGTACTACAGTGTTACTAGTGCAGCTCCCCAGTGCTACAGTGTTACTAGTGCAGCTCCCCCAGTACTACAGTGTTACTAGTGCAGCTCCCCAGTACTACAGTGTTATTATTGCAGCTCCCCAGTACTACAGTGTTACTAGTGCAGCTCCCCAGTGCTACAGTGTTACTAGTGTAGCTTCCCAGTGCTACAGTGTTACTAGTGTAGTTCCCCAGTGCTACAGTGTTACTAGTGCAGCTCCCCCAGTACTACAGTGTTACTAGTGCAGCTCCCCAGTGCTACAGTGTTACTAGTGCAGCTCCCCCAGTACTACAGTGTTACTAGTGCAGCTCTCCCAGTACTACAGTGTTACAAGTGCAGCTCCCCAGTACTACAGTGTTACTAGTACAGCTCCCCAGTAATACAGTGTTACTAGTGCAGCTCCCCAGTGCTACAGTGTTACTAGTGCAGCCCCCCCAGTACTACAGTGTTACTATTGCAGCTCCCCCAGTACTACAGTGTTACTAGTGCAGCTCCCCAGTGCTTCAGTGTTACTAGTGCAGCTCCCCCAGTACTACAGTGTTACTAGTGCAGCTCCCCAGTACTACAGTGTTATTATTGCAGCTCCCCAGTACTACAGTGTTACTAGTGCAGCTCCCCAGTGCTACAGTGTTACTAGTGTAGCTTCCCAGTGCTACAGTGTTACTAGTGTAGTTACCCAGTGCTACAGTGTTACTAGTGCAGCTACCCAGTGCTACAGTGTTACTAGTGCAGCTCCCCAGTGCTACAGTGTTACTATTGCAGCTCCCCCAGTGCTACAGTGTTACTAGTGCAGCTCTCCCAGTACTACAGTGTTACTAGTGCAGCTCCCCAGTACTACAGTGTTATTATTGCAGCTACCCAGTACTACAGTGTTACTAGTGCAGCTCCCCAGTGCTACAGTGTTACTAGTGTAGCTTCCCAGTGCTACAGTGTTACTAGTGTAGTTCCCCAGTACTACAGTGTTACTAGTGCAGCTCCCCAGTGCTACAGTGTTACTAGTGCAGCTCCCCCAGTACTACAGTGTTACTAGTGCAGCTCCCCAGTACTACAGTGTTATTATTGCAGCTCCCCAGTACTACAGTGTTACTAGTGCAGCTCCCCAGTGCTACAGTGTTACTAGTGTAGCTTCCCAGTGCTACAGTGTTACTAGTGTAGTTCCCCAGTTCTACAGTGTTACTAGTGTAGCTCCCCAGTGCTACAGTGTTACTAGTGCAGCTCCCCCAGTGTTACAGTGTTACTAGTGCAGCTCCCCGGTGCTACAGTGTTACTAGTGCAGCTCCCCAGTGCTACAGTGTTACTAGTGTAGCTCCCCAGTGCTACAGTGTTACTAGTGCAGCTCCCCGGTGCTGCAGTGTTAATGCTGCAGCTCCCCAGTGCTACAGTGTTACTAGTGCAGCTCCCCAGTGAGTGCTACGGTGTTACTAGTGCAGCTCCCCAGTGCTACACTGTTACTAGTGTAGCTCCCCAGTACTACAGTGTTACTAGTGTAGCTCCCCCAGTACTACAGTGTTACTAGTGCTGCTCCCCCAGTACTACAGTGTTACTAGTGTAGATCCCCAGTACTACAGTGTTACAAGTGCAGCTCCCCCAGTACTACAGTGTTACTAGTGCAGCTCCCCCAGTGTTACAGTGTTACTAGAGCAGCTCCCCGGTGCTACAGTGTTACTAGTGCAGCTCCCCAGTGCTACAGTGTTACTAGTGCAGCTCCCCAGTGCTACAGTGTTACTAGTGTTGCTCCCCAAGTACTACAGTGTTACTAGTGCAGTTCCCCCAGTGTTACAGTGTTACTAGTGCAGCTCCCCGGTGCTACAGTGTTACTAGTGCAGCTCCCCAGTGCTACAGTGTTACTAGCGCAGCTCCCCAGTGCTACAGTTTTACTAGTGTAGCTCCCCAGTGTTACAGTGTAACTAGTGCAGCTCCCCAGTGCTACAGTGTTAATAGTGCAGCTGCCCTGTACTACAGTGTTACTAGTGTACCTCCCCAGTGCTACAGTGTTACTAGTGCAGCTCCCCAGTGCTACAGTGTTACTAGTGTAGCTCCCCAGTGAGTACTACAGTGTTACTAGGGTACGTCCCCAGTGCTACAGTGTTACTAATGCAGCTCCCCAGTGCTACAGTGTTACTAGTGCAGATCCGCAGTACTACAGTGTTACTAGTGCAGCTCCCCAGTGCTACAGTGTTACTAGTGTACCTCCCCAGTGCTACAGTGTTACTAGTGCAGCTCCCCAGTGCTACAGTGTTACTAGTGCAGCTCCCCAGTGCTACAGTGTTACTAGTGTATCTCCCCAGTGCTACAGTGTTACTAGTGTATTTCCCTAGTGCTACAGTGTTACTAGTGCAGCTCCCCAGTGCTACAGTGTTACTAGTGTAGCTCCCCAGTACTACGGTGTTACTAGTGTAGCTCCCCAGTGCTACAGTGTTACTCGTGTAGCTCCCTAGTGAGTACTACCGTGTTACTAGTGCAGCTCCCCAGTGCTACAGTGTTACTAGTGTAGCTCCCCAGTGAGTACTACAGTGTTACTAGTGTAGCTCCCCAGTACTACAGTGTTACTAGTGTAGCTCTCCAGTGAGTGCTACAGTGTTACTATTGTAGCTCCCCAGTGCTACAGTGTTACTAGTGTACCTCCCCAGTGCTACAGTGTTACTAGTGCAGCTCCCCAGTACTAAAGTGTTACTAGTGTACCTCCCCAGTGCTACAGTGTTACTAGTGCAGCTCCCCAGTGCTACAGTGTTACTAGTGTACCTCCCCAGTGCTACAGTGTTACTAGTTCAGCTCCCCAGTGCTACAGTGTTACTAGTGCAGATCCCCAGTACTACAGTGTTACTAGTGCAGCTCCCCAGTGCTACAGTGTTACTAGTGTACCTCCCCAGTGCTACAGTGTTACTAATGCAGCTCCCCTGTGCTACAGTGTTACTAGTGCAGCTCCCCCAGTACTACAGTGTTACTATTGCAGCTCCCCCAGTACTACAGTGTTACTAGTGCAGCTCCCCAGTACTACAGTGTTACTATTGCAGCTCCCCCAGTACTACAGTGTTACTAGTGCAGCTCCCCAGTACTACAGTGTTATTAGTGCAGCTCCCCCAGTACTACAGTGTTACTATTGCAGCTCCCCCAGTACTACAGTATTACTAGTGCAGCTCCCCAGTGCTACAGTGTTACTAGTGCCGCTCCCCCAGTACTACAGTGTTACTAGTGCAGCTCCCCAGTACTACAGTGTTATTATTGCAGCTCCCCAGTACTACAGTGTTACTAGTGCAGCTCCCCAGTGCTACAGTGTTACTAGTGTAGCTTCCCAGTGCTACAGTGTTACTAGTGTAGTTCCCCAGTGCTACAGTGTTACTAGTGCAGCTACCCAGTGCTACAGTGTTACTAGTGCAGCTCCCCAGTGCTACAGTGTTACTAGTGCAGCTCCCCCAGTGCTACAGTGTTACTAGTGCACCTCCCCCGTGCTACAGTGTTACTAATGCAGCTACCCAGTGCTACAGTGTTACTAGTGTAGCTCCCCAGTGCTACAGTGTTACTAGTGCAGCTCCCCAGTGCTACAGTGTTACTAGTGCAGCTACCCAGTGCTACAGTGTTACTAGTGCAGCTCCCCAGTACTACAGTGTTACTAGTGCAGCTCCCCAGTACTACAGTGTTACTGGTGCAGCTCCCCAGTGCTACAGTGTTACTAGTGCAGCTCCCCCAGTAATACAGTGTTTCTAGTGTACCTCCCCAGTGCTACAGTGTTACTAGTGCAGTTCCCCCGGTACTACAGTGTTACTAGTGCAGCTCCCCCAGTACTACAGTGTTACTAGTGCAGCTCCCCAGTGCTACAGTGTTACTAGTGCAGCTCCCCCAGTACTACAGTGTCACTAGTGCACCTCCCCAGTGCTAAAGTGCTACTAGTGCAGCTCCCCAGTGATGCAGTGTTACTAGTGCAGTTCCCCAGTGCTGCAGTGTTACTAGTGCAGCTCCCCCAGTGCTACAGTGTTACTAGTGTAGCTCCCCAGTGCTACAGTGTCTCTAGTGTAGCTCCCCAGTGCTACAGTGTTACTAGTGCAGCTCCCCAGTGCTACAGTGTTACTAGTGCAGCTCCGCAGTGCTACAGTGTTGTTAGTGCAGCTCCCCCAGTGCTACAGTGTTACAAGTGCAGCTCCCCCAGTACTACAGTGTTACTAGTTGCAGCTCCCCAGTGCTACAGTGTTACTAGTGTAGCTCCCCAGTGAGTGCTACAGTGTTACTAGTGCAGCTCCCCAGTGCTACAGTGTTACTAGTGCAGCTCCCCAGTGCTACAGTGTTACTAGTAAAGCTCCCCAGTGCTACAGTGTTACTATTGCAGCTCCCCCAGTGCTACAGTGTTACAAGTGCATCTCCCCAATGCTACAGTGTTACTAGTGTAGCTCCCCAGTGCTACAGTGTTACTATTGCAGCTCCCCAGTGCTACAGTGTTACTAGTGCAGCTCCCCAGTGAGTGCTACAGTGTTACAAGTGTAGCTCCCCAGTGCTACAGTGTCTCTAGTGTAGCTCCCCAGTGCTTGAGTGTTACTAGTGCAGCTCCCCAGTGGTACAGTGTTACTAGTGCAGCTCCCCCAGTGCTACAGTGTTACTAGTGCAGCTCCCCAGTGCTAGAGTGTTACAAGTGCAGCTCCCCAGTACTACAGTGATACTAGTGCAGCTCCCCAGTGCTACAGTGTTACTACTGCAGCTCCCCCAGTGCTAAAGTGTTACAAGTGCATCTCCCCAATGCTACAGTGTTACTAGTGTAGCTCCCCAGTGCTACAGTGTTAATAGTGCAGCTCCCCCAGTGCTACAGTGTTACTAGTGCAGCTCCCCAGTGCTACAGTGTTGCAAGTGCAGCTCCCCAGTGCTACAGTGTTGCAAGTGTAGCTCCCCAGTGCTACAGTGTTACTAGTGCAGCTCCCCAGTGCTACAGCGTTACTAGCGTAGCTCCCCCAGTGCTACCGTGTTCTAGTGCAGCTCCCCAGTGCTACAGTGTTACTAGTGTAGCTCCCCAGTGCTACAGTGTTACTAGAGCAGCTCCCAAGTGCTACAGTGTTACTAGTGTAGCTCCCCCAGTGCTTAAGTGTTACTAGTGCAGCTACCCCAGTGCTACAGTGTTACTAGTGCAGCTCCCCAGTGCTACAGTGTTACTAGTGTAGCTCCCCAGTGCTACAGTGTTACTAGTGCAGCTCTCCAGTGCTACAGTGGTACTAGTGTAGCTCCCCAGTGCTACAGGGTTACTAGTGCAGCTCCCCAGTGCTACAGTGTTACTAGTGCAGCTCCCCAGTGCTACAGTGTTACTAGTGCAGCTCCCCCAGTGCTACATTGTTACAAGTGTAGCTCCCCAGTGCTACAGTGTTACTAGTGTAGCTCCCCAGTGCTACGGTGTTACTAGTGTAGCTCCCCAGTGAGTGCTTCAGTGTTACTAGTGCAGTTCTCCAGTGAGTGCTACAGTGTTACTAGTGCAGCTGCCCCAGTACTACTGTGTTACTAGTGCAGCTCCCCAGTGCTACAGTGTTACTAGTGTAGCTCCCCAGTGAGTGCAACCGTGTTACTAGTGCAGCTCCCCAGTGAGTGCTACAGGGTTACCAGTGCAGCTCCCCCAGTACTACAGTGTTACTAGTGCAGCTCCCCAGTGCTACAGTGTTACTAGTGTAGCTCCCCAGTGGGTGCTACAGTGTTACTAGTGCAGCTCCCCAGTGAGTGCTACAGTGTTACCAGTGCAGCTCCCCCAGTACTACAGTGTTACTAGTGCAACTCCCCAGTGCTACAGTGTTACTAGTGTAGCTCCCCAGTGGGTGCTACAGTGTTACTAGTGCAGCTCCCCAGTGCTACAGTGTTACTAGTGCAGCTCCCCAGTGCTACAGTGTTACTTGTGTAGCTCCCCAGTGCTGCAGTGTTACTAGTGCAGCTCCCCCAGTGCTACAGTGTTACTAGTTTAGCTCCCCAGTGCTACAGTGTTACTAGTGTATCTCCCCAGTACTACAGTGTTACTAGTGTAGCTCCCCAGTGCTACGGTGTTACTAGTGTAGCTACCCAGTGAGTGCTACAGTGTTACTAGTGCAGCTCCCCAGTGCTACAGTGTTTTTAGTGTAGCTACCCAGTGCTACAGTGTTACTAGTGTAGCTCCCCAGTGCTACAGTGTTACTAGTGTAGCTCCCCAGTGCTATGGTGTTACTAGTATAGCTCCCCAGTGAGTGCTACAGTGTTACTAGTGCAGCTCCCCATTGCTACAGTGTTACTAGTGTAGCTCCCTAGTGCTACAGTGTTACTAGTGCAGCTCCCCAGTGCTACAGTGTTACTAGTGCAGCTCCCCCAGTGCTACAGTGTTACTAGTGCAGCTCCCCAGTGCTACAGTGTTACTAGTGCTGCTCCTCAATGCTACAGTGTTACTAGTGCAGCTCCCCAGTGCTACAGTGTTACTAGTGGAGCTCCCCAGTGCTACAGTGTTACTAGTGCAGCTCCCCAGTACTACAGTGTTACTAGTGCAGTTCCCCAGTGCTACAGTGTTACTAGTGTAGCTCCCTAGTGCTACAGTGTTTCTAGTGCAGCTCCCCAGTGCTACAGTGTTACTAGTGCAGCTCCCCCAGTGCTACAGTGTTACTAGTGCGGCTCCCCAGTGCTACAGTGTTACTAGTGCAGCTCCCGCAGTGCTACAGTGTTACTAGTGTAGCTCCCCCAGTACTACAGTGTTACTAGTGTAGCTCCCCCAGTACTACAGTGTTACTAGTGTAGCTCCCCCAGTACTATAGTGTTACTAGTGTAGCTCCCCAGTGCTACAGTGTTACTAGTGCTGCTCCCCCAGTGTTACAGTGTTACTAGTGCAGCTCCCCGGTGCTATAGTGTTACTAGTGCAGCTCCCCAGTGCTACAGTGTTACTAGTGCAGC
The DNA here is from genome assembly GCA_946902985.2 of Meconema thalassinum. Taxonomy (NCBI): domain Eukaryota; kingdom Metazoa; phylum Arthropoda; class Insecta; order Orthoptera; family Tettigoniidae; genus Meconema; species Meconema thalassinum. Next base: position 395,767 of record OX336392.1, on the reverse strand, counting down.
TCCCCAGTTCTACAGTGTTACTAGTGTAGCTCCCCAGTGCTACAGTGTTACTTGTGTAGCTCCCCGGTGCTGCAGTGTTACTAGTGCAGCTCCCCAGTGCTACAGCGTTACTAGTGCAGCTCCCCAGTGAGTGCTACAGTGTTACTAGTGCAGCTCCCCAGTGCTACAGTGTTACTAGTGTAGCTCCCCAGTACTACAGTGTTACTAGTGTAGCTCCCCCAGTACTACAGTGTTACTACTGCTGCTCCCCCAGTACTACAGTGTTACAAGTGTAGATCCCCAGTACTACAGTGTTACTAGTGCAGCTCCCCCAGTACTACAGTGTTACTAGTGCAGCTCCCCTAGTGTTACAGTGTTACTAGTACAGCTCCCCGGTGCTACAGTGTTACTAGTGCAGCTCCCCAGTGCTACAGTGTTACTAGTGCAGCTCCCCAGTGCTACAGTGTTTCTAGTGTTGCTCACCCAAGTACTACAGTGTTACTAGTGCAGCTCCCCCAGTGTTACAGTGTTACTAGTGCAGCTCCCCGGTGCTACAGTGTTACTAGTGCAGCTCCCCAGTGCTACAGTTTTACTAGTGTAGCTCCCCAGTGCTACAGTGTAACTAGTGCAGCTCCCCAGTGCTACAGTGTTACTAGTGCAGCTCCCCTGTACAACAGTGTTACTAGTGTACCTCCGCAGTGCTACAGTGTTACTAGTGCAGCTCCCCAGTGCTACAGTGTTACGAGTGTAGCTCCCCAGTGAGTACTACAGTGTTACTAGTGTACCTCCCCAGTGCTACAGTGTTACTATTGCAGCTCCCCCAGTGCTACAGTGTTACTAGTGCAGCTCCCCCAGTACTACAGTGTTACTAGTGCAGCTCCCCAGTACTACAGTGTTATTATTGCAGCTCCCCAGTACTACAGTGTTACTAGTGCAGCTCCCCAGTGCTACAGTGTTACTAGTGTAGCTTCCCAGTGCTACAGTGTTACTAGTGTAGTTCCCCAGTACAACAGTGGTACTAGTGCAGCTCCCCAGTGCTACAGTGTTACTAGTGCAGCTCCCCCAGTACTACAGTGTTACTAGTGCAGCTCCCCAGTACTACAGTGTTATTATTGCAGCTCCCCAGTACTACAGTGTTACTAGTGCAGCTCCCCAGTGCTACAGTGTTACTAGTGTAGCTTCCCAGTGCTACAGTGTTACTAGTGTAGTTCCCCAGTGCTACAGTGTTACTAGTGTAGCTCCCCAGTGCTACAGTGTTACTAGTGCAGCTCCCCCAGTGTTACAGTGTTACTAGTGCAGCTCCCCGGTGCTACAGTGTTACTAGTGCAGCTCCCCAGTGCTACAGTGTTACTAGTGTAGCTCCCCAGTGCTACAGTGTTACTAGTGCAGCTCCCCGGTGCTGCAGTGTTAATGCTGCAGCTCCCCAGTGCTACAGTGTTACTAGTGCAGCTCCCCAGTGAGTGCTACGGTGTTACTAGTGCAGCTCCCCAGTGCTACAGTGTTACTAGTGTAGCTCCCCAGTACTACAGTGTTACTAGTGTAGCTCCCCCAGTACTACAGTGTTACTAGTGCTGCTCCCCCAGTACTACAGTGTTACTATTGTAGATCCCCAGTACTACAGTGTTACAAGTGCAGCTCCCCCAGTACTACAGTGTTACTAGTGCAGCTCCCCCAGTGTTACAGTGTTACTAGAGCAGCTCCCCGGTGCTACAGTGTTACTAGTCCAGATCCCCAGTGCTACAGTGTTACTAGTGCAGCTCCCCAGTGCTACAGTGTTACTAGTGTTGCTCCCCAACTACTACAGTGTTACTAGTGCAGCTCCCCCAGTGTTACAGTGTTACTAGTGCAGCTCCCCGGTGCTACAGTGTTACTAGTGCAGCTCCCCAGTGCTACAGTGTTACTAGCGCAGCTCCCCAGTGCTACAGTTTTACTAGTGTAGCTCCCCAGTGTTACAGTGTAACTAGTGCAGCTCCCCAGTGCTACAGTGTTAATAGTGCAGCTGCCCTGTACTACAGTGTTACTAGTGTACCTCCCCAGTGCTACAGTGTTACTAGTGCAGCTCCCCAGTGCTACAGTGTTACTAGTGTAGCTCCCCAGTGAGTACTACAGTGTTACTAGGGTACGTCCCCAGTGCTACAGTGTTACTAATGCAGCTCCCCAGTGCTACAGTGTTACTAGTGCAGATCCGCAGTACTACAGTGTTGCTAGTGCAGCTCCCCAGTGCTACAGTGTTACTAGTGTACCTCCCCAGTGCTACAGTGTTACTAGTGCAGCTCCCCAGTGCTACAGTGTTACTAGTGCAGCTCCCCAGTGCTACAGTGTTACTAGTGTATCTCCCCAGTGCTACAGTGTTACTAGTGTATTTCCCTAGTGCTACAGTCTTACTAGTGCAGCTCCCCAGTGCTACAGTGTTACTAGTGTAGCTCCCCAGTACTACGGTGTTATTAGTGTAGCTCCCCAGTGCTACAGTGTTACTCGTGTAGCTCCCTAGTGAGTACTACCATGTTACTAGTGCAGCTCCCCAGTGCTACAGTGTTACTAGTGTAGCTCCCCAGTGAGTACTACAGTGTTACTAGTGTAGCTCCCCAGTACTACAGTGTTACTAGTGTAGCTCTCCAGTGAGTGCTACAGTGTTACTAGTGTAGCTCCCCAGTGCTACAGTGTTACTAGTGTACCTCCCCAGTGCTACAGTGTTACTAGTGCAGCTCCCCAGTACTAAAGTGTTACTAGTGTACCTCCCCAGTGCTACAGTGTTACTAGTGCAGCTCCCCAGTGCTACAGTGTTACTAGTGTACCTCCCCAGTGCTACAGTGTTACTAGTTCAGCTCCCCAGTGCTACAGTGTTACTAGTGCAGATCCCCAGTAATACAGTGTTACTAGTGCAGCTCCCCAGTGCTACAGTGTTACTAGTGTACCTCCCCAGTGCTACAGTGTTACTAATGCAGCTCCCCTGTGCTACAGTGTTACTAGTGCAGCTCCCCCAGTACTACAGTGTTACTATTGCAGCTCCCCCAGTACTACAGTGTTACTAGTGCAGCTCCCCAGTACTACAGTGTTACTATTGCAGCTCCCCCAGTACTACAGTGTTACTAGTGCAGCTCCCCAGTACTACAGTGTTACTAGTGCAGCTCCCCCAGTACTACAGTGTTACTATTGCAGCTCCCCCAGTACTACAGTATTACTAGTGCAGCTCCCCAGTGCTACAGTGTTACTAGTGCCGCTCCCCAGTGCTACAGTGTTACTAGTGCCGCTCCCCCAGTACTACAGTGTTACTAGTGCAGCTCCCCAGTACTACAGTGTTATTATTGCAGCTCCCCAGTACTACAGTGTTACTAGTGCAGCTCCCCAGTGCTACAGTGTTACTAGTGTACCTCCCCAGTGCTACAGTGTTACTAGTTCAGCTCCCCAGTGCTACAGTGTTACTAGTGCAGATCCCCAGTACTACAGTGTTACTAGTGCAGCTCCCCCAGTACTACAGTATTACTAGTGCAGCTCCCCAGTGCTACAGTGTTACTAGTGCCGCTCCCCCAGTACTACAGTGTTACTAGTGCAGCTCCCCAGTACTACAGTGTTATTATTGCAGCTCCCCAGTACTACAGTGTTACTAGTGCAGCTCCCCAGTGCTACAGTGTTACTAGTGTAGCTTGCCAGTGCTACAGTGTTACTAGTGTAGTTCCCCAGTGCTACAGTGTTACTAGTGCAGCTACCCAGTGCTACAGTGTTACTAGTGCAGCTCCCCAGTGCTACAGTGTTACTAGTGCAGCTCCCCCGGTGCTACAGTGTTACTAGTGCACCTCCCCCTTGCTACAGTGTTACTAATGCAGCTACCCAGTGCTACAGTGTTACTAGTGTAGCTCCCCAGTGCTACAGTGTTACTAGTGCAGCTCCCCAGTGCTACAGTGTTACTAGTGCAGCTACCCAGTGCTACAGTGTTACTAGTGCAGCTCCCCAGTACTACAGTGTTACTAGTGCAGCTCCCCAGTACTACAGTGTTACTGGTGCAGCTCCCCAGTGCTACAGTGTTACTAGTGCAGCTCCCCCAGTAATACAGTGTTTCTAGTGTACCTCCCCAGTGCTACAGTGTTACTAGTGCAGTTCCCCCAGTACTACAGTGTTACTAGTGCAGCTCCCCCAGTACTACAGTGTTACTAGTGCAGCTCCCCAGTGCTACAGTGTTACTAGTGCAGCTCCCCCAGTACTACAGTGTCACTAGTGCACCTCCCCAGTGCTACAGTGTTACTAGTGCAGCTCCCCAGTGATGCAGTGTTACTAGTGCAGTTCCCCAGTGCTGCAGTGTTACTAGTGCAGCTCCCCCAGTGCTACAGTGTTACTAGTGTAGCTCCCCAGTGCTACAGTGTCTCTAGTGTAGCTCCCCAGTGCTACAGTGTTACTAGTGCAGCTCCCCAGTGCTACAGTGTTACTAGTGCAGCTCCGCAGTGCTACAGTGTTGTTAGTGCAGCTCCCCCAGTGCTACAGTGTTACTAGTGCAGCTCCCCCAGTACTACAGTGTTACTAGTTGCAGCTCCCCAGTGCTACAGTGTTACTAGTGTAGCTCCCCAGTGAGTGCTACAGTGTTACTAGTGCAGCTCCCCAGTGCTACAGTGTTACTAGTGCAGCTCCCCAGTGCTACAGTGTTACTAGTGCAGCTCCCCAGTGCTACAGTGTTACTAGTAAAGCTCCCCAGTGCTACAGTGTTACTAGTGCAGCTCCCCCAGTGCTACAGTGTTACAAGTGCATCTCCCCAATTCTACAGTGTTACTAGTGTAGCTCCCCAGTGCTACAGTGTTACTATTGCAGCTCCCCAGTGCTACAGTGTTACTAGTGCAGCTCCCCAGTGAGTGCTACAGTGTTACTAGTGTAGCTCCCCAGTGCTACAGTGTCTCTAGTGTAGCTCCCCAGTGCTTGAGTGTTACTAGTGCAGCTCCCCAGTGGTACAGTGTTACTAGTGCAGCTCCCCCAGTGCTACAGTGTTACTAGTGCAGCTCCCCAGTGCTAGAGTGTTACAAGTGCAGCTCGCCAGTACTACAGTGATACTAGTGCAGCTCCCCAGTGCTACAGTGTTACTAGTGCAGCTCCCCCAGTGCTAAAGTGTTACAAGTGCATCTCCCCAATGCTACAGTGTTACTAGTGTAGCTCCCCAGTGCTACAGTGTTAATAGTGCAGCTCCCCCAGTGCTACAGTGTTACTAGTGCAGCTCCCCAGTGCTACAGTGTTGCAAGTGCAGCTCCCCAGTGCTACAGTGTTGCAAGTGTAGCTCCCCAGTGCTACAGTGTTACTAGTGCAGCTCCCCAGTGCTACAGCGTTACTAGCGTAGCTCCCCCAGTGCTACCGTGTTCTAGTGCAGCTCCCCAGTGCTACAGTGTTACTAGTGTAGCTCCCCAGTGCTACAGTGTTACTAGAGCAGCTCCCAAGTGCTACAGTGTTACTAGTGTAGCTCCCCCAGTGCTTAAGTGTTACTAGTGCAGCTACCCCAGTGCTACAGTGTTACTAGTGCAGCTCCCCAGTGCTACAGTGTTACTAGTGTAGCTCCCCAGTGCTACAGTGTTACTAGTGCAGCTCTCCAGTGCTACAGTGGTACTAGTGTAGCTCCCCAGTGCTACAGGGTTACTAGTGCAGCTCCCCAGTGCTACAGTGTTACTAGTGCAGCTCCCCAGTGCTACAGTGTTACTAGTGCAGCTCCCCCAGTGCTACATTGTTACAAGTGTAGCTCCCCAGTGCTACAGTGTTACTAGTGTAGCTCCCCAGTGCTACGGTGTTACTAGTGTAGCTCCCCAGTGAGTGCTTCAGTGTTACTAGTGCAGTTCTCCAGTGAGTGCTACAGTGTTACTAGTGCAGCTGCCCCAGTACTACTGTGTTACTAGTGCAGCTCCCAGTGCTACAGTGTTACTAGTGTAGCTCCCCAGTGAGTGCAACCGTGTTACTAGTGCAGCTCCCCAGTGAATGCTACAGGGTTACCAGTGCAGCTCCCCCAGTACTACAGTGTTACTAGTGCAGCTCCCCAGTGCTACAGTGTTACTAGTGTAGCTCCCCAGTGGGTGCTACAGTGTTACTAGTGCAGCTCCCCAGTGAGTGCTACAGTGTTACCAGTGCAGCTCCCCCAGTACTACAGTGTTACTAGTGCAGCTCCCCAGTGCTACAGTGTTACTAGTGTAGCTCCCCAGTGGGTGCTACAGTGTTACTAGTGCAGCTCCCCAGTGCTACAGTGTTACTAGTGCAGCTCCCCAGTGCTACAGTGTTACTAGTGTAGCTCCCCAGTGCTGCAGTGTTACTAGTGCAGCTCCCCCAGTGCTACAGTGTTACTAGTTTAGCTCCCCAGTGCTACAGTGTTACTAGTGTATCTCCCCAGTACTACAGTGTTACTAGTGTAGCTCCCCAGTGCTACGGTGTTACTAGTGTAGCTACCCAGTGAGTGCTACAGTGTTACTAGTGCAGCTCCCCAGTGCTACAGTGTTTTTAGTGTAGCTACCCAGTGCTACAGTTTTACTAGTGTAGCTCCCCAGTGCTACAGTGTTACTAGTGTAGCTCCCCAGTGCTATGGTGTTACTAGTATAGCTCCCCAGTGAGTGCTACAGTGTTACTAGTGCAGCTCCCCATTGCTACAGTGTTACTAGTGTAGCTCCCTAGTGCTACAGTGTTACTAGTGCAGCTCCCCAGTGCTACAGTGTTACTAGTGTAGCTCCCTAGTGCTACAGTGTTACTAGTGCAGCTCCCCAGTGCTACAGTGTTACTAGTGCAGCTCCCCCAGTGCTACAGTGTTACTAGTGCTGCTCCTCAATGCTACAGTGTTACTAGTGCAGCTCCCCAGTGCTACAATGTTACTAGTGGAGCTCCCCAGTGCTACAGTGTTACTAGTGCAGCTCCCCAGTACTACAGTGTTACTAGTGCAGCTCCCCAGTGCTACAGTGTTACTAGTGTAGCTCCCTAGTGCTACAGTGTTTCTAGTGCAGCTCCCCAGTGCTACAGTGTTACTAGTGCAGCTCCCCCAGTGCTACAGTGTTACTAGTGCGGCTCCCCAGTGCTACAGTGTTACTAGTGCAGCTCCCGCAGTGCTACAGTGTTACTAGTGTAGCTCCCCCAGTACTACAGTGTTACTAGTGTAGCTCCCCCAGTACTACAGTGTTACTAGTGCAGCTCCCCCAGTACTATAGTGTTACTAGTGTAGCTCCCCAGTGCTACAGTGTTACTAGTGCTGCTCCCCCAGTGTTACAGTGTTACTAGTGCAGCTCCCCGGTGCTATAGTGTTACTAGTGCAGCTCCCCAGTGCTACAGTGTTACTAGTGCAGCTCCCCAGTTCTACAGTGTTACTAGTGTAGCTCCCCAGTGCTACAGTGTTACTAGTGTAGCTCCCCGGTGCTGCAGTGTTACTAGTGCAGCTCCCCAGTGCTACAGCGTTACTAGTGCAGCTCCCCAGTGAGTGCTACAGTGTTACTAGTGCAGCTCCCCAGTGCTACAGTGTTACTAGTGTAGCTCCCCAGTACTACAGTGTTACTAGTGTAGCTCCCCCAGTACTACAGTGTTACTACTGCTGCTCCCCCAGTACTACAGTGTTACAAGTGTAGATCCCCAGTACTACAGTGTTACTAGTGCAGCTCCCCCAGTACTACAGTGTTACTAGTGCAGCTCCCCTAGTGTTACAGTGTTACTAGTACAGCTCCCCGGTGCTACAGTGTTACTAGTGCAGCTCCCCAGTGCTACAGTGTTACTAGTGCAGCTCCCCAGTGCTACAGTGTTTCTAGTGTTGCTCACCCAAGTACTACAGTGTTACTAGTGCAGCTCCCCCAGTGTTACAGTGTTACTAGTGCAGCTCCCCGGTGCTACAGTGTTACTAGTGCAGCTCCCCAGTGCTACAGTTTTACTAGTGTAGCTCCCCAGTGCTACAGTGTAACTAGTGCAGCTCCCCAGTGCTACAGTGTTACTAGTGCAGCTCCCCTGGTCTACAGTGTTACTAGTGTACCTCCGCAGTGCTACAGTGTTACTAGTGCAGCTCCCCAGTGCTACAGTGTTACTAGTGTAGCTCCCCAGTGAGTACTACAGTGTTACTAGTGTACCTCCCCAGTGCTACAGTGTTACTAGTGCATCTCCCCAGTGCTACAGTGTTACTAGTGCAGATCCGCAGTACTACAGTGTTACTAGTGCAGCTCCCCAGTGCTACAGTGTTACTAGTGTACCTCCCCAGTGCTACAGTGTAACTAGTGCAGCTCCCCAGTGCTACAGTGTTACTAGTGCAGCTCCCCTGTACTACAGTGTTACTAGTGTACCTCCGCAGTGCTACAGTGTTACTAGTGCAGCTCCCCAGTGCTACAGTGTTACTAGTGTAGCTCCCCAGTGAGTACTACAGTGTTACTAGTGTACCTCCCCAGTGCTACAGTGTTACTAGTGTAGCTCCCCAGTGCTACAGTGTTACTAGTGCAGATCCGCAGTACTACAGTGTTACTAGTGTACCTCCCCAGTGCTACAGTGTTACTAGTGCAGCTCCCCAGTGCTACAGTGTTACTAGTGTAGCTCCCCAGTGCTACAGTGTTACTAGTGTACCTCCCCAGTGCTACAGTGTTACTAGTGCAGCTCCCCAGTGCTACAGTGTTACTAGTGCAGCTCCCCAGTGCTACAGTGTTACTAGTGTAGCTCCCCAGTGCTACAGTGTTATAAGTGCAGCTTCCCAGTGCTACAGTGTTACTAGTGTACCTCCCCAGTGCTACAGTGTTACTAGTGTAGCTCCCCAGTGCTACAGTGTTACTAGTGTAGCTCCCCAGTGCTACAGTGTTACTAGTGTAGCTCCCCAGTGCTACAGTGTTACTAGTGCAGCTCCCCGGTGCTACAGTGTTACTAGTGTAGCTCCCCAGTGCTACAGTGTTACTAGTGTACCTCCCCAGTGCTACAGTGTTACTAGTGCAGCTCCCCAGTGCTACAGTGTTACTAGTGCAGCTCCCCAGTGCTACAGTGTTACTAGTGTAGCTCCCCAGTGCTACAGTGTTATAAGTGCAGCTTCCCAGTGCTACAGTGTTACTAGTGTACCTCCCCAGTGCTACAGTGTTACTAGTGTAGCTCCCCAGTGCTACAGTGTTACTAGTGTAGCTCCCCAGTGCTACAGTGTTACTAGTGTACCTCCCCAGTGCTACAGTGTTACTAGTGCAGCTCCCCAGTGCTACAGTGTTACTAGTGCAGCTCCCCAGTGCTACAGTGTTACTAGTGCAGCTCCCCAGTGCTACAGTGTTACTAGTGTAGCTCCCCAGTGCTACAGTGTTACTAGTGCAGCTCCCCAGTGCTACAGTGTTACTAGTGCAGCTCCCCAGTGCTACAGTGTTACTAGTGCAGCTCCCCAGTGCTACAGTGTTACTAGTGTAGCTCCCCAGTGCTACAGTGTTACTAGTGCAGCTCCCCAGTGCTACAGTGTTACTAGTGCAGCTCCCCAGTGCTACAGTGTTACTAGTGCAGCTCCCCAGTGCTACAGTGTTACTAGTGTAGCTCCCCAGTGCTACAGTGTTACTAGTGCAGCTCCCCAGTGCTACAGTGTTACTAGTGTACCTCCCCAGTGCTACAGTGTTACTAGTGCAGCTCCCCAGTGCTACAGTGTTACTAGTGCAGCTCCCCAGTGCTACAGTGTTACTAGTGTAGCTCCCCAGTGCTACAGTGTTATAAGTGCAGCTTCCCAGTGCTACAGTGTTACTAGTGTACCTCCCCAGTGCTACAGTGTTACTAGTGTAGCTCCCCAGTGCTACAGTGTTACTAGTGTAGCTCCCCAGTGCTACAGTGTTACTAGTGTACCTCCCCAGTGCTACAGTGTTACTAGTGCAGCTCCCCAGTGCTACAGTGTTACTAGTGCAGCTCCCCAGTGCTACAGTGTTACTAGTGCAGCTCCCCAGTGCTACAGTGTTACTAGTGTAGCTCCCCAGTGCTACAGTGTTACTAGTGCAGCTCCCCAGTGCTACAGTGTTACTAGTGTAGCTCCCCAGTGCTACAGTGTTACTAGTGCAGCTCCCCAGTGCTACAGTGTTACTAGTGCAGCTCCCCAGTGCTACAGTGTTACTAGTGCAGCTCCCCAGTGCTACAGTGTTACTAGTGTAGCTCCCCAGTGCTACAGTGTTACTAGTGCAGCTCCCCAGTGCTACAGTGTTACTAGTATATTTCCCTAGTGCTACAGTGTTACTAGTGCAGCTCCCCTGTACTACAGTGTTACTAGTGTACCTCCGCAGTGCTACAGTGTTACTAGTGCAGCTCCCCAGTGCTACAGTGTTACTAGTGCAGCTCCCCAGTGCTACAGTGTAACTAGTGCAGCTCCCCAGTGCTACAGTGTTACTAGTGCAGCTCCCCAGTGCTACAGTGTTACTAGTGTAGCTCCCCAGTGCTACAGTGTTACTAGTGCAGCTCCCCAGTGCTACAGTGTTACTAGTGCAGCTCCCCAGTGCTACAGTGTTACTAGTGCAGCTCCCCAGTGCTACAGTGTTACTAGTGTAGCTCCCCAGTGCTACAGTGTTACTAGTGTAGCTCCCCAGTGCTACAGTGTTACTAGTGCAGCTCCCCAGTGCTACAGTGTTACTAGTGCAGCTCCCCAGTGCTACAGTGTTACTAGTGCAGCTCCCCAGTGCTACAGTGTTACTAGTGCAGCTCCCCAGTGCTACAGTGTTACTAGTGTACCTCCCCAGTGCTACAGTGTTACTAGTGTAGCTCCCCAGTGCTACAGTGTTACTAGTGCAGCTCCCCAGTGCTACAGTGTTACTAGTGCAGCTCCCCAGTGCTACAGTGTTACTAGTGCAGCTCCCCAGTGCTACAGTGTTACTAGTGTACCTCCCCAGTGCTACAGTGTTACTAGTGTAGCTCCCCAGTGCTACAGTGTTACTAGTGCAGCTCCCCAGTGCTACAGTGTTACTAGTGCAGCTCCCCAGTGCTACAGTGTTACTAGTGCAGCTCCCCAGTGCTACAGTGTTACTAGTGTAGCTCCCCAGTGCTACAGTGTTACTAGTGCAGCTCCCCAGTGCTACAGTGTTACTAGTGCAGCTCCCCAGTGCTACAGTGTTACTAGTGTAGCTCCCCAGTGCTACAGTGTTACTAGTGCAGCTCCCCAGTGCTACAGTGTTACTAGTGCAGCTCCCCCAGTACTACAGTGTTACTAGTGTAGCTCCCCAGTGCTACAGTGTTACACGTGTAGCTCCCTAGTGAGTACTACCGTGTTACTAGTGCAGCTCCCCAGTGCTACAGTGTTACTAGTGCAGCTCCCCAGTGCTACAGTGTTACTAGTGTAGCTCCCCAGTGAGTACTACAGTGTTACTAGTGTAGCTCCCCAGTACTACGGTGTTACTAGTGTAGCTCCCCAGTGCTACAGTGTTACACGTGTAGCTCCCTAGTGAGTACTACCGTGTTACTAGTGCAGCTCCCCAGTGCTACAGTGTTACTAGTGCAGCTCCCCAGTGCTACAGTGTTACTAGTGTAGCTCCCCAGTGAGTACTACAGTGTTACTAGTGTAGCTCCCCAGTGCTACAGTGTTACTAGTGTAGCTCTCCAGTGAGTGCTACAGTGTTACTAGTGTAGCTCCCCAGTGCTACAGTGTTACTAGTGTACCTCCCCAGTGCTACAGTGTTACTAGTGCAGCTCCCTAGTACTACAGTGTTACTAGTGTACCTCCCCAGTGCTACAGTGTTACTAGTGCAGCTCCCCAGTGCTACAGTGTTACTAGTGTACCTCCCCAGTGCTACAGTGTAACTAGTGCAGCTCCCCAGTGCTACAGTGTTACTAGTGCAGATCCCCAGTACTACAGTGTTACTAGTGCAGCTCCCCAGTGCTACAGTGTTACTAGTGTACCTCCCAAGTGCTACAGTGTTACTAATGCAGCTCCCCTATGCTACAGTGTTACTAGTGCAGCTCCCCCAGTACTACAGTGTTACTATTGCAGCTCCCCCAGTACTACAGTGTTACTAGTGCAGCTCCCCAGTACTACAGTGTTACTAGTGCAGCTCCCCCAGTACTACAGTGTTACTAGTGCAGCTCCCCATTACTACAGTGTTACTAGTACAGCTCCCCAGTAATACAGTGTTACTAGTGCAGCTCCCCAGTGCTACAGTGTTACTAGTGCAGCTCCCCCAGTACTACAGTGTTACTATTGCAGCTCCCCCAGTACTACAGTGTTACTAGTGCAGCTCCCCAATGCTACAGTGTTACTAGTGCAGCTCCCCCAGTACTACAGTGTTACTAGTGCAGCTCCCCAGTACTACAGTGTTATTATTGCAGCTCCCCAGTACTACAGTGTTACTAGTGCAGCTCCCCAGTGCTACAGTGTTACTAGTGTAGCTTCCCAGTGCTACAGTGTTACTAGTGTAGTTCCCCAGTGCTACAGTGTTACTAGTGCAGCTCCCCCAGTACTACAGTGTTACTAGTGCAGCTCCCCAGTGCTACAGTGTTACTACTGCAGCTCCCCCAGTACTACAGTGTTACTAGTGCAGCTCTCCCAGTACTACAGTGTTACTAGTGCAGCTCCCCAGTACTACAGTGTTACTAGTACAGCTCCCCAGTAATACAGTGTTACTAGTGCAGCTCCCCAGTGCTACAGTGTTACTAGTGCAGCCCCCCCAGTACTACAGTGTTACTATTGCAGCTCCCCCAGTACTACAGTGTTACTAGTGCAGCTCCCCAGTGCTTCAGTGTTACTAGTGCAGCTCCCCCAGTACTACAGTGTTACTAGTGCAGCTCCCCAGTACTACAGTGTTATTATTGCAGCTCCCCAGTACTACAGTGTTACTAGTGCAGCTCCCCTGTGCTACAGTGTTACTAGTGTAGCTTCCCAGTGCTACAGTGTTACTAGTGTAGTTACCCAGTGCTACAGTGTTACTAGTGCAGCTACCCAGTGCTACAGTGTTACTAGTGCAGCTCCCCAGTGCTACAGTGTTACTATTGCAGCTCCCCCAGTGCTACAGTGTTACTAGTGCAGCTCCCCCAGTACTACAGTGTTACTAGTGCAGCTCCCCAGTACTACAGTGTTATTATTGCAGCTCCCCAGTACTACAGTGTTACTAGTGCAGCTCCCCAGTGCTACAGTGTTACTAGTGTAGCTTCCCAGTGCTACAGTGTTACTAGTGTAGTTCCCCAGTACTACAGTGTTACTAGTGCAGCTCCCCAGTGCTACAGTGTTACTAGTGCAGCTCCCCCAGTACTACAGTGTTACTAGTGCAGCTCCCCAGTACTACAGTGTTATTATTGCAGCTCCCCAGTACTACAGTGTTACTAGTGCAGCTCCCCAGTGCTACAGTGTTACTAGTGTAGCTTCCCAGTGCTACAGTGTTACTAGTGTAGTTCCCCAGTGCTACAGTGTTACTAGTGTAGCTCCCCAGTGCTACAGTGTTACTAGTGCAGCTCCCCAGTGCTACAGTGTAACTAGTGCGGCTACCCAGTGCTACAGTGTTACTAGTGCAGCTCCCCAGTACTACAGTGTTACTAGTGCAGCTCCCCAGTACTACAGTGTTACTAGTGCAGCTCTCCAGTGCTACAGTGTTACTAGTGCAGCTCCCCCAGTAATACAGTGTTTCTAGTGTACCTCCCCAGTGCTACAGTGTTACTAGTGCAGCTCCCCCAGTACTACAGTGTTACTAGTGCAGCTCCCCCAGTACTACAGTGTTACTAGTGCAGCTCCCCAGTGCTACACTGTTACTAGTGCAGCTCCCCCAGTACTACAGTGTTACTAGTGCACCTCCCCAGTACTACAGTGTTACTAGTGCAGCTCCCCAGTGCTACAGTGTTACTAGTGCAGCTCCCCAGTGATGCAGTGTTACTAGTGCAGTTCCCCAGTGCTACAGTGTTACTAGTGCAGCTCCCCCAGTACTACAGTGTTACTAGTGCAGCTCCCCAGTGCTACAGTGTTACTAGTGCAGCTCCCCCAGTACTACAGTGTTACTAGTGCAGCTCCCCAGTACTACAGTGTTACTAGTGCAGCTCCCCAGTGCTACAGTGTTACTAGTGCAGCTCCCCAGTGCTACAGTGTTACTAGTGTAGCTCCCCAGTGCTACAGTGTCTCTAGTGTAGCTCCCCAGTGCTACAGTGTTACTAGTGCAGCTCCCCAGTGCTCCAGTGTTACTAGTGCAGCTCCGCAGTGCTACAGTGTTGTTAGTGCAGCTCCCCCAGTGCTACAGTGTTACTAGTGCAGCTCCCCCAGTACTACAGTGTTACTAGTAGCAGCTCCCCAGTGCTACAGTGTTACTAGTGTAGCTCCCCAGTGAGTGCTACAGTGTTACTAGTGCAGCTCCCCAGTGCTACAGTGTTACTAGTGCAGTTCCCCAGTGCTACAGTGTTACTAGTGCAGCTCCCCAGTGCTACAGTGTTACTAGTAAAGCTCCCCAGTGCTACAGTGTTACTAGTGCAGCTCCCCCAGTGCTACAGTGTTACAAGTGCATCTCCCCAATGCTATAGTGTTACTAGTGTAGCTCCCCAGTGCTACAGTGTTACAAGTACAGCTCCCCAGTACTACAGTTATACTAGTGCAGCTCCCCAGTTCTACAGTGTTACTAGTGCAGCTCCCCAGTACTACAGTGTTACTAGAGCAGCTCCCCAGTGCTACAGTGTTAATAGTACAGCTCCCCCAGTGCTACAGTGTTACTAGTGCAGCTCCCCAGTGATACAGTGTTACAAGTGTAGCTCCCCAGAGCTACAGTGTTACTAATGCACCTCCCCAGTGCTACAGCGTTACTAGTGTAGCTACCCCAGTGCTACAGTGTTACTAGTGCAGCTCCCCAGTGCTACAGTGTTACTATTGTAGCTCCCCATTGCTACAGTGTTACTAGTGCAGCTCCCAAGTGCTACAGTGTTACTAGTGTAGCTTCCCCAGTGCTACAGTGTTACTATTGCAGCTCCCCAGTGCTTCAGTATTACTAGTGCAGCTCCCCCAGTGCTACAGTGTTACTAGTGCAGCTCCCCAGTGCTACTGTGTTACTAGTGTAGCTCCCCAGTGCTACAGTGTTACTAGTGCAGCTCTCCAGTGCTACAGTGTTACTAGTGTAGCTCCCCAGTGCTACAGTGTTACTAGTGCAGCTCCCCAGTGCTACAGTGTTACTAGTGCAGCTCCCCCAGTGCTACAGTGTTACAAGTGTAGCTCCCCAGTGCTACAGTGTTACTAGTGTAGCTCCCCAGTGCTACGGTGTTATTAGTGTAGCTCCCCAGTGAGTGCTACAGTGTTACTAGTGCAGCTCTCCAGTGAGTGCTACAGTGTTACTAGTGCAGCTCCCCCAGTGCTACAGTGTTACAAGTTTAGCTCCCCAGTGCTACAGTGTTACTAGTGTAGCTCCCCAGTGCTACGGTGTTATTAGTGTAGCTCCCCAGTGAGTGCTACAGTGTTACTAGTGTAGCTCCCCAGTGCTACAGTGTTACTAGTGCAGCTCCCCAGTGCTACAGTGTTACTAGTGCAGCTCCCCAGTGCTACAGTGTTACTAGTGTAGCTCCCCAGTGGGTGCTTCAGTGTTACTAGTGCAGCTCCCCAGTGCTACAGTGTTACTAGTGCAGCTCCCCAGTGCTACAGTGTTACTATTGTAGCTCCCCAGTGCTACAGTGTTACTAGTGCAGCTCCCCCAGTGCTACAGTGTTACTAGTTTAGCTCCCCAGTGCTACAGTGTTACTAGTGTATCTCCCCAGTACTACAGTGTTACTAGTGTAGCTCCCCAGTGCTACGGTGTTACTAGTGTAGCTACCCGTTGAGTGCTACAGTGTTACTAGTGCAGCTCCCCAGTGCTACAGTGTTACTAGTGTAGCTCCCCAGTGCTACAGTGTTACTAGTGTAGCTCCCCAGTGCTACAGTGTTACTAGTGTAGCTCCCCAGTGCTACGGTGTTACTAGTGTAGCTCCCCAGTGAGTGCTACAGTGTTACTAGTGCAGCTCCCCATTGCTACAGTGTTACTAGTGTAGCTCCCTAGTGCTACAGTGTTACTAGTGCAGCTCCCCAGTGCTACAGTGTTACTAGTGCAGCTCCCCCAGTGCTACAGTGTTACCAGTAAAGCTCCTGAACTAACCAGCCGTGAGCCCTTGAGGGTGTAGCACTATCCAGGGTGCACCAAACGTGGTGGGGCTACATACAACCATCTTCCTTGAGGGCCTTGAGCAGAAGGCAGGAGATAACATTGTAACGTGTTTTTCGAGGGTATTTTACGCCACTGACATAAGTCAGTAGGAAGCCATTCAATATTTATTTACGCGGCAAATTGTTCAGCCAAGAGAAGTTTCATGTAACTTATTACTATTATTATTAAGGTATTTTTGGAGCGATTTTTATAAGATTATAAGTATACAGATAGGTTTTCGATGTTATAGAAAACACTATCAAGCGAATTATTACGAACAACATTATCGCGGAAAATTATATGATTACGGAATTTTACGGATTTTTGTCATTTAGAGTTTATTGTGAGAGAGATGAGTCACTGGGAATACAGCTACAGGTATATTTTTGTCGAGAAGCGTGACACAAGCCGTGGAGCACTTCCAGCTGGCTGCATCAAGAAAAGGCGAAATGGCCTGGACCGGTAATCGACATCGTCGCGCCGAGTGTGTTGACCCTGAGGTGGGGAGTATCGCGTGGTGGCTCAGCCAATCAGTGGAGAGCGAGCGAGTAGAAGACGGCTCCGGAGAGGGGATTCGGCGAGTGCATATATTGTTTGCGCGCCGAGGAGGCAAGACGATTATCATTGTAAAACTTGACCGTTGTGGTTGCTCGTGTGGTTGCTTCCGGTATGATCGGACCATAACTTAACATTTCTACAACTATCTCTACAACTGACGAAGAAGATGACGACGTCCAGAAGGCTGTGGGAAGCTCTCTTCAGCATCAAGTACGAGGGAAATGCCACGGCAATTTCCAATGGTAAGCGCGAATGACTCAGAACTACATAATCTCTCGTTTCTTTGTTTCATATTCAGTATTTCAGTAACTTCTTAGCTTGGGAATAATAGTAAAATCAGTAATTCATCCGACTCCGTTTTCACGTAATTTTCTAGTGGTAATATTCAAATCGTAACGCTCCAATTTAAATTTATTATTATTATTATTAAAATGCCACTACTTGTTTTTTATATAGTAAATTCATTTCTTATAACCATGCAATCTTTGCTTTCAGTAGGCAGCATTAGATATAAACCAAATTCCTTCTCCTGATACAATTGTTAGTTGGGTTAATGGTCAAATCATACCACGATCTGAGTGTGTAGATTCTTAAAGGTGTTCTGCCAGAGCTAGGTGTTGTTAAATATAAATTTAGATTTCAACATAGCGTTGAGGTCTTGGCGCCCATTAATACAACGTATCTTAGTCAGAGTAAATATTACATTTGTACGATCAACGAGGGCTAATGAAACCGTTACAACATGAAAAGAAAAAGAAGGCCGACCCCTCGAAGAATGAGGGTATCAGGAAAGATAAGACAAGGGCCAATTAAGGTGGGAAAGTGAAAGATTCCCTGGGCCTCGGATACCCTAATACCGACGGGGTCGGAAGAGAACAAGAGTTGATCAAGAGAGGTCGACTAAAAAAAAAGACGGAGAGGAGTCCAGCACAAGTAAGTGGAAGCAATGCCGGACTCAGTTGTGGTCGCCCACCCACGTCCCACTAGATGTGAGCCCCTGAGGGGGCTTACTGTCGACCAAAATATTATGTGCACTCGAGTTTGAAGGTTGTTTGTGAAGTAACCAATAGACCTACATAAAATCCAATAACATCATCATTTTCGTCGTTCTATTTTATGTTAGTTCCTGTAGGTTTGGAATTTTTAATTTATATTTTAATTTTTTTTATCGCAGTTGGACACAAAAAGTGCACGTTTTTGAGCGTGTTTCAACCATGCGTCACATTTATGAATTATTATCTCACAAACCCGTTATCAGATCGAATCTAAATTTTAACACAGTATACATTGGAATGTTGTATAACTGGTTTATTAATTTCAACATTTTGTGTGTCCAAGAAACGAAGTTGTTATCATTTTTGTAAGGTAACTTTTTCTCGGCTCGGGGTGGTTGGAAAATGTAGTTCTTGGTTGCGTTGTAATCCTTATACATCAAAAAGGTAAAAGTATGCTGTATGACTGTGAAATACGTAAATTAATTCACTTATTTTATATCGGTTTGTATTTGTACGGGGAAATAAGACATGGTTCACCATCTAGCCGCTCCGGGGAATGCTGAGATGGAGCCCAGCGAGGCGCGCCCATACGATATTATTATTATATCTAATGGATGGAATAAAAGACAAAAACAAACCTAAACAAATAAAAATAACATAAAAAATGAAAAACCAATGCCTTAAAAAACAGAAAATCAAAATTAAAACAATGAAAAATCGGAAACGACCGGGCACGGTGACCGAGAGTGTTAACGCGCAAGCTCATCGGGAGACCGTGGGTTCGAATCCCATCTCGGCCACCCTGAAAAATGGGTTTCGTGGTTTCCCATTTTCACCAGCAGGCAAATGCTGGGACGGTTCCTTTTAACAGGTCCCCTTCCCTGACCCCTCATTAACTAGACCCACTATCCCCATGTGACGGTAGAGGAATGATCCCTCGGGGGATTTAACCCAGACTATTGCTTTCATTTCTGCTCTAATTTTTATTTTAATTACAAGCTGTACCCGGCATGCGTTGCAATGCCAATCAAAGAAAGTGTTGGCGTTGAAATTCTGTTTCTTGAAGTGATTTTGGATACACAACATGTTTTTCAATTTCCGTTAACTGCCTCTAAGCTATCGTAAAATGGATTTTCTAATTTAGAACCTATCGTGGGAGCGTGCACAACAACTTTCAAAAGTTTCATCGCAATCGGATGAATGGCATATGAACGTATACGGGATTTTGTTTGAACGATTCGTGCGCTGTCACTCATTTGTTGAATCTACTCGTACGCTACCTATTGAGAAATGGATTTACTAAGTCGAAACCCTTCCCTGGCGTGTACACAATAACTCATCAATGATTCATCGCAATCGGATGAATGGTATATGCACGTATACGGGGTTTTGTTTAAACGATTCGTGCGCTGTCACTCATTTGTTGAATCTACTCGTGCGCTACCTATTGAGAAATGTATTACTAAGTCGAAGCCCTTCCCTGGCGTGTACAAAATAACTCATGAAGGTTTCATCGCAATCGAAGAATGTTATATGAACGCAATAGGGGATTTTGTTGAAACGCTTCGCGCGTCGTCACCCATTTGTTGCATCTACTCTTGCGCTACTTATTGTGAAATGGATTTACTAAGTCCCCTTCCCTGGCGGGTACACAATAACTGATCAATGTTTCATCGCAATCAGATGAATAGTATATGAACGCATACCTGATTTTGTTTAAACGATTCGCGCTCCGTCACTCATTTGTTGAATCTACTCGTGCGCTACCTACTGTAAAATGTATTTACTAAGTTAGAAACCGTCACGTAAGTGTCCACAACATCTCACCCAAGTTTCATCGCTATCGGACTAATGGGATATGAAGACATAGGGGACTGTATTGAAACGCTCCGCGTGTCGTCGTTCATTTGTCGAATCTACTCGTGTGCTACCTTCTGTGAAATGTATTTACTAAGCCAGAAACCTTCCTTGGAGTGTCCACCATATTTCACCCAAGTTTCACCGCTAACGGCAGAATGGTATATGACCTTATACGGGACTTTGTTGAAACGCTTCGCGCGTCGTCCCTCATTTGTTGAATCAACTTGTGCGCTGCATATTGTATAGTGGATTTACTAAGCCAGAAATTTTCCATGACGTGTACACAACATCTCACCCAAGTTTCATAGCTACGGACGAATGGTACATGAATCCATACGGGACTTGGTTGAAACGCTTCGCGTGTCGTCGCTCATTTGTTGATTCTACTCTTGCGCTACATATTGTAATATGGATGTACTCAGCCAGAAACCTTCCCTGGAGTGTACACAACATCTCACCCAAGTTTCATCGCAATCGGATGAATGGTATGTGAACGTATACGGGACGTTGTCGAAACGCTTCGCGCGTAGTCACTCATTTGTTGAATATAAACGTGCGCTTCGTATTGTAAAATGGATTCACTTAGCCAGAAACCTTTCCTGGAGTGTACACAACAATTCACCAAACATTTATCACTATCAGACGACTGGTATATGACTTTATACGGGACTTTGTTGAAACGCTTCGCGTGTCATCGCTCATTTGTTGAATCTACCGGTGCGCTACCTATTGTAAAATGTATGTACTAAGCCAGAAACCTTCCCTGGAGTGTACACAACATCTCACCCAAGTTTCATCGCTATCGGATGAATGGTATATGAAATTATATGGCACTTTGTTGAAACGCTTCGCGCGCCGTTGCTCATTTGTTGATTCTACTCGTGCTCTACCTATTTTTAAAGGGATTTACTAAGCTAGAAACCTTCCCTGGAGTGCACACAAAATCTCAGCCTAGTTTCATCGCTATCGGACGAATGGTATATGAACGCAAACGTGACTTTATTGAAATGCTTCGCGCGTAGTAGCTCATTTGTTGAATCTACTCGTGCGCTGCCTATTGTAAAGTGGATGTACTGAGCCAGAAAATTTCCCTGCAGTGTACACAACATTTTACGCAAGTTTCATAGCTATCGGACGAATGGTATTTGAATGCATACGGAACTTTGTTGAAACGCATTGCGTGTCGTCGCTCATTTGTTGAAACTACTTGTGCGCTATCTACTGTGAAATGTATTCACTAATTTTGAAACCTTCACGTAAGTGTACACAACATCTCACCCAAGTTTCATCGCTATCGGACGAATGGTATATGAACACATACGGGACTTTGTTGAAATGCTTCGCGCATCGTCTTTCATTTGTTGAATCTACGCGTGCGCTACCTATTGTAAAATGGATTTACTAAGTCAGAAACCTTCCTTGGAGTGTACTCAACGTCTCACCCAAGTTTCATCGCAATCGGACGAATGGTATATGAACGCATAGGAGACATACATACCCACAAACTATCACGTTACATTGATTTTTATATATATAGATTATAATTTTAATTTTGATTTTAGTTATTCTTCAATCCGTTGCTATATTATTCTGGTAAGGTCCCATTAACACCAACCTGCACAACGCACTCACTTACTCTTTAAATGCCTCACAATTAAATAATAGTAGGCTACATTATGCAACGAGCCTATAATGGCAATAATTAAGACACAAGTATGTTTATAAAACGAGCGTATGCGAGTTTTATAATTTCCATACGAGTGTCTTAATTACCATTATAGGCGAGTTGCATACGACTGTTTATGTTCGACGATAATTATTATAACTATTTTATGTTCGAACAAAAATATTCATAAATATCTGTCGAGATTTCGCCAGTTTTATGTACTGAACAGAGCGCATGAGACGCAGGGAATGTCTTGTATTTGACCATGGCCTCCTCGATTACTCCACTATGACACTAGGCCAGGCAGTGTGATTTACATTAGAAGGCCGTGGAACTCAGCGCATCTAATTATCTAATTGGTCAAACAACTGTTTCTTGGTGGGAGAAACTGTTTCATAATGAAAAATAGTGTTATAATGAGCCTCATTATAGTGCAGTTTTCTGACAGATAATTGTCAGGGCCGAACATAAATACCTTAAAACATGGATATTTACAATGAAATAATGAAAGAATGCAACACGGTAACCATGGTAACAGAATCTCTGTAAGACGCAATGCAATTCCAATTATTACATTACTGTACTATGAAAGTTTCCAGACGGAACCAAATTAAGCTGTAAAATACATACAGTATTAAGGGGGTCAAGGGGCCCTCTAGAATATTTTCACGCAATTTTCACGTGTGAAAGGTCTTTTTCACCCGACTATAAAGGGTCTCCGAAAACCACATTTAAAAGCCCTTAAATTAGCCTAACTGTGTCTGTGATATTCCCAGAAAACTAACTTCGCTCTGATATACCTATGAAGGAATGACCACTGCACCAGTCTGATTATTCATACCAAGGACTGAGATTTTGCTAAGTGTAGGCTACTCTTTACAACTAGAATATTCGCGACGGGTAATGCTAGTATTATTCATACCAAGGATTGAGATTTTGCTAAGTGTAGGCTACTCTTTACCACTAGAATATTCGCGACGGCTAATGCTAGTATTATTCATACCAAGGATTGAGATTTTGCTAAGTGTAGGCTACTCTAGAATATTCGCGACGGCTAATGCTAGTATTATTCATACCAAGGATTGAGATTTTGTTAAGTGTGGGCTACTCTAGAATATTGGCGACGGCTAATGCTAGGATTATTCATACCAAGGATTGAGATTTTGCTAAGTGTAGGCTACTCTAGAATATTGGCGACGGCTAATGGTAGTATTATTCATACCAAGGATTGAGATTTTGCTAAGTGTAGGCTACTCTAGAATATTCGCGACGGCTAATGGTAGTATTATTCAAACCAAGGATTGAGATTTTGCTAAGTGTAGGCTACTCTAGAATATTCGCGACGGCTAATGGTAGTATTATTCAAACCAAGGATTGAGATTTTGCTAAGTGTAGGCTACTCTAGAATATTGGCGACGGCTAATGCTAGTATTATTCATACCAAGGATTGAGATTTTGCTAAGTGTAGGCTACTCTAGAATATTGGCGACGGCTAATGGTAGTATTATTCATACCAAGGAGTGAGATTTTGCTAAGTGTAGGCTACTCTAGAATATTCGCGACGGCTAATGGTAGTCTAGTATTATTCAAACCAAGGATTGAGATTTTGCTAAGTGTAGGCTACTCTAGAATATTCGCGACGGCTAATGGTAGTATTATTCAAACCAAGGATTGAGATTTTGCAAAGTGTAGGCTACTCTAGAATATTCGCGACGGCTAATGGTAGTATTATTCATACCAAGGATTGAGATTTTGCTAAGTGTAGGCTACTCTAGAATATTGGCGACGGCTAATGCTAGGATTATTCATACCAAGGATTGAGATTTTGCTAAGTGTAGGCTACTCTAGAATATTCTCGACGTCTAATGGTAGTATTATTCATACCAAGGATTGAGATTTTGCTAAGTGTAGGCTACTCTAGAATATTCGCGACGGCTAATGGTAGTATTATTCATACCAAGGATTGAGATTTTGCTAAGTGTAGGCTACTCTAGAATATTCGCGACGGCTAATGCTAGGATTATTCATACCAAGGATTGAGATTTTGCTAAGTGTAGGCTACTCTAGAATATTCGCGACGGCTAATGGTAGTATTATTCAAACCAAGGATTGAGATTTTGCTAAGTGTAGGCTACTCTAGAATATTTGCGACGGCTAATGGTAGTATTATTCAAACCAAGGATTGAGATTTTGCTAAGTGTAGGCTACTCTAGAATATTCGCGACGGCTAATGGTAGTATTATTCATACCAAGGAGTGAGATTTTGCTAAGTGTAGGCTACTCTAGAATATTGGCGACGGCTAATGCTAGGATTATTCATACCAAGGATTGAGATTTTGCTAAGTGTAGGCTACTCTAGAATATTCGCGACGGCTAATGGTAGTATTATTCATACCAAGGATTGAGATTTTGCTAAGTGTAGGCTACTCTAGAATATTCGCGACGGCTAATGGTAGTATTATTCAAACCAAGGTTTGAGATTTTGCTAAGTGTAGGCTACTCTAGAATATTCGCGACGGCTAATGGTAGTATTATTCATACCAAGGATTGAGATTTTGCTAAGTGTAGGCTACTCTAGAATATTCGCGACGGCTAATGCTAGGATTATTCATACCAAGGATTGAGATTTTGCTAAGTGTAGGCTACTCTAGAATATTCGCGACGGCTAATGGTAGTATTATTCAAACCAAGGATTGAGATTTTGCTAAGTGTAGGCTACTCTAGAATATTTGCGACGGCTAATGGTAGTATTATTCAAACCAAGGATTGAGATTTTGCTAAGTGTAGGCTACTCTAGAATATTCGCGACGGCTAATGGTAGTATTATTCATACCAAGGATTGAGATTTTGCTAAGTGTAGGCTACTCTAGAATATTGGCGACGGCTAATGCTAGGATTATTCATACCAAGGATTGAGATTTTGCTAAGTGTAGGCTACTCTAGAATATTCGCGACGGCTAATGGTAGTATTATTCATACCAAGGATTGAGATTTTGCTAAGTGTAGGCTACTCTAGAATATTCGCGACGGCTAATGGTAGTATTATTCATACCAAGGATTGAGATTTTGCTAAGTGTAGGCTACTCTAGAATATTCGCGACGGCTAATGGTAGTATTATTCAAACCAAGGATTGAGATTTTGCTAAGTGTAGGCTACTCTAGAATATTCGCGACGGCTAATGGTAGTATTATTCATACCAAGGATTGAGATTTTGCTAAGTGTAGGCTACTCTAGAATATTGGCGACGGCTAATGCTAGGATTATTCATACCAAGGATTGAGATTTTGCTAAGTGTAGGCTACTCTAGAATATTCGCGACGGCTAATGGTAGTATTATTCATACCAAGGATTGAGATTTTGCTAAGTGTAGGCTACTCTAGAATATTCGCGACGGCTAATGGTAGTATTATTCAAACCAAGGATTGAGATTTTGCTAAGTGTAGGCTACTCTAGAATATTCGCGACGGCTAATGGTAGTATTATTCATACCAAGGATTGAGATTTTGCTAAGTGTAGGCTACTCTAGAATATTCGCGACGGCTAATGCTAGGATTATTCATACCAAGGATTGAGATTTTGCTAAGTGTAGGCTACTCTAGAATATTCGCGACGGCTAATGGTAGTATTATTCAAACCAAGGATTGAGATTTTGCTAAGTGTAGGCTACTCTAGAATATTTGCGACGGCTAATGGTAGTATTATTCAAACCAAGGATTGAGATTTTGCTAAGTGTAGGCTACTCTAGAATATTCGCGACGGCTAATGGTAGTATTATTCATACCAAGGATTGAGATTTTGCTAAGTGTAGGCTACTCTAGAATATTGGCGACGGCTAATGCTAGGATTATTCATACCAAGGATTGAGATTTTCCTAAGTGTAGGCTATTCTAGAATATTCGCGACGGCTAATGGTAGTATTATTCATACCAAGGATTGAGATTTTGCTAAGTGTAGGCTACTCTAGAATATTCGCGACGGCTAATGGTAGTATTATTCAAACCAAGGATTGAGATTTTGCTAAGTGTAGGCTACTCTAGAATATTCGCGACGGCTAATGGTAGTATTATTCATACCAAGGATTGAGATTTTGCTAAGTGTAGGCTACTCTAGAATATTCGCGACGGCTAATGGTAGGATTATTAATTTTATTAAAATAAATTATACATTTTTTCTTTATTTATTGTTTTTAATGTTATAATCCTAATTTTAATTTAATTTGTATATTTATGTTTTATTGTATTGTTTAATTTGAATATTTGTGAGTATATTTCCTAGTTGAAATGTTATCCAGCACCATAAAACTAGACAGGCACTTATCAGAAATATTACATCTACAAGAAATGTTGTTGTACTTAGGTTGAAAGTTTCAACTATTAGCACCTTTGATAATCGCCTACAAACTCTTTATATAGTAGGTGGTTAACATATTGACCACTATCCTATAAGGCAGTCATGGGCAAAGTACGGCGCTTGACTTATACCATCTACAATTTCACATAGGTCATACTTTCTGTTCTGTATACCTAGAAGTGAAAAACTGTTTCAATCTCTTTGCGTTCTGTGTATTAGAGTTGCAACTAGAACTGATTGAGTAACAATGTAACAATGAATTGAAGCAACTATTCCTCAACGTTTCGAAAACTGAGTTCTGCAAGGCCCTACCAAAATCAGGCTTCCCAAACTTGATATCTCATGCACAGAAGATAACTGCCATATTGCTATATCTGTGAACAGGTGTTTTCTACAATGAAGCTTCGCAGAAATAGCGTCGGAAATAGATTGACATGCCACCATTTAGCTGCGCTACTAAGAATCAACCAGATTACGAAAAACGTTTAGAAGCACAGTCACATATTCCTTCCTCTTCTAACAAATAATGAAGGTGTGTTCTTTTTATCATTTTAAATGATCTTGTCGTTACGCTGGGGTCTGGCGTTACGTTACGGTGACGGGACGAAATGCACTGAGGTGTGTGACGTTATAGTACTGCTTGGTGCATGTGTTCCCGGCAATCTCTACTTCAGAATCAGAATCAATTTATTTGGCGTGGAACACAAGTGCAATAGCCATCGTCAGGTTAATAATAAAAAACAATAAAATCAAACAATCCTACATTATTACTTAGCCTACTTATAACAGTATATACAAACAGCTTATTATCGTTATAACAAAATGTAACCTACTTCTATTGTACTAAGTATTACACCAATCTGCTTCCATACATTCTTCCAGTGAATACCATGGATTCACCAGCAACCACTTTTGCAGCTGTTTCTTATAGATTTTGGTTGGTAGTTGTTGGAAAGACAAACTCAGTTTGTAAAAAAAAAATATGCCAAGAATTTCATGACTGTTCTGTGTTTTTGAAAGCCGACACCATGGTACCTCTATCTGGTGTGAGT
Organism: Meconema thalassinum; assembly: GCA_946902985.2. Classification (NCBI taxonomy): domain Eukaryota; kingdom Metazoa; phylum Arthropoda; class Insecta; order Orthoptera; family Tettigoniidae; genus Meconema; species Meconema thalassinum. The sequence goes on along the minus strand of OX336392.1, from coordinate 369,281 downwards.
TTCTTGTGCTGTATGTGTGAACTGTTACCCGTCTGCCTGGCAATTCATGTGGATGTTTATTTTTCATATACATGAGGATATTTAAAACAAAAGGATTTATAACTGTTAGTATGGAAGATTCAATAAATAATGGTCTACAGTGTGTTAGGAGGAGCATTTGCAATAATACGGATTGCCTTTTTCTGTAATTTTAAGATATTTACAATGTGTACACTATTTCCAAAAAAATATTAATCCATAACTAAAGAGACTTTGAAAGAAAGCAAAATAGGCTGTGTGTAAATATGTCGTAGGAAACTCATTTTTTAAATGACGGAGTAGATACACCACCCTTACAAGTTTATTCGAAAGGTTATGAATGTGAGTTTCCCATGTTAATTTTGAGTCAAAATTCATTCCTAGTAGCTTAGCTTCTTTTATATCATTACTTAGTCTATGTTTTTAAGACTAAATATTAAATTTTGAGTTTTAGTTTCATTTAAGTGGAATCCATTCTCACTAAACCATTTCCTAGCTTCTAGCAAGCACTGACTTGCTAATTTTTGTAATTCACTTATACATTTGCTAGAACACAAAAATGTAGAGTCATCTGCATAAAGAATTGTTTTTCCAGAAACATTTACTGCGAAGTCATTCATCATAACGACAAAAAGAAATGGACCCAGAACCGAGCCTTGGGGGTACACCATACCTAACTTCTAACACATGAGATTTCCTATCCCCATTCTCAACAAACTGTACTCGGTTTGTTAGATATGATTTAAAGACTTCATACTCTGATCCTTTAATTCCGTACAGTGCTAACTTTTGCAGAAGTTTATCATGTGACACGCAATCGATGGCCTTGGATAGATCACACAGGAGTGCATCTACTGAGCTCCCTTCTTCAAAATGGTGCATTATGTGACAAACAAAATCATCCAGTGCACTAATTGTAGATTTCCCCGGAAGGAACCCAAACTGAGTTGGTGATAGAAGGTTGTTGTTGATGAAAAAATCATAAATTTGACCAACTATAACATATATTCAAAGACTTTTGACAGGATGGTTACTACAGACACAGGCCTGTAACTATCAGGTTTAGTCTTATCCCCTTTTTTGTATACTGGAACAACCCTCGTAATTTTTAACTGAGCTGGGAAATAGCCTAAGCTAAGGCACTCGTGTATGCAGTGCGTCAAAGGAATTGAAATGCTGTCAATAATAGCCTTTAAAATGTTGTTGGTGAACCCATACCAATCCTTACTATTGGAAGGTTTCATATTTCTTACAATTTTCTTTACCTCACTACAGTTTACCTTTCTCCATTTAAAAGCATTATTTGATAAACTTGGAACTATTTTTTCTACTCTTTCAATTGCTGCTGTAGGCAGCTGTGAGGCAGGTGAGCAAATCCTTTCAACAGACTCAATAAAATGTTTATTCAGAACCTCAGGACTGATTTCTATTGTGGAACATTTATTTGCGACTCTAACATTGTTAATTACACTCCAAGCTGCTTTACAGGGGTTATTTGAATTTTCTATGAATCTGACGTTTGCTTCAAGTTTAGCTTGCTTAAGGGCACATTTATACTTATTACGCATTTGTAGATAATTCTGTTTAGATTCAACAGATCCCTGTTCATTATGTATTACGTAAAAAAAACATAACCTGTGATTTCATTTGTTCAAGCTCAGGTGTATACCATTTTATTTTATTTTTAGAATTACTCCTTATTATGTATCTAGTTTATGTCCTCTATGGAACTTGGTCGGAGTGTATATATGCTTTTACTCTGTGACAATGTTAGTTGTAAGTTGTTCATTGTGTTAAGATGTAGATTCAGATGTGTGTGCATATTAAAGAGTTATAATATCCGTTATCCAAAACATAATAGCTATAATGTGCTTTATTCAAACATAATAGTTGGCGACGAGGAATTGGGACTTGATTCTCCGGTACAGATATAGCCTACATCAATGAAGTACGGTATTTACGTCGTCTGTTTCAACGGCCACGTGAGTAAAATCAAGAATCAGGCAAATCGACATGAAATGTACACAGAGTACTTGTAAACAATCCTAAGCAACTCATCGTATATTCAGCTACGTGTGCCTGCATGCCACATATTCAAAATAATATTTATCGCAGTTCGAACTTTGAGGTTATGCAATGTTGTTTTTTTTTCTCTCAAGCCCAGGACAATATTCGGTCATCGATCACTACCCAGTGTGTTTTAAATCTGTTATCTTGAAACATTTTATTATATTTGAACTGTGACTTTTAAAATTATTTCTAAGTTCCGTCAAGATGGACGCAAATCAGTTTCAACAATTACTGAACATTTTTACTGATTCTCAAGAGAAGTTACTTGAAAGGTATCAAGCTCACCAGCCCGTCACAACCCCACAAGCCACTAACATCACACCTTTTGAAAAATTTGATTCTGAAAAGGAAAAATTCGTGTCGTATTTAGAACGATTTGAAAATTACGCAAACTTCAACAATGCCACCGATCCAACAAAGAAAGCTCAGCTCTTGTGTACATCAATAGGGGCAATTCATTATAACAATCTCTCTGCATTTTTAGGCCCTGATAAACCAATCAAGTCTCTTGGTTATAATGACCTAGTAAAGCATTTCAAGCAAATACTGTCACCCCAAGTCTCAACCGTAGTTTACCAACACTATTTTTTGAACGTCAATCAAAGAGAAAGTCAAAATATTGCAGGATTTGTTGCCACTCTTAGAAGCCACTTACTAGACTGTGACTTTTATATTCAGTGTACATGTGACGCCAGAATTTCAATCGCGGATGTTTTTCTTCGTGCACAATTTATACGTGGCTTGCGAGATAATTGGATCAGAGAGAAACTTCTCCAGTCTAATGACACGAAATTTGATGATCTCCTGAAGAAGGCTATAGCCTTGGAAGCATCGCGGTATGAGAGTAATCAGCTGTCAAAACAGCTCACTGCACCGTCAGACACTATAGAGGACACAAACAAAGTAACAAAAGCCACAAGTTCATATAATGACCGAAGTAGGAATCAATATAGCAGTGATACTCAGTCACGTTTTGTTCAACAGCCTAGCCCAGGCTCTCACTCACGTTCACAGTCCAGGGGCCGCCGTAGTTCTGTCAATTATAGAGCACTAGGTATTGATGGATTATGCCTGAATTGTGGAAATTCAAACCACAGGTCAAGAGATTGTCGCACAAACAGAAACTCTCTTAAATGTAGGTCATGTAGGAAAGTGGGACATGTTGCAAAAGTTTGTATCACTACACTTCTTCAACAGTCAAATACACACAACATTGCAACTGAGAACATAGATGACAACTTGCATGACCACCCTGAAACCAATTTCGGGATAGGACAACTGGAATGCATCGAAGATCTCTTTGAAGTAGGACAAGAATCAGATAAATATTTTATCAGTGTTAAACTCAACAATAAATCACAAAGATTTGAAGTCGACATGGGAGCAAAATATTCACTCATCTCAGAGAACGAATGTTCAACCTTGGGTCTTGGTTTGCCATTGCAGCCAACAAATGTCTGTTTTCGATCATATTCTGATCATGTTATCAAACCCAGAGGAAAAATTGTTGTCACAGTATCATACAAAGGGAAAGAAATTGTTGCAGATCTTTTTGTAGTTCCGCAAGGTCATGCCGCATTGCTTGGTCGTGTTTGGATCAGGGGCCTCGGCCTTGATCTGAAGGAAATTGACAAGGACACAAATCAATCACTTCACACTGAATCTGTCAACTCAGTGCAGTCAATTCAGGATATTTTACATCAGTATAGTACAATCTTTGAAGAAAAAATTGGATGCGTTCCCAATATTGAAGTAAAACTGCAACTCAGAGAGGGGGTGAAACCTGTCTTCAATCGTGAACGTGATGTCCCTTTTGCTCTTCGGGAACGCGTTGAAAAGGAACTCGCTTCATTGGAATCAGAAGGAGTTATTTCTCCCACAGCTTTAAGTGATTGGGGATCGCCTCTTGTTGTTATCCCAAAACCAGATGGGGGAGTTAGGTTATGTGTTGACTACAAATGTGGAGTAAATTCAAGGTTGATTTCTGCAAACCATCCCATAAGACCAGTTAATGATGTTCTACATAGTCTTAGAAACTCAAAATTTTTCTGCAAGTTAGACTTATACAAGGCATATCTACATCTGAAGGTTGATGAAGAAGGTAGTATGATTCAAACTATATCCACTCACAAAGGAACCTTCAGGATGCACCGACTGAGTTTTGGCATCAAAACTGCCCCCTCAGAATTTAATAGGATATTATCACAGATCCTTCATGGTCTTCCAAAAGCTGAAGCTTATTTTGACGACATCATAATACATGGTACAACGAAGGAGGAGTGCACCAAGAACTTAATAGCCTGTCTAGAACGGCTTTCGAAAAATAATCTGCATTTGAACAAAAGCAAATGCTCATTTTCAAGGAAAACATAGACTACCTAGGGCATATTGTATCATATAATGAGATCCGCAAGTCACCAGAGAAAGTTCAAGCTGTGTCACAAATGCCACGCCCTAAAAACAATGAAGAAGTGAGACGCTTCCTTGGTATGGTGACTTATTATGCAAAGTTCATTCCTAATTTTTCAACGAAGTCCCACCCATTACGGCAGTTATTGCGGAAAGGTGAACGGTTTTTTCTGGTCTGCAGCCTGTGAAGCAGCTTTCTTGAATCTCAAGTCCGAGTTATGTAGTGAACGTGTCCTTACCCCATTCAACCCATCACTGCCTATCATCTTGTCAACCGATGCCAGTCCTACTGGTGTTGGAGCAGTATTAAGTCATGAGATGGATGGCCAAGAAAGACCCATCGCCTATGCATCTCGTGCCCTAACACCAGCAGAATGTAATTACAGTCAGCTTGACCGGGAAGCGCTGGCAATAATTTTCGCCACAACACACTTCTACAACTATATTTTTGCAAGAAATTTCATTCTTGTGACAGACAATGAACCTCTGTCTCGTATTTTTCATCAGAACAAGGGCCTGCCACAAATGACATCCGCAAGGCTCCTAAGATATGCATCGTTTCTCTCCGGGTTTGACTACACGGTAAGAGTGAAAAAAGGGAAAGATAACGAAAATGTTGACTGCCTATCCCGAGCCCCTGTTGCATCTACCTCGCCAAACTTTGAAACATCAATAAATGCAGAAGTTTCACAACTCTGTGCTGAAACGATTCTTCAAGTGTCAAGTGAAGCCATTACGTACGAAACTATCCGTGATGAGACTATGTTAGACCCAGAACTTAGTGCCACCCTGCAACGTCTTCAAACTCAATCCTTGGATGAACCATATACAGTTGAAAATGGTATTCTATTCCGTCAAGACCGAATTGTTATCCCAAAGAAACTACAAAGAAAAATATTGGAAGAGTTACATTTAACACACCTCGGCATTGTGAAAACAAAACAGTTAGCAAGACGATATGTCTACTGGCCGCAATTAGACAAAGACATTGAGAAGCTTATCAAATCTTGTGAAGAGTGCGCACAGACTCGTTCAAATCCACCAAAAGCTCCAATACACCCCTGGGATGAACCAGAAGAAAATTGGGAACGCATACACATTGACTATGCGGGGCCATTTGATAACCACCATTTCTTGATGTGTGTTGACGCGAAATCCAAGTGGGTCGAAGTACGAATGGTGAAAGACGCTCCATCCACTGCAACTACTATCAGTCTGCTTGACAATATCTTCACCGTACATGGGTACCCGAATGTCCTTGTGTCAGATAATGCCACTATCTTCACGAGTGATGTATTCAGATCCTATTGCAAGGAGAGAGGGATTTTTCAGAAATATATTGCACCAGGGCACCCAGCAACCAATGGGCTAGCTGAGAGAAACATCCAAACTTTGAAGAGGCGACTTCGTGCTGCTGTAAATGACCCGGCACCATTATCGACTAAGTTACAGAACATCTTGTTTCAATACAGAGCAACGCCATTGGCATGTGGACAGTCTCCAGCTGAACTATATTTGAAACGTCGGCTACGTATCCGGTTGGATGCTCTACGTCCAAACCAAAAGAGCTTGACTACATCCAGTTTCTCACCCCCTGTTCGCTCTTTCAAAGTGGGAGAGAGAGTGCAAGTCCGGATTCACCAGAAAAACCGTGATATTTGGCAGTTTGGTGTTATACAAACTAAACTCGGCCAGCGTCACTATGATGTGAAATTGGATTCGGGACGAATTTTAAAGCGGCATGTTGACCAGTTATTATCGACTCTCGTGCCAAAGAAAGATAAGCATGTCACTTTTGCTCCAACAAATCCTCCTGTGCGTGGTGTTCCAAACATACCAACACCAACCCAGTCAAGACTAGAAAATGAGGATATTCCTCCTGCAACCCACACTTCAGATGATACAAGGCAGACCATCGTGCAACCAGATGAACGCCCTGATCGAAACAGCCTTCCACCACCTGCTGATAATTATTTAAGAAGATCAGCCAGAGACAGGCGACCTCCTCAGTATCTGCAAGACTATGTGCACAAATGAATATGAATAGTTCCTTTTATTTGTTTTTATATAAGTGGGGGAGACTATTATGCATCTAGTTTATGTCCTCTATGGAACTTGGTCGGAGTGTATATATGCTTTTACTCTGTGACAATGTTAGTTGTAAGTTGTTCATTGTGTTAAGATGTAGATTCAGATGTGTGTGCATATTAAAGAGTTATAATATCCGTTATCCAAAACATAATAGCTATAATGTGCTTTATTCAAACATAATACTCCGAATGTTCAACCTTGGGTCTTGGTTTGCCATTGCAGCCAACAAATGTCTGTTTTCGATCATATTCTGATCATGTTATCAAACCCAGAGGAAAAATTGTTGTCACAGTATCATACAAAGGGAAAGAAATTGTTGCAGATCTTTTTGTAGTTCCGCAAGGTCATGCCGCATTGCTTGGTCGTGTTTGGATCAGGGGCCTCGGCCTTGATCTGAAGGAAATTGACAAGGACACAAATCAATCACTTCACACTGAATCTGTCAACTCAGTGCAGTCAATTCAGGATATTTTACATCAGTATAGTACAATCTTTGAAGAAAAAATTGGATGCGTTCCCAATATTGAAGTAAAACTGCAACTCAGAGAGGGGGTGAAACCTGTCTTCAATCGTGAACGTGATGTCCCTTTTGCTCTTCGGGAACGCGTTGAAAAGGAACTCGCTTCATTGGAATCAGAAGGAGTTATTTCTCCCACAGCTTTAAGTGATTGGGGATCGCCTCTTGTTGTTATCCCAAAACCAGATGGGGGAGTTAGGTTATGTGTTGACTACAAATGTGGAGTAAATTCAAGGTTGATTTCTGCAAACCATCCCATAAGACCAGTTAATGATGTTCTACATAGTCTTAGAAACTCAAAATTTTTCTGCAAGTTAGACTTATACAAGGCATATCTACATCTGAAGGTTGATGAAGAAGGTAGTATGATTCAAACTATATCCACTCACAAAGGAACCTTCAGGATGCACCGACTGAGTTTTGGCATCAAAACTGCCCCCTCAGAATTTAATAGGATATTATCACAGATCCTTCATGGTCTTCCAAAAGCTGAAGCTTATTTTGACGACATCATAATACATGGTACAACGAAGGAGGAGTGCACCAAGAACTTAATAGCCTGTCTAGAACGGCTTTCGAAAAATAATCTGCATTTGAACAAAAGCAAATGCTCATTTTCAAGGAAAACATAGACTACCTAGGGCATATTGTATCATATAATGAGATCCGCAAGTCACCAGAGAAAGTTCAAGCTGTGTCACAAATGCCACGCCCTAAAAACAATGAAGAAGTGAGACGCTTCCTTGGTATGGTGACTTATTATGCAAAGTTCATTCCTAATTTTTCAACGAAGTCCCACCCATTACGGCAGTTATTGCGGAAAGGTGAACGGTTTTTTCTGGTCTGCAGCCTGTGAAGCAGCTTTCTTGAATCTCAAGTCCGAGTTATGTAGTGAACGTGTCCTTACCCCATTCAACCCATCACTGCCTATCATCTTGTCAACCGATGCCAGTCCTACTGGTGTTGGAGCAGTATTAAGTCATGAGATGGATGGCCAAGAAAGACCCATCGCCTATGCATCTCGTGCCCTAACACCAGCAGAATGTAATTACAGTCAGCTTGACCGGGAAGCGCTGGCAATAATTTTCGCCACAACACACTTCTACAACTATATTTTTGCAAGAAATTTCATTCTTGTGACAGACAATGAACCTCTGTCTCGTATTTTTCATCAGAACAAGGGCCTGCCACAAATGACATCCGCAAGGCTCCTAAGATATGCATCGTTTCTCTCCGGGTTTGACTACACGGTAAGAGTGAAAAAAGGGAAAGATAACGAAAATGTTGACTGCCTATCCCGAGCCCCTGTTGCATCTACCTCGCCAAACTTTGAAACATCAATAAATGCAGAAGTTTCACAACTCTGTGCTGAAACGATTCTTCAAGTGTCAAGTGAAGCCATTACGTACGAAACTATCCGTGATGAGACTATGTTAGACCCAGAACTTAGTGCCACCCTGCAACGTCTTCAAACTCAATCCTTGGATGAACCATATACAGTTGAAAATGGTATTCTATTCCGTCAAGACCGAATTGTTATCCCAAAGAAACTACAAAGAAAAATATTGGAAGAGTTACATTTAACACACCTCGGCATTGTGAAAACAAAACAGTTAGCAAGACGATATGTCTACTGGCCGCAATTAGACAAAGACATTGAGAAGCTTATCAAATCTTGTGAAGAGTGCGCACAGACTCGTTCAAATCCACCAAAAGCTCCAATACACCCCTGGGATGAACCAGAAGAAAATTGGGAACGCATACACATTGACTATGCGGGGCCATTTGATAACCACCATTTCTTGATGTGTGTTGACGCGAAATCCAAGTGGGTCGAAGTACGAATGGTGAAAGACGCTCCATCCACTGCAACTACTATCAGTCTGCTTGACAATATCTTCACCGTACATGGGTACCCGAATGTCCTTGTGTCAGATAATGCCACTATCTTCACGAGTGATGTATTCAGATCCTATTGCAAGGAGAGAGGGATTTTTCAGAAATATATTGCACCAGGGCACCCAGCAACCAATGGGCTAGCTGAGAGAAACATCCAAACTTTGAAGAGGCGACTTCGTGCTGCTGTAAATGACCCGGCACCATTATCGACTAAGTTACAGAACATCTTGTTTCAATACAGAGCAACGCCATTGGCATGTGGACAGTCTCCAGCTGAACTATATTTGAAACGTCGGCTACGTATCCGGTTGGATGCTCTACGTCCAAACCAAAAGAGCTTGACTACATCCAGTTTCTCACCCCCTGTTCGCTCTTTCAAAGTGGGAGAGAGAGTGCAAGTCCGGATTCACCAGAAAAACCGTGATATTTGGCAGTTTGGTGTTATACAAACTAAACTCGGCCAGCGTCACTATGATGTGAAATTGGATTCGGGACGAATTTTAAAGCGGCATGTTGACCAGTTATTATCGACTCTCGTGCCAAAGAAAGATAAGCATGTCACTTTTGCTCCAACAAATCCTCCTGTGCGTGGTGTTCCAAACATACCAACACCAACCCAGTCAAGACTAGAAAATGAGGATATTCCTCCTGCAACCCACACTTCAGATGATACAAGGCAGACCATCGTGCAACCAGATGAACGCCCTGATCGAAACAGCCTTCCACCACCTGCTGATAATTATTTAAGAAGATCAGCCAGAGACAGGCGACCTCCTCAGTATCTGCAAGACTATGTGCACAAATGAATATGAATAGTTCCTTTTATTTGTTTTTATATAAGTGGGGGAGACTATTATGCATCTAGTTTATGTCCTCTATGGAACTTGGTCGGAGTGTATATATGCTTTTACTCTGTGACAATGTTAGTTGTAAGTTGTTCATTGTGTTAAGATGTAGATTCAGATGTGTGTGCATATTAAAGAGTTATAATATCCGTTATCCAAAACATAATAGCTATAATGTGCTTTATTCAAACATAATACTCCTTTTCTTGGAACTTTTAATCTCCACCATTGGGCATGAAGTATCAAAGTATGAAAGAAATAGCCTATATGAAAGAAATCGTCAAAACTTGTAATGGGAGAGTAGGAGTTGTCAGTAAAAACCCAATCAGGATATGCCTAAGGTATGAATTAAATAGCTGTAATCTGTCAGGGGAAATATGTCTAATATGAATTATTGTGGGTGATTTAGCTATATTCCCATTTGAAAAACTACTGGATTGCATCACTTGAAATAAAACTGCTGAATGATCTGACAAACATGGGGCAATAACTTTAGTCTGGTACTGGCTGTGATTTAAATCCGTGAATACATTATCTAAGCAGGATGATCCTCTTGTTGGTTCATTAATTGTGTGATATAAGCCAAAGGATTTGAAAAAAATCCGAACCATAATAGCTTCTCGTTCATTGAATCTCAGGTCTACATTAATGTCTCCACAAATTACTAACTTATATTTTCGGTATGACTTTATAACACTATCCAAAACCCCTTCCATACTTTAAAAAATGTATAAATATTACTATCAGGTGTTCAGTAAAAGGTTACCATAACAATGTTAAAATCTACAAGTAATGCTGCCACAATTTCACAGTGTTTTTCTAAACCAAATTTTGACACATCAATCACTTGGTATTGCGTTTCTTCTAACACAAATATGGCACTTCCACCAGCCTTATACAAACATGACTTGCGACAAAAACTATCTACTAGTACATAACCCTAAAGTTTAATCAAATCAATTTCTTGTCTTCTATATATATAAAAATCAATGTTACGTGATAGTTTGTCTGTCTGTCTGTGGGTATGTCTCCTATGCGTTCATATACCATTCGTCCGATTGCGATGAAACTTGGGTGAGATGTTGAGTACACTCCAAGGAAGGTTTCTGACTTAGTAAATCCATTTTACAATAGGTAGCGCACGCGTAGATTCAACAAATGAGCGACGATGGGCGAAGCATTTCAACAAAGTCCCGTATGTGTTCATATACCATTCGTCCGATAGCGATGAAACTTGCTTGAGATGTTGTGTACACTCCAGGGATGGTGACTGGCTTAGTAAATCCATTTTACAATTGGTAGCACACGAGTAGATTCAACAAATGAGCAACGACGCGCGAAGTGTTTCAACAATATCCCGTAGCCTATATGTTCATATAACATTCGTCCGATAGCGATGAAACTTGGGTGAGATGTTGTGGACACCTACGTGAAGTTTTCTAACTTAAAAAATACATTTCACAGCAGGTAGCGCTCGAGAAGATTTAACAAATGAGCGACGACACGCGAAGCGTTTCAACAAAGTCCCTTATTCATTCATATACCATTCGTCCGATAGCTAGGCCTATGCAACTTGGGTGAGATGTTGCGTGCACATCGGGGAAGGTTTCTGGCTTAGTAAATCCATTTTACAATAGGCAGCGCACGAGTAGATTCAACAAATGAGTGACGACGCGGAAGCGTTTCAAGAAAATCCCGTATGCGTTCATATACCATTCATTGATTGCGATGAAACTTTGATGAGTTGTTGTGTACACTTAGTAAATCCATTTCAGTAGGTAGCGCACGAATAGATGCAACAAATGAGTACCGACGCGCGAAGCGTTTCAACAAAATTCCGTATGCGTTCATATGCCATTCATCGATTGCGATGAAACTTTGATGAGTTGTTGTGTACACTTAGTAAATCCATTTCAGTAGGTAGCGCACGAATAGATGCAACAAATCAGTGACGACGCGCGAAGCGTTTCAACAAAATCCCGTATGCGTTCATATGCCATTCATCCGATTGCGATGTAACTTTGGTGAGTTGTTGTGCACGTCCCACGAATATTTCTAAATTAGTAAATCCATTTTACGATAGCTTAGAGGCAGTTAACGGAAATTCAAAAAGATATAGTGTATCCAAAAGCACTCCAAGAAACAAAATTACAACGCCAACACTTTCTTTGATTGGCATTGCAACGCATGCCGGGTACAGCTTGTTATATTATATTCGTGGAAAATGTCATATTATAATTTATTATAACCTACTGTATGATATTCGAGAAAATATAATATTATAACATTATCATATTCATGAATACCGGTAATTGAAAACTATAAATTATAATGTGTGCATTAAAATTGCGCTGTGAGGTTTGGTGTATCATATCTAAATTTTGTACCGTCATTCGCTGCAAGGCATGAGGTACAGTTATATACAACAAACAAATATTTCGGAAATTTCGAGAGTTTTGCGTAAAACCACGCCTGTATACGAGTTATGTTAACACCATGTGCCTGGTCTCGCAGAACTTTGTATAGCCTATGTCGTAGTCAGATAGTGAAATCCGTCATTTCATGAAGATCCGGCCTATGGTGTAAAAAGGGACAGTTACACCATCTGCCGCGTTTCTTATGAAGCCGTACATTAATTCTTTTAATTTATTGTTCTATTTTTAGAAATAAATTATTGCTTGTTTATAAAGGTTTTCGAAATTAATTCTCACATAACAACTTAAATCTAATCGTGGAATACCGGGTACACTTTACTCTCTATTCTGTGATGCATACTTTCATAATATTTTTTGGTAGTATTTATTTTTGTTCTTCAATTGTGCATTCTTTCTTCTCTCCTTCATTGATGCAATTTGTATTTTTGAACTTGATAAGTCAAGAAGAAACACAATATTGTGCTTATGTCTGTACATACCTTAAATAAATAAATAGCCTAAATGAACAAATGAATACAAACATACCGTAGCATACATTCGAATACTTTGATTGCATAGTGTACTGTAAAATATTTGTCGAGGGATTTCTGCTGGGTTAAAAATGGCAACATCTTCATTTCTTTGCCTCTAGGAGGGGCGTTAGCAATCTAGTATACGCTGTCACGCAAGGAAATTTGAACAACCTGCGGGGTGACGTGGCTTGAGGCTGCACTGTATTATTTAGAGCTTCCCCAAATTAAATAAATAGTAAGTTCTTTGGTTTATAACGATTGAATTAGCTCTGGAATCTCAATCAACCAAAGAGGAAATAGTTGTGACCTATAGGCTGTATTCCTATCGGCTAATATTTATTGTAGGAGACAAGTCAAGGAGAGTTTGCATGTTATGGAAATACAGTAATCGTAATTATGTGTTTGTCATGACCAACAGCGGTAGCTACATTCACTAACGCGAAGCTCTAGGCGAGGCGTTCTAAACATGGTGCTCAGGAGCTCCACAGTGCTCTTTAAATGACATTTGGTGTCCCGTCATACGAGCAAAAAAGTGCTCGCGAGAACAACCTCATTGTTTAATTTAAATTCTGTTGCATGCACGAGAGTAATAGGGTTTTCACTAGAAGGTTTGACAGTGAAAAATTGTATCTTGTAAAATAGTATTTTTTAATCATCCCTGCTTTATGAGTAACGCGAAAGATGCTGATTCGACTCGACTGTCCATGAGTCTTATCTGCATGAGCCACGCAAGCAGTTGCAGCATGCCTGGTGAGCGGTGAATCACTAGATATTTCAGCACTTCAAAGGGAGGGAGAGATGGGAAAAGGAAAGACAAGCGCATGCTTGTTGCATTATTATTATTATTATAGTATTATTATTATAGTGGGAAGCCTCCGTGGCTTAGGCGGCAGCACGCCGGCCTCTCACCGCTGGATCCGTGGTTCAAATCCCGGTCACTCCATATGAGATCTGTGCTGGACAAAACGGAGGCAGACAGGTTTTTCTCCGGGTACTCCGGTTTTCCCTGTCCAAATTTCATTCCAGCAACACTCTCCACTATCATTTCATTTCGTCCGTCATTCATTTAATCATTGCCCCCGAGGAGTGCGGCAGCCGGCACAGTTCATATCCTCGCCGCTAGATGACCCGGTCGGAGACTGGAAGCAGGCTGTGGATTTTCATTTTTTCATTCATATTATTATAGTATTACTATTTTTGATTTAATGGTGGTCGGGTACTTGGTATGGCATGATGGTGGTGATCACAGTCTCAACGAGGTTGAGAACGCCGCTCTAGTCTATGAAACGAAGCTATATACGGACTTGCCGAGTGGTTCAAACCCCACTTACAGTGGTCAATAAAAATTATGTTTCCCATTTTAAACTCTAAGGCAAATGCTGGAACGGTACCTTCTAATAGGCCACAGCTCTGTGTACTCGGGAGTGTGCAGAATCTGTCTGATAATCTGTGGTATTTATAGTAGTGTGTGTATATTGTAGTTCAGGTTAAGATTGAGAAGGAGGTGGCCGTGGCTTAAGTTAGGAACAAACCCGGCATTTGCCTGGAGGAGAAGGGGAAACCACGGTAAACCACTTCCAGGATGGCTAAGGTAGGAATGGAACCCGACTCTTCTCAGTTTTGCCTCCAAGAATGAGTGTACCGCGATTCAACCCTCAGGCCATAATTAAGTTCCTATCCCTAGTAACCATAGTTGACTTCGTAAGTCTACTTAACGAGTATTGTATATGCTGGTTCGAATTCCGTTGCTGACTGAGGCATTTTCTCCCAGGACTTTCCACACACCCTCTCGACAAATGCCGGGATGGTACTTTATTTCAAGTCTCCAGAGACGTGCAGATTGAACAATAAAATACTGAAGTAGTTATTTGGCAAAAATATCTTCCCTTAGTAGGGATCGAACGCACCATGCTGTGATCCGATAGCTAACACCATACCACGACACCACAACTTTGCTCTAATAACTGGTTGCTAAGAAATGTACAAGGTCTCTTTATTGCGCGTCCGTAACTGAGTTATAGTTTTTGTTGTTTTAAAGGGTGGAACAGCGAAACCAAGTCATATTATACTATCGGTTGTCTATCTCTCACAAATTGGATCTAAACGACTTCTTCCATTCACAGTACGGCAGCATACAGCATACCTTCTAGGCGCAAGGCCAGGATGCTGGGGAGGGAATTGGGAGATATTAGATATGTGTACCATATGTCACAGTGTTCACTTTCTGAAGAAATAACAGCCCTTCTAGTGTCTCTTTTTTAACCGATTATTTCTTGGAAATCACACTTTCCTCTCATGTGATCACCGCAGCCGCTACATCATGAAGTGACGGCTGGATTTCCCGACAGATGATGTACAAAATGAATTACACTATGTGACGGCGAAATTTAGTCATTTCATGAAACCACGCGTCAGATGGTGCAAATGTACCCTTTTACATCATATGACGCTCTTCATGAAGTGCCTAGGATTTTCATGAAATGACGGATTTCACTATCAGACTACGACATATATATGCAGCCGATCTGGCATCAGCGCGGCCCATTTAACACGTACTGTCTTTTAAGGTAGAGACGCACTATGTAATGACACAGAAATAATAGAATTAGTCGAAATATGTTCTCAAACACCAGCTGGATGTGTCTCGTCTTTCACCTGGAATATGTGTACTTGGTTGTGTGTATAATTTGTCTGAAGTTATTAGTGTATTTCTGATTGAGAACAGGATTGGAAAACGGCCACGGCCGCTTCCTACCAAATTCCTACCTAAATTACAAATAGACATCAGAGTGACACAGGTTATCACACGTAAGTTATCTCACTTCTGCTCCAGGTAGCCTACAGTAACTGACGGGATTACCCCGTGGCGTACGACTGCCATGGAAGCTCCACCAAGACTAGCGCGATCCTGAGCTTGGTTTTACCCCGGAGTTCTCCACACATTCTTCCGGCAAATGTCGGGATGATAAGTACGGTACCGGGGCATGCAACCTGTTCCCGACGCTAAGAATTCCAGCTAGACACTAGTAACGTATGAAAGACAAGTTATCAGGCGAATTGAACACACACCCAAGGACATGTCCCAACCCCCTAGAACGAATTAACAACCGGGATTATTTACTTTCTGGCCACGGTTGTCTTCTTTCCAATTCTAACCACATGGAGCTAACGACCACAATACACTAAGCCCCTAAATGAAACAACTATCTAACTTCCGGCCACGGCAGTGTCCTTCCCAACCCTATCGCCAAGACACACACTAGTACAGCCATCGGAGTAACACATGTTATCACACATGCCAAGTAGGCCTACACGGGGTTACATGGCCACTTCAGTTTTATGCTTCTCAAGCTGCCGCTTTTCTAGCGAAAAAGTATTTTTCTGCTGGGTTATGAAACAGATTGACATACTCCACGTCCCAAGCCACCGTATGTAATGTAGGCTACTGCGCACGTAGGACTGCGTCGGCCGCTGGGGCAGAGTGAAAGCACCTCTTGAGAGCTTCTGTTATCCTGTTCTTAGAGGAGCTTGTTCTACTGTACTAACAGTTCACAAAATGTCTAACTTTTGATTCTATTTTTATTGAACGAATAGTACACAAATAAAGTCTTGATTGAAGTTTTAAGCTCAACATTTATTGAACGAATAGTACACAAATACCTCTGTTCCATTCCTGTTTTCTTCATTTGCGAAAGTCTCGCAACATCCAGGTATCATAAAGTAACAGGAGGTAGAAGGGATATGATTCGATTGGCTGGGGGGCGGTGACTAGCTCGACCAATTCCACTCCACTTTAAAGCGCAATGGCGGAAGCCTTCATATTGAAAATGGCGGACTACTCTGCACCGTCAGGCTACGGGCGCCTTCTCCCCCCGAATATGAGACAGCGTATCCAAGTACACGGGGCGAGATGCTTGTCGCAGTAATGTGCGGAGTGTTTCATTCCGGGCCTCGTCATTTTCTTAAAGTCGTTTTCCCCAGGGGTTCACTACAATTGAGACGTGGCTTGGCTACCACGGGGCTCCGGCTGGGTCCGGCTCCCCTCTCGCATGTTTCCTGTTCTCACCTGAGTAGTCGACTGCTTCTCCGTGTTCTTGGCAATTATTCGAAAACATTTCGCACTTGACGAATTAGGCTGCTTGTCTTTTTCTTATCCGTCGAATCGAAATGTATGAACACGTCTCGATCGTTGTCTAGCCTATTTCTGTTCGGTCATTATCCGAATAGTTTATAATTTTAAAACTTGTCCCCTTATTATTATTAGTCTATTATTATTATTATTATTATTATTATTTATTATTATTTTCTTTTTACCGAGAGTAGTGGCTACGCTGGTTAAAGCTCGGCATTAGGTCATGGGGCCAAGCTCTCTGCTGACTCGGTAGACGCGTGGGTTCGAGCCCCACCGTCGGCCGTCCTTGAAATGGTTTTCCGTGGTTTCGCATTTTCAACACCAGGCAAATGCTGGGACGGTACCTTCTGACAGGCCAGGGCCGCTTCCTTCCACATCCTTGCCCAGTTTCATTCACCATCATTCATTTCATCTCTCATTAACTCCTCTCATGAGGTTGGTGTCAGGAAGGGCATCCGGCCGTAAAAATCATCGCCACAAAGCCTTCCATCGCATCTCATCCCCGACCCCGTTGGAAAAACGGGAATAATAATACAATTATTATTTTCTTTTTCATCGAAATTTATGAACACGTCTCGATCGTTGCCTAGCCTATTTATGTTAGGTCTTTTTCCGAATCAAGGATTGTATTGGACTGCAGTATTCCCTATGCTATCGTATGCACAGTTAATATTTCATTTGCGGGGCTTAGACATCGTGGTCATGTTGCCCCGTGTACATGGGTGTGTGTGTAGAATTTATGTGATAACCTGCGTTATTGTGATTGTTGCACTAGCATGTGTAAATACGGTACAAAGCTCAATGTTGGTTTGTCTGTATACTTATACAAATTTACGCCGTTTCACCGATCTGAACCAACATTTGTATACTTACCTATTGGAACCCTGCGAGTAACACTGGTTACATCAAATTTCGGACAGACCACTCCATTCCCTGCATTTAGGCCCTTTGGCACAAATCTACACCGTTTCACCGATCTGAACCAAAATGAGTATTCTTACCCTTTGGAAACCTGCGAGTAACACTGTCTACGTGAAATTTCGCACAGATCACTCCATTCCCTGCATTTAGGCCCTTTGGCAGAAGTCTACATCGTTTCACCGATCTTAACCAAAGTTAATGTACTTACCCTTCGAAACCCTGCGGGTAACACTATCCACTGGATATTTTGAACAACTCTCCATTCCCTACATTTAGAACAACAGACAAAATGAACTACGTTTTAATGACCTAGAACCATTCACGTCCATATAGTGTAAGAATATTTTAATACGGTAAGTCAATTGTTGGCTGGCAATGCGAGCTGCATCACGTCGCCCCTACCAGAATTGCGAAAATAGTTACAACTTGCGCTGCTTATAAATTGGAGTCAATGGGAGTAATTATTGCCAGAAGATTTCTTAGGCCAAGTAAAACAGTTATTATCATGAAAATATTATGCCTCTGTATAAGTGTGATAGTGTTGGTGCAGTTCATAGAGGTAATCAGCTGCAATAAGCGTTGGTGATTTCAAATTTACTTCCATTTATTCAGATCCTTATCCTTGAGCGGTATGTGGCGATAAATGACACTATTGCTACTTCAGGAGCTCGGGACAGCCGAAGTTTTCCAAAGTGCTCTGATTATTTTCCTATGGCATTATGTGACAAAAGACGACACTATTGATCTCTACTTTTCTAACAGCCAATGAGATATAGGCCCTAGGCAGTGTCTTTTATGTCACAAACTCCTCTTTCTAATCACATTTTTCAATTCGTTTGTAAATTACATGTGTCAGTACTGTAGTTAGTAAATAGCCGTTTCCCTATTCATTATTGTCATTATCATTACGGGAAGATGTCCTGAATGTTACGTCCATTATACTGTACTACTTATCACCCCCACCACCACCACAAAAAGTTATATTTTTATAATATTTTATCTGTTAATTTAGTCTAAGTAACTTATTGTATGCCAGTTCTGTAGTAGCCTAGAATTCATTATCATCCATAAAACAAACAAATCCACCGGGCGAAGCCGGGCACTATTGCTAGTAGTTTATAATTTTAAAACTTGTCCCCTTATTCTTCTTATTATTATTATTACTAGCCCAGGCAAAGTAGAACAAAAAAGGCCGTGCTTCCCGAAAAATCGTCCAAAGCTGGAATGTTTTATAATACATTTTGGGCGTCCCAAATAAGAGTCCTGTGAGTTTGCGACGGATTCTGACTTCCGCTTAATTTTTGGGAGTCAAAAAAAAACGCGAAATTTTTGCACTTTTTTCAGTTATTTGCTTATAACTTCTAAACGACGCATTCTACAGGCAAGTTTTATCGTAATGTTTTTAAAGACGATTAAATTCTACGTCGAATGGTTTGTAGTGGGTCTAAATCAGCCGAGTCGTTTAGCCGCAATCGATTTCTGAATTTGGGCCATTTTTACCAACTTGGTAAAAAAAGTTGATTCTCTGCTTTGTTCTTCGCTTAAAACTCCTAAACAACGAATCCTATAGAAAATTGTACGGGAAGCTTTTCTAAGAACATTAAATTTTGCGTCGATTGGTTTTTAGTTTGTTAAAATCGGCCCAGCCGTTTAGCCGTAATCGATTTTTTGATTTGTGCCATTTATACCATCTCTCATGTCTCTGTAATTTTCTTTTCCAATCGTGCAGTTTTCGTAGTGGCAAAGGAGAAAATCCGGGTTGGCCCGGTTCCCCCACTTGGCCTTGACAACCCAAGAGCAGCCACCTGTCCCGTTGTTCCCTCTCCCCCTCTAATCCCTTCGTCGGTTTCCCTACTGCGAGGTCTCCTTCTCAACATCCGTTCAGCATGTTGACACGACAAACTCCAGAATACGGTTTGCAGAAATTCAGCGAATGGTTTCAGTACCATGACCCATTCCCTGAAACGAGTTCACTCATGTCCATCAGCACAGGAGTATTAGCTGATGACAGCATCAACTGCCACAAAGCGTTTGAAAAGGGCACAGCCAGTATGACAACCATGGAAGGGAAAAACTTCAAAGAACTTAAACTTAGGAGAAAAAACCTAGTGATGTCTCTACGAGCCGTGAAGGCTACAGCAACGTTCAACGGAGAATCAGTCCCCATCAGTCCAGATTTTCCGCCGCATTCCATTTCACATGAAATCCCAGCTTCAGCTAAAATCGTACTTTGAATTCGAATTGGCCCCGTACCCACTCTCACTGTTTGATAGTGGCATGATGCGGAAGAGTAGACAATCAGAACTGTACAAGCTGTTCACTCCCATCAAAGTAGATCTCACTGTGAATGCAAACTACGTAGTGGATGGTGGTTTCCTCCTGCACAGAGTTGTGTGGAACAGCGGAGAACAGTTTTCCAACATCATTCAGAAGTACGTAAATTACGTGAAATCCAACCACAAGTCTGACAGTATCACCATAGTTTTCGATGGGTACCCAGAGGATGTGGCCGAGAAGAGTATAAAGTCAGTTGAAAGAACGCGAAGAGCCCGTGTTATGTCATCTTCGTCAGTTATATTCCAGGAAAATACCACGGCCACAATGCCCAAAGATCGTTTCTTGTTGAATGATCACAACAAGAAACGTCTCATATCGATGCTGACAAGCAAAATGCGATGTACTTTTATCAACAAGTTTCTTCATCAACAGATTTGGCATTCGTTTGTTTTCTCGTGAGAAACGGGAAAATACCAATGTCACCAACTAATGTTTACGGGAAAAGACAATTCTGTTTCTGTTGTAAACGTCTATATTAACATGAAATCTCGCGAATCTCGCCGACCATCGGCCAACATTTTAAGATAACTTAATTATGACACGAAACATGAGGTTCTACTTGTCATGTGAGTGTGTGTTTAATAACAGTTTTTGTTACTCGTGAGCTTTATTGCCTACTGTGAGAGCCCAACTTAACCTATATGAATGGATCGCTTTTTTATTTATTTAACCACCTATTTAGGCTACATAGGTCCCAGTGAGACAAAACCCGTATTAGGGACAATCAGGTAGCATAGATACAGATTGAAATATACCAGTATATCTTTAATAATATGATACTGTGTTTAAGTTAATGGTAGGCTACAATAGGTTGATAGTGACTAACTTTACAGAAGTAATTGGTATGCATTGCTTAAGGCTACATAATATTGAGCATAGGCTATTAATTCCTTAAAAGGAAAGCTCTTGCTTTCTTCGTGATTTTTTTAAATTGAAAACCTTTCCTTTAGGCTATGCATAATGGTAGCGAGTTATACCGGTATCCCTTGATTATAGAGGGCATATCCAAAGATAGATTTTATTGCACGTTTCTGGAGTATCTCAAGTTCTTTTATCAGCTCCTGCGTGGCTTAACAGTAGCGTTTTCGCCTGCTTTTCCCAAGGTTGCAGGATCGAATCCCGACGCAGTCAGCTGGCATTCGAGGGTGCGCAAATACGAGGGAGCCGTGTCGGTAGATTTACGGGCATGTTAAAGATCCCATTCGGGTTGGAATTCCGGCACCCCGGCGTCTCGAAAAGCCAGGAATGTAAAACCAATAACATCATTATTACGGTATCTTACAACACCTCCATATGAAATTCATGTACAGTAGATGTGAATGTATCAGATCAAAGTAGGCTATATGCCGGCTCCGTGGTGTTGGGGTAGCGCGCCTGCCTCTCGCCCGGAGGCCCCGGGTTCGATTCCCGGCTCCATCAGTGATTTTAGAAACTGACGTGAGGGCTGGAACGGGGTGCACTCAGCCTCGTGAGGACAATTGAGTAGCTGTCTGACAGTGAGGCAGCGCCCCGATCAAGAAAACCAAGATTAACGGCCGAGGGGACCCGATGCGCTGATCACGCGTCACCTCTAATTATCTGGGCAGCAGTCGCTTGGTAGGCCTAGGCCCTTCATGGGCTGTAGTGCCAGGGGTTATTATAAAGTAGCCTATATAAGTTTATATTACAGTAATTCTGAATACAAGTAGAACTCAGCTTATACACTTGCCTCAGACATGAATGTGACTTTAACATACCTTGTGTCCTTGTTTCATCTTTTGGGCGATATTACGTATTGAAATTAGGAACCCTGATCACTACTGCACCTCATATATGTGCTAAAGTACGTAATTTATTACTCTTTTAAAACGGCTGCTATGTTCCAACAGCGCTTGCATCTCGTCCAACTGCCTCAACACAAACGAAACTTAAACATCTCCTAAAGAATACAATCTTTATTCTAGGAGACAGACAATCCAACTGATTAATTAGCATGAACCCCAGTCTGCCTACGCTGAGAGCGTAATCTAAAACCCATCAGGAAAACGTTCCCATTAGACCAACAGCCTAGTGAATTTTAGGAGCAGTCCCATTTATAAAGTTTCCCAATTTGTTCAGAGTTACCTCAACACACATTTCAAATTAAAAACTAACAGCTCTTTTAGGAACTCGATCCATTTCTGTGAAACGACTAGGAACCTAATCATCGAAGAATCTTACACAATGCACACAATAGATAGATACGGTACCTGTATCCCCCACCATTAAAATTATAGAAAAAAAAAAACATCCACAGTTGAAATTAACAAATTTATCCACTTAACTTAAGTTACTTAAATTTACCCTACATAATAATCACTTTAAGTTCAACTTTAAAAAAAAATGAGAATTTTGGTCAATATGTATATGGACATTATAAAATGCAAAGCGATTGTTTCCGCCCAGTCAATACTGTTTATTCAAATTGAGTAAATTAATCACTCGTCATGATAGAATGGTACATGTTTCGACACCTAGCAAATCATTGGTGTCATCAGCCATGAATTGGGCAGCACTAAATACATTACACGTGTAGAATTTGGTTGTGGCACAGAAACATGAATGAACACACATAAAAAAGAAGTATATCATGCATATAAAATACATTAAAAATTCCTAAAACATTTTGTTAATAAAACACTTTAAAAAACCTCCAACGGGTTTAATCAGTCTATCTTGAATCAGTCCAATGTAATTCTTGATGTTGATTGTGGCGTAGTACATTACACTTGATGCTTAAAAGAATCCATTTGTAGTCATAGTATGAACTAATGGACACATACGATGTAGTTAATGACCCATGCGGAACACTTCCGACCAGCACGGCTCTGTGACACCTTGCCGCATTGATACTTGGGATTTGACACCCTTCCTGGACTCATTGATGTCAATGGAATGCCCGCTTCTAAATTGGATTACTATGAGCCAGTTCTTAATGTTACGTCTCAATATAAAGTGTGTACTCCTTATGTAATCATACTAATATATAAAAATGAGATGGTGTGTGTCTGTTACTCAATCACGCAAGAACCACTGGTCCGATTTAAATGAAATTTTACATGGATCTAGCTGATTTACCAGGTTTACATATAGGCTACCGTTCATTTCGATATTTTGCACTATTTAAAAATGGCGACTATTTTCGTATTTCCTTTTCAAATAAAAAGAGAACGCTAAGAAATAGCAAACTTTTGATGGCATAATTATACGAGCTTTAAAATTTAATTTTCTATCCTAAAGGTCCTTATCACTTTTCGTGTATCTCCAACGGTTAGCTAGTAAAACCTAAATATGTGCTATAAAACACGGTCAACGCCGAGCGATGTTAGTCTATGTTAGTCTCTACATGAACTGTTTTATTTATAGAGGTAATTTGTGGACTCTGAAACGAGACGTGATTTTGAGTCTAATTTTATACTCGTTGTGCCGGTTATTGTATGTGAGTATTTGGATCTTTACGCTGTTTCACAATGTTATAGTGCTTTCTACTTTGAACGGTACACTTCTTTTCTTTTTATAGATTTTTTATTTTTTTTTACTGAATATTTCTGTTGGCCAATATTGATCTGCTTTTTGTAATTTTTTTCCCTGATCAGAAACCCAAATTCACAGACGAATGTGTCGAAGCCTACCGACTGTCACATTAGTTCATTTAGTGCTCATATTAATCTTACTGCAGAACTGGGCAAACTTATTTCAATAAAGTTGGTATTTTGCCTTTCACGGTCAATGAAACCCCGCACAAAATACGGCATAAACCTAGAAAAGTTCCTGAGTTTTAATTGCTTGGCCCTGAAATTCAATATACAATCATTTTGGGAGCCTTTATAGGGAGGTGAAAGACTGTTTTAGCTTTAGCTCTCGCAGTAAAGTAGCGGAGGTGTTCTAAATAAGAATTGAGGTACCGGTATCGCGCAGTTTGCTACTCCTTTGCTAGTGTGCAAATAGACCACAAGACCTCGCTGATGAACCATCTCGGAGTTACTAGGCGTAATCTCGCACAAATCACGGCATAAACGTAGAAAATTTATCTGTGATTAAAACTGATTTTGTTATTATTACTTGGAATGATTGAAGTTTGTTTTGTTACTGTTACTCTTTATCATGACATGATACGTAGTTTCCGCAATATTACTTACTGCGGATATAATTTCTACCAAGTTTGATGTATTTTTAGCATAATGTTTATATGTTTAAATATAGTATGAAGACGTTAAACGATAGGTGTTCAATATTTAAGAAAGGGTATTTAACTTTTACTACATAGAAGCTGATATTTATTTCCAATATATAACACACTTTCCTACCTACAAAGCGGAGGCAGACAGGCTTTTCTCCGGGTACTCCGGTTTTCCCTGTCACAATTTCATTCCAGCAACAATCTCCAATATCATTTCATTTCATCTGTCATTCATTTAACCATTGCCCCAGGGGAGTGTGACAGGCTTCGACCCGGTCGGTCGACTGAAAGCAGGCTGTGGATTTTCACTTTCCTGCCTCTGATTAATAATAGGGTGAGTGAAAATATGTGTAGTCTACACATATAACATGGAAATAACATAACTACATTACGAATGTGTGATTATATTAATGATTTAGTCCAGCAAGTACCAGGCCGTTCAAAGAACGGGTACTTCAGCTAGTAAATTATAAAATTGATTGCAGATACTTATTTACTTGCTCTCATATGTCAAGCTGCTTGTCTCTCACCAAGGCTCAATTCTGTTAACACATGTCAGATTTTCTAAGTGAAATGTCATGTCTTGTGGTTTTGATTCCACGTGGCTCATGATCGTTGGAATAATTGTCATATAAAACTATAAGGTCCCTTTCATTTTGTGTGTAATTCATGCTACAATTCACCAAGTGGCAGATGTGGCCAGAAGTTAGGTTTGGTAGGTAGCGTTCTACAGCTGGCTATGATGTAAGAAGAGAGACTGGTGGGGATGTCGCTCTCTTTGAATAACTCAGTCCTTAACATGACAATTTGTATTTAAATGTTACGTTTTTCACTATATTTTTAATTACATGCCTTTGTGCTGGGGGCCACTTGGCATTTGAGGACCTTGAGCTGTGTGGGGAAGATGAAATGCCATCCCATAAGGCAAAGGATACATGTACATTTTCTGTTAGGAGCACAGAGATTTTCTTGTTAGTTCGTTCATGTATTTGACCTTTGATAAGGAACGCTTGTGTGAGCGGTACACACAATTTACAGTAATAATCGACTGAATGACTCCCGTGAACAGTATTGAAATAAAGAAGTAATACAATCCTGACAAGAAAATATTTGATCACATATATTGTATATGGCCTATATATATTTATTTACCATTACAATGAACATTATACTACCTACCGGGGCCCTTTTAGACAAGCACATAAATAAGTTCAAGACTTATTGCATCAAGAAATGCTTTTGCCATTCAATCGATTTACTAGAGTGGAGAGCACATAAGAAGGCAGGTGAGAGTGAGAGCATTCTGCGCCTAGTGAGACAGAGCCATTCACTGTGATGTTGCCAGACTGCCTCTCTCTCTTTCTCTGTGCGTGCTAGATTCGTCACTTACCCAGCTGTTCCCTCCTCACATTTGCAAATGCTCCACGAACTGCACTCGTTTAAGAGAAACGACCAATTGATCCTATCGGCACTGCCACTGTACATGCTCCTCACTCTAATTGCTTGGCTAATTGTATAACGAAGTTAATGACAGTGTTAGCTTTCATCGGATGCATAAATATTAACATTATGTTCATTCGCTTTATTTCTTTTCTTTTTTCAATGGGTGTGTTCAAATATTATTTTAAAGGAAGCTTGTAGTGTTATGTGAAGTTAATCTCGGGATCATGAGCCAAGGGAATTCCATTATTATGTGGAATCCAAACCATAGGACATAGCATTTCACTTATGTATTTATGAATGTATATATTCTTTTTTGCCAGACATATATAATCCAAGAGTGACAATAAGTTATAATAACTTAAAACAATAAAATTATTCACAAAGGTGTCAAGATGGCGGCCAACAGGTGTGTAGCAGTTAGAGTGCTCCAACTTTTCCTCGTGTTCTACCTAGTAAAAAGCTCAGTGGGTGCCTCGAAAAAGATCCTCGATCATTCTTTAACAATTGAAGACTCGTGTGTGAACTCGGACCTGAAGGAACACCTCATGGTAGTTTGTAAACTCAATATATCTTCTCTCACATGGTGTGGAAGCGAGGGACTGATAGTCACGGCAGCAGGCAGAGGGCGCCCAGCACTGCGCGGGGTTGCCAGACCGCCCGCTACATTATTACATCTCGTGGTGCTGTCTGTGGCCCTCAGTGGAGAGGTGGAGATGAACCCAGGGCCGAATAAGGTGTGTGTAATTTGTGATTCGAAGGGTCGTGTGAATCAGTTATTTGTGACATGTACATCTTGCCACTCTCAAGCGCACAGAACTTGTGCAAAAATCAGTGCTTCAAAACACAAAATAATCACCTCTGGGAAACAATCGTGGCTGTGTTGGAACTGTTCTTTACCTCAGTTCTCTAACTCATTTTTTAATACATCGACACAGAGTGCAAATAGTGTAGATAGTGACGTAACTCCCTCGGATGGCAAAGCATTGTCCATTTTTTCCTTCAATGCTCGAAGTGTAACATGTCCCTCCAAACAACCGGACCTGCGTTCTTGTCTCACAGCACTTAATCCGTCAATTGTGTGTTCAGGGGAGACATGGCTGAAAAAATCCACTAACGACCCAGAAATATTTCCGGTAACATACACCATGTTCCGCAAAGATCGAACCTGGACATCAGGGGGAGGGGTACTAATAGCCATGAAACCTGAGTTAAGGCCTGTTCGCCAACGGGAGCTTGAAACTGATGCTGAGGCTGTGTGGGTGGAATTCACGTGTGCGAACAATACATTTCTAATAGGCTCTGTATACCGTGCTCCAAATTCAACTCGGCACATCAATGATGAACTTTTGGAGTCCCTCCGTCGTGTACAATACATCCAGCACAAATACAAGGCCATTTACATAACAGGCGATTTTAATTTAGAAATAGACTGGCAAAACTCTCCTCCCACTCCCAAGGATCCCATTGCTAATGAATTCCTTACCGCATTCTACGATTTATTCCTAGACCAATTGATAACCGAAGCAACTCGAATCACACAAACTACACGCTCCACAATAGACCTATTCCTCACAAGCCTTCCTTCCTCCGTACAGAAAGCTGAAGTCATACCCGGTTTCAGTGATCACGCAGCCATCTTTACCACATTGCATTACAACAAACCACGCAGCAAGAGCACAGTGAGGACAGTATACAATTACAAAAAGGCAGACTGGAAACTGCTATCATCTTTATTCCTCAAACACCTTCCCACCCCATGTATTCTGGACACCAGCGACATCAACTCAGTGTGGCACGCCTGGCGAAAAAGTTTCTTTGAATGTGTGGATATAGCTATACCGAAAATAACCATTAGTAGGAAGAAAAATTCTCCTTGGGTGACGAAGGAAGTCATTAAAATGATTAGGATAAGGAACGTTTTATACAAGAAATGGAAAAGTTGCTCAACTGACATCATGTGGGAAAAATACAAGAACATCAGGAACCAAACAAAGAACTTAATTCGCGAAACATACGACAATTATATTCACAAAATAAGCAGCACCAGTGAAATGTGGAAATTTTTGTCCAGAAGACGCGGCACCGCTGCGCCAGCCTCATTTCACTGTAACGGTACATTCCTCAGTGCACCCCAAGATATTGCAACAGCGTTCAGTGACAGTTTCAAGCAGAACTTTTCTAAGCCGGATATGACCATGAACCTGCTTCTGCCAAGGTCATCACTTCCACCCCTCCCACTCTCCAACCTGTACTTCACAACAACTGAGGTGATTCAGAGCCTACGGAAGATTAGACCACATGCGGCGACCGGCCCAGATGATGTTCCCGGACGGATCCTGCTGCAGTGTGCGGAAGCATTAGCGCCCTCTCTGTGTGCGTTATTCAACCTGTCTATCAACCAAGGTTCTGTGCCGTGTGGGTGGAAATGTGCTAACGTGGTGCCAATCTATAAGCAAGGTGACAGAGAGAATGTTGCAAATTACAGACCGGTGTGTCTAACATCTATAATTTGTAAATGTATGGAGCGGCTAGTAGCAAACAGTGTGCTGGAATTCCTACGGGAGAACAATCTGCTCGACCCAAATCAGCACGGTTTTCTTCCGGGTCGTTCTTGCACTACTCTATTGACAAAAGTCATTGATGAGTTTCAGTTCTACTTGAATCAGCCAGAAGTGAAACAAGTGGACTGTATTGCACTGGATTGGGCTAAGGTCTTCGATCAAGTGTCTCATGAAAGACTTTTGTTAAAGCTACAGCAGCTTAACATACGGGGTAGCTTACTTGCATGGGTGAGGTCATTCCTAGAGGGTCGAACGCAGTGTGTGGTGTACGGAGGAGCTCGATCGCAGGCTGCTCAAGTTACTTCTGGAGTGATTCAGGGCTCTGTGATCGGACCTCTTCTCTTCACTATATATGTGCTCGATCTTCCTGGCTGTGTCACCTCATCAATGTCACTATATGCAGATGACACCGTGCTATACAGGGGCATTAAATGTGAAGAAGATTCCCTCTGTCTTAAATCAGATCTGGACAACTTATCGCTGTGGTGTTCTGTGAATAATTTAAATATAAATGTACAAAAATGTAAATACATAAGAATAACCAGGTCACAAAAACCCATTGAGAATGAATACAAAATTATGAACAGTGTCATCCCACAGTGCACAAACTTAAAGTTATTAGGGGTAACAATCTCCGACACCCTGAATTGGAACATACAAAGTGAAGAGGCAAGATGTAAGGCCACCAAAATTCTGGGTTTCTTGTACAGAAACATGAGAGGCTGTAAACCTAGAGCCTTCAGGATGGCTTACACATGCATGGTCCGTCCGATATTAACGTACGGCTTACCTGCTTGGCATCCCACTACAGCGGAAAACATGAACAAGCTCCAGCGTGAACAGCGCCGCGCAGAAAGGCTAATAGCTCGTTATTCCCCTTCCCCTTTGTCAAAATTTCCATCTATAGAGGCAACAGCCAAACAAATTGATCTAATTTTTCTTAAAAAATCCCTTACAGGTTCCATTAATATTGACCCTTTTTGCCGACTGTCATTGGCATAGGCTACCGCTCAGTTCGGAGAGGACGAGGTGTAACCCTCGTTCCGCCCTTCGCACGTAGCAATGCTTACCTGACAGGTTTCTACGGCCGCTCTGCGCGGTTATGGAACGCGCTGCCAGGGGATGCCAAGATCTTGCCTCTTAGGAAATTCAAGCCGTACGTAAAAAGGTACATTGTATAAATAAACGTCTGTATGAGTGATTGATTGTCTCGCTGAATGAATGAGTATCTGAATGGAATGAATGTATGTATCGAGTGATCGAGGCTATGAAAGTGCGTGCGTGAGAGAGTGAGTGAACAGGAAAATGTACTATGTCAATATTCTAAATATGTAAATACTGCAAATATATTTGTAAAACTTGTAAATATTGTTAAAACAAATGTAGATGTAAGCTGTGCCTGTGAAGCATGAAATATGTATGTGGGGCTTGCCCTTTTTCACTAGGCCTTCCATACTTCGTGTACGATTTATGGTAAATAAATAATAATAATACTAATAATAACAAAACACACATATATAAATAGAAAGGCTCTGCACTATTATCTAAATGAAATACCAATAGGGATTTGATAAATGTATAACACCATAGTCAATAAAATTGAATTAATATACATTAACCTTCCGTCGGTCGCAATGTTAATGTTTCAAGAAACGGTCGCAATGTATCATAATGATACATTCAAACAAGACGTCCAGCTACGGCTTAAGCACTGTCATCTTTTGTGGCAGCTATTCTGGATATTTGGCATACTACCTTTTATTTTTACTTGATAGGCCTACACATTTCCTTTATCATTACACATTTTGTGAACAAATGAGTGGCGGCGTCGGTCGCAGTGTATCAGTCTGATAGGTTTCGTAATAGGGTTGTTGAACCCACTACATGCATTTTAATTTCTGTTATTGCTGTTTGTTTTCTTTCTGTATATTCCAGTGTAATCGTTTATTAATTATTTATTTCCAAAATACAGTTTTCTGTAAACATCATACAAAGCGAGTAAAAATAATCACAAGTAACAGAAAAAAAATGAACTGCAAACTAAATAGTCATATAAAATTAGTTTCTGAACAGCTTCTATATCCCAAGGATCTTCCAGATTATGTGTTTGCTTCTGTGCCATCATATCAGATGTAAAATCCACGAAAAAAGAAAGAGATGCATGAATAAATGTTGTGCCGTATGTCGCAATGTATCAATCTGATACATACGCTCTGAGCAGATGACAGTGTGACTGCATGAAAATGGAGTGGGAAATAGGAAGGTACTGTTAAGCCGGGGACTCTGTTGCCTAGCACAACAATGACGCTAGAAAAACGCGCGCTTGTATCATTCTGATACACATGTGACCGACAGAAGGTTAATTAATGCAGCGTATCAGTTTTGGCCTTGTTATGGCCTTCTTCAGCAATGTTTATTAAAAGAAAAGAAACTAATGTGATTACGAGCAAAGCTTTTGTAATAATATTTTACTAGGGTTTCTAAGTAAAAATTTATAACATATCTAACAAATGTGGGCTTTAATTTGTTGATAATGCAAAAATAATTTTCTGCAAATGACATATCTAAATAGGCTAGTTGGTGTTTGTATATTCCTATAAATAAATTAGTCTAAAATATTTTTCTTTAAAAACATCTTGAGATGGTCTATGAGATGAATAAAGGCTCTTTGCGGAGTGGTTGGAATATGTACTGTATTTATCTTGCTTTAATGGAAATTTTGAAGTGATATGGAAATGTTTAAAGTCCTTGACACTATTATCTATGAACAACCTCAACATTACAGACACACACTCAAACATCCTGTAAGAAAATTGCCTCTAGCTTTCAGTCATTCATACAATCCCAAATGTTCAAGAAACATTAAATACATTTTCAGAAAATTAAAAACTATCTACATTAAATAAAAAGCTAAGAAGAAAAAGTTCAGAAACTGGAAAAAATATATATACAGAAGTGACATTCGACGATCTACGCATAGAAAACAACAAAAGATTACATTACTTCACTCGCTCTTACATTCAATCAACTTACACGGGGCTACATGACCACGTTGTCGCAGCCCCTAAACTTAAGAACCAACCAACTATTCATTCTTCCACATATTCAACCAATCTTAACAACCAACCAATCAAACACAAATAGAAATGAACACAATATAAATTACAAAATATTACAGCCCCCTTTCTGGCTCTGCCAAAACATATAATTATGGTTTCAGGGTTGAGACCGGATACACTCAATCTCGTGAGGGAGAAGAACTGAGAAGAGATGGGTTTGATTTCCATCTAAGCCAACCTAGGAATGGTTTTCCGACCTCTACCCCAGGCAAATGCTGGTGTGGTTCCTAAATTAAGGCCATGCCCACCTCCTTCCAAATCCTAGCCTCCAATACAAATACACTTACAGCCATCACAATGACACAGGTTATCAGACAGATTACACACCAACTAAATGGGGTTAGACCTACATGATCACAATGTTGCAAGGCCCCTCAATGAATAAACAGCAATATTAAGAGTGGTATGATAACTTAATATTTTTCTCTTACAGGTTTCAATGCACGTGGCTCTACCATGCGATGACAGTTCTCTACTGGGACAATGACTTCATGAAATTCAATGCTCTTTTTATGAAAATGTTATGTAGATTTTATATCTTTAAAAACTAGAAAAGAAGAATATTTATTATATTGCACAGCATAAAAACTTATTTTTGTCCTCATATTATTCCTTCAGACCTGATTCCTTTCAGTATCATACTTCATCCAACAGTGGTTAATTATTTTATAGTGTATAGTGGTTCATTGTGTGTTCGCGTCCTAGTTCGTGAACCATGGGCATCGGCCAAGTGGTCCTGACAGTCTGGATATCGGTTGCTGTGGTAAAGGGCACCTTGGACGTATTCTGAGTCATGGCCCTCCTTGTGCTCATGCGGCTAGGACTGAGGTGAAAGTCCAGGGCCCCAAGTAAGTATGTCTAGCAACCTGCTTCACTTGTACCTACTTCTTAAACCTGTTAAAAATGTCTTGAGCAAGCCTCGGACCTGTGGGAGTGATGGAGTCACACTCCCATCTGACAGATCAGGGACTCCTTGGAAACAAATGGGCAATAGACCTGGTATTCCATGAGGTGCTATTAACAAATAGCTTATAAAGATAATAACGGAAACTCTGCCATAAAAGCATGTGCTTGCCTGGACACAGCGATCATAGTGCCACCTCTTGCTGTGAGTTGACAGCATCACTCGCCTTGCCACCCCATTTCTCAATGGGCATCAACTAAAATTGCTTTGTGATGTTAACATTTGTTATGGGTTGATATTAGGCATTTAAGGAGTAAGGTTAAAGGAAATGAATACTAGGTTACGTACAGTTTATTTAACATTCGAATAAATATAGCAGATAATTCATGATATGGTGTTGGTATAGGCTACTCAAGTCTGGAATAGGCCCATACATTTTAACACAACTCATAAGCATTTACACTTATTGATATGTTACTTTTCGTAGATTAAGGCGCGGTGCACACTGGAGAAACCTGTTTCATGCAACTGGTTTCGTGAAACTGAGGTTGCTTGCAACAGATAGATAAGATTAACGCAGGGCTGTGCACACTGCGTTTCATGAAATCGTAGTTGAATTGATTTCACGAAACCGGGTCCCTGTCGCGCCAATTGCATGTTTCTTGTATTTTAATTTTATTCTTTGGCCAATGCCTCCCCTCTTTTACGTAAATACATGAACTTGCTATTGCAGGATGAAGTGCGGACTTTGGAATCAAAAACGTGGCCTGATGTTGGTTGGATATTATGAACCTAGTTGTTTACAAAACCTGTAAATTGTACCTTGTAATAACAGGGGAGTGGGGAATCGGGCAACCTCTTTGCTCACGTGATCCGCAAGTTCAGTTATTTAAGTTAGTATTATGTTATCAGCCGGTCCCATGGTGTTGGGGTAGCGCGCCTGCCTCTCACCCGGAGGCCTCGGGTTCGATTCCCGGCTCTGTCATCATCATCATCTTGTACAGTTTCCAGCCCCAGGCTGGGTCTGTTTGGAACATAAGCCTCTTCCTGACACATTCCTCCACTCCTTTCAGCCATCTATCTCTTGGTCTTCCCCTTGGTCGTTTCTTCTGCATCTGCATCACATGTATCCTCTTGGGAATCTTCTTCTCATCCATTCTCTTTAAGTGTCCATACCACCTCAGTCTTGATGTCTCAATCCTACCTTGCAAGGGCTCCTCTTTCACCATTTCCCTGACCTTTTCATTCCTCACCCTGTCTCTTCTTGTTACTCCGATCCTACTTCGCAGGAACTTCATTTCACCTGCCTGTATTCTGCTTATGTCTCTTTTCTTCATTGTCCACGTTTCTGAAGCATAGGTCAGTATCGGGATATAGTAGCTTCTGTATAACACTTCCTTGCTTTTTGTGGGACATCTTCATTCCACACTAAGCTCCTAATGCTTCTGCCTGTCTGCCACGTTCCGTAATCTCTTTGTCATTTCTCCCATTTTCCTCCACTATACTTCCCAATTACTTGAGACTTTCCACCTTCTTCAGCTGTCCACCTCCAAGTGTTATCCCACTCATTGGTCTGTCCTTTTTCCTGGTCGTTAACAGGATCTCACATTTACTGATGTTGGGGCCGATAACCTAGATGTTAGGCCCCTTAAAACAACAATTATCATCATCATCATCATTACTGATGTTGAACTTCCATCCGTACTCTCCCACTGTTTCTTCCCAAGCCTTCAGTTGCTCCTGAATTTCCTCCTCCCTGTTTCCCCAGACCATGAGATCATCTGCAAACACCAATGCTTTCATCTTATCTTCTCCTACCGTTCCTGCTACCCGTGTCATTACCTCGTCCATAACCACAATAAAGAGAAGGGGTGACAGCGCACTACCCTGTTTCAGGCCACTCATTTGTCTGAACCAGTCTGTTCTTTCCCCTCCAACTTTCACACAACTCACACTTCCACAATACATCTCCTTCACTCTGCCTACAGTCCCTTTTTCCACTCCCATGTTTTCCATTGCTTTCCAAACCTTCTCCCTACACACATTATCATAGGCCTTTTCGATGTCCAGGAAGGCCATCAACAGATCCTCTCCAAATTCGTAGTGGTGTTCCTGGAGCTATCTCACTGAAAATATGAGATCCACTGTTGATCTCCCAGGTCTGAAACCATACTGCTCCTCTCTCAATTTTCTCTCCACTTTGGCTCGTATTCTACTTTCTAATAGCTTTTCATATATCTTGGCACAGTGAGGTATGAGTGTGACTCCCCTGTAATTTCTGCACTCCTTTCTGCTTCCTTTCTTAAATATTGGGACAATTAATCCTTTCTTCCAATCTTCTGGGGTCTTTTTCTCCTTCCATATCACCCTCATCACACGGTACAGCCACTGTTTCCCAACCTCCCCTGCTGCCTTCACCATTTCAACACTCACTTCATCCTCACCCGGTGCCCTTCCTCCTTTCATCTTGTCTATAGCCATCTCCAGTTCTCTCCAATTCAGGTCCTTTTCCATTCCTGTGTTGTCTTCTCCATCTTCCAATACATTGTCTTCCTCCCTATGACCATTTGGATTCAGCAAATCCTCAAAGTACTCTTTCCACACTGTCTTGAGTGTTTCTTTGTTGTGTACCTCATTTCCGTTTTTGTCCATCATTGCCACATCCTCTCGCAGACCTCTTCTCTTACTTTTGACCATCCCATAAAGTACTTTCTTATTTCCTCTGCTGTCTTCCTCCATCATCTCTGTCCACTTTACCATCCACTTCTTCCTCTCCTCTGCGACAATCTTGTTTGCTTCTTTCTTCTTTATCTTATAATCTTCCCTTGCCAGATCAGTTCTTTCCTGGAACCACACTCTGAAAGCCTTGTTCTTCCTTCCCACAGCTTCTTTTACCCGGCTCTGTCAGGGATTTTAAAAACTGACTTGAGGGCTGGAACGGGGTGCACTCAGCCTCGTGAGGACAAGTGAGTAGCTGTCTGACAGTGAGGCAGCGCCCCGGTCACGAAAACCAAGATTAATGGCCGAGGGGAGCCGATGCGCTGACCACGCGTCACTCCAATATCTGCAGGCCAAATGGCTGGGCAGCGGTCGCTTGTTCGGCCTAGGCCCTTTATGGGTTGTAGAGCCAGGGGGATTTACATGGTTACCTGTTTGCCATCTCTTAATGGATCCAGTAATTTTGTATTTGTCAGTTAACACAGGGAAGAGTAAAATGTGTTTTTCCACCTAGTCTTATGTCTCAGTTCCACTTATGGCAGTGATTATATGGAAGGTACTGAGGTATGAGTGGAGCTGATTAACGACATTCTAACTCAGTGAGGAGAGTAATACCACACTACCTCACTCCTCACCTTACCTAGTATGCCTCATTATAGTGCTGCCTTGGATTTTGTGGGTTTCTACCATATAACCTAGTAGCAGTAATGCTCGGCTGCGTCCGGTAGATTTACTTGTTTTATGGATGATAATGAATACTACTACAGAACTGGCACATGATACTTAAACTAAAAGAAAAAAAATATTTTGAAAATATAATTTTTTGTGGTGGTGGTGGTAGTGGGGGTGCTAAGTAGTACAGTATAATGGACGTAACATTCAGGTCATTTTCCCGTAATGATAATAATGAATAGGGAAACGGCTATTTATTAACTACAGTACTGACACGTGTAATTTACAAAAGAATTGAAAAATATGATTAAAAAGAGGAGTATGTGAAACAGCAAACAACTGTCTAGGGACTATTTCTTGGCTGTTAGATAAGTAGAGATCAATAGTGTCGTCTTATGTCGCATAGCGCCCTTGAAAAATTTTCTATAAGACTACGAAAAGATTTCCTTAGATTTGTCACTTTCAATCATTGGGAAATGGCAACATCGCCGGGGTAGAAAAGGACGAAGCTAATTGCAAGACATAGGATTGCGAGTGAGAGGCAATTACTACATTTAATTCCATACTGTCTTTTAAGGTAGACACGCACTATAGTGAAAGAGCTCATGACGTACTGCTCAGGTCCCAGCTGCACGGACCTGAGAGGATCGTAGATGATGACAGGCGATCGGGGGGGGGGGGGGGGGGTCCCCGGTCCCGGTCCTATTTACATTGGCCGGTGAATCACTCACTCTTTCGTAACACCCCAGTGGTTTGAGCAACGGCCCTGTATGAACATCAGCATAGTCAGCAATACCAGATAAGACGGTTGTACAGCCCTCTCATGCCACGTCGCGATGAATCAGCAAGCTATTCACCCGCAGGGTCTCACAACATGTGG
Source organism: Meconema thalassinum (assembly GCA_946902985.2). Lineage (NCBI taxonomy): Eukaryota > Metazoa > Arthropoda > Insecta > Orthoptera > Tettigoniidae > Meconema > Meconema thalassinum. Next base: position 332,600 of record OX336392.1, on the reverse strand, counting down.
GACATGGGTTGGTGACCACGGGACCCCAGCTGAGTCCGACATTGCTTCTACTTACAGGTGCCGGGATCCTTTCCTGTCGTCCCCCCCGGTCAACTTTTGACCCCGACGGTATTAGGGTATCCGAGGCCTAGGCATTCTTTCCCGCCTTAATTGGCCCTTGTCTCGTCTTCCCTGATAACCTCATTCTTCGAGGGGTCAGCTTTCTTTTTCTTTTCATAATATCTCCTGTCTTCTGTTCTAGGCCCTCAAGGAGGCAGGGTGTGTGTAGCCCCACCACTTCTGGTGCACCCTGGATAGTGCTACACCCCCAAGGGCTCATGTCTGGTGAGTTCGGGAGCTGGCATCCCTGAGGGATTCCTGAGCTGGGTCCGGTTTTACCCCTTTGGGGCGGACCCTCTCCTCTTTCCCCTTCCTATCTACCTTTCGTGGCTCTCCTTCCTTCCAAGTCCCTCAATTCTCATTTATCCAGGGTTGAGGGCATTTCATTTCCTCCTGTCTGTTATTTCCCTTATAACTTTATTTTGTCCTTATCTTCTTCTAGCCTGAAAGTTTTGTAGTTAGTTTTAGTTGTAGTTTCAATTTCACGATCCGCCAAACCATTAGGGGCCGCTAACAACAATTATGATCATCATCATCACAACTGGCATTGTGCAATAGGGTTATTGTGGTTTTTATAACTTCCTGTTAAGTCTCTCACCCTTTTGTGTTACATAAATAATTTGTAGCTAGAAACCTTCCCTGCAATCCACACAAAAACTCATCCAAGTTTCTTCGCAATCGGATTAATGGTATATGAACACATAGGGGACACATACACTACCACTATTGAGCAAGACTTTATGTGGTGAGATGACTACTACTACTGAACTGGTTCATCAAACTTACAAACTAATAGAAAAACATATTTTAAAAATCACTGGCGGGGAGGAGTATGGTTTGCTTAACTTCTGACACGATTGGTTCAAGGGCCTTAAGACGTGATTTTCTGGTCCCGCACAGTTTCACCGAAGTGAACCACATTAAACGTGGTTTTCGGGCACTGAGATGGGGGTTCCAAAGGATAAGTAGATTTTTGCCAAACGGCCCACATCGGTGAAACGGTGTAGATTTGTGCCTAACAGCAGGGAATGGAGTGGTCTGTCCGAATTTTAATGTGGACGGTGTTACCCGCAGGGTTTCAAATTTTGTTCAGATCGGTGAAACGATATAATGAAGTGGTCTGTCCGAAATTTCAAGTAGACAGTGTTACTCGTCTGGTTCCAAAGGGTAAGTATGTAAAATTTGTTCGAGATTGGTGAAACGGTGTAGATTTTTGTCAAAGGGTAAGTATACAAATTTTGGTTCAGATTGGTGAATCGGTGTAGATTTGTATAAATAACAGACAGACAAACAGGCAAACATTGAGCTTTATATATTGAACCCTTTATCCACAGGCTGTATAAAGGATTCTAATAAATTATTCATCATCTTTTGATACATTTCTACAGACAGCAGATATGAGAGCCAGACGGTGTTGGGAAATATTGAGAAATCAGTGGCCGAGAGGACACAATGGTTCAAGCTCCTGTGGTATTTTAGGAAGTAGCAAAATATTCATGACACATAGAACAGGTGCAACTTTTAGCGCGGAGACGGCTTGGGTACGCACAATATGGCCTGTTGCTATGAGTGTTGGCGCCAAGAAGAAAATCGAATGCTACGAGGTAATTGGTCAATCTCCATGTTAACCACTCCCTGTGGCTGAAATACAAGTAAAAGCGCGCAAAGATCTACAAGAGTCTGAACCAATAATATCAAGACGCCCTGTTTTAGCGGCAACTCGGCTTGGTAACGCACCCTGGTAAATTAACGCGGAAGTTATCTACGGATTAATTCCACGATCGATTCGAGCCAGCTACAGCATAATCGTAACCTCCACACTGCTACGAACTCATTGATACCGATCGCATGCTAGTCTGATAATTATTATGGAATATTTTTCCATAAATCCCCTTCCACACCTACCCTAGTCAGTTTAATTTATAATGATCCGGAGAACGGAATGTAGCATCGATGGTCATTCATGTAGGCACAAACGATGTTAGAAGCAGTGGTACGCCAGACACAATTGGAAATGACATGAAAAATTTGATCAGGACATGTAGGAGGAAATATCCTGAAACGTCCATTATTGTAAGCGGCATACTGCATAGAAGGGATGTAGATCCACGATATATTGATGGTGTGAATGGGGTTCTTGACTGGGTGTGTGGAGAAGAGGGGGCGATATTTGTTAATTCAGGGGTATGGGTTCAAGACTGTGACATGGGGTGGGATGGCCTACATTTAAATAGAAGGGGGTAGGTTGTTATTTTGTGCGTGTTTTGAAGGTTGAAGGTAATAGCAAGCTATTTAACATCCACCCTGGCATCGAAAAAGCTGAAAGTTAATGATTCGAACACAAACAATAACCTGACTTTGCAAATTGCCGAGGATCGTAATGTTTTGTCGACTCCACCTGAGAGTATCCCACCGCCGGTGGGTGTCGTGGGGAGCCGATCACCAACGAGGAAGTGGGCTGGAGTCGGCACGTCGCCATTGTCACCATCTGGTGTCAGGGATCTTGTGATTAAGGATGAGAGATGATAGTATGGCCTTACAAATCTTTTAAGAAGAACCAGGAGGAAAAAGGCCACAAAGTTCCTGGAAAAATGAAATCTCCAAACTTTGTAGATATCTGAATGTGGACAACACTGTCAAGAACTGAGTTCAGAGGAGGCATTTTGTGACATCGGTGCGGGATCTGCGTGTCCCATAGAAGCCTTCAGAGTGAGTGAGTGAGTATATATAGCCTTCAACCACAATACCTTATCAAATCAAAACTATAATGTGCACAAGGTGCTATATACCTACCGCACAATAATTCTACGAGCTGGATACTAGTGTTCCACTTGAAAGGAGATATAACCGAGCAAGTTAGACCTGAACCTTCCAATGCGCATGTGCGTCCACGTGCATTACGTCATCCCCCCGCCTGGATTCTTTATCCACCAGTGAGCGCATACTTCGGCACGCGCCAGTTAAATGTTGCCAAGTTGCCATTCTTCCCAAAACCTTGGCAGAGTACAGATGATGTCAAGGCATGCGGTGCAAGACGGAGCGGTTCTGTTCTTTGGCAAGCACGCCAACAAGCTTGCTGTCAGGAGTGTGTGAAGTAGGTGCGCTCTCAGTTCACCACGTGCTACCTTCTTTGAGTTGAGTTGAGTTGTTACAGCAAAGAGGGGAAATCGCACGCGCCTTGTGATCCCACCACTTCCCCGCCTTGACGAGACTCCGCCATGACAGGACAGGTCTAACTTGCCACGCTGGCCAGAAAATACTTGAAGAGCATCTGTGAATGCACGTATCATGTAACATTACTCTGATGCGAAGACGATCTTACAAGGGAAGTAGGCTATCAGGTAAGACAGGTCGAAGCCTGCCTTGAGGCTTTGTGGACGCAATTGTTTGTGCTGTAAGAGAACAACGTGAGGAAAATCGGCTGCCAGATTGAACTGCAAGGCTCCGAAATCGTACCTGACATCCTGGTACGCAGACATGATGGCTGCCTAAGCTGGACATCCCTGCGGCACTCGTTACCGCTGTTGCGTGTTATTGCTGTGCGCAGTGCAACACGCCCCAGCGGATTGAAGCGAGTGGTTCCTTCCTACCGGCCTTGAGTGCCTGGGCCGTCAGGGCCGTTCCTTCCAACATGTACGGTACTCGCTACTTCCCATTGATTTATATGGGAGATTCGCCACATGATTGCAGATTGCACCTCAATCTGGCGGCTGATTTCCCGCGCGTTGTCCTCTTATATGGGTAGTGCAACAATTGCGTCTACGAGGTATCAAGATGGGTTTCGACCAGTCTTACCAGATACCTCCCTCGTTAGAATATTGTTACGGCTGAGAGTTTGTGTCATCGCTCGCCGCATGAGTCATAACTGCCCCAGGGCTGGGCTGTGCCCCGCCTCAGTGTATTGCGTGCGCCTTATGCAACAGGACTACTAGGACAAAGGGATGGTCCAGAATATTCGTGACTCAGCCAGTGAAGAAACCTCGAGAAGCCGTGAACCCTGGATGGGTCTAGAAGCATTTATTGAGTCACCGGCCTGCTATATAAGGGCGACCTGTCAAGCAGTGTGCGTTGTGTTTTACGAGCTAGTGCGTGCGTTTATCGTGAGCGACAGAAGTGTGGTGACTTGCGAAACCCCTAGTGAAGCCGTTTCTCTTGACAGCGAGGAAGTGAGAAGCATACAGGGGACTGCCTGTGTTTTCGTAAGTAACTGTAATTTGTGTACATAGGGGAGAGTTGCATGTAGTTCTGTCAAGGCCACCAGACTCATTAGCGAGAAGATTAACTGTTGACGAGTGAAAGAGGGCAAGGGCTCTCCATAAGCAAGAGACTCGAGGAAACTGGAGTAAGGTTCCAATTGCTTGTATTTGCTGATGAGTAGTGTATCTTCCTGCAAGCAATAAAGCTAACTTCTCTTTAAAGCAGTAATTGGTGTTGTGCTTTCTACCCACCGTAATCCAGTTAACAAAAGTGCCACTAGGGGGTGGCACGCAACAATATATTCACTTATCAAGATTGCACTACTTGAATATTTTGTCAGCGAAGCCCGGGGCGGGTTGCTAGTGACACTATTATATTATCATTATAATTCCTACTCTATGGCCTATACATTGAACCCTAAAATCCTATGCTAATATTTCAGTGTTCATATTATTCTTTTCTTTGGGCATAGATTTATGTTATTTGAAGGAAGTTCTGGTTAGCTTGAGGGAGCCCGTGATGCTCTGAGAGCCGAGCGATGTCACAATACTGGAGACGTGAAGTCTGCACAATCTATTTTTGGCTCGCATCTTGCGAACAATGAAACTGAACTAAGTCGTCATAAGCTTGAAGGCACAATACAGAAGTTTCCTTGTATAAGGCAGCCAAGGTTGAATGCGCAATGGATCTTCGCGCTGATTGACGTCACAAATAGGTGTGACCACGAACATAATGCTTAAAAGGATTTGAACTTGTGACCAATGAAAGGCGAATGCTTAGGGTGGCCCGAATCTAAAAGTACCCACGCGACAGTGAATTAATAGATCCTACGATGCAATATTCTCCGCAATAGTATGGCTGTAATGTGCGAATTTTTACAAGACTTTTGATATGTGTTCAAACGTGATAGGACAATTTTATCGATTTATTGAGGAGCGGATATCCCCCTCCTAAAGATTTGAGTGATTGAATGAATACTGGGAGCCGAGCAACACGGAAAAGACACTTGATTTTATGAAGCGGACGGCGAAGCCAGGCCGGGCTGTATAGCGATTACTTTTTACTTGTGCTAGTGACTAAAACTTAGTAAGTTGTGTGTCGAGCAACATATTGATTTTAGTGAGTACTTAAGTGGTTCTTACACCACAAAGTCAGGGCAAGTCAGCGATACTGCGATAGGACTCTTGTGTGAATTTAGTAGCACAAATAAGCAGTTATATTTTTGATATTAACCATTACACTTTCATTCAGCGCCAAGATGACGACCGACGGCAGAAGGAACATGGTATCATCAGCAACGACTTCAAGAGTTGAAATTATGGAAGGCTAGGTCCATAATAGGGGATGATGACGAGGTCAATTCCATGGCATCGGACTAGACGCAGATGTGTTGAGTAAAAATTTGAATTAATTCATTTTGATGGGTAAAAAAAAAATCGCGTATAACTGGAAAATTGTATATTTTGTAAATAACTTTGTTTTGTGTGCGAATATGTAGATTCTGCCGGCATGATATTTTAAATAGCGATACGTGACAATTTTGCTGATTCTTTTTACATTTAATATTCTATTGGCATTTGCTGATGTTGATCTGTTATGATTAGAGTACAAGTTCTTCAAGTTGTTGTGTACTTGAAAAGCCTAGTACTTATGAGGTTAATTATCACGGAAACGTTAGATAAGCGGTGACAAGTGGGACTTGATAATATTAATGTCAGGTCTGGTTTGGGAATTCTGATATTTACGATCGTTATGCAAACGCAGTGATTTTGTACTTTGTAATTTAAGCAACAGTAGTTGCACGGGAGGAATTTCTACCTCACCGTATTTGATGTTTTATTGCTTCAGTTCTGATCTGTGGTACCAGTTGGGTCTTTTTGACAAGCTATATTATGTGTGTGTGCTACGGTGTGATTCTACATGAGAGCTGGCGGGGACGTGATATCCAGTGCCGTTGCTAATACTTTTCAGGGTACGTGACCTATGGGGCGTATTTGCTGAGATTGAATCTTGATATCCCAGGTAGGGATTTTGTGTTTTTAAGAACGATGAATTTATTATGTCGCGATTACAGGAGCTGCGAGACTTCTACGAGGATTCAGGCTTTGGGCTTGAATAATATTATTATGCACACACATGGCACCGATTCAGCGCTTGTTTGACCTTGGACCCAGAATTGGAATATTCATTATGCATCCAGCATTGTGCTGAGATATTAGGCCCATAAATTGTATAAATGTCTTGCTTAACGATGCGTAAATACTTTTATTGAATTAAGGGATTAGATGCCCACGCCGCTTTGTCTAAAGATTTTTCGTCGTATTAATCGGAGTGTTTTTGTGCTTGTCCATTTGGCATTGCATTTCATGTCATTTATTGCTGTAAGCATTCTTGTTGTGTGACCGGCGTCGGCCGTGTGAATTTAATGTAATTATCGGGACGCATTCGGCGGTTCTTTCTGTTTTGCCTTGTCACGTAGCGCTCTGATTTGAGTAAATGGCATAAGACCTGCTCACAGGCCGCTTGTAATCTGTAAATATCAATTCGTGATACTATGTGTTTATTTTATAAAAGGGTTAGTGCATGTCGGCATAGATATTAATTTGTTTTACCTTTCTAATACTTTCCAGTAGTGACGTGATTAATTTTCCCATAGACAGGAGTTCACGGCCCAGTCGTATGTAGCGCATGGAAGTGAATTCCGGTCTAAATACTCAACTAATCAAAGTGTAGTTCGAAAAACGTATAGCGCGGCACATAATATTGTATTTTATTTCAGGTATTTTTATTTTGTTTGATCATTTTGTAAAATTTTGTATCGTGATGTGTTAGATCACGTGGGTTTAAGGCTGTCTAAGCCAAGTGTTTAGATAATTCTATTTAAACTGACATGCAGATCAGTTATTCATTTTTATTAGCTGTTGTGGTGAGTGGCAATTTTGTCAACACGGGCAAATGGAGCTTCCGTCTCTCAGCTGACGTTGGCAGATCGCCAGTCCTCATACTCGCTAAGTGGGTTGATGAACTCTCAGCTGTTACTCATAACAGAAGGTAGGGTTATCAGCACACGCAAGGGAGGATATATTTGTTCTATGGCTGATTCAGTATTAAATTGTATTTTGTTTTAACCTGTCATTTTAATTATTCATAACATTAGAACCTTATGGACCCTGGAAACTTTATGAGAGGCATGTTCTATAAACCAATTAGTGACCGATCATGACCCCGCAGTTTTCTCGTGTAATGTCATCTCTTCCAAAGGGCACATAAGATTTCTATGGCGCTGCCACGTGGGTCAAATTGGTTTCTTTATGTATCACAAGGTGACAGTAAGGATTCTATGACTCCGACACGTAAGCCATTTTTTTGTGTATGCGTACATTGGTGCAAAGTGTGGAAGCTGGGAAAAGCAATATGGAATGGCTAGACCAGTGAAACACGTCGTACGTATAAATAGATCACCGGATGTGATATTTTATTTACTTAGATAAGCGATGTGTTACCGCTAGAAATTTGTTATGTAAAATCTTGGAGTTTGTAATAGAATTAAATTTGGAACATAGTAGTTGAATTGAGATTTGATAAGTAGATACTAGAGCTTATGTTCCAGGCGCCCAACCATTTAAAATAATACTTTTGTTAGCAATGCAAACTCCAAAAATTTGAATGACAGGAAGGTTATACCTTAAGAGCTAATTAATATGTTGGTCAATTAGTTATATTAGTCAGATATAAGGCTAGAAATTTGGTACTGAATCAAAGGGGTTTTAAAGACAGAACTAATAAAAATAATTGATATACTCAAGGATGTGTTGCTTAGGGTAAATGTAAATGAATTGAGTAATCAAAGGGTTAAATTGGGGATAATTATGTGCGTGCATATGTGCCAATTTGGTGATGGTCTTGTCATTGTCCTATATTTCTAAAGTGTGATATTATATTGTGTGAAGATATGGCGACTCTCGCAGAAATACGTGAAGTGGTTGAGGAGGCAGCGAAACGCACTCAACAAAAATTAACTGAACTTAGGGTTGAAATGACAAATGAGATAGCGCAGGCTAGCGAAAAACAGTCTAACGACATGCAAATTCAAAGTGAAAAACAATCGAATGAACTCAAGGAACAATTACACACGCAACTCGAAATTCAAAGTGAAAAACAGTCTAACGAGTTAGAGGGGCGTTTGAACACAATAACCAAACAGAATACCGACGGTCTTGTAGCACTTTCAACCGAGATAAAAAATTACACAAAACAGCAATTAATTTTATTAGCCAGTGACGTGGAGAATAATAATAAGAAACAACTAGCCGAAATCAAAAAGATTGAGGATACTTTCAGCTTAAAACTTGATAATCTAGATGAAGTCGTGATGGGTAAACTCGCACAAATTGAAAATGCATGTTCAATGAATACAGCAGAGATAAAGCGGGCGCAAAATCATTTAGAAGAGAAATTTATTAAAATCGAAGAAGGGGCACAGTTAGTCCAGACACAAATCGATACTATTGACGGAGGTATTAGCGGATTGGTCCAGGAGATGAGTAAACTAGAACTTGTATCGGGAAGTAGGTGGAAAGAAATTGAAACCGAGCAACTAGAACTAAGGGAAACGATGGAGTCGAACAATAACGGGATACTAGCGAAATTAACAACAATGGAGTCTAACAATAACACTGTAATAGCAAGGTTGACTACAATTGAAACTAACCAAGCAAATGTAGATAAGGGCCTAGATAAGGAGCTGGAAAAGGCGAAGGACAGCATTAGGAAGGACTGGAATCGGATGACGGCAGAGGCGAAGGACGAGAAGTTGATTATGATAAAACAATTAGGCGATAACTGCAATCGAATCCGCGACATTGAAGAGAACATGAAAGCTAAGTTACAAGAACACAATGATCGTCTGATAAAGAGCGAGTTGAAATCGATGGAAAGGGGGACCATACTTGCCTCATTAGTGGACAGGCAGAAAGATGAACACTTAGATAAGGAGATAACTTCAAACAATTCGGAGACAGGTCGGAGCCCAGACACCGTGAACACACAGCTATTTAGAGAATGCGAGGGACGTGCTTCTACCCCTCAGGCAAACCAATTACCAGCTCAAGTTATTCAGGTTATTAGAGCGAATGATTTCCGCCCGAATAAATGTATACCTGATACTGGAGTTACACCGAAAATGTTCCTGAAAGAATTGGAAAATTTCTTTATGGACCAAAATCTAAGTCCGGAGAGACAATTGAGGACAGTAGAACGCTATCTTGGCGGCGGAGCATTAATTTGGTTCTTAAGCTTCCGCTATACATTTGAAACAATGGAGGGTTTCCGACAGGCGTTTTTAAAAAAATTTTGGGGGCCGAGCCATCAGCAAAACTTGAGGTTGGAACTCTACGCAAGAAAATACCACGGTTCACAACAAACCAGATTTGCAGACTACTTCACACGTCAGATGTTAAATTTGCGCGATCTTGACCACCCACCGAATGAACAGGATCTCATAATGACGATTAGCAAGCAACTCCCTACACATGCTCAGCAATTTTTAGCAGCAGCAAATATAAGTACAGCAGTCGAAGCGGAAGAATTATTACGGCATTTAGATGAGTCCAACAATCAATTTCAAGGAAGGGAAAAAAGAGTAAACAGGGACGAGATGGTTAACACCACTGAAATAGTAAAACCTCAGGCCGGAAACACTAAATCGCAGTCGACTAACACGGGAAATAATCAGAACCAAAGAAACGACATGGGAAATAATCAGAACCAAAGAAACGACACGGGAAATGAAAGGAGGTTCCAAACGAGGTACGACGACCAGCAGAGGAGAAAATATTATGAGGAAGGATATCCGCAGAGGAGATACCAGAACCAGGGACGATTCTATGGGAGACAGGAGATCCCATATAGAGGCAACAATTACGACAACAATTATAATCAGAGGTGGCAACAAAGACGGTACGAGAACCATGGTAACCGCAGAAACCAACGGTATCACGAAAAATCGGGACTACAGGATGACTATCGTAATCTAGACCAACGATACGAGGAATCGCAACGTTATTTAGAGGAGCTACAAAATACTGGAGGGGGAGAGAGAAATCGCTGGGAAAACGCGATGAACAGACGTAAGGATCCAGACAACTACACGGAAGATGACGGGGCGCAAAGCTTACAGATGCAGCGTGAAAGACAGGAATCTGGACGACAAAATCAAAATGGAGGTCGCCAGGATAAAAAAAAAACTATAAAAAACGACCAAGAAGACAGTCTCACGAGCGACCAGTGTGCTGAAGGAGATGGATGGATTGTGGCAAATATTACGGAGTGGATCGCGAGACCAGAGGATTGCCTAGAAGAAATCATTAAACCTCACAATGACACTATTATGAAATTACCTGTTATTTATGCTAGAATCGGCGGATTAAGGGTAAAATGTTTAGTTGATACGGGTAGTCAGATAAGTCTAGTATCTGTGGCCTTAGTGCGAGAGATAGGGCGGAATTACACAGTACCTATAATTCCGGTCCCTCAAATGAAAGTACGTGGCGTTATTCCTGAGCGCACCGTGACTTGTAAAACACAAGCGTACTTAGAACTAGAAATTCTGGAGCATACATTCGCTCAGAGTTTCATAATTCTACCTAAGCTAAACTTCAACATAATACTGGGATCAAATTTCATATGTGAATATCAAGCAGTCATCGACTTGCATAAAAACACTGTGAGTTTCAAGAATATAGAAGGAATGAGGAATGTGGGGTTGAACATGAATGAAGCGACTACAGGGGGAGAGGTAAACACCTGGCTGCTCGAAGCAATTAGTGAGGAGATAAGGGAAGAATTGGAGCTTGGAACTGATGGCATAAACACTGCACTCGTGGAACTTGAAGAAGAAGAAGAAGGAGCTGAGATATGGGCATTGTTGGCTGAAGCAGATGGCAACGCAGACGACTTCGAACAACAATTACAAGAACGCCTAGATGGAGTCAATTTAAGGGGTGCAGACAAAGAAAGACTCGAACAGATACTCAGAAAACACCGTAATGTCTTTGATACAATACCTGGGAAAATCTTAAATTTTAAATATTCTATGCAAGTCAGTGATTGGTCCCCATTTAAAAGCCGATTGTATCCAATACCTGAAAAATATCAGAACCAAGTAAGCGAGATTATTGGCGGGATGCTACAGGCTGGAGTTATACGCAAGACTCCCACGCCATTTCTCAATGCTATATTGACCGTTGCCAAACCTAACGGTTCAATAAGGCTATGTTTAGACGCCAGACCCCTCAACAATAGACTTCTTCCAGAATATGACCAAGCGTCGTTAATCAGAGACGTCCTTAAGGGTTTCCGAGGAAAAAGCATTTATTCGAGTGTGGATTTGACCTCAAGTTTTCACCACATCGAATTGGATGAAAAATCCCAATTGTTGACAGGCTTCCTGTTCAACAATCAAACATTCGTATTTTCGAGGATGCCTTTTGGCGTTAAAACAGCCGGTTGTGCCCTAATAAGAGCCCTAGATCGCAATTTGACAGAGGAGGTCAAGCAGATGACAGTGAGGTACATTGACGATATATTGTTGGCGTCTGACAATATTGAAGATCACATGAATAATCTGGACAAGTTACTGGACAACCTACGCACATCGAACTTCAAAATCAACCTTAAAAAGTCGCATTTCTTTAAAGATGAAATTTTGTATTTAGGACATGTTATCGATAAGGATGGAGTGAGACCAAATCCAGCCAAGATTGAAGCAATTATGAACTTCCCCACACCAACTAGGGTGAAACATGTTCGTGCTTTCCTGGGAGTTACGGGATTTTTCAAGGAAAATTGCCCGGTGTATACAGAGACGGTCGCCCCTATGCAGGAACTGCTCAAAAAGAATAACAAGTGGTTTTGGAATGACGTTTGCAATAAGTCTTTCCAGGCTACAAAGTTACTTCTAAAAAATTGTATCAAACTGGGTTACCCAGATTTTAGCCGAAAATTTGTTATTCAGGCTGACGCCTCATTCATAGGAATCGGAGCTATGCTATTCCAGGAAGATCCGAACAACCTTCAACATCGGTCTTACCTTGCCTTCGTAAGTCGCAAATTGCGCAAACATGAACGTAACTACACCGTAACAGAGCTGGAGCTTTTGGCTATACTTCACGCTTTACAACAATGGCGTAAAATAGTATTTGGTTACCCCATAACAATAAGAACTGACCACAAGGCACTAACGTTCTTATCCAAGACTACTATGCTCAGCGAAAGAATCACCAGATGGTCCATTTACATCCAACAATTTGATTTGGAAATTGAACATTGCCCTGGTAAGATGAATATAATACCAGATGCGCTTAGCAGGAACCCTGAGGCGGAAGTTGATGAGGAAGCTGTCGTGAATCACCTTGAGTTAACAGATAAGGATCGTGAGTTTCTTGACGAACTGAAAGAACTACCCAGAGAACAGGAGGCAGAACCATGGATGATGCAGTTAATAAAATTCTTTAAAGGAGAACTACAGAGAGGAACACCAGCGTACAAGGAAGCTCTGATAAAGGAAGGAAGATACATGTACCGCAATAATTTATTACACAAATTTATTGATGAAGAACATTCGAAACTACGAATTTTGGTACCAGCGTCTTTACAGCGTGGATTAACATGGCATACACATGAAACCTTGGGACATATTGGAATCGATAAAGTTGAAGCAACTATAGCAGAGGCATTTACCTGGCCTCGTATGAGAACCACTATTTGTGAGGTAATCAAGACGTGCGATACTTGTCAGCGCACAAAACCTAACAATTACCTAATGAAGCAGTACCCGAAACCTTTGCTACCACTTAAACCATGTGAGCTGATGGCGATTGACACTTATGGGCCAATAACGAAAGGAAGAAGAGGATGCCGACATCTATTGGTGTGCTTAGATGTATTTTCGAAATTTGTGGTGTTGTGTCCCATACAAAAGACCACTTCGAAACAGGTTCTTAGCCGCCTTAAAATTAAAGTGATTCCGACCATGGGAAAACCTGAGTTTATTTTGTCAGATCACGGAAGTTACTTCACCAGCAATGAATTTAAACAAGGATTAATTAATCTTGGAGTAAAACATATATTTTCATCGATTCGCAACCCAGCTGCAAATCCGAGTGAACGTGTGATGAGAAATATTTCGTCATTCTTTAGGGTCTTGATTCCAAATGAACACTATAAGTGGGTGGATCGTATTAAGGATGTTGAGACTTGTATCAATTACACAAGACATGAGTCAACGGGAGAAATTCCTTTGGTTCTCCACCATAACAGAGTGCCTGAGAGATCGTGGGACAACATTGTCATCTGTCCACGTGATCCTATGCCAACACACGACTTAAGGATTCAAAATACTGTAGTACACATGAGAGCACAGGCTGACAGACGGCTAAGAAGGGTAAGAGGAAAGAGATTCCATCGGGAACTGAACGAGTCAGAGTTGGTCCTCATAAAGAAACCACCGCTATCTAATCCATCGAACAAGATATTCCACAAGTTCTGTGTTAAATATCTGGGACCATTCAAAATAATCAGAAATCTGCGGAACAATGCTTATCGAGTAGAAGAAGTGAGTACCGGAGCTCAGGCCGTGTACAACATTTGTAACATGAAGATTTATCATGAACAGGAACCTTGGGAGCCGAGAAGGAATAATGTCATAGGAGCAAATTGCACGGACATAGTACCATGCACAAGTACACTTGGCTAGCATCGGTGAGTACTCGTTGTGAAGAACGTAAACATTGTGTTGTTTACATATGAGGAGGAAAGCAGGTAGTCTACTGCTAATGACGTCTAAGTGGAATGAGAGAGAAGAAATACCAGACACGCTTGAGGCGACGAGACATTGAGGAAACTCATTAGTGAAAGGTAGCTGAGTACTAGGCTGATAGCAGGGGCGTATAAGATCTACGATTTGAAGAGGGGCTTACTCTCGCAGAAAAGAGGTGCCGAATGGAAGTGAAATCTACTTCTTCTAAGTTAAATTTCACCTTTTATGGGGTGAATGAACCCTAAAATCCTATGCTAATATTTCAGTGTTCATATTATTCTTTTCTTTGGGCATAGATTTATGTTATTTGAAGGAAGTTCTGGTTAGCTTGAGGGAGCCCGTGATGCTCTGAGAGCCGAGCGATGTCACAATACTGGAGACGTGAAGTCTGCACAATCTATTTTTGGCTCGCATCTTGCGAACAATGAAACTGAACTAAGTCGTCATAAGCTTGAAGGCACAATACAGAAGTTTCCTTGTATAAGGCAGCCAAGGTTGAATGCGCAATGGATCTTCGCGCTGATTGACGTCACAAATAGGTGTGACCACGAACATAATGCTTAAAAGGATTTGAACTTGTGACCAATGAAAGGCGAATGCTTAGGGTGGCCCGAATCTAAAAGTACCCACGCGACAGTGAATTAATAGATCCTACGATGCAATATTCTCCGCAATAGTATGGCTGTAATGTGCGAATTTTTACAAGACTTTTGATATGTGTTCAAACGTGATAGGACAATTTTATCGATTTATTGAGGAGCGGATATCCCCCTCCTAAAGATTTGAGTGATTGAATGAATACTGGGAGCCGAGCAACACGGAAAAGACACTTGATTTTATGAAGCGGACGGCGAAGCCAGGCCGGGCTGTATAGCGATTACTTTTTACTTGTGCTAGTGACTAAAACTTAGTAAGTTGTGTGTCGAGCAACATATTGATTTTAGTGAGTACTTAAGTGGTTCTTACACCACAAAGTCAGGGCAAGTCAGCGATACTGCGATAGGACTCTTGTGTGAATTTAGTAGCACAAATAAGCAGTTATATTTTTGATATTAACCATTACACTTTCATTCAGCGCCAAGATGACGACCGACGGCAGAAGGAACATGGTATCATCAGCAACGACTTCAAGAGTTGACATTATGGAAGGCTAGGTCCATAATAGGGGATGATGACGAGGTCAATTCCATGGCATCGGACTAGACGCAGATGTGTTGAGTAAAAATTTGAATTAATTCATTTTGATGGGTAAAAAAAAATCGCGTATAACTGGAAAATTGTATATTTTGTAAATAACTTTGTTTTGTGTGCGAATATGTAGATTCTGCCGGCATGATATTTTAAATAGCGATACGTGACAATTTTGCTGATTCTTTTTACATTTAATATTCTATTGGCATTTGCTGATGTTGATCTGTTATGATTAGAGTACAAGTTCTTCAAGTTGTTGTGTACTTGAAAAGCCTAGTACTTATGAGGTTAATTATCACGGAAACGTTAGATAAGCGGTGACAAGTGGGACTTGATAATATTAATGTCAGGTCTGGTTTGGGAATTCTGATATTTACGATCGTTATGCAAACGCAGTGATTTTGTACTTTGTAATTTAAGCAACAGTAGTTGCACGGGAGGAATTTCTACCTCACCGTATTTGATGTTTTATTGCTTCAGTTCTGATCTGTGGTACCAGTTGGGTCTTTTTGACAAGCTATATTATGTGTGTGTGCTACGGTGTGATTCTACATGAGAGCTGGCGGGGACGTGATATCCAGTGCCGTTGCTAATACTTTTCAGGGTACGTGACCTATGGGGCGTATTTGCTGAGATTGAATCTTGATATCCCAGGTAGGGATTTTGTGTTTTTAAGAACGATGAATTTATTATGTCGCGATTACAGGAGCTGCGAGACTTCTACGAGGATTCAGGCTTTGGGCTTGAATAATATTATTATGCACACACATGGCACCGATTCAGCGCTTGTTTGACCTTGGACCCAGAATTGGAATATTCATTATGCATCCAGCATTGTGCTGAGATATTAGGCCCATAAATTGTATAAATGTCTTGCTTAACGATGCGTAAATACTTTTATTGAATTAAGGGATTAGATGCCCACGCCGCTTTGTCTAAAGATTTTTCGTCGTATTAATCGGAGTGTTTTTGTGCTTGTCCATTTGGCATTGCATTTCATGTCATTTATTGCTGTAAGCATTCTTGTTGTGTGACCGGCGTCGGCCGTGTGAATTTAATGTAATTATCGGGACGCATTCGGCGGTTCTTTCTGTTTTGCCTTGTCACGTAGCGCTCTGATTTGAGTAAATGGCA
This sequence comes from Meconema thalassinum, assembly GCA_946902985.2. Taxonomy (NCBI): domain Eukaryota; kingdom Metazoa; phylum Arthropoda; class Insecta; order Orthoptera; family Tettigoniidae; genus Meconema; species Meconema thalassinum. The sequence goes on along the minus strand of OX336392.1, from coordinate 316,162 downwards.
TAAGACCTGCTCACAGGCCGCTTGTAATCTGTAAATATCAATTCGTGATACTATGTGTTTATTTTATAAAAGGGTTAGTGCATGTCGGCATAGATATTAATTTGTTTTACCTTTCTAATACTTTCCAGTAGTGACGTGATTAATTTTCCCATAGACAGGAGTTCACGGCCCAGTCGTATGTAGCGCATGGAAGTGAATTCCGGTCTAAATACTCAACTAATCAAAGTGTAGTTCGAAAAACGTATAGCGCGGCACATAATATTGTATTTTATTTCAGGTATTTTTATTTTGTTTGATCATTTTGTAAAATTTTGTATCGTGATGTGTTAGATCACGTGGGTTTAAGGCTGTCTAAGCCAAGTGTTTAGATAATTCTATTTAAACTGACATGCAGATCAGTTATTCATTTTTATTAGCTGTTGTGGTGAGTGGCAATTTTGTCAACACGGGCAAATGGAGCTTCCGTCTCTCAGCTGACGTTGGCAGATCGCCAGTCCTCATACTCGCTAAGTGGGTTGATGAACTCTCAGCTGTTACTCATAACAGAAGGTAGGGTTATCAGCACACGCAAGGGAGGATATATTTGTTCTATGGCTGATTCAGTATTAAATTGTATTTTGTTTTAACCTGTCATTTTAATTATTCATAACATTAGAACCTTATGGACCCTGGAAACTTTATGAGAGGCATGTTCTATAAACCAATTAGTGACCGATCATGACCCCGCAGTTTTCTCGTGTAATGTCATCTCTTCCAAAGGGCACAACATATAACAATCCAAAATGGCGAGCATCGGATATATTTAGACGGTTCTCAATATCCACCTTCAGCTGTCCACCTCCAAGTGTTATCCCACTCATTGGTCTGTCCTTTTTCCTGGTTGTTAACAGTATATCACATTTACTGATGTTGAACTTCCATCCGTACTCTTCCCACTGTTTCTTCCCAAGCCTTCAGTTGCTCCTGAATTTCCTCCTCCTTGTTTCCCCACGCAGTCAATTCGTGTGATGACCTTGTCTTATGGCATACACTTACCTGCACATAGCTCTGCAGCGTAAAATATTTACCACGCCGAATGGTCTGTCCGACTGTGGGCACCTAAGTAGGGAGGCTGGGGGGGTTTTGACTCAAATACCGTTATTTATGCAAATGAGGGGGGCGTGGCAAGGTCAATGACCTTGAGGTAGGTCATGGTCAATGACCTTGAGGTAGGTCATTGACCCCCAAGGTCGCCGGGACCCCGGAAGGTAAACAAACCTTGGAGGGTCCAGGAACCGGTTTGAGGGGGTGTGGGTGGAGGGGGAGGAGTGGGGGTGGGGAGGGGGGGAGTGGGGTGGGGAGGGGGAGGGGGGAGGGGGGGGTGGTGGCGAGGGTGGGGGATGAGGGGGAAGGATGGAAGAGGCTCTGCACGAGACCCTCCTCGACCCAGTCTCTCTCTTGGACTGAGCGCCTTCTCTGATATTATCCTGGGCTATATAGCTTTGCTTTGAGCCCGATGAGATCCGAGTGTTGCCGAAGGTTTCCGAATCTTTGTCGGTGAATGAATTGTCAGAGAATTGAACGGTCAACTGGTGTGTGTGTGTGTGACGTCACAGCAGATTACGGGATGTGAGGTAGGTCATGAACGGGAGAGTGTTTTGAATGGAAAACATTAGTGTAACTGGTGTGTGTGACGTCACAGCAGATTACGGGATGTGAGGTAGGTCATGAACGGGAGAGTGTTTTGAATGGAAAACATTAGTGTAACTGGTGTGTGTGACGTCACAGCAGATTACGGGATGTGAGGTAGGTCATGAACGGGAGTGTTTTGAATGGAAAACATGAATGGCTGTGGATGGCGGTGGTTGTTGAACCCTGACGTGGTAGGTTGCTTAGGTGTGAATGGGTCTGAGAGACAAACAAGATGGGGTTGAAAGCGCTCAATGGTAAACAAACATCGATGGTATCGGGAGTAGTGAATGGAATTGAGGGAGAGGGGAATGAACTGGTTGTTGAATGTGCTCAATGGTAAACAAACGTCAATGAATCAGGAGTAGTATTTCCTGTAAATGGTAGGGTGGGGGTAGGATACAAATCGCATGGCATGTTGAGTCGGCCAGCTCGACATGAAATAAAAACAAGAAGGTGTACACCAGATCTGATTTATTAATCCATGAATTATATGTGGCATTAAAACCTAGCCACTTAACAAAAAGTTTATTGCCACGTTTTTGTACAATTTTTTCAACAAGATAATGCTTGGGATATTGCGTCCTTTGCAGTTCCTCCATGTAGAATCCTCCTTGAATTGGCTGCTTGTTGAGGTCATCAAGTAAATAAACAACTGGATTAGAAAGTTTTACCTTGCGAATACGAAATATTTCTGTGCTCCAGTTTGGTGTGTATCCTTTGGCGAAGATTGTTTTATGTTTACTGATGCGCACATAATCACCAATACGTAATTGATGACGTCGTGGATCTACTGTTTTGATTTTGTGATGAATGCGATCCAATTGCGCAATGTTCTTGGTTACAAGGCGTGGTTTCATTTTGATGGTTCTATGTTTAGTGTTGTTGTAACGTGTCACCAGGTCGCCTACAAGTTCAAGCCAGCGATAGGATCCTCTTGCTGTAAATTGTTCCCACATGCGCGTCTTGAGTGTGCGGTTGAAACGTTCTACAACACTTGCCTTTAGATTGCTAAAAGTGGAATAGTGATGGATGTCAAGTGATTTGAGATAAGCGGAAAAAGTCTTGTTGAAAAATTCTTTGCCTTGATCTGTTTGAAGCAAACGAGGTTGTCGTCTTGACCGTTGAACGATGGTCTTGAATGCAGCGGTGACCAGTTGTGCAGATTTATTCCGAACAGGTTCAACAAAGGCCATTTTGGAATAAACGTCGATGACGGTGAGCAGATAGTTGACCCCGTTGTTAGCTTTGGCATAGGGAATCATTTCAACCAGATCAGCTTGCCAAAGATCGTCAACGCCCCGTGTGATGACACGACGACGATGGTAGAGACGACGAGCTGGTCTATGCAACTCGCGAGCAATGCCAGCCTTAACAGGCGAGGGTGTATGAACACGTTGACTCATTAGACAATAATGCCAGCATGACGAAGCTCCTCTTCTATTTCTAAAACTTCCGCCTCGTGTCCGGTATGACCGGCCTGTTCCGATGCACGCAACAGTTGCAGACGTTTAACCAACTTATTTGGATTGTTCCAATAGGCGAAATCGATGGATGGTTTCAAAGTATTAAACGTGATACCGGACGCTGAATTTGCACGGCGAACACTTGCATAGGTGGGAAACAATTTTGATATGATGGTTTTATATTTGAAGCTCTTATTAGCATTTACTGCTTCAGAACGTTTATAATTACGTCTAAAACCATTTGTAGCCATCAAGATGTCTTTATACTTTTCAAGATCTTCTTTATCATAGTCCTCGGTAGAAGGTGTACGTGAAAATAAAAGTTCTAAAAGACCTGGTGTCAATTTATAACGAACTGTTTTAACAATCAAAACATTGTCATTTATCTTGATTGCTGAATCGCCAATTCGAAATCTATTGTTTTCATAGCGAACACCATAGGTAGTATCAGTTTTCTTAGTAAAAAGATCTTCAAGGAAGGGAGTAACCAACGCACCATAATTTTGTAGTAAAATGGATTTTAACCGCACATATTGTTCGGGCGTATTCAATATTTCTTTAAGAGTAGACTGCTTTTCTTTGGCTCTAGTGGGTGTTTCAGCAATTATTGATGTTTTCAAAAACTGGGGCAGCGGTGATTCTTTGGAGCCAGAAGACGGAAGCAATGGAGAAAAAACATCCTCAGGTTCTTCATCATTTTCTTCCTCCTCCTCCTCTTCAATTGTTTGTGTTTCTTTTGAGCGTGTACTAGGTTTTGATGTTCCTTTCAACACAGCTTCCAGAGGTGATTTCAAATGTTTTTCGACAAACAGTTCACTGTCGGCATGTGCACGTTTTAGATAGCGAAACTTTTGTCGAATGCTATTTCGTGCACGGATTATGTGCCTTTTTAATTGACTCCCTGTTGTCGCCATGACATCTGAACTAATGATGTTTAGAAAAGCAATGCAGCTACTTAAATACGAATGAAATGATCAAATCCCATGCGGTAGCGTCCATTGTTGACGTTGCTCTGCTTATCAATAACAAGACAACTGTGGTGATGAGCGTTCCAACACATGGCACACAACTGTGTAAAGGCTTGAAAGGTCATTTCTGGGTTCACGTGATCATCGTAGACGTGATGCATGTTGCGCTCATCCTGTCGGAAGAGAACAATCACGTTGGCATTGTCACGAATTAACTGTTTTGGTATTCGCGAATAGGTTTGAGCGAGATAAAAACAATCAATATATTTATGACGTCCCATGCTAAAGTAAGCCTGAATAATACCCTGTCGTTCTGTGGCCACATCGTCAAAAATCATAAGCGAATGGGGGCGAACATTGTCTGGAGAAATGACATCTTCCTGTGCTGCGAATGTGAAGTAGCCCATGTTGCGCAGACCTGACATGACCTGTTCCAAGAACACATACAGCGGTTGATACAGCGATTTGGCAAAAATATAGATATTTTGAAAGCGCACTCCGTTTAAGGAGGTGATGAGGGTAAGCAGAAGATTGGTTTTTCCACATCCCGACGGGCCGGCGATGAGACAGCGAATGGAGGATGGGAAGAGTGATCCATGACGTTGTTCGGACGATGTTGAGAAGAGGTGTGAAACCAAGTCTCCCACCGGAAGTGAATGTTGTTGCTTAATAATCTGCATATCAACTAAATGTGAAAGGGGAAGAGCTGGTCTCTATATACATGAGGCAAACGGGTGTTTCAGTTCCAGTGTAACCATGGACGCCTTTGGAAGAACTCTCAAAACAAATGAACGATTTGCTTTGACAAACGATCCAAAACATGATACAGATCCGGCTACTAAACGATATGTCGATGCTAATGTATTGTCACGCACTACAGATGGCAATTACGACTTTAATGGAAAGCGATTGACCAATATAACAGAACCCGTATTACCCTCGGACGCATGTTCAAAAAAGTATGTAGATTATTACCGATTACGACGTATCAAAGGAGATTATGAGGCTCAGAATAAACGTATTACAGGCGTTGCAGATCCTGTGAACGATCAAGATGTGTGCACCAAAGCCTATATGTTAACCAATGCTGTGGTGTTAACAGAAGCAAAGGACTATGACGTACACCAACGTCGAATCACTCAGCTGGCTCTTCCAACAAACAACACGGACGCTGCTCGAAAGGACTATGTAGATAACAAGGTGAAACAGGTGCTCAGTATTGTGCCCACCCTAACTGCAAAGGGCTATACAGCAAATAATGCACGCCTTGTGCATGTGGCCGATCCTGAATATGATCAAGATGTTTGTACAAAACGGTTTTTAAACTCTGAAATGGAAAAGGTGTGGGAAATTAAGGAGAACGCTCTACAGATGAAGCGAAGACGAATAGCAGAAGTTGCTGATCCTGTGCAACCTCACGACGTGACGACCAAACGATTTTTGGAACAACGGTTATCGCTTTTTATTAAATCAATACCCTCTATATTTCTGCTTCACATTGTAAACCAACAACCGGTAAAAGATCCCAATAACCTCGCCTACATACTACGTTCGGGGTATGACAATTACCGTTTAATGTATGATGGTGCCATTCGTGTAATTGAGTATGCACCAGATTTGAAACATTTAGAGGTACGATTAAACGGTAGTGTTCAACCACTTATTGATCAACCGGTGAAAGCCGGAGACAAATTATTCTTTCACTTGAAACTCTCGTCTGAAGAAAAAGAGGCGGGGAAAACGATGAACGATTTTCCTCTGTATATAGAACTTGAATATACAGCCACCATTGAATAAATAACTACAGGTTCCCTTCCTGAGGAGCGTTAGTTGTGTTCTATACTTTGCGGTGTGAGGTTGTCTTGTTCTTTGGTCGCGATGGTGAAACAGAGATATGTGGTGAAGAAGAGGAAGAAGTTGTCAAGAAAGGGAGGCTTTAAAGCTAATCTTCATGCGGCACGTCAAGCTTCGCGCGGAGAAACAAATAGTGAGTTGGCTATTAAGAAAGCACTCCGAGCAGCACGATTGCATGCGAATCCCAAAAGTAAACTACGTTTTAGAAAACGTGCCCGAGTTATTCCTGTGCCGAAACGTGGTGGATTTTTACCTGCACTGTTTGCTGGACTAGCAGCCCTGGGTTCACTTCTTGGAGGAGCAAGTGCGGTAGCACGAACGGTGAAAGCTGTTGAGGAGGCGAAGCAACAGTTGAAGGAAAGTGAAAGGCATAATAAAACTATGGAGGCCATAGCACTGCGCGGCAAAGGTGTGAACATGAAGCTAGCACCCTACAAGAAAGGACTCGGCATTTACATGTCGCCAAAAAACGGTTAATCGATGCACTGCCACGAAGAGCCATGACGCATGAGGAAGTTATAAGATATGCAAAACAGCTTAAGATCTCCCACTTTCGAGGCGTGTTTATGCGCAACCAACTACCGTCTCGACCACGGAGCCATGAAAGTGCAGTTGTCAATTTGGATGACAGTCATGGACCGGGAACGCATTATGTGGCCTACATAAAGCATGGGCGAACCGTGTGGTACTTTGACAGTTTTGGAAATCTTCCTCCTCCGACAGAGCTTGTTCGCTATTTTGGAAGCAGTGCAACAATACACTATAATGTGAAACGAGTGCAAAATTTTAACACGCAACAGTGCGGTCGTCTATGTTTGACTTTTCTATATAAGACCGAGCACGGCGGGTGACGTGGTCATTATGACAACAGAAAGTAGAACGTTTACAGTGCACGGACAAGGTGCGGAAGTAACTGTTGACTTTTATCCTCCTATTGAATTGGGACGACGACCCTACGTGCTGGGACTTGTTTCGTTTGAAGGCTATAATAGAATCTGCAACATAATTGAAGACGTCAATGATAAGTTCTACTACGATGACTATGTGTTAACTCTACCGTCTGGCAGCTACACCGTAGATGATATTCACGATCACATCTACACAACTCTCACCAAAGAATTTAGTCTAAAAGCATTTCTGGACGGAACACGCAAGTTTGAACTCATAGCCAACAACGTGACACATCGCTGCAGTATTCTTTCTTCTTTTAGGATTGATTTTAAATCTCAACCAGATTCGATTGGGTCATTGTTAGGCTATTCACCACAAGTGTTAGTACCGAACGTGATACACAAGTCTGACCAACCGGTGAAAATAATTGATCATCACGTATCTGTCACGTGTAATATTATTACAGACGTCTACACCAATCAAGATCCCTCGCATTCGCTTTATGATTTTATTGTTACTTCACCTGGTGGTTATATCATCCGCGAAAACCCGTCGGTGGTGCTCTATCATCCTGTGAGTGTGACCAACATCAGGAATATTACCTTAAGACTGGTGAATAGAAACCAACGTCTCATCCGATTAGACCCTCATACACCTGTGACCTACAAACTGTATCTGAAGCCAGCATGAAACAAGTGTATAAAGCGGCAACGCTGTCAAGAGCAGGTGTTAGTTGTGCTCAACACGTGTACAGGTTAACACGTGTCAACAAGCAGATCCTACAACAACTTGGTTACATCTTACGTCATGAATTCGATTCTAGACGTGACAAACCCTGTCGAAGTACAGGAGGGTATTGTAAGAATTGAACACCATTCCTACCAACCGTATACTCAGGGACTAAATAATAATGATGAGATTCGAATTACTATTAACCAACAAGATATCTACACGCTTCCACATGAAAGTTACATCCAGATTGAAGGGCAACTCACCAAATTGGATGGTACCATTCCAACAACGTCAAAGTTGGCCAACAATGCTTTGGCCTTTTTGTTTTCTGAGGTTCGCTACGTGATCAACGGTATTGAAGTGGATACTACTCGAAATGTTGGCATAACAAGTGTCATGAAACTTTATCCCTCGTACGGAAGCGAAGAGAGTAAAGCTTTTTGTATGGCTGGTTGGTGTCCCAACTCAACCAACGACTGGATGATTAACGATGATGGTACATTTACTGGACATTTACCTCTAAAATTAATACTAGGCTTTGCAGAGGATCATAAGCGCATTGTTGTGAACGCAAGACAGGATCTGATTCTTGTACGAGACAGGAGTGATTATAATGCGCTAAAGGGAGCTGATACAGCGCCAATAGATACAAAAATTCTACTGCAACGAATTCTATGGAAAGTACCGCACGTTACTCTATCAGATCAGAAAAAATTGAGTCTGCTCAAGATTGTGGAGAAGGATACAGCTTTACCCATTCAATTTAGAAGCTGGGAGCTGCATGAATACCCGGTATTACCACTCTCCGATACACATACTTGGTCTATAAAAACCTCACGGTATACAGAGCGGCCACTCTACGTCCTGGTTGGATTTCAAACAGATCGCAAATATCAACAGAATAAAGATGCATCAAAATTTGATCACATCCAATTACGAAATATACGACTCTTTTTGAACGGAGTTACCTTTCCCTATGAGGGAATGGATTTAAACTTTAACAAGAACAAATATGGTAAACTCTATGACATGTTTGTAAACTTTCAGTCTTCCTATTATCAGAAAGAGGCATGTCCGCTACTATCACCACAAGACTTCAAGTCCAAGGCGCCTCTGGTGGTGATGGACTGTTCGTATTTGGAGGAGTCGATGAAGGAAACAACAATTGATATCAGACTAGAATTTGAAACATCGACAGTTATTCCAGAAAAAACAACAGCCTATTGCCTTATTGTTCACGAGGCGCAAGTGTTTTATCAACCGCTGTCCAATATGGTGACCAGAGTATAAATAGCATGTCTTCCTGTATTGCCCTTCACAGTCATGGAAAGCTACGATGAAGTCACAACCCCCTCTGCGAGGTGGGTCTGCAAATGTGAAAGTGATTCACCAGGCTCAGATGAAGATTCAAGGTTTACCATTTATCGCGCCCTAGTGAGTGAAGCTATACCTGCCTATCACAAGAATCATACTGTGCTTAGAATGCCGCCGCATCTGGTTCACTATTTACCAGATGGATTCATGTCTACGTTTGGTATTCATGACAGGGGCTACAACAACAAGCCCATCGCTAATCAAACAAATAATGTGGACGATGGCGTTGCCAAAGCTTCATCTTGTCATGTTGGAGAGCGGGTAGATTGCATGGACTGCAAATGCGATCGTTGCTCAACAAGTCGAGACGCTGATGCAGCATTTGAGATTTATCGCACCCTGGTGAGTTTAGCAATACGCGCCTACCATAAAGCACAATTTCTTCGTGAAATGCCGCAGCATCTGATTGCCTATTTACCAGCTGGATTTCTGGCCGCGTACGGTGCACACGACATTGACCTTAATTGGGATAAGCTACCATTACACCTCCGTATGTCGGCGGATGTTGCAGCCTGTCGTCCTTGTCGTAGACACTTTATGCATCGAGGAGATTCTCACTGTGATTGGGATGGTCCAAATCCTATGATAAAAAATTGTAAGCGATGTACTGATAACTTTATGAATAAAATTGTGTAATTGATTCTTTGTGTGTATATTATTTTCCCGCTCCTATCCAATCAGTTAGTTGTTAAGAAGCAGCGGTGGTGGAAGGTGTGATATCCGTCGCCATGCCGAAAACATTGATTGTCGACGTGCAGGGTTTCAAGGTGAACGGAAACAAGTTTGTATTTAAAGAAGTAGGAATTATTGACTGCACAACCATGTGGGCACCAAGAGTAACCAGTTTTGTCTTTGAACCACCGTTTCCATTGCATTTGCAGTCAGACGAGGACAGAAGACAAACAGAGTGGTTGCAACGCAATTTGGGACTAGTCTGGAAAGAAGGCGACATTCCTTACCAGCATCTATCACTTGTTCTGAAAGCTCACTTGTTTGGTGCTGACCTTGTATTTGTAAAGGGAAGTGAAAAAAAGGAATGGTTGCGTCAGTATGTTAATTCAACATGTCAACTTGTTGACCTTCATGATCTGGGATGTCCTGCACTGTACAACCTGTCCGTGCCTGATGAACCTCTACAAAATAAAACACTTCAAAATGTTTGGAAGCTTTTTGATTGGCTAGCTCGCAGAGCATGTCAAAACTTGCATGTTGAGTGCAAAGCGTCGTAACGTCAGCTTCAGTGTGAGACATACCAGTGATCAGTGTGGACGTGTAGTAATATGGCAGCAATTGAAGGTTTGGACTCAAACCCCACAGAGCGAGCTATTGTCAAGTTTTTTGCCTGTAAAAAAAGCTTGACAGTTTCACAGATGAGGAATTGAACGCTTTGCCCAAGGCGTTCCTTTTTTATGTTGCTTCAAACGCGGTGAAAAATATTTGGCACAGTGTACCTAGTGAATGGAGCAGAGATCCTGGTCTGCGTGAACTACAACCATGCACTGACTTTAGTCATCACCAGCAAGTGTCTATTACTAAAATGCCATCCATTAGACAGTGTGGAACGTGTCAGCTCATCAAATTGTACCACGGCCATACAAATATACCGTCCTGTAAAGACTTTGCTTCATCATTCCATGGTTGCGATGAAGAAGAGGAAGAAGAGACAGCAGCGGCAGTATCGCCAGCACCAAAAAGTAAGACAACGATTGAAAAAGATATATCGGACCTTTGCTGGTCATGGTCTAGTTAACAAGGCCATTGATGTACTTCCCATTGAACTGCATATTCCCGGATATCAATTTTGTGGACCTGGGACTAAACTAAACCAACGTCTAGCACAAGGTAATTCTGGAATCAACAAATTGGATGCTGCGTGTAGAGATCATGACATTGCTTACAGCGACAAGAATGCAGAAGTACGTCGAGTTGCAGACCACATTCTTCTAAGAAAGGCTGTGCAGCGCGTGACATCATCTACTGCTTCCATTGGTGAAAAGATTGCAGCCTTGATCGTGGCAGGAGCTATGAAGTCAAAGCTAATGATTGGTGGTGGTTGTGGACTAGCGAGGAAAAGGACAAAGAAATAACCTTGAATCAAATATTGTTAAGTATTTATTTGAGAGTCAGTCCACCAGATTACAGCATTCACAAAAGATGTTTTGGTTTCTTCTTGTAAAAACATACAATTGTAATAAAAAAGAATTGAAAAATTAAAGTGTGTTCTTATTTACTAGGTGTGGAAATGTCCAAAAGGCAAGCTATTTACACCATCCCACAACCGTTTATTGTCATATGTAGACAGCGATGTTTTATTTTGATTTACTGTAAATATATTATGGTTCTTTGAAAGAATGCGTGTTTGCTGGTACAAGCGAGAGGTGTTTGTGTAGAGTATACATCGATATTCCTCAACATTGAGGAATTGTGTGACGCTACGAAGAACACCCTTCGCTTTGCATTGACCTTTATTCTTTTGTGTTGAAAATGCGTACATTTTCGGCGCCAAAGCCACAAATTCCGTCATAACATCACCAGCACACTCATCCTTAAATAGACCAATGTGTTTTTTATTCATGGGAATTATGCCAAACATATTGTTAACCTCATAGTTTGAGGTATCAAAGTAACTTGGATGTTCTCTCATCACAGAGTAAATATCCGTCTTATTGGTTTGATAAATAAGACTGTCTGTATCCATATACAGTAATTTTACATCTCCAAACTTTTGTTTGGTAAACTCATAATGAAATTGATACATTACAAATTTTGAATAGTCAAGTATTACCATTCCTAAGTAAATTGGTTTGTTATACATGATTTCTGTCTTTGACAATTCAATGGTTACTAAATCAGTTTCAATAACTCGTACTGAATGGAAATTGGGCATAGCAATATATTTTCGTGCGCCATATCGACCATCCCAGTGGTTTACCAAATGAATAGTTCTTTGCTTTCTAATATTTTCCATAGATTTACCGTAGCATGCATTGTTCATTAATTTATAAAAATTTGACTCGAATGTAGTCTTGGCGTGCTGCCGATAATGAGTATTTAATTGCATGTACGGTTGTAACCATGGTTTCTGGTCAAAACAAATAATGCGGTGAATGGTTTGTAGCTTCAAACCGTGTTTCAAACATTGCATTAAATTTTCGATGTGTATGACGTAGCGATTTTTCGGATTTAACGTTGCCATCAACTTTTTATTGTTGGAACGTGAACTGGGAGGTTGTAGTTTTTCAACACAAAATGGTAGATCAGAATGATCATTGTGTATCTCGCGGGGATATAATATGTCAACTTCTAGAACATAGCCACGTGTGTTATTGCTCAACGCGTCCTGTAAATTAAAATTTGAAACTTCATCTGAAGTCAGCCATCGAAAATTTTGATACGGAAGCGGTTTTTCCATAGCATATCCGTATAAATTGTTACAATCCAGGTAGGTGAGGTATGTTGTAGGTTGCTTTGGTTTGTATGTATCCATATATGGATTATTTGCTTTGGCATGCTTTTGCACAAGCGATACAAGCCCGCCACGTATCCCGCGTTCAAAAAAGAGCAACATGTCGATGTCAGTTAATAGTTCCAGTTCTATTTCAGTCACCTTCAACATACAGTCCCAACTGTATCCGGCAAGGGTGTAGTAATGGGCTGGATCTAGATTGTAGATTTCAAGACACAGTTTGCGAAAGTGTTCAAACACGTCTGTCAAAAGTAGTGTATCAATTTTGAGGTATAAATCAGCATACTCGCCCAAAGTTGATATCTTGAACACGTCCCATACTTTTTGGGCGTGTAAATAGTCTTCTTCAGAAATATGACTTTTTGTTAAGTCATTGTAAAATTTATCCTTTGAAGGGAGTGCAGTTTCCTGCAAACATGCCCAATTGTTTACATGATTATAGGGAAACACCCCTTTTCGAATGCATAATTCAAATTGTTCGTCACCAGTAAAGTTTTGACGTACAGAATTCAAATTGTTTGGGTGAAGCCCTTGAACCAGCGCATCCAATGATGATGCGAGGAATCTATACGAATCTAAAAATCGTATACTAATTCCATTTCGCCATTTTGTAAACGAAATAAAATTTTCATGATTTTGTGGAATTAAAGAAAACTTTTGGTTTTCAAGGTTAACAAATTCCTTAATAATTAGATGACTGTCATACCGAGACATGTTGTGCAAGAAACAAGAAATATAGCGTGCTCTTTTATAGGCCAAATTACATGCACTATGAGCCGCTCCTCTAAATTTGCCAGTGTACCGATTATGGTCCCTCACCGGCGTGTCACAAGTTGCTATTGGTTTTTGACAAATGTGGCAAGTGGTTGCTGTTGCAAAAGCCACCTCGTCTGCATCCAACATTTGAAGCGGAATTGGGTTTTCCAGGATATTGTACACCCGATCTGCCAAGGCGTCCAATTCATTTAAAAACCAAGCAGCAGCATTTGCATCGCGATAAGATTTGAAGTAAGAAAGCGAAGGATCATATGAGCAAATCACGTTTAGAGCACAACTGAATGGCACATGTTGCTGTACTTGTTGAGTGTACGGGCGTGCTGGATCCGGGTTACATGTGTCAATGGGTGTGGTTAAACATTCAAAATCTGCATATACTGTAAATGGAAGCGGTTCTTGACGAGACACATTTTGAAATTTCATACTGGCTTTATCCTTTTCTGGGAATGTAATTTTTACAGCTGGTTGTGTAATGCAATCAATAGTATGGGCTGTCAACTTTTGATTGCTAGTAAAATATTGCAAACAGCGATCACATATATATACCCTATTTTTACTCTTTGTAACTTGTGAACGAACTAGTCTGGAAAGATCTTTGATATAACAATAATGGTTGCACAATTCCCCTTCAATGTACAATAAATTAAAATGCTTTTCTTTTTTTTCCTTTGTCACATAGAGTGGCCCAATAACTTTGTCCCCTTCAACTCCGTATACATTAATGGAGTAAAGCAGATTTTTAGATTCAAAACGAGAAATGGCGTTGAGGTCCATTGGGAATTCTATGTCTGCTAAATTTAGACTGATCATTAATTCCATAAATTTCTCGTGATATTTGCCCATTCTGTGAACATTTTTACTTGCAGAACATAGCCCAGCAGCCAGGGTCCAAATAAAGCAGAAAACATCATTATTATCCACATTGATAACTGCGTGACGGTTTTCCAACTGTTTAGGCAAATTAACATGAGATGACCCACTATTTATGGGATCAAAGGTGCATACATTAATTTTAAGATGATTGATAGCTTCCAGCGATTTGGCGCTTTCTAATTCTTGAAACTCAGCAAAGCGTGTTGTGAGTTTATCAACAATGTTTTTACTATACCAACTGTGTATATTATCAGTGCGGTATAATTTAGTCATGTGTGTGTGTAAATAGATTGGCTGTATGATCTCCTCACCTTGTTTCAAAATAGCAAAGTCACATAATAATTCAGCGTTAACCTTTAACGCTACATGTTCTCTTAAACAGTTTTGTATTTTGTTTTGAAAAATGTTGTAACTAGTGTTTAAATATTCATTGAGATTTAAAATGTTTGCATCTTTATTGACTTTAGTGCAACAGATATTGTTATTGAAACAACTATCCACATCTTGCCAACTTTGTATCGGTGGCGACATGATGTCCCTTAGTACTTAACAATTACAAAAACTGAACGGTTTGCAGAGAGAGTGAACCAAAGTTTATTTTCCCTGCAAATTCCGTTTTTACATAAACTAATTTTAAATTTTATTTTTTTCTTCTATGAATTCCACAAGACATCTTTTGTTTTCCAGTCCCATGTATTTTAAATAGATGGTCCCTTTGTTGAGATCGGCTACATCTTCCTCGCTGAGTTCCTTGAATCTCGACGGTAGAAATACTACAAAGTCCTCCAGTTCACAAAGAATACGTTCCCCAAATTTCGTCTTGACTCGACGAACAGCAGTTACCAAATAAGACTCGTTTACCTGCAGATCCTGTAGTCGTTTAGTCTCTGGTCCAGCATCTTTCCCTATGGAATTCGCATTTTTTATTGCCGACATTCTGAAATCGAATTTGATATCTATAATAGTGTTTTAGTATACCTAAGCCATTAGCAAATATGTATATACACACAAAAGTTATCAAAACCCTTCTACACACCCATTATCGCTAGCCACTAATTTAATTGTCAGCAGCTTGCGTTCACCATTTTCCTACTTCTCCTCAATCCATTACAAGAACACAGGTTATCAAACAAGTTATACACCCAGGTGCTACATGGTTAGGAGCTGGCCATGACTGTACTTTGGTGAAGTCGGGTCAGTTTGCTTGTATAATTTAACTGTTCCCGGGCAAAGCCGGGGGCAAACTGCTTGTGTAATTTAACTGTCCCCCCGGGCGAAGCCGGAGCGGGTTACTAGTATAATATATAACTGTTCCCGGGTGAAGCCGGGGTGAATTTCTTGTATAATTTAACTGTTCCCGGGCGAAGCCGGAGCGGGTTTCTAGTATAATATATGACTGTTCCCGGGTGAAGCCATGGCAGATTGCCTGTATAATTTAACTGTTCCCGGGCGAAGCCAGGGCGGATTGCTTGTATAGTTTAACTGTCCACCGAGTGAAGCCGGAGCGGGTTTCTAGTATAATATATAATTGTTCCCGGGTGAAGCCGGGCAGATTGTTTGTATAATTTAACTGTTCCCAGACGAAGCCGGAGCGGGTTTTTAGTATAATATATAACTGTTTACGGGCGAAGCCGGGGAAGATTACTTATATCATTTAACTGTCTCCCGGGCGAAGCCGGAGCGGGTTTCTAGTATAATATATAACTGTACTTGGGCGAAGCTGGAGCGGGTTTCTAGTATAATATATAACTGTTCCCGGGCGAAGCCGGGACGGATTGTTTGTATAATTTAACTGTTCCCGGACAAAGCCGGGGCAGATTGCTTGTATAATTTATCTGTTCTCGAGCGAAGTCGGTGCATGCTTTTGGTATAATATAACTGTTCCCGGGCGAAGCCGGGTTGGGTTTCTGGTATAACATAACTGTTCCCGGGCGAAGCCGGGTCGGGTTGTTTGTATATTATATCTGTTCCCGGATGAAGCCGGGGCAGGTTGCTTAAATAATTTATCTGTTCAATACATCCCAAGTGCATGGGGGCTACATTGGTCGGGAGGTGATGATTTAAATGTCCTTAACTAAATAGGTTACTTGACCTGGAGCGGATGTATAAAAGTGAATGCATGTCTCGGTGGTAATGTTACATAAATCCTTCACCTTTGCAATACATAAGAGATCATTATCTATTCCATGACTGCCTCGAGCACTGTAATTATCTCGCGGGCAATGCAGTGAAATCGGCAACATTTAATTGGATAATAACAGTAATTATATATAATTGAGCTGCATTCATTTTATATATCCCAGGCAGCTAGTGGTTTAAGATGCAAGTCACGTTAAACCAATCTTATTACATGCTATGAATTCTGCTCGTTTCATACTTGAAGTAATTATTGCTTGTCTGATTCATACCGTATAACTTTTAAACCAGCTTTGTCAATAGGCCATTATACTATTAAAATTCTAAACATCTTCATGTGGATTTAAGTCTACCATCTCAGCATTTACAAGTACTGTAATGTACAGTTGTTGTTTGAGTCTTCAGTCTTTTGACTGGTTTGATGCAGCTCTCCATGCCTCCCTGTCCTGAGCTAATCGTTTCATCTCTACATAGCTCCGACACCCTACACCCGACACAATCTGTTTAACATATTCTAACCTTGGTCTACCCCAACAGTTTTTGTCCTCGACCCTTCCTTCCATAACTTAGCTTGCTATTCCTACTGTCTTAATATGTGTCCTACCAATCTATCTCTTCTCTTCATTAGCAGTCGCCAGAAACATCTCTCCTCTCCCACTCGTCTTAATACCTCTTTATTTGTTACTCTCTCTACCCATCTGATCTTTATCATTCTCCTGTAACACCACATTTCAAATGCTTCAATTCTCCTCTTTTCTGTACAGTACATTCACTTATTTTGTAAACCATCTGGATGAGTTAGTCTCCCAGTAGCACTTAGTCAAATATATACACTAGGATATACTTTAAAGTTATATACTTAAGTATGTTGAATATTACCTGATAGACAAGGATCCAATTGCAATCTAGTGTAAATGCTGTAAGCTCCTAGCCAACTCTACTTTCATTTCAATTCTGCTCGACTATTTATACCCCTCCGAATACGGGAAACGCCCATGGATTACCGTTCCTTTCACACAAACATGACCTCCATACGGCATTACCCTGCATTAATACAGGAATCGTTACTGACCTTCCTTTCACCAGAAATAGCTCCACACTGTATAACCATGTACAACTAGCTTAAACACTCCTAATTAATCCGCCTTTCACCAGAAAACACACAGTATATAAAGAGAATGTTCCTTTTCACAACATATCATTCGCTGCAATGTCTGGGAACAAGAACAATGAAGTCATGGAGATGGAAGAAGAAGAAGAAAACAACGAGGAGTTGACGCTTGATCTGTTAATGTAAGTATTATTTATTTACTAAAGCCTTATGTAGCAGCACGCCAGTCTCTCACGGCTGGGTGCGTGGTTCAATTCCAGTCACTTTATGTTAGATCTGTGCTGGGCAAACCAAAAGCAGACAGGTTTTTCTCTGGGAACACCAGTTTTCCCTGTCAAAATTTTCTTTCGACAACACCCTCCGCTATCATTTCTTTTTATCTGTCATTCATTTAAACATTGACTCTAAAAAGTGAGACAGGCTTTGGCAGCCAACACAGATCTTTCTCGCCGCTAGATGGAGTTTAATTCATTCCATTCCTGATCTGGTCAAATACTGGAAGCAAGCGGTGGTTTTTTTTCTTCTTCAAAATGATTAGAAATACTGAGCGTAGTTACCGCCTTTGTAGCCCATGTTTACTTGGGTGTGAGTAGAATTTGTCTGATAACCCGTGTTATTGCGATGAATAAAAAAAAGGATTGGGAAGGAAGTCAGATTTTTTTAAGTGTGTTAAAATCCTTCAGTATGCCTTCCTTTGGAGGGGGAGTAAAGCCAGTGGTTACATGTTCTTACTTTATGACATGTAAAAGATCCGTTCACAGACTAAACTTGTGTGAAGCTAAATTGACAGGTTAGATTTTATCAAAACAAGTTCCAAAATTTACCACTAGATGGCATTATTATCTGGTAGCAAAAAAAACTTGGAACTTGTAGCTCACCCTAAAGGCGTTCGCTGGAAGCAGCTACATACTCAAGTGAGTCACATATGTTCGTGAACACTGCCAGCACTGAAACCCATACTCAAGTTCCAACATTCACCACTAGGTATCATTAATATCTAGTAGCAAAATTTTGAAACTACTTAAAATGAACAGAACTTGTAGCTCACCCTAAGGGCGTCCGCTGGAAGCTGCTGCAGACTTAGGTGAACTGTACTTGCTCTCACACACTCCCAGCAATTCACAATACAATATTTAGATAAACAAGCGTTATAAAACAATTTTGTTGTACTCTTTATTGTATACATTTTTTTTTTTATAGTTTTGGAAATGATCCAGTTTTGGTGGAGTTTTTCGCCGATTTGATGTCGGCGATGGAAGGGCATTGGAGAGAAGAAGATGAAGAAGAAGAAGATGATGATGATGATGAAGAGGAAGATGAAGGTCAAAATAAATCATAATTTTACTTTTTTTGCTTCTGGTTTTATTTGTTTTTACATTCACCCTACCAAGCAAGCCAGAGTTCAACACCCACCATCCATCTCCATTCATGATTCAGACACGTTTAGCTCAACATTTGTCCCGCACCCTCTCAATCACCGTAAGGTCATTCCCAGACATGACCTACCATACAACCCGTTGTCAATCTCAGGATTAGTCATCCCATGTGACGTCACACACACCAGTTACACTAATGTTTTCCATTCAAAACACTCTCCCGTTCATGACCTACCTCACATCCCGTAATCTGCTGTGACGTCACACACACCAGTTACACTAATGTTTTCCATTCAAAACACTCTCCCGTTCATGACCTACCTCACATCCCGTAATCTGCTGTGACGTCACACACACACACACACCAGTTGACCGTTCAATTCTCTGACAATTCATTCACCGACAAAGATTCGGAAACCTTCGGCAACACTCGGATCTCATCGGGCTCAAAGCAAAGCTATATAGCCCAGGATAATATCAGAGAAGGCACTCAGTCCAAGAGAGAGACTGGGTCGAGGAGGGTCTCGTGCAGAGCCTCTTCCATCCTTCCCCCTCATCCCCCACCCTCGCCACCACCCCCTTCCCCCTCACCCTCCCCTCCCTCCCCCTCCGCCCCTCCCCACCCCCACTCCTCCCCCTCCACCCACACCCCCTCAAACCGGTTCCTGGACCCTCCAAGGTTTGTTTACCTTCCGGGGTCCCGGCGACCTTAGGGGTCAATGACCTACCTCAAGGTCATTGACCATGACCTACCTCAAGGTCATTGACCTTGCCACGCCCCCCTCATTTGCATAAATAACGGTATTTGAGTCAAAACCCCCCCAGCCTCCCTACTCACCTATGTCACACGCATCAATCTTCTCTGATAGGGAAGTATTTGTCATGCTCCCCACATCGCTCTACACCTCTCTCCTACCGCTGAGCTCTAAAGGTCAAATGCATAGCTAGAGCGCAGCAACTCCAACTGAAACCCCGGAAAAAATGCGAACTACACACATTGGTCTGTGACAGGGTGTATTAGTTTTGTAATACCATTTACTTCAATAATGTCATATCGTCTTAAAAACCTGATATCATTATTTTAATTTTTAATTGCAGTTTTTAGATTTTTCACTTTTTGAATGCAGCTTTCACATGGGCTGCTCCCTGTTTGGCTCCCCGCTTTCTAAGTTCCTTATTCTTGGAGGATTAAGGATATGCTTTGAACATTTTTATTTTTTAATATTTATCTTCTAGAAAATTTTGTAAATGTTGTCAATTCAAATTACAGTACAGTAAGTATGTGAAAAATGAAAATCCACAGCCTGCTTCCAGTCTCCGACCGGGTCAGGAATGGAATGAATGAAGCCCCCATCTAGCGGCGAGGATATGAACTGTGCCGGCTGCCGGGGCCTGACGCACTCCTCTGGGGCAATGATTAAATGAATGACAGATGAAATGAAATGATAGTGGAGAGTGTTGCTGGAATGAAATTTTGACAGGGAAAACCGGAGTACCCGGAGAAAAACCTGTCTGCCTCCGTTTTGTCCAGCACAGATCTCACATGGAGTGACCGGGATTTGAACCACGGACTCAGCGGGGAGAGGCCGGCGTGCTGCCGCCTAAGCCACGGAGGCTTACAGTAAGTATGTAGTTAGTTTTAATTGTAAGTATGAAGTTGATTTGTTTATTAGATATATGTCATTGTTCTATTAGACTGTGGTGTGTGAGTGTGTCTGGTGAGGGTGCATGTGAGTGGGCCTGGTGACAGACTGTTTTAGTGGTAGTATTTGTTTGTTGGTGAAACTTTAGTATTTTTTTTCGTTAGTAGAATTTTGGTATTTAATTGTTAGTAGAAGGTTAGTATTTTGTAGTAGAATTGCTCTTTACTTCTGAAAGGGAGTAGCAGCCTTTCAGAATAAATCAATTCTTTACTAGTCTAATAGACGGTTAAGATATTGATAATATGAGCCAACTAATGGCTACACTGCGTTCTGCTGCACGGCTGAAAGCAACGGGAAACTACAGCCGTAATGCTATTCCCGAGGATATGCACCTCTCTATGCATAATTACATGTGATGATGGCCTCCTCCCTTGTAAAATTTCAATCCGGAGGTAAACTCGTCCCCCGTTCGGATCTCCGGGTGGGGACTACTCGAGAAGGGGTTAACATCACAGAAGTGACAAAAAGGAAATCTGACATTCTACGGATCGGAGCGTGGAATGTTAGAAGTCTGCTAGGAAGTGGAAAGTTAGAAAACTTAGAAAGGGAAATGGATAGGTTGAGGTTGGATTTGGTTGGGATTAGTGAAATGCGCTGGCAGGAAGAACAGGACTTTTGGTCAGGAGACTATAGGGTCATTAGCACTAAATCAAACAATGGCCAAGCAGGGGTTGGTCTCATATTGAGTAGGAAACTTGGACAGCGGGTGGAATATTATGAGCAATACAGTGAACGGATTATTGTAGCAAAAATCAATACTAAACCTACGTGCACCACAGTGGTACAAGTCTATATGCCTACCAGTCAAGCTGATGATGAGGATGTTGAAAAGGTCTACGAAGAAATAGATGACATTCTGAGGTATATCAAAGGTGATGAAAATGTTATAGTAATGGGAGATTGGAATGCTGTGGTAGGAAAAGGGAGAGAAGGGAAGATAGTAGGAGATTTTGGATTAGGTGAAAGGAATGATCGAGGAAACAGGCTGATGGAATTCTGCACCGAACATGAGTTGGTCATAGCTAACACCTTATTCGATAACCACAATAGAAGAATATACACATGGATGAGACCAGGAGATACAGGGCGTTACCAAATCGACTTCATTATGGTCAAGCAGAGGTTTCGAAACCAGATTTTGGATTGTAAAACATATCCTGGTGCTGACGTAAACTCTGACCACAATCTGGTTGTAATGAAATGCAGATTAAAGTTGAAGAAACTGAAGAAAAGTCAAAAGCCAAACAGGTGGGCAATAGACAGACTGAAAGTGAAGGATGTAAACGAAAGATTCAAGAAAAGTATAAAGGAAGGACTAATCAAAACCCCTAAACAAACTTCAATTGCAGACGAATGGGCACTTTTGAAGAATGAAATAACAAAACCCGCAGAAGAAAACATTGGTAGGAAAGAAAGAATAGGTAGAAAACCGTGGATCACTCAGGATATACTAGAATTGATGGATGAAAGGCGGAAACACAAGAATCTAAGAGATGAAAAGGGGAAAGCAGAATACAGACGTTTGAGAAATGAGGTTAACAAGAAGTGCAGGGAAGCGAAAGAAGAATGGTTGAAAGAGAAATGTGCAGGTATAGAAAATTGTCTGAAATTAGGAAAAGTAGACACAGCTTATCGAAGGATTAAGAATACTTTTGGGGAAAAGAAGACTAAGTGCTGTAATATTAAGGACACAAATGGAAAGCCTCTAACAGATAGGGAAGAAAAGATCGAGATATGGAAAGCTTACATAGAGTGCTTGTATAAGGGAAAGGAGATTGAGAATCATGTAATGGAAAGGGAGGAGGAAATTGATGAGGTTGCAAAAGGAGATTTAATATTGAGATCAGAATTTGACAGAGCATTAGAGGACTTAGGCCGGAACAAAGCACCAGGCATAGATGATATACCGATTGAGTTGCTACGCTGCATAGGAGATGAAGGTCTGATCAGGTTATTTCACTTCGTGTGTAGGATTTATGAGACAGGTGAGGTACCCCCTGATTTCAAGAAGAATGTTATCATCCCTATACCAAAGAAAGTGGGAGCTGACAGATGTGAAGATTACCGTACAATCAGCTTGATTACTCATGCTTCAAAGATCCTGTCTAGAATAATTTACAAGAGGATTGAAAGCCAGATAGAAACGGAGTTGGGTGAAGACCAGTTTGGTTTCAGGAGAAATGTAGGAACAAGGGAAGCTGTACTAAGTCTTAGGCTGATTTTGGAAGGTAGAATAAGGAAAGATAAGAGAACGTTCATGGCATTTGTAGACTTAGAAAAGGCTTTTGATAACGTTGATTGGACTAAATTGTTTGACATTTTGATATCTATTGGAATAAAGTACAGGGATAGGAGGGTGATATTCAATCTATACAGAAACCAGACAGCAGTCATTCGAGCTGAAGGACATGAGAGAGAAGCTGGTATTCAGAAAGGTGTAAGGCAAGGCCTCAACTTATCACCCATACTTTTCAATCTTTACATTGAACAAGCAATGAAGGAAATTGGAGAAAAATTTAAAGTGGGAGTGAAGATTCAAAGAGAAATAATTTCAACTCTGAGATTTGCTGATGACATCGTCATCTTGGCCGACAAGCCTGAGGATTTGAATGAGTTTTTGAATGGTATGGATTCCGTCTTACGGAAGGAATTCATGATGAAAATTAATAAATGTAAAACAAAAATACTGGAATGCAGCCGAAATAAATCAGAAACCTCTATGGAGATCAAATTGGCAGGTGAAAAGCTGAAGGAAGTAGGAAACTTCTGTTACTTAGGAAGCAGAATAACCAGTGATGGACGAAGCAAAGAGGATATAAAAAGTAGGTTGGCTCAGGCAAGGAAAGCCTTTCTACAAAAAAGGAATCTGTTGACATCGAATATAGATTTAGGTATTAGGAAGTCATTTTTGAAAGCCTTTGTCTGGAGCGTGGCGCTCTATGGAAGTGAAACTTGGACTATTGGTGCAGCAGAAAAGAGGAGAATTGAAGCATTTGAAATGTGGTGTTACAGGAGAATGATGAAGATCAGATGGGTAGATAGGGTTACAAACGAAGAGGTATTAAGGCGAGTGGGAGAGGAGAGATGTTTCTGGCGACTGCTAATGAAGAGAAGAGATAGGTTGGTAGGACACATACTAAGACACCCAGGAATAGCAAGCTTAGTTATGGAAGGAAGGGTCGAGGACAAGAACTGTAGGGGTAGACCAAGGTTAGAATATGTTAAACAGATAGCCTCTGATGTAGGATGTGGTAGCTATGTAGAGATGAAACGATTGGCTCAGGACAGGGAGGCATGGAGAGCTGCATCAAACCAGTCAAAAGACTGAAGACTCAAACAACAACAACAACGGGTCTGTAAAATTAGGTCAACTCTTTGAACGAATAGTAAAGGGCTTGCAAAAAAACAGATAAGTTATGTAAGAGGTGAGCAATCTCATTTTTGTGAAGAATATGAAGGAGGATTGAGATGCCTTCTGGTAAACTGTCGTAGTGTAGTCAGGAAAGGCATAACATTTGGAACCATGGTGGAAATATATGATCCAGATGTTATAATCGGGGTTGAGTCATGGCTAGTGGATAATGTTGTGGAAGGAGAGGTATTTCCTATGGGTTATAGGATATACAGGAGGGATAGGGTAAGCACGGGGGGTGGGGTTTTTATATTAGTTAAGGATATATTTAGGAGTCGCCTAGTTTTTACAGATGAGGAAAATGAGATTCTGGGGGTTAGGGTTGGTTTTAAAGATATGGTAGACATTTTGGGTGTATATAGAACAGGAAGGGGGGAAAGGGATGTCAATTTAGGAACAACTTTAGTAAAATATGCTATGGAGGCTGACAGGGCAGGAAGAAATATAATTGTAGGGGGTGATTTTAATATGCCAGGAGTGGACTGGGAGGGTAGGGCTGACTCTCAAGAACATTACCAATCGCTGGCCAACAAAATCATATGGGAGGGGGGCTTTGTTCAAGTTATTGAGGGATGCACTAGGGGGAACAGCTTATTGGATGTGTTTTTGATAAAGCCTGAGGATAGTTGGGTCAAATCAGAGATAATTGAAGGGATATGTGACCACAAGGCTGTTTTAGTAGAGGTAAAGTTGAGCATTGAGAGGCAGGTCAAGAGGGAGACAAGATTGGTGAAACAGTACTACAAAGCTAATAAGGAAATGATTGGTAGTTACTTAGCTGAAAATTTCAATCAGTGGATAGAGAGGGGACTAGATGTAGATAGACTGTGGGCTGGTTTGAAAACAATGATTCTGGATTGTGAAAAATTACATGTGCCATTTAAAAAAGTAGGGGCGACTACTGATCCACTTTATTACAATAAGGAGGTAAGAAGATTAAAGAAGAAATGTAGATTAGAAAGCAATAAGATTAGGAAGGGGATAGGCCACCGAATAGAATTAAATAGGTTGAGGAGGGAACTGGTTAGGGCTAAGATAGTAGCAAAGAAACATTTTATGGGTAGGCTAGTTGGCGGGGGGACGACTTTCAAGGAACGGTGGAGGAATATGTATGTCTATTTCAGGAGAGTAAGAGGGGTTCAAGGCCGCATACCTGATATCGAGGGAGAAGATGGAACGCTGCTGGTGGAAGATGGGCAGAATGCTGAGGCATTTGATAAGGTATATGGTAAGGTGGTAGGAATTACAGGGGAGGGAAATGTGGATCAGGGAGGAGAGCAGGGTATTGAGGAGGGCAAGAAATCAAGTTATGTAAATATGGATATCTATAATGCAATAAGGGGATTAGGGTCAAGAAAATCAGCCGAGGTAGATGGGATAAATGGGGAATTGTTAAAGGTTATGGGATGGAACATTGTGCCTTATTTAAGATTTCTGTTTGAATTTTATCTAAATAATGGGGTAGTGCCTGAGGACTGGAAACAGGCTCTGGTAGTTCCGGTATATAAAGGGAGAGGGGGAAGGGGGATAGTGATAGCTACAGACCTGTCAGTCTGACATGTATTATATGCAAAATTTTTGAGGGAATTATGAATGAATACATAAGGGAATGCTTAGGGAGTAGTAGGTGGTTGGGAAATAAACAGCATGGTTTCAGAGAGGGATTTTCGTGTGAATCACAGCTAGCAGGCTTTCAGCAGGATATCAGTGAGGGCTTGGATAACAGAGGTCAAGTTGACTGCATTGCAGTTGACCTACCAAAGGCTTTTGATAGGGTCAATCATGGTATTCTGTTAAGGAAAATGGAGGCTATAGGATTGGACAGGAGAGTAGTTCAATGGGTGAGATCATTTTTGGAGGGGAGAAGTCAGAGGGTAAGGGTTGGTGGGTCAGTGTCAGAACAGTCTAGGGTGGGGAGGGGGGTACCTCAGGGGAGTAAATTGGGTCCTTTACTATTTCTCATTTACATAATCGACATAGGAGTTAAAATATCATCCCAGATAAGATTATTTGCTGATGATATAGTAGTATACAGGAGGATAAATCACCCGGATGACTGCGGCATATTGCAGAGGGACTTGACGGACATACAAAGCTGGGCGGATAAAAGTGATATGATGATAAATTCAAAGAAATGTCAGGCAGTGAGATTTGTTAACAAAAGGAATCATATTGTTTTTTAATATTTAGTGGGGGAAAATAAAGTTGTATTTGGGGACGAATGTAGGTATTTAGGTGTAACTGTGGGGGGTGGGAATTTTCACTGGGGTAAGCACATAAGGGAAATAGTAAAGAAAGCATACAAGTCACTACATATGGTTATGCGAGTTTTTAAAGGCGCTGGCAGAGAGATTAGGGAAAGGGCATACGTGTCCCTAGTCCGTCCTCTGCTGGAATATGCTGGGGGAGAGTGGGATCCATACCAAATGTATTTAATAAAGGAATTGGAAGGAGTGCAAAGGAAGGCCGCCAGGTATGTAATGGAGGACCACAGATCGACGAGTAGTGTGAGTAGGGTGATACAGGATTTGGGATGGGAAAGTCTGGCTGATAGACGTTCAAGAGCAAAACTAGGGGGTATTTTCTTAGCTTACAAGGGGGAAATTGCATGGGAAGATATTCATGAGAGATTGGGAAAGGAAAGTTCATATATGGGCAGATACAGTCATTGTTGTAAATTGAAATTAAGTCAGTGGAAAAGTAACTGGGGCAAATATTCGTTCATTGGGAGGGGGGAAATAGAATGGAACAGTTTGCCAGGGGGCATTTTCAGCCCTTTGCCTTCTGATGTTGGTAAATTTAAGGAGTTGGTGAAAAAGCACCAGATTAAGAGGCAGTGATGAACGGTCATTAGTTGAAGCAATGAAAGAAAGTGTAATTGCTTAGTATTTTATGTTTATTTCTGTTATTAGAATGATTATTTTTACGATTACCGGTTTCTTCTCTTAGCAACTATTACTTATTTTCTAATTAGTCCTAATTTTCTAAAATTTTTGTGGTTGTGAATTGTTTTGTGTATTTATTGTAATTTGCCACCATGGACAGTGTCCACATTTGCAAATAAACCATGTATGTATTAAGAATGGGACAAGCCGAGCGTTGTGTAATTTGTAAATATTGTGTTTGGTTCAACTATATGGGGCGACGCGCAGCTCGTGCTCGCATTCGCTTGCGTAAATCGCGGTCAAGGATTGTAATTCGGAAGTCTGCCTTATAACAAAAATGGAACTGAATTAATTTTGAGATTAAAAATAGAATTTGGAGGGTAATGATTATTTTGTGAGCAAAATTTATGACGGATCAGGATTATTTTGATAGTTGCTTTTTCAGCAGATCTGAACGGGATGGCACTTTGCACCCGAGTTTTTGTTGTGTATTTTTTTTAATGTGTCTATGGACGCAATATTTGGTTGATCTGTTTTGAGCCGACCCTGTGGTAAGTTTATGAGAGAGTCAGTCCAAACTTTTGGTGCGTAGTGTGATTTTATGATGTGTTAGCGAGAATATATCATTGTGATTATTCTGACTTGCTCGACATCAGCCCAGTTCATAACCTCGCGAGGCTGGACTTGTGGTATATATTTGTGTTTTCTTGCCATCCAGGTGGATGAGTGAGATATGTTGGCGTTTCCAGATGGAATTTTCACCTAGCTTGAAGGACTGAGAGATATAGTTGACGCAGCGATGATTCATACAAGAGGGGCGCGCTCAAATCAGATAACGCGACTTGTCATTAGTAACAGGCCAGGATCCTGTACTTCAATTTAAGATGTTGTTTAAAATTCACAAAACCTGATCGTTTATAATGTGTAGTTGATCGATAGTGTAAGGTAGCTCCCGAAACTCCTGTTTGTCTGACGTTTTATAAAAATATAAACATAGTTTTCAGCCGTTAGGCTTGTATTTTGTTGCTGTTGCTTTATTTCTTGTGTGTTTATTTTACGCGTTCAATGACCCCGTGTGGCATTAGGAGGTGCGAGGCTATGTTCCCAATTTGTGATGAGAGCGTTTTGGCCTATTTTTGGCATGCCTTTTTTTATTTCGTGTGCTCTGGCACCAGCTAGAATCTCAGGGAGATTCTTCATCTTTTTGTATTATTAGATCTTGCATGTGTCAGTAGTAAATATAGTGTATTAATTAAGGGTGGGTCCCATAGCCGTAGTGTGATTTAAAAGATACAACTCCGTGAGCAACTTGACTATTTCAGTTGAAAACGGATTCGCATCAGTACTCATTTTCTTATTTAACGAGCAGTACACCACGCATTATATAATTTCTTGACCAGGAAAAATGGACTTGCATCCATATGTTGTGACGAGCGAGTTCTTACCGCTCAATTTTATGCTATGATTTATCAATTTGAGTCAAGCTGTATTCACATTGTTTTGTTGTGTGGAGCGAGTCTTACCGCTCAAATATACATTTTTTTCATTCATTCATTCATTCATTCATTTATTTGCAATGGGGGGAGTGTCCCCAGGTGGCAAATTGGATACACATAACAAATAAATAATTATACATAACAATTCAATAACAATTATACAACAATTAAACTGGAGTATTTACACAAATAGTCAGTCTTTTCTTAAACACACCTATATGTTTGGGAAAAGGCTCTAAGATTGCAGCAGGAAGAGAGTTCCAGTTATCAATGGCACGGTTTACAAAAGAATATTTACCATAATTTGTTCGCTGTGGTCGGCCCTTAACTTTGAAAGGATGATCGCTCCTACCCATGTAAGTGGGCTTTCCCAATCGTATGCTAAGCTCACCCCATACTGGTTGATTTGTATACGTGTTGTACATAGCGCAGAGTCTAGATTTCATCCTCCTAGCCTCCAGTGATTCCCACCCAAGTTTCTTTAACATACGGCTCACACTGCTCCTGGGATTAAAGTCACTGAGCACAAATCTAGCGGCCTTTCTTTGTACCATTTCCAACTCATTGATGAGCCCTACTTGATATGGATCCCAAACCGCCGAGGCATATTCCAGAATAGGTCTTACAAGTGACAAATAGCCTAATTCTTTAGCAGAGGTACTACTTCCTTTTAATACCCTCATTACAAAGTGCAGGGATTTGTAAGCTTTTGAAACTACACATCCTACATGACTACTCCATTTCATATCATTCCTTACGTGAACGCCCAAATATTTGCAAGAATCTTCTTCTACAAGTATTTCCGAGCCAATGTTATATTGAAAATCCTGCCTCCGCACTTTCCCTATTTTTAAGAGACTACATTTTCTTGTGTTTATTTTCATTTTATTTTCAATCGCCCACTTATAGACCAGGTTCAGGTCCTCTTGAAGCACTGCATTGTCTTGTGAGTCTTGTATCTTTCGATATATTACACAATCATCCGCAAACAATCGACAGTCACTGCGAATCCCATTTGGTAAGTCATTTATAAACGCCAAAAATAACACAGTTCCGATTACGCTGCCCTGAGGGATACCCGACGTTACGGTAATTTCATCCGAGAATATGCCTTCGACTTTCACCTTCTATGAACGACCCGTCAAAAATTCTTGGATCCATAAAATTACTCTTCTATCAATCTTCGTCGAAGCTAATTTATGGAGTAGCATGTCATGCGGCACGACATCAAATGCCTTCGCAAAATCTATAACCACGGCGTCGACTGAAACTCCATGGTCTAACGATTCGCTAATGTCTTGAAAAAGTGATAGCATCTGACTCTCGCATGAGTAACCTTTCCGAAATCCATGTTGCCTATCATTAAACCATGATAATGTTTCCCACTGTTCACTCAAGTAGCCGCAAATGAGATGCTCCATCTGTTTACAAACGATGGACGTAAGGCTAACTGGCCTGTAGTTGCCCAATTCAAGTCTGCTCCCTCCCTTAAATATTGGGACTACCGTAGCTCTTTTCCAGTCATCTGGGATTTGCGCATTGTTTATGGACACATTAAACATCACCTCCAAGTATCGTGCCACGGCCCTACCCCCTAGTTTAAGTACTTCACTAACAATATTATCAGGACCCTTTGATACATTGAAACGTAGTTTTTGTATTAGCTTTACAATTGCTGACTGGTTTATTTGGAACAGGGGAGCCCCTGATTCGTCGTTAAGGTCCAACACACAGCTATTGGATTTATTGAACACACTACCGTAAAAGACATTTAATTCATTAGCAATGGCCTGTTTCTCAGTAATTAATTTACCGTCACCGGACATTATCATCGACAAATTATTTGGATTTCCCTTTCTTCTCCTAAAATAACTGTAATTTTTTTTCCACCCATCACCTCCCGAACCAAGTAAACCTTTCATATAACTGTCATGAGCAGCGCTCTTTTTTAAGACGAGCTCTCTTGATAAGGACTTAAATTTCAACATACTCTTGTCACTATCATGTCTTTTATTGTATAATTTCCTAATTTTCCGTTTTAGACTCCTAATTTCTCGTGTGTAATACTCAGGATCTGGGTTTTGTTTCAGCAATTTAAATGGGACAAATTTATCAACAGCGCTATTTAAAATTTTCAAAAAGGTAGTCCACAGGATATTAATGTGATTTCCTTCCGATGCCCATCCTACAAATAGCTCATTCAAATACCCCTGAAACTTGCCCTGATCCGCCCTGCGATACTGGAATATGATCTTTTTTGCTACATCAGAGTCTAATTTTGTAATGTCACCATATCTAATATTTAATTCAACCCCAGAATGGTCACTAATTCCTGGTACTTTCAGACAGTTAATATACAGCTCTACAGGCCTTACGAGATAAACATCTAAGGTATTATTGTCTCTAGTTGGGAAGTCAACTACTTGGGAAAATACCCCCTCCCTTAAGAATTTATTTGCAGCGCTCTGAGCTTGACTACAGCTAGTTGACTCACCAGACCAGTCTACTTTGGGGAGGTTTAAATCTCCAGCAATTATTATGCTCTTTTTCATAGCATTACCCGTACAAGTTTTATCATACAGTGTTTCGAGGAGAGAAAAGTTATCTTTCGGTGCTCTATACGCCCCTATCACCTGAAGAGGGAATTTATTTCCTTTATCCGAAATTTGTACACATAACATTTCATGATCCATATCAGCCCACTTTAAGAAACTACCTATATTTTTGCGCACACAAATAAATAGCCCACCACCTCGCTTCCCCCGATCCCTTCTGTACATTTCGTAGGTCCCTTGAATTATTTTGCTACTATTTATGTCCTCATATAACCAAGATTCAGTTGCAATGACAATGTCCGGAGAATACGTCTCTACAAGATTCCAAAATTCAATTAATTTATTTCCTAAACTCTGACAATTAACCTGCAGTAATCTTAGAGACTTACCTCCGCAGCAAATATCTCGAAATAGCTCCTTCTGTTCCCATCGGCTGGCAACCTCTGGAACTGCTCCTCCTCACAAAAGCCGGCACGAACCGATGACCCTGTCATGTAGGCTCCCTAGGTTAAAAGCGCCCCGTCGATTTAGATGCAGCCCATCTCGGGCGAAGTCACGGCCACCAATCCAGCAGTCAGCTTCTACGTACACTAAGCCCAGTTGTGCACATACCCAGTCCAAGCGGTCATTTACAGTCTTAACTCGCCTTAACGGAACGTCTCCCCGCCGAACAATGCCACTCATTATAATTTTTGCATTTCGAAACTTGCTTTTAGCTTTTCTGCCTAGTTCGTAGAGCTCCCCCATGATGTAATCAGCTGTAGCCCTCTTCTTCAAATCGTTCGTCCCAACATGTAGCAACAACACTTTAACTTTGCCACAGTCCTCTACATTTGATTGTTCCACTTGTTGGGCAAGCTGGTCAATTTTAATCCCCGGATAACACCGCACTTTCACACCTGATTTCCTCGAGATATTCGCACTCCATCGTATCATTGAATCACCCATTATGATAACGTCATCCTCAGTTTGCTCCTGCACGCCCTCTTCCACACAGATCCCAGTAGAAAGCCGTTCAGTCACATCCTTCACCGTTTCTTCTGATTCACGAAGCTTTGCTCTAAGTTCCTGTATTATTTGATCCCTTGCTTTGATTTGCACCCTCAAACAGTCCGGCGTATCACATACTTTACAAAACCAATTTCCGACATCACAATCCTCCTTCTTGACCTTAATACAGCCGAAGTGAGACCATTTCTCACATAGTCCACACTCAACACCATTCTTCAATGTTTTACTGCACGTCGAACACTTTAAAGCTGCCACTGGATCATTTGCCTGATTCACATTTGGAGTAACAGACCCTGGATTCACTTCCACTCCACCAATAACTAGCAATGCAGCTATCACTAGGGCTATGAACCACAAGTTGCTAGGTCCCGTACGCACACACCAACACCGGAAATCCCGACTACCCTTCGCATACCACAGTCCGATCCTCGCCCGATAACACTCCAGAGAACAACCCATTTCAGCACACCTGAGAGCTCGGGAAAAACACGACCTTTCACTTTGATTGCCAACTGCAGTGAAACTGCAGGGGGTGAAAGTCAGGGAGGATTTATTTTATTTATTATTATTATGCACATAATTTTCAGTCATTAAATATCTTTTATTCTACTTGTTATTCATTTTATTTCTAGTATAGCCTCTGTCATGGACCTTTCTATTCATTAGAGCATGTTGTTTTTTTAAGCGAACTTTGCTGTGTAACGCAGTCAGGACTGAACACGACCCCGTAGATGAATCTTGAGGAAACCATGCTTTATTGAAGGGTACACTATATAGATGGAAGATATATGATGGCACTTTTTGAGGATTCAGCCAGCCTCCGGGCTGAATACCTAACAGACTACGAAGTAACAAAGGTTTATTAGACTATACACAAGCTTGAATACATGGGGCTGAAATAACCACGATATCCGAGACCTTAAATGAAACAACACCATCAACAACGATGGTTGGTTCCTCAGTTTAGGGGCTGCGACAACACGGTCATGTAGCCCAGTGTAGAATCTGTCTGATAACCGGTGTTAATTTTGATGGCTGTATTAGTGTGTGTTATCTGTAATTCAGGTAAGGACTGCAGACGATCAATTTCAAGTAATTCCTACTTTTGTTACCAAATAATACCGTCAACGACACCTAGCTGCGAACTTGGCTACTAGATGCGACTGCAACCGGCACCTGGCGACGAACGTTGGAACTTAATAGAGCGTTAATTTAGCTTAAGACAATTGTAGTTAGTGGAAGGTTCTTTTACATGCCATAAATCTATGACATGGACCCGCCAGCTTTACTTCCCCTCCGAAAGAAGGCATACTGAGGGATCATTATCGCTCTTAATCCTCGATCATGGCCATAGAAGCTCAGCTTGCTACCAACTACGAGAAGTTGGACATTCCCGCATCAAATCTCGGATTTTCCCAAGTTTTAGGTGAGAGGGCTGTTGGTTGGGTCATGGAACCCTGTCCTTCCTGCGGTCATTGCCCTCACTGTGACACAGCCTATTGTTTCAAAGCTAGCAGATAGCGGCCATGCTCTACAATATTACTTGAACAGCAGGAGACAACTTTGAGATGGGTTTTTCTTGTTCCAGAGGCGGCCTGTTGCAAGTCACCGTACCTGTGAATCTAGAAGGGAGCAATGGGTATTATGCCCACATGTCCCTCAAGATGACCTATTACTGAAATTTTGCTGTTTTCAAGAAATAAAGAAAAGAAAGATAGTTTTTGTTTATAAGATAAATCTTCAACCACCAAGGTTTTTTCAAGTTGCACCATCGTTATGACGATGGTACGGATGCTTATAATAACAATAATAATAATAATAATAATAATGTTACTGGTTTTACGTCACTTTTAACTACTGCGGCCTTTAGAGACGCCGGGGTGCCGAAGTTTTGCCTGGAAGGGGATCATTAACGTGCCAATAAATCTACTGACACGGCTTCTTCGCATTTGTGCACCCTCAAATGCCAACTGATTGCGCCAGGATTCGATCCTGCAGCCTTGGGGACAGCAGGCGAAAATGTTACCGCTGTGGCACGCAGCCAGTGTGGATGCATATAGTGGCGTAACTACGGGAGATCAATCCCCCACCCCCAGAGACAATTTTTTTAAAACGTAATTTGATGAAAATTTTATTTAAAGAAATAAAAGCCCATTGTTGACAAACGATTGGATTACGTACGTTTATGATTTGAGAACCTTTTTTATTACTTTTGTAGTGTTACGCACATTGAGAGGTGCAAATGTTATCGAGATCAAATGTGTAGGTTTGCTTTTATTCATTGTCTTATTCTGTACCCCGCACAAAGCAAAACGCAAAAACAAATACATGACCAAAACAGAAAGCAAAAAGCAAAATACAACAATAAAAGCAGAACACAACACAAAGCAACATTCAAAAAAGAATGTAAAAGCAGGAAAAACACAGAACCAAAAAAATAAACACGAAGTAAAAGGCAACATTCAAAAACAATAGCAAAAGCAGAAAAAACACAGAACCAAAAACAAAAAACAAAGCAAAATTCAAATACGAAGGCAAAGGCAGAAAAAGCATAGAACCAAAAACATAATACAAAGCAAAAAGCAGAATTCAAAAACGAAAGCAAAATCAGAAAAAGCACAGAGCCATAAACAAAAAACACAAAGTAAAAATGCAAAATTCAAAAACGAAAGCAAATGCAGAAAAAACACAGAACCAAAAACACAAAGCAAAAACAAACATTTAAAAACAAAAGAGAAGGGCAGAAAACAAACACAAAATCTAAAATAAATAACAAAAAGCAAAATTGAAATGCAAAAGCAGAAAAAACACACAAAAGCGTAGTGGTCAGCATGGTTAGCTGCCGCCCCGGAGGTCCTGGGTTCGATGCCCGGCTCTGCCACGAAATGTGAAAAGTGGTATGAGGACTGGAACGGGGTCTACTCAGCCTCGCGTGGCCCAAATGAGTGGAGGGGGTTCGATTCCCAGCTCAGCCATCCTCGAAGTGGTTTTCCGTGGTTTCCCACTTCGTCTTCGGGCAAATGCCGGGATGGTACTGTCCCCGTTTACCCGGATAGTAGGCTGTCAGATATCCGCCCCCTCAATCGGATTGCCAACAATCAATCGCACCGGCTCAGCTGCACCAATGAAAATGGCACTGACAGATACTACCGAGGTTTGAGCACAGAAGTTACCAAGAAATTATTGTGGAACACACCAAAATAGACGGGGGTTCATACTTACTTTTACTTACCTCTTAAAAATTATCTCGGGGATTGGGTTGACAACAGGATCTCTAAAGTATGCTCCCACAATAACCTTCACCATGACATTTAAAAATGAACCAGAACGAAGACGAGAACTTTGAACTGTACAAAAGCTTTTATTTCAAATAAAGGGTATGATTTTAACAACTCAACAAAATAAATGTGGCTATCAGTAGCCCATGTCAATCTGACTATGTCCTCCTTAAGGACTTGCAAAGTTATCAAACAATATGTTAGCTCCCATGAGCTCAAAATAACGTAACATTCAAAACACATTTGGATTGGATAAGGAAGTCAGGACGAGACACATATATAGAGCATTTGGTTTCTTTTAATAAACATGACACTTGTATTTATAGGCACAAGGCCTCAATGTGAACGACCTCGCCCGCTGATAACCAGTTGTCTGACCAGCTGCTATCGACCCTTCAACATGTCGTGCACCTGTCAAATGGGGCTCACTTGTCACGCCACACTGCGTAAGAATTCAGCTCCCTCTCAAAGCTTTAAATGTCTGCAAGACAACTCATATATATTTACGCAAGTCTTTCAAATGCTTAACTCACATACCACTGGATTATTCTGACAATCCCTAAACTTGTTAAGTTATCATCCAAATGTTTAATAAGCATAGTTTAGAGTATCAAACACACTCTTAAATGTTTATAACAAAATCACATAAATTATTTATAACAATTAGAAATTGTTTATAATAATGTCGAAGATAATTACAAAAAATTTTAACACGCCTCTAACATTACTTTCGTTCCACGTTATTGTCAAAGATATATACATTATTATTTACAATATTAACATTTAAATTATTTAAATTATTAATTTAAGAAATACATTTAACCACATGTTCATCCGGTTGGTAATTTCATAATCGTGTCAATATAATCGACCAATGAAGGTTAGTTATACATGTTAATGTCACAATCTGGTTTAATAAAGGTTGTAATAATTATTATAATTATTTGCGACGGTAATCTTCATTCAAAATCTTATCTCAAATTCTTTCAAAACTCTTGTTAATTATAACAGTAAATTCACTTGATTAATTTTCAACGAACTATGACAATACACTCCAGCGGAAAATACTTCGCTTACAAAATAATGCACAAACTGCATTACAATAGGCCCAAAATTCATCATATACTAATATATATGGCATCAAAATCTTCCACAGAACTTACAAAAACCTCCACTAACAAATTCTTTATCATTAATTACTGTGGGAACCTTCTTCATTTATTCAAGGGCATTATACATCAGCGACTTTCAACACGTCCGCTGCACTAGCGATTATACATTCATAGTTCCACTTAAAAATTCTTATAATCATTAATTGTTTCAAAACTGTTGCCATTTAACCTTCGTGGATTTCATTCATGAATCGAAATGAAGTAAAAACTTGCCAATCACAAACAAATTTAATAGTGAATACGCTTATATACGCCTGTCTGGTCTATCAAAATTTAAGATTAACATCTTCAAAGAATTGTAGTATAAAAATACTATCATCAAAGAAAGTGCGACTAAACTACAAAATAGTCGAATAGAATCCAATTAGACTGGGGAATGCAAACATCATTATATAAATCTCTAATTGAAAAAAAAACTCCTAACACAAGTTCACGACTTTAATGCATTCAATAATTCATAATTAAAGTTCATCTTTCACAAAATGGTCTATGATGCAATGATCGTTCATAACTGACGATAAATGTCTGTGTTGCAATCAATTCAAATAACGACTAGTATTTCCAAGATCGTCGACAACGTAATGGATTTTAACGCTCTAAAATCATTTAAATGTTCTTCCTTCTTGATGATGACAGAAAATTGGTCAAAGTAATTAAACTGGGGTAGAATTACTTTAATAAAGTGACACGCTGTCTGAATTTAAATCTGCCATAAAAATCATTAACTTACAGTCAAATCGTGACTACAAAAATAAGCAAATTACTGAAAAATCTAAATATCAATCTCAACTGATCCAAAATTATTTAACTATGCCCATGACATAACAATGTCTTAATAAATCGTCGAAAAAGGCATAACTCATCAAGGTGTACTGAGAATAGGAATCTCAAACAAGAAAATAGGCAAAATACATGAGGACAAAAATATGGGAAAATGGCCGCTCAAATATTGCTAAGAAACTCAAATACAATAAACGTTCACGACTACCTTATCTGCCGATTGACGTTCCAGAGGAAAATTCCCCAAAGAAGACTGCTGATGGATCCATTTCACCAAGTTAAAGCTGAGCTCCATCCTCGAAATAAGAAACAGCACCCTCGGAGAATCGAACTGCTTCCTCCTCCAGAAATTGCACTGCTCCGTGAAGACGAACGACATCCTTCCGGCAATAATCTTCTTTGTGAGTCGGGACAACCCTGACCTCTCTTGAAAAATCCCTGAAGTTCCAGTAGAAAATCGCCATGAAGTTTTTGTAGTAATTTCCGAAGAAATATTCATATTCAGTAAGTATGAAATCATTTCCATTGCTGTTTGATAGTATTCAGCGTTGAACCACGAAACATGGGTGTAGATGGTTATTCACCACATGTTCGCTTGTGTGGAATAGCAATTAGCGAAGTTCCATGCTGCTATCTTACTCCGTTGAAATATGTCCCAATTGCATTAAAGTCCTTTAGCCTTCCATCTTCTCTTCGGTTATGGTAATAGAAGAACAAACTGCCATATTAGACTGCTCCATAATACTGTAGCGTTGTGTCACAAAAGCAATCTGAAGTCTCCCTATTTCACTAGCCGTGTCAGCCGTGGCGTAGGATCTGGCGATACAAAGTGCTTCTCAGGTGGCGAGAAAATCACTTTTGTCAGACGTCTAAAAATGCTAATATCTTCTAAAATAACTCCTTGAAATTGTTCAAATTTACTATACTGCTTAATGTAGCACTGCACAATAGAATTAGCTTATAGGCGACCGCTAACTGTTCATATCTAATCTTGTAGATGCGTTATAATGTGCGTTTCAACTTCACCTAGATTTACTCACAGTAAACTTGCACTGCTAGTATGCTCGACTCTCGTTTAATGCAGTGGCTTCACCACGCGTTATAAAGACGACTCTTTCTATTAATCTCACTCGACGTTTCACCGAAATGACTATTTGAGATCTGACGATTGAGCTATCAGACGATTGAGACTCCTCTCTTCTGCGCAAGGCCTTTTATAAACTTCATGAGGGGCGTATCCATCCCTTCCATAGCGTGTTACTGCGTCATCGCTAGAAGTTCCAACTTCGTCGATACATGACGGATTTTCAAAATTCAAAAACTGAAAATAAATTTCACCAAAATTCCAGAACAATGCCTCTACTGCAAATGGATTTTCCACAATTCTGCATTCCAAAAGTAATAAAAATACCATAGTTTCAGCAATCTCCGTCTTCCCTCAGACTATCGTTCATTGGTTCGAGCCTCCCCTCCAATAGCATAATTTCTTCCTCAGCAGAATTCCACGTTTCCTGCGACTGCGTCGTAGATCTCGGATCCTTCTCGAATAAATGCTGACGTCACTGAGAATCTCAGCTCAAGTAGCCTGCTGGCATAAAGTCTGCGTCATCCGTGCTTACGTCATGACTATCCACGTCATAACTATGACAGCCATAACTTTCTTTATGATTTCCAATATAGCCACCGTGGTCTCTATATAATTCAATTTACGGGGGCAGTACCCACTGTGAGGTCACGGCCACCTCCTTCCCGCTTCCTTGCCTATCCCTTCCAATCTTCCCCTCTCTTCACATCCCTCATAAGGCCCCTGTTCACTTTGCAGGTGAGGCCACTTGGGCGAGGTGCTGATCACACCTCCTCAGTTGTATCCACTCTGATCAGATGTTCCCAGCTCTAGGACACTGCCCGTAGAGGCGGTAGTGGTGAGCTCCCTCGCTGAGTCCGTGGGTTCCACCAACCTGGAGGGTAAAATCGATAAAAGAAAAGAAAAAGAAGCAGAAAACAAATACAAAACCAAAAATACAAACCATAAACAAAAAATATAAAACAACAAACAAAAAACCAAAACTCAGTTAGTTCAGATTTGACTCCACTCCACTCATACTCATTCTGGTAATGCCCCTGCTGCAGGACAATTGCATTTAGACATCTGTGTGAACTTCCTAGCAATAAGATTATCACGTTAATGATCCCCTTCCAGGCAAAACTTCGGCACCCCGGCGTCTCTAAAAGCCGCAGTAGTTAAAAGTGACGTAAAACCAGTAACATTATTATTATTATTATTGTTATTATAAGCATCCGTACCATCGTCATAACGATGGTGCAACTTGATCGTCTGCAGTCCTTACCTGAATTACAGATAACACACACTAATACAGCCATCAAAATTAACACCGGTTATCAGACAGATTCTACACTGGGCTACATGACCGTGTTGTCGCAGCCCCTAAACTGAGGAACCAACCATCGTTGTTGATGGTGTTGTTTCATTTAAGGTCTCGGATATCGTGGTTATTTCAGCCCCATGTATTCAAGCTTGTGTATAGTCTAATAAACCTTTGTTACTTTGTAGTCTGTTAGGTATTCAGCCCGGAGGCTGGCTGAATCCTCAAAAAGTGCCATCATATATCTTCCATCTATATAGTGTACCCTTCAATAAAGCATGGTTTCCTCAAGATTCATCTACGGGGTCGTGTTCAGTCCTGACTGCGTTACACAGCAAAGTTCGCTTAAAAAAACAACATGCTCTAATGAATAGAAAGGTCCATGACAGAGGCTATACTAGAAATTTCAAGTAATTCCTACTTTTGTTACCAAATGCTACCGTCAACGACACCTAGCTGCGAACTTGGCTACTAGATGCGACTGCAATAAAATGAATAACAAGTAGAATAAAATATATTGATATTTAATGACTGAAAATTATGTGCATAATAATAATAATAAATAAAATAAATCTACTGACACGGCTTCTTCGCATTTGTGCACCCTCAAATGCCAACTGATTGCGCCAGGATTCGATCCTGAAGCCTTGGGAACAGCAGGCGAAAATGTTACCGCTGTGGCACGCAGCCAGTGTGGATGCATATAGTGGCGTAACTACAATGCAAATATTTACTCTATATCGTTAAACGTCAAATAAAACAAGGACAATTTTGGTGTAGGTTGTTCTTATGTAAGACTAAGGGTAAAGGTTTTATTGACCTCTAAACTCGAGTATCTATACTTATTTCCCCGATACAGTATTACTATTTAATACACCTACTGTACCTGTGTAAGTGCACTGTACTGTTGTGTACAGTAAGGAAGGAAGATTGTAGTTTTACGTGACCGTGAATCTTGTGATTATGAGCAGGGGCGTATATAAGGGGGGGGGATCTGTGAGGGCTCCAGTCCCCCCCCCCCCCCCCCGCTTCCCCCCAAAAAGGAAA
The DNA here is from genome assembly GCA_946902985.2 of Meconema thalassinum. NCBI lineage: Eukaryota > Metazoa > Arthropoda > Insecta > Orthoptera > Tettigoniidae > Meconema > Meconema thalassinum. The sequence goes on along the minus strand of OX336392.1, from coordinate 275,747 downwards.
AAAAGCCAATTAAAGCTTTGGTAAAAGCATAAAATAATTGTAAATTTGGTTGTACGCTAATTTTACTTATTGGCTAAGTTATAAACAAATTAAGATTGAAATTAGACTACCACATGGTGTAGCAGCTAGCTTTCTTGGCTGCCGCCCCGGAGGTCCGAATTCGATTCCTGGCTCTGCTAAGAAATATTAATTCTGGTCCGAGGGTTGGAGCGGGGGTACACTCAGCCTTGTGAGGCAAAACTGAGAATTCCACAGTGCGGTACTTTTGAGAAATAAATTATCAATTTGTAAAAAGAATAGGCTAACTGTTCACGTTTCTGCTTAGTAAATTGACAAATATAGATATTTCCATTCATACTCCATGGGCCATAATAGAAAATTCATTAAGTAAAAAATTATATTTGTGTGTTGCATTGTATTTTACAACTTTTTGTTGTTGTTATAATAATGTTATTGGGTTTACGTCCCTTCTAACTACACTGGCTTTTAGAGACGCCGGGGTGCCGGAATTTTGCCCCGAAGGGGATCTTTAACGTGCCAGTAAATCTACGGACACGGCTCCCTCGCATTTGCGCACCCTCAAATGCCAGCTGACTGCGCCAGGATACGAACCTATAACCTCGGGCCCAGCAAGCGAGAACGTTACCCCTGAGCCACGCAGCCAGCCACTTTTTGTTTTGTGTTACCACTAATCGTAGGCTATATAAACTTAGAATTTTACAGTTAACTCTTATCTAAAATAATTACACAAAGTTATATGCTCTAAGATATTGGTTGATATTTCTGGGTATTTTGCTGTGATAATCCCCTGAGAATACTCACAATTTTCCAGAATAAACAGCCCCCCTCCCCGAAAATATATTGTATATATGCCCCCATTTCTGTAGGCGTGTTATTCTGTGATAAATATCTTATGTAAAATTGTTTTCAGGTTACCTAATGTAATCGGGCACAATTTGTGTTGACTGAATGAAAAGCTTTCTAAAACTGATGACTTTTGCCTTCCTCTTCTCCCAATGAACTCACTGTGCTGCCGCTTGAACTCCTGTCCGTCTTGTATCATCCTGCTACTACAGAGGTACTGAAGATTTCTCGATTTTTCTCCCCAATGTTCAAACTCATTCAAGTGCCTCCTTAGTTGGTTGGTTGGTTCCTTAATTTAGGGGCTGCGACAACGCGGTCACGTAGCCCCGTGTACTTTGGGTGTGTGTAGGATCTGTCTGATAACCGGTATAAATTGTCATGACTATTACTGTGTGTTATCTGTTTTTAATTCAAGTAAGGACTGCAGACAATTTCAAGTAGTTCCTACTTTCGCTACCAAATGCTACCGTCCACGACACCTAGCTTTGAACTTGGCTACTAGTGGCTTCGCTGGCGTAGTTGGTAGCATGATGAACTGCTGTGCCCAAGATAGCGGGTTCAAACCCGGCCGAAGTCGTCAGATTTTTTAAGAGCGTTAAAATTCTTCAGTGTGCCTTCCTTCGGAGGGGAAGTAAAGCTGGCGGTCCCATGTCATAGATTTATGGCACGTAAAAGATCCTTCCACAGACTAAACTTGTGCGAAGCTAAATTTCTAGGTTAGATTTCGTTCGAACGCTCTATCAAAGTTCCAACGTTCACCACTAGGTATCACTGACATCTGGTAGCGAAAGTTGGAACTACTTGAAATTGAACGGAACTTGTAGCTCACCCTATGGGTGTCCGCTTGAAGCAGCTACAACCTACTACCTCTGGCGAGCCGAACATGTCCTCGGACACTCCCGGCACTAAAAGCCATACGATAAATACATAAATCTGTAAATAAAATAATTTTATGTTCGACCCTGACTATTATGTGTCAGAAAACGGTATCATAATGATGGTCATTATAACACTATTTTTCATTATGAAACAGTTTCTTCCACCAATCAGAGCTCAAGAAACAGTTGTTTGAGCAATTAGATAAGGTTAGCATCGCACCTGCGAGGAGGTCCAAGGCCTTCTAAACTGCGTTGCCTAGTGTCATAGTGGGGTAATCGAGAAGGCCATGGTCAAATACAAGGCATTCTCTGCGTCTCATGCGCTCTGTTCAGTACATAAAACTGGTGAAATCTCGACAGATATTTATGAATATTTATCTTCGAACATAAAATAGTTATAATAATTATAGTCAAACATAAACAGTCGTATGCAACTCGCCTATAATGGTAATTAAGACACTCGCATGGAAATTATAAAACTCGCATACGCTCGTTTTATAAATATATTCGTGTCTTAATTATAACCATTATAGGCTCGTTACATAATGTACTATTATTCCCCTTTAGGCCTATAATACATTAATTCTTAAATCGACCAATACGATTGCTGTTCAATACTATAGATTGATCGATAGTTTTCAATAAATCGTTATCAATTTACGATATTAGTGCAAGAATGAAACTCCAGTAATGATCGATATTTAATATCAATTATTGCCATAAGTTTTTTTCGCCTCAGCTGTTATTAATGACTGTATATTATATTATTTGAATATTAGAACCTACTTGTACTTCAATGTGATGTAACAATGCAAGTAATACGGTTTCGTTTGTTTATTCATTAGGGCCCTGTCCTGACATACTGTGGTTTCATTAGAATTTTAGGTAGCGCTGCACACCGTGAGAATGTGTGTATAAAAAAAATAGTAATGAAATTAGCCAAAGTACCTGTAGTAATGGTATCTGGAGATGATACATTAATAGATGTTGACTCGTCTGCTGTCATAGATCCACCCAGCCGTCCCAAACAGCCACACTACTTATATAGTTGAAATGAAGTATCTGGTAGACATCTTGTCACTATGTCAGGAATGCCAACCCCGCGCGTTTGGTACTATCTCGCACCGTGTATACAAAGAAACAAAAGAGCGTCGATAATGTAATTTATAATTGCGCCAAATCCAAATCGTCAGTCGTACTTTAACCATGGATTGTGTGGCATGTGAAATTACTTCATAAATTGTATCTTATTAATGTTTTACATACAAAACCAAACCTAACCTGAGGCTTAGGCCCCAGACCCCCTTGCTTGTGGTACTAGCAGTAATTTTCGGCCAGGCAGTACTTTACGTGTGAAATGGTGAATTTTGTATGCGACATGTTGGTAACGTAGTCACATTTCCGTCTGTCGAGTGTCCAAGATGGCGTCCGTAGTGAAACGAACACGATAAAAATTATTTATTTTTGTAAAAAAACACATTATTGAGGTGCGGCAGTTGTAGTTGAGATTGTGAAACGACTCCCAACAACTCCAAGAAAGGTATGTAAATCATAAATCCTATATTTTCAATAATATACCTCGTTAAAAGTTACGAAAAGGCACATTCTCACGGCGTGCAGAATTACCGAATTGTCTTAGGGAAAGCAAAAACAGTGGCCTGTTTTGTTTTGTTTCACAGGTAGGTTAATGAGATACCGTTCATAAACAATGCTCAACTGTAGTGCATCTTCTAGTGTATTCAACAGTGAGATCGGATACGTGCTGTATAATGGTACACTCACTCTGATTGAAGGTAAGGTATTTTACGTTTTTTTAGGTTATGTAAGAGCCCTGGTGACTCGGTATGCAAGGTGTTTGATTCACAACTGGAAGGACTGGATTTGATTCCTGCTAGTGGTGGAGATTTTTAAACTGCCCTCCACTACCAGGTGAATCCTGGTCAACTCACTTAGCCAGCTGTAAAATAAAAAAAATGAGTAGCCAATCTGAGGGATTTCCTCTGGTTGAGGCGCCGTGTACCCTTTAGTAGGGATGGACATGACTGAAGCCTGGAATCGAGAGCGTCGACTCCGAACACCGGGCTCGGTTTGCATGAAGCCTCGCGAGTCCAAAGTAACCTAATGTGTATTGCGGGACAGCACAGTCGCTTTGCATGAAGCCTCGCGACTCCAAGCTAACATGCCTCATATTGCGGGGCCGCTAGCATGTCAAAGGGCGGACAATACAATGTAAGATCACGCACGGCCGACTTCCTTCCCTCATCCTTTCTCCACCCCTTCCTTGACAACAAGACCCAAGCTTGTGGTCGTCTGGGCGATCGGCTTGTCACCATCCCCAGTTGTAGCCGACAATATGACTTCAGCTCTCGGGCACCGTCCTTGCGATGGTAGAGGTCAGCTCCTCCGCACAGTCCAGGGGTGAAGCCGACCTGGGATGGTAAGCAATAAGAAAAAGCATGTTCCATATGGGATAGTAAGGCAAGTCCAGTCTATGAACGATACCACCAGCTTCATCTACCATTTTTTCTCATGGGTCACGGGTGCAGACTGTGTCGCACAATGGACTTGGCCATGTTTTACGGCCGGATGTTCTTCCTGATACCAACCCTGTGTGGAGGGATGTATTCACTATTGCAGAGTAATCTGTCAGTCAGAATATATTATTACTGTTACCAAATAATTGGTTGTAATCTTATACTCTGTGCCTGTGTTTTGTTTTATGTAATTTTATGCAATTTAAGTCCAAATTATTGACTATTTGAAAGTTTTGTCGTCATATTATAGGGTCTTTTTATTTGCTTGGCAAGGACGTTCTCGCTCATGTGCTCCGCCAGTGACGGCTCAGTTTCCGGCACCGCGCGCGCATATGTACGGCAGAATACGGTGCTTAAAATCAGTATTATGCATTTTTACTCACCATGTTTACAGTAGATGCTGAAAATGTTCCTCACTCGCTGCCAAACATAAATGGCATCTCCTTATGAAGTTTGCGGTCACTCCTGTTAATTTAGCTTCAATAAGGAAATAACGATCTTTACGTCTAGGCTATTTCTATTGTTTACTGAACCTGTACATTTGAATCTCTTAGGGAATTTAACTCTAAAATTTTGTCATGTTCTAGTGCACGATTTCCTACACTTTATGTACGTATTGTGCAGATATACACGTTCACGTAACTAATATTTCACATAAGGCATTACAGCGCTATACATAATCACTATAAAACACTATTCAATAGGTACAATATACAGTACACAGTAGCTTTATAAAACACCCAATTAGCTCGGAGCACACACGTCTACTACAACAAGAGCGTGGGAATGCGGCCGGAGACTGCGCGCACTAACAGCCGGCTATTGGCCGGGGACTGCCGGCCAAGGTAGAGTGGAATCGCCTAGCAAAGCAAAAATAAAGATCCTGTATATTATTATTGCTATTGGGGCCGTGCGAATGGAGAGTGCTGCCATCTGTTGGCTTAATCTGAATTAACTGGTGGGAGTGGTAGGAGTATCTTTCACCATCGAGTTAGTAAATAGTGGGTTCTTAATTTTTAACTGTGTGTCTTTGACTGTTCACATTGTTTACTGAGATATCCTACGTTTTGATTTGGTTCTTATAGCATATTCTGTAAGCATGAGTGAAATTCCTAGTACCAGTAAACGCAGTAAATGTCACGTGAACTGTTCTGTGTACGGCTGTAATAACACCTAAGAAAACAGCCCGCCAGGAACAAAATTTTTTAGTTTTCCGGCCAGAGCTGCCCATAAGATCAGAAGGGAAGCATGGATAACAACTATAAACCGTTCAACACTTGATGGAAAACCTTAGGTTACTTCCAGTAATTCCAGAATCTGAAGTCGACACTTTATTGATGGAACACCTACCAGAGACCCTGATAGCCCTGGGTATAAACCTACTTTACATAAGTACCAGGAAGATCTAATGAGGACGAAACTCAGAGGAAACAAATGATCAGGTACAAGAGGAGGAAAGGAAGACAAAGAGTAATACAAGAAAACATTAATTCTGTTCATGAATCAAAATCTCCCCGAACTGTTCGTAGTATAGGTATTCAGACTGATGATTTACCATTTTCATATGGCCAGGAGAATATAAATGTACTAGTTTGTAATTTAAATTTGCCCACTAATAATTCAAAATGTGATTCAGAAACTCTGACAATCTTAACAGTACCTAACAGTGATAAGAATGTAATGACTGATACTTGTTTCAAGAGAGACTGTGGTGTTGGAGTTGACCTCATACAAGTAAAAAAAAAATAATAATTTCTGGGCACGAGTCTGTGGAGGGCAATGGAAATAGTTTGCTTGACATAGCTGGTGTAAAAATTGCAGTCTTCCAGCGTTTGTTGTCTCTTTTACCTACTATAAGTCACAAATGCACTCTTACGAAACAAAATATGTTATTACTTTTTCTAATGAAAATGAAACTTGGTTTGGCTTTCTCTGCTATTGCAGTTCTTTTTAGGTACCACAGCATCAGCTAATTTTCAGTTTGTTTTGCACCACATCTATCAAAAAACAATAGGTTGGGTTCTCTGGCCACAAAGGTTCAGTATCGGAAAGACCATGCCTAATTCTTTCAAGACCCATTATGAAAATTGTATATGCATTATTGACTGCACTGAAATACATTGTGAGAGGCCAATTAGTGTTCGACAGAGAATTCTAATTATTAGAAATATTATTCATTTCAGGTTCCGTATTGACAGTAATCATGAAGAAATAAAACTTTCAATTTTCCGCCTATTCAATACTATAATTTGTTAAAACATTTCAGGGGTACATGTTTCAAGTCCTATTTCTTTTGGACCCTTCTTCAGCCCACAAACTTATAATATGGAGCTCATCAGAGCACAAAAAACATCGATGACACAAAATGCACATACATAATAAAAAGTTAAAGACATGGCTTTTGTAGACTTAGAAAAGGCTTTTGATAACGTTGATTGGACTAAATTGTTTGACATTTTGAAATCGATTGGAATAAAGTACAGAGATAGGAGGGTGATATACAATCTATACAGAAACCAGACAGCAGTCATTCGAGTTGAAGGACATGAGAGAGAAGCTGGTATTCAGAAAGGTGTAAGGCAAGGCTGCAACTTATCACCCATACTTTTCAATCTTTACATTGAACAAGCAATGAAGGAAATTAGAGAAAAATTTAAAGCGGGAGTGAAGATTCAAGGAGAAATAATTTCAACTCTGAGATTTGCTGATGACATAGTCATCTTGGCCGACAAGCCTGAGGATTTGAATGAGTTTTTGAATGGTATGGACTCCGTCTTACAGAAAGAATTCATGATGAAAATTAATAAATGTAAAACAAAACTACTGGAATGCAGCCGAAATAAATCAGAAACCTCTATGAAGATCAAATTGGCAGGTGAAAAGCTGAAGGAAGTAGAAGACTTCTGTTACTTAGGAAGTAGAATAACCAGTGATGGACGAAGCAAAGAGGATATAAAAAGTAGGTTGGCTCAGGCAAAGAAAGCTTTTCTACAAAAAAGGAATCTGCTGACATCGAATATAGATTTAGGTATTAGGAAGTCATTTTTGAAAGCCTTTGTCTGGAGCGTGGCGCTCTATGGAAGTGAAACTTGGACTATTGGTGCAGCAGAAAAGAGGAGAATAGAAGCATTTGAAATGTGGTGTTACAGGAGAATGATGAAGATCAGATGGGTAGATAGGGTTACAAACATAGAGGTATTAAGACGAGTGGGAGAGGAGAGATGTTTCTGGCGACTGCTAATGAAGAGAAGAGATAGGTTGGTAGGACACATACTAAGACACCCAGGAATAGCAAGCTTAGTTATGGAAGGAAGGGTCGAGGACAAGAACTGTACGGGTAGACCAAGGTTAGAATATGTTAAACAGATTGCCTCAGATGTAGGGTGTGGTAGTTATGTAGAGATGAAACGATTAGCTCAGGACAGGGAGGCATGGAGTGCTGCATCAAACCAGTCAAAAGACTGAAGACTCAAACAACAACAAAGACACTGTAACAATATCTGAGAGTCTAAAAATCTAAAAATGGCATGCATAGTTTACGGGCTTCAGGTACATGTTTTTGCACTTGTTCTATATCTATGTAAAATGTCATTTGACACTGTAAAACGCCGGGCACATATTTTGATGTCTATAACTGGCGTACTGTAGGAACTTGCAGCATGTCTTGTACTGTTTTAACATCTCTATTGGTGTGGCTGAAGATGGGTTGGACGGCAATGGCTACATCTTTTATCAAATTTTTGTTATATTTTTTTTCGGTATTTGGCACCCTGTCTTTGATGGATTAAAATAATCTTCTGTCACACGGTATGGAAAAACAACAGAGAAATTCCGCGTGTTGTTGCATTTGACCCGAAGATTATTTTAATCCATCCATTTGGTTGCCAAATACCAAAAAAATAAAAAATTATAACAAAAATTTGATAAAAGATGTAGCCATTGCCGTCCAACCCATCTTCAGCCACACCAATAGAGATGTTAAAACAGTACAAGACATGCTGCAAGTTCCTACAGTACGCCAGTTATAGACATCAAAATATGTGCCCGGCGTTTTACAGTGTCAAATGACATTTTACATAGATATAGAACAAGTGCAAAAACATGTACCTGAAGCCCGTAAACTATGCATGCCATTTTTCGATTTTTAGACTCTCAGATATTGTTACAGTGTCTTTAACTTTTTATTATGTATGTGCATTTTGTGTCATCGATGTTTTTTGTGCTCTGATGAGCTCCATATTATAAGTTTGTGGGCTGAAGAAGGGTCCAAAAGAAATAGGACTTGAAACATGTACCCCTGAAATGTTTTAACAAATTATAGTATTGAATAGGCGGAAAATTGAAAGTTTTATTTCTTCATAGAGAATTCTAATGTTTTCACACTGCAAAAATAGTTTCACTGTGAAATTTCTTGTGGCAATTACACCTTCTATCTGCACTGACGGCGGCTCCAGGCAGGCTCACGCCCTTCTGCGCTCACCGCCGCGACCCTCCTACTCGTCAGGGCCTCACGGGGCGAGCCCCGCCGAAGCGAAGTCGCGCACCCCTCATTGCCGTGCTGACGGCAGAGTATAGGCAAGACGCTTCAGCGCCATCCATTTTCAGGGCTAGTTGCTTCGGCAGGTGAGTTGTTACACACTCCTTAGCGGATTCCGACTTCCATGGCCACCGTCCTGCTGTCTTAAGCAACCCACGCCTTTCATGGTTTCCCATGAGCGTCTATTCGGGCGCCTTAACTCTGCGTTTGGTTCATCCCACAGCGCCAGTTCTGCTTACCAAAAGTGGTCCACTTGGCACTCCGATCCAATGTTTAATCTCGCAGCTTCATTGCTTTAAGCAAGCCGGAGATCTCACCCATTTAAAGTTGGAGAATAGGTTGAGGTCGTTTCGGCCCCAAGGCCTCTAATCATTCGCTTGACCGGATGAGACTCGTTCGAGCACCAGCTATCCTGAGGGAAACTTCGGAGGGAACCAGCTACTAGATGGTTCGATTAGTCTTTCGTCCCTATACCCAGCTCCGACGATCGATTTGCACGTCAGAATCGTTACGGACCTCCATCAGGGTTTCCCCTGACTTCGTCCTGGCCAGGCATAGTTCACCATCTTTCGGGTCCCAACGTGTACGCTCTGGGTGCGCCTCAACTCGTAATGAGAACGAGACGCCCCGGGAATGCGGGAGCCGCGCAGAAGCACGCCCCATCTTCCCTCGGTCCGCACAAGGCGGGACCTTCACTTTCATTGCACCTTTAGGTTTAGTGTCAACCCAATGACTCGCGCACATCCTTGGTCCGTGTTTCAAGACGGGTCGTGAAATTACCCGAAGCTTTTGCGCCGCTGACGGGAGTCTAGAAGATTCTTCTGTCCGAGGCACACCCGAAACCAACAGCAGTGCGGGGCCAGAGCCGGGCCAGAGGCTAGATGCTATGGAGCTAGAGCCACTGATAGCTATATTACAGTTAATTCTGGTCTGCTTGCCTGGTGATGTTATAAAGTCTGATTTATGTCTTTAATCATCATAAATGATTTTGCCAGCTGATCATACATTCCAGTTTTTAGTGTCTTAATTTTGTGTGGCTTAATACTGGCAGAAATTCTGATGTTTCTCTTCTTGTGACAATGTTTACATTGTGATTGAGATTATTGTAAACATTGCAATTTGAATTTTCTGTGTTTTAATTTAACGTTGGTCTCATAGAACTGTTGCACTTCCTTTGGTAAATTATGCTCATAGTTAACTGGAACTAGTTTTGTTTTTAGATCTGATTGTCTCTGAATAAAATAACACTTGTGTATATTCTGATAATTCTTGGTTTCTAATTCATAAATGGGGCGTGGTGGCTCAGCGGTCTAGCTGTAAGCCTCTCGCCAAGGCAGTCTGGGTTCGATTCCCGGTCATTGCATGTGAGATTTTCGAAGTGAAATGCCATGTCCTGTGGTTCGGTTTCCACGTAAAAAGGAGGTACCGTGGCTCATGACCTCGAGATTAACGGTCACGTTAAACTACAAGCTTCCTTAGCTTCCTAATTCATAAAAAATAACCTTCAATCCTTCATTTTCACAGAAATTAAGTGCATTATTTACAATAATATTTACCACTGACTGACATATTGCACTACTTTCTTCTCACACTGTTGTTGTTTGAGTCTTCAGTCTTTTGACTGGTTTGATGCATCTCTCCATGCCTCCCTGTCCTAAGCTAATCGTTTCATCTCTACATAGCTCCGACACCCTACATCGGAGGCAATCTGATTAACATATTCTAACCTTGGTCTACCCCTACAGTTTTTGTCCTCGACCCTTCCTTCCATAACTAAGCTTGCTATTCCTGGGTGTCTTAGTATGTGTCCTTCCAACCTATCTCTTCTCTTCATTAACAGTCGCCAGAAACATCTCTCCTCTCCCACTCGTCTTAATACCTCTTTGTTTGTAACCCTATCTACCCATCTGATCATCATTCTCCTGTAACACCACATTTCAAATGCTTCAATTCTCCTCTTTTCTGCTGCACCAATAGTCCAAGTTTCACTTCCATAGAGCGCCACGCTCCAGACAAAGGCTTTCAAAAATGACTTCCTAATACCTAAATCTATATTCGATGTCAGCAGATTCCTTTTTTGTAGAAATGCTTTCTTTGCCTGAGCCAACCTACTTTTTATATCCTCTTTGCTTCGTCCATCACTGGTTATTCTGCTTCCTAAGTAACATAAGTCTCCTACATCCTTCAGCTTTTCACCTGCCAATTTGATCTCCATAGAGGTTTCTGATTTATTTCGGCTGCATTCCAGTAGTTTTGTTTTACATTTATTAATTTTCATCATGAATTCTTTCTGTAAGACGGAGTCCATACCATTCAAAAACTCATTCAAATCCTCAGGCTTGTCGGCCAAGATGACGATGTCATCAGCAAATCTCAGAGTTGAAATTATTTCTCCTTGAATCTTCACTCCCACTTTAAATTTTTCTCTAATTTCCTTCATTGCTTGTTCAATGTAAAGATTGAAAAGTATGGGTGATAAGTTGCAGCCTTGCCTTACACCTTTCTGAATACCAGCTTCTTTCTCATGTCCTTCAACTCGAATGACTGCTGTCTGGTTTCTGTACAGATTGTATATCACCCTCCTATCCCTGTACTTTATTCCAATCGATTTCAAAATGTCAAACAATTTAGTCCAATCAACATTATCAAAAGCCTTTTCTAAGTCTACAAAAGCCATGAACGTTCTCTTATCTTTCCTTATTCTACCTTCCAAAATCAGCCTAAGACTTAGTACAGCTTCCCTTGTTCCTACATTTCTCCTGAAACCAAACTGGTCTTCACCCAACTCCGTTTCTATCTGGCTTTCAATCCTCTTGTAAATTATTCTAGACAGGATCTTTGAAGCATGAGTAATCAAGCTGATTGTACGGTAATCTTCACATCTGTCAGCTCCCACTTTCTTTGGTATAGGGATGATTACATTCTTCTTGAAATCAGGGGGTACCTCACCTGTCTCATAAATCCTACACACCAAGTGAAATAACCTGATCAGACCTTCATCTCCTATGCAGCGTAGCAACTCAATCGGTATATCATCTATGCCTGGTGCTTTGTTCCTGCTTAAGTCTTCCAAAGCTCTATCAAATTCTGATCTCCTCACACTCAGCCTTTAATATACAGTAGCTGAGAATGCACAATCAATATATACAGGGTGTTACAAAAAGGTACGGCCAAACTTTCGGGAAACATTCCTCACACACAAAGAAAGAAAATATGATATGTGAACATGTGTCCGGAAACGCTTAATTTCCATGTTAGAGCTCATTTTATTACTTCTCTTCAAATCACATTAATCATGGAATGGAAACACACAGCAACAGAACGTACCAGCGTGACTTCAAACACTTTGTTACAGGAAATGTTCAAAATGTCCTCAGTTAGAGAAGATACATGCATCCACCCTCCGTCGCATAGAATCCCTGATGCGCTGATGCAGCCCTGGAGAATGGCGTATTGTATCACAGCCGTCCACAATACGAGCACGAAGAGTCTCTACATTTGGTACCGGGGTTGCGTAGACAAGATCTTTCAAATGCCCCCATAAATGAAAGTCAAGAGGGTTGAAGTCAGGAGAGCGTGGAGGCCATGGAATTGGTCCGCCTCTACCAATCCATCGGTCACCGAATCTGTTGTTGAGAAGCGTACGAACACTTTGACTGAAATGTGCAGGAGCTCCATCGTGCATGAACCACATGTTGTGTCGTACTTGTAAAGGCACATGTTCTAGCAGCACAGGTAGAGTATCCCGTATGAAATCATGATAACGTGCTCGATTGAGCGTAGGTGGAAGAACATGGGGCCCAATCAAGACATCACCAACAATTCCTGCCCAAACGTTCACAGAAAATCTGTGTTGATGACGTGATTGCACAATTGCGTGCGGATTCTCGTCAGCCCACACATGTTGATAGTGAAAATTTACAATTTGATCACGTTGGAATGACGCCTCATCCGTAAAGAGAACATTTGCACTGAAATGAGGATTGACACATTGTTGGATGAACCATTCGCAGAAGTGTACCCGTGGAGGCCAATCAGCTGCTGATAGTGCCTGCACACTCTGTACATGGTACGGGAACAACAGGTTCTCCCGTAGCACTCTCCATACAGTGACGTGGTCAACGTTACCTTGTACAGCAGCAACTTCTCTGACGCTGACATGAGGGTTATCGTCAACTGCACGAAGAATTGCCTCGTCCATTGCAGGTGTCCTCGTCGTTCTAGGTCCTCCCCAGTCGCGAGTCATAGGCTGGAATGTTCCGTGCTCCCTAAGACGCCGATCAATTTCTTCGAACGTCTTCCTGTCGGGACACCTTCGTTCTGGAAATCTGTCTCGATACAAACGAACCGCGCCACGGCTATTGCCTCGTGCTAATCCATACATCAAATGGGCATCTGCCAACTCCGCATTTGTAAATATTGCACTGACTGCAAAACCACGTTCGTGATGAACACTAACCAGTTGATGCTACGTACTTTTGTGCTTGATGCTCGTACTGTAGAGCAATGAGTCGCATGTCAACACAAGCACTGACGTCAACATTACCTTCCTTCAAATGGGCCAACTGGCGGTGAATCGAGGAAGTACAGTACATACTAACGAAACTAAAATGAGCTCTAACATTACGTCAACATTACCTTCCTTCAAATGGGCCAACTGGCGGTGAATCGAGGAAGTACAGTACATACTAACGAAACTAAAATGAGCTCTAACATTACGTCAACATTACCTTCCTTCAAATGGGCCAACTGGCGGTGAATCGAGGAAGTACAGTACATACTAACGAAACTAAAATGAGCTCTAACATGGAAATTAGGCGTTTCCGGACACATGTCCACATAACATATTTTATTTCTTTGTGTGTGAGGAATGTTTCCTGAAAGTTTGGCCGTACCTTTTTGTAACACCCTGTATATATATATTTTTTTTAAAGTTCAGTTTCATTTATTTTACTATTATGCCTTCTTGTATTTTGATCACAATGGGTAAGATCTTGAGCTGTATGGATTATTTCTGCAATTTTTTTTTAACCTCTGGCACTACAGCCCATGAGGGCCTAGGCCTACCAAGCGACCGCTGCCCAGCCATTTGGCCTGCAGATATTGGGGTGACGCGTGGTCAGAGTGTCTGGTCCCCTCGGCATTAATCTTGGTTTTCGTGACCGGGGCGCTGCCTCACTGTCAGACAGGTACTCACTTGTCCTCACGAGGCTGAGTGCACCCTGTTCCAGCCCTCACATCAGTTTCTAAAATCCCTGACGGAGCCGGGAATCGAACCCGGGGCCTCCGGGTAAGAGGCAGGCACGCTACTCCAACACCACTGGGCCGGCATTATTTCTGCAATGCACTCTCCCTTTGAATATAGGCCTAATTCCTTTTGGATGCTGATTTTGGGTGCATGCCACTGCTGCAGAACTGAAGTTTGAGACTGCTGTCTCTCACTGTTAATATAAGCACATAATGCAGCTATGTGTTTACATCTTCCAGATAGGCCAGTCTTGCAAGTGTAGACAGCTTCCACTAGGTTTCTGTTGCTGTCAAGCTAAAAAATAAATAAATAAGGTAGCTATCCTACAGGAAAAATAAACTGAACATTACTAAAGATAATGTTAAGACTAAGATTATTACAAATCTATAAAATATTAAAAGTATCTACAGTAAGAGAATTCTTTATTCTTACCTTGATATTAGTATATACAGGGTTTGACTAACATTTGTATATCTCAAACATAGAGCAGATATTTCTTTTGAAAGTTTTTCTTCCACCTGATATATGTGACGGCTGCCATTAAGCTCTCTTCCTTTTCTCAAAGTAGAATTCCTAAAATACTGAGAACTCCATATAATTTTCTTAAAGCCTACATGAATAACAGTATTTGACATTGTTGATTAATTCCAACTACATATATTCGCAACACACAACAGCTGATATGTTATTCTTGTGTTTCTCCTGCCAGTGAATAATCGTCTCTTGCGCTTGGGGCGCTGCGGTCGAAAATTTGCTGTTACGCACTGTCCCTGTTATCAATAATGGGTAATAAAGGTTGCAGTATTATTGCCTACTCTATGTTCTCAATGTTATTTGTTTTTATGTAATCGCAGTTCATATTGGTGACTTTTAAGAGTATTTTCACTGAATCTCTCATTCTTCTTCTTCTTTCTCCGTTAGGGTCTTCTGAGGACCCCGAACCAATTTCAATGTTTAGTCCTTTGTTGTTCTTTTTTCTTCCTCCAGTGCTCCTCTGTTCGCTGTGTGTTTTCTTTCTCTCTTCCGACCATTTTGAGCCTGTTTTCTTATCCAACAGGGAAAATAAACTGAACATTAATAAAGATAGTGTTAAGACTAAGATTATTACAAATCTATAAAATATTAAAATATTCCTTCTTGAAACCAGGCTGTTGACGATTTCTTTTTCCAAAGATATTTAAAAATCTATTAGGTTAACCTGCTATCATTCATTCTGTATAAATGTCCAAAAAATAACAATCGCCTCTTCTTTATTATCTCCGTCATGTTTTCAATGTTCCGATATATTTCTTCGTTACATCTTAATATCCAAAACTCTGTAGTTCTTAATGGACCGAGAATTTTGCATAGGCTATAATTTTTCTTTCTGATACTTCTAATTTATCCCATTTATAATTCAGTATTAGACATTCACCGGCATATAAGCATTCTGGTTTAATTACTGTCTGTAGTGCTGTATTTTCAATTTCTTAGATGAACATTTTTTGTTATAAATATTCCTGGTTATACCATATCATCATCATCTTCATTTCCCGTTTCCAGCTTCCTGGGTCGGGTTGTGAATTAAGGACCTCCAACGTTTCCTGTCTCTCCACCACTCCTCTCCTGTTTTTAGTACTTCTTCAGGTTTTCCTCCTCTCTTCTCTACACACTCCCACACTGTATCTGCCCATCTCTTTCGGGGCCTTCCTCGTGGTCTCTTCCCTGTCATCTTTTCACAGAAGGTTTTCTTTGGTACTCTCTCCTCTCCCATTCTCATCATATGTCCATACCACTTTAACTTTGTTGTTTCTATCCTGTCCTGCAGCTTCAAGATTCCTGTCCTTTTTCTAATCTCTTCGTTTCTAACTCTATCTCTTCTGGTCTTGCCCTCTATACCTCTTAGGAATTTCATCTCCGCGGCTTGTATTCTACTCTCCTCTCTTTTTGTAGTAGTCCACGCTCCAGCTGCATATGTTAGTATGGGTCTGTAGTAGGTTGAATATAATACATTTTTACATTTCTTTGGGACATCTCGGTTCCACAGAATACCCCTTATGCTCTGGTAAAAACTGTTCGCTTGTTGTATTCTCTTTCCAATTTCCTCAGTTATCCTTCCATCTTCTGTGATCACACTTCCCAAGTACTTGAAACTTTTAACCACTTCTAGAATTTTCCCATTCAATTCTATCTTTCCTCTTCCTTCCTTCCTTCCTTCCTCTTGACATTACCATTGTCTTGCTCTTCTCTGTGCTTACTTTCAACCCATATTTCTCTATTTCTTGATTCCATACATCTAGTTGTTTTTGTACTTCCTTTTCATCCTCGCCCCATATCACTATATCATCTGCAAACAGCATGGCCTTTGTTGCCTCTTGTCCCAATCTCTGTTTAACATTCTTGTGAATTTCATCCATGACTATGATGAATAGTAAGGGGGACAATACACTTCCCTGTCGGAGACCTGTTTCCACTTTAAACCATTCTGTTTCTCCTATACTGGTCTTCAAGCTACTCACACAATATTTGTACATAGCTTTTAACATTTGGACATCAGCTCCGTTAACTCTCCTTTTCCTTAATACATTCCAAACCACCTGTCGAGGCACACTGTCGTATGCTTTCTCAATATCAATAAATGTCATCACCATGTCTTTTCCAAATTCCCATCTTTTCTCCATCATTTGCCTTAATGCAAAGATTAGGTCAAATGTTGATCTGTCTTTCCTAAAACCATACTGTTCTTCTTCCATCTCTCCTTCTATCTTCCTCCTCAGTCTGCCTTCCAGAACTCTCTCAAAGATCTTAGCTACATGAGCGATAAGAGTGATCCCTCTGTAGTTATTGCATTCCTTTTTGTCACCTTTCTTAAAAATCGGGATAATTAATCCCTTTCCCCATTCTTCTGGAATCTCTTTCTTCTTCCAAATTATTCTAAATAATCTATACAACCACTGTACTATCGGCTGCAAAAATAACGGGTCGTCTTGCCGTGCGGGAGTTGAGTTTTCGAGCCATCAGTTGGCATCACTAGGGGCGTTCTCAGGCGGGGAATGCTGAGAGCCGTGATTGGGCACCTGTCCTTGTTGGCAAAGGACGAGAGGAGGGGCACAGATAGAGGAGCGCAGCGCCAACTTTGATTTTCTTTAGTTTCGCGCTTGGAAGAATGTTACAGATGAGAATTGAAATGTCAAGTAACCCATTAATTGTTAAGTCTCGTTAGAAAGGCACTGTTGAGTTTTACTGTCTATGAAATTTTTTGAGAATCGAGTTTTCACAGTTAGGGACTAAACGCATTTTAATAAGAAGAAAAAGAAGGAAATCGCAAACGTCCTAAACTAGTTATATTTCTAAGCATTTTTCTTACTAATATATACGTTTTGAAAAGAAAAAGACAAACCTTAGTAATTTTAAAAGCACTCACGTTAGTTAGGTAGTTAGTTAGTAATTGTTGTTTTAAGGAGTGGAACTACGAGGTCATCTGCCCCTAAGCACTCACGTTAACAGGGGGTTTGTTACATCAAATAACTGAACTTGAAGCGATGCTTGTGTAGCAGAGAATCTTTAAAAATGATTTAACATACCGTTAGCTTCTGATTCATTCATCAAGGATAAAATCAGAGGAGGCAATTGTTAGCAGCAAAATCTTTTTTTATTATTCAACATCAATAAAATATTAAGCAACAGAAAAAAACATCAATAAAATATTAAGAAACAGAAAAAACACCAATAAAATAATAAGCAACAGAAAAAAACATCAATAAAATATTAAGCAACAGAAAAAACATCAAGAAAATATTAAGCAACCGAAAAAAACAACTCATTCACTTTATTCCCCCATCAGTTTTTATAATTAATAATGACAAATCCCAACCTAAATCAACCGAAACCACAGCCTCACTCTCATTTCTTGTTGTCTTAAACTAAGACATTTTCTTTGTCGCTTCATAAGATGCTTTTTAGTGTCTCAAAATCTTAAATCTTAAATTAAATATCTCAAAAGTAAGACAGAATTTCAATATGTGTCCGAAATCATTTTTATCAAGACACTAAAAAGCATATTGTGCGAAGCGACAAAGAAAGTGTTTTAATTTAGCCAAAAGAAATGACAGTGCTTTGTAGAAAATAGACGTCTATTCGTCTTATAGACGTCTAAGTTTTACATTTTCAGCAAAAATTAATTATTTCTACCATGTTTGAAAAATAAATATTTAATAGCCTAGGTTATAAGGTAACATAGCTTATTTTAACCATCGAAACATCTAATTTTCAGATAACTCTACCCTGCAAAATGGCATTGGATTAGGCTTATGAAGCGGGTTATGGCACGTCATTCTGCGATGTGAAGACTTTTTAATAATATAAAAGTTTACGACATGTTGCCACATAGCCTAACCGACGGTAAGTTAAGTTATTTTCTGAAATTTTGAAAAACTATTGCTACTTTGCCAGAAATGTAAAATTTAGCCGTCTCTTAGACGTTTATTTTCATAGGAAATTTAGTAACAAAACTTAAGACTGGTCATGCCAGGCAATCACAGATTACAACTTATGTCAGTCAACATTTTTTTAAATGAGTAATTACTTCAACACAAAATGTTAGTCAAATTTAAACTTCAAGTTTTCCTTCAATGCGTAAATAATTTCAACCGAAAAAGTCAGTGAAATTTAAACTTAAAGCGTTTTTTCTATGAGTGAAGTATTTCAACCAAAAATGTCAGTCACATTTAAACTTAAAGCGTTTTTTCAATGAGCAAATTATTTCGACCAAAAATGTCAGCGTAATTTAAACTTAAAGCGTTTTTTCAATGAGCAAATTATTTCAACCAAAAATGTCAGTCAAATTTGAACTTAAAGCGTTTTTCCAATGAGTAAATAATTTCAACCGAAAATGTCAGTCAAATTTAAACTTAAAGCGTCTTTTCAATGAGTGAATATTTCAACCAAAAATGTCACTTAAATTTCAACTTAAAGCGTTTTTTCAATAAGTGAATTATTTCAACCAAAAATTTCAGTGAAATTTAAACTTAAAGCGTCTTTTCAATGAGTGAAGTATTTCAACCAAAAATGTCAGTCACATTTAAACTTAAAGCGTTTTTTCAATGAGCAAATTATTTCAACCAAAAATGTCAGTCTAATTTAAACTTAAAGCGTTTCTTCAATGTGTAAATAATTTCAACCGAAAATTTCAGTGAAATTTAAAACTTAAAGCGTTTTTTCAATGAGTGAATAATTTCAACCGAAAATGACAGTCAAATTTAAACTTAGAGCGTTCTTTCAATTAGTGAATTATTTCAACCAAAAATGTCAGTCACATTTCAACTTAAAGCGTTTTTTCAATAAGTGAATTATTTCAACCAAAAATTTCAGTGAAATTTAAGCGTAAAGCTTTTTTCCACTGACAAGTGAGTAAATAAATCCAACCAAACATGTCAGTAAACAAAAAAAAAACTTCCAGCTTTTCTTCCTTACAAACGATGCGCGTTGAGTGCACTCAGAAACGCGTCATATCACCATTTGAGAGGGCTATTTCACGCAACCGAATTGGCATCGATGCTACTAGGCGTTGGCACACTTCAGGTCTATTCCGCAAATCGTCCCACACAGCAATGACGTGTTCTTGAAGATGCGCTACGTTGCGCTCAGCGCCATTTTCCCATTCGAGAACCGTGTGAGCCCACAGATTTTCCATGGGGTTTCCGTCTGGAAATTTCCTTGGCCAGTTGATTTGAATGATGTTCGGATGTTCATCAAACCAATCCTGCGTAATTGCTGCATCGTGGATAGGTGCATGATCATGGACGAAGTTAATTTCCTCGTCAGGAGGAACCAGGGTGTTTACATATGGAAGAAGATGAGTCTCTAAAATTGCCACGCAAAGCGCTGCATTAAGTCGCCCAGGAGCTGGCACGATTGGTCCTACGCCGGCAGCAGACATTGCGCCCCAAAAATTAGCAGTAACGTGCCCGGATGATCTCTTACGCACAATATGCTCCGCCTGGAACCTGCAAAGTAAATAACCGAATTAAGTTCTAGTCTGTTTCAGGTAGTTTAAAATACTTAATACCGTTTGGAGTTTTCCTTCTTGCCTTGTATTTGGTGGGCGCCATAACACCACACGCCCATTGTTGTCACTTCTGTAACTTTTCTCGTCGCTGAAGATTGTCAAGTCCCAAAAGGCTTGCGGCGTATCCTGATGAGTCATGGCAAAGGCTAGGCGATGTTCCTTGTGCTCTTCACTTAAATGCAGCTTGTTGGCTGGTCGCCTGCATTCGAGTCCGGCTTCATGGAGCCGTCTTCGAACGGTATCCACAGAGCAATTTACTCCCTGCAAATCAAAAGAGTCAAAATAACGGACAGTTGCTATGGTGAGAAACTAATTTGGAAAATCAATCAGGACTAGATTAATAATCTCCGCAGAATCCTCATTTTTTCTCACGCCAGTTTATTTTTTTGAAAAAAAAAGTCATTTAGTTTCTACCCTATTGGAAGATTTTAGACCTTAGAATTATTTTAGCTCATAATAAAATACAAACTAGAGCAAATGAGAGGCATACAAGCTAGAACAAGTTACTGAATCGGCTTTGGGTTATAAAAATGTCAGTTTTCAGGTGGATTGATTAGAAATGGCATCAAATCGTTTCGGTGGTAACTGGTCTGCGCGCAAAATTTAAAAAAATGAACTTATCCTCAGTTAACCTCAGCTAACCTAATCTGACCTCAGCTAACCGAACCTACCCTAACCAAAATCAGAGTTCATGTGATGAATAACAATATAAGACTCATTTTATTTATTTATTCATTTCTTTCTTTCTTTCTTTCTTTCTTTCTTTATTTATTTATTTATATATTTATTTATTTATTTATTTCGCCAGACTGGCCTCAAAATTAACAAAATATCTTACTGGTATAATTTTCAAATCTATACTGGTAATAAAACCCGGCAAAAAAAATCATTTTTGAAGAGCATGTGTTAGACCCGAGACATAATTACAGCTTGACGAACATAATCTAAGTAGAATTGAAGTGTTTATTTTGAAGACGAAGTAAATATACGAAAGTGATAATACCCTAAACATGTCTATCGTAATTAAAAACAGCTTCTTAGGTGCAGTTAAGAGTTCAATCAAGGATTCCGTGAAATTTAAACACTCGGGCAATCAAATAACGTCTGTTCAAACAGACCTATTTTACTGCCCATTTCAATAAGTGAAACTTCTAGACAAATTGAGTTATAGGCTACTCACCTCGACGGCGATTCCAACAGCACCACGTTTCGATAATGGGCTGATTATAGCCTGGTTGACCATTTCCAGATCTTGTTGTAACGTTGTAATTCGTGGTCGGCCTGGCCGAGGTCGATCCATTAACCGCTGCCCAGCCTCGTGCCGACCAATCCATCTCTGGACATTGCTTTTGGAAACCCCAAGTTGACGTGCAATTTCTGTTATTCCGACGCCAGCTTCATAGAGCCCAACCATCTGACCCCTTCTAACCAAGCGGTCGTTCATATTAAAGGTCACGGCCACAAAATCGAAGTTCGCTCTCGTGTTACTGAGACACTGTCAACCTCTTGCCATTAACAGGTGAATCCACCCCCCACCCTCTACACCATTACCTACAAGGACAGCTGCCCAATCACGGCTCCCAGCCTTCCCCTCCCGAGATAACACCTAGTGATAGCAACCTGATGGCACGAAAACTCAACTCCCGCACGGAAAGACGGCCCGTTATTTTTGCAGCCGATTGTACACCTATTGGTCCCGCTGCTTTTATCATTTCCGCGGACACCTCATCCGCTCCTGCTGCTTTACCGCTCTTCATCTTCTGTATGGCTTCCTCTGTTTCTAGCATAGCGATTTCCTTTTCTTGTTGTTCTTCTTCTTCTTCCATTGTTTCTTCTTGTTCTTTTTCATCTTCCAGTTCAATGTATTTAACATTTAGTAGCTTTGAAAAGTATTCTTCCCATCTTTTTAATATATCATCTCTTTGATACAATATCTGTCCTGCTTCAGTTTTTACAAATTTTGTGTTTTCGCTACCTTTTACACTGTTTTTCACCAATCCATATAGAACCTTTTTACTTCCTTGGATATCCTCCTTCAAAGTTTCCGTGAAACCTTCCCAACTTTTCCTTTTTTCTTCTTGTACAATTTTTTGGCATGCCTTCTTTGCTTCTCTATATTTTTGCCATTTCTCTGCATTCTCACTGCCTATCCACTTCCTCCATGCCATTTGTTTTTCTTTAACAGCTTCCTTTACCCTGTTGTTCCACCAAGGAGTCTCCCTTTCCTTTTTCTTCCTTGATAGTCTTCCACAAGTGTTTACTGCACACTTCGCAAAACAATTTCTAATACATGTCCATTACTGTTCGACACTTTTTGCTTCGTCTTTGGGAATTTCCTTTTTCAAGTCTTCTCGGAACTTTTCCATTGCCTCTCTCTCTTTTAGCTTCCACACCTTTATTTTTCTTTCCCTTTTCTCCGCAAGCTTTGTGATTTTCCCAAGCCTTAATTTGGCTATCACCACTTTATGGTCTCCTTCAAAATCTCCTCTTGGCATAGCTGTCACATCTACCAGTTGTCTACGTTTATCCCTTTCCACTAGGATAAGATTGATCATTGTTTTTGTCTTTCTGTCTCCCCATCCATACCTAGTTATTTTTTGGGAGTTCTTTTTCCTAAACCATGCATTTCCAACAATTAATCCATTCCTTCTACAGAAATCTATTAACATTTCTCCTTCTTCATCCTGATTTCCATAGCTAAATGGGCCAATTATCTCTTCTTTACCCTGCCTATCTGTTCCCACATGTGCATTCTTATCACCCATTATTATAACCTCTTTGTCTTCTATACAATTTTCCAGTTCTTCTAAGAAATCCTCTAAACATTCATCTACCTTCCCTGTCTGGGGTGCGTAAATCTGTATAAAATCCTTTGTTCCACTCTCAAGTCCTAGTCTAATTTTCATCATTCTGTCATTAATTTGGTCTACTTTCTCAGCATACTGCATACCATATATGCTCTTTAAATCTTGTGCACTCTTTCTTCTACAACAGATTTTTCTAAGCCATTCTTCTGAATTATTTCCCCCAAATATTTGGACTTAACTACCCTCTTAATTTGACCAATTTTTGTTATTAGGGTTTCTGGAGCATTTTTAATATTTGAAATAAATGTTGTATTTTCAACAGAAATCTTTAAACCTGTTTTATTGGCTACCTCTTCTATTAGATTGATTTGTACTGTTGCATGAGCTACGTTTTCAGAAAGAATCATCAGCAATTGCCTGACAATTTACTTTAACACCACTGTTTTTTCTTCCTAGTGTTATAAATGATATATTCTGCTCTTTCAATTTCATATTCCAAATTCGTACTATTTTTTCCAGGATACAGTTATTGACTAGAAGTGACCATCGCCTTGCCTTACCCATGCATTTATTTTGAATGGTTTTCCCGAAATGTTACCTTTGAAATAGTGTCTGTGAGGGTTTCACGGATTAGGTTTGCAAGTTTAGATTTAACTCCAAATTCTCTGATTACTTTATCTAGAGTTTCCCTGTCGACAGAATCAAAAGCCTTTTTAAAATCTATGAATGTCACTATTATGGCTCATTATTATTATTTACAATATATGTACCAAATTGTTGTAATATTACACTTTAGGCAGGATGTTTTATTATTATTATTATTATTAATAATGATCATAATATACACAATATCAGTAACAATTACACCAACAACATTAATAACCCCTGGAACTACAGCCCATGAAGGGCCTAGGCCTACCAAGCGACCGCTCCTCAGCCATTTGGCCTGCAGATATTCGGGTGGTGTGTGATCAGTGCATCGGGTCCCCTCGACCGTTAATCTTGGTTTTCGTGATCGGGGTGCTGCCTCACTGTCAGACAGCTACTCAACTGTCCTCACGAGGCTGATTGCACCCCGTTCCAGCCCTCACGTCAGTTTCTGAAATCCCTGACGGAGCCGGGAATCGAACCCGGGGTTTCGGGGTGAGAGGCAGGCGCGCTACCCCAACACCACGGGGCCAGCACCAACAACATTACTGATGGTAATAACCCGAAGCAATCTTTCATGTTTGCTGGCTAATAATCCATTCATCGTAACACAGGGTATCAAGGGAGGAACGTGGAATTATAAGTCCAAGCAGTTCCGAAAACAGTTGTTGGATGGTGTTAGTGCATCAGTGGAGTCGACACTGGAGTCGAGTGTATCCGTTCCAGCAGGTGCGGATCTAGAGTTTGACTTCGGGGGAGGTCACAGAATCGAAATTGTTAAGAAAATTGGTATCACTAACAACGCAATCACAAAATAACCAAACATACAAAACAAGACCAATTTTTTTGCAGGCTACATGGATAGAAATTTGATGCGTTTAGCGCACCAAAAATATTCGTACAAATTGCAACGGCGTGTTTTACGACTTTTACATTGAGCTTCGAGAAAAGTATCAAAGTACTTAACAGTTTCGGCAAGTCGAGTTGGTACCGACAAAGAGAGAAAGTCACAGCTTAAATTGCCAACCAAGTTTGCAGTTTGGACGTCGGCAAAATATTTTGGTGCGAAAAAAGCCCCAAATTCCTATCCGTGGATAGCTGCACATTCATCGTGACATCACTATAGACATCGATTCGGTAATCACAAGGTTTGCTAAACAAAATAGACGAGTTGATTTTGTTACATAAATAATCGTTTTTATATAACAGGTATGAAGTTGTAAATATGTACAGTTGTAACAGACATAAGAATTGCAATAAAGATATTTTCAGTATGGAATAAAATTAAAAAAACTGTTTTTCACTTAAAATTCGTTAAGTTTTATTTGTCTGGTTATTGTGTTTTCGTTTTTTGAGTTTGCAAAAAAATTGGTCTCCGTTTGAGGGGGGGGGTCATGACCCCCATGACCCCCCTTTGAATCCGCGCCTGCGTTCCAGGGGCAGTACTCTCGACTCTTTCGCAACTCCGTTTGCAACCCATCCCTACTCTTTAGGGTTGTGTTTATTCGTATCGTACAACAGGTCAAAGCAGGTGAGAAGCATTACCTTCCTCAAACCCCATTGGACAATAAGCTGAGTGAAAATTGCTGTCATCAGCCCTATCAGCAGGAGGAGAATGTAAATCTTGTCATTGATATGTGATGAAAAATGAAAATCCACAGCCTGCTTCCAGTCTCCGACCGGGTCAGGAATGGAATGAATGAAGCCCCCATCTAGCGGCGAGGATATGAACTGTGCCGGCTGCCGAGGCCTGACGCACTCCTCTGGGGCAATGATTATATGAATGACAGATGAAATGAAATGATAGTGGAGAATGTTGCTGGAATGAAATTTTGACAGGGAAAACCGGAGTACCCGGAGAAAAACCTGTCTGCCTCCGTTTTGTCCAGCACAGATCTCACATGGAGTGACCGGGATTTGAACCACGGACCCAGCGGTGAGAGGCCGGCGTGCTGCCGCCTAAGCCACGGAGGCTGCGTCATTGATATGTGATACTGGTTTTAAATTGTATCTGGTGGCTTCATCAACTATGTGCATATTCAAAAAAAAAAGTCAACCCCTGGCACTATCCAGCCCATGACGGGCTAAGGCCGACCAAGCGACCGCTGCCCAGCCATTTGGCCTGCAGATATTGGGGTGACGCGTGATCAGCGCATCGGGTCCCCTCGGCCGTTAATCTTGGTATTCGTGATCGGGGCGCTGTCTCACTGTCAGACAGCTACTCAATTGTCCTCACGAGGCTGAGTGCACCCCGTTCCAACCCTCACGTCAGTTTTAAAATCCCTGACGGAGCCGGGGATCGAACCCGGGGCCTCCGGGCGAGAAGCAGACACGCTACCCCAACACCACGGGGCCGGCCTACTATGTGCATATTGGAGGCTAAAACTATTTTACAGCTCATTTGGGAAGTGGTTGGTTGGTTCTTTAGTTTAGGGGCTGCGACAACGCGCTCATGTAGCCCAGTGTAGAATCTGTCTGATAACCGGTGTTAATTGTGATGGTTGTATTAGTGTGTGTTATCAGTTTTAATTCAAGTAAGGACTGCAGACAATAATTTTAAGTAGTTCCTAGTTTTGCTAACAAATGCGACCATCCAAGACACCTAGCTTGCGGACTTTGGCTACTAGATGGCATCGCAGTCAGCACCTGGCGGCGAACGTTGGAACTAATAGAGTGTTATCAATTCTAACCTACAAATTTTGGCTTCACACAATTGTAGTTAGTGGAAGGTTCTTTTTCATGCCATAAATCTATGAGATGGGACCGCTGGCTTTCCTTCCCCTCTGAAGGAAGGCATACTGAGGGATTTTTAACGCTCTTAAAAAATCCGACTACTTCGGCCGGGTTTGAACCCGCAACCTTGGGCATAGAAGCTCAGCATGCTACCAACTACGCCACCGAAGCCGCCTCATTTAGGAAGAGGATAACCTCATATGGAGTCTTATGATGTGTAAATACCCAAATGCCATTTAAGTTAATCACTTGGAAGTTTATATGTTTTTGTTTTTTATACAAAGGCGTAGGGGCTACATAGTAGACTGTATACTGAAAGGCATAACTGTCTACAAACAATTAATTTCTTTTATTTCCTTCTTCAATATAGAATGCCCATTAATTGGGTGCAATCGTGTTGACCGACTGAGAAGCTCCAAAAAGTCAATTTGTATAGGCAACACTGAAAAAATAATGGCTTCAAATCGCTACAGATAATTCCAAGGAAGTTAACTACCGTACACAATTTGTTAGGCAATATTGTAATCAACATTCCTCTCGTAACTAAACTATTGTAAATTCTGGAAAATAATGTCAGCCTTTCTTTAGGTTATAGAGGTGTGCGAATTATTAGACTCGACTGCAGTTTTCCAACATTTACTTTGTAGAATTTATGACTTAACTTAATACAGTAGAAATATTTTGCAATACGCTGAAATTGTTTGAAATGTTTAATCAATATTCTTAATAATATTCTTTTAAAGAATCTGACAGTAAACTAATTGTTTACAGTTTCCACTAAAGGAGGAGCCTTGGTAATGCTGAATGCCACACATTTTGTTTTGATTACTATATCGTGTGAATTTAGACCTGAGAGATTGGAAGTCTTTTATTACTGATTGTCCACTCTTGAACTATTCAAAGATTGGTGGACAATGGATTGAAATCACCTGATTTAGAGGATATGTTCCCAAGTCAATGAAAAAAAAAAAAAAAAAAACATCTCTGGTGTCCCTCAGAATCTCCAATTTCGAAAAAAATTCCAGATTTAATTCCTTATGGGAAAAGTTGTAAGTCCACAGGAGAGAAAACATTACTAAATAGGGTAATGAAAATAAAATGAAATGATTTTGAATAAAAAATTGTGACTTATTTAAATTCATTTGAGTCTAATAATTTGCACACCTCTGTATCTACGGTAATTGGTACTTGTGAAAATACACACCACCAGGGAACGGATTTATATGTACTAATATCATCTTCATCTTCTTCATTTCCCCTTTTCCAGCTGACACTGGGTGGGGGGCAAATATGGTTCTTCTCCACTTTGTTCTGTCGTTCCACCATTCCTCTTCCGACACGGTGTTCCAATCCAGGTTCCGTTTACTAATGCATTATTGGTCTTCCTCGTCCTCTCTTCCCTGTCATCCGTCGTTCCAGTGCTCGTCTTGGTAGCCTTACTTCATTCATCCGTTTGACATGTCCAAACCATCTCAATCTGTTTTGCTCCAGGTTGTCATTTAGTTTCTGTACTCCCAGTTCTTTCCGTATATCTTCATTTCTCACTCTGTCTCTCCTCATTTTCTGGACCATACTTCTCAGGAATCTCATCTCAGCTGCCTGTACTCTGCTCTCATCCCTCTTAGTCATTGTCCAAGTTTCTGCTGCATATGTCATTATAGGAACATAATATGCTTTGTACATAACTTCTTTAGCCTTAATTAGTATATCCTTGTTCCATACTAGTCCCCGTACCTGTTGGTAGAAAGCACTCCCGAGTTGTATTCTTCTGCTAATTTCCAAATCTAGTCTTCCATCTTCAGTCAGTTCACTTCCCTAGTATTTGAAGTGTTTCAACACTTCCAATTCCTTATCTCCTACTTTGATTACTCCTTCTCCTTCTTTCTTATCTCTACTCATCACCACTGTTTTACTCTTCACATTTATCTTCAATCTCCATTGTTCAATCTTTTCATTTATTATGTCTAACTGTTCTTGTACCTCCATCTCATACTCGCCTCAGATCACAACATCGTCTGCAAACAACATTACCTTCATCTTTGCACACCTCTGTATCTACGGTAATTGGTACTTGTGAAAATACACATCACAAGGGAACGGATTTATATGTACTAATATCATCTTCATCTTCTTCATTTCCCCTTTTCCAGCTGACACTGGGTGGGGGGCAAATATGGTTCTTCTCCACTTTGTTCTGTCGTTCCACCATTCCTCTTCATCTTTCATTGCTGCCTTCATGATGTCATCCATCACCATTAAGAACAATAATGGTGACAACACACTTCCTTGCTTTAGTCCAGTGACAATTCCGATGTCCCCTCCTATTTGTTAAGCTTTCGCAAACTTTTTTTCTAGGGATGCTATCATAGGCCTTTTCTAGATCAATAAAAGTCATTACCATATCCTTCCCATATTCCCAACTCTTTTCTATGTTCTGTCTCAGAATGAAAATGGGTTCCACTGTTGACCTGCCCCCTCTAAATCCAAACTGCTCCTCCTCTATTTGGTTTTCTACCTTTACTCTAATTCTTTTTCTAGGATTCTTTCCATTACTTTGGCAACATGCAAGATGATGGTGATTCCTCGATAGTTACCACACACCTTCCTGTCTCCTTTCTTGAATATTGGCATATTATTCCCTTTTTCCAGTCTTCAGGAACTTTCTTCTCTCTCCACACACTCCTGAGATGTATGTCTACTGCAGTCCCACTTGTCCTGCCACCTAGATCATTTCTATTGCCACTTGTATTCAACAGCTCGCTGAAATATTCTTTCCATCTGTCCGTTATCTCTTCTAGTTTTGTCAATATTTCATCTTCTTTGTTTTTCATGAACCCAGTGTTCACCTTTTCATTTCTTCTACTTTGTATAATTCCAAACAGCAATTTCTTTCCACAATTTAAATCCTCCCTAATTTCCTGAGTGAATTCTTCCCAGCCTTTCTTCTTTTCCTCTGCAATTACTTTCTTGCAATCTCTGTTTGCTTCTATATATTTTGCTCTACTTTCTTCGGTCTTTTTTGTTTTCCATTCCACCATTTTGTCGCCTTTTCCCGTACCTTTCCTGATGTTCTACCACATGTTTTCTCTGCACTGCTTACAAATGCCACATGTTTTCTCTGCACTGCTTACAAATGTACTCTTGAACTTTTCCCATTCTTGTTCCACATGAGTAATATCTGTTCTTGGTATCTGTTCTTGCAATTCTTTCTTAAACTCTTCCACAACCCCCTTTTCCTTTAGTCTCCAGACCTTAATCTTTCTTTCCCTTTTTTCTGGTAATCTCATAAATTTTCCTACTTTTAATTTTGGAAAAGTTATGAGATTACCAGAAAAAAGGGAAAGAAAGATTAAGGTGTGGAGACTAAAGGAAAAGGAGGTTGCGGAAGAATTTAAGAAAGAATTGCAATGTACTAATAATTCATGAAATATGAACCGGTACATAATATTTAGATTTTTTATTGAAATATGGAATTATATATGGATTTAAAATTACAATAAACTATCATTTCTATTTGATATTAAAGTTCAAAGAAGCTATAGAACGTAGATCTACATGAAGCATAATTTTGCTGTACTTCTCATTTTAATATGATCTTTGAAGAACACACAAATATTTTAATCTCTGTTACCAAAACAATGGATCACAAAATGTTCTTTTAAGTGCTGGAAAGTGAATCTTCTCCTATTGTCTCTAAGTACCGATTTATATTGACTGAAACTTCGTTCAACATCAGAAGAGGTAATGGGGGCAACGTCTGCTGGGGTTAAATCCAACGTTAACTTGACACTTATACTCTGTGAGCTGCCTGAAAGGGATTGACATTTAGCCGGAAATTCCACGTCAGTCATCACCCTTCTGCCTCTTGACCAATCCATGTTCGCATAGTTGATGTCATAATACTCTGCGTTGCAATATTACAGCCCACGTGCTTCAGTGCCTGGTCAGCTGTATCTCTGTCTTGTACAGTTTGGCAACCTTGTTCTCAGACCACATGGCGAGGAGCGAACTGTCAATCCCTTTCTGGTAGCTCACAGAGTATAAATCTCCACACATAATTGCAGCAAAATTTCCCATTCTTTCATATTCAGGGTTCTTTGAAAGTACAGTGTCCATCTTCATTTTTGCTACTTCTGCAACTTTACCTGTACCATGATTTAGCTGTTCCACAGTTCTATTCGCAATTTCAAAACTTTCAGAAAGTGAGAGATTCGAGTTTTGGAGACTTTTGAGTGTTTTTGTGATGCATGAAAAAATTATGCTGAATGTAAATGAAGTCATTCTTCACTCTTGTGTCGCAATAGTACATTATGCAACGAGCCTATAATGGCTATAATTAAGACACGAGTATTTTTTATAAAACGAGCGTATGCGAGTTTTATAATTTCCATACGAGTGTCTTAATTACCATTATAGGCGAGTTGCATACGACTGTTTATGTTCGACGATAATTATAACTTTATTATATGTTTTAACATAAATATTCATAAATATCTGTTGAGAGTCAGCTACTGGAATTTTGTGATCGCAGAGCGAGCGTTGGGTGTTATACCTTCGTCTTTCAAGAGCTTTGAACGGCCGACGCATGCGCTCTGTGGGCTTGCAATGCCATATGCAGCCATATGTTTACATCAGCCGTCCCTCAGTAATATTGTCACCGCAGTCATTTGAAGACAATGAGCTGTGTAGAAATTAGTGTTAGTGATTTTAAGGTACTGTGCTATTTCTTGTCTCATATTCGCCAGTTTATTTACGCGAACATATGGACGGTGGGTATTCCATGTCGGTAATTTATTATAGTTCGATGTTGTGTTTATGTCCGACATGTTGGATTTTGAGCGCATGCGCGAAATTATCGTTACCTAATTGGTCAATGAACGAGCTCTGATTGGCTGGAGAAACTGTATCGTAATGAAAAACGGTGTTATAATGACCATCATTATGATACAGTTTTCAAACACATAATAGTGAGGGTCGAACATAAACAACTGTTTGTGTAGCTTCAATTGAGGCTGCATCTTCAGTGTCCATAGCATGCAGAACATTCTTGATGGAGTCTATATATTCAGCATAGTATTCAACCGCTCGCAGCCACGTACCCCACCTAGTTAGAACTGGCTTAGGTGGCAATGCAATTTCTGGTTACATTTCTTTCAAAAGATGAACTCTTTTGTGGGCTTTGAGAAAAACGTTTTTCACTGAGGAAATCAATAGATCTACTTTGGGGTAACTGCCTCTTACCACTTCTGCCACACGATGAAAGGCATGTGCTACACAAGTAAAATGAGTCATCTTAGGATATACAACACACAATGCTTCTCTGGCTTTCATCATAAAAGGTGCGGCATTGCTAATAAAACGTAACACTTTATCTAACTGAATGCCTTGTGGCCAGAGGATACCCATAGCTTCATTGAACAGTTTTGGTATAGTTTTGTTATTGCACTTTTCTATAATATCACAGTGTAAAAGAATCCGTTTACAATAATCTTCACTTAACAAACCAATGATTACGTTGCCAATTAGCCTACCTTCTTTGTCGTCTCGCCAATGGAAACCCATATCGGACCGTCCTTAATGTCTTATCTTCTGAACATTTTCGGCGTATATGGCTGAAACATAGGTTTTTCTGAAAGTTGAATCGTCCGGGATAGTTCGGTTAGTATATTTCTCGAGGAATTCCCTGAAGTACTGATTATTCAGAATGAAGAGAGGGATGTCAGCTGAGATGAGAGCGCGGCAGAGATCGGTGTTGAACTCGGACTTTACACTCGAAGTTGATGGTTGTGTCAGAAACAACTGTCTCAGCTTGGAATTTCGTAGTTTGTTAGTTGATGTTTACTGGTTGAAATGTGTTGTTGCACCAGGAACCTTTGAGTAGATGGCACTGAACATTGACACAAATTACAAAATAATACCTTACTGTCAGTTGAAAAACCTCTTCTTCCTCCTCGCCTTTTTCCGTTACGCGGGGTCGGCTTTCTTAATCCTGAGGCGCCAGTCATTTTGTTGTAAAGCATCATCAGCAGATAAGTCCAATACTCTCATGTACCTCTGCACATTCGTCATCCATGTTGTTTGAGATTTGAAAAAACATCTTCTCTAAATTCTGTTACGTAACTTTTTAATTTTAAACTGGTTGACTGTGCTACTTTAGGCAGCTTGTAACAATGTTAAAGTCTTCAATGAATGTCAATAGACAACTGAAAACACTGCACTTGTAGACATAGCGGTATGTACAAGAACACTACGATCCGTCTCGCTGCTAATTCAAAGTGTGAATCACTGGTAGGAACTACAGTAGATGGAGGTGAGCCATCAAGGGGAATGCCCGAATTACGAAATAATCCGGAAATTACTGGCATATCATCGATGAATGGGATTTCCTGAGTAACGAAATTATGGGACAGACATAGTCGATGTTATGTGTGATTCTGATGCTCAGCTGATTTCACCTCCTCCGGATTCACTCATTTTTCTTTCACCACGCCGTTTATCACCTTACCTTCTCAACTCAGGCGTGGACAGGCGTGATGATGAGTTGCACCCCCAGTTAAAATATTAAATGTTTCTCCATTATTAATAGGACTGCTAATTTAATAGAATTTAATACTTTTTTGCCGAAATATGGACTGTATTGACCTTAATGACTAAGAATATGGAGCATTATGTGCTAAACTCCAAAATATGGAAAAATATGTGCTAAACTTCAAAATATGGAGATATATGGAAAATAAATACTCCCATTTTTCAACTCCACACACCATGATTTGTAAAGATAATACAAAATATAATTAAGGTTAGCTTTACAAAGAGATATGTATTTACATATAAATCCGTTTCCTGCACATCACCATTGTGTTTAGTCTGGGTGCATGAATACTATTTAGGCTGGACTGTGTAATATCGGAGTGAAATGGGGTGTGTTGGGATATTGAATACTGCCAATGGCCGTCATTGCATATTCTGTTAGATCCAGAGGTGGATGACCTATTGCAATGTAGAGTTGCATGCAAAATAGATACACTGAATACAAGTGCATAATATTCTTGATTAGGGATGTACTTTGCCAAGTTTGGTTATACTACCTTTTTTTTCTTGCAGGTCTGTAATGTGTGGTGGCACTGCAATGGAATGACAAATCTATGTTGTTGAAACGATAATTTGATGAAATGAAGTACACTTCTGAATGTAGGCTATCTATGTAAGAATGAGAAATGTATAAAATATATAGGCTACCACAGAATATGGACTTGATTTTGTAATTATTTTTTTAACTTCTAAGTTCCTTATTTATATCCCAATTTCCAGTATTCCATTTAGTAAATACAAAATATTTGTGTAATTTGTATTGGCGATGATTTTATTCGAACTTATTTATTTCCTGTGTTTTTTTTCTTAATCTGTTTTTAACAGTGTAGGCCTATATTAACTTGTGGGCCGACAACGTAGATGTTAGATCTCTTCAAACAATCTGCCATCATCATTAACTTTTATTCCTCACAGGCAAGGGCCAAGTTGTGCAAGTTTGCTCTATGAAGCCATAATAAATAAATGACATTGATACAAACTATCGAAATATACATTCGTTTCATATTACAGTCTGTCAATACGGGAAAATTGTGCGGCTTTAAAAGTCAAAAGAATATACATTCTCCAGAAGACGGAACAGGGACCTGAGCCACAGTGGCTAATTTCAAGCAACTAGCCAGCCAAAAATATATATTTTCCACCCCTGTCTTTGCTGTGCATTTTCTGTGAGTCATGTTTATAAGAGCCTTAGGTGCAGTAATTAAGTTGTAACATTTTTAATAAGTCCTTTAACGTGGTGTTAACTATTGTGGTTCAATAAAACAAACATGTTCATAAGAATATATAATATACACTGTGGTGTGACCTTACCTGTGATAGTATAATATAATAAGTGTTGTTGAGCGCCAGATTCCTATTTAAGACAGTGAATCGAAATTTATTAATTAATCCTCGGCAGTCATCAGTAGGGTTCGAGACCACTTACCCGGGCCGTAGTGTAACTTAGTTGACTAACCAATCCAGTATTTATTCAAGGAGTATGATTGCCTTAAAGTACTAACTACAATGAAAGAAATAGGCATTACGTTAAAGAAAATGAATTTATTAAATGCAAAAACAAAATTTTAATAAAACAGAATAGTGATAGTCACACAATTGAATTTAAAATTACTCAATGCGGCAATTAATTTAAAAGAAAATAAACATTAATGAATTGAATCTATCTTGAAGTTACATATTACAGAGACGTCGGATATTTAATTGTTTGCTCACCCATTTGAAGTATCATCATAAAAAAGTGTGCAAGATGATCTCGATGTTGCGTTTCATGTTGAAAATGTTGTGATATCTCAGTAGATATGGTATACCATACTCAATTACGTTGCCATCTGTGTTAAGACCGTTGAGTAGGGATATAATCCACTATCGGCTGATATGGATATTGGCAAGATATCGTTCAGTGTCGAATCTGTATACTCAGTTCTATGCTATTCCAGGAAGCCAGGTTATTGCTTCCTCCCTTCATTGAGAGCTGTTGATGAATGAATGTCTTGTCGAGGGTGCAGGTACTAATAACTTCCTTGTCACGTGGTCCTCGACTGTCTCCCACCCCAGTAAGCTTCCCTCTCTCTAGTGTTCATACTCTCACGAGGGCTAATTGCATCACAACTTGTAATATTGTTTTAGATCCCTTAGTTGGGGGTAGTTAGATCTAAAACGGATGTGTTATTGTGTTGATTTGGAGAGTGATTCCTAGAGGGGGGCAGCTTCCCGTAGCTGGGTAAGGTGACCAGTGTAGAGTGTTGTTTAGTGTTAGGATGCTAGGGGATGCTCCTATAAAGACGTAAGTGTACCTTGGGGGATGAACCTCTGCGTACAGGTTAATGTACTAGCCTCTCAGCTGGTTGGAGAGAGTTATATAACTGACGTGCGTGCGTCAGCTATGTGTGGGCGGCTCGCTTGTGAGAGACACAATAGAACTTGAGCCGGCGATTACAAGCTACTGTTGTCACGCATACTCGTGACGGAAATCAGGAAAGGAGTTAGGACGTAAAGAGGCGTGTAATTAGTAAGACAAGTATAGTGTACTGACCAAGTATTTATTGGTCAGTGATGTATGAAATGGTATGTCCCTTTTAGGGGAATGTAATAAGTGTTACAAGTTTGAGTGTACAAGTTTGTGGGGTAGGTTACAAAATATAGGATCTCTGAACACTGCTGACTCACCTGATGATAACAGCTAGGGCCTCCGGCTGACACACTGTATGACTGGTAATCGAGAGAAGACCTGTCCTCATTAAGGCCTACCTCTTATAGGCTTTGGTGCTGCTTCGTCGGCATTCCAATGGCATAGCTGCCCCAGTTAGTTATAGTATAGATGTTATGTGTGTGATGTAAGTATTTGGCAAGCCTTCCGAGCTGGTCGACTGCCCTTGCTGTATAAAAGATGTTGTTCTGGACTTACGAGATTTGCCAGTTAGGGGTGGTTTAAATAGATGATGGGGGATGGCTTCCAGGGGGTGCAGCCCCCTGGGGGCTTGTACAAGCCTCTTCCTCTGTTTAGTTCGCGTCCCCGCTAACGGGAACGGAACGTGGAGTTGGGGTGTCGATGTAATAGTTTATTCTTGAATCTTCCTTGTATCTCCTCTTGGTGTCTTCTTCGTCGTATAGATGTAGTGATGTCGTGTTGATATGTTGATGTCGTGTAGGTGTGAGATCAGCTCGTGTTCAGAGGAGTGGGTTTTGGGATATACATATATATATATTTGACAATTTAAAATAGTGCATGAGAAAAAAAAATGACATCGTAATATATAAAAAGTTCCAAAAAAACATGGTTTTGAACATTAGGCGATATATTGTTGTGCAGGGAGGAAAAAACCGAGGGCTGGACGGATGATTGTGCCGTCCGCTCTATCTTAGGGAAAAAAAATTGCTCCCTGCAATGAGAAAGATAGAAGAAATAGAAAAAAATGGGTGTTCCAGGGTATAAGTTAAGGGAAATATTTAAAATGTGTTTATTGAGTTGGGATAAAACGGAACACCCTTACAAATTGGGACGTTAAAAGAAAGAAAAATGAAAGAAACAAATCATAATCATAATCATAATCACTGTGTACATGTGTGTGACAAAACATGAGTATTCATAATGTGTGGCATCATACTTTTGTGTGTAGTGCCTTGGAACAATGTTACTGTATTTTGTGTTACATTCTATTACATTATATGCTTATGTCTATCTATCTTACTTATTAATTATCTTATCTCTAGACGGCCGTGTCTATGGTACTTCGCGTGCACGCTACCCTTTGTATGTATGTGCCGTCTCACGGCTAAACCTGTACGGCCGTTTCCTGGTATAGTTTGGTGGTCGTGCCGCTTGAAATATATCCCTATTCTGTGAAGCATTCCCTGTGGGCGAATGCCTTCACACTTGACAATGAGAGTCGCCGCCACAAGTCGGTTGCGCCCTCATTGCCGTAAGTTGCGTCGCATTTTGACGCTTTACTTTCTTCTGTTTACGTTGATCTGCCAGCGAGCCTGATACCCCACAGGTATCAGCCCTGCTGTGCAGATTTTTGGAGTGTAGCTATAAAAAATGTGGTGAGTATGTGAGATTGTGTTAGGATTAGTGCAAGTTGACGTATAAAAAATAGTACATAATCATGGCATGCCGCAAATAATATGATGCCGCTATATGGCAGTGAAATCACTGTCACCAGTTTCATATATCTGGTGACGCCACCTGAAAAGTGGAGAGGTTAAAAAAAACATGTTAGTATGGCATATTCTCTATGTCGCTTCCTGTGTCAGTGTGTTCCACTGGCTGAAGCTCTTTTTCCCCTGAAAAAAAATTTTTAGCATGATTAGTGTTAACTTGATGTATGACCGGGCTTACCCTATACGGTGCCGTAATGTTGTTTCTTATTCTCAAGGTGTTTATATAACCTAGTTAATCTAGTTAGTCTAACTTAATGTATTACCTTAATACCATTTATCTTACTATGTTGTCTTAATATGTTGTCGGACTTACCCCGGTAGCGGAATTTTGGTTACCGGGTGCCGGGATATTCTACCTTAATTATGGTAAATAAAAATGCTTGCTATCTCTAAGCCGAATGGGTGGCCTTACTTTATTGCCGAAATGTGCTGTGCTATTATTTAGCAACAGCGGTTAGTAAATTTGCTTAATCCTAAGTTGCGTGTCAAATGCAACTGTCTTACAGCTAAAATTTTGACCAGGGCGATCGCCTGAGGCAATTTACTTCCTCAGATCACCACCCGTACGTATTCTAGAAACACCGGTTGTCTCTAGAACCGCCGGATTCCGCCCCCTTAATACTAGTTGTCGACGTTTATATTAATGTTTACTAACTAGTATTAATAAAGTTCCGGGCAGCTGCGGTGCCCAAAAGAGCAAACGCTGCGCCCGGTATACTTGCCCGTATGATCATCCTGTGTATTGCCGTTGTATCTGCATTGTTGTCTTTGTTGGGTCGCCCACTTTAACCCCTGTTGAGGGCTCGCCATGCTCCTCATTTAATGCCCTTGGCTGCCCGCTGCGTCGCCATTTATGTTGGCATTGGACATCGTCCAATGGCATAGTAACATCTTCGCCTTTATTGGCAATAATCGTATTCTCTTCGCCTTTATTGGCAGTAATAATAATCTCTTCGCCTTTGTTGGCCGCAATAATAATCATCCGGGATTTGAGCGTCCGGGTCCTCTTCGCCAATGTTGGCATTGTTGGGTTGGCCCACTGAACCCCTTTAAGTGCTCGCTATGCTACTCATTTAAGATCTCTGGCGACCCGCTGTCAGCCATTTACGTGGGCGCAAGACCGAATGAGCGCGTACATTCCATATATACTCATATTTCATTCTTCATTATTTGTTGATTTCGTAGTCTTCACCTTTGCCTCGCGGGGCAAGGACTTGTCGGATCTAGGATTGGTCCTGCTGAATCCTAGGATCCTGCTTCACTCCTGACGAATAGGAGTCTGACTTCCCGCCATGGAAGTCCTACTTACTTATATCCTAAACTAATAGTCTAGTCATAATTGGGTCGTCCCTGGGGTCATCTCCTGAGTCCGGCGTGGAGCTAGCTATTTCTCCCACCATCCTCAGAAAGTCTCCCCTGCGGGTCTTGGCTTCGACGACCGTGGCACATAGTGGGTGTAGCATCTCTTCGTCCCGGGAACAGGCTAGGCCCCCTAGGATTCCGAAGCTTGCCCTTGCCAGGCCGTGAATGCCTCAACCTTACGTGGTTCGTCTGTTTGGTCTAGTCGTTAAGTTTACTAGGAAAGGCTGAACATCGCCTTACCCGCTCTGCTCCAGTGTGGTGCCTCTGGCCTTCTGCTTGTGCCGTTATCACCAATCAGAGTGTTATCAGATTCCTTTTTATGTAAAATATATATAAAAATATAGTGTAACCTGTAAATAATTTGCTGTGTATAAAATGTAAAATTTTTCAAGTGTTTTGGGGTTGTAGATACTTCTAAGTGCATAGACTACTTTAGGTCTACTGTGCTAGGTCGGATTTCCAGCGATAATGCTCTGTTGACTTTCATGGAGGCGTTAGTAGGGTTTATAGCGTTAGGTTCCCTGTTATTAGGATACGGGGGTATTATTCGTTGAATAGGCTTGAAGCAAGGTAGGAGAGGGTTGCGCATCTTTGGGCTTCATGTATATGGTGGCCTAAAGCCGGTGATGCTACCAGGATGCTTCTACAATGAGTGGACGGGGGCAGGTATTTCCCGGGATTGCAAAAATATAAAAATTCCATGCAGGAGTAATACTAATGATAACCCAGGTGTGTGGGTGGGATGTTCCATGCATGTGTCCGGATATGAGGTGTACCCGCACTCATTCAAGGATGGGCGTAGGGTGAGGCGTAATAATACTATGCCCCTTTCATGCGGGATTATTTAATTTAAAAAAATGGTTAGTATATGATTTTGGCCTCATCTCTTACTTGGAGATGCGCATTACGCTTAATTTTAGTTTTCCGACACACCCCTAATATTCAGGTGTTAGCATTGAGATCCAGGGCGTAGTAAGCCCTCTCTTTAAACGCATGAAGTCTATCAACCCCGGTGTATATTTTGTCATGTAGTTTTATGTGTTATTATGTGTTTATATGTCTGTGTTGGCTGATGTTGGAAGTGGGAAGGTTATGGAAGGGGAGTAGTGTAGTAAGATGGTAGCCTGTGGGTGGTATATTGATAATCCCGCTGGGATTGTCCACCTATGCTCCTGTCGTCCTCCCTTGGTCCATGCCTGCTTTCTATCCGCTTCTTGGGATAGTAAAACGTGGTGACGCTGTGACGTCACGACCTAATCTGGTCTCCCATTTGTAGTGTTAATGCAGCCAGTGGTCGTAGTGCGACTGGCCATGTCCTAATCGCCTGTAGTGATTTTTAGAAATAAAATCGAGAAAAGAAGTTATTAGGGGGAGGTCTTGTTCCCTCAGAGCCCCTGTCTGTATTTGCCCCTGATTAGTGAGCGCGTATGTATGGGACTATGTTCCGCTACACCATGCGGGCGGGAGGCCTGTTATCGGCTAAGTCCTATCGGAGTGTCAGATGGCGCGTGCAACTTGTCAACATCTTTGTAGATATGTCCCTGTGGCCCTAAGGTAAGTCCAGCTTATTATGTCTGTACGTTGCTAAATGTCACCCCTGTTGTAACAGTGCCGAAAAATGTATGGTATTATAATTGATCTGTGTTTGTGATTTCATGGACACTGCCGATATAACAATAGAGTCTGTCGACGGCAGTGTCGCAATGCGGTGGACTCTGCAAGTCAGTATTTCGTCATGTTATGTTTACATTTGTTTGTGTGCATGACGTCTCTGACATTGCGTAGGTCGGCTGTCGGAACGTGAATTTTTGCGAACGTCGGCATGTTGTTATTGCTTGAGATTCCGTGAGTGCCGGTGTGGTAATCTGTCCCGCTTTTGTTAATCGATGCTATGTGTACACTGCTTTCGCAAGACTTTGTTTTGTGTAACCATGTGTAATCCATGTCTGGGAAGTCTATTGTGATTCCCTTGGAGGTTACCGATAAAAAAAAACCTGTGTCTATAGGCATGTGTCTGACCCAGTTATTTACTTATCTGTGGCCAACTT
The DNA here is from genome assembly GCA_946902985.2 of Meconema thalassinum. Taxonomy (NCBI): domain Eukaryota; kingdom Metazoa; phylum Arthropoda; class Insecta; order Orthoptera; family Tettigoniidae; genus Meconema; species Meconema thalassinum. Next base: position 235,290 of record OX336392.1, on the reverse strand, counting down.
CAGTGTAATTGGGCGTCTGGATTTTTGTTTGCCATGGCATCCAATGTTTGCTGGGATTCAGACCCGTGATCTCATGTAATTCTCTGTGTTCTATGTCTGCGTTGTGTTTTTGGGATTTAGGTGTCCCCAGTGTGGTTTTTTGATTGTGTTTTTCGTACCAAAAATACCATTGGTTAGTTAGTTTTTGGTACGAGTGTGGTGTGTGGTTATGAGTTCGGACCCGGCTTGCTGTAAGGACCTGGTATGACGATATCTATGCCGTATATACCATGGCACATGCATCGTGTATTTGAAATACGCAGATGAGAATACGCATTCCTGTGAAGAGTTTGTGTGTTTTTGAATTCTCCTCGTAGTGTAATTTGGGGAGTTATAAGGTTTTGGATCTGACGTGAATGATGGCGTTTGTTCCAGTTCAACTTGGAGTGGTCTTAGTCTGTCTGTATGTGTGGAGGTCGCCCAGTCACGAGTGTCTTATTGCTGACGGCGATAGTGTTGAATTACATTGGCGTGCGCACTCACTTGTTACTTGTTTTGATAATGCTACGTGTCCGGCACGTGTGTGTGTCTGGACCTGAGTACTATCTCTGTTGTTGCGAGTAGGGCTTTCCGTAATATAAAAGAACCTTCCGCTAAGTACGTTTGAGTTCCCAAGTTTCGTGTTAACTGTAAGCGTGGGTCGAGTATATCCCTATTAATGGTACTAAATGTCGTTATGCACGCGTGTCTCCGGGCCGCTAGTCGCGTGTTTGGTGACTAGGTGCCGGAGGTGATTTTGTTGTTTCCGCTTATGAATATCTATTATTGGAACTGACCCTTACTTTCCTATCCTGCAACTGGATAGCTACCCGACCTTACCCTCTGGTATTCAGAAGGTTGCGGTTTTGAGACCATCTTTAACCAGAGTAATTGTTTCTGGTGCCATTCTAGGCTGTGTCTCCGGGACAGTTCTGCCAAGTGTTGGGATCGTATCCCGGTGCGGTCAGCGAGGTCTGAAGGCTATTTCTTGGCCTTCTTTCCACGTCTGCCAGTGGGATCACTTCCCTTTCTTTTGCTAGTGTTTCCGCCTTTACGTGTGGGTGTGGGAGCTTTGCGTGTATGGTATGCCTTCATACGGCGGGCGTGAATAGTGTCTTTAATGAGCTTTCTCCCATGGCGCACGCTGACTATGTCATTTAGGTCAGATACCTTCCTGCAGACTTTGAAGGGACCTGACCAGCGTGGCAGGAGGAACTCGGACACATTTTTCTTACGGGCAGAATTGGAGACCATGACCAATTGCCCGGGTGTGTATTCCACGGTCTTCCTATGCCGATCGTACCGTTCTTTTTGTTTCTTTTGCGCCGCGGCTATGTTCTTTCTAGCGTCCATACGAGCTATCTGTAAGTGCTCTAGCCGGGCAGCATTGTCCGTGTAAGTGTCCTGTGGGATACATATATTATCTATGGGACTTCTGGGCGTGTATCCGTGCAGTAGGAAGTGTGGAGAGTGTTTTGTAGCCGTGGATATAGAAGTGTTATAACTAAAAGTAATGAGCTGCAGGTAATCATCCCAGTCTGTTCCTGCGTCCTCTGTGAATTTAGCCAGCGCTATTCCGAGTATTTTATTCATACTCTCCGTGAGCCCGTTGGTTTGCGGGGAAAAACTCGTGGTAGTGTATGCCTTAATCCTGAGTATCTCCAAAAACTGTTGGAGCACTCTCGAGGTGAAAATAGTACCTCTGTCGGATAGTAAGGTTTGGAATAGGCCATATCGTGTAACTATGTCAAATAAGAATTCGGCTATGCTGTTCGTGTCTGCTTTGGGAACAGCCTTCGTAATCATGTATCGTGTGAGATACTCAGTGGCAACCAGTATATATTTATTGCCTTTCTGAGATGTCGTAATGGGGCCTTTAACATCTATCCCGACTGTGAAATAACTCTCCTACGGGAATTGGGTTGAGTAATCCATGAGGCTTGCCAGGCCTTGTTTTGAATCGCTGGCAAGTGTGACATGTCTTTACGAAGGTGTCTATGTCGGCCTTCATGTTTACCCAATAGTACTTGTCACGGATTCTAAGGTATGTTTTATGCGTACCCAAATGTGCCCCTGCCAGTGGGCTATTGTGGTGTCCGATCATGATATTCTCTTTCAATGACTCCGGAACCGCTATGGGTGCTTTATCGTGTATGGCTGTGGGCTTAAATTTCAGTACCCCGTCTTTGTCTAGGAAAAATCGCCTAGACAGCCGTGCTGTCTTGGAGTCCACGTTATCCAAGTTTTCTAGTGCCATTAGAATCTGTTTCAAGTGCGGATCACGTTCTTGCTCCTGCTTGATGTTAATCACCGTCAGGGCAAAAGTGGGCATGTCGTCCCATTCGTGGTCCTTACTGTCATCCTGGGGATCGGCTACTGGCAGCCTAGACAACCCATCTGCGTCTAGGTGTGTAGCGCCTTTCTTGTGTTTGACCACGAAGTTATATTCATACAGGCGAAATATAAACCTGTTGAGCCGCGAATTTGGGTTTTTAAATTTGTCCCAAAAAAGCAAGCTCGCGTGGTCAGTCACTACCGTGAACTGGATACCATAGAGGTATACCCGAAAGTAGTTCACTCCCCATGAAAATGTCAGCATTTCCCGCTCTGTGGTAGAGTATCTATTCTCAACGGCCGTTAGTTTCCTGCTAGCGAAAGCAACGGGCCGTGTACGCCCTTCTGCATCTTCCTGCAATAGGGCCGACCCCAGCCCGTACTGGCTGGCATCCACGTGTAGAAAGGTGGGCCTATCACTATGGAAGTGTTGCAATAATGGTGGTGAGGTCAATAGTTGCTTCAGTGTGTTGAAAGCATCTATGTGTTCCTGTTGAATGTTGAAGGGCGTCTTTTCACGTGTGAGTTCGGTTAAGGGGTGGGCGATGTGCGCAAACCTGTGGTTATACTTGCGCTAATACGAGGCCAGGCCAATAAAACTGCGCAATTGTTTCAAATTTGTGGGCATTGGGATGCCCGTTATTGCGTCAGTTTTCGCTGGGTCGGGAATAATGCCCTCTCTGTTTACAATATGGCCCAATATGTTAATCTGCTGTCTGGCAAATTGACATTTCGCAGGTTTAAGCCTTAACTTGGCCTCTCTGATCCTTGCGAAAGCCTCCTCCATATGTACGATATGTTCGTCAAAGGTATGGGAGAAAACCGTTATGTCGTCCACGTAGACTAATACGGAACGCCACTTAAGACCTGAAAATGTCTTATCCACTAGCTTTTGGAAGGTTTGGCTGGCGTTCCGGAGGCCCATTGGTAACCTTGTGTAGGTATATAGACCGTTCTCTGTGACGAACGCCAGCTTGTGCCTATCTGGTTCATAGATGGGGATTGAATAGAATCCACTATAACAATCCATCGAACTGAACCAGCTAGCTCCGCCAAGGGCATCCAAATAGGTGTCCGCCCTTGGTAGTGGATAACTATCATTTTCGACTAACTTATTGAGCCTACGGTAATCAGTACAAAATCTGTGAGATCCGTCCCGTTTTTTGGTCAGCAGAACTGGAGAGCTGTAACTTGAAATAACGGGAACAATGACTCCTGCCTCGAGCATCTCTGAGATCTGAGCGTCGATGGCGTGTCTCTCCTTCTGGCTCACCCTGAAGGGAGGCTGGTGTACTGGCCGGTCACTAGTGAGTGTGACGTGGTGTTCAATGAGGTCTGTCACAGCGAGATCCTTCATTGAATGGGCAAAAATATCCCTGTTGGTCTCCAGGAGCTCCGTGAGCCTTCTATTTTGCTCCGGAGTCAGGTCCTGTCTGTGGGGGTGTTCGGCCGCCTTATCTCTGTGTGTGTGTGTGTGCTGGCTGATAGTGTGCAGCGTAGAGGCCTGATGCTCGTGATTTTCTCGCTCCGCTCGAATCCCATCTGTGTTCCTGGTGTATATCATGGGATGTGTGGTGAGCCTCTGGTCGTGCTTTAAAAGCATCTTACCGCTAGCGAAATTTATGCTAGCCTCATATTTATCGGGGAAATCCATGCCAATTATGGCTGACGCAGAAAGATGTTCTATAACGAACATGGGGTGTATTGTGGCAAAATGGTCTAGCCTAAGATGTATGTTTGCCACCCCCGCGTTTTCTAGCGTCTGAGCATTGGCCGCTACCAGCCGGATGTCACCCGTGACATCGTGTATTTGGCCTTCGGTAACGTGTCTTCTATTAACACAACTTACCGCTGCCCCAGTGTCAATTAGGGCCTGCACTCTGTGGCCATTTATGGTGGCGTGTATCGTGAGGGCCGATACCTGAAATCCATTGCCCTTCACCGATGTGTTATGTAGGATGTATGTTGTTGTTGTTGCTACCGGCATAACATCTGTACTGGGAGGGCATGGAGCCGGCCGCTTATCGTACCTGGCACGCTTGGCCTCTAAGCTTGCTTCCTGTCCCGAGTGCTTTGCCACGGTCAGCAAAGTGCGCTCGCCAAGTATATTGCCAGCTCTCTTAATCGCTCGCGCTGTAAAAATAGAAGTCTGCTGGCGAACGTTTAATGCACTGACCGTTCCCAGCTTTTGTGTAGTTGTGTTGTTGTTGTTTTCTTCCTCTCGGGAAGGTGTGTTTGCAAACGTGACCCTGAGCTTGCCCTTGTTACCCCCGTTTTTTGTTCCAGGCGGTCGCGAGTTCGACTCCTGTTGCTGGCTTCCCAGTGCCGAGTGAGCTCGCGTCCTGCGCCTGTGTGTGGTCACTTCCCACCCTTCGTTGTGGTGAAGGGGGTAGGGTTTTCTGTTTGGAGGGTGTGGGTTTTCTCTCAGCCTGTTTGTGCGTGATTATGAGGGGTGTATAATGTCCCGCCTTAGGGTTCCCTGTAAAGAGTACATGCAGGTCCCTGTCGAATCCCGCAGTTGAAAATAGCGGGGGCGAGTGCACGTCAGTGTATACGTGGATATTGGCTTTAAGCACCTTGCCGAGAGCGGTCACCTCTACGGCACTGGCATAGGTGCCGTCCCTACCCATGTATTTTCTGTAATCCGCCCCGGTCTGGAATGGGTTTTCCCGCTCGTCCGAGACAAAGTCTCGGTACTCTTTCCAGTTGGCCAGGATATGTTTGACCGTTTCCTGCCTGTATTCCTTATGATGGTCCTCGTTATGCCGAACCAGGAAGCTAATAGTCCTAAACAGGCAGTTGCCGTCTCCTTGTACGGGGTGTGTCTGGAAACGGCCCGGGGGCGGATCGTCAGCCTTAGCTTTAGCTGGCTGCTTCTTCCCCTTACTCTTACGAGTTTGCCTGGGGGGAAGGGCCTTTGTGGTGTTGTGTTGGGGGAGGAACCTCAACCGCTTCATCAGCTGGCCGAACCTCCCCGTCTAGAGTTTTTTTTGGAACGTAGGTGTACGCCTGCCTGTACTGTATGTGCGCCCCCCCCCCCTCGGGGTGGCTGCGCCAGCTCCCCGCCTGCGGTGTGTGGCTAGGTGTGGGGAGTATTGCCCCCCTGTCTGTCCTGCGGGGTGCCTCATCCCTGAACTCCCTCGGGTGTTCATCGGGGAGGGGGTAGTGTTCCGGGCCCTTTGCGTATGTGTCTGTATTGTCCCGTTCTCTTGTAGGTTTTCTAGCCTGGCGGTTATTGCCCGGTGGTCCGTTTCCCTGTCTCCGCCAGGGTGGGGTGTATGTCTGCTGCTGCGGGGGCGGGTTTTCCCGTCGATTCCCCTTTTCCCTATACTGGGCAGCTGCATACCCCTGTCTGGTCGGGGGTGGGTTTCCTCGACGGTCCCCATTTCCCCTGTACTGTGGGGGTGCATAGCTTTGCCTGCGTGGGGGCGGGTTCTCCCGATATTCCCCATTTCCCCTATACTGAGGGGCTGCATAGCCTTGCCTGCTTGGGGGTAAGTTTTCCCGGTACTCCCTGTCTGCCCTGTATTGTGGGGCAGCGTAGGACTGTCTACTTGGTGGCGGGCTGTTTCGACGGGGGATGGTGTGCTCGTACTCCTCAGGGTAGTACTCCTGTGTGTACGGGGATGGTGGTCGCCGCGAGGGGTATGTCGGCTCTGTGTCCGTGTACGATACCGGTGAATACCGAGGAGGGTAGTGTGGCCTATCCTGTGCGTGAGGTGTTGTTGGCCGCTGTGGAGGGTAGTAATTTTCCTCCCTCCCGTAGCGTCTCCTCTCTGTGTACCCCCTGTCCCTCTCAGGATAATAGCGCTCTTGTGTGTCTGCGTGCTCATCCCTTAGCGGTCTCCCGCCAGCTTGGATGGCAGCTATGGTTAGCTTCTCCATCCTGTCCACTAATTCGTCCATTTTATGATTAGTGTCGTCCTTTTGTGTCTGAAAGTGCAGATCCACGGCTTTTTCCGTAGCTTTTTCCGTGATCTTTCTCCCTTCCTCTATGGTCTTTATGTTGTTCAACATGTGCTGGACCGTGGGGTTGTTCATAATGCACAACTTTTCCACTATGGATGGTCTGAGGCCCTGCATTAACAGCTTGACTTTTTGCTTGTTTGTCATAGCTGCGTTATACTTGTCGCACATTATCAACTTTACATTGATGTATGCCTGGGCGCTTTCTTTGGGTCCCTGTGACCTCTGTCTAATTTGGTCGTAGAGATCGTCATCATCTGGTATGAGCTGGAATTCACTTTTCAACAGTAAAGTGATTTCCTCCCATGTGGCAGCTTCTAGTGTGTCCTCATGGAGCTCATACCATATCATGGCCGCCTTTGTGAGGTATGCAGGAAGGAGCCGTTTCCTAACTTCCCCGCTCCAACCATTGATCCGAGCCGTTCTATTGAAGGCCTTGAGGTATTCCTGGGGATCCTGGCCTTCCCCCGTGAACTTTGTGGGGTGGATCATGGGGTACTCTGTGTGTCTATTCATCTCGTGTTCGGTTATTTCTTGTTGGCTGTTTAGTGATTGCGATCTGTCTATGTTGTGCGCACCGCTATCGTGTGCCGAGGTGTTTGAGTTATTTAGAGGGGAATTAGCCTCGCTTCCCGTGTACGACACTTGTGTTATGTTACCAGGTGGCTCGTCACCTGATATGTCGGTACTGATTGATGGCGTGTTGTCGTACTGTGTGGATCTGACTACGTGTACAGTCCTGTCTAAATCCTGTTTCACTGTTTCCAGAATAGTGTGGATGTCTAGCACTGCTTCTGTCGTGTGATTATCTGACTTGATAGTGTCTGTCTCTAGTAGCTCTGTAATGCTCTCGAGCAGATTATTAGTCTTCTGCTCTGTGATTTGCAGTTGCTGCAACAATAGGGGATGGAGTGTTGGCAGGCAATCTACTTCACTAGCGCTGGATATTGGTGACTCTTGTCTGTGTTCACTGGCCTGGGATCGTGTAAAATGTATAACTTGTGCTGCCGCTGCAGGGTGTTGAGCGCGGATCTCTGATGTCTTGAATTCAAGGTCCCTAAGAAGTTGTACTTCAGTCTGGTCAGTTATCAAGTCACCGTTCTTAATTTTTAGCTTCGGCAGGAGTGGAGTCGTACTAGCCGACAAATGGTGTGCAAAGTCTCTTAGTGTAGTTCTAAATGTGGACATTTAATTTCCACCGACTTTGCACTATGGGGCGGATGGGGGTGGGTGTAATAATACGAACTCCTATGTAATAGAAAGAAAGAGAAAAAAAAATGTGTGACGTAATATGTGATCAATTTTTTTTTCCCAGTCTCGCTTGGCTGTATGCGGTACGGTAGGGGTCGTTTCTACTACGAGGGCTCGTTGTGTGAGACCCACCCTTACTGTGCGTAGTAGAGGCGCCTCCACCAATCTGTTTTAAATCCCTTAGTTGGGGGTAGTTAGATCTAAAACGGATGTGTTATTGTGTTGATTTGGAGAGTGATTCCTAGAGGGGGGGAAGCTTCCCGTAGCTGGGTAAGCTGACCAGTGTAGAGTGTTGTTTAGTGTTAGGATGCTAGGGGATGCTCCTATAAAGACGTAAGTGTACCTTGGGGGATGAACCTCTGCGTACAGGTTAATGTACTAGCCTCTCAGCTGGTTGGAGAGAGTTATATAACTGACGTGCGTGCGTCAGCTAGGCGTGGGCGGCTCGCTTGTGAGAGACACAATAGAACTTGAGCCGGCGATTACAAGCTACTGTTGTCACGCATACTCGTGACGGAAATCAGGAAAGGAGTTAGGACGTAAAGAGGCGTGTAATTAGTAAGACAAGTATAGTGTACTGACCAAGTATTTATTGGTCAGTGATGTATGAAATGGTATGTCCCTTTTAGGGGAATGTAATAAGTGTTACAAGTTTGAGTGTACAAGTTTGTGGGGTAGGTTACAAAATATAGGATCTCTGAACACTGCTGACTCACCTGATGATAACAGCTAGGGCCTCCGGCTGACACACTGTATGACTGGTAATCGAGAGAAGACCTGTCCTCATTAAGGCCTACCTCTTATAGGCTTTGGTGCTGCTTCGTCGGCATTCCAATGGCATAGCTGCCTCAGTTAGTTATAGTATAGATGTTATGTGTGTGATGCAAGTATTTGGCACGCCTTCCGAGCTGGTCGACTGCCCTTGCTGTATAAAAGATGTTGTTCTGGACTTACGAGATTTGCCAGTTAGGGGTGGTTTAAATAGATGATGGGGGATGGCTTCCAGGGGATGCAGCCCCCTGGGGGCTTGTACAATATCTTGACGCGTACGTACAGTAGAAAATGGCGTGTTAGTTGCACCATGCGTGAAATATAATGCTCCATTCCTTCCAGAAGGAACTAGATGGTCAAACCCGTGATGGTTACTCATAGTGGGTTTCTTAGCATCCCATGACAGTGACGCTGTTTGCCGTGGTGAAATAACTACTACGACGTTCTGTTTGTGACGCATAGAGTTGGTCCTTATTGCCAATTTTGTTGCAATATATATAATACCTCGTCTCTTTACAAATAAATGTTAATAAAAATCTGTCTGAGTATAATAATAAAAACCGCTTACAAGTATCTGATATAAAAATCATCTCATGGATGTAATAATTATTAATAATAATAATAACATGATAATAAATGAAGAACCCTATAAATGTAATAGGTATGGGATCGAATCGTTACAAAGTGTTGAAAGGTTGCGCTGTCTGGTTATCTTATCTCACCGAAGGCCTGAAGTTGCTCTTCTCTGTTACGGTATAATATCCTGGGATGGCGAGTGCTCAGTTCTTTTTATGTAAGGGCTCACTCAGTAAGGAAGTCAGAACTAAATATTTCTCTGAGTGCAGTGTCATTATATTAGATGAAAGTATGTATTTTTATATAGTTTGTATTATTTGCTGTAAATTACAATATTATTGTCCAGGGTGTATGTTTCAAAAGTCAGGTATACTGTGTCAATGCGCTATCTAATCATAGAAATTTGGGGTGACTTTTGAATAGTGTTGCCTTCGATATTTGTAATGAAAGTTTTTATAGAAGTTATCTAAACCTTATTGAATCGGAAACTGTGACTTTTTGCTGCAACCATGACAGATATTAATTATTTTTCAGAAGTAATGTACTCTGTAACCCGGAGATCGGTTTTCGAGCCGTGGAGGAATAGCCTAGCAGGGAAAATAAGCATAACAATGACATTGTGCATGTTATAATTGGACATTGAGGCCTTCTGGATTGTCCTAAGGAAATATCTAAGTCAATAAGGAAATCGGTCAGTATTTTGTGTGCAAAAATTCAATCATGGTGGACAAAATATTGTAGAAAAAGGAACAAATTGCTGAGATAATGAGGAACTTGCTTGGAACAGTAAGTTAACCTTGCAGGAGGGGTAAATAAATCACTGCTGTGTGCATCAAGGCAATGTCAGGCCGAGACTGCCAGTACTAGCACTCGAGGTCGTCCACGTAAACTGTGTGGAGAAATAAGGGTATGCTCTAAGAGCAGGAAAACGAGATCACTTCTTGAAAAGACATCACAAGAAGAAATGTTTCTGCCACTCGTATGAGTCTTCGAGCTTCTGAAAAACTCTTTCGTGTGGGTATGCCATTGTAAAGTAGCTTTTGGCTTGTATGCAAAGGAAACAATAAAATTGTACTTACAAAAAGACAAGTGGTACTACATGGCTGTAACTTTACACTATCACTTGGTTCATAGAGAGGAGGTCATTGGGCACTGTATTATACCTATTGGACAACTCTCCTAGGAAGTTCAGGAGACTGGGAACAAAGTTAATAGGTGTTTCAAAGAAGTATTCACCAAGAAGACTTCAAGAAAAGTTATAAATACTGACCTTTTCCATCATCATCATCATTTACTAAAGGCAATGCCTTGTCGCTGCAGCCACAGGCAGTCTCTTCATGCTGCCATAAGAACCAATGTACGACATCCTTGGACATCCCCTAGGTTTCTTTCCCAATACTTTGCCCTCGATAATGGTTTGGAGAAGAGTCGTGCGAGAGTACATGTCAAAGGAACTTTCGTTTTCCTCTTCTTTATTGATTTTAATAAACATCGATCCTCCTTCAAATCCTGCTGTACAAGATCAGTTGTTTCCCTGTCCATCCAACTTGTTCTTGTCATTCTTCTCCAAAACCACATTTCTGCAGCCTTAAATTTTGTTTCCTCCAGTTTCCCCAATGTTCAGGTTTCCCATCCATAGTGACCCTTTCCATAGGCTGCTTATTTCCTCGGACCCATATGTTGCCAGTTTAGGGAAATCATGGAAGAGAAAGTTGGTTGCGCTTTCAAGCGAAGTGCTAAACTTGTCGTCTGAGCCTCCTGCATCTGGTTCTTCCCAAGGAGATACCTACAGTGAAGATGCTGATTCTGATGGAACTGCATCTTTTAGATATTGTACTCAATACGGACTAAAAGGTAATCATGACCAAGTTCATAGATATACACTGCATCTAATGTCTAAATTGTATGGTAAGTAGGCCTACAAGTATTACAAGATCTGTATTCAAACATTCTAAACTGCATGTCCCATAATTAACTTTAATTAAAATTTTCTGAACCTATATCGAAATATTATTAAAATTACTAGTTGTATTTTTTGATGCAATTATTTGATATTTGTTATTGACTGACCTGACACGTAATTATGTGCATTATTAGTTGCATACTATATTTCATGTAAATAGGTCCACTTGTTTTCGAGATACGACTTTTGGCCGGCTATAGGCTACACCTGGCCGCAGGTTATGGTTCAAATTTCCCGCGTGAAAACCTAAAAGTTCCATGTGTCGCCTAGAGAAGCGCCACTATGCAAGCGTGCTAAGCGGTGCGTAGGTGGTTCCATATGTCGCCTAGAGAGGCACCGCTATGCAAGCGGAATTAAATTTAAACCGCTTTTACAAATTATCTTCTTTGGTGGTGAAAACTGGGGAATATATTGTGCCTTTCTATGATTATTTTCAACGTTTTAAAATGTATTTTGCAAAAAATCAGGAATATAAAATCCGCTCCAACGCCCATTACCGTAAAATAATATGTACTGGGAAAAGAGGTCTTGTGGTAGCCTCGTCCGTTACGACTTCATTTACATAACTCGTGTAAATTTAAATACGGTCCCCCTTATTAATGGTGTTGCCCGCTTACTTGACAAGGAAAGTAGCATCGATTCTTTAATTGATATTGATGGGAACGTATTAAATGTATATCATGGTGGCCATCCTGCCTTTATGTTGGCTATGTAGTATTTAACAGCCAATCAAAATCTTAAAGTGGATTAGTACAAAAATCTAACTTTAGAGTGCACTATTGTATTTGAACAGCCAATCAAAATGTTTCAAGTTGTTTACTACAAAAATTTAACACACGAGTGTGTCTAGAGCTGTGAGAGCTAAGGGAGCGAATGATGTGGGGTTTGGTGGAGTTGGTATCACTGCTCCAGTGCACCGTCAGCTGATAATGCGATGTACTGTTATCATTAGCATTAGATTTGTCTTCTTCTTTTTATTCTAATGTTGAGAGCCGAGAGAGAGGAAAACACCAATGTCACCAACTGATTTCTGTTTCTGTTGTAAACGTCCATGGTGATGAATTCTCAACTTGTTATAAATGTAATATAAAAGAAATCTCGTCGACCATCGCTTTTACTGTTCGACATGTCATATGGCAGAAATAAATGTTCTGCTTATGGTCATTTGTGCTTGTGTTTATTAGCAGATTTTGATACTCATGAGCTTTATTGTCTCATTCCGTTGCAGTATTCTTAATTCAATATATATTTTAGCTAGATTATTAGAATAGTCCGGTGAAGCACTCTGAGAGTCCAACTTAACCTAAAAGAATGGGACAGGCTTTTTTAATTTATTTAACCCTAGAATACTAACATAATTGAATTAATGCTTAATACTAATAATACATTAAATTTACGTATGGTACATTACGAACTTTGGGCTAAGGCACCAATTAGTTAAATGGTTGAAATTAATATATATTTCGTATGTAACACTATTTACATACACTGAATCCTCTGTGGTCTTTCAGGTTTAATATGCTAAGTTCTTAACCCTGCGTAAGTGTGGCGAAATATTGAACATGATTCGTGTGGCCGGTCTCTTAAGACCGGGTATTTTATTTTGTTTATTTATTAAATTGTAAGAATAGGTCAGATTTCACACAAAATGTATTTATTCAAACTCACAAATGGAAAACAGACTTGCAAGTAAAATCAGACCCATAGAGATAACATAAACAAAGGAAAAATCAGAAAAGGGAATCCCAAGTAAAATCAAATTATTTAAATAGTAAGAACGACAAAAACATAATTTGATACAAATATCTTCTTCTTCTTCATTTCCCGTTTCCAGCTTCCTGGGTCGGGTTGTGAATCAAGGACCTCCAACGGTGCCTGTCTCTCCACCACTCCTCTCCCCCTTTAAGTACATCTTCAGGTTTTCCTCCCTTCTTCTCCACGCACTCCCACACTGTATCTGCCCATCTCTTTCGGGGCCTTCCGCGCGGTCTCTTCCCCGAAACCTTTTCCAGAAAAGCTTTCTTTGGCACTCTCTCCTCTCCCATTCTCATCATATGTCCATACCACTTTAACTTGGTTGTTTCTATCCTGTCCTGCAGCTTTAAGATTCCTGTCCTCCTTCTTATCTCCTCGTTTCTGATTTTATCTCTTCTGGTCTTCCCTTCTATACCTCTTAGGAATTTCATCTCCGCTGCTTGTATTCTACTCTCCTCTCTTTTTGTAGTGGTCCATGCTCCAGCTGCATATGTTAGTGCGGGTCCATAATAGGTTGAATATAATACCTGCTTACATTTCTTTGGGACATCTTGGTTCCACAGAATACCCCTAACACTCTGGTAGAAGCTGTTCGCTTGTTGTATTCTCTTTCCAATTTCCTCAGTAATCTTTCCATCTTCTGTGATCACACTTCCCAAGTACTTGAAACTTTTCACCACTTCTAGAATTTTTCCGTTCACTTCTATCTTTCCTCTTCCCTCCTTACTTCCCCTTGACATTACCATTGTCTTGCTCTTCTCTGTGCTAACTTTCATCCCAAACTTCTCAATCTCTTGGTTCCATACATCTACTTGTTTTTGTACTTCCTTTTCATCCTCACCCCATATCACTATATCATCTGCAAACAGCATGGCCTTGATTGCCTCTTGTCCCAATCTCTGTTTAACATTCTTGTGGATTTCATCCATGACTATGATGAATAGTAAGGGGGACAATACACTTCCTTGACGGAGACCCGTTTCCACCTTGAACCATTCTGTTTCTCCTATAGTGGTCTTTACGCTACTGACACAATATTTGTACATAGCTTTCACCATTTGCACTTCTGCACTGTTAACTTGCCTTTTTCTTAATACATCCCACACCACCTGTCTAGGCACACTGTCATAAGCTTTCTCAATATCAATAAAAGTCATCACCATGTCTTTTCCAAACTCCCATCTTTTCTCCATCATATGCCTTAGTGTAAAGATTAGATCAAAAGTTGATCTGTCTCTCCTAAAACCATACTATTCTTCTTCCATCTCTCCATCTGTCTGCCTCCTCAGTCTACCTTCCAATACTCTCTCAAAGATCTTGGCAACATGGGCAATAAGGGTGATCCCTCTGTAATTGTTACATTCCTTTTTGTCACCTTTCTTAAAAAGTGGGATAATTAAACCCTTTCCCCATTCTTCTGGGATCTCTTTCTTCTTCCAAATTATTCTAAATAATCTATACAGCCACTGCAACCCTACTGGTCCTGCTGCTTTTATCATTTATGTGGTCACCTCATCCACTCCAGGTGCTTTGCCACTCTTCATCTTCTTTATGGCTTCCTCTATTTCTAGCATAGATATCTCCTTTTCTTGTTCTTCTTCTTCCTCCATTGTTCCTTCTTGTTCCCTTTCTTCATCCAGTTCAATGTGTTTAACATTCAGTAGCTTTGAAAAGTATTCTTCCCATCTTTTCAATATACCATCTCTTTCATACAATATCTGTCCCGCTTCAGTTTTTACAAATTTTGTGTTTTCCCTACCTTTCACACAAATTTGATACAAATATATCATACCTATAGTTGTGTCAGTTTTGGAAATGTGGCACATAATAAATCTTGTATAGGCCTGTGGCTTATGAAGTAAGGTCGCCCGTAAACATTGCACATTTATTTTGAAAATTCATTCACAGTCTTTGCATAATACTTCTATGTGCCCTAGGCACATGAACTTATTGCACTATCTACAATACTATTTTGTTTTTCTGTTCTGCTTCCAAGTACACGTTTGACATCATCCAAAGAGACGTACAGGCCAATCATCTTGTACCCTTTAAAGCTTGCAGACGACGGCAATCCTCTCACGCAGAAGGTGGCTTTGTAAAATGCTCATTCCCAACCCTGTGATAAATTTTCGACGTACTATATTCTGGGTTGGTGCGTTCTGACTTATAATAACTTGACTGTTTGTGCCAGCAATGTTTATCAGAGAATAAAATACCACAATGATAGGCCAACGTCTTGTATTTCTGGCCAGCATAATTTGCAGAGAGCTGGTCTATGACATCGACACCGCCTTTAGTTTTATTGTAGTCCAAAATCATATCTGATTTCTCTGTTTCTTCATCGACGAAGTCATCATCGTGCATCGATAAAATTAGTAACACATTCTTTCGTTTGTTAGGAATATATGACAGACGAGTACAATCTTCATGAAATCCAAAGATGTTGGATGGGGTAGGACTGGACTGTCCTTGAGTGAATCGAGGTGGAAGCTGGCGCTTGATTCTTCAAATGGTGTCTAGCAGCATGAGTTTGTATTGACTGGTCAAGATTTCACAGAGCTCAACGCTGGTGAACCAGTTAACGTTTCATTCTCGTCCCGGAAATGGCTGTATTAGTCTCTCCATTGCATTCTTCGGGCTGTTACAGCATACTGTGATCCTTCTGGCTGTTTTCCAACGTAGACTTCCATTTTTTAAGTATAAAATACCTTTGCATCACACAAGGCATATATACCTTGATGCCGTACTTGTTAGGTTTCGAAGGTCTGTACTTCCGGAAAGCAGCCTTTCCCTTGAAACCTAATAGCATTTCATCAATTGTAACAAACTGACTCAAGCTGAAATATTGTACACAAATGTGAACAAATTCGAACAGATCACGAATTGGAGCCAATCTATCTGACAGTAGCCTCTGCTGCCTGGTCTCAATATTGTCAAAACGTATATGGCTAAGTAGGAAAGAGAAACATTGCTAAGACATAACTAGCCGAAAGATTTCTGGGAAGTTTCCATCTGTAAAGAACAGTTCTTCTAAATTTAACCTATTGGACTTCTTTACTCCAATCAAAGTTAGAAGGTCCAAGAGAGCTTCCATGTCATTACAGTCGACCTCACAAACGTGATATTCTTGATTATATTTTCTTTTGCGTGAGTGGTAATATGTTGGTTTGTAAATTTTACAATAATTTCCATTATCTCTCGATCAAAGAAATGACTCCAAACCTCGAGAGGATAGGTCTTTCCTCTAACTGATCCTCTGACACCTGGAAGGTGCGTTATAATATTCTTCTGACTTGTTCTAATATTTTTGGGAGGGGGATAAATTTTCCGCTTCGTGTAATCCCTACCATAATAAAAGTAAAGAGGCTTCACCTCCGTGATAATAATGCCGTCGCAAGGATTCTGCATCCTCATCAGGATTCAAATCTCGTTCACTTTTCGAATTCTCTTCTCGAACTTCCAGCACGTCCTCTTCGTCATCTTCTGAAGAATCATCATGTTTCTGGTTCAGAATCAGTGGAAACAGTTTCAAGTAGCCTTTGCAATCATTTTTGTTCTCTTTCATAGCCCATTTTTCCTAAAATACAGTAAAATGTAGGCTTGAACAAATAGTTCGATAACTCTTCAATATGAAAGCGAAAATCATCTCAAGAAATAAGCCATAATAAAAATATACTAATTACCTCATAGGTACACTGAACGTAACGCAAAAAGTTTTGCTGGTCTCAGGAACCATGTCGTAGTGAGTTGTCACAATGGTCAATTTCCCATGACTGGCAATATTAGTTGCACGTGCACTTCTGTCTCGGGACAGTCGGATGAGGAGCCGCAAAGATGCGCGCGCACCCGGCAGCGAGGAGCATTTGAATAGCGCCGACTTGAAATGCTCCTCGCTGTCTCATTGTATGATTGTTACCTACAACAACAAAAACAACAAATCAACGACAGTGAAAAAAGTGAACAAAAAAATCAACAAACTATTTAGCGATAAAAAATCGATACATTCGTCGTTATCATTTCCACACCATTTATTGAAGTAGATAACTCGGTCGGGGTCCATGCACGGACGAGCCAGCTTGGTGTTCCTGGGCAAAACCCACACAAGACACCGCATAAACCTAGAAAAATTGCTGTGTTTTAAGATTCCCATTCCTTGTAATATATCCACATAGCAATATTTCTGCAAAGGACGGGATCAACGGCGAATTCAGCCGAGTGTTAGACGCAGCCTGGAGCAAATGAAATTCATGAGAAAACAGTCCAAGGAGATGAAATTGGGTGAAGAAGACGCCATAAGAGAAAAGGGAAACATGGTTCTGGGGACTTTTAGACAGTGTGTGAAGAAGAAAAACATTCTAATGTTTTAAAATTGTTTTGCTGCACAATTCTTTTTTTTTTACTTTACACCAACTATTCAGCGGCAAATATTAACCAATCTCAATAATATTTTTGTAGCATATGAAGATATCTATCTCCCATAATTCAGTGCATCCATATTAGTTAAAATAGTTATCGTTTATTTTTAAATAATTTTTTACTTTAATTTTAGGAAATAAAAATTAATTTTGTGAAACAATTTTTTATTTCAGGTACTATTTCATATTTCTCCAAACCCATGCACAGAATTATTAGTCTGTGCAATGAGTACATTGTGTAAAAAGATTGTAAAGTTTCAGTAATTTTTAGTGGTAAATAACTTAGTTGGTATCAATTTTTTAAGGAAAAGACTATCTTTTAGTAATTTCTGCCCATACTGATCAACTGAAAGGAATAATTTTTCACTTTTTGCGTTATGAAAGATGTTGGTTGTTTATTTTTTTTATTTTTTTTATTTAGTCAATTTACCCTCTAGGTTGGTGGTTCCCACGGACTCAGCGAGGGAACTCACCACTACCGCTTCTATGGGCAGTGTCCTGGAGCTTGGAACATCTGGTAGGGATGGATACAACTGGGGAGGTGTGATCAGCACTTCGCCCAGGCGGCCTCACCTGCAAAGCGAACAGGGGCCTCATGAGGGAGGGGAAGGGATGGAAGATAGGGATGGATAGGCTAGGAAGAGGGAAGGAGGCGGCCGTGGCCTTACAGTAGGTACCATCCCGGCATTTGCCCGAAGACGAAGTGGGAAACCACGGAAAACCACTTCGAGGATGGCTGAGGTGGGAATCGAACACCCTCTACTCATTTGGGCCACCCGAGGCTGAGTAGACCCCGTTCCAGTCCTCATACCACTTTTCAAATTTCGTGGCAGAGCCGGGAATCGAACCCAGGACCTCCGGGACGGCAGCTAACTATGCTGACCGCTACGCTACGGAGGCGACAAAGATGTTGGTTGTATGGAAATAAAATTTGGTGCAGTTTGGATCACTGGGAGCAAAACATTTTTTTAGTAGACTATAGTGTCCCCTTAAAGAACCTTCCACTAATTACACCTGTGTGAAGCTAAATTGTATAGGTTAGGAATGTAAACAACGCTCTTAGGTTTCTACGTTCGTTGCGGTGGCGTCTAGTAGCTAAGTTCTGAACTAGGCCTAGTAGTCGTTGACGGTGGCGTTTGGCGGCAAAAGTAGGAACTATTTGAAAAATTCAAAGTTGCAGTCCTTACTTGAGTTAAAAAACAGATACACACACTAATACAGCCATCACAATTAACACCGGTTATCAGACAGATTCTACACACACCCAAAGTAACTTACACGGGGCTACATGACCGCGTTGTCGCAGCCCCTAAACTGAGGAACCAACCAACCAAACACAGAACGTGTCATAGGCTAATATTGTTATTCTGGGATAAATTTTGAACTATTTAAATAGTATCCGTCCATGGTTTTAAACAGTATTTAGGGAAAATAGAATTTTAAATGAGAGAAAACATGTTTACTATCGTCCTCGTAGATCATGTAGACAAAACTAAGTTGCAATATTGTTGTACGACGTGAGGAGGATATAATAAAATAATTAAAATGAAGTAAAAATTTTCGCCCTTGGATAGCCTTGAACCCGGGATCTTCAAAACAACAAGCGAGTGCGATACCTCTTGTACACTTTGCCAACACATTTTACGGCATTTTGTTACGCTTGTAATAATAATTAATAGTGCGTATGGTTAAATATCCAATTATTACAGTTAGATCTTAAATATTGATTGAAATGCATTCATTCTGTACCAGGCATATTTTGATATGTACTTAGAGCAAGTTTCACGACCGCTTTGCATTAATAATGCAAATCGACTGTAAATGTTACCCCGAAACGACAACTGTCCTCCATGTTTTATTTCTTACAATTTGGCGCACGAAATGCTAGCGTGTGATACACTTCAGTCATAAAAGCTGGTGTTCGACGAGGATGAACAGAATCATACAGGAATGAAAGACAAGCACACAGGTGGGATAATTCTTGTAGGTAACAATCACACAATGAGACAGCAAGGAGCATTTCAAGTCGGCGCTATTCAAATGCTCCTCGCTGCCGGGTGCGCGCGCATCTTTGCGGCTCCTCATCCGACTGTCCCGAGACAGAAGTTTGCACGTGCGGGGTCGCAACAGAGGAAGGTACAACAAAGTACAGCTTCTTATCCTCAACAGCCGGAAATTTAAATAGCATTGTTGTGAGGCCCGGAACAAGAGACCGTGCCACACTTATGCAGGGTTAAATACAATAATAATATCGTATGGCCTCGGGTGCCTGGTGCAAGCTTTGTTAATTGACACCCAGAGGGTGGCTTGCATGTCAAATTTCGTCGTTCCTTTGAACGCTATGAAAGTCAAGGAGGTTAGATATCTAAACTCCTTGGACACTACAGCGCTTTCAAGTAGAGAATGGAGGAACTTGGTGTTGGCGGAAAATCCCAAGATTAATTTTGCCATTGAACACGGCCTACTGAATTCAAATGGGTTCTTTAACATGCCAACAACGTATGACATGAGTGTCGTGATTTTTGTCGCCTTCAAAAATCACTTACCATGGCCAGGAGCGAACCTGCAATCTTGGGGTTGGTAGTCCGACACTATAACCACTCACCCACCGTGGCAAGCGGTTAAATACAAGAAATACAGAAGTCGTTTACTTTGACGTAAATAGCAGTATGTAATCTCTCCAGCCCTGTCTCTGGTTTTTATGAGGTTGTTTTTATAATCCCTCTGAAGTGATGTCACATATCTACATGAAATTCCCTACCTCTTTGTTATTGTCATGGAGAAACCAATATGTTGTTAAATTCAAGGATAATTTCAAGGCAATTCCTTGCCCCATGATTATGCTTCTAGAACTGATAGTCATTAATAACAAAAGCATTGACATCACCATAGACCAGCAGAAGCACTGCTGGAACAGATATAGAGGGAATTCTAAGCAGTTAAATTATTCATACATGTAAATTTTACATATGATAGTATTGTAGGCTTAATCACTTATTTACATAGGTCCCAATGAGCCAGAGCTCAAGTACTGGGAGCAGCAGAAATAACTCTCGAATTTCAAACATAAATAACACAGCAACGCAACACGAAATTTACAAATTTATTGCGCAGTTTAAAAGAGGAATGTTTGCCATTTATGATATCTAGCACCCTTATTGGCCACAGCGCTTAAGCAGGTATTATTGTCGATGTGTGTGTGGCCTTGGAGAATATGTGCATCGCCTCGTCTCATCATTCGCTAGCATGGCGTGTTTGAAAGGAACTGGTTCGAGTGTTAAAGCGAATCCATGTGGTAGGCCTCGTGGCATCAGAGAACATCCATGCAGTGAGGCATTCCCTCCTCAAAGTAAGCACGCACGTGCTATGCGACTCTCAGATCTCACCGTACGGAGACTTTTACACACCGCTATGAAGTTCCGTATAAAATGGTGGGTGTGCAGGAACTCTGTGAATGTGATTGGGCCAACCGCAGAGCGTGTTGTGGGACTATCCTGGAAGCTGTGTCAGCTGTGTCAGCTGACTCCAGGCTACTGGAAAGTGATGAAGCGCACTTTCATTTGTCGGGCTACGTTAGTAAACAAAATTTTCGGTACTGGTCCGCAACCAATCCTAGACAGAACCTCCGCAGCGAATGTGTGACTGTTTGGTGCGCTGTCCTTGATTTTAGAATTGTAGGCCCTTACCATTCTGAAGAGAAGGCCAAAACTGTGACAGTAACATCTGCACGTTACGTACGACTTATGGAATCCTCCTGTGTTGTTTCAAAAAGATGGTGCCACTGCACCTGTGTGCACACTGCCGCAAAGGTTTCTGAATTAGAAAAAACATTTGGTAGTAGGTAGCATACGAGTAGTTTCAATAAATGATTGTCGGCCAGCGAATCGTTTCAGGAGAGTCCTGTAAGCGTTCATATACAATTCCGCAAATTGCGATGAAACTTTGGTGAGTTGTTGTGCACACTCCCACCAATTTTTCTGGAAAAGTAAATCCATTTTACATTAGATGGCACATGAGTAGTTTCAACAAATGCTGACATGGTCAGCTGTATGTGGCGTGCTCATGCGTCGGAAAACCTTCGGATTTATTTATATATGCACCAGACAGAAAAACAAAGAATATTGTTTATTCGACGGCACTCCAGTAAACGTAATTGCAATTCAAACACTTATTCTTTCTTGGGCTGGCTGTGTGGCTCAGCGGTAATGTTCTCGCCTGCTGCGACCAAAGTTGCAGGATCAAATCCTGGTGCAGCCAGTTGGCATTTGAGGGTGCGCAAATGTGAGGGGGCCATGTCGGTAGATTTACTGGCACGATAAAGACTTTGGGCCAAAATTCCATCAGCCCGGCGTCTCTAAAAGCCGCAGTAGTTAAAAGAGACTTAAAACCAATAACATTATTATCTTCCATTCTTTCTATGTGTCTTTGATTGGCATCGCAACGCATGACGGGTATAGCCAGTATAATATAAAAATAATTTTGTGAAAATTACATATTTCTAAATAGTTGGTATTTGTATATTCCTGTAAATTAGTCTAAAATATTTTTCTTTAAAAACATCTTGATATGGTCTATGAGATGAATAAAGGCTTTTCGCGGAGTGGTTGGAATATGTACTCTATTTATCTTCTTGCTCCAATGGAAATTTTGAAGTGATATGGAAATGTTTACGGTCCTTGATACTATTATCTATGAACAACCTCACAAAGATACTCAAACATCATGTAAGAAAATTACCTCTAGCTTTCAGTCATCCATACAGTCCCAAATGTTCAAGAAACATTAACATTATTTACAGAAAATTAAAAACTATCTACAATAAACAGAAACCTGGAGACACATAAAATGTGTACAAAAGGGAAAAAATATACAGTAAATGAAAAGCTAGAAAAAAGTAGTTCCAGAAATGGGAAAAATTATATATACGGAAGTGACATTCGAGGATCTAAAAACAAAAGATTGCATTACTTCACTCGCTCGTACATTCAATCGAAAAATCAATCTACTATTCATTCTTCCTCATATTCAATCAATATAACAACAGACCATTCAAACTCAAATAGAAATGAACACAATATGTATTACAAAATATTACAGCACATCTTCTCATATCAGTTGACGGAGAGCCGAAGTGAATATTAGCAGTCCTGCTACTCTTGATCA
Source organism: Meconema thalassinum (assembly GCA_946902985.2). Classification (NCBI taxonomy): domain Eukaryota; kingdom Metazoa; phylum Arthropoda; class Insecta; order Orthoptera; family Tettigoniidae; genus Meconema; species Meconema thalassinum. The sequence goes on along the minus strand of OX336392.1, from coordinate 213,078 downwards.
AGCAGTATGTTGACTGCAAGGGGTTGAGACATGAATTTTTGTGAACATTAATTCTCAATCTGACCCTATCGAACTTCTACTTCTGTTTTTGAAAATCTCACATGCATTGACCGGGAATCGAACCCGGTCCTCCTTGGTGAGAGGCAAACAGCTTGATTGCTGCACCTCCATGCCCTCGGTATAATTTTAAGGTGGTCTGTCTAATATCACAGCAAGATGGGGTGCACATGGACCTTTCTGCATATTGTGCTTGCATTAAATTATGGTGTAGGCCAATTTGTTCTAATTTAAGTTAATGGCATTCCCCACTTCGTGGCATTCTTTTTCTTCTTCTACTTCTTCGCCTTTTGAGACACATAGGATCACTTTAACCAACCATTCGTTCGTCGACTTGTAGGAACTGTACGGGCCTTGCGGTCCTCCCAGTACTTCTTCATGCGTATTGATCGTCTTGCCTTTTCTTGGGCGGAAAATATTCTTGTTGGAATTTTCTTTCTTTGTGAGTGGACAATGAAAAGTCATATTTTTCTTCGTGGCATTCAATATGAGTACCTAAAATAAAGGCTTCAGGTGCATTGAGGTGGCTGGTAAGGCCTATTATACTCCTCCAGAGCAATGAAGAATGTATTATTATTGAAAATAATTCATATTCTGCCTTCTGTGTACGTATTGAGACTTTAAATCCAGATGACTTGGCTGTGCCAAGACATATAATATGGTCTGAGGGCTGAGACTAGATGAACTCAATCTCATGATGCAGAACTGAGAAGAGATGGGTTCAGTTTCCATCTTAGCCAACCTAAAAACTTTTTCCCACCTCTACCGTAGGTAAATACTGGTGTGGTTCCTAAATTAAGGCCATGGCCACCTCCTTCCAAACCCTAGCCTCCAATACAAATTCACTTACAGCCTCACAATGACACAGGTTGTCAGACAGATTACACACCAACTACATGGGGTTACATGATCACAATGTCGCAAGGCCCCTTAATGAATGAACAATATTATTAAGAGTGGTATGTTAACTTAATATTTTTCTCTCACAGGTTTGCAATGCACGTGGCTCTACCATTCAATGACAGTTCTCGACTGGGAAAATGACTTCATGAAATTCAATGTTGCTCTTTTTATGAAAATGTTATGTGGATTTTATTTCTTTAAAAAATATAAAAGAAGAATATATACTATGTGTGGTACAGCATATGCACTTATTTTTGTCCCGATATCATTCCTTCAGAATTCCTTATGCACATCCTGATTCCTTCCAGTATCATATTTCATTCAACAGTAGTTAATTATGTTATGCTGTATAGTGGTTCACGGTGTAGTCACGTCCTAGTTCGTGAACCATGGGCAACAGCTGAGTAGCCTAGTAAGGGGTCCTGACAGTCTGGATACCAGTTACTATGGAATGAGTGGGCATCTTGGACATATTCTGAGTCATGGCCCTCCTTGTTCTTAGGTGGCTAGACTACCCAACTCCCTTGTTTATTCCCTGAGGTGAAACTAGTGAGGCCCTGTGTAAGTAAGGCTAGCAACCTGCTTCACGTGCACTTCTTAAACCTGCTAAAAATGTCTTGAGCATGCCTCGGACCTAAGGGAGTGATCAGGGACTCCTTGGAAACGAACGAGCAATAGATCGGGTATTCGATGAGGTGCTATTAATATCGACGGGGCTTATGGAAGGAAGAAAGTAAAGCTAGCTGAGTCAGCAATTAGGAAGGGATTGGATATTCTAGGGATTAGTAAAGTTCAGATAAAGAGAGCTAGAGAGGAGGAAGTAGGAGATTACAAGGTGTACCTGTCAGGTGTAAAACGAGACGGGGCAAAGTAGGGAGTAGGGTTGTATGTCAAGAGAACCTTAGAGCGTAACATAGTTTTTGTGAGGTATGTAAATGAACAATTAATGTGGATAGATTTGGAAATGACAGGATTGTTTCAGTATACGCTCCAAATGAAGGGGCTGAATATGACGAAGTAGTCATATTTTATGAGGCTCTGAGTGATATGGTAGTGAGAGTTTAACAATGAAGATAGTGTAGTACTGATGGGAGATTTCAATGCAAGAATAGAAAATAGGACCGAGGGGTATGAGCAGGTAATGGGTAAGTGGGATGATGATAGAGAAGCGAACACCAATGGAGAATATTTACTAGACTTATGTGCTAACATGGGGTTAGCTGTTGCGAACTCATTCACGAAGCACAAGGAGATTCACAGATACCAAGTCGATAATACACTATATCATTACTGACTTTCAATTTATAATGTAATGAGAGCAGCCAATGGCCAAAATATACATAATCAGTTAGTACAAAGTCGTAAAAGAAATCTTCAGCACTACTGCTTTTCAATACAAAGTTCTCAGTCTTTTGAGCGAAACACTCTTAGGGATTCTTCTCGTTTATGACACTTCATGACGTGATATCTTTCACATTTTTCATTGCACTTTTCACATTCGCAGTCCTTGGCAGGGTTTTGGTAAGTCTTCTTTCGACATTGTAATGCAAACCATGGAGCCTGGTGGGCATGTGTCGCAACTCATAGTTTGCCCTACTCCAGCCTCTTGACGTCATGACGACTGACTTTCAATTTAGGAAATTGTTAAGGAATTGCAGGGTATTTTTTACTGAAACAGACCACAAACTGATGTGGTGTGATCTATTTGCAGATGGATTATAGTTGGAAATCTTCGGGATAAGGAACTAGGCAGAAATATATTGATATGATTGATGAAATATTCCAAAGAGTAGAGGGTAAAGAATTACAACACAATGAAAATGAGAGGTCAGAGAACAAGGATGTCTTGGGAAAACTGGGTAGAGACAGAAAAAAGCACACATCCTGGTGAAATGGCATAGTGAATTTGGCTTGTAAATGTCAAAGAATGCTTAAAAAAATGGCTCCAAACTAGGAATCCAGCAGACAGCTTTATGCAATAGAAAGGAACAGACCAAACAAATAATAGTATAGCTAAAAGGAAATGAGGGGGGGAAATTCTAGGCCAAGTGGCAGGAAAGCTTTTTTGGAGTGTTATAAAGAATCTTAGAAATGGAAGGAAAAGAGAAGTGAAAAGTGTCTGGATAATTCAGGGGAACACTTCGTAAATACTAAGGTAGCATTGGGAGGAGGGCAACAGTACTTTGAAAATTTGCTAAATGTAAATGTGGCAGATTTTGAGATTATGCAGGAGGAGAATAAGAACAGCATTCACGGTTGTGGAATTAGGGAGGGTGGTTACAAAGCGGCAGGGATCGGCAAAATTCAGCCAGAAATGGCAAAGTATAGTGGGAAAGCAGGGATGAAATGGTTGCATAGGATTATAGAATTGGCATGGGAATTATGAAAGGTACCCTCTGACTGGACAAAATCAGAAATCAACCCAATTTAAAGCAAGGTAACAGGAAAGATTGCAACCATTATAGAGGCATTTCTTTGATAAGAGTCCTGAGCGAAGTGTACACAGGTATTGTAGAAAGGAGAGAGTGATAATTGGACGAGAGTAAGATGAATGAAAACCACAACGAGGATGTCAAGAATAGTTTTTAATATGTGCCAAGTTATTGAGAAATCAAATCAAAATCACTTTATTTGCAATGAGGTGTCAACCTCGGTGGCAAATGAGGTACATAATTTACAAACACTACACAATATTAAAAGAATACAGTAACTTAATATACAAACACTACACAATATTAAAAGAATAAAGTAACAAACACACAATAAGAATACAGTAACTTAATGTACTATTCACACATTGATTGAACTCCCCTCTCACAACTGCTGTAGGAATTACATAGCACGTATAATGTTTCTAGGAATACAGCACTAAGTTATACCACTTCTTTCTTTTCCCTGGTTTTGTCTATTCTGCTCTTGAATAACTGGACTGATTTTGGAAAGGGATCAAACACCGCCCTTGGTAAACTGTTCCATTCCTTCACACCCTTCCCAATGAATGAAAATTTACCCCAATCGCTTCTGCTAAAGTGCCGTCCAATTTTGAATTTGTGGTCAGCCCTGCCAATATAATTACTTTCCAATTGGAGCCTCTCACGGATTTCCCCCCATGCTTCCTCTCCTGTATATGCTCTATATAACCCTACAAGTCTGTTTTTCTCCCTTCTCTTACTTAATGTTTCCCACCCAAGCTTCTCTAACATATCTGATACACTGCTTCTTCTCCTAAAATCCCCTATCACAAATCTTGCTGCTTTCCTTTGAACACTCTCAATTTCTTTTATTAGGTATTCCTGGTGCGGATCCCATACACTGCTTGCATATTCCAATATTGGACGAACCAAACTTAGGTAACTTTTCTCTCTTATTTCTTTGTTGCATCCTCTAAGTAGTCGCATAATGACATGCAACGATTTGTATGCTTTCCCAACAATGTCTCCAACATGACCCTTCCAGTGCAATTTACTATCAAATCTCACACCTAAGTATTTGCACTTGTCATCTTTTGGTACGATTACCCCATCCAATGTATATTGAAATTCAGTTTTTAATCTCTTGTTTGTGAATATTGTGACAGTTGATCTACCTCCGTTAACCTTCATGTGCTATGAGAGGAATAGACGTTTGTGTTTTGTAGATCTAGAGAAGATGCTGAGCATCCTGAGGGATTATGGTATCGAGGGAGGGCTGCTACAGGCAATCAAAGTATTATTATATTAATAATCAGGATGCAGTGAGAGTTTATGGTAGGATTAGTTATTGATTTGAAGTCATTACAGGAGTGAGGCAAGGCTGTAACCTCTCACCTCTACTGTTTATTATGGACCATTTGCTGAAGGGCGTTAACTGACTGGGCGGGATTCAATTAGGTGGAAACCAGGTAAGTAGTCTGGCTTATGTTATGTTGAAATGCTGAAATGTAGGGAAAATGGCATGGAAATCAGCATTTCAAAAACGGGTTACGTCTGTAGGGAAGAAATGCAAAAAATAGAATGCTAGATAGGAATTAAATTGAAGTAGGTAGACCATTTTAAGTACTTGGACTGTATATTCTCTCAGGAAGATAGTATGGTGAAAGAAATTGAGTTGAGATGCAGAAAAGCCAATGCAGTGAGTTCTTGGTTGCCATCCACAGTATTCTGGAAGAAAGAAGTTAGTAGAGCAATGAAACTATCCCTATATCGCTCAGTATTTAGACCGACCTTGCTGGATGGAAGTGACAGCTCATGCATAAGCTAGAGGTAACTGATATGAGGGTAGCACGAATGATTGCTAGGACAAATGTGAGCATTGGCAGGGAGGTACTCATAATTAAGAGATAAAGACTAAGCTAGAAATGGACACGCTAAATGAAGCTGTTCGTATGAGCCGACTCAGATGGTGGGGTCATATGAAAAGAAGGGGGAGAGGATAGATTACCTAAGAGGTTAATGAGTTCAGCTGTAGAGGGTAAGAGAGGTAGTAGGTGTGGTTAGATTCAGTGTTGAATGGTGTAGAAGCAGAGAATGTCACAGTGTTAACTGCTAATAGGGCATCTTGGAGGTGACATGTCCGCAAACAGAGGCTTGCAGGCTAGACAGGATGCTGAAAGGCAAAACAGTTTCAAATTAATGTGTAGTATTGGCAAGGGCTTTAGTTTGCTGTGTGTTCCTTTCTTGACATGCTGATAATACAGTGTAATAATGTAATCTGTAAGTTTCGTCAATACCTGAGGTGACTTAAACAGTTGTTTACTTGAGGCCATTTATTTTCTCGTGCCATTGGATTAAGGGATTGCATATCTTATATCCCTGCCAATGGGCTAGAAGCAATCTCACTACTGCTAACACTGGTGGCAACTAAACCACACTTCTACCTGTCTGGTATTGCAACTAGTGTTCCAAGGCCATGGGTTCATAGCTCGTCTTCAGCTAAGACTTATGAAAGAAAGTCCCATGATATAAAGGAACCTATTTGAACTCGTACAACATTTAAAAGCCTCTTCAATGGCATTTGTCAAAATCCAACCTCCAAATTATAATAAAGAAAAAGTAATTTTCTGTCACATATTACGATTACCAGGGACCAGGATACTCAGACAGCTATTCAAATACTTTTGGAAAAGTAAAACCAAAAATCATTGGTTCAAAGAAGTCCTAGATGATCTAGATCAGGGCCATCCAGTCATTGTGCTCTGAGAGTGTGGCCGCGCTCGGGGAGCACTGGGCAATCAGACTAGCACTCCTCCCCCTACCACCACTACACTGTGGCAGCGAGGAGGCATGAGACAGACGGGCGATGATCAGTCCGCGCTGACTGGATATGTACGTAAAGTCGTGCGACCGACGCCATTTGTGGGATTGTTGACATCATACTGATACTGCTCTTTTGCCACTAAAAAATATACCGCATATACAAATCTAATGGCACTCCAATGTATGGAATGTGCAGGAAACGAATGCAAGTGTTAAGTAAAGAACTTGTGATCTATTCCAAACTAAATTTCGAACATATTAGAGAGGAAAATTCAACAACATTTTACCAATATGAACAAATAGTACAGACCTTGAGTGACTTTTTCTCCGTCGTTTTTACGAGCTTTTAGTTTTGGAGAATACAATCTTCTCCAATTTGGGTACAATAATTCTGGACACAGCTATTCGTAAACAATTGCGCTAGTTTCTATCGCTCAACGTCACACGAACCTCAAAGAAACGCCCACAAATGTAAGTTGAGCCGAACATTGACAGAACTTAACATGCATATTTATACAAAAGGGGGTATTCTTCTTGCGGAAAGCTGCTGCTTCACCACTCCTTTTTTTTTTGGTATGATGTTCATTCATGACCACTGCAAAGCTGATTTACTTACACGCTGTCAACAAAGCGCATTGGACTAGACTGATTCAGTGAACCCTACCGACTGATGGATCGGCTGCTCACTTCGGCGCGACGGGCAGACCGCTCGCTTAGCCAAGCTCCTCCCACCACGACCGAAACTACCATCCACCAAAGCTCGCGGAGCACTGGCTTAGAGCGCGGCCGGAGTGCTGTGTGGATGGCCCTGATCTAGATGAATTAGGCTTGACAATGCAACAAATTGAACACTGGGAAGAGAAGAGGATCCTGAGAAACAAAGACGTGAGACCTAGTCTAAAAACTTCTACACGCAAACAATACACCATAACGGATGAAGAACGGGCCGCCAGGTCAGACAGAATGAAACAGTTCTGGGAGAAGGAGAAGAAGAAGCCAAATTTGTAACTAATATTCCTAAGACTTGACTGTATATAGATTGATTATAGTGCTCCAATCACTCCCTAGGGGTTGCATGACTTTGACGTGGTGGGAGTGCTTGCGTGATCTAATGATCCTTTGGGCTATGCCGGTGGTAGCATAGTTACTGGTAGTGAAACGTTTCTGCTAGCCCCTAACTGTTGGGTGATAAATGTAACTGTTTACCTTTGCCTAAGCTATGTTGTTTTAATGGGCGCCAAGACCTCAATGCAATGTTGAAATCTAAATTTGTATTTAACAACGTCTAGCTCTGGCAGAACACCTTCAAGACTCTATTCACTCAGATCGTGGTATGATTTGATCATTAACCCAACAAACAATTGTATCAGGAGAAGGAATTGGTCTATATCTAATGCTACCTACTGAAAGCAAAGATTGCATTGTAAAAGAAATGAATTTATTATATAAAACAAATATAGCAAAATTAATAATAATAATAAGTATAAAATTTAAATTGGAGCGTTGTGATTTGAATATTACCGATAGAAAATTACGTGAAAACGGAGTTTGATAAATTGATTTTACTCTTATTGCCAAGCTATGAAGTTACTGAAATATGAAATGTAAAACAAAGAGAAATGAGAGATTGCGTATTTCTGCGTCATCTGCGCTTACCACTGGAAATTGCCAAAGCATTTCCCTCGTACTGGATGATGCTGTGTGCTTCCCACAGTCTCCTGGACGTCGTCATCTCCGTCGAAATTTGATGATATTCTGGTAGATTAGATAATTCTATGGTCCGTACCTCGGACCCAAACACTCGTATAACCACACTGGTTAAGTTTTACAAAAGTTAGTCCTCCAGTCCACGGAACATCGGAGCGACTCCCCGCGTATAACCACACTCGGCAAGAACTATACAGATTGTCCTTAACTCCACCGAACATCGGAGCCACTCGCACGCGCACCCATACTCGTCAAGTATTTCACAGATAGTCCACGTTCCACGGCGCGTCGAACGATATATGCACACGTTGGCTCCCCCACCAGTCTCCACTTCCAGCTTACGTCGTCTCCACTGATTGGCTGACCCACCACGCGATCTTCCCCTCCTCTGGTTCATTACACACGGCGCGCGAATCAAGAAGTCGATTTCGTTCCAACAATTCGCCTTTTCTTGACGATGCGAACCCGCTTGCGTAATACTTCCCGACAGGATTAAGCTTGTATTTGAATTCCCAGTGAGTCATGTCTCTCGATATACCCTAACTGACGAAACTCCGTAAAATTCCGCAATCACATAATTTTCTATGATATTGTCGTTCGTAATAATTTGCTTGATAGCATTTTCTAAGACACAGAAAACCTATCTGAATGCTAATAATTTTTATAAAATGCTCCGAAAATATCTAAATAATAATTATAATAAATTAATAATAATAATAAATTAACATGAAAAATTCTCTTGGCTGAACAATTTGCCGCGTAAAAAATATAGAATGGCTTCCTACTGACTTATGCCAGTTGCATAAAAACCCCTCGAAAAACACGTTACAGTAGGACCTTCCTTGCCGGACAGGCCAAGGGTGAAGATCCAGACTAAAAAGCAACCCAGAACCCTCAAGTCCTCAACAGCAACGAAGGCGGAGAAGATGGTCTTCGGTGCGGCGGAGCTGGCGGAAGAGGCTGACCAGGGTTAAGAGGTCAGGACCTCCACTGCCTTGTGAACAGAAGTGGGAACTTCAAAGTCTAAGGGAAGAAACCCTGACAGAAAATCAGTAGGCCTGGATACTTAGAAGGCAGCCCCTTCTCCAGGCTTTGGGTGCTGAAGGCCAATAACCTACAAACCCGAGATTACCCTTATTATAGAAACAGAAATGAATAGAAGCTGGATGGATAAAACGGATTGGACCTTTAGCATGAAATCAGACACAAGAATTGGAATTTGGAACGTACAAACAATGTGGCAGACAGGTATACTGGCCGAAGTATCGAGGGAGATGAAGTGCTACAGGTTGGACTTACTAGGTTTGAGTGAGATGAGATGGAGTGGGTTCGGGGAGATAAGGACCCAGGAAGGGGACACGTTGTTGTACTCAGGAACAGAAGGAGAACATAGAGAGGGTGTTGTTTTACTGATCACACAAAAGACAAGGAGGAGCTTGATGGAGTGGTATCCAGTCTCAGAAAGGATAATAGTAGCCCGAATTGCATCAAAAGTTAGACCAATCACAGTGGTGCAGTGCTATGCAACAACAGAGACAGGAGAAGATAGAAAAGAGCAATTTTACGGCCAGTTACATCGAACCTTGATAAAAGTGAAGAAAATGGATATAGTGGTCGTGATGGGAGACTTGAATGCGAAAGTTGGAAGTGATAATCAAGGAATAGAAAATATAATGGGGAGACATGGTATAGGTACTAGAAATGAGAATGGCGACAAACTTATTGAATTCTGTAGCAACCATAGTTTGGTGACAGGAGGTACAATCTTTCCTCATAACAACTGCCATAAAGTGACTTGGTTGTCCCCGAACCATATAACGGAGAACCAGATTGACCATTTCACTATAAGCAAGACATGGCGAACTTCCCCGTTGGACGTGAGGAACAAGAGAGGAGCAGATGTGGGAAGTGACCATCATTTAGTGATAGCTACGCTCCTATTGAAGATAGCAAATATTAGGCACATTCATCAAAAGGGGAGGATAAGGTAGAACCTCGATAAATTAAAGGATAAGGAGGTGCAACAACATTTGTCACTAGAGTTGAGAAACCCATCTCAACAGCTGAGAGAGGAAGAAGAAGGAAAGGATATTGAACATAACTGGAAATCTGGAAGAACATAGAGACTACCTATATCAATACATGTGAAAAGTTTTTAGGCAAGAGAGAGAGGAAGGGAGGAATGGGTTACTTCTGAGACATGAGAAACAGTGAACAGCAGGAAGGAATATAACAAAAGACTTAACAATGCAAGGACACAAGAATAGAAAGTACAAGCTAGAACAGATTTCAACCAACTTAACAAAATATTGAAGAGGAGTTTTCGACTTGATAAAAGAGTATTTATCAATAATTTAGCAACACAAGCAGAGATGGCAGCACAAAACAACGATAGTAGGACCCTATATCACATAAGCAAAAGATTAACAGGAAAGTTGGGGCAGATGACCTCGTAGTTCCACCCCTTAAAACAACAATATCTAACTAACAGGAAAGTTCTCTAGTTTTGATAAACCTGTGAAAGCCAAAGATGGGAGATTACTGTCTACACAAAAGGAGGAACTAGAAAGATGGAGAGAACATTTTCTGGAGAAGAGCAGGAATATAGGGCTATAAGCACAGAACCACCGTCAAGAACAGAGATACAAAAGGCTATAAACAACTAAAGAACAGTAAGGCGGCAGGTATGAACAACATTCCATCGGAAGCCTTGAAAGTAGATATGGACACTACAGTTGAGATTCAGTTCCCATTTTTTTGAGAAGCTCTGGGAAGAAGAGAAGATTTCTACAGACTGGAAGAAAGGACTATTGATCAAGCTTCCGAAGAAAGGAGATTTATTGGAATGTGATAACTGGAGAGTGATTAGTCTCCTTTCAATCCCAAGTAAGGTACTCTCGTGAGTAATTCTAGAAAGGATAAAACAGAAAGTTAATTTAAGGCTGAGGAATGTACAAGCAGGATTTAGAGAAGGCTTTTCTTGTACAGACCGGATCAATACGCTGCGCATAATTATAGAACAATCAACGGAACTGCAATCGTCACTGTACCTACTATTCGTTATTTCGAAAAGGCGTTTGATAGTATAATGAGAGAGAAGATTTGGCAAGCCATGAAAGAGTTTGGGATTCCAAAGAAAATTATAAAGATTACTCAAGAAATGTATGAGAATTACACCTGTCAAGTTTTACATCAGGGGATGTTGTCGGAGCCCATTCCAGTAAATACAGGAGTTAAACAAGGATGTTTGCTGACTCCAATACTGTTTCTCATGGTGCTGGATCTTATCAAAAAGAAAGCAATGAATTGCCGAAGAGGTATCCAGTGGGGACTAACAGACAGGTTGGAGGATCTGGAGTTCGCAGATGACCTGTGCTTGCTAGCCAGCAGTTACAAAGATATGGAAGCAAAGCTGAATGATTTAAGAACTGAAGCATCTGAGGTGGGATTGAAGATCAATGGAAGGAAAATCAATGAGATGCGCCATAATAATCGAAATAAGGTATCATTATTTCTGGGGAATCAAGAGATCGATCAAGTCAAACAGTTTTGCTACCTGGGAAGTATGGTCACCACTGTGTGGAGGATATAGGAAATAGAATAAATAAGGCTAAAAGAGCATTCGCAATGTTGAGACCAATCTGGAAAACAAGGGAACTTAACACCTATACCAAACTTCGCATCTTCAATTCAAATGTCAAGTCAATATTGTTAGAAATATGTAACCCAACAGGTGATCTATGGTTTAAATTAAGCGCCATGAAGCGCAACGCCATTGGTGGCGGTTCTATTTACGAGAATGTTCTCGTTGATTCATTTGTCTGCTTTTGTATACATACGCCTGTATGTTACCTAGTCGTTCAGTTCGTATTAAATGTTTATCCTGAATATAAGCCCAGTCTTCATTCCCCTGTCATATACTTCTACAAATATTGCTCTACGGGTGTGAAACTTGGAAGACCAACAAACAACTCATTAACAGACTCCAAATATTTGTGAATAGATGCTTGAGAAATATACTGAGGATATGGTGGCCACAAGTTATCTCCAATGAAGAGCTATGGAGAAGAACACAGCAAACACCCATTTATATTGAGATGTGTCGTAGGAAATGGATTGGGCATACATTACGACGAGATGGAGACAACATAGCAAAACAAACCCTGTAATGGAATCCACATGATAGTAGGCGAAGAGGCAGACCAAGGAACACCTGGAGGAGGAGTGTAATAATAGAAGGAATGGAGATAGGAGTGAAGACCTGGAACGAGATTAGGAGGATGGTGCAGAACAGAGTCCGATGGCGGAAATTCATCGATGCCCTATGCTCCACTTAGGAGATAAAGGAAATAAGTCAACTAAATCAGTAAGTCATAGTGCTCCAATGTGGGCATAAAATAAATGAGAAAAAAAAGTAAACTACTTGCTATCAATAAAATAAACATGATGTCTTCACTATGGTTACTAAGAGGTTCCAATGAAAAAAATAACAGAAGGAAGTTGAATATACACATCCAAGGATCACATTATGCCTATTTTTAATTTGTAAAACCTTTCATTGCCATTAAGTCTACATCAAAAAAATGATGATAATCTGTAGAATTATTATTCTTGTATCAGAAGCATACATATTAAACACAGCTATATTATTTTTGCCCGCCACTTCCAATGCTTTTTCTGTTCCTTGATGAAAATCGTCTTCTGTACAGGAGGCTGGATATAGTCGACATTGAAGCCCACTCCTATCTTGATCAGTGTAGTTTACCAAATTATTCTGTGGAATGAAGTGCAAGTATAGTACAGTAATGTCACTCATATCCATTTATGTTTTATGGGTCATATACCAAGTCATCATCATCTACCTCGTTATGACAAAAGTACTGTCCGCGCATTATATCTCTGCCGGCGACATACGTCATCACTTCCAGGAAAGGTCTATCGACTGTACTAGCCTCAGCAAAAACATTTCTAAAATCACTCTTGTATTTATAATTATTATTTACATCGCCATGAACAGTTCTCCTTAATACGTACTGGTCAAAGTCGTCGTAACAGTATTACTTCTCGCACGAGTTTTATCAGGAGTTGCAAACGAGTTCGATTCTCCTTCATCAATATCGCCCAACTCTTTATAAACAGCACCGTTCTTTTAGATACACCTTTTAGATAGCCTGTGCTTGGTTAACAGGAACATTGAAATCACCGCAAGCCGCTTCATTTTCCATGAATTTTAGCACATTAGCCACCATCTCCCTACTTTGGCTATTCAGTTTCTTGGTTTTAACTTTAGAGATGACAGGTGCCATCTTTAACTTTACTTAAAAATGTAACTTAAAAAAATAACACCAGCTTAACACATTAAATAATGCAAAAAATAATTCAACGGTACTGCAGAACTACATACACTGACAATAGTCTGGCAAGTACGGGGGCTGTTTTTTAATTAAGGGCCGTTTTTTTATTTAAAATTAACCGAACATTTTATTTTGAAACCACATTTATTTTTAGGTTTTGCATACCTTCCTCTATTTTTCTACTTAGTTGCCTTGTTTATTTTGGCACTTGTCATACCTTAAAACTAAGTTCTAAAATCCCTCTGCATAAAAGTTTGCCGCCTGCTCTGACAACCAAGAATTCACACTTGAGGAAAATCCATTGATAGAGTGGTTATCATGAATCATTCGGTCCTCGTGAATTTTCATGTCAATTGCAGTCAACAAGTCATCTGAGATCACAGACCTGAGCGTTCATCGTCATGAACATTTTCACGGCCACTTTTGAACTCGCGTACCCATTTTCGCACTTTACCTTCCGTTATTGCATAACCGACAGTAGTGGCTACGCGCAGCATTACTGTCGGGGAAATAAGTATAGATACTCGAGTTGAGAGGTCAATTAAACCTTTACCCTTAGTCTTACATAAGAATAACCTACACCAAAATTTTCCTTGTTTTATTTGACGTTTAACGATATAGAGTAAATATTTGCATTGTATCTCGTTAAAATTTTATAGCAGATTGAACAAAAAAAGTACCGGTTTTTCTTACCAAGTTTACGGAGCGCTCACTTAGAAAGATCATTACGTTAAAAGTATTGATCTGATCGTAACGAAACTTTAATACGTCTTAAAGGAACTTATTGTTAACGCGTATATGATGTTTTAATCTGATCTGACGTTTCTTAAAATAGTTGTTGTGAATTTTGTAAAACAACTTTTTCTCGGGCCTGGGTGGTCATAGCAGTATGAAATATGGCTTGTTATGAGGCTCATAGCAATGCAAGGCTTAAAGTAAAACTACATTTTATCTACTTGTGATTATCGATTTTATATGGATTGATATTTAATCGGACAATTGAGGGCGGTGGTAGTACCGCAGCAGCCTGGCAATGTTGCCAGTTGCTGCGCGCTCGTTCCTACGCACACCAAACTCTGACCTTTGTTCTTCGTTGAGTCATTAGCAACAAGCAGCAACTATCACTGTCTGTATTATCTATTGTTTGCACATCGATCAAAATGCCAGCTAATCCGCAGTTACGGAGGGAGAATTTGCCATGATTATAAGTGCAATATGTTTTTTTTTAGATGCGAGAGAGAAAGCAGTAATGATAAGAGGGTTTAGCAAATACTGTAGTATCCAAGTGTATCGGAAGGTCGATAGCCACGGTGAAGAGATGTGCCGCTGCAATTAAAGATATTCCTCTTCCTCCCAGAATCCAAAAGTATGAAAGTATGACGAAAGCAGAGCTAATTGTTCTCGCCAAACCTAATTTCAGGCCACCTAAAAAGAAGCTGGAACAGATAATCAAGAATGTTCGTCCTGACGTCGAACTCGTCTGGTTGCCAGTTGCTCATTGTGAGCTCAACCCCATAGAGCTGGTTTGGTCTTACGTGAAAAATTAAATAGCTTAAGTGAATACGAGTAACCAGGCGGAGAGAGGAAGATCAATGGAGGTGATGCGAGATCTCTGTAAAGAAGCCTTGAGGTAACACCGGAGCTATGGAAAAAATGCATCGAACACACCAAAAAAATAGAGAAACATTACTGGGAAAAGGATTGGCTAACAGAAGACATCCCCGTTGTTGAGCCACTTGTTATAAACTTAAATGACAGTTCATCTGATTCATCGGGCAGTGATTTTTCACACAGTTAATAAAGGAGCAGTTTTACAATCTTATAATCACATAGTGAAAATTAGTTCAAACAATTAATCTTATAATAATAGCTTTTCAGCTGACACACCATTTTTAAACATGCCAATGGAGGTTCAAAGCCCTCATTAAAAAAGGTGTTGGGAAATGTTTAACTTCTTGCGGAAATGAAATATAAGACACGTTTCTCTAACTTGTAGGTAAAATTAGCAGAGGCTATTAGCGCTGTACATAAGGGACGCATATTTCAGGATATAAAGAAGAATTAAATAGTTAAGTTAAATAGACGTGAATGATAGTGTTTTTTTTTCTTAATCGTATTACCCTCCAGGGTTGGCTATTCCCTCGGACTCAGCGATGGATCCCACATTTACCGCCTCCATTTTGAAACTTCGGGATCGGGTATACAACTGGGGTGTGTAACCAGCACTTCTCCCAGGCGGCCTCACCTACAAAGCGAACAGGGACCTTATGAGGGATGGGAAGATTGGGAGGGATAGGCAAGGAAGAGGAAATGAGGCGGCCGTGGCCTTACGCTAGGTATCATCCCGGCATTTGCCTGGAGACGAAGTGAGAAACCACAAAAACCACTTCAAGGATGGCTGAGGTGGTACTCATTTGGAGCACCCGAGGCTGAGTTGACCCCGTTCCAGTCCTCATACCAATTTTCAAATTTCGTGGCAGAGCCGGGAATCGAGCCACGGACCTCCGGGGTGGCAGCTAAGCACTCTGACCACTACACCACGGAGGCGAATATATATTATAATTTGTGTATTATAATTCGTCAATTTCACGTATGGTTTTTAATTTATTTTAATTAATGTCATTTTTCAAGTCCTCGTACTGCAGCTCCTTCACCAAGATTTTACTCGTATAACATAAAATCTTCCTTGTCACGTGAGCGACCCATGGTTTAACCCATAGACATTCACTTTATCTTCCCGTTTCTTTTATATACCGGTATTGCCACCACAGAATTTCAACTACCATAATATAGTTAAGTGAACACGGAACTGTCCTTCATCCATTTTGCTGAATTATGATAAAATATTTGATGTAGTGTAATGGTGTGATAATTGCTTTGTATAACTTTGATAAAAGTTCAGTTTTATAAAATATTTGATAAAATTTATTTGATACATTTCTTTAGCAGAGTAATACCGGCCTAACACAAATTAAAATACAACAACATAAATTCACAGACCTTATGGCTTGGAATGCGCGCGTAATATGTTTCACAGGGCAACGTCGCGTGAGTTTCTGTGTTTTCGTTGTATGATTTTCTCAATGCGTTCCAATACCATTCCTCCGATTGCGATGATACTTTGGTGAATTGTTATGCTCGTGCCCACAAAGCTTTCTGAGTTAGTAAATCCATTTTTCAATTGTTGACGCACGAGTCGTTTCAACAAGTGAGTGTTGCTGCGCAAATTATTCCAACAAATTAACTTTGGTGAGTTGTGCGCAAGCACGTAAAGTCTTCTGTATAAGCTGGGCCCGGATAATTTTGTGCTTAACTTTTCATAAATATGTATTTATATGCTTAGTGGAAAATATATGATAGGGGTATCCAAAATATGTTTGTAAATTTGTCATATTTATGTCCCCCAGTTACTCAAAATAGTTGAACGTACAGCTGCTTGAATAATCCAGTCGACAGTACAAATATTCCCACTTAACAGTGTACTGTGTCAGAGTAATAGTTCTTACGCAGTGTTGACTCGTCAGGGAGAGGAAGTTCGACTTAGGCCTACATTTCTAACGTACCATGTAGTACTGGATGCTGCAATTTATTTTTAGTGGTACATCAGCCGCAAGAAATGCATGACAAATATCTTGTTAGAACTGGCTGTTTGCTGGACCATGTCTCACATCTCGCAGTTTGGGAAGCAAACGTTGTGTCGCTTCTTTAACGATGCACATTTCACGTTTTGCTGTGTAAATTGCAAACGCATTTCTGCCGCTACAGGTTCCTCACAAATGTTACAAAATAATACAGTTCTGTCAGTCCCATGAAGGGCCTAGGCCTATCAAGCGACGAGCCATTTGGCCTCAGATATTGGGGTGATGCATGATCAGCGCATCGGGTACCCTCGGCCGTTAATCCTGGTTTTCGTGACTGGGGTGCTGCCTCACTGTCAGACAGCTACTCAATTGTCCTCACGAGGCTGAGTGCACCCTGTTCCAGCCTTAACGTCGTTTTTAAAATGCCTGACGGAGTCGGGAATTGCGTGCTACCCCAACACCACGGGACCGGCCTAATTTAATTTTATTGTTACATACCGAATTTGATCATAATGACATTTTGTTTTTACATATTTTTGCCTTTTTAAATGTAAAAAAATACATATTCTGTCTCTTTATTTTACATATTTGATCATAATGAGATTTTCTTCTTATTCTTCTTCTTCTGTTTCTATGGCCTCATTGGACCATTTCAGTCAATCATTTCTTGGTCCTCTTCTTCAGCAATTCCTTTCCGAGTTGCCCAGTAGCTTTTCATTCACTCTGAACTTCTCAGGCGTTCCTCATCTGTAAATACCCTTTTTATTGTATTACGTTTGTCTATTTTTGCCTGAAATCTAATTTTTATATCTTTCAGTTTTTTTTTATTTTTTTTATTTTGTTTTGCAAGTCATACAAGGTTATTTCTAATTCTTTTATATCTTCTCTAATTTCCTTAATCCACCCTACTTCAAGTCAACCCCTGGCACTATCCAGCCCATGACGGGCTAAGGCCGACCAAGCGACCGCTGCCCAGCCATTTGGCCTGCAGATATTGGGGTGACGCGTGATCAGCGCGTCGGTTCCCCTCGGCCGTTAATCTTGGTATTCGTGATCGGGGCGCTGTCTCACTGTCAGACAGCTACTCAATTGTCCTCACGAGGCTGAGTGCACCCCGTTCCAACCCTCACGTCAGTTTTAAAATCCCTGACGGAGCCGGGGATGGAACCCGGGCCTCCGGGTGAGAGGCAGGCGCGCTACCCCAATACCACGGGGCCGGCAATCCACCCTACTTGTTGTTTCATATTCCAAAGTTTCACTACAATTTTTCTAGATAACCTGGTTTTCGACTCATAATGAGACCAAAAAAATAAATCCGTTTCTTCCGTATAGTATCTGTATACCACTTCATTTGGTACTTACTATCTGCCACTGTACATCTTTCTGATATTTTTTATTTATGCATGTTCTAGCTATTCTTCTTTCTACTTTTAAAATTTTGTCGATTCTGTTTTTCTGAGTAACTTTAAAAAGAGTTTCACTTCCATAGGTCACCTCTGGTTGAACCACCGTCTTGTAATGTTTTAATTTTGTTGTGATTGATAGACGTTTTCTTTTATATGTAAACCATGTTAATTTTTGGGCTTTTATCATTTTATTAGTTCTTTCTAGCCATGCAGGTTTCTCATTCAAGTTGTAAGTTATAATTTCTCCTACGTATTTAAATTCCTTCACTATTTTAACTTTATTGTTATTTACTGTTATGTGATTGATTACAAGTGGATTTGCTACCATTATCTCAGTCTTTTCAAATGATATCTGAAGTCCAATTTTTTGTGCTATATTTTGTAGGCTTATTATTTGATTCCGGAGGAGTGTGAGAAGCATGTTATGGAGCAAGGACATCCCTCAGAACAGCAAAAAGATCATATATCGGACGTACTATGTCCCTATCCTGACGTATGCCTCGGAGACCTGGGTTATGAAAGGAAGGGAGAAGAGCAAAATACAGGCCAGTGAGATGAGGTTTTTGAGAAGCAGTATTGGAGCTACAAAGATGGACAGAATAAGAAATGAGAGGACCTGAGAATTAATGAAGGAGGAACCATTACAGGATGGTATAGAGAAATCTGGACTTAGATGGTATGGACATGTAAAACGAATGGAGGAGAAGAGGATACCCAGGAGGATACACGAGACGAAGTGGGAAGGAAAGAGACCGAGAGACAGGTGGCTGAAGGGGGTGGAAGAAAGCGTGAAGAAGAGAGGAGAAGACTGGACAAGGGTGGAGGCTGAGAGATGGTGGGAAGACAGAAGACGTTGGAGAGGCTTGTGTTCCAAACAGACCCGGCCAGTGGCTGGAAACTATGCAAGATGATGATGATTATTTGATTTCTGGCTTCTTGAATATTATCAGCCAGTAACGATAAGTCATCTGCGAATCTCAAGCAATTTATGTCTATTTGATCTTTCTTGGTTCCAAATCTTATGCTCCTAGGATTTTCCCTGTACCATTCCCTCATTACATATTCCAAAGCACAATTGAAAAGTAGAGGCGATAAACCATCTCCTTGTCTTAATCCTGTTTTAATCGTAAACGGTTCAGATATTTCTCCTCTGAATTTTACTTTAGATTTGGTGCTTGTTAGAGTTAGTTTTATAATTTTTATTAATTTGGGATGAAGTCCGAAATTCCTTAGTATTTTCAGCAGTGAAGATCTATGTATACAATCATAAGCTTTTTCAAAGTCTACTTGCTGTTTTTGTCTACGTTTGTAGTAATCCATTACTAATTTTAAGGTGATTATCTGATCAGGGCAGCTTCGCAATGGCCAAAATCCACCTTGGTATTCTCCTATTTTCAGTTCTAATTGATCTTTACAACGATTATATAGAATTCGTGACATGATTTTATATGTGATATCCAAAAGGGAAATTCCTCGATAGTTGTCAGGATACGATTTTTCTCCTTTCTTGTGTAATGGATGTATTATAGCTGTAGTCCAATGGTCTGGCAGTTCTTTTTTGATCCAAATGTTCACTATGCATTGGTGTAATGAAATCTTTACTGGTTCTGCTGCATATTTCCACAATTCTGCAAATGATTGATCTTCTCCACTCGCTTTGTAGTTTTTGAGCTCTCTCAGAGCTGTGTAGACTTCTTGGGTTGTGGGTGGATTTATGTTTTCTGATGGTGTTTTAATAGTCGTGTCTGTATTTATTTGAAGCAGTTCTGGTGGATCTTCGCAATTTAACAACTTGTTAAATATTTCTGCTAAAATTTCTGTATTTTTTTACTATGAGCTAACTCGCCATTTTTGTCTTTTAACATTAATGGTGGAGGTTCATATCTTTGTAGTTGTTTGCTAAAAATTTTGTAGAAATCTCTTGAGTTTGTTTTCGCGCTATTTGTTTCGATCATCAGAAGTATATCCTTTTGGTATTGCCGTTTAACCCTTCGTATTATTTTTTGAGTTATCTTCCTTTGTTTTATGAGTTCCAAGTGTGATTTATCTGTTTTTTGACTCTGATACCATAGCCAGGCTTCATGTCTATCTTCCACTGTTTCATCACACTAGAGGATACCCAGGAGAGTACACGAGACGAAGTGGGAAGGAAAGAGACCGAGAGGAAGACCGAGAGACAGGTGGCTGAAGGGGGTGGAAGAAAGCGTAAAGAAGAGAGGAGAAGACTGGACAAGGGTGGAAGCTGAGAGATGGTGGGAAGACAGAAGACGTTGGAGAGGCTTGTGTTCCAAACAGACCCGGCCAGTGGCTGGAAATTGTGCAAGATGATGATGATGATGATGATCGTTCCACCATTGGTGTTTCTTCCTTGGATTTATTGGGGCTACTTGTTCAGCTATTTGTTTCAATTGGGGAACTATTGCCTCTAGATTATCTGTTATTTTAATATATTTAGTTTGTTGTATCCCTTATTATTTATTAGTTTATGAGGGTCGTATGTTCTCTTTCTTTTGAGGTGAGTGTTTTCTTTGTCAACGGGGTGAATTTAATTTTAATCTTTATCATGTAATGATCCGATCCAGTATCTGTTCCTCTCAGAACTTTCACATTGTAGATCTCCCTGTGATAGTTCTTGTCCATACAAACATGATCTAGTTGCCATTCACCTTTTTTCCAATCTGGATGTTTCCAAGTTTTGAGTTTATTTGGTCTTCTCTTGAAGTAAGTCGATTTGGAGATCATATCATGGTTCCTGCAAAATTCCACCAGTCTTATGCCATTCCTCTGTGTGTTCTTCTCTGTGCTGGCCATTTTCCTATTATGCCTCTATATCTTTTTTCCCTTCTTAACTGGGCATTAAAGTCTCCAATTAAAATATTGGTGTGACTTTTATTTATGTTTGTTGCTGTCTGATCCAAAAGCTCCCAAAATCCCTCCACATCATCTTTGTGTTCTTTCTCATTATTTTTATAATTAGTTGGGGCATGGCCATTTAGTATGGTATATGTTCTATTTGCAGCTTTTAGAGTTAGTGTCGAGAGCCTAGGGGATAATGCTTTAAATTCTATGATGGACTCAATTATTTTGAGATTGACTACAAATCCTGTTTCGAATTGTGGACATTGCTTCATTACTCTTTTCCTGGTAATCCCTTGTAAATTCTATACCCTTGTGATTCTATTGGTTCCTGATCGGTGTTTCTCATTTCTTGAAGCCCAGTTATTAGAATCCCTCTGCGATTCATTTCGTCTGTCAAAATTTTGATTTTCCCTGGCTGTATGATGGAATTTATATCGTGTGTTGCTATATAGTTTATCTGTCCTGTCTTCAGTCTAAATTTGGGTTTTCTATCTGTTTTTTCTATTTTTAGATGCTCCGACTCATCTAGGGTATCTTTCAGGTGACTGCTCACCGTAACCGAATGCAGACTGCCTTGGCAATTGCAAGGCGGTGGAATATTCCTTAAACGATTTCCTTCCATGTTTGACTTTCAAAGGTTTGGAGGAAGTTCCGAGTTACAACTGCTGTTGTTAACCGTAGAGGTTGTTGTGTGTTTGGTCCATGAGAGCTATTTTATTTTGTTCAAGTCCGCCGGCAAGATGGTGAGGACCCCCCTATCCGCCACCTGGGATGCGCCACGTCGGAGTATCACCTCACCGCCTACTACGACACATATTTTTACTTTTTTTAATGTAAAATTACATTTCTGTCTCTTACTGTAAAAAATGGGCTGTTTGCCATTTCTTGATGAATGCTGTACATTTGCATTTGTCTGTTGGCACAGGCTAGAGTATCACTGATGTCTCAGTCTCACTCATGGCTGTGATTGTACGGAAGCTACTGAGGTATGGGTGGAGCTTAGTAATGACATTCAGGGCACATTTGGTGCCTGTGAATGCTGTGAAAGGTTCTATTCACAGGGTTAGTACTGCTGTTCTGACTCAGTGAGGAAAGCAATGACAAACTACCTCACTCCTCTTCTTGCCTAGTATGCCTCAATATAGTGTTGCCTTGAGTTTTTGTGGGTATCTACCCACATAACCTAACGGCGGTACTTTTTGAGGATCTACCCAGCCTTCGGGCTGACTATCTAACAGATAGACTGTAAAAAATACATTAATTAATGAATCGATTATTAACAGCTGTACAAAACTATAGATAGATCGATAGTTTCCAATCGATTGTTGCAAATTCGGAGATTAATAAACTATAATAGTGCAACTAGTTATTCATTGACTTAAGGTTTTAATTTACTCAATATTTTAAACTTCTTGAATAAGGACAAGGGAAGCCATGGTTATATTATTGGCTTTTCATAATACCGTAATAGTATCAATGAGAATGAAACACGTACTCCAGAGTGTGCATGATCGCTTTTATAAAATATCGATTATTACCATATTCCCTGCTATTCATTATTATTTGTCGCTATTGGTTAGCCGTTCCAACATGGCGGTACTCTGGTTAATTTGAATTTGCTGTTGCCATCAGCTGTTAATATTAATGGTATAAAGGTGATATTTCGCAGGATTGTTCTTTAACAAGGTAAGATTCCTTCTAATATATATTATTTGAATAATAGAACCAACTTGTACTTCAGTGTGATGTAAAAAATGCTAGTAATGTGGTTGTTCAGTCCTTATTAGATACTGTAGTTTACTAGAATATTATGGGGCAAGCAAAAACAATATATAGTAGCCTGTTTCTTTTTGCTCAACTGCAGTGCATTTTCTAGTCTATCACAGTTATTCAGCAGTGCCATCTGATACGTGCTGTATAACGTACCCACTTTGATTGAAGGTACCGGTAAGTAATTTAACATTTTTTTTGTAGGTTATGTAAGAGCCCTAGTGGCAAGTTGTTAGATTCACAACTAGAAGGACTGGGTTTGATTTTTGCCAATGGTGGAGATTTTTAAACTACCCTTCACTAACAGGTAAACCCTGGTCAACTCAGCCAGCTGTAAAATAATGAGTAGCCTGAGGGATTTCCTCGGAGCTTAGCCTCCAATAATAAAAAAAAGCCTGGCCAATAGACTCTGGGAGCTGTCCGCCCTGCAGATGCTATGTTTGCCGCTAGAGGCGCTGAATACCTCCCTACATGATCAGTTCAGTTGGCAGTATTTATACGCATTGTGTACGCACGACTCGAGTTATGTTACTGAAATAAGGTTATTGTAGGGGCGTGGTGGCTCAGCGGTCTAGCTGTATGCCTCTCACCAAGGCGGTCCGGGTTCGATTCCCGGTCAATGCATGTGAGATTTTCGAAGTGAAATGCCATGTCCTGTGGTTCGGATTCCACGTAAAAAAGGAGGTCCCGTGGCTCATGATCTCTGGATTAACGGTCACGTTAAACTACAAGCTTCCTTTTTTAAGGTTATTGTATTATGATGGTATACTGTCGCATGCCGTTTAGTAAACAAGTAGGAGTCCACGCAGCACGACCTGCTTTTGATTAGACGGTCGCGCAACATTGCGGCGAGCAAGATGGGTAATAATCTCACATGCAATGCTGACACCATCACATGGTTATGAAAGCCGGACGTCCTCGGAAATGGAAAATATCTTACTGCTGTAAATACACGATTCAAATTATTGAAAGGGTTAAAACGGATTATTATAGGTAATTTACCGTAGAATTCAAATAGACCATTAGTTGAATTTTTACCAATTATTATATTCCTTTGGGCCCCTCTTTTTCAAACACCAAAAACATTTAATAACATCAAAACGTAGGGAGATATAAAAATATGATAATGGGTAAAAATGTTGCTAATCACTGAGATCATACACCAGTATATTTAACTTTTTTCGATAGGATCGACGGTTTCCGACATATAACGATTCGAAAAAAAGAATGAAATTCACGGCCCCAAAAAAAGAAAATGGTGAGAGATAACAAAAATCATAAGAGTTAAAAAAAGTAGCTAATCACTGAGATCCTATATCTGTAGATTTAACTTTGTTCGATACGGCCAACAGTTTTTCAAATATAACGGATCGAAAAAAAAGGAAGAAATTCAGTGCCCCAGAAAATGAAAACACTGAGGTGTCCTTTGCTAGTGCTACCTTTGTACCAAATTTCATTCCATTCGGTTTCACCGTGTTCGAATTGATAGGGGGGGACAGACATTCCGAGATATATCGATTCCAAAAAACAGTTAGAACTTCAGGGCCCCAAAAAAGTGTCCGGCCCTTCATCGATTTTAACGCCCAACAACTGGATTCGTCACAGTCACTAACTCTTTCACCGTACCAAATTTCAGCTTAATATCTTGAAAATTGTGACCAGTACTTAGCTAAACGCAAAAATGTCTCACACACACACACACACAGACTCACACACATACACACACACAGACAGACACACTTTTTTTTGCCCTGTAGTGATCTCATAAGTCTACTTTCATTTTTTGCAATAATCGAAAGTAGGCTAAAAATCGTTTTGAGTAAAAAAGTTGCATACCGCGGAGATCGTACACCTATACATTTAACATTTTTCGATACTATCAACCGTTTCCGAGATATATCGATTCCAAAAAAAAGTTTGAAATTCAGGGCCCCTAAAAAAGATCCGGCCCTGCACCGATTTTAACGTCCAACAATGGGATTCGTTACAGTCACTATATCTTTCACCGTACCAAATTTCAGCTTAATATCTTGAAAATTGCGACCAGTACTTAGCTAAACGCAAAAATGTCACGCACAATGGACATTTTCAGGGCCCCAAAAAAAGAAAACGGTGAGAGATATCAAAAAATCGTTTTGAGTAAAAAAGTTGCATACTGCGGAGATCTTACACCTATACATTTAACATTTTTCGATACGATCAACCGTTTCCGAGATATATCGATTCCAAAAAACAGTTAGAAATTCAGGGCCCCAAAAAAGTGTCCGGCCCTTCATCGATTTTAACGCCCAACAACTGGATTCGTCACAGTCATAACTCTTTCACCGTACCAAATTTCAGCTTAATATCTTGAAAATTGTGACCAGTACTTAGCTAAATGCAAAAATGTCACACACAATGGACATTTTCAGGGCCCCAAAAAAAGAAAACGGTGAGAGATATCAAGAAATCGTTTTGAGTAAAAAAGTTGCATACTGCGGAGATCTTACACCAATACTATTAACATTTTTCGATACGATCAACCGTTTCCGAGATATATCGATTCCAAAAAAAAGTTTGAAATTCAGGGCCCACCAAAAAGATTCGGCCCTGCACCGATTTTAACGCCCATCAACAGAATTCGTCACAGTCACTAACTCTTTCATCGTACCAAATTTCAGCTTAATATCTTGAAAATTGCGACCAGTACTTAGCTGAACGCAAAAATGTCACGCACAATGGACATTTTCAGGGCCCCAAAAAAAGAAAACGGTGAGAGATATCAAGAAATCGTTTTGAGTAAAAAAGTTGCATACCGTGGAGATCTTACACCTATACATTTAACATTTTTCGATACGGCCAACCGTTTCCGAGATATATCGATTCAAAAATATAGGATGAAATTCAGGGCCACAAAAAAAGGTCCGGCCCTGCACCGATTTTAACGCCCAACAATAGGGTTCGTCACAGGCCCCAAGTCTTTCACCGTACCAAATCTCAGCTCGATATCTTGAGAATTGCGACCTGTACTTTGCTAAACGCAAAAACGTCACGCACATACATACATACAGACAGACTTTTTCCAATATACCACGGCTATATGAAAGCCTATTGACGTCAGAAAAGTTGGATGGCGCAGCCACGCGGCAGAATGTTGAAGCTGTAACATTGTGACTGGTGAGATTTATTTAGATGGTGAAGCATTGACGTCGTGATGGAAACAGAAAGAAATTTGTCAAATTCGAGGAGGTACTGCTCTGTATACGGTTGCAAAACGTATAAAACGGCTACGAAATATCTTCACTACTTTCCTGTACAAAAAGTTCAGAGAGAAAGATGGGCTTCGGCGCTGTCAATTGGAAAACGTGTTACATGTTACATGACAGTGTGCAGCCTGCATTTTTGTGAAGACGACTTCTTTCCACCGGTACTGTTGATTATTGATAGTTATTGTCTCTAATTTGTATTCACGTGGATTTAGCGACATCAAAAATACTGATAAACTTATAGCCTATTACTTCTGTGCCGTACAAAGAATGTAATCCGCTCTTCGTAAACTTATTTTAGGGGTTCTTCCGATTGACAATAGCCGAATGGTTAGAAAACTTAAGAAAAATGCTGTTCCTAGCCTTAATTTGCCAGAGAATTTATATTCTTGCCTTTGAACAGCAAGTATGTTTATATTCTTGCATTTGAACAGCAAGTATGTAGGTCATTGAAGTATGATTTGGCTTGGATTGTGTTTTTCGCTATGATCTCCCTACTGTTGAATTTAGTTAATTAAAATGTAAAATCTTAGTTTTAAGTATCGGTTTGGTGACCCATCATCCCAGGCAGGCCGGTAACACCTTTACTACTCAGGCAGATAGGTCGCTTAGTCGTAATTTAAAGTTACAGTGATGTTAAGTATAGGCTACATATGCGGTAATGTAGCGGGAGACCGGATCGGCCTAGGCTATTCTAACTTTAATTAGTTCTCATTTCAGGGTTTTACAGTTTTGAGTGCGAATAGTTGGTTTGAAAGTTGTACAACAGTAAGGAGAGTATGTTTTGTATAGGTTTTAATTGGTATTATGGTTTATGTCGAGCTGA
This sequence comes from Meconema thalassinum, assembly GCA_946902985.2. Taxonomy (NCBI): domain Eukaryota; kingdom Metazoa; phylum Arthropoda; class Insecta; order Orthoptera; family Tettigoniidae; genus Meconema; species Meconema thalassinum. Next base: position 186,136 of record OX336392.1, on the reverse strand, counting down.
GGAGTGAATTTGGTTTGGCTTTTAGTGTAGTTTTTGATCTGTTCCGTTTGCTTATGACAAGTTCAAATGGAGACTCCAGCTTTGTTAAATATCTGTATTTTTAAATATTTAATTAAGTATATTGATAAAGAGGATGTCTCCATTTTAACTTGCCTGTGGCAAGAGATTAATAAATTAACATTCTTGCCTTTGAACAGCAAGTATGTAGGTCAATATTTGCAATATTGAAGTATGATTTGAGCATCCCAAGTAACGCTTCTTTGAACCCAAAACATTCATGCAAATTCAGGGTTGCTTGATTCAATTTATTATCAGGGAGTCATTCTTTGTGTTATGTGAGATATATATATATATTGTGAAATTAATTTAAAAAAACATCGATATTGCTAGGCTCCCAAGTACAGGCTTCATATATGTAACAGCAGACAGTAAATTAACTATCTACATGTGGGTAATATTTTTAACTGGTAGTCTAGTAATTAGGCACTGCATTTAAATTGATTATAAAAATATTTCTATCAATGAAAGGAAATATGTAGTATTTTGCCATCATAAATTAGAAGCCATAACAAACGCACACCCAATTACTTCACGTCACTATATCGCCGCCATATTGCAAACAGCTGACCGTAAGCTCCTCCCCCGTTTCGGACGTCATCCGGCTTTCATAACAAGGCGGCCAAGCGAAGTTGCGACTTTAAATAGACGTTTCTCGCGATTTTACCAACCAAACGTAATGAGACTTGGTACAGTATATGTTTATACACATTGTAATGCCCTGACATCTAACTTCGTTCAATTGTTTACATAACCTCAAGATGGCGGTTGTGCGAAATATTTCACCGGCATTCTATATCTCTGAAATTATTACCGGTATCACCCTGAAATTTTGTACGGAGATAAGGGGCACCACTGGAAGTTCATTTATGAGACTTTCAAAATACGGTTAACTACAAAACGAACATGGCGGCCACGCGAAGTTGAAAGTTTTATATAGACTTTTCTCGTGATTTAATGATCCAAACGCAATGAAACTTGGTACAGCAAATGTTTATATACATTAAAGTGCACTGGTATTTAATTTGGTTCAATTGTTTACATAACCTCAAGATGGCGGCTGTGCTAATTTTCAAATGAAGTTTTTATTTTCTTGTGTCGTAATCATGCGATCGAAATGTAAGTTTGAATAATGAACCTACGCAATATTTTCCTTTAATGGTACATGACTCTATGGCCAATACATATAACAATCCAACATGGCGACCATCCGAAATATTTAGACGGTTCTCAATATCTACGAATCTATTATATCAATCAAACTGAATTTTTAAATGTTCATAGGGGCTATGAACATAAGTTCACCTATAGGACTTTCAATAACCTGGTGATCAAAAATCCAACATGGTGGTGACCGCACCAAATTTCAGTTTGATATCTTGAAAATTGCGACCTGTACTTCTCTAAACACAAATATGTCACGCACAATGGACATTTTCAGGGCCCCAATAAGAGAAAACGGTGAGAGATATCAAAAAATTGTTATGAGTAAAATAGTTCCACACCCTGGTGATCTTACACCTTTACATTTGACCTTTTTCGATACGACCAACCGTTTCCGAGATATATTGATTCCAAAAAAGGGGATGAAATTCAGGGCCCCAAAAAAAGGTCCGACCCTGCACCGATTTTAACGCCCAACAATAGGGTTCCTCACAGGCCCTAGCTCTTTCACCGTACCAAATTTCAGCTTGATATCTTGAAAATTGCGACGAGTACTTAGCTAAACGCAAAAATGTCACGCACAATGGACATTTTCAGGGCCCCCAAAAAAGAAAACGGTGAGAGATATCAAAAAATCGTTTTGAGTAAAAAAGTTGCATTCCGCGGAGATCTTACACCTGTACATTTAACATTTTTCGATACGACCAACCGTTTCCGAGATATATCGATTCCAAAAAAAAGTTTGAAATTCAGGGCCCCCCAAAAAGATCCGGCCCTGCACCGTTTCTAACGCCCGACAATAGGTTTATTAACAGGGTATAACTGTTTCACCGCTCCAAATTTCAGCTCGATATCTTTAAAATTGCGAACTGTACTTCGCTAAACCCAAAAATGTCACGCACAATTGATATTTTGGCCTAAAAAGTAAACGGTGAGAGATATCCAAAAATCGTTTTGAGTAAAAAAGGGGCATACCGCGGAGATCTTACACCTATACATTGAACATTTTTCGATATGATCAACCGTTTCCGAGATATATCGATTCCAAAAAAAAAAGTTTGAAATCCAGGGCCCCCAAAAAAGATCCGGCCCTGCACCTATTTTAACGCCCAACAATAGGATTCGTACACAGTCACTAACTCTTTCATCGTACCAAATTTCAGCTTAATATCATGAAAATTGCGACCAGTACTTAGCTAAACGCAAAAATGTCACGCACAATGGACATTTTCAGGGCCCCCAAAAAGAAAACGGTGAGAGGTATCGAAAAATCGTTTTGAGTAAAAAGAGTTGCATACCGCGGAGATCTTACACCTGTACATTTAACATTTTTTGATACGACCAACCGTTTCCGAGATATATCGATTCCAAAAAAAAGTTTGAAATTCAGGGCCCCAAAAAAAGATCTGGCCCTGCACCGATCTTAACGCCCAACAATAGGATTCGTCACAGTCACTAACTCTTTCACCGCACCAAATTTCAGCTTAATATCTAGAAAATTGCGACCAGTACTTAGCTAAACGCAAAAATGTCACGCACAATGGACATTTTCGGGGCCCCAAAAAATGAAAACGGTGAGAGATATCAAAAAATAGTTTCTTGTAAAAAAGTTGCATACCGCGAAGATCTTACACCTGTACATTTAACATTTTTCGATACGACCAACCGTTTCCGAGATATATCGATTCCAAAAAACAGTTAGAATAATAGGATTCGTCACAGTCACGAACTCTTTCACCGTACCAAATTTCAGCTTCATATCTTGAAAATTGCGACCAGTACTTAGCTAAACGCAAAAATGTCACGCACAATGGACATTTTCAGGGCCCCAATAAAAGAAAACGGTGAGAGATATCGAAAAATCGTTTTGAGTAAAAAAGTTGCATACCGCGGAGAACTTACACCTGTACATTTAACATTTTTCGATGCGACCAACCGTTACCGAGATATTTCGATTCCAAAAAAATGTTTGAAATTCAGGGCCCCCAACAAAGATCCGGCCCTGCACTGATTTTAACGCCCAACAATAGGATTCGTGACAGTCACTAACTCTTTCACCGTACCAAATTTCAGCTTCATATCTTGAAAATTGCGACCAGTACTTAGCTAAACGCAAATATGTCACACACAATGGACATTTTCAGGGCCCCAAAAAAAGAAAACGGTGAGAGATATCGAAAAATTGTTTTGAGTAAAAATGTTGCATACCGCGGAGATCTTACACCTGTACATTTAACATTTTTCGATACGACCAACCGTTTCCGAGATATATCGATTCCAAAAAACAGTTAGAAATTCAGGGCCCCCAAAAAAGATCCGGCCCTGCACCGATTTTAACGCCCAACAACAGGATTCGTCACAGTCACGACCTCTTTCATCGTACTAAATTTCAGCTTAATATCTTGAAAATTGCGACCAGTACTTAGCTAAACGCAATAATGTCACGCACAATGAACATTTTCAGGGCCCCAAAATAAGAAAACGGTGAGAGATATCAAAATATCGTATTGAGTAAAAAAGTTGCTTACCGCGGAGATCTTACATATGTAGTTTTAAAGTTTTTTGATAAGACCAACCGTTTTCGAGATATATCGATTCAAAAAAAAATTGAAATTCAGGGCCCCAAAAAAAGATTCGGCCCAGCACCGATTTTAACGCCCAATAATAGGATTCGTCACAGTCACGAACTCTTTCACCGTACCAAATTTCAGCTTCATATCTTGAAAATTGCGACCAGTACTTAGCTAAACGCAAAAATGTCACGCACAATGGACATTTTCAGGGCCCCAAAAAAGAAAACGGTGAGAGATATCGAAAAATCGTTTTGAGTAAAAAAGTTGCATACCGCGGAGATCTTACACCTGTATATTTAACATTTTTCGATACGTCAGCCGTTTCCGAGATTTACCGATTCAAAAAAAAAAGTTTGAAATTCAGGGCCCCCAAAAAAGATCCGGCCCTGCACCGATCTTAACGCCCAATAAGAGGATTTGTCACAGTCACTAACTCTTTCACCGTACCAAATTTCAGCTAAATATCTTGAAAATTGCGACCAGTACTTAGCTAAACGCAAAAATGTCACGCACAATAGACATTTTCAGGGCCCCAAAAAAAGAAAACGGAGAGAGATATCAAAAAATTGTTTTTGAGTAAAAATGTTGCATACCGCGGAGATCTTACACCTCTACCTTTAACATTTTTTGATACGACCAACCGTTTCCGAGATATATCGATTCCAAAAAACAGTTAGAAATTCAGTGCCCCAAAAAAAGATCCGGCCCTGCACCGATTTTAACGCCCAACAATAGGATTCGTGACAGTCACTAACTCTTTTACCGTACCAAATTTCAGTTCATATCTTGAAAATTGCGACCAGTACTTAGCTAAACGCAAATATGTCACACACAATGGACATTTTCAGGGCCCCAAAAAAAGAAAACGGTGAGAGATATCGAAAAATTGTTTTGAGTAAAAATGTTGCATACCGCGGAGATCTTACACCTGTACATTTAACATTTTCCGATACGACCAACCGTTTCCGAGATATATCGATTCCAAAAAACAGTTAGAAATTCAGGGCCCCCAAAAAAGATCCGGCCCTGCACCGATTTTGACGCCCAACAACAGGATTCGTCACAGTCACGAACTCTTTCATCGTACTAAATTTCAGCTTAATATCTTGAAAATTGCGACCAGTACTTAGCTAAACGCAATAATGTCACGCACAATGGACATTTTCAGGGCCCCAAAATAAGAAAACGGTGAGAGATATCAAAATATCGTATTGAGTAAAAAAGTTGCTTATCGCGGAGATCTTACATATGTAGTTGTAAAGTTTTTTGATAAGACCAACCGTTTTCGAGATATATCGATTCCAAAAGAAATAGAAATTCAGGGCCCCAAAAAAAGATTCGGCCCAGCACCGATTTTAACGCCCAATAATAGGATTCGTCACAGTCACGAACTCTTTCACCGTACCAAATTTCAGCTTCATATCTTGAAAATTGCGACCAGTACTTAGCTAAACGCAAAAATGTCACGCACAATGGACATTTTCAGGGCCCCAAAAAAAGAAAACGGTGAGAGATATCGAAAAATCGTTTTGAGTAAAAAAGTTGCATACCGCGGTGATCTTACACCTGTACTTTTAACATTTTTCGATGCGACCAACCGTTACCGAGATATATCGATTCCAAAAAAATGTTTGAAATTCAGGGCCCCCAAAAAGATCCGGCCCTGCACTGATTTTAACGCCCAACAACAGGATTCGTGACAGTCACTAACTCTTTCACCGTACCAAATTTCAGCTTCATATCTTGAAAATTGCGACCAGTACTTAGCTAAACGCAAATATGTCACACACAATGGACATTTTCAGGGCCCCAAAAAAAGAAAACGGTGAGAGATATCGAAAAATTGTTTTGAGTAAAAAAGTTGCATACCGCGGAGATCTTACACCTGTACATTTAACATTTTTCGATACGACCAACCGTTTCTGAGATATATCGATTCCAAAAAACAGTTAGAAATTCAGGGCCCCCAAAAAAGATCCGGCCCTGCACCGATTTTAACGCCCAACAACAGGATTCGTCACAGTCACGAACTCTTTCATCGTACTAAATTTCAGCTTAATATCTTGAAAATTGCGACCAGTACTTAGCTAAACGCAATAATGTCACGCACAATGGACATTTTTAGGGCCCCAAAAAAAGAAAACGGTGAGAGATATCAAAAAATCGGTTTCAGTAAAAGAGTTGCATACCGCGGAGATCTTACACCTATACATTTAACATTTTTCGATACGACCAAACGTTTCCGAGATATATCGATTCAAAAAAATAGGATGAAATGCAGGGCCCCAAAAAAAGGTCCGGCCCTTCACCGATTTTAACGCCCAACAATAGAGTTCGTCACAGCCCCCAACTCTTTCACCGTACCAAATTTCAGCTCGATATCTTGAAAATTGCGACCTGTACTTTGCTAAACGCCAAAACGTCACGCACATACATACATACATACATACATACATACAGACTTTTTCCAATATACCACGGCTATATGAAAGCCTATAGGATCTTTAGATCCGGCTTTCATAACAAGGCTATAGAAATAATGTTACTGGAACTAGTTTTCATGAATTTCTTTTTCGAGAGCCAACTAGGAAATTATGGATTAAAGCAATAAGCAGACAAAGTATGTAGCCTACGCTGACCATGCGACTGAAAATTAGGTGATCTTTTATTATTGCTCCAGTTCTGATGATAATCTCCTGACCACCTCGTCAAGTAGTGGCTAGCATTCTTGGCTGTCGCCCCCAGAGATCCATGTTCGAATCCAGGCTCTGCCAATAAATTTCATTCTGGTCTGAGGGCTGGAACGGGGTACACTCGGCTACATGAGGTAAAACTTAGAAGAGGTGGGTTAGATTACCATCTTATCCTTCCTGGACAGGTTTTCCGTAGTGTCCCACTACTCCACGCAAATGCCGGGATAGTTACTAACTTAAGGTCACCTTCCAAATCATCACCGGAATTACAAATGCACATGCCGCAATGACATGGGTAGCAGACACGGGGCTAAATGACCAAATTTCTATGACGAGAGCTTTACAGTCCGCCTCGTTGCGTAGTGGCTAGCATTCTTGGCTGTCACTGCAGAGGCCCGGGGGGTTCGATTCCTGGTTCTGAGGGCCGGAATGGGGTACACTCAGTCTCATGAGGCAAACCTGAGAAGAGGTGGGTTCGATTCCTACCTCAGCTATTCTGGAAGTGGTTTTCCGTGGTTTCCCAAGTCTACTCCAGGCAAATGCCGGGATGGTACCTAATTTAAAGCCAAGGCCGCTTCCTACCCAAGTTTTACCTCAATTACAAATACACACACTAATACAGACATTACAGTGACACAGGTTATCAAACAAATTCTACACACACCTATGAACATGGGGCTACATGACCACGATGTTGCAATGCCCCTAAAGAAACAATAACGAGCTGAAGACCATAACCTATCTATATCATGCCAAGACATGGTGTCCACAGGCAGGAAAAGTCAGGAATTTTGTTTTTGATCAGGAAAAAGTGTGAAAATATAGCGTGAGTCAGGAAAAATGTCGAAAAGTATTAGAAAGTCAGAAATTTTATATTAACCATATTAACTCTTCAAGTTCTACTTCAGGAACTGTGACATCTGTAGAATCTTTCTGTTATAAAGATGAAGTCACAAGTGCCGAAATAAAGTGGGCCCTTAATGTCGTCCAAAATAAATTCTCTTAATTCTTGTTTAAATATTTCAGAAACCTTCAGGGAAATGTTTCCTGATAGTGCAATTGCAACAAAATTTCAATTGGGGAACACGAAATGTTCATATGTCATCAATTATGGATTAGCTCCATACTTTCATAATTTACTGCAAGATGAAATTCTTTCATGTGATAATGTTATCTGTTTTGATGGGGCATTGAATAAAGTTAGTTAGTTATTGTTTTAAGGGGCGGAACTACGAGGTCATTTGCCCCCATTGAACGAAGTTGTTCAGCGAGGTCAGATGGACCTATTTGTGTGTTAACTTGACATCAACTGCAATGAAGTTAACACCAGATATTTCAACAGCATCTTTATGGGACACACAACAGCTCAAGACATTTTAGAGGCTTTCAACCAGGGAATCTCTCCTCTTGCTAGAAAGATGGATGGACCGAATGTTAATTTGAGTTTCATAAAAACGTTCAGTGGCCAAATAATAGAAGATAATGCAGATGGCAAACAACTCGTTAACCTTGGTGTTTGCGGCCTTCTCGTTGTCAATGGAGCCCTACAAACAGGAATGCATTCTGTAAAGTGGGACCTTCAATTATTTTTGAGAGACATGTATTATGTATTGAACGACTGTCCTGCACGCCAAGCAGAGTACTTGGATTTATGTATTATTGCATTATAATTTACTTTATTTTGTATTTTAAATGAATAAAGAGGCGAGCTTTGGGAAGCTATGGGGATGGTGGAGGCTGCAAATAAAAAATAATATTTGTTTGCTCAATAAACCTTTTTTCCGATATTACGATGACTTCATGAGTCAGGAAAATTGACATTGAAAATTCTGTGGACACCATGCAAGAGTCCTTGATAAAATTAGTAGTATCCGGAGTTAGTTAGGTATTGTTGTTTTAAGGGACGGAACATCGAGGTCAACTGCCCTTCGGTATCCAGAGCTCATCCCAGTAATATCACTAATAAAACTCAAAGACAGAGGTGGTCTCTGGTATCGTAAGCCAGGTTTTGTTTTGCTGGAATTGAAGTAACGGACAAAATGATATCGGTTATGCCGAGCAGTCCAGGAATAGCACAAACATTAACTAGAATACTGTTGCCACAGGTTGCTAAAAATCATATTCTATAGTGTGGAGTACGTGATCATCCTGAGTAACTGAGGAGGGTAATATTGCAGCATTGACTACGTCTTTAGAAGAGAAACAAATTATGAGAAAAAAGAATCACAATAATTAAGAAAAGACGTTCCTTTTCATTGAAACTCGATCATGGTACACTAGTAAAAATATTCAGTGGAACCATATACAGTACCTTACACTCGTGCATACCAGACAGTGTGTGTGCTATCTAATAAGGAAAATCTGCAGTTGAAACAAACTTCTACTACTAAAAGGTGAACATCTCTTATATTTTACTTCATTCTACTCAACAATGTGTATTCATGTACTGTAAATAAAGTGTATAGGTACATTTTTGCTGGTTTTAGCTTGCGATAGCATTGCTATTAAGTTACATGTTAGGTGGTTACTCAGCGCTGCAGTGGTCAAAATGCGCACTGCTATGAGGACTGTGTTGATGCAGAGAACGCCATGATTGGGTAGGCTTTGTATTATTAGAGGCTAAGCTCGGAGTAAAGGCTGGTGTACCCCATTCGTGAACTCAAGCGACTGTGCTGCCGTTATCTGATGGAAACATAAACAAACAGATGCTATAATTTTATTAATGCAGCCAATGGCCATGTATTTTTCTTTTCAGGACGGGTCAGGGAAAGGATTATGAAAGGAAATCGGCCGTGGACCTATTGAAACCATGTGATTTGAGTTGATGGGTGTGCTATTCTTTAGTTTTTTCAGTTATTTTCATAATAATTGAAGCTAAAAGATGAGTAATATAATTACTCAGTTCCACTGCGCTCTTCAAATTCAACATTTGCCATATCAATGCACTACTTCCACAAAAAGAAAGCTTTTCAGACGGAATGGAGTCGATTACTTCGTGTCGCAAAACCGATTTCGAAGTATATGATCGTATGTGGCTGGCATTATACAAAGGAGAATTATTTATTAATAAATACTAATGCATTTCTTACAATAACCAGTACCCTACATTCTGCACTGCAATACAAACTAGGCAACTTAAATGCAGGGTCGATTTGACAGCTGTTCTTCCCATGTGGCAAAAATTACATTTAGGGGTCGCTTTATCGTAGGCTTACATGTGGTTGTCTTTCTTTAACTTGCCCCATTGCTACTTCAAAACTGAGAAGCTCAGTTCTAAGTTTATAATCAGGTGCCTATTAAAAATTAAAACATCTTGAGGCTATAGTCAACTTGTACAGTCTTTGATTTATTGACTTCAACAGTATTAGGCTATATCTTCCAAATTTAAATATATGTATAGCAATATACCGACTACACGCTTATTAGATTCCTGAACTAATTATTTTTATCTCGGTAACTGGTGACCGAATTCCATTTTGAATCTGAATTGAATTTGTCTAATTACTAGTTTGTAAGCGTAAATCTTCAAGTCTCTTGGTGTTTTTAGCACTTTCCCACACATAATTATATGTCTGGCATCTAAAATTGCCTGTCCTTCAACATGAGCCCGCCTAGAATTGCCGACAACCTTCAATACATATATGGAATGTAATGGCTAATGACCACATAGAGTTGCATGCAAAATAGATACACTGAATGCAAGTGCATAATATTCATGACCAATTTTACTGCAGTTGTCTGTCATGATTTTTCCTTTAGGGATGTACTTTGCCATGTTTGGTTACACTACCTTTTTTCTCTTGCAGGTCTGTAATGTGCGGTGGCATTGCAATGGAAAGACAAATCTATGTTGAAATGATAATTTGATGAAATGAAGTAGGGCCTACTCTAAATGTAGGCTATGTACGAATGAGAAATGTATAATAAATATACCACAGTATATGGACTTGATTTTGTAATTTTTTTAAATTCCAAGTTCCTTATTTACATCCTGATTTCCTTGAAGTATTCAATTTAGTAAGGGCAAAATTTTGGTGTGTTTTGTATTGGCGATGGTTTTATTCATACTTATTTATTTCATATGTTTTTCTTAATCTATTTATAACAGTGTAGGCCTACTGTATATTAACTTGTGGGTCAATAACCTAGATGTTAGGTCTCTTAAAACAGTTATCATTAACTTTTATTCCTCACAGGCAAGGGCCAAGTTGTGTAAGTTTGTTCTATGAAGCCAAAATAAATAAATAAATGGGATTGATACAAATCATCGAAATGCTCATTCTCTGGAGGAGGGGAATAGGGAGCCGCGGAGGTGCAGGTTACGGTTCAAATTTCCCGCGCTGAAACTTTCATGTGTTTCCTATGCATGCGTGAGCGGTGCTCGTTATCGGAATTAAATTTAAACAGTTCTTACCAATAATCTTTGGTGCTGGAATATGTTGTGATTTTCTATGATTATTTTCAACGTTTAAAAATGTTTGTAGAAAGCCAAGACATTTATTCTCCGAGTAGAAAATCTGCCCGGACGCCCTTTCTATATAAATAAATAAAAATTATCGTACCTAAAAAATAGTTATATGTTCTAGGAAAAGAGGTCTTGTGGTAATCTCGTCCGATACCACTAAATTTACACGACAAACTAATATCAATTTCAATACGCTCCCGTATTAACTCGTATATAGTGTATATTATGGTGGTCAAGCCCAAATAATATTTAATATTGAACAGCCAATCACAAATTTAAAGCAGATTAGTACAAAAATGTAACTCCGGAGTACGCATCATCGCTTCTGTCTAGAGCTATGAGAGCTACTGTGTAGAGCTATGAGAGATAATGGAGTAAGTACCGTTGAGTTGGTAGCACTGCTCCACCAAACCTTCAACTATCTTTCATCATTAGATCTAATTTTATCAGTACTACACATCAGCTGATAGCACAAAAACAGATTTGTTTTTAGCAGTACTACACATTGTTTTGATTGATTTTCCTTGTGGTGGTGTTGGTTGTTTTGATTTGTTCGGTATTTTGATTATTTATTTGAATTGAATTGAGAGTCAATCATGCCACTGCAAGGGAGGAAAAATAGCCAAGCACCGGGATGTAAGAATTATAATGATAGTAAGAACAATACGGCAATTTTCATCTTCCTGGAGTTGACCATGTGTAAAATTGGTGGACAATATGGACTTCTCTCGAATAAAAATATATAGAGAAGAAATGAGTGCATTTCATCTCTTGTTTGTTTTCTTACCCATTCTCCTTAGCATTGCAATCAAATTTGTGGTTCAGGGCTACGGGGAGGGGTGGGTGGCAGCCGGCATGCTAGGCAAAAGTGAGGTTATGACAATAGTGTGCGCATTTTGACAATTTTCATTATATTCATCGAATATCCCAACAATTCTGTAGAGTAGGAGATCAATTAAATAGCCTAAAGGTGAATTAAGCTCTAGAACGGCATAATTCTGTCCGTGACAAATCTATTGCCAACATTGATATATATCAAAGAGTAATATTTTCCTATCTGGACGTACATTTCTACGCCTAGCGAAAGGCGCAGTTATGTTTGTGTTATTTTCATCAATAATCAATAACTCATCGCAGAACATACTGGTCAATTACGTGTAATAAAGGCTACATTCATATGGCTTTTTACTTTTTATGTTGCCAGACTTGGTATAGCGGTACATAGCCTCAGGCGGTGCTCTATCTCGGAAAGTCTATAACCAACAGTGACGAATCTCTTATACTTACATCATCCTTGGGATCAGGGATATAATAATGGTGGCAAGTCCCCTTGAATGATAATGTACCGCAAGTTATGATGTATAGATTAGAATTATATATAAAATACAGTCCTACCAGATCGTTTTTGTTGTTCCCTTGAGCGTTGCGCTTAAGGCCGGCATGGTAACTTCTCTGCTAGCTTGTTTCTGCGGACTTGCGGCGCATGGCGGGGAATCAAATTGATCAAGTTCTGCACGTTCGGCGAATGAACCTATTATGTTTCTTAAATTCTAGAGACGAAGATCTACACTCAAGAATGGCGACAGGTAATATAATACAATGTTTGTCAATAGCATAATTGTTGTAATTGGACCTTTTACGCTTCTAAAATTCAACTTTAAACTCACTAGGCCTAGGTCTAGTTGTTTTCTTGAAGGATGATGACTTTTAATAGTTATTTTATGTTGTATTAAGGAATTGGTTTGGTCAAGGCAAATCCGGCTCGTATTCTTTATCTATTTTTGTGTATGATTTAAACCTATTACAGTCTTCCCGCTGTTAAATCGGGTTGAAATTAAATGCCACTTTATACCGGTAGCGCATGAACGCGATATTTAGAACAGAAGCTTTTCTTAACTCTGTTAACCATACTTTTGGGCTGAAAGATGTTTTAAATGTAGCCTACTTTCGGATTTCCCATGGCCAAATTATGTGTGAGTAGGCTACTGATGAGTTATTTATGGAATTATTCTGACTTTCTTTTTCTGAGCATTTTGATGTCTCTTCCTTGTATGTTAGGTCACGAGTTTGCCACTAATGATATTCAAGAAAACTGCAGAAACATGGAGATGGCTGTATAATCTAGAAAATCGGCCCCTACTTCTTGGTGGTAAGTTTTAAAACTAGTATTGCACTTGGGATGGTATTTGCAGAACATGTTAAACTTTGCTTTAATGGTAATTATGTGGTTAATTTGGGGACATTTGGACGAATGGGTAGGTCCTATAGGAAGAGGAACGATCTTTTCAAAAGTACCGTACCAGAAAGTCTCGTGGGAAGAGGTAGCTCCGGCGATGAATTCCCATGGCTAAGATGCTGCGCATTTTCTACATGCATCAGATACCAGAGGTAGAATTTTATTGCAGTAATTTACATTTCAGCTCTGATACCGTTAGGCCTATTCCTTTTGTGTAGCCTACAAGCTTTTTTGTCGAATAGGTGGTCTAGTCTTGAATTTCAGTATAGTAGAGCAAGCAGGGTTCATATTTCGTACAATTACATACCGGTACCACTGTAACATTCATTTTGTCTGTACATAAATAAATTCTGTTAAGATTGGCCTCCCAGCGATGGTGGAGCTGACTTGACCAGAAGGCAAGGTAGGTACCGTAGGCTAACTTCTGTGGTTGGTGGCACCCTGGTGAATGTCAGTTTTTAGTCCTGTAGGAGATAACCTTAATTGGGAACTTGAGAGGCAGTTGGGTACTTCTTAACACATCTAATTTTTCTATTAGAATTTTGGTTTATTGTAGAAAATTGTTGTTCTAAAAATCTTTGACAGTTGCAAAGTCTGCCTAGTTTTAAAGGGTGGTGTTTTGAAGAAATCATTTTATCATCCTTAGTGATGGTCACAGCAAATTGTATTTGACCCATGGATGCTCATATAATTATACTTTTTTTTAAATCATTAAATCACTTCAAACTTACACGATGGTAGTTACATGTACAGTATATGCAGTGGCGATGTTGCTGTGGTCTGCTGCCTTTCCACTGCTTTGAACTAGATGCAACCGAAGGCACCTACCCTCATCAAGATATGTATCGCAATATTAAGACCACCCTACCTAATGGTGGGGGGAACCACTCGGTACCGCTGAATGAGAGCTCATCATACACTAACATTTTCTAAAGTACCACTGAAATTAGCCAATATACCTTTTCTAATAATGAAAAATAAATCAGGAAATGATGTGATAATAGATGATTACTCCTCTGCTGTCCATAACCCACCCACCATCCCCTTTCTAAATCACGACTAATATAGCAAAATTCCAACTGTCTGCCATTCTATGAGTGAATTATCGACAAATGCAGTATTGCCAGCCCCACGAATACGGTACTACTGTGTATATAGGCTGTACCGTACTGTAATCCTCCCACCCGCTAAAAGGAACTTCCGCCGCTACTGAGTAACGCCCACCACGTGCGTCTTTGATGTGTGTAATAATTGGCTGCTGTGTTATTAATGTGTGTAATATTTCACTGTAATTGTTTTTTGTAATAGTAAAATTTGTTAGATCCAGACCAATGGGTTTTGCATGGACCAATAATTATTAGGTAGAGCGGCCCGCCACGTTAGCCGTATATACAATTTTGGTTTTTGTCACGTACAGTAGGGTACTCGCACATCAATAATCTTTATCCAGACCAGGCCTATGTGGTATATTTTGTATCTCACATGTTGGTAACAGTAGTGACATCAGTCTGTGCAAGTTATGGTACCAGTTGAAGAGACCTCATCCGCCCGCTGTCGTTGAATTATCAAGAAATAGAAACACATATTTACGTAATTTAAAACATATTCCCGGTGCAGTAGTGATCATGGTTAGTAATTTGTATTGGGTATGTCACCCAGAAGATGAAACATTAATTCTGAATGAGACCAGAACGTGGCTTTTATACTTGCATCAGACGTCATTGTGGCTTTCATCTTCTAGGGTACATTACCAATTCAAATTAGTAACCATAGTCATTACTGCACCTGAAATATATGCTAAACTACATAAATATGTACTTTTATTTATTGCTCTTTTAACAACGGCAGCCATGTTCCGACGGCAAACGAATCTCGTTGAGTCAACAAGGTGCACACATTATTGCCAACATGTGGGATAAAAAATACACCACACTAATTAAAGATTAGGTACTGTGCCCGTTTAGACCGGAGTCCGCACGACCACATATGCATTTTACCAATAATCAGTCAGCACGAGAATCAAAATATCCCGGGGCGCCAGATGGGTTAAAGCTAATCGCAAAAACGACATCAAATGAAAAAAATGCTTTACTGATTTTTGGCTCAATGCAACAATAAGGATAGAAGGAGATTTAATTGGGTATAACACATCTGGTAAAATTATCTCAGTTTATTTTGAAGTTAAAATCTGACTGCAAAGATGCTCAAAGCAGCAGCATCCACGTGTGGCGATCCACACTCTTATTTACACAATATACAGAAATCTTCCAAACACATTTGACAATCTTCTTTTGGAAACACAAGTCCGATTAATAGTCCTGTAGACTGTGTTCCAAAATTATTAATATTTAATTCCAGTTCAAAGTTAATTGTCTATACTGGAAATATCGTAGATCACTGTTTGAATATTTACATGATATTAACACTCGTAGAATAAATGTTCATAGTATTTTAAACTTTCACTTCCTTTTTTCCAGTTTCAAAAATATATCGTCGAAAATATTATTATCATTGAATCAACACACATTATTTACATATATTAATAACATCTGAAAAGTATTTGACCTTGAGCATAGCATCGAAGAATTGTGCGAAGCACAACAACAATTAATTGTTCTTCTGACATTAAACATTTCGAGAAGTGACTCGATTATGAACTTCAAGTTCCAAACAAAATACATGATTTCTGAATCATCAACTTGATCACTAAATTGTTGAACCATTCAACTATTCAATTTTCCACTTGGAATCATTATGAAAAAATATTTATATTTATGGCCATTTCTGTAACTTTCACAACTTGCAATTCTTCGACAGAATGCGGAAATAAGAATTGTAGCTTCATAATAAATTCATTTAGTTCATGGCACTAGGATTGAAAATATCCTTCAAATTATTCGTGGTTAAAGAATTATTTTTAATTGGCAGTGGCCCATTCTACTATTTGTGTAAGAACACAATATTCCAACAACAACGGCAAAGGTCTTCCTCTGTAGAAGAATAAACTACTATCATGACGAATCCGGGTTCTAGCAAAATCAAAGTCTAAATGGAATTCGAAAACAAGGTTGAAATAAGAACTGATGGTTTCAAGAAATAACCTTCGGGTCATTCATCCGACGAAATGTGTAGTTCCAATACTCCTACTATAAACCTGAGCCATCGAACCTGCTATTTGATTGATGCTCGAAAAAACCTCTTCATTCCTGCGACTTAAACATGCGCACCTGGGAATAGCATTTCAACTACTCCACACACATAAATTTTCTTCCCAAAATTTATACAATAAATCAAGCCTCTGCTTGTTATCAACACTGGAAGATTAATAAACTTACAAGTTTATTTTATTTTACCATTCAGTTCAACCCGTGAATTTACCATACTTATGAAAATCTTTATTTCACTTTCGAGTGCATTTACGTCATGTTTTTATATAAATACAAAAATATCCTATTTGATACAAATATCATTTGCTTCCCGTTTCATGCCTCTCCGTGTTATCTGAAAAATATACTTTGCTCATTGCAAATATCAACTGTTCAACCAGAACTGAAATGTTGGTTGAATGCGGGCTTGCGCTAACCACTCTCCTTCGGAAAATCTCCTGTTCCAGACTAGAAATGATTAAACTACTTCATAGGCTCTCTCTCAATACATATGATTATTATAAAATATAATATCCAAGAATTATTTAGAAAAATTATGAAAATTATTATTATTATTATTATTAGTGGATTATTATTATTATTTATATCATTTTAAATGTGTTTAATTATCATCTCATTATGTGAGAATCCACATGTTCGAACCTTCGAATATGGAAAAAATATCCATTCCTCAACAAAAATAATTTAACTCAACCTTTACATGGACGGTTTTCCGTGGTTTCCCTAAAATATGAAATATTCAAATAAATCTTCGAAATGCTCGGTCATGGATCCTAAACTGTTCTGAGTGTTGAAAATCCTCAGAATAACTCTAACAAGTCTTGCGTAAATCATTGCAAGATGTAAATACGACGAAAAATAAAATGTGTTGGTCATCTGCAGAAAAAATAGTTTGTTCCAATTAGCTAGGCATAAAATAATTCAAATGTGGCTTACATTTCTTGATGATCTTGAAGCGTAGTAAACCTGGTCTGTACCAGATTTATCCATAGACATGCCCTATCGGACAAGCACGTATAATCCTTGTATCCGCCGCCATCATATACCCACAATTCGTCTAGTCAGACATAGTGGTAGTATCTTTTGACGTTTGAATAAACTGTGGTTCCATTTTAATATGGGCTTCTATCAAAGCCATAACAGTTTGTTTAAATAGGGTCAGATCTAAGTGATCTCTTCTTAGATATTTCAGTTGTAACATAACTCACGGTAATCTTATCAGTACAAGAAAAACACTGACAGTCTAACCAATCAACGGCTGTTCTGAAGATCGTTCCCTGGGCATGGTTTATTATATCACCATCTACCATGCGCTAAGCAACTTGTAGTTTCCCTTGCGTAGACTAATGAACGCCACCGTTATAGACTAGTCTTCAGTGTACTGACAGATCGAAGTGGTTAACTAGTTACAAATATGAAAACTGACTGAAATGGATTTAAACATCCAAGTATTATGTTATTACTGGACTGTGACAAAATACTAATTTCTAGACAAAGTCTAGCATATGTCCATGTAGAAATATAAATATTTCCACCAATGTCTGTAGAAAAATCAATCACCTCAGTGATTCTCCTCGCCGTAAATTTACTAAGTTCCAACTCGTAGCGCAGCACTTCTCGTGACTATCACGACTTTGAAAAGAACTTCTGCGTAGATCCGGCAACCATGTGCCTTGGCTCAGCGTCGTAGCAACTTGCTAGGTAACTGCTTGTGTTAGAATGAGCTCTCGATGCTTCGGCCAGCTGGCTTTTATTCAAAACTTTCAGGGTCACGCCGCATCAGCTGATATCTGGAAATCCTCATATCTCTTGAATCCCTGGTCCGATTTACTTGATACTAATTGCATTCTCTTTCATTTGGCCGTGCCAGTAATCTGATCCCAGTCTCAAGTCTCTACTCCATGGTTAACTATTTAATCAATAAATAGCCTCGACCTCTGCTATTACTCGCTACGTCACTTGACATCCAAGTATCGGTAAATTCTTTCCAATTGCTTCGAGAAGCAATGTAGCGCGATATTCAAATATCTCAACTTTCAAAAGCGGCTACAGCCTTTCCCTTGATATCTAGGTGTCTGAATCTTGGAATACCCATTCCTAGAGTTGGGCACATCCACCCCACACCTAGCAAAAAATAAAAATTGAAAAATTTTTATTTTTCCTATCTACACATTAAATCATCTGGTTCTTGAATAATAGATCTTCAAATTCGATGCATTATAAGTTCCCACGATGTTACCAGTTCGTGTATTGGCTACTTTATAGCTTCCATTGTTGTTTACTTCCACAATACGATAGGGTCCAGCGTAAAGGCTTGCAAATTTCGAGTACACTCGATTTTGCACGTCAGAGGGTGTAGGTCTTTTCACTAAAACAAGAGTTCCTACGCGCAAGGGTCTGCGAAAACGCTTTCCTCTCACTCTGCGCTCTCTCTTCTCAGCTTGACTCCTTAACTTGTCTAAAGCTAGAGTTTCCCTCATCTGACGACTTGGTTCAATCTCAGGTGGAATAGAGATGATTCGATCCCATAATCGTGTTGGTTTAATTCCATGATGAAGCAACATGGGAATCTGTCCAGTACTCTCATGAATCGTAGAGTTGATGGATTCGGATGCTAAAGAGAGAACATCCATCCATTTCCAATGCTCATTTGGACAATAGAGGCGGCAAAATTTTGCTATTTCAGCCATCACGCGTTCTGCTGGATTGCTCTCTGGATGTCTAATAGAACAAAACAATTGTCTAATCCCAAGATTATTCATGATGGTGCGAAATTCTAAAGTTGTAAATTGAGGTCCACGATCTGATAAAAGGAATTCCGGTTTGCCTGCTTCCGGAATTACGCTATCTCTTATTCTCTTCGCACAATATTTTGCGTTTGCCTTCTGAATTGGATGTAACATGGTGTATTTGCTGAAAACATCCATGGTCACCAAAATATATCGGTTACCTCTTTTAGACTTTGGGAGAGGACCATATAAATCAGTCGCGAAGATTTCGCAAGGCTTAGAAGGAATAATAGGCCTTGGTAATTCTCTCAATAATCTAGAATTATGTTTACTCCTTTGGCATAAGTCGCATTCTCGAATAGTGTTTCTGACAGTTTGTCGCATTCGCTCCCACGAAAATTTCTCTTGAATCATGTTGACTGTCTTATCTACTCCAGCATGACCTGCGATTCGATGTGCCATCCAAATAATGGGTTTTTGCAATCGTGGAGGTATCACTACTCTCAGCTTCGTATGGTCGGGATCTGCAAACTTGTAGATTAAACCATCGAACATCATAAAATCTCTTGAAATTCTTTCAGTTTCCACAAAATCATCATCATTTGGATCCATGTTTCCCTGTAGAAAACGAAAAATGTTCCTAAGACGTCGGTCTCTCCTCTGGGATAAATGCAATAACCTTAACCTTCTCAAGGTATCTTCATCCTCCTGCGTCAGGTTAACTTGAAAAACCTTAGACGTAGACTCCACTGCTCTACTCAATAAATCAGCTCCCACGTTCAACTTTCCAGGAGTGTGTTCAATAACTAGGTTGAATTGCTGAATAAAAAGTGACCATCTAGTTATTCTATCACTGGCAAAGTTTGTTCTCAAGATAAACTCCAATGCGTGGTGATCAGTCCTCACAATGACTGAATGTCCAATCAACATTTTCTTCCACGACTCCAACGCGAATATTACAGCAAGTGCTTCTAACTCTGTGGTGTAATAATTCCTTTCTGATGGTCGAAGTTTCCTGCTAATGAACGCCAGGTAATGTCTCTTGTGGTCTTCATCTTCTTGAAGAAGAATAGCTCCAATCCCTACGGTGGATGCATCAGATTCTATGATGAAATTCTTGGTAAAGTCAGGATACTCCAATTTCACACTGTTTACCAATAACCTCTTGGCATCTTGAAATGATTGTTCACAATCTTTATCCCATTTCCATTTATTTCCTTTCTTTAGCAATTCCTGCAATGGCGCAACTGTCTTGGTGAAGTTCGGACAATGCCCTGCAAAGAATTGGCATGTCCCGAGAAAACTGCGGACATTCTTCACTCTAGTAGGTCTAGGGAAATTTGCAATTGCCTGTATCTTCGTCTCATTGGGACGGTATCCTTCTCCATCCAAAATGTGACCCAAAAATTTTATTTCCTTCCGAAAGAACTGACATTTTCGAAGGTTTACCTTGAAGTTCGCTTTTCTCAAATCTGCGAATAACATTTGAAGATGTAACAAATGTTCCTCCTTAGTCTCAGATGCAATTAAGATATCATCAATATAACGAATTGCTATCTCTTTTACTTCAGGACTCAAATTTTGTTCCAGTGCTCTGATCAAAACGGATCCAGATGTTGACTCCAAATGGTAGACGGCGGAATACATATGTCTGCTGGTCAAACATAAATCCTGTAAACTTCTTGGAATCTTCACTAAGCCTAATATGATGGTAGGACGAAGTGAGATCAATATTAGAGAACCAGACCTTGCCTTGGAATTTCCTTAACAGTTCCCTAATGATTGGTGGTCTGTCATACTCTGGCAGTAATCTTGAATTCAAATTTCGCGCGTCTAAACATAGTCTCAGACTTCCATCTTGCTTAGACACTACTGCTAATGGATTGACATAAGATGTAGTGTACTTTTCAATCACATTGTTGCTTTCCATCTCCTTGATAAGCACTTTTACCCTTTCTCGATGCTTTTCCGCAACCGGATACAATTTAGCATGAAAAGGTGCATCATCATTTACACGAATATGATATTCAAAATCTTTAATTTCACCAGGTTTAATATCAAAAATATCGTGATACTCTTCCAAAAATTTCCCTAGCTCTGGGGACTCCTTCTCAGTGTAGACTTCTCTTCCTTCGGCTTCATGAAAAATCAGAGACCATTGAGCACCTCCCTCGATGTCTTCCTCTTCTTTTCCCTCGAAGTTAATATCTTCGGTATTCTTAAATCTAATCGTTTCTGTCTTCATGTCTATCACTGCTTGATATTTCTGAATGAAATCTGCTCCCAATATCATGTCAAAAGCCATGTCCTTCATTACAACAAACACATGTCGGAAATCATGTCCTCCAATCGTAATACATAAGTATAATTGTGTTTTGCACAGAGATATTTTATTGGGTATTATTCCTTGGATCTTAATTCCTGATACTGGAATTTCCTCTAAATTCTCTTTGAGCTTCCACAGAATATAAAGCTTCTCACTCACTAGACAAAGCATAGCCCCAGTATCAATCAAAGTATCGACAGGCATACCGAATACTTCGCATGATATGATTGGCATTCTAATTCTTGTACCCATTTCTTTACGTTCGTCATTCTGTTGAATTAAGTCATCATCCTCTACTTGCCATTTAATAATTCTGGAAGTGAAAGTGTTCAAAATTCTATCTTCTACTGTGAATTCGAAGTTTTTTTTTTCATTACCATTCCCCCGGGATTGTTGTGTTCCCGATGGACCTGGTTCATTGGGCCTCTGCTCCAAAAATTGCAAGTTATCTTGGTGTCTTGCTTCCAAATTTTTCCTCGTCTCCTTGTTAAACTCTTCATTGGACTGACGAGTATCCACATTCCCTCTGTTATTGTAGTTGTTTCTACCATAATATCTTCTTTCCTGGTACCTTCCTTGACTATCTCGTGGCCTTCTCCATCGAGTATTGTATCGATTTCCACCATCTGGTCTCGCATATGGCTTGTAACTGTATCTGTTACTGTACTGGTTCCATCCTCTCTTATTTGGATCATCCCTCGGCGTTTTCTCTTCTCGCCCTTCTCGAATCTCTCGAGGTGTTTGAGAATAACTGTCGGCCATAACAGCATACACAGCGTTGTTACTCTTTCCTCCCTTCTGATGAAAGAATTGAGCGTTCGTATGATCCAGCTTCTGTAATACTTCATCAAATTGTTCCATATTATAGATATCAGCAGCGATCAAAGTCCTCTGGACGTCTGCTGGAAACTGACGTATCAATGCAGTAATCAACTCGTTATCTGGCATCGGCGGATCTAAATGTTGAAGTTTAGACAGCTGTCCAGAAAAGTACGTAGAGTATCGAGTAGGTTGTGACGTCGAGAATCTCTTCGAATATAACTCTGCTCTGACTTGCTGTTGGGTTTCCGGGGACCAAAACTTTTTCAATAGCCCACGAGAAAACTCCTCAAAAGTGGTTAGAGTGGATCTAAAAGCTCTAAACCAAAGAAGTGCAGGACCTTCCAAAAACTTCCCTATCACTCGGATCTGTCTTTCTTTAGGGATCTTGGAATCTTTCAGGTAATCCCCTGCTTCTCTCAAAAATTCCACGGGTGTCACAGAATCTCGCCCTGAAAATTTAGAAGGCTTATCTTCTACATTCTTAAATACAGTTATGGGGTTGGATTGAAATACTGTCCTGACCTCATCCTGTCTTTGACTATCCGTGTCTCTAGCTCCTCCTAGATTTATATGTATCTGTTCCTTTCCCCTTACATTTGGCATTTTCAACAGATGATCAGACTGTTTCTCATCCTTGATTTGAGTTTTCATAGCCTCAAGTTCCTTCTGGTTTTCTTCTGCCATTTTCTTAATTGCTTCAGTTTCTTTACAATTGTCCTTAACATCAGTGGATATCTGGTTCATAACAGCCTCATGACTTTTCAATGACCCTGTCATATCTGATATGTCCTGAGTTGCTTGGATATCTTTGGCAATTACTTCAATATGGGATGACAAAGATTCCCTAATCTCCTTGATTCCCTCTTGGTTCTCCAGCTTGAGTGTGTCTTTAATTTCATTGACAACTGTGGTCTTGATTTCAGTTTGCAATTCACTAATCACACCTTCTCTTATTTCTCCCATGACAAGTTCTTTGAATTGTTCCGTTAAACGTTGAACAACTAGAATTCCCATCTCGTTACTCTTCTTCTTCACTCTGACTTCTAGGTCGATCATGTCTTCACCAACTTTCCTAAGACCATGTTCTATCCTATCAGCTAAGCTTTGGGATCGAAGATCGGCATCGCGAAATTTTTCGTCCATTAAACTTGCGTTAGTAGCTAATGAAGTTTCGAGCTCATGTGTTTTTTCGCATAATTTATTCATTTTACTTTCAAGTGACATTTTCAAAATTTCAGAATTCTCTTTAAATTTACTTTCCATTGAATTAAATTTACTATTTAAATTTTCTTTCAAATTACTTTTTAAAGAATCAGAACTTTCTTTAAGATTTTCATCTAAACTTTCTTTCAAGTTATCTTTTAACCTGCTTTCTAAAGAATCAGAATTTTCCTTAAGTTTATTTTCTAAAGACTCAGAATTTTCTTTAAGTTTTTCATCTAAACTTTCCTTCAAGTTATCTTTTAACCTGCTTTCTAAAGAATCAGAATTTTCTTTAAACTTTCTTTAAGTTTATCAGTATTTTCTTTAAGTTTCCTTTCCAAAGCCTCAGTATTTTCTTTCATAATGGCTGCTACACGCAGTCCAGCCTCTTTTGAACTCTCCTCCAAACTCCTCATCATCCTCATCATTTCTTCCATAATTTCAATTATTATTCAAAACTTAGTGGTATACAATATTGGCAAACACAAGCTTATAACTAGAACAAGAAATATGAAGAGCTAATTGGAACACTCTAATAAAATGAGATTTGTCCTAATGTCGACGTGATGGAAAAACAAAATTCTCTACTTTTACGAATTATATTTACCACAATATCACAAGAAAAATATGCAAGTTCTCAAATATCCTCCACCTGGATTCTAATAATGTGTATGTCCAGTCATCGAACGTTTACTACTGAATTTACTTGACGCCCTAATGGTTAAGCCATTATCAAAAATAATCAAACCCATTCTAATTATTAACCAGTTAAATTTTTTAATTTTCCCCACTAATTGGGTTTCCTACTAATTTATTCATCCAAACCAGACATCTCTCAACTCCCAAAATATTTCTATAAAAATTATCACAATTTCAAATCGGCATGCGATTGACCATGTCTAAATCGAGCCCCACGTTCGAAGCCATTTCTCTCTCTATCTTATTTTATGTGCCCGTTTAGACCGGAGTCCGCACGACCACATATGCATTTTACCAATAATCAGTCAGCACGAGAATCAAAATATCCCGGGGCGCCAGATGGGTTAAAGCTAATCGCAAAAACGACATCAAATGAAAAAAATGCTTTACTGATTTTTGGCTCAATGCAACAATAAGGATAGAAGGAGATTTAATTGGGTATAACACATCTGGTAAAATTATCTCAGTTTATTTTGAAGTTAAAATCTGACTGCAAAGATGCTCAAAGCAGCAGCATCCACGTGTGGCGATCCACACTCTTATTTACACAATATACAGAAATCTTCCAAACACATTTGACAATCTTCTTTTGGAAACACAAGTCCGATTAATAGTCCTGTAGACTGTGTTCCAAAATTATTAATATTTAATTCCAGTTCAAAGTTAATTGTCTATACTGGAAATATCGTAGATCACTGTTTGAATATTTACATGATATTAACACTCGTAGAATAAATGTTCATAGTATTTTAAACTTTCACTTCCTTTTTTCCAGTTTCAAAAATATATCGTCGAAAATATTATTATCATTGAATCAACACACATTATTTACATATATTAATAACATCTGAAAAGTATTTGACCTTGAGCATAGCATCGAAGAATTGTGCGAAGCACAACAACAATTAATTGTTCTTCTGACATTAAACATTTCGAGAAGTGACTCGATTATGAACTTCAAGTTCCAAACAAAATACATGATTTCTGAATCATCAACTTGATCACTAAATTGTTGAACCATTCAACTATTCAATTTTCCACTTGGAATCATTATGAAAAAATATTTATATTTATGGCCATTTCTGTAACTTTCACAACTTGCAATTCTTCGACAGAATGCGTAAATAAGAATTGTAGCTTCATAATAAATTCATTTAGTTCATGGCACTAGGATTGAAAATATCCTTCAAATTATTCGTGGTTAAAGAATTATTTTTAATTGGCAGTGGCCCATTCTACTATTTGTGTAAGAACACAATATTCCAACAACAACGGCAAAGGTCTTCCTCTGTAGAAGAATAAACTACTATCATGACGAATCCGGGTTCTAGCAAAATCAAAGTCTAAATGGAATTCGAAAACAAGGTTGAAATAAGAACTGATGGTTTCAAGAAATAACCTTCGGGTCATTCATCCGACGAAATGTGTAGTTCCAATACTCCTACTATAAACCTGAGCCATCGAACCTGCTATTTGATTGATGCTCGAAAAAACCTCTTCATTCCTGCGACTTAAACATGCGCACCTGGGAATGGCATTTCAACTACTCCACACACATAAATTTTCTTCCCAAAATTTATACAATAAATCAAGCCTCTGCTTGTTATCAACACTGGAAGATTAATAAACTTACAAGTTTATTTTATTTTACCATTCAGTTCAACCCGTGAATTTACCATACTTATGAAAATCTTTATTTCACTTTCGAGTGTATTTACGTCATGATTTTATATAAATACAAAAATATCCTATTTGATACAAATATCATTTGCTTCCCGTTTCATGCCTCTCCGTGTTATCTGAAAAATATACTTTGCTCATTGCAAATATCAACTGTTCAACCAGAACTGAAATGTTGGTTGAATGCGGGCTTGCGCTAACCACTCTCCTTCGGAAAATCTCCTGTTCCAGACTAGAAATGATTAAACTACTTCATAGGCTCTCTCTCAATACATATGATTATTATAAAATATAATATCCAAGAATTATTTAGAAAAATTATGAAAATTATTATTATTATTATTATTATTAGTGGATTATTATTATTATTATTATTATTATTATTTATATCATTTTAAATGTGTTTAATTATCATCTCATTATGTGAGAATCCACATGTTCGAACCTTCGAATATGGAAAAAATATCCATTCCTCAACAAAAATAATTTAACTCAACCTTTACATGGACGGTTTTCCGTGGTTTCCCTAAAATATGAAATATTCAAATAAATCTTCGAAATGCTCGGTCATGGATCCTAAACTGTTCTGAGTGTTGAAAATCCTCAGAATAACTCTAACAAGTCTTGCGTAAATCATTGCAAGATGTAAATACGACGAAAAATAAAATGTGTTGGTCATCTGCAGAAAAAATAGTTTGTTCCAATTAGCTAGGCATAAAATAATTCAAATGTGGCTTACATTTCTTGATGATCTTGAAGCGTAGTAAACCTGGTCTGTACCAGATTTATCCATAGACATGCCCTATCGGACAAGCACGTATAATCCTTGTATCCGCCGCCATCATATACCCACAATTCGTCTTGTCAGACATAGTGGTAGTATCTTTTGACGTTTGAATAAACTGTGGTTCCATTTTAATATGGGCTTCTATCAAAGCCATAACAGTTTGTTTAAATAGGGTCAGATCTAAGTGATCTCTTCATAGATATGTCAGTTGTAACATAACTCACGGTAATCTTATCAGTACAAGAAAAACACTGACAGTCTAACCAATCAACGGCTGTTCTGAAGATCGTTCCCTGGGCATGGTTTATTTTATCACCATCTACCATGCGCTAAGCAACTTGTAGTTTCCCTTGCGTAGACTAATGAACGCCACCGTTATAGACTAGTCTTCAGTGTACTGACAGATCGAAGTGGTTAACTAGTTACAAATATGAAAACTGACTGAAATGGATTTAAACATCCAAGTATTATGTTATTACTGGACTGTGACAAAATACTAATTTCTAGACAAAGTCTAGCATATGTCCATGTAGAAATATAAATATTTCCACCAATGTCTGTAGAAAAATCAATCACCTCAGTGATTCTCCTCGCCGTAAACTTACTAAGTTCCAACTCGTAGCGCAGCACTTCTCGTGACTATCACGACTTTGAAAAGAACTTCTGCGTAGATCCGGCAACCATGTGCCTTGGCTCAGCGTCGTAGCAACTTGCTAGGTAACTGCTTGTGTTAGAATGAGCTCTCGATGCTTCGGCCAGCTGGCTTTTATTCAAAACTTTCAGGGTCACGCCGCATCAGCTGATATCTGGAAATCCTCATATCTCTTGAATCCCTGGTCCGATTTACTTGATACTAATTGCATTCTCTTTCATTTGGCCGTGCCAGTAATCTGATCCCAGTCTCAAGTCTCTACTCCATGGTTAACTATTTAATCCATAAATAGCCCCGACCTCTGCTATTACTCGCTACGTCACTTGACATCCAAGTATCGGTAAATTATTTCCAATTGCTTCGAGAAGCAATAGTAGGGGGGTAGTGGTGCTTCCAACGAGTGTCATGACCGCCGCGTGAGTCCAAGCCAATATCTCGTGAACCCATGGTCGGATGTTAACAAATGACGTGTCATTGGACTCGGGCTGACGTCCTCTTTGCTGTGGACTACTCGTTATATTTTTGAATTTTTTTTTGAAAATTTTTGTTTTCAAAAGTTGGTGATAGTTTGAAAACCAAAGATGATAGAACGTTATGCCATGGCCCAAACGAATGGTCTTTATGACCTTTATTTTCTATAGTAAAACTTTTTTATTTGTTATGTTTTTTTGAATACACTCGAATTTTGAAAATTCTATATTCTGGAAACTAGGAAGTTTACAAAAAGGTTTGTTTGACGTAAATTAATGGTCCCTATGCCCCCTACCCCCAAAATAAATTTCAAGTCTCTAGAGGAAAAAATTGTGTTTTGTAAGTAGTGGGAAGGTGGGAAGGCTGCTCCACTTAGCAAGTGGTGAGCCCCTGCGACCTTGGAATGGAAGGAGCCATGCTAGGAAGGCATGCTTGGATTCGTTTTTTTCGTCTCGTTGTGCTTTTTACGGGAATGTCGGTGCCGAAAAGATGAAATGCTGGAAACACGTTTTTTTTTGGAAAAACCGTGATTTTAGACTTTTTGCTATAACTCGCGAACCAAGTATGCTAGAGGCATGTACGACGGGTCCAAGGACTCGGGGTGACGTTCTCTTTGCTATGGACCACTCGTTATAATTTTTAATAAAATTGGAAACTCGATTTTGGGGTAAACACGTGTTTTTTGTAATTTTTGCCGATATCTCACGAACCAATAACGCTAGAGACATGTACGAGGTGTCCTAGGACTCGGGCTAACGCCCCCTTTCAAATGTGGTAGATATTTTTTTTTCCAAAAAATAATTCACAAAGGGCCTAACGCCATACATGTTGAAAAAAACTGTTTCTTTTTCTTTACCTGTTTATAATGTCCATGAAGCGTGGTGGTTGAGAGAGACGATACGGCTGGGTGTGTGTGTGTGTGTTTCAACGAACCTGTCGCTGACCAAGTGGCTGTGTTCAATAGATCAATCGCTATTTCGACGGGTCGGTGTATGACAGAGCGAGGGTATGGTTTTTCACACCTTTTACCTTTAACGTGTAAACGGTGATGAGAACTTGGTTCTATGTTGGTCGAAGCGAGTACAGAAAACCAACTTGCCGAGGAGCAGGAGGTGAATGTCATTTGAGCTTATTGGATGGCGCCGATCTGACTTGACAACAGGTGACGCTTGAAGGTGAAATAATCTGACCATTGTGGTGGCAGGGAAGTGCGAAAGGCATGTGAACATGTGTGAAACCACATGTAGGCTAAACCAGTGACATCCTGTCTTGCTTCGTACGTGACAAAATGCAAGTCCATGTGAAATTTGATCTTCCACAGGTGTTCGCTTGGGTGTTATCTGTCCACGTGCGCGATAACTGTTAACAAGTCACATCCTGTTTTGCTTCGTACGTGACAAAATGCTAGTTGACGTGAAATTTGATCTGGCACAGGTGTTCGCCTGGGACGTTAACTGTCCACGTGCACGATAAGAGAATGTTCAAAGCATGGAAAAAAAAGATTATTCATGCAACGTAGCATATATAAAGACATGTCGTTATTATTTCCACTCTCACTTAGGTGACTACCTTTGAACACATTGCGTTGCAGGAAACCCCTGGTCTTGTGTAACAGTTTTGGTGTTGGTGGAAAATACTTAACCTTGTTGTGGGGTAGGTATATATTTATTCATTTATATATTTATTGATTTTTATATAAATACATGCAATTATTTATTGATTAGGTAATTAATGATTTTATTTATTTATTTGTTTGCAGATAACGTGTATAGCCGATATATCGTGTGTCAGTGGGAAATATATTAAAGAAAGAGAAAGATAGAAAAGAAAACCATTTCCACACTAGCCCACGAGACGGGAATATAGCAAAGCATTACACGTCAAGGTGAGATTTGTTTTTTATATATAACCTGTTTGATTTTGTTTTGTTTATGAAATGCATAAACTATATGGAATGGATATACTTATGGTGGTTTATTTTATTTCTTTTTAGAGTGTTGGAAAACGCTTGACCACTGTGATAACCTGGAACGCGTGTGTTTGGGGCCATTGTCCAGCAGTCTACAGCTGAAAACTCAGGTGAGAGTGTTCTTTCAAAATAATGTCTTTTACTGCTGAGGATATGTTAACTTGGGAGCCCATAAACAGTTGTTTTAAATCGCGTGTGTGCTCTGGCCGCGTGGTCAATGTTAGAAAAAGTTTGATTCCCAAAGCATTTTTAGAATCTTGTTTTGAAATTTTTAAAATTGAAATTTGTACAGCACAAAGGTTGCATACGGCTTTAAAGGTGAATACAGAACTGGTGTGCAATTTCACATATAAAAAGAAGGACGTAGAGCATAAAGAGACATTTTATATTTGCAGTAAAATGCAAGAGCTATTCATAGCCCATAATTTGGAACAGTGGTATGAAACCCACGTGGTGAATGCCTTGCTATCAAAATTTGATAAACTGCAACAAGGACCGAGTGGTCTAGCCTTAGACAAAATTCACCATCTACAAATCAACATTTGTCATTTCAACCCGTTAAATGCTGGGTCTAGCTATATTAAAACACCGCCAGCAATAGCTTCGAAAAATGCTGTGGTCAATATTAAGAATCGTGACAATGATTGCTTTCTGTGGTCTGTGGCTGCCTTTTTGCAGCCGGTACAACATGATGGTTGTTGGCCGGGAAAGTACAAGGCCAAGTTTAATGAATTAAAACAAACTTTAAATTTAACTCGAGTGTCGTTCCCTATGGACTTAACCAAGATCCATAGGTTTGAACAAGATAACCAGGACTTTTCGTTCATGGTCTATGGCCTTAATGGTAATGTGATTGTGGGTCCTCTTTATGCCACAAAAGAACCGAAACGACATCACATTCATCTTTTATATTTATCTGTAGGAGAGGTGAATCACTATTGCCTGATTAAAAGCTTAAGTAGATTGCTAAGCAGACAAGTGTCTAAGCACGCTGGTGTAAAACATATTTGTGATCGTTGCTTGCAATATTTTACAACCCCTACGCTCTTAGAACGTCATAGGGTAGATTGTATTACTCAGGAAGCGGTGAGATTGATATTGCCACAAGGGGACAAGGCTGTGTTAAAGTTTAAGGACATTCACAAGCGTGACACTGTTCCCTATGTGCTATACGCAGATTTCGAAGCACTCACCACACCCATGGCGGGATGTGAACCAGATCCCACCATCAGCTCAACCACACCCATTCAAAAACATGAACCTTTTTCCATAGGATTTAATGTGGTGTGTGCCCATGACCCCACACAATCCGTTTACAAATATCGTGAGGGGACAGATTGTGTCAAATGGTTCTTGGATGAACTTGTGAAGTTGGCCGACCATGTACAGGAATTACTGGACCACCCAGTTCCCATGAGCCTATCTCCAGAACAACAGCAGCAGTATGAGCATGCCACGACATGTCATATTTGCGAAAAGCCACTGATCAGTGCTGAAGACACCGTTCGTGATCACTCGCACTTTACGGGGGAGTTTCGTGGAGCTGCGCATAGTAAATGTAACTTGAACTTTCCAGCTCCTCGCTTCATCAGTGTCTTTTTCCACAATCTGGCGAATTATGACATTCAGTTTTTGATTCGTGAATTGGGCCATGTCAACAAGGGCTCGTTTACCATTATTCTCCAAAACCATGAGCGTTTTACAGCCCTGACATGGAGGTTGAGCGACTTTAGCATTCGATTTTTGGATTCCTTTAAGTTTATGGCATCCTCGCTAGACAGCCTTGTGAATGGCTTGAATGAGGAGGAATTAAAAAATACTAGAATGCATTTTAATGATCCTGAGCAATTTCAATTGTGCATTCGGAAAGGTATATTCCCGTATGATTTCTGCAACAGCTGGGATGTGTTAAAGCAAAGAAAACTCCCACCACAAGAGAAATTTTACTCGAAACTAACACGCAGTACCGTTTCCGATGAAGACTATGCACATGCATGTCAAGTTTGGCGAATGTTTGGCATGAAGACGCTAAGTGAATATGCTATGCATTACCTAAAACTGGATGTATTGCTGCTCACTGATGTGTTTGAAAAATTCCGTAACTTGTGTCAACACATTTACGGTCTTGACCCGGCTCACTATTATACGAGTCCTGGGCTCTCGTTTGATGCCGCTTTAAAATACACTCAAGTGGAATTGGATTTACTCACTGACATAGACATGGTTCTATTTTCTGAAAAGGGCATTCGTGGCGGCTTTGTGTCGCTTAACCAACGCCATGCCGAAGCGAACAATGTCTACATGTCTGATTATTCACCAGACAAACCAGAATCGTACTTAATGTACTATGACGTGAATAATTTGTACGGTTACGCCATGAGTCAGCCTTTGCCCTATGGGAAGTTTGCTTGGCTGACAGACAAACAAGTGTCAGAATTTGATGTGAACATGGCTAGCCAAGAAACAGGCCGTGGATATGTGCTAGAAGTGGATATTGAATATCCCTCATCCTTGTATGATGAACATGCCGATTTCCCATTCTGCCTTGAGCAAATGGTTCCCCCTGACAGTAAAGTGAAAACTGAAAAACTCATGGGCACACTTTACAACAAAAATCAGTATGTGCTACATATCCAAATGTTGGTGCAATGCCTCGCCCAAGGCTTGGTGTTAAAGAAAATCCACAGGGGTATTTATTTTGCTCAAAAGGCATGGCTTGAGCCATACATGCGACTCAACACAGAGCACCGACAAATGGCAACACAGCAGTTTGAAATTATTTTTTTAAAATTAATGAACAACTGCATCTATGGTAAGTCTATGGAGAATGTCCGCAAATACCGTGACATTAAATTGGTGAATGTCTGGGAGGGGCGGTGGGGTGCCCGGCGGTACATTGCCAAGCCAAATTTCAAATCGATCAAAATTATCGATGAGGATTTGGCTACTATTGAATTGAGTAAGACCAGCGTGACTATGGATAAGCCCATTTACTTGGGTCAAGTCATTTTAGACTTTTCTAAATCGGTCATGTATCGATTCCACTATGAGTTTGCCAAACGCCATTTTGAGGACGTTTCTCTTTTGTATATGGATACGGACTCATTCATTTACCACATTCGCCACTGCAACCCCTATGACGTCATGAGGCAACATAGTGACTGGTTCGACACCTCTTGCTATAGTGCTGACAACGTGTTTCAGCTGCCCATAAAGAACAAGAAGAAAATGGGCGTTTTAAAAGATGAATGCGGTGATTCCATTATGATGGAATTCGTAGGTTTGGCTTCGAAAATGTATGCTTACCGCACACTCGATTGTAAGGAAGCCAAAAGAGCAAAAGGTGTAGGTAGAGCAGTGGTAAAATCGCTACGTGTAGACGATTACCTAGCGGTTTTACACACTGGCAAAGCTATGTCTCATACACAGTGCAGGATACAATCCAGCAACCATCATTTGTATCTTGTGGAACAGAGAAAACGCACCCTCGCCTCCATGGATAACAAACGTGTGTGGGCTGATGACCTGCTCACTAGCCTACCCTGGGGTTATGATCGCAAGGAGGAGGAGGTGTGATTTCATTGTTTAATCGTTTATGGGACATGGCTTTATGTAACTTGTGGATTTAGAATTTTGTAAATATTGGTTTCTGTCATTGTAATTAGTAGAATTTGTAAATAGTGACAACCCACTTGAACCTTTTGCTCTTTAAAAAAAGTTGTGTGCAACCTTATTTAAAAAAAAATGATTGGTAAATACAGTAGTTTGATTCTTTTAACGCTGTACAAAGTTGAGTTTTTTTTGTAAATATGAAATAAGTAAGATTTTTAGTAACTTTAATAACTAGTATTTAATTATTTTTCGTAATGTAAATGATAAACTAAAAAGTTCTTTTGGGATGAGTGAGCATGTCGAGAATGTGCTTTTGGGAATAAATAAAGTGGTTGTGTTTGTTCCCAAAGACAGGTGTGAATGTATGAGTGGAAAGAGAAAACTGGTGTGTATGATTGACCAGAGCAAACACGATGAGGTAGGGTGGGTGGGTGGGGAGGGGGTAAATGGTCACTTATATACTCATTTTGTTTTAAATAGTTTCGTTTTTTCATTGAAATGTGGCAGACAATAGACATTATTTTTGTAAAAACAGTCTTACCTGCAGTAGTCGTAGACCTCGACGTTTCTCCAAACACGCATCAGCAAATTGCAGTATTATCAAGGTCAAGCACTCGCATCAACATCATTGTCAAATCTCAACTTTCGACATACACTAAATGGAAAAATGTGAAAACAGCAAAATGGAAAATCCATGTTTCCATATCACCAAAAACGCAAAACTTAAAACGGACATTAAAAAAAACTGGAAATGGCCATATGTGAAATATGATAATTCAAAAACTTCAAACGGTCATTGTTTAAAAAGTGTCATCAGCAAAATGGAAAAATCCATATCATCAAAAACGTTAAACTGGAAACGAACGTTTTCAAAAACTGTAAATTGCGAAATGATAAATGACAGTGTGTGGAATTCATCATGTGTGAAATGTGTAAAATGAAAAAATCAGCCATCAACATCACGATTTCTTAAAATTAAAAATAACAAAACATCGTGCTCTGGTAAACTTTTGTTTTTATTTCATAGTCATAGTGAATTGACAAAAGAAAAATAGAATACAAACAAATCCCAATTCCTCACTCCTCAATGTTTATGTCCATGCATCATCAACTTTCCTTTCATAGCACTCATGACAATTAGGGCTGCCATTCTTTCGCCCACTGAGGCATCATTGGATGTGAAACGTTGTTTAGCTTTCTTCAATAACAATTTATCTGCCACATGTCTTAAACCGGGATGACTATGGCGATAAGAAAGGTCATGTTTCTTGCATGCTTGATCCAAAAGATTAATGGGTACATCACCACGTTGTAAACGTTTTTCGAGACGAGTTCCAGGGCCACAAAAACGATAACCTGGAAGATGGATTTCGAAAGGTAAGTATTGAATCACTTTGTCAATGACGCCATTGCCAGTACAGGTCTGGCATATCCTTTTCCATCGATGGTAAAAAGGTTTGGTCTTCCTCCTCCTCTGTGGACGATGTTTGTGTTTGTTGTTGTTGTTGCTTTTTCTCGCCATGACACCCGTGGAATGATTCAACAAAGTCTTTACATGGACTTTTATGACCGTGATACAGTTTCACTAGCTGGCAAGTCGCACACTGACGCATAGACGGTATTTTTGCCATGGCCACTTGCTTATGGTGATCGTAATCCGTACAGGGTTGCAATTCACTCAACACATGGTCTTGAGTCCATGATTTTGGTACATGTTGCTAGATTTCTTTGACCGCGTTGGCGGCCACATAATAAATGAACCACTTGGGCAGCGCCAAGAGTTCCTCTTTGGTAAAACTGTCTAGTTTCTTTTTGCACACAAAGAACTTGCCGATGGCTTTGTCCGTAGCATTGCCTTTCTCCATGGTATCACGTGCTATAGATGATTACACGTCGCTTGTAGAAATCTCACTGACGTCATTCACAGGTAAAGCTTGAGTTATAATTTTGTTCAACAACTCCCAGCAGGCATGGGTGGTTAACCAATGAAAGAGATGCCACGCATGTGATAGGGCTGTATGGGTAATGTTGCCACAGGAACAAGTATCCATGAGCGTTTGCAGAGAGGGGCAGCCCAACTCCATGAGGTCGATACATTGACAGTAAGACGCCAAAAATGGTTGCAACCATTGACGTTTTTCATTACCTTTCACAAATACCACATTGGCCGAGGACAAGTGTGCTTTCATAACCACATCCAAATATTTATAGGAAATGGTTCCCTGATTCCAGTCTAGTTGCCTATGATTTTCAATCCACTGGGTTTGTTTACGGTCTTTTTCACGCAACAAATCAAAAGCATGGGGTGGTTTAAATAGCAAATGCGTAGCTTGCGATATCCAAAACGTGGTACAATCGATCATGGCCACTTGTTTAAATATAAATTTGTTGTCACCAATTTTAAACCCTTGGCAATCCACAATGAGTGTGCGCAACATGTTGACGCTTGCCTGGATCAAGTTCAACTGACTGACTGACGATCAGGTGTGATCATGACATGGACTTACCTGCCATGCTAGTTTTAAATTGAGGTTAGGGTAGGACAGGGGGACATGCAAAAATTAGAATTTAAGAATTACATCATTTTATTACCATAACACGTCTTACAGGCTTTTCTCATTTTGGGATAAGGACGATAGCAACTGATACAACAATATAGTCTCTTGTGTTTGTAACGTCCATAACACTGATGATGTCCCAATGTCCCTAAACTAGGCGTTTTTGATGGTGAGCTGCTCACCGAAGCACCATGGACACCATACGGTCCACACGTATCGTAACTTGTTTTTTTTTCATCACCCAGAGACACAAGTGAGGGATAGCTTGAATGACAGGGTATATTTCCCACTTTCATTCTGCACAGGTAGGGGCAGGTGGGTGACCAGCGCTGATGTTCCTGCATGGGTTCATCGCCCTCCTGCCATTGGTCTATGATGATGGGACAAAAGGCACATTTCACTTCATCTCTTGTTTTTAAATAGTAGAATCCAGCGGCCGCCAAGGCTTGAGGGTTTATGAAAGGCACTGGCCATGTGGCAAAAGTCTTGAAACGTTGTTCCTCAGAGTTTAAATTCATGGATGTGACGTCTCTTGAGGCTTTAAAGCAAGACATGACTGAGCGGCTTGACGTGGGTTGAGCTGTTATTTATACACTCGTCACTTGGTTGGACAGTGGATAAAAGTTGACTTGTTTGTGATGAATAATCAAACAGTAGGCCGTCGTATTGGCTGGTACATTGTCATGCGTTTCAAAATCTAGTCGAATGTCGATATTGGATGGCTTGACAGACTCTTCCAGGTAAGAACAGTCAAAGACAATCAGTGGTGCTCTTGCCTTAAACGCTTGGGGTAGTAGCATGGGGCCGTTCTCTTTTTGATAATACGACCATCGAAATTTAGAAAACAAGTCGTACAGGGGGCCAAATTTATTTTTTGAAAAATCCAAATCCAGTCCTTCATAGGGAAACACAGCTCCGTTGAGGAAAAGACGTGCATTTCTCAATTGCAGGTGATCAAATTGCGAGGCATCTTTGGTTTGTTGATACTTGCGATTCGTTTGAAAACCCACGATCAGGTAGAGAGGTCTCTCTGTATAGCGAGCTGTTTTTACAGACCAACTGTGTGTGTTGGTGGTGGGCAATAGCGGATACTCATGGAGTGCCCAGCTTCTAAATTCCATGGGTAGCGGCATATCTCTCTTTACCATTTTGAGTATGTCCAGTTTTTTGCTATCTTCAAGGGTCACATGGGGGACTTTCCATAGCAAGCGTTGTAGTTGAATTTTTGAATCGATGGGGGCATTGTCAGCTCCCTTGAGTGCATTATTATCACTCCTGTCTCTCACTAGATAAAGCACTTGCCTTGCGTTGACCACAATGCGTTGGTGATCTTCGGCATAGCCTAAAATCAGTTTAAGAGGTAAATATCCAGTAAAGGTCCCATCAGTGTGTACCATCCAATCATTGGTCGAGTCAGGACACCAACCTGCCATGCAAAGTGTTTTACCTTCTTCCTCACTATAAGAGGGGTATAGTTTCATGACACTGGAAATGCCCACATTTCGAGTGCTATCCACCACGATATCGTTAATGACATACCGCACTTCAGAAAATAGAAAGGCTAAACCATGGTTGGCCAACTTGGATGAGGTGGGAGTAGAGCCATCGGCTTTGGTGAGCCGACCTTCAATCTGAATGACACTTTCATGCGGTAGGGTGTAAATATCTTGGTTGTTGATAACAAGTTGAATTTCATCATTGTTATTGAGTCCAGGTGTTTGAGCTTCATAGGAATGGAGATCAATTCTTACCACTCCTGGTTGTTCCTCGATGCGGTTCGCTATCTCTAGGATAGAATTCATTATGAGGGTTGACGTGGTAACCCAAATGCTGTAAAATCTGCTTGCCTTGAGATGTAAACGTGTATTCACGTGGCAAACAACTAACACCATTCCTAGACGGTGTTGTTGCTTTATACACAAACTTCATAGTGGCTTTAGCACTAACTTGTAAGTCACTGGTGTGGTAGAATCTAGATCAATGAGTTGTTGATCTCTATTGATCAGTCTTAATGTTATATTACTAATACTATCGACAGCCACAGAATGAAAAAGCACCACTGGAGGGTTTTCACGAATAATATACCCTTTGGGCGATGTTACAATAAAGTCATAAAGCGAATGCGATGGTTCTTGATTGGTGTACACTTGGCTAATAATATTACACGTCACCGACACATGATGGTCCTCAATGAATTTCACTTCATGGTCCGAATCATGTTTTTTGTTGGGCTCCAACACACGTGGTTTAAATCCTAGTAAAGGGCCAATGGAATCGGGGTGTGTTTTAAAGTCAATGTTGAAGGTAGAGAAAATACTGCAGCGATGAGTGTTGGTATTTCCTACAAGTTCAAACTTGCGCGTTCCGTCGAGAAATGACTTTAAACCATATTGATTGATCAACACCACATAAATGTGTTCATAAATATCATCGATCGTGTATCCGCCAGAGTTCAAGGTGAGCACAGAATCATCATAGTAAAACTTGTTGTTCACATTTTCACGTATGTTGTATATTCGATTGTACGTTTCAAGAGAAACAAGTCCTAAACCATAGGGTTTTTCACTCAAATCGATAGGCGGGTAAAAGTCTAGGCTGACTTCAGGTCCACGTCCATGCAGTGTAAACGTTTTACTTTCTGCCGACATACTGGTGGCGTTTTTGCTTATGCTGCGTCTTATATAAAAAAAATAAACACAAACGTCCACACTGTTGGCTGTTAAACGTTTGCTCACGTTTCACATTATAATATATCTTGATCCTGTTTCCAAAATAGGTCACTAGTTCCATGGGCGGGGGCAAATTCCCAAAACTGTCAAAGTACCATACCATGGATCCCTCTTTGACATAAGCTACATAATGCGTCCCTGGTCCTCGGTGATCATCAAAATTGACAACAGCACATTCCTGTTTCCAGGGTCGTGGGGGTAATTGGTTTCGCATAAACACACCTCGAAAATGAGAAAGCTTTAGTTGTTTAGCATAGCTTTCCACTTGTTGATGCGTCAGGGCATGTCTTGCTATGGCTGAGGTTAATTTTTTTTTAAATATTTCGAAATGGTGAAATCCCAAATCCTTGTTGATAAAAGGCTGGCTTTAAATTGGCATTTCTAGCCCCCATGGCAATCGCTTCCATCGTTTCATTGTGTCGCTGACTTTCTTTGAGTTGTTGCTTGCCCTGCTGCGCGGCTTTAATGGTTTTCGCCACTGCACTGGCACCGCCCAAAAGTGAGCCCAGAGCAGCCAAACCAGCTAATAATGCAGGTAAAAATCCCGCTCGTTTGGGGACGGGAATCACTCGCCCTTGGATTGAACTCTGTCGCCGACGTTTTGGAATAACATGTCTCTGTGCTGCTCGAAGGGCTTTCCTTATGGTCAATACATTATTTTTTCTTTTTTTTTCGCAAGGACTTGTCCACGAATGTCGTAAGCCCAGGCTTTGCCAAGGACAATGTCCTTTTTTTAGTCTTTCTCACTGCATACCTTTGTTTCACCATGATGATAATGACCAACAACCTTTCACAAGAAAGTTTAAATCACAACTAACGTTAGATGGTTATTTCATGACTGTATATTCCAATTCTACATAAAGTGGGAAATCGTTTATGGTTTCTCCCGCTTGCTTTTCATCCCATGTCAACATGAGGTGAAAGGATAATTCGTCACCAGCATTGACCATTTCATGGTTATGGACCAACATCCTATGACCATTTATCTTTATTTGTAAATGGTTCTCATCAGGTATGGCATATTTAATGTGAATGGTTCCATCATAGTGTAATCGATAGTGGCTTAATCCTGAAGCAAGCACATAGGTCAAGTGCTGATCATGGACTAACGGTAAATGGTTTCTGTCATTCAAAGGTTTTTCATTTGTCAGATACACTAAAAATACAGATGGGATAAATTTATAAAGCCTTTTCATTTCATGGGTCACGTAACGCTTGGTACAAACATCGTCTTCGTCTTGCGGGTCTTCCACGTGAATAATCCGATGGTGATTAGCGCTATAGCCATTCACTGTAAGCTGGGGCACTTTGTCATAAAACTCATACACTTTGTTATCCACATACTTTTTCGTAGTAACGTCTGTAGACACTTGAGGATGTTTTACATGGGTTAACCGCTTTCCCTTAAAGTCATAATCTCCCTGTTTTGTGCGTGGCACTACTGACCTATCCACATAGTGTTTATTAGCAGGATCTGTTTCTTGTTTAGAATCATGTATGGGGACAGAC
The DNA here is from genome assembly GCA_946902985.2 of Meconema thalassinum. Taxonomy (NCBI): domain Eukaryota; kingdom Metazoa; phylum Arthropoda; class Insecta; order Orthoptera; family Tettigoniidae; genus Meconema; species Meconema thalassinum. The sequence goes on along the minus strand of OX336392.1, from coordinate 146,035 downwards.
CTAGCTTTGGCCATCAACGCACGTCCAAAGACATCCATCGTCAACCTGTAGTACCAGTCTACTGTTTCTATGACAAGGCTCGGTGTCCTGTATATAGACAGCCTGCTAGCCTGTCTAAGCCTTAGTTGAAATGAAGATTATAAAGCAGCATGGTTTCCCATGTCTGTCCCACATCACGTGAACAACGCCATGGTTCACTGTTTCCATCTTCCATTCGCTGCATCATTGTGGGGCCTTCCGGTTGTGGAAAGACTAATCTTTTGCTAACGCTCATCACAGCACCCAATGGTCTGCGTTTTCAAAATATTTATATTTTTGCAAAATCTCTCTACCAACCCCTCTACGTGTTTCTGGATCAAGTCATGTCTGGATTACAAAAAGAGAATATGGGTTATTTTACATTTTCCATGCAAGAAAATGTGATTTCACCGGATGAGGTAAAGCCAGATTCACTCATGATTTTCGATGATGTATCCACTGAACGTCAAGGCATCATTCAAAGCTATTTCAGCATGGGTCGACACAAACATATCGATTGCTTCTATCTTGGACAAACGTATTCAAAAATGTCCAAACAGTTGATTCGTGACAATGCCAATGTCATTGTTTTATTTCGCCAGGACGAGAGGAACAGTCGTCACATTTATAATGAACATGTGAATCCTGATATGACCTTTCAAATGTTTACTGAATTGTGTGCCAAGTGCTGGAACACTCAACGTCATGCCTGTTTAGTGATTGACAAACAAAGTGAACACAACCAAGGACGGTATCGCTTAGGGTTTGATCATTTCATTGCTATTTAAGGCCCTGTCTCATTCCCCAGCAAGTCATTTGTCAAGACACCATGGCGTTAGCAGAGAGTCAATTGAAAAAGCATATTATTAAAGCAAAAAATACTATTCGCCAAAAGTTTCGTCAATTGAAACAATCACGTGCCAATCATGCTTTGTTTATTCAACAACATTTAGCACCTCCACTAAAAGCCATGTTGAAACCCTCTTTCAAGCCATCTGAAACGCTACCCACCGTTTCACAAGCCACGCAGACACTGCACGAGGACCCTGAGGAAGAGGAAGAGGAACAGGAAGATTTGACTAGTGTTAGTGAAGTTGAGGATGAGGAGGAACAAGTGTTTACGCCTCAAAAAAAGGCCGCACCCCTTGCAGAGTTTTTGAGAAAAAAGAAATCCTTGGCCATGGTCGATACACCTTGCCCTTCCAGAGCGTCTCCGTTTTCACAACTCTTGGCCACCCCTCAACATAAAGCTCAACTGAAAACCATTTTAATAAAATATTATGGATCAACATTGGAACCCTATTTCACCGATCTATTTATTGGAAACACTGATACCACGTATGGTGTTCGCTATGAGAATGATAGTTTTAAAATTGGCGATTCATCCATTAAATTTGCTCGTACTAAAGCTGTCATAAAAAACATCAACTATAAATTAACGCCAGGACTGTTAAAGCTGCTCTTTTCTCGGACCCCCTCTTCCCATGATTATACGTCAGAGGATCTTGACAAATATAAATCCATTTTATTGGATACCCATGCCCACAAAAGACAGTATGATCCCACGCAACAAGTGAATGCCAATATATCTCAAAAATATAAAATATAAAACCATCATTGCAAAAATGTTTCCCACCAGTCAAAGTACTCGTCGGAAAGCATCCGCTTCGGGAGTGACATTTAAACCATTAAAACCCCTTGTGGATGTTACCTACTGGCACAATCCCAATAAGCTCGTCCAGCGGCTACAGTTGTTGCATGCTTCACGTCAAGCTGGCCATACCGGTCACGATTGGGAAATTCAAGAAATTGAACAAGAACTTCGAAATGCCAAAATTATTGTTTAAGCCCTCACCCGTTAAAATGGGTATTGCTCACGAGTTGCATCGCCCAGCTAGGCGTCACTATCCGCGACTCAAGGTGATTTCACGAGGTGTGGATGAACTTTGGCAGGCTGACTTGGTTGAAATGATACCCTATGCTGGCGTTAACGACGGTGTACGCTATATGTTGACCGTCATTGATGTCTATTCCAAAATGGCCTTTGTTGAACCTGTGCGTCGCAAGTCTGGCCCACTAGTTACCAAGGCCTTTCAACATATTATTCAACACTCCAAACGTCAACCTCAGCTGCTACAAACCGACCAGGGGAAAGAATTTTTCAACAAGGATTTCTCCAGTTTTCTCAAATCTAAGGATATTCACCATTACACCACGTACAGCAACCTCAAAGCCAGTGTGGTCGAGCGGTTCAACCGAACATTGAAAACCCATATGTGGAAAGCGTTTACCGCTCAGGGCAGTTATCGCTGGTTGGACATGTTACCTGAGCTAGTGTCACGTTACAATGACACCAAACATAGAACGATTGGGACCAAGCCACGCCTCGTGACTAAAAATATTCAGCGATTGGATAAACTGTTTAACCCCATAAAAACGTCACCGACCTAACATTGGGGATTTTGTTCGTGTGAGCAAACTTAAGTCTGCCTTCAATAAGGGCTACACGCCACAGTGGGGGACTGAACTATTTCGAATTCGTCGAGTCAACTTGGACACTCCAGTCACCTATTTACTCGAGGACCTCAACCATCAACCCATAAAAGGTAGATTTTATCTCCATGAACTTCAGAAAACAGCATTTCCTCAGCATTATCTTGTGGAAAAAGTGTTGAAACAAAAAGGAAATAAACTCTACGTCAAATGGTTAGGGTTGAACTCTACGTTTAATTCTTGGATCAATAAATTACATGTTGTGTGAACCTGTGCAATTTTTAATTTATTTATTCACACATGTTGTACACCACCTATAGCTCTGTGTGTACAGTCCTCAGATCCACATATTTCTTTCTCTTTCCACCTGTGTTCTCTCTTACATTACCACTCCCCCTCTCCCTCCCTTCACCTCCCACCACTGCTGTTCGCAGCTCTTGCCTATCTATTGGTTGTGACATCATTCCGACAAGTTGCATCATACTTTTCACTGATTAAGCGATTCCCACGCTTTGAACATTCTCTTATCGTGCACGTGGACAGCTAACGTCCCAGGCGAACACCTGTGGCAGATCAAATTTCACGTCAACTTGCATTTTGTCACGTACGAAGCAAACAGGATGTAACTGGTTTAGCCTACATGTGATTTCACATGTGTTCACATGCATTTCACACTCCCCTGCCACCACAATGGTCAGATTATTTCACCTTCAAGCGTCACCTGTTATCAAGTCAGATCGGCGCCTTCCCATAAGCTCAAATGACATTCACCTCCTGCTCCTCTACAAGTTGGTTTTCTGTACTCGCTTCGACCAACATAGAACCAAGTTCTCATTACCGTTTACACGTCAAAGGTAAAATGTGTGAAAAAAACGCACCCTCGTTCTGTCATAAACCGACCCGTCGAAATATCGATTAATCTATTGAACACAGCCACCGTGGTTAGCGACAGGTTCATTGAAACACACACACCCAGCCGTATCGTCTCTCTCAACCACCACGCTTCATAAACATTATAAACAAGTAAAGAAAAAGAAAACAGGTTTTTTCAACATGTATGGCGTTAGGCCCTTTGTGAATTACTTTTTGGAAAACATATCTACCACATTTGAAAGGGGGCATTAGCCCGAGTCCTAGGACACCTCGTACACATCTATAGCGTTATTGATTCGTGAGATATCGGCAAAAATCACAAAACACACATGTTTACCCCAAAATCGCGTTTCCCAATTTTTTTTTTAAATTATAACGAGTGGTCCATAGCAAAGAGGACGTCTGCCCGAATCCTTGGACCCGTCGTACATGCCTCTAGCGTTATTGGTTCGTGAGATATCGGCAAAATCACAAAAAACACGTGTTTACCTCAAAATCGAGTTTCCAATTTTATTAAAAATTATAACGAGTGGTCCATAGCAGAGAGGACGTCACCCCGAGTCCTTGGACCCGTCGTACATGCCTCTAGTATACTTGGTTCGCGAGTTATAGCAAAAAGTCTAAAATCACGGTTTTTCCCAAAAAAAACCGTGTTTCCAGCATTTCATCTTTTCGGCACCAACATTCCCGCAAAGAGCACAACGAGACGAAAAAAACGAATCCAAGCACGCCTTCCTAGCATGGCTCCTTCCATTCCAAGGTCGCAGGGGCTCACCACTTGCTAAGTGGAGCAGCTTTCCCACCATCCCACTACTTACAAAACACAAATTTTTCCTCTAGAGACTTGAAATTTATTTTGGGGGTAGGGGGCATAGGGACCATTAATTTACACGTCAAACAAACCTTTTTGTAAACTTCCTAGTTTCCAAAATATAGAATTTTCAAAATTCGAGTGTTTTCAAAAAAACATAACAAATAAAAAAGTTTTACTATAGAAAATAAAGGTCATAAAGACCATTCGTTTGGGCCATGGCATAACGTTCTATCATCTTTGGTTTTCAAACTATCACCAACTTTTGAAAACAAAAATTTTCAATTTTTTTTTTCTAAAATATAACGAGTAGTCCACAGCAAAGAGGACGTCAGCCCGAGTCCAATGACACGTCATTTGTTAAAATCCGACCATGGGTTCACGAGATATTGGCTTGGACTCACGCGGCGGCCATGACACTCGTTGGTAGCACCACTACCCCCCTACTAGCAATGTAGCGCGATATTCAAATATCTCAACTTTCAAAAGCGGCTACAGCCTTTCCCTTGATATCTAGGTGTCTGAATCTTGGAATACCCATTCCTAGAGTTGGGCACAGTACGCGACAACCCCACTGTGCGTGCAGGGGTGTATGCATAGTTAACGCGCGCCCGCAGGCTAAAACCATTGTCAGAACCCATTGGATTGGATAAAACAAAGGTTAGAATGGTCGGATTGAAGTGCGGCAAGCGGGGCACTGTTGATGACATGTTAGGCTGTAACCATTGATCTGGACGAGTTAGGTTGTAACCAATGTCAAAACCACTGTTTCTTTCATTTGAACCCCTCACAGAACGCTACCCTAGACGGCCTATACGATTAGTACCGTACGAATGGGGTTACGTTGGGGTTGACAACACTGTATGTTACATAATTCACGTGGATAATGGCCGACACAGCTGGAATTTTACTATATAAGTCGTGATCTAAACGTGGGATGGTGGTTGGGTTATGGTCAGCAGAGGAGTAAACATCTATTAAGTTACTACATCATTTTCTGATTTATTATTCATTTGAAAAGGTATTTTGGCTAATTTCAGTATTTTATAAAGTTCAACTGCGACTTGTTACTGTTACCACTGACCATATAACAGTATGACTCGAGACTGCTATATTATGAGTTCCAAACTTATGCTCCCCATGGAAGGCACCTGTATACTAAGCAATAAATTCATTCTGGATTTGGTGTTGGAGCCTACCAATCAAAAGGATTTCATTTAAAAAGTTTCTTTGAATGTGTTGGTGATCCTAGGAGTAATTCCTAGTTGCTATTCCACCTGTTGCCATTGAGAGGAAAGGGGAAATTTTGGCTCAACTCACCCATGCTAGACCAATTTTTATATCTATTACATGCATGACAACGTACATTTTTCTTGTCAGGGACATCATTACACCATCACCGACACTCCCCATGGTCTCAAAAGCAGCTGTGTACGGTATAGCAACCCTGGGCAGTGCTTCGACTAAAATACTTGTATACCCATACTCATTATTTTTAATTTGTTCCCCTAGGGCAAAAAAGAATTTTCCATTTTGAAGTACCTTTTGTATGGGCAGTCCACTTCTTTTTTAATTATGTGTTCCTTTCTTATTTAGGCACCTGATGGGGATGTATATTCTGCAATATGGAGGTCACGTTTACAAAAATCCGGGATTCCGGTCGCTCAACATATTCTGATTCAGTCCAGTGAGAGATTTACAAGTTGTTTGAAGCAATTCTTTCCAACGATGAGACATTCAACCCTCGACTGACCATATCGACAAAGTTGAGGGAGATCGCCTTACCAGTGGAAGCAGCCACACAATCTGCCCCAGCAACTCTTCAAGTTCGAAGTCCCCAGGGGGAAGGAGTGATCTAAGAAGCAGACCAAGTATAGCAAAGATGGAGCTACATAGACAAGTCCTTGCTGACACTGGGGCTTAGAAGTTGAAGTTGTGCTGCCTACGGCAGGCAGTTGCTAGAGGGAATGGACTGTCCCAACAATGCAACAAATATTTTCATAAGAGGAATGATTTGATGGGAAAAATTAGTTTAATTTGTGAAGAAAAAGAAGTGTTGGTTTAGCCGTAAATTGTACAACCTACTTACGTTTTCTATTTGTAGCAATGTCATTTGCAATATTTATTTAGGGTAATTAGGTTTAGTGTTGGTTAGGCAACTTTGCCTCTGGGTTGTACTTCATTGCTTCCGCCTGCTGGTCACAAGTCCACATGAAGGAGGAGGTCCTTTATAAATAAACTTGTTCACCTCGTGTTACAGTGACTAGTGTTCTCGGCTGTCGCCCCCAAATTCGACCACAGTCGAACTGAAATGTTATTTCAGTGTTGTTGAGGTTGTATAATAGAGCCAAGATGAGCTCGCATCTTTTTTCTTGGAATGTGTGAGTAGCCTACTCGTAAATTTCATGCTGTCTCATTTATATTTAAAATTATGAAACTTGTTCCTCTTCTAATTGTGTTTTTTTATTGTCTGTTGCATTAAGTGTCTGTAAAATGGTGATGGGATGGAACCAAGGTCTAAAAAGAGAAAAATTAACAATTAAGTTTGAATAAATTTATATTAAGTTAATCAATGGTTTAAAAAATATGTTCATTTCAATTCTTTTTCTGGACACCCTAACTTATACCCTTATTACAAAATGTGGATAAACGAATGGATAGATTACCAGGTAAGAGCACAATTCAATACAAATAGCTGGCATTGAATATTTCTGTAGTAAATATTTTCTGTCCATCTGTGAGCCAACATAGGGAAACCATTCCAAATGTTCAACCTTATTTTGAATCCATATAATTAAGGACATGTATATTTCTCTTGCCTTCCACTATTACAGTATTCTATGGTGAGTATCCGCCCTACCCTCAAGTTTTATAATATTAAAAGAATCTATTTTCAGTCAGTCAACACAGCAATGTGGCCAATTAAATTCTTTCCAGTTAGTGTGACAAATTATTCGGGCACATACTGTGTTTAGCGACTGAAAATTGATTCTTTCTTAGATAACAAAGGCGACACTCAAGATTTTTTTTCTAAAACTTGGTCAAGTCTTAGTTGACTGAATAGAGAACGTCTCCCCTAGCTGTGAAAACTTCCTATAAAATTTTCATTAACAGAATGCTTTTCAGTCAGTCAACATCATTCTGTCCAATTGGTTTGGGAGACGAGCAACAATTAATATTTTATCCCCCAAACCTTAAAGAAATAGATATTGTTGTTTTAAGGGGCAGAACTATGAGGTCATCTTCCCCTTTAATGAATTATTTCAAGAATTAAGTTATCTATTACTTGACACATTTTTGTAGAAAAGAGTTTTTGTATATACATTTTTAATCACATCTGATATGCTACCTTATTGAAATATATGGGGGAATTAAATAACTGAAGGGCTTGGGGCAACATAGTGATATCCCTCATTTTCTTAATTTTCAGCTAAAGCAAAATAGCTTGCCAATAGCCTTGCACTACAATTATTTACACACATTGCTGTGTTTTACCACTAAGGGCTACACAATTGGCTTGTTTGATAGTAGGGTATTCAATAATTGTTGTTTTAAAGGGTGGAACAGCGAGGTCATCTTCCGCACGTAACACGTAGGAGAGACAATTTTTATTTCTTTACAAATTTAGGCGGATGTTTAAATAAGAAATCAGCCTAATATTAATAAGACTAATAATATTAGTGGACTAGCCTACAATAAAATTGAATTTCAAAAGAAGAGTTATTCTTATCGTCAGGATGTCAACCCCTTATTATTCCCGTTTTCAACAATTTTGGGTACTATTAGAAGGTAATGTCCTGGTATTTGCCTGGACCTGAAGATTGGAAACCACTGAAAACCATTTACATGACGGCCGACGGTGAGATTTGAATTCACGTCTCCCGAGTCCGCAGATAGCTTGGCTCCACGGCCAAGTTCTTCACAAGGGTGTCTACAGCTCTGTCGCTTAAAAGTTATTATTTTCTATGAATTTATCATAGATCATAGACCAATAAGTATGGTAGCTTCAAAGGAACTCTGTGCATTGCTCAAAGTTCCCGCGTCAGCTTTTAGCAAAGCGTTCAGGCGGGCTCACGCTTGCTATCCTAGCAACAAGTCAGCAGCCACCTAGCAGGTTAGCAGATTGCTGAGCCCGCTGAACGCGCCCTATATATTTAAAACAAAGGGCCACGTGATGTTTAAAGTGCGCCAAATTGAAATAGTCCTTCAGTGCAAGGGAGCCATGGATTGTGTCGGGCGTGAAATTCCTGCTCTTGATTTCAATTATCAATACCGTGACGACCGTAACAAGTTATTGCAATTTTTACAGCAACACAATGTAATAGCTAAAACACTTCCGTGTTCAAAATGTAATAGTGATCTACCAGTAAAGTGGTAAAAAACGACAGGTAGGTTACTTGTCAAAACGAAAGTGTAACCATCAGTTAACAGCCTTGAGAGGAACCTTCTTATTCAATTCACACTTATCTACTCTAGAAATTGTGAACTTTAGTTATATGTGGTGAAAATGAAAAAGCCTCCGTGGCTTAGGCGGCAGCATGCCGGCCTCTCACCGCTGGGTCCGTGGTTCAAATCCCGGTCACTCCATGTGAGATCTGTGCTGGACAAAACGGAGGCAGACAGGTTTTTCTCCGGGTACTCCGGTTTTCCCTGTCAAAATTTAATTCCCACTATAATTTCATTTCATCTGTCATTCATTTAATCATTGCCCCAGAGAAGTGCGTCAGACTTCGGCAGCCGGCACAGTCCATATCCTCGCCGCTAGATGGGGGCTTCATTCATTCCATTCCTGACCCGGTCGGTGACTGGAAGCAGGCTGTGGATTTTCAGTAATAATTGGTGGTTGTTGCCCAACCCTCGACAAAAAGTACTGATGAAGGAACTGCACCTCACCGCCCATACTGTAGTGGACTGGTCGTCATTTTGCCGGGAAGTGTGCGAGCATTGGTTGTTTCACAACAGGGCACAAATTGGAGGGCAATGTGTAATTGTCGAGATTGACGAGGCCAAGTTTGGAACTCGGAAGTACGATCAAGGAAGGCCAATAGATGGTCAGTGGGTCTTCGGTGGGGTTGAAAGGGGAAACAAAAAAAAGTTCTTCATCGAAGCAGTACCCAAAAGGAATAAAGAAACCCTCCTGGAGGTAATTCGACGTTGGATATTGCCTGGGTCGATAATAATTTCGGACTGTTGGGCAGCTTATAACTGCCTAGCTCAAAAAGATTTTGTCCACCTCAGGGTGAACCACAGTGTGGAATTTGTGTGTACGCAACTGAGCGGCCAGGTGTACCAGCTCAACCAAATTGCTATGCAAGCTGCAAATATCGCTCCGGTGGTCCACACTCAGAACATCGAAAGAGAATGGCGCAACGTCCAGGTTGGTAATGCATAATCGTGTTGAGTTTGCATTCCATAGGTTAAGTTCCCATGTTGTGGAAATTTATCTTGGAACTTGTGGGCTACATAACCGGAAACATAAGCCTTGCCATCTTCTTCATTTTGTTCCATGATATTGGCAATGAAGGACTCTGGTTGCACATTGCTGTCTTAAGGTTGGTTCTGGAAGCACGTTACTTGATTCAGACACTATGCCAGCTTTGTTTAGTGCTGTAGCAACTAAATATTCATCTGAATCTGGATCAGCGGTGTTTGTTTGCTTTTGAACGACTCCTAGATTCTTCCCTAAAATAATCATTAATTCTTTACGAGAGGGTTTCATTTCACCTCACGACATGAAATAAAAGGCAAAACTATTGGCCTGGATAAAGATTATTGATGGGCGACTTCCCCCACTGTGCGTGACAAAAACCAGGGGTGGGGAGGTGTTATTGACTAGCTAAAGGGCCGCGCTATCAATCCAACATTGGTTTGGACGAAAATATTGGTCTAGGCAAAACCATTGTGAAACCCTCGTGTGAAGTTTTACCAAATAATCATCCTCAGTCTGTAAATGCAGTCAAGGGGGGAAGGATGATCGTGTAAGACACCACGGGTTCGCAATTGTGAAAAGAGGTTTTCCGTTACATCTTGATTTAGCCTATGTGTGAGAATGTACTTTATACAGAGTCCGCCAGAAAAATGTATACACTCTTTACAGAACAAAAACTATTTATTGGGAACTCGTGTAGTATATGTTGCCCGCCACCATTGAAATCCGAAAAATTTTCTTTAGAAATGGCCATGTTACTAATATAAAGGAGTTGAATATTTTATCGCTAGAGGGTGTTACTGAATTTTTTCAGAGTGCCAACATTATTGTTTGCAGACCAATATTTTCATCCAGACCAATTTGGTTTTCGCCTAGACCAATAAAGGTTAGGTAAGCGCGGGCCGTAGTTTTTGTCACACACAGTGAGGGTAGTCATGCATCAATAATCTTTATCCAGGCTAGTGGTTTTGCCTAGTAGTTCAATCAGTAAGTTGGCAGAAGACATGGCGACGTTCTTTTTGATAAGTTTTTTACTTGAAAGTTAATGTTGACAGTTTCCTTATTTTGGACGTGTTTACGCGGTGTTTGTTAATGGCAAATGGCTTTGATAACGTGGCAGAGTAATTGCTAGGGCTCGGATTATTAGGTAAATAAATATCGTTTTATGTAAATACATATTTTAAGCAGTTGTCTATAAATACATAAATTCCTAATTTTCACTTATTAGCACATAAAAAGACATAATATTTACAGTTTATAAAATCAGTATGCTAGATCTTTCAGTTTATCGCATTTTTGTTCTGTGTTACTTCAACGGGAAAGAACCTGTGTGTTATGTAATCTTCATGCAGAGCGTATGTCAGCTTGCTACTGTGTTATTTTTAACTTGTCGCCCTGTACCACTCGCTGTGGAAGCCGGGGATTTCCTTGTCCGTAGCCCTATTGCACCATGTGCTAGACCTTCCCTCCCCCAGCTACCTGGAACCAGTGTCACTCAGATGCAGTTCATTTCTGGCACTGTGAAGTGTAAGGCAGTTCTACGATTCCTAAAGTAAAAACAACTACAAGTTATCGTCTGCAACACCATGTTGCAGAATTTAAAGATAATTTTACTTCTGATGGGAGCATTCTGTTCTGTCAACCATGTGGGAAAGCAATCATCGCTGAACAGCGATCTCAAGTTACACAACACTTCAAGGGCAAGAAACATATTGCCGCAATTTCACGCCTTCAGAGGAAGTGTTTCGCGATAATCGTCGGTCATTTGTGATGGACAACCTGAAGATGTATCTCGTTGTGTATTGTAATGCTTTAGCAGTCAGTGAGACATAGCATACATTGCATTCGTGAGTACTGCATATTGTTTATATTCACATTAATAAACTAAATTATAATTAATTATTTTTACTTCTTTGTCACATATTTCAGGTGTTTTTAATACATAAAAAATAAATATTTCCCCGATTTTTAGCACCTAAAAATCCAAGCCCTAGTAATTACAAACCATTTTCAGAGCGCTACTAAGTAAAATAACGCACTTTCGAAACGGGCAACGGATACTACACGAGAGCCATTGATTGCGTGTTTCTTTTACATTTAAATTTTGATTACACATGTAGTTCTGGGGTTACATGAGATGTTCAAAATGTTCACCGTTGGCTGCCAGACACATAACAGACCGACGAGCGGTCGCTGCAACTACGTCCGTCAATGTTTGAATGGGGACCCCTGCACATGCCGCTGTAATCTCCTGGCAAAGGGCCTCCAGCGTGCGCAGCTTACGCCAATAGACTTGATTTTTCACAGTTCCCCACAGGTAAAAGTCCATAGGGGTAAAATCTGGCGTCCGTGGGGGGAACTCAATGGGCCCTCTTCGTCCAATCCAATGTCCCGGCAGATTGTCATCCAGGAATGCTCGTATTGCTACATGGTAGTGTGGTGGCGCCCTGTCCTGTTGGTAGAACACTTCATCATCGGCTCCATGTCAAAGCGAAAGTACAGGTGGTAAAATTAATGTGCGAAACATTCCCAAGTACACTGCCCCAGTGACAGTACCATCAAAGAAAAAGGGTCCTAGTAAGCCCCTTGTCGACATTTCACACCACACATTAACCCCTGGTAGGTTGACCGCCTTGTCCACATGAACGTGAGTATTTTCCGGAGCCCAGTAGACACAGATATGTCGATACACTGTTCCATTAAGTTTAAACTGGGCTTCGTTAGACCACACTAACTTCGTCAGAAATTGTTGATCTTGGGTTACCATTTGCTGATACCATTCGTAGAATTGCATTTGACGATTCGAATCGTCCTCATTAAGCGCATGCAGTCTTCGTGGGATGTAAACTTTCCACTTAGCTGTTTTCAAAATTCGTCGTACACTTGTACTGCTAATCCCCACTTCCCGCACACATTGCGTAGCAGACTTCTGTGGAGAATTAGCAAACCTTTCCAACACGTGAACCGACGAAGCATGACAAGTAGCTGTATGCGTCCTTTGTGAATAACACAAATCGTTCCATGCGTCTCAAACTTCCCAGTAATGCGTTTAATTGTTAGGCGTGTTGGGGGTTCTGTTTCAAACTCCCTTCTCCACTGACGTTGCACTTCAACGGCATTATCATGTACTTTCGCTGCTCGAACGTCAAGCGTGCTCCAGCCATTTCGTTTTTCCACTATCGTGATGCAAATACCGACATCTGTTGAGCGAAAGACCATACTACATCATTCAAAAGCAATGATAACAGTTGAGAACGTTCATATCTCAATATCGTCTGACCAAGAGTGTATACATTTTTCTGGCGGACTCTGTATTATGCCTACGGGCCATATCTTGGTACAGAAGTCGAAGGACTTTTATTGAAATGATGACTGCTTTCTGGAATATTTGCATAGAAATTTTACCAATGCAAAGAGAATTACTTACGAAATGTTCCATCTTGTCCAAAATTATATTTTGCTGTTCAATTAGTAAACTATGGGTTATTTTTGTTGGTAAAGGCAGGTTAGGACAGTATGAATTCATAACATCATACCACTGGTTTACAAGTTCTATGAAATCCCCTGTTGCCTCTGCTAGTAATTTAGCTGCTTCAAAGCTGTAGCTGTATGTGATTCGGTGTCAGTTTATGGCACGAGTTTCTGTATGTGATTCGGTGTCAGTTTATGGCACGAGTTTATCGCAGAATTGGTTTGTTTCACTAATTCTTCCACAGGAGCACTGGTGACTTTCTGCCCGTTTTCAAGAATATAGCCATAATCTAAGAACCTAAGTTTTAGCAAATGGGGTGCATATAGGCTGTTGAGTTACTGGGTGGTTGTAAGAAGAGCATGTTCGTTCCCACCTCCACAGTCACTCACACAGGCTACCACATTGTCAAGCATATCCTCCCCCATCTAGTGGGACGTGTCCGGCATTGCTCGACCCCGACGGTATTAGTCAGAGGCGTAATTACGGGGTGGCAAGGGGTAGCAGTTGCCACCCCAGAATTCCCAAACCCCACTTTTTGCCTACAAACAAGTAAAAAATTAGTTTATAAACTTGGTACAATCTTGATTTTGTTTTTAACTGTATCTCTCAGAAACAATTTAATTACCCAAACAATAATAGCTTTCATTTTCAAAATGATGGTGTAAAAAGTAATAAAACCATTTGCGTGAATAATGGGACTAAGCGATTAAGCGATATAAATGTCACTAGGTGGCAACCCTCTAATATGTAATGCAAAGCAGACATCAGCTGTTGTCTATCGTTTGCCTTTTCGAAAGAGATCTACTCGTACTTTTCTACCTGTAACGTGTTGCCTTCATTTTCTTGAAATTTCTAAGTTTCTTTCAGTGAACTATCTGCATCATAGGATTGGATTTCATGTACTGAGACATGGTAAGTTAAATTAATTTCAGTTCAAGTGTCTACCTATTTTATAGTTTAAGTTATAAGCCAGTTTCTCCCAAAGCGCACAGAATAGTATAGTGAAGCCAGTGTCCGCAATATTGATGAGGTCTAGACTCTAGAGAAAGCAAAATCACGCGTCTGAGAACGGTCTTGAGTAAAATAAAAGACGGCCATTCACTTACACTGCGGTTTAACACGTTGACTGCGAAATTTGGCCTCATTATGTTCCCAATATGCGAACAGTGAAATGCACTAACCGCGAAAATAAAGCGCCACGAAAGTGCCGAGCGCGGGAAACTGAGACCACGCGAAATTTAAACTCGCCACAGAGTCAGCTGTCAGAGAAACATAACCTCAAACGCATAGCATAGAACAAGTCAAGTGTTGTCCAATGTGCTCTAACAAAAAATAAACAAAATATTTTTGCGTTTTTAAGTAACTTTGATATGGTTAGATTTATTTAAATGTTTTTTTTAATCCAAACAAATTTTATTTTTTTCTAAGACGTTGCTACTGAAAGAAAAATATTGTGTGCCTGGTTATTTTTGCAGTTTTCCACGTTATTTCCGTTCCTCCATGTTCACATTATTTGCCTTATCATATTACAGTTATTATTTTCTGATCTTGTTCTAACGAGGGAAAAATTGCCTCAAAACATACAGTATATTTTCACCGTTCCTCGTGTTGTGTGTCATTTTAAGCCAGCCTTATTTTGTTGTTTATAAACTGAGTCCAATTTTTCCCTCAAATTACACTAAACCATTTTCTTGAGGTTGATACTATGGTAAAAAAAACTTGCAACTTGTAAAAAAAAATAACTTGTTGGCCCTATACAACTTTTTATTTACCATGAGACAGACATCTTGTAAATTTTTGAATTGTTGGTGTTTGAAAACAAGTTTAATCCCTTTCTTTTCAGGCTCAGAAGAACAAAAAGGGACAAAGTTCGTTGTCGTCTTACTTTTGCTCAGGCCCACGAAGCAAGAAGAAACAGCGTCTAGAAGATGAACCAACAGAAAAAGATTCTTTGGAACATAAGTCAGAGCCACCTCAGCCTACAGAAGAAGTGTTGGGCTCCTCATCCACTCAGTCATCTACACTTACAAAGGGCAGTACTTCGAGTGAGGAAAATTTACCAAGTTCCAGCTGTTCCTCTACTGCAATTGACCAATTATTGTCAATTGGACTGATCAACAAGCGTGATCCTGCCCGTGATCCAGATATGGCCATATTGCATGTTAAGGAAGGATCATTTCAACCACAAGATTTCGTATTCCCTAAAAAGGATGGAAGAAAGTTTAGGCCTGAATGGTACAAAATGGTTTCTTGGCTGGAATATAGTCCTCTAACCGATAAAATTCTGTTTTGTCTGTCGTGTGTTTTACAAGACGGAAAAAAAAATGCTGAAGACGCTTTCACAATCAGTGAGTTTTCAAAGTGGGAGAAAGCTGTAAAAGTGTTTGAAAAACATGATTGTAGTAATTTGCATAAGACTAGTATGACTAAGTTCACCTCTCTACAAGAAGCAGATAGAAGTGGTACCGTTATTGAAAAAGTTAATAAAAAGTACTCTAAAGAAGTTGAAGAAAACCGATTGTATTTAGGAGCTTTGTGTGAATCGTTAATATTATATGGCAGGCAATCCATTGCTCTCAGAGGACATGATGAATCTGCAGAATCAAAAAACAGAGGAAACTTTTTGGAGCTGATGGAGCTTCGTTCTAAAGATAGTGATTTGATCAAGAAGTTCTACACTGAGCATCGAAAGCATTTTCAGTACACTTCAGCGACTTTCCAGAATGAGTTACGGTTCATTATTGGAGAACAAATCAAGCTGCACATTGCCAAAGAAGTTAAAGAGTCCAAAGTGTTTGCCATTATAGCTGAAGAGACTCAAGACATAGGAAAGCACGAGCAAGTAGCTGTCGTTTTAAGGCATGTCAACGATAAATTACAAGTTTATGAGTCGTTTGTAGGGTTTTATCGAGCCAAAAAAACTGATGGTGAAACTCTGGCAAATGAACTAAAGAATGTTTTGATTTCACTGGATTTGAACATTAAAAATCTGCGTGCTCAGTGCTACGATGGAGCCTCAAACATGAGGGGTCCATATAAAGGAGTGGCAGCTAGAATTATGGAAGAAGCCCCAACAGCAATGTATATTCTCTGCAATGCACATATATTAAAGCCGGCGGTCCCATGTCATAGATTTATGGCATGTAAAAGATCCTTTCACAGACTACACTTGTGTAAAGCGAAATTGTTAGGTTAGATTTCGTCAGAACGCTCTATCAAAAGTTCCATCGTTCAACACTAGGTATCATTGATATCTGGTGGCGAAAGTTGGAACTACTTGAAATTGAACGGAACTTGTAGCTCACCCTTTAGGGTGTCCGCTGGAAGCAGCTACAGACTCAGGCGAGCCGAACATGTCCTCGGACACTCCCGGCACTAAAAGCCATACGATAAATAAATAAATAAATAAATAAATAAATAAATAATAATAAATAAATAAATAAATTTGTGCATTGTAAGCAGTTGTACAAGCGTAACATCAATAAGAAACACCTTTTTTTGTGCTTCAAAGTCTTTACAACTTTATTGAGAAATCAACTAAACGACATGCTGTTTTTGAACAAATTCAAAACAGTTCCAAAAGCTTTAGTGGTGGAACCGTAACATTAAAGTCTTTAAGTGATACCAGATGGGCTTGCCGTGTTGAAGCAGTGCGGTCTTTGTTAGACAATTTCGAAACAACTTTGAACACTTTACAACAAATTGCACACATAGACCCTGATAGTGGTGGACAGGCCAATGCTTTGTTAAAGAGCATGGAGGATTTCAGCTTTGTGTTTCACTTGCTGTTACTGAGGAGAGTTCTTACGCAATGTGATGTACTGTCAAAAACATTACAAGCAAGCGATGTGACCTACGAAGTTGTGAAATCTCTCAAAATCAGCACAATTGAAGTCTTACAATCCTTCAGAACAGATGAATTTTTAATAAGTTATTTAACCACTGCACAGAAATCTCTGAGCACTGCGGATTCCAAGCAGCACACATGCCAAGAAGAGGGAGAATTCCATCAAACATTGGTGGTAGGGATAAAACTCCTTTTGAAATAGTGGAACAATATTACAAGGTTTCAACCCTTTGGCCAGTTATTGACATCCTGGTGCAAGAGATAGAAGCCAAGCTTCAAGAAAACAATCTAGATGTACTGAACCACTTAAGCAAAGTTCTTGGTGCAACTGACGTGGAACTTTCCAGTGTACAGTATTTGTGCAAGTACTACAGTATGGAAAGTGAACTGCTCCTCTCTGAACTAAGATGTTTTTACAACATGGATGAGTTCAAAAAGAAAAAGAGTATTCAAGAAAGAGCTGACCTTGTGGTTAAAAAATCTTTGAAAAGTGTGTTCCCTCTTCTTTTTGAACTGTTCCGCTTATATTTTACAATTCCCATGAACTCAGCATCCTGTGAAAGGTCTTTTTCATGTCTAAGGAGGTTAAAAACCTACACCAGAAACATTGTTGGCCAAGAAAGGTTGTTGTCATTGGCCCTTCTGGCAATTGAAAGGAGTGTTGAAATAGATATTCCCCAAGTAATTGATGTTTTTAACTCAAAACAAAAGAGAAGGCTTCATTTTGTGTAAAATAGTTTTTGTACAACTTATGGTGTTATCAAGTAAAACTTCAATAAAGCATTGTTATTTTAGTATGATGTTTTCTTAATTTATACTTAACTAGGGTAAGCATTAAAATTAATAATTATCAACAACAGACCAAACTTTAAAAAACTATGTATGGATGGTATTTTTTCAAACGATTTTGTTGTTGATGTTATTAAAAATAACACATTTTGGTATAACTAGGCCCATAAATAATAACACAGATCATTGGTAAAAATTATTTACATTTATGCTGGTATGGTATGAAAAGCAGTTTAAAAAGTGCTTGTAAACTACAGTTTTAATGCAAAATTTTAAAAAAATTCCGGGGGAGGGCCCCCGTACCCCCCTTTTGCCTGGGGGTATTCCTTACCCCCAAGACCCCCCGGCAAAACTTGCCACCCCAGTTAAAAAGCTGAAATTACGCCCATGGTATTAGTGTATCCGAGGCCTAGGGAGTCTTAGTTGGCCCTTGTCTCATCTAGTGGGACGTGTCCGGCATTGCTTCCACCTCTCCTTCTTTCCTGTCGACCTCCCTTTTCCGACCCCGACGGTATTAGGGTATCCGAGGCCTAGGGAGTCTTAGTTGGCCCTTGTCTCATCTAGTGGGACGTGTCCGGCATTGCTTCCACCTCTCCTTCTTTCCTGTCGACCTCCCTTTTCCGACCCCGACGGTATTAGGGTATCCGAGGCCTAGGGAGTCTTAGTTGGCCCTTGTCTCATCTAGTGGGACGTGTCCGGCATTGCTTCCACCTCTCCTTCTTTCCTGTCGACCTCCCTTTTCCGACCCCGACGGTATTAGGGTATCCAAGGCCTAGGGAGTCTTGTCTCATCTTTCCTGATACCCTCATTTTTCGAGGGTTCAGCCTTCTCTTTCTTTTCATTATATATCCTTTTCTCTTTAAGATTTCCCGCACTTTTATCTACACTTTATTTTGTAGGTATTTTCAATCTACGTTGCATTTTGTAAGTTTTTTCGATCTTAGTTGCATTTTGCGAGTGTTTTCAACCTCAATTGCATTTTGTAAGGATTGACAATCTAAATTGCTTTTTAGTAAGTAATGGCGGGATGGTCTTGAGATCCGATTGTGACTATTTTGAATTAAAATTGCAATTTGTAGGTATTTTCAACCTAAACCGTTTTTTGCAAGTGTTTTCAATCTAAATTGCATTTTGTAAGTATTGTCCATCCAAATGAGTAGTTTGAATCTACCGTATATTTTGAAATAGACCAGTTGATCACGCACTGCACCAGG
This sequence comes from Meconema thalassinum, assembly GCA_946902985.2. Lineage (NCBI taxonomy): Eukaryota > Metazoa > Arthropoda > Insecta > Orthoptera > Tettigoniidae > Meconema > Meconema thalassinum. Next base: position 127,090 of record OX336392.1, on the reverse strand, counting down.
TAAAGCGTTTAGATTGGGACGGTGGTGGTCTTGGATCGCAGTCAACTGTTTTTCAACGTTTTTTCAAGGCTGCTGAACGGACCACAAGGTGGTCTCGGATCCTGCCAACGGTTCGCCGGGCAGCTGATGATCGTGCCACTGAGGGGTGATCGATCGAAGTCAACCGTCTTTCTGGGCTGCCTGATCGTTTCCAACACTCATGTACCAATTCTATATGCCATTAGGCTGAACATTGGACATACTGTGAGCTGCCCAGTTCATCGAAGCCTTCCTTCTGCTTGGGATCGTGCCGTTGAACCCGGTGGTGATTTCAGTTGCATTTTGTAAGTATTTTGAATATCAATTGCATTTTGTATGTATTTCGACACTACATTGCATTTTGTATTACAGTTGGAAAAAAGTCCTCTAGCCATAATAACTTGCATGTATGAATGAGGACCTACATAATCATATGTAGCTGCCAGTTTCATTTCACCATAAGAGAGAACTGTTATTGTTTTCAAAACTATTCATAGTGTGGCCTGTAACTTCCATTACACGAATTACATCAGCCAGAATCCCTCGTCTCAAATTTGAACTTGAAGCCCATCTCTGCAGTGAAGAAATTCATGGTAGAGAGTAATGTAGCTTTTGCCTGAGGTAAATGTAGCACCGTTTGCTGAAATATCACCTGAAGTCCATTTAACGTGCTTCTTTTTATGGATGATATCCAATTGGCTTTTACTCAGCCCCCCTGAGAATGTATCTGAGAGGTCTTTCCCAATTTAGCTGATAATTCTTCAACTGTTTTTTCTAGTTTCTCAATTTACTTCTGGTAATCAATAATTTGTGCTCTATTTTGTAAACATAGCTTTCTTAACAGCTCACTTTGTTCTAAAACCCTGTTGTAATTCTCAAGAAGAATTGCATACCTGTTGTCATCTGCCTGGGTTTGAGGTGCTCTTCTCTGAGTAGATCCTCTCGTTCCTTTCAATTAATCTTTGCTTCCTTGATGATGCCTCTCCTATACTGGTGTGATCTGGCACAGCTGGAAGTAACTTAATATCAGAATAACAAAGTTCATGTGGGATGTATATTATTAACTTTATTGGCCACATTGGACCACTTGAGTCTTCACTCTTTGAAGGTTGTATTGTTTGATTCTTCTTATCTGCCCAGTAGTAATGTAGCAAGTGTTTTTATTAAGCTAACCCTCCCCTTTACAGTTATGATTTGAAATACAGCCATTGCATTTTGAAAGCTGGTGCTCCAACCACTAAAATACCATGTACAAAATATGTCAAAAATATTAACAGCTTTAAAATCATCCTAGCAGGTTATCAAAACTTAAGAGTAGGCCAGCTCGGCTCACTTACCATTTGGTTTTAGATTCCTTGGAAATCTTGGCTTTATATCAAGCAATTCGGCCATGTAGTGTAATTCGAAGTCTTCACTCTTAAAGTGGAGGGAACATATCCTACTTGTTCGAGGGATGAATTTATCTTTTAGCTTACATGCAGCAATCCACTGTTTGCGTCTTTTGGCATCGTGAAAAACGACACATCATTTCCAACTTTATAATAACTGTGACAAGCTGCCACAGCACATCTTTGGCCTAGCATGATTATAAACAAAAGGGCTTAAAACATGTGTTTAAACCTCTGCAATCCATACAATATAATGTGTGGGAAAGTTGACTTTCCTTGCATGCCTCGCCCGCTATGAGGAAGCTTGTGACGTCACGTCCTTTCTCTTCCCTCCGCTATCCCCTCGCCTAAGAGCTCCATATTGAGGCAACCTCCATAGTTTAGTAGCCTTGACTGAAACCAACCCCATCCTTCCAGATAGCACCTATAAATGTTGTCAAGTCCCAACGAGACGGCCTGGTGGACTTGAAGAAGCAGGTATCTGAACTTTCCATTCAAGTGTCAGAATTAAACAAGCAACTACAGTCTCGTTCTTGTCAGCGGTACAGATCAAATTCAAGCAGGAGGTCTAACAGCCGCAATTCCCGTGCTACTCCAACCATTCGAAGTTCGTTAGACGTGCGCATAAGTGTCTGCAGCCATGCATTATGAGTACGGTACTGCCAGTCTCTCCACGGCGACCGAGATTCAAGGGCCTCAGCTGAGTCGCCTGTATGTTAGTGACAAGGAATCAGCAGATATTTCAGTTGTCCCACCTTCGAACAATGAAAAGCAAACTGTAAGTAAACTTGAACTCTTCACGGCCAATAACACTAAAATTAAAACATATGGCCAGAAGTTGTTAAAGCTCGATATTGGGTTACTCCGACAATTCCAGTGGCCTTTCATCGTAGCTGAAGTAGACCCTCATTGGATTGGATTTTCTCTCACATTATAACCTAGGACAGTCATTGTGTTGATAGGAAGTGACCATGCCAAACGCATTGATTGGCCATTGGGCCGTGTTATGGAGATCATTCCAGGGAAGGATAATGTGACTCGTCTTGTACGCTTGAAAACGGCTACTTTATCACTACTCCGTCCCATTCAGAGAGTTTATCCTTTGGAGGTATCATCAAATTGGACTGACAATAGAAAGGTCCAACCAAGATGTATATCTAAATTCCCTGATCCTCTGAGGGAAGAGATGTCAAGAGTGGTAGAGCTGTAAATATACCAAACAGATTAGACTTATAATTATTGTAGTTTGAGGTACTGTAATTATAATTATTTAACTTATGTATGGTTGAGTTGTTCTTCCACCAACTCAAGGTGGGAGGAAGTCATATCTTTAGGGCAAAGTTGCTACATTATGATTGTCATTTGTTTCTTTATTATCTTTTTTCAACTGATGAAAACAAAACTGTCATGGCATCCACAAGAAACAATAAATTGTTCTTTTATATTGATATTAGAGATGGGACTATCGACTACTTTTAACTATCGACTGACTAGTCATTCGTTGGAAGAAACTATCGACTAGATAGTCGACTACTTTCAGTCGAATGGTTACCTGAATACGCATAGCTCTTACAAGCGTGTCGTTTCATGTATTCGACTGAAAGTAGTTGCTTCTAGGCGGCGTACAAAGCACTGTAAGCCGTTACCCGCGGAGTTCTGTTGTACCAACAGATGAAAAACAAACTTCTCCCTAACCTACCTATTTTTGCAGACGTTAGTTTGGACTACGCGACACTCGGCAACATGCAATTGATCAAGTTATTTATTTTTACTGTGCTTCGAATGGAGGTTGCGGCGTTGTGTATAGTGCAGCCATTATATCCAATGTTTCAATGAGTAAATGTTCCCCGATATTGGTATAGGACGCATTACCTGTATGTACTCTGAATAAGTGAAGCAATAGAGCAATCTAGAACTGAAAGGGAGTTCGTAAGTACCGGTAACAATTCCATAGCCAAAATTGCGACGTACCTTTTATTTCTTAGTTATTTTGCAGAAAATACTAAGAATGTAGAGTTGAAATAAAACTTGAACAAGAACACGACAGCCTGGAATAAATACACACGAGACACGACAATAGAGCACTTAAGAACAGTAACGAGAGCGAACTTTCAGTGGAGATGTTGGCAACCATGTGAATACAAACAATTTATGACCAGAACGTAAAACTATGCCAGCGCTCAGAACATGTTAAAACAATTGGGATCAGTTCAGTCGTTTGCAAACGACTTGTTTATGTTACGGTGAGTAGTCGTTGAATTCATTCGACTGTTTTCTAAAACCAGTCAAACAAGTCGATGGTTTTAACTTTTGTCAGTCGACTGCTGATGCCCATCTCTACAAACCAATTGACGACCAGAATCAATTTGAGCGTACACGCCCTCCGACTTGCTAAAATGCTATTAATATTGGATCCCAATATAAAATATTTTCTGATTTAATTTTCCTGGAAAATCTTTTCTATGTTTGCATCGATCATTACCATCACGCTATGGGGAGAATTTCATAATAATTTTCTTGTAATTCATTTATCACGCGGTAGAATAAATGAATGAAATTCAATCATAAAATAAATAGAACTCTAAGCCATAATTGGTAAGCCCATGTTCAAGTTGTGTAATAATTCAAGAATGCACCCAATTCTCATTAAAAGACTGTGTTAAGGAGTTCAAACATAACCTAAATATTGAATGCTTAACATTTCCAATGAAATGACATACCGGTACATAAACACACATCAAAAAAAGTTTTGCATCACCTCGGTTCCAAGAGTTCCGGAACCTTTAAATACAAAGGGAATAGAGATCAACACATACAACATTTCAGCTCGTTTTATTGCTCATGAGACCCACACATTGCATGTTGTACCATCATACAGCTAGACTTTCAGCATTTGTGGTCCAGATTGCAGTACACACCACTACCTCTAATACCCAGTAGCACGTCCTCTTGCATTGATGCATGCCTGTATTCGTCGTGGCATACTATCCACAAGTTCATCAAGACACTGTTGGTCCAAATTGTCCCACTCCTCAACGACAATTCGGCGTAAATCTCTCAGAGTGGTTGGTGGGTCAAGACGTCCATAAACAGCCCTTTTCAACATATCCCAGGCATGTTCGATAGGGTTCATGTCTGGCGAACATGCTGGCCACTGTAGTCGAGCGATGTCGTTATCTTGAAGGAACGCATTCACAAGATGTGCACGATGAGGTCGAGAATTGTCGTCCATGAAGACAAATGCCTCTCCAATATTCTGCCGATATGGTTGCACTATGGGTCGGAGGATGTCATTCAGGTATCGTAAAGCCGTTTCGGAGCCTTCCATGACCACCAGTGGCGTACGTCGGCCCCACATAATGCCACCCCAAAACATCAGGGAACCACCACCTTGCTGCACTCGCTGGACAGTGTGTCTAAGACGTTCAGCCTGACCAGGGTGCCTCCAAACACGTCTCCGACGATTGTCTGGTTGAAGGCATATGCGACACTCATCGGTGAAGAGAACGTGATGCCAATTCCGTGGGGTCCATTCAGCATGTTGTTGGGCCCATCTGTACCGCGCTGCATGGTGTCGGGGTTGCAAAGCTGGACCTCGCCATGGACGTCGGGAGTGAAGTTGCACATCATGCAGCCTATTGCGCACAGTTTGAGTTGAAACACGACGTCCTGTGGCTGAACGAAACGCATTATTCAACATGGTGGCATTGCTGTCAGGGTTCCTCCGAGCGGCAATCCGTAAGTAGCGGTCATCCACTACAGTAGTAGCCCTTGGGCGGCCTGAGCGAGGCCTGTCATCGACAGTTCCTGTATCTCTGTACCTCCTCCATGTCCGAACAACATCGCTTTGGTTCACTCTGAGACGCCTGGAAACTTCCCTTGTTGAGAGCCCTTCTTGACACAAAGTAACAATGCGGACGCGATCGAACTGCGGTATTGACCTTCTAGGCATGGTAGAACTACAGACAACATGAGCAGCGTACCTTCGTCCTGGTGGAATGACTGGAACTGATCGGCTGTCGTACCCCCTCCGTCTAATAGGCCCTGCTCATGCATGGTTGTTTACATCTTTGAGCAGTTTTAGTGACATCTATGAACAGTCAAAGGGACTGTATCTTGGATACAATATACACAGTCAACGTCTATATGCCGGAGATCTGGGAACCGAGGTGATGCAAAACTTTTTTTGATGTGTGTATATTTGGACAACTGGACGTAGGCTATTTCATTGAAAGAATCTACGAACAAGAAACTGTATAAAACTATAGGCACCTACAGGTATACTTAACTTATTAATTAAAGCTCTACAATAAACATAGAGCACAATGAATTGTAGCATGAAGTTATCTTGAAGAAGTCGTTTGATTAGAACGACTACTTAAATTCGAATGATTCCATTCGCTTGGAATTAGTCGTTTGCCAACGACTTGTTTCATTCGAATGATTTCCAACGATTGCTTTGGGATCAGTCGTTTACAACGACTACTTCAATTCGAATGATTCCATTCGCTTGGAACTAGTCGTTTGCCTACGACTTGTTTCATTCGAATGATTTCCAACGATTGTTTTGGGATCAGTCGTTTGCAAACGACTTGTTTATGATACGGTGAGTAGTCGTTGAATTCATTCGACTGTTTTCAGTCGACTGCTGCCCATCTCTAATTGATATATTTTCCTTATAGAAAATACGAAAGAATCTGCGATACGCCGGTGAGCGTAAAGTTAATACCAGCCACAGCTATGAATTGAAGTGCAAGTAATTTCCAGTGAGTGAGTGCATCACCTAGGTATATTATTTGAAGGAAGTCCTGTTATATCTATGCTCCACCCCTGCTTCTTGAGGGTCATGCTCTTCTACAAATAATTGGTGTATGATGTAAGTAGATAAGATTCCATTGAAATATCCTTTTTAAAGTATGAATTACTGTATTTTGTAGCCCGGGAGGATGATTGTTTCAAGCCGGGATATGTCGAAATTTGTTCTATTTTTTGGTGTGCGCGAGTTTTACTGAAAGCCCTTTTTGAAAGTTGGTAGGTATGGTGGTGTATTTTATATCTTACATGTTGGGCACACTGCCATGACATCAATGTGTTGTCATGTCTCGCACAGCTGGAGTGAGCAACATGGCCGCCGTAGTTCAAATTCAACAAGAAGGAAACACACATATTTCCAGTATATTAGTCATAATGAACCCTAATTTCAATACGTATTGTCCCCTGGAACCCCTGAAAAGGTATGAAAATCATATTACCATCTAAGTGAAACTCTAAAAGTCAGGTTTCTGTCTCCTGCACTACTGATCACCAAACTCTGTCTTCATTTGGCATTTGCTCAAAGATGCTTCTCGTCCATCTATACTACAACTAGTGGGACGTGGATTGGCGACCACAGAGCCCCGGCTGAGTCCGGCATAGGTTCCACTTACTTGTGCTGGGCTCCTCTCTGTTTTCTTTTCTGTCAGCCTCCCTTGGCAACTCTTGTTCTCTTTCGACCCCGACAGTATTATGGTATCTGAGGCCTGGGGTGACTTTCAATTTCCTGCCTTGATTGGCCCTTGTATCTTTCCAGATTCCCTCATTCTTCAAGAGGTCAGAACTCATCTTTTTCTTTTCATAACTCCTCAGTTGTCTAAAAATCCATATTTGGTCCGCTAAAAAGTCGTGAAGTCACAATTCCAGTGTAATGTACCACACTCTCATCTGTGAGTCCGTTAAAATCGCCCTTAAAAAGCATGTCTGTTTTCAGTTCAGCGATGAGGAAGAGGAGACGGTCAGCCAAGGAGAAGCGCTATGTGGAACTCATGAACCTCATCAAACAGATCCGCAATCACAAGATGATCAAGTAGGTTAACTTCAGTGTTGCCAATGCGTGAGGTAGTAACTTATTGTTTGTCCATGTTAGCATTGTTAGTTTATTCCTACTATTTTCACACAGCAACAGTACCATGTGTTTTGTGGGAGCGGCATAGTGGCGGCGCTCATGACGTCATGGACGGCACCAAAGGTTACCTGGAAACCCAACATAAAACACAGACGAAAATTAAACAATAAATACAATAATTATAACTGAGCAATTTTTCTAGGTTTATGCCATGTCTTGTGCGGGATTTCGCCTAGGCTCAACAGTGGGCTCTTGGTGTCCGTGCCCGGACTACCACAGGAGTAGCGAACTGCGCTACTTATGAAGCCCATCTGTGCTTCTTTACTGCAAGAGCTAAAAAAAGCTCAAGCAAGTAGGTCTCCTCCAGAATTAATGTTATTATGGACTGAAACAAGGATGTGTACAGGCTCCAACGCTTTTCGCGCTGTACTTGGCTGCAATGCTTTGTGATTCACCCACAAACATCCCAGGTGTGGAGGTCAAGTATCGTTTTGATGGAGTGGTTTTCAACCTAACTCGTCTCCGCTCCTTGAGGAAAACTCAGGTTACTAACATGTTGTATGAAGATGATGCTGCAGCACCAACTCTCACACCAGAAGAGCTGCAAGAGTCGGTTAATTGGTACAAAAGTGCATGTGATTGCTTTGGTCTTACCATAAATGTCAATAAGACTAAAGTCTTGGCACAACCTTCACCAGGCACACCTCTTCCTCAGTTCAATATCTCCATCTCAAATTTGCCATTAGAACAGGTAGACCACTTCTCGTACCTGGGCAGTACCATTTCTGTGAGCTGTACCTGTGAGCAGGATGTGGATAAGAGAATTGGCGCAGCCCATGCAGCATATGGACGATTAGCGCACCGGTCTTCATGAATAAAGATCTGTCCATGAGTACAAAGCAGTAGTAATTTCTGTTGTATGGTTGTGAAACGTGGACCCTTTACCGACGTGATCTTAGGAAGTTTGAGCGCTTCCACCTACAAAAACTTCTATCAATCCTGAGGATTAAATGGGAAGACTGCATTACCAATATTGCTGTTCTTGAAAAGGCTCAAATCAACAGCCTAGAATCATCCATAATAGGTCATCAATTAGATGGATTGGTCATGTCCATCGGACGGATGATGCGAGATTGCCTCGTCAAATTCTATTTGGTGAGCTATGCTATGGCACCAGACCTCATGGTGGTCCTAAGAGGCGCTACAAGGACCAATTTAAGTAGACCCTGAAATCGACAGGTGTTGATTCACAAACCTGGGACATGCTGGCTGAAGACCGCTCAACTTGGCGCCGTACCATCTCAGATACTGGAAAATCGTTTGAAAGGGATCGACGCACACATGAAGAGGCCAAGCGTCAAGCTAGGAAACTTCGAGCAGCCCAACCACGTCCTCCTCCAGCAATGCTATGTGACTTGTGTGGACGCTTGTTCCATGCCGTAAACACATCCACAAACTGGACTGAATGAAGAAGATTCGATTTAAAGCCGATGATGAGTACTGACCAGGTTGACCCAGCATCGTAATGACAATTGGGGAGCGGTGATTAGTGCCACCTGTCAAGTTTGTGCTACTAATTTTGATACTTCATCAACACAATCAATTGGTGCCAATTAATGAAAATTCATAAACCTATAATATCACAATCATAAAACAGAGACCTTTAACTACCTAAAGCGACACTGTCTTCTAATCCAAGAAGCATGGAATTTAAGTAGAAAAATGTGTGCTTCCTGTTGATGCTACGATTATATAGGAGAGTTAAATTCTTGCCTACTACATAATGTTACTTTGATCATGATCAATTACTGTAAAAAGAAATATGACATTTTGCTTTCAATCGGGCATGTGTATGATGGGATGTGGTAGAGTACCTGCTGTATTTAGCAGGGTGGGGGTGGATATTAAAACACACCCTCATCTCAATGGCCATGTTTATGTTCTGATTGAGTTGACAATATCAATTCAATTTTCAAAGAAACTGAAATTGTCCAAATAATTCGATCATTTTGCCAGCATTTCAACTCAGTGTACCATTGAGCTCTTCAGTTGGTGTGGCTAAAGGATACCGCAAGGCCCTTATGAATCACGAGCTGTGATCCAAGTGGATGGTCAATGTTCCCACTTTGTTCCATATGCACAGAACACATGCTTACAACACATAGTTTACATAAAACCTTGATTTATTTTGACCATTCACAACTTGCACCCTCTGTTGAACCTCTCGATGTACATGAAATGGAAATTTAATGCTTTTCAGTCAGTAACACAATAACTTAGGCAATTTGACAGTGTGAAAAATATGTCATAATTATTGATACCCGCATAGAAAAGTCAACGGAAATATATTTGATTAAAAAGTGCCTTTAAAGGAATAAACAAGATGACAGCCCCTGGCAGAACTGGATTGCATAGCACTAGAGCCGGGTGGGTAGTCTGTACACACAACCCATTATGCGATGGTTCTTGCATTTTACTTTAAGTGGCTTTGGCCCTTTACCAAATTTAATTGAGGAGAAGAGGCAACCTAGATATTAAGTCCCCTTAAATTGATGCATGAATCAATGTCCTTTCATGTTCATTTTCTTTTCAGATCCAAATTAGGACACAATGCTGCCTTTCTTCAAGTTCCTATAGGTCTGGAGGGGGAGACCAAGGGATAGAGTGAATATGGGGTTCAGCACTTAGTCATTATACTAATTGAATGTTCTATGTGATAGTAGGACTTGAACATGTGACTGCAGTCGAGATTCTGATGACCTGACAGGTGCGTTTAGCCTCTTACAACAATGCGGCTATGCTCCAACTGTGGCAGTCGCGTGCTGTTGCAATGTGACTTGTAGGAAGCCACCACAAGAGCATCCCTCCATCTATGACTTCAAAAGCTGCCACGGTTGGAGCGTAAGATGCTAAACTCCCCTCCTCCATCCTTGGTCAACCACTGAACTGCACTCCACACCCACACTCACCGTACACTAGGTCTTGCTCGTCCTCTCCATCTCAATCTCACTCCATCTCTCCTAGTCTTCCGCACCATTCTCCTTAGGAATTTAATTTTGGATGTCAGTATTTTACTTTGATCTCTCCAGGTCATCGGCCAAGTTTCTGCTCCATAAGTAATACTGTGTCTTATGCGTCATGTCTTTATCCCAAATTAAACTCCACATCCAATCTCGTATTTCCCATCAATTCACTTCCTAAACAATAACTTTGCCTCCCTTTTCCTCATGTCATTACCATTGTCTTACTTTTCCCTACACTGATTCTCATTTCCCATTTCTTAATATATTCCTTGAGTACATTTAGCACATTCTCCCTTTCACCCCAAATCCGAACATCATCAGCACATATTCAAGTCTTACTCAACAAATATAACCGCTTGAAGGAGAGACATGTCCCAAGTCATTCCTATATTTCAAAAATAAGTCGGGTGCACAGGTGGCTCTGTGAGTATCATTTAGAAAATCAAAGGTATTTCCATATCATCCTGGTAGCTATCCCAACAACACCCCCCCATCTAAGACTTGAAATTCGGCACTGTCAGAGTTGGCCACATTGTTGTAAGTGGCTAAATGCACCTCCCCAGACAGCAGGAGATTTTGTGTTCTAATCCTGACTGCGGTTATGTTATCAAGTCTTACTCGACAGATACATAAAAAAATGAAGAGTTACGAAGAAACGGCACACTGAATGTAGGAACAATGACTGGGAAAGGGAGGGAGTTAGTGGATCTCATGAAAAGGAGAATGGTGAAAATATTGTGTGTGCAAGAGACTAGATGGAAGGGAAATAGGGCTAGAAAGTTGGGTAGTGGCTATAAGCTACTATACAGTGGAGCAGACAAGGATGGGAGGAATGGAGTGGGAATAATCCTCTCCCGATACATAAATGAGACCTTAGTTCAAGTTAAGGGAAGGAGTGACAGTGTGTCTTGATGGAGAATTGGTAAACATTGTGTGTGTGTTTATGCTCTGCAACTGGGTTGCGATGAGGAAGATATGGATCGTGAGCTTGGAGATATACCAGCGAATGAAAGATTGATAGTGGGTGGTGACTTAAAGACAATCGAAAGAGTACATGGAGGCTGGGGAGTAGGAGTGAGGAAAGATGACGGACATAGAATCGTGGATTGTGCGGTGGCATATGATTTGGCGATTGTGAATACAAGGTTCGAGAAAAACACAGGTCAATATATGACTTACAAATGTGGGACCAGAGAAAGCCAGATTGACTTCTTAATGTGTAAAAGGTCTCAATTAAGGGAAATCCAAAACTGTAAAGTTTTTAATGGCGAAGCAGTGGCAGCACAGCATAGGACGGTAGTCATGGACTGGAAAATGAGGATTAGGAAGAAAGGTAGACCTGTGCGAGTCTTAACAAAAATTAAGTGGTGGAGATTAAATGAAGAGGCGTTGAAGGACCAGTTTAAGGAGAAAGTACTCAATGGAGTGGTTCTTTGCAATGATGTGCAGGAGAGGTGGGCGCACCAGCAGTTTGATAAGGAGGGTAGGAACTTCTGGCAAGAAGCCACTAGCTGACAAAGAAACATGGTGGTGGAATGAGGTGGTACAGAAGATTGTGAAAGCCACAAGTGGGATATGTCAGGTAGACAAGAGGATAAAGAGAACTACACGAGATGTAATAAGGAAGCAAAGAAGGTAGTATCACAGCCAAAGGCACAAATGATGGATCAGCTGTACGAAGAGTTGGAAACTACAGAAGCTGAAAGAAAATTTTTCAGAATAGCACAGGGAGAGATGAAGACAAGAAGGACTACACCTAAATAAAGCAGATCAAAGATGAAAATGGTCTAGTATTAACGGACCATTCCGACATCAAGTGCAGATGGAGAAACTACTATGGAAAACTTCTCAATGGAGAGAACCCAAGGGTATATTTAGGATAAGGAGAACAACACCAGGGTCTGACAATGGATATTAAAAGAGAAAAAGTAACATTAGCACTTAGGAGAATGAAAAACGGAAAGGCAACAGGACCCGATGAAATACCAGTTGAAGTGTGGAAGTATCTGGAGAAAGATGGGATCGACATGTTGCTGGATTTAATGCAAAAAATGTCATCTCAGGAAACAATACCCGATGAATGGAGAAAAAGTATTTTAGTGCCTATATATAAAGAGAAGGGGGATATTGAGGACTGTGCTAACTACAGGGGCATTAAGTTAATGTCCCATACCATGAAAATCAGGGAAAGAGTGATAGACAAGAGGATCCGGGATGAGACTAGCATTGGCGAGGAACAATTGGGCTTCATGCCAGGAAAAGGGACCATAGACGCAGTGTTTGCCCTGAGACAAGTAATGGAAAAGTATCGTGAAAGACAGAAGGGATTACACTTCGCATTCATGGACCTAGAGAAAGCGTATGACCGGGTGCCCTGGGGAGAAGTCTGGAGATGTTTACGAGCAAAGGGAGTCCCAGAGAAGTACGTGCAGTTGGTTCATGAAATAAGAACACAGGTTAGAAGCAGCGTTGGACTTACAGATTGCATTCCGGTTCAAGTAGGTTTTCACCAAGGTTCGGCTTTTAAGTCCTAATTCTGGACGAAATGTCTTGTGGATTAAGAGACCAAGCCCCCTGGTGCATGATGTTTGCGGACGACATTGTGTTGTGTAGTACCACCAAAGATGTCATAGAGGAAAAACTGGAACAGTGGAGGGCAGCCTTGGAAGACAGAGGACTCAGGATTAGCAGGAAGAAGAGGTTCAATACAGATCAAGACTGTGAGATCAGAATGCAAGGGGAAATGTTAAATAGAGTGGATGAGTTCAAATACCTGGGTTCGGTGGTGACTGGAGATGGAAATCTGGATCTGGAAGTGTCACACAGGATTCAGGTAGGATGGATGAACTGGAAGAAAATGTCAGGAGTGCTCTGTGACCTCAGGATCAAGCCTAAGGTTAAGGGGAAAATATATTAAACTGTCGTAAGACCTGCATTGCTGTATGGCCTCCACGCAAAACGCACACAAACAGACTTGACGTCACGGAAATGAAAATGCTCGGGTGGATAAGTGGAGTGACTAAGCGTGATAGAGTGGAAAATGTCAAAATAAGAGGAACATTGAAGGTTGTGGAAGTATCTAAGAAGATACAAGAAAAGCGACTTCAATGGTACGGGCATGTGAGAAGAAGGGAGGAGTCCTACGTGGGGAGACATGCAAATACAGGGAGTGAGAATGCGAGGCAGACCTAAACGAAGATGGATGGATTGTCTCAGAGAAAACAGTTGTCAGAAGAGGATGTGCATGACCGGGTTAAATGGAGGAGTGGGAATGACTCGACAGATATAACTACTGCTATTTCCACTTTTCATGTCAAGTTCTCATGTGGTACATGTTTGGGTTTCTACACAACATAACCAAGCAATTCAAATACCTGCTGTCGCTGAGATGAGGATTGACAAGGGTCAAAAATGTTGCGTGAAATCATTAAAACCTTTTAAAAACTATTAAATGTTTTTAGTAACTCATCAGTGACGGTGACATCATCATCTTGATAGTTTGACTCGCACCTAATGGTGTTATGGACTGTTGAGTGTGAGGACTACAGACAAGAGCTCATCGAGCTTTACTTTTCATGATCATCTTTATTCTATTATCTTTACAGAGGAGAAAACTCCTAGCGAGAAGGATGTTGGTACTGCTCTCAAAAATAAGGGGATTCAGCCACTTGTGGATGCTGTCGTGCACTACTTGCCTAGTCCAGGAGAGGTGGAGAATGTTGCACTATGTGATTCACAGACTTGAATACTACCCACCATCAAATGATCCTTGCACCCTAATTTTAGTAAGGAAAAGGTTGTTTAGTTCAGTGGTTTTAAGAGCAGGGATCACTCACTGATTTCTGTTGCTGGTTTCAATTGTTCCGCAAACTAGTAGCTAGTATCTTTCTCTACACAAGTAGGTTATTGGAATAGAAGCCTCCTTGGACCTTCACTTAAATAGGGTCAAAATACTGACACTAAACAGCACCAGTAGGGTTTATAAGTTCATATTATTGATCAATGTTAAATTTGCTAATTTGATGACCCATTTTGTCAAGAACCACTTCATGCAAAGTAGTGAAACGTTTGCTTATAATTTATACATGCTTCATGTACTTACTCCTCTAGTTTTATTGGCATACATATTCTAGCACTTGGGATAGAATTTTATTCTCCGTTTCATTTTTTTACACTTTCTTTTTTAAATTATTGTGCATTTTTCTTCAAATACACAAGCTCTCTCTACCATTCTAGAGGTATGGTATTACAAGGGTATACTGTGCTACATGAACAGTGATCTACTATAGAACCGGAGATAATGGGTCATTTATCGGTAAAAAGTTAGTTTTTCAGAAATTGCAACTAAAAAATATTTAGATTGTACCTCACTTTTTAATGGAAACAACAGCTACAGTGCGCCGGCAGTGTAGTCTTCATCATCTCCTACATTGTCCGAGTGCATCCTCTTCTTCCTCCTGCAAGATCTTACATCCTTGGACACTTTTTGGGCCAGTGGCTCTGCCTTGTCGACTCGCTCCTTGACTAGATCCTTCAGTATGGCTGGTGTATTCCAACCAGTATTCACTCTCAGCTCCTCCAAGACTTTCAGTCTACCAGTATTGCCATTGTACCGCCCTGCCGCCACCACTACACGGGGCCTTGGTCGAGACAAGCTCGGGGATGGACAGGGACCTCTTACGCAGAGGCCGCAATTAGGAATAGGTTACCTAAGGTTTCGTATGCTAAGAGGAAGAAGTTGCATTTAAGGGAATAACTAGACAATTTCAAGCAATACAGACAAGGTAAATCAAAACCAATTACGCCTCATTACATAGATTGAGCAAGGCGCGCAGCAATAAAATAAACCCTAAGTCATTAGACTAACATGGTACATAAGCACAAACTTATAGGCTAAACACAATGGTTACACCATTCACCTCGGGTCACAGGATAAAATACAGAATTACATGAATAATTAAAAATCCAAGTAGGGACGGCCCCTTTACTAGAAAGCCGCGTAAAACAAATATCCAATCGAATGAGGTTAGGTGACTTCCCAAACTAATACAGAACTACGAACAGTATAATCAGAAGTGGATGAATCCTTTAGTGGAAATTCATATTAACGCTCCCTTCCGAACAAAGGGGTGACATCGCCAAACGAGGGTAAAATAATGGCAACGCGAAAATGAAGGGTAAAAACCAAGAAGCGGAATATCACTAAGTCTGGAACATAACCCCACAATGATACAAAATAATTAAATGAACAAACTAAACTAAAGAGACAACCGGTAGGCCTAAACATGGAACCGGTCGAATGACAAATTACGTCTTAATACGACAGAGCCCAAGTACTGACTGCAAAGAATACTGATTACTCCGGGGCAGTAAGGCCCCGCGAGGCAACAACCCCCACTCCAATTACTTAATGTGAAAGAACCATTTGAAATTTTGTTGGGAGGAGAGCTTGAATATGAAACAGCAATAATAATAAACATAAATAAACATAACATTACACAACTAAGGTGACTTCCACGGCCGGGCACGTGATACCAGCTTAAGTGTAAACACAAGGACGCCATGTTGTCATAAAACAAAAGACACTCGGTCCATAGACAAATGAGTTACCACAAACAAAATAATAACGCAAAGCAAAAATCGAACTAGGCCATGCTGCCCTTAAAAATACACTATATTTAAAAACAGTTGGTTAACTGGCCGGGTGGAAGAGGTGACATCTCGCACCCGGCCGCTGACGCACACGTTACACACGTCTGCAAGCTTTGAAGTCGGTATTCAGAATCACAAGCGTCAGCCCGCCAAGACACTCGCACACTTCACACTCGCTGGAAAATCATCCAGGTTCGCCACACGAAACACTGCCGAGAATCTTAAATTTGCGTGTCTTTTTAGTCACTCTTCTTGCCCGCAGTTGCTAGGCAGAGTTCAAACTAAACGCGGAAGATTCCTGCGATGTTAGAACAAGGGTAGTCTTTGTTGAAAATGACGCCATACACCGATATGCGAGCCGATTGGCTTATTTCGGAAAAGGCGAAATGTCAGTGCACGGAAATGGGCGGTAACCGAAGCGAGACGCTTTAAGTCACATCTTGAAACACTCCAGCTCTGGCCACCCGCCGATTGGAATTTTAATTGGATACTGGGTGGGCATTGGGTAAATATCCACAGAGGCAAACATCTTCAGAAGTAAACATCTTCAAGGGGACCGGCTTGACTGGACGTGGGAGTAGAAACTGATAGGGTGGTCTTCTTGGGTGGGGACCGGCTTGAATGGACGTGGGAGTAGGAACTGATAGGGTGGGCTTGCATTTAGCAAGCTTGAATTAGTTAGGCAATTGCATAGTTCACTCGCTGACCCAAATGATTATTTCCCAGAGTCTTTAAGTTCATGGACCAAGGTTCGATGCCAAGGTAGGCTCACATCTCTCCCACAGGCTAGGGATCGATGCCAGATTAGGGGATTCAGGCGTGGAGATTTGTGCCGATTGGCACAGCCATCATTAAAAGTGATGGCAACAGCATACACACCAAGTTTCATAGTATGGTACATTTTTAGGTACTCTTGACAATACTACATTGTTGAACGACTCATTCATGTTTTGTGTTTTCCCTGTCAGACATTTCTTCAGTAGGTCTGGATTTGCGTAATCTCTATTAACTCGCTTCATAGCCAACATAACAGCCTCAGGTATAGAGGTCTTGTGGGTAATTTTCTCTAAAATGCCAGCTGCTGCCAACAAAACAGCCTCAGGTATTGAGGTCTTGTGGGTAAGCTTATCTAAAATACCAGCTGCTGCCAACATAACAACCTCAGGTATTGAGGTCTTGTGGGTAAATTTATCTAAAATAGCAGCTGCTGCCAACATAACAGCCTCAGCAGCAGCTTTTTGTATTTACTCCGCTCGCCAGAACAATGTTTCTTTTTCGAGGAGGAACTTGAAGGTGTAACCGTTCATTCTCACTATACCGGGGTTGTGGTTGATTATACTCACAATGAGGGAGAGCAATTAAAAAGAAACATCTCTTCCATTTATTCCTTTTCATTTAACACTAAGCATCAATCACTAACACTTCACTTCTCGGGATCTTATCACGCAATCCGACCAAGTCGACAGATACTCACATGGCTTCCTACAATCTCCAAAGATAAAACGGACAGATATTCTAATACAAAATCTAGCAGTATGGACTTTAACAAGAATAGACATAGATATATATAAAAACAAAACAGCATCGTAAATGGAAATATAAAAAGAATATACAAAACATCTAACTTCATAGGCAAGGCCACCTGCCATGCCACACAGAGATGCAAACTGCCCTCCCAGCAAGCGCCATTTTCCCAACCCAATCTCCTTGCAATCAGAATGGTTGCAAAGGTGTAGCAATGTGTAGAGCTGACGTACTAGGTGAACTTGCATTCCTAACCTCATTCACAACCTCGTTTACATCTGGATAAGTTCTGTTATTTACTTTCTGGATCACTCCTTTTGCTCCTGTCGATTAGATGTACTCACGATCAATAACACAAAACATGAATAAATATGCAAGTTAAACCAAGAATATGGCACGCACAACATAAACAATAAACACAAGTGTTATGCCAGTCCCACTAACTTACGTCCTCTAGAATTGAAATCAAACCACAGGATTCTAGACTTTATGGTTCTTGAGATATGAAGTGTTTACTGAAAAATGGTATAAGAAATCCTGAAAACTAATTAAATTAAATTAAATTTAACATATTTTTTATCAAGCAAATTTAATAAACCATACACCAAATTAATCAGCAAATTCCAAATAATGTTTTGGCATCAAAATAAAAAATTCCAACTTTTTTGACAAAATGGCCCTTAATAGTGTATAGTGTTGTTTTTTGAATAGGCTGAAAAAGGGATTACTGTAATATCCCAAAACATGTACCAATGAACAAGTATTGAATGGGCTGATCTATTCATTTCCATTGGTTGGTTGGTTCCTTAGTTTAGGGGCTGCGACAACGTGGTCACGTAGCCCCGTGTACTTTGGGTGTGTGTAGAATCTGTCTGATGGCTGTATTAGTGTCTGTTATCTATGATTCAGGTAAGGACTGCAGACGATCAATTTCAAGTTTAGTTCCTACATTTGCTACCATCCATGACACCTAGCTGCAAACTTGGCTACTAGATGGCATCGCAATCAGCACCTGGCGGCGAACGTTGGAACTAATATAGCAGTCATGAAATCTAACCTACAAGTTTTAGCTTCACAAGTGTAGTCAGTGGAAGGTTGTTTTACATGCCATAAATCTATGACACGAGCCCGCTGGCTTTACTTCCCCTCCGTAGGAAGGCATACTGAGGGATTTTTAATGCTTTTAAAAATCCTGATTTTCATTGAATTAACTATTAGTCAGAACGGACCAATCATGGATTTGTTTACTCCTGGAGACAAAAAGCATGAACATGACAAACTTCAGTAAAATTATCCAAATATAAAGTTATAAGTAGGGCTCGGATGTTTAGTTGCTAAAACTCTGGAAAATATTTATTTTTTATGTATTAAAAATACCTGAAATATGTGACAAAAAAGTAAAAATATTTAATTATAAATTTGTTGATTAATGTGAATATAAACAATATGCAGTACTCACGAATGCAATGTATGCTATGTCTCACTGACTGCTAAAGCATTACAATACACAACGAGATACATCTTCAGGTTGTCCATCACAAATGGCCGACGATTATCGTGAAACACTTCCTCTGAAGGCGTGAAATTGCGGCAATATGTTTCTTGCCCTTGAGGTTATGTGTAACTTGAGATCGCTTTTCAGCCTTGATTGCTTTCCCACAGGGTTGGCAGAACAGAAAGCCCCCATGAGAAGTAAAATTATCTTTAAATTCTGCAACAGACGATAAGTTGTAGTTGTTTTTACTTTTGACATCGTAGAACTGCCTTACACTTCACAGTGTCAGAAATGAACTGCATGTGAGTGACACTGGTTCCAGGTAGCTGGGGGTAGGTCTAGTACGTGGTGCAATATCGCTATGGTCAAGAAAATCCCCGGCTTCCACATTGAGTGGCACGGGGCAACAAGTTAAGAATTACACAGCTCTGCATGAAGAATAGATAGCTCACAGGTTCTTCCCCGGTGAAGTAACACAGAACAAAAATGCAATAAACTGAAAGATACTGTTTTTTAATGTAAATATTATGACTTTTTATGTGTTAATAACTGAAAAGCAGGAATTTATGTATTTATAGAAATGTTTAAAATATGTATTTACTAAAATATGGATCGTGGAGATGTTTAGCCTATTCATATTTTATCGTGCGCTTGCACTTGTCTATGCTCATTCCAGATGGACCCCCGGCCCAAAAGTATGGAGCAGAGATACATTACCGCCGCAAATTGTACTTACAATACTAGTACGTTTTAACTGCAAAATTAAATCAAGATCCTACTGAGAGACATTTTAGACTTACGAGGTTTAAGCAGGTACTCTCAGTACCTCATATCTGTATCTCCGAGCGTTCAGTGTTCCTCGGACCACCCACGAAGATGTATAGGTCCGCACGGCCATTCAACATGATGCCACCACCACCATACGATGTTCCTGTGGTTGTATCTGCTACCCGGTTCTCTCCAGATTAATGTGCGATGGGAATCGTTATGCAAACTGAAGCGGGATTCATCTGTGAAGAGCAAATGCCTCCATTCATTCATGGTCCAGTTTCGATGTTGACGGCTCCATAGTAAACGTGCCCGTCTCTGTGCTGGAGTGAGCGGGATGCACACCGCTGGACGTCTGCCAAACAGCCCTGCTGTTCTGAGCCTCCGGTACACAGTTTGCTGGGAAACGGCAACCCCTGAGACGGCTGCAAGCTCCGCCGACAATTGTCTTGCAGGTGCACTCCGATTCCGTCGGGCGGTTAAGGCCTGATACCTGTCCTGCTGTGGGGTGATTACTCTTGGTCGACCTGGTACTGGCCTACGACTAACATCTCATGTGTCTCGAAATCGTCTCCAAAGCCTGGAAATGACACTTTGTGGCACATTCAAGGATACGGCGACTTCGGTCTGTGTCCGGCCGAGTATTCTACCCTGCAAAACGGGGTCTAATTGGCGTCGTTGTGCCATCATGTTGTCACGTTCACCACGAGTCTACACTGCGAACACTATAAAAGGGGAAACACGACTGAGGGCACAGGCACTGGTTGTGTTTACCTTGTACGCCAGTAGTCAAAGCAGGGAATACTCCTTTCCTATACAGAGAGAACACGTAAGGTTGGTAGGTGCATATGTCGTGCGATTTGCGGTCTATTTCCTGTTGCCCTGCTTATTCGTAACTTATGCTTAACTTTTGGACACTTAGTCGGGTTTGAATGGCAGATGTCTTCCCGCTCACTGCGTATCACATTAAGATGGTTACTACTTGCTTCACGTTCCTTCTTTCACTGGCTGCCATGGGCATGCGGGAAGCCGATATATTTAGGTTTGGAATAGCGGGCCGTGCATGCGTGTTGAACTGCCATCTCCTGGTGGGATATCAATAGCTCAGGACAGGCAGGCGTGGAGTGCTGCATACAACCACTCAAAAGACTGAAGACGCAAACACACGGCATCATTTATTAGTCCACTCCCTGGTGTAGCGGTTAGCATTCTCAGGTCACTCCCGAAGTCCGGGATCGATTCCCGGCTCTGACAAGAAATTTAATTCTGGTCTGAGCCTCGTGATGCAAAACTGAGAAGAGGTGGGTTCGATACCCGTTTCAGCCATCCTGGAAGTGGTTTTCCACTTCTAATCCAGGAAAATGCCGGGATGGTTCCTAACTAAAGGCCACGGCCGCTCCTTCCCAGACCTCACCTGCTTTACAAATACAGTTTAACCTGCTTTATACGTAACTCTGATCTGCGTATTTCGTACTTGAACGTAATTTCTTTTAGGTACCGGCAAAATGTAATTTAAAAGCATGTTAATTTAACCTTATTTATACGTAATTCGCTGTTATACGTATGAAGTTTCAGTGAAATACATCTGAGTTTTACGTAGCCTGATTTTAATTTAATGAGCACGTGTTGTTATAAAAGAAACTACAGTACTGTATTTATGTAGGTTCCTCTTTGTCGGCGTAGACAGGTCGGGTTTCGGGGCTGAAACAGAACACAGAGTTTCTGTCTCATGTGGGACATGCTCTAGATTGTTCACACGAAAACAATTCTCATATTTAAACAAATTTATTTTCTTTTGTTCCCGCGATGAAACCGCCGACTTGGCTGGTAACTTAATCTTTAGCGGCATTGTGAAGGTCAAGAACGACGCAGCTAGAGGAGGAGCGAGATAGAGAGCGAAGGGAACTCGCTCGGTTGGCCTTCGTTACGCTGCCAGTAAGTAGGGGTGAACAATGTCACTCTGCAAAACTCGGTGTTTTGATTGATATGAGAATTTCTTTCGGGGGAACAATGGACAAGTACAATGTGCACGGTGCCGGTATCTGGTGTGTACTGTTAACAGTAGTTTTATCATTCAGTTGCTTTCCATTAGACATGGCGAACACAAAAAGGAAAAGTTATACACTACATGAGAAAGTAAAATTCATACGAGAAGTGGACACTAATCCGCACAAAACAAAACTGAAATTGCTTCAGACTTAGGGATTGCTTATACCACGCTATGTACAGTCATCAGTAAAAAAACCACGCTATTTTGGATGAGTTTTTAAAACTGGGTTCGAAATCAGCAAAGCGCAGCCATCAACAAGAAGGGAGGTACGTAGATTTGGAGAAAGCACTTTTCACTTGGTTCCAGCAAAAGTGGGCTGCAGCTCTACCAATTAGTGGCGACATGCTGAAGGCAAAGGCGATGCGATAGATTTAGCTAAAATGATGAGTATCACTGCTGATTTCAACGCTTTGTCAGGATGGTTGCAAGGATTTAAAGATCGGCATGGAATCACAGGGAGAACAATTTGCGGTGACTCGAAAGCTGTGGACGACGTCACGGTGAAACACTGGAAAGAAGAGGTTTGCCGGGTATCATAAGCGATTACCAGCCTCCAAACATCTACAATTGTGATGGGACCGGCTTATTCTACAGTCTCCTTCCTAATAAAACATTAGCTGAAAAAGGTGACTCCTGCCATGGAGGGAAGAAAAGTAAAATTCGCGTAAGTTTTTCTTGCCGCCAATGTAGATGGATCGGACAAACTTCCTCCACTTGTGATAGGAAAATCGAAGAATCTGAGGTATTTTAAGGGAGCGAAAACAAAACCTACGGAATATGAATCCATCAGAAATTCTTGGATGACTATGCTTCTAATGGAACAGCGGTTGAAAAAACTGGACATTAAAATGAAAAAGAAACAGAAGAAAATCCTTCTTATGGATAGATGTGCAGCACATCCACCTCAAATCGTTCTGGAGAATGTCCGAGTGGAACTTTTCCCTCCTAACTGTACCAGTGTTCTACAACCACTTGATTTGGGCATCATTGCAAATTTCAAAGTGCATTATAAAAGAATGCTGGTTCAACATTTAATAACACTGAGTGTTGCAGGAAAAGAAACTCTCTCCATTAATTTACTACAAACTTCTTCTTCTTCTTCTTTCTCTTTACATCATTCCCACTCCTATGTGGGGTCGATGTTTCTGACAGCTCTCCTCCATTTAGCCCGGTCATGCACATCCTCTTCTGACAACTGTTTTTCTCTGAGGTCCTCCTGTACACAATCCATCCATCTTCGTTTAGGTCTGCCTCGCATTCTCACTCCCTGTATTTGCATGTCTAACATCTTCCTCCCCATTGAAGTCGCTTTTCTTGTATCTACTACAAACCATGGACTTTATTTCGGCTGCCTAGAAGCAGGTGTCATCCTCGACAATCAGCAACTGTTTCCGCAAAGCTGGTGTCTTACTGGAAGATGCTGCCTCTAATGATGATTATGGGGACGAAATTATGTCTGACAATGAGCTATCGCTACCTGAGGGTGCAGATTTCGATACTTATGTGCATTTCGATGATAATCTGGCTGTATGTGGGTACAACAGGATGAAGAGATTATTGCTGATGTATGCCAACAACGCGGTGGTGACGGACCAGCTACAAGCGATAGTGACAGAGATGGAGATGACGACTTGAATTTTGTAACACCTGAACTAAGTGAAGTGTTAAGTGCAATCAATGTGTGTAGGCGTTACATCAGTGCGAAAAGTTGTATTGAAAATGCTTTGAATTCATTACTACGTTTGCAAAAGGAGGTTTATACACTTAATGCAAGAATAGTGAAACAAGCCAAACTATCTGATTTTTTAAGGCTGGACCAAGTTCAAAATAATACAGTACTATATTTTCTGTCTTAATGTATGTATTGTTTGCTATGATTAACACATGTAGGTCTATTCCATTGGTTTTTCAGTAAATAGTAACTTCCTGTGAAATCATATGGGTCGAGATTAATATCCCAAAAAGGAAGAATTTAATCGTAAGCTGCTTCTACCGCCCACCTACCAGCAAAATTGACTCCTTAGAAGAATGTTTCATCTCTACTGTTCTTGCCCTCAACCAAGAAAATGAAATAGTGTTACTAGGTGATTTTAATTCACATATCTCCTGGACATCAATAGACAATGGTACCATAAACTCTCCCCCAATTGATACTTTCATCTTATCTAATTTTATAAACGGTCTTCACTTGAAACAGTTCAGTCTATACCCTACAAGGAAATCTGAAACACTGGACCTCATATTTTCAACACTGCGTGATGTCACCGTGGCAGTTGGAAGAAATATCCTGAACACTGACCACAGTTCAATAGAAGCCTCCCTCCCCGTCCCAGCCTGCAGACATAAAAGCAGCCCACCCGCCAAGAACAAAACATTCCCTCTCTGGAGAAAGGTCGACTGGCAAGCTGTCAATCAAGATTTATCATCTCTTCCTTGGAGCCTGCTAAGAGCTGAGAGAGATGTAAATAGCACAGTGGCCTTGTTTGAGGATTTACTCTACTCGGCCATTAAACAACACGTGCCTTTCTCCGTTCCCAAATCCAACAAATATCCGCACTGGCTAAGTAAAAACACCAAACTCCTTCTCCAAAACATAACTCGTGCATGGTCACTGTGGAAATCAGTTCCTAATCCTCATACTCGCAATGTTTTTACTCACCTACGGAAAATTTCAAGAGTTCAATTGATAGAAGATTACAACCGCTACATTTCTTCCATAACAGGAAATCTCAAGAATAACCCAAAGAAGTTCTGGACACTTATATCATCCCGTAGAAGGACTCCTAGAATTCCACTTAACCTAAACGTCCACAGTGAAGAAATCCCATTTGAATTGAGGTCCACACATTTCAATGAATATTTTCACTCAACCTTTTCAGTTCCCGTACCAATCCCCAGTCCCCCTCAACTTACTAGCGTCTGTTCTGATTCACTGTTTCAAATTTCAACGACCCCCGATGAAATCCAAAATATCTTAAAAAGTCTGCCCGCAAACCGATCTACCGGGCCATCAGACATAAGCCCTATATTCCTGAAAAACACCTGTGCATCTCTCAGCATCCCCTTGTCCATAATACTCAACTGGTGCATGACATCCGGCACTTTTCCTGACTCATGGAAAAGAGCTGACGTCACACCTGTCTTTAAATCAGGCAGCAAGCACGAAATTTCCTCATACAGACCTATATCTATCGTCCCTATACTCTCTTCAGTCTTCGAAAGAATAATACATTGCCGTCTCCTCACTTTCACCAAACCTCACCTCTCAGAAGAACAATACGGCTTCATTCCTGGAAAATCATGTTTAACAAATCTGACTGTTCTGAACCATCACATAATTTCTGCAATTGATCAAAAATCTCAGCTAGATGTAATCTACGTTGACCTGGCCAAAGCATTTGATTCCGTGAACCATTTCCTTCTCCTCCACAAGCTTGCTTCACGATACAACGTTCATGGACCCTTCCTGTCCCTAATACAAAGTTTCCTGTCCAATAGGCAACAACGGGTAGTGCTTCCAGGGTCTGTATCGTCCTGGCTCCCAGTCTTATCAGGAGTAACTCAGGGCAGTATCCTGGGACCCCTTCTCTTCGTGCTGTATATGGACGATATAAACACATGTGTGCAAAATTCTCCATGTTCCATTCTTCTGTACGCTGATGACCTCAAGATATTCAGAAAAAATTGCAGTTCTGAAGACCGCGCTGAGCTCCAGGAAGCAGTGAATGCATGTACTGATTGGTTCAACAAATGGAGGTTATCTCCAAATCCCAAAAAGTGCTTCAGTGTGTCTTTTTCACTACTGAAATCTGGAAATCAGGCTGACTATTAAATTTGTGGAAATAAATTGGATACGGCTTCTCAGGTAAGAGATTTAGGTATTATTCACAATGATAAACTGACATTCTCTCCCCACATTGACCACATCAAATCTCGCGCAATGCGCAGTCTCGGCATTCTATACAGATTCACAGAAATTAAAGACCTCACTGCACTTAAATTATACTTCACCACATATGTTCTCCCTATCCTAGATTTCTCTTCTCCAATTTGGTCTGCCTCAGCTATAACCAATATTTCTAAATTGAACAGTGTCTTTAATTTCTTCATATCAATAGTCAAAGCTCGCAATCCTTCACTAAGGCACTTTGCCAAATCCGACATTTTAAATCAGCTCAATGTACTCGACCTGAGAAGCCGTCTACAATTTACTGACCTGTGTTTCCTACATAAAATTATGAATGGTTACACGAAATGTAACATGCTCTTAAGCTACTTCCCACTTCATGTTCCTTCCCGTTCAACACGCCAGAACCATTTACACCACGTACCTCGCCCACGTCTTGAAGTACACAAGCGCTCTATTTTCCACCTTCTGCCAACCCTTAGCAACTCCCTTCCAAATATTGACATATTCTCTCCCTATAGAACATTCAAACATAACATTAGAAGATCCCTTTCATCCTCAATCTCCTCACCCTCCTAATCACCTACTACCCCAATCATTCCCTACGTCTTTCCCGAGATTTGTCCCTTGCTGCCATCACTGCCATTTGTTACCTGTTATTGTTGTTGATGTTTTTGTTAATATTATTTAAAATTTTTAAAATATTAGTGGAAAATGACCTATTCATGGTTGTATCTAATAATTACAGCCGTGTCGTCTATTAAATCCATCATGTCCGAGGCTCGTTCCATTTTTGAAAGCATTTGGTTTCATCCACTACTGGCTTGCTGGGCCTATCGTAGCTTCACCAGAGCCCCGTTAGCCGTCACTTTTCAGGGTTCCTGTAGGACCTTCACAGCTACCGTAACGGTCCCGGGGCACACAAAGTCCCCACTGTACTTCGCCCCTACAGGCGATCCCCTACTTTGTGCCGTTGCCCGTCTTCCGCGACGTGGACGAGGGGTTGGACTTATGGGAGACAGTGATGACTTGACCAGGAAGTCGGTGGTCGACTATATACTGTACTAGCAGGTACCCGCGGCTTCGCCCGCGATCAAGACAATGGGGACGATGCATTATTGTTGATAATTGGTCTATTCTATTACAGCAATCGCGGCTATAGGTGTGTCCATTCTAATTCTGAATATTCTGATACATACAGTATATTGATATGATCAGCAAAGTGGGAATTTTATCGAGTTGTGAACGTCTGCAGGGTTCGTTGTTACATTATGTTAACACATTTTAAAATTACGTTTATGGTTTTGCCATCTTCTGCTGAGACATAACGATTTTGTTGTCTGGATGCTCGCGAGCACGCCACATACAGTTGGCCATGGGAAAAAATTGTTATGTCTAAATGTACACGTTCTACTGTTAAGTGTGTGTCATTGCGCTTTGTTAATGAAATTGCGAATATTGTTTGAAGAGGGAACTGCACTCTTGCACACTGGAATGGCAAATCTATCGGAACATGGGGAATTAAATGTATTCTTACTTAAGCTATTCTGGATGTAATTTGGCCATACTAATTGATTTGAACGTAAACATTTCCCTATTAATAGACCTATAGTTAAATATCGCTCACCTTGGCCGCTGATGTACATTATGCAGTCTCTTCCAGTGTTACATCCCAGGGATTGAAATTCTCCAACGACCCTTTTGCCCCACATGCCTCTCTAAGTAATTAAAATTCCTGATTGTTGTTGTTTGAGTCTTCAGTTTTTTAACTGGTTTGATGCTGCCCTACATGTATCCCTCTCCTGAGCTAATCGTTTCATTTCTATATAGCTACCACACCCTACATCCGAGGCAATCTGTTTAACCCTGGTTTACCCCTACAGTTCTAGTCAGCGACCCTCCCATCCATAACTACTGTCGACCAAACTATTATGTGTACTCGAGTTTGAAGTTTGTTTGTGAAGTAATCGATAGACCTATATAAAATCCAATAACATCATCATTTTCGTCGTTCTATTTTACGTTAGATCATGTAGGTTTGGAATTTTTAATTTATATTTTAATATTTTTATCACAAAACAAATGGCATGGAGAAAGTGGATATGCAGCAAAGATGCAGAGAAATGGCAAAAATATAGAGAAGCCAAGAAGGCATGTCAAAAGATTGTACAAGAAGAAAAAAGGAAAAGCTGGGAAAGTTTCACTGAAACTCTAGAGGAGGATATCAAAGGAAGTAAAAAGGTTGTGGCACCATACGCAACCATTAACCCGGCTCAAGGGAGATAGGGTCACCTTCCCTATTCTCCACTTGAGTAATTCTTGCCTGGCGTGTCCACGTCACGGGGGTGGGCATCCTACACTTCAGTAGGTCGGAGTGATAGGATGGCGGAGTTCAGGCAAGGACCCAGTCCCGTGGGGTATAGCACGGAACCCATGCCCAGGGTTACGGGTGAAGTCCTTAATGGCAGCGGCGGCGGAGGAGGAGACTTCGGTACGGCAAAGCTGGCAGACGAGGCAACCCTCCCTTCTGGGGATTAAATGAGAAGGGGAATTTTTCCTCAGCTTGTGTAGGTAGCAGTGAACGGCTTTGAAGGCGGATGAGGAACAAGTGTCCCAACGGCAGAGAAGGCGGAAGAACTGTCACCAGCAGCGT
The DNA here is from genome assembly GCA_946902985.2 of Meconema thalassinum. NCBI lineage: Eukaryota > Metazoa > Arthropoda > Insecta > Orthoptera > Tettigoniidae > Meconema > Meconema thalassinum. Next base: position 98,731 of record OX336392.1, on the reverse strand, counting down.
CTGTACTCCAGAGGAGCGGCTGCAAAAGGCGTCTGTTCCCCATGTTAGGGGCGGTCTAAAGTAAAAACCTGGCAGTAGGTTATAAAATGCCTTTGGGTGTGGCGAGCCCATCGAACAAATAGCCTATATTATGAAAGTTTGTGAATTGAGGCCTCGGAAACAGCTAGGGCGTCCCCCGGAGGCGACGCGCAGCTCCCGGTGTCCTGGGGGAGCTGTGAGAAGTAGGCTACCAGACGTAACGAAGGTTGGTTTCATTAATGTCATGACACTCAATAGAAAGGTAGAAGAGCTGGTTGATTATATGGAGAAGAAAGATATAGCGATGCTGGGAGTGAGTGAAACGAAATGGAAAGGGAAAGAGCGAAAAGAAGTGAAGAAAGGGAAAAGGTACAGATTATATTGGAGTGGAGGACAGAAGGCAACGAATGGCGTTGGTGTCATATTGAGAGAGGACCTAGACCAGTATGTTGAAAAAATTGACCCGATTAGTGACCGGATTATCAAAGTCAGGCTTGGACTTGAGAGTGGTACAAAAGATTTTATACAGGTTTATGCTCCCCAAACAGGGAAGGTAGATGAATGTCTAGAAGAGTTTCTAGAAGAGCTGGAAAAGTGTATAGAAGACAAAGAAGTGATAATAATGGGAGACATGAATGCACATGTGGGAACAGATAGACAGGGAAAAGAAGAGATTATTGGCCCGTTTAGCTATGGAAATCAGGATGAAGAAGGAGACCTGTTAGTAGATTTCTGTAGGAGGAATGGATTAACTGTTGGAAATACGTGGTGTAGGAAAAAGAACTCGCAAAAAATAACTAGGTATGGATGGGGAGACAGGAAGACAAAGACAATGATTGACCTTATTCTGGTGGAAAAGGATAAACAAAGACAGTTAGTAGATGTGACAGCTATGCCCAGAGGAGATTTTGAAGGAGACCACAAAGTGGTGATAGCCAAAGTAAGGCTTGGTAAAATCACAAAACTAGTAGAAAAAAGGGAAAGAAAAATAAAGGTATGGAAACTAAAAGAGAAGGAGGTAATGGAAAAGTTTCAAGAGGAACTAAAACAGGAAATTCCCAAAGATGAAGCAAAAAGCATAGAAATGGAATGGACATGTTTTAAGAATGTATTTGTGAAGTGTGCAGTAAACACTTGTGGAAGATTATCAGGGAGGAAAAAGGAAAGGGAGACTCCTTGGTGGAACAACAGGGTAAAGGAAGCAGTTAAAGAAAAACAAATGGCATGGAGAAAGTGGATATGCAGCAAAGATGCAGAGAAATGGCAAAAATATAGAAAAGCCAAGAAGGCAAGTCAAAAGATTGTACAAGAAGAAAAAAGGAAAAGCTGGGAAAGTTTCACTGAAACTCTAGAGGAGGATATCAAAGGAAGTAAAAAGGTTCTATATGGGCTAGTAAAAACAGTGTGAAAGGTAGGGAAAACACAAAATTTGTAAAAACTGAAGCGGGACAGATATTGTATGAAAGAGATGATATATTGAAAAGATGGGAAGAATACTTTTCAAAGCTACTGAATGTTAAACACATTGAACTGGATGAAGAAAGGGAACAAGAAGGAACAATGGAGGAAGAAGAAGAACAAGAAAAGGAGATATCTATGGTAAAAATAGAGGAAGCCATAAAGAAGATGAAGAGTGGCAAAGCACCTGGAGTGGATGAGGTGACCACAGAAATGATAAAAGCAGCAGGACCAGTAGGGTTGCAGTGGCTGTATAGATTATTTAGAATAATTTGGAAGAAGAAAGAGATCCCAGAAGAATGGGGAAAGGGTTTAATTATCCCACTTTTTAAGAAAGGTGACAAAAAGGAATGTAACAATTACAGAGGGATCACCCTTATTGCCCATGTAGCCAAGATCTTTGAGAGAGTATTGGAAGGTAGACTGAGGAGGCAGACAGATGGAGAGATGGAAGAAGAACAGTATGGTTTTAGGAGAGACAGATCAACTTTTGATCTAATCTTTACACTAAGGCATATGATGGAGAAAAGATGGGAGTTTGGAAAAGACATGGTGATGACTTTTATTGATATTGAGAAAGCTTATGACAGTGTGCCTAGACAGGTGGTGTGGGATGTATTAAGAAAAAGGCAAGTTAACAGTGCAGAAGTGCAAATGGTGAAAGCTATGTACAAATATTGTGTCAGTAGCGTAAAGACCACTATAGGAGAAACAGAATGGTTCAAGGTGGAAACGGGTCTCCGTCAAGGAAGTGTATTGTCCCCCTTACTATTCATCATAGTCATGGATGAAATCCACAAGAATGTTAAACAGAGATTGGGACAAGAGGCAATAAAGGCCATGCTGTTTGCAGATGATATAGTGATATGGGGTGAGGATGAAAAGGAAGTACAAAACAAGTAGATGCATGGAACCAAGAGATTGAGAAGTTTGGGATGAAAGTTAGCACAGAGAAGAGCAAGACAATGGTAATGTCAAGGGGAAGTAAGGAGGGAAGAGGAAAGATAGAAGTGAACGGAACAATTCTAGAAGTGGTGAAAAGTTTCAAGTACTTGGGAAGTGTGATCACAGAAGATGGAAAGATTACTGAGGAAATTGGAAAGAGAATACAACAAGCGAACAGCTTCAACCAGAGTGTTAGGGGTATTCTGTGGAACCAAGATGTCCCAAAGAAATGTAAGCAGGTATTATATTCAACCTATTATGGACCCGTACTAACATATGCAGCTGGAGCATGGACCACTACAAAAAGAGAGGAGAGTAGAATACAAGCAGCGGAGATGAAATTCCTAAGAGGTATAGAAGGGAAGACCAGAAGAGATAAAATCAGAAACGAGGAGATAAGAAGGAGGACAGGAATCTTGAAGCTGCAGGACAGGATAGAAACAACCAAGTTAAAGTGGTATGGACATATGATGAGAATGGGAGAGGAGAGAGTGCCAAAGAAAGCTTTTCTGGAAAAGGTTTCGGGGAAGAGACCGCGCGGAAGGCCCCGAAAGAGATGGGCAGATACAGTGTGGGAGTGCGTGGAGAAGAAGGGAGGAAAACCTGAAGATGTACTTAAAGGGGGAGAGGAGTGGTGGAGAGACAGGCAACGTTGGAGGTCCTTGATTCACAACCCGACCCAGGAAGCTGGAAACGGGAAATGAAGAAGAAGAATAAAAAGGTTCTATATGGGCAGCGTGGCTGGTGATTAAAGGCTCTTAGGCGGAGCCTCTCTTGTAAGATTCTATAAATATACCTATTTAATTGAGGAATTTATAATTTATATTAATTAGAAACATTTATACATTTCACTAATCCATTAAGTCACGAGTCAATATATTTGGAACTGTTGATAAAAGCATGTTCTTATGATGGGTAGTAGCGCCGTTAGGCTGCGCCTTAACTGTGCCATACCTTCCCATGTAACAGGGCTGGGGGGCGTGGTTAGGAAAGCTCCATTCGTTTACATTGTATCGCTAAAGGCTCAAGCGGCTACAGCCTAACCCAGGCTTGCCAACGCCGACAGGATGTTTCTATTCAGTGGAATGCATTGAAATTAGTTCTAGAAGACTCATACCACTCTCGAGAAAGTTTATCCATTCCCTCTTTTAATTTCCGAAGGATTATTAATTGACAAGTTACCAGAAACAGTTAGACGACTAATAAGTGATATTCATTATTGAGAACTCAGATGGCATTCCTTGAAGTATAATAACTAAAATACTTCCGCCAGATAGCACTATGAGGTGGCGAGGGGTAGCAGAACCATCTACCGAGACTTAACGGAAGTATTCTGTTTAAAATCTGCCGCTGTTCATGCATGCTGTGTATTGTAAACAAGTGTTCGCGCGTGAAAATCGTTGGTGTAACTTACAAGTTCATTAATTTTGTTGATTGTCAGTGGCAAGTCTAAATTTGCGTGTTACGGGCTACATTAGTGGTAAGTGTATGTCTTCAAGACAATGAATTCAGTTAGTAGCGTATCGGGCAAAATTCTTGACCACGAAACTAGGCTCATTGTGAAATGTCTTGGGGCACCTAAACCAGATCTTACAATCTCTCAAACTCAGAAACATTTTAAATCCAGGGGGGGTTATATTAGAAATTTTAATAGAGCATTGTACGATGCAGCAGAATGGTTGTGTGGTTGCGAGGAAAAAAAAGCCTTCTTTTGTTTCACCTGCCTTGTTACCAATTCAAATGATAGTTCATGGACTGAGACAGGTATTACGTACTTGAAGAATTTTCATGCCAAAGTAAAAAAAACATAACTCCAGTGAAAATCACCTAAATGGCTTTATTGAGTTTGCCATGTTAGGGAAAGTGGGCATAAGGTGCCAGTTAGACAGTGCTTACCGCTTGAATGTAAAGAAATATAATGAAAATGTATCGAAGAACCGGTATATATTAGGCAAGCTAATAGATTGCATCAAGTTTTGCGGTAAGTTCGAGCTCGCCTTGCGGGGACATGACGAAACAGACAATTCCAAAAATCCAGGAATTTTTCGCGGGTTAGTTAGTCTAATGTCCGAACTCGACAGTGTTTTAAAGCAACACATAGAAAAGACCGATAATCGAGTTTTCCTAGGTCTCTCAAAAACAATTCAAAATGAATTGTTGGACTCGATTTACGAAGTTTGCCTTCATTTGATTAGAACTGAACTGTCCCAGACTAATTATGTAGCAATCGAAGTTGATGAAACCACAGACTGTGCCTCTCTATCACAGCTGGTCTTGATAATGCGATACGAGTTAATGGGAAAAATAAACGAAAGATTCATCAGTTTCGTTCAGCCAAAAGACCATAGTGCAGAAGCTGTCACTGAAGCTATATTTAGTGAGCTGGTGAAAATGAAAGTAAGTGAGACCCCTGAAAAACTCATTGCTCAAAGCTACGATGGTGCTCCAGTCATGAGTGGTCAAAGGAGTGGGGTTCAAGTTAGGGTTAAAGAGAAATATCAGAACGCCCACTTCATTCACTGTTACGCACACCAGTTAAATTTAATTGTTGAACGTTGTGTAACTGGGAATAAGCAAGTGCGACTATTTTTCAACAACTTGGAAGGGATTTCCACCTTCTTTTCGCAGTCTCCCAAACGAACAGCTGTTCTTGATGAGATTGTAAAAAAGCGAATTCCTAGCTGTCCATCAGATGGAATTTCAAATCCCGTTGCGTGACCACTGTGCACAAATACAAGGATGAAATAGTGCAGTGCCTGGTCAAAATTATTGACGATATTACAAATGACTATAAGACAGTTAATAAGGCTATGGGAATAAAGGGTTTCCTACAAGAAGACGATTTCCTTTTTTGGTTGGAGTTTTTTAACAAAGTCATGCCTCATTGTGACATTTTATTCAATCAACTTCAACAAAAGTGTGTTGATGCAGTGAAAACAATGATGTATGTGTCTGATTTTGTTTCAAGCAATCAGCGGGCTAGGTCTTCGCTTGATACTGATCAACTCTGTGAGGGGGAGGGACCGACCATAAAACGTGCGCGTTTCACTGAGTCGCGGAGTGCGTGTGCGAGAGAAGTCTGTGATATCATTATGACGCAAATCAGTGATCGCTTTCTGTTTAGTGACCACCTGACAATTGCCAAGTTGTTTGAGCAGTCATTGTTCCCTAAACATCGCATTGTTTTCCCTGAAAAAGAACTGAAAATAGCAGTCGACTTATTCAGGTTAAACTCTACAGAGCTGCGCCATGAGCTGAATGTGCTATACAGCCGACCTGACTTATTCAGGTTAAACTCTACAGAGCTGCGCCATGAGCTGAATGTGCTATACAGCCGACCTGACTTATTCAGGTTAAACTCTACAGAGCTGCGCCATGAGCTGAATGTGCTATACAGCCGACCTGACTTATTCAGGTTAAACTCTACAGAGCTGCGCCATGAGCTGAATGTGCTATACAGCCGACCTGACTTTGCAAAGGCATCAGTTGACCTTGTTGAATTTTCTTTACGGAAACAACTTGGCGGGAGCTTTGCCCGAAAGCGTTAAACTCCTACAGATCATAGTGACCATTCCAATGACCACAGCAGAGGCAGAGCGGTGTTTCTCTACCCTAAAACGAGTGAAAACATTTTTACGTAACACAATGAAAGAAGGCCGACTCTGTGCACTTGCAATGTGTTCCACAGAGAAGGAGTTGTTGGAGTCACCGAACTTCAATGAGCTTGTCATTGACCACTTTGCAGCGCAAAAGGAGAGGAGGGCAGACTTCACTTACAAACCAATGAATTAAAGTAGGTCATGTGTTTATATAAAGTAATAGCAAGTAGCTTCATTGTTCTTAATATCTACAATTGTGTTTGTTTCCATTTATCCCTCAAGATCGGGTACACTTTCGGCCTATGTTCCAGATCAATTCCCTTACAGTTCTAGCTGGTAAGCATGCTGCTTTCTAAGTAAAATGCGATTGTTTGATAGTGTACAACCGTGAAACAGACTTCTCTGATCGGGACTAATTAGAATGGGGACTAGGTTAAATTAGAAAACGAATGCATTGCTTCTTCCCGTATTTCGAAACTAGGTAAGTAAATTCATTTTAATTAGGAAAAAATGCTTCATAAAATAATATAATGGTGCCAATCTGTTTTATATTATTTATTATGAGCCAATCTGTTTGTCAACAAGAAATCTGTTCCGAGCTCCCACACCTTTCACCGTGAAATTTAAAATCCTGCAGCCGTGTATGTGGGTGTCATATAATAAATGCGTTATACCCGCATTTTGACACTACGTGCTGAGCCTTCCCCGGCTCCAACGCCACGAGCCGCGGCTGTATATGGGCTAGTAAAAAACAGTGTGAAAGGTAGGGAAAACACAAAATTTGTAAAAACTGAACCGGGACAGATATTGTATGAAAGAGATGGTATATTGAAAAGATGGGAAGAATACTTTTCAAAGCTACGGAATGTTCAACACATTGAACTGGATGAAGAAAGGGAACAAGAAGGAACAATGGAGGAAGAAGAAGAACAAGAAAAGGAGATATCTATGCTAGAAATAGAGGAAGCCATAAAGAAGATGAAGAGTGGCAAAGCACCTGGAGTGGATGAGGTGACCACAGAAATGATAAAAGCAGCAGGACCAGTAGGGTTGCAGTGGCTGTATAGATTATTTAGAATAATTTGGAAGAAGAAAGAGATCCCAGAAGAATGGGGAAAGGGTTTAATTATCCCACTTTTTAAGAAAGGTGACAAAAAGGAATGTAACAATTACAGAGGGATCACCCTTATTGCCCATGTAGCCAAGATCTTTGAGAGAGTATTGGAAGGTAGACTGAGGAGGCAGACAGATGGAGAGATGGAAGAAGAACAGTATGGTTTTAGGAGAGACAGATCAACTTTTGATCTAATCTTTACACTAAGGCATATGATGGAGAAAAGATGGGAGTTTGGAAAAGACATGGTGATGACTTTTATTGATATTGAGAAAGCTTATGACAGTGTGCCTAGACAGGTGGTGTGGGATGTATTAAGAAAAAGGCAAGTTAACAGTGCAGAAGTGCAAATGGTGAAAGCTATGTACAAATATTGTGTCAGTAGCGTAAAGACCACTATAGGAGAAACAGAATGGTTCAAGGTGAAAACGGGTCTCCGTCAAGGAAGTGTATTGTCCCCCTTACTATTCATCATAGTCATGGGTGAAATCCACAAGAATGTTAAACAGAGATTGGGACAAGAGGCAATAAAGGCCATGCTGTTTGCAGATGATATAGTGATATGGGGTGAGGATGAAAAGGAAGTACAAAAACAAGTAAATGTATGGAACCAAGAGATTGAGAAGTTTGGGATGAAAGTTAGCACAGAGAAGAGCAAGACAATGGTAATGTCAAGGGGAAGTAAGGAGGGAAGAGGAAAGATAGAAGTGAACGGAAAAATTCTAGAAGTGGTGAAAAGTTTCAAGTACTTGGGAAGTGTGATCACAGAAGATGGAAAGATTACTGAGGAAATTGGAAAGAGAATACAACAAGCGAACAGCTTCTACCAGAGTGTTAGGGGTATTCTGTGGAACCAAGATGTCCCAAAGAAATGTAAGCAGGTATTATATTCAACCTATTATGGACCCGCACTAACATATGCAGCTGGAGCATGGACCACTACAAAAAGAGAGGAGAGTAGAATACAAGCAGCGGAGATGAAATTCCTAAGAGGTATAGAAGGGAAGACCAGAAGAGATAAAATCAGAAACGAGGAGATAAGAAGGAGGACAGGAATCTTGAAGCTGCAGGACAGGATAGAAACAACCAAGTTAAAGTGGTATGGACATATGATGAGAATGGGAGAGGAGAGAGTGCCAAAGAAAGCTTTTCTGGAAAAGGTTTCGGGGAAGAGACCGCGCGGAAGGCCCCGAAAGAGATGGGCAGATACAGTGTGGGAGTGCGTGGAGAAGAAGGGAGGAAAACCTGAAGATGTACTTAGAGGGGGAGAGGAGTGGTGGAGAGACAGGTAACGTTGGAGGTCCTTGATTCACAACCCGACCCAGGAAGCTGGAAACGGGAAATGAAGAAGAAGATTTTTTTATCACAGTTGGAACACAAGAAGTGCCTGTTTTTAAGCGTTTTTCAACCATGCGTCACATTTAAGAATTATTATCTCACAAACCCGTCATCAGATCGAATCCAAATTTTAACACAACATACACTGGAATGTTGTATAACAGGTTTATTAATTTTAATTTTTTGTGTCCAAGAAACAAAGTTGTTATTATTTTTGTAAGGTAACTTTTCCTTGGCTCGGGATGGTTTGAAAATGTAGTTGTTGGTCGCGTTGTAATCCTTATACATCAAAACGGTATGCTGTATGATTGTGAAATACGTAAATTAATTCACTTATTGTATATCGGTTTGTATTTGTACGGAGAATTAAGACATGGTTCACCAGTTAGACGCTCCGGTGAAAGCAGTACATCATTGCCAAGATGGGCTACATCACGCGTCATGGCACGTCTCGCTCGGAAGTGATGGGCTCCATATCAGCAACGCTGTATAGCATTTCCCGGAGCGGCTAGCTGGTGAACCATGTCTGAATTCTCCGTACAAATACAAACCGATATAAAATAAGTGAATTAATTTACCTATTTCACAGTCATACAGCATAACTTTTTGATGTATAAGGATTACAACGCAACCAAGAACTACATTTTCCAACGACCCCGAGCCGAGAAAGAGTTACCTTACAAAAATAATAACATTCGTTCTTGAACACACAAAATTTTGAAATTAATAAACCAGTTATACAACATTCCAATGTATATTGTGTTAAAATTCGGATTCGATCTGATTACGGGTTTGTGAGATAATTCTTAAATGTGACGCATGGTTGAAACACGCTTAAAAAGGGGCACTTTTTGTGTTTCAACTGCGATAAAAAATATTAAAATATAAATTAAAAATTCCAAACCTACATGAACTAACGTAAAATCGAACATCGAAAATGATGATGTCATTGGAATTTATGAAGGTCTATTGGTTACTTCACAAACAACCTTCAAACTCGAGTGCACATAATATTTTGGTCGACAGTAAGCTTGCTATTCCTGGGTGTCATAATATGTGTCCTACCCTCCTATCTCTTCTCTTCATTAGCAGTCGCCAGAAACATCTCTCCTCTCCCACTCGTCTTAATACCTCTTCATTTGTTACCCTAACTACCCATGTGATCATCATTCTCCCTTATCACCACATTTCAAAAGCTTCAATTCTCCTCATTTCTGCTGCACCATTAGTCCATTAGTACAACTCAGCAACTTTTCTAGGTTTAAGCCGTGCCTTGTGCGGGGATTCAATGGCCGTGAAAGACAAAACAACAACTTTATTAAAATAAGTTTGCCCAATTCCTCAGTAAGAGTAATTAAGAAACAATAATAATTAACGTGACAGCCGGTAGAATATGACACATTCGACTGTGAATCAACGTTGCAGATCATGGTTAAAAACGAAAAAGAGCAGATGAAAATTGGCAAACAAAAATATTCAGTTAAGAAAAAACAAATTTATAAAGAAAATGAAAGCATACCGTGCAAAATAGAAAGTATCTTAACATTGTAAATTCGAGTAAACTTCTGAAAGCTCGCTTACAACAACCAGCTGAAAGAGTATAAAATTAGACTCAAAATCACGATCGTATCAGAGCCCCAAAAGCAACCTCTATATATAAAATATATCTCATTTTACGCGTATCAATGCGGGGAGCAACGTTCGTGGTTAGAAGTTTGAACCGAACCCAGCGTTTTAAGGCCCTAAAACGAACGGTTTTCGAGATATTGCCAGAAAACTATCCCCGGTCTGCGAAATTTCAGCGGTTGCCATAGTAACGTTGATCTGTTTCTCAGAGGGAACACAGTTATTTGGGAATATCTCCGAAACCGTTCATTTTAGGAACTTAAAAAGTGTGTTTCGGGGTCCATACAGGACCTCCGAGTATTGTTTCTCGTATGTGGCGGCTTAAAATGAGCTAAATCTGAACATTTTACCGACTGTCCTTGCTCAGTGCCAAAGGGCCGAAAAAAGTCACTTACAAATTGAATTTTCAAAAACCGTTTCTTATTGGGCCTCTACATACTCGGATCAATCAACATGCAAAATTTCAGCTTTCTAGGTCTAGTGGTTTGAGCCCTGCGTCGATGAGTCAATTTTGGATTGTCAATGCCAAAGGGCCGAGAAAAGTCACTTACAAATTGAATTTTCAAAAACCGTTTCTTAGTGAGCCTCTACATACTCGGATCAACCAACATGCAAAATTTCAGCTTCCTAGGTCTAGTGGTTTGAGCCCTGCGGTGATGAGTCAGTTTTGGATTATATATAAGAGATGAGAAAGAACTAAATAAGATCATCACGGACATCAAGGTTATACCATCGGAGAACCTGGATAGCGACCATCGATTGCTGGTAATGAATCTGAGAGGGACTAAGGAGAAGAAAGGGACTGAGAACCAGGAAAGACGTATAAGGATATGGAAACTGAAAGAAGGGGATGGAAGGGTCGAGTACCTCAAAATGGTAAAGGAAGGAATTCCAACAGATGAAGAACGAGAGAAGACTTGGTACAGTATGTTGAGAAAGTAGAGCAAACTAGTGACAGAATACTGAAAATTAGATTAGGACTTGAGAGTGGAACAAAGGACTTCATACAGATTTATGCACCCCAAACAGGGAAGGTAGATGAATGTTTAGAGGAGTTCCTAGGAGAACTGGAAAAGTGTATAGAAGACAAAGAAGTTATAATAATGGGAGATATGAATTCACATGTGGAAACAGATAGGCAGGGAAAAGAAGAGATAATTGGCCCGTTTAGTTATGGAAATCAGGATGAAGAAGGGGACCTTTTAATAGATTTCTGTAGAAGGAATGGATTAATTGTTGGAAATACATGGTTTAGGAAGAAGAACTCTCAAAAAATAACTAGGTATGGATGGGGAGACAGAAAGACAAAGACAATGATTGATCTTATTCTGGTGGAAAAGGATAAACGAAGACAACTGGTAGATGTGACGGCTATGCCAAGAGGAGATTTTGAAGGAGACCATAAAGTGGTGATAGCCAAACTAAGGCTGGGAAAAATCACAAACCATTCGGAAAAGAGGGAAAGAAAAATAAAGGTGTGGAAGCTAAAAGAGAGGGAGACAATGGACAAGTTCCAAGAAGATTTAAAAAAGGAAGTTCCCAAAGATGAAGCAAAAAGTGTAGAACAGGAATGGGCATGTTTTAGGAATGGCTTTGTGAAGTGTGCAGTAAACACTTGTGGAAGATTATCAGGGAAGAAAAAGGAAAGGGAGACTCCTTGGTGGAACAACAGGGTAAAGGAAGCTGTTAAAGAAAAACAAATGGCATGGAGGAAGTGGATAGGCTGTAAAAATGCAGAGAAATTACAAAAATATAGAGAAGCAAAGAAGGCATGCCAAAAAATTGTACAAGAAGAAAAACGGAAAAGTTGGGAAAGATTCACAGAAACTTTGAAGGAGGATATCCAAGGAAGTAAGAAGGTACTATATGGATTCGTGAAAAACGGTGTAAAAGGTAGGGAAAATACAAAATTTGTAAAAACTGAAGCAGGGCAGATATTGTACCAAAGAGATGATATATTAAATAGATGGGAAGAATACTTTTCAAAGCTACTAAATGTGAAATACATTGAACTGGAAGATGAAAGGGAACAAGAAGTAACAATGGAAGAAGAAGAACAAGAAAAGCAGATAACTATGCTAGAAATAGAGGAAGCCATACAGAAGATGAAGAGTGGATGAGGTGACCACGGTAATGATAAAAGCAGCGGGACCAGTAGGGATACAGTGGCTGTATAGATTATTTAGAATAATTTGGAAGATGAAAGATATTCCAGAAGAAAGGGGAAAGGGTTTAATTATCCCGATTTTTAAGAAAGGCGACAAAAAGGAATGTAATAACTACAGAGGGATCACTCTTATTGCTCATGAAGCTAAGATCTTTGAGAGAGTATTGGAAGGCAGACTGAGGAGGAAGATAGAAGGAGAGTTGGAAGAAGAACAGTATGGTTTTAGGAAAGACAGATCAACATTTGACCTAATATTTACATTAAGGCAAATGATGGAGAAAAGATGGAAATTTGGAAAAGACATGGTGATGACATTTATTGATATTGAGAAAGCATATGACAGTGTGCCTAGACAGGTGGTTTGGGATGTATTAAGAAAAAGAAGAGTTATCAGAGCAGAAGTCCAAATGTTAAATGCTATGTACAAAAATTGTGTCAGTAGCGTGAAGACCAGTATAGGAGAAACAGAATGGTTTAAAGTGGAAACGGGTCTCCGACAGGGAAGTGTATTGTCCCCATTATTATTCATCATAGTCATGGATGAAATCCACAAGAATGTCAAACAGAGATTGGGACAAGAAGCAACAAAGGCCATGCTGTTTGCAGATGTTATAGTTATATGGGGTGAGGATGAAAAGGATGTACAAAAACAACTAGATGTATGGAACCAAGAGATAAAGAAATTTGGGATGAAAGTAAGCACAGAGAAGAGCAAGACAATGGTAATGTCAAGAGGAAGGAAGAAAGGAAGGGGAAAGATAGAATTGAATGGCAAAAGTCTAGAAGTCGTTAAACGTTTCAAGTATTTGGGAAGTGTGATCACAGAAGATGGAAAGATAACTGAGGAAATTGGAAAGAGAATACAACAAGCGAACAGTTTTTACCAGAGTGTAAGGGGTATTGTGTGGAACAGAGATGTCCCAAAGAATTGCAAAAAAGTATTATATTCAACCTACTACAGACCCATATTAACATACGCAGCTGGAGCGTGGTCTACTACAAAAAGAGAGGAGAGTAGAATACAAGCTGCAGAGATGAAATTCCTAAGAGGTATAGAGGGCAAGACCAGAAGAGATAGAGTTAGAAATGAAGACATTAGAGAAAGGATAGGAATATTGAAGCTGCAGGACAGGATAGAAACAACAAAGTTAAAGTGGTATGGACATATGATGAGAATGGGAGAGGAGAGAGTACCAAAGAAAACTTTCTGTGAAAAGATGACAGGGAAGAGACCACGAGGTAGGCCCCGGAAGAGATGGGCAGATACAGTGTGGGAGTGTGTAGAAAAGAAGGGAGGAAAACCCGAAGATGTACTAAAATCAGGAGAGGAGTGGTGGAGAGACAGGCAACGATGGAGGTCCTTAATTCACAACCCGACCCAGGAAGCTGGAAATGAAGATGATGATGAAGAACGAGGGGTGGAAGAGGAATGGGCTAGATTTAAGAAGACACTAGTAGGTGCAGCAGAAGCAGTATGTGGGAGGACAAGTAGTAAGAAGAGGTGGAAGGAAACACCATGGTGGAATGAGAAGACAAAAAATATAGTAAGGGAAAAGAATAGAGCCTTTAGGAGGTGGTATCAAAATAGGACGGTAGACACAAGGGAAGAGTACCAGGAAAGAAAGAAGGAGGCGAAGAGAGTAGTGGCTGAGGAGATAAGAAAGTGGATGGAACAGTGGACAAAGATGAAGGAGGATAGTGAAGGTACAAAAAAGGTCCTGTATGGGATGGTAAAAAATAAGAGGAGGAAGGATCCTACGGATTATGTTAGAATGGTGAACAAAAGGGGACAAGAGATAGGAAATAGGGAAGAACTGAAGAAAATGTGGAAAGAATATTTTGAAGAACTTCTGAACCCAAATGGAAAAGATGGTGAGGAGGAAGAAATCGGGGAAGAGGAAGATGAAATGCAAACAGAAAAGGACTTAACATGGAAAGAAGTGGAAGATGCAGTGAACAAGATGAAAGGAGGGAAGGCACCGGGTGTGGATGAGTTGAGTGTGGAGATGGTGAGAGCAGCAGGAGAGGTGGGGATACAGTGGTTGTACCGAGTGAGAGGTCAGCATGGAAGGAAAGGAAGACCCCAGAGGACTGGAAAAAAGGAATAATTGTCCCGATCTTCAAGAAAGGTAGAACAGATTGCAGAAACTATCGGGGAATAACACTGATGAGTCATTGTGCAAAGATCTTCGAGAAAGTTTTGGAAAAGAGAATTAGGACAAGGATAGAAGGAGGGATGAGGGAAGAACAACATGGCTTCAGAGCAGGAAGGTCCACAGTGGATTTGATTTTTGCTGTAAGGCAGTTACAAGAACAGCACTATGAGTATGGAACAGATCTACTGATGGCCTTCCTGGACATTGAGAAAGCATATGACAGTGTATGCAGAAACAAAGTATGGAAGTCCCTGGAGGATAGAGGAGTAGAGAAATGGACTATAAAGAGGATAAAGGAGATGTACAAGGGAAGCGTGAGCTGTGTGAAAGTGGGAGGAGAGAGATCAGACTGGTTGGAACAGAGAAACGGCCTGAAACAAGGAAGTGCACCGTCACCGTTACTTTTCATTGTGGTGATGAATGACATAATGACCCGAGTGGCACAAGTAATTGGGGAAGGAAAGATGAAAGCAATGGTGTTTGCAGATGATTTGATGATTTGGGGAAACAAGGAGGAGAAGGTACAGGAACAGTTGGACGTGTGGGAAGGAATAATACAAGGATATGGGATGAAATTTAGCATAAATAAGAGTGAGATGGTGATCACAACAAGGAAGAAGGAAAGAACCACAACGGGAATAACAATTGGTGGGGAACAGCTGAAGAAAGTGGAGAGTTTCAAGTAACTGGGAAGCCTGATACAAGATAATGGAAGAAACGATAGAGAAATAAATGAGCGGGGGAGGCAGGCAGAAGCATTTCGGAGGAGTGTGAGAAGCATGTTATGGAGCAAGGATGTCCCTCAGAACAGCAAAAAGATCATATATCGGACGTACTATGTCCTTATCCTGACGTATGCCTCGGAGACCTGGGTTATGAAAGGAAGGGAGAAGAGCAACATACAGGCCAGTGAGATGAGGTTCTTGAGAAGCAGTATTGGAGCTACAAAGATGGACAGAATAGGAAATGAGAGGACCAGAAAACTAATGAAGGAGGAACCATTACAGGAAGGTAGAGAAATCTTGACTTAGACGGTATGGACATGTAAAACGAATGGAGGAGAAGAGGATACCCAGGAGAGTACACGAGACGAAGTGGGAAGGAAAGAGACCGAGAGACAGATGGTTGAAGGGGATGGAAGAAAGCGTGAAGAAGAGAGGAGAAGACTGGACAAGGGTGGAGGCTGAGAGATGGTGGGAAGACAGAAGACGTTGGAGAGGCTTGTGTTCCAAACAGACCCGGCCGGTGGCTGGAAACTGTGCAAGATGATGATGATGATGATAGAAGTGTCAGCACACAGACAAGAAAGTAACAAACAGCTTCCTGCAACATTTAATTAAAGAAGCACATTTCTTGGGAATCTGGCTGACCTCAGAAGATGCTGAACATGTTCTCCTTCAGCTGACAGACAGTAACACCGTTACATTATGTAGCTACTCCTGCACCCCACTGCGTGTTTACTGAGATTAATCGAAGCACGGACCTAAGCCCGTCTAGTGTTTAATTGTGGGGTAATTTAAAACACAAAGTGTACAGAACACTTATCCATTCTCTAGTGGAGAACAATACTGTATAAGGCAGAAAATTTCAACTTGTAGACTAAACACGATACAATGCCTGTCTGTCAGCTGGAAGAGAACATTTTCAGCATCTTCTGTGGAAAGGTAAGTTCTTTAATCATGATTTGTTAATAATGTAGACTACTCAGTACGGTTTCTACCTGCGCGCAATCTTCGGGCCGAGTTTGGTTGGCTGGCGGTAGATGTGCGCGCGCCTGCCCCGCTCCAGTTAAAGAATCACCCTGTATCACAGAGTCTCTGCCTGCGCGCAATCTTCGGGCCGAGTTCGGTTGGCTGGCGGTAGGCGTGCGCGCGCCTGCCCCACTCCAGTTAAAGAATCACCCTGTATCACAGAGTCTCTGCCTGCGCGCAATCTTCGGGCCGAGTTTGGTTGGCTGGCGGTAGGCGTGTACGCGCCTGCCCCGCTCCAGATAAAGAATCACCCTGTATCACAGAGTCTCTGCCTGCGCGCAATCTTCGGGCCGAGTTTGGTTGGCTGGCGGTAGGCGTGCGCGCGCCTGCCCCGCTCCAGATAAAGAATCACCCTGTATCACAGAGTCTCTGCCTGCACTAAGCTCAGCTGTTCTATCCTGGTATTTGG
The DNA here is from genome assembly GCA_946902985.2 of Meconema thalassinum. NCBI lineage: Eukaryota > Metazoa > Arthropoda > Insecta > Orthoptera > Tettigoniidae > Meconema > Meconema thalassinum. The sequence continues at coordinate 82,150 of OX336392.1, read as the reverse complement.
CAAAGCACCACGAAGTGTTTTAGAACCAGATCTGGTGCCAGAAATGTTCTAATAGCGCCATAGCAAAATACTGGGGTTATTTCAATAACGGTGCTTAACGGATTTTTCCCTGAAATTGTCTCCTATGACAAATAAGTAAATCCTGAAAGCCATGTAATAGTTTTAATAAAGTTAATCAATTAAGATAGTAGCCCAGTCAAATGGTAGTTTTGACAAAAAAAAATTAGGGTAGAAGGTTTCTCGATGGATTCTTATGTGTTTCGGTGTGCTGAATCCGAATCTGAAGTTTGCCAACAAAAAAAATGATGGCTTCACAGTGAAAATTGCAAAAAGAAACTACAAATTTCGGACTATTTTCAAAAAATCGCTTATAAGTTGAAAAGTATGCATCCTAGTGAATTTCTCACTACTTACAAAATTAAAGTAGCCAAAAGTTCCTTCAAAATTCACTGGTCACTTTTAATTTTTGAGTGCAGGGCACCGCCGCTAGAGCGCGCTGAAAAAGAGCAGCTTTTGGCACTTTGGCAAAAACGAGAGAAACTTAGCCCTAACTAGCCCCATACGCTTTCTTATCGTGTTTCCTCCATTAATACGTGTTTTATTCATGTCCTATGGTGGTTACAAGATTACAGAGCCCTTGAAAGACATTGCCCACGGAGTGGTAGGAATTCATAAAGGACCGATCAAGCCGTTTTATTATTTATTTCAAAAATTAAATGAAATGAATATAATGAAAAGGAATGTAATAACAATTAACTATTAATACATTAGGGTGACACTTAAAAAGGTGCCTGCGCGGGAAGCTAAGTTATTGGGTAATGGAGTCTGTTGAAACCATAAACGATGCCAGGTAGCGATCCGCCGAAGTTCCTCCGATGACTCGGCGGGCAGCTCCCGGGAAACCAAAGCTTTTGGGTTCCGGAGGTAGTATGGTTCCAAAGCTGAAACTTAAAGGAATTGACGGACGGGCACCACCAGGAGTGGAGCCTGCGGCTTAATTTGACTCAACACGGGAAACCTCACCAGGCCCGGACACCGGAAGGATTGACAGATTGAGAGCTCTTTCTTGATTCGGTGGGTGGTGGTGCAAGGCCGTTCTTAGTTGGTGGAGCGATTTGTCTGGTTAATTCCGATAAAGAACGAGACTCTAGCCTGCTAAATAGTCGCATCCGGTATCCCTTCGTGCTACCGGCGACAACATATCTTCTTAGAGGGACAGGCGGCTTCTAGCCGCACGAGATTGAGCAATAACAGGTCTGTGATGCCCTTAGATGTTCTGGGCCGCACGCGCGCTACACTGAAGGAATCAGCATGTCTTCCTAGTCCGAAAGGACCGGGCAACCCGTTGAACCTCCTTCGTGCTAGGGATTGGGGCTTGCAATTGTTCCCCATGAACGAGGAATTCCCAGTAAGCGCGAGTCATAAGCTCGCGTTGATTACGTCCCTGCCCTTTGTACACACCGCCCGTCGGTACTACCGATTGAATGATTTAGTGAGGTCTTCGGACCGGTGCGCGACTTCAATTTCAATTCTTTAATTGAGCTTCCTCCTTTTTGGCCTCGATGGAACAGCCTCCGGTTGCCGAGCAGAAGGCCCCGGTTGATCGGTATCGGTCGGCAACTCCACTGGAAAAGGAATTGTACATATTATTGTACACAATACTTTCAGGTGTTTAGTTGGAAAACTGTTCGAAACCCAGTGAAATAGGGTGTATTACAAACATGCAGTTTACCTTCTGCTGAAGTCTCCGCTACAGCTATCGTCGTTGGTGATTCGACCGGGATGGAATCGTCAGGATTCTCGGACACCTCTAAAAAGAAATCGTACGAATACATTAGAGGGTGAAGTAAGCAAACCCCATTGGAATAAGGTGGTGTACAAACAAGCTATTTACCTTGTGCTGATGTCTTCAGGATTGCAGGTGGTGACTCAACCGGAGGAGGGTCATCAGGGTTACCTTCATTGTCGATGTCACATGAGTTGTCAAAGTTCAGACAGTTTTTCTCGCAGATGGTTCAAAGCCTAGAGCAATATAGACCCACACGTCGACAACCGCAGCTTCGGCGACAGTCGCCTTTGCATTTCCAAGAGACCTTGCGGAGAAACTTGTCAGGAGCTGGGGTCTTAGCTGTTCTCGTTGGGATGAGGCTGTTCCTCGACGACTTCCACCCCCACTGTTCTGAGTTGAGCTGATTGTCGAGCCACTGCTGGATCTGGTGGTAAACTCGCAGAAAGTGCTCACGGGCTGCAGCTTCAGTGGGAAGGATCGAGACCATGTTTCCGGTGACTGTATATGCTGTACTGAGGTACAGCTTGTACCTCAGTTCGTTAAGATGAGTGGTATGGTGGTCACCACCATTTAAGGCCACTAGACATTTTTCGCCAGCATTCACTAGCTCCTCGACTTGTGCTGAGGGGTCCATGTAATGCTCAAGGTAGTTTACAAGATCTGGGTTCTTCTTGAGGGTCTTCAATAATTTTGTCTTACCCTGGTTGAACATGGTGGATGTGGAGTCACAACCACTGACAGCGTGGAGGAATAAAATATGGTGGCTCAGAGGCTCCTCTAGCGAGCTGCCAAATCTATATAGCGTCAGTGGTCATTTTCCTGGTTTCGGGAAGAACACGTTAGGAGAAGTGCGGTTGCCTATCTTCTCCCACCACTGCAACTGTGCCATGCCTGGAAGCTATGGATTGAGCCGTTCTTATGATGAGGGCCCAGCATCCTCAATGGCTTGTCGTGATTCAATCCTTGCCTCACTCAGTCTACTCCAGAGGAGCTTTATAATCTACTCTTGTTCTTGTCGTTTGAAAGAAAGTTTTCCTGCGACATTGTCGGCGCCATAGTTGGTGAAAACTGAACTTCCACTGAGTGCTTCACTTTCGACCTTCTTAACCGCTCCATTGATTTAGTACCGTCCGGGCCTTCTGGGTACCCGTCGAATACAACTACACAGCCTCCACCGTACTTGGTCTGAACAAAGCGGATGTCGGCATTACAGATGTCTGTGAATGATTGCCCCTTTGTCCAGACAACCCGATGCAGCAGAAACCCACCATCTATAACGTATCTCATATTTTTGTCCAATTTGGCGTTGGCCATTGGCTGAAATGCCTTGTATAAGGTCGATTTGGTTCCTTTTCTTAGCATCCCGTAGCCACCAAAGAGAGCCAGGGGATATGGCGATAGCTCATATGGCAGAAATTCTTTCAGTTCGTCTTCTGACTGTTTTGCAACGCACATCCTCTGGAAAAGTGTGTCCGGGTTATCTATCTCTTTAGGAATGTGTGAGATATGTGTAACATGGTGAGATGTTGAGTGAAAAATCACAAAAACTGTTTTACATTACTCACCTCATCACTTTCACACTTTACCATTAGGTGGATAAGTACAGATGGACTTACTCCACCTTAACTTGAATGTATTAATTTATCAAATTTTTTTCCAACGAACTTTCAATCATGTTACCTCCATAGAACATGAATAAAACACGTATTCATGGAGGAAACACGATTAGAAAGTGTCTAGGGCTAGTTAGAGCTGAGTTTCTCTCGTTTTTGCCTAAGTGCCAAAACGTCGCTCCTTTTCAGCGCGCTCTGGCGGCGGTACCCTGCGCTCAAAAACTAAAAGTACCCAGTGCATTTTGAAAGAAATGTTGTCTACTTTAATTTTGTAAATAATGAGAAATTCATTAGGTTGCATATTTTTCAACTTATAAGCGATTTTGTGAAAAAAGTCCGAAATTTTAAGTTTTTTTGTGATTTTTACTGTGAAGCCGTCATTTTTTTTGTTGGCAAACTTCAGATTCAGATTCAGCACACCGCAAAACATAAGAATCCGTCGAGAAACCTTCTACCCTATTTTTTTTTTGAAACGGGCACTTCTGAGCACCAAATGACTGGGCTATAGGCAATGTTCAGCCTTACACGTGTCAAGGTCAACACTCCAGCAGGGGAAGTCCCTGAAATTATCATTCTCGTGCATAAGTGCTAAGTAAGCGCAACACCTATCATCTATTTTCTTCCCAGCTCCCAGGGGATATCCCAGTTTTATGAGAAGGCAGATGTAGGGAGAATATTTAGCCAAGTTTAATTGGTGAAAACAAAGCAAAGAAATCGAATGAAAGTTCAAAAATTGCATTCCATTCTGTGTGTGTGATTTGGACTAAAAACAGAGGGGAAAATGCTATCACGACTACGAACTTCCGAAGGATATAATATTGGCCAAAACTGGAAGTATGCAGAGCTACAGCAGTACTACACCTTCCTGCTCTAATAGTACATTATGCAACGAGCCTATAATGGCAATAATTAAGACACGAGTATGTTTATAAAATGAGCGTATGCCATTGTAGGCGAGTTGCATACGACTGTTTATGTTCGACGATAATTATTATAACTATTTTATGTTCGAACATAAATATTCATAAATATCTGTCGAGATTTTGCCAGTTTTACCGTATGTACTGAACAGAGCGCATGAGATGCAGAGAATGCCTTGTATTTGACCATGGCCTCCTCGATTACCCTACTATGACACTAGGCCAGGCAGTGTAATTTAAATTAGAAGGCCGTGGAACTCAGCGCATCTAATTATCTAATTGGTCAAACAACTGTTTCTTGAGCTCTGATTGGTGGGAGAAACTGTTTCATAATGATAAATAGTGTTATAATGAGCCTCAGTTTTCTGACATACAATAGTCAGGGTCGAACATAAAGATGTAATAGCGGTAGCAGGCTCCGCAAGACCTGGGTTATGAAAGGAAGGGAGAAGAGCAAAATACAGGCCAGAGAGAAGCAGTATTGCAGCTACAAACATATAACGTTCTTCCTAATGGTCCTTTCCATCAAACCTTGTTCTTCATTTCCCGGTTCCAGCGATCTGGGTCGAGGTGTGAATCAAGGACGTCCATACTTTTCTGTCTCTCCACCACTCTCGTCCCTCTTCCAGTACATCCTCCACTCTCACTCTTTTCTCAACGCTCTCCCTCACTGCATCCATCCACCTCATCCTCGGCCTTCCCCTTTGACGCCTTCCCGTGGCTTTCTCAGTAAATAATCGCATCGGGACTCGGTCTTCTCCCATTCGCATCATATGTCCAAACCATTTTGGTTTACTGATCTCGATTTTGTCTTTTAACTTTGGGAATCCTGTTTTCTCCCTAATTTCCTTGTTTCTGATTTTGTCTCTGTGGGTCTTTCTAATTATACCTCTAAGGAACTTCATCTCTGCTGCCTGGATTCTACTTTCCTCCCGTTTAGTTGTTGTCCACGTGCCTGCTGCATATAGGTGTGTAATATGTTGAATACAAGTGTTGGATCCTCTTACCAACTTCCTCACTTATCCTGCCATCAAATCTACGTACACAAATATAGAACACACACACAATTTGGAAATATAATTTCAGTGTCATTCTTAAGACTTATTGGAGTACATATGGCTTGCACATTGTATTAAGGCTCTCGATTGCAACACGATACTCGTACACCTTACATCACTGTGCTTCCTCCCTTGCTGTGGCATGATTGATTCTCAATAACCAACAACACGAGGAAAATGAATCAAAACAGACCAATTAATTCTTCACACGCTCCCTATGATCTGTCTCACCCGCCTTCTTATGTGCTCTCCACTGATTATACACACTCAAGTACATGGGGCTAAACAACAACAAACAAATGAGTTTAGCACAGACTGTATTTTCATTTATTAGATGAACATGTGTGAAACTGCTGAGTATTTCAATACTCTAGGCTGCCTTATATCTTCTCAACAAGAAAGACTGCCAACACGTTGCAGCATGCCTGGTGAGCTAACTTGGTATGGTTAGAGCCCTACGCATTACAATAATAAAGTATTAAAGCAACCCTTTACAGTTTGGAGTCTTAATTATGCTTAATGACATTATTTCAATCATCATCTTTCATTTGTCATGAAATGTCATAAACATCTGGGTTCTAGGAATGATATTGCATTCTAAAAACTATCCGCAAATTTACTCCAAACATCCACGCGGGGCTTGGTTCCTTGTTATAACCTGTAGTAGTGTGGCCAACTAGGATGGTTCCTGGTTATAACCTGTAGTAGTGTGGCCAACTAGGATGGCTCCTGGTTATAACCTGTAGTAGTGTGGCCAACTAGGATGGTTCCTGGTTATAACCTGTAGTAGTGTGGCCAACTAGGATGGTTCCTGGTTATAACCTGTAGTAGTGTGGCCAACTAGGATGGCTCCTGGTTATAACCTGTAGTAGTGTGGCCAACTAGGATGGTTCCTGGTTATAACCTGTAGTAGTGTGGCCAACTAGGATGGTTCCTGGTTATAACCTGTAGTAGTGTGGCCAACTAGGATGGTTCCTTGTTATAACCTGTAGTAGTGTGGCCAACTAGGATGGTTCCTTGTTATAACCTGTAGTAGTGTGGCCAACTAGGATGGTTCCTGGTTATAACCTGTAGTAGTGTGGCCAACTAGGATGGCTTCTGGTTATAACCTGTAGTAGTGTGGCCAACTAGGATGGTTCCTGGTTATAACCTGTAGTAGTGTGGCCAACTAGGATGGTTCCTGGTTATAACCTGTAGTAGTGTGGCCAACTAGGATGGTTCCTTGTTATAACCTGTAGTAGTGTGGCCAACTAGGATGGTTCCTGGTTATAACCTGTAGTAGTGTGGCTAACTCGGATGGTTCCTGGTTATAACCTGTAGTAGTGTGGCCAACTAGGATGGCTCCTGGTTATAACCTGTAGTAGTGTGGCCAACTAGGATGGCTCCTGGTTATAACCTGTAGTAGTGTGGCTAACTCGGATGGTTCCTGGTTATAACCTGTAGTAGTGAGGCCAACTAGGATGGCTGCCTCACCCCGTTGTTGTTCCTGGTTATAACCTGTAGTAGTGTGGCCAACTAGGATGGTTCCTGGTTATAACCTGTAGTAGTGAGGCCAACTAGGATGGTTCCTGGTTATAACCTGTAGTAGTGTGGCCAACTAGGATGGTTCCTGGTTATAACCTGTAGTAGTGAGGCCAACTAGGATGGTTCCTGGTTATAACCTGTAGTAGTGAGGCCAACTAGGATGGTTCCTGGTTATAACCTGTAGTAGTGTGGCCAACTAGGATGGTTCCTTGTTATAACCTGTAGTAGTGTGGCCAACTAGGATGGTTCCTGGTTATAACCTGTAGTAGTGTGGCCAACTAGGATGGCTGCCTCACCCCGTTGTTGTTCCTGGTTATAACCTGTAGTAGTGTGGCCAACTAGGATGGTTCCTGGTTATAACCTGTAGTAGTGAGGCCAACTAGGATGGTTCCTGGTTATAACCTGTAGTAGTGAGGCCAACTAGGATGGTTCCTGGTTATAACCTGTAGTAGTGTGGCCAACTAGGATGGTTCCTGGTTATAACCTGTAGTAGTGTGGCCAACTAGGATGGTTCCTTGTTATAACCTGTAGTAGTGTGGCCAACTAGGATGGTTCCTGGTTATAACCTGTAGTAGTGTGGCCAACTAGGATGGCTGCCTCACCCCGTTGTTGTTCCTGGTTATAACCTGTAGTAGTGTGGCTAACTCGGATGGTTCCTGGTTATAACCTGTAGTAGTGAGGCCAACTAGGATGGTTCCTGGTTATAACCTGTAGTAGTGAGGCCAACTAGGATGGTTCCTGGTTATAACCTGTAGTAGTGTGGCCAACTAGGATGGTTCCTGGTTATAACCTGTAGTAGTGAGGCCAACTAGGATGGTTCCTGGTTATAACCTGTAGTAGTGTGGCCAACTAGGATGGCTGCCTCACCCCGTTCCAGAATTATTCCAGCTGAAATTGTTGTGTTGTTGGTTCATAGTGATCATGTACCATCCCAGCATTGGCCTGGTGTTAAAGGGAGAAACCATGGGATACTACTTCCAGGATGGCTAAGGTAGGACCTTCTCATAAGGCTATGTCAACAATTACAGGGCCGGGAATCAAACCCAGACCTCCATGGTTCCCTCTTTATGAGCAACATTACACCAACTCTATTATGTAATGTTCCCTCGGACCTGTGCGTTATCGTGACTCCCGTGCTAATGAAAGGTAATTAATGCGAGATGTAATACAACCTCTGATGGGCAGTAATCCCCGTGGATGGTTATGCACTTCTGACAATGTGAGTGAATGTTCAGAGGAATGGAATGGCTCTGAAAACCATAGTCACGGGCGAAGAGAGCTGGTGTCTGAGGTACGACCCCAAAGTATGGAGTGAATTCATTAAGTATTATGGATTTCCCAGTGCGAGTGCATATTGTCTTCTAGATGGGTACTGTCTTGTTGGAATGGTTTCATCACTTTGTGAACTATGTTTCGGTATCATAGATAGCTGCCATGTTGTTTATATAGCCTTGATTAGATATTATTACATTACCTCAAGATTTTTGTATTTCTTTTCTAAAAGATTCAACGCAAGCAGTCCTATGCAGTATTTTGTGATCCAAACCTTTTATATTCTGACTTTCTTTTTGTCTATATAATCCTTTTTGATATTTCTTTTCAGTAGATATATTTTAATGACTGGTGAGAGAATTCTCATCCAAATGCCATCAATTTCTTACACGTAGTGCACCCTGCTGTAAAATAACAAGGCTCTGGCGTCCGAATAACTCCCGGGAAAAGAAAAGAAGTGATAGAGGAGTAATACCTCTGTAAAAAACCTTGGGCCAGCTGACCCGGCTGGTAGTCCCATGGAAGGGTCCCTTGCCAGGGTTACGGTGAAGACCACAACGGCAGCTACAGTGGAGAAGTTGGACTTTGGTACATTGTAACTGGCGGAAGTGGCAGCCCAGTGCTTGGGTTTAATGGAGTAAAAGGTATCTGTTCCAAGGCTGGGACAGGTATAAAATGGGAGGAGACCGAACGGAGGCCGGAATAAGCTTCCAAATTCATCTTCATGATGAAGGATAAGGAACCAATAACAATTGGTCAACGGCATGGGAATGTGGAAGGCAACGCGAAACCACCACATTATCTTCCCCAGGATAATCTTTAGCATGACTGGACAGTCTAAAGCCAAGGCCCCTAGTCCCCGGCAGCCCTTAAATGGGCAGGGGGTGCTAAGAATCTCCGGGCCAGTCATGAAAAGGATAGCCACTTGGTATGTCCGCAGTTTATTTCAAAGTGAAAAGACTCACAATGCCATCAGAGAAATGGAAAGACTAAAAGTTGACATCCTTGTAATTAGTGAGATGCGCTGGCCTAATTGTGGAAAATGTAACGTCAATGGTTACCAGGTATATTATGCAGGTAATGACAATCCCCACCATTATCATGGTGTAAGGTTCATATTGCACCCAGATATTACTGCGACAGTGAAGACCTTTGTACCTGTGTCTGATGGGTAATTTTTCTACAATTCAATGCAAAACCGATATTACTGAATATTATCCAGGTGTATGCCCAACTTGTGATGCAACAGATGAAGACATCGAAGCGTTCTACACCCAAGTCAAAACGGCCTTGTTTTTCACCTAAACGCATGAGATTACTGTGATGGGTGATTTCAATGCCAAGGTAGGTCATGGTCGACGCGCTGATATAGTGGGTAATTTCGGATCAGGGAGTGGCAATGATCGAGGTGATCGATTGGTCCAGCTATGCCAAGAGGAGGAGTTCATCATAGCAAACACTCATTTTCAGCTTCCTCCACGTCGTCTTTACACATGGACCTCAAACGTCGACAATAATGTCAGGAATCAAATTGACTATATCCTCGTCAATAAGCGATTCAGAAATTCCCTAAAAACTGTGAAGACATATCCTGGTGCTATTATTAACTCCGATCATAATGTTTTGTTAGCCACAATGAATTTGAACTTGAAAAAATATCACCCAGTGAAGCACAGCAATCATATTGCGTCCATAAGCTCCAAGACCCTGTATTGAGAAATGATGTCCAAACAGCATTGAGTACAAAACTAGATTATATCCAGTCGAACAAGGATGCACATAATATTGAAGACACTTGGGACCAATTCAAATCCGCAGTGAATGAAGTGTGTCGAGAAAAACTACAAGCCACGGAGAGTACGAAAAGCAAACCTTGGATAACAGATAAACTTCTACAATTGATCGATTGCAGAAGACCTTTCAAGAATAATGACCCGATAAAGTACAGAGAATTGCAGAAATTAATACGGAAGGAAAGAACAACACCATTCAAAGGAATGTAGCGAAATAGAAGAACTGTGTGCAAAGAATGACTCGTTCAACATGTATAAAAAAGTTAAGCAAGCAGCTGGGATTTATAAGAGCAAAGGGATTGGGATTCTCAAAAATAGATATGGCTCATTCTCCCTAGTACTGAAGAGAAGTTGACAGAATGGAAGGACTACATTGAAACTCTATTCGAAAACAGAAGTGTTGATCATGGTATTCGAACGGGCGATGGCCTAGACATTACAAGAGCTGAAATTGAACATGCCATAACAATATCGAAGAGTGGAAAGGCTCCAGGTCCAGATGAATTGCACATTGAAATACTAAAGCTTCTCAAGGATGAACGATCTCTTTCCTTGCTGGTGGGTTTGTTCAATAATATCTATCGAAGTGGATACATGCCCCATGATAGGCTTAAATTAACTTTTATACCGATTCCCAAAAAGACCAATGCAATGTGCTGCAATGACTATAGAATGATCAGTTTAATGAGTCACGCCCTGAAGTTATTCCTTAAAATCCTGCACTTAAGGTTATATCATAAATGTGAGACGGTGGCACACAGTTTGGATTCAGGAGTGGTTTCGGAACTCGGGAGGCATTGCTCAGCCTTCATGTGTCGTGATGTTGTTGTCGATGTTTACATGTGTTTCATTGATTATGAAAAAGCCTTTGACACTGTTCAACACGATAAAATGATGAACATTTTATGTGACCTGGGAATAGATGGACGTGGCATCCGATTAATTGGAAATTTGTACTGGAATCAACGTGCTGCTGTACGTGTTGATGGTCAGCTGTCTGAAGAAGTATCGTTTATGAAGGGAGTTCGCCAAGGTTGCATTCTTTCTCCACTCCTCTTCAACATCTATTCTGAAAAGATTTTCCAAGATGCTCTTGACGAAAGTCTCAAGGAGTAGTAGTAAATGGATCTATCATTAATAACATCTGCTATGCTGATGACACTGTCATCCTTGCAACAAGTATGGATGATCTACAAACAGTACTGGATTCTATTTCTGAAGAGAGTAACGCCATGGGATTACATTTAAATGTACAAAAAACTAAGTGGATGGTTGTTAGTAGAAACAAAGATGAAATTCAGGGCATTCTTATACTTGATAATGAAAGAATTGAAAGGGTTTCATCATATAAATATTTAGGATGTCAGATCAATGATAACTGGGACTTAAATCAAGAAATTTACTGTAGAATTGAACAGGCCAGAAGTTCTTTCATGAAAATGAGAAAAGTTCTGATCAGCCGTGATTTAAGTCTGTCATTACGCACCCGACTGCTTCGATGCTACGTTTTTAGTGTCCTGTTATATGGAGTTGAATCATGGACACTTACTGAGGTTTTAAGTACCACTATACCCAATTGGTAACACTACACTCACTGTGTAACACTACACTCACTGTGTAACACTACACTCACTGTGTAACACTACACTCACTGTGTAACACTACTCACTGTGTAACACTACACTCACTGTGTAACACTACACTCACTGTGTAACACTACTCACTTGGTAACACTACTCACTGTGTAACACTACTCACTGTGTAACACTACACTCACTGTGTAACACTACACTCACTGTGTAACACTACACTCACTGTGTAACACTACTCACTGTGTAACACTACTCACTGTGTAACACTACACTCACTGTGTAACACTACACTCACTGTGTAACACTACACTCACTGTGTAACACTACTCACTTGGTAACACTACTCACTGTGTAACACTACTCACTGTGTAACACTACACTCACTGTGTAACACTACACTCACTGTGTAACACTACACTCACTGTGTAACACTACACTCACTGTGTAACACTACTCACTTGGTAACACTACTCACTGTGTAACACTACTCACTGTGTAACACTACACTCACTGTGTAACACTACTCACTTGGTAACACTACTCACTGTGTAACACTACACTCACTGTGTAACACTACACTCACTGTGTAACACTACTCACTGTGTAACACTACTCACTATGTAACACTACTCACTGTGTAACACTACACTCACTTGATAACACTACTCACTGTGTAACACTACTCACTGTGTAACACTACACTCACTGTGTAACACTACACTCACTGTGTAACACTACTCACTGTGTAACACTACTCACTGTGTAACACTACACTCACTTGATAACACTACTCACTGTGTAACACTACTCACTGTGTAACACTACACTCACTGGGTAACACTACTCACTTGGTAACACTACTCACTTGATAACACTACTCACTGTGTAACACTACTCACTGTGTAACACTACACTCACTTGATAACACTACTCACTTGGTAACACTACTCACTTGGTAACACTACTCACTGTGTAACACTACTCACTGTGTAACACTACACTCACTGTGTAACACTACTCACTGTGTAACACTACTCACTTGGTAACACTACACTCACTGTGTAACACTACTCACTGTGTAACACTACACTCACTGTGTAACACTACTCACTGTGTAACACTACACTCACTGTGTAACACTACTCACTGTGTAACACTACTCACTGTGTAACACTACACTCACTGTGTAACACTACACTCACTGGGTAACACTACTCACTGTGTAACACTACTCACATGGTAACACTACACTCACTGTGTAACACTACACTCACTGTGTAACACTACTCACTGTGTAACACTACTCACTGTGTAACACTACACTCACTGTGTAACACTACACTCACTGTGTAACACTACACTCACTGTGTAACACTACTCACTGTGTAACACTACACTCACTGTGTAACACTACTCACTGTGTAACACTACACTCACTGTGTAACACTACACTCACTGTGTAACACTACTCACTGTGTAACACTACTCACTGTGTAACACTACACTCACTGTGTAACACTACACTCACTGGGTAACACTACTCACTGTGTAACACTACTCACTGTGTAACACTACACTCACTGTGTAACACTACACTCACTGTGTAACACTACTCACTGTGTAACACTACACTCACTGTGTAACACTACACTCACTGTGTAACACTACTCACTGTGTAACACTACTCACATGGTAACACTACTCACTGTGTAACACTACTCACTGTGTAACACTACTCACTGTGTAACACTACTCACTGTGTAACACTACACTCACTGTGTAACACTACACTCACTGTGTAACACTACACTCACTGGGTAACACTACTCACTGTGTAACACTACTCACTGTGTAACACTACACTCACTGTGTAACACTACACTCACTGTGTAACACTACACTCACTGTGTAACACTACACTCACTGTGTAACACTACACTCACTGTGTAACACTACACTCACTGTGTAACACTACTCACTGTGTAACACTACTCACTGTGTAACACTATACTCACTGGGTAACACTACACTCACTTGGTAACACTACTCACTGGGTAACACTACACTCACTGTGTAACACTACACTCACTGTGTAACACTACACTCACTGTGTAACACTACTCACTGTGTAACACTACACTCACTGTGTAACACTACACTCACTGTGTAACACTACACTCACTGTGTAACACTACTCACTGGGTAACACTACACTCACTGTGTAACACTACTCACTGTGTAACACTACTCACTGTGTAACACTATACTCACTGTGTAACACTATACTCACTGTGTAACACTACACTCACTGTGTAACACTACACTCACTGTGTAACACTATACTCACTGGGTAACACTACACTCACTTGGTAACACTACTCACTGTGTAACACTACTCACTGTGTAACACTACTCACTGTGTAACACTACTCACTGTGTAACACTACACTCACTGTGTAACACTACTCACTGTGTAACACTACTCACTGTGTAACACTACTCACTTGGTAACACTACACTCACTGTGTAACACTACTCACTTGGTAACACTACACTCATTGTGTAACACTACTCACTGTGTAACACTACACTCACTGTGTAACACTACTCACTTGGTAACACTACACTCACTGTGTAACACTACTCACTGTGTAACACTACACTCACTGTGTAACACTACTCACTGTGTAACACTACTCACTTGGTAACACTACACTCACTGTGTAACACTACTCACTGTGTAACACTACTCACTGTGTAACACTACACTCACTGTGTAACACTACACTCACTGTGTAACACTACTCACTGTGTAACACTACTCACTGTGTAACACTACTCACTGTGTAACACTACACTCACTGTGTAACACTACTCACTGTGTAACACTACTCACTGTGTAACACTACTCACTGTGTAACACTACACTCACTGTGTAACACTACTCACTGTGTAACACTACTCACTTGGTAACACTACTCACTGTGTAACACTACTCACTGTGTAACACTACACTCACTGTGTAACACTACTCACTGTGTAACACTACTCACTGTGTAACACTACTCACTGTGTAACACTACTCACTGTGTAACACTACACTCACTGTGTAACACTACTCACTGTGTAACACTACTCACTGTGTAACACTACACTCACTGGGTAACACTACACTCACTGTGTAACACTACTCACTTGGTAACACTACACTCACTGTGTAACACTACTCACATGGTAACACTACTCACTGTGTAACACTACACTCACTGTGTAACACTACACTCACTGTGTAACACTACTCACTGTGTAACACTACACTCACTGTGTAACACTACTCACTGTGTAACACTACTCACTGTGTAACACTACACTCACTGTGTAACACTACTCACTGTGTAACACTACACTCACTGTGTAACACTACACTCACTGTGTAACACTACTCACTGTGTAACACTACACTCACTGTGTAACACTACTCACTGTGTAACACTACTCACATGGTAACACTACTCACTGTGTAACACTACTCACTGTGTAACACTACACTCACTGTGTAACACTACTCACTGTGTAACACTACTCACTGTGTAACACTACTCACTTGGTAACACTACACTCACTGTGTAACACTACTCACTTGGTAACACTACACTCACTGTGTAACACTACTCACTGTGTAACACTACTCACTGTGTAACACTACACTCACTGTGTAACACTACTCACTGTGTAACACTACACTCACTGTGTAACACTACTCACTGTGTAACACTACACTCACTGTGTAACACTACTCACTGTGTAACACTACACTCACTGTGTAACACTACTCACTGTGTAACACTACACTCACTGTGTAACACTACTCACTGTGTAACACTACACTCACTGTGTAACACTACTCACTGTGTAACACTACTCACTGGGTAACACTACTCACTGTGTAACACTACACTCACTGTGTAACACTACACTCACTGTGTAACACTAGTCACTGTGTAACACTACTCACTTGGTAACACTACTCACTGTGTAACACTACTCACTTGGTAACACTACTCACTGTGTAACACTACTCACTGTGTAACACTACACTCACTGTGTAACACTACACTCACTGTGTAACACTACTCACTGTGTAACACTACTCACTGTGTAACACTACTCACTGTGTAACACTACACTCACTGGGTAACACTACACTCACTGTGTAACACTACTCACTGTGTAACACTACACTCACTGTGTAACACTACTCACTGTGTAACACTACACTCACTGTGTAACACTACACTCACTGTGTAACACTACTCACTTGGTAACACTACTCACTGTGTAACACTACTCACTGTGTAACACTACACTCACTGTGTAACACTACACTCACTGTGTAACACTACTCACTGTGTAACACTACTCACTGTGTAACACTACTCACTGTGTAACACTACACTCACTGTGTAACACTACACTCACTGTGTAACACTACTCACTGTGTAACACTACTCACTGTGTAACACTACTCACTGTGTAACACTACTCACTGTGTAACACTACTCACTGTGTAACACTACTCACTGTGTAACACTACACTCACTGTGTAACACTACACTCACTGTGTAACACTACTCACTGTGTAACACTACTCACTGTGTAACACTACTCACTGTGTAACACTACTCACTGTGTAACACTACACTCACTGGGTAACACTACACTCACTGTGTAACACTACTCACTTGGTAACACTACTCACTTGGTAACACTACACTCACTGTGTAACACTACTCACTGTGTAACACTACTCACTGTGTAACACTACTCACTGTGTAACACTACTCACTGTGTAACACTACACTCACTGTGTAACACTACACTCACTGTGTAACACTACTCACTTGGTAACACTACTCACTTGGTAACACCACACTCACTGTGTAACACTACACTCACTGTGTAACACTACACTCACTGTGTAACACTACTCACTGTGTAACACTACACTCACTGTGTAACACTACACTCACTGTGTAACACTACTCACTGTGTAACACTACTCACTGTGTAACACTACTCACTGTGTAACACTACTCACTGTGTAACACTACTCACTTGGTAACACTACTCACTGTGTAACACTACTCACTGTGTAACACTACTCACTGTGTAACACTACTCACTGTGTAACACTACTCACTGTGTAACACTACTCACTTGGTAACACTACTCACTGTGTAACACTACTCACTGTGTAACACTACTCACTTGGTAACACTACTCACTGTGTAACACTACTCACTGTGTAACACTACTCACTTGGTAACACTACTCACTGTGTAACACTACTCACTGTGTAACACTACTCACTTGGTAACACTACTCACTGTGTAACACTACTCACTTGGTAACACTACTCACTGTGTAACACTACTCACTTGGTAACACTACTCACTGTGTAACACTACTCACTGTGTAACACTACTCACTGTGTAACACTACACTCACTGTGTAACACTACACTCACTGTGTAACACTACTCACTGTGTAACACTACACTCACTGTGTAACACTACACTCACTGTGTAACACTACACTCACTGTGTAACACTACACTCACTGTGTAACACTACTCACTGTGTAACACTACACTCACTGTGTAACACTACACTCACTGTGTAACACTACACTCACTGTGTAACACTACACTCACTGTGTAACACTACTCACTGTGTAACACTACACTCACTGTGTAACACTACACTCACTGTGTAACACTACACTCACTGTGTAACACTACACTCACTGTGTAACACTACTCACTGTGTAACACTACACTCACTGTGTAACACTACACTCACTGTGTAACACTACACTCACTGTGTAACACTACACTCACTGTGTAACACTACTCACTGTGTAACACTACACTCACTGTGTAACACTACTCACTGTGTAACACTACACTCACTGTGTAACACTACTCACTGTGTAACACTACACTCACTGTGTAACACTACACTCACTGTGTAACACTACACTCACTGTGTAACACTACTCACTGTGTAACACTACACTCACTGTGTAACACTACTCACTGTGTAACACTACACTCACTGTGTAACACTACTCACTGTGTAACACTACTCACTGTGTAACACTACTCACTGTGTAACACTACACTCACTGTGTAACACTACACTCACTGTGTAACACTACACTCACTGTGTAACACTACACTCACTGTGTAACACTACTCACTGTGTAACACTACACTCACTGTGTAACACTACTCACTGTGTAACACTACTCACTGTGTAACACTACACTCACTGTGTAACACTACACTCACTGTGTAACACTACTCACTTGGTAACACTACTCACTGTGTAACACTACACTCACTGGGTAACACTACTCACTTGGTAACACTACTCACTGTGTAACACTACACTCACTGTGTAACACTACACTCACTGTGTAACACTACTCACTTGGTAACACTACTCACTGTGTAACACTACACTCACTGTGTAACACTACTCACTGTGTAACACTACACTCACTGTGTAACACTACTCACTGTGTAACACTACTCACTGGGTAACACTACTCACTGTGTAACACTACTCACTGTGTAACACTACTCACTGTGTAACACTACACTCACTGTGTAACACTACTCACTGTGTAACACTACTCACTGTGTAACACTACTCACTGTGTAACACTACTCACTGTGTAACACTACTCACTGTGTAACACTACACTCACTGTGTAACACTACTCACTGTGTAACACTACTCACTGGGTAACACTACTCACTGTGTAACACTACTCACTGTGTAACACTACTCACTGTGTAACACTACACTCACTGTGTAACACTACTCACTGTGTAACACTACTCACTGTGTAACACTACTCACTGGGTAACACTACTCACTGTGTAACACTACTCACTGGGTAACACTACTCACTGTGTAACACTACTCACTGGGTAACACTACTCACTGTGTAACACTACTCACTGTGTAACACTACTCACTGTGTAACACTACTCACTGTGTAACACTACTCACTGGGTAACACTACTCACTGTGTAACACTACTCACTGTGTAACACTACTCACTGTGTAACACTACACTCACTGTGTAACACTACACTCACTGTGTAACACTACACTCACTGTGTAACACTACTCACTGTGTAACACTACACTCACTGTGTAACACTACTCACTGTGTAACACTACACTCACTGTGTAACACTACTCACTGTGTAACACTACTCACTGTGTAACACTACTCACTGTGTAACACTACTCACTGTGTAACATTACTCACTGTGTAACACTACTCACTGGGTAACACTACTCACTGTGTAACACTACTCACTGTGTAACACTACTCACTGTGTAACACTACTCACTGTGTAACACTACTCACTGGGTAACACTACTCACTGTGTAACACTACTCACTGTGTAACACTACTCACTGTGTAACACTACACTCACTGTGTAACACTACACTCACTTGGTAACACTACTCACTGTGTAACACTACTCACTGTGTAACACTACTCACTGTGTAACACTACACTCACTGTGTAACACTACTCACTTGGTAACACTACTCACTGTGTAACACTACACTCACTGTGTAACACTACACTCACTGTGTAACACTACTCACTTGGTAACACTACTCACTTGGTAACACTACTCACTGTGTAACACTACACTCACTGTGTAACACTACTCACTGTGTAACACTACACTCACTGTGTAACACTACTCACTGTGTAACACTACTCACTTGGTAACACTACACTCACTGTGTAACACTACTCACTGTGTAACACTACACTCACTGTGTAACACTACTCACTGTGTAACACTACACTCACTGTGTAACACTACTCACTGTGTAACACTACTCACTTGGTAACACTACACTCACTGTGTAACACTACACTCACTGTGTAACACTACTCACTTGGTAACACTACACTCACTGTGTAACACTACTCACTGTGTAACACTACTCACTGTGTAACACTACTCACTGTGTAACACTACTCACTGTGTAACACTACTCACTGTGTAACACTACTCACTGTGTAACACTACTCACTGTGTAACACTACTCACTGTGTAACACTACTCACTGTGTAACACTACTCACTGTGTAACACTACTCACTGTGTAACACTACACTCACTGTGTAACACTACTCACTGTGTAACACTACTCACTGTGTAACACTACTCACTGTGTAACACTACTCACTGTGTAACACTACTCACTGTGTAACACTACTCACTGTGTAACACTACTCACTGTGTAACACTACTCACTTGGTAACACTACACTCACTGTGTAACACTACACTCACTGTGTAACACTACTCACTGTGTAACACTACTCACTGTGTAACACTACTCACTGTGTAACACTACTCACTGTGTAACACTACTCACTGTGTAACACTACTCACTTGGTAACACTACACTCACTTGGTAACACTACACTCACTGTGTAACACTACACTCACTGTGTAACACTACACTCACTGTGTAACACTACACTCACTGTGTAACACTACTCACTGTGTAACACTACTCACTGTGTAACACTACACTCACTGTGTAACACTACTCACTGTGTAACACTACTCACTGTGTAACACTACTCACTGTGTAACACTACTCACTGTGTAACACTACTCACTTGGTAACACTACACTCACTGTGTAACACTACACTCACTGTGTAACACTACACTCACTGTGTAACACTACACTCACTGGGTAACACTACACTCACTGTGTAACACTACACTCACTGTGTAACACTACTCACTTGGTAACACTACTCACTTGGTAACACTACTCACTGTGTAACACTACACTCACTGTGTAACACTACTCACTTGGTAACACTACACTCACTGTGTAACACTACTCACTGTGTAACACTACTCACTGTGTAACACTACACTCACTGTGTAACACTACTCACTGTGTAACACTACTCACTGTGTAACACTACTCACTTGGTAACACTACACTCACTGTGTAACACTACTCACTGTGTAACACTACACTCACTGTGTAACACTACTCACTGTGTAACACTACTCACTTGGTAACACTACTCACTTGGTAACACTACTCACTGTGTAACACTACTCACTGTGTAACACTACTCACTGTGTAACACTACTCACTGTGTAACACTACTCACTGTGTAACACTACACTCACTGTGTAACACTACTCACTGTGTAACACTACTCACTTGGTAACACTACTCACTTGGTAACACTACACTCACTGTGTAACACTACACTCACTGTGTAACACTACTCACTGTGTAACACTACTCACTGTGTAACACTACACTCACTGTGTAACACTACTCACTTGGTAACACTACTCACTTGGTAACACTACTCACTGTGTAACACTACTCACTTGGTAACACTACTCACTGTGTAACACTACTCACTGTGTAACACTACTCACTGTGTAACACTACACTCACTGTGTAACACTACACTCACTGTGTAACACTACACTCACTTGGTAACACTACTCACTGTGTAACACTACACACACTGTGTAACACTACACTCACTGTGTAACACTACTCACTGTGTAACACTACACTCACTGTGTAACACTACTCACTGTGTAACACTACACTCACTGTGTAACACTACACTCACTGTGTAACACTACTCACTGTGTAACACTACTCACTTGGTAAAACTACTCACTGTGTAACACTACACTCACTGTGTAACACTACACTCACTGTGTAACACTACTCACTGTGTAACACTACACTCACTGTGTAACACTACACTCACTGTGTAACACTACTCACTGTGTAACACTACACTCACTGTGTAACACTACACTCACTGTGTAACACTACACTCACTTGGTAACACTACTCACTGTGTAACACTACACTCACTGTGTAACACTACTCACTGTGTAACACTACACTCACTGTGTAACACTACACTCACTGTGTAACACTACTCACTGTGTAACACTACTCACTTGGTAACACTACTCACTGTGTAACACTACACTCACTGTGTAACACTACTCACTGTGTAACACTACACTCACTGTGTAACACTACACTCACTGTGTAACACTACACTCACTGTGTAACACTACACTCACTTGGTAACACTACTCACTGTGTAACACTACACTCACTGTGTAACACTACACTCACTGTGTAACACTACTCACTGTGTAACACTACACTCACTGTGTAACACTACTCACTGTGTAACACTACTCACTGTGTAACACTACTCACTTGGTAACACTACACTCACTGTGTAACACTACTCACTGTGTAACACTACACTCACTGTGTAACACTACTCACTGTGTAACACTACTCACTTGGTAACACTACACTCACTGTGTAACACTACTCACTGTGTAACACTACACTCACTGTGTAACACTACACTCACTGTGTAACACTACTCACTGTGTAACACTACTCACTGTGTAACACTACTCACTTGGTAACACTACACTCACTGTGTAACACTACTCACTGTGTAACACTACACTCACTGTGTAACACTACACTCACTGTGTAACACTACTCACTGTGTAACACTTCTCACTGTGTAACACTACACTCACATGGTAACACTACACTCACTGTGTAACACTACACTCACTGGGTAACACTACTCACTGTGTAACACTACTCACTGTGTAACACTACACTCACTGTGTAACACTACACTCACTGGGTAACACTACACTCACTGGGTAACACTACACTCACTGGGTAACACTACTCACTGTGTAACACTACTCACTGTGTAACACTACACTCACTGTGTAACACTACACTCACTGGGTAACACTACACTCACTGGGTAACACTACACTCACTGGGTAACACTACACTCACTGTGTAACACTACTCACTGTGTAACACTACACTCACTGTGTAACACTACACTCACTGGGTAACACTACTCACTGTGTAACACTACTCACTGTGTAACACTACACTCACTGTGTAACACTACACACTGTGTAACACTACTCACTGTGTAACACTACACTCACTGTGTAACACTACACTCACTGTGTAACACTACTCACTGTGTAACACTACACTCACTGGGTAACACTACACTCACTGTGTAACACTACTCACTGTGTAACACTACACTCACTGGGTAACACTACACTCACTTGGTAACACTACACTCACTGTGTAACACTACTCACTGTGTAACACTACTCACTGTGTAACACTACACTCACTGTGTAACACTACTCACTGTGTAACACTACTCACTGTGTAACACTACTCACTGTGTAACACTACTCACTGTGTAACACTACTCACTGTGTAACACTACTCACTGTGTAACACTACACTCACTGTGTAACACTACTCACTGTGTAACACTACACTCACTGTGTAACACTACTCACTGTGTAACACTACACTCACTGTGTAACACTACACTCACTGTGTAACACTACTCACTGTGTAACACTACTCACTGGGTAACACTACTCACTGTGTAACACTACTCACTTGGTAACACTACTCACTGTGTAACACTACACTCACTGTGTAACACTACACTCACTGTGTAACACTACACTCACTGTGTAACACTACACTCACTGTGTAACACTACACTCACTTGGTAACACTACTCACTGTGTAACACTACACTCACTGTGTAACACTACTCACTGTGTAACACTACTCACTTGGTAACACTACTCACTTGGTAACACTACTCACTGTGTAACACTACTCACTGTGTAACACTACTCACTGTGTAACACTACTCACTGTGTAACACTACTCACTGTGTAACACTACACTCACTGTGTAACACTACACTCACTGTGTAACACTACTCACTGTGTAACACTACTCACTGTGTAACACTACACTCACTGTGTAACACTACACTCACTGTGTAACACTACACTCACTGTGTAACACTACACTCACTGTGTAACACTACTCACTGTGTAACACTACACTCACTGTGTAACACTACACTCACTTGGTAACACTACTCACTGTGTAACACTACACTCACTGTGTAACACTACACTCACTGTGTAACACTACTCACTGTGTAACACTACTCACTGTGTAACACTACTCACTGTGTAACACTACTCACTGTGTAACACTACACTCACTGTGTAACACTACACTCACTGTGTAACACTACACTCACTGTGTAACACTACTCACTGTGTAACACTACACTCACTGTGTAACACTACTCACTGTGTAACACTACTCACTGTGTAACACTACACTCACTGTGTAACACTACACTCACTTGGTAACACTACTCACTGTGTAACACTACTCACTGTGTAACACTACTCACTGTGTAACACTACACTCACTGTGTAACACTACACTCACTGTGTAACACTACTCACTGTGTAACACTACTCACTGTGTAACA
This sequence comes from Meconema thalassinum, assembly GCA_946902985.2. NCBI lineage: Eukaryota > Metazoa > Arthropoda > Insecta > Orthoptera > Tettigoniidae > Meconema > Meconema thalassinum. The sequence continues at coordinate 58,076 of OX336392.1, read as the reverse complement.
CTACTCACTGTGTAACACTACTCAGTGTGTAACACTACTCACTGTGTAACACTACTCACTGTGTAACACTACACTCACTGTGTAACACTACTCACTGTGTAACACTACTCACTGTGTAACACTACACTCACTGTGTAACACTACACTCACTTGGTAACACTACTCACTGTGTAACACTACTCACTGTGTAACACTACTCACTGTGTAACACTACACTCACTGTGTAACACTACACTCACTGTGTAACACTACTCACTGTGTAACACTACACTCACTGTGTAACACTACTCACTGTGTAACACTACACTCACTGTGTAACACTACACTCACTTGGTAACACTACTCACTGTGTAACACTACACTCACTTGGTAACACTACTCACTTGGTAACACTACACTCACTTGGTAACACTACACTCACTGTGTAACACTACTCACTGTGTAACACTACTCACTGTGTAACACTACACTCACTGTGTAACACTACTCACTGTGTAACACTACACTCACTGTGTAACACTACACTCACTTGGTAACACTACACTCACTGTGTAACACTACTCACTGTGTAACACTACACTCACTGTGTAACACTACACTCACTGTGTAACACTACTCACTGTGTAACACTACTCACTGTGTAACACTACTCACTTGGTAACACTACTCACTGTGTAACACTACTCACTGTGTAACACTACACTCACTGTGTAACACTACTCACTGTGTAACACTACTCACTGTGTAACACTACACTCACTGTGTAACACTACTCACTGTGTAACACTACTCACTGTGTAACACTACACTCACTGTGTAACACTACACTCACTTGGTAACACTACTCACTGTGTAACACTACTCACTGTGTAACACTACACTCACTGTGTAACACTACACTCACTGTGTAACACTACTCACTGTGTAACACTACACTCACTGTGTAACACTACTCACTGTGTAACACTACTCACTGTGTAACACTACTCACTTGGTAACACTACTCACTGTGTAACACTACTCACTGTGTAACACTACACTCACTGTGTAACACTACTCACTGTGTAACACTACACTCACTGTGTAACACTACACTCACTTGGTAACACTACACTCACTGTGTAACACTACTCACTGTGTAACACTACACTCACTGTGTAACACTACACTCACTGTGTAACACTACTCACTGTGTAACACTACTCACTGTGTAACACTACTCACTTGGTAACACTACTCACTGTGTAACACTACTCACTGTGTAACACTACACTCACTGTGTAACACTACTCACTGTGTAACACTACTCACTGTGTAACACTACACTCACTGTGTAACACTACACTCACTGTGTAACACTACTCACTGTGTAACACTACACTCACTGTGTAACACTACACTCACTTGGTAACACTACACTCACTGTGTAACACTACACTCACTGTGTAACACTACTCACTGTGTAACACTACACTCACTTGGTAACACTACTCACTTGGTAACACTACACTCACTTGGTAACACTACACTCACTGTGTAACACTACTCACTGTGTAACACTACACTCACTGTGTAACACTACACTCACTGTGTAACACTACACTCACTGTGTAACACTACTCACTGTGTAACACTACACTCACTGTGTAACACTACACTCACTGTGTAACACTACACTCACTGTGTAACACTACACTCACTGTGTAACACTACTCACTGTGTAACACTACACTCACTGGGTAACACTACACTCACTGTGTAACACTACTCACTGTGTAACACTACACTCACTGTGTAACACTACACTCACTGTGTAACACTACACTCACTTGGTAACACTACTCACTTGGTAACACTACACTCACTTGGTAACACTACACTCACTGTGTAACACTACTCACTGTGTAACACTACTCACTGTGTAACACTACTCACTGTGTAACACTACTCACTGTGTAACACTACACTCACTGTGTAACACTACTCACTGTGTAACACTACACTCACTTGGTAACACTACTCACTTGGTAACACTACACTCACTTGGTAACACTACACTCACTGTGTAACACTACTCACTGTGTAACACTACACTCACTGTGTAACACTACACTCACTGTGTAACACTACTCACTGTGTAACACTACACTCACTGTGTAACACTACACTCACTGTGTAACACTACACTCACTGTGTAACACTACTCACTGTGTAACACTACACTCACTTGGTAACACTACTCACTTGGTAACACTACACTCACTTGGTAACACTACACTCACTGTGTAACACTACTCACTGTGTAACACTACTCACTGTGTAACACTACACTCACTGTGTAACACTACTCACTGTGTAACACTACACTCACTGTGTAACACTACACTCACTTGGTAACACTACACTCACTGTGTAACACTACTCACTGTGTAACACTACACTCACTGTGTAACACTACACTCACTGTGTAACACTACTCACTGTGTAACACTACTCACTGTGTAACACTACTCACTTGGTAACACTACTCACTGTGTAACACTACTCACTGTGTAACACTACACTCACTGTGTAACACTACTCACTGTGTAACACTACTCACTTGGTAACACTACACTCACTGTGTAACACTACTCACTTGGTAACACTACACTCACTGGGTAACACTACTCACTGTGTAACACTACACTCACTGTGTAACACTACTCACTGTGTAACACTACTCACTGTGTAACACTACACTCACTGTGTAACACTACACTCACTGGGTAACACTACACTCACTGTGTAACACTACACTCACTGTGTAACACTACACTCACTGTGTAACACTACACTCACTGTGTAACACTACACTCACTGTGTAACACTACACTCACTGTGTAACACTACTCACTGTGTAACACTACTCACTTGGTAACACTACTCACTGTGTAACACTACACTCACTGTGTAACACTACACTCACTGTGTAACACTACACTCACTGTGTAACACTACACTCACTGTGTAACACTACTCACTGTGTAACACTACTCACTTGGTAACACTACACTCACTGGGTAACACTACTCACTGTGTAACACTACACTCACTGTGTAACACTACACTCACTGTGTAACACTACACTCACTGTGTAACACTACTCACTGTGTAACACTACTCACTGTGTAACACTACTCACTGTGTAACACTACTCACTTGGTAACACTACACTCACTGGGTAACACTACTCACTGTGTAACACTACACTCACTGTGTAACACTACACTCACTGTGTAACACTACACTCACTGTGTAACACTACACTCACTGTGTAACACTACTCACTTGGTAACACTACACTCACTGGGTAACACTACTCACTGTGTAACACTACACTCACTGTGTAACACTACTCACTGTGTAACACTACACTCACTTGGTAACACTACACTCACTGTGTAACACTACACTCACTGTGTAACACTACACTCACTGTGTAACACTACTCACTGTGTAACACTACACTCACTGTGTAACACTACTCACTGTGTAACACTACTCACTGTGTAACACTACACTCACTGTGTAACACTACACTCACTGTGTAACACTACTCACTTGGTAACACTACTCACTGTGTAACACTACACTCACTGTGTAACACTACTCACTGTGTAACACTACACTCACTGTGTAACACTACACTCACTTGGTAACACTACTCACTGTGTAACACTACACTCACTGGGTAACACTACACTCACTGTGTAACACTACACTCACTGTGTAACACTACACTCACTTGGTAACACTACTCACTGTGTAACACTACTCACTTGGTAACACTACTCACTGTGTAACACTACACTCACTGTGTAACACTACACTCACTGGGTAACACTACACTCACTGTGTAACACTACACTCACTGTGTAACACTACTCACTGTGTAACACTACACTCACTGTGTAACACTACACTCACTGTGTAACACTACACTCACTGTGTAACACTACTCACTGTGTAACACTACACTCACTGTGTAACACTACTCACTTGGTAACACTACTCACTGTGTAACACTACACTCACTGTGTAACACTACACTCACTGGGTAACACTACACTCACTGTGTAACACTACACTCACTGTGTAACACTACACTCACTGTGTAACACTACTCACTGTGTAACACTACTCACTGTGTAACACTACACTCACTGTGTAACACTACTCACTGTGTAACACTACTCACTTGGTAACACTACTCACTGTGTAACACTACACTCACTGTGTAACACTACACTCACTGTGTAACACTACACTCACTGTGTAACACTACACTCACTTGGTAACACTACTCACTGTGTAACACTACTCACTGTGTAACACTACTCACTTGGTAACACTACTCACTGTGTAACACTACTCACTGTGTAACACTACTCACTTGGTAACACTACTCACTGTGTAACACTACTCACTGTGTAACACTACTCACTTGGTAACACTACTCACTGTGTAACACTACTCACTTGGTAACACTACACTCACTGTGTAACACTACTCACTGTGTAACACTACTCACTGTGTAACACTACTCACTGTGTAACACTACTCACTTGGTAACACTACTCACTGTGTAACACTACTCACTTGGTAACACTACACTCACTGTGTAACACTACTCACTGTGTAACACTACTCACTTGGTAACACTACTCACTGTGTAACACTACTCACTGTGTAACACTACTCACTGTGTAACACTACTCACTGTGTAACACTACACTCACTGTGTAACACTACTCACTGTGTAACACTACACTCACTGTGTAACACTACACTCACTGTGTAACACTACACTCACTGTGTAACACTACACTCACTGTGTAACACTACTCACTTGGTAACACTACTCACTGTGTAACACTACTCACTTGGTAACACTACTCACTGTGTAACACTACTCACTGTGTAACACTACACTCACTGTGTAACACTACACTCACTGTGTAACACTACACTCACTGTGTAACACTACACTCACTGTGTAACACTACTCACTGTGTAACACTACACTCACTGTGTAACACTACACTCACTGTGTAACACTACTCACTGTGTAACACTACACTCACTGTGTAACACTACACTCACTGTGTAACACTACTCACTTGGTAACACTACTCACTTGGTAACACTACACTCACTGTGTAACACTACACTCACTGTGTAACACTACTCACTGTGTAACACTACACTCACTGTGTAACACTACACTCACTGTGTAACACTACTCACTTGGTAACACTACACTCACTGTGTAACACTACACTCACTGTGTAACACTACTCACTGTGTAACACTACTCACTGTGTAACACTACACTCACTGTGTAACACTACACTCACTGTGTAACACTACTCACTTGGTAACACTACACTCACTGTGTAACACTACACTCACTGTGTAACACTACTCACTGTGTAACACTACACTCACTGTGTAACACTACTCACTTGGTAACACTACTCACTTGGTAACACTACACTCACTGTGTAACACTACACTCACTGTGTAACACTACTCACTGTGTAACACTACACTCACTGTGTAACACTACTCACTGTGTAACACTACTCACTGTGTAACACTACTCACTGTGTAACACTACTCACTGTGTAACACTACTCACTGTGTAACACTACACTCACTGTGTAACACTACACTCACTGTGTAACACTACTCACTGTGTAACACTACTCACTGTGTAACACTACACTCACTGTGTAACACTACACTCACTGTGTAACACTACTCACTTGGTAACACTACTCACTTGGTAACACTACACTCACTGTGTAACACTACACTCACTGTGTAACACTACTCACTGTGTAACACTACACTCACTGTGTAACACTACTCACTGTGTAACACTACTCACTGTGTAACACTACTCACTGTGTAACACTACTCACTGTGTAACACTACACTCACTGTGTAACACTACTCACTGTGTAACACTACTCACTGTGTAACACTACTCACTGTGTAACACTACACTCACTGTGTAACACTACACTCACTGTGTAACACTACTCACTGTGTAACACTACTCACTGTGTAACACTACACTCACTGTGTAACACTACTCACTGAGTAACACTACTCACTGTGTAACACTACTCACTGTGTAACACTACACTCACTGTGTAACACTACTCACTGTGTAACACTACTCACTTGGTAACACTACTCACTGTGTAACACTACTCACTGTGTAACACTACTCACTGTGTAACACTACACTCACTGTGTAACACTACTCACTGTGTAACACTACTCACTGTGTAACACTACACTCACTGTGTAACACTACTCACTGTGTAACACTACTCACTTGGTAACACTACTCACTGTGTAACACTACTCACTGTGTAACACTACTCACTTGGTAACACTACTCACTGTGTAACACTACTCACTGTGTAACACTACACTCACTTGGTAACACTACTCACTGTGTAACACTACTCACTGTGTAACACTACTCACTGTGTAACACTACTCACTGTGTAACACTACTCACTGTGTAACACTACACTCACTGTGTAACACTACTCACTGTGTAACACTACTCACTGTGTAACACTACTCACTGTGTAACACTACTCACTGTGTAACACTACACTCACTGTGTAACACTACTCACTGTGTAACACTACTCACTTGGTAACACTACTCACTGTGTAACACTACTCACTGTGTAACACTACTCACTGTGTAACACTACACTCACTTGGTAACACTACTCACTGTGTAACACTACTCACTGTGTAACACTACTCACTGTGTAACACTACTCACTGTGTAACACTACTCACTGTGTAACACTACACTCACTTGGTAACACTACTCACTGTGTAACACTACTCACTGTGTAACACTACTCACTGTGTAACACTACACTCACTGTGTAACACTACTCACTGTGTAACACTACTCACTGTGTAACACTACTCACTGTGTAACACTACACTCACTGTGTAACACTACACTCACTGTGTAACACTACTCACTGTGTAACACTACTCACTGTGTAACACTACTCACTGTGTAACACTACTCACTGTGTAACACTACTCACTGTGTAACACTACTCACTGTGTAACACTACTCACTGTGTAACACTACTCACTGTGTAACACTACTCACTGTGTAACACTACACTCACTGTGTAACACTACTCACTGGGTAACACTACTCACTGTGTAACACTACACTCACTTGGTAACACTACACTCACTTGGTAACACTACTCACTTGGTAACACTACTCACTGTGTAACACTACTCACTGTGTAACACTACTCACTTGGTAACACTACTCACTGTGTAACACTACTCACTGTGTAACACTACTCACTGTGTAACACTACACTCACTTGGTAACACTACTCACTGTGTAACACTACTCACTGTGTAACACTACACTCACTGTGTAACACTACACTCACTGTGTAACACTACACTCACTGTGTAACACTACACTCACTGTGTAACACTACTCACTGTGTAACACTACACTCACTGTGTAACACTACACTCACTGTGTAACACTACACTCACTGTGTAACACTACTCACTGTGTAACACTACTCACTGTGTAACACTACTCACTTGGTAACACTACTCACTGTGTAACACTACTCACTGTGTAACACTACTCACTGTGTAACACTACTCACTGTGTAACACTACACTCACTGTGTAACACTACTCACTGTGTAACACTACACTCACTGTGTAACACTACTCACTGTGTAACACTACTCACTGTGTAACACTACACACACTGTGTAACACTACACTCACTGTGTAACACTACTCACTGTGTAACACTACTCACTGTGTAACACTACTCACTGTGTAACACTACACTCACTGGGTAACACTACTCACTGTGTAACACTACACACACTGTGTAACACTACACTCACTTGGTAACACTACTCACTGTGTAACACTACACACACTGTGTAACACTACACTCACTGGGTAACACTACTCACTGTGTAACACTACACACACTGTGTAACACTACACTCACTGTGTAACACTACTCACTGTGTAACACTACACTCACTGTGTAACACTACTCACTGTGTAACACTACACACACTGTGTAACACTACACTCACTGGGTAACACTACTCACTGTGTAACACTACACACACTGTGTAACACTACACTCACTTGGTAACACTACTCACTGTGTAACACTACTCACTGTGTAACACTACTCACTGTGTAACACTACTCACTGTGTAACACTACTCACTGTGTAACACTACTCACTGTGTAACACTACTCACTGTGTAACACTACTCACTGTGTAACACTACTCACTGTGTAACACTACACTCACTGTGTAACACTACTCACTGTGTAACACTACTCACTGTGTAACACTACACTCACTGTGTAACACTACTCACTGTGTAACACTACTCACTGTGTAACACTACACTCACTGTGTAACACTACTCACTGTGTAACACTACTCACTGTGTAACACTACTCACTGTGTAACACTACTCACTGTGTAACACTACTCACTGTGTAACACTACTCACTGTGTAACACTACTCACTGTGTAACACTACACTCACTGTGTAACACTACTCACTGTGTAACACTACTCACTGTGTAACACTACTCACTGTGTAACACTACACTCACTGTGTAACACTACTCACTGTGTAACACTACTCACTGTGTAACACTACTCACTTGGTAACACTACTCACTTGGTAACACTACTCACTTGGTAACACTACACTCACTGTGTAACACTACTCACTGTGTAACACTACTCACTGTGTAACACTACTCACTTGGTAACACTACTCACTTGGTAACACTACTCACTTGGTAACACTACTCACTGTGTAACACTACACTCACTGTGTAACACTACACTCACTGTGTAACACTACACTCACTGTGTAACACTACACTCACTGTGTAACACTACTCACTGTGTAACACTACTCACTGTGTAACACTACTCACTTGGTAACACTACTCACTTGGTAACACTACTCACTTGGTAACACTACTCACTTGGTAACACTACACTCACTGTGTAACACTACTCACTGTGTAACACTACTCACTTGGTAACACTACACTCACTGTGTAACACTACTCACTGTGTAACACTACTCACTGTGTAACACTACTCACTTGGTAACACTACTCACTTGGTAACACTACTCACTGTGTAACACTACACTCACTGTGTAACACTACTCACTGTGTAACACTACACTCACTGTGTAACACTACACTCACTGTGTAACACTACTCACTGTGTAACACTACTCACTTGGTAACACTACACTCACTGTGTAACACTACTCACTGTGTAACACTACTCACTGTGTAACACTACTCACTTGGTAACACTACTCACTTGGTAACACTACTCACTGTGTAACACTACACTCACTGTGTAACACTACACTCACTGTGTAACACTACTCACTTGGTAACACTACTCACTTGGTAACACTACACTCACTGTGTAACACTACTCACTGTGTAACACTACTCACTTGGTAACACTACACTCACTGTGTAACACTACTCACTGTGTAACACTACTCACTGTGTAACACTACTCACTTGGTAACACTACTCACTTGGTAACACTACTCACTGTGTAACACTACACTCACTGTGTAACACTACTCACTGTGTAACACTACACTCACTGTGTAACACTACACTCACTGTGTAACACTACTCACTGTGTAACACTACTCACTTGGTAACACTACACTCACTGTGTAACACTACTCACTGTGTAACACTACTCACTGTGTAACACTACTCACTTGGTAACACTACTCACTTGGTAACACTACTCACTGTGTAACACTACACTCACTGTGTAACACTACACTCACTGTGTAACACTACACTCACTGTGTAACACTACTCACTTGGTAACACTACTCACTTGGTAACACTACTCACTTGGTAACACTACACTCACTGTGTAACACTACTCACTGTGTAACACTACTCACTGTGTAACACTACTCACTTGGTAACACTACTCACTTGGTAACACTACTCACTGTGTAACACTACTCACTGTGTAACACTACACTCACTGTGTAACACTACTCACTGTGTAACACTACACTCACTGTGTAACACTACACTCACTGTGTAACACTACACTCACTGTGTAACACTACACTCACTGTGTAACACTACACTCACTGTGTAACACTACTCACTGTGTAACACTACTCACTTGGTAACACTACTCACTGTGTAACACTACTCACTGTGTAACACTACTCACTGTGTAACACTACTCACTTGGTAACACTACACTCACTGTGTAACACTACACTCACTGTGTAACACTACTCACTGTGTAACACTACACTCACTGTGTAACACTACACTCACTGTGTAACACTACTCACTTGGTAACACTACTCACTGTGTAACACTACACTCACTGTGTAACACTACTCACTGTGTAACACTACACTCACTGTGTAACACTACACTCACTGTGTAACACTACTCACTTGGTAACACTACTCACTTGGTAACACTACACTCACTGTGTAACACTACTCACTGTGTAACACTACACTCACTGTGTAACACTACTCACTGTGTAACACTACACTCACTGTGTAACACTACACTCACTGTGTAACACTACTCACTGTGTAACACTACACTCACTTGGTAACACTACTCACTTGGTAACACTACTCACTTGGTAACACTACACTCACTGTGTAACACTACTCACTGTGTAACACTACACTCACTGTGTAACACTACTCACTGTGTAACACTACTCACTGTGTAACACTACACTCACTGTGTAACACTACTCACTGTGTAACACTACTCACTGTGTAACACTACACTCACTGGGTAACACTACTCACTTGGTAACACTACTCACTGTGTAACACTACACTCACTTGGTAACACTACTCACTTGGTAACACTACTCACTTGGTAACACTACACTCACTGTGTAACACTACTCACTGTGTAACACTACACTCACTGTGTAACACTACTCACTGTGTAACACTACTCACTGTGTAACACTACACTCACTGTGTAACACTACTCACTGTGTAACACTACTCACTGTGTAACACTACACTCACTGGGTAACACTACTCACTGTGTAACACTACTCACTGTGTAACACTACTCACTGTGTAACACTACTCACTGTGTAACACTACTCACTGTGTAACACTACACTCACTTGGTAACACTACACACTGTGTAACACTACTCACTGTGTAACACTACTCACTGTGTAACACTACTCACTTGGTAACACTACTCACTGTGTAACACTACTCACTTGGTAACACTACACTCACTGTGTAACACTACTCACTGTGTAACACTACACTCACTGTGTAACACTACTCACTGTGTAACACTACTCACTGTGTAACACTACACTCACTGTGTAACACTACTCACTGTGTAACACTACACACACTGTGTAACACTACACTCACTGTGTAACACTACTCACTGTGTAACACTACTCACTGTGTAACACTACTCACTTGGTAACACTACTCACTGTGTAACACTACTCACTGTGTAACACTACTCACTGTGTAACACTACTCACTGTGTAACACTACTCACTGTGTAACACTACTCACTGTGTAACACTACTCACTTGGTAACACTACTCACTGTGTAACACTACACTCACTGTGTAACACTACACTCACTGTGTAACACTACACTCACTGTGTAACACTACACACTGTGTAACACTACACTCACTGTGTAACACTACTCACTGTGTAACACTACACTCACTGTGTAACACTACTCACTGTGTAACACTACTCACTGTGTAACACTACTCACTTGGTAACACTACTCACTTGGTAACACTACACTCACTGTGTAACACTACTCACTGTGTAACACTACTCACTGTGTAACACTACTCACTGTGTAACACTACTCACTTGGTAACACTACTCACTGTGTAACACTACTCACTTGGTAACACTACTCACTGTGTAACACTACTCACTTGGTAACACTACTCACTGTGTAACACTACTCACTGTGTAACACTACTCACTGTGTAACACTACTCACTGTGTAACACTACTCACTTGGTAACACTACACTCACTGTGTAACACTACTCACTGTGTAACACTACTCACTGTGTAACACTACTCACTGTGTAACACTACTCACTTGGTAACACTACACTCACTGTGTAACACTACACTCACTGTGTAACACTACTCACTTGGTAACACTACTCACTGTGTAACACTACTCACTGTGTAACACTACTCACTGTGTAACACTACTCACTGTGTAACACTACTCACTGTGTAACACTACTCACTGTGTAACACTACTCACTTGGTAACACTACACTCACTGTGTAACACTACTCACTGTGTAACACTACTCACTGTGTAACACTACTCACTGTGTAACACTACTCACTTGGTAACACTACACTCACTTGGTAACACTACTCACTGTGTAACACTACTCACTTGGTAACACTACTCACTGTGTAACACTACTCACTTGGTAACACTACTCACTGTGTAACACTACTCACTGTGTAACACTACTCACTGTGTAACACTACTCACTGTGTAACACTACTCACTGTGTAACACTACTCACTGTGTAACACTACTCACTTGGTAACACTACTCACTGTGTAACACTACTCACTGTGTAACACTACTCACTGTGTAACACTACTCACTGTGTAACACTACTCACTGTGTAACACTACTCACTGTGTAACACTACTCACTGTGTAACACTACTCACTTGGTAACACTACTCACTTGGTAACACTACTCACTGTGTAACACTACTCACTGTGTAACACTACTCACTGTGTAACACTACTCACTGTGTAACACTACTCACTGTGTAACACTACTCACTTGGTAACACTACACTCACTGTGTAACACTACTCACTTGGTAACACTACTCACTGTGTAACACTACTCACTGTGTAACACTACACTCACTGTGTAACACTACACTCACTGTGTAACACTACTCACTGTGTAACACTACTCACTGTGTAACACTACTCACTGTGTAACACTACACTCACTGTGTAACACTACTCACTGTGTAACACTACTCACTGTGTAACACTACTCACTGTGTAACACTACACTCACTGTGTAACACTACTCACTTGGTAACACTACTCACTGTGTAACACTACTCACTGTGTAACACTACTCACTGTGTAACACTACTCACTGTGTAACACTACTCACTGTGTAACACTACTCACTGTGTAACACTACTCACTGTGTAACACTACTCACTGTGTAACACTACACTCACTGTGTAACACTACTCACTGTGTAACACTACTCACTGTGTAACACTACTCACTGTGTAACACTACTCACTGTGTAACACTACTCACTGTGTAACACTACTCACTGTGTAACACTACTCACTGTGTAACACTACTCACTGGGTAACACTACTCACTTGGTAACACTACACTCACTGTGTAACACTACACTCACTGTGTAACACTACACTCACTGTGTAACACTACTCACTGTGTAACACTACTCACTGTGTAACACTACTCACTGTGTAACACTACTCACTTGGTAACACTACTCACTGTGTAACACTACTCACTGTGTAACACTACTCACTGTGTAACACTACTCACTGTGTAACACTACTCACTGTGTAACACTACTCACTGTGTAACACTACTCACTGTGTAACACTACTCACTGTGTAACACTACTCACTGTGTAACACTACTCACTGTGTAACACTACTCACTGTGTAACACTACTCACTGTGTAACACTACTCACTGTGTAACACTACACTCACTGTGTAACACTACACTCACTGTGTAACACTACTCACTGTGTAACACTACTCACTGTGTAACACTACACTCACTGTGAAACACTACACACTGTGTAACACTACTCACTGTGTAACACTACTCACTGTGTAACACTACACTCACTGGGTAACACTACTCACTGTGTAACACTACACTCACTGTGTAACACTACTCACTTGGTAACACTACTCACTGTGTAACACTACTCACTGTGTAACACTACTCACTGTGTAACACTACACTCACTGTGTAACACTACTCACTTGGTAACACTACTCACTGTGTAACACTACTCACTTGGTAACACTACTCACTGTGTAACACTACTCACTGTGTAACACTACTCACTGTGTAACACTACTCACTGTGTAACACTACTCACTGTGTAACACTACTCACTGTGTAACACTACTCACTTGGTAACACTACTCACTGTGTAACACTACTCACTGTGTAACACTACTCACTGTGTAACACTACTCACTGTGTAACACTACTCACTGTGTAACACTACTCACTGTGTAACACTACTCACTGTGTAACACTACACTCACTGTGTAACACTACTCACTTGGTAACACTACACTCACTTGGTAACACTACTCACTTGGTAACACTACACTCACTTGGTAACACTACTCACTGTGTAACACTACTCACTGTGTAACACTACACTCACTGTGTAACACTACTCACTGTGTAACACTACACTCACTGTGTAACACTACACTCACTGTGTAACACTACACTCACTGTGTAACACTACTCACTGTGTAACACTACTCACTGTGTAACACTACTCACTGTGTAACACTACACTCACTGTGTAACACTACTCACTGTGTAACACTACTCACTGTGTAACACTACTCACTGTGTAACACTACTCACTGTGTAACACTACTCACTGTGTAACACTACTCACTGTGTAACACTACTCACTGTGTAACACTACTCACTGGGTAACACTACTCACTTGGTAACACTACACTCACTGTGTAACACTACACTCACTGTGTAACACTACACTCACTGTGTAACACTACTCACTGTGTAACACTACTCACTGTGTAACACTACTCACTGTGTAACACTACTCACTGTGTAACACTACTCACTGTGTAACACTACTCACTGTGTAACACTACTCACTGTGTAACACTACTCACTGTGTAACACTACTCACTTGGTAACACTACTCACTGTGTAACACTACACTCACTGTGTAACACTACTCACTGTGTAACACTACTCACTGTGTAACACTACACTCACTGTGTAACACTACACTCACTGTGTAACACTACTCACTGTGTAACACTACACTCACTGTGTAACACTACACTCACTGTGTAACACTACTCACTGTGTAACACTACACACACTGTGTAACACTACACTCACTGTGTAACACTACTCACTGTGTAACACTACACTCACTGTGTAACACTACACTCACTGTGTAACACTACACTCACTGTGTAACACTACACTCACTGTGTAACACTACTCACTGTGTAACACTACTCACTGTGTAACACTACTCACTGTGTAACACTACACTCACTGTGTAACACTACACTCACTGTGTAACACTACACTCACTGTGTAACACTACTCACTGTGTAACACTACACTCACTGTGTAACACTACTCACTGTGTAACACTACACTCACTGTGTAACACTACACTCACTGTGTAACACTACACTCACTGTGTAACACTACACTCACTGTGTAACACTACACTCACTGTGTAACACTACTCACTGTGTAACACTACACTCACTGTGTAACACTACACTCACTGTGTAACACTACACTCACTGTGTAACACTACTCACTGTGTAACACTACTCACTGTGTAACACTACTCACTGTGTAACACTACTCACTGTGTAACACTACACTCACTGTGTAACACTACACTCACTGTGTAACACTACTCACTGTGTAACACTACTCACTGTGTAACACTACTCACTGTGTAACACTACACTCACTGTGTAACACTACTCACTGTGTAACACTACACTCACTGTGTAACACTACTCACTGTGTAACACTACTCACTGTGTAACACTACACTCACTGTGTAACACTACACTCACTGTGTAACACTACACTCACTGGGTAACACTACTCACTGTGTAACACTACACTCACTGTGTAACACTACACTCACTGTGTAACACTACTCACTGTGTAACACTACTCACTGTGTAACACTACACTCACTGTGTAACACTACTCACTGGGTAACACTACTCACTGTGTAACACTACTCACTGTGTAACACTACTCACTGTGTAACACTACACTCACTGTGTAACACTACTCACTTGGTAACACTACACTCACTTGGTAACACTACTCACTTGGTAACACTACACTCACTTGGTAACACTACTCACTGTGTAACACTACTCACTGTGTAACACTACTCACTGTGTAACACTACTCACTGTGTAACACTACACTCACTGTGTAACACTACACTCACTGTGTAACACTACTCACTGTGTAACACTACTCACTGTGTAACACTACACTCACTGTGTAACACTACACTCACTGTGTAACACTACTCACTGTGTAACACTACACTCACTGTGTAACACTACACTCACTGTGTAACACTACACTCACTGTGTAACACTACTCACTGTGTAACACTACACTCACTGTGTAACACTACACTCACTGTGTAACACTACTCACTGTGTAACACTACACTCACTGTGTAACACTACTCACTGTGTAACACTACTCACTGTGTAACACTACACTCACTGTGTAACACTACTCACTGTGTAACACTACTCACTGTGTAACACTACTCACTGTGTAACACTACTCACTGTGTAACACTACACTCACTGTGTAACACTACTCACTGTGTAACACTACTCACTTGGTAACACTACTCACTGTGTAACACTACACTCACTGTGTAACACTACTCACTTGGTAACACTACACTCACTTGGTAACACTACTCACTTGGTAACACTACACTCACTGTGTAACACTACTCACTGTGTAACACTACTCACTGTGTAACACTACACTCACTGTGTAACACTACTCACTTGGTAACACTACTCACTGTGTAACACTACTCACTTGGTAACACTACTCACTGTGTAACACTACACTCACTGTGTAACACTACTCACTGTGTAACACTACTCACTGTGTAACACTACTCACTGTGTAACACTACTCACTGTGTAACACTACACTCACTGTGTAACACTACTCACTGTGTAACACTACTCACTGTGTAACACTACACTCACTGTGTAACACTACTCACTGTGTAACACTACACTCACTGTGTAACACTACTCACTGTGTAACACTACTCACTGTGTAACACTACACTCACTGTGTAACACTACTCACTTGGTAACACTACTCACTGTGTAACACTACTCACTTGGTAACACTACTCACTGTGTAACACTACACTCACTGTGTAACACTACTCACTGTGTAACACTACACTCACTGTGTAACACTACTCACTGTGTAACACTACACTCACTGTGTAACACTACTCACTGTGTAACACTACTCACTGTGTAACACTACACTCACTGTGTAACACTACTCACTGTGTAACACTACACTCACTGTGTAACACTACTCACTGTGTAACACTACTCACTGTGTAACACTACACTCACTGTGTAACACTACTCACTGTGTAACACTACACTCACTGTGTAACACTACTCACTGTGTAACACTACTCACTGTGTAACACTACACTCACTGTGTAACACTACTCACTGTGTAACACTACACTCACTGTGTAACACTACTCACTTGGTAACACTACTCACTGTGTAACACTACACTCACTGTGTAACACTACTCACTGTGTAACACTACACTCACTGTGTAACACTACTCACTGTGTAACACTACACTCACTGTGTAACACTACTCACTGTGTAACACTACTCACTGTGTAACACTACACTCACTGTGTAACACTACACTCACTGTGTAACACTACTCACTGTGTAACACTACTCACTGTGTAACACTACACTCACTGTGTAACACTACACTCACTGTGTAACACTACACTCACTGTGTAACACTACACTCACTGTGTAACACTACACTCACTGTGTAACACTACTCACTGTGTAACACTACTCACTGTGTAACACTACACTCACTGTGTAACACTACACTCACTGTGTAACACTACTCACTGTGTAACACTACTCACTGTGTAACACTACACTCACTGTGTAACACTACACTCACTGTGTAACACTACACTCACTGTGTAACACTACACTCACTGTGTAACACTACTCACTGTGTAACACTACTCACTGTGTAACACTACACTCACTGTGTAACACTACTCACTGTGTAACACTACTCACTGTGTAACACTACTCACTGTGTAACACTACACTCACTGTGTAACACTACTCACTGTGTAACACTACACTCACTGTGTAACACTACACTCACTGTGTAACACTACACTCACTGTGTAACACTACTCACTGTGTAACACTACTCACTGTGTAACACTACACTCACTGTGTAACACTACACTCACTGTGTAACACTACTCACTTGGTAACACTACACTCACTGTGTAACACTACTCACTGTGTAACACTACACTCACTGTGTAACACTACACTCACTGTGTAACACTACTCACTGTGTAACACTACACTCACTGTGTAACACTACTCACTTGGTAACACTACTCACTTGGTAACACTACTCACTGGGTAACACTACACTCACTGTGTAACACTACTCACTGTGTAACACTACACTCACTGTGTAACACTACACTCACTGTGTAACACTACTCACTGTGTAACACTACACTCACTGTGTAACACTACTCACTGTGTAACACTACTCACTGTGTAACACTACACTCACTGTGTAACACTACACTCACTGTGTAACACTACACTCACTGTGTAACACTACACTCACTGTGTAACACTACTCACTTGGTAACACTACTCACTGTGTAACACTACACTCACTGTGTAACACTACACTCACTGTGTAACACTACTCACTGTGTAACACTACACTCACTGTGTAACACTACTCACTGTGTAACACTACACTCACTGGGTAACACTACACTCACTGTGTAACACTACTCACTGTGTAACACTACACTCACTGTGTAACACTACTCACTGTGTAACACTACTCACTGTGTAACACTACTCACTGTGTAACACTACACTCACTGTGTAACACTACTCACTGTGTAACACTACTCACTGTGTAACACTACACTCACTGTGTAACACTACTCACTTGGTAACACTACTCACTGTGTAACACTACTCACTTGGTAACACTACTCACTTGGTAACACTACTCACTGTGTAACACTACACTCACTGTGTAACACTACACTCACTGTGTAACACTACTCACTGTGTAACACTACTCACTGTGTAACACTACTCACTTGGTAACACTACTCACTGTGTAACACTACACTCACTTGGTAACACTACTCACTGTGTAACACTACTCACTGTGTAACACTACACTCACTTGGTAACACTACTCACTGTGTAACACTACTCACTGTGTAACACTACTCACTGTGTAACACTACACTCACTGTGTAACACTACTCACTGTGTAACACTACTCACTGTGTAACACTACACTCACTTGGTAACACTACTCACTGTGTAACACTACACTCACTGTGTAACACTACACTCACTGTGTAACACTACTCACTGTGTAACACTACTCACTGTGTAACACTACTCACTGTGTAACACTACTCACTTGGTAACACTACACTCACTGTGTAACACTACTCACTTGGTAACACTACACTCACTTGGTAACACTACTCACTGTGTAACACTACTCACTGTGTAACACTACACTCACTGTGTAACACTACACTCACTTGGTAACACTACTCACTGTGTAACACTACACTCACTTGGTAACACTACTCACTGTGTAACACTACACTCACTTGGTAACACTACTCACTGTGTAACACTACTCACTGTGTAACACTACACTCACTGTGTAACACTACACTCACTTGGTAACACTACTCACTGTGTAACACTACACTCACTTGGTAACACTACTCACTGTGTAACACTACACTCACTGGGTAACACTACTCACTGTGTAACACTACACTCACATGGTAACACTACTCACTGTGTAACACTACACTCACTTGGTAACACTACTCACTGTGTAACACTACACTCACATGGTAACACTACTCACTGTGTAACACTACACTCACTGGGTAACACTACACTCACATGGTAACACTACACTCACTGGGTAACACTACACTCACTGTGTAACACTACTCACTGGGTAACACTACACCCACTGGGTAACACTACACTCACTGTGTAACACTACACTCACTGTGTAACACTACTCACTGTGTAACACTACTCACTGTGTAACACTACTCACTGTGTAACACTACACTCACTGGGTAACACTACACTCACATGGTAACACTACTCACTCTGTAACACTATACTCACTGTGTAACACTACTCACTGTGTAACACTACTCACTGTGTAACACTACACTCACTGTGTAACACTACACTCACTTGGTAACACTACTCACTGTGTAACACTACACTCACTGTGTAACACTACTCACTGTGTAACACTACTCACTGTGTAACACTACTCACTGTGTAACACTACTCACTGTGTAACACTACACTCACTGGGTAACACTACACTCACATGGTAACACTACTCACTGGGTAACACTACACTCACATGGTAACACTACTCACTGTGTAACACTACACTCACTGTGTAACACTACACTCACTGTGTAACACTACTCACTGGGTAACACTACACTCACTGTGTAACACTACACTCACTGTGTAACACTACACTCACTGTGTAACACTACACTCACTGTGTAACACTACACTCACTGGGTAACACTACACTCACTGTGTAACACTAGTCACTGTGTAACACTACACTCACTTGGTAACACTACACTCACTGTGTAACACTACACTCACTGTGTAACACTACTCACTGTGTAACACTACACTCACTGGGTAACACTACACTCACTGTGTAACACTACACTCACTGTGTAACACTACACTCACTGTGTAACACTACACTCACTGTGTAACACTACACTCACTGGGTAACACTACACTCACTGTGTAACACTAGTCACTGTGTAACACTACACTCACTTGGTAACACTACACTCACTGTGTAACACTACACTCACTGTGTAACACTACTCACTGTGTAACACTACACTCACTGGGTAACACTACACTCACTGTGTAACACTACACTCACTGTGTAACACTACACTCACTGTGTAACACTACACTCACTGGGTAACACTACACTCACTGTGTAACACTACTCACTGTGTAACACTACACTCACTGGGTAACACTACACTCACATGGTAACACTACACTCACTGTGTAACACTACTCACTGTGTAACACTACTCACTGGGTAACACTACACTCACATGGTAACACTACTCACTGTGTAACACTACACTCACTGTGTAACACTACACTCACTGTGTAACACTACTCACTGGGTAACACTACACCCACTGGGTAACACTACACTCACTGTGTAACACTACACTCACTGTGTAACACTACTCACTGTGTAACACTACTCACTGTGTAACACTACTCACTGTGTAACACTACACTCACTGTGTAACACTACTCACTGTGTAACACTACTCACTGTGTAACACTACTCACTGTGTAACACTACTCACTGTGTAACACTACACTCACTGTGTAACACTACTCACTGTGTAACACTACACTCACTGTGTAACACTACTCACTGTGTAACACTACACTCACTGGGTAACACTACACTCACATGGTAACACTACTCACTGGGTAACACTACACTCACATGGTAACACTACTCACTGTGTAACACTACACTCACTGTGTAACACTACACTCACTGTGTAACACTACTCACTGGGTAACACTACACCCACTGGGTAACACTACACTCACTGTGTAACACTACACTCACTGTGTAACACTACTCACTGTGTAACACTACTCACTGTGTAACACTACTCACTGTGTAACACTACACTCACTGGGTAACACTACACTCACATGGTAACACTACTCACTGTGTAACACTATACTCACTGTGTAACACTACTCACTGTGTAACACTACTCACTGTGTAACACTACACTCACTGTGTAACACTACACTCACTTGGTAACACTACTCACTGTGTAACACTACACTCACTGTGTAACACTACTCACTGTGTAACACTACTCACTGTGTAACACTACTCACTGTGTAACACTACACTCACTGGGTAACACTACACTCACATGGTAACACTACTCACTGGGTAACACTACACTCACATGGTAACACTACTCACTGTGTAACACTACACTCACTGTGTAACACTACACTCACTGTGTAACACTACTCACCGTGTAACACTACACTCACTGTGTAACACTACACTCACTGTGTAACACTACACTCACTGTGTAACACTACACTCACTGTGTAACACTACACTCACTGGGTAACACTACACTCACTGTGTAACACTAGTCACTGTGTAACACTACACTCACTTGGTAACACTACACTCACTGTGTAACACTACACTCACTGTGTAACACTACTCACTGTGTAACACTACACTCACTGGGTAACACTACACTCACTGTGTAACACTACACTCACTGTGTAACACTACACTCACTGTGTAACACTACACTCACTGTGTAACACTACACTCACTGGGTAACACTACACTCACTGTGTAACACTAGTCACTGTGTAACACTACACTCACTTGGTAACACTACACTCACTGTGTAACACTACACTCACTGTGTAACACTACTCACTGTGTAACACTACACTCACTGGGTAACACTACACTCACTGTGTAACACTACACTCACTGTGTAACACTACACTCACTGTGTAACACTACACTCACTGTGTAACACTACACTCACTGGGTAACACTACACTCACTGTGTAACACTAGTCACTGTGTAACACTACACTCACTTGGTAACACTACACTCACTGTGTAACACTACACTCACTGTGTAACACTACTCACTGTGTAACACTACACTCACTGGGTAACACTACACTCACTGTGTAACACTACACTCACTGTGTAACACTACACTCACTGTGTAACACTACTCACTGTGTAACACTACACTCACTGGGTAACACTACACTCACTGTGTAACACTACACTCACTGTGTAACACTACACTCACTGTGTAACACTACACTCACTGTGTAACACTACACTCACTGGGTAACACTACACTCACTGTGTAACACTAGTCACTGTGTAACACTACACTCACTTGGTAACACTACACTCACTGTGTAACACTACACTCACATGGTAACACTACTCACTGTGTAACACTACACTCACTTGGTAACACTACACTCACTGTGTAACACTACACTCACTGTGTAACACTACTCACTGTGTAACACTACACTCACTGGGTAACACTACTCACTGTGTAACACTACTCACTGTGTAACACTACACTCACTGTGTAACACTACACTCACTGGGTAACACTACACTCACTGGGTAACACTACACTCACTGTGTAACACTACTCACTGTGTAACACTACACTCACTGTGTAACACTACTCACTGTGTAACACTACACTCACTGTGTAACACTACACTCACTGTGTAACACTACACTCACTGTGTAACACTACACTCACTGTGTAACACTACACTCACTGTGTAACACTACACTCACTGTGTAACACTACACTCACTGTGTAACACTACACTCACTGTGTAACACTACACTCACTGTGTAACACTACTCACTGGGTAACACTACACTCACATGGTAACACTACACTCACTGTGTAACACTACACTCACTGTGTAACACTACTCACTGTGTAACACTACACTCACTGTGTAACACTACACTCACTGTGTAACACTATACTCACTGTGTAACACTACACTCACTGTGTAACACTACTCACTGTGTAACACTACACTCACTGTGTAACACTACACTCACTGTGTAACACTACACTCACTGTGTAACACAACACTCACTGTGTAACACTACACTCACTGTGTAACACTACTCACTGTGTAACACTACTCACTGTGTAACACTACACTCACTGTGTAACACTACACTCACTGTGTAACACTACTCACTGTGTAACACTACTCACTGTGTAACACTACACTCACTGTGTAACACTACACTCACTGTGTAACACTACTCACTGTGTAACACTACTCACTGTGTAACACTACACTCACTGTGTAACACTATACTCACTGTGTAACACTATACTCACTGTGTAACACTATACTCACTGTGTAACACTACACTCACTGTGTAACACTATACTCACTGTGTAACACTACTCACTGTGTAACACTACACTCACTGTGTAACACTACACTCACTGTGTAACACTACTCACTGTGTAACACTACTCACTGTGTAACACTACACTCACTGTGTAACACTATACTCACTGTGTAACACTACACTCACTGTGTAACACTATACTCACTGTGTAACACTATACTCACTGTGTAACACTATACTCACTGTGTAACACTATACTCACTGTGTAACACTATACTCACTGTGTAACACTACTCACTGTGTAACACTACACTCACTGTGTAACACTACACTCACTGTGTAACACTATACTCACTGTGTAACACTACACTCACTGTGTAACACTACTCACTGTGTAACACTACACTCACTGTGTAACACTACACTCACTGTGTAACACTACACTCACTGTGTAACACTACACTCACTGTGTAACACTACACTCACTGTGTAACACTACTCACTGTGTAACACTACTCACTGTGTAACACTACACTCACTGTGTAACACTACACTCACTGTGTAACACTACTCACTGTGTAACACTACTCACTGTGTAACACTACACTCACTGTGTAACACTACACTCACTGTGTAACACTACTCACTGTGTAACACTACTCACTGTGTAACACTACACTCACTGTGTAACACTACACTCACTGTGTAACACTACACTCACTGTGTAACACTACTCACTGTGTAACACTACTCACTGTGTAACACTACACTCACTGTGTAACACTACACTCACTGTGTAACACTACTCACTGTGTAACACTACTCACTGTGTAACACTACACTCACTGTGTAACACTACACTCACTGTGTAACACTACTCACTGTGTAACACTACTCACTGGGTAACACTACACTCACATGGTAACACTACTCACTGGGTAACACTACACTCACATGGTAACACTACACTCACTGTGTAACACTACTCACTGTGTAACACTACTCACTGTGTAACACTACACTCACTGTGTAACACTACTCACTGTGTAACACTACACTCACTGTGTAACACTACTCACTGTGTTACACTACTCACTGTGTAACACTACACTCACTGTGTAACACTACTCACTGTGTAACACTACACTCACTGTGTAACACTACACTCACTGTGTAACACTACTCACTGTGTAACACTACTCACTGTGTAACACTACACTCACTGTGTAACACTACTCACTGTGTAACACTACACTCACTGTGTAACACTACTCACTGTGTAACACTACTCACTGTGTAACACTACACTCACTGTGTAACACTACTCACTGTGTAACACTACACTCACTGTGTAACACTACACTCACTGTGTAACACTACACTCACTGTGTAACACTACTCACTGTGTAACACTACACTCACTGTGTAACACTACTCACTGTGTAACACTACACTCACTTGGTAACACTACTCACTGTGTAACACTACACTCACTTGGTAACACTACTCACTGTGTAACACTACTCACTGTGTAACACTACACTCACTTGGTAACACTACTCACTGTGTAACACTACACTCACTTGGTAACACTATACTCACTAGGTAACACTACACTCACTAGGTAACACTACACTATACTCTAAACTAGCTGAATTAAACCTAAAACTGATTGAATGTAACCTTTATCTAGATAAATATGCTCTAAACTAGCTGAGTAATACCTAAAACTGACTGAATGTAACCTATATCTAGCTAAATATGCTCTTAACTAGCTGAGTAATACCTAAAACTGACTGAATGTAACCTATATCTAGCTAAATATGCTCTAAACTAGCTGTGTAATATCTAAAACTAGCCGCATGTTACCTATATCTAGCTAAATATGCTCTAAACTAGCTGAGTTATACCTAAAACTGACTGAATGTAACCTATAACTAGCTTAACATGCCCTAAACTAGCTGAGTAATACCTTAAACTGACTGAATGTAAACTATAACTACCTAAATATGCTCTAAACTAGCTGAGTTATACCTAAAACTAGCTGAATGTGACGTATATATAGCTAAATATGCTCTAAATTAGCTGAGTAATAGCTATAACTGACTGAATGTAACCTATATCAAGCTAAATATGCTCTAAACTAGCTGAGTAAATACTAAAACTGACTGCATGTAACCTTTATCTAGCTAAATATGATCTAAACTAGCTGAGTAATGCCTAAAACTAGCTGAATGTAATCTATAACTAGCTAAATATGTTCTAAACTAGATGAATAATACTTAAAACTAAATGAATGTAACCAATATCTAGCTAAATATGCTCTAAACTAGCTGAGTAATACCTAAAACTGACTGAATGTAACATATATCTAGCTAAATATGCTCTAAACTAGCTGAGTAAAACCTAAAACTGACTGAATGTAACCTATAACTAGCAAATTATGCTCTAAACTAGCTGAGTAATAGCTAAAACTGGCTGAATGTAACCTATATCTAGGTAAATATGGTCTTAACTAGGTGAGTAATACCTAAAACTGACTGAATGTAACCTATATCCAGCTAAATATGCTCTTAACTGGCTGAGTAATACCTAAGACGGACTGAATGTAACCTATATCTAGCTAAATACGCTTTTAACTAGCTGAGAAATACATAAAACTGGCTGAATGTACCCTATATCTAGCGAAATATGCTCTAAACTAGCTGAGTAATACCTAATACTAGCTGAATGTAACCTATAACTAGCTAAATACGCTCTAAACTAGCTGAGTGGTACCTAAAACTAGCTGAATGTAACCTATAACTAGCTAAATATGCTCTAAACCTGCTGAGTAATACCTAAAACTGACTGAATGTAACCTATATCTAGCTAAATATGCAGTAAACTAGCTGAGTAATACCTAAAACTTACTGAATATAACCTATAACTAGCTTAACATGCTCTAAACTAGCTGAGTAATACCTAAAACTGACTGAATGTAACCTATATCTAGCTAAATATGCAGTAAACTAGCTGAGTAATACCTAAAACTTACTGAATATAACCTATAACTAGCATAACATGCCCAAACTAGCTCAGTAATACCTAAAACTGACTGAATGTAACATATATCTAGATAAATATGCTCTAAACTAGCTGAGTAATAACTAAAACTGACCGAATGAAACCTATATCTAGTTAAATATGCTCTAAACTAGGTGAGTAATACCTAAAACTGACTGAATGTAACCTATATCAAGTTAAATATGCTCTAAACTAGCTGATTAATACTTAAAACTGACTGTAACCTATATCTAGCTAAATATGCTCTAAACTAGCAGAGTAATACATAAAACTGACTGAATGTAACCTATATCTAGCTAAATATGCTCTAAACTAGCTGAGTAAAACCTAAAACTGACTAAATGTAACCTATAACTAGCTAATTATGCTATAAACTTGCTGAGTAATAGCTAAAACTGGCTGAATGTAACCTATATCTAGCTAAATTTGCACTAAACTAGCTGAGTAATACCTAAAACTAGCCGAATGTAACCTATAACTAGCTAACTATGCTCTAAACTAGCTGAGTAATACCTAAAACTAGCCGCATGTTACCTATATCTAGCTAAATATGCTCTAAACTAGCAGAGTAAGACCTAAGGCTAGCTGAATGTAACCTATATCTAGCTAAATATGCTCTAATCTAGCTAAGTATTACCTAAAACTGACTCAATGTAACCTATATCTAGCTAAATATGCCCTAAACTAGCTGAGTAAACCCTAAAACTAGCTGAGTGTAACTTACAACTAGCTAAATATGCCCTAAACTAGCTGAGTAATAACTAAAACTAGCCGAACGTAACCTATATGTAGCTACATATGCTCTAAACTAGCTGATTAATACCTAAAACTTACTGAATGTAACCTATATCTAGATAAATATGCTCTAAACTAGCTGAGTAATACCTAAAACTGACTGAATGAAACCTATATCTAGCTAAATATGCTCTAAACTAGGTGAGTAATACCTAAAACTGACTGAATGTAACCTATATCCAGCTAAATATGCTCTAAACTGGCTGAGTAATACCTAAGACGGACTGAATGAAACCTATATCTAGCTAAATACGCTCTAAACTAGCTGAGTGATACCTAAAACTAGCTGAATGTAACCTATGACTAGCTAAATATGCTCTAAACTAGCTGAGTAATACCTATAACTGACTGAATGTAACCTATATCTAGCTAAATATGCTCTAAAGTAGCTGAGTAATACCTAAAACTTACTGAATATAACCTATAACTAGCTTAACATGCTCTAAACTAGCTCAGTAATATCTAAAACTGACTGAATGTAACATATATCTAGCTAAATACGCTCTAAACTAGCTGAGTAAACCATGAAACTAGCTGAATGTAACCTATAACTAGCTAAATATGCTCTAAACTAGCTGAGTAATACCTATAACTGACTGAATGTAACCTATATCTAGCTAAATATGCTCTAAAGTAGCTGAGTAATACCTAAAACTTACTGAATATAACCTATAACTAGCTTAACATGCTCTAAACTAGCTCAGTAATATCTAAAACTGACTGAATGTAACATATATCTAGCTAAATACGCTCTAAACTAGCTGAGTAAACCATGAAACTAGCTGAATGTAACCTATAACTAGCTAAATATGCTCTAAACTAGCTGAGTAATAACTAAAACTGACTGAATGTTACCTATATCAAGCTAAATATGCTCTAAACTAGCTGAGTAATACCTAAAACTAGCTGAATGTAACCTATAATTAGCTAAATATGCTCTAAACTAGCAGGATAATACCTAAAACGGATTGAATGTAACCTATATCTAGATAAATATGCTCTAAACTAACTGAGTAATATCTAAAACTAGCTGAATGTAACCTAAAACTAGCTACATATGCTCTAAACTAGCTGAGAAATACCTAAAACTAACTGAATGTAACCTATATCTAGCTAAATATGCTCTAAGCTAGCTGAGTTATACCTAAAACTGACTGAATGTAACCTATAACTAGCTTAACATGCCCTAAGCTATCTGAGTAATACCTAAAACTGACTGAATGTAAACTATAACTACCTAAATATGCTCTAAACTAGCTGAATAATACTTAAAACTGAATGAATGTAACCTATATCTAGCTAAATATGCTCTTATCTAGCTGAGTAATACCTAAAGCTGACTGCATGTAACCTTTATCTAGCTAAATATATTCTAAACTAGCTGAGTAATACCTAAAACTAGCTGAATGTAATCTATAACAATTAAATATGCTCTAAACTGGCTGAATAATACTAAAAACTGACTGATTGTAACCTATATCTAGCTAAATATGCTCTAAACTAGCTGAGTAATACCTAAAACTGACTGAATGTAACCTATATCTAGCTAAATATGCTCTAAACTAGCTGAGTTAAATCTAAAACTGACTGAATGTAACCTATAACTAGCTAAATAAGCTCTAAACTAGCTGAGTAATAGCAAAAACTTGCTGAATATAACCTATATCTAGCTAAATTTGCTCTAAACTAGCTGAGTAATACCTAAAACTAGCAGAATGTAACCCATATCAAGCTAAATATGCTCTAAACTAGCTGAGTAATACCTAAAACTAACTGAATGTTACCTATAACTAGGTAAAAATGCCCCAAACTAGCTGAGTAATACCTCAAACTAACTGAATGTAACCAATATCTAGCTAAATATGCTCTAAACAAGCTGAGTAATACCTAAAACTAGCTGAATATAACTTATAACCAGCTAAATATGCTCTAAACTAGATGAGTAATACCTAAAACTAGCTGAATGTAACCTATAACTAGCCAAATATGCTCTAAACTAGCTGTGTAATATCTAAAACTAGCCGAATGTAACCTGTATCTAGTTAAATATGCTCTAAACTAGCTGAGTAATACTTAAAACTAGATGAATATAAACTATAACTAGCTAAATATGCTCTAAACTAAATGAGAAATACCTAAAACTAACTGAATGTAACCTATATCTAGCTAAATATGCTCTAAACTAGCTGAGTTATACCTAAAACTGACTGAATGTAAACTATAACTAGCTTAACATGCCCTAAACTAGCTGAGTAATACCTAAAACTGACTGAATGTAAACTATAACTACATAAATATGCTCTAAACTAGCTGAGTAATACCTAAAAATGGCTGAATATAACTTATAACTAGCTAAATATGCTCTAAACTAGCTGAGTAATACTTAAAACTGACTGAATGTAACCTATATCTAGCTAAATATGCTCTAAACTAGCCGAGTAAAACCTAAAACTGATTGAATGTGACCTATAACTAGCTAAATATGCTCTAAACTAGCTGAGTAATAGCTAAAACATGCTGAATGTAACCTATATCAAGCTAAATATGCTCTAAACTAGCTGAGTAAAACCTAAAACTGACTGCATGTAACCTTTATCTAGCTAAATACGTTCTAAACTAGCTGAGTAATACCTAAAACATGCTGAATGTAATCTGTAACTAGCTAAATATTCTCTAAACTAGCTGAATAATACTTAAAACTGACTGAATGTAACCTATATCAAGCTAAATATGCTCTAAACTAGCTGAGTAAAACCTAAAACTGACTGCATGTAACCTTTATCCAGCTAAATATGTTCTAAACTAGCTGAGTAATATCTAAAACTAGCTGAATGTAACCCATAATTAGCTAAATATGCTCTAAACTAGCTGAATAATACCTAAAATTGATTGAATGTAACCTATATCTAGATAAATATGCTCTAAACTAGCTGAGTTATGCCTAAAACTGACTGAATGTAACCTATATCTAGCTACATATGCTCTAAACGAGCTGAGTAATATATAAAACTAGCAGAATGTAACCTATATCTAGCTAAATATGCTCTAAACTAGCTGAGTAATACCTAAAACTGACTGAATGTCACATATAACTAGGTTAACATGCCCCAAACTAGCTGAGTAATACCTCAAACTAACTGAATGTAACCAATATCTAGCTAAATATGCTCTAAACAAGCTGAGTAATACCTAAAACTAGCTGAATATAACCTATAACTAGCTAAATATGCTCTAAACTAGCTGAGTAATACCTAAAACTAGCTGAATATAACTTATAACTAGCTAAATGTGCTCTAAACTAGCTGAATAATACTTAAAACTGACTGAATGTAACCTATATCCAGCTAAATATGCTTTTAACTGGCTGAGTAATACCTAAGACGGACTGAATGTAACCTATATCTAGCTAAATACGCTTTAAACTAGCTGAGAAATACATAAAACTGGCTGAATGTAACCTATATCTAGTTAAACATGCTCTAAACTAGCTGAGTAATACCTAAAAACTAGCTGAATGTAACCTATAACTAGCTAAATACGCTCTAAACTAGCTGAGTGGTACCTAAAACTGACTGCATGTAAACTTAAACTAGCTAAATACGATCTAAACTAGCTGAGTAAACCATAAAACTAGCTGAATGTAACTTATAACTAGCTAAATATGCTCTAAACTAGCTGAGTAAAACCTAAAACTGACTGAATGTAACCTATAACTAGCTAATTATGCTACAAACTTGCTGAGTAATAGCTAAAACTGGCTGAATGTAACCAATATCTAACTAAATATGCTCTAAACTAGCTGAGTAATACCTAAAACTGACTGAATGTAACCTATATCTAGCTAAATATGCAGTAAACTAGCTGAGTAATACCTAAAACTTACTGAATATAACCTATAACTAGCTTAACATGCTCTAAACTAGCTGAGTAATACCTAAAACTGACTGAATGTAACCTATATCTAGCTAAATATGCAGTAAACAAGCTGAGTAATACCTAAAACTTACTGAATATAACCTATAACTAGCTTAACATGCCCTAACCTAGCTCAGTAATACCTAAAACTGACCGAATGTAACATATATCTAGATAAATATGCACTAAACTAGCTGAGTAATACCTAAAACTGACTGAATGAAACCTATATCTAGCTAAATATGCTCTAAACTAGGTGAGTAATACCTAAAATTGACTGAATGTAACCTATATCATGTTAAATATGCTCTAACCTAGCTGAGTAAAACCTAAAACTGACTGCATGTAAACTTTAACTAGCTAAATACGATCTAAACTGGCTGAGTAAACCATAAAACTAGCTGAATGTAACTTATAACTAGCTAAATATGCTCTAAACTAGCTGATTAATACTTAAAACAGACAGAATGTAACCTATATCTAGCTAAATATGCTCTAAACTAGCAGAGTAATACATAAAACTGACTGAATGTAACCTATATCTAGCTAAATATGCTCTAAACTAGCTGAGTAAAACCTAAAACTGACTGAATGTAACCTATAACTAGCTAATTATGCTACAAACTTGCTGCGTAATAGCTAAAACTGGCTGAATGTAACCTATATCTACCTAAATTTGCACTAAACTAGCTGAGTAATACCTAAAACTAGCTGAATGTAACCTATAACTAGCTAACTATGCTCTAAACTAGCTGAGTAATACCTAAAACTAGCCGCATGTTACCTATATCTAGCTAAATATGCTCTAAACTAGCTGAGTAAGACCTAAAGCTAGCTGAATGTAACCTATATCTAGCTAAATATGCTCTAATCTAGCTAAGTATTACCTAAAACTGACTCAATGTAACCTATATCTAGCTAAATATGCCCTAAACTAGCTGAGTAAACCCTAAAACTAGCTGAGTGTAACTTACAACTAGCTAAATATGCCCTAAACTAGCTGAGTAATAACTTAAACTAACCGAACGTAACCTATATGTAGCTAAATATGCTCTAAACTAGCTGAGTAATACCTAAAACTAGCTGAATGTAAACTATAATTAGCTAAATATGCTCTAAACTAGCTGAATAATACCTAAAACGGATTGAATGTAACCTATATCTAGATAAATATGCTCTAAACTAGCTGAGTAATACCTAAAACTAGCTGAATGTAACCTAAAACTAGCTACATATGCTCTAAACTAGCTGAGAAATACCTAAAACTAACTGAATGTAACCTATATCTAGCTAAATATGCTCTAAGCTAGCTGAGTTATACCTAAAACTGACTGAATGTAACCTATAACTAGCTTAACATGCTCTAAACTAGCTGAGTAATACCTAAAACTGACTGAATGTAAACTATAACTACCTAAATATGCTCTAAACAAGCTGAATAATACTTAAAACTGACTGAATGTAACCTATATCTAGCTAAATATGCTCTAATCTAGCTGAGTAACACCTAAAACTGACTGCATGTAACCTTTATCTAGCTAAATATGTTCTAAACTAGCTGAGTAATACCTACAACTAGCTGAATGTAAACTATAACTAGCTAAATATGCTCTAAACTAGCTGAATAATACTAAAAACTGACTGAATGTAACCTATATCTAGCTAAATATGCTCTAAACTAGCTGAGTAATACCTAAAACTGACTGAATGTAAGCTATATCTAGCTAAATATGCTCTAAACTAGCTGAGTTAAATCTAAAACTGACTGAATGTAACCTATAACTAGCTAAATAAGCTCTAAACTAGCTGAGTAATAGCAAAAACTTGCTGAATATAACCTATATCTAGCTAAATTTGCTCCAAACTAGCTGAGTTATACCTAAAACTAGCAGAATGTAACCTATATCTAGCTAAGTATGCTCTAAGCTAGCTGAGTAATACCTAAAACTAACTGAATATTACCTATAACTAGGTAAAAATGCCCCAAACTAGCTGAGTAATACCTCAAACTAACTGAATGTAACCAATATCTAGCTAAATATGCTCT
Source organism: Meconema thalassinum (assembly GCA_946902985.2). Taxonomy (NCBI): domain Eukaryota; kingdom Metazoa; phylum Arthropoda; class Insecta; order Orthoptera; family Tettigoniidae; genus Meconema; species Meconema thalassinum. Next base: position 23,824 of record OX336392.1, on the reverse strand, counting down.
AAACAAGCTGAGTAATACCTAAAACTAGCTGAATATAACTTATAACCAGCTAAATATGCTCTAAACTAGCTGAATAATACCTAAAACTAGCTGAATGTAACCTATAACTAGCCAAATATGCTCTAAACTAGCTGTGTAATATCTAAAACTAGCCGAATGTAACCTGTATCTAGTTAAATATGCTCTAAACTAGCTGAGTAATACTTAAAACTAGCTGAATATAACCTATAACTAGCTAAATATGCTCTAAACTAAATGAGAAATACCTAAAACTAACGGAATGAAACCTATATCTAGCTAAATATGCTCTAAACTAGCTGAGTTATACCTAAAACTGACTGAATGTAATCTATAACTAGCTTAACATGCCCTAAACTAGCTGAGTAATACATAAAACTGACTGAATGTAAACTATAACTACCTAAATATGCTCTAAACTAGCTGAGTAATACCTAAAACTAGCTGAATATAACTTATAACTAGCAAAATATGCTCTAAACTAGCTGAATAATACTTAAAACTGATTGAATGTAACCTATATCTAGCTAAATATGCTCTAAACTAGCTGAGTAATACTTAAAACTGACTGAATGTAACCTATATCTGGCTAAATATGCTCTAAACTAGCCGAGTAAAACCTAAAACTGATTGAATGTGACCTATAACTAGCTAAATATGCTCTAAACAAGCTGAGTAATAGCTAAAACATGCTGAATGTAACCTATATCAAGCTAAATATGCTCTAAACTAGCTGAGTAAAACCTAAAACTGACTGCATGTAACCTTTATCTAGCTAAATACGTTCTAAACTAGCTGAGTAATACCTAAAACATGTTGAATGTAATCTGTAACTAGCTAAATATTCTCTAAACTAGCTGAATTATACTTAAAACTGACTGAATGTAACCTATATCAAGTTAATATGCTCTAAACTAGCTGAGTTATACCTAAAACTGACTGAATGTAACCTATATCTAGCTAAATATGCACTAAACGAGCTGAGTAATACATAAAACTAGCAGAATGTAACCTATATCTAGCTAAATATGCTCTAAACTAGCTGAGTAATACCTAAAACTCACTGAATGTTACATATAACTAGGTTAACATGCCCCAAACTAGCTGAGTAATACCTCAAACTAACTGATTGTAACCAATTTCTAGCTAAATATGCTCTAAACAATCTGAGTAATACCTAAAACTAGCTGAATATAACCTATAACTAGCTAAATATGCTCTAAACTAGCTGAGTAATACCTAAAACTAGCTGAATATAACTTATAACTAGCCAAATGTGCTCTAAACTAGGTGAATAATACTTAAAACTGACTGAATGTAACTTATATCTAGCTAAATATGCTCTAAACTAGCTGAGTAACACCTAAAACTGATTGAATGTGACCTATAACTAGCTAAATACGCTCTAAACTAGCTGAGTGATAGCTAAAACTAGCTGAATGTAACCTATAACTAGCTAAATATGCTCTTAACTAGCTGAGTAATACCTAAAACTGACTGAATGTCATCTATATCTAGCTAAATATGCTCTAAACTAGCTGAGTAATACCTAAAACTGACTGAATGTTATCTATATCTAGCTAAATATGCTCTAAACTAGCTGAGTAATACCTAAAACTTGCTGAATATAATTTATAACTAGCTAAATGTGCTCTAAACTAGCTGAATAATACATAAAACTGACTGAATGTAACTTATATCTAGCTAAATATGCTCTAAACTAGCTGAGTAATACCTAAAACTGATTGAATGTGACCTATAACTAGCTAAATATGCTCTAAACTAGCTGTGTAATATCTAAAACTAGCCGAATGTAACCTGTATCTAGCTAAATATGCTCTAAACTAGCTGAGTAATACCTAAAACTAGCTGAATGTAACCTATAACTAGCTACATATGCTCTAAACTAGCTGAGAAATACCTAAAACTAACTGAATCTAACCTATATCTAGCTAAATATGCTCTTAACTAGCTGAGTTATACCTAAAACTGACTGAATGTAACCTATAACTAGCTTAACATGCCCTAAGCTAGCTGAGTAAAACCTAAAACTGACTGCATGTAAATTTTATCAAGCTAAATAAGGCCTAAACTATCTGAGTAATACCTAAAACTAGCTGAATGTAATCTATAACCAGGTAATATGCTCTAAACTAGCTGAGAAGTACCTAAAACTAGCTGAATGTAACCTATATCTAGCTAAATATGCTCTTAACTAGCTGAGTTATACCTAAAACTGACTGAATGTAACCTATAACTAGCTTAACATGCCCTAAGCTAGCTGAGTAAAACCTAAAACTGACTGCATGTAAACTTTATCTAGCTAAATAAGGTCTAAACTATCTGAGTAATACCTAAAACTAGCTGAATGTAATCTATAACCAGGTAATATGCTCTAAACTAACTGAGAAGTACCTAAAACTGGCTCAATGTAACCAATATCTAACTAATTATGCTCTAAACTAGCTGAGTAATACCTAAAACTGACTGAATGTAACCTATATCTAGCTAAATATGCAGTAAACTAGCTGAGTAATACCTAAAACTTACTGAATATAACCTATAACTAGCTTAACATGCTCTAAACTAGCTGAGTATTACCTAAAACTGACTGAATGTAACCTATATCTAGCTAAATATGCTCTAAACTAGGTGAGCAATACCTAAAACTAGCTGAATGTAACCTATAACTAGCTAAATACGCTCTAAACTAGCTGAGTGATACCTAAAGCTAGCTGAATGTAACCTATATCCAGCTAAATATGCTCTAATCTAGCTAAGTATTACCTAAAACTGACTCAATGTAACCTATATCTAGCTAAATATGCCCTAAACTAGCCGAGTAAACCCTAAAACTAGCTGAGTGTAACTTACAACTAGCTAAATATGCCCTAAACTAGCTGAGTAATAACTAAAACTAACCGAACGTAACCTATATGTAGCTAAATATGCTCTAAACTAGCTGATTAATACTTAAAACTTACTGAATGTAACCTATATCTAGATAAATATGCTCTAAACTAGCTGAGTAATACCTAAACCTGACTAAATGAAACCTATATCTAGCTAAATACGCTCTAAACTAGCTGAGAAATACATAAAACTGGCTGAATGTAACCTATATCTAGCTAAATATGCTCTAAACTAGGTGAGCAATACCTAAAACTAGCTGAATGTAACCTATAACTAGCTAAATACGCTCTAAACTAGCTGAGTGATACCTAAAACTAGCTGAATGTAACCTATGACTAGCTAAATATGCTCTAAACTAGCTGAGTAATACCTATAACTGACTGAATGTAACCTATATCTAGCTAAATATGCTCTAAACTAGCTGAGTAATACCTAAAACTTACTGAATATAACCTATAACTAGCTTAACATGCTCTAAACTAGCTCAGTAATACCTAAAACTGACTGAATGTAACATATATCAAGCTAAATACGCTCTAAACTACCTGAGTAAACCATGAAACTAGCTGAATGTAACCTATTACTAGCTAAATATGCTCTAAACTAGCTGAGTAATACCTAAAACTGACTGAATGTTACCTATATCAAGCTAAATATGCTCTAAACTAGCTGAGTAATACCTAAAACTAGCTGAATGTAACCTATAATTAGCTAAATATGCTCTAAACTAGCTGAATAATACCTAAAACGGATTGAATGTAACCTATATCTAGATAAATATGCTCTAAACTATCTGAGTAATACCTAAAACTAGCTGAATGTAACCTAAACCTAGCTACATATGCTCTAAACTAGCTGAGAAATACATAAAACTAACTGAATGTAACCTATATCTAGCTAAATATGCTCTAAGCTAGCTGAGTTATACCTAAAACTGACTGAATGTAACCTATAACTAGCTTAACATGCCCTAAACTAGCTGAGTAATACCTAAAACTGACTGAATGTAAACTATAACTACCTAAATATGCTCTAAACTAGCTGAATAATACTTAAAACTGACTGAATGTAACCTATATCTAGCTAAATATGCTCTAATCTAGCTGAGTAACACCTAAAACTGACTGCATGTAACCTTTATCTAGCTAAATATGTTCTAAACTAGCTGAGTAATATCTAAAACTAGCTGAATGTAATCTATAGCTAGCTAAATATGCTCTAAACTAGCTGAATAATTCTAAAAACTGACTGAATGTAACCTATATCTAGCTAAATATGCTCTAAACTAGATGAGTAATACCTAAAACTGACTGAATGTAAGCTATATCTAGCTAAATATGCTCTAAACTAGCTGAGTTAAATCTAAAACTGACTGAATGTAAGCTATAACTAGCTAAATAAGCTCTAAACTAGCTGAGTAATAGCAAAAACTTGCTGAATATAACCTATATCTAGCTAAATTTGCTCTAAACTAGCTGAGTAATACCTAAAACTAGCAGAATGTAACCTATATCTAGCTAAATATGCTCTAAACTAGCTGAGTAATACCTATAACTAACTGAATATTACCTATAACTAGGTAAAAATGCCCCAAACTAGCTGAGTAATACCTCAAACTAACTGAATGTAACCAATATCTAGCTAAATATGCTCTAAACAAGCTGAGTAATACCTAAAACTAGCTGAATATAACTTATAACCAGCTAAATATGCTCTAAACTAGCTGAATAATACCTAAAACTAGCTGAAGGTAACCTATAACTAGCCAAATATGCTCTAAACTAGCTGTGTAATATCTAAAACTAGCGGAATGTAACCTGTATCTAGTTAAATATGCTCTAAACTAGCTGAGTAATACTTAAAACTAGCTGAATATTACCTATAACTAGCTAAATATGCTCTAAACTAAATGAGAAATACCTAAAACTAACTGAATGTAACCTATATCTAGCTAAATATGCTCTAAACTAGCTGAGTTATACCTAAAACTGACTGAATGTAATCTATAACTAGCTTAACATGCCCTAAACTAGCTGAGTAATACATAAAACTGACTGAATGTAAACTATAACTACCTAAATATGCTCTAAACTAGCTGAGTAATAGCTAAAACATGCTGAATGTAACCTATATCAAGCTAAATATGCTCTAAACTAGCTGAGTAAAACCTAAAACTGACTGCATGTAACCTTTATCTAGCTAAATACGTTCTAAACTAGCTGAGTAATACCTAAAACATGTTGAATGTAATCTGTAACTAGCTAAATATTCTCTAAACTAGCTGAATAATACTTAAAACTGACTGAATGTAACCTATATCAAGTTAATATGCTCTAAACTAGCTGAGTAAAACCTAAAACTGACTGCATGTAACCTTTATCCAGCTAAATATGTTGTAAACTAGCTGAGTAATATCTAAAACTAGCTGAATGTAACCCATAATTAGCTATATATGCTCTAAACTAGCTGAATAATACCTAAAATTGTTTGAATGTAACCTATATCTAGCTAAATATGCTCTAAACTAGCTGAGTAATACCTAAAACTGACTGAATGTTACATATAACTAGGTTAAGTTGCCCCAAACTAGCTGAGTAATACCTCAAATTAACTGAATGTAACCAATATCTAGCTAAATATGCTCTAAACAAGCTGATTAATACCTAAAACTAGCTGAATATAACCTATAACTAGCTAAATATGCTCTAAACTAGCTGAGTAATACCTAAAACTAGCTGAATATAACTTATAACTAGCTAAATGTGCTCTAAACTAGGTGAATAATACTTAAAACTGACTGAATGTAACTCATATCTAGCTAAATATGCTCTAAACTAGCTGAGTAACACCTAAAACTGATTGAATGTGACCTATAACTAGCTAAATACGCTCTAAACTAGCTGAGTGATACCTAAAACTAGCTGAATGTAACCTATAACTAGCTAAATATGCTCTTAACTAGCTGAGTAATACCTAAAACTGACTGAATGTCATCTATATCTAGCTAAATATGCTCTAAACTAGCTGAGTAATACCTAAAACTGACTGAATGTTATCTATATCTAGCTAAATATGCTCTAAACTAGCTGAGTAATACCTAAAACTTGCTGAATATAATTTATAACTAGCTAAATGTGCTCTAAACTAGCTGAATAATACATAAAACTGACTGAATGTAACTTATATCTAGCTAAATATGCTCTAAACTAGCTGAGTAACACCTAAAACTGATTGAATGTGACCTATAACTAGCTAAATACGCTCTAAACTAGCTGAGTGATAGCTAAAACTAGCTGAATGTAACCTATAACTAGCTAAATATGCTCTTAACTAGCTGAGTAATACCTAAAACTGACTGAATGTCATCTATATCTAGCTAAATATGCTCTAAACTAGCTGAGTAATACCTAAAACTGACTGAATGTTATCTATATCTAGCTAAATATGCTCTAAACTAGCTGAGTAATACCTAAAACTTGCTGAATATAATTTATAACTAGCTAAATGTGCTCTAAACTAGCTGAATAATACATAAAACTGACTGAACGTAACTTATATCTAGCTAAATATGCTCTAAACTAGCTGAGTAATACCTAAAACTGATTGAATGTGACCTATAACTAGCAAAATATGCTCTAAACTAGCTGTGTAATATCTAAAACTAGCCGAATGTAACCTGTATCTAGCTAAATATGCTCTAAACTAGCTGAGTAATACCTAAAACTAGCTGAATGTAACCTATAACTAGCTACATATGCTCTAAACTAGCTGAGAAATACCTAAAACTAACTGAATCTAACCTATATCTAGCTAAATATGCTCTTAACTAGCTGAGTTATACCTAAAACTGACTGAATGTAACCTATAACTAGCTTAACATGCCCTAAGCTAGCTGAGTAAAACCTAAAACTGACTGCATGTAAATTTTATCAAGCTAAATAAGGTCTAAACTATCTGAGTAATACCTAAAACTAGCTGAATGTAATCTATAACCAGGTAATATGCTCTAAACTAGCTGAGAAGTACCTAAAACTAGCTGAATGTAACCTATATCTAGCTAAATATGCTCTTAACTAGCTGAGTTATACCTAAAACTGACTGAATGTAACCTATAACTAGCTTAACATGCCCTAAGCTAGCTGAGTAAAACCTAAAACTGACTGCATGTAAACTTTATCTAGCTAAATAAGGTCTAAACTATCTGAGTAATACCTAAAACTAGCTGAATGTAATCTATAACCAGGTAATATGCTCTAAACTAACTGAGAAGTACCTAAAACTGGCTCAATGTAACCAATATCTAACTAATTATGCTCTAAACTAGCTGAGTAATACCTAAAACTGACTGAATGTAACCTATATCTAGCTAAATATGCAGTAAACTAGCTGAGTAATACCTAAAACTTACTGAATATAACCTATAACTAGCTTAACATGCTCTAAACTAGCTGAGTATTACCTAAAACTGACTGAATGTAACCTATATCTAGCTAAATATGCTCTAAACTAGGTGAGCAATACCTAAAACTAGCTGAATGTAACCTATAACTAGCTAAATACGCTCTAAACTAGCTGAGTGATACCTAAAGCTAGCTGAATGTAACCTATATCCAGCTAAATATGCTCTAATCTAGCTAAGTATTACCTAAAACTGACTCAATGTAACCTATATCTAGCTAAATATGCCCTAAACTAGCTGAGTAAACCCTAAAACTAGCTGAGTGTAACTTACAACTAGCTAAATATGCCCTAAACTAGCTGAGTAATAACTAAAACTAACCGAACGTAACCTATATGTAGCTAAATATGCTCTAAACTAGCTGATTAATACTTAAAACTTACTGAATGTAACCTATATCTTGATAAATATGCTCTAAACTAGCTGAGTAATACCTAAACCTGACTGAATGAAACCTATATCTAGCTAAATACGCTCTAAACTAGCTGAGAAATACATAAAACTGGCTGAATGTAACCTATATCTAGCTAAATATGCTCTAAACTAGGTGAGCAATACCTAAAACTAGCTGAATGTAACCTATAACTAGCTAAATACGCTCTAAACTAGCTGAGTGATACCTAAAACTAGCTGAATGTAACCTATGACTAGCTAAATATGCTCTAAACTTGCTGAGTAATACCTATAACTGACTGAATGTAACCTATATCAAGCTAAATACGCTCTAAACTACCTGAGTAAACCATGAAACTAGCTGAATGTAACCTATTACTAGCTAAATATGCTCTATACTAGCTGAGTAATACCTAAAACTGACTGAATGTTACCTATATCAAGCTAAATATGCTCTAAACTAGCTGAGTAATACCTAAAACTAGCTGAATGTAACCTATAATTAGCTAAATATGCTCTAAACTAGCTGAAAAATACCTAAAACGGATTGAATGTAACCTATATCTAGATAAATATGCTCTAAACTAGCTGAGTAATACCTAAAACTAGCTGAATGTAACCTAAACCTAGCTACATATGCTCTAAACTAGCTGAGAAATACCTAAAACTAACTGAATGTAACCTATATCTAGCTAAATATGCTCTAAGCTAGCTGAGTTATACCTAAAACTGACTGAATGTAACCTATAACTAGCTTAACATGCCCTAAACTAGCTGAGTAATACCTAAAACTGACTGAATGTAAACTATAACTACCTAAATATGCTCTAAACTAGCTGAATAATACTTAAAACTGACTGAATGTAACCTATATCTAGCTAAATATGCTCTAATCTAGCTGAGTAACACCTAAAACTGACTGCATGTAACCTTTATCTAGCTAAATATGTTCTAAACTAGCTGAGTAATACCTAAAACTAGCTGAATGTAATCTATAGCTAGCTAAATATGCTCTAAACTAGCTGAATAATTCTAAAAACTGACTGAATGTAACCTATATCTAGCTAAATATGCTCTAAACTAGCTGAGTAATACCTAAAACTGACTGAATGTAAGCTATATCTAGCTAAATATGCTCTAAACTAGCTGAGTTAAATCTAAAACTGACTGAATGTAACCTATAACTAGCTAAATAAGCTCTAAACTAGCTGAGTAATAGCAAAAACTTGCTGAATATAACCTATATCTAGCTAAATTTGCTCTAAACTAGCTGAGTAATACCTAAAACTAGCAGAATGTAACCTATATCTAGCTAAATATGCTCTAAACTAGCTGAGTAATACCTATAACTAACTGAATATTACCTATAACTAGGTAAAAATGCCCCAAACTAGCTGAGTAATACCTCAAACTAACTGAATGTAACCAATATCTAGCTAAATATGCTCTAAACAAGCTGAGTAATACCTAAAACTAGCTGAATATAACTTATAACCAGCTAAATATGCTCTAAACTAGCTGAATAATACCTAAAACTAGCTGAAGGTAACCTATAACTAGCCAAATATGCTCTAAACTAGCTGTGTAATATCTAAAACTAGCGGAATGTAACCTGTATCTAGTTAAATATGCTCTAAACTAGCTGAGTAATACTTAAAACTAGCTGAATATTACCTATAACTAGCTAAATATGCTCTAAACTAAATGAGAAATACCTAAAACTAACTGAATGTAACCTATATCTAGCTAAATATGCTCTAAACTAGCTGAGTTATACCTAAAACTGACTGAATGTAATCTATAACTAGCTTAACATGCCCTAAACTAGCTGAGTAATACATAAAACTGACTGAATGTAAACTATAACTACCTAAATATGCTCTAAACTAGCTGAGTAATAGCTAAAACATGCTGAATGTAACCTATATCAAGCTAAATATGCTCTAAACTAGCTGAGTAAAACCTAAAACTGACTGCATGTAACCTTTATCTAGCTAAATACGTTCTAAACTAGCTGAGTAATACCTAAAACATGTTGAATGTAATCTGTAACTAGCTAAATATTCTCTAAACTAGCTGAATAATACTTAAAACTGACTGAATGTAACCTATATCAAGTTAATATGCTCTAAACTAGCTGAGTAAAACCTAAAACTGACTGCATGTAACCTTTATCCAGCTAAATATGTTGTAAACTAGCTGAGTAATATCTAAAACTAGCTGAATGTAACCCATAATTAGCTATATATGCTATAAACTAGCTGAATAATACCTAAAATTGTTTGAATGTAACCTATATCTAGCTAAATATGCTCTAAACTAGCTGAGTAATACCTAAAACTGACTGAATGTTACATATAACTAGGTTAAGTTGCCCCAAACTAGCTGAGTAATACCTCAAATTAACTGAATGTAACCAATATCTAGCTAAATATGCTCTAAACAAGCTGAGTAATACCTAAAACTAGCTGAATATAACCTATAACTAGCTAAATAAGCTCTAAACTAGCTGAGTAATACCTAAAACTAGCTGAATATAACTTATAACTAGCTAAATGTGCTCTAAACTAGGTGAATAATACTTAAAACTGACTGAATGTAACTCATATCTAGCTAAATATGCTCTAAACTAGCTGAGTAACACCTAAAACTGATTGAATGTGACCTATAACTAGCTAAATACGCTCTAAACTAGCTGAGTGATACCTAAAACTAGCTGAATGTAACCTATAACTAGCTAAATATGCTCTTAACTAGCTGAGTAATACCTAAAACTGACTGAATGTCATCTATATCTAGCTAAATATGCTCTAAACTAGCTGAGTAATACCTAAAACTGACTGAATGTTATCTATATCTAGCTAAATATGCTCTAAACTAGCTGAGTAATACCTAAAACTTGCTGAATATAATTTATAACTAGCTAAATGTGCTCTAAACTAGCTGAATAATACATAAAACTGACTGAATGTAACTTATATCTAGCTAAATATGCTCTAAACTAGCTGAGTAATACCTAAAACTGATTGAATGTGACCTATAACTAGCTAAATATGCTCTAAACTAGCTGTGTAATATCTAAAACTAGCCGAATGTAACCTGTATCTAGCTAAATATGCTCTAAACTAGCTGAGTAATACCTAAAACTAGCTGAATGTAACCTATAACTAGCTACATATGCTCTAAACTAGCTGAGAAATACCTAAAACTAACTGAATGTAACCTATATCTAGCTAAATATGCTCTTAACTAGCTGAGTTATACCTAAAACTGACTGAATGTAACCTATAACTAGCTTAACATGCCCTAAGCTAGCTGAGTAAAACCTAAAACTGACTGCATGTAAACTTTATCTAGCTAAATAAGGTCTAAACTATCTGAGTAATACCTAAAACTAGCTGAATGTAATCTATAACCAGGTAATATGCCCTAAACTAGCTGAGAAGTACCTAAAAGTAACTGAATGTAACCTATATCTAGCTTAATATGCTCTAAACTGGCTGGGTTATACCTAAAACTGGCAGAATGTAACTTATATCTAGCTAAATATGCTCTAAACTAGCTGTGTAATATCTAAAACTAGCCGAATGTAACCTGTATCTAGCTGAATATGCTCTAAACTAGCTGAGTAATACCTAAAACTAGCTGAATGTAACCTATAACTAGCTAAGTATGCTCTAAACTAGCTGTGTAATATCTAAAACTAGCCGAATGTAACCTGTATCTAGCTAAATATGTTCTAAACTAGCTGAGTAATACCTAAAACTAGCTGAATGTAACCTATAACTAGCTAAATATGCTCTAAACTAGCTGAGAAATACCTAAAACTAACTGAATGTAACCTATATCTAGCTAAATATGCTCTAAACTAGCTGAGTAATACCTAAAACTGGCAGAATGTAACTTATATCTAGCTAAATATGCTCTAAACTAGCTGAGTAATACCTAAAACTAGCTGAATGTAACCTATAACTAGCCAAATATGCTCTAAACTACTTGTGTAATATCTAAATCTAGCCGAATGTAACCTGTATCTAGCTAAATATGCTCTAAACTAGCTGAGTAATACCTAAAACTATCTGAATGTAACCTATAACTAGCTAAATATGCTCTAAACTAGCTGAGAAATACCTAAAACTAACTGAATGTAACCTATATCTAGCTAAATATGCTCTAAACTAGCTGAGTTATACCAAAAAACTGACTGAATGTAACCTATAACTAGCTTAACAAGCCCTATGCCAGCTGAGTAATACATAAAACTGACTGAATGTAAACTATAACTACATATATATGCTCTAAACTAGCTGAGTAATACCTGAAACTAGCTGAATGTAACCTAAAACTAGCTACATATGCTCTAAACTAGCTGAGAAATACCTAAAACTAACTGAATGTAACCTATATCTAGCTAAATATGCTCTAAGCTAGCTGAGTTATACTTAAAACTGACTGAATGTAACCTATAACTAGCTTAACATGCCCTAAACTAGCTGAGTAATACCTAAAACTGACTGAATGTAAACTATAACTACCTAAATATGCTCTAAACTAGCTGAATAATACTTAAAACTGACTGAATGTAACCTATATCTAGCTAAATATGCTCTAATCTAGCTGAGTAACACCTAAAACTGACTGCATGTAACCTTTATCTAGCTAAATATGTTCTAAACTAGCTGAGTAATACCTAAAACTAGCTGAATGTAATCTATAACTAGCTAAATATGCACTAAACTAGCTGAATAATACTAAAACTGACTGAATGTAACCTATATCTAGCTAAATATGCTCTTAACTAGCTGAGTTATACCTAAAACTGACTGAATGTAACCTATAACTAGCTTAACATGCCCTAAGCTAGCTGAGTAAAACCTAAAACTGACTGCATGTAAACTTTATCTAGCTAAATAAGGTCTAAACTATCTGAGTAATACCTAAAACTAGCTGAATGTAATCTATAACCAGGTAATATGCTCTAAACTAGCTGAGAAGTACCTAAAACTGGCTGAATGTAACCAATATCTAAATAAATATGCTCTAAACTAGCTGTGTAATACCTAAAACTGACTGAATGTAACCTATATCTAGCTAAATATGCAGTAAACTAGCTGAGTAATACCTAAAACTTACTGAATATAACCTATAACTAGCTTAACATGCTCTAATCTAGCTGAGTAATACCTAAAACTGACTGAATGTAACCTATATCTTGCTAAATATGCAGTAAACAAGCTGAGTAATACCTAAAACTTACTGAATATAACCTATAACTAGCTTAACATGCCCTAAACTAGCTCAGTAATACCTAAAACTGATCGAATGTAACATATATCTAGATAAATATGCTCTAAACTAGCTGAGTAATACCTAAAACTGACTGAATGAAACCTATATCTAGCTAAATATGCTCTAAACTAGGTGAGTAATACCTAAAACTGACTGAATGTAACCTATATCAAGTTAAATATGCTCTAACCTAGCTGAGTAAAACCTAAAACTGACTGCATGTAAACTTTAACTAGCTAAATACGATCTAAACTAGCTGAGTAAACCATAAAACTAGCTGAATGTAACTTATAACTAGCTAAATATGCTCTAAACTAGCTGATTAATACTTAAAACAGACAGAATGTAACATATATCTAGCTAAATATGCTCTAAACTAGCAGAGTAATACATAAAACTGACTGAATGTAACCTATATCTAGCTAAATATGCTCTAAACTAGCTGAGTAAAACCTAAAACTGACTGTAACCTATAACTAGCTAATTATGCCACAAACTTGCTGAGTAATAGCTAAAACTGGCTGAATGTAACCTATATCTAGCTAAATTTGCACTAAACTAGCTGAGTAATACCTAAAACTAGCTGAATGTAACCTATAACTAGCTAACTACGCTCTAAACTAGCTGAGTAATACCTAAAACTAGGCGCATGTTACCTATATCTAGCTAAATATGCTCTAAACTAGCTGAGTAAGACCTAAAGCTAGCTGAATGTAACCTATATCTAGCTAAATATGCTCTAATCTAGCTAAGTATTACCTAAATTGACTCAATGTAACCTATATCTAGCTAAATATGCCCTAAACTAGCTGAGTAAACCCTAAAACTAGCTGAGTGTAACTTACAACTAGCTAAATATGCCCTAAACTAGCTGAGTAATAACTAAAACTAACCGAACGTAACCTATATGTAGCTAAATATGCTCTAAACTAGCTGATTAATACCTAAAACTTACTGAATGTAACCTATATCTAGATAAATATGCTCTAAACTAGCTGAGTAATACCTAAAACTGACTGAATGAAACCTATATCTAGCTAAATACGCTCTAAACTAGCTGAGAAATACATAAAACTGGCTGAATGTAACCTATATCTAGCTAAATATGCTCTAAACTAGGTGAGCAATACCTAAAACTAGCTGAATGTAACCTATAATTAGCTAAATATGCTCTAAACTAGCTGAATAATACCTAAAACTAGCTGAATGTAACCTAAAACTAGCTACATATGCTCTAAACTAGCTGAGAAATACCTAAAACTAATTGAATGTAACCTATATCTAGCTAAAGATGCTCTAAACTAGCTGAGTAATACCTAAAACTGACTGAATGTAAGCTATATCTAGCTAAATATGCTCTAAACTAGCTGAGTTAAATCTAAAACTGACTGAATGTAACCTATAACTAGCTAAATAAGCACTAAACTAGCTGAGTAATAGCAACAAATTGCTGAATATAACCTATATCTAGCTAAATTTGCTCTAAACTAGCTGAGTAATACCTAAAACTAGCAGAATGTAACCTATATCTAGCTAAATATGCTCTAAACTAGCTGAGTAATACCTAAAACTAACTGAATATTACCTATAACTAGGTAAAAATGCCCCAAACTAGCTGAGTAATACCTCAAACTAACTGAATGTAACCAATATCTAGCTAAATATGCTCTAAACAAGCTGAGTAATACCTAAAACTAGCTGAATATAACTTATAACCAGCTAAATATGCTCTAAACTAGCTGAATAATACCTAAAACTAGCTGAATGTAACCTATAACCAGCCAAATATGCTCTAAACTAGCTGTGTAATATCTAAAACTAGCGGAATGTAACCTGTATCTAGTTAAATATGCTCTAAACTAGCTGAGTAATACTTAAAACTAGCTGAATATAACCTATAACTAGCTAAATATGCTCTAAACTAAATGAGAAATACCTAAAACTAACTGAATGTAACCTATATCTAGCTAAATATGCTCTAAACTAGCTGAGTTATACCTAAAACTGACTGAATGTAATCTATAACTAGCTTAACATGCCCTAAACTAGCTGAGTAATACATAAAACTGACTGAATGTAAACTATAACTACCTAAATATGCTCTAAACTAGCTGAGTAATAGCTAAAACATGCTGAATGTAACCTATATCAAGCTAAATATGCTCTAAAATAGCTGAGTAAAACCTAAAACTGACTGCATGTAACATTTATCTAGCTAAATACGTTCTAAACTAGCTGAGTAATACCTAAAACATGTTGAATGTAATCTGTAACTAGCTAAATATTCTCTAAACTAGCTGAATAATACTTAAAACTGACTGAATGTAACCTATATCAAGTTAATATGCTCTAAACTAGCTGAGTAAAACCTAAAACTGACTGCATGTAACCTTTATCCAGCTAAATATGTTCTAAACTAGCTGAGTAATATCTAAAACTAGCTGAATGTAACCCATAATTAGCTAAATATGCTCTAAACTAGCTGAATAATACCTAAAATTGATTGAATGTAACCTATATCTAGATAAATATGCTCTAAACTAGCTGAGTTATACCTAAAACTGACTGAATGTAACCTATATCTAGCTAAATATGCACTAAACGAGCTGAGTAATACATAAAACTAGCAGAATGTAACCTATATCTAGATAAATATGCTCTAAACTAGCTGAGTAATACCTAAAACTGACTGAATGTTACATATAACTAGGTTAAGTTGCCCCAAACTAGCTGAGTAATACCTCAAATTAACTGAATGTAACCAATATCTAGCTAAATATGCTCTAAACAAGCTGAGTAATACCTAAAACTGACTGAATGTAAACTATAACTACCTAAATATGCTCTAAACTAGCTGAATAATACTTAAAACTGACTGAATGTAACCTATATCTAGCTAAATATGCTCTAATCTAGCTGAGTAACACCTAAAACTGACTGCATGTAACCTTTATCTAGCTAAATATGTTCTAAACTAGCTGAGTAATACCTAAAACTAGCTGAATGTAATCTATAACTAGCTAAATATGCACTAAACTAGCTGAATAATACTAAAACTGACTGAATGTAACCTATATCTAGCTAAATATGCTCTTAACTAGCTGAGTTATACTTAAAACTGACTGAATGTAACCTATAACTAGCTTAACATGCCCTAAGCTAGCTGAGTAAAACCTAAACTGACTGCATGTAAACTTTATCTAGCTAAATAAGGTCTAAACTATCTGAGTAATACCTAAAACTAGCTGAATGTAATCTATAACCAGGTAATATGCTCTAAACTAGCTGAGAAGTACCTAAAACTGGCTGAATGTAACCAATATCTAAATAAATATGCTCTAAACTAGCTGTGTAATACCTAAAACTGACTGAATGTAACCTATATCTAGCTAAATATGCAGTAAACTAGCTGAGTAATACCTAAAACTTACTGAATATAACCTATAACTAGCTTAACATGCTCTAATCTAGCTGAGTAATACCTAAAACTGACTGAATGTAACCTATATCTTGCTAAATATGCAGTAAACAAGCTGAGTAATACCTAAAACCTTACTGAATATAACCTATAACTAGCTTAACATGCCCTAACTAGCTCAGTAATACCTAAAACTGATCGAATGTAACATATATCTAGATAAATATGCTCTAAACTAGCTGAGTAATACCTAAAACTGACTGAATGAAACCTATATCTAGCTAAATATGCTCTAAACTAGGTGAGTAATACCTAAAACTGACTGAATGTAACCTATATCAAGTTAAATATGCTCTAACCTAGCTGAGTAAAACCTAAAACTGACTGCATGTAAACTTTAACTAGCTAAATACGATCTAAACTAGCTGAGTAAACCATAAAACTAGCTGAATGTAACTTATAACTAGCTAAATATGCTCTAAACTAGCTGATTAATACTTAAAACAGACAGAATGTAACATATATCTAGCTAAATATGCTCTAAACTAGCAGAGTAATACATAAAACTGACTGAATGTAACCTATATCTAGCTAAATATGCTCTAAACTAGCTGAGTAAAACCTAAAACTGACTGTAACCTATAACTAGCTAATTATGCCACAAACTTGCTGAGTAATAGCTAAAACTGGCTGAATGTAACCTATATCTAGCTAAATTTGCACTAAACTAGCTGAGTAATACCTAAAACTAGCTGAATGTAACCTATAACTAGCTAACTACGCTCTAAACTAGCTGAGTAATACCTAAAACTAGGCGCATGTTACCTTATATCTAGCTAAATATGCTCTAAACTAGCTTGAGTAAGACCTAAAGCTAGCTGAATTGTAACCTATATCTAGCTAAATATGCTCTAATCTAGCTAAGTATTACCTAAATTGACTCAATGTAACCTATATCTAGCTAAATATGCCCTAAACTAGCTGAGTAAACCCTAAAACTAGCTGAGTGTAACTTACAACTAGCTAAATATGCCCTAAACTAGCTGAGTAATAACTAAAACTAACCCGAACGTAATATGTAGCTAAATATGCTCTAAACTAGCTGATTAATACCTAAAACTTACTGAATGTAACCTATATCTAGATAAATATGCTCTAAACTAGCTGAGTAATACCTAAAACTGACTGAATGAAACCTATATCTAGCTAAATACGCTCTAAACTAGCTGAGAAATACATAAAACTGGCTGAATGTAACCTATATCTAGCTAAATATGCTCTAAACTAGGTGAGCAATACCTAAAACTAGCTGAATGTAACCTATAATTAGCTAAATATGCTCTAAACTAGCTGAATAATACCTAAAACTAGCTGAATGTAACCTAAAACTAGCTACATATGCTCTAAACTAGCTGAGAAATACCTAAAACTAATTGAATGTAACCTATATCTAGCTAAAGATGCTCTAAACTAGCTGAGTAATACCTAAAACTGACTGAATGTAAGCTATATCTAGCTAAATATGCTCTAAACTAGCTGAGTTAAATCTAAAACTGACTGAATGTAACCTATAACTAGCTAAATAAGCACTAAACTAGCTGAGTAATAGCAACAAATTGCTGAATATAACCTATATCTAGCTAAATTTGCTCTAAACTAGCTGAGTAATACCTAAAACTAGCAGAATGTAACCTATATCTAGCTAAATATGCTCTAAACTAGCTGAGTAATACCTAAAACTAACTGAATATTACCTATAACTAGGTAAAAATGCCCCAAACTAGCTGAGTAATACCTCAAACTAACTGAATGTAACCAATATCTAGCTAAATATGCTCTAAACAAGCTGAGTAATACCTAAAACTAGCTGAATATAACTTATAACCAGCTAAATATGCTCTAAACTAGCTGAATAATACCTAAAACTAGCTGAATGTAACCTATAACCAGCCAAATATGCTCTAAACTAGCTGTGTAATATCTAAAACTAGCGGAATGTAACCTGTATCTAGTTAAATATGCTCTAAACTAGCTGAGTAATACTTAAAACTAGCTGAATATAACCTATAACTAGCTAAATATGCTCTAAACTAAATGAGAAATACCTAAAACTAACTGAATGTAACCTATATCTAGCTAAATATGCTCTAAACTAGCTGAGTTATACCTAAAACTGACTGAATGTAATCTATAACTAGCTTAACATGCCCTAAACTAGCTGAGTAATACATAAAACTGACTGAATGTAAACTATAACTACCTAAATATGCTCTAAACTAGCTGAGTAATAGCTAAAACATGCTGAATGTAACCTATATCAAGCTAAATATGCTCTAAAATAGCTGAGTAAAACCTAAAACTGACTGCATGTAACATTTATCTAGCTAAATACGTTCTAAACTAGCTGAGTAATACCTAAAACATGTTGAATGTAATCTGTAACTAGCTAAATATTCTCTAAACTAGCTGAATAATACTTAAAACTGACTGAATGTAACCTATATCAAGTTAATATGCTCTAAACTAGCTGAGTAAAACCTAAAACTGACTGCATGTAACCTTTATCCAGCTAAATATGTTCTAAACTAGCTGAGTAATATCTAAAACTAGCTGAATGTAACCCATAATTAGCTAAATATGCTCTAAACTAGCTGAATAATACCTAAAATTGATTGAATGTAACCTATATCTAGATAAATATGCTCTAAACTAGCTGAGTTATACCTAAAACTGACTGAATGTAACCTATATCTAGCTAAATATGCACTAAACGAGCTGAGTAATACATAAAACTAGCAGAATGTAACCTATATCTAGCTAAATATGCTCTAAACTAGCTGAGTAATACCTAAAACTGACTGAATGTTACATATAACTAGGTTAAGTTGCCCCAAACTAGCTGAGTAATACCTCAAATTAACTGAATGTAACCAATATCTAGCTAAATATGCTCTAAACAAGCTGAGTAATACCTAAAACTAGCTGAATATAACCTATAACTAGCTAAATATGCTCTAAACTAGCCGAGTAATACCTAAAACTAGCTGAATATAACTTATAACTAGCTAAATGTGCTCTAAACTAGGTGAATAATACTTAAAACTGACTGAATGTAACTTATATCTAGCTAAATATGCTCTAAACTAGCTGAGTAACACCTAAAACTGATTGAATGTGACCTATAACTAGCTAAATACGCTCTCAACTAGCTGAGTGATACCTAAAACTAGCTGAATGTAACCTATAACTAGCTAAATATGCTCTTAACTAGCTGAGTAATACCTAAAACTGACTGAATGTCATCTATATCTAGCTAAATATGCTCTAAACTAGCTGAGTAATACCTAAAACTGACTGAATGTTATCTATATCTAGCTAAATATGCTCTAAACTAGCTCAGTAATACCTAAAACTTGATGAATATATTTTATAACTAGCTAAATGTGCTCTAAACTAGCTGAATAATACATAAAACTGACTGAATGTAACTTATATCTAGCTAAATATGCTCTAAACTAGCTGAGTAATACCTAAAACTGATTGAATGTGACCTATAACTAGCTAAATATGCTCTAAACTAGCTGTGTAATATCTAAAACTAGCCGAATGTAACCTGTATCTAGCTAAATATGCTCTAAACTAGCTGAGTAATACCTAAAACTAGCTGAATGTAACTTATAACTAGCTACATATGCTCTAAACTAGCTGAGAAATACCTAAAACTAACAGAATGTAACCTATATCTAGCTAAATATGCTCTTAACTAGCTGAGTTATACCTAAAACTGACTGAATGTAACCTCTATAACTAGCTTAACATGCCCTAAGCTAGCTGAGTAAAAACCCTAAAACTGACTGCATGTAAACTTTATCTAGCTAAATAAGGTCTAAACTATCTGAGTAATACCTAAAAACTAGCTGAATGTAATCTATAACCAGGTAATATGCTCTATACTAGCTGAGAAGTATCTAAAAGTAACTGAATGTAACCTATATCTAGCTTAATATGCTCTAAACTGGCTGGGTTATACCTAAAACTGACTGAATGTAACCTATATCTAGCTAAATATGCTCTAAACTAGCTGTGTAATATCTAAAACTAGCCGAATGTAACCTGTATCCAGCTGAATATGTTCTAAACTAGCTGAGTAATACCTAAAACTAGCTGAATGTAACCTATAACTAGTTAAAGTATGCTCTAAACTAGCTGTGTAATATCTAAAACTAGCCGAATGTAACCTGTATCTAGCTAAAATATGTTCTAAACTAGCTGAGTAATACCTAAAACTAGCTGAATGTAACCTATAACTAGCTAAATATGCTCTAAACTAGCTGAGAAATACCTAAAACTAACTGAATGTAACCTATATCTACCTAAATATGCTCTAAACTAGCTGAGTAATACCTAAAACTGGCAGAATGTAACCTATATCTAGCTAAATATGCTCTAAACTAGCTGAGTAATACCTAAAACTAGCTGAATGTAACCTATAACTAGCCAAATATGCTCTAAACTACTTGTGTAATATCTAAATCTAGCCGAATGTAACCCTCGTATCTAGATAAATATGCTCTAAACTAGCTGAGTAATACCTAAAACTATCTCAATGTAACCTATAACTAGCTAAATATGCTCTAAAACTAGCTGAGAAATACCTAAAACTAACTGAATGTAACCTATATCTAGCTAAATATGCTCTAAACTAGCTGAGTTATACCTAAAACTGACTGAATGTAACCTATAACTAGCTTAACAAGCCCTATGCTAGCTGAGTAATACATAAAACTGAGCTGAATGTAAACTATAACTACCTATATATGCTCTAAACTAGCTGAGTAATACCTAAAACTAGCTGAATGTAACCTAAAACTAGCTACATATGCTCTAAACTAGCTGAGAAATACCTAAAACTAACTGAATGTAACCTATATCTAGCTAAATATGGCTCTATGCTAGCTGAGTTATACCTAAAACTGACTGAATGTAACCTATAACTAGCTTAACATGCCCTAAACTAGCTGAGTAATACCTAAAACTGACTGAATGTAAACTATAACTACCTAAATATGCTCTAAACTAGCTGAATAATACTTAAAACTGACTGAATGTAACCTATATCTAGCTAAATATGCTCTAATCTAGCTGAGTAACACTAAACCTGACTGCATGTAACCTTTATCTAGCTAAATATGTTCTAAACTAGCTGAGTAATACCTAAAACTAGCTGAATGTAATCTATAACTAGCTAAATATGCACTAAACTAGCTGAATAATACTAAAACTGACTGAATGTAACCTATATCTAGCTAAATATGCTCTAAACTAGCTAAGTAATACCTAAAACTGACTGAATGTAACCTATATCTAGCTAAAATATGCTCTAAACTAGCTGAGTTAAATCTAAAACCTGACTGAATGTAACCTATAACTAGCTAAATAAGCTCTAAACTAGCCTGAGTAGTAATAGCAACAACTTGCTGAATATAACCTATATCTAGCTAAATTTGCTCTAAACTAGCTGAGTAATACCTAAAACTAGCAGAATGTAACCTATATCTAGCTAAGATATGCTCTAAAACTAGCTGAGTAATACCTAAAACTAACTGAATGTTACCTATAACTAGGTAAAAATGCCCCAAACTAGCTGAGTAATACCCTCAAACTAACTGAATGTAACCAATATCTAGCTAAATATGCTCTAAACAAGCTGAGTAATACCTAAAACTAGCTGAATATAACTTATAACCAGCTAAATATGCTCTAAACTAGCTGAATAATACCTAAAACTAGCTGAATGTAACCTATAACTAGCCAAATATGCTCTAAACTAGCTGTGTAATATCTAAAACTAGCCGAATGTAACCTGTATCTAGTTAAATATGCTCTAATCTAGCTGAGTAATACTTAAAACTAGCTGAATATAACCTATAACTGGCTAAATATGCTCTAAACTAAATGAGAAATACCTAAAACTAACAGAATGTAACCTATATCTAGCTAAATATGCTCTAAACTATCTGAGTTATACCTAAAACTGACTGAATGTAATCTATAACTAGCTTAACATGCCCTAAACTATCTGAGTAATACATAAAACTGACTGAAATGTAAACTATAACTACCTAAATATGCTCTAAACTAGCTGAGTAATACCTAAAACTAGCTGAATATAACTTATAACTACCTAAATATGCTCTAAACTAGCTGAATAATACTTAAAACTGACTGAATGTAACCTATATCTAGCTAAATATGCTCTAAACTAGCTGAGTAATACTTAAAACTGACTGAATGTAACCTATATCTAGCTAAATATGCTCTTAATCTAGCCGAGTAAAACCTAAAACTGATTGAATGTGACCTATAACTAGCTAAATATGCTCTAAACTAGCTGAGTAATAGCTAAAACTTGCTGAATGTAACCTATATCAAGCTAAATATGCTCTAAACTAGCTGAGTAAAACCTAAAACTGACTGCATGTAACCTTTATCTAGCTAAATACGTTCTAAACTAGCTGAGTAATACCTAAAACATGTTGAATGTAATCTGTAACTAGCTAAATATTCTCTAAACTAGCTGAATAATACTTAAAACTGACTGAATGTAACCTATATCAAGTTAATATGCTCTAAACTAGCTGAGTAAAACCTAAAACTGACTGCATGTAACCTTTATCCAGCTAAATATGTTCTAAAACTAGCTGAGTAATATCTAATACTAGCTGAATGTAACCCATTAATTAGCTAAATATGCTGCTAAACTAGCTGAATAATACCTAAAATTGATTGAATGTAACCTATATCTAGATAAATATGCTCTAAACTAGCTGAGTTATACCTAAAACTGACTGAATGTAACCTTATATCTAGCTAAAATATGCACTAAACGAGCTGAGTAATATATAAAAACTAGCAGAATGTAACCTATATCTAGCTAAATATGCTCTAAACTAGCTGAGTAATACCTAAAACTGACTGAATGTTACATATAACTAGGGTTAACATGCCCCAAACTAGCTGAGTAATACCTCAAACTAACTGAATGTGACCAATATCTAGCTAAATATGCTCTAAACTAGCTGAGTAATACCTAAAAACTAGCTGAATATAACCTATAACTAGCTAAATATGCTCTAAACTAGCTGAGTAATACTTGAAAACTAGCTGAATATAAAATATAACTAGCTAAATGTGCTCTAAACTAGGTGAATAATACTTAAAACTGACTGAATGTAACTTATATCTAGCTAAATATGCTCTAAAACTAGCTGAGTAACACCTAAAACTGATAGAATGTGCTAGCTGAGTGATACCTAAAACTAGCTGAATGTAAC